>JAIOJX010000006.1:151679175-156904175 GCA_022376925.1 Tragulus kanchil
AACTAGAATGACAGTGGGTCATGTCACAGAGAAGGAAAGGAGGACGGGCTTGGTGTGTCCTTCTGAGAGACAACCTCAGAGGCTAGTGGACGTGAAACAATCGAGCCCACTGCCGCAGCCCCCACCTGAGCCCACACAGTCCAAGTCTTCGGCTTGCTCACAACCCCCACTTGACGGGTCCTTGAGCTCCTTGTCTAACCCTCTGTCACATCCTCTGTCCTAATTCTTGCTCGGGCTGTGGAAACCATTACTGGTTGTTTTGGAGCTGGGATAATCTCCAGTTTTACTGGAATAAGAAGAAATGTATTCCTGGGATCATAAGTCACTTACTTTTGTACCGAAGCACCCTTACATGGCAGTTAGGTTCTGAGGTACCATAAGTACTGTTTTCAAGCACTTCATAAACAGAATAGGGTTCATGACTAGACTAGGAAGCCAAACACCACGTGTATAATTCCTTCTATGGGAAAACGTATTCAGAGCTTAGGATCAACACATTCTCAAGATGAGGACATCTGTGTGCCAGAACTTGAGTTACCAGGGCCTAAAAAAGAGCGCAAACATACTACCTCGGATGAGAACCTTCTGGGTTAGGGTTCTTGCCAACGGTGGATGCTTGTGGAAAGTGTAAGCTTTTAGCCCAATTTCTAGTGAGCAGGATTTAGTGGAAGTCACATACTAAGCCATTGCTAAATTCTCATCATCTGATCTCCCATGACTTGTGTGCTAAGTTGCTCAGCCATATCCAACGCTTTGCAACCCCATGGACTGTAGCCCACCAGGCTTCTCTGTCCATGGGATCCTCCAGGCAAGAATCCTGGAGTGGGTTACCATTTCTTCCTCCAGGGGATCTTCCCAACCCAGAAATCAAACCTGACTTGGCAAGTTATTAATTCCCCCGAGCTCCTAGGTTCCCCATATGAACACAGTGGCTCTTGTAGTAGATATGTTTTGACAGTTAAATGAAATACTGTATTAAAAGCTTAGCTTGTTGCTGTTGAGTCCCTAAGTTGTGTCTGACTCTTTGCGACCCCAAAGATTGTAGCCCACCAGCTTCTTCTCTCCGTGGGATTTCCCAGGCAAGAATACTGAAGTGGGTTGCCATTTCCTCCTTCAGGGGATGCTCAGGACTCAAGGATTCCATGTGCATTGGCAGATGGATTCTTTACCACTGAGCGAGCTCCGTGGAAGCCCCCACACCTTAACTTAGTGCCTAGTGAAGAACAGATGCCAACTGGATGTTCATTTCCTTTCTCTTCCTCCTCCTCCTGGTAGTCTGAATTTGAATCTTACCTAGGCGGACAGAGAACAGGACCCAGTGATGGTGGGTATCACCAGACATCTAAGGTCTGAAAGAGGAGGGAAGAGGAAGAAAGAGAACTTCCACTGACTGCTTCCCAAGCCCTCTTTCCAACTTGAGAAATCTGTTTTCCCCCCTCCCCCAACCTCCGCCGCTCTCTCAGGGATGCTAGAATCCTCACGCCCCCACCTGCTTCCCAAGTACCATAAGTACTGTTTTCAAGCACTTCATAAACAGAATAGGGTTCATGACTCGACTAGGAAGCCAAACACCACGTGTATAATTCCTTCTATGGGAAAACGTATTCAGAGCTTAGGATCAACACATTCTCAAGATGAGGACATCTGTGTGCCAGAACTTGAGTTACCAGGGCCTAAAAAAGAGCGCAAACATACTACCTCGGATGAGAACCTTCTGGGTTAGGGTTCTTGCCAACGGTGGATGCTTGTGGAAAGTGTAAGCTTTTAGCCCAATTTCTAGTGAGCAGGATTTAGTGGAAGTCACATACTAAGCCATTGCTAAATTCTCATCATCTGATCTCCCATGACTTGTGTGCTAAGTTGCTCAGCCATATCCAACGCTTTGCAACCCCATGGACTGTAGCCCACCAGGCTTCTCTGTCCATGGGATCCTCCAGGCAAGAATCCTGGAGTGGGTTACCATTTCTTCCTCCAGGGGATCTTCCCAACCCAGAAATCAAACCTGACTTGGCAAGTTATTAATTCCCCCGAGCTCCTAGGTTCCCCATATGAACACAGTGGCTCTTGTAGTAGATATGTTTTGACAGTTAAATGAAATACTGTATTAAAAGCTTAGCTTGTTGCTGTTGAGTCCCTAAGTTGTGTCTGACTCTTTGCGACCCCAAAGATTGTAGCCCACCAGCTTCTTCTCTCCGTGGGATTTCCCAGGCAAGAATACTGAAGTGGGTTGCCATTTCCTCCTTCAGGGGATGCTCAGGACTCAAGGATTCCATGTGCATTGGCAGATGGATTCTTTACCACTGAGCGAGCTCCGTGGAAGCCCCCACACCTTAACTTAGTGCCTAGTGAAGAACAGATGCCAACTGGATGTTCATTTCCTTTCTCTTCCTCCTCCTCCTGGTAGTCTGAATTTGAATCTTACCTAGGCGGACAGAGAACAGGACCCAGTGATGGTGGGTATCACCAGACATCTAAGGTCTGAAAGAGGAGGGAAGAGGAAGAAAGAGAACTTCCACTGACTGCTTCCCAAGCCCTCTTTCCAACTTGAGAAATCTGCTTTCCCCCCTCCCCCAACCTCCGGCTCTCTCTCAGGGATGCTAGAATCCTCACGTACCCACTTTCCTCATCCAAGCCCTTCAGCCTACATCCGACAAAGACACAGAAGTACTCTTTGTTCGGGGAGTCATTCCAGAAGCTACAAGGATTGAGAACGGCACTATTTGTATAGGACAGCAAGTAGCTGGGGCCCCAGACACCAGGACTCATGACCCAGGTCAGGCTCATTTCCCAGCCAAAGCAAATCTCACGGTCTCCAAGGGAATCGACTTGAATCACAGTAAAAGTCTGAGGATTTGTCCAAATAATAGGCCCAAGCACCACTGCTCTCCTCCTGGCAGTTACGTGGTGACTGATGTATGAGTATCAGCACTGTCCGTGCGGTTGAATCCAGACATCAGGCAGGGGGAGATGAACCCCGCGCAAGGATGACAAACAGTGTTAACAAACAGTGTAAAACTATCCACCGCGACCCGCCCCAGAATAACTGCTTAAGGAGTTCTCTGGCAGCTGCGCGGAGCTGAGCCACCGTAATTAACTCACGTGCTTGTTGTCACAGAAAATCTGGGCATCGCTGCTCGACTGCTTCTAAGAAGAGGTTTATTTGCATTAAGTTTAGTAACCACAGAGCAAATTTCCTTCCCCTGCGGTTGCCCACTGTTTGAGGCATTGTTTTCCATCCCATCATGGAGTAGCCTTCTCACCCTTACACATCTGAGGAATGTTCCAGAGGGAGACCCCACAGTGTCCCCCCACGGCAGGGCACGGCCTCTTCGAGATGACTCAAGTCCTCCCGGGATACTCAACATCATTAGACACCTTTTGCCCCAAGTTTACAGGAGAAGTCACTCTTCTAGCTTGAGAAGGACGACAGGGGGCTGGCAGAAACCTCCCACCAGGAAATCCTAGGCCGAACTCGGCCACAGTCCTGACCTGTGGACACCTGTTCCGAGGCGCAGGGCTGGTCTGGTCAGTCTTCCGCTAGAGCCAGGGTTGGCTGATGGCAGCCCGTGAGCCTCTTGTGCAGAGACTAGCCGGCCCCGATGGCCCAGCCCCGGGGAAGTACACAGACTCTTCTGTTCAGGGAACTTGAGAAATCTGCTTTCCCCCCAACCTCCGGCTCTCTCAGGGATGCTAGAATCCTCACGTACCCACTTTCCTCATCCAAGCCCTTCAGCCTACATCCGCCAAACACACAGAAGTCCTCTTTCTTCGGGGAGCCATTCCAGAAGCTACAAGGATTGAGAACGGCACTATTTGTATAGGACAGCAAGTAGCTGGGGCCCCAGACACCAGGACTCATGACCCAGGTCAGGCTCATTTCCCAGCCAAAGCAAATCTCACGGTCTCCAAGGGAATCGACTTGAATCACAGTAAAAGTCTGAGGATTTGTCCAAATAATAGGCCCAAGCACCACTGCTCTCCTCCTGGCAGTTACGTGGTGACTGATGTATGAGTATCAGCACTGTCCGTGCGGTTGAATCCAGACATCAGGCAGGGAGAGATGAACCCCGCGCAAGGATGACAAACAGTGTTAACAAACAGTGTAAAACTATCCACCGCGACCCGCCCCAGAATAACTGCTTAAGGAGTTCTCTGGCAGCTGCGCGGAGCTGAGCCACCGTAATTAACTCACGTGCTTGTTGTCACAGAAAATCTGGGCATCGCTGCTCGACTGCTTCTAAGAAGAGGTTTATTTGCATTAAGTTTAGTAACCACAGAGCAAATTTCCTTCCCCTGCGGTTGCCCACTGTTTGAGGCATTGTTTTCCATCCCATCATGGAGTAGCCTTCTCACCCTTACACATCTGAGGAATGTTCCAGAGGGAGACCCCACAGTGTCCCCCCACGGCAGGGCACGGCCTCTTCGAGATGACTCAAGTCCTCCCGGGATACTCAACATCATTAGACACCTTTTGCCCCAAGTTTACAGGAGAAGTCACTCTTCTAGCTTGAGAAGGACGACAGGGGGCTGGCAGAAACCTCCCACCAGGAAATCCTAGGCCGAACTCGGCCACAGTCCTGACCTGTGGACACCTGTTCCGAGGCGCAGGGCTGGTCTGGTCAGTCTTCCGCTAGAGCCAGGGTTGGCTGATGGCAGCCCGTGAGCCTCTTGTGCAGAGACTAGCCGTGAACCCCATCAGAGATTTGTTGAAAACGTGCTTTTATTTTCCTCATATTCAGAGACCGAATGAGACTACTGTTGTTGGTTTAGTTAAAAAAGGAAAAAAAAAACTAGGTGGGGGAGAGCGCATCATGCTGTTGCGACCTTTTGGTCTTGTAACAGCCAAAGAGAGGTGAGTCCAAGTCAATCCTAGGGATTATTTGGCTATGAAAGCCTTTTGAAGAGACAGAAAGTAGATTAGTGGTTGCCTAGGGCTGGAGGTGGGGGTGGGGTGGGGGTGACCGTTAACGGGTATGGGTTTCTTTTTAGGATAATGAAAATGTTCTCAAATTGGATTGTGGTAATTCCCGCACAGCTTGATGACCACACTAAAAATCACTGACTTGTACAACTTCAAATGGGTGAATCTGGTGGTGTGTGAATTTTATCTCAGTAAAGCTGGTAAAAAGATTCTTGATGGAAAGGGATCAAACAAAATTACAGCACTGAGAACCACTCAAGATTCCTTGAGGCTAACAAGTGAAATCCAGGATTTTCCACTGCCGGTCACCCAGAACAAACTCTGTCAGGAGCCTCGGCGCTCCCTTGAGAAACGTCCCCTCGTCTTTTCCCTAGAGCCAGCTCAGCCTGTCCAGGGGCCGGCGGCGCCTGCAGAGGGGCCTCGGGGGCCCCCTCTTTCTTCACGTCAGGCTGTGGGGCCGGCTCCTCGGCTCTGCCATGTTTATTCCAGGCGCGGGCGAGCCCTTCAGCGGGCAGCACCAAGCAATTCCGCCTGCTCCGCCGCCTGCCTCCTGTGAGCCCCTGGGATGATTAAAGCCGAGCTGCTTCACACTCAGCCTGTGATTTCTGGGCGCCGCTCCTTTCTTTCTCATCAGTTTTGGACAAATTGGATTTACGACTTGGATATGAGTGGGTTCTTTCATTTTCTGTCACTGGCTTACTTTGGCAAATAGTAACGCAGCGATTATGTTCAAAACAATGGCACAAGATGGCACAGATAAAGAACAAATCTGTAGTTGGCAAGAATAGGACATCGGAGTTCATTCACCTATGAGAACTCAGAAGAGGTTTCTGGTTTTTCTGTGTCTTTTTGCCACTTCTATTGGTCTTTCATCATCCATCTTTGTTTTTTTGGCCCGTGTGGGCCTCCCATCGCGGTGGCCTCTCTCACTGCAGAGCACCGGCTCTGGGCGCATGTGCTCCAGAGCGCGCCGGCTCAGGAATTGGACACATCGGTCCAGCCACTCCACAGCACGTGGGATCTTCCCAGGCCAGGGATCGAACCGGCGTCCCCTGCACTGCAAGGCAGCCTCTTTACCCACTGGACCACCAGGGAAGCCCTCAGCAGAGGTTTTAAAAGGTTGTGATACTCAGTGTTACTGAGGTCTGCACAAAAGGAGCATTCTCCTGCCTTGTTCATGGAAGGGTTCGTGAACGTCCCCAAGTACGTTCATGGTTCTGTCTCGATCACCTCACTTCTCATTTATCTCAAAGAAATAATCAGAGTAGCCCACAACTAGTGCTCATCCCTAGGACGTCTTAAAAGCTCAACATTTAGAGGGGGAGTAACTGACTCAGCTGTCACTAGACAGCAGCACGTCACACACAGAAGTCACACTGTCAGGAAACACTCAGTGGCAGGGAAATGCAGTGTCATGCTAACCTCAGTGAAACAAAATAACAACGTAATTTGTAGCACAGGGACAATGTATAAAAAGTATAAGCAGATACGTCTAAAGGGCAGGAAGCAGCTGGAGTGATTTTACTGGGTGATGACTCCATGCTCTTAGGGGAGATTTATGATTTTTTTTAAATGCCATCAATAAACACTGTTTCTTCTATACATTTAATGTTCGAGTTATTTTAGTCCAAAGTATTCTTTAGCCTTGATGCTGGGAAAAATTGAGGGCAGGAGGAGAAGAGGGAGACAAAGGATGAGATGGTTATACAGCATCACCAACTCAAAGGGCATGAGTTTGAGCCAACTCTGGGAGCTGGTGAAGGACAGGGAAGCCTGGCGTGCTGCCGTCCACGGGGTCGCAGAGAATCAGACACAACGTAGTGACCTAACAACATCAACAAAGCCTTCTTTAAGAAAGGATCTTCTCTGGCCTTTTAGAATTAGATGCACTGGGAGAGTTTTGACTGTAAATATCATTATCTAATATAAAGTGACATTAGCATTCTAATCAGGCAGATTCTAGCCACAGAACTTTTCAGCCTTGGCAGTGTCGAACTGTTGCTGAATGACACGTGACTTGGGCCCTTTGCAGCAGTGAGACGTACCAGAAAAGTTTTGGGACCATAGCCATGTTGCCTTCAGCTACTCGTCGTAGAATTGCTACTTACAGCAGCTTGAAAAACAAGGGTTCATTCTTCTTACGTACAGTTAACTCCACAAGCAGGTAGCTGTGGTGGTGATTCCACTGCTCAAAACAGCAGCAGCCGTACTTAAGACTCTCTTGTTCTTTCTTTATCTTCCTAGCTACAAGAGTGCCGCTGTAGCTCCAGATTTTACCTCCACATTCGAGGCAAGACAAAGGGAATGGGGGAGGGGTTGTGGCAGTCTGAATAAAAGTTTTCCAAGATGCACCCTCTGTCTCTCTTATACCTCATGGGCCAGGGCTCAGTGCTGGGATCTGGGGAAAAAAGAATTTGGCTCTGAGCCTGGGAAACAGCAGTGGAGAAGCCAGGCGGTCTGACCTCCAGGTAGTCAGTCAACAGGCCATGCGAGTCGTTAACAGTGGATACATGTGTATATGCAAGCTCACTGTGAAGATCTGAGAAATATATGCAGTAACTCTATGATGGAATTTTCCGGTTTTAAAGTCTTTTGACTACCTCTGCTAAATTCTGTCTTAGGAAAGAACACATTAGATATATTGGATATCTTAGGACTCAGTAATTAACAGGAACTTTCAATATTTAGAAAAATACCGTGCCTTGTCATTAGCATACAGGCAGGTGGTACCATGCACAGTTAGTTCGGAACTGCCACCTCCATGGTATGGCTGCTTACTCTGAGCACCGGTTTCCATGTTAGCCCAAACCATCTCTTTGGTATTGTCCTTTGTACCCTTCCCAAGAAAGACAACCAAAGAACCTACAAACCAAAGGGCTTGCTTTACCACAAGGGCATCTGCTGCAAGTGACAAGTCAGATTCCATGTCAAAAGCAGGAGTTTAGAGAAAAATCTCAAATCTATTCTACAGTCAGGAACCCCTGCCTATTGCTGTGCTCAAGTGACATAATTTAATAACTAAATGGCCTCGTTCTGTTACTGTCTCTTTAAATATGCAGTAGTAACAAGAGTTACCGTGTAAAATCACCTGTACCCTTCAACATACCCAGAATCACACTGTACACAATGAGTTTCTCAGTGGGTCTTCCTTAGACTCTTCACCTTTACATGTTTCCTTTCTTTTGAATCTTACACTACCAGACAGGGTGCTCTCCTTTCTAAGTCGTGTGCTTACCCAAGTCATTTATTGATAGATGGCCTCTCCCAGGGAGATCATTTAGTTTAATGAATGGTACCATACTGGACACATCTGTCATAGTACCATCAAAGTAAGAATGTGTCCATCATGCTAATAATGTTAATAAAAAACCTTCAACATCACCCAGCAACCCCACCAACGGGCACATACTCCAAGGAAACTATAATCGAAACAGACACACCTACCCCAGTGTTCACAGCAGCACTGTTTCCAACAGCCAGGACATGGAAGCAACCTAAATGTCCATCGACAGATGAATGGATAAAGAAGACATGCTACATATATTCAGTAGAATATTACTCAGCCATAAAAAGGAAAAAGTCGGGGCCAGTTCTAGCGAGGTGGATGCACCTAGGTCCTGTTACACAGAGTGAATAAGTTAGAAAGAGAAAAACAAATATAGTATATTTAGGTTGATGAACCAATCTGCAGCAAAGGAATGGAGACGCAGATGTGGAGAATGGACTTGTGGACGTGGCGGGGGAGGGAGAGAGTGGGCCAGATGGAGAAGGTAGCATCAACTCTCGGGTGGAAGATGGACGGCTGGCGAGAAGTCGCTGGGTAGCGCAGGAGCCCGGGCTGGCGCCCTGTGATGATCTGGAGGGACGGGCTGGGGGAGGGGAGGAAGGCTAGGGAGGGAAGGGATATATGTATAACTATGGCTGATTTGCACAGTTGTATGGCAGAAACCAACACAATATTGTGAAAAACATTTTGTAATATTTAAACTAAAAAAATAGGGAAAAACATTTTTAAAAAATGTGAATAACAAAGCAGCGCTTTACTCACTTGAAAACTGTTATTTATAATTTCCATAACTTCAGTCTTCTTTATTATTATTATTGTAGAAGTGGAAACATCCAAACATGTTAGCTAACCAGGTACAAATGACCAAGGACACTATTATCAATGACGACCATTGAAATGGAAGAACTGTAGGACGCACTCACTCGCCCACGGTCCACCCGGGCCGCCGGGGTTCAGTTCGCTTCTCCCCATTCTCAGGTGGCCACGACAGCATGGAAGGGGCGAGGGGGAGCATGCGAGTCTTTAAAAGAAACTCTCTCTTTGATTGTATTTATAAGAGTTCCAAGCTGAAAGGTTATCAGAACAGAGATGTGGGACTTGGAGGCCTCGGACCTGACCTTGGGTCCATCAGTGACAAAGTGAGTGTGATGTACTTCGGGCGTTGCCAGGTGTGGATGTGCCCTTTGTTTTCCAGCAGAACTGGATAGAGAGACCCCCAGAACCAAGTCCTTAGTCAGGCGTCTCCCTCTGAAGAGAGACCCGTCTGAAACAGCACTAAGCCCCAGGCACTCCTCCTGCGGTGAAAGAAAATTATTCACCCAGCGTTGTTTTCTGTACCCCTTTTTTAGTTATTTTTGAAGGCCGGAACAGAGAAGAGAATGGGGAGCACGTGCCCATGAAAAGAGATGTGTGTGTGTGTTATGTGGTTGTTGGTCTTTCCCAATAGAGTTATCCTGATAATAGTGAAGAGCGGCTACAGAGAAGACACTCAGGGTTAAGAGTTTCCCAGCCCAGGGAGAGTGCATCCACTTTATTCTCTTTCCTCTAGTGAAAGGAGATCTTCGTTTAATGTGTTTTAACTGCAGTTGCACTCAAGGCATAAAAAGAGAGTAGAGTTCAAAGTTGGAAGCAGAAATGAAAATAAATTGGGTAAACGCAACAAAGCAGAGGCTGAATGCGACTTAGCCCCTGTTAAGGGAACACTGGGTGTGCCAGTCCCCGCTTGAGAGAGGAGGATTTCCAGGAGAAACATTAACTTAACCATTTCGCTGCTGTCGCACACGGTAATCCCGTTCCCCTGTGCTGCGGATACTGTATACCCAGCTCACTAAAGCCACTGTCACTTGACTAGAGAGCAGAGTGACCTAGATGAACCTGTGCGTCACCCTCCCTGTGTTTCTATGAACAGATGCAGAAATCAGTTCAGCAAAAGGAATATGCAAAACGAGTGAAGGATTACAACAGGAAGGCGCTATCCATCCCCTCCAAGCCACAAACAGCGAAAACTGAAAATAAATCTGTCCCACGGCAGAAGGTAAGAAACTCTCACCAAGGCGGTTCTCTTTTCAGTTAGAATTAAAAAGGAAACCTTCCTGCATCATGACTTAAATGCCCCACACCTCCTGAACCCAAGAGGATGTTTTAGCTATTACTGTAGGCAGCTCCCTGTCATTCACAGATATTGACGTAAAAGGGATACACACACATATGCTGCTGGAAGATTAGCCTTTTATCCCCCTCTGAAGTTCACTATTTTTAGTCCTCCATGTGTTTTCCTTCAACTGTAACATTTCAAGTTTGTCACACAAAAATTGAATGGGTAGGTGGTTTTCTTTCTAAAAGAAATTAGTAATCAGAGTTAACCTTCAATTCCCTTCTTTACCGTTAAATAAGTTTTAAGAAATAAGCATTTCTTGCCACCTCCAGGTGTCCGTGTCAGAGCAAAGTCCGTCATTGTTTCTCTCAAGTTCACTCCCTACACGTTTCCGAGTGCCCATGAAAAGAGATGTGTGTGTTATGTGGTTGTTGGTCTTTCCCAATAGAGTTATCCTGATAATAGTGAAGAGCGGCTACAGAGAAGACACTCAGGGTTAAGAGTTTCCCAGCCCAGGGAGAGTGCATCCACTTTATTCTCTTTCCTCTAGTGAAAGGAGATCTTCGTTTAATGTGTTTTAACTGCAGTTGCACTCAAGGCATAAAAAGAGAGTAGAGTTCAAAGTTGGAAGCAGAAATGAAAATAAATTGGGTAAACGCAACAAAGCAGAGGCTGAATGCGACTTAGCCCCTGTTAAGGGAACACTGGGTGTGCCAGTCCCCGCTTGAGAGAGGAGGATTTCCAGGAGAAACATTAACTTAACCATTTCGCTGCTGTCGCACACGGTAATCCCGTTCCCCTGTGCTGCGGATACTGTATACCCAGCTCACTAAAGCCACTGTCACTTGACTAGAGAGCAGAGTGACCTAGATGAACCTGTGCGTCACCCTCCCTGTGTTTCTATGAACAGATGCAGAAATCAGTTCAGCAAAAGGAATATGCAAAACGAGTGAAGGATTACAACAGGAAGGCGCTATCCATCCCCTCCAAGCCACAAACAGCGAAAACTGAAAATAAATCTGTCCCACGGCAGAAGGTAAGAAACTCTCACCAAGGCGGTTCTCTTTTCAGTTAGAATTAAAAAGGAAACCTTCCTGCATCATGACTTAAATGCCCCACACCTCCTGAACCCAAGAGGATGTTTTAGCTATTACTGTAGGCAGCTCCCTGTCATTCACAGATATTGACGTAAAAGGGATACACACACATATGCTGCTGGAAGATTAGCCTTTTATCCCCCTCTGAAGTTCACTATTTTTAGTCCTCCATGTGTTTTCCTTCAACTGTAACATTTCAAGTTTGTCACACAAAAATTGAATGGGTAGGTGGTTTTCTTTCTAAAAGAAATTAGTAATCAGAGTTAACCTTCAATTCCCTTCTTTACCGTTAAATAAGTTTTAAGAAATAAGCATTTCTTGCCACCTCCAGGTGTCCGTGTCAGAGCAAAGTCCGTCATTGTTTCTCTCAAGTTCACTCCCTACACGTTTCCTAAGGGATGGCACCAGATAGGTTCCTCTAGTCAAGAAAATACTTTGGAGTCAAACAAAAAACACTTTGGCCACCTAATGCAAAGAACCAACTCATTGGACAAGAGCCTGATGCTTGGAAAAAAGCCAAGGGGGAGGAGGGCAACAGAGGACGAGGGCTGAGATGGCTGCGCTGGCTCAGTGGACCTGAGTCTGAGCTCACTCTGGGCGACAGCGAAGGACAGGAAAGCCTGGCTTGCTGCTGGCCATAGGGTCTCAGAGTCGGACATGACTGAGCGACTGAACAACAGCCCAAGGAAAATGATTTCATAAAATACAGAATGTTCTCCCTCTCCGAAGTCATCCAACTCTTAGCTGTGATATGAATGAAATACATTCTGTGGGGACACAGAGCTTTGCAGGGCAAGTCCCCGCCTCTGTCCCAGCAAGGACGTGGGACCCTTTGCATGAGGGACAAGTGACCCTTTGCCGCTTTTAGGAATTTGTACTCTGCGTTCTCTTTCACAGACTCTCCTGTTTTCTATCTACTGCCTTTTTTCCTCAGACCTTGAAGACCTCAGTCCACTTGATTGAGTTTCCATGTGGCCACATTTTCTTTTTCCTCCAAGCCATTCTTCTTTCATGAAGAAATTCAAGGCAACAAGTCTATAATTAGAAATTCCAACAGAAGTCACCTACACACACTGAGAAGACTGGAGGTTTTCTATTTGGGGGCTTTTCCCCTTCTAGGACCTACACATATTGTGTCTGTCTATTCCCATTTCAGCTCTTAAAACTAAAATGCAGAACCAGGGAGGGGAGATAAACTAGGAGTTTGGGATTAATGTATACACACTTCTATATATAAAATAAACAACAGGGGCCTACTTTATGGCACAGGGAAGTATAGTCAGTATCTTGTAGAATGGAAAAGAATCTGAAAAAGAATATATATGTGTATAACTCAGTCGCTTTTCTACACAGCTGAAACTAACATAACATTGTAAATTATGCTCCAATTTCTAAATGGTTAATGTTTGAAAAAATAAAACAAAAAAAAAACAGATTTAGAAATCATGTTTACTGCTCTCATTTTTATTGTAATGCCTTTCAGAACTAACATCACTGAATGAAGGATTGCCTTTTTTCAGTATCTGGATTTCTGTAGGTATACTAAAAGAAAAAAGAATCTTCGACCTCTAATGAATACTTGCTAGAGGTCTAAGAGCCGGCAACAAGAACTGTCGGCGTAATGATGGAGGCCGAGTTTTACCTCAACTACAGGAATGTCTTTGGTCTCAAGCTGTAACAAGTCCCCTTTGGACAGAAAGGTCTGTTAATATCTCCTTATAGAGGTTTGATTTTCATAAGACCTCCAGAAGCAAAATGGATCAAACACATAAGAAATCTATTTTCAAGCACTTGAATAAAACTCGATTTTACAAAGAAAACATCCAAAGCCACAGCTGTATGTATCTGTCTTCAACTCTTTTTCCACAATATTTTCTTACAGGGCTAATTTCTTTTGTTTAAACTGTGTGTTATCCCGCATTATTTGTATTTTCCTCTTGGTCTCCATTTCCACCCAGGTCTTAGTATGTTACCTGTAGCAAGTCTTCATTTATCAATCAACTTTTTTCTAAGACTAGAGAGTTAAGGAATCCAGGGCCTCTTCCCATCTCAAATAAAATTTTATATGCTTTTAGGCTCTGGAATATGCTAAGACCATCCCCAAACCCAAATCTTCACATCTGAATCATCAGCCCTCAAAGAAAAATCCGACTCAGGCTGGAAGAGAAGACATTTTACCTGAAATCTCCCTACTGGAAGCGCTGCAGAACAGACATGAAAGGGAAAAACAGGCTGTGGCTGCTTTTAAAATGCTTCGCGTTGTGTAGACAGTGTGTGTGCTGGGGACGGGCCACGGAGGAGAGAGACTCCAGCTGGAACTGCTCTGCCCTGAGAGGGACGGCCTAGCATCGCCATCTACCTGTACTCCATGCTGGCCTCCGACAGGCTTTGAAATTTGGCGCCCTAATTACAAATATGGTAATTATTTTATTTTCCAGGGAGAAAAACTATTTTAATTATTTATTTTCAATATCCGTTAAAATTGGAGCTGAATAAGAACTAAGAAATAAAGTCTTTTGGTTTTCTCTTGAAGTTATCCAGAAATAAATTCGTCTACTTGTGTTTTCCCTCTCATTTTTCTGATAAGAAAAAAAAAGGTATGAACACTTTGGTTTCTGCTGAAAAGAACTCAGATCAGAGTACACACCAGTAAATCCTGAAATGCCATTTCCAAAATATTTCTAAAAATCTCTATAAATATTTTGAAGGGTAAAATTTTAAAGATGAAAGTGCTTCTGGATGTGCCACCTCAAGTAAAACAAATCTCACTACTGTTCTAACAGGGCACCAAGACATCAATTAGAAACCCACCAAGTCCAGGACTGCCAGACTAGGCAACTCTGAGACACACTTTTTCAAAGCTGCTTACTCCAAATCTATAAATATGCTGATATCTTGGCATCACAAGTGTCTTTAAATATCAACAGATGTGTGCTTTCGCACAAAATCACGGGGTAGGACAAACGCATCCCATTGCTTACTATCAAATGTCAATGTTAATAAGTATTTCTTACTTTTTAAAAAAAAATGTTTTTTTGAAACACAATACACACTGTAAAATTCCAAGATCTTAAAATAATTTACTGGAGAATTTTATTTTTCTGACTCTCTTGTACTTAGGTGGGCATTACATTCTTAGATAGCTATATCCAGAAATGGACACATTTTACTACAGTATAGCGTTAGTTGCTCCGTTGTGTCTGACTCTTTGTGACCCCATGGGTTGTAGCCCACCAGGCTCTTCTGCCCATGGGATTCTCCAGGAAAATCTGTTTATACAGGTGGCATAAGGACTCGCTTTGGAGATTCATTCTTATGCTGCATATGCTTTACATATACCACAACGTAGTAGGAAGGCTGCCTGTACAAAACCTCATTTCTTAATACTGGAAACAGAATCGAAGGTCTGGAAAGATAACAAGTATCTGAAGATCAACAGGAAGCTGGAGAAGCCTGTTCCAGTATTTGGAAAATCAGAGCATACACGAAGAGTTCAGTTCAGGAACATCACGACCCAAGCTGCTCTTCAAATAAACATGTAAAAGAAGAGGACCCTTCAGGGTACATGTTTAAACATTTTCCTAGAAACAAGAGACAGAATGATCATTTTTCCCCTCTAAATGACTTTAAACTTTCTCTGGAAGAAAAAATAATGCATATGGAAACATTTTCATATGTAAAGGGACAGGGTAAATTTTTTAAGTGTTCCATTTCTATTAAATTATCTTAAAGGAATCTAGAACTTAGAAGGGGTTTATCTTGTTCAAGTGCCGAGTTTTCAGAAGAGGCAACGGTGATCAAGAAAGCATAGAGCAGGGCTTCCCCTGGTGGTCTAGTGGGTAAGGACACCGCCTTGCAGTGCAAAGGGCGCCGGTTCGATCCTTGGCCTGGGAAGATCCCACGTGCTGTGGAGCGACTGGACCGATGTGTCCAATTACCGAGCCAGAGCTCTGGAGCGCATGCGCCCACAGCCGGTGCTCAGCAACAACAGACGCCACCACGATGGGAGGCCCACAGGAGCCAAAGAACAAAGACAGATAAAAATAGAGAAATGAAAGACCAATAGAAGTGGCCCACCCGCTCCCCTCCCTCCCCAACTCAACCCCCACCCAAAAATAAATAATAAAATAAATAAATCTTAAAAAAAAAAAAAAAAAAGAAAGCATAGAGCAGGCAGGTCTAAACTCCAGTCTTTCAACCGCAAGGACGCGCTGTTTGATTATCTGTGGGAAGAGATAGGTCTTGTGTTTCTGTGTGGACAACGAGGAATGAGCTATATATTTCAATTTGGGACGTGAACTTCCATCATTAAGTTCCATTTTTAGAAATATGTCTCATCTAAATCTATCTTGATTTAACATGCACAATCTGGCAACTTCATTGTTGCATTGATAAGTTTATAAGAGACACCTATAGTGCAACTCAAACGTTGACCAATAAAAAATATGCTATTACGTTGTTTTTGTTTGTCTGTCTCTCAGAACATTTAAAAACCGCCCCTAACCGTTCTTCTCAGCCTAAACATGAACTCCTTTAGGCTCTTTCACACATACTGTTCAGAACCCACACCCAGCTGAAGCAGGTTCAATGATTCAGTTGCTATCAAACAGCATTTCACAGGA
This sequence comes from Tragulus kanchil, assembly GCA_022376925.1. Taxonomy (NCBI): domain Eukaryota; kingdom Metazoa; phylum Chordata; class Mammalia; order Artiodactyla; family Tragulidae; genus Tragulus; species Tragulus kanchil. Next base: position 151,695,197 of record JAIOJX010000006.1, read on the forward strand.
ACTTTACATCTAAGGCAAGGCTTTACCATCCAGTCAATATGACCGTAGCAGAATCAAACTTCTTCGTACGCAGGGGCTTCCCTGGTGGCTCAGTGGTAAAGAATCTGCCTGCCAATAAAGGAGACACGAGTGATCCTTGCTCTCACACCTCACACACCCTGGAGCAACTAAGCCCACACACCACAACTAGAGGGTAGCCCACACTTTCTGCAACTAGAGAAATGCCCACACAATGAAGTCTCAGCAAAGCCAAAAAGAAAATAAATAGCTAAAAGAAAATATGGGATACTTGCTTTAAAAAGAAAAATCCTTTGTATACAAGTCCTGAAAGTAACAGGTAGCATCTAAAATGACTGGCTAAAATGACACTTGCTGCAAGTTTGGGGGCTAAAATCAAAGAATAGCTCAGAATAGGCTTCATGTAACCCCAAGTCATCCCACAATGGTAAGATCCCACTGAATGTCACTAAGGTACCACGATACTAGGACAAGATAGAGATTCTGAACGAATAGTGAATAATGAACACTTGTCGACTCCTCCTTTCAAGGGAATTGTACTAACAACAATAATATTGACCTTGTATAAACCAAAGTGAAAGCGTTAGCTGCTCAGTCATGGCCAACAGAAGCCCCACAGACTGTAGCCCACCAGGCTCCTCTGTCCATGGAATTCTCCAGGCAAGAATAGACCCAAGTAGATCATAATCAATTTTTATAGTATTTCTGTTTCAGATATTTAGAAAATAAAAATCATCTGCCTATCAGAAGGCAAGGAACTGTAAACATAAGTGATATAATGAGGTAGGGCCTCGATCTGACCAGATGTTAGATAAGCCATTGAAAGACACGGTGGCTAATCTGTCTAATTTCTAGGAGCTTGCATAAATAAAGGACCTTTAAATCATGTGTACTATCTTATTATAGCTCCTATTGTGATGTTTTTCCATCTTGAGTTTCCAACAAGAGCATCCTCCTAGAGGGGGCTTTTGGACAAGTAGCTGAATTTAATGACAGGCATCTTCATGATATTGTTTTGTATCGTAAGGAGCCTCCTGGGAGTTATCTAGAAACCAACTCAAGAAAAGACAATATTGAGGAACAAAATAAAAGGCAAGCCTAGCAACAACATCAATGTTTAATGGTTCCAATTGGGGCCTTATTATTGGTTAATGAATCATTGTCAAAACATCGCAGCAAGCATGGCAGGCACAGCCTAGTCTATAGTGAAAAAAAAGACTCTTCATCCCAACAGTTATTAGCTGAGAGTTGTCTGAAAACACATCCAGTAATTACAACAACACGGGAGCTAATTGAGAACTTTGAGCTGATAGCAAACGGTCTACAATATCAAACTGGATAAACTCAAGGGGGGATTCTTTTTAAATTACTTATTGGAAAAACAGCATAAAATGGATTGAATTTGGGTGGTGACAGTCTGCACATATCAGGACAAGCTTAATTCTCTCCAAGAGGTGCTTCAAAACATATATTATCATTATATCAGAAGTTACACTTGAAAACAACTTCAGGAAATATTAAGGTTGCTTTCCTAAACATGCCTTTCTAAAGATTATCTTTTCCTATTAAAGCATAAACCTTGAATGCTGGAGACAGTGAAGAACAGGGGAGCCTGGAATGCCGCAGTCCACAGGGTCACAAGGAGTCAGACACGGCTTAGTGACTGAACAGTAACTACACATGTCATCTAACTCTCAAGCATTATACAGGATCACTATAGGATTTCTCTCTAATGCTGACTACATTTTCATAACTTCTATTTCTAATGGGTAAAAACAGAAAGACAAAAAGACATACATGAATGCTGCATTTGCCCAGTGAGAAAGGATTTAAAACAGTAGCACAAAGTGATGCTTTCTCATTATTGTGAATTTTGTTTACCCAGTGTCTCACTCCCGTTCGATATCCCTGATTATACGAAATCGCCTGTATTGTCAGACAAAATTTCTATACTATAAAGGCAAAAAAAGAGAAACACGTGTTCCAAGAAAAGTTTTACTTATTCATTCCACTTTTTAAAGTATAGTGAAGTGGGATCTCAGACTAGCTAAAAATCTGATATTCAGAACTGTCCCCTCAACCCACGCCTCCAGACTAAGTACAGTATATTTGTTTCTATTCCCCCTTTCACTTCATTAAGCAAAACCAGGCCTTTCTCACAAAGGTACTGAGAAAACACAAAATGTATCCATTTCCTAGGCAAACAACCATTCAATGGAAAGCAAAAGTTTTTGGATGGCAGGTTTTCCTCTCATTCTTCCGTTTATTGACTAATCCATTCGTTCATGTTCTTCCCTCCTCTTAAAGATCCCCATTCTTCATATCTGCTTACTTAATTTTGTTTCAGCGGAATAGCTGGGAAGCTGGGGCTTTCCCCAAAGGTTATGAAAACATCACAGTGTGAGATGCAAGAAGACGCAATGGGCACGGATTTTTCCTCTCTCTACACTCGATATAGGGCCTCTTTAGGTACAATGAAGAGAAGAAAAAAGAATTTGGCGGGCAAGGTTTATCTCCCCTGCTGCCTCTCCACTGCCTTTTCATTGTCCCCTTGCAAACCTGAGCCACGTAAGTAATTAATTTTCAATAAGCTGAATAAATGGTCTTCCGCTATTAAACAGCTCTTCCAGGTCGAGAGGATTACAACGATGTGAGCATCTCGGGCAAATATGTTTAGTGAAGCCCTGTGAAAATCCTGTTAAGATGTCAGAAATTTTCTTTACTGAGTTGACAGCTCAGAGAGACTAGAGTGGATATGGGGGTTGACAGACTAGCTTTTCAGAGCTAGACTCTGAAAAGTTGCTGTTGCTGTTGCTAGAGTCCCAAGCGTTTACAAGAGATGTTTAAACCGTAGGTATCCTTAGGCACAAATTTGACATTTGGGAGAAGTAAGCTTCAGAAATTTAAAATCCACCACCAGTCTGTCTTTGGGAAGCTATCCCTACACGAGAAGGAAGTAGAGAAGAAAATGAATGTCCAGTGAACAAAACCAATATAGATCTCTACACTAAATAATTTGGGCCCCAAATGGACACCTTCCTCTATAGCCAATGTGTCTCCTAAATTAATCCGTCCATTTTCTTTCTTGCCATCCAGACGATGATTGAAATCACGCTCACGAAGCCTGGTTGGTCTCACCCGGACCTCCAACCCGTGGGCAGGCAGCAAGGTCTTTTCCCATTTCCCCTGTGTCCACACAATGGCGACGCTTTGAAGCAGCACCAAGGATGCTGCCTCTACTTAAAACTGATAATCTAGCATACAAACCTCAAGCACCCATTTTCAATGAAACCTTTAGATGAATATCAAAGAACTATTTGCCATGTCTAATGTTTTAATTAGATTATATTCTCCATTTAACCCATTAAACCTCCTTTGATGATCCCCATATTTAGTGTTTAGCCTCAGATGCATGAGGTAATGAATACTGGACCTTTTGATTTAATGAGAATTTCGGCTCTTCCAGCCTGTGCCTCTTTGTATACCTTTTATTTTGCCAGCTATAGAATTCAGCTAATTGAAGGGGTCTCTCGCCATCACACATTAAGGAGTATAAATTAGCATGCCCATTCTGATTGGAAAACGCAAGCAGACAGCTTTGCTTTGATCTGAGGATGGAGCTGAAGAAGGCAGCAGCCCTCTGAAAACGAGCTGACGGCCTTGTTATCAGGAGATGCGTCCATGTGTCACAAAACACTTAATGTCTTAATTGATCACCTTCCAATTCTCCCTGTCCTGTTTGCCTCATTCTCTTTATGAGCACGGTTGTGTGCACATGTGTGTGTGTATGTGTATTTGTGTATTTGTGTGTCTGTGGCTCTGTTTTTCCTTCCCTATTTATCTTTTCTGTTTTTTGATTCAGAGATTAGGGACCCAGGTTTTAAATTAATCTGAGACCAAGAAAAATGAAATAACAGATTTCCTCACCTTGATATTTCTAAGAATATCCTATAAAACTATTCAGGACCTTTCACAGGCAAAGATTCTTAAGGACTAACTAACTTCTAATGCTTTCATGGGGGTGGACCCCAAGCCGTTGGTACTGTACCACTGAGTATTAGGTACGAGGCGATATTCTGTGGTTTGGCAATGAAGTAATGATTATGCAGCACTCCTGAATTTAACAAATTCAGTGATATAAAATAAACATCAAGGTAAAGTATCAATACCTTCACTGTAAAAGCAAGAATAAATAAAAGTTAAATACAAATTATGAGAAACCTGGATGAATATGGTAGATAGAACACACACACATGCCCATGTGCATACCTGTTCCACTTCTCTGGTAAGCCCCCATTAAAACTTCAGTAACAGTTTTTTTATTTTTTTAAGGCATAAACATAAAAGAACAGGTGAACAGGAAGAGGGATACCAGTGGCACTTTTTTAAAAAAAAACTGGAAGAGAACACATATTAATGAAGTTAACACAAATTAAACACAAAGATAGAATTCTCAAAAAAAAAAAAAAAAAACTGGAAGAGAGATGAATGGATTATAAAATAAGAATAGGAATTGGAAGCCTCCATAAAGAATAAATTGTAACCAAGTAACGGGAAAATCCAATGATCAACCTGATTTCCACTACGGAATGCCCCCAATGCTCAGGAATTGATGGTGTCAATACCACTGGAAGTGGGGGAAAGGGACTGAGGGAGCTAAATGAGGGATGGCTGCCCCTCCACCAACCCAGTAAAAGGCTGCTAGACCCTCTGCAGGGGTAGGACAGTTTCTCAGGAGTAAGAAATGACCGGCTGTTAGGAGACACCCATCCTGAGAACAGGGTCCATGGTGCACACAGGGGTTCTGAATACACGGACCTCTGCGCCTCCTCGGCCACTGGGCTCCCAGAAAGCGGGGCATTCATCCTCCAAGCAGAGATGTGGAAATTCTTCTCTGGGGCATCTGACCAGCCTAGAGGAGCTAAAGATTCTGACTTCAGAGGCTCTCCAAGTGAAGAAGGCAACCATGCTATCCTACAGGAAAGCTCACCATCAACAGGTCTCATTGGATACTCAGAGTTTCCTATCAGCTTTGTGTTTCTTCCACTTGAATAGGAGCAGACAACCAAGGATTTCCAAATATCTGAGGATACTATATGGGATACCACTAAAAAGGAGAGGGGAATTAAAAGAGATCTTGAGAATTAGAAATACGATACTGAAATTAAAGATTCAGAAGTTATAAAATAACAGGAATTTTTTCAGAAAACAGAGCAAAAAGGCAAAAATATTTAAAAAATAGGAGAGAAAGGAATACACTTAGCAGATAAATCCAGAAGGTTGAAAAAATAAAAATAATAGCAGTTCCATAAAAAATAAACATAGAAAAAAGAAAGAAAACCCAAAGCATTCAAGAAAATTTCCCATAACAGAAAAAATCGAGTTTCCAGATTGAAAGGACCTATGGGATATCTGAAAGAGTGAGTGACAACAGACCTCCAACACAGGCATATCACTGTCAAATTTCAGCACGCTGGCTCCAAAGAGAGGACCCTACAAGCTTCCCAACAGGAGAAACAAATGAATAAACAAAACAGTGTATGTCAAGAATCAAAATGGCATTAGACTTCACAGGAGCAACTGCATACTCAAAATGATGTCAATCAAGAATTCTATACATAGGCAAAATACTAAGAAAGCATCAAACTAGAATAAAGATGTTTCTACACAATGATCTCAAAACACTGACCTTTCACATACCAGCCAGCAAGCTACAGGAGCCTGTGTGCCATCAAAATGAGAGAGGTAAACCAAAAAGAAAAGAGGAAATAAGAGTAAAATGAAAGGCAACCCAGGGATGAAGGGGAAGGAAGACGCAGCGAGACACAGAAGCCAAAGCGGACAGGCGGGGACTTGAGGTCTGCTCAGGGAAATGAAATTTCTTTTCCTTTCCCCCATCATGCCTCTTTTTTAAATTTATATTTATTTTCATCCATCTTTTCATTCTTTTTTTTTTTTTTAAAAGAAAGACCTGTTTTTTTTTGTTGTTGTTTTTTTTTTTTTAAGATTTATTTATTTACTTTGGTCGGGGGTCGGGTTGGGGAGGGAGGGCGCGGGCGGGCCACTTCTATTGGTCTTTCATTTCTCTATTTTCATCCGTCTTATTCTTGGCTCCTGTGGGCCTCCCATCGCGGTGGCGTCTGTCGCTGCAGAGCGCCGGCTCTGGGCGCATGCGCTCCAGAGCTCCGGCTCGGTGATTGGACACATCGGTTCACCCGCTCCGCGGTGCGTGGGATCTTCCCAGGCCAGGAATCAAACCCGGCGCCCCTTGCACTGCAAGGTGGTGTCCTTACCCACTGGGCCACCAGGGGAAGCCTGATCTTTTCATTCTTTGGCCTGTGTGGGCCTCCCATTGCAGTGGCCTCTCTTGCTGCAGAGCACCGGCTCTGGGCGCATGTGCTCCAGAGTGCTGGCTCATATTTGGACGCACCAGTCCAGCCTTTCTGCAGCACATGAGATCTTCCCCGGCCAGGGATCAAAATCGGTGCCCCTTGCACTGCAAGGCGGACTCTACCCACTGGACCGCAAGGGAAACCCAGGAAAATGAAATAAGAATACATGTACAGGGGGACTTCCCTGATGGACCAGTGGCTAAGACTCTGTGCTCCCAATGCAGGGGAGGGGGGGGGGCGCAGATTTGATCCCTGGCCACATGCTGCAACTAAGAACTTGAACAACCAAACAAAAATAAATAATACAAAAAAGAAAAAGAATACACGAACAGGGACTTCCCTGGTGGTCCCCTGGTTAGGACACCATGCTTCCACTGCAGGGCTTTGATCCCTGGTTGGGGAAGTAAGCTTCCATGGGCCATGTGGTGCAGTCAAAAAAATATTAAAAGAAAACATTTGGGAAATGAGTATCGACAAGTGGTGAAGAATCTGGAGTAAATTAGTCACAAGTACACTCAAAATTAACAACAATAAGATGAGCCTGAATTTCAAGGAAAACAAAAAGCCTTGCAGATAAAGGTAAGTCATCACAGCTGATCACCCAGCTTAGCTGAGAATTATACATACACGTCATAATAATGCTCTCACCGAAATGACAGTGCAGAGAAGAGAGGCCAAGAGGGTACACACATATGAGGGAAGTAGGGAGAAAGCGAGCCACCCCTGCCTCTCTTACAGCATCAAGTACTGGATAACTCTGAAACAGAAACACCAAAAGACAGCAATCCAGCAAAGTCATGTAGAAACATGAAGGTGGGCACCAGAACCATCACCCCCAAACAGAAACAGGTTGCCTCTGTGGTGAAGAAAAAAGGGAAGGAGACAGGGGACCACTTCCTTTTCAAATAATCTTGGTAGAGCTCTTTGACCCTTTAAACACTGTGCAGGGGTCCAGGATGAAGCTCAAATTTTAAAAATTAAAATTAGAGAATTTAGGAATTGGAGGGGAAAAACAGATGGGAAAAGAGCAGAACAAGCATAAAGCATTCAATAGTTTTGTTGCTTTTAGCTTATACATTATTCCCACCTTGAACTCAGGATAAAGAACCATCCTCCTGGGGCTTCCCAGGGGGTGAAGAGTCTGCCTTGCAGCGCATTGGGCACCGGTTCAATCCCTGGCCCGGGAAGATCCCACAAGCCACAGAACAGCTGGACAGGTGTATCCAATTACGAGCCAGTGCTCAGGAGCGCACACGCCCAGAGCCGGAGCTCAGCAACGAGAGAGGCCACAGCAATGGGAGGCCGACACAGGCCAAAGAATAAAGATGGATGAAAATAAATAAATAAGCAATACAAGAAGCCAAAATTAAAAAAAAAAAAGAAGAAGAACCATCCTCCCATCTCTAGTCCCTCTGCTTTTACAGTCTGTTTCCTTCCTAAGTCAAGCACTTCCCTGGTGGTCCCCTGGTTAGGACACCATGCTTCCACTGCAGGGCTTTGATCCCTGGTTGGGGAAGTAAGCTTCCATGGGCCATGTGGTGCAGTCAAAAAAATATTAAAAGAAAACATTTGGGAAATGAGTATCGACAAGTGGTGAAGAATCTGGAGTAAATTAGTCACAAGTACACTCAAAATTAACAACAATAAGATGAGCCTGAATTTCAAGGAAAACAAAAAGCCTTGCAGATAAAGGTAAGTCATCACAGCTGATCACCCAGCTTAGCTGAGAATTATACATACACGTCATAATAATGCTCTCACCGAAATGACAGTGCAGAGAAGAGAGGCCAAGAGGGTACACACATATGAGGGAAGTAGGGAGAAAGCGAGCCACCCCTGCCTCTCTTACAGCATCAAGTACTGGATAACTCTGAAACAGAAACACCAAAAGACAGCAATCCAGCAAAGTCATGTAGAAACATGAAGGTGGGCACCAGAACCATCACCCCCAAACAGAAACAGGTTGCCTCTGTGGTGAAGAAAAAAGGGAAGGAGACAGGGGACCACTTCCTTTTCAAATAATCTTGGTAGAGCTCTTTGACCCTTTAAACACTGTGCAGGGGTCCAGGATGAAGCTCAAATTTTAAAAATTAAAATTAGAGAATTTAGGAATTGGAGGGGAAAAACAGATGGGAAAAGAGCAGAACAAGCATAAAGCATTCAATAGTTTTGTTGCTTTTAGCTTATACATTATTCCCACCTTGAACTCAGGATAAAGAACCATCCTCCTGGGGCTTCCCAGGGGGTGAAGAGTCTGCCTTGCAGCGCAAGGGGCACCGGTTCAATCCCTGGCCCGGGAAGATCCCACAAGCCACAGAACAGCTGGACAGGTGTATCCAATTACGAGCCAGTGCTCAGGAGCGCACACGCCCAGAGCCGGAGCTCAGCAACGAGAGAGGCCACAGCAATGGGAGGCCGACACAGGCCAAAGAATAAAGATGGATGAAAATAAATAAATAAGCAATACAAGAAGCCAAAATTAAAAAAAAAAAAGAAGAAGAACCATCCTCCCATCTCTAGTCCCTCTGCTTTTTACAGTCTGTTTCCCTTCCTAAGTCAAGCACTGAGGAAGAATAAAGATTATTTGGTAAGTACTGATTGCCATCCCTGGCTTACAGGATCTTAATTCCCCAACTGGGATCGAACCCATGCCCTCGGTAGTGAAAGGGTGGACTCCAAACCACTAGGCGGCCGGAGAATTCGTTTTTGGCCATTCTTGAACTTCTGGCTGAAGAGTGGCAAGCACACTTGATTATTCCATTATCTGTAGCCCTGGAGACTTGGGAGAGAACGGATGTTAGAAAAGGTCAGATAATTCCCAGGGATTATATTAGTTAATATTTCTAAACAACTCTTTTGCTTGTTTTTATTACAGAGATGTATGCAAAAGATATTTTTAATTTTCTAAACTAAAAAATTTTCTTATAGGCTTCATAAGGAAGCTTAAATCCTAGACTTCCCTAGGATATCCTGTACTGGAATCACAGATAATTTCTCGCTAAAGAGGGTTCTCATGAAATTTAAATTTTAACTTGCTTCATAATATATAGCATCATGTCTGTCACCAAAGAGGATAACAGAAGCCTGGGGCAGAATGGGGCTGGGATAGGTAAGGGGAAGGAGAAGGAGCATTCTAGACAAAGCATCCTCAGTCACACTTTCTGACTATTTAACCTAGAGTTGTCTGGTCCTCTCAGTCCATGCGGGAGGTCAATGACCAAGAGAAATTAAGATGAAGTTATGAAAAAAAGGAATTCCTTGGAAAGAGACATGATAGCCCCTTTTTAATGATGGTGATGGCACACAAAACTAATGTTAACCTTTTGGTAACCATGTTGCTACAGCTGATGTCCTTGAAGCCTTGTATCAAAGACCAACCTGACACCTTCAGATGTACATTGTAACTCCCATCTTTCTCTAGCACTTTCCATCCGAGATATCACGGTATGTACTTTTTTAACTATCTCACATTCCCTCTCCATTCTTGACTGATTTAGAGAGCACTCTGCTCATTTCTCAGGTGCCAAGTAAGAGAAATAATGTAACTATTAGCAAAAGAAAGAACTGAAGTCTCTCAGCCATCTAGCCAGTGGCTATGATGCCAGGTCAGAGGTGGTTCCACAACATTATAGAGAGTAACAAGAGAAGCCTCGAACTACTGGGCAAGAGGGCAGGCAAAAGGAGAAGAGGACAGCCGAGGATGAGATGGTCAGATGGCATCATCAACTCAATGGACATGAGTTAGAGCAAACCACAGGAGACAGTGGAGGACAGAGAAGCCTAGAGTGCTGCCGTCCGTGGGTTCGCAGAGTGGGACACGACTGAGTGACTGAGCAACAGCAAAAATGAAACCACAGAGGGAAGGTTATCCAGGGTGCACACGGGATTCCGAGCGAAGGAACCTTGGGGAAAAAACAACAGCGGAAAATGAGGGTCATTTCAATGTTTTTATTACAGAGATGTATGCAAAAGATATTTTTAATTTTCTAAACTAAAAAATTTTCTTATAGGCTTCATAAGGAAGCTTAAATCCTAGACTTCCCTAGGATATCCTGTACTGGAATCACAGATAATTTCTCGCTAAAGAGGGTTCTCATGAAATTTAAATTTTAACTTGCTTCATAATATATAGCATCATGTCTGTCACCAAAGAGGATAACAGAAGCCTGGGGCAGAATGGGGCTGGGATAGGTAAGGGGAAGGAGAAGGAGCATTCTAGACAAAGCATCCTCAGTCACACTTTCTGACTATTTAACCTAGAGTTGTCTGGTCCTCTCAGTCCATGCGGGAGGTCAATGACCAAGAGAAATTAAGATGAAGTTATGAAAAAAAGGAATTCCTTGGAAAGAGACATGATAGCCCCTTTTTAATGATGGTGATGGCACACAAAACTAATGTTAACCTTTTGGTAACCATGTTGCTACAGCTGATGTCCTTGAAGCCTTGTATCAAAGACCAACCTGACACCTTCAGATGTACATTGTAACTCCCATCTTTCTCTAGCACTTTCCATCCGAGATATCACGGTATGTACTTTTTTAACTATCTCACATTCCCTCTCCATTCTTGACTGATTTAGAGAGCACTCTGCTCATTTCTCAGGTGCCAAGTAAGAGAAATAATGTAACTATTAGCAAAAGAAAGAACTGAAGTCTCTCAGCCATCTAGCCAGTGGCTATGATGCCAGGTCAGAGGTGGTTCCACAACATTATAGAGAGTAACAAGAGAAGCCTCGAACTACTGGGCAAGAGGGCAGGCAAAAGGAGAAGAGGACAGCCGAGGATGAGATGGTCAGATGGCATCATCAACTCAATGGACATGAGTTAGAGCAAACCACAGGAGACAGTGGAGGACAGAGAAGCCTAGAGTGCTGCCGTCCGTGGGTTCGCAGAGTGGGACACGACTGAGTGACTGAGCAACAGCAAAAATGAAACCACAGAGGGAAGGTTATCCAGGGTGCACACCGGGAATTCCGAGCGGGAAGGAGAAATCTGCCTTTGGGAAGCAGGATTACAACCAGCAAATACAACAGAGAGAATGTGACTGGAGAGAAAACATGAGGGTCATTTCAAATTTTCACTTCACTTCTAAATATTTACCGGAATGTTCCCTGATGTCTGTGTGCACTGATTCTGTAATTTACCAAATTAACTGCCTGTATGACATGAGGTAAGTCCAGCTCTGACTCTCAGTTGCTTTGTCTGTAATTAAAGGAGCTTTAGGCTAAAACTTTTAGAGAAGCAATGGGGAGGGGACCTGAAGGAGCTTAGACACCATCTAGCTCATCCTACTGGATACCCAAACGTCTTCCACAACATCCCAGCAACTGTGGTTATTCAACTGTGGCTTGGATAAAAACAGACCTAAGGGACTCAGTACCTCCTAGGAGTGTTAAGTTTCAGATTGTTCTTAGTCAGGTTTACCATAAACTGATGCAAGAATCTACTAGATAATTTCCAGCTAATTTTAAAAAATTTTACATCTAAAATTGCTATGCAAAATCCTCTCCTCCACATAACATGGTGACGACAGCCCCACCCCCGCCTCGAGCACACTATGGATCAGTGGTAAGGTGTAATTAACTGACTTCTAGTCTTACTTTCACCACTGTCTATTTGACATTGGGCATTCATTCATTATGTCTGGATCTTCATGTCTACCTTTATAAAGCAAAGGGCTTACATTTTGTCAAATGTCTCTTGTATCACTGACAATTCCTTCCTGATTATCTCTTTGTCCTTAACTCAGTGGAACATCACTCTGTTTTCATTTACTTTCTAGAATGAAGTTCTGGGACTTCTTTAAGGACTTCTTTATCCTTTTCTTTTTCCTGTTAACTCTTATTTAAGTTAGAGTGTATCAACCAGAATCTTATTCTTAGTAAGATAACAAGTTTAAATGATTTGCCTTCCAGCTTCTGATCAACCTTTGCTTGTGAAAAGTGCTTAGTGCTTTGTGGACTTAGCCTATCCTATTGATGGACCGTGTGGTACCTGTCTTATAGAAGTTACTCAAATAATGATCCACAATCCACTTCCCTGGAACCACCCACTGGTTCTGATTCTGCCCTCTCTAGCAGGGCCGACTAGACATACCCTCCTGACATGTAATTGCTCTGTAGTCATTGAAATACAACTAACACAGCTTCTCTCAACCCTCCCCCGAGCTTTGCTTCTGCAAGCTAAAAAGTGAACACGCATTTATTTGTTTCTTGTATCATTTACTAGCTAGGTTCCTGTATTCATTCCTGGATGGATTTTAGTTTGTCAACATCCTCTTTAAAATGTGATGCCAAGAATACAACAAATATATTTCATTATTTTTGCACACACGACTGAGCTCGACTCAAAACAAGGGAGTTAGAGCTTCAATTAAAAATGTTGAATTTTGAATTGCATGATTTTCTCAGCACCAGAAAGCATTCTGCTTGCTCTGTGTCTTTATACCTCTTTACTTCCAGTTATCAGATCCATCGACAAAAGCCAGTCCTCTGTCTTTTGAAGTGGTGGCATGGACTCAATTAATCATTTTTTCATGCCACTATCAGCTAATACTAGGCTGAGTGACACGTTGTCAATGTCTTGCGTTCTTATGTCATGTGAGTAGAAATAGGAGAGTCCCTCTGTGAGAAGCTACGAAATGAAGTCCATCAAAAGACAAATACAGTATACTAACACCCATATATGGAAGTCTACGAAATGAGAGTCATCGGGCATTCATTCATTATGTCTGGATCTTCATGTCTACCTTTATAAAGCAAAGGGCTTACATTTTGTCAAATGTCTCTTGTATCACTGACAATTCCTTCCTGATTATCTCTTTGTCCTTAACTCAGTGGAACATCACTCTGTTTTCATTTACTTTCTAGAATGAAGTTCTGGGACTTCTTTAAGGACTTCTTTATCCTTTTCTTTTTCCTGTTAACTCTTATTTAAGTTAGAGTGTATCAACCAGAATCTTATTCTTAGTAAGATAACAAGTTTAAATGATTTGCCTTCCAGCTTCTGATCAACCTTTGCTTGTGAAAAGTGCTTAGTGCTTTGTGGACTTAGCCTATCCTATTGATGGACCGTGTGGTACCTGTCTTATAGAAGTTACTCAAATAATGATCCACAATCCACTTCCCTGGAACCACCCACTGGTTCTGATTCTGCCCTCTCTAGCAGGGCCGACTAGACATACCCTCCTGACATGTAATTGCTCTGTAGTCATTGAAATACAACTAACACAGCTTCTCTCAACCCTCCCCAGAGCTTTGCTTCTGCAAGCTAAAAAGTGAACACGCATTTATTTGTTTCTTGTATCATTTACTAGCTAGGTTCCTGTATTCATTCCTGGATGGATTTTAGTTTGTCAACATCCTCTTTAAAATGTGATGCCAAGAATACAACAAATATATTTCATTATTTTTGCACACACGACTGAGCTCGACTCAAAACAAGGGAGTTAGAGCTTCAATTAAAAATGTTGAATTTTGAATTGCATGATTTTCTCAGCACCAGAAAGCATTCTGCTTGCTCTGTGTCTTTATACCTCTTTACTTCCAGTTATCAGATCCATCGACAAAAGCCAGTCCTCTGTCTTTTGAAGTGGTGGCATGGACTCCAATTAATCATTTTTTCATGCCACTATCAGCTAATACTAGGCTGAGTGACACGTTGTCAATGTCTTGCGTTCTTATGTCATGTGAGTAGAAATAGGAGAGTCCCTCTGTGAGAAGCTACGAAATGAAGTCCATCAAAAGACAAATACAGTATACTAACACACATATATGGAATCTAGCGGGACGGTCTCGATACCACACACAGGGAACTCATGAAAAAAAAGACAGAGCATAGACATAGGGACATCGTGGCGAATAAATAGGGAGGGGGAGGCATGGAGGAAGTAACAAGGAAACCTATGGTGTTATGTGTGGAAAAGATAGCTGGTGTCACAGTGCTAAGGGAATAGGAGTGCTTACAATGGCTTGGGGCAAAGGTCTGGAGGGGTGGGATGGGGGGATCTGGGCGGGTGGGGACCATGGATATGCATATGACTGATCTGGGAACATACATGTATGTGAACAACAAGACTCTGTAAAACCTTTAAAATAAAGAATAAAAAAAAAAAAAAAAAAAAAAAACAATGCTGAGAACCAATACCAAACAAATTATTTACTACATTTAGGATTACAGGTAGGATGGTTTCTCCAGCATGGCTACTTTAAGACGGTTCTGGACCTTCAGAGCCAGATCTGTGTATGTCTCTCCTTAATACATCATAATGAACGTGGTTTTGTCAGATCTTCACCACTAAGTGTAACTGAGTTGAGGCAAAAGCCTGGGTAATTCAGACAAAATACCTTTTCAGCCTATGGACACTTTGATCAGTCCTGAAGGCCAAAAACAAAAAGTGCTGTCATGTTCCATTAAATTGAGACTAAATTGTGTCTATCCTCTACCATCATCAGTAAATCCCCTGTATAAAAACAGAAAAAGGAAAAGCTAAGAGAACTCCGCGATTGAATTATTTGCCACAAACTTCAGGGAATACTGTCCAATGCGAAAATGACGCCACAGTCAGCGTGGCTGGCGCTGCAGGTCCAGGCTCTTTCCTTCGCAACTGACCCATCGAGGGACCACCAGAGAGGGAGGCCAGGGCGAGGAAGAAAGCAGCCTCTTGTGTTTGATGCGCACGGAAAGAAAGACGCTCTGAGCTCCAGGAGTCACCCCACCTCAATCAAGCAGAGCTGTGCCTGTGCGAACAGTGTTTCCGATCTACTTGCCTTTTCAAGATAAAAAAAAAAGTCTTAAAGTGTAGCTAATCTGCTACTCTTAAACCCAGATTAAGCCCTGCCACCTCCTGTGAAGACAAGAGAAGAAAGAAATGCCTGGTGCTCTGGGGTTTGTGTTCACTATCTAATTTAATTTTTATTTCCCCCCAAACACAGTATTTCTACTCACTTCAAAGATTCTCCCCCCAAATCCCTCTTACTATTACCTTTCCTGGGATTAGAAAAATTTAAGATTGTTTTGCCCTTGTTTAATAGTATGCACTTTCTCTTCCCAGTTACCAGAACATTCTTATTCACAAATTGGTTTCTTTCTATGACCATGTCTTTTTTAAAAGAGTTTGTCAAAAAGTCCTGCTTTAAACGGTAAACGTCCTGCTTTTAAAACGGTATTGTCATTATCTGAACAGGGAGAGAAAGGAGAAATCTGAACCTAAACTTGCATTTGTAGCACATGCACATGATCTAAACAATTAAGAGAGGTTATCTTCACAAACTGTTAGGAGCAAAACGCCAACCAATGCGTTGTTACCAGAAGAAAAAGTATTTCAGGCAAGGATGTGATCTAGGAATCAGAAGAGATTATTTTCTGTCCTGTTTTGGCTCCTAGCCAGTCCTGATTTCATGGGTAAATCCTTCAACCTTGCCAAGCCTCAATTTCTTTATTTATGAAGGGAAACAGTCCTTGCCAAGACTCTCAGATTACTGACTGATAAAAAGTATCTGGAAAATCCAAATAGTACGAACAATCTTGTGCTTTTAAAGCAATAGCTTTGCTTTCTTCAGTCCTGAAAATTTAAAAACCAAAAGAAAAGGAAAAGCTAAGAGAACTCCGCGATTGAATTATTTGCCACAAACTTCAGGGAATACTGTCCAATGCGAAAATGACGCCACAGTCAGCGTGGCTGGCGCTGCAGGTCCAGGCTCTTTCCTTCGCAACTGACCCATCGAGGGACCACCAGAGAGGGAGGCCAGGGCGAGGAAGAAAGCAGCCTCTTGTGTTTGATGCGCACGGAAAGAAAGACGCTCTGAGCTCCAGGAGTCACCCCACCTCAATCAAGCAGAGCTGTGCCTGTGCGAACAGTGTTTCCGATCTACTTGCCTTTTCAAGATAAAAAAAAAAGTCTTAAAGTGTAGCTAATCTGCTACTCTTAAACCCAGATTAAGCCCTGCCACCTCCTGTGAAGACAAGAGAAGAAAGAAATGCCTGGTGCTCTGGGGTTTGTGTTCACTATCTAATTTAATTTTTATTTCCCCCCAAACACAGTATTTCTACTCACTTCAAAGATTCTCCCCCCAAATCCCTCTTACTATTACCTTTCCTGGGATTAGAAAAATTTAAGATTGTTTTGCCCTTGTTTAATAGTATGCACTTTCTCTTCCCAGTTACCAGAACATTCTTATTCACAAATTGGTTTCTTTCTATGACCATGTCTTTTAAAAGAGTTTGTCAAAAAGTCCTGCTTTAAACGGTAAACGTCCTGCTTTTAAAACGGTATTGTCATTATCTGAACAGGGAGAGAAAGGAGAAATCTGAACCTAAACTTGCATTTGTAGCACATGCACATGATCTAAACAATTAAGAGAGGTTATCTTCACAAACTGTTAGGAGCAAAACGCCAACCAATGCGTTGTTACCAGAAGAAAAAGTATTTCAGGCAAGGATGTGATCTAGGAATCAGAAGAGATTATTTTCTGTCCTGTTTTGGCTCCTAGCCAGTCCTGATTTCATGGGTAAATCCTTCAACCTTGCCAAGCCTCAATTTCTTTATTTATGAAGGGAAAAACAGTCCTTGCCAAGACTCTCAGATTACTGACTGATAAAAAGTATCTGGAAAATCCAAATAGTACGAACAATCTTGTGCTTTTAAAGCAATAGCTTTGCTTTCTAAATAATGCAGATTAAAGGTCTCACTTTGGCACTTATCTTTGCTTAAGTTAGTATTTCCCCAAACAAGTCTATTTTAAAAAAATAAAAAACTGCTGCTACATTCATAGTCATAGAATTTAGACCCAGAAGGACCTTATCAGAGAAAGGAACCAAAAGGTGTAATTAAATGTAACCCAAGCTCCCACAGCTGCAGTCCATGTAGTTAACATTGGTCATTAGGACCCAAGAGTGAGGACTCTACATAGCCACAGACACTCTTTTCCAGGTTTCCTGGCTCTTTTACTTAAATACACAGCCAGAACGAAAGGAAGGTCGGAAACGGAGGTCGTCCCCGGGACGGCTGCAATATTTGATAAGTGTATACTGGGTACGAAGTGTCGTCATGCAATTCGCTTAACACAATTTCAAACTCCTAACATCGAGACCGCTGTCCTTTGGGCTTCTCAGAGTCAAAAATACCATCTGCAGAGGCCTTTTTTCACGTAGATGGAACTCGAGACTATTAAACGATTAAAAACTGAAAAATCGGCGTGGGGAGGCAGGAATCTGTTAAGGGAAAGTTCTTAGCCCCGCTTATTCCTGCGGAGGACAGGAAATTGCCCAGGGCGGAGCGGAGGGGGCGTGCGCGCAGGAGGTCGCGGTAACAAACGATTCCGGAAACTCGTGTTCGTTCCCAGTTTTGCCCGGCGAGCCCTTTATTATCTACAGAGAGTGCAAACCCGGGAAAAGAGTAGGAGACCTCCCAGGAGAAAGGGAGAGGGCGACGCGCAGGGCCCACCGCCGCCCATGGCACATGGATCTAAACAATTAAGAGAGGTTATCTTCACAAACTGTTAGGAGCAAAACGCCAACCAATGCGTTGTTACCAGAAGAAAAAGTATTTCAGGCAAGGATGTGATCTAGGAATCAGAAGAGATTATTTTCTGTCCTGTTTTGGCTCCTAGCCAGTCCTGATTTCATGGGTAAATCCTTCAACCTTGCCAAGCCTCAATTTCTTTATTTATGAAGGGAAAAACAGTCCTTGCCAAGACTCTCAGATTACTGACTGATAAAAAGTATCTGGAAAATCCAAATAGTACGAACAATCTTGTGCTTTTAAAGCAATAGCTTTGCTTTCTAAATAATGCAGATTAAAGGTCTCACTTTGGCACTTATCTTTGCTTAAGTTAGTATTTCCCCAAACAAGTCTATTTTAAAAAAATAAAAAACTGCTGCTACATTCATAGTCATAGAATTTAGACCCAGAAGGACCTTATCAGAGAAAGGAACCAAAAGGTGTAATTAAATGTAACCCAAGCTCCCACAGCTGCAGTCCATGTAGTTAACATTGGTCATTAGGACCCAAGAGTGAGGACTCTACATAGCCACAGACACTCTTTTCCAGGTTTCCTGGCTCTTTTACTTAAATACACAGCCAGAACGAAAGGAAGGTCGGAAACGGAGGTCGTCCCCGGGACGGCTGCAATATTTGATAAGTGTATACTGGGTACGAAGTGTCGTCATGCAATTCGCTTAACACAATTTCAAACTCCTAACATCGAGACCGCTGTCCTTTGGGCTTCTCAGAGTCAAAAATACCATCTGCAGAGGCCTTTTTTCACGTAGATGGAACTCGAGACTATTAAACGATTAAAAACTGAAAAATCGGCGTGGGGAGGCAGGAATCTGTTAAGGGAAAGTTCTTAGCCCCGCTTATTCCTGCGGAGGACAGGAAATTGCCCAGGGCGGAGCGGAGGGGGCGTGCGCGCAGGAGGTCGCGGTAACAAACGATTCCCGGAAACTCGTGTTCGTTCCCAGTTTTGCCCGGCGAGCCCTTTATTATCTACAGAGAGTGCAAACCCGGGAAAAGAGTAGGAGACCTCCCAGGAGAAAGGGAGAGGGGCGACGCGCAGGGCCCACCCGCGCCCTGCCCCAGGGCCTCGAGCAGCCCCAAACAGATGCACGCCCGAAGGGGATGCGCATTCCCCTGAGGCTTCATCTTGCGAAGACTCCCTAAACTGCAACGAGAACGAGCATTTCCACGCACAACCCGAGGAACACTCATTATTAAAACACCAGCAGCCGGTGGGACGTGGAAGAGTTGGGGGCAGGCGCGCAACAAGGTCGGGAAGCGGGAACTGCTCCTTGGATGTTCTCTTCCCAAGTTTCCGGCCGCCCCGTCTGGGGAGGAGGAACCGGAGTGAAGAGCGCCGGGGCCTGGGGGGCCACAAGCTCAAAAAGGGTTCTGGGGGCAGAACCGCGAGCTCCGGAGGGCGACCGTGGAGGGGAAGGATGGCAGCGCCGCCCCGAGGAAGGGAGAGTCGGGGGCGAGTGGGAGCGTGGCGGCGAGCAGCGCGCGCGTCTGTCGCGGAGTGGATGTGAGCGGAGGCCCAGACACCCGGTCCCTTACCTGCAGCCCATCTGTCTGCCCAAGGGCAAGGGGTCCGGTGGAGAGGCCGCAGCGCCAGGACAACGAGCGGGGACAGGTGGCTGAGGGCGAGGGCCGAGGGGTCCGCAGTCGCGGCGGGGAAAGAGGTCCCTGCACCGAATTAGGAGCGGAGAGCCCAAGCTCCCGTGGGCGCTGCCGACGGCGCGGGACGCGCGGCCAGGCCACAGGCAACCAGGCGCACGCTCGCCCCGGCGGCACCGGCGGGGGCAGGGGCGGGAGGCCGGGCTGCACGGGCCCGCACGGGTGGGAGCGATAACAGGTGTTTCGTATTTGTCTTCCGGGAGCAGATCTCCCAGGCCCGCCCCGCGGCGGCCTCCCCGCCTCCCCAGCCCCGCGGCTCAGAGCACGTGCGGCCCCGAGCCCAGCTCGCCCTCGTCTCCAATTGTCCCCCGCCGGGCGGAGGGGGCGTGCGCGCAGGAGGTCGCGGTAACAAACGATTCCCGGAAACTCGTGTTCGTTCCCAGTTTTGCCCGGCGAGCCCTTTATTATCTACAGAGAGTGCAAACCCGGGAAAAGAGTAGGAGACCTCCCAGGAGAAAGGGAGAGGGGCGACGCGCAGGGCCCACCCGCGCCCTGCCCCAGGGCCTCGAGCAGCCCCAAACAGATGCACGCCCGAAGGGGATGCGCATTCCCCTGAGGCTTCATCTTGCGAAGACTCCCTAAACTGCAACGAGAACGAGCATTTCCACGCACAACCCGAGGAACACTCATTATTAAAACACCAGCAGCCGGTGGGACGTGGAAGAGTTGGGGGCAGGCGCGCAACAAGGTCGGGAAGCGGGAACTGCTCCTTGGATGTTCTCTTCCCAAGTTTCCGGCCGCCCCGTCTGGGGAGGAGGAACCGGAGTGAAGAGCGCCGGGGCCTGGGGGGCCACAAGCTCAAAAAGGGTTCTGGGGGCAGAACCGCGAGCTCCGGAGGGCGACCGTGGAGGGGAAGGATGGCAGCGCCGCCCCGAGGAAGGGAGAGTCGGGGGCGAGTGGGAGCGTGGCGGCGAGCAGCGCGCGCGTCTGTCGCGGAGTGGATGTGAGCGGAGGCCCAGACACCCGGTCCCTTACCTGCAGCCCATCTGTCTGCCCAAGGGCAAGGGGTCCGGTGGAGAGGCCGCAGCGCCAGGACAACGAGCGGGGACAGGTGGCTGAGGGCGAGGGCCGAGGGGTCCGCAGTCGCGGCGGGGAAAGAGGTCCCTGCACCGAATTAGGGAGCGGAGAGCCCAAGCTCCCGTGGGCGCTGCCGACGGCGCGGGACGCGCGGCCAGGCCACAGGCAACCAGGCGCACGCTCGCCCCGGCGGCACCGGCGGGGGCAGGGGCGGGAGGCCGGGCTGCACGGGCCCGCACGGGTGGGAGCGATAACAGGTGTTTCGTATTTGTCTTCCGGGAGCAGATCTCCCAGGCCCGCCCCGCGGCGGCCTCCCCGCCTCCCCAGCCCCGCGGCTCAGAGCACGTGCGGCCCCGAGCCCAGCTCGCCCTCGTCTCCAATGTCCACCTCGTCCTCCGGCTCCGTCAGCACGAAGGAGCTGGCGGGCAGGCCCAGCCGGGCCTCGCCGGGTGCGGCTTCGGGGCCGCGCGGGCTGCCCTCGGGGCTCTCGGGTCCATCGGGTGCTTTGGACTCGTCTTGGCTTTTCCTCAACTGCTTTTTATGCTTCATCCGGCGGTTCTGGAACCACGTTTTCACCTGATTGAGGGGGAGGAGAAAAAACACCAAGTCATTCCTTCAGATGCAGAGTAACTAAGATAAAAAGCGATTGCCGGAGTTTCAGGAAATAGACCTCAATCCACTGAAGAACTATCCGGAAGCCGTGACTGCCTCACCCTTAGGTTACTTCACACCTGAACGGCTCACAAGGTGTCATCTTAGCGTGAATGGCAATCAGACCTGTTAAGGCGCTCAGAAGTGATAGTCCCAAAACAACGACGCAAAATGGTGTGTTTACTAAATACTAATACTGCTGTTAATTATAATCTCTAACAGCAGGTGCCGCGTGAAGGAGCTTCCTTTCCGCTCAACGTGACCTTTCTCTGACGGTGACATCTAAGTACCTGGTCCAGCAAGGCTCCTGGACACGAAGATGAGAAGCTGCTTCTCATCAGAGAAAATCACCGGGGCCTGGCAGGGCGGCCGTGTCACAGCAAGTCGGGCTTCAGAGACTAGCGAGGAGCCAGGCGTTTTGAAGTTGCAGGTGGATTGCGTTTGGAAGAAAATGAAACAACCCTCCCACTCGGGACAGGGTGATAGGGAGAAGGATCATATTAGTGCGTGTGTGCGTTGGGGAGGGAGTCCGTGGCTGTGAGAAAGATTAAGAAGACAAACAAAAAGAACACGTTGTCTGGCCTCCTCTCGGGTTACAAACCCTCTTCTTACTGATTTGCGTCCGACCCAGGATACCGCCCTGATAAGGGAGCGGTGATGAAGGCACAGAAATGGCAGATCTCAAACAGGGCGTGATCAGCAGAGTAACTCCAGGGGGTTGCCATCGTGTCCGGAACCCGCTCGAGAGATTCTGCTTCAGTGACTGTGACAAGAGACTGAAGGCGGGGGTCCTCCCTGAGAAGCCTAGAAATAAAGAGGAGCGGGGTCGGTCCGCTCGAGGGCTCTACAGCCTGCCCAGAGCCGTTAGGAGTCGCGAGGAGAGGAGCGAGCAGAGCAGCGGCCTCCCCCTCCTCCGGCCCACCTGCGTCTCCGACAGACTGAGGGCCGTGGCCAGCTCCACCCGCTCCGGCGTGGACAGGTAGCGCTGGATCTCGAATCTTTTCTCCAGGCCCGAGAGCTGCGAGTCCGAGAAAACCGTGCGAGCTTTGCGGCGGCGGCAGTGCTTCCCGGGCAGCTCCGGGTGCTGCGCGTGCGGGAACAGCGCGGGGACCGGCATCCCTGCGGAGACACGAGCGGTCGAGCGGGCAGAGGGCGCCCCGCCCCGCTCCCACCCTGGTTCTCCCGCAGCCCTGCCGCCAGGGGCCCCTGCCTCGCCCCCGAAGCTTCTCCAGCGCTTCTCCCAGGAATCGCGGGTCGAGGGGGAACAAATCGCAAGAGCAGCGCTTGGAGATCTTAATCACAAAGGCCATCTATAAATGCAAACAGTACACAGTAAGTAAAACAAAAATGATAATTATCTAATAGATCTGAAGGCCTTTAAAAATGTCTTCTTGGAGAAAAGAAAAAAAAAAAAAAACTTCCGGAGACTCCTCGGTTGCGCCTCCCAAAATTTTCTTGCAAACATGGGGGCCAGGGCGGCCGTGTCACAGCAAGTCGGGCTTCAGAGACTAGCGAGGAGCCAGGCGTTTTGAAGTTGCAGGTGGATTGCGTTTGGAAGAAAATGAAACAACCCTCCCACTCGGGACAGGGTGATAGGGAGAAGGATCATATTAGTGCGTGTGTGCGTTGGGGAGGGAGTCCGTGGCTGTGAGAAAGATTAAGAAGACAAACAAAAAGAACACGTTGTCTGGCCTCCTCTCGGGTTACAAACCCTCTTCTTACTGATTTGCGTCCGACCCAGGATACCGCCCTGATAAGGGAGCGGTGATGAAGGCACAGAAATGGCAGATCTCAAACAGGGCGTGATCAGCAGAGTAACTCCAGGGGGTTGCCATCGTGTCCGGAACCCGCTCGAGAGATTCTGCTTCAGTGACTGTGACAAGAGACTGAAGGCGGGGGTCCTCCCTGAGAAGCCTAGAAATAAAGAGGAGCGGGGTCGGTCCGCTCGAGGGCTCTGCAGCCTGCCCAGAGCCGTTAGGAGTCGCGAGGAGAGGAGCGAGCAGAGCAGCGGCCTCCCCCTCCTCCGGCCCACCTGCGTCTCCGACAGACTGAGGGCCGTGGCCAGCTCCACCCGCTCCGGCGTGGACAGGTAGCGCTGGATCTCGAATCTTTTCTCCAGGCCCGAGAGCTGCGAGTCCGAGAAAACCGTGCGAGCTTTGCGGCGGCGGCAGTGCTTCCCGGGCAGCTCCGGGTGCTGCGCGTGCGGGAACAGCGCGGGGACCGGCATCCCTGCGGAGACACGAGCGGTCGAGCGGGCAGAGGGCGCCCCGCCCCGCTCCCACCCTGGTTCTCCCGCAGCCCTGCCGCCAGGGGCCCCTGCCTCGCCCCCGAAGCTTCTCCAGCGCTTCTCCCAGGAATCGCGGGTCGAGGGGGAACAAATCGCAAGAGCAGCGCTTGGAGATCTTAATCACAAAGGCCATCTATAAATGCAAACAGTACACAGTAAGTAAAACAAAAATGATAATTATCTAATAGATCTGAAGGCCTTTAAAAATGTCTTCTTGGAGAAAAGAAAAAAAAAAAAAACTTCCGGAGACTCCTCGGTTGCGCCTCCCAAAATTTTCTTGCAAACATCGGATGGTCCAGCAGCCATTCCTACACACACAGCCACACACACATCCCCCTCATCGTTCCAGCCGGACAGTCAGTGATGTCCTGGGGCAGATGAAGCGTGAATGAGATCCTGTCGCCCAGCCTCACTTAAACACCTTTCTCTTCCCTGAGTCGCCTGCGTTCTCCCGCTTGCAGCCAAAGGGAACGGCCCAACACTGGGGCAGAGAAGCGAGAACTGAGGGGCAGTTTCCACTTTGCGCGTTTCCTGTCAGTTTCGGGGAAGAGCTGGGGATCCTGCTGTCTAATCTGGTTCCCAGTTTTTTTCTCATTCTTCCCTCCAGCCCGGCACAGGAGAGAAGCGCTCTTCTCTCGCCGGATCGCGTGACACTTGTGTCTCTCACTACCCTTGCAGACCCTTCACCGTCTCAGAGACGCACCAAGCGAACCAGCCACCACAGACCATCAATATCGGCTGATGCCAGAAGGAAAAGACAAAAACAGAAAACAAGTAGTTTCTGTATCCCGGGCTTTGTCCACTACTATTTCCAGGGAACATGGGTGCAGGTAGAGAAGAGACGGTCTCTGGCCAGCGGTGAAGCCAAAGGCGCGAGGCCCGTTTGGACTCAGGCTTCATAACTGCCCCTTCAACCCAGTGCCCCAGAGTCCAGGTTGTACCGCTTCACAAACACTTTATTTAGCTTTTGTTACATCCGCATTTCACAGTCTCCTGTCCTTCCAGATCCCACCCCGACCAGTATTGTTTTTCTGGCTGCACTCAGCGTAAAGACTCAACGAATCATTCTGTTCCACCTGGAATGAAGATGCCAGAAAAGAAAAGTGCGAATGTGGCCTTTCAGAGAGAGGGAGAAAAAAAACCAGAGTATTTCCCCCACATCTCCCTGTCCCAGCCAGACTTGGCAGGTCCCTGTTCCTTGCCCTGCCTCAGAAATCAAACTGCTTTGGCAAAGGGCTCCAGAGACACCAGCCACTGGGGCAGAGAAGGGCGGCCCAGCCCAAGATTGTGAATTAAATGAGGATGTTGGGAGTGAAGAGGGCTCACGAACAGCTCTCTCTCTCTCTCTCTCTCTCTCTCTCTCTCTCTCACCTTTTCTCCCTTGTTCAGGCTAGTCCAAACCTTCAGTCCTTAGAATATCCCAAACCCGCCTTCACCTCTAAACCCCTGTAAGTATCTGATAATGCTCAGCACCTGGAAGGAGAGAGTTTGCCTCACTGGAGTCTTTTGAGCTTTTGGGCTGAAATGTTGAGTTCCCTTCCATGGGGTGGGTTGGTCAGGGGTCCCCCTCAGAGTGAAAGAGGTACAGACGGGGACAGAGGTGGACCAAAGGAACCAGGGAGACCAAGAAAAAGGAAACTGAACACTGCCCATTAGGAATATCGCCCAAACCTACAGCCACTTCTTGGCTAGGTGTGTTTCTTATAAAAGTACAGTTTCCACACTGGGTTGGCATGCCTCAAGGGACCTCCCTGTACCATCTGGTTCCCAGTTTTTTCCTTTTCCCCAGGGGAAAATTTGGATCGCGTGACACTTGTGTCTCTCACTACCCTTGCAGACCCTTCACCGTCTCAGAGACGCACCAAGCGAACCAGCCACCACAGACCATCAATATCGGCTGATGCCAGAAGGAAAAGACAAAAACAGAAAACAAGTAGTTTCTGTATCCCGGGCTTTGTCCACTACTATTTCCAGGAACATGGGTGCAGGTAGAGAAGAGACGGTCTCTGGCCAGCGGTGAAGCCAAAGGCGCGAGGCCCGTTTGGACTCAGGCTTCATAACTGCCCCTTCAACCCAGTGCCCCAGAGTCCAGGTTGTACCGCTTCACAAACACTTTATTTAGCTTTTGTTACATCCGCATTTCACAGTCTCCTGTCCTTCCAGATCCCACCCCGACCAGTATTGTTTTTCTGGCTGCACTCAGCGTAAAGACTCAACGAATCATTCTGTTCCACCTGGAATGAAGATGCCAGAAAAGAAAAGTGCGAATGTGGCCTTTCAGAGAGAGGGAGAAAAAAAACCAGAGTATTTCCCCCACATCTCCCTGTCCCAGCCAGACTTGGCAGGTCCCTGTTCCTTGCCCTGCCTCAGAAATCAAACTGCTTTGGCAAAGGGCTCCAGAGACACCAGCCACTGGGGCAGAGAAGGGCGGCCCAGCCCAAGATTGTGAATTAAATGAGGATGTTGGGAGTGAAGAGGGCTCACGAACAGCTCTCTCTCTCTCTCTCTCTCTCTCTCTCTCTCTCTCACCTTTTCTCCCTTGTTCAGGCTAGTCCAAACCTTCAGTCCTTAGAATATCCCAAACCCGCCTTCACCTCTAAACCCCTGTAAGTATCTGATAATGCTCAGCACCTGGAAGGAGAGAGTTTGCCTCACTGGAGTCTTTTGAGCTTTTGGGCTGAAATGTTGAGTTCCCTTCCATGGGGTGGGTTGGTCAGGGGTCCCCCTCAGAGTGAAAGAGGTACAGACGGGGACAGAGGTGGACCAAAGGAACCAGGGAGACCAAGAAAAAGGAAACTGAACACTGCCCATTAGGAATATCGCCCAAACCTACAGCCACTTCTTGGCTAGGTGTGTTTCCTTTCTTATAAAAAGTACAGTTTCCACACTGGGTTGGCATGCCTCAAGGGACCTCCCTGTACTCCCAGCTACATCCCCAACCTTCTTCCCCTCTCACTTAGAGAAGGAGGCCGCCAAGCCAGCTCTGGCCTTGCCTCTGCTCCATCATAGGCTGAGGGTCTGTCTGCTGGAAGACCTGCTCTCTTGCTCCCCATACCTTGAGACCCCTGTTACTTACCCGAGGTGGTGAGGAAGTAAGGGTGGTGGTGGTCTCCCTTATGTAGAGGGTGATGGGGGTGAGGAGCCAGGAGGGTGGGTGTGGGCATGAGTGGGTAGCCATAGTCTAGCAGGGGCACCCGAGAGGCCAGAGCGCTGGTGAAATGGTCGGGGGCCACCTCCCTCAGGGGCTTGGGCTTGTGCAGCAGGATATCCTCGATGAAGAAGGACGTGGGCCTCTGAGAAGACGCAGGGTGCAGAGGGGAGGTGAAGTTGAGGTTCATCCTGAACCGAGTGCCTGCCACAGGGCCAGGGCCGGGGACGGAGTGTAGGAAGCAGGCGACGGCTCACCACGCCTGGTCGAGAGCCAAGCACCCTCGAGCTCGGATCCCTGAGGCTCTCTTTTGGCCTCGGGCTACCCCTGGAGCTGGAGAGGCGAGAAGATAAGCTCCTGGGTAGGTTGGGTCTACTTGTAGGAGAATTGGCAGCTAGGAGAGGGGAGCCGGGAGAGCCAATGGCAAGGCTGTCGGAGGCAGAGAGGAGGGAGCGGCGCGCGCGGGGCGGGGCGCGCGGGGCGGGCAGCTGTCCGCGGTGCTGAAGACGACGACCAGGCCCGGAGGAGTGGAGGGGAGAGGACTGGATTCTAGCTCTTACAAGGTTTCTGCACAATTTCTGTAGGTGCTCCTAGTCGTTTCTAAAGAAAGAAAGTCTCTACCATTGCACAAACACCTCTTTAGAGAGCAGAGGGCAGTAAAGGGCCCCAGAGCAATAGAAATAAAGCACTTATTTCCACACTGGGGCCTGGGCTTTAAAACTTTAGAGAAATGATAGTAAAATGGGAAGAGAAGTGAGGAGATAGCCCATTAGGAATATCGCCCAAACCTACAGCCACTTCTTGGCTAGGTGTGTTTCTTATAAAAGTACAGTTTCCACACTGGGTTGGCATGCCTCAAGGGACCTCCCTGTACTCCCAGCTACATCCCCAACCTTCTTCCCCTCTCACTTAGAGAAGGAGGCCGCCAAGCCAGCTCTGGCCTTGCCTCTGCTCCATCATAGGCTGAGGGTCTGTCTGCTGGAAGACCTGCTCTCTTGCTCCCCATACCTTGAGACCCCTGTTACTTACCCGAGGTGGTGAGGAAGTAAGGGTGGTGGTGGTCTCCCTTATGTAGAGGGTGATGGGGGTGAGGAGCCAGGAGGGTGGGTGTGGGCATGAGTGGGTAGCCATAGTCTAGCAGGGGCACCCGAGAGGCCAGAGCGCTGGTGAAATGGTCGGGGGCCACCTCCCTCAGGGGCTTGGGCTTGTGCAGCAGGATATCCTCGATGAAGAAGGACGTGGGCCTCTGAGAAGACGCAGGGTGCAGAGGGGAGGTGAAGTTGAGGTTCATCCTGAACCGAGTGCCTGCCACAGGGCCAGGGCCGGGGACGGAGTGTAGGAAGCAGGCGACGGCTCACCACGCCTGGTCGAGAGCCAAGCACCCTCGAGCTCGGATCCCTGAGGCTCTCTTTTGGCCTCGGGCTACCCCTGGAGCTGGAGAGGCGAGAAGATAAGCTCCTGGGTAGGTTGGGTCTACTTGTAGGAGAATTGGCAGCTAGGAGAGGGGAGCCGGGAGAGCCAATGGCAAGGCTGTCGGAGGCAGAGAGGAGGGAGCGGCGCGCGCGGGGCGGGGCGCGCGGGGCGGGCAGCTGTCCGCGGTGCTGAAGACGACGACCAGGCCCGGAGGAGTGGAGGGGAGAGGACTGGATTCTAGCTCTTACAAGGTTTCTGCACAATTTCTGTAGGTGCTCCTAGTCGTTTCTAAAGAAAGAAAGTCTCTACCATTGCACAAACACCTCTTTAGAGAGCAGAGGGCATGTAAAGGGCCCCAGAGCAATAGAAATAAAGCACTTATTTCCACACTGGGGCCTGGGCTTTAAAACTTTAGAGAAATGATAGTAAAATGGGAAGAGAAGTGAGGAGATAGCCCATATCTGCTAACTCAACTTGAGTTGATGGCTGAGGGACGACTGGATTGTGGAGGGAGTAAATAAACTACGCATGATGATCGTAACATGATTTACCTTAGTTTTAGAGGGTGGTGTGAGGAAAGTTCAGTCTACATTAGTCAAGTAATCTGATCTGTGTAAATATGTCCAGAAACCAGCCTCCACCTCCTCTTAAATTTCCATTACTTTCTCCTCATTCCACTCACATGCCTCACTACTTCCTCTCTACCCTCTTTCAACCGTAGCCCCCCAAATAATTGTACTGTATTTTTGTTTCCCATTCCCTTTTTGTAGCCTTTTCCCCCCCCATTTTCCTCCGTCCCAGTCTTTTTTTTTTTTCCTCTCTTGTTTGTCTTTTTCTAATCTGTCACATTTATTTCTCTGGAGTCAATTTGCTAAAATTAAGGTGATCATCTACAGCACAGCAGGGGTAATTTCAGCTCGCATCTCCGAAAATTGGTCTAATTATTGATGTTAAACTCGGGGAAATTCAAAGAAGCCACTTCTCTTCCATCTCTCCATTTTTAAGCTCTAATTTGTTGAAATCTAGTCATCATCACAATTCCAATCACTACTGCTAATAGTAAAAGTGTTTTAATAGAGACTGAGTCCGCACAACCCATGCTATTAGATAATTAGAGGAGGTGTTAGAAAGCCAAGTGCTAATCCTTGGGCGCATGGGTAGGATTTCCATCTGATCTAGCAGGTAGAACAAATTAATTACCAAAATCAATTAGGCCCCAAACTACAGAGCTCCAAGAAGTGGGAGCGTCGTATTCCATACAGATGAACTGGTAAATGGTAAACAGAAGAGGAGAGTGGGTGGAAGCAGAAAGAGGGGTACTATAATTTGTTGGAAAGAAAGAAAGTCTCTACCATTGCACAAACACCTCTTTAGAGAGCAGAGGGCATAAAGGGCCCCAGAGCAATAGAAATAAAGCACTTATTTCCACACTGGGGCCTGGGCTTTAAAACTTTAGAGAAATGATAGTAAAATGGGAAGAGAAGTGAGGAGATAGCCCATATCTGCTAACTCAACTTGAGTTGATGGCTGAGGGACGACTGGATTGTGGAGGGAGTAAATAAACTACGCATGATGATCGTAACATGATTTACCTTAGTTTTAGAGGGTGGTGTGAGGAAAGTTCAGTCTACATTAGTCAAGTAATCTGATCTGTGTAAATATGTCCAGAAACCAGCCTCCACCTCCTCTTAAATTTCCATTACTTTCTCCTCATTCCACTCACATGCCTCACTACTTCCTCTCTACCCTCTTTCAACCGTAGCCCCCCAAATAATTGTACTGTATTTTTGTTTCCCATTCCCTTTTTGTAGCCTTTTCCCCCCCCATTTTCCTCCGTCCCAGTCTTTTTTTTTTTTCCTCTCTTGTTTGTCTTTTTCTAATCTGTCACATTTATTTCTCTGGAGTCAATTTGCTAAAATTAAGGTGATCATCTACAGCACAGCAGGGGTAATTTCAGCTCGCATCTCCGAAAATTGGTCTAATTATTGATGTTAAACTCGGGGAAATTCAAAGAAGCCACTTCTCTTCCATCTCTCCATTTTTAAGCTCTAATTTGTTGAAATCTAGTCATCATCACAATTCCAATCACTACTGCTAATAGTAAAAGTGTTTTAATAGAGACTGAGTCCGCACAACCCATGCTATTAGATAATTAGAGGAGGTGTTAGAAAGCCAAGTGCTAATCCTTGGGCGCATGGGTAGGATTTCCATCTGATCTAGCAGGTAGAACAAATTAATTACCAAAATCAATTAGGCCCCAAACTACAGAGCTCCAAGAAGTGGGAGCGTCGTATTCCATACAGATGAACTGGTAAATGGTAAACAGAAGAGGAGAGTGGGTGGAAGCAGAAAGAGGGGGTAAATAACTTTAAAATAAGATCTTAACAAGTAAGCCTCTAAATGAAGTCAGAACGCATGTCCTGGAGCCTGAAATATGATCTTTACAAAGTTTATAACGTTAAGAACTGAAGCAGGTGGTCGCGCAAGAGAACACAGCCGACTTACGGGGAGTCATTGCTTGGTCTTAGCCTTGGTCCAGAGGAAGACCAGGTCCAGAGTGAAGAGGTGCCGGGGGTGACAGTCCACACGTGACCCACGCCTGCCAGCTCCTGGTGAGAGCCAAGGCCTCGTGTCTCCTGTGGCCCTAAAAGCAGAGTGGCCATTGAGGGCGTGGCAGATATACAAACAGAAGTAGCCACTGTGAAAAGCCCCTACGGGGCCTCCCTATGCGGAGCCCACCTACCGTTGGGGATGGGATTTCAGTTTCCCTCTGAGGCAGGGACTAACTTCAGCCTCAGAAACAGAAACGACAAGAGTGCTGAATGTCCCCTGGGTGTTGGGGCAGTAAAACACATCCCTGGATAGCAATTGCCTTGGAGCCAATGTGCTGCAAACCCTTTCTCAGAGTTCAGCCTTATACCTCTCCCCGAGTGTTCGCGGGATCCGAGGAGGGAAGGAAGAGGACGGGGTGGACAGCCTGCTCAGTCCTTACCTCCGGCTTACTTCATGTGCTTTTATTTCAGATTCCCTGCGCATAACTCCCCGCAAGCTAAGGCTGCCTCCCTAGGCCCTGCCCACACTCCCCTTTCTCTTTTTCTGCTCTGCCTGGACCCACCCAGGAGCATTTGAAGGCTGCTCCCTCCGGAGTCCAGCCCTCCCTCATCTGCCCCAGTGGGAACCTAGGAAGTGAGAGAGGGAGGGAGGAAACAGGACAGCTCTGGGAAGGGGCGGGACCTCCAGGACCGCCGGAGTTTTCCTTGCCTTTCCCCCTACGGCGATGCTGGGAAACAAAGCTCCGTGGGAGAGAGAGTGGACCCGCCGTCCGCACCTCCGCGGGCCCCTGGGGGCGCGATGGCAAGAACGGTCAGAAGTGCAGGCGGAGTAGGGGATTCCTCCGTTAAGGAGACCTCCCATCTCCCAGGGCGCTCAGATCGTCCCAGCGGGGGCTCCGCCAGAGACCTTAGCCCAGCACAAAGGCAGGCTGTGCCGGCAGGGCTTGTCCCCGAGAAGTTCCTGGCCATTCGGGGCTCACGTTCCTCTTAGAGTTACTGGCCCAGACCCTTGGGAACTCAGGAAGTGAAGAAAGCTGGCAACATTCTCTATGACACTTGCGCTCTGGCCGACCCGCCCTACTTCCCCAGTGGGGTGAAGGAAGCCCCGGAGGTGCCCGGCCCCCTCCTGAGATTCAATTCAGGTAAGGGCCAGGATGGGCTTCCCAGGTGGCTCAGTGGTAAAGAATCTGCCTGCCAGTGCAAGAGACACGGGTTCAACCCCTGAGTAGGGAAGATCCCCTTGAGAAGGAAATGACAACCCACTCAAGTAGTCTTACCTGGAGAATTCCATTGACAGAGGAGCCTGGCAGGCTACAGTCCAGGGGGTCGCAAAAGAGTTGGATAAGCTGAGCTACTGAGCACGCAGGCATGATGAAGGCACAGGGTGGAAGAAAGAGGCACTCCAGAGTCAACAGGCCTCCCCTACCCTCCACTCCCACCAGCCCAAGTAAGGAGTAAAGGTTACACTGTCATATAGCTTGCAAGTTGACCCTTAACGCAGAGATTTCATCACCTGAATTATCTCTGAAGTCCTGGCCAGTGTCATCAAATAAAGGTACAATGCAAACCACGTAAGTGATTTAAAATTTTCCATTAGTCACATATGAAAAATAGGAAGAGATAGGTGAAATAGCAATTATTATTCAACATGTAATCAATTTGTGTCACTGAAATTTTTTTTTGCATTCCTTTCTTTATACTAAATTTTAAAAATCCAGTGTGTTTCACACGTACTGCACACCCCTGTTCATAGTTCAGACTCGCCACATTTCAATAAACACCTATGGCTAGTTACCTAACTGAACAGCAAAAACCAAGTTAATTGCCGTAATTCCTTTTGCCCTTTTCCAGGGTAGGTATTCATACAGAAAATGGGAAACAGCTGCAGAAACCAGCCTCGCACATTTGCCATGCTTGCCCTCCATCCATCCATGATATTCTACATTGTTAGCATTCTCTGAGCATCTGTTCTCTGCCAGGGTACTCACCACCCATCTTTACAAGCTTTCCCTAAGCCTCAGGAGATTAAAAAAGTGCAACCACGTTACATTTATTTTTTTAATCTCATTTGACCAAAATTGATCACCCAGAGCCAGCAGGCTGTAATTGTACACCATGCTGACACAAAAATTCATACCTATTTAATGCTATGAGCAAAAACATAAAGATCAAATAAATCCCTCCCACCCAACCCCCAGGACCTGATCAAGCTCCCATTTATGGCTTCAGTTGAAGAATTATTAATCGAAAGAGAGAATGCATGTTTCCCAGGGAGTTAATAATTAAATAGTCTTTCTCTCTTTCATGTCAGCCTCATCTGAAACTGTCATCTGAGCTGAGACTTAGTTTCCCGAAAAGATGACCTTATTGATGATCAAAGGAAGAGACTGGTTCCATTAGTCAAGATGCCTACACCATGGCCTTCAAAATAAAGAGAGAAATGTATTTTAGAAGGATCTGAGTAACACACTTTACTCACAACATTTTGTATTATATTGCTTGTTGTCTGTTTCAACTTCCCATCTATCTGAGGACTTTATTTTAAGCACCACCAAAGTGGATGACACGCCAAGAGAAAGAACAGGAGTCACCAAATGCTTCCTGCAAATACATCTTCAAATAATGTTTTTACCCTGAAAATTAGGATGTGAACTCTTAGACGAACACACTCAAAGATAGGCTATTCAAATCACAGTATTCCTAACATAAGGAGGACTAACTCAATCCAGTTTGTTCCTTCAAGACAAGATCACTATGAAGAGGTAAAAACTCACTTATCTCCAAGTTTTCTATGCTGCCTTTGGCCTCTCAATTCAAAACATGCTTCACAAAGTGTCAGAATTAAAAAAAAAACAAAACAAAAAACCTGATGTTAAAGGTTTGAAATATGAAAGATTACATATCATTTCTTAATCCTCTAAGAAGTATATAGTAGAATAAGTACAAGGTTTGAGGTTTTTTTTTTTTAATTATTTATTTATTTATTTTGGGGGGGTGGGGAGGGGAGCAGGCGGGCTACTTCTATTGGTCTTTCATTTGTCTAGTTTCATTCATCTTTGTTCTTTGGCCGGTGTAGGCCTCCCATCGTGGTGGCGTCTGTTGTCGCAGAGCACCGGCTCTGGGCTCATGCACTCCAGAGCTCCAGCTCCGTAATTGGACACATGGGTCCAGCCGCTCCGCGGCACGTGGGATCTTCCCAGGCCAGGGATCGAACCGGCGCCCCTTGCACTGCAAGGCGGTGTCCTTACCCACTGGACCACCAGGGAAGCCCTTGAGGTTTCTTATTAGTATTCTACCATCTCCTCATCAAGTCCTCCTAAGAGTAACCCAACCCCAGGACCTGATCAAGCTCCCATTTATGGCTTCAGTTGAAGAATTATTAATCGAAAGAGAGAATGCATGTTTCCCAGGAGTTAATAATTAAATAGTCTTTCTCTCTTTCATGTCAGCCTCATCTGAAACTGTCATCTGAGCTGAGACTTAGTTTCCGAAAAGATGACCTTATTGATGATCAAAGGAAGAGACTGGTTCCATTAGTCAAGATGCCTACACCATGGCCTTCAAAATAAAGAGAGAAATGTATTTTAGAAGGATCTGAGTAACACACTTTACTCACAACATTTTGTATTATATTGCTTGTTGTCTGTTTCAACTTCCCATCTATCTGAGGACTTTATTTTAAGCACCACCAAAGTGGATGACACGCCAAGAGAAAGAACAGGAGTCACCAAATGCTTCCTGCAAATACATCTTCAAATAATGTTTTTACCCTGAAAATTAGGATGTGAACTCTTAGACGAACACACTCAAAGATAGGCTATTCAAATCACAGTATTCCTAACATAAGGAGGACTAACTCAATCCAGTTTGTTCCTTCAAGACAAGATCACTATGAAGAGGTAAAAACTCACTTATCTCCAAGTTTTCTATGCTGCCTTTGGCCTCTCAATTCAAAACATGCTTCACAAAGTGTCAGAATTAAAAAAAAAACAAAACAAAAAACCTGATGTTAAAGGTTTGAAATATGAAAGATTACATATCATTTCTTAATCCTCTAAGAAGTATATAGTAGAATAAGTACAAGGTTTGAGGTTTTTTTTTTTAATTATTTATTTATTTATTTTGGGGGGGTGGGGAGGGGAGCAGGCGGGCTACTTCTATTGGTCTTTCATTTGTCTAGTTTCATTCATCTTTGTTCTTTGGCCGGTGTAGGCCTCCCATCGTGGTGGCGTCTGTTGTCGCAGAGCACCGGCTCTGGGCTCATGCACTCCAGAGCTCCAGCTCCGTAATTGGACACATGGGTCCAGCCGCTCCGCGGCACGTGGGATCTTCCCAGGCCAGGGATCGAACCGGCGCCCCTTGCACTGCAAGGCGGTGTCCTTACCCACTGGACCACCAGGGAAGCCCTTGAGGTTTCTTATTAGTATTCTACCATCTCCTCATCAAGTCCTCCTAAGAGTAACCAAGTATATTACCAGAGGGAAAAGCCCAATAAGCTAACAAAATGCCCTTTAAATATTATTTTCTTCCATTCTAACCCATTCAAATTCTACGTCAGATTTAAAATTTAGCACTTAGCAGTATGTACTTTAAACAATAATACAAAGTTAGTATGCAGAGTTTCAAAAATAAAGACATGAGCTCCTACTATAATACTCTATGAATTTCTAACATTAAAGATTATAAGGTCCTTTCAAATTCTATATTGGGTATAAAAATTTGTAAACATTTCCCAAAAGGACTAGGTACAGAGAACTAAATATATGGTATGTTTTGGTAAAAGGCTGGATGGTTTATATTTTGTTTGAGAATACTGCTCATGAAGCAAATTGATACTTTTCTTTAAACTGTCATTGATAATGCAATCAAGTTAGGTGGACCAAAAAAATGGGAGGTACAAATGTTGTCACTACAAGAAAATAATATTGAATTCATCTTATAATGAAAGAGATGGCAGATAGTCTTGAAAGAAAACATAAGGAAGGGCTTCCCTGGTGGTCCAGTGGGTAAGGACACCGCCTTGCACTGCAAGGGGCACCGGTTCAATCCCTGGCCTGGGAAGATCCCACGTGCTACGGAGTGGCGGGACCCATGTGTCCAATTACCGAGCCGGAGCTCTAGAGTGCATGTGCCCAGAGCCGGTGCTCTGCGACAACAGATGCCACCGCGATGGGAGGCCCACACGGGCCAAAAGAACAAAAGATTGATGAAAATGGATCAATGAAAGACCAATAGAAATGGCCCGCCTACCCCCTCCCTCTCCAGTCCCCCCCTCCAAAAAAAAACAGAAGGAAAAGTATTGGAGAAGTTTTTTAAAACCTGAAATAGAAAAAGTCATTCTGTGTATAATATAAAAACCTGGAAGTCATAGAATAAAACATTGATAAAAATTAATTTTTAAAAGTTCTGCATGGCAAAAGTTATTATAAGCAAAGAAAAACACCCCTAGAAACTGAAAAATATTTGCAACTCCTATCCAAGATACAAGGATAATTTCTTATATATAAAAAGTTCCTAGGGCTTCCCTGGTAGCTCAGTGGTAAAGAGTTCACCTGCCAATGAAGGCGACACAGGTTCAATCCCTGAGCCAGGAAGATTCTACATGCTGCAGCGCATCTAAACCTGTCAGCCACAACTATGGAGCCTGTGCTCTAGAGCCTCGGAGCTGCAACTATTGAGGCCATGTGCCACAACTACTGAAGCCCATGTGCCCTAGAGCCCAAGTTTTAGAGCAAGAGAAGTCACCGCAACAAGAAGCCTGTTCACCTTAGCTAGAGAGTAGCCCCCACTCCCTGCAACTAGAGAAGAACCTGTGGCAGCAGTGAAAACCCAGAATAGCCAAGAATACATAAATAAATAAATAATTTTTTTAAATGTGAAAATGCATTAAAGACTTTTTCTCATGCATATATCTTGCCTCCACTTTTATGTCAAAGATTTAACTTTTATCCACTATGTCTTTAATATTTTCTAGTAATGGCTTCTCCTAAAATAGACATGGAAATACTTCTATAGTTGACTGCAGTATTATTGATGATTACCAGGCTACCCCACCTTATTGGCTGGAAGATGGACAGCCCCTCAAGATGGTGTAGTAATACCATGTGCTTTTTTAAAAAAATAAAAAATACAATCTGATTTTGTTGAGGGGGGATATGGGCTGGCAAATTTATGAAAATCTCTTCAAGATGAAACTAAAAGAGAGTCTCCACTTTCATTCTGAGGTCTTTGCTGTGTTCAGTTGCTCAGTCATCTCTGGCTCCTTCCAACCCGATGGGCTGCAGCACTCCAGACTTCCCTGTTCTTCACTCTGTCTCCTGGAGTTGGCTCAGACTCATGTCCATTGAAAGTCATTCCCTTTGTCCTCCAAAAAAAACAGAAGGAAAAGTATTGAGAAGTTTTTTAAAACCTGAAATAGAAAAAGTCATTCTGTGTATAATATAAAAACCTGGAAGTCATAGAATAAAACATTGATAAAAATTAATTTTTAAAAGTTCTGCATGGCAAAAGTTATTATAAGCAAAGAAAAACACCCCTAGAAACTGAAAAATATTTGCAACTCCTATCCAAGATACAAGGATAATTTCTTATATATAAAAAGTTCCTAGGGCTTCCCTGGTAGCTCAGTGGTAAAGAGTTCACCTGCCAATGAAGGCGACACAGGTTCAATCCCTGAGCCAGGAAGATTCTACATGCTGCAGCGCATCTAAACCTGTCAGCCACAACTATGGAGCCTGTGCTCTAGAGCCTCGGAGCTGCAACTATTGAGGCCATGTGCCACAACTACTGAAGCCCATGTGCCCTAGAGCCCAAGTTTTAGAGCAAGAGAAGTCACCGCAACAAGAAGCCTGTTCACCTTAGCTAGAGAGTAGCCCCCACTCCCTGCAACTAGAGAAGAACCTGTGGCAGCAGTGAAAACCCAGAATAGCCAAGAATACATAAATAAATAAATAATTTTTTTAAATGTGAAAATGCATTAAAGACTTTTTCTCATGCATATATCTTGCCTCCACTTTTATGTCAAAGATTTAACTTTTATCCACTATGTCTTTAATATTTTCTAGTAATGGCTTCTCCTAAAATAGACATGGAAATACTTCTATAGTTGACTGCAGTATTATTGATGATTACCAGGCTACCCCACCTTATTGGCTGGAAGATGGACAGCCCCTCAAGATGGTGTAGTAATACCATGTGCTTTTTTAAAAAAATAAAAAATACAATCTGATTTTGTTGAGGGGGGATATGGGCTGGCAAATTTATGAAAATCTCTTCAAGATGAAACTAAAAGAGAGTCTCCACTTTCATTCTGAGGTCTTTGCTGTGTTCAGTTGCTCAGTCATCTCTGGCTCCTTCCAACCCGATGGGCTGCAGCACTCCAGACTTCCCTGTTCTTCACTCTGTCTCCTGGAGTTGGCTCAGACTCATGTCCATTGACTCACTCCGTGATGTCATCCAACCATCTCATCATCTCCTGCCCCCCTCTCCTCCTGCTCTCAATCTTTCCCAGCACTGAGGTCTTCTCCATTGAGTTAGCTCTTCCCATCAGATGGTGGAAGTACTGGGGAGAATACTTCAGTTTCAGCATCAGTCCTTCCAATGAATATTCAGGGTTGATTTCCTTTAGGGTTGATTGTTTTGGTTTCCTTGCTTTCCAAGGGACTCTCAAGAGTCTTCTCCAACACCACAATTCAAAAGCATCAAGTCTTCGGTGCTCAGCCTTCTTCACGGTCCAACTCTCACATCCATACATGAGTACTGGAAAAACTATAGCTTTGACCTTACAGACCTCTGTTAGCAACATGATGTCTCTGCTTTTTAATATGCTGTCTAGGTTCATCATACCTTTTCTTCCAAGACGTAAATGTCTTCTAATTTCATGGCTGCAGTCACATTTGCAGTGAATTTGGAGCCCCCCAAAATAAAATCTGCCACTGTTTTCACTCTTTCTCCATCTATTTGCCAGGAGGAGATGGGACCAGGTGCCATGATCTTAGTTTTTTGAATGGTGAGTTTTAAGCCAGCTTTTTGATCTCCTCTTTCACACTCTGAGGTCTTAGCCTCATAAAACCTGACTATTAAAAATTGCTTTCATCTGTCTTCTTGTAGGAAGATTCATCCTTATCACTTCGCATCTATATAGAAATTTCCTACCCAAATCCAGATCTAGCCATTGACATGGAAATACTTCTATAGTTGACTGCAGTATTATTGATGATTACCAGGCTACCCCACCTTATTGGCTGGAAGATGGACAGCCCCTCAAGATGGTGTAGTAATACCATGTGCTTTTTTAAAAAAATAAAAAATACAATCTGATTTTGTTGAGGGGGGATATGGGCTGGCAAATTTATGAAAATCTCTTCAAGATGAAACTAAAAGAGAGTCTCCACTTTCATTCTGAGGTCTTTGCTGTGTTCAGTTGCTCAGTCATCTCTGGCTCCTTCCAACCCGATGGGCTGCAGCACTCCAGACTTCCCTGTTCTTCACTCTGTCTCCTGGAGTTGGCTCAGACTCATGTCCATTGACTCACTCCGTGATGTCATCCAACCATCTCATCATCTCCTGCCCCCCTCTCCTCCTGCTCTCAATCTTTCCCAGCACTGAGGTCTTCTCCATTGAGTTAGCTCTTCCCATCAGATGGTGGAAGTACTGGGGAGAATACTTCAGTTTCAGCATCAGTCCTTCCAATGAATATTCAGGGTTGATTTCCTTTAGGGTTGATTGTTTTGGTTTCCTTGCTTTCCAAGGGACTCTCAAGAGTCTTCTCCAACACCACAATTCAAAAGCATCAAGTCTTCGGTGCTCAGCCTTCTTCACGGTCCAACTCTCACATCCATACATGAGTACTGGAAAAACTATAGCTTTGACCTTACAGACCTCTGTTAGCAACATGATGTCTCTGCTTTTTAATATGCTGTCTAGGTTCATCATACCTTTTCTTCCAAGACGTAAATGTCTTCTAATTTCATGGCTGCAGTCACATTTGCAGTGAATTTGGAGCCCCCCAAAATAAAATCTGCCACTGTTTTCACTTTTTCTCCATCTATTTGCCAGGAGGAGATGGGACCAGGTGCCATGATCTTAGTTTTTTGAATGGTGAGTTTTAAGCCAGCTTTTTGATCTCCTCTTTCACACTCTGAGGTCTTAGCCTCATAAAACCTGACTATTAAAAATTGCTTTCATCTGTCTTCTTGTAGGAAGATTCATCCTTATCACTTCGCATCTATATAGAAATTTCCTACCCAAATCCAGATCTAGTTCCTACCTTTATCCCTTAGAAAACCACCTCTGTCCAAAGCACTTAATCGCCATAGTATTAGCAGATGTTCTACTCACTGGGCTTTTGGAATAGGCTAAATACATTGATACATTTTATCTCCTTTCATGGCCATGTTCTGTTTCTCCAGCAAGAACTACGTTATGTTTGCTACAGGAAATATATTCAAATGATACAAGGTGAAAAGTTGTAAAAGTTATGAAGGAAAAAGTTTATCTATCCCACTCTTCCAGCTATGAGAGCCTTAGTCACTCTCTGTAAAGTGGGCTTGTCACCTACCTCAGATGCCTATTGAAGGACTATTTTATGAAGAAAATATGCAAAGGATCTTTCAAAACTGTCCAGTGCATGAAAATGCTAATTATTATTAAGGATAATAGCTTTGAGCACTGGCTTCTGTAATAGGCATTGTGTTGTTTAGTTAAGTCCCTGGATGGACTGTAGCCTGCCAGCCTCACCTGTCCATGGGATTCTCCAGGCAAGAATACAGGAGTGGGGGCTTCCCTGGTGGTCCAGTGGGTAAGGACACCGCCTTGCAGTGCAAGGAGCGCCATTTCAGTCCCTGGCCTGGGAAGATCCCACGTGCCGCAGAGCGGCTGGACTGATGTGTCCAATTACCGAGCCGGAGCTCTGGAGCGCATGCGCCCAGAGCCAGTGCTCTGCAACGACAGATGCCACCGCGATGGAGGCCCACAGGAGCCAAAGAACAAAGATGGATGAAACTAGACAAATGAAAGACCAATAGCAGTGAACCGCCTTCTCCCCTCCCTCCCCACCCCACCCCCACCAATAAATAAATAAATAAATAAATCTTTAAAAAAAATAAATAAAGAATACAGGAGTGGGTTAGTTACCATTTCCTCCTCCAGGGGATCTTCGCGATCCTGGGGCTGAACCCAGATCTCCTGCATTGCAGGCAGATTCTTTACTGCTGAGCCACCAGAGAAGCCCAACAAATGTTTACTAGTCACTTTCTACGGTTGTCAGGTATGATAGTGGTAGCTTAGAAGATACAAATACAGCACGATCTGCTTTTAAGGCTTTCAGACTTCACGATACTGGCGTGATCTTAAGTGCTTATTGTCTGGCCCCTCTTCTGTCACTCCCTCCAATCCCTTCTTCACTAGCCCATGTGATGATTCAAAAGTACAGATCAGACTGTTAGTACATCCTTAAGACCCTTCGGCAGTAGGTTAAGTCACCCTCTTTGCCAGGAATATTTAGTCCTCTTGTCACCTCTCACTCCAGCACTGGCTTCCAGCTTTCCAGCAGGAACGAATCACTTGCTCCCGGATCCTGCCCTGACGCCCGCAGGTGGACTAGGTGCTCTGCCCTTGTGCCACCACACTTCTGACATCATCATAGCTTTCTCACTACATTGCAACTGCCTCTTTAATCACCTGTCTCCCTCTTTAAGGACTTGGCTGGTGGCTCAGTAAAGAATCCGCCTGCAATGCAGGAGACCTGGGTCTATCTGTGGGTCAGGAAGATCC
Source organism: Tragulus kanchil (assembly GCA_022376925.1). Classification (NCBI taxonomy): domain Eukaryota; kingdom Metazoa; phylum Chordata; class Mammalia; order Artiodactyla; family Tragulidae; genus Tragulus; species Tragulus kanchil. Next base: position 151,736,621 of record JAIOJX010000006.1, read on the forward strand.
CCTGGAGAAGGAAAGGGCAGTCCATGCCAGTGTGCTTGCCTGGGAAATCCCATGGACAGAGAGGCCTGGCCAGCTTCCAACCATGGCGTTGCAAAGCGTCAGACACGATTTAGCAGCTAAACCACCACCACTCCCTCTAAACTCTAAGGTAAGGGGGACCAATGATCTTCCAAGCATCTAGTTCAATGTCTGGCACCTAGTAAGGTCTCAAATATTGACCAAGTGAATACATAAATAGGTGCATAAGTGAAAGAGCCTCTCAGATGATCAAGCCTGGAAAGATTTGACTTAGCTTGGGAAAGAAGCAAATGTTTTCCGTTGTTTATAAAATGAAGGAAAGCCAATCAATCCCTGGTTACCTTTCCAATTCACCATCAGAATGGGGCAGATACTCTGGTTTGTCTTCAGACCAGATAAATCTTTCACCTTTCACTATCAGAAAGGAGCAGAGAGCCAACTGGGCAATCAGCTAATGAGCCATGGGGGTGGGGGGTGGTGGTTGCTATGACAACCTGTAAGCTTATCAAATACTGCAAACCTATGGCGCTGGAAGGGAGTGGTGGTTTGCAGATTGAAGAAGGTCCAAGATCTGCAGGCTCCAACCACCTGAGTCCACACAGTTCTTCATATTTTTTAGAATTCTAAGGCTGGTAGAACCTTAAGAGATTTTTTTTCTGGCATGCCTTGGGGCATGTTGGATGTTAGTTCCCCAACCAAAGATCAAACCCTCATCCCCATGTGTTGGAAGATTAGACTCTTAATCACTGGACTGCCAGGGAAACGCCAGATTTCTTCCTCTTTTTGGATTTCTTGTTGTACAAATAAATTCCAGAGAGGGTAGGTGATTTGTCCAAAGTCACACAGCAAATTGTTGGCTGAACTGAGGCTAGGAAATCCAAGTCTCTCCACATCCAGGGAAGTGTTCGCGTTTCATGACTTCCAAAGGTTTGTCGAACCCTTTAGCCAATGTATCCGCCACAAGTGGTTTTGCACAATTTCTCATTAAGTTTTTCATTTTATTTACTCACAACCTCATGTGTCCATCCATTCATTCATTCACACTGTCAAGCAGTATTTTTGAATTGTTGCCAAGTCTCTTACACAGCTAGTTGCTGCAGGAAACAGGAAACTTTCTAATGCAAGGTCCTTTGCCCTCATTCGCTATGAAATTGGAGAAACTGGCTTTTTTTTTTTTTGATGGCGCAGAAGTATCACCATGCCGATTACTTGCTGTTTACAGACAAGGAACTATAACTCTCTGTTGGTGCAATCAGGCTGTCAACTCTTCAGCTCAGTGACCAATCTTGATATACCTAACCGTGGGACAACCAGGCATTGCATGTGTCCTTGAGGCTTGTAATTGGACATACCGGTAAAGTAAAGTACTGTAAAGTACTCCTGTAAAGTACTCCTGCCAAATGCTTAACCTGAATCCAATCAGGTTTAGATCTGACCTTAAGTTTCAGAAAATCCAAGGGATCCAAAGGGAAGCTAAACCGGACTGCATAGAAGTAGTGAGATAAATCCAAGAGGTTCTGCATTCCATGGGAGGATTCCCCATTTCCTTCAACAAGGAGGAAAATAAAAATAAAGTGAAGACTGGAAACTTCAGAGAGAAAATCAAACACTGTGTGTGGTTCTTGATTAGATCCTGCTTTGAACATGTCAAGTATAACAAATACTTTTAGAATAACGGAGAAATTTAGGTAAGTCTCAGGGGCTGGGGCTGTGCTGGGCTTAGTTGCTCAGTCATGTCCTATTCTTTGTGACCTCATCGACTGCCAGGCTCCTCTGTCCATGGGATTCTGCAGGCAAGAATACTGGAGTGGGCTGCCATGCCCTCCTCCAGGGGAGCTTCGGGGGAGGGAAATAAATATGATGAAAGGCCAAGAACTGTTAAAATTTAGTGAGTGAGCCATGGATGGGCCTTATACTATCTTCTCTGTTGTTCTATTTGTTGAAATTTCCCATAATAAAAAGAAAGATGAAGGGGCTTCCTTGGTGGTCCAGTGAGTAAAGAGTCTGGCTTGCAGTGCAGGGGGTACGGGTTCAGTCCCTGGCCCAGGAGGGTCCCATGTGCCCCAGAGCAGCTGGACCGGTATGTCCAATTACAAGCCAGCGTTCTGGAGTGCATGCACCCAGAGCCAATGCTCTGCAGCAAGAGAGGCCCACACAGGCCAAAGAATAAAGACGGATGAAAAAGTAAATAAATAAATAAATAACCAATAAAAGAGGCCAATTTTTTTTTTAAAAGATGAGTGAAAATACCATTCAACCGTAAAAGGAAACCTAGACAATGGTAAAAGTTGTGTATTCTCAGTATCCAGAAAGCATCACAGAACTATAGACCAAATGCTTCCTAGGAGCCTAGAGGGGAAAAATAAAAGATCTCTTGGCCTGAGGTAGGCAAGGAATACTTCCTGGAGGAGGTGGCACTTTGGATGAATGCAACTGAAACTGACAACAGGGTCAGTAATCCTGACAGTGCCAGTTTAAAGACACACTCACCACCACTCTCCTCCCCACAGTGAGCTATGGGCAGGGTGCTGGCAAGCCCCCTCAGAGATGCCAAGCCCTACTGCCGACTTTGATATTAAAAGTCCACACTGTTGGTCCCTAGAGTGAACCAGAGCCAGAGCTCCTGCTGGGCACTGCCTTGCCGTTGGTGGGGGTGGTGGCGGGGCGGGGTGGGGGGTAGGGGGGGAGGTGGGGCTAGCTGAAAAATCAAAGCTAATTACAAACACAAAGAGATGCTCATTTGCAAAGAAATGACCTCCAGCTACTTGTTGCTGCAGCCAGAGGTCACCTCAGTCCAACTCAATTAGTCCTTCCCCGAGAGATTCCTAGGACATCCTAGTCCATCCCGCCAGCAGGCTCCCACTGGAGCCCCAGGCAAGCCACCCGGAAGCCTCTGAATGCCAGAGGCGCACGTTTTCTCCGGAGACCAATGCTGACCTCATCGCTTAAGGACAAACTCGGAGTCCACCTGAAACAAAGCAACAGGCGAATGGATGCTGTTGCCATTTAAATGCTCTGACTAATGCAGTTCCTGATTTCCCTTCCAAATTAAATGCAGTTCACTTAGTACATTTTCAACAGACGTTACTCATCTGCCGGATTAATGAGTTGCTGTGAAAGCTACTTTGCCTGCAATTTGAAACAAAAGCACCTCAACGTGACTGAGGCTCCGCTTCCCCTTCTCCCTTCATCTTAACCTGCCTTCCTGTCTCTCCCTCCCCAGGGCAAATGCATCACCGAACGGAGACAGGGAGGCTGGAATTGGCAAGTGTTCTCTTCTGTGTCACTACACTACATTAGGAATAAAACCTTCCACTTAAACACTTAAATGAAAACATTGAGAAACTAATTTACTATTTGCAATCACATGATTTAAGCCGAAGCTGCCTTAATTTCCTTCCCATTTTGCTTCATATTCAATGTGAGCGCACGGTAGGTTGGGCTTTGAAAAGGCTGTCTCTGAATCACAACACTTAAGACCTCTTTCATTTTCTTTTTGATTAAATAATTGAAATTCCTGTCAGGGCCTGCACTTTACCGATGCACAGATTTGGTGTGTGAGGATAAAGACCACTTTTCCTTTGCTGCCTGGGTCTTAAAAGCCAGTGGGCTTTACTTCATTAAGGGGCTGATAAAATGGACCCACGCTATTCACCCATTTCACAGAAATTTCCTGTGCCCATTAAGTGATTGTTTGAGACAAATAATGAAAAGCATTTCCCCTCATTTAACCCTCATTCATCAGGCAGCTTCCCTTTGCTGCAGGGAGCTCAGCTTCTCCCATGCCAACCTAATCCATCAGGAAAAGAAAAACAAAAGCCCATATGCATAGGTACATACAGTCACAAAACACACAAAAACCAAAGTGAGATAAGGCACAGAAAGTTTCATCAGCTTCAGCTAACGACATGTGAGGTCATTTCCATAGGATGAGTCATGGCAGGGAAACCTCAGACCCACAGCAAGTCCCAGCTTGGCCGCCTGGTCATGAGCTCTTGAGGTTGAAGTAAATGGACTCTTAAGTGGGGGCAGGAGCAAGGAAGCCCCTTACTCAAGCATTCTGAGCCAATGCGACTATGAAAAACTCGACGGGGTTGCCATTTAAATGCTCTGACTAATGCAGTTCCTGATTTCCCTTCCAAATTAAATGCAGTTCACTTAGTACATTTTCAACAGACGTTACTCATCTGCCGGATTAATGAGTTGCTGTGAAAGCTACTTTGTCTGCAATTTGAAACAAAAGCACCTCAACGTGACTGAGGCTCCGCTTCCCCTTCTCCCTTCATCTTAACCTGCCTTCCTGTCTCTCCCTCCCCAGGGCAAATGCATCACCGAACGGAGACAGGGAGGCTGGAATTGGCAAGTGTTCTCTTCTGTGTCACTACACTACATTAGGAATAAAACCTTCCACTTAAACACTTAAATGAAAACATTGAGAAACTAATTTACTATTTGCAATCACATGATTTAAGCCGAAGCTGCCTTAATTTCCTTCCCATTTTGCTTCATATTCAATGTGAGCGCACGGTAGGTTGGGCTTTGAAAAGGCTGTCTCTGAATCACAACACTTAAGACCTCTTTCATTTTCTTTTTGATTAAATAATTGAAATTCCTGTCAGGGCCTGCACTTTACCGATGCACAGATTTGGTGTGTGAGGATAAAGACCACTTTTCCTTTGCTGCCTGGGTCTTAAAAGCCAGTGGGCTTTACTTCATTAAGGGGCTGATAAAATGGACCCACGCTATTCACCCATTTCACAGAAATTTCCTGTGCCCATTAAGTGATTGTTTGAGACAAATAATGAAAAGCATTTCCCCTCATTTAACCCTCATTCATCAGGCAGCTTCCCTTTGCTGCAGGGAGCTCAGCTTCTCCCATGCCAACCTAATCCATCAGGAAAAGAAAAACAAAAGCCCATATGCATAGGTACATACAGTCACAAAACACACAAAAACCAAAGTGAGATAAGGCACAGAAAGTTTCATCAGCTTCAGCTAACGACATGTGAGGTCATTTCCATAGGATGAGTCATGGCAGGGAAACCTCAGACCCACAGCAAGTCCCAGCTTGGCCCGCCTGGTCATGAGCTCTTGAGGTTGAAGTAAATGGACTCTTAAGTGGGGGCAGGAGCAAGGAAGCCCCTTACTCAACAGAGAAGCCACCCGCCCCCTGCTGCAGTGCCATCGTGAGGTGAGACGGTGACCAGGCTGGACAGCGGCAATTATTTCTGTGGTCTCCACAATAAATGCCCAGCCTTAGAATGCGTGTCTGTGTTAGCCACTCAGTCATGTCTGACTGTGCGATCCCGTGGACGGTAGCCCGCCAGGCTCCTCTGTCTACGGGATTCTCCAGGCAAGAAGACTGGAGTGGGTTGCCATTCTCTTCCCTAGGGGATCTTCCCAACCCAGGAATTGAGCCCAGGTCTCCCGGATAGCAGGCAGATTCTTTACCATCTGAGCCACCAGGGAAGCCCTCTTAGAATGTGTGTCTGTGTTTACACACAAAGCACCCATCCTCTTCTTTTTTTCAATAATTATTTTTATTTTACTTTTCTTAAACCCATCCTCTTTTTATGAAGCCGAGCATCAGGTACACCTTGACGCTCAACCCAACTCTCCCCTGCTGTATGCCCTTGGGTGTGTTAACCGGGACTTCCCAGAGCCTCCCTCTCATCTGTAAAATGTGGACAGAAATAAATGGTCCCCTTTCCTCACAGGATGGTGGAAGTTTTGATTGAGACAGTGTATGGAAAGCAGTTGGTGGGTCCAGCACGTGGTAAGGGCTTAATAAAAATTAGACAATAGGGCTTCCCCTGGCGGTCCAGTGGGTAAGGACACCGCCTTGCAGTGCAAGGGGTGCCGGTTCGATCCCTGGCCTGGGAAGATCCCATGTGCCGCGGAGCGGCTGGACCGGATGTGTCCAATTACCGAGCCGGAGCTCTGGAGCGCATGCACCCAGAGCCGGTGCTCTGCTCTGCGACAACAGATGCCACCGCGATGGGAGGCCCACAGGAGCCAAAGAACAAAGATGGATGAAACTAGACAAATGAAAGCCCAGTGGAAGTGGCCTGCCCACCTTCCCCTCCCCCCTCCCCCCCAAATAAATAAATAAATGTTTTTTAAAAAAATTAGACAATACTGTTACGTGCTTCTGCATCTTTATGTGCATACCAATGTATGACCATGTTCACACTGACTCAAACAGTATACTTTCAGAGAACAAATGATCTTAGCCACGTTTACGCATAATAAATAACCAAGCAGAAGCCTATGCCTGGGTACAGGAGGAGAACCATATGCTACAGACACGCACACACACGTATATATACATATATGTGGTAAATTTTATAGCAGGAAAGGGCCTGAGCAGACATCTGGTCCAGACTCTACCCAGAGTAGGCCCCCCGCCTAAAAGATGTGAGACAATGCAGTGACTCCCTCTTTCGAAGTCTCAGTGTCCTTCCATGCAGCCTGTAGTGCTGATTGCTGGTCTGACCACTAGAATCCCACAGAAGAAAAGCCACTGCTACAGAAAAGCTTCTCAAACATTAAATGGCAACAATAACAACAAAAAAAGCTCTGTTTTCTCTGAGTATTTTCCTTCCCAGAATAAGTATATCAGAATTTGTATTGCTCCTTGTAACATCAGTTTTTAGCCCCCTCAGCACTATGGTGTTCTAAACTTTAAAACAGAACCTGCCTCAAACTGAACACAATATTCCAAATGTTGTCTAATACTGGATAGAAATACACATTGTATTGATTGATAAACTAATTAATCCACACTTGTTAACAGAAAGTTAATCCAACACTTTTTACTAGTAGAATCTGAGTCAGTCACATATTTGGACATATGGGTCCAAATATTTGACACATATTTGGAAAAAATTCATTTGGGTTTTTCCATAACATCTTATGAAAACTGCAGCAAACTTTTGGGCTAACCCAATACATATTAAATAGCATAATAAATACTATATAAAAATAGGTTACCTCTTTAGCATGGTGTCTATAGTCAGTAGTATTGTTTTTTGTGTATTTGAAAATTGCTAAGAGAGTAGATCTTAAATGTTCTCATCCCAAGAAAAACACATGTCACTATTGTGACAATGGATATTAACTGGACCTACTGTGACTATCACTTTGCAATGTATACTAATATGGAATCATTTTATTGTACATTGCAAGTTAATATAATGTTATATATAAATTCTATTTCAATGAAAATAGAATAAAATATTCTGCAAAAAAAAGAGAGAGAAAAAGATCGCCTCTTGGTCATGCATGTTGAGATCATCCCTGGCCGAGCATTCACTGCAACCCAGCCGTGCCTGCTGGGGTCCTTCGCTCTGTTGGCTGTGCTATGGGCTCAGGAACTACCTTAGTCTCCACCCAAAGAATAAACCAAAAAGAGAAGCGCCTCCCTCAAGAAGTTCCTCCACATGTCTCAGTGCCAAACAGGAAGCTCTTGGTCCCGAGCACTGTTCTCTTCTGTCACCCAGTCACCCTTCTCCATGGCAACAGCACTAGGGACTAGGAATGAATTCCAGAGTCAAAGAAGAAAGTGGAACGAGCGTGAACAGCAGGGACCTGGGCAGGCGCACACTCTCCAGCCAGGAAAGTTTCTGTGGGAGGCAACCAGAAGATGGAGGGCTGAGGGCTTGCACAGCTTGGTGAGGGTAGGCGACCGCCACCAGGAGGGGTCCTAACATAGGCCTGCCTGGATAGAGGCCAGCGGAGAGACTGGATATTGCTCCAAGATCCAGCCAGAATTTCCTCGCCCTGAAACAAAATGAGGGGCTTCCCCGGTGGCTCCGTTGGTAAAGAATCCACCTGTAATGCAGGAGATGCAGGTTCGATCCCTGGGTCAGGAAGATGCCCTGGAGGAAGAAATGACAACCCACTCCAGTATTCCCGCCTGGGAAAGCCCACGGACAGGGGAACATTGCGGGCTACCGTCAATGGGGTCACAAATGAATCAGACACGATTTAGCAACAACGACAATGAAAGCAAAACTAACCAAACTCACACAGAATAGAAGAAGTCCAGTGTTTATTTTCCAGCTGACAAGCTCAGGGAAGGCTCATACCTTCTCACTTCCAACTTGAGGTTCGGGCAGCCTTCGGAGCTGCTTAAACGGCCTTCCAGGCTCAGACCTTCAGGCCTGCTTCTCTTCCTCTGACCCTCCTCTTCTCTGTGCTCTCTCTCAAGGACAGTTTGTCTATGTGAGTCATTTTATCGCCATCTCCCAAGAAAACACATGTCACTATTGTGACAATGATATTAACTGGACCTACTGACTATCACTTTGCAATGTATACTAATATGGAATCATTTTATTGTACATTGCAAGTTAATATAATGTTATATATAAATTCTATTTCAATGAAAATAGAATAAAATATTCTGCAAAAAAAGAGAGAAAAGATCGCCTCTTGGTCATGCATGTTGAGATCATCCCTGGCCGAGCATTCACTGCAACCCAGCCGTGCCTGCTGGGGTCCTTCGCTCTGTTGGCTGTGCTATGGGCTCAGGAACTACCTTAGTCTCCACCCAAAGAATAAACCAAAAAGAGAAGCGCCTCCCTCAAGAAGTTCCTCCACATGTCTCAGTGCCAAACAGGAAGCTCTTGGTCCCGAGCACTGTTCTCTTCTGTCACCCAGTCACCCTTCTCCATGGCAACAGCACTAGGGACTAGGAATGAATTCCAGAGTCAAAGAAGAAAGTGGAACGAGCGTGAACAGCAGGGACCTGGGCAGGCGCACACTCTCCAGCCAGGAAAGTTTCTGTGGGAGGCAACCAGAAGATGGAGGGCTGAGGGCTTGCACAGCTTGGTGAGGGTAGGCGACCGCCACCAGGAGGGGTCCTAACATAGGCCTGCCTGGATAGAGGCCAGCGGAGAGACTGGATATTGCTCCAAGATCCAGCCAGAATTTCCTCGCCCTGAAACAAAATGAGGGGCTTCCCCGGTGGCTCCGTTGGTAAAGAATCCACCTGTAATGCAGGAGATGCAGGTTCGATCCCTGGGTCAGGAAGATGCCCTGGAGGAAGAAATGACAACCCACTCCAGTATTCCCGCCTGGGAAAGCCCACGGACAGGGGAACATTGCGGGCTACCGTCAATGGGGTCACAAATGAATCAGACACGATTTAGCAACAACGACAATGAAAGCAAAACTAACCAAACTCACACAGAATAGAAGAAGTCCAGTGTTTATTTTCCAGCTGACAAGCTCAGGGAAGGCTCATACCTTCTCACTTCCAACTTGAGGTTCGGGCAGCCTTCGGAGCTGCTTAAACGGCCTTCCAGGCTCAGACCTTCAGGCCTGCTTCTCTTCCTCTGACCCTCCTCTTCTCTGTGCTCTCTCTCAAGGACAGTTTGTCTATGTGAGTCATTTTATCGCCATCTCTGAGCCTGCCGGACAGTTCAGCAAGTAAGAGGTATTAGCCATGCAAACCCATTGCCCTGAATTTCCAGGTCGCTGCTTCAGGCAGAGTAAGTGGGAAGGGTGGTTTGGAAGAGGTAGACCCCTAACAATCGAGGGAAAGAAACAAACAAGGTTGCTGGTATAGGGGTCTGGAGATGCTCTAACCTCTTCTATTCTGAACAAAGAGGACTCTAACTGTCGTGAGTAGATCCATGGATGAAAAGCAGAAGAGCTAGGATTGGTCCTAAAGCTCCCTCTACTTGCCAGGTACCCTCTTCCTGAGGCCCAGTTTCCTAGTGAGAGAAACGAGCCTAACCTCCCAGGGCTATAAGTGAGCTGCAATGAACTAGGAGAGGGAACGGTGCTTGGAATGCCCTAGAGGGTCTCTGGGCCTACCAGTGCCGGTATAGGAAAAGCAGGCAGAGTAAAGGGATGTGGACATGGCCACTTGGCCACCGGAACCAAAGCCCCGGCAGCTGCACTCACAGAGATCTGGCTCCTGCCACCCCAGTGTCCAGCACCATGCCCCATTTCTCCCTGAGGCCTGTGAGAATCTAAACAGTATCTACATTTTGATCTGATTTCCTTCCATCCGAGATGACTTTGGGACTCTGTGCCTAGAAAGAAACAAATGCATCAGATGCAGTTTCCATAGGCTGGCCTGTGGACCATTACCGCCACACAAGGATTTTACTAATTAAGATGAAAAGATAATAGTAGGCACCCAGGAATGAATCTTTCATAGAGCTGAATTTCTTTTGCTTAAAGAGTTGAGATTATGATTAGTGGAACATCAGCTCCAAGAGGACAAGGACTTTGATGCTTTCATTCTGTTTTTTTACCAACACCCAGAATACAAGTATGCAATGGGCACTTGATAAATACTTGTTGAATGAATGAAGGGAGGAATTATTTCCTTTCTATTCTCCTGGTATTAGAATATCCTTTTTGCACTAAAATGACATTAGTAGTGTCAAGAGTATTTTTACAATATTTTTCCTTGGAAGAAATCAAGGTTTTCGTGAATTTGAGGGTTTGAAGATTTCTACTGGATCACCTGTCGAGATGCACCCTCTCTGGGGAGGGGAACTGGAGCAGATTCCCTGACTATCCTGTCTTGAATAAAATACTGCTTCAGAAAAAAAAAAAAATCAAAGCATATTATTATCTTTAAAAGGTTCATGGGACTTCCCTGGTGGTCCAGTGGCTAAGAATCCACTTGGCAATGCAGAACACACAGGTTCAGTCCCTGGCCCGGGAAGATCTCGCACGCCGCAGGGAAACTGAGCCTGTGCTCTAACTACTGAAGCCTGAGGGCCCTAGAGTCCAACAGCCACAAGACAAGCCGTCACAGCAGATGCCTAGGCAGTGCACAGAAGAGAAGCCCCACTCGTTACAACCAGAGAAAGCCACACAGCAGCAAAGACCCAGAGCAGCCAAAAATAAATAAAAAAATTAAAATAAAATTTTTTTAAGTTCATGGATCTATTATAAGATTGGGAGTCTCTGGACAGAGAATCTACCAAAGAATATTCAGTCCTATGATTCGTCAGATGCTGAGTGGAAAGATGCTCACGATCCTTAGGCCACATCCCAACATGGATGTTTCCTTCCTGAGATCTTAGAGGCAGGGAGATCTGGGTTCAGGTTCAGAAAACTTATACTAGCTTCATGACTATGGACAAGCTACTGAAGCCTGTTTTCTCCTCTGTAGAATGGGAGTCACGCTACTTGGTTTTTCTTTTGTTGAGGGGTTCTGTGGGCTTTTGGCCCTGTGAAGGAGGGGCTCATCTTTCTGTGCTGGCCTCCTGTTGCAGAGCACAGGCTCCAGGGCCCTCAGGCTTCTGTCGTTGCAGCTCCTGAGCTCTAAGCACAGGCTTGGTAGTTGTGGCCCACAAGCTTAGCCATTCCTGGGAATTCGATTGTTTTTTACCAACACCCAGAATACAAGTATGCAATGGGCACTTGATAAATACTTGTTGAATGAATGAAGGGAGGAATTATTTCCTTTCTATTCTCCTGGTATTAGAATATCCTTTTTGCACTAAAATGACATTAGTAGTGTCAAGAGTATTTTTACAATATTTTTCCTTGGAAGAAATCAAGGTTTTCGTGAATTTGAGGGTTTGAAGATTTCTACTGGATCACCTGTCGAGATGCACCCTCTCTGGGGAGGGGAACTGGAGCAGATTCCCTGACTATCCTGTCTTGAATAAAATACTGCTTCAGAAAAAAAAAAAAATCAAAGCATATTATTATCTTTAAAAGGTTCATGGGACTTCCCTGGTGGTCCAGTGGCTAAGAATCCACTTGGCAATGCAGAACACACAGGTTCAGTCCCTGGCCCGGGAAGATCTCGCACGCCGCAGGGAAACTGAGCCTGTGCTCTAACTACTGAAGCCTGAGGGCCCTAGAGTCCAACAGCCACAAGACAAGCCGTCACAGCAGATGCCTAGGCAGTGCACAGAAGAGAAGCCCCACTCGTTACAACCAGAGAAAGCCACACAGCAGCAAAGACCCAGAGCAGCCAAAAATAAATAAAAAAATTAAAATAAAATTTTTTTAAGTTCATGGATCTATTATAAGATTGGGAGTCTCTGGACAGAGAATCTACCAAAGAATATTCAGTCCTATGATTCGTCAGATGCTGAGTGGAAAGATGCTCACGATCCTTAGGCCACATCCCAACATGGATGTTTCCTTCCTGAGATCTTAGAGGCAGGGAGATCTGGGTTCAGGTTCAGAAAACTTATACTAGCTTCATGACTATGGACAAGCTACTGAAGCCTGTTTTCTCCTCTGTAGAATGGGAGTCACGCTACTTGGTTTTTCTTTTGTTGAGGGGTTCTGTGGGCTTTTGGCCCTGTGAAGGAGGGGCTCATCTTTCTGTGCTGGCCTCCTGTTGCAGAGCACAGGCTCCAGGGCCCTCAGGCTTCTGTCGTTGCAGCTCCTGAGCTCTAAGCACAGGCTTGGTAGTTGTGGCCCACAAGCTTAGCCATTCCTGGGAATTTGAGAGCCTTCCAGATCAGGGATCAAACCTGTGTCACCTGCATTGGCAGGCAGATTCTTTACCACTGAGCTAAGAGAGAAGCCCTCAGATTCTTTCTTTTCTTTTTTTTTTTTACTTTTTAAAAAAAAATTTTTCTCTTTTATTGATTTTCTATTTATCCATTTTCATCCATCTTTATTCTTTGGCCTGTGTGGGCCTCCCAACACAGTGGCCTCTATCACTGCAGGGCACCGGCTTTAGGCGTGTGTGCTCCAGAGCGCTGGCTCGTAATTGAACACACTGGTCCAACCGCTCCGCAGCACATGGGATCTTCCCAGGCCAGGGATCAAACCAGTGCCCTTTATATTGCAAGGCAGGCTCTTTACCCACTGGACCACCAGGGAAACCCAGATTATTTCTTAATCAAAGCTGGGCAGCCAGATCCTGTATAAATTTCTTAAAATATGACCAGGCAAAATTCTGGGGCTATTATGAATGGTGTGGGCTACCAGGCCACAAGCTGTTCATTCAGGAAAGTGCCTCATTGGTATTTCTAACCAGTCCTCATTATCTTGAACATCACTCATTTTACCAGTAAAACAGTCATTGCAAACACCAATTGTACATATTAAAAAAACTCTGGGGGCTTCCCTGGTGGTCCAGTGGGTAGAGAGTCCACCTTGCAGTGCAAGGGGCACCTGTTCGATCCCTGGCATGGGAAGATCCCACATGCCGCGGAGCAGCTGGACTGGTGTGTCCAGTTACGAGCCAGCACTCTGGAGCGCATGCGCCCAAAGCTGGTGCTCTGCAGCGAGAGGCCACCGCAATGGGAGGCCCACACAGGCCAAAGAATTAAGAGGGATGAAAACAAACAAACGAAGGACCAATAAAAGAGGCAAAAATTAAAAAAAAAAGTTTATAAGAAAAACTCCGAGGTTAATAGGAGATAAAGGTCATTAAAGTGTTTATAGTGGCCACTTCAGGGGTGTGGACACTTGATCAGAGATTTTCAAATGCTAACTAACCAACTAAAGACAGTGCGATGCACGCTATTCTTCATCCTGAAGTAATTTTCAATAAAGCAATGTAAGAGCTCAACATCACAGCTACTTTGATATCCCAAATCTTTCATTATTATTATTACTTTAAAGATACTATTGATCCATGAAATCCCAAAGGCTGAAAATCACTGCCTCACCTCAAATCTCTTCTCTGTGAAAGGCTATGCAGGTGGACACAAGTCCCTCCAAAGGGAAACAGGGCTCGGGCACTCAGCCTGCTCCTGCATGCGATTTGTAGCCAAATTTTAATGAAAACCAATGTTTGCAGCCACTTTTCCCAACTGACAGAGGATGGTGTAGAACAGAAGTCAGCCCAGAGCCCGTCCCGGGGGTGAACTGCATGACTGCCAAACAGAGTCTGTTGCTCGGTGAGTTTGTGTGTATAAGAATGCACAAGCTGCAATTAATTCCCCGCGAAGTCACTCCTCAAGTTAATTAGAAATGCAAAGTGTGAGTCTAAATGTTATGAGATTATAAAATGGCTTAATAATGGGAACAATGAGATTGAAGCATATGCATTCTGGCCATGTAAATATTTCATAACAGTGCCAATCTGATTTCATTTGCCTAATCATGCCATTGATATGCAGTTACCAGCCTGCAAATAGAAAGACTGAATTGCAGCAGATCACCCCTCTTAATGTCATAATTATTAATATTGGAGGGAAATGGAGCCGATGGAAACTGCTGGGCCTTTGGAACTGAGATGGGGATGGGCCTGCCGGGGGAAGAGGAGGACGGTGACAGGGACGCCCACCAGCCCCAGCATCCCCTTTCAGCTTCTTGGGCAGAAGTATTTAGGTAATTAGGCAGCTCAACAGATTACAGTGATGAGAATGCTGGGGAGAAGGGTTGCAGGGCACACATTCTCCATCCTTCGATCCACATCATAATGAAACGCGCAGGCAGAAAGGAAAAGGAAGAGACGTGTTGTGCCCTAAAGGATTCTGCACGTGGTGGCCCAGCCGGGCGCTGGGTGATGGGGTGGAGGGCTGAGCAGGGCCGCGCCTCTCTCCCTGTAGGTCTCCCGTACTGGGTCAGCACGTTCCCTACACTTTGTGCACAAATCTCTTTTATGTGCACAGGATCTGACTTCCTTCTTGACACTTCGGGAACTACCTTCCCTATATTTCCAGTTGCACTGCTTTAGGGCATTTCTACCGTTCACTCATTTCCCCGTGTGTCTTGCGTCTCCACTGAAAGCCTGGGGAGTGGCTCCTCCAGATCCTCTGGGATTCCCCCGTGGCACGTGCTACAGTGTCGTGAAGACGGAGGCTCGACTGATGGCACTGGCAGCACAGCGTAAGGAAATGTGTTACGACAAAACTTGGAGTCCTGGCTCTGCACCGAGCTTAGGCAAGTCACCTAACCACTCCCAGGTGCTCCACTCACTTATAAAATGAGGATCTCACAGCTGTTATAGAGGTTTCTTCAAGAAAAAGAAAGTAGGACTTCCCTGGTGGTACAGTGGCTAAGATTTAATGCTCCCAGTGCACGGGGCCTGGGTTCCATCTCTGGCTGGGGAACTAGATCCTACATGACACAACTAAAAGTTTGCATGTCACAATTAAGACTTGCCACAATCAAATAAATAAATATTAAAAAGACAGATGGGACTTCCCTGGTAGTCCAGTGGTTAAGAATCCATCTGCCAGGAGACACAGGTTTAATCCCTGGTCTGGGAAGATCCTGCATGCCGTGGGGCAGCTAAGCCCCTGTGCACCACACCCACGGAGGCAGCTCTCTAGAGCCTGTGCTCCACAAGAGAAGCCACCGCAATGAGAAGCCTGCACACCGCAATCAAGAGTACCTTCTGCTCACTGTAACTAGAGAAAGGCCAGCAATGAAGACTCAGCATAGCCAAAAAGAAAGAACACCAACCAAACAAAAAGTGACATCACTATTTAGTTATACAATGCCTTGTTTCAAAAAGGATCTGAAGCAACCAGAAAGCACTCAATAAAATGCCAAATGCTATGCACATCTTGATTTCACTTTAGTACAGTTTAAGATGCACATCTTCAGCCTTGAGTTTCTCTGTTGCCTTTTACTGCAAGAAGTCTCCTACAAGTCTAACAGGTCATTACCTGGAAACAGGCACTAGAAGAGTTTCCTTTTAAAGAATAATTCTGGGAATTTCAATCCCTGGTCAGGAAACCTTCTCTTGGTGTATGCTGATCAAAAAAAAAAAGAGAGAGAGAGAGAGAATAGTTCTTAGCTCCAGAATTTCTTGTCCCTAAGATTTTCAGATATTGATATAGGATTACATTAAATCTAGGCAGCACATTTTTGTATGCTTTTTAAAAATTGAGTAATTTAGTTAACTTCCCTAAACCTCAGGAACCTCATCTGCAAAGTAAAGACAATTGTCCTTGTCAAGTGTGACTTACGTGAAGGCTAATACACAGAAAATGTTGAGTGTGGCACCCAACTTACAGAAAACTCTCTGTGTGTAATCCATTACTATTGTTATTTTTATTACTATAACACTGTATTATTTAATAAGGAATAATATGGTGTCCCTGCATGCTAATACTCTTTGTGACCCCATGGACTATAGCCTTCCAGGCTCCTCTGTCCGTGGGATTTCCCAGGCAAGAAGACTGGAGGAGAAGAAAATGGCAACTCACTCAAGTATTCCTTTGTGGAGAATCCCATGGACAGAGGAGCCTGTTGGGCTATAGTCCAAGGGATTGGAAAAGAGTCGGACACAACTTAGTGACTAAACAACAGTAGTTACTCAACTTAATGAACATATTAAAAACCATTGAAGTGTATATTTTAGATGAGTAAATTTTATGGTATGCTAATCATAATAAAAATTTTTAAAATTCTGACTATAATGAATAAAAAACTCATTAGCCCAAAAAAAGAGAGAAGAAAACTGGAATGAGTTGTCATTTCCTTCTCCAAGGGGTCTTCCCGACCTAGGGAATGGACCCACGTCTGCTGTGTCTCCTTGCTCTCCTGCACTGGCAGGTGGATGCTTTACCACTGAGCCCCCTGGGAAGTGCACTGAGTGGCCCCAGACACTGCGTCTCTCTGCTCTGCAGCCAGGCGAGACCTCTGCACTCACAGGCACCCTGCCTGCTGCTCATCCCGGCTGTCTCGGCAGATGGCGGGGAGAGGACGGAGACCTGGGCATGGTGATTCCTGGCGGTGGCACCTGCCCTGAGTCTGGGCTGCCGCTGCCGCCGCCACAGCTCTCTGAGAACAGCACCGTGGTCAGGGCACAGAGGCAGCAGCTGTAACGTTGCGGCCCAATCTTGGCTTCCCTTAAATTTACGGCATGGCCTCGGGAAAATACTTTTTAAGGCCCCCGTTTTCCTCATTTTAAATGAAAACTAACACCACCGCCTAACTTGCAGAGGTCATTTGTGTGGACTAGTTTGCTCCAACTGTGTCCAACTCTGTGCGACCCTCTGGACTGTAGCCGCCAGGCTCCTCTGTCCGTGGGATTTCCCAGGCAAGAAGACTGGAGGAGAAGAAAATGGCAACTCACTCAAGTATTCCTTTGTGGAGAATCCCATGGACAGAGGAGCCTGTTGGGCTATAGTCCAAGGGATTGGAAAAGAGTCGGACACAACTTAGTGACTAAACAACAGTAGTTACTCAACTTAATGAACATATTAAAAACCATTGAAGTGTATATTTTAGATGAGTAAATTTTATGGTATGCTAATCATAATAAAAATTTTTAAAATTCTGACTATAATGAATAAAAAACTCATTAGCCCAAAAAAAGAGAGAAGAAAACTGGAATGAGTTGTCATTTCCTTCTCCAAGGGGTCTTCCCGACCTAGGGAATGGACCCACGTCTGCTGTGTCTCCTTGCTCTCCTGCACTGGCAGGTGGATGCTTTACCACTGAGCCCCCTGGGAAGTGCACTGAGTGGCCCCAGACACTGCGTCTCTCTGCTCTGCAGCCAGGCGAGACCTCTGCACTCACAGGCACCCTGCCTGCTGCTCATCCCGGCTGTCTCGGCAGATGGCGGGGAGAGGACGGAGACCTGGGCATGGTGATTCCTGGCGGTGGCACCTGCCCTGAGTCTGGGCTGCCGCTGCCGCCGCCACAGCTCTCTGAGAACAGCACCGTGGTCAGGGCACAGAGGCAGCAGCTGTAACGTTGCGGCCCAATCTTGGCTTCCCTTAAATTTACGGCATGGCCTCGGGAAAATACTTTTTAAGGCCCCCGTTTTCCTCATTTTTAAATGAAAACTAACACCACCGCCTAACTTGCAGAGGTCATTTGTGTGGACTAGTTTGCTCCAACTGTGTCCAACTCTGTGCGACCCTCTGGACTGTAGCCGGCCAGGCGCCTCTGTCCATGGGATTCTTCAGGCAAGAACACTGGAGTGGGTTCCAGGGAATATTTCCGACTCAGAGGTTGAACCCAAGTCCCCGGCACTGGCAAGGAGGTTAACGCACTAGTGACACCTGGGAAGCCACTTGGAGAGCTGTTGTGATTAAATCTGTTGACCTGTTAATCCACAAACAGCATTTAGAAGGGTGCTTGGTGGGAGGTCCCTAGTGGTCTGGTGGTTAGGATTCAGCACTTTCACTGCTGGGGCCCTGAGTTCAGTCCCTCGTTGGGGACCTAAGATCTCCCAAGCCCCATGGCATAACCAAAAAAATAATGTTCCTGGTGCATAATTAATAAGTGCTTTAAAAAGATTCATTTTTATTCTTTTTCATCACATGTAAATCAGCCACTTAGGTGACTAGGTAGTTCCCCCATCCCTGACCTCTGACCCCTCTGGCCAGCCACCCTCTCTCTTATTATTTTTTTTTTTCACCCTCTCTCTTGATGGCCATCTTCCTGGCTGGACACAAAGGAAGGACTGCCCCCCCCCCCCCGCCCCTTCCCGTCCTCCTTCTCTCTTGGGGCTACAATTAACACATGATAACGGCATGGGTTGGACTCAATTAGGACTAGATCCCAGAGCAGATGCTACATCTATGCAAAGGAAGGAGTTAAACGAATTGGCTCCAGAAGGCCTGGGACCTGCTCATAGAAGATACTAATTGGGTTTTTTTGCTGGTAATTTTTCACCCCTAAGTGAACAAGAAAAAGGGCATCTCGGGGGCTCATCTGCTTTGCAGGTGATCAAGCAAATGAGTATCTGCGTCCAGGGAGAGGGGAAGATTTTCTTTTGTTTTTCTCTCTCCAAAAGGAATATAATCGTATTTGTCCCAGGACTTAATTCCTGCAGATCTGCTGAGCTTGCCGGGGATAAAGGTCACCTCTGCTGAGCTGTACGGGGTCTCTGACTCCTGCACACTCGTGGCAAGTCCAGCATGCTGGAGGCTTGGGGAGAGTGGACAGTCATTCCATCTCTGAGGAGTGGGGGAGATGTAAAGAGAGCCTGGCTGTCCAGGGGAAGGGTCCGCGGGAACAATAGACAAGTACTCCCAAGAGTCACTCCCCTTTCATTCATCTCCAACACACACAAACACCTCAGGCAGCTCCACGTCCAAAAAGCGAACACCTCAATCAAAAACTTGGCTGAGTCCCTAATCAGACATTTCTTCAAAATCATGCAGATGGTCAAAAGGTACATGAAAAGATGCTCAACATTGCTAATTATTAGAGAAATGCACATCAAAACTTCAATGAGGGGCTTTCCTGGTGGTCCAGTGGGTAAAGACACCGCCTTGCAGGGCAAGGGGCGCCGGTTCGATCCCTGGCCTGGGAAGATCCCATGTGCCGCAGAGCGGCTGGACCGATGTGTCCAATTACCGAGCCGGAGCTCTGGAGCGCATGCGCCCAGAGCCAGTGCTCTGCAGCGAGAGAGGCACTGTGATGGGAGGCCCACACGGGCCAAAGAACAAAGGTGGATGAAAATAAATAAATGAAAGACCAATAGAAGTGGCCAAAAAATTTTAAAAAAAGAAAATTTCAATGAGGTATCACCTCACACTGCTCAGAATGGCCATCATCGAAAAGTCTACAAATAACAGATGCTGGAGAGGGTGTGTAGGAAAGGGAATCCCACCACACTGTTGGTGGGCAAGTCAATTGGTACGGCTGGTCTGGAGAAGAGTGCAGAGGTTCCTTTAAACACAGAAAACAGGTACCTTGTGATCTGTGCAATTCCATTCCTGGGAGTGTATCTGGAGAAAATCATAATTCAAAAACATACATGCACTCCAGAGTTCACTGAAGCACTGTTTACAAAACCCAAGACATGCAAGAGACAAAAATGTCCATCGATAGATAAAGATGGAGTATATACATACAGTGTGAATATATACACACACACATAGTATATAACAGAATACTAAAAAGAATGAAATAATGCCATTTGGAGCAATATGGATGGATCTAGAGTTTATCATACTAAATGAAATAACAGAGAAAGACAAATGTCATATGATATTACTTATACAAGGAATCTAAAAAAAAAAGATATAAATGAACTTATATATGAAACAGAAATAGACCCACAGACATAAAAAACAAACTTACGGTGACCAAAGGGGAAAAGGAAGAGAGATAAATCAAGAGTTTGGGATTAACATATACATACTACTATATATAAAATATCTAACCAACAAAGATTTACTGTACAGCACAGAGAACTTTACTTAGTATTTTATAATAACCTGTAAGGGAAAAAAACTGAAAAAACTATATATATGTGTGTGTGTGTGTGTGTGTGTGTAAATAAACCGAATCATATTATTATATACCTGAAACTAACACAACAGAGTAAATCAACTATATTCCAATAAAAATTAAAGAAAAAACACAAAAAACAGAAAACCACTCCTGGGACTTTCCTGGCAAAACTACAATGAGGGCATCCCTGGTGGCTCAGTGTAAAGACTCTGCCTGCCGATGCAGGAGACACAGATTTGATCCTTCATTCAGGAAGGTCCCACGTGCCCCAAAGCGACTAAGCCCATGCACCACAAATACTGAGCCTGTGCTCTACAGCCTGGGAGCCACAACTACTGAACTCCCTGTGCCTGAGAGCCCGTGCTCTGCAACAAGCAAAGCCACTGCAATAAGAAGTCCACCCGCCACCCCAAGTAGAGCAGTCTCTGCTCTCTGCAACTAGAAGAAAACCTGCACAACAACAAAGACCCAGCACAGCCAAAAAGAAAGAAAAAAAATATATGCATGTATATATATTATACATATATATTATATGAGTGTGTGTATATATATATTTAAAAAAAAAAAAAACTACAACAAGCTATCACCTCACACTGGTCAGAATGGTCAATGTCTACAAATAATAAATGCCGGAGAAGATGCGCAGAAAAGGGAATGCTCCTACACTGCTGGTGGGAATGTAGACTGGTGTAGCCATCATGGAGAACAGTATGGAGGTTCCTGAAAAAACTAAAACTAGAGTTGCCATCTGATTCTACAATTTCACCGCTGAGATTGTAGGAAAAAGCTAAAAACATGTATCAAAAAGATACATGTACTCCAGTGTTCATAGCAGCACTATTTTCAATAGCCAAGACATGGAAGCAGCCTAAGTGCCCATCGATAGACAACTGGATTAAGAAGGTCTGGTCTAGATACACAGTGGAATGTTACTCAGCCATTAAAAAGACTGAAACATCTGCAGTAACATGGCTAACCTAGAGAAAACTGTCTTTAGTGAAGTCGATGACAAATACTGCATTATATCGCTTATATATGGAATCTAAAAAATAATATAAGTGATTCTATATAGGAAACAGACGTATAAAACAACGCCATGAGGGCTTCCCTGGTGGCTCAGTGGTAAAGAATCTGCCTGCCAATGTAGGAGACATGGGTTCGATCCTGATCCTGGAAGATCCCACATGCTCCAGAGCAATTAAGCCTGTGCACCACAACTACTGAGCCTGTGCCCTGGAGCCCGTGCTCTGCAACAGAGAAGCCACAATAATGAGAAGCCAGCTTGCCACAACCAGAGAAAAGCCCACCCAGCAATGAAGACGCAGGAGGGCTAAGTATAAATAAATAAAATTATTTTTTAAAAAAAGAAAACAAAGCTATGGTTACAAAGAAACTAACACGAAAGTGTAAATCAACTATATTCCAACAAAAATTAAAAAAAAAAAAAAGCACTCCTAAACTTTCCTGGCAAAACTACAACGAGGGCTTCCCTGGTGGCTCAGTGGGAGAGAATCTGCCTGCCCACACAGGAGACACAGGCGCAATCCTTGTTTAAAAACAGACCGAAACCTGCCAAGTGCAATAAAACAAGGGACCTTCGTCTCTTACTGTGATCTTGAGTAACTTCATTTCACCTCTCTGGGTCTCCGTTTCTTCACCTGTAAAGTCAAGAAAATAAAAACAGCACTTATTTTATAGAGTTGTGGGGAGGATGAAAGGAGATAACATGTAAATGTCTTAACACAGGAGCCGGTGTGCGATCAGCCCTCAAGAAGTGTCGCCTATGGCGATAACTCAAGGGTTTCAGAAAGGCAGGTAGCATGGCCTTCAGGAGGATGCTGGAGGAACAGGCAAAGGAGGCCTGGTCTGCAGGACCGCCCCTCTCTGATTATGGGCCTCCCTCTCCTTCCTGTCTACCCCATCCCTGTTTTCTCAAAGGGCAATTAAGCCCTCTCTCCTAATTGTCCGGGAGGCTGCAACTGTCATTCAGGTGAAAGAAGTTAAAAGTCTGTACTCCAGTGTTCATAGAATACAACCCAAGACTGGAAGTGTCCCATCGATAGACAACTGGATTAAGAAGGTCTGGTCTAGATACACAGTGGAATGTTACTAAACCATAAAAAAGACTTGAACATCTGCAGTAACATGGCTAACCTAGAGAAAACGGGCTTTAGTGAAGTCGATGACAAATACTGCATTATATCGCTTATATATGGAATCTAAAAAATAATATAAGTGATTCTATATAGGAAACAGACGATAAAACAACGCCATGAGGGCTTCCCTGGTGGCTCAGTGGTAAAGAATCTGCCTGCCAATGTAGGAGACATGGGTTCGATCCTGATCCTGGAAGATCCCACATGCTCCAGAGCAATTAAGCCTGTGCACCACAACTACTGAGCCTGTGCCCTGGAGCCCGTGCTCTGCAACAGAGAAGCCACAATAATGAGAAGCCAGCTTGCCACAACCAGAGAAAAGCCCACCCAGCAATGAAGACGCAGGAGGGCTAAGTATAAATAAATAAAATTATTTTTTAAAAAAAGAAAACAAAGCTATGGTTACAAAGAAACTAACACGAAAGTGTAAATCAACTATATTCCAACAAAAATAAAAAAAAAAAGCACTCCTAAACTTTCCTGGCAAAACTACAACGAGGGCTTCCCTGGTGGCTCAGTGGGAGAGAATCTGCCTGCCCACACAGGAGACACAGGCGCAATCCTTGTTTAAAAACAGACCGAAACCTGCCAAGTGCAATAAAACAAGGGACCTTCGTCTCTTACTGTGATCTTGAGTAACTTCATTTCACCTCTCTGGGTCTCCGTTTCTTCACCTGTAAAGTCAAGAAAATAAAAACAGCACTTATTTTATAGAGTTGTGGGGAGGATGAAAGGAGATAACATGTAAATGTCTTAACACAGGAGCCGGTGTGCGATCAGCCCTCAAGAAGTGTCGCCTATGGCGATAACTCAAGGGTTTCAGAAAGGCAGGTAGCATGGCCTTCAGGAGGATGCTGGAGGAACAGGCAAAGGAGGCCTGGTCTGCAGGACCGCCCCTCTCTGATTATGGGCCTCCCTCTCCTTCCTGTCTACCCCATCCCTGTTTTCTCAAAGGGCAATTAAGCCCCTCTCTCCTAATTGTCCGGGAGGCTGCAACTGTCATTCAGGTCTTTGAATTTCAGGTCTGCAGATCTCCTCCCTTGTTTGGCAGCTAATGACTCCTGTCTAATTGGAGTTTTACAGTCACCTAAGATGAGGCCCCTTCAGTGCTTCTGAATAGGATACTTGAACCAATGCTGCCTTGCAATTGGAGGCCTCCGTCCAGGTGTACACACGGGAGCGGGCACAGGTGAGGGCACAGAGTCAGGGGGCTGCTCACAGGCATACAGGAATATATACACATATGTGCACACACTTAAATTCACATAAATCACACAGTCACACACGGGACTCCTGTCCATGCATGGGGACAGCTGGGAGTGTGGCAGACACATGGCTGCTTCCGTGTGCACAGTCGGGCCCTGTACAAGGGAGAGACCTGCTCTGTGTCACCTGTTCAGAGGCACCTGGGGAAGGAAGGGGTGTGTGTGCAGAGTTCTAGGTGTGAGTCTGTTAAAGGAAGGGAGTCGGAAACAGTGTGTTACTGGTGAGTTTCTGCTATCTCTTTCCAAAAAAGAGATATTGTTTCCAATAGATAATACATGTACATGGACTTAACAAGGGCAAAAGAAACCTAGTAACAAGAGAGCTCCCTCCCAGCCCTGCCCCCAACCATCCAGTTCTCTTCCCCAGCGGCAATCTTTATTATCAGAGATGGTAAAGAATCTGCCTGCAATTCAGGAGATCAGGGTTCAATTCCTGAGTCAAGAAGATCCCCCGGAGAAGGAAATGACAACCCCCTCCAGTATTCTTGCCTGGAGAATTTCATGGACAGAGGAGCCCAGCAGGCCACCATGAGTCCACAGGGTCGCACAGAGTAGGACACGACTAAGCGACTAACATACACATGCCAGCAGTGTTTGTATTTACAACAGTGGTGGCCAAGAGGACACCCTGTTCTGACCCTCGCTCTTTTCCTTTAAAAATAGACTGGCTGCCTGTTACTATTAACAATTTTGGTCAGTGTTCCACATCTATAAAGAGAGTTTTTTTCCTATCTTTTTAGTGACTACAGTGTTTTGTTATCATACTATTATCACTTAATTAACATTTGTGCAAAGATACACATGAACTTATTTATAAAACAGAAGTAGACTCACAGACACAGAAAACAAACTTATACTTGTCAAAAGGGAAGGGAGGAGAGGAATAAATTGTGACTTTGGGATTAACAGATACACACTTCTGTATGTCAAACACACCTGAAATTAAGACAATATTGTAAATAAACTATCTTTCAATAAAAATATATGTGGCAGGGCTTCCCTGGTGGCCCAGTGGGTAAAGAGTCTGCCTGGCAGTGCAAGGGGCACCAGTTTGATCCCTGGTCCAGGAAGATCCCATGTGCCATGGAGCAGCTGGATCTGTGTGTCCAATTGCGAGCCAGTGCTCTGGAGCGCATATGCCCAGAGCCGGTGCTCTGCCACGAGAGAGGCCACTGCAATGGGAGGCCCACACAGGCCAAAGAATAAAGACGGATGAAAATAAATAAATAAAAAACCAATAAAAGAGGCCACAATTAAAAGAAAAATAGATTTGGCAAAAAACATGGCCTGTATTTTAAAATAAACAACTAGTACGCTCATGAAGTAAATATGCTTCTTCCACTTTAAGGAAAAAAAAAAAAAAACAAGAAAAATTTTCACCCATTTTCCTCCTAAGGAAGTTTAGTTTGCTTTTTAAAAAAAATAATAAAGAAGACCATATTTACTTATTTTTGGCGGCACTGGATCTTTGCTGCTACAGGTGTGCTTCCTCTGGCTGCAGCAAGTGGGGCTACTGCCTCATGGCCACGCGGCAGCTTCTCGCTCTGGTGGCTTCTTTTGTCGAGAAGCACAGGCTCCAGACCAGGGGTTGAACCCATGTCCTCTGCACTGGCAGGCAGATTCTCAACCACTGGGCCACCAGGGAAGTCCACTTAGCTTGCTCTTACTCACACTCGCCAGAGGGACTCGGGCAGCTCCAGACCCTGAGAACCCAGGCAAGCATTCCAGGGAGGGGCTGCGGGAGGGCAGGGAAGCGGGCAAAAGACCCAGAGGATCCGCCTCAGGAGGGAGGGGCTGCCTGCACATCTGACCCTGGGACGCCCGAGAGCAAAGGGCGGACATGCCCCGAGCGGTGGTCGAGCTCTAGGACGGCCAGCTCCCCCGAACATCTGCCGCACACCTCCTCCGTCAGTGACGCGGGTCCCTGGCCCAGGAAGGCCGCCCATGCCGCAGAGCAGCTCAGCCCAGGAGCCACAGCTACCGAGTCCTTGTGCTGCAACCACTGAAGCCAAGTGCCCAGAGCCTGTGCTCAGCAACAAGAGAAGCCACCGCAGCGAGAAGCCCACGCACCACAACTAGAGCGGAGCCCCGGCTGGCCGCAACTAGAGAAAGCCTGCGTGCCGCCGCGGAGACATGGCCCAGACAAAAATGAATAAACGAACAAATAAATAAAATGACGGATCTCAGTAACATACCTCTGCATACCTATATATATATACAAACACACACACACACACACACACATATATAGATAACGAGGTGGGGCAGAGGGAAGAGAAAAAAAAGATAATGATGGGCAACACTAGTGGGCAAGGTTACGGGGCCAGCAAAGGATGAGCGCTATTCTTGGTCTTTCCGTTCATTTGACATTGATTATCTCACTTTTATTATTCTGGTTCCTGCTTAATACCAGTCATTTAGCAAACATTTATGGTGACCCCCACTGCCGCATGCCAAGTGTAGTGCCTAAAACTGTGTCTAACACACAGTAAGTACCCAGTTAGTCGGGAAAACTTGGTAACCAGCACATAAATATACACTATAGCACAGTGTAAACACCAGTAAGAGCCGTGAAGAGAGTACGTCAGAAGGCTAGGAGAATCCAAAGGAGAGAGAAAATGTTTTCCAATGTAGAGAGGACAAGCCAAGGAAAGCTTCCTGGAGTAGGTGGCATTTACGTGGGTTTTGTAAGAAGGACTTGGGGTGTAGACACACAGAAGTGATGGCGAAGGATGACTGTGGCTAATAACCCAAGCAGACAGAAGAGTATGAATAAATTAGAGGAGTCACAGAGCCTCAGACCTGAAAGAAACCTGAATGAAAGATTCTCTAGTTCACGAAAATAGAAGACGGAAGGAGAAGGGAACGACAGAGGACAAGATGGTTGGATGGCATCACCGACTCAGTGGTCGTGAGTCTGAGCTCGCTCTGGGAGACAGTGCAGGACGGGGGAAACCCCGGCGCACTGCCGTCCACAGGGTCACAGGGAGTCAGACACGACTGAGCGACTGAACAACAACGGTGAAGTAGATTTACATTATCCCCCCTTCAGCCCTGGCTCCTGAGGGATTTGTGTTTAAGACACAGAATTCATAGTTCCTGAATCTCACACAAAAGCAAGCTGGAGTTCAGCACAGCTCAGCGGCTCCTCGAGGAGGTACCAGCGATGGAGGGGGAGCTCCTACGTGAGCACCAGTCTCTTAAGGTCTTTGCTATGCTTTTTTTTTTCACAGAGGTTGAATCACCAAGGCCCACAGTACACTTACCGTGAAGCACCCCGCACCCCACTGCAGGGAAATCCATTAAGGCTGTTAACAAAGGATAAAAATTTGCCTTTCCTGGAGGAAGTTTTAAGGAAAGGAGAAGGGAAGGAGCTCACAGTTTCCAGGCAGAGGCCAAACAGAGATTAAATTATGTGCTGTTTTGCTGACAGCTGAGCTGAAGACCTAAACGGAAAGAAATTTTTTAACTACATGAAAACTACCACGAAAATGTCTCTCCACCCTTCTCAGGAAGGCAATTGCTTCCTCATTTAGCAAACATTTATGGTGACCCCCACTGCCGCATGCCAAGTGTAGTGCCTAAAACTGTGTCTAACACACAGTAAGTACCCAGTTAGTCGGGAAAACTTGGTAACCAGCACATAAATATACACTATAGCACAGTGTAAACACCAGTAAGAGCCGTGAAGAGAGTACGTCAGAAGGCTAGGAGAATCCAAAGGAGAGAGAAAATGTTTTCCAATGTAGAGAGGACAAGCCAAGGAAAGCTTCCTGGAGTAGGTGGCATTTACGTGGGTTTTGTAAGAAGGACTTGGGGTGTAGACACACAGAAGTGATGGCGAAGGATGACTGTGGCTAATAACCCAAGCAGACAGAAGAGTATGAATAAATTAGAGGAGTCACAGAGCCTCAGACCTGAAAGAAACCTGAATGAAAGATTCTCTAGTTCACGAAAATAGAAGACGGAAGGAGAAGGGAACGACAGAGGACAAGATGGTTGGATGGCATCACCGACTCAGTGGTCGTGAGTCTGAGCTCGCTCTGGGAGACAGTGCAGGACGGGGAACCCTGGCGCACTGCCGTCCACAGGGTCACAGGGAGTCAGACACGACTGAGCGACTGAACAACAACGGTGAAGTAGATTTACATTATCCCCCCTTCAGCCCTGGCTCCTGAGGGATTTGTGTTTAAGACACAGAATTCATAGTTCCTGAATCTCACACAAAAGCAAGCTGGAGTTCAGCACAGCTCAGCGGCTCCTCGAGGAGGTACCAGCGATGGAGGGGGAGCTCCTACGTGAGCACCAGTCTCTTAAGGTCTTTGCTATGCTTTTTTTTTTCACAGAGGTTGAATCACCAAGGCCCACAGTACACTTACCGTGAAGCACCCCGCACCCCACTGCAGGGAAATCCATTAAGGCTGTTAACAAAGGATAAAAATTTGCCTTTCCTGGAGGAAGTTTTAAGGAAAGGAGAAGGGAAGGAGCTCACAGTTTCCAGGCAGAGGCCAAACAGAGATTAAATTATGTGCTGTTTTGCTGACAGCTGAGCTGAAGACCTAAACGGAAAGAAATTTTTTAACTACATGAAAACTACCACGAAAATGTCTCTCCACCCTTCTCAGGAAGGCAATTGCTTCCTCAAGTCAAACCTCTCCTGAAACGGCCTCTTAAAATGGGACTGTTGTGGACCCTGAGGCGCCACCTGGTGGCCGCCTTCCACGCCAGAGAAAGGAAAGGGGAGTCGAGGTGTTTGATCCAGGTGGGATTGCTGCTGGGCATGGAAAACTCCCCGCGGGTGAAGGTGGCACCAAAGGTATCAAGAGGTTTTACTTGGGCTGAGGCCAAAGCCGTGGGGAGCTCAGCGGAGGTAGGATGGATTGAAATCCAGGACATGAAAGCACTCCCCGGAGTATTAAAGAAACAGGCACTCCAGGGGCAGAAGGGAGCACTGGTGAAAGGAGGGCAGGAAGTCAACAGAGTTTGAACTTCCCCAGAGAACCTGCAGGGATCTCCACTGGAGTACCCAGCCCCGGCATATTTCTCCAGACCTTTCGTGTTATGAGAAACAGTCCACGAACATCCTGTTTTTCAAAACAGTTTTACAAATTTCATTCACTTTAAAAAAAAACATGTGTTGGGCTCCCCTGGTTGTCCAGCCAGTAAAGAGTTTGCCTTGCAGTGCAGGGGGCACTGGTTCAATCCCTGGCCCAGGAAGATCCAATGTGCTGAGGAATAGCTGGGCTGGTGTGTCCAATTACGAGCCAGCACTCTGGAGCGCATGCACTCAGAGCCAGTACTCTGTAATGAGAGAGGCCACTGCAATGGCAGGCCCACACAAGCCAAAGAATAAACATGGATGAAAAATAAACGATGACTTAGAGGCAAAAAAAAACAAAACAAAACCAAAAAACCCTCCTCTTAAAAAAAAAAGTGTTGACTAGTTAATCACATAATCACAATAAAGGGTGTAAAGAATAAAAGAATCAACCTAAGTACCTTTAGACAGCAAGTTAAACTATCTACTGTAAGGCTAAAGAGTACACAGCATTGTACTCTGAAGTTTGTTGTTCAAATAGACTGACTGTAGGTTACGAATTTTAAACTGCGTTTTGTATAATTGAGGGTTGAGTAAATAAGTAAATATGTTGTTATTCATAAGCACCAGGCTTTTGTACTGTCAGAGAAAGTAACACAAATAAGAAAGGGAAAGGGCAGGCTGCAGCCTGAGTGTTGGACTGAAATGAGAGCTATGCGAAAAAGGTCATGCTTGTCATAGGGAGACAGACAGACAGATACCAAAATAAGTAGAAGTGTATTTATGTTGCCTGTACATATATTTCCTAGCGGGCTTCCCAGGTGGCGCTAGTGACAAAAAGCCTGCCTGCCAATGCTGGGGATGTTAAGACACGCGGGTTCGATCCCAGGGTGGGATGATCCCGGAGAGGAGGACATGGAGCCCACTCCAATATTCTTGCCTGGAGAATCGCATGAACAGAGGAGCCTGGCAGGTCACAGTCTATAGGGTCCCCAAGAGTCAGACACGACTGAAGCGACCTAGCACGCACGCATGCACCTATTTCCTAGCTCTATGTGCTGAGTGAAGACACAGTGACATCCTAGTAGCAACAAGCCCCTAGAGCCTAGATCTTTGCTTCTAAATATGATTCTCTAATAAAAAGGCACTAGGCCTCCTTAAAGAGATGGCTGATGACATGACTGCAGAAGGAAAGCAGAGAGCAGACATGGAACAGCGGCAAGGAGGGAGGGACTCAAAAAATCATGGGGATGTATTGAAATGACACAAGCTAACTTGATGAGGTTTCAAAATCTGGGATAATCTTGGCAATAAAGTACAAAATGATGATAAGGCAGAGCCAGTACTCTGTAATGAGAGAGGCCACTGCAATGGCAGGCCACACAAGCCAAAGAATAAACATGGATGAAAAATAAACGATGACTTAGAGGCAAAAAAAAACAAAACAAAACCAAAAAACCCTCCTCTTAAAAAAAAAAGTGTTGACTAGTTAATCACATAATCACAATAAAGGGTGTAAAGAATAAAAGAATCAACCTAAGTACCTTTAGACAGCAAGTTAAACTATCTACTGTAAGGCTAAAGAGTACACAGCATTGTACTCTGAAGTTTGTTGTTCAAATAGACTGACTGTAGGTTACGAATTTTAAACTGCGTTTTGTATAATTGAGGGTTGAGTAAATAAGTAAATATGTTGTTATTCATAAGCACCAGGCTTTTGTACTGTCAGAGAAAGTAACACAAATAAGAAAGGGAAAGGGCAGGCTGCAGCCTGAGTGTTGGACTGAAATGAGAGCTATGCGAAAAGGTCATGCTTGTCATAGGGAGACAGACAGACAGATACCAAAATAAGTAGAAGTGTATTTATGTTGCCTGTACATATATTTCCTAGCGGGCTTCCCAGGTGGCGCTAGTGACAAAAAGCCTGCCTGCCAATGCTGGGGATGTTAAGACACGCGGGTTCGATCCCAGGGTGGGATGATCCCGGAGAGGAGGACATGGAGCCCACTCCAATATTCTTGCCTGGAGAATCGCATGAACAGAGGAGCCTGGCAGGTCACAGTCTATAGGGTCCCCAAGAGTCAGACACGACTGAAGCGACCTAGCACGCACGCATGCACCTATTTCCTAGCTCTATGTGCTGAGTGAAGACACAGTGACATCCTAGTAGCAACAAGCCCCTAGAGCCTAGATCTTTGCTTCTAAATATGATTCTCTAATAAAAAGGCACTAGGCCTCCTTAAAGAGATGGCTGATGACATGACTGCAGAAGGGAAAGCAGAGAGCAGACATGGAACAGCGGCAAGGAGGGAGGGACTCAAAAAATCATGGGGATGTATTGAAATGACACAAGCTAACTTGATGAGGTTTCAAAATCTGGGATAATCTTGGCAATAAAGTACAAAATGATGATAAGGAATTACAACCTAACAATATAAGAGTCTATACTGATATAACAGATTGTTGAATAAATAAAGAGAAAAATGGAGGAAATGGGAGAGTTCTTCCTGTGCACTCCAATTCATGAACATGAGAGAAAGGATGGAAATGGAGCGTCACCGACCGCAAGTACCTCAGCAGTTATTATTTCAAGTAAGTATCATGAACAGATGCTCAGATTTGCAGGTCAAACTGTGACTGGGAACAGGACATTTACATAGTGTCAAAGTATCTCTCCATAAGATGCTTACTATTATAATTACAGTCAGTCAGCAGGCTTTTGTGGTAATCTAAATGGGAGAGGGTAGCAGGCTGGACACAGAGAGATGGACAGATCTGAAAGATACTTAGTAGGCTGAATCAATACACTTTTCACTAAGAAATGAACCCTATGCATCTTCACTGAGTTATAATTCACATGTACACAATTCACCCATTTAAAGGGAACACTTTGGGGCTTCCCTGGTGGTCCAGTGGTTGCGAGTCTGCTGTGCAGTGCAAGGGACATGAGAAGGATTTGTGGCCAGGGCACTAAGATCCCTCATGCTGTGGGGCAACTGAGCCCATGCCCGGCAACTACGGAACCCCAGTGCCACACCCAGACAGCCCGCGTGCCACAGTGAAAGATCCCGCGTGAGCATGCAGCGAAGATTCCACAGGTTGCAACTGATACCTGATGCAACCAAATGAAAATAAAATGAAATTAAAATAAAGTGTACAATTCAATGACTTTTACAGATGTGCATCCAACACCACAATCAATTTTGGACTGTTTTTGTCTTCCCATACCCTTTAGCAATCATTCCCCAAGCCCCTCCCTCAACCCGAAGTAACCACCAGGCCTCTCCGTCTCTACAGATTTGCCTACTCTGGATATTTCATGTAAATAGAATTATATAATGCGTGGTCTTCAGGGACTGATTTCTTTCATGTAGCACAATGTGCTCAAGTTTCATCTATGTTTCAGCACATATCAGTACTTCATTACTTTTTATGGCTGAATAATATTCCATCGTGTGACTAGACCACATTTTATTCACCTTTCATCAGCTGATAGGTGTCTGAGTCGTTGACACTTTCTGGCGATTATTGATAATACTGCTCTGAACATTAGTGTACAGATTTTTATGTAGACATATGTTTTCATTTCTCTTGGGTGTACAAGGAGGAGCAAAATTCCTGAGTCATATATGTGGTAACTCTGTTTCCCTTTTTGAGGCACTGTTAGACTGTAGGTGACTGCACCGTTTTACGAAATTCCCTAATGGTTCAGTGGTTAGGACTCGGCACTGCTGAGGGCCCAGGTTCAATCCCTTGGGCAGGGAACTAAGACCTTTCAAGTCTCCAGCCATGACTAAAAACGAAACGAAACCAAAACAAAGGGGCTGCACTATTTTACATTCAAACCAGAAGTGCTTAAGGGTTCCAATTTCTCAATATCATAGTCGATATGAAATGGTGTCTTGTGGCATGGAGTTGTATTTTATTGATGACCAACGAAGGTGGGCATCCTTCCACATGCTTCTTGGCAATCTGTATATCTTCTCTAAAGAAGTGTCTACTCATACCTTTTACACATATTTAAACTGGGCTATTTTTCTTTTTATCATTGAGCTAGAAGAGCTCTTTACAAATTCTTGATACAAATTCCTTATCAAATGTATGTAAAATTCTTTTTAGTCATTGAGCAAAACCCATGCCCGGCAACTACGGAACCCCAGTGCCACACCCAGACAGCCCGCGTGCCACAGTGAAAGATCCCACGTGAGCATGCAGCGAAGATTCCACAGGTTGCAACTGATACCTGATGCAACCAAATGAAAATAAAATGAAATTAAAATAAAGTGTACAATTCAATGACTTTTACAGATGTGCATCCAACACCACAATCAATTTTGGACTGTTTTTGTCTTCCCATACCCTTTAGCAATCATTCCCCAAGCCCCTCCCTCAACCCGAAGTAACCACCAGGCCTCTCCGTCTCTACAGATTTGCCTACTCTGGATATTTCATGTAAATAGAATTATATAATGCGTGGTCTTCAGGGACTGATTTCTTTCATGTAGCACAATGTGCTCAAGTTTCATCTATGTTTCAGCACATATCAGTACTTCATTACTTTTTATGGCTGAATAATATTCCATCGTGTGACTAGACCACATTTTATTCACCTTTCATCAGCTGATAGGTGTCTGAGTCGTTGACACTTTCTGGCGATTATTGATAATACTGCTCTGAACATTAGTGTACAGATTTTTATGTAGACATATGTTTTCATTTCTCTTGGGTGTACAAGGAGGAGCAAAATTCCTGAGTCATATATGTGGTAACTCTGTTTCCCTTTTTGAGGCACTGTTAGACTGTAGGTGACTGCACCGTTTTACGAAATTCCCTAATGGTTCAGTGGTTAGGACTCGGCACTGCTGAGGGCCCAGGTTCAATCCCTTGGGCAGGGAACTAAGACCTTTCAAGTCTCCAGCCATGACTAAAAACGAAACGAAACCAAAACAAAGGGGCTGCACTATTTTACATTCAAACCAGAAGTGCTTAAGGGTTCCAATTTCTCAATATCATAGTCGATATGAAATGGTGTCTTGTGGCATGGAGTTGTATTTTATTGATGACCAACGAAGGTGGGCATCCTTCCACATGCTTCTTGGCAATCTGTATATCTTCTCTAAAGAAGTGTCTACTCATACCTTTTACACATATTTAAACTGGGCTATTTTTCTTTTTATCATTGAGCTAGAAGAGCTCTTTACAAATTCTTGATACAAATTCCTTATCATATGTATGACTTGTAAAATCTCTCTCCCATTCTTCCAATTGTCCTTCACTTTCCAGATGCAAAAGCTCTGAATTTTGATGCTGCCCTGTTTGTCTATATTTCTTGTGCTGCTTTTGTTTTTGGTATTACATCTAAGAAACCACTGACCAAAGCCAAGCTCACAAAGATATACACGTATTTTCTTCTAAGAGTTTTATAGTTTTAGCAACTACATTTGAGTCCTTGATCAGTTTTGAGTTAATTTTTGTATATGGTGTGAAGTAGGAGGTCTAAATGCATTATTCTGTGTGGGTATCCAGTTGTCCACCTGGATGGACGTTTAATAGGAATTGTTTTGGAGTCCCTGGGAATAAAAGTGGGAAAAGGAATCTAGCCAAGTACCTTGGGGAACACCACTGGTTAAGGAACAACAGAGAATTGGTGGAATGCTGAAGAGTTTGGAAAGAATTGACGAGAGGAAACCCAGGAAAGTGTGATGTCAGAGAATCCAAGGGAAGAAAATGTTTTGGAGAGAAGAGAAACACTTATGTTATCAAAATCCTCAAAGAGTTTGAGCAAAATAAGAACTGAGAATATTCACAGAACTGAGTGACCAGTTGGATAAGGAGAGAGCAGTGTTAGCAGACGGCGGGGTCCACACCCGTCAGGAATGAAGGCGAAGTGAAAGGAGAGATGGCACAAGTAGGCAAGTCTTTGAAATAGTTTGACAATGATGGGTTCAAAATCTAAAGCAGAGCAACTAGTATTTATCATGTGTCTCACCCAAGGACTTCCATAAATATTCTGTTATTTATTCTCTTCAACCACCTATTACATCAAGATTTCCTGTGTCTAGAGCAAGTCCCTGTTAAGTAACAGTCAGAATGGAAATTATACCTCACCCTTGTTGTTGTTCAGTCACTAAGTCATGTCCAAACTCTTCGCAATGCCATGGGCGGTAGCCCATTAGGGTCCTCTGTCCATGGGGATTCCCAGGCAAGAATACTGAACTGGGTTGCAATTTCCTTCTCCAGAAGATCTTCCCAGATCAGGGGTTAAACCCATGTCTCCTGCAATAGCAGGTGGATTATTTCCACTGAGCCACCAGGGAAGCCCCTAGCTCATTCTTGGTGACTCACAATCTTATTTCAAAGACATGTCTTCATTCAAAAACGTCACGAAACATTTTTTTCACAATATATTCTAGAATTTTGCCATGACCAGTTTTAGTATTGCTCTACACTTGGTAGTATCTTTCCTCTACCATATTCGCCTATCTTTTGCTTTCTAGCATCAATTTCTTTTCATAACTCTTTAGCCAGAACTGATACTAGTTTCATGATTCAGTGGATTCAAGAATATGGCTTCAGAAATACACAAGACCTAGAATAAATACCTTATGTCCTGTTTTCTTTGCTTCTCAGCCCCTGTAATTTCCATCTGCCTCCATCAACTCAAATCACACATGTCACTTCACAGACAACTCTCGCAAAACCTCCTCAGCTTCTCCCTCCTTACATAAAATGCATTGATATTAAACCCAAATCAAGAGAAACTGGGAAAATTCCGTGACTCAGTTTTATCCATTGTCTGCAATCCCATTTCCATGAACCCCACTGCCTGGTTTTTAAATGGGCCCACTCTGATTATTTATAGATATATGGGGCCAGGGCTGATTTTCTGAACTTGTTTTCAGCACAATAGGGCATTCTCACTTCAAATAAACTGAAAAATAGAAAAAAAGAAAAAAAACCATCATGCTTTCTTCACCTGCTCAAAGATGCAGCCCCAACCATTCGCATCTCCCTAAAAGCTTTCTACAGCCCACTAAAAATATCCAGTGTTGACAGATGCAAGTTATCAATACAGAGACTCAAGATCCCAGGGTGAGAAGGAGCCAGAAGCAAAGTCTTGATAAACAGCTCAAATTGGCTCTTACTCCACAGGTGACGCCTAGTTTATCTGGGTAATTGCAAAGGGCATTTTACAGCAAATCAATTAAATGAAAATCTTTTAAACCCTTTTTAAATGGGGGAGAAGGGGGAGGGTGGAAAGGGCCAACCTTTGTAAGCTAACAGGTGATTTTAATTGGAACCAGCAGTGTTATACCATGGTTTTGACCCATTTGGTAAAGGCAGAAAAAGAAATCAATAAATTTCCATCAGCATTTGCTCTCCTGGAGTCTTATAAGTAGAATGGAGACACGAACCCCACTTAATGGCTTCATCAAGCACCTCACTGATTCTCTAACAGAATTAAACAGGTTGCAGGTTTCTCCCCATTGTCTTCCACCAGTGAAACTTGAAGGTCCCAGGGTGCTGGGTGCTGCTCCATGACACACTGGGGACCATCCTCCTCTTTATAAGCACAGCCCCCCACTTTCCACCAGACCCAGTCAGGGCAGAACCTCCTAAAGGAGCCCTGTATCAGGAATGTGACGTCCACATGCTGACCCTCTCTTAAAATCAAAACACTGGAACCTCAAGTTTCACTCCTGGAAGTGGATGCATAAAGAATCCACAGACCCCAACAGTCAGGTGTGTGACTTTGACCAAGTATTAGCTGTGTAACCTTGAGTAAGTTATTTACCCTCTCTAACCTGTCATTTCCTCATCTTTATAATGGCAAAGTAATGATACCAGTCCCTTAACTCACTGGCTGTTCTGATATTTTTATTGTATGTCAATATACTGGGTTGGCCGTAAAGTTCATTTCAGTTAAAATATTACGGAAACCCTGAACAAACTTTCTGGTCAACCCAGTTCCTAAAATGCCATGCAAAGAATCTGAACAGGCATAAAAATAAACACAGTCATCTGATACATGGGAAGATTCACTATAACGAGACACTGCTTTATCTCTATCTGATTAGCAAAACCTCCAAAGTGTGAGAGTATATTCTATTGATGAAGTTGTAGGAAAATAGGTACCCATTTGTTGTTATTGCACTCAAAAAGGCATCACTCTATTAGAAAGAGAGTTGTAAAAATGTAGAAAAATATATGCATTAACTCTTTGACTCATAAATCTCACTATTAGCAATCTACCCTAAAGATGCATTAGCAAACATTCAAAATGACTTACACAAAGTTAATCTCAGCAGCATTATTTGTTATTGATGATGTTGCTGTTTAGTAACTCAGTCATATCCAACTCTTTGCAACCCCGTGGACTGTAGCCCACCAGTTTCCTCTGTCCCTGGAATTTTCCAGGCATCAATACTGGAATGGGTTGCCATTTCCTTCTCCAGGGGGTCTTCTTGACCCAGGATCAAACCTACGTCTCCTGCACTGCAGGTGAATTCTTTTACCAACGAGTCACCAAGGAAGCCCTTCCAGCATTATATTATATATCAATGCAAATGACTGAAAATAATTCAAACGTCCATTAATGTCTAGTTGAGTAAGTACGGTGCCTGTATGCAATGGAGACAGTGAAGCTGTAAGACTCATGAGATGCACCTGTATGTGCGGATGCAGAGCAAGCTCCAGGACATGCTCAGGGAAAAAAGCAAGATGAGAGACATACGTGTATATAGAATGCTGCCTTCTGTGTGAAAAAGCTTTCCACTTACTAATTCCACTAGGAGAAGTCTTTTGAGGGGAGACAGGAAGGCACAGTGTTTAATTTGATGGATATTAAAGAGACAGACACGTCTTCTCATTTGTAAAATGGGAACAAAATGTATTACCTAAGAGTCCAGGGCAGACTAAAATAAAAAAGCACATAGAGCCATCCCTTGGTGTCCGCGAGGGACTTCTCCCAAGACACCCATGGACACCAGAGTCCACAGACTCTCAAGCCCCTTACGTGAAATGGCCCAGTACAGCCGGCCCTCACACCTGGGAGGCAGAGCCGCTGGCAAGGAGTGACTGCCTCTCACGGTTTCTAGCATAGCTGGCAAACAGAAAGTGCTCAATAAATGTTTACGGCTTATAATAAACTGAGAACAGCTTTGAGCATGGCTGCTTGCTCATTCATCTCTGTACCTTCAGCATATGCTAGGAATTCAGTAAATGTTCACGGAATGAGTCACTATATCCGGGGGTCGGGGCGCACAGGGACACCCGGCAATAGAATCATTCACTCAAGGTCACCAGGCCACGCGGCCACGTCCAAGCGGAGTTTATAAATCTCTCCAGTGCGGGCTTCCCTTTAAGTTTCTCGCTCTCTGCTTGTATCGTTGGTATCTGACTGAGCATACGTCTAGGGGAGAAAGATTCAATCAAGGTTCCGAGTCTGATTCTATTCCAACCAGAGCTGAGTGTCTGTCTCTCCTCTTCCCCGGGCCTGCGACAATCTCGACAAATAGGCTTTTAAATTAAGTAGTGATTTGGAATGTGAGTGAGTGCATTTAAGATGATAAGAGACAGAGAGATCCTAATGGCTGAAATATTTGTCATAGCACAAGTAAACGGAATGTTTCGGGGAGTCACTAATAGAACTAATTTCTCCAAACCCTCCTCTGCTCCGTGAGAGAAGATGAGGTCAGCGCAGGTTGCGCCAGCCGCAGTGAGCAGCTGTCGGGGGACTGAAGAGAATACTGATGGATGGCTGAGGCACCCGGACTGTTTTCCTCAGGAAACCAGAGCCCACTCGCGCAAATTAAGCTGCGGCGGCCCAACCACCAGCAGCAGGTTACTGCAGATGAGAGGACGGGGGACAAGCGTGCAGCCCAGACAGCCGCCCCCAGAGAGCAGAGATGCTGACGATCTGCCCTGTGCACCCAAGGGAAGGTGGAAATAATCTCACACGACTCCCTCCTCCCCACTCCCATCCCCTACTCTTTTCTATTTATTACAATTTTCTATCTTTTTAAAAAATTCTATACATAGTATCAATAGTGTGTATGTGTCTATCCCAATCTCCCAATCCCTTCCACCCCTGCCTTTTCCCCTTGGTATCCACACATTTGTTCTCTATCTCTGTGTCTCTATTTCTGCTTTGAAATAAGATGATCTATTCTTCTATATTCCACATGTATGCATTAATTAATAAACAATATTTTGTTTTTCTCTGATTTACTCTATATGAGAGACTCTAGATCACTCCTAAAAATGTTTACAGCTTATAATAAACTGAGAACAGCTTTGAGCATGGCTTGCTCATTCATCTCTGTACCTTCAGCATATGCTAGGAATTCAGTAAATGTTCACGGAATGAGTCACTATATCCGGGGGTCGGGGCGCACAGGGACACCCGGCAATAGAATCATTCACTCAAGGTCACCAGGCCACGCGGCCACGTCCAAGCGGAGTTTATAAATCTCTCCAGTGCGGGCTTCCCTTTAAGTTTCTCGCTCTCTGCTTGTATCGTTGGTATCTGACTGAGCATACGTCTAGGGGAGAAAGATTCAATCAAGGTTCCGAGTCTGATTCTATTCCAACCAGAGCTGAGTGTCTGTCTCTCCTCTTCCCCGGGCCTGCGACAATCTCGACAAATAGGCTTTTAAATTAAGTAGTGATTTGGAATGTGAGTGAGTGCATTTAAGATGATAAGAGACAGAGAGATCCTAATGGCTGAAATATTTGTCATAGCACAAGTAAACGGAATGTTTCGGGGAGTCACTAATAGAACTAATTTCTCCAAACCCTCCTCTGCTCCGTGAGAGAAGATGAGGTCAGCGCAGGTTGCGCCAGCCGCAGTGAGCAGCTGTCGGGGGACTGAAGAGAATACTGATGGATGGCTGAGGCACCCGGACTGTTTTCCTCAGGAAACCAGAGCCCACTCGCGCAAATTAAGCTGCTGGGGCCCAACCACCAGCAGCAGGTTACTGCAGATGAGAGGACGGGGGACAAGCGTGCAGCCCAGACAGCCGCCCCCAGAGAGCAGAGATGCTGACGATCTGCCCTGTGCACCCAAGGGAAGGTGGAAATAATCTCACACGACTCCCTCCTCCCCACTCCCATCCCCTACTCTTTTCTATTTATTACAATTTTCTATCTTTTTAAAAAATTCTATACATAGTATCAATAGTGTGTATGTGTCTATCCCAATCTCCCAATCCCTTCCACCCCTGCCTTTTCCCCTTGGTATCCACACATTTGTTCTCTATCTCTGTGTCTCTATTTCTGCTTTGAAATAAGATGATCTATTCTTCTATATTCCACATGTATGCATTAATTAATAAACAATATTTTGTTTTTCTCTGATTTACTCTATATGAGAGACTCTAGATCACTCCACATCTTTGCAAATGATTCAGTTTTGTTCCTTTTTATGGCTAAGTAATACTCCATTGTATATATGTATCCTCCTACTCTTGATTCTCCTCTGCAACACACCCAAATTCTGTTCTGCAAACCTCATCTTGACTGCTCCCACAGCCTGCGGTCTCCATACCTCCAAGACAGCCCATTTTAACCAGCATGCTCAGCAGACTGTAAACTGTCCTTTGCAGTACCTTATTAACATTCCACTGTGTTGTTAGTGAATCCAAATATGGACCTCCCTGGTAAGCTGGGCTTGGCACGTGGCTTCCAGCCAAAACCTAAGCTCAGGTCTTGATTCTGCCACCGGATTTACTGTCCTTTCCTCAATTAAGAACCACGCAGGCTGACACTTCTGGTTTGTAAACTGAGGATGACCTCGACCCATGGACCTTCCCAGTGGGAAGGTTGGTGGAAAGGGTCATTTCACCTGTTTCACATTAATGAAGTTCTCTAAATTTAGATTTTGAGATTATCTCAAAATGAACATACATTCAACTGCAGAGAAATCCTGAAAAGAAGAAAATGTTCATCCTCCACTTTGAAGCTGATGTGTGATTTCTGGACCACACCTTCTGTGGCACATTCTAAAAGATTTTTAAAATAAACTTTGTCTGCGCCAAGCATAAGGCACTGCATGTTTAAAAGCATTCATTTATTCCATGTAATAAAAATGTAAATATACCACAATTTTTGTAATCTTAGTTTTTCATTTCTCAATAATTTCAGAGCCTAAAAAAAAACATGGAAACGGTCCAGGCCTCTCTCTAAAAGGCTCTGTCCTACCTGCTTATAAGATAACCATTATATTCAAATAGTTAAGAACGTAAACTTAGTTATGCAAAGGTCGTATGTGTTACATAAGGGGTCTGGAAGAGTCACTCTAGAAACAAAAAGTAGAATGGTCCTTCTGTTTCCCCCGGGGCTAGGGGGAGTGGGATGGGGGAGCCGTTCTTCATGGATGCAGAGTTTCAGTTTTGCAAGGTGGAAAACTTCTGCAAACGAAGCGGACAGCACTGTGAGTATATTTGCCACTTTTGTCCTGTAAACTTCAAAATGGTTAACTGACGTCTGTGTGATCTTAGTCAGGGCTTCCCAAGTGGCGCTAGTGGTAAAGAGCCTGTCTGCAATGTAGGAGACACAAGAGACAAGAGGGTTCCCTCGCTGGGTTGGGAAGATCTTCTAAAGGCGGGCACGGCGACCCACTCCAGTACTCTTGCCCGGAGAATCCCATGGACAGAGGAGGCTGGTGGGCTACAGTCCACAGGGTCACAAAAAGTTGGACACGACTGAAGCAGCTTCGCACGCACGCAGGAGCTCAGTCAGGTTACCTGCCCTATCTGTATCCTGGTTTCCCACCCTAGGGACAAGGGGACGAACAACAGTGCCTACTGAGAATGTCGTCATGGCTTACATGAGCTGTTCATCAAAGGGTTCGGAACAGTGCCTTCCATATAGTTAAGTGCTATAGGTAAGTATTAAATGGATTAATTAACTACACTTAATTACTATTTCTTGATAGTAATTAAGTTAGGGTCCAGTGAAGAAACCAGAACCACCACCAGAGATCTCAATGGAAGAAATTTTCTGTAAGAAACTGGTTATGTAGATACTGGATAACTGATAGAGCTAAAAGGGACACTGAGCTGGCACAGAGAGTTCTCTAAATTTAGATTTTGAGATTATCTCAAAATGAACATACATTCAACTGCAGAGAAATCCTGAAAAGAAGAAAATGTTCATCCTCCACTTTGAAGCTGATGTGTGATTTCTGGACCACACCTTCTGTGGCACATTCTAAAAGATTTTTAAAATAAACTTTGTCTGCGCCAAGCATAAGGCACTGCATGTTTAAAAGCATTCATTTATTCCATGTAATAAAAATGTAAATATACCACAATTTTTGTAATCTTAGTTTTTCATTTCTCAATAATTTCAGAGCCTAAAAAAAACAGGGAAACGGTCCAGGCCTCTCTCTAAAAGGCTCTGTCCTACCTGCTTATAAGATAACCATTATATTCAAATAGTTAAGAACGTAAACTTAGTTATGCAAAGGTCGTATGTGTTACATAAGGGGTCTGGAAGAGTCACTCTAGAAACAAAAAGTAGAATGGTCCTTCTGTTTCCCCCGGGGCTAGGGGGAGTGGGATGGGGGAGCCGTTCTTCATGGATGCAGAGTTTCAGTTTTGCAAGGTGGAAAACTTCTGCAAACGAAGCGGACAGCACTGTGAGTATATTTGCCACTTTTGTCCTGTAAACTTCAAAATGGTTAACTGACGTCTGTGTGATCTTAGTCAGGGCTTCCCAAGTGGCGCTAGTGGTAAAGAGCCTGTCTGCAATGTAGGAGACACAAGAGACAAGAGGGTTCCCTCGCTGGGTTGGGAAGATCTTCTAAAGGCGGGCACGGCGACCCACTCCAGTACTCTTGCCCGGAGAATCCCATGGACAGAGGAGGCTGGTGGGCTACAGTCCACAGGGTCACAAAAAGTTGGACACGACTGAAGCAGCTTCGCACGCACGCAGGAGCTCAGTCAGGTTACCTGCCCTATCTGTATCCTGGTTTCCCACCCTAGGGACAAGGGGACGAACAACAGTGCCTACTGAGAATGTCGTCATGGCTTACATGAGCTGTTCATCAAAGGGTTCGGAACAGTGCCTTCCATATAGTTAAGTGCTATAGGTAAGTATTAAATGGATTAATTAACTACACTTAATTACTATTTCTTGATAGTAATTAAGTTAGGGTCCAGTGAAGAAACCAGAACCACCACCAGAGATCTCAATGGAAGAAATTTTCTGTAAGAAACTGGTTATGTAGATACTGGATAACTGATAGAGCTAAAAGGGGACACTGAGCTGGCACAGAGAGTAACTCCAGACACCCCGTGCAAGGCTGGGGTGCAAAGGGAAGCGGAATGGCTACTGGAGGCTGGAGGCTTAGGTGAGCCCCCAGTGGGGCCAGGACCCCAACCTCTGAGGCAGGGCGCTGCCTGGCTGCTGCTGGAAGCTCCTGAGCTTGGAGGAGAGCACTGTGGACCTGAGATTCAGACCCCTGAGAGGACGATGTCGCCCACTGCTGACCACCTCGGAGGTGCTGCGGTATTTGCGCTGGGAGGGCGGGAAAGGGCTGGGTGTTGCCGCGGTGGAGGGTCACTGCTGGGTGACGCCGTCAGTAGCAGCAATCCAGACAGCACGTCCCTGTCTTTCCTCCTGCTCTCCAGGCTCCCTTTGATGCCCTCTAACAGAACTTGACAGGATCCCTCTAGACAGAGAAACATGGTTTACAGAATTCCAGACCTTTCGTCAAAAGGCAGAGTCTAAAAGGATGTTTGGCACTAGAGAAAATAACTTCATAACTGACAGAATAGGGCTTCCCTGGTGGTCCAGCGGGTAAAGAGTCCACCTTGCAGTGCGAGGGGCACTGGTTCGATCCCTGGCCCTGCACGATCCCCTGTGCCACGGAGCGGTTGGACCAGTGTGTCCAATTGCGGGCCAGTGCTCTGAAGCATGTGCGCCCAGAGCTGGTGCTCTTCGGCGAGAGAGGCCACTGCAGTGGGAGGCCCACACAGGCCAAAGGATATAAAGGATGGATGAAAAACAAAAACGATGACTTAGAGGCAAGAAAAATTAAAAAAAAAAA
The DNA here is from genome assembly GCA_022376925.1 of Tragulus kanchil. Lineage (NCBI taxonomy): Eukaryota > Metazoa > Chordata > Mammalia > Artiodactyla > Tragulidae > Tragulus > Tragulus kanchil. The sequence goes on from JAIOJX010000006.1 coordinate 151,780,253, forward strand.
ATAACTGACAGAATAGCCCCCAAATTGCTTCCTGTGACTTCACGTCAGCCACAGATACCATTTCTGACCTCCAGAGTAATCCTGATATATTCACATTCAATAGCTATCAAGAGTAGGTAGCCTTCATTCAGTGCAATCCCTATCAAATTATCAATGGTATTTTCAACAAAACTAGAACTTAGGGGTTAGTTAAATGGATTAATTAACTACACTTAATTACTATTTCTTGATAGTAATTAAGTTAGGGTCCAGTGAAGAAACCAGAACCACCACCAGAGATCTCAATGGAAGAAATTTTCTGTAAGAAACTGGTTATGTAGATACTGGATAACTGATAGAGCTAAAAGGGGACACTGAGCTGGCACAGAGAGTAACTCCAGACACCCCGTGCAAGGCTGGGGTGCAAAGGGAAGCGGAATGGCTACTGGAGGCTGGAGGCTTAGGTGAGCCCCCAGTGGGGCCAGGACCCCAACCTCTGAGGCAGGGCGCTGCCTGGCTGCTGCTGGAAGCTCCTGAGCTTGGAGGAGAGCACTGTGGACCTGAGATTCAGACCCCTGAGAGGACGATGTCGCCCACTGCTGACCACCTCGGAGGTGCTGCGGTATTTGCGCTGGGAGGGCGGGAAAGGGCTGGGTGTTGCCGCGGTGGAGGGTCACTGCTGGGTGACGCCGTCAGTAGCAGCAATCCAGACAGCACGTCCCTGTCTTTCCTCCTGCTCTCCAGGCTCCCTTTGATGCCCTCTAACAGAACTTGACAGGATCCCTCTAGACAGAGAAACATGGTTTACAGAATTCCAGACCTTTCGTCAAAAGGCAGAGTCTAAAAGGATGTTTGGCACTAGAGAAAATAACTTCATAACTGACAGAATAGGGCTTCCCTGGTGGTCCAGCGGGTAAAGAGTCCACCTTGCAGTGCGAGGGGCACTGGTTCGATCCCTGGCCCTGCACGATCCCCTGTGCCACGGAGCGGTTGGACCAGTGTGTCCAATTGCGGGCCAGTGCTCTGAAGCATGTGCGCCCAGAGCTGGTGCTCTTCGGCGAGAGAGGCCACTGCAGTGGGAGGCCCACACAGGCCAAAGGATATAAAGGATGGATGAAAAACAAAAACGATGACTTAGAGGCAAGAAAAATTAAAAAAAAAAAATAACTGACAGAATAGCCCCCAAATTGCTTCCTGTGACTTCACGTCAGCCACAGATACCATTTCTGACCTCCAGAGTAATCCTGATATATTCACATTCAATAGCTATCAAGAGTAGGTAGCCTTCATTCAGTGCAATCCCTATCAAATTATCAATGGTATTTTTCAACAAAACTAGAACAAAAATTTTTTTAATTTGTATGGAAACATGGAAGACCCCGAAGAGCCAAAGCAATTCTGAGAAAGAAAAACGGAGCTGCAGGAATCAGGCTCCTGAACTTCAGACCGTACTACAAGGCCACAGCATAACACAATACGGTACTGACACAAAAACAGAAACGCAGACCCACGGAACAAGACAGAGAGCCCAGAAAGAAACCCATGCACATAGAGTGAGTTAATCTATGATAAAGGAGACCATACAATGGAGAATAGACAGTCTCTTCAATACATGGTGCTGGGAAAACTGGACAGCTGCATGTAAAAGCATGAAATTAGGACATTCTCTAACTCTATACACAAAAATAAACTCAAAATGGGTTAAAGACATAAATATAAGACTCGATACTATGAAACCCTTAGAGGAAAACATAGGTAGAACACTCCTTGACATAAATCACCGCAAGGTCTTATTTTGATCCATCTCCCAGAGCAACGGAACTAAAACCAAAAATAAACAAATGGGATCTAATTAAATTCAAAAGCTTCTGCATAGCAAAGGAAACGGTAAATGAAATGAAAAGACAATCCAAAGAATCGGAGAAAATACTTACAAAAGATGTGACCAAAAAGAGATTAATCTTCAAAATTTACAAACAGCTCATACAGCTCATAGATATTATAAAACAACACACACAAACAACTCAATCAATAAATGGGCAGAAGACTGGGACTTTCCTGGTGGTTCAGTAGTAAGACCCCAGGCTCCCAATGCTGGAGACAGGGGTTCGATCCCTTATCAGGGAACTAGATCTCATATGCTGCAACTAAGACCAAAACCAGCCAAATGTATAAATAACTAAAAAATAAAATAAAGGCTGTATACTATTCTATCATATGTACAGACCACATTTAAAAAAAAATGGGCAGAAGAACTAATTAGACATTTCTCCAAAGAAGACATACAAATGGTCAAGAGGCACATGAAACGATGCTCAACATCACTAATTATTAGAGAAATGCAAATCAAAACTACAATCACCTCACACCAGTCAAAATGGCTGCCATCGAAAGGTCAATAGATAACATATGCTGGAGAGGGTGTGGAGAAAGAGAACTCTCCTATGCTGTTGGTGGGAATGTAAATTGGTAACGCCACTATGGTAACAGTCTGGAGGTTCCTTCAAAAGCTAAAAGCAGGGATTCCCTCGTGGTTCAGTGGCTAAGATGCCGAGCTCCCGATGCGGGGGCCTGGGTTCAATTCCTGGTCAGGGAACTAGATCCTCACATGCTACAACTAAGACCTGGTACAGCCAAATAAATACATATATATATATATATAAATAAATAATAATAATTTAAAAAGCTAAAAGCAGAGCTCCTTATGATTCTACAATCCGACTCCTGGTGTGTGTATCTGGAGAAAACCATGGCTCAAAAGGATACCTGCACCCCAATGTACAAAGCAGCACTATTCAGTTTAGGCGTTTATTTACCCCCGCAGGAAGCCTTCTCTGCCCCCTGAGCCTGGATCAAGGCCCCTCTGTGGGGTGCCATAACTTGTACTTTGCCTGTTCTCAAGGCTCGTTAGCGTCTTGTTGCTACTTATGTACCTACTGATACCTCTACCCCTTCCTAGAGCTGAAGTTCCCTGAGGTCACGAGAGAAGGTTGCTGAATGACTGAAGAGAGGCGTGGAATATTTCTGAGCTACAACAGGATTCAAAGCCACACAAGGACATGGCTGGCTGCGTGGATCGCTTTGTCCCAAGATATCGAGCATCGCCTCCCTGCACAGGCACACAAGAGCTGGGCAGAGCAGGTCTGATGAGTGACCAGCTCCACTGTGTGAACAGCCGACAATGCAATCTGCTCAACCATGGCCTCCCTTCCAGCCTCCCCAAATCAGCAACTCCCCTTCCCAGCTCCTCTCTGAGAGTGGATCGACCTGCTTCCCACTAAAACCACAGACGCGATAATAGGAGGAAAAAAATAGGGTCGAGGGCAAGACAATTGGTGGCAACGAGATGAACACAGATTAATGATGTGGGCCTCGCCCTGGCCACCCCAGCCTGGGCTGGCGAAGGTTCATACTTGATACCCATTAAAGGGCTTAATGAAATAATTATAATTCACACTCCAGAGTATCAGAGAATCAATACCAGCGAACTCTGGGTCACTCTGGGGGTGGCATCCCACTGGCTTCACAGTTCAGCGCAGCGGGCAGAGCCAGTAGAAGTAAATGCAGTTGACACGGAAGTTGCATTAAAAGAGGGCAATAATAGATTAAAAGCTGCCGGGATCCTGGCGACCGGCCGTCAATATCCTTTATTCCCTATCTCGCCCCAGTTCTGCCCCCTCCGCGCACTATTAGTCCAAATCGATGGGCTGTCAATTGACATCACCAGCTCCAGCATTAATGCGAGCTCACAAAAGAAGCCTGGCCCTGTATTAGCACTCCTCTCGCTTCCAAATTACCACATAATGCAGGCCACGGGCAGCTTGTGACATGTTAACACTATATACGATTTGTTGGGATTGGACTAAATATTTCACAGCTAAAGATTTCATCAGAGACTTGATGGCAGAAATAAACTGCTGCCCACGGGGAAATCACTGGAAATAACAGAATTAGGTGTTGGAAAACCCAAAGGGACCAGGAGCTGGTAAAAAGATATGGGGGAACACCGCCCACCACTGGTGGCCTGCGGTGGAACCACTTCCGAGAAAGAGACTGCAAAGAAAGGCCTTTTTGTTGGTCCTCCAAAAGAACAGGTATTCAGCTTTCAGCCAGTTTCCTTTCTATTCTTGCAAAAGCTGGGGAGGGATTCCTCTTCTGTGATAACAGGGAATGTGATTGTTAAGGGCTGAGTTGTGTCCCCTCTTCCTCAACTTAAAAAAAAAAGTTACAAGCCCTAATCCCCACCGCCTCAGAATGGGACCTTATTTGCTTATTACAGAGGTTGAAATGAGGTCAGTAAGGTGGTCCCTAACCCAGTATAACTGCTATCCTGATAAAAAGAAGGAAATCTGGACACAGAAACAGATGTGCACAGAAAGATGCTGTGAAGACACACAGGGGGAAGACAGTCATGTGGCTGGAGTGATGCATCTTTAAGCCGAAGGACGTCTTTGGTACTTTCTTTTCTTTTTCAGACAGGAGAAAAGGATTTATTGGTGAGCCTGAGCAAGGAGAGGACAGTCCAAGGCTCTCATGAGTGCAGGGCCTGCCATCTGTCGACAGGGGCACAACTGGGGATGTACCTGACTCCACAGCCATCAAGAATAAACCGCTTTTCTGCTGCCAAGTTTTCAAAATCACCCACATTAAACTTAGTACATCCCCACTTCTTAAAGATGTGGGTCTTCTAGCACTCAGGGAACTTGAACCCGGCCCTGAAGAGGGCCTCAGTCACAGGCTCCTTGTTCTGCTGCTCTGCGCAGATGGACATTGTGACTGGGCCACTGTGGGCTTTATCTACATCAGCCCCAGTTCTGCCCCCTCCGCACTATTAGTCCAAATCGATGGGCTGTCAATTGACATCACCAGCTCCAGCATTAATGCGAGCTCACAAAAGAAGCCTGGCCCTGTATTAGCACTCCTCTCGCTTCCAAATTACCACATAATGCAGGCCACGGGCAGCTTGTGACATGTTAACACTATATACGATTTGTTGGGATTGGACTAAATATTTCACAGCTAAAGATTTCATCAGAGACTTGATGGCAGAAATAAACTGCTGCCCACGGGGAAATCACTGGAAATAACAGAATTAGGTGTTGGAAAACCCAAAGGGACCAGGAGCTGGTAAAAAGATATGGGGGAACACCGCCCACCACTGGTGGCCTGCGGTGGAACCACTTCCGAGAAAGAGACTGCAAAGAAAGGCCTTTTTGTTGGTCCTCCAAAAGAACAGGTATTCAGCTTTCAGCCAGTTTCCTTTCTATTCTTGCAAAAGCTGGGGAGGGATTCCTCTTCTGTGATAACAGGGAATGTGATTGTTAAGGGCTGAGTTGTGTACCCTCTTCCTCAACTTAAAAAAAAAAGTTACAAGCCCTAATCCCCACCGCCTCAGAATGGGACCTTATTTGCTTATTACAGAGGTTGAAATGAGGTCAGTAAGGTGGTCCCTAACCCAGTATAACTGCTATCCTGATAAAAAGAAGGAAATCTGGACACAGAAACAGATGTGCACAGAAAGATGCTGTGAAGACACACAGGGGGAAGACAGTCATGTGGCTGGAGTGATGCATCTTTAAGCCGAAGGACGTCTTTGGTACTTTCTTTTCTTTTTCAGACAGGAGAAAAGGATTTATTGGTGAGCCTGAGCAAGGAGAGGACAGTCCAAGGCTCTCATGAGTGCAGGGCCTGCCATCTGTCGACAGGGGCACAACTGGGGATGTACCTGACTCCACAGCCATCAAGAATAAACCGCTTTTCTGCTGCCAAGTTTTCAAAATCACCCACATTAAACTTAGTACATCCCCACTTCTTAAAGATGTGGGTCTTCTAGCACTCAGGGAACTTGAACCCGGCCCTGAAGAGGGCCTCAGTCACAGGCTCCTTGTTCTGCTGCTCTGCGCAGATGGACATTGTGACTGGCCACTGTGGGGCTTTCCAGAGGCGACGCGCATACCTGGTGGCAGCCCATCGGTTCCGGCACAGAACCTCTTGTTGACGCGGACAACATGGAAGGGTGGAGCTGCACGCGGACGCGGAAGCCACCGCTGCCACAGCTCTTCACGAGGCTCTGCACTTGCTGCCACAAACACGGGCGGCCTCCAGGGCTTCAAAGGCTCACACTCCTCTGACTCCATATGGCCACAGAGTAGGAACTTGTACACCACCAGGAGCACCGGCCGGGGCAACAGCGCACAGAGACACCCGGATCTTCAGTGGCGTGCTGAAGGGAACGAGGCAAAACATTTTTTTTGATGTGGACCATTTTTTTTTTTTTTATTTTTGTACATGTGTGTTCCCAGATCATTCATATGCATATCCCTTGACCCTCCCCCCACCCAGTTCCCCCCCTTCCATCCCTCCAGACCATCGCTCCAAGTGGTTGTAGGTACTCCTATTCCCCTAGCACAATGACAATAGCTATCTTTTCTACACATGACAGTATAGGTTTCCATGTTACTCCCTCCCACTGTTCGGTCTCCACAATGTCTTTATGTCTATTCTCTGTTTTTTCATGAGTTCACTGCGTGTGTTATCATGACCATCTTACTAGATCCCACATATGAGTTAGTATACTATACTTGTCTTTCTCTTTTTGACTTACTTCACTTTTTATGATAGGTTCTAGAGCCAGCCACCTCATTAGGACTGAGTCTTCTGCATTTCTTTTAACAGCTGAGTAGTATTCCATTGTATATATGTACTAGAGCTTCTGCATTTTTAAAGTCTTCATTGAAATTGTTACAATATTGCTTCTATTTCACGGTTTTGGTTTTTGGCCATGAAGCATATAGGATCAGAGATCCCGGACAGGGATCGAACTGCAACCCCTGCGTGAGAAGGTGAGGCCTTAACCACTGAACCACTGTGTTGTTATGGCAGCCTTAGAAACGTTAATACTATTATTTAACTAATTAATACTTAATAATACAGACCCTTACTAGCACTCACTCTAAGAGTCAGGCACAGAGCTAAACACTCCATGTACGTTGGCTCATTTCATCCTCCTAACACACCTAATGGTTCATGATGATTATCCCCATTTCATAGGTAAAGATACTCAGCTTCAGAAACAATAATTCGCTCATGGTCACACAGCTAGTAAATGGCAATGCAGGTCTCAGACAGACACATGAGAAATGCTAAATCAACAAAAAGAAAAACAAAAAACAAAAAGATCACTGGTGAATATTTGCAACGTCTTTTCAAGTGGTTACTTGCCTGCAACCTGCTTTCTTTCCAGTCCACCAACTTCCTTTTTTCAGCTCCTGGGTTTGGAATCTGTATCTGCTTAGCTTTAGAGTACACAGTGTCTCAGAGGGATGTGCAGGCATTAGAAACCAGTATAGGACTTCCCTGGTGGTCTGTCCAGCAAGTAAGATTCTGCACTTCCACTGCAGGAGGCGTGGGTTCGATCCATGGCCAGGGAACTAAGATCCCACATGCTGCGTGATGTGGCCAAAAAAAAAAAAAAAAGAGAGAGAGAAGAAAACAGCACAGGGCTGTGGGGAAATAGGAGAATTTGGCAAAAGGGTATAAACTCCCAGTCACGAGATAAGTACGTTTGGGGGTCTAACGTACAGCCTTGTAATTATATTTAACAATCTACATACTGAGTACTTAGAAGTTGCTAAAGGAGTAAATCTTTTTTTTTTAATTGGGGTATAACTGCTTCACAATGTTGTATGAGTTTCTGCTGTACGATGAACTGAATCAGTTCCATGTACACATGTAGCCCCTCCCTCCAGGGTCTCCCCGTCCCACTCACCCTCCTAGGTCATCACAGAGCCACAGAGCACTGAGCTGAGCTCCACGTGCGCCTCAGCTCTCCACCAGCCATCTGTTTTACATGTGGCAGAATATGTCAGCCCGCCTCTGACTTTAACTCATTCCTCCCCTCCCTGCTGACCCACGTCCACATGTTTATTCAAGAGAGTAAATCTGAAGTGTCCTCACCATCAACAAAAAGGAAACAGCCATGATGTGAGGGGATGGAGGTGCTAACGAATCTTACTGTGGTAATTGCTTTACAATATGTGAGTGTCTCAAGCCAACAGCTTGTATACCTTAAACTACATAGTATTATATGATAATTTAACCAATAAAGCTGGGGGATAAAAAAGAAAATCACTGCAGAGTCAACATTACTTAGTTCCTTGAGAGTCAGAATCTTTTTTGGGGGGTGGGAGGGATGGGTTGGGGAGGGAGGGGGATGGGCGGGCCACTTCTGTTGGTCTTTCATTTACCTATTTTCATCCATCTTTGTTCCTTGGCCTGTGTGGACCTCCCATCGCAGTGACCTCTGTTGTCGCAGAGCACCGGCTCTGGGTGCATGCGCTCCAGAGCTCCAGCGCGGTAATTAGATATATCGGTCCAGCCGCTCCGCGGCATGTGGGATCTTCCCAGGCCAGGGATCGAACCAGCGCCCCTTGCACTGCAAGGTGGTGTCCTTACTCACTGGACCACCAGGAAAGCCCGAGAGTCAGAATCTTATCTCAGGAGCTTCCCTGGTGGTCCAGTGGGTAAAGAGTCTGCCTTGTGGTGCAAGGGGCACTGGTTTGATCCCTGGCCTGGGAAGGTCCGACGTGCCATGAAGCGGCTGGACCGGTGTGTCCAATTGTGAGCCAGCACTCTGGAGTGCGTGTGCCCAGAGCTGGTGCTCTGCACCGAGTGAGGCCACTGCAATGGGAGGCCCACACAGGCCAAAGAATAAAGATGGATTTAAAAAAAAACAAAAAAAAACCACAATAAAAGAGGCCAAAATTTGAAAAAAGTCTTATCTCAGGCTTCCCCAGTGGTCCAGGGGTTAGGCGTCCACCTGCCAGTGCTGGGGACATAGGTTCAATCCCTGGTCCAGGAGGATCCCACATGCCTCAGGCAACTAAACCGGTGCACCACAACTACTAAGCCCCACACTCTGCAAATGCTGAAGTCCATAAGCCCTTCCCGGAGCCCAAGCTCCACAAGAGAAGCCACTGCAGTCAAAAGCCTGTGTACAATTAGAGAGTAGCACCCACTGGCCGAAACTAGGGGAACCCTTGCCCCGCACCCCCACAAAACGTCCACATGTTTATTCAAGAGAGTAAATCTGAAGTGTCCTCACCATCAACAAAAAGGAAACAGCCATGATGTGAGGGGATGGAGGTGCTAACGAATCTTACTGTGGTAATTGCTTTACAATATGTGAGTGTCTCAAGCCAACAGCTTGTATACCTTAAACTACATAGTATTATATGATAATTTAACCAATAAAGCTGGGGGATAAAAAAGAAAATCACTGCAGAGTCAACATTACTTAGTTCCTTGAGAGTCAGAATCTTTTTTGGGGGGTGGGGAGGGATGGGTTGGGGAGGGAGGGGGATGGGCGGGCCACTTCTGTTGGTCTTTCATTTACCTATTTTCATCCATCTTTGTTCCTTGGCCCGTGTGGACCTCCCATCGCAGTGACCTCTGTTGTCGCAGAGCACCGGCTCTGGGTGCATGCGCTCCAGAGCTCCAGCGCGGTAATTAGATATATCGGTCCAGCCGCTCCGCGGCATGTGGGATCTTCCCAGGCCAGGGATCGAACCAGCGCCCCTTGCACTGCAAGGTGGTGTCCTTACTCACTGGACCACCAGGAAAGCCCGAGAGTCAGAATCTTATCTCAGGAGCTTCCCTGGTGGTCCAGTGGGTAAAGAGTCTGCCTTGTGGTGCAAGGGGCACTGGTTTGATCCCTGGCCTGGGAAGGTCCGACGTGCCACGAAGTGGCTGGACTGGTGTGTCCAATTGTGAGCCAGCACTCTGGAGTGCGTGTGCCCAGAGCTGGTGCTCTGCACCGAGTGAGGCCACTGCAATGGGAGGCCCACACAGGCCAAAGAATAAAGATGGATTTAAAAAAAAAACAAACAAAAAAACACAATAAAAGAGGCCAAAATTTGAAAAAAGTCTTATCTCAGGCTTCCCCAGTGGTCCAGGGGTTAGGCGTCCACCTGCCAGTGCTGGGGACATAGGTTCAATCCCTGGTCCAGGAGGATCCCACATGCCTCAGGCAACTAAACCGGTGCACCACAACTACTAAGCCCCACACTCTGCAAATGCTGAAGCCCATAAGCCCTTCCCGGAGCCCAAGCTCCACAAGAGAAGCCACTGCAGTCAAAAGCCTGTGTACAATTAGAGAGTAGCACCCACTGGCCGAAACTAGGGGAACCCTTGCCCCGCACCCCCACAAAAACAAAGACCCAGCACAGGCAAAAATGAATAAATATTTAAGGAAAAAAAAAAAAAGGAACCTGTCTCATAGTCACATGCATCCTCTCTCCCTGCCTCCTTCCCTCCTTTTCTCCCCCTACTTTGGGGGAGCTAGCTCTGCAGCCTTTCTTTTCTGCCCCCTCACTTCAAATTTTTAGTGCTTTGTTGAAATACTATACTATTCATACCAACAATTCATGAATTCATATATTTAGTGCAATTCAGTATCTTAATAGTCACAGAATATATTATGCAATTACTGCCACAAGCAATCTAGAATGACCTCAGCACCCCAAAACAAAACCTCATACCCGTCTGCAGTAACAGCCATTTCTCCCCAGCCATCCTTTCCCCCAGCCCTCAGAAACACCTACTTTCTGTCTCTAAAGACTTGCCTATTCTGGACAGTTCATATCATCAAGGATTAACCGTGCTGTGGTATGTATAGTACTTCATTCCTTTTTATAGCTGAACAGTATACCATTGTGTACATAGACTGTTTATCCATTCATTCGCTGATGAATATTCGGGTTATTGCTACTTCTTGGGTATTGGAATACTGGGCAGGGATAAGTGCTTGTGTGGATGTTTTCTCTTGGGTATGTAACTGGTAGAATGCCTGGGTTATATGTGAATTAATTCTAAGTTTAACTTTTGAGGAACTGCCAGACTGTTTTCCAAACCTGAGTACCACGTATTATTTTCACATCAGCAGGGTATGCGGGTTCTAATTCCTGTTCATCCTTGCTCACTGTTCTTGTCCAGACATCCAGTTGAGTGTGAACCTGTCTCACTGTGGCGGTAATTTGCATTTCTCTTGAGGGTTAATGATACTGAGCAGCTTTCCATGTGCTTATTATCTATTTGTGTATCTTTGGAGATGCACTTATTCACAGCAGTTGTTCATTATAAATACTGGGTTTGCTTTTTTTTTTTTTTGAGTTTACAAGAATTTTTCAGTACTCTCTGGACAGTGCCTTATTAGATACAATTTACAAATATTTTCCCCAATGTGTGGGTTGTCTTTCTTCACTTCTGAATGGGGCCACACGAAGCACATTTTTTTCATGAAGTCCAATTCATCTGTTTTTTTTGCTACTTGTTTTGTGTTTAACCCAAGGTCAAAGATGTACAGCCTTTTTTTTTAGGGCCCAGGTGCTGGCTGCATCATCTAAACACTGCAGCCCAGCTTCTTAGGACAGCTTTCCCTTCTCCTGGAAAGCCCGGCCTGCCTGTCCCCATGCTGTAGGTCATCCACAGTTAGTGACCTATCGTTACCGCGATCTGCTCTGTGTACTCACTACATGTACCACCCGGCTCTCAGGGGCAATCTAACAACTACAGGTGGTCCTTCAGCCCAAAGAGTTTTGGTTTTGCAATTACTGACTCTCCTTCAGCTAGAGGTGCTCCCAGCTCCATCATCTCACCTCCTACGGCCTGCATGCTGGCTCCCAGCTGGGCAAGGAGCAACTGCAGCCAAGATCTGTAGGGAGCCTGAATGAACCCCGCCAGCCTCTCTTCACTGCAAGAGCCATGACCACTCATCATAAAGCCCAAAGGATTCTACCCCAGCCTTCTGGGTACCTGCCCCACTCCTTATTCTTTCACTTGGTATTACATATTTACAACGTGCCAGACGCTGGCTGTGTATGGCTATTCTCACGTTCATTCATTGATGAATGAGTATGGTGAGGAATCCAAACATTTCACACAAGGGATTAGCCTCAAGAATGGGAGTGGAAAAAAAGAACTGAATGGGAGTAGGAAGTAACAGTTTAAAGTAAGAAAAGTGGATTTCCCAGCGGTTTTTTCTAAGTTTAACTTTTGAGGAACTGCCAGACTGTTTTCCAAACCTGAGTACCACGTATTATTTTCACATCAGCAGGGTATGCGGGTTCTACTGTTCTTGTCCGAGACATCCAGTTGAGTGTGAACCTGTCTCACTGTGGCGGTAATTTGCATTTCTCTTGAGGGTTAATGATACTGAGCAGCTTTCCATGTGCTTATTATCTATTTGTGTATCTTTGGAGATGCACTTATTCACAGCAGTTGTTCATTATAAATACTGGGTTTGCTTTTTTTTTTTTTTGAGTTTACAAGAATTTTTCAGTACTCTCTGGACAGTGCCTTATTAGATACAATTTACAAATATTTTCCCCAATGTGTGGGTTGTCTTTCTTCACTTCTGAATGGGGCCACACGAAGCACATTTTTTTCATGAAGTCCAATTCATCTGTTTTTTTTGCTACTTGTTTTGTGTTTAACCCAAGGTCAAAGATGTACAGCCTTTTTTTTTAGGGCCCAGGTGCTGGCTGCATCATCTAAACACTGCAGCCCAGCTTCTTAGGACAGCTTTCCCTTCTCCTGGAAAGCCCGGCCTGCCTGTCCCCATGCTGTAGGTCATCCACAGTTAGTGACCTATCGTTACCGCGATCTGCTCTGTGTACTCACTACATGTACCACCCGGCTCTCAGGGGCAATCTAACAACTACAGGTGGTCCTTCAGCCCAAAGAGTTTTGGTTTTGCAATTACTGACTCTCCTTCAGCTAGAGGTGCTCCCAGCTCCATCATCTCACCTCCTACGGCCTGCATGCTGGCTCCCAGCTGGGCAAGGAGCAACTGCAGCCAAGATCTGTAGGGAGCCTGAATGAACCCCGCCAGCCTCTCTTCACTGCAAGAGCCATGACCACTCATCATAAAGCCCAAAGGATTCTACCCCAGCCTTCTGGGTACCTGCCCCACTCCTTATTCTTTCACTTGGTATTACATATTTACAACGTGCCAGACGCTGGCTGTGTATGGCTATTCTCACGTTCATTCATTGATGAATGAGTATGGTGAGGAATCCAAACATTTCACACAAGGGATTAGCCTCAAGAATGGGAGTGGAAAAAAAGAACTGAATGGGAGTAGGGAAGTAACAGTTTAAAGTAAGAAAAGTGGATTTCCCCAGACTCCTGTTCCCTGCACATTTTAAGCTCTGCATCTAACCTACCTATCCCAAGAGCCCTGAAGTAGTCAGACCCACACCACCCACCACGGTACTTGCTCAGCTTCCTCAGCTGGGAGTGCTTTCCCAGGTACATAAATGTGAACATTTGCCTTTCTTCCTCAGCATTTGCTGTGCTTCCAGTTAGGCAACTTGTGAAACAAACAAAAAGCACAAACCTAAGTAAAAACGTTCCAGCAGCCTCCCTCAGCTACGCCAGTGGTTTTCCAAACTGCCTACTGCCATCTAGTGGATAAAGATATCCTTACAGCCACACATGGCGTATCCTCAACCTCTCCCCCTTTGTCCCAGCAATCACTCCACTCAACAGAACTCAAGAGCCTATTTTTTTTCTATGAAGGTATATCGTAGAGCAATAATGTTGAATCAAAAACTTGTTTGCAGGCATCATTTTTTTCACAGGATGCTAAGTACTATAAATATGGGCATAACAATGTTGGGGAGTAAATGTACTGCTGTGGCTTTTCAGACAAAAATTATTCTTCAATAGTTTAGTTATTTAGCAAGATAGAGTAATAAAAATACATTTCTAAACAACCATATCATTGTTAAGTGTTACTAAGTCAAACTAAACTTGGACATGGAGATTCAAGGACATTGAACTTTTTGCTCTCTTCACAATCCAATGGTGCCCTGTATGAAGTTTAAAAGCATCCAGGGCCATGACTAGATTTATAACATGATAATAACCTACATAGATGTAAAGTTGCTTTGGTCATCAGACTTAGGCATGCTGTCAGATAACCCAGCCGTCATTCGAAGGTTTTTATAAGATAATGAAATAAGGTTAAATAAGTGGAAACCACTTCATCTAAACTGAGTGGGAAAAAATGCTGTTATTTTCATATTTTTCTAAGCTGTAATAAACAAGCTAATTTACACGTCAGTGTATTTTCCTACAATTAGGATTCCATTTTTAACTCAATTTTGTGCAGGCAACTTCTCTTGCTACCCTGTAGATGGATACAATGCTAAAACATCTCTTCATGAGCTTCTACATATCTACTGCTCGTCAGTGCTTAGCTCACAGCAGGCAAAAAAAAAAACACGGGCCGCTGATTTGCCCTGCCATGGCCCACACTCTGTGGAGTGTGCTTTCTCTGAATCTGAATAAATCCATTTCTTACCTAAAAACAAAAACATTAAGGCAAAAAGTTGGTTCAAAAACCCGTATTTCTTACAGGCCAGGTTTCCGAGTTTATGGGGAAGCAGAAAACACGCGAGTGAACTCAAAACAAGTATCTGAATACCATTGGGAGCAGGTTATTAAGTACATGGTTTATCATGTCAGTGTTTGCACCACTGCCAGGCTTCTCTGCCCATAGCTCTCTCCAAGACCTGTCCAACAATGGGCTGCCACACCCTCATTGTCTTCTCCACCAGTAGGCAGGTTCTTTTATCACTAGTGCCACCTGGGTACATATTGCAAACCTCCTTGCTTAGACATTTTTTTTCCAGTAACCGTGAGGCCCAGCTCTACACTGAGATGAGCCAGTTTGCTATACTGGGATCCAGAGGCAGAGGTTCTGGAGTAAAAATTTAAACACTTGAATGCCTGACTGGCTACCCCTCAAGTGTTCTCAACTGCTTTCAGACTAAATTACTGAGAAAACTAGCAAATAACCTATAGCTTCCCCAAAACCCCAACAAACCTAACAATTGCATTTTTTCTCCATCTGTGTTAAGTATTACATTTCAGTCTCAGTAAATTTATACTTATGCAATTGTTCAACTTGAAGTAATGGATACCACTGATACCTGTGATTAAGCTAGGTCTTGTGGGTTACCATCAAACTTGACCTCCTATACTCTCTTCCCAGACAGAAACAATAGGCTTGAGTGGGCTCAGAAAACACTAAAAGGAAAAAAACCCACAAAACCAGGACTTCCCTAGTGGTACAGTGGGTAGGAATCTAAGCCCTGGTCCAGGAAGATGCCACACACAGGATGACTAAGCCCGCACGCCCCACCACTCAGCCAGAGCTTGTGTTCTACAACAGATGCCACCAAAACGAGGAGCCTGCACACACTGCAACTAGAGGAAGCCAGGACACAGCAAAGATCCGGCTGCAGCAAAAAACAAAAATCGCACAAAGCTAAAAACCACATATGGTTTGCTCCGAAGGTACTAAATATCAATGTGATAATGCACCACTTTCATTACCAGACAACTGTTTTACCAATGTCAGCCTACTAACTTCATAATACTGTATTACTGAGTAAATGCAAGTTAGAAGCCCAATTATCATTTACTATGCCAACTGGGTCACCCCCAAAAATGAACTCCAACAATTCTGCTATGAGCATCAGCTATGACCTATGACTCTTTACTAAATAACCACTAGGTGGCAGATTAGTACTACACAGACCTCATGAGCAATGCTTCTGGTTTAAAAAGCTCCATCTCAGAAAAAAGATTGCCAGAAGAGTCTGGGATCTCACTCTTTACCAACCCAATGAACGAAGATCTGAGGCTTTGTTCCTAAGCAAGCTTACCCAAAGGCAGTCCAGAGTAGTCAGTCTTGGCAATAGCACAACTGCTCAGAATCTGCTTTCAAGTTCCTGAGTTTAAGGTTAGCTATGATTTAAGATGAAACCAGAATTAGACACTCAATTGTCTTTCAAGATGAGCAAGGGCCCTCCCTCACTATGCCATTACCACCAGCCAGCTTCACACCGCCCTGCCCATAAAACTCAGACTTGCTCTACTTCCTTGCCCAATTGTGGCCTAAAATGTCTTTCGAATGCTCAAATGTTTTAGTCATACCAAAATAAGGGCTTCCTGAACCTCAGGGATGCCCCCTTTCCAACCTAATAAAGCCCTCAAAGAGTAAGGAACAGACTCAGCACTGTCATACAGCCTAATGAGCAAAATGCCTACCATTTCCCCACTTTCACTGAAACCAGCTTAGGTATCCACTTGGGTTGAACAACCCAGATACTGTTTAACACTCGCCCAGAGGAATCCAACTCCCAAAACCAAGCAACTAGAGGAAGCCAAAAAGGACTTAGTCAGTAACTAAGCCCTGGTCCAGGAAGATGCCACACACAGGATGACTAAGCCCACGCCCCACCACTCAGCCAGAGCTTGTGTTCTACAACAGATGCCACCAAAACGAGGAGCCTGCACACACTGCAACTAGAGGAAGCCAGGACACAGCAAAGATCCGGCTGCAGCAAAAACAAAATCGCACAAAGCTAAAACCACATATGGTTTGCTCCGAAGGTACTAAATATCAATGTGATAATGCACCACTTTCATTACCAGACAACTGTTTTACCAATGTCAGCCTACTAACTTCATAATACTGTATTACTGAGTAAATGCAAGTTAGAAGCCCAATTATCATTTACTATGCCAACTGGGTCACCCCCAAAAATGAACTCCAACAATTCTGCTATGAGCATCAGCTATGACCTATGACTCTTTACTAAATAACCACTAGGTGGCAGATTAGTACTACACAGACCTCATGAGCAATGCTTCTGGTTTAAAAAGCTCCATCTCAGAAAAAAGATTGCCAGAAGAGTCTGGGATCTCACTCTTTACCAACCCAATGAACGAAGATCTGAGGCTTTGTTCCTAAGCAAGCTTACCCAAAGGCAGTCCAGAGTAGTCAGTCTTGGCAATAGCACAACTGCTCAGAATCTGCTTTCAAGTTCCTGAGTTTAAGGTTAGCTATGATTTAAGATGAAACCAGAATTAGACACTCAATTGTCTTTCAAGATGAGCAAGGGCCCTCCCTCACTATGCCATTACCACCAGCCAGCTTCACACCGCCCTGCCCATAAAACTCAGACTTGCTCTACTTCCTTGCCCAATTGTGGCCTAAAATGTCTTTCGAATGCTCAAATGTTTTAGTCATACCAAAATAAGGGCTTCCTGAACCTCAGGGATGCCCCCTTTCCAACCTAATAAAGCCCTCAAAGAGTAAGGAACAGACTCAGCACTGTCATACAGCCTAATGAGCAAAATGCCTACCATTTCCCCACTTTCACTGAAACCAGCTTAGGTATCCACTTGGGTTGAACAACCCAGATACTGTTTAACACTCGCCCAGAGGAATCCAACTCCCAAAACCAAGCTACTTACCACCCCCTTTTAAAAACAGTCAAAAGACAATTTTATGGTGCCAATTTTAAATACAACTTTTTATTTAAGACATTGCATTTTCCACTTACAATACAGTGCTTGTAAAGTGCAATGTTAACTTCATTCCCTGTGCACACATACATGTTCAAGTAATTATCAAGAATGCCCAGTTATTTACTATAGCAGCTCAACTTTGTAACTGCCATGGAATTTGCTACAAATTTGGGTCCTTCCATGTTTTGTGTGGAACAATGCTAAAAGTATGCTAGGCTGGCCTAATCAACCTCTTCAATGGTGGGCCCAGAAGAGGCACCGCCAGACGGAGGTGCTCCACCACCAGGGAAGCCGCCAGGCATTCCTCCCGGCATTCCCCCTGGCATGCCTCCTGCGCTCTGGTACAGCTTGGTAATGATAGGGTTGCAGACTTTCTCCAGCTCCTTCTGCTGATGTTCAAACTCTTCCTTCTCTGCAGTCTGGAGAAAAAAAAAAAAAAGGCATTACAATCAAGTTCTTCAACTGCAAAAGTGTCTGTTACAATCAAGACACTAGACACAAAAAAACCAGCCTATTTAAGTTATGTGCAGTCTTTCCTGGGTCACTCAGACATCCAAGGAAGGAATTGCCAACATCTGGAGTTCTAGTGGAAACCGCGAATGTTTTGGACCATTCATCATTGTGACCCTACTGATGTGTAA
This sequence comes from Tragulus kanchil, assembly GCA_022376925.1. Classification (NCBI taxonomy): domain Eukaryota; kingdom Metazoa; phylum Chordata; class Mammalia; order Artiodactyla; family Tragulidae; genus Tragulus; species Tragulus kanchil. Next base: position 151,798,258 of record JAIOJX010000006.1, read on the forward strand.
ACCTATCAAACCCATAAACTTTTGCGAAAGTCCTATACCCATACCCTCAAGTTTCTAGTAATAAAATTACAAACCTGGTTCTTATCCAGCCAGTTGATTATTTCATTACACTTATCAAGGATCTTCTGCTTGTCCTCATCATTAATCTTGCCCTGAAGTTTCTCATCCTCAACAGTAGCTTTCATATTGAAAGCATAGGACTCAAGTGAATTCTTAGAAGACACCTTATCCCGCTGTTTCTCATCTTCAGCTTTGTACTTCTCTGCTTCTTGAACCATGCGTTCAATGTCTTCCTTGCTCAAACGGCCTGTAAGATTAACCAGTATTTTAGGTGCAATCTTTTTCCCTCTGTATTCCACTTAAGCAATGAAATGCGATCTCCTAGCTAAATGCCCTTTGGAAAATTCAAGCATTATCTTAAAAAGACAGCACCGCACAGTAAGAGCCCAAGCTTACCCTTGTCATTAGTGATGGTGATCTTGTTTTCTTTTCCTGTGCTCTTATCCACAGCAGAGACATTGAGAATGCCATTGGCATCAATATCAAAAGTGACTTCAATCTGAGGAACACCACGGGGGGCAGGAGGTATGCCTGTGAGTTCAAACTTGCCAAGTAGGTTGTTATCCTTGGTCATGGCACGCTCACCTTCATAAACCTAAATAACAGATTCAACATTGAAACAAGTACCACAAAAAGGAGAAAGCCCACATGTTCTGTGCTAGTTCAAATCTGGGTAAAAGGCTGATCAGGCAAGACTTATCGCTCAGACATCCAAGGAAGGAATTGGCCAACACAGGATTTCTGGTGGAAACTACGAATGGTTTTGGAATCCATCATCACAGCAGAACAAGTCTTGTCCAGTTTTATTGCAGGTCAAGGAAACCAGGCCAGCCAGCAGCTTACCTGAATGAGCACACCGGGCTGGTTGTCTGAGTAGGTGGTGAATGTCTGCGTCTGCTTGGTAGGAATGGTAGTATTGCGCTTGATGAGGACAGTCATGACACCACCAGCAGTTTCAATTCCAAGGGAAAGAGGAGTGACATCCAAGAGTAACAAGTCTTGAACATTTTCAGATTTGTCTCCAGACAAAATGGCTGCCTGGACAGCTAGATTAACAAGAAAAAATGAGTTAAAAAAACCACAGTAGGACTCAATTATTTAACTAACAATTCTCAATCGCTCAGACATCCAAGGAAGTCTTGCCATCACTAGCTCAAGCTTTTGGTGGAAACTACGAATGTTTAAAAATCATTCATTACAGCGAAAGCAGTTAACTTGGACCTAACAGCTGTTGAACCAGGACAAAGAAATTACCTGCACCATAAGCCACAGCCTCATCAGGGTTGATGCTCTTGTTCAGTTCTTTCCCATTGAAGAAGTCCTGGAGAAGTTTCTGAATCTTGGGGATGCGGGTTGAGCCACCCACCAAGACAATGTCATGGATCTGAGACTTGTCCAGCTTGGCATCCCGAAGGGCTTTCTCCACAGGGTCCAGGGTGCCACGAAACAAGTCGGCATTCAATTCTTCAAATCTGGCACGAGTAATAGAGGTATAGAAGTCGATTCCCTCATAGAGGGAATCAATCTCAATACTGGCCTGGGTGCTGGAAGAGAGGGTGCGCTTAGCACGCTCACAAGCAGTGCGGAGGCGGCGGACAGCCCTCTTGTTCTCACTAATGTCCTTCTTGTGCTTGCGCTTGAACTCTGCAATGAAATGGTTGACCATGCGGTTGTCGAAGTCTTCTCCACCCAGGTGGGTATCTCCAGCTGTCGACTTAACCTCAAAGATTCCATCCTCAATAGTGAGGATTGACACATCAAAAGTGCCACCACCTAAATCAAAGATCAGCACGTTCCTTTCCGCTCCAACCTGCAATTAAACACAGAAACCATTTCTTGCTGGGATTTATACTTGCTACGACTCAATTGGTTTTGACTCAGATTTGGGTTAACACGTGGTGCGTACCTTCTTGTCTAAGCCGTAGGCAATAGCAGCAGCAGTTGGCTCGTTGATGATTCTAAGAACATTGAGACCAGCAATAGTTCCAGCATCTTTGGTAGCCTGACGCTGAGAATCGTTAAAGTAAGCGGGTACGGTGACAACAGCATTGGTAACAGTCTAAAGAAGAAAAAAGATTAAAACCTTAAGTTGTCTGGACATGCAAAAAGATACACCCTTACCGCTCCAGTCTGACCCTTCTCCAGTCAGCCAATGTCCCCTTACCCAGATAGCCTGGAAACCACCCACATCCTCCAGTGCGGTGCATGACTCACCTTGCCAAGGTAGGCTTCTGCAATTTCCTTCATCTTTGTCAAGACCATGGACGACACCTCCTCTGGATAAAAACTCTTTGTCTCTCCCTTGTATTCCACCTGAACCTTGGGCCTGCCAGCATCATTCACCACCATGAAGGGCCAATGCTTCATATCAGACTGGACAACAGCATCATCGAACCTTCGTCCAATGAGTCGCTTGGCATCTATCAGTTATCAGACACAAACGTTAACCTTCAACTCGACTCTGTCAACAACTTTGAAGCCCACCCTTCTAACCAAATGCCGATCAGAGCCCAAACTGAGGGTCAAATGGCTTCAACTTCCCCCAGGAAAAATTTGGCCAAATCCGCTAGAGGTATAGAAGTCGATTCCCTCATAGAGGAATCAATCTCAATACTGGCCTGGGTGCTGGAAGAGAGGGTGCGCTTAGCACGCTCACAAGCAGTGCGGAGGCGGCGGACAGCCCTCTTGTTCTCACTAATGTCCTTCTTGTGCTTGCGCTTGAACTCTGCAATGAAATGGTTGACCATGCGGTTGTCGAAGTCTTCTCCACCCAGGTGGGTATCTCCAGCTGTCGACTTAACCTCAAAGATTCCATCCTCAATAGTGAGGATTGACACATCAAAAGTGCCACCACCTAAATCAAAGATCAGCACGTTCCTTTCCGCTCCAACCTGCAATTAAACACAGAAACCATTTCTTGCTGGGATTTATACTTGCTACGACTCAATTGGTTTTGACTCAGATTTGGGTTAACACGTGGTGCGTACCTTCTTGTCTAAGCCGTAGGCAATAGCAGCAGCAGTTGGCTCGTTGATGATTCTAAGAACATTGAGACCAGCAATAGTTCCAGCATCTTTGGTAGCCTGACGCTGAGAATCGTTAAAGTAAGCGGGTACGGTGACAACAGCATTGGTAACAGTCTAAAGAAGAAAAAAGATTAAAACCTTAAGTTGTCTGGACATGCAAAAAGATACACCCTTACCGCTCCAGTCTGACCCTTCTCCAGTCAGCCAATGTCCCCTTACCCAGATAGCCTGGAAACCACCCACATCCTCCAGTGCGGTGCATGACTCACCTTGCCAAGGTAGGCTTCTGCAATTTCCTTCATCTTTGTCAAGACCATGGACGACACCTCCTCTGGATAAAAACTCTTTGTCTCTCCCTTGTATTCCACCTGAACCTTGGGCCTGCCAGCATCATTCACCACCATGAAGGGCCAATGCTTCATATCAGACTGGACAACAGCATCATCGAACCTTCGTCCAATGAGTCGCTTGGCATCTATCAGTTATCAGACACAAACGTTAACCTTCAACTCGACTCTGTCAACAACTTTGAAGCCCACCCTTCTAACCAAATGCCGATCAGAGCCCAAACTGAGGGTCAAATGGCTTCAACTTCTGAATGGCCAAATCCGCTACAGGGATCTCTTACCCACATCAACATTTCCTACAGTTACCTGTTCCTACTCTCAAGGCTACCTCGAATTTAACGAATTGAGGCAGCTTCTCAAATGACACACTTCCTAAATCCCTCAAACGCAAACTACACTTAAGGATGGCTTACCAAAAACCGTGTTGGTGGGATTCATCGCAACTTGGTTCTTTGCGGCGTCACCGATCAACCGTTCGGTATCAGTAAAAGCGACATAGCTTGGGGTGGTTCGGTTCCCCTGATCATTGGCAATGATCTCCACCTTTCCGTGCTGGAAAACACCCACACAAGAATAGGTGGTGCCAAGATCAATGCCAACTGCAGGTCCCTTGGACATGGTTGCTGGAAGGAAAAAAAAAAAAAAAGGCCGCGGTTTAAAAGTCGTACTCAGCACTAAAGCCTTTCCGAAGTCAACGCTACCGCTCTGAACATTATACTTAGCACCTTGCCCGAGAAACTGCCCCCGTCAGCTCTAGCCACGCGGGAGGGCCACCGCGGGCGCTACACGCGGCAGTGCGGTTGCCGTGCCAACCGCGGACCAACTAGCCAGGAGGGTCTGCCTGCGCCACGGCCGCGCACGTGGCCCCGCGCCCCGGGCTGGACCTTAGCCCCGCCCCCACCCCGGGCCCGCCGGCGGCCGAGCGGCTCGGGCTCCGAAACCCCTCCCCCGTCTTGGGCGCGTGCCAGGAGTGACCTCCTCTTATAGGACAAACGGGCTTAAAAACAAGGCCAACTCGGAGCGGCGGGCTGTTCCGCAGCGGCGGGCTCCACGCCCTGCAGTCGGGCGCGGTGCCATGGACGACACCTCCTCTGGATAAAAACTCTTTGTCTCTCCCTTGTATTCCACCTGAACCTTGGGCCTGCCAGCATCATTCACCACCATGAAGGGCCAATGCTTCATATCAGACTGGACAACAGCATCATCGAACCTTCGTCCAATGAGTCGCTTGGCATCTATCAGTTATCAGACACAAACGTTAACCTTCAACTCGACTCTGTCAACAACTTTGAAGCCCACCCTTCTAACCAAATGCCGATCAGAGCCCAAACTGAGGGTCAAATGGCTTCAACTTCTGAATGGCCAAATCCGCTACAGGGATCTCTTACCCACATCAACATTTCCTACAGTTACCTGTTCCTACTCTCAAGGCTACCTCGAATTTAACGAATTGAGGCAGCTTCTCAAATGACACACTTCCTAAATCCCTCAAACGCAAACTACACTTAAGGATGGCTTACCAAAAACCGTGTTGGTGGGATTCATCGCAACTTGGTTCTTTGCGGCGTCACCGATCAACCGTTCGGTATCAGTAAAAGCGACATAGCTTGGGGTGGTTCGGTTCCCCTGATCATTGGCAATGATCTCCACCTTTCCGTGCTGGAAAACACCCACACAAGAATAGGTGGTGCCAAGATCAATGCCAACTGCAGGTCCCTTGGACATGGTTGCTGGAAGGAAAAAAAAAAAAAAAAGGCCGCGGTTTAAAAGTCGTACTCAGCACTAAAGCCTTTCCGAAGTCAACGCTACCGCTCTGAACATTATACTTAGCACCTTGCCCGAGAAACTGCCCCCGTCAGCTCTAGCCACGCGGGAGGGCCACCGCGGGCGCTACACGCGGCAGTGCGGTTGCCGTGCCAACCGCGGACCAACTAGCCAGGAGGGTCTGCCTGCGCCACGGCCGCGCACGTGGCCCCGCGCCCCGGGCTGGACCTTAGCCCCGCCCCCACCCCGGGCCCGCCGGCGGCCGAGCGGCTCGGGCTCCGAAACCCCTCCCCCGTCTTGGGCGCGTGCCAGGAGTGACCTCCTCTTATAGGACAAACGGGCTTAAAAACAAGGCCAACTCGGAGCGGCGGGCTGTTCCGCAGCGGCGGGCTCCACGCCCTGCAGTCGGGCGCGGTGCCGGCTCCCAGGCGCCCTCCCTCCGCCTGCTGGCCTTTCTCCCACCCCTGGGCCGCCGCCTCTCGCGGGAAACAAAGCCCCCCAGCGCGGCCTGGCGGATTTCCGCACACACGCTTCCTGAGATGGCCAGAGATCCCCGGGCTGCAACGATACGGGGAAGCCACTAAACGCTGGAAACGCGAACGCCCCCCAAGAAACCACCGAGGCTGGAAGAACGCTGGCCTTACCGAGATCCCGGGCCCAGCTCCGCCGGAGGAAGAAAAAACTACCTGGAAAGCTGCCGCCGCGTCCAATGAGACCGGTTTCCGCCCGCCGCCCGGTCTCTTATACCCTGCCTCAGAACCTTCCAGAAGGGGCCCGCCCCGGCCGGTGCCCGTCTTAGCTGCCTCGGCCAATGGGCGCGCGGCCCCCTCTGCCAGCCCCAATGACGAGCCCGGCTCCGCCGCTCGGGCCTCCCTCTCCCGCCCCAGCCCCGCCCGCCTCGCCATGACGCACTCACCGCAGCGTTCTGGAACTTTCATTCTCGCCCCCGCTCTCCGAACCGCCCGGGGAAAGGGAGGGTGGGGCCGAAGGAGCCCGCGCGCGGGAGTCCTCAGTCACCCCTGGGTGCGGAGGGGGCTGGGGAGGCGCGCGTCTGCCTCTGCGCATGCGTCCCCAGCGGCGCAGGCGGAAGCGACGGAAGGACGGGGGCGGGCCAGCCTGGCGCCAGCCTATGACAGCGCCGCGAGCCGCGAGCCGGTTCACGCGGATCCCCGGGAGCCGGAGCGCAGGGCCTGCAGGGAGGATCCGGCTCGGCCGCCGGGGAGAGAAGACGGAAGTGGAGAGAGGACAAAATGGCCGCGAAGGTTGCGTCCCTCCCCCCACCCTCCGGCTCTGTTCCCCGGCTCCCACCCCGGCCTCGTAGATGGTTTTCTAGGACCTCCGGGATGCCGCGCACCCACATAGCCAGCGCGGCTCCGGTCTAGGGCGGACCCCGAGCGCCGGGGCCCCAGGTTCTGAAATCCGGGCGCTGCGAGGATACCTTGCCCAGGGGACCCAGATCTGGGGATGGGAGGAGCCGCCCGGCCTTCGTGGGGGTCTCGTCTCTTGGGAGGGCGCGAGAGGTTAGCCGGGAGGCCCCTGGGACCTCATTCATGGCAGCTGGAGGCCGGTGGCCCCCACGCAGAGATGAGAGGGGCCCGAGTTCTCAGTCCCCAGGGTCGGATGCTGTGCTGGACCCTCGGCGAAATAGATGGTCAAGCTCGCTTCTTGGAGCCCCGATGCCTCCGCCACCCCCAGTCGCCCGCCGAGAATAAATTGGGCTTCTCGGCTCGGCCCCTCCTCCATCCGACCGGGCCCCCGCACTTCTCAGTTACTTGGTTTTTTTAAAGAAACAACAAAACTGGAGAGCGCTTTCCTTGTAAATGAACCAGGCGTTAGGAGCCTGGCTTCCGGCAGTCCTGTGTCCCCGATTTAGACTTCCTGAGCCTCTTATTCTCAGTAATATGAGGTAATACCCTTCCTTCCTTGACTTTCGTCAGTAACTAAGCGAGCGACCAGGCAGAGACGCCTTGAAAATCTTACTGAATGAGTGGAGTGCATAGAACAGTGTGCCTAGGATTTCAAACTGTGTGTGATGTGGCGTTCGGGGCCTTGTCGTTAAGCCTTCCTCGCTACGTTGAATGCTTTCTAGTGTGCTCTTTCAGACAGGCTGGGCAGGTTCTATTTCTGTTTACTAGATGAGTGGGCACAAATAGGTGAAAAGGGTTTTTTTTTAAAGATCACCTAGCAGAACTTTTAGTGGCACGGCTGGAATTAGGTCTCCAGACTTACAGAAAGGTTGACAGAAAGGGGTTACCTTGCCCTTGTCAAAGCCAGTGAAGCCTAAGAGACAGGTTCGAATACTGGATCAAAGGATTTTCTTTCAGTATTTGCCTTCTGGGAGGAAATGGTGGGCTTGAGTCCATGGAGGGATACACCTAACTTCACCCTGTTTTGCAGGGAGCTCCTTTTATACGATGCTTTCTTGGTGTGTACTTCCATTTGTTGTCTCATTTAATCCTAAGCACAGTTCTCTGAGAGACATACCATTCATTCCTGTGTTAGGAGAGAAATGAGGTTCAGCGATGTTAATTGTGGGACAGACGTTAAACAGCAGGTTGGGCTACAGTAGAACCTAGCTTTCAATTCCAGATTCTTTTGTCTTTTTAAATTAGTAATTTCCTTCCTGGAAGCTCGTGTAACTGGAACTGCAGAAAGAGAAAGATAGGTGCTAAAGGAGGCTGCTTTCAGTTTTCTCTATCATCTGCAGACTCCTTCCCACCCAATTTAGGGAGTACAGTCTGAACCACACCCTACGTTTTGCAGCTTTTTCAGCTTACCTCTGAACGACCTACAGTATTTGAAGCAGTGGAAAATAGAACGGAGGCTCAAATCCACGGGTTTGGAGAATCCCACCTCATAGCAATGATTACAGAAAGCTGAGCAGATAACCTTCCTTTTCTGGTCTTTGGTCATTTTCAAAACATGTTCTAGGTTTCAGGCTCTCTTCTTTTATCTAAAATGAGTCAGAGTTTATATATATAAAGTTCAGATTATGATAAATATCCTGTCTCCACTTCTTTTAAATGCACAGGGCTTCAAGGGCTGCAGTACTGCAGTCTGAGGCCTGTGGCTTCTGACTGGGGCAGAGGGTCACTGATTTACATTTTTTGAGGCCAAGCACTTCTCTAAGGGCTTTGCATACATTATCTCGTTTACTTTGGTGAAATTGTTTTTTCAGATTTATTTGAACCTGGGTTTGTACTGTTTTATTGCTACTTCACCTTGGCATAAAATACTTGCTTAGTAAATGTTATTTGTTACCTTGATTAACTCCTTAAAGACAGAAACTGTCATGAACTTTGTCATCACTTGGTATGTTCAGGACTACTTAGTATCTGCCTTGTGAAAAAAAAGTACTTTATGTATTTGTGACTTAAATCAATAACACATCATATGCAGTCTGAGTTCTTATGTTATTCACTTGGTAGCAAGCTAATAAATAAATTCCCAATGCAGGTTATGAGCTTCAGCCTCTCCTATAGTACCACCTTGACTTATTTATTTTTAAATTGCTGACAAAGATGCGTCTAATAAATACTTGGTTTTTGTGATCAAACACAGTCCCATGGACAAGGCCACTTAAAAGTTAAAATTGAAACAGAAACAGGTTAACACCAAAAATGAAGCAAAATTATGTCTTCTTGCAACGGCAGTTTTGAAATTCTTTTTATACAGTGTAACAAGAAAGACATCACCCCAGTATTTGACAATTTTAAGTTCAGTGTATATATATTTTATTGAAATGATTATTCTCTAAACATCCACATCATTCCATCTGTATCTTCTTCCTACAGACACCTTTCCTTCTACCATCTATTAGATCTTTTTTTTTAAATATTAAAGAATCAAATTTATTTGACTTGCAAGGTTAATGGAATATGGTTTGACACTGGTAGCGGCTCAAACTTTTATCTTAAACCCCGGGCCTGTCATATCTGAACCCAAAAGCCTGACTGAAAGAGAAGCAAGCACTCTATCACTACTAAGACTTAATCTCTCAGTCTTCAGTTCCTAAAATGTCTCAGATTTCAGGTAATAATTTGTGTCATTTTTGTAACTCTCCAGTGTGAACACATTTCCAAAATAATAGGGCTATTCAACTGGTATTTTAGTCTTCTAATAATTAACTTGTTTAAAGCTTTTCATGCAAAGGGGACTGACTCCTGCCTGCTGAGGCACAGGCAGGAAACCTCAGGTTCAAAGGCAGTAAGTAGTAATAGGAGCAAATGGCTGGCCATGGCACTACTGTGGCCGCCACAGCGCACTCGTTTGGCTCAGATACTCTTGGAAGGAGAATTCTCTGAATTACACAGCAGAAGTGGTATGTCGCCTGGACACCACACTACCAGAAGAATAAGTTGGTGAAGTGAATAAGGAATTTATGTGTTACAATGAGGCAGTGTTAGTATCAGAAGCACTCCAGATACGCTAGCCCTCTTAAACGAACGGAAGACATTCTTTACAGTACTTCCTCAATGCCTCTTATTTCCCAAGATTTTTTTCGGTGGGGGCGGTGGGCAGGCCAGCTTGTGGGATCAGTTCCCTGACCAAGGACTAAACCTTCATCCTCTGCAGGAAAGCACGAGGCCCAACCTTGACTTATTTATTTTAATTGCTGACAAAGATGCGTCTAATAAATACTTGGTTTTTGTGATCAAACACAGTCCCATGGACAAGGCCACTTAAAAGTTAAAATTGAAACAGAAACAGGTTAACACCAAAAATGAAGCAAAATTATGTCTTCTTGCAACGGCAGTTTTGAAATTCTTTTTATACAGTGTAACAAGAAAGACATCACCCCAGTATTTGACAATTTTAAGTTCAGTGTATATATATTTTATTGAAATGATTATTCTCTAAACATCCACATCATTCCATCTGTATCTTCTTCCTACAGACACCTTTCCTTCTACCATCTATTAGATCTTTTTTTTTAAATATTAAAGAATCAAATTTATTTGACTTGCAAGGTTAATGGAATATGGTTTGACACTGGTAGCGGCTCAAACTTTTATCTTAAACCCCGGGCCTGTCATATCTGAACCCAAAAGCCTGACTGAAAGAGAAGCAAGCACTCTATCACTACTAAGACTTAATCTCTCAGTCTTCAGTTCCTAAAATGTCTCAGATTTCAGGTAATAATTTGTGTCATTTTTGTAACTCTCCAGTGTGAACACATTTCCAAAATAATAGGGCTATTCAACTGGTATTTTAGTCTTCTAATAATTAACTTGTTTAAAGCTTTTCATGCAAAGGGGACTGACTCCTGCCTGCTGAGGCACAGGCAGGAAACCTCAGGTTCAAAGGCAGTAAGTAGTAATAGGAGCAAATGGCTGGCCATGGCACTACTGTGGCCGCCACAGCGCACTCGTTTGGCTCAGATACTCTTGGAAGGAGAATTCTCTGAATTACACAGCAGAAGTGGTATGTCGCCTGGACACCACACTACCAGAAGAATAAGTTGGTGAAGTGAATAAGGAATTTATGTGTTACAATGAGGCAGTGTTAGTATCAGAAGCACTCCAGATACGCTAGCCCTCTTAAACGAACGGAAGACATTCTTTACAGTACTTCCTCAATGCCTCTTATTTCCCAAGATTTTTTTCGGTGGGGGGCGGGGTGGGCAGGCCGCGCAGCTTGTGGGATCCTAGTTCCCTGACCAAGGACTAAACCTTCATCCTCTGCAGGGAAAGCACGGAGCCCTAACCACTAGGGGTCTCAGTCGCTTCAGTTGTGTCCGACTCCGTGTGACCCCATGAGCTGTAGCCCACCCAGGCTCCTCTGGCATTCCCTTCTCCAGGGGATCTTCCCCACCCAGGGATCGAACGTGCGTCTCTTACAGCAATGGCAGATTCTTGACTGCTGAGCCACCAGGGAAGCCCCGAACCACTAGACTGCCAGGGAGATCCCCCCAGCTTTTTTTTAGAGGAAGACAAACTTAGGATGAAACTTATACTCAAAGGTAAAATCTGGTTTTTAAAGGACTTTGGAAGGAAATGCATTTGTACTATGTGAGAATTAGATGTAAAAATGAAAACAGACTAGAAATGGCAACCTTCTCCAGTATTGCCTAGGACAAAAAAAGAAAACAGAAATGGGACAAAATCCCAGATCAACCTTTTCCCTTTAAGCACCTGATTCTCATTCACTGGGACTTCCCTGGTGGTCCTGTGGTTAAGACTCCTTGCTTCCAGTGAAGGGGGAACAGGTTCAGTCCCTGGTTGGGGAACTAAGATTCCAAAAACAAACAGGGCTTTCATCGCCACATTCGGCACTGCTTTTTCTTTCCCTTGGCCTTGTCTTTTTAACAAAAAAAAATTTAATTTATTAATTTATTTACTTTCGGTTATACCACTCACCTTTCAGGACTGTAGTTCCTCAGCCAGGGATTGAACTCTCAGCAGTGAAAGCACAGAGGCCTAACCAAGAATTCTGGGCCACTACTGTGGCCACAGCGCACTCGTTTGGCTCAGATACTCTTGGAAGGAGAATTCTCTGAATTACACAGCAGAAGTGGTATGTCGCCTGGACACCACACTACCAGAAGAATAAGTTGGTGAAGTGAATAAGGAATTTATGTGTTACAATGAGGCAGTGTTAGTATCAGAAGCACTCCAGATACGCTAGCCCTCTTAAACGAACGGAAGACATTCTTTACAGTACTTCCTCAATGCCTCTTATTTCCCAAGATTTTTTTCGGTGGGGGGCTGGGTGGGCAGGCCGCGCAGCTTGTGGGATCCTAGTTCCCTGACCAAGGACTAAACCTTCATCCTCTGCAGGGAAAGCACGGAGCCCTAACCACTAGGGGTCTCAGTCGCTTCAGTTGTGTCCGACTCTGTGTGACCCCATGAGCTGTAGCCCACCCAGGCTCCTCTGGCATTCCCTTCTCCAGGGGATCTTCCCCACCCAGGGATCGAACGTGCGTCTCTTACAGCAATGGCAGATTCTTGACTGCTGAGCCACCAGGGAAGCCCCGAACCACTAGACTGCCAGGGAGATCCCCCCAGCTTTTTTTTAGAGGAAGACAAACTTAGGATGAAACTTATACTCAAAGGTAAAATCTGGTTTTTAAAGGACTTTGGAAGGAAATGCATTTGTACTATGTGAGAATTAGATGTAAAAATGAAAACAGACTAGAAATGGCAACCTTCTCCAGTATTGCCTAGGACAAAAAAAGAAAACAGAAATGGGACAAAATCCCAGATCAACCTTTTCCCTTTAAGCACCTGATTCTCATTCACTGGGACTTCCCTGGTGGTCCTGTGGTTAAGACTCCCTGCTTCCAGTGAAGGGGGAACAGGTTCAGTCCCTGGTTGGGGAACTAAGATTCCAAAAACAAACAGGGCTTTCATCGCCACATTCGGCACTGCTTTTTCTTTCCCTTGGCCTTGTCTTTTTAACAAAAAAAAATTTAATTTATTAATTTATTTACTTTCGGTTATACCACTCACCTTTCAGGACTGTAGTTCCTCAGCCAGGGATTGAACTCTCAGCAGTGAAAGCACAGAGGCCTAACCACTGCCTTGCCAAGGACTTCCCTATCCTTTACTTATTTATTTACTTTTGGGCAGGGTTCGGGTTGGGGAGGGAGGGGAGCGGGCGGGTCACTTCTATTGGTCTTTCATTTGTTCATTTTCATCCGTCTTTGTTCTTTGGCTCCTGTGGGCCTCCCATCGCGGTGGCGTCTGTTGTCGCAGAGCACCGGCTCTGGGCGCACGCGCTTCAGAGCTCTGGCTCGGTAATTGGACACATGGGTCCAGCCACTCCGCGGCACGTGGGATCTTCCCAGGCCAGGGATCGAACCGGCATCCCTTGCACTGCAAGGCGGTGTCCTTACCCACTGGACCACCAGGGGAAGCCCTTCCCTATCCTTTTAATAATAAATAATATTTTACTCTACCAATGGTGACTGTTGACATATGTTTTAGAGTCTTTAAAGGGCTATTTCAGGTTTGGCATTCTTGTCTTAGGATGAATTTAACTGGCAGAGTCGTCAAAACTATTAAAAAGGCAAGTTATTGTATTGGAGGCTGCTTTCTTTTTATTTCTCAAGACATCTTCTCCCATGAGTAAGCTCTTCTGAGAGCTATCCTGGGTGAATCATTTCCGTGAATTCTTTACAAGATGCTGACGATACTCAACAGGCACTAACCCAGACCTTGACGCCACCCACTAGTTATTCTCGCCATCTCTTCCCTAAATGTTCCTTTCCTTTCCTTCCAGCCCAGAACTAGGCTTCCCTTACAGGCTACACTGGGAAAGCACTGAGTGTCTGTCTGTCTCAGTCTCAGGAGGAAATGGTATAATATCCATGCAGTGCCACCAAGAAATGTTGGCAATCCCTGAACTCTTTGATAATTTAAGGCCTAGAATCAATAAAAGTCCCACGTCCATTTCCTTCTCCCAAAAGTAAAGAAATGGAGGAAGCTCCAAGACTGGTGCAATACTGAACTTCCGATGCCACTCCTTGACATATTAAGAGAAAACTGATCTAATCTCCCTTTCTAGCCTAGTCAGTCTTGAAATTCTGATTTCATATGTTCACAGAAAGAAGAAACTAATGATTTGTTGGATGATCTTCCAGCGTTCAGAAAAGACCTTTCCCCAAAGACTTCTAAGGAGACTGTTAAATGACATCCACAGTTATTCCAGAAAATATTTCTGGTATTTTTCAGAGGCCCTCTGAACATCAAGACAGTTTTTCACAGTCCCTTATTACACATTTTTGACCCCCTTTTTTAGTTCTTTTAAGGTTTGTATAAGTAGAAAGATTAGTAGTGGATTGTTGTTCAGTCAGTAAGTCATGGAAAAAAAATTATTCTCCATCTCCCACTGTTTCAAATCCTTGAAATTAATACCCAAACTTTGTGGTAGATGAAGTCAATCAGGATAAAAGAGACATGCTTCCTCTTTTGGAGTTTTTCATGGTGCAAATAGGTGTAATATAAGGCTGTGGGTTCTGCTTGACTCTGAATAATCATAATAATCCAGGAGGTTTGCAGAAATGCATAGAAAATTGATGAACACCACCTCATTTCTTGACATCGGTGAGTCGACACAATGGCGAGTTGATACGAAACAGCCCCAGTGAGTTCTAGGTGTGTTCACTTCCCATTTTCCTAACTTTCTCACCACAGGTCCTGGTCCCCAAACACACAGAGATTTGGGCCCGCACCTTCCCCATTCGGGTCTAAAGGCACAGTGAGATGCCTTTTCGGAGATGATCAGCTTACATCCTTTTCCTTGTTTGATGTCATATAAGGAAAGTGTTCATCTGAATCTGTTCTGTGCAGAGGTCGCTGCAACTTAGATGACCTCTCGTTTGGTTCCTCGGGGGTCGTGTGGCTGGTGAGTGGGCGTCGATGACCGGAAGAGTCCTGACGCCTGGGAAAGCCCAGGAGTCAAGTCCATCCTCACTCACACAGTTTGGAAGGCTCTGCTTTGGTTGGGGATCGCGCAGGGGGTGCTTTCTGCTTTGGTCAGGGTAGCGTGGGGGGCTTTCTTTGGTTCGGAACCTCTGGGCTCCGACCCCATGGGGCCGTAGGCATGGGTGGCTAGTCCGGGTCGGAGCGTGGCCTCCGTGCACGGGGTCCGCTGGCTGCGGGAGCCGCTATTTGCGGTGGAGCGCGTGGAGGAGGAGCCGGAGCGCGAGCTCCGAGAGCCCGAGGAAGAGGAGCCGGGCTTCACCAGGCGGGCTTTGGGGGCTTCCGCGTCTTCTCTAAAGAGGGAAAAACACCAAAGAGATTTTAGGAGCACAAGATGGTGAAAGCTTCCTCTGGCTGCCCCATCAGCTCCTCCTGCTGGAAACCGCGAGTTACCACTTAGGGAAAAGGACCCCTGCCTGAGCCCTCGCATGCGCGCGGCTGTGTGTCCCCAGGGTCAGCCCTGTGAGTTGGGGGTTGGGTGGGGCACTGGGCACTCCCACCAGAGTCAGTAAGTCAAAATATTCTCCATCTCCCACTGTTTCAAATCCTTGAAATTAATACCCAAACTTTGTGGTAGATGAAGTCAATCAGGATAAAGAGACATGCTTCCTCTTTGGAGTTTTCATGGTGCAAATAGGTGTAATATAAGGCTGTGGGTTCTGCTTGACTCTGAATAATCATAATAATCCAGGAGGTTTGCAGAAATGCATAGAAAATTGATGAACACCACCTCATTTCTTGACATCGGTGAGTCGACACAATGGCGAGTTGATACGAAACAGCCCCAGTGAGTTCTAGGTGTGTTCACTTCCCATTTTCCTAACTTTCTCACCACAGGTCCTGGTCCCCAAACACACAGAGATTTGGGCCCGCACCTTCCCCATTCGGGTCTAAAGGCACAGTGAGATGCCTTTTCGGAGATGATCAGCTTACATCCTTTTCCTTGTTTGATGTCATATAAGGAAAGTGTTCATCTGAATCTGTTCTGTGCAGAGGTCGCTGCAACTTAGATGACCTCTCGTTTGGTTCCTCGGGGGTCGTGTGGCTGGTGAGTGGGCGTCGATGACCGGAAGAGTCCTGACGCCTGGGAAAGCCCAGGAGTCAAGTCCATCCTCACTCACACAGTTTGGAAGGCTCTGCTTTGGTTGGGGATCGCGCAGGGGGTGCTTTCTGCTTTGGTCAGGGTAGCGTGGGGGGCTTTCTTTGGTTCGGAACCTCTGGGCTCCGACCCCATGGGGCCGTAGGCATGGGTGGCTAGTCCGGGTCGGAGCGTGGCCTCCGTGCACGGGGTCCGCTGGCTGCGGGAGCCGCTATTTGCGGTGGAGCGCGTGGAGGAGGAGCCGGAGCGCGAGCTCCGAGAGCCCGAGGAAGAGGAGCCGGGCTTCACCAGGCGGGCTTTGGGGGCTTCCGCGTCTTCTCTAAAGAGGGAAAAACACCAAAGAGATTTTAGGAGCACAAGATGGTGAAAGCTTCCTCTCTGGCTGCCCCATCAGCTCCTCCTGCTGGAAACCGCGAGTTACCACTTAGGGAAAAAGGGACCCCCCCTGCGTCCTGAGCCCTCGCATGCGCCCGGGCGGCTGTGTGTCCCCAGGGTCAGCCCTGTGAGTTGGGGGTTGGGTGGGGGCACTGGGCACTCCCCACCAGATGTCCACACAGCACTCCCTTGACTTGGAGTCTGCGGAAACTCATGGCCCCTTGGCTAGGTGCACTCTATGCCTTTTATAAGTGGTGGAAGGCAGTCAGAAGTAATGAAGTTTATTACATGTCTGTTGCAGATAATTTCACAAGAAAGTCAAGTCACTATCCTTCTACCCCTGGGCTGTAAGTCCTTACCTACCAGAATAATCCTGTTAACAGACTCAAGGTCAGGAGGCAATGGGAGTTTTGTTGGCTGGTCATTATGGTGCTGCCCTAGAAAGGTAGCCTAAGTGAGGCTGTGGATTTGGGGGGAGGTTTACCGAATTTCATTTGGTCTCTCTTCTTCTTCGTGTCTCTTTTTGTCTTTCCTTCGGATCAGCAGCCACACCAGGAGGACAATCAGCAGGGCTCCGGCCACCATCCCTGTCACTGCTCCTGCAATCACGCCCACGCTCTGCACATCTGTTTTCTCAGAAACAAAGTCAAAGTAAAATCAGACATAAGCTGTGTAGTACATGGACTTAAAAAAAAACAGAGCTCTGCATGAGTATTTCCAGATCTTCCTATCTATCTTCCTGAGTTCCCCATTTGCCTTCTCTTGGTGTGTGACTGTCCCTCTTGATATTGAAGGGGAGTGACTTACCTACCCCAAAATACACCTTGTTTACATGAGGATTATTTGGGACTGATTTTTAAAAAAATATTTATTAATTTATTTGGCTGCACTGGGTCTTACTTGGTGGCATATGGGATCCAGTTCCTTGACCAGGGATGGAACCCGTGTGTCCCCTGAATTGGGAGCTCTGAGTCTTGGCCACTGACTGGATCACCGGGGAAGTCCCTAAACTGATCATTTTTGAGAAACAGCAGAGAAACTCTGAAAAGAGCAGAAGTTACCCTTTGTAAAGGAAATTTGCATTTACAAAGGAAACCTCCACTTGGTACCCTCCAGGATAAAATAAATTTCTTTTTGAGGGGCGAGGGCGGGTTGGGGAGGGAGGGGGCGGGTGGGCCACTTCTATCGGTCTTTCATCTATCTGTTTTCATCCATCTTTGTTCTTCGGCCCATGTGGGCCTCCCACCGTGGTGGCCTCTGCTGTCACAGAGCACCGGCTCTGGGCGCATGCGCTCCAGAGCTCTGGCTCAGTAATTGGACACATCAGTCCAGCTGCTCCACAGCATGTGGGATCTTCCCAGGCCAGGAATCGAACCGGTGCCCCTTGCACTGCAAGGCAGCATCCTTACCCACTGGACTACCAGGGAAGCCCTAAAATAAATTTCTTAAGGGGGCTGGAAAATTCATCTATATGTGTAAATTAGCTAGCACTGTTGAATAGTCCTTGGTGGCTACAGAATTTATTTCAGTGATAGCCATGTCCTTCTGGAGATGAAGCATTTGTTCTTAATCCTAGCTGTGACTGAAATGTTCTACACTGAACCACAGTGCGGGGACAGCCCGTCACCCCGTGGGCACTCACACTGGACGGTCACTCGCACCACACAGCTCTCCTTGCCGGCCTCGTTGCCCGCCGTGCACTGGTAGAGCCCAGAGGAGGCCATGGTGAGGTTCTGCAGCAGCACGCGTCCAGGGCGGTTGTAGTCTGCGCAAGCAGAAAGCCCACTGTAACCCCACGGTGACAGGTCTGTGTTTACGGCTTACGTCACGGCGTCACTGACCTAAGATCCTATATACTGTTCGCTAAGGATGAGGTGATAGAATCAATCCAAAATGTGGGAAAAAAGGTGACCAGTCTCTTAAACTGCAGTACATCCTCAGAAGTTACCAAAGATTCTGAACATTTAAGGGATATTAAACACAATAATTAGATAGGATGGATTTATAGACTACATTTATTCCTAATCCCCTTACCACTTTTATTTTTGCCATCTGAGAAAAGAAAAGATTTTTCTGTCTGCATTTAGGCATGAGAAATGGAAGTTCAATGAGGTGTAGCAGTGTACTGAAGGTCCCCTTGTAAGGTGCTGACAAACCAGATTTAGGATTCATGGAGAGAGGACTGTCCTGTGGTCTGAGTGGACCGGTAGAAAGATGGCTTACCAATCTTAGATCTGGGCGGCAGACGTTCATCCTCTCCCGCCTTCTCCCGGACTCGCTGCCAGTAATACACAATGGGCTCTGTGCCAGAAGACGACTCACACTGCAGAGCCAGGTCGCTGCCCTCCGTCAGCTCTCCTTCCAGTTCACACTTGGGCTTTGACGGTCTCACTAGCCAAAAAAAGGGCAAAGATTCCCAAGCACCCAATTCAGTGAACAACATCCTGCTGACTTGTTTTTCCTCCTAGACGGTCACCTTTTGAGTGTGGATTCAACAGCCCTGGTTACCTCACCGTGATCCACATCACACACACTCCCCCAAAATGTGCCCACTTCTCTTCGCTGCACACGTGCACACCCAGTGCCAGCTGTTTCCAGCGATGCTGTTGTAGTTTGAGAGGCTGCCTCAGAAATCCGTCATTACATCTCAAAGGAAAAAAACCTTTTGGTCCTTTTTTCTGACTCCTGGGCCCTACTTGGACTCAGTGGGTCCTTTTTTTTGTTTGGCTATGCTGCCAGGCTTGTGGGATCTTAGTTCTCTGACCAGGGTTTGAACCTGTGCCCCCTGCAGTAGATGCTCGGAGTCAATCACTGGACCAATAGAGAATTCCCAAAAACCTTTTATAATTGAAAGTTTCAGGAAAGTGGAGTGTGATTTTACTTTAATTTTTTAAGTTTGTTTATTTGACTGTGCTGGGTCTTAGTTGTGGCACACAGGATTTAGTTCCCTGACCACGGGTCAAAGCCCGGCCCCTGTGCTGGGAGCAGGAAGTCTTACCTAGGGAAGTACCAGTGTGATTTTGTAAACCCTGAATTGGGGACAAAAGTTGATTAACTTGGAAGCAATGAAGAAGAACTTAGTGATTCCTGTTGTGTCACAAAACAAAAAAATGGATTTGAATCGGACCTGAAAGGTTTGTTAACTATGAGAATACTACTTAGACATGAGAGGATATTGAATTTTCGTAATTAGCTACTGTGGAAAATTGATTTTCTTCTTTCATTATGGCTAAAATTTCTTCTCAGGGAACCGGACTATGTGATGTCTGTATAATACAAGCTATTGGAGGCTTCCCTGGTGACTGGTAAAGAATCCCCCTACCAGTGCAGGAGACACAGGTTCTATCCCTGGTCTGGGAAGATCCCCTGTGCCTCGGGCAGCTAAGTCTGAAGTGTGTCACAACCACGGCGCCAGGTCGCTGCCCTCCGTCAGCTCTCCTTCCAGTTCACACTTGGGCTTTGACGGTCTCACTAGCCAAAAAAAGGGCAAAGATTCCCAAGCACCCAATTCAGTGAACAACATCCTGCTGACTTGTTTTTCCTCCTAGACGGTCACCTTTTGAGTGTGGATTCAACAGCCCTGGTTACCTCACCGTGATCCACATCACACACACTCCCCCAAAATGTGCCCACTTCTCTTCGCTGCACACGTGCACACCCAGTGCCAGCTGTTTCCAGCGATGCTGTTGTAGTTTGAGAGGCTGCCTCAGAAATCCGTCATTACATCTCAAAGGAAAAAAACCTTTTGGTCCTTTTTTCTGACTCCTGGGCCCTACTTGGACTCAGTGGGTCCTTTTTTTTGTTTGGCTATGCTGCCAGGCTTGTGGGATCTTAGTTCTCTGACCAGGGTTTGAACCTGTGCCCCCTGCAGTAGATGCTCGGAGTCAATCACTGGACCAATAGAGAATTCCCAAAAACCTTTTATAATTGAAAGTTTCAGGAAAGTGGAGTGTGATTTTACTTTAATTTTTTAAGTTTGTTTATTTGACTGTGCTGGGTCTTAGTTGTGGCACACAGGATTTAGTTCCCTGACCACGGGTCAAAGCCCGGCCCCTGTGCTGGGAGCAGGAAGTCTTACCTAGGGAAGTACCAGTGTGATTTTGTAAACCCTGAATTGGGGACAAAAGTTGATTAACTTGGAAGCAATGAAGAAGAACTTAGTGATTCCTGTTGTGTCACAAAACAAAAAAATGGATTTGAATCGGACCTGAAAGGTTTGTTAACTATGAGAATACTACTTAGACATGAGAGGATATTGAATTTTCGTAATTAGCTACTGTGGAAAATTGATTTTCTTCTTTCATTATGGCTAAAATTTCTTCTCAGGGAACCGGACTATGTGATGTCTGTATAATACAAGCTATTGGAGGCTTCCCTGGTGACTGGTAAAGAATCCCCCTACCAGTGCAGGAGACACAGGTTCTATCCCTGGTCTGGGAAGATCCCCTGTGCCTCGGGGCAGCTAAGTCTGAAGTGTGTCACAACTACGGCGCCAGGGCTGTGGGACTGGGAGCCGCAGCTACTGAAGCCCAGACGTCCTAGAGCCCGTGCTCTGTAGCAGCAGAAGCCACAGCAGTGAGAAGCCTGCATACCGCAGCGAGAGAGTCGCCCCTATTCATTGCACCCAGAGAAAAACCCACACAGCAACAGACTCAGCACGGCCAAAAATGAACAAATACAATTATCTTTTAAAATACAAAGTATTGAAGAAGGTGTTTTGTACTATTGTGATGTATTCGCCTATCCCTTATGAACAGTTCAGTTCAGTTCAGTTCAGTTGCTCAGCTGCGTCCGACTCCTGGTGACCCCATGGACTGCGGCTCACCAGGCGTTGCTATCTCTTGGAGCTCGCGCAAACTCGTGTATCCCTTGTCAATAAGAATCAGGCATGTACTGGGGCCCCTGGTCTTACCTAAGACTTTTAAGATGACGTGGCTCCACACGTAACGCCCCGAATTCTTCACCTTGCAGGTGTATCGGCCCTCATCACTGGGCTTCAGAGGCTCAATCTGCAGGGAGGCATCTCCTGCCAGGAAGTTGGAAGCAAAGGCCACTCGGCCCTTCTGTTCCTCAGTCAAGTTATTGTAGACATGACGGCTGGAGTACGTGATCACCTGTAGGACGGACGGAAGCCGAGTCACGCTGAGTGGCTCTCAGCCTCCCCTCCGGCTGCGGTCACGACGAGGCGGGGGCAGAGCAGAGCAGCCACGCCTGGGGCTGAGTCCAAGAGACCTGTGTTCTCAGCAAAGTTAAACACACCATGTGTGTCTAGGCCTGCCTCCTCCTAAGAATAAGAACACCTCCTGTTGGTGTGGTGTTTTAACTATGAAGTAGTAATTGTTTCATTAAATGCTCCGAGCTTTTCCATTTTAGAGGTAAGGCATTTTATTTTCATTAAAAATTTTATGTGTATTTTTATTGAAATGTAGTTCATTTACACTATTGTGTTTCTGGAGTGTAGCACAGTGACTCAGTGATTTTTCGTACACACACACACACACACATGCTGCTTAGTCACGTCTGAAATCTGTGCGACCCTATGGACTGTAGCCCACCAGGCTCCTCTCCGTGGGATTCTCCAGGCAAGAGCACTAGAGTGGGTTGCCATGCCCTCCTCCAGGGGATCTTCCCAACCCAGGGATCAAACCTGGGTCTCCTGCACTGCAGGCAGATACTTTACCACTGAACCACCAGGGAAGCCCCAGTTATGTATATATATAAAATCTCCTTCAGGTTATCTTCCCTCAAAATTCTGAGTATGGCTCCCTGTGCTAGAAGGGATTTTAAATCTGAGTTACAGATTCAGGTTCTCACAGTTGAGTCCAGGAAGGAAGGAAACGCACAGAACGGTCTCTGGAGTTGCCTTTGAGGGCAATTGAGAGCCCGGAGGCTGGAAGGGGAGGAGACTTGCCTTTCCCCTGCATACCTTCCTTCCTCACTTTGCCTTTCCTACCACTTGCACATGATCTGCTCAAGGTACATACACTCCTTGTGCTCGGTGCTGGTACATGTAGTTTATTTCTCACAGTTTTTCAAAGCAAGCATTATCCATCCCATTTCACAGGCAGGTAGCTGAACCGGGCCGAAGCCACCTCAGTCATTGTTCGGGTTACCTCTGATTTTCCCACCTCCATTCCTTTCACTTCCTGGAAACTGCTCTTCCAGAACGTTTGGAAATGAGGAAGAAAATGTGAAATGAAAAAATGTGTTTTGCCTTTACAAAAGTTTAGAGTCCAGCTGAAGTTAAGGAGTGGACATTAATGGTTACATTTCAGGTCTGACAGTGAAGGAATCATTGGTGACTTTCTTTTTTGACTTCACTGCAAATTAGTAAAAGTAAGCTACGCAGGGGCTTCCCCTGGTGGTCCAGTGGATAAGGACACCGCCTTGCACTGCAAGGGGCGCCGGTTCGATCCCTGGCCTGGGAGGATCCCACGTGCCGCGGAGCGGCTGGACTGATGTGTCCGATTACCGAGCCGGAGCTCTGGAGCGCATGCGCCCAGAGCCGGTGCTCTGTGACAATAGAGGCCACAATGATGGGAGGCCCACAGGAGCCAAAGAACAAAGACGGATGAAAACAGAGAAATGAAAGACCAATAGAAGTGGCCCACCTGCTCCCCTCCCTCCCCAACCCGACCCCCGCCCAAAATAAATAAATAAATCTTTTAAAAAAAAAAAAAGTAAGCTATGCGGGAAGAAACTCCGACTTTTCCTTCCACAAAATATACTTGTGCTTCATGTCTTTGTTTTCACTGCTGGGGAGATCAAAGTTTAGATTTCCCCTAAAACATTAATCGTGATTTTTACTGAATTTACATCTGCTTGCCTGCTTGCTTGACCTGTAGTTTTTTAACCTTTTCCTGGTTTTCCATCATCTCCTGTTTTTTTTAAATAAGGTTCATTTTTTATTTTATTTTATTTATTTTTGGCTATTCTGGGTTTTCACTGCTGCTGCAGGCTCCTCTCTAGTTGCAGGGAGTGGGGGCTACTCTCTAGTGGAGGTGAGCAGGCTTCTTGCTGCGGTCACTTCTCTTGTGGAGCTCGGGCTCCAGGGCGCACGGGCTTCAGTAGTTGCGGCCCAGGGGCTCCACAGTTGCGGCTCCGAGACTGTAGAGCCCAGGCTCCACAGGTGTGGCTCACGGGTTTAGCTGCTCCACCGCATGTAGAATCTTCTCGGATCAGGGATTGAACCTGTGTCTCCCGTGTACTGGCAGGCGAACTCTTCACCACTGAGCTACCAGGGAAGCCCACACCTCCTGGTTTTTGTTGTTTTGTTTTGTTTAGGCCAAGCTGTGTGGCACATGGGACCTTAGTTCCCAGACGAGGGACTGAACCCATGCCCCCTGCACTGGAAACATGAAGTGTTAACCACTGTCCTACCAGGGAAGTCCCCATCACCTCCTATTTATCACAAAAACCATGCTGATCTTGTCTTCCAAGACTGATAACCAGATTTTCCCTTGCTGCCACTTAGCCATCATATTCCTAAACTTACTTGATTTAAACATCAGCAAACATTTACAGAATGACTGCTCCCCATCAGGTCAGGAGGAGGCTATTCAGATGAAGTAAAACCCTCTTCTGATCTTCAGGTAATTTATAATCTAGTGGGATTAACAAGGAGAGAAGTATACGCACATAAAAAGGATTGACTAACTTGAAATAGCATCAAGAGAGAATGTCCCAGAAAAGTTGGCGGCTTTTGAGTGAGGCTTTGAAAGATGAGTAGGCTAAGTAAGAGATAAGAGAGGCAGGGAGAAGATTGTTGGAGGGAGCACTCCAGACACCCAGAATAGCACTACCAAAAAGTACAGCAAGGGATTTCCCTGGTGGTCCAGTGACTAAGAATCTGTGCTCCCAATGCTGGGGACCTGGGTTCAATCCCTGGTCAGGGAACTAGATCCCACATACCATAACTAAGACCCAGTGCAACCAAATAAATACATTAAAAAAAAAATTAAAAAAAAAAAAGTGCAGCAAGTCCACGGGAGTGCCCTAGGCACATTTCTGGCTGCAGCTGTTCCAAACTGTTTCACCCTAAGCCCTGAAGTCAGTCACCCAACACTCTGCAGCTCAGGGAATGCTTTCCTGAAAAGATCTGGAGCCATCCAATAAAACAGCCACGAATTCCCTCACCGCTGTCAGAATGTTTGGACACCGGCCATTTTGCCCTTATCACCTCTCCGAAAAAAAGTGTTTTCCTTCTCCAGGGGATCTCCCCAACCAAGGGATCAAATCTGCAACTCCTGCTTGGCAGATTCTTTAGTCGTGAGCCACCTGGGAAGCTCCGAATAATCCCTATTCATTCTTTTAAGCCCCAAGTCAATGTTAACTCCTTAGGAAACCTTCCCTGATAGGACACTGAGGCTAAGAAAGGGCATCCATAGCATGTCTTGGCACCCTTTTTATGTGAGGAAATGTTGTCAAAGTCAAGATGTTAGGCAAACAATTGGTTGGAACCCCTTTCTATAATTCTGGTCATTATCTGAGAGACTGTCACTAACCAGGGAAGTCCCCATCACCTCCTATTTATCACAAAAACCATGCTGATCTTGTCTTCCAAGACTGATAACCAGATTTTCCCTTGCTGCCACTTAGCCATCATATTCCTAAACTTACTTGATTTAAACATCAGCAAACATTTACAGAATGACTGCTCCCCATCAGGTCAGGAGGAGGCTATTCAGATGAAGTAAAACCCTCTTCTGATCTTCAGGTAATTTATAATCTAGTGGGATTAACAAGGAGAGAAGTATACGCACATAAAAAGGATTGACTAACTTGAAATAGCATCAAGAGAGAATGTCCCAGAAAAGTTGGCGGCTTTTGAGTGAGGCTTTGAAAGATGAGTAGGCTAAGTAAGAGATAAGAGAGGCAGGGAGAAGATTGTTGGAGGGAGCACTCCAGACACCCAGAATAGCACTACCAAAAAGTACAGCAAGGGATTTCCCTGGTGGTCCAGTGACTAAGAATCTGTGCTCCCAATGCTGGGGACCTGGGTTCAATCCCTGGTCAGGGAACTAGATCCCACATACCATAACTAAGACCCAGTGCAACCAAATAAATACATTAAAAAAAAAATTAAAAAAAAAAAAGTGCAGCAAGTCCACGGGAGTGCCCTAGGCACATTTCTGGCTGCAGCTGTTCCAAACTGTTTCACCCTAAGCCCTGAAGTCAGTCACCCAACACTCTGCAGCTCAGGGAATGCTTTCCTGAAAAGATCTGGAGCCATCCAATAAAACAGCCACGAATTCCCTCACCGCTGTCAGAATGTTTGGACACCGGCCATTTTGCCCTTATCACCTCTCCGAAAAAAAGTGTTTTCCTTCTCCAGGGGATCTCCCCAACCAAGGGATCAAATCTGCAACTCCTGCTTGGCAGATTCTTTAGTCATGAGCCACCTGGGAAGCTCTGAATAATCCCTATTCATTCTTTTAAGCCCCAAGTCAATGTTAACTCCTTAGGAAACCTTCCCTGATAGGACACTGAGGCTAAGAAAGGGCATCCATAGCATGTCTTGGCACCCTTTTTATGTGAGGAAATGTTGTCAAAGTCAAGATGTTAGGCAAACAATTGGTTGGAACCCCTTTCTATAATTCTGGTCATTATCTGAGAGATCCTTCTGGCCAGTCTGATTTTATTATTCATTTATTTAATTTTAAAATAATTTGATTTCTTTATTTTTGTCTGTGCTGGGTCTTGGTTGCTGTGCGGGCTTTTCTCTGGCTGTGGCGGCTTCTCCTGTTGCAGAGCGCAGGCTCCAGGGTGCTCGGGCTTCACTAGTTGTGGCACACGAGCTTCACAGCTGTGGCTCTCAGGGTCTGGAGGACGGGCTCAGTGCTGGCACACGGGCTTAGCTGCTGTCAGTGTGTGGCATCTGCCCAGCCCAGGATCAAACAGGTGTCTCCTGCGCCGGCAAGCAGATGCTTCGCCACTGAGCCACAGCGGGGGACCCTCCCACTGATTTTAGATGTGGCTGTTGCCCTTAACTGTCTTTGGCAAGGCGATTTTGCAACCCCACAGTCCTGTGTTTAAAACACATATGACTGATCTGGGATTATACATATCTGTAAACAACAAAACTCTGTAAAAGTAAAGAGTCAAATAGAAATAATTATAAAAAACCACACTGATTGAAAACATACTCTGCACTTAGTACTGTCCTAGATACAATAACCATACAAAGAAATGACTTTTAAAATTGTTGTTGGGAACCAGGATATGCCACCTCCCCATACGCCACTTTTGCACATGCATAAGGATTAATTCCAGCTGAAGGGACCTGAGTTCCTGAAGTCCCTTACCCGACTGAAAGGAGAACTCCCCCAAAGAATTTGCTCCTAAATCCCCTTTCTCAGGGCAACTCTAATCTTTCCTTCTGGGAAAGCAGAGGTGGGCATCTCACCCAGACAGACCTTGACACATACTAACATATCTCCCATCTGTTCTTCTAAGGCCCCACTTGAAAAAGTGTTTTCCTTCTCCAGGGGATCTCCCCAACCAAGGGATCAAATCTGCAACTCCTGCTTGGCAGATTCTTTAGTCATGAGCCACCTGGGAAGCTCTGAATAATCCCTATTCATTCTTTTAAGCCCCAAGTCAATGTTAACTCCTTAGGAAACCTTCCCTGATAGGACACTGAGGCTAAGAAAGGGCATCCATAGCATGTCTTGGCACCCTTTTTATGTGAGGAAATGTTGTCAAAGTCAAGATGTTAGGCAAACAATTGGTTGGAACCCCTTTCTATAATTCTGGTCATTATCTGAGAGATCCTTCTGGCCAGTCTGATTTTATTATTCATTTATTTAATTTTAAAATAATTTGATTTCTTTATTTTTGTCTGTGCTGGGTCTTGGTTGCTGTGCGGGCTTTTCTCTGGCTGTGGCGGCTTCTCCTGTTGCAGAGCGCAGGCTCCAGGGTGCTCGGGCTTCACTAGTTGTGGCACACGAGCTTCACAGCTGTGGCTCTCAGGGTCTGGAGGACGGGCTCAGTGCTGGCACACGGGCTTAGCTGCTGTCAGTGTGTGGCATCTGCCCAGCCCAGGATCAAACAGGTGTCTCCTGCGCCGGCAAGCAGATGCTTCGCCACTGAGCCACAGCGGGGGACCCTCCCACTGATTTTAGATGTGGCTGTTGCCCTTAACTGTCTTTGGCAAGGCGATTTTGCAACCCCACAGTCCTGTGTTTAAAACACATATGACTGATCTGGGATTATACATATCTGTAAACAACAAAACTCTGTAAAAGTAAAGAGTCAAATAGAAATAATTATAAAAAACCACACTGATTGAAAACATACTCTGCACTTAGTACTGTCCTAGATACAATAACCATACAAAGAAATGACTTTTAAAATTGTTGTTGGGAACCAGGATATGCCACCTCCCCATACGCCACTTTTGCACATGCATAAGGATTAATTCCAGCTGAAGGGACCTGAGTTCCTGAAGTCCCTTACCCGACTGAAAGGAGAACTCCCCCAAAGAATTTGCTCCTAAATCCCCTTTCTCAGGGCAACTCTAATCTTTCCTTCTGGGAAAGCAGAGGTGGGCATCTCACCCAGACAGACCTTGACACATACTAACATATCTCCCATCTGTTCTTCTAAGGGCCCATTTGTTCTTCCATAAATGCCCTTTCTACTCCTCCCTTCCCCTACTAAATTAGCTAAACATACAGAGGCCTAACTCTACCACCTCTTTGAGTTACTCATCGCTGGGTAGACCAGGTGTTGTTTACACAACGCATGGGTGAATAAACTGTTTACTTTTTTCTTGTTACCTTGTCTTTTGTCAACCTGACAGTGCCCCAGTCTGAACACCTAGGTGAGGAGAGGGGAAAAGATACTCTTTCCTGCCCTATAGTTCTTCTCGGTGGCTCAGCGGTACAGAGTCCGCCTGCAGTGTGGGAGACGTGAGTTCAATCCCAATTAGACCCTAATTCATCTCCAGAAATCTTGGACTCTAAACATAGAGCTGGTG
The DNA here is from genome assembly GCA_022376925.1 of Tragulus kanchil. Taxonomy (NCBI): domain Eukaryota; kingdom Metazoa; phylum Chordata; class Mammalia; order Artiodactyla; family Tragulidae; genus Tragulus; species Tragulus kanchil. Next base: position 151,826,334 of record JAIOJX010000006.1, read on the forward strand.
TTCAGGAGCCACTTCCGTATTATGTGCTGTAGGGAGGGGGCAAGTTGTCAGGCTCAGGCAGGGAGAAATTCACTTTGGTATGACAATGAGGGGAATTAGATTCCCTCAAGGCTGTTTCTGGCTCATTCCCCACTCCTCCACAACTGCCTCCCTTAGGGTATGGTCTCCTGGTTCAGCTCGCTGAGACAGTCCATTAGCGAACCTGACCGGCTGCTGAGAACAGTCCCGTGGGAGTGGCTCTTCTTGCTGGAATGAGGGTGGAGGGGAACTGGAGCAGCTTCGTTAGGACAGCACCATCCAGCTGCTCCCTCAGACTGAAGTGAACTCGCAAAGACTTTTGAAAAGCAAACTGGGGGAATTCCTGGCGGTCAAGTGGTTAAGGCTCTGAGCTTCCACTGCAGGAGGCAAGGGTTTGATTCCTGGTTGGAGAACTAAGAGCGGTGCAGCCAAAAAAATAAAATAAAGCCAATTGGTGAGCATGGCCAGTTAGAGAATATTGAGGAGAGGGTAGGAGGAAGAGGAATTATCGCTCATGGTATGGCTGGACCTGTGACTTGGCGAGCCACTGGAGCACTCAGGAGCCCACAGACCAGGAAGAGGCCATGGAGGGCTGGGGACAGGAAAACAGCCCTGGGAGGCTTAACTCTCCTCATTTTCACATCAGTACAGGCTCTCCCCTCCTAGCTAGGAAACTTCCACCCCCACAACTTGCCCCCTAGGGAGGGGTCTCCTGAACACTACCTTCCAGCTGAGGAACATTCTGGAAAGTACAGAAAAGGCATGATTTCCATCAAAGGTCCAGTACTTATTCCCAGGCAGAAGTTTTATCTTGAATGCCTGCATTCTTTTCAACAGAAGCTGCAAGTCATGTGGGGGGAGGGCCAGAGGGAAACCTGGGTTCAGATCCGAGCTCTGAAGTCCATCTTGAGCAAGGCCTTCACCATTGAAAGTCCAAAAGGTTTAAAATCCAAGTTTTCTGGAAATGAAGGTCTAATTTCCCTCACATATTAAAAGAACAATTATAACAATCCTTACTGTATGGACCTCCCAGGCTTATAGCAAGAACAATTTAGTTTAAATTGGAAACCTTCCCAAGTTAGAGATCTCCTAAAGAGCTGGTGTTCAGGAGCCACTTCCGTATTATGTGCTGTAGGGAGGGGGCAAGTTGTCAGGCTCAGGCAGGGAGAAATTCACTTTGGTATGACAATGAGGGGAATTAGATTCCCTCAAGGCTGTTTCTGGCTCATTCCCCACTCCTCCACAACTGCCTCCCTTAGGGTATGGTCTCCTGGTTCAGCTCGCTGAGACAGTCCATTAGCGAACCTGACCGGCTGCTGAGAACAGTCCCGTGGGAGTGGCTCTTCTTGCTGGAATGAGGGTGGAGGGGAACTGGAGCAGCTTCGTTAGGACAGCACCATCCAGCTGCTCCCTCAGACTGAAGTGAACTCGCAAAGACTTTTGAAAAGCAAACTGGGGGAATTCCCTGGCGGTCAAGTGGTTAAGGCTCTGAGCTTCCACTGCAGGAGGCAAGGGTTTGATTCCTGGTTGGAGAACTAAGAGCGGTGCAGCCAAAAAAATAAAATAAAGCCAATTGGTGAGCATGGCCAGTTAGAGAATATTGAGGAGAGGGTAGGAGGAAGAGGAATTATCGTCTGCGGGTATGGCTGGACCTGTGACTTGGCGAGCCACTGGAGCACTCAGGGAGCCCACAGACCAGGAAGAGGCCATGGAGGGCTGGGGACAGGAAAACAGCCCTGGGAGGCTTAACTCTCCTCATTTTCACATCAGTACAGGCTCTCCCCTCCTAGCTAGGAAACTTCCACCCCCACAACTTGCCCCCTAGGGAGGGGTCTCCTGAACACTACCTTCCAGCTGAGGAACATTCTGGAAAGTACAGAAAAGGCATGATTTCCATCAAAGGTCCAGTACTTATTCCCAGGCAGAAGTTTTATCTTGAATGCCTGCATTCTTTTCAACAGAAGCTGCAAGTCATGTGGGGGGAGGGCCAGAGGGAAACCTGGGTTCAGATCCGAGCTCTGAAGTCCATCTTGAGCAAGGCCTTCACCATTGAAAGTCCAAAAGGTTTAAAATCCAAGTTTTCTGGAAATGAAGGTCTAATTTCCCTCACATATTAAAAGAACAATTATAACAATCCTTACTGTATGGACCTCCCAGGCTTATAGCAAGAACTAAATTTAGGAGACAACTTTTGAGCAAGGGCACAGCTCCTTCCGATGATTTCAATTTATAGCTCAAATTGGGCTTCCCTTGTGGCTCAGAGTGTAAAGAATCTACCGCAGTGCAGGAGACACAGGTTCCATCACTGGAAAGATCCCCTGAAGGAGGAAAAGGCAACCCACTCCAGTATTCTTGCCTGGGAAGTACGACAGAGGAGACTGGTGGGCTACAGTCCATGGGGTTGCAAGTGTCGGACATGATTTAAGTGACCAAACCACCAGTGGTTAAGAATCCGTGCGGGGGACATAGTTTCGATCCCTGGTCCAGTAAGATCCCACAGGTCTCAGAGCAACTAAGCTGGTGCGCCTCAGCTACTGAGCCTGTGCTCTAGAGCCCGAGTGCTGCAACTACGGAAGCCTATGAGCCTAGAGCCTGTGATCCACAACAAAAGAAGCCACTGCAATGAGAAGCTCGTGCACCCCAACAAAGAGTAGCCCTTGCTCTCTGCAACTAGAGAAAGCCTGTGTACAGCAATGAAGACCCAGTGCAACCCACAGTGCAAAAACAAACGAACAAACAAAAAACTGGTTGCTTAGGGCCCACTACCGAGTCCTAATTTTGAAAAAAACGCTCCACCAGGGTCAGTGATGGAGACAGCTGGCTGAGAAGTTTCTTGTATTCAAATGGGAGCCCCTCCACTTGCTGTGTGCCTGGGCTCAGCTAATGAACTTTGCTAATCCCTAAGGACCTCAACTATTACATGAGGACAAGTTACTTCACAGGATTTTTGTGGGAAGGAGATAGTAAGCTGTCATGATCATTTTTATTAGTGGATCCTGGGATCAAGGAAGCCCCTAGGGTTTCCAGGTTGTTCAGCCCACGCATTCTGTTCATTTGTAGAGGGAAGCTCTCCTGGCTAAAACCCTCCATTCTTTCCCTCACTTATTGTCTACATCAAACTGCGGTCCCCTAAGACCACATCTCAGCTGTGGCCCTTGCCCTTGGACCTCTGAACAGTCTAGACCCCAAACTCGAGTCCTGTGATTGTGAACAATGTCCTCTGATGTATCTTTGTCTTGGAACATACAGTCTTCTCCTTCTGAAATGCCTCTCCTTTTATTTTTACCTAAACAACACCTAAACAGGTCTCAAGATAAAGCTTGAGGGTCTCTTGTGTATACAGGCTTTCCTGGTGTATTGCCTTTCCCTTCCTCCCCGAAATCCTATTCTATATATGTATGTATGTATGTATGTATGTATGTATTTTTGACTATACTATGCAGCATGCGGGATCTTCCACAACCAGGGCTTGAACCTGTGCCCCCTGCAGTGAGACGGAAGAATCTTAATCACTGGGCCACCAGGGAAACCCTGTCCTAATATTAAATGAAGAAAGAAGAGATAATTACAGGTAAGTATTTAACATCTTTGGAAAGCAGAGTTTATACAACTCCAAAATAATCTTAATATAATTAAATAACCCTTATTTACTATGAGGATTTCAAAACATTTTGGACAGGGTTGGGGCTCAGTTACAGCTTTGCAATCTGGCTCTCTCTTTTCCAGACATGCCCTGAATATCAGATGCTCGTGTGCCTCTCTGTCCTATTTTGTTTTGTTTTGTTTTTAGACACACGCTTTAAAAATATGGAACGCTCCACGAATTTGTGTGTCATCCCAGCGCAGGGGCCATGCTAATCTTCTCTGTATTGTTCCAATTTTAGTATATGTGCTGCCAAAGCGACACCTATTTTGCTTTCAATTCTAAGGAATGTAGTGATGAGATTAAGCCAAGGGTCAATAGTGGTGTGATGGAGGAACAGTGACTATAAATCTAATCTTTCTGCAAACAAACAGATTAAATATATGAATCGCAGCTGTTGTGGGCCGGTTTGTCTCATGACATTCCTGGTGGACCTGCCCCGGATCTGACTTTAGGGCAAGAGGGCAGGACAGTTTGTTAGGCTTCGAATGGAACAGAAGGATCAGCTCAACCTGCTGGCAGCTGCTCTGCTGGGCCAGGCCGTAGGCAGCAGCTGGGAAACTGCCTTGAAGGACACGAATGTAAGTCCCTCTGTCTATGTTTTAGATCAGAATTTTTCTTGCTCAAAGCCAAGGAGAAAGGGGAAAGGCGTAAAGAGTGGGCATGATAGTTGGCACAGGAATTGGAACATCTCTGTCCTAATTTTTCCATCTGAAAAACAGAAAGGGGAAGTTTGTGTTGTGAGTTCCTGACTCATCTTTTGAGCACTTTTACTTTGGAAATTCGATCATGTTTCCATCCTAGAACCAGGGAAATGCTCCAGAATTCTAGTGGCTCTTCTGTCTAGGCTGAAATTCAAATATTCCCAAGGCTGCCTACCCACCCCTAAATATTCCCTGCATATTTGAGGGTCCTAGACAACAGGGATGAGATGCTTCTGCTCAGATTAAAGCCCAGAGCTAGCCCTGGGGTCTAGGCCATTGGCTAGCCGACTTTAAGGACCACATCTGGGAGTTTCCTGGCAGTCCAGTGATTAGGGCTTAGAGCTTCCCCCGGAGGGGGCACAGGTTCATTCCCTGGTTGTGGAACTAAGTCCCACAAGCCAAGTGTGGAAATTCAAGAAAAAACAGCACCACTTCTGTTCCAACCCTTCCTGTATTTTCTTCCTCAGTTCCCCTCATTCTCACTCCCAGCACCTTGCATGGCATCCCACCTCCTCATGATGGTGGCTCAAGTCCTCACTGTGTAGCTGGGAACCGTTCGACTGATCTTGGTTCTCCTTGAGTCTCCACCCTTTATTTTATTTTTAAAAAATGTTTTATTGATTGATTGATACTATTGACTATTCTGGGTTTTCACTGCTGCCACAGGCTCTTCTCTAGTTGCAAGGAGTGGGGGCTCCTCTCTAGTGGAGGTGAGCAGGCTTCTTGCTGCGGTCACCCTATTGGGGCTATTCCTGGGTTTTCATCTGGGCCTTTTGGGTCACAGGCTTAGTTGCTAACATGGGTCTTCCTAGGGTTGAACCCGTGTCTCTCATGTTGGGACCTGCCCCGGATCTGACTTTAGGGCAAGAGGGCAGGACAGTTTGTTAGGCTTCGAATGGAACAGAAGGATCAGCTCAACCTGCTGGCAGCTGCTCTGCTGGGCCAGGCCGTAGGCAGCAGCTGGGAAACTGCCTTGAAGGACACGAATGTAAGTCCCTCTGTCTATGTTTTAGATCAGAATTTTTCTTGCTCAAAGCCAAGGAGAAAGGGGAAAGGCGTAAAGAGTGGGCATGATAGTTGGCACAGGAATTGGAACATCTCTGTCCTAATTTTTCCATCTGAAAAACAGAAAGGGGAAGTTTGTGTTGTGAGTTCCTGACTCATCTTTTGAGCACTTTTACTTTGGAAATTCGATCATGTTTCCATCCTAGAACCAGGGAAATGCTCCAGAATTCTAGTGGCTCTTCTGTCTAGGCTGAAATTCAAATATTCCCAAGGCTGCCTACCCACCCCTAAATATTCCCTGCATATTTGAGGGTCCTAGACAACAGGGATGAGATGCTTCTGCTCAGATTAAAGCCCAGAGCTAGCCCTGGGGTCTAGGCCATTGGCTAGCCGACTTTAAGGACCACATCTGGGAGTTTCCTGGCAGTCCAGTGATTAGGGCTCAGAGCTTCCGGAGGGGCACAGGTTCATTCCCTGGTTGTGGAACTAAGTCCCACAAGCCAAGTGTGGAAATTCAAGAAAAAACAGCACCACTTCTGTTCCAACCCTTCCTGTATTTTCTTCCTCAGTTCCCCTCATTCTCACTCCCAGCACCTTGCATGGCATCCCACCTCCTCATGATGGTGGCTCAAGTCCTCACTGTGTAGCTGGGAACCGTTCGACTGATCTTGGTTCTCCTTGAGTCTCCACCCTTTATTTTATTTTTAAAAAATGTTTTATTGATTGATTGATACTATTGACTATTCTGGGTTTTCATTGCTGCCACAGGCTCTTCTCTAGTTGCAAGGAGTGGGGGCTCCTCTCTAGTGGAGGTGAGCAGGCTTCTTGCTGCGGTCACTTCTCTTGCTGTGGAACTCGAGCTCCAGGGCACACAGACTTCAGTAGTTGCAGCACATGGGCTCCATAGTTGCGGCTCTGAGGCTCTAGAGCACAGGCTCAACAGTTGTGGCTCACAGGCTTAGTTGCTCTACAGCGAGTGGGATCTTCCCGGATGAGGGATTGAACCCGTGTCTCTCATGTATTGGCAAGCTAACTCTTCACCACTGAGCTACCAGGGAAGTCCTTTTTTTTTTTTTATTTTTTACAGAGTTTTGTTGTTTACTGCCACACATCAACCTGAATCCACCGTAGGTCTACGTATGCTCCCCCTCCGCTTCGAGTCCTCTTAAATCAGTGTGCCCTCGAAGAGACCCAGAGTGCTCACTCTAAAATGCAAAAAATCACTCCTAAAATCCTTCAAGAATAGTACGACATTATAGGAAAAATTCTCAGCTGCCTGGTGTGGCAGACAAGACCTTTCGACTTCTGATCCTGCAACCCCACAGGCTGGAACTTGCACTGCACCTGGGCCAGTCGCTTAGAAGCTCTCAGAATCTTACGATTTCCTGAGGGCAGCGCCGTCTGTCAACAGGCAGATCAGCTGTGCCTTCTTAGGAGAAGCACACCTCGACCTCTCCCCTCCTCAAGGACTCCCAGTCAGCGGCCCCGCCTTTGCTTTCCCTGGAACTTTCTGCTTATCTCTATCATGATTCTTGTCTCTTCACGTAGCTCTTTAATGTGACCGACTGTGTGCATAGTGGGAACCCAATATTTATTAAGTTTAACTAAACTGATTCTTAAAGATACTTATTTATTTAGTTGGCTGCTTCAGGTCTTGAGGCTTCCCTGGTGACACAGATGGTAAAGAATCTGCCTGCCATGCAGGTGACCTGGATTCGATCCTTGGGTCAGGAAGATTCCCCGGAGAAAGAAATGGCACCCACTCCAGTATTGTTGCCTGCAAAATTCCATGGACAGAAGAGCCTGGTGGGCTACAGTCCCCGGGGTTGCAAAGAGTTGGACGTGACTGAGTGACTGACACTTTTGGTTTTAGTTGTGGCATGCAGAATCTTTTTATTATAGTTGCAGCAAGTGGGATCCAGTTTCCTGACCAGGGAACCTAGTCGGCTGCCTTGGAGGACAGAGTGTTAGCCACTGGAACGCCAGGGAAGTCCCAACTAAATTGACTTTTGATCTTTCAGAACTTCCAATAGTGATAAGATTTTGTCAGCATCAGGGTCTTGGCATAATTCATTCTGCTGGAATAATTTTTCTTCCCATACTCTGCTTATTTCCTATACAGCAGTATATTTTCTAATTTCAAATAAATGGGTAACTTTAAGCAATTTTCTCACTTAGTGTGTGTACATGCCTCAGTTCCTAATCTGTAGAATTGCACCAACAATCCTGGTTATGAGGAGTAAGTTAAATGAGATACTGTGCTAAATGGATTTGTGCCTGGCCTATAGCTAACATTTATTGCTCTGTACTTAAAATTTTATTTTAATTATTAAATGTCATTTCACTTCAAGCTCCAAAAACCCAGGAACTCTGATGTCTTCTTCACTAGTGTAGTGAGCCTACTGTGGTATACAGTAAGTGCAAAATACATTCATGCCGGGCTTCCCCTGGTGGTCCAGTGGGTAAAGACACCGCCTTGAAGTGCAAGGGGCGCCGGTTCGAGCCCTGGCCTGGGAAGATCCCACGTGCCGCGGAGCGGCTGGACTGATGTGTCCAATCACCGAGCCAGAGCTCTGGAGCGCATGCGCCCAGAGCCGGTACTCTGCAACGACAGACGCCACCGCGATGGGAGGCCCACGGGAGCCAAAGAACAAAGACGGATGAACATAGAGAAACGAAAGACCAATAGAAGTGGCCCGCCTGCTCCCTCCCTCCCCAACCCGACCCCCGCCCAAATATAAATAAATAAATAAATCTTAAAAAAAAAAAAAAAAACATTCATGCCATCTGGACCTCCCTGCAGGTTCAGTGGTTAAGACTTAATGCTCCTAATGCAGGAGGCATAGATTCAACTCTTGGTCAGGGAACTAAGATCCCGCATATCACATGGCTTGGCAAAAAAAAAAAAATTCATGCCATCTGAATGAGTGAATAAATGGCAATCCTTTCTTTAGAGCATTCGCTGAAAATAATAGGGAGCTGTGCCTGCTTACTAGGGTGAGAACAGAAGCAGTGTCAGTGACCTTATTTATTTTATTTTTTAGCCGCACCCTCTGGAAGCATGTGGGATCTTAGTTCCCCAAGCAGTGATCGAACCAAATCGCCTGTGTTGGAAGGTGGAATCTTAACCACTGGACCACCAAGGAAGTACCTCAGCAGCCTTCTTTTTTTGGGGGGGGGGTTGGGGAGGGAGGGGGCGGATGGGCCACTTCTATTGGTCTTTCACTTGTCCATTTTCATCCATCTTTGTTCTTTGGCCCGTGTGGGCCTCCCATCGCGGTGGCCTCTGTTGTCGCAGAGCACCGGCTCTGGGCGCATGCGCTCCAGAGCTCCGGCTCGGTAATTGGACACATCGGTCCAGCCGCTCCGTGGCACGTGGGATCCTCCCAGGCCAGGGATTGAACCGGTGCCCCTTGCACTGCAAGGCGGTGTCCTTACCCACTGGACCACCAGGGAAGCCTCAGCAGCCTTCTTTAATCAATCCTTATATTCACTGGCTATATAAACAAGCAACTCTTTTTATTTTCTTCAGTTTAAATGAAACCACTTGAGCGAAAGTCAGATGAGTGACGTCATCTTTGGATTTTTATTACAGGGAACATGGGCTCTTATTTACTTCATTCGGAACTGAGAGTATCAGGTCTAGGATTGATTATGAAACTGTCAGGATAAATATGTTCAGGTTACGGTGACCCTGCTCTGGAGAGAAGAGACTGAGCCTCGGGATGATGCACCGGGAGAACAGACTGACAAACAGTATCAAAATGACAAGGTGATGTAGACAGCCTTGTAAGCAAGCTCAACTCCAACTGTAATCTTAAATTTTACTTCCAGTAAAATTTTGCTTCCAGAAGACCTTAGCCTCCCCCTGCATAAACCACCTTATGAAAGTAGTGCTATAGACAGCGGAGACAAAAGCACAAGTTTACCATTTTTAGTAGGAAGAGAAGTTCTGAAAAAGAAGGAAAGTCTAAAGTCAGCTTCCCTAGGATGCAGTTTTTCTTTTTCATTAACCACAAAACTTTCAACAAAAAGATGTTTAAAAATAAGTCAGTGGCGAGGGGGAAGGAGGAGGGAGGAATAGTTAGGGAGTTTGGGACTGGTATGTACACACTGTGATATTTAAAAGAGACAACCAACTAGGACCTACTGTATAGCACAAGGAACTCTGCTCAATATTCTGTAACAACCTAATTGGGAAAATAAATTGTAAAATAATAGATACATGTATATGGATAACTGAATCACTTTGTTGTACATATACTCATTATAATATAAAAGTTTTAAAGAACTATTAATGAGTAAGTAAAACACTACTGTAAAAAACAACAACAACAACAACAAAATAAAAGCCAGCCATAGCTATGTTGTTGCCAAAAAAAAAAGAAAAAGTCAATGGCTAAAGACTATCGATTCAATCCCTGGATCAGCAAGATCCCCTGGAGGAGGGCATGGCAACCCAATGCAGTATTCCTGCCTGGAAAATTCCATGGACAGAGGATTCTGGTGGGCTACAGGGGTCACAAAGAGTCAGACTCGCCTGTGCATGCATAGAAAACCTAGGTTGAGTCAAGGCTCAGTGACTGACTACAGACAAGGTAAAAGGATGGTTCCCTAGTTCTCATTCTCTAATGAAGGTCAGCACAGAGGGTCATCAGGAGCAATGGGTGACAGATTCTTTTATAAGCCAGAAGCTTATAAAAACCACTGGGTCTTCCTTGGTGGTCCAGTGGGTAGGGAGTCCGCCTTGCAGTGCAAAGGGTAGTGATTCGATCCCTGACCCAGAAAGATACCACGTGCCGCAGAGCAGCTGGACCAGTGTGTCCAGTTACGAGCCAGCACTCTGGAATGCACGCACTGGAGCCAGTGCTCTGCAACTGGAGAGGCCACTGCAATGGGAGGCCCACACAGGCCAAAGAACAAAGATGGATGAAAATGAATAAATAAAAAACCAATAAAAGGCCAAAATTTTAAAAACACACAAAGTTTACATTGTTCAAAACCAGTAAATTTTGCTTCCAGAAGACCTTAGCTTCCCTCTGCATAAACCACCTTATGAAATTAGTAGCATAGACATCAGAGAGGAAAGGACAACTTTATCCTTTTTAGTAGGGAAAGAAGTGAAGTTCTGAAAAAGAAGGAAAGTCTAAAATCAGATTCCCCTAGGATGCAGTTTTTCTTTTTCATTAACCACAAAACTTTCAACAAAAAGATGTTTAAAAATAAGTCAGTGGCGAGGGGGAAGGAGGAGGGAGGAATAGTTAGGGAGTTTGGGACTGGTATGTACACACTGTGATATTTAAAAGAGACAACCAACTAGGACCTACTGTATAGCACAAGGAACTCTGCTCAATATTCTGTAACAACCTAATTGGGAAAATAAATTGTAAAATAATAGATACATGTATATGGATAACTGAATCACTTTGTTGTACATATACTCATTATAATATAAAAGTTTTAAAGAACTATTAATGAGTAAGTAAAACACTACTGTAAAAAACAACAACAACAACAACAAAATAAAAGCCAGCCATAGCTATGTTGTTGCCAAAAAAAAAAGAAAAAGTCAATGGCTAAAGACTATCGATTCAATCCCTGGATCAGCAAGATCCCCTGGAGGAGGGCATGGCAACCCAATGCAGTATTCCTGCCTGGAAAATTCCATGGACAGAGGATTCTGGTGGGCTACAGGGGTCACAAAGAGTCAGACTCGCCTGTGCATGCATAGAAAACCTAGGTTGAGTCAAGGCTCAGTGACTGACTACAGACAAGGTAAAAGGATGGTTCCCTAGTTCTCATTCTCTAATGAAGGTCAGCACAGAGGGTCATCAGGAGCAATGGGTGACAGATTCTTTTATAAGCCAGAAGCTTATAAAAACCACTGGGTCTTCCTTGGTGGTCCAGTGGGTAGGGAGTCCGCCTTGCAGTGCAAAGGGTAGTGATTCGATCCCTGACCCAGAAAGATACCACGTGCCGCAGAGCAGCTGGACCAGTGTGTCCAGTTACGAGCCAGCACTCTGGAATGCACGCACTGGAGCCAGTGCTCTGCAACTGGAGAGGCCACTGCAATGGGAGGCCCACACAGGCCAAAGAACAAAGATGGATGAAAATGAATAAATAAAAAACCAATAAAAGGCCAAAATTTTAAAAACACACAAAAAAACCACTGGGCCACCCTGGTGGTCCTTCCGAACCTCAGCACTGTAGACCTTACCCAGTTATATGCGTGCTAACCCTTTCTGTTCATGACTTGTACTTGTTCCTCTGTATTCTATGTTGTTTATCACTAAGCATAATCTAAGAGTTCAGAAGTCAAGACCAGACAGAGTTTAAGCATCAGCAGGTGGTGACGGCTTCAGAGGAGGAAGAGGAGGCTTCCCAGGACAGATGTGGTTCTGGCCCACTAGGCAGTCAAGCTACTGCCTCCCCATCCCCTGCATAGGAAAGACCCCTCTAGTGCAGATTCCCTCCTGGGGCAAATGGTGGGTGGCTTTCTTGTAGTTCTTGTTTGCCCCCAGAACATAGAATCTCTTATCCTCACAGCCCAGTACCCTTTGTTGTTATAGTTCTTTATCTAGGGTCTTCAAACTCCAAACCAGATAAAAAGGCAATTCTAGCACTTTCTTACACAATGAGAAAGACAAGTGACTAAGGAAAGGTGTGGGAGGACAAGAGAGGAGGAGGCGGGACTCCAGCCCGGGGCACACTCACCACTTTTTGGTTCCCTTCATGATCGGTGAGCAGCCATTCGATGTCCAGGGTGTCTTTTTCTGGGAGTCCCAGTTGATGGTGACAGGGCAGAGTGACCTTCTCCTCTGCCACTCTCTTGATCTCCGTGTGAGTCCCCAAGGTCCCAACGTAGTAGGAAACTGGAAGAGTTCCCTGTGCATGCATAGAAAACCTAGGTTGAGTCAAGGCTCAGTGACTGACTACAGACAAGGTAAAAGGATGGTTCCCTAGTTCTCATTCTCTAATGAAGGTCAGCACAGAGGGTCATCAGGAGCAATGGGTGACAGATTCTTTTATAAGCCAGAAGCTTATAAAAACCACTGGGTCTTCCTTGGTGGTCCAGTGGGTAGGAGTCCGCCTTGCAGTGCAAAGGGTAGTGATTCGATCCCTGACCCAGAAAGATACCACGTGCCGCAGAGCAGCTGGACCAGTGTGTCCAGTTACGAGCCAGCACTCTGGAATGCACGCACTGGAGCCAGTGCTCTGCAACTGGAGAGGCCACTGCAATGGGAGGCCCACACAGGCCAAAGAACAAAGATGGATGAAAATGAATAAATAAAAAACCAATAAAAGGCCAAAATTTTAAAAACACACAAAAAAACCACTGGGCCACCCTGGTGGTCCTTCCGAACCTCAGCACTGTAGACCTTACCCAGTTATATGCGTGCTAACCCTTTCTGTTCATGACTTGTACTTGTTCCTCTGTATTCTATGTTGTTTATCACTAAGCATAATCTAAGAGTTCAGAAGTCAAGACCAGACAGAGTTTAAGCATCAGCAGGTGGTGACGGCTTCAGAGGAGGAAGAGGAGGCTTCCCAGGACAGATGTGGTTCTGGCCCACTAGGCAGTCAAGCTACTGCCTCCCCATCCCCTGCATAGGAAAGACCCCTCTAGTGCAGATTCCCTCCTGGGGCAAATGGTGGGTGGCTTTCTTGTAGTTCTTGTTTGCCCCCAGAACATAGAATCTCTTATCCTCACAGCCCAGTACCCTTTGTTGTTATAGTTCTTTATCTAGGGTCTTCAAACTCCAAACCAGATAAAAAGGCAATTCTAGCACTTTCTTACACAATGAGAAAGACAAGTGACTAAGGAAAGGTGTGGGAGGACAAGAGAGGAGGAGGCGGGACTCCAGCCCGGGGCACACTCACCACTTTTTGGTTCCCTTCATGATCGGTGAGCAGCCATTCGATGTCCAGGGTGTCTTTTTCTGGGAGTCCCAGTTGATGGTGACAGGGCAGAGTGACCTTCTCCTCTGCCACTCTCTTGATCTCCGTGTGAGTCCCCAAGGTCCCAACGTAGTAGGAAACTGGAAGAGGAAAACCTCTGATGAGTTGTGCAGAAACCGGATGGTGGTGTGCGGGAAGCAAAGATCACCATGAGTAATTACCGGATGTTTCCGTGGGCAGGGGAGCGTCAAGGTGTGGAAACAATCCCAGCCCAGAAGTCCTGGAAGTCCTGGGTCTCACGCTGGCTCCTCTAGGAACTGAATTCTCATCTCTTCCACACCCCGCCTCCCTCAAGTGCGTTCCTACTAATGCCCACCTCTCCCACCCTCCTGGGTTTTCAGGAACAATGGAATCACTCAGGTCAGAAACAACTTTGTCTTTTGACCTTTTTCTCCACTACTCAGCACAGGCTTTTGAAAGGACGGAAGCTAGAGGGGAGGGCAGGGCTGGGCTGCTCCCAGCACAGGCTCCGGTATGGTCCTCTCCTTAGAGACCTGAAGTCTGGCTGCTCTCACAGAATTCTCCATACGTGCAGCCATGCCTCCAGAACAAGTGGCTCCTACACAGTTCCTGCTCCTTTTAGGGACACACAGTCTCTTACTCCCCCAGCTTCCGTATTTTCCTATCATGTGACCGCCAAATAGGAAGTAGCACTTTCTGCCCAAAGCAAAATTCCAAGTTGCCACATTTGGATCCTGTCCCTTCTTCATCCACACAATATTCCTATGGCCAATAGGAATTCAGTTCTACTTTCTTTAACTTTCCTCTTTTTCCGGAAATGGTATTGTGTCAGCAACTTATTTATTTATTTATCTTATGTTTTTGGTCACACAGCTTGTGGGATCTTAGTTCCCTGACCAGGAATGGAATCAAGGTCCCCAGCAGTGGAAGTATGGAGTCCTAACCACTGGGGACCGCCAGGGAACACAATGAGAAAGACAAGTGACTAAGGAAAGGTGTGGGAGGACAAGAGAGGAGGAGGCGGGACTCCAGCCCGAGGCACACTCACCACTTTTTGGTTCCCTTCATGCTCGGTGAGCAGCCATTCGATGTCCAGGGTGTCTTTTTCTGGGAGTCCCAGTTGATGGTGACAGGGCAGAGTGACCTTCTCCTCTGCCACTCTCTTGATCTCCGTGTGAGTCCCCAAGGTCCCAACGTAGTAGGAAACTGGAAGAGGAAAACCTCTGATGAGTTGTGCAGAAACCGGATGGTGGTGTGCGGGAAGCAAAGATCACCATGAGTAATTACCGGATGTTTCCGTGGGCAGGGGAGCGTCAAGGTGTGGAAACAATCCCAGCCCAGAAGTCCTGGAAGTCCTGGGTCTCACGCTGGCTCCTCTAGGAACTGAATTCTCATCTCTTCCACACCCCGCCTCCCTCAAGTGCGTTCCTACTAATGCCCACCTCTCCCACCCTCCTGGGTTTTCAGGAACAATGGAATCACTCAGGTCAGAAACAACTTTGTCTTTTGACCTTTTTCTCCACTACTCAGCACAGGCTTTTGAAAGGACGGAAGCTAGAGGGGAGGGCAGGGCTGGGCTGCTCCCAGCACAGGCTCCGGTATGGTCCTCTCCTTAGAGACCTGAAGTCTGGCTGCTCTCACAGAATTCTCCATACGTGCAGCCATGCCTCCAGAACAAGTGGCTCCTACACAGTTCCTGCTCCTTTTAGGGACACACAGTCTCTTACTCCCCCAGCTTCCGTATTTTCCTATCATGTGACCGCCAAATAGGAAGTAGCACTTTCTGCCCAAAGCAAAATTCCAAGTTGCCACATTTGGATCCTGTCCCTTCTTCATCCACACAATATTCCTATGGCCAATAGGAATTCAGTTCTACTTTCTTTAACTTTCCTCTTTTTCCGGAAATGGTATTGTGTCAGCAACTTATTTATTTATTTATCTTATGTTTTTGGTCACACAGCTTGTGGGATCTTAGTTCCCTGACCAGGAATGGAATCAAGGTCCCCAGCAGTGGAAGTATGGAGTCCTAACCACTGGACCGCCAGGGAATTCCATCAACCTGCCCGACATTACACAGTTAGGAAGGGTCAGTGCGAGGCTCCACCCAGATCTGGTCTCCCTGTGACGCTCACACTGACAGCCACGCTGAGCCACTCGTGCCCTCGGTTTCTGTGGCTTCCTGGGTGCCTGGTCCTCCATTCGCCTCTCTAAGCTCCTTGAGATTAAGTCCCTCTCTTCACTGCATGCCCAGAGCACTCAGTCAGGGTCTCACATACTGCAGGCGCTCAATAAATGTCTTGGGTAGATTTGAATCTAATGCATTCACCAATTTTACCAATGAGCTAATTGAGATCTGGGGATAAAGGCATCACCCCAAGGTCTTATAACACATAGTGGGAAAAACAACCCATATAAAACCCCTCCTCCTTCAATCCCCATAAAGCAGAGCCGTTTGCATTGTACCAAGCTAAGCTCATTCACTTCAGTCATATCTGATCTGACTCTTTATGGACCGTAGCCCACCAGGGCTATGATAAACCTAGACAATGTGTTAAAAAGCAAAGACATCACTTTGCCAACAAAGATCTGTATAGTCAAGGCTATGGTCTTTCTAGTAGTCAGGGATGGATGTGACAGCTGGACAATAAAGAAGGCTGAGCGCTGAAGAATTGGTGCTTTTGAACTGTGGTGCTGGAGAAGGCTCCTGAGAGGCCCTTGGAAAGCAAGGAGATCGAATCAGTCAATCTTACAGGAAGTCAACCCTGAATACTCTTTGGAAGGACTGATGCCCAAACTGTCTCTGCCCAAGAATTCCAAGTGCAGCATCCTAGCAGGCAAGTTCCTGCTCCTTTTAGGGACACACAGTCTCTTACTCCCCAGCTTCCGATTTTCCTATCATGTGACCGCCAAATAGGAAGTAGCACTTTCTGCCCAAAGCAAAATTCCAAGTTGCCACATTTGGATCCTGTCCCTTCTTCATCCACACAATATTCCTATGGCCAATAGGAATTCAGTTCTACTTTCTTTAACTTTCCTCTTTTTCCGGAAATGGTATTGTGTCAGCAACTTATTTATTTATTTATCTTATGTTTTTGGTCACACAGCTTGTGGGATCTTAGTTCCCTGACCAGGAATGGAATCAAGGTCCCCAGCAGTGGAAGTATGGAGTCCTAACCACTGGACCGCCAGGGAATTCCATCAACCTGCCCGACATTACACAGTTAGGAAGGGTCAGTGCGAGGCTCCACCCAGATCTGGTCTCCCTGTGACGCTCACACTGACAGCCACGCTGAGCCACTCGTGCCCTCGGTTTCTGTGGCTTCCTGGGTGCCTGGTCCTCCATTCGCCTCTCTAAGCTCCTTGAGATTAAGTCCCTCTCTTCACTGCATGCCCAGAGCACTCAGTCAGGGTCTCACATACTGCAGGCGCTCAATAAATGTCTTGGGTAGATTTGAATCTAATGCATTCACCAATTTTACCAATGAGCTAATTGAGATCTGGGGATAAAGGCATCACCCCAAGGTCTTATAACACATAGTGGGAAAAACAACCCATATAAAACCCCTCCTCCTTCAATCCCCATAAAGCAGAGCCGTTTGCATTGTACCAAGCTAAGCTCATTCACTTCAGTCATATCTGATCTGACTCTTTATGGACCGTAGCCCACCAGGGCTATGATAAACCTAGACAATGTGTTAAAAAGCAAAGACATCACTTTGCCAACAAAGATCTGTATAGTCAAGGCTATGGTCTTTCTAGTAGTCAGGGATGGATGTGACAGCTGGACAATAAAGAAGGCTGAGCGCTGAAGAATTGGTGCTTTTGAACTGTGGTGCTGGAGAAGGCTCCTGAGAGGCCCTTGGAAAGCAAGGAGATCGAATCAGTCAATCTTACAGGAAGTCAACCCTGAATACTCTTTGGAAGGACTGATGCTGAAGCTCCAATACTTTGGCCACCCAGAGCAAATAGCTGACTCATTGGAAAAGACCCTGATGCTGGGAAAAATTAAGGGCAGAAGGAGAAGAGAGCGACAGAAGATGAGCTGGTTGGATGGAATCACCAAAGCAATGGCCACGAACTTGGGCAAACTCCAGGAGACAGTGAGGGACAGGGAAGCCTGGCATGCTGCAGTCCACGGGGTCACGAAGAGTTGGACACGACTTGGTGAATGAAAAACGACAAAAAAAAAGTAGGCAGTCACTATGTATTGAATAAATAAATGCAAAGAATCAACTCGGGGAGTTTCCGATTTCAACCACTAGAGGGAATCAAAGGCTGAGACTCGGTCGATGTCCTCAAGGGGAAGAAACACAGTGGTGGGTGGTGTGCTCTGCCAGAGTACGGAGTCTATTTATGCCACACCCAGAATGAACACAGCAGCGCAGGGCTGGGCCCCTTGGTGAGTCACAAGTGGCTTTATGAAGGCAGGGCCCTCTAGATCAGGGTGCACGCACCTCAAGGCTTTTCTGAACCTCAGGTCTCTAGAATCCCTGCAGAGTTTTCAGGTTCTTCTGTGCCTTTTAAATCCCACGCCTGTTCTGAAGTCTATGTGCACAGGGGCCTGGGCTCTGCTTAAAACCCCTAGGCTCATCAATGCCTTGGGGGCTGCTGAATACATGTCTGCTGCCTGGTGGGTAAGCAGGAAGGGGCGATCCAACCCCCTGGGGCCAGCCTTGGGTTCCCCGGGCACTGAAGGGTTCCCTTTCACTGTGAAAGACTTTGCTGCTTCGGCTGTTTCATCATTAAGTTGTGTCTGACTCTTTGCGACCCCATGGACTGTAGCCCACCAGGCTCCTCTGTCCATGGGATTCTCAGGCAAGAATACTGGATTGTGTTGACATTTTTTTCTCCAGGGGATCTTCCTGAACCAGGGGTCAAACTCGTGCCTCCTGCTTGGCAGGCAGATTCTTTATCGCTAAGTACCTGGGAAGCCCGAGAAAGACCTTAGGGATCACCAAAACTGAACTGAAGCTTGGAGAACTTAAGTGCCAAGTCACACCACTGGTTGTTTGCAGAACTGCGGGTACGGTAGTCACCTCCATGGAGTGTCTGGGACTTGTGGCATTGGACGCTGGGAAAGGTGCTGAAAGCGGGCAGTGGTGAGGACCGCCTCCATGTGCAAATACAGTTTTGGAGGCTGCAGAGGTTGAATCATTTGCATACAGGTCTGGCACTTGGGCTTCCCAGGTGACTCCGTGGTGAAGAACCTGACTGGCAATGCTGGAGGCACAAGAGACCTGAGTCTGATCCCTGGGTCAGAAAGATCCCCTGGAGGAAGGCATGGCAACCCACTCCAGTATTTTAGGCTGGAGAATCCCATGGACAGAGGAGCCCAGTGGGCTACAGTCCACAGGGTCTCAAAGAGCTGGACATGACTGAATCAACGTAGCACGCAGGCACACACGCACCTATCCGGTAGGTGGCTCGGATGGTAAAGAATCTGCCTGGAATGCAGGAGACCTGAGTTCTATATACATATAGAACATACATACATACACACACAGATACTTTGTTGCTATGTTTCAGCATCATCGTCACACCTAGGAAAAGTAATCACATAGTGTGACTACTGGAAGATCAATCATCTCTGAAAGGAGCGGTTAAGGAAGACTCCAAGGAGAAAGTGGGACGAAGCTGATTCTGGAGACAGACTGGCTTCTGCGGCCCAGA
Organism: Tragulus kanchil; assembly: GCA_022376925.1. Lineage (NCBI taxonomy): Eukaryota > Metazoa > Chordata > Mammalia > Artiodactyla > Tragulidae > Tragulus > Tragulus kanchil. Next base: position 151,845,294 of record JAIOJX010000006.1, read on the forward strand.
GCCGAGGGGACGCGGCAGAGGGGGCCCCTGGCGGAGAGCCGCTGGCGCAGAGGCGCCTCCAGTCTCCCCCTCCTCGCGCCAGCTCTCAGGCGCCCCAGCTGTGAACCAGGCTTGTTTTCTATTCTACTTTGCCTTCCCAGTCCCATACTAGCCCGACCCCAGAATCTTTCCAGCTAGCAGCCTTTATGAAGCCATGGAAAAGGAAAACCACATTCACTCTGAGCTGGTAAATGACTCATTTGATGTCTTCTCAGAAACAAACATATATTTGATATTTAGAGAAAGCCCGCAGCTGTGGTTATCCGTGGACTCTCAGGCATGTGGGAGTCAGCGTGGTGCCTTATTAGCTTCTCCCACAAGGAGGTGAGTATTTGTTCCTGTAATCCTAAAATGAACGGTGTGGGTGCAAGAACCAAGGTGGCAGCCTTGGCGTGGGGGTGGGGGCACGGGGTATAAAGAGCTTCTGCCAGCTGCCCAGACTGGGGCTGGTTTTAAAGCAGGACAACCATTGTGGATATGCTGTGGGACTGAGGGAACTTCCATGGGAGCTGCACAGCAACCTGGGGGGGCGGGGTGGGGAGGGCCTGGAGGGGGTTCGTGTGGGAGGGGCCAACGGTATACCTATGACTGATCTGGATTTATGTATAGCTGTAAAAGTAGAATAAAAATAATTATTTATATATATATATATATATAAAGGAGGAAAAGGAAGGAAAAACAGGGGAGAAAGCTGGCTTAAAGGAAGAGAGGGAGGAGGAAGCCGCCGGGCTATACTTAGGAGGAGAGGGGAGGAGAAAAGGGAGAGTCCTGTGTTGATAGAAGACAGTTGAAGAAGTTTTCAGACTAAACACAGGCTGATTAAAACTATCACCTCCTGGGCTTCCCTGGTGGTCCAGTGCGTAAGGACGCTGCCTTGCAGTGCAAGGGGCATCGGTTCGATCCCTGGCCTGGGAAGATCCCACGTGCCGTGGAGCGGCTGGACCGATGCGTCCAATTACCGAGACGGAGCTCTGGAGCACATGCGCCCAGAGCCGGTGCTCTGCGACAACAGAGGCCACTGTGATGGGAGGCCCACATGGGCCAAAGAACAAAGATGGACGAAAAAAGATAAATGAAAGACCAATAGAAGTGGCCCGCCTGGCGTTCTCCCTCCCTACCCCCCTCTAAAGAAAAAACCATCACCTCCCTTCCCCTCTGTGAAAAACCGTCTCAATGTTACTTCATGTGTATTTGTCCACATTAAAGAATTGTATGGAGTTCTTTACCTATCAGGTATAAAGGGAATACAAAAGATGAGAATTTCTCCTTGGTCCTCAAACCATTTGAAAGCTAATGATTAATAATACTTTACTTTTATTTAGCAATTAACAATTAACTCAGTTTATTCAAATATATAATCTTATGTGAGCCCTGTGAACACACAAGAATTCATGTTATCACCTTTCTTCAGATAAGAAAAACGGAGGACCACACAACTGAGGCCACACCCCATGGCTGGCCCTGTGGGGACACAGGCCAGCTCCGGTGTTTGTTCTAATCTCTTTGCTGCACCAGAGGTCATAGCTTCTGCCTTGAAATTGACTGGGTGGAAACGCACAGTTCATGTTTATTAAATACGGATGGCACAGAGCTAGGTAGCATAGCCAACCTGAGTAAATACATTTAAGATATACCATTATCTGGGATTTCCCTGGTGGTTCAGAGGCTAAGACTCTGCTCCCAGTGTGGGCACCTGGGTTAGGGAACTAGGTCCCACATGCCACAACTAAGACCTGCTGCAGCCAAATAAATAAATAAATAAATATTTTTTAAAAGATATAATTATTTTGCTAGCTGGGATTCTAAACCAAAAGCAAGATGACATTTCATAGCAAACAACTGTTAAATGTTATAGCTGGGCACACATACAGGGTTGGGAAAGATCTGGAGGACCTGGGGGGCTAAAAGGTTTATAGTGACCAGGAATATGATATAATTGCTAAAACAGCCCATTGAGTTTGGGCTGACTTAAAAGAGGTTCAGGGCTTCCCTGGTGGTCCAGTGGGTAAGGACACCGTCTTGCAGTGCAGGGGACGCCGGTTCGATCCCTGGCCTGGGAAGATCCCACGTGCCGCGGAGCGGCTGGACCGATGTGTCCAATCACCGAGCCGGAGCTCTGGAGCGCATGCGCCCACAGCCGGCGCTCTGGAACGACAGACGCCACCGCGATGGGAGGCCCACAGGAGCCAAAGAACAAAGACGGATGAAAAATAGAGAAATGAAAGACCAATGGAAGTGGCCCGCCCACCCCCTCCCTCCCCAACTTGACCCCCAAAAAAGATAAATAAAAAAAAAAAAGAGGTTTAATGTCCTAAACGCAAGCAATAACCACTTCATTGTCCTCTTTCCTAGACAAATGAGCACACTTGGACATCTGTGTTCAGTTCTAGAAGCCGCACATGGGAGGACGCTGACAAGAAAGCTGGCCTCTGGGGTTGTAGCTGGGAGATGATGGAATCTGAAAACCATCTCTTATGAGGAAGAGCTGACAATTACCGGTGAACAGTTAGCAGGATGGGCGATTAAGGGATAAGAAGGTAGTGCCTTCCAACATGTAAAAGCCTACAAAACAAGTAATAGGCTTACTGGGTGTTGTTCCAGACAGCAGAATTAGGTCCAGATGGTGTAATGGGTTCAACCGTAAAAGGATGAACTGGGAGATCTCCAACACCTCTCTCCAGTTCTGAAATGATATGCTTCTCTTACAAAAGATTTATCCCATTTGGGTTTAATATATATATATATATTTAAAGTGTAGTGGGCATCCCTGGTGGCTCAGTGATAAAGAATCCACCTGCCAAGCAAGAGACACGGGTTCGAGCCCTAGGTCGGGAAGATTCTCTGGAGAAGGAAATGGCACCCCACGCCAGGATTCTTGCCTGGGAAATCCCATGAACAGAAGAGCCTGGCGTGCTGCCGTTGACAGAGTTGCGAGGAGCTGGACACGACTTAGTGACTAACCACCGCCATCACCACCGCTGGTCGTGTTAATACCTGCTGTACAGCAACTGTTCAGTTATACACATGTACACCCTTTCTCGTATTCTCCTCCATGATGGTTCATCGTGGGGTACTGAATATAGTTCTTGTGCTGTAGAAGAGGACCATGTTGTTTATCCATACTTGGGCTCCATATGCTGATAGACTTTCTAACAGTTAACTCTGCCTGATTGGAGAATGCACCGTATCATTTAGTGAATTTTCCATTCTGGGAGTCACTCAAGAGAGAGTATGTCAGGGGCTGTGAAAGGGATCCTTCTATGTGGATGTTAAACTCAGTATTTTATGTTCCTCCTAATATTCTATGAAATACTTATCCAGTGCTTGGTATAGTCAAGGCACAGTCCTAGTATGCAAAGTGTAAGATACAGACGGATGGTAGAGAATCTGCCTGCAGTGCAGGAGGCCTGGGTTCCATCCCTGGGTTGGGAAGAGCCCTGGAGGAGGGCATGGCAACCAGCACTTGCCTGGAGAGTTCCACGGACAGAGGAGCCTGGCAGGCACCCGTCCATGGGGTCTCAAAGTGTTGGACACGACTGAGCAACGTTCACTCCCTCACTGTTAGCTGTCCTTATATTTTGTCATCATCCGTCAGCTCTGACACAGTTTATACAAATAGTCAATTTTATTTCACTGTAACACTACTTTTAAAGATTACTGAAGGCGGGGTGGGAAGGGGGTGGATATACATATGACTAATCTGGGAACATACATATCTGTAAACAACAAAACTCTGTAAAAGTTAAAAGTAAAAATAACAGTTAAAAAAATAAATAAAATAAAAAAATAAAAGACAAGGGAAGTAAAAAAAAAAAAGATTACTGAAGCGCTCTTTGCTAGAACTAAAAGGAACTGGCCCCATGCAGCTCTAGCACTTCTTTCGTAGCTGTGGATATTTTAATCCACAAGGGGGCAGAATTTGCTCAGAGGATTAGCCAGGCCTTACATTATTAGTAAAAAGGATTAACATTGACAAAGAATTACAGATTACCTTGAATTCATGCTTGATAAACACTTTTTTGCCATTTGTGGTTATATGTTAAATTTCAACACGTATGCATGTAGTTTCTAAGGGCCATGAAAAAGGTGGAAATCTTAGAAGATATGGTCAGGCATTTTTTAAAAATATAAAGAAATATAGACATATACTTTTAAAAATAAGGTCAGCGGCTTCACTTTTGCTAACTGAAATGAATGTTTACTTTGTCTAAGACCAAGATAACGTATTTTCATTGCAGAATTTCTTATGAAACAGATTACTCAGGAGTTGTGAAGTGTCATATGCAAAAAGTCCATAAAGAAAGGCAGGGACTTCCCTGGGGGCCCAGTGGCTAAGACTTCAAGCTCCCAATGCAGGGGCCTGGGTTCCATCCCTGGTCAGGGAACTAGATCCCACACGCCGCAACTAAAAGTTTGCATGCTAAAACTAAAGATCTTGCCGGCTCCTTCAAAGATCAAAGATCCCGAATGCCACAACGATGACCTGGCACAACCAAATAAATAAATAGATATTTAAAAAAGAAAAAGAAAGCCAAAGAGAGAAGGAGCAAAAATCCACCCCCGCTGGCTTAGAGGGAGGAATAAGCAGAAGAGCCCTCGGGCTCCTTCAGTCTTGACGTGAGCTTCTGTTCGAGGCTGGCAGCTTACTGAACCACCAACCCTGGAAGGCACTGGCTCTCTGTAGCCCAGAATTCCAAACTGGGGAAGGCCCAGAAGGTCATTTTGGTTATTATCTTGCCTTCAGGTCAATTTCACATTTAAAACGAATCCGCTGAAACATACTAATTGTTCGATCCTCTATTATAATCACTAAATCTGAAATCTTAGCAAAACTGTCAAATGATCTTGACAGGGCTGGGGTGTGTGTGTGTGAGTGCGTGTGTGCTCAGTCATGTCTGACTCTTTGTGACCCCGTGGACTGTAGCGCACCAAACTCCTCTGTCCATGAGATTTTCCATGCAAGAATCCTGGAGTGGGCTGCCATGTTCTTTTCCAGGGGATCTTCCCAACCCAGAGATGAAACCCTTGCCTTATGTCCACAGAATTGGCAGGCAGGCTCTTTACCAGTTGAGCCACCAGGGAAGCCCCCTGAAATCACAGCAAAGTCACAGTTACAGGATAGTGACAGGTCACTTATTTTCAAATTGTGTATTACTGTATATCACAAGATTTCAGGAATACTGATTTCTATAGCACTTCCTTAAACTAACACTGTATCCAGGATGCTTCAGATTTGGGGTATCACACACAAACTAATGGGACCACTGACAAAATAGACGGCATGCAGAGAGGAGTGAGAAATGAAATACTGCCTGCCAAGTAAAAAACCAAGGATGTCACAGTCATCAGGGATTCCAGCCGTCCAGTGTGAGCTGGTGAGCCCCTGGGCCCCTCAGGAAGAAGAAGAATGTCGGCCATGTACCAGCCAGCAGAGTGCAGTCGCTCCCTTCCGGGAGCCCAAGGGAGCTCAGCACCTGAAAAACCTGGGATTCTGGCCCAGGATAGCTGAGATGCATGTGAAAGGAGTTACGTCAGTGAGCCCAGGCTGTTGCACCTTCCCCTACACAGAAAAGCACTAAGTTCCTTACCTGGGGCTATCTGCCTTCCTTGAATTAACAGTCATCTCTGGAGGTGCCGACTCCCCGCTCTTTGTCGTAAACCTTCTATATAGCCTGGCTCGTCTCCGGGCCTCTTCAGTGCAAGTCTCTCAGGGTTGCCTGAAAGGCTGCCTTCAGCGCTGGAAGTCCTACACGTTTCCACAGAATAGAACACATAACTCTCAACTTTTAGGGGCTTCTCGGGTGGCTCTGCATGCATGCACTCAGCTTTTAGGTTGTGGCTTATTTTTCTTTTTAAGTCGACAGTGGTAACCACGAGTGCAGAGTTGTTCAACAAATATGAGCTGTACTCCTGTTCCCCGCTAGGTGGTGCCAGGCTGCAAAAATGAATGACATCATCTTTTGTCTATAAAGGCATCCCAGTAATAAAACAGGCACCCCACAAACCTCGCTCACTGCAGTGTGTGATCCGTATGAGTGTCAGGGTCAGAATGGGCTCTAGAACTTAAAAGGGAAGATCACCAAGGGGACCAGGGATGGCTGCGTATGGTGTTCCCGTGGTTGAGCCTCTGCATCCCAGTGCAGGAGACACAGCTTAGGGTTCAATCTCTGGTCAGGGAACTAAGATCCTGCACGAGGCGTGGCCAAAAAAGAACACTGCTTTAAAGAAAAGGGAATATTGAATGTTCAACTTGGACTTGAAGAACAGGTAGGACTTTGGGCAGCTCTCATTAATAGGTGATGATATTCCAAAGACTGGGAAGGGTTACCTGACTGCTTAGGAAGTGAGTTGCCAAGCTGACCTCCACGTTGGCCGATCAGGCCATCACTGTGGCCCCTCAGTCCTGGTGAGGCCCCACACACTGGTCAGTAATACCACATACTCTGCATGTGAGCTCTACCACTGTCGTACGCCTGGGGGGTGGCCAGCTGGGACGAACGGTTTATCCTGATTCTCCAGTAGTGATCATCAGGGGGAGCCAACCAGTGCAGGCCAGAGGGGTCCCTCTGCCGCTCGACAGTCACTAGTTACTCCGCAGAATTTTCTGTTCTCAGTAGTCTGCTCTCGTGTACATGTTCCATGCATGTATTTGCATTCACATATGCAGGAACACACACACACACTCTACACACACACACACACACACAAACTGTCCAGAGACCTGTACAAGCCCGCCCATGTTTGTATGCAGATCGGAAAAGATTATATGCCTTTGTTGCTGACACTCCAAGAACTAACCTATTTCATTGACATGCCTATTTATAGCCTTTATCTCATTCCAAAGGCTGTCGCTTTCTAAGTCTAAATCTTTTATTACCTGAAGCAGAGATTCAACCATTGGAGGGAAATTAAAAATAGATACAGACTGGCTGTTCAGAGAGCAGAAGTCGATTTTTAGGGACTCATGGCAATGGAGACTTGAGATTACATTGATAATTTTAAAAATCCACTGAAAAGTTACAGCCTCAGTTCAGCCTTTGACTGTATCCTTCACCCTCCACTGTCCCAGCAAAGCCAACGACAGAGAGAAGATGACCATTCTGAGCTTCATCACTTCCTCCCCCATCACCCTCTCTAGGGACAGACAGAAGAGCCATGAAACTAACAAAATGAGAGCACAGATTTGTCACTCAATATATTTTAAAACTAGAGTGGGTTTCCCAGGTGGCACTAGTGGTGAAGAATCTGCCTGCCAGTGTAGGAGAACGCAAGAAATTCAGGTTCAACCTCTGGGTTGGGAAGATCCCCTGGAGAAGGAAATGGCAACCCACTCCAGGATTCTTGCTGGGGGGAATCCCATGAAGACAGGAGCCTGGTGGGCTACAGTCCATGGGGTCACCAAAGAGTTGGACACGACTTAGTACCCTCCGCCCCTCCCCACACACGGAAGCCTTTCTCAGCAATAGCGCATCATTTTTGAATGCTTAGACGGTGCAAGGTCTAAGGACTGCCTCCAGCCATGTCAGTGAGCCAGCATGTCACCGTCACCAGCAATTGCAGCCACCACAGAGGGTGAGCCGGTGAGCCCCGATGGAACGCAGGATGTGAAAAAACAGGATACTAGGCCCAGATAGCTGAGGTGCATGTGAAGGGAATGATTTCAGCGAACCCAGACTCTTGCATCTTCTCCTTCTTAGAATTCCTTAACTTGGGATACTTGATTTTCTTTAATTAACTGTGATCTTGTGTTGTTCTCAGCAACCTGCCCTTTGCTGCAAAATTTCCTATAGATTCTATCTCATTCCCTCGACCCTCCGGGAGCAGCTTCTCAGAGCTATCTGAAACGCCGTCTCCTGGGCTGCACTCCTCATTTCACCCCAAACAAAACTTAACCCTCATGTTGTACAAAAAAAGAACATGTGACAAAAGCATGGAGCTACTTGATTTATATTTATGTCCATTTTTAATCTTCTCCACAATCCTGTGAGGTAAGCACTAGTGTTATTCTACAAAGACGCCGAGGCACAGATTCATTTGCCCAGATCACAGTGAGTAAGGAGGAGACCCACGATTCTAATCCAGCCATTTTATCTCTAACATCTAGACCCTTAACCGTGTATTATACCGTCTCTCAGTACATATATTTTAACAAAGATTTTATTGATCTGGAGTCATGCTGGGATCCTTGTGAATTCCTGCAAACTTTCTCATCACCTTCCTTTCTATGGTTGGTCACATACAGAGATGCTTCCCAATCCTTTTATGTCCCCACTTTTCTTGTTTTTTTTTTTTTTAATTTATTTTATTTTTTATTATTTATGTTCCCGCTTTTATCTATCTATCTATCTATCTATCTATCTATATCAACTCACATTCTTCTTTACTAGTATTTGGAATAGATTACTCTGGTTAAACAATGGTATTTTAGAGCACGCCTTGACACATTAGACATGAGGAACGTATTGCTGACCAAAAGAAGGTAGACACAAAAGAGTACATGCTATATGCTCCTATTTATATAAGGTATAGAAATAGGAAAGAACCCATCTATATTGTTAGAAGTCCAGAGGAAGGGGCACTGAGTTGATGGGAAGATGGGGAGGCATCCAAGGACTGATTAGATTCTATTTCTAGATTTCAGTGCTTGCAACTTGGGAGTGTTCATTGGTGAAACTCATCCAACTGTCCACTTATGATCGTATGTTATAGGTGTGTATCCTATACTTTTTGCTACTTACCTATTCCTGCCTAGCAAACCATTCCAAAACATAGCAGCTCAAAAGAACAAACACATGACTTCCCTGGTGGTCCAGTGGTTAAGGAGAAAAAAAAGATTATCTTCAAAAATTATGGCAGATAGAATGTGAAAGACAGTAATTCCCCCCAAAAAGTATTTGCATCCAGTATTTAAGGATACAGTCTTTCTCCAAGAGGCTAATGCTACCGACTTATTATCAGTTGGGTAAAGTGCTGGAATATATTCTCACTAATATGTTCACTCATTCATATCATTCATTTAACACAGACTTTTTAAAAGGGCTTAAAAATAATTAGTGTATCAGAGAAGCTCTTAAGGACTGCAATCAGCTTTAATGTGCTTCCTACATCAGATGTGTGAACAGAACTATAATCAGGCTTAGCTCATGCTTCACAAGAAACATCTCAGAGCTTTCTTTTCTTCCAGAGACAGAGAATGGCAATTAAACATCTGGTTTTTGATCTGTATGCTACTTGATGGTCTGCAGCTAATTAGCTAAATCAAACTTCAGCTGCTCATGTTGAGGTGGCAGGAAGAGACCTGGCATTGCAGTTTCGCTCCCTGCACCCAGTGTACCTCCTTGCAGAAAGGGCAGGTCTCAGCGAGGGGGAATTTACAATGCCAAACTTCCCCTAATTTTGCTTCCTTCCTGTCACTTACCCACACCCGAATGACTCAAATGGCCACTTCATACTCATTGATCCTTTCATTCCCTCCTGTATTTATTCAAATGACCTAGTGATGAGTCTTGGCTTTGGCTCACCAGAGGACTGTCCTCCTGACAATTTCTGCACGTTCACCAGCGCCACAAACAGGTGCTGGCTGACCTCCCTTTCTCTCTGCTGACTTCATGCTTATGAGACGTGGCAGAAATCATCCGAGGGCTTTTGGTAGTTCTCATGCCTGTGTGCGTGCTCAGTTGCTCAGTCACATCCCACTCTTTGCGACCCCCTGGACTGCAGAATGGCAGGCTCCTCTGTCCATGAGATTCTCCAGGCGAGAATACTGGAATGGGTTGCGATGCCCTCCTCCAAGGGATCTTCCTGATCCAGGGATTTGAACCTGGGTCTTCTGAATTGTAGGCAGATCCTTTACCGTCTGAGCCACCAGGGAAGACCTCTGGTGATTTAATTAACCATTGGCATCAAATTAATTAATTATTGGCATCACTTAACAAGTGATTTTTTGATCCTAAACTTTTTGGAATGATGTGATATAAGCATATAGTAAAGATTCAAACAGAACAAAATGGTCTACAGTGAAAGGTAAGTCTCTCCCCACATTTGGCCCTCAGTTTCCCTCCTACAGGTAACACTTGTTACTAGTTCTTGGGGACTCAGTGCCTCATACCTGACTCCTGACTTGACTGCTATGTTAGGTTGGCTATAATATTCACTCAAATTCCAGAAGACATTGCTCCATGACTTCTAGCTCCCAAAGGTACTATTAAGAAGTCTGATGCCAATTTTAATTCTGATCGTTCATAAGTGATTTCTCTCTTTTTTTCCCTCTGGAAGTTTTTAGTCTTCATCCCTAGAGCTGTAAAATTTTGCTAAGATGGTTTGGGGCTGTCATTTATTGTTGGTAATCTGAAAGCTCATTTCATTTAAATGTCAGGAAATGCTATTAGACTATTTAAAAATATAACTCCTTCCATTTTCACTTCTTCCATATATGTATATGTATTAGATGTTGGATCTCCTGGGTTGATCATCTCATTTTCTTATCTTTTTCTCATATTGTTTGAGTTGCTCCAAGGTTTTTTGTTTCTTGGTTTTTTGTTTTTCTTTTTCTTTTCACTGCACAGCATGGTTTCTGGGGATCTTAGTTTCTGACCAGGGATGGAATTTGCACCCCCCGTAGTGGAAGCTCAGACCCTAATCACTGGACTGCCAGGGAACTGCAAGTTTTTTTTTTTTTTCCAAAGGATCTCTTGAAAGTGAAAGTTGCTTAGTCCTGTCTGACTCTTTGTGACCCCCATGGACGAGCCATGGAATTTTCCTAGCAAGGATACTGGAGTGGGCAGCTGTTTCCTTCTCCGGGGGATCTTCCCAACCTAGGGATAGAATTCAGGTCTCCCGGGTGGCAGGTGGATTCTTTACTGTCTGAGCCACCAGGAGAGGATCTCCTAGAGGTTGTTAAAATCAGAGATTCAAATACATTAGTACACACTCCTTTCTGGTTGTATAACCTTTGACAAATTCCTCGGCCTGTCTGTGCCTCACTTTTCTCATTTGTAAAATGGGGGAAATACTTGCACCCAACTCATGAGCATTAAATGAAGATTAAAACATGTCATGAGGATTAAGTTAATTTAAATACACACCTAGTATATAGTAAATGTTCAAGAAATATTGCTATCATTATTATTAACCTGTTCCTTTTGCCTAACATTCTACAACTCCTTCCCTATGGCCCTTAGGATACTAATCATAGGGTTCCGTGCATAGCCTCTGTTTCTGTTTTCCTCTTGCCTTCCTCAAGTGTGTCCTGCTGGAGAGAGAGATGCCAGAAAGCTCTTTGGGAGCACTGTGAGTAAGCAGGGTTCTGCACTGCAGATTCCCCTGTGGGCTTTCTCATCACGGGATTCCGCAAAGCCAGTGTCCGGGGGCTTCTCTCTGCAGCTCTTCCCTTTCTCTGGAGCAGAGCTCTCCAGTCACCCACCCACTCGTGGGAGGTGGGTAGTGGTTGCCAGGGTCTCTAAGCTGCGGGGCCAAGGGAGGCAGGGGGGTCCCATTCAGAATGCACACCCAGCGGCCTCCGAGGCAAGGCCTCCGGACCCTCCATGACTTTGGGAAGCCTCGTGTTCACAGTTTGGCTCCCTCCTGTGTCCGCTGTCTCTGAGTCCGGAGGGAGTCCTCCTAGCTCCCTTCTCCTGTGGGGCAGGGGAGGCTCTGGGACTCCTCAGTGGAGGCTACAGAAGGAGAACCTTAGGTCTTTTAAAACAGACTGTCACCTGATCGCCCAGTTTTAAGAACATGCTCCAGCACATTTTTGTTTTGCTGGACCGGGGACCTGCTTCTTTGGCTCCCAAGCCTTCCCACAAGCCCGCTGCCCTCCATGAGCCGTGCGTTTCAGCCGCTGGGGTCTGGTGAGTCACTTTTCTCTCCTCATCCACTTCCCTTTATCCAAAAGTTTGTTCACATTTCTCTTTCCCCTCGATTTCCTCCCCTACTATCCAGCCTTTGGTGGATTAATAGTCCCTTTTTTCCTCTTTACTTTCATCTTACTGGGCTTTGTGGAAGAAACAGAGAAAAACACCTGTGTTCGACCCCGTCAGTGACTGGGGGCAGGGAGCAGGTGCTGTCTTCCGTGCCCTGGGCGCGGTCTCTGCTCTGTGTCTGAGGGCAGCTCGTGCCTTGATGACACCCGTGGTTTATGATCCTCTACTTCTCCTGTTCGGTAGTCATCTTCGCAGGGTGTGTCCCTCAGCGGTGACACCGCCCAGAGGACAGTCTTTCTGGGACAGGGCTGCATGTCCTCGTTCTCGTGTGGCTCAGGGTGTCACACGCCTGCTGGAAAGCATGTCTGCTGCAACCTCCTTGGTTCCGTCCGGGGGAAAGGACGAAGGACCTTTCTGTCTGCTCCACAGGAGCGCACCGGAGAGCGGGTGACCAGAGCAACGTGAGCGCAGGTCTCACCTAGAGTGAGGAAACTCATCACTTTGCTAATTCTGACCCAAGGAACCCATAGAAAAAGAGTGGGGCGATTTTTGTAATGGCCTGTTTTCTCTCCTTTCCTTCCTACTTTCCCTTCTTCCTGTTCACCAGGCATGTTGTTTTTCAGCAATTGTGGTCAGACTGGGGAGAAAACGGATCAAGGTTTTCAGAACGTACTAAACTGGCAGCCCAGGGCGAAGCCATCCATGACTTTGGGAAGCCTCGTGTTCACAGTTTGGCTCCCTCCTGTGTCCGCTGTCTCTGAGTCCGGAGGAGTCCTCCTAGCTCCCTTCTCCTGTGGGGCAGGGGAGGCTCTGGGACTCCTCAGTGGAGGCTACAGAAGGAGAACCTTAGGTCTTTTAAAACAGACTGTCACCTGATCGCCCAGTTTTAAGAACATGCTCCAGCACATTTTTGTTTTGCTGGACCGGGGACCTGCTTCTTTGGCTCCCAAGCCTTCCCACAAGCCCGCTGCCCTCCATGAGCCGTGCGTTTCAGCCGCTGGGGTCTGGTGAGTCACTTTTCTCTCCTCATCCACTTCCCTTTATCCAAAAGTTTGTTCACATTTCTCTTTCCCCTCGATTTCCTCCCCTACTATCCAGCCTTTGGTGGATTAATAGTCCCTTTTTTCCTCTTTACTTTCATCTTACTGGGCTTTGTGGAAGAAACAGAGAAAAACACCTGTGTTCGACCCCGTCAGTGACTGGGGGCAGGGAGCAGGTGCTGTATTCCGTGCCCTGGGCGCGGTCTCTGCTCTGTGTCTGAGGGCAGCTCGTGCCTTGATGACACCCGTGGTTTATGATCCTCTACTTCTCCTGTTCGGTAGTCATCTTCGCAGGGTGTGTCCCTCAGCGGTGACACCGCCCAGAGGACAGTCTTTCTGGGACAGGGCTGCATGTCCTCGTTCTCGTGTGGCTCAGGGTGTCACACGCCTGCTGGAAAGCATGTCTGCTGCAACCTCCTTGGTTCCGTCCGGGGGAAAGGACGAAGGACCTTTCTGTCTGCTCCACAGGAGCGCACCGGAGAGCGGGTGACCAGAGCAACGTGAGCGCAGGTCTCACCTAGAGTGAGGAAACTCATCACTTTGCTAATTCTGACCCAAGGAACCCATAGAAAAAGAGTGGGGCGATTTTTGTAATGGCCTGTTTTCTCTCCCTTTCCTTCCTACTTTCCCTTCTTCCTGTTCACCAGGCATGTTGTTTTTCAGCAATTGTGGTCAGACTGGGGAGAAAAACGGATCAAGGTTTTCAGAACGTACTAAAGCAATGCAGCAGCCCAGGGGACGAAGCCATCCTGCCCAACATAAATGAAGCCTGTTCTGCCCACCACCCGCCTTCCTCCATCCTCCCTTCTTTTGCTGTGCTTGCAGCTTAGAAACCCTACAAGAGGGCTTCACCTGGTGGTCCAGTGGATAAGGACACCGCCCTGCAGTGCAAGGGGCGCCGGTTCGATCCCTGGCCTGGGAAGATTCCACGTGCCGCGGAGCGGCTGGACTGATGTGTCCAATCACCGAGCCGGAGCTCTGGAGTGCATGCGCCCAGAGCCGGTGCTCTGTGACAACAGAGGCCACCGCGATGGGAGGCCCACACGGGTCAAAGAACAAAGATGGATGAAAATATGGGCTTCCCTGGTGGTCCAGTGGGTAAGGACACGGCCTTGCAGTGCAAGGGGCGCCGGTTCTATCCCTGGCCTGGGAAGATCCCACTTGCCGCGGAGCAGCTGGACTGATGTGTCCAATTACCGAGCCGGAGCTCTGAAGCACATGCGCCCAGAGCCGGTGCTCTGCAGCGACAAAGGCCACTGCGATGGGAGGCCCACACGGGCCAAAGAACAAAGATGGATGAAAATAGATAAACGAAAGACCAATAGAAGTGACCTGCTACCCCCTCCCTCCCCAACCCGCCCCCTAAAAAATAAATAAATAAATAAATGTTAAAAAAAAAAAAAAGATGGATGAAAATAGACAAATGAAAGACCAATAGAAGTGGCACGCCCATCCCCCTCCATCCCCCTCCCTCCCCAACCCGCCCCCGCCCCCCAAAAATAAACAAATAAATAAATCTTAAAAAAATAAATAAATAAAAAGAGACCCTACAAGAGACCGAGACCTTCCTAGGAAAAATATTTGTTTAAATAAAGCTTTCATTTTCTCAGTGGTCTTTAAAAGCCACTGTGGTTCTTGGTCCCCGAGTCAGCTTTTCTGGGCCTATCACGCTGGCTCCAGCTGCGACTTCTCTGAGGGCATGAACTCTATAGAACTCTGGCAGAGATCTGCAGACTTTTGTCCAGAAGGAACCAGTAGTGAGCCGTGCAAGGAGCGGCCTAGGACATGCAACCAGATTTCCCTGACTGCTAGCTTCTGGATTAACCAGAGAGCCAACAGCGTGAGCATGAATTATGTCCCTGCCATGCACAGGGATTCTGTGAGAGGTGCGAGAGGAGGATTCACACAGGGGTCCTGATTCCTGCACTCCCAAAGCATCCAATAGCATTGTAAGTGGTGTGGAAGAGTCAGAATCCCCTGGGACAGCACAGAACGCCAGACCCTGTGAAGCCTCAGGAGCGCAGATGTGATTAAGACTCTGCACTTGGACAGCCAAGGCCCTGGGTTTGATCCCTGGTTGAAAACGTAAGATTCTGTAGGCGGCACGCAGGGGGAGACGGACGTTGCTGGCACTCTACTGCCTCGCCTTCCCTGCCTGGAAAGCCTCTCCCCCTCCTTCCTGCGAGCAGACCAAGGAGGCCGCGTGCCTCAACAGCACGGCTTTCCCTTATCCTCTTCCCCATGGGACTCAACAGACACCCACAAGAGTCTTGACTTGTGTCGTGCCTGTCTGTCTGCTCGGCTTTTCTTCCACTGGACATGAAGTTTCCCAAGCAGGGACCATTTTGCACCCAGCTTTGTAGTTATACAATGCTTGTCACCAAACAGGCCTTCAGTGAAAGGAAGCTGAGCTAATTAATTTTTCAGAGGGACACACAAAGTCTCTGTGAAGCTCATCTGAAAGCCTTAATTGATTTATCCTCTCTCCATTCATTAATTAAATACTCGCCAGCTTTCTACTATGGAGCCAGGTCTATGAAGATAGTATTAATGAAAATAGAATTAGTCTCTTACCTCATGAAGCTTATAATTGTGTGATAATGACTCGCAGGAATAAAAGCAAAATACTTAATCATCAGTATTAAGTTACATAAAATGCAATCAATTAAATATAATTAAATAAACTCTGTAAAAGTAAAAAATGTTTAAAAGAAAAAGTAAGAAGCTATGAACACATATCATTTCATCTTGAAATATACTTTGATTTCTTAATATTCCACACAGTTGTATTATTTGGATTATAAGTGGAATTTTTCTTCCTTTTTAAACCTTATTCTAATTTGTTCAAGACTCCACCTTCTATAGATTTTTTTCCCAAACTTTAAACTTTTTATTTTGTGTTGG
This sequence comes from Tragulus kanchil, assembly GCA_022376925.1. Lineage (NCBI taxonomy): Eukaryota > Metazoa > Chordata > Mammalia > Artiodactyla > Tragulidae > Tragulus > Tragulus kanchil. The sequence continues at coordinate 151,861,198 of JAIOJX010000006.1, forward strand.
GGTGTAGCCAGCTAACAATGCTGTGGATGTTTCAGGTGGGCAGCAGAGGGTCTCGGCCAGACTCACACTTGCATTCATACTCTCCCCATCCCCTCCCAACCAGGCTGCCCATAACACTGAGTAGAGCTCTCTGTGTGTTCAAGCCCTTTTTGAACTGGAGTTTGAGACTGTTTTGCATCTTGAGATAAGGACTTACTTTCCATTTTGTGTAGGGAAGGGGAGAATTGAGAGGAAGAGTCTTTCACATTTAAAAACCAGATCTAGGGTTTCCCTGGTGGCCAAGTGGCTAAGACGTTGTGCTTTTTGATCCCTGGTTGGGGAAGTTCAGCAAGGCCAAAAATGAAAAAGACAAACAAACAAACAAAAATAGAGCTAAACCTTTCAGGAGAGGAGGAGTAAAGGAGTAACAGTAATTCTACAACACTTTCAGAGAACAGAGAAGGCGGGAACACTTCCCAACACATTTTAAGGATTCCTCTGGTCCTGAAACCCAGAGATACCACACACGTGCCAAAGAAAGTCAGACCAACATCCCTCACGAACACAGATGCAGTCAGTTCTTCACAAACTCAGATCATCCAATAAATGCAAAGAATAATGCATCAGACAAAATTTTTTTCCCTCAGAATGTAAGGTTGATTTAACATTAAAAAATTAATCATAGCAATCACTCGTATGTACAGAAAAGGAGCAAAAAAAAAATCATTTCAGTAGATGAAAAAGAGTTTAACAAGTTCTACACCCACTCATGATTAAAAATGCTCTTGGCAAACCAGGAAAAAGGAAACTTCTTAAAAACTAAAAAACAAGGGACTTTCCTGGTGGTCCAGTGGTTAAGACTCTATGGTCACAATATAGGAGGCCCAGGTCAGGGACCTTGACCCCTCCTATTCCAACGGAAGAGACCCTGCACACAGCAGCAATGACCAGCACAGCCAAATGAATAAAAATAAAAAACCAGAATAGAACTACAAGTGAACGTTACTGAACAATGACTTTTTTTGCAAATTGAATCATAAACTGCAGAGGTGGCAGGCACCCTGGGGAACGTCTATACTAATTGTAAGAATCGTAAAGACACGGCGGGCTGCAAGCTGTTAGGGAAGAAGTTTATTTGGGAAGAGTTCCCGGGCGAGATCCACAGGTCCAAGAGATGGGCCAGGGAAATCGCGCCCGGAGATGGGACGAGGAGGTTTTATTGGGGAGGAAAGGGGAGCAGGAGAAAAGGGGAGGGGGATCCCTCAGGGCAGGCGCAGAAACTAGTTCTTTGTTTAAGCTTGGCGGGAAGTCCAGTGATGAGCCCACTATCCTTCAGGTGGCTGCGGGCGGGGGGTGTGAAGTTCTTGACACTTTGTGAGGGACTTTTATGGCTAAGGCTATCTCCTTATCGCAGGTCTAGGAGACTCTCAGGTGCCAAAAAGCAGGTGATAACAAACTTTTTGGATGGGGGAGCCCTAAACAAACAAACAAAAATAGAGCTAAACCTTTCAGGAGAGGAGGAGTAAAGGAGTAACAGTAATTCTACAACACTTTCAGAGAACAGAGAAGGCGGGAACACTTCCCAACACATTTTAAGGATTCCTCTGGTCCTGAAACCCAGAGATACCACACACGTGCCAAAGAAAGTCAGACCAACATCCCTCACGAACACAGATGCAGTCAGTTCTTCACAAACTCAGATCATCCAATAAATGCAAAGAATAATGCATCAGACAAAATTTTTTTCCCTCAGAATGTAAGGTTGATTTAACATTAAAAAATTAATCATAGCAATCACTCGTATGTACAGAAAAGGAGCAAAAAAAAAATCATTTCAGTAGATGAAAAAGAGTTTAACAAGTTCTACACCCACTCATGATTAAAAATGCTCTTGGCAAACCAGGAAAAAGGAAACTTCTTAAAAACTAAAAAACAAGGGACTTTCCTGGTGGTCCAGTGGTTAAGACTCTATGGTCACAATATAGGAGGCCCAGGTCAGGGACCTTGACCCCTCCTATTCCAACGGAAGACACCCTGCACACAGCAGCAATGACCAGCACAGCCAAATTAATAAAAATAAAAAACCAGAATAGAACTACAAGTGAACGTTACTGAACAATGACTTTTTTTGCAAATTGAATCATAAACTGCAGAGGTGGCAGGCACCCTGGGGAACGTCTATACTAATTGTAAGAATCGTAAAGACACGGCGGGCTGCAAGCTGTTAGGGAAGAAGTTTATTTGGGAAGAGTTCCCGGGCGAGATCCACAGGTCCAAGAGATGGGCCAGGGGAATCGCGCCCGGAGATGGGACGAGGAGGTTTTATTGGGGAGGAAAGGGGAGCAGGAGAAAAGGGGAGGGGGATCCCTCAGGGCAGGCGCAGAAACTAGTTCTTTGTTTAAGCTTGGCGGGAAGTCCAGTGATGAGCCCACTATCCTTCAGGTGGCTGCGGGCGGGGGGTGTGAAGTTCTTGACACTTTGTGAGGAATTTTTATGGCTAAGGCTATCTCCTTATCGCAGGTCTAGGGAGACTCTCAGGTGCCAGCAGGTAAGCAACTGACCCCCTGATTTGGTGCCGGGAGTCTGGTCACGGTGTTGACCCTAACAACTTGGCCCTTTCTTAATGATTATTTAGTGCTGGGGAATCTCCGGCCCGCAGTGTTAACCCTTTAATAGCCTACTACCCTAACACTAATAGCCTGTTTTATTGAGCACTTGCTAAGAACCTTATAAACATTATCTTATTTAATCCTCAAAACTACTCTATAAAATAGTTTTAACTTTTATTCCCATTTCACAGATGATGAAACTGAGGCTTGAAGAAATCAAATAAATTGCCTAAGGAAATACAGCTAGTAAGTGGCATTGTCAGTACCTGAACTATGGCCTCTCATCTGTAGCTTGTGGTCAGTACTACTTTGCATTTAGCCACCTTACTTTATGTGTTAGGCAACTGAGCGTCAGGTCACACAGATGCAGGTTAATGGCAAATTTAGGACTTGAACCTAGCTAGACCTTCAGACTCCTGGGGCAGGATGTGTTAACTTTCACATCTAATCCTCCCACCCCTTCCTTTTCAACAAAACAGTCATTATTCCTCCTCAGGAGCTCCGGAAACCAAAATACTAGAGAAATAAATATAATTCAGAGAGCCAAGGACTGCATTTCGTCTCCTGCTTTGTTTAGCATTCAAAACCACGAAGCCACATGGAAGACACTGCCTACACAGAGGAAAAGAGCATCTCCCTTCATAGGAATGCGGATGGTGAGAAAGGAAACGTATTGAAGGGAAAATAGGGGGAGGGTAGAGGGTGATGACGACGGTTTTCACCTCTCAGAGACTGACACTCTGGCACCCAACCGAAGGAATGCAGGCAAGGTGATCTTCCCTGGTGGTCCAGTGGGCTAAGGCTGTGCCCTCACAATGCAGAGAGCCTGGGTTTGATCCCTTTCACGGAATTAGATCCCACATGCTACAACTAAGAGTTCACGTAAAGCAACTTAAAAAAAAAAAAATGAAGAAGCTTGAATGACACACCACAACTAAGACCTAGCGCACCAAAATCAAACAATATATATTCATATATTTTAAAACTTCTTAAGAAAAAGGAATGCAGGTGATGTAAGTGCCTCAGGAGACTTCAAACTGGCCCTGTTGTGACAAAGATCAGCTCCTACCTTCCTACTCACCACCCCCAGGCTTCTTAGAACCACCTAGGAAGGGTCAACTGGCCGTGGTAAAGTTAAAACAAAAAAGACCTTTATGCCTACTAACACTAATAGCCTGTTTTATTGAGCACTTGCTAAGAACCTTATAAACATTATCTTATTTAATCCTCAAAACTACTCTATAAAATAGTTTTAACTTTTATTCCCATTTCACAGATGATGAAACTGAGGCTTGAAGAAATCAAATAAATTGCCTAAGGAAATACAGCTAGTAAGTGGCATTGTCAGTACCTGAACTATGGCCTCTCATCTGTAGCTTGTGGTCAGTACTACTTTGCATTTAGCCACCTTACTTTATGTGTTAGGCAACTGAGCGTCAGGTCACACAGATGCAGGTTAATGGCAAATTTAGGACTTGAACCTAGCTAGACCTTCAGACTCCTGGGGCAGGATGTGTTAACTTTCACATCTAATCCTCCCACCCCTTCCTTTTCAACAAAACAGTCATTATTCCTCCTCAGGAGCTCCGGAAACCAAAATACTAGAGAAATAAATATAATTCAGAGAGCCAAGGACTGCATTTCGTCTCCTGCTTTGTTTAGCATTCAAAACCACGAAGCCACATGGAAGACACTGCCTACACAGAGGAAAAGAGCATCTCCCTTCATAGGAATGCAGATGGTGAGAAAGGAAACGTATTGAAGGGAAAATAGGGGGAGGGTAGAGGGTGATGACGACGGTTTTCACCTCTCAGAGACGTGACACTCTGGCACCCAACCGAAGGAATGCAGGCAAGGTGGTCTTCCCTGGTGGTCCAGTGGGCTAAGGCTGTGCCCTCACAATGCAGAGAGCCTGGGTTTGATCCCTTTCACGGAATTAGATCCCACATGCTACAACTAAGAGTTCACGTAAAGCAACTTAAAAAAAAAAAAAAATGAAGAAGCTTGAATGACACACCACAACTAAGACCTAGCGCACCAAAATCAAACAATATATATTCATATATTTTAAAACTTCTTAAGAAAAAGGAATGCAGGTGATGTAAGTGCCTCAGGAGACTTCAAACTGGCCCTGTTGTGACAAAGATCAGCTCCTACCTTCCTACTCACCACCCCCAGGCTTCTTAGAACCACCTAGGAAGGGGATCCAAGGGCATCAAGGCTCTGGAGCTTTGCCCTGCCCTCTGGAAAGGTTTGGTAAAGTTAAAAACAAAGAAAAATTCTTTGCAACTTGAGCGACATGAATTAAGAAGAGAACGGTAAGGGCTGGATGGTGTCAAAGCAGGTCAGGAGGGAGAAGAGCAGCGGGGGCCCTTTCTGTTCACACACGGCAGGTCCCGAAGGGGTGCTCCCACCCAGACAGAGGGGAGCCCACCTTTCCTGGCCCACACCCATCGTGGCCAGCATCATCCCTATGGCCTGCACCAGGGAGAGGAACGTGGAGTGAGCATCCTGAAGGATGAACACTGACTGTTGAAAACGGCTGCAGGAAAAAAAATCGTTCAGGAACCAGAAAATATTCACAAATCTAAAGCCTAGTTGAAAGTTTCTTCTAAACACATCACGGTACACATATGCATAGGATCTTCACACAGAGAAGAAAAAGTGTACCTAAGATATTTAAAACCAGTGTTTTTCTTCCCCAGGCGTATTTCAAGACTAATACATCTCATTCCAAAGTAGGATGGCAGAGCATGATTGATTTTCCTTCCCCCTAATTAGCTTAATCATTTAGTTTTAGTTCTTTGTTCTCCTTCCTCAAACATAAAGGGCATAGAAATTCACTTGTTCCTATCTCTTGCATTAAGAAATGTTTCCTGTGGGGACTTCTCTGGTGATCCAGTGGTTAAGAATCCCCCTGCCAATGCAGGGACACGGGTTTGATCGCTGGTCTGGAAACTAAAATTCCACAAGCCATGGGGCAACTAAGCCTGTGGGCCACAACTGCTGAGCCCACAAGTCTGAGAATCCATGCGTTGCAACAAGAGAAGCCACCACAATGAGAAGCGCATGTATGGAAAGTATAGAGTAGCCCCCCTCATCACAACTAGAGAAGGCGTACTTGCAGCAACAAAGATGCAGCACAGCCATGAACAAATACTTTTCTTTTTAAGAAAATATTTCCAGGGACTTCCCTGGTGGTCCAATGGTTAACACTATGAACCCCAATGCAGCGGGTGTAGGTTCGATCCCTGGTCTGGGAACTAAGATCCCAGATGCCGCACAGTACACCCAAAAGGTGAAAAAAGAAAAAGAAATATTTCCTGGTAGCCACAGAGGTTAGAGCCTAAATATGAAAAAGAATATTTTGAGTCATAGAATGGATTCTTAACTCCTCTTAGTTTATGTATTTAAGATTTGTTGTTCTTTAGCTACTAAGTTGTGTCCAAATCTTTATGACCCGCATGGACTATATCCCTCCAGGCTCCCCTGTCCATGGGATTTTCCAGGCAAGAACACTGGAGTAAGTCACCATTTCCTTCTTCAGGGGATCTTCCCAATCCAGGGATCAAATTTCCCTCTCCTGCCTTGGCAGGCAGATTCTTTACTGCTGAGCCACCACAGAAGCCTGCGTTTAAGATTCAGAGCAAAACAAAACAAAGGACAGTAACAACAAACAAGCCTGCAGCATACTCCCTTCAGTGTCTTACAATAGTTAGTAGAAAAACAGCGTGGAGGGCTTCCCTGGTGGTCCAGTGGGTAAGGACACGGCCTTGCCGTGCAAGGGGCGCCGGTTCGATCCCTGGCCTGGGAAGATCCCACGTGCCGCGGAACGGCTGGACCGATGTGTCCAATTACCGAGCGGGAGCTCTGGGGCACATGCGCCCAGAGCCGGCGCTCTGCGACAACAGACGCCACCGCGATGGGAGGCCCACACAGGCCAAAGAACAAAGATGGATGAAAATAGATAAATGAAAGACCAATAGAAGTGGCCTGCCCGCCCCCTTCCCTCCCCAACCTGCCCCCACCACCCCAAAAGAAAAACACAATGCGGAGCGTGGTTACCTGAGCAGACTTAGGTCAGACTGAATTGTGATTCTGCCATTTATTGACACTATATGGCCTCAAGCTCCTTAAACTTGTCTAGACCTGGTTTTATTACCTGTAAATTATATAGTAGTAGTCTCCTTTCTGCAGGGTTTTTGTAAGGATTAAACAAACGAGTGCTTGTGTTAAAGCACATAGTATGAAATAGGTTTTAGCTGTTATTATAAGGAGAACACAAGGGTTTCTCTGGTGGTCCAGTGGGTAAAGAGTTCATCTTGCAGTGCGGGGGGCACTGGTTCAATCCCTGGCCCGGGAAGATCCCACATGCCTTGGAGCAGCTGGACTGGTGTGTCCAATTACGGGCCAACCCAGAGCCGCTGCTCTGCAACGAGAGAGGCCACTGCTATGGGAGGTCCACACAGGCCAAAGAATAAAGATGGACAAAAAAATAAAGAAAGAAAAAACCAATAAAAGTGGCCAAATTAAAAGATAAAATAAGTAAATACAAGGAGTACACAAGTGGAAGGAAGGTAGTCATTCTAGGGAGAGGGAGAACATATACATAAGCAGCTTCTAGGGAGGGCTGGATCTGAGACTAAGTCCTGAGGCAGGGCCCCTGTTAGCACAGAGAGCATGTTTTTTGAACAAATTACAGAAAGAGATGATTGATATTTTCCTCTGGTTGATTCGGTCTGACGTCAGGGCAATAATCTGATGCGACTGAGCAGGCAGCTTTTATTAAGGAATTCAGCAAAGGAATGATTACTCCAGGGGATTGTCACAGACAAACACTTCACCAATCCACTTACTGGTGGAATAGAGAAAGCTTTTTGAAGGGTAGCTGTGGAGAAGGCTGTTTCCTAAATAACAGCTTCTCCAATGTGGCCTATTTCTCGATGCTGTCTGGTTATCACTGAGGACTAAGAAATACCAAAGCTGTAGGGATAACCTCGAAATATGTTCAGGGTAGGATGAGAAAGTTCCAGGAACTTCAACATAGAGTTGACAGGACCTAGTGACTGGAAATGAGCTGAAAATTAAGATGGGGCCAGACCAGGAAAATTCTGCCTGATCTGCTAAGAAGAGTCAAATTTATTCTTGATGCATAGGTAATAGAGAACCATAAATATTTTCGGTTTTTCCAGTAGTCATGTACGAATGTGAGAGTTGGACTGTAAGGAAGGCTGAATCCCGAAAAACTGACACCTTTAAAATGTGATGTTGGAGAAGACTCCTGAGTCCCTTGGACTCCAAGGAGATCAAACCTTAAAGAAACCCCCCAAAAAAAGAGTCAGTAATTGCTAGACACATTTGTAGATCAAACGAGTGCTTGTGTTAAAGCACATAGTATGAAATAGGTTTTAGCTGTTATTATAAGGAGAACACAAGGGTTTCTCTGGTGGTCCAGTGGGTAAAGAGTTCATCTTGCAGTGCGGGGGGCACTGGTTCAATCCCTGGCCCGGGAAGATCCCACATGCCTTGGAGCAGCTGGACTGGTGTGTCCAATTACGGGCCAACCCAGAGCCGCTGCTCTGCAACGAGAGAGGCCACTGCTATGGGAGGTCCACACAGGCCAAAGAATAAAGATGGACAAAAAAATAAAGAAAGAAAAAACCAATAAAAGTGGCCAAATTAAAAGATAAAATAAGTAAATACAAGGAGTACACAAGTGGAAGGAAGGTAGTCATTCTAGGGAGAGGGAGAACATATACATAAGCAGCTTCTAGGGAGGGCTGGATCTGAGACTAAGTCCTGAGGCAGGGCCCCTGTTAGCACAGAGAGCATGTTTTTTGAACAAATTACAGAAAGAGATGATTGATATTTTCCTCTGGTTGATTCGGTCTGACGTCAGGGCAATAATCTGATGCGACTGAGCAGGCAGCTTTTATTAAGGAATTCAGCAAAGGAATGATTACTCCAGGGGATTGTCACAGACAAACACTTCACCAATCCACTTACTGGTGGAATAGAGAAAGCTTTTTGAAGGGTAGCTGTGGAGAAGGCTGTTTCCTAAATAACAGCTTCTCCAATGTGGCCTATTTCTCGATGCTGTCTGGTTATCACTGAGGACTAAGAAATACCAAAGCTGTAGGGATAACCTCGAAATATGTTCAGGGTAGGATGAGAAAGTTCCAGGAACTTCAACATAGAGTTGACAGGACCTAGTGACTGGAAATGAGCTGAAAATTAAGATGGGGCCAGACCAGGAAAATTCTGCCTGATCTGCTAAGAAGAGTCAAATTTATTCTTGATGCATAGGTAATAGAGAACCATAAATATTTTCGGTTTTTCCAGTAGTCATGTACGAATGTGAGAGTTGGACTGTAAGGAAGGCTGAATCCCGAAAAACTGACACCTTTAAAATGTGATGTTGGAGAAGACTCCTGAGTCCCTTGGACTCCAAGGAGATCAAACCAGTCAACGCTAAAGGCAATAACCCCTAACTATTCATTGGAAGGATGAATGATGAAGCTGAAGCTTCAGTACTTTGGCTACCTGATGTGAAGGGAGAACACACTGGAAATGACCCCGATGTTGGGAAAGATAGAAGGCAGGAGGAAAACAGGACGACAGGGGACGAGATGGTGGATGGCATCACTGAGTCAATGGACGTGAGTTTGAGGAAGCTCCGGGAGATGGTGAAGGTCAGGGAAGCCCGACGCGCCACAGTCCATGGGGTTGCAAAGAGTCGAACACGACTGAGCGGTTGAACTGAACTGAAGTAGTTTTAAGCAGGGGTGCTTCATGTTCAAAGGTCTACTCTAGCATGAGAACTCTGTTTACTTGTGTGACAAATGGAGTGCAAGGGGAGGACTTGGTTCATGGAAGCCCCCTACAGTAAGTTCAGGAGCAGCAATAAAGAAAGAAACCACTCTTGACCTTGTGGAAATTTTCCTTTCTCCTCTTTGCCTCAAGGGCAACAGAATCCCTGAGAAGCATGTGGAACATCCTCGAAGGGTCTGTGTTGACATTCTCAAAAGTAAAATACTTACGAAAACGGCAATCCTGATTTATAGAGTCTGTAAATTCTATACATAAGGCTAAGGACTGAAAGTTGATATTCCAGTGGTCCAGTGGTTAAGAATCCATCTGCCAGTGCAAGGGACACCCGTTTGATCCCTGGCCTGGGAAGACCCCACGTACCTCCGGGGAACTAAACCCATAAGCTGCAGCTACTGAGCCCTCAAGCCCTAGAGCGCATGCTCCACAAGAGAAGCCACCACAATAAGGTCATGCCCCCAAACTAGGGAAAAGCCCTCACTTGCAGTGACTAGAGAAAGCCAAAAGCAGCAACGAAGAACCAAGAGGGAAGAATAGTGGGAAAAAAAAAAGCCCTGAATGAGGTATCTGTTATAGATATTTTTCAGGGATGCAGGCTGAGTACTGAATTGTTTGAAACTAGATGATTGCCCGTAGGTTTTCATTTCCAGTGTGTAAAAGTTCACGGCTGAAACCTAGCTTATTACTTATTTTTTCTTTCCCCCATCATGCCTCTTTTATTTATATTTATTTTCATCCATTTTTTTTATCCTTGGGCCTTTGTGGGCCTCTCATTGCAGTGGCAGTGCATGTGCTCCAGAGAGCTGGTTCCTAATTGGACACACCGGTCCAGCTGCTCTGCAGCACGTGGGATCTTCCCAGGCCAGGGATCAAACTGGAGCCCCTTGCACTGCAAAGCGGACTCTTTACCCACTGGACCACCAGGGAAGCCCTGAAACCTAGCTTATTACTTTTTCTTTATTTTCTTTTTCCTAGCTTATTACTTTTAAGCAACGCATCTGAAATGCAGATCCAAAGGGTAACTATAAACTAACAACTAGCCGGAAGTGGACTCCTATTTACCGGCTGGCTGGCTAACAGCCTCTGGTAGGTGTGACAGGCTGTCCACAGCGACTGACAGGGCTTGTCTCCCCAGTCCAGGCTGGGCAACCAAACCTCCCGTGCCTGTTTCCTTGCATGCCAGCAAAGTTTCCAGCAATTCGTCTTTCCTAGAGAACCAAAGTAACTCTCCACGTTGGAATGCTGAATTCTCCTTGCAGATCTCTGTTTTAAAGTTCACCAAGTGGTATCAAATTCAGAGGGAGGCATCTCAGAGGGAGGGGGCGAGAGGAAGGGAGAGAGGAGGAAGACTGGCCGACCAGCAGGGTCCCAGAGGGGAGATGGCCATCTCCTATGAATAAACAGTCTCACCAGAGGCCACGCTGGGGACATCTGGCTGTTTGCTTTGGACAGCGCCGGCCAAGAGGTCTCAGGGTTAGTGGTCCCCAGAGATGCCTGAGCAGCCCTAACTCAGCAGCCCAGCTCCCGGAGCAGCTGCTGGAGCCTGCAGCCTGTCGCCTGGGGCTGCCCTGAGATTTCTGGAATTTCACAGAAGGGGGAAGGTCGAGCCCTCTCAGAGGGCGGCCACCCTCGCCAGGGCTCAGCTCCTCCCAAACAAAGAAGTCAGATGGGCGCCCTGGGCTGGAGCTGTCGGGCTTCTGCTCAGTGATTGAAGCCACGTGGGCTGCAAGTTTCTTAGTGCCCAGCCCAGCCCCTGAAGGAGCGGCCCCCTCACCTCCATCTGTTTCCACAGTCAGATGCTGTGAGGGCTCTAGATCCCCCAGTCTCCCAGCAGAGAGAGCAGTCAGTCGCTTTTTCCTTAAAAAAAAAAAAAGTATGAATGTGATCTAATTGCAACCCCCTCCCCATCTCAAATGGCCAGAAACACCCAGGCTCCAAGGGCCTCTGCTCGGAGCCCTCTACTAGATTTCTCTGTCTACAGAAGATCTCAATTTCCTCACAGAAAACAAGGAGGGGTGGATTTTTTTCTAATGCTGTGGGAGGAGTGTGGTAAGGCATATTATCAATATAGTATAGGATACACAATAATCATTTTAAATTTTAAAACTTATTAAGTTCCAAGACTAATCCATAACTTTAGTCAAGACGTCCCTCAAGCCCTTTCTCCTCAATCCTCCTCTCCCCCATGTAATTCACAAAAATTATTAATTTGGGAATTCCTTGGTAATTCCTTACTCTTCCGGGAGATAATAATTCCAGTGGTTAAGACTCCACACTTCCGCTGCAGAGGGCACGGGTTTGATCCCTGTTTGGGACACTAAGATCCCGCATGCCATGCAGTGCAGCCCAAAACAGAAGTTATTAATTTTATGAATATTCTAGATTTCTTTGTTCCAGGCTAGAGTCCCACATCTTATCTTTGTGGTCTCCAAAGATCCAGGGAGGGGCATGTTGAGAACCCAACAGAAGCTCCTGACAATCTATTCCCCGCGTAGGGGCACAATTGAGTTCTAGATGGTCTTATTTCTAGCTCCTAATACCCCCCTTTTTTTTTTTTTGCAAACTGCTTCAGTGACGCTGTTCAGTCACTGAGTTGTCTCTGACTCTTTGTGATCCCATGAACTGCAGCGCGCCAGGCTGCCCTGTCCTTCGCCATCTCCCGGAGCTTGCTCAGACTCATGTCCACTGAATCGGTGATGCCATCCAGCCGTCTCCTCCTCCGTTGCCCCCCACCCCCCGCCCTCAGTCTTTCCCAGCATCAGGGGCTTTCCCAGTGAGTCGGCTCTTCCCATCAGGTGGCCAGAGGACTGGAGCTTCAGCTTCAGCTTCAGTCCTTCCAGTGACTATTCGGGGTTGATGTCCTTTAGGATGGACTGGTTTGATCTCCTTGCAGTCCGGGGCTGCCCGAGTCTTCTCCGGCACCACAGTTCAAAGGCAGCAATTCTTCATTGCTGAGCCTTCTCTTATGGTACTATTCTCATATCCATACATGACTACTGGAAAAACTAAAATCTATATATTTAGGGCTAAATAAAACATTATTAAAATTAATTTCATCTGTTTCTCATTGTTTTGTTGAGACTACTAAAATGTTACATTACAAGTGGACTTGCATTCTATTTCTGTGTTTTCTATTGGACAGTGTTGCTTTACAGTAACAATAAGGTTAACTTTGGGGACTTCCCTGGTGGTCCAACAGCTAGGACTCTGAGCTTAGCAATACAGGGGACCTGGGATCAGGGACTAGGATCCCACATGTCGCACCTAAGAGTTTTCACGCTGCAACTAAAGGTCCCATGTGCCAGACTTCCCTGGTGGTGAAGTGAGCTGTGCTCCTGGCAGTGTGATGCAGGATGACACAAGCTTCTGCTCCTGAGCCCTACTGAACCTGAGGAGCACACCCGGGAGAAGCGCCTACTCCATGGCCCCGTCACATTGCATATCCCCTCCTGCCCATCAGCTCGCACCTACCGCCCTCCCAGGGGAAGATGACTCTCCATCCCCACAAGCCCAGTTCTGGGCCAAGCGCAGGGAGCTCCCGGCTCCCTTAGGCTCTTCCATTCCTTAAATACATGCTCACCAGCCTAGGAGAGGCTCTCGGCAGCTCCCAGCATTATTTTCTCTCAGTTCTAGTAGTGGAGACTGTAATTCTAAACACTCACAAAGACACACACATCCCATAGAGGACTAGAGGAGGACAGTAGGAAAGCAGTATTTAACTCACATGTAGAGTCTATCGTGCAAAATGCCAGGCTGGATGAAGCATAAGCTGGGATCAGAATTGCCGGGAGAAATACTAATAACTTCAGATACGCAGATAAAACTACCCGAATGGCAAAAGGCGCAGAGGAACTCAAGAGCCTCTTGATGAAGGTGAAAGAGGAAAGCGGAAAAGCCGGCTTAAAACTCATCATTCAAAAAACTAAGATCATGGTATCTGGTCCCATCACTTCATGGCAAATAGATGGACAAACAATGGAAACACTGACAGACTGTATTTTCTTAGACTCCAAAATCACTGCAGACAGTGACTGTAGTGATGAAACTGAAAGATTCTTGTTCCTTTGAGGCAAAGCTATAACAAACTTAGGAGCGTATTAAAAAGCACAGACCACTTTGCTGACGAAGGTCCGCATGGTCAGAGCTATGTTTTTGGTTTTGTTTTTTTTCCAGTTGTCACCTATGGATGTGACTGCTGGACCGGAAGAGAAGGCTCAGCAATGAAGAATGACGCTTGTGAACTGTGGTGCCGGAGAAGACTCTGGCAGCCCCGGACAGCAAGGAGATCCAACCAGTCCATCCTAAAGGAGATCAACCCCGAATAGTCACTGGAAGGACTGAAGCTGAAGCTCCAGTCCTCTGGCCACCTGATGGGAAGAGCCGACTCGCTGGAAAAGACTGAGGGCGGGGGGGGGGGGCAATGGAGGAGGAGATGGCTGGATGGCATCACCGACTCAGTGGACATGAGTCCGAGCAAGCTCCGGGAGATGGCGAAGGACAGGGCAGCCTGGAGCGCTGCATGACTGAGTGCCTAAACAAGTGGCTGCCTGGTACCTGTCTCTGTGGCTTTCACAAGATCTGTGTATCAAAACAAGCTGATTCAGAGTACAGCTATACCTCGGGGACTACAAGAAGGAAGGTCAGGTGACTCCAGTCCGCTTGGACGTCTCGATAGGCTCTTAGAGGAAAACGAGTCCTGCTGGTGTATTTGAGTCCTCCCCTCTCATCGCATCACCTTTTTTATTTTTGGTTGTTGTTATTCACATATAGTTGACATAACATGTTATGTTAGTGTCAGGTGTGCTACACAGTGAGCTGGCATTTGACTACCCCATGAAATGACCGCCATGGTAAGTCTAGGAACCATCTACACAAAGTTCTTACAATACCATTGACCATATTCCTTATGCTGCATATTGCATCGCTGCAGCTTATTTATTATGTCACTGGAAGTGTGGACCTCTCACCACCTTTCGTTTACAGGTGGGCTTGCTCTTTCCTCTGGTGTTCTGGGGGCTCTGCTGAGACACAGCGAGGGTGAGAGCAGGCCGAAGGACAGGAGCTTGTGGGAAGGATCCTGGAGCACTGGTGGGCTGAGGCCATGGGAAGGAAACCACTGGTTCTTGCCTATGAAATAAGCGACTTCATGTCACTGGTGCCACCTCCCCAGCAATTCTGTACAACAGAGTCCATACGTGAAAAAGGCTGCTGCTTGCAGTGACCTAGTGTGCAAGCCCCTTCCTGGGAGTCCCCTGCTCTTACGGAGATGCTATTAGGTCTATTATGTTTTCCCTGCTGCAGACTATGTTTTGGTTTTTTTTTTTTCCAGTTGTCACCTATGGATGTGACTGCTGGACCGGAGAGAAGGCTCAGCAATGAAGAATGACGCTTGTGAACTGTGGTGCCGGAGAAGACTCTGGCAGCCCCGGACAGCAAGGAGATCCAACCAGTCCATCCTAAAGGAGATCAACCCCGAATAGTCACTGGAAGGACTGAAGCTGAAGCTCCAGTCCTCTGGCCACCTGATGGGAAGAGCCGACTCGCTGGAAAAGACTGAGGGCGGGGGGGGGGGCAATGGAGGAGGAGATGGCTGGATGGCATCACCGACTCAGTGGACATGAGTCCGAGCAAGCTCCGGGAGATGGCGAAGGACAGGGCAGCCTGGAGCGCTGCATGACTGAGTGCCTAAACAAGTGGCTGCCTGGTACCTGTCTCTGTGGCTTTCACAAGATCTGTGTATCAAAACAAGCTGATTCAGAGTACAGCTATACCTCGGGGACTACAAGAAGGAAGGTCAGGTGACTCCAGTCCGCTTGGACGTCTCGATAGGCTCTTAGAGGAAAACGAGTCCTGCTGGTGTATTTGAGTCCTCCCCTCTCATTGCATCACCTTTTTTATTTTTGGTTGTTGTTATTCACATATAGTTGACATAACATGATATGTTAGTGTCAGGTGTGCTACACAGTGAGCTGGCATTTGACTACCCCATGAAATGACCGCCATGGTAAGTCTAGGAACCATCTACACAAAGTTCTTACAATACCATTGACCATATTCCTTATGCTGCATATTGCATCGCTGCAGCTTATTTATTATGTCACTGGAAGTGTGGACCTCTCACCACCTTTCGTTTACAGGTGGGCTTGCTCTTTCCTCTGGTGTTCTGGGGGCTCTGCTGAGACACAGCGAGGGTGAGAGCAGGCCGAAGGACAGGAGCTTGTGGGAAGGATCCTGGAGCACTGGTGGGCTGAGGCCATGGGAAGGAAACCACTGGTTCTTGCCTATGAAATAAGCGACTTCATGTCACTGGTGCCACCTCCCCAGCAATTCTGTACAACAGAGTCCATACGTGAAAAAGGCTGCTGCTTGCAGTGACCTAGTGTGCAAGCCCCTTCCTGGGAGTCCCCTGCTCTTACGGAGATGCCTATTAGGTCTATTATGTTTTCCCTGCTGCAGAGCAGGCTGTTCTGCAGAAATCTGTAAAGTCACTGACACTGGTCCTCAGGGTCTTTTGCCTTTGCTTTTAATGCTCTTTCCCTCCTCTGTGTTGATGTTCCCACCTGCTCACTCTCATTCATTCATTCAAAAAGGGGTCACTGGGCTTCCCTGGTAGCTCAGTGGCAAAGAGCTTGCCTGCCAGTGCAGGAGACACAGGTTCAATCCCTGAGCCAGGAAGATCCCACATGCTGTGGAGCACCTAAGCCCGTGAGACACAACTATTGAGCCTGTGCTCTAGAGCCTCGGAGCTGCAACTATTGAGCCCATGGGCCGCGACTACTGAAGCTCAAGAGCCCTAGAGGCCGAGCTCCACAACAAGAGAAGTCACTGCAACAAGAAGCCTGCTCACCTCAACTAGAGAGGAGCCCCCACTCCCTGCAACTAGAGAAGCACCTGTGGCAGCAGTGAAAACCCAGAGTAGTCAAACATAAATAAATAAATAATAAAATTAAAATATACATATATATATAAAAATTGATGTTCTAACTAAAGAAGCATCTCACTAGGTACTGAGTATGCCTGCAAAGATGAATAAAGTAGTCACTTCCAGACAGGAACTCACCATACGGTGAGGAAGCAGATATATGAATATAATTATAGTGCAATACACTAAGCACTTGTGAGAGACACACAGGAACAGAGCTGTACTTATGTTTTCCTGGTTCCTACTTACCAAAGTCAGGGAGGAATCCGATCCATTAATTCCTGCCGAGGTACAGAAGGCTGATGAGAAGCTAACGTGTTACCCTTCCCAGGGGCGTTTATGCTCATCTCATAGCATCTTCGTTCTTAGCATGCTAATTAATCAGAACCAACAGAGTACTTCTGTTTACATTCTTCTCTTCTGGTACCACTCCCCTAGTTCAGGTGCGCATCACTTCACTCCTGTTCTGATTTCTAACAGCTCCCTGCCCCCTGCCTCTCCGCTCTTCAAAGCCTTCTGCACAACCTGACAGATTACTTTGCCTACAGCACAGTTCTGATCATAGCCCCTACACCCGCTGGTCAAGCAATTTAGACTCTCACCACCTCAGCCTCCTCTCTTACAGGATGGTTATAATGATGCCCTGCTGATTTCATTAAATATCTGTGGCGAGGAAATGGGATAATGTTTATGAAAAATCTTAATAATTGTAAGAGGCTGTTCACATATGTTGTTATTGTTCTCATTTCACTGTGCGGTTCAAAAGCCTTCAGTGGGAGACACTCTGCAGCCCAGCCCTCCACACTCGAGTTTCAGCTCACATCCTCAAGCTCTTTTCCTTTCTCTCCTTCCCCACAAAATGGATGCTTCAGTCTTACAAGGTCAGCATCCTCTTAGCATGTCTTCTTATAACCCCATCTGCACCATTTCCCATGCTACTCCTCCCATTCAGAATGCCCTCTCCCCCACCTGACTCCTTTCCTCTACCCTCCAAGGATTACTTTCTTTTCTAGCTAGCTCAGTCCCACTGACAGATGAATGCATAAAAAAGATGTGTGGTAGGGCTTCCCTGTTGGTCCAGAGGGTAAAGAGTCCACCTTGCAGTGTAAGGGGCACCGGTTTGATCCCTGGCCCGGGAAGATCCCAAGTGCCATGGAGTGGCTAGACCGGTGTGTCCAATTACCAGATGGCACTCTATAGAGCGCATGTGCCTGGAGCTGGTGCTCTGCAGCAAGAGAGGCCACTGCAGTGGGAGGTTCACACAGGCCAAAGAATAAAGATGAATGAAAATAAATAAATAAATAATAAAAGAGGCCAAAAATAAAAAAGATGTGGTGTACATATACAATGACATATTACTCAGCCATCAAAAATAATGAAATAATGCCATTTGCAGCAACCTGAATAGACCTAGGGATCATCATACTGAGTGAAGTAAGTCAGACAAACATATGGTAGTGTTTATATGTGGAATCTAAAAAATGATACAAAAAAAATGATACCAACGAACTTACTTACAGAAAAGAAGCAGACCCACAGACTTAGAAAACAAACTTATAGTTACCAGGAGAGGAAGGAGAGAGAAGGGATAGCTAGGGAGTTTGGGATGCACATGTACACATTACTATATTTAAAATGAATAGCCAACGAGGACCTACTGTATAGCATAGGGAACTCTGCTCAATATTATGGATAACAATCTAAATGGGAAAATAATTTGAAAAAGAATAGATACATGTACATGTATTAACTGAATCGCTTTGCTGTACATCTAAAACTAACAACATTCTTCATCACCTATACTCCAATATAAAATAAAAAGTTTAAAAAATAAAAATAAAAGCCTCTTCAAACCACTCAGGCTCGTGGCAATTTTGCCCTCTCCTGAGTGCCTTCCTGTAGCAGCCTACACCTGGCAGTTAACACAGAAGTCTAACTGATAGACTAACATAACTTTTCACATGAATGAGAACTATCTCCTCTTCTAAATGAAACACCCTCTGGAGCTCATTTACAAGGTCAGCATCCTCTTAGCATGTCTTCTTATAACCCCATCTGCACCATTTCCCATGCTACTCCTCCCATTCAGAATGCCCTCTCCCCCACCTGACTCCTTTCCTCTACCCTCCAAGGATTACTTTCTTTTCTAGCTAGCTCAGTCCCACTGACAGATGAATGCATAAAAAAGATGTGTGGTAGGGCTTCCCTGTTGGTCCAGAGGGTAAAGAGTCCACCTTGCAGTGTAAGGGGCACCGGTTTGATCCCTGGCCCGGGAAGATCCCAAGTGCCATGGAGTGGCTAGACCGGTGTGTCCAATTACCAGATGGCACTCTATAGAGCGCATGTGCCTGGAGCTGGTGCTCTGCAGCAAGAGAGGCCACTGCAGTGGGAGGTTCACACAGGCCAAAGAATAAAGATGAATGAAAATAAATAAATAAATAATAAAAGAGGCCAAAAATAAAAAAGATGTGGTGTACATATACAATGACATATTACTCAGCCATCAAAAATAATGAAATAATGCCATTTGCAGCAACCTGAATAGACCTAGGGATCATCATACTGAGTGAAGTAAGTCAGACAAACATATATGAGTGTTTATATGTGGAATCTAAAAAATGATACAAAAAAAATGATACCAACGAACTTACTTACAGAAAAGAAGCAGACCCACAGACTTAGAAAACAAACTTATAGTTACCAGGAGAGGAAGGAGAGAAGGGATAGCTAGGGAGTTTGGGATGCACATGTACACATTACTATATTTAAAATGAATAGCCAACGAGGACCTACTGTATAGCATAGGGAACTCTGCTCAATATTATGGATAACAATCTAAATGGGAAAATAATTTGAAAAAGAATAGATACATGTACATGTATTAACTGAATCGCTTTGCTGTACATCTAAAACTAACAACATTCTTCATCACCTATACTCCAATATAAAATAAAAAGTTTAAAAAATAAAAATAAAAGCCTCTTCAAACCACTCAGGCTCGTGGCAATTTTGCCCTCTCCTGAGTGCCTTCCTGTAGCAGCCTACACCTGGCAGTTAACACAGAAGTCTAACTGATAGACTAACATAACTTTTCACATGAATGAGAACTATCTCCTCTTCTAAATGAAACACCCTCTGTTGTGGCTGAATTCTGGCCCATCCAATGTTGAGGTCCAACCCGCAGTACCTCAGGATATGAAGGTACTTGAAAATGTCTTTACGGAGGAAACTGAGTTAAAACAAGGTCATTAGGATGGGCCTTAATCCAGTATCACAGGTGCCTTTGTAAGAAGAGGGGGGACTTCCCTGGTGGTCCAGTGATTAAGAATCTGCCTGCCAAAGCAGAGGACACAGGTCCTCTCTCTGGTCCAGGAACATCCCACGTGACTATGCAGGGCAAGTAAGCCCACGCACCTCAACTAATGAGGCCCCGAGAGCCTGTGCTCTGCAGCAAGAGAAGCCACTGAGGTGGAAAGCCCACACTTGGCCATTAGAGTAGCCTCTGCTCACTGCAGCTAGAGCAAGCCTGCAGGCAGCAATGAAAACCCACAGAAATTGAAAACAAATAATTAAGTTTGTAAAACGAACCTAAAAAATTCAAAGAGATTACAGACTGTTTCGGGGGTCCCCAAGATCATAAAAAAGAAGAGGAGGAGGAGTTTGGGACCTAGGCAGGCATGGAAAGGAGACCCGTGTGAGGACAGAGGGAGACGACAGCCCTCTACTAAGCCAAAGAGAGATGCTTCAGAAGAGCCAGTCCTGCAGATACCATAGCCTTGGGCTTCCAGATTTTCACACCTGAGAGGAAATCAATTTCCGTTGTTTCCATCCCCCTGTGATGGAGCCCCTGAAGGGCAGCCACTTTTGATTTTCTCCAAAGCTCTAATTAGGCTGATATTTGCCAAGCACCTTGTCCTCTTCCCTGTTGCCTCCACCTTTCCCTCTGTATATTTTCATGTTGTATATCACTTATGTCCCAACCAGACTGTGCGTTCTGAAAGCTCAGGGCCTCATCTTCTAATACACATACTCAATCCGGTCCAATGAGGGGCCTGGAGCACAGAGGTTGTGTAAGAAATGCCTGAATGGGAAGCATGTTGAAAAGTGTTTCAGCCACTGGGCTGCAATTTTGCCCTCTCCTGAGTGCCTTCCTGTAGCAGCCTACACCTGGCAGTTAACACAGAAGTCTAACTGATAGACTAACATAACTTTTCACATGAATGAGAACTATCTCCTCTTCTAAATGAAACACCCTCTGTTGTGGCTGAATTCTGGCCCATCCAATGTTGAGGTCCAACCCGCAGTACCTCAGGATATGAAGGTACTTGAAAATGTCTTTACGGAGGAAACTGAGTTAAAACAAGGTCATTAGGATGGGCCTTAATCCAGTATCACAGGTGCCTTTGTAAGAAGAGGGGGGACTTCCCTGGTGGTCCAGTGATTAAGAATCTGCCTGCCAAAGCAGAGGACACAGGTCCTCTCTCTGGTCCAGGAACATCCCACGTGACTATGCAGGGCAAGTAAGCCCACGCACCTCAACTAATGAGGCCCCGAGAGCCTGTGCTCTGCAGCAAGAGAAGCCACTGAGGTGGAAAGCCCACACTTGGCCATTAGAGTAGCCTCTGCTCACTGCAGCTAGAGCAAGCCTGCAGGCAGCAATGAAAACCCACAGAAATTGAAAACAAATAATTAAGTTTGTAAAACGAACCTAAAAAATTCAAAGAGATTACAGACTGTTTCGGGGGTCCCCAAGATCATAAAAAAGAAGAGGAGGAGGAGTTTGGGACCTAGGCAGGCATGGAAAGGAGACCCGTGTGAGGACAGAGGGAGACGACAGCCCTCTACTAAGCCAAAGAGAGATGCTTCAGAAGAGCCAGTCCTGCAGATACCATAGCCTTGGGCTTCCAGATTTTCACACCTGAGAGGAAATCAATTTCCGTTGTTTCCATCCCCCTGTGATGGAGCCCCTGAAGGGCAGCCACTTTTGATTTTCTCCAAAGCTCTAATTAGGCTGATATTTGCCAAGCACCTTGTCCTCTTCCCTGTTGCCTCCACCTTTCCCTCTGTATATTTTCATGTTGTATATCACTTATGTCCCAACCAGACTGTGCGTTCTGAAAGCTCAGGGCCTCATCTTCTAATACACATACTCAATCCGGTCCAATGAGGGGCCTGGAGCACAGAGGTTGTGTAAGAAATGCCTGAATGGGAAGCATGTTGAAAAAAGTGTTTCAGCCACTGGGCTGATATAGATTGCCCTCAGACTGAGGACACTTGTCCTTTTTTTTTTTTCTAAAGGTTTTCTCTAGGAAACAAAATCTCTTGCCTTGAAACGCATCTGGCTGAGAGAGTACAGAGCAATGACATTAACTGTAATTGACATTAGGGCATCTCCCTGGACCGCTGCTGATGGGGCTCCCAAGGTTTCCGGGCTCGTGTTGCAGGAAGCACTGACATTCAAGCTTGCCTGTCGTCTGGAACACTGTACGCCTCTCCATTCCCCAGGCGCAGAGCCGACTCCAGGGTCTGAGCAAATAAGAGCTTCAGCTATTTTCTCTTTATGGAGGAAGGCACAAGTGAAAACTTTTATCTGATCTTTTTCTCTGAAGTTCCTTTTTTCTCCTGCCAGCTTTTCTTCTTTGAGTCCTACTGCCATAACCACATCTGTTCCCAGCAACTTACCTCTTCCACTTAAAATTGAGGCCCAAGTTTGGACAATAGAAGGTCCTCTCTGTTTATGCCTGCTAATAAATCAGAGGTGCGCAGAAACGTTCAAAAGTGACTTTACCGGGTACTAAAAGGGGAGTGAGCATACTTCCTTCCTTTAACTATGCAAAACCGTGGAGAGATGTGGGTGAGAGATGGCCAGCCATGCCCCCCATCTCCAAACAGAAATTAACATCTCCCAGGACAGAGAGACGACAGCCCTCTACTAAGCCAAAGAGAGATGCTTCAGAAGAGCCAGTCCTGCAGATACCATAGCCTTGGGCTTCCAGATTTTCACACCTGAGAGGAAATCAATTTCCGTTGTTTCCATCCCCCTGTGATGGAGCCCCTGAAGGGCAGCCACTTTTGATTTTCTCCAAAGCTCTAATTAGGCTGATATTTGCCAAGCACCTTGTCCTCTTCCCTGTTGCCTCCACCTTTCCCTCTGTATATTTTCATGTTGTATATCACTTATGTCCCAACCAGACTGTGCGTTCTGAAAGCTCAGGGCCTCATCTTCTAATACACATACTCAATCCGGTCCAATGAGGGGCCTGGAGCACAGAGGTTGTGTAAGAAATGCCTGAATGGGAAGCATGTTGAAAAAAGTGTTTCAGCCACTGGGCTGATATAGATTGCCCTCAGACTGAGGACACTTGTCCTTTTTTTTTCTAAAGGTTTTCTCTAGGAAACAAAATCTCTTGCCTTGAAACGCATCTGGCTGAGAGAGTACAGAGCAATGACATTAACTGTAATTGACATTAGGGCATCTCCCTGGACCGCTGCTGATGGGGCTCCCAAGGTTTCCGGGCTCGTGTTGCAGGAAGCACTGACATTCAAGCTTGCCTGTCGTCTGGAACACTGTACGCCTCTCCATTCCCCAGGCGCAGAGCCGACTCCAGGGTCTGAGCAAATAAGAGCTTCAGCTATTTTCTCTTTATGGAGGAAGGCACAAGTGAAAACTTTTATCTGATCTTTTTCTCTGAAGTTCCTTTTTTCTCCTGCCAGCTTTTCTTCTTTGAGTCCTACTGCCATAACCACATCTGTTCCCAGCAACTTACCTCTTCCACTTAAAATTGAGGCCCAAGTTTGGACAATAGAAGGTCCTCTCTGTTTATGCCTGCTAATAAATCAGAGGTGCGCAGAAACGTTCAAAAGTGACTTTACCGGGTACTAAAAGGGGAGTGAGCATACTTCCTTCCTTTAACTATGCAAAACCGTGGAGAGATGTGGGTGAGAGATGGCCAGCCATGCACCATCTCACAGATAACATCTCCCATAAGATGTTTCTCTTTCCAGAAATAGTTGCTAAACATCTCCAGCAGCTTAGCAATATGGCTTCATATTGTGCATGCAGCTTAGTGCATACAGCTCCAGGGAAAATCTCCTTAAATCTCACTACTTGGATGCTTTCTTTCCTGGACTCTGTCTTTAATTTTGCTAATAAATTAATCCAGTTAATATTTCTATTGAATGTTGAGGTTTATGACCAAATTAATGTTTAAGAGTTTTAGGACTAGGACTTCCCTGGTGGTCCAGTGGTTAAGAACCTGCCTGTCAATGCAGGAGACACAGGCTGGCCCAGGAAGACTCCACATGCTGCAGAGCAACTAAGCCTGTGCACCACAACTACTGAGCCTGCGAGTTGCAACAGGAGAAGCCATGACAGTGGGAAGTCCAAGCACCAAGACTAGAGAGTAGCTCCATTTGCTGCAACCAGAGAAAACCCACCCGCAGCAACAAAGGCCCAGCACAGTCAAAAAGAAAAAAAAAAAACAATTAAATTAAAAAAGAAAGAGTTTTTGGAGCAGAAAAACACAGGGTTACAGCTACAGTACTTTCAGGAGATTGTTGGAATCACGAATGTTAAATATCTGACTCCTTATTCCAAAATAAAAATAAAATTCAGAGGAACTGGGAGCGGAGGTCACAGTGGTGGAATATTCTGAGAAGGCTGAGGACAGCAGACCTAACCTTAAATACTCCTAGTTCAGGAGAGTCAGAGAACATCAGAGCTAGATGGTCTCAGAATTGCCCCAGACAGGCTCCCTATCTCACGGTGAACAAGACACAAGGGCCCGGCGGCTGAGTCACTGGCCCGAGTGCACACGATGCGCGTGTGAATGAATAAACGAGCAGAGTCTGGCGCTCTGGCCTGTGGACGCAGGGTGGACTGTCCTATCGCAGGGCTGGGGAGCACGCCCAGCCACGGCTTCCTCTCAGGAGATCCTGACCTCACTCAGCTCTGCACCACTGCCCTCCCCGCAGCCATTTCTTCATGAAATGATTCCTTTTTCTGCTCTTTCCTACATGGTCCCTTCACACAGACATCCTCCGCCCCAGGTCTGCTCTGGCAGGTTTCTGCACATCCATCACTCAGCCCACCTGAAAGCACCTCTGCCGCTTTGCTGGAGCTCTGAGACTCAGCCAGCCTTTGTTCAGGAGGAAAGCGGGGGGAGGGAGAGTGCCCTGGACGACAGGGTGAGGGGACCGGGGCTCTAGTATCGACCAGCCACTGAAGATCGGCCCTGGAATCTTAGGCAAGTCACGTACTGCCTCTCAGTCTCAAAGTGGCCTTCCAATTACAGTCCGCTGCCCATCCATCAGAGAGAGAGCTGTCCCTTTTAATGGGTGAGCCTGCTGACTCTCAGCGTGCCTACATGATGGGATGCGGCAGTCTTAATAAAATGCCTCTCTCCTGGAGAAGACGAAGAGCCAGAACAATGGCAGAGAATTCAGACACTGCGGACGGACGCTGGGAGAGCTGGTCTCCTCCGCTGGAAATCAGCCTTGGGGACTCCAGGGACAGTGCCAGCTCAGTCTGCCTGCTTTGGACGGACCCGGTCCCCTGGCTGGGCCTCACCAACTCCCTTTCAAAAGGCCCTACTCATTATTCTCATACATGTTATGCTGTTGGGTATATGATTTAATTTTGCAATAAATCACACAGCCAATAGAATACCCGGATATTTCAGCGCTTAGAATCAGGGTTAGGGCTTTCCTGGTTGCTCAATGGTAAAGAATGTACCTGCTAATGCAGGAGACGTAAGTTCAATCCCTGGGGCAGGGAGATCCCCTGGAGAAGGAAACGGCATCCCTGTTCTGTATACTTGCCTGGAAAAGCCCATGGACAGAGGAGCCTGGAGGGTTATAGTCCATGGGGCAGCAAAACAGCTGGACACGACTGAACAACCGAACAGCAAAATCAGGGTTCGTTCCAGTCTTGTCCTCACAGGGCAATTTCAGACACAGGGGCTTTGGAACTAGACAGACCTGGGTTCAAAACTGCCTTTACCGCTTCCTGGCTGTTGGACTTGGGCAAGTCACTTTCCCTCTCTGAGCTCCATGCTGTTTCCATCTACCAGGTGTGGGGCTGGTGATCCGCAGCCCCCAGGGTAGTTGTGAGGGTCACAATAAAGTCATCACAGAAAGGGCGTCACAGTGTAAGGCAAAAAAGAGGAAAATAATTCTCGGACCCCAGCTGCTCTGGCAGGTTTCTGCACATCCATCACTCAGCCCACCTGAAAGCACCTCTGCCGCTTTGCTGGAGCTCTGAGACTCAGCCAGCCTTTGTTCAGGAGGAAAGCGGGGGGAGGGAGAGTGCCCTGGACGACAGGGTGAGGGGACCGGGGCTCTAGTATCGACCAGCCACTGAAGATCGGCCCTGGAATCTTAGGCAAGTCACGTACTGCCTCTCAGTCTCAAAGTGGCCTTCCAATTACAGTCCGCTGCCCATCCATCAGAGAGGGGCTGTCCCTTTTAATGGGTGAGCCTGCTGACTCTCAGCGTGCCTACATGATGGGATGCGGCAGTCTTAATAAAATGCCTCTCTCCTGGAGAAGACGAAGAGCCAGAACAATGGCAGAGAATTCAGACACTGCGGACGGACGCTGGGAGAGCTGGTCTCCTCCGCTGGAAATCAGCCTTGGGGACTCCAGGGACAGTGCCAGCTCAGTCTGCCTGCTTTGGACGGACCCGGTCCCCTGGCTGGGCCTCACCAACTCCCTTTCAAAAGGCCCTACTCATTATTCTCATACATGTTATGCTGTTGGGTGTATGATTTAATTTTGCAATAAATCACACAGCCAATAGAATACCCGGATATTTCAGCGCTTAGAATCAGGGTTAGGGCTTTCCTGGTTGCTCAATGGTAAAGAATGTACCTGCTAATGCAGGAGACGTAAGTTCAATCCCTGGGGCAGGGAGATCCCCTGGAGAAGGAAACGGCATCCCTGTTCTGTATACTTGCCTGGAAAAGCCCATGGACAGAGGAGCCTGGAGGGTTATAGTCCATGGGGCAGCAAAACAGCTGGACACGACTGAACAACCGAACAGCAAAATCAGGGTTCGTTCCAGTCTTGTCCTCACAGGGCAATTTCAGACACAGGGGCTTTGGAACTAGACAGACCTGGGTTCAAAACTGCCTTTACCGCTTCCTGGCTGTCGGACTTGGGCAAGTCACTTTCCCTCTCTGAGCTCCATGCTGTTTCCATCTACCAGGTGTGGGGCTGGTGATCCGCAGCCCCCAGGGTAGTTGTGAGGGTCACAATAAAGTCATCACAGAAAGGGCGTCACAGTGTAAGGCACAGAGAAAATACTCAGTGAGTATTAGCTGGTACTACTGCTATTTTGTACCTAATTCTCTGAGCTGCTTTATGTGTCAGGAATTATACTAGTCACTAGGGATTCAAAAACAAAAAACAGTCATTCCCTCAAGAAGTTCACAATGTACCTGTCATGCAGGCTTGGTTCTAAGACATTTGGAAAATGTGGAAGGACCAAAGATCTGTCGAAGCATTGAAAAAGTCAATGTGCTGAAATACGGATGGGTGAGTGTTATTTCAAAAAATGATCAAAACAGTGTCTAGAAAGTCCAGAAGGGCTGAAGCTGAAACTCCAATACTTGGGTCACCTGATACAAAAAGCCGACTCACTGGAAAAGACCCTGATGCCGGGAAAGACTGAGGATAGGAGAAGTGGGTGACAGAGGACGAGATGGTTAGACTGCATTACTGCCTCCATGGGCGTGAATTTGAGCAAACTCTGGGAGACAGCGGAGGACAGAGGAGCCTGGTGGGCCGCAGTCCACAGGGTCACAAGGAATTGGACATGTCTCGGCGGCTGAATAACAAGAAAGCCCAGCCAAAACCCAGTCTCTCCTGGGAAGTGTGTAACAGGTGCTTTCAACAAAAAGGTAACTATCTGGCTATAAGCTTTCCAGAAAGGGCAGCTACCAGATTCCCCATGGGCCACTGTGCAGACAGAGCTGCACGCCCCCACCCTCCACAGGGTGAGCCGGGGCAGGAGAGGGAGGAACAGGGAAACAGAGATCGAGTGGGCAAGAGGGGTAAAGCGTGCCCAGTGCTTCACGGGCCCACCCTGCAGCAGATGACACGGCAATCATCTGAGCGTGTGTCACACCTGAATGAGAATACAAGAACGCAGCGTATGGAATGCTGAATTTTGAGGGCTGGCTCCATGTTAATTTATGCTAGCTTTTCTTCTGCTTCAATCTTGAGGCAACTGTCTCACACCTATCAGAACAGGGGCTTGTCAGCTGATGTGATGAGGCAGTAAGGCAACGGCTATGGGCTTGGTGTCTCACCAACCTATCAGAAAGCATCTACCAGGTGTGGGGCTGGTGATCCGCAGCCCCAGGGTAGTTGTGAGGGTCACAATAAAGTCATCACAGGGGCGTCACAGTGTAAGGCACAGAGAAAATACTCAGTGAGTATTAGCTGGTACTACTGCTATTTTGTACCTAATTCTCTGAGCTGCTTTATGTGTCAGGAATTATACTAGTCACTAGGGATTCAAAAACAAAAAACAGTCATTCCCTCAAGAAGTTCACGATGTACCTGTCATGCAGGCTTGGTTCTAAGACATTTGGAAAATGTGGAAGGACCAAAGATCTGTCGAAGCATTGAAAAAGTCAATGTGCTGAAATACGGATGGGTGAGTGTTATTTCAAAAAATGATCAAAACAGTGTCTAGAAAGTCCAGAAGGGCTGAAGCTGAAACTCCAATACTTGGGTCACCTGATACAAAAAGCCGACTCACTGGAAAAGACCCTGATGCCGGGAAAGACTGAGGATAGGAGAAGTGGGTGACAGAGGACGAGATGGTTAGACTGCATTACTGCCTCCATGGGCGTGAATTTGAGCAAACTCTGGGAGACAGCGGAGGACAGAGGAGCCTGGTGGGCCGCAGTCCACAGGGTCACAAGGAATTGGACATGTCTCGGCGGCTGAATAACAAGAAAGCCCAGCCAAAACCCAGTCTCTCCTGGGAAGTGTGTAACAGGTGCTTTCAACAAAAAGGTAACTATCTGGCTATAAGCTTTCCAGAAAGGGCAGCTACCAGATTCCCCATGGGCCACTGTGCAGACAGAGCTGCACGCCCCCACCCTCCACAGGGTGAGCCGGGGCAGGAGAGGGAGGAACAGGGAAACAGAGATCGAGTGGGCAAGAGGGGTAAAGCGTGCCCAGTGCTTCACGGGCCCACCCTGCAGCAGATGACACGGCAATCATCTGAGCGTGTGTCACACCTGAATGAGAATACAAGAACGCAGCGTATGGAATGCTGAATTTTGAGGGCTGGCTCCATGTTAATTTATGCTAGCTTTTCTTCTGCTTCAATCTTGAGGCAACTGTCTCACACCTATCAGAACAGGGGCTTGTCAGCTGATGTGATGAGGCAGTAAGGCAACGGGCTATGCTGGGGGCATGTGGAGTTGGGGGGCACGGTGTGGGGACCCCAGAGGAGAGCTGGGATACCCAGAGTCTGTGAGGAGGAGCAGGCGTTTCCATAATTCTCTGCAAATACTCTCAATTGATTAATAATTGTTCTAAAAATTATTTCCAATTGTTGGCCCCAAAGGGAAAAAGTGAGGAATGATCCTTTTTTCTTAAATTCACCACATTTGTTTGTCATTAAGACTACCTGTCTAATGAACGATTTTATAATAAGCTATTAAATGCTCTGGGAACCACAAAGCAAATGCTGGTGCTAAGCATTTATTTCAACTGTCCAATATACCTTCATGAACTTAATTTTTTTCCCTGACAAGGTAAATAAATGCTGACATTTTGGAAGGACAGTTCTTAGCAGCAGATTTTGCTGAGTGCTGCAGGTATGTATAATTTCCTCAGTGGTGGTTCGGGGCTTCGTAGGCGGCTCAGGGATAAAGAATCCACCTGCCAGGGAAGAGACTCAGGTGCAGCCCTTGGGCTGGGAAGACCCCCTGGAGGAGGAAATGGCACCCGCTCTGGTACTCCTGCCTGCGAAAGCCCACGGACAGAGGAGCCTGGTGTTTTACAGACTGTGGGGTCGAAAAGAGTCAGACGTGATTTAGCAACTAAACAATACCACCCCTCAAGTGCTGGCTCACGTGAACACTGGCTATTTAAGGGAAAATCAGGGCACAGCAGCTATGCAACACCAGACCCTTGGGAAAGGGGCTGAATGGGACTGAATTCCTTGGGATGGTTTGGATTAGAAACACGGCTTTGATGTATTGATTTTCTAAGGTCCGCAGAATGGCATGGACCTGCTGTGGTCCTCTTGTTTAGAAGCTTTCTCCTCTGTGAACACCTTAGGTATGAATTCTTCAAAGAGCTTGACAGAGAACTTGCCCTCCTCTTACTGATTGGTTGAAATAGGTACTTGAGCGGGGTGTCACCCTGAATGAGAACGCGAGCGTATGGAATGCTGTTGAGGGCTGGCTCCATGTTAATTTATGCTAGCTTCTTGCTTCAATCTTGAGGCAACTGTCTCACACCTATCAGAACAGGGGCTTGTCAGCTGATGTGATGAGGCAGTAAGGCAACGGGCTATGCTGGGGGCATGTGGAGTTGGGGGGCACGGTGTGGGGACCCCAGAGGAGAGCTGGGATACCCAGAGTCTGTGAGGAGGAGCAGGCGTTTCCATAATTCTCTGCAAATACTCTCAATTGATTAATAATTGTTCTAAAAATTATTTCCAATTGTTGGCCCCAAAGGGAAAAAGTGAGGAATGATCCTTTTTTCTTAAATTCACCACATTTGTTTGTCATTAAGACTACCTGTCTAATGAACGATTTTATAATAAGCTATTAAATGCTCTGGGAACCACAAAGCAAATGCTGGTGCTAAGCATTTATTTCAACTGTCCAATATACCTTCATGAACTTAATTTTTTTCCCTGACAAGGTAAATAAATGCTGACATTTTGGAAGGACAGTTCTTAGCAGCAGATTTTGCTGAGTGCTGCAGGTATGTATAATTTCCTCAGTGGTGGTTCGGGGCTTCGTAGGCGGCTCAGGGATAAAGAATCCACCTGCCAGGGAAGAGACTCAGGTGCAGCCCTTGGGCTGGGAAGACCCCCTGGAGGAGGAAATGGCACCCGCTCTGGTACTCCTGCCTGCGAAAGCCCACGGACAGAGGAGCCTGGTGTTTTACAGACTGTGGGGTCGAAAAGAGTCAGACGTGATTTAGCAACTAAACAATACCACCCCTCAAGTGCTGGCTCACGTGAACACTGGCTATTTAAGGGAAAATCAGGGCACAGCAGCTATGCAACACCAGACCCTTGGGAAAGGGGCTGAATGGGACTGAATTCCTTGGGATGGTTTGGATTAGAAACACGGCTTTGATGTATTGATTTTCTAAGGTCCGCAGAATGGCATGGACCTGCTGTGGTCCTCTTGTTTAGAAGCTTTCTCCTCTGTGAACACCTTAGGTATGAATTCTTCAAAGAGCTTGACAGAGAACTTGCCCTCCTCTTACTGATTGGTTGAAATAGGTACTTGAGCTCTCTTGGCTTTCCTGCAACAGCACCACTGAAAAGGGGCAGGAAAGGCTGGTATCACTCAAAGGTCTACACAGAGGGCAAACGTGGTACCCAGCTCCCATCTCTGCCTGATGGCATTTGCAAGGGAAGTAGTTGAAGACCTGGTTTCTAACTCATTATTTAGGATCTATTTGGGGAGGGAGGACTAAGCTGGATTTAACAAAGAACTTGTTTATTTTTTTTTGAATTTATCTGGGATCATCAGTAACTTTTTTTTAGTAACTTATTTTTGACTCTACTGGGTCTTCATCGCTGTGTCCAGGCTTTCTCTAGTTGCAGTGAGTGGGGCTGCTCTCTAGTTGTGGTGTGTGGGCTTCTCATTCCAGTGGCTTCTCTGGTTGTGGAATGCGGGCTCTAGGACACAGGCTCAGTAGCTGTGGCACACAGGCTTAGCTGCCCCACGGCATGTGGGATCTTCCAGAATCAGGGATCAAACACATACGCTTTCAACTGACAGGTAGATTCTTTTTTGGGGGAGCGGGCAGGCCACTTCTATTGGTCTTTCATTTGTCCATTTTCATCCATCTTTGTTCTTTGGCCCGTGTGGGCCTCCCATTGCAGTGGCCTCTGTCGTCGCAGAGCACTGGCTCTGGGCACATGCGCTCCAGAGCTCCGGCTCGGTAACTGGGCACATGGGTCCAGCTGCTCCGCAGCACGTGGGATCTTCCCAGGTCAGGGATCGAACCGGCGTCTCTTGCACTGCAAGGCGGTGTCCTTACCCACTGGACCACCAGGGAAGCCCAACAGGTAGATTCTTAACCACTGGACCATCAGGGAAGTCTTGAGCAAAAAATTTACCCCGTTAAATATTTACAAAGTCCTTACCACGTGCTACACCAGTCACACTCAGTCCACAAGAGGTTCTGAGGTTGCCTTTCTCTTTTGCAGGATCTTGGTTCCCTAACCAGAGGTCAAAGATCAAATCTGCGCCCCTACAGAGGGAGAGCATCTTCGCCACTGGGTGGCCAGGGAAGCCCCTTGGCTTCCTCTCTTTAGGCACAGAATGACCGGGCCTCACCCCCAGAGCAGCGATCCCGGAGTCATTTTCAGAGTAGCATCAATGTCATCTGGGGACGTGTTGGTCCCATCCCACGGTCTCGGGGAGGGGCCCAGCAATCTGCATTTTAACAAGCTCTCCAGGTGTTCACACACAGAGGAATCTGAGAACCGCCAGGATGCAAAAGGCGCGGCCCGGGGTGAGGGGTCTGGCTTCCCGAATATTTCCAATGCTGCACAGAGACGGAGGCTGCGAGGCCAGGGCTGCGCTGGGCTGATCATATGGGCGAGGCAGGGGTGCTGAGAGCACGGCCCCGACTGGAAGAAGTTCTCCGGCCAGGGGACGCCACTCCAGCAAATTCACGGGAGGCCACAGAGCAGCTCCATCTCGGGGACTGCGGAGGGAGCTCCTGGAGGAGCTGGAGCTCACTCTGCACCTTACAGCTGAACAGCTTCCACGGAGCTGTGTGCACGGTCAGTCGCTCAGGTGGCCCCGGGGCTGCCGCCCGCCAGGCGCCTCTGGCCGTGGCACTCTGCAGGCGAGACTGCACTGGGCTGCCGTGCCCCGCTCCAGGGCATCTTCCTGACCCGGGATGGAACCTGCATCTCCTGCACTGCAGGCGGGTTCTTCACCACTGAGCCACCAGGGAAGCCCAAAGAACTTCAGGAGGCTCTCTTAGAAGGACAGATGTACAAAAAGACCAGAGGCAAGAAGGAGTGGGCAGAGTGGACGGCAGCCTCGAGTCTTCTCGGCTTTGAGTAAGCACCCATTCGCTCGCTGAACACACATTTCCTGAGTGTCTGTCTACACACGCAGCTGCTTATTTCTGATTTCTAGCTCACCAGCTTCAAAAAAGGATTTGAGGTAGTTTAGAATGCTAAAACACATCTAACACAGGAGTGTAAATAATGCAAATGAAACAGAATTCCATTAGAAGGAACTGGGAAGCAGACCTCTCAGGCACTGGGATGAGTGGACTGAAGGCTGGCTGGGAGCAAGGCTCCTGAGAGACGCTATGAGGTCTGCTGAGACAGACAGAGGACCACCAGCAGGGAAGATGAGCGTGCACACAAATGCCGTTCCTTATTTATTTCCCACCGCAGGGCATTTGGGTCTTGGTTCCCAACCACAGATCAAACTCACGCCCCCTGTAGTGGAAGCAGAGAGTCTTAACCACTGGACCACCGGGGAAGTCCCGTAAACGACCATACTTGAGCCCAGAGCTGCAGCACTTTCAAGATCATTTCAAACTGGGGAAGTGGGTGCCCGTGGCTGGAAGGACGGAGGGGGCTTGGGGGCTGAGATTGGGGTCACAGTTGGAAGCAAGAAGGGGCACCCATGGGAGAAAGAGAATCCACAAAGTCCCCGAGACAGAGAAGCGATGGAGAGAACGAGCAGGAGAAACCAACGGGCATCCTGAGATTTCTCATACCAGAGAGGCTGCGGCTAAATCTGAGAGCTTTACCTGCAGCTGGAGAAACGCCTGTGCTCTGCTCGCTAGGTAGTGGGGAGTCACAGAAGGCATTTGCGGGGAGATCCAGGGTCAGTCCTCAACACCTCTCATATTATCTTCAAATCTCCTTCCCCTGCTTCCTGTATTCAGGAAGTTGTCAGGTACTCATGACCCATTCTATCTTTTTTCTTTTTTTTACAGTTGATGCGATTTGTTGCTAATACAGCCTCCATTCTCATGGGCAGCACATAGTCAGACCTTGTGCCAGTAACAGTGATGATAATCACAGCAGCACACACGCCCATTTATTAAGTGTTTGCTCTATTCCACGGACTAAGTCATTTACTTCTAGGTAAATCAATACTAACATACCCACCAAGAACTGCCCTTAATTGTTACAGATTTTTACCCCCTTTGTACCATATAATTTATCTATTTATTCATCTGTTTCCCCATTTGACTCTTGATTTTTCATGTACTTAACATCGTGCCTCACAGTGAACTCACTGTTATTATTTTTTTTTTTTAATGAATGAAAAATCAATTGAGTGAGAACAGCTATTTGTACAATGCTTTCAACCTTGCAGTGTTTCGGCATACACTACATTGCACTCGATTATGCATCTGCCTCGTTAGGAAGACACAAATTTAGTCATTCTCCGGTTCCCAGTACTGAACCAGTACTGGGCACCTAGCAAAGACTCAATAAACTTGGATGAATGAATGAATTTGTAGTTTGGCCTAGAGAGTTTTTAGGATGTGATAACAAACTCATAAAGTTAATAAAAACAGGACCTTAGGATCCTCAGGGTCCTTAGATCCTTGAAACTAACCAAAGACTGTTGTAACATAACCAAGCACATTTTCATTTAGGCAAGGAAGAAAGGATGCCATCACAGAAAGGTCATGATCTTTACAAAATTCTAGAGAAAGGAACCAGAAGAATGAGACTGTGACAGTGTCATTCCACATGGTGCAGGGGACAGACGGTTCTGATGCGAACAGGCACCTCTTCAGATTGGAGACAGCGTCCCAGATCCTTCAACCTGAGGGAAGGGCCCTCGTACCCACTCCAGCCACTTCTGGCCTGCGCCTGGTCTCCTGGGCACCTGTGCCTCCCACTGCCCCCCGGGAGTGTCCGTGTAGCAACTACCCGTCCGTGGCTACAGAGGCCGGACAGGGTAGAACAAAGTTGGAACTCCAACTCCACCATATGCTCAGTCTGAAACCTTGAGCCATTCACTTGGTATCCATGAGCCGCAGAAGGGCTTCTCAGGCGGCACAGTGGTCAAGAATCTACCTGCCAGTGCAGCAGATGCAGGAGACTCGGGTTCCATCCTCGGGTCAGGAAGATCCTCTGGAGCAGGAAATGGCAGCCCGCTCCAGTATTCTTGCCTGTAATATCCCAGGGACAGAGGAGCCTGGAGGGCTACAGTCCAAGAGGTCACACAGAGTAGATATGACCGGGCACGCACGCAGTACACGTAAAGAACCTTAGTTCCTTCATCTGTAAAGTAAGATTTCAAACTGACCTCTTCATGTGATGGACAGTAAACAATTAATCAGTATAGGGACTTCCCTGGTGGTCCACTGGCAAAGCCTCTAAGCTCCCAATGCAGGCTGCTTGGAGTTTGATCCCTGGTCAGGGAACTAGATTCAGCATGCTGCAACCAAAAGATTGAAAATCCCCCATGCTGCAACTAAGTCCCAGTGCAGACAAATGAATAAAAGAAATATGTATTTTTAAATTGTAAAATAGATAAACAAACAAATGAGTGCACATGACACCAAGCACAGCCAAAACAAATGAATAAAAAAACCAAATACTCCTCTAAAAATCTGAGTTGTGGCCTCAATCCATCCAAACCCTTTTCACCTTTTCAACTTCCCTTCACCACTGGCTTGCTCTCACATCTCAGGCCTGAAGGGGGAGCAGCCAAGCCCAGGTTCTGGGAACCCTGTGGTTGTGGAGGTAGGCAGGTGTCTGCAGCCACCCCGCCCCCGGCCTCCCCTGACCAGGTGCCTCTCCTCCGGCCTCATCATTTTTGCCCACCCTCAGGGCTCCACTTGCTCCAGAGCGATGACTATAAATGGTCATCAGGGGGAATCGGCCAGAATGCCAAGAGCTACAAGCCTGACAGAGCTTGTGGATCAGCCTGACAGCTTCAATAGCCCAGAGTCTACATGGAATCCAAACAGCCCTGTTTCTTCCTTCCCGGCCACAGGCCTCCTGCTTGCCTCTCTGGCCTTGTTTAAACAAGACGAGAGCAGGCTGTGTTTGGACCAGCAGGCCGGGGACCTTTCCCCAGCGCCAGAGGACAGGTCAGCAAGTCAGGGCGAAGACTGAACAGAAACTTCTCTGCTACTCTGAGGCCCTCTGATTCCTAGAAACTGGGGACCACAGGCGTTCCATCACCTCAGAAGCAAAGGTGAGGCATGTCCAGGACCAGCGCTGATGACTTGGGTCTGTGCGTGGTCACAATTACAGGGACGTGACTGCCTCCCAGGCACGGTGCCGGGCTCTGTGGGTCTCCACAACAGAGGCATGCAGTTCGTACTCAGCGCACGAGAGCTCTTACCACCAATAATCATGCAGGTCATCCTATAAAGGTGGATTATCATTCACAACTCTTCTTTTTTTCTATTTTGCTTTTTGGTAGCTGAGGAAACAGACCCTTGGAGACATTCAAAAACTCATTCCCGGTTTCATCACATTCGAGTCAGAAAGATGGGAGGTAAAGCTGGACACGGGGCTGCAGCCTCCCTTCCATGCCACCTCTAACCGTGGTGACAATCCGCTATACCACGGATCACAGCCCAGTCACCTCTTCACTCTGGGCTTGAAATTAATGATCCTTCCCGTGTCACCTGCTGTGACTCCAAGTTGAAGCTCTGAGAGTCAGGATCCCCGGGAAACCTGCCCCCTGCCTGTCCAAGAGAGGCCGCTGCGGATGAGGAAGCTGACTGTGGTCCACGAGAAGCAGATGCAGAGTCTGGGCTCTCTTAGGCCCAAGGAGGAGAGATGGCTGACAACTTGGGTGAAAGACGCATCAGAAAGCAGGCCACCTGCTGCCTCACTGGCGACGTCTGGTCAGCAAAAGGAGTGGGACTGGACAGACTCCTCCAGAGAATCCGGGTGGACAGTGTCATGGGCAGCCTGGATGGGAGGGGAATTTGGGGGAGAGCGGGCGCATGCACACGCGTGGCCGAGTCCCTTCTCTGAGCGCCTGAGACTATCACAACACTGTTGATCAGCTATACTCCGATACAAACCAAAAGTT
The DNA here is from genome assembly GCA_022376925.1 of Tragulus kanchil. Lineage (NCBI taxonomy): Eukaryota > Metazoa > Chordata > Mammalia > Artiodactyla > Tragulidae > Tragulus > Tragulus kanchil. The sequence continues at coordinate 151,897,802 of JAIOJX010000006.1, forward strand.
AAAAAGAGAGAGAAGGAAGAGGACGAAAGAGATTAGAACTGAAGCAGAGCCCTAAAATATGAAAACAAAGTAAAAACACTGAGACAATAGCCCAGAGTCTACATGGAATCCAAACAGCCCTGTTTCTTCCTTCCCGGCCACAGGCCTCCTGCTTGCCTCTCTGGCCTTGTTTAAACAAGACGAGAGCAGGCTGTGTTTGGACCAGCAGGCCGGGGACCTTTCCCCAGCGCCAGAGGACAGGTCAGCAAGTCAGGGCGAAGACTGAACAGAAACTTCTCTGCTACTCTGAGGCCCTCTGATTCCTAGAAACTGGGGACCACAGGCGTTCCATCACCTCAGAAGCAAAGGTGAGGCATGTCCAGGACCAGCGCTGATGACTTGGGTCTGTGCGTGGTCACAATTACAGGGACGTGACTGCCTCCCAGGCACGGTGCCGGGCTCTGTGGGTCTCCACAACAGAGGCATGCAGTTCGTACTCAGCGCACGAGAGCTCTTACCACCAATAATCATGCAGGTCATCCTATAAAGGTGGATTATCATTCACAACTCTTCTTTTTTTCTATTTTGCTTTTTGGTAGCTGAGGAAACAGACCCTTGGAGACATTCAAAAACTCATTCCCGGTTTCATCACATTCGAGTCAGAAAGATGGGAGGTAAAGCTGGACACGGGGCTGCAGCCTCCCTTCCATGCCACCTCTAACCGTGGTGACAATCCGCTATACCACGGATCACAGCCCAGTCACCTCTTCACTCTGGGCTTGAAATTAATGATCCTTCCCGTGTCACCTGCTGTGACTCCAAGTTGAAGCTCTGAGAGTCAGGATCCCCGGGAAACCTGCCCCCTGCCTGTCCAAGAGAGGCCGCTGCGGATGAGGAAGCTGACTGTGGTCCACGAGAAGCAGATGCAGAGTCTGGGCTCTCTTAGGCCCAAGGAGGAGAGATGGCTGACAACTTGGGTGAAAGACGCATCAGAAAGCAGGCCACCTGCTGCCTCACTGGCGACGTCTGGTCAGCAAAAGGAGTGGGACTGGACAGACTCCTCCAGAGAATCCGGGTGGACAGTGTCATGGGCAGCCTGGATGGGAGGGGAATTTGGGGGAGAGCGGGCGCATGCACACGCGTGGCCGAGTCCCTTCTCTGAGCGCCTGAGACTATCACAACACTGTTGATCAGCTATACTCCGATACAAACCAAAAAGTTAAAAAAGAGAGAGAAGGAAGAGGACGAAAGAGATTAGAACTGAAGCAGAGCCCTAAAATATGAAAACAAAGTGAAAACACGAACCTAGCTGTACATCAACTTAGAGACACAAGCAAACACACAGAAACTGCTTTTCCACATGTTTTCTGACTTTTCATATTTAGTCAAATATATTTTGTGAAGAAATAGCGTCTTAAAGAAAACTTAACAATCGTCTGACGGCGTGAGTCACTCAGTCATGTCTGGCTTTTTCCTCCCGCTTGCAGTCAAAGCTGGCAGGGCTTTTCTGACTCCTAAAAGGTTCCCTCTACTAGGATTTCTAAACACGTTGCATTTTCCTTCGCAGGCATTTGTTTTAGCTACAGCCCACCAGGCTCCTCTGTCCGTGGGATTTCCCAGTCAAGAATACGAGAGTGGGTAACCATTCCCTTTTTCAGGAGACCTTCCTGACTCAGGGATCGAACCCAGGTCTCCTGCATTGCAGGCAGATTCTTTACCGTCTGAGCCACCAGGGAAGCACAACGGTAGCCTACTTATTTGTAATAATATTGGTAATTGTATTTTGAAATTATGTGTAGGAACGTATGCAATTGAATTTAATACTATTACACAGTAAGATGCTTTAGTTAAGAGGAAAAACACAAAAAGAATACAGAAAAAAAAAAAAAAGAAGAATCTGAGCTGAAAATGGTGTCAGAGGTTGGAAACCTGCCACCAGAATGTCCTCCTCCTACTTCGTCCACCACCCTCCTCCAAGTCCTCTGTGGGATGTGTGATTTTATGCAGAGCAAGCTGCAGAAACAGCCCCACATCTGGCCAGGGCAGAGCTGCGGCACCACACCCTGCAGCTGGGCAGAAAGCACAAGGGACAGCCGCCCACCCCAGACTCTCCCCATATACGTCGGGATTCCACTGGCCTCCCTCCCTGGCTTTCCTCTGAGAGCCCTTCCTCCCTTCCAGACTTGGAAGCAACTGCAGTAGCTGGGCTAGTCACTTCGGAATGGGATGGGGCTGTTCTTGAGACTCTGAACTCCTGGGGCAGCTTTCGCCTGTCATTCCAACTGCCCTGTGGTGCCCTGGGAGCGGGAAGGTGGCCGATCAGCTGTCCCTGCTCAGCAGTCAGTACCCTGCCCAGCTCCATCCTTTTCCTGTCAAAATTCACTTCCTCCAAGAAGCTCTGAGGCCGGATGGAGCCAGGAGTTCACAGGCTTCTCAACCTGCTGATTATCTCCTCCATTTACATCTCTCTGTGGTCGTACTGTGTCTCAGGTTTCTACTTTGATTTTCCTTCTCTTTTTCTGTATATTCCATTAGACTGGGGGCCGTTTAAGGACAAAAAGCCCCAAGCGTCTTTGCTTCCTCAGCCCTGCATTTTGCAACATCCAGTCTGGGCTCTGCTGCAGGCATTCTGTGAAGCCTGGACGCTAGAAGACAAACCCACTGTGCCTTCTAAGGTCCAGGATCTGGGCTGAGAGAGGGACAGAGGGGAATCTCAGGTCATGACAGATTCTGGACCACCTTCCCTTTTGACTCAGGATCGAACCCAGGTCTCCTGCATTGCAGGCAGATTCTTTACCGTCTGAGCCACCAGGGAAGCACAACGGTAGCCTACTTATTTGTAATAATATTGGTAATTGTATTTTGAAATTATGTGTAGGAACGTATGCAATTGAATTTAATACTATTACACAGTAAGATGCTTTAGTTAAGAGGAAAAACACAAAAAGAATACAGAAAAAAAAAAAAAAAAGAAGAATCTGAGCTGAAAATGGTGTCAGAGGTTGGAAACCTGCCACCAGAATGTCCTCCTCCTACTTCGTCCACCACCCTCCTCCAAGTCCTCTGTGGGATGTGTGATTTTATGCAGAGCAAGCTGCAGAAACAGCCCCACATCTGGCCAGGGCAGAGCTGCGGCACCACACCCTGCAGCTGGGCAGAAAGCACAAGGGACAGCCGCCCACCCCAGACTCTCCCCATATACGTCGGGATTCCACTGGCCTCCCTCCCTGGCTTTCCTCTGAGAGCCCTTCCTCCCTTCCAGACTTGGAAGCAACTGCAGTAGCTGGGCTAGTCACTTCGGAATGGGATGGGGCTGTTCTTGAGACTCTGAACTCCTGGGGCAGCTTTCGCCTGTCATTCCAACTGCCCTGTGGTGCCCTGGGAGCGGGAAGGTGGCCGATCAGCTGTCCCTGCTCAGCAGTCAGTACCCTGCCCAGCTCCATCCTTTTCCTGTCAAAATTCACTTCCTCCAAGAAGCTCTGAGGCCGGATGGAGCCAGGAGTTCACAGGCTTCTCAACCTGCTGATTATCTCCTCCATTTACATCTCTCTGTGGTCGTACTGTGTCTCAGGTTTCTACTTTGATTTTCCTTCTCTTTTTCTGTATATTCCATTAGACTGGGGGCCGTTTAAGGACAAAAAGCCCCAAGCGTCTTTGCTTCCTCAGCCCTGCATTTTGCAACATCCAGTCTGGGCTCTGCTGCAGGCATTCTGTGAAGCCTGGACGCTAGAAGACAAACCCACTGTGCCTTCTAAGGTCCAGGATCTGGGCTGAGAGAGGGACAGAGGGGAATCTCAGGTCATGACAGATTCTGGACCACCACAAGGAGGGAAGAGGCAGAACAGAGCTAATCTCCCAAAGGACCAAATGTCTATTTTTGCACCCCAAAAATGAACCACAGGGCTCCTTCCGGGGAATAGCCACACCATACTGGGATCCCCCGAGGCAGCTGGGCTCAGAAGACCCAGGAGGAGGTGCAAAGAGGGAGAGATTTCACTTTGGCTGTGAGGGCCTCCGGGACTCCAGGGGGAATCCACAGGCCTCATATATATTTATGTGAACTTAAGATGCTAATGAGCGTTGCAGAGCCAAAGGCCCTGCTGGGCTCTGTGAGCAGTTGGCCTCACTCTCAGCCCAGTCTTCTTTGTCTGAGGGCCTATAGGTTCGAACTGCAGCTCTGGGTTTGGAAGCACAGATGACATGGATACGGATGTTACTAACAGCATTGCATTCAACTGCATGGATTCATGAACTGCAATTTAATCAGTCCCTTTCCTATTCTCAGATATTTAGTCTGTGCCGCTGTTTTAACCTCAGTGAGTAGCTTCATTCATGAACACATGTGCATCCATAAACTTGGGGGCATTCTATATGATTATCTCCCTAGCACAGTTTCCTAACAATGGAAGCACTGATCCAAGGCTATGAAGGGCTTTAAAATTCCTTTAAACTGCTCTTTAAAATGGTTTGTGCGATCAGCATCCCACTAATTACGCATGAGCGCTGCCTCCTTGGGTGCAGACCAGGAGTTTACGCCCTGTTTATCATTTCCTCAAAGTCAACACTCTTTTTCCCCAGACCTTCCCAGAGGACTGATTAGTCGGAGCAGACACGGTTTGCTTTAACCTCCTAGAAAAAACTCCTTTCTAGGGCAGGATGCTTGGACCAGTCTCATCCAGAGTGAGGTGAAAGTCACTCCTGCTGGAAAGATCAGAATGGCAATAGAGGGACTTTCCTGGTGGTCCAGTGGTTAAGGATCTGCCTCCCAAAGCCGGGGACAGGGGTTCGATCCTTGGTTGGGGAACTAAAGTCTCTCAGGCAGTGGGGCAACTACTGAGACCGAGTGTTCTGGACTCTGAGAGCCCACAAGCCACAGCTAAGAAAAGCCTGTGCACCACAACAAAAGACTTCTCGTGCCACAGCTAAGGCCCAGTGCAGACAAATAAATAATTGCATAAATAAAGAAAAGAAACACTGGTCTTAAGAGCATTGAGCAACTGCCCATGATCCAAAATTGCTTTTCCTATGGCTGGAGCCACAGCAAAGCCTGGATTTATGGGAGAGGCCCTGAGCTTGTCCATTTATTCCTGAAGTATTCTCACGCTGGTCAGAGCACAAATTTGCTTCTCTCTGTAAAGCACAGTCTAGTGTGAGCGTCTTTGTGGATATTTGTAAAAGTGGGCTGGCAGGTCTGTTTGCACATGCCAGATGGAAGTTGGTGCCGAACAGCCACCAGGGATGACTGCATAGTGCCTGACTTATTACAGGCATTTCAGTGTCTATGAGCTCATCTTGGTGTGGTTTAGGAAGAAGAGCACAGGCTTTGCAATAAGAGCCACTGGGCTGTGACTCTGGCCAAGCTGCTGAATCTCTGATCCCTTATCGTCCTCCCTTTTTGCACATCGGTCTCCCCATTTTGCAGATAAGGAAACTGAGGCTCAGGAAAAAATGACCTACCTAAGGTCACAGAGCCGATAGACAATGGAGATACTGCTATCCAGGGCTCCCCACCCCCAGCAGCGTTTAAACATTCCAGTCCTATGACTCTAAACGTCCATGACTAAAGGCTAGACTTGCCCTTCACATTAAGTTCTTATATTTATTCAAATGCTCTTTCTACTACATTATGCTTCTTGATACTTCCTCCCAACTGTGGTTCCTCAGGAATAAGAAGTAGTTCAAAATTTTTTGTGTGGCATTCTGTCTATAATAGAAAGTTCCAACTGCATCCTTCTTTCCCATGCAGGGAAGCAAGGTGGCTCAGGGGAAGGAATGACAAAGGTTCGCCTGGACCTAAACCACAGGCTGTCCTGAATGTGGCTCCTTTTGCATCTGGATATTAAAGCACTATCTCCCGAGACGTAGTATTTCACATCTGGGCCTGACATTGGGTCTCCTTGAGCTGGTTTGTTAAGCACTGGAAAAATAAACAACAGTGCCTCCCACTCGCTTCCTCCTTTTGAAGGTGTGTCTGGTTTCCAGGGAGACTTAGCAAAGGATGATCTTGTTGGCTGCCCATCTGAAGAAGGGCCTTCTGTCTAGAGGCAGGGTCCAGACGATGTGCGTGCTCAGTCACGCCTAACTCTGCAACCCCACGGACTGTAGCCTGCCAGGCTCCTCTGTCCGTCGGATCTCCCAGTCAGGAACACTTGAGTGGACTGCTATTTCCTCCTCCAGGGGATCTTCCTGACTCAGGGATCGAATCAGTACCTCCTGCATTATGGCAGGTGGATTTTTTACTAGTGAGCCACCTGGGAAGCCTGCATGCAGTGTCCTAAGGTCCTTTGCATTCTCTTTCAATTTCAGGCTTCCTTCAATTCAGAAATTAGGAAACACTTAGGAATTCTCTTACATGATTGTTTAAGGGTTATTTAATTCATACTCTGTTACTCAACCCAGCATTTTTTCCTTTGGCTTCAGCCATCTGGTTTGTGTTCATGGTGAAACATGATAGCGGAATATTATGCTTTTCAAAGTTACAGGCAGGGAAAGGGAGAAAAGCCCCCATCTTGCAAAAGTGGTAGCTTTTCCTTCATCTTTCATGACCCCAAAATGTAGTTGGAAGCATTTTATCTTTGGCTGGATTGCGAATTACTGGGGTCACTGCATTTGTCGATAAAAGCTGCAAACTTGCGAGTCTCGGCCACAACTGGGAACAGAACTCGCTGGGTCCCAAAGCTAAAGAAAGCTTCAGAGGAAAGTCTCCGTGGTCTGACCCCACATCAAGGGCTTACCCTGAAGGACCCTGTCCCGGCCTCTGCACCAGGCAGAGACTTGAAGGTTCACAGGAGCCTGACTCTGAGGGCAGTTCAGTTACCTCTGAAGGTTCTCTCGGCTAATGATTCCCCAACTCCCGGGCAGAAACTGGTGCTGCTGGCCCATGACGAAATTTTCACGGCTTCGTAGGGAAGGAAAAATGTAAATGATCTAACATGTATGATGTCAAACTAGATGAAAATAAAATATTTAGAATGGCATCTAGCATCCCGTTAGCACTCAGTAAGTGTCAGCTGAGGTAGAGAGCTGTCCATGTATGGCTGTCCACTGTCTTTTTGTTTCTATTATTGCTGTTGTTGCCATTTCTTTTTAGGAACAATTGTAAAAAGAGGTAGTTTATTTTTGCATAATGTCAATAATCAGTATTTTAAAAGTGGGTACCTGATATTGTGTCCAGATTTATTTATTGATCATTTTAAAAATTTATTTATCTATTTGGCTACCTCGTGTCTTCGTTCTATCATGCGGGATCTCTCCTTGTGCCTCTTGGACTCTCTAGTTGTGGTGGACCAGCTTAGTCATGTGGGATCTTAGTTTCCTGACCAGGGACTGAGCTCATGTTCACTGAATTGCAAGGTAGATTCTTAACCCCTGGACTGCTAGGGAAGTCCCCAATTTTTTTTTGAAATTTCACTGGTCCCTGAAATCAAAAAGCCTGAGAAACTGTGCTCTAGGCATGCCTATACTTCAAGCCAAATTTTGTCTAATCCATGAGTGGATTCCTTTCCAGTGATCTAAGGCACCTAATCGTCTTTCCCCATCTATCTCTGGACGGGGAAATGGACTGGTGGCCCAAGGCGCCAGGACTCTGTAGACGTCTTTCCAAATGGGACCTCGTTGTTGCGTCCCCCGTCCCCTACCCCCTGGCTCAGAACTGTTCTCTCCCACTTCAACTCCCTGCTCTCCCGTGCCTCGTCAGCATCAGCTGGACCAGCAGTGGAGGCGGGAGCCACGTCTCCCTGGGGGAGCCACAGCCTCGCCAGCTATGGCGGCTACACCCGTGACAGCAGCCCATTTCCTTCCATGAGCCGAGCCCACCGAGCTACGTTTCACCTTTGCTGAGAACTAACAGTGTGTGCAAAGACGGAGTGTATCTCTCTGGCTCTATTTATACCACCTGAGTGAGAATCACATTCGGGGTGTAACATACTGTGATACTCCACGTGTGACATCGGGTGCGAGAGACGCCGGGTGACGCCAGGCTCAGCTCTGAGGCCTACATCAGCAGAGCCTCACAGCGCTTCCCTGAGGGTCAGGACAAGGGGGTCCGTCCATTCATTAGTTCAACAACCACCACGTGAACTACGCTTCAGACACTGCAAGGGGTGCAAAGACGGACCAAACCAGGATCGAGCCTGAGAGAGCTTACGACCCAGAAAGTGAATAAAGATGTTTCCAAGGCAGAAGACGGGTGACATAAAGGATCGTTTCTGGGAGTTCAGAGCAGACACAGGTAACTTCGACACAGGGGAAGGGGGAAGGTCTTGGAGTGAAGAGTTTAGGCCATTCAGCTGTCCTAGAGAAAGACTCTGTCTTTGCAATGAGTCCTTCCCTGGAAATCCTTAAGACTTAGGGTGCCTTTGCTCCCTTTAGTGCAGCGTATACTGGGGGACAGGGCTTCAGGAGGCAAGGGTGAGAAAAGAGGGGCAGCGGGAAGATGGGACGTGGACACTAACCCGGTGCCTCTCACCTCCTGGGTATCCTCTTGGAGACTTGCATGGGCCACCTTATCCTTACTGAATCCAGAACCTTAAAAGGACAGGCTGCCGAGCTTGAGGACCAGCCACATTGGGTTTCACTTTACTTAAGTTCGTCTGCTTATTCTTGAAAGGTTCCCAAGGAATCCAGAGAAGCCAACAGGACTGGAGCCAAGGGCTCTAGTCTCAAGGTCAAAATAGGTCAGAAAACTGCAAAGTAGCATAAACATCTAGAAGCAGAGGGAGACTGGCGGATCCTACAGACGTGAACCACAGCTGACCTCAGCTCCAAGGCTTCCCAGGACTTCCCAGGGACTAAAGACGGTTGGCATCCTTTCTGAGTCCTTACACCAGAGCCCCAGCGAAAATCAGAACCCTGAACATCCACTATTAGGGATGCTGTCCTTATGAATTTATGACATATATTTAAAATATCTTGATTGTGATGATGATTTCATATATATATATGTCCAAACATAACAAATTATATACCTTAAATATACAGTTTATTCTATGTCAATGACATCTCAATAAAGCTTTTTTTTTAAGTACTTTGAATTGGTGTGAAGGTAGCTCAGCGGTAAAGAATCTATCAGCCAATGCAGGAGACTCAGGTTCAGTGCCTGGGTGGGGAAGATCCCCTGGAGAAGGAAATGGCCACCCTCCAGTATGCTCCCTGGGAAGTCCCACGCATAGAGGAGCCTGGCGGGCAACAGTTCATGGGGTCACAATGAGCTGGACATGACTTAGGGAGCAAACAACCACCTTCTCAGTGACAAAGCCCTCAGTAGCTCAAGGCCCTCTTCCCTGCACAGGTTCAGCTCCCCCGAAGACTACTGAGCGCGAGGTTATTCGGTAAGGAGGGCCAGCCTGGCAGCACCATAAAGATAGTTACCATGAGGGACCTCCCAGGTTTGCATCATTTCTCACTCGATTCCCATGGACCCCTCCATCCCGACACTGCACATTTTCCCAGTCTATAAAAGCCACGCTCAGATCCTCACTCTCTGCCACTTACTAATGAAGTGACTTTGGATAAATTACTTCTCTGAGTTTCAGTATTTGGCTCATCTATAAATTGGAGATGTCTCCTCCGTTCCTTCCTGAGAGGTATTTGCCAGGGACCAGCAGCACTGGCTGGAAACTTGCTGGAAACATGGAATCTCGGGCCCCATCTCTGACCCGCTAAATCAGATCTTGCGTTTTGACAAGATCCCCAGGTGATTCGTAAGCACCTGAAAGTCTGAGAAGCGCTGGCCCGGATGCCTCGACTAGCACAGGAGCTCAGGGCGCCGGCTCTGCGGTCGGACTGCCAGGTCCAAACCCAGGCTCCACGGCTCAGTAGCTGTATAACCTTCGGCAAGGGCTTCGCCTCTGTAATGACCCACGCCTCCTCTGTGAAAGGGATGCTAATAGTATCACATGATGGAATTGTTACGAGGAGTAAATGAAATAATATACAGAAAAAGCTGTATACAAATAAGAGCTCATTAAATAACTTTTTTTAAACTATAAAATTTCTTGGTTGCTATGCACACCATGGAGGAAAAAGCAGACATGTTTATTCATCCCCTCCGTCCTGAGCAGCTACCTCTGCTTCCGGCACTGTGGGAACAGAGAAGCTGGTACACCAAGTCCAGACTCTTGTGGAAACAGATGAGAGACAAGGGTGAGCAGCAGTAAAAAGAAGGCTTCAGACTGTGTGGTAAGTGTTGGGCAGAAAGCATAGCAGGGTGATGTGAGGTGACCGGGCCGAGGCTGGGTGGAGCTCAGGCAGGGTCTTGTGGAGGCAGCGTTTGTTACTGAAAACCCTAAGCCAAGAGAAGCCTTTAAAGACCAGAGAAAGAGCACTCCACGCAAGGGAGAGGCCCGTGCAAAGGGCATGGGACCCGAGCAACTTAGCATCTTCGGGGCAGAGGCTCGGGCAGGTCAGACTGTGCAGGCCTCTTCTTGGGCCAGGAAACGCCTAGGGGCAGAGCAGGGGGCAGGGAGCAGGGAGACCTGGGGGACGCACAGGCGAAGCGTCAGCTCACACTGCCGGGCGGGGAGAGAGGCGAGCGGGCCCTGGGGTCTGCCGCCTCCCGCTCAAGGATCCCACAGAGCCCGCCTGCTGCCGAGCGGAAAGGACCTGGAACGGCCCCTCCAGCCTCTCCACGCCGGGTTCAACCCCGACCCAGAGTGAGCTGCCCCAATGAAGTGATTTGCTCAGGGCTCATCTATAAATTGGAGATGTCTCCTCCGTTCCTTCCTGAGAGGTATTTGCCAGGGACCAGCAGCACTGGCTGGAAACTTGCTGGAAACATGGAATCTCGGCCCCATCTCTGATCCGCTAAATCAGATCTTGCGTTTTGACAAGATCCCCAGGTGATTCGTAAGCACCTGAAAGTCTGAGAAGCGCTGGCCCGGATGCCTCGACTAGCACAGGAGCTCAGGGCGCCGGCTCTGCGGTCGGACTGCCAGGTCCAAACCCAGGCTCCACGGCTCAGTAGCTGTATAACCTTCAGCAAGGGCTTCGCCTCTGTAATGACCCACGCCTCCTCTGTGAAAGGGATGCTAATAGTATCACATGATGGAATTGTTACGAGGAGTAAATGAAATAATATACAGAAAAAGCTGTATACAAATAAGAGCTCATTAAATAACTTTTTTTTAATCTATAAAATTTCTTGGTTGCTATGCACACCATGGAGGAAAAAAAGCAGACATGTTTATTCATCACCTCCGTCCTGAGCAGCTACCTCTGCGTCAGGCACTGTGGGAACAGAGAAGCTGGTACACCAAGTCCAGACTCTTGTGGAAACAGATGAGAGACAAGGGTGAGCAGCAGTAAAAAGAAGGCTTCAGACTGTGTGGTAAGTGTTGGGCAGAAAGCATAGCAGGGTGATGTGAGGTGACCGGGCCGAGGCTGGGTGGAGCTCAGGCAGGGTCTTGTGGAGGCAGCGTTTGTTACTGAAAACCCTAAGCCAAGAGAAGCCTTTAAAGACCAGAGAAAGAGCACTCCACGCAAGGGAGAGGCCCGTGCAAAGGGCATGGGACCCGAGCAACTTAGCATCTTCGGGGCAGAGGCTCGGGCAGGTCAGACTGTGCAGGCCTCTTCTTGGGCCAGGAAACGCCTAGGGGCAGAGCAGGGGGCAGGGAGCAGGGAGACCTGGGGGACGCACAGGCGAAGCGTCAGCTCACACTGCCGGGCGGGGAGAGAGGCGAGGGGTCCCTGGGGTCTGCCGCCTCCCGCTCAAGGATCCCACAGAGCCCGCCTGCTGCCGAGCGGAAAGGACCTGGAACGGCCCCCTCCAGCCTCTCCACGCGCCGGGTTCAACCCCGACCCCGAGAGTGAGCTGCCCGAGCTCCTCCTCCACGCTGCCTGAGGTAGCGTGCGATCTCCAGAGTGAAGCGGACGATTTCACAAGCTTCCCCACGTGTCCTCCGGACCCTTCGAGGTCCCAGGGGTGTGTCTCCAGGCTCCTGCCTCCTCACCCACCCCCGGACGCAACGGCTTCACCTCACATGACACATACCCTTGCTCCACTGTTCCCTGAAGTAAGATCTTCCACCTTAATGACTCTCCTTTTCCAAAACCCACATTTCACTTCCTGCCTGCACCAAACATTTTGGCCTTGTACCACATTCTGTCTGACGTCGCTCACCATTTCCTTTCCCCTCTGTCAGTCTGGCCCCCCAGCTGGACTTCGATGAGCAAGTACTCAGCACACAGGAGTTGCTTCATAATCGAATTGTGTATCTTCTGATAAAATCTACCCACAGCCGAGTCCGTGGCAATCCCAGAGAAAACAACATACAGACAAGAATGTCGCAAAACCACCCAAGGTCAGAGACCCCTCTCCCTACCATGAGAAAGCAACGGCTTGATTTCTTGATGTCTGGGTTGGATTAAAGTCTTAGTAGAGGGACTCCCTTGGTGGCTCAGTGGTTTAGAATCCTCCTCCCAATGCAGGGGACATGGGTTCAGTCCCTGGTCCAGGAAGATTCCACATGCCAGGGAGCAACGAAGCCCATGCACCACAACTCCTGAGCCCACGCCTAGAGCCAGGGTTCCGCAGCAAGAAAAGCCACTGCGATGAGAAGCTCTCACACCACAACTTAAGAGTAACCCCCTGCTCTCCACAACTAAAGACAGCCTGCACGCAGCCATGAAGATCCAGCATGGCAGTTCGTTTTTTGTAAAATTTAAATCATAGCCGAAATCAGCTTTGTCTGAAGCAGCTGTCACTGAGGGGATGAACACATCCATCTCCAGGCTCCCCTATCACTCCCTCCGCTGAGCTGCCCTTATTTCAGAGTCCTTGCTGGGCATGAGACTTAGAACAGAGAGAAACTCGACAAATGTGGGTTATGCTCTTTTACTCGGAGGCTGTTCCGTCAGCCTAGACATACACGCGTCTTTTCCTACCTTGCCTGGTGCCTGTGATTTTCACAGGTGACAGTCAGGTTTGAGAGCAAAAAGACGAACCGAAGATGACACACCACCATCACTCCAAGGACAGCCAGAACACCGGCTTCGACCCGGGTTTACGCTGAGATAAGCCCGACATGGAGGCTGACAATACTTGTCTCACAAAGCCTGTCATGAAGATTACATGGGCTAACATGCACATAAGCCCTAAGCCTGCAAATAATATGTTTAACAGCCTACTAACACTTTCTGTAATATTTCCTCTGCTCGCCCGACCTCAGATAACCCAGTGGAGCTGGTGATGTCCACGGCAAATCTGCTAAGATGGAGGGGGAGGATGGAAGGGGAGGATGGAGGGGGAGGAGAAGAACCTTTGACTCCACAGGACAGGTGATGCAGCAAAGGGGAGCTTTACAGAGGTCACACTGGCCTGCTCTGAGTGTGTGTTTGTGTCTGTGTGTGTCTCAGTCGCTGTCCCTCTGTTTCTCTGTTTCTATCTCGCTGTGTGTCTTTGTCTCTGTGTGTATGTCTGTTTCTCTGTCTTTGTCTCTTTCTGATTCTCTTTCTGTCTGTTTCTCTTTCTCCCTGTTTCTCGCTCTCATTAAGTACAGGATCTGCGAGCAGCCATACTGGGCCCACAGCGGGAGGGGCAGCGGGAGGCGAAGGTCAGACTCAGGGGGCAGACACGTGAGGGATGGTCACCTGGATCCCTCGGGGCTCAGGAGCTTCAGGACTCCAGGAACAGGGCTGGAGAGGCGGAGGAGCAGAGACGGTGGCTGCGGAGAGGTGGCCCCATTTCCACCTCTCCTCCTTTGAGGGCGGAAAGGCCGAGAGGCGGGAGCCTGCACTTCACCATTGGCTGAAGGGCTGGGGGAGGGACCGCCGGCCAAGGAAAGCAGATGGAGACCAGGCCTCCGGTGGACATCCAGCCTCTAGCCGCCTGGCCCAGGAACCCATTCTGAGTGGGAATTCTAGGTCTACAGAAATCTGGGACACCCAGCTTGGCCCTCTTGAACAGGGAGGGAAATCACACTCTCTTTGCTCTCTTTGCTGTTCAGGTCAATGGAAAAAAACAAGACATTTTCCTTCCCACCTTGAGGTTTTCCTTTCCTCCCAAATTCAGACAGGAAATACAATTCAACACATCTTGAGAGTGGGTGTTGGGCTCACTGGATCTAACTTTAGACGGGACAGAACTGGAGGACGCAGGGCCCTGCAGCTGTTTCTCAGGCCAGATCCTCAAAAACCAGCTGGTGGCCACCTGGTCCCCAAGTGGCCTCCCGTCCATGTGCCCCCAGAGGCATGTCATCTGTCGGTCTCCGTGCTCCTAATCTTCCCCAGATGAGTTACCGAAGCAGGAGGCAAACTCAGACCCAGTCTGTACAGCTCTACCGACTAAGACAGAACACCTGACCTCTTCTATCCTCACGCCTCTGACCCAAAAGAGGGACGATGACAACACTGGCCTCACATGTCGCTGTGAGGTTACCAGAAACTGCTCATATCAAAGTCCCTAGCATGATGCCTGTCACACAGTAGGTGCTCAGTAAAACACTGCCTGAGCGCGGAAGCAGACATGAAGCAGCCCGTGTTTGCCCAGGCTGGACAGCTCAAGAAGGCACGGACAGCCTTGGGGAGCTGGGGTTGGGAGGGCAGAAACGGCCTCCTGTGATCTGGACAGTATGCAGAGTGGGTACTTCTTGCCCAGAGCTGAATAACACACACAAAAAAGACTCCGCCAGAGCAGTGACAGACAACTGGGGCACAGACAGGGTCTGTGCATCTCTTGGGGTCCTGGAGCAGGGCACCATTCCCTGAAGGACATCTGGGGACTCATCTGCTGGATGGAGGGGCAGTGGTGGCCGGAGCCCTGAAGGCTGGCTCTGCTGGCCTGGTGCTGCCTGACTTCAAGCAGACCCTTCAGTCCCCCTGGGCTGAGCCTCTCCCCGCAAGGACGTTCATTTCTTAGCTTGCTGTATTCTGAGCCAGGATGCTAAATGTCTTTGCATGCACTGCCTCATTTAACTCTCACGACAGACCTATGCATTGTTATTAGATGCAGTGGCTGGTGAGAAAACCAAGGTCAGGAAGGTGAAGAGCCCAAGGTTACAGTTGTAAATTGGCCCAGCTGGGACTCCAGGGCTGGGTTCTCGCGGAAGCGGCAGCCCTGCTGGTCCACACGGCCGTCCATGTGCTGTCCCCACTTTCCCTTGAAGAGTGATTGGAAATAATTGGAACTGTCACTGGAAGTAATGAGAAGTGACAGAGGCAGGGGTGGAAGGCTTACGGCTCCAACTCGGAATGATCCCCACAAACGCAAACCTAAATTTAAACAATGAAGTTGCAAAGCAATTTCCCTCTCTGGGATTTGACAACCCCTCACCTCCGACCCCCTCAACAAGAAAAGTAAGGCTATGTCAGGGGATAAGTCTGTTCAATTTACAAAATTTTGGATTTCTTTCGGGACAAAAATTCCCAAGCAGGAGGCAAACTCAGACCCAGTCTGTACAGCTCTACCGACTAAGACAGAACACCTGACCTCTTCTATCCTCACGCCTCTGACCCAAAAGAGGGACGATGACAACACTGGCCTCACATGTCGCTGTGAGGTTACCAGAAACTGCTCATATCAAAGTCCCTAGCATGATGCCTGTCACACAGTAGGTGCTCAGTAAAACACTGCCTGAGCGCGGAAGCAGACATGAAGCAGCCCGTGTTTGCCCAGGCTGGACAGCTCAAGAAGGCACGGACAGCCTTGGGGAGCTGGGGTTGGGAGGGCAGAAACGGCCTCCTGTGATCTGGACAGTATGCAGAGTGGGTACTTCTTGCCCAGAGCTGAATAACACACACAAAAAAGACTCCGCCAGAGCAGTGACAGACAACTGGGGCACAGACAGGGTCTGTGCATCTCTTGGGGTCCTGGAGCAGGGCACCATTCCCTGAAGGACATCTGGGGACTCATCTGCTGGATGGAGGGGCAGTGGTGGCCGGAGCCCTGAAGGCTGGCTCTGCTGGCCTGGTGCTGCCTGACTTCAAGCAGACCCTTCAGTCCCCCTGGGCTGAGCCTCTCCCCGCAAGGACGTTCATTTCTTAGCTTGCTGTATTCTGAGCCAGGATGCTAAATGTCTTTGCATGCACTGCCTCATTTAACTCTCACGACAGACCTATGCATTGTTATTAGATGCAGTGGCTGGTGAGAAAACCAAGGTCAGGAAGGTGAAGAGCCCAAGGTTACAGTTGTAAATTGGCCCAGCTGGGACTCCAGGGCTGGGTTCTCGCGGAAGCGGCAGCCCTGCTGGTCCACACGGCCGTCCATGTGCTGTCCCCACTTTCCCTTGAAGAGTGATTGGAAATAATTGGAACTGTCACTGGAAGTAATGAGAAGTGACAGAGGCAGGGGTGGAAGGCTTACGGCTCCAACTCGGAATGATCCCCACAAACGCAAACCTAAATTTAAACAATGAAGTTGCAAAGCAATTTCCCTCTCTGGGATTTGACAACCTCTCACCTCCGACCCCCTCAACAAGAAAAGTAAGGCTATGTCAGGGGATAAGTCTGTTCATACAATGGATTTCTTTCGGGACAAAAAATTCCCTCTCGGCTTCATCCTATTCACTTTCCATGTGGACAGACACTATTAAAACTTCAGGTGAATAGACTATCGTTCTTAACATAGAGATCCAAATTCACAGACGTAGTTCTTTCTCTTTTTCTTCCCTTTTTCATGTCCCACGAGGGACAGGGAACCTGAGCCAGCTATGGAACTGGTAGGCTCTGATGGAGAGCGACCCATAACTTTCAACAGGCGAGGATGCTGGGAGGTCGGATCCCTCCAGGAAGGCCTGGGCTGAATGCCAAAGACACCCACCACTGAATCCATCCCTCCTGATGCCAGTGGGGATGACCCATCAACCCACCGGCGGTTCATTTAGCACCCGCCCTACTGATGTGCAAGTGCTGTGGGAGACGGGAGAACATCAGCCACCAGCCCGAAGACCCCCGTGGGAAGACACCGGCCATCCCATAAGACGGTGCAGGATGGAGAGGCTCCCTCCCTGGGACTCCCAGAAACCCTGGTACTTTCCTCGCTGACAGCACTTTCATGCATCTGCAATTCCTTGTTTACAACTGCGTCACCCTGGTGGGCTGCCTTCTTAGAGACTGGGAACTGTATTTGGCGTCACTGGCGCCTGGGAGCCTCGCACGGGGCCTGAGCGGCAGAAGGACCTGCCCTTCTCTAGCTGTCTTGTGAGTGAGAGTGCGCGAGTTGAAAATGTCATGGGACACATGGAGAGCTCCCAGAAACTCTCCAGAGCTGCGGCCACCTTCCCTCTGCGCAACAGAAAAGGCTCGGAAAAGCTGCTCTGTAAAGCCAGGAGGGCCCAGCTTTCAGCTTTGGCATCCTCCGCTCTTGCTATTTCTATGCTTTCCTTTTCCACCTGCTCCTTTTTCTTCTCCCCATCCCTTTGTTGCCTGGTTTCAGAAATAGTTCGCATATTCCACACCGGCCTCGGAAGACAGCTTCCCAAGTTCCCTTCTCAGTATGGGCACGAGGCAGCGGCTTCTCCCCTGTCTTCTGCGGAGACAAAGCAGACCTCAGTCTTACCACCAGCAGCCTCTGACCAGGGCTCCACACACAATGATCCAGCCAGTGTCAGACAGAGTAAAGACAGCTTGATGTCATTCCCCATTCTGGTCTACACAGTGCCAAGAGAAATAAACGTTTATTTTCCCACTTCTAGATGGTTAAGAAGCTCAGATAACCAGAATTTTTTTCTTTTGGGTATAGTCTGCATTTTTCTTTGGGGAGGGGTAACAAAGAAGTCAAAACTGCTGAAAAGAATTTAACCAGAAAAAGTAGCCAATAGGGCAAGTCGTAGACAATCCTGCACCATCACTACCCAGAGCCTCAGGACTCACAGGGAGCCTGAGCTCACGCAGCCGACTCAAAAGCACAGCAAGGTCTCCATAACAATGACCTTCAGACTCACTGGTGTAATGGGTGTAATCTTTTCTTTTTTTGGTCACTTCTATCGGTCTTTCATTTCTCTATTTTCATCCATCTTTGTTCTTTGGCCCGTGTGGGCCTCCCATCACGGCGGCCTCTGTCGCTGCAGGGCACCGGCTCTGGGCGCATGCGCTCCAGAGCTCCAGCTCGGTAGTTGGACACATCGGTCCAGCCGCTCCGCGGCACGTAGGATCTTCCCAGGCCAGGGATCCACCCGGCTCCCCTTACACTGCAAGGTGGTGTCCTTACCCAATGGACCACCAGGGAAGCCCCGGGTGTAACCTCTGTACGCGCACATAGTGATTCCGGGTTGTAGACAATAAACATTAACCCAAACAGTTCTTATCCATCTGAATGGAGTTGGGGGTGGTGATAAATGTTCACCCTGAACTGTGGGATTTATGGTTTGGAATCCTGTAAATGAAGCCTTGCTTTAAGCTGACCCTCTCTTCTTGGGAACACAGAGCCTTGATTTCAGAACGACTATGTACCTTCTGACAGCTGGAAAGCAAATCGTTTTGGGAATCTAAAATGCTGGGTCGGTGTCTGGGCTCTGCTGTTTACTAAGAGGGTAATCTTAAGAAACTCACTTTATTTCTCTGGACCTCAGTTTATTTACCTGTAAAGTGGCATCATAATGACATTTACCCTCAACAAGTGATTTGAGAATGAGATAAGGTATATCGGTAGATTTTATAAACCGCGGAACTTTGTACAAATGCTAGCCATAAATTTCGCTGTCATAATGATCCCACCCACATGGTCCTCTCCCAGATACTACGAGGGAGCTAATAATACACAATTCATAGTTCAAAACCCAACCACGAGTTCAAATCTATATGGAGAAACCACTGAGCTACACACTTAGTGGATGCACTTGATTGTATGTAAATTATGCCTCAATTTTAACACCGGAAAGAAATGCTTACTCCCTGCAAACAGTTTCATACAACAGACCTGCCACTCAGAAGTCTACCCTGAGTGTCCATGCTCAGAACTGTTCTGCAGGTAACGCTGTTCAGGACGAGGCCCTTGGGGAGTAGCTCAGGTCCTAAGCTTCCAGGGCAGAGGTCTCTCCCTGCATTAGGCAGCCAGCCCTTCTGGATTCATAATCATATGCTGCCAATTGCTATGAGTGGACGGGGCCTGAGAAAAATCAACAAGCATGGGAACACCCATGTGTACCGACCCCAGCCACATCTGGACCAGCTGATAAATTCTCAGAATTATGAAACAAACCAGAGAATGAGATAACCTGTGTCTAGTAATTTCATTTCATAGAGAAAGAAACTGAGGCTCAGAATGGTAATGACTTGCTCAGAACAACCCAGCAAAACTATGAAGGAGCTGGTGCTACTGGCTTCCCGCTCTATTCCTTGTAGGCACACATCCATCTGTAGGACTTTGGGTATGATTCCTTTCTCCCGAACATACCAGACATCACACAGCGCGTTGCAGAAGTCTCCAAGATTGCCAGTTTTGATGGCTAAATTGAAATGTTATTTGACACCCATAATTACCTTTTTTCCTGTAAATGAAGCCTTGCTTTAAGCTGACCCTCTCTTCTTGGGAACACAGAGCCTTGATTTCAGAACGACTATGTACCTTCTGACAGCTGGAAAGCAAATCGTTTTGGGAATCTAAAATGCTGGGTCGGTGTCTGGGCTCTGCTGTTTACTAAGAGGGTAATCTTAAGAAACTCACTTTATTTCTCTGGACCTCAGTTTATTTACCTGTAAAGTGGCATCATAATGACATTTACCCTCAACAAGTGATTTGAGAATGAGATAAGGTATATCGGTAGATTTTATAAACCGCGGAACTTTGTACAAATGCTAGCCATAAATTTCGCTGTCATAATGATCCCACCCACATGGTCCTCTCCCAGATACTACGAGGGAGCTAATAATACACAATTCATAGTTCAAAACCCAACCACGAGTTCAAATCTATATGGAGAAACCACTGAGCTACACACTTAGTGGATGCACTTGATTGTATGTAAATTATGCCTCAATTTTAACACCGGAAAGAAATGCTTACTCCCTGCAAACAGTTTCATACAACAGACCTGCCACTCAGAAGTCTACCCTGAGTGTCCATGCTCAGAACTGTTCTGCAGGTAACGCTGTTCAGGACGAGGCCCTTGGGGAGTAGCTCAGGTCCTAAGCTTCCAGGGCAGAGGTCTCTCCCTGCATTAGGCAGCCAGCCCTTCTGGATTCATAATCATATGCTGCCAATTGCTATGAGTGGACGGGGCCTGAGAAAAATCAACAAGCATGGGAACACCCATGTGTACCGACCCCAGCCACATCTGGACCAGCTGATAAATTCTCAGAATTATGAAACAAACCAGAGAATGAGATAACCTGTGTCTAGTAATTTCATTTCATAGAGAAAGAAACTGAGGCTCAGAATGGTAATGACTTGCTCAGAACAACCCAGCAAAACTATGAAGGAGCTGGTGCTACTGGCTTCCCGCTCTATTCCTTGTAGGCACACATCCATCTGTAGGACTTTGGGTATGATTCCTTTCTCCCGAACATACCAGACATCACACAGCGCGTTGCAGAAGTCTCCAAGATTGCCAGTTTTGATGGCTAAATTGAAATGTTATGACATCTGCCCTATTTTTCAGGCAATTTCTAAACATATAAACCAAATGGCAATTATTCAGCACTTATCTATTTCACTGGAGCATCTGAAGAGTCACTGTGATCCTGGAGCTTAACTGCATGAGCTGAAGAGGAGAGAGAGATTTTCTACTTTCAGAATGTGCAATAGGACAGAGTAGTTAGGGAGTCTTAGCCCTTCTACCTAAGTTACTTGTGTAAGTTTAGCCAAATCTCTCTGAACTTTGAACCTTTATAAGTTATAGGAAAGTCTGATGTGTATGTGTCTTTCTTCTAAGAAGTGGATTCAGGGTTTTCATCAGATTCTCAGGGGGACATGGGACTCAAAATTTTAAGACCCACAGATTTAGACAGTGTCTTGTCTTTTCCCCATGTTTGATAATCTCTGACTCTAAATTTTAAAAACGTCTTTCTAATTCATCATCATTAGGTACATTTATGAGATGTACTCATGTATACTTTGCCCAGTTGAGCACAAGACAAAAATTGAATGAGACAAGATATGAGCCTACCGGGAATGTATCTTTATTATGTCCATCACCATTCATGTGGGAAGAAGAGGGGACATGGAATCCTACTGAGACCTACCATTAAGCCACACGCCAGTGGATCAAGGAGTCAAGCACTCCTCAAACTGATTTTCTCAGAAAGAAAGCTCCTTCTCCATCCTGGCAAAAGTTCCAGAATGTCCATTGTTAGTCTGGTACTAACAGGACTTCCTGGCGGTCCACTGGTTAAGAATTTGCTGCCAATGCAAGGGACATGGGTTCAGTTCCTGTTCCGGTAAGATTCCATATGCTGCGGGGCAACCAAGCCCGTGAGCCACAACGACGGAGCCTGAGCATTCTAGAGCCCGTGCTGTGCAACAAGAGAAGTCACCACAGTGAGAAGCCCGGCGTCCACAACTAGAGAAAGCCTACTCGCAGCAACAAAGACCCAGTGCAGCCAAAACTAAACAATGAGTAATAGAAGAAAAAACATTTAATCTATAGAAATCTGATACTATCAATATAACAAGTTTTTATAACAAATGTATTCCCTGGTCCCTGTCCATGTAATATTCTATGCATAATTTTATATATAATTAAAAAAAAAAAACACCCAGTACTGGTTGTATTTGCATTAATGGATAAGGAAGCACAAGAGCTAACAGTTAAAATAAGGCTCCTCATGACGGTTGCTCCACAGTCAAAGGATAATAATACTCTACATCTTTACCTCTCTTGACCTTAAATGTTGCAGCTGCTTCAAAATTCCAGTATTTTAACTGATAGTTCCCAAGCTTTCAGTGTCTGTCAGGTCCTGAAAGTGGTGCCCAGACCAAAGAGGCATGGAGCTGACACTCTGCAGAGCCAGATAAGCCTTCAGATCACCATAATACAAAGTAGCACAACAGAAAGGCTGTTGAGATTCAAGGAAGGAAAGAAAGTATATTTTGTTGGTGAAATCACAGATGGGTAAATGAAGGAAGTGGTATTTGAGGTGAGGCTTGAAGAGTTGAACCGATTTTGATCTGGAGATCAACCATTTGTAGGAGTGGAGAGTAAGGGGGCATTTTGTGGAGGGACTGTATCAACAAAAGCCGAGAACAAGAAGAAGCATATACTCACAGTGTGAGTAAGGAAGAAGAGGGACATGGAATCCTACTGAGACCTACCATTAAGCCACACGCCAGTGGATCAAGGAGTCAAGCACTCCTCAAACTGATTTTCTCAGAAAGAAAGCTCCTTCTCCATCCTGGCAAAGTTCCAGAATGTCCATTGTTAGTCTGGTACTAACAGGACTTCCTGGGTCCACTGGTTAAGAATTTGCTGCCAATGCAAGGGACATGGGTTCAGTTCCTGTTCCGGTAAGATTCCATATGCTGCGGGGCAACCAAGCCCGTGAGCCACAACGACGGAGCCTGAGCATTCTAGAGCCCGTGCTGTGCAACAAGAGAAGTCACCACAGTGAGAAGCCCGGCGTCCACAACTAGAGAAAGCCTACTCGCAGCAACAAAGACCCAGTGCAGCCAAAACTAAACAATGAGTAATAGAAGAAAAAACATTTAATCTATAGAAATCTGATACTATCAATATAACAAGTTTTTATAACAAATGTATTCCCTGGTCCCTGTCCATGTAATATTCTATGCATAATTTTATATATAATTAAAAAAAAAAAACACCCAGTACTGGTTGTATTTGCATTAATGGATAAGGAAGCACAAGAGCTAACAGTTAAAATAAGGCTCCTCATGACGGTTGCTCCACAGTCAAAGGATAATAATACTCTACATCTTTACCTCTCTTGACCTTAAATGTTGCAGCTGCTTCAAAATTCCAGTATTTTAACTGATAGTTCCCAAGGTTTCAGTGTCTGTCAGGTCCTGAAAGTGGTGCCCAGACCAAAGAGGCATGGAGCTGACACTCTGCAGAGCCAGATAAGCCTTCAGATCACCATAATACAAAGTAGCACAACAGAAAGGCTGTTGAGATTCAAGGAAGGAAAGAAAGTATATTTTGTTGGTGAAATCACAGATGGGTAAATGAAGGAAGTGGTATTTGAGGTGAGGCTTGAAGAGTTGAACCGATTTTGATCTGGAGATCAACCATTTGTAGGAGTGGAGAGTAAGGGGGCATTTTGTGGAGGGACTGTATCAACAAAAGCCGAGAACAAGAAAGAAGCATATACTCACAGTGTGAGTAAGGAAGTATTCCAGGTTTCTTGGAGAGGTGTGTGTGTGTTGGGGGAGGGGGGGTGAGTTGTGAATGAAACTGTGTCAAATCTTTAACATGAGAAAGAAGTGTCTGAACTCAACATTCTAGGCAATGGGAACTGCTGCGGGTTTATGGAAGAGCAGAGTAGAGCACGGAATCGGAGAAGAGTTGAATTCAAAATCCTCCGCCCCCATTCCACAGTCAAAGGAGTCAGAAGAAGAACCCAGGGAGCTCGCCAGTTTCCTAATCCAATTTTTTTGCCGTATAGCAGCTGTTTCATGAGATGACTGGGGTAGCAGCATGTAGCACGGAGAACAGAGAGCCCAGGCAGGAGGCCATGCGGCAGTTATCACAGAAGTCCAGAGAGCAGTTCAGGTGGGATAGTGAGACCGGAGCATCAGGGGAGAGGGAGGGGACGTGGGCACAGAAGGGGCTTGGGGAGCTCATGAAGCCCCCCTTCCTTCCCCTCCAGGGCGATCAGAGCACTTTCTGTTTATTCACACCAGAGGTGGGACACTTGATTTCCCTCACTGGCGGGCCAGGAAGGAAGGCATCATCGAGTCCATACCTGTTCAGACTATGAACTCTTAGCCCCCACAGACTCTCCTTTACTTTTTCTAGAAAAAAGAAACCAGAAATCACGCTAGCAGTGACCAGAAGCCACCCTGGAACTGTTCCTTTCCAGGGACCAGGAGTTGACTTCAGGATTGAGGCAGCTCCAGACTTTCTTCCTGGCTTTGCTCAGGAGTACCCAGGTCCTGAAAGTGGTGCCCAGACCAAAGAGGCATGGAGCTGACACTCTGCAGAGCCAGATAAGCCTTCAGATCACCATAATACAAAGTAGCACAACAGAAAGGCTGTTGAGATTCAAGGAAGGAAAGAAAGTATATTTTGTTGGTGAAATCACAGATGGGTAAATGAAGGAAGTGGTATTTGAGGTGAGGCTTGAAGAGTTGAACCGATTTTGATCTGGAGATCAACCATTTGTAGGAGTGGAGAGTAAGGGGGCATTTTGTGGAGGGACTGTATCAACAAAAGCCGAGAACAAGAAAGAAGCATATACTCACAGTGTGAGTAAGGAAGTATTCCAGGTTTCTTGGAGAGGTGTGTGTGTGTTGGGGGAGGGGGGGTGAGTTGTGAATGAAACTGTGTCAAATCTTTAACATGAGAAAGAAGTGTCTGAACTCAACATTCTAGGCAATGGGAACTGCTGCGGGTTTATGGAAGAGCAGAGTAGAGCACGGAATCGGAGAAGAGTTGAATTCAAAATCCTCCGCCCCCATTCCACAGTCAAAGGAGTCAGAAGAAGAACCCAGGGAGCTCGCCAGTTTCCTAATCCAATTTTTTTGCCGTATAGCAGCTGTTTCATGAGATGACTGGGGTAGCAGCATGTAGCACGGAGAACAGAGAGCCCAGGCAGGAGGCCATGCGGCAGTTATCACAGAAGTCCAGAGAGCAGTTCAGGTGGGATAGTGAGACCGGAGCATCAGGGGAGAGGGAGGGGACGTGGGCACAGAAGGGGCTTGGGGAGCTCATGAAGCCCCCCTTCCTTCCCCTCCAGGGCGATCAGAGCACTTTCTGTTTATTCACACCAGAGGTGGGACACTTGATTTCCCTCACTGGCGGGCCAGGAAGGAAGGCATCATCGAGTCCATACCTGTTCAGACTATGAACTCTTAGCCCCCACAGACTCTCCTTTACTTTTTCTAGAAAAAAGAAACCAGAAATCACGCTAGCAGTGACCAGAAGCCACCCTGGAACTGTTCCTTTCAGGGACCAGGAGATGATGACTTCAGGATTGAGGCAGCTCTCCAGACTTTCTTCCTGGCTTTGCTCAGGAGTACCCACCCAGGCATCCCAGAGCTCAAAATCACTTGGCAAATACGACCCATCCAGCCCACAGGAGCAGTTCCCAGGGCCTGCTGACCGACGCACAGGTGTCCGTTCTTCAGCAATGCTCGCCTCAGATGCTGGCCTCTGGCCCCAACCTCACCTCAGGTCTCCCTTGTCCTGGCCCTGCAGCTCACTCCCTCTGAGACTTTAAAATTTTTCTTTTAAAATTTTTTTCTTTTTAATTGGAGGATAATTGCTTTACCACGTTGTGCTGGTTTCTGCCCTACAACAACATGGATAGAACACAAGCATACGTATGCTCCCTCTTGAGCCTCCCTACCACCCCTCCCCCCCAACCCTTCTATGTGGTCCCTTTGTGACTTCTCAGGTGAACCGTTCATTTAATTGAGATCTGGGATGTCAAAGGCATCGATGTGACAAAAGCTTAATAGTAGGTGATCCCCCTGCTCTTAGGTGACTAGTGGATGAGCATCCAGTCACACAGACTTCTAAGTCAGTGGTACACTTTTTCTCTTCTTCATGGCCTCTGGTTTACAAAGATAGAACCTCCTCCCAAAAAAGACATCATAACGAAAAACAACTTCTGTGAGAAACAGCATCAACCCAAAAGATGATATTCTCACCAGAGGAACGATTACACCTAGTAGAGACTCAATAAAAAAAGGGGCCCGGGAACCAATGCTGCCTTTTGATCTATGTCTTCCTGGTCTGTTTCTCTTTCCCATGAACCAAGAGGTTGGCCGTCATCAAAGCCAGCTGATTTCAACCGACCACAGGGGCCAAAGTCCCTTTCCATCAGACACTGCACCTGCAGGGGCTGGAATAGAGCAGGGCTACCCCACCCCTGCTTTTTATTGCCCTTTCCTGGGCTCCTCCCGTGGGAAGGTTCACGCCCTTTCCTGTGGCTCCCTCCCTTTAAGAGTCCTGCTGAGCTGGAAGGCTGTCATTTCCCTTTCAGACAGAACTCTTAGCCCACAGACTCTCCTTTACTTTTCTAGAAAAAGAAACCAGAAATCACGCTAGCAGTGACCAGAAGCCACCCTGGAACTGTTCCTTTCAGGGACCAGGAGATGATGACTTCAGGATTGAGGCAGCTCTCAGACTTTCTTCCTGGCTTTGCTCAGGAGTACCCACCCAGGCATCCCAGAGCTCAAAATCACTTGGCAAATACGACCCATCCAGCCCACAGGAGCAGTTCCCAGGGCCTGCTGACCGACGCACAGGTGTCCGTTCTTCAGCAATGCTCGCCTCAGATGCTGGCCTCTGGCCCCAACCTCACCTCAGGTCTCCCTTGTCCTGGCCCTGCAGCTCACTCCCTCTGAGACTTTAAAATTTTTCTTTTAAAATTTTTTTCTTTTTAATTGGAGGATAATTGCTTTACCACGTTGTGCTGGTTTCTGCCCTACAACAACATGGATAGAACACAAGCATACGTATGCTCCCTCTTGAGCCTCCCTACCACCCCTCCCCCCCAACCCTTCTATGTGGTCCCTTTGTGACTTCTCAGGTGAACCGTTCATTTAATTGAGATCTGGGATGTCAAAGGCATCGATGTGACAAAAGCTTAATAGTAGGTGATCCCCCTGCTCTTAGGTGACTAGTGGATGAGCATCCAGTCACACAGACTTCTAAGTCAGTGGTACACTTTTTCTCTTCTTCATGGCCTCTGGTTTACAAAGATAGAACCTCCTCCCAAAAAAGACATCATAACGAAAAACAACTTCTGTGAGAAACAGCATCAACCCAAAAGATGATATTCTCACCAGAGGAACGATTACACCTAGTAGAGACTCAATAAAAAAAGGGCCAGGGAACCAATGCTGCCTTTTGATCTATGTCTTCCTGGTCTGTTTTCTCTTTCCCATGAACCAAGAGGTTGGCCGTCATCAAAGCCAGCTGATTTCAACCGACCACAGGGGCCAAAGTCCCTTTCCATCAGAAACTGCACCTGCAGGGGCTGGCATAGAGCAGGGCTCCACCACCCCTGCTTTTTATTGCCCTTTCCTGGGCTCCTCCCGTGGGCAGGTTCACGCTGACCTGTCCTGCACCATGAAGTGGACTGAACGGGACCTCAGTGCAGGGAACATCTTTAAGAGTCCTGCTGAGCTGGAAGGCTGTCTTCATGGCGGCTTAGCAAGCAAACACCCCACATTCAAATCCCATCTCTTCTAACTAGGAGCTTAGGCTTGACCTCTTTACATTGTGTTTTCTTCCTCTGTAAAATGGGGATCATGATAGTGGGTGGCCAGTTAAACTGGTGTGAAGAATGAATGAGTCAGGACGATAGCCTACATAACGTGTTCAGCATAATAAGTCCTCAGTGATTTCCTGCTGCTTTGAATACGGCTGCTCTGATGCTTGAGCCTCCTGACCTCTGGTGCTTGGTGGCTTAGGGGCAGAGGCCAGTAAAGGTGACAAAAGTGCCATCCAGATATGCCAGCTGTGCTCAGGAGTGATATTGTAATACTTGGTTGGTATTTAAAAGAGTTGAGAAAATCACGGCTCCTCATCTGCTCCGCTTGAGCAATAATTCAGGGTAATCGACCTCCTCCATTCCCCTAACCTAGGTGATGGGTTGCTGTTGGCCCGAGGCTGGCCTCGTCAGATTGTAAGGTTTCAAAGAGGGAGCCCTGGACATCTACTTCCCTAGGACGTGCTAGCGCCCCTTCGCTTTGGCTGACGTGTTTCCTCCACCTTAGGCCCCAGGCAGACGCCTGGTCTTTAAGGCAGTGGGAGTCAGAAGGCACTCAGAACCGTCTGATTTACTTGCTCTGGAGCTAAAGGAACTGGGTGGTATGTACGTGGCCCAGGGTCAACCACTGAGTTAGTTCAAAACTGGGGCCAGTTCCTCCTGGCCTGGTCTCCAGCGCAGAGCTCCCAGGCCTTGCCCCCTGGCTCTCTGGTGTTCTGAACTCTGGCTCACTCCTGGTCTGTTCTCTTTCCCATGAACCAAGAGGTTGGCCGTCATCAAAGCCAGCTGATTTCAACCGACCACAGGGCCAAAGTCCCTTTCCATCAGAAACTGCACCTGCAGGGGCTGGCATAGAGCAGGGCTCCACCACCCCTGCTTTTTATTGCCCTTTCCTGGGCTCCTCCCGTGGGCAGGTTCACGCTGACCTGTCCTGCACCATGAAGTGGACTGAACGGGACCTCAGTGCAGGGAACATCTTTAAGAGTCCTGCTGAGCTGGAAGGCTGTCTTCATGGCGGCTTAGCAAGCAAACACCCCACATTCAAATCCCATCTCTTCTAACTAGGAGCTTAGGCTTGACCTCTTTACATTGTGTTTTCTTCCTCTGTAAAATGGGGATCATGATAGTGGGTAGCCAGTTAAACTGGTGTGAAGAATGAATGAGTCAGGACGATAGCCTACATAACGTGTTCAGCATAATAAGTCCTCAGTGATTTCCTGCTGCTTTGAATACGGCTGCTCTGATGCTTGAGCCTCCTGACCTCTGGTGCTTGGTGGCTTAGGGGCAGAGGCCAGTAAAGGTGACAAAAGTGCCATCCAGATATGCCAGCTGTGCTCAGGAGTGATATTGTAATACTTGGTTGGTATTTAAAAGAGTTGAGAAAATCACGGCTCCTCATCTGCTCCGCTTGAGCAATAATTCAGGGTAATCGACCTCCTCCATTCCCCTAACCTAGGTGATGGGTTGCTGTTGGCCCGAGGCTGGCCTCGTCAGATTGTAAGGTTTCAAAAAGAGGGAGCCCTGGACATCTACTTCCCTAGGACGTGCTAGCGTCCCTTTGCTTTGGCTGACGTGTTTTCTACACATTAGGCCCCAGGCAGACGCCTGGTCTTTAAGGCAGTGGGAGTCAGAAGGCACTCAGAACCGTCTGATTTACTTGCTCTGGAGCTAAAGGAACTGGGTGGTATGTACGTGGCCCAGGGTCAACCACTGAGTTAGTTCAAAACTGGGGCCAGTTCCTCCTGGCCTGGTCTCCAGCGCAGAGCTCCCAGGCCTTGCCCCCTGGCTCTCTGGTGTTCTGAACTCTGGCTCACTCCTGGTCCCGGCTCCAGGTGGACGCCACGCTTCCCTGGTGCCTGTCACGACGTTTCTTCACCTCCCCGGCCGCCTCTCCTGCCCTGGAGCCTCTCCCGCGGCCAGCTCCTGCCCATGTATCCTTGACGGGCACCGTGCTGCCCGGCCCTGTAGACCTGCCTGCTTCCTGCCTGGGGGAGTGTGTGCCTTAGGGCCTCCCCGGCCTCAGGAGTCCTGCCGGGGACACCCAGAGGGGATAGGCAGGGCAGCTCTCTCCCGTGGCCCCAGAACCTGCTTCTTGCCCGCCCGGGCTCCATCTTCTGTCTTGCTCAGCCTCTCCGAGTCTGGCTTGGCCTCACCACCTTCCTCTTCTTTCCTCTTGCTCCCAGCCCTCTCCCTTCCCCTCTCTTCACCCATGCTCTCCGCACTGTCCTGGTCCTCCTGGTGCTGGGCCCTTTCTCCTCTCGGCTATCCACACCCCCCCCCCACCCCACCCCTTTTCTTTTACCCTCCAACACATCTGTTTCTAATCTGCGCCCTCCAGGCGCCTGCTTGAAACAAAAAAGCTCCCCCACCCTCAGGAACCTGGCACAAAAATTCCTGAATAAACCTACCCTCCCCTACTTCTCCAGTTTCCCCAGATATTCCTGAAACTAAACACCGCCCCCAAAAGGACCCTTCGCACCAGCGGTTCGAGGCCAAACTCCACCAGGGAACACCCCCACCCCCACGCCTGCTCCTGGGCCCAGATGTTGGAGACGTTTTCGATGGCCGACCGGGCGGCCCTCCGCTACCAGATGTGCTCCTCCGAGGCTCCTCCGTTCGGAGCCCGTGTCGCCGCCCGGGTGCGGGACACGTGTGCCCGGGGCCACTTGCCCTCCCGCCGTCCCCAGGCACTCACCTAGCCCCAGCAGGACAAAGAGGGTCATCCCGATGCCCGGGCGCGGGCTCCTCCCCGCTCCGCTGCTGCCTAGCTCCGGGGCGGCGGGGCGCAGCCGAGCGCAGCCGACGGACCTCGGGCGAGCTGGGCGCGGCGACTCGGGGTGCGCGCGGGGCGGCTGCAGCCATGTGCCGGCGCAGGAGCGGCCCCGCGCCCCGCGCCCGCCTCCGGGGGCCCGGCGCCCCGCGCCGAGGGGGCTTCCAGTGCTCGCCCCACCAGCTGGCACCCGCACAGGAGCGGGGACCCGGGTCGGCGAGGAAAAGGCGAGATGGAAAGACGCGACCGCTTCGTGGAACACTTTTCCCTGTTTGGAAAGAAAAAGGAGTGAAGAAAGAGAGAGAGGAGGAAAAAAAAAAAAAAAACCAGAGTGAGCTGGAACCACATGGGTGCCTCCCACCGGCAGCCCCTCCCTCCCCCGCTCGCTCGCTGGCTGGCTCGCTGCGCCCTCCCTCCCAGCGCCCGGGGCGCGCGGGGCGCCGGCTCGGCAGCCGCGGGGGTCCGCGGGGTCGGGCCCGGGGGCTCCGCGGGCGGTCGCGGGGAGGCGAGGGGCTGCGGCCGCGCGGGGGCCCGGGTGGGATCGAGCCTGTCGGAGAGGGCCGGGCGCACTTGGGCCACGAGCGAGGATGAGGCCTTGCCAGTCCCCTTGGCCTCCCTTCGTCCTCGTCGCCACCTCTCGCCCGCAGCCTGTGCTCGCTCGCACACGCGCTGCTTCCGCGCCCCTCCGTGCTTTCTCGTCTTGCCTCTCTTCTCTCCATTCCTCTCGCGCGTGCACTCTCCTGGCCTCTCTCACCTCCTCGCGCCTCTGCTCCCCTTCCTCTCTCCTCCCCTCCGCCCTCCTCGCCACGTTTCGCCGGGTGAAACCCCAGAGCCGCCGCGCCGACCGCTCCGCCTGGAAGGGGCCGTCGGGGCTGTCCAGCGCGGGTCCGCTCGCGCGCTCCGGACTTCTCTGTCCCCCCCCCCCGCCCCCCCGGCCTTCCGCCCTCGCTCTTTCTCTCGCGGAGGTGCTCACAGCGGCTCACCCTCGGATCGGGCCGAGCTAAGCGAGCCGTCGCCCCGGAGGACTGGGGTTCCGAACTCGGTGGAAAAGGGCCCGTTAGGATCACCCTGCACGCGGCCCTGGGGACACCAGGCATCAGCCTCTTTCAGAAAAGAAGGCAGGGCACACGGACGCCCTCCTCCGTGCGAGGGACCCCGCCAGGGAGGCCCCGGGGCTCCGCCAGCGCGCTCCTGGGGGCCGGGGGCTGTGCCCTCGAGGACCCCCGGCGGCGGGCGAAGACCAAGAGAAGGAAACAGCAGTGACGGCCACACTCAGATCTCCACTGTCCCCGGCCTCTGGATGTCATGGCTGGAGCCATGGCTGCTCCTGCAGCCGTGGGAGGCGCGACCTCAGCCGTGCCCGCGAGTGGAGCTGGGCCGGCCTCCAGCGGCGGGGCTGCCCTGCGCCCAGGAGCGATTCCCCGCTCCGGGCCTGGCAGGCTTCCCCGTCGCACGGTCGGCCAGTCCTCTCTCCGGGGGGCCTTCGAAGCCAGGAGCTGTGGCGTGCTCCCTCATTAGCTACTCTTTTCCGGTTGTAAGGAAACCAACCCGCTTTCACAGACTTGGAGGGGTCTTGGCGCTCCCACCAGGTCCTTCAGGGGGAAGGAGGAAGCGAGGGCTGCTCTTGGGCTTTGAGATCCGCTGTGAGACGCTGGAGTGAAACTCTGGCATTCTTCTCCTCTCTCTTCACCCCACCCCCCTTCTTGAGTAACTATTTATTAGGCATCTTTTCTGTGCCAGATGCTTTTTTAGGTGTTGAGTTCACAAAGTGAGTAGAACTCGGCTATTGAAAATTTCTTAAACATCTGGAACTAGTATATCTTGGCACCAACCACGGACTAGGAAGCGGATTATCTTTTTTTATTAATTCTTAGGATATTGCTAAAGGATAGGCAATTTTTATTCTATTTTTAAGAGGAGGGAAAACTTCCTGGTGATCCAGTGGCTAAAGACTCTGCACTCCCAATTCATGGAAACTGGGTTCAATCCCTGGTCAGGGAACTAGATCCCACTTGCTGAAACCAAGAGTTTGCATCCTGCAACTAAAGATCCCACATGCTGTAACTAAGACCCAGCACAGCCAAATAAATAAAATATTTAAAGATGAGGTAACTATAACCCAGAGAGGTTAAATATCTTGCCCCAGATCACAAAATATTAAAGCTCTTCTATTCCAATATTAATATTCTAACGTATTATTCTTTTATATTAAAATTAAATATTTGAAAAGTCCCTGACTTTTATTTTCCATTTTATGCTTCTTATCTAATAGAAATAGAAATACTAACTCTAATTCATATATGAATGTGTTGAAAAAATGTTAATTCTCTTAAAGGCTGAGGAAGGTAGGAAAGTGACTTATAGAGAAGGTGACTTTTGTCATTCCTGTCTTGAAATTGTATTTAATACTTTGATATATTTTCAGAGTTACAGAAAAGTTGCAAAAATAGTACAAAGAATTCTTGATATACTTCATCCAGATTTCTACTTTTTATTTCTTTCTAAAGGAGATTTTTTTTTTGGTAGCAGTTTTAAAGCCCCATCTCTGCTAGCGGGCTCTCCGGCTTTCCGGTCAGTGTCCAAGGAAAGCTGTGGCGTGCTCCCTCATTAGCTACTCTTTTCCGGTTGTAAGGAAACCAACCCGCTTTCACAGACTTGGAGGGGTCTTGGCGCTCCCACCAGGTCCTTCAGGGGGAAGGAGGAAGCGAGGGCTGCTCTTGGGCTTTGAGATCCGCTGTGAGACGCTGGAGTGAAACTCTGGCATTCTTCTCCTCTCTCTTCACCCCACCCCCCTTCTTGAGTAACTATTTATTAGGCATCTTTTCTGTGCCAGATGCTTTTTTAGGTGTTGAGTTCACAAAGTGAGTAGAACTCGGCTATTGAAAATTTCTTAAACATCTGGAACTAGTATATCTTGGCACCAACCACGGACTAGGAAGCGGATTATCTTTTTTTATTAATTCTTAGGATATTGCTAAAGGATAGGCAATTTTTATTCTATTTTTAAGAGGAGGGAAAACTTCCTGGTGATCCAGTGGCTAAAGACTCTGCACTCCCAATTCATGGAAACTGGGTTCAATCCCTGGTCAGGGAACTAGATCCCACTTGCTGAAACCAAGAGTTTGCATCCTGCAACTAAAGATCCCACATGCTGTAACTAAGACCCAGCACAGCCAAATAAATAAAATATTTAAAGATGAGGTAACTATAACCCAGAGAGGTTAAATATCTTGCCCCAGATCACAAAATATTAAAGCTCTTCTATTCCAATATTAATATTCTAACGTATTATTCTTTTATATTAAAATTAAATATTTGAAAAGTCCCTGACTTTTATTTTCCATTTTATGCTTCTTATCTAATAGAAATAGAAATACTAACTCTAATTCATATATGAATGTGTTGAAAAAATGTTAATTCTCTTAAAGGCTGAGGAAGGTAGGAAAGTGACTTATAGAGAAGGTGACTTTTGTCATTCCTGTCTTGAAATTGTATTTAATACTTTGATATATTTTCAGAGTTACAGAAAAGTTGCAAAAATAGTACAAAGAATTCTTGATATACTTCATCCAGATTTCTACTTTTTATTTCTTTCTAAAGGAGATTTTTTTTTTGGTAGCAGTTTTAAAGCCCCATCTCTGTCCCTTCACTGCTGGTGGCCTTTCTGATGAGCTGGTGACACCGTGTGCTGCATGAGTGCTGGTGACCCATGAAGACAGGTGCATGTGGGTGTAGACAGATGTGGGTTTAAACCCACATTGCTCAAACTGGAGGTAACCAGACACCTTCAGGTCTAAGCTGTTAGTCAGTTAGGAGCCTAGGAAATAGGGCTTCCCTGGTGGCTCAGTGATAAATAATCCACCTGCCAATGCAGGAGACGTGGGTTTGATCCCTGGGTCAGGAAGAACCCCTGGAGAAGGAAATGGCCACCCACTCCAATACTCTTGCCTGGAGAATCCCATGGACACAGGAGCCTGGTGGGCTACAGTCCATGGGATCGCGAACGAGTCAGACATGACTTAGAGACAAACAACAACAAACAAAGCATAGGAAATGCCCATTTCTTATGATTTGTCCTGAGACTGGGTTATAAAGCCTCAGTTTTCCCAGGTCTAAAGTCTTAGAGCCAGTCTGTACTGGGCGTCTGCTCCTAGGAGAGCGTCCTCAGGTCTCTGGAGATGACTGTTCCTGAATCGGAAGGCTCCTCTCTGTTGCCAGGCATCTGTGAGCCAGAAGAGCAGAGTGCCCTGGGGGTGGCTCCATAACTCAGAAATACACTGCCTACCTACGCTGTGTCCACGCTGACTGGGCTGGGGGCCATGGGGATCCAAAGAGGTACACCGCAGTCCTTCCCCTAAATGGACTTCTCTGTCTAGTGAGACAGAAAACATCAACATGCAAAATGTTTCCACAACAAATACGAAAGTTATGTAGTTAAGTGCCAGAATAAATTATCCTGACAACAAGAAACACTGGGAATTCCAGGAAGGGGGGGAACTCTGTGGGCTGGGGTGGCGGTGAAGGGTCCTTGGGAGGACACTTCTTGAGCCAGGCCTTGGGGGACGGGGAGAGTTTCACTAGAGGAGAGCACCTGGGGAGGACCACTGTGGGGGCACTCCGATGAAAACATGGAGTTAGGAGTACCTGTGGTGTCATGTCTTTTAGAGGAGCAAAGAATTCTTGATATACTTCATCCAGATTTCTACTTTTTATTTCTTTCTAAAGGAGATTTTTTTTTTGGTAGCAGTTTTAAAGCCCCATCTCTGTCCCTTCACTGCTGGTGGCCTTTCTGATGAGCTGGTGACACCGTGTGCTGCATGAGTGCTGGTGACCCATGAAGACAGGTGCATGTGGGTGTAGACAGATGTGGGTTTAAACCCACATTGCTCAAACTGGAGGTAACCAGACACCTTCAGGTCTAAGCTGTTAGTCAGTTAGGAGCCTAGGAAATAGGGCTTCCCTGGTGGCTCAGTGATAAATAATCCACCTGCCAATGCAGGAGACGTGGGTTTGATCCCTGGGTCAGGAAGAACCCCTGGAGAAGGAAATGGCCACCCACTCCAATACTCTTGCCTGGAGAATCCCATGGACACAGGAGCCTGGTGGGCTACAGTCCATGGGATCGCGAACGAGTCAGACATGACTTAGAGACAAACAACAACAAACAAAGCATAGGAAATGCCCATTTCTTATGATTTGTCCTGAGACTGGGTTATAAAGCCTCAGTTTTCCCAGGTCTAAAGTCTTAGAGCCAGTCTGTACTGGGCGTCTGCTCCTAGGAGAGCGTCCTCAGGTCTCTGGAGATGACTGTTCCTGAATCGGAAGGCTCCTCTCTGTTGCCAGGCATCTGTGAGCCAGAAGAGCAGAGTGCCCTGGGGGTGGCTCCATAACTCAGAAATACACTGCCTACCTACGCTGTGTCCACGCTGACTGGGCTGGGGGCCATGGGGATCCAAAGAGGTACACCGCAGTCCTTCCCCTAAATGGACTTCTCTGTCTAGTGAGACAGAAAACATCAACATGCAAAATGTTTCCACAACAAATACGAAAGTTATGTAGTTAAGTGCCAGAATAAATTATCCTGACAACAAGAAACACTGGGAATTCCAGGAAGGGGGGGAACTCTGTGGGCTGGGGTGGCGGTGAAGGGTCCTTGGGAGGACACTTCTTGAGCCAGGCCTTGGGGGACGGGGAGAGTTTCACTAGAGGAGAGCACCTGGGGAGGACCACTGTGGGGGCACTCCGATGAAAACATGGAGTTAGGAGGACCTGGGGTGTCTTCTAGAGGAGACTGAATGGAATGAAATCCATGAAATGAAAAATGGGTGGTGCAAAATGCTTTGGAACAGTTAGTCGGCAGCA
Organism: Tragulus kanchil; assembly: GCA_022376925.1. Taxonomy (NCBI): domain Eukaryota; kingdom Metazoa; phylum Chordata; class Mammalia; order Artiodactyla; family Tragulidae; genus Tragulus; species Tragulus kanchil. The sequence continues at coordinate 151,933,683 of JAIOJX010000006.1, forward strand.
AAATTGTAGGGAGTCCTGACTTTGAGGCAAAGGGCTAGACTCTGGAACTTGCTCCGCACCTTCTCCAGACTCCCTGAATTTTTTTTTTTCATAAAAAGGACCTTAGGGCTTCCCTGGTGGTCCAGTGGGTAAGGACACCGCCTTGCAGTGCAAGGGGCGCCGGTTCGAGCCCTGGCCTGGGAAGATCCCACGTGCTGCGGAGCGGCTGGACTGATGTGTCCAAATACCGAGCTGGAGCTCTGGAGCGCATGTGCCCAGAGTCGGTGCTCTGCGACGACAGAGGCCATTGCAATGGGAGGCCCATATGGGCCAAAGAACAAAGATGGATGAAAATGGACAAATGAAAGACCAATAGAAGTGGCCCGCCCGCTCCCTTCCCTCCCCACCCCTCCCCCACCAAAATAAAAAAAAAAAAAGGACCTTGATGAGAACCATGTTTTAAGAGGTATAAATTGGCAGTGCCAGAGGTGGCCCTACAGGGTGGCCAAGGGTGGAAAGCTTTAGCCCCTTTTCTTATTTGTCAGACTCTCTCCCTCACGCTTTAATATAAACAACTACATTTTCTCAACCTGTTGTACAGTGATATGCACGTGCAGCTTCAAGACAAGTCCCTTAGCCTCCCAACTAGGTGCAGAGCCAGAGAGAGCCCCCCCAGTCTTCTCCATAGGAATTCTAGAGCCACCCCAGGGTGTGCGTGAAACACTGGAAGAAGCATCTGAAACAGAGAAACTGGTTAGAACCCACTGCATTAAGCGGGGAGGTGAGACGAGGGTGCTGAGACAAACACAGAAGCTGTTTGGGAGAAAGATACGGCAGGTTAAATACCCAGTGGTCACTGTGGGCAGGAGAGGCAGGGGAAGACAAGAGACACCGAAGGTACGTGATCTAGTACGTTGTTCTATATGCTAAGATTAAGGCTATAATTTATAGACCTTCTAGTATATTCCAGGGGTTATCTGTCATCAATGAGCCTTACTATACCATGTTACAATGAGGACACTATGGTTCCGAGTGATTAAATACATTGCATAGCATTCCATGGTTAGTAAACGGTTGAGCCAGGATTCACAGTTAGAAGACTGAAAGCCCTCACTGTCTTGGCAGATTAACACTCCCTAGGAAGTCAAGTAAGTTAACTTGTCAGGGAGGGAAAGATCCATTTAACTTGAGACACCATAACTCACAGAAAATGATATACTACATTTATCTATCCATCTATCCATCCACTTGTCTATTTTTCGTTTGAGTCAATAATTCAGTAAACCTTGATTAAGTAAGGGGCCACGCATGGGCCAGTCAGTGGTGAACAGAGCGAAAGTTGTCCTTGCCCTCCAGAAGCATATGGTGGTTTACGGAAGATGGACAACAGAGCAGCAGTCATGCAGCAGAGTGAGAAATACTCTGAACGGCGTGGAGCTGATGGCAGGACCCGGTTCCCGGTGTAGCAGAGGTCAAGGAAGCCGCCCTGAGCAGGAGGGGAAGGAGATCTGTGCTGTTGCCTCATCTCGCAGAACACCTGGGACCACCGACTTCCTCGTCTCATCTTTTTGCATCACAACAGCACCCGTGCCCTGCTCCCTGGAGGGAGACACATCCCCGAGGGCAGTTAGGAAAAGTCAACTGCTGGATAATGGACGGAGCAGCTGTGGGCTGCGAGGCAGACGGTTTGGGTTCTCGGTGGCCGTGAGTAAGTCACTTGATGTGGCACGGCCCTTTCCTCTTTTCCTCCAACTGTTTCGAGGAAGAAATGAGATTCTGATGACGGTGCCTCACACCGTTTATAACACATGGGAGACTCAGTAAATATTCATTCCAACTAAAACTTAAGTCAAGTTCAGAGAATTACATTTCCTGCAGCAAAAGAAAAAGAAAAAAAAGTCAGCTCTTGTCTCGTTTCTCTTAAAGTCAGGTTACTGTCACATTTTCTCTCCTGTCCCACTAGCACTTCTCTTCTTGCTTGGCTGCTCAGGGCACTGGGTCTCTGTGTGGCTGGATGGTAAGAGCCCCCAGCTGGCTGTCGGGGTCCTGACTGGACAGCCCTTCCTGGGGCCGTGTCTGAAGAGCTCATGTGCTGACGGAGGTCAAGGAATGAGGGGTTCTCCTGAGGCAGAGGAAGCCGCTGCTCTCCCCACCAAAACCCCGGGAAGCGGGGAAGAGGTGAGAATGGCGCACCCCGCTCTGTCCCACACTGAGAGAAGATGGTCCCCAGCTTTGACCTGTGTGAGGCAGGGGTTTTGTGGGGTTCCAGTTTCCTGTAGAACATTCATCAGTGAAGAAACGACCTCTGCCTCCCCCTGCCTACCAGGACCCTGGAGGCAGAGGTCTGTCTCTCCACCCCGCTGCCTGTAGAAGAGCCAAGAAGCAAGATGAAAAAACAGCTGCCAATCCTAAGAGGTCATAGTTGGAATCTTTACACACAACCTTCTTCCCTGAGGTCAGCTCTATCTGGGGTTTCCCAGTTCCTCACCATATCCTACTTTCAATTCCTGTTAAAGTGATGTCCTCAGGGAGCAGTTCTAGCTTTGGAGGAAGACAAGCTGATTTTGAATTCCCGCAACTCTCCTTATTGTGTCTAACTTGGGCAAGTTTCTTAACTTCCTTCGACCTCCATGACTTCAGGTCATCTGTGAGTGTTTATATGGTTTTTCACATGATTACATGAAACTGTATAGACAAAGCCCCTAGCACAGGGCACCCCACTGCTCAGCACACTGCAGCTCCCTCTCCGTTCCCCCTTAATTCCAAACCAGGTCTGCAGGGGCTGCTCTCCCGGCTCAAAGAGGAGAGATTGCATCTCCTTCCTTTAAAGGTGAAATGAAGTCTAGGGACTTTTCTGTAAACACACAGCAAAAGGAGCGGTGACAGTATTCCTGTGCTCTCCATTTCTCATTCCCCATCTCTAAGTTGAGACGAAAATCAGAAGGTTTTTCTGTGGTTAATGCTACTCGGAGTTACCCACAAGAGGAGCCTCCTAAGGTAGCCTGTGAGAGAAGGATGAGATGAAGCACTAAATTTCCGATCATCTGATGAAAAGACTATCAGAGGCATCTGGCAACATCTTTATTTCACTGAAAAGAACTCAAGCTCAGAGAGGAGCAGTGACTTGCCTAAAGCCACACAGCCAGCTGGTGGCAGACAAGTGACCGGAGCCCTAGTCTGTTGCCTAGTTCAGTGCTCTGGCCACCAAGTGGGCAGGTGAGCAGACCCATGCCTGGCTTCATTTTGCAGCTGGGCAGGGACCTAGGTGATGTTCCTGAGAATCCAGCAGCATGCTTTCCTCTGTAACAAGTAAACACAGGGCAGAGAGCACAGCCAAACGAGAAGACAGACATGGCTCCTATCTTCCAAGCCAGGGACCGGCCGCTTGCTGTCCCCAGCTGCACGCACTCCCCCGCGATCTCCGTTCACCCAGCCCTAACGGAAGTGTTCCGGCCGCAAGCCCGCTTTCCTTCCACCTCTGTGCAGCTGCTGTCCATGCTATCTAGCTGGATGGGTCTTACGAGTTCCTTTTGGTCAAACGTCCTTGCTTTGTCGATTGAGACCCAGCTGGGGAAGGGCTCTCTCAGGGTCACGCTCAGGTTCGAGGCAGCTGGAGACCAGCTGCCTAGAGACCAGCCCACTGTCTCCAGCGGTGTGGACGATGATCACCCCCAGGGGCGCTGCCTCTTCCTAACAGGCCAGGCATGAGAACAGAGAACTCCACGGTGTCCGCTGGCAGAAACACGTGTGACACCTGGGAAGAGCTGGGACTTTTTTTTTTTCTCGTAATGGATGAGACTGTTGAAGCCATCAAGTAATACTGAGGACAATATACCCAAAGCCTGAACATGCCCCTGGTGTCCTGTGGGGAACTCATTCTTTGCAGGCTGAGACGCCGGCAGCTGGCAGCAGCTGTTTGCTGCTGCTCAGTGACTGGCCCGGCGTCTGCAGGGGCCGGGCCAAGGAACCGGCAGGGCCAGCCCGCCCCGCCTTCCTGACCACAACACACGCACAACGTCGTGACACAAACACAGGCCCCTGTCTTGGGCTGTCCTGCATCCCCCTGGCCATGCCAGTCCCGGGAGCGGGTAAGATCCAGGGGAGCCGTGGCCTGGACCACCATCCGGAGGCGGCGGAGAGAGGCGGGCACAGCAAGAAGTGTGACCTCACGAGACCTTCCTGGGACCAAGTGCGACCTCAGGAGACTCGCTCCGAGCCCTTCCTGGCACTGCCGAGACTCTGGGTCTCAGTTTTTCATCTGAGGAAAATACGGATGCTAGAACATTGGAAATTTTTACGTTCTTTATGAAAGTGAGGGAAGTACTATTAGAAGTGTAAACAGTAGGAACTGACATGACCTGATTTGAGCTGATTCTTCTCTGTTCCCCTGTTTTTCAGCTAGAAAAGAGAATCGATGAACCCAGGAGTGTCTCTTGTGCAGCCATGGCAGACAGCCTGGCCCGCAGAGGAAGCAGACCAGGCAAAGGACTCGGGGTGAGACCCTCCTCTCATGTCCCCGAGGACAGGCCAAGCACAAAGACAGGACCGGCAGACCCACTCACAGGCTGCCCAGCCCGTGCCCCACATCCATCCACCACAGAGGCAGAAAATCAAAGCACCTGCCCAGCCTACACAGAGCGTTTCCTTCAAAGTCCTTTAAACAGAGCAGTCTAACTCACCCCTTTGACATAAGTGTACATGGCGTGCTAAGTCGCTTCAGTGTGTCCAACTCTTTGTGATCCTATGGACAGTAGTCCACCAGGCTTCTCAGTCCATGGTGAAAGTGTTCTACCTCAGACTGAGAATTCAACTCAGGGCCCAGACCTGATCAAACCCTGTTTGGGACTCGAACCCATGTGCCTGAGGCTTAAGCTCAGCCAAAACCCTGGTCTCAAGCAATTTTTGAATTACACTCACCCAGCATCTGGACCCATTGAGGTTCGGGTTCTTTGTGTCTCAATGCAGAAGGAATTCAGCGAGAGGCAGAGTGATAGGCAAGAAGATTTATTAGGATAGGATGCTTGTAAGAGGTGCAAGCGGGCAGGCAGGAAAGCTCTGCTCCTCTCCAATTGGGTGGGCAGAAATATATATATAGGAGAGTAGAAGACCATTTTCTTCAAGTAGACGTAGATGCAGATGTAAAGCATACATCATTAGCTCCTCCTTCCCTAGCTCTTATTTCATTAGCTGTTTATACTTAGTCAAGCCTGCTTTATTGAATAAGGAGCAGCTTTCTTGAGTTATCATTAACTTACTGGCCTCCCAACTTTTCTCAGGTTTTATCTTTCTACCTACAGTCCCCTACTAGGACTTTACAACTACTTAACTATTCTATTCTGTCTCTATCAATGGGATTTGCCTGGCAAGAAAACTGGAGTGGGTTGCCATTTTCTTTCCTAGGGCTTCTTCTCTACCCAGGCATTGAACCCTCATCTCCTGCTTGGGAGATGAATTTTTTTTTTTTTAATCACTGAGCCACCCAAAAAGCCCACACACTCATTAGGATGATGACTATCAAGAAACCAGAAAACAGCAAGTGTTGGTAAGGATGTGGAGAGACGAAGCCTTGTGCACTGCTGGTGGGGACGTATACGACATCTCCTCAGAACAATGAAGCCTAGGACTGCCATACGATACAGCAATCCCATGTCTAGGTATATGCTCAGAGGAACTGAAGGCAGGGACTCAAAGATATAGCTGTACACCCTTATTTATAGCAGCATCATTTACAACAGCCAAAAGGTGAAATAACCCAAGGTCCATGCACAGATGAATAAACAAAATATGACATATACATAACTAGAAAATTATTAGGGCTTAAAGTGGAAGGAAATTCTGACACATCCTACAACATGGATGAACCTTGAGAACATTATGCTGAGTGACAAAAGCCAGTCACGAAAGGATGAACACTAAATGACGCCACTTATACGAAGTATATACAGTGGTCAGAGTCGTAGAGACAAAGTAGAAGGGGGGCTTCAGGGGTGGGGAATGAGGAGTCGGTGCTTGATAGAGAGTTTTAGTTTATTTTCAATTTTTACAAATTTTATTTATTTATTTACTTTTGGCTATTTTGGGTTTTCACTGCTGCCACAGGAGCTTCTTTAGTTTCAGGGAATGGGGGCTACTCTCTCGTTGAGGTGAGCAGGCTTCTTGTTATGGCTTCTCTTGCTCTGGAACTCGGGCCCTAGGGCTCACGGGCTTCTGTAGCTGTGGCCCCGAGGCTCTGGAGCACAGGCTCAATAGTTGTGTCTCACGGGCTTAGGTGCTCCACAGCATGTGGGATCTTCCTGGCTCAGGATTGAGCCTGTGTCTCCTGCACTGGCAGGCGAACTCTTCACCACTGAGCTGCCAGGGAAGCCCAGGGGTTCAGTTTTGTGAGATGAAGCTTCTGGAGCTTTATGGTGGTGAGGGCCGCACAGCAATGTGAGTGCACTTCATGCCCCTGAACTGTACATTTCAAAATGGTTAAGTTGATATATTTTATGTTATGTATATTTTACCATAATTTTAAAAATTATTCATCTAAAATATCACTTGCTAAAAAAATCTGCTCTTGGAACTTCCCTGGTGGTCCCGTGATTAAGAATCCACTTTCCAATGCAGGGGACAAGGGTTTGATCCCTGGTCTGGAAACTAAGATCCCATGTGCTGCCGGGCAACTGAGCCCACACACTGCAACAAAAGAGCCTGAGTGCCACAAAAGACCCAACAGAGCCAAATAAATAAATACGTTTTATAAGACATATGCTCCAAAGTTGTTTCTATCAAACATAACCTAGTTTCTCTTTTGGAGATCATCACGGTCTAATCAAAGAACAAAATTTGAGTCGGAAAGTTTAGATTCAAATCTCAAATCTGGGCTTCCCCCGGTGGTCCAATGGATAAGGACACCGCCTTGCAGTGCAAGGGCGGCCGATTCGATCCCTGGCCTGGGAAGATCCCACGTGCCACAGAGCGGCTGGACCGATGTGTCCAATTGCCGAGCCGGAGCTCTGGAGTGCATGCGCCCAGAGCCGGTGCTCTGCGACAACAGAGGCCACCGCGATGGGAGGCCCACAGGAGCCAAAAGAACAAAGACGGACGAAAATAGAGAAATGAAGGACCAATGGAAGTGGCCCGCCTGCTCCCCTCCCTCCCCAACCCGACACCCGCCCCCCCGCCAAAAAAAATTTAAAAAAAAAATCTCAAATCTGCCTCTTGTTAGCTGCTCGACCTTGTTCTTCCTGAGCCTCCATTTCCTGTCTTTGGTTGAATATGATGATAATATCAACTCTGGCTCCTTCACTGGGCAGATGTGGCAATCCAGCAAAGATGATTTATGTGCATGTGCTTAGCAAACCACAGGCCACTAAACAAACACAAAAGACTTTCTGGGAGAATAATGAGGGTTTTTTCTTGGATCTACTGTAGTATTTTCCAACTTTTCTTGCCAGGAAGTTTCTTCAATCACACCTCCATTCCTCCTAATGCAGCTTCGGCCAACTTGGAAATCGCCTTTCCATGAGGACATCTCCAAATCCCCAGTTTAGAGAGTCTTCCATCTGGTAGGTGTCAGAGGGGACAGCAGGAACCACAGGCAGAACTGCGTGGAACCACTAACTTTTGGGGCCAAGGACAAAATTCTTCAGGTCTGTTTGGTTTGTGAATTCCTGGCTGTCATAGCAACCCCCAAAGTAAAGGAGGGCTGCTCAGCGTCATCTCTGACGGCAGCCCGGGCTGGGAACGTGCTCAGGTTGGCCTCAACAGTGTCCCCTGTGAACCACTCTGTGCCTCTCCCTGTGGGTCCAGGAACAGGGTCAATGGAGAGCTCACCTTTAAGATGTTCAGTGTTCCAGAGCTAAAGAGGGAGGAGCTAGGACAGAGGCCATGTGTCCAGAAGAGATGATGAATGTAATTAAAAAAAAAAAAAATCTCTATTGAATTTGGTGCATTATTGCTTTAGTTTCACGCTTTAGTTTTTTGGACAGGAGGCATGTGGGATCTTAGCTCCCCAGCCAGGGCTTGAACCAGCACCCCCTGCATTGGGAGGGGAAGTCTTAACCACTGGACTGCAAGGGAAGTTGCATGAATGTTCAGTTTTGAAAAGAGTAATGAGATTTGTGATCGACTAGAGAGAGCAAGGAGGATGGGGAGGGACGGAAAGAAGCAGTCATCATGTGGACTTCAAGCCACATGAGACAAGAAGACTTCAAGCCATCATGAGACTTCAAGCCTGGGAGACAAGAATTATGCTTCTTAGAAGGAAACACAGAAGCCAGAAGAGAAAGCTGGTTGAGAAAGGAGAACCCAGTGAACTCATATACATCGAGTTTGAGGCTCCTATAGGACACCTGGTGGGGTGGTCGCAAGTGTTCTAGCTTGCATTTGGGGTGCTAGTTATCTACAGCAGGAAAGGGTCGCTAGGCAGAACCAGAGCTGCCCACTGGGACAAGGTGGCTAAAAAGACAGTGAAAACGGATGAGCAAAGAGAGTGGTTAAGAGGGCACAGAGATCCCCAGGCACCACCAGGGCAAGCAGTGAGGCAACGGCGGGGCGCACAGTGCAGCAGCAGGTTGAGTCAAGCTGCTAGAGCTAACATTTTCCAGGTCGCAGTGCAGCCCCACCAACCTGACACTAAGTGCCGATGGAGCACAGGGAAGCTTTTAAAATGGGATATTCCTATCTCCCCAGCCCCTAAGGTGATGGGGGTAGAACCTGGAAGTTTGTATTTTTAGGTTTCATTTTGGATTCTGGTTCTTGGACATTAGCCAAGTGAGGGGTATTAGCTTTCATCTCTGCTCAGAATTGATCTTAGTTGCTTCTGGGAGGCTTATCTTGTAGGTGGGGACTTAGGGTCCTGGTCTTCCCTCCCGTCTCCCTTTCTCTGCCCCTCTCTTCTTCCTCTCCTTCCCCAGTTGGGGAGAGGAGAACTACTTGGAGAAGCTGCTCCTCAGATTCACAAGAGGTGTGCAGAGAGGTGAAGTCAGAACCTGCCAGGGAGTCCCCTGCAGAGACTCGATAGTGACATTTGTGTTCGGGCTTTGTTGTTCTTTAGTTACCATGTCATGTCCTGACTCTCTGTGATCCCATGTACTGTAGCCCGCCAGGCTCCTCCATCCATGGGATTTCTCAGCCAGGATACTGGAGTGGGTTGTCAATTCCTCCTCCTGGGGATCCTCCCGTTCCAGGGATCGAACCCTCATTTCCTGCTTGGGAGGTAGATGCCTTTACCACTGAGCCTTCTGGAAAACCTGTGCTCATGGACCAGCCACCAAGGGATGAAGCAGAGAGTGAGAAATGCAATATAAGCAACACAAGGACAGAAATTTCTAAAAGATCTCTTAGAGACGGACCTCATCCTGCTTAAAAGAAGCCAGAAGAGAAAGCTGGTTGAGAAAGGAGAACCCAGTGAACTCATATACATCGAGTTTGAGGCTCCTATAGGACACCTGGTGGGGTGGTCGCAAGTGTTCTAGCTTGCATTTGGGGTGCTAGTTATCTACAGCAGGAAAGGGTCGCTAGGCAGAACCAGAGCTGCCCACTGGGACAAGGTGGCTAAAAGACAGTGAAACGGATGAGCAAAGAGAGTGGTTAAGAGGGCACAGAGATCCCCAGGCACCACCAGGGCAAGCAGTGAGGCAACGGCGGGGCGCACAGTGCAGCAGCAGGTTGAGTCAAGCTGCTAGAGCTAACATTTTCCAGGTCGCAGTGCAGCCCCACCAACCTGACACTAAGTGCCGATGGAGCACAGGGAAGCTTTTAAAATGGGATATTCCTATCTCCCCAGCCCCTAAGGTGATGGGGGTAGAACCTGGAAGTTTGTATTTTTAGGTTTCATTTTGGATTCTGGTTCTTGGACATTAGCCAAGTGAGGGGTATTAGCTTTCATCTCTGCTCAGAATTGATCTTAGTTGCTTCTGGGAGGCTTATCTTGTAGGTGGGGACTTAGGGTCCTGGTCTTCCCTCCCGTCTCCCTTTCTCTGCCCCTCTCTTCTTCCTCTCCTTCCCCAGTTGGGGAGAGGAGAACTACTTGGAGAAGCTGCTCCTCAGATTCACAAGAGGTGTGCAGAGAGGTGAAGTCAGAACCTGCCAGGGAGTCCCCTGCAGAGACTCGATAGTGACATTTGTGTTCGGGCTTTGTTGTTCTTTAGTTACCATGTCATGTCCTGACTCTCTGTGATCCCATGTACTGTAGCCCGCCAGGCTCCTCCATCCATGGGATTTCTCAGCCAGGATACTGGAGTGGGTTGTCAATTCCTCCTCCTGGGGATCCTCCCGTTCCAGGGATCGAACCCTCATTTCCTGCTTGGGAGGTAGATGCCTTTACCACTGAGCCTTCTGGAAAACCTGTGCTCATGGACCAGCCACCAAGGGATGAAGCAGAGAGTGAGAAATGCAATATAAGCAACACAAGGACAGAAATTTCTAAAAAAGATCTCTTAGAGAGGATACTGTAAAGACCTCCCACATTCCTGACACCCCACTTCAACAACTAGCTACAGCAGCTCATTCGTTTTGCCTTTGTCATCTACGCCTGGTTCCTCAGCCCCCACCATCTTGAAACAAATAGGGAAAAGATACTGTACACGCTCTTCTGAACTATTTTGTAATCCACCAGCCCCTTTGTGGCAATAAAAAACAAGCTCAGAGGGAAGAAGGGATCAAAGAAGAGTCCTTAGCTTTCCCTTAAATCGCCTTTGAGACACAAAGAGGCACTCATTAATTTTGTCACCAAGTCTCTGAGCAAAATATGCAGCTTCTAAGGAAAGGAAACGCACAACACGCGAGCCAGTTAGAATGGCTGCCATCTGAGTTTACCAGAGTCCTTTTTACGATCTGCCGTCCAGTCCTAATCATCAACAAACAATAATTTTGCCCCCAGGGTGGGGCTCCAGAGAGCAGAAGTCTGTGCATGTTAGAAGCGGCTCTGGGCACACAGGAGACACTGAGTTTTGGTGGTCTCCAAGGCACAGGTCTCAGACTGTTCGTCCCTCCCATGGCCATAAATCTCTGTTCTGAGTTTCCAGCATGCCTCCTCCCCTGTCTCGTCCCCTTCAAGGGTTCCACTGCCACACCCAATGATGGAGAAGAGACATTAAAGGGGTAAAAGAAAATGAGGTATTTTGGACCAATTCAAGTAATAAATCTTCCTAAACCAGTTAGTCTTCCTAGGGTCAAGAAGGGGTCAGGTGGGGCTCACAGGTGGTGGGAGTCTTTGCAAAGAGGAGGGCATGCAGAGAAGGCTGGAGTGGAATTTCTGCCTACAGGCCTTTGTTGGCCCCTTTCTAAGTTTTTTTGAAGGGGGCATCCATGGAGAGTTTCTTTCAGCCATACTGGAGTGGGTTGTCAATTCCTCCTCCTGGGGATCCTCCCGTTCCAGGGATCGAACCCTCATTTCCTGCTTGGGAGGTAGATGCCTTTACCACTGAGCCTTCTGGAAAACCTGTGCTCATGGACCAGCCACCAAGGGATGAAGCAGAGAGTGAGAAATGCAATATAAGCAACACAAGGACAGAAATTTCTAAAAAAGATCTCTTAGAGAGGATACTGTAAAGACCTCCCACATTCCTGACACCCCACTTCAACAACTAGCTACAGCAGCTCATTCGTTTTGCCTTTGTCATCTACGCCTGGTTCCTCAGCCCCCACCATCTTGAAACAAATAGGGAAAAGATACTGTACACGCTCTTCTGAACTATTTTGTAATCCACCAGCCCCTTTGTGGCAATAAAAAACAAGCTCAGAGGGAAGAAGGGATCAAAGAAGAGTCCTTAGCTTTCCCTTAAATCGCCTTTGAGACACAAAGAGGCACTCATTAATTTTGTCACCAAGTCTCTGAGCAAAATATGCAGCTTCTAAGGAAAGGAAACGCACAACACGCGAGCCAGTTAGAATGGCTGCCATCTGAGTTTACCAGAGTCCTTTTTACGATCTGCCGTCCAGTCCTAATCATCAACAAACAATAATTTTGCCCCCAGGGTGGGGCTCCAGAGAGCAGAAGTCTGTGCATGTTAGAAGCGGCTCTGGGCACACAGGAGACACTGAGTTTTGGTGGTCTCCAAGGCACAGGTCTCAGACTGTTCGTCCCTCCCATGGCCATAAATCTCTGTTCTGAGTTTCCAGCATGCCTCCTCCCCTGTCTCGTCCCCTTCAAGGGTTCCACTGCCACACCCAATGATGGAGAAGAGACATTAAAGGGGTAAAAGAAAATGAGGTATTTTGGACCAATTCAAGTAATAAATCTTCCTAAACCAGTTAGTCTTCCTAGGGTCAAGAAGGGGTCAGGTGGGGCTCACAGGTGGTGGGAGTCTTTGCAAAGAGGAGGGCATGCAGAGAAGGCTGGAGTGGAATTTCTGCCTACAGCCGGCCCTCTAGTTGGCCCCTTTCTAAGTTCTGGTTCCTTACGTGCCAAGAGAATGATAGTCAAGGGTGGAGTCTTCTGTGTGGTGGCCTTTATCACTGAGATGCCATGAACTGTATCATTGCTGTTGTCCAGCGGCTCAGTCGTGTCCGACTCTTTGCCACCCCACGGACTATAGCACACCAGACTTCCCTGTCCTTCCCTGTCTCCTGGAGTTTGCTCAGATTCACGTCCGTTGAGTCCGTGATGCTATCTCCCCATCTCCTCCTCTGCTGCCCTCTTCTCCTCCTGCCCTCAGTCTTTCCCAGCATCAGGGTCTTCTCCAGTGAGCTGGCTCTTTGCATCAGGTGGCCAGAGTACTGGAGCTTCAGCATCAGTCCTTCCAATGAATATTCAGGATTGGTTTCCTTTAGGATTGACTGGGTTGCTCTCCTTACTGCCCAAGGAACCCTCAAGAGTCCTCTCCAGCACAATTCGAAAGCATCAGTTCTTCAGTGCTCAGCTTTCTGTATGCTCCAACTCTCACATCCGTATATGACTACTGAACCATATGATAGTAAGGTGCTAATAGGATGGTGTTTTCAGCGTAGGATACTCAAGTCTCTTGGGTTACGGGAACCATACAGTGAACATGGAACATCTTGGTGGAAATCAGTTGTTTGTGTTTTTTTTTAATTTTTTATTTTTTTAAGATTTTATTTATTTATTTATTGGAGGGGGCAGGTTGGGGAGGGAGGGGGCGGGCAGCCACTTCTCTTGGTCTTTCATTTATCTATTTTTCATCCATCTTTGTTCTTTGGTCCGTGTGGGCCTCCTATTGTGATGGCCTCTGTTGTCACAGAGCACCGGTTCTGGACGCATGCGCTCCAGAGCTCCAGCTCGGTAACTGGACACATCAGTCCAGCCGCTCCGCGGCACGTGGGATCTTCCCAGGCCAGGGATCGAATCGGCACCCCTTGCACTGCAAGGCGGTGTCCCTACCCACTGGACCACCAGGGAAGCCCTGGAAATCAGTTTTACCAAAGATTTTTTTCCTTGGGGTGGAGAGTATTCTTCTTTTAAAGTGGGATCTTTTATTTATTTAAAGTCTTTATTGGGGGTTTCCCTGGTGGTCCAGTGGGTAAGGACACTGCCTTGCAGTGCAAGGGGCGCCGGTTCAAGCCTTGGCCTGGGAAGATCCCATGTGCCGTGGAGAGGCTGGACTGGTGTGTCCAATTACTGAGCCGGAGTTCTGGAGCGCATGCGCCCAGAGACGGTGCTCTGTGACAACAGAGGCCACCGCGATGGGAGGCCCACATGGGCCAAAGAACAAAGATGGATGAAACTAGACAAATGAAAGACCGGTGGAAGTGGCCCACCCACCCCCCTCCCCATCTCCGCCAAAATAAATAAATAAAAATAAAAATAAAAAATAAAGTCTTTATTGAATTTGATACAATATTGCTTCTGTTTCATGCTTTGGTTCTTTGGCCACTAGATATGTGAGATCCAAGCTTCCCAAACCAGGGATGGAACCCACACCCACTGCATCGGAAGGTGATGTCTTAACCATTGAATCAGCAGGGAAGTTCCTACTCTTAATAATAAAATAATCTTGGGAATGTGATGAAATCGAACATAAAATTTTCATGAATTTATGAAAAAAACTCAAGATTGAAAGACATGTCCCAGTTGTAGTGGCCTATTTGGAGAGTTATTTTCTTCCTTCTGTTTTTGGAGGCATTTGGGGGAAATGTTGACAGGCGCCACCCTGATGTTTCTTGGGATAGGTGAGTTATTATGATGTTGCAGTGTCTCACCATCGGACTTGTCGACTCTCATCTCCTGTCAGCCTGTGAGGCTGGCGGTTTTGTGGTCTCCTGGGATGGGCTCACCGTTTCCTTTCTCTGAGTCTTTGTCCAAACTGTCACTTAGGTCTGGGATATCCTCCTACCTCCTGACAGTCGCATGACATCTCTTCCTCTTCTTATAATGCTGCTCAAGGTCATTTTTTCCAGAAAGGCTTCCCTAACAAAGTTAAGAGGATCTCTAAAGAACCTGAAAGCGAATCGGCACCCCTTGCACTGCAAGGCGGTGTCCCTACCCACTGGACCACCAGGGAAGCCCTGGAAATCAGTTTTACCAAAGATTTTTTTCCTTGGGGTGGAGAGTATTCTTCTTTTAAAGTGGGATCTTTTATTTATTTAAAGGCTTTATTGGGGTTTCCTGGTGGTCCAGTGGGTAAGGACACCGCCTTGCAGTGCAAGGGGCGCCGGTTCAAGCCTTGGCCTGGGAAGATCCCACGTGCTGCAGAGCAGCTGGACCGATGTGTCCAATTACTGAGCCGGAGTTCTGGAGCGCATGCGCCCAGAGACGGTGCTCTGTGACAACAGAGGCCACCGCGATGGGAGGCCCACATGGGCCAAAGAACAAAGATGGATGAAACTAGACAAATGAAAGACCGGTGGAAGTGGCCCACCCACCCCCCTCCCTCCCCATCTCCGCCAAAATAAATAAATAAAAATAAAAATAAAAAATAAAGTCTTTATTGAATTTGATACAATATTGCTTCTGTTTCATGCTTTGGTTCTTTGGCCACTAGATATGTGAGATCCAAGCTTCCCAAACCAGGGATGGAACCCACACCCACTGCATCGGAAGGTGATGTCTTAACCATTGAATCAGCAGGGAAGTTCCTACTCTTAATAATAAAATAATCTTGGGAATGTGATGAAATCGAACATAAAATTTTCATGAATTTATGAAAAAAACTCAAGATTGAAAGACATGTCCCAGTTGTAGTGGCCTATTTGGAGAGTTATTTTCTTCCTTCTGTTTTTGGAGGCATTTGGGGGAAATGTTGACAGGCGCCACCCTGATGTTTCTTGGGATAGGTGAGTTATTATGATGTTGCAGTGTCTCACCATCGGACTTGTCGACTCTCATCTCCTGTCAGCCTGTGAGGCTGGCGGTTTTGTGGTCTCCTGGGATGGGCTCACCGTTTCCTTTCTCTGAGTCTTTGTCCAAACTGTCACTTAGGTCTGGGATATCCTCCTACCTCCTGACAGTCGCATGACATCTCTTCCTCTTCTTATAATGCTGCTCAAGGTCATTTTTTCCAGAAAGGCTTCCCTAACAAAGTTAAGAGGATCGACTCTCACAATAGAACCTGAAAGAAGGGCCCAATTGGGAGGACACAACCCCATCCTGATACTAACGATTGTGTTAGTTTTGTATTGGACTTCGTGTGTAAAACTGACCCATGCACATCTTATTTAATAATCATCCCAATCCTATGTTGCAGGAGAATGACGTTTTTAGAAGATATACGATGGAAGCTCCATCTTCTGGCTCTTTCCATCATATGCCACCAGCGTCAGGCTGCTCGCTACTCTGCTGGCTAAGAGCACACACTACGTCTGTTTGGGTACTGACGTTTATGCATTCTAGGCACATTGACTCATTTTTGTTTGTCTTGTCATTCTCTGTATCCAGTAAATCGTTTTCAGATAATATATATTTTTTAAAAATAGACAATACATCTACTTGGTTCAAATGCAAAAAGTTAAAAAGGCTATATCCTGAAGATTTTACTTTCTAGTGCTGTCTCAGACAGTTTTCATCCCCGATGTCAACTTGTATAACTTCCAGTGTTAATCTCCACATATGTTTATATTCTCTTTTGTTTTTTCAATAATTGGTAGAATACACTGTCCTGTGACTTGCTTTAAGGGCTCCCTCAGTGTCGTTTATGGCTTATATACTATTCCACTGGATAAATCTACATAATTTTTAGCCATTCTTTTTTTTTTTTTTTAAAGATTTATTTATTTATTTATTTTGGGCAAGGGTCAGGTTGGGGAGGGAGGGGAGCGGGCGGGCCACTTCTATTGGTCTTTCATTTCTCTATTTTCATCCGTCTTTGTTCTTTCGCTCTTGTGGGCCTCCCACCGCGGTGGCATCTGTCGTTGCAGAGCACCGGCTCTGGGCACATGCGCTCCAGAGCTCCGGCTCGTTGATTGGACACATCGGTCCAGCCGCTCCGCGGCACGTGGGATCTTCCCAGGCCAGGGCTTGAACCGGCGCCCCTTGCACTGCAAGGCAGTGTCCTTACCCACTGAACCACCAGGGGAAGCCCTAACCATTCTTATAGATGGTTTCCAATCATTTAATACAATAGGCAGTGATGCAGTGAGTAACTATGGAGATATATAAGTTTGCATGACTAAATTCCCAGAAATGAAATTGGTTGGTCAAAGGACATACACATTTATTATTTTTGAAGTTTTTGAAGAATTACTTTCCTTATGGAGAGTTGTATCAATTCCCATCCTGCCAGTGATATATGGGGCCGTGTAAACTGACCCATGCACATCTTATTTAATAATCCCAATCCTATGTTGCAGGAGAATGACGTTTTTAGAAGATATACGATGGAAGCTCCATCTTCTGGCTCTTTCCATCATATGCCACCAGCGTCAGGCTGCTCGCTACTCTGCTGGCTAAGAGCACACACTACGTCTGTTTGGGTACTGACGTTTATGCATTCTAGGCACATTGACTCATTTTTGTTTGTCTTGTCATTCTCTGTATCCAGTAAATCGTTTTCAGATAATATATATTTTTTAAAAATAGACAATACATCTACTTGGTTCAAATGCAAAAAGTTAAAAAGGCTATATCCTGAAGATTTTACTTTCTAGTGCTGTCTCAGACAGTTTTCATCCCCGATGTCAACTTGTATAACTTCCAGTGTTAATCTCCACATATGTTTATATTCTCTTTTGTTTTTTCAATAATTGGTAGAATACACTGTCCTGTGACTTGCTTTAAGGGCTCCCTCAGTGTCGTTTATGGCTTATATACTATTCCACTGGATAAATCTACATAATTTTTAGCCATTCTTTTTTTTTTTTTTTAAAGATTTATTTATTTATTTATTTTGGGCAAGGGTCAGGTTGGGGAGGGAGGGGAGCGGGCGGGCCACTTCTATTGGTCTTTCATTTCTCTATTTTCATCCGTCTTTGTTCTTTCGCTCTTGTGGGCCTCCCACCGCGGTGGCATCTGTCGTTGCAGAGCACCGGCTCTGGGCACATGCGCTCCAGAGCTCCGGCTCGTTGATTGGACACATCGGTCCAGCCGCTCCGCGGCACGTGGGATCTTCCCAGGCCAGGGCTTGAACCGGCGCCCCTTGCACTGCAAGGCAGTGTCCTTACCCACTGAACCACCAGGGGAAGCCCTAACCATTCTTATAGATGGTTTCCAATCATTTAATACAATAGGCAGTGATGCAGTGAGTAACTATGGAGATATATAAGTTTGCATGACTAAATTCCCAGAAATGAAATTGGTTGGTCAAAGGACATACACATTTATTATTTTTGAAGTTTTTGAAGAATTACTTTCCTTATGGAGAGTTGTATCAATTCCCATCCTGCCAGTGATATATGAGTGTTTCCCAACACTAAAGCAAAGTTGTGAAAATTTTGAACTTTGACAGGGGAGATAGTATCTCACTGTAGTTTTGACTTGTATCTATTTTTTTTTTTTAAAGATTTATTTATTTATTTATTTTTGGGTGGGGGTCGGGTTGGGGAAGGAGGGGAGCAGGCGGGCCACTTCTATTGGTCTTTCGTTCCTCTCTGTTCATCCATCTTTGTTCTTTGGCTCCTGTGGGCCTCCCATCGCGGTGGCGTCTGTCGTTGCAGAGCGCCGGCTCTGGGCGCATGCGCTCCAGAGCTCCAGCTCGGTCATTGGACACATCAGTCCAGCCGCTCCGCGGCACGTGGGATCTTCCCAGGCCAGGGCTCGAACCGGCGCCCCTTGCACTGCAAGGTGGTGTCCTTACCCACTGGACCACCAGGGGAAGCCCTATCTATTTTTTATTACCAATGTGAAGCGTTTTTGTCCCATATATTTGAGGATAATGTATCTTTTAGTGGAACAGTGTGTTCATATCCTCTGTCAATTTTTTTATTGGTTTATTAGTCTAAGACATAAGTTGAAAATATTTTCTCCAGGCGCTTTTTTAACTTTATGATGATTTTTAATACTTGAACTTTAATTAATATTTGATGTTACTGAGTTCATCAGCATTTTTTTCCCATGGCTTCTAGTATTGTATCATAGTTAGAAAGGACTTCCCCAGTTGGGACTATAAAGAACTCTCCCAGGTTTCTTTTTGTAAGTTTACAGTCCCATGTTTCACATATAAATTTCTGATTCCTTTTGGAGATTATCCTGGTGTTTTGGTTTCATTTTAATGTTTTCCCTAAAGGGTTATCTTATCATCCCTAAGCCATCTATTCCATAATTTCTTTCTTTACACAAATGTCAGTGGGTAGTGGCGATTCCAACTTGATTACATTCAATTTGCTATATATATTTGTGGTTCTCAAAAAATTTCAAGATCTATTCATTTCATGAGTATTATGCAATTACATTTATGTAACTTTAGAATAATACTTAGTATCTGTTAAGGCTTGTACTCCTGTTATATTTCATTTAAAACATTTTAAGGGATTTTATGATATTGTTTGCATGACTAAATTCCCAGAAATGAAATTGGTTGGTCAAAGGACATACACATTTATTATTTTTGAAGTTTTTGAAGAATTACTTTCCTTATGGAGAGTTGTATCAATTCCCATCCTGCCAGTGATATATGAGTGTTTCCCAACACTAAAGCAAAGTTGTGAAAATTTTGAACTTTGACAGGGGAGATAGTATCTCACTGTAGTTTTGACTTGTATCTATTTTTTTTTTTTAAAGATTTATTTATTTATTTATTTTTGGGTGGGGGTCGGGTTGGGGAAGGAGGGGAGCAGGCGGGCCACTTCTATTGGTCTTTCGTTCCTCTCTGTTCATCCATCTTTGTTCTTTGGCTCCTGTGGGCCTCCCATCGCGGTGGCGTCTGTCGTTGCAGAGCGCCGGCTCTGGGCGCATGCGCTCCAGAGCTCCAGCTCGGTCATTGGACACATCAGTCCAGCCGCTCCGCGGCACGTGGGATCTTCCCAGGCCAGGGCTCGAACCGGCGCCCCTTGCACTGCAAGGTGGTGTCCTTACCCACTGGACCACCAGGGGAAGCCCTATCTATTTTTTATTACCAATGTGAAGCGTTTTTGTCCCATATATTTGAGGATAATGTATCTTTTAGTGGAACAGTGTGTTCATATCCTCTGTCAATTTTTTTATTGGTTTATTAGTCTAAGACATAAGTTGAAAATATTTTCTCCAGGCGCTTTTTTAACTTTATGATGATTTTTAATACTTGAACTTTAATTAATATTTGATGTTACTGAGTTCATCAGCATTTTTTTCCCATGGCTTCTAGTATTGTATCATAGTTAGAAAGGACTTCCCCAGTTGGGACTATAAAGAACTCTCCCAGGTTTCTTTTTGTAAGTTTACAGTCCCATGTTTCACATATAAATTTCTGATTCCTTTTGGAGATTATCCTGGTGTTTTGGTTTCATTTTAATGTTTTCCCTAAAGGGTTATCTTATCATCCCTAAGCCATCTATTCCATAATTTCTTTCTTTACACAAATGTCAGTGGGTAGTGGCGATTCCAACTTGATTACATTCAATTTGCTATATATATTTGTGGTTCTCAAAAAATTTCAAGATCTATTCATTTCATGAGTATTATGCAATTACATTTATGTAACTTTAGAATAATACTTAGTATCTGTTAAGGCTTGTACTCCTGTTATATTTCATTTAAAACATTTTAAGGGTATTCTTACATATTTATTTTCCATACAAGTCTAAAATCAGTTTGACCGATTAAGAAAAACCTTGGTAGTTCATTGGCAGTGCATAAAATTTATCGATACAGGTAGCTCAGTGGTAAAGAATCTGCCCGCCACTCAAGAGACGTGAGTTCGATCCCTGGGTCGGGAATATCTCCTGGAGAAGGAAATGACAACCCACTCCAGTATTCTTGCCTGGAAAATTCCATGGACAGAGGAACTCAGCTGACCACAGTCCATAAGGTCACAAAGAGTCAGACAAGACTGAGCACGCACTTATGCTAGAGAGAATAAATATCCTAATAATGTTCTGTCTGACAGCCAAAAGTTTCCCAGTTTAGTTTCAGCATTTTGATGTTTTATTCATCTTGCATATTAGTATTATTTTTAATTTTGACCTCTTTTATTTTTTATTTATTTCTTTTTATCCATCCTTTTTCTTTGACATGCGTGGGCCTCCCATTGCAGTGGCCTCTCTCGTTACAGAACATCGGCTCCAGATGCATGCCCTCCAGAGCTCTGGCTTGTAATTGGACACACCGGTCCAGCCGCTCTGCAGCACGTGGGATCTTCCCAGGCCAGGGATCAAACCGGTGCCCTTTGCACTGCAAGCCAAACTCTACCTACTGGATTACCAGGGAAGCCCCATCTTGCATATTATTAAATGTATTCCCTTCTTTATTTCTTTTTTAAATTTTTAAAAAAGATTTTATTTATTTATTTATATTGGTGGGGGAGGGTTGGGGAGGGCGGGGAGCAGGCGGGCCACTTCTATTGGTCTTTCATTTGTCCATTTTCATCCATCTTTGTTCTTTGACCCGTGTGGGCCTCCCATCGCGGTGGTCTCTGTTGTTGCAGAGCACCGTCTCTGGGTGCATGCACTCTAGAGCTCCGGCTTGGTAATTGGACACATCAGTCCAGCCGCTCCGCGGCATGTGGGATCTTCCCAGGCCAGGGATCGAACCGGCGGCCCTTGCACTGCAAGGCGGTGTCCTTACCCACTGGACCACCAGGGAAGCCCTGTATTCCCTTCTTTTAAAAAAATGTTACAAAATAGATCTTTTCTTTCATCAGATGTTTGTTATTTGTATAGATGAAAGGTACTGAATTCTGCCTATAACTGTGTATGAGCCAGCCTCCTGACTTAATTCAGACTCTTCACATCAAGCACAAAAGCACCTAGTTGGTGTCTGAGTGACCTTGCCGTGCCTTCTTGGCAGCTGGGGCTTCCTAGGGTTTAATCATTGCTGGTGTTGGGGAGAAACAAAGAGAGTTGATTTGATTTATCTTTCCACGATGAAGAGTGGACTGCTTATAATTTCCTGACAGACTGGTTAATTCTCAGAGACTTTGTTTTTTTAATGATGGTTAAAAGACTGAACATCTTTCCTGTGTGTGCCCTGTGACCACCGCCAGGCTCCAGGCACACACACGCACACACCTTCTGTTACGCTTCAGCCTCAGCCACCTCCCAGGTAAAACACCCCTGAGACTCATCATTCCTAGAAGCCAGGGGCTTCCGTTGAACCATTTTGCTCTGTATAGTTCAATTACAGTTTAAGTGACTTCTCTACACTGAACTCCCTTAGGAAGAAACCCCAGGAATTACCATCATCCATTCAACTTTGTTTCAGTTCTGGTCTTTATTTTGCTTTTGCTTGCTTCTGGCTTTGCCGAGCTATTATACACTTAATGTGTACAATGTGACCATTAGGTACATGTGTATATTGCAAAACGATGACCACAATAAAAGGCTAGTCAACACTTCCATTCCCCTTATATAATTAAGACCTGAGTGTGTATGTGAGGTGATAACATTTAAGACCTACTCTTTTAACAATTATAAATACATAAAAATGTCAAATACAATCACCCTGCAGTGCATTTAGATCCCCAAACCTTCTCTCACAGCTGGAGTCTCTACCCTTTGACCAGCCTCTCCTCTACTCCCCGCCCTGCAGCTCCTGCCAACCGCGATTCCACCCCATGGCTGAGCCTGGCTTCTTTGAAAACTGTCTTTTCGTGCCAGGTTTAGGGCTTCCCAGGGAGCCTGCACAGACCTGCCTGAGTGAAAAAGTTTGGAAGAGATGCTTTTCCCTTGATCTTACAACCTGATATAATTCCTGATGAGCGACCATGCAAGGAAGGGAATTCCCCCCGATCAGGGAGCCAGGCAGGACTTCACCGCCAGTAGGGAAGAAGCAGAGAGGGACAGGCCACTGCACAATGTGATGGAGTTTCCCGTGGGGACCATTTTACAGGCAGAAAGAGACATCACAGCTCTAAAATCAGGTGTCTCTTTTTAAAATCCTCAATATTAGTGATAATTGTTAAGGTTCCAGTTACAGAGTCTTTGGACTTCAGCTGGAACACTAAAGAGTTAAAAGAAATCCTAGCATTTGACCTAAATGCCCATAGGAAGCCCTCTTCCTGGCAATGTTTAACACCTCAAAATGAAAATACACGAGCTTGTTGGGCTTGCTAGAAAAGGGCACAGCAATTTTTCACACTTCTATTGCCAGCAAGATAACACTTTAATTTGAGCCCCTGACTTTTCTGTCCTGGAGGCAAAGGTGGCTCCTTGCTGGGGCTCTGAGACCTCCATTCTGCCTGCTTGTTTGGTGGGTATTAGCAGGAGGAAACACAGGAGCCCTTGGACTTCTTACTATGTTTTTTAATGATGCTGGGAGAATTTGGGGTTCAGACTTTTCTGGTCCAGTGGTTAAGAGTCACCTGCCAATGCAGGAGACACAGTTCGATCCCTGGTCCAGGAGGATCCTGCATGCCTCGGGGCAGCTAAAGCCCTTGCACCACAACAAGAGAGGCCACCACAATGAGAAACCCTCGCACTGCAGTGAAGAGTAGTTTCCGTTTGTCAAAACTAGAGAAAGCCCAGAGCAGCAATGAAGATCCAGTGCAACCATAAATAAACAAATTAAAAAAAAAGAAAAGAATCTGGGGTTCACATCGCAGCATCAGGGAGGAAAGCTGGACACAAGGCCTGAAGACCTCTGTCCATCCCTCCCGCTTACCTCCTACTCTTTGTTACAAGTCTAAGTAAAAGAAAAAAAATGTCTAAGTTTAAAAGTTTCAGTAAAGCTCCCTTAGGTCTATGACCTGATTTTCTTCAGCTAGAATCTTATTAGCTCCTGGATATGGAATTTTTAGTTGGTTTTTTTTTTTTTTTTAATGGTTTTTTGAGCCACAATGCTGTGTTACATTCAGGTGGGAACCTGTTTTCACCCATTGATGGCTGCAAAAATATACCATGAAAGCTAGTTCACCTGGTACCCTCCCAGTTATTAATGGCCTAATAGAAAAGGGAGAGGGACAGGCCACTGCACAATGTGATGGAGTTTCCCGTGGGGACCATTTTACAGGCAGAAAGAGACATCACAGCTCTAAAATCAGGTGTCTCTTTTTAAAATCCTCAATATTAGTGATAATTGTTAAGGTTCCAGTTACAGAGTCTTTGGACTTCAGCTGGAACACTAAAGAGTTAAAAGAAATCCTAGCATTTGACCTAAATGCCCATAGGAAGCCCTCTTCCTGGCAATGTTTAACACCTCAAAATGAAAATACACGAGCTTGTTGGGCTTGCTAGAAAAGGGCACAGCAATTTTTCACACTTCTATTGCCAGCAAGATAACACTTTAATTTGAGCCCCTGACTTTTCTGTCCTGGAGGCAAAGGTGGCTCCTTGCTGGGGCTCTGAGACCTCCATTCTGCCTGCTTGTTTGGTGGGTATTAGCAGGAGGAAACACAGGAGCCCTTGGACTTCTTACTATGTTTTTTAATGATGCTGGGAGAATTTGGGGTTCAGACTTTTCTGGTCCAGTGGTTAAGAGTCACCTGCCAATGCAGGAGACACAGTTCGATCCCTGGTCCAGGAGGATCCTGCATGCCTCGGGGCAGCTAAAGCCCTTGCACCACAACAAGAGAGGCCACCACAATGAGAAACCCTCGCACTGCAGTGAAGAGTAGTTTCCGTTTGTCAAAACTAGAGAAAGCCCAGAGCAGCAATGAAGATCCAGTGCAACCATAAATAAACAAATTAAAAAAAAAGAAAAGAATCTGGGGTTCACATCGCAGCATCAGGGAGGAAAGCTGGACACAAGGCCTGAAGACCTCTGTCCATCCCTCCCGCTTACCTCCTACTCTTTGTTACAAGTCTAAGTAAAAGAAAAAAAATGTCTAAGTTTAAAAGTTTCAGTAAAGCTCCCTTAGGTCTATGACCTGATTTTCTTCAGCTAGAATCTTATTAGCTCCTGGATATGGAATTTTTAGTTGGTTTTTTTTTTTTTTTTAATGGTTTTTTGAGCCACAATGCTGTGTTACATTCAGGTGGGAACCTGTTTTCACCCATTGATGGCTGCAAAAATATACCATGAAAGCTAGTTCACCTGGTACCCTCCCAGTTATTATAATGGCCTAATCCTGGTCAAATTATCTAACCAAAGATTTCTGGCCCTCTCTCCCTTTTTTAAATTTTGGCCTCTTTTTTTTTTCTTTAAATTCTTTATTTTAATGGTTTGGCCTCTCTCTCTTTTTTTTTTATTGGTCTTTCATTTATTTATTTCATCTTTGGCCTGTGTGGGCCTCCTATCTCAGTGGCCTCTCCTGTAGCAGAGCACCAGCTTCAGGCACATGTGCTCTATAGCTCTGGCTCGTAATTGGACACACCGGTCCAGCTGCTCCAGGGCACGTGGCACCCTCCCAGGCCAGGGATCGAACTGGCACCCCCTGCACTGCAAGGCGGACTCTGTACCCACTGGACCACCAGGGAAGCCCTGGCCCTCTCTTTTTGTCTGGGTTTATCTGCCTTGGCGCTCTGAGACATCCAGGTCATGCCTTTCTGTTTATATTCTTCTGACCAGAATATTAGAATATGAAGTAAGAGGGCAGAGAGCCAGCTGGAGCAGCCCAGGAGTTCAGCAGCATCTCTGGCCCAGCACGGGGCAGCCCTGCTCTTACTGTTTCTCAGACACTCTCCACCTGGGCCTCTGTGCTTTGCTGGCCACTCCCCTGGATCAGCCTGTTTGACCCTTTTCCTTCTTGCTTGCCTGCAGCCCCATCCTCTGACCCTGTTGCCCAGCTCTGTCCTCCAGCCAACCCCAGTACAGGAGGACCTGCGGACTTTGATACTTAAACTGAACCAGGACCTCTCTTCAAGGTGCTCAAAAGAGCCCACCAGGTGCAGGGTGCTGGTGAGAAAGTGCAACCCCCAAATAAATAAACAAATTAAAAAGACAAGAATCTGGGGTTCACATCGCAGCAGCAGGGAGGAAAGCTGGACACAAGGCCTGAAGACCTCTGTCCATCCCTCCCGCTTACCTCCTACTCTTTGTTACAAGTCTAAGTAAAAGAAAAAAAATGTCTAAGTTTAAAAGTTTCAGTAAAGCTCCCTTAGGTCTATGACCTGATTTTCTTCAGCTAGAATCTTATTAGCTCCTGGATATGGAATTTTTAGTTGGTTTTTTTTTTTTTTTTAATGGTTTTTTGAGCCACAATGCTGTGTTACATTCAGGTGGGAACCTGTTTTCACCCATTGATGGCTGCAAAAATATACCATGAAAGCTAGTTCACCTGGTACCCTCCCAGTTATTATAATGGCCTAATCCTGGTCAAATTATCTAACCAAAGATTTCTGGCCCTCTCTCCCTTTTTTAAATTTTGGCCTCTTTTTTTTTTTTTCTTTAAATTCTTTATTTTAATGGTTTGGCCTCTCTCTCTTTTTTTTTTATTGGTCTTTCATTTATTTATTTCATCTTTGGCCTGTGTGGGCCTCCTATCTCAGTGGCCTCTCCTGTAGCAGAGCACCAGCTTCAGGCACATGTGCTCTATAGCTCTGGCTCGTAATTGGACACACCGGTCCAGCTGCTCCAGGGCACGTGGCACCCTCCCAGGCCAGGGATCGAACTGGCACCCCCTGCACTGCAAGGCGGACTCTGTACCCACTGGACCACCAGGGAAGCCCTGGCCCTCTCTTTTTGTCTGGGTTTATCTGCCTTGGCGCTCTGAGACATCCAGGTCATGCCTTTCTGTTTATATTCTTCTGACCAGAATATTAGAATATGAAGTAAGAGGGCAGAGAGCCAGCTGGAGCAGCCCAGGAGTTCAGCAGCATCTCTGGCCCAGCACGGGGCAGCCCTGCTCTTACTGTTTCTCAGACACTCTCCACCTGGGCCTCTGTGCTTTGCTGGCCACTCCCCTGGATCAGCCTGTTTGACCCTTTTCCTTCTTGCTTGCCTGCAGCCCCATCCTCTGACCCTGTTGCCCAGCTCTGTCCTCCAGCCAACCCCAGTACAGGAGGACCTGCGGACTTTGATACTTAAAACTAGAACCAGGACCTCTCTTCAAGGTGCTCTGAGAATACAGAGCCCACCAGGTGCAGGGTGCTGGTGAGAAAGTGATGAAATAAGATGCACCCCGGCCGTGAAGAACTCACAGAGCCTCTGCTCTCCGCTCAGCCTGGCCTTTATCGAAAGACTGAACTCAGTTCGGAGCTCCTGTCTCCGAAGAAACCCTACCAACAATTTAGAGAAAGCCTGGAAGAGAGGAGAGGAAGATGACTGACAGCTTACAAAAGGGCCTCTCTGTAGAAGGTGCAGAAAAACTAGACATACTTTGTTAAAAAAAACAGCAACCTGAAGGAGGAATTGGCAGTTTCCTTTCCCTGCCATCTCAGTGTATTTTCTGATCCTCATTTATAATTATACACAGATGGTCTTGAAGTGCATTTGGACACCATGCTCCTAGGAAAAGGAAACCTTGGGTTCCGACCCAAGCCATCCACTCATTGTGCAACTGCAGACAAATGCCTCTTCTGCCCTAAGAGATGCATTTCTATGGGAAATTTCCCTCCCTACCTCATCAGATACTGTGAAAAGTCACTATGTGTCACTATGTATGTCTGTAGATATACGTATATAAAAATGCACACATATAAGAAAATATTATTGTTGTTGTTTAGTTGCTAGGTCATGTCCAATTCTTTCACAACCCCATGGACTGGAGCCCTCCAGGCCCCTCTGCCCATAGGACGTCCCAGGCGAGAATACTGGCATAGGTTGCCATTTCCTTCTCCAGAGGAACTTCCCAAGTGAGGGATGGAACTTGTGTCTCCTGGGCTGGCAGGCAGGTTCTTTAACACTGAGCCACCAGGGAAACCCATAATGAAACAGAAGTGCCTTTAGAGTGTTGAGCAATACATCCTTAGTTACTATTTATTCAGCATCTGGCCCACAATGCTTTACTGCAGACACTCTCCACCTGGGCCTCTGTGCTTTGCTGGCCACTCCCCTGGATCAGCCTGTTTGACCCTTTTCCTTCTTGCTTGCCTGCAGCCCCATCCTCTGACCCTGTTGCCCAGCTCTGTCCTCCAGCCAACCCCAGTACAGGAGGACCTGCGGACTTTGATACTTAAAACTAGAACCAGGACCTCTCTTCAAGGTGCTCTGAGAATACAGAGCCCACCAGGTGCAGGGTGCTGGTGAGAAAGTGATGAAATAAGATGCACCCCGGCCGTGAAGAACTCACAGAGCCTCTGCTCTCCGCTCAGCCTGGCCTTTATCGAAAGACTGAACTCAGTTCGGAGCTCCTGTCTCCGAAGAAACCCTACCAACAATTTAGAGAAAGCCTGGAAGAGAGGAGAGGAAGATGACTGACAGCTTACAAAAGGGCCTCTCTGTAGAAGGTGCAGAAAACTAGACATACTTTGTTAAAAAACAGCAACCTGAAGGAGGAATTGGCAGTTTCCTTTCCTGCCATCTCAGTGTATTTTCTGATCCTCATTTATAATTATACACAGATGGTCTTGAAGTGCATTTGGACACCATGCTCCTAGGAAAAGGAAACCTTGGGTTCCGACCCAAGCCATCCACTCATTGTGCAACTGCAGACAAATGCCTCTTCTGCCCTAAGAGATGCATTTCTATGGGAAATTTCCCTCCCTACCTCATCAGATACTGTGAAAAGTCACTATGTGTCACTATGTATGTCTGTAGATATACGTATATAAAAATGCACACATATAAGAAAATATTATTGTTGTTGTTTAGTTGCTAGGTCATGTCCAATTCTTTCACAACCCCATGGACTGGAGCCCTCCAGGCCCCTCTGCCCATAGGACGTCCCAGGCGAGAATACTGGCATAGGTTGCCATTTCCTTCTCCAGAGGAACTTCCCAAGTGAGGGATGGAACTTGTGTCTCCTGGGCTGGCAGGCAGGTTCTTTAACACTGAGCCACCAGGGAAACCCATAATGAAACAGAAGTGCCTTTAGAGTGTTGAGCAATACATCCTTAGTTACTATTTATTGAGCACCCATTATATATTAGCAACTGCTAAGCCTTTTATATATGCTATGTTGAAGATCTTCATAATATTCTTATACAGTGCGTGAAGGCAACTTCTCCCCCTCCACCTTCGTATTACAGATTAGGAAACTGAAGCCTAGGGAGGCAAAGAAATTTACTCAAGCTCAGAGAGACTGTTTGCTGTGTAGAGCAGCCAGCTCTGAGTCATCTACAAGAGGCTCTAGGCAGCAAGGATTTCAACAGCAATAACGATGCTTGCCTATCTGGATATGTCTTTCCTATGACACCATCTCCCTGTATCTGGAACATTGTCTTCGACTGCAACACAGAAAGTCAAGTCCTTGGATACCTTCAGTTTACTGTTTGATACTCAGACTGCCTAGAGCCTCATTCCTATCTTGTACTGGAGGTGAGTGATGGGAAGCATTTGATGACAGGAAGGAGAACCCGGGGAGAGTCTCCTCCCAAGTCTTTATGAAGCTCCTAATATTGCGTTAATGGAATCCTCAGGTGCACCAGGCTATGTCAGTGCAAAAGCCACTTATGAATATAATTATGATGTGAATTATCTTTCCAAAAGTGAAAATCTGCTACAAGGTAGAAGTATGTGCTAGGAGGTGGCTAGTGTTAGAAAACACACACCAGCCAATCCCATGTTGCCCAGGGTCCTGTGAGGCTTTCATTGGCTGGCACAGAGGTGGCACCCGTGAGCTACACCAATTAGGAGAAGGCTTCCAGTGGTCTGATGTCCTGAGCCTCTTTTGAATTGTCTCATCACCCTGCATTCACAAACACTCCAGTCTCCGCTTCTTACCCTGTTCTCGCCACACTCCATGCCCCAGCAAATGAACTTCTCTCTGTTCCAAGTACATGCCCCAGGCCCCTCTGCCCATAGGCGTCCCAGGCGAGAATACTGGCATAGGTTGCCCTTTCCTTCTCCAGAGGAACTTCCCAAGTGAGGGATGGAACTTGTGTCTCCTGGGCTGGCAGGCAGGTTCTTTAACACTGAGCCACCAGGGAAACCCATAATGAAACAGAAGTGCCTTTAGAGTGTTGAGCAATACATCCTTAGTTACTATTTATTGAGCACCCATTATATATTAGCAACTGCTAAGCCTTTTATATATGCTATGTTGAAGATCTTCATAATATTCTTATACAGTGCGTGAAGGCAACTTCTCCCCCTCCACCTTCGTATTACAGATTAGGAAACTGAAGCCTAGGGAGGCAAAGAAATTTACTCAAGCTCAGAGAGACTGTTTGCTGTGTAGAGCAGCCAGCTCTGAGTCATCTACAAGAGGCTCTAGGCAGCAAGGATTTCAACAGCAATAACGATGCTTGCCTATCTGGATATGTCTTTCCTATGACACCATCTCCCTGTATCTGGAACATTGTCTTCGACTGCAACACAGAAAGTCAAGTCCTTGGATACCTTCAGTTTACTGTTTGATACTCAGACTGCCTAGAGCCTCATTCCTATCTTGTACTGGAGGTGAGTGATGGGAAGCATTTGATGACAGGAAGGAGAACCCGGGGAGAGTCTCCTCCCAAGTCTTTATGAAGCTCCTAATATTGCGTTAATGGAATCCTCAGGTGCACCAGGCTATGTCAGTGCAAAAGCCACTTATGAATATAATTATGATGTGAATTATCTTTCCAAAAGTGAAAATCTGCTACAAGGTAGAAGTATGTGCTAGGAGGTGGCTAGTGTTAGAAAACACACACCAGCCAATCCCATGTTGCCCAGGGTCCTGTGAGGCTTTCATTGGCTGGCACAGAGGTGGCACCCGTGAGCTACACCAATTAGGAGAAGGCTTCCAGTGGTCTGATGTCCTGAGCCTCTTTTGAATTGTCTCATCACCCTGCATTCACAAACACTCCAGTCTCCGCTTCTTACCCTGTTCTCGCCACACTCCATGCCCCAGCAAATGAACTTCTCTCTGTTCCAAGTACATGCCCCAGGCTTTCCCACTTTTTTGCTTTTGCTCAAATTCTTTGCTCCATCTGGAATGCCCTTCTGTCTCTTTCTTTGCCAAATTTCTAAATATTACTGATTCTTGAGGCCTTGTGCAAAGTCCTTTATCTCCATCAAGTCTTCTCTAATTTGTTCGCCTGGGAATGGTTGTCATATATGCTCTGTTTCTTCTGGATGGAACATTCTTTCTTTTTGTAGACATAGGCTTCCTGAAGGGTAAGTTCCTATCAGTTTCATGTCTGTATTCTCAGTCTATGGCATGTGACTTTGTCTATACTAGCCATTTATTAATTTACTCAATAAATGAATGAACAAATCTTGAATTGCATACGGTGCTACACTGAAAGATGTGACAGGAGAATTATATTTGTTAATTTAATAAGCGCCTACTAGATTTAAGGTCCTCTTTCAAGATTTCTTTATAAGATTTATTATTTTTTGTTTGTTTGTTTTTGGCTGTGTGGGGTCTTTGTTGCTGTGAGTGAGCTTTTCTCTCACAGCAAGCAGGGCTTCTCATGGCAGTAGCTTCTCCTGCCGCAGAGCATGGGCTCAGTTGTTGTGGCTCATGGGCTGTAGAGCTCTGGCTCGGTAGCTATGGCACACAGGCTTAGCTGCTCCGTGGCATGTGAGATCTTCCTGGACTAGGGATCGAACCAGTATCCCCTGCATTGGCAAGCAGATTCTTTTTTTTTTTTTTCTTTTAAAATGTTTGCCTCTTTCATTGGTTTTTTATTTATTTACTTTCATCCATCTTTATTCTTTGGCCTGTGTGGGCCTCCCATTGCAGTGGCCTCTCAGTGCAGAGCACTGGCTCTGGGCGCTTGTGCTCCAAAGAGCTGGCTCATAACTGGACACAGCAGTCCACCTGCTCCGCGACACATGGGATCTTCCCGGGCCAGGGATCGAACCGGTGCCCCTTGCACTGCAAGGCGAATTCTCTACCCACTGGACCATGGCAGGTGGATTCTTAACCATTAGACCACCAGCGAAGTCCTCATCCAAGTTTATTACTAAATTCACTGGATTTTAGAATTTGTAGTTGCTATCAAATAAATACAAATACCAAAGAGCTCACAGTCTCCCAAGAAAAGCACATTAAACCAAAGTCCAAAATAAATTCATGTTATGTGCTAGATGAAGGAGGCAAGGGCAACTGTGAGAGAGATTGCAATGAGGGAAAAGAATTCCAAGGTCCAGCAAAAGGAAAGAAGAAGAAGTATCTAAAAGACAGTGAGTTTTGACAATACAAGTTGGCACTGTGCAGAAGATACACTTGCTTTCTAAGATCCTTCATAGTAACCGAATGTGTTTTGTAGACCGCTCCCTGCAGTCTACAAGCAATTACTGAAAAAAACACCTTGAGCTACATGTTGGGACTACAAAGATCAAAATAGCACATTTCCAGGGACTTCCCTGGTGGTTCAGTAGTTTAAGACTCTGCCTTTCAATGAAGGCGATGTGCATTTGATCGCTGATCAGTGAACAAAGATCCCACTTGCCTCAGGACACTAGAGAACCTGACCTCAGCAGCGAGAGAAAGTCCATGCGTTGCAGAGACCCAGCGCAGTCAAAATTTTTTAAATTTATTTTTAAATGGCCTATCTCCTGACTTTGGGGAGCCAGAGAACAAGTCAGAGCTCTGATGAGGGTTCTGCAAGAGTCGAGGGCGCTCTGGGAGGATGAGGCGTGGGCAGCGAGGCAGGCGGCTGGGCTGGGGCGGTTCACAGAGGAGATGACACCCCAGCAAGGTGGGCTGAGCTATTGTATCCCCTGCATTGGCAAGCAGATTCTTTTTTTTTTTTAAAATGTTTGCCTCTTTCATTGGTTTTTTATTTATTTACTTTCATCCATCTTTATTCTTTGGCCTGTGTGGGCCTCCCATTGCAGTGGCCTCTCAGTGCAGAGCACTGGCTCTGGGCGCTTGTGCTCCAAAGAGCTGGCTCATAACTGGACACAGCAGTCCACCTGCTCCGCGACACATGGGATCTTCCCGGGCCAGGGATCGAACCGGTGCCCCTTGCACTGCAAGGCGAATTCTCTACCCACTGGACCATGGCAGGTGGATTCTTAACCATTAGACCACCAGCGAAGTCCTCATCCAAGTTTATTACTAAATTCACTGGATTTTAGAATTTGTAGTTGCTATCAAATAAATACAAATACCAAAGAGCTCACAGTCTCCCAAGAAAAGCACATTAAACCAAAGTCCAAAATAAATTCATGTTATGTGCTAGATGAAGGAGGCAAGGGCAACTGTGAGAGAGATTGCAATGAGGGAAAAGAATTCCAAGGTCCAGCAAAAGGAAAGAAGAAGAAGTATCTAAAAGACAGTGAGTTTTGACAATACAAGTTGGCACTGTGCAGAAGATACACTTGCTTTCTAAGATCCTTCATAGTAACCGAATGTGTTTTGTAGACCGCTCCCTGCAGTCTACAAGCAATTACTGAAAAAAACACCTTGAGCTACATGTTGGGACTACAAAGATCAAAATAGCACATTTCCAGGGACTTCCCTGGTGGTTCAGTAGTTTAAGACTCTGCCTTTCAATGAAGGCGATGTGCATTTGATCGCTGATCAGTGAACAAAGATCCCACTTGCCTCAGGACACTAGAGAACCTGACCTCAGCAGCGAGAGAAAGTCCATGCGTTGCAGAGACCCAGCGCAGTCAAAATTTTTTTTAAATTTATTTTTAAATGGCCTATCTCCTGACTTTGGGGAGCCAGAGAACAAGTCAGAGCTCTGATGAGGGTTCTGCAAGAGTCGAGGGCGCTCTGGGAGGATGAGGCGTGGGCAGCGAGGCAGGCGGCTGGGCTGGGGGCGGTTCACAGAGGAGATGACACCCCAGCAAGGTCTGAGGACGGAGCATGACCTGAGGGTTCAGGGTACAAACTCGAGAGTCAGCCTGCCCGGGCTGGAATCAGACTGCTTTAGCTGGAATCTGATCCCACCAAGCACCATGAGCATAATTCTGACATGCAACTAAGTCTCAGTTTCCCCCTTTGTAAAATGAGCTAATTATTTCACCTGTGCCACAGAGTTGGGCTTCCCAGGTGACACAGAATCCACCTTTCAATGCAAGAGACTCAGGTTCAATCCCTGGGTCAGGAAGATCCCCTGGAGAAGGAAATGACAGCCCACTCCAGTATTCTTGCCTGGGAAAGCCCATGGACAGCGGGCTATAGTCCATGGGGTCTCAAAGATTCAGACACAACTTAGCAACTAAACAACAAAACCCACAGAGTTATGATGAAGATTAAACAAGAAAATCCCTAGGCCCCAGACTGATGGTTCACTCAAGATTTAAGTGAAAGTGCCTACAGGTTCACTCAAGAGTTATGTTTGTTTTGTTGTTTCTTAAACTTGTAGCCCAAGAAGTTGGCATCGAATGGAAGGGTTGGCTGGCTAAGCACAACTTTTCTCTAAAGAATATCAAACGGGTTAAGTGATTTGCAGGCAGCTAATCACAGATTCCCAAATTTGCTCTTACGTAAAATGAAATTTTCCAGGTGTATAAGCAGCCAGCTTGAAATGAACAGGCGTATTTTCTAGCACGCTTACTGAAAAAAACACCTTGAGCTACATGTTGGGACTACAAAGATCAAAATAGCACATTTCCAGGGACTTCCCTGGTGGTTCAGTAGTTTAAGACTCTGCCTTTCAATGAAGGCGATGTGCATTTGATCGCTGATCAGTGAACAAAGATCCCACTTGCCTCAGGACACTAGAGAACCTGACCTCAGCAGCGAGAGAAAGTCCATGCGTTGCAGAGACCCAGCGCAGTCAATATTTTTTGTAATTTTATTTTCAAATGGCCTATCTCCTGACTTTGGGGAGCCAGAGAACAAGTCAGAGCTCTGATGAGGGTTCTGCAAGAGTCGAGGGCGCTCTGGGAGGATGAGGCGTGGGCAGCGAGGCAGGCGGCTGGGCTGGGGGCGGTTCACAGAGGAGATGACACCCCAGCAAGGTCTGAGGACGGAGCATGACCTGAGGGTTCAGGGTACAAACTCGAGAGTCAGCCTGCCCGGGCTGGAATCAGACTGCTTTAGCTGGAATCTGATCCCACCAAGCACCATGAGCATAATTCTGACATGCAACTAAGTCTCAGTTTCCCCCTTTGTAAAATGAGCTAATTATTTCACCTGTGCCACAGAGTTGGGCTTCCCAGGTGACACAGAATCCACCTTTCAATGCAAGAGACTCAGGTTCAATCCCTGGGTCAGGAAGATCCCCTGGAGAAGGAAATGACAGCCCACTCCAGTATTCTTGCCTGGGAAAGCCCATGGACAGCGGGCT
Source organism: Tragulus kanchil (assembly GCA_022376925.1). Lineage (NCBI taxonomy): Eukaryota > Metazoa > Chordata > Mammalia > Artiodactyla > Tragulidae > Tragulus > Tragulus kanchil. The sequence goes on from JAIOJX010000006.1 coordinate 151,968,327, forward strand.
ATAGTCCATGGGGTCTCAAAGATTCAGACACAACTTAGCAACTAAACAACAAAACCCACAGAGTTATGATGAAGATTAAACAAGAAAATCCCTAGGCCCCAGACTGATGGTTCACTCAAGATTTAAGTGAAAGTGCCTACAGGTTCACTCAAGAGTTATGTTTGTTTTGTTGTTTCTTAAACTTGTAGCCCAAGAAGTTGGCATCGAATGGAAGGGTTGGCTGGCTAAGCACAACTTTTCTCTAAAGAATATCAAACGGGTTAAGTGATTTGCAGGCAGCTAATCACAGATTCCCAAATTTGCTCTTACGTAAAATGAAATTTTCCAGGTGTATAAAGCAGCCCATGCCTTGAAATGAACAGGCGTATTTTCTAGCACGCTATTGGATGAGGGGGAAGAGAGTGGGGTCTTTATCCAGCTATAGGGACTCTGTCAATCTGGGAGGGTGGTTCTGTGTGGGGAAGATGAGGGGCTCCTGAGAGCATTTCTGCCCTGTGGCATTGTTTATTGGAGAGTGGATGATGTTTTTCCTTTTACTTTTTTCTGTGTAGAGATCACTGGCATCCTATTGCAAAGAAAGGGACAGTGGCGGCATCGACTCCGGGTTAAGTGAGCATTGGACCGTTAAAACTGAAGAGAGAGAACGTACGTCTCTAATTTCTGCCTTCAGCAAAAACTGCTTTGATACAAACTTCATAATAGCAGCTATGGAAGATTACGCCTGTATCAACAGTAGGAATGAAAGTTTAGAGATGATTAAAGTTGCTTCTTAAAGGGATGGGAATTGTCTTTTCATTTAATAGTAATCTCTAGTCACAAATGAACAGCTTATATTCCATTGTTATGTTTCTCTTCTTTCATCAAGATAGGAGTAGAGAGAAATGACCAGAAAAGAGCAAGAAAGGGAGGAAAGTGGTAAAAGGGGCAGGAAGGGGAGACTGGAAGGGAGGAGTGGAGAGAGAAAGGAGGGAAAGTCAAAGAGAGAAAACAATATTTGGAAAGAGGGGTTGTATTTCAAAGTAGCTGTGATGTCTGAACAACGTTAAGCAGGATCAAAAACCAGAAGTTTCCCTCAATCATTTTGGGAGACCATTATGGAAGAGCAACGGGAGACCTTCATTTATTTTAGGTATTCTTTATACTTAACCCAGTCCTATCCCATTGCAAATACAATCAGCTCCAAACACTGCAGTCTGTGGGTGCTCACTCACTCTTTGCACTGAGTAAGTCTCATCTCCCAGGTAGACTGAGTGTCCCGCAGGTAAGGTTCAGGACCTTACAGTTGGCTTGTATTCCCTCTGTGGGGCTTCACAGCTCCGTCCACGTGCACTCAGACAGCAAGGTGAACAGAGGAGGCACCTCAGTCGAAGGCGTCGCCCTCTGTACCCCACAGGCCTCACCAGTCACTCCACCGGGGAAGCGCCTTGCCCATGATGCCTAGCATTCCTGGCACAGAGGGAACATTTGGCAGACTTTTGCCTGGCTTGACCTTCCCATTTCCTACTAAGCTGTGGCATTTATCCTCTTCCAATTGTGAAAAGCACTTTTTCTTGGAAACCCTCTAACACATCGCTACACATTAATAAAAATTATTTACACTGCAATTAGCTTACTTTTAATTGTATCTGCATGCTCCCATTGAATTGATTGTGTTCTGATGAAACTTTATTGATGAACCCTGAAATCTGAATTTTCTGACTTTTCCCCCTGTCCAAACTGAAGAGAGAGAACGTACGTCTCTAATTTCTGCCTTCAGCAAAAACTGCTTTGATACAAACTTCATAATAGCAGCTATGGAAGATTACGCCTGTATCAACAGTAGGAATGAAAGTTTAGAGATGATTAAAGTTGCTTCTTAAAGGGATGGGAATTGTCTTTTCATTTAATAGTAATCTCTAGTCACAAATGAACAGCTTATATTCCATTGTTATGTTTCTCTTCTTTCATCAAGATAGGAGTAGAGAGAAATGACCAGAAAAGAGCAAGAAAGGGAGGAAAGTGGTAAAAGGGGCAGGAAGGGGAGACTGGAAGGGAGGAGTGGAGAGAGAAAGGAGGGAAAGTCAAAGAGAGAAAACAATATTTGGAAAGAGGGGTTGTATTTCAAAGTAGCTGTGATGTCTGAACAACGTTAAGCAGGATCAAAAACCAGAAGTTTCCCTCAATCATTTTGGGAGACCATTATGGAAGAGCAACGGGAGACCTTCATTTATTTTAGGTATTCTTTATACTTAACCCAGTCCTATCCCATTGCAAATACAATCAGCTCCAAACACTGCAGTCTGTGGGTGCTCACTCACTCTTTGCACTGAGTAAGTCTCATCTCCCAGGTAGACTGAGTGTCCCGCAGGTAAGGTTCAGGACCTTACAGTTGGCTTGTATTCCCTCTGTGGGGCTTCACAGCTCCGTCCACGTGCACTCAGACAGCAAGGTGAACAGAGGAGGCACCTCAGTCGAAGGCGTCGCCCTCTGTACCCCACAGGCCTCACCAGTCACTCCACCGGGGAAGCGCCTTGCCCATGATGCCTAGCATTCCTGGCACAGAGGGAACATTTGGCAGACTTTTGCCTGGCTTGACCTTCCCATTTCCTACTAAGCTGTGGCATTTATCCTCTTCCAATTGTGAAAAGCACTTTTTCTTGGAAACCCTCTAACACATCGCTACACATTAATAAAAATTATTTACACTGCAATTAGCTTACTTTTAATTGTATCTGCATGCTCCCATTGAATTGATTGTGTTCTGATGAAACTTTATTGATGAACCCTGAAATCTGAATTTTCTGACTTTCACCTGTCACAAAACATTCACTGGATTTCCCCCAACTATTTAAAAATACAAAAACCATTCTTAACTCTTGGGCTCAACAAAAACAGTTGATGAGCCAGATTGGTCCTACTGCCTTCATTTGTTGAAACCTGGAGTAAATGATCAATCATATTCACAGTTCTTCAAAGAAGTGGTTAAATTTTACATTGCTTCAGAACCACTGGAAAAACTCAGCATTGACTATTACTCTTTTTCCTTTTTTAAAACATTTATTTATTTGGCTGCACGAGGTCTCAGTTGTGGCCTGGGATCCAGTTCCCTGACCAGGGCAGAACCCCAGGCCCCTCACTGGTCTCCGAGCAGAGTCTTAGCTGCTGGGCCCCCAGGGAAGCCCCTGTTTTCTCGTTTCTTCAGTTGGTATTGTCTGGCAATGACAATGACAGTGTTAGTCACTTAGTCGTGTCTGACTCTTTGAGGCCCGATGGGCTGTAACCCACCAGGCTCCTCTGTCCATGGAATTCTCCAGGCAAGAATACTGGAATGGGTTGCCATTCCCTTCACTAGGTGATCTTTCCGGTCCTAGGATCAAACCCAGGTCTCTGGCATTGCAGACAGATTCTTCACTGTCTCAGCCACCAGAGCTCAAAATCCCAAGAAATTTGAAAGTCGAGGTGGAAAAGATTGAAATGAGTCTGTCTACATCAGCAGCATGGGATGTCAAGCATTACAAAGATTAGAAGTCGTGGGCTTAGTCCGTCACTCGCACAGGTGAAGAGAGGAGGCACCTCAGTCGAAGGCGTCGCCCTCTGTACCCCACAGGCCTCACCAGTCACTCCACCGGGGAAGCGCCTTGCCCATGATGCCTAGCATTCCTGGCACAGAGGGAACATTTGGCAGACTTTTGCCTGGCTTGACCTTCCCATTTCCTACTAAGCTGTGGCATTTATCCTCTTCCAATTGTGAAAAGCACTTTTTCTTGGAAACCCTCTAACACATCGCTACACATTAATAAAAATTATTTACACTGCAATTAGCTTACTTTTAATTGTATCTGCATGCTCCCATTGAATTGATTGTGTTCTGATGAAACTTTATTGATGAACCCTGAAATCTGAATTTTCTGACTTTCACCTGTCACAAAACATTCACTGGATTTCCCCCAACTATTTAAAAATACAAAAACCATTCTTAACTCTTGGGCTCAACAAAAACAGTTGATGAGCCAGATTGGTCCTACTGCCTTCATTTGTTGAAACCTGGAGTAAATGATCAATCATATTCACAGTTCTTCAAAGAAGTGGTTAAATTTTACATTGCTTCAGAACCACTGGAAAAACTCAGCATTGACTATTACTCTTTTTCCTTTTTTAAAACATTTATTTATTTGGCTGCACGAGGTCTCAGTTGTGGCCTGGGATCCAGTTCCTGACCAGGGCAGAACCCCAGGCCCCTCACTGGTCTCCGAGCAGAGTCTTAGCTGCTGGGCCCCCAGGGAAGCCCCTGTTTTCTCGTTTCTTCAGTTGGTATTGTCTGGCAATGACAATGACAGTGTTAGTCACTTAGTCGTGTCTGACTCTTTGAGGCCCGATGGGCTGTAACCCACCAGGCTCCTCTGTCCATGGAATTCTCCAGGCAAGAATACTGGAATGGGTTGCCATTCCCTTCACTAGGTGATCTTTCCGGTCCTAGGATCAAACCCAGGTCTCTGGCATTGCAGACAGATTCTTCACTGTCTCAGCCACCAGAGCTCAAAAATCCCAAGAAATTTGAAAGTCGAGGGTGGAAAAGATTGAAATGAGTCTGTCTACATCAGCAGCATGGGATGTCAAGCATTACGAGCAGAATGATTAGTAAGTCGTTCTTTTTTTTTTTTTTTTTTAGCTTCTTTTATTGTTTATTTGTTTGTTTATTTTCATCCATCTTTGTTCTTTGACCTGTGTGGGCCTCCCATCGCAGTGGCTTCTCTCGTCGCAGAGCACTGGCTCTAGGCGCATGCGCTCCAGAGCACTGGCTTGTAATTGGACACATGGGTCCAGCCACTATGCGGCACGTGGGATCTTCCCAGACCAGGGATCGAACTGGTGCCCCTTGCACTGCGAAGTGGACTCTACCCACTGGACCACCAGAGAAGCCCAGTAAGTTGTATCTTGTGCCTATTGAATTTTGAGTTGGCACTCGTTCATCAGGCTGCTTATTCCCCTTATGGGTTATCTTCCAGGCTTCTTCACAGCTCTATTTCTGGCATGGCATCCTCACAAATATGCAGGATAAGAACTCCCTCCACTTGGCCTCGCACGAGCCCTGTTCTCTTTTCCCCAACTCTCTCCCCTTTCCTTCACATTCAAGCATTTTGGAAGAAGCTGGCCCATCCTCAGTGGTTTACTCCTCTGCTTCTATAACTAGGAATCTTAGTCATCCTTGTTTTCATTTATTTATTTCAAAGTAGAAATTGTCTTACTGGTTTTTCTTCTGCTCATATAAGCAGTGTATTTTTTTTTTTTTAAAGTTTTATTTATTTATTTATTTTGGGTGGGGGTTGGGTTGGGGAGGGAAGGGAACAGGCGGGCCACTTCTATTGGTCTTTCATTTCTCTATGTTCATCGTCTTTGTTCCTTGGCTCCTGTGGGCCTCCCATCGCGGTGGCGTCTGTCATTGTAGAGCGCTGGCTCTGGGCGCATGCGCTCCAGAGCTCCGGCTCGGTAAGTGGACACATGGGTCCAGCCGCTCCGCGGCACGTGGGATCTTCCCAGGCCAGGGATCAAACTGGCGCCCCTTGCACTGCAAGGTGGTGTTCCTACCCACTGGACCACTAGGGGAAGCCCTAAGCAGTGTAGTTTGATTTAAAAATTTATTCAACCTGGTGGCTAAGTGGTAAAGAACCCACCTGCCAATTCAGGAGACACAGGTTTGATCCCTGGTCCAGGAAGATCCCACATGACACGAAGCAACTAAGCCCATGCAGCACAACTACTGAGCCTGTGCTCTAGAGCCTGGGGGCTGCAATTACGGAAGCCTGAGTGACCTAGAGCTCATGCTCCACAACAAGAGAAGCCACCACAACAAGAAGCCAGTGCACTGCAATGGGAGAGTAGCCCCCACTTGCTGAAACTAGAGAAAAACCCTCCATAGCAATGAAGACCCAGTGCAGCCAAAAATGAATAAAATAAGCATTAAAAAGGTCATTCAGTATATAATGAAACTAGTGGCTAAGATCCTGTGCTTCCACTGTAGGGGCCAAGGACTTGATCCCTGGTTAGGGAGCTCAGGTCCCACATGCCTCAGGGTTCAGCCAAAAATTAAAAAAAACAATAACCAGTAACTCCAGAATTGAGAAACAAGGGTATTATATGCATTTCTGAGTTAGACCATAGCTGTTTCCCTACATCTTCCTTCCCGGCAAAGTTAGGTGCCTACCTCATCCCACACCTGACCAATGACATATCTAGTCTTGTTTAAGTTTTTCTGGTCTCTTGTAATCTTTATACTCTTAAAGATTATTTAAAATTCAGAGCTGTGGTTTAGTAGGTTATACCTGTGAATTTTACTGTATTAAATGTTAAAACAAAAATTTAAATATTTATTCATACATTTGAAAATAACAATACAATAAACCTGTTGCAGGTTGACACATATAGAACATTTTTATGAAAAATAACAAATATATTTTCTAAAACAAAAAATATTTGGTGAGAAATGTGGCATTGTTTAACATTTTTGCAAATCTTGTCTATGTCTGGTTCAATAGCTGAACTTTCATAGCTGCTTCTGCGTTGAATCTGTTGGGATATGCTGTTATAGTCTAAAAATGCATGAACTATGGTTTAACAGATAGGTAGTTAGAAAAGGGAGGAGTATTTTAATGCTTTTTTTGTATATATAAGTGGTGATACTCTGATTTACTAGTACATCAAAACTCAAAAAGTGGGATTTAAGAAACAAAATAATGGGGACTCCCTGGTGGTCCAGTGATTACGAATCAGCCTCGCCATTCAGGGGATGTGGGTTCAGCCCCTGGAGAGGGAACGAAGGCCCTGTGCGCTTGGAGAATTAAGCCTTCCCACTGCAACTACTGAAGCCATGCAACACAACAAAAGATACCGCATGAAGCAAAGAAGATCCCGTGTGCCACAACTAAGACCCAACATAGCCAAATAAATAAATATTTTCAAAAAAAGAAAGAAAACAAAATAGTGGTTATCATTGGGGAGGGGAAAGGAGGGAGAGACAAAATAGGGGTAGGGGATAAAAAGATAAAAACCACTATGTATAAAATAATCTACAAGGATATACCTAGGGAATACAGCCAACATTTGTAATAGCTACAAATGTAGTATGTGAGTGAGTGACAGTTTCTCAGTCACGTCTGACTCTTTGCAACCCCATGGACCATAGCCAACCAGGTCCCTCTGTCCAAGAAATTCTCGAGGCAAGAATATTGGAGTGGGTTGTCATTTCCTTCTTCAGGATAAATGGAGTCTAACCTTTCAGAATTGTGAATCACTATGTTGTGCACCTGAAACATATTATACTGTACATCAACTATACCTTGATTTAAAACAGAAAAAATAGAAACAGACAAAACTCTCAAAAGGTAGTAGGTTTATATCTTAAATCTTTTGTACTTCCTGTACACTCGTGAGAGAATGAGAATTAAAGGGGGAGAAATCTTCGTAGTATTATGAACATAGTTTTGACCTCATACACCCTTCTGGTGGGTTTCAGGGTCCCACAGGTGTCTCTGGAGCACACTTTGAGAACCGCTGGTCTACCAGTGACACTGTCCCCTTTACCGGTGACTTAGGATGGACGTGTGACCTGATTCAGACAAAGGAGGAAAGAAGGGATTTCTTCAATCAGTTTGGAAAAGTTTCTTCAAAGCTAAAACAGGGCCCCAGGAAGACCGCTGCTTCGGGTCAGTGTCATGTTTTCGTGTCTGTCTTGCCTCTGCGGGGGAGGTGCCTGAGGAGGCAGTGCAGACACAAGGCCGAGCCAGCCTGCAGTCACCCTGACTCAGCACCAAGAGCTTGTGAAAACAGTTTTATTTAAGGAATGAAAGCTTCTTCCTTGGTGGCTCAGCCGGAGCCGGTAAAGAATCTGCCCGAAACACAGGAGACCTGGGTTCGAACCCTGAGCCGGGAAGATTCCCTGGAGAAGGGAATGGCTACCCATCTCAATATTTCCTCCTAGAGAATTCCATGGAGAGAAGAGCCTGGTGGGCTACAGTCCATGGGGATATAAAGAGCAGGACACAATTTGGGAGCGACTAACACTTTCATACATTAGGGGAGAAAGCAGGAAGGAACGTTCTGAGGACATCTTTCCAGGCTTTCTTCTAAATGTTTACACATGCATGTTGATATTTGTATTCCTGACACGTAGCTCAGTGCACTGCCTGCGACAGCCTGGGGCTTAATGAATGTCCTTTGATGGGATAAATAAATGAGCATGTGGTGTTTATTGACTGACAATAATTTCCTCTCTCTCTGTTCTTTGTGAGAATGAAAAAAAGCAAATCCCTCTAAGAACGAAATGTTTCCTGGGTGCTATGAGACATACTTAAACAGATCTGCAAAGAAGGGGCCCCCCGTTGTCATTTCCTTCTTCAGGATAAATGGAGTCTAACCTTTCAGAATTGTGAATCACTATGTTGTGCACCTGAAACATATTATACTGTACATCAACTATACCTTGATTTAAAACAGAAAAAATAGAAACAGACAAAACTCTCAAAAGGTAGTAGGTTTATATCTTAAATCTTTTGTACTTCCTGTACACTCGTGAGAGAATGAGAATTAAAGGGGGAGAAATCTTCGTAGTATTATGAACATAGTTTTGACCTCATACACCCTTCTGGTGGGTTTCAGGGTCCCACAGGTGTCTCTGGAGCACACTTTGAGAACCGCTGGTCTACCAGTGACACTGTCCCCTTTACCGGTGACTTAGGATGGACGTGTGACCTGATTCAGACAAAGGAGGAAAGAAGGGATTTCTTCAATCAGTTTGGAAAAGTTTCTTCAAAGCTAAAACAGGGCCCCAGGAAGACCGCTGCTTCGGGTCAGTGTCATGTTTTCGTGTCTGTCTTGCCTCTGCGGGGGAGGTGCCTGAGGAGGCAGTGCAGACACAAGGCCGAGCCAGCCTGCAGTCACCCTGACTCAGCACCAAGAGCTTGTGAAAACAGTTTTATTTAAGGAATGAAAGCTTCTTCCTTGGTGGCTCAGCCGGAGCCGGTAAAGAATCTGCCCGAAACACAGGAGACCTGGGTTCGAACCCTGAGCCGGGAAGATTCCCTGGAGAAGGGAATGGCTACCCATCTCAATATTTCCTCCTAGAGAATTCCATGGAGAGAAGAGCCTGGTGGGCTACAGTCCATGGGGATATAAAGAGCAGGACACAATTTGGGAGCGACTAACACTTTCATACATTAGGGGAGAAAGCAGGAAGGAACGTTCTGAGGACATCTTTCCAGGCTTTCTTCTAAATGTTTACACATGCATGTTGATATTTGTATTCCTGACACGTAGCTCAGTGCACTGCCTGCGACAGCCTGGGGCTTAATGAATGTCCTTTGATGGGATAAATAAATGAGCATGTGGTGTTTATTGACTGACAATAATTTCCTCTCTCTCTGTTCTTTGTGAGAATGAAAAAAAGCAAATCCCTCTAAGAACGAAATGTTTCCTGGGTGCTATGAGACATACTTAAACAGATCTGCAAAGAAGGCTGTTGTCTCCGTGTCTGGATACTAAATACCCCACCTCCTCAGCGTTTTGAATCCTGAAGGAATTCAGACATTTGTATAGTGATTTACAGTTCACCAAAGGTTTTGTGATTATTTCAGTTGGTCCTCAAAAGTCAGGTGATAATGTAGTGCACTGCACTGTTGGTGGGAAGGTAAATTGGTACAGCTCTGTGGAGAATAGCATGGAGGTTCCTCATAAAGCTAAAAATAGAATTCCCATATGAGGGCTTCCCCGGTGGTCCAGTGGGTAAGGACACTGCCTTGCAGTGCAAGGGGCGCCGGTTCCATCCCTGGCCTGGGAAGATCCCATGTGCCGCTGAGCGGCTGGACCCATGTGTCCAAATGCCGAGCCGGAGCTCTGGAGCGCATGCGCCCAGAGCCGGCGCTCTGCAACGACAGACGCCACCGCGATGGGAGGCCCACAGGAGCCAAAGAACAAAGACGGATGAAAAAAGAGAAATGAAAGACCAATAGAAGTGGCTTGCCCATCCCCCCACCCCCCCCCCCCCCCCCCCCAAAGATAAATAAATAAAATTAAAAAAAAAAAAAAAGAATTCCCATATGATACAGCAATTCTACTCCTGAGTATATATCCAGAGAAAACCATAATTCAAAAAGATACACGCCCCCCAGTGCTCACTGAAGCACTGCTTACAACAGCCAAGACATGGAAGCCACCTACACGTCCATGGGGATATAAAGAGCAGGACACAATTTGGGAGCGACTAACACTTTCATACATTAGGGGAGAAAGCAGGAAGGAACGTTCTGAGGACATCTTTCCAGGCTTTCTTCTAAATGTTTACACATGCATGTTGATATTTGTATTCCTGACACGTAGCTCAGTGCACTGCCTGCGACAGCCTGGGGCTTAATGAATGTCCTTTGATGGGATAAATAAATGAGCATGTGGTGTTTATTGACTGACAATAATTTCCTCTCTCTCTGTTCTTTGTGAGAATGAAAAAAAGCAAATCCCTCTAAGAACGAAATGTTTCCTGGGTGCTATGAGACATACTTAAACAGATCTGCAAAGAAGGCTGTTGTCTCCGTGTCTGGATACTAAATACCCCACCTCCTCAGCGTTTTGAATCCTGAAGGAATTCAGACATTTGTATAGTGATTTACAGTTCACCAAAGGTTTTTGTGATTATTTCAGTTGGTCCTCAAAAGTCAGGTGATAATGTAGTGCACTGCACTGTTGGTGGGAAGGTAAATTGGTACAGCTCTGTGGAGAATAGCATGGAGGTTCCTCATAAAGCTAAAAATAGAATTCCCATATGAGGGCTTCCCCGGTGGTCCAGTGGGTAAGGACACTGCCTTGCAGTGCAAGGGGCGCCGGTTCCATCCCTGGCCTGGGAAGATCCCATGTGCCGCTGAGCGGCTGGACCCATGTGTCCAAATGCCGAGCCGGAGCTCTGGAGCGCATGCGCCCAGAGCCGGCGCTCTGCAACGACAGACGCCACCGCGATGGGAGGCCCACAGGAGCCAAAGAACAAAGACGGATGAAAAAAGAGAAATGAAAGACCAATAGAAGTGGCTTGCCCATCCCCCTACCTCCCCACCCCACCCCCCAAAAGATAAATAAATAAAATTAAAAAAAAAAAAAAAGAATTCCCATATGATACAGCAATTCTACTCCTGAGTATATATCCAGAGAAAACCATAATTCAAAAAGATACACGCCCCCCAGTGCTCACTGAAGCACTGCTTACAACAGCCAAGACATGGAAGCCACCTACACGTCCATCTACAGAGGGCCGGATAAAGACGATGTGGCACACACACAGTGGAATATCACTCAGCCATAAAGGGACGGAATGGTGCCATTTGCAGCAACACGAATGGACCTAGAGATTGTCATACTAAGTGAAGTAAGTCAGAGAAAGACACATATCATATGATATTATTCATATGCGGAATCTAATTCTTTTTAAAAATGATACAAATGAACTTATTTACAAAATAGAAATAGTCACAGTTTTTGAAAACAAACGTATGGCTACCAAAGGGGAAACGTGGGTGGGGAGGGATACTAGGAGTCCGGGATTAACACATACACGCTGCGTATGCTCAGTCACTCAGTCGTGTCTGACTCTGTGTGACCGTATGCACTGCAGCCCGCTGGGCCCTCTGACTGTGGGGCTCTCCAGGCAAGAAGACTGGAGTGGGCTGCCATGCCCGCCTCCCGGGGCCCTTCCCCACTCAGGGACTGAGCCTGTGTCTCTCATGTCTCTTGCATCTCGGCAGATTCTTTACCACTGAGCCACCAGGGAAGCCCCATATGCACACGAGTATACATAAAATAGATAACCAACCAGGACCCACGGTACAGCACAGAGAACTCCACCCAAACTCTATAATAACCTATATGGGTAAAGAATCTGAAAAAGAATGAATATGTGTATGCATCACTGAATCACTTTGCCACACATCTGAAACTAACACAGCACTATAAATCAACTATACTCCAATAAGATTAAAAAGAGAATTAAAAAGTGTAGAAACTGGCAATTCACTGTATGAATAATGGTAAATTGAAGAATATATTGATTCTCTTCTCCTCCTTTCCTTACTGACAAATGAGAAAACATTAAAAATTTATGCGATACGAAAAGGCCATCTTAAAAGCAAAAAAAAAAAAAAACAGAGGAAGAATGGTCCATAAGAAGTTGAGTGGTCCAAAGCTAGACTAGAATTGTAAGTCTGGTGTTCTCAGAGGCTGAGCACCCAGAAACTCTGTCAGTGGTTTTGTCATTAGAGGTGTCTGGCTGACCACCCTGGGTGGGAAGGGAAGACGTGCAAGGAAAACTGGCCTTTATCCCAAGCCCTGTTGCCTGTGAAACCCAGAACCTGCGAGGTGAGTGGAGTGGCCCTGTGATCCACCACGGTTGAATGGCGCTAAAATGACAAACCTTTGATTTGAATGACTTTACCTGGAGGTGATCTCTTCCGCTAGGCTGGCTGTGGCATTAAAAATGGACGAGGCCAGGGACATTTCTCACCCGGAGCTCAATGGGAACTGGCAAGTGTCAGATTTGAAATTTCTCACTGCAACTCACAGGCTTCTGCTGACCCGGACTTGAAGGTTTCAGCCTGGAAACAATCCAGAATTCAATGGTGACAGTTAACTCCAGGAGAGAGAGCAGGCAAACTCTCCTGCCTGAGCAGCAGCAAAGGGACTTGGGGCTTTGCCTCTACCGTGGGCAAGTGGAAAATAACTCAGTCAGGGTCCAAGACCCTCCTGCTCATCCTGCCCTTGCCACTATTCCCTTATGTGACTCTCGGCAGATGGCTTACCTTCTCCAGAATTAGGCTTTTGTATTTATCTTTAAACATGTATTTGTTTCTGTTTATTTATTTGGCTGCACTGGGTCTTCGTTGGGCAGGCAGGATCTTCCTTCTTCACTGCAGCGTGTGGGATCTACTTCCCTGATCAGGGACGGAACCCAAGTCCCCTGAACTCAGAGTGCAGAGTCTTAGCCACTGGGTCACCAGGGCAGCGCCTGTGTTCTCTCTTTTTTTTTTTTTTTTTTTTGCCCGTATTTTAAGAAAAGGATAAAGTTTTAAAAAAAAAAACTGGCAATTCACTGTATGAATAATGGTAAATTGAAGAATATATTGATTCTCTTCTCCTCCTTTCCTTACTGACAAATGAGAAAACATTAAAAATTTATGCGATACGAAAAGGCCATCTTAAAAGCAAAAAAAAAAAAAAACAGAGGAAGAATGGTCCATAAGAAGTTGAGTGGTCCAAAGCTAGACTAGAATTGTAAGTCTGGTGTTCTCAGAGGCTGAGCACCCAGAAACTCTGTCAGTGGTTTTGTCATTAGAGGTGTCTGGCTGACCACCCTGGGTGGGAAGGGAAGACGTGCAAGGAAAACTGGCCTTTATCCCAAGCCCTGTTGCCTGTGAAACCCAGAACCTGCGAGGTGAGTGGAGTGGCCCTGTGATCCACCACGGTTGAATGGCGCTAAAATGACAAACCTTTGATTTGAATGACTTTACCTGGAGGTGATCTCTTCCGCTAGGCTGGCTGTGGCATTAAAAATGGACGAGGCCAGGGACATTTCTCACCCGGAGCTCAATGGGAACTGGCAAGTGTCAGATTTGAAATTTCTCACTGCAACTCACAGGCTTCTGCTGACCCGGACTTGAAGGTTTCAGCCTGGAAACAATCCAGAATTCAATGGTGACAGTTAACTCCAGGAGAGAGAGCAGGCAAACTCTCCTGCCTGAGCAGCAGCAAAGGGACTTGGGGCTTTGCCTCTACCGTGGGCAAGTGGAAAATAACTCAGTCAGGGTCCAAGACCCTCCTGCTCATCCTGCCCTTGCCACTATTCCCTTATGTGACTCTCGGCAGATGGCTTACCTTCTCCAGAATTAGGCTTTTGTATTTATCTTTAAACATGTATTTGTTTCTGTTTATTTATTTGGCTGCACTGGGTCTTCGTTGGGCAGGCAGGATCTTCCTTCTTCACTGCAGCGTGTGGGATCTACTTCCCTGATCAGGGACGGAACCCAAGTCCCCTGAACTCAGAGTGCAGAGTCTTAGCCACTGGGTCACCAGGGCAGCGCCTGTGTTCTCTCTTTTTTTTTTTTTTTTTTTTGCCCGTGTATTTTTAAGAAGATAGGAATAACATGGTCTCAAAGGAAATAACATGGGAAAGCACAAGTATCTACATAAACTTAAGTCCATTTCTTGAAAGAGAAAAATATTTACTCACGTGGTCAAAAATGAACTGTGGGACACACATACATATTCAAAAAGTTTATCATCTCATAGCTGAGATGTGCAGGCACTGTTGAAAACAGTAATTCATTCATATCTGCGGCCTTGGTTCTTACCTAAGCCCTGGACCACTTGTCTGGTACCACAAGAGGCTTTCACCAACATGTCTGGGCCTGATCAACACACATACATGCTTTTGAGTGAGTCAGCGTGAATAAGAGTGCCCAGGCCTTATCTTTCATAGCCTGATGTAACAGAAAAAGACTGGAGTCCAATACACCTGGTTTAAACTCCCAGCTGTGTGACCTTGGACATGGCCTCTGCTACTTCTTCTGTCAGATGGGATTGTTGTGAGGAGTAAGAGTCATTGATGTGAGTTCTCAGGAGAAGTCCTGAGCCCAAGGCAGGTGCCAGGGCATGGCAGTTAAGGTAAGCACACTGGAGCTCTGGATAGCAGAGGAGGTGTAATTATTTCATATTGGACAATCAAGCCAGGATTCCTAGGGAGGAGTATTCAAGTAAGACCTAGAAAGAGGGTCCCCCGATCTGGTAGGTCGAAAAGGGATACAAGTGAAGGACAGCAAAGGCGAGGAGGCAGGAAGGTGCAGTGAATGTTGAGGCCCTAGAAAGGAGGATGGCTTGTCTGGACAAAGAAGCTACTGAAAAGGGAAATGGGGGTCTAATTTTTAAGGGTTCCAGGTGACACAGGATTTGGACTTTATTCGATGGAAAACAGGCCTCTGGAGATTTTGAGCAGAGGTGTAACAGGTTTAATAAGCTAAATTTCCGGGGCCTGGCAGTCCATTGGTTAAGAATCTGCCGTCCAATGCAGGGGATGTGGGTTCAATCCCTGGTCAGGGAATTAAGATCTCACATGCCATGGGGCATGGTTAAAAAAAAAAAAAAAAGAAGAAGAAGAAGGAAGACTCTATATTTCTATCAGGCAAGTAGGAGAAGTTACCAGATGCTACAACTCAGAGAAAAGATAGCTACAGATTTCAAAGACAGACTCTGAAGCAGGAGTCACTGAAGTCATTCTACACAGCTGCCATGGCTGATACACGTGGTAACACCAATCTCTAATAAAAATCCTAGAAGAGGTAGATTAACATCATCCTGGGTAGGGTGGGGTAGGACAATTCAGGATACATTTTCAGGAGGAGGGAAACTTCCAGAAGTATTTCTGGCTCTCACTGCTGTGGAGTTCAAACGGATTAGTCATGTTAAGATCCTAAATGTGGAACTACCTTCAAAGTCTTAAGGGACCCACGGTGACAAGACAACTTCACTTCAGCAAAAAAGCAGCGTGTTCTTTGACCCTGAGTAACACTGATGCTGAATTACAGTCTTGAGCACAGGTAGGGAAAGATGTGAAAGAACAGGAACATGAAGGTATAAGGAAAGAGGAGAGAAAGGGAGAAAAAAGACGAAGGTGCTAGAGAGAAAAGAAAGAAAAAAGTGGGGTACACCCAGGCTGGACAGGCGCTCTGCTCACAGTGGCCATGCCCAGCACTGCCCGAGGCGCTTCAGATGACGGAGCCGAGACACGAGGCTGAAAGATCGCAGTCAGTTTCATCTTTTTGGCTGTAAACAATTCACATGGAAAATGTTGGATACGGCCTCACTGGCTCAGTTTCGAGGGAGGAGGTCTACTCATCAATCTTGGGAGCTTTTTCACTTCTGGGGATTGTCATCCATGTCAGATCCATCTGGACATTTCTGGGGTTTTTGTTTTCTTTTTTTTTTTCCAATGCCTTTGCCAAAAAGGATATTTAACACATTAGGTTGTAAGAAAGTAGGACACAGAGGGAAGAAATTGGGTGTTAGCATCAATTCCTTCCTTTTTCATAAAGCCCACATATTCTTATGGGATCATTAAGCCTGTTAAATAATTTCCTCACTTCTGTCATGTCTGACTGTTTTCCACCCCTTGGACGGTAGCCCATCAGGCTTCCTGTCCATGGGATTCTCCAGACAAGAATACTGGAGGGAGTTTCCATGCCCTCCTCCAGGGGATCTTCTCGACCCAGGGATGGAACCCAAGTCTCTTCTGTCTCCTGCACTGGCAGGCGCCACCTGGGAAGTCCTCGGCACCACATAGGTTACTGTATGTTGGGCTTCTAGCAGGATCACCTAGCCCATGAAGATGCGCTCATGCCTTGTACCACAGACAGAGCAGATATTGCAAGACATTCCCTTAGTTATGTTTTTGGTAACAAAAGGCAAACACAAACCAAAGCTGTCATGAGTTTCCCTTATGGTGCTACACAATTCTCCCTTTCTCTGTTTTCTCCTGGTATCACATATCCTCTGTGCACTTAAAAGTACCTCCAGGAACTTCCCTGGTGGTCCAGAGGTTAACAATCCACCTTGCAATGCATGGGACATGGGTTCGATCCCTGGTCAGGGAACTAAGAACCCACAAGCTATAGGGCAACTAAGCCTGTGCACCGCAACTAGGGAGTTCAGCTGTTACAACTAAGATCCTGCATGATGCAACTAAAATGCCTGACACAGCCAAATAAATAAATATTAAAAAAACCCACAACAACTTCTATTTGAAAGTAGCTGCTGGATTAAATAATCTCACTCAGCTGTCAGTCTTAAACCATGATTTTCTTTTTATTTCAGTCCATTTTCCACCTTTATAACTCTCATCTGTAATGGTTGCTGTTATTAACTCCTTCCTAGGAGCTAGGCCTTTTACTTTCATTATCTTTAAGCTTCACACCAACCGCTTGGAAAAACAGAGACTCAGCTGGGTTTCATTACTTGCCTAGAACACACAGCTGACAAGCAGCCTGGTTAGACTTTGAATCTTCCTCTGTCTTCCAAGAGTAGCCTCTAGTCCCACACAATATAGCCTTCCAGCCCCCACCTGTGAATTATTTGCCCCCTGCCTCTGCTTTTGCCAAGGAACCAGAGAATTTCAATCAAGAGCTTGTGCTCCTTGGTTTTCTATTAATCCACCATTTGTGGATGTTTGGCTCTAAATAAGCTGTCACCACGCCTTGGAGCGAGAATTACAAGCAGCTCCTTAAGCCAATTGTAAATTGACAGCCACGGGCGGGTCACTGTGACAACAGCTGAGGAGGAAGAATATGTGGTTATGATGGGGCGGAAGGGGACCACCCAGAGGGTCTGGGGGGAAGAGTGGTTCCTGGCCAGACCAAGACTTCAGAATCAAGAAGCAGTCTTCCTTCTGTCTCTGCAGGTATTTGTTTGTTTGTTAATTTTTTGCCTCTAAGCCATCATTTATTTTTCATCTATCTTTATTCTTTGGCATGTGTGGGCCTCCCATCACAGAGCACTGGCTCTGGGCACATGCACGCCATCGTGCTGACTTGTAATTGGACACACTGGCCCAGCCTTCCTGGCATGTGGGATCTTCCCGGGCCAGGGATCGAAACGGTGCCCCTTACACTGCAAGGCGGACTCCTTACCCACTGGACCACCAGGGAAGCCCTCTCTGCAGGTTTTTTGAAAAAGTTTTAAATAAAATCTTCTTAACTTAAAACTCCTCATTGCATGAACGAACAGTGAGGATCCTGTTTCTCTAGTTTCCTTGGGAAACAGGAATATTAACAACTGATCCTGCATGATGCTTTGACAAGAAAAAATATCCCACAACAACTTCTATTTGAAAGTAGCTGCTGGATTAAATAATCTCACTCAGCTGTCAGTCTTAAACCATGATTTTCTTTTTATTTCAGTCCATTTTCCACCTTTATAACTCTCATCTGTAATGGTTGCTGTTATTAACTCCTTCCTAGGAGCTAGGCCTTTTACTTTCATTATCTTTAAGCTTCACACCAACCGCTTGGAAAAACAGAGACTCAGCTGGGTTTCATTACTTGCCTAGAACACACAGCTGACAAGCAGCCTGGTTAGACTTTGAATCTTCCTCTGTCTTCCAAGAGTAGCCTCTAGTCCCACACAATATAGCCTTCCAGCCCCCACCTGTGAATTATTTGCCCCCTGCCTCTGCTTTTGCCAAGGAACCAGAGAATTTCAATCAAGAGCTTGTGCTCCTTGGTTTTCTATTAATCCACCATTTGTGGATGTTTGGCTCTAAATAAGCTGTCACCACGCCTTGGAGCGAGAATTACAAGCAGCTCCTTAAGCCAATTGTAAATTGACAGCCACGGGCGGGTCACTGTGACAACAGCTGAGGAGGAAGAATATGTGGTTATGATGGGGCGAAGGGGACCACCCAGAGGGTCTGGGGGGAAGAGTGGTTCCTGGCCAGACCAAGACTTCAGAATCAAGAAGCAGTCTTCCTTCTGTCTCTGCAGGTATTTGTTTGTTTGTTAATTTTTTGCCTCTAAGCCATCATTTATTTTTCATCTATCTTTATTCTTTGGCATGTGTGGGCCTCCCATCACAGAGCACTGGCTCTGGGCACATGCACGCCATCGTGCTGACTTGTAATTGGACACACTGGCCCAGCCTTCCTGGCATGTGGGATCTTCCCGGGCCAGGGATCGAAACGGTGCCCCTTACACTGCAAGGCGGACTCCTTACCCACTGGACCACCAGGGAAGCCCTCTCTGCAGGTTTTTTGAAAAAGTTTTAAATAAAATCTTCTTAACTTAAAACTCCTCATTGCATGAACGAACAGTGAGGATCCTGTTTCTCTAGTTTCCTTGGGAAACAGGAATATTAAAGTGTGAACTTCAATCATCTATGAAAAATCCTTGCCTGAGGATCTTGGCTCAGATCTGCAAGCATAAGGCATTGAAATAGTTTTCCTGATGAGTATCTTGAGGTTGTCTCCCTGAATTAAGTTTCTCAGGCTCACCCTCCGCAGCTCCCTGCCTGTGTGGGCACGGTCCTGGCACAGAGTAGGAAAGAGAGAGGCCGGGGTGCAGCCTGGCCACGGCGGTGCCCGCGCACGGTCACCCTCCTGGGACCCAGCGAGTGCCTTCAGCCCCGAGGGTTCGGTCTGATCACCTGACCTCTTCACGCGTTGCCGACCTCCCCTGTGAGATGACGGCCCCCTGGTACACGCGCCGGCCTGGGTGTGGCACGAGTGGACGTCTGGTGTGAAGAAGGAAGAGCCCCCACCCAACCCTGCCACCTTCAGGGACCCTGGGGCGGGGGCGGGGGGATGTGCAGGGTCATCAGCCGGTGCCCCTCCCAGAGGGAACTTGCCCTGGCTGCGGTGGGGGCCGGGCCGGGGGGAGGAGACACAGCCTGGACTTCAGCTCCCACCGGCGCCCCAGCCTCACCCCAACCACATGCTGGACCCATGTAGGTGCGTGTTCACCAGGCAGGGCTCGTGGACGGGTCTCAGTATTTTTCACCGGGTTTTATCAGTCCGTATGGTTAACTGCTAACAGCATTATTTTCTGTATGTTCATCGACACCCAGGAAACAGATGAGTCTGAAAGCATCTAAGATTTCATATTGTCACCAGCAAAGCACATTCCCAATTGCTAGGAAGTCAAAGTAGAATCTGAGGAATAAATTAAAGTCTAACCTTTTCTTTTCCTTTGTGGCCCCCCCCGTTTTAACGGCTGACTTGTAATTGGACACACTGGCCCAGCCTTCCTGGCATGTGGGATCTTCCCGGGCCAGGGATCGAAACGGTGCCCCTTACACTGCAAGGCGGACTCCTTACCCACTGGACCACCAGGGAAGCCCTCTCTGCAGGTTTTTTGAAAAAGTTTTAAATAAAATCTTCTTAACTTAAAACTCCTCATTGCATGAACGAACAGTGAGGATCCTGTTTCTCTAGTTTCCTTGGGAAACAGGAATATTAAAGTGTGAACTTCAATCATCTATGAAAAATCCTTGCCTGAGGATCTTGGCTCAGATCTGCAAGCATAAGGCATTGAAATAGTTTTCCTGATGAGTATCTTGAGGTTGTCTCCCTGAATTAAGTTTCTCAGGCTCACCCTCCGCAGCTCCCTGCCTGTGTGGGCACGGTCCTGGCACAGAGTAGGAAAGAGAGAGGCCGGGGTGCAGCCTGGCCACGGCGGTGCCCGCGCACGGTCACCCTCCTGGGACCCAGCGAGTGCCTTCAGCCCCGAGGGTTCGGTCTGATCACCTGACCTCTTCACGCGTTGCCGACCTCCCCTGTGAGATGACGGCCCCCTGGTACACGCGCCGGCCTGGGTGTGGCACGAGTGGACGTCTGGTGTGAAGAAGGAAGAGCCCCCACCCAACCCTGCCACCTTCAGGGACCCTGGGGCGGGGGCGGGGGGATGTGCAGGGTCATCAGCCGGTGCCCCTCCCAGAGGGAACTTGCCCTGGCTGCGGTGGGGGCCGGGCCGGGGGGAGGAGACACAGCCTGGACTTCAGCTCCCACCGGCGCCCCAGCCTCACCCCAACCACATGCTGGACCCATGTAGGTGCGTGTTCACCAGGCAGGGCTCGTGGACGGGTCTCAGTATTTTTCACCGGGTTTTATCAGTCCGTATGGTTAACTGCTAACAGCATTATTTTCTGTATGTTCATCGACACCCAGGGAAACAGATGAGTCTGAAAGCATCTAAGATTTCATATTGTCACCAGCAAAGCACATTCCCAATTGCTAGGAAGTCAAAGTAGAATCTGAGGAATAAATTAAAGTCTAACCTTTTTCTTTTCCTTTGTGCTCAGTCGAATTCCACGTGCCCAGAAGCGGGGTATTTCAGACCAGAATTCCTCCTCGGAAACGGCTACCTTGACACTGGCCGGCGGACCGTGTGCAAAAGGGGCTGCACGCGGCACCACGAACCAGGCTGGCCCTTGCAGGCCGTGTGCAGAGAGGCCGCGCCCAGCAATACCACCTGGAGCCTGAGCCGCGCACAGCTGCGCGGTCCCTCAAGAGCCCCGCCCCCTGCCCCGCTGACCGGACTTTACACCGCAGCCCCGCCCACTCCACCGTGCGCTCTGGAGCAGCGGGTTGCAACCCTTTTGGCACCAGAGACCGGTTTCCGGAAAGGCAATTTTTCCCTGAACTGGGATCAGGGGGATGGTTTGGGGATGATTCGAGCACATTACATTTATTGTACACTTTATTTCTATTATGATGACTTCAGCTCCACCTTGGGGCATCAGGCATTAGATCTGGGGGGTTGGGGACCCCTGCTCTAGAGCCCAGACTGGCACCTCACCATTCTCTGCTGAGAGAATAAAGCTTTCCTTTGTTTCTGAACTGAGCTCAGTCTCACTTTATTGGTTTGGACAACGTGGGACGGGGGGACCCTTGTTGGGGCCTGACTTGAGAAGGTCGAAGGCATTACTAACAAAAGGAACATATTGCTTCACCTGTTTGCATTTAGCTTTGGAGCGGATCACAGCCAAGGATGCTAAGTGTAATTAGGACTGGTTTGGAAATGAGTGTGTGTGTGTGTGTAAGGGGGCCCGGGTTGTATAAGCAGCTGGGGTCAGCGACGCATCGCCTGGAGCCAAAACATCCCTTATTCCGGGTGTGCCTAGAGAAGCAGTAGTGGCGGCAGAGCTCAAGGGCTGGAGTTAGAAGAACCAGGTTCTGACCCTCATTCCTCTGTGGCCACGGGTCAAGTCTTCAACGTCCTGTTTCTTCGTTTGAGAAATCCGGGCTATAGCCTCTCTCCTGCGTAACTTACAGGGCTTTGCGGCTTAAACACGATAATTCAAGGAAAAGCACTGTCAATTCTGCAGGGCAGAATGTCTATGGAAATAGCTATTTCCCCTCTCTGTGGACTGGTTAGATTTGCAGAGGCAAGGAAGCAGGCTTGGGGGCTTGAGCGCTGTGGGGGCAGGGGCCTGAGATTTACCTCTTCTTACAGCTTAGTGTCGTAGCTTCTGCACCAGGACATGGCCCTTGCTGGGTGTTGTGTGCTGTTGGGCAGCGCCTGCCGGACCCAATGACCCCTGGGTGAGGGCTCTCTCTGGCGTCACCCTGCCTGGCAGATAGTCCTTAACTGCCCCTGGTGGTGAAGTCTGCCGCATCCGTCGCCATCACCTTGTGGAGACAATCTTTGCATTTCTTTCTGGAAAGACTTCATACTTGTTGAAACCTATCATATCAAACACTTAGATTTGATGAATATTCCCCAAACCTTAGGGGAACCTCACCTGAACCTTCAAAGCCTCTGTTGCCTTTTCCACCCCATGTGTTCATGTGTTCCCAAGACTGAACCATCACCACAAACCCTCTCAGGAAAAATAACACTGGAGCTACAGGGAAAGTGATGAATCGTTCATTTTTATAAAGTCTGGTTGCATCCAACACTGGGATGCCAAGAATCTATGACTTCACTTTTTTTTTTTTCCCTAACACACTCCTAAAATGCACGACTGGGCACAGTTCCACTGGGAAACTAAATAAATCAAGAAGCCAGAGCTCCCTGTGAGATGCTGAGAATTTAGAATCCAAGCTAGCTCCAACTTTGATTTTCTCTTCTTTTTCTTAATGGATGTTCTCTTTAGTTTTCATGGATTTGTGAAATACATATTGGCTGAATCTACCAGTTTTTCCTGTAAAGCACCAGAAAGTAATTTTTTATTATTATAGCAAATAGAAATCTGGAGAAGGTAGGTAATTCGCTTGAGGCCCTAAAACACATTTGTCTATTTATTTTATAAAACTTTTTATTTTGTATTGGAACGTATAGCTGATTAACAGTCTGATAGTTTCAGGTATACAGCAAAGGCCCTCAGTCATAAACACATGTATCCACCCTCCTCCAAGCCTCCTCATTAACATGAACATCCCGGCTATAGGGTTTTAAGAAAAGCACTGTCAATTCTGCAGGGCAGAATGTCTATGGAAATAGCTATTTCCCTCTCTGTGGACTGGTTAGATTTGCAGAGCCCAAAGGCTTGGGGGCTTGAGCGCTGTGGGGCAGGGGCCTGAGATTTACCTCTTCTTACAGCTTAGTGTCGTAGCTTCTGCACCAGGACATGGCCCTTGCTGGGTGTTGTGTGCTGTTGGGCAGCGCCTGCCGGACCCAATGACCCCTGGGTGAGGGCTCTCTCTGGCGTCACCCTGCCTGGCAGATAGTCCTTAACTGCCCCTGGTGGTGAAGTCTGCCGCATCCGTCGCCATCACCTTGTGGAGACAATCTTTGCATTTCTTTCTGGAAAGACTTCATACTTGTTGAAACCTATCATATCAAACACTTAGATTTGATGAATATTCCCCAAACCTTAGGGGAACCTCACCTGAACCTTCAAAGCCTCTGTTGCCTTTTCCACCCCATGTGTTCATGTGTTCCCAAGACTGAACCATCACCACAAACCCTCTCAGGAAAAATAACACTGGAGCTACAGGGAAAGTGATGAATCGTTCATTTTTATAAAGTCTGGTTGCATCCAACACTGGGATGCCAAGAATCTATGACTTCACTTTTTTTTTTTCCCTAACACACTCCTAAAATGCACGACTGGGCACAGTTCCACTGGGAAACTAAATAAATCAAGAAGCCAGAGCTCCCTGTGAGATGCTGAGAATTTAGAATCCAAGCTAGCTCCAACTTTGATTTTCTCTTCTTTTTCTTAATGGATGTTCTCTTTAGTTTTCATGGATTTGTGAAATACATATTGGCTGAATCTACCAGTTTTTCCTGTAAAGCACCAGAAAGTAATTTTTTTTATTATTATAGCAAATAGAAATCTGGAGAAGGTAGGTAATTCGCTTGAGGCCCTAAAAACACATTTGTCTATTTATTTTTATAAAACTTTTTATTTTGTATTGGAACGTATAGCTGATTAACAGTCTGATAGTTTCAGGTATACAGCAAAGGCCCTCAGTCATAAACACATGTATCCACCCTCCTCCAAGCCCCCCTCCCATCCAGGCTGCCACATAACATTGAACAGAGTTCCCTGTGCTATCAGGAGGGCTTTGTTGGTTATTAATGTTAAATACAGCAGTGTGCACATGTTCATCCCAAACTCCCTATCTCTTACCCTGTCCTACCCTTCCCCTTCTCTGTAAGCTCATTCTCTAAGCTTGTTTCTGTTTTGTAAAGAAGATTTGTATCACTTCTTTTTAGATTCCAAATATAAGGGATGTCATATACATTTCTCCTTCTCTATTTGATTGACTTCACTCAGTATGAAAATCTTTAGCTCATTCATGTTGCTGCCAACAGCATTATTTAATTCTTTTTTATGGCTGAGTAATAGTCCATTGTATATGTGTGCGACATTTTCTTTACTCTTTCCTCTGTCGATGAACATTTGGGTTGCTTTCATGTCTTCACTACTGTAAACAGTGCTGCAATGAACACTGTGGTGCATGTATCTTTTCAGACCAAAACCCATCTGTTTAATCAATGAAATATGTTTATCAATGAAATGTGCAAGCCGAAAGTAAGGTAGAGGTCAGCAAATGCTTGGCCTTCTTTCAGTGCCTTCCTTTTTCTGGAACCAGTGAACGGGCTGGCTAAGCAGTGATGTTAAGAGCCTGGATCTGGCATCCTCTCATGGGGGGACTTGGCTAATGGGAAGTGCAATTATGAGTAGAGATGTTGATGTAAACATTAGCTTTTGGGACTTCCCTGGTGGTCCAGTGGCTAAGAATCTGCCTTGCAGTGCAGGGGATGCAGGTTTGATCCCTGGTCAGAAAAGCTCAGATGCCACACGCCATGGAGGATCTGAGCCTGTTAGCTCTGGAGCCCGCAGGCCACAAAGAGAGAATTCCTAAACCACAATGAAAGACTCCTGATGCCCACCTAAGACCCGACATAATCCATATTTCTTTAAAGACATTAGCTTTGGAATAAGAGAAATACAAGCCATCTTTTAAATCTCCTAGTTAAGACACTCTCTGATAATATAGGAACCCTTATACAGAACATCCAAGTAATGAATGGGAATGCATTGATGAATTGCTCTTTTCCACAAGGGTCTAAGGATGAGAAACAATGAACTAGGAACAAGAGTCTAAGTCAGAGGGGACCTAGAAGAAATCCTTGGACACAAGTGGTCAGATCTACATGGTGGCTTGTAACGCCTGCCTTTGTCCTGCATTTGAAGTTTTCTTTTAAACTTGACTGGGCCTCACGCCGTCTGAGTCAGCGCCGGCCGTGCCCAGAGCGAGGTTTCACAGCCGCTCACAGAAGCCTTCCTGTGAAGCCCGCCCTGGCTCTGGGCATTCCAGACCCGTGCCTGAAGACGCTTGTGTTCACACGGGTCCCCAGCTTGATCTGTCGCTGGAGCCGTCTTGTAGGCAATATTGCCTGACTGGGAGAAATTCGGGTATTTGGTAGCTGAACTTCCTTGCACTGATTTCTGGGCCAGAGTTTTTCAGCTGGGAGCGATTTTGCCCCCAGAGGACACGTGACAATGTCTGGGCGCTTTGGGGCGTCGCTACTGGAGACGCTACTGGCTTCTAGTGGGGAGAGGCCAGGGGTGCTGCTAAACACACAGGGGTGCACGGAACAGCTCCCCGGGAATGACTGGGCCCGAACCCCAATAGCTTCAAGTTTGAGAAACCCTGTCCACGACCAATTGAATCTTACCTTCTGTTTTATTTTTCACTTTTCGGCCGTGCCTTGTGGCATGTGGGATCTCAGTTCCCTGAGCAGGGACTGAGCCCAGATGCCCTTGCGCTGCAAGCACTGGGTCTTAACCACTGGCAAGTCCCCCGGTCGTTCAGTCACTAAGTTTTGTTGGACTCCGCCACCCCGTGAACTGTAGCCCTCCAGGCTCCTTTGTCCATGGGCTTTCCCCAGGCAAGAAGACTGGAGTGGGCTGCCACTTCCTTCTCCAGGGGATCTTCCCGACCCAGGGATCGAACCCGAGTCTCCTACATCTCCTGGGGTGGCAGGCAGATTCAGGGGAACCCCCTGAGCCACTAGAGGAGCCCGGAAGTTCCATTACATCCTTTTTTAGATAAGCAAAGGGCAGGAGGGTTCAGTGCAGTCTGTACCTGGCTGGTTTTCACCTTGTAATAGAAGACCTGCCTACCTTTTTTATGATAATCCTACTCTATCAAAAACAACCAGTTTAATATAGGAACCCTTATACAGAACATCCAAGTAATGAATGGGAATGCATTGATGAACCCCACAAGGGTCTAAGGATGAGAAACAATGAACTAGGAACAAGAGTCTAAGTCAGAGGGGACCTAGAAGAAATCCTTGGACACAAGTGGTCAGATCTACATGGTGGCTTGTAACGCCTGCCTTTGTCCTGCATTTGAAGTTTTCTTTTAAACTTGACTGGGCCTCACGCCGTCTGAGTCAGCGCCGGCCGTGCCCAGAGCGAGGTTTCACAGCCGCTCACAGAAGCCTTCCTGTGAAGCCCGCCCTGGCTCTGGGCATTCCAGACCCGTGCCTGAAGACGCTTGTGTTCACACGGGTCCCCAGCTTGATCTGTCGCTGGAGCCGTCTTGTAGGCAATATTGCCTGACTGGGAGAAATTCGGGTATTTGGTAGCTGAACTTCCTTGCACTGATTTCTGGGCCAGAGTTTTTCAGCTGGGAGCGATTTTGCCCCCAGAGGACACGTGACAATGTCTGGGCGCTTTGGGGCGTCGCTACTGGAGACGCTACTGGCTTCTAGTGGGGAGAGGCCAGGGGTGCTGCTAAACACACAGGGGTGCACGGAACAGCTCCCCGGGAATGACTGGGCCCGAACCCCAATAGCTTCAAGTTTGAGAAACCCTGTCCACGACCAATTGAATCTTACCTTCTGTTTTATTTTTCACTTTTCGGCCGTGCCTTGTGGCATGTGGGATCTCAGTTCCCTGAGCAGGGACTGAGCCCAGATGCCCTTGCGCTGCAAGCACTGGGTCTTAACCACTGGCAAGTCCCCCGGTCGTTCAGTCACTAAGTTTTGTTGGACTCCGCCACCCCGTGAACTGTAGCCCTCCAGGCTCCTTTGTCCATGGGCTTTCCCCAGGCAAGAAGACTGGAGTGGGCTGCCACTTCCTTCTCCAGGGGATCTTCCCGACCCAGGGATCGAACCCGAGTCTCCTACATCTCCTGGGGTGGCAGGCAGATTCAGGGGAACCCCCTGAGCCACTAGAGGAGCCCGGAAGTTCCATTACATCCTTTTTTAGATAAGCAAAGGGCAGGAGGGTTCAGTGCAGTCTGTACCTGGCTGGTTTTCACCTTGTAATAGAAGACCTGCCTACCTTTTTTATGATAATCCTACTCTATCAAAAACAACCAGAGACCTTAGTGACATGACACAATAAAATCTGACTTTTGCTCTGAGGCTGGCAGTCGGTGGTGCTGGTCTGCTGATCTGGGCTGGCGTGGCTGACCGTGCTGAGCCCACTGAGGCCTCTGCAGTCAGCTGCTGGTTTGCCTGGGAGCCGGCTGGTTTCGGACGGGTTCACTCTTACGCCTGATGGTGGGTGAGCTGTGGATGGGGGTGCCTGGACCACGTGGTGTGGCATCATCCAGGGGACTAGCCCAGGCTTTTCACATGTCGGTGGTGAAATTCAAGAGCAAGAGAGAAAACGAGTGAGGCCTCTTGAGGTCGCGCCTTGGAACTGGCACGTTACTTCTGACGTGCTCTGTCCGACAAAGCAAGTTCTAAGAGTCCAGGTGTGAGAAACAGGAGAAGAGCTACAGACCCCATTGCAAAGGGGAGGGATGTAGGGAGGAGTGAAAAACTGTGAACATCTTCGCAACCAACCTACCACACGCTTCTCCTCCAACTCTCAGTTACACGTGTGTGGCACCACTGGGTCGAACAGCAGCTTCTCCAGGAAGTTTTATCTAAACCCGCCCCTGTCTCCCCAGGGAACCCGGACTGACAGCTCTCTTCACACAGTGACACCATCATGGCACAACCACTGCCTGCCTCCCACTCCACCCAAGCCATCCTGTGATCCCTGCCCCCAAACACCCATGAATTAGCGTGT
Organism: Tragulus kanchil; assembly: GCA_022376925.1. Taxonomy (NCBI): domain Eukaryota; kingdom Metazoa; phylum Chordata; class Mammalia; order Artiodactyla; family Tragulidae; genus Tragulus; species Tragulus kanchil. Next base: position 151,996,362 of record JAIOJX010000006.1, read on the forward strand.
GGTTCCCTGTCTCTGTAGGTGCCCTAAATGTTTTCTTTTTAGTTATTATTATTATTTGGTTGTATTGGGTCTTGGCTGCTGCCTGCGGGCCTTCTCTAGTTGCAAGGGGCAGCGACTACTCTCTTGTTGTGGTTCCTGGGCTCTAAAGCACAGGCTCGGCAGCTGTGGTGCACAGCCTTAGTGGCCCCACGGCTTGTAGAATCTTCCCAGAGTAGGGATCGAACTCGTGTCCCCTGCATGGGCAGGTGGAGCCTCAACCACTGGACCACCATTTAGGAAGTCCTAAATGTTCTGTGGATCTGGCCCTAGAGTCTGAGCTAAAGAGCTTGAATTATGGAATGAGAATCTCTCTGCCCCAATCCTACCTTTGCCTTTTCCTACATCAAGCCAAGCAAATTAACCTATCAATTAATCTGTTTTCCTGTACACACCGTGGAGAGAAACCAGCACATCCAGCGCACCTTGGGAGGACAAAGTGAGAGGACACAGGGTGAGCACTGGGAAGAGGAGGGCAGCAATCCTCACCAAGGGCGGCTTTTATGGCACCAGTGCCTCGCTCAGGATTTCAGCCTAGTGTGTGGAGAACTATGACTGTATTTATTAACTCATCATTTGTGTGTAGATGGGGCATCAGGGCGCTTCTCACTCAGGAAGGGAACAGCGCCTGTCCCTGGCCAGCTGACTCCTCGCGGCTGAATTCATTTTGCTTCTCCGGCTGGAAGAGATTATCATCTCCTCCTCCGGAGGTCACTGGAGCTGAGAAAGTCAACTCGCCTCCAGGGAGAGACTGTGCTCCCCGGGGAAGGAGCCCTCCGGCGTCCTGTCCTGCGCGGCTGACTCATCCTGGGGAGGCTGGCCGACTGCCGGATCCCTGCCGATCACAGGGATAATGGAGATGGCCGCGTGGGTGGAGTTTCTAGCAAGCTCTGGGGCTGAATTCGGTGTTGCTGTAACATTTTGGGAACTGTTAAAATAAGACACGTACAATTTCGGACAGACTTTTAAATGGCAGTTTAAAACGGCTGCTTCTGCCATGGCCTGGGTGTGTGGATTTTATAACCATAAAAAATGAGAAGCTGGCCTCATGCATAATTCACTGACTCAGTTCTGGCAGCTGCCACGCCCCTCCCAGGGTGACTGTGTCTGTCGCTTTTAATATCCCGGAAATTGGCCCTGGTGTCTCTCACTCGGTGGGCCTCTGCAGAAATGGAACCTGGTGGGCGGGTGACGCCATCAGCTTCGCCCACCTCCCAAGCGTCAGGTGGGTCTTCCCTGGCCTTGAAGTTGTTCTCCTTTGTAAAGGCTTCAGGTTAGAAGTGAACACTTCTGAAACGCTTGCAAGAGATTCCTCAGGGGCTGGAAGACGTCTGACTGTGGAAGGAGACATTGGGCAAATCCAGCCAAATTAAAGTCTGCATCTTGATGGGCCATCTCAGGAAATTTACTGAAACAGGACCTCTATGAGCCACCTGTTGTCCATACTAACATTTTTAGTCTCTAAAATGCCTTTGTGTTGCATCGTCAGGAGATGATCATTGAGCACTGATCATCCTGGTTTGGGGGCTTCCCACGTGGCACTAGTGGTAAACAACCCGCCTGCCAAAGCCAGAGACACCGGAGACATGTGTTCCACCCCTGGGCTCGGGGACCCCCTGGAGGAGGAGGGCGTGGAAACTCACACCAGTATTCTTACCTGGAGAATCCCTTGGATAGAGGAGAGACTTCAGTGTACAGGGTCGCAAAGAATTGGGCACGACTGAATTGACTAAGCCTGCATGCATCCTGGCTTTTAATTTTTTTTGGCTGAACTGCATGGCATGTGGGATCTTAGTTCCCTGACAAGGGATCGAACCTCCACCCGTGCACTGGAAGCCTGGAGTCTTAACCCCTGGATAGAGAAGTTTCAATTCTGGCTTTTAATGTATATTTAAACATTTCCACATGTACTGGTCTTGCTTTTAAAGTAGTACTTTGCTTTTTGAGTTCAAGATCCATGATTTACATTTGTCTTTTTTTTTTTCTTTTTTTCTACATTTCTTAGCATCAAATTGGACACATATAGCTTGACTCCTACAGATCAGAGTTCTTCCAAACTAGTAGCTACAGATTTAATTTGTTTGATTGTTTTTGTGTGAGTGTGAGTGTGTGTGTGAGTTGCCTTACTGCAACTTTGTAAAAGGCAAGATACTTAGATAGATGTCACGTGGGGTTGCACTTAAGCAGTCCAGCATGGGTGTTACGTGGTCTGGCTGCTTCATATGTTTTGGTGCCTTCACTAGGATGTGAGTTTCCACCAATGCTCAAGGCTGGAGGAAGGCTCCCTCCGCCACCCAGCCCCCTCTAAGCCCTGATCTTACTTTGAAACTCTGGTTCCACCCCCTCCTTGAGGTCTCCCTGATGTGACATCCACAAGGGTCTCTCCCGCCTCTCAGCTCCACCAGTGCCTGCCCTCAGTGCACTTAGTTCAGCAGCTTATAGATACACGCTGGGGCTTTGTCTCTTCTCTGTGGGTATTTGTCCTCTCTTGCCAATCACATTTCAGACCCTTTTCAAGCAGGTTCTGGTACCACTTGGCATCCCCAGAGGAGTCCCATACAGCGTGTGTGCGTGCTCCGGCGCTGTGTCCCGTGGGACTCTCTGCAGCCCCATGGACTACAGCTGGCCAGGCTCCTGTTCATGGGATTTCCCAGGTAAGACTACTGGAGTGGGTTGCCATTTCACAGAGAGGATGCTACATGTGTGTTTGCAGACAAGTGAGATGGATCTCCTCAGAGACATTTTAGTTTTGAAAATATTTTTATTGATTTGGCTGCGCGGGGTCTTAGCCGTGGCAATGGGATCTAGTTCCTGGACCAGGGATGGAATCCAGGCCCTGTGCACTGGGAGTGTGAAATCCTCTCCTCCGAGCCAGTGCACCACGAGGAATGTCCCAAGACAGTTTTTTGTTTATATATATATATATATATATATATATATATATATATATATATATATTTAAATTTTGGCCTCTTTTATTGTTTTTTTAAAAATTTATTTATATTCTTCCATCTTTATCCCCTGACCTGCGTGGGCCTCCCATTGCAGCGGCTCCTCTCACTGCAGAGCACCACAAGTGCTCCAGAGCACCGGCTTGTAACTGGACCCACCGGTCCAGCCGATCTGAGGCACGTGGGATCTTCCAGGGCCAGGGATTCAACCGGTGCCCCTGGCACCACAAGGCAGACTCTCTACCCACTGGACCACCAGGGAAGCCCCTGGACAGTTATTTTTTAATGGGCACTTTTCAGGGAGGACTTTGTCAATCTTATGGCCACAATGCTTGGGTTCACATCTCCATGTTTGATTGCAATCATGGATCTCTTTTTACTTTTTGCCCTTTACAATCATTTAAAGACAGGTTAAGCCTCTGAGACACATCCAGACCTTGGCGCTCCAAAGCCTCTGTTGGTTAGGATTTCTGTCCACTTTTGCGGAAGCTAGCTAGACATTTTCCTGCATTAGTTCAAGCACAGGAGACAGACCACAGTGAGAATGGTATTAGACGCAGCCAGCATGTCATGCTCCTTAACCAATGGTTTTTTGGCACCTCCCCTGTGCACTGCGTTGAGTCAACATGAGGAGCAAGTCAGGACTCTTTAGGGAGCTTTCAGTCTAGCTGGAGAAATACCGTAGACATGTATGAAATACATGTAAAACCCATGATCCTATGGTCGGGACTAAAGCCTCAGTAAGGGCTGTGCGTTCCAAGGAGGGCGATGTCTCAAAAGAGTCAGGAGGTTTCCGGAGAAGGCAGATCTGTTCGGGGCCTAGACCGTACGTGGAATTGGTAGAGGTGAAATTGAGCTGGGGAAAACACCAAGAGAAGGGGGACAATTTGTAATGAGAAGAAGTGTTAGAGTCACAGATAATCGAACACTTACCATCAAACTACAGATTTCTGAATCTTAGTGCTTATTTGAAAAAGACGGTGGGGCGCTGTCACGGGCACTCCCCAGATGAAGGACGCACACGTCTGTGGAGCCTCGAAGGCACCAGGTGACCCACAGCTGCCTGTCAGCTTTACAGCAACCGCCAGAAGCGGTCAAAGCAGGGACTTCCCTGGGGTTCAGTGGTAGGACTCCGCGCTCCCAGTGCAGGCAAGTTGGGGTTCAGTCTCTGATCAGGGAACTAGATCCCACTTGCTGCAACTAGGTGTTCAAATGCCACAACTAAAGATCCCCGATGCTGCCACTAAGACCCGGTGCAGCCAAATAAATAAATACTTTTATTTATAATACTTTAAATAAATACTTTTAAAAGTAGAAGGAAAAAGAAGCAGGCAAGCAAGTCTGTAGGCCAGGAGACAGGACTGTCTAGGTGAGACACAAGGCCCTGAGGGACGTGATGGGGAGGGCTGGGTGCCCTCCAGGTCACCTGTTGGAGAGCTGAGGTGTCTGGATGAGGGTCTGGGCTCTAAGCAGCAGCTGCGATGCACAGGGCAGCCCTGGGGATTTTTTAGCAGACCTTGAAGTTCCTCGTTTGGAAAGTACACAGGCCCAGGCACCAGAAGCTGTGGGTGGCGGAAGAGGGCTGAGTCTGACCTACTCATTTTGCTCATGCGAGTGAGGTTTCGTCTCCAGTGATATGACAAATACTTAGGTTAAAGCAAGACTCCCAAAATATGGATAGCCTGAAATGCTAAAATCCTGAAATCTAAAACAAGTGAAGTCTGAAATACTAAATTCAAAATAGTGAAAACCCAGGAGGACCCCACCACCACGCTCCAGAGTCAGGGATTCTGAGTAATTCCTCTCTGAATCATTCAACTGTTCTGTATTCCAGAAACCCAGCACGATAGCGATTCTCTATAATTTTGCCAAGCTGGAGTCATTTCTAAGCAGAAGGACTGATGAACAGCTCAAGTTTTCCCTGGCTCATCAGCTCTTAAATAAGTAACATATTTTCTATATATTATTTATATTTCCAGCTATTGTTTGTGAGCTGGTCAGAGCTGCCTGCTGGTTTTGCCAGTGTTGTGTGGGTATTGTTCTCAGAGTAATAATGACATGTAATCGTTTTCCGGGACAAGCTAAACGACTAATCAGCCATTTTGGTGAAAGGAGAAGAGAAATAAGGAAAGCATTTAACACTTTCTATGCATGCTGCTATTTAAATTTCTTGTTGTCACTCTTAACTAAACCCACACTACATTTATAGAGCAGAGGAAATTCACTGTCTTTACCTCTGTTCAAGTTTTAAAAAGTAGCCATTTGGGGCTTCCCTGGTAGCATAGATGGTAAAAAATCTGCCTGCAATGCAGCAGCCCAGGGTTCAATCCCTGGGTTGGAAAGACCCCCTGAAGAAGGGAAGGGCAACCCACTCCAGTATTCTTGCCTGGAGAAGTCCATGGACAGAGAAGCCTGGTGGGTTACAGTCCACAGGGTCACAAAGAGGCAGACACAGATAACACCTTCACTTCCTTTTGGTGGGGGGGTTGCCAGAGGGGAACGGTGGGAAGAGGGATAGGTAGGTAGTTTGGGATGGGCATGTACACACTGATACATTTAAAACAAGGTTCTACTGCGTAAAACAGGGAACTCTGCCCAATATTATGTGGCAGCCTGGATGGGAGGGGAGTTTGGGGGAGAAGGGATACATGCAAATGTCTGGCGGAGTCACCTGCTGTGCACCTGAAACTATTGCAACATTGTTAATTGGCTACACCCCAATATAAAATAAAAAGCTTAAGAAAGTAGCCATTTGGCCCAAATATCATGACAGACCAAGTGTCAAAAGAGGAGAAATAAGTCTTATAATCAGAAGGCATATTTGAATTGAGGTCTGGGTTGAAAAACCGCTAATTAGTCTGAAGAGTCTAGCAGTGGTGAGAAGGCTCTTCACACCCAGTTGAGCAGAGAGGTTTCCAATCATTCTACTGCCAAGAAAGTCCCAGCCTGGTCCTCTCTGTAGAAGGCCATGCCTTCCCCGCTTAAAAACTAAGTATTAGTGGATGGAAAGGGTGCTTAAGCAGTTGCAATATTGTTTTGTGACCCTTAATATTGAAAGGCAGATGCCTTCAGAGAACAAGTGCACCCACTAGAAATGTCCATGGGTATTGTTCTCAGAGTAATAATGACATGTAATCGTTTTCCGGGACAAGCTAAACGACTAATCAGCCATTTTGGTGAAAGGAGAAGAGAAATAAGGAAAGCATTTAACACTTTCTATGCATGCTGCTATTTAAATTTCTTGTTGTCACTCTTAACTAAACCCACACTACATTTATAGAGCAGAGGAAATTCACTGTCTTTACCTCTGTTCAAGTTTTAAAAAGTAGCCATTTGGGGCTTCCCTGGTAGCATAGATGGTAAAAAATCTGCCTGCAATGCAGCAGCCCAGGGTTCAATCCCTGGGTTGGAAAGACCCCCTGAAGAAGGGAAGGGCAACCCACTCCAGTATTCTTGCCTGGAGAAGTCCATGGACAGAGAAGCCTGGTGGGTTACAGTCCACAGGGTCACAAAGAGGCAGACACAGATAACACCTTCACTTCCTTTTGGTGGGGGGGTTGCCAGAGGGGAACGGTGGGAAGAGGGATAGGTAGGTAGTTTGGGATGGGCATGTACACACTGATACATTTAAAACAAGGTTCTACTGCGTAAAACAGGGAACTCTGCCCAATATTATGTGGCAGCCTGGATGGGAGGGGAGTTTGGGGGAGAAGGGATACATGCAAATGTCTGGCGGAGTCACCTGCTGTGCACCTGAAACTATTGCAACATTGTTAATTGGCTACACCCCAATATAAAATAAAAAGCTTAAGAAAGTAGCCATTTGGCCCAAATATCATGACAGACCAAGTGTCAAAAGAGGAGAAATAAGTCTTATAATCAGAAGGCATATTTGAATTGAGGTCTGGGTTGAAAAACCGCTAATTAGTCTGAAGAGTCTAGCAGTGGTGAGAAGGCTCTTCACACCCAGTTGAGCAGAGAGGTTTCCAATCATTCTACTGCCAAGAAAGTCCCAGCCTGGTCCTCTCTGTAGAAGGCCATGCCTTCCCCGCTTAAAAACTAAGTATTAGTGGATGGAAAGGGTGCTTAAGCAGTTGCAATATTGTTTTGTGACCCTTAATATCGACCTTGAAAGGAACAAGCCATTGTCCTATCAGAGAACAAGTGCACCCACTAGAAATGTCCATGGGGGTCTCAACTCCTGACTATTCGTTCATATTGCTCCAAGAGATTCTGAGATGGCTCTGTCCAGGCAGATTTGTCTTGGAGGCACTGAAGCGTGGATCATGTAAACAAGGCTTGAGGTCTTTAAGGAAAGTTCTCGGCAAGGTGGTGTGGATTTCCTGAGAGCCTGTTGCATACCCAGCCCGTGCTGAGTACAGAGAATAGGAAGACAAGCGGCCCACCGTTCTTCTCCTAGGAACTGAGGCAGTCAGCAGGCCTGCATGCCAGAGCAAACGGGGTCTCAAGCCAAGTGCTAGATGAGTGGTACTGTCGGTGCCATTGCATTTCCAGCAGGAAGCTCGGCCGTGTGTTTGTTGACACCCAGGAGTGCCTCAGCTCTGCAGGCTGCTAAGAACGAGGGACAAATATTGACGTGGAGTATCAGGTTGTCTTTCATTTAGGAAGATAAGCCTGGTAGCAGTGTGTTGGGGAAACAAGAGTCAGGAGCAACACATCCATGAAAGAGAAGGAACGGCCTGGACGGCAGCAGGCAGAGAACCAGCCAGGTGGGAGCAGAAGAGACACGGGAGTGAGGTCGCGACGAGGTAGGCCTGTCTCTGCTTCCTCTCTGGTTAGATCGCAGCTTCTGTCTTAGTTCAGGCTGTTATAACAAGATAGCATAGGCCGGGAGCTTACACAACAATTTGCTCCTCACAGCTCTGAAGATGGGAAGTCCAGGCTCAGAGTGCCGACAGATCCTGTGTCTGGTGGGGAAGGGCTTCATGACTTGCAGATGACTCTCTTCTCACTGTATCCTCACTTGGCTGAAAGAAACATCATTTCTCGTGCGTGTGTTTCTTTTCATAAGGACAATGATTCTATTCATAAGGACTCCACCTTCATGACCTGATTCCCCCACAAAGATCCCACCTCCAATACCATCACAATGAGGGTCAGGATTTCAACGTGTGAATTTTGAACGGATATAAACATTCAGCCCGTAATAGTACTCTAAGTATTAATATATCTATAATACTACTGATTTAATTGCAAGTTTCTTGAAGGCAATACCTTGTTTGCAGAGGGGGCTCTGATGGTTGAATTAAATTGTGTATAACCTAATACACAATTATGTTGAAATCAAATCAATGTTGAAATGAGATTTTTTCAGACTGATTATTGCTATTCATGAAAATCTGTTTAACTGTTCTCTAAGACATACTTAGATGTCATAAATGTAAATCTATTTTGGATATCAAGATTATTTTATACCAGTGGTCTGTCTCCTGACAGTATATTTCTTTGAATAGAAGCACTCCCATCTCGCCCCCTGCAAAATACACACAATCAAAAGTCTCAGAATCGAAAATGCTTACCATCTGCTGAAACCTGTCTACAGGACAAGAAGCAACAGTTAGAACTAGGCATGGAAGAATGGACTGGTTCAAAATTGGGAAAGGAGTACATCAATGGTGTTTAGTTTCGAGACGCCAAGGAGTGCCTCAGCTCTGCAGGCTGCTAAGAACGAGGGACAAATATTGACGTGGAGTATCAGGTTGTCTTTCATTTAGGAAGATAAGCCTGGTAGCAGTGTGTTGGGGAAACAAGAGTCAGGAGCAACACATCCATGAAAGAGAAGGAACGGCCTGGACGGCAGCAGGCAGAGAACCAGCCAGGTGGGAGCAGAAGAGACACGGGAGTGAGGTCGCGACGAGGTAGGCCTGTCTCTGCTTCCTCTCTGGTTAGATCGCAGCTTCTGTCTTAGTTCAGGCTGTTATAACAAGATAGCATAGGCCGGGAGCTTACACAACAATTTGCTCCTCACAGCTCTGAAGATGGGAAGTCCAGGCTCAGAGTGCCGACAGATCCTGTGTCTGGTGGGGAAGGGCTTCATGACTTGCAGATGACTCTCTTCTCACTGTATCCTCACTTGGCTGAAAGAAACATCATTTCTCGTGCGTGTGTTTCTTTTCATAAGGACAATGATTCTATTCATAAGGACTCCACCTTCATGACCTGATTCCCCCACAAAGATCCCACCTCCAATACCATCACAATGAGGGTCAGGATTTCAACGTGTGAATTTTGAACGGATATAAACATTCAGCCCGTAATAGTACTCTAAGTATTAATATATCTATAATACTACTGATTTAATTGCAAGTTTCTTGAAGGCAATACCTTGTTTGCAGAGGGGGCTCTGATGGTTGAATTAAATTGTGTATAACCTAATACACAATTATGTTGAAATCAAATCAATGTTGAAATGAGATTTTTTCAGACTGATTATTGCTATTCATGAAAATCTGTTTAACTGTTCTCTAAGACATACTTAGATGTCATAAATGTAAATCTATTTTGGATATCAAGATTATTTTATACCAGTGGTCTGTCTCCTGACAGTATATTTCTTTGAATAGAAGCACTCCCATCTCGCCCCCTGCAAAATACACACAATCAAAAGTCTCAGAATCGAAAATGCTTACCATCTGCTGAAACCTGTCTACAGGACAAGAAGCAACAGTTAGAACTAGGCATGGAAGAATGGACTGGTTCAAAATTGGGAAAGGAGTACATCAAAGCTGTATATTGTCACTCTGCTAATTTAACTTATATGCAGAGTGCATCATGTGAAATGCTGGGCTGGATGACTCACAAGCCGGAATCAAGATTTTGGGGAGAAATAGTAACAACCTCAGATATGCAGATGTTACCACTTTAATGCAGAAAGTGAACAGGAATTAAAGAGACCCTTGAAAAAGGCGAAAGAAGAAAATGAATAAGCTGGCTTAAAACTCCACATTCAAAAAACAAAGATGGCATCTGCTACTATATCACTGCATGGCAAATAGACGGGGAAAAAGTGGAAACAGCGTGAGATTTCATTTTCTTGGGTTTCGAAATCACTGTAGACGGTGAATGTAGCCACAGAATTAAAAGATGCTTGTTCTTTGGAAGAAAAGCGATGACAAACCTAGATAAGAGCATTAAAAACCTGAGACATCACTTTACCAACAGAGGTCTGTATAGTCAAGGCTGTGGACTTTCTTATAGTCGTGTGCGGAGGTGAGAGTTGGACCAGGAAGAAGGCTGAGCACTGAAGAGCTGATGCTTTTGAACTGTGGTGCTGGAGAGGACTCTGGAGAGTCCCTTGGACTGCCCGGAGATCAAACCAGTCCATCCTGAATAAACCCTGAATATCCATCGGAAGGACTGGTGCTGACGCTGAAGCTCCAATACTTTGGCCACCTGATGTGAAGAGCCAGCCCCCTGGGAAAGACCCTGGTGTTGGCAAAGACGGAGGGCAGGAGGAGACAGGGGAGGAGACGGCTGGATGGCATCACTGACTCGACCGGCATGAATCTGAGCAAACTCTAGGAAGTGGTAACGGACAGGGATACCTGGCAGGCTACAGTTCCTGGGGTCGCAGAGAGTCAGACATGACTTAACCACAGTACAACAACAAATAAAACAGAATGAAGCAAACCCTTCATTTGAAGCAGAAACCTAAATGCTTTCACGGGTGTTAATCAATTTCTTGGCCATTTAAGCATTTCATCACATTTTGTTTTTCCACTTTTTAAATTCATCAAGCCTCCAGCTTGGGGACTTCTGAAAAATTTCTTGAATGCATCATGTGAAATCGCTGGGCTTAGGAAATGCCCCTCAGGCATGGAAGAATGGACTGGTTCAAAATTGGGAAAGGAGTACATCAAAGCTGTATATTGTCACTCTGCTAATTTAACTTATATGCAGAGTGCATCATGTGAAATGCTGGGCTGGATGACTCACAAGCCGGAATCAAGATTTTGGGGAGAAATAGTAACAACCTCAGATATGCAGATGTTACCACTTTAATGCAGAAAGTGAACAGGAATTAAAGAGACCCTTGAAAAAGGCGAAAGAAGAAAATGAATAAGCTGGCTTAAAACTCCACATTAAAAAAACAAAGATGGCATCTGCTACTATATCACTGCATGGCAAATAGACGGGGAAAAAGTGGAAACAGCGTGAGATTTCATTTTCTTGGGTTTCGAAATCACTGTAGACGGTGAATGTAGCCACAGAATTAAAAGATGCTTGTTCTTTGGAAGAAAAGCGATGACAAACCTAGATAAGAGCATTAAAAACCTGAGACATCACTTTACCAACAGAGGTCTGTATAGTCAAGGCTGTGGACTTTCTTATAGTCGTGTGCGGAGGTGAGAGTTGGACCAGGAAGAAGGCTGAGCACTGAAGAGCTGATGCTTTTGAACTGTGGTGCTGGAGAGGACTCTGGAGAGCCCCTTTGGGACTGCCCGGAGATCAAACCAGTCCATCCTGAATAAACCCTGAATATCCATCGGAAGGACTGGTGCTGACGCTGAAGCTCCAATACTTTGGCCACCTGATGTGAAGAGCCAGCCCCCTGGGAAAGACCCTGGTGTTGGCAAAGACGGAGGGCAGGAGGAGACAGGGGAGGAGACGGCTGGATGGCATCACTGACTCGACCGGCATGAATCTGAGCAAACTCTAGGAAGTGGTAACGGACAGGGATACCTGGCAGGCTACAGTTCCTGGGGTCGCAGAGAGTCAGACATGACTTAACCACAGTACAACAACAAATAAAACAGAATGAAGCAAACCCTTCATTTGAAGCAGAAACCTAAATGCTTTCACGGGTGTTAATCAATTTCTTGGCCATTTAAGCATTTCATCACATTTTGTTTTTCCACTTTTTAAATTCATCAAGCCTCCAGCTTGGGGACTTCTGATCTATAAAAAGCTTTTTTTCTCTTTTTTAATGTAAAAAGCTTTTTAACAAACATCCCCAACACTTTTGTGAGAATACCGCTTCTCCTCAGAGCGCAAAAAATAGAAACTACTTTCTATTCTGAATAATGTATAGGGTTCTGTTCTCTGAGGCTGCCTGGAGTTCCTACTTCAGCCAAGCGACGGAGAGTTCTGTGCTTAGCCTGGCCATCTGTTCCAAGGGCTGTGTATTGACAGGGTGCTGGGCAGCCTCATGTCCACTGCTGGTACTTGCCGGTACTAACTGTGACTTCTTGTCTGGTCTGCTTTCTCACTTGTGTTCACAAGCTGCATATTTCTACCCTCGTGTTGACCATAATCCATCAGGCTCTGCTGTTGATGGGATTCTCCAGGCAAGAGCACTAGAGTGGGTTGCCATGCCCTCCTTCAGGGGATCTTCCCAATCTAGGGATCAAACCTGGGTCTTCTGCATTGCAGGCAGATGCTTTACAGCTTGAGCCACAGGGAATCAGCCTTCTATACACACACAGCACCTCTGTTTTGGACTTCCTTCCCACTTAGGTCACCACAGAACACGGAGTAGAGCTCCCTGAGCTGCACAGTAGGTTCTCATTAGTTCTCTATTTTATACACAGTATCAATAGTCTATAAAGGTCTTTCCCAAACTCCCAGCTCATCCCACCCACCTCTCAGGTGATTCTGATGCGCACTGGCATTTGAGACCTACTGATCCTCGATAAACAGGCCAGCATGGTGTGTACGTAGGTTTACAATCAAGGACCCGGTAGGTATGTGTACGTGTAGATGAATGTGTGTGGCCAGTGGGGTGCTGGAGAAGGGGGGGTGTTAATCTTCATTATTCACAAATAGAGCTCAAGGAAATAACTCCTGGAGGTGGATCCAGAGAGTAACTCAATCATGTAGATGCGGTCTCTTCATGTCTTGTCCCACGATTTCTTTCTTTGTCAAGCTAGGTCTTGGGGACCCCAGGTTAAGTGTAAATAGAGCGTGGGTCCTGTATCCTGCTGAGATCTTGAGGAGGTCCTCAATGCCGGCTTCAGAGTCAGCTCTGGTGCCTCTAGGTGCGCCCCTGTGTCTTGGAGGGGTGGGGGACCTGTCTCCCCTTGGGAGCAGGGATCTGAGGCTGAGACGTCACTGGGACAGGCAGACCCCTCTCTATGCAGAAGGGCTTTTTTTTTTTTTTACTGTAGATCATTCCGCCACCTTTCTATGGCTCTGAAGCACCTTACTTGAGTTTTGTGGGCGACGGACAGGTCATAAGAATCGACACTAAATGCTCTTTGTGTCACATAAGAAGCTACTTCCGAAGATGGTCATCAGTCCTCAGTTTTCAGTATGTCGTGTCAAAATGATAGCAAAACAGTCACATACACGAACCCACCGTGCCTAGAAACCTGTCTCGACCAGAGTCTGCCAGAGCACCGCGCGGGGGCACCACCTGCGGGGCTCGCGATTGATTGGACTCTGCTCCCTGGTGGACAGTCGGTCTCACTGCAACTTGCCCGGCGCCTCTCGCTTGCTTCCTTAAAGTGTTGGTGAACAGTCGAAGCTTTGCCTTTATATTCTCTGTCCTTTCTCCTATCCCGAGCTTCTGTGGCCATGTGGCGTTTCATCGACCCCATGCTGATTTAGGGACATCCAGACGTCATCATCAGAGTCATCTCATCCCTGTTGGGTGGATCAGGGGCTCATTACAAGGAACGTGTGACCTTTGGCACCACTGGTGGGCTTGTACAAATACATATGCGGCACCTCATGCTTGAGGTTCTTCTAAAGTACATTTAAAAACTCATATTCTAAAATAGAAATAGTTTTAATTTTTATATTGGTAATATGTTTGTTTTAGAAAAATTAAAAATGACACCCTGACTGCTACCACTTACTGAACAGAAGCTGGGCTGTTTCTTTTCCATACACCTATCCTCCCCCAGCCCCTCCTGCCGCACCTGTTAATCGTCATTATTCACAAATAGAGCTCAAGGAAATAACTCCTGGAGGTGGATCCAGAGAGTAACTCAATCATGTAGATGCGGTCTCTTCATGTCTTGTCCCACGATTTCTTTCTTTGTCAAGCTAGGTCTTGGGGACCCCAGGTTAAGTGTAAATAGAGCGTGGGTCCTGTATCCTGCTGAGATCTTGAGGAGGTCCTCAATGCCGGCTTCAGAGTCAGCTCTGGTGCCTCTAGGTGCGCCCCTGTGTCTTGGAGGGGTGGGGGACCTGTCTCCCCTTGGGAGCAGGGATCTGAGGCTGAGACGTCACTGGGACAGGCAGACCCCTCTCTATGCAGAAGGGCTTTTTTTTTTTTTTACTGTAGATCATTCCGCCACCTTTCTATGGCTCTGAAGCACCTTACTTGAGTTTTGTGGGCGACGGACAGGTCATAAGAATCGACACTAAATGCTCTTTGTGTCACATAAGAAGCTACTTCCGAAGATGGTCATCAGTCCTCAGTTTTCAGTATGTCGTGTCAAAATGATAGCAAAACAGTCACATACACGAACCCACCGTGCCTAGAAACCTGTCTCGACCAGAGTCTGCCAGAGCACCGCGCGGGGGCACCACCTGCGGGGCTCGCGATTGATTGGACTCTGCTCCCTGGTGGACAGTCGGTCTCACTGCAACTTGCCCGGCGCCTCTCGCTTGCTTCCTTAAAGTGTTGGTGAACAGTCGAAGCTTTGCCTTTATATTCTCTGTCCTTTCTCCTATCCCGAGCTTCTGTGGCCATGTGGCGTTTCATCGACCCCATGCTGATTTAGGGACATCCAGACGTCATCATCAGAGTCATCTCATCCCTGTTGGGTGGATCAGGGCTCATTACAAGGAACGTGTGACCTTTGGCACCACTGGTGGGCTTGTACAAATACATATGCGGCACCTCATGCTTGAGGTTCTTCTAAAGTACATTTAAAAACTCATATTCTAAAATAGAAATAGTTTTAATTTTTATATTGGTAATATGTTTGTTTTAGAAAAATTAAAAATGACACCCTGACTGCTACCACTTACTGAACAGAAGCTGGGCTGTTTCTTTTCCATACACCTATCCTCCCCCAGCCCCTCCTGCCGCACCTTCCTCTTCCCTGATCCTCTTTAATTCTACTCATTTCTTCCACAAACGAGAAAATAGAGAAAGATGAAGAGAGGGGAGACTGGGCAAGGACGGAAAGCAAGCAGGGCTGACTTGCGCCCTGGACTTTCCTGACAGGGGGCAGCTGTGGTCATCACCAAGTGAGACAGCGCCCCTCCGGGTTCAGCCCCGTCATTTCACACCACCAAAGACACACAGTCCCTCTTCCTCCTTTTGTGATCTCTCTTTTTTTTTTTTGTCATCAATTCCATCTGCAGGCTCAAATCCCCTTTCCCTTTGGCTTCTTAACGTCCTTCTTCATTTTCAGTGTCAGAAAGGAAAGGCGTTGTCTGCGTATTATTGGCTGGGCTGAGACTATTTCCTAGGTACCACCTAGAAGTTTCCACAGCCTTGTGTGAGCCTGTTCATATTTTTCTTGCTGGTTAGACAAGGATCTTAGATTTTAGAGTTACTAACCCTAGGTCTGTCACAGAAGTTAAAAAAAAAATTATTCACTCACCCATTTACTCAAGAAACTTATGATATGTCAGATGCTGCTCTAGATTTTGGAAATGCAGTGACTTCAAAAGGATCATTGAGGTGTCTGCTTTCATGGAGGGAAGAGAAACATGAAAGCAGAGAAATAGTTTTAGACTTTGGTGAGTGCCTCGCAGAAAACAAGGTGATGGGGGAGTAGCTATGTCTCTGAGTGCAGGTGAAGTTTAATTCAAGGGCTAGCAATGAGGGACTTGGGGAAATCCTCTGAGAGAAGGAACAGCAAATGCAAACAGTCGTCCGAGTAGGCTTCTTGCATGTGAGGACCTAAAGGAAGGTTGCTAGGGTCACAACAGAGAAAGCAAGAGGGATGGAGGGGTAGGGAGGCCGAGGCAAATTTGGTTCTCAGCCTCGGTGTGAGTGGAGCAAGGTTCAAAGCCAAAGGCCTGGAGAAGAGAAGATGGGTTTGACAAATCCCTGAAGAGGTAGAAGGAGCTGAACTTGTTACTAAGTGAAGTAGGGGGAGAGGAAGAGAGTGTGCCCCAGGTTTCCATGAGGGCAGCAACACGCGTGGCGGGTTCCATGAAGACCCTACTACACCACGACCTTTCCCAAGTTCCCACCATGAGGAGGAGCGATCTGGGGGAGGACACGTCAAAGAGCACTTCCCCGCTGCCCAGGCTAAAGCCCCAGCAAACAGGGCACACAGTGGCCCATGTCACATCTGCTTTTCATCTTGAATTGAAGAGAGGCACCTCCCTACCCCGAATCCTGGCTGATCAGAGGCCTCGAATTAAAACAAGGAAGGAAAAGGCTTTATTCCTAACAGACTGAGACCTGCCTTACCTAGATTGCTACAACCTGCCCATCTGCATCTGTGACTGTTAGGCTCATACACACCTACACGGGGCCACAAAGAGTCGGACACAACTTAGTGCTGCACGACAACAAGAACAGCTAACTTGCCTACTTGGAATTAACGGGAAGAATCATTAATCATCATGAGAAAAATAAACCCACTGCAAATCAACGCTTGCCCCTGTTAACTGTCCCTCTCAGGGCTCAAGTCCAAACCCAGGTGTGTCCCCCCCCCCCCCCACCCAGCTGGCACCTCAGGGTCATAGGACCTGCATCAGGTGCTCGCTAAGACCTCTCATGGTCTTTAGTTTCCGCTCATCATGAGCAAGGCCGGCTCTCCCCTTGAGGCGTCCCAGGTGTGAATTTCCTTTATTACCATGCCTTCCGTTATCTTTTTAAGTCTAACTATCCCAGACACCTCAAATTCAAGGAAAAGGAATTCAGGTGTTTTTCTCCAAAGCTTTCTCACACTGATAATCTTATGGACTGTATAAAAACTCTGGGAGGTATAGGCACAGAGGGGCCCATCTTCCTGATGTGAAAACTGAGGCCCGGAAGCCTGGACTTGCCTGAGGTCAGCAGATGAGTTGGGAGGCACAGGGGCAGGCACGTCTAGCACCAGGCCGACTGCCAAACCCCTTCCCTGATCCCACCTCCTTGTGAGCAGTTCCAGTGGTCATCACACCAGCTTCACTTTATAGATGAAGAAACCAAACCTCACTTGTGACCTGCCTGAGGCCAGGCGGCTATAAACAGCGATTCTGATGCCCACAGGTGAGCTTCAATTCAGTCGTGCATTAACCACCCAGTTAGCGCAAACACACAAGTTAAAGACAAGATGCCCAACAAGACTGCCCCCACTCAGAGGTCAACAGCTAGCGGGGGCCCCAGGCAACCCACACTGCTGATCAACCTGGGGGGTTCCCACTACCTCCCTCAGGTTTGATAATTTGTTAGAATATTCCAAAAACTCAGGAAAAGTCTTTGCTTTGTTGTTCAGTTGCTAAGTTGTGTCTGACTCTTTGTGACTCCATGGACTGCAGCACGCCAGGCTCCCCTGTCCTTCACCGTCTCCCAGAGTTTGCTCAGACTCATGTCCATTGAGTTGATGTTGCCATTCAACCATCTCATCCTCTGTCGCCCCCTTCTCCTGCCCTCAACCTCTCCCAGCATCAGGGGCTTTTCCAGTGAGTCGGCTCGTCACCTGATGTGAAGAAGGAATGCTGGGGGCGCTTCAGCATCAGTCCTTCCAATGAATATTCAGGTTTGATTTCCTTTAGGATGGACTGGTTTAAACCCTTGCAGTCCAAGAGGCTTCTCCAGCACCATAGTTCAAAAGCATCCATTCTTCACGCTTATAATTGTAGGTTTATTCTAAAGGTTATGAATCAGGATTGGCTACCCAAAGAGACACATAAGGCAAGGTGTGCAGGATCCTGAATGCAGAGTTTCTGTGTCTTCTTCCCCTGGAACCAGAGCATGTTACCCTCCTGGCACAGTCAGGAAGCTCACGGAGCCCCTGGGTCTGGAGCTCACAGGGGGCTTCGTCACTTGGGCATGATGAATAACTCACTCTCCAGTCCCTCGCTCCTCCCCAGGCTCAAAGCCCCAACCCCCTAGTTGCATGGTTGGTCTGGAAAAGTAACCAGTCTCCATCATTATAGAAAGTCAGATGTGATCAAGGGGGTCATAAATAACAGACACTCCTATCTCTCGGGAAATTCCAATCACTTAAGAAGTCGCATGCCAGAAACCTGGGGCAAAGACCAGACAAATTCCTTATTACACAATAGCAGCAGAGCTTGGTCTTGACCCCCGTATCTGCAGAATTCAGGTCAAATGCTTTCCCCACTGGCCCACATCTGACCCCCAGCACCTGGCCCACACCTGACTTTCTGGCTGTGCATGTAGGAAGGAGGGAGAAATCATGACGTACTCTGACCTCCCAAAGACTCTGAAGCTGAAGCCCCAATCCTTTGGCCACCTGATGGAAAGACCTGACTCATTGGACAAGGCCCTAATGCTGGGAAGACTGAGGGCAGAAGGAGGAGGCAACCGAGGATGTTGGAGGGCATCACCGACTCAATGGACATGAACGTGGGCAAACTCTGGAAGATGGTGAGGGACAGGGAAGCCTGGCGTGCTGCCGTCCACGGGGCAGCAAAGGTCAGACACAGCTGAGTGACTGGACAACAAAGACCTGGAGAGAGGCCACAGGCTTTTCAGAACTACCCCTGGCCTTCTGGTTGGCCCACCTGGAACCAGACCGAAGCCACAGCCCAGCCCCACCGGTCGAGGGTGGCAGAGTGAGGTGGGAAGGCGGCTGGCATTCACCAGCTCCTCTCCCGCCTCAGCAGGGAGCCTGTCTTTGGAGGATGCAGGGCTTTTGAAAACAAGCCAGGTGGGAGGTGCCCGGACAGGCGCATGTACCCTTACTCTGCATTTTAAAGAAAACCCTTCTGTCCCACACAGCTCTTCGCCCTAGGCAGCTGTGTTTCAAAACCTGCAAGCCAAAGTGGAATGGTGGATGAGATTTCCCAGCAATAGAATCCAGGGCACGTGGGCTGCCAGAGGCCAGGTGTGTCTACTTTAATTATCAAGGCAAGGCTCTGCCGTTGAGTGACCTGGGGAAGGGGTTTCATTTGCTCCATGCCTACTACGTGCCATGCAATGCACTCGGCACCTACAGATGCCACGCATCCTGGAAGCCTTACGACTCTGTGGGTGTGCCTTACGGCCCTTGTTTAACAGAGAAACAGGTTCTAAGATGGAAGAACTGACCCAGAGATAGGCAGTTAGGAAGAAGCAAAACTAGGATTCAAACCCCAATTCAGTTCCAGGACCCATTCCTTTGCTTATATATCAGGCTGCCCCCAGGAGCTGATCACAGCTGGGAAAATGTGGCCATCATTTCCATTTGCTTGGTCCTTTATTAAGGGTTATTTTTGTACAAATAGGTAATCAAACTGTGAATCTCAGAAAAAGCCCGGGACAGCAGAACGAAGCTCAGCGAAGAAAACCTTCATTTACCTTAACGCTTCTGGGAGATTGCTCAGGTCACTCCTCTGAAAGCCCGCTGACCTTCTTCCAAGGAATCTAAACATTAGGTTGGTTTCTGTTCTTAATCCACAGCTAAGTCAGGCCCCTGATGGAGAACAAATGGCCTATTTTTTTTTTCGAATGGCCTATTAATGATAAAAGTCGCAATCACATAAAAGGCTTGCTCTGGGATTATAAGAGCAGCCCTATTTCCAACTCCAGTTTTTATTTCACCTCCTCTTCACCTCTGTTGATACTCTTGGTGACCCCTGGCTGGGTGGGCAGAAGGCCAGAGCCGGCATTAGCTCAGCGCGGGTGCCACCTGGTGGCCAGTCATGGTGTCTGCAGGCCCTCCTGGCATAGATAACAGGGAGACGACGGAAGACCCGGCAGGTGGAGAAGTCGCCGCCTCCTCCAGGTCCTCAGATAGGTGTTTGCACAATGGCACCGGCGATGCTTGTGTGGGGAAGGCAGCGAATGAGGCAGCCAGCCGCCAGTTACAAATGTGCAAGATTCTGATTACTGCGATGACTGATTCTTGAACACGGACAACTGTGTGTGTTTGGACTGCCTGCAGGTAGTGCACAGAAGTGCCCGGCCTCTGCTTCTTCCGTTCTTCCAGAATCCTGGTCCCACGGATACCTGCGTGTAAGCCCCACGCATGCACAGGAGGCGGCACCTCCTTCACAGTCACGTCCACCTTCTGTACCACAGCCCAGGAGGAAAATGAGGGGGCTCAGTCTACCCCAGACCATTCACAGAACTGGTTTTCGTTTTCTCCTCAAGGCATTTCTTAGCCACCTGCTGGGGAAGAAAATCAGAGACGTTTCCTCCACACTGTTCCTGAATAATGTTTAGAAGCATCACTATGTGTTACACTCTGAGAATATAAAGTTTGTAGCTTTTACTTCCTGACTTTGAGAAATGCACCTGCTGGGTGGGGGTCACAGCTGGGAAAATGTGGCCATCATTTCCATTTGCTTGGTCCTTTATTAAGGGTTATTTTTGTACAAATAGGTAATCAAACTGTGAATCTCAGAAAAAGCCCGGGACAGCAGAACGAAGCTCAGCGAAGAAAACCTTCATTTACCTTAACGCTTCTGGGAGATTGCTCAGGTCACTCCTCTGAAAGCCCGCTGACCTTCTTCCAAGGAATCTAAACATTAGGTTGGTTTCTGTTCTTAATCCACAGCTAAGTCAGGCCCCTGATGGAGAACAAATGGCCTATTTTTTTTTTCGAATGGCCTATTAATGATAAAAGTCGCAATCACATAAAAGGCTTGCTCTGGGATTATAAGAGCAGCCCTATTTCCAACTCCAGTTTTTATTTCACCTCCTCTTCACCTCTGTTGATACTCTTGGTGACCCCTGGCTGGGTGGGCAGAAGGCCAGAGCCGGCATTAGCTCAGCGCGGGTGCCACCTGGTGGCCAGTCATGGTGTCTGCAGGCCCTCCTGGCATAGATAACAGGGAGACGACGGAAGACCCGGCAGGTGGAGAAGTCGCCGCCTCCTCCAGGTCCTCAGATAGGTGTTTGCACAATGGCACCGGCGATGCTTGTGTGGGGAAGGCAGCGAATGAGGCAGCCAGCCGCCAGTTACAAATGTGCAAGATTCTGATTACTGCGATGACTGATTCTTGAACACGGACAACTGTGTGTGTTTGGACTGCCTGCAGGTAGTGCACAGAAGTGCCCGGCCTCTGCTTCTTCCGTTCTTCCAGAATCCTGGTCCCACGGATACCTGCGTGTAAGCCCCACGCATGCACAGGAGGCGGCACCTCCTTCACAGTCACGTCCACCTTCTGTACCACAGCCCAGGAGGAAAATGAGGGGGCTCAGTCTACCCCAGACCATTCACAGAACTGGTTTTCGTTTTCTCCTCAAGGCATTTCTTAGCCACCTGCTGGGGAAGAAAATCAGAGACGTTTCCTCCACACTGTTCCTGAATAATGTTTAGAAGCATCACTATGTGTTACACTCTGAGAATATAAAGTTTGTAGCTTTTACTTCCTGACTTTGAGAAATGCACCTGCTGGGTGGGGAGGGTCTTGTTAAGACAAAACGCCAACGCTGTGATGGACTTACAATAGGGCTGGTTTCAGGACTGGGTGTCAGATTTTACCTGGTTTTGAAGCATGGATCTGGGGAAATGATTTGGCCTTTCTGAGTATCAGTGTTCCCCATCTGTAAAACGGACACAATTATGTTTGCTTTGCTGGATGATCGTGATAAATAAACCTAATTGTGGGAATAAATGAAGATGGCCCATGAGAAGAAACAGAGCTTGCCATGGCAGGGGAGCCAGACGTCACCACTCATAAGCCAGAAGGGGCTGCCCCAGGGGCTCAGTGGTGAAGAATCTGCCTATAATACAGGAGCCATAGGAGACATGGGTTTGATCCCTGGGTCAGGAAGACCCCCTGGAGGAGAGCACTGCAACCCACTCCAGTGCGGAGAATCCCCATGGACAGAGGAGTCTGGCGGGCTGCAGTCCGTGGGGTAACAAAGAGTCAGACATGAAGTGAATCAACGTAGCATCCACATAAAGAGACAGCGTGGGAAAGTTTTACAACAAAGAAAGGGGACGACATCCCGGGTGCTCTGGCTGGAGGCTGTTGCCACGGGGAAGCTGGAGGCAGGCGAACTAGAAGCAAGGGGCAGCGCACGTGACTGGTTTGGGGAGCATACGCGGCACTCTTGCGTTCGTCCTGAGTGGGAAGCGGAGGCCAAAGTTGGGGAAGAGGCCTCAGTGACCGAGTCCTGGCCATCGGGCCCCATCCCTGCAGGGGCTGTGGGTGGGGAGGCTGCGGTCACGTGTGGTCTGGCCACGGTCCTGTCGTTCAGCCTCTCATGATGCATTCAGGCTCGACACAGGGTGAATGGCGCGCACAGATCCTCCGTGAACCGCGATCACTATCATCAGCCTGCGCCTTGCTCAGCGGCGACTCTGGGCCGTAGTGACCGAGTGACACGGACTCCAGCGCCGGCTTCCCAGCAGCTGGTCCCTCTGTAACAGTCAGGGTCGGAGCCGGAAAACAGAAAGTGTACCGGCTATTTTAACAAAGGTAATTTAGCACGGGACATTGGTTACAAGAAATGGAAGACAGGGGAAGGAAGAAGAGGACAAAGAGAGGACTCGGGAAGGGCTACTGCAGCCCTAGCGGCGGGAGGACCAGCCGGAGACGGAGGCGACGGAGCCCGGGGGAGGAGCTGCTCGGGGCGAGCCCGGACTCCCACGAGGGCCAGCTCCTGTCCCTGAGTCCAAGCTCCCTCTGCTCGCCGCACGACAGGCCAATGCACACGAGGGACGAGGTGTTGAGACAAGGAAAACGACTTTATCCGGAAAGCAGCTGACCGAGAAGACGGCAGGCTAGCGCCTCAAAATGCCCATCTTATTGGGGTCTGGACGCCGATTTCTTGTATAGATCAGAGATGGAGGGAGGGGAGGGAGCAAAGCAAAAAGGCCGTCACTCTGGTAAACGTTTGCCAGAGCTGCGAGCCTCAGGCCAGGGATGTGTTGGCTTCTCCCTCCCTGCCATCCACAGGTGGACGGGGTGCTGAATAAAGGCACTTACAGTTGAATGGTCAGGCAGAGGGGCAGGATTCCCCGAGGCAACCCACCCTGTAGGATTACAGGAACAAAAGCCATGAAACGCAAATCAGAGAAACAGTTGCAACGTGGAGTCAGAACTGGCTCCTTCGTGGTGACACCCGCAGACGGGCGCGGGCAGGCCCCAGAGGCCACCGCGAGGCTGGTTCAGGGAGACTGGAGCAGCCCTGGAAACGGGAACCAGCTGTTTCTGAAGCCAACTATGGCCCCGGGGCGAGGCAGTCGGCTGCTGTGATGCCCGCGGGCAGCAAGAGGAGGCTGGGGGCATCCTCCGCTTCCTCTCCTCTTTTTCAACCCAGGAACAAGGACTTTCCATTCCTTGCCTTAACAGGGTCAGGACAGAAGGAGGTATGGGAGTTAAGACTCCAGGCTGGGTGTTTCCAGCCTACAGAGAGGGACTGTTCCCTGAGAGGATCGGGATGGAGACCTGGGCGGGCCCGTCAGCAGAGGCCATGCTCTGGCTGTCCTTTGGTCTGGAGGCAACAGCAGGCGTGAGGCACAGCACAGTGAGGCAAATACGGTCGCCTCCCCAGAGGCGCGCACACCCCTTGGAGACGCCAGCTAGTCAGCGTAACACAATGGAGCGCCACGGTCTCAGGGATTCCTGCGTGCCTCACTCTGTCTCTGAAAGTCTCAGAAGACCTTCCAGAGGAGGTGGCCTGCGACCTGAGCCCTGGCGTAGGAGTCAGCCAGGGGGGTGAAGGCGCGGGGGGACATTCCAGCTAGAGGCGGCCTGTGGAGGGTCTGGAGCGGCCCACGAGAGCGCCCGCGCCCGCCGGGGGTCTCTGAGGGGATGTGAAGGGAGGGGCCGGAGGGCTGGAGGCAGGGCGAGGAGAATGGAGCTCCGATGATGAGGCTGTGAGAGGGGAGACGGGCCAGCTCCGCCAGGGCCTGCGGTCCCAGCCTGCAGAGACAGGGGCCGAGGGGACAGAGGTGACCCAGCAGGACAGACACGGGATCGTTCTGGCAGCTGTGGGAAAGACAGATCAGGAAAGGGAGCTGCTGAGATTTCAGGCAGAAAAGCTTCTTGAAGCCTGGGTCGTAATACTCCGCGGCGGCTTTCCAGATGCGTCAGAGGCCCGCGAGGGCCTTCCCGAGCCTGGGGCGGATCAGAGCAGCCAGTGGAGAGGAGCACGGGCGGGAGGCCGGCGCCGGGCGTGGCGGGGAGCTCCTGCCCGGCCGAGGCACCTCGCGAGGCCCGCAGAGCCCACCGGCCGAGGACTGGCGCGGCATCCAGGCGGCCGAGCGGAGGCAGCGGAGGGGAGCCAGGCCGGCAGGAGGAGGCCGGACGTTCTGGATGCAGTCGGCCCCAAGGCTGGACGCCACTCCCGAGGCGACGGACAGACCGTACCGACTCTGAGCAGAGCAGGGCCTCGATCAGAGGCGGCGCTGCAGTAGGACGCGAGGGGAGCCGCCCGGAGGAGGGGATGCGGCAAGAAGGGAATGCCGTGACAACACTGCATTCAGACAAGGGACAACGACGCTCAGATTCAGCTCGGTGGTTTTGGAGACGGGGGGCCAACTGTGGAAGGGAAATGTAGGGGAACTGATGAGGAAATGGGAAGTCAGGAACCAAAATGCTCCCAGCTCCTTTGTTCCCATAAGTGAGAGGGAGATAGAATTGGGAAGGCAGATGAAGGAGCAATTCCAGTGCCAGCTGCTGGCAGCTGAGCAAGGGGCGGCCCCTTCCCGCTGTGTCCCCGTCGCCTGTGCCCTGTGGTGGAGCCGCACTCACCCCTTGGGACTTCAGATGAGGGCTTTACAGCGAGAGGCGAGGGGACCACAGAGAAATGAGGGTAAAGACTCCACAGACATTTTGATTTTTCGTAATAATTTCTGTTGCAGCCATAATCATAGTAGTACTCCATTGACTTTATATTCCTGTTTGAAAGTGCTGCGTTAGGCTAATTTCACGGAGGCCACAGTAAACCTGACCTACAAATTCATTCCTGGTAGTACTGTGAGCACAGCACTTGGGAAAGCAACATGACAACGTGTGGCCAATTCCCTCTGCTGGGAATTGATCCTAAGGAAATACTTTTTTTTTAATTCCTTTTTTCCTTTTTAAATTTTGGCCTCTTTCATTGTTTCTTTTTTTTTTTTTTTAATCTATTTATTTTCATCCATCTTTATTCTTTGACCTGTGTGGGCCTTCCATCGCAGTGGCCTCTCCTGTTGCAGAGCACCTGGTCTGGGTGCATGAGCTCCAGAGTGCTGGCTCGTAATTGGACACACCAGTCCAGCCACTCCGCGGCACGCGGGATCTTCCTGCAAGGCAGACTCTTTACCCACTGGACCACCGGGGAAGCCCAGAAATACATATTTTTAAGCAAAGGCTGAGAGCTCAGAGAAATTCATTATAGTGTTGTCTATGCTCACCAAAAATACAGAAAACATAAAACTTACGGAAGGAAATGGTTTGGTAAATGATATTATGACAATTCAGTGAAATATCAGGAGGCAATTAAAATGCAAATTGCAATTATACAGACGGGGGAAACAAGTAAACATGTTTGATACGATAAGTGGGAACAGAGAGAGCAGAGGACAGAACACTTTGTGTGCTATAATATAACGGAGGAAGTGCGCACTCGCGGACAAAGGCTGGAAGGTACCTGAAGGAAGTGAAGCTGGTGCTGCAGTCAGCGCTCAGGCTCAGGGTTTGGATGCTGAGCTCAGATCCCATGACGCACTAGCCTGCGGTACCACGGGCGATGTCTTTCACTTCTCTCAGCTTCAGCTCCGTACCTACAAAATGGTGCTAATAAATGAGTGCAATAAAAATACCCATCTCGAGGAACTGAGCACATCCAAATGAGATGATGCACATAAGTGCTCCATCAATGTACCTGTTAGATGGCTGATGTTTATTTTAAATATGTTAGTAGATTACTTCACCATTTTAAAAACGCACAAGTGATAGATCATCATTCTCCGTAATGGAGTTAAATAGACCCAAGTGGGATTAAACAAAACACTGAGAACATGTTATGGGCTGGGTTCTCCATGTTGCTTTGTGGTCTGGGTTTGTTTTGTCCTTGCATTGTGACCCGACTTGACCTGGGACCAAGTCTGGGAGTGAAATAAACATAATACGAAAAATGAAAGGAAACAAAAGAAATTCTTACTCAATGCCTAAGGTGGGACTTTTGGTTGATTTCCTGTCTCTACCGTTAGAAGCACAGATTTAAAGAGTTTAATCTCATGTACTTTTATTCCCAAATGGTAGATGTTCAGGGATCAGCCAGACAGCTGCAAAGTGACCAGAACGGGGGCTTGACTGGTGGCTCAGTGGTAAAGAATCCACCTGCCAGTGCAAGAGACACGGGTTCAATCGACGGTCCAGGAAAATCCCACGTGCCTGGGTGCCACAACTCTTGAGCCAGTGCTCTAGAGCCAGGGAGCCACAGCCACTGAGCCCACACGCTGCAGCTGCTGAAGCCTGAGCACCCCAGAGTCTGCGCCCACAAGAGAAGGCACTCCAGTGAAATCCCAGGCACCACAACTAGAGAGCAGCCCCAGCTCAGTGCAGCTAGAGAAAGCTTGCATAGCCACAAAGACCCAGCACAGCCACAAAATAAATAAAATTATGCTTAAGTGAACAGGGAGGTCCAGGAGTGAAGCTGGTGAACAGAGAGAGCAGAGGACAGAACACTTTGTGTGCTATAATATAACGGAGGAAGTGCGCGACAAAGGCTGGAAGGTACCTGAAGGAAGTGAAGCTGGTGCTGCAGTCAGCGCTCAGGCTCAGGGTTTGGATGCTGAGCTCAGATCCCATGACGCACTAGCCTGCGGTACCACGGGCGATGTCTTTCACTTCTCTCAGCTTCAGCTCCGTACCTACAAAATGGTGCTAATAAATGAGTGCAATAAAAATACCCATCTCGAGGAACTGAGCACATCCAAATGAGATGATGCACATAAGTGCTCCATCAATGTACCTGTTAGATGGCTGATGTTTATTTTAAATATGTTAGTAGATTACTTCACCATTTTAAAAACGCACAAGTGATAGATCATCATTCTCCGTAATGGAGTTAAATAGACCCAAGTGGGATTAAACAAAACACTGAGAACATGTTATGGGCTGGGTTCTCCATGTTGCTTTGTGGTCTGGGTTTGTTTTGTCCTTGCATTGTGACCCGACTTGACCTGGGACCAAGTCTGGGAGTGAAATAAACATAATACGAAAAATGAAAGGAAACAAAAGAAATTCTTACTCAATGCCTAAGGTGGGACTTTTGGTTGATTTCCTGTCTCTACCGTTAGAAGCACAGATTTAAAGAGTTTAATCTCATGTACTTTTATTCCCAAATGGTAGATGTTCAGGGATCAGCCAGACAGCTGCAAAGTGACCAGAACGGGGGCTTGACTGGTGGCTCAGTGGTAAAGAATCCACCTGCCAGTGCAAGAGACACGGGTTCAATCGACGGTCCAGGAAAATCCCACGTGCCTGGGTGCCACAACTCTTGAGCCAGTGCTCTAGAGCCAGGGAGCCACAGCCACTGAGCCCACACGCTGCAGCTGCTGAAGCCTGAGCACCCCAGAGTCTGCGCTCCACAAGAGAAGGCACTCCAGTGAAATCCCAGGCACCACAACTAGAGAGCAGCCCCAGCTCAGTGCAGCTAGAGAAAGCTTGCATAGCCACAAAGACCCAGCACAGCCACAAAATAAATAAAATTATGCTTAAGTGAACAGGGAGGTCCAGGAGGAGGGCCCAGGCCAGGAAAGGACTGCTTGCCATCTGGGTGACTGTCCTACGAAGACTGTGTCACTGGGAAGGAAGAAGAGATGCGCAGTCATTTCTGACAACTAAAAGAGTGCCACCAAAGTGGACACACGAGTAGTCGTGGCTGCACTGGGGCTTCTGTGGTTGGTACGCTCTCTCTTCTCTTCCATTTATCCTGTAAGAAGTGTGTTCAGAGGTGCCTGTAGAGACAGCTGGGACAAACGGTCCTTGTCATGTGATTGCTCTCTCCATGGCCAGCTTCAGAGACAAGCAGCGTGTAGCTGATGCCTCTTTGGTGCTCGTGGTTTTCTTCCCCGCACAGAAGGTTTTAAACTCCTGCAGTGCAGACCCTGCCTCCTCTTCAGCTGTACATCACTGACTGCTTTGGCATGCATCCTCTACTCTAAAAATGACCCAAGGGCTCCATCTGCATCGTGAATACTCTGCATCAGGTTTCAGTGAGAACCAGCCGACAGCCCCCCAGGACACCAGATCTGTGCGGGCAGAGCCTGTGCGAGCCCAGACACCTGCTGCTCCCTGAACAGCCAGGAGAGCAGCCAGCCTGGAGATCCACACCTGGCAGTCACACCACTCAGACGCATCACTCAACAATATCACCACTGCTCACAGAGATGTTAGCCATGCATCATTTTAAGAGCCAAGAGTTGGAAATCATACAAATGGCCATAAATGTTAGCCATGAATCATTTTAAGAGCAAAGGGTTGGAAATCATACAAATGGCCATAAATAAAGTATGGACAACAATAATCAGCCAAAAATGATCTCTGCACTGCTATGGAAGGGTATTCTAGATACATAGGTTAGTATGTTGGCATTTTTCCCTGGTGGTTCAGTGATAAAGAATCCACCTACCAAGGCAGGACACATGGGTTTGATCCCCGATCTGGGAGGATGCCACATTGCACAGAGCAACAATTAGCCTGTTCTCCAGAGCCCAGGAGCCACAACTCCTGAAGCCCGCATGCCCTACAGCCTGTGCTCCACAACAAGAGAAGCCACCACAATGAGAAGCCTGTGCACTGCAACTAGAGAAAGCCTGCCTGTAGAAATGAAGACCAGGCAGAGCCAAAAATGAAATAAATTTAAAAATGTTTAAATGGCAGTTTTTTAAAAAATCTAGTTATTTTCCTCTAAGGAATAAGTAAGAATATATCCCAGAGACTGAAAAAGACAATGTGCCAAAGAAAAAAGAGCTATTGGAAGTCAGGAATATGAAAGCCGAATTGAATAATTCAGAGAGATTAAAAGATAAACTTGAAGCTCAGCCTCAGAAAGTACTGGGTTGGCCACAGAGTTCCTTTGGGTTTTCCAAACGATGTAATGGAAGAACTTGAGTGAACTTTTAGGTCAGCCCAACAGAATAACAGTAACTGAGCCACTTTGCTGCACATCAGAAATGAACAAAGGAAAAAAAAAGTAGAATAACAACAAAAAACAAATCAAAAGGTAAAATATAGCAATGGAAAGATGGGGAAAATAATAGAAAATCCATTTTAGAGGTACCATATCTGAATAACAGGAGTTGTAGGAAGGAAAGACTGGAAGAAGGAAATGACCAAAGGAGTAAGTCGAGAAAATCCTCTAGATTTTCCTGAGAGGGCCCACCGTGTCTGGTATAATCAGTGAAAGAAGACCCACACTGAGGCACAACAGAGTAAAATTTCAAAACGCTAGGGTCAAAGAGAACATCGCGGAAGTTCCCTGATGGGAAAAACAGGTCACATACAAAGGATAAGAGCTCAGACTGGCACTGGGTTCTCAATAGTAACACGGGGAGGAAGAAGACACTAGGGCAATGCTTTAAAATTAAAAAGGAAAATTCTTTCCGGTTATAACTCTATATTTAGGAAAGCTATCAGGCATATCATGAGGTGGAGGTTGGAAAAGGTTGTGCAAGCTCCAGTTGTGCCAGATCTCCAAAATTTTTATCACATGCACCTCTCTTGGAGGATGTTTAACAAAAGAGACAGACGTGGAATCTAGTAAACAAGGAAACATATAACATAGAAGACGGACGTTTCCAGGACTGTAGCGAAAGGATATTTCAGATTCCATTATGATGGCCTTGCAGCAGATCTAGAGATTAACCAGGCCGTGGGGGCGCGAAGGCACGTCACCAAGACGTCCAGGCGGCCGATGCATCACGTGCCGGAAGTGAACAGAACGAGAGGACACTTACACTGCTGGCTAAGAGTTTGGGGGTGAATTAGTACAATTAGTACAAGGTAGTTAGAAAACTATGCAAAGAAAGAACCAACATTACTGAGACAGAGCAAAACAAAAAATGTACAAGAAGAGGAAAGCATGGTGCCCTGAAAAGCCGTGAGAGTGATAATTCCACGGTCATTACAGCATGAACATCATCCTGTAATCTAACCAAGATTATAACTATACTTTGTTTATTATAAAGTAAGAGAATGGCTGTATTCATGGAGGAGAAGAGTAGAAGACAACCAGACGCTCATTTTCACTCTGGAAAGCCAATAGAAATACCTAAGCATGAATATCAAGAAGCAAGAGTGCAAGTATGTTATCTAGAAACATGGAAACAAAGAGCTAGAAGATGGACACTGAACAGCTTTGGGAAGTGGGACCTGGTCAGTTGAGGGAAGTGAGACAGGAAACTGCTGGCTTCCCTTACAAGCCTTTTAAAACAATTTGGCTCTTTAAGCTACAAACAATTGATTAAAATGTTAAAATTTTAAGTCCGAAGCCAAAAAATTTATTAAAATATAATTAAATAAAAATATTGAATTAACAAGGCAACCTATCTATGGGTTCACTTATATACCACGTTGTGTCTTGGTTATACATAGGTAATATATAAATATATGTAATGCAAGCTCTTTTAAAATGGGTAAGCATATTTATATATATATATATACATGTCGATAGATGAATACATAGATTGTGTGCAGGTTCAGTCGTGTCTGACTCTTTTTGATCCCATGGACTGCAGCCCACCAGACTCCTCTGTCCGTGAGATTCTCCAGGCAGGAAGGCTGGAGTAGGCTGCCAGGGAGTCTTCCCCGCTCAGGGATCATCGATACAGGGTCTCCTGCATTGAAGGCAGTGAACATAAACAAGGAAACATAAACAAGGATTTAGACGGACTTTAGGATGTAAATTTCAGATTCCATTATGATGGCCTTGCAGCAGATCTAGAGATTAACCAGGCCGTGGGGGCGCGAAGGCACGTCACCAAGACGTCCAGGCGGCCGATGCATCACGTGCCGGAAGTGAACAGAACGAGAGGACACTTACACTGCTGGCTAAGAGTTTGGGGGTGAATTAGTACAATTAGTACAAGGTAGTTAGAAAACTATGCAAAGAAAGAACCAACATTACTGAGACAGAGCAAAACAAAAAATGTACAAGAAGAGGAAAGCATGGTGCCCTGAAAAGCCGTGAGAGTGATAATTCCACGGTCATTACAGCATGAACATCATCCTGTAATCTAACCAAGATTATAACTATACTTTGTTTATTATAAAGTAAGAGAATGGCTGTATTCATGGAGGAGAAGAGTAGAAGACAACCAGACGCTCATTTTCACTCTGGAAAGCCAATAGAAATACCTAAGCATGAATATCAAGAAGCAAGAGTGCAAGTATGTTATCTAGAAACATGGAAACAAAGAGCTAGAAGATGGACACTGAACAGCTTTGGGAAGTGGGACCTGGTCAGTTGAGGGAAGTGAGACAGGAAACTGCTGGCTTCCCTTACAAGCCTTTTAAAACAATTTGGCTCTTTAAGCTACAAACAATTGATTAAAATGTTAAAATTTTAAGTCCGAAGCCAAAAAATTTATTAAAATATAATTAAATAAAAATATTGAATTAACAAGGCAACCTATCTATGGGTTCACTTATATACCACGTTGTGTCTTGGTTATACATAGGTAATATATAAATATATGTAATGCAAGCTCTTTTAAAATGGGTAAGCATATTTATATATATATATATACATGTCGATAGATGAATACATAGATTGTGTGCAGGTTCAGTCGTGTCTGACTCTTTTTGATCCCATGGACTGCAGCCCACCAGACTCCTCTGTCCGTGAGATTCTCCAGGCAGGAAGGCTGGAGTAGGCTGCCAGGGAGTCTTCCCCGCTCAGGGATCATCGATACAGGGTCTCCTGCATTGAAGGCAGATTCTTTATATATCATTATGATAGCTTTATAATAGGTGGAGTTTCTAGTTACAGAGATTCTACAACTAATGGTTCCAGTGTGGGATGTTTTACTGTCAGAAGGTCACATTATTTTGTAACCTTCACAATAATACTTGATACAGGCAGGAATCATCAGTGGATGCTAGAATTCCTGAGAGTACAACTTGGGGGGGAACAGGCCACTCCTGCAGTCTCAGAGCATCGCACCACAGGCTATTAAGTATGAAGAGAAAGGGACACTTCTGATGTGGGCATGTCTGGTAGACACTGACTTAGCCAAATGATTCAACCTCCCATCACCAATAACAAGAGCAAGAGTGTCATCTGCTTCCTGCCGCCAGGCACCAGAACACGACATACCACAATTCCGCGCTCCTGTTCCAAATGTTTAGTCTGAATGTAAAACGAGGAGACAGACAAATCCAAACTGAGGGACATCGTACCAAACAACTAGACCAAGAGCGCTGAGAAGCGGAACACTTCTTGCCACATCAGTAAACAAGGATGTCACATTCATCAGTGCCTCGCAGCCTGCCAACGTGAGCAGCTGAACCCTAGGGCGCTCGGGAAGGACAAGGCCTGCGATCTAAGAGCATCAGCCACAGACGCTCCCTACCACGAGCCCCGAGGAAAGGAAGCTCAGGATGTGAAAACAGGGTACTCGCCCTACTGAGGTGAGGTGCACATGCAAGGAATAATTTCAGAGAGCCCAAACTCCGTGGCAACTAAAAATATTGAATTAACAAGGCAACCTATCTATGGGTTCACTTATATACCACGTTGTGTCTTGGTTATACATAGGTAATATATAAATATATGTAATGCAAGCTCTTTTAAAATGGGTAAGCATATTTATATATATATATATACATGTCGATAGATGAATACATAGATTGTGTGCAGGTTCAGTCGTGTCTGACTCTTTTTGATCCCATGGACTGCAGCCCACCAGACTCCTCTGTCCGTGAGATTCTCCAGGCAGGAAGGCTGGAGTAGGCTGCCAGGGAGTCTTCCCCGCTCAGGGATCATCGATACAGGGTCTCCTGCATTGAAGGCAGATTCTTTATATATCATTATGATAGCTTTATAATAGGTGGAGTTTCTAGTTACAGAGATTCTACAACTAATGGTTCCAGTGTGGGATGTTTTACTGTCAGAAGGTCACATTATTTTGTAACCTTCACAATAATACTTGATACAGGCAGGAATCATCAGTGGATGCTAGAATTCCTGAGAGTACAACTTGGGGGGGAACAGGCCACTCCTGCAGTCTCAGAGCATCGCACCACAGGCTATTAAGTATGAAGAGAAAGGGACACTTCTGATGTGGGCATGTCTGGTAGACACTGACTTAGCCAAATGATTCAACCTCCCATCACCAATAACAAGAGCAAGAGTGTCATCTGCTTCCTGCCGCCAGGCACCAGAACACGACATACCACAATTCCGCGCTCCTGTTCCAAATGTTTAGTCTGAATGTAAAACGAGGAGACAGACAAATCCAAACTGAGGGACATCGTACCAAACAACTAGACCAAGAGCGCTGAGAAGCGGAACACTTCTTGCCACATCAGTAAACAAGGATGTCACATTCATCAGTGCCTCGCAGCCTGCCAACGTGAGCAGCTGAACCCTAGGGCGCTCGGGAAGGACAAGGCCTGCGATCTAAGAGCATCAGCCACAGACGCTCCCTACCACGAGCCCCGAGGAAAGGAAGCTCAGGATGTGAAAACAGGGTACTCGCCCTACTGAGGTGAGGTGCACATGCAAGGAATAATTTCAGAGAGCCCAAACTCCTGCATCTCCCAGTACACAGAAAAGCACTAAATTCCTTAACTTGGGATATCTGGTTTTCTTTGGGAAAAAAAGATGAAAGCTTTATTTCCAAAAAAATTATATTGGAGTCTAGCTGATTTGCAATGTTGTGTTAGTTTCAAGTGTGAAAGTGAAAATGTTAGTCACTGGGTTGTGTTAGACTCAGTGCGACCCCATGGGCTATGCCTGCCAAGCTCCTCTGTTCATGAAAGTCTCTGGACAATACTGGAGTAGGTAGCTCGTCCCTTCTCCAGCAGATCCTCACAGGGATCAAACCCACGTCTCCAACATCACAGGAAGATACTTTACTGTCTGAGCCACCAGAGAAGCCCCTGGATTCTTTAATTAACATAATCTCTTGACATTCAGACTACCTGCCCATTGTAACAAAACTGCTACACAACCTGGCTCCTCCCCTCCCCTCCCCTGAGCTTCTCTCTGGGCTACTTGAGATGCTGCTTCCTGGGCTAATGTCCTAGAAATTTCCGCTGAAAAAAACATAACTTTCAACTTTTAAGTTATGACTATTTTTTTTGTTTTTTGGTTTTTGGCCACTTCTATTGGTCTTTCATTTATTTCCATCTTTGTTCTTTGGCCTGTGTGGGCCTCCCATCGCAGTGGATTCTCTCGTTGCAGAGTACCGGCTCTGGGCACATGCGCTACAGAGCCAGCTCTGTAGTTGGACACATCAATCCAGCCACTCCACGGCACGTGGGTTCCTCCCAGGCCAGGGATCGAACCGGCGCCCCTAGCACTGCAAGGCGGTGTCCTTACCCACGGGACCACCAGGGAAGCCCCAGTTATGACTATTTTTTGTCGACAGTTTCAAAACATCAAGAGGCCGAAGAAATTTCCAGATTAAAAATGATCAGAGACACGACCATAACCTGTGTGATCCTACACTGGATTTTAGACTTGAAAGAAAAAGCTGCGGAAGTACATTATTAGGACAATGGGAAAACTTTGACTAGAGACTGTTAATTGGATCACAGCGTTCTATCAATGTCAGCTTCTTAAAGATGATTATTTTAATATGGCTACAGAGGAAAATATCCTTGTAAGAATTGCAAAGACACGACGGACAGCAAGCTGTTAGGGGAAGAGCCCATTTGGGAAGAGTTCCCGGGCGAGATCCACAGGTCCAAGAGGTGGGCCAGTGAAGTCGCACCCCGGAGATGGGACGAGGAGGTTTTATTAGAGAGGAAAGGGGAGAAAGAAAAATGGGGCGGGGGATTCTTCAGAGCAGGCACAGAAACGAAGTCTTTGTTTAAGTTAGGTGGGAAGTTAGTGATGAGTCTGCCGTCCTTGAGTTGTCTGTGGGCATGGGGGTGTGCAGTTCTTGTTACTTTCTACACCTGGTGGACAATCTTCATGGCCAGGGCGAGCTCTTTATCGCTGGCCTTGAGACACTCTCAGGCGCCAGCAGATCAGCAACCGGCCCTATGATGCTGACCCTTTAGGGCCGGGGAGTTTGCACCTGCCCTATTAACCCTTTAATAGCCCATAAACCTAACAGTCCTTAGGTTTTAGAAGAAAGCTTAAATCTTGCCAGAAAAAAAAAAATTGTTACACAACTATCCTCAGATTTGTTTAAAACAATACAGAATTATGAAGAGCAAAAAGTGTAAACGCATCCCATGTTACTTGAACAGCAATACATGGCCAATTACTGTCACAGGCACTGGGGATACAAAAGGAGCTCACACATCCCAGATGCCTGGCTTCATCAACTTGTCTTGATGGAATGCTGTGATCCAGTACAAAGGAGGAGGAAAAAGCAACCACAGTGAGCAGGCTGCCACGGAGTACTTTCGGCCGTATCAGTCAGTCAACAAGGCTGTGCCAGCCATCTGCGGCTTCAGCCCTTCAAATGTGAATATCTGAGCCCCGAGGGCACCCAAAAGGGAGGACAATGCCTCCAATGTCCAATGCCCAACGGGAGATTTTGGGACAATGCCCCAAAGGGAGGAACTAAAGATACATGAAAATCCAGAAGCAGGATGCCGGCCCCAGATAGGTGAGGTGCAGATGAAAGAAATGATTTCAGCAAGTCCAGATACTTGCATCTTCCCATACTCAGAAAAGTGCGAAGTCCTTAACGTGAGCTATCTGGCTTCCCTTATTAAGGATAATCTTCGTGTTCAGACTACCTGCCTGCTTTGCTGTAGACTCCTGCATAGTCGGACTCCTTCCCACGCCTCCTCAGGGCAGCTTCTCAGGGCTACTTGAGATGCTGTCTCCTGGGCTCACGGTCCAAAGAATTTCCCTACTACGTAAAGGCCGTGACTCTATTTTTAAGGTCAACAGGAACAATATGATTGGCTACCCAGACAGTCTCCTTCAGGGCTCTGTAGAGCGTGCCTGTCTCTGAATAAGAATAAATCCACTTCTTACCTATCACTTTGTCTTTCACTGAATTCTTTTCTGTGAAAAGACATGAAGAACCTGAGCTCCATTAGGTCCTGAAACCAGACATCGTGTGTTTTGCCTGGGTCTGAGTCCCAGCCACGTGGGTTCGAGTCCCAGACTGGGTTTTGGCTGGGTTCCAGTCCCAGTGTGGGGAAAACGGTTTCTCCTGCACTCAGATTGTCATCTTGGCATCTATTTCCTGGACAACCCCACGTAAGACTCTTAATCAGGTTACTCTGCCAGATGTAGGCATGAAAATACAAATATGGAATGCAACAGGGCCAGGTAAGGACCAGGCAGACTCCGTCTTGCTATCTCAGGTAGACCTTTGGCCCAATCTGGTTATGAGAAACCATACGCCCAAAACAAAATAAAGCATAATTTTGCTCCAGTTATAATCTATCTAATCTTCTGTCCCTTGCGATGAATGCTTCTCCAGTACAATGTGAGGAATAAGCAACCCACAGTGAGCAGGCTGCCACGGAGTACTTTCGGCCGTATCAGTCAGTCAACAAGGCTGTGCCAGCCATCTGCGGCTTCAGCCCTTCAAATGTGAATATCTGAGCCCCGAGGGCACCCAAAAGGGAGGACAATGCCTCCAATGTCCAATGCCCAACGGGAGATTTTGGGACAATGCCCCAAAGGGAGGAACTAAAGATACATGAAAATCCAGAAGCAGGATGCCGGCCCCAGATAGGTGAGGTGCAGATGAAAGAAATGATTTCAGCAAGTCCAGATACTTGCATCTTCCCATACTCAGAAAAGTGCAAGTCCTTAACGTGAGCTATCTGGCTTCCCTTATTAAGGATAATCTTCGTGTTCAGACTACCTGCCTGCTTTGCTGTAGACTCCTGCATAGTCGGACTCCTTCCCACGCCTCCTCAGGGCAGCTTCTCAGGGCTACTTGAGATGCTGTCTCCTGGGCTCACGGTCCAAAGAATTTCCCTACTACGTAAAGGCCGTGACTCTATTTTTAAGGTCAACAGGAACAATATGATTGGCTACCCAGACAGTCTCCTTCAGGGCTCTGTAGAGCGTGCCTGTCTCTGAATAAGAATAAATCCACTTCTTACCTATCACTTTGTCTTTCACTGAATTCTTTTCTGTGAAAAGACATGAAGAACCTGAGCTCCATTAGGTCCTGAAACCAGACATCGTGTGTTTTGCCTGGGTCTGAGTCCCAGCCACGTGGGTTCGAGTCCCAGACTGGGTTTTGGCTGGGTTCCAGTCCCAGTGTGGGGAAAACGGTTTCTCCTGCACTCAGATTGTCATCTTGGCATCTATTTCCTGGACAACCCCACGTAAGACTCTTAATCAGGTTACTCTGCCAGATGTAGGCATGAAAATACAAATATGGAATGCAACAGGGCCAGGTAAGGACCAGGCAGACTCCGTCTTGCTATCTCAGGTAGACCTTTGGCCCAATCTGGTTATGAGAAACCATACGCCCCAAAACAAAATAAAGCATAATTTTGCTCCAGTTATAATCTATCTAATCTTCTGTCCCTTCCCAGCCTCGTTTTCAAATTAGAAATATTTGGCTAACATCATCAGGCTGTCTTTTCACTTCATTTTAAAGATTTTTTTTTCTTGGTTGGTTGGAAAGAGAAAGCCAGAGGCAAATTCTCAGATTCAAGCTTAAGGAACACACAAAAAACAAGTCTTCCTTGCCCACCCTCCCCCAACCGCTCCTCCTCCTCTTCCTATTTTTAAATGAGAGGACCCAGCAGGCTAGCCTTCGGGAGTGGTTATCGATACTGGGTCTGCGCAGTACCACCCACCCACCCTCACTCCAAGTATGGCTTTCCGTCTAAAAAAAGCCCATTATGCCTTGTGAGTGCAGAATTCTGGCAGCTCCCTGCTCTCTCCATCTCCGTAATGACCAAGCCCGGGGCACTGAAGAAGAACTGGAGAGTCACTTGGAGGGGAAGACATCCCTCTCATTATATAGGCTTATCGCACCTCCTTGTGGCAGTCGTGGAAGAGAACAATGGCGCTAACAAGGAGGGCTTGACTGGGGGCTCTGGGCCGCACTCCTGGAAGGCTGCCTCTTGACCTCCCGCTGGCCCCGGTGGGAAGGAAGTCCTAGAGGGGCTGTCCCACTTGGGCCACCAGTCCCCTGGTGGTGCTCCCCTCCACACCGATACAGAGGCAGGTTTGGATACCAACCGCTTCCTTTTTGACACACGCCGGCGGGGAAGGGCGGCAGCATTTCAGTTCAGTGTATTTGGAAGTGTTAAGGCATCCAGATTGGTGAAATCAGTATCTGTCACCTTCAGGGTAATGGCCCAGCGCCTTCTTCTAAGACAAGCGTGATAACTCGAGAACAAGAGGCTTGCCTGGGACCTGGCTAGGCTTTCTGGGTGACAGATTCAGATTTCCCAGGAAAGCCTCCTGGTGCCCATTTCCTTTTCAGCCGCGTGAGTAAATGTTCCTGGAGGTCCTTGATCTCAAGGACAAGCTGAGGCATAGAGGCGGTCATTCTGGCGATGATCTCCTGTGGGCACTGCAGCGTGTGTCGCCTGGGTGTTCAGGCAGCAGGGCTCCAGAATCAGGCCCTGGATGGATGTTTCGCCAAGGAACTGGCCAGGGTGGTTTTGTATCTGCCATCAAGGTGGCTTAAAATTGGCCCTGATTGTTTATCAAGATAGGATATTAATGCAGTGAGATGATCTGAAAATTTTCAAAATATGACTATACATTCCTTATTCGGTGTTTTTTCTTTATGTCTTTATTTATTTGACTGTGCCAGGTCTTTGTTGTGACACACAGGATCTCTGATCTGCATTGAGGCGTGTAGAATTTTTTGAGCTGCAGCATATGGAGTCTATTTCCCCCACCATGGATCACGCCAGGCCATCCTGCACTGGGAGTGCAGAGCTCAACCACTGGACCACCAAGGAATCCCCTGGTGTATTTAAAATAAGAACCTCCTCACAGTTAGCACTCAGAGCACTGTGGGCATGATCGCAGGGAGGTAGGCAGTGGAATATTTTCTCACAGTCTTTAAGTACACAAGAAATTTTCATCTATTGAAGTGCATTAAGCTTTTGTCCGGTTGGAAAGCAGAGGAGGTGTTAAAATGATGTTTTTTAATTGTGGCAAAACCATAAAACTTACCATTTGATCTATTTTTATGTCTGCACTAGTAAAAACATTCATACTGTTAGGCAACCAAAACTCCAAATCCTTTTCATCTTGGAAAACAGAAGCTCTGCACCCATGAAGTGACGATTTCCCATTCCTCCCTCCCCCAGACCTGGAAAATACCATTCCACTTTTCATCTATGAATCTGACTACTCAAGGGACCTTATATAACTGGAATCACACAATATTTGCGTCTTTTTTGTGACTGCCTCATTTACTTTGGGGCTTTCCGGGTGGCTCAGTGGTAAAGAATTCATCTCCCAATGCAGGAGATTCAGGTTTGATCCCTGGGTCAGGAAGATCCCCTGGAGTAGAAAATGGCAACCTGCTCCTGTATTCTTGTCTGGAAAATTCCATGATCAGAGAAGCCTAGCAGGCTACAGTTCATGGGTGTCACAGAAGAGTTGGACACAACTCGGTGACTAAACAACATTCCATGTATCAGAACATCCTCAGATTTCATCCAGACCGTAGTGTGTGACATACCGTGAGTTTTAAGTCTCTTTCCAGAATGACTGAGACATGGAGGAAGTGGAACTGGTTGCCTGAATAGCAGAACCCAATGTCTGAGATGGATCATAAGGATTTCATTTCCTCTAAGGGACAGAGCCTCTCACCAGAACACCCATGTGCTTGGTACCTTGACAATACCTGCATTATTAGAGGATGGACGGTCTTCGAATGGTTTCTTAGATGTACCTGGACATGTGGGCAAGGCAACTACAGATCCACAGGTATTAATTGGATGGAAATCTAAAATAAAAGCAGTTCCACTGACATTTTGATTATTCTTGATGGCCTCCTAGACAGAGAAGGCATTTTTAATAACCAGAAAACTTCAAATGAGTGTTGAGTTCAGGGCAGTGCCTGAAATAACTGTCAATCTTCAAATCATAATGGATTCTTTATTTATTCACTTTTGGTTGTGCCAGGTCTTGGTTGCAGGGTAGACTCTTCTCTAATTGTGCTGAGCAGCCTAGGAAGGTGGCTACTCTCTAGTTGTGGTGCAAGGGCTTTCTTAGTGCAGAGCACGGGCTCTAGAGTGCACGGGCTTCAGAAGTTGTGGCATATGGACTCAGGAGTTGCAGCTCCCAGGCGTTAGAGCACAGGCTCAAGAGTTGTGGTCCACGAACTTGGTTGCTCCGCTGCATGTGAGTTCTTCCCTGATCAAGGATCAAACCCGAGTCTTCTGCACTGGCAGGGGGATTCTTTACCTCGACACGCCCCACGACAGATTTTAATTCCTTGGTCCATTTGCTTGAAATGTTTTGGTCGGTACCTCCCCAAGCCTTCCTCGACTCCTGTGTCTGCAGAGAGGGACCTTCCACTGATGTGCCTGAGTAAGCGCCTCACTGGTCTGGGTTTTCCTGGTGGACGGAAAGGGCAGGAATCACACATTGTGCTTCTTCATCTTCCATATTGCTCTTTTCATAACTTCCTCAGAACTCAATATGCGAACATTTCTTTCATCAGATGGACACCTGAAATTGTGCTAACGTTGAGTTAGTAAGGAAGATGAGACTTCTCTAAAATGACCAGTTGTCCTGGGGTTCTCGGACTCCGTGTGAAAAATCTGGTTCTGTTTACAGACATCAGATCAGCTCGCCTGCCTCCGTCACGGCCGCCTCCCCCGCCCACTCCATCCCGCACATCACTGCCTAGTCATCCTCCTCCACGCTTCCCCGTCTCCCCTCCTGCCGAACATCCTCAGCTCCGATGGGATGCGCACCCGAGCTCCTCACCAAAGCTAACGTTACAGCCTGGCATCTGACCAGGTTCTCGATTTAGCTCCCACAGTCCTTCCTGCCAAAACCCTCCTCCTCCTTCTCCATTTAGCTCTCATCAGATCCCGCCTTGCCTGCTTCCTGAATGTGTTTCCAGCAGGCGGCACCCTAAAACGCCTTTGCTGTTGAAGTCATTTGGTGGTGATCATCTTTAACTTTGTGTTTGCACCTGGTCTCCCCAACTAAATAATCGATTTCTAAAGTGAAGAATTTTTTTCTATTTTAGACATGCATTTGCATATTCTGTGACTTGCACACTGTGTGTATAGTGTCAACTACAAATTGGCATTTACCAATTACATCGCCTGGACAACAAGGACATTTGCCCTCTGCCTTTGCGGAGACCAGACCCTGTGCTGTGGAGAGCTGCTGACCTTCAGTAACCCCTGATGGAGATCAGGGTGGGATAGAGGCGCTCTGTGCTCCAGATGCTCTGGTGGGGCAGGGCTTTAGACAGGTGGGTGCTTTTAGGAACAGATTTTATTATCTCAATCCTTGCATCTCCTCATATGTAGAAAAGCACTAAATCTCTTCACGGTGACGTCAGATCCTCGTGACTGAGGACCTTTGTAAAATGACTGTTTAATGATATGAAACTCCCCCCTCACCAAAATCCTTAAATATGGGCCCTCCTCCTGCTGCCTCTTTGGAGCAGTTTCCCAGAGCTATCTGGGGTGCTGCCTCCCAGGCTGCAGTCCTAATTTTGCCCCAAATAAAACTTAACCCACAACTCTCAAGTTGTTCATCTTTTTTAGTTGACAGTAACAATATTTTGTGACAATAAAAAGTAGGTTTGTATGCAGCTTTTTAAGGATCTTGTCCGTTGCCTAAAGGTTCATGTGTACTGACATTTAACTCACATGAATACGGGAGAAAAGCAAGGACAGAAGGTAATTGTGACCAGCATTTCGAGCTAGGGATCTGATCAATATACCCAGGATTTGTTGAAAATCTGCTGTTAATATGCGCTTGTCAAATTCTTCTGTGATAGTTTAAATATGTAGCAAACTCTCAGCAACACTGAAAAGGATACTATCTACTTGGTTTTGCCCACAGTAAGTTACTGAACATTGTCTAAAATAGAGTTCACCTTCACAGAGATATATAACTGTATATATATTTGCTGTTTAGTTGCTAAGTTGTGTCCAACTCTTTTGCAACCCCATGGACTACAGCCTGTTCCTACAGATCTCCTTCTTCAGGGGATCTTCCCAACCCAGGGATCGAACCCATGTTTACTATGTTTCCTGCATTGGCGGGGGTGGGGGGATTCTTTACCATTACCACCACCTGGGAAGCTAGTGTCATTCTGAAACCATTGTTTATGTGTGTATACCAGGACAGACCTAATAAATAATTAACTTACTATATTTAAAACACAAACCTTTGAGCAGAGGAGAGATAAACATACAAACCTGAATGAGTCCAGTGGAAAATCCTATAACCTTAAATTTGATTTGAAAAATTAATAAGAGCTTACACTATATTCTTTTTCAAAAACATCTCTCTTTGCTCAGTTCACTGAAAAGATCTAGAAGTCATGAATAACCCCCAAATAATGAACATCTCAAAAAAAATGAGCATGTCTACACTCAAGACTGTGTTCTCCAAATAGAATTTCCAACTAAGGGAAATCAT
This sequence comes from Tragulus kanchil, assembly GCA_022376925.1. Lineage (NCBI taxonomy): Eukaryota > Metazoa > Chordata > Mammalia > Artiodactyla > Tragulidae > Tragulus > Tragulus kanchil. The sequence continues at coordinate 152,039,079 of JAIOJX010000006.1, forward strand.
GCTTCCTTGAATAACTGATTTTGAAGCTGAGACAGGAAACAGAAGCGAGAGCCTTGAAACACTGCTGAACTGGAAGGCAAAGCTGTTGTGAACCATGGGGTTCTGTCCAACAAACCCAGGAGCCATTGCAATAATATCCTATTGGCCAAAAGCAGGATAAGTGAACATAAAAGCAATAATAATTATAGCAGTAATAGCAACTACAGTGCCACATTGAATATATTAAAATTCATGAGTTCAAAATGATACTTAAAAAAGTAAATAAATCAAGCTACGTTATCCCCTTTGGAAGATGCTGAGGGAGCAGAACTAATTACCGTGAAAACTGGTAAAGAAGAAACCGGAAGGGAAAGAAACAAGTAGTTATTCTGCCTTTCCTGTTTAGATGGCAGCTCAGGAATTTCAGCTAAAAATTTCAGCAAAAGAAATGCTACAGCTAGACTATCACCCCCTTTGTAATTCCTGATGAAAAATAGATCCAATTTGGAGCTAGAGATTCAAGTCCACAGGGCAGGCAGTTGGGAAAAGATAATGGATGTAAATTGCAGGACAGTAGGACCAAGCAGGAGTCCAGGAAGATGAATGGATATCCACAAGGATTCTGATCTGGACCATTGCTGGCATGGGGCCTTTGTCTTGGGCCTCCCCTCCCCCTCCCAGCCTTGAACCAGCCTTGAAAGAGTGCTGAGTGGGCAGGGGGAGCAGTTGCAAACTGCAGAAGCTCCTCATCCTGGTGCATAGAGAACAGCGGTGTGATGAGACTTTAAGAAATATACACACACACACATAGACCGAGAGAAAGGATGGGAAGAGGGTGGGGGGGTCAAGGCTCAGTTCTGCTTTTATTCAGTGCTGAAGCCTCCAGGTGTTTGCAGTGAATGATACCAGCCTGGGCAGGTTTCAGTCACAGCCCTATTCAATGATTATTCTCGTGGCTTTGAGGATGGAAAGGGCCTGTTGCAGTTGGGGGGCAACTAAATCAGCAAGGAGTTTCAGGAGTCTATATTCTGTGTGGGCACGCAGTGCTCTAACCTGCGCTGATTCGGCGTTCCTAAATCTACGGCAGATCTCTCACCTGTTGCTGATCAGTATATTCTCAGACAAACAAATCACTTGTTTGTCTTAGATCTTCTGAGACAGGAAACAGAAGCGAGAGCCTTGAAACACTGCTGAACTGGAAGGCAAAGCTGTTGTGAACCATGGGGTTCTGTCCAACAAACCCAGGAGCCATTGCAATAATATCCTATTGGCCAAAAGCAGGATAAGTGAACATAAAAGCAATAATAATTATAGCAGTAATAGCAACTACAGTGCCACATTGAATATATTAAAATTCATGAGTTCAAAATGATACTTAAAAAAGTAAATAAATCAAGCTACGTTATCCCCTTTGGAAGATGCTGAGGGAGCAGAACTAATTACCGTGAAAACTGGTAAAGAAGAAACCGGAAGGGAAAGAAACAAGTAGTTATTCTGCCTTTCCTGTTTAGATGGCAGCTCAGGAATTTCAGCTAAAAATTTCAGCAAAAGAAATGCTACAGCTAGACTATCACCCCCTTTGTAATTCCTGATGAAAAATAGATCCAATTTGGAGCTAGAGATTCAAGTCCACAGGGCAGGCAGTTGGGAAAAGATAATGGATGTAAATTGCAGGACAGTAGGACCAAGCAGGAGTCCAGGAAGATGAATGGATATCCACAAGGATTCTGATCTGGACCATTGCTGGCATGGGGCCTTTGTCTTGGGCCTCCCCTCCCCCTCCCAGCCTTGAACCAGCCTTGAAAGAGTGCTGAGTGGGCAGGGGGAGCAGTTGCAAACTGCAGAAGCTCCTCATCCTGGTGCATAGAGAACAGCGGGTGTGATGAGACTTTAAGAAATATACACACACACACATAGACCGAGAGAAAGGATGGGAAGAGGGTGGGGGGGTCAAGGCTCAGTTCTGCTTTTATTCAGTGCTGAAGCCTCCAGGTGTTTGCAGTGAATGATACCAGCCTGGGCAGGTTTCAGTCACAGCCCTATTCAATGATTATTCTCGTGGCTTTGAGGATGGAAAGGGCCTGTTGCAGTTGGGGGGCAACTAAATCAGCAAGGAGTTTCAGGAGTCTATATTCTGTGTGGGCACGCAGTGTTCTAACCTGCGCTGATTCGGCGTTCCTAAATCTACGGCAGATCTCTCACCTGTTGCTGATCAGTATATTCTCAGACAAACAAATCACTTGTTTGTCTTAGATCTTTCTAGTATATTTCTCACTTACGTTTCTCCTGGCTCAGCCAAAGCCACAGAAACCTTCACTGGTTGTTTCCCCACAGCAAACACGGCTGCTGTTGAGGGGGCTCGCGGCCAAGCCACGCGTGTGCACTACAACCAGACCAGTGCTTCACTTCGTGCTGTACCCAGCTATTTTCCTGGGGCCCCTCCTAACCAGAAAGACACAGAAGAAGGGAATTCTCGGAAGTCTAGTCCCTTCTGGCCACGCTGACACGTTACAAACCGCCAGAATCCACAGAGGCGGCTTAAACCAGGAGGTGGGAAGCCGATGGGGAGCCCTGTGATGGCGCACCCTGAATCCACGATGAAGGTTAACATCAGAAAAATAGAACACCGAAGGTCACATGCCTCCTGCTCGTATGCAACAGAAAGGACTCAACCGAACCGCAAAATATTCTTACCAAAAAATCAAACTGGAATCTGACCTAGCCTCAGGATCCAACTGCCACCAGCAAAGCTCACTCACCATTCCTGGGCAGTAAAAACAGAATCTGGGTAATAAACTAAAGGGATGCCCAGGCGGTTCAGTGGTTTAAAAAAGAGTCAGCCTTACTGCCAATGCAGGAGACACAAGAGACACGGGTTCGATCCTGGGGTGGGGTCGGGAAGATTCCCTGGAGGAGGGCATGGCAACCCATCCACTATTCTTGCCTGGCGAACTCCCTGGACAAAGGAGCCTGGAGGGCTCCACTCCATGGGACCATAAAGAACTGGACATGAATGGGCACACATTCCTGACAAAAATAAAGTCTCACCTTTTCCTTTGTGTTTTGTCACCGCTTGCTCACAGGGTGCCGTCAGAGGCCTCACACCTGGCCTTCAGACCTGAGTGCCTTGCACGAAACAGCGGCACCGACACCTCCAGCAACACCTCCGCGGGACCGGCCGTGTGCAGGAACGGAGCCCACACGCTCAGTTCAAGATGGCAGCCACGAACCGTGTGCAGAGGCTTTGCACCCGGCACTGTCTGAGACACCTGAGCCGCACCGTGGCACCCACCCTGCCTGAGCTCCTCCCCTCCTGTGGCTCCGCCCCCTCGACCCTCTAAAGCAGCCCCGCCCACCGCCGGTCTGGGAAGCTGCTGCTCTAGAGCCCAAGCGGCGTCTCTCCATTTTCAAAGAGTAAAGCTTTCCTTTGCTTCTGAAGTGAACTGTCTCACTTGATTGACTCAAATGACACCAAGCAGGAGGACTCTTGCTGGGACCAAACTCAGGATGGTCAGTGGCCCTGCGGCCTGTTTACAGGAAATACAGGGGAAGCAGGAAAATATGAAATATTAATAACAGCACAGGGATGCAGTGCACCAAATCCAGTATATGACAGATTCTGCAGAACTCTTATATGCCGCTTCTTCAACAAATACATTGTAAGGAAGACAGTGAGGATATAGGATATGGAGGAATCATAGATAAAAAGAGACTAGAGAGACGTATCAACCCAAAACACTGAGTGAAACCTGTTCATATCTCGATTCAAACAAACCAACTTTAAGCCTTTTATTTTTAAAATTACCTAATTAAATATTTATTTATTTTTGGCTGCAGTGGGTCTTCATTGCGGCACGGACAAGTCCAGCTGGGAACGCTGCCTAGCATTTAGTTAAATGCTCCATAGAGTTATCATTATCATTAAAAAATGGTGCACTTGGTTAAAATGTATTTATGGCCCAGGGAATTTAAACCACGGAAATATCTACACATTTAAAAAATTTTCTTATTTATTTTTCGTTATCCTGGGTCTTCCTGGCTGTGTGGGCTTTTCTCTAGTTGTGGCGAGCGGGAGCTACTCTCTAGTTGTGGTGGTCGGGTTTCTGATCACGGTGGCTTCTCTCGTGGAACGTGGGCTCTGGGGTGCATGGACTCCGTTAGTTGCAGCACATTGGCTCGGAAGCTGCAGCCCCCAGGCTCTGGAGCACAGGCTCAATAGTTGTGGTGCGCGGGCTTCGTTGCTCCAAGACATGTGGCATCCTCCTGGATTAGGGCCTGATCCTGTGTCTCTCCCCTTGGCAGGTGGATTCTTTACCAATGAGCCACCAGGAAAGCCCTGACTACACATTCTTAAGCCCTGTGTCTCTACTTCCCCGCAAAGCAGCCTGTCCCCTGAAGGCAGGGAGCCGATACACAGTGCCCTGCGCAAACAGGTGCTGTCGACTGTTCGCTGCTCAGGAACAGCCTGCCTTGTCCAGGAAGGGCTGCCTCAGAGGCTGCCAGACTGTGAAAGAGGAGGCCGAGTTGGTCCTCTCTTCTTCCTCCTCCCCTTCAATATTCTTCTGTTTTGTTTGTTTGTTTGTGTTTGCTGAGAGTCATGCAGGTGAAGTGCAGCCACTGACCACCAGGGAAGACCATCTGCTTCTAGTTAATCCCACTGTGTTTCCCTCTCAACCCCCGGCTAGACAGCTGGAGTTAAATCCCAGCCTCCCTAAGAGTCCCTAAGCTGTGCCCTTACCAGGACCCAAGCAGCGCATTGAGCTCTTCCCGTCCTTCCCCCTCACAGCTCGAATGATAAAGCTGAACATCATCTTGTAAGGAAGACAGTGAGGATATAGGATATGGAGGAATCATAGATAAAAAGAGACTAGAGAGACGTATCAACCCAAAACACTGAGTGAAACCTGTTCATATCTCGATTCAAACAAACCAACTTTAAGCCTTTTATTTTTAAAATTACCTAATTAAATATTTATTTATTTTTGGCTGCAGTGGGTCTTCATTGCGGCACGGACAAGTCCAGCTGGGAACGCTGCCTAGCATTTAGTTAAATGCTCCATAGAGTTATCATTATCATTAAAAAATGGTGCACTTGGTTAAAATGTATTTATGGCCCAGGGAATTTAAACCACGGAAATATCTACACATTTAAAAAATTTTCTTATTTATTTTTCGTTATCCTGGGTCTTCCTGGCTGTGTGGGCTTTTCTCTAGTTGTGGCGAGCGGAGCTACTCTCTAGTTGTGGTGGTCGGGTTTCTGATCACGGTGGCTTCTCTCGTGGAACGTGGGCTCTGGGGTGCATGGACTCCGTTAGTTGCAGCACATTGGCTCGGAAGCTGCAGCCCCCAGGCTCTGGAGCACAGGCTCAATAGTTGTGGTGCGCGGGCTTCGTTGCTCCAAGACATGTGGCATCCTCCTGGATTAGGGCCTGATCCTGTGTCTCTCCCCTTGGCAGGTGGATTCTTTACCAATGAGCCACCAGGAAAGCCCTGACTACACATTCTTAAGCCCTGTGTCTCTACTTCCCCGCAAAGCAGCCTGTCCCCTGAAGGCAGGGAGCCGATACACAGTGCCCTGCGCAAACAGGTGCTGTCGACTGTTCGCTGCTCAGGAACAGCCTGCCTTGTCCAGGAAGGGCTGCCTCAGAGGCTGCCAGACTGTGAAAGAGGAGGCCGAGTTGGTCCTCTCTTCTTCCTCCTCCCCTTCAATATTCTTCTGTTTTGTTTGTTTGTTTGTGTTTGCTGAGAGTCATGCAGGTGAAGTGCAGCCACTGACCACCAGGGAAGACCATCTGCTTCTAGTTAATCCCACTGTGTTTCCCTCTCAACCCCCGGCTAGACAGCTGGAGTTAAATCCCAGCCTCCCTAAGAGTCCCTAAGCTGTGCCCTTACCAGGACCCAAGCAGCGCATTGAGCTCTTCCCGTCCTTCCCCCTCACAGCTCGAATGATAAAGCTGAACATCATCAAATGGAAGAGAAGGAGCCAGAACACAAGGAGCAAGATTAGAGTGTTAATTAGTCAGATGGTTACCCTCTAAAATGAACGTCTACCCCACAGAGTGTGGCTGGCCACCGCAGGCAGTGTGACAAGCTTCCATGGAGTGTGATTTGGGGAAGTTTCTCCTTTCCACTTCCCCCACCCCCAAACAAACCACAAGCCAGCCTGGGCCAGCTGGTGAACTGCGCTTTGTGGATACTGCCAAGCGCTGACACGCAAAGACGGAGGCAGGGGTTCCAACTTCCTACTTCCTAGGTGTGCGGTCCTAGGCCTCCCATTCTCTCTCCCTCCTTGTCTGTAAAATAAAGATAATCTTAATGCTTCTCTTCCCAAATGAGGTGAGGATACAGAGAGAGAGATTCAAGATTCTGTGTGTGTGCACGGGAGTCAGGTTTACCTGGAAGATATTAATGATTGTTGACTTGACAGAAAGACAAACATGTGATGTCACTTTTATGTGGAATCCAAAATATGACACGAATAAAATTATTTACAAAACAGGCTCACAGACCTAGAAGACAAACTTATGATTACCAAAGGGGAAAGGGAGTGGGGAAGGATAAATTAGGAGTGGGAGACTAGTAGACACAAAATACTGTATATGAAATAAACAATAAAGTCCTACTGTGTATTAATAGCACAGGGAACTATAGTCAATATCTTAACAAGCAATCTAGAAAAGAGTTTGTATATATATATATAATGGAATCACGTCTCTATACGCTCAACGCTAACACAACACTGTAAATCAATTTTATTTCAATTTAAAAAAACCGGTTGACTCGATGAACGAATGAACAAATGGTGGACTCAGACCTCCCAAATCAGTGACTCCCAAGCTTTAAAGTTCATCAGGATCACTGGCGGGATTGTTAACACGTGAACAGCTAGAACCCAGCCTACGTTTTGATTCAAGCCTGGCGTGGTGTCTGAATTTGTCTCTAACCAGTGACCTGCGACGCCGTGTCCCTAAGTGCCCTTACCAGGACCCAAGCAGCATTGAGCTCTTCCCGTCCTTCCCCCTCACAGCTCGAATGATAAAGCTGAACATCATCAAATGGAAGAGAAGGAGCCAGAACACAAGGAGCAAGATTAGAGTGTTAATTAGTCAGATGGTTACCCTCTAAAATGAACGTCTACCCCACAGAGTGTGGCTGGCCACCGCAGGCAGTGTGACAAGCTTCCATGGAGTGTGATTTGGGGAAGTTTCTCCTTTCCACTTCCCCCACCCCCAAACAAACCACAAGCCAGCCTGGGCCAGCTGGTGAACTGCGCTTTGTGGATACTGCCAAGCGCTGACACGCAAAGACGGAGGCAGGGGTTCCAACTTCCTACTTCCTAGGTGTGCGGTCCTAGGCCTCCCATTCTCTCTCCCTCCTTGTCTGTAAAATAAAGATAATCTTAATGCTTCTCTTCCCAAATGAGGTGAGGATACAGAGAGAGAGATTCAAGATTCTGTGTGTGTGCACGGGAGTCAGGTTTACCTGGAAGATATTAATGATTGTTGACTTGACAGAAAGACAAACATGTGATGTCACTTTTATGTGGAATCCAAAATATGACACGAATAAAATTATTTACAAAACAGGCTCACAGACCTAGAAGACAAACTTATGATTACCAAAGGGGAAAGGGAGTGGGGAAGGATAAATTAGGAGTGGGAGACTAGTAGACACAAAATACTGTATATGAAATAAACAATAAAGTCCTACTGTGTATTAATAGCACAGGGAACTATAGTCAATATCTTAACAAGCAATCTAGAAAAGAGTTTGTATATATATATATAATGGAATCACGTCTCTATACGCTCAACGCTAACACAACACTGTAAATCAATTTTATTTCAATTTAAAAAAACCGGTTGACTCGATGAACGAATGAACAAATGGTGGACTCAGACCTCCCAAATCAGTGACTCCCAAGCTTTAAAGTTCATCAGGATCACTGGCGGGATTGTTAACACGTGAACAGCTAGAACCCAGCCTACGTTTTGATTCAAGCCTGGCGTGGTGTCTGAATTTGTCTCTAACCAGTGACCTGCGTACTGCGCGCTCGGCCGTGTCTGAATCTTTGCGACCCCACGGACTGTAGCCGTTTAAGCAAGAACTCTAGAGTGGGTTGCCATGCCCTTCTCCAGGGGGTCTTTCCCACCCAGGGGTCAAACCCACGTCTCTGCGTCTCTTGGATGGGCAGGTAGTTTCTTTATCACTAGGGCCACCTGGGAAGGCCCTAACAAGAGCCAGGTGATGTTAATGCTCGAGGAACCAAAACTGCGTTAGATTCGAAAAGGAACCCAGCAGCAGGCTGCAACATGAGAAATAGCCAGCAGAGGGGGCTACGGTTGAACCCAGGCCTCCCCTTGGAGCCAAAGGAAATGGGTCAGTTCTGGGCTCAACCTACTGAAACACTAGGTTGTCCCCAGCAGGTGGCGGTGGCTCTGGCCGAGCAGACTGGTTCCTAGAGTGGAGAGCAGAAGGACGCACAAGGGACCACTGGTACTGGGGACAATCGGGAGATTTGTAACCACTTGGGTCTCTGCTCGCTGCCGGTTTCCCGGAAGAAGGGCTCTGACGTCTCTTCTTCGTCCGTGTTTTCTGCCGGGCCTGCTGCCAGAAGCGAAGGCAGCCATCCCAGCAAAGTCAAAATCACCCCCTGGAAACAGAGTCTTTGTTCACTTTTCAGTAACCCCATGGAACTTATCCGTTAGGCATAAGAAAATCCTTCCTACGGCGTATTATGTATGTGGTTGACAAAGTCCTTTCCTTCTTTTCTCTCCTAACCTGGCACCTATTACCTTTTCATTACATCGCTAACTCTGAGTCTGTGGGTTGAGGTAAGAATATGGACTGGGGCTTCCCTGGTGGTCCAGTGGGTAAAGACACCGCCTTGCAGTGCAAGGGGCGCCGGTCGATCCCTGGCCTGGGAGGATCCCACGTGCTGCGGAGCGGCTGGACTGATGTGTCCAATCACCGAGCCGGAGCTCTGGGGTGCATGCGCCCAGAGCCGGCGCTCCGCGACAACAGACGCCACCGCGATGGGAGGCCCACGGGAGCCAAAGAACAAAGATGGATGAAAATAGAGGAATGAAAGACCAATAGAAGTGGCCCGCTCATCCCCCTCCCTCCCCACCCCACCCCCCCAGAAAATAGATAAATAAAAAAAAGAATATGGACTGGATGCCCCGATGGTCCAAACTTCAGGCTCCTACGTGCAACCAGAAAAACACTTCCCCACTTTCAAGTAGCATCGTGTGGATTAAATGACACATGAAAAGTGCCTTCCACTACAAAGAGGACCCAATAAACTGTAATGAAGTAGGTAGGAAGAAGAGATAGAAAACAGCCAGTGTCTCAATCTCTTAGGGGAGAAATTGGCCTCGATTTAGCGAGAGTGCCGTCCAAGGGAACCTTCTGCTGTCTGCTAGGCAAATGTGGCTATTAAGCACTTGAAGGAAGCTAGAGCAACTGAAGAACTCAATTTTAAATTCTGTTTCCTTTTAATGAATTTAAATTCAAGTACTGGAGAGCCCAGGGTTTTAAAAAACATTATTTATTAATGTGGCTGCACCAGGTCTTAGTTGTGGCATGTAAGATACATATTTATTTTAAAATTATATATATATAAATAAAGTTATATATAATTTTGTTTATTTATTTTTTGGCTGTGCTGGGTCTCTTTCCTCTGGTTGCTGTGAGCAGGGGCTGCTCTTTGTTGCGGTGTGAGGGTTTCTCACTGTGCTGGCTTCCCTTGTTGTGAAGCCTGGTCTCTAGGCGCACGGGCTTCAATAGCTGCCGTGTGTGGGCTCCATAGTTGTGGCTCCCAGGCTCCAGAGCACAGGCTTATTACGTGTGGTACCTGCGTGGGCTTAGCCGCTCCGTGGCATGTGGGATCTTCCCAGCTCAGGGATGAAACCTGTGTCTTCTGCAGTGACAGGTCAATTTCCTACCACTGAGCCAGCCACCAGGGATGCCTGGCGGGTGGGATCTTTGATCTTTGTGGCAGCACACGAGATCTTTAGTTGCGGCAGGTGGGGATCTAGTTCCCTGACAGGGATCAAACCTGGGTCCAGCGTCTCGGCTGCCGGACCACCAGGGAAGTCCTGGAGAGCACGGATTTGGATGAGCACCGTGTTGCATCTGCTTTGGACTATGAAAAGATGTCCCTTGGGCCTTAGGAGATGTCTGCGAGGGTGTAAGAGATAGGTAATTTGTTCTGTTCCCAAATGCATAGCAATGTGTGGGTGGGGCCGTCTAGGTAGGCAGGAAAGGGGGAGAGAGAGAAAGGGAAAGGCCCCACCGCACTGCCAGAGGTGGGCGACAAGTCAGTGAGAAAGGCCGCGGTAAAATGCTTCTAGTGGCAGAAATGGCCCCAGGGAGTTATGACAGCTGGAATGACTAGTACTCGGTCTTAAATCATTCGCTGCCCTCCCCGTAGAGTTGCCTGTCGCTGTCGCCCCAACTCTGCAGGAATGTCTGCTCAACACAGCACCTGGATGAGGCAGGCTCTGGAGAGTGAAGAGACTTCAAGAGCTGGGCTGTTTGGGCTGGGGCTGGGTTGAGTCCTTAAGGAAGGGCGACCGCGTGCTCAAGAGGGAGACAGGAACGATGGACAATTCAGCACCGCCGCGGGATGCGGGAACCCAGAGGAGGCCGTGGTATTCCAGGGACGCTTGCTGTTTGGCTGTGGAGGGAATGGAGATTTTGGACCGAGTTTTAATGAAATCTTCAACTGCCACGCCAGTACAGGGAGGCCGCATCCAGGTAATGGTTGCTGTGAGCAGGGGCTGCTCTTTGTTGCGTGTGAGGGTTTCTCACTGTGCTGGCTTCCCTTGTTGTGAAGCCTGGTCTCTAGGCGCACGGGCTTCAATAGCTGCCGTGTGTGGGCTCCATAGTTGTGGCTCCCAGGCTCCAGAGCACAGGCTTATTACGTGTGGTACCTGCGTGGGCTTAGCCGCTCCGTGGCATGTGGGATCTTCCCAGCTCAGGGATGAAACCTGTGTCTTCTGCAGTGACAGGTCAATTTCCTACCACTGAGCCAGCCACCAGGGATGCCTGGCGGGTGGGATCTTTGATCTTTGTGGCAGCACACGAGATCTTTAGTTGCGGCAGGTGGGGATCTAGTTCCCTGACAGGGATCAAACCTGGGTCCAGCGTCTCGGCTGCCGGACCACCAGGGAAGTCCTGGAGAGCACGGATTTGGATGAGCACCGTGTTGCATCTGCTTTGGACTATGAAAAGATGTCCCTTGGGCCTTAGGAGATGTCTGCGAGGGTGTAAGAGATAGGTAATTTGTTCTGTTCCCAAATGCATAGCAATGTGTGGGTGGGGCCGTCTAGGTAGGCAGGAAAGGGGGAGAGAGAGAAAGGGAAAGGCCCCACCGCACTGCCAGAGGTGGGCGACAAGTCAGTGAGAAAGGCCGCGGTAAAATGCTTCTAGTGGCAGAAATGGCCCCAGGGAGTTATGACAGCTGGAATGACTAGTACTCGGTCTTAAATCATTCGCTGCCCTCCCCGTAGAGTTGCCTGTCGCTGTCGCCCCAACTCTGCAGGAATGTCTGCTCAACACAGCACCTGGATGAGGCAGGCTCTGGAGAGTGAAGAGACTTCAAGAGCTGGGCTGTTTGGGCTGGGGCTGGGTTGAGTCCTTAAGGAAGGGCGACCGCGTGCTCAAGAGGGAGACAGGAACGATGGACAATTCAGCACCGCCGCGGGATGCGGGAACCCAGAGGAGGCCGTGGTATTCCAGGGACGCTTGCTGTTTGGCTGTGGAGGGAATGGAGATTTTGGACCGAGTTTTAATGAAATCTTCAACTGCCACGCCAGTACAGGGAGGGCTTCAGCATCCAGGTAATGGTTGAGAATATTCCCTGACTGAGCATCCCAGAATCGCCATCTCGGGAAGGGCCCCCCGCAGACCTTGGGCGCGAGTAAGAAGGGGCCAAGGAGGGGCCACCCACAGCTACAGCAGATAAAGGGGAAGGGGAGACAGGGTGCCCTGCTAAGTGTGTAAAGCATAAAGCCTCCCTTTCTGGACCTTTCTCTCTCTCTAGGGTGTCTAACAACAATGGACCTCTGTCCACCTGCTCCCAATATCAAATACAGGCTGTATGTTAGAGACAGAGGCAGGTAGAATGCACAGTGTCACTCAGATGACAAGCATCCTTCATGCACTGAAGCAAATAACCCCTACTTCTCTTTATTACTCTACCTTGGAACCCAACTCCTGACTTTCATAATGTACAATAACCATCCTCATACGGTTGATTCCATGGCCAAACTCTCAGAGGAGGCCCCGTTGGCTGCCCCTTTTCTGCCTGGAACTTGGTGGGAAATAAAAAACTTCTGCTTAGCAGCCACCTGTGACTCGTTGTCACATGAGCTGCCTCTGTGGCCAGAAAAGCTTTTGACAGAGCAGCAGGGGAAAGGAAAGAATGCAGCCTTCCAAGAGAGGGGACTTGGGTTTTCCCTGGTGCCTCTGTTCTGTGCAAGTCGAGCCAGCTCTCTAGCTCCAGCTCGTGATAACTTCTGCGATCGTGTCTTTCCCCACGTCATCTCCCAGTCTCTGCTGACTGTTACGTCCATCTTATAACCCTGTTTTGCATTCATCTCTGTGATGAATTGTGCACCCAGTGAACCTTCTGGCTTTTTGTTCCCATGATCATTTAAGCGCCTGTTGACTCAAAAAAAAAAAAAAAAAAAGAAGGAGAAAGAAAAGCTCAATGTGAGAGTTGCGAGTTAAGTTTTCTTGGGGGCAAAATGAGAACTGCAGTCCGGAAGACAAGCACCTCAGACAGCTCTGAAAGACGGCTCCAAAGAGGCAGCGGGGAAGGTCAGTATATACGTGACTTTGGGTGAAGTGGGAATACATGCAATCAAGCACATCAGGAGATTTTTGCTAGTCTTGTGAAGCCTTTGCTAGTCCCAAGGAACAGTGTCACCGTGAAGGCTTTTAGTGCTGTTCTAGATATGGGGAGATATAAGAATTGGGCTCACAAAATCAGTTCCTCGGAATATCTAACTATCTGAAGACCTGGGCTGCCAGTTTCTCCCTGAGCGCAGAGTGCCTCCTTTTCGCGTTCCACCTTGAACTCCCTCAGGGGGTGTGGAAGGTCAGCAGGGGCATCAGCACGTGACTGAATCCCTGGAGAGGCAGAAGGCAAGTGCCAATCTGTAGTTGACACTCCCACCAGCTATGCTTGCTCGGGGCAGTCCCGGTGGAGGTGGATCAAGCAGGTAATTTCCAGGGTCGTGTGAGAGGAGTGATAGGTGATAGATGACGGTATGTTACTGTGGACGGTGTCAGGTTCTTGATCTCCAACGGAGAAGAATTCACATTGGGATCAAAAAGACTCGGCTTTGGTCACTCAGAGCTTCGTGAAATAAATTTATGAAGAAAAGTGGATAGAGGGAGAGAGCTTCCAGCATAAACACTGGAAGGGGGATAGAAGGGAACACCAGAAGCCACTTGAGGCGTGCTGTTTTATACTTTTTCAGTTGGTTATTAACAGTAGTTTAAAAGAATATTTTACAGTTGTAGAGGCCCTGTTGGCCCATACCCTCAACATGACCATGAGATTAGCTAGGACCTCTCCAGACCTCAGGTCTAGTTGCAACATTCGAGCCAGTTTGATAACTTCTGCGATCGTGTCTTTCCCCACGTCATCTCCCAGTCTCTGCTGACTGTTACGTCCATCTTATAACCCTGTTTTGCATTCATCTCTGTGATGAATTGTGCACCCAGTGAACCTTCTGGCTTTTTGTTCCCATGATCATTTAAGCGCCTGTTGACTCAAAAAAAAAAAAAAAAAAGAAGGAGAAAGAAAAGCTCAATGTGAGAGTTGCGAGTTAAGTTTTCTTGGGGGCAAAATGAGAACTGCAGTCCGGAAGACAAGCACCTCAGACAGCTCTGAAAGACGGCTCCAAAGAGGCAGCGGGGAAGGTCAGTATATACGTGACTTTGGGTGAAGTGGGAATACATGCAATCAAGCACATCAGGAGATTTTTGCTAGTCTTGTGAAGCCTTTGCTAGTCCCAAGGAACAGTGTCACCGTGAAGGCTTTTAGTGCTGTTCTAGATATGGGGAGATATAAGAATTGGGCTCACAAAATCAGTTCCTCGGAATATCTAACTATCTGAAGACCTGGGCTGCCAGTTTCTCCCTGAGCGCAGAGTGCCTCCTTTTCGCGTTCCACCTTGAACTCCCTCAGGGGGTGTGGAAGGTCAGCAGGGGCATCAGCACGTGACTGAATCCCTGGAGAGGCAGAAGGCAAGTGCCAATCTGTAGTTGACACTCCCACCAGCTATGCTTGCTCGGGGCAGTCCCGGTGGAGGTGGATCAAGCAGGTAATTTCCAGGGTCGTGTGAGAGGAGTGATAGGTGATAGATGACGGTATGTTACTGTGGACGGTGTCAGGTTCTTGATCTCCAACGGAGAAGAATTCACATTGGGATCAAAAAGACTCGGCTTTGGTCACTCAGAGCTTCGTGAAATAAATTTATGAAGAAAAGTGGATAGAGGGAGAGAGCTTCCAGCATAAACACTGGAAGGGGGATAGAAGGGAACACCAGAAGCCACTTGAGGCGTGCTGTTTTATACTTTTTCAGTTGGTTATTAACAGTAGTTTAAAAGAATATTTTACAGTTGTAGAGGCCCTGTTGGCCCATACCCTCAACATGACCATGAGATTAGCTAGGACCCTCTCCAGACCTCAGGTCTAGTTGCAACATTCTAATGTAGAAGACCTTGCCAGGCCCACAGCATTAACGTAACATTTAGCCGGAGGATGGTCTCTAGGCCTCAAGGCTGGCTGGGACTATTAACGAAAAGGCCCACATTAACATAAGACTGGCTTAGTTTCATCTTCAGCATCGAAGATCCTTACCTTTTCCCTTTTTCCTCCCCCTTTCCTCCTTAGGATCCGCTAGCCTCCTTATCAAATCTGCCTATTAATTTCTTTCAGTATCCTATTCTTTCCAGACAGCTCCTATTAATAAAACTAAATGACCTGGGGATGCGCAGAGGGAGGAGAATGGTGGTAGAAAGCTGGCAAGCTGGCAAGGAATATTATTCCACCAGGTTAATTCGACCTCCCTTGAAGAAGGGAAGCTGAGAGTCCTTGGAGGAGGTGATGGGGGAGAGTGCGGTTTATTTCACAGAGGTGGAGGTGGGGAGGGTAGAGTAGAGGGGGAGGAGGAGAGGGAAACAGAAAAGAAAGGGTGGAGCTGTCTGAGGGGAGCTATACAAGGAGGATGGTGTTTTGCCTGGGAAAGGAAGAAGGCTTCATCCTGGGGTTTCCGAATCTGATCAACCCAGATTCACAGTCTGGGGGGGGCCCTTGGGAGCTCCATGGAGGAGCTTTCCTTTCCTGTTGGATTCAGGTGAAGCGTATAAAGCCCTCACATTTGAAGGCACAATCACACATCATTTTTCCTAAGATGGACTGCTCTTCCCACCTAGAAACAGCGCGCTAGGTCAGGAGTGATTGTCACGTGCATCCGGGTGGACCCTCGAGCTGTCCGAGCACTTTCCCAGAGATGGTTGAGACTCGGCTTTGGTCACTCAGAGCTTCGTGAAATAAATTTATGAAGAAAAGTGGATAGAGGGAGAGAGCTTCCAGCATAAACACTGGAAGGGGGATAGAAGGGAACACCAGAAGCCACTTGAGGCGTGCTGTTTTATACTTTTTCAGTTGGTTATTAACAGTAGTTTAAAAGAATATTTTACAGTTGTAGAGGCCCTGTTGGCCCATACCCTCAACATGACCATGAGATTAGCTAGGACCCTCTCCAGACCTCAGGTCTAGTTGCAACATTCTAATGTAGAAGACCTTGCCAGGCCCACAGCATTAACGTAACATTTAGCCGGAGGATGGTCTCTAGGCCTCAAGGCTGGCTGGGACTATTAACGAAAAGGCCCACATTAACATAAGACTGGCTTAGTTTCATCTTCAGCATCGAAGATCCTTACCTTTTCCCTTTTTCCTCCCCCTTTCCTCCTTAGGATCCGCTAGCCTCCTTATCAAATCTGCCTATTAATTTCTTTCAGTATCCTATTCTTTCCAGACAGCTCCTATTAATAAAACTAAATGACCTGGGGATGCGCAGAGGGAGGAGAATGGTGGTAGAAAGCTGGCAAGCTGGCAAGGAATATTATTCCACCAGGTTAATTCGACCTCCCTTGAAGAAGGGAAGCTGAGAGTCCTTGGAGGAGGTGATGGGGGAGAGTGCGGTTTATTTCACAGAGGTGGAGGTGGGGAGGGTAGAGTAGAGGGGGAGGAGGAGAGGGAAACAGAAAAGAAAGGGTGGAGCTGTCTGAGGGGAGCTATACAAGGAGGATGGTGTTTTGCCTGGGAAAGGAAGAAGGCTTCATCCTGGGGTTTCCGAATCTGATCAACCCAGATTCACAGTCTGGGTGGGGCCCTTGGGAGCTCCATGGAGGAGCTTTCCTTTCCTGTTGGATTCAGGTGAAGCGTATAAAGCCCACACATTTGAAGGCACAATCACACATCATTTTTCCTAAGATGGACTGCTCTTCCCACCTAGAAACAGCGCCGCTGCTGAGGTCAGGAGTGATTGTCACGTGCATCCGGGTGGACCCCTCGAGCTGTCCGAGCACTTTCCCAGAGATGGTTGAGACTGCCCCGCTTGTGGTCACTTTAAGAGGTAAGAGGTCCCTGTGGTCCTTCTCACAGAGAGGCTCAGCGAGGGAGAGCGACCGTGGTCGGACTCCATCAGCCCGGGGGTCACCTGGATCAGAGCTTCGCGAGTTCCGAGTTCTGAACCTGGGTTCTAGCAGGCTTTTCTGCTAAGCCGTGCTTCCTCTCCCACCATGGCGGCGCGAGTGCAGTTAATTAGCTGGGCAGAGAATAGCATGTGCATGACTGAGAGACGCTGATTATGCGTCGCTAATTAGGAGCGCGTCTGGGCGTGTGAGATCTGCTCTGCATCCTGAGAGGCAGCGTCTGCAGCCTCGGTGGGAAAGAAGCTCTTGTTTTCCTGTGAAGCCACGGCCACGCCGGCTAGAGGAGTCCTGCCAGCTTCTTGAGCACTTCGGAGCCCAGCTTCGTTGAGGAAGACGCAGGCGCCTGAAGTGCTCCGGTGAGCTCGTTGGCAGACTCATTGGGGTTCAAATCTACGTCCAAGTGCTGGGTGTGAGGAAGGACAGCAAACATTTACAAGGAATCGGGGGGAAAGCAGCGGGTGTCTGGGCTCAGTCACACCATCAGTGGCCTCTGCCAGTCACCTACGACCAGCACTGCCGTCTGGTGAATGGTCGCGACGGGCCAGGAACAGTGTGAGCTTCTTGCTTGTGTATTTTATCATCCCACTTGCAGACAAGGAAACCAAAGCTCTCTTAGCAATGTGGAATAACCGCTTAAGGGCATATAATGGTAATATTTTATGGAGCTGTCTGAGGGGAGCTATACAAGGAGGATGGTGTTTTGCCTGGGAAAGGAAGAAGGCTTCATCCTGGGGTTTCCGAATCTGATCAACCCAGATTCACAGTCTGGGTGGGGCCCTTGGGAGCTCCATGGAGGAGCTTTCCTTTCCTGTTGGATTCAGGTGAAGCGTATAAAGCCCACACATTTGAAGGCACAATCACACATCATTTTTCCTAAGATGGACTGCTCTTCCCACCTAGAAACAGCGCCGCTGCTGAGGTCAGGAGTGATTGTCACGTGCATCCGGGTGGACCCCGAGCTGTCCGAGCACTTTCCCAGGGATGGTTGAGACTGCCCCGCTTGTGGTCACTTTAAGAGGTAAGAGGTCCCTGTGGTCCTTCTCACAGAGAGGCTCAGCGAGGGAGAGCGACCGTGGTCGGACTCCATCAGCCCGGGGGTCACCTGGATCAGAGCTTCGCGAGTTCCGAGTTCTGAACCTGGGTTCTAGCAGGCTTTTCTGCTAAGCCGTGCTTCCTCTCCCACCATGGCGGGGGAGTGCAGTTAATTAGCTGGGCAGAGAATAGCATGTGCATGACTGAGAGACGCTGATTATGCGTCGCTAATTAGGAGCGCGTCTGGGCGTGTGAGATCTGCTCTGCATCCTGAGAGGCAGCGTCTGCAGCCTCGGTGGGAAAGAAGCTCTTGTTTTCCTGTGAAGCCACGGCCACGCCGGCTAGAGGAGTCCTGCCAGCTTCTTGAGCACTTCGGAGCCCAGCTTCGTTGAGGAAGACGCAGGCGCCTGAAGTGCTCCGGTGAGCTCGTTGGCAGACTCATTGGGGTTCAAATCTACGTCCAAGTGCTGGGTGTGAGGAAGGACAGCAAACATTTACAAGGAATCGGGGGGAAAGCAGCGGGTGTCTGGGCTCAGTCACACCATCAGTGGCCTCTGCCAGTCACCTACGACCAGCACTGCCGTCTGGTGAATGGTCGCGACGGGCCAGGAACAGTGTGAGCTTCTTGCTTGTGTATTTTTATCATCCCACTTGCAGACAAGGAAACCAAAGCTCTCTTAGCAATGTGGAATAACCGGCTTAAGGGCATATAATGGTAAATATGGAGACTGTTCGATTTTTTGAAAATTGGAATATAAGCATTTTACAATGTTGTATTTATTAGTTTCTGCTGTACAACAGAGTGCATCAGCTATATGCAAAGAGTCAGACATGACTTAGCAACTAAATACACACAAACGCAGGCTCTGACAGTCTGGAGCGCCATATTGGTGATTCTCAGAAATCGTCTGTGGTTCTCAGCACTCATAGAAGTGCTTCTGAGCAAAGCTCCAAGCTGTCACGATCCTATTAGTGTCTTTATCCCTCCCCGAAACCAAGTAACCAGGAGCTGGGAGCCAAGGTGACTGCCCTCCCTTCCCCTCCTATCAGCTCAGCTTTCCAGAAAGAAGCTTCTCTTCTCACTTGACCTCAGCTCAGCTCGGGCTCCACCAGCCCGGAATTCCCTTCCTTTGTACCTTGAAACTGAACATGGAAATCCAATCAAAGGAAAGCTCTCATTCACCCAAACTGATCTCAGAAGTATTTAACAAGTTGCGTGGAGAGATAAAAATAGACCACTGAGGCAGTCTATAAGAATAACATTTCTTGCTAAGAGAGCCCTTTATGCGAAAGAAGAACTAGAAAAAAAAGAGAGAGCGAGCCTCAGTGGCCTCAGTGGTCAGTGAAATGGTTTGCACTTTCCAAGAGAACAAAGAGACTGGCGACACCAGTAGGTGAAACAGTCAGCAGGGGCTGCTGGGAGTGGGGAGGGAGAGTCAGGGATGGAAATAGCAACAGAGTCTCAGGACAGATCCATACTTGAGCTTGCAAAAAAATCAATCAGCAAGCTTCTCCTGAGTGCTGGGGGCACAGTGGCAATGTGAAACTAAAAGACCAGGCTCATTTGCAAGGAGAGAGCAGGGGACTGGGGAGATAAAAATAGCACACTTGAAACAATTAGAGAGCAATTAATGCCAAACAGTCTGGTTCTGGCTGGAGTGCAACAGGACTCCGGAGTGTGGAGAAAGGCTGATGAGCTGCAACAGTCAGCCAGGCGGGAGCAGGAAAAACTCTCTGAGACTCCCAGGTCCTGGACATGGGATGCTTTGAGGCAGCAGGTCTGTTCTTGTGGGATACTCCGCCTGGGCCATACAGCCCTGAACATCCAGCCACAGCTTTGCCCTTCCAGAAATTTCCAGTTAAAAATCATAACACAGAGTTTGACCTATGTGACCCGGATCTTAGTTAAAACATGCAGGATCTTTAGTTGCAGCATGAGAACTCTTGGTCGTGGGATATGGGATCCAGTACCCTGACCAGGGATCAAACCTGGGGACCCCTGCGTTGGGAGCATGGAGTCTTAGCCCCTGGACCACTAGGAAAGTCCCTAGGATAGCTTTTTTGAACAAACGAATGAAAGACCATATGATTGGAGCTGGAAGACTTTGTGGTGAAGAAACAGTACAGCAACAGCGTGGTTGAAGAAAGGTCGTTGGTCTACCGTATGCTTCCTGAGGGCAGAGCCTATGGCCTCACTCCCTATTTACTGAGCCCCCATCACATACGATATACCATGCCAGCCCTGGGGATGGGTCTGCAGATGAATGGAATCAGACATTGTGTGTGTGTGTGTGTGTGTGTGTGTGTGTGTGTGTGTAAGTCGCTTCAGTCATGTCCCACTCTCTGTGTTGTGAACTGTAGCCCGCCAGGCTCCTCTGTCCGTGGGATTCTCCAGGCAAGAACACTGGAGTGGGTTGCCCTGCCCTGGAGACGAGCTTCAAAACAGTTCAGAGCAGAGTTTATTTTGGAGTTTAGAGATCATTTACACTGCCTCAGATCACTGGACAGTTTCATGAGCAGGAGTTTATTAGTAGATTCGGAGAGTCAGGGATGGAAATAGCAACAGAGTCTCAGGACAGATCCATACTTGAGCTTGCAAAAAAATCAATCAGCAAGCTTCTCCTGAGTGCTGGGGGCACAGTGGCAATGTGAAACTAAAAGACCAGGCTCATTTGCAAGGAGAGAGCAGGGGACTGGGGAGATAAAAATAGCACACTTGAAACAATTAGAGAGCAATTAATGCCAAACAGTCTGGTTCTGGCTGGAGTGCAACAGGACTCCGGAGTGTGGAGAAAGGCTGATGAGCTGCAACAGTCAGCCAGGCGGGAGCAGGAAAAACTCTCTGAGACTCCCAGGTCCTGGACATGGGATGCTTTGAGGCAGCAGGTCTGTTCTTGTGGGATACTCCGCCTGGGCCATACAGCCCTGAACATCCAGCCACAGCTTTGCCCTTCCAGAAATTTCCAGTTAAAAATCATAACACAGAGTTTGACCTATGTGACCCGGATCTTAGTTAAAACATGCAGGATCTTTAGTTGCAGCATGAGAACTCTTGGTCGTGGGATATGGGATCCAGTACCCTGACCAGGGATCAAACCTGGGGACCCCTGCGTTGGGAGCATGGAGTCTTAGCCCCTGGACCACTAGGAAAGTCCCTAGGATAGCTTTTTTGAACAAACGAATGAAAGACCATATGATTGGAGCTGGAAGACTTTGTGGTGAAGAAACAGTACAGCAACAGCGTGGTTGAAGAAAGGTCGTTGGTCTACCGTATGCTTCCTGAGGGCAGAGCCTATGGCCTCACTCCCTATTTACTGAGCCCCCATCACATACGATATACCATGCCAGCCCTGGGGATGGGTCTGCAGATGAATGGAATCAGACATTGTGTGTGTGTGTGTGTGTGTGTGTGTGTGTGTGTGTGTAAGTCGCTTCAGTCATGTCCCACTCTCTGTGTTGTGAACTGTAGCCCGCCAGGCTCCTCTGTCCGTGGGATTCTCCAGGCAAGAACACTGGAGTGGGTTGCCCTGCCCTGGAGACGAGCTTCAAAACAGTTCAGAGCAGAGTTTATTTTGGAGTTTAGAGATCATTTACACCGTGCCTCAGATCACTGGACATCTGTGCCCTAAACACATCAACTAAATCAATCATTGATTTTGTAAACAGTGTGCACCTATTATGTGTTAGGTAATGTGATGCGCAGTGGATACAGTCATCCAAAAACAACATTTCTGAAAAGACTATGTACTCTATGATTCCAACTGTGTAACATTTTGGAAAAGGCAAACTATGGAGAGAAGAAAAAAGATCAGTGGTTGCCAGGGACTAGTGGCTGGGGAGGAATGAACAGGCAGAGCTCAGGATTGTGAGGACAATGAAAGTATTTTGTATGATGCTCTATTGGTATACATAGTTCATGATACTTTTGTTCATGTTCATAGGTTGTCCGACACCAAGCATGTTCCCTAATGTAAACTAGGGACTTTGAGTGTGTCGATGTTGATTCGTTGATTGTAATCAATGTCCCCCTCTGCTGAGGGATGCTGTCAGTGGAAGAGGCTCTGCCTGTGAGGGGGCATAATGGAAAGTTGCTGCACCTTCTCCTCAAACTCATCATGAACCTACGACGACTCTAAAAAAGATAGACAGTAGTTTCCTTTACAGAGAGCTTACTGTCAAGTAGGGGGATAAATAGTCTCATACACTTTTTTTTTTTTTAATATTTTATTTATTTATTTATTTATTTATTTTGGGCGGGGGTCGGGTTGGGGAGGGAGGGGAGTGGGCGGGCCACTTCCATTGGTCTTTCGTTTCTCTATTTTCATCCGTCTTTGTTCTTTGGCTCCTGGGGACCTCCCATCGCAGTGGCGTCTGTCGTTGCAGAACGCGGGCTCTGGGCGCATGCGCTCCAGAGCTCCGGCTCGGTGATTGGACACATCAGTCCAGCCGCTCCGCGGCACGTGGGATCTTCCCAGGCCAGGGCTCGAACCGGCGCCCCTTGCACTGCAAGGCGGTGTCCTTACCCACTGGACCACCAGGGAAAGCCCAGTCTCATACACTTAGTTCAGTATAATTGGAAACTTACTTTCCTGACACATCGTGCAGAGTAGACACAGCTTCAGGAAAGGATCGCCTGGGCCGTGCAGGCGCATGAAGGATGACCTCACGGAGGAAGAAGAGCTTAGTGGTTTGAGGGTGGGCTCTGTCAGGGTCAAGGTGTGGCGAGTGGGGGTCAGATGGAATGGAATATGCAACACCTGAAAGTACGGAAGAATAAAGTAACACGTTCTGAGAGCTATAAATAGCAGTATTACCAGAGCACACAGTTCTGGAGGGGGAGCCATGGAGGAGGACGCGGGCCAGATCAGCGGGAGCCCAATTAGGAGCAGCTCCCGCAGCCAAGCAAGCGGGCCCGACTGTGTCTTGTTAATGATTGAGAGGCTGTGGGGGAATGTTGCGTGCTGGGTTGACACGATCAGATTCACAGATGAAAAAGAACCGTTTGTCAGCTTCGTGGAGGGTGGGCGGGGCAGGGGTGGGAGGCTGTGGGGAAGGGTAGCAGGGCGGGGAGGGTGCAAGGGAAATCACAGCTCGGGTCCACGCAGGGAACCACGAGAGCCTGGTTCAGGGCACGGGCAGTGGAGAGGAAAGCCGGGCAGAGGCCCACAAGCTACTGACGCCCTGAAGTCAGCTGGCCTTCCTTGGATTCAGGCGTGAAGGAGGGGGAGAGAAGGACGACCATGAAGGTGGCAGTGCTGCTCACAAGCCTGGAGGACAGAGTCTCCATCCACAGCTGGTCCCGCAAGGCGCCAGCCTTCAGGAGCCACCCTGCTTCCCCAGCTCCTCAGCCAGGCTCCTGTCCAGCTGGCCTGTCTTTCCCAGAGCAAGCCACGTGCCTTCCCTCCTGCACACCGAGCTTCGTTTGCTTCCGCTGCCGAGAACGCCCTTCCATGCCTTTCCATCGGAAAGCCCCAGAAAGCCTCCTCTGAAGCTCTTGCTTCTGTAAAAGGCCCCAGAGTTCTCCCCTCCTCTTCCCTGATGACTCTTTCTCAGCCTTTGCAGAAAGAATCCTGCCTCCTCTGCGCTCTGCTGGAAGTTTGTTTTGGTTATAGACAGAGGCTTTATCATTCCAGTATTCTGCTTAGATGCTCACATGTCTGTCTCCCTGGGCTATGTTAGCTGTTCCATGAGAACCAGCATTGTGCACCTGTGACATCTGGGGAACTAGACTTGGATCTGTGGACTGCACAATCTCTGTAATGACAGGTTTTGCTGGGGCTTGACTGGTTTAGACGAAAGAGAAAAGATCATTAGATTTGGAGTCAGATGGACACCAGTACATCACCGAGTGTTTGACGTTGGCCTCTAAGCTTCAGTTTCCGTATCTGTAAAATGGGAATCATCGTCGTCGTGTCAGAGGTTTGTTAATGGGCTTAAAGACAATAATAAATGTAAGCCTCAGTTCAGTATTTGGCATTTGGTAGGTCATGTCAAGAAAATATTAGTTTCCACCCCCCAACCCTTCCCACCTTCTGTTGTGTCTGACTCTTTGGGACACCATGGATTGTAGCCTGCCAGGCTTCTCTCTGGAATTTTCTAGACAAGAATGTAGAGTGGATTGCCCTCCTGCCACCTTTTCCTCCACTCTTCAGATTCTTACTACTGTTTTGATCACTGCCCATCTTGGGACACCCTTTCACCTCTGCACTTCCTTCTCTAAGTGTGGAGAGCCTTCACAGGTGGAGGCTGTTAACATACTAGGGCAGGAAAGAAGTAAAAAAAAATAATAAATGCTAAGGGGCGCTTACGGAGGGCTCCCTAAGGAGCAGGCTCCACGCTCAGCTCTTTTCGTGCGGTGCACCTGCTAGACGGGGGTGGAGCCCAGAGCACAGGGAAACCCCTGAGTGTGTGTGCAGTCACTCAGCCGTGTCCACCGATTTTGCAGCCCCATGGACTGTAGCTCACCCGGCTATCCTGGAATTTTCCAGCCAAGAACACTGGGCTGGGTTGCCATTTTTCGCCCTTAACCATACATTCTTCAAACACTCCTGGCCATTAGCATGGCCACAGCGAGGTCACTGCACCACTCGGCCAGCTCGTGGGCTGTGACTGGGCCACCTACCATGCCTGCTGGGTGCTTGTTTGGACACTGTGGCATCACAGGACGAGGGTTCAACCCTACCAGCGCCATCCAGAATATTCCCTGAGGGGCAGAGAGGTCCAGGCTTCCTTCTCCCAACTTATCAAAGTGCAAGCACCTATATCCATACACACCGTTCTCCTAGGACTGTGGCCCAATGCTCCATCTCAGAATCAAGCAATCTGAGCGAGTGACAGGGGTGGTCAGGACAGGAAATGCCATGGTGAGGCTCTTGGGTGAGCTTCCTCGATTCCTGCCGACTACAGAGAATGTTTAGGACCCAGAGCTCCTGCCAAATGTCATGCTCGGGGGCTGGCCCAGTTTCACCAACGGGCTTCTCGGGGCCTCCACTGTCAGGTGCGTTTCCTTGCTGCTGTCCCAGCGCCGGGCCTTGGCAGCACTGTGGCTCTTGCTAGCTCTTCTCCGTGAACCCAGGCTTGCGGGGAGCTACTGCCGTTCCTTTTCCTCATCTCTTCGTTCCTATTGGCCCCACCACCCCTCAGGCTGCCCCTGTCACGCAGACCCTGTGTCTGAGGTCCCTTCTGTGTGAACTCTCTTCCCAGACCTCTGAGTGGCCTCACCACAGGAAATTAGTTTCCTGACCTGGGACTGAACCCCAGGCCCCCTCCATTAGGAGCTCAGAGTCTTAGCCACTGGACCACTAGGGAAGTCTCGAAAGTCACACACTTTCAACTATTTTGTTCAAGAATCACCAAATTCAAGAAACACCCGCTGCCAGGGGATTCAAGAAATAACAGGTAGGACAGAAACAAACGTCGCAAGGATGTGGAGAAATTGAAATTCTTATACATCGATGGTGAGAATGTAAAATGGTGCAAACAGTTTAGAAATACCTCAAAAAGTTAAACATTGAATTACCACATGATCCAACAATTCTACACCTTGGTACATTTCCACGGTAACTGAAAACATATTCACAGGAAAACTTGTACACATGTGTTCATGGGAATGTTTTTCCTAGTAGCCAAAAAGTAGAAACAGCTCAAATATACATCAACGGATGAATAGATAACTAAAGCATGCTTTATCCACACAGTGGAATATTATTCAGCCACAAAAAATACTGGTGCCCTTGGTATGCCATGCCATTGATTAAACTGTTTTTCTCCCAGGGAGAAGTATTCTGGCAATAAATCATCATCAGTCCTTAAGCAACAGTGATGGTCTTGGTGCTTAACTTGAAACCACTGGTGAGTTCTTAGAATATTCATATTAGAAGAAATTTCACAGAGACTTTTACTTCAGTAGCACATTTTTGCTTACTCTTTAGCATCTTCTTCCCTCCATGGTATATAAGATAGTGTTAAAAGGATTTCATTGAATGTCGAAGGCCGTTTGCTTTCTAATCTGTGCACCTTTGGAAATTTAGAAGAGATTTTATTCTTTGCTGTAAGGGCTGGAAACCCTGCACCTGTGTGTGTGTGTATATATATATATATATAGCCAGTAAAACCGCAAGGGCTGACAATGCAAAAAAAAAAAAAAAAAGAAAAGGAAAGATGTACTGAGTTGTGTTATAGCATGGATGAGCTTCCAAAACTGTGCTAAGAAGCGAAACCAAAAAAAGGACAAATAGATATGATTACACTTACACGGAATGTCAAGAATAGGCAAGTCTATGATGCCAGAAGGTAGTTTAGTGATTGCCAGGGGTTTGAGAGAGAGGAAATGGAGACTGATGGGTAATAAAGATTGAGTTTCTTTATGGGGAGATCAAAATATTCTAGAATTAGGTATTGGTGATGATTGCACAACCAGGTTAACTTTAAGTGATTGAAATGGTGAATTTTATGTTATGTGAATTATATCTTTCTTTTTTTAAATTTTTTGCCTCTTTTTTTATTGGGCCTTCAATTATTTATTTTCCTCCATCTTAATTCTTTGGCCTGTGTGGGCCTCCCATTGCTGTGGCCGCCCTTGTCTCCGAGCACCGTCTCTGGGCACACGTGCTCCAGAGTGCTGGCTTGTAATTGGACACACCGGTCCAGCCGCTCTGCGGCACGTGGGATCTTCCCGTGCCAGGGATGGAACCGGCGCCCCTTGCACTGAAAGGTGGACTCTTTACCCACTGCACCACCAGGGAAGCCCAGAATTATGTCTTAAGAAAAAGAATTACTTGGCCTATCTGCCTATGGACAGAGCAGTCTGAGGAGTGCAGTGTGATGAGTGGTCAGATAATCTGTCAATGGAGAGGCCTGTGAACCATGGCAGGAGGCCAATTCAGAGGGTCATTTAAGAAGCAACACTCTTTTTGAACTGGGGAGGGGGATGGACTTCCCAGGGGGTGCTAGTGGTAAAAGTCCTGACTGCCAATGCAGGAGACATAAGAGACATGGGTTCAATCACCGGGTCAGGAAGATCTCCTAGAGGAGGGCACCCCCCTCCAATATTCTTGCCTGGAGAATCCCGTGGACAGAAGAGCCAGGTGGGCTACAGCCCGTAGGGTCAGAAAGAGTCGGACATGACTGAAGTGACTAAGCACTTACGCATGCACTGGTCATGCAAGTCAAGGGCTGACCCATAGGTACATCAGGAAGGGCGCTGGACAGGTTACTAGAACCAGGATTAGAAGAAGGTGTCGGAGGGGAACCCAGCCATATAAACCAGAGTGTATGTGTGGGATGGGTGAAGAGGCGAGGCCTGGGGCCCCGTAGAGGAACCACATGGAGGCAGACGTGAGTGCAGCCTCACAGGAGCTCAGGGGCCCACATGAGACCAAGAGGCCAGAAATCCCAAGACTTGACGTCCCTTTAGTACAGCTCTGTCTGCTTCAGGACATGCTTTTTCAGGACTGGCAGGCAGGGGCTGAATGGCAGGAGATGAAGTCAGTCTCGGCTGGGGGTGAGGGCTGGGGACTCCAGGAGAGCAGCCAGCTGGCAGGATGAGATCCCAGACTCCTGCAGCTGAGAGTTGTTCCTCAAGTTTAAGGCTTTGGGGCTTATTCCAATGCAAATAGCCCTGAAAAGTTGGATAATGGGGCCGAGATCATACCACTGGAAAGTGAAAATGCCCTTATTAAAGCCAGCTTTGCCTGACTCCAATGTCCTTGCTTTCAACTCTGTGGATGAGAGGAGTCTAACATGCCGGCCTGAGTTCAGATCCCATCGCTGTGTGACCTTCAGCCTGTCGCTCAGGCCCTCTGGGCCTCAGCGCTCTCCCCTATTTAAGTGCACAGCAGTGACTGCCTGTCTCAGGCTGCGGTGAGGGGTCCACGGCACAGCACATGCAGGGCGTTTTAGAACAATGCCCAGAGCACAGGAAGAACTTAACATCACGAGGAGCCTGCTCTACGCCAGCCAGGAAGCCCAGGCGTGCCCATAGAGACGTGGCTGATGTCGGTTTTGCCAAGCACTGTCTCGATTTTCTGTTTCCTCGTGTCTTGTTCTGGAAGGACAGGCCTTGTTTATGTGTGTCTCCAGAGGCCAAACCGAACTGATCAAGCCACAGAGTGACCAGTGAGAATCAAGATGGGGCGGAAGCCACCAGCCCATTTTAGATGTGAGTCAACCGCTCCACAACACGTCCCCTATTGGCGGCGAGAATCGTGTCGCCCACAACCTGACGGTGCTGGCGCGTCAAGACCTTTCTGGGCAGTGAAGGAAGATGCTTAGATGCATTCAACTCACAGGAATAATACGACTGGCCAGCGGAGCCCCCTTGCCATGTGCTGGAATGTATGAGCATTGTTTCCCCGAGAGCACAGAGGTAGACGGAAAACGAGGCCTGGGGCCCCAGAGGAACCACATGGAGGCAGACGTGAGTGCAGCCTCACAGGAGCTCAGGGGCCCACATGAGACCAAGAGGCCAGAAATCCCAAGACTTGACGTCCCTTTAGTACAGCTCTGTCTGCTTCAGGACATGCTTTTTCAGGACTGGCAGGCAGGGGCTGAATGGCAGGAGATGAAGTCAGTCTCGGCTGGGGGTGAGGGCTGGGGACTCCAGGAGAGCAGCCAGCTGGCAGGATGAGATCCCAGACTCCTGCAGCTGAGAGTTGTTCCTCAAGTTTAAGGCTTTGGGGCTTATTCCAATGCAAATAGCCCTGAAAAGTTGGATAATGGGGCCGAGATCATACCACTGGAAAGTGAAAATGCCCTTATTAAAGCCAGCTTTGCCTGACTCCAATGTCCTTGCTTTCAACTCTGTGGATGAGAGGAGTCTAACATGCCGGCCTGAGTTCAGATCCCATCGCTGTGTGACCTTCAGCCTGTCGCTCAGGCCCTCTGGGCCTCAGCGCTCTCCCCTATTTAAGTGCACAGCAGTGACTGCCTGTCTCAGGCTGCGGTGAGGGGTCCACGGCACAGCACATGCAGGGCGTTTTAGAACAATGCCCAGAGCACAGGAAGAACTTAACATCACGAGGAGCCTGCTCTACGCCAGCCAGGAAGCCCAGGCGTGCCCATAGAGACGTGGCTGATGTCGGTTTTGCCAAGCACTGTCTCGATTTTCTGTTTCCTCGTGTCTTGTTCTGGAAGGACAGGCCTTGTTTATGTGTGTCTCCAGAGGCCAAACCGAACTGATCAAGCCACAGAGTGACCAGTGAGAATCAAGATGGGGCGGAAGCCACCAGCCCATTTTAGATGTGAGTCAACCGCTCCACAACACGTCCCCTATTGGCGGCGAGAATCGTGTCGCCCACAACCTGACGGTGCTGGCGCGTCAAGACCTTTCTGGGCAGTGAAGGAAGATGCTTAGATGCATTCAACTCACAGGAATAATACGACTGGCCAGCGGAGCCCCCTTGCCATGTGCTGGAATGTATGAGCATTGTCTGCTGTCCAGAGACGCACACTGATACTCACGGGACCGCTGGTGAAGCTCTTGGGTAGTCATCGTTCATCATCTTTCCTGGAAGCAGGGCCAGATGGCTGTCCCTCGCGGTTATTCATGAGGTCCTACCTACCCTTCCCGGCCCTGTTCTAAAGCAATCAATGAACCTCCTCCTCTCCTCTCCCGGTTGAAATTAATCACTCCTCCTCTCTGCTCTGTGGGCTCCTTTCTTGCTATTCTTTTTTTTTTTTTTTTTTTTTCCTTTTTTGCTGCTCTGTGAGGCTTGTTGGATCTTAATTCCCCAACCAGGGATCAAACTCAGGCCCTCGGCAGTGAAAGCACAGAGTCCTAACCACTGGACCGCCAGGGAATTCCCTCTTTCTCTCTAGTCTAACCAGTTGCCTCGTAGTATAGTCCTCGCCTCATGTCCTTCCCACATTTGAGAGTATCTTTGTTGCAGAATGCCTCATTCATCTTTGCCTCGCTTCCTGCCTGCTAGCTCACTCACACACCCCCAGGTGAAGTACCATTGCATTGTACTTGTGGGGTTTATTTGTTCTCTGAGTAGGACACTCTCTTGAAATTCTAATATATCCCTCTCCAGAAGCCTACCTTCCAGTTGAAAAGCATTCTTTTAATAATACATGCCTTCCTCTTAGGAAGAATTCGACATCTGTCTGCAGAAGTCAACTGAACAAACACAAAATTAGAGGATTTGGGCCATTTGACCAAGCCTGCAAAACCAAGACGAAGCTTGGAAATCTGTCTGCTGAATTTTAACTGTTACATCAAGTGTTGCTGGTCTTGTGTGAATATAGGGCTGCATGGATTCTTAACATTCCAGAATGGGACCCTATTGTTTTGCTTCTTTCTCTCCTTCCCTTTTTTATTCCCACACATATTTATTTATTTATTTATTTTAATGTTTTGGCCTCTTTTATTGTTTTTTTTTTGTTTATTTGTTTGCATCCATCTTTATTCTTTGGCCTGTGTGGACCTCCCATTGCAGTGGCCTCTCTCGTTGCAGAGCACTGGCTCTGGGCACATGTGCTCTAGAGTGCTGGCTCGTAATTGGACACACTGGTCCAGCTGCTCTGCAGCACGTGGGATCTTCCCCGGCCAGGGATCAAACCGGTGCACCTTGCACTGCAAGGCGGACTCTTTACCCACTAGACTACCAGGAAAGCCCCCTGCCCTCTACACATGTATTTATTGAGAAACTATTATACACCAGCCATTGTGTTAGACAGTAATGATTCAGAGATGGGTCTTCATCTTTATGAAATTTAGCATCTGCCCAGTGCAGGCGAGAGTCATTGATCAAACAGCGCTCAGAGGAACGTGTACTTACTGAGGGTGGTGCCCTGCGGGAAAGGAACGCTGATCCATGACACCTTATTCGAGAGGAAACTGACAGAGCCTGAGTGGGGTGTAGAAGGAGGTCAGAGAAGATTTTGCTGAGGAAGCGATGTTTATTGTGAGGGTTGAAGGAATTACAAGAATTGAACAGGCAGAGGGGTTGGTGGGGACGAGGGAGGGTGCTGTGCACACAGATTTGGGTAGGAAGACGTGCGCCTATCAGGAATGGAAGACCCAGCGCATCTGTCTGCAGCCCAGAGAGGATATAGGAGGTGGTCCCGTGTGCGGCTTGACTGTTAGTGGATGTGTCAGAATGTACGAAGGCCAGGGTAGGAGACTGACCTTATCCTTCCGCTGTGGGAAGTCATTCAAAGGTTTAGGTCAGGGTAGAACGTATCGATTCATAACATATCGATTCACAGCCCGAGGGCACTCTGTGGGATGGACCAGGAGTGTGGGGGAGGGTGCAGGTGAGAAGAAGGAGGTCAGGAGGCTTCTGCATGGGGTCAGTTGACAGATAATGACCTTAACCATAGTGGTGACAGCCAAGAACACCTCTAAACAGCTAGACTATGAACACTATCAGGGTTTGGTGAGGGAGTGAATTAAAGCTGAGAGCTTGTCTCAAAGTCATTCTACTTTTCCCCCCTGCTACTATGTCCACCTCAGCTCTGGGGTATCAGCTGGGTGTATAAACTAGCTGTTGCAAATGATACAAAAACCTCAGCTTTCTGCGGCTGATTTTTTTCCTCCCAGTGGCCCCCGTGCAGAGCACTGGCTCTGGGCACATGTGCTCTAGAGTGCTGGCTCGTAATTGGACACACTGGTCCAGCTGCTCTGCAGCACGTGGGATCTTCCCCGGCCAGGGATCAAACCGGTGCACCTTGCACTGCAAGGCGGACTCTTTACCCACTAGACTACCAGGAAAGCCCCCTGCCCTCTACACATGTATTTATTGAGAAACTATTATACACCAGCCATTGTGTTAGACAGTAATGATTCAGAGATGGGTCTTCATCTTTATGAAATTTAGCATCTGCCCAGTGCAGGCGAGAGTCATTGATCAAACAGCGCTCAGAGGAACGTGTACTTACTGAGGGTGGTGCCCTGCGGGAAAGGAACGCTGATCCATGACACCTTATTCGAGAGGAAACTGACAGAGCCTGAGTGGGGTGTAGAAGGAGGTCAGAGAAGATTTTGCTGAGGAAGCGATGTTTATTGTGAGGGTTGAAGGAATTACAAGAATTGAACAGGCAGAGGGGTTGGTGGGGACGAGGGAGGGTGCTGTGCACACAGATTTGGGTAGGAAGACGTGCGCCTATCAGGAATGGAAGACCCAGCGCATCTGTCTGCAGCCCAGAGAGGATATAGGAGGTGGTCCTGGCGGCTTGACTGTTAGTGGATGTGTCAGAATGTACGAAGGCCAGGGTAGGAGACTGACCTTATCCTTCCGCTGTGGGAAGTCATTCAAAGGTTTAGGTCAGGGTAGAACGTATCGATTCATAACATATCGATTCACAGCCCGAGGGCACTCTGTGGGATGGACCAGGAGTGTGGGGGAGGGTGCAGGTGAGAAGAAGGAGGTCAGGAGGCTTCTGCATGGGGTCAGTTGACAGATAATGACCTTAACCATAGTGGTGACAGCCAAGAACACCTCTAAACAGCTAGACTATGAACACTATCAGGGTTTGGTGAGGGAGTGAATTAAAGCTGAGAGCTTGTCTCAAAGTCATTCTACTTTTCCCCCCTGCTACTATGTCCACCTCAGCTCTGGGGTATCAGCTGGGTGTATAAACTAGCTGTTGCAAATGATACAGAGAAAAGTGTGTCTGTCTTCAAGCTCTTTCTGAAACGGTGCAAGACCCTTTGGTCCTTGTCCCCCCATGTCCTCTGCCTGCCTTTTGTCTGGGGGAAAGACTCTAGCCAAACAGTAAATTTAATCTGAGAGGTGAGAATACGGAGAAACAAAATAAAACACTCAAGGGAGACCAAATAATAATAGTTCAGTCATTAAGCATAGTCAAGGACTTTTAACTCCTTGTCAGAGCTATAATGTTCTGAGCCATCTCCCATCAGCTGCCTTGTAGAGACCGAAACCTCCACCAGGTGGAAGAAGTTAACTACATGATGACCAGAAGGTAGCACTTGGTGTTGAGAAAATGTTATGGAGCCATAGACGAACTAGACAAGAGGAGTCAGACTGGAGAGAGGTGGGTGGAAAGAATACATTTAATAAGGACACTGGAGCTTGTCACTCGACTCCTGTTTTCTGCCTCCATTTTTCCTTCCTCCACTAGTGTCCTGGGCTCAGAAGGAACGGGGATGTGAGGGTGACCGATAGAGCAAGATGCCCCTGCCACATCCTGAAGACTAAACAACCATAGCACCTGCGAGGCTGAACAGTCATGCTGCAAAATGTGCTCCCTCACATCAAAAGGGGAGAGACAAGAGAGGATGCAAAACCACCTCAAAGCTTCATCCGGGGGCTGCTGTCTTTCGGGAGCGGTGAAGTGTTGCTGCTGATTTTTCCGAGATGAGTCAGCCTTCCCTACATCATCTTATTCCCCCAAGAACGTGGCGGCTCTGCCGACAGCCCACCTCTTCCTTCTCCTTCCACAAGTCTGGATCAGACTCAAGGGTGTGGAGTCCTGTCTGATTTTTAAGAATGATGTCCGGTCCTTCTCTGTTACGTGATCTCTCCTCTGGTTAATCATCTGTTCAACAAAAGTCAGTCAATCAGCAAAGATCTCTTAGGCACCTTTCATGTGTTCATTCATTCATCTGACAGAGCTTTTTTGACGCGTACTACATGTTCCAGGTGCTGCTAACACGCCAGTGTTTTCGTCAGCAGCTATATAACAAAGTACCATAGACTTTGACTTAAATAACAAACATTTATTCCTTATAGTCCTGGAGGTTGGAAGTCCACGATGAGGGAACAGCTGGACTCTTGAGAGGACAGAGGTGCAGACTACCTTCTTTTCATTGCATCCTCATGTGATATAAAGATGGCCAGAGGACTCTCTGGGGTCTCTTTTCCAAGGGCGCTAATCCCATTCACATGGGCTTTACCCTCGTGACTTAATCACTCCTAATACCATCACGTGGAGTAAACTCTGAGCTGGTGAAGGATGGGGAAGCCTGGTGTCCCGAGGGTCAAAGAGAGTCAGATACGGTTTGGTGACTGGACAATGACAAGGGAATAGGATTTCAGCTTACAAATTTGGTCAGGGGAGGACAGAAATATTTGGTCCATAACAACGAGTGAACAAAACAAAGTGAATTTTAAAATGTGGTTCATGTTTTCCTGGGAGTGTAATATCTATGCACACAGTTTATCATAAATAATACAAGTGACTGAGATGTTTTGTACTCACAGATAAAAGGTGGACCCTGCTCTATCAGCTTCTGATGGATAAAAACATTCAGGAGAGTAGGAGATAATTACAGGTTTGATAGCATATGAGGGCTCCATGGGAAAGGTAGTAGTTGAGTTGGGTCTTAATAGTTAGAGGGACTGTAGATGGGCCAAGGGAAGAACAATTCAGACAGGAGACAAGCCGAGAGTAGAGCTGGAGACAAATGGGCGTAATATGTTTGAGACACATTGATAAAACCAGACGTGATGGGTGTCTGTTAGCACGGCACACAAAATAAAGTTGAATGAACCCAGTAAGCAAAGATGAGAAAAAGTCTTTAAAATCAAGCAGGGAAACTTGGATGTGATTCAGTAACAAAAAGGAAGGCCTTGGGCTTCCCTGGTGGTCCAGTGGGTAAAGAGTCCACTTTGTAGTGCAAGGGGCGCCAGCTTGATCCCTGGCCCAGGAAGATCTTACATGCCGTGGAGCGGCTGAACCGGTGTGTCCAATTATGAGCCAGTGCTCTGGAGTGCATGCGCCCAGAGCTGGTGCTCTGCAACAAGAGAGGCCACAGCAATGGGAGGCCCACGCAGGGCAAAGAATTAAGATGGATGTAAATAAATAAATGAAAGACCAATAGAAGTGCCCCCCCTCAAAAAAAAGTTGCTTAAAAAAAAAAGGAAAGCTTTGAAGACAGGTGAATCAGAAACGACGTGAGAACACAAAGATAATGTGTGTGGATGCTCTCCGGGGTGGTACATTTAAAATTTGTTGAATTTCGAAAGTGAAGATGACCACACTTCTCCTTGCCCTTTTCAGGACTGTCCAGGAGTCAGGCTTGCCTTCTGTATTAGGGTGGTCCTTTAGGAGGACAAAAACCTGAGTGCATTCTGAGAGAGCAGCTTCCCGAGGGTCAAAGAGAGTCAGATACGGTTTGGTGACTGGACAATGACAAGGGAATAGGATTTCAGCTTACAAATTTGGTCAGGGGAGGACAGAAATATTTGGTCCATAACAACGAGTGAACAAAACAAAGTGAATTTTAAAATGTGGTTCATGTTTTCCTGGGAGTGTAATATCTATGCACACAGTTTATCATAAATAATACAAGTGACTGAGATGTTTTGTACTCACAGATAAAAGGTGGACCCTGCTCTATCAGCTTCTGATGGATAAAAACATTCAGGAGAGTAGGAGATAATTACAGGTTTGATAGCATATGAGGGCTCCATGGGAAAGGTAGTAGTTGAGTTGGGTCTTAATAGTTAGAGGGACTGTAGATGGGCCAAGGGAAGAACAATTCAGACAGGAGACAAGCCGAGAGTAGAGCTGGAGACAAATGGGCGTAATATGTTTGAGACACATTGATAAAACCAGACGTGATGGGTGTCTGTTAGCACGGCACACAAAATAAAGTTGAATGAACCCAGTAAGCAAAGATGAGAAAAAGTCTTTAAAATCAAGCAGGGAAACTTGGATGTGATTCAGTAACAAAAAGGAAGGCCTTGGGCTTCCCTGGTGGTCCAGTGGGTAAAGAGTCCACTTTGTAGTGCAAGGGGCGCCAGCTTGATCCCTGGCCCAGGAAGATCTTACATGCCGTGGAGCGGCTGAACCGGTGTGTCCAATTATGAGCCAGTGCTCTGGAGTGCATGCGCCCAGAGCTGGTGCTCTGCAACAAGAGAGGCCACAGCAATGGGAGGCCCACGCAGGGCAAAGAATTAAGATGGATGTAAATAAATAAATGAAAGACCAATAGAAGTGCCCCCCCTCAAAAAAAAGTTGCTTAAAAAAAAAAGGAAAGCTTTGAAGACAGGTGAATCAGAAACGACGTGAGAACACAAAGATAATGTGTGTGGATGCTCTCCGGGGTGGTACATTTAAAATTTGTTGAATTTCGAAAGTGAAGATGACCACACTTCTCCTTGCCCTTTTCAGGACTGTCCAGGAGTCAGGCTTGCCTTCTGTATTAGGGTGGTCCTTTAGGAGGACAAAAACCTGAGTGCATTCTGAGAGAGCAGCTTAAGGAGGTGGAGGGCTTAAACACAAACTTAGGCATAGAAGTTGAAGGAAAAGAGGAAACTCGGGGCTTCGAGAAAAAAAAGATCTTCAGATATTTGAAGGGTTCGCAGGGACTCCATTTGCTCTGAGTGGACTGAATGAGCACAACTAGGAGCAGTAACAATATGCGGAGGCACATTTGGCTTCTCCACAATCGGAGAAGGGCCTGGTTACGTCTCTAAGCACAGTGCACATTCTCCATAAATGATCATTAGAGACATGTGTAGAGCGGCATGGGCCCGTGTACGTACACTGCACGTCAGAACTTAATACTATTTAGCTGTCCCCCACAAGTTAGTGGAGGGGGACCCCAGGCTGGGGTCAGCCACGCCGGTCACCCATGGTGACAAGATGCAGTCTGTCCAGGATAGCACACTGGACCAGTCCTTGGCCCTCTGTCACTGCTCCCAGAACATGCTTCCTTGTGAAACCGCATGTAAAACTGACTAGCCTCGTTAAATGACTTTGCCTCCTTAAATAGGCTTATTATTCAAACCTGGAGTCAGCTTGTCAGAAATAGCACTGTGCATGCACAAGACGGGGAATCAAGAATCGGGACTCAAGAATCTTCAGTTCAGCAACCACAAAGAATTGAAACGTTGCCACCAGAGCCTTTTATAAAGCAAGAAGTCCTTCAATAAGGAAAACCTGGCTTCCAGCAGCAGGAGGCGCTTATAGGACTAATGTAAGACTAGCCACTCAGCTTCACTAACCCTTTACTTTTCTCCCAGACAAGGAGAGAAATTTGAGAGCCTTGCCTTCTATCTCCTTGCTGGTCAACCTTGTAAGAAAGCTCCTTCTGTAACCAAAAGTGAGGCCCAGCTTCTCACTGGTCCGAAGTCAATAGAAAGACCACACTGGTGGAAAGGAAAGTTTGTTTTCTTTTGGATGCGGGCAACCAGAGGTGGGTGAGCTGGGGTTGAGGTCAGGTGCCTGTGCAAAGGCCAACTCCCCCTCTTCCCCACCCTGGACAATCAGAAAGCAAGAGCTTTTATAGACGAAGGAAGGGGGCTCCAGGCAGAAACAACACAGTTAGCTCTGACAGTCATCTTGAAACTGGCCATCCGTGTCTGACCAGCATCATCTTGATTGTTTTAAGTACAGTTCACCTTCAGTCCCAGGGTTGGTTTGTTCCCATTTCTTTGAGGCCACTTCTTGGAATTGTGGCAGCTTATGTCATGGGGACAGTCTAGTCATCATGTAGTTAACTTCTCCACCTGGTGGGGTTTACGTATCTATAAGACAGCTCACAGGATATGGCTCAGAACATTCTCTATAGCCCCTGAGAAGGAACTACAGGTCCTGGACTATACCTAGTGACTAAATGATTATTATTTGGTCTCCTTTGACTGTTTTCCTTTGCTTCTGTGTTTTTTCATTTCTCCAATTAAACTTATTCTTTGTCTGAAGTTTTTCCACCGACAAAAGGCAGGCAAAGTGCATGGGGGACAAGGACTGTAGGGTCTTGCTCCATTACAGTTCTTTTCTCAAAAGCCAGTGTGTGCGTCTGTGTGTGTCAGAGAGTGAGGTCTTAGTAAAAGAACTTGTGAAGCTACGTCAGGAGGTAGTGAATCCCCCATCATTTGGCAGAAATGTTGCAGAAGGGATACAGACATTGGACAGGTAGTTGACCAGCTAAAATTTGAAGTCTTTCAAGCATGAGAGCCTGTGCTCTTCAGCAACCACAAAGAAAATTGAAACGTTGCCACCAGAGCCTTTTATAAAGCAAGAAGTCCTTCAATAAGGAAAACCTGGCTTCCAGCAGCAGGAGGCGCTTATAGGACTAATGTAAGACTAGCCACTCAGCTTCACTAACCCTTTACTTTTCTCCCAGACAAGGAGAGAAATTTGAGAGCCTTGCCTTCTATCTCCTTGCTGGTCAACCTTGTAAGAAAGCTCCTTCTGTAACCAAAAGTGAGGCCCAGCTTCTCACTGGTCCGAAGTCAATAGAAAGACCACACTGGTGGAAAGGAAAGTTTGTTTTCTTTTGGATGCGGGCAACCAGAGGTGGGTGAGCTGGGGTTGAGGTCAGGTGCCTGTGCAAAGGCCAACTCCCCCTCTTCCCCACCCTGGACAATCAGAAAGCAAGAGCTTTTATAGACGAAGGAAGGGGGCTCCAGGCAGAAACAACACAGTTAGCTCTGACAGTCATCTTGAAACTGGCCATCCGTGTCTGACCAGCATCATCTTGATTGTTTTAAGTACAGTTCACCTTCAGTCCCAGGGTTGGTTTGTTCCCATTTCTTTGAGGCCACTTCTTGGAATTGTGGCAGCTTATGTCATGGGGACAGTCTAGTCATCATGTAGTTAACTTCTCCACCTGGTGGGGTTTACGTATCTATAAGACAGCTCACAGGATATGGCTCAGAACATTCTCTATAGCCCCTGAGAAGGAACTACAGGTCCTGGACTATACCTAGTGACTAAATGATTATTATTTGGTCTCCTTTGACTGTTTTCCTTTGCTTCTGTGTTTTTTCATTTCTCCAATTAAACTTATTCTTTGTCTGAAGTTTTTCCACCGACAAAAGGCAGGCAAAGTGCATGGGGGACAAGGACTGTAGGGTCTTGCTCCATTACAGTTCTTTTCTCAAAAGCCAGTGTGTGCGTCTGTGTGTGTCAGAGAGTGAGGTCTTAGTAAAAGAACTTGTGAAGCTACGTCAGGAGGTAGTGAATCCCCCATCATTTGGCAGAAATGTTGCAGAAGGGATACAGACATTGGACAGGTAGTTGACCAGCTAAAATTTGAAGTCTTTCAAGCATGAGAGCCTGTGCTCTTCGGCTCAAGTTCAAGTCCTCCAGTATCTGTAGCAGGTAGGGCCACATCAGCCTTTTATCCTTCCCATTTCATAAAAACAAGCCCTTGGTTTCTGACTGTGATCAAGACACACCATGATTCCCCCATCACCCAAATCCAGGGTCCCAGGCTCACCACACATGGTAGATGTTCTGAGTATAGGACTGAGGTTTTCATGAAATGAAACAAAGTGAAAACAGAGCCTTTCTTTTTGCTAGCGAAGTATGTTTTGACTTGTGTGGATTTTGGATGGGTACGCAATTTTTATAGGCAAGGAGAGAGAGGTAAGGAAGAAAGGACATTTATAATGTGGTTCTAAGTGGTTTTATCAAGTATTTGATGAGCTCTTTGGGGGAAAGATAAAAGCTGAATTGGGTCGTTTGAGTTGGAGCACACAGAGAAGGGAGATTTGCTTAATTCATGATGAGAAAGTGTATCTGAGCTGGAAAGTATCTCTTTGCCTTAAGTGGTGAGATAAGTACTATTATTGGGGGAGAATTCATGCTATTATTGAGTGCATAACTGTTCCGTATGACTTACAAAGCATTTTTTTCAAAGATATTAAATTTCTTGGGTGTCTAATTTACCAAATGTGCAGTATCTCCCTATTGCCACTCACACACCAACCTTAATTCGAGTGGAGCCAGAGAAATC
Source organism: Tragulus kanchil (assembly GCA_022376925.1). Classification (NCBI taxonomy): domain Eukaryota; kingdom Metazoa; phylum Chordata; class Mammalia; order Artiodactyla; family Tragulidae; genus Tragulus; species Tragulus kanchil. The sequence continues at coordinate 152,078,485 of JAIOJX010000006.1, forward strand.
TTTGGGATAGAAAGGTCCTCAAGAGGGCTTCCCTGATGGCTCAGTGGTGAAGAATCCGCCTGCCAATACAGGAGACACGGATTCGATCCCTGATCCGGGAAGATCCCACATGCCTCGGAATGACTAAGCCTGAGCTCCACAACCACCGAGCCTGCCCTCGAGAGCCCAGGAGTCACTACTATTGAGCCCATGTTCTGGAACTGCTGAAGCCGTAAGACCTCGAGCGTGCACTCTGCAACAAGAGAAGCCATGGCAATGAGAAAAGTTCACACCACAACTAGAGAAAAGTCTGAGCAGCCACAAAGACCCAGCCCAGCCAAAGAAATTAATAAAAGAAAAGTCATCAAAAAAAACTCTAACCCAATATGCCCCACTTTTTCTCCATCCTTGTGTTCCTTAACCCTCTGTAGCTCGACTGAAATTTTATTCTCAAAGGCTGTTGATGTTTTTCTAATCATTAAATGCAGTGACTTCTTCCTTTGTCTCCAATCTTCTGTTCCCTCTGCATTATTCTATTTCACCACCTTCTGGAAACTTTGTGTTTGTCCTGCTTGTGGGTTGTTTTGCTCTGATTTCGCTGCGTCTGTGTTCACTCTCCTTCTCTAGTGTGTTGCTGGGCCTGAACTCCAAGGTTTACGACAGTCCTCTGTTCTTTATCCGACTCAGCTCTCATTCACTATGTGCATCATCAGCCAGCACGCCCTTGGGGATGATTAGCTGAAGAGCATCTTATCTCTCTCCTGTACTTTCACGCCCTAACACACAGCTCATATACAGTAGCTGCCAAGGACCATGATTTCCTTTGCTCACACACGGACCCCTAGAGTCTTCTTATTTTAAACCTTCAAGTCTCACTGCTCCTTTCAACCCAGATCGTCTCAACCCCCAAGTTTCTAAAACCAAACTAATCACGTTTAGTAAGTTCAAGTGTCAGGAAGCTGTGCTCTTGTCACTGACTCCCATCCCGGAGAAAAATCGCTTGGCACCTTTTCTGACTTTCCTGTCTTTTCTTCATATTCAGATCCTTACCATCATCTTTGTCTTGCTCCGCACCCCTTGCCTTCCAACCAGCATCGTCAGGCTTCTGCCCCACCACGCCACCAAAGCTGACCTCACGAAGGTGACTTTTGAATTGCCTAATTGCCAGCTGCAACGGCGACTTCAGAGCTTGTGTCTTAGTTGACCTCAGTTAGCACGATGGCTCACTGACTTCCTTCCTATTACAAAATGTTCCAGTTGCTTTTTGTCCTCCTTACTCACTTCCTGCTTCTCTGATCTCTCCTCAGTTTCCTTCGCGATTGTTACTTCTCAAAATAGGATTCTGCTTCTTTTTCCCAGCATCACAGCCTCTCTTGATGATGGCACATATTATTTGACAGTCTTTGTATGATTTCCCTCCTCTCTAAATCGTATCTCTTCAGTTCAGACTCCTCTGGTGAATTCCAGTTGCCTAAAGGCCCATCTTTTTTGTTTTTTGGTTTTTTTAGGGGGCGGGGTGGGGGCAGTCTGTTCAGTCTCTGATTGGGGAAGTAAGATGCCACATATCTCAGGGCCCCAAAATCCAAAACATAAAATGGAAACAATATTATTAACAAATTCAATAAAGACTTAAATGATCCACATAAAGAAAAAACCCCTCAGTGACTCCCATTGTCTATGAAATAAAATCGAAGCTCCTTGGCCTTGGTATTCTTAGTCCTGCAAGTTTAACTCCCAGGTTGTCCTAATGAAATAAAACCAAGGTTTACGACAGTCCTCTGTTCTTTATCCGACTCAGCTCTCATTCACTATGTGCATCATCAGCCAGCACGCCCTTGGGGATGATTAGCTGAAGAGCATCTTATCTCTCTCCTGTACTTTCACGCCCTAACACACAGCTCATATACAGTAGCTGCCAAGGACCATGATTTCCTTTGCTCACACACGGACCCCTAGAGTCTTCTTATTTTAAACCTTCAAGTCTCACTGCTCCTTTCAACCCAGATCGTCTCAACCCCCAAGTTTCTAAAACCAAACTAATCACGTTTAGTAAGTTCAAGTGTCAGGAAGCTGTGCTCTTGTCACTGACTCCCATCCCGGAGAAAAATCGCTTGGCACCTTTTCTGACTTTCCTGTCTTTTCTTCATATTCAGATCCTTACCATCATCTTTGTCTTGCTCCGCACCCCTTGCCTTCCAACCAGCATCGTCAGGCTTCTGCCCCACCACGCCACCAAAGCTGACCTCACGAAGGTGACTTTTGAATTGCCTAATTGCCAGCTGCAACGGCGACTTCAGAGCTTGTGTCTTAGTTGACCTCAGTTAGCACGATGGCTCACTGACTTCCTTCCTATTACAAAATGTTCCAGTTGCTTTTTGTCCTCCTTACTCACTTCCTGCTTCTCTGATCTCTCCTCAGTTTCCTTCGCGATTGTTACTTCTCAAAATAGGATTCTGCTTCTTTTTCCCAGCATCACAGCCTCTCTTGATGATGGCACATATTATTTGACAGTCTTTGTATGATTTCCCTCCTCTCTAAATCGTATCTCTTCAGTTCAGACTCCTCTGGTGAATTCCAGTTGCCTAAAGGCCCATCTTTTTTGTTTTTTGGTTTTTTTAGGGGGCGGGGTGGGGGCAGTCTGTTCAGTCTCTGATTGGGGAAGTAAGATGCCACATATCTCAGGGCCCCAAAATCCAAAACATAAAATGGAAACAATATTATTAACAAATTCAATAAAGACTTAAATGATCCACATAAAGAAAAAACCCCTCAGTGACTCCCATTGTCTATGAAATAAAATCGAAGCTCCTTGGCCTTGGTATTCTTAGTCCTGCAAACTCTGTCCCTTGCCTACATTTCTACTCATCTCCTAAGGTTCCTCAGCTCACAATAAGCAGTGTGGTTATTAAGTAAAAGCACAAAGTCAGAAGAATTGAAGTTCGGTAACTAACTTCCTTATTTACTAGCCATGTGATCTTAGGTAAGTTACTTAACCTCTCTGAGGTGCTTGACCTATAGTGATTAGGTAGTGCTACCTCTCTTGAAGGGTCATTGTGAAGTTTATGAAAATGTTAGTGGCTCAGTCATACCCAACTCTGCCACCCCATGGACTGTAGCCTGCGAGGCTCCTCTGTCCATGGAATTCTTCAGCTGTTCCCTTCTCCAAGGGATCTTCCTGACTCAGGGATTGAACCCAGGTCTCCTGCATGCAGACAGATCCTTCACCGTCTGAGCCACATATTGCTAAAAAGTTTGGGGCTTATAATTCATTCTAAAAGGTATGTGTATTGATAGTTGTTACTGTTGTTGTCAGACTTCACAGGTGGCACTAGTGGTCAAGAACCTGCCTGCCAGTGCAGGAGACATGAGAGACTTAGGTTCAATGGCTAGACCAGGAAGATCCCCGGGAGGAGGGCATGACAATCCACTCCAGTATTCATGCCTGGAGAGTTCCATGGACAGAGGAGCCTGGCAGGCTATAGTCTATAGGACTGCAAAGAATCAGACATGACTGAAGCGACTTAGCATGCATGCACTGTTGCTATCCTTATGTATCAGCCATTTCTAGACTGTTTGCCTTTTGGGTAAACCTTAAAATCCATCGCAATCTCTGGAATGCCCTGTCTAGAGAACTTCTATTTTTGATTCAAAACTATCCAAAATGTTCTTAACACCGCCACTATCCAGCCTTTCTAAGGACCCCTGCCGGGCCAGCCGGCAGTCGAACAGGTCCTGAAGAGAGTGGCAGATAGGCTAAGAAAAGAAAGAAGGACAGAAAAGATGGGGTTGAGAGGGACAGCAAGAAGGCAGACAACTCTACAGGTTGCTGACAAGTTGCTGACAAGTTTATTGAATTCGCTCATCCCTTTTATACTTCACACAACAAGCAATTGTGTACACGTGCTTTAGGCCAGGTGTCGATCATAACACGTGCTTTAGGCCAGGTGTCGATCATAAACTAGGTGTTACCTCCTGGTGTATTATTACAATGGTTCTGGGTCATAATGCCCCTCAAGCCCTGTAAAGAGGCTCCAGGTGTTCTTTATGATAGCTAAGGAACGTCTTCACAATACCTGGGGTGGCGGGACAGAGAGCTATGCTGTTATCAGCCCCTGTTGCCAGGGCAGCTCCCAGGGCTATGTTTCCTTAAAGGAAACCCCTTGAAACAGGGCAGCTCCCCGCAGACCCCAGCATCAGTAAGTTAACCCTTTGTGTTTGCATAACACTTTGTATCCACATACTCATTCCCCATTGTAATTCCTTATACACCTGCTGCTAGTTTGTGGAACTCCTGGTGGACTGTATTTTATCTTGGTCCTGCTTTAAGCTCATCACATGGAATGGAGCCATGGCAAGAAGAGAGGGAAGCAAAGGATTCTAACCCTATAGACTGTGCTGGTCAGTGCCATTTGCCTAAGTCTGGTTCCAGAGATTCTGTGAGGAATGAAAAAGAAACCCAGTGCTTTCCCTTTACTGTGAGATGAAATACTGGCGTCTCTTCTCTTTCCATTAATTCCTTTAGAAACATAAGAAATTGATTTGATAACTTTGATCAAAGAGGATGTGTCGTTTTCCCTTCACAAACCTTTTAACTTTCAGGTTCAAAGAGGAAATCAGAGAAAATCAGCACATCTTCTGTTTGCCTTTTGGGTAAACTTTTCCGCAATCTCTGGAATGCCCTGTCTAGAGAACTTCTATTTTTGATTCAAAACTATCCAAAATGTTCTTAACACCGCCACTATCCAGCCTTTCTAAGGACCCCTGCCGGGCCAGCCGGCAGTCGAACAGGTCCTGAAGAGAGTGGCAGATAGGCTAAGAAAAGAAAGAAGGACAGAAAAGATGGGGTTGAGAGGGACAGCAAGAAGGCAGACAACTCTACAGGTTGCTGACAAGTTGCTGACAAGTTTATTGAATTCGCTCATCCCTTTTATACTTCACACAACAAGCAATTGTGTACACGTGCTTTAGGCCAGGTGTCGATCATAACACGTGCTTTAGGCCAGGTGTCGATCATAAACTAGGTGTTACCTCCTGGTGTATTATTACAATGGTTCTGGGTCATAATGCCCCTCAAGCCCTGTAAAGAGGCTCCAGGTGTTCTTTATGATAGCTAAGGAACGTCTTCACAATACCTGGGGTGGCGGGACAGAGAGCTATGCTGTTATCAGCCCCTGTTGCCAGGGCAGCTCCCAGGGCTATGTTTCCTTAAAGGAAACCCCTTGAAACAGGGCAGCTCCCCGCAGACCCCAGCATCAGTAAGTTAACCCTTTGTGTTTGCATAACACTTTGTATCCACATACTCATTCCCCATTGTAATTCCTTATACACCTGCTGCTAGTTTGTGGAACTCCTGGTGGACTGTATTTTATCTTGGTCCTGCTTTAAGCTCATCACATGGAATGGAGCCATGGCAAGAAGAGAGGGAAGCAAAGGATTCTAACCCTATAGACTGTGCTGGTCAGTGCCATTTGCCTAAGTCTGGTTCCAGAGATTCTGTGAGGAATGAAAAAGAAACCCAGTGCTTTCCCTTTACTGTGAGATGAAATACTGGCGTCTCTTCTCTTTCCATTAATTCCTTTAGAAACATAAGAAATTGATTTGATAACTTTGATCAAAGAGGATGTGTCGTTTTCCCTTCACAAACCTTTTAACTTTCAGGTTCAAAGAGGAAATCAGAGAAAAATCAGTCCTGAAATTTGCTTCTCAGAGTGGCCTATATAGCGTGTTAATTTAATTTGTTAGAATTTCGCCGTTGCCTTTGCAGGACTGATTAGATGAAATACAATTATGTCTGGGGGATCTGTTACAAAGATGACTTAATCCTTCCTCTGAAGTTGAACTGTCAAGGGCATAGGCTGGCTTTGGGTAACTTCCTAGATAGCCACCGACAGAGATAGCTTCTGAGTTTGTGTGTCTCTGATATATCAATAGACCCAGCACTTTCTTATGAGCAGAGCTGGACTGCCTGCTAAGAGGTGTCTGAACGGTGTACATTTGCAGTGGTGGGAACTGGTCTGTGAGTTCTCAGTATTTTCAGTTGGTCCTTCAAATCATGAAATTGTTCAAACTTTGGGACCTTGTGCCGAGGCTGAGACATAGCAGGTTCCGACAAACCTTTTGTCAACTAAACTAACCCCTCTGCAGGACCCTGGACACAGTTACTGAGTTTCTGATCAAACACATCTCTGATGAAGAGCTTCACGAGATATCTTCCTTATTCATCCAAGAATCTAATGTCTTCCTCCTGTCCCCCTTAATCCTTGTTCTGGAATCAGAGAACAGCAGAATTTGACAGAATTGCTTCTACTGGCCAATTGTCAATTCTAATTGACATCAGTTGTTCACAATCTGTCCAATTTCCCTTCTCTTTGTAACGTCTTGGTTCTCCTTTGGGAGGCCCAGCAACTTCTCTTGAGTCCTGCTTCTAATGTTCAGGACACAGGAACAGAAATTAAAACGAAAGCACCCCTCCCCTCACCATATACCTAAAAGTAAAAAGTTATAAATTGAGCAAACAAATTTTTACAGAAAATGCACTCCATTATTTTACTTTCAGAATGCCCTAATTCTTTTTTAACATTTTATTTTGTATTAGAGCATAACCTATTCACAATCCTGTGATAGTTTTAGGTGAATAGAGAAGGGACTCAACCATACATATGCAAGTATCCGTGGAATACCCACAGTTTACATTATTTGTAAAACTATGGTTTTTAATGAGTAAAAGTCAACAAAAGTATCAAATACTACCAAGTCTAGTTACATTGACACACGTCCAGGTGTGATGTTGAGGGTCTGTCAAAATCCAGATACACAGCAAAATGCATATTTCAGGAATGATCATATACTTTTTCTACAAAATGTGTGTATTTTGTTTTCATCAAGCACAATCATGAATTATAATAAATATTTTCATAAAATTTTTGTGTTCTATTGACAGTAGTCTAAAGCAAGGTCAGCAGACTTTTTCTTAAAGGGCAAGACAGTCAGTGTTTTAGCCTTGCATGTGTCTCTGTCGCAGCAACTGTGCCCTGCAGTTGCACGTGAAAGCAGCTACAAACAATACATGAATAGACCTGATGGTGTGCCAATAAAACTTTATTTACAAATGCAGGCAGTCAGCCAGCAATTGATGGAGCTTGTTAGCCCCTGGGCTTCCCTGGTGGCTTAGTTAGTAAAGAAACTGTCTGCAATGCAGGAGACTTGGGTTCCATCCCTGGGTTGGGAACATCCCTGGAGAAGGGTGTGGGAACCCACTTCAGTATTCTTGCCTGGAGACTCCCCGTGCACAGACAGTCCTGGTGGACTACAGTCCATGGGGTCGCAGAGAGTCAGACCCAACTGAGTGACTAAGCACTGTCAACCCTGTTCTACAGGACTTAAAGTGAAAATATAATGGTAACAAAAATGTATGAAACTTGAATGTATATTTGGAAGATAGCAATAAAATAAATCAACCTGCAAAATTACTTTCATATATTTTTCAAAATTGTTAATTTTTCTTCTCACATAGTCAACATCTTATCCCCCCTTCTCTGATCCTTTGAAAAAGGGAATTAAAACGAAAGCACCTCCCTCACCATATACCTAAAAGTAAAAAGTTATAAATTGAGCAAACAAATTTTTACAGAAAATGCACTCCATTATTTTACTTTCAGAATGCCCTAATTCTTTTTTAACATTTTATTTTGTATTAGAGCATAACCTATTCACAATCCTGTGATAGTTTTAGGTGAATAGAGAAGGGACTCAACCATACATATGCAAGTATCCGTGGAATACCCACAGTTTACATTATTTGTAAAACTATGGTTTTTAATGAGTAAAAGTCAACAAAAGTATCAAATACTACCAAGTCTAGTTACATTGACACACGTCCAGGTGTGATGTTGAGGGACTGTCAATATCCAGATACACAGCAAAATGCATATTTCAGGAATGATCATATACTTTTTCTACAAAATGTGTGTATTTTGTTTTCATCAAGCACAATCATGAATTATAATAAATATTTTCATAAAATTTTTGTGTTCTATTGACAGTAGTCTAAAGCAAGGTCAGCAGACTTTTTCTTAAAGGGCAAGACAGTCAGTGTTTTAGCCTTGCATGTGTCTCTGTCGCAGCAACTGTGCCCTGCAGTTGCACGTGAAAGCAGCTACAAACAATACATGAATAGACCTGATGGTGTGCCAATAAAACTTTATTTACAAATGCAGGCAGTCAGCCAGCAATTGATGGAGCTTGTTAGCCCCTGGGCTTCCCTGGTGGCTTAGTTAGTAAAGAAACTGTCTGCAATGCAGGAGACTTGGGTTCCATCCCTGGGTTGGGAACATCCCTGGAGAAGGGTGTGGGAACCCACTTCAGTATTCTTGCCTGGAGACTCCCCGTGCACAGACAGTCCTGGTGGACTACAGTCCATGGGGTCGCAGAGAGTCAGACCCAACTGAGTGACTAAGCACTGTCAACCCTGTTCTACAGGACTTAAAGTGAAAATATAATGGTAACAAAAATGTATGAAACTTGAATGTATATTTGGAAGATAGCAATAAAATAAATCAACCTGCAAAATTACTTTCATATATTTTTCAAAATTGTTAATTTTTCTTCTCACATAGTCAACATTCTCTTAAAAGACCAAACAAACTATAATTTTAAATATAATTATTTAAACAAAGCTGAAATATATTTAGCGGGTATTTGTATACATCTTATTAGCCTTTCTTACAAAAAATATTCACAAATAATCATCCAGTTGCTATGTAAAGAATCAGTATACAGACTTCCCTGGTGGTCCAGTGGTTAAGAATCCACCTTTCAATGGAGGGGACACAGGTTCAATCCCTGCTAGGGGAACTATGATTCCACATGCCACAGGGCAGCTAAGCTTGCATGCTGCAACTAAGAACCAATGCAGTAAGAACTAATAAATAAATGGTTTTTAAAAATTAAAAAAAAAAGAATCAGTAACAAACAACAAGGTTCTATGGTATAGCACAGGGAATCATATTCAATATCTTGTGACAAACCATAATGGAAAAAATAAGAATGTATACCTATTCTATAAAGAATGTATATACATATATATGTACAACTGAATCACAGTGCTATACAGCAGAAATCAACACAACATTGTAAATCAACTATACCTTAAGAGAAAAGAAAAACAGAATTAGTATCACACGTTATGCATGCTGCATTTATATCTGTACCTACGTATAGATAAATGTTTGAGCAGTATGAATCATTTAAAATTGTAAGATTTTGCTCAGCCACCAGCTTGTGATTATGAAGCTAATTTGTGAGTATCTGTGGAGCCATAAAATGAAACATGAGGAGAATAGGAATGTAGGCAATTAGAAGCACTGGGAAAAGATATTTCATTAGGCTAAAATCTATAGCTTTCATGGTATCTGGGTGGAAGAACATGGTACATTAACAAAACACTAAAAATACAAAGTTACCTAAGTATTTTTCTCTCACCTTAAATAATTCTGCCACTGCAATCCTTTCCTTACTCCAAAACAGTATCTATCTCCAATGTCAGGGGCACAAAGTCCACAAAACATAACCTTTTGATGCAGTTCTTCCTCTGTGTTGAGGACACAGGTCAAGACATGTGAGAATATTTCCCTCGGGTCTAGCTGATGAGTCACAGGAGGGGCTGTTTGGGTTTATGGGTTGTGCTGTGTCCTTCTTGATAACAAAGTCCTGAGCGGCACAATGTTCATAAATGAATGTGTGCTGTGTTATGTGTTTGTGACGCGCAGGGTTCTCTCAAGTTCAAGTCTAAGGCAGAGTTGGCCAGGAAACATTTTCCATTCCCTTGGGTTAAGCGCAGATTCAGGGCTGGGGAGGTAACAGGTTAGAATAGTGAGATTAATTTTAGAGCTTTATTGGAATTATTAGGAAAATGAAGACCTTTTCCCATGGACTTGTTGAAATGGAGGGTATAAGCTCAGAGCTACTGGAACACATCTCATGGAGAGAGCCTGCCTGACAACAAAGGCAGAGAAATTTCAAGTCCAGAGGTGGACAGAAACTGTCACACTGTCATTGTCTGAGGTTTTGGATTCTGCTGTAACTTAAGCTTCATATATTCCTAAATTTTTTCTGTTACAGGAGCTGTAGAATTCCTTTTCTGCTTTAACCAATTTCACTTGGAGTTATGTCACTTGCAATGAAAAATGTTTCAGTTAATATATGACATTTTGGACAGTGGAATACATTTACTTAATGAAATCCTCAGTATTGCCTGGTCCCCTCTACCTTTGCAGAGTTCTTGAAGATCGTACAATAGCTAAGTGTCCCCAAGTGGCATATATATCCAATGGAATATCAATCAAAATCCCAGTAAATATATATGTTTTTAATAAAGGAATTTCCTTGGTGGTCCAGTGGTTAAGACTCTTTACTCTCAATGCAGGAGGCCTGAGTTTGATACCTGGTCAGGGAACTAGATCCCATATGCTGCTACAAGGAACTGGAGCTGTGAAATAAAAAAACTTTAAAAAAATCACACAGTGATCCCAAAATTTGTTTGGAAATGCATTACACCTATAAATAGCCAAACAACTTTCAAAAAAGAATACAGTTAAAAGACTGACACTACATGATTTCAAGATGTATTATAGAACTACAATATGAAGGCAGTGTAGCGACTATATTTCCACATACAGAAAACCCCCTCTAGGCTTCATACTTTGCACCACACAGAAAAATTAACTCAAAATTAATTATAGACAGAAACCTAAAAACACCAATCTATGAAACTTCTAAGGGAAAACACACCAGAAAATCTTTGTAACCTTGAGTTAGGCGACGACTCTTATATAGGACACACAAAGCATGATTCCAAAAGGAAAGGATTAATAAATTGAACTCTATAAAATTAAAAGCATCTGCTCTTCTAAAAACAGTTTAAAATATGGAAAGAAAAGCCAGAGACTGGGAGAAAGTATTTGCAAAGCATATGTCTCATAAAGGGCCTGAAACAAGAAAAAGAGACATGTTACATACATGGGGGATTTGTCTACATATTCATGTATATCAGATGTATGTAATCTGTCTTAGTCTGCTTGGGTTTCATAACAATCCCGTAGACTGTGTGACTTAATCAATGGAAATTTATTTTCGCACCATTCTGGAGGTTGGAAATCTGAGATCAGAGTGCCAGCAGGGTTGATGCTGGTGAGGACTCTATTTCTAGCTTGTAGACGTCAGCCTGCTTCCTGTGTCCTCACATGGCCCTTCAGTGCCCATAAACTAACTTCCTGTAAGCTCACCAGTTCTTAGACTCCAATCTTATGGCCTCATTCGTCTTAATCAACCCAGAGAAGACTCTTCAGAGGCCATGGACAGCAAGGACTGGTCAATGCTAAAGGAAATCAACCCTGCATATTCTTTGGAAGGACTGGTACTAAAGCAGAAGCTCTGATACTTTGGCTATCTGTTGTGAAGAGCTGATTCACTGCAAAAGACCCTGATGCTGGGAAAGATTGAGGGCAGCAGGAGCAGCGGGCGACAGAGGATGAGATGGTTGGATGGCATCGCTGACCCAATGGACATGAGTTTGAATAAACTCAGGGAGACAGTGAAGGACAGGGAAGCCTGGCGTGCTGCAGTTCATAGCGTTGTAGAGTCAGATATGACTTAGTGACTGAACAACAACAGCAACCTTTAAAACTCCTGTCTCCAAGTACAGTGACATAGGGGGATTAGTGCTTCAACATATGAATTTTTGGAGACAAAATTCAGTTAATAGTAATATTTTAAAACTCAATAATAAAACAACAAACAACCCAGTTTGAAAATGAGCTAAAGATTTGAACAGACATTACATCAAAGAAGATATGTATCTGACAAATACCCACATGAAAAAGTGCACCAAATCACTAGTTATTAAGTAAATTTAATCAAAATGACAGTGAGAGAGACTTCCCCAGGGGTCTAGTGGCTAAGACTCCCAGCTCCCAATGCAGGGGCTCCAAGTTGGATCCCTAGTTAGAACTTCACACACTGCAAACATGCCAACTGACTTGTTTAAAATATGGAAAGAAAAGCCAGAGACTGGGAGAAAGTATTTGCAAAGCATATGTCTCATAAAGGGCCTGAAACAAGAAAAAGAGACATGTTACATACATGGGGGATTTGTCTACATATTCATGTATATCAGATGTATGTAATCTGTCTTAGTCTGCTTGGGTTTCATAACAATCCCGTAGACTGTGTGACTTAATCAATGGAAATTTATTTTCGCACCATTCTGGAGGTTGGAAATCTGAGATCAGAGTGCCAGCAGGGTTGATGCTGGTGAGGACTCTATTTCTAGCTTGTAGACGTCAGCCTGCTTCCTGTGTCCTCACATGGCCCTTCAGTGCCCATAAACTAACTTCCTGTAAGCTCACCAGTTCTTAGACTCCAATCTTATGGCCTCATTCGTCTTAATCAACCCAGAGAAGACTCTTCAGAGGCCATGGACAGCAAGGACTGGTCAATGCTAAAGGAAATCAACCCTGCATATTCTTTGGAAGGACTGGTACTAAAGCAGAAGCTCTGATACTTTGGCTATCTGTTGTGAAGAGCTGATTCACTGCAAAAGACCCTGATGCTGGGAAAGATTGAGGGCAGCAGGAGCAGCGGGCGACAGAGGATGAGATGGTTGGATGGCATCGCTGACCCAATGGACATGAGTTTGAATAAACTCAGGGAGACAGTGAAGGACAGGGAAGCCTGGCGTGCTGCAGTTCATAGCGTTGTAGAGTCAGATATGACTTAGTGACTGAACAACAACAGCAACCTTTAAAACTCCTGTCTCCAAGTACAGTGACATAGGGGGATTAGTGCTTCAACATATGAATTTTTGGAGACAAAATTCAGTTAATAGTAATATTTTAAAACTCAATAATAAAACAACAAACAACCCAGTTTGAAAATGAGCTAAAGATTTGAACAGACATTACATCAAAGAAGATATGTATCTGACAAATACCCACATGAAAAAGTGCACCAAATCACTAGTTATTAAGTAAATTTAATCAAAATGACAGTGAGAGAGACTTCCCCAGGGGTCTAGTGGCTAAGACTCCCAGCTCCCAATGCAGGGGCTCCAAGTTGGATCCCTAGTTAGGGAACTAGTTCCCACACACTGCAATGAAGAGTTCGTATGCCTCAACTAAAGATCATGTGTGCCACAACCAAGACCTAGCCGCAGCCAAATGAATAAATAATTAAAAAAAAAACACACACACACAGCAAAAGATCACTATGCAGCTTTAATAATGACTGAAATGTAAAAGACTTACCACACCTAGTGCTGACAAAAATGTGAGGGAGCTGCAACTCTGGTCACTTTAGAAAAGAGCCCAGCCCATTCTGAAGTGGTTAGGCGTATCTGTCATATGATACAGGTCTTCCATTCCGTTCTTTGGTTTACTCGAAAAAAATGTGTAAATGCCTATCATTCAAAGACTTTTACATAAACATTCAGAGTAGATTTATTTGTAATAGCCCCAAACTGGAAACAACCCCAAATAAACATCAATAGGTGAACAGATAAATAAAGAGTGCTAGGTTTAGGTCTTGAAATACTAGTTGGGTACAAAGAGTTTGAATTACTGGTATACACAAAAATATGGATGAATATCAAAATAATTATGTAGAATGAAAGAAGCCAGGGACTTCCCTGGTGGTCCAGTGGTTGACTTCGCCTTCCAAGGTAGGGTGTGGGTTCAATCCATGGTAGGGGAGTTGAGATCCCACATGCCTTGGGGACTAAAAACCAGAAAACATAAAACAGCAATACTGTAATGAATTCAAAAAAGAATTAAAAACGATCTACATCAAAAAAAAAATCTTAAAGAAAAAGAAGCCAGACAGAAGAATAAGTACTATATGCTTCTTTTGATATAAAATTCTAGAAAATGAAAACTAATTTATAGGGACAGAAGCAGATCTGTGGTTGCCTGGGGACAGAGTTGGAGGGGGAGGTAGGAAGGGCTGGAGGAAAGGATTACACAGAGACTCCAGGAGACTTCTCAAGGTGATGCATGAGTCTACTTTATTGTGGATTAAGTTTACATGTACATAATGCTATAAATCAAAAGTTATTAAGTAAATTTAATCAAAATGACAGTGAGAGAGACTTCCCCAGGGGTCTAGTGGCTAAGACTCCCAGCTCCCAATGCAGGGGCTCCAAGTTGGATCCCTAGTTAGGGAACTAGTTCCCACACACTGCAATGAAGAGTTCGTATGCCTCAACTAAAGATCATGTGTGCCACAACCAAGACCTAGCCGCAGCCAAATGAATAAATAATTAAAAAAAAAACACACACACAGCAAAAGATCACTATGCAGCTTTAATAATGACTGAAATGTAAAAGACTTACCACACCTAGTGCTGACAAAAATGTGAGGGAGCTGCAACTCTGGTCACTTTAGAAAAGAGCCCAGCCCATTCTGAAGTGGTTAGGCGTATCTGTCATATGATACAGGTCTTCCATTCCGTTCTTTGGTTTACTCGAAAAAAATGTGTAAATGCCTATCATTCAAAGACTTTTACATAAACATTCAGAGTAGATTTATTTGTAATAGCCCCAAACTGGAAACAACCCCAAATAAACATCAATAGGTGAACAGATAAATAAAGAGTGCTAGGTTTAGGTCTTGAAATACTAGTTGGGTACAAAGAGTTTGAATTACTGGTATACACAAAAATATGGATGAATATCAAAATAATTATGTAGAATGAAAGAAGCCAGGGACTTCCTGGTGGTCCAGTGGTTGACTTCGCCTTCCAAGGTAGGGTGTGGGTTCAATCCATGGTAGGGGAGTTGAGATCCCACATGCCTTGGGGACTAAAAACCAGAAAACATAAAACAGCAATACTGTAATGAATTCAAAAAAGAATTAAAAACGATCTACATCAAAAAAAAAATCTTAAAGAAAAAGAAGCCAGACAGAAGAATAAGTACTATATGCTTCTTTTGATATAAAATTCTAGAAAATGAAAACTAATTTATAGGGACAGAAGCAGATCTGTGGTTGCCTGGGGACAGAGTTGGAGGGGGAGGTAGGAAGGGCTGGAGGAAAGGATTACACAGAGACTCCAGGAGACTTCTCAAGGTGATGCATGAGTCTACTTTATTGTGGATTAAGTTTACATGTACATAATGCTATAAATCAAAATGATCAAAGGTCCATTTTAAATGCATATGGTTTATTTTATGTCAATGATACCTCAGTAATGCTGTTTTTAAAAGCTTCCTTTAAATGATAAGGGTCTCGTGGATGGACCTAGAGTCTGTCATACAGAGTGAGGTAAGTCAGAAAGAGAAAAACAAATATTGTATATTAACGCATATATGTAGAATCTAGAAAAATAGTGCAGATGAACCTGCTTGCAGGGCAGGAATGAGACAAAGATGCAGAGAACAGACGTGGGCACAGAGGGGACGCGGAGGGTGGGACAGACCGCAGAGGATATTTGACTGCTCATACCTGTAACCTGTGAGACTCTAAATATATCGTGTGTCGCTCCCACCCCCTCCCAGTCACAGTGGCTTACCTTCTCTGTCTAGTGATCTTCGTGAGCTCATTATTTGTTATAGCAGAGGAAGCATCTAAAGGCTTAAAGCAGAGACTGAAGAAGTTTTCTTGTAGAGATCTGCTTTTGCTTTTGACAGTAATGAGGAGGTGCAGCCAAGTGGGGACCCTGTTGGTGACTGTGCCCCACCCCCTTGTACGCAGTGTGCTTTCCTTTGAGGGCTTTGGTGTACAGAGGAGTCCCAGACTTTGGTTCCTCACCTCAAGTCTCACGCCAAACTCAGTCTCCTGGTATTCACCCTCTGGCAGGTCGGGCTCGGCCTCTCTCATGCTCTCCTTTCTTGCCTCTTCTCGCTTTGTTCTCGGGAGACTGCAGTGTCGCAGAAACTGTGTCCTGTCCAGGCTTTGCTCTCTTGCAGCAGGAGCCCCTTGGAGTACACAGTCAGAAATCGCCAGAAGAGGAGGACGCTTGCCCTGTCTCCTTTTGCCGGCTGTGCTCCTCTCTGACACTCCACACACAGAGCCCTGCCTGCAGGCAGATAAGCGCCAGGGCCTGCTCAGGGCCTGCTCAGGGCCGGGCAAATGTTATCAGCTCAGTTTTGCCCTCAGCTGGAGCTTGGCGTGGAGGAGTGCCTTGCCACACAGGAATGACTATTGGATGTGAGCCACTCGAGCCTGGAGGTCCGGACACTTCTGAGGAATAACTCTTTTGGATTCCTCACTTTGACTCAGGTCCCCAAATCGGGCTCTTGGTTTGGAACTTCCTTTCATTTCTAAAGTCTATCTGT
Source organism: Tragulus kanchil (assembly GCA_022376925.1). NCBI lineage: Eukaryota > Metazoa > Chordata > Mammalia > Artiodactyla > Tragulidae > Tragulus > Tragulus kanchil. The sequence goes on from JAIOJX010000006.1 coordinate 152,094,792, forward strand.
TTGCCCTGCATAATTCTCCATGCTCCCTTCAAGATTAGACTGTTGGCCCCAAACACAACCGGCCTGACAGGGACTCACACCGTACTCGCCAACCCTCTCCCTGGTGAAAGGCATTCTAATTCCTGGAGCTCTAGTTATGCTCAGGAAACAGATTCCCTAGGTCCATAGCGAAGCTTACTTTTACTCAATGTTCTTACCTATCTGCCTGGAATTTCTCATTTCTGTGCCAGTCAAGGGAACCCTTTCTTGGCATCGACCCCTTTGTGAATTACACCTAAGTTGTCTTCATCCATCGCCATGAGTCTAAGACTGCCCCGCTGTTCTTAATAGCTGAGGCCCTAGAGCAAAGACCATTTCTTTTCTCCTCTGTGCCTGGTCCATTTCTCCAGCCTCCGTCTGCTATTCTCTGCTTCCACCCTCCTCTTCAAAACTAATCTCAAAGACCTACAGCCCTCATTGAATTTAATTCATACCTATACTATCATCCTGTGCTTACTGCAGCCTTCTTTCTGGATTGCCAGTTTCTGGAGGGAGATATTTCACTTCTCAAAACTCTTGAGGCTGTGATCAACAAATGGAATTGAGTTAAAACAGTTGCTATGTTTACTACTGACAAATAAATGAAATAATTTATTTATTTATTATTAAATGTATTTAATAATATATCGTTATTGCTTAGCCGTTAAGTTGTGCCTGACTCTTTCGAGACCCCATGGACTGCAGCCTGACTAGCTTCTCTATGCGTGGACTCTCCCAGGCAAGAATACTGGCGTGCAGGGGATGCCCTGGGGGCTCAGATGGTAAAGAATCCTGGAGTGGGCTGCCATTTCCTTCTCCAGGGGATTCTCCTAACTCAGGGTTGGAACTCATATCTCCATATTAGCAGGTGGATTCTTTACCACTGAGCCACCAAGGAAGCCTATGTAATAATGTATTTATCTTATAATATATTTAAACATAATATATTATAATATATAATACCAATATATATTATATAATGGGTTTCCCAGGTGGCTCTGATGGTAAAGAACCAGCCTGCGAATGCAGCAGATGTAAGAAACATGGGTTCAATCCCTGAGTTAGGAAAATCCCCTGGAGAAGGGCATGGCAACCCACTCCAGTCTTCTTGCCCGGAGAATCCCATGCACAGAGGAGCCTGGCGGGCTATAGTCAACAGGATCACAAAAAGCCAGACACAATGGAAGCAACTTAGCATAGCAAGGCACATATTATATAATATATTAACATTATTATTAAATATATTCACTTATAATAAATAGACGTATAAAAGAAAACAGTTTTCTTTTTTCACTATCTTCATTTTGGTAATCGTATACTCAGCCCTCAGACAGACGAGGGCTTAATAGTTCAATGAACACAGACAGATGCAGTCATTTTAGCCTTTCGGGGAAGCTATTTCCCTCCTGCAGCAAAAGAACCTGGAAATCTTGGGTTAGGAGAAAATGAAGAAGGGAATGGGCTTCATGACTTCCTAGACTTTGGGAATTCAGAGAGAAAAAGCCTGGTGCTTCCGGTATCGGAGAAAAATGGCCGTGCTGGGAGGAGACACCCACAGCTTATTAAATGGCCATCGCCAAGTCAGGGCCGACACTCGGTTTTGGACACGTGTAACTGAAGGCTGTGCCTGCAGCCTGGCCAAGGACTCATGCTATCACTGCCTTTATTATTAAGCAGCTGGGGTTCCCAAGTTGCTCTGAGCTTTTACTTCCTTTCTGTCCTCTTAGCGAGAAATATTTTTTACTGCCGTCTCCTTCCGTTTGTCAGCTGGGATCACGATCCGACACGACTCTATGTCTCCAGAATGAACTGCCCTTTGGGGCAGGGAAGGGTAATAAGTGATGCCAGATTCTCATCAAGAGAAATAGGTTCCGAGTGTCGAACAGCAATTGCTACTCCAATGAAATCAGAAGTTAGTTTTTTGGTGACTTCTCTAATCTTGGAACTTGATAAAAGTTTCTTCTTGGCCCTGTTAGAACTTGCTTTCACAGACATCTTGAGAGGAAAAGGAGCACCCCCGATCCCCTGGAAGCCCTTTTCCTCACTGCAGCAACTGGCTCCACTCTTTCGTGGGCTCAGTGACAGCCAAATCTTCTGTGCCTGGCTAATGAAAGAACCGCAGGCCTCCAGGCTGCTTTTGTGGGTGGAACAGGGGAAAAAAAAACCTCTATGCAAATGGTACAGTCTAGGAAGAAGTAGGCCAACCTACTCTGTAGCTTAGACACCATGGGAATGATCAAGAAACCCAATTAGATTGCAGACATGGTAAAACGGGCCAGAGACTCATAAATGCTCATCCTGTACCGGATTCCCCTCTGCAGCAGCCACTGTGCATTACACATTGTATACTGCCCTTCTAATCCCCCATGGGCTATCCTGGGTGACTCAGTGGTAAAGAATCCACCTGCAATGCAGGAGACACAGATCTGATCCCTGGGTGGGGAAGATGCCCTGCAGGCCAGGACCTGGCAACTCACTCCTTGTCTGGGAAAGGAGTATTCTTGCCTGGGAAATCCCATGGACAGAGGAATCTGGCGGGTTACAGTCCATGGGGCCGCAAAAGAGTCTGACACGACTGAGCGATGAAACAAACAAACAAAATCCCATGTCAGCCTGGCCAGAGCTGGTTAGAGCTTGGCTCTACTGCAAGTGAGTTGTATGCAGTCAGAGCTGCAGTTCATGAATATTGGCGCTAACTTAGGCTGTTACTGGGACAGCCATGAGGGAGACACCATACCGGAATCAACTGGGCAGATCATAACCTTGAAGGGAAGTGCATGGTGTTGACAAATAGAAGGCGAAGACCAAAGCTCTAGTACCACGACTTTAGAATTCTGCCTGAGGGAGCTCCAGCTCATTAAAAAAAATTTTAAAAATTAAAAATAAATTGGTCGGGGCTTCCCTGGTGGTCCAGTGGGTAAAGACACCGCCTTGCAGTGCAAGGGGCGCCGGTTCGATCCCTGGCCTGGGAAGATCCCACGTGCTGTGGAGCAGCTGGATCGATGTGTCCAGTTGCCAAGGAGGAGCTCTGGAGCGCATGCGCCCAGAGCTGGTGCTCTGCAGTGAGAGAGGCCACTGTGATGGGAGGCCCACGCAGGCCAAAGAACAAATATGGAAATGAAAGACCAATAGAAGTGGCCAAACAACACAACAAAAAAATAAACTGATACATGCTCAAAAGCTAAAGGTATTATCTATCTCTCCAAAATATTCCCTGAATCTGACCCACTGCACCTTCTCTACCAAGACCGCCCCTGGTCAAGCCACCAACTTCTCTCCCCTAAACAAAATGCACTGGCTATTCCACTGTATTTCCAAACCGCTTTCCTCAGAGCAGACAGGGCCATTTTCTTCAAAAGTAATTTGAGGGACTTCCCTGCTGGCTCAGTGGATGGGAATCTGCCTGCCAATGCAGGGGACACAGGTTCCATCCCTGGTCCGGGAGGATTTCTACCTGCCTCAGAACAACTAGGCCCGTGAGCCTAAACAACAGAAGCCTGCACAGTCAAGAACCCATGCTCCACAAGAGAAGCCGCCACAGTGAGGACCCCCGGCTGGCCACAGCTAAAGCCCACGGGAAGCAACTAAGACCGAGTGTAGTCAAAAGTAAATAAATGTTTTTTTTAAAAAAGAAGTAATTTGAATTATGTCATTCTCCTGCTTGCCTTCTTCAGCTGCTTCCCATTTCACTGAGGACAAAATCCGACTTCCTGACCGCAGTCTACAAAGCTTTGCTGCGCTGCCAGGTTCCTCACTCACCTCCGGAGGCGGCCACTTCCCTCGAGGGAGGTCAGACACGGTGGCCTTCTTTGGTTTCTGAAACATGCCAGGAACTCATTCATGTATCAGGAACTTCGGAGCTAGTGTTTCCTCTTCTTGGAACAACTTCCTCCCAGATCTCCGTGTGTCTGGCTCCTTTTCATCAGCTCAGTCTCGGTTCAAATACCCATAGAGAAGCTTCCTAGCTGTTCTGGCTAATAATCATTAGCCTGCTAAGAATTCACTCATAATCCTTCTCTAGCCATGGCTGTGCTGAATTCTCTTATCACTTACCCTTATCTGAAATTTTGTTTGTTTACTTGTTTGTTTTCTGACTCTTCCCAAGAGACTCAGTGAGAGAAAAGATTTTTTTCAATTGAAGCATAATTAACACACAATATTAGTTTCAGAGGTGCAACATATTGACTCAACAGTTACAAACATTGCAAGTATATAAATGCACAACAGAAGGTCTAGCTATCAACTGTCACCATGCAAGGTTATTACAGTGTTATTGACTATACTATATATACTTATGCTGTACATTACAACACAGCAACTAATTTATTTTATAACTGAAAGTTTATACTTCTAGATTCCTTTCATCCATTTTGCCCACTGCCTCTGGTAACCTCAATCTGTTCTCTGTACTTATGAGTCTCATTATGTTGTGCTTTGTTTGTTTTGTTTTTCAGATTCTACATATAAGTGAAATAGCATTCGTTTTTCTCCATCTGACTTGGCGTAATGCCCTCAAGATTCAATGTTGTCTCAAATGGCAGAGTTCCATCTTTTTTTGACTAAGTAAAGATTCATTGTATGTATATACACCACAACTCCTTTATGCATTCATCCACTGATGTCGGACCCTTAGGTTGTTTCCATATCTTGGCTATTGTACACAATGCTGCAATGATTATAGGGGTGCACGAAAAGATGCTTCATTGTCTTGTTAATTAATGTTATCCCACATGGCAGATTCTCAATGAACGTTTGTTGAATGAATGAAAGATATACATAAGGATTTAATCAGCATCTTTGGACTGTCATAGTTAAGTCTGTCCAAACGATAAGCTAACTTTGGTTGGCATGACTGGTTCCTGGGGACTCTAGGTTGACTGCTTTGGTTGCATTAATTTACGTACTCAGTCATCTCTTGTAGTGCTTTGTTAGAGATTCTCCAGGCTCTGCTTTTCCGGAAACTACAGTTTCGCTTTCCCACGATGTCTCAGAACGACTGACTGTGGATCTGAGGTTGCCGCTGGTTCCTTATTTCGGCGCCCTGGCCTGACGCTGTCTGAGCCTGGACTCTTGAGTTTCAGTGACTAGAGGCTCTCCCAAGTGTCTCTTCACTGAATGGGGGTTTCACGTTCGTGTTCTTACTGTGTGCCGTTCAGGTCTGTAGCGCCTCAAGGGACTCACACGAAGAGGCTCTTCCCGTAAGGGTTTGTAGTTGTTCAGGAGATACTTTCCAGCCGTGACTCTGTAGTGACCTCGCGTTCCTGCCAGGCCCCTGAGCTCAGCCAGGGACTCATGCACGGAGGCCCGTGGGTCATTTACCATTGCAAGTATATAAATGCACAACAGAAGGTTATTACAGGTTTGTTATTGACTATACTATATATACTTATGCTGTACATTACAACACAGCAACTAATTTATTTTATAACTGAAAGTTTATACTTCTAGATTCCTTTCATCCATTTTGCCCACTGCCTCTGGTAACCTCAATCTGTTCTCTGTACTTATGAGTCTCATTATGTTGTGCTTTGTTTGTTTTGTTTTTCAGATTCTACATATAAGTGAAATAGCATTCGTTTTTCTCCATCTGACTTGGCGTAATGCCCTCAAGATTCAATGTTGTCTCAAATGGCAGAGTTCCATCTTTTTTTGACTAAGTAAAGATTCATTGTATGTATATACACCACAACTCCTTTATGCATTCATCCACTGATGTCGGACCCTTAGGTTGTTTCCATATCTTGGCTATTGTACACAATGCTGCAATGATTATAGGGGTGCACGAAAAGATGCTTCATTGTCTTGTTAATTAATGTTATCCCACATGGCAGATTCTCAATGAACGTTTGTTGAATGAATGAAAGATATACATAAGGATTTAATCAGCATCTTTGGACTGTCATAGTTAAGTCTGTCCAAACGATAAGCTAACTTTGGTTGGCATGACTGGTTCCTGGGGACTCTAGGTTGACTGCTTTGGTTGCATTAATTTACGTACTCAGTCATCTCTTGTAGTGCTTTGTTAGAGATTCTCCAGGCTCTGCTTTTCCGGAAACTACAGTTTCGCTTTCCCACGATGTCTCAGAACGACTGACTGTGGATCTGAGGTTGCCGCTGGTTCCTTATTTCGGCGCCCTGGCCTGACGCTGTCTGAGCCTGGACTCTTGAGTTTCAGTGACTAGAGGCTCTCCCAAGTGTCTCTTCACTGAATGGGGGTTTCACGTTCGTGTTCTTACTGTGTGCCGTTCAGGTCTGTAGCGCCTCAAGGGACTCACACGAAGAGGCTCTTCCCGTAAGGGTTTGTAGTTGTTCAGGAGATACTTTCCAGCCGTGACTCTGTAGTGACCTCCCGCGTTCCTGCCAGGCCCCTGAGCTGCCCACACACGCGGCTCCAGCCTCGCTCTGGGAGGCGGCCGTGGTGAGGCCATGCGTCCACGATCTGGATTCTGGTTGCCTCAGTTCGAATCCCAGCTCTGTCACATGCCAGCAATGTCAACTGTTGCTGTTGTCGTTTAGTTGCTAACTCATGCCCGACTCTCTGTGCCCCTGTGGACTGCTGCCTGCCAGGCAGGCTCTGTCCGTAGCATTTCCCAGGCAAAAATCCTGGAGTGGGTGACCATTTCCTTCTCAAGGGGAGCTTCTCACCCAGGGGTCAAACCCCTGTCTTCTGCACTACACACGGAGTTTTCGCTGCTGAGTCACCGGGGAAACCGCTTGGTTCTCAGTTTTCTCGTCTATAAATTGTCCTGACTTTGTAACCTCCCCAGAACTCAGCTCTTCTGGGCTAGGACCCTTTTTTTCTTCTCCCGAGCCCTTTCTGGAGTGGGATCCAGAAACTGGACACCCCACAGACCTCCCTGTGGCTGTCCTTGTCTCCTCCTTTTAGAGCATCTCTTGTTTGGGGGCCTCCCTGCCGGGATCTCTGCGTGGTGCCTGTCACCAGCCCCTCCAAATGTCACATGCCATCTGCCTGGGCGCACTTTCTCCTTGTCTGCTGCCAGTCTATCTGCAAACACAGGCCTCCAGACTCTCTGTTTGTGATGTCCTGCAGCCCAACTTCCCTTTGGGTGGCCCCTGTCCTTAGGTAGAGCACCTGATGACAGAGAACGAGTGATGGGACTTTGACAATGGGCAGGGCAGGTCACCCCCAGTCCTCACTACTGAAAGTCATTACTGATTGCTTGTAGGTGTTGGTGCCCTACTTAGTACTGTTGGAAGGTACCCAGTTAATAGCCCCTAAGATTCATAGCACAAGCCATGACACCGTGCTGGTTTCCTCATTCTGCTTTTTCCTCACGTGCTCTAACTTGGTTTTCCTTTCGGCCTGGTCTCCTTTCTTTCCCACAAAAGGAAATTAGAGCCAGAAACAACCTTTTAATGATAAGGCATCTGACCTCCTGCGGCCCTCAGCAGCCCACTGCCTGGCAGGCAGAGAGCCTGACGTGGCTGAGGAGCCTGTTAGATTTTTCTCTGGGAGACACTTCGTGTTGCAAAGCTTATTAACCAGAGCTCTGATTAGCTAATTGCCTGTACCCAGGAAAAGCCCATCAGCCTTTTTTCTCTGTATAGATCAGAAGAGGAGAGCAAAGTCAGAAGGCAAAGGAAGATCTAAGACTGGCAGCCACAGAGGCTCAGGTGGGAGAAATCAGTGAGCCTGGGACTGAATATTTCGTAGAACCCAGACTCCCGGCACTTGCTCTTGGAATCAAAGGATTGGGGGGGGGGGTGCTGTAGTTTCTCCTCCAGGATCAAGGACTCCCACCCAGCAGTCTGCCCAGCCCCCACTGTGTGCTCTCAACATCTTGGAGGACAAGGGTCCAGTGCTTCAGGGGAAGGAGCCGGGGGTGGGGGAGAGGAATGGAAAGCAACCTTTCCCAGTCTCTCCTTTAAAAAGTGCCCCTTAGAAAGGGATAGTTAGAGAGTTTGGGATGGACATTTGCACACTGCTGTATTTAAAATGGATATACCAACAAAGACCTACTGTAGAGCACAGGAAATTCTGCTCAGTGTTATGTGACAGCCTAGATGGGAGAGGGGATGGGGGAGAACAGATACATATATATGTAATGGATGAGTCTCTTTGCTGTTCACCTAAAAGTACCACAACATTGTTAATTAACTCTACCTCAATACAAAATAAAAAGTCCCAAAACATAAACAAATAAAAAGTGCTCCTTAGGGATCTCCCTCGTGGTTCAATGGCTAGGACTCCACACTCCCAATACACTCCCAGTTTAATCCCTGGGCAGGGAACTAGATCCCACAGGCCACAACTAAGACCTGATGCAGCCAAATAAATAATACAAAAAAATTAAAATGAGTAAAAATAAAAAGTGTCCCTTAGAGGATACTTTCCGTTTCACACAACATGGCAGGAATCCCATAGGATCTGCCTAATCCAACTCTACCATTTTATAGATGAAAACAGTGAGGCCTAAGGGAACTTATTTTCCCAAATTCAAACAGCGTATATTTCCAGTGAACGTCAGACTGGAATGAGGGCTTCCTGGACTCTAGGCGTGTGTTTATCCATCACCTCAGGCTGCCGCTCTTCACACACCCCCGTATCCTCTTGCCTCTATTTTTCAACAATGTGTCACAATGCCTAGAGGGAAAAAAGAGGATGGAGATCATTGTTGTTCAGTTGCTCAGTCATATTTGATTCTTTGCAACCCCATGGACTGCAGCACACCAGGCTTCCTGTCCTTCACCATCTCCCATAGTTTGCTCAGACTCATGTCCACTGAGTCAGTAATTTCGGGTGGGGAAATCAGTGAGCCTGGGACTGAATATTTCGTAGAACCCAGACTCCGGCACTTGCTCTTGGAATCAAAGGATTGGGGGGGGGGGTGCTGTAGTTTCTCCTCCAGGATCAAGGACTCCCACCCAGCAGTCTGCCCAGCCCCCACTGTGTGCTCTCAACATCTTGGAGGACAAGGGTCCAGTGCTTCAGGGGAAGGAGCCGGGGGTGGGGGAGAGGAATGGAAAGCAACCTTTCCCAGTCTCTCCTTTAAAAAGTGCCCCTTAGAAAGGGATAGTTAGAGAGTTTGGGATGGACATTTGCACACTGCTGTATTTAAAATGGATATACCAACAAAGACCTACTGTAGAGCACAGGAAATTCTGCTCAGTGTTATGTGACAGCCTAGATGGGAGAGGGGATGGGGGAGAACAGATACATATATATGTAATGGATGAGTCTCTTTGCTGTTCACCTAAAAGTACCACAACATTGTTAATTAACTCTACCTCAATACAAAATAAAAAGTCCCAAAACATAAACAAATAAAAAGTGCTCCTTAGGGATCTCCCTCGTGGTTCAATGGCTAGGACTCCACACTCCCAATACACTCCCAGTTTAATCCCTGGGCAGGGAACTAGATCCCACAGGCCACAACTAAGACCTGATGCAGCCAAATAAATAATACAAAAAAATTAAAATGAGTAAAAATAAAAGTGTCCCTTAGAGGATACTTTCCGTTTCACACAACATGGCAGGAATCCCATAGGATCTGCCTAATCCAACTCTACCATTTTATAGATGAAAACAGTGAGGCCTAAGGGAACTTATTTTCCCAAATTCAAACAGCGTATATTTCCAGTGAACGTCAGACTGGAATGAGGGCTTCCTGGACTCTAGGCGTGTGTTTATCCATCACCTCAGGCTGCCGCTCTTCACACACCCGTATCCTCTTGCCTCTATTTTTCAACAATGTGTCACAATGCCTAGAGGGAAAAAAGAGGATGGAGATCATTGTTGTTCAGTTGCTCAGTCATATTTGACTCTTTGCAACCCCATGGACTGCAGCACACCAGGCTTCCCTGTCCTTCACCATCTCCCATAGTTTGCTCAGACTCATGTCCACTGAGTCAGTAAGGTCATCCAACCACCTCACCCTCTGTCACCCCCTTCTCTTCCTGCCCTCAGTCTTTCCCGGCATCAGGATCTTTTCCCGTGAGTTGTCTCTTCTCATCAGGTGGCCAAAGTATTGGAGCTTCAGCTTCAGCATCAGCCCTTCCAATGAATATTCAGGGTTGGTTTCCTTTAGGACGGACTTGTTTGATCTCCTTGCAATCCAAGGGACGCTTCAAAGTCTTAGTTAAATGGCATCAGTTCTTTGGTGCTCAGCTTTCTTTATGCTCCAAATCTCACATCTGTGCATGACGACTAGGAACCCACAGCTTTGACATTATGGACCTTTGTTGGCAAAGTGATGTCTCTGCTTTTAAATACTCTGTCCAGGTTTGTCATAGCTTTTCTTGCAAGGAGCAAGAATCTTTTAATTTCATGGCTACAGTTACCATCTGCAGTGATTTTGGAGCCCAAGAAAATAGTCTTTTTCTGTTTCCCCATCTTTTGCCATGAAGTGATGGGACCATATGCCACGATCTTAGTTTTTGGAATGTTGAGTTTGAAGCCAGCTTTTTTTACTCTGCTCTTTCACCTTCGTCTTTAGTTTCACTCTTTAATTCCTCTTCACGTTCTGCCATTAAAGTGTGATCATCTGCATATCTGAGGTTGCTGATATTTCTCCCAGCAAACTTGATTTCAGCTTGTGTTTCATCCAACCAGACATTTCGCATGATGTACTCTGAATGTAAGTTAAATAAGTAGGGTGACAATATACTGCCTAATCCAACTCTACCATTTTATAGATGAAAACAGTGAGGCCTAAGGGAACTTATTTTCCCAAATTCAAACAGCGTATATTTCCAGTGAACGTCAGACTGGAATGAGGGCTTCCTGGACTCTAGGCGTGTGTTTATCCATCACCTCAGGCTGCCGCTCTTCACACACCCCCGTATCCTCTTGCCTCTATTTTTCAACAATGTGTCACAATGCCTAGAGGGAAAAAAGAGGATGGAGATCATTGTTGTTCAGTTGCTCAGTCATATTTGACTCTTTGCAACCCCATGGACTGCAGCACACCAGGCTTCCCTGTCCTTCACCATCTCCCATAGTTTGCTCAGACTCATGTCCACTGAGTCAGTAAGGTCATCCAACCACCTCACCCTCTGTCACCCCCTTCTCTTCCTGCCCTCAGTCTTTCCCGGCATCAGGATCTTTTCCCGTGAGTTGTCTCTTCTCATCAGGTGGCCAAAGTATTGGAGCTTCAGCTTCAGCATCAGCCCTTCCAATGAATATTCAGGGTTGGTTTCCTTTAGGACGGACTTGTTTGATCTCCTTGCAATCCAAGGGACGCTTCAAAGTCTTAGTTAAATGGCATCAGTTCTTTGGTGCTCAGCTTTCTTTATGCTCCAAATCTCACATCTGTGCATGACGACTAGGAACCCACAGCTTTGACATTATGGACCTTTGTTGGCAAAGTGATGTCTCTGCTTTTAAATACTCTGTCCAGGTTTGTCATAGCTTTTCTTGCAAGGAGCAAGAATCTTTTAATTTCATGGCTACAGTTACCATCTGCAGTGATTTTGGAGCCCAAGAAAATAGTCTTTTTCTGTTTCCCCATCTTTTGCCATGAAGTGATGGGACCATATGCCACGATCTTAGTTTTTGGAATGTTGAGTTTGAAGCCAGCTTTTTTTACTCTGCTCTTTCACCTTCGTCTTTAGTTTCACTCTTTAATTCCTCTTCACGTTCTGCCATTAAAGTGTGATCATCTGCATATCTGAGGTTGCTGATATTTCTCCCAGCAAACTTGATTTCAGCTTGTGTTTCATCCAACCAGACATTTCGCATGATGTACTCTGAATGTAAGTTAAATAAGTAGGGTGACAATATACAGCCTTGATGTACTCCTTTCCCAATTTTGAATCAATTCCTTGTTCCAAGTCCATTTTTAACTGTTGCTTCTTGACCCACATACAGGCTTCTCAGGCGGCAGGAAAGGTGGTCTGGTATTCCTGTCTCTCAGAATTTTCCAGTTTTTGATCCACACAGTCAAGGGCTTTAGTGTAGTCAATGAAGCAGAAGTAGATGCCTTTCTGGAATTCTTTTGCTTTTTCTATTATCCAACAGATGTTGGCAATTTGATCTCTGGTTCCTCTGCCTTTTCTAAATCCAACTTGTGCATTTACAAGTTCTCGGTTCACGTATTGTTAAAGCCTAGCTTGAAGAGTTTTCAGCATTACCTTGCTAGCATGTGAAATGAGTGCAATGGTGTGGTAGTTTGAACATTCTTTGGCATTGCCCTTCTTTAGGATTGGAATGAAAACTAATTTTCAACAATGTGTCACAATGCCCAGAGAGGAAAGAGAGGATGAGGGAAGTCATCCTAAAATCCCTGAGGTCAAAGTGCCCCAGAGGAGAGGGCTAGATGCCCATCTCGCTCTGGATTCTTGGGAGAGCTGTCATTCAAAGCAGGTCCTGCAGGGGTGGGTGATGTCCACAATCAGGGAAAATGCCTCTGATTGGATGAACAGGCATGGTTCCCATTGCCCTCCCTTGAAAGCAAGCTTTTCAAAGCACACATCAGCTGGTGAAAGAGGCCAGATGGGCACTCCCAGGAGAAGGGGGAGGGGGAGAGAGGGCCCCTGCTGGGCAAGAGGCAGGAGGGGCACAGTTATCCCACCCCCAGCCAAGCTGGCTTCCCTTGTGCTGGGCTGACCAGGGCAGCTGGTGACTCAAAGGGCAGGAATGCCAGTTCCATCTGCTTTTCCCTTTTTCATCTTTTGCCATGAAGTGATGGGACGATCTTAGTTTGGAGTTATTTCCATTTTCTTTTTTCAATTCCTTTTTTCCCACGTTCTGCCATTAAAGTGTGATCATCTGCATATCTGAGGTTGCTGATATTTCTCCCAGCAAACTTGATTTCAGCTTGTGTTTCATCCAACCAGACATTTCGCATGATGTACTCTGAATGTAAGTTAAATAAGTAGGGTGACAATATACAGCCTTGATGTACTCCTTTCCCAATTTTGAATCAATTCCTTGTTCCAAGTCCATTTTTAACTGTTGCTTCTTGACCCACATACAGGCTTCTCAGGCGGCAGGAAAGGTGGTCTGGTATTCCTGTCTCTCAGAATTTTCCAGTTTTTGATCCACACAGTCAAGGGCTTTAGTGTAGTCAATGAAGCAGAAGTAGATGCCTTTCTGGAATTCTTTTGCTTTTTCTATTATCCAACAGATGTTGGCAATTTGATCTCTGGTTCCTCTGCCTTTTCTAAATCCAACTTGTGCATTTACAAGTTCTCGGTTCACGTATTGTTAAAGCCTAGCTTGAAGAGTTTTCAGCATTACCTTGCTAGCATGTGAAATGAGTGCAATGGTGTGGTAGTTTGAACATTCTTTGGCATTGCCCTTCTTTAGGATTGGAATGAAAACTAATTTTCAACAATGTGTCACAATGCCCAGAGAGGAAAGAGAGGATGAGGGAAGTCATCCTAAAATCCCTGAGGTCAAAGTGCCCCAGAGGAGAGGGCTAGATGCCCATCTCGCTCTGGATTCTTGGGAGAGCTGTCATTCAAAGCAGGTCCTGCAGGGGTGGGTGATGTCCACAATCAGGGAAAATGCCTCTGATTGGATGAACAGGCATGGTTCCCATTGCCCTCCCTTGAAAGCAAGCTTTTCAAAGCACACATCAGCTGGTGAAAGAGGCCAGATGGGCACTCCCAGGAGAAGGGGGAGGGGGAGAGAGGGCCCCTGCTGGGCAAGAGGCAGGAGGGGCACAGTTATCCCACCCCCAGCCAAGCTGGCTTCCCTTGTGCTGGGCTGACCAGGGGCAGCTGGTGACTCTGGCAGGGAGATGGGCAGAGGAATCAGCCAACTTAGCCTGAGGGGAAAGACCAGCCTGCAGGAGGGGGAAAGACAGTCCAGAACATCTCTTCCTCAGATGCAGGCGCTCAGCCCCGGGGGCTCCGTTGCTACCTGTCCTCCTGAGCTTGTGCCCAGAGGACCTCATCAGAGCCGCTTACAATGTCCTGGATCGCCACGGTTCTTTCGCACTTGGACTTTGGCACCAGACTCCTTGGGTGCAAATCTTATTTCTGCCCTACCTAATAATGTCCTCTTGCACAAAACCCCTCACCTCTCTGGTCTCATTTTCCTCATTTACCAGGTGGAGATAATAATATCCCGAGCCTCATAGCATGACTCCAGATTCAGTGAGCAAATAAGACGTAAATCCCTTTGGACAGTGGCTTAGATTTGTAAGCGCCATATAAGGGTATGCTTTTATTGTTATGATCCTTAATCTCACATTTTTTTTTTTCTACCCAGGAAAAACTGAACATTTGGCTTGAAGGAATAGAGAGGCTCTGGCTCCTGGAACCCCTGCCTAGTGAGGAGAAGTCCCAGGGATTCTTCTGTGGCTTTTTTCTCCCTTCTAGTATTTGCTGTTCTTGGTGACTGGCTTGGCCATGGGAATACTTGCAGGGGCTTTTGCAGGGGCTTGTGCAGGTGCCGGGGGGAGGGGGCAGCGGTGACGTGTTTTCTGGTTCTTGGGGCATCAGTATCTGTAAATCGGGAAAGTCTCTGTTTGCTAGCGTGCCTTGGTGATAGAGTAAGCCTCAAATTCAAGACCCAATGATGGCATAGTCTACCTACTTGAATTTTTAAAAATTGGAACTTAGTTACTTTACAATCTTGTGTTAGTTTCTGCTTTATAGCAAAATAAGTCAGCTATATATATATATATATATATATATATATATATATATATAAACCCTTGTTGTCAGCACAGAGCTCTGAGTAGAGTTTGCTGTGCCATACAGTAGGTTCTCATTAGTTATCTATTTCAGACATAGCACATTTGTCAATCTCAGTCTCCCAATTCATCCCACTGACTCCTTTCTCCCACTTGGCGTCCATATGTTTGTTCTCTACATCTGTGTCTGTATTTCTGCTTTAGACATAGGTTCATTTGCATCATTTTTCTACATTCCATATATATGGTAATCTTCAATATTTGTTTTTCTCTTTCTGACTTACTTCATTCACTCTATGACAGTTTTTAGGTCTATCCACCTCTCTGTAAATGGCACAATGTCATTCTTTTTTATGGCTGAGTAATATTCCATTGTATAGATATACCACATCTTCTTTATCCAGTCCTCTGTCGACAGACATTTAGGTTGCTTTCATGTCCTGGCTATTATAAGTAGTACTGAAATGAACATTAAGGTGCACGTATCCTTTGCAATTATGATTTCTCTGGGTATAGTCCAAGAGTGGGATTCCTGGGTCATATGTCTTCTTGCTTGATTTTAATAGACTTCCTTCCCCTCTATGAGCCTCAGTTTCCTCATTGTGCACATTGAGAGAAATGTTTGACAGACATCACAGATTGTTCGTTTTCTATTAAGAATATGTTTCAAACGTGAGGTAGCTGAGGTGACTGTCACAGATGAAGGATGAGATAAAGGCTTATATTCAAATACTTTGTGGCTCTGGCCCAGATGCTTAACCTTTGGTAACATTTAGTATTTTCCTCTATAAAGTGGCAATAATGAAGCTAATTTCACAGAATTACTGTGAGGATGGAAGTAAATCTTTTTTAATTTAAGGCTTTATTGAATTTGTTACAATTTTGCTTCTAATTTATGGGTTTTTTCTCTTTTGACCCAACAAGGGATTGAACCCCACCCACTGCATTGGAAAGCAAAATCCCAACCACGGGACTCCAGGGAAGTCCCAGATGACAGAAAACCTCACACGGACAGTGTGAGTGCGTGCTGAGTCATGTCCAGCTCTTTGTGGCCCAATGAACGGTAGCCTATCTCAGGCTCCTCTGTTCATGGGATTCTCCAGGAGTGGGTTGCCATTTCCTCCTCCAGGGGATCTTCCTGTCCTAGGGATCAAACCCATGTCTTTTGCATTGCAGGTGGATTCTTTACCAGTGCGCCATTGGGGAAGCTCCTGTATTTAAAGTACTCAGTATCAAATCTGAGACATTGTGGTAGTTAGTATAAAATGTTGGTGTTACACCCGCCCTGCACGCCAGCCCTTAATACGTACATACACACAGCAGGTATTTCTGAAAACTATGGACACGGCAGACTCCTCTGACGAGAGAACGTGGACGTCGGGTGCTTCCGACCCCTCCAGTCTCAGCCAAGCAGGTGCAATTTTTATTGCAGAAGCTTCTTGTTATGTTTTGCCTGAGGAAACAGCAAAGCTTTTCTCTCATCTCCTCTCTTGCCTTTTCTCTCTTATTAACTTGGTTTCTCTCCAAATCCCCTAGGAAAAAAAAATCTCCTGGTTATGTTTTCAGCCAGGGGGTGGAGCTGGCCGTGGCTGCCTCGAGGGTTCTGACCTCCTGGAGAAATCAGCATGAACCTGCTGCTCAGCTGAGGCTGCAGCTGAAGGGTATCTGGCGCTTTGACTCGACCGTCTGGAGCAGAGCCAGAAGCCTGACCTGCAGGTTATTCTATGAAGATTGAGTTCGGGAGGCATCACATGCTTTACCAGGACTTGCCTCCCTTGCTGGGGATGAGGGACGAGGTGGGGGTGGAGGAGTCTGAGCAGATATTTTGAGTAAGAGTGAAGGGGAAAGAGGAAGCGTTAATTCAGCGTCCTGCTTCCAACATGCTGGGCTTCCTGCTACCAGTGGTAAGAAATTATGTCTTCATCTCTCTGTTTATATAAAGTGCCCTCTTTGATCTGCTGACACTATAGCTCTTTTAATTCATTTTTCTAGTTTTACTGAGATATGACCGACACACAGTGCTGTATAAGCTTAACGTGTACAGCATAATGACTCAACTTACATATATTGTGAGACAATTACCACGATAAACAGTTCCTTCTTGGGGTCTAATGGGAGTCCTGTATCCTTCACATAGAACCGGCTGACAAGCAGAGTCAAGCGAGTGAGCTCTTAGGGGAAAACAATTGAGAAATAAATTTTCTTGTCTCCATTTCTTACTTAATTGGGCATTAATGAACATCTGTTCCACAACTGCCCTTTCTATAAAAAGACAGAAATAGTCCCAATCACATCCCGCAATGTAAGTTCTAGTACCCAATATAGACAACGTACCTATACTCCTTGAGCTTGATGTATCTGGCCCCTCGCTCCATAAACTTTCTGAACCCTTAGTGTTTTATTTTTATAGTAGGAAGTAGACACCTCCCTCTTCAAGTGGTTGTAAGAAGTACAGACAGATATAGATATAAAGATGACACATAGAAATAGAAATCACCTCATTAGCAGCTGGTCAATTAAAGAAAATCTTTGATTGCATTAGGCTTCCCATGTAACGCCAGTGGTAAAGAGCCCGCTTGCCAAGGCGGGAGAAGATCCTCTGGAGGAGGGCATGGCAACCCACTCCAAAATTTTGCCAGGAGAATCTCATGGACAGAGGAGCCTGGTGGACTGTGGTCCACAGTGTCGCAGAGTCAGACACGACTGAAGTGACTCGGCACGCATGGCGCATCATCCAGCAAGCATGTGGGAATCTGCCTTTGCAATGAAGAAATCTGGCAGACACCACCTTAACAAAAGATCAGGCCTACCGCCAGTAAAAATGGGACAGATTTATTACATTAGTGATGAATGCTCTTTTTAAATTTTGGCTTGTTTCTGAGTTTCCTCCCTTGCTGGGGATGAGGGACGAGGTGGGGGTGGAGGAGTCTGAGCAGATATTTTGAGTAAGAGTGAAGGGGAAAGAGGAAGCGTTAATTCAGCGTCCTGCTTCCAACATGCTGGGCTTCCTGCTACCAGTGGTAAGAAATTATGTCTTCATCTCTCTGTTTATATAAAGTGCCCTCTTTGATCTGCTGACACTATAGCTCTTTTAATTCATTTTTCTAGTTTTACTGAGATATGACCGACACACAGTGCTGTATAAGCTTAACGTGTACAGCATAATGACTCAACTTACATATATTGTGAGACAATTACCACGATAAACAGTTCCTTCTTGGGGTCTAATGGGAGTCCTGTATCCTTCACATAGAACCGGCTGACAAGCAGAGTCAAGCGAGTGAGCTCTTAGGGGAAAACAATTGAGAAATAAATTTTCTTGTCTCCATTTCTTACTTAATTGGGCATTAATGAACATCTGTTCCACAACTGCCCTTTCTATAAAAAGACAGAAATAGTCCCAATCACATCCCGCAATGTAAGTTCTAGTACCCAATATAGACAACGTACCTATACTCCTTGAGCTTGATGTATCTGGCCCCTCGCTCCATAAACTTTCTGAACCCTTAGTGTTTTATTTTTATAGTAGGGAAGTAGACACCTCCCTCTTCAAGTGGTTGTAAGAAGTACAGACAGATATAGATATAAAGATGACACATAGAAATAGAAATCACCTCATTAGCAGCTGGTCAATTAAAGAAAATCTTTGATTGCATTAGGCTTCCCATGTAACGCCAGTGGTAAAGAGCCCGCTTGCCAAGGCGGGAGAAGATCCTCTGGAGGAGGGCATGGCAACCCACTCCAAAATTTTTGCCAGGAGAATCTCATGGACAGAGGAGCCTGGTGGACTGTGGTCCACAGTGTCGCAGAGTCAGACACGACTGAAGTGACTCGGCACGCATGGCGCATCATCCAGCAAGCATGTGGGAATCTGCCTTTGCAATGAAGAAATCTGGCAGACACCACCTTAACCAAAAGATCAGGCCTACCGCCAGTAAAAAATGGGACAGATTTATTACATTAGTGATGAATGCTCTTTTTTTTAAATTTTTGGCTTGTTTCTGAGTTTGCTCAAAGAGCATCTACCACTCGATTCCTCCCAGCTCTGAGGGAGCGGGGCAGTTGACAGACGAGGCGACTGTTGGTGAGGGCACAGCCCCGTGTGTAGAGACAGGGGCTGGGAGTGGACTAAGGTTTGGATTCAGCAACTCAGCTCTATCACTGTGCTGTCTGTTGACAACGAAGAGCCACGACTACTCCACTGTCCACCATGCCATTCTTAGTAATAGTGCTAGAGTCTTGAGGTGCTTCCTTGTGCCTGGCACTGTGCCAGGGGTTTGAGTACCATATGATTATGCTAATTTCATAAGTGAAAGAGTGGTGCTTAGGCGGTTCAGCAGCTTGCCTAACAAATACCCAACAGCTAGTGAGAAACAGAGATGGGACGGATACTGAGGACCATCTAGCTCAAAAGCCCACATTCACAGCCACTGCGTTCTACAGCAGCGGGCCCAGTCTTGTTGGCACTTGGGACTGGCTTGTGGAAGACAATGCTTCCATGGGCGGGCGTGGGGCATGGTTTGGGGATGACTCAAGCTCATTACATTTCTTATGCACTTTATTTCTAGTTTACCACATCAGCTTCACCTCAGATCATTGGGCATGAGATCCTGGCGGTTCTGGAAAGTCTTGCAGAGAAAGAAGAAGAAAAGAACACCTGGCTTACTTTCCTTAACCCATTATTTCTCAAACACACTTGGCCATAGAACCCTTTGTTGGAGTGCAACCTGTTAACAATGCAAGGAATTAGTGTTCCTGGAATACCTGGCAAGAACTGGTATTCATGGAACAGTTTGCATAGGTCAAACAGCACTTGATAAGGAGGCAAGAAGCCACCACCGTTAGCTTTAAAATATGTACCCTGCTCAGTTGCGACCGACTCTTTGCGACCCTCTGAACTGTAGCCCGCCAGGCTCCTCTGTCCATGGAATTCTCCAGGCAAGAACACTGGACTGGATCCGGGAAATCTCCCTGACCCAGGGGTTGAACCTGCATCTCCTGCATCCCGTCCATTGCAGGGAGATTGCTGCTGAGCCACTAGGGAAGCCCCAAATGTGTATAGGTCCTCCCCCCAAAAAACATTTCAGTCAAATAAATTTTTATATAAAGTCCAAAAAAATGTGGTAAATCAATGATTTGCTCTGGACTGTAGATGAGAATGTTGAGCAATATCATCTTAATGTCTCCTTCTAGCTCAATGACTCTCTGACTACATCAACAGGAGGTGGTGAAAAGATTAAAACACATTCTCAGCTCCTGGGAATGTAAAATCATTCAAAAGAAATGCATGCATGTCAGCAGAGCACAGTGCCTGGCAGCACATAAGGGCTCAAGAAATTTTTGCTAAATAAATGAGGGAATGTGAGAAAAAATGTAAATGTATTTAAATGAAACAAAATTGGTATAACTAAAGAATGAGTGAGATCATGAGCGACTGAGATGTGGTGGGAATGCTTCCAGGTAAAAATAAATTGTGAGCAGTTTCAAAAGGGAAGGGAGGTAATTAACATATATTTAGCACTTACTATGTACCAGCTTCCCAGGTGGCTCGGTGGTAAAGAATCTGCCTGCAATGCAGGAGACTCGGGTTCAATCCCTGGGTTGGAAAGATCTTCTAAAGAAGGAAATGGCAACCCACTCCAGCTGCCTGGGAAATCCCACGGACAGAGAAGCCTAGTGGCCTACAGTCCATGGGGTTATAGAAGTTGGACATGACTTAGCGACTGAACATGCATGCAGGTATCAGATAATTTACAGACATTATGTTAATCTTTACAACCCTATGAGGCTCAGAAAAGTTAACTTGGACTTCCCTGGTGGACCAATGGATAAGACTCAGTGCTCCCAAAGCAGGGGGTCAGGGAATTAAGATCCAACATTCTGCAACTAAGCCAGTGTGGTGCAACTAGAGAAGCCCAAGTGCTGCATTGTAGAGACTGTGCGGCCAAAATTAACAGTACATTTTTAAAAAAGCTAATTTGTTTAGGCTTGCATATTTGGTAACTGGAGATTAAAAGGTTGGAACTAATATACCTTGGGTATTCATTATATATCATGCTCCGCAGTAGGTGTTTGACATCCATTATTTAATTCAATCCTCAGTTCTACAAAGGACATTTGATTATTTTGGAGATTAAGATAGCTTGGATTAAGAGAGAAGCAATTGGATAAAGAGGAATTAAGCAATTTAGTCAGAGTTATCTAACTAGTAAGTATATGTATGAGCTTCCTAAAAGAAGTGACTGGCCCTGAACAGCAATGTGAACAACGTGGGTAACAGCTAAAACCTGTCCCGTTCCAGGGCATCTTCACTCAGAATCTCATTTACTCCTGGAGGCAGGATCGGTTGAGTTCATGCTTCAGTCACGGCCAGCTCTCGGTAACTCTGTGGACTGCAGCCTGCTAAGCTCCCCCGTCCATGGGATTCTTCAGGCAGGAATACTGGAGTGGATTGCTATGCCCTCCTCCGGGGGATCTTCCCGATTCAGGAGTTGAATCCAAGTCTCTTATGTCTACTGCAATGGCAGGCGAGTTCTTTACCACGAAAGCCACCTGGGAAGGCCTACTGGGTCAGTTACTTTCTCCCTTTTTCATTTAGGGAAACTAAGGCTTAGTGAGGTTAAGGAAATTGCCCAAGTCAACGAATTGGTCAAAGGTAACGTAATGCAGAATGGGCCCTGGGTTGGAAAGATCTTCTAAAGAAGGAAATGGCAACCCACTCCAGCTGCCTGGGAAATCCCACGGACAGAGAAGCCTAGTGGCCTACAGTCCATGGGGTTATAGAAGTTGGACATGACTTAGCGACTGAACATGCATGCAGGTATCAGATAATTTACAGACATTATGTTAATCTTTACAACCCTATGAGGCTCAGAAAAGTTAACTTGGACTTCCCTGGTGGACCAATGGATAAGACTCAGTGCTCCCAAAGCAGGGGGTCAGGGAATTAAGATCCAACATTCTGCAACTAAGCCAGTGTGGTGCAACTAGAGAAGCCCAAGTGCTGCATTGTAGAGACTGTGCGGCCAAAATTAACAGTACATTTTTAAAAAAGCTAATTTGTTTAGGCTTGCATATTTGGTAACTGGAGATTAAAAGGTTGGAACTAATATACCTTGGGTATTCATTATATATCATGCTCCATGATAGGTGTTTGACATCCATTATTTAATTCAATCCTCAGTTCTACAAAGGACATTTGATTATTTTGGAGATTAAGATAGCTTGGATTAAGAGAGAAGCAATTGGATAAAGAGGAATTAAGCAATTTAGTCAGAGTTATCTAACTAGTAAGTATATGTATGAGCTTCCTAAAAGAAGTGACTGGCCCTGAACAGCAATGTGAACAACGTGGGTAACAGCTAAAACCTGTCCCGTTCCAGGGCATCTTCACTCAGAATCTCATTTACTCCTGGAGGCAGGATCGGTTGAGTTCATGCTTCAGTCACGGCCAGCTCTCGGTAACTCTGTGGACTGCAGCCTGCTAAGCTCCCCCGTCCATGGGATTCTTCAGGCAGGAATACTGGAGTGGATTGCTATGCCCTCCTCCGGGGGATCTTCCCGATTCAGGAGTTGAATCCAAGTCTCTTATGTCTACTGCAATGGCAGGCGAGTTCTTTACCACGAAAGCCACCTGGGAAGGCCTACTGGGTCAGTTACTTTCTCCCTTTTTCATTTAGGGAAACTAAGGCTTAGTGAGGTTAAGGAAATTGCCCAAGTCAACGAATCTGGTCAAAGGTGATGATGACCAGGTCACTCTTCCTCGCTCTGCCACCTGCTTCTGGACGGCACTGGACACATGACCCTTCCTGATTAACAGCGTACCTCCTGGAGAGGTTCCGCTTTTTTCTCTGAGTTATCTCAGTGCACATACTTGTGAAATAGCTATCATAACTTCTCCAAGGACAGTCCGTGACTGCATCCAATATGCTGGACCCCACCTGACAAGAAGGAGGTATGAATGGCACCGCATGCCACTGCCCTGAGACACAGTTCCAGAGGGGCTCAAGGAGGCCATGCACGCCCCGAGGGCAAGGCGTCTGAGAGCAGACTCCACCGGGGATGACAACATCTTCTGGGAAGGGAATGAATGCTGTGACCCCCTCACCAGTCAGTCCGGCACTGAGGAAGCCCCTTGATTTGGAGACGGATACTGCCAGGTAGTAGGTGTGAGAAGTAAATGGAGAAAAAATGTGCTCTCTTTTGTGGGTAATGTGAAAAATATCTGTGTCAGACAGCAACCAGAATGATGTGCAGGAGGGAGAGGAAAGTGGAAAATAATAAGTGGAAAAATGTGGGTTTCAAAGCAGTGTAGTTAGCCAGGTCTCTAGAAGACAGCAACCAAGAAAGACTTGTCATTTCACTTTTTGCCTTTCAGGAAGAAGGGACGGGTTTAGAAGCTGTCCTGGTGGAATGGAGGGTTAACCTGTAAATCGGTAACTCCGGGTGTCCTCGTTCCAGGTCATCTCCACTCCGAATCTCATTTAATCCTGGAGGCAGGATCGGTTGAGATCATGCTTCAGTCTCGGGCAGCTCTCGGTAACTCTGTGGACTGCAGCCTGCTAAGCTCCCCCGTCCATGGGATTCTTCAGGCAGGAATACTGGAGTGGATTGCTATGCCCTCCTCCGGGGGATCTTCCCGATTCAGGAGTTGAATCCAAGTCTCTTATGTCTACTGCAATGGCAGGCGAGTTCTTTACCACGAAAGCCACCTGGGAAGGCCTACTGGGTCAGTTACTTTCTCCCTTTTTCATTTAGGGAAACTAAGGCTTAGTGAGGTTAAGGAAATTGCCCAAGTCAACGAATCTGGTCAAAGGTGATGATGACCAGGTCACTCTTCCTCGCTCTGCCACCTGCTTCTGGACGGCACTGGACACATGACCCTTCCTGATTAACAGCGTACCTCCTGGAGAGGTTCCGCTTTTTTCTCTGAGTTATCTCAGTGCACATACTTGTGAAATAGCTATCATAACTTCTCCAAGGACAGTCCGTGACTGCATCCAATATGCTGGACCCCACCTGACAAGAAGGAGGTATGAATGGCACCGCATGCCACTGCCCTGAGACACAGTTCCAGAGGGGCTCAAGGAGGCCATGCACGCCCCGAGGGCAAGGCGTCTGAGAGCAGACTCCACCGGGGATGACAACATCTTCTGGGAAGGGAATGAATGCTGTGACCCCCTCACCAGTCAGTCCGGCACTGAGGAAGCCCCTTGATTTGGAGACGGATACTGCCAGGTAGTAGGTGTGAGAAGTAAATGGAGAAAAAATGTGCTCTCTTTTGTGGGTAATGTGAAAAATATCTGTGTCAGACAGCAACCAGAATGATGTGCAGGAGGGAGAGGAAAGTGGAAAATAATAAGTGGAAAAATGTGGGTTTCAAAGCAGTGTAGTTAGCCAGGTCTCTAGAAGACAGCAACCAAGAAAGACTTGTCATTTCACTTTTTGCCTTTCAGGAAGAAGGGACGGGTTTAGAAGCTGTCCTGGTGGAATGGAGGGTTAACCTGTAAATTGGTTAATTATGTTTTTTTCCTGGGCCCAGGTAGCCACCCAGAGACACCAGTGCTCTCGGCAAGAGTGAGTCCAAGAGGCAGACACGGGCTCTCCGGAGCCACTCTACACCCAGACGGCTCTTCATCGGTGCAGAAACGTGGATGCCTTGACAATCGTATTAACTAAAGTCTTCACTTCCCTAGCCAGCTGTGTGACCCCGGGCCAGTCAACGCACCTCTCTGAGCTGCAGTTTTCTCATCCGCAGAAGGAGCGCTGTGAACCCGACGGCGCCTCAGGTCCTGTCCTGCTTTGCAGTCCCCAGACCGCCACACCACCCATCCGGATTCCGCCCCATCCTGGAGACCCTGCAGGTCACCTGTGGACTCGTGGGTCTCTCTGCCAATTCGCCTTCCTCCCTAGCCTGGTCATAGCTTTGCGTGAAACGCGAAGATCTGGTTTCCAGAAGGGCTCACATCTCCTCCCCGCCAAAGCGAGCTGCGCTCCTGGGGCCGGTTTCCGCTCTAAACTTGACGGTCTGGTTTTAAAGGCACTGTCTGGTCGCGTGTCCCCGAGTTACACTGCAGAGCTGAATGCTGGAGCGAGGCAACGCCGGGAGAATCCGGGCAGGCGGCGGGCTGTGCCGGGAGCGGGGAGGAGGGGCGCAGGGAGAGCGGAGCGGAGGCCGGGGCGCTAGGGTCGGGGGCGCCTCGGAGAGCCGCGCACACGCGCCGGGCGGGGCCGGCCCGTATTTATAGACGGCGGGAGGGCCGGCGGCAGCAGTGGCCGCCGCGCCCGCCGAGCCTCGCCGCGCGCAGGGGGAGGGGCTGCGCTGCGCCGGCGCCCCCGCCCCGCCCCCGCCCCGCGCGCAGACGCCCCTCGCGCGGCCTCCCCGGCGCGGCCTCCCCGGCGCGGCGCTCCGCCTCCCCCGCCCCGGGCGGACCTGCTCCGGCGCCGCCGGGCCGCGCTCCCGCGGAGGGGTGCGAGCCGGCGCCGGCCCGGGGTGCCTGCCCCGCGCCGCTGACCCGGGGCCGCAGGAGTGCCCGCCCGGCCGAGCCAGGTAAGCGCTTCCTGACCTCCCCGAGCCCCGGGAGGCGCACACCTGGATGCCGCGGCGGGGAGGAGAGGGGGTGCTGCGGGAACCTGCAGGCTGTGGGCACGTGGGGGCGGGGTGCCTTTCTCCCCGAAATTTTCTTAGAGCGGCCTCAAAGTTAGCGGAGGGCACAGTAAAGCTATTAACATGGATGGCGGCCGGCTGCGGTGTCCACGCCTGGATTTGGCGTCCTCAGGAAACCACTGGGAGCGAGTGCACTTGTGCCTGAATTTGCAGAGACGGCTAAGCTTGGCTTCGCTCTCCATTCAGTCCTGGAGATGTGTTTAGGCGAGTGCCGGGGACAGGGCTGTGGGCGCAGGGATTGGGGCTACTTCTCTCCAGCTTTCTGGAAAAGTTTGAACTGGGGACACTGGCTTCCTTTGGTCTGGGAAGTGCTTCCTTGACCCCCATCTGGCCGACCCCATCAGTCTGTGCTGTCCCCCTGGCATGGTGGAGGATTTGGGAAAGAGGCGAAGTGTGGGCACCATGAGGTTTTACCTAGCGGTACCTAGTAAGACTAGGGAGAGGTTCTGCCTTTCCTCGTTTCCTCCTCGGGTGGGGGTGGAAGGTTTAGTAATGTGAAGAATTCATGGTTTGGACCTAGGGATGCTTGGAGCCCATGCTAGGAGAACCGAGGTTACTTTTATGAAGTGGATGAAGGAAGGAGAAGGTGTGGCCAGGCAAATTAATTTATTAGAGCCCAAACAACTTGTTGGCACCTGTCAGCCGACCTCATGCTGGGAGAAGCTTCTTTTCCCCCAAAATTCCTTAACTGAGTCCCTAGGATCCAAGGCCATGTATGAACTGGCAGCAGAGCGTGCCCCTGGGCTCTGAGTGCCGCTGGACCTCAGAGAGGCCGTGAGAGGCTGCTCCATCGCACACCCAGCATTGGAGAGCGATCGAGTGGGAGGAGTGTGCACATCACGTCTGCTTGGAAGATCCCTAGTTTTATCCAAGGAAGCGGACCTGCTCCGCGCCGCCGGGCGCGCTCCCGCGGAGGTGCGAGCCGGCGCCGGCCCGGGTGCCTGCCCCGCGCCGCTACCCGGGGCCGCAGGAGTGCCCGCCCGGCCGAGCCAGGTGCGGAGCCCCGGGAGGCGCACACCTGGATGCCGCGGCGGGGAGGAGAGGGGGTGCTGCGGGAACCTGCAGGCTGTGGGCACGTGGGGGCGGGGTGCCTTTCTCCCCGAAATTTTCTTAGAGCGGCCTCAAAGTTAGCGGAGGGCACAGTAAAGCTATTAACATGGATGGCGGCCGGCTGCGGTGTCCACGCCTGGATTTGGCGTCCTCAGGAAACCACTGGGAGCGAGTGCACTTGTGCCTGAATTTGCAGAGACGGCTAAGCTTGGCTTCGCTCTCCATTCAGTCCTGGAGATGTGTTTAGGCGAGTGCCGGGGACAGGGCTGTGGGCGCAGGGATTGGGGCTACTTCTCTCCAGCTTTCTGGAAAAGTTTGAACTGGGGACACTGGCTTCCTTTGGTCTGGGAAGTGCTTCCTTGACCCCCATCTGGCCGACCCCATCAGTCTGTGCTGTCCCCCTGGCATGGTGGAGGATTTGGGAAAGAGGCGAAGTGTGGGCACCATGAGGTTTTACCTAGCGGTACCTAGTAAGACTAGGGAGAGGTTCTGCCTTTCCTCGTTTCCTCCTCGGGTGGGGGTGGAAGGTTTAGTAATGTGAAGAATTCATGGTTTGGACCTAGGGATGCTTGGAGCCCATGCTAGGAGAACCGAGGTTACTTTTATGAAGTGGATGAAGGAAGGAGAAGGTGTGGCCAGGCAAATTAATTTATTAGAGCCCAAACAACTTGTTGGCACCTGTCAGCCGACCTCATGCTGGGAGAAGCTTCTTTTCCCCCAAAATTCCTTAACTGAGTCCCTAGGATCCAAGGCCATGTATGAACTGGCAGCAGAGCGTGCCCCTGGGCTCTGAGTGCCGCTGGACCTCAGAGAGGCCGTGAGAGGCTGCTCCATCGCACACCCAGCATTGGAGAGCGATCGAGTGGGAGGAGTGTGCACATCACGTCTGCTTGGAAGATCCCTAGTTTTATCCAAGGAAGGGGAGAAAAAAAGCTTGTGAAAAAAATAAAAGCTTGTGAAAATAATAAAAGCTTGTGAAATAAAATGTTTTCATGACAGCAGCAGATGTAGAACTGCCACCCTTCTGGTGACGACAGAGATGTGTGCAGAGGACTGAGCCGCCTCCCCCTGCCAGGGTCCACGTGGGCACAGCCACCTTTCCACGCTATAGAAGGTTGTCTTCAAGAGGAGGAGCCCTCCGCCTGGGGGCTGCTTGGGGGGGAAGTGTCTCGGCTGGGCTACCTCTTTGAGCTCAGGAAACTAGAAGTTGAAAACGCTGCCTTTCTGTCCCCGCTTTGCCCCTAATATGATCTCAGGGCTCATCGTGGGACAGGTGCACTCAGACAAGGATGTGCACGCTGTTCTGATGGGACCTGCTCCTCTCTCTCTCTCTCTCTCATTAAGCAACGTTTAGAAGGATAGAGGGCAAAGTTTGGACTTGTATCTCTTGTGTGAGGACGTGTTGAATCAGGTGCTCTGACTGAGGATGCTGTTTAGTCTGCCTGTTCAGAAAGCCTCTGTCTCTGTGACTTGAAGATCACGGCCCTTGTTCATATCAGACTTGCCTGTCCACGGCCCCTCCATTGCTCCTGACAGCTGACCTGGCTGCCGTTGATGGTGTTGAGTGAGGGCGCTGGTGAGATCGCCAGTGTTTGCCTGCGGCCCCTCCCCTAGGCGCCTGTACTTTGTAACTTTGCTTAGAAGATCTTGCCCTCAGTTTGCGCCTTGGGCCAAGAGGCCTGCTGGCATCATCGCTGTTCAGGAGGTTGAGGGCCTCCTGTGGGCGGGGAGGAAGTTCTGGATGCCTGGGTCCACACTCCGAGGCTGCTAGGTTTTGGAGCTTTGGGGCCCGGCTTTGGTGTTCATGTTGGAAAGAACCCATAGTGAGCAATGCAGGCTGGGGCGCGGCTGCAGCACCCCAAGTGGCATCGTCACGCACCTGGTTTCTTGCCCAGCGGTATCCAAGGATCATGCGCCTTGAATGAAATTGCATCTGTACAGGGAGACGGCAGAATAAAGGGGATCCCTGCGCCCCTTCCAGCCTTTGGACCGTCGCAGTCATGTGATGTCTTCGCAGGTCCGCTCCTGGGTCAGGGCTGTTGGGTCAGACACATCTGTCGTGGGTACACCCGTCGCTGGGACCACCAGTGCGAGGCTGCAGCTGCCCGGAGGCGTCCCCACTGCTCTGCCTCCGGCGTCTGCTGCTTTCACATAAGCGGCGCACTGATTTCAGCTGTTGGTAGCGCTGGCTGCTCTTTATAGTTTTCCCATGCTGATTGCCCGGCTGAGAGGCTCTTTTCTCTTGAGGAGCCTGCTGCCATTTCTGCTGGGATTGGATTTTCCTGCTCCTTTCACCTTGATCAGGATCCTTTCTTCCTTCCTCTCCTTTCCCCCATTTGGGTCTGCAGATTGGTACATTGCGAACCAGGTTTCGTTTTCTGCCTAGGCGTGATGAGCCTTCAGATTGTATCAAAAAATCATCATTTCCTTAAGATTTATTTTATTTATTTATTTTGGGTGGGGTGGGGAGGGAGGGGAGCGGGCGGGCCACTTCTATTGGTCTTTCATTTGTCTATTTTCATCCGTCTTTGTTCTTTGGCCCGTGTGGGCCTCGTATCGCGGTGGCCTCTGTCACTGCAGAGCGCCGGCTCTGGGCGCATGCGCCCCAGCGCTCCGGCTCGGTGATTGGACACATCGGTCCAGCGGCTCTGCGGCACGTGGGATCTTCTCAGGCCAGGGCTCGAACCGACGCCCCTTGCACTGCAAGGCGGTGTCCTTACCCACTGGACCACCAAGGAAGCCCCATCATTCCCTCAAATGGAGAACCCTCCCATGCTCAAAGCAGAAATGCCATTGGGTTCCGCAGGCCCTTTATTTCTGTGGATACAAGACTTCTGGCTGCTAAGGGGTGCCCTCCTATCACTCTGGCAGGTGCCCCAGGCATGCATTGCGCATCTGCCAGGAGGAGGCAAGAGGATGGACGTGGTCTTACACCAAAGGTAGGGTGGGTGTTTTAGGAAATGGAATCCTGAATAGGCATATGCCCTTAACAGAGTCCTCCTGATGTACGGAAGCCTCATTTGGAGTGTGTGAAAATAGAGTTGTTTCATTAGGGGAACTCTTTGCTTTGAACTCAAGTCCAGATCTGTAAGACGGCAATAAAGACGGGAGTTGAAGTGCTTCTCTTGACTGGGGTGGTGCTGATGAATCTGAGCTGGCGGTCTGCTAACCACCTCTTCTGATAGGCTTTCCTCAAAGCCTCTGTGAAGTTCTGTCTCCAGAGAGGAGGCTGCTGGCGATCTACAGTAGAGGAGGAAGGTGGTCCCACAGGTGGAGGCCCGGTCTGAGTACAGAGAGTAAGCTCAGCTGCGTTGCTTCCATCAGCTGTAGGAGCAGACTTGAAACGAACCTAACCCTCTTGTTTGAACCAGGTCAAATCGTGGGGTCTTTCTGAGATCCCAGCAGGGGTGAGTGAAACAGGTATAGAGTCTCTCCCATCTCAGTACCCATGTGGACTTTTGGTGCAGCTCTAGAGTCCCCAGTTAAAGAGAAGTTTTCTGAGCTGGGATTGTGTTACGGTTAATGTGGATCTGGCTGTGCACTTCAGGGATCAGCCTTGGACAGTGCGGCTGGACATTTATATATTTTTTTAATCTTCATAACATTGAAAATTGACTTGTCTAGAACATTAGACGAGTGAGGTACCTCCTGCCTGCCCACCTGCTGGGAGCTGCCGAGCTCCATGAATAATGAACATATTTGGCTAGATGAGGGAATGCGAAAGGAGGCAGTCCCTGCTGCTCCTGTGTCATCTGATCTAACTGGTCTCTTTCCAAAGATTTTCAGGGTCTGGGGCTTGGTGGAAGAGGGTGAAGATGGGACCAGGTTAGATCAGTTCCTGGAAGAGTTGGTGAGACCTGGGGTACCTGCAGGCAGGCGGCGCAGGTGAGGATGTGGCGTGTAGGAGGAGAGCCAGTCCCGGAATGAGGAGAAGAAACACACACAGAGACGATGAAGGAGGGGCGGGCGGGCCGGTGAAGAAGCCAGCCAGGCGGGAGGAGAGAGAGGGAACAGAAGGAGGCAGAGGAGGAGCAGAGAGGTGCCAGAAAGGGTGAAGAGGAGGGAAGGAGCAGAAGATCGTGCGTGGAAGCCGCACCTTGCTTTCACGGTGTTTCTCTTCCCCTTGTTCTTCTGGCAGGGGGAGGAAGCAGGCGATCCGGCACAGCAGTGTGGCTTTGTGCTGTTGGAGCCTTCCCATTGAAGCTGTCAAGCCTCAGCCCTTCACGGCAGCTCGTTCTATTTTTACATTGTGCAGAACGAAACAAATGACCTGTGGTGGAGTTTTCATGATTTTATCCAGCACACCCACACAGCCAGTGCAGGGGTGGCTGAATATTTCGCATAATATTCCATTTAATAAGATAAGACGGCATGCTCGAGAGAAGCTGCGTTGCTTCCATCAGCTGTAGGAGCAGACTTGAAACGAACCTAACCCTCTTGTTTGAACCAGGTCAAATCGTGGGGTCTTTCTGAGATCCCAGCAGGGGTGAGTGAAACAGGTATAGAGTCTCTCCCATCTCAGTACCCATGTGGACTTTTGGTGCAGCTCTAGAGTCCCCAGTTAAAGAGAAGTTTTCTGAGCTGGGATTGTGTTACGGTTAATGTGGATCTGGCTGTGCACTTCAGGGATCAGCCTTGGACAGTGCGGCTGGACATTTATATATTTTTTTAATCTTCATAACATTGAAAATTGACTTGTCTAGAACATTAGACGAGTGAGGTACCTCCTGCCTGCCCACCTGCTGGGAGCTGCCGAGCTCCATGAATAATGAACATATTTGGCTAGATGAGGGAATGCGAAAGGAGGCAGTCCCTGCTGCTCCTGTGTCATCTGATCTAACTGGTCTCTTTCCAAAGATTTTCAGGGTCTGGGGCTTGGTGGAAGAGGGTGAAGATGGGACCAGGTTAGATCAGTTCCTGGAAGAGTTGGTGAGACCTGGGGTACCTGCAGGCAGGCGGCGCAGGTGAGGATGTGGCGTGTAGGAGGAGAGCCAGTCCCGGAATGAGGAGAAGAAACACACACAGAGACGATGAAGGAGGGGCGGGCGGGCCGGTGAAGAAGCCAGCCAGGCGGGAGGAGAGAGAGGGAACAGAAGGAGGCAGAGGAGGAGCAGAGAGGTGCCAGAAAGGGTGAAGAGGAGGGAAGGAGCAGAAGATCGTGCGTGGAAGCCGCACCTTGCTTTCACGGTGTTTCTCTTCCCCTTGTTCTTCTGGCAGGGGGAGGAAGCAGGCGATCCGGCACAGCAGTGTGGCTTTGTGCTGTTGGAGCCTTCCCATTGAAGCTGTCAAGCCTCAGCCCTTCACGGCAGCTCGTTCTATTTTTACATTGTGCAGAACGAAACAAATGACCTGTGGTGGAGTTTTCATGATTTTAT
This sequence comes from Tragulus kanchil, assembly GCA_022376925.1. Classification (NCBI taxonomy): domain Eukaryota; kingdom Metazoa; phylum Chordata; class Mammalia; order Artiodactyla; family Tragulidae; genus Tragulus; species Tragulus kanchil. The sequence goes on from JAIOJX010000006.1 coordinate 152,126,507, forward strand.
CCAGCACACCCACACAGCCAGTGCAGGGGTGGCTGAATATTTCGCATAATATTCCATTTAATAAGATAAGACGGCATGCTCGAGAGAAGCCTAGGCTTGGAGACGAGCTTCTTTGAGGAGGGTGGACAGAAGCCACAAAGCGACCCTGTCCACTGGCTCGCTTGGGCTTGTTAGCAGGAGAAATGCCAGCTAACTGAATAACTGGAGAAGCACAGTATTTCCCCTCCCCTGTCTTTTCTTTTCTTTTTTTCTTGGTGTATGTGTGTATGGGGGCCATTGGCTTTGATTCCAGCTTTTGAGAGACTTGGTCCAGTTCTCCTTGGCTATCTCCTTAAAAAAAAAAAAAGTTCTCGTTGGCTGAACTTGCTCTGAGTGGAAGATCTGCTTAGAACTTGGGCACCTGCCCTGTTGGTTCGTCTGCTCAGGGAAGCTTGTGTGTACTTTGCTGGTGTGATAGTGCTTAGACTCCAGGAATAACTGTAATGTACGTCTTGTCCCTAGTTAGAACACAGAGCAGGCAAGGCTTTGTTGGTTTAGACGTGGCTGGTTTAGATTTACTTCCGTAAATCCCAGGAGCGTGAGTAGCAATTAAAGTGCACGTCCCGATTAGGACATAACCATTCTTTGCTCAGTTGCTCAGTTGGGTCTGAGTCTTTGTGACCCTCTGGACGGTAGCCCACCGCGCTCCTCTGTCCATGGGATTTTTCAGGGAGGAATACTGGAGTGAGTTGCCATTTTCTTCTTCCGTGGGTCTTGCTGACCAGGAATCAAACCGGTCTCTCCTGCATCTCCTGCAGCCACCTGGGAAGCCATCCAACCATTCTTTAGGAGGGAAAAGAAAAGCCCAGAAGTGTGTGCTAAGGTGACCAGTTAATAAGATAAGGTTAGCTGGGCAGATGTGAAAATGAAAGACTGTTCAAAAGACGTGTCCCTTTCCACAAACACATTTGTGTTTAAGGGGTCTCTATGAGCTCTTTTGCCATACGCGTTGAAAGTTTATGCGATTCACTGTCTCTTAACCTCTAAAATGCTGTTTCGACACGTCCAGCAGTCCAGGCTGAATAACAGTGCAGACTGAAACTGAGTCAGCTCCGACTTCAAAAGGAGCGAGGGATGGGGCAGTGCAACTCAGAAAGGAACCCTCCTTCCTGCCCGCTCGCCTTGGAGAGGCCGGTCTTTCCCTCCAGAACCAGGCAGGCTACTGCTCAGAGGACAGTCCCTGCAGTGACTATAAAAAGATATCTTCATCTCTGACGCAGAGAACTATCGAGAGCATCGACAGATGTGCGTTCAAAGACCTGGGGGAATGAACGACCAACAGTCTGTTAAGAGAAAAGCCAAAGCCAGGTTCCTTTGTTTTTCTCTAATGGGGTGCCCATGTGTTTTTTCTCTGCATTCTTTCTTCTTGGCTGTCTGGTTCAGGCAGTTTCTTTCGCTTGCCTTTGAAGCTAAGGAAACTTTTTATGCATCTTGGGGAGAAAAGGGAAAAAAGATGAAGTCAAGTCAGGACTTCCTTTACTGCCGCTGGGTTTGGAGCACGGCGTCCAGAGGTTAAAGCCTCTGTCTCTGCCTCAGGCCTCTCAGCCGTGTCGTGCTCAGAACCGAGCTTCATTCCTCAGGGTTGGCCTCGCAGTCATGGGAGCTGCACATTACTGTCTCTATCGTTACTTCGTCTCATGTTCTTCCCAGACTTCTGTGCTGGGACCCTGAGCTGTGCATGCTCAAGACGTTATTCCACTGAATCCTCAGAACAAGTGTCTCAGCTTGTTTGGAAGAAGAGAATTGATAGAAAGTCTCTTTCTGAACATTTCCCCTTTTCTGGTTAGGTTGACCTAGCCATCTCATGAGTGTGGTCAGTAGACCAAAGTACCTTGAACTCTTCATTCGTATTATTTTGTTACTAAATATATTTGTAGCTACTTCATTCGTTACTTTATGTATAGCTTTAGGGAAAGAAAACCCAGAAGTGTGTGCTAAGGTGACCAGTTAATAAGATAAGGTTAGCTGGGCAGATGTGAAAATGAAAGACTGTTCAAAAGACGTGTCCCTTTCCACAAACACATTTGTGTTTAAGGGGTCTCTATGAGCTCTTTTGCCATACGCGTTGAAAGTTTATGCGATTCACTGTCTCTTAACCTCTAAAATGCTGTTTCGACACGTCCAGCAGTCCAGGCTGAATAACAGTGCAGACTGAAACTGAGTCAGCTCCGACTTCAAAAGGAGCGAGGGATGGGGCAGTGCAACTCAGAAAGGAACCCTCCTTCCTGCCCGCTCGCCTTGGAGAGGCCGGTCTTTCCCTCCAGAACCAGGCAGGCTACTGCTCAGAGGACAGTCCCTGCAGTGACTATAAAAAGATATCTTCATCTCTGACGCAGAGAACTATCGAGAGCATCGACAGATGTGCGTTCAAAGACCTGGGGGAATGAACGACCAACAGTCTGTTAAGAGAAAAGCCAAAGCCAGGTTCCTTTGTTTTTCTCTAATGGGGTGCCCATGTGTGTTTTTTCTCTGCATTCTTTCTTCTTGGCTGTCTGGTTCAGGCAGTTTCTTTCGCTTGCCTTTGAAGCTAAGGAAACTTTTTATGCATCTTGGGGAGAAAAGGGAAAAAAGATGAAGTCAAGTCAGGACTTCCTTTACTGCCGCTGGGTTTGGAGCACGGCGTCCAGAGGTTAAAGCCTCTGTCTCTGCCTCAGGCCTCTCAGCCGTGTCGTGCTCAGAACCGAGCTTCATTCCTCAGGGTTGGCCTCGCAGTCATGGGAGCTGCACATTACTGTCTCTATCGTTACTTGTCTCATGTTCTTCCCAGACTTCTGTGCTGGGACCCTGAGCTGTGCATGCTCAAGACGTTATTCCACTGAATCCTCAGAACAAGTGTCTCAGCTTGTTTGGAAGAAGAGAATTGATAGAAAGTCTCTTTCTGAACATTTCCCCTTTTCTGGTTAGGTTGACCTAGCCATCTCATGAGTGTGGTCAGTAGACCAAAGTACCTTGAACTCTTCATTCGTATTATTTTGTTACTACTAAACTATCATTTGTAGCGTGTGACTTTGCTCATAGGATGCTTATGTTACTTTATTGAATCATCATGAGGACTTTATGTGATATAAATGATCATCATCCGCATTTTATAGTTGGTGGAACGTGCAGACGTGATGCTCCAGATGACACAGGAAGTGGGAGAGACAGGGTGTAAGCCCGGGTTCTTCTTTTTAAATACTGTGATCCATTCTTAAATACCATGATGTCATTCTTTCTCTTGTGGATGCTACCGTAAATTTTCAATGCCCTCTTTTTTCTCATAGCCTTCCCCATCAGCTGTCATTAATTCTCTTTCTCTGAAGATGAGGGTGTAAGGAATTCCTGAAAATATGGACACCCATGCAAAACCAGTTTAAGGGAGGTAGAGCAGAGAGGCAGACTGTATTACTTTTCTGACTCTATTGCCTTTCCTTTAGATTTTGGTATGTGAACCCACTGCCAAGTTCTCCTGACATTTAAGTCAAAGAAAATACTGAATGAACATTGGCATTAAACCTACCCCTCACGACTGTGATGTCCCTCCGTTCCTCCTAGATCATCCTGAAGGAAAAGTTCTGCTCCAGCCGAATCACAGCTAAAGGCATCTCTGTAAGGCAAAGGAATCTGGAACTTGAGGAAGACTGCCACTTCCAAGAGAGAGCCAAGCGAATCCTGTGAGGATTCAGGTCTCTCTAATTTGGCCTTTTTGATGTCTTTCTTCATCTTGGCTGAGATTATTCCCTTCCATCTGAATTCAGTTGGCAACAGTCGATAGAGGGTGTTAATTTCTGGTCCTGGCTGCTCTTTTGCATGCATGAGCGTCCTGCTGTTCGTCTGAGAAAGCACAAACCCAGGTGAAGAAGGCTGTGTTGGTGGCTTTATTTAGCAGTCAGCCTACTCCAAGCTGAATGGTAGATTTGGGGCCTGTCACGAAGCAGGAACAGGTTAGCAGGGGCAACAGGTCTCTTTTTCTTAGAGTATTTGCCTAACGGAAGATGAGATGAGAGGATTTCTAAAATTTGGGGAAATTGATAGAAAGTCTCTTTCTGAACATTTCCCGTATCCTCTTTGATTAACTCTTCCATTCGTATTATTTTGTTACTACTAAACTATCATTTGTAGCGTGTGACTTTGCTCATAGGATGCTTATGTTACTTTATTGAATCATCATGAGGACTTTATGTGATATAAATGATCATCATCCGCATTTTATAGTTGGTGGAACGTGCAGACGTGATGCTCCAGATGACACAGGAAGTGGGAGAGACAGGGTGTAAGCCCGGGTTCTTCTTTTTAAATACTGTGATCCATTCTTAAATACCATGATGTCATTCTTTCTCTTGTGGATGCTACCGTAAATTTTCAATGCCCTCTTTTTTCTCATAGCCTTCCCCATCAGCTGTCATTAATTCTCTTTCTCTGAAGATGAGGGTGTAAGGAATTCCTGAAAATATGGACACCCATGCAAAACCAGTTTAAGGGAGGTAGAGCAGAGAGGCAGACTGTATTACTTTTCTGACTCTATTGCCTTTCCTTTAGATTTTGGTATGTGAACCCACTGCCAAGTTCTCCTGACATTTAAGTCAAAGAAAATACTGAATGAACATTGGCATTAAACCTACCCCTCACGACTGTGATGTCCCTCCGTTCCTCCTAGATCATCCTGAAGGAAAAGTTCTGCTCCAGCCGAATCACAGCTAAAGGCATCTCTGTAAGGCAAAGGAATCTGGAACTTGAGGAAGACTGCCACTTCCAAGAGAGAGCCAAGCGAATCCTGTGAGGATTCAGGTCTCTCTAATTTGGCCTTTTTGATGTCTTTCTTCATCTTGGCTGAGATTATTCCCTTCCATCTGAATTCAGTTGGCAACAGTCGATAGAGGGTGTTAATTTCTGGTCCTGGCTGCTCTTTTGCATGCATGAGCGTCCTGCTGTTCGTCTGAGAAAGCACAAACCCAGGTGAAGAAGGCTGTGTTGGTGGCTTTATTTAGCAGTCAGCCTACTCCAAGCTGAATGGTAGATTTGGGGCCTGTCACGAAGCAGGAACAGGTTAGCAGGGGCAACAGGTCTCTTTTTCTTAGAGTATTTGCCTAACGGAAGATGAGATGAGAGGATTTCTAAAATTGGCTTTGAATAACCTTACCTATTTTCTTCTTCCCGACCATGATCATTCTTAGTACATTTGGGTGCCTCCTGCACCTGAGCTCAGTGCTGATGCCAGGCTCCTCTGTCTGAAGCCTGATGCTATCTCTTAGCAACAGCCAAATTTAATTCAGACGCCAAGCCTTTGGGCATCTTGTCTACCTGATGCATCTTGTATACATCTTGTATACCTGATGGTGATACAGTGATTATTTGGGTAACCGGTCTTGGGAGAGGACAAGAGGCGAAAGCCACAAACCTGAAACCAGAGAGGGGAGAATACAGACACGAGCACTTTTTATGATTTTATTCCCGCGTGGACTGTGGAAAGAGAAGACTCGATGGACTGGAATGTGGGTTATTCTGAGCACTGATGAAGCATCCTTATCTCCTGTCCTTTTCTCCTAGGGCATCTTATCTTTTGGGGCTTTCCAGGTGACTCCGTGGTAAAGAATTGCCAGGCAGGAGACAGGGGTGGGTTCGATCCCTGGTTGGGGAAGATCCCTTGGAGGAGGAAATGGCAACCCACTCCAGTATTCTTGCCTGGAAATTCCATGGTTAGAGGAGCCTGGCAGGCTGCAGTCAGACAACTTAGCAAAGAGTCAGACACAGCTTAGCCACTAAAACGACATGATGACAGTCTTATCTTTACCAGTTGTGAACAGGGTGTAATGTATTCTCACCATAATTTTACTATCTTCTTGTTTATTCCGGTTATATTTTTTTCAGCCACATCCTTTCTTAATACTCTTGTGGTGAATGTTTTTTAAACAAGAAACCAGATTGATACTGGAAATACCGAGTTGAATAAAATCGTTCTTACCTCAAAGGGCTCGTGGTGTAGTGAGGAAGGGAAAGAGAGCACGAGAATCAGAGACACCTTGTAAATGGCTCTGAAGAGCTAAGAATAAGGTGACACAGGAACAGAGTAGCGGGCCGAACAGCCAGGCGAAGCTGAGAGGGCTTCGAGCTGCTGCTTTAAGGGGAAGTGGGCCGGTTCCAATGAAAAAGGGTGAAATCGTCTGCAGAAACAAGGCACTGTGAGATGTTGCATGTGTTCGGACCACAGGGCGTACTGCAGGAGAGGTGATGAGGCCGGAACAGTGAGCACGAGTTGAGGCTGAAGGTCTGGTTACACAGCTGAACCTCAGAGAGGAAGTGGGAGCCCCGGACATTCTCCAGCAGGAGAGTGAGAACACGTGAGCATGTTTGGGAGACGCGCTCTGGCAGCGCTGTGGAGGATGCCCCACTCAGAGGGGAGTCGAAAGCCAGTTGCCATAAAAGGGCTGCTGAGTAGCCCGGGCGAGATTTGGGAAACTCAGATGGAGTTTGAGCTCTGGCGAGAAAGGTTGGGACAGATGATCCAGATCTGAGAGTTAGTGTTTTAAAAAGAATCGTCACAATTTGGCAGCAGGTGGACAGTGGAGGCTGAGGGAGGGAGGAGCCGTGGCTTACATTAGTGTTCTGGCTTGATGCTCTCCTAACTAGGTCAGTAGCTGTAAATTGAGATATGATGTATCAGGAAAGAGGTGAGTTGAAAGGGATCAGAATCTGAACAGGATGAGTACTGAAAAGAGGCTGTGGAGCCGAGATGCAGGGGCTGTTTCGTAACCTCAACCAAAACAGTTTTAATGAAGTCGTAAGGGAAGATGGAGTGAAAGCAAGCAATTGCCATTGCCCAGAGCTGAGGAGTTGAAGATGGCCCAGGGTTTGGGACACTGCTCTCCACATTTGAAAGAAAGGAGGACATTTAGAAGAGAAGTGAGAATAAAACCAAGAATTTTTAAATGAGGGAAAGCACTTGAATATGTCTGTCTGTAAAGAGGGGCAGCTAGGTAGCAAGGAAAGAAGAGACAGCTAAGAGCAGGGCTTCTAAGACCTCAACAGGCAATAGAGTCTAGTAAAAAAAAAAAGGTGGGGGAGCGTATTAAGTTTGTAGAGGGAAGAATGAGTAAGAACCAGTATTATAAACACCAAGGTCCTACTGGGTAGCCCAGGGAATTATATACAATATCCCGTGATAAACCATAATGGAAAAGAATATGAAAAAGAATATGTCACTTTGCTGCTGTACAGCAGTAATTTATACAACATTGTAAATCAACTATACTTCAATAAGATATTTTTTAAAAGAACCAATATTATTTATGGTCTGCTAAGCCTTGTGTTGGGGCTTCCCAGGTGGCTCAGAGGTAAAGAGTCTGCCTGCCAACGCAGGAAATGTGGGTTCGATCTCTGGGCTGGGAAGACCCCCTTGAGGAGGGTTTGGCAGCCCACTCCAGTGTATGTACCTGGGAAATCCCATGGATAGAGGCGTCTCCGTCCATCTGGGGTTAGTTGATGTGGATCTCACTGGAACGAGAATACTGTGTTGGATGACATCCCCTATGTCAAACTTGCTGCTAGGTTTTATGAGTCTGTACAGTGGCAGAGCCCAGTGAACAATTTTGAAAATTTTCTAAAGCATACGCTTGTAAGATTTTTCCACCTGGGACTTTTGACAGTCCAAGCCAAATCATTTTTTTTTGAATCAGCTTTTACGTTAAATTTTGCATCATCAATGCCTTAAAAATATTCTTAGTTCTGGCTTCATGAAATTTGACGTTCACGGAGTGAATGTTTTAGACCATTTCCCCCTCCCTCCACTCCAGCCAGGTAATACAGTGGTTTCCATTTTCATCTGACCGGCATATTCTGCAGGGTTGGTTCACCACCCAACCACACGCGTCCTACAAGGGCTATCACCAGAAGCCAAGCAAATGATGGGCCTGCTGAGGCCGACAAAGGATCTTTCTGTCATTCAGGGAACAGCGTCAGCAGGCCTGTCTGGCCCTTTCTGCCTGGTCCTATTAGATTTCTCTGTGGCGTGTCTCTCCTGACTCTCTGTTCCCACCCCTCCCCCAGCCTCAGCCTCAGGTCCCCCTCCCTGTCCTGTTTCTAGGTATCCTCTGCTGCATTGTCACAGCATCTGGAGCTTGGTGCGACTGCATGTTTCTGTTCTACGTGCAGATCAAATGAACACAAGTCTCTAGGTAGCTATGAACAGCTGGTGTCCTCCAAAATGAACTTCAGAAATCAGGGGGAAAAAAACTAGCTCTGTTTCTTCTGCCTGTTTATTTGTTTACCTCAATTACAGAATGCTGAGGCAAGGTTCTGTAGTGTCTTTGTCAGTCTGTCATCCTTTCTTCCAGGTGTGTCTGACTTCTTCCATGACTGTTTGAGGAGACTAGATGTAAGACTTCGAGATGGGCACAGATGCATTATCCAGAAAACAATTTGTTAGCATGACTTTCTTTCTTTTTTTTGGTTCATGTGTCTTTCTGATGATTCAGTCTTTATTTAGTTTTATGATGAATTCTGGATAAGAAATATTAAAGATTAGGATCTCAGTTGCCTTCTGTGTTTTCACTTTCGTGCCTCCCTGGCTATTTAGGAACCTAGAATCATCTCATTTAACCTTTTACAGATGAGGAGGAAAATGAGGCTCAGACAGAAGTCAGTCATCCAAGTCGGTAAAACTGGTTGGTGGCAGACCTGGGTGGGACCAGTGCCCCCATTCCCTGACACAGAATTGAGAGTCAGCGACAAAATCGCCAAGGCATGGAGAAGAGCATTTTAAAGAAAGGTGGAGTGGTGTTCCCATTTAGGTGACAGCTTATGGGGCTATCTATTCAGGATTCAAGTTTTCAGTTTGCCTTCCGAGTAGAGGATCTTGCAAAGTTTTCATCCTGTGCTCTCTCCTGTCTCTTCCTCCCCTGGTTGTCTGGGAGTGTATGTTTAAGGGAGAGCAGTTTGAACTGGTAAACTTCGTTTTACTACCATGCATTAAAAAGCCACATGCAGGGGACTTCCCTGGTGGTCCAGTGGCCAAGATTCCACACTCTCAATGCAGGGGACCTGGGTTCAATCCTTGGTCAGGGAAATAAACGCCACATGCTGCAAATAAGACCTGGCACAGCCCCCAAAATAAATACATACATTTTTTAAAAATTTAAGAAAAACACATACACACTAGTAGCGAATAAAAAGAAATCACCGGATTATTTATAGTATCACCCTTTGTTAACAGGCAGAGAGTTTGTGTCGATAATTGCGAGCTGGACTTCCTTGGTGGTCCAGTGGGTTAAGACTCCATCTTCCAATGCAGAGGGCGTGGGTTTGATCCCTGGTCAGGGAAGCTATGATCCTGCATGACTCATGGAATGGCCAAAAATAGGATGAAAAAAGATAATTGTGAGCTGACCTTCTCTACAATAGTTTGTTATATATCAGAGAGTCTGGAATCAAGCCGAGCAGCAATGCCGTTTGCATGATCTTATAGCTGAAAGGGTGGACGGTGTCCGTGAATTTTCAATAATGTGTGCACAGATTTCCCTGATGGCAAGTGATCGATGCCCCGGCTTCTGGCTGCTAAGGTATAGCATAGTGTCCCTGTAAGACCTGCCCTAGCAGGGGAATCAGAGTGCATGCTTTCCCTTTCAGAAAAGGTGGAGTTCTCCCAGGACATTGTGTTGTGAGACTGTTCAGGATTAGAATCATCTCATTTAACCTTTTACAGATGAGGAGGAAAATGAGGCTCAGACAGAAGTCAGTCATCCAAGTCGGTAAAACTGGTTGGTGGCAGACCTGGGTGGGACCAGTGCCCCCATTCCCTGACACAGAATTGAGAGTCAGCGACAAAATCGCCAAGGCATGGAGAAGAGCATTTTAAAGAAAGGTGGAGTGGTGTTCCCATTTAGGTGACAGCTTATGGGGCTATCTATTCAGGATTCAAGTTTTCAGTTTGCCTTCCGAGTAGAGGATCTTGCAAAGTTTTCATCCTGTGCTCTCTCCTGTCTCTTCCTCCCCTGGTTGTCTGGGAGTGTATGTTTAAGGGAGAGCAGTTTGAACTGGTAAACTTCGTTTTACTACCATGCATTAAAAAGCCACATGCAGGGGACTTCCCTGGTGGTCCAGTGGCCAAGATTCCACACTCTCAATGCAGGGGACCTGGGTTCAATCCTTGGTCAGGGAAATAAACGCCACATGCTGCAAATAAGACCTGGCACAGCCCCCAAAATAAATACATACATTTTTTAAAAATTTAAGAAAAACACATACACACTAGTAGCGAATAAAAAGAAATCACCGGATTATTTATAGTATCACCCTTTGTTAACAGGCAGAGAGTTTGTGTCGATAATTGCGAGCTGGACTTCCTTGGTGGTCCAGTGGGTTAAGACTCCATCTTCCAATGCAGAGGGCGTGGGTTTGATCCCTGGTCAGGGAAGCTATGATCCTGCATGACTCATGGAATGGCCAAAAATAGGATGAAAAAAGATAATTGTGAGCTGACCTTCTCTACAATAGTTTGTTATATATCAGAGAGTCTGGAATCAAGCCGAGCAGCAATGCCGTTTGCATGATCTTATAGCTGAAAGGGTGGACGGTGTCCGTGAATTTTCAATAATGTGTGCACAGATTTCCCTGATGGCAAGTGATCGATGCCCCGGCTTCTGGCTGCTAAGGTATAGCATAGTGTCCCTGTAAGACCTGCCCTAGCAGGGGAATCAGAGTGCATGCTTTCCCTTTCAGAAAAGGTGGAGTTCTCCCAGGTCATTGTGTTGTGAGACTGTTCAATGGACTCCCTGGTGGCTCAGATGGTAAAGAATCTGCCTGCAATGCAGGAGAACCCAGTTCAATCCCTGAGTCAGGAAGATCCCCTGGAGAAGAGATTGACAACCCACTCCAGTATTCTTGCCTGGAGGATTTCATGGACAGAGAAGCCTGGAAGATTATGGTCTGTGGGGTCACAAAGAGCTGGGCTTGGCTGAACAACTAACACTTTTACTGCATTTTTTTTTACTTCATGCTTAGGGCTGCAGAAGGTGGTATTAAGCAATTGTCCCTAACTCTGAGACTTTCATCATTCCCCAGGAAAGGCATGCTGGAACAGGTAGAACATGCTTAGAAAGCAGGAACTCTTCAAGATTTATCTCCTGCATGTATAGATGGAAGAGGATCCTTTGACCGTTGTTGTTCAGTCGCTAAGTCATGACCGACTCTGCGACCCCACAGACCGCAGCCTGTCAGGCTTCCCTGTCGTTCACTATCTTTCAGAATTTGTTCAAACTCATGTCTATTGAGTTGGTGATGCCATCCAACCATAACCAAGAAAATATATGGAAACCACTTAAACTTCTCATGGGAAAATTATGGAAGTCTTCTGAGAAAGATTCCTGGTCTCCCATCTTTGTCTTTTGGAGCATGAGTTAAAAACTTATATTTTCCAGGCTCTTTCTGCCAGAGTTTGAAGTCTCTCTAAGAGTTTAGCTATGCAGAATGCATGGTCATTTATTGGAGAATTGTCTCTTTATTTGCTGATTCTTTTGTTTTTTGATTTGGTTTCCCCAGGGAGAACCCCATCTGGACACAGTATCAGTTAACAGCCTTGTAGTCATCCATGTTAATAGCTTTACTGCGTGTGTATTTAGACATGCTAGCCGTGAAATGTGAGATGTGGTAGGTGTTTCAATATATTGACGGTCTTTTATGCTTTGAAAGTTTTCCTAGTCTTGTTCACATGCTGCTAACTGCTTCCAAAATGTTATGAAGTATATGTTTGTTGTCTGGATTGTCCCTATGTTATCTGTGTTACTGTTTCCATCTGTTTTAAAATTACTCTGTAAGTAATTTTGTGTTTTGTCTGCCCAGTTTTCCCCTGCCCGACTCAAACCGAGTCTGGTTTTCCAAGGTGGGCCATTAACACAAAGGAAACATGATTCTGTGTGCCATTGTGTTGTTGAGTCTCAGAGATGGAAAATGTGAAGGCAAAGTAAACATGACTCTAGTACTCGGAGGCCCCTTTCTCTTTCATGAGAAACCACTGTCTGTGTTGAACTCTTTTTTTTTATTTTAATTAAAGATTTATTTATTTATTTATTTCGGTGGGGGTGGGGTGGGGAGAGAGGGGAGCAGGCGGGCCACTTCTATTGGTCTTTCATTTGTCCATTTTTCATCTATCTTTGCTCTTTGGCCCGTGTGGGCCTCCCATCGCAGTGGCTTCTGTTGTCGCAGAGCACCGGCTCTCGGCGCATGCGCTTCAGAGCTCGGGCTTGGTAATTGGACACATGGGTCCAGCCGCTCCATGGCACGTGGGATCTTCCCAGGCCAGGGATCAAACTGGCACCCCTTGCACTGCAAGGTGGTGTCCTTACCCACTGGACCACCAGGGAAGCCTTGTGTTGAACTCCTGACTGAAACCACAGCCCATAGATGCAAGGAGTCACCCCTCCAAACATGGTTATCAGTAAAGTTTAGAGATTTCCAACCACAGATTTACTATCTTTGGAATGAAAGCTGGAGAGCAGCCTAGCTCACATCGAATGCAGGGAAGGCAAGTAAAAGACTGTCTTGGCATCCTTCAGATTGCTGACCCTATGGGTATGGCAACCCTACGTCTCATGTTGGTAACAGCCTCCTGGAGCACTTATCTGCCATTTGGTTTAATGATTGTGCGGCAGCTGCCAGCGACCCTCTGCTTTTGTCTCCAGATCGCCCCAGGGTGGGGCTGATGGACTGTCACTCCGTGCTGAGTGCTTAGCAACAGATGTGGGAGAGCCAACTCTAGGAATGGGCTGGATGAAACATCATTTAAAGCTCTGTTGCTTAGTTGCCACAGCCTAGGTGGGACATGATGGCATCTCTCTTCCTCGGTGTCACACAGAGCAAGAAAATGTTCCTCTTCCATGAGTGAACGTCCCTCAAAGTAGTCACAGAGTGTCAGTAAAAGATAGTCATTTGACCTGGGCATTGATCCAAGGTCTAGTCTATACTCTGAAGAATTATCATCATCTTTAGCAATGATTTTTATGGAAACCTATATCATGGGCCATGTATCTGAAGAATTGTCATCATTTTCTTCATTATCGTCAGTGGTTTTTATTAAAACTTTTAACATGGACCAAACCCTTTGCTAAGTACAGTGCATTCCTGGTCTCACTAAGTTCACAGCACTAACGGAGTCAGTACTGGTAACTTTCTGATTTCACAGATAAGAAAACCAAGATCTGGGAGACTTAAGGACTTCCGCAGGGTTATTTGACTAGCATTCTGAACTGAGATGCTAATCTAGGTCTGATTTCAAGCCTGAGCTTTCAATACAATACAAAGCCTGAGCTTTGTTTTTGGTATTACTCAAAATAAAGCTCTCGGAAACTACTTACTAAGCTTTGCCTCCATCAAAGTTGTGAAGTTAGGCGAATTAAGATGGAAGCACAGAGGAGCATAAGATGCCTCCCATCATATTATTGGGCAAGAAGTCATTTAAAATGCACTAATTAGTGAAATACAAAAAAAGAACGTTTACTCCTGACTGAAACCACAGCCCATAGATGCAAGGAGTCACCCTCCAAACATGGTTATCAGTAAAGTTTAGAGATTTCCAACCACAGATTTACTATCTTTGGAATGAAAGCTGGAGAGCAGCCTAGCTCACATCGAATGCAGGGAAGGCAAGTAAAAGACTGTCTTGGCATCCTTCAGATTGCTGACCCTATGGGTATGGCAACCCTACGTCTCATGTTGGTAACAGCCTCCTGGAGCACTTATCTGCCATTTGGTTTAATGATTGTGCGGCAGCTGCCAGCGACCCTCTGCTTTTGTCTCCAGATCGCCCCAGGGTGGGGCTGATGGACTGTCACTCCGTGCTGAGTGCTTAGCAACAGATGTGGGAGAGCCAACTCTAGGAATGGGCTGGATGAAACATCATTTAAAGCTCTGTTGCTTAGTTGCCACAGCCTAGGTGGGACATGATGGCATCTCTCTTCCTCGGTGTCACACAGAGCAAGAAAATGTTCCTCTTCCATGAGTGAACGTCCCTCAAAGTAGTCACAGAGTGTCAGTAAAAGATAGTCATTTGACCTGGGCATTGATCCAAGGTCTAGTCTATACTCTGAAGAATTATCATCATCTTTAGCAATGATTTTTATGGAAACCTATATCATGGGCCATGTATCTGAAGAATTGTCATCATTTTCTTCATTATCGTCAGTGGTTTTTATTAAAACTTTTAACATGGACCAAACCCTTTGCTAAGTACAGTGCATTCCTGGTCTCACTAAGTTCACAGCACTAACCGGAGTCAGTACTGGTAACTTTCTGATTTCACAGATAAGAAAACCAAGATCTGGGAGACTTAAGGACTTCCGCAGGGTTATTTGACTAGCATTCTGAACTGAGATGCTAATCTAGGTCTGATTTCAAGCCTGAGCTTTCAATACAATACAAAGCCTGAGCTTTGTTTTTGGTATTACTCAAAATAAAGCTCTCGGAAACTACTTACTAAGCTTTGCCTCCATCAAAGTTGTGAAGTTAGGCGAATTAAGATGGAAGCACAGAGGAGCATAAGATGCCTCCCATCATATTATTGGGCAAGAAGTCATTTAAAAATAATTAGCAATGCACTAAATACCCAATATGTGAAATACAATAAATATTGTATTAATAAGAAGGGGCGGTTTCAGAGAAAGTGAAACTCACATGAGACCTTGAACAGTAGGCAAGGTTTACATAGATGAAAGATAAATAGGGAAAGTATTTCAGGCAAGGGGAGTGATGTGAACAAAACATAAGAATGAGCAAGTTCAAGGTATGTTATATTGTTGAAGAGTGGGGAAGGCTGGGGCTGGGGCAGATGTTGTTACCCATGAATGAAATATTTGTGTTCATCTGTTTGGTCAAAGGTATTTGTTCAATAAACGTTTACTCTGTGAAGGTGTTCTAGAGGAGAAGAGTGAGAGATAAGGTTGGAGATGTTGAGCCTCACTGATGCCAGGCTCAGGAGCTGGGACTTCATCTTGCAGACTCAGAGTTTTCAGTCTATAGTCTGGGAGTTATCGATGCATTTTAAAACCTTCTTTGACAAATTTTCAGACTAGTTGCCTCTGTTATGTCCTGCTGTCTTAAGTTTATCTGGACTTCACATAGAGGGGTGGGTGTTCCTCGGACAAAGACTTCCATTTATCTGTATGGAGGATACCATGTTTAAGGGACGGGGGAAGATGGAAAGCCTGTTAAAAAGTCAGGGACTCCCCTGGTGGTCCAGCGGATTGAGGGTGCTAAGACTCTGCACTCCTAATGCAGGGGCCCAGGTTCGATCCCGGTCAGGGAATGACACCCCACATGCCACAACTAAGAACTCACACGCTGCAATTAAACATCTTTCATGCCACAGCTAAGACCTCACACAGCCAAATAAATAATTTTTTTAAAATCAAAGGATGACTGATTGGGGAACTAGGTTACTGTCAAATCACCAGAGCTCAGAAGGAGAGAGTTTGAAGAAAGTGTAGATGAAAGGAGATCATAGATGTTAAGAGGCAACAAAGAGAAGAAAGAGAGATTGCAGACCAGGGGGAATCTGATGACTGAGTGTGATGATAGGTCCACCAGTGATCTCAGAGAGCCTGCTTCAGTCATGCAGTGGGACAGCAGCCCTGTTTCAGGGAGTAATGAGCAAAGGAGAGATGGTGGTCACAGTAGAATGTGCTGCCCACTTTATAAGGTCAGTGGCCTGAGCAGAGGAAAACGAAGATACTAATAACGGGGACACATAATTAATAAAGGATTTTGCTTTCTCAAAATGGGCTAAACTGGTACATATTTGAAGACATAGGATATAGACAGAAGAAGAAATGGAAGAAATTAGAAACAAGAGATATAAAAGGTTTTTGTTACAAAGGTGGAAGAGGGGCTTCCCTGGTGGCCTGGTGGTGCAGTGGGGCTGATTGGGTCCCTGGTCAGGGAACTAAGATCCCACATACCATGCAACATGACAAAATAAATGGAAGTGAGCTCTCCTGTCCACTGGGATAGTGTATTCTAATACTTGGATGATGCAACTTTTAAAAACCAGCTGTTTCATTGGTGCATTTATTACCTCCTTCTCATATCCTCCCCCACTCAATTCTCTGCCCTTAAACCAGTAAGTCAGTCCTATCCTTAAACTTCCCCAGATGGTGACTGTATCAGCGAATGTTCATTTATTTTGGAACCATCTTTTTCCTCGAGCAGGTGAATTTATTATTGTGTTTACAACACTTTAAAGAAATTTCTATTTGGCTGTTTTTCTTCAGATTTCTATCTTCATGACTTAGGACTTTTGGATTACTGAAGCTCTTCTCTTTTGTAAAAATGAATGAATGAATGAATGAATGTTGGAGACAAAAATTTATCCACCCAGGAACATATACGTATGTGTGTATATACACACATCTGAAACAATAACATCTCCTGGGTCCCAGACTCTGTGTTATGTATTAGGGTTGCAAAGAAGAGTAAAGTCATAGGCCCTGTATTTAGAGAAATTCACTCTTTAGGGAAGAAATAAAACTTGCAAACAGACTCTTTAATACCAGTAGGACAAAGACAGAAATATGTCCAGGGGTCTGTTAAAATAGAAGAGGGGCACCCAGCCCTTCCTGGGAGTATGGAGAAACATTTCCTGGAGGAGGTGACGCTTAGGCATTTATATTTTGAAAGGTAACAGAGAACAGGGACTTCTCTGGTGGTCTAGTGGTCAAGATGCTGGGCTTCCTTTGCAGGGAATGCGGGTTTGATCCCAGATTTGGAGAACTAAAGACCCACATGTGACATGGTTCAGCCATAAAAGAAAAAGTGAGCGAGATCAGGCAAAGAAAAGTGGAGAGAACCTTCTAGGCAGAGAAAACATAAGTAAAGTGACAGGGGCCAAAGACAGTGTGGTTTTTATAGGAAGCATTAAGGTGTTTTAGAATTAGAGAGGTGAAGTAAGAGGAGGTGGTTTGAAGGAGGTGAGATATGCCTGGTAGGTGCACGGGTAAGGTCACCAGGGACCTTGTATATGTGCTGAGATCCTTAGACTTTGTTCTAAGGACAGGGGAACACTATTGAGGAATTTGAGCAAGGTAATGGCATAATCATATTTATATGCAGATCTAGCCTGGTTTCATATGATTGATCCAAGAAACTAATTCAATGAGAAGTGTCTTTGTTTTCAATTTACCAAAAAACTCAATCAGTATCAACTTACACAAATACTTGAAGATATTTTTCATGCAATCAGAAGCCCAGAGAAAGATGGTTTCTGGCGTTGGTTTAGGCAGTGGAAGACCCAGGATCATTTCCACAACACCATCCTCCCCAGTTTTGCTTCTGATCCTTACGCTGTTACTCTGTGGTCATGAGAAAGCTGTTCCTACTCACATATCAAGTTCATGTTCAAGGTGAAGGGGAACACAGTGGTGCCAGTGCTGTCTGTCCCTTTTTAAGGAGGCCTAGAGTTTCTAAAAGCTTCCCAGGACACTTGAGTTCCTCTTTCATTGACCAGATCTGGGAAGAGCCACCACTGGCTGCAAACAAGGCTGGACAAAGTATTCTTCTCAGCTTCCATAGTAATGAAGGGCAGGCAAGAGGTCATTTGAAGCATGTGCTGACATACCCGAACTACAGCGTGTTGCCACAGAGATTTATCTCTATCAGAGGCTTGCAGATTGGACTGCTTTCCAGTAAAACTATCTTGTGCCAGGCAGTAGAGGTAGCAAAGTACCTAAGTCCAAGCAAAGCAGAGGGATTTCCCTGGTGGCTCAGTGGTTAAGAATCTACCTGCCAATACAGAGGAGACGGGTTCCGTCCCTCATCTGGGAAGATCCCACATACCTTGGGGCAGCTAAGCTCGTGTACCACAATGACTGAGCCCACGAGCCACCACTGCAAAGGGGCCCCTGCTCACCACAACGAGAGAAAACCCGTGTGCAGTTCAGTCAAAAATAAAACAAAAAATGAAAATAATTATTTTTTCTTTTTTTTTTTTAAAAAAAGCAAAGCAGTGAACACAGCGCTTAGCTGTTAGAGGAGACCGAGCCACAGCAGGAAGGGCAGTGGCCGGTAGCCATTCAAGGAACAGGAATTTTCTGGGTTAAAGGAAGTGAGGGACTTGGACCAGGTCCTTGAAACCTGAATTGTTTCCTCTGCCCAGATCGTGGTAGGGTTTCTGTCTCCACTCCCACTGAGATCCAGGTCACTGGTGTGTTTTAAAATTACCATGGGATTTTGGAAGCTCAGTAACTGCTAGTTAACTAAAGTAATACATGTGGAATTATTGCAATGAGAAGTGTCTTTGTTTTCAATTTACCAAAAACTCAATCAGTATCAACTTACACAAATACTTGAAGATATTTTCATGCAATCAGAAGCCCAGAGAAAGATGGTTTCTGGCGTTGGTTTAGGCAGTGGAAGACCCAGGATCATTTCCACAACACCATCCTCCCCAGTTTTGCTTCTGATCCTTACGCTGTTACTCTGTGGTCATGAGAAAGCTGTTCCTACTCACATATCAAGTTCATGTTCAAGGTGAAGGGGAACACAGTGGTGCCAGTGCTGTCTGTCCCTTTTTAAGGAGGCCTAGAGTTTCTAAAAGCTTCCCAGGACACTTGAGTTCCTCTTTCATTGACCAGATCTGGGAAGAGCCACCACTGGCTGCAAACAAGGCTGGACAAAGTATTCTTCTCAGCTTCCATAGTAATGAAGGGCAGGCAAGAGGTCATTTGAAGCATGTGCTGACATACCCGAACTACAGCGTGTTGCCACAGAGATTTATCTCTATCAGAGGCTTGCAGATTGGACTGCTTTCCAGTAAAACTATCTTGTGCCAGGCAGTAGAGGTAGCAAAGTACCTAAGTCCAAGCAAAGCAGAGGGATTTCCCTGGTGGCTCAGTGGTTAAGAATCTACCTGCCAATACAGAGGAGACGGGTTCCGTCCCTCATCTGGGAAGATCCCACATACCTTGGGGCAGCTAAGCTCGTGTACCACAATGACTGAGCCCACGAGCCACCACTGCAAAGGGGCCCCTGCTCACCACAACGAGAGAAAACCCGTGTGCAGTTCAGTCAAAAATAAAACAAAAAATGAAAATAATTATTTTTTCTTTTTTTTTTTTAAAAAAAGCAAAGCAGTGAACACAGCGCTTAGCTGTTAGAGGAGACCGAGCCACAGCAGGAAGGGCAGTGGCCGGTAGCCATTCAAGGAACAGGAATTTTCTGGGTTAAAGGAAGTGAGGGACTTGGACCAGGTCCTTGAAACCTGAATTGTTTCCTCTGCCCAGATCGTGGTAGGGTTTCTGTCTCCACTCCCACTGAGATCCAGGTCACTGGTGTGTTTTAAAATTACCATGGGATTTTGGAAGCTCAGTAACTGCTAGTTAACTAAAGTAATACATGTGGAATTATTGCAGTGCACAATTGTTGTAGCCACTGCTACACCGACAAAATGTACCTGGGGTGCCACCTGTCGTATTAATCAGCATGAGCCTTTTCCCTCCCACCTTTTTCAACTTCTTGGTCACTCCCAAGGGCTGCTTGAAGAAACTCCGGTGTGTACCTTGACAAACACACCTCACCTCCCTTTGGCCGTTCCTCTTCTCAAGCTCCTGAATTCCTCTGACAGGATAATAAATAGATCCAATAAGACAAGATTATTGCATTCATTTCCTTTAGACTGATGTATCTTTGGAAGCACCTCCTCTGTCTTGTCTATACATGTCACACCAGGATGATAGCTGTTTTGAAAATTCAAAGATAAATGCTTCAAAACTTCGGTAGCCAAATGCCAGAATTTATCTCACTCATGCAAACTGAATGATCAGCCTCCAGTTTGATGAGAAGTTCTGGGCAGATCAGGCATGGATGCTGAGAGGGCGGGGTCTGTGCCGCATGCTGGAAACAGGGAAGTTCCCTTGGAGGACCTGAGTCACGGAGCCTGTGGAGTGTGACATCTCACCAGTAATGCCGTTACAAAAGAGGAGAAGGGACCTCTGTCACCTGGGGAACATCAAAAGGGGCCAGGTCTGGGGAACATGGGAAACAGCAAATACAGAGGCAAGGAAACGAACCGTCAGGGAAGGGGTGTTGTCAATGTGCCCTGTTTAGCTATTCTTGGCTTGTGTGAAGCTCTGTCAGTAACAATCTGAACTGGACATGCTCTCTCCTGTGTCCTCCAGGACCACCCAGAATAGCTGGAAGATAGTATATATACATAAAAGTTTCAGTGGCTCTGTGTTATTCTCTATATGAACAGCCCTAACGTAGGGTGAGCTTGAATGCTCAGTTAGGGGAGACCGAGCCACAGCAGGAAGGGCAGTGGCCGGTAGCCATTCAAGGAACAGGAATTTTCTGGGTTAAAGGAAGTGAGGGACTTGGACCAGGTCCTTGAAACCTGAATTGTTTCCTCTGCCCAGATCGTGGTAGGGTTTCTGTCTCCACTCCCACTGAGATCCAGGTCACTGGTGTGTTTTAAAATTACCATGGGATTTTGGAAGCTCAGTAACTGCTAGTTAACTAAAGTAATACATGTGGAATTATTGCAGTGCACAATTGTTGTAGCCACTGCTACACCGACAAAATGTACCTGGGGTGCCACCTGTCGTATTAATCAGCATGAGCCTTTTCCCTCCCACCTTTTTCAACTTCTTGGTCACTCCCAAGGGCTGCTTGAAGAAACTCCGGTGTGTACCTTGACAAACACACCTCACCTCCCTTTGGCCGTTCCTCTTCTCAAGCTCCTGAATTCCTCTGACAGGATAATAAATAGATCCAATAAGACAAGATTATTGCATTCATTTCCTTTAGACTGATGTATCTTTGGAAGCACCTCCTCTGTCTTGTCTATACATGTCACACCAGGATGATAGCTGTTTTGAAAATTCAAAGATAAATGCTTCAAAACTTCGGTAGCCAAATGCCAGAATTTATCTCACTCATGCAAACTGAATGATCAGCCTCCAGTTTGATGAGAAGTTCTGGGCAGATCAGGCATGGATGCTGAGAGGGCGGGGTCTGTGCCGCATGCTGGAAACAGGGAAGTTCCCTTGGAGGACCTGAGTCACGGAGCCTGTGGAGTGTGACATCTCACCAGTAATGCCGTTACAAAAGAGGAGAAGGGACCTCTGTCACCTGGGGAACATCAAAAGGGGCCAGGTCTGGGGAACATGGGAAACAGCAAATACAGAGGCAAGGAAACGAACCGTCAGGGAAGGGGGGTGTTGTCAATGTGCCCTGTTTAGCTATTCTTGGCTTGTGTGAAGCTCTGTCAGTAACAATCTGAACTGGACATGCTCTCTCCCTGTGTCCTCCAGGACCACCCAGAATAGCTGGAAGATAGTATATATACATAAAAGTTTCAGTGGCTCTGTGTTATTCTCTATATGAACAGCCCTAACGTAGGGTGAGCTTGAATGCTCAGTCATGTCCGACTCTTTATGACCCCATAGACTGTAGCCTGCCAGGCTCCTCTGTCTGTGGAGTTCTCCAGGGAATTGCTGGGAAAGATTGGGGGCAGGAGGAGAAGGGGGTGACAGGATGGGCAGGTTGGCTGCTCAGATGGAGCAGGTGGCCATTTCCTTCTCCAGGGGATCTTCCTGACCCTCTCTGGCCTTAGTTTATTCATCTGTCAAATGAATAAGCCCTCAAAATGTACATGGGGTTCCACCTACCGTATTAATCAGCATGGTCCTCTTTCCTCCCACCTATTTCAACATTTCTGTTCACTCTCAGGTTCTGTGCACTGTCTAATCTTAAACAGGAATTTCATCAGCATAATCTTAGTCTAGAGGTAGGGGGAAGATAAGAGAAGTTCCTTTTCTCAGTTAATTAATTTTTGGCTGCACTGGGTCTTCATGGTGACACATGGCTCTTCCCTGCTGTGCACGCTTTCTCTAGTTGTGAGTGGGGGCTTCTCTCTAGCTGCAGTGTGCAGGCTTCTCATTGTCATGGCTTCTCTTCTTGTGGAGCATGGATATGAGTGCTCTCAGGCTTCAGTAATTGCAGCACAAGGGCTCAGTTGCCCTGCGACATGTGGAATCTTAGTTCCGGGACCGTGGATGGAACCCGTGTCTGTTGCATTGGCAGGCAGATGCTCAACCCCTGGACCACCAGGGAAGTGGAAAGCAAATTGGGGGTACCCATGATGCTCTAAAGGGCTGAGTGTGACATCTCACCAGTAATGCCGTTACAAAGAGGAGAAGGGACCTCTGTCACCTGGGGAACATCAAAAGGGGCCAGGTCTGGGGAACATGGGAAACAGCAAATACAGAGGCAAGGAAACGAACCGTCAGGGAAGGGGGGTGTTGTCAATGTGCCCTGTTTAGCTATTCTTGGCTTGTGTGAAGCTCTGTCAGTAACAATCTGAACTGGACATGCTCTCTCCCTGTGTCCTCCAGGACCACCCAGAATAGCTGGAAGATAGTATATATACATAAAAGTTTCAGTGGCTCTGTGTTATTCTCTATATGAACAGCCCTAACGTAGGGTGAGCTTGAATGCTCAGTCATGTCCGACTCTTTATGACCCCATAGACTGTAGCCTGCCAGGCTCCTCTGTCTGTGGAGTTCTCCAGGGAATTGCTGGGAAAGATTGGGGGCAGGAGGAGAAGGGGGTGACAGGATGGGCAGGTTGGCTGCTCAGATGGAGCAGGTGGCCATTTCCTTCTCCAGGGGATCTTCCTGACCCTCTCTGGCCTTAGTTTATTCATCTGTCAAATGAATAAGCCCTCAAAATGTACATGGGGTTCCACCTACCGTATTAATCAGCATGGTCCTCTTTCCTCCCACCTATTTCAACATTTCTGTTCACTCTCAGGTTCTGTGCACTGTCTAATCTTAAACAGGAATTTCATCAGCATAATCTTAGTCTAGAGGTAGGGGGAAGATAAGAGAAGTTCCTTTTCTCAGTTAATTAATTTTTGGCTGCACTGGGTCTTCATGGTGACACATGGCTCTTCCCTGCTGTGCACGCTTTCTCTAGTTGTGAGTGGGGGCTTCTCTCTAGCTGCAGTGTGCAGGCTTCTCATTGTCATGGCTTCTCTTCTTGTGGAGCATGGATATGAGTGCTCTCAGGCTTCAGTAATTGCAGCACAAGGGCTCAGTTGCCCTGCGACATGTGGAATCTTAGTTCCGGGACCGTGGATGGAACCCGTGTCTGTTGCATTGGCAGGCAGATGCTCAACCCCTGGACCACCAGGGAAGTCCCAAGAGAAATTCTTCTTTCATTTAATTGCTAGTGATAGAGTGCCTCCCTGGGGAGATAGTAGAGGCCCAGCTGTCATGGTCTGGCCTTTGGAACATACCAATACGGCTGGGAAAGCAGACGTGGAATATGCTACAAGTTCTGCATGTTGTGCAGAAAGATCACAGTGCATGTAGATACGGCTGAGGCTAATTCCTATGAACCCGATCCAGTCAGTTCCAGTGGCAAAGCCAGCAAGTGCTTGAGCTTTCACAGCAGAGGGTAACAGGTGCAGTGTGCTGCCGGAGTCTCGCCTTTAGTCCCTATTATTCTGTCCTTTTTTTCCTATTCTTTTTTCCTCACATAACCTAGTTTCAGCAGAGGGTTGTGGGAAGAGTGTGACGCTTTGTTCTATGTCAGCCTCAAGAGAGACGAGGAGAGGTGGCGACCCAGGGGAAGGGAGGGAGGAGGGGAGGAGAGCTGGAGGGTAGAGCTAGAGGAATGGAATTGGTCAAAACCATGGATTATGACTTAAGAACATCTTTCTGATACTCAATGCAGTAGAAAGCATAGGAAAGTCTAGCAGGGAAAGAAGACAAGACACACAGATTCATAGTATCTCTGATTTGGAAGTGATTACGACGTGAGCTCTGACCTCATCTAATTACTTAAATGCCCATCTATACCATTGTCACAATGCTTTCTAACTTGAAAGCTTTCTTTGGAGGTAGTTGTCTACCTTTCAAGGCAGGACGCCTGACTGGGGGACCCATGGGCTGGGTGGAGGGGCCCTCCTTTCAGTTGAGCTGATTTTTTTTTTAACTTATTTTGTCTGGCTTTAATTCGGCCCTTCTAGGTTACATTAAGTCAATTCCAGTTTTGTTTTCCTTTATTTGAGACCTTTCAATATTTCAGAGTAGCCACCACATTCCCCTTAGGGCTTTACTAACTCTATATACTACAGACCCAACCTTGATTTTTTTTTTTAATTCAATATATTGTTTGTAAGCTTTTGGTTCTCTGTTCCAGCCTCATTGATGTCTGGAAGCACTTCACTTGGTGGTTGGTGTTTGGTCGTTCAGTTGTGTCCGACTCTTTGCGACCCATGAACTGTTGCCCACCAGGCTCCTCTGTGCGGTTTCCCAGGCAAGAATACTGGAGTAGGTTGCTGTTTCTTCCTCCAGGGGATCTTCTGGACCCAGAGATAAAACTCATGTCTTTTGCATCTCCTGCATTATAGGTAGATTCTTTACCACTGAGCTACCAGGGACACTTAGTGGAGCCCCCAGAAATGAGCACAGTATTTCTGGGAAGTCAGCTGCAGAGTAGCGCAGGCAGTCAGACCTCTGGACATGGATGGAGTCCAAGGTCAACTTTGTTTTATTCGCAGCTGCTTTACTCTTTTGACTCAGATGATAAAGAATCTGCCTACAATGTAGGCAACCTGGGTTCTATCCCTGGGTTGGGAAGACCTTCTAAAGAAGGAAATCACAACCCACTCCAGTATTCTTGCCTGGAAAATTCCATGGACAGAGGAGCCTGGTGAACTACATCCAGTCCATGGGGTCTCAAAGAGTTGGACACAACTGAGTGACTGACACTGAATGACTACTCTTTGGTCACATAGTGAACTTAACGTGAACTAAGTTTACATACCATCCGTCAAGTAGCTACAACTCTTCCGGGTATGCAATCATCTTGCCTATGTTTCTTTATCCTGTTCGCAATGATGTACAGATACAGCAGGATGCATTAGTAAAGTCTAAATATTCACTGTGTTTTGCAAGCCCCTAAATCTATTACTGTAGTCTTAATAACTCTGTCAAAAAAGGCAATGAGATTCATTTGCCGTTCCTTGGCTTTAGCAAAACTTTGCTGGCTGCTCTTGGAAACAGCTTTGCTTTTGGAATGTTTATAAACTTGTCTTGTGAAATAATCTCGCTTGGGAAATCTGCTAGGGATCCAGGTCGTATTCACTGGTCTATACTTTGTAGAATCTGATTTCTTTTCATTTCTTTTTTGAAGATTGGGGTCATTGCCCACTTTCTGTTTTGCAGAATCGTCGTTATTCTTCAAGATCACATGCACACACGCATACATATGCACACATGAAGCCAGGTGGAGAAAGTGTATGAAGGAACAGCAAAAGGGTACCAGGAGAGTTCGTGATGAAGCATGCATTTGGCAGTTTAGTTTGGGAGGGAGGGGGAGAAAGCAGGAATGTGGGAGGAAGCCCCCAGGGTCCTCTGGGGATCAGGGAAGGCTCTCTAAAGGTCGATGTCTGTGCTACCACACCCAATTCTGCAGTGTGCTAGGGGGATGCAAACGAAGCACTGACCTCGGGCACAAAATCTAAGAAAGTAACAAAAAGCTCAGTAATCAAGATGAATAATATATTAGTATCAGTGCAATATGGTTTTTGAAATAATCATGCAAAAAAAAAAAATTCCTGAATATCAAAACTCTCTAGAGGACAAGATCAGCTTGTTACAGTTTCTCCTGGTCTGTTTTTCTTAATAACAACTCTGTTGAGCGGTAACTCACAGACCATACAATTAACCCATTTGAAGGGTAGACTCGTGGTTTTTAGTCTGTTCACCAAGTGATGCAACTTTCACCACAGTCAGTTTTAAAACATTTCATCACCCCAAAGAAGCCCTCTATAGCCACGGCCCATGCCCCAATCTCCCCAGTCCTAGACAACCATTAATTTACTTTCTGTGTGTCTATGGGTTGAATTTGCTTATTCTGGGCATCTCTTACCAGTGGAATCATACGATATGCAGTCATTGGTCACTAGCTTCTTTCACTCGGCGTTAGGTTTTCAAGGTTTAGACATGTTGTGGCATGGATCAGTACGTCATTCCTTTTTATGGTTGAATAATCTTCTATTGTAGAGTTAAGTCACATTTTACTTCATCTAATCATCAGTTGACAACCATGTGAATTGTTTGCAGTGGGGTTTTTATGAAGTTTTTGTATGGAGAAATGTTTTCATTTCTCTTGAGTATATACGGGGGTAATTGAGGAGCCTGCTGAGCTCAGTCCATGGGCTGCAGAGGAGTCAGACACAACTCAGTGACTAAACAGCAACTGGTCGACCATGGAAGGATTGCCCAGATGTTACAGTGGTAAAGAATTCGGCTGCCAATGCACGAGATAGAATAAAAATGTGGGTTCAGTCCCTGGGTTGGGAAGATTCCCTGGAGGAGGAAATGGCAACCCACTCCATATTCTTGCCTGGAGAATCCCACGGACAGAGGAGCCTCGGGGGCTACAGTCCATGGGGTCACAAAGAGTTGGACACGACTGAGCACTGCACCCCCCACACATAATGAATTATATAAAAGCTCTTGAGGAGCTGCTACACTGTTTTCTAAAGTGGCTACATCGTTTTATATTCCCACCAGAAATGTATGAGGGTTCCAGTTTCTCCATATTCTTACCAATACTTGTTACCGTCCTTTTTATTATAACCATCCTAGTGGGTGTGAAATGGTATCTCATTGTGGTTTTTTAAATTTTAGTTATTTATTTTTTAAATTTTGGCCTCTTTTATTGTTATTTATTTATTTATTTATTTTCATCCATCTTTATTCTCTGGCCTGTGTGGGCCTCCCGTTGGCAGTGGCCTCTTCCCAAATCTGCTGCGTACTGTGAAACAACTCTGTTGAGCGGTAACTCACAGACCATACAATTAACCCATTTGAAGGGTAGACTCGTGGTTTTTAGTCTGTTCACCAAGTGATGCAACTTTCACCACAGTCAGTTTTAAAACATTTCATCACCCCAAAGAAGCCCTCTATAGCCACGGCCCATGCCCCAATCTCCCCAGTCCTAGACAACCATTAATTTACTTTCTGTGTGTCTATGGGTTGAATTTGCTTATTCTGGGCATCTCTTACCAGTGGAATCATACGATATGCAGTCATTGGTCACTAGCTTCTTTCACTCGGCGTTAGGTTTTCAAGGTTTAGACATGTTGTGGCATGGATCAGTACGTCATTCCTTTTTATGGTTGAATAATCTTCTATTGTAGAGTTAAGTCACATTTTACTTCATCTAATCATCAGTTGACAACCATGTGAATTGTTTGCAGTGGGGTTTTTATGAAGTTTTTGTATGGAGAAATGTTTTCATTTCTCTTGAGTATATACGGGGGTAATTGAGGAGCCTGCTGAGCTCAGTCCATGGGCTGCAGAGGAGTCAGACACAACTCAGTGACTAAACAGCAACTGGTCGACCATGGAAGGATTGCCCAGATGTTACAGTGGTAAAGAATTCGGCTGCCAATGCACGAGATAGAATAAAAATGTGGGTTCAGTCCCTGGGTTGGGAAGATTCCCTGGAGGAGGAAATGGCAACCCACTCCATATTCTTGCCTGGAGAATCCCACGGACAGAGGAGCCTCGGGGGCTACAGTCCATGGGGTCACAAAGAGTTGGACACGACTGAGCACTGCACCCCCCACACATAATGAATTATATAAAAGCTCTTGAGGAGCTGCTACACTGTTTTCTAAAGTGGCTACATCGTTTTATATTCCCACCAGAAATGTATGAGGGTTCCAGTTTCTCCATATTCTTACCAATACTTGTTACCGTCCTTTTTATTATAACCATCCTAGTGGGTGTGAAATGGTATCTCATTGTGGTTTTTTAAATTTTAGTTATTTATTTTTTTTAAATTTTGGCCTCTTTTATTGTTATTTATTTATTTATTTATTTTCATCCATCTTTATTCTCTGGCCTGTGTGGGCCTCCCGTTGGCAGTGGCCTCTCCTGTAGCCGAGCACCAGCTCTGGGCGCATGCGCTCTAGAGCGCTGGCTTGTAATTGGACACATGGGTCCAGCTGCTCCGTGGCGTGTGGGATCTTCCTGGGCCAGGGATCGAACTGGTGCCCCTTGCACTGCAAGGCGGACTGTTTACCCACTGGACCACCAGAGAAGCCCTGAATTTCATTTTTAATTGAAGGATAAGTGCTTGCAGGGCTGTGTTGGTATCTGCTGTAGAACGACATGAGTCCGCCTTAAGTGTGCGTATCGCCCCGCCCTTCTGAACCTCCTCCCCCTCATCACACCCAGGTTGTCAGGTTGTCAGGGCGCACCAGGTATAGGTCCCTGCTGGGTACAGCAGCTTCCCGCTAGCTGTCTGTTTTAAATAAGGCAATGTGTATGTTTCAGTGCTGCTCTCTCAGTTCCACACACCCTCTCCTTCCCCTGCTGTGTCCACACATCTGTTCTTTCTGTCTGTGTCTCTGTTCCTGCCCTGCAGATAGGTTCATCAGTACCGTTTTTCTAGACTCTCTCTATATTCGTTAATAAATGATATTTATTTTTCTCTTTTTAACTTACTTCATTCTGTAATAGGCTCTAGGTTCATCCACCTCAGTTCAATGGACTCAAGTCCTATTCCCTTTTATGGCTGAGTAATATTCCATTGTGTGTGTGTGTGTGTATAATATATATCATATAATATAATAATATAATATATATATAATATAATATATAGTATATATTATAGACACACATCACAGCTTCTTTAGCCATTCATCTGTCAGTGGACATCTAGGTTGCTTCCATGTCCTGGTTATTGTAAACAGTGCTGCAGTGAACATTGGAGTACATGTATTTTTTTTTTTTTTTGAGGTTTTTTCTTTCTTTTTTTAAAAAAAATTTTTATTTATTTATCTTTTGGGGGGGGGGGGGGGAGGGGGATGGGCGGGCCACTTCCATTGGTCTTTCATTTTCCTATTTTCATCCGTCTTTGTTCTTTGGCTCCTGTGGGCTTCCCATCGCGGTGGCCTCTGTTGTCACAGAGCGCTGGCTCTGGGCGCATGCGTACCAGAGCTCCGGCTCGGTAATTGGACACATTGGTCCAGCCGCTCCGCGGCACGTGGTATCTTCCCAGGCCAGGGATCAAACCAGCGCCCCTTGCACTGCAAGGCGGTGTCCTTACCCACTGGACCACCAGGGAAGCCCTACATGTATGCTTTTGAATTATGATTTTCTCATGCCAAATGCCCAGTACTGGGAGTGCTGGGTCATATGGCAGTTTTATTCCTAGTTTTTTAAGGAATCTCCATGCTGTTCTCCATAGTGACTGTATCAGTTTACATTCCCATCTACTGCGTAAGAGGGTTCTCCTTTCTCCACATCCTCTCCAGTAATTATTGCTCATAGATTTTTTGATGGTGGCCATTCTCTGACCTCTGTGAGGTGATACCTCATTGTAGTTTTGATTTCTATTTCCCTGACGGCTTATGGTGTTGAGTACATTTTAATACAGCTATTGACTGTTCATATAACTTCTATGGAGATAAGTGTATTCAGGATCCTTTGTTTATTAAAGAAATTTTTTATTATTGAATTGTAGGAGCTCTTTATATATTCTAGATACAAGTCCCTTATCAGACATATGATTTATAAAAATTTCCTCCAGTTCTTTGGGTTATCTTTTTACTTTCTTGAGTGTCCTTTGAAACACAAAAAGTTTTCAGTTTTTATGATGTTCAATTTATTTGTCTTTTATTGCTTATCCTTTGGGTGTCATATCTAAGAAACCGTTGCCGGATTCAAGGTCACAAGGATTTATGCCTTTGTTTTCTTCTGACAGTTTTAGAGTTTTAGCTCTTGCACTTATGTCTTTGCTCCTCAGAATCTATTTTTAAAAAGCAAATTGCATGACATTTAAGACTCAGAGACGACTCCTCATACTGACTTGATCTTAAAATCAAGATTTAGGAGAAGCGTTTAACAGAGTTTTCCTTTACGGATGCCCCAAGGCATTGCCATTTTCTGAGACGATGATGTTTAGGACACCTCCAGACACTTTATCATTATTTTAAGGTGTTACATCATGGGCACTTGGGTGTTAGACTGATTGACTCTGCAGGTGGTCCGAGGTGCTGAAGAGTATGAGAGGGTGCTGTCTGTGCCCATCTAAACTTTCTGCCTGCTCTGCTGTCTGCCTTCTGTCCTGTCCCTCCTCTGGGAGGATGCTCTGGCCCGAGATCCTTTCTTGATCTTGGTTCCTTCTTGCCTTGCAGTTGCTCTCACACGCTAGTGTCCCCCACCTCAGTTTCTTAGTGCTCACGGCTGCTTGTTCACTCCACCTCCCTCCTGATTCTGTGACTGAAGGCTGCCTTCTTTTCACAGAGCCTTAAAACTTTTTTTTTTTCTTTTTTATGGATCAGGATAATGATCAGCTCTGCTTCTACTCACATGAGCTCCCTACTCCCTCCTCCTCTGCCTGCCTTCCTTGGAGTTAATTCATACCTCAGGATGCTTCTTCTTTGTTACTTTTTTTCTTTCCCTATAGATAGAACTTACGAGGTTTCCATGGAAACCCCTGGCCAGAGGTAGGGGACTTTTGAACGGGGGATTGGGGGAGATGATCAAGCTTTGCTATTTCAGTGGGGCTCCCTCCCTCCCCTCTCCTCTCCTTCCCCAGCTCTTTCCCGGGCAGCTCTTGGATCTGGTTTTGCATGACCCTCTAGAAGCCCGCAGCCGTGTGCTTTGGGACCGAACAGATGGTGGTGACAGTGGCCCTGAAAGTTGCAGCTGGGAGGAGGCTGCTTCTGGGTGGTTGTTTGGCAGCTTCAGAAATCTTGAATCTGGTGTGTTTCACAGGAAAAAGGTAGGTTCTTCGCAACAGTCCCAAGTTCTCTCTATTGTGTCACGGGGCAAGCCCCAGTTAGAAGAGTTAGGTCGCACATCACCACCATTTTCTTCATGTTTTTTAAAAACTTTCATTAATTAATATATTTCTTTTTTTTAAGTGTTTTTTTTTTGGGGGGGGCACTTCTATTGGTCTTTCATTTATCTATTTTCATCCATCTTTGTTCTTTGGCCCGTGTGGGCCTCCCATTGCAGTGGCCTCTGTTGTCGCAGAACACCAGCTCTGGGTGCACGCGCTCCAGAGCTCCGGCTCGGTAATTGGACACATCAGTCCAGCTGCTCCGCGGCACGTGGGATCTTCCCAGGCCAGGGATCGAACCTTCGCCCCTTGCATTGCAAGGCAGTGTCCTTACCCACTGGACCACCAGGGAAGCCCCTCATTAATTAATATATTTCTTATGGCTGCCCTGGGTCTTTTGTTGCTGTGCACAGGCTTTGTTGTTGTGCCAAGTGGGGGCTCCTCTCTAGTTGAAGTGCTCGGGCTTCTCTTTGCAGTGGCATCTCTTGTTGCAAAGCACAGGCTCTCGGGGGCTGTAGTTGCAGCCCACGCGCTCTAGAACTTGGGCTCAGTAGGTGTGGCACACGGGCTTAGTTGCTCTGAAATGTGTGGAATCTTCCTGGACCAAGAAGTGAACTAGCATCCCCTGCATCCAGAGCCTTAACTACTGAACCGCCAGGGAAGCCCTATCATGTTCACATTATTACATAGAAATGGACGGACCTTAGGAAGGTTAGTGCCGCCAGTCCTATGCCTCTGAATGGCACTGCGTGTAATCTGACATTTAAGCTAACTTATCTAGAAGCCTTTCTCTATGTGGGCTAAGTTCATCTCAAAATCCAAAGGGGGATTTAGGGTTTGGGGAATGACACTTGAGTTGATCAAACTTTGAACTGGGATTAAGAACCTAGTCCCCTGGGGATATTCTCTTTTAATGAGTTATTTTGAGTGGGAGCCATACAGGTAAGTCCTCAGTATCCACTGTCTTCCCAGAGATCTAGGGCAGATCTGGATGGATATGTGGACTGTGGGCTATGGCCTGGGAGGCGGCCAGATGTTGTTAAACATGTATTAAAGATTGCCAGAGGGTTGTGGAACTACTACAAATATTCCCTAAAGCCATGCTTGCACTGAACGTGACTTGTGGACCAGATATGTAAATGTAGCCACCATTTCTCAGGACTACGCTAATTTTTAAATGATAAAAAAACGCCTCCCGTAATGAAAAAACTGCAAATACAGATCTGCTATAAACCTGATAGTTCACAGAGTTATTAAAGAGGGATCAGAGAGAGAGAGAGAGTGCAATGGTGATTGGACTGGCCTGAAGTCACAAGCTAGAACTGGAGGCTTGGGGCAGGGTCATGCTGGTGTCAGGACCCACAGCTCCGCTTGCCCACACAGTGGGCGGGGGGCATCCCCGCTGCAAAGGGGACTTCCTTGGAACAACCCCTGGCAGTGCTTGCTCAGGGCCAAAGAAACATACTACACATGAAAGGTAGAACTTGGGCAGTTTCACCTTCCCAGAATATGTGAATGATAACAATAATAATAATAAAAACAACCTCAGGTTTTTGTTTTTTTTTTTTTCCCTTGAGGGGGAAAGAGAGGGGTGGACAAAGAAGGAGCCATTTGGAGGGTATCCAGTTTTTCATTTCCCTTTTGAAAAGCAAATTAATATTTTAAATTAAGTCTCTATCACAGAGTGTGAATCATAAGAGAGAGATCGGCTAACCTTCCTTTCAAGGCCAGAACCAGGAAGAGCTTTGAACTTGAGTCTAATTGTGGCTTCAGATCTGGTGCATTTCTCTCCACTTCTGAACCTGGGTCAGTCACATCCAGGATTCGTTTCTTTAGGAGATATTTAGAGGACTTGAGAATGCTGAGGTCCATGATTAAATGTCATCGGTTCTTAAGTTATTTGGGGTGTGAAGTGTAAACTGATATTGAACTCCAGGGTTCAGCATGTAGCGTGAAGGATGTCTCAACTTTTCCATTCTGAAGACCTTGCCGTTGACCGACGTACACATAGAAATGTGACATTGCAGTGGGTGGGAAGTGGAGGTTTGTGGGGTGACGACGTTATCCTCTGTGAGGAAGCAACCAGGAGCGTATGTGACCAGGTGACTTGGGGTTTAGCAGGACACAGATGGTGTACTCAGACAGGGTAATGGAGAATTTAATAAAGAGATTCTTTTCAACGATGTGGGAGAGATAAGGGAAGCCAGCAAAGGGTAATGAAGTGCCCTGAAGGGTAGCAGCTGTTATAGAAGAGGGCCCCCTGACTGGAGCGGTGGCCTTTGGTTCAAGGATGCAGTCCATCGGTAGCGATGTGGCAGGAGGAAGCTTCGTGTCCCCATTCCCTGCGCTCCTGTCTGCAGCCCTTGGCACGACCCAAGCAGAAGCCAGACGTCAGGAGAGCCAGGTGCGTTGTTCCTGAGAGTTAGCCTCCAGGGTCCCAGAGCCAGAGGGTGAGACAGCGATGGTAGATCTGGAGGCAGCACAGAACATTTCCAGCACTTGGCCAGAGATGAATGTGCAACTGCAGGTAAGATGCGGCCGTTGTATAAAGTGTTCACCCAGGCTCACCCGACTTTGTACTTTGGGTTGTTCCTACGCTTACAGATTTAGACAACAAACTTATGGTTACCAGGGGGAAAGGGTGGGTGGGGGAGACAGAGGCTGAGAGTTTGGAATTGACGTGGGTGCTTGCTAAGTCACTTCAGTCGTGTCTGACTCTTGGTGACACTATCGACTGTAGCTCGCCAGGCTCCTCTGGCCATGGGTTCTCCCAGAACGAGTGGGTAAGCCTTCCTTAATATTTTAAATTAAGTCTCTATCACAGAGTGTGAATCATAAGAGAGAGATCGGCTAACCTTCCTTTCAAGGCCAGAACCAGGAAGAGCTTTGAACTTGAGTCTAATTGTGGCTTCAGATCTGGTGCATTTCTCTCCACTTCTGAACCTGGGTCAGTCACATCCAGGATTCGTTTCTTTAGGAGATATTTAGAGGACTTGAGAATGCTGAGGTCCATGATTAAATGTCATCGGTTCTTAAGTTATTTGGGGTGTGAAGTGTAAACTGATATTGAACTCCAGGGTTCAGCATGTAGCGTGAAGGATGTCTCAACTTTTCCATTCTGAAGACCTTGCCGTTGACCG
Organism: Tragulus kanchil; assembly: GCA_022376925.1. Classification (NCBI taxonomy): domain Eukaryota; kingdom Metazoa; phylum Chordata; class Mammalia; order Artiodactyla; family Tragulidae; genus Tragulus; species Tragulus kanchil. The sequence goes on from JAIOJX010000006.1 coordinate 152,160,517, forward strand.
ACGTACACATAGAAATGTGACATTGCAGTGGGTGGGAAGTGGAGGTTTGTGGGGTGACGACGTTATCCTCTGTGAGGAAGCAACCAGGAGCGTATGTGACCAGGTGACTTGGGGTTTAGCAGGACACAGATGGTGTACTCAGACAGGGTAATGGAGAATTTAATAAAGAGATTCTTTTCAACGATGTGGGAGAGATAAGGGAAGCCAGCAAAGGGTAATGAAGTGCCCTGAAGGGTAGCAGCTGTTATAGAAGAGGGCCCCCTGACTGGAGCGGTGGCCTTTGGTTCAAGGATGCAGTCCATCGGTAGCGATGTGGCAGGAGGAAGCTTCGTGTCCCCATTCCCTGCGCTCCTGTCTGCAGCCCTTGGCACGACCCAAGCAGAAGCCAGACGTCAGGAGAGCCAGGTGCGTTGTTCCTGAGAGTTAGCCTCCAGGGTCCCAGAGCCAGAGGGTGAGACAGCGATGGTAGATCTGGAGGCAGCACAGAACATTTCCAGCACTTGGCCAGAGATGAATGTGCAACTGCAGGTAAGATGCGGCCGTTGTATAAAGTGTTCACCCAGGCTCACCCGACTTTGTACTTTGGGTTGTTCCTACGCTTACAGATTTAGACAACAAACTTATGGTTACCAGGGGGAAAGGGTGGGTGGGGGAGACAGAGGCTGAGAGTTTGGAATTGACGTGGGTGCTTGCTAAGTCACTTCAGTCGTGTCTGACTCTTGGTGACACTATCGACTGTAGCTCGCCAGGCTCCTCTGGCCATGGGTTCTCCAGGCAAGAACACTGGAGTGGGTTACCATGCCTTCCTCTAGGGGATATTCTGGACCGAGGGACCAAACCCACATCTTCTGTGTTTCCTGCATTGCAGTTGAGTCCTTTACCACTAGTGCCACCTAGGCAGCCCCTTGGGATTGACAGGTGCGCACCACTGTATGTGAAACAGATGACCAACAAGGACCTGCTCTTTAGCACAAAGGACTCGGCTGAATATTCTGTAATAATCTAAATGGTAAAAGAATTTGAGAACGAAATGGATACTTGTGTGGGTATAACTGAGTCACTTTGCTGTACACCTAGAACTAACACATCATTGTTAACCAACTATGCTCCAGTATAAGACAAAAATGAAAAAAGAGTTTTTCTACTTCAGAGTCTGTCTCTCTTTTATGTACTCTGTTTCGTTCCTCCCACAGCAGTTAGGAATCTTGTTTCTAAAGTGTGGTGTCTTGATTAAGTGGAAAGTATGTGGGCTTTAGAGCTAAACAATAATAGCTTGAAATCTCAGCTCTGCCAAACTTATGAAATGTGACCTTTTGATGAGTTACTAAGTTTCCAGTTTCCTCATCTGTAGAAGCCGGGTAATGTTCAACATTCGTGGTTGATCTGAGATCTAAAGACTCCTTTTCCCCAACTATCGGTAGCAGTATATCTCCGAGCGTGGTGGCTAGCTCATAAGTGTCCAAAACCCCAAAACTTCTGCCTGTGCTCGGGGTAGCAGTATAGCGTGGGGCCAGTTGTTCCTGAGAGTTAGCCTCCAGGGTCCCAGAGCCAGAGGGTGAGACAGCGATGGTAGATCTGGAGGCAGCACAGAACATTTCCAGCACTTGGCCAGAGATGAATGTGCAACTGCAGGTAAGATGCGGCCGTTGTATAAAGTGTTCACCCAGGCTCACCCGACTTTGTACTTTGGGTTGTTCCTACGCTTACAGATTTAGACAACAAACTTATGGTTACCAGGGGGAAAGGGTGGGTGGGGGAGACAGAGGCTGAGAGTTTGGAATTGACGTGGGTGCTTGCTAAGTCACTTCAGTCGTGTCTGACTCTTGGTGACACTATCGACTGTAGCTCGCCAGGCTCCTCTGGCCATGGGTTCTCCAGGCAAGAACACTGGAGTGGGTTACCATGCCTTCCTCTAGGGGATATTCTGGACCGAGGGACCAAACCCACATCTTCTGTGTTTCCTGCATTGCAGTTGAGTCCTTTACCACTAGTGCCACCTAGGCAGCCCCTTGGGATTGACAGGTGCGCACCACTGTATGTGAAACAGATGACCAACAAGGACCTGCTCTTTAGCACAAAGGACTCGGCTGAATATTCTGTAATAATCTAAATGGTAAAAGAATTTGAGAACGAAATGGATACTTGTGTGGGTATAACTGAGTCACTTTGCTGTACACCTAGAACTAACACATCATTGTTAACCAACTATGCTCCAGTATAAGACAAAAATGAAAAAAGAGTTTTTCTACTTCAGAGTCTGTCTCTCTTTTATGTACTCTGTTTCGTTCCTCCCACAGCAGTTAGGAATCTTGTTTCTAAAGTGTGGTGTCTTGATTAAGTGGAAAGTATGTGGGCTTTAGAGCTAAACAATAATAGCTTGAAATCTCAGCTCTGCCAAACTTATGAAATGTGACCTTTTGATGAGTTACTAAGTTTCCAGTTTCCTCATCTGTAGAAGCCGGGTAATGTTCAACATTCGTGGTTGATCTGAGATCTAAAGACTCCTTTTCCCCAACTATCGGTAGCAGTATATCTCCGAGCGTGGTGGCTAGCTCATAAGTGTCCAATAAATGCTGGCTTTTTTTCTCATAAATCTTCTGCCTGTGCTCTGGGTAATGAGTTATTTCCTAAATATTCCATCTCTTGCTCTTTAGTGTGTCTCTTGTCTTTATAAATATATTCACAAAGCCTCTCTCTCAACCTTAATGCCTCTCTCACCTGTCATAGCTTGGCTGTTATTCTCTCCTTCTGTTCTGATTTTTAAAAAAAATCGTCACACACTCATTTCCCCAAGTCCCTCACTGCTTCTCTTCATGACTTCTTAACTCTTTGCAGACTGGCTTGTTTTCCACTATTGTGCCAAAAACCATCTCAGAACTCTAATGGACTCCCACATGCCCAATCGGATGGCCACTTCCTGAAGACATCCCTCCACAGCACTGGACATGCCTGGTTCCATCTTTCCTCTTGAAATATACTTTGTCTTTGGTTTCTGTGCTGGTTAATGTACTTCCTTGGTTTCCTGTTGGCCACTCTGTTGTAAAACACAGAAAACTGCCCAATGTCTCCTGGGCTCAATGGATGAGAAGTAGCCGCAGCTTCCAGATGATGTTCACCAGGCAGATCCCTTACATCTGCTGCAGGATGTTTAGCAGGTCTTTTATTATTATTATTAAATTAATTTATTATTAAATTAATTCTGGGTGCGTCTGTAAGTGGAGATGGTCACACCAGCCCCTGTCTTAGGGAAGCAGCCATGCGTGTGTGATCAGTTGCTTCAGTCATGCCTGACACTTTGCAACCCTATGGACTGTAGCCCACCAGGTTCCTCTGTGCATGGGGTTTTCCAGGTAAGAATACTGGAGTGGGTTGTCATGTCCTCTCCAGGGGTTCTTCTAAACCCAGGGAATGAACTTGCATGTTCTGCATTGGTAGGCAGATTCTTTGTTACTAAATCACCAGGGAAGCTCAGAAAGGAAGTAGGAAGGAATGCCTAATCCATTTTGTGTGCATTGAATGAGTGCAGCATGCATTTGCTGAGTTCCAGCTGGACCAAGGTTGTAATCATTTGCTGAGCGCTCAGAGGGCATTTTGGCAGAGGTGTTTCATTGGGTTCCTTTTATTTTATTTTTTAAAGATGTTTTATTTTGTTTTATTTTACAGAGTTTTGTTGTTTACTGGCACACCTCAGCCTGAACTGGGTTCCTTTTAGGAGGCAGGTGGGATGAGAGAGTCTGAAGCAGCCAGATGCAGTCTATGAGCCTCCGGAAAGAGTTACAGGTCACCATTGTTGGGTTGTGTGAAGCTGTTGTGAACTAAGATGCTGGCATTTTAAGAAGCATCGTCTGGTTTCATGAGTAATGGCTGGATGCAAAGGATCCCCGAACGATTTCCCAGAGAGGGACTAATTTGGCACAGGCCTCTGGTGGAGTCACGGCTCACGGCCGCTTGCCGCGAGCTTCAGAAAGGCAGCGTGTTTGCTGACACACAGGCCTACGCACGCGCACATGAGGCCTAGTGTTTATCATCACAGACTGTATTTGGAAGGAAAGGAGGCATCAAAGCCCCAAGGCCCCAAAGACTCTGAATTAGCATGCTTTGCGTGGAAAAGTAAAGATGGTCATTTCAGGGAGTGTGGGGTCTCGTGCCACGGTGACTGCGTGTTGGAGGCCTCTGAAGAACAGAGCGGGCTTCCCCCGTGGCTCAGATGGTAGACAATCTGCATGCAATGCAGGAGACCTGGGATTAGTCCCTGTCCTCTTGTGCTCTTTGCCTTTATGGAACCTACTTTGCAGCCTGACTTTACTCACAGCGAACATTTCAAATTTCCTTTACTCCACTGTCCTTAAGCCCCTTGACCCACTTTATCTCAGCAGATGACTCCGTAGTACGACTTTAAAAATAAAACAGTCACGGGACTCCCCTGGTGGGCCAGTGGTTGCGACTTTGCCTTCTAATGCAGAGGGTGCAGGTTTGGTTATTGGGTAGGGAGCTAAGATCCCATATGCATCACAGCCAGAAAACAAAAACAAAAACAGAAGCAACGTTGTAACAGTTTCAATAAAGACTTTAAAAATGGTCCACATCAAAAAAATCTTTAAAAAAAAAACAAACCCAAACACACCACCAGCAGTCCTGAAATGAGGAATCTTTCAATTTCTTAACCCCATATCAAGGAGCTCTATTCACTCCTTTCCCTCCCTTCTTAAGGTCGTGCCTCTCATCTCAAGCTAATTACACAGTCAGTGTTTCAGATCCCATCCTCTCCTGCTTTCTCAGACCTTGTGTCATTGTTTGCCCCTTATATGCCTGACCTTTTGTTCCTGCGCTGAAATTGTTCTTGTCAAAATTACAGAAGTCCTTCTTGGCATCTTGACTTTACTTAATTAATGCTCTTATCAAATATTTACAGAGCACCTGCAGTATACCAGACACTGTACATATTGTACAGAGTGGATTCATCAGGGAAAGAGCCAGGAGGAATCAACAGGTATATATGGGGCTAGGGGAGATGAGGAGATAATTAATAAAAGAACGAGTAGATTGATAAAATATTGGGAGTTGCGATAAATGCTGAGAGGAGAAATGAATCAGGATAAGACAGAGGAAGACCTCTGAGGAGGTGGCATCTGAACTGAGATCTGAATGAAATGAGAGGCTGGACTGTCCTAGGATGTGGTGGTTTAGTCGCTTAGTTGTGCCCGAGTCTTTTCGACACCATGGACTGTAGACCACCAGCCTCCTCTGACCATGGGGTTTTCCAGGCAAGAATACTGGAGTGGGTTGGAATGGTGGACAGCAAAGACAATGAATGACCCAGAGATAGGGAATAGGGAAGAGTGTGGGCTATTTGAGAAATGATCAGAAGACCCATGTGATTGGGCTAGAGTAAGTTACAAGGGTAGCAGAGGAGATTGGACAAAGAGGAAAGTTCCAGATCACATGCCTGTGACCTTGGAGACACATTTTTGTTTTAGCTTCCAGATTTTCTCCTCCTTCTCTTGGTGCTCCTAGTTAGTCCATTTCAGATCCTCTTCTTCTCCATGTCTTTTATGTATTGTGTGTTTGACAAGATTCTCTCATAAGTCACCCTTTCTTCTCTCTGGACAGATTGTCCCTGGATGGGACATGCAGAGCAGCCACTTAACGGTTGTTTGATCCTGATTACTTTGAGGTCCATATCCATTCTGGTTAACTCTTCTCAGATCAAACTCTACTTTTTTTGTAGATCAGAGATGATCTGACCAAACAAGGCTGAAAATGGCATTCTTTTCTCCCTTATTTTTAGGTTCTGTAATTCTGTGAATGTAGCCTACGTGTGTCTTACTGATTTGCTGTAGCTCTGATGCTTAGAGCCATGCCTGAATGATTGTTGAATAAATTCAGTAAAAGAAAGGTAGACTCATTCCTTGCCAGCTGGTTCCCATGATTGGCTGCTAGTGAATGTAGCTCTTACCACACTCTGATGTGCCTAAGGATGAATTTTCAGACCTTCACAGGCTGTCTGTGAGTCTGTTACATTTTGTCTTATTACACTTGACTCATTGTTCCTAAATTTCAAAAATCTTTTAAGCATTTGGTTACAACAGCACCTTTGCTCTTCCCTCAAGAGTTTCCATCATCTTTGATTTTGACAAGAACGCCTTCCATATTTTCAGTTCAGTCATTGGTAAGATGGTTGACTAGGATGAAGTCAGGGACGTAGAGAACCCTCCAAATAATAGGATAATTTTTTAATGTACTTTATTTATTTATTTGGCTGTGCCGAATCTTACTTGTGTTTTGCGGATCTTTGGCTGCCACATGTGAGGTCTAGTTCCTCAACCAAGGATGAAACCCGGGCCCCCTGCCTTGGGGTGTGGAATCTTAACCACTGGACCACCAGGGAAGTCCCAAATGGGATAATTTCTAAATCCTGCTCAACAACTAATAAGTATGCTTTTTGAGTAATAGGATCATTTAATTCCGGGTTTCCCTGGTGGCTCAGATGGTAAAGAATCTGCCTGCAATGCAGGACATTCAAGTTCGAGCCCTGGGTCGAGAAGGTCCCTTGGAGGAGGGCATGGCAACCCATGCCAGTATTCCTACCTGGAGGACTCCATGGACAGAGGAGCCTGGTGGGCTGCAGTCCTCCTTCTCTTGGTGCTCCTAGTTAGTCCATTTCAGATCCTCTTCTTCTCCATGTCTTTTATGTATTGTGTGTTTGACAAGATTCTCTCATAAGTCACCCTTTCTTCTCTCTGGACAGATTGTCCCTGGATGGGACATGCAGAGCAGCCACTTAACGGTTGTTTGATCCTGATTACTTTGAGGTCCATATCCATTCTGGTTAACTCTTCTCAGATCAAACTCTACTTTTTTTGTAGATCAGAGATGATCTGACCAAACAAGGCTGAAAATGGCATTCTTTTCTCCCTTATTTTTAGGTTCTGTAATTCTGTGAATGTAGCCTACGTGTGTCTTACTGATTTGCTGTAGCTCTGATGCTTAGAGCCATGCCTGAATGATTGTTGAATAAATTCAGTAAAAGAAAGGTAGACTCATTCCTTGCCAGCTGGTTCCCATGATTGGCTGCTAGTGAATGTAGCTCTTACCACACTCTGATGTGCCTAAGGATGAATTTTCAGACCTTCACAGGCTGTCTGTGAGTCTGTTACATTTTGTCTTATTACACTTGACTCATTGTTCCTAAATTTCAAAAATCTTTTAAGCATTTGGTTACAACAGCACCTTTGCTCTTCCCTCAAGAGTTTCCATCATCTTTGATTTTGACAAGAACGCCTTCCATATTTTCAGTTCAGTCATTGGTAAGATGGTTGACTAGGATGAAGTCAGGGACGTAGAGAACCCTCCAAATAATAGGATAATTTTTTAATGTACTTTATTTATTTATTTGGCTGTGCCGAATCTTACTTGTGTTTTGGATCTTTGGCTGCCACATGTGAGGTCTAGTTCCTCAACCAAGGATGAAACCCGGGCCCCCTGCCTTGGGGTGTGGAATCTTAACCACTGGACCACCAGGGAAGTCCCAAATGGGATAATTTCTAAATCCTGCTCAACAACTAATAAGTATGCTTTTTGAGTAATAGGATCATTTAATTCCGGGTTTCCCTGGTGGCTCAGATGGTAAAGAATCTGCCTGCAATGCAGGACATTCAAGTTCGAGCCCTGGGTCGAGAAGGTCCCTTGGAGGAGGGCATGGCAACCCATGCCAGTATTCCTACCTGGAGGACTCCATGGACAGAGGAGCCTGGTGGGCTGCAGTCCATGGGGTTGCAAGGAGTTGGACACGACTGAGTGATTTTCACTTTTCACACTTTAGTTTGGGTGCTGTTAATAGAAGGGATGCTGAAGGTCATTGGTCGGGTCTGCTGCTTTCACAGATGAGGCGGCCAAGACGGTTGTATCTCTCCAACGTCACACAGTTAACTGAAGGGGGGCATGGCGGGGGAAGCCATCTGCGTGCCCGTTGCTCTGTGTGTGTTACTCTATGCATAGTTTCCATACGCAATTCACTTGTATTCTTTCCTTTTTATTTTTATGGTCTCCTATTCGTTGCCATATAATTAATTGCCCCAAACCTCACAGGATAGAATGGTGATAAACATTTTTTATCTCACGCAGTTTCTGTGGCTCGGGGAGTCAGGAGGAGTGTGGCAGGGGCGTGTGGCAGGGGCGTTTGGCTGAGCACTGCTCGTGAGATGGTGGTACTCAGGTGGCAGCCGGGCCGCAGGCAGCTGAGGTGCTGGCTGGGGCTGGAGGCCTCGGTTGCCAGAGTGGCTCACACTGAGGGCTGGGGATTTTTTGCATTTGTGCTAGAGACGACAGATCTTAGTTCCTCACCACATGAACCTTTCCATGGGGCTGTTTGGGGGTCTTTACAACATGGCAGCTGGCATCTTTGGACTTAGGGATCCACCAAGCCAGGAGGAAGTCACAGCATCTTTTATGAGCTGGCCTCAGAAGTCACACTACCTTGTTTCTGTGATTGCCTGTTAGTTACACAGGTTCACCCCTATTCAGGTGGAAGGGTGGGACTCAGCTCGGAGGCTGCCTTCCCCGTTTGGCCAGTACCTCGGTTCAGGCACGTTTTACTTTTGCCTTGAATGAAGCCGGAGCCTCTGAATGATCTTCTCGTCCCTATCTTACTTCTTTCCCTGTTGAGCATAAATTCCATTGAAGTGCCTGTTGAATCCTGGTAAGATATAACTCTGATCATATCGTCCCTATTTATCTCCTTTGCCCTCTGTTTTAAAAAAACTGTGACAATTTCTTGGGGCTTCCCTGGTGGCTCACTGATAAAGAATCTGCCTATCAATGCAAGAGACACAGTTCAGATCTCTGGATGGGGATGATCCCCTGGAGGAGGAAATGGCAACTCGCTCCAGTATTCTTGCCTGGAGAGTCCCATGGACCAAGGAGCTACAGTCCATGGAGTTGGAAAAAAGTTGGACATGACTTAGTGACTAAACCACAATGACAAATGTTTCTTATTACTAAGACGATCATATAACTTCTTATCCAAACCATAGAGCTTTTATGAGTGAAGCAGGGTGTTCTTAGTACTTATGCATGAAGCAGAGATGAAATAAAGACAGCCTTGGGAAAACCAAGACTTCCTGTCATCCTGTTGCCTCCCAATTAGGAGTAAACCTTATTCTGTCCATCGCATTTCATATGGCGACAGCTTTCTCTTTTCAGCACTTTCTCTCAGTGTTGATGTTCCTTCTAGTGCATCCAGTGATACCCCATCATACCCAGACACAGTCAGGCTTTCAGATGTCCTGTTTTGGTGGGTACTGTTCCCTCCAAATGAAATTGCCTCTCCACATCCAAATGGCTCCAACTTCTTAGCTGCCATTGTAACCTCCTCTCTACACATTATGGGCTTTCATCTCAAAAACGCCATAATAGAGGAATTCACTGTCAGTCCAATGATTAAGACTCCACCTTCCGATGCCGGGGGTGAGAGTTCCAGCCCTAGTTGGGGAACTAAGCATCTTTGGACTTAGGGATCCACCAAGCCAGGAGGAAGTCACAGCATCTTTTATGAGCTGGCCTCAGAAGTCACACTACCTTGTTTCTGTGATTGCCTGTTAGTTACACAGGTTCACCCCTATTCAGGTGGAAGGGTGGGACTCAGCTCGGAGGCTGCCTTCCCCGTTTGGCCAGTACCTCGGTTCAGGCACGTTTTACTTTTGCCTTGAATGAAGCCGGAGCCTCTGAATGATCTTCTCGTCCCTATCTTACTTCTTTCCCTGTTGAGCATAAATTCCATTGAAGTGCCTGTTGAATCCTGGTAAGATATAACTCTGATCATATCGTCCCTATTTATCTCCTTTGCCCTCTGTTTTAAAAAGACTGTGACAATTTCTTGGGGCTTCCCTGGTGGCTCACTGATAAATAATCTGCCTATCAATGCAAGAGACACAGTTCAGATCTCTGGATGGGGATGATCCCCTGGAGGAGGAAATGGCAACTCGCTCCAGTATTCTTGCCTGGAGAGTCCCATGGACCAAGGAGCTACAGTCCATGGAGTTGGAAAAAAGTTGGACATGACTTAGTGACTAAACCACAATGACAAATGTTTCTTATTACTAAGACGATCATATAACTTCTTATCCAAACCATAGAGCTTTTATGAGTGAAGCAGGGTGTTCTTAGTACTTATGCATGAAGCAGAGATGAAATAAAGACAGCCTTGGGAAAACCAAGACTTCCTGTCATCCTGTTGCCTCCCAATTAGGAGTAAACCTTATTCTGTCCATCGCATTTCATATGGCGACAGCTTTCTCTTTTCAGCACTTTCTCTCAGTGTTGATGTTCCTTCTAGTGCATCCAGTGATACCCCATCATACCCAGACACAGTCAGGCTTTCAGATGTCCTGTTTTGGTGGGTACTGTTCCCTCCAAATGAAATTGCCTCTCCACATCCAAATGGCTCCAACTTCTTAGCTGCCATTGTAACCTCCTCTCTACACATTATGGGCTTTCATCTCAAAAACGCCATAATAGAGGAATTCACTGTCAGTCCAATGATTAAGACTCCACCTTCCGATGCCGGGGGTGAGAGTTCCAGCCCTAGTTGGGGAACTAAGATCCCACATGCCATGGAGCAACTAAGCCCACATATCATAACTACTGAGCCCATCCACTCTGGAGCCTGTGCACCGAAACAATAGATCCTACATGCTGCATCTAAGACATGACACAGCCCGATAAATAAATATTAACCACAGAAAAGAGTATCTCGGTGCATGGAGACAAGGACTTTTCTTTGGAGGATGTCTACTTTGTATATTTTTGTGCACATTGCTCTCCTTTGGACAGCAAAGAAAAAACAAAACTTTGCTTTTTATCTGGCGTTATGGGGCTAATAATATCTAGTGTCTAGTAAATATTTTGTGTAAGCCCAGATCTTTTCTGCATCATCTGTTTCATATTCATGGTAATCCAGCAAGTGTGGCACTATTATTAGCCCTGTTTGATAGATGAACAAGCAGAGACACAGAGAGGCAAAGCAACTTCTCCAGGGTCATTGAACTAATAAAGGTGAGGTTAGTATTCGAATCCAGAAAGCTACAAAACAGCCTTCTTTAACAGAGAAATGTGGCAGGCATTGCAGCCAACAGTCTGTCTTCCTTAATTCAGTTAATATCCATGACAACCATATGAAGCAGATTTTCTTATGTGGATATTATAAATGAAGAAAAGAGGGCACGGTGAGGTTAAGTAACCTTCCTGTGTTCTCACGGATGAGGGGAAGTTGAATAATAACTTGAAGGAGTCCTGACGAAGCTTGGCCCCAGTTAGCACCGGAGGCACGTCCCCTGTTCAAGATGTTTAAGTGAGGAGAGCAGATGACAGCCGCCACTCTGAAGCCAGAGGTGTCACGGCCTTTCCTGTCCGGTGCTTCCCAGGTTCCAGCAGCTGTGTCTTTCACTCAGAGATTCGTCCTTAGGGCGACCTGGAGGCGGGAGGGGTCGTCTACCCTGTGTGGACAGAGCTCAAGCCCTTAGCCATCAGGCTGTCCTGTCTCCCACGGTGTTTGCTGGTTTGGGAGGCTTCCTCACGCACAGCGGCTCCAGGGGTTAATGGACACGGTGAGGGATGCCCTGAGGTCTCCGTCCCCCAGAGACCAGAAGAACCAAGAACAGAAAGCCATCAGACCGATGAGCGTGGCTTCTGATGGGAGTGGCTTAGAGTGGAAGCCTGGTTGAATACTTGATGGGGAAGACGAAGAGCGGACCCAGTAGGCAGTGTGTCCACTGGGGCCACGTCACACTGGGGAGAGCCAGTGGAAGGTTTGAGAAACTGCATCTTCTATTGATACAACTGCCCAGGTCACTAGTGTCCCAAGGAAACCATGTTATGATATATATATATCTGTATATATATCTCTTTCTATCTATCTATCTATCTATATATGTATGTATATACATTTTTTTGGCCAAATGTCCTGTGGATGGGATGTTAGTTTCCCAACCAGGGATCAAACCATGCCCCCTGCAGTGCAAGCTCAGAGTCTTAACCGGTGGACTACTAGGGAACTGGTGGACCACCAGGGGGGTCACTCATCTTCTCTTTTGAAAGGAGAAATCCACCTTCTGGTTTACTTCTGTCCACACTCGGTGCATCCTCATCATCAGATGGGCTTCCCCAATGGCTCAGCGGGTCAAGACTCCGCCTGCCAATGCCAGAGACACAGGAGATATGGGTTTGATCTCTGGGTCTGGAAGATCCTCTGGAGGAGGAAATGGCAACCCACTTCAGTATTCTTGCGTGAAAAATCCGATAAGACAGAGGAGCCTGGTGAGCTACAGTCCAAAAGGTTGCAAAGAGTCGGGATGGATGGAGGAGAGGCCGAGCACAATAGTCAGATAGGTAACAACAGTAATAACGATAATCATCATCATCATCATCATAGCGTGCTTGTATTGAGTCCTTACAGTGTGCCAGAGTCTGTGCTATGAACTCTTATTTGATTGTCACAATGACATGGCAGGAAATCTTACCTCCGCTTAGTAGATGGGGAAAATGAAAGGTTAACTGAGTTGCTTGGCATCCCAGGCAGGAAGTGGCAGTCAAGGCTCAAGGCCAAGACTCCGAAGCTCTGAAGCCAGAACAGCCTTGGCCCCTCTGCCCTGCCCCCTCTCCTGCCACTTGTGGTCCCACCGCCGTCCTCGCCATCACCACCTGTCCCTCTGAAGATTTAGAATTCTAGAAGCCGCCCTTCTATCTCTGTCAGGAAGTGAAGACGATTTTTCTCCTCTCTCATTTTTTAAAAAAACCACACACACACACACACAAACAAACCAGAAAACACACCTTAGGAAATTCAGAACAGAGGGGATGAATGCATACACAGAGCTGATTCATCTTGCTGCACAGTCGAGACTGACGTTGTAAAGCAACTATGCTCTAATAAAAATTTAAAATAAACAAAAAGAACTCTTCCTGGGGCAGACACTTTTTTTTTTTGGCTGAACTTGAAACTGGGAAGAGTGCAATCCAGAGGGTCACCTGCCTGCCTAAGCGTGACCCAGAGCGTAGAAAAGTTAGCCTTGATGACATCATTTGTATCCCTTCGATCAAGCTGCACCTGAAATCAAGATATTCCCAAACTTGAATCAATAAATTTATCTTCTGCTTTAAAAGTGAAAACTCACCTTATTACGAATAAAAATACAAATACAGGGAATAATTCACAAGCAGTAGAACTCCATTGGCCGTCTCTGTTCTCTCTGCTGGTTCAGTCCAGCCTCTCCCCACTTCGAGTGGTCTCCCTGCTGACTCCTGTTGTGATCCCTTCCGGGTCTTTCCTTGTACTTTTATTGTCTGATGGCGACTCTCCAGACATCCTAGTGTCGTCTTTTCCATTTTAATAAGTCGACACATCTGTTTCTCTCCAGGTTCACTTTTCATCAGTTTCTTTTCCTTACACTTGCTTTTGTGAACTCTGGGCAGATGACCTTAGACTTTCTTGAAGTCTGGGTGGTGCTGCCTGCAGGTAAATGATGCCGTTCAGTAGTTCTGTATCCACTTTATTGCCTACTCATTGGTTCCTGAACCAAGAAATTTGACCTGAATGGGTTTGACTGAGTAGATCTTGTTGGCAGGTTCAACCACAGCGAGCACGTCACATCTATCTTTTTGTAGTCTTAGCAGTCATTGACGCTTGTTGTCTAGATTCATGAATTCATTGGATGTTGCAAAATAGTGATGGCCCATTGTTTTATGTTTTATGTATTTGTTGGAATAGTTTTAAAAAAGAGGCGCTTCCCCTTGACAGCTACTTAATTAATGTTATAGTTGATATATTAGATAGGAAAAAAAAGTATAAATGTTGACTCGATTTATTTGCCAGTTTTCAAGATAATTAATTCTTTGAACTATTGAAGGGATCATTGGAAGCAATTAATTTTTATTGTTTTAAAAATTGAATCTCTCTAGATTAGGATCTTGGGATTAACTATTTTATACAAAATAGATAACAAGGGCCTACTGTGTAGCACAGGCAACTAACTATATTCAGTATCTTGTAATAATCTATAATAGAAATAATCTAAAAAAGAATACATATATATCCATGTATATATATATATATGAATCACTTTGCTGTACACCTGAAACTAACACAACATTGTAAGTTAATTATACTTCAATTTTTAAAAAACAGCTAAATTTAAATAAAATCTTGTTATGGGGGAAATGCCCAATTCCAGAAAGAGACTTTTAATTATGTGTACTTATTTTGGTAAAGATGTATGTCTTCATTGTGAATCTGGGATTTGTATATCAGAATAATATTACAACTTTAAGCATAGTGATCTAATAAAAAAAAGTTCTTGAGAAGTCATTAAAAAAAAAATCTCATGGTAAAAATGAGGCAGCTGAGAGCTGGAGAGGTTACTGATTTCACATCACCCAGCACCTTGGTGGCAGAGTTGGGTAGTGCTCTCCTGCCTCCCAGTTCACTCTAGTCTTTCCCTTTCACAAGCAGAACCCAAGACCTGGAGCCTGGACTCCAGAGCTATGTGAGAGCATCAGAAAAGGTCAATAAATATTCGAAGTGTTGTCCAGCTGTCCTCCTGGCTGCTTGCCTTCGGCGCTCGGCCCCGAAGCCCGGTCGAGGCTCATGGGGAAGGGACGGGGCAGCAGCTTGTGCGTGGCTTCTGAGAGGGTGAGTTGCCAGCTCTGGAAATCCCGCCTGGTGTCGTGGGAATGTGCCCAGGTTGCCATGGGGAAGCTTTCAGCCCTGGCTGCTGCAGTGCAGCCCCCTGCCAAAGCCTGTCTTGCTGATTCCCAGCGGGGAAGTGGGAAGTCAGAGGAGAAAGTTCCAACCTGTCAGCTAGAAGGGAAATAGCCGAGAAACCGTCTTCCTATCATGCTAACGACCTCAGCATGAGAGAGAGAAAGGGAGAACATTTGGTAGAGGAGGTCAGGGGAAGAGATGGAGGGTGGGGAGGTGATCAAAGGGGCGTAGGAGAGGGGAGGTGGTGTGCGTGGAGCCCCGTGTGCCGGCGAGGCGAGGGTGCCTGGCTCCTGCACGCTGCCTAGCAAGCCATCTGTTCACACTTACTCGTGGAGCTGATGGCCTCAGCCCCACCTACTTGTCCTTCCTGTTCCCTTCGCCCCCTCCCCCGGCAGTGACAGCAGCAGGGATAAGGACAGGCGCTCTTACGTAAGGACCCAAAGCCCTGCTTATTGTGGGTCAGAGAGCCGGTCAAGGACAAGGCCGAGGCTGCTGCCCGTGGCCCTGGGCTGTGTCCTCAGCGCACTGGGGTGGTTCCTCACCTCGGCTGGAGAGCAGGGTCGCTTGGGCTGCATTCTTGGAAGTGAAATGAAACTGGACGGTGGGAGATACCTCGCCTCTCCTGAGTCGTAGAACTGGGCCGAGGGGTCCCAAGAAGCTGCTCGCTCTCGTTCTTTTCTCCTTGGAAGAAGGTTCTCAAGGACTTCAGCCTGAGAAGTCATAATTGGCAAGATGCTATAGCAGAATGTTATTAAAATTGTAAGTTGTGAAATTAACGAGTTGTGCTTAGAATAACATATAAAAAGATGAAATGGAGTAGACAATAGACCAGGGTACATTAATGGAAAAGGAGTGTATTGTTTCATGAAATTCTTTTTAGTGTTGTGTGTGTGTGATGAAAACTTTGAACCTCCTTGCTCTTTTAGAAAGTGTCAGGAGTGAAGACTTGGGTTCATTGTAGGATCTGCCAGGAAATTGGTATGTGACCTAGGGTGAGTTGTTTAACCTCTCTGACCTTCATATTCCTCATCTGTGATGTGAATGAATAAAACCAAACAAGATTCAACTAATGATTTCCACGGTTTCTTCCAGTAGCAGAGAGCCAACAAATGGGATAAAACTCAAAAATCTCTGCACGTGTGAAGTTTCCTTAGAAAGCTCTGTAGAAGGGATTTCCCTGGCAGTTAAGAGTTTTGCCTTCCTATGTAGGGAGTGACAGCTCAGATCCCACATCCTCCTGGCCAAAAAATCAAAACAAACCAAGAAAAGTAGCAATATTGTAACAAATTTAATAAAGACTTTAAAAATGGTCCACATCAAAAAATGTTTTAAAAAACCCAGAAACCTCTGTAGCAGTTTTATGTGTGTTTTTCTTTTTTCCACTTACCATACATTAAAATAAAACAAGAAAATTGAGAATCTTTCTTTAGACTTGAGAGGATAGCTGTCATTTTCCAATAATTTGTTTGCACCTTCAGTTTCTCCTTCCATGAAGTGGAAATGGAATCATTGAGTATTAGGACTTTAGAGTTCCTGGATGTCTTTCTTTTTTTGCTGTAAGGGTGACCTGACCTGATCGTTTCAAATAGATAGAAATATCAATGTTCTAAACAGGAAATTCTTATTTTCCTTGAATGCTTTTCTTTTTTTTTTTTCCTGGGAGCTCTTGAAACCACAGACTAACCATTCCCTGAAAGATAATTCATCTTAAAAGGTTCCATTTCACCTCCTTGACATAGTCATCTTCTCTCAGTATAGAGCTGAAGAGCCTCTTTTGAGGACTTTGGGATTGGGGGAGGCATCTTTCTGGCCCTTCCCAAGGATTCTGTCGTCTGGGGGAAGGACTAGGGTAAAAGCTGCTGACTCTTGGCTCACCAGAGGCTTAAATTCTGTGTTAGGAGTGCTGGAACGTTGGAATCTGAAATCATCCTGACCACCAGGGGACAGTAAGAACTTGTTTTTATATACCACCAACGATCACCATTCCTGTCTAATTTAGCCTGTGTTACAGGCCGGTAAAATGGCTGTTCCATAATATGCCAGGCCACGTCAGATCCCCTGAATGCCAGGGCGATAATCAATTGGTTGACTGGCACTCCTGTCTCTCATCTCCCAAAAGGAAATGTGCAGGTCCATCCACTGACTCAAAAGGTATCTGTGGGACCCATGCATATATCAAGTACTGAACTGCACTGTACTCATCGAGCCTTCATCAAGATAAAGCATCTGTTCTGCAGGGCCTCTGAGTCTAGGTTTTTCCATAAATGAGAAACAAAGGAACCCAAGATGGTTCCACGTGGCCCTGAATCCAAGGTTCTAAGGCTGTTTTCTCACAGTGATGTGTAGGTTCTAGGTGTTGGGATCCTAATCTTGATCATTTTAAATGAGAGAATGCATTTGAACCTCCCTGTGAGTGAGGTTTAAAAACTGGCTTTGGTATTAGAGCCGAACTTTGGAACTCGAGTTGGAGCTGACTGTAGAGCCTCGTGTGAGCCCTTAGCCAAGAACCACTGTTTTGCTGGGTAACCGTGCAGGGCTGATCCATCTTTCTGGACCCGAGTTTGCCCGACTGGTTTTAGAAAAGGCCAGGACCCAGTGTAAAACTATGTGGGATGGAGAGAACGTGGGCACTACACCAGTATAGAAGCCGAGCGGGGATTTGCCAGCCCTGTTGCTGTGTGTTTAGCAGCTGGTTGTTTGTCTGGATGGCTAGTGGCTCGTCCTGCCACCTCTTTTATTTGGTATAGACACAGGGTCTACATCATGTTAGAACTATAGTATTGGAGGATAATATGGAGGTTCCTTAAAAAGCTAAAAATAAAACTACCATATGACCCAGAAATCTCACCACTGAGCATATACCCTGAGGAAACCATGATTCAAAAAGACACATGTTAAAAAAAAAAAAGACACATGAACCCCAATGTTGATTGCAGCACTATTGACAACAGCCAGGAGATGGAAGAAACCTAAATGTCCATTGACAAATGAATGGATACAGAAAATGTGGAACATATATAAATGGAATACTATTCAACTATAAAAAGGAATGAAATGGGGCTTCCCTGGTAGTCCAGTGGGTAAGGACACCGCCTTACAGCGCAAGGGGCGCCGGTTCCATCCCTGGCCTGGGAAGATCTGAGCGGCTGGACCCATATGTCCGATTACTGAGCCGGAGCTCTGGCGCGCATGCGCCCAGAGCCGGTGCTCTGCGACAACAGAGGCCACTGTGATGGGAGGCCCACGCGGGCCAAAGAACAAAGATGGATGAAAATAGATAAATGAAAGACCAAGAGAAGTGGCCTGTCTGCCCTCCTCCCTCCCCAACCCGCCCCACAAAAAGAGCATTAAAATTATCTCTCCCCTCTCATAGATGAGATTATTAAAAAAAAAAAAAAGGAAATGGGGTCATCTGTAGTGACGTGGATGAACCTAGGGTCTGCCATACAGAGTGAAGTAAGTCACAGAGAAAAACAAATATCATATGTTAATGCATATATATGGAGTTTAGCAAAAGTGGTACTGACTACCTTATTTGCAGGAATAGAGGCTCAAATGTAGAGAATGGGCTTGCTGGCACAGTGGTGGAAGGAGGAGGTGGGATGAGTGGAGAGCGCAGCATTGGCGTACACACATTACTGTGTGTAAGCTAGATAGCCAGTAGGGAGCTGCTGCAGCTCACAGAGCTCGGCTCGGTGCTCTGTGATGACCTAGAGGGATGGGAGGGGGGCGGAAGAGGGAGGTGCTGCTCAGAGCTGACTCCTGTTGTAGGGCAGAAAATAACACAACATTGTACTCCAATTAAAAATAAACTTTTAAAAATGTTAAAAATGTAATAAATGGTCATATATTGATTAAAATATTTTGCAGAAATATTACTTTTAAAAATCTATAATATTGGAACCTGGAAGTCAATAATTATCCAACCAAGGAATCAGATTTTATTTTTCACAACAACGTGAATGAATTGGGTGTGTAAATGGATGACATAGCTCACTACTTCCTTAAAAGTAAGATGGAACAAGAGAAGAATTCTGGGATACACTTCTCCTATCTTTAACTTTTTTGGATGGGTATTGCCTATAGTCATGCTGGAAAAGTTTGGCAGGATTACCTACACATTAAGGCCTTGATGGATATATAGTTATGTTGGCTTCCCTGGTGGCTCAGTGGAAAAGAATCTGCCTGCCAGTGCAGGGCACGTGGGTTTGATCCCTGGATTGGGAAGATCCCCTGGAGAAGGAAATGACAACCCATTCCCGTATTCTTGTCTGGGAAATCCCATGGACAGAGAGGCCTGGAGTGCTTATAGTCCATGGGGTCACAAAAGTGTTGGATATGACTTAGTGACTAAACAACATGTAATTACATAATAATATAATTATGATTATATTTCCTATGTAATATAAGAAATGTAATTACATTCAACTGTATTATTATATAATGTAATGACACAATTAAGTGCACTAACTGGGTGTACAGGGAATCTGCTGGGGTGATTCGGACCCTCTAAACAGTTGAGCATGAATTCATACAGGAATTACCATGCCTCCTATTACTAACTCTGATCCAACTGATCGTATTTAGATTCTTCTTTCTTTTTTGCACTTCCATTCTTTTGGTTTTCTAGTCCAGACGTCTGAAGACTAGAGGTCCTCCTTTTTTTCATTTGATGTGGACGATTTTAAAATCTTTATTGAATGTGTTACATTATTGTTTCTATTTTATGTTTTGGCTTTTTGGCTGGGAGGCATGTGGGATCTTAGGTCCCTGACCAGGGATCAAACCCACACCCCCTGTAATGGAAGGGGATGTCCCAATCAATGGAGCCCTCAGAAAAGTCCCCTAGAGGTCCTCTTTTGTTGAAAGCCCACTGCAGGTGAAAGTAGAATGCTGCTTCTATTAACCTTCAGATAAAGTATAGTAGTTATTGTTTCAGAAGACTAGAAGTAATAATATTTTTGGAAACAAAAAGAAATATTACTTTTAAAAATCTATAATATTGGAACCTGGAAGTCAATAATTATCCAACCAAGGAATCAGATTTTATTTTTCACAACAACGTGAATGAATTGGTGTGTAAATGGATGACATAGCTCACTACTTCCTTAAAAGTAAGATGGAACAAGAGAAGAATTCTGGGATACACTTCTCCTATCTTTAACTTTTTTGGATGGGTATTGCCTATAGTCATGCTGGAAAAGTTTGGCAGGATTACCTACACATTAAGGCCTTGATGGATATATAGTTATGTTGGCTTCCCTGGTGGCTCAGTGGAAAAGAATCTGCCTGCCAGTGCAGGGCACGTGGGTTTGATCCCTGGATTGGGAAGATCCCCTGGAGAAGGAAATGACAACCCATTCCCGTATTCTTGTCTGGGAAATCCCATGGACAGAGAGGCCTGGAGTGCTTATAGTCCATGGGGTCACAAAAGTGTTGGATATGACTTAGTGACTAAACAACATGTAATTACATAATAATATAATTATGATTATATTTCCTATGTAATATAAGAAATGTAATTACATTCAACTGTATTATTATATAATGTAATGACACAATTAAGTGCACTAACTGGGTGTACAGGGAATCTGCTGGGGTGATTCGGACCCTCTAAACAGTTGAGCATGAATTCATACAGGAATTACCATGCCTCCTATTACTAACTCTGATCCAACTGATCGTATTTAGATTCTTCTTTCTTTTTTGCACTTCCATTCTTTTGGTTTTCTAGTCCAGACGTCTGAAGACTAGAGGTCCTCCTTTTTTTCATTTGATGTGGACGATTTTAAAATCTTTATTGAATGTGTTACATTATTGTTTCTATTTTATGTTTTGGCTTTTTGGCTGGGAGGCATGTGGGATCTTAGGTCCCTGACCAGGGATCAAACCCACACCCCCTGTAATGGAAGGGGATGTCCCAATCAATGGAGCCCTCAGAAAAGTCCCCTAGAGGTCCTCTTTTGTTGAAAGCCCACTGCAGGTGAAAGTAGAATGCTGCTTCTATTAACCTTCAGATAAAGTATAGTAGTTATTGTTTCAGAAGACTAGAAGTAATAATATAAGGACTGATGTGGTCTATAACATTTCTCTTTTTAATTTTATCTGGTGTTTGCCTGGAGGCCGCACTGACAGAGTAATTTTTATCAAAAGCCAGAGAAAAACAAATCTGATTACGTAATTTGATGACCTAGGCATTTTTAGGTAGTGAACAGACCTTCGAAGGGGAATTAAGAAGACCCAACGGGGAATTAAGAAGACCCAACGTGTCATTGTCTTACCACCTAATTACTAGGTAAGCACTTTCCATAATTACGGTAATTTGGAAAGGGCACACCTGGCGGGAAATCCTGCCTTTGCCTCTTACTGTGGAACTCATGCAACTCCTATAATTTCTCTGATCCTGCTTTCTTGCCTATAAAGTAACCTTAAAGCTATTCTACTTCCTTGACGAGGGGGTTGTAAAAATTATATTGCTCATTTGTGTAGGAGTGTTTCAGTTACAAAGGGCTATACTAAGTTTTTTGATTTTGGTGGCTGTCCCTTAGAATCTTATCTTATCTTGGGAAAATTCCCTCTTGCTCCCTTGAGACTGGTGAACAGCTCAGGCACTTATGATCTTACCTTTTTGGCCTCCCCTTTCTTGCCCTCTCATCCAGACAGGAATTTCTGAGATGGTCAATTGTTTGCCTTTGGTTTTTAGAATACGCCCTTTTCCAGCCTCTTGTGCTGAGTTACCGTAACACAGCTTAATTACCTGCTGGCTGGAAAGGCTAGGACCTTGCCTACAGCTGACCCGGTTTCCTGTAAACATCTTCTTGGGAGAAAGGGCCTTATTTTCAATTTCTACAGGGTCCTCCTTTTTTTCATTTGATGTGGACGATTTTAAAATCTTTATTGAATGTGTTACATTATTGTTTCTATTTTATGTTTTGGCTTTTTGGCTGGGAGGCATGTGGGATCTTAGGTCCCTGACCAGGGATCAAACCCACACCCCCTGTAATGGAAGGGGATGTCCCAATCAATGGAGCCCTCAGAAAAGTCCCCTAGAGGTCCTCTTTTGTTGAAAGCCCACTGCAGGTGAAAGTAGAATGCTGCTTCTATTAACCTTCAGATAAAGTATAGTAGTTATTGTTTCAGAAGACTAGAAGTAATAATATAAGGACTGATGTGGTCTATAACATTTCTCTTTTTAATTTTATCTGGTGTTTGCCTGGAGGCCGCACTGACAGAGTAATTTTTATCAAAAGCCAGAGAAAAACAAATCTGATTACGTAATTTGATGACCTAGGCATTTTTAGGTAGTGAACAGACCTTCGAAGGGGAATTAAGAAGACCCAACGGGGAATTAAGAAGACCCAACGTGTCATTGTCTTACCACCTAATTACTAGGTAAGCACTTTCCATAATTACGGTAATTTGGAAAGGGCACACCTGGCGGGAAATCCTGCCTTTGCCTCTTACTGTGGAACTCATGCAACTCCTATAATTTCTCTGATCCTGCTTTCTTGCCTATAAAGTAACCTTAAAGCTATTCTACTTCCTTGACGAGGGGGTTGTAAAAATTATATTGCTCATTTGTGTAGGAGTGTTTCAGTTACAAAGGGCTATACTAAGTTTTTTGATTTTGGTGGCTGTCCCTTAGAATCTTATCTTATCTTGGAAACTTCCCCTCTTGCTCCCTTGAGACTGGTGAACAGCTCAGGCACTTATGATCTTACCTTTTTGGCCTCCCCTTTCTTGCCCTCTCATCCAGACAGGAATTTCTGAGATGGTCAATTGTTTGCCTTTGGTTTTTAGAATACGCCCTTTTTCCAGCCTCTTGTGCTGAGTTACCGTAACACAGCTTAATTACCTGCTGGCTGGAAAGGCTAGGACCTTTGCCTACAGCTGACCCGGTTTCCTGTAAACATCTTCTTGGGAGAAAGGGGCCTTATTTCTGCCTTCAAAGTTGGTGACTTACAGGGACCTCTGCTCAATGTTATGTGGCAGCCTGGATGGAAGGGGAGGTTGGGGGAGAATGTATATGTCCTTGTATATATATGGCTGAATCCCTGTGCTGTGCACCTGAAATGGTCACAACATTTTAATCGGCTCTACTCCAATACAAAATGAAAAACTAAAATGGAAAAAAAAAAAAAAAAACGTTGGTGACTTAGGTGCCTGAAAATATAGTCCACCAGGAACAAATTAATAACAGCAATAGAACTCACAACAAATGTTAGCACGTGTACAGCCTTTCTTTCTTTAAAGGTAGTTCACTGTCTTTCAAGGTCGATAACAGCCGTGTGACAGCTTTTACTGAGTTCCAATTACTTTCTAACTGTGGTGGAGATAGAAGTGTTGAGATTCAAGATGAGATTTTAGACATGGGTTCTCCAGATCTATCATCCACCAAATATCTCTGACTTTAATAAGCTCAGGGAGGCCAGTGGGCAGGCTGAGGGCCGTGGTCATGAGAACAGGGACCAGACCCTTAGGGAGGTCAAAGAGAGAAGGAGTTTACAGACGTGGAAGAAGAAATGGGCAAAAAGGGAGGGGAAGAAATCTTACTGAGAAAAGGAGAAAGGAAAGAAATAGAGGCGGAAAGGGGAAGTGAGGGTGTCCAGATGGGTAAAGGAGGAAGTCGAGGGTCTAGAGAAGACTTCTTTGCTCCAACCTCCTGCTGAGACGGAGCGGAAAGCTATTCTACTTCCTTGACGAGGGGTTGTAAAAATTATATTGCTCATTTGTGTAGGAGTGTTTCAGTTACAAAGGGCTATACTAAGTTTTTGATTTTGGTGGCTGTCCCTTAGAATCTTATCTTATCTTGAAACTTCCTCTTGCTCCCTTGAGACTGGTGAACAGCTCAGGCACTTATGATCTTACCTTTTTGGCCTCCCCTTTCTTGCCCTCTCATCCAGACAGGAATTTCTGAGATGGTCAATTGTTTGCCTTTGGTTTTAGAATACGCCCTTTTCCAGCCTCTTGTGCTGAGTTACCGTAACACAGCTTAATTACCTGCTGGCTGGAAAGGCTAGGACCTTTGCCTACAGCTGACCCGGTTTCCTGTAAACATCTTCTTGGGAGAAAGGGGCCTTATTTCTGCCTTCAAAGTTGGTGACTTACAGGGACCTCTGCTCAATGTTATGTGGCAGCCTGGATGGAAGGGGAGGTTGGGGGAGAATGTATATGTCCTTGTATATATATGGCTGAATCCCTGTGCTGTGCACCTGAAATGGTCACAACATTTTAATCGGCTCTACTCCAATACAAAATGAAAAACTAAAATGGAAAAAAAAAAAAAAAAAACGTTGGTGACTTAGGTGCCTGAAAATATAGTCCACCAGGAACAAATTAATAACAGCAATAGAACTCACAACAAATGTTAGCACGTGTACAGCCTTTCTTTCTTTAAAGGTAGTTCACTGTCTTTCAAGGTCGATAACAGCCGTGTGACAGCTTTTACTGAGTTCCAATTACTTTCTAACTGTGGTGGAGATAGAAGTGTTGAGATTCAAGATGAGATTTTAGACATGGGTTCTCCAGATCTATCATCCACCAAATATCTCTGACTTTAATAAGCTCAGGGAGGCCAGTGGGCAGGCTGAGGGCCGTGGTCATGAGAACAGGGACCAGACCCTTAGGGAGGTCAAAGAGAGAAGGAGTTTACAGACGTGGAAGAAGAAATGGGCAAAAAGGGAGGGGAAGAAATCTTACTGAGAAAAGGAGAAAGGAAAGAAATAGAGGCGGAAAGGGGAAGTGAGGGTGTCCAGATGGGTAAAGGAGGAAGTCGAGGGTCTAGAGAAGACTTCTTTGCTCCAACCTCCTGCTGAGACGGAGCGGAAACAGATACTCTAGAGCCAAGTCAGCTGGGCCCAGATGTCCCTGAGATGCTCCATCTGTGACTCTATGACCATCGGGGATTCAAGTGTCTTTATCTTCAGGTCTCCCTGACTCCTAAACCTTATATGTCATAACACTCGTAGGTGCAGGGATATAAGGGCAAAAGATGTTAATAGCTTCTGGTTCTTAATTCTACTTTTCCATGTTACTTTACAAAAGCCTGCTGCTTTTACATAAAGCCCCACTTCCTAAGCATCCTATTTTCCCCTAACTCATCTGACTTTTTTTTAGAGGGGGAAGAGGCTCACCATTCAGCATGTAAGATCTTAGTTTCCCAACCAGGGATCAAACCCTCGCCCCTTGTATGGAAAACATGGAGTCTTAATCACTGGAACACCAGGGATGTCCCTGATTTCTTTTTTTGGCCGGGGGTGGGGGGAGGCGGGGCAAGGATCAGAAAAATATGGTGCACCTCACGAGTTTTCGTGCATCCTTGTGCAGGGGCCATGCTAATCTTCTCTGATCATTCCAAGTTTAGTGTCTGTATTATGAAATGAGCACCTGACTTCACTTTTTTTTTTTTTAATTTTTTTTAAATTTATTTTTGGGGAGAGGGTGTGTGGGCCACTTCTATTGGTCGTTCATTTGTCTATTTTCATCTGTCTTTGTTCTTTGGCTCCTGTGGGCCTCCCATCGCGGTGGCGTCTGTCATTGCAGAGCACCGGCTCTGGGCGCATGCGCTCCAGAGCTCCGGCTCGGCAATTGGACACATCGGTTCAGCCATTCCGCGGCACGTGGGATCTTCCCAGGCCAGGGCTCAAACCGGCGCCCCTTGCACTGCAAGGCGGTGTCCTTACCCACTGGACCACCAGGGAAGCCCTTGACTTCACTTTTTTAAGCTGAGAAACTCAAAGGCCTGTATTCACTTTTTTTCTTGCCTTTTTTTTAAAAATTAACTTTTATTCATTAATGTTAGCATAGTTGATTTAGAATGCCATGTAAAATTCTGCTGTACAGCACAGTGAATCAGTTACACATATGCCTATGTCCACTCTTTCTTTAGGTTCTCTTTTTTACCTTAGAAGTATATTTTTAGACAGAATCCGTCTTGAATTTGAGTATTAGCTGCCTGGAAGAGAGCACTGATTATATCCATTTGTGCCCTGAATTCACCTAACAGTAAAGGGCTCTTACGGTTACTGGAAGCCAGGGCACATGTGGTTTCCTGCCCTCCAGTCCAGCGAGGGAGAGAAGCTCCCACTTCCTTCTTTATCTGCTATCACCCCCTTTCTGCCTTCGAGAAATGCAATAAAGCACATATTGTCAGAATAAGAACTATGGGGCGCTCTGCTGCGACCTCCCCTTCCTCTCCCTCGTTGCGTTGGTGGCTGTGCTGGGGAAACGTGTCTGGCATGGAGAGCGGATCAGCCAGCCTGAGGCTCTGTAACTGTGGGATGGAGGAACATTGGAAAACTTCTGTAAGAACTCAGGAGTCATTTGCACACCCCCTTTTTTCTTTTAAGATTCAGGATGTTTTGAATTTAGTGTTAAGTGAGGAGAGATCAGACGGGAAACCTGGGGCTTACCAACTTCTGCTGGCTCCTCCTTGAGCAGGTGAGAATGTGTATGAGGAGCAAGAGTCATTGCTTTTTTCAATTTTGTTTTGGCTATGCTGCGTCTTCATTGTTTTTCAAGGGCTTTCTTAAGTTGTGGGAGCAAGGACTACTCTTTGCTATGGTGTGCAGGCTTCTTGTTGTGGTGACTTCTGTGTGTTGAGCAGGGGCTCTAGGCCATGGGCTTCAGTCGTTGCAGCACTGGGGGCTCCATATGGAGCATGGGCTTAGTTGCTCTGAGGCACGTGATCTTCCTGGACCAGGGCTCAAACCCTTGCCCCTGCGTTAGCAGGTGAATTCTTATCCACTGAGCCACCAGGGAAGTCTGAGAGTCCTATCTTGTTAGACACCATTTAATCACTGACTTTTGCCATTTTTCTTTGTTGGTAAAACGGTGGCTCTTGAGACATAGATGTTTTCAGGTAAGAGTTGCTGTTAATTGTTGGCTCCGTGATGCCCATAAGGTTCCAGGTATCAGGCACATACATGTGGAGTTTGTGCACAATCACAGGGCTGCCATTGCTGTAACCCAGCCAAGAGATAAATTAGTATCTTACTGTTGAGGTTTGTTTGCTGATTTTTTCCTCTGGCATCAGGCACTTGTAAGTTTTAGAAATAAATAAAAATGGTTTCACTTTGGTTCAAAGAGGATTTTCCCCTGCAGCTGATTTTGTTCTAATATATAGCTTAATATAAAGCCTCGAATCCTGAATAGTTAGCTTTCAAAGTGGATTACGACTGTTGTGCTGGGGCATTTCCAAGGCATTAGTTACAGTACTTCATAGCTTTACAGAATAAAGCACATATTGTCAGAATAAGAACTATGGGGCTCTGCTGCGACCTCCCCTTCCTCTCCCTCGTTGCGTTGGTGGCTGTGCTGGGGAAACGTGTCTGGCATGGAGAGCGGATCAGCCAGCCTGAGGCTCTGTAACTGTGGGATGGAGGAACATTGGAAAACTTCTGTAAGAACTCAGGAGTCATTTGCACACCCCCTTTTTTCTTTTAAGATTCAGGATGTTTTGAATTTAGTGTTAAGTGAGGAGAGATCAGACGGGAAACCTGGGGCTTACCAACTTCTGCTGGCTCCTCCTTGAGCAGGTGAGAATGTGTATGAGGAGCAAGAGTCATTGCTTTTTTCAATTTTGTTTTGGCTATGCTGCGTCTTCATTGTTTTTCAAGGGCTTTCTTAAGTTGTGGGAGCAAGGACTACTCTTTGCTATGGTGTGCAGGCTTCTTGTTGTGGTGACTTCTGTGTGTTGAGCAGGGGCTCTAGGCCATGGGCTTCAGTCGTTGCAGCACTGGGGGCTCCATATGGAGCATGGGCTTAGTTGCTCTGAGGCACGTGATCTTCCTGGACCAGGGCTCAAACCCTTGCCCCTGCGTTAGCAGGTGAATTCTTATCCACTGAGCCACCAGGGAAGTCTGAGAGTCCTATCTTGTTAGACACCATTTAATCACTGACTTTTGCCATTTTTCTTTGTTGGTAAAACGGTGGCTCTTGAGACATAGATGTTTTCAGGTAAGAGTTGCTGTTAATTGTTGGCTCCGTGATGCCCATAAGGTTCCAGGTATCAGGCACATACATGTGGAGTTTGTGCACAATCACAGGGCTGCCATTGCTGTAACCCAGCCAAGAGATAAATTAGTATCTTACTGTTGAGGTTTGTTTGCTGATTTTTTCCTCTGGCATCAGGCACTTGTAAGTTTTAGAAATAAATAAAAATGGTTTCACTTTGGTTCAAAGAGGATTTTCCCCTGCAGCTGATTTTGTTCTAATATATAGCTTAATATAAAGCCTCGAATCCTGAATAGTTAGCTTTCAAAGTGGATTACGACTGTTGTGCTGGGGGCATTTCCAAGGCATTAGTTACAGTACATTGCATTAGCTTTACCAGTTGCCTCTGCTGTAATGAAAAGGATAGAAAGATCACTTGCTTGAAGAGAAGGCCCAAATGCCATCTTTTAACTTTTACCTGTGGAGTGTGATGGAGCTGGTAATTGAAAGGGTAAAGCCATTCCCATTGTAAGGAAGCAGTCAAGCATTCTCTAGTTCCCTTAGAAAAGGCAAGTACAGAAACCTGAGATGCTGGAAGCTGAGAATTCTGTTCGTACTCATGATAATAGTAATGATCGTTATCATAATTGTACCAATTGTTACCACTTTCCACTCCCACCCCTTCTCTACAGGACTTAGGAGAAACAAACCTGTGTTTTAAGCTATTAAGTTGACCTCGGCTTTATCCACGTCTTTTTTTAAAGGGAGGAGCTGCCCAGATGATAAGTGGATATCGTACACGCAGCCTGTGCAGTGCTGTGTGATGGGGACTTTCATCGGGCTCCCCAGTGTGTCTGTCTTGCTGCTCGACCTGCCTTAGTGCCTGAGCGATGAGCATCGGTGCTTATGCACAAAATCGCAGGTGCAAAACCAGTGCATCCATGGGCTTCTCTTAGCGTTGGCTGTGTGTTAGGGATTGTGGCCTGTACTTTATGTCTATAACCTTGTTATCTCTTACAACAAGCCTGCGATATAGGCACTGCCATCAACAGTCTGATCTTTCCTGTGGGCTCACCAAGGCCCTGAGACATTACAGGGTGTAACATAACAGGGTTACAAATGGTGGATCCAAACTTTGAACCCAGCCATTCTAATTCCAGGACCCTTGGACTTAACTGTTAGATCATACTGTCAACCATACATGAGGAAATAAAGGAGTATTATGAGATTTTTTAATAATTATTTTTATAATAAATTTTAAAAAAGATATTGAGGTTTGTTTGCTGATTTTTTCCTCTGGCATCAGGCACTTGTAAGTTTTAGAAATAAATAAAAATGGTTTCACTTTGGTTCAAAGAGGATTTTCCCCTGCAGCTGATTTTGTTCTAATATATAGCTTAATATAAAGCCTCGAATCCTGAATAGTTAGCTTTCAAAGTGGATTACGACTGTTGTGCTGGGGGCATTTCCAAGGCATTAGTTACAGTACATTGCATTAGCTTTACCAGTTGCCTCTGCTGTAATGAAAAGGATAGAAAGATCACTTGCTTGAAGAGAAGGCCCAAATGCCATCTTTTAACTTTTACCTGTGGAGTGTGATGGAGCTGGTAATTGAAAGGGTAAAGCCATTCCCATTGTAAGGAAGCAGTCAAGCATTCTCTAGTTCCCTTAGAAAAGGCAAGTACAGAAACCTGAGATGCTGGAAGCTGAGAATTCTGTTCGTACTCATGATAATAGTAATGATCGTTATCATAATTGTACCAATTGTTACCACTTTCCACTCCCACCCCTTCTCTACAGGACTTAGGAGAAACAAACCTGTGTTTTAAGCTATTAAGTTGACCTCGGCTTTATCCACGTCTTTTTTTAAAGGGAGGAGCTGCCCAGATGATAAGTGGATATCGTACACGCAGCCTGTGCAGTGCTGTGTGATGGGGACTTTCATCGGGCTCCCCAGTGTGTCTGTCTTGCTGCTCGACCTGCC
Organism: Tragulus kanchil; assembly: GCA_022376925.1. Taxonomy (NCBI): domain Eukaryota; kingdom Metazoa; phylum Chordata; class Mammalia; order Artiodactyla; family Tragulidae; genus Tragulus; species Tragulus kanchil. The sequence goes on from JAIOJX010000006.1 coordinate 152,190,189, forward strand.
TTAGTGCCTGAGCGATGAGCATCGGTGCTTATGCACAAAATCGCAGGTGCAAAACCAGTGCATCCATGGGCTTCTCTTAGCGTTGGCTGTGTGTTAGGGATTGTGGCCTGTACTTTATGTCTATAACCTTGTTATCTCTTACAACAAGCCTGCGATATAGGCACTGCCATCAACAGTCTGATCTTTCCTGTGGGCTCACCAAGGCCCTGAGACATTACAGGGTGTAACATAACAGGGTTACAAATGGTGGATCCAAACTTTGAACCCAGCCATTCTAATTCCAGGACCCTTGGACTTAACTGTTAGATCATACTGTCAACCATACATGAGGAAATAAAGGAGTATTATGAGATTTTTTAATAATTATTTTTATAATAAATTTTAAAAAAGATATTGAGGGCTTCCCTGGTGGTCCAGTGGGTCAAGAGTCCACCTTGCAGTGCAAGGGGCATTGATTCGATCGCTGGCCCAGGAACATCCCAAGTGCTGTGGAGCAGCTGGACGGGTATGTCCAATTACAAGCCGGTGCTCTGCAGTGAGAGAGGCCACTGCAATGGGAGGCCCTCACATGTCGAAGAATAAAAAGATGGATGAAAAGAAGTATAAACAAAAGAGGCATAATGGGGAAAAGGAAAAAAAATTAGAAAGAGCGGAAAAAAAGATATTGATGTGTTGGCTGCACAGAGTCTTCATTGCTCGAGCACGCTTCTGCTTTTGTTGCTCTGAGCAGGGGCTACTGTCTCGTGCACGGGCTTTTCCTTGCGGTGGCTTTTCTTGTTGGGGAGCACGGGCTCTAGGTGCTCAGGTTTCAGTAGTTGCCCCGTGGCATGTGGACTCTTCCCAGACCAGAGATCGAAACCGTGTCCCCTACATGGACAGCTGGATTCTTAACCTTTGGAAGGGCAAGTCTTAGAAGCTTAGTACCACTGGAAAGTGCTGTAATTGGCACGGATATGCAGGTCTGTCTCTCAGCTTTGAGAATTCGTACCTGCACATTTATTTCACACAGGTCATGTGATGGATATTAAGAATGCATATTTTTTTTACCAGTCATGTGCCATAATTGTGTCGTATAGGCGTATTGAATTACCAAATCAGGTACTAATTGAGGACCAAGATGCAGACACCGAAGATGGAGATCTTTCCTGCCAGAGGAGAGATGGAACTAACCATGAGAGAGCACAAAGTCTGACGTCAGATTGTGGTGCCAAAAACTAGGCCTCTGGGCACCGGTGCCAAACTGAACCTCAGAGATAGCGTCTTGGGTGAAGTAGAAAAGGATAGCTTTATTGCTTTTACAGGTAAAGGGGACACGGTGGGCTCTCGCCCCTTAGAAACTGTGCATCCCAACTCTGGGGGATTTAGAGAGGAATTTTATAGCAGTGGTTCAAGGGTGGAGAGGCTAGTAAGAGTCAGAGTGTGATCAGAAATAGAGGAGACACAGACAGAGAGAGCAAACATAAGAACATCGAGCAGGGAAAGGCGAGGAGGGATGAACTGGGAGATTATATGTAGCCACTGCTATGGGTGGAAGAGCTATCTAGCGGGAGCCTGCTGCATGGCGAGAGGAACTCTCCTCGATGTGGTGATCTAGATGGGAGGGAAATCCAGAAGAGAGGGGGTATGTGTATACATAGGGCCGATTCACTTCTCTGTACAGCAGAAACTAGTGCACTGTTGTGAGGCCACTATACCCCAATAAATGAAATAAATAAATAAAATCCAATGACACTTAGGCACTAAAAAAAGAATCGGGATGTGTGCAGGGCCTACACTCCCTTAAGCTGGCTTCAGATGGTCCCCTCCTTTGTCGTTGCATCAGCCCTCCCTTTCCCCGGTTCGCAACTGTTCACATCTGCCCTTTAAAACTCAGGGAAGGTCGTGGAGGCTGGACTCTGTTCCCTACAAACAAGAAAGGAGGGTTGTAGAAAGACTTCTGGGCCCAGGATCTCCACATGGTCTTGCTTGGTTTCAGTTTTGCAGTTCGAACCCCAGTGCAGCAGCTGATTCGCTTTTTTATTTTGTGTTTCTGACCGTGTCCCCTACATGGACAGCTGGATTCTTAACCTTTGGAAGGGCAAGTCTTAGAAGCTTAGTACCACTGGAAAGTGCTGTAATTGGCACGGATATGCAGGTCTGTCTCTCAGCTTTGAGAATTCGTACCTGCACATTTATTTCACACAGGTCATGTGATGGATATTAAGAATGCATATTTTTTTTACCAGTCATGTGCCATAATTGTGTCGTATAGGCGTATTGAATTACCAAATCAGGTACTAATTGAGGACCAAGATGCAGACACCGAAGATGGAGATCTTTCCTGCCAGAGGAGAGATGGAACTAACCATGAGAGAGCACAAAGTCTGACGTCAGATTGTGGTGCCAAAAACTAGGCCTCTGGGCACCGGTGCCAAACTGAACCTCAGAGATAGCGTCTTGGGTGAAGTAGAAAAGGATAGCTTTATTGCTTTTACAGGTAAAGGGGACACGGTGGGCTCTCGCCCCTTAGAAACTGTGCATCCCAACTCTGGGGGATTTAGAGAGGAATTTTATAGCAGTGGTTCAAGGGTGGAGAGGCTAGTAAGAGTCAGAGTGTGATCAGAAATAGAGGAGACACAGACAGAGAGAGCAAACATAAGAACATCGAGCAGGGAAAGGCGAGGAGGGATGAACTGGGAGATTATATGTAGCCACTGCTATGGGTGGAAGAGCTATCTAGCGGGAGCCTGCTGCATGGCGAGAGGAACTCTCCTCGATGTGGTGATCTAGATGGGAGGGAAATCCAGAAGAGAGGGGGTATGTGTATACATAGGGCCGATTCACTTCTCTGTACAGCAGAAACTAGTGCACTGTTGTGAGGCCACTATACCCCAATAAATGAAATAAATAAATAAAATCCAATGACACTTAGGCACTAAAAAAAGAATCGGGATGTGTGCAGGGCCTACACTCCCTTAAGCTGGCTTCAGATGGTCCCCTCCTTTGTCGTTGCATCAGCCCCTCCCCTTTCCCCGGTTCGCAACTGTTCACATCTGCCCTTTAAAACTCAGGGAAGGTCGTGGAGGCTGGACTCTGTTCCCTACAAACAAGAAAGGAGGGTTGTAGAAAGACTTCTGGGCCCAGGATCTCCACATGGTCTTGCTTGGTTTCAGTTTTGCAGTTCGAACCCCAGTGCAGCAGCTGATTCGCTTTTTTATTTTGTGTTTCTGACCGCTCTGGATCCTCATTGCAGGGTGAGGGCTTTCTCTAGTTGCCAGCGAACCAGGATTACTCTCTAGTGGCAGTAGTCAGGCTTCTCATGAAGCTGACTTCTCTTGTGGCAGAGCACGGGCTGTAGGTGTGTGGGCTTCAGTAGCTGTGGTTTTCAGGCTTAGTTGCCTCATGGCATGTGGGATCTCCCTGGACCAAGGATCAAGCCCGCACCCCCTGCTCTGGCAGGCGGATTCTTACCCAGTTGTCCACCAGGGAAGTCCCCGTGGGTCTTTACATGAGCTTTTCAAGCCTCACGTTTTCCTTATTTGAAACTGGGGATAACTACTACCTCATGGGGGTGACTTGAGGATTAATTGAGATCGTGGCTAATATATAGTGAGTGGGCAGTAAATATTAGCTGATCTTGCTGTGATTGTGTTTGGGTTGATACCATTTAAATAAAATTCCCTTCCCACTTTTGACCTACAGCCCGTAAATACAGAAGTTGGTCTCTAGCATTACCCCTCAGAAAACAGGCAAATTGTTCCTGGAACCTGGGCCAAACCCTTACCGTATAAGGTGCTTAGTGGCCATAAAATGGAAAACAAGTTATTTTGACAATGTGCTGTAGAAAGCACTGCTAGTAAACCAGTAACAGGAAGGACAAGTAGTTTAGCATTCACAAGCGTGTGGTAACTTCTATAAATCTAAAACTTCTTGAAATAAAGTCTTTTTTTTTTTTTTCTACAAAGTCCGTGGGACTGTGTGTTGGGACTCAGCTGACCTGTAATGAATAGATGAACTCAGCTTTTGTGCCACAACAAACGGGCTAGCAACCAACTTCCTTATCTATCAAATGTGGGGGTTGGCTTCTCAGGTATTTTTCTTTCCACTTTGCAACTCAAACAGAATGAGTAGTCATTTAAAGGGAATTAAATTGTGACTTAACGTTGGCCTTATAATCAAGATGGGCAGACAGCCTTTGCACAGGAAGCTGTGGCAGAGGATGGTTGTTTTTTGGAGCTCAAGGGAGCCCCGGAGCTCAAGAGGGCCTGGGCATCCCACATGGGGAAGCTGACCTGTCTGGAGATCTTTGGAAGAGAGTAGGAGGAAATCCTTTCTTGCAGGAGTGTTTAAACTGAGGGCCCTTCACCAGTAACCATGGGAGAATTGATTAAAGGCCATTTCAGGGTATTTCTTAAGAGGTGATAGGTAAGCGCTATTTCCAAATGCATTCTTGTTCCTTCTTTAATTGCTCTCTAGAGATCCATAGTCCAAACACCCTTACCTCAGGAACCTGAGCTTTTAGTTAATCAGGAATAGATGCTCTGGGCCAAGAGCCTTATCGTCCCCAGTGACTTCTCCTGCGACCTGTGTGATGCAGGCTGAGTGAGTCGTGATGTTCTCAGGGACAGTGTGGCCATGGTCAGGGCTATCCTGAGAGACACGGCAGGGCTGGAATGGACCGTGTTCTTCAGCCTCCATCTCTCCGTAAGGGCTGGCAGTCCCCAGAAAGCATGATGAGGGAGCTGACTGAGTGCCTCTTCAGATCACCGACTCCCCCCAACCCCCAGCCCTGCCCCACCCCCCATTTCTTCACTCACAGACATTCACTGAGCAGACACACCGTGTGGAGCAGTGAGCTCTGTCACAAGAGGACAGAGACGAATGGAACAGAAATCTGCCTGGGTAGCATTACTGTCTGAGGGGACATGGGAAAGGCACGCCAGTCATTAGGGCACAGAGTGGAAAAGGATGTGTTGCGAAGCAGTGTTGGTAAAGTGTGTCAGAGGTATTTTTTTAATACGAGGAAGGCTTGATTTAAATGAATGTTGAGGACATTCTCAAAAAAGAAGAAGAATTCATAAAAGGACAATTAGAAGAACACGTATGGCCTTTTCCCAGAACCTCAGAGCCTCTGGAATACCATCAGCTTCAACCTGGCAGTGCGCTCCAATGTCATCTCAACCTCCATGTGAGAATATCTCGCACACGTTCCGTCTTTGCTTGAATACACTGCCGCCCCTGATGGGGAACTCACCATTTATTTTTGGATAAACAGTGGTCACTTAGGAAGTTGGGGAGAATCTCTTAGGGTGGTGTGTGTGGGGGAGAGAGAAAGAGAGAAAAGACACAGAGAGAGAGGGAAAGAGAGAGAGAGGGCAAAAAGAGAAGAGGGTCGTCAGAAAGAGGCAGAGCAGGAACCTAGGTTTTCAGTATCCTGGGGGGGCCCTGTCTACAGGACAGTGGGATTGTGAGCGCTGGTGGTTGTTCTTTGGTTACTGCTGCTTACCTATCACCTCTTAAGAAAACACCCTCAAATGGACTTTAATAAAGGAAGGAACAAGAATGCATTTGGAAACAGCGCTTACCTATCACCTTGTTTTGGTGGGGATGGAACCTGATATCCTGGTTCCAAGGTCCAAGGATGCAGGGATGAACTTGCAGAGAGTGAGATCATGTGAGCCAGTCTTCAAGAATCTAGACTTTGCCCTGGCTGGCGAGATTGCACCCATTGCCTTCTGAAGGCCTGGAAACAAGTTAGGCTTGGAAGGTAAACTAGAATCCAAAGATCACAGAGAAGATGCTTTTAAAAGCCTTTAGTGTTTACTAAGCTATCATTTCAGCAGGTGGTGGTCAGTCTTGTTTTAAGCAGACGAGCTTAGTGAAGTCTGGAGCTGCCCCAAGTGTGTGCAGGCCTCGCTTGGAGCGTTTGGTGGGTGGACAGGTCTCAGTAACGGAAGCCCCCAGGCACCTGTAGAGCCCTGCCGACTCCCGGAGATCTGCAGGTGGTCTTATTAACAGGTAAGTAATGTTACAGACACTCGGGTACCAATTAGGGACTCAGGCTTCCCTGACATTCGTTGCAAATGAGAAACTGCTTAGGTGGCTTGAACGTGCCAATAAGAGTATTTCTTGCAGGCACTTCTAGCAAAGCAGGTTCTGCCAGATACTGGGGATAGGGTTTCTTTTTAAAATATTTAGAATTCAATAGAAAGGCCAAAGGAAGTTGGTATTAGGTTTGTGGCGTGTTTTAGATAGTGAACCAATAGAAACTGACTGAATCAGACAGGAAAGTGGAGAGTCTCACTTTGTAGAACTGCAACACTAAATATCAGTTTATTTACCAAATTGAAAATCAAATAAAAGTCTTCACAAAAAATGGCAGAGAACCCGTTTGAATAGTGGCTGAAAAAATGTATTCTTTACAGGAAGTTGAAATAGAGTAATACAGAGGAGTGGAGAAAACACTGGTTCGGGATTCAGACTACTTGGGTTTGAATCATAGCTTAATATCTAAAGTTAATCTCTCTGGGCTTTGTCTTCCACATCTCTAAAATGGAGAAATTGGCATAACGTCAGAATTTTTGTGAGGGTTAAATGAGAAAACAGTGCCTGGCTTGAGCAACTTTAGGTGAATCTGGAAATTTTTAGGACATTGGAATATTTCTAATCTATGATTGGCTGAAATATATTTTTCATTTGGTTAAGGCATCGTTATCATATATTTGCTTTGAGATGAAAGGATATGAGCATGTATGTTGATTATTTACAGACATACTTTTATTAAGTAGTAGAGTTGCAAATTTGTGCCTAAGTCAGGCAATATTTCAGATGCATGAGGGGAATTTCCCACATAAACGGATTCTATTTGTGTAAAGCAAAAATACTTTTCCAAAAGCAAATAAACATTGTTATCTCTTTTGTGCAAATAAGATCATTCATGTGTTGGGACCATTACTGACGAGGTATTTGTGTTTGATTAACTTCTTGCTGTCTGCGGGTTTATCAGAGAATTAGATGCACACAGAATGGGTGTGGACAAAAACTGAGTGTCTGAACTCCTGAGTACCGGTTGTTTTTTAATTATGCTTTGAGGTCAAAATGAGACCCCCAGAATAACGCTGGAAGCGATTAAGGTAGAATTTTACCAAAAGATATTTGACTTACAGAAAGCAATTTCCATATCACCCTTATGACCTTGGTCCAAGATTACTCTTACCAATGCCTCAGTTTCTCATCTGTGACCCTGGATGGGACAGAGCAGAGGAAGAATGGACCACATATTTAATGAGATTAGACTAAGTATCTGATGTTTCTTTCAGGCTTGTGCTTCTATTGCCTGAGGAAGGTCTATTGCTCGTAAAACTTGCTCCACTGCCAGACAGAATTAATATGGCTTCTCAAAGTGCTGACTTACATCATAGGAGTGGTTGAGGTTATGAGAAATAGAGCTCTTTTCCTGGAAATAGGAAAAAATGAGGTCACTCAGTATTCTGTGATACTTTGTGTTCATATGCACCTCTGCTATTCAGTGGGGGGTTTCCTCATCAAATGTGCCTGATTCGAGTCGCTTAATTGAATAAAAATGTTCTCACACATAGAGAAACAATCTGTTTTAATGAATTATTTTGGTAAGACAAAAATGGTTTGTATTAGATGATGAGCGTGTATATATATATATAAATTTTGACTATGAAAGTGAAGTTGCTCAATCGTGTCTGACTTAGTGATCCATGGACAAGCCATGGGATTCTCCAGGCAAGAATACTGGAATGGGTAGACCTTTCCCTTCTCCAGGGGATCTTCCCAACCCAGGGATCAAACCCAGGTCCCCTGGATTGCAGGCAGATCCTTTACCATCTGAGCCCCCAGGGAAGCCCAAGAATACTGGAGTGGGTAGCCTATCCTTTCTCCCAGGGAACTTCCTGACCCAGGATATCAAACTGGGGTCTCCTGCATTGCAGGCAGATTCTTTAGCAGCTGAGTTGCAAGGGACACAGCTTATGTGGGATTTTAGTTCCCCACAAGGATTGACTCTGGGCCCTGGGCAGTGAGAGCTCAGAGACCTTTTGGACCTAACCTAACTAATCCTAATTGGACCACCAGGGAATTGCCCCAATTCATACATTCTTAAAATCTGTGTTCTCATACACCAGGATTGCTTAGGGCGAAGTAGACCTTTTCAGTTCATAGACGGTGAGAGACTTCAGAGATCATCCAGCATAACCAGTCCCCACATCCCAATTTCAGGGTGCTTAAAATACCATGCAGTCACTGAACTAGGCGAATTGGGAGGGCAGTGGTCCAGCCTCTCGGCTCCCAGAGGGGAGTGGGGGATCCCAGCACTGCCACTGCCACCAGGGGGCAGTGGGGCGCAGAGTACAGCCAGGGCTCGGGGCTGATGGACCATTCATGGAAAGTGCGAACCTCAAGCCAAGAGCTCACACTAAATGCAGAACTCTACAGGAAGGAATTGTTTACATTTCTCCCACAGATGCTTTCCTTGCAGAAAGATAAATGACTTGGGCGGGGGTGGGGTGGGGGACAGTGGGAATGGCTGGCTGTACTTGGATTACAGGAGCCATGGCTGAAAAGCCTTCCCCGAGTCCAACCTTATTTAGCTCCTTCCTGTGTCACCACAAAATCATTCAGACTTTTTGTTTGAAGTGGTAAGTAAAGGCTAGTATCCCTGTCACGCTTGGGAAACACGCCGTTTTATCCCATCAGAACAAGCTGGGCAGTTTTTACAGTTTTAGAATCATATCCCATTGCGGTAAGTTACCACTCAACCCTGGAAGTAATTTGGAGCCCACTAATCTAATATCTGGGCTTCCTAGGTGAACCTACCTGCCAGTGCAGGAGACATGGATTCCACCCCTGGGTCAGGAAGATCCCCTCAGAAGGAAATGGCAGCCCACTCCAGTATTCTTTTTTTTTTTTTTAAAGTATACAAACCTTTTTTTTTTGGCCACTTCGATTGATCTTTCATTTATTTATTTCCATCCAGCTTTGTTCTTTGGCCTGTGTGGGCCTCCTATCGCAGTGGCCTTTCTCGCTGCAGAACACCGGCTCCGGGCACATGCGCTCCAGAGTGCTGGCTCGGTAATTGGATACATCGGTCCAGCCGCTCCGCAGCATGTAGGATCTTCCCAGGCCAGGGATCGAACCGGCGCCCCTTGCACTGCAAGGCGGTGTCCTTACCCACTGGACCACCAGGGAAGCCCCCACTCCAGTATTCTTGCCCGGAGAAATCCCATGGGCAGGGGAGCCTGGAGGGCGACAGCCCATGGGGTCACAAAGAGTTGGACACGACTGAGCAATGGAACACTCGTGACCTGCTCTAACATCTCTACCACTCTGGATCCTGGTTTGTTGTTTTCATTTAGTTGCTAACTCATGTCCACCTGTTTTGTGACTGGATGGACTATGGCCCGCTACAGATAAATGGGATCTGGGTTTGTCTGATCTTGCTACTTTTTTGACATAAGGCAGGTGGACTCGCCAGAGTTCCTTTCAGAAATAAAAGCCTTAGGTGGTTGCTTCGGTGCTTGACCCAGATGTTTCCTAGAGCTTTGGTGCTCTTCTCTTCGACTGAGTTAAGCCTCCAAGTCTTTGTCTTGGCCTTTGCGTGCAAAGCCCTTTATCACCTTGAAGCCTTGCCTGTTTGCTATTTGATTTGAATAACTGTCTACAACCTCCCCGTGCTGCCGCCTCTAACCTCTAAAACAGAATCAGCCGTAGAGGTAAAGTGAGGGTTTGGTGAGAGCTTTGAAATCTCTATTCCACCATTCTGGAATTTTGTAATCACCATACTCCTCCAGGGCATAGACTTGGTTATGTGCACCCACACACTCCCTAGCCCTGTTTCCAGCACGTAGAACACAGTGTGCTCAATTAGTCTGTGTTTAATGGGCAAGAAGGAAGGTTTGTAGTGGATGTAATCTCTCACTCTCAGCCATCACCTAACACTCTCATCCAGACTGTTCTTTGTGTGATTCCAAGAATATATCCTGCTCTCTTTCATGCCTCTGCGCCTTTGCAAAGAATGTCCTTCTTCCTGGAAGCACGCCCCACCCCGCTTAGTATAGCTGGAACCCCCTCTGCTAACCTTCTGCCTTGGGTAGATACTACCTCCTCCGTGATGCTCTTGCTGGATCAGGCCCTCTCTCTCTAGGCTCACACTGCCTTTGATATGTGCTTCTATCAAAGTGGGTTTTCTTATCAAATTCTAGTTCTTAGATGGTTTCTCTGCTCTCCCGCTACCAGTACCTCAGGATTTGAAGCAGTCGAGGCCAGGATCATGTCTGATAAACGTTCAAGAGTTATTTTGAGGACTAAATGAATAGTGTCACAGAAACTTCTCAGAAACCTTTCACGGTACCCACTATTATGATATACTTGGAGTCTGGGCATATTTAATACTTTTTGATTGATTTGTTAGATTACCAGGTACACCCCCAAACTTCAGTCTCTTAGCAGATGCAGGCAGAACTCCGTTTTAAATAGCATAATCATAGTCACATTTTGTTCCTCTGAAACCTGACATCTACCAACAATAACACACACACACACACACACACACACAATTTTTCGCAGTCTTAACTCTAGATCCTAGAAGAGACTTGAACACACAGAAAATGTTCTGAACTATGTCAGAGCGAATAGGAATGAAAGACACTCCTCTCACCGCCTGGCTTCTGGAACGCGCGGGTTCATTTTGCAGCCTCCCCGCCTCGCTTGCCTCTGGGCCCTCTCGCCGTGGCAATGACATGCCGTCTCCTGCTCTCACCACCATGGTTTCCACAGAGGTCACCAACGACCCAATTACAAAATCTAATAGGATTCTCTCAGTCTTCCTCCTGCCTGATTTTGTGACAGCTGTTGGCATCACTTACCTTTCTGAAATGTGGTGTAATTGAAAAAGCCTGAGTTTTAAAGCACGGAGACCATGGTGTACATCTGAGCTCTTCTCCCCCTTGCTTCCTGTATGGACTTGGGCAAATCAGGCCCCTTTTAAAACTCTCTCCTCCTGCTCACAGGGAGCACTTGATGTCTGTTTTTCAGGCTGGTTGGGACGGTCAGATGGGCTGTTGTGTGTGAAGCGCTTAGCCTGGTGCCTGGCTGTATGCACTCTCATCCAGACTGTTCTTTGTGTGATTCCAAGAATATATCCTGCTCTCTTTCATGCCTCTGCGCCTTTGCAAAGAATGTCCTTCTTCCTGGAAGCACGCCCCGCCCCGCTTAGTATAGCTGGAACCCCCTCTGCTAACCTTCTGCCTTGGGTAGATACTACCTCCTCCGTGATGCTCTTGCTGGATCAGGCCCTCTCTCTCTAGGCTCACACTGCCTTTGATATGTGCTTCTATCAAAGTGGGTTTTCTTATCAAATTCTAGTTCTTAGATGGTTTCTCTGCTCTCCCGCTACCAGTACCTCAGGATTTGAAGCAGTCGAGGCCAGGATCATGTCTGATAAACGTTCAAGAGTTATTTTGAGGACTAAATGAATAGTGTCACAGAAACTTCTCAGAAACCTTTCACGGTACCCACTATTATGATATACTTGGAGTCTGGGCATATTTAATACTTTTTGATTGATTTGTTAGATTACCAGGTACACCCCCAAACTTCAGTCTCTTAGCAGATGCAGGCAGAACTCCGTTTTAAATAGCATAATCATAGTCACATTTTGTTCCTCTGAAACCTGACATCTACCAACAATAACACACACACACACACACACACACAATTTTTCGCAGTCTTAACTCTAGATCCTAGAAGAGACTTGAACACACAGAAAATGTTCTGAACTATGTCAGAGCGAATAGGAATGAAAGACACTCCTCTCACCGCCTGGCTTCTGGAACGCGCGGGTTCATTTTGCAGCCTCCCCGCCTCGCTTGCCTCTGGGCCCTCTCGCCGTGGCAATGACATGCCGTCTCCTGCTCTCACCACCATGGTTTCCACAGAGGTCACCAACGACCCAATTACAAAATCTAATAGGATTCTCTCAGTCTTCCTCCTGCCTGATTTTGTGACAGCTGTTGGCATCACTTACCTTTCTGAAATGTGGTGTAATTGAAAAAGCCTGAGTTTTAAAGCACGGAGACCATGGTGTACATCTGAGCTCTTCTCCCCCTTGCTTCCTGTATGGACTTGGGCAAATCAGGCCCCTTTTAAAACTCTCTCCTCCTGCTCACAGGGAGCACTTGATGTCTGTTTTTCAGGCTGGTTGGGACGGTCAGATGGGCTGTTGTGTGTGAAGCGCTTAGCCTGGTGCCTGGCGTGTAGTAGTCACTCAACAAAGGCTGGCGCCTTCCCTCCCTGGACTTCCGATTCATCCTGCCTTCTTAGTTTTTTTCCAGTCTATGTCTCTGAATAATCTTCATAGAACTCTTCTTTACCTTGCTCATCTCCTCTCATTCCACATTGTTCTCCTAGCCTATTTCAGATTTTCTGCATGCATATAGTTGATATTCCCAATATATGGATGGACTGAATGACAGTCTCTGAACTGGCCCCTGTGTGTCCCATTGTTTTCTCCTCCAGTGTGTATTTCATACTGTCACCAGAATTGATGTTCCTCAAATACAGGTCAATAGTGTCTCCCTCCCTCCAAAAAAAATTTTAAAAAAAGAAAGAAAATCACAGCAAATCTTGAATAGCATCCCTTTGTTTAAAGAATAGAACTAGGACCTTCCTTGGTGGTCCAGTGGTTGAGAAAACCCCCTTGTGATGCAGGCATCATGGGTTCTATCCCTGGTCAGGGAACGAAGTTCCTACATGCCACGGGGCGACTAAGCACCCACTCCACAAATAGAGTCCACACACCACAGCTAAGACCCGACACAGCCAAATAAATAAATATTTTCTAAAAAACAAAGAATAGAACTAAGCTTGAAATACTCACCAATGTAACCCTCTTGTTTGTCCTCCCTTATCTCCTCTATGTCCTTCCACAAGCCCTGACTATTCTTTCTCTATTTTCACTCACCATGTTTTGTTTTGTTTTGTTTTAACTTTTCAGGGCTGTTACTCAAATGGTTCCTTTATTCCAGAGTACTCCATTTCTCTTTTCTACTGAAATTCACGCGTTATGTCTTAAACACTAATGCCTCCATGGAGCCTGCCTAGACTACCTCTTTCCCTGGCTAAAGTGGATTGACTTTCCACTTACACCTGTTTGCACTTACAGTTTGCACGTCATTTATCTGCCTGGCTAGGCTGCATGCCCCAGTGCACACACTCAGTCCTGCTTGTCTGGCTGTCTCCCCCGTGCTCTAGCTTAACAAGGACTCTTAGAATTACACTGAATGGAGAATCAACAGGAGTAGTCATGTTTTCTAACACGGGTCTTGTAGCGGAGACTTAATTAGGTGTAAAAGGCTGACATGTATAGTACACTTACTATGTGCCAAGTGCTATTCTAAGTGCCCTGTGTTGTTCAGATGCTCACAATAGCTGTAGGAGGGAGACGTTGTTAATTATTTTGATTTGTTTTAGATGATGAAATATAGACACAGTGAAATTAAATAACTCATCCTCTAATCCAACAGCTGGTGAGTTGGGGAAGCGGTCCGAAGCTCAGAGAGCAGCCCTGGGGGCCTCTGCAGGCGCTTGCTAGTTTATGGCACCCATAGTATTTGGGAACCCTTCTGAGAAAAGCAGCAGACAGCCCTGAGCAGGGCAGCTGCCTCTTCTGGAGTGGATGGGTGGGGTGACTGCAGGAAGTCTTTCGCAGCCCCGATGTCCTTGGACCGTTTAGCGGACAAGTGACGGTGTCTGTCCAGAAAAACAGGGTCGGCCAAGAGTTGTGCAAAAGAGTGGTTTGACTCCTAAGCCTTTTGATGAGCAGTTCAAGCAGGGAGGCTTATCTGCTGACAGTCCTTCTGCGGTGACGTCGTTGCTCACCCTGAGCCCCGCGAAGGCTGGCGGAAGTGCGCTGCCAACCTTGTGCCTTTCCCAAGGCCGAGAGGCGTTGCCAGCCACAGGCCTTGGGAAGTGAGACTTGGGAAAAGTCTTGCAGCGCTTTCTTACTTTTCCTCAGAAGGAGAAGCCAGACGTGAGCCTGTTTCACTGTGGTTTTATTTAGACTGCCTTTGGCCAGCATTCTCCAGCCCCCTCCAAACTACACAAATTGAGTGTAGAAACCACACGGATGGCTTCGTAGGGAGTGCCTGCGTGGGGCGATGAGGTAGGGATTAGGGGAAGGATGGGGACGGCTTGAAGCTGACTCTCTCCAATTCTACCTGTCCCTGCTGCCAGCTCCTTGTCCCTCACCACCCTGGACGCTGGTCCTTGTATTTCTGTTTCATGGTGCAAGAAACAAAAGCTGTCTGTGCGATTCAAGAAGGATCAGTCCTGCTTGTCTGGCTGTCTCCCCCGTGCTCTAGCTTAACAAGGACTCTTAGAATTACACTGAATGGAGAATCAACAGGAGTAGTCATGTTTTCTAACACGGGTCTTGTAGCGGAGACTTAATTAGGTGTAAAAGGCTGACATGTATAGTACACTTACTATGTGCCAAGTGCTATTCTAAGTGCCCTGTGTTGTTCAGATGCTCACAATAGCTGTAGGAGGGAGACGTTGTTAATTATTTTGATTTGTTTTAGATGATGAAATATAGACACAGTGAAATTAAATAACTCATCCTCTAATCCAACAGCTGGTGAGTTGGGGAAGCGGTCCGAAGCTCAGAGAGCAGCCCTGGGGGCCTCTGCAGGCGCTTGCTAGTTTATGGCACCCATAGTATTTGGGAACCCTTCTGAGAAAAGCAGCAGACAGCCCTGAGCAGGGCAGCTGCCTCTTCTGGAGTGGATGGGTGGGGTGACTGCAGGAAGTCTTTCGCAGCCCCGATGTCCTTGGACCGTTTAGCGGACAAGTGACGGTGTCTGTCCAGAAAAACAGGGTCGGCCAAGAGTTGTGCAAAAGAGTGGTTTGACTCCTAAGCCTTTTGATGAGCAGTTCAAGCAGGGAGGCTTATCTGCTGACAGTCCTTCTGCGGTGACGTCGTTGCTCACCCTGAGCCCCGAAGGCTGGCGGAAGTGCGCTGCCAACCTTGTGCCTTTCCCAAGGCCGAGAGGCGTTGCCAGCCACAGGCCTTGGGAAGTGAGACTTGGGAAAAGTCTTGCAGCGCTTTCTTACTTTTCCTCAGAAGGAGAAGCCAGACGTGAGCCTGTTTCACTGTGGTTTTATTTAGACTGCCTTTGGCCAGCATTCTCCAGCCCCCTCCAAACTACACAAATTGAGTGTAGAAACCACACGGATGGCTTCGTAGGGAGTGCCTGCGTGGGGCGATGAGGTAGGGATTAGGGGAAGGATGGGGACGGCTTGAAGCTGACTCTCTCCAATTCTACCTGTCCCTGCTGCCAGCTCCTTGTCCCTCACCACCCTGGACGCTGGTCCTTGTATTTCTGTTTCATGGTGCAAGAAACAAAAGCTGTCTGTGCGATTCAGGGAGGGTTTAGTATCCAGGCTTCCCAGGCGGCTTAGCAGTATAGTAAAGACCTTGCCTACAAGGCAGGAGACCTGGCTTTGATTCCTGGGTCAGGAAGATTGCCTGGAGATGGAAATGGCAACCCACTCCAGTATTCTTGCCTAGGAAATACCACGGACAGAGGAGCCTGGTGGGCTACAGTCCGCGGGGTCACAAGTCAACTTAACCACTGAACAACAAAGTGGATACTTCACTGCTGAGCCACTGAGGAAACCCCTCCCACCCGGAAGTGCTGCACAGACTCATTACCTCTTTTATTTCTTTCTTTGACTTCTCCAGGTCTTAGCTGCAGCCTCTGGGCTCTTGGATCTTTGTTGTATGCAGGGTCTTTAGTTGTGGCATGTAAACACTTAGTTATGGCATGTGGGGTCTAGTTCCCCTAGTTTCAGGGATCAAACCGGAGCCCCCTGCACTGGGAGCGTGGAGTTTTAGACCCTGGACCACCAGGGCGAGTCCCAAACTCTTACTCTCTTGCTCAGGAACAGAAGGAGAGTTTCAGTGTACCGTCCAGCCACGCTTCCTTTTGTATCTGAAGATAGTTCAGTACGCTGCTCTCACGGCCTCGTCCACAGGTCTCTCAGAATTTCCAGCCTCTCTGACGGCAACAAGTTCCTCTTTGCGCATGCCCACTTCCCACTTCTTTCCCTGCTCCATGGGCCAGCCCTTGGGTCTGGCTAGTCTCATGTTGTGCGAGAGAGAGACTTGGCATTCTGACCTCGAGGGTGGGCACTGACCGTCTGGTGGCAGCCGTGTTGGATGGGGACACACCTGTCCGTGCTCTTAGGAGTTGCCGGCCCTTGGCACGCTTGGGGCTGGAGGGGTGTGGGTTGGTGGCGTCCTGGTCCTCCGCCTCCCACGCAGAGGTGCATCTGGGAGAAATCCAGCTTCGCCACAGCTATTTTCTACTCAAGTTCCTTCCTGGAAGTTCCTGCTGAATAGTGGACTCTGGAGTTTGCAGGGTCTCCAGAAGAAATAGACAGATGCCGGGTGTCTCGTGTCTGCAGGAGAAGGGAGCCTGAACAGTTGAGAATAGACAGCAGTTGCTCGGGTAATCTGAGCTCCTTTCATTAAAGCCTGAGGCCTGGCTGAGAGCCGGGGGAGGGGAGACTGGGGTGTTTTCTTCGCACCACCTGTCTGGACGACCAGAGGTAAGGGCAGCTGAGAGCCAAATGTGGGAGCAGAGTGGAGAGAGGATGGGAAGTGGGGTGCTTGGAGAAAAACATAGTGATCAAAGCTGTTCGGTCCTGACCTTCTGACACCAGATCCTCTGGGAAACTGTTGTTCAAAACATTGGATTTCCATTTCCTCATTTGTAAAATAACAGTGGAACTGTTTGTGATTTACCCACCTAAGATCAGGGCTGGTAAAAGGCTGTTGCTCCCGGGGACCTGCTGACCAGAACGGATGCCTCTGAGGAGGTTTGGGTGGCCTCTCACCAGGTTCAGATAACCCAAGTTCAAATTCTGGTTTTGTCATGGATCAGTTACTGGGTTTTTATCTGCGACCTTGGATATCTTTCTAAATCTCACTATGATAAATTATAAAAATGAAGGTAATAATATCTGCTAGGGTCGCTGGGAAGATAAAATATTACGTATGAAAGCTCTTTGTGAAAGTGTAAAGGTTAATTTACAAACGAAACACACAGGACACTGGGCAGAATCCGAAGAAGGACAAACTTGACTCTTCTCTCCATGTCATAGTTTTCACTCTGATGATGACTTGCCGCTGGAGGGCATTTTATTTTCAAAGTAATGTCCCATTTGTCATCTTACTTGATAGGGCCACGGTGAAAAGTCAACAGCGGACGGTGGTGGAATGAGCAGTGTGTTTGATTATTATTTAAATTGAAGTAGAGTTAATTTACAGTGTTGTGTAGTTTCTAGTGGATGTGCTTTGAGCAGGGTTTTTTCTTTTTTTATTCTTTAGATGTGGAACATTTTAAAAGTCTCTTCATGTTACAGTATTGCTTCTGTTTTATGTTTTGATATTTTTGGCCGGGAGGCATGTGAAATCCTAGCTCCCTGACCGGGGATCACACCCACCTCTCCTTCATTGGAAGGCAAAGGCTTAACGGCTGGCCCACCAGGAAATCCGTTGACTAGGGCTTCATTGGGTGAAAAGTACCTTCTTTCTTGAAGCTGAGACTGCAAGCGGAGGTGAGCCAGGGCCAGTGGTTGACTTTCCAGCCCGTAAAAGCCTCACAGATAGAGTTCACAGGAGATTTTCCCTCAGGCCAGGAGAAATGTAAATGATCATTTTCCACTGCTGCTGGGCCCAAGGCTTAAATTCAATCTCCAGGAGTTGAGATTTTAGGTCCAGAGTCTGTCGTGGGCGGAACAGTGGCTGAGGTGTGTGGGATGAGGAAGCCTCTGGCTTTTCTTCCTTTTGAGGCATATTTAAATTCAGGGGCTCACGGTCAATGTCCAGGGGGCCGCCCCTCTCAGTGGATCCCCTTTCCCCAAATACCCATGGGACCTCCGGCGCCTGTCCATGGTCCCTCCTGTTTTGTTCCATCTTGTTTTGTTTTTTGGCCTTCCTGTGAGTCGAGTGACCTACCTTCTTGTCGCCCACTAAAACCCCAAGACCCCACTCTCTTCCTTCAACAGCCCCCTCAACAAGCAGGTTCCTTGGTCCAGGAAGTTACCAGATCCTCGGCAGAATACTCGTCCCTGGAGGAAATCTAAGGCCGTGAGCAGCTCTGTGGCTTAGTTCCGGAGCCTGCAGCGTGGAGTGACAGCGTGGCCTCCTTGGCATTCCAGAGCCGGACGCAGTGTCATAGTTTTCACTCTGATGATGACTTGCCGCTGGAGGGCATTTTATTTTCAAAGTAATGTCCCATTTGTCATCTTACTTGATAGGGCCACGGTGAAAAGTCAACAGCGGACGGTGGTGGAATGAGCAGTGTGTTTGATTATTATTTAAATTGAAGTAGAGTTAATTTACAGTGTTGTGTAGTTTCTAGTGGATGTGCTTTGAGCAGGGTTTTTTCTTTTTTTATTCTTTAGATGTGGAACATTTTAAAAGTCTCTTCATGTTACAGTATTGCTTCTGTTTTATGTTTTGATATTTTTGGCCGGGAGGCATGTGAAATCCTAGCTCCCTGACCGGGGATCACACCCACCTCTCCTTCATTGGAAGGCAAAGGCTTAACGGCTGGCCCACCAGGAAATCCGTTGACTAGGGCTTCATTGGGTGAAAAGTACCTTCTTTCTTGAAGCTGAGACTGCAAGCGGAGGTGAGCCAGGGCCAGTGGTTGACTTTCCAGCCCGTAAAAGCCTCACAGATAGAGTTCACAGGAGATTTTCCCTCAGGCCAGGAGAAATGTAAATGATCATTTTCCACTGCTGCTGGGCCCAAGGCTTAAATTCAATCTCCAGGAGTTGAGATTTTAGGTCCAGAGTCTGTCGTGGGCGGAACAGTGGCTGAGGTGTGTGGGATGAGGAAGCCTCTGGCTTTTCTTCCTTTTGAGGCATATTTAAATTCAGGGGCTCACGGTCAATGTCCAGGGGGCCGCCCCTCTCAGTGGATCCCCTTTCCCCAAATACCCATGGGACCTCCGGCGCCTGTCCATGGTCCCTCCTGTTTTGTTCCATCTTGTTTTGTTTTTTGGCCTTCCTGTGAGTCGTAGTGACCTACCTTCTTGTCGCCCACTAAAACCCCCAAGACCCCACTCTCTTCCTTCAACAGCCCCCTCAACAAGCAGGTTCCTTGGTCCAGGAAGTTACCAGATCCTCGGCAGAATACTCGTCCCTGGAGGAAATCTAAGGCCGTGAGCAGCTCTGTGGCTTAGTTCCGGAGCCTGCAGCGTGGAGTGACAGCGTGGCCTCCTTGGCATTCCAGAGCCGGACGCAGTGTCCAGCGGCTTGCCAGGCCTGACACCTGCTGGCACGGGCTTTCTCCTTCCCACGCCCCATGCAGGAGTGAAAACAGAGTGATACTGAACCCCCTCGGGAGAGCCAGTGGCCGGATGTGGAGAAGAGTCAGAAATAAGACCTGTTCCAGGGAGGCATTTTGGGGTGGGCCTGGTTTTAGCCAGGAATTGGAGGAGACCCTGGTACTGGGAAAGCTTGAGGGCGGAGAAGGGAACAGCAGAGGATGAGATGGCTGCATGGCATCATTAACTCAGTGGACACGAATCTAAGCAGACTCTGGGAGACGGTGAAGCACCGGGAGGCCTGGCGTGATGCAGTCCATTAGCGACTGAACACCTGGCCCCAGCGTTTTTGGCTACTGTCTCTCTCTCCCCGAGCAAAACAACTTCCCCAGATCCCCGGCCTTGGGGAGGTGCTGCAGTGTCATGACGCCCTGAGCCCCCGGCCCCTCCAGGTGTCATCACAGGGCATGGGGGACCCAGGGCCAGCTGTCCTATGAATGCAGGGGTGTGTTTTCTTGCAGTGAACTCTTTCACTTCGGTCTTTAGAATGGTTTCTTGGCTTGGGGACGCTTGTGTCATGTTCTCGTGACCTTCATCCTGGCACAGAAGCGGGGCACCCGCCCGCTCCCTCCTGAGAAGGGCAGGGAGGATAAGGTGAACCACACTGTGGACTTTACGGTGCGTTAGTGTCTGTGCCTCCTGGTCTGTTTAAGAGCTTCCATCTCTACTTCGGGCTTCCCTGCTGTCACAGTGGGAGAGAACCCACCTGCCAGTGCAGGAGATGTTGGTGCAATCCCTGGATCAGGAAGATCCTCTGGAGTAGGCAACCCGCTCCAGGATTCTCACCGGGAATCCCACGGACAGAGGAGCCTGGCGGGCTTCAGTCCGCGGGGTTGCAGAGTGCTGGGCGTGACGTAGCGACGGAGCGGACAGGCACCTCTGTCCTTTGGTTCTTACTGCAGGACTGACTGGAGCGGCAGATGGGCTGGGCTGGAGGGAGTATGGGTGAGAACAGTCATTGCTGCAGGAGCTGGGCTCTTTAGGCTCACTCTTGAGAGAGGACACTTCAGTAATGGGGACCTGTTCTAGGGCCAGCCCCTTAGGGCAGAGCCTGGGTCGGGGAGTGAGGGGTTCAGCGTCGCGTGGGAACGACAGGACCGACCTGACCTTTCTAGGTTCCATGACCTGGGAACCTGTGTGCGTTTTGTGACCTGGTCCATGCCCTGCAGGTTGAGGCAGACTGGACGCAGCCCCCAGGAGTGTAAGAGGAGCCCCCTCCTTTCCTGGGACACACTTTGCTGGATGCTTGTCTTCGGGATACTCCCTCTCTTCTCCTTTCATTCTGTGCGTGGGTTGGGGCTCTGGTGTGGTGGGGGTCACTCACGATGTAGGGACACCCCTCGCTTCCTGACGGGTCCCGTGTGTCCCACGTCTCTCAGGTCCTGTTGTCTGTCTTTCCTCCATGTGTCCTGTCTGCTCTCCTCCGCTTATTCCAGACAGCTGTCCTCTCTTCTCAGCTTCTCATTTTGGAAGCAGCCTCTAGGAGCCCTGCTGACCGCCTCTCACTGCCCCAGCTTCCTGCGCCCCAACCTGCACCCCGAGTGATTCAAAGCGAACACTTTTCTCAGGAGAGGTGGTCCAGCCCCAAAGTCCCCTAGTTCCCCGCAGCCCTGGGTCCTGGGTGGCCCTGGCGAGTCCTGGCTGAAGTCCTCCGTGCCTCCCTTCCCCCGCTCCTCATCCGGGAAAAAGCAGGGGAAGGGGTGAACCACACTGTGGACTTTACGGTGCGTTAGTGTCTGTGCCTCCTGGTCTGTTTAAGAGCTTCCATCTCTACTTCGGGCTTCCCTGCTGTCACAGTGGGAGAGAACCCACCTGCCAGTGCAGGAGATGTTGGTGCAATCCCTGGATCAGGAAGATCCTCTGGAGTAGGCAACCCGCTCCAGGATTCTCACCGGGAATCCCACGGACAGAGGAGCCTGGCGGGCTTCAGTCCGCGGGGTTGCAGAGTGCTGGGCGTGACGTAGCGACGGAGCGGACAGGCACCTCTGTCCTTTGGTTCTTACTGCAGGACTGACTGGAGCGGCAGATGGGCTGGGCTGGAGGGAGTATGGGTGAGAACAGTCATTGCTGCAGGAGCTGGGCTCTTTAGGCTCACTCTTGAGAGAGGACACTTCAGTAATGGGGACCTGTTCTAGGGCCAGCCCCTTAGCGCAGAGCCTGGGTGGGGGAGTGAGGGGTTCAGCGTCGCGTGGGAACGACAGGACCGACCTGACCTTTCTAGGTTCCATGACCTGGGAACCTGTGTGCGTTTGTGACCTGGTCCATGCCCTGCAGGTTGAGGCAGACTGGACGCAGCCCCCAGGAGTGTAAGAGGAGCCCCCTCCTTTCCTGGGACACACTTTGCTGGATGCTTGTCTTCGGGATACTCCCTCTCTTCTCCTTTCATTCTGTGCGTGGGTTGGGGCTCTGGTGTGGTGGGGGTCACTCACGATGTAGGGACACCCCTCGCTTCCTGACGGGTCCCGTGTGTCCCACGTCTCTCAGGTCCTGTTGTCTGTCTTTCCTCCATGTGTCCTGTCTGCTCTCCTCCGCTTATTCCAGACAGCTGTCCTCTCTTCTCAGCTTCTCATTTTGGAAGCAGCCTCTAGGAGCCCTGCTGACCGCCTCTCACTGCCCCAGCTTCCTGCGCCCCAACCTGCACCCCGAGTGATTCAAAGCGAACACTTTTCTCAGGAGAGGTGGTCCAGCCCCAAAGTCCCCTAGTTCCCCGCAGCCCTGGGTCCTGGGTGGCCCTGGCGAGTCCTGGCTGAAGTCCTCCGTGCCTCCCTTCCCCCGCTCCTCATCCGGGAAAAAGCAGGGAGTTGGACTCATGAGGGCGGCCCGGCCAATCGGTGCTTTGAGAAAGTTTGGGCTGCGATCCTGTTGCATCAGGCTGATTGGAGCAGCCCCGACTGGGAGGTAAAGCCAGCCCCTCCCCAGGGATCCCGGGTACTTTACACTCGTGGTCGCCGCCTGTGCGCGCCCCTTCTGGACAGCAGTGACCCCCGCCCCCTTGCCCGCTCCTCGCCCCCTGCTCCGCCTCTCTTGTGTTTATCCAGCGTCTGCTTCCTCTCTCTCTCTCCCCGTCTTCCTCCCCCGTGCCTCTTCCTCCCGCTCTCTGCCTCCCTGCAGCGCCAAGCCGGCTCCGCAGCCTCGTCCGCCGAGCGCAAACCGCTGAGAGTTTGCCGAGCCGCCGCCGGGGGCCGGGGCCGCCGAGTCCCGCTCGGGCACGGCCGCCCGCCGGCGAGGGAGCGCCGACGACGGAAAACCAGCGGGCGCGCGAGGGGAGCCCCGGAGGGCTGCCGGGCGGCGGCGGCGGCCAAGTTCGAGTTCGGGCGGCCGCGCCCCCTCCTCCCGCGTGGCGAACTTGCTCCGCTCGCGGCACGAGCCGGAGCGTTGCCTAACGTGAAAGGCCGCGGGCGAGGGCCGGGAGCGGGGCCGGCGGGTCCCATGCCGGCGGCCAACATGATGGAGAGCCTGCAGCCGCCCGCCCTGCAGGTGCCCGAGCCGCGGGGCACGCCCGAGGGCAGCCCGCGATGTAGGGACACCCCTCGCTTCCTGACGGGTCCCGTGTGTCCCACGTCTCTCAGGTCCTGTTGTCTGTCTTTCCTCCATGTGTCCTGTCTGCTCTCCTCCGCTTATTCCAGACAGCTGTCCTCTCTTCTCAGCTTCTCATTTTGGAAGCAGCCTCTAGGAGCCCTGCTGACCGCCTCTCACTGCCCCAGCTTCCTGCGCCCCAACCTGCACCCCGAGTGATTCAAAGCGAACACTTTTCTCAGGAGAGGTGGTCCAGCCCCAAAGTCCCCTAGTTCCCCGCAGCCCTGGGTCCTGGGTGGCCCTGGCGAGTCCTGGCTGAAGTCCTCCGTGCCTCCCTTCCCCCGCTCCTCATCCGGGAAAAAGCAGGGAGTTGGACTCATGAGGGCGGCCCGGCCAATCGGTGCTTTGAGAAAGTTTGGGCTGCGATCCTGTTGCATCAGGCTGATTGGAGCAGCCCCGACTGGGAGGTAAAGCCAGCCCCTCCCCAGGGATCCCGGGTACTTTACACTCGTGGTCGCCGCCTGTGCGCGCCCCTTCTGGACAGCAGTGACCCCCGCCCCCTTGCCCGCTCCTCGCCCCCTGCTCCGCCTCTCTTGTGTTTATCCAGCGTCTGCTTCCTCTCTCTCTCTCCCCGTCTTCCTCCCCCGTGCCTCTTCCTCCCGCTCTCTGCCTCCCTGCAGCGCCAAGCCGGCTCCGCAGCCTCGTCCGCCGAGCGCAAACCGCTGAGAGTTTGCCGAGCCGCCGCCGGGGGCCGGGGCCGCCGAGTCCCGCTCGGGCACGGCCGCCCGCCGGCGAGGGAGCGCCGACGACGGAAAACCAGCGGGCGCGCGAGGGGAGCCCCGGAGGGCTGCCGGGCGGCGGCGGCGGCCAAGTTCGAGTTCGGGCGGCCGCGCCCCCTCCTCCCGCGTGGCGAACTTGCTCCGCTCGCGGCACGAGCCGGAGCGTTGCCTAACGTGAAAGGCCGCGGGCGAGGGCCGGGAGCGGGGCCGGCGGGTCCCATGCCGGCGGCCAACATGATGGAGAGCCTGCAGCCGCCCGCCCTGCAGGTGCCCGAGCCGCGGGGCACGCCCGAGGGCAGCCCGGCCTGGTCCAGCTCGTCGACCCCCACGCTCCGCCGCCGGCGCTTCAAGATGCGCCGCACCAAGAACGTGCAGGAGCCGAGCCTGGAGGCCGGGCTGAGCGGGGAGCTGCCGGGCGTCTTGGCCCCCGGCAAGGAGTTCCTGCAGCTGCCGTCCATCGAGATCACGCCCTCCAGCGACGAGGACACCCCGTGGTCCAACTGCTCCACGCCCAGCGCCTCCCCGCGCCGCAAGCGCTTCCTCCTCCGCAAGTGGCTGCGGGTGAGGGAGCGGAAGGAGGGCAGCGAAAGCAGGTACGTGCCCGTCCCAACCCCGCTTTCTTCCCCTTGGCTCGCCGGGCCTCCCCAGAGCCGCCGGGGCGGGCCGGGCCCCGGGACACTTCTCCGAGGATTGCAGGAGCCCCAGGCCGGCGTGGACGGCCTGTCCACCGCGTGTCACCCATCCGTCTCCCAGCCCAGGCGGGGCTGGTGACTTCACACGTGTACGCGGGGCTTCACGCTGTCGGATGCTCACAGCCAAGGAGTCTACAAACCACAGAAGCTCATGTTTATTGAACCCTTAGAAAACAGTATGATGGTGCACCTCACCGGCTCTCTCCCACTTTTAGGCCCCACAAACCCCCGTTGAGGGAGGTACTGTCCGTCCCACTTCATCGCAGTGGCCCCTCTCGTTGCAGAGCACCGGCTCTGGACGCATGTGCTGCAGAGTGCTGGCTGGTAATTGGACACACCTGTCCAGCTGCTTTGCAGCACATGGGATCTTCCGGGCCGTGGATCGAACTGGTGCCCGTTGCACTGATGGAGATCATAGAAGGCAGAGGGATGAAGTGGTTCTTCCCCCCAGACTTGAGTCTCTAAGCTCCATTTCGACGTTTAGTATAGATTTTGGGCAGGGTATCGTGAAGAGGAAGTGTGTGTATTACGAAGGCGGCGCCCTCCTCCCGCGTGGCGAACTTGCTCCGCTCGCGGCACGAGCCGGAGCGTTGCCTAACGTGAAAGGCCGCGGGCGAGGGCCGGGAGCGGGGCCGGCGGGTCCCATGCCGGCGGCCAACATGATGGAGAGCCTGCAGCCGCCCGCCCTGCAGGTGCCCGAGCCGCGGGGCACGCCCGGGGGCAGCCCGGCCTGGTCCAGCTCGTCGACCCCCACGCTCCGCCGCCGGCGCTTCAAGATGCGCCGCACCAAGAACGTGCAGGAGCCGAGCCTGGAGGCCGGGCTGAGCGGGGAGCTGCCGGGCGTCTTGGCCCCCGGCAAGGAGTTCCTGCAGCTGCCGTCCATCGAGATCACGCCCTCCAGCGACGAGGACACCCCGTGGTCCAACTGCTCCACGCCCAGCGCCTCCCCGCGCCGCAAGCGCTTCCTCCTCCGCAAGTGGCTGCGGGTGAGGGAGCGGAAGGAGGGCAGCGAAAGCAGGTACGTGCCCGTCCCAACCCCGCTTTCTTCCCCTTGGCTCGCCGGGCCTCCCCAGAGCCGCCGGGGCGGGCCGGGCCCCGGGACACTTCTCCGAGGATTGCAGGAGCCCCAGGCCGGCGTGGACGGCCTGTCCACCGCGTGTCACCCATCCGTCTCCCAGCCCAGGCGGGGCTGGTGACTTCACACGTGTACGCGGGGCTTCACGCTGTCGGATGCTCACAGCCAAGGAGTCTACAAACCACAGAAGCTCATGTTTATTGAACCCTTAGAAAACAGTATGATGGTGCACCTCACCGGCTCTCTCCCACTTTTAGGCCCCACAAACCCCCGTTGAGGGAGGTACTGTCCGTCCCACTTCATCGCAGTGGCCCCTCTCGTTGCAGAGCACCGGCTCTGGACGCATGTGCTGCAGAGTGCTGGCTGGTAATTGGACACACCTGTCCAGCTGCTTTGCAGCACATGGGATCTTCCGGGCCGTGGATCGAACTGGTGCCCGTTGCACTGATGGAGATCATAGAAGGCAGAGGGATGAAGTGGTTCTTCCCCCCAGACTTGAGTCTCTAAGCTCCATTTCGACGTTTAGTATAGTATTTTGGGCCACCCCGGGTTACCTTTCCAGGCCCCCACGTGAAGAGGAAGTGTGTGTATTCACACGGAGTGAGTCATGTTTCCTACCACAGAGCCTCTGCCGACCCCTGGTCCACGCCAGCGTGGTGTGTGTCAGCTACTTTTTGCCTGGGTGAAGGTGACATCTGAGTAGCTGGGAAGTTCGCTTACCCTAGGTGGAGAATTTGTATAGGAGACCCTAGGGCAGCTCCGCACAGCCTAGGGCCCAGAGGGGTTGTGCTTGAGCCCAGCATTGCCTAGTGGAGGACGGAGGCTGCCCTCCCTGGCTCATTGATATCTTCCACTATCCTGTTTACCATCAGACTCCAGGGCCCTGTCTCTTGTTTTTCCTTTTGGCCTCTTTTATTGTTTTATATATGTATGTATGTATATATATATATATATTTTTTTTTTTTTTCATCCGTCTTTATTCTTTGGCCTGTGTGGGCCTCCCATTGCAGTGGCCTCTCTCGTTGCAGAGCACCGGCTCTGGACGCATGTGCTGCAGAGTGCTGGCTGGTAATTGGACACACCTGTCCAGCTGCTTTGCAGCACATGGGATCTTCCGGGCCGTGGATCGAACTGGTGCCCGTTGCACTGATGGAGATCATAGAAGGCAGAGGGATGAAGTGGTTCTTCCCCCCAGACTTGAGTCTCTAAGCTCCATTTCGACGTTTAGTATAGTATTTTGGGCCACCCCGGGTTACCTTTCCAGGCCCCCACGTGAAGAGGAAGTGTGTGTATTCACACGGAGTGAGTCATGTTTCCTACCACAGAGCCTCTGCCGACCCCTGGTCCACGCCAGCGTGGTGTGTGTCAGCTACTTTTTGCCTGGGTGAAGGTGACATCTGAGTAGCTGGGAAGTTCGCTTACCCTAGGTGGAGAATTTGTATAGGAGACCCTAGGGCAGCTCCGCACAGCCTAGGGCCCAGAGGGGTTGTGCTTGAGCCCAGCATTGCCTAGTGGAGGACGGAGGCTGCCCTCCCTGGCTCATTGATATCTTCCACTATCCTGTTTACCATCAGACTCCAGGGCCCTGTCTCTTGTTTTTCCTTTTGGCCTCTTTTATTGTTTTATATATGTATGTATGTATATATATATATATATTTTTTTTTTTTTTCATCCGTCTTTATTCTTTGGCCTGTGTGGGCCTCCCATTGCAGTGGCCTCTCTCGTTGCAGAGCACCGGCTCTGGACGCATGTGCTGCAGAGTGCTGGCTGGTAATTGGACACACCTGTCCAGCTGCTTTGCAGCTCATGGGATCTTCCCGGGCCAGGGATCGAACTGGTGCCCGTTGCGCTGCAAGGCGGACTCTTCGGCCACTGGACCACCAGGGAAGCCCGCCCTGTCTCCTGACAGTGATCTGTGCCTTTGTAGGGGGCAGCTGAGCCATTGGTCACCTCCCCCCGCCCCTACGCTTGCCCCCACTCCGTTCTGTCCCATGCCTTTCAGGTCAACAAGTATGGATTCAGTGTTGTCGTGCGTTGTCTGGTACTAGTGGGTGGTGCTGTGGCCAGGAGGCGGGGGCCTGGACTAGGTAGAGCGTGGGGACGCGGTAGTTCTGAAGGAGGTCGGGAGGAGACTTGGATAAGAAATTGAGGCATGTGAGTTTCCCTGGTCCTGAGGGGATGGAATCTTTAGGAAGACATGCACTGTGTGTGCCAAGTGGTGAGGGCTTTCCCACGTGGCGCAGTGCTAGAGCATACGCCTGCCAGTGCAGGAAACGCAGGGGCACGGGTCAGTCCCCGGGCTGGGAAGGTCCCCTGGAAAAGGAAATGGCAACCCTCTCCAGTATGTATTCTTGCCTGAAACAATTCCGTGGACAGAGGAGCCTGGCGGGCCACAGTCCGTGGGGTCACGAAGAGTCAGACGCGACTTAGCAGCTGAGCATGTACACGTGGCACGTGGTACCGACCGTAAGGCGAAGAGACGAGGACTTCTGGAGGGAAGAGGCTCACACCGTGACACGTACCCACAGGTGGTGGACCCAGGAGGGCGAGTGTGACGTCAGGGGCTGCGGTCAGGAAAGGGGAGCGGTGCCTACGAAGGCGGAGGGACAAGATGGGCTGTGTCTCTGAGGGGACACATCTGAGACATTGGGGCAGGTGATACAGGTGATGAGCGTTCTAAGCCTGCCAGGCTCTTCTTCTCTTTTTTGGTTGTAATGACTGGACGTGGTTATCTCTGCAGGTGGAGATGTGGAGCTTTGTTCTGGGGCTTTTTGGGGACCTGAGGATAACAATTCTTTCTGTACCTGTGCTTCATCCTACCGCCTTTCCCAGAGACTAGAGGGAAAAGCAACATGCTTGGTGGGAGCTAATTTTTAATTTTTTTGAAGGATTAAGGCTGATTGTTTTTATTAAAGGAACTTTATTTATGTACTTAGTTTTGGTGGTGCTGGATCTTTGTTTCTCTGTTGGCTTTTCTCTCATTGCAGAGAGTGGCGACTCATCTCTGGTTGTGGTGTTAAGGCTTCTCTTGTTGTGGAGAACGGGCTTTAGGGTATGTGGGCCTTGGTAGTTGTGGCTCCCGGGCTCCAGAGCACAGGCTCAGTAGCTGCGGCACACGGGGTTAGTTGCTTCTCCACCTGTGGGATCTTCTCTGACCAGGGATCAAACGAGGGCCTCCTGCATTTGCAAGCAGATTCCTGGCCACTGAGCCACGAGGGAAGCCCTGTGGGGGCTCATCTTGAACTAAAATAGTCCATCTGTTTGGCAGCTTCCCCCCAAATGTGCAAGGGCCTAAAAAAGGTCCTGTTTTGACCTTGAGATTCTGCCGTGTGTACTGAGAGCCGAATGCGAGGAAGATTCTTACGTTAGTGGCCGGGGTGGGGATAGGAGTGGATACGGTTAGCAATGGTCAGAAGGACTTAGGCCCGAAAGGAAATGGCAACCCTCTCCAGTATGTATTCTTGCCTGAAACAATTCCGTGGACAGAGGAGCCTGGCGGGCCACAGTCCGTGGGGTCACGAAGAGTCAGACGCGACTTAGCAGCTGAGCATGTACACGTGGCACGTGGTACCGACCGTAAGGCGAAGAGACGAGGACTTCTGGAGGGAAGAGGCTCACACCGTGACACGTACCCACAGGTGGTGGACCCAGGAGGGCGAGTGTGACGTCAGGGGCTGCGGTCAGGAAAGGGGAGCGGTGCCTACGAAGGCGGAGGGACAAGATGGGCTGTGTCTCTGAGGGGACACATCTGAGACATTGGGGCAGGTGATACAGGTGATGAGCGTTCTAAGCCTGCCAGGCTCTTCTTCTCTTTTTTGGTTGTAATGACTGGACGTGGTTATCTCTGCAGGTGGAGATGTGGAGCTTTGTTCTGGGGCTTTTTGGGGACCTGAGGATAACAATTCTTTCTGTACCTGTGCTTCATCCTACCGCCTTTCCCAGAGACTAGAGGGAAAAGCAACATGCTTGGTGGGAGCTAATTTTTAATTTTTTTGAAGGATTAAGGCTGATTGTTTTTATTAAAGGAACTTTATTTATGTACTTAGTTTTGGTGGTGCTGGATCTTTGTTTCTCTGTTGGCTTTTCTCTCATTGCAGAGAGTGGCGACTCATCTCTGGTTGTGGTGTTAAGGCTTCTCTTGTTGTGGAGAACGGGCTTTAGGGTATGTGGGCCTTGGTAGTTGTGGCTCCCGGGCTCCAGAGCACAGGCTCAGTAGCTGCGGCACACGGGGTTAGTTGCTTCTCCACCTGTGGGATCTTCTCTGACCAGGGATCAAACGAGGGCCTCCTGCATTTGCAAGCAGATTCCTGGCCACTGAGCCACGAGGGAAGCCCTGTGGGGGCTCATCTTGAACTAAAATAGTCCATCTGTTTGGCAGCTTCCCCCCAAATGTGCAAGGGCCTAAAAAAGGTCCTGTTTTGACCTTGAGATTCTGCCGTGTGTACTGAGAGCCGAATGCGAGGAAGATTCTTACGTTAGTGGCCGGGGTGGGGATAGGAGTGGATACGGTTAGATTTAGGGAAGTCTGTCTTGGTTTTGAGAGTTGTCTAAAGACGCAGTGCAGGGACTTTCCTGACTGTCCAGTGGTTAGGACTCTCTGATTTCACTGCAGAGGGCGCGGATTTGCTCCCTGGTCAGGAAACTAAGATCCTGCAAGCCCTGAGGCATGGCCAAAAAAAATGGGTGCAGTGGAATCTTCATTTTTGTTAGAGTAGGGAGCATGCTTGTATTTATTCATTTTAAAAACTATATTTATTAGTTTGGGTGCACCAGGTCTTAACTTAAGCACCCAGGATCCTCGATCGCTGCTGCGACATGGGGGATTTTAGTTGCAGCATGCGAGCTCTCACGTGGGGTCCAGACCAGGGGTCAAAGGCCTGTCCCCTGCACGGGGAGCATGAAGTCTTAGCCACTGAACCACCAGGGAGGTCCGGAACACTTTTAAATCAGGAAGGGTTTCACCTTCTAGGACTAGTTTAAAAACTGGCAGTTGTTTTCAGTGGTGGCTTGTTGGATTAGAAGAATGCATATGCATATATATATATATATATGGCAACTTGTGGATTCAAACCTAGATTTGTCAGACTCCAGTCTCTACTCTTAACCGCTGTGAAACTGCCTCCTGTTACAGAGTCTCGGTAACTAAAATAACACCCCATTGCTTTTAGGCCTTGGAAGTAGAAAGTTTCTGGGAAAGAAAAGAAGCAGTCAAGTGAATGAGTGATTGTAGATGGCCAGCATGTTCCCTGAGGAGGAACTGGCATTTAGAGACAGTAGGGAAGGTGTTGGACCTCGCGTGAGGGAAAGTGAAGTGTTAGTCGCTCAGTCGTGTCTGACTCTTTGCAGCCCCACGGGTTGGAGCCCAGCAGGCTCCTCTGTCCTTGGGGTTCTCCAGGCAAGAATACTGGAGTGGGTGGCCGTTCCCTTCTCCAGAGGGTCTTCTGAGCCCAGGTCTCGCACACTGCAGGCAGACGCTTTACCGTCTGAGTCACCAGGGAGGCCCCGTGTGCAGCTTCCCCAAATGTGCAAGGGCCTAAAAAAGGTCCTGTTTTGACCTTGAGATTCTGCCGTGTGTACTGAGAGCCGAATGCGAGGAAGATTCTTACGTTAGTGGCCGGGGTGGGGATAGGAGTGGATACGGTTAGATTTAGGGAAGTCTGTCTTGGTTTTGAGAGTTGTCTAAAGACGCAGTGCAGGGACTTTCCTGACTGTCCAGTGGTTAGGACTCTCTGATTTCACTGCAGAGGGCGCGGATTTGCTCCCTGGTCAGGAAACTAAGATCCTGCAAGCCCTGAGGCATGGCCAAAAAAAATGGGTGCAGTGGAATCTTCATTTTTGTTAGAGTAGGGAGCATGCTTGTATTTATTCATTTTAAAAACTATATTTATTAGTTTGGGTGCACCAGGTCTTAACTTAAGCACCCAGGATCCTCGATCGCTGCTGCGACATGGGGGATTTTAGTTGCAGCATGCGAGCTCTCACGTGGGGTCCAGACCAGGGGTCAAAGGCCTGTCCCCTGCACGGGGAGCATGAAGTCTTAGCCACTGAACCACCAGGGAGGTCCGGAACACTTTTAAATCAGGAAGGGTTTCACCTTCTAGGACTAGTTTAAAAACTGGCAGTTGTTTTCAGTGGTGGCTTGTTGGATTAGAAGAATGCATATGCATATATATATATATATATGGCAACTTGTGGATTCAAACCTAGATTTGTCAGACTCCAGTCTCTACTCTTAACCGCTGTGAAACTGCCTCCTGTTACAGAGTCTCGGTAACTAAAATAACACCCCATTGCTTTTAGGCCTTGGAAGTAGAAAGTTTCTGGGAAAGAAAAGAAGCAGTCAAGTGAATGAGTGATTGTAGATGGCCAGCATGTTCCCTGAGGAGGAACTGGCATTTAGAGACAGTAGGGAAGGTGTTGGACCTCGCGTGAGGGGAAAGTGAAGTGTTAGTCGCTCAGTCGTGTCTGACTCTTTGCAGCCCCACGGGTTGGAGCCCAGCAGGCTCCTCTGTCCTTGGGGTTCTCCAGGCAAGAATACTGGAGTGGGTGGCCGTTCCCTTCTCCAGAGGGTCTTCTGAGCCCAGGTCTCGCACACTGCAGGCAGACGCTTTACCGTCTGAGTCACCAGGGAGGCCCCGTGTCAGGAGACCTGGGTTTATATTTAAGTTCTGTCGCTTCTTAGCTGTGGCACCTCGCCCTTGTCGTTTCCATCTGTGGGTGAATGGAGGTCTCAAGAGTGACTTACGTAGATGTGTTTTGTGAATGTCCCTTGGCGAGGCAAGGGGGAAGGAGCGTTGTCCTCGTTCTGTGAGTGGCTCATGTGGAGTGGACGTGTGCTCGAGAATATAGGCCACGTATCCACACGTCCTGGAGCAGCGCCCGGGACTCCTCACAGGTCAGAGGATTTGGAGGTGGTGGTGGGGGAGCAACCCAGCTCTGGCTCAGATTGGGGGGTGAGCACATGGGACCCAGCCCGACATCCTTCCTCTTCACAGTCCCTGCCCCAGGTCTGCCTCTCCACCACCTCTCAAGCCCGTGATGCCACTCCAGCCCGTATGGTAGAATGCATGGGGCTGAAAGGGCCTCAACTTTGTGGACTGTTTTTATTGGCCACACTGGGCCTTTGTTGGGGCGCCTGGGCTCCTTTAGCTGCAGCGCCCAGGCTCCAGAGCACATGGGCTTAGTTGCCCAGGCTCCAGAGCACATGGGCTTAGTTCCCCTGCCGTATGTAGGATCTTCGTTCCCCGACCAGGAATTGAATCTGCATCTCCTGCATTGAAAGGCAGATTCTTAACCACTTGGCAAGCCAGGAAGTCCAAGCCTGTGTGTTTTAACTGCACAGAGATAAACATATAATCAGAAGGCCTCTCTTCTCCTTAACCCTTGGGAAGAAAGAGGTCGGGAAAATGATGACGTTAGCAAGGACCTCCGAGTACTCCAGCTCTCATTTTTGCCCGTTTGGTCTTTGTATTTTTCACTGTCTAGCACTCTAGTTGGCTTTTTGTCGTGATCGATGGATATTCATTGATGGATGCATTAATAACGAGTGAATGAGTGAATCCTTTCTCTCTGTTTTTATAATGAAACTGTCCCTATTTGTGAGTCAGGGGAAGTATCCTGGGGGAGATGTGTCCAGGACTGAGTGTTTTGCTGGGTAACAGCTTTAGAGAGATGCCATCTTCCCAGGCGGCTAGTGGTCAAGAACCTGCCTGCCAGTGCAGGAGAGACAGGAGACCGGGGTTGGCCCCTAGGTTGGAAAGGTCCTCTAGAGAAGGAAATGGCAACGCAGTCCAGATTCTCTTGTGTGGGGAATCCCATGGACGGAGGAGCCTAGTGGGCTACAGTCCCATGGAGTCAGACATGACTGCAGTGACGTAGCACGCACATAATCCACGTGCCATACAAGTCAGTCAGCTTTAAAGTACACAATTCAGTGTATATTGACAAGCGTGTGCAGTCATTACTACAGTCAACTTTAGAACACTTTCCTGATCTTGAAAAGGGACCCAAACCCTTTATTTATCACCTTCAGTCCCCTTGTTCTCCATCCCTCCCCCACGTCCCCCCAGCCTAGGCAGTCCGTGAAGCTGCTTTCTGTAGAGAGCTGGGTTTAAATGGGAAGCAGGCACCTCTTGGCAAAGGCAGCTTGCGTGTGTTGGCTTGAAGGTGGGGATGGTCTTGCTGAGGGATGTGGGAAAGCGAGGGGAGTGAGCTGATGGGCTAACCGCCTATGATGTATGCTGAGGAGTTTGAATTTCAATTCATACGTCAGTCAACAAAGATGTATTGAGTGCCTGTGGACAGTGGGCTTTGTCCGCAAAGAGGATTAGCTCAATGGGAGGCATTGTAGGAACCTGGGAGAGACACGTGCAGCGTGGTGCTGGAGGCGGCGGATTCTTGCTGTTCTCTGTGAACCCGGGATGAGGTGGAGGCTGGGGCCTTGCTCCGTTCTTCCCGCAGTCACTGCCACAGCTGGTGATTGTCATCTTAGCCACCATTTGACATATGGTGGCACAGTTTTCTGCTGGCCACGTTGCCCTATGAGCTCTGAATACACAGTCTGAAGGTGATGGCCATAGCTCTTAGAACTTGAACCTGTCATGTCTCTCCAAATCCCTTGGCCATAACCGGTTGTGGTGATTGTTTAAAACCCATATTGAGGGACATCCCTGGGGACACAGTGGATAAGAATCCACCTGCCAGTGCAGGGGACACAGGTTTGATCCCTGGTCTGGGAAGATCCCACGTGCCACAGAAGAACTCAACCCATGTGCCACCACTACGGAGCCGGCTCTCTGGAGCCTGGGGACCACAGCCAAGAGTAGCCCCCACTCGCTGCAGCCAGAGAAAGCGCGAGAGCACCGGTGAAGACCCAGCACAGCCCCAAACTAAATACGTTCATTAATTAAAGAAAAAAACAAATGGAAGACGGGAGTCCCTCTCACCTGCTGGAATTCAGCGAGAACTCAAAATTGGACGGAGACACAGCTTGTGTGGTGGCATGCTGCCATTGCTCGGGGCAGGGCGCTGGAGCACTGACAAGGCGCGGGGCAGAGGGCTGGCTGGCTGACCGCGGGCTGCCTTTCGGTGGGACGCAGCACCTCTCTGTCCCCCGGGACACCCTCCTTAGGACCGCCTCTCGCTCTGCGTTCCCTTGGCCTTTCTGTCGCCTCTACTGTGTGACGACCCTGCCGTGTCTTCTGCCCGGCTGCACGTCTGATTCTGGTGACAGCCCGATCTCTGCCAGCCTGGTGGGGCTGGCTGGCTGCCTGGTGCCAGCCTGGCAGACCTGCGCATTTGCACGCAATGATTGTCCATCGTTGGTTCATTTATCACTTTATTTATCATTTATGTAGCTCTGTTTATTTAGTTAGTTGGGGGCATGTGAACTCTTAGTTGCACCCGGGCCCCCTGCATTGGGAGTGTGGAGTCCCAGCCACTGGACCACCTGGCAAGTCCCTCACTGATCGGCTTGTCTCGAGTCTCCTTCCCCTCCCTCTGACCTTTGGAGAAAGTCTTGCTTCCCGTTTCAGCTCCACAGAGCAGGCTGACGGTGCCTCCAGACGCCACACCCATCACCTGGGTGAGGACGCCCATGGACCCCCGGGAGGAGCACAGAGCACGTGGGAGGGAGAGAACCCGTGTCTTTCTTCACGCAGACGGTCAACCAGGAGACCCGCGATTTGTTGGCAGGTTAAATAAGCAATTGGTGCTGGATAAGGTTAACCTAAGAGAAACACCCAGACCATTCATTCCCTGAGGGTAGGGACTGTGTCTTACTTTCTGCTAAGCGCCTTAAACACGCAGTTAATCCTCACAACAAAACTCCAGGTGGGATTTACAGCCGAGGAACCTCAAGTTCAGAGATTTGTTTGCTCGGTCACGTGGAAGCAAGGGTGAGATTTGAACTGGGTTCTGATTCCAGAGCCCCGCACTCTTCACGGCTACACCGAACCATCTCCCAGGGCCCAGGAAGGGCCAGCCCTTCTGTACGTAAGATCTTGTCCACGTGGAGAGGGCCTTC
Organism: Tragulus kanchil; assembly: GCA_022376925.1. NCBI lineage: Eukaryota > Metazoa > Chordata > Mammalia > Artiodactyla > Tragulidae > Tragulus > Tragulus kanchil. The sequence continues at coordinate 152,225,681 of JAIOJX010000006.1, forward strand.
CCTAGAGGCTAAGCAGTAAAGAATCCACCTGCAGCGCAGGAGATGCAGGAGACACTGGTTTGATCCCTGAGTCAGGAAGATCCCCGGAGGAAGGCATGGCAACCCACTCCAGCGTGCTTGCCTGGAGAATCCTATGGATAGAGGAGCCTGGCGGGCTACAGTCTGTGGGGTTGCAAAGAGTCGGACAGGACTGAGGTGACTTCGTGCCACTCACGCCCCGTGGAGTGGAGGTTTGGCGATCGGGAAGGCTGCTGAGACGTGTGCAGGGATCAGGGGCTGGAGGTCAGCATCGGAGTGTGAGGATGGTGCTACCTGGCCTAGGTGAACTCCGTGAGAAACAGCCAGCTCTGGGCCGTTGATGTGGTTTCCAGACTCAGACAACTTGCGGAAACTGAGAAGGTAGGTCTGAGCCCTGTGGGCTGATTCACACTGGCCAGTTTCCTCTGCAGCAGTTGGTATCTGGAGAGTTTCCATGATGGGTATGCTCTCAGCGGGTTGCTAGTTCCTATCAGGGAAGAGACTGGGATTTCCATGGGGCAGATAACCGGTGATAATTCTGCCCCGCTTGGTTCGTTTCTCCCAGCAACACCAACTGCTTTGCTGGTCACTGAGCATTGCTTCTAGGGAAACTGGAGTTTTCCTTAAGGCAGAGCTGCCAGTGGGGAATTTCCTTCCTGACCCACTGGGGGAGCCACTGGGCCCTGAAGCAGGTGTTCAGAGGCAGAGCCACGCTGGCCCGAGAGCCCGGAGGTGGTTTGTGGCTTGCTGTGTGTACCACAGTTTCATGAGGTCTGCGGGCTTTTCCGGGAGCCTCTGCCCTCTTGGGGCTCTTCCCTCGGAAGCCCAGATCAGTGGGGTGACTTGCCAAGGGGCAGTTGGTACCTGGTGTGAAGGGGGCTGCTTTTCCGCATCTCGGGGGGAGGAGGTCAGTGATCTCTCGTCCAGTCACTTTGGAGCCTGAGGGACGTAGCTTCTCTCGGAGAAGGTGGTGAGGCTTCTCAGGGATGCAGGATACAGGACGGAACGTCTCAGTCTACAGGACAGAATGTGGAAGGAAGGCAGGATGGAGAGGCTTCGAGCTGGTACACAGAAGCATCAGGCCTGCCCCCAGCCCGCTCTGTGCCGCTCTGGGCAGCTATGTGCCCCCTCCTGAAGAAAGTCCTGGTGGGCTTTCCCAGTGACTCAATGGTGAGGAATCCGCCTGCCAATGCAGGAGACGTGGGTTCGATCCTTGGTTTCGGAAGATCCCACGTGCCTCAGAGCAACTAAACCCGTGCACGCCAGTGAATGAGCCAGTGCTTTAGATCCTCGGAGCTGCCCCTGCTGACGCCTGAGTGCCCTAGAGCCCGTGCTCTGCAACAAGAAGCTACCACGGTGAGAAGCCCGTGCACTGCAATGTAGAGTAGCCACTGTTTGCTGCAACTGGGGAAAAGCCCACAGAACAGCTAAGACCCAGAGCAGCCAAAAATAAATAAGTATTTGGGAGGAAAAAAAAGCCCTGGTGTCAGATACTCTCCCCTGTTTTCAGACCCTGTGTCTGGGTTTTCAGTTCCGGTAATCTGATCAAAGACATCTCCACGAATGTGCCTTTGCCAGGACCAGCGGTGAAGAGGAGAGGGAGGGGGAAACCCATGGCTTTCTCATTGAGGCCCGGCTCCATCTTTTGGGTCAGATGCTGTGAACTGCTTTCTTCTGCCTGCTTGGCACGTGTTCTAACTGGCTCTGGTTTTCCGCCCTCTTTTTGTAGATAAGAGAAATAAAGCGGGTGATTAGGCACATCTCAGTGGCCAATCGGGGTTACAGCCTGGAACTCAGGCCTCTGACTTCCGCCTCTAAAGGCTGGGCTAATTTCTCTCTGTCGTGTCTCTGGAGCTTCTGCCAGCCTGGTGCCTCCTTCCTCCATGGTTTGACCACAGAGATTTTTTTTTGGTCTTGTTGCTTCTGGTTCACAAGTTTAGTCAGGAAATGAGGGGGTTGAGTGAGGGGACTGAAAAAAAATAATCCACAATCTACTTGGGTTTTCCCCTTTCTTTTGCAACTATGCAGAAATAATTTGCCTTGGGGCCCCATTTGGGCAGGGATGAGTGTGGTAACCCTTGTGTTTTTTGTTTCAACAACGAGGGAAATACAGAAAGATGGTGGACTGTTTAGCAATACATTTTTGAGTCTGTGTAAGGGTCTTACAGCTTACTCTCTTTAAAAAAAAATTTGACATTATAAAAGTCAATGAGGGGGCTTCCCTGGTGGTCCAGTGGGTGGAGAGTCTGCCTTGCAGTGCAGGGGGCACCAGTTCGGTCCTGGCCTGGGAGGATCCTGCATGCCGCGGAGTGGCTGGACGGGTGTGTCCAGTTGCCAGCTCGCGCTCTGGAGCACGTGCGCCCGGAGCCGGGCCTCTGCAGCGAGGAGGGCTGCTGCGATGGGAGGCCCGTCAAAGAATGAAGACGGATGAAAATAAATGAATCAAAAAAAAAAACAATAAAAGAGGCCAAAATTTAAAAAAAAAGTCAATGAGGGACTTCCCTGCTGGTCCAGCAGTTAAGACTCTGCCACTGCAGGGGAGGGACATGGATTCAATTCCTGGTCAGGAAGATTCCACAAGCCATGGTACAGCTGAGCCCGTGCGCCACGACTCCTGAAGCCCGTGTGCTCTAGAAACAGAAACAAGAAGCCACCACAAGAAGAAGCCCACGCACCACAACTAGAGAAAGCCTACACACAGCGGTGAAGACCCAGCACAGCCAAAAATAAATTAAAAAGATATAAAAGTCAACGAGGGACTTCCCTGGTGGTCCTGTGGTTAAGACTTGCTGCCCGTGGGTGGGGTGCAGGTTTGATTGCTGGTGTGGGAACTAATATCTCCCACATGCCACGCTTTTCGACCAAAAGATTGAAAAAGAGAGAAAAAGTCAGTGAATATTGTGTGCAAAGAGGTAGTTAATATAAAACTTTGGGATAGTAGGAAAAGAACTCATTGTTTTATTAATACTATGCTTAGCCAGTTTTTAGTTTGGATATTGCTTTCCAGTATTTTTAATCATTTTCCCTTTCTTGGAAATGAGGGGGTTGAGTGAGGGGACTGAAAAAAAATAATCCACAATCTACTTGGGTTTTCCCCTTTCTTTTGCAACTATGCAGAAATAATTTGCCTTGGGGCCCCATTTGGGCAGGGATGAGTGTGGTAACCCTTGTGTTTTTTGTTTCAACAACGAGGGAAATACAGAAAGATGGTGGACTGTTTAGCAATACATTTTTGAGTCTGTGTAAGGGTCTTACAGCTTACTCTCTTTAAAAAAAAATTTGACATTATAAAAGTCAATGAGGGGGCTTCCCTGGTGGTCCAGTGGGTGGAGAGTCTGCCTTGCAGTGCAGGGGGCACCAGTTCGGTCCTGGCCTGGGAGGATCCTGCATGCCGCGGAGTGGCTGGACGGGTGTGTCCAGTTGCCAGCTCGCGCTCTGGAGCACGTGCGCCCGGAGCCGGGCCTCTGCAGCGAGGAGGGCTGCTGCGATGGGAGGCCCGTCAAAGAATGAAGACGGATGAAAATAAATGAATCAAAAAAAAAAACAATAAAAGAGGCCAAAATTTAAAAAAAAAGTCAATGAGGGACTTCCCTGCTGGTCCAGCAGTTAAGACTCTGCCACTGCAGGGGAGGGACATGGATTCAATTCCTGGTCAGGAAGATTCCACAAGCCATGGTACAGCTGAGCCCGTGCGCCACGACTCCTGAAGCCCGTGTGCTCTAGAAACAGAAACAAGAAGCCACCACAAGAAGAAGCCCACGCACCACAACTAGAGAAAGCCTACACACAGCGGTGAAGAAAAAACAAAGAAAAAAAGAACAAAATAAAAAAAAAAAGTCAACGAGGGACTTCCCTGGTGGTCCTGTGGTTAAGACTTGCTGCCCGTGGGTGGGGTGCAGGTTTGATTGCTGGTGTGGGAACTAATATCTCCCACATGCCACGCTTTTCGACCAAAAGATTGAAAAAGAGAGAAAAAGTCAGTGAATATTGTGTGCAAAGAGGTAGTTAATATAAAACTTTGGGATAGTAGGAAAAGAACTCATTGTTTTATTAATACTATGCTTAGCCAGTTTTTAGTAGCATGTTTGGTATATTGCTTTCCAGTATTTTTTAATCATTCAGAGTTTCCTTTTAAAAATTTTATGTAATTTATTTTATCCTTGGCTGTGCTGGGTCCTCAGTGTGGCACGTGGGCTTTTCATTTCGTCTTGTGAGCTCAGCTGTCCCGAGGCCTGTGAGATCTGCGTTCCCCAACCAGGGATTGAGCCCACATCTCTGCACTGGAAGGCGGATTCCCAGCCAGTGGACCACCAGGGAAGTCTCCAGAGTTTCTTTCTTTTTTTTTTTTTTTGGCCACTTCTGTTGGTCTTTCATTATTGTCTTTGTTCTTTGGTCTGTGTGGGCCTCCCATCGCAGTGGCCTCTCTCCCGGCAGAGCACTGGCTCCGGGCGCGTGCGCTCCAGAGCTCTGGCTCAGTAGTTGGACATGTTGGTCCAGCCGCTCCGCGGCATGTGGGATCTTCCCAGGCCAGGGATCGAACTGGTGCCCCTTGCACTGTGAGGCAGTGTCTTTACCCACTGGACCGCCAGGGGAGCCCCTTTCTTTTTAATTGAGATTCTTTTTCATCAACTCTTCTGTTCCTTGTACCTGCGGAAGGTAAGGGAGAACATCAGTCCACAGTTGAGAACAAGTAAGTCTGTGAAATAGAGAAAAAGAAGAATTTCTGAAGCATTGTTTCTGGAGGAGCCATTAGGATGAGGTGCTTCTCCAAAGGGGGACGCGAGCCCCCTCCTCAGAGAAGCTCTGTTTAGCCTCATCTTCTGTTCTCTGTGACCCGAGCTCGGGGTGAGTGCCAGCCTGGCCCCTCGGAGCAGCCTGCCTCGATCCTGCGGGCATCTGTTTCCCAGCTGGGTCGTTACACTACGGAGCTCTTCCTGACCTTTCTGCTGATCCTCAGAAATTTTGGGAGGGGCTCCCTGTTTAGCTTGACTGGTGGTCCTGTGGTTAAGACTTGCTGCCCGTGGGTGGGGTGCAGGTTTGATTGCTGGTGTGGGAACTAATATCTCCCACATGCCACGCTTTTCGACCAAAAGATTGAAAAAGAGAGAAAAAGTCAGTGAATATTGTGTGCAAAGAGGTAGTTAATATAAAACTTTGGGATAGTAGGAAAAGAACTCATTGTTTTATTAATACTATGCTTAGCCAGTTTTTAGTAGCATGTTTGGTATATTGCTTTCCAGTATTTTTTAATCATTCAGAGTTTCCTTTTAAAAATTTTATGTAATTTATTTTATCCTTGGCTGTGCTGGGTCCTCAGTGTGGCACGTGGGCTTTTCATTTCGTCTTGTGAGCTCAGCTGTCCCGAGGCCTGTGAGATCTGCGTTCCCCAACCAGGGATTGAGCCCACATCTCTGCACTGGAAGGCGGATTCCCAGCCAGTGGACCACCAGGGAAGTCTCCAGAGTTTCTTTCTTTTTTTTTTTTTTTGGCCACTTCTGTTGGTCTTTCATTATTGTCTTTGTTCTTTGGTCTGTGTGGGCCTCCCATCGCAGTGGCCTCTCTCCCTGCAGAGCACTGGCTCCGGGCGCGTGCGCTCCAGAGCTCTGGCTCAGTAGTTGGACATGTTGGTCCAGCCGCTCCGCGGCATGTGGGATCTTCCCAGGCCAGGGATCGAACTGGTGCCCCTTGCACTGTGAGGCAGTGTCTTTACCCACTGGACCGCCAGGGGAGCCCCTTTCTTTTTAATTGAGATTCTTTTTCATCAACTCTTCTGTTCCTTGTACCTGCGGAAGGTAAGGGAGAACATCAGTCCACAGTTGAGAACAAGTAAGTCTGTGAAATAGAGAAAAAGAAGAATTTCTGAAGCATTGTTTCTGGAGGAGCCATTAGGATGAGGTGCTTCTCCAAAGGGGGACGCGAGCCCCCTCCTCAGAGAAGCTCTGTTTAGCCTCATCTTCTGTTCTCTGTGACCCGAGCTCGGGGTGAGTGCCAGCCTGGCCCCTCGGAGCAGCCTGCCTCGATCCTGCGGGCATCTGTTTCCCAGCTGGGTCGTTACACTACGGAGCTCTTCCTGACCTTTCTGCTGATCCTCGAGATTGGATGGAATGGCAGTAATAAAGGTTATTCTGAACAGGGTGGAGCTTCTGCAGAGAACACTGTGCCCTTAGCTTGGTGATCCCGTGCGTTTTCCCTGTGTCTGTGATGAAGCATGTCTTCTATTTTTTTTTCCCCCCACAATCACAAGTTTTCTTATTTTGATTTTTTGATTTTTTACAGAGTTTTGTTGTTTACAGATATGTATAATTCCAGATCAGTCATATGTATGTCCCATGCCCCCCCATCCCACCCCTCCAGGCCGTCGCATGAAGCTTGTCTTCTTGATGTGTGCAAATCTCATTAAAAAAAAAAAAGCCTCAGGAAAGAGGGTTGTACCACCTCTTCTTTACTGGCTACTTCTATGTTTTCAAGCCCTACTATGGAGCAAGTTCTGCCTAAGATCTCACTGAAACCCTCCCTGGTATAATTCAGCGCATTCTCTCTTGTCCTTAGGGAAGATGAGGAGACTCTCTGGTCAGTGTCCTTTGAGAATATACCTTCAGAGACGACTTGTTAGCAACTTGGGCTGTTGCTTCCAGATTCTAAGGGAAGCCTTGATTTGCGCTATCCAATGACTTGGTCCTCTCTGCTTTTCCAACGGGGGCTGTGGAACCCTGCAGGTGCCGTGGAGAAACTGCTGGCCACACATGTTAGAAGACAGAGGCCACATCAGAGCCGAGCAAGGCAGGAAGTGGCCCGCCCCTCAGACAGTTCCTAGGAACACTGGACAGGTCCTCTGAAGTGCCTTCTCCATGCCCGGACTGCTTCCCAAAATGCCTCTATTTGAAACCAGAGAGATTAGGCTGAAAATGTAGCTAACTCAGGAGAAGCAATTCCCCACTACAGTGACCATTTGTTGGGTACTTACAGAGAATTAGCTGCTGTCCTGTATGCTTGGGGCACAACGATGGAGACAAGCGGCCCTTCCTTGATGAGCTCATACATAGCCTTTGGGGGAGACCAATGTGCAAAAGATAATTGCAGTAGAATATGGAGTCCAGATTTCTCGGGAGGGCAAGGGGAGAAGAGTCCAGGGACCTAGATTTCACCCCTGCAGAGCCTTTTTTGCTTAGCTCCCACCTATTAGTACCTGTAGCCGTGGCTCTACACCTCAGAGAATCTGGTCTTCATAAGCGTGGGTGGGATTCGCTGGGTCATTTCAACTTGGAACAAACCGGGAAGCCCGAGGCCATGCATGAACTGGTCAGAGGCAGAGGTGGCTCTAGAGTACACGTCGGCTACAGCCTAACTGTGTGTTCCGCCCACCCACGTCCTGGGGAGCCCATCATTGCTCAGGATGGATCCGTAGCTTCACTGATGGACACAGGAAGGTTCGGCAGGCCTGGTCTGTCGTTAAGGGCAGGGTGATGGTTTGTTCTAGATGAGTGCTCTCGCCTCAGTCCGAGGGATTGTCTGAGGCAGCATGGGCGTGGAGGCTCTGGTTTCATTCTTTTTCTTTCCTTTTTTTTTCTTTGCTTCCTGGCCCTGCACAGGTAACTCAATCTCTCTGGGCCTCAATGTCTTTCTTGATCATAGAATGGAGAGTGTATGTTTCTTATTCATCTTTTAAGACAGAATTAAGTACATGTTTCTGAAGAAGGATTCTCATGTTATCATTAGTTAGTAGCACTGAGTTGTTTTTTTGTGTGTGTGGTCTATAAGGCATCTGAGTTTGCGCCCCTGGCTCGCATAAGCCGGAACAGTGGTTTGTTGTTTCTTTGATGAGATGTCACTTTTCTGATCTGTTGATAAGTGTCAAAAATATGTTTGTACTTTTATAATTTATGTCTGCTCTTCGCTGGCTGTCTCTTCAGTGTTGGTCGGCTTCAAGTCCTGAACTCAGGCTTACTTCTCCTTCTCTGCATCTCTTCCTTCTCCCTGCCTCTCTCCTCCTCCCAAATCTACATATTATCCTTAGGCTATTTTTTCACTCCTTTGAATTTAGTTATTCCTGCTTGATGAGGATTCTCACATTTACATCTCAGATCTCATCTTTCCTGAGCCCTAGGCTCATCCCCCCAGCTGGCTGATAGGCATTTCCATTGGAAGGTTCTTCAAAGTGGTCCTCAACTGAACTACCTCTTCATCTTTCCCTCCAAACCTCTGTTCCTTGGGGTGGGGGTTGGTACCCTTCAGTTTCACAAGGTTTCCTTGCCTGGGAGGAAGTCTGTCTTCTTATCTTCACCACCAGCGCTGCTCCCTGGGCTGTCACCATCTCACGTGTGCTGCTCAAGCATCCTCTGGACGGGTGTTCCTGATACTGCTCCCCTGAGTGGTCCTCAGGACCTCCCTTCTCTCTGTCCTGCTGCCTGCTTGCAGCTCCCAGCCTTCCGCCTCCAGCCAGAGTAACTGTTCAGTACTGTGGATGGGATCTTCCTTTTATTTCTATGGACTTATTAATTTGACTTCAGCAGGCCTTAGTTGTGGCACACAGGATCTTTGCTGCTTCATGCGGGATCTTTCATTGTGGTGCAGGGACTCTCTAGGTGCTCAGGCTTAGCTGCTCCATGGCATGTGAGATCTTAGTTTCCTGTCCAGGGATTGAACCCTTGTCCCCTGCGTTGAAAAGTGGATTCTTCACCACAGGATCACCAGGGAAGTCCCAGGGATGCTTCCTTTTATTTCTAGGTCTTAACAGACATCGTTCTTCCACATGAAATTCCTCCTTTGTAGCACTGACCTGCTTGGCCACTCTGCCCTTCTTTGGATCTTAGATGAGTTACCCTCTCCTCTAGGAAGTACTTACTGACTGGACTGCTTATTACATCTGTGTTCTTAAGTGGTGACTCTTTGGTCTCATTGTATCCTTCACTGGATGTCACTTTTCTGATCTGTTGATAAGTGTCAAAAATATGTTTGTACTTTTATAATTTATGTCTGCTCTTCGCTGGCTGTCTCTTCAGTGTTGGTCGGCTTCAAGTCCTGAACTCAGGCTTACTTCTCCTTCTCTGCATCTCTTCCTTCTCCCTGCCTCTCTCCTCCTCCCAAATCTACATATTATCCTTAGGCTATTTTTTCACTCCTTTGAATTTAGTTATTCCTGCTTGATGAGGATTCTCACATTTACATCTCAGATCTCATCTTTCCTGAGCCCTAGGCTCATCCCCCCAGCTGGCTGATAGGCATTTCCATTGGAAGGTTCTTCAAAGTGGTCCTCAACTGAACTACCTCTTCATCTTTCCCTCCAAACCTCTGTTCCTTGGGGTGGGGGTTGGTACCCTTCAGTTTCACAAGGTTTCCTTGCCTGGGAGGAAGTCTGTCTTCTTATCTTCACCACCAGCGCTGCTCCCTGGGCTGTCACCATCTCACGTGTGCTGCTCAAGCATCCTCTGGACGGGTGTTCCTGATACTGCTCCCCTGAGTGGTCCTCAGGACCTCCCTTCTCTCTGTCCTGCTGCCTGCTTGCAGCTCCCAGCCTTCCGCCTCCAGCCAGAGTAACTGTTCAGTACTGTGGATGGGATCTTCCTTTTATTTCTATGGACTTATTAATTTGACTTCAGCAGGCCTTAGTTGTGGCACACAGGATCTTTGCTGCTTCATGCGGGATCTTTCATTGTGGTGCAGGGACTCTCTAGGTGCTCAGGCTTAGCTGCTCCATGGCATGTGAGATCTTAGTTTCCTGTCCAGGGATTGAACCCTTGTCCCCTGCGTTGAAAAGTGGATTCTTCACCACAGGATCACCAGGGAAGTCCCAGGGATGCTTCCTTTTATTTCTAGGTCTTAACAGACATCGTTCTTCCACATGAAATTCCTCCTTTGTAGCACTGACCTGCTTGGCCACTCTGCCCTTCTTTGGATCTTAGATGAGTTACCCTCTCCTCTAGGAAGTACTTACTGACTGGACTGCTTATTACATCTGTGTTCTTAAGTGGTGACTCTTTGGTCTCATTGTATCCTTCACTGGATCAGAAGCTGTGAAGGTAGAGTTAATTTATTGTATTCAGCGCCTGCTGAGCTCTTGGCGTGGATCATAGTAGGCGCCCAGTAAACATAAACTTAGGGAGTGAATAAACAGGTCAAATGGATGAAGAGCTCTAAGGAAATTTGATTTTCCTGGAATTCTATTGGAAATCATGTTACAAAGCAAGAAGTCTGCTTGAAGCTGAGTAACTATGCCCTCGTGTGCCATTTCTGTAAATCTGGATCACCGAGTGTTGTTCGTCTGAAATCTGAAGTTCTTTCTTTCGTTCGTCTGAAGTCTGTTGGTTTCTTACGCCTTTGTGCCGTATCTTCCCTTGGACTGTAAGTACCCACAGACCAGACACGGCTGCTCTGGTGAGAGTGGTCTCTATGCCAGGAAACAGATTTGGCATCATTAGGTGGAGAGTGGTTGACTTCTTCCAAAATAAGGCTCAAGAGCAAGAGCACACTGGGGACGATATTTTGGCTTGTGGTCAACCTGGGACCCAGGTGCTCTGCAGGCAGGGACTGGCCTTTTCCCACCAGGGACCTGTGGCAGCTCTGAAGGCTTTTTAAAAATTTTTGAGCTGTGGTTGCCATGGTAGCACAATACTCTTTTTTCCCCTAGACTTCTCATTCCAGGTCTGGACAACAGTTCTTCCGCTTCCACGAGGGAAGGATTTTGTGATAGACGCACCCTTCCTTCTACCTTTTACTTCTAGCTGCTCCATGGGAAATTGTGAGATCTTAGTTTCCTGTCCAGGCTTAGCTGCTCCATGGCATGTGAGATCTTAGTTTCCTGTCCAGGGATTGAACCCTTGTCCCCTGCGTTGAAAAGTGGATTCTTCACCACAGGATCACCAGGGAAGTCCCAGGGATGCTTCCTTTTATTTCTAGGTCTTAACAGACATCGTTCTTCCACATGAAATTCCTCCTTTGTAGCACTGACCTGCTTGGCCACTCTGCCCTTCTTTGGATCTTAGATGAGTTACCCTCTCCTCTAGGAAGTACTTACTGACTGGACTGCTTATTACATCTGTGTTCTTAAGTGGTGACTCTTTGGTCTCATTGTATCCTTCACTGGATCAGAAGCTGTGAAGGTAGAGTTAATTTATTGTATTCAGCGCCTGCTGAGCTCTTGGCGTGGATCATAGTAGGCGCCCAGTAAACATAAACTTAGGGAGTGAATAAACAGGTCAAATGGATGAAGAGCTCTAAGGAAATTTGATTTTCCTGGAATTCTATTGGAAATCATGTTACAAAGCAAGAAGTCTGCTTGAAGCTGAGTAACTATGCCCTCGTGTGCCATTTCTGTAAATCTGGATCACCGAGTGTTGTTCGTCTGAAATCTGAAGTTCTTTCTTTCGTTCGTCTGAAGTCTGTTGGTTTCTTACGCCTTTGTGCCGTATCTTCCCTTGGACTGTAAGTACCCACAGACCAGACACGGCTGCTCTGGTGAGAGTGGTCTCTATGCCAGGAAACAGATTTGGCATCATTAGGTGGAGAGTGGTTGACTTCTTCCAAAATAAGGCTCAAGAGCAAGAGCACACTGGGGACGATATTTTGGCTTGTGGTCAACCTGGGACCCAGGTGCTCTGCAGGCAGGGACTGGCCTTTTCCCACCAGGGACCTGTGGCAGCTCTGAAGGCTTTTTAAAAATTTTTGAGCTGTGGTTGCCATGGTAGCACAATACTCTTTTTTCCCCTAGACTTCTCATTCCAGGTCTGGACAACAGTTCTTCCGCTTCCACGAGGGAAGGATTTTGTGATAGACGCACCCTTCCTTCTACCTTTTATCCCACCTACTTGATCCAATCAGTGTTTACTGACCACATATTACGTACTGTTCTAGACACCAGAAACAAGAGATAACAAAACAGTTTCTGCCCTAGCAGAGTATGTGTCGTAGAGAGGGAGGAGAGAGACAGTAAATAAATTAACAATACAACATTGATCCCTATTTGTTACTGTTAATAATTAATTAATTTTTGGCTGTGCTGGGTCTTCATTCCTGCCACCTTTTCTCTAGTTGTAGTGAGTGGGGGCCACTTTCCAGTTGGTGCGCAGGCTTCTCATTGTGGTGGCTTCTCTTGCTGCAGAGCATGGGCTCAAGGGCACTTGCGCTTCAGTAGTTGCAGCACATGGCTCAGTAGCTGTGGCTCAAGGACTCTAGAGCCTGGGCTCAGTAGTTGCGGTGCCTGGCTCAGTTGATCCCCAGCAAGTGAAACCCTTCCCACCTAGGGATCCAGCCCAAGTCCCCTGCATTGGCAGGTGGATTCTTAACCACGGGTCCTCCAAGGAAGAGTGTGTGTTTTCTAAAATTGGAAAATCAGGTGTCATAAAAGGAATGTCTTCCGCCCTGCTCTGGAGGGAGAGATGACGGCTGACGGAGATGGAGCAGAGCTGGGGGCTGACTCCACTCCCCCAGATAGCCAGACTTCATTCAGTTCTGGAATGCAGATACACCTGTTGCTCTGATCTCTCTTGAGATCTCGGGAGACATGCTGTGAAGCTGGTCTCTCTCTGCAGCTGCCAGGCATTTTGCCGTTGTTCTGGTGTTTTGCTTCTTTCTTCCTCTTAGCCATGGGGAAGCCAAGAGTCAAAGGGCTGTCAATACAGATGGCCCTTCTTTAGGCCAGGTCATGACAGCCTTGAAGGCAGGTCGGGGGTGCCAGTGACTGGGGCACTCAAGAGTGTGCAGCCTTGAGCTGGGAGCCCGGGAGGGCGGTGGTGCAGAGGAGAGAGGGGGTGCTGATACCTGCTCTTGGGAGATTCTGGTCAGGGCAGCAGACAATGGTGCCCACTTGGACACAGATGAACACAGTGCTGGCCATAGCCTTGTAATTATCTCTTAATCTGGGTTTGGGGTGCAGGCATTTGATCCTTTTTAGCTTGATTTACAAGGCCCTGGGCCCTGGAAGGCGGCACAGAGTGTAATTATTCTTTGTTTTTGTCCTGCACCTGCCATAGTGCCTGGCACACACCCAGCCTTCCGCTGACATGCACGACAACCCACCCCTTCATTTGTCCCCTCGTCCTACAGGGTAGGTGTGACGAGTGTGCCCCCTCAGACCTAAGGGAACTGGAGCTCTGAGATAGGCCCACATCCGTACAGCTAAGTAGTGATGGAAACCTGACTCAGAACGGTTGTGTCTCGTCCCCTTTAATTCAGGCCTTTTTCTGTATTGTACAGACACGTACACATCTGGCGTTGTACCCAGGCTGATATTCGTGTGCTGACAATGTGGGTCATTAAAGCCCACAGGAAATGGAAAGAAGAGAACCGGGATCAGAAGCAGCTATTTCAACATGTTCCACCCTGTGGAAAGGGTTGCCTGGATTGTCCATCCCCTCCCATTTGGAGGGACACGGTAAACCTTCCCAAGTGGTGCTAGTGTGAAGAATCTGCCTGCCAAGGAAGGAAGCACAGGAGACGTGAGTTTGACTCCTGGGTCAGGAGGATCCCCTGGAGGGGAGGGCAGGGCACCCTGCTCCAGTTGTCTTGCTTGGGAAGCCCCATGGACGGAGGAGCCTGTCCGGAGGAGAGCTGGACATGACAGAGGGACAAGCGCACACACCCACCCACCCCGAACGCCAAGCCTCCGAGCTGGTGCAGTGAGGAGAGTCCAGATTCTGCAAAATCTGACAGCTTGGCCATTCTGTGCCCACCACTGAGCTCTGACTGGCCTCTTTCCTTGAAGTGTTCAGCCTAGTGTATTTATTATTCATCCCCTCATTTGTTCAACAACAGATTTTAATTGGGCATCTGTTAGGCAGTCAACGCTAATCATAGAAACAAATGTAAAATTGGAAAATGTGGCCGGTGCTTCCACAGAGGGGGCAGCAGTGGCCATTCCAATTGTTAATCCTGGTTATTGGCCAACCCTTGCTGTGAAGGACATCCTCTCTGGAAGATCTTCCTGAGGAAGTGGGGTTGGATGGACATTTTATTTTAGGAGAGCAAAATCAATTTCCTCTTGCGAAGGGCCTTGCTCATTCATTTCAGAATAGGTGAAGGTGGCCCGTGTTTTGTTGGCTGGAGAATCCTGGCTGTGGACGTGGGGCACAAGGCTTTCTGCTCCTCCCTCTTTCTTCTGGACACAGAAGAGGTTTAGCCCTCGTCCTACAGGGTAGGTGTGACGAGTGTGCCCCTCAGACCTAAGGGAACTGGAGCTCTGAGATAGGCCCACATCCGTACAGCTAAGTAGTGATGGAAACCTGACTCAGAACGGTTGTGTCTCGTCCCCTTTAATTCAGGCCTTTTTCTGTATTGTACAGACACGTACACATCTGGCGTTGTACCCAGGCTGATATTCGTGTGCTGACAATGTGGGTCATTAAAGCCCACAGGAAATGGAAAGAAGAGAACCGGGATCAGAAGCAGCTATTTCAACATGTTCCACCCTGTGGAAAGGGTTGCCTGGATTGTCCATCCCCTCCCATTTGGAGGGACACGGTAAACCTTCCCAAGTGGTGCTAGTGTGAAGAATCTGCCTGCCAAGGAAGGAAGCACAGGAGACGTGAGTTTGACTCCTGGGTCAGGAGGATCCCCTGGAGGGGAGGGCAGGGCACCCTGCTCCAGTTGTCTTGCTTGGGAAGCCCCATGGACGGAGGAGCCTGTCCGGAGGAGAGCTGGACATGACAGAGGGACAAGCGCACACACCCACCCACCCCGAACGCCAAGCCTCCGAGCTGGTGCAGTGAGGAGAGTCCAGATTCTGCAAAATCTGACAGCTTGGCCATTCTGTGCCCACCACTGAGCTCTGACTGGCCTCTTTCCTTGAAGTGTTCAGCCTAGTGTATTTATTATTCATCCCCTCATTTGTTCAACAACAGATTTTAATTGGGCATCTGTTAGGCAGTCAACGCTAATCATAGAAACAAATGTAAAATTGGAAAATGTGGCCGGTGCTTCCACAGAGGGGGCAGCAGTGGCCATTCCAATTGTTAATCCTGGTTATTGGCCAACCCTTGCTGTGAAGGACATCCTCTCTGGAAGATCTTCCTGAGGAAGTGGGGTTGGATGGACATTTTATTTTAGGAGAGCAAAATCAATTTCCTCTTGCGAAGGGCCTTGCTCATTCATTTCAGAATAGGTGAAGGTGGCCCGTGTTTTGTTGGCTGGAGAATCCTGGCTGTGGACGTGGGGTCACAAGGGCTTTTTCTGCTCCTCCCTCTTTCTTCTGGACACAGAACCATTGATGCTTTTGGTTTCTCCAGCAGAGGGTGGGCAGGGAGAGCAAAAATTCTGTTTCTCACAAGCATCGTTGATCCAGGGATTCAGAACGTAGGCATTTCTAGCGTATTAACCATGCGTTTTTCTCCCTCTTCGCCACAGAGAACCTGGAGACCTAGAATCTCCACCTCCCATTTTCTACTAGCTTAAGGCCCCTGCGGGTAACAGGTGCTGTCTTAATCAGCTCAGCAGTGTCCTCAGAGGGCTAATAGGAAGTGATTGGCTTCATGCAGGGAACGCCAAACCCCACTCATCCAGGCTAAGTGGATCGATACTGGAGAATGAATGAATGAGCCTTTAAAAATAAATACATATTTAATACGTAGAAACATTACATATGAATGTGTATATATGCATATGGGCTTCCCTGGTAGCTCAGTGGTTTAAAAAAAAAAACAAAAAACCTGCCTCCGAATTCAGAAGATGTGAGTTTGATCCCTGGGTCAGGAAGTTCTCTTGGAGAAGGAAATGGCAAGCTATTCTAGTGTTCCTGCTTAGGAAGATCCCACGGACAGAGGAGCCTGGTGGGCTACAGTCCGTAGGGTCACAGAGTCAGACACGACTGAAGTGACTTAGCACAAGTGCACACACAGACACACACACACACATATACACATACACATATGCATCTAATTTCAAACACTGACTATCCCCTAGGACTGGAGCCCACAACCAGTTCATGACTAGTTAGGAAGTGGGCCGCACAGCAGGAGCTGAGCAGTGGGTGAGCGAGTGAATCTTCATCTGTATTTACAGGTGCTCCTCACTTGCATTACCACCTGAGGGCATTAGTGTCTCATAGGAGTGCAAGCCACAATGAGACCATGGAGTAGACTGGCCATCAGCAACACACGTGGAGTGTTAAACTGTCTCCCATCACCCCTAGATGGGACCATCTAGTTGCGGGAAAACAAGCTCAGGGCTCCCACTGATCCCACATGATGGTGAGTTATATAAAGAAGGCTGAGTGCCAAAGAATTGATGCTTTCGAACTGTGGTGCTGGAGAAGACTCTTGAGAGTCCCTTGGACGGCAAGGACATCAAACCGGTCAGTCCTAAAGAAAATCAACCCTGCTTATGCCTTGGAAGCGACGCTTGATTCTGAAACTTCAGTACTTTGACCACCTGATATTAAGAGCCGACTCATTGGAAACGACCCTGATGCTGGGAAAGATTGAGGGCACAAGGAAAAGGGGGCGACAGAAAATGAAATGATTGGATGGCATCACCAACTCAATGGACCTGAGTTTGAGCAAGCTGTGGGAGATGGTTAAAGGACAGAGCAGCCTGGCGTGCTGCAGTCCATGGGGTCACAAAGAGTTGGACATGACCAAGCCACTGAATAACAGCAAAACTACCCAGGCCAACACTGCTCCTCGCAGTGTCTCTACGGATGCCTTTTCAGGGATTGTCTTTGACGATTATCCCAGGAGTTGTTTCCACCTGTTTTCATGGAGTAAAATTCCAGCCTGGAGCAAGTTTTCTTCCCTCATGCTGCTCTGTGTCATGAGTTTCCTTCTGTATAAATGGAGGATCCTGGTAATACTCACCTTGTAGGTTGGTTTGAAGATGAACTAAGTAAGGTGGGGCATCTCTCTCTGCACGGTATGGGCTCACTTTCTGTTCATTGCTTTTCATCTGTCTCCCCTTTCAGTTCAAGGAAAAGAGGTGTTTTCATATTGGTGTCCTTTGGGGATAACTTAATCTGATCTGAAGGACAGGCCTTGGGACTTGCGGTTGTTCGTCATTGCGGTACCTTTGCTGAGTTATTTGGGGCTGGCAGACCTGGAAAAATAGTGAGTGGTCCAGAAGGTGGTTAGGGCTGTGCATGATCAGTTCAGGCTGCCTGTCTTGTCTCAGGATTTCTCGGTATGTTTCTGAAACCTGATCCCCTTTCTCATAGGAAAGGGAGGGGGCCGAGAAACCAGCCCTGAGGGTGTTGGCGTGTTTTTCCCAGTGCTGAACCTCCTGTGATGTGGCTTCGTGAACTTATGATTTCAACTTAATCGGTGCTCCCGTAAGGCTCTGTGGGAGGACGCTGAATGATGGAGGGTAGAATTGTCTTCTGAGTTTGAGAGGAGTGGCCGTCTTTGCTATGAAGTATAAAGAGAAAAGATGCTTTTGGTGCTAAGGAGAAGATGCAGAGGGAAAACTCTTAGCAATATGAGAAGAACTTGTAGGAAGGAGCCAAGGTAAGATTTAAAGGCAATCTTTAAAAGAGATTTGGGAGGAGTGGGGTGTCTGTGGGGTGTGAGATGGGCTCAAGGGTGGATTGTACAACACGGGGGATACAGCCAATATTTTGTAATCGCTGTAAATGGAAAATAACCTTTAAAATTACATAAAAATTAAATTTAAAAAGATGGGAGACTTTTGTGAGATGAAGATCGGCTTTGGGTGCCCTCTCTGATGCTTGTGCTGTCCTTCCCGAGACTTCTTTGTGGAATGTGCATTTCAAGGAACACTTAAACGTGTTATGTCTGAATATTTTATGGAAACAAAAAATTATCTGTTTTGTCTTATCATAATGTGGAAATTACTGTTTTGAATATCCCTGTGGTAAAGACAGGGTTAGTATATAGGAAAGTAGGAAAGCAAACATTTTAAGGGTCTGCCTGTATGAGAAAATGGAGGATCCTGGTAATACTCACCTTGTAGGTTGGTTTGAAGATGAACTAAGTAAGGTGGGGCATCTCTCTGCACGGTATGGGCTCACTTTCTGTTCATTGCTTTTCATCTGTCTCCCTTTCAGTTCAAGGAAAAGAGGTGTTTTCATATTGGTGTCCTTTGGGGATAACTTAATCTGATCTGAAGGACAGGCCTTGGGACTTGCGGTTGTTCGTCATTGCGGTACCTTTGCTGAGTTATTTGGGGCTGGCAGACCTGGAAAAATAGTGAGTGGTCCAGAAGGTGGTTAGGGCTGTGCATGATCAGTTCAGGCTGCCTGTCTTGTCTCAGGATTTCTCGGTATGTTTCTGAAACCTGATCCCCTTTCTCATAGGAAAGGGAGGGGGCCGAGAAACCAGCCCTGAGGGTGTTGGCGTGTTTTTCCCAGTGCTGAACCTCCTGTGATGTGGCTTCGTGAACTTATGATTTCAACTTAATCGGTGCTCCCGTAAGGCTCTGTGGGAGGACGCTGAATGATGGAGGGTAGAATTGTCTTCTGAGTTTGAGAGGAGTGGCCGTCTTTGCTATGAAGTATAAAGAGAAAAGATGCTTTTGGTGCTAAGGAGAAGATGCAGAGGGAAAACTCTTAGCAATATGAGAAGAACTTGTAGGAAGGAGCCAAGGTAAGATTTAAAGGCAATCTTTAAAAGAGATTTGGGAGGAGTGGGGTGTCTGTGGGGTGTGAGATGGGCTCAAGGGTGGATTGTACAACACGGGGGATACAGCCAATATTTTGTAATCGCTGTAAATGGAAAATAACCTTTAAAATTACATAAAAATTAAATTTAAAAAGATGGGAGACTTTTGTGAGATGAAGATCGGCTTTGGGTGCCCTCTCTGATGCTTGTGCTGTCCTTCCCGAGACTTCTTTGTGGAATGTGCATTTCAAGGAACACTTAAACGTGTTATGTCTGAATATTTTATGAGCACTTAGTCATATATTAGTAGGAATACTGTGATCTGTTTTGTCTCTATCAACATCCGTGGTAAATACTGTTTGAATATGCCCTGTGTAAGAGACAGGGTTAGTATATAGGAAAGTAGGAAAGCAAACATTTTAAGTCTGCCTTGGGAAATTCTGACACTTAATGTTGATGTGACCTCACCATATTTTTTCTTTCATTGAGACTCCTCACCACTAAACTTTATTAGCTTCATAATATTTTTCACTTTTGAAATTTTTTTTTGTCTCTGTTGATTATCTGGATCCCCCTTCTGCATCCTGGCTGCGGAGCCACAGGAATGGGAGGTTTCTAGGAGTAGGGACCTAGGCCACGGCTGTGTCTCTACTTAGAGCAGGGCGGGCACCTAGAACAGCACACGGCGCACACGTTTTATGGGATGAACAGTAGTTATGCTCACTGTGAATGAGAGCACTGAAGGGTGAAGAAGAAACGTAAAATGCCTCCTCTTTGCTCCAGGAGTTTGTATTCTCAGATCTGAAGGGCAGCTGTGGGCAGAACTCTGTTCTTATACCAACTAGAGTGTTATTTTTTGCAGTGCTATTAGATAGCTCTGTGGTTTTGTGTGTGCATGCGTGTGTGTGTGTGTGTGTGTGTGTGTGTTAGTTTGTCACTCGTGTCTGACTCTGTAATCCCATGGACTGAAGCTCATCAGACTCCTCTGTCCATGGAATTCTCCGGGCAAGAATATTGGGGTGGGTAGACATTCTCTTCTTCAGGGGATCTTCCTGATCAAACCCACGTCTCCTGCATTGCAGGCAGATTCTTTACCATCTGAGCCACCAGGGAAGCCCTTGTGGCTTTATACACATCTCTTAACTTCTTTGGTCTTTGACTTCCTGTTCTGAAAGGGAAAGAAGTGGACAAGGGCATCTTTTCAGCCTCTTCTTTTTTTTTGCCATTTTTTTTCATTTTGCTTCTTTGCTTTTACAGAGTTTTGTTGTTTACAGATATATATAATCCCAGATTAGTCATAGGTATGTCCCATCCCGAGCACATTTTCCCGAGACTTCTTTGTGGAATGTGCATTTCAAGGAACACTTAAACGTGTTATGTCTGAATATTTTATGAGCACTTAGTCATATATTAGTAGGAATACTGTGATCTGTTTTGTCTCTATCAACATCCGTGGTAAATACTGTTTGAATATGCCCTGTGTAAGAGACAGGGTTAGTATATAGGAAAGTAGGAAAGCAAACATTTTAAGTCTGCCTTGGGAAATTCTGACACTTAATGTTGATGTGACCTCACCATATTTTTTCTTTCATTGAGACTCCTCACCACTAAACTTTATTAGCTTCATAATATTTTTCACTTTTGAAATTTTTTTTTGTCTCTGTTGATTATCTGGATCCCCCTTCTGCATCCTGGCTGCGGAGCCACAGGAATGGGAGGTTTCTAGGAGTAGGGACCTAGGCCACGGCTGTGTCTCTACTTAGAGCAGGGCGGGCACCTAGAACAGCACACGGCGCACACGTTTTATGGGATGAACAGTAGTTATGCTCACTGTGAATGAGAGCACTGAAGGGTGAAGAAGAAACGTAAAATGCCTCCTCTTTGCTCCAGGAGTTTGTATTCTCAGATCTGAAGGGCAGCTGTGGGCAGAACTCTGTTCTTATACCAACTAGAGTGTTATTTTTTGCAGTGCTATTAGATAGCTCTGTGGTTTTGTGTGTGCATGCGTGTGTGTGTGTGTGTGTGTGTGTGTTAGTTTGTCACTCGTGTCTGACTCTGTAATCCCATGGACTGAAGCTCATCAGACTCCTCTGTCCATGGAATTCTCCGGGCAAGAATATTGGGGTGGGTAGACATTCTCTTCTTCAGGGGATCTTCCTGATCAAACCCACGTCTCCTGCATTGCAGGCAGATTCTTTACCATCTGAGCCACCAGGGAAGCCCTTGTGGCTTTATACACATCTCTTAACTTCTTTGGTCTTTGACTTCCTGTTCTGAAAGGGAAAGAAGTGGACAAGGGCATCTTTTCAGCCTCTTCTTTTTTTTTGCCATTTTTTTTCATTTTGCTTCTTTGCTTTTACAGAGTTTTGTTGTTTACAGATATATATAATCCCAGATTAGTCATAGGTATGTCCCATCCCCCCATCCCACCCCTTCAGGCCATCGCAGAGCCCCCATGTAAGATCCTTGAACCCACAGCTCATTGACAATTGTTATCTCCTTTATGTATGATAGTACAGGGCTCCATGTTACTCTTTCCATATCTCTCACCCACTCTTCCCTCTCCCCAATGTCCATAAGTCTGTTCTCTATGACTGTTGTTCCATCGATGCTCTGCATGCGTGTTTATCAGTACGATCTTACTAGATTCCATATATATGTGTTAGTATACTATACTTGTCCTTCTCTTTTTGACTTACTTCACTTTGTATAATAGGTTCTAGATTCATCCATCTCGTTAGGACTGAATCTTCTGCATTTCTTTTTGCGGCTGAGAAGCACTCCATAGTATATATGTACCAGAGCTGCTTTATCCATTTTTTCGTCAATGGACAGCTAGGTTGCTTCCATGTTCTAGCTATTAGCCTCTTCTTGCTGTAAGGATTGGTCCATGACTTTTTTAAATAGAGTTATAGACAATGATAAAATTAGCTGGAGACAGAGTAACACTGAAAGGAAGCAGGGCTTTGTAGAAGTCCGAAGAAGCGAGCCAGGATGGCCGGTTTCTCTCTCTGCCTGTGGATTGACGCTCTGGGCATCTGCGTGACTCTGGCCCTCCGCAACCTGCTATACAACCCAGGCCGCCTCGCCCTCTTGGTTCAGTTCATGTAAGAGAATCAGATACTCGAGAATGGTGATATTTGCTGTGTGTGGTGCCGGGTCCGTGAGCTGGAACTGGACCAGGACTCCTGAGCTAGGGCTGCTCTCTACTCATGCTATGTCTTCCATGTGTGTGAAACAGCCGAGTGTGACTTTCCGTACGACTCCAAGACGAGTGTATGTGGATGCTCTAGAGAACCCAGTTGGCTGCTCTGAACACTTTTAACCCACTTTAGCAACCCTCCTGCCCTCACCCTAGGTAGAGGATCACCGAAAATTTGCTACAGACTTCCCTTTACCTTTAGTTGAAGGTGTAGTGATGAAGTAGCCAACAAGTATCGATTGCTTGCCTCAGCTTTGTTTCACACTGTGCTCCTGTGGCGGGAATGCCCAGGAAGGAGCTAGGAGTGCCCGCCCCGAGGGCTGGCAGGCAGATGAAGCAGGACCTCCTAGATTTCTCCCTCGCCTGCTCCCACCACCTGCAGTCAGGCCACTCCTGCCTCTCTCCCTGCTCCCCGGTGCTCTCCAGCCTCGTCTCCTTAGCTTGAACCTTCTCTCTGCTTTATTAAGAGGGCTGTTTTCCCTTGGCTGACCCATGCAGCACGTAGGATCTTACTTCCCCAATCAGAGACCAAACCTGCACCCCTTGCACTGGCAGCTCAGGGTCTTAACCACTGTACCTCCAGGGAACTCCTTCTCTTTTGACTTACTTCACTTTGTATATAGGTTCTAGTACCATGAGACTGCTTCTGCATTTCTTTTCTGAGAAGCACTCCATAGTATATATGTACCAGAGCTGCTTTATCCATTTTCGTCAATGGACAGCTAGGTTGCTTCCATGTTCTAGCTATTAGCCTCTTCTTGCTGTAAGGATTGGTCCATGACTTTTTTAAATAGAGTTATAGACAATGATAAAATTAGCTGGAGACAGAGTAACACTGAAAGGAAGCAGGGCTTTGTAGAAGTCCAAGAAGCGAGCCAGGATGGCCGGTTTCTCTCTCTGCCTGTGGATTGACGCTCTGGGCATCTGCGTGACTCTGGCCCTCCGCAACCTGCTATACAACCCAGGCCGCCTCGCCCTCTTGGTTCAGTTCATGTAAGAGAATCAGATACTCGAGAATGGTGATATTTGCTGTGTGTGGTGCCGGGTCCGTGAGCTGGAACTGGACCAGGACTCCTGAGCTAGGGCTGCTCTCTACTCATGCTATGTCTTCCATGTGTGTGAAACAGCCGAGTGTGACTTTCCGTACGACTCCAAGACGAGTGTATGTGGATGCTCTAGAGAACCCAGTTGGCTGCTCTGAACACTTTTAACCCACTTTAGCAACCCTCCTGCCCTCACCCTAGGTAGAGGATCACCGAAAATTTGCTACAGACTTCCCTTTACCTTTAGTTGAAGGTGTAGTGATGAAGTAGCCAACAAGTATCGATTGCTTGCCTCAGCTTTGTTTCACACTGTGCTCCTGTGGCGGGAATGCCCAGGAAGGAGCTAGGAGTGCCCCGCCCCCGAGGGCTGGCAGGCAGATGAAGCAGGACCTCCTAGATTTCTCCCTCGCCTGCTCCCACCACCTGCAGTCAGGCCACTCCTGCCTCTCTCCCTGCTCCCCGGTGCTCTCCAGCCTCGTCTCCTTAGCTTGAACCTTCTCTCTGCTTTATTAAGAGGGCTGTTTTCCCTTGGCTGACCCATGCAGCACGTAGGATCTTACTTCCCCAATCAGAGACCAAACCTGCACCCCTTGCACTGGCAGCTCAGGGTCTTAACCACTGTACCTCCAGGGAACTCTGGGGGCGGGGGTGGGGGGCTTCCTTCTAAGCGTCTCACTTAACCGTCTGCTTTCTTCTTATAAACACATCACTCCACTCTCCAGATTTCTTCAGTTCCTCCTTGTCGCCTACAGCAGCGATCCCCAACGTTTTTGGCACCAGGGACCAGTTTCGTGGAGACAGTTTTTCTGCAGACTAGGGTAGGAGAAGGGTGGTTTGGGGGTGATTCAAGCACATTACATTTATTGTGCATGTGATTTCTATGGTAAGGACATCACCTCCACCTCGGATCATCAGACATTAAGATGCTGGAGGTTGGGGAACCCTGGCTTACTTGGTCATGTTCATCTCTCACCGTACCCATCTCCCGCCCCTCCTCCAGCGGTGTGGGGCTCGTGATGAGGTCAAGGTCCTCGAGAGAGCTTGCACCTGTTTCTTGCCCTGAGCCAATCCCTCCACTTGGAATATGGTCTGCTAGTAAAATTTTACTCGTGTTTTGAAGGTCCGCTCAAATGCTTCCTCCTCTGTGAAGCGCTGTCCGTGTTCCCTTGCCACCCCGGGCATTCATTGTCTGGTTATGGGCACGGGACTTTGAACACACGCTTCCCCCATCCCACCCTCCTGGGGCAGTTTTGGTAAGAGGACAGTTTGGATCGAGTAGTTGAATTAGAGGCCTGCTTGTAGAGGGTGAAGTGAACAGAGAGGAAGGGGATGCAGCTGGCAGAGATCACCAGTTAGGGGAGGGGGATCATACAATGAAAAAAGGCCGATAACTTCAAGAAGTATGTGAAACCGAAATCATCTGACCCATTTGGGGTGAATATTTGCCCTCTTGGGGCAACTGGGTATCATAGATAGCAACTTATCTCATGCAAATAAGACTCTCGCAACTGAGCTCAAGAATGGAGTCTCATTGCCTTCTCACTAAAATTACTCATTACCTTCTCACTAAGATTGCCCGGAGAAGAAACAATGTAGAGTCTGAAAGCAGATGGCTTTTATTCAGTCATTCATTTATTTTTGGCTGTGCTGAGTCTTTGCTGCTGTGAGCAGGTCTTTGTTGCTGTGGCTTTGTCTCTGTGTGCGGGCTTTCTCTAGTTGAGAAAGGTAGGGGCTTTCTCTAGTTGAGAAAGGTAGGGGCTGTTCTCTAGTTGAGAAAGGTAGGGGCTGTTCTCTAGTTGAGAAAGGTAGGGGCTTTCTCTAGTTGAGAAAGGTAGGGGCTGTTCTCTAGTTGAGAAAGGTAGGGGCTATTCTCTAGTTGTGGTGCATAGGCTCCTCCTTGTTATAGTGGCTTCTCTCATCGCAGAGCTGGGCTCTAGGTGTCTGGGCTTCAGTACTTGTGGCATGCTGGCTCAGGAGATGCCGTGCATGGGCTTAGTTATTCTGTGGTATGTGGGATCCTCCCGGACCAGGGATCAAACCCATGTCCTCTTCATTGGTAGGTGGATTCTTAACCAATGGACTGCCAGGGAAGGTCTAGATGGCTTTTCTTTTGATCGAAAGAATCCTAGCTAATGAAACAAGGAAAGCCCCCCTCCAGCTTGCTGTTTATTGCTGAAATGTGGGTGATGAGCAGGAAAGATAGAGGAGAACAGGAGCATTTTTTTAAAAATTAAAAACAATTTTTTACAGAGGTTGTTGTTCACAGACATGTATGTTCCCAGATCAGTCATATGCATATTCCTGGCTCCCCCCGCTACCTAGTCCCATCCCATCCCTCCAGGCTTTCACACCGCGCCCCTGCAGGATCTCCTATTCCCACAGCGCAATGACTATAGTTATCTTTTTCACATATGATCGTATAGGTTTCCATGTTACTCCTTCTGTGCCTCCCACCCGCTGTTCATTCCCCACAATGTCCATATGTCTACTGTCCATGTCTGTTTTTCCATGGCTTCACTGCAGTTAGGGAGGGGATCATACAATGAAAAAAGGCCGATAACTTCAAGAAGTATGTGAAACCGAAATCATCTGACCCATTTGGGGTGAATATTTGCCCTCTTGGGGCAACTGGGTATCATAGATAGCAACTTATCTCATGCAAATAAGACTCTCGCAACTGAGCTCAAGA
Source organism: Tragulus kanchil (assembly GCA_022376925.1). Lineage (NCBI taxonomy): Eukaryota > Metazoa > Chordata > Mammalia > Artiodactyla > Tragulidae > Tragulus > Tragulus kanchil. The sequence continues at coordinate 152,251,169 of JAIOJX010000006.1, forward strand.
ATGGAGTCTCATTGCCTTCTCACTAAAATTACTCATTACCTTCTCACTAAGATTGCCCGGAGAAGAAACAATGTAGAGTCTGAAAGCAGATGGCTTTTATTCAGTCATTCATTTATTTTTGGCTGTGCTGAGTCTTTGCTGCTGTGAGCAGGTCTTTGTTGCTGTGGCTTTGTCTCTGTGTGCGGGCTTTCTCTAGTTGAGAAAGGTAGGGGCTTTCTCTAGTTGAGAAAGGTAGGGGCTGTTCTCTAGTTGAGAAAGGTAGGGGCTGTTCTCTAGTTGAGAAAGGTAGGGGCTTTCTCTAGTTGAGAAAGGTAGGGGCTGTTCTCTAGTTGAGAAAGGTAGGGGCTATTCTCTAGTTGTGGTGCATAGGCTCCTCCTTGTTATAGTGGCTTCTCTCATCGCAGAGCTGGGCTCTAGGTGTCTGGGCTTCAGTACTTGTGGCATGCTGGCTCAGGAGATGCCGTGCATGGGCTTAGTTATTCTGTGGTATGTGGGATCCTCCCGGACCAGGGATCAAACCCATGTCCTCTTCATTGGTAGGTGGATTCTTAACCAATGGACTGCCAGGGAAGGTCTAGATGGCTTTTCTTTTGATCGAAAGAATCCTAGCTAATGAAACAAGGAAAGCCCCCCTCCAGCTTGCTGTTTATTGCTGAAATGTGGGTGATGAGCAGGAAAGATAGAGGAGAACAGGAGCATTTTTTTAAAAATTAAAAAACAATTTTTTACAGAGTTTGTTGTTCACAGACATGTATGTTCCCAGATCAGTCATATGCATATTCCTGGCTCCCTCCCCGCTACCTAGTCCCATCCCATCCCTCCAGGCTTTCACACCGCGCCCCTGCAGGATCTCCTATTCCCACAGCGCAATGACTATAGTTATCTTTTTCACATATGATCGTATAGGTTTCCATGTTACTCCTTCTGTGCCTCCCACCCGCTGTTCATTCCCCACAATGTCCATATGTCTACTGTCCATGTCTGTTTTTCCATGGCTTCACTGCATGTGTTATCATTACCCTCTTACTAGATTCCATATATATGTGTTAGTATACTATACTTGTCTTCCTCTCTTTTTTTTTTCTCTTTTGCAGAGGGCAGGTTGGGGAGGGAGGAGGTGGACGGGCCACTTCTATTGGTCTTTCATTGATCTACTTTCATCCATCTTTGTTCTTTGACCTGTGTGGGCCTCCCATCACAGTGGCCTTGCTCGTCGCAGAGCACTGGCTCTGGGCACATGCGCTCCAGAGCTCCGGCTCGGTAATTGGACACGTCGGTCCAGCCGCTCTGCGGCACGTGGGATCTTCCCAAGCCAGGGATCGAACCGGCATCCCTTGCTTTGCAAGGTGGTGTCCTTACCCACTGGACCACCAGGGAAGCCTTGTCTTTCTCTTTTTGACTTACTTCACTTTTTTTCGGAGGGGGGCGTTGGGGAGGGAAGGGGGCGGGTGGGACACTTTTATTGGTCTTTCATTGATCTATTTTCATCCATCTTTGTTCTTTGGCCCATGTGGGCCTACCATTGCAGTGGCCTCTCTCATTGCAGAGCACCAGCTCTGGGCGCATGCGCTCTAGAGCTCCGGCTCGGTAATTGGACACGTCGGTCCAGCCGCTCTGCGGCACGTGGGATCTTCCCAAGCCAGGGATCGAACCGGCATCCCTTGCTTTGCAAGGTGGTGTCCTTACCCACTGGACCACCAGGGAAGCCTTGTCTTTCTCTTTTTGACTTACTTCACTTTTTTTCGGAGGGGGGCGTTGGGGAGGGAAGGGGGCGGGTGGGACACTTTTATTGGTCTTTCATTGATCTATTTTCATCCATCTTTGTTCTTTGGCCCATGTGGGCCTACCATTGCAGTGGCCTCTCTCATTGCAGAGCACCAGCTCTGGGCGCATGCGCTCTAGAGCTCCGGCTTGGTAATTGGACACATCCGTCCAGCCGCTCCGCAGCACGTGGGATCTTCCCAGGCCAGGGCTCGAACCGACACCCCTTGCACTGCAAGGCAGTGTCCTTACCCAGTGGACCAGCAAGGAAGCCCAACTTCACTTTTTATAATAGGTTCTAGATCCATCCACCTCATTAGGGCTGATTCTTCTGCATTTCTTTTTACAGCGGAGAAGTACTCCATTATGTATATGTACCAGAGGTTTTTTTATCCATTCATTCTTTGATGGACATCTAGGTTGCTTCCGTGTTCTAGCTGTTCTATAGAGAGCTGCAGTGAACATTAGGGTACAGGTGCTTCTTTCAGTTTTGATTTCATCAGGGTATAAGCCTAATAGTGGGATTGTTGGGTTGTATGGAGCTTCTATTTTTAGTTTTATAAGGAATCTCCATACTGTCCTTCATAGCGGCTTTATCAATTTACGTTCCCACCAGCAATGCAAGAGGGTTCCCTTTTCTCCGCACCCTCTCCAGCAGTTATTGTCTGTAGGTTTGTTGATGATGGCCATTCTGACGGGTGTGAAGTGATATCTCATTGTAGTTTTGATTTGCATTTCTCTAATAATAAGCGAGGTTGAGCATTGTTTCATATGCTTTTTGGCCATCTGTATGTCCTCTTTGGTGAGATGTCTCTTTAGGTCTTTTCCCCATTTTTTGATTGGGTTGTTCATTTTTTCAGTGCTTCGTTGTCTGAGTTGCTTGTAAATTTTGGAGATTAATTCTTTGTCTGTTATTTCATTTGCTACTATTTTCTCCCATTCTGTGGGTTGTCGAACAGGAGCATTTTGAGTGATAAGCGCCTGTAGGGTATGTATATACAGGTGGGATACTTTTAGGGGTCAATTCTGCAAATGGTGATTACAGAATGGAACTGGAGCTTCTGGACTAGCCCTCAGGGCTCCTGTAAGTTTCCCCAAACTGAATCAGATCCTTAACCAGTGATGCGTGTTGTTACAGAAGGAAGAAAACTTTCCTATATCCTTGTAGATTCTACTGACTGGTCTAAAAATGAAATTGACAAAAGACAGATATACAGGAGAAAAATCAGGGACTTCTTTGGTGGTCCAGTGGTTAAGACTTCGTGCTTTCACTGCCATTGCCTGGGTTTGATCTCTGGTCAGGGGTTTTGTTTTCTTCACTGTTCTCATAATAGATGTTCTAGTACCTGTTACCTACTTGCTAGTGAACAATGAGTGGTGTAGACCTTATCAGAAAGTTGTCAGAGCGCTTGGCCAAAAAGATAGGCATTTCCTCCAGGGTGAAAAGTTATTTGTGGAAACACATCAGGCTATTATACCCAGACTTTCCCCATTCTAGGTTCAGTCGATGCTGCTTCTTTCCAAGCCCCTGGGAGGGTTGCAGAGTGGGTAAAGACCAGAGTTCTTGGTTGGGGCCGTTTTTTTTGTTGTTGTTCAGTAACTCAGTTCGTCCGACTCTCTGCAGTTCCACAGATTGCAGTCTAGGCTTCCCTGTCCTTCACTATCTCCGGGAGTTGCCTCAAACTTTTGTCCATCAAGTTAGTGAAACAATCCAACCGTCTCATCCTCTGTCGTCCCCTTCTCCTCCTGCCCTCAATCTTTCCCAGCATTAGGTCTTTTCCAATGAGTTGGCTGTTTGCATCAGGTGGTATTCTTGGCTGGAGAATTCCAGTGACTGAGCAACCTGGCGAGGTTGAGCATTGATGGTTGTTCCTCTTTGGTGAGATGTCTCTTTAGGTCTTTTCCCCATTTTTGATTGGGTTGTTCATTTTTTCAGTGCTTCGTTGTCTGAGTTGCTTGTAAATTTTGGAGATTAATTCTTTGTCTGTTATTTCATTTGCTACTATTTTCTCCCATTCTGTGGGTTGTCGAACAGGAGCATTTTGAGTGATAAGCGCCTGTAGGGTATGTATATACAGGTGGGATACTTTTAGGGGTCAATTCTGCAAATGGTGATTACAGAATGGAACTGGAGCTTCTGGACTAGCCCTCAGGGCTCCTGTAAGTTTCCCCAAACTGAATCAGATCCTTAACCAGTGATGCGTGTTGTTACAGAAGGAAGAAAACTTTCCTATATCCTTGTAGATTCTACTGACTGGTCTAAAAATGAAATTGACAAAAGACAGATATACAGGAGAAAAATCAGGGACTTCTTTGGTGGTCCAGTGGTTAAGACTTCGTGCTTTCACTGCCATTGCCTGGGTTTGATCTCTGGTCAGGGGTTTTGTTTTCTTCACTGTTCTCATAATAGATGTTCTAGTACCTGTTACCTACTTGCTAGTGAACAATGAGTGGTGTAGACCTTATCAGAAAGTTGTCAGAGCGCTTGGCCAAAAAGATAGGCATTTCCTCCAGGGTGAAAAGTTATTTGTGGAAACACATCAGGCTATTATACCCAGACTTTCCCCATTCTAGGTTCAGTCGATGCTGCTTCTTTCCAAGCCCCTGGGAGGGTTGCAGAGTGGGTAAAGACCAGAGTTCTTGGTTGGGGCCGTTTTTTTTGTTGTTGTTCAGTAACTCAGTTCGTCCGACTCTCTGCAGTTCCACAGATTGCAGTCTAGGCTTCCCTGTCCTTCACTATCTCCGGGAGTTGCCTCAAACTTTTGTCCATCAAGTTAGTGAAACAATCCAACCGTCTCATCCTCTGTCGTCCCCTTCTCCTCCTGCCCTCAATCTTTCCCAGCATTAGGGTCTTTTCCAATGAGTTGGCTGTTTGCATCAGGTGGTATTCTTGGCTGGAGAATTCCAGTGACTGAGCAACCTGGCGGGCTACTGTCTGTGGGTTGCAAAGAGTTGGATGCAACTGAGCGACTAACACGTTCACTTTCAGGATTGTTTTTATTTCTTCTAGCTGGAAAAAAAAGGTGAACTATGCTAACAGTTATACCATAAATCAGTTTTTCCTGGGGCTAAAGACAGATGAAATTGGGGGTGGAGGTGGGAGTGGGTCAGGGAAGGGGAGACGAGGAGGCTGGAAGGACCATTTCTGGAAAACAGCACAGCCTGTAGTCTGCTCTTGAAGTCCGTGGTCCCTCCATGGCAACAGTGCAGTAGAGTTTTGGCATAAACACCCCTCCTCCCCCTGTGCCCTTTGTCCTGTAGGACTCAAGAATTCATCCTTCTTTCCAGATACCTTGGCCTCTATCCTTGGCCCCTGGGGCAGAACCCGAGGCTTTCTGTATCTTGCCTATGGTAACCTTTAGGACTAAAACATTTTCAGCTTCAGGGGTTTGAATTCTGTTAACTAGAGAGACAGGTGGTGACAAAATTAACCGCCAGTTGGGAAGTCACAGTCATCAAATGTCTTGAAAACATTATTTTTAATAGAGTTGGGTCTTCAATCAGCTGTGAAATAGACTGTCACTGCTTTTTTGGGAGATGAGTGTGGAGCATCTGAAACATTCCTGTAGGAACTCCCCAGTTGTTTCTGGAGCATCAGCTGCCCAGTCTGCTCCAGCTGGCTCCTGAATCAAGCTTCTCCGACCGTGGCTGGCCGTAGAGTCAAGTCGGCCCGGCTAAGTATTCCCTACACTTTTTCTCTGCTGAGGCCCTCAGGGCTCCTGCATTTCTGCTTTGCCTCAGGCCTACCCCTCCTGAATCCTGCTCTCAGACCAAAATGGGATGGTCCTGGCCTCTCTGGTCTTCCAGTCCTCTCCCTGGGGCTCAGGCCAACCCTTCTCTGACTTCCTGGAGATCTCTCTGGGCCTGGCTCTGACTCTGTAAGTCCTGCTCTCTCTCTGGGCACATTGCTCTGGCTTATCTGGCTTCCCTGTGGCCTTCTCACCAGCTGGTTGATGAGATGGCTCAACTATGAGGCATCAGTTTCTCAGGTATTGTTGAGTTGCTAAGTCGTGTCCAACTCTTTTGTGACCCCATGGACTGTAGCCTGTCCCTGGGATTTCCCAGGCAAGAATACTGAAGTGGGTTGCCATGTCCTTCTCCAGGGGATCTTCCTGATCCAGGAATCGAACCCATGTCTCCTGCTTAGCAGGCGGATTCTTTACCACTGAACCACCTGGGAAGCCCATCAGACACTTATTTCTCTGATTTCACTTGGGGCCTTGAGACAGCATGGCAAGCTGTATCATCTGTCCCATCGGACGTCAGTGCCTATTGATTGGTTAGGGCAAACTCTTTGTCACGTCTCACTTCAAGGTTTTTGTGGGCTTGGGTTTCCCAGATGGCCTTGCTTTTTGACTGAGAGCCGCCTCCCACAGAACAGAAGCAATTGACCTTGGCCTCTATCCTTGGCCCTGGGGCAGAACCCGAGGCTTTCTGTATCTTGCCTATGGTAACCTTTAGGACTAAAACATTTTCAGCTTCAGGGGTTTGAATTCTGTTAACTAGAGAGACAGGTGGTGACAAAATTAACCGCCAGTTGGGAAGTCACAGTCATCAAATGTCTTGAAAACATTATTTTTAATAGAGTTGGGTCTTCAATCAGCTGTGAAATAGACTGTCACTGCTTTTTTGGGAGATGAGTGTGGAGCATCTGAAACATTCCTGTAGGAACTCCCCAGTTGTTTCTGGAGCATCAGCTGCCCAGTCTGCTCCAGCTGGCTCCTGAATCAAGCTTCTCCGACCGTGGCTGGCCGTAGAGTCAAGTCGGCCCGGCTAAGTATTCCCTACACTTTTTCTCTGCTGAGGCCCTCAGGGCTCCTGCATTTCTGCTTTGCCTCAGGCCTACCCCTCCTGAATCCTGCTCTCAGACCAAAATGGGATGGTCCTGGCCTCTCTGGTCTTCCAGTCCTCTCCCTGGGGCTCAGGCCAACCCTTCTCTGACTTCCTGGAGATCTCTCTGGGCCTGGCTCTGACTCTGTAAGTCCTGCTCTCTCTGGGCACATTGCTCTGGCTTATCTGGCTTCCCTGTGGCCTTCTCACCAGCTGGTTGATGAGATGGCTCAACTATGAGGCATCAGTTTCTCAGGTATTGTTGAGTTGCTAAGTCGTGTCCAACTCTTTTGTGACCCCATGGACTGTAGCCTGTCCCTGGGATTTCCCAGGCAAGAATACTGAAGTGGGTTGCCATGTCCTTCTCCAGGGGATCTTCCTGATCCAGGAATCGAACCCATGTCTCCTGCTTAGCAGGCGGATTCTTTACCACTGAACCACCTGGGAAGCCCATCAGACACTTATTTCTCTGATTTCACTTGGGGCCTTGAGACAGCATGGCAAGCTGTATCATCTGTCCCATCGGACGTCAGTGCCTATTGATTGGTTAGGGCAAACTCTTTGTCACGTCTCACTTCAAGGTTTTTGTGGGCTTGGGTTTCCCAGATGGCCTTGCTTTTTGACTGAGAGCCGCCTCCCACAGAACAGAAGCAATTGACCGTTTTAGGAGAATGACCATTCAGGTCCTTCCCAGCAACTCCACCCCAAGTTCAGATAGTCCCCGGTCTTGTCACTGAGGTTGTTCCTGCCACCCATCCCTTCCCAGCTCTGAGTGAAAGCTGTGGCCCAGCATTGCTGTGTGCTCAAAGTGAAGCATAAAGAGTTGAGGGTTAGAGAAGCTGGACGCAAATCCTCATCCTTTGGTTTGCCAGTTGTTCACTCTTAGACATGTCATATATTCCCTTGAGTCCTTATTTGCTTTATATTTATTTATTTTGAAAAATATTTGTTTTATTCTTTCTTTATTTGGCTGCATTAATTAATTACTTATTTATTTGTCGTATTGTTTCATGTCAACTTTTAGTTGTGGCATGTGGAATCTAGTTCCCTGAGCAGGAGTCAAACCCAGGCCCCCTGCATTGGGAAGGCAGAGTCTTAGCCATTGAACCACTGGGGATGTCCCCTTCATCTTTAAAATGAAGATCAGGGTGTGTAAATATAATGTTTATCTATTGTGTAAGATCAGAAAAAAATCATATGGAAGAACGTACAGGAAAGCACTTTGCAGATTGGAAAGCACTGTTTCAATGTAGAGGATTGCTGTTACTATTAAACCCAACATATTTGTGTGCAATAGCTTGAATACACTAAAAAAGCATCCAGTACTTGTGCTAAAGGAGGGTTTCTCTGATGAAGCCAACCTGTTATCTCCCAGGCTTGGGCAAGACCACCATAATAGAAAAGAATATGAAAAAGAATGTACCTATACACAGATACGTAACTAATCACTTTGCTGTACCTCAGAAATTAACACACCATTGATAAATCAACTATACGTTAATAAAATTTTAAAACAAAAACCAAAGGAATACCAATGTCACCCCCAAAAAGGTACCCTGTTTCCTGATTTCACTTGGGGCCTTGAGACAGCATGGCAAGCTGTATCATCTGTCCCATCGGACGTCAGTGCCTATTGATTGGTTAGGGCAAACTCTTTGTCACGTCTCACTTCAAGGTTTTTGTGGGCTTGGGTTTCCCAGATGGCCTTGCTTTTTGACTGAGAGCCGCCTCCCACAGAACAGAAGCAATTGACCGTTTTAGGAGAATGACCATTCAGGTCCTTCCCAGCAACTCCACCCCAAGTTCAGATAGTCCCCGGTCTTGTCACTGAGGTTGTTCCTGCCACCCATCCCTTCCCAGCTCTGAGTGAAAGCTGTGGCCCAGCATTGCTGTGTGCTCAAAGTGAAGCATAAAGAGTTGAGGGTTAGAGAAGCTGGACGCAAATCCTCATCCTTTGGTTTGCCAGTTGTTCACTCTTAGACATGTCATATATTCCCTTGAGTCCTTATTTGCTTTATATTTATTTATTTTGAAAAATATTTGTTTTATTCTTTCTTTATTTGGCTGCATTAATTAATTACTTATTTATTTGTCGTATTGTTTCATGTCAACTTTTAGTTGTGGCATGTGGAATCTAGTTCCCTGAGCAGGAGTCAAACCCAGGCCCCCTGCATTGGGAAGGCAGAGTCTTAGCCATTGAACCACTGGGGATGTCCCCTTCATCTTTAAAATGAAGATCAGGGTGTGTAAATATAATGTTTATCTATTGTGTAAGATCAGAAAAAAATCATATGGAAGAACGTACAGGAAAGCACTTTGCAGATTGGAAAGCACTGTTTCAATGTAGAGGATTGCTGTTACTATTAAACCCAACATATTTGTGTGCAATAGCTTGAATACACTAAAAAAGCATCCAGTACTTGTGCTAAAGGAGGGTTTCTCTGATGAAGCCAACCTGTTATCTCCCAGGCTTGGGCAAGACCACCATAATAGAAAAGAATATGAAAAAGAATGTACCTATACACAGATACGTAACTAATCACTTTGCTGTACCTCAGAAATTAACACACCATTGATAAATCAACTATACGTTAATAAAAATTTTAAAAACAAAACAACCAAAGGAATACCAATGTCACCCCCCAAAAAAGGTACTAGCATCCAGTTATAAAATAAATAAGCCATGGGGGTGTAATTTAAAGCATGACTGTAGTTAAAAATGTTATATCGTATATTTGCAAGTTGCTGAGAGAGCAGATCTTAAAAAGTTCTCATCAGAGGAAAATATTGTAACTGTGTGTAGTGATGGGTATTAACTAGATTTATTGTGTTAATTGTTTTGTAAAACATTCACATGTTGAATGTTTTATACTTGAAATTAGTATGACTTACGTCAGTACACCTCAATAAAATATATAAATTTTTTTGAATTAAAAAGAACAAAATTTTATATTCCTAGCATCTAAGAAAGAAAGAAATAAACAAAACTGGTGCAGCCTTGGGCTCCCAAATCCTTTTCCACTCATGTTTACCTGTGATGTCTGATTGGAGGGCCGCATTTGTTCCTGTTTGCCCTCTGATGGAGACTCTCGCAACGTGAGGTATGGCTCCTTCAGAGCGGAGGGCTGAGAGCTGGTCCACAGCTTTGGCACAGAGGTGGGGCTGGTGTTGGGAGGGCCATGCCAGCCACTGTGGGTTTTCTTACAGTGGTGACTTTATGGGGAAGGTTCGTATCTGTGTAATTCAAGTTGGCATCTCCAGAGCACCAAGGCTTGAAGCCTGGTCTGCTGCACGCATGGAGGAATGAATGACCTATCAAGAATGTGTACGGATTGGTGTGCTCCCGGAGGTCACAGACCAGGTGAAAGCCTAGCGGGATTTGAAAAAGCGATAAATCATATGGAAGAACGTACAGGAAAGCACTTTGCAGATTGGAAAGCACTGTTTCAATGTAGAGGATTGCTGTTACTATTAAACCCAACATATTTGTGTGCAATAGCTTGAATACACTAAAAAAGCATCCAGTACTTGTGCTAAAGGAGGGTTTCTCTGATGAAGCCAACCTGTTATCTCCCAGGCTTGGGCAAGACCACCATAATAGAAAAGAATATGAAAAAGAATGTACCTATACACAGATACGTAACTAATCACTTTGCTGTACCTCAGAAATTAACACACCATTGATAAATCAACTATACGTTAATAAAAATTTTAAAAACAAAAAAACCAAAGGAATACCAATGTCACCCCCCAAAAAAGGTACTAGCATCCAGTTATAAAATAAATAAGCCATGGGGGTGTAATTTAAAGCATGACTGTAGTTAAAAATGTTATATCGTATATTTGCAAGTTGCTGAGAGAGCAGATCTTAAAAAGTTCTCATCAGAGGAAAATATTGTAACTGTGTGTAGTGATGGGTATTAACTAGATTTATTGTGTTAATTGTTTTGTAAAACATTCACATGTTGAATGTTTTATACTTGAAATTAGTATGACTTACGTCAGTACACCTCAATAAAATATATAAATTTTTTTGAATTAAAAAGAACAAAATTTTATATTCCTAGCATCTAAGAAAGAAAGAAATAAACAAAACTGGTGCAGCCTTGGGCTCCCAAATCCTTTTCCACTCATGTTTACCTGTGATGTCTGATTGGAGGGCCGCATTTGTTCCTGTTTGCCCTCTGATGGAGACTCTCGCAACGTGAGGTATGGCTCCTTCAGAGCGGAGGGCTGAGAGCTGGTCCACAGCTTTGGCACAGAGGTGGGGCTGGTGTTGGGAGGGCCATGCCAGCCACTGTGGGTTTTCTTACAGTGGTGACTTTATGGGGAAGGTTCGTATCTGTGTAATTCAAGTTGGCATCTCCAGAGCACCAAGGCTTGAAGCCTGGTCTGCTGCACGCATGGAGGAATGAATGACCTATCAAGAATGTGTACGGATTGGTGGGCTCCCGGAGGTCACAGACCAGGCTGTACACATCCAGTGAGGCCTAGCGGGATACGTTGAACACAGGTGCCAGAAAAGCTTGGTGAATATGTGGAAGCATGTTGTCATCTGGAGGGAGTGTGTAATCTGTGCTCAGCACAGTGCTTTCTGGACTGGCCGGGGATAGTCATCGGACGTGGAGATGTTAAAAGAAGGATGGGTCTAGATGTTTGTGTGTTGATTTATCTGACACAGAGTGGAAATCTCCTACGTGCTGTCTGTATGTGTGCATGCATGCCAAGTCGCTTCAGTGGTGTTGGACTCTTTGTGACCCCATGGACGGTAGCCCTCCAGGCTCCTCTGTCCATGGGAGCCTCCAGGCAAGCATACCGGAGTGGGTTGCCACGCCCTCCTCCGGGGGATCTTCCCAGCCCTGAGATCAAACCTGCGTCTCCCGAGTCTCCTGAGTTGGGAGGCAGGCTCTTTACCACTAGTGCCACCTGGGAAGCCCACTATGCTCTGCAATGGAGTTGGAAAGAAACTGCACGTGAAATAAGAACTTTGCTCTCGGATAATGAACACTGTGGTGGAAGGTATAGGGAGCAGAACGAGTAATTCTTGTATCCCAGGGAGGGTGAGAAGTGCCATGCTACAGGGAAGCGCAGGGTGGAAGGGGCAACAGGTGGACAGTGGCCATCAGGGAAGATGTCCTCCGAGGGGGTACTACTTTCAGAAGAATGGTAATAGCTATAATGTTGAGTATCTACTCTATGCCAGACACCTTGCTAAGGATTTTGTAGGTAGTAATTTCTTAAATTCTCACAACACCCTGGACTTTTATCATCCCCATTTTTAAAAATTTGGAACATCTTTTATTTAAGGAGTACAAAGTGCTTCACAAAAGAGTGAGCATGATGGGGACGATGGAGGAGATAAATCGACCTACCTCAAACCTCACAGCAAATTCAGGAACAGAGTATTCAGTGCCTGTATCATCCCCATTTTATAAAGGGTAAGATTGAGCGGGCAGAAAAGTTATGATTTGGATGTTGTTGTTCAGTCATGTCTGACTCGTTGCACCCCACGATCTGCACAGTGCCAGGCTCCTCTGCCCTCCGCTGTCTCCTGGAGCCTGCCCAGATTCATGCCCGTGGCGTTGATGGTGCTGTCTAACCATCTCATCCTTTACTGCACATCCATCTTTCCCAGCATCGGGCTCTTTTCCAGTGAGTCATCTCTCGCATCAGGTGGCCAAAGTATTAGAGCTTCAGCTTCAGCATCAGTCCTTCCAGTGAATATTCGGGATTGATTTCCTTTAGGATTGACTGGTTTGATCTCCTTGCTGTCCAAGGAAGTATCCAGAGTCTTCGCCAGCACCAGAGTTCAAAGGCGTCCGTTCTTCCATGCTTAGCTTTCTTTATGGACCAACTCTCACCTCCGTACATTGACTGTTTAAAGCCAAAGCCCTCACAATAAAATAAAAGAATAATAATAAAAATAAAAAGAAAACCAAGGCCCTCAAACTTAATCCCTGAAGATCCTACCTCAGCAATGGGAATGAGTGAAGTAGAGTGGAGTAAAGAAAAGGAGAAATTAATTCTCGGCCGGAGAAGAGCACAGGCAAAGCCAGGGACAAGCTGAAGGACTTGGTGGAGAGTGAAATTCTGGGGCAGGTGCAGGAGATGTGGGCAGTCAGCTTTGGGCTTTTATAACTTTGTTTTAAGGCTAAACTGAGGAGGTGGAACCTTGTTCTTAAATTAGGGGATGCCTGAGGGATTTTAAGCCAGGAAGAACCGTGATCAAATCTGCATTTCAGGAACAACACTTGTGTCAGTGTCAGGGCCAGGCTGGCAATGGGTAAAGTGGTTAGGAGCCTATTAAAGTGATCCCTGGTCAGAAGCAGTGAGAGCGTGGCCTCAGGCAGTGGCGGTGAGAGTGATGAATGCAGGATGGGGTGCCTGTGACGGAGAGGAAGGTCGGACCCGCAGGACTGGAGGTGAAATTGACAGGGCCATGCATTTCTAGTTTGAATGCATCCTTCCTTCTAGATTTGAAAGAGAGACAAAAACATGGTGAATTCAGTACTGGGCACGGCTCTGTTTGAGATTCCTGTGGGACCCAAGAGAGGCTAGTAATTTGGCAAATGTATGACAATAGACATAAATATTATCAAGGACTTCCATGGTGGTCCAGTGGCTAAGAGTCCCCCTTCCCAGTGCGGGGGCCTTGGTTCAATCCCTGGTCAGGGAACTATATCCCACTCGCCACAGCAAAGACCCCTCATGCTGCATCAAAGGCTGGAGACCCTGTGTGCTGGCGCAGCCAAATAAACACATAAATATTTTTAAAAATACTTTTAAAAAGTATTGTTAACATTTTTGGGGTGCTTATTGCTTGCCAAGACTTCCATTAAGTGCTTTATATCAGTTAACGTGCACATTCCTCTGAACAGCTCTGTGAAGTGACTTACCATTTTAAAATCAAGGAGACAGGGATGTCGAGAGGAGTTAACAAGCTGCTCTGAGTTGCTCAGATAACAAGGGGCAGAGCTGGAGCTGGAATCTTGGGTTTGATCTGGAAACCTCTGTGCTGTCTCATAAAGCGTTCTAGCTGCACTGGAGTGGAAGCTCGTGGTCCCTTGTGGTTATCGAGTTCTTGACATGTAACTAGTACAAGTGAAGAACTGAATTTAGAAAAAAATTTTATTCGGCTGCACTGGGTCTTGGCTGCTGTATGCAGGATCTTTTAGTTGCAGCGTGTGGGATCTAGCTTCCTCACCAGGGATGCAGCCCTGGGCCCGCTGCACTGGGCGCTCTGAGTAAAGCCACCGGACCCCCAGGGGACTCCCGAGGAACTGAATTTTTACTGAATTGAAGTGGCCCCGTGTGACTAGGAATGGCTCAGCACTCTGCTACCTTTGCGAGTCAGTAATGCGTCCATCATATTTGAAGCCTTGCGTGTGGATATAATTCCCCAGAGATATATTGCAGTGAATTTTAATCTCCTGCCGATTACATTCTCTATTTGAGGATCAGATGAGAGTGGCAAATCCTCTCTTATGAATGTGTACTAGGACAGTTTCAGAGATCCACAAAACCTAGACTCCCTGGGTATAGAGCTGGATGAGCATGAAACCTGATCCTTGAGTCCTAGAGGTTTCATCTATTTTGTTTCCTACTCTGTATTTGGTATATAGGTTCTAGAACAATGTCTGGTCTATAGTAGGTATTATGGGCTTTCCTGGTGGCTCAGATGATAAAAAAAAATCTGCCTGCAGTGCAGGAGACCCAGGTTGTATCCCTGGTTCAGGAAGATCCCCTGGAGAAGCGAATGTCAACCCACCCGAGTATTCTTGACTGGAGAATTCCACTGCCAGAAAAGCCTGGCAGGCTAAGTCCATGAGGGCACAAAGAGTCAGATGCGACTGAGCAACTGACACTTTCAAAGTAGGTGTCAGATCATGGATTAACCGAGTGGCTTAATGAGTCCTTGGAAACATTTTAAGACCAAGCAGAAGAAGAGTCCGTGAAGTTTGCTAAAAAAGAAGAAAAACACAGTGGGATAAAATCCAAGAACCGGCAGAGGGCCGTGTCATAGAGGACAAGAGGGGTGAAATTTCAAGAATGGGAATAATCCTCAATGCCAGGCCTGCCTGGGTTGTCAGTTGAGGTTGGGGTGTCGTAACTGTTGTCACTGGCTTTGGCCGTTAACAGAGGTCCTAGTTGATAAAACCGAGGCGGGGCAGGGGTGTGTTCCAGGTTACAATGATTAATTCACGAATCAGTGGTAAAGAAGTAGGGCAATGCGTGTCATTCCGGTGGATCTGTAGCTTGGTTTGCCCCCCCGAATTACTGAGCAGCTTTTAAAAATGGGTGTTCTTGGCCAGGCTCAGACTCTGACTTGGTAAATATGATGAGGGGCTGAGGAATATGCATAGTAAAGCTATTCTGATACAGTCTTTTTTTTTTTTTTTTTAAGTCATTTAGTTTATTGATGGCCATCGGAGCATTAGATATGATAATATTTAAAATGTTTTAAGATGAAGAATTTTAATTATCGGGCAAAATCAGAATAAATGAGACGTACTTGAAATAGGGAGATAAGGATTTCTTCTTTGTTTATTAATATCTACTTAATCATCACAATACATTAGATGCAGATTTCTGATACAGTTTTGACAGAAGTTTGGCAATCACCAAACAATGTATTCTTTCAATTTAAACTAATGGCCCTGAAGGGAAGGAAGGAAGCATAAAGGAGATAGGGAGAAAATTTTAAGCCAGAGACATGTTTATATTTAGAGGAAAAAGAGCTGTTAAACAGAAGTATTATAAATTCTGTGGCTGTCCACTTGTTAGGGATCCTTGCTTTCCCTGCCAGGGTCGTGGGTTCAGACGTGTAGCTGGATTCCGAATCCCTGAATCTTTGACCAACCACCCACCTTACCTCATGTTCCCGAGGGAGCCATTAAGCAGAAACAGTCCCTGCTATCTTTGCAGACAAATCATTAATTTTCATGCAGAGCATATCATTTTCTAACTAGTAGTTGAGAATATTCGGGTTTGTGTGCAAGAAGCTGGCAAGCCTTGGCAATGCCCCAAATCACATCTGTTTACTCATTTTCTATTATTAGATTTTCCTATAGCCGCTGGCCAGATGACAAACAGAAACTATTCCTTTTTATCCTGTACTTATTTGATACCTACCTTTCTTCCCCCAGATGGCTTTCTTTCTTAAACTGAAATGGTAAATGCCAGAGTCATTTCGCAGGTGGGTATAATTCAACATGAAAACTCAGCCTTTTCTTTTGTCAGTGATGGTGTGACTTGACTTTTCAAGCCAGTGGCTCTCAGCATTTTTACCATAAAGGTCTCTTCTGCTGTTTTCCTCCTATGTATTAACTGTTTCAAAGTATGTATCTGCCAAAGTAACTATGCATATTAAGGCCAATGGATGTCCAACATTTTTGGTACACCTACCAAGGCCCTGATATGGCCCAGTCTGTGTGTGTGTGTGCTCGGTTGCTCAGTTGTGTTTAACTCTTTGCAACCCCATGGACTGTAACCCACCAGGCTCTTCTGGCCATGGAATTCTCCAGGCAAGAATACTGGAGGGGAGTGTAATTTCCTTCTCCAGGGAAATCTTCCTGACCCAGGGATCGAACTTGAGTCTGTTGAGTCTCCTGCAGTGGTAGGCGGATTCTTTACCACTAGCCACCTAAGAAGCCCAACATGGCCCTAGACGGTTTCTATAGATGGTTTCCACCATTTCTAATCCTCATGACAATCCTTAAAGGTATGTGGGATATCCATGTCTGACACTTGGAAAAGTAAACTAATTTGCCCAGTATAACTGTGCTAGGCGGCAGAACTTGTGTCTTTGGGACTCCTGAAGTCAGAGAGAGTCAGCTTAATCCTCAGTACAGGTCTACAGGTGATGTTTGATTGTTCCTCAGTTCCAGGGAAACAGGCTGAGACAGGGTAGGTGACTTTGTCAAACGTGTCGGGCCAAAAAGAAACCCAGCCAGGCACGAACCTACGTTTGTCTGTCTCCGTAATACTCTGTTACATCTACTGCTCCAAACAGCTCCTTTCCCCACTTTTATTAATCGAAGACATATATCAATCAAAGCCATTCTGAGTTTTTCTGAGCTTCTAATTAGCACAAGATAATTGCTACTGGCACACTAGATTGCTGTGATTACAGCCCAAAAAAAAAAAGCTGGCAAGCCTTGGCAATGCCCCAAATCACATCTGTTTACTCATTTTCTATTATTAGATTTTCCTATAGCCGCTGGCCAGATGACAAACAGAAACTATTCCTTTTTATCCTGTACTTATTTGATACCTACCTTTCTTCCCCCAGATGGCTTTCTTTCTTAAACTGAAATGGTAAATGCCAGAGTCATTTCGCAGGTGGGTATAATTCAACATGAAAACTCAGCCTTTTCTTTTGTCAGTGATGGTGTGACTTGACTTTTCAAGCCAGTGGCTCTCAGCATTTTTACCATAAAGGTCTCTTCTGCTGTTTTCCTCCTATGTATTAACTGTTTCAAAGTATGTATCTGCCAAAGTAACTATGCATATTAAGGCCAATGGATGTCCAACATTTTTGGTACACCTACCAAGGCCCTGATATGGCCCAGTCTGTGTGTGTGTGTGCTCGGTTGCTCAGTTGTGTTTAACTCTTTGCAACCCCATGGACTGTAACCCACCAGGCTCTTCTGGCCATGGAATTCTCCAGGCAAGAATACTGGAGGGGAGTGTAATTTCCTTCTCCAGGGAAATCTTCCTGACCCAGGGATCGAACTTGAGTCTGTTGAGTCTCCTGCAGTGGTAGGCGGATTCTTTACCACTAGCCACCTAAGAAGCCCAACATGGCCCTAGACGGTTTCTATAGATGGTTTCCACCATTTCTAATCCTCATGACAATCCTTAAAGGTATGTGGGATATCCATGTCTGACACTTGGAAAAGTAAACTAATTTGCCCAGTATAACTGTGCTAGGCGGCAGAACTTGTGTCTTTGGGACTCCTGAAGTCAGAGAGAGTCAGCTTAATCCTCAGTACAGGTCTACAGGTGATGTTTGATTGTTCCTCAGTTCCAGGGAAACAGGCTGAGACAGGGTAGGTGACTTTGTCAAACGTGTCGGGCCAAAAAGAAACCCAGCCAGGCACGAACCTACGTTTGTCTGTCTCCGTAATACTCTGTTACATCTACTGCTCCAAACAGCTCCTTTCCCCACTTTTATTAATCGAAGACATATATCAATCAAAGCCATTCTGAGTTTTTCTGAGCTTCTAATTAGCACAAGATAATTGCTACTGGCACACTAGATTGCTGTGATTACAGCCCAAAACAAATGCACAACCCAAGCACCCAGCGCTAGTGTCGACAAATGTATAGGTGTCACCAGGCTCTGGAAAGACTAAATGACAGCTCACACATCCCCATAACTGCTTGGCATCTTCAGAATTTCCCAAAGCCCGTTCTGGGTTTAGGAGACACCCCAACAGTGTCGTCTGGCTGAGAAGGAGCTGTTTCTACATAGGAAGCACCAGGTCAAAAAGTTACCAAATTTAGTTTCCCTCAGAGTGAGGTGGTACTTTGTAGAGGGCGAAAGGACACCTTCCTGGTGGCTTGTGGGTTTAGGCTGAACTTCCTGCCAGTGTCCAGGGATAGGGGAGGGAGGAAGGGAGACCAGGGAAATCATGGGAATTTGCCCAGCCTGCCTTGCAGAGCTTCCTGCTCTCGCCTGTGAGTTTCTGCCTTGGTGTGTGTGCTGCCTCAGATTGCCCGGATCTTTGCCAGCCAGTGTTCCTAGTTTAGTGTGACCTTCTAGGATGAGCTCCCAGCATTGAGTTGCTGGCAGAGAAACAAATCCAGGACTCCGGATTCAATTCACTTCAGCCAGTTTCCCTCAGGAACATTCTGGAATGTAAAGACACACTTCCCCACCTTATTTGGTAACACAGTCTGGTGTTTCAAAATTGCATTTCTACAGTGAACTTCATCAGCAGCTTGACTTTACAACAGGAGGGATTTATAGTCATCCCTGTGCCTTTTCTAGCTCTTCTGGGAGGAAGGCAAACCCTTGCTTATACAGCTTCCCTTCCTAGCAGTGTTAGGCTGACTTTTGGTCTTCTGGAACCCAAGGCTAAGTCATCCCAAATCAGGCTTTCTGACAGACGTTTTCATCTGTGAGTACCTTCTGCTGGACCTGCTCCAAGTTCTTCTCACCTTCCTTAGGCTATAGAGCCCCACTGGTTTCCTGCCCCTCCAAGGACTTGACTGCACTGGGGTCGCTGTGGATGTGACCCTTGACCTTCCAGCCTCCCACGTGCATGCGTGCATGCTCAGTCACTTCTGTCGTGTCTGAGTCTTTGTGACTCCATGGACTGTAACCCACCGGGCTCCTCTGTCCATGGAATTCTCCAGGCAAGAATACCGGAGTGAGTTGCCATTTCCCTCTCCAGATCTTCCCAGCCCAGGCATCGAACTTGTGTCTCCTGCATTGGCAGGTGGTCTTTACCATCAGCGCCACCTGGGATGCCCCTAGCCTCCCACACTCGTCTATAAACACCCTACTGGGGTGGTGGCTTTTTTTCATGACCTTTGAAGACTGGCAGGTTCATTTAGAGGGCAGGGCAAGCTGCTCAGTGGCCAGGTAGCCTGTATCATTTGAAAAGGCTCATATAGGAGAGAAACAGATTTTTTTAAGAGAGCAAGACCTTGTCTGAATCTCTGGAAATTCTACTCTGCACAGACAATTCCATGGCGTTGAGTGGGGGAGGAGTGGTTGGCATTTGTCTCACCTTTAAAGAAGGTGGGAGAAACAGTTCTGAAAGTGGGAGAAGAGAGGACCAGGCTCCTCCTGGGGTGGGGGGTGTGGCTCTTCAGGCGGAAGGAGCCTGTGCACCGTGCCTGCTGTTGCTGTGGGACCTGTTGTCCTGCGTCTGTTCCTCTTGTTGCCGTTTGTACATCAGTGCTGTCCTCCTTTAAGTTTGTGGTAGTCACCAGGGACTTCAGGATGAGCTCCCAGCATTGAGTTGCTGGCAGAGAAACAAATCCAGGACTCCGGATTCAATTCACTTCAGCCAGTTTCCCTCAGGAACATTCTGGAATGTAAAGACACACTTCCCCACCTTATTTGGTAACACAGTCTGGTGTTTCAAAATTGCATTTCTACAGTGAACTTCATCAGCAGCTTGACTTTACAACAGGAGGGATTTATAGTCATCCCTGTGCCTTTTCTAGCTCTTCTGGGAGGAAGGCAAACCCTTGCTTATACAGCTTCCTTCCTAGCAGTGTTAGGCTGACTTTTGGTCTTCTGGAACCCAAGGCTAAGTCATCCCAAATCAGGCTTTCTGACAGACGTTTTCATCTGTGAGTACCTTCTGCTGGACCTGCTCCAAGTTCTTCTCACCTTCCTTAGGCTATAGAGCCCCACTGGTTTCCTGCCCCTCCAAGGACTTGACTGCACTGGGGTCGCTGTGGATGTGACCCTTGACCTTCCAGCCTCCCACGTGCATGCGTGCATGCTCAGTCACTTCTGTCGTGTCTGAGTCTTTGTGACTCCATGGACTGTAACCCACCGGGCTCCTCTGTCCATGGAATTCTCCAGGCAAGAATACCGGAGTGAGTTGCCATTTCCCTCTCCAGATCTTCCCAGCCCAGGCATCGAACTTGTGTCTCCTGCATTGGCAGGTGGTCTTTACCATCAGCGCCACCTGGGATGCCCCTAGCCTCCCACACTCGTCTATAAACACCCTACTGGGGTGGTGGCTTTTTTTCATGACCTTTGAAGACTGGCAGGTTCATTTAGAGGGCAGGGCAAGCTGCTCAGTGGCCAGGTAGCCTGTATCATTTGAAAAGGCTCATATAGGAGAGAAACAGATTTTTTTAAGAGAGCAAGACCTTGTCTGAATCTCTGGAAATTCTACTCTGCACAGACAATTCCATGGCGTTGAGTGGGGGAGGAGTGGTTGGCATTTGTCTCACCTTTAAAGAAGGTGGGAGAAACAGTTCTGAAAGTGGGAGAAGAGAGGACCAGGCTCCTCCTGGGGTGGGGGGTGTGGCTCTTCAGGCGGAAGGAGCCTGTGCACCGTGCCTGCTGTTGCTGTGGGACCTGTTGTCCTGCGTCTGTTCCTCTTGTTGCCGTTTGTACATCGAAGTGCCTGTGCCTCCTAGGTATGTGGTAAATGTTTGGTGAGCTGAGCTCACCTAGAATGCCCTCTCTTCTCCGTTCTGCTCATCTTGAGTCTGTTTGAATTTCAAGAGTCAACAAAAAAAACCCCTTGCTGTTGAATCAGTTTTCTCCTACCAGCCCCAGAAGGAAAAGATCTTTCTCTGGTCTTTGTTACTGTAACATTTAATGTTGACTTCTAAGAACTGTCATTTTCTACTTTTAAATGCAGTTTATATTGACTCTTACTTTCCAGGTTGTAAGCACAGTGAGAGCGGGCTCCTTGTCTGATTCATGTTTTATTTTCCATGACCCACAAATGATGCCTTACGCAGCATAATAGCATTTTTTTTTTTTTTTTTACAACAGTTAATGGGCTTCCCGGGTGGCCCAACTGGTAGAGAACCTGTCTGGCAGTACAGAAGATGCAAGAGATGAGGGTTTGATCCCTGAGTTGGGAAGATTCCCTGGAGAAGGAAATGACAACTGGAAACATGCTCCAGTATTCTTGCCTGGAGGATCCCATGCACAGAGGAGCCTGTTGGGTTACAGTCCATGGGGTGGCAAAGAGTCAGACACGACTGAGCGTGCACACACACACACACACACACACACACACAGCAGTTAATCTGTGCTGAACACTGTTCTCCTTTTTTTTTTTTTTTTTAAACACAGCTCTTTATCTTTTGTTGTTTTCTTTCTTTCTTTTTTAAAAATACATATATATTTTTATATAGGTCTTAGTTGTAGCATGTGGGATCTGTTCCCTGACCAGGGATCAAGCCCAGGCCTTCTGCGTTGGGAGCTCAGTGTCTAAGCCCCTGGACCCCCAGGGAATCCCACTTCTGTAATTCTTATTTTTTTTTTTGGTGGGGGTGGGGTGGAGAGGGAGGGGAGCAGGCGGGCTACTTCTATTGGTCTTTCATTTGTCTATTTTCATCCATCTTTGTTCTTTGGCCCGTGTGGGCCTCCCATCGCAGTGGCCTCTGTCATCGCAGAGCACCGGCTCTGGGCGCATGCGCTTCAGAGCTCCGGCTCAGTGATTGGACACATCAGTCCAGCCGCTCCGCGGCACTTGGGATCCTCCCAGGCCAGGGCTCAAACCAGCGCCCCTTGCACTGCAAGGCGGTGTCCTTACCCACTGGACCACCAGGGAAGCCCCCACTTCTGTAATTCTTATACTAGTTTTATATTCTTTAATCCTTATGATAGGGACTCTCACCACTTCTGTCTCCATTTTGTAGGTATGGAAAACAATGTTAAATAATTTCCTCAGGGTCATGTTCGTAGGAAGTGGGAGAACTTGGGTGTAATCTGAGAAAGAATATTCTAAGGTTTAACTTCACCTTGATGCCGCCTCTTGTTCGCATGTGTGCACGTGAAAATGAAGTCGCTTAGTTGTGCCCGACTTTTTGTAGCCTATAGATGAACCATGGAATCAGTGGGTAGCCTTTCCCTTCTGCAGGGGACCTTCCCAACCCAGGGATCGAACCCGGGTCTCCTGCATTGCAGGCAGATTCTTTACCACGACTTTTCAAATGTAGCCTATAGATGAGGGTTTGATCCCTGAGTTGGGAAGATTCCCTGGAGAAGGAAATGACAACTGGAAACATGCTCCAGTATTCTTGCCTGGAGGATCCCATGCACAGAGGAGCCTGTTGGGTTACAGTCCATGGGGTGGCAAAGAGTCAGACACGACTGAGCGTGCACACACACACACACACACACACACACACAGCAGTTAATCTGTGCTGAACACTGTTCTCCTTTTTGGTTTTTAAACACAGCTCTTTATCTTTTGTTGTTTTCTTTCTTTCTTTTTTAAAAATACATATATATTTTTATATAGGTCTTAGTTGTAGCATGTGGGATCTGTTCCCTGACCAGGGATCAAGCCCAGGCCTTCTGCGTTGGGAGCTCAGTGTCTAAGCCCCTGGACCCCCAGGGAATCCCACTTCTGTAATTCTTATTTTTTTTTTTGGTGGGGGTGGGGTGGAGAGGGAGGGGAGCAGGCGGGCTACTTCTATTGGTCTTTCATTTGTCCATTTTCATCCATCTTTGTTCTTTGGCCCGTGTGGGCCTCCCATCGCAGTGGCCTCTGTCATCGCAGAGCACCGGCTCTGGGCGCATGCGCTTCAGAGCTCCGGCTCAGTGATTGGACACATCAGTCCAGCCGCTCCGCGGCACTTGGGATCCTCCCAGGCCAGGGCTCAAACCAGCGCCCCTTGCACTGCAAGGCGGTGTCCTTACCCACTGGACCACCAGGGAAGCCCCCACTTCTGTAATTCTTATACTAGTTTTATATTCTTTAATCCTTATGATAGGGACTCTCACCACTTCTGTCTCCATTTTGTAGGTATGGAAAACAATGTTAAATAATTTCCTCAGGGTCATGTTCGTAGGAAGTGGGAGAACTTGGGTGTAATCTGAGAAAGAATATTCTAAGGTTTAACTTCACCTTGATGCCGCCTCTTGTTCGCATGTGTGCACGTGAAAATGAAGTCGCTTAGTTGTGCCCGACTTTTTGTAGCCTATAGATGAACCATGGAATCAGTGGGTAGCCTTTCCCTTCTGCAGGGGACCTTCCCAACCCAGGGATCGAACCCGGGTCTCCTGCATTGCAGGCAGATTCTTTACCAGCTGAGCTGTAAGGGAATTTCACATGCACATAGAGGGCATGTTGAATGCATGCAGTTGATATTTGTTAGTTATTTAGAGCCAGTACATAGTTTGAAGGTTATCTATGGTTGCTTTCGTCTCCACCCTCTGAACTGTTTTCTAAGCAGTTGTTCAGTCACTCAGTCATGTCTCTTTGTGACCCCATGGACTGCAACACACCTGCAGGCTTCCCTGTCCTTCACCATCTGAAGTTTGCTCAAACTCCTGTCTGTTGAATCTGCCCCTTCTCCTCTTGCCCTCAGGCTAAGCAATGGGAAAGCCAGAAGGGGGCACTGGAAGGTTGGATCCAGATTTGGTTTCGGAAGCTGGGCAGGTTGGCCACCTTCAGGTCTGGTTTGGAAGCCAGCAGTGCCATCTAGTGGAATAACTTGTTAATATCAGCTCAGAAATACTTCCCTGAAACCCTGGCGCTTGTCAGTTGGTTCTGGGAGCCTCCTTTCTCCGCTTCCCAGGTGGTGCAGTGCTAAGAATCTGTTGAGACGAAGGTTCAGTCCCTGGAGATTCCCTGGAGGAGGAAATGGCAACCTGCTCCAGTACTGTTGCCTGGGAATCCCATGGGGCCTGGCGGGCTTCAGTCCATGGGGCCGCAGAGAGTAGGACATGAGTGAACACAGTTTTGATTGCCAGAGGAAGGGTAGGGTGAGAGGGAAGCACAGCTCATTATGGCTTAAAGGAAGTCAGGTTTGCTGCCTTCTGTCACCGGGTTGGCCGAGCCCCGCTGGGTACTGACGGAGCAAAACACACAGCTCCAGACCCCCCTCCCTCACAGGTGCTGTCGGAGATGTGCACTGGTAGTCTTCTCTTTTTCTTTTAAAAAATATTACTATCATTTTGGTCTTCCTCTGCTGGGTCCACTTTGGAATTTGAGTTCTAAGGTTTAACTTCACCTTGATGCCGCCTCTTGTTCGCAGGGCGTGAAAATGAAGTCGCTTAGTTGTGCCCGACTTTTTGTAGCCTATAGATGAACCATGGAATCAGTGGGTAGCCTTTCCCTTCTGCAGGGGACCTTCCCAACCCAGGGATCGAACCCGGGTCTCCTGCATTGCAGGCAGATTCTTTACCAGCTGAGCTGTAAGGGAATTTCACATGCACATAGAGGGCATGTTGAATGCATGCAGTTGATATTTGTTAGTTATTTAGAGCCAGTACATAGTTTGAAGGTTATCTATGGTTGCTTTCGTCTCCACCCTCTGAACTGTTTTCTAAGCAGTTGTTCAGTCACTCAGTCATGTCTCTTTGTGACCCCATGGACTGCAACACACCTGCAGGCTTCCCTGTCCTTCACCATCTGAAGTTTGCTCAAACTCCTGTCTGTTGAATCTGCCCCTTCTCCTCTTTCCCTCAGGCTAGGCAATGGGAAAGCCAGAAGGGGCACTGGAAGGTTGGATCCAGATTTGGTTTCGGAAGCTGGGCAGGTTGGCCACCTTCAGGTCTGGTTTGGAAGCCAGCAGTGCCATCTAGTGGAATAACTTGTTAATATCAGCTCAGAAATACTTCCCTGAAACCCTGGCGCTTGTCAGTTGGTTCTGGGAGCCTCCTTTCTCCGCTTCCCAGGTGGTGCAGTGCTAAGAATCTGTTGAGACGAAGGTTCAGTCCCTGGAGATTCCCTGGAGGAGGAAATGGCAACCTGCTCCAGTACTGTTGCCTGGGAATCCCATGGGGCCTGGCGGGCTTCAGTCCATGGGGCCGCAGAGAGTAGGACATGAGTGAACACAGTTTTGATTGCCAGAGGAAGGGTAGGGTGAGAGGGAAGCACAGCTCATTATGGCTTAAAGGAAGTCAGGTTTGCTGCCTTCTGTCACCGGGTTGGCCGAGCCCCGCTGGGTACTGACGGAGCAAAACACACAGCTCCAGACCCCCCTCCCTCACAGGTGCTGTCGGAGATGTGCACTGGTAGTCTTCTCTTTTTCTTTTAAAAAATATTACTATCATTTTGGTCTTCCTCTGCTGGGTCCACTTTGGAATTTGAGTTCTAATCATCTATAATCATAACACCTACTGTAACCTTAACACCTCTCCCAGGTTGTATAGAAGAGGGTGCTTGATATTGATACATATGGCAGGTGTCCCCATGTAAGAAATCCCGTGGGTCAGCAGTGTGGTAGTGTGCTTTTGTTGTAAGGAATTCTTTTTTTTCCGTTTTTAAATTAATTAATTAATTTATTTTGGGCGGGGGTCGGGTTGGGGAGGGAGGGGAGCGGGCGGGCCACTGTTATTGGTCTTTCATTTCTCCCTTTGCCCTTTGGCTCCTGTGGGCCTCCCATCGCGGTGGCGTCTGTCGTTGCAGAGCTCCGGCTCTGGGCGCATGCGCTCCAGAGCTCCGGCTCGGCGATTGGACACATCGGTCCAGCCGCTCCGCGGCACGTGGGATCCTCCCAGGACAGGGCTCGAAACAGCGCCCCTTACACTGCAAGGCGGTGTCCTTACCCACTGGACCACCTGTAAGGAATTCTTAAAAGGCAAGTCAATGAGACTTTGCAAAGAGAGAATGAGTAGTTGCCAGTCTATGGGGAATGAGGGGGGAGAAAAAAAATGCTTTGTGTGGAGTAAATGAAAGAGAAAATGACTGTATACACACTTACCGAGCGACCGGAAGTGTTGTATGTGGTGCTGTTCTGATTTCTGGCATCTGTGCACCTGTATATTATTGAACATTTGATGTAAATTGTTTCTGAGTTCATTTGCTTCTTGCTGAAAGATGGTAACATGAGAGCATGGTTACAAAATCATGTGTTTCTTTTATGGAACGTGTGAGGCGGGGGGGCGGGGGGCATCCTTTACCTGGAAAGGCTGTTCAGAGCTGGCTGTCTGCTGGGATCTAGTGTGAGGAACAGAAGGTCCAGAGGTCAGTGCTTTTTGTGGCTGTGAACACCTTACCAGAACAAGGGAGCAATTTGGGTCCTGTTGGGCCTGGGTTATGGTCACATTTATGGTGCTACTGATTTATTATTGATAGACTTTATGTAAAACAGGGGTTTGCTAACATTTTCTGTAAGCAGCTGAACAGTAAATGTTAAGGTTTTGTGGGTCTAATGGTCACACTGCCACCCTTGTTCAGCTCTGCTGTAACTGCACAGCCCTGCCATTGTGTAGCGGACGAGCAGGCCTGGTTAGTGTGTCATGAATGGGCATGGCTGTGTTCCAATAAACCTTTATTTATGACATATAATTTTGAATTTCATGTAATTTTTCACACGTCATGAGATATAATATTCTTTAAAAAATGTAATTCCCAACCTTTTAAAAAAGCAAACACCATTCTTAGCCCACGAAACTCCACATTTGGCCAGGGGACCGTGGCTTAAGGACTCCTGATTAGATACTGGGGTACTGAGTCATTAGCAATTAATAAGAATTATTGTTCACCAGCTTTGTGTTCAGCTAGTGTCGTAAGGAGTCCAGACAGCCTGTCAGGTTACCGTCCATGGGGCTGCAAAGAATTAGACAGGACTGAGTGACTGAACAACAACAGGACCTAGAAAATTCCTGCTGGAAGGGTGGCAGGAGTTAGGCGAGTGGTTAGGATGCTACAGGGTGGGTCATTGGGTGGGTATTTTACCTAATGTGGAGTCAGGTTTAGATTTGGAGGCTCCTGGCAACAGTTGCTAAAGGGCTTGGTTAATTCAGGAGATTTTTATCTTGTGACCTTGGTGTCAGGCTCTACAGTAAGGACTTTAATAACTCTGTGAACTGAAGCTCCCTAATCATCATGCCTCCAGGGCTTTAAGGAGTGGAGGGCCTCCACCTTCTAATCCTTCTAGGCCCTCACCCTCCTTGGCCTTCCCTGGAGGCGGAGAAGCCGGCCAGGCGGCTCCAGGGCCCCCAAGCCTCAAATCTCTTTCCTGCTGGAATTCCCCTCTTGCTGGAATTCTTCCTCCACGTCCTGCCCCCTTGGCCATGCCTGCACCTTGAGCGTCTCAGGGGAGGTGAAGACTGAGATGATTATTCTGTCCTGCAGATCTGGAGGCCCAGGGACAGAGAAGGCGCGAGGCACATGCTCCCTGGGACTGTGGCCGGGGAAGAACTAGGTAATAGGTCAGGGTCTTGCCTGGAGCTTCAGGTGTGGTGGGTGGTGTCTTCACCGAATGTTTCACTTGTTGCCATTAGTACACTCTGTGTGAAGGCCATGGCAGGGGAAAGCAGGTACCTTTACAATGTTGTAATCCAGTTTCCCTGTTGAGCCGGAGCCTCGGCGCTCTCCCCCAAGGGTTGAGAAAGCAGGCGAACGTTAACGGTTGACATCCTGTCTTTCCTCAGCAGCCAGCAGAGCAGCCAGCAAAGCAGCCATGACGACGACTCCAGCAGGTTCCTGAGTCCACGGGCGCGGGAAGAAGGGTAAGATCACGGCGGGGCGGGAGGACCTGGCGGCGATGGCGGGGGGTGGGGAGAAGTCTGGGGAAGGTCGAGCTGTGCCCCCAGCAGAAACTGTGGAAAATGCCAGAGAAACAGCCCTGCCAGACCTCTGTGCTCCCACCCTGGCGGGCCGCTGCCCCTCGACCTGAGAGGGGAGCGGTTCTGAGGGCTTTGGTGTCCTGCATGGTGTGGCGACCAAGTCTGTTGAGAAGATGTTGGAACAGGACCTGAGGCGCGCTGCAAAGGTTGGGAATGGTGTGACTCGAATGTGGTGCTCTGTTCCCAAGAAAATCGGTGTGGCCTGGGATGGCGTGTGTGCCCTCGGAATGATCCTGAGCGCTGGGCTTGCCTCTTGCTGGGTGCGACCAAAGATACAACCAAACCAAATGTCCAGAAGAGGAGGTTTATCCTAAAGCAGTGTTTCTGGACAGCAAACCTGGGGAAGCTTGAAGCCAGGGGCACGTGTATGTTCATACAGGTGCTTGAAAGGAGGAGAAATCTCTGTAGAACTGGGGCAAAGGCGAACAGAGTTCAGGCTCTAGTTGACTGAGGTCCGGAGGGTCAACATCGTCCTTCCGTCCTGGACCTGGGCTGGGCGGGGGCCTCGGTTCCTCCAGAACTCACAGACTTGGATCAAATTATTATGTGTATTCTTCGAGAGGAGGAGCTAGGCCTTTGTTATATTGCTGATCGGTGGCTTCCTGACTGCTTTTCCTTTGTCCCTGCATTCCCTGACTTCTCTTAAGACTCTTAGGTCACAGGATGGCTTCTCTTGACGTCAAGAAAGCCATTCCTGGCACTTCCCTGGGGCGTCTCCGGTAGCTGGGTGGTAAAGAATCCACCTGCAGTGGAGGAGGCGCCAGAGATTTGGGCTCCATCCCAGGGTCTGGAAGACCCCCTGGAGGAGGAAATGGTCACTCACTCTGGTATTCTTGCCTGGAAAATTCCAGGAACAGAGGAGCCTGGCATCTACATCCCTTTGGGGGTCACAGAAGAGTTGGACACTCTACTGACCGCATCCACACAAGAGGGTGGGAACTTCTCTTTAGGTTTATAATGCTTGATGAGTTCTGCCATAGTTGTCAGTTTTTGCTCATTAATAACTAAAATTGACAGTTCATATAGGACCTGCGGCGACGAGTCTGGAAGGTCGAGCTGTGCCCCAGCAGAAACTGTGGAAAATGCCAGAGAAACAGCCCTGCCAGACCTCTGTGCTCCCACCCTGGCGGGCCGCTGCCCTCGACCTGAGAGGGAGCGGTTCTGAGGGCTTTGGTGTCCTGCATGGTGTGGCGACCAAGTCTGTTGAGAAGATGTTGGAACAGGACCTGAGGCGCGCTGCAAAGGTTGGGAATGGTGTGACTCGAATGTGGTGCTCTGTTCCCAAGAAAATCGGTGTGGCCTGGGATGGCGTGTGTGCCCTCGGAATGATCCTGAGCGCTGGGCTTGCCTCTTGCTGGGTGCGACCAAAGATACAACCAAACCAAATGTCCAGAAGAGGAGGTTTATCCTAAAGCAGTGTTTCTGGACAGCAAACCTGGGGAAGCTTGAAGCCAGGGGCACGTGTATGTTCATACAGGTGCTTGAAAGGAGGAGAAATCTCTGTAGAACTGGGGCAAAGGCGAACAGAGTTCAGGCTCTAGTTGACTGAGGTCCGGAGGGTCAACATCGTCCTTCCGTCCTGGACCTGGGCTGGGCGGGGCCTCGGTTCCTCCAGAACTCACAGACTTGGATCAAATTATTATGTGTATTCTTCGAGAGGAGGAGCTAGGCCTTTGTTATATTGCTGATCGGTGGCTTCCTGACTGCTTTTCCTTTGTCCCTGCATTCCCTGACTTCTCTTAAGACTCTTAGGTCACAGGATGGCTTCTCTTGACGTCAAGAAAGCCATTCCTGGCACTTCCCTGGGGCGTCTCCGGTAGCTGGGTGGTAAAGAATCCACCTGCAGTGGAGGAGGCGCCAGAGATTTGGGCTCCATCCCAGGGTCTGGAAGACCCCCTGGAGGAGGAAATGGTCACTCACTCTGGTATTCTTGCCTGGAAAATTCCAGGAACAGAGGAGCCTGGCATCTACATCCCTTTGGGGGTCACAGAAGAGTTGGACACTCTACTGACCGCATCCACACAAGAGGGTGGGAACTTCTCTTTAGGTTTATAATGCTTGATGAGTTCTGCCATAGTTGTCAGTTTTTTGCTCATTAATAACTAAAATTGACAGTTCAATTCATCAATTTAGGTGGAGGCATGGGGCCTCCAAGGGGCAGAGACTAATCACGCTGGTCAAAATGCTTGTGAACTCAGTTATGATCTGATGGCAGTTCCCAGAGTCTCCGTGAGGCAGAAGTTAGTAGATGGGCTCCAAGCTAGACATTTACAACTGGCCCCCTGTTCGCCCTTCCCGGGCTGAGAAAAAGGTGAGCTCCAGGCTGGACACTCACTTCCAGTCCTCTTTGCATTTTCTGAGTCAAGAGACAAATGGGCTCCAGGTTACATATTTCTGACCAGACTTCTGTCTCCCTTTTGAGGTCTTTATCTCGATACAAGAAACAACAACAGGGATAGGGTGAATAACCTGACGTTGGACACGTTTGATGGCAGGAATGGAGATCAGGAGGTCATACATTCCCATCCTTGGGGCAAGGGAGAAAAGGCTTCACGAGGTCAAGAAGGCAGGGCAGGGCAGACCATAGGAAGTTTAGCTCTCTGCCTCCCGTAGGCCTCTGGGATGAAATCCATCTTGACTGAAGGGAATGATCCTACCGCAAATTAGCTAGGGGGTCAGAACAAGATGATTGGCTCCGAGGAAGACCAAGACCCGGAAGACTGCCCCACTATAAAGGACTTAAACTTCCCGAAGGCACGACTCCAGCAGCTCTCTTGCTGAGTGTCCCCATGCCTCCTTCAGCCTGTACTCTAACTTTCTAATAAATACTTCACTTTTTCTAAAACGTAGTTCATTTTCCTTGCTACCTTTTCTCTTCTTGTCTGATTTCTCCTTTCAAAGTAGACACAGACTGAGGACTTAGGTTCCAGCTGCTAGTCCTTGTGGGCTAGCAGTTAAGATTCCTGGTTTCCACTCAAGTGACCAGGGTTTGATTCCTGGCCGGGGAATTAAGGTCTCTCTTTCAGCTGTTGCTTACTGCCAGCTGCCACTCACTGTTTTGTGCATCTGAAAACATCTAGAGTGGCCTTTGGTCTCTTTTCTGTGCTCTCTGGATTCCGACAACCACACTTTCAAAATCAGAAGGGTCTTTAGAGTTCCTCCTGGTGAGCTATGATGGTAAAGATTTTGCCTGCAGCATTAAGAGATGCAGGTTCTATCCCTGGGTTGGGAGGATCCCTTGGCGAAGGGAATGGCAACCCACTCCGGTATCCTTTGCCCAGAAAACCCCATGGACAGAGGAGCCTGGTGGGCTACAGTCCATGGGGCCACAGAGTCAGACACGACTAAACCTAGTATACTCACAAAGTTTCCCAGCACAACTCCCTTCCCCATGCTGTGTGCCAGACGTCTCTGGAACCTGTCCGTTTCTGATCATCATGCCTTCAGTTACTCCTTGTCAACCTGTCTCCCTTTTGAGGTCTTTATCTCGATACAAGAAACAACAACAGGGATAGGGTGAATAACCTGACGTTGGACACGTTTGATGGCAGGAATGGAGATCAGGAGGTCATACATTCCCATCCTTGGGGCAAGGGAGAAAAGGCTTCACGAGGTCAAGAAGGCAGGGCAGGGCAGACCATAGGAAGTTTAGCTCTCTGCCTCCCGTAGGCCTCTGGGATGAAATCCATCTTGACTGAAGGGAATGATCCTACCGCAAATTAGCTAGGGGTCAGAACAAGATGATTGGCTCCGAGGAAGACCAAGACCCGGAAGACTGCCCCACTATAAAGGACTTAAATTTCCCCGAAGGCACGACTCCAGCAGCTCTCTTGCTGAGTGTCCCCATGCCTCCTTCAGCCTGTACTCTAACTTTCTAATAAATACTTCACTTTTTCTAAAACGTAGTTCATTTTCCTTGCTACCTTTTCTCTTCTTGTCTGATTTCTCCTTTCAAAGTAGACACAGACTGAGGACTTAGGTTCCAGCTGCTAGTCCTTGTGGGCTAGCAGTTAAGATTCCTGGTTTCCACTCAAGTGACCAGGGTTTGATTCCTGGCCGGGGAATTAAGGTCTCTCTTTCAGCTGTTGCTTACTGCCAGCTGCCACTCACTGTTTTGTGCATCTGAAAACATCTAGAGTGGCCTTTGGTCTCTTTTCTGTGCTCTCTGGATTCCGACAACCACACTTTCAAAATCAGAAGGGTCTTTAGAGTTCCTCCTGGTGAGCTATGATGGTAAAGATTTTGCCTGCAGCATTAAGAGATGCAGGTTCTATCCCTGGGTTGGGAGGATCCCTTGGCGAAGGGAATGGCAACCCACTCCGGTATCCTTTGCCCAGAAAACCCCATGGACAGAGGAGCCTGGTGGGCTACAGTCCATGGGGCCACAGAGTCAGACACGACTAAACCTAGTATACTCACAAAGTTTCCCAGCACAACTCCCTTCCCCATGCTGTGTGCCAGACGTCTCTGGAACCTGTCCGTTTCTGATCATCATGCCTTCAGTTACTCCTTGTCAATCCCCTCTATGGCTCTCAACTCCTCTATTTCCTCTATTTTATCTCTGCTGCTTGGGATGTTCCTGGGAGAGACGAATAAGTACCAAATAGCACAGACTCTATAGTACATTTTCCCCAAGGCTCCTTGCTCACGAGAGGTAGCTCTGCCTTTTGTTCAGGATTTGGGATTGTACACTGATAAAAATGATATTCTGGGCTTCCCTGGTGGTCCAGTGGGTAAGGACACCGCCTTGCAGTGCAAGGGGCACTGGTTCGATCCCTGGCCTGGGAAGATCCCACGTGCCGCGGAGCAGCTGGACCCATGTGTCCAGTTACCGAGCCAGAGCGCTGGAGTGCATGTGCCCAGAGCTGGTGCTCTGCGACAACAGACGCCACCGTGATGGGAGGCCCACACGGGCCAAGGAACAAAGATGGATGAAAATAGACAAATGAAAGACCAATAGAAGTAGCCCGCCTGCTCCCCTCCCTCCCCACCCCCACCAAAATAAAAAAAAAAAATGATATTCTAGCTCCTTCTCTACCCACTCCCTCAATCAAATGAAATATTATTATGAGTCTCTCATCCACACCTCTGCTCAGAAAAATCCTCTCAATGCCTTCCCCGGTCCTTTCTTCCCATCCCTGGTCCACGGACAGTCCTCTGAACTCTTCATGGTGGATGTCATGTATAGTTTTGCACTGGCTCACCTTGGGCTTCCCTTGGGCTTCCCTGGTGGCTCAGATGGTAAAGAATCCACCTGCCGTGCTAGAGGCCTGGGTTTGATCCCTGGGTTGGGAAGATCCCCTGGAGAAGGGCATGCAACCCACTCTGGTATTTTTGCCTTGGAGAATCCCCATGGATAGAGGAGCTTGATGGGCTGTGGTCCATGGGGTCACAAAGAGTCAGACACAACTGAGACAACTGAGCGACTAAGCACAGCACCTCGGGCAGAATGGGAATCAGAGGCCTGTGAAGGATCAGACACGACTAAACCTAGTATACTCACAAAGTTTCCCAGCACAACTCCCTTCCCCATGCTGTGTGCCAGACGTCTCTGGAACCTGTCCGTTTCTGATCATCATGCCTTCAGTTACTCCTTGTCAATCCCCTCTATGGCTCTCAACTCCTCTATTTCCTCTATTTTATCTCTGCTGCTTGGGATGTTCCTGGGAGAGACGAATAAGTACCAAATAGCACAGACTCTATAGTACATTTTCCCCAAGGCTCCTTGCTCACGAGAGGTAGCTCTGCCTTTTGTTCAGGATTTGGGATTGTACACTGATAAAAATGATATTCTGGGCTTCCCTGGTGGTCCAGTGGGTAAGGACACCGCCTTGCAGTGCAAGGGGCACTGGTTCGATCCCTGGCCTGGGAAGATCCCACGTGCCGCGGAGCAGCTGGACCCATGTGTCCAGTTACCGAGCCAGAGCGCTGGAGTGCATGTGCCCAGAGCTGGTGCTCTGCGACAACAGACGCCACCGTGATGGGAGGCCCACACGGGCCAAGGAACAAAGATGGATGAAAATAGACAAATGAAAGACCAATAGAAGTAGCCCGCCTGCTCCCCTCCCCCCCCACCCCCACCAAAATAAAAAAAAAAAATGATATTCTAGCTCCTTCTCTACCCACTCCCTCAATCAAATGAAATATTATTATGAGTCTCTCATCCACACCTCTGCTCAGAAAAATCCTCTCAATGCCTTCCCCGGTCCTTTCTTCCCATCCCTGGTCCACGGACAGTCCTCTGAACTCTTCATGGTGGATGTCATGTATAGTTTTGCACTGGCTCACCTTGGGCTTCCCTTGGGCTTCCCTGGTGGCTCAGATGGTAAAGAATCCACCTGCCGTGCTAGAGGCCTGGGTTTGATCCCTGGGTTGGGAAGATCCCCTGGAGAAGGGCATGCAACCCACTCTGGTATTTTTGCCTTGGAGAATCCCCATGGATAGAGGAGCTTGATGGGCTGTGGTCCATGGGGTCACAAAGAGTCAGACACAACTGAGACAACTGAGCGACTAAGCACAGCACCTCGGGCAGAATGGGAATCAGAGGCCTGTGAACTGAAGGATGCTTCTCTGGTAGTCCTTGTGGACCTCTCTCCTCGAAATTCAGCACTGGTGTGTGCCCACCGTGGCCTTTCTGAATGAAGTCATTTTTCCCTTCATAGCCAGTGAGTTCTCCCGGAGAGAATAAGTCCTTGGAGTGCTAATTAATCACTCAGTGCAGAGCAAACCTTACACCCCATACCTAATCCTTCCTTCAGCAGGTGTCCATCCAATTAAGAGACTCTCTGGGGTGTTCTGCATGTTCGTCTGTGATATCCTGGCCTAGAGCAAGTGTGAGAACTGAGCCCTGGGGAGATTTTCTGCAGAGGTGGGGCACCTGCTCCTTGCTCTGGGCCCTGTTTGATGGACAGCACACCCTGCTGGTTATGATGGCATTGCCCACACTGACCTGGTCTTCCTGGACAAATAAATCACCTCATTTAGTCTTTGCCACTCCCTGGGAGGGCTTCCCAGGTGTCTCAGTGGTAAAGAAAGTGTGTTAGTTGCTCAGTCGTGTCTGATTCTTTGTGACCCCATGGACTAATCTGCCTGCAGTGCAGGAGATGCAGGTTCTATCTCTAGGTTGGGAAGATCCCCTTGAGATGGAAATGGCAACCCACTGCAATATTCTTGCCTGGAGAGTCCAGGAATAGGGAATCCATGGATAGGGGAGCCGGTGGCCTACAGTCCATAAGGTTGCAAAGAGTAAGACCTGACTTAGCGATTAAACATCAGCAATGTTTAATCCCCTGGGAAGCATGTAGAGCAAGGTAGAAAATGATCAAGTACAAAATGGGTAAGGTGGACCCTTTGCTGTGGTTGCTCCTAATTCTCCAAACCCACGTTGTCAATTGCAGAATGAAGGAATGTTTCACAGAGCAGGCCAAAAAATACAGAGCATTGATTTTTTTCTGTTTTAAAGATCAAAATTATGATCTTTCCGTATGAGATAACATTCAACTGGCTAAATAAAATATTTATTTTTCTTGTGAAAGATTCAGAATGGATATCATATTTAGAGAGAAAATAATTACTCTGCTGTAGTCTTTCAAAAGTCCATATTGGGACTTCCATGTGGTCCAGTAGCTAAGACACCAGGCTTCCAGCACAGGGGGCCTGGGATGGATCCCCTAGGGAGTCAGGGAACTGGATCCCACATGCCACAACTGAAGGTCCAGTACGCTTCAGCTAAGACCCAATGTAGCCAAATAAGTAGGTAAATAAAATGAATCTAAAACTAAAGCCCGCGTTACAGCAACCTGGTGTGCCCACCGTGGCCTTTCTGAATGAAGTCATTTTTCCCTTCATAGCCAGTGAGTTCTCCCGGAGAGAATAAGTCCTTGGAGTGCTAATTAATCACTCAGTGCAGAGCAAACCTTACACCCCATACCTAATCCTTCCTTCAGCAGGTGTCCATCCAATTAAGAGACTCTCTGGGGTGTTCTGCATGTTCGTCTGTGATATCCTGGCCTAGAGCAAGTGTGAGAACTGAGCCCTGGGGAGATTTTCTGCAGAGGTGGGGCACCTGCTCCTTGCTCTGGGCCCTGTTTGATGGACAGCACACCCTGCTGGTTATGATGGCATTGCCCACACTGACCTGGTCTTCCTGGACAAATAAATCACCTCATTTAGTCTTTGCCACTCCCCTGGGAGGGCTTCCCAGGTGTCTCAGTGGTAAAGAAAGTGTGTTAGTTGCTCAGTCGTGTCTGATTCTTTGTGACCCCATGGACTAATCTGCCTGCAGTGCAGGAGATGCAGGTTCTATCTCTAGGTTGGGAAGATCCCCTTGAGATGGAAATGGCAACCCACTGCAATATTCTTGCCTGGAGAGTCCAGGAATAGGGAATCCATGGATAGGGGAGCCCGGTGGCCTACAGTCCATAAGGTTGCAAAGAGTAAGACCTGACTTAGCGATTAAACATCAGCAATGTTTAATCCCCTGGGAAGCATGTAGAGCAAGGTAGAAAATGATCAAGTACAAAATGGGTAAGGTGGACCCTTTGCTGTGGTTGCTCCTAATTCTCCAAACCCACGTTGTCAATTGCAGAATGAAGGAATGTTTCACAGAGCAGGCCAAAAAATACAGAGCATTGATTTTTTTCTGTTTTAAAGATCAAAATTATGATCTTTCCGTATGAGATAACATTCAACTGGCTAAATAAAATATTTATTTTTCTTGTGAAAGATTCAGAATGGATATCATATTTAGAGAGAAAATAATTACTCTGCTGTAGTCTTTCAAAAGTCCATATTGGGACTTCCATGTGGTCCAGTAGCTAAGACACCAGGCTTCCAGCACAGGGGGCCTGGGATGGATCCCCTAGGGAGTCAGGGAACTGGATCCCACATGCCACAACTGAAGGTCCAGTACGCTTCAGCTAAGACCCAATGTAGCCAAATAAGTAGGTAAATAAAAATGAATCTAAAACTAAAGCCCGCGTTACAGCAAAGAGGGAAATGCCTCAGTCCAAACAGAAGGACTACTGTTATTTTTTTTCCCTTGTTCATGTCAACTTCTATCCTGAAGGGAAAAGGCCTTTGGAACCATGATGGGGTGGAGGGTAGATGGAGGGCAGGGAGACAGTCACTTCCTGGGCAGATGTGCACCAGGGACCAGGATGGATTTCTGGAAAAGAATGAGTTTTTTGGGAAACAGGGATTGTCTCAGAGATAGGAATAATCCCCTCAGGTTTCTGGTTGAAAGCAAAATTGATCTGCCTTTCCCAAACTATTTATGTGTGCGTACTATGGAATTTGGGCTTTGAGGTGAAGCCAAGGCTGCACTTACAAAATACTAGTTCCCAGGTCCAAACTGGGCCAGTTGGTAGGATTTCCCAGGTCACCAGTTCTTATTTATTTATTTATTTTAATCTTCTCTGTTTCAGTTTGTTCATTCAAACTTCAACATTGACTTACTTTAAGATATATATGTGTGTATATATATATATATACATATATTTATTTACTTGGCTGTACCAGATCTTAGTTGCAGTACACAGAATCTTTTAGTCATAGAGTGCAAGATCTTTAGTTAAGGCATGAGGGATCTAATTCCTGACCAGGGATCGAACCCAGGTCCCCTGCATTGGAAGCACAGAACCTTAGCCACTGGACCTCATGGAAGTCCCTTTACTGTCACTTTCTTAGCAGATCTGTGCTCTTCTGTCCTTGAAGAAACAAATGACAGAAAGAATGTGTAGAATGCTGATCATCTTCGAAGTGTCAGATATTTATCCTAAGAATAAATAGATTAAGGCATAATATTTGCTCGCAAATGCCTTCTTGTCTTTTGGTGACACACATCTGTAAGTAAGCAGTTATGTGCTGTGCTTAGTTGCTCAGTCGTATCCAACTCTCTGCGACCATGGACTGTAGCCCGCCAGGCCCCTCTCTCCATAGGATTTTCCAGGCAGGAGTACTGGAGGTGGTTGCTGTGCTCTCCTGCAGGGCATCTTCCCAGCCCAGGGATCCAGCCCAGGTCTCCAACATTGCAGGTGGGTTCTTTACCATCTGCGTCACCAGAAAACCCCAAGCAGTTTTACTGGAATGTAATAATAGACCCATGCCACTTTGTCTAATAGAATTTCATTGTAACAGAGCTAAAGAATTTGTTTACTAATGTACCTAACAGTGAATCTTGCATACACTTTCAGATATAAACCTCTCAACAGCTCTAACCAGTAGATACTAATAGATATCCAATGGATATCTTTATATTTATTTATTTATTATTATTTTTTAAGGACTCATGGTTTTTTTTTTTTTTTTTGGTCACTTTTATTGTTCTTTCATTGTTCTTTGGTCTGTGTGGGCCTCCCATCGCAGTGGCCTCGCTCGCTGCAGAGCACTGGCTCTGGGCGCATGCGCTCCAGAGCTCCAGCTCGGTAGTTGGACACATCGGTCCAGCTGCACTTACAAAATACTAGTTCCCAGGTCCAAACTGGGCCAGTTGGTAGGATTTCCCAGGTCACCAGTTCTTATTTATTTATTTATTTTAATCTTCTCTGTTTCAGTTTGTTCATTCAAACTTCAACATTGACTTACTTTAAGATATATATGTGTGTATATATATATATATCATATATTTATTTACTTGGCTGTACCAGATCTTAGTTGCAGTACACAGAATCTTTTAGTCATAGAGTGCAAGATCTTTAGTTAAGGCATGAGGGATCTAATTCCTGACCAGGGATCGAACCCAGGTCCCCTGCATTGGAAGCACAGAACCTTAGCCACTGGACCTCATGGAAGTCCCTTTACTGTCACTTTCTTAGCAGATCTGTGCTCTTCTGTCCTTGAAGAAACAAATGACAGAAAGAATGTGTAGAATGCTGATCATCTTCGAAGTGTCAGATATTTATCCTAAGAATAAATAGATTAAGGCATAATATTTGCTCGCAAATGCCTTCTTGTCTTTTGGTGACACACATCTGTAAGTAAGCAGTTATGTGCTGTGCTTAGTTGCTCAGTCGTATCCAACTCTCTGCGACCATGGACTGTAGCCCGCCAGGCCCCTCTCTCCATAGGATTTTCCAGGCAGGAGTACTGGAGGTGGTTGCTGTGCTCTCCTGCAGGGCATCTTCCCAGCCCAGGGATCCAGCCCAGGTCTCCAACATTGCAGGTGGGTTCTTTACCATCTGCGTCACCAGAAAACCCCAAGCAGTTTTACTGGAATGTAATAATAGACCCATGCCACTTTGTCTAATAGAATTTCATTGTAACAGAGCTAAAGAATTTGTTTACTAATGTACCTAACAGTGAATCTTGCATACACTTTCAGATATAAACCTCTCAACAGCTCTAACCAGTAGATACTAATAGATATCCAATGGATATCTTTATATTTATTTATTTATTATTATTTTTTAAGGACTCATGGTTTTTTTTTTTTTTTTTGGTCACTTTTATTGTTCTTTCATTGTTCTTTGGTCTGTGTGGGCCTCCCATCGCAGTGGCCTCGCTCGCTGCAGAGCACTGGCTCTGGGCGCATGCGCTCCAGAGCTCCAGCTCGGTAGTTGGACACATCGGTCCAGCTGCTCTGCGGCACGTGGGATCTTCCCAGGCCAGGGATCCAACCAGTGCCCCTTACACTGCAAGGCGGTGTCCTTACCCACTGGACCACCAGGGAAGCCCCTGTTATCCTTATATTTAATATTAAGAGTTTAGAAAACTTTGGCTCAGTGGAATTAGGAAATCTGCCTAAGTAATGCAGGTACTCCACGTAGGGTCGGATGAGGGAGAGGGGAGGGAGAGAGCGGTGGTATCCAGAAGGACTCCACGGAGGGGCTGTGCTTCAGCTGAGAGCTCGAGTGAGTAGGAGTCTGTCACATGGCCGCATTCTTAGGTGAGGGAACAAGGTGTACGTAAGCCAGAGGCATGAGAAAACAAGGCGTACTCAGGACTGAATGTTTCAGTATGGATGCTGATGAGCTCCCAGGAGTGGGGGTGGCTAGTGAGTGGCTGGAGGTGGCCTTTGTACATATAGGCAGGTGCCTGATCACGTCACATCCCACCAGGGTAGAGTGGCCTGTATTTACAGAGGAAGGGACTCAGCGAGGGACTTTGAGGAAGGGCTATGCAGGGCCCTCCCCGATACCCTTGGGAGAAAAATCCTGGTCCTTGTGCGAGGGATGGTTTGAAGGAACAAACCCATGAGGCAGATAGACAAGGAAGGTTCCTGTGCTCCTTTGCTCAGCTGTATCCACCTCTGTGGGCTGTAGCCCGCCAGGCTCCTCTGTCCTTGGATTTTCCAGGCAAGAGTGCTGGAGTAGGTGGCCAGTTCCTCTTCCAGGGGCGTCTTCCCGACCCAGGGATCGAACGCAAGTCTCCTACAACTCCTGAATTGGCAGACAGGTTCTTTTTTTTTTTTTTTAATTTTTATTTTACTTTTAAATATTACAGAGTTTTGTTGTTTACAGATATGTGTGTTCCTAGGTTAGTCATACGTATATCCCCCGCTTCCCACCCCTCCCGACCATCACACAGCACCCCTGAAGGATTTCCTGTTCCCACAGAGCAATGACTATAGCTATTTTCTTCATTTATGATAGTACAGGCCTTCATGCTACTTCCTTTACGCCTCCCACCCTCTGTTCCTTCCCCACAATGTCCATATGTCCATATCCATGTCTGTCTGACAGACAGGTTCTTTACCACTAGTGCTACCTAGAAAACACCTGACAAGGAAGGACACCATGGCAGTTGTCTGCCCAGGGACTTCCCATGTGTTTCAGTGGCTAAGGTGCCGCGCTCCAAATGCAGGGGCCCGAGTTCCATTCCTGGTCAGGGAACTAAATTCCATATGCTGCGACTAAAACCCAGAGCAGTCGAATAAATACATATTTTTTAAAATGGTCTTCCCATTGGGTCTTTCATTGAATAGGGATTTATAGAGCACATACTGTATACAGGCTACTCTGTGGGCGTGAATGGCTGCAGCTATGAACAAGATAACCAGTATCTCTCCTTTTGTGGTGCTTACTTTCTAGTGAGGAAAGTTCGTAATAATAGGCGTACTCAGTTTGGGATGCTGATGAGCTCCCAGGAGTGGGGTGGCTAGTGAGTGGCTGGAGGTGGCCTTTGTACATATAGGCAGGTGCCTGATCACGTCACATCCCACCAGGGTAGAGTGGCCTGTATTTACAGAGGAAGGGACTCAGCGAGGGACTTTGAGGAAGGGCTATGCAGGGCCCTCCCCGATACCCTTGGGAGAAAAATCCTGGTCCTTGTGCGAGGGATGGTTTGAAGGAACAAACCCATGAGGCAGATAGACAAGGAAGGTTCCTGTGCTCCTTTGCTCAGCTGTATCCACCTCTGTGGGCTGTAGCCCGCCAGGCTCCTCTGTCCTTGGATTTTCCAGGCAAGAGTGCTGGAGTAGGTGGCCAGTTCCTCTTCCAGGGGCGTCTTCCCGACCCAGGGATCGAACGCAAGTCTCCTACAACTCCTGAATTGGCAGACAGGTTCTTTTTTTTTTTTTTTAATTTTTATTTTACTTTTAAATATTACAGAGTTTTGTTGTTTACAGATATGTGTGTTCCTAGGTTAGTCATACGTATATCCCCCGCTTCCCACCCCTCCCGACCATCACACAGCACCCCTGAAGGATTTCCTGTTCCCACAGAGCAATGACTATAGCTATTTTCTTCATTTATGATAGTACAGGCCTTCATGCTACTTCCTTTACGCCTCCCACCCTCTGTTCCTTCCCCACAATGTCCATATGTCCATATCCATGTCTGTCTGACAGACAGGTTCTTTACCACTAGTGCTACCTAGAAAACACCTGACAAGGAAGGACACCATGGCAGTTGTCTGCCCAGGGACTTCCCATGTGTTTCAGTGGCTAAGGTGCCGCGCTCCAAATGCAGGGGCCCGAGTTCCATTCCTGGTCAGGGAACTAAATTCCATATGCTGCGACTAAAACCCAGAGCAGTCGAATAAATACATATTTTTTAAAATGGTCTTCCCATTGGGTCTTTCATTGAATAGGGATTTATAGAGCACATACTGTATACAGGCTACTCTGTGGGCGTGAATGGCTGCAGCTATGAACAAGATAACCAGTATCTCTCCTTTTGTGGTGCTTACTTTCTAGTGAGGAAAGATTCGTAATTAATAAGAAACTATCAAGTAGTAATGGGTGCTATAAGGAAAGTGAGAGAAGGTGAGGCGGTGGACCAAGGCTTTCGGAGACTACCCTGAGTTGGGTGGGAGGGGCAGCTTACTGATGAGGTGACATTTAAGCTGGGACCAGATGGCACACATT
This sequence comes from Tragulus kanchil, assembly GCA_022376925.1. Lineage (NCBI taxonomy): Eukaryota > Metazoa > Chordata > Mammalia > Artiodactyla > Tragulidae > Tragulus > Tragulus kanchil. The sequence continues at coordinate 152,293,306 of JAIOJX010000006.1, forward strand.
TCTGAATGATGGTAGAAAGACAGAAAAAGAGGACTTCTCTGCCTCGCTCTGCTCATCTGCAAAATGGGTATAACAACAGGTCATACCTCATAGGGTTGTTGAAAAGATCAGATGCATATGTACATGATGATAAGAACAGGAATGGTGCCTGGCACATAGCTAGCCTTATATTTATTGTGCTTGCTGTTATTGTTACTAGTAGTGTTATTATTATTAGAATACTGGGTAAAGAGGGAAGGCTGGAGGAGCAGGGTGGTAGTGCGTCTCTCTCAGTTGTGTGGAGCCTGAGCATGGAGCCTGTGAGCAAAGGGATGCATGAGGCAGGTGGCCACACTGTGTGAAGTCAGAAGGTGGGACTGAAACTTCCTGTTTGGAAATGAGAATATAGTTGAGGTTAAGTGTCTTAGAATGAGCAGAGTTTAAGCAGAAGACAAGGGAAGGAGGAATTTGTGAAAGATTTGTAAAGGATTGCCCACTGATGCTAGGAGAATTTGGTGACAGAGAGTGTAGAAGCAAGAAGAAAGACAAAAAGGGTAGAGATGGGTAAGATAAGAACAAAAAAGAGGTTTTTGCGGTTGTGGTCCTTGATAACCATAGAGCAGCTTTAGAGGAATACTCATGAGGGCAGGCAGGAGAGACCAAGCATGAGGAGTTCATTCTAGGTGTTTCTTTGGGAAGAAGAGAAACAGAGTTGATTCTGAGAAGAGTGGGCAGGGATCACCGGGGAGAATTTCTATTATAGGGTAACACAGCACATTTTATCAATGAAGTCAAAGCCCGTTGGTCAAGGATGAGAGTGTTGGAGAGGACAACGGGCAAGGATGAGAGTGTTGGAGAGGACGTCTTTCATTCACTCACCCAGCGTTGCATTAATTCATAGTTATGAAGTTTGCATATGTGCTGTTTCCAGTCTTGTTAGGGAGATGGTGTTCACACAGCTGAGTGAATAGCAGTTGTTGGTCAGTCACTAAGTTGTGTCTGACTCTTTGCAATCCCATGGACTGCAGCGTGCCAGGCTTCCCTGTCCTTCACCATCTCCCAGAATTTGTTCAAACTCATGTCTATTGAGTTGATGAGGCCATCCAACCATCTCATCCTCTGTCATCCCTTTTCTCTGCCTTCCCTCAATCTTTCCCAGCATCAGGGTCTTTTCCAGTGAGTCAGCTCTTCACATCAGGTGACCAGAGTATTTTAGCTTCAGGGTCAGCATCAGTCCTTCTAGTGAATATTCAAGGTTGGTTTCCTTTAGGATTGACTGGTTTGATCTCCTTGCTGTCCAAGGGCCTCTCAAGAGTCTTCTCCAGCACCAGAGTTCAAATCATCAGTTCTTCAGTGCTCTGTCTTCTACATCTGTACGTGACGACCGGAAAAACCATAGCTTTGATTATACTACCTTTTGTTGGCAAAGTGAGTGTATGGCAGAGAAAACACAAACTCGAATGTATGTTTTGAAGGAGAAGAACGTGGTTCCAAGGAAGAGTGTATCAAAGAAATTGATTGGGCCAGGACCGAAGCGAGGGTGGTGTGAGAGTGTGGTTGGACTAAGGTCAGAGGGATTGAGCCTGAGATGGGAGGGAAGCAGTGAGAGGAGACAGATGAGGAGAGGAGCTTGGTGACCACGACAAGGATTTGAGCCTTTATGCTCAGAGCACTAGGAAGACATCGGAAGTTTTAAGAAGGGAGTCAACAGGGCTTCCCTGGTGATCCAGTGGGTAGAGAGTCTGCTTGCAGTGCAAGGGGCACCAGTTGGATCCCTGGCCTGGGAAGATCACGTGTGCTGTGGAGCGACTGGATGGGTGTGCCCAGTTATGAGCCAGTGCTCTGGAGAGCATGAGCCCAGAGCCGGTGCTCTGCAACGAGAGAGGCCACTGCAATGGGAGACCCACACAGGCGGAAGAATAAAGATGGATGAAAAATAAATGAATAAAAAAAATCAATAAAAAGAGGCCAAATTTTTAAAAAAAGAAAAAAAGAAAGGAGCCAACAGAGTCAGATCTGCGTTCTGGAGAGGTTGAACTTGGGGAAAGGACGTACAGAGTCAGCTGGGGGCAGTTAGGACGGTGTTAGAATAGTCCAGACAAAGGACTGGATGTTGGCAGCTTGGGTGTGGGATTCTGGTCTTGAGGGGGAAAAAAAAAGAGTCGATGAATTCCAGATACATTTAGGGGATAAAATGTCCTCAGCGTGGCGATGCCCTGGACCAGGAGGTACAAGAGAGAAGGGGGTGTTCAGAATTGGTCCTGGGATTCTGCCTGACTCTGCCCGGGGGTGCCTGTGCTGAAAGACAAGGAAACCGGGGTTTGGGGGAGGCAAGATGAGACTGATCTAGAGCAGCGGTGAGAGGATTAGCCTTGACTAGGAGAGAGGAGTGCGTGTGGATGCCCGTGAGTTCCCAGGTGCTGTGGTTCGAAGGTGGGGAGGTTCGCAGCAGCAGCGTCCGCGCTCTGTGTGTCAGGAAGACAGGTCAGCTGCTACAGTCGAGGCGGGCCGGAGAGCCGGAGCAGGCTGAGGCTTGGGTGTTGTTAGTTTGTGGATTTCTTATATCACTTCTCCTCTGACAAGCTTAAAACACGCTCCTGTCTTACTAGAACTCAGCCCCACTTCTCCCAGTTAAGGAAGGGAAAGCAGGTTTCCTCATGCCTGTTTTCCAGGTGTGGTATGTAGCAGTGTGGTTGATTCTGCCTGGCCTGTGCCCTGTGCTGTGCACTCTCTGGCTGACTGGTCCATCTCCCCACGAGCCCGGGAGATCTGGAGGACGGAAAACCGTAGCTTGCATCTGGCACGGGGTACGTGCATGGTAAAGCACTTGTTTGCGGAATAGATGCGTGAACCAACGAGAAAGCAGGGCTGTGGAATTGGAGCCCCCAGCGTTGAAGCAAGGCCAGAAAGCAAGCCCACTTTTTCCAACTCAGGTCTGGCCATTGAAGAGCTAGCTTCCTATGAGAAGGAAGGATGTTTTCAGTTCTGTCCCAGAAATTGTTCCCAAATTATATGTCTCCATGGCACTCTAGCCCCGTCTACCTGCCTGGCTGCGGAATTCCCCATGGCCCTGAGGACACTCAGGTGATCTCCTCGGTCAGCTCCCTCGCCGGGAGGAAGAAACCACGAGCAGCAAACCCTCTGGGAGCAGTGCCCGCGCCCCGACCCGCTCCTTCCAGCAGCTGCCATCACCGGCAGGTACAGCGCCATCCACCCTGTCTGAGGACAGAGGCGGCGAGGAGGCTCACCAAGCGCCCGCAGCGCTGCCCGACGTGGGAGGGCCGGGGCGGGCTCTGTGCCGAGCGGTGGCTCGGCCTGCGGGCAGGAAGCCCGGGGCCCTCCGCCTGCCTGTGCTCTGTGTGGAGCTGCGGCAGGGAGAGGAGGGCTCAGGGGCGGGGGCCAGGGCGACAGCTGAAGGAGCTGCCCGGGCCGCTCCCCAGAGCCAGCCCCCTGCCCCCGCGGCCATGGGGTGGGCTTCCCCCTGAGCCCCGCGTGGTGCAGACCCTGCGCCCCCAGACGGTGGCTTGCAGCACGGCTGTGAGGCAGGCCTGCCACCTGCACGTCTCCTCCTTGAAGAAGAAGCTGTCCTTTCGGCGAGCCAAGTAGGTGGCCGGGCCCCTGGGGATACGTGGCCCTTGGCTGGTTTGGGATGGCCCGGGGCTCGTCACAGCGGCCAGAGTGCGGTGGGGTTGTCTGCCGGGTTTGGGGATATTGCAGATCCTTGCCGGGTGGCAGGTCCCTAAGAGGGAGCGTGCTGAGATAGGCTGAGGACGCGGGGTGCAGCCAGTGGGGCCGTGTGCTCCTCGGAGGCTGACCGGGCCTCGCCACCTCGGCCCCCTGGGTTCTTCAGACCCTGCCGAGCATCATTATTTACCTCTTTCAGGCTAAATTCTTTCAGCTGTTAAAGAACTTGGGGTCCCCCAGAGAAAGGTGCCAGAGAGAATGCGGTGTTCTGTCAGATGTAGGGTTCTCTGGGGTCTTTGGGGGTGTTCATTTCCTTCCAGTGACGGGGACCTGTGGGTAGGGGCCTTTGGGGGTGTTGCCTTTGGAAGTGGGCTGGAAGTGGCCAGTGATGATCTTGACTCTTTTTCACATGCAGCTGTGCACACGGGTAGCCGCCCACGAGTGTTCAGCCGTCTGGTGACAAGGCTGCTCTCCCCAGGGTGCTCTCAGGTGGAGGGTTGAGGGTGGAGAACAGAAGCCCAGTCCTCGCTCTGAGGAGGTGGCTCCCCGGGCACCGAGGACCCAGCGCTGCAGGCGCTCGACCGGCCCCCGGCAGGTCCTGGCGGGACCAGAGAGCCTCTGATCCTGCGCTGCTGGTGGAGGGGACAGGGCTCTCTGTCCAGCGATCGCATGGGACTCGGGGCCCCGCTTTGACGACGAAGGGGTGGCTTCCGATTAAATCCAGGCTCGAGCACTTTTGGACGGTCGTGGCGCTTTCACAGCATCGTCTTACGCTATCTGCGTCTGCGTCCTTCTCTGAAAATGGAGGGAATGGTACCCACCGGAGGAGGCTGTAGGGATCAGAATGGGAAGGCACTTGGCACTGTGTTCAGCAAGCAGGAAAGGGCAGCTGCTGTGGGGGTTACTGTCAGCATTGTCGGCCTGGGCCACCCCGCCTGGCAGCTCAGAGGAGGGTCCGCGTGGAGCTCAGAGAACCGCAGATGGAGACGTGGTTAGAGTGAGCTCAGGAGAGGCGGCGTTGGCTGACGCCCCAGTCGCCTGGGGAAGCCCCTCAGGTCACTTCCAGTCCTCAGCCCCCCTGCTTCCTTTCTGTGGGTCTGTGTTTAGTTGCTGAGTGGTGTCTGACCCTGGGCAACCGCGTGGACTGTGGCCCGCCAGGCTCCTCTGTCCGTGGGATTTCCCAAGCGAGAGTCCCGGAGTGGGCGCCATCCAGGGGGTCCTCCCGCGGGTCCTGCTTTGCAGGCGTTCTTTACCACCGAGCCGTCAGGGAAGCCCGGCTTTCTTTGCATCTTAGCGCTAAGGGTGTCATAATTGTATTTTTTTCTTGACTCAGTTGTTGTCTGTCTCCCCAATGCGTCGTAAACGTCATGAGAGCAGGAACTGCCTTGGTTTTTATTTGCTGGTGTGTACCCAACTCTGGGAATGAAATGGCAGCCCACTCCAGCGTCAGGGGTTCTGTGACTGTGCCCCTGACAGAGGGCTGCTGGAGCCCTTCCACCTCTGGTGCCCTTGGTGACAGCTTCATGGTACTGGAAGTGGTCTGATCTGTGACCGCCTCTCGCGTGTGCCCCTTTCTCTGATCCAGACACGGACGGTCAGAGGATGTGCGATCCTGCGACAGACAGCCCGGGGTGCTTGGATCGGGCATAGAGGAGAGCCTTCCTTTAGGTCTAGGTCAAGCCTGGACTTTGGGGGCAGGGTGCTCCTGCCCTCCCCCACCCTCGCCAAGCTCCCCACCTGCAGCTCTTCTCTGGCCGCTTCTGCTGCCATCAGCAGAACTGTCTGCAGGTGTGACCATCACCTGCTCACGTCCTCCTGCTCCAGCCTTTCTCCTCTTCTGCCTGAGAGAGAGGGCTTATGAATGGCAGCCCCGCAGCCCACTCTCTCTCTGCGGCTGCCATAGCTGGGGTTTAGAGTTGGACCACTGGCAGGATGGGTGGTCTCCACTTCCTGCTGGGAGAAACGGTCTCCTCCTACCAGTGAGGATGAAGAAGGAATGTGAGTGGGTGCAGCTCGGGCTCAGGCCGGGACCCCACCCTCAGGCTTGCCCTGCTCCGCACTGCTTTCTTTGTCGCCCTCTCTCACCCCAGAGCCGAGCTACAGTTGCAGGTCCAAACCCCTGGATTCTCTTCTCAACACGACACTGATGAATAATGTAAGCTCAGAGCACCTATTGGCAGAGGCCACTCCTTGCTTTGAAGCAGTGTTGTTCCGGAATTATTTGATGCTCCAGCCTGCTGGCAACGTCTATCAGTGAAAGTATTTTGAGCGGTATCACCAGCGTCATATGTGAATGCATTTACATAAGCTGCATGCATGCACTGTGGTAGGAAGTATTCTGTATATTATTTAAGTGGACCTTTTAAAAGTATGAGCTAAAAAAGTCTAAATGTAATTTCTACTATTTTCTTTCTGCACTGCATGGGTAAGTGTTCGTATTCACTGGATGATGAGCAGCCAGCTTGGGAGCCCAGGGGTCTGAGGCGGTGGTCCTTATCCTTGTAACAGGATTCAGGATCACTTGCAGAGCTAATTCACTATACACATTCCTGGGCTTCTTTCTCTGGTTCTAAGACCCTGGGAATTGGCACAGATAATACAACTTCCAAATGATTTCCATGCCGGTAGTCTTTGAGAAACACATCCTGTAGCCTGAAACCTTCTAGCTATATCGAGAATCCAATTTAAGGGACTTGCCTGGTGGTCCAGAGGTTAAGAATCCCCAGGGAACCTGGGTTCACTCCCAGGTGTGGAATGGCCATGCCTGTGGGCTGGGCCATGGGGCCTGTGGGCTGCAACTACCGAAGCCAAAACATCCTAGAGCCCAGCTCCCCGCAACTAGAGAAAGCCTGTGAGCCTCAAGGAAGACCCAGAGTAGCAAAAAAAAAAAAAACCAAAAACAACCAATTTTAAAGGATGGGAACACCAAAAACATTTCGTATTGGGGTGCTTCTTCTTATCCTCAGGTAGGAGAGCAGTTAGGTGTCTGGTCTCCCTCCCTCTCTTTGCCTGTCCTACTTAGTCCAAAAGGGACAACTCATCCATTGAGATGCAGAGAAGCAAATCGCCACCCTGACTGGAACTGGTCCTAGGGGTTGGGGGTGGGGGACCGGGAGAGTGAGGAAGTCTGAGTGTCCCCCATCCCCTACACAAACACAGAAGTTCCCTGGTCACACTCTTGGTGTGTGATGGGTGAGTTAGTAAGTAGAATTCAGGGTTGACTTTTGAAACTCTCAGTTGATTAGTTTGGCTCTGTGCCAAACTTGCTTTGGGATCCACAACGTGAACACTTTCACCTGCTCAACTCCTTTCCCTTCGGCAGTGAAACAACTATCACCCACGTTTCCTTATCCTGGTATTGTAAACAATGGGTGGATTCACATCTGGCTGAGAGTTTACATCAGTTGTCCCTGTAAATAAGGCTAGAGGAGCCCTTAACATGGAGTTTGAGGGACCAGAAACTCTCTGGGAGTGCGAGCTGTCGCTTCCATAGTGTCTGACTCTTTGCCACCGTATGGAGTATAGGCCGCCAGGCTCCTCTGTCCGTGGGATTTCCCTGGCAGGTATACTGCAGCGGGTTTCCACAGGGGATCTTCCCGACCCAGGATGGCACCCGTGTCTCTTATGTCTTCTGCGTTGGCAGGCGAGCCCTTTACCTGTAATGCCATCTGGGAAATGCTCTCTACTCCTTCCTCATTCATAAATTTCTTCTTCACTATCTACGTCAAGTGGTTATCTGCCGCTCTGTGAATCACTTCTATTATGGGAAATCGGCTAAGGAAATTCACTGGGGTCTTTTTCAGTAAAGAAATCTATAATTCTAAGAACGATTTCAAATTTACAAATCAGAGGAAATGCAAGACCGCACAGAGTGTCTGTGTACTGAGTTTGTGAGCAGAATATCAGTTCTGAGGTATTATAGGTTATTACTAGTAATGGCTCCTAATTTTGAGAGCGTATTATGGGTTCAATGCTGTACTTTTCATGTGCTGATCTTATTTAATCGTAATGGTGACCCAGGAAGGGAAGTTACTCTTCTACCCATTTTGTAGATATGACAACATCCATTGTCTTTCCTTGTCGGTGGCAGAGCTATGATTTGACCCCAGAGGTCAACTGTTACTTTCAGTGCTTTATAACCTCTCCTTGAAAGTGGATACATTTGGGGGTCGGTGCAGGACCTTTTGCTTTTCCTTATATCTAAGGGGTCTGTCCACTTCCTGGAGCTGAGGCTTTAGATGTAGAGGTGCACGAGCCAGTCTGTTAATGAAGTTTTTCTCTCAGAAAGCTTCAAAAATCAGACAGAACAAGAAATAAACAGGGAGAGAATAGACCACAGTGATTCTGAATAATACAGTTAAATGTGCCTGGAGGGGCTTCCCTGGTGGTCCAGTGGGTAAGGACACCGCCTTGCAGTGCAAGGGGCGCCGGTTCCATCCCTGGCCTGGGAAGATCCCACGTGCCGCGGAGCGGCTGGACCCATTTGTCCAATTACCAAGCCGGAGCTCTGGAGCGCATGCGCCCAGAGCCGGTGCTCTGCGACAACAGAGGCCACCACAATGGGAGGCCCACACGGGCCAAAGAACAAAGATGGATGAAAACAGATAAATGAAAGACCAATAGAAGTGGCCCGCCCACCCCCGCCCTCCCCATCCCGCCCCCCTCAAAATAAATAAATAAATAAATGTTAAAAAAAAAAATGTGCCTGGAGACCAAATCGATTTTTGGTTTTCTTTTTAATATTTTTTGAGTATGCTTCCTGTGCGTGCATGTGAGTGCATGCTCAGTCATGTCGAATTCTTTTGTGACTCTATGGACCGTGACCTACCAGACCCCTCTGTCCATGGAATTCTACAGGGAAGAATACTGGAGTGGGTTGCCGTTTCCTCCTCCAGGGGGTCTTCCTGGACCCAAGGATCAAACCCACGTCTCCCGCATCTCTTGCGTTAGCAGACGGGTTCTTTACCACTGAGCCGCCTGGGAAGCCCAGGCTGCCTCTGCCTTATTGATTTTGCAAAGTGCCTTAGGGTTTTAATTAACAAGTTATAGGCACAAAAGTTCCAGTATCTGTCTTTCTAAAGCGTTCTCTCAGCTTCACCGCTATGCCTAAACTGCAGAACAGAACTGTTACTCCTCCCTTCCAGCAGGTACCAGGTGAAGTCCCTGTGGTCATCTGCAGGACCGGCAGAAGCTCACTTTCATTGTGGGCTCACCAGCACCCCCTGCTGGTGGTGGCTTTCCAGGCAAAGAGGGAGCGGCCATCTGATCCCTCAGCCCTGAGATAAGTTGTGAGTCAGCAGGCAGGGAAGGCAGAGGGAGTGGCTTGACCTCCACTCCTTCTGCTGTGGAGGGCAGGGGTGCCTGCCTGGAAGGACAGCTCCCACCTCGTAGCTGGGAGAGAGGACACTGACTGGGGGAAGGGAGCGGCCAATGCCAAGGAAGAATTGCTGGTTGATGCTGGTGTGCAAATGGGTTTGTATGTTCTTCCTAGACCCTCTGGTCAGATTCCTCTGGGGCCCGTGAGTTCTTCCTTGGACATTTTAAGTAGCATCCTCCTTGGTCATTCTCTTCCCACCCCACCCGGCTTCCGTAGCTTAGTGGTCTCTGCTTTCTGGATGGAAGCGCTGCAGCAGCGGCTCCCAGGATACCGGCAGCCGGTCACTCTTCAGAAGAGAAGCAGAGGACAGTCTGGACCGGGTGGGCGGCTCCGGAAGCATGCTCTCCACGTTTTCCTTTGTGTGCTGCTGGCTCGCGTCTGCTCCCCAGCCCCGGCCCGAGAACTGGAGCAGATCCGTATCTGTATCTTTCAGTTGCGTTCTCGGCCCCTTAGGAGACATTATCTGTGGGGAGGAAGGGGATCGCTGCCTCTCGCCCTCCCCCCGCCATCGTGAAGGCCTCCCTCCCTCAGTCCCTTAGGAGAGGCCAGGGACCCAGGGGAGGACATTGGACTTGGAGGCTTGCCCTCAGTTTCCCCCTTACCTCTCCCCCCGGCCTGGTCTGGCAGCTGCAGGGAACAACGAGGGGAGTGAAACACTTCATCAGCCCTTCCAGGATGTGTGACCCCGTCTGTCGCCTGACCTTATTTTCCTCTGAGTTTCAGCAGTCGCCGCTCGAGGGTCCAGTGTCCAGTGAGGTCCCAGTGACGTTCAGACGCCCCCCGCCTCTCCCGCCTGCCCTCTCCCACCAGCACCCCCTCCGCCCGCAGTGGAGCATTGGTGTAGGCCGTGGGCTGTTTCCTGTCCTCCCGCCCGCATGGCCTCCTCTCCCCGTCCTGCCTGCTGCAGAAGCCCCCGCCCCCAGCCTTCCCACACCTGACGGCCAGACAGCAGACAGCAGCTCAGCTTTGCAAAACTTGAACTTGGCAGGATTAGCTGCCGCCTCCCTGGTTTCCCTCATGCTGGGTAGCTTCTCTCCCGCCATGGCTCCTCTGTTAAACCCTCTGGTGGGAATTTCCACTTTGAGTTTGGAATTGCTTAGTCTCCTTACTCCTCCCACTTCAAACCTCATCTGTTTCCTGACTTTCTTTATATGTAGTATAACATTTTATTTATTGTTTTGGGCTGTGCTCAGTCTTCATGGTTGCACGGGCTTTTCTCTAGTTGCGGTGAGCAGGCTTCTCATTGTGGTGGCTTCTCTTGTTGCAGAGCACGGGCTCTAGGGTGTGTGGGCTCAGTAACTGCAGCCCCTTTAGACACAGGCTCAGTAGTTTGTGGTACATGGGCTTAGTTGCTCTGTGGTGTGTGGGATCCTTCCAGATGCGGGATCGAACCCTTGTCTCCTGCATTGGCAGACAGATTCTTTACCACTGAGCCACTAGGGAAGCTCTGATTTTCTTAGTGAATCTTTCTTTCCCTCCTTCTTTTCTTTTCTTTTTTTTTTTTAATTCTAATTCAATAGTTTATTAGCAATAAAAGGGAATAGTTTTGAATTTTTTTCAAAGTTAATGTTTTACTCAGCAAATACACTATACTCTATTAATTTTTTTACTTGATTCTGTTGCATTTTATGTGAGTCTATATCACATGCAAAAGGATTTCTTCTTTGCTTTCTATATATTTACCTTTTTTTTTTTTCCCCTGGGTTCAACTGTTTTTTGTTTTATTTTTTTTTTTAATTTTATTTTTTCCTTTATTTTAAAGATTTTACAGAGTTTTGTTGTTCACCAACATGTATGTTCCCAGATCATTAATATGTATATCCCTGGACCCTCCCCCCACCCAGTTTCCCCCCCTCCCATCCCTCCAGACCATCACCCCAAGTGGTTGTAGGTACTCCTATTCCCCTAGCACAATGACAACAGCTATCTTTTCCACACATGACAGTATAGGTTTCCATGTTACTCCCTCCATGCCTCCCTCCCACTGTTTGGTCTCCACAATGTCTTTATGTCTATTCTGTTTTTTCATGAGTTCACTGCATGTGTTATCATGACCATCTTACTAGATCCCATATATATGAGTTAGTATACTATACTTGTCTTTCTCTTTTTGACTTACTTCACTTTTTATGATAGGTTCTAGAGCCAGCCACCTCATTAGGACTGAGTCTTCTGCATTTCTTTGAACAGCTGAGTAGTATTCCATTGTATATATGTACCAGTGCTTCTGTATCCGTTCATTTGTCAATGGACATCTAGGTTGCTTCCATGTTCTGGCTATTGTATAGAGAGCTGCAATGAACATTGGGGTACAGGTGCCTCTTTCATTTTTGATTTCATCAGGATATAGGCCTAATAGTGGGATTGCTGGGTCATAGGGTGCTTCTATTTTTAGTTTTTTAAGGAATCTCCATATCGTCTTTCATAGAGGTTGTATCAATTTACATTCCCACCAGCAATGCAAGAGGGTTCCCTTTTCTCCACACCCTCTCCAGCATTTGTTGTCTGTCGATTTGTTGATGATGGCCATTCTGACGGGTGTGAGGTGGTATCTCATTGTGGTTTTAATTTGCATTTCTCTAATGATAAGCGAGGTTGAGCATCGTTTCATGTGCTTTTGGGCCATCTGTATGTCCTCTTTGGAGAGGCGTCTCTTTAGGTCTTTTTCCCATTTTTTGATTGGGCTGCTCGTTTTCCCTGTGCTGAGTTGTCTGAGTTGCTTGTAAATTTTGGAGATTAATTCTTTGTTGTTTCATTTTCTATGATTTTCTCCCACTCTGTGGGGTGTCTGTTGAGCTTTTTTGTAATTTCTTTTGCTGTACAAAAGCTTTTAAGTTTCATGAGGTCCCACGTGTTCACTTTTCTTTTCAGTTCCACTATTTTAGTAGGTGGGTCAGAGAAGATCTTGCTTTGATTGATGTCCTTGAGGATTTGGCCGATATTCTCCTCTAAGAGTTTGATGGTTTCTGGTCTTACATTTAGGTCTTTAATCCATTTTGAGTTGATCTTTGTGTATGGGGTCAGGGAATGTTCCACCTTCATTTTTTTGCACATAGCTGTCCAATTTTCCCAGCACCACTTGTTGAAGAGGCTGTCTTTGTCCCATTTTATAGTTTCTCCTCCTTTGTCAAAAATAAGGTACCCATAGGTGCGTGGGTTGATCTCTGGGTTCTTTATCTTGTTCCATTGATCTATAGTTCTGTTTTTGTGCCAGCACCATACTGTCTTGATGACTGTTGCTTTGTAGTAGAGTCTTTGTATCCATTTTTGATTTCTATTCGAGGTCTTTTGTGTCTCCATATGAACTGTTTTGTCTGTATCCGTTCATTTGTCGATGGACATCTAGGTTGCTTCCATGTTCTGGCTATTGTATAGAGAGCTGCAATGAACATTGGGGTACAGGTGCCTCTTTCATTTTTGATTTCATCAGGATATAGGCCTAATAGTGGGATTGCTGGGTCATAGGGTGCTTCTATTTTTAGTTTTTTAAGGAATCTCCATATCGTCTTTCATAGAGGTTGTATCAATTTACATTCCCACCAGCAATGCAAGAGGGTTCCCTTTTCTCCACACCCTCTCCAGCATTTGTTGTCTGTCGATTTGTTGATGATGGCCATTCTGACGGGTGTGAGGTGGTATCTCATTGTGGTTTTAATTTGCATTTCTCTAATGATAAGCGAGGTTGAGCATCGTTTCATGTGCTTTTGGGCCATCTGTATGTCCTCTTTGGAGAGGCGTCTCTTTAGGTCTTTTTCCCATTTTTTGATTGGGCTGCTCGTTTTCCCTGTGCTGAGTTGTCTGAGTTGCTTGTAAATTTTGGAGATTAATTCTTTGTTGTTTCATTTTCTATGATTTTCTCCCACTCTGTGGGGTGTCTGTTGAGCTTTTTTGTAATTTCTTTTGCTGTACAAAAGCTTTTAAGTTTCATGAGGTCCCACGTGTTCACTTTTCTTTTCAGTTCCACTATTTTAGTAGGTGGGTCAGAGAAGATCTTGCTTTGATTGATGTCCTTGAGGATTTGGCCGATATTCTCCTCTAAGAGTTTGATGGTTTCTGGTCTTACATTTAGGTCTTTAATCCATTTTGAGTTGATCTTTGTGTATGGGGTCAGGGAATGTTCCACCTTCATTTTTTTGCACATAGCTGTCCAATTTTCCCAGCACCACTTGTTGAAGAGGCTGTCTTTGTCCCATTTTATAGTTTCTCCTCCTTTGTCAAAAATAAGGTACCCATAGGTGCGTGGGTTGATCTCTGGGTTCTTTATCTTGTTCCATTGATCTATAGTTCTGTTTTTGTGCCAGCACCATACTGTCTTGATGACTGTTGCTTTGTAGTAGAGTCTGAAGTTAGGGAGGCTGATCCCTCCAACTCCATTCTTCTTCCTCAGGATTGCTTTGGCTATTCGAGGTCTTTTGTGTCTCCATATGAACTGTGTTATTATTTGGTCTAGTTCTGTGAAAAATGTCAATGGTAGTTGGATAGGTATTGCATTGAATCTGTAGATGATATTTGGTAGTATGGTCATTTTCACAATATTGATTCTTCCGACCCAGGAACATGGAATATCTTTCCATCTGTTTAAGTCTTCTTTAATTTCTCTCATGAGTGTCTTGTAATTTTCTGTGTACAATTCTTTTGTTTCTTTGGGTAGGATAATTCCTAGATATTTGATTCTTTTGGCTGCAATGGTGACGGGGATTGCCTCTTTGATTTCATTTTCTGATTTTTCATTGTTTGTGTATAGGAATGCCAATGACTTCTGTGTGTTGACTTTGTATCCTGTGACTTTGCTGAATTCATTGATTAGCTCTAGTAGCTTTGTAACCGTGTCTTTGGGATTTTCTGTGTATAATATCATGTCGTCTGCAAAAAAGAGAGAGCTTGACTTCTTCCTTTCCAATCTGGATTCCTTTGATTTCTTTCTCTTCTCTTATTGCTGTTGCTAGGAATTCCAGGACTCTGTTGAATAGTAGTGGTGAAAGTGGGCACCCGTGTCTTGTTCCTGATCTTAGAGGGAATGCTTTCAGTTTTTCACCATTAACAATAATGTTCGCTGTAGGCTTCTCATAGATGGCTTTTATTATGTTGAGATAGGTTCCTTCTGTGCCCATTTTCGGTTTGTGATGTCCTTGAGGATTTGGCGATATTCTCCTCTAAGAGTTTGATGGTTTCTGGTCTTCCATTTAGGTCTTTAATCCATTTTGAGTTGATCTTTGTGTATGGGGTCAGGGAATGTTCCACCTTCATTTTTTTGCACATAGCTGTCCAATTTTCCCAGCACCACTTGTTGAAGAGGCTGTCTTTGTCCCATTTTATAGTTTCTCCTCCTTTGTCAAAAATAAGGTACCCATAGGTGCGTGGGTTGATCTCTGGGTTCTTTATCTTGTTCCATTGATCTATAGTTCTGTTTTTGTGCCAGCACCATACTGTCTTGATGACTGTTGCTTTGTAGTAGAGTCTGAAGTTAGGGAGGCTGATCCCTCCAACTCCATTCTTCTTCCTCAGGATTGCTTTGGCTATTCGAGGTCTTTTGTGTCTCCATATGAACTGTGTTATTATTTGGTCTAGTTCTGTGAAAAATGTCAATGGTAGTTGGATAGGTATTGCATTGAATCTGTAGATGATATTTGGTAGTATGGTCATTTTCACAATATTGATTCTTCCGACCCAGGAACATGGAATATCTTTCCATCTGTTTAAGTCTTCTTTAATTTCTCTCATGAGTGTCTTGTAATTTTCTGTGTACAATTCTTTTGTTTCTTTGGGTAGGATAATTCCTAGATATTTGATTCTTTTGGCTGCAATGGTGACGGGGATTGCCTCTTTGATTTCATTTTCTGATTTTTCATTGTTTGTGTATAGGAATGCCAGTGACTTCTGTGTGTTGACTTTGTATCCTGTGACTTTGCTGAATTCATTGATTAGCTCTAGTAGCTTTGTAACCGTGTCTTTGGGATTTTCTATGTATAATATCATGTCGTCTGCAAAAAGAGAGAGCTTGACTTCTTCCTTTCCAATCTGGATTCCTTTGATTTCTTTCTCTTCTCTTATTGCTGTTGCTAGGAATTCCAGGACTCTGTTGAATAGTAGTGGTGAAAGTGGGCACCCGTGTCTTGTTCCTGATCTTAGAGGGAATGCTTTCAGTTTTTCACCATTAACAATAATGTTCGCTGTAGGCTTCTCATAGATGGCTTTTATTATGTTGAGATAGGTTCCTTCTGTGCCCATTTTCTGAAGAGTTTTTATCATAAATGGATGTTGTACTTTGTCGAAGGCTTTTTCTGCATCTATTGAGATGATCATGTGATTTTTGTCTTTCAATTTGTTGATATGGTGTATCACATTGATTGATTTGCGGATGTTGAAGAAGCCTTGCATGCCTGGGATGAACCCGACTTGATCGTAATGTATGAGTTTTTTGACGTGTCGTTGAATTCTGTTTGCTAGGATTTTGTTGAGGATCTTGGCATTTAAGTTCATCAGTGAAATTGGCCTATAGTGTTCCTTTTTTGTGTTGTCTTTGCCTGGTTTGGGTATCAGGGTGATGGTGGCCTCGTAGACTGTGTTTGGAAGTTTTCTTTCTTGTGCAATTTTTGGGAAAAGTTTTATAAGGACAGGCATTAACTCTTCTTTAAATGTTTGGTAGAATTTGGCTGTGAAGCCATCTGGCCCTGGGCTTTTATTTTTGGGTAGATTTTTAATCACAAATTCGATTTCTGAGCTTGTGATTGGGTTGTTCAAAGTTTCTGTTTCTTCCTGGCTCAGTCTTGGGAGATTAATCCTCTCCAAGAAACTGTCCATTTCTTCCAGGTTGTCCAGTTTGTTGCCATAGAGTTGCTCATAATAGTCTCTTAGAATCCTTTGGATTTCTCCATTATCTGTTGTAATCTCTCCTTTTTCATTTTTGATTTTGTTGATCTGGTTCTTTTCTTTTTCTTAATGAGTCTGGCCAGTGGCTTGTCAATTTTGTTTACCTTTTCAAAGAACCAGCTTTTTGTTTTATTTATCTTTACTATTGTTTCTTTTGTTTCTTTCTCATTTATTTCTGCTCTGATCTTTATGATTTCTCTTCTTCTGCTGGCTTTGGGGTGTTTTTGTAGTTCTTTCTCCAATTGTTTTAAGCGGAGGGTTAGGTCATCTGCTTCATATTTTCCTAGTTTCTTGAGGTGGGATTGTATTGCTATAAATTTCCCTCTTAGAACTGCGTTTGCAGTATCCCATAGGTTTTGCACTGTCGTGTGTTCATTGTCATTTTCTTCTAGGAATTGTTTTATTTCTCCTTTGATTTCCTCAATGATCAGTTGTTTTTTTAGGTATGTATTGTTTAATCTCCATGTGTTTGTGTTTTTAGGGTTTTTTTTCTGGTAGTTGATCTCTAGTCTCATTGCATTGTGGTCCGAGAAGATAGTTGATATAATTTCAGTTTTCTTGAACTGACTGAGGTTAGATTTGTGGCCCAAGATGTGGTCTATCCTGGAGAATGTTCTGTGAACACTTGAGAAGAAAGTGTATTCTTCTGCTTTTGGATGGAATGTCCTAAAGATATCGATGAGGTCCATCTTTTCTAGTGTGGCATTTAAGGCTTGTGTTTCTTTATTAATTTTCTGTTTGGATGATCTGTCCATTGGTGTGAGAGGAGTGTTCAAGTCTCCTACTAGTATTGTGTTATTATTGATTTCTTCTTTTAAGTCTGAAAGTATCTGTCTTATGTATTGAGGTGCCCCTGTGTTGGGTGCGTAGATATTCATGACTGTTATGTCTTCCTCTTGGATAGATCCCTTAATCATGATGTAGTGACCTGCCTTGTCTCTTAGAATCTTCTTTAAAGTCTATTTTGTCTGATATAAGGATTGCTACTCCAGCTTTCTTTTGATTTCCATTTGCATGGAATATCTTTTTCCAGCCTTTCACTTTCAGTCTATGAGTGTCTCTAGGTCTGAAGTGGGTCTCTTGTAAACAGCATATATATGGGTCTTGCTTCTGGATCCATTCAGCCAGCCTGTGTCGTTTGGTTGGAGCATTTAGTCCATTTACGTTCAAAGTAATTATTGATACGAATGTTCCTATTGTCATCTTCTTAGAAATTTGGGGTTTGATTTGTAAGGCTTCTCCTACTCTTGTATTTATTGGCTATATCAGGCCCTTTAACACTTGTTGTAGGGCTGGTTTTGTGGTACAGAATTCTTTTAGTTTTTGCTTGTCTGTGAAGCTTTTGACTTCGCCATCGATTCTGAATGAGATTCTTGCTGGGTAGAGAATTCTTGGTTGGAGGTTATTCTCTTTTAGCCGTTTAAATGTATCTTGCCATTCTCTTCTGGCCTGTAGGGTTTCTGTTGAGAGTTCTGCAGTTAAACGTATGGGGTTTCCTTTATATGTTATTTGTTGTTTGCTCCTAGCTGCTTTTAGTAATCTGTCTTTATATTTAGTCTGCGTTAGTTTGATCAGAATGTGCCTTGGTGTGTTTCTCCTGGGGTTTCTCCTGTATGGAACTCTTTGTGCTTCTTGGACTTGGTTGACTATTTCCTTTCCCATGCTGGGGAAGTTTTCAACTATAACCTCTTCAAGAATTTTTTCATAGTTTTTCTTCTCCTCTTCTTCTTCTGGAACTCCTATAATTCTAATGTTGGTGCGTTTGATATTGTCCCATAGGTCTCTAATGCTATCCTCAGTTCTGTTAATTCTTTGGGCTTTGTTCTGTTCTTCAGCACTTATTTCCACCATTCTGTCTTCCAGCTCACTTATCCGTTCTTCTGCCTCTGATACTCTACTGTTGAGACCTTTTATAGTATTTTTCAGTTCAGCAATTGAGTTAGTTGTCTCCATTTGCTTATTTTTCATTTCTTGCATGTCTCTTCTCAATGCACTAATTTCCTCTAATATTCTGTTTTTGGTGTTTTGCATCCTCATTAGTATAGCTTTTCTGAATTCTCTTTCAGATAGCTTGTCTATCTCCTCCTCTGTCATTTGAAGTGGTATTTCTCTAGCTTGGTCCTTCATTTGTGCAGTGTTTCTCCGACGTTTCATTATTAGGTTAATTTTTGTTTCTTTGTGTGTGTCTGTGTGTATGGAGTTCTTATTCCCACCAGGCTTCTTGGTTGAATTCTCACTTCCTTTGGGTTTCTGTCCTTGTAGAAGGGTTCAGTGGTTTGTGTCTTGGGTGGTGTTAGGCCTTGTTTACAGGTGAGTAATCTCTAGTGTTGTATGTTCTTTGATAGTGTGGGGTCTGGGAATCAGGGCTTCCGCTCCGAGGGTCCTTGGTTTGATGATTGGTCAAGGGGTGTAGGCTCTATGTCTGGTTTACTATGGTGTTCCATGATATTAGTTCACATACTAGCATCTGAGGAACAAGAGGTGCATCCCTGATGGGTGACAGTCATAAAAGCATGCAGATGTTTTCTAACATAATCGTAAGATATACATACATACACAGCAATCCCCACAGCTGACCAGTTTTACAGAGATAAGGCACAGAAAATCTTTCTGGCAATTCATGCAATCAAAGATGATACTTGCCCGTTAAGCTTTGAATTAATTGAAATAGTGCCTGAATAATAGATCTAACACAAGGTCCTGGCTTGGATAATTACAATGAGAGCAGTTTTTAATTAGGACATGTGTTGGGGGTGACGAGGAGGAGAGTCTATAGGTATTAAAAAGGAAAAGATTCATCTTGGAAGTATTTTATAGGATTAGGTAGCAAAGGTTAGTGTGTGTATTGTTTAGTGTATTTGGAAGAGAATAGTGGAGACAGGAAGATAGGAAATAATTTATCTAGAGGATATTGGTAGATAGGAAAATGTTTTACATTTGTTCTGTTCTTCAGCACTTATTTCCACCATTCTGTCTTCCAGCTCACTTATCCGTTCTTCTGCCTCTGATACTCTACTGTTGAGACCTTTTATAGTATTTTTCAGTTCAGCAATTGAGTTAGTTGTCTCCATTTGCTTATTTTTCATTTCTTGCATGTCTCTTCTCAATGCACTAATTTCCTCTAATATTCTGTTTTTGGTGTTTTGCATCCTCATTAGTATAGCTTTTCTGAATTCTCTTTCAGATAGCTTGTCTATCTCCTCCTCTGTCATTTGAAGTGGTATTTCTCTAGCTTGGTCCTTCATTTGTGCAGTGTTTCTCCGACGTTTCATTATTAGGTTAATTTTTGTTTCTTTGTGTGTGTCTGTGTGTATGGAGTTCTTATTCCCACCAGGCTTCTTGGTTGAATTCTCACTTCCTTTGGGTTTCTGTCCTTGTAGAAGGGTTCAGTGGTTTGTGTCTTGGGTGGTGTTAGGCCTTGTTTACAGGTGAGTAATCTCTAGTGTTGTATGTTCTTTGATAGTGTGGGGTCTGGGAATCAGGGCTTCCGCTCCGAGGGTCCTTGGTTTGATGATTGGTCAAGGGGTGTAGGCTCTATGTCTGGTTTACTATGGTGTTCCATGATATTAGTTCACATACTAGCATCTGAGGAACAAGAGGTGCATCCCTGATGGGTGACAGTCATAAAAGCATGCAGATGTTTTCTAACATAATCGTAAGATATACATACATACACAGCAATCCCCACAGCTGACCAGTTTTACAGAGATAAGGCACAGAAAATCTTTCTGGCAATTCATGCAATCAAAGATGATACTTGCCCGTTAAGCTTTGAATTAATTGAAATAGTGCCTGAATAATAGATCTAACACAAGGTCCTGGCTTGGATAATTACAATGAGAGCAGTTTTTAATTAGGACATGTGTTGGGGGTGACGAGGAGGAGAGTCTATAGGTATTAAAAAGGAAAAGATTCATCTTGGAAGTATTTTATAGGATTAGGTAGCAAAGGTTAGTGTGTGTATTGTTTAGTGTATTTGGAAGAGAATAGTGGAGACAGGAAGATAGGAAATAATTTATCTAGAGGATATTGGTAGATAGGAAAATGTTTTACATTTAGAACATAGAGGAAGAAAACAGTGGGAAAGAGGAAAGAGAATTAGGGGTTTTCAAGAATTAAAATTAAAATAAAAAAAAACAATAAAATAAAAGTCAAAAAAAGAAATTAAAAATTAAAAAGGGCAGAAAAAAATAATAAGAGACCAAAAAACAAAGAAAAAACACAAAAAACAAAACAAACAGATGAAAACAACAACAACAAAAACAACAACAAAAAAAACCAGAATAAACAAACAAAGTAATAAACCCCAAACCAGACCAATCAATTGAATAAGCAAAATAGTCCACCACAAATAAACAAGCAGAAGAAAAGAAAAAAAAAGTTAAATACTGTCCTTGGTTTTTATCTTCATATCTGCCTGTTGGAAACCACTCTGCTCTTGATGGTGGTGTCTTGATGGCGTGGTCTTTCCCTTACAGTGCCGGTTGCTGTGGTTTCTGTTTTTGTGTTCAGCAAAATGAGGGCTTTGCTGCCATACTGGGTGCTGGCCGGGACGGTGGGCTGATCCCAGTCAGTCGGGCGCAGGCCGCGGCGCGCGCAGCCCCGTGTTGGAGGGGGCGCCCCGGCTCGACCGCGCGCCCGCCTGTCGTCTCCAATCCCTGCGCTTTCCCCGGCTTCCTCCGCTGCTGCTGCAGCTCTAGGGGAGCGCGGGCTCCTCCGCCACTGGCCCACGCGCACTGCCGGTTACGCGTCTAAGTCCCAAAGGCGGGCGCGAGCATTCCCGTCCCGCTCGTGCCCGGTCCCTGGTCAGCAACCCGTGCGCGACTTCCCCTCTCCGCTCAGCAAGCCCTCCAGTTGGAGTGGCTGAACTTACCCGCGCCGCGGCTCCTCGCGGCGCCCATGGCTCCTCGCGGTGGCGGGTTCCGGCGGCTCCACCTCCCTCCTTATTTTCACATGGACTCCTTCCGTTTCCTTTCTCCCCGCTGCCCGTCCCCACGGTGGATCCTTCCGCATTACCTGCGGGTGTCTCCTGGAAGTCTTGCCTGTGGCTTTTCTGCCTTTTCCTTGTTCGGTTGACTGTCTCACCCCAGTGCGCCAATGCCATCATTCCCCTGCGGTAGCAGGGGGTTTGTTTTCTGTCCGGTCTACCTCTACCATCATCTACCCTGCAGGGGTCTTCCAGTGGTATCCTTTAGGGTGGGGAGAGATCATATGGATGGAGAAAGACAAGAGATGAACCACTGAAATTAAAAAATATATATCCCTTAACGTTTAAGGGGTATTTACTGTGTTATCAGATACAGTTCTGAGCCCTTTCTGAGTGTTGTCTCAGTTAATCCTCCTAGTAGCCAACCAGTGGAGGAATGGTGTTGCCCTGTCTTAGCCCAGCACCCTATCTTCTAGGGTGTCTGTTCTGGAGCTAGAAGCACACTCTGCCCTGCTCTGCATTCAGGGCATAGGAACTGCTTGTGAAATTTGCATGGATGCTTCTGGCAGAGCAACCCTCCCAAAGACCGTCCTCTGTGCTCCCAGCCAGGGCTGCGTGACAGGTGGACGCCTTGAAGAACTGAGTCGGTGAGTGTGGTTGGTCCCTGGGGAGATGGGTGGCATCCCGTGAACACAGGTCCGATTTCCGTGTGATTCTTATGAAACAGAACATCCTCATTCGTGGGTACCCGCCTTCTGCTCTCCATCTGTTTGTACATTTGACTGTCAGCCCAGGCCCAGAGATGCCTGCGGGCCACAGTGATAGCCAGAAAGCACGTTCCAGGCCTCTAAGCAGAGCTGACGTGTGGCTCTGGCACGCCCCGTGCCTTTGTTGTTTTCGTGGGAATATGATGGACTTTTACACCTGTGATAGTAGCAAAGCCTCTTACTCACTTGTATCTGTGACCATAGTCTAGGACTTATGGACACCAGGCGATGAGTTATTGAAAAATGATTTGTTGGCCTGCATGATGTTCTGTTACTCTCATCCTCGTCCCTTTCATTGAGGTTTATGGAACTTGGCAACCCTTGGCTAATAGAGTTTAGATGGGAAGGGGAAGGGAGCAGTGATGTATCCAATGTTGATGGCTGGAAAATAGTGTACCTCCCCCTTACTTTTAGTCTTGATGGTTGACCAGTTAGGTCAGGTGTCTTTGTCTACTTCTCTACTTAAATAAAGTGATCATGAATAAATCTTTGATAAATTTTCTGTTTGTTTTTAATTATGGAGAGCAGGGGTTACTCTCTAGCTCTGGTGCACAGGCTTCTTATTGTGGTGGCTTCTCTTATTGTGGAACATGGGTTCTAGGTACACAGACTTCAGTAGTTGCAACTTGCTGGCACTAGGGCCCTCAGGCTTCGGTGCTTGGCAACACAGTGGATCATTTCTTGTGGCTGGTGGACCCTAGAGCATACAGACTTTGGTAGTTGCAGCTTGAGGGCCCTGGAGCAAAGGTTCAGTAGTTGTGGTGAAAGGCTTCATTGCTCTTGGCATGTGGGGTCTTTCTGGACTAGGGATCAAACCTGTGTCTCCTGCATTGGCAGGCAGATTCTTACCCACTACGCCACCAGGGAAAGTCCATTGATGATTCTTTTTAAGAGCTGTTTCCATTGAACACAGATTTGCTCTCTCTATACATAGTAGCCTCTAGACAGGCTCAGAACTTTCCCCCCCTTGTGTTTGATACTGTAATTTCTAATTTGCCATCATCGACAGATAGGGGAGGGTCCCCAAAAGAAGTTGCAAGTTAACTGAGGTTTTATGAGTCTATCGTGCTGGGAAGCAGCAGTTGGAGACAGATTGAGGGGTGAGAAATTTGATGGAATAATGTTTACTGGAAGAGAATATCGAGTCATTAATATGGGTTTGAGCCCCAGCTTTGCTGTGCCGTCTGTGTGACCTTGGCGAGTCACTGGAGGTCTCTGAACCTCAGTTTCAGTGTCTGTGAAATGGGGGAAAACAGTACTTGCCTCACTGGGTGCCAGCAGTATCAAATGAGCTAATGGATTTGCAAACATGTCAATTGCGGAGCACTATACTGTGGGAGTTGTTTTGGAGAAGGAAATGGCAACCCACTCCAGTACTCTTGTCTGGAACTTCCTATGGTCAGAAGAGCCTGGCGAGCTCTAGTCCGTGGGATCGCAGCGTTGGACACGACTGAGTGACTGAAACAACTCAACAACTGTTGTTCCCTATTAGTCTTGATGGTTGACCAGTTAGGTCAGGTGTCTTTGTCTACTTCTCTACTTAAATAAAGTGATCATGAATAAATCTTTGATAAATTTTCTGTTTGTTTTTAATTATGGAGAGCAGGGGTTACTCTCTA
The DNA here is from genome assembly GCA_022376925.1 of Tragulus kanchil. Taxonomy (NCBI): domain Eukaryota; kingdom Metazoa; phylum Chordata; class Mammalia; order Artiodactyla; family Tragulidae; genus Tragulus; species Tragulus kanchil. Next base: position 152,316,529 of record JAIOJX010000006.1, read on the forward strand.
GCTCTGGTGCAACAAGTTCTTAAATTTTTTTTGGGGGGTTTGGGCCCTTCTTTTTTTTTATTGTGGAACATGGGTTCTAGGTACACAGACTTCAGTAGTTGCAACTTGCTGGCACTAGGGCCCTCAGGCTTCGGTGCTTGGCAACACAGTGGATCATTTCTTGTGGCTGGTGGACCCTAGAGCATACAGACTTTGGTAGTTGCAGCTTGAGGGCCCTGGAGCAAAGGTTCAGTAGTTGTGGTGAAAGGCTTCATTGCTCTTGGCATGTGGGGTCTTTCTGGACTAGGGATCAAACCTGTGTCTCCTGCATTGGCAGGCAGATTCTTACCCACTACGCCACCAGGGAAAGTCCATTGATGATTCTTTTTAAGAGCTGTTTCCATTGAACACAGATTTGCTCTCTCTATACATAGTAGCCTCTAGACAGGCTCAGAACTTTCCCCCCCTTGTGTTTGATACTGTAATTTCTAATTTGCCATCATCGACAGATAGGGGAGGGTCCCCAAAAGAAGTTGCAAGTTAACTGAGGTTTTATGAGTCTATCGTGCTGGGAAGCAGCAGTTGGAGACAGATTGAGGGGTGAGAAATTTGATGGAATAATGTTTACTGGAAGAGAATATCGAGTCATTAATATGGGTTTGAGCCCCAGCTTTGCTGTGCCGTCTGTGTGACCTTGGCGAGTCACTGGAGGTCTCTGAACCTCAGTTTCAGTGTCTGTGAAATGGGGAAGACAGTACTTGCCTCACTGGGTGCCAGCAGTATCAAATGAGCTAATGGATTTGCAAACATGTCAATTGCGGAGCACTATACTGTGGGAGTTGTTTTGGAGAAGGAAATGGCAACCCACTCCAGTACTCTTGTCTGGAACTTCCTATGGTCAGAAGAGCCTGGCGAGCTCTAGTCCGTGGGATCGCAGCGTTGGACACGACTGAGTGACTGAAACAACTCAACAACTGTTGTTATTCCTGCCAGACCCATGGAGGCTTTTAAAATAAACAAGTGGAATTGCTGGTGTCGTCATTCTTTTGGGAAACTCTTTCCTTAATGTGCTGGTTACCTGGTTGCCTGGATTCCTTTGTGAAGTCAGGCTTGAACTGAAGCAGGTACTAGAAAGAATGAGGGCAGGTGCAGGCGGTAAGGCTTGAGACCTCATGGTCACTGCCTTCTTTTTTTTATTTTCTTATATTTTAATCTCTCCCTTTAACCCTTGCTTTGCTGGGTTTTCTGTGCTCTGGGGCCTGGAGTGCAGGAGGAGCGGGTGACAAAGAGCGTCAATTCTCTCAAGATCTCATTGCCCCTGAGGGAAAATCCATTTGGAATTAGGGAACAAGTGCTGGTGGACCTTTCTCGGATCCTTTAGCTTTTTTTGCTGGTACTGGTTTTCATCTTTGTAACAAGGAGTTGAAGCGAGAAGGTCTCATCCACCTGTAATTGTTTCTTTTTTTTCACCTGCAACTTTTTGCGAGTCTGAAATCAGAGGCTTGAAGGCATCCGGGTCGCGAACAGCAAGTCCAGGTTAGCATCTTAGAAGCGCTGCGGGAGGATGAGGGAAGCAGGGGCTTAAGGATGGCCCGGGATACTGACCTGCGCGTCCATAGGTGGTTCTCTGTGATTGGGAGAGAGATCTAGAGAGGCCGATGTGTTGACCTCTGGCAGGAAGACTGTGGTTCCCCAGAGCACACAAGCTTGTCTCCTTGCTGGTTTCGGGGAGCGGAGCTGCTCTTTCTCCTTCTTGCTGGTGCTGGCACCCGGCACTCGGAGGGATGGATACGGGTGCTGTGCTTTAAGTAGAGGCTCCGCGTTTCCCCAGGAGCACGAGCAGCCGGAGCCCCCTTGCCTCTACGGCCCGGGGTGCTCCGATCGCTCTGCCCCCACCGGCCACCCTGCCGGCCACAGCCTACCGCAGGTTGCCTGAGTGAAATGGGCCAGAGAGGAAGCGGTTGTCACTGCGAGCCGAGCGGCCTGTCCCTGCTGGGCAGGAAACCTAGAGTGATGAATGGGGCCGGATGAAGTCATCCTGCTCCTCCAATCAGGCTGCTCGGCGAGAGCTCGAGGCCTCTGCAGACCCAGCCGGCGCCGGCTGCGCTCAGGTGCCCTGAGGCAGAGGCTGCGAGTCTCTGGGAGTGGAGTGGGGGCGTGAGCCGCCCCCTCTGGCTCCCTGGCTCCCGTGTAGGCCTCAGCCAGTCTGAATGTTACTGCAAGGTGAGTGGCTCCGCCGGGCGCACGCCTCCCGCGCTGCGGCCTCGGCCTTGCCTGCCGGGCTCCGGCTTTGTGGCCCTGCACCTTCTGCTGCCATCCGAGTGCCTGCCCTTCTTCTCGAGGTTCTCACCCCCGTGCCCCACGCTTGCCACCCCAGCGCTCTCCCCGCCCGCACCTGCTCAGCACTCGCTCAGCCCCTGCCAGCTGGCCCCTGCCCGGGGAGCGCCCCTCCCTGACCTGTGGGTACCAGGTGGCCCCGGCTGGGCGGCAGGGCCTCCGTCTCTGGGAGCTCTCTCCCAGCAGGGGAGCCCTGGTGAGACCGCCCTTGCCTCCTGGGAAGAAGGCCCCTGGCTCTGCCCGGCGTGGGTGTCCGTGGGTGCACGGGCAGGCACCTGACCTGCGGGGGCCCCAGGGCTCTCTGCTGTCCGCCACGCTGAGGAGGTCCCGGGGCCGAAGCTTCGAGAGAGGGCTCTCCTTTCCCCCGACCTTGAGAGGGCTGGGCTCGTCTTTGCGGGCGGCCCTTTGTGACTCTGCCTTTTCTCTCTGGCCGGCACCGCTGCGCCTCAGGCCAAGCCGCGATCATGGAGCCGGCTGATATGGCGACGGCAAAGGTAGGATGGAAATGCTGCCGGCCGCACTGTGCGTAAGTGGCTTCGCTTGGCAAGTTCTGCCTTTGGTTCACTTTCCTCTCTCCTCCTGCCCCTCAGCCCGTCCCTCCGGAGCATCCAGGGCCGTGTCACAGAGGAGGGAAGCGGCGGAGAGGGAGGCCTGGGGAGGGGAGCGAGGCCGGGCTCTGCGGGGCGCACACGCCTCGCCTCTGCCGGGCAGCCTGGTGGGCGGGGCGGTGACCTGCAGCCGTGTCTGGGCCGGCCTGTGGGTCTGTCTGTCTCTGTTAGCTCTGCCTCGGTTTCCTTGACCTTGACCCTGCCTCTCTGCAGTCAGCCCTCCCTGCCTCCCCTGCCTCCCGGCACTGCAGTGCTCCCGCTCTGTCCGCGCCGTCTCCACCCTCTCTGTTCACCTTCCCGTTGCTTCTCTGGGCCCTGGGCCTGGTGTCGGAGTGGGCGGGGTTGGTGTGGGCCGGCCAGTCCGGGGAGCAGAGGCGCCCTCTCATCCTGCAGCAGCTGTCGGCCGTGGGATTGGCGAGGGCTGTGGCTCTGAGTGGCAGAGGCGGCGGCGGCCGCTCCCGTGCTCCCCTGATGCCCCAGTGGAGGCGCGGCTGTGGGCACCCCTAGGGAAGGGGGCCGGGCACTGTGTCGCAGATCCCCCGAAGGCGCGCTAGAGGGCGCCCCTGAGATTGGTTTCCGACTTCTGCTTGCAATTGGAAATGTGGTTTTTTGTTGCATTTTCTTCAAACAAGGAGCTTGAGCCTTTGAGGGTGGATGGGGGAGCTAAGGAGGCTGAGTCTGTAAACCCCTGGGTACAGGAAACCTGTGGTCCTTCCAGAATATCTCAGTGCTTGGTTTGGGGGCCTTTCTCTCTGCGCAATGGCAGGGCCTCCTTTCTCCCGGAGATAGAAGACTGGGTGAGACTCAGACTTTTGAAGCAGGTTGGGTATGGAAGAGAGTGTATATGTGTGTATGGAAGAGAGAGGGAGGTAGGAGCTCCAAGCACCAACGGTGCTTTGGGCAGTAATGTGTTAAAGCGGTTAAGACGTGTCTCTGCAGAACTGAGTTCCCAGTCCCTTCCTCCCACTGCCATACGCTGTGTGATCTGATCCAAGTTACTTAACCTCTCTGGGCTTTCATCTCCTAGTCTGCATAAGAGTGAAAATTACATGCATATGTTGTTTTAACAAACTTAGATTCTGTCAGACACTGCCTTTTCCTTGCAGAAAGCAGCTATGGAGAGCAAAACTAAATGCGAACAGGCCTCCCTGGATTCCTGGACCGCATCCCCCGCAGTCCCTCCACCCTTCCTTTTTCCTCCCCCACACATTTGAGCACCCACATGGAGCAGGGAGGATGCACGGTGCTGTGCCCCCTTGCCCGTGTGCTGCGGCGGCCGTGGAAACAGGCATCTGCAACTGTGTTTGCGCCGTGAGCACTTAGTCCTGAAGCCGTGTGCTCTCTGCCTGCGATGCTGTTCTCCACAAAGTCAAGTGTCACCAGGCTGGCGTCTTCCGAGCCTGCTGGTCCCCTGGCTCTTAGAGCCGTGGGTGGTTTGGGATCAGCCAGCCAGCTGTCAAGGGGCGCTGGTGCTGAGTGCGCTGGGAAGGTGTGGTTCGAAGGGGTGGAGGCGTTATCCCACAGCTGGCTTGGAGATGTGTGTCTCTGTGTGTATTTGCATATGGAGGTAGAATACGGAATTGGCTTCCTTGTTCCCAGGCCCTGCCTTCTCTTTGTCCAAACTGCAGATTATCTAATCCGGCAAAACAGTCAGACCTTGGAGCTGAACTGTTCCTAGCGTTTGTGTTCAAGACCTTGACCACAAGAGAGGATCTGATTGGTCAGAGAAACAGACACTATTTAGCCCTGGCATTGATTCTTTTCCTTTAACCTTTTTCTAGCCCAAGTATTTTTGAGAGAGTGTCGTTCAGGTGTCTTCCGTCTGTCCCATGAACCATTAAAGTCCTTGGATGGGCTTTTGGAGAGGGTCCAAGAGCGTCTATCATTGTATGATACGGCTATCTGTGTATTTTTCTGGGACGAGGATCCACGGCTATCTTTATAGACTTTAGAGGGCTCATAACTCAGCAAAGGTTAAGATTCTTTTAGCTGATCAAGATGCTGATAAAGAGCCTGTTTGCGTTTGGCCACCCAGGTTCAGAGAGACCCTGTCCACTGTGGTTGACACGCTGGCATTGGAGAATGCTGTGCACCCGCAGGAGCCGTGGAGTAAAAGTTCTTAGTGTGACTCACTGGTAACTGGTTTAGTATGACGTGGATGTCATTTTTAAAATGTCTTGCTGTTTATGGCCGCTGCGCAAGGATGACACGCAAATTCGTGAAGCATTGCATATTAAAATAAATAAATAAAATGCCTTGTTGTTTAGTCCCTAAGTTGTGTCTGACTGCTTTGCGACCCCATGAACTGTAGCCTGTCAAGCTCCTCTGTCCACGGGATTCTCCAGGCAAGGCGACTAGAGCGGGTCGCTGTGCCCTCCTTCAGGGAGTCTTCCCCACCCAGGAATCAAACCCACGTCTCTTAATGTCTCCCTGCATGGGCAGGCAGGATCTTTGCCACTATTGCCATCTGGAAAGCCCCCTGTCCTCCACAACTGCCTTCGGTGGCACCCCCCTCACCAGTGAAATAGCTTTTGATAGAAGGTGTGGTCACTTTTGATGAGAGCCTATTAGATATACTCAGTTCCTGAAGGTAGGCTTTTGTGGGTGCGGCATCTTTCTTTTAGAGTCTGGATTGTTGCCTTGCCATGGTGCTACGCTGTTTAAAGTTGCAGTTTCAGGCTGGGGCCAGCGGATGTCCCGACATGACTGTTAAGATAAGTAGATGGTAAATTGTGTCCTGAGTTTCTGTTTCAGCCTTGAGAAAACAGGTTGGTACACATTCATTAATTCATTCACTCAACAAATGTTTATTAAATGCCGATTATACGCCAGCAGAGATTCAATGTGGAGGTGTTCGATGAATAACACAGGATTGCTGTGAGCACTTAGTTCCTCATGAGTTCTTGGGGAACACAGATGAATAGACAAATTATGATGGCACAAAGGTAATAATGGTTGTAATAGAAGCTTTGAGTCACCAGGGAAGCAAAGGAACTATGGGATGTTGCCTGGGCAGGCATCAGGGCTTTCTAAGGGACGTGCCATTTGATCTGAGGCATGGGTGGGAGATGATTGGGTGGTGGGGGGAAGAAAGATGATCTAGTTATAATTTGGAACTGGTCAAATCTGGGTTCAAATGCTGGCACTCTGTGCTTTCTGGCTTCGTGAACTTGAGCAGGTGATCTTGATTTGTCCTGGTCTCACTTTCTTCCTTTGTAAATGAGAGTGATACCATTCACCCTGCAGGGTTGTCATGAGGATTAAACAGCGTAGGTAAAAATGCCTAAACAGTGCAAGGGGCGCCGGTTCAATCCCTGGCCTGGGAGGATCCCACGTGCCGCGGAGCGGCTGAACTGATGTGTCCAATTACCAAGCTGGAGCTCTGGGGCACATGTGCTCAGAGCCGGTGCTCTATGACAACAGAGGCCACTGCGATGGGTGGCCCACACGGGCCAAAGAACAAAGATGGATGAAAATAGATAAATGAAAGACCAATAGAAGTGGCCCACCCGCCCCCCTCCCTTCCAATCCCCTCAAAAAAAAAAAAAAAAAAAAGCCTGCACATCCGAGGCACTCACTGAACAGTCCTGAGGCAGAAGCATGTGGCAAAGCCTGGGGCACCACATGTGGCTGTGCCCGACTGGAGCATTGGATGTGTAGGGAAGATGGGAGGCAGATGGTGAAACTGGAGAAGGAAGCAGGAGCTGACCCATCATGACAGCCTTAGCCTTGTAGATACTAGGAGCAATGGAAGGACTTTAAGATAGCCTCAGGTCTGCTTTTGAAAAAGTATTCTTGGACTACAAGGCAGACAAATCATTAGAATTTTCCTCATTCTGTGCTATGTCTGACGCTTTATTTTTTCCATGTCTTTCTCCACTAGACTATAAGCTTTTTAAGGACAGGGGTAGTGCATTTTTGCTTTTTAAGTCACAAAGCTCCTAACATTGGTGTATTACTTGGTATATGATAGCCAGTCAATAAACACTATCAGCGAATGAACAATTAGGAGAGGGTAAGTACAACTGCAGACCTGAAGATGAAGATTGAAGGGCAGGTGAAAACTGATAGCAGGAGACAAACGCTGGTCATAATTAGGAAACTAGAATTGATGCGCGTGCATGCATGCTAAGTCACGTCAGTCATGTTTGATTCTTTGTGACCCAACGGACTGTAGCCCACGAGGCCCTACCATCTATGGGATTCTCCAGGCAAGAATACTACAGTGGGTTGCCATACTGAAGATCCCCTGAATACTCCAGGGGATCTACCTGACTGAGGGATTGAACCTGCGTCTCCTTTGTCTCTCATGCATTGGCACGTGAGTTCTTTAGCTCTAGTGCCACCTGGGAAGCCCCAGAATTGATGTGACTTTATGCCTAATTAAATGAGAGGCGGGGGAGGAGGCGTGCAGGATGAATTCCAAGTGTCTGACTGGGTGGTGCCGTCTATCGGGACAGGCACGGGAAGCCGTGGTCAGAAGGAGATGTCGAGAGGCAGTACTGAGTTCCACTTGCAGGTGCTTGCTTTGGGGTGCTCATGGCACACTGAGGTGAAGGGGTACAGGAACAATTGGCAGTTTGCTTCTGAGGTCAGGGGACTGGTCCTAGTTGTACACATACACGTCTGGGAGGCACAGTCTTATCTTCGTCCTTCAAACAGTCAAGATTGGATTAGGTCATTACGAGAACAGTTGTAACTATGTGGGGATGGATGTTACTGTGCTGATTCTTTTGCAGTATATACATATACGGAATCATTATGTTGTACTTCTGACGTTATTATAGTGTTACATGTCAATTTTATCTCAATTTAAAAAAAGACTAGATGAAGAGCCTCTGTGACCCAGATGGCACCCGCAAGGACTAGGGATTTTCCAAGAGAAGCTTTTCGGATCCTGCGTGGCAGTGAGGAGGCAGACGCTGTCCTTACAGTGTGAGATCTTGGAACTGATAAGGCCTTCTTTTTTTTTTTTTTTAAATGTTATTTTTATTTATCTTTTTTTTTTTTTTTGGAGGGTGGGGAGGGAGGGGGATGAGCGGGCCACTTCCACTGGCCTTTCATTTCTCCATTTTCATCCGTCTTTATTCTTTGGCTCCTGTGGGCCTCCCATTGTGGCGGCCACTGTCGTCGCAGAGCACCGGCTCTGGGCGCACGCACGCCAGAGCTCCGACTCGGTAATTGGACACATTGCTCCAGCTGCTCCGCGGCACGTGGGATCTTCCCAGGCCAGGGATTGAACCGGCGCCCCTTGCACTGCAAGGCAGTGTTTTTACCCACTGGACCACCAGGGGAAGCCCCCTGATAAGGCCTTCTTCCTAGGAGAATCTGAACGTGTGGATTTTGTAGAGAAACTGAAAAGTGTCAGTGGACGGACACAGAATTGCTAGATACTTATTTTACCCATAAAAGGTAACAAGAGAACTCAACTAAAATGCAAAACTCCCCCTATCATCCTTTGTATTGGGTTGGCCAGAAAGTTCGTTCAGGATTTTCTGTACCAGCTTATGGAACAACCCGAATGAACTCTTTGCCAATCCAATATTTAGTGACTGTTTAAACACAGCATTTGGAAGGATGGATTATTAAAAATTCGGTATATTTAGTTTTTGGAAACTTAAGCACATTGCCCTATTGCTCGCACCCGTCTGTGGATCCACGTGGCTCCCTCGCGGTGCACAGCCGCTCGTGGCTGCCCTGAAGCAGCACAGGCAGCGCGTGGCCCAGCAGGGAAGGACCCGGGGCATTTCCTGAGGAGCTCTGGAACCTGGACTCTTGGGTTCATTCATGATTATGCCATTCTGCTGTCTGCTGTGATCTTGAGAGAATATCGTGGGTATGGCCGTCTGAATCATCTCTAAACATTTAATTTTCAGTGTTAACATGCTGATGAGAAAATATCCTGATGTAGGAAGTGCAGCTTCAGAACCCACCCCTGTAGACACAGCCTGCTCCATCCAAATAAACCTGTATTTATTGGCAGCGATCGTAGCAATATGTTCTGAAGGCACTATTTCTAGACACCTGTCATGCAAAGAGGAAGTTCTGGTCTCCTTAAAGGAGGATGACAAATATTGGACCCTTTTTCTGGCTAACTCTTTTGAGTTAAGACCATACTAATGAAGAAGTAATTATTTATAGGTTTAGCTGAGCACATTCACCATTACTCATTAGTTGATTAAAAAATTGGCCTAGTGATTACAAACCTATCTTTATTTCTGGAGAACAGAAGTACTCTGCCCTTCCGATTAGCTAGGTCTCTCTTATGGGACTTGCTGCTTTAAATGTTGTTAGAATTATTTCATAAAACTACTTAATGCCCATGCCTCGTGTTCCTTACTGGATTATAAGCTTCTAGAGATCAAGAACGATATTGGATTGATGCTTGACATATCATCTTGGTTTGCCTGAGTCTTGAACACATTAGCCACTCAGCGAGTATCGTTATTGTTGGATGAATAAATGAGTCGCTGACCGACCTAATAGAAATATCACAAAAATAAAACCACCAAAACAACTCCAACAAAATAGGAAACATGAGGGGCTTTGGCAAAGGAGAAAAAGTAGACCGGGAAGTGTAGACGTGGAGCCTCTGGTTCTTTTGCAGTGGGTAGCCGTGGTCTGTGGTCACTGGCTCCGAATAATCAGAATACAGGCTGAAGAATGTTGAGCACTCGCTGGGTAGTGTTTTGCCATTGTCATGGATTGTTGGCATCATCATCACTTTTTTATAGGTGGAGCTGAGGCGTAAGCGACTCCCTCAGGGTCATAGGGCTTGCTCAGTACGGATTTGAACTCAAGGCTCGTTTCAGCATCCTTGTGCTGAACCACAGAACCTGTCTCCGGGACTGGTGTGAGGCCCGTGACAGTTAAGAATGTGGCCAGCCCACTCAGCAAGCCAGCCGCTTCTCTGGCAACAAGAGATTCTTGTCTCGTCCTTGGCCTGGAGACTTGCACTGTGAAAATGAGTTAGCACTTGATTCAGCTGTCTGTTAATGGTAATCCTCATATGGCGCTTAGTTGAGAAAGGAGACATCTCCCTTTGGTGGGAGGAGGGCAGGAAGCAGCTGGTGGTGGGTGTGTGGGTGCTCCCTCCCGGAGAAAACCTGAGTTTATCCGCACCCTCCAGGGTCCCTGACACCGTCCGTCACCCCGAATTTCTCCAGAGAATAAACCAGGAGGAACAGGGCGGGTAATTAGAAATCTGCCGTGTTTCTTCCATCTGGCAGGAGACAAGTTTCCTTTTGTTATGAACGTAATTAGAATGGGGAGTGAAATCAGGCCACATTCCCCTCTCCTGGGGGGCGGGGGTTCTCCAAGGTGCACGGTATCTTACCAGACGAGCGCTTTTACCTCCTAGGGGCTGCCCTTCTGTCTAGCCGCAGAAGGAGTTGTGTAGATATTTCCCATGCCTCCGTGTTCCTTACTGGATTATAAGCTTCTATCAAGAACGATATTGGATTGATGCTTGACATATCATCTTGGTTTGCCTGAGTCTTGAACACATTAGCCACTCAGCGAGTATCGTTATTGTTGGATGAATAAATGAGTCGCTGACCGACCTAATAGAAATATCACAAAAATAAAACCACCAAAACAACTCCAACAAAATAGGAAACATGAGGGGCTTTGGCAAAGGAGAAAAAGTAGACCGGGAAGTGTAGACGTGGAGCCTCTGGTTCTTTTGCAGTGGGTAGCCGTGGTCTGTGGTCACTGGCTCCGAATAATCAGAATACAGGCTGAAGAATGTTGAGCACTCGCTGGGTAGTGTTTTGCCATTGTCATGGATTGTTGGCATCATCATCACTTTTTTATAGGTGGAGCTGAGGCGTAAGCGACTCCCTCAGGGTCATAGGGCTTGCTCAGTACGGATTTGAACTCAAGGCTCGTTTCAGCATCCTTGTGCTGAACCACAGAACCTGTCTCCGGGACTGGTGTGAGGCCCGTGACAGTTAAGAATGTGGCCAGCCCACTCAGCAAGCCAGCCGCTTCTCTGGCAACAAGAGATTCTTGTCTCGTCCTTGGCCTGGAGACTTGCACTGTGAAAATGAGTTAGCACTTGATTCAGCTGTCTGTTAATGGTAATCCTCATATGGCGCTTAGTTGAGAAAGGAGACATCTCCCTTTGGTGGGAGGAGGGCAGGAAGCAGCTGGTGGTGGGTGTGTGGGTGCTCCCTCCCGGAGAAAACCTGAGTTTATCCGCACCCTCCAGGGTCCCTGACACCGTCCGTCACCCCGAATTTCTCCAGAGAATAAACCAGGAGGAACAGGGCGGGTAATTAGAAATCTGCCGTGTTTCTTCCATCTGGCAGGAGACAAGTTTCCTTTTGTTATGAACGTAATTAGAATGGGGAGTGAAATCAGGCCACATTCCCCTCTCCTGGGGGGCGGGGGTTCTCCAAGGTGCACGGTATCTTACCAGACGAGCGCTTTTACCTCCTAGGGGCTGCCCTTCTGTCTAGCCGCAGAAGGAGTTGTGATCCAGGACACACTCATGAAAGAGTTGTTGTTTGTCATTCTGTCTGATGCTTTTGTGACCCCCTGGGCTGCAGTCCGACAGGCTCCTCTGTCCATGGGATTCTCCAGGCAAGAATACTGGAGTGGGCTGCCAGTGCCTCCTCCAGGGGTCTTCCCAACCCGGGGATCAAACCCATCCCTCCTGCACTGCAGGTGGATTCTTTACCGCTGAGCCATGGGGGAAGCCCCTAATGAAGGAGCGGCACTGAGATTAAACAGCCCTTAGTTGGGCAGCAGGTGTTCTGGAAGTGAGCAGGGACTTTGAAAGGAAAGGGGAAGGCAGGGTAGAGAGCAGGCGTCCCCTTGGGGGTTTCCATTGCCACACAGAGCGGGGCCCGGGGCGCTTCTGTCTCCTCTCATCAAACCAGGAAGTCTTCACGGAGAAGCGATGTGAAGGCCGGCGGGGAGGGTCAGCTTGACTGGCTTCCGTGCCCAGCTGAGCAGGGGAGGCACTTCCCTTCCTGGCTGGGCCCAGAGGGAGCAGAGCTGGAGAGCGCGGAGAGCCTTGAGGCCTTTTCAGTTCCTGTAGCATTTGCTGTCTTCACCAACCGCCCGCCTTACCTCAGGGCTAGAGTAGGATGTGTTCCAGGGCCTCGGTCTCTCCTTCCGTCACTGTGGTTTAGTCCCACCTGATGTGAGAGCCCCAGACGGAGCCCTTTGGAGGCCACTCTCATGTGGACGGACGCCCCTCTGGAAGCCCCGGCCCCCTCCATCCTGTCTCGCGCCCTCCTCTCCAGCCAGCCGTGCTGGGGAAGCACCCGGGGGCAAGATGAAGCCTCCCGCAGCTGGGCTTTGACCTTGTCCATCCTGTGGGCTGCGTGGAGGACCCTTCTGAATTAGCAGATTGGGAAGGAGGGGCGAAGAAGCATCGGGGCTGTTGAGTCTGTCTGTCTAGCACCCTAAGCAAACCCCTGGGGTGGCAGAGGCAGAAGGAAGCGTCCTTCAAACGAACAGAGCCTGACTGGCCTTCCCCACGAGCCTCTCCAGATCAGCGAGCGGCTGCAGCCTGAGCCGCCCCTCCCTAGAGTGGCCGTGAGGCTGAAGGGCAGAGGTGTGTGCAGGTCCCTGCCCTGGAGGGCCGGGGCAGGCTCAGGCGGCTCCAGGCTGGGTGCCGACACAGATGAACAGACCAGAAGGCAAGGCCAATGCCTGCAGCCCACACACCGTCACCCCAGAGCCAGTGACTAATAGTGGCAGAGGGTGGGGAGAGGAGGGTAGGGGGAGGGGGGAGGAGGGACAGGGAAGTGGTGGGGAGCACCTGATGGACGCAGCTCTGGCCATCTGCCGTCCCCTTCACACAGCCTCTGCTGACTGCAGTGTGCGATTCTGGCTGGAGATTGAGGAGAGGAGGCTTGTTGTTGTTGAAGTGTTCAGGAGGCTCTCCCTCCCCCGCGGCTCCTCTCCGCTAGCTTCCTGACCTCCAAAGTGCTCCTTAAATATAACACTCTGGGCGCCTGACGACTCCCCTGCTTGAGCGCGAAGCTGATTCCCCAGCGTGTGACTGCAGCACTGCTCTGCCCCAGTTTTGCCAGCTCCTGGAGGCATGCCGCTCTTCTCTGCAACTGCGGCAGCCCTCTTCTCGGGAGCGGGCAGAGGGAGGCAGATCCAAGAGCGAGAGGAAGGCAGGCCCGGGGGACCGCGTTGTCCAGCTATTTTCTGCTCCAGATATGCTCCACTCCCATTGACTTCCCAAGGTCGTGAGGAGGCCTGGGCTCCTGGTGCCGGGAAGAGCCGCTGGTGGGGAGGTGGGCGGCGCCGGGCTGAGCTCTCCCCTGGGCTCACAGCTGCCAGGGAGCCTGAGGCGTCTGGTTACTGGTCGCCAGCCATGGGCTGTGGCTGAAAGGCCCCTCTTACCATCCTGGTCCCTACGCGGGGTGAGGCAGAAAGGCCCGTCGTGGTTTTGGTAGGTGGAAAGGAATAGCATCAGGTTGGCTGAGACCCCCGCTCCCGGGGCCCGGAGGCAGTCGGGGCAGCTGAAATCAAAAAGGGGCTTTTCGCAGCCTTCATTCCAAGCCCAGTGACATTTGGAAGGAACCATTGTCAGGAGGCTTAGATGTGGCAAACCCCTGGGGTGGCAGAGGCAGAAGGAAGCGTCCTTCAAACGAACAGAGCCTGACTGGCCTTCCCCACGAGCCTCTCCAGATCAGCGAGCGGCTGCAGCCTGAGCCGCCCCTCCCTAGAGTGGCCGTGAGGCTGAAGGGCAGAGGTGTGTGCAGGTCCCTGCCCTGGAGGGCCGGGCAGGCTCAGGCGGCTCCAGGCTGGGTGCCGACACAGATGAACAGACCAGAAGGCAAGGCCAATGCCTGCAGCCCACACACCGTCACCCCAGAGCCAGTGACTAATAGTGGCAGAGGGTGGGGAGAGGAGGGTAGGGGGAGGGGGGAGGAGGGACAGGGAAGTGGTGGGGAGCACCTGATGGACGCAGCTCTGGCCATCTGCCGTCCCCTTCACACAGCCTCTGCTGACTGCAGTGTGCGATTCTGGCTGGAGATTGAGGAGAGGAGGCTTGTTGTTGTTGAAGTGTTCAGGAGGCTCTCCCTCCCCCGCGGCTCCTCTCCGCTAGCTTCCTGACCTCCAAAGTGCTCCTTAAATATAACACTCTGGGCGCCTGACGACTCCCCTGCTTGAGCGCGAAGCTGATTCCCCAGCGTGTGACTGCAGCACTGCTCTGCCCCAGTTTTGCCAGCTCCTGGAGGCATGCCGCTCTTCTCTGCAACTGCGGCAGCCCTCTTCTCGGGAGCGGGCAGAGGGAGGCAGATCCAAGAGCGAGAGGAAGGCAGGCCCGGGGGACCGCGTTGTCCAGCTATTTTCTGCTCCAGATATGCTCCACTCCCATTGACTTCCCAAGGTCGTGAGGAGGCCTGGGCTCCTGGTGCCGGGAAGAGCCGCTGGTGGGGAGGTGGGCGGCGCCGGGCTGAGCTCTCCCCTGGGCTCACAGCTGCCAGGGAGCCTGAGGCGTCTGGTTACTGGTCGCCAGCCATGGGCTGTGGCTGAAAGGCCCCTCTTACCATCCTGGTCCCTACGCGGGGTGAGGCAGAAAGGCCCGTCGTGGTTTTGGTAGGTGGAAAGGAATAGCATCAGGTTGGCTGAGACCCCCGCTCCCGGGGCCCGGAGGCAGTCGGGGCAGCTGAAATCAAAAAGGGGCTTTTCGCAGCCTTCATTCCAAGCCCAGTGACATTTGGAAGGAACCATTGTAGCAGGAGGCTTAGAGTGATAGAGAACAACCTTATTCCGTGAACCAAACCTTGTCAGCACAACGAACCTGTGAATATTTGAGGCCAGGAAGACCAGTTTTTTGAACATAGATTTTTTGAGAGTGCAGGTAACACAAAGCCTTGTGCTTGCCGATCCTCCCCCCACCTCCATCCTGCCCTTTCATCACGTCTGTTCATAAAGACTCACGGGCGAAGGCTGGTGCCGGCGGGCATGTCTGTACCTGAGGCCGCCTCTTGCCCGTCTTGCGACCACACTGCCTTCCTGCCCTCCGGAGGTGACGCCTCCCTGGTTGTCGACTCTGTCATCCCCTTGACTTAGAAGCACAGAATATCTCTCTGTACAGATTTCTGTCTACGTGGATATAAAATATCTATCTTTTATCTATCTATCTTGGACCTCCCTGGTCACTCAGATGGTCAAGAATCTGCCTGTAATGCAGGAGGCCCGGCTTCAGTCCCTGGGCTGAAGACCCCCTGGAGAAGGAAGTGGGCGCCCACTGCTGTCTCCTTGCCCGGAGAAGTCCATGGACAAAGGAGCTCGGTGGGCTACAGTCCTTGGGGTCACAAAGACTTATTACAGTGTTGTTTCTGTTTTATATTTTGGCTGTTTGGTCGGGAGGCGTGTGGGATCTTAGCTCCCCAATGAGGGATTGGACCCGCACCCCCTGCGTTGGGAAGGTGAAGTCTTAGCCACTGGATCACCAGCAGAGTCCCTGCTAGAACTTAAACATGTTGCCAGTGGGATGGACATGAGGTGGGATCTCATTTTAAAGTTTAAATTTGTGTTTTCCAAAGTCCTAAAGAATTTGAGAGCATCATTTCACGTATTTATCGATCGCTTCCTCTCCTGATTGCTTCTTCAAATCTACTTTTCTATTTGTGTCTCTTTTTTTATTGATCATAGAATTTTAAAAGTAATCTGAATTCCTTGTCCAATTACATATATTACACAGGCTTTCTCCCAGCAAAATCTTTTCTGTGATCAGTGCTGATGATCCTATATTCTTAATTTTACTGTGGTTACAGCCTTCCCCTTTCTGGACATTGTGTGTGTGTGTGTGTGTGTGTGTAAATTGCCTAGGAAATCCTCAGGCAAGAGTCTGTGTGAGGATCCCTTTGTGATTAGGACTAACCAGGGGAGATTGTTTCTCCTTTCTCCATTCCCTCACTGTCAAGACTGAAGACAGTCAGTGTACCCTCAGCAGTACCATGTCTTTCAAGTTCACCCTCAGGGTCCTGGTTTCATCAGCAAGACCTGCTTTACCAGCTCATCTCGTGCACCTCTCTCACATTAGCGGGCTTTTGGCCTTGCATGAGTGAGCTTTTGACGTTGTCCCCTGTCCACTGTGAGGCCATCGGAACCAAAGCTCAGTTTCACAGGTTCTGAAAATGCCCTCTAGAAAAATGTACCCTCAAGGCATCCCTTGATTTTCTGGGTTTCTGCCCTTGCTACATTTGTGCCTCTAAATATTTCCAATTGTTTTGAGAGCTCATCAAGCTTTTAAAAAGAATCTTTCTTTCTCTGTTAATGTTTTATTTTATGCGGCATTTTTAGTTGTTGTCAGCAGGAGCATCAGCATATCTGTAATCTTCTCTAATGCCAGAAATGAAAGTCTTCTGAGTTTAGTGTTTTTGGAAATTCTTACCCTTCTTGGGTACCAAGGAGCAGCCAGCCAGATTGCAGTCAGGTCAGAAGCAGGAGATTCTAATGCACCTGCTGATCATATACAGATTAATGTAGAATGATGTGAGTGCTGACAATTTATTGGTCAGGGAACTTTTCAAACCGTATGAAACAGACTGTCCTCTGTGAGAAGAGAAAAGAGGCAAAATCTATTGAATGAGGAAGCATGCGTTTTTTTTTTTCCAAAGTCCTAAAGAATTTGAGAGCATCATTTCACGTATTTATCGATCGCTTCCTCTCCTGATTGCTTCTTCAAATCTACTTTTCTATTTGTGTCTCTTTTTTTATTGATCATAGAATTTTAAAAGTAATCTGAATTCCTTGTCCAATTACATATATTACACAGGCTTTCTCCCAGCAAAATCTTTTCTGTGATCAGTGCTGATGATCCTATATTCTTAATTTTACTGTGGTTACAGCCTTCCCCTTTCTGGACATTGTGTGTGTGTGTGTGTGTGTGTGTGTGTGTAAATTGCCTAGGAAATCCTCAGGCAAGAGTCTGTGTGAGGATCCCTTTGTGATTAGGACTAACCAGGGGAGATTGTTTCTCCTTTCTCCATTCCCTCACTGTCAAGACTGAAGACAGTCAGTGTACCCTCAGCAGTACCATGTCTTTCAAGTTCACCCTCAGGGTCCTGGTTTCATCAGCAAGACCTGCTTTACCAGCTCATCTCGTGCACCTCTCTCACATTAGCGGGCTTTTGGCCTTGCATGAGTGAGCTTTTGACGTTGTCCCCTGTCCACTGTGAGGCCATCGGAACCAAAGCTCAGTTTCACAGGTTCTGAAAATGCCCTCTAGAAAAATGTACCCTCAAGGCATCCCTTGATTTTCTGGGTTTCTGCCCTTGCTACATTTGTGCCTCTAAATATTTCCAATTGTTTTGAGAGCTCATCAAGCTTTTAAAAAGAATCTTTCTTTCTCTGTTAATGTTTTATTTTATGCGGCATTTTTAGTTGTTGTCAGCAGGAGCATCAGCATATCTGTAATCTTCTCTAATGCCAGAAATGAAAGTCTTCTGAGTTTAGTGTTTTTGGAAATTCTTACCCTTCTTGGGTACCAAGGAGCAGCCAGCCAGATTGCAGTCAGGTCAGAAGCAGGAGATTCTAATGCACCTGCTGATCATATACAGATTAATGTAGAATGATGTGAGTGCTGACAATTTATTGGTCAGGGAACTTTTCAAACCGTATGAAACAGACTGTCCTCTGTGAGAAGAGAAAAGAGGCAAAATCTATTGAATGAGGAAGCTCAGGGTGCTCCTCACCTCACATACACACAGTGACGCATAAGGCAGCCAACTCATCAGTAAGAGAAGAGGAAGCGGGCTTGATTTAGTCTTCCTTTTACCCGTAGCCTGGAGTCTTTGTTCTGGGAGCATGTTAGCCGTTATCATCGGCTTGTCTGATGACGGGGAAGATTTTTTCTTTTATAAACATATGCTGTGATCGAGAGACTGGATATTGGTGTCCGCCGTGCCTGCATTCAGACCCGTAAGCTTGCAGCTGGTGGGTTGGCATTAGACACACCAAGACACTACACTCTGGTTTTGGGCCACAGTACCTGGAGAATAATGAGAGTTAACTACTTCATGGTGTGTATGAGGATTCAGTGAGACAATGCTTGCCCTCAATAAATGCTTACTAATAGTTGTGAAGCAAAGGCAACTTTAGAAAGTAATAGGTAGAGGGTCAAAGCTAAAGAATTTGAATATGCCGATAATGTTTCTAGCGTAGTACTTGAAAAGCTTTGGTCCAGGTTTGATGTGCCACCTGTGATCAGGATGGGATGGAATGAGAATCTTCTTATTGAGCTGGAGTCCTCTTAAGTGATAGCCTAGGTGCTGGGTCACAGCTCCTGGGAAGCCCTTTGAGAGAGAATGATCTAGGTTGCAAAGGAGAACCGTATGCATTTCTAGAATCTTCTGCATTCCTATAATACTCAGGTTGGCAGTATGGCCTGGGGACAAGCTCATGGAGCTTTAGAAACACAACTCCAGACGTGTATCAAGTGTTTCAAAGTCTTGAAAGTGTTTCAGTGATGTCTAGAACGAGGGCTGTGCATGGAGGCAAATTCCATCACCCAAAGATATCTTAGAATACCAGTATTGCTGCAGAACCATCTGGATGCTGGAGAGAGACAACAGTGTTTAAGTTAGGTTTGAATGAGGTCACTTCTATTAAATGCTGGCTTATCAGACCCCTACTGTGTATGCACTCCTGCCCAGCTGGGGAGGTAGAGCCGAACCCATATGCTGTCCCTGTTCGTGGAGCCGACCGTCTACATGGAGGAAGGCAGATCATCAACAAGTAATTATCCGCACTCCAGTTTTTCTTGTGTCACCTGAAGAGGGTCAGGTGTAGATGGTGTGCCGGCAGCACACGTGGATGTCTAGATTGCTTTGGGGCAGGTTACAGGGTAGAGCCTTGTTACGGTTCAGTTGATGGTAGCTATGTCATAATTAATCTCCTCTTTGTTCCTCCTCACCCAACCGCATCACTGACCCAGATAGTCAGGGAGAACGGAAAGGAATGGTACGGTCAGGGGAGCTGTTGGGGCGGGACCTCCTGGTCCTCAGCTTGGAGGATTGTTAAGACTTTCCTGCTTTTCCTGGGAATCGAGTGTTCAGGTTGAAAATCTGAGCCCCTCGTCGCTTGATGCTGTGTCTGCTCTCAGCCTTCAGGGGGCCCTGTATGGGTGATCAAATGTTGTTTAAATCTTCCAGCAGGCTTTTGTGGCCACCCAAAGGTTTCCTGGCCCCAGGGGGCTGGGGGCGCTGCTGGACCGCCCTCAGCCACTGCCTCATCCTGAGCCCCAGAAGTCTCAGGCATCCCCGGCAGAGAAGAGAACTGAGTACCCTGAGTGCTCAGAACACTGGGGAACTCACAGCCCTGTGCACACCCCGCCTTGCTGGGGAAGAGCTAGGACTGATATTTAAGGTGGTCCCGGGCAGCTTGCCTGCCTTTGGACACCCAGGCACCCCTCCTCTCAGGTCAGCTCAGTCTTAGATCGGGCTTACTTGAGAGCCTGGGGGCCAGGCTCCCCACTCCCTCCCGGGGTGGGGCATCGTAACCCTTTGGCGGATGCCCAGGAAGCGCGGGTCCTCTGCCTCTCCTCTTCCTTCTCTGGCACCCACATCGCTCCCCCACCCTCTCCCTCACTTTCCGTCCCATCCTTCCATCCTGGGACAAAATGTGTGCTGTGTCTTTAAATGGGCGGAAGTGCCTGGCAGGGCTTTGCTTGGGTACTGCATTGATTAGGAGATTATATGGAGCTGCGGGAGCTGCCGCCTGGGGGAAGAGAGGTGCAGGTTCTGCTCGGCTTTCGCTCTGCTCCCGGGGCTCTCTTTGGGGTCCTTTCCCTGGGCTGCCTGAGCCAACCAACGTGAGGACAGGGTGGGAGGCTAGCCGGCCAGCCTGCCTGTTGACAGCAACTCCAGGGCCTGTTTTGGCCCCGCCTTGCCCATCCATCGAGCCTGCCAATAGATTGCTTTGGGGCAGGTTACAGGGTAGAGCCTTGTTACGGTTCAGTTGATGGTAGCTATGTCATAATTAATCTCCTCTTTGTTCCTCCTCACCCAACCGCATCACTGACCCAGATAGTCAGGGAGAACGGAAAGGAATGGTACGGTCAGGGGAGCTGTTGGGGCGGGACCTCCTGGTCCTCAGCTTGGAGGATTGTTAAGACTTTCCTGCTTTTCCTGGGAATCGAGTGTTCAGGTTGAAAATCTGAGCCCCTCGTCGCTTGATGCTGTGTCTGCTCTCAGCCTTCAGGGGGCCCTGTATGGGTGATCAAATGTTGTTTAAATCTTCCAGCAGGCTTTTGTGGCCACCCAAAGGTTTCCTGGCCCCAGGGGGCTGGGGGCGCTGCTGGACCGCCCTCAGCCACTGCCTCATCCTGAGCCCCAGAAGTCTCAGGCATCCCCGGCAGAGAAGAGAACTGAGTACCCTGAGTGCTCAGAACACTGGGGAACTCACAGCCCTGTGCACACCCCGCCTTGCTGGGGAAGAGCTAGGACTGATATTTAAGGTGGTCCCGGGCAGCTTGCCTGCCTTTGGACACCCAGGCACCCCTCCTCTCAGGTCAGCTCAGTCTTAGATCGGGCTTACTTGAGAGCCTGGGGGCCAGGCTCCCCACTCCCTCCCGGGGTGGGGCATCGTAACCCTTTGGCGGATGCCCAGGGAAGCGCGGGTCCTCTGCCCTCTCCTCTTCCTTCTCTGGCACCCACATCGCTCCCCCACCCTCTCCCTCACTTTCCGTCCCATCCTTCCATCCTGGGACAAAATGTGTGCTGTGTCTTTAAATGGGCGGAAGTGCCTGGCAGGGCTTTGCTTGGGTACTGCATTGATTAGGAGATTATATGGAGCTGCGGGAGCTGCCGCCTGGGGGAAGAGAGGTGCAGGTTCTGCTCGGCTTTCGCTCTGCTCCCGGGGCTCTCTTTGGGGTCCTTTCCCTGGGCTGCTCCGAGCCAACCAACGTGAGGACAGGGTGGGAGGCTGGCCGGCCAGCCTGCCTGTTGACAGCAACTCCAGGGCTTGTTTTGCAGCCTTGCCAGCCTTGCCCATCCTCATCAGAAACTGGCAGTGACTGCGGCCGCTCGGGCGGGCAGCTCCAGCCCCAGGCTGGGTTTGCAGAAACTGCCCTTTGCCTGTTCACCCGGCTTTCAGCTGAGAACAGGGAGGGAGAGAAAACAGCGGCATACTTCTGGCTGGCCCTGCTGCCTCTTGCTCGCTCGCTCTTTCTCCTCTTTCTCTTTCTGGGTTCAAGTCACATTACATGGGATTCTGTTCTTTGGGGACTTCGTCATCTTTTCAAATATGTCCTGGGACCTCCGGAGCTGTGCCCGGGATGCTAAGGACACGGTCAGTGGATTATCGTGACTGTACTAATGAAAGGATTCAAGCTGTCCTGGTGAGTAGAGCAGAGATCAGGCAGCTCCTCCTGCCTCGGTCTGTCTTCGCCTCACTGGCACCCCCTCCCCAGCCCCCCAGCCCCTCAAGAGAGGTCTCCTGCATACAGGCCCCTCTTCCTAGCTGGGTATCGAGGGGTTAAGGTGGGGACCACACCGTCTGCAAAGTTGGGTGGCCCTCTCTGGCTCTCCCCGGCTTCTGCACCGCTGCAGTGTTTTTGCCAGCATCTTCCTGGGGGAGGGGTTTGGGGGAAGGTGGGGGTCTGCGGAGAGAATCAACGTGCAGCTGAACAGGAGGCTCCAGCTTCGAGGAGGCTGAGGGCTGGTGGCCACGGAGGGAAGTGGATAGAAACGTTTCACAAGGTCCCGCGTGCCTGCAGTAAGCTGGTGGTTCAGACTTTCTGAACCCCACAGACAGCCCGCGGGCTCCTCTCCCCTGCTCCTTGGGCCCCCTCATCCCTGGGAGTAGTCTCTGACTTGGGAGGCTGCTCTCTGAGATGGGTCTGGGGGCTGCCGGGGAGACGGGCTCTAACCTCGAGCCTGCCTGGGGCCCCCGGCCCATCAGGGGCACGGCCTGGGGCTTGGCAAGCCCTCCTTCCTCTTGCCTGGGGCATCAGTGTCTGTCGTGGTGGAAGGTGTCAGAATAGTTTTACCTTCCATGTAAAAAATAAAACCCTTACCTCCCCCCGCCTCTCCTTGGCATCAGATGGAGGAGTGAGTTGGCTTTTTCTCTGGTCGAGCCCCTGGAGATTTTGCTCAGAAAAGTTCGCCACTCCCTGCAAGGTGGCGTGCGCGGCTCCGGGGAGGAAGGCTGCCCGGCTGCAGATGGAGCTTCCTCTCCTGGAAGGCCGCGGAGGTGGGAGGAGGAGCGAGCTGGGAGCGCTCCCGCGGCTGGCAGTCCCGGCGCAGCGGGCTGGGGTCACCTGTCTGCACTGGAGGCTCCTGTGAGTCCGAGGTGGGGCGGGCATTCAGCGGTCGAATGCGGAGAGTCCGGGCTGGCTCTCGGCCACACCTGGCTCTGCAGAAAGACCCCCGACACCGGCTCAAACCCCAACAGAGTCAGTCTAGGCTAGCCCTCCTGCTTTAGGCAGGAGGGTCCTTTCTGGAAACAGACTTAAGAAAAGCTGCTCTGTGGAAGGGAAGTGGGGGAGTTGGGTTTCTGCCGGCTTAACTGTTCATAACTGTGAGGTTCAGAGCAGCGGTGCACAGCAGTGCCCAGCCAGCCTGGAGCGTCTGCCCCTCAGGCCTTGGTATCCCTCGCTCGTGCATGGACTCCTGTGCAGAAGGAAAGCCCCCCGCCGTGTGTTTGGGAAAGAGAGAAGGGCGACTGTGGTGCCTCGTCTTCCTTGGCTTTCTGGGGCCAGGTTCCCTGTTCCTGCCGGGCTGGCCGGGTTCGCGGGCCTGGTCAGCATCCAGAGCTGGCCCCTTAGTCCTCAGCAGAGCCGAGCTGGGCCCGTGGCTTGCATGAGGCCTCCGAGCGAGCCGGGTGCTGCCCGGAGAGCGGGGGTGCTGGCTCGTCATCAGACACCACTCCGCTTCCCCGCGCCCTGCTGTCAGCACCCCGGTTAGGGCCGAGGGGGGCTTGGCTGTCTTTCAGGATGAGACATCACTTTAACGCGGAGTGCTTCTCTGCCCGGCCTGGGCAGGTCCCTCCGGACCTGCAGAGATGTTTGCCTTTAAAAATCTGCTTGGAATATCTCCTGATGCATTTCAACGGAGAGCCGTGTTAGGCTGAGAATTGTCATTGGGGTGCCCTTGTGCTCGTCAGCCACATTAAATGTTACTGGGATGCGGAAATGGGGTATGTGTGTGTCCCTCTGCCCGGGCACTCTCCGACCCCGTGATTCACTATCTCATTAGGTAGAGATTTATCTGTCTGTTTGGGCCCCAGGGTAGACCTTGTAGTTGTGCTGTGGACGACTGGGCTCGAGATGCGGCTCCCCTGGTGGGATCCCATGTCAGGGGACTCTGTGCTCCCAGCACGAGATTTGGTAGAAACAAGGGGACAGGTATCTTGGCTGCCTTGTTCTGAATAACTGTCTGCCTATGAAATGAATGATGGAATGACCGAATCCTCCAACATTTGAATCATTTCTAGAAACATTTCTGGCATGCTTGCCATATGTGAGTAATAGAAAAAGACTGGTAATAATAATAGCAACTAACATTTATTGTGTGCTTACCATGTGTTAAGAACCATATAAGCCCTTTACATGTGTTAAGTTGTGTAGTGCCTATGGAATTATGATCAAGGCCCACACGTTACAGAGCAAGGAAACAGACACAGAGAGGTTAAGCAACCCGCCTTGAGGTGTGCTGATACGAGTCTGGGTTTGGATTTGCAGGAATTTTCCCCAGTGATCCGCTTATTCTCTGTATTATGTCTGTATATGTGTGTATCTGTATGTGCATATATGGGCTTCCCAGGTGGCTCAGTGGGTAAAGAATCTGCCTGCCTTGTAGGAGGCCCAGGAGGCACGGGTTCAATCCCTGGGTCAGGAAGATCCTCTCAAGGAGTGCATGGCAACCCACTCCAGCATCCTTGCCTGGAGAATCCCATGGACAGAGGAGCCTGGTGGGCTGCAGTCCGTAGGGCTGCAAAGTGTCAAGCACAACTGAAGCAACTGAGCACACACATATTAGCAGGGCTTTTTTCTTGTTGTTCTGATGTCTCTTTGCTTTACATTTTTTGTTGTTGTTAGTTGATTAGACATTTAAAAGTGCATGGAAATGCATTGCCTCATTCAGTCCTCACTACAGTTCCATAAAGGTCCCTCCGGACCTGCAGAGATGTTTGCCTTTAAAATCTGCTTGGAATATCTCCTGATGCATTTCAACGGAGAGCCGTGTTAGGCTGAGAATTGTCATTGGGGTGCCCTTGTGCTCGTCAGCCACATTAAATGTTACTGGGATGCGAAATGGGGTATGTGTGTGTCCCTCTGCCCGGGCACTCTCCGACCCGTGTTTCACTATCTCATTAGGTAGAGATTTATCTGTCTGTTTGGGCCCCAGGGTAGACCTTGTAGTTGTGCTGTGGACGACTGGGCTCGAGATGCGGCTCCCCTGGTGGGATCCCATGTCAGGGGAC
This sequence comes from Tragulus kanchil, assembly GCA_022376925.1. Lineage (NCBI taxonomy): Eukaryota > Metazoa > Chordata > Mammalia > Artiodactyla > Tragulidae > Tragulus > Tragulus kanchil. The sequence continues at coordinate 152,340,864 of JAIOJX010000006.1, forward strand.
TCTGTGCTCCCAGCACGAGATTTGGTAGAAACAAGGGGACAGGTATCTTGGCTGCCTTGTTCTGAATAACTGTCTGCCTATGAAATGAATGATGGAATGACCGAATCCTCCAACATTTGAATCATTTCTAGAAACATTTCTGGCATGCTTGCCATATGTGAGTAATAGAAAAAGACTGGTAATAATAATAGCAACTAACATTTATTGTGTGCTTACCATGTGTTAAGAACCATATAAGCCCTTTACATGTGTTAAGTTGTGTAGTGCCTATGGAATTATGATCAAGGCCCACACGTTACAGAGCAAGGAAACAGACACAGAGAGGTTAAGCAACCCGCCTTGAGGTGTGCTGATACGAGTCTGGGTTTGGATTTGCAGGAATTTTCCCCAGTGATCCGCTTATTCTCTGTATTATGTCTGTATATGTGTGTATCTGTATGTGCATATATGGGCTTCCCAGGTGGCTCAGTGGGTAAAGAATCTGCCTGCCTTGTAGGAGGCCCAGGAGGCACGGGTTCAATCCCTGGGTCAGGAAGATCCTCTCAAGGAGTGCATGGCAACCCACTCCAGCATCCTTGCCTGGAGAATCCCATGGACAGAGGAGCCTGGTGGGCTGCAGTCCGTAGGGCTGCAAAGTGTCAAGCACAACTGAAGCAACTGAGCACACACATATTAGCAGGGTTTTTTTATTCTTGTTGTTCTGATGTCTCTTTGCTTTACATTTTTTGTTGTTGTTAGTTGATTAGACATTTAAAAGTGCATGGAAATGCATTGCCTCATTCAGTCCTCACTACAGTTCCATAAAGTAGCTGGTATGTCCTTTTTTGAAAAAAAAAGAAAACAGGGAACTTTAGTATAAATAAGAGGTCTTGGGGGCCAGGGAGGGCTCCAAGGTATATCCATTTTCCAGCTAGGGAAACTAAGCTAGAGTGATAAAGGGTTTTGACTAAATTCTTGCAACTAGTTAGTGAAAAGCCAGAGTGCAAACTGTTATTCCTTGAGCATCATTTCACTTTTGGGATTATCACAGCAACAGCGCGGTGGACCTGGTTAGACCCACCTCTCCAGGGAGCAGGGTCCAGGGTCTGTAAACTCATAATTCATCCGTGCCTCCATTCCTCCAATGCTGTGCTTAGTCACTCAGTTGTGTCCAGCTGTTTGCGACCCCTGGACTGCATCCGAAGCAAGGATGCTGGAGTGGGTTGCGATGCCCTCCGCCAGGCGACCTTCCTGACCCAGGGACTGAACCCAGAGCTTCTGCGTTGCTGGTGCATTCTTTACCATCTGAGCCACTAGGGAAGCCTCCACAAATGCAAGCAAGTAATTATTGTTTCCACAGCCTTGTGCTAGGCGTTGTGGGGGTGACAAAGTGACAGGACTGTTTCTGTGACTGCCGGGGACTGGTAACCTCACTGCTGTAGGAGACTTGGCACCCCTGAACCCCCCCACACACCCCTGAATGCAGGCACACACACACACAACCTACAGAGCGAGTCAGTAAGTACTAAAGCAGTGAACATCAAGCACTCTAGAAACTCAGAGGAATTGACTTCAGCTAGGGTAGCAGAGAAGCTTCTTGGAGTAATTGGCACTCGAGTGGGCTGTGAAGGCAGGACAGTGTCAGGTGAGTAGAGATCAGTAGCCCGCCAGGCTCCTCTCCCCATGGCATTCTCCAGGCAAGAAGACTGGAGTGGCCAGCATTCCGTTCTCCAGGGGATCTTCCCCACCCAGGCATCGAACCCCAGTCTCCTGTATTGCAGGCTGCTTCTTTACCATCTGAGCCACCAGGGAAGCCCTGCGGGGAGACGGGGCGCACACAGGCAGACGGGGCTGTGCCCAAGTAGAACTGAGGTGTGTGAACTTTGGAAACTAAGTAAGGTTTTTAGAGACCCCTTTACCAGTCCTCCTTAGCTTCTACGTGGTGGTCATTTATTTATTTTTAATGTATGTGTGCTGAAAAGCTGTTCCTAATGCCTGTAGAGCTTCAGGAGCTCATCCACTAAAAGCATCTCCAGCTTGGTGGGGCTGCTCCCCGTACAGATTGCTTTGGCCCCCACAAGTCATGGCAGCCCGTAGCGACATTTGTCTTGCTTCTCTGTCCATGCGCTCCTGGTCCTCACATCTGTTGGGGGCTGTGATAGACCTTCAGGCAAGTCAGTGCCCTGGAAGAATTCTCACTCGGTGAAGAACACCGAGTCGAGATGGAGCGCAGGTCTTGACGCAGAGCAGGGGAAGCACTTCTGTGGTCAGGTCTTTCTTGGGCCACAGCAGGGAGGAATTTCGAGTCCGTCTCTGTGTTTGAGTGGGTGAGTGATCAGTCATGCGGCTTCACACTGTTTGTTTAGGAATGGGAGCGCCGTGTGAGAGGTCCCAGTCACTGATGTCCTTACCGAGTAACTGAGAGGGGACTCTTGTTTTGCACGTGTCCATCTTTTGTGGAGACGGACGGCCAGCCATATTCCGTCTGATACGAGGCCACCGGTCCAGTGTGCTGCTTCTGTTTGCATCGCAGAGCCTTGTTCCTTCTTCAGCTCTGGTTTAGATCCAGGAAAGAAGACATGGTTGCACTGAAACAAGGAGGATTTAAGTTAGACAGAAGGAAAAGTTTGAAATTTCTAGGGTGTTACGATCAGGATTTATATCTATCTTTGGGGTCCTTTCTGTGAGACTGAACAGTAGTGGAAGAGGAAGCCCTGGGTATGGCCTCTGCACACCCCTCTCCAGAACTGAGCTTCCCAGCTCTTCACAAACCTGCCAGGAGGGGAACTGTGGTCAGGGTTGGGGATGCGCCATGGCTAGAGATTCCGGGAAGCCAACTCAGGAGCCTGGATCTTGTCACCAGTTTTGAAGGTTTTTCAAATTAATTGATTAATTACTTGGTTGTGCTGGGTCTTGTTGCTGCGGGGCTTTCTCTAGTTTTGTGAGTGGAGGCTACTCTTTTTGCAGTGCGTGGGCTTCTCTGGATTTCTCCTGTTGCAGAGCGCGGACGCTGGGCGCTCAGGCCTCAGTAGTTGTAGCACACGGGCTCAGCAGCTTCAGCTCCTGGTTTCCGGATCACGGGCTTAGTTGCTCCTCCGCATGTGGGATCTCCCGGACCAGGGATCAAACCATTGTCCCCAGCATTGCCAGGCAGATTCTTACCCACTATACACCGGAGAAGGCCTTGTCATCACCTTTTGACCTGCTGTGTGACCTTGGAAGGTGACGTTGCCTCGGGTGTGGGTGTCCTGAAAGTAACAGTGCTGGGCAGAGTGAGGGCCTCTCAGTTCTCCTTGTCCAGTGGTTTTAAAAAAACCCCGTAGCGAGAGCCACTTGTGATGTGGGCTCTTGATGGCCTTCTTTGACCAGCAGGAGACACTATAAATAAACCTTCACTTGAAAATATTAAATATTCATTTACAAACATCCCCCAGCAGGCATACCTCTTGCTAACAGCATGAGAGTTACTTCTGACTTGGTGAGATGGAAGAATTGGCATTTTCCTGTGATCTGGTGACTCCAGGGCACTGAGTGCTGGTCATGTAAGCGTTTAAATCCCTTGAGTGATCAGGAGAGCTTAGGGCCGGGACCAAATCTTCTGACTCTGCAGATTTCTTAAAAGGGTAGGCCTTTCCTACCTCTTGCCAAGTTGTTGTGCCCCGCCCCCCTACTCTGAGAAACTACATCTGGCTTGGAATAAGCAGCACTAAACATTGTTTGGGCTTCCCCGAAGCTCAGACAGTAACGGATCCACCTGCCGTGTGGGAGGCCTGGGATGCGAGGGTACCGTGAAGGAGAGCAGGACAGCCCCCTCCAGGATTCTTGCCTGGAGAATCCCCATGGACCGCGGAGCCTGGCGGGCTGCAGAGAGTTGGACGCAACTGAGTGACGCGGTACAGTACGGCACAAACATGATTTGCCTTGTGTTTTTTGTTTGTTTTGGTTTGCTTTTTTGGTATTATCACCATTATGACTTAAGAAGAAAGAGATTCACTATGTTAAAATGGAAGATTCTGGATGGCAGGAACTGTGACAAACAAACGGAATGAGGAGCCCTTGAGCGTCTCTGGTGCTGGCTAGAAACTCTTCTTCCCGGTGATTCCTAGACTTGTGGTCATTGCGTTTTACTGCTGGAAAAGATGATTCAGGTTCTCACACCAGAACCTGACGAAGGGAAGAATACTTCTGATCTCTTGCTCACTTGTGCAGAAGGCTGGGCACTGGTCTCCTAAGTGAACCACCGAGGTGAGAGCATATGATGAACGAGGTATTGGCTAGGTGTTTTTGTGTTTACTTATCCTTAACGCTGTTCTTTGGGGGATATTTGAAGAAAGAGGTCCAGCTGGACAGGCTAGCTTAGGCTGTGATGACGGGCCCCAGCCCCTCCCCATATGTAAACTCAGCAGCTCAGCTCACTCGAAGTTCGTTAGAGTCCTGTCCCTCTGAGATGCTGAAAAACTCTCCAGGGATCCGTCCGCCGTGTAGTTGGCTCAGTGATCCAGGCTGTAGAATCTCCTGACACCCCCTCCATAAGCGCTGCAGGGGGTGGAGAGCATGTCTCTTCAGTGCTTCCCCTTGGAAGCTAATAAATACACTGTCGTCGCCCTGTCGGCACATTGGCCAGAACGAGTCACGTGGCCCTGCCTGGCTGCAGAAAGCTGGGAGACGCAGGCCTGCCGTGGCAGGAGGAGAGGTGGTGTTGGCACCAGTGATGCCCACTGCAGCCGCTTCTCCGGGGGCATGGGCGCGGGCGCGCACCTGCCTAAACACAATGTATTCCTATCGCCATGTAGACAAGGGCCTTCATTTGCCATCTCGTGGAGGACCTCATGTGACCTGAGTGCAGGGTCAGCCTGCTTAGCCAAGAGCCACATTCAGCTTGCCGCCTGTTTTTATACAGATGACAAGCTAAGAATGTTTTTCTTTTATTTTCTTCTTAACGTTTTTAAGTGGTTGAAAAAAAAGTCGTATTGCATGACATGTAAAAACTGTTTATCGCCCCTAGAAACATGGACCGCGGAGCCTGGCGGGCTGCAGAGAGTTGGACGCAACTGAGTGATTACCTAGCTTTTTGGGGTATTACCTTGACTAGGTCACTATGTTAAAATGGAAGATTCTGGATGGCAGGACTGTGACAAACAAACGGAATGAGGAGCCCTTGAGCGTCTCTGGTGCTGGCTAGAAACTCTTCTTCCCGGTGATTCCTAGACTTGTGGTCATTGCGTTTTACTGCTGGAAAAGATGATTCAGGTTCTCACACCAGAACCTGACGAAGGGAAGAATACTTCTGATCTCTTGCTCACTTGTGCAGAAGGCTGGGCACTGGTCTCCTAAGTGAACCACCGAGGTGAGAGCATATGATGAACGAGGTATTGGCTAGGTGTTTTTGTGTTTACTTATCCTTAACGCTGTTCTTTGGGGGATATTTGAAGAAAGAGGTCCAGCTGGACAGGCTAGCTTAGGCTGTGATGACGGGCCCCAGCCCCTCCCCATATGTAAACTCAGCAGCTCAGCTCACTCGAAGTTCGTTAGAGTCCTGTCCCTCTGAGATGCTGAAAAACTCTCCAGGGATCCGTCCGCCGTGTAGTTGGCTCAGTGATCCAGGCTGTAGAATCTCCTGACACCCCCTCCATAAGCGCTGCAGGGGGTGGAGAGCATGTCTCTTCAGTGCTTCCCCTTGGAAGCTAATAAATACACTGTCGTCGCCCTGTCGGCACATTGGCCAGAACGAGTCACGTGGCCCTGCCTGGCTGCAGAAAGCTGGGAGACGCAGGCCTGCCGTGGCAGGAGGAGAGGTGGTGTTGGCACCAGTGATGCCCACTGCAGCCGCTTCTCCGGGGGCATGGGCGCGGGCGCGCACCTGCCTGAAACACAATGTATTCCTATCGCCATGTAGACAAGGGCCTTCATTTGCCATCTCGTGGAGGACCTCATGTGACCTGAGTGCAGGGGTCAGCCTGCTTAGCCAAGAGCCACATTCAGCTTGCCGCCTGTTTTTATACAGATGACAAGCTAAGAATGTTTTTCTTTTATTTTCTTCTTAACGTTTTTAAGTGGTTGAAAAAAAAAAGTCGTATTGCATGACATGTAAAAAACTGTATGAAATTCAGATTTCAGGATCCGTGAATCAGGTTCTGTTTATGTGTTGTCTGTGGCTACTTTCATGCCATGGCATCAGAGGCAAGTGGTTGGGACACAGACCTGTGGGTCCCTAAGCCGAAATAATTTTTGTCTGGCCCTTGGTTGTCCCTAGTTTAGGTAAACAGAGATGTTGTCCAAGTCCAACCAAGTGATGTTTTCACTGGCTCTGTCCCGGCCTCCCACCTTGTCCTAGGCGCCTTAATAGTGATAGTGATGATGATAAAGATATGAAGATGCCCCGGAGGAGGGCACGGCAGTCCACTCCAGGACTCCTGCCTGGAGAAGCCCCTGGGCAGCGGAGTCTAGTGAGCTACAGTCCGTGGGACTGCAAAGAGGTGGACACGACTGAAGCGACGGAGCACAGCACAGAATCATTGACTCTATGACGTAAGAGTTTTCCGTATATTAACTCACAGCTGTTATATGGGCTTTGTACTGTCATTATGTAGCTTTTACGCATTGGTAACTAAGGCACAGAGAGGTTAAGTGATTGGTCCAAGATCACACAGCCCCAAATTGTTCAAGCTGGCAATCTGACTCCAGAGCCCAATTAGAAAGCAGTTGGAAGACAGGTCTTTGCCCGTAAGAAAGAAGACTAATACCCATGAAAACTTAGAGAAATTTTCTAAGATAACTTATGAAGACATTTGATGATATGCATCAGAAGCACTAATGCTGTGCCAGCAGAGAGATGGGGCAGAGCAGTAATGGGCAAAATCAATGGAGAAGAACTGAATGGAGCAGGTGGGATGTGAGTTGATTCTTAAAGGATGGAGGCCATGGGGGCCTCATGAGGGCGTAGCGGGTCTTTCAGGTGGCAAAGAAGTGGGTCATAGAACCAGAATGAGGGCCTGGTGGGTAGAGAGATCAGAACAAAGCAGAAGGTTCAAAGGCAAGTCGGGACTCACTCACCGACAAGCCCCCAAGGGGAGGCTGAGGCTGTGGGCTCTCAGCCTCACTTTATGAGAAGCCCTCAGGCTCAAGGTGACCATGGGGATGCATTTCCCAGCTTGGATGGAGAACTCCTCTAGGGCTGAGAACAGGAATAAGTTTGGGAACTTGTGGGAAGACAAGCATTAGGATTTATGATAAAAATGCTCCTCTGAGCTTTCCATTAAAAAAAAAAAAAAACCCTCATATAAGCCTTGTGCAACTGTATAGGAAAGATGGTATTCACCCCATTTTACAGGTAAGGAAACTGAGTCTCAGAGAGGTTCAGGTAACAGGCCTAAGACCCAGTGGTAAGTGGCAGAACTGCGATAAAACCTGAGATGTTTAGGTCTACAACCTGTGCCCTTAACTTCCGTATTCTAGTTCTTGAGGATAATATGAAAAAAGTGTGTATTTGGTAGAAATCCTTGACACTTCGTGTCTCAGCAGAGGTTAACCAAGCAGGTGGGACAGACTTTCCGGGTGGCAGTGCTGCCTTTGTCCTTCAGTCCTGCCGTAGAGGAGCGTTTCCCGTGCACTCACCCCGCAGGGCGAGCCGTGACCCTAACCATCTGTTCTGGTGGCTGTTGCTTCAGGGCTGGATGAGGGTTTATTTTTTAAAAATTATTTTAAGTGTATTCATGTATCTGTACAACTCAAAGAAGACTATTTAACCATTGTCGCCCTTTTGTTAACCGTTAGAACACTGGGCTTCCCTGGTGGCTCAGACAGTAAAGAATCTGCTTGGAATGCAGGAGACTGGGGTTCGATCTCTGGGTCGGAAAGATCCCCTGGAGAAGGGAATGGCAGTCTACTCCAGTATTCTTGTCTGGAAAATCCCACGGACAGAGGAACCTGGCGGACTACAGTCCATGGGGTCACAAAGAGTTGGACACGACTGGGCAACGAAGAACTTGGGCACAGTATGCACCCAAGGACGGCTACAGATGGTCCTGCTGCTTTCTAGTTGTATGATTCTAGGCAAGTTCTTACTCTTCCCAAGCCTTGATTTTATCATCTGTAGAATGGGATTCATCATGGCTACCTTGGAGGGCTGTGGTAAAGACCAGGAGGATTAAACGAGATCATTTCTGGTAATGGATTCAGAAGGAAACCTGGCACATTGTAATCACCTTATAAATGTTGAGCTGCCATTGAAATCATCATTGTTCTTTGCTTGGCATCCATTCAAAGAGAGCACGGTCGTCGTCCTTTCCAACCCTAAAATCCACATTGTTTCTCATGACCTGATGGACACAGAGACCTCAGACCCTTATCTTCCCGGGGTAGCCCGGAGCAGTAGTCTTCGGTCACTATCAGACAACCTCCTAAATTGTATGTTTCAGTCTCATTGGAGCTCTGCTACCCCTTGCCTCACGGGAATATGGTCACTTGGATACTTAACTAGGGGCTGGAACTTGTTCTACCACTTGCTGGATGTGCGGCCTGTGGCAAGACACCAGTGCCCTCATCCTTCAGAAGGTAGGCGAAATGAGAGCAGCAGACTTTATCTCTTTTGGATCTCCATGGACAGCCGGTTAGGATCTTTAGAGTAAAGGACCCTTTCATATTCTTCCCATGGGACTTCCCTGGTGATCCAACGCTTAACACTTCACCTTCTGGGCTTCCCTGGTGGTCCCGTTGGTAAAGAGTCTGCCTTGCAGTGCAAGAGGCGCTGGTTCGATCCCTGGCCTGGGAAGGTCCCACATGCTGTGGAGCGGCTGGATCAGCGTGTCCAGTCACGAGCCAGCGCTCTGGAGCGCATGTGCCCAGAGCCAGTGCTCTGCAACGAGAGAGGCCACTGCAATGAGAGGCCCACACGAGCCAAAGAATAAAGGTGGATGAAAATAAATAAATAAAAAACCAATAAAAGAGGCCAAAATTCAAAAAAAAAAAATAAATAAGACTTCCCCTTCCAATGCAGGGGGTATAGGTCTGAACCCTGGTCAGGGAGATAGGATCCCACATGCCTTGGGGCCAAAAACCAAAGCATAGGAAACCAGAAGCAATATTGTAACAGATTCAGTAAAGACTTTAAAAATGATCCACATCAAAAGAAAAAAAGAAAAAAATCTTTTCCAGGTTCCCACTGGATTCCTCCTATCTTCTCTTGAAATCATTAATTCATTTGTTGACTTGATGACCGTTTTTCGAGTGCCCACAGGGCCAGGTGGTAGGAGCACAAAGAAGAATAAGAATAGGCCCTGGCCCTGGGGTGTTATGTCTGACTGTTGGTGACCCCATGGACTGTAGCCCTCCAGGTGCCTCTCTCCACGGAGTTCTCCAACCACTGGAGTGGTTGCCGTGCCCTTCTCTAGGGGATCTTCCCAAGGGCATCTTCCCCACCCAGGCATGGAACCTGGGTCTCCTGCGTGATAGGCAGATTCTTTACCATCTGAGCCACCAGGGGAGTGGGGCTCAAAGTAGAGAGGGAGCTGGCGCTGGCCTCCCTGCCCTGTAGGGTCTCGCGAAGGCTGCGTATTATAGGAAAATTCCACAGAGGGACTCAGACGCCTCTCCTGCTGAAGTGCAAATAGATTTATCTTCCAGTTAAGATCTTTTTTTGGACCCTTTCTCCTGAGACTGGGAGCCTCATTGTTTCATAACAGCCTCCCTGCAGCAACCTCAACGTTTTATCCCGGCTGAATGGTCATGGTTTGTATCCGGTGGCGTCACGACGTGACAGGCAAAAACCCCTTTGTCTTCCAGAGGCTTAACTTGACAAACGGGGGATGAACATTCTGGGAACTCTGACCACTGGACTTTAGCAGTGATCTACTTTGCCCATTGCACTTCAGTTCCCTTAGTCATCTTTTTGTCTAAAATTGACCATTTTTATACATTTGTTTATTTGGCATCTGTTGACTCTGGTATGTTCAAATGATTTTTTTTTTTAACCCTCTGATTTCATGAACCTAGGTTTCTGCTCCAGGTTCTTGCCTTCTTTGATATAAACAAGCAAAAAAAAAAAAAAAAGGAGAGAGAGATTTGTGCTCTTGTGAGGCCCATTAGTAATAAGAGCTAACTACTGCCTTTCAGCTTTAGAGTAGTCTTTGTATAAACCATTACATTTATAACTGCAATGATTATATTCTTTTCTACAGAAGTATGTACAGTAAATACTAAGCTCTGTTAAATGCTTGGAATATTGTGTGTGCATCAATGGAATTGATTTTTCTTGCTTGCTGCAGTCTTAACTCCTTTCTCGGGCTAAATTCGCCTAAGTATGAAAGTGAAAGTGTTAATCGCTCAGTCGTGTCCTACTCTTTGTGACTGCATGGACTGTAACCCACCGGGCTCCTCTGTCCATGGGATTCTCCAACCAAGAATATGGAGTGGTTTGCCGTTCCCTTCTCCAGGGGGTCTTCCTGACTCAGGGATTGAACCTGGATCTCCCACATTACAGGCAGGGTGCTTTGCCATCTGAGCCACTTCTAAGTCAGTAAGAAGTGCTAAGTACAGGCTTCTTAGGTGGTACAGTGGTAAAGAATCCACCTGCCAGTCTAGGAAATGCAAGAGACACGGGTTCAGTTCCTGGGTTGGGAAAATCCCTGGAGTAGGAAATGGCACCCCACTCCCGTATTCTTGCCTGGAGAATTCCCTGGACAGAGGAGCCTGGCGGGGTCCACGGGGTCACAAAGATTCAGACGCAGCTGAGCACACGCACCACACGCCAGTGCTGAACATAATTACTAACTGTCGTCACCAGTCACAGAAGACCCTTAGCTGTCATTGCTGGGAGAAGGTCTGTCAACTGTCTTTGTTCCTTTGCTTCAGGAAATGGGCTCAGCTCCTCCAACTCACAACATGAAAAGCAAATATGTAACAGTCCTCCATCCAGCCTTCTCTTGCATCCTCTCTTAGTCACTGGCACTGAGACTTCTGAGCTATTTTTCACTTGTTCTTCCTCACTCCGCACACGCTCACTTCCGTCTTTGTAGCGTCTCTCTGGCCGTCCTCCACTCTTTCCCACGACTGCTGCCACCGACTTAATTCAGAACCTCTGACTGTCTTGCTTGGCCTGTTGTAATGGCCAGAAAAAAAAAAAAGAGAGAGATTTGTGCTCTTGTGAGGCCCATTAGTAATAAGAGCTAACTACTGCCTTTCAGCTTTAGAGTAGTCTTTGTATAAACCATTACATTTATAACTGCAATGATTATATTCTTTTCTACAGAAGTATGTACAGTAAATACTAAGCTCTGTTAAATGCTTGGAATATTGTGTGTGCATCAATGGAATTGATTTTTCTTGCTTGCTGCAGTCTTAACTCCTTTCTCGGGCTAAATTCGCCTAAGTATGAAAGTGAAAGTGTTAATCGCTCAGTCGTGTCCTACTCTTTGTGACTGCATGGACTGTAACCCACCGGGCTCCTCTGTCCATGGGATTCTCCAACCAAGAATATGGAGTGGTTTGCCGTTCCCTTCTCCAGGGGATCTTCCTGACTCAGGGATTGAACCTGGATCTCCCACATTACAGGCGGATGCTTTGCCATCTGAGCCACTTCTAAGTCAGTAAGAAGTGCTAAGTACAGGCTTCTTAGGTGGTACAGTGGTAAAGAATCCACCTGCCAGTCTAGGAAATGCAAGAGACACGGGTTCAGTTCCTGGGTTGGGAAAATCCCCTGGAGTAGGAAATGGCACCCCCACTCCCGTATTCTTGCCTGGAGAATTCCCTGGACAGAGGAGCCTGGCGGGGTCCACGGGGTCACAAAGATTCAGACGCAGCTGAGCACACGCACCACACGCCAGTGCTGAACATAATTACTAACTGTCGTCACCAGTCACAGAAGACCCTTAGCTGTCATTGCTGGGAGAAGGTCTGTCAACTGTCTTTGTTCCTTTGCTTCAGGAAATGGGCTCAGCTCCTCCAACTCACAACATGAAAAGCAAATATGTAACAGTCCTCCATCCAGCCTTCTCTTGCATCCTCTCTTAGTCACTGGCACTGAGACTTCTGAGCTATTTTTTCACTTGTTCTTCCTCACTCCGCACACGCTCACTTCCGTCTTTGTAGCGTCTCTCTGGCCGTCCTCCACTCTTTCCCACGACTGCTGCCACCGACTTAATTCAGAACCTCTGACTGTCTTGCTTGGCCTGTTGTAATGGCCATCTGGCTGATCGCTCTCATTTTTAGTTTTATTGAGACACAATTCACAGACCATACAATTAACTCATTTAAAATGTATCATTCCGTCTTTAGTATATTCACAGGTAGATACAACCGTCACAACAGCTCATTTTAGAACATTTTCATCACATCAAAAAGAGATCCCAGACCTTGTAACTGGCATACCGTAGCCCTCCCAGCCCAGTCCCGGGCAACTACCAACCTACTTTCTGTCTCTACCGATTGCCCTATTCTGGATTTTATGTAATATAGCTATACATATATATACATACAGGGCTTCCCCAGTGGCTCAGCTGTGAAGAATCTGCCTGCGATGCAGGAGACGCAGGTTTGATCCCTGGCTTGGGAAGATCCCCTGGAGAGGGAAACGGCAACCCGCTCTGGTATTCTTGCCTGGAAAATCCCTTGGACAGAGGAGCCTGGTGGACTCCAGTCCATGGGGTCGCAAAAAAGTTTGACACGGCTCAGTGACTAAACAACAGCATGTATACACATATACATGTATGCACATGAATGTATATAGGTATTTTCCATTTATGAAATACATGTAAGTTTACACACACACGTGCATATACTTGGGTGACTGGCGTCTTCCTCTTAGTATTGTACTTTTAAGGTTCATCCAAGTTGGGGCACGTGTCAGTTCTTCATTGCTTTGTTAAGGCCGAATAGTCTAGCCTCTTTTGTGACTCTAGGGTCCATGTTTCATTCAGCTGTCATGCAAGTCAGAGTCCCAACTCTTCTTCAAAGGCTGCCTTTGACCCCGTGGTGCCTACAAAATGCAGCGGACACCCTGGTTTGTCACTCGGGGCCGCCTGCAGCGGGCTCCATCCTGACAGTGCAGGCTTGTCGTCCACGTGGTCCTGCCGTGACACCTGCTGTCCTCCCACGCTCACGCACCTGTCCTCTGCGGAGAGCTCAACAACCTTGTCCTAGGACTGCAGCCCTCACCATGCCACTCCTCTGTTCCTGCTCCTCTCCTCCCTGCCGATGGAAATCCTGTTCATCCTTCAGAATTCAGCTTTCCTATCAGATCCTTGAGAAACTCCTCCCATGTGTATCTCATCTCCAAATCGGAGTTCATTAGTCCTCTTCCATTTTCTGAGCATTTTGCTAGTATTCCTGTAATCACATTGTGTTGCATTAGATGTCATTCTATCTTTGTAACATTAAGTCTTCTCTGAAAGTAGAGTTACTCTAAATTTTGTTTTAGATTTCATCAAAAAGACCAGATGCTAGAGCCCTCCCAGCCCAGTCCCGGGCAACTACCAACCTACTTTCTGTCTCTACGATTGCCCTATTCTGGATTTTATGTAATATAGCTATACATATATATACATACAGGGCTTCCCCAGTGGCTCAGCTGTGAAGAATCTGCCTGCGATGCAGGAGACGCAGGTTTGATCCCTGGCTTGGGAAGATCCCCTGGAGAGGGAAACGGCAACCCGCTCTGGTATTCTTGCCTGGAAAATCCCTTGGACAGAGGAGCCTGGTGGACTCCAGTCCATGGGGTCGCAAAAAAGTTTGACACGGCTCAGTGACTAAACAACAGCATGTATACACATATACATGTATGCACATGAATGTATATAGGTATTTTCCATTTATGAAATACATGTAAGTTTACACACACACGTGCATATACTTGGGTGACTGGCGTCTTCCTCTTAGTATTGTACTTTTAAGGTTCATCCAAGTTGGGGCACGTGTCAGTTCTTCATTGCTTTGTTAAGGCCGAATAGTCTAGCCTCTTTTGTGACTCTAGGGTCCATGTTTCATTCAGCTGTCATGCAAGTCAGAGTCCCAACTCTTCTTCAAAGGCTGCCTTTGACCCGTGGTGCCTACAAAATGCAGCGGACACCCTGGTTTGTCACTCGGGGCCGCCTGCAGCGGCTCCATCCTGACAGTGCAGGCTTGTCGTCCACGTGGTCCTGCCGTGACACCTGCTGTCCTCCCACGCTCACGCACCTGTCCTCTGCGGAGAGCTCAACAACCTTGTCCTAGGACTGCAGCCCTCACCATGCCACTCCTCTGTTCCTGCTCCTCTCCTCCCTGCCGATGGAAATCCTGTTCATCCTTCAGAATTCAGCTTTCCTATCAGATCCTTGAGAAACTCCTCCCATGTGTATCTCATCTCCAAATCGGAGTTCATTAGTCCTCTTCCATTTTCTGAGCATTTTGCTAGTATTCCTGTAATCACATTGTGTTGCATTAGATGTCATTCTATCTTTGTAACATTAAGTCTTCTCTGAAAGTAGAGTTACTCTAAATTTTGTTTTATTTTCTCGTTGTACTTTAAAATTGTTTTATTTTATATTGGAGTATAGTTGATTTACAATGTTGTGTTAGTTTCAGGTGTGCAGCAAAGTGGTTCTGTTATACATATACATATGTCCATTCTTTTTCATATCCTTTTCCCATATAGGTTATTACAGAATATTGAGTGGAGTTCCTTGTGTTATATAGTGGGTTATTGATTGTCATTGTACTTCCTAAAGGGCTTTACACATGGTGCTTAAAGAAATATTTACGGGATAATTGATTATATTCTTGTATTTACAGTTTACTTTTCAAAGTTCTTATGGAGGCCTACTCTTTTGAAAATCAAAATTAAACAAATTTTTGAAGAAAAAATATCAGTCCTTTTAACTTGTTAGATGTATTTTTGCAACAAATATTACAGAGAAGTTAAAAAATACAAAGTGAAAAATATCATTCATGGTACCACCCCCAAGAGAATCACTGTTAATATTTCACTTTATATCCTTTGAGCTATTTTTCATAGATAAACAGATGAAATTGATAACTCATTCTGTATGCTGTTCTTAAGTTCTTTCATTTCTGATCTCTCTGTAGTCATGAACATTGATTTACCTAACTCCTTTTAAGGGTAGCATTGCAAATAAGCAAGTATTTGTCCAGTCTCCTCTGACTTGACGTTTAGCTCATTTCTAATTCTTCAGGATTATAAATAATGTCATACTAGCATTCTTCAGATGAAAATTTAGAAGCCAGATTTCTAGGTCAATAGCCTTTAACACTTGTGCCAAGTTGCCCTTGGAAAGGTTGTTACAATTTATACAATCCCCCCAAGTGCTGGCAGTACCAGTCTGTTTCGTCTTTGCCAGTCTGCTGCTCCACAAGTGGTATCTGAGGGTTGTATGAATTTGCATTTCTTTGATCATGGGTGATATGCTTTTAATTTGCTTATTACCCTTGTACATTTCTTCTGTGACTTGACTTTTTTGTTCTTTGCCCACCCCGTGGAGGTTTTCTTTTTGTCCTCTTTAACATAATGAGGATTCCTGTTGCATTAGATGTCATTCTATCTTTGTAACATTAAGTCTTCTCTGAAAGTAGAGTTACTCTAAATTTTGTTTTATTTTCTCGTTGTACTTTAAAATTGTTTTATTTTATATTGGAGTATAGTTGATTTACAATGTTGTGTTAGTTTCAGGTGTGCAGCAAAGTGGTTCTGTTATACATATACATATGTCCATTCTTTTTCATATCCTTTTCCCATATAGGTTATTACAGAATATTGAGTGGAGTTCCTTGTGTTATATAGTGGGTTATTGATTGTCATTGTACTTCCTAAAGGGCTTTACACATGGTGCTTAAAGAAATATTTACGGGATAATTGATTATATTCTTGTATTTACAGTTTACTTTTCAAAGTTCTTATGGAGGCCTACTCTTTTGAAAATCAAAATTAAACAAATTTTTGAAGAAAAAATATCAGTCCTTTTAACTTGTTAGATGTATTTTTGCAACAAATATTACAGAGAAGTTAAAAAATACAAAGTGAAAAATATCATTCATGGTACCACCCCCAAGAGAATCACTGTTAATATTTCACTTTATATCCTTTGAGCTATTTTTCATAGATAAACAGATGAAATTGATAACTCATTCTGTATGCTGTTCTTAAGTTCTTTCATTTCTGATCTCTCTGTAGTCATGAACATTGATTTACCTAACTCCTTTTAAGGGTAGCATTGCAAATAAGCAAGTATTTGTCCAGTCTCCTCTGACTTGACGTTTAGCTCATTTCTAATTCTTCAGGATTATAAATAATGTCATACTAGCATTCTTCAGATGAAAATTTAGAAGCCAGATTTCTAGGTCAATAGCCTTTAACACTTGTGCCAAGTTGCCCTTGGAAAGGTTGTTACAATTTATACAATCCCCCCAAGTGCTGGCAGTACCATTCTTTTTCGTCTTTGCCAGTCTGCTGCTCCACAAGTGGTATCTGAGGGTTGTATGAATTTGCATTTCTTTGATCATGGGTGATATGCTTTTAATTTGCTTATTACCCTTGTACATTTCTTCTGTGACTTGACTTTTTTGTTCTTTGCCCACCTTCCTGTGGAGGTGTTTGTCTTTCTCCTTGCTCACAACTCTTTAACATAATGAGGCTATTAACCCTTCATCATACATGTTTCCAGTACTTGCCCTGGAATTTTTGTCTTTTAACATCAGGCTGATTTTCAGCACACTGATGTTTGTTTGAATGTGATCAAGTCAGTCTCTCTTTCCCTGTTTGGTATTATTGATAGAAAGTCCTTCCCAACCTTAACCTTGTATACATATTCAAGTGTGCTTTCTTTGAGTCCTTCTGTGGTTCTTAAATTTAATATGTTGGTCCGTGTCATGTAACATTGTGTAACTTTTATAAAACTTTGGTGACTACATTTTCAGTTCTGGGATGAGAAGAGACTATCATAAGTCATGCTCACTTTCCTAGCATTGGAGCATCAGCCTCGGCACATGGTACCTCCTTACCTGAGCATGACAGTCTCCCCCTTCTCTTCAGTCGCCCTCATTTTCCATCATCCTTTCTGAAATCGCCTCTTTTATTGTGTACCCGGTTCATACTAATATCTATCTCAGTGGGCTGGTTTGAGGATTAAATAAAGTTGCAAATGAGATACATGACAAGCTGCAGGACACTGGGTGGAACATGAGCGGTCCACATCTGTTTTTGTTGAGTGGATAACAATGAATGAAGGAAGGAATGAGTGAACGCGGTGTGAGCCACGATGTCAGGTCACTGAGAATACGGTAGGTTAGCAGTAGCTCCTTCATTGAAGCGGGGCCTTGGCAGAGCATTTGCCAATTACAGTTGCGCCGTGGGAAATGTAGAAGAGGGAAGAATTCTGATAGGAATTTTGGGAAGAGTTAGGACGAGGGTTAGGACAGAGCCCAGAGGCTCTCCTATACCACACTTCAGGTACACAAGCAAATGGGAAGCATGCTGGAGAATTCCAAGGGATGCTAGAGAGTTCAAATTTCAGGGGGAGTCTATCAGGGAAGTCTAACTGGGAAGATGCCCTGGGAGCAGAGCTTTGAAGGAAGGCCGGACCGTACAGGTTGGATTTGTAGAGTGAGATTATTTGATGCAGAAAGAAAGACATAAGCAAGCGGTATTTTTTTTATTTGACTTTTTTGTTCTTTGCCCACCTTCCTGTGGAGGTGTTTGTCTTTCTCCTTGCTCACAACTCTTTAACATAATGAGGCTATTAACCCTTCATCATACATGTTTCCAGTACTTGCCCTGGAATTTTTGTCTTTTAACATCAGGCTGATTTTCAGCACACTGATGTTTGTTTGAATGTGATCAAGTCAGTCTCTCTTTCCCTGTTTGGTATTATTGATAGAAAGTCCTTCCCAACCTTAACCTTGTATACATATTCAAGTGTGCTTTCTTTGAGTCCTTCTGTGGTTCTTAAATTTAATATGTTGGTCCGTGTCATGTAACATTGTGTAACTTTTATAAAACTTTGGTGACTACATTTTCAGTTCTGGGATGAGAAGAGACTATCATAAGTCATGCTCACTTTCCTAGCATTGGAGCATCAGCCTCGGCACATGGTACCTCCTTACCTGAGCATGACAGTCTCCCCCTTCTCTTCAGTCGCCCTCATTTTCCATCATCCTTTCTGAAATCGCCTCTTTTATTGTGTACCCGGTTCATACTAATATCTATCTCAGTGGGCTGGTTTGAGGATTAAATAAAGTTGCAAATGAGATACATGACAAGCTGCAGGACACTGGGTGGAACATGAGCGGTCCACATCTGTTTTTGTTGAGTGGATAACAATGAATGAAGGAAGGAATGAGTGAACGGCGGTGTGAGCCACGATGTCAGGTCACTGAGAATACGGTAGGTTAGCAGTAGCTCCTTCATTGAAGCGGGGCCTTGGCAGAGCATTTGCCAATTACAGTTGCGCCGTGGGAAATGTAGAAGAGGGAAGAATTCTGATAGGAATTTTGGGAAGAGTTAGGACGAGGGTTAGGACAGAGCCCAGAGGCTCTCCTATACCACACTTCAGGTACACAAGCAAATGGGAAGCATGCTGGAGAATTCCAAGGGATGCTAGAGAGTTCAAATTTCAGGGGGAGTCTATCAGGGAAGTCTAACTGGGGAAGATGCCCTGGGAGCAGAGCTTTGAAGGAAGGCCGGACCGTACAGGTTGGATTTGTAGAGTGAGATTATTTGATGCAGAAAGAAAGACATAAGCAAGCGGTATTTTTTTTTTTTATTTGAAATAGTGATTTTTTTTTTTTTCCTTTCATTTCTACCTTCTTTGCTTTGGATCTCACTGTTTTCCTCATTCTCAGCTTTTCTTATCCTTCCTGCTTTTAGTGCCATTTAGAAATCTCATGTTGAAAGTTGTTAGTACAGTTGAGAGAGTTATTTTCAAAGTGCTTGAGCTCTTGGGTGAAAGACACTAGGAGAGCAGGAAAGAAATACGTCTCAGAGCAGCCTTTTAAGGTGATTCCAGCCAGAACAGCCTCTCTCCAACTCCTAGTCGAAGCAGAGGGGAAATTCGTGTTCTCTAAGACTGACCTAGCATGGAGTGAGCACTTCCCTAATTAAATAAATCAGTCAAAGAGTGAAAATGTTTCCTAAGATGAACAGTTCAGGAAGCTGACGAAGAACAGACTGGACGCATCCAGGCCACTGTGGCCTGGGACACTAGGTGAGGTGCGTGTTTCTTGACGAAGAGGGATTCCCAGGAGGGCACCTGGAGAGGTGGCCATTCAGCCACGCCCACCACACTTGCTGGGGAGGAGGACACACGGCCGTGAGCTCCCAGTCTCAGGCCTTAGAGGAAACGCTGAAGAAGAAGGGAAGGAAACCTCTGAAGTGCAGAGAAGTACTGAGGCAAACTCTGGACATAGACGCTGAGGAAGCCAGCGCACAGGAGTCATTGCAGTTGACTAAAAGCTGTTCTTGGTCATCAAGTAATTGGGTACTCTCAGTCCCAAGAGAAGAGCAAGAAATGGGTTTGTGACCTTAGGAATCAAAAGGGGGAGTTAAAGGCGCCTGGGAAATGTAGAAGAGGGAAGAATTCTGATAGGAATTTTGGGAAGAGTTAGGACGAGGGTTAGGACAGAGCCCAGAGGCTCTCCTATACCACACTTCAGGTACACAAGCAAATGGGAAGCATGCTGGAGAATTCCAAGGGATGCTAGAGAGTTCAAATTTCAGGGGGAGTCTATCAGGGAAGTCTAACTGGGGAAGATGCCCTGGGAGCAGAGCTTTGAAGGAAGGCCGGACCGTACAGGTTGGATTTGTAGAGTGAGATTATTTGATGCAGAAAGAAAGACATAAGCAAGCGGTATTTTTTTTTTTTATTTGAAATAGTGATTTTTTTTTTTTTCCTTTCATTTCTACCTTCTTTGCTTTGGATCTCACTGTTTTCCTCATTCTCAGCTTTTCTTATCCTTCCTGCTTTTAGTGCCATTTAGAAATCTCATGTTGAAAGTTGTTAGTACAGTTGAGAGTTATTTTCAAAGTGCTTGAGCTCTTGGGTGAAAGACACTAGGAGAGCAGGAAAGAAATACGTCTCAGAGCAGCCTTTTAAGGTGATTCCAGCCAGAACAGCCTCTCTCCAACTCCTAGTCGAAGCAGAGGGGAAATTCGTGTTCTCTAAGACTGACCTAGCATGGAGTGAGCACTTCCCTAATTAAATAAATCAGTCAAAGAGTGAAAATGTTTCCTAAGATGAACAGTTCAGGAAGCTGACGGAGAACAGACTGACGCATCCAGGCCACTGTGGCCTGGGACACTAGGTGAGGTGCGTGTTTCTTGACGAAGAGGGATTCCCAGGAGGGCACCTGGAGAGGTGGCCATTCAGCCACGCCCACCACACTTGCTGGGGAGGAGGACACACGGCCGTGAGCTCCCAGTCTCAGGCCTTAGAGGAAACGCTGAAGAAGAAGGGAAGGAAACCTCTGAAGTGCAGAGAAGTACTGAGGCAAACTCTGGACATAGACGCTGAGGAAGCCAGCGCACAGGAGTCATTGCAGTTGACTAAAAGCTGTTCTTGGTCATCAAGTAATTGGGTACTCTCAGTCCCAAGAGAAGAGCAAGAAATGGGTTTCTGTTTCCATAAGGATTCATCATTTCCTCTGTTAGTGCCATTCTTTATTTCTGGGGCCAGCCAGCTTCAGCCTGCTTCCTGTTGTATATTTTAAATAAAGTTTTATTGGGACACAGCCATGTACTTTCACATCCCTGTCATCTGTGGCTGCTTTCACCTGACGCAGCAGAGTTCAGTAGTATTGTCAGATTGTCTGGTCTTCCTCTCTGGCTCTTTACAGAAAGAGTTCACCAACCTTTGCATTATAGGATGAACAGATGACTAATTTTGAGTTGTTTTCCAATGAGAATTGTGATTTGCATCAACCCTCCTAAATGAGGCTCTTTCCTTGTGGTACATGTTGGCAAGATGACTTACTGAAACCTGTGGTGTGATCTGGGATTCAGGCCTCTTGAGGACACACTGAGTGGCTAGTGCTCTATAAATGGACATTATTAGTTTCTAATGTTGATTTCCTGCTCCATATGGTCGTACAGTGGTAAAGAATCCACCTACTAGTGCAGGTGGATGCACGAGATGTGGATTCAGTCCCACATCAGGATCAGGAAGATCCCCTGCAGTAGGAAATGGCAACCCACTTCAGTATTCTTGCCTGGAAAACTCCGTGGACAGGAGGAGCTTGGCAGGCTAGAGTCGCAAAGAGTCGGACATGACAGCACCCCCACCAGCACCCCGTATGTCAGTATTGCAGAGGAACTGCAGCTCAGTGACGCTAGGAAACCTGTGCCCAGGTCACATGAAGTGGCAGGATTCAAACTCATTCTGTAGGAGGACGGCTTCCCCAATGGCCCAGCAGGTAAAGCATCAACCTGTAATGCAGGAGACCCAGGGGATGCGCATGCCATCCCTGGGTCAGGAAGCTTCCCTGAAGGAGGAAACGGCAACCCACTCCGGTATTCTTGACTGGAGAATTCTATGGACAATGGAACCTGGTGGGCTACCGTCCAAAGGGTGGAAAGAGTCAAACATGACTTGGGGGCTAAGCACGTGGCAGGCTTAGGAGGACGCCAGCCTCCACTGCCCAGCCGCTTCTCTTTGTGATTTCTTAATCAGTCATCTGTCAGCCTTTGCTCTCTTGGATGAAATATTTTTGGAGTGTCCATCCCTTGTCCTTTTTCTTTTTGCCCTCCCCACTTCGCTACCTCCCCCTCCCCGCAGTCATCTGTGCCCTGGCTCCCCACGGCCCACTTGATCGCTGCCAGTGCTCCCTGGAAGACGGGTCTGAAAAACACAGGAGGTCCTGGGCCTCCTTGGCGTCGGCACTTCCTGCCCCATCACGGAAGCTCGCCTGGAGCCGCAGCTGTCACCCGGGTGCTCTGCCTTCTCCCCAAGACAGCAGGTGCCTAGAGAACCAGCTGGAACGGGGCACATGGTCCAGGGCACCAGAGTGGCGCACAGGCAGCCGCCGGGCAGGCTGAGCTGGCATTTCTGACCTTTGTGGACAGAGGGCGTCCTTAAAGGGACAGCAGGCTCTTTTCTTCCCTGGTGGCCGGCTGCCAGCTCAGATGCCAGGGGTTTGAAGAGGCCATTGTTCTGGTGACGAGAGATGGGGGCCCAGACCGCCCAGTCTTTTCTCCCTTTCCCGTCCCCCACTGCATGTGCCCCTCTGACGTGCAGCCTGTTGAGGGTGGAGGGCCACGAGCTCCCTTCAGTGCCCGCCTCGCCGCCTCCACTGTCTGCACGCAGCCCGTCCCCAAGGCCAAAGGACAGAGCGGCCCTCACACAGCCACCTGCTCCTGTCCTCCAGGACTGCTCCCGGGGAGAGCGCACAGTCGGCGCGGGCGGCCCTGAGGTGCCCAGGGAGCCGTGTGCTTGTCCCAGGCTAGCCGGTGAGGGCACCGGGCTAGCTCTGTGCCCGCACCTCTAGTGAGCCACCCGCACTGGCCTCGTCTTTGGTGCCCGTTCAGACAGGAGATTCTTGGTTCCAGTTCTAGAACTTCTGGAGCCCACGGATCTGAATCTCCACAAGCACACCATGGTTTGAGAACTGCTGGTTTCGTTAGTGCACCCCTTGCCTGACTGGTCCTCAGGGTCCTGTGGGGAGGCAGTCAGAGCACCTGCGTGGGACCCATGGGGGGCAGCAAGGCGGCTTCTCATTAACGGTTAGCGCGGATACCCTGGGCTGGCCCACTGGCCTTGACTCCGGGCCCCACCAGCTGCTATCTCTGTGGTCTGGGCTGAGTTTCTCCGTGTGCCTTGGTTTTCTCGCCTGTGGAAATGGGCACAGTTTAGAACCTGCTGTATGGGGTGACTGCAAGGAGTAAAGGAATGATGTTTGCAAAGACGGCAGTGGCGCTGGTTTCGTGTCTAACCAGTGTCCAACTCTTGCAGCCTCATGGACTCCTCTTTATATAGTCAAGAATACCTTACTGGTCTGCCATTTCCTTCTCTCGGAGCTGTCGCACCCGGTGCTCTGCCTTCTCCCCAAGACAGCAGGTGCCTAGAGAACCAGCTGGAACGGGGCACATGGTCCAGGGCACCAGAGTGGCGCACAGGCAGCCGCCGGGCAGGCTGAGCTGGCATTTCTGACCTTTGTGGACAGAGGGCGTCCTTAAAGGGACAGCAGGCTCTTTTCTTCCCTGGTGGCCGGCTGCCAGCTCAGATGCCAGGGGTTTGAAGAGGCCATTGTTCTGGTGACGAGAGATGGGGGCCCAGACCGCCCAGTCTTTTCTCCCTTTCCCGTCCCCCACTGCATGTGCCCCTCTGACGTGCAGCCTGTTGAGGGTGGAGCCTCACGAGCTCCCTTCAGTGCCCGCCTCGCCGCCTCCACTGTCTGCACGCAGCCCGTCCCCAAGGCCAAAGGACAGAGCGGCCCTCACACAGCCACCTGCTCCTGTCCTCCAGGACTGCTCCCGGGGAGAGCGCACAGTCGGCGCGGGCGGCCCTGAGGTGCCCAGGGAGCCGTGTGCTTGTCCCAGGCTAGCCGGTGAGGGCACCGGGCTAGCTCTGTGCCCGCACCTCTAGTGAGCCACCCGCACTGGCCTCGTCTTTGGTGCCCGTTCAGACAGGAGATTCTTGGTTCCAGTTCTAGAACTTCTGGAGCCCACGGATCTGAATCTCCACAAGCACACCATGGTTTGAGAACTGCTGGTTTCGTTAGTGCACCCCTTGCCTGACTGGTCCTCAGGGTCCTGTGGGGAGGCAGTCAGAGCACCTGCGTGGGACCCATGGGGGGCAGCAAGGCGGCTTCTCATTAACGGTTAAGCGCGGATACCCTGGGCTGGCCCACTGGCCTTGACTCCGGGCCCCACCAGCTGCTATCTCTGTGGTCTGGGCTGAGTTTCTCCGTGTGCCTTGGTTTTCTCGCCTGTGGAAATGGGCACAGTTTAGAACCTGCTGTATGGGGTGACTGCAAGGAGTAAAGGAATGATGTTTGCAAAGACGGCAGTGGCGCTGGTTTCGTGTCTAACCAGTGTCCAACTCTTGCAGCCTCATGGACTCCTCTTTATATAGTCAAGAATACCTTACTGGTCTGCCATTTCCTTCTCTAGGGGATCTTCCCAATCCAGGGATCAAACCCACGTCTCCTGCATTGCAAGCGGATTCTTGACCGCTGAGCCACCTGGAAGCCCATGTATAAAGATGGCACAGCAGACCTAGCACATTAGTATACTGTAGACTCTCTTTGTGAAAAAAAAATTTTTTTTTTGATAAATTGGTTATCAAGTTTCATACAGGCGACCGTGATCTGAATAGCCTTTCAGTGGTCGCCTGCCCTGGCTAAGCTGGCCTTGAGAGCCTTCCGTGCTTTCGTAAATGACCAGCAAGTCTGTGTGGCTCACTCTGAGAAGGTGGCCCTGCCGTCCGTTCTCACTGTCCCTTGGCCAATAGAGTGAGGACAAAAATCCTGGTCTGATGTCCACCTCTGGGCGAGGTGCTGCGAATGAGCCCTGGACTGTGGCACGGGAAGGCCAGGAGCCACGTGGGTCCGGCTGCCTGACCTCTCCAGAGGGAATTGAAGGAGGAGAGAACAAGCTGCCGGACAGAAATAGCTAAACATAAATACAAGGTATGCTAATTACTACCCACACCCAGCTCCCTGCCCTGAGTTAAATGGAACCGTCCGCAGAGCCTTCCTGACCTCAAGGAAGGAGAAGGGACACACATACACAAGCATCCTTGGGGGTCCGGGGAGTGTGTAACCAGGGTTATGTGGGTGGCCCCACCCTCAGCGGCAGGGGCGCTGTGGAGCCAGAATGGACCGTTGAGCATGCATCCAAGTTTTTATTATAACTTTTTGGTTTTGCTCAACCCTTACTTTTCTGAAAGCAATTCTGTTGGACTGCATTTTTCCATGTTTAGTATCTAGCTCAAGGCTTCTTTTTCTTCCTGTGCTCTCTAATTTCTCTTTGCATTCATTACTCAGGAGTCACATTTATCCAGCTGCTTGTGGACCTGCCTGGCATGCGGCTGGAGGAGGGTGGGAGAGACCCCCAACCTGGGAGGATGGAGCAGTTCCTTTCTGCCTGTTCCCCCCACCCAGGGGGTTCTGGGAAATAACCAAGGCTAGACAAAAGGTCATTGGTCTAGTAGAGAATTTGAATGCTGTGCACCCAGGCGGTGGTATTTTATAGATCCTGATACAAGGGTTTTTGGTGAGTCAGATGCAAGATTATGTAGAAGAAAACAAGCCAGTCTGTGGGGCATGTCTCGTGGACAGTTTCCATCTTGATCACAAATGTCAGCATACAGGGAGGCCAGCCGTGGGCAGGGCTTCCCTAGCATCCACTCACGCCCACGTGAGCATATTTCACAAGGTTTCCAGGCAGCCTCACAGGCAAAGTTCTGTTCTTGGTGGGGATTCTCGTCCCCCTGGTGAGTCTGAGACCCGCAGTGATGGGCGGGAGGAGCGGGCTTGGTGGATTGTGGGACACATATCATCAGCTTCTCCTGGGAGAAGGGTTTGGCTACCTGCCCTGTTTCATTAAGAACATTGTTTCATTGTTTTGGAGCCTAAGGGAAATGATCCTTTGGTTTCCGTTTCTGCTCTTCCGAGGGAAGCTGCAGAGGAAGTTGGGCTTTGGGTGAAAAACTGGACTGACTGAGATCAAAGGGACTTTCCTCTTTGGAGATCCATGGAATCGGTGGATGTGTCTCTGGCCCCTCTAATGGAGAGAAGACCTTCCCTCTCCACCTGGAGAAGAAAGATCTATAGAGTAGAAGCAGGTGGAGACCGCCTGCTGGTTTCCCATAGGGAAATCAGAAAGCCCTCTGCTCGTCCCTGCCCTGTAGGCTCACTGGATCTTCTCTGCGACGAGGCATTGCTCAGCCCCAGACGATGTCTCAGAGTGGGGAGTTCTTGTGAGATTGTCTGAACCAGCCTGGAGATAGGGATGTGAACTCAACGTCTTGCCTGAAAGCACACTGTAAACTCTTAGAATGCTCTCTAGTCCTCCGAACCTGATGACTTCTGCCTAGAAGAACAAAACATTGACCTTGCCTCTCCTTTGGCTTTTTCTCGCTCTTCTTTTTTTTCCCCCAATATTTGCTATTCTGCTTATGTTAAGGCATTTCTCCTTTAGTCTAAACATCCGCTTACTTTACAGATTGTCATAGGTCACTGCCCACCCAGGGGGTTCTGGGAAATAACCAAGGCTAGACAAAAGGTCATTGGTCTAGTAGAGAATTTGAATGCTGTGCACCCAGGCGGTGGTATTTTATAGATCCTGATACAAGGGTTTTTGGTGAGTCAGATGCAAGATTATGTAGAAGAAAACAAGCCAGTCTGTGGGGCATGTCTCGTGGACAGTTTCCATCTTGATCACAAATGTCAGCATACAGGGAGGCCAGCCGTGGGCAGGGCTTCCCTAGCATCCACTCACGCCCACGTGAGCATATTTCACAAGGTTTCCAGGCAGCCTCACAGGCAAAGTTCTGTTCTTGGTGGGGATTCTCGTCCCCCTGGTGAGTCTGAGACCCGCAGTGATGGGCGGGAGGAGCGGGCTTGGTGGATTGTGGGACACATATCATCAGCTTCTCCTGGGAGAAGGGTTTGGCTACCTGCCCTGTTTCATTAAGAACATTGTTTCATTGTTTTGGAGCCTAAGGGAAATGATCCTTTGGTTTCCGTTTCTGCTCTTCCGAGGGAAGCTGCAGAGGAAGTTGGGCTTTGGGTGAAAAACTGGACTGACTGAGATCAAAGGGACTTTCCTCTTTGGAGATCCATGGAATCGGTGGATGTGTCTCTGGCCCCTCTAATGGAGAGAAGACCTTCCCTCTCCACCTGGAGAAGAAAGATCTATAGAGTAGAAGCAGGTGGAGACCGCCTGCTGGTTTCCCATAGGGAAATCAGAAAGCCCTCTGCTCGTCCCTGCCCTGTAGGCTCACTGGATCTTCTCTGCGACGAGGCATTGCTCAGCCCCAGACGATGTCTCAGAGTGGGGAGTTCTTGTGAGATTGTCTGAACCAGCCTGGAGATAGGGATGTGAACTCAACGTCTTGCCTGAAAGCACACTGTAAACTCTTAGAATGCTCTCTAGTCCTCCGAACCTGATGACTTCTGCCTAGAAGAACAAAACATTGACCTTGCCTCTCCTTTGGCTTTTTCTCGCTCTTCTTTTTTTTCCCCCAATATTTGCTATTCTGCTTATGTTAAGGCATTTCTCCTTTAGTCTAAACATCCCCGCTTACTTTACAGATTGTCATAGGTCAGTCTGTCTGGACCCACACTACCTTAGTTATCTTATCTGAGCAATGGGCCTGGTAAAGAAGGGTCCCCTTCCTGGGTATTATTTGCAGGAGAGTTATTACCTCCCATTCACTTGCTTCTGTAGATGAGGCCCAGGTGTCTTGTAGTTACTTCAGCCACCTTGTATTGGGTTGGGTACAGAACAACCTGAATGAACATTTTGGCCAACCCAGTCGTTTTGCTCTGTGCTGAGCGTTGTGATCTTTACCCACCCTGCTTGTGTATTCTTCAGGCTTTGTAGAAGAAAAGGCCCTTATCATTCTGTCAGGGCTTGTTCTGCAGTATGGCAGCATCAGGGAGTCTCCAGTGTCTAGGGTGTGTGTGGCTGAATGAACGACAGCAGGTGGATTGGGAGAAAGGAGGTTGGTGCTGGTTGGACTTGACTTTGGTTGGAGCGCATAGTACAGCCAGGATGTCACAGCATACACACCTGGTGAGTTGGTGTCTCCCAGATTGCCTCCTGGCTACTCATTTCCTTAGTCAGACCTGTCCCTACCTGTCCCTTTCCAGCCTTCATCAGGTTTTGACCAGAGAGTCAAGGCAAGGTCTAGATTCTTCAGTGCAGACTGGCCCCCAGCTATCCCACACAGCCACACTCGTGGCGTTTTAGCTCTTCTCTGGAGAGGCAGGAGATGCAGCCTAAAGAAGAGAGACAGGTAGGTCCATGCGTGTGAGCTAAGTCACGGCAGTCGTGTCTGACTCTTTGCGACCCTATGGACGGTAGCCCGCCAGGCTCCTCTGTCCATGGGATTCTCCAGGCAAGGATCCCGCAGTGGGTTGCCATGGCCTCCACCAGGGAATGTTCCCCACTCAGGGATCAAACTCATGTCTCTTGTCTCCCGTATTGGCAGGTGAGTTCTTCACCACTAGCGCCCCCCGGGACGTCCAGAGAGGCAGATAGTTCAAGGCAACGATGTGCTGAGAAGAGACCAAATTTAGAGAGAACAGGCCGCATGGCCAGTCATGAGCCCTGGCTGCTGTGGTCAGCATGGCTACCTTGCTCCACTTCAGTCTGTGATCACAGGGCTCTTGTTTTTTTTTTTTTTTTTTCTCTCCTCCTTGTTTCTTTTAAATTTTAGCACTTGGAGATGTGTGAGGGTGAAAAATGGTCACGGGCTTCTACAATAGGAAATAACTTAGGGGGTCATCTAGACCAACCCTTTCTTTTTGAAAATATTTATTTATTTATTTGGCTGCGTTGGGTCTTAGTTGTGCCTTGCGGAATCTTTTGTTGTGGCACGTGGCCTTCGTTGCTCTGAAGCATGTGGGATCTCAGTTCCCCAACCAGGGGCTGAACCCATGTCCCCTGCCTTGGAAGGCAGATTCTCAACCACTGGACCACCAGAGAAGTCCCTTATTATCACAAACTGGGGAACTGAAGACCGAGGGAAAGGTGGTCTACATCTAAGGTCCCCACCTGTGTCCTCTAAGCACCCGTACCTTGTGAAGGTGGATGCTGTCTTATAAAGTGAGTTTGGGGACTGGGGCTGGTCAGTAACTCCTCCCTCAGCCTGCGTCATCCTCACGAAGAGTCAAGGATACTGTGTCCCCAACCAGGAGGAGGCCAGAGCTGCCCGAGTGCTGCCCTTGGGGAGGGTGGCTGAGCAGACTGATGCCAGGGCTGGGCGAGCTGGAGGAATGGACTCTGAGAAGAGATGCACAGATACGAGCAACTCACGTTATCGGGGAGCCCAGGAAGGGTCTGGCAGCCTCACAAAGCAGCTTGGACAGACCTGCAGAAGCCAGACGTGAGGACGCTTCCAGGGTCCAATGAGAGAGATGAGAGAAGGTCTCTTGGCACCCCCGTGAGACCCTGCCCAGTCATCCTCCTGGAAGTTATCCTCAGGAGAGTCTGCAGGGAATTAAAGAGGAGCTGGGTCAGGGGCGTGACCGTAAACTCTGGCATTTTCTTTCCACCTGGGTTTTCTGTCCCAATCCGCCCGAGTGGGTTGCCATGGCCTACGGTTAGGGATCAAACTCATGTCCCCCGAGGACCCGGGGTCCAGAGAGGCAGATAGTTCAAGGCAACGATGTGCTGAGAAGAGACCAAATTTAGAGAGAACAGGCCGCATGGCCAGTCATGAGCCCTGGCTGCTGTGGTCAGCATGGCTACCTTGCTCCACTTCAGTCTGTGATCACAGGGCTCTTGTTTTTTTTTTCTCTCCTCCTTGTTTCTTTTAAATTTTAGCACTTGGAGATGTGTGAGGGTGAAAAATGGTCACGGGCTTCTACAATAGGAAATAACTTAGGGGGTCATCTAGACCAACCCTTTCTTTTTGAAAATATTTATTTATTTATTTGGCTGCGTTGGGTCTTAGTTGTGCCTTGCGGAATCTTTTGTTGTGGCACGTGGCCTTCGTTGCTCTGAAGCATGTGGGATCTCAGTTCCCCAACCAGGGGCTGAACCCATGTCCCCTGCCTTGGAAGGCAGATTCTCAACCACTGGACCACCAGAGAAGTCCCTTATTATCACAAACTGGGGAACTGAAGACCGAGGGAAAGGTGGTCTACATCTAAGGTCCCCACCTGTGTCCTCTAAGCACCCGTACCTTGTGAAGGTGGATGCTGTCTTATAAAGTGAGTTTGGGGACTGGGGCTGGTCAGTAACTCCTCCCTCAGCCTGCGTCATCCTCACGAAGAGTCAAGGATACTGTGTCCCCAACCAGGAGGAGGCCAGAGCTGCCCGAGTGCTGCCCTTGGGGAGGGTGGCTGAGCAGACTGATGCCAGGGCTGGGCGAGCTGGAGGAATGGACTCTGAGAAGAGATGCACAGATACGAGCAACTCACGTTATCGGGGAGCCCAGGAAGGGTCTGGCAGCCTCACAAAGCAGCTTGGACAGACCTGCAGAAGCCAGACGTGAGGACGCTTCCAGGGTCCAATGAGAGAGATGAGAGAAGGTCTCTTGGCACCCCCGTGAGACCCTGCCCAGTCATCCTCCTGGAAGTTATCCTCAGGAGAGTCTGCAGGGAATTAAAGAGGAGCTGGGTCAGGGGGCGTGACCGGTAAACTCTGGCATTTTCTTTCCACCTGGGTTTTCTGTCCCAATCCCGCTGACCGACCAAGCTCCCTAGACAGAGGGTGCGACAGCAACCTCCATGGCACACACCAGGGACCCCAGCCGGGGCAGGGTCATTGCTGTGACTAGGATCCTTCCAATTCCTCACAATCCTCCCACCCGCAACCTGAGCCCAGCCTTCCTCTCTCTGCCCCACCAGCTCCAGTGCCATGCAGGGGCCTAACCATGCCATGAGCTCTGTTACAATAACTGCCAAAGCTGGCTGGTTCTCTCTGGGTTAAAGCAAGAGTGGGCAGCGGGGAGAGGGGGATGGATGGGGTGGTCATGCGACTTTAGCCTCAGGCCTGTGGCCAGCAGGACTCAAGATCCTTCCTTAAGTACCACGTGTCAAGATCTTAACTGGGGCACCAGTGAACACGCGTCCATCTCTAAGACCTTAATCCAGGATTAAGGAGAGGTCGGTTACCTCTGCAAAGAGGTGGCTTGGGAAAGGGCTCCGTCCCCCTGAGGCAGACAGAGGTAGAAACCATAGCATGGTCTTCTGTCTGTCCCGGGAGGCCAAGCCTGTCTCTTTAGAAATTCTAGACTGAATGCTTCAGCCTCAAATTTGGCATTTTTCTTAAACGTTAGGGGAAAGTCCTTCCACTTCCCTATTTGTACATTCCTTCATGGCAATTGATGTACGTCTTGGGCTGAAAAAGAGACCCTGGAAAAGATGTGGAGACAGATTTTCTTGCAGGAAGCTTATCGGAAGGTGGTTGTGGGAATAAGCCTGTAAGTGGGTGAGGGAATTGAGACTGGGAGAGGTTCACACTTGGTGCACTTGGGCCAGTCTCACAGGCGGCTCTGGTTCTGGATCCACCTGCCAATTTATCCCAGACGGAGACAAAGGGGCCGGTGTCTGTATCTTGCCAATGGCCAGCCATTTGGTGTAGTCTGTTCTCAGGGAGGCTTCTCTGGTAGCTCAGCAGTCAAGAATCTGCTTGCCAAACAGATGCTACATGCATCTCCTGTTTGGATCAGGAAGATCCCCTGGAGAAGGGCATGGCAGCTCACTGCAGTATTCTTGCCTAGGAAAGCCCACAGACAGAGGAGCCTGGGGGCTACAGTTCATGGGGTTGCAAAGGGTTGGACACAACTTAGCAACCAAACACGTTCTCAGGTAGGGGGCATCTGCTTCCTCGAGGCTTCTCAAGGGCAGGGCCCCTAGAGAAGCTCGGATGTGACCCTTCAGCAGCTCCTCCTGGAGGCAGCTGGGAAAGGAGTGCCTGGGTCTGGAAGGGAAGCAGTGTGCATGGGAAAGGAGTGCCTGGGTCTGGAAGGGAAGCAGTGTGCAGACAACCTTTATACTATAGTGTTCTTACATGTGTCAGAGTCGAGGATGTTGCACTTGGCCTTACATCTCTTCTTCCTCTTAATCACCTTCTTTTTTTTTTTTAATTGTTTTTATTTATTTATTTTCATCCATCTTATTCTTTGGCCCGTGTGGGCCTCCCATTGCTGTGGCCTCTCGCATGGCAGAGTACCGGCTCTGGGTGCACACACTCCAGAGCGATGGCTTGTAATTGGACACACCAGTCCAGCCACTCCGCAGCATGTGGGATCTTCCCCGGCCAGGGATTGGACTGGTGCTCTTTGCACTGTAAGGTGGACTCTTTACCCACTGGATCACCAGGGAAGGCCTCCTAATCATCTTCTTATAGAGCAGATGCATTATGTAATCCTCTTCCATGTTCACCCTGGGGTTGTAGGCAAGTTACTTTCATTCACATAAT
This sequence comes from Tragulus kanchil, assembly GCA_022376925.1. Taxonomy (NCBI): domain Eukaryota; kingdom Metazoa; phylum Chordata; class Mammalia; order Artiodactyla; family Tragulidae; genus Tragulus; species Tragulus kanchil. The sequence goes on from JAIOJX010000006.1 coordinate 152,372,914, forward strand.
GAAGTAATGAGCTTATCTCTGTGCCCCTGTTTTGAAGGTCTCCATCCCCACTTGCAGCCACCCTCCTGTACACTTGGCTGCAAAAGAGACCCTGGAAAAGATGGGCCTAGGAAGCTTATCGGAAGGTGGTTGTGGGAATAAGCCTGTAAGTGGGTGAGGGAATTGAGACTGGGAGAGGTTCACACTTGGTGCACTTGGGCCAGTCTCACAGGCGGCTCTGGTTCTGGATCCACCTGCCAATTTATCCCAGACGGAGACAAAGGGGCCGGTGTCTGTATCTTGCCAATGGCCAGCCATTTGGTGTAGTCTGTTCTCAGGGAGGCTTCTCTGGTAGCTCAGCAGTCAAGAATCTGCTTGCCAAACAGATGCTACATGCATCTCCTGTTTGGATCAGGAAGATCCCCTGGAGAAGGGCATGGCAGCTCACTGCAGTATTCTTGCCTAGGAAAGCCCACAGACAGAGGAGCCTGGGGGCTACAGTTCATGGGGTTGCAAAGGGTTGGACACAACTTAGCAACCAAACACGTTCTCAGGTAGGGGGCATCTGCTTCCTCGAGGCTTCTCAAGGGCAGGGCCCCTAGAGAAGCTCGGATGTGACCCTTCAGCAGCTCCTCCTGGAGGCAGCTGGGAAAGGAGTGCCTGGGTCTGGAAGGGAAGCAGTGTGCATGGGAAAGGAGTGCCTGGGTCTGGAAGGGAAGCAGTGTGCAGACAACCTTTATACTATAGTGTTCTTACATGTGTCAGAGTCGAGGATGTTGCACTTGGCCTTACATCTCTTCTTCCTCTTAATCACCTTCTTTTTTTTTTTTAATTGTTTTTATTTATTTATTTTCATCCATCTTATTCTTTGGCCCGTGTGGGCCTCCCATTGCTGTGGCCTCTCGCATGGCAGAGTACCGGCTCTGGGTGCACACACTCCAGAGCGATGGCTTGTAATTGGACACACCAGTCCAGCCACTCCGCAGCATGTGGGATCTTCCCCGGCCAGGGATTGGACTGGTGCTCTTTGCACTGTAAGGTGGACTCTTTACCCACTGGATCACCAGGGAAGGCCTCCTAATCATCTTCTTATAGAGCAGATGCATTATGTAATCCTCTTCCATGTTCACCCTGGGGTTGTAGGCAAGTTACTTTCATTCACATAATGAAGTAATGAGCTTATCTCTGTGCCCCTGTTTTGAAGGTCTCCATCCCCACTTGCAGCCACCCTCCTGGCCAATTCTTCATCCAAGGCCTTCCTGCTTGGGCAGTTAGGATCGCCTGGAAAGAGGACAGCTTGCCTTAGAATGGTCCCTCTTCTGTGAAACCAAGTCCTTCCCTTGAGTAGCCAATCAGATCTGTGAGCCTCCTCTCTTTCTTTTCCTCCTTTCACTTCTCAGAGCTTCCTGGGTCCACACAGACTCCTCTTACCGACTGCTTCCCGTTGAATCATGATACAGGTTATCTTCATTGTCCTCAGTCCCATTGTTTCTTTCCTAGGATTCAACGTCATGGCCTTGCCCCTGATCCCTTCCGCATGTGAGGTGTCACGTTCTGGTACACGCTGGGGTCTGGGCTTTCTGTCTCTCTGGGGCAGGACACAAGGGCTGTTCCCTTGTGTGGATTTTTGCCATGGCCGCCAAGCACCCAGTGTAATCCCGAAGATCTTAAAAAGAGAGGGAAGATGTCTTGGTTAAAAAAGTTTGGCTTTTGGAAAACACAGATCACGAGACTCCACTTTCAGAAGAATGTCTGTACTACATTAAAAGTGAATTGAGATTAAAATTGTATATACCAGTGTTTCTTAAACACATCAGGATCGATTTTAAAAAAAATACAGAAGCCCAGCTCTAACCCCCAGGACGCTCTGATTTAATTGGTACAGGCTGTGACCAGGCATTGGGAAATGTAAAAATGACTAGGCATAGTAAAGTTCGGGAGTCACTGGCATAGACCATTCAGTGGATTTACATTTGATCCTGGCTGAAAAATCTAGGACGGATGGTCAGGATCATTTAGAAAAGAAGGTGATACTCGGGAGTCAGCTATTTTACTTGGATAGAGCTGTAGGAAAATTGGTGGCACCTTGGTACTGAATCCACCTGCCAATGCAAGAGATGCGGGTTCAGTCCCTGGGTTGGGAAGATCCCGGGAGAAGGAAATAGCAGTCCTCTTCAGTATTCTTGCCTGGAGAATCCCATGGACAGAGGAGCCTTGCAAGCTACAGTTCATGAGGTCGCAAAGAGCTGGCCATGATTGAGAGACTAACCACGCACACTAGAAAACTGGTAGTGTCAGCAGGCCTGGTGACATGGGCTTTGACTAATAGGTAGAGGGAGCCGCATCCCCAGCAAGTTCCCCTCTGAGCGGGCTGGGGGAGGGATCTTTTTATCCTGCTGGACTGTGTTTGGCTCTTGGGAAAGCATTTATCCTCCTGAAGTCTGACTAACCGGTGGGCACTGTTTTCGTGGCATTGTTGGTTTACCAAAGGGCGTGCGTGATGCTGGAACTACCTGAATCCTTGTCCCCTCTCCCCACCCTTCTGGCCATTTCTCACTTCAGGTTTTAATTATGTAGACATGACTGCTCCTCATGTGAGAGATGCAGTATTCATGAGAACTCTTGGGTTACAGCTGGGTCACAGGCAATCCATCTACCCATTCAGAACCCCCAACCCGGCTTCCCTGGATTCCAGTCTGGGGTTGGGACCTCAGGGAGGGCAGAGTGGAGATCAGTGGACCATCCGTTCTCCTGCATGAATAGCTCATAAAACATGGACAAGCATTCATTTCAAAAGGGATATCCTAATAAGGTCTCCTGGTATCTGATCCCCAAGTCGATCACGACTTTTAATGGTCCCTTGTCACAGTTTGAATTCTTGGGATAATGTAATACCATGAACTAGGTCTTTTAAAACGGTAACCCCAGGACGCTCTGATTTAATTGGTACAGGCTGTGACCAGGCATTGGGAAATGTAAAAATGACTAGGCATAGTAAAGTTCGGGAGTCACTGGCATAGACCATTCAGTGGATTTACATTTGATCCTGGCTGAAAAATCTAGGACGGATGGTCAGGATCATTTAGAAAAGAAGGTGATACTCGGGAGTCAGCTATTTTACTTGGATAGAGCTGTAGGAAAATTGGTGGCACCTTGGTACTGAATCCACCTGCCAATGCAAGAGATGCGGGTTCAGTCCCTGGGTTGGGAAGATCCCGGGAGAAGGAAATAGCAGTCCACTGCAGTATTCTTGCCTGGAGAATCCCATGGATAGAGAAGCCTTGCAAGCTACAGTTCATGAGGTCGCAAAGAGCTGGCCATGATTGAGAGACTAACTACGCGCACTAGAAAACTGGGAGTGTCAGCAGGCCTGGTGACATGGGCTTTGACTAATAGGTAGAGGGAGCTGCATCCCCAGCAAGTTCCCCTCTGAGCGGGCTGGGGGAGGGATCTTTTTATCCTGCTGGACTGTGTTTGGCTCTTGGGAAAGCATTTATCCTCCTGAAGTCTGACTAACCGGTGGGCACTGTTTTCGTGGCATTGCTGGTGTACCAAAGGGCGTGTGTGATGCTGGAACTACCTGAATCCTCGTCCTCTCTCCCCAGCCTTCTGGCCATTTCTCACTTCAGGTTTTAATTATGTAGACATGACTGCTCCTTATGTGAGAGATGCAGTATTCATGAGAACTCTTGGGTTACAGCTGGGTCACAGGCAATCCATCTACCCATTCAGAACCCCCAACCCGGCTTCCCTGGATTCCAGTCTGGGGTTGGGACCTCAGGGAGGGCAGAGTGGAGATCAGTGGACCATCCGTTCTCCTGCATGAATAGCTCATAAAACATGGACAAGCATTCATTTCAAAAGGGATATCCTAATAAGGTCTCCTGGGTATCTGATGACCAGGGCACACCAAGTCGATCACGACTTTTAATGGTCCCTTGTCACAGTTTGAATTCTTGGGAGATAAGTGGACCTCACTTGCTAACAATTTAACTTCTTTTTTCTCTTCCAAACTTCATGCAAGACTGTTATGTTTGCACTTCTGCTTCCTTGTCCCGCTTTCTCTCTTGTACTGTGGCCTGCTGATGGCAGCACGGTTGAGAGTGGGCTGTGTGGTCGGGAACTCTGGCCTCTCTGCCGTGTGATCCACGGAAATGATTTCATCTCTGAGATGGCGCAGTTTCCTCATCTGTAAAGCAGGGCTGATGTGAGGACCTAACGAGGCAGTGCATAGTAAATGTATGAAAACTGTCTGACTCAGAGACCAGACTGCTTCATCTGCGGTCCCCAACCTTTTTGGCACCAGGGACTGGTGTTACAGAAAATAATCTTTCCACGGATGAGTGCGGTGGTGGGGAGGATGGTCTTAGGATGATTCAAGTGCCTCCCAAGTGCATTCAGGCTGGTCCGAGTGCAGTGTCGTTTACAATTAATTGATCCCATCCAATTACAGATTTCTGGGCCTTCTCAAGTGGCACTAGTGGTAAAGAACCCACCTGGCAATGCAGGATCCTTGTGTCAGGAAGATCCCCTGGAGATGGGCGTGCCAATCCACTCTAGTATTCCTGCCTGGAGAATATCAGGGACAGAGGAGTCTGGTGGGTTACAGTCCATGGGGTTGCAAGGAGTCAGATATGATTGAAACAACTGAGCATGCGTGTATGCCCCATAATTCAAGAAATTCAGATTTCGTTAAAATCTTTGAAGTATTTGCTATGTTAAAAACGCTCTTGGGCTTCCCTGGTGGTCCAGTGGGTAAGGACACCGCCTTGCAGTGCAAGGGGCACCGGTTCGATCCCTGGCGTGGGTAGATCCCACGTGCTGCGGAGCGGCTGGACCAATGTGTCCAATTACCGAGCCGGAGCTCTGGAGCACATGCGCCCAGAGCCGGCGCTCTGCGACGACAGAGGCCACCGCGATGGGAGGCCCACAGGGGCCAAAGAACAAAGATGAATGAAAATAGAGAAATGAAAGACCAATAGAAGTAGCCCGCCTGCTCCCCTCCCTCCCCACCCCCCAAAATAAATAATTAAATAAATCTTTAAAAAAAAAAAAAACGCTCTTGTTGTCACTGGGATGGGAATAGGATTCAAAGGTAAGACCTTATTTTTATCATCTCTACCTTCTGTTCTTATCCACAACAGTTGTTAAACTCTTGAGGTGAGTAAGATAACCATGGAGACACCGTGTGGACACTTTCTTTTTATAGTATGTGATTGAATGGAACTGGATTGAATGGAACCACTGGGTTCAATTGGATTTGCAGACATACCGTAACTTCTTTTTCTTCCCCCATCCCTCCGGGGCGCTCACTGGAAAGTGCTTTTGATGCCGCACAAGACGCTCAGAGAAACCTCTTTTCCTTTTAAAAATAGAAACTCATGTCAGTTTTCCATATCTCTGAGGGGAAGGTTTAATTCAGAAAAAGATACCTTGCTTTTACCTCAATTTCCTAAATTCATTTACAGAAAAGCAGTTTGGGAATTTAGGCAGCAAATAGCTCAGCCCCTGAAACGTGGAGGTTGAGGCGGGGCAGGAGTCCCATCTGGCGAAGCCTTGTCAGCTTTGTTCTGATCACAGCCAGTGCCCTGAGACTCAGCCAGCCTCTTCGGAGTTCTGTGAGCTCAGGAAGGATGCAGTGGGAATCCATAAACACTGCTGAGTATGAAAAGGCCCCTTCCCGCCTCGTGACAAGGCACTAGCCTTCTTAAAAAAAAAAAAAAATTTATTTGGCTACTTCGGGCTCAGTAGTTAGCAGTGTGGGCTTAGTTTCTTTGAGGCTTGTGGGATCTTAGGTCCCCAACCAGGGATTGAACCTGCATCCTCTGCATTGCCAGGCAGATTCTTAACCACTGGACCACCAGGGAAGTCCTGGCACTAGCCTTCTTTTCACAGAAAACTGCATCCTCCGCATTGCCAGGCAGATTCTTAACCACTGGACCACCAGGGAAGTCCCGGCACTAGCCTTCTTTTCACAGAAAACTAACGGTTAAGAATAGGACTTGGCTTAATGGGGTCTAAGCTTCAGAAACATGGTCTAATATTTATTAACCATTGTTGCAATTCAGTTGCTAAGCGTGTCCGACTCTTTGCAATCCCATGAACTGTAGCACACCAGGCTTCCCTGTCCTTCACCATATCTGTGAGTTTGCTCAAACTCACATTCATTGATTCAGTGATGCCATCCAACCATCTCATCCTCTATCACCTGCTTCTCCTCCTGTCCTCAGTCTTTCCCAGCATCTGGGTCTTTTCCAAGGAGTTGGCTTTTCACATCTGGTGGCCAAAGTATTGGAGCTTCAGCTTCAGCATCAGTCCTTTCAGTGAATATTTAGGGGTTACTGTCTTTAGAAAAGTCAACTCGTTTGATCACTTGCTGTCCAGGAGACTGTCAAGCTTATATACTGTAGGAAAGCCCAGTACTCCCTCTTCCTCATGGTTTCCTCATCAGAAAAGTGGGGCTAAGTACCTGTTTCTTACCATTGTTGGTAGAATTAAATGATACCATTCACATTAGAGACTTAGAGGATTGCATTGTGTATAGAAAGTGCTCTATTATCAGGATATTAATAGTTTTGGTATTATGTAGCCCAAGTGAGGAGCTTCTAATCATAGAGGAGAGGCTTCTGTTTTATAACACAGGAGACATGGTTTAGACTCTCTGATTTGCTTGCTCTGTAACTTTCTTATTATTTAATAAGGTCCAGTTTAGGAGGAGCAGGCAAAGAGCATTTTGGAAAGTGAGGAAATGGCACACACATGCATCTTAGGAACTATGATCTTTCTTAGGTCCAGATTCACCTGAAGGCTTCTGCATGCCTGTGTCACCAGTAGAAGATATCTTTTGTTGTGTTTTTAAAAGGCAGCTTTTGGGCTTCCCTGGTGGCCCAGTGGGTAAAAAGAGTCCACCTTGCAGTGCAAGGGGCATTGGTTCAATCCCTGGCCCGGGAAGATCCCATGTGCTGTGGAGTGGCTGGACCCATGTGTCCAATTACAAGCCAGCGCTCCGGAGCGCATGCGCCCAGGGCCTGTGCTCTGCAACAAGAGAGGCCTCTGCAATGGGAGGCCCACACAGGCCAAAGAGTAAAGATGGATGAAAATAAATAAATAAATAACCAATAAAAGAGGCCAAAATTAAAAAAAAAAAGTTCAAATGTATTTTTTTTAAAGGCAACTTTTTTACCAATATTGATAATAATAAAGGTTTTCATTTTGGAGGCAGAAACTGTCAGATACAATGAAATGCTTGTTACATGTATTTTCCTCTTCTGATCCTCACACAATCCAGTAATATGCTGTGACTGTTGTGACTCCTTAAAAAATGTGAAGTCCAGGGCTTCCCTGGTGGTCCAGTGGGTAAGGACACCGCCTTGCAGTGCAAGGGACGCCGGTTCGATCCCTGGCCTGGGAAGATCCCACATGCCACAGAGCAGCTGGAACGATGCGTCCAACTGCCAAGCCGGAGTTCTGGAGCACAGGTGCCCAGAGCCAGTGCTCTACAACGAGAGAGGCCACTGCGATGGGAGGCTCACACAGGCCAAAGAGTAAAGATGGATGAAAATAAATAAATAAATAACCAATAAAAGATGCCAACATTAAAAAAAAAAAGTTCAAATGTATTTTTTTTAAAGGCAACTTTTTTACCAATATTGATAATAATAAAGGTTTTCATTTTGGAGGCAGAAACTGTCAGATACAATGAAATGCTTGTTACATGTATTTTCCTCTTCTGATCCTCACACAATCCAGTAATATGCTGTGACTGTTGTGACTCCTTAAAAAATGTGAAGTCCAGGGCTTCCCTGGTGGTCCAGTGGGTAAGGACACCGCCTTGCAGTGCAAGGGACGCCGGTTCGATCCCTGGCCTGGGAAGATCCCACATGCCACAGAGCAGCTGGAACGATGCGTCCAACTGCCAAGCCGGAGTTCTGGAGCACACGCGCCCAGAGCCAGTGCTCTGTGATGAGAGAGGCCACTGTGATGGGAGGCCCACACAGGCCAAAGAACAAAGATGGCTGAAAGATCAATAGAAATAGCAAAAAAAAAAAGGTAAAGTCTGGAGTTTAGTGAGGCTAACATGGGTCACAAAATTAGTAATTGAGAGAGCCAGCTTTTGAAGTGAGGTTTGTCTGATCTGTATATCTACCCTTTTAACCCACTGCTGTCACTCTAAACCATGTAGATAAACACTTTGGGGTTGTATAGAGCTGTTTCACAAGAAAGGTGAAATCTGTACATTTTATAGCAGAGGAAGCAAAGCCTCCGAAAAGTTAGTATGATTTGTCCAGAGTCACACAGGAAGTGAGTGGAGAAGGCTAGATGAAGGTGTGGGCAGCCTGGCCGCACCAACCCCTTTGCTGAGTGTCTCAGTGGTGGACAGGGCAGTCGGCGCAAAGACCCGGCTATCTGTGCTGTACCCGGTGCTCCTAGCGTTGGAGGCACATAAACGAAGTCACCTACAGTCTTAGGGATCTAAAACCAACAGGACAAACAGCAGAATCTAGCATTACATCCTCAATTCTGTGTTTCCGTTCCAAGCTCAGAGGTGGGGGAACATAGCCAGCCTCCCTCTGGATGCTTTTTCATCCTTTTAGTTTATTGTATCTTTTTTTTTTTCCCAACCAAAAAATGTACAAAAGGAAATACCTGTTTGGAGCTTTTTCAGATGAAGAAACAGTCTGAGAAGAGGGAAGCTGGGCAGCTTAGAGCCAGAAAGCAGCAAGACGTAGCTTTGAATGCAGATTGCTCCCCAAAGTCTGAGATCTTTTTCTGCCATGACAAGAGGAGAGGTGGGTGGGTGGTCGGCATTTTAGAAAAAGCCGACTTGACCAGATGAGCGAGGGCAGGTAGGACCGGGGCTGTACTTGCGGGTTCCACCTTTCTCTGACGCTGAAACTCTGCTAGGTGAGTGATGGTGGGGGCCAGGCAGCCACGCATGCTTCCTAGACCCTGTGAGGCTGCTGTTTGCTCAACAGGCTGCAGGTAGAAACAGTCCCGGAAAGACCTTTCTTGATGAGCCGATAGGGCCTGGCAGTCCCAGAATGAGACTTTCTGCTGACAGATGCCTAAGAGGTATTAGCTCCCAGCATGAGTCTGGTGAGCAGGACACAGGTGGCATCGATAGACTATAATTACTATTCACCTTCAGCATGTTATCCTTTAGGGACCTCTGAAGAGTGAGACTGCATAAACCAACCCTTTGCCACTCAGAGCGTGGTCCACGGAATAGCCACATGGGCAGTTTGTTAGAAGGACTGACTCTTGAGCCTTCCTCTAGACTTACTGCATCAAAATCTGTGGTTCAAGAAGTTCCTCAACTAAAGTTTGAGAAACCCGGAGCAAACTGTCACTGTTGCTTTTTTTTTTTTTTAAGATTTATTTATTTATTTTGGGCGGGGGTCGGGTTGGGGAGGGAGAGGAGCGGGCGTGCCACTTCAATTGGTCTTTCATTTCTCTATTTTCATCCATCTTTGTTCTTTGGCTCCTGTGGGCCTCCCATCGCGGTGGCCTCTGTTGTTGTAGAGCGCTGGCTCTGGGCACATGAGCTCCAGAGCTCCTGCTCAGTAATTGGACACATCGGTCAAGCTGCTCCGCAGCACGTGGGATCTTCCCAGGCCAGGGATCGAACCGGTGCCCTATTGCACTGCAAGGCGGTGTCCTTACCCACTTGGCCACCAGGGGAAGCCCTCACTGTTGCTTTTGTTGTTTGTTTTGTCCTAGGTTTGGGATCCCTTTGCTCCTCCCCTCAAAAGGTGCTGGAGGTACTCAGCATTCTCACAGTCCTCCTTGGGGTGTTACGGGTCAGGTTAGGGTGTTAGGTCAGGTGATCTGCGTTCCCAGATCAGCCTTTGTTGCAGTGGGACCTCCCATCTTTCCAGAGCTCAGCATCCACAAAGCCTATGTAGGCGATTCTTGAGGAAATCAGATGAATGAATATTTGTGAAAGTGTTTTGGAAGTAGTAAATGAATTTCAAAGTATTCGTAAGTGTTGAATACTTTTCCCCTGGGAACTGTTGCAGTACCAATACTGCATTCCAGAGAATGGTGTCGTGTCTGCTCTAAGACGTGTCCAACTCTTCTGAGACGAGCCCACTGTCCATGGGATTTCCCAGGCAAGAATACTCGAGTGGGTTGCCATTTCCACCTCCGGGGACTCTTCCTGACCCAGGGATCGAAGCCAAGTCTCCCGCATTGGGCAGGCAGATTCTTCCTCCCAGAGCCACCAGGGAAGGGACAGGAGAAAAAAAAATTTTTTTTATTTTGGAGGTGCAGGTTAGAATTTGAGAACTGGATGACCATACTTTGTTGTGATGTTAACAGTTTTCACTGGTTAAGGCTCTGACCCACAGGTATGACGATCTGCTGCCTTGGAAGTCAGGGGTAGGCTGCTCTGAAGAGGCCCTGCGATTCTCTGTGGTCTCCAGCGCCGCCTCCTCCCCTTGCTCTGTTCCCAAGGCTCAGGCAATAAGCGCAGCTGTCATCCTTTGAAAGATGCAAGGCTCTATTTTGAGCCAGGCACTTGTGTTTTGATTTAGTATCACCTCCCTGATACAGGTTGACCTAATAGGCAACACCTGGGACATAATTGGTGGCCGCAGAGGGAACAGAATCTCTCGGGAGCATCATCCTGTGTTTTGTCAGATTGAGGGATGGAGAGGAAATAACGTGCTGGCCGCCCAAGCGGCTCCGTCCTCCAGGGCGGCATGAATAATTGAGAGCTGGCAAGCTGACTGCACCAAAGAGTTGCGTTATGTAAAGCCGGCAGGCGGCGGGGTGTGCGCGCGCGTGTCTGCGTGCGTGTGTGCGAGTGTGTCCGCGCGCCGGAGGGGTGCGTGTCTGAGTGTGTCTGTGCGCTGTGCGCGTGCGTGCAGGATCCGGGAACAGCTGTCTGGGAGGGAGTCCGAGGGAGAGAGAGAAAGGGAGAGAGGGGCTCGGCTGCGATCACACCAAGTACCGGCCGCAGGGGAGGGGGGTTGGGGGTAGAAATTCACGGGGGAGTCATGCTTACCATTCCAGAGCGGTTGGCAACAGCAGAGAAAGGAGGCTCCCCCAGCTTGTGAGCGCCCTGCCCCCACCGTTAGCCACAGGGCCGTGGGATGGTCATGGAGGTGCGTGCCCTCCGGCGTCCCCCAGGGCCCCCGCTCCCCGCCCCCGCCCCCCCACTGCCCAGTGCATGAATGAATGAGCCCTGCACTGCGCTCCACTACCTTCCCAATGGCTGCCAGGTTAGTGCTCATTCGTGCGGACGCCTGTGTGTGTGTATGTGTCAGTCCATCTTTGTTTCCTCTGCGCATTTTTTGTAAGGGCCGCCTGTGCCCAGGGGTCGGGGTGGGGGCCCTGGGGACGATGGAGCGAGCGCCCGTGGCTCTGGCTGCGTCCTGTTTCCAGCTGGCGCCGGCGGCCCGAGCCGCAGAGAACACAAACCTTTCCAGGCACAGTAAATCCGGAGTCCATGTTGGTTGCTTCTGTTCTGTGTTGGGGGATTCAGAAGCAGCCTGTGTGACATCATGCTGCAGAGATGCCTCGTTCTGTTTCCTCCCTGGCTTTTTTCTCTCCCTGTTTCTCACCTTTGTCAGAGTAGCACAGCCTGAACTGAGCCTTGAAGCCCCAAGGGGTGGGCCCAGGGCCGGTGGAGGGAGGGGTGGGGTTGAGGCTGCTGGGGTCCCCTTGTCCAGAGAGAGGTATTCAAGGGCCATAACTTGGAAAAAAGAGGGCAATGGATCACACTGGCAGTGGGTCAGGGAGGGATGGCGGAGCTTCTGTGGGAGGTGTGGACAGGCCATGTGCTCCTCTGGCTCTCTACCCACTGACTTAACTCTGGGGTGCCCCTGGTGGGGGAGAGGTGACCAGAGCAGTGGCGAGGCTGCCCTCTCAGGTATAGACAGGTCCTGCTTCTCCGAGGGATGGATCTGGCTAAAACGGGAGGAGAGAATGAGAGAGGAAGTTGATCGCTCCCGTCTCAGGGAAATAAAGGGATTTGTTTATTCTTTGGCTTAGCCGGCATTTGGCTCCGAGATCTGCCATGTGTTTTCAGAAAATAGATACCCAGTGGCTGGGCCTGACTCCCCCACACCTCCTTGCATTGTTAGTTATTTGCTTGATTTAGGCAAGAGGAGAGGGGGAAGACTTGAAGCTCCGGCTTCCCAGGGACTCAGCCAGGCGCTCAGCCAGGGCAGGGGGAAGGGATCTTTGCTTCTTTACCTTCTCTGACACTTACAACAGACTGTTTCTGTGCACACCACCTGGTTTCTTTGCTTCCTGTCTCGCTCTCCTGGCTAGCCTGGAGGTGGACTTGCCTTCCTCCTCTGCTTTGGGGAGCCCTCTGTGGGTCAGAGACATCGAGGACCCAGGTGGAAATGGGTGGATGGACCTGGCCTTGGAAGCAGCAGGGAGAAAGGGGTGTCTCAGGAAGCTGCCGTGTCAAGGCCATGGCCTGGGAGAGAATGAAGGAGTGGGAGCTTCTGTCATCCCACCTGAGAACAAACGCTGCTTCCCGGCCCTCGGAGCGCCCTCCGCAGGCGGAAGCCAGCCTGCAGCCCCTTCCTCCACCCCCGAGCTGTCAGGCGCAGGTGCCCTGTCCCTGGGACGCGGACACAGCCTCCGGCGCAGCTTGGCAGAGTGGAGGCAGATGTACGGCACAGACCTTTCAAGGTCGCACGCTGTTCAGTCGGAGGTTGCCCGCTGTTCCTGCAGGGTGCCAGAAAGTGGGTTCTTTCGGTTTTGTGACTGGGCTGTCTCCATCGCGATGACGCCACCCTGCTTTGTACAGCGGAAGCAGCCGCAGACGTATCAGGATGAGTGCACATGGCTGTGTTCCCAATAAAACTTTATTTAGGGACTCTGAAATTTCCGCTTCATGTAATTTTCACTCGTCACAAGATCTTTTTTTTTCTAACCATTAAAAACGGAAGAACCACTTTTAACTCATGGGTCACACAGGAATGGCGGTAGGCTGGGTGTGGCCTGTCGGTAGTAGTTTGCTGACCTGTGCGTTAGTCCTGACTGGAACGGCCTGATGATCCCCTGAGACCTCCCTGGGAAAGCAGCCTTCACTGTGCACACGTTTGCACACACACGGATCCTTCTAGTCTGGTGACAGACAAGTCAGGGCTGAGTTCAGTTTTTCTGGTGACCTCAGACAGAATCTCCCAGTTTTGGCTCTTGGCCAGCCAGGCGAAGCCTCAGGCTTCAAAACTAGGTGGGGAAATCACGTTTAGGCAAGAGGAGAGGGGGAGGACTTGAAGCTCCGGCTTCCCAGGGACTCAGCCAGGCGCTCAGCCAGGGCAGGGGGAAGGGATCTTTGCTTCTTTACCTTCTCTGACACTTACAACAGACTGTTTCTGTGCACACCACCTGGTTTCTTTGCTTCCTGTCTCGCTCTCCTGGCTAGCCTGGAGGTGGGCATGCCTTCCTCCTCTGCTTTGGAGAGCCCTCTGTGGGTCAGAGACATCGAGGACCCAGGTGGAAATGGGTGGATGGACCTGGCCTTGGAAGCAGCAGGGAGAAAGGGGTGTCTCAGGAAGCTGCCGTGTCAAGGCCATGGCCTGGGAGAGAATGAAGGAGTGGGAGCTTCTGTCATCCCACCTGAGAACAAACGCTGCTTCCCGGCCCTCGGAGCGCCCTCCGCAGGCGGAAGCCAGCCTGCAGCCCCTTCCTCCACCCCCGAGCTGTCAGGCGCAGGTGCCCTGTCCCTGGGACGCGGACACAGCCTCCCGCGCAGCTTGGCAGAGTGGAGGCAGATGTACGGCACAGACCTTTCAAGGTCGCACGCTGTTCAGTCGGAGGTTGCCCGCTGTTCCTGCAGGGTGCCAGAAAGTGGGTTCTTTCGGTTTTGTGACTGGGCTGTCTCCATCGCGATGACGCCACCCTGCTTTGTACAGCGGAAGCAGCCGCAGACGTATCAGGATGAGTGCACATGGCTGTGTTCCCAATAAAACTTTATTTAGGGACTCTGAAATTTCCGCTTCATCTAATTTTCACTCGTCACAAGATCTTTTTTTTTCTAACCATTAAAAACGGAAGAACCACTTTTAACTCATGGGTCACACAGGAATGGCGGTAGGCTGGGTGTGGCCTGTCGGTAGTAGTTTGCTGACCTGTGCGTTAGTCCTGACTGGAACGGCCTGATGATCCCCTGAGACCTCCCTGGGAAAGCAGCCTTCACTGTGCACACGTTTGCACACACACGGATCCTTCTAGTCTGGTGACAGACAAGTCAGGGCTGAGTTCAGTTTTTCTGGTGACCTCAGACAGAATCTCCCAGTTTTGGCTCTTGGCCAGCCAGGCGAAGCCTCAGGCTTTCTCTATAAATCAGGAGTTAGGGTGCAAGGAGCAAATGTCTGGATTAGAACGATGAAAGCATTTGTTCAGGACTTGAGAGCATTGCTGTGGCTTTGTATGTGACCTGGAGACGCTCATGTACATGTTCAGAATTGAGTACAACCTGAGCTGGGCGGGGAACTGGGTGGATTCTTCATCATCCCGCCGGAACTTGGGTTTGTCTGGTTTGGGGGGAGGAATGGTGGGGGCTGAGAGTGTCCCTTGTAGGGATGCACATATTACGTTGCACACGCGTGTACTCTCCCAAGGCCCGAGGCTGTAGCCAGAGATGCATAAGAGACCAGTGACTAATTCTAGACTCCTGATTCAGAAGATGACTCCCCAAATATGTTTGCACTCTCATTTCCAGAGCACATGGAGTGAAGGTTCTGCTCTATTCTAAGCTCAGCAGAACACTTCTTTGCTGTCTTACTAGCATTTCTGGGCTCTTTAGTTTAAGGGAGATTGAAATGAACTGGAATTCAGAGAAGGAGTCCCATGGGTGAAGAATCGCTGGAGAGCCCAGCAAGTTCAAGGAGAAAAGATGGGGGAGCATAAAAGGCGCTTTAAATGTGCATTTGGAACAATTTCTTCTACATCTGCCAAGGAGGGAGATGTAGGACCTTTGGGGGGAAGCCACAGGAAGCAAATTGAGCTTAAAATAAGAACCGTTGTCCAAAGTCAAAATGAGTTACATCATCAGTTAATTATCCTCCCTGTCACTTGAGGTAGACTCTAAACAAAGATTAGGTGGAGATGTAGGAGAAATGATTTTGAGCTTCTAAAAATAGGTTTGAGGCATTAGATTCATTCCACCCAAAAGAGGGAGAACTGAAACAGAGCTGGGACTGTAGTTAATGAACTGACCTCAGGTCTGGGAGAGCTGAAATAGAAGAAAATGGTGTTAAGAGCATTATGATAGATTTTTTTTTTTTTTAAATCATAAAGAACTTCCTGATGGTAGCAGGAGACAATGAGAAGGGTCATAGAGAGATGACCTGGAAATTTGTTCCCTAAATATATTTTATTTTATCTTAAAGAAAGTTACTGACAAGAGCAAACGTTCATCTTTCTGTTTCTATGTTCTTTAAGAAATTTTTAAATTGGGATGCCTTGACCCTTCCGTGATCAGGACCCTGCACTCCCGCTGCCATGACTGGGTTTGATCCCTGGTCAAGGAGCCAAGATCTTGCAAGCCGCATGGCGCAGGTGAAAAAAGAAATTTTTTTAATTAAAATTTTATGTGCTTAAAGCTTTTTATTGAAGTATAATACACACGTATATATGCAGAAAATTATGCATATCACAAGCATAGAACTTAATGAATTTTTGCAAACCAGACATACATGTATAACCAGCAACAGATCAAAGATACAAAAAAATTTTAAGATTTTTTTTTAATGTGGACCATTTTTAAAGTCCTTGTTGACTCTGTTACAACGTTGCTTCTGTTGATTATTGTTTGGATTTCTGGCCAGAGGCATGTGGGATCTTAGCTCCCTGACCAGGGATGGAACCTGCGCCCCCTGCATTGGACGGCAAAGTCCTAACCACTGGACCACCAAGTGGTCCCAAGATACAAAATTGTTGTGAGCATCTGAGAAGCAAACCCCACTCCCCTGAATATATTTTAACTGTGGATACAGCCTCTCTTGGGTGACATAGATGTCTGCCAGCAAATGGTCAGATTGGCTGACCCTCCACCCTTTACAGACCTCTTCTAAAATGTTTGTAATTTTAACAGAAATGGTTATTTTTCAGTTCTGTTTCTGTGTGATCTCTAGCAGAAAGTGAGTCAGGGCTGGGTTTGAATCCACGGGGTCTGAAGGAGTTTAGCCCGTCCTCGGCTCTGGCAGTAAGGTGGGGGAGGAGCCGCAGAAGGGAAGGGTGTGCCCAGAGCTACTGTGAGTCCCCGGTCCACCTGCACGCTGCACACCCACAGCCTGTCTGCCTGGCTGGGGGCTTCTTCCCGACAGCCAGCAGCGGCCTCTGTTGCCTGAGGTGGTGTGGCCCTGACCAGAGGGAACACTGGTGATGCTGAGTTAACTAGGGGCCCAGACGGCCGGGTAGCTCAGTTGGTAAAGAATCTGCCTGCAGTGTGGGAGACCCAAGTTCGATCCCTGGGTTGGGAAGTTCCCCTGGAGAAGGAACTGGCAAGCCACGCCAGTATTCTTGCCTGGAGAATCCCATGGACAGAGGAGCCTGGAGGGCTTGCCAAAGCCTGGCTCTTGTTTCTGGATCCTTCGTGGGATTTAGATCGGGGTTCTGCTGAGTCAGAGAAGGCTCTGCTCTCAGCAGTTCAGAGTGTGTCCTGTTTATACTTTGTGTCACCCCCTCACTTCTCTGTGTGGAGGGCGCTCAGCCACATTCACACTCAGTCTTCTCACAGAATGAGGCCAGAGCACAGGGAGGAGGGGTTTGCCCCCAGATCACACACAGAGAAGGGGCCAAGTTAGGACTGCTCACCTCCCTTGACAGGTGATGCAGGGAACTGTTTTGATGAATCTAAGTAGCTCTTACTGCAGGGTTAGTTAATGTGGACCATTTTTAAAGTCCTTGTTGACTCTGTTACAACATTGCTTCTGTTGATTATTGTTTGGATTTCTGGCCAGAGGCATGTGGGATCTTAGCTCCCTGACCAGGGATGGAACCTGCGCCCCCTGCATTGGACGGCAAAGTCCTAACCACTGGACCACCAAGTGGTCCCAAGATACAAAATTGTTGTGAGCATCTGAGAAGCAAACCCCACTCCCCTGAATATATTTTAACTGTGGATACAGCCTCTCTTGGGTGACATAGATGTCTGCCAGCAAATGGTCAGATTGGCTGACCCTCCACCCTTTACAGACCTCTTCTAAAATGTTTGTAATTTTAACAGAAATGGTTATTTTTCAGTTCTGTTTCTGTGTGATCTCTAGCAGAAAGTGAGTCAGGGCTGGGTTTGAATCCACGGGGTCTGAAGGAGTTTAGCCCGTCCTCGGCTCTGGCAGTAAGGTGGGGGAGGAGCCGCAGAAGGGAAGGGTGTGCCCAGAGCTACTGTGAGTCCCCGGTCCACCTGCACGCTGCACACCCACAGCCTGTCTGCCTGGCTGGGGGCTTCTTCCCGACAGCCAGCAGCGGCCTCTGTTGCCTGAGGTGGTGTGGCCCTGACCAGAGGGAACAATGGTGATGCTGAGTTAACTAGGGGCCCAGACGGCCGGGTAGCTCAGTTGGTAAAGAATCTGCCTGCAGTGTGGGAGACCCAAGTTCGATCCCTGGGTTGGGAAGTTCCCCTGGAGAAGGAACTGGCAAGCCACGCCAGTATTCTTGCCTGGAGAATCCCATGGACAGAGGAGCCTGGAGGGCTTGCCAAAGCCTGGCTCTTGTTTCTGGATCCTTCGTGGGATTTAGATCGGGGTTCTGCTGAGTCAGAGAAGGCTCTGCTCTCAGCAGTTCAGAGTGTGTCCTGTTTATACTTTGTGTCACCCCCTCACTTCTCTGTGTGGAGGGCGCTCAGCCACATTCACACTCAGTCTTCTCACAGAATGAGGCCAGAGCACAGGGAGGAGGGGTTTGCCCCCAGATCACACACAGAGAAGGGGCCAAGTTAGGACTGCTCGCCTCCCTTGACAGGTGATGCAGGGAACTGTTTTGATGAATCTAAGTAGCTCTTACTGCAGTGTTAGTTAATTACATGTCTGTCTCTCTCACAGACGGTGGGTTCCTAAGAGGCAGAGCCTAAGCCCCTAATGCCCAGAACAAGAACAGTCTGGGAGAGTGGTCTCTTCAGCTGTTTATTGGATAGATACGTGGATGGATGGATGGATGGATGGACGGACGGACGGACGGACGGACGGACAGACTGAAGGACTGAAGGACTGAAGGATGGATGAACAGATGAATGAGTGGATGGATCCCGCACACGTTTTCTGTAGTTCTAGTAGCAACATTTCTCTTGGGGAGGATGAGGGGCCCTTGTGGAGCAAACCTAGAAGAAGCTAGAAGTTCTGTTCAGTTGGACTTCTCCCTGCCTTGTCCCTGTGGTCTGTGGCCTCTCAGTGGACCAGAAATCAGTTTCAAGGAAGTGGCTTCCTGGGTGAGCTGAGCACCCTTGCGCTTTCATGGGGTCCCGTTCTCCTGGGTGTTGAGGCTTCTGAAATACTTCGGGTGCATTGTACTTAGAGATGACTGAGATGGATAGTCTAAGTGTAACGTATTACATTCCCCTTGTGTGATCAGTATCATGTTTAATACTCTGTATGTAATCCGTGTGTGTCTTCAAAAAACCACGATACAGTCGCTGCCCTGTGGGGCCCTCAGGGTGCATATGTATCACATGAGGGTAGACACATAATGTGTATTCAGTAATTGATTGTTAACGACATCCAATCAGCAAGGTTAGCTTAATTTTTAAAGACTGTGAAACTCAGAGCTGAACGGAGAACGATCGGCAAGCATTGTGGAGAACTAAGGACCATGGTACTTAAAATTATGGAACTGTTCCAACATGTGTGCAGCCACCAGCAGGTACAGTGTTCTTGGAAACCCAAGTGAGGATCGGGTAGCTGCTGTCAGGGCCTTGAAGAGGGAACGCTTGCGTCCAGTGGGAGGTGGGATTGCATGACCACTAAGGCCACGTCCAGACTGCAGACTGTCAGTATCCATCGTAGCCAGCAAGTTAGGTCATCACGTCGCTTCAGCCAACACTGCCTTTGCAAATGGGAGGCTCTTAGATGTTAGATTACATGTAAATGTTGATGAATCTAAGTAGCTCTTACTGCAGTGTTAGTTAATTACATGTCTGTCTCTCTCACAGACGGTGGGTTCCTAAGAGGCAGAGCCTAAGCCCCTAATGCCCAGAACAAGAACAGTCTGGGAGAGTGGTCTCTTCAGCTGTTTATTGGATAGATACGTGGATGGATGGATGGATGGATGGACGGACGGACGGACGGACGGACGGACAGACTGAAGGACTGAAGGACTGAAGGATGGATGAACAGATGAATGAGTGGATGGATCCCGCACACGTTTTCTGTAGTTCTAGTAGCAACATTTCTCTTGGGGAGGATGAGGGGCCCTTGTGGAGCAAACCTAGAAGAAGCTAGAAGTTCTGTTCAGTTGGACTTCTCCCTGCCTTGTCCCTGTGGTCTGTGGCCTCTCAGTGGACCAGAAATCAGTTTCAAGGAAGTGGCTTCCTGGGTGAGCTGAGCACCCTTGCGCTTTCATGGGGTCCCGTTCTCCTGGGTGTTGAGGCTTCTGAAATACTTCGGGTGCATTGTACTTAGAGATGACTGAGATGGATAGTCTAAGTGTAACGTATTACATTCCCCTTGTGTGATCAGTATCATGTTTAATACTCTGTATGTAATCCGTGTGTGTCTTCAAAAAACCACGATACAGTCGCTGCCCTGTGGGGCCCTCAGGGTGCATATGTATCACATGAGGGTAGACACATAATGTGTATTCAGTAATTGATTGTTAACGACATCCAATCAGCAAGGTTAGCTTAATTTTTAAAGACTGTGAAACTCAGAGCTGAACGGAGAACGATCGGCAAGCATTGTGGAGAACTAAGGACCATGGTACTTAAAATTATGGAACTGTTCCAACATGTGTGCAGCCACCAGCAGGTACAGTGTTCTTGGAAACCCGAAGTGAGGATCGGGTAGCTGCTGTCAGGGCCTTGAAGAGGGAACGCTTGCGTCCAGTGGGAGGTGGGATTGCATGACCACTAAGGCCACGTCCAGACTGCAGACTGTCAGTATCCATCGTAGCCAGCAAGTTAGGTCATCACGTCGCTTCAGCCAACACTGCCTGCAGGCGCACGGGACTGTCTCCCGGGGGTTAGATCTATCCTGCTGTGAAAGCCTCCAAGGGAGGATATTGTACACCATCTGTAAGTACCTATATTTCATTTCAGCATCTTCTGCTTCATGTTAAGTCTTTATCTTCCCATCCCTTTATAAATGGGTGCTAACTGAAGATTTGAGTGGCATCTGTTTGTGTTCCTCCCCTTTGTCTTTGCCTCATGGACAGGACAGGCTGTAGAAACAGGATGCCATTTCCTTAGCTGGAAATTCACTCTGTACCTTCTGACCCCTCTTTTCCCTCCATGAACAGATTATAAGGAGCCCTTTTCTTTGGGACTGTGCAGTGTTTGTTTTTTTGTTTAAACGTCTGTCCCTCTTCCTAGTAAACTGGGTTGTGATCATCCAAACAGGCAAGAAACACAGATCCACAGAAAGATAAAGGCGCTTTTCTCAAGGGTGCCCAACACAGCACAGAATTTAAACTCAGCTGTGCACTTACGTCTAGGCAAAATGACCAGGCCAGCAATGTCTGGAAGTGATGTCATATTTTAGTTTTCATGAATTTAGAAGTCAGAACAGGAACCAATGAGCTGGTGTTCTCAGAAGGCAGATTTGGGACAGACTTGACAAAGAAATCTCTTAATGGAGTGGCGGAACAGGGGCTGTAAAAGAGCTCGTTCCTTCAGTCATGCAGTGTGTATCCCAGTGAGCTAGAGGCACCGGGGAACCCCGCAATAGACAAGGCCCCAGCCCCCTTGGAGTGTTCAGTCCAGTGTAATCAACTTAACAACAGATAAGACAACTTCCGCTCCTGCTCAGTGCCACGGAGTGGGGGACTCGGCGTGACGTGCTGCTGGCTGCCTGGAGACTGGGAGCTCACAGGAGCTGCAGTGGCTCTCGGAGACAGGCTGCTCCGTGGAGGGACAAGCATTGTGGAGCTAGCTGTCGGATTGGAAAATGGGAAACCCAGTGAGGATCGGGTAGCTGCTGTCAGGGCCTTGAAGAGGGAACGCTTGCGTCCAGTGGGAGGTGGGATTGCATGACCACTAAGGCCACGTCCAGACTGCAGACTGTCAGTATCCATCGTAGCCAGCAAGTTAGGTCATCACGTCGCTTCAGCCAACACTGCCTGCAGGCGCACGGGACTGTCTCCCGGGGGTTAGATCTATCCTGCTGTGAAAGCCTCCAAGGGAGGATATTGTACACCATCTGTAAGTACCTATATTTCATTTCAGCATCTTCTGCTTCATGTTAAGTCTTTATCTTCCCATCCCTTTATAAATGGGTGCTAACTGAAGATTTGAGTGGCATCTGTTTGTGTTCCTCCCCTTTGTCTTTGCCTCATGGACAGGACAGGCTGTAGAAACAGGATGCCATTTCCTTAGCTGGAAATTCACTCTGTACCTTCTGACCCCTCTTTTCCCTCCATGAACAGATTATAAGGAGCCCTTTTCTTTGGGACTGTGCAGTGTTTGTTTTTTTGTTTAAACGTCTGTCCCTCTTCCTAGTAAACTGGGTTGTGATCATCCAAACAGGCAAGAAACACAGATCCACAGAAAGATAAAGGCGCTTTTCTCAAGGGTGCCCAACACAGCACAGAATTTAAACTCAGCTGTGCACTTACGTCTAGGCAAAATGACCAGGCCAGCAATGTCTGGAAGTGATGTCATATTTTAGTTTTCATGAATTTAGAAGTCAGAACAGGAACCAATGAGCTGGTGTTCTCAGAAGGCAGATTTGGGACAGACTTGACAAAGAAATCTCTTAATGGAGTGGCGGAACAGGGGCTGTAAAAGAGCTCGTTCCTTCAGTCATGCAGTGTGTATCCCAGTGAGCTAGAGGCACCGGGGAACCCCGCAATAGACAAGGCCCCAGCCCCCTTGGAGTGTTCAGTCCAGTGTAATCAACTTAACAACAGATAAGACAACTTCCGCTCCTGCTCAGTGCCACGGAGTGGGGGACTCGGCGTGACGTGCTGCTGGCTGCCTGGAGACTGGGAGCTCACAGGAGCTGCAGTGGCTCTCGGAGACAGGCTGCTCCGTGGAGGGGACATTAGAACTTGGATTGAAAGGTGGAAAGGGAAGCAGAGTTTAAAGCTGTCGAGTGAGAGTTCTGGGGCAGAGGTGAACTTGGTGTGTCTGAGGAACAGAAAACTCCAAAGAGGTCCCCACCGGGAAAGAAGCTGGCGGAGTAGAGGGCTGCGTGTGGATCTCAGGCGTGGATTGCTGGCCGTCAGGTCCATCCCTCCGGAAGGGGAGGACAGGGACGCAGAACGGATTTGGGCCAGGCTGCAAACCCTTTGGACCACCAGTTTACGTCCATTGGGTCTGTAGCATCATCCGTTCTCAAAAGTTCTTGTCATTTTTCCTCTTTGAAACCTCCGTAGAGATAACTGGAGGTCTGGCTTCTCCCTCGGCCCTGGCAGGACTCAAATGAACTTACTTTGTTTTTGTAGGAAGGGGGAAAGTGGGTCAGGCTGTTTGGGCATTTCAGGCATGGAGTCCTGGTTCTATTGCAGGCCCTGGTCTCCATGGAAATGAAAAATAGTGTTTGTCATGCCTGTTCCTGGATTGAATTCCAAACTCTGGTCGAACAGAAGCTGCGGGAGAGCCAGGGAGTGGGGGAATAGGGCGGATGCCTCCGGTGGCTGCCTGCCTGCGTCGAGGGACCACTCCTCCTTGGCTTGTGTTGGCGAGACAGACAGCCTCAGCCCACCCTGGCCGGCTCTCCACCCATCCCCTCTCTGGACCAGAAACACCTGTAGAAGGGTAACTGAGACCCTTTTCCCTTTCTCCTTGGCCAAAGACTTTCCGTGAACCTTGCCTCTTCATTAATCGGTCAGTTGATAAATTCATCAACAACTAAAGTCACTGCTCAGCTTTTCTCCTACAAGTAACTTCTTCCAGGCTTCTGTAGCTCCCTAATGAGAATGTATCTAGTAAGTACCTAGAAAGCATTCAGTCAGTCAGCTGGCTGCAGATGTTTCGGATGGACTCTGCCATTTTTCACTCCTTTTGTGAGATTAAAAAAAAAATAAAAAACTTTCCATAGGTACTTGAATGAGATAGGGGTGGAAGACTGGGCCTGTGGAACTTGTTGGCCGTAAGAGGTGCCCTGGATTATCTGCACAGTTGCCACGGAGACAGGGGACCCGTGAGGGGCAGAGTGCAGAGGGGGCAGGGCCTGGGCCATGTGGACCCTGTACGCCTGGGTTTGGGTGACCAGTGGCCAGATATAGGAGTCTGGAAAATTGTCGAGCTTCCATTAGTAAAGTGTCCTTGCTGCGGTTTCACCTGGCGATAGTCTACTTTCACCTTCTTGATTCCAAACTTCGGATAGAACCTGTCCCTGAACACTGTGTCTGTTTTACCCAAAAACTCAATTTGGAAAGCCCTGAGGGCATTTCAACCCGTTACCAGAACAGAAGAGAGGGAACAAGCTGTTCACCCCTCTGAGAGTCTTGGTCTTGGCAACAGTGGAGGGAGACCTATGCTGAGCCACGCTCTGTAGTTGCAGCGTGTGGACTGGGGTAGGGAGGAAGGGCATTGTCCTCAACCTTGCTGAGACACAGAGTGATGCTACATCCCGGCCCAAGTGTTCGTTGCTGGACCAGGCTGAGAGAGACCAACTTCAGTGTAAGTTGGGAAGAGAACCTTTATCTCCTATAGGCCAGCACCAACAAAAGGGCATTTCCTCAGAGGCTGTCTGGCCCCTTTCTTCAACCAGATAATCACAGTTTGACCCACAAGGCACCATGGGCTTTTTTTCCCTTGAAGAAGGAATTTGACACAATGGCAGAGTTGCTGCTAGGTCTAGATTCTAAGTGCTAGGCTCTCAACGAGTGAGCTCTCTGCATGGTCACCCGGAGCTTCTCGTAGGGGAAGCGTAGTCCATTTTCCATCCTTTCCAAACCCTGTCGCATCTGGAATCCTAAAAACCATGGGCAGTGGTGGGCGGATGCCACTGAGACCTGCACTGCTGAGCACCCTGTTAATGTCTTGGTGGACAGTCACCTCATCTCTCTGCACCTGCGTGTCCATCTGGAACAGTGAGAAGATTGGGTCGGTAGAAAGATCAGCATCAGCTGTCAGATGTTTCGGATGGACTCTGCCATTTTCACTCCTTTTGTGAGATTAAAAAATAAAAACTTTCCATAGGTACTTGAATGAGATAGGGGTGGAAGACTGGGCCTGTGGAACTTGTTGGCCGTAAGAGGTGCCCTGGATTATCTGCACAGTTGCCACGGAGACAGGGGACCCGTGAGGGGCAGAGTGCAGAGGGGGCAGGGCCTGGGCCATGTGGACCCTGTACGCCTGGGTTTGGGTGACCAGTGGCCAGATATAGGAGTCTGGAAAATTGTCGAGCTTCCATTAGTAAAGTGTCCTTGCTGCGGTTTCACCTGGCGATAGTCTACTTTCACCTTCTTGATTCCAAACTTCGGATAGAACCTGTCCCTGAACACTGTGTCTGTTTTCCCCAAAAAACTCAATTTGGAAAGCCCTGAGGGCATTTCAACCCGTTACCAAAACAGAAGAGAGGGAACAAGCTGTTCACCCCTCTGAGAGTCTTGGTCTTGGCAACAGTGGAGGGAGACCTATGCTGAGCCACGCTCTGTAGTTGCAGCGTGTGGACTGGGGTAGGGAGGAAGGGCATTGTCCTCAACCTTGCTGAGACACAGAGTGATGCTACATCCCGGCCCAAGTGTTCGTTGCTGGACCAGGCTGAGAGAGACCAACTTCAGTGTAAGTTGGGAAGAGAACCTTTATCTCCTATAGGCCAGCACCAACAAAAGGGCATTTCCTCAGAGGCTGTCTGGCCCCTTTCTTCAACCAGATAATCACAGTTTGACCCACAAGGCACCATGGGCTTTTTTTCCCTTGAAGAAGGAATTTGACACAATGGCAGAGTTGCTGCTAGGTCTAGATTCTAAGTGCTAGGCTCTCAACGAGTGAGCTCTCTGCATGGTCACCCGGAGCTTCTCGTAGGGGAAGCGTAGTCCATTTTCCATCCTTTCCAAACCCTGTCGCATCTGGAATCCTAAAAACCATGGGCAGTGGTGGGCGGATGCCACTGAGACCTGCACTGCTGAGCACCCTGTTAATGTCTTGGTGGACAGTCACCTCATCTCTCTGCACCTGCGTGTCCATCTGGAACAGTGAGAAGATTGGATCGGATGAGCCCCCCCTGACTCTCTGCAGTGGTCATCCCTGAGACTGGTTTTATTTTCATGGGTAAAGTGGGCCAAGACCAGGAGCCTCCAGGACAGTATGAGAACTGAACAGCCCTGGGAAGTTTTTCTTTTCCTAAGTGACTTGGTGTTTTGCTCTTTAAGGAGGAGGACCCAAGGGGAGCTTGGAGTCCAGCTAGGATTTGTGATTTGGGCCATCTTTGTACCTCTGCAAAGTTCTGGTCGGGGCTGCCCTTCCCATCTACCACGCTCTGTATTTCTGGGTGCAGAGCCACTACGTGCAGAAATAGACAGGAGTTGAAAATCAGCTGTCTTCAGGGAATTCTCTTAAACTCTGAATTTGGATCCAGGGTAGGTGGACAGATCCAATGGAGGGATTTGCAGGTAATGTGTAAATTTCATGCAAATGTTTCACAAATGTACCTGTGGCTTTCCTGTCTCAGACACTCAAACATGTGCTATGGGCAGATTCAAAGCGGAACTGGCTGATTTGCATGGATATTTGCAGCGCTGTTATAGAGTGAGGAGGATTACTGATGAAGCTTCCAAATTGGCATGAGGCTGGGAAGTACATGGCTGGTTAACGGAATAGTCAGCTATTGGGAACTAGGGTCCGCTTGATGTATCAGAATCAGCTTTAACTCCGTGATACTAAAGGCAGGGAGGCATGAGGCATTTGTAATATGGCTGCGGGTGTGGAATCTACTGATAACTGTCAAGCTCCTGCACAGAAGAAGGTGTGTTGAGTTTTGTTGCCATTTAGTTGCTCAGTCATGTCCGAATCTTTTATGACCCCATGGACTGTAGCCTGCCAGGTTTCTCTGTCCATGGAATTTCCCAAGCAAGAATACTGCAGGGTGTTGCCATTTCCTTCTCCAGGGAGATCTTCCCAGCCCAGGGATCGAAGCTGTGTCTCCGGAATTGACAGGTGGATCCTTACCACTGAGCCACCAGGGAAGCCCATGGTGTTCGCTCGAGAACCACACCTTCATGCCAAGTCCCCTGCAACCCTGGGGCCCTCTCCATTGGCAGGTCCTCAGACAGGCTCAATTGATTTTCTGTTCCAGTGAATCCACTCACCCTGGAGACGCTGAACAGCTAATCTACTCAAGAGAGTTGTAAGCAGGTTTATTCCTTGATACTTAAATGATCAGTCCTCAGAAACATTGGTTCTCAAATTTTGGAGTGTATCAGAATGAGCTGTGGTGCTGGTTTAAAATGGAGATTCATAAGACTATTTCCTGGAAACTGTCATTTATTGAATGGAGTGGGGTTGGGATTTTGCACCTCAAGGAAGCATCCCAG
The DNA here is from genome assembly GCA_022376925.1 of Tragulus kanchil. Classification (NCBI taxonomy): domain Eukaryota; kingdom Metazoa; phylum Chordata; class Mammalia; order Artiodactyla; family Tragulidae; genus Tragulus; species Tragulus kanchil. The sequence goes on from JAIOJX010000006.1 coordinate 152,399,494, forward strand.
GTAGATTTGGTTCCCACTATAGGAAGTAATAGAGCTTCCCTGGTCCCTCAGCTGGTAAAGAATCCACCTGCAATGTGGGTGACCTGGGTTTGATCCCTGGGTAGGGAAGATCCCATAGAGAAGGAATAGGCTACCCACTCCAGTGTTCTTGTGTAGAGAATCCCATAGACAGAGGAACCTGGTAGGCTGCAGTCCATGGGGTTGCAAAGAGTTGGACATGATTGAGCGACTAACACTTTCAGTTTCTTGGGAAGTAATGTCTGGGAGCATTCAAAGCATGTCCATAGAACCCTCTGAGGAAAAATGCAAGGATAATTACTTTTTTTTTTAATTTTATTTATTTATTTTTTAATTTTTTGGCCTCTTTTACTGTCTTTTTTAAAATTTTTCGTCCATCTTTATTCTTTGGCCTGTGTGAGCCTCCCATTGCAGTGGCCTCTCTCATTACAGAGCACTGGCTCTGGGCATATATGCTCGAGAGCTCTGGCTTGGTAGCTGGACACATCGGTCTAGCTGCTCCTTGGCACATGAGCTCTTCCCAGGCCAGGGATTGAACTGGCGCCCTTGCACTGCAAGGTGGTGTCCTTACCCACTGGACCACCAGGGAAGCCTGGATAATTACTTTTTACAGACAGTAACAGTACCCTTCTTAATAATAACAGCTCAGAAATATTTATTGAGCATTTATTATCAGGCACTGCATAAAGATTTATTTCACTTATGTTATTTCATGTAACACTCTGGTCCTCTGAGAATAGGTATCAGTGTTCTTCATTTGTCCAGTGAGAAAAATAAGACTTAGGGGCCAGGCTCTCACACAGCAAGCTGCCGAGCTGGGCCTCAGCCCTGAGCCTGCTAACGCTGCACGCTGGCGTTAATCCTGACCCTGTAGGGCCCAGGCAGAACTTCAGCAAACAAATGTTTCCTTTGAAACTGGCTTTCTGAATTCCTAGTTAAATCCTCTACTGGGATAGGGTGCCCAGGAATATATCTGGCATTCTTTTAAAAATTACCAATATGGGACATATTGGCCGTTTTTTTCAACAACTTGATCAGCAAGGTGATGGCAGGACTGGGCCTGGGGGAGCCACAGAGTGAGCATGAAGTGACTTAGGGTAGGAAGGAGCCAGGGCTGGGAGGCAGTGCGGCCAGAGAGCCTGAAAGGCGCTGCCGGGGATGGGGCAGCAGGTGCATATCTTGAAATCTTTGGGGCAGAAACAGATGACTTCACTGCACGTGAGCACGTTAGCCTGACGAGGAGCATTGGAGTACCAGATGACTGTCCCGCGCTGCTCAGGGGTCTGATGGGGCGCTGGCCAGCTGCCACTGTCCACCCGGGTCTGTGGGGCCACACCAGGCGGGAGGGTGGGGACAGGAGGCCAGGCGGACTGAGGCTGTGGTCCTCCTGCCTCGGGTTGAAGTGGGAGAGGTGGCCAGGAGAGTTGCCACACAAAGCCCAAGGGCCTCTTTTCATGGGCCTCTGTTTCTCAGAGACTCCAGCCAGACTGGGAAGCAGGGCCAAACTGCAGCATGAGGGGCTGTGGTCAGACTTCAGGAAGCACTGTGGCCAGCCAGGTCGCCAGGAGAGGCGTGGCGGAGTCTTGTTGGAGGCTGTAAGCAGGAGGGGTGGGAAGTCAGTGGGTGACCTCTGGGTCTCAGCTGACCTGATATTGGAGAAACTTGATGACAAGAATCTTTGAAGTATTTGCTTGAGGACATCAGGCTTCAGAAGCACACCATTCCTCATAATAAATACGCTGTGGACTCCATGTTCTCTTACATTTTAGGCTTCCATATCTTTGTTCGTGCTCATGTTTGGGCTTATTGTTGATGTATTTTGATTTTTAAGGAACATTCTCTTCCCTCCTACTCGCATGCCCTGACGCATGTTTTAGGACCCGAGGGCTTTATCTTCAAGGCAGCCTTTCTGGACCCCTGGCTAAGACTCCTGCCGTCTTTCCTGTCACACTGCGCACTGCCTGTACCAAAATGAGAGGGACACGTGTCTGACTCTTCCAGACGACCGTGTCCCAAGCGTAAGACTCCTATCTCACTCACCAGTGTGACCTTGAACGCCTACAACTATGCCAGATGCTCAGTGTATGTTTGTAGAACAGAAGATCCAGATAAGAAGGCCTTTCGCCTTGGCCAGGCACTTAGCCGCACTTTCTCAGGTTTCTTATGTGAAATTAAGAGTTGGATATATTCATTCTAAAAATCTACAAGGGGAGTCTTAGTCCAGTAGCCCTCTAACATCCATGCCTTCATTTTCTCTCTACAGCAAATCTAAGGTCATGTTTAGCTTTAAAATCTGAAGATTTGAAAATATAATATAATGCCATGGTTCATAAGGATGGCAGAATCAGATTAAAGGCGTATAGAGTTTGTTGGACAGGCAATATTATAGGTTATGAGATTTGTCAGAATTGGTTTTATTTGCTCAGTAGGACAGCTGAATCTGAGTGCCTTTTGAAAGAGTTTTGGGGAAAGCAGATATCATATATTAATGCATATATGTGGAATCTGAAAAAAATTAGTGTAGACAGTCTTACTTACAAAGCAGAAATAGAGACATGGACTTAGATAACACATGTATGGACACCAAGGGGAAAGTGGGGTGGGATAAAATGGGAGATTAGGGTTGACAGATATATACTATTGATATTATGTATAAAATACATAACTAACGAGGGTTTCCCCGGTGGTCTAGTGGGTAAAAAGTCCGTCTTGGAGTGCAAGGGGCACTGGTTCAATCCCTGGCCCAGGAAGATCCCACGTGCCGCAGAGCAGCTGGGCTGGTGTGTCCAATTACGAGCCAGCACTCGGGAGTGTGTGCTCCCATAGCCAGTGCTCTGCAAGAGAGGAGCCACTGCAATGGGAGGCCCACACAGGCCAAGGAGTAAAGATGGATGAAAATAAATAAATAAAAAACCAATAAAAGAGGCCAAAAAAAAAAAAAAAAAGATTGAGTTGGAAAAACCAAACAAAAAATACCTAACTAACAAGAGCCCACTGTATAGGGCAGGGAGCTCTGCTCAGTGGTCTTCCCAGTGACTAAAAAGGGCTCTGCCCCTGCCTGTCACACTGCGCACTGCCTGTACCAAAATGAGAGGGACACGTGTCTGACTCTTCCAGACGACCGTGTCCCAAGCGTAAGACTCCTATCTCACTCACCAGTGTGACCTTGAACGCCTACAACTATGCCAGATGCTCAGTGTATGTTTGTAGAACAGAAGATCCAGATAAGAAGGCCTTTCGCCTTGGCCAGGCACTTAGCCGCACTTTCTCAGGTTTCTTATGTGAAATTAAGAGTTGGATATATTCATTCTAAAAATCTACAAGGGGAGTCTTAGTCCAGTAGCCCTCTAACATCCATGCCTTCATTTTCTCTCTACAGCAAATCTAAGGTCATGTTTAGCTTTAAAATCTGAAGATTTGAAAATATAATATAATGCCATGGTTCATAAGGATGGCAGAATCAGATTAAAGGCGTATAGAGTTTGTTGGACAGGCAATATTATAGGTTATGAGATTTGTCAGAATTGGTTTTATTTGCTCAGTAGGACAGCTGAATCTGAGTGCCTTTTGAAAGAGTTTTGGGGAAAGCATATATCATATATTAATGCATATATGTGGAATCTGAAAAAAATTAGTGTAGACAGTCTTACTTACAAAGCAGAAATAGAGACATGGACTTAGATAACACATGTATGGACACCAAGGGGAAAGTGGGGTGGGATAAAATGGGAGATTAGGGTTGACAGATATATACTATTGATATTATGTATAAAATACATAACTAACGAGGGTTTCCCTGGTGGTCTAGTGGGTAAAAAGTCCGTCTTGGAGTGCAAGGGGCACTGGTTCAATCCCTGGCCCAGGAAGATCCCACGTGCCGCAGAGCAGCTGGGCTGGTGTGTCCAATTACGAGCCAGCACTCGGGAGTGTGTGCTCCCATAGCCAGTGCTCTGCAAGAGAGGAGCCACTGCAATGGGAGGCCCACACAGGCCAAGGAGTAAAGATGGATGAAAATAAATAAATAAAAAACCAATAAAAGAGGCCAAAAAAAAAAAAAAAAAGATTGAGTTGGAAAAACCAAACAAAAAATACCTAACTAACAAGAGCCCACTGTATAGGGCAGGGAGCTCTGCTCAGTGGTCTTCCCAGTGACTGGGAAGGAAATTCAGAAAAGAGGGGCTATGTGTGTACGTATAACTGATTGACTTGGCTGTACAGCAGAAACTAACACAACGTCATAAAGCAAATACTCCAATCAGATTTTTTTTTTTTTAGTAAAGAGTTTTAGAGGAATTACCTGGCAGTCCAGCTGTCAGCACTTGGCTTGTTCATTGCCGAGGGCCTGGGTTCAATCCCTGGTGAGGGAACTAAGATCCTATGCACTGAGCAGTGAAGCCAAAAGTGGGGTGGGGGGTAAAAAGCTTAACTAAAGAGTTTTAGGAATCTAGCAAGTCTAGTGGTGATTTCACTGAGTTATGACTCTAGTATCTCCAAACATTTCTTCTCGTTTAGTGAAGGACCAGAGTGGAGGGGGCGCGGGTGGGGGCGGGGGGAGGGTGGTGCCTGGGCTCGTCTTGAGTGGGAGCGTCGGGCAGGAAGGTCTGGCGCAGCGTCCTTGAATGAGGGCGTGTGGCTCGGGGATCTGTCCGCGGGTCAGCCCGGCGGCCGAGCTGCGCTGGGAGGAGCCGCCACGCTGGAGCCCTCAGGAGTAGCTGGGAGGTGACTCAGGGGAGGTTCTGTACCATAGTTTGAAGCCACGTGGTTCCAAGGAGGATAGAAAACCACAGAGGGCTGTAACCACAGTGGCGGGGAGACGGCCACAAATGACAACGTTTGACAGCAGCGTAAGAGAATGGATTGAAGCCTGGAGACAGAAAGTTGATTCCTTCTTTCCTTCCATCCATCCAGCTCCCCGTCAGTTCTCATCCTGTGTCGCTTTATTCTGTGAGCAAACACTATTGAATGCTTGGTCCTGAGAACAACCTCTCTAATCCGCTAGGCCCACACCTGATTGGGCCTCTTCTGCCACGTACCCGTCTGTGTAGCTCTCAGCAAGCTACTCTGTCAGTAGTTCAGTGTAACACCTAGGACTAGTCATACCCATGAATACTTTGTAGGTTGGTTGGGAAGTTTATGTGAGATGATGCTTAGTAAGTGCTTGTCCCTGTGCCAGGAACTCATGAATGATCATAACCTTTCAGCCCTTTGTGTTTATGTGAGCAGGTTGGAGGTACAGAGGTGGGAGCCAGCGTGATCCTAGGGGTTATTAAAGCCGTGGGTGTGAAGACCTGAGCTAGGAGGAGACTCAGTGCAGATGGAAGCTGAGCTCATTCTGTCGATACTGACGGAGCACCCTGGGGAGCAGTGAGGGAGAGGCATGCCCCCGGGAGTGGGCAGGTCTTCACTTTAACAGCAGGAAGAATGTGGTGAGTGCTTCGGTCCGTTCAGTGGTGAAAATTTATAAACACTAAACACTAGAGAAGATGGGGTTGCAGTTGTCTTTCAGGGGTGAATGGGCTCCGCTGGGCAGACGTGGAAGGGAAAGAGCGCTCCACGCACAAGTGGTGAACGGTCGGGAAGGCAGGAGGCCGGAGAAGGAAGATGCCTACCAAGGAAACCAGGGGAACAGAAGTAGGCCTGGAAGATGGGGACTCTTTTTTGACTGTGCAGGGCCTTTGCTGCTGTGCTCGGGCTTTCTCTGCTTGTGGAGAGTGGGGGCTACTCTGTAGCTGCGGTGTGCAGGCTTCTCGTTGCCGTGGCTTCTCTTGTTGCAGAGCCTATGCTCTAGGTACTTGGGCTTCAGTGGTTGAAGCCGTCAGGCCTAGCTGCCTCGAGGCATGCGGGATCTTCCCGAACAGGGATCGAACCTGTGCCCCCTGCATTGGCAGGTGGATTCTTTACCACCAGGCCAGTCCAATGGGGAATCAAAGTGAGTACAATGAGAAAGTAATGAGGTCTAGGTAAGTGTCAAATGACTTTCAGTAGAGAACTTTGAATTCCATTCTTAGGATTTGGGACTTTAATATGAATGCCAGTAAGGGGCAGATAGTATCAGACTTTTATTTAGAAAGACTTAAGGACAAAGGTATGAATGGGCATGAAAGAGGAAAAAGGAGAGAAGAAAGCCACTTAGAAGGTTATTAGAAGAGTCTAGGGCAGAAGCACTGAGAGCTTCGGGATGGCACGGAAGGATGGGTCACAGAGCTCTAGGGAAATGGAACTCTTGGGAGTCAGTGCCTCATGTTTGGTGAGATGGAAGGGATGAATGGGTTTGCAGCCTCAGAGACTAGGGAATGCTGACACAACTGAGGACAGGCGGGAGTGGGAAGAGGCTTGGGAGGAGAGGTGACTGGCTGGGTTCCGACTCTGAGGTGCTCGGGAGATATCTGTCCAGAGGAAATGGCACGTGGCAGTAAGTGATTGGGCTGAGGCTAACGGGTGTGATCAGGACCAGAAGCAGCTAGAGGAGTCCTCTGATTGCAGGTATAGTTGAAGTCAAGAAAACAGGAAATGGCTTGGGGGGTGAAGGGCCCACCTTTGGGGAGGAACTGCATTTTAGGCAGAAGGGCGAGAGTGGAACTTCTTGCTGAGACGGGAAGAGGAACAGAAGAGAGAGGTGTGTGTCAGCAGGCAGCAGGGGAGAGATTCTTAAGAGCAGTGCAAATGATTGACAGCCTTATAAGTGCAGAAAAAACAGAGGCACATGCGCATAGAACTGTCTATTGAGGGACGTGTTGAAGGCAGCATTTTCAGCATCTTTGGGTGGCGTGTGGAGGGTCATCTGGTGCGGGGCGTTAAGGCCGGAGGACATCTCATGACCATGTTGATCCCGAGTCAGGCGGTTTTGGATACTTGGGGTAAGTTTCCTCCAGGTCACAGTTTTTTACCCACCCTTTGCTTGGCTCCTTCCTCGACAGCTGGTGATCAGCAGGGCTGCAGAGTTTGAGGAAGGATAAAGGGACCTCCTTTCTATTCCCGGGGCTGGAACCACTGGGTACACAAGATGTCCCTCATCTCAGAAAAAGACAGGAGCCCGCCTGTGGGCTCATACGTCTAAGATGGGCGTGCACTGGGTGTCATCCCCTCTAGTTAGTTCTCTGAGCACACTGGTTGAGGTTGGAGGCAGAGTTCGTGGCTGTTCTTCCCACAGGGCAGTCCTAGGGGCTGGTGTCAACCCTGGAGTCCTTGGTCATGGGCTGAAATTGGCTTAAGAGAAGCGAGGCCTCCTCGGGTAGGTGAGCGCCCAAGTCTGCGCTTTGGACCAGGACAGGCCCGAGGATCCACTGGCTGCCATTTCAGTGTTCGGCTTTCCCAGTGGAGGAAAAGGAGTATACCTTCCTTTCTCCAGGATTTGTCTAGTGCATGAGTTTAGAAGCAGAGGATGAGGGTGTTGGGAATGGGGTGAGAACTTGAAGAGCCTCTCTTTCTAAACTCTGCTGCTTGTTGGTACTGTAACGAGTTTCGAGGTTCAAATTCTGGGGACAAAGCACCATACTTGGTACCCTCCAGTTGTTTGTCTTCCCTTTTGTTTCTCCTCTGCATAGGTTTCCTTCCAGAAGTCTGAGTCTTGCCCTCGCCCCACGACTTCCCTCCTCCTGCACGCACTGGTTGGGGCTTGGGGGCTCCCCTCCTGTTCTCTCTGCTGAGGGTGCCCAGGTGGAAAGTTCTGCCAAAGGGGGTGGTTTTCCTTGCAAATGGGTCCCCTGGGCCGCCTGAGGGTGCAGCTGGATCTTCATGCAAATGGCAGGGTTCCCCCCCCTGAGCTCCACTCGCTTTGGGAGGGAGGGCTGCAGCCTCCCAGAGGGCTTCCTGCAGCCCCGGTGGCCTCAGAACTGGCTGTACCCAGAGCCTCACCCTGCCCTGACTGCCCCTCTCCTTGGGCTTCTCTGGCCTTCCGTCGCATGTGTGTTTTCCTTCCTGTTTTCCATCTTTTCCCTACATAACCTTTCCTTTCCCCATTCTCCCAGAGCCAAGCAGACACCTGTTAGAGTTTGACTGCATTGAGTTTTCCTCTTCTTTTCTTCCTTCATCTCCACTATCTCTCTACACAGAGAAGTGCCCTCAGTCTAGGAAAAGACAGGAGACCTCCTTTCTATTCCCGGGCTGGAACCACTGGGTACACAAGATGTCCCTCATCTCAGAAAAGACAGGAGCCGCCTGTGGGCTCATACGTCTAAGATGGGCGTGCACTGGGTGTCATCCCCTCTAGTTAGTTCTCTGAGCACACTGGTTGAGGTTGGAGGCAGAGTTCGTGGCTGTTCTTCCCACAGGGCAGTCCTAGGGGCTGGTGTCAACCCTGGAGTCCTTGGTCATGGGCTGAAATTGGCTTAAGAGAAGCGAGGCCTCCTGGGGTAGGTGAGCGCCCAAGTCTGCGCTTTGGACCAGGACAGGCCCGAGGATCCACTGGCTGCCATTTCAGTGTTCGGCTTTCCCAGTGGAGGAAAAGGAGTATACCTTCCTTTCTCCAGGATTTGTCTAGTGCATGAGTTTAGAAGCAGAGGATGAGGGTGTTGGGAATGGGGTGAGAACTTGAAGAGCCTCTCTTTCTAAACTCTGCTGCTTGTTGGTACTGTAACGAGTTTCGAGGTTCAAATTCTGGGGACAAAGCACCATACTTGGTACCCTCCAGTTGTTTGTCTTCCCTTTTGTTTCTCCTCTGCATAGGTTTCCTTCCAGAAGTCTGAGTCTTGCCCTCGCCCCACGACTTCCCTCCTCCTGCACGCACTGGTTGGGGCTTGGGGGCTCCCCTCCTGTTCTCTCTGCTGAGGGTGCCCAGGTGGAAAGTTCTGCCAAAGGGGGTGGTTTTCCTTGCAAATGGGTCCCCTGGGCCGCCTGAGGGTGCAGCTGGATCTTCATGCAAATGGCAGGGTTCCCCACCCTGAGCTCCACTCGCTTTGGGAGGGAGGGGCTGCAGCCTCCCAGAGGGCTTCCTGCAGCCCCGGTGGCCTCAGAACTGGCTGTACCCAGAGCCTCACCCTGCCCTGACTGCCCCTCTCCTTGGGCTTCTCTGGCCTTCCCGTCGCATGTGTGTTTTCCTTCCTGTTTTCCATCTTTTCCCTACATAACCTTTCCTTTCCCCATTCTCCCAGAGCCAAGCAGACACCTGTTAGAGTTTGACTGCATTGAGTTTTCCTCTTCTTTTCTTCCTTCATCTCCACTAGTCCTTTAAGAACACAAGGTAACTATTTACACAGTGTATAAGCCTTGGTGTGAGGGAATTTGGTGGATGGACAAGGTACTTGTTGGAAATGAATCGGGGAGGAGGCATGCCATGGGAGAATTTCCACTGTGTCCATCTCTACCATGGGCAAGGAGAGCAGGAACGAACATCGCTTGCAAGGAAACAGCAGTGTGGGCAAGTTACACGTCAGAAGACCCAGGTTTTGTGTCTAAGCCCTCTGTGAGCAGAGACCGCTTGGTTCTCTTTGCCATGCACTGGTCTTTAGCTTAAAAGGAGAAATTGTGGCACTTGTCATTACTACCTTGGTGGAATGGTTTAAGGACCCAGTGAAATAACGTATATTTGAATGCCTTGGAAAGTGGAATTACTTTTGTTATTTTTATGGGAAGATCTCTGAGGCAACATGTAGACACTGAATTTTGCAGCGTGTATAAAATGGACTCAGCAGTGACATGATCTCTAGTGAATCTGTAAGCTCTTATGTTTCGCTCTCCCGAGACAGTTCTTGGCATATAATGGGGCGGGGGTTGGGGGAGGGTTCCTAGCAATATTCAGTGGATGGACAGACGAATGGATGCCTGGATCCCTCTCTAAATGTCTAACCGCCCTGTGTACCCTTCCTACTGCGATTGCCATGTTACATGGGCACCACCGCCCCCTCCCGGCCAGCGGCAGTATGACGGTGCAGGGAGTCCGTAGCTGGGCCCTTTCCTCCCTGTTTTCTCCCCAGCCCCCAGCCCTGGCCCCCTGAGCTGGCTCCTCGGGACCTGTCTTTGGCCTTCCATCACTGACTGCTTGTCTCTCCTCCTCCTCCCTGGCCACCCTACTCCCTCTCTCCGTCGGCCCCGCAGCACTGCCAGTAACTCCAACCGCAGCACGCCGGCCTGCTCCCCCATCCTCCGCAAGAGATCTCGCTCGCCCACCCCGCAGAACGCAGACGGAGACGCCATGGTGGAGAAGGGCTCCGATCACTCCTCCGACAAGTCCCCGTCCACGCCGGAGCAGGGCGTGCAGCGCAGCTGCTCCTCACAGTCCGGCCGCAGTGGCGGCAAAAACTCCAAGGTGAGCCCGACCCTGCGGGTTCCTCTGTCCTTGTCCGTGAGCAGGCTGCAGCAAGGCCGGCGCTGGGGAGGCGGGTGGGGTCGAGAGCCCTTTCGTGGAAGGACCCGACGCGACTGACCAACCCAGGTGCCCCAGAGAGAGCGTCTGTTCCCTGAGGCCGGGCTAGGGAGCGGGCACACCCCCTACTAAATCTTACCTTCTCGTCGAAGCCCTCAGAGAGGCCCCGGAGCTAGCAGAGGGATTCCATGAGGACCATGGTCTCTCATTAGGAACAAGGGAGCTACGCAGGCCTTGAGATCTGAAAGAGGAATGCTCTGGGGGGTCAGAAGGGGCCATTTGTTCAGCCCCGCTATGTTTTCCAAATTTAGGGTACAGGGGGACATGATTTGGGACAAAGAGAGTGCCAGGAAGGGAATCCCCAGGGACAGTTGCAGAATCCTGTTTGAACCTCTGCCCTAGCTATCACCCAGCCTCACCTTGGGCAATAAGCCTCCTGGCACCCACCTGGCCAAGAGGACCGTGACAGGCCCGTCCCTCCCTCCCAGGTTTGTCCTTATAACCACCGAGCCCCGGGCTTCCGCCTCAGGAGGGCACAAAGCGAGCCCCGGGGGGCCTGGGCTGCTTTTGGTTCCCTAGAGCCTCCTGCCACCCCACCCTTAGTCCTTCGGCGGCAGAGGATGTCTCTGCCTAGAGGCTCCTTCAGCCAGCTTCTTTCCCACTGGACTCACAGGCCCTGGGGAAGGGAGGAGAGCCCGGGGGGCTTGGGAGCTGGCGTCCCACCTGAATTTGTCTTTTGATTTCTTGTTCTTCCTCTTCTTCCCCACCGTCCCCCAAATACCTTCTTTGCATGCATGGTCTTAGTCTCACAAGCGCCTCTCAAAAGTAAGCCATCTTTTGTCTCTGTTGGGTCGCCCCCTCCGGTGTTGACTTGTCTGTAGTGCTCCGCACCCCTCCCTCCGCCCCCCCCAGTCTGGCCCTCGTGTCTTGCTTGGTCTCTTTCCCGGAAGGGCCAGCCCCACTTGCCCCTGGCAGGCTGGCTGAGGCCACCGAGGGACCGTTCTCAGCTGCACCCAGAGCTGGAGAACAGACCTGCCCCTGCCGCCCCACCCCCAGCTCTGCCTGCTCCCCACACACTGCCTCGGCGGGGAGTCTGTTCCCTCCGTACAGGGTGCCATTGAGGAGGAGAGTCCGGCCGCCTGGCCTTGGTGTCCTTTCTTTGGGGAAGGGAGGCGCCCGATCGGGCAGGGCGGTGGGTCCTGACGCCCCGTTGTCCCTGCTCTGGTGGGTGAGTCCTGCCTCCCCGGGAGAGCGGATGGAGGCTCACCAATTCCCTACCCGAGTTCCCTGACGCCACAGCAGTGACCCAGGAGCTCGCTTTTTCCTTCCGCTTGCTCGGCCTGAGCGCCCCGACTGCTTCCACCCACCGTCCAGCCCGCGGCTCGTAGTGTTCTCAGGACGCCGGCTCATGATCAGAGGGGAGTTTTTCTCCCAGAAGGTATGGTGCCAACACCCGGAGGTCGTGGATGAAGACAGCAGCCCCTGCCAGGCCCTGCAGATACACCCAGGTCAGGGCGCCTGTGCCAGAGTCTGCCCGGGGCCGCAGAGTGTGAGAGGCCTGAGGAGAACTTGGAGGGAACGAAGGGTGGAAGGTTTCAGAACAGGGGGCTCAGGAAATGACAGCCCCAGGGAGGAGACGGCTGCGGCCTGAAGAAGAGAGAGCTGGGGGTGACTTCATCGCAGGCTCAGGCCTCTGTACGTGTTTTGGGGAGGAGCAGGCGGAACAGCTGTTCTTGTTCCTGAGGGATGCATGGTAGGTCACAGGGCTAATCCTGCACCCTGTGACCTTCAGGGTAAAAGCTCATCCTTAGCTCTGAGGATTTTGAACGACGGCTGCTGGCTGTGGGCCAGGGAGGAGGAACTGTGCCTGCCCTGCAGAGGCCCCCGGGGGTCCCCTCTGGGCCTGGGAGCTCAGCAGGTGCAGGACTGTGTGGGGACGGGGTGTGGAGATGACCTCTGTCAAAGTAGCCATCTTTTGTCTCTGTTGGGTCGCCCCTCCGGTGTTGACTTGTCTGTAGTGCTCGCACCTCCGCCCCCCCCAGTCTGGCCCTCGTGTCTTGCTTGGTCCCTTTCCCGGAAGGGCCAGCCCCACTTGCCCCTGGCAGGCTGGCTGAGGCCACCGAGGGACCGTTCTCAGCTGCACCCAGAGCTGGAGAACAGACCTGCCCCTGCCGCCCCACCCCCAGCTCTGCCTGCTCCCCACACACTGCCTCGGCGGGGAGTCTGTTCCCTCCGTACAGGGTGCCATTGAGGAGGAGAGTCCGGCCGCCTGGCCTTGGTGTCCTTTCTTTGGGGAAGGGAGGCGCCCGATCGGGCAGGGCGGTGGGTCCTGACGCCCCGTTGTCCCTGCTCTGGTGGGTGAGTCCTGCCTCCCCGGGAGAGCGGATGGAGGCTCACCAATTCCCTACCCGAGTTCCCTGACGCCACAGCAGTGACCCAGGAGCTCGCTTTTTCCTTCCGCTTGCTCGGCCTGAGCGCCCCGACTGCTTCCACCCACCGTCCAGCCCGCGGCTCGTAGTGTTCTCAGGACGCCGGCTCATGATCAGAGGGGAGTTTTTCTCCCAGAAGGTATGGTGCCAACACCCGGAGGTCGTGGATGAAGACAGCAGCCCCTGCCAGGCCCTGCAGATACACCCAGGTCAGGGCGCCTGTGCCAGAGTCTGCCCGGGGCCGCAGAGTGTGAGAGGCCTGAGGAGAACTTGGAGGGAACGAAGGGTGGAAGGTTTCAGAACAGGGGGCTCAGGAAATGACAGCCCCAGGGAGGAGACGGCTGCGGCCTGAAGAAGAGAGAGCTGGGGGTGACTTCATCGCAGGCTCAGGCCTCTGTACGTGTTTTGGGGAGGAGCAGGCGGAACAGCTGTTCTTGTTCCTGAGGGATGCATGGTAGGTCACAGGGCTAATCCTGCACCCTGTGACCTTCAGGGTAAAAGCTCATCCTTAGCTCTGAGGATTTTGAACGACGGCTGCTGGCTGTGGGCCAGGGAGGAGGAACTGTGCCTGCCCTGCAGAGGCCCCCGGGGGTCCCCTCTGGGCCTGGGAGCTCAGCAGGTGCAGGACTGTGTGGGGACGGGGTGTGGAGATGACCTCTGTCCACCCCACCTGAACCCCTCACTGCACTGGCTGTGGAGAGGGGAGATGTTGCTGGACGAGGCATCTGGTTATTCTCTTCCCCTGCCTTTGCTCACAGGGTTTGCACATTTTTCCACCCTGAGGTCAAGCTCTAAGCTGCCTTACCCTCTTACCCCTGTGCCAAGGCACTCAGTGAGCAGAACACTTATTTGTGGTTGATAGCACTCACAGAGAGTGCCTCTTCTGGTCAGGAGATGGGTTCAAGGGAGCATCCAATTTTTAAAACTTGTAAACGGCAGGTCTTCTTTAAGAAAGGAATATGAAGACCAGGTTCCCACCCTGAGGCAGCGTCCAGTCTGGGAAGAGAGGCAAGAAACACTGATTATCCAGATGATTTGTCCCCAGATTATCCACAAACCGGACCTTAAGAACCACAAGAGTAGCTGAGATGCTCTGTGAGTTCACAGATAGGAGGGCTCACGTGTGAGGCGGGGAGCAGGTGCCGCAGGCCAGGCAGGAGCTCCCGGTGGGATTGTGGCGGGGCACAGCGGGGCCTCGTGAAGGGACCAGGCGCCGGCCACGGGAGCCCAGGGTACGTCTCGGCCCTTTGCCGACTAAGGAGCTGCAGAGTCAGGGGACGGATGGGGTCCAGGCTTTCTTTCCTCGTGAGTGAGGCGGCTCCTGTCCCACCCGCTTCATCGGTGACTCAGCAGCAGTTCCCAGGGACTGACTCGTGCAGGGAGGGGGCCCTGCCGCCCCGGGCGGAGGCGGTTGCGCTGTGGTCAGCCTGGGAAAGGCACGTGGGGCACAGACTTCAGAGAAGTCACACGAGGACCAGGGCAGGAATTGGGCTCTGTGCGGGTCAGGGCCTGGGCCGGGGGGCCAGGGCGCAGCGGCCGGCAGGGGTGAGGCGAGTGAGGAGGCGGGGCCTGCGGTGGGCATGCGCCGTTCCCCGACGGAGGGTTTTCTCAGCTTGACCGTGGGGATCCACAGTGAGGAGGCTGGTGGCCAGAGCTGTCGTCACTGTTCTCCCAGCTGGCCATGCCGCCGGCCATGTGTTCTTAGGCAGGCTCTCCCCTGCAGGGGGGTTGATGGGCAGCTGTGGGACGGGTGTGGAGATGACCTCTGTCCACCCCACCTGAACCCCTCACTGCACTGGCTGTGGAGAGGGGAGATGTTGCTGGACGAGGCATCTGGTTATTCTCTTCCCCTGCCTTTGCTCACAGGGTTTGCACATTTTTCCACCCTGAGGTCAAGCTCTAAGCTGCCTTACCCTCTTACCCCTGTGCCAAGGCACTCAGTGAGCAGAACACTTATTTGTGGTTGATAGCACTCACAGAGAGTGCCTCTTCTGGTCAGGAGATGGGTTCAAGGGAGCATCCAATTTTTAAAACTTGTAAACGGCAGGTCTTCTTTAAGAAAGGAATATGAAGACCAGGTTCCCACCCTGAGGCAGCGTCCAGTCTGGGAAGAGAGGCAAGAAACACTGATTATCCAGATGATTTGTCCCCAGATTATCCACAAACCGGACCTTAAGAACCACAAGAGTAGCTGAGATGCTCTGTGAGTTCACAGATAGGAGGGCTCACGTGTGAGGCGGGGAGCAGGTGCCGCAGGCCAGGCAGGAGCTCCCGGTGGGATTGTGGCGGGGCACAGCGGGGCCTCGTGAAGGGACCAGGCGCCGGCCACGGGAGCCCAGGGTACGTCTCGGCCCTTTGCCGACTAAGGAGCTGCAGAGTCAGGGGACGGATGGGGTCCAGGCTTTCTTTCCTCGTGAGTGAGGCGGCTCCTGTCCCACCCGCTTCATCGGTGACTCAGCAGCAGTTCCCAGGGACTGACTCGTGCAGGGAGGGGGCCCTGCCGCCCCGGGCGGAGGCGGTTGCGCTGTGGTCAGCCTGGGAAAGGCACGTGGGGCACAGACTTCAGAGAAGTCACACGAGGACCAGGGCAGGAATTGGGCTCTGTGCGGGTCAGGGCCTGGGCCCGGGAGCCAGGGCGCAGCGGCCGGCAGGGGTGAGGCGAGTGAGGAGGCGGGGCCTGCGGTGGGCATGCGCCGTTCCCCGACGGAGGGTTTTCTCAGCTTGACCGTGGGGATCCACAGTGAGGAGGCTGGTGGCCAGAGCTGTCGTCACTGTTCTCCCAGCTGGCCACCTCGCTTCCCGTGTCCCCTGCGACCTCATGTGTTCTTCAGGCAGGCTCCACGGAGCCCCCAGGTCTCCCTGGAGCCCGGCCTCGCTCACAGGGTCTGTGCACTCTTCTCTGCACCCCCGCTTCCTGGTGTGTTCATAGGCTGGGGTTGGACCGGGTCGCCGGAGCGGCCCCGCTCCTGTGACCCTGGCTACCCTGCTGAGGCTGACCCTGCCCTGGGCAGCCCTGCCCAGAGCCCTGGGCTAGCGGTCAAGACCCAGTCCGATTCCAGGCCCCTGAGCTAGTGCCAGCCCCCAGCTTCCGCTCTGTAGTGGTGGCTTGCGGCCACCAGGGGGAGCCCACGGCCGCTGCCTGCTCCCCGGCTCCCCGAGCGCAGGCAGGTCCCTGCTTGGCCTCCCCACGCCTGCGTCCTGCCTCTCCGAGTGTCACGGGCTCTGTGGTTCTGGGGTGCCTTTTCCCTTTTGACTCTTGTCCTGTTTTTCACTCCTAATTTCTGTGGTTTCCTTTCCAGTATGACAGACTTAACCTGATCAAAGTAAGAAACTGTTCTTTCCCCCTAGCTCTTAACTGTAGCGTTCCTCCATCCTCCCCAGCCCCACCCCATCTCCAGACTCCCTGGCCTTTGCACTGGGGGGATGTGTAAGGAAGTCAGCTGTTCCCAGGGGCCTAGGGGTCCCCAAGGTGCTTGGTCCTCAGACCTCTGAAGAGCGTAGAAACCTGCTCAGCTCAGCCCTGACCCAGCAGTTCTGTCTTCGAACAGTTTTCCTGACTGATTTCTTCCCCTCTGGCCCAATCCGCGTATATGAAACCTGTCAGAGCGCCTTCACGCCCCTCGCTTGCCCTGGGCTTCCCTTGCCTCCAGCCCTCTCTGCACAGGAGGACAGAGGGGGCCCAGAACCTGCCAGGCAGTGGCCTCAGGAGTTCCAGGGGGCACCTCTCCCCCTCCAGGGCCACTGGCCTCCCTGCCTCATGAGTCAGGCCCTTCGGGTCCAGCGGCTCCTCCAGGACTCCACCCTGGAAAGCAGACCCACAGGGATCCAACTTGCCTCTGAAAGGCTGGTCAGAGTTCAGGGACGCGTGCCCTCGTGGCTGTCCCCAGGGTGGCTGTGGATCTGGCTGGAGGGGTGGGACACCCTTGGTGGTGACAGATGCCCGCTGCCCAGAGCGCTGGATCAGGACAGAGTCTCGGGCCGAGGGGCGGAAGTCCTGGCTGAGTGTGTCTGGCATGGCCGTGCCCGCGAGCCCGTGTCCCTGCCCCCAGTGTATACACGCAGGTGGCCCAGACCGAGGCAGCAGCCAGTCAGAGAGGGGCCGGGCGCCCTGATGCAGGCTCCCTGATGCTCTGAAGCTCAGGGGGCCGCTGACCTGGCTTTGGGTGGATGGCACTCAGGCAGCTGGGGGCGGTGGAGGCCAGCAGCTCCTGGCGCCCGCCTCTCCACCCCTGAGCAGCTGTCCACCGCACGGCCTCGTGCCCTGGGAGCTCAGCGTCGGCACCCAGGGATTCAGCTGTCCTGAGGTGCTGGCTAAGTCAGATGCCGCCCCCAGGCCCCATCCTCTCTCCTCCGGGAAGACTAGAGACTGAGTGTCAGCTCATGATTCCCACGGGGCCATGGGGAATCGTTGGGTTTGGACATTCGGACTTGGGTTGGAGGAGAAGCTGAGGTGGGCATATGTGACGTGGGGACAGCCTCTGTTGGGAAATGGCCGTGGAGAACGTCTTACAGAGGAGGGTTGAAGCCTGCCCCCGGGCCAGTGAGAATACCTAGTGGGGTCAGTCAGTAGAGCCCCTGAGGGGTGGCAGCCCCCGGCCTGTCTTTCGCCCGCTGACACACTTCTCTTCAGAGTGGAGGCGAAGGTCTCCACAGAGTCCTTCTGGTGGGATGGGGCACCAGCAAGGGGGTCGATCCCACGACCAGGGTTCATCTCGGCATTCACCCCACCCCGCCCCACCACACGCTGCCCAGCAGGCAAGTGGCTGCCTTCTTCCCTTATGAGTCATGGCCCTCCACCGTAAGGCGAGGTGGACCAGATGAAGGTTGATCCTTGTACCCGGGGTCCACACCTCTGTGTGCACCGGTGTCCCTTGGACAGCCCACCACAGTGAAGCATAGGTTACAGGACAGCCAGTCATGTGGATGTTCTGATTTCCCAGCACATATAAACGTCATGCGTACATTGTACTGTAGTCCGGCGAGTATACAATAGCATTATGTCTAAAATAGCAGTGTCCTTTGCCAGTAGCTCAGACGGTAAAGCATCTGCCTGCCACGCAGGATGCCTGGTTTTTATCCCTGGGTCGGGAGGATACCCCGGAGAAGGGCATGGCAACCCACTCCAGTATTCTTTCCTGGAAGATTCCATGGACAGAGGAGCCTGGCAGGCTATAGTTCATAGGGTCACAAAGAGTCACATATGACTGAGCTGCTAATACTCACTAAAATAGCAGTATTCATTTAAGTAAATTACAATTAAAAATAAAATGTTAAACTAAGACATTATGCTTTAGGCAAAATAACGTCAGTCAACTTGCTTGACGTGGGCCTGCCACAAAGTTTCAATCTGTTAAAAAAAAGTGTATATATATATATGCAATATCTTCAAAGTATAAAAAAACAAGGCATGCCTGAAGTTAATGTGCAGACCTGTAGGCAAAGGTTCCTTCCACGGAGTGATTCTCCTCCTGAATGAAATCCTTGGCAAGCTTCTTAAAACTGAAAATACCCCAGTTTACCCAACTAAACCTGTTGGATCAGCCCCTCCAGGCATGGGGCCTGGCAGAGTATGTGTGTGTGTGAATGTCTGCCTGCCTCTGTCTTTCAAGCGGGCTGCATAAGGAGGAGTCCTGGCCTGGGAGAGGGGAGGTGAATCAAGCACGATTGCAGGCATCCTCCTCTTTCCCTCTGAAACTTCCCACTACCGTGACGGCGAGCGAGCTTCGCGCAGGGCTGGCAGCGGAGCGCGCCCTCATTGTAGACAGAGTTGGGGCCGACCTGGTGTGCGGGTTGTTGACTTCGAGCTCCACGAAGGCCAGAAGGGCGTTAGCAATAATGCGCTTCATCCTTCCTCCCACGGCAGAGCCCCAGCCCTGCTTGGGCTGCTGTCACTGCAGCGATCAGCCGGTTGGGCAGAAAGAGGAGTTCACCCAGTTGGAGGGAAGCTTCTA
Source organism: Tragulus kanchil (assembly GCA_022376925.1). Lineage (NCBI taxonomy): Eukaryota > Metazoa > Chordata > Mammalia > Artiodactyla > Tragulidae > Tragulus > Tragulus kanchil. Next base: position 152,418,192 of record JAIOJX010000006.1, read on the forward strand.
GGAGTGCCTTGGCTCCCTGACCCCAGAGGGTCCCTCCCTGCCCTTCAGAGGGACGGACTTAAGAGTGGACGACCGTGTGGGTCTCCATCGGTACTCTGCTTCTGGTCAGGGCCCGCTGGAGACCGGGTCTGGGATGTCTGCGGCGCATCCCTCCCCCATCAGCAGAGCCTTGTGATGGGGTCAGCCCCCTCCCCGTCGAGCTCACGCTGGTGCTGTGCTGCCTGCCACCCCGGCCGCGGGGGCTTCCAGCATGGACTGCTCCCCGGGCCTCCTTTCAGGGGCTGTCTTGAGAAAGGAGGACCCCCGCCCCCGAGCAGCAGCGTGGGGGGCCTTGAGCTGCCTTGGGATTTCTCCTCCCCCGCCCCCCGCTGTCTGTGCCCCTGCACCCTGGAGCCACGAGTGCTCTTGGCCTTCCCTCCACCTCTCCCCACCCCACTAACATCGCTTCTCTTATACTTTTTCTTTCAGAAAAGTCAGAGTTGGTATAATGTAAGTATCCCTCTTCTCTTCTTGTTGGGCAGGTGGGTGGGGTGGGGGGATGGAGAGGTGGGGGGCAAACTGTGGCTTCCTGTGGGCTCGGGACCTGTGAAGGTGGGCTGTGCCCCAACCAGACGCTGCCCCCAAAAACCAGACGCCACGGTCAGCTTCTGGAGCAGGACAGGACGGCTGGAGAGGGAGGGTGCAGTTCCCCGAGACCACGCAGGGCGGGCTCCCTCTTGGACCCCCCAGGATCCAGGCCACGTCCGGCCCTGACGGAGGAGACCAGGCTGGGAGGGCCCCCAGGGCAGACAGAAGTCGGGACGGGGCCCATCCTGTGGCCTGGACTTAGGGCCAGGTGGCCCTTCCTTTTGCCAAGACACTTGGAAGAAAAAGCAGCCAGAAGACTTCCGTTAGCAGAGAGGCCGTCTTGAGAAGCGGAATGTGACTTCTGCCCCAGGGGCCACCTCAGTCATCCCCAAGCATGCTCCCCTGCCCAGGAGCACAGGGAGGTGGAGTCCTCGTCCCCGGAGGGCTGCAGCCAGAGGCTCCTTCCGGGAACGGAGTACACAGTGCCTGCGAAGATGGCCTCTTCTGGCTGGCCCAGCTGGGGCAGCAGTATTTTGAACTCAGCCGGCCCGGAAGACAAGGCTGTCCGCAGATGGCTCGAGTCCCTCCCAGACCTGATCACATCTCCTGCGCCTGAGCCCCTCGCTCAGCCACCCCAGATTTTTTAGTCAAGATGCCCAGCTTGGGGGATAAGCATGTGGAAGGATAAGCAGAAACAGGGAGTCACGGGAGAGCTTGGGGAAGGAGGGGTCCAGCCTGACCCCCAGAGACGGCTCCACTGGACACAGTGGGCTCGCGTCTTGGGTGAAGCGGAGTCACAGAAGTCTTCCAGGTGCTCGCTCATCCACTGCGCCTCTTTCCTGGGATGGCTGTCTCCACGGCAACCCAGAGAAGGAGGTTTCTGAGGTCGGAGGGTGGGCGCCCAGACCCTGGCGGCTGCCCTGAGACCGTGGGACCCAAGTCGCCTGCGGGTCTTAGGGAGGTGCTGGCTTCCAGTGGGGAGGACGGATAGTGCTGGGCCTTGGAGAGCCCGGGCGGGTCTGGCAGGCCAGCGATTGCGCAAGAGGACAGAGCTTTGCAGCCGTGAAATTCAGATGGTCGGCGCCGGTGGGGAAAGTGGGCGTGAGTGCTGAGGGCGCCCCCGAGGACCCCTTGGCATCCCGGTGGATTTCTGCTGCCTCTGCCTCCCTCCATCGCCCTTCTGTCTCTTGCCCACCAAGCCCTGCACCCCCAACAGCCGTCCTAGCTCCCCGGGGTGACCCCAGGGGGTCTTCAGCAGAGACCACTCACAGTCCGCCCGCTCTCCGTCTCTCTTCCTTCCCAGCCCCTCCCCCGTCTCTCCTTCCTTTGCTGGGTCACTTCTCCCGTCGTCACGGCCCCTTAGCCCACGGCTGGCTCCTCCCTACCCCGATTTGGTTGAAAGTCCAGCGTTTCCCCTGAGGGTCTGGATTGGTTTCTTCCTGGGTGAGGCCAACACGCCACCAGAATCTGTCTGTTTTCCTCCCGGGCTCCTCCACGCCCTCCCTCCCGCTGTTCCGCCCAGGCAGCAGGTACCACTTGGTCCCGGCTCCCCGTGTTTGCCATCAAGTTAATGGTTAACCCAGTCCGGTTCCCTCTCCCCAGGCTGGAAGCCCGCGGTGCCCTGCCCGGTGACGGCTCTGAGGGGGTGCAGGAGACGAAGGGTCCCGGGACTTCCCTTCCTGGGTGTGTCTTGTCCCTGACTCACACTGTCGGAGCCCAGCCGTCCCCTTGTCTGGCCTCAGCGATAGTCCAGGGTGTCCGGGGAATGGCTGGAAGGGTCCAGCCTGACCCCCAGAGACGGCTCCACTGGACACAGTGGGCTCGCGTCTTGGGTGAAGCGGAGTCACAGAAGTCTTCCAGGTGCTCGCTCATCCACTGCGCCTCTTTCCTGGGATGGCTGTCTCCACGGCAACCCAGAGAAGGAGGTTTCTGAGGTCGGAGGGTGGGCGCCCAGACCCTGGCGGCTGCCCTGAGACCGTGGGACCCAAGTCGCCTGCGGGTCTTAGGGAGGTGCTGGCTTCCAGTGGGGAGGACGGATAGTGCTGGGCCTTGGAGAGCCCGGGCGGGTCTGGCAGGCCAGCGATTGCGCAAGAGGACAGAGCTTTGCAGCCGTGAAATTCAGATGGTCGGCGCCGGTGGGGAAAGTGGGCGTGAGTGCTGAGGGCGCCCCCGAGGACCCCTTGGCATCCCGGTGGATTTCTGCTGCCTCTGCCTCCCTCCATCGCCCTTCTGTCTCTTGCCCACCAAGCCCTGCACCCCCAACAGCCGTCCTAGCTCCCCGGGGTGACCCCAGGGGGTCTTCAGCAGAGACCACTCACAGTCCGCCCGCTCTCCGTCTCTCTTCCTTCCCAGCCCCTCCCCCGTCTCTCCTTCCTTTGCTGGGTCACTTCTCCCGTCGTCACGGCCCCTTAGCCCACGGCTGGCTCCTCCCTACCCCGATTTGGTTGAAAGTCCAGCGTTTCCCCTGAGGGTCTGGATTGGTTTCTTCCTGGGTGAGGCCAACACGCCACCAGAATCTGTCTGTTTTCCTCCCGGGCTCCTCCACGCCCTCCCTCCCGCTGTTCCGCCCAGGCAGCAGGTACCACTTGGTCCCGGCTCCCCGTGTTTGCCATCAAGTTAATGGTTAACCCAGTCCGGTTCCCTCTCCCCAGGCTGGAAGCCCGCGGTGCCCTGCCCGGTGACGGCTCTGAGGGGGTGCAGGAGACGAAGGGTCCCGGGACTTCCCTTCCTGGGTGTGTCTTGTCCCTGACTCACACTGTCGGAGCCCAGCCGTCCCCTTGTCTGGCCTCAGCGATAGTCCAGGGTGTCCGGGGAATGGCTGGAAGGGTTCGGTCCTCACGGGTCCTGGCACTGGCTAGGTCCTCGGCTCTGGTGGGACCCGGTAGAGGGGCGTTCCCGTCATCCTGGCGCTGCTGAGTTCTCCTGCCCCACTGCTGACAGGAGGGTGGAGAGAAGCGTGGGTATGGGGCTTGGAGAACGCGTTGGCCGGGAGTGGGCCCTGAGAGCCATGCCTAGAGCAGTGAGGGCGTGTACGGATGTGTACACACGAGATGCCGTGTCGGTTGGAATAGTGTCAGCATGTAGGGAATCATTCATTCGGTGAACAGGTTTTGTGCCGCTGGTACTTGACGCGCGTGTGAGGCACAGCTCGTTCCCGGAGGCAGGGGATGCCTGAAGGAGCAGTCGCCCTGGGCGGCGTGATGGATGGAGGGGGTGGCTGTGTCCCAGGTGTGTCCAGGGAGAAACGGGAGCAGGAGTCTGTGAAAGGATTCTGACCCCTCGGCTTCTTCCGGCTCCATTTCACTGGGAGGTCCCAGGATCCTCCGAATCAAAATGTTGCGCTTTGGGACTCAAGAATCTGTATTATTGAATACACTTCTTCCATCAGTTTTATGTGCCATAAAGTCTGAGTGTTACTGCGTCAAACAGCCGAGACTTCTAGGACAGACTTGCGTGCAGCCTGGAGAGGACACGTGGCTGGGGAGGCCGAGGGAGGCGCCCTGTTCGTCTCTCAGGTCTGATCTCTCCTGGGAATCCAGCCTTCCCGGCCCCAGTGCTGTCTGAGCTCTGCGCCCAGCTTCTCTTTCTGGAGCCTTTCTTGTTCCCGCTGCCTGGCGTCCGTTCCTCGCCAGAGGCCTCCACTGAGCCTGCATCACGGGTTGGTCCCGGCTCCGTGTTTGCCATCAAGTTAATGGTTAACCCAGTCCGGTTCCCTCTCCCCAGGCTGGAAGCCCGCGGTGCCCTGCCCGGTGACGGCTCTGAGGGGGTGCAGGAGACGAAGGGTCCCGGGACTTCCCTTCCTGGGTGTGTCTTGTCCCTGACTCACACTGTCGGAGCCCAGCCGTCCCCTTGTCTGGCCTCAGCGATAGTCCAGGGTGTCCGGGGAATGGCTGGAAGGGTTCGGTCCTCACGGGTCCTGGCACTGGCTAGGTCCTCGGCTCTGGTGGGACCCGGTAGAGGGGCGTTCCCGTCATCCTGGCGCTGCTGAGTTCTCCTGCCCCACTGCTGACAGGAGGGTGGAGAGAAGCGTGGGTATGGGGCTTGGAGAACGCGTTGGCCGGGAGTGGGCCCTGAGAGCCATGCCTAGAGCAGTGAGGGCGTGTACGGATGTGTACACACGAGATGCCGTGTCGGTTGGAATAGTGTCAGCATGTAGGGAATCATTCATTCGGTGAACAGGTTTTGTGCCGCTGGTACTTGACGCGCGTGTGAGGCACAGCTCGTTCCCGGAGGCAGGGGATGCCTGAAGGAGCAGTCGCCCTGGGCGGCGTGATGGATGGAGGGGGTGGCTGTGTCCCAGGTGTGTCCAGGGAGAAACGGGAGCAGGAGTCTGTGAAAGGATTCTGACCCCTCGGCTTCTTCCGGCTCCATTTCACTGGGAGGTCCCAGGATCCTCCGAATCAAAATGTTGCGCTTTGGGACTCAAGAATCTGTATTATTGAATACACTTCTTCCATCAGTTTTATGTGCCATAAAGTCTGAGTGTTACTGCGTCAAACAGCCGAGACTTCTAGGACAGACTTGCGTGCAGCCTGGAGAGGACACGTGGCTGGGGAGGCCGAGGGAGGCGCCCTGTTCGTCTCTCAGGTCTGATCTCTCCTGGGAATCCAGCCTTCCCGGCCCCAGTGCTGTCTGAGCTCTGCGCCCAGCTTCTCTTTCTGGAGCCTTTCTTGTTCCCCGCTGCCTGGCGTCCGTTCCTCGCCAGAGGCCTCCACTTCCACGCAGCCTGTCGTCTCCTTTTGCCCCAGCCAAGAAGCCCTGCTCAGGGCATGGCTGCATTGCCCCCAAGGTCCAAGTAGCCATCTAGAAATCCTCTTGGCCTTGAGCCTGTCCTGCTGGCGATGGAAGGCAGGCCAGCGGCCCTGGACGGGAAGGAGGTGCCTCAGACAGACTTGGGAACTGTGGGCCTCAACGTCTTCCCACCTGCACCTCTCCAATGGGATGAGGTAATCTTCCAGCCTCCTGCTGCTGCTCCAGGGAAGCTGGTGGATGGATGCCTGGATCCACGAGGGGAGAATGTGTCTCCAGAAGTCCCTGGCTGTTTGCATCTTCAATTTCAGATTTCGCCATGGCCACAGGGCCCCGGGCACCTCTTCCCCACCCTTCCTCCACTCCGAGTCTTGGCCAGCTACTTTCCATTGCAGGAAACATCTGCTGGGGAGGCCAGGCTCGGCCGGGGGTTACTGCAGGACGTTGGCCCGTGCCATCGCCCAGGTCCTGTAACTTGAGGCATGTGTAGGGCTCTGGCCCTGCCCGCCCGCCCACCCACCCGGCCTCGCCCCGCCCTCCCGCCACGGGCCGCGCGAACAAAGACGTCGTTTGCTGGTCAGCGAAAGAGAGCTCAGCCTGGGAGGGAAAGGGGGTGTGTGCGGTGGGGGTGGGAGCAGGCCCCGGTGCCGCCGCCCGCGGTGGCCGTGCTGCCTGGGTGAGGACCGTGAGTCACAGCCAGCAGCACCCGCCCAGAGCGGCGAGTGCACGCTGAACCGGCCTTCTGGTGGGACTGGCCAGGCGGCGCTGGGGAGCTCGGCGTCGGACCTCCCCGGAGTGTCGGGCCAGCCGCGAGCCGCTGTGCCGCGTGCGAGCCGCAGCGGGGCGGACTCCGGCAGCCCGTGCACCTGCCCTGTCGGCGGCGTCCTGGCCGTCCACGCCGAGGGGGCTTCACGCGCGCCCCCTGGGTCGCCTCAGCCCCGAGACTTGCCACGCTGGAGCCGAGTGGGATGAAGCAGAGCCCGGCCCCAGGAGCCGGGCCGGCCAGCCTGTCCCCAGAGCCCTGCTGACCACAGCCTCCCAAGCGTGAGGCTTGGCGCTGGGAGCCGGGCTCGAGGGGAGCCAAGCGGGGACCGAGGGTCACGCAGACGGTCAGCCGAGGAGCCTGAGGCTGCCCGTCTGCGTCCGGCCTGGGCGAGCCTGACTGCTCTCTGGGGGGCGGCGGGGGATCGGAGCTGGGTTTCGTCGGGAGGTGGACTCCGGGGGCTATGGACTCTCTGATGGAATTGGGGGTCCTCTGGAGCCTCCTGGTGGAGCAGGCCAGCCAGCTGCAGCAGCACCTGGAGACACTGACGGAGGGACCTGCCGGCGCGGAATTCTGCTGCCAGCCTGGGTCCGAGGAGATCCCCGCCGTGAGTGCCCGTCCTCACTTCTCTGTGCTCTGTGACGCCCCCCTTTGGGTCCTGGGTGTGACAATCCTTGGACCAAAACTCTTTGGCCATGTAAAGTGAGGAGGTGGCTTTAAGAACATGAGGACGCCAGGGAGAGAAGGACACCGTCTCCCATGCCGGGGAGGTAGCTGGTGGCGGCCGACTGAGATCTCTGTACTTTAGACCCTGGGAGGCAAGCCGGCCTGCCTTCCACGCTGGCAGCCTGCTCAGATCAGGGGGCTGGGGTTGGGGGCTGGGGTGAAGGGGTTCCTACACCCCAGGCAGCCCTCGCAGAATTGGCTGACTGCCAAGGTCAGGAGGGCTGGAGGGGCCTCCCTTCCCCACCGCCAGGGCTGTGTTCTGAGGAGAGGGGCGGGGGCGGCCCCTCCCTGGCCTCTGGTGTGGAGATGCGGGCCGGGCTCCCCGCACCAGCGTCTCTGTTGGTGTGAGTCCTCGTTGGATGTGAGCAGCAGAGCACCGTGGAGAGCACTCTAGAAATGGGAGTGCTTCCAGGCTGCAAGGGCTGAGACACCCCATGTCAGCTGAAAGGGGCTTGGGCCACCTGGGAGGCTGGTCCTCAGGCTGATCTTAGAACTTTGTACATATAAAGACTGACTTGACTGGTACAGTGATTTTAAACACCGTGGGGTTCCCTGGTGGTCCCGTGGTCAGACTCTGTGTCTTTGGTGCCAAAGCCCCCCATTAATCGCTGATCAGGGAACTGGGATCCCACAAGCCGGACCGTGTGGCCAAAAGTAGTAATAAATAAAGTGTGGTAAAATACACATAAAATTTACCATCTTAGTTATTTCTCTCTTTTCCTTTTTTTTTTTTTTTTTTTTTTTACTATTTTATTATTCATTTGGCTGCATTGGATGTTAGTTGCTACATGCAGGATCTCTCATTTCTGCACACGGGCTTAGTTGCCTTGCAGCATGTGAGGTCTTAGTTCTCTGACCAGGGACCGAGCCTGGGTCCCCTGCCTTGGAAGGCAGACTCATAACCACTGGACTACCAGGGAAGTCCCTTCAGTATTTTCTAAATATATATTTCCATAGTGTTGAGTATGTTCTCATTGTTGTATATACCGTTTCTGGAATTTACAAAAGTGAAACCATAGCTCCCCTCAAAAAGATCCACTTGCAGACATGGAAGACTCGTGGAGACCCCTACATAAGCTAAGATTCACCCCCCAAGAAGGCATGTTCGGCTGGGGCATCTCTGTTGTTCGCTTCTTGGAGCAGGGACCCCGAGACCGTGCAGCCTGAGGGCTCAGACCAGGAGCTGTGGACCGCACTATGCTGGCTCATATTCCATACTCTCGTTTGTAGCTGCCTGTCTCCGTCAAGTTGCTTAACTTCTCTGTGCCTCAGTGGCCCCGGGGGTCAGGTGAAAGGTGCGGGTGCGTGGTCATTCCTCACTCCCTGTTAGCTCTACAAAGTCGGTTAGGCCTAAGTAGGAACTGTAGACAATCAGGCGGTCAGGCGTGAGTCCTCAGTGTGTGAACTCGATTCTGGGAGGCCAGGGGGCTGTTGAGGTTGGGTATCTCAGAATCGGTTTGAAACTAACATGCAGGTCAGAAGAGTGTTGTCCTCTGAGGTCTCTTCTAGCCGTAGAAGTCACAGGGTGGGCTGGCTTCCAAACTCTGACTTCCAGGCGATCGTGCTTCTTGATGACTGGTACAGTGATTTTAAACACCGTGGGGTTCCCTGGTGGTCCCGTGGTCAGACTCTGTGTCTTTGGTGCCAAAGCCCCCCATTAATCGCTGATCAGGGAACTGGGATCCCACAAGCCGGACCGTGTGGCCAAAAGTAGTAATAAATAAAGTGTGGTAAAATACACATAAAATTTACCATCTTAGTTATTTCTCTCTTTTCCTTTTTCTTTTTTTTTTTACTATTTTATTATTCATTTGGCTGCATTGGATGTTAGTTGCTACATGCAGGATCTCTCATTTCTGCACACGGGCTTAGTTGCCTTGCAGCATGTGAGGTCTTAGTTCTCTGACCAGGGACCGAGCCTGGGTCCCCTGCCTTGGAAGGCAGACTCATAACCACTGGACTACCAGGAAGTCCCTTCAGTATTTTCTAAATATATATTTCCATAGTGTTGAGTATGTTCTCATTGTTGTATATACCGTTTCTGGAATTTACAAAAGTGAAACCATAGCTCCCCTCAAAAAGATCCACTTGCAGACATGGAAGACTCGTGGAGACCCCTACATAAGCTAAGATTCACCCCCCAAGAAGGCATGTTCGGCTGGGGCATCTCTGTTGTTCGCTTCTTGGAGCAGGGACCCCGAGACCGTGCAGCCTGAGGGCTCAGACCAGGAGCTGTGGACCGCACTATGCTGGCTCATATTCCATACTCTCGTTTGTAGCTGCCTGTCTCCGTCAAGTTGCTTAACTTCTCTGTGCCTCAGTGGCCCCGGGGGTCAGGTGAAAGGTGCGGGTGCGTGGTCATTCCTCACTCCCTGTTAGCTCTACAAAGTCGGTTAGGCCTAAGTAGGAACTGTAGACAATCAGGCGGTCAGGCGTGAGTCCTCAGTGTGTGAACTCGATTCTGGGAGGCCAGGGGGCTGTTGAGGTTGGGTATCTCAGAATCGGTTTGAAACTAACATGCAGGTCAGAAGAGTGTTGTCCTCTGAGGTCTCTTCTAGCCGTAGAAGTCACAGGGTGGGCTGGCTTCCAAACTCTGACTTCCAGGTGATCCTGATTCTTGATGATTGGGGTTCCACAGCATGCCGTTGCTTTGGAGAAGGTAGCAGGGTCCACACAGAAATATAGCTCATTGTATAAAGAAGCCAAAAGAGTTCCAAGTTTAAATTAACTATGGGCAAAGTAGTTGACAGCACTCTGCTCTCTTCTCTCTTACCTGGAGAGCCTTTAGTCACTGAAGTTGTGCTGTTTTCTCTCCTCTGGCTTTCTGAAAGCCTCCTCTTCTCTCTGGCACAAGTAGTCCCTCAGCTCAGGTGGTCAGTGCCTGATGCCGGGGGTCAGGCTGCAGCATTACCTGTCTTGCGGGCATTTGCTCTGTAAAAAGCCAAAACACAAAACGGTGCAAAGCTCACTCCATCGTTGCCACAGCTAGTGGATTCCCGGGGACGTGGGCAGGAAAGTGTCGGGAACCAGGGCCCATCCGTCAGCAACACCAGGACAGTCTGCACGGCCTCCTGACGTCAGGTGCAGTCCCGATGCTTGTGGCCTGCTGCCTGGCCCTTCCTGTGAGGCGGGCTTGTCTTCACCTGTCATCCTCGCGCACCTTTCATCTATGGCCCTCGATCGTAAGCTTGAAAAGGGCAGGATTCCTGTCTGATGGGCTGGTTTGTGGCATTTCCGAGAAGGCTCCGCTAAGGCACGTGATGGGTATGAGTTTGTACCGAGGCATCAAAAGCTTGGTGGGCCTAGGGGCGTCAGGAAGCACAGGCGTGGGGTCGGTGTGGGTGGAACCAGGGATCCAGAGCTTTGCTACTGACCAGCGGGGGGTCTCGGGCTAGGAGCGCTCGCCAGGCTTAGTTTCCTCATTGGTAACAGAAAAATTGTATTGGAGAGTCTTTGAAGTGATGGTGAGCTAATGAAGTTTGGTTATGTCAAGTTGCCAGACACACTTCTCATTCTCTACTTCTGTGGTTTAAAGTACTAGGTTTTTGTTTGTTTGTTTTTTCAGTACTAGTTCTATGGGTTTTTAAAAATCCAGTCTTTGTAAAGGTGCAGTTCTGCCCCCCCCACACACATACTTTTATTGAGATATAATTGACGTAACATTGCATTGGTCTTACATTTTATGATTCTCCCCCTCTAGTTGTGAATTTCAGACACGGCCACGTGCTTACAGTGTTACTCATGAGGGCGGCTTCCGAGAGCGGCACGGGGCACCGTCGTGTGTCCTGGGCTCCGCTGTGGGATCTGGGGAGGATCCCCTCGGGCCCTGCCTCGCTGGCCTCCGGTGCTGCCTGCTGGCGGAAGGCGGGCGAGCAGTAGCCTGGAGCTGTCCCCTCCTTCTGTCTGCGCTCGGGAGGCGGTCCCGTGGGCCCTGTAGTCTGGCTGACGTTTTCTCACTGACGGACGCTGGATGACACTGACTACAAAGCCCTTTGCAGCCTCAGATTCTCTCCAGCGTGGTGTTCCACACCGAGCCCGCTTTGCCTGACCTGTCCTCCTGGGGTGTCTGGGTAAATGGAGCCTCAGTGTTGCCTTTAGATATGCAAGCAGACACTCCTCTCGCGCCTTCCCTCCCACCCCTCCCTGCCTCCCTGCTAACCCTGGCCGCTGTCGCACAGGTATTAAGCCCCACGTACAAACAGAGGAATGAAGACTTCAGAAAACTCTTCAAGCAACTTCCAGACACGGAGCGCCTCATCGTTGGTGAGCAGGGTGACCTGGGTGTGGGGTGGGAAGGAAGTCAGGCTGCTCTGACGAGAGGGTCCCCTAGTCAGCCTGTCTGTCTGGAAGCTGGGAGAGAGGACGCTCAGAGCTGAGCACCAGGGGCGTCGCGGCCTCCCAGGAGCCCAGCCCAGCAGGACTGGCTGCCACTCGCGTCTCTGCAGACGGCCCAGCGGCAGAGGGACGGGGACCTGAGAGGGAGGGGCGTGCTGACTTGTGTCGGCCTTTCTGCCTCTAGCGTTCTTGCGTCTGCTTCCTCATCCACGCGTCTGCTTCCAGGTGGTAGCCTGTTTGGCACCCTTCGTGTTCCCAGTCAGGAGCTGCCAGGGACTCCTTTGGCCACGAGGCTCGTGTCTCTCACGCCTCGTCTGCGGTGGGCCGCTGGACTGGCCAGGGCAGCTGCGGAGGACGGCGTGTCTGACGGTCGCGGTTTGCTGAGAAGGCTCTCTGTCCCCCATTCCTCTGCAGATTACTCCTGCGCACTCCAAAGAGACATCCTCCTTCAGGGCCGACTCTACCTCTCTGAGAACTGGATCTGCTTCTACAGCAACATCTTCCGCTGGGAAACCCTGGTAACGACCTGGGGCAGGGGCTTCCCTGTGGGTCCGGTGGCTGGGAGACAAGACAGATGCGGTGACTGGCAGGTCCCATCGGGTGCCAGGATTGTGTGCTTCTGCAAGTGGCAGATGATGATGGGACCTCTGCCCATGTATCGGACTGTGTAGAAATGAGAGAGCCAGCTCCCTGGACCAAGAGTCAAGAGCACCTCGGGCTCCTGGCGAGGCCTGTTGTGCAGCCTCTGAAAGAAGGGGCTGAGTCAAGCGATCTCGGCGGCACTCCCTTCGCGGTTGAGAAGCTCGTAGCCTGTGCTCTGACCTCCCCTGTCTGAACTGGTGCCTGGCGGGCGCCCTTCTTCGCCTGACTCTACTCAGGCCGCCTCTTGCTTCTCGTCCCTTCTGTTTCTGTGCGGCTGCCAGCTGACCGTTCGTTTGAAGGACATCTGCTCCATGACGAAAGAGAAGACTGCTCGCCTCATCCCCAATGCCATCCAGGTCTGCACTGACTCGGAAAAGGTAAGGGGAGCCTGATCTTGGAGTTTCTGCTCCCCTAAACTCCAGTCTCCCTGCTCCAGGTCTCTCGCCCTCGGCTGCATGAGTGTGGGGCCAGCATTGGGGTGAGAGGTGGTAAGATGATGTGGACTGCAGGATGCACCTTGTGGTGGGCAGGCACGTAGAGCCTAAGCAGCAGGGAGGGGGCAGTGGTAGGATGTTGGACTTGGAGCCCGAACACCTGAATAGAGTCCCGCAATTGTAGGTATGTTACGTAACCTGAGCCTCAGTTTTCTTGTGTGTAAAGGGGAACCAGTGATACCTATTGATCAGAGTCTTGAAATGACCTCACATGTTTGACAATACTAAACTGTAAAGCGCTATATTGCGTAAATTGTACCGTTTTGTAACAGGAACCAGCTGATTTTCCCCAGGGACTGCCTTTGGCCACGAACGCCTGGGGGGGACTCAGGGCAGCTGCGGAGGACGGCGTGTCTGACGGTCGCGGTTTGCTGAGAAGGCTCTCTGTCCCCCATTCCTCTGCAGATTACTCCTGCGCACTCCAAAGAGACATCCTCCTTCAGGGCCGACTCTACCTCTCTGAGAACTGGATCTGCTTCTACAGCAACATCTTCCGCTGGGAAACCCTGGTAACGACCTGGGGCAGGGGCTTCCCTGTGGGTCCGGTGGCTGGGAGACAAGACAGATGCGGTGACTGTCAGGTCCCATCGGGTGCCAGGATTGTGTGCTTCTGCAAGTGGCAGATGATGATGGGACCTCTGCCCATGTATCGGACTGTGTAGAAATGAGAGAGCCAGCTCCCTGGACCAAGAGTCAAGAGCACCTCGGGCTCCTGGCGAGGCCTGTTGTGCAGCCTCTGAAAGAAGGGGCTGAGTCAAGCGATCTCGGCGGCACTCCCTTCGCGGTTGAGAAGCTCGTAGCCTGTGCTCTGACCTCCCCTGTCTGAACTGGTGCCTGGCGGGCGCCCTTCTTCGCCTGACTCTACTCAGGCCGCCTCTTGCTTCTCGTCCCTTCTGTTTCTGTGCGGCTGCCAGCTGACCGTTCGTTTGAAGGACATCTGCTCCATGACGAAAGAGAAGACTGCTCGCCTCATCCCCAATGCCATCCAGGTCTGCACTGACTCGGAAAAGGTAAGGGGAGCCTGATCTTGGAGTTTCTGCTCCCCCAAACTCCAGTCTCCCTGCTCCAGGTCTCTCGCCCTCGGCTGCATGAGTGTGGGGCCAGCAATGGGGTGAGAGGTGGTAAGGCGATGTGGACGGCAGGATGCACCTTGTGGTGGGCAGGCACGTAGAGCCTAAGCAGCGGGGAGGGGGCAGTGGTAGGATGTTGGACTTGGAGCCCGAACACCTGAATAGAGTCCCACAATTGTAGGTATGTTACGTAACCTGAGCCTCAGTTTTCTTGTGTGTAAAGGGGAACCAGTGATACCTATTGATCAGAGTCTTGAAATGACCTCACATGTTTGACAATATTAAACTGTAAAGCGCTATATTGCGTAAATTGTACCGTTTTGTAACAGGACAGCTCATCGGAAGGGACGAGGAGTCTGATAGGAAACAGGCTGTTTATATTGTTGCCATGGGGAAGATGCTGTAGATAAAATCCAGAGGGAGTAAACGCACTGTGATCTTTGACCTTTAACCGGAACCTGAAGACAGACACCTTCAGGGCTAGGAGTGGACGGAGCACAGGTCTACAGTGCCCTTGGACTCGGGCACTTCAGGGGCAAGAGCCCGGAGACCTGGGGTCTGCTAGGCTTGGCTTTGCATCCACGTCTAGCATGGAGCAGCGCTGTGATCACAGAGGCCCCCTCCCCTGACCATCCTGGGCCTCTTTACTACATATTAGCCGTTACATTTATTGTTCAAGGCTTTGGTGTGGTTGAAATGAAGGAACATTAGTGAAGCACCTAGAATGTGTTTGTCCGCATTCTTCCCACATTATACAAGTTCCCCACGAGTGTGTAAGCTCTGTAAGCAGCGGTCTCTTTCTGTTTTGTTACTGAGTTCAAAATATGTACAAGAGTGTGTGCACGGGCATTAGTGTGTGTACATGCAGAAGAGGGCACACGCTAATTAATATCTGTGTTTGCTGAATAACTGAATCAAAGGGTGAGTGGGTTACTAAGTTTTCCTCCTCCTTCCCACGGGCTGGTTCCCAGCTCACCACTTAACCTAGTCTCCATACGGAGGCAAAGGAAGCCTTTATGGAGTGAAAACTTAAAATCAGAAAGAGAAGCACAGAGAAAAGTTGGGTGGACATTGAAGGACTTGGAGACAGTGGGGCCTAGAGGTCCAGGGTGCTGAGCCCTGGCGAGCCAACCGTTTTTGCTGCAGAGCCCTGTGCTGTCATCATGGGTGACAAGAGTCAGCAGTAATTGAGGAGGAAATCAGTAGGGTTTTTTTTTTTTTTTTTAACATTTATTTATTTATTTATTTATTTTGCAGGGGGTGCGGGTTGGGGAGGGAGGGGCCGGGTGGGCCACTTCTATTGGTCTTTCATTTCTCTGTTTTCATCCGTCTTTGTTCTTTGGCTCTTGTGGGCCTCCCATCGCGGTGGCCTCTGTTGCCGCAGAGCACCGGCTCTGGGCGCATGCAATCCAGAGGTCCGGCTCGGTAATTGGACACATCGGTCTAGCCACTCCTCGGCACGTGGGATCTTCCCAGGCCAGGGATCGAACCGGCGCCCCTTGCACTGCAAGGCGGTGTCCTTACCCACTGGACCACCAGGGAAGCCCGGGTTTTTTTTTTTTTTAGGAGCACCATGTCTCTGTCCATTGTATTGTAAGTCTTCACAGACACTTCTTGCCATTTTCTCTTTCAATCCAGCACTTTTTCACGTCGTTCGGGGCCCGGGATAGGACGTACATGATGATGTTCCGTCTCTGGCAGAATGCTCTTCTGGAAAAGGTGAGTCCTGATGGGCTTCCTCCTTGGCCTCAGGATGCCCACCCTCTAGAAGGTCCCTTTCCCTCCGGCGGGGGCCTACTGGGGAGACTGTTCTTGCTGCAGCATTGGCCTGCTCCCAAGAGGCCGCTGCTTCCCCCGGAGGAGTTCTAGAACGCCTCCAGGCTCACAGTAACGTGTCCTCCCGTCCAGGGAACCCAGGTGCTGGCTGTGGTGTGTCCTCTTATGTGAATGGCCTCCTAGCCACCTGGAGCAGGGCCCTGTTGACCTAGGGCATTGCTGTCCAGCTGGTTTAATCAGGTTGTGGTAAGACACAGACCCAGGAGAGACTGCCATGGAGGAAGAGGTGTCTGTGCTCAGAGGTCCCTAGAAGCAGAGGCCCGGCGTGCGGGCAGGCAGCTCCAGGTCAGGCAGGAGGCAGAGAGCGCGAGGGATCACAGGGACAGGAGCCTTCGTGGTGGCTTTCCACACGAAAGAATGGACGTGTGAGGCAGACTGCGCTGGCCAGGTCGGTTTAAGATGGGCTCGTTTGAATGTCTCATTGGGCTTCAGGGTAGAGAGACTGTCTTGGGGTTATTTGTACAAGAGCGTATCAGAACCTAAGAGCTGGGAAAAGGAGGTGGTGGGGTGCGGGCTTCGGCTTGATGGGCTCTCATAGGAAAGGTGGGCCCCCTGGTGAGGGGGTTTCTAGCTCTAGGAATTAGTGAATCCTGCAAAGGCAGGCCCTCCCCTGGCAGCAAGGCCTCAGATGCTGGAGCGTCAAAAATACAGAAAATAGGATTGGAGGTTTGGGGTTAGCAGGGGCAAAGTATTATATATAGAATAGGTAAGCAATAAGGTCCTGCCATATAGCACAGGAGACTCTCATCAATATCCTGTGATAAGCCATATGGAAAAGAATATCAAAAAGAATATATATATATATATGTATATATATGTATATATTAAAAAAAAGTATATCCATATGTATTCTTGCCTGGAGAATCCCATGGACAGAGGAGCCTGGCAGGCGACAGTCCACGGGGTCACAAAGAGTCAGGCACGACTGAAGTGATTTAGCGCGTATATGTCTATATGTGTGTGTATATGTATTTATATACGTGTAACTGAATCGCTTTGCTGTACTCAACATTGTGCGTCAGCTATATGTAAATAAAATTTTTAAGGGCTTCCCTGGTGGTCCAGGGTAAGGACACAGCCTTGCAGTGCAAGGGGCGCTGGTTCGATCCTTGGCCTGGGAAGATCCCATGTGCCACGGAGCGGCTGGACCCATGTGTCCAATTGCCGAGCCGGAGCTCTGGAGCGCATGCGCCCAGAGCCGGTACTCTGCGACAACAGAGGCCACCGCGATGGGAGGCCCACACGGGCCAAAGAACAAAGATGGATGAAAATGGACAAATGAAAGACCAATAGAAGTGGCCCACCCGCCCCCTCCCTTCCCACCCCACCCCAAAATAAATAAATAAATAAATAAATAAATCTTTAAAAAAAAAAAAAAACACGGAAAATAGGAAGATAGAGTTAATACAGCTACTAGTTGTCCACCTCAGGGAACGGGACGTTGTGGGATAGGCTGATGAAGGAGACATGGCGGCAGGCACACACACGCAGATGCAGGTGCTGGAGGGGTGGAGTGGTTGAGAAACAGTCTCCCAGTCAGGGAGAGACCTAGGGGGAGAAGCTATACGATATTATAATTGCATATTATGTAATTACATTTTGTTGTTGTTTCATTGCTAAGTCGTGGTTCAACTCTTTGCAACCCCATGGACTGTAGCCCACCAGGTTCCTCTGTCCAAGGAATTTCCCAGCAAGCACACTGGAGTGGGTTGCCATTTCCACCTCCAGGGGATCCTCCTGACCCAGGGGTTGATCCTAAATCTCTTGCATTGTAGGTGGATTATTTCCAGTGAACCACCAGGGAAGCCCAATTACATAATAGTATAATTTCATATTATAAAATTGCGTATTATAGTAATATTATAATTACAACTGTACATATGACATGTATTTATTTGAACATATGTGGCTAACCACCTTGACTCTAGCCCAAACTTACTACTATCTAAAAACATTGAGTAGGTATGTTATTTAGAGTTTCTTCTAACCTGAAAGTCTGTAGCCCTCGTGTAAATCCTGGTAACTTATTAAGAGTTGATCGTTGGCCTTTACCAGCCATGGATAACAGTAAAATGATAATGTTTGGGTTTCCATTGGCCGATTTGAATTTTCAGCTCACAACCCGCCATTTCTCAGACAGGGTTATCCATATGGTTGGAAAAACCTCTCACAAAGTATCGAAGAATTCTGCCTGATGTGCAGGGTCAGCTGCCCGTGCCTGTCCTGGCTGCCATCAGACACGCGAGCCCAGCGGACTCAGTCAGGGGAGGCTGCGTGGAGAAGGGAGCTGCAAGGAAGGAGAGGAGGTGGTCTGGCAGAGAGGCAGAGGTGCCCTGGGTAGGGCGGAGGGTGTCCCTCGAGGCCAGCTGAGAGCAGGAAGGTCCAGGTCCAGGAGAAGCAGGTGCCTCCCCCTGGTACCAGGAGAGCAGGCCCAGGGATCTGCCCCACCCACCCCAGCCCCTGCGGGCTCAGAGAGAACCCCGACGCTGCTGCTCTGCGCCCTTCTCGTCAGCTGGGAACCCGGAAGCCTGCCTCATGGCGTCCTGCCAGCTGCCGGCTTCTTAAACCATGGGGTCAGAGAAAGCGCTCGTTCCTTATCAGATCTATTGGTGGGGACATTCTTTTTTTTTTTTTTTTTGAAGGATAATTGCTTGACGGAATTTTGTGGTTTTCTGTCAAACAGCTCCATGAAGCAGCCATAGGGATACCTATGTCCCCCCTTCTTCAGTCTCGCTCCCATTTCCCTCCACATCTCACCCCCCCCGGCCATTACAGAGCCCCTAATCGATGGTGGGACCATTCTTAAAACTTGATTTAAAAAAAAAGCCTACTGACTGCTTCTGTTTTTCTGAACGCTTCTTTTTTTCATTTCCTTATCCCTCTCACCTTCTCTTCCTCCTTACAACTCAGGGCTCATCCACGGTCTCTGCCTTTGGCTTTCATTATTTGACATCCTATTGCCTCTTGCCCCAAACTCCAGACCTCAATGAGAGCTGACTTTTCTGAGGACAGTGCTTTGGAGAAGGACTTGTAGACAGCCAGTGAAATGAGAAAAGCTGTTACATGGAACTAACACATCAACCTGTACACACGCTGATTGCGGTCAAGAATAAAGAAGGAAGTATCCGGGCAGTGAGAAGGAAATGGCAACCCACTCCAGTAGTCTTGCCTGGAAAATCCCATGGACGGGCTGCAGTCCATGGGATCACAAAGAGGCTGACACAACTGAGCAGCTTAGCACAGCACAGTCAGGCATTGAATGCAAGGACCTTCAATGCCCCTGAAACTGTGAGAATGTCGGCTCCTTTCCAAGCACAGGGACTGCCCGCTGTGGAAGGGGCCACCTCTCACAAAGTATCGAAGAATTCTGCCTGATGTGCAGGGTCAGCTGCCCGTGCCTGTCCTGGCTGCCATCAGACACGCGAGCCCAGCGGACTCAGTCAGGGGAGGCTGCGTGGAGAAGGGAGCTGCAAGGAAGGAGAGGAGGTGGTCTGGCAGAGAGGCAGAGGTGCCCTGGGTAGGGCGGAGGGTGTCCCTCGAGGCCAGCTGAGAGCAGGAAGGTCCAGGTCCAGGAGAAGCAGGTGCCTCCCCCTGGTACCAGGAGAGCAGGCCCAGGGATCTGCCCCACCCCCCCCAGCCCCTGCGGCTCAGAGAGAACCCCGACGCTGCTGCTCTGCGCCCTTCTCGTCAGCTGGGAACCCGGAAGCCTGCCTCATGGCGTCCTGCCAGCTGCCGGCTTCTTAAACCATGGGGTCAGAGAAAGCGCTCGTTCCTTATCAGATCTATTGGTGGGGACATTCTTTTTTTTTTTTTTTTTGAAGGATAATTGCTTGACGGAATTTTGTGGTTTTCTGTCAAACAGCTCCATGAAGCAGCCATAGGGATACCTATGTCCCCCCTTCTTCAGTCTCGCTCCCATTTCCCTCCACATCTCACCCCTCCCGGCCATTACAGAGCCCCTAATCGATGGTGGGACCATTCTTAAAACTTGATTTAAAAAAAAAGCCTACTGACTGCTTCTGTTTTTCTGAACGCTTCTTTTTTTCATTTCCTTATCCCTCTCACCTTCTCTTCCTCCTTACAACTCAGGGCTCATCCACGGTCTCTGCCTTTGGCTTTCATTATTTGACATCCTATTGCCTCTTGCCCCAAACTCCAGACCTCAATGAGAGCTGACTTTTCTGAGGACAGTGCTTTGGAGAAGGACTTGTAGACAGCCAGTGAAATGAGAAAAGCTGTTACATGGAACTAACACATCAACCTGTACACACGCTAATTGCGGTCAAGAATAAAGAAGGAAGTATTCAGGCAGTGAGAAGGAAATGGCAACCCACTCCAGTAGTCTTGCCTGGAAAATCCCATGGACGGGCTGCAGTCCATGGGATCACAAAGAGGCTGACACAACTGAGCAGCTTAGCACAGCACAGTCAGGCATTGAATGCAAGGACCTTCAATGCCCCTGAAACTGTGAGAATGTCGGCTCCTTTCCAAGCACAGGGACTGCCCCGCTGTGGAATGGGCCACCTTTGAGGTGTCACACCCTGTTCCTGGGCCTAATCCATCGGGGCCTGTGAGGCCACTGTTAGTATCAGGAGATTCCTGCAGATGGGGAAGACTGGCCAAGGGTGTTGGTGCTCATTCTGGGTCCGGCTCAGAAGCTCCGTGATCACTCTGGCCACAGAGTAGCCTCAGTTTTATGCTGCTTAATGCCGGACTTCCCTGACAGGAGTAGGAAGAGACCATTCTCAAAGGCCCATGGTCCTGCTGTGCAAACCCATGTTGAGGGAACAGGCCGAGTTCCTGGCTTTGCTAAAGCCATATTCTTAGGGCAGAGCTGGAGGTCTTGCTGAGATCTGGAACAGAGCATAGAGCCAGGGACGGGGTTGTCATGCAGCCGCTGCTCTCCGCTCCTCCAGCATTTGGCATTTGGCTTCTCCTCCCTTGAGGGAGTCCAGCTCGACTCGGTGCCTCTGTGGAGAGAGGGGTCCCGGGGAAGGGAGGGTCAGAGCCTCTCTGCTGTCCCCCGCAGCCCCTGTGCCCCAAGGAACTGTGGCACTTCGTCCACCAGTGCTACGGGAATGAGCTGGGCCTGACCAGCGACGACGAGGACTATGTGCCCCCTGATGACGACTTCAACACGATGGGGTGAGCCAGGTGGAGGGAGGGCTGCCTGGAGCCTTTCGACACTGGGCGGGCAGATGGCCAGGGAAATGACATCGAAGCAAGGCGGGGGGAGGGTCCTGGGAGGGCTGGGAGGCCCTCCCGGTGGAGGGAGAAACTCCAGACCTCAATGAGAGCTGACTTTTCTGAGGACAGTGCTTTGGAGAAGGACTTGTAGACAGCCAGTGACATGAGAAAAGCTGTTACATGGAACTAAGACATCAACCTGTACACACGCTGATTGCGGTCAAGAATAAAGAAGGAAGTATCCGGGCAGTGAGAAGGAAATGGCAACCCACTCCAGTAGTCTTGCCTGGAAAATCCCATGGACGGGCTGCAGTCCATGGGATCACAAAGAGGCTGACACAACTGAGCAGCTTAGCACAGCACAGTCACGCATTGAATGCAAGGACCTTCAATGCCCCTGAAACTGTGAGAATGTCGGCTCCTTTCCAAGCACAGGGACTGCCCCGCTGTGGAAGGGGCCACCTTTGAGGTGTCACACCCTGTTCCTGGGCCTAATCCATCAGGGCCTGTGAGGCCACTGTTAGTATCAGGAGATTCCTGCAGATGGGGAAGACTGGCCAAGGGTGTTGGTGCTCATTCTGGGTCCGGCTCAGAAGCTCCGTGATCACTCTGGCCACAGAGTAGCCTCAGTTTTATGCTGCTTAATGCTGGACTTCCCTGACAGGAGTAGGAAGAGACCATTCTCAAGGGCCCACGGTCCTGCTGTGCAAACCCATGTTGAGGGAACAGGCCGAGTTCCTGGCTTTGCTAAAGCCATATTCTTAGGGCAGAGCTGGAGGTCTTGCTGAGATCTGGAACAGAGCACAGAGCCAGGGACGGGGTTGTCATGCAGCCGCTGCTCTCCGCTCCTCCAGCATTTGGCATTTGGCTTCTCCTCCCTTGAGGGAGTCCAGCTCGACTCGGTGCCTCTGTGGAGAGAGGGGTCCCGGGGAAGGGAGGGTCAGAGCCTCTCTGCTGTCCCCCGCAGCCCCTGTGCCCCAAGGAACTGTGGCACTTCGTCCACCAGTGCTACGGGAATGAGCTGGGCCTGACCAGCGACGACGAGGACTATGTGCCCCCTGATGACGACTTCAACACGATGGGGTGAGCCAGGTGGAGGGAGGGCTGCCTGGAGCCTTTCGACACGGGGCGGGCAGATGGCCAGGGAAATGACATCGAAGCAAGGCGGGGGGAGGGTCCTGGGAGGGGGCTGTGGGAGGCCCCTCCCCGGTGGAGGGAGAGGAAGTGGGTGGCTGGGCCTGCCCACGAAGGGCAGGTGGAAAGTGGGAAGGTCAGGCTGGACGCTGAGGGCCGTGGGCAGCCAGCGTGATGATTGGCTTTTCTCAGAGAGGAATGAGAAACCAGAGAAGGCTTCAAGTAGATAATTGATGAGACCTGACTTAACATTTTAACATCCCTCTGGCTCCGGGGTTGAAGATAGACTGAAGAGGGGGCCAGGGCGGAGCAGCTAAGAGGCTGCTGAATAATTTAGATCATTTAGATGAGAGGCGATGGTGGTTTGGACCAGGAGGATAGCAGTAAGTGGTTAGTTTCTGAATATTTCTGGAAGATAGAACCAGACCGATTCTGGAGGATTTGCTGATGGGTCAGAAAGGACACAAAGGTGGCTTTCAGGATCTACCAGCTGGAAGGATCGAGCTGTTCTTAACTGAGATGGACAATACTAGAAGCCAAGCAGGTGTGAGCAGAGATCGGGAGCTTGATTTCTGGCAAGCTGAGTTTGAGATGACTGCTCGCCATGTGGAGATGTCACACAGGCATTTATGTGTATGAGCGTGGGGTTCATGAGGAGGTCTGAGCTAGGGACATAACCTTAGTGGCCGAGACCATCAGGCGGTAGAATTAACATAAGAAGAAGCTCAGGGCCTGGACCTGGGAAAGAAGCAGCGAAAGAAATCACAAAAGAATGTCCAGTGAGGTGGGAGGGAGGCTGGCAGAGTTTCGCATCTGGAAGGCAAGGGAGGAGTGTTGTGAGGAGAGCAGATGGTACTCAGGTACCATTTCGGACTCTTAATAGTGGTATCCCTTCACTCTGTGAGCACCTCCTAGATTATTTCTAAAATGCACATCGTGCTGTATGCAGAGTTGTTGTGCATCCAGATGCAGTCGCGTGTGAAGCAGAAGTTAGAAGCTGATGAGGACAGGGTGGTGGTTTCTCCCTTGGGAGAAGCGGCAGGGGCAGACCAGCGGTGACGGAAGAAGGCTGCCCGCCTTTATCTCAAGGAGGGTTTCTCCTCGCGCATGTGATGCAGAGAAGTTTGCTGTTGATGACCCAGAATCTGGGTAGTAGCGGCTAAGGGCACTCTTTCAAAGTCCTGTCCTCATCACTGTGGGAGGTCAGATGTATGCTCAGAGCCCAGATGTTTGATGAAGATGGTCAGCTTGGGGGGTTGGGAGGAGGCACGGGAGGCCAATGAGAAAAAGGGAAGTTTAAGACACATAATGCTCATATTGAATAGGGTGCCTAGAAAAAATGAGTTTGGGGCTAGCGATTTTACCATGGGGCGAGGGTCTCAGTGGGAAGGAGGGTTTAGGAGGACTCAGGGACAGGGAGTGGGCGGAGGAAGCCGTGGACACAGCAAAGAAGCAGGCGAGCCTGTAATTCTTGGAGGAGAGATGGGTGTGAGTTCTGTGTCTTGGCCACCGAGGTTAACGTAGGTTCATGTCTCTTCTCAGCTACTGTGAGGAGATCCCCGTAGAGGAGAATGAAGTGAATGACAGCTCGTCCAAAAGCAGTATAGAGACCAAGCCGGATGTCAGCCCACAGCTGCCCAAGAAATCCATCACCAACAGCACGCTGACGTCCACGGGGAGCAGCGAAGCGCCCGTCTCGGTATGGGCGGAGAGCCCCACCTTGCTTCCGCCCCAACCCAGGGGCGGTGTTTCCCAGCCATTAGCTCCACGAGACCCCCGCCTGGGGGCAGAGAGAGGGAAGGCTGGTTGCTCTGTGGCCTGTTTATGCAGAGGCAGCCCGGAGCAGAGGCGGCTCCTCGTTTGAATGAGTGTGGAGGCCAGAGCTGGGCTCTCAGTGCTTTGGGTACCCAATTCTGTTTGGCTTCTGAGCAGATGGGACTCATTTCAGGTCCACTGGGTAAACTTTGCCCTCGGCGGACTGCCATGATCTGCCTGCTGGCGGAGAACTACTCCAGGTCTTCTTTCATGGCCTTGATCAGAAGTCAGTCATACCTGAATACAGGCCTGCAGGACTGCTCTCTGTGCACTCATGCCATAAGTCACGAGGGACCTCCTAGGATCGCCCTCAAGGCTACTTTCCTGCTGTGCTAGGCTTTGCAAAAGACCTAACAGGGTATCAGAGGCTGTGTCCTCTGGGACTTGGTAATGGAGGGAGCAGAAGCTTGATGAAGGAAATGTCCAGGTGTGAGCTGACCGGTAGAAAAAAAGGTTTCTGGTCTAAGGGAGCCTTGTGTTCTGGTGACTTAGGAGTCAGGTCACTTGGCCTTGGAATGAAAACATCCACTTGATGCCTAATCTTCATTTCTGTCTCTGAGGTTAACTTTTTTTTTTAAGTTATTGTATCTTTTTTTTTTTTTTTCCTGCTGGGTCTTTGTTGCAGCGTTTGGGCTCCCTGGTTGCAGCCTGTGGGCTTCAGTGCTCCAAGACACGTGGGATCTGAGTGCGCCAACCAGGCATCGATCTCACATCCTCTGCCTTACAAGGCAGATTCTTAACCACCGGACCAGCAGGAAGTCCCTGAGGTTAACTTTAAAATGTGAAGAGTTGTACCTATTTCCTTCCACGGCCAAAGGGAGAATGGATCAGAAACTTTTGACCCTCTCAGAAAACAGGGCCGTGGTAGAGACGGGCTCGTGTGGTGATAGGCCTGTGGAGGCCTGGGCCTGGGGGGGAGCCGAACTGCAGATCTGGCTGTGCCCGTGTGCCATGGGGCTGGGTCAGGACGAGGACGGGGCCTCGTGCTGTGTTCTCTCCCCCACTGCAGAGCCGGGGAGACCTCGGCTGCACCCTCCGGCTCCCGAGCACTCTGAGCATGCGGGCGGTCTGCCTTGCCCGTGGAGAGCAGGCCAGGCTGACCGCCCTGTCTCCACCGCAGCTTGACGGCTTGCCCCTGGAGGAAGAGGCGCCGGAGGGCGACGGGGCCCTGGAGCAGGAGCTCGCCATCGACGGCATCGTCGGGGAGAAGATGGAGATCGTCGCGCCGGTCACCTCCCCCTCGCTGGACTTCAACGACAACGAGGACCTCCCCACTGAGCTCAGCGACTCTTCCGACACCCATGACGAAGGTGGGCGTCGACAGGGGGCGCAGAGGGGCCCTTCTGCTCTGCACACACTTTGCAGGCTTAGCGGGTGTTCCCGTCTGGAGACTAGGGTCAGTTCTGGCTTCCTGGTGGAAGGGGGGGTAGGTCGCCCAACTCATTTAAAGCAAGATACAGTTGCTCGTAGCAGACATCCGTTTTCTCAGGCACTCACTGTAGGAGCCTCATCTTCTCCTGTTAGTCTTTCTGGACTCAGTGGGTAATGCTCGGTCCTGCCATTTAGTCTTGCCCCTACCTGTCCCACCAGTTGGCACTGGCTTCCCCACAGCCCTGCCCTCAGTGTTTATGTCACCAGCAAAGTGCCAGCCTGCTGCCCCGGGAAACCTGTGGTTGTTAAAGTCACTAAGTCCTGTCCGACTCTTCTGCAGCCCTGTGGACTGTAGCCCTCCAGGCTCCTCTGTCCATAGAATTTTCCCGGCAAGATTGCTCGAGTGGGTTGCCATTTCTTCCTCCAGGAGATGTTTCCAACACAGGGATCAAACTGGCATCTTCTGTGTTGGCAGGTGGATTCTTGACCCCTGAGCCACCAGCAAAGCCCCTGGAAATAGTTGGGTTTTAATAGACACTTGCTTTGTCTCCAGCACGGGGGTTTTAGACCTGGTTTACTGCCAGGTCAGACAGACTATGGAGACTTCTCTGTTACTTCTAAGTGTGTAGCTTCTTCCTTCCCTCCTGCACAGGGTTGGCGTCTTGCCCTCACCCTGAAGTCCACGGCCTCGCACATTCCAGGGCGAGAGGCCAGAGGCTCCGTGCTCCCGAGTGTGACTGACGAGCACTGAGAGTGGGTTGTGGGAGGTGACTTGTGAGGCTGTGCAGACAGTGCTCCCTCACCCATCTGGGGACCGTCTCTCCCAGGAGTCACCTGTCGTGGTGCCTCCCCTGTTGTTGGCTTGCCACTGCCCTCAGGGTGCAGGGACGGTGCAGACGATTTGCGCAGGTGGGTGCTGAGGAATAGCAGGGGCACCGCTCAGGTAAACTGAGACGTGAGTGTCCCCCAGCTGCGTTCCACCATCCTGATCCTGCACAGTGGTGGCACAGACCCTCCAGGATGTTCGTGAGGTCTTCCCTGGTCTTCTCAGAGCTACAGGGATGCCAGAAATGTCAGCGTCCTGCTTGAGCTCCGACAGCAGCCCTTGAGGCTGCCACGAGGGCCTGTGGGGTGCCAAGGGCTTGCGAGGAGTGCTGGGCTGTGAGCAGTTCTGTGCTGAGGGGATTCCCAGCTGGCTCAGTGGCAAAGAATCTGCCCATCAAGCAGGAGACTCCTGTTCAGCACCTTCCTGGGTTGGGAAGATCCCCTGGAGTAGGAAATGACTACCCGCTCCAGTATTTTTTTTTTTAAGTTTTTTTTTTTCTTCTTTTATTTTTATTTATTTTCATCCATCTTTTTTATTCTTTGTCATGTGTGGGCCTCCCATCGCAGTGGCCTCTCTCACTGCAGAGCACCGGCTCTGGGCGCATGCGCGCCAGAGCTCCGACTCGGTAATTGGACACACCAGTCCAGCCGCTTTGTGGCACGTGGGATCTTCCCAGGCCAGGGGTCGAACAGATCTTCGACTTTCTTCCTCCAAGATGTTTCCAACACAGGGATCAAACTGGCATCTTCTGTGTTGGCAGGTGGATTCTTGACCCCTGAGCCACCAGCAAAGCCCCTGGAAATAGTTGGGTTTTAATAGACACTTGCTTTGTCTCCAGCACGGGGGTTTTAGACCTGGTTTACTGCCAGGTCAGACAGACTATGGAGACTTCTTTGTTACTTCTAAGTGTGTAGCTTCTTCCTTCCCTCCTGCACAGGGTTGGCGTCTTGCCCTCACCCTGAAGTCCACGGCCTCGCACATTCCAGGGCGAGAGGCCAGAGGCTCCGTGCTCCCGAGTGTGACTGACGAGCACTGAGAGTGGGTTGTGGGAGGTGACTTGTGAGGCTGTGCAGACAGTGCTCCCTCACCCATCTGGGGACCGTCTCTCCCAGGAGTCACCTGTCGTGGTGCCTCCCCTGTTGTTGGCTTGCCACTGCCCTCAGGGTGCAGGGACGGTGCAGACGATTTGCGCAGGTGGGTGCTGAGGAATAGCAGGGGCACCGCTCAGGTAAACTGAGACGTGAGTGTCCCCCAGCTGCGTTCCACCATCCTGATCCTGCACAGTGGTGGCACAGACCCTCCAGGATGTTCGTGAGGTCTTCCCTGGTCTTCTCAGAGCTACAGGGATGCCAGAAATGTCAGCGTCCTGCTTGAGCTCCGACAGCAGCCCTTGAGGCTGCCACGAGGGCCTGTGGGGTGCCAAGGGCTTGCGAGGAGTGCTGGGCTGTGAGCAGTTCTGTGCTGAGGGGATTCCCAGCTGGCTCAGTGGCAAAGAATCTGCCCATCAAGCAGGAGACTCCTGTTCAGCACCTTCCTGGGTTGGGAAGATCCCCTGGAGTAGGAAATGACTACCCGCTCCAGTATTTTTTTTTTTAAGTTTTTTTTTTTCTTCTTTTATTTTTATTTATTTTCATCCATCTTTTTTATTCTTTGTCATGTGTGGGCCTCCCATCGCAGTGGCCTCTCTCACTGCAGAGCACCGGCTCTGGGCGCATGCGCGCCAGAGCTCCGACTCGGTAATTGGACACACCAGTCCAGCCGCTTTGTGGCACGTGGGATCTTCCCAGGCCAGGGGTCGAACAGATGCCCCTTGCACTGCAAGGCAGACTCTTTATCCACTGGACCACCAGGGGAGCCCCACCCCAGTATTCTTGCCTGGGAAATCCTATGGACAGAGGAGCCTGGTGGGCTACAGTCTATATATATTTACTTGGGGTCTCAAAGAGTCAGACATGACTGAGCATGCACATACCTCTCCTTGGCAACTTTCCTTCTGTAGAAAATTAAGTTTCTTGAAGTCACAGAGGGTAAAGGCTGCCTTAGGAAAGGAGAGCAGACCTTGCACATCACAGAGCACCGCGCTGCAGCCCAGCCCAGAAGCTTTTATATGAAGACTCATCAGTGTCCCTGGTCACCCCTGTGCCGTGGGCTGCCCTGGCATTTGCTGTCACTTAACGTATGGACTCGTGATAACTGATCCTCTGGGTTCCAGGAGGCCCAGGAAGTAGTCATTTATTATATTTAAATTTTAGTCTGAGGTCACCTTAATGTGGAAGTCTTGAAAGTGGAAGGGCAAGTAGCACCTTGGCAAACTGGAAAAGGTGCGTGAACGGGATGCACCTGGAGCCACGGTGCACTTACCGGTCAAGGAAGGAGGCCCAGGGACGCAAGTCACAAACGGTAGAGGCCAGGGCCCACCCCATTCCAGGGCTTCCCTCGAGCCTCGGTGGTCACTCCCATATTAGCCACGGAGACCTCAGTGCACTGCGGGCCGTGTCTCCCCATCCCCATCTACCTGCTTATCCTCTGTACAGGCGAGGTCCAGGCCTTCTACGAGGACCTGAGTGGCCGGCAGTACGTGAATGAAGTCTTCAATTTCAGTGTGGACAAGCTCTACGACCTCCTGTTCACCGACTCACCCTTCCAGCGGGATTTCATGGAGCAGCGACGCTTCTCCGGTCCGTCCCCCACGCCGGGCTGCTGTCTCCCACCCCTTCCTTCCCTGTCCACTCTGCTCCCCTCTTTTGTGGAGCACCCTCCTTTTCCCAGCCACCTGACGCACCAGGCTGTCCCCTCTCTGGCCTCACACGGTTCTGGAACTCTGCAGGGCCCTTCCTAGCTGCTTCTCCCCATGCCACTGCAGCTGTACCAGCCCTCTGTGCCCAGACCTTCCGTGCTGGACCTTTAAAGGCTCGGCAGCAAACAGGACCCCACCCCTACCCCCAGCCAGGGCTCAGCATCTAGCAGAGACAGCTACCACGTCCTAGTCAGCACGTGCCGTCCACCGGGCACATGACTCTGTCTCAGTCAATCCTCCAGTCTGCCCTGGGGACCAGTGTTGTGGTCCCCACCATACCAGGGAGAGCTGGAACTCAGACCCTTATCACACGCCCAAGATCATGCCGCTGAGAAGGGGCCCAGCTGGGATTCAGACCTTGGGCCCTCAGTCAGTGCTTTGTGCCACATGCTCCGTGCCCCTGCTCGGCTGCGCCACGGGGACTGGAGGGCTTCGCATCGTCCGAATCTGTGGAGGGGCCCTCGGGCACCAGCACGCCTCTGGCAGGAGGAGGGGCATGCTGAGGGCACGAGGAGGTCGTGCCCTGGAGGAGAGGACTTCTTCCCCAGGATCCCAGGCCCTCATCACAGTAGCTCCAGTGTTGGCAGCACCCCCGCAGGTGGCCCCAGGACCTCCTGCCCCGGCCCCAGAACAATCCGCATTCCGGAGCCTGTGTAGGACCCTGGCCAGGCTACAATGAGCCTCTGTGTGCTCCGACGCTCCCTGCCCTCCGCCTCCTCCGCCGACCCTCAGGCTCCCGTCGGCTTCCTTTGGGGGGCCAGTCGGCAGCCAGTACAGCTGAGGGGAGGCCACCGGAGGGGACATTCAGAGTAGGGACGCAGACCTCCGTCCCTCCCTCACCCCCGGGCCCCTCTCTCCCCACAGATATCATCTTCCATCCGTGGAAGAAGGAGGAGAATGGCAACCAGAGCCGCGTGATCCTCTACACCATCACCCTTACCAACCCTCTGGCGCCCAAAACTGCCACCGTCAGGGAGACGCAGGTGAGCCAAGGCCGGGCTGGGGGAGCCCAGAGAGAGGTCAGGAGACATGTCTGGGCGCGGGTGATGTTCAGCCTGAACGGTGCTTAGATGCTTCGCGGGTTCGGGGTCCCCGTCCAGCAGTCAGGAGTGGGCTGGGGGAGGTCGGGGGGAGGGGCTTTACCAGCTCGCCCCTCCTCCCCCTGAGCCCACCCTCTCCCCGCCGCAGACCATGTACAAGGCGAGCCAGGAGAGCGAGTGCTACGTGATCGACGCCGAGGTCCTCACGCACGACGTGCCGTACCACGACTACTTCTACACCATCAACCGCTACACGCTCACCCGCGTGGCCCGCAACAAGAGTCGACTCAGGTGCCGGCTCTGCGGGCGGGCGGGTTCAGAGAGAGTTCCCAGTGCACCCGGGGAACCTGCGTCAGAGGGCGCTGATGGCCTTCGAAGGAGGAGGGGAGGCTGGGTGTGTTGGCTACGGCTCAGTCTGTAGTCTGTCTTCTCTCTGAAGGTTCCAAGACCCCCTCCACCCTCCCCCAGCCTAATAGTTCATGCTTCTCTCCACCATGCGTTCCTTCACCCGTGTGTGTGTGTGTGTCTCCCTCTCTCTGTTTTTCAGATATTTATTAGGCTGTGCTGGGTCTTCGTTGCAACATGCGGGATATTAGTTGTGGCATACAGGAGCTTTAGTTCAAGCATGGGAATGCTTGGTTGCAGCATGTGGTATCGAGCTCCCTAACTAGGGGTTGAACCCAAGCCCCCTGCATTGGGAACTCGAAATCTTAGCCACTGGACCACCGGGGAAGCTCCTGTGTGTCTCTTTAGTAAAATGGTCACAGTCACTGCTATTGAGAGGTTGTCTCCAGTTTAAAGCATTATGTAGGTAGTTCCCTTCCATGAGCTGGATTCTTTAGAATCCCTCAAGGAAGTAGATTTAGCCTCACTTTTCAGATAAGCAAACTGAGGGTTATATAAGATGAGTAGCTTTCCCAAGAGTCAAAAGCACTGAAACGCAAGTCTTAGAAAAGCAAACTGCTGCCCTTCCCGCCCTGCCAAGTCCTGGACTCGTCTCCCTGATGGGCAGTGGCTGCAGCTGTCCTGGCCAGCGGGAGCCCGTGCGTCCGCTCCAGCGCCCAGCCCAGGGTCTGCACTCGGCAGAGTCAGGAAGTGCTGATCGAAGGATTCGTTTGCTGCTGTTTGTGGGGAGAGTCCTGTCTGGGGCACTGTGATGTGCATTTCAAGGATGGAAGAAATTTAGACCCCAACATTTTAAGAAGCTTGTCGTGGGATGGAAAAGCCAAGACACACAGCCGGCCGTCTGAGAGGAACCGGTTGTCCACCTTGAGTCTTAGACCAAGTTCTTCTGTGGAGCAGAAATTTACTCGTGTCATTCAGATAAAATAGGAGTTTGGCGAAAGGCTGCAGAGGGGTGGCTGGGGAGTCAGGAAGGTTGAATACCTGCACCTCGAAAAGGGCCTGAATCTTTCTCATCTTCTTTTAAAAAAAAAAATCCTTCGAGGTGTCTGTGCTGCTCTCTGAACAGCCCCTCATCCCATCCCTCGCCTCCCTGCTCTTCTCCCTGCCTTCGCTCCTTCCATTTTTCCTTTCCTCCCGCTCCGCTCCCTCCCTTCTTCCTCTTTTCCTTCCTCTCCCGCACCCTCTCCCTTCTTTCTTCTCCCTCCAGCCCTGCTCTCCCTCCCCTGCGGCATCTGTGTTCCTTGCTCCCAGCTTCCTTGGGGGTCTTCCTTTCTGTCCAGCTCCCTTAGCAGTGGCTGGTTGTCCAGCTAGACCTTCGCAGAGCAGTGCCCACCCTCTGTCCAGGAAATGGTGGCTGCAGGTGGGGTGAGAGGACATAGGCACGGGCACATCAGGCCATGGTTGGGCGTGGGGCCCCTCCTCCGGAGAGCAGAGCAGGCAGCCTTAGATGTGGGGAGCTAGTGACCAGTGAAAGTGGGTCTTTAGGAGAGGCAGAGCAGGAGCAGCAAGCGCTGGTGCTGTAGGGAACGGGGTGGCAGGGAGGCCCATACGGGAGAGCGGGCTGGGGAAGAACAGGAGCGGGGGAGGCGCTGGGGAGGCTGGAGGCCGGAGGCAGGCCGGCAGCTGATGAAACTCTTTAACGGTAGAAGCTGTAACTCCTGGGACTCTGCCTTGGGCTAGAAGCCCCTGGAGAAGGAGAGAAGGGCCCTCCTGGGAAGAGACTGTGTGACGTCACACGAAGCTCTGGGCTTAGAGTCAGGGCCCTGCGTGATTGTCTTCAGTCTACTCACAGATTCTCAGACTCAGTTTCTTCATCTCTACGATGAGGTCCTGTCTGGGGCACTGTGATGTGCATTTCAAGGATGGAAGAAATTTAGACCCCAACATTTTAAGAAGCTTGTCGTGGATGGAAAAGCCAAGACACACAGCCGGCCGTCTGAGAGGAACCGGTTGTCCACCTTGAGTCTTAGACCAAGTTCTTCTGTGGAGCAGAAATTTACTCGTGTCATTCAGATAAAATAGGAGTTTGGCGAAAGGCTGCAGAGGGGTGGCTGGGGAGTCAGGAAGGTTGAATACCTGCACCTCGAAAAGGGCCTGAATCTTTCTCATCTTCTTTTAAAAAAAAAAATCCTTCGAGGTGTCTGTGCTGCTCTCTGAACAGCCCCTCATCCCATCCCTCGCCTCCCTGCTCTTCTCCCTGCCTTCGCTCCTTCCATTTTTCCTTTCCTCCCGCTCCGCTCCCTCCCTTCTTCCTCTTTTCCTTCCTCTCCCGCACCCTCTCCCTTCTTTCTTCTCCCTCCAGCCCTGCTCTCCCTCCCCTGCGGCATCTGTGTTCCTTGCTCCCAGCTTCCTTGGGGGTCTTCCTTTCTGTCCAGCTCCCTTAGCGGTGGCTGGTTGTCCAGCTAGACCTTCGCAGAGCAGTGCCCACCCTCTGTCCAGGAAATGGTGGCTGCAGGTGGGGTGAGAGGACATAGGCACGGGCACATCAGGCCATGGTTGGGCGTGGGGCCCCTCCTCCGGAGAGCAGAGCAGGCAGCCTTAGATGTGGGGAGCTAGTGACCAGTGAAAGTGGGTCTTTAGGAGAGGCAGAGCAGGAGCAGCAAGCGCTGGTGCTGTAGGGAACGGGGTGGCAGGGAGGCCCATACGGGAGAGCGGGCTGGGGAAGAACAGGAGCGGGGGAGGCGCTGGGGAGGCTGGAGGCCGGAGGCAGGCCGGCAGCTGATGAAACTCTTTAACGGTAGAAGCTGTAACTCCTGGGACTCTGCCTTGGGCTAGAAGCCCCTGGAGAAGGAGAGAAGGGCCCTCCTGGGAAGAGACTGTGTGACGTCACACGAAGCTCTGGGCTTAGAGTCAGGGCCCTGCGTGATTGTCTTCAGTCTACTCACAGATTCTCAGACTCAGTTTCTTCATCTCTACGATGAGGATAAACCCACTGGCTTCTCGCACCTTCAGGGGTTCCCGGGGAGCTCACATGACCTTGGGATGTGGGCCTGCAGAGGGCAGTGTGACGCTGCTGTGACGAAAGCCTGGAGTCCCCCGTTCCCAGCAGAGAAGGGTCTGCCCAGGAGAGGGCTGACCTTGGCTCTCGCTTGCTCCCCAGGGTCTCCACGGAGCTGCGCTATCGGAAGCAGCCCTGGGGGCTGGTGAAAACCTTCATCGAGAAGAACTTCTGGAGCGGGCTGGAGGACTACTTTCGCCATTTGGGTGAGGGCCCCTCGGTGCTGCTGGGGAAGCTGCTCTGCCATCCCCATTCAGTGAGGGGGGACTCGAGGCACGGGGAGAGACGGAGGTAGTAAAGGGACTTCACGGGCTCCCTCAGCCTGCCCGGAACCAGACACAACCTTCAGTGCGTATGTGAACATGTGCATGTTCAAGAGACTCCCAGCTGTGACTTCATGAGATTGTAATCATAAAGGGCGGGCTTCCCAGGTGGCTCAGCGGTAAAGAATCCGCCTGCCAGTGCAGAAGGTGTGGGTTTGATCCCTGAGTCAGGAAGATCTTCTGGAGAAGGGAATGGCAACCCACTCCAGTATTCTTGCCTGGAGAATCCCATGAACAGAGGGACCTGGTGGGCTACAGTCCACGGGGTGGCAAAGAGTTGACTACAGCTTAGTAACTGAACAGCAATCATGAAGGGATCTGAGGTCACGACGCCTGAGATGTAGACACACTGGTGGTAATTCTGTTCTGAGGAGGAAGTCAGCGTCAGAGGCATCCACTGGGAAATGTGACGTGTCCCAAGTTACCTACATGAGGGTGTGTGTTGGGAACCTTCGTCTGTACACCATTGAATGACCCAGAAGAGGGCTTTGGGCTGGGCGGGTTTCCAGAGGTGCTTCCTGGGGCTCATGGGCATCCCTGAGGGACCCCTGCCCTCCAGGCGACACCCAGGGAACATGGTCCCTTCAGAGGGCGTTCAGCTGGGAGTGGGCAGAGCTGCTCTGGCAGCCGGTGTTGGGGTGGCGGCAGGGGCACTTGCCTCTGATGTGGCCTTGTGACCCTGGCAGAGAGCGAGCTGACCAAAACAGAGAGCACCTACCTGGCGGAGATGCACAGACAGTCTCCCAAAGAGAAGGCCAGCAAGCCCCCGACGGCGCGGAGGAGGAAGCGGCCCCACGCCCACCTGCGGGTGCCGCACCTGGAGGAGGTGATGAGCCCGGTGACCACGCCCACCGACGAGGATGTGGGCCACAGGATCAAGCACGTGGCAGGTGCGGGCGGGGGCTCGAGGCGCGGGCGGAGCCGCTGCCTGTGCCAGGCGCGGGTGCGCGCTTGCCTGGCACCCTGCGGCAGACTGGCATGGGCTCGTGCGCGCACACGTGCGCAGTCACTGCCCTTCTAGTTTCAGAGGGCCGGGTCCATGAAACGCGTCGTTCCCACGACAGCATCACGTCAGCCGCGGATGGACTCCCAGGCCACGTGGTGATGGCGTCTTCCTGCCCCCACAGGTTCCACGCAGACACGGCACGTCCCGGAGGACAGCTCCAACGGCTTCCACCTGCAGAGCGTGTCCAAGCTGCTGCTGGTGATCAGCTGTGTGTAAGGGGCTCCAGCTCCCCCTCGCCCGGCCCGCCCCTTTCCTTCTCACCGGCCGCCTTCCCCCAGCCGTCCTCCTCAGGCATCCACACGTCCTCGCTGCTGCCCTGGCTCTGGCTTTCTCCTCTACTCTCTCTCCAGATCGGTGGCTCTGTCGATCATTCCTTGCCTCTTGGCTGCATTTTCTGTTTTATTCATCACTTACTATGTGCTAGACCTTCAGGGCTCAGAAGAAAATGCTGCATTGGGAACACAGTTTCAAGTGGGTCAGACAGGCAGGAAATCCATAGTAACTGCATTGGTGGATACACGCTAAGACAGAGATGCTGCGGACGTTTAGGAGCCCATGCGTTGGTCCGTGATGGATGTTCTGGGTGCCGGGCCTCGGGACTGTGCACTTCACGGGGCCTGCCCTTTGGCTGGATGGCCAGACAAAATCGATGACTAGAGTCCAGGAAAAGTGCAGGGTTTACTGTCAGCAATGTGTGATCATTGCCATAATGCTGTAAAACTGTGGGCTCAGTAACTTGCACGGAAAGCTGCTGGATTCGGGAAAAAATGGTTGAGAGAAATGAGGGTGTAGGATGGGAGGACGCTGTTTTCTGACGTGTAAGCGCAGAGCCTGCTTCAGGACTGGTGAACACCTTGAGCCGCAGCAGCTCCGAGAGCTGAGTGCCGACGGCTCCTCCGCTCGACGGGGCCATTGCCCGAGCGCCTGGCCCTTCCTGCCAGGGACCTACCGTGCTGGGAGACGCGGGGGCGCCGCGGGGGCTGGGGCGGCCGGGGCGTGGGAGCTGCCCCGTGCTGGCTCTCCCCGGTGTGCACCCAGCACGCGGCCGTCCGTATCGCCGTCCTGCTCTGTGATGCCCACCGGCCCCAGGGACACCACACGCTTTGCCAGATGAGAGACATGGCCGAGATCTTCTTTTCGTTGGTCTTTTTTCTCTCTGTTTTATCGTCCCATTTTTATCATCCTCTTTCCTGTGTATCTGCACTTCCTGCTTTAATGAAAGTAACGATGCCCCTTGTGGGGGGCATTGCGTATACCTCGTCTGTGCCCACAGCCACCCCAGCAGGGTGGGTATTACTGTCCTGTTGAGGGAACTGGGTTTCAGAGAAACTGAAAGAAACGGATAGGAAGTTAGGAGGCTTTGAAGCAGGGAGCCAGGCTTTGGGCCCCTTTCTGCATGTCTGCGGCCTGTCTTTCCCGAAGTCTTCCTCTCTCCGTCCCCTGAACCTCTATCGTAACATGATCTTTAGGCCACGGAGGCCAAGAGGAGAGGATTTCCAGGGCTCTCAGTGAGGCTCCCTTCTCCACTGGACCCTCCGTCTGGCCCCTGGTTATCCTCCCAGCAGCGTCTCCTCGTGGCCCTGGTCCGTCCCTGGGAAGCCTGGGCTGGTCCCCGTGACCCTGGGGGGCTGTGGCCGGTGCGGGAAGAGAGGGGCGCTCTCGGAAGCTGTGTTAGCATCTGGCAGGTGCATCGGGGCAGGGCAGGGAATCCCACTGGAATCCTTCCCAGTTGGGGCTGGTCTCGCCGCACCCTTGAGAGGCTAACCCTGCCTCCTCGTTCCATGTCCTCATCCGCCGTGCCTCTGCTCCTGGTGGGCCTTTCCCGTTGTGTCTCCCGCTCAAGCTGAGTGCAGCCTCCCCTGCCCGACACGGGGCTGTGTCTAACCTCTGCCTCCTCGCCCTTTCCTTTCCTGCTCCCGTTAGGATCTGTTTCAGGTACTGCCTCTCTGGTCACTCCTTTCCCCTTCATCTCTTTTCCTCTCCATCCGCCTCTCTCCCCCAGCCCCCACTTCTGGGTGACATGTGTGTCTCTCTCCTTCCTGAGGCCTCCACCCTCCACACCTCTCCACGGCCCTCCTGCGGCACCCCGGCCCCTCCAGGTGAGAGGGCTTCTCTCGCTCGCTCACTCTCTCTGTCTCCTCTCTGTCTCTCTCTCCCCTTTGCTGCATCCTCTCCAGTCCCCATCCACCCCCAAATCACCCACTGCGAGGCTTCAGGTGAACCAGCGGTCGAGGACAGCGACCTCCGGGGGTGGGCGTGCCCCTGGCTCTGAGCGGGAGGGTGCCCTCCCAGACTGCGTCTCAAGGCTGCCATCCCCCGTCTCCTCCTCAGTCTGGTGCTGCTGGTCATCCTCAACATGATGCTGTTCTACAAGCTCTGGATGTTGGAGTACACCACCCAGACCCTCACTGCCTGGCAGGGTCTCCGGCTCCAGGAAAGGTAACCCCGGCCTCTTCCCTTGCTGCCCCGCCCCAGCCCCACCCCTACTGCATTCCAGGTCCTGCCTCTTGGCCTCTGGAACGGCTCTACCGCCCCCGCCTGAACCTCTATCGTAACATGATCTTTAGGCCACGGAGGCCAAGAGGAGAGGATTTCCAGGGCTCTCAGTGAGGCTCCCTTCTCCACTGGACCCTCCGTCTGGCCCCTGGTTATCCTCCCAGCAGCGTCTCCTCGTGGCCCTGGTCCGTCCCTGGGAAGCCTGGGCTGGTCCCCGTGACCCTGGGGGGCTGTGGCCGGTGCGGGAAGAGAGGGGCGCTCTCGGAAGCTGTGTTAGCATCTGGCAGGTGCATCGGGGCAGGGCAGGGAATCCCACTGGAATCCTTCCCAGTTGGGGCTGGTCTCGCCGCACCCTTGAGAGGCTAACCCTGCCTCCTCGTTCCATGTCCTCATCCGCCGTGCCTCTGCTCCTGGTGGGCCTTTCCCGTTGTGTCTCCCGCTCAAGCTGAGTGCAGCCTCCCCTGCCCGACACGGGGCTGTGTCTAACCTCTGCCTCCTCGCCCTTTCCTTTCCTGCTCCCGTTAGGATCTGTTTCAGGTACTGCCTCTCTGGTCACTCCTTTCCCCTTCATCTCTTTTCCTCTCCATCCGCCTCTCTCCCCCAGCCCCCACTTCTGGGTGACATGTGTGTCTCTCTCCTTCCTGAGGCCTCCACCCTCCACACCTCTCCACGGCCCTCCTGCGGCACCCCGGCCCCTCCAGGTGAGAGGGCTTCTCTCGCTCGCTCACTCTCTCTGTCTCCTCTCTGTCTCTCTCTCCCCTTTGCTGCATCCTCTCCAGTCCCCATCCACCCCCAAATCACCCACTGCGAGGCTTCAGGTGAACCAGCGGTCGAGGACAGCGACCTCCGGGGGTGGGCGTGCCCCTGGCTCTGAGCGGGAGGGTGCCCTCCCAGACTGCGTCTCAAGGCTGCCATCCCCCGTCTCCTCCTCAGTCTGGTGCTGCTGGTCATCCTCAACATGATGCTGTTCTACAAGCTCTGGATGTTGGAGTACACCACCCAGACCCTCACTGCCTGGCAGGGTCTCCGGCTCCAGGAAAGGTAACCCCGGCCTCTTCCCTTGCTGCCCCGCCCCAGCCCCACCCCTACTGCATTCCAGGTCCTGCCTCTTGGCCTCTGGAACGGCTCTACTGCCCTTGAGGGGGAGGGTAAGCCTTTGGGGTGAGTCCCTGGGTGAGCTCTGACAACTGTCCCTGTAGTTTAGTCTGCTTGGGGACCCAGGAGAACCAGCGAAGGACAGAGCACTCTAATACGGAGTCTGGGCACACAGGATAGTCCACTGAGCATAACTCCAACTGCTAGGATACCCCTCTTCCACCCCACAGGTTACCCCAGTCTCAGACAGAGTGGGCCCAGCTCTTAGAGTCTCAGCAAAAGTACCATGATACTGAGCTCCAAAAATGGAGGGAGATCATCAAGTCCTCGGTGATGCTTCTCGACCAGGTGAGAGGCCCACCCCCGCCCCCCGGACCCCAGACTTCTGGAGCCAGACGTCTTCCCTGCACTCTGAGACAAGCACCATCCCCATCCCCGACCACCGGGCCGCCTTCTCCGTCCATGCTTCTCCCAGGCCAGCCATGGGGCTCCTTTTAGAGCCATCTTTGACTGAGCTGTTGGAAATACCAGTGTTCCCCAATGTTATATCAGTGAAATAACCCAGTGGATGTGCAGCAGAAAGACTGTAGGTTAGAAGGAAGAAGAACTAAGTTTTTTCCTTGGTAAGCCATAGCCACCCAACAGGCATGTAAAGGGATCACCCCGTTTTACAGAGTTGTATCTTTCCAGAGGGCGTGTCTTTTTAATTCCTGTCCCTGTGCCCCCCTCCCC
The DNA here is from genome assembly GCA_022376925.1 of Tragulus kanchil. Taxonomy (NCBI): domain Eukaryota; kingdom Metazoa; phylum Chordata; class Mammalia; order Artiodactyla; family Tragulidae; genus Tragulus; species Tragulus kanchil. The sequence continues at coordinate 152,456,599 of JAIOJX010000006.1, forward strand.
CACCTCCTGCCCTCAACACACGCCCACACCACAGAGCGTCCAGGAAGTGGCTCCTGCTATAGTGGCCTGCATTCTTTCTCCAGACTCGATGCATCTGTTTAAGAAAGTCATCCTGGGGCGAAATCAGTCATTAGCTTGGTTTTATCAGAGGGAGGTGGAATCCTAGCCTTGTCACTAACTAGTTTTGTGACCTTAAGCAAAGGACGTATCATTTATCAATGACCTTTCATTTCCTCCTCTATAAAATGGAAATTACAATCATTGCTTCCTGAAATTGCTGTCACGTTAGATCTGGTAGCACACAGGCGCTCATTACTATGAAATTTTATTTCTCCTTCATGATTTGGTCTCTTGATGCTCAGTTAAGGAGAGAGAATTTTAATGCAGCTGCCATGATCCAGTTTAATGCGTTTAGCTTGTGCTCAGTCATGCGCAGCTCTTCTGTGACACTGTGGACTGTAGCCCATCAGGCTTCTCTGTCCATGGGATTCTCCGGGCAGGCATACTGGCATGGCTTTAATGCCCTCCTTCAGTGTGGCTCCAGTGCTCTAATTTGTGATAGTCTGAACCCATTGGGGTTTCCCAGGTGGTGCAGTGGTAAAGAAACCGCCTGCAGATGCAAGAGATGCAGAAGACGTGGGTTCGATCCCTGGGTTGGGAAGATCCTCTGGAGAAGGGAATGGGTATCCACTCCAGTATTCTTTTTCTTAAAGACTTTAAAAGTGGTCCACATCAAAAAAAAAAAAAGTTATAATAACAATAGATGGCTGAGATTGGATGGGCAAGAGAGCGGTGTCCCGGCTGGGAGTTGGGGGGACCAATGTGGCAGATGTGCCAGGGTAGGAGGCGGTGTACCCAGGATCACTGGGAAGCCTCGCGGAGTGAGCAGAAGATCGAGTCAGTGGCCTCATATGCAGGTCCCGAGAGCAGTGGAAACTTCCAGAGAGTTCTTTATTCACAGCATTGCGGAACAGAGGTCACTGAGAAACAGCAGCCTTTATCCGAGGGGCTCCTAGTGCTCAATTGGCCCCCTCTTCGGCCGAAGGCTGTCTCTTGAGAACCTCCCTGTTTCAGGAGCCTACCGCCTTAAGCTCTCTGGCATTGGCCGGGGCGGAGGTGGGGGACGTCCCACACAGGCGTGGCAGGTGCCGCTGCCTGGAGAAGCCCCCTGAGGACACAGACCCGACCTGGGGTGTGCCTCCCTGTCTTGCAGATGAAGGACTCGCTCATCAATCTTCAGAACGGCATCAGGTCCCGCGACTACACATCAGAAGGTGACGAGAAGAGGAACCGCTACTACTGACGAGGCAGGAGCAGCAGTGGCTGCAGGAGGCCTGTGCAATACCTGTACATAGACCATATAAATATATATATATATACAGATATAAATATATATATTATATACAGATTTTAAAAAAGAGCTAATGCCTACGTACCAGGGAGAAGGAGCAGGGCTGCCCCCTGCGCTGGCCGGCGGAGGGCCGAGGAGGGCAGGGACCGCCTCTCAGCACCGACCTCCCCTGATCCTCCTCCTCCCCCATCCTCTCGTCCCCACCCTTTCCCTCGCTGGCCACTCTTGGCTCTGAGAAGGGAAATGTCGAGCCAAAGTTCACGCCTGTGGAGACCTGGGGTCGCGGGAAGAGGTCTCAAGGGGGGCTTTGCTTAAGGTGCTTCATTCCCGAAACTCTTTTCGGTTTGCTTCCAAAATAGACGAGAATCTCTTCTTCCCCACCCTATGCTTCCCCAAGGTTTCCTCTTGGGAACAAGGAAGCATCCAGGGCAGGAGCCCGATCTAAACCCCGCCCGCTGTGTGTGGACCGCGCGCCAGGGGTCAGTCGGAGGGACCGCAGGACAGCTGGACGGGCTGCTCTGAAGGGCTCGTGGCTGCAGGCTCTAAGGGCTGTGTTCTGAAGGGCATCCTCCTCCATCACCCCCAGCACCTTCCTCAAACCCGCGTGGAGTGTGGACCCGATACGGGTGGGGGTTCTTCCTTTCCCGCCCCCACCCCCTCTCTCTGGTCTTTTCCCAGGCTGGATCTGGGTGAAGTGTCACTTTTTAGTGCCTAAAGCCCTATTTTTCCTCTGTGCCCCAAGAGCACACTGTTTATTAGTCAGGGTGGAGCGTTTTTGATCTTGTTCAACTTCTCTTTTAGTGATTGTAAGCAAGTCAGGTCTGTGGCTCTAACCCCTTCCCTTTGAGCTGTCATTTGATTTCTAGGATGAATCAGGGTGTTCTAGGCAGGTGCCGCTGCCTGGAGAAGCCCCCTGAGGACACAGACCCGACCTGGGGTGTGCCTCCCTGTCTTGCAGATGAAGGACTCGCTCATCAATCTTCAGAACGGCATCAGGTCCCGCGACTACACATCAGAAGGTGACGAGAAGAGGAACCGCTACTACTGACGAGGCAGGAGCAGCAGTGGCTGCAGGAGGCCTGTGCAATACCTGTACATAGACCATATAAATATATATATATATATACAGATATAAATATATATATTATATACAGATTTTAAAAAAGAGCTAATGCCTACGTACCAGGGAGAAGGAGCAGGGCTGCCCCCTGCGCTGGCCGGCGGAGGGCCGAGGAGGGCAGGGACCGCCTCTCAGCACCGACCTCCCCTGATCCTCCTCCTCCCCCATCCTCTCGTCCCCACCCTTTCCCTCGCTGGCCACTCTTGGCTCTGAGAAGGGAAATGTCGAGCCAAAGTTCACGCCTGTGGAGACCTGGGGTCGCGGGAAGAGGTCTCAAGGGGGGCTTTGCTTAAGGTGCTTCATTCCCGAAACTCTTTTCGGTTTGCTTCCAAAATAGACGAGAATCTCTTCTTCCCCACCCTATGCTTCCCCAAGGTTTCCTCTTGGGAACAAGGAAGCATCCAGGGCAGGAGCCCGATCTAAACCCCGCCCGCTGTGTGTGGACCGCGCGCCAGGGGTCAGTCGGAGGGACCGCAGGACAGCTGGACGGGCTGCTCTGAAGGGCTCGTGGCTGCAGGCTCTAAGGGCTGTGTTCTGAAGGGCATCCTCCTCCATCACCCCCAGCACCTTCCTCAAACCCGCGTGGAGTGTGGACCCGATACGGGTGGGGGTTCTTCCTTTCCCGCCCCCACCCCCTCTCTCTGGTCTTTTCCCAGGCTGGATCTGGGTGAAGTGTCACTTTTTAGTGCCTAAAGCCCTATTTTTCCTCTGTGCCCCAAGAGCACACTGTTTATTAGTCAGGGTGGAGCGTTTTTGATCTTGTTCAACTTCTCTTTTAGTGATTGTAAGCAAGTCAGGTCTGTGGCTCTAACCCCTTCCCTTTGAGCTGTCATTTGATTTCTAGGATGAATCAGGGTGTTCTAGGACCTCCAGGGTTTGTGAGAGTGTATGCACTAGCCATGTGAGGACTGGAGGGTCTAAGCACGGGGCTCCTCTGCCTGCTCTTCACCAACATCCACGCACACTCTCGGTGAGGAACCTGCTTAGTCAAGGGAGACAACTGCCTGAGCTACTTTGTACATGAAACAAGACCTGAGCCTGGGAGGGAATGAATTTGGCAATGGTGCATGCGTCCGGGCAGGAAAAAGCCAGATTGAGTCGGCCCGTTCCAGACCCTGTTTCTCAAGAGTTGGGAGTGGACGTTCTAGCAGAAGGGGCAAAGCCTTTGCTAGCCTCTGACCCCAAAGAGGTATGAGATCACTAAGGAGTAGAAAGAAGACCGTGGGTTAGGAAAGTGAGTTGTCTAGGGCCTTCGAGGGCTGGCTGACAGAACCCGTGGTTCATCTGCCCTCTTGGGGCCCATCTGCACATGCTGAACATTCTTCACACTACTATTTCTCCCTATGATGACCCAAGGAATCCTGCCGGCCCTGGGCAGAGCTTGTGGAGATTCTTGATCAGGACAGGCTTCCACCAGTTTGGCAAGGAGAGCTCTTCCAGATTGCTTGTTCTAGCGGACCAACGAATGGAGCAGGCAGAGGGAAGGAAGAGTTGAGCACTCATCTAGCCAAAAAGAAGAGCCACCTTACATTCTCTTGGACTGACCTGAGCTTCCCACTTTGGCAATTAAAGAAAGGTTTTGACTTTTCAGTCTGTCTGAAAAGAGGGCCTTGTTATTGGACTGAGGGTAGGAGAAAACAAAAAGATACTGCAAGTAGGTAGGACAAGAAGGTTCTATGAGGGTCGTCTGCAACTGATATCCCTCCTTTAGAAAGGGAGTTACAAAGGAGTGTAGTTGAATGGAACCTTGTAAAGGGTGCATGTGCCCACAGGCCAGCAGGTCAAGAGACCCTGATGAGGGTCAAGACTCACGGGTCCCAGCCACGGGACAAAATACAGTGCAGGCTGCTAGGAACTTTGCTGCTGCAGTAGCTAGAAGTCAAAAGTATTGCCAGAAACTTCTGAAAGGACCAATGATAAGTTATCTGACTTATTCCGTATCATTTATTTATTTATTTAAATTATTCTGTTATTAAAAGTAGTGTGTTGGGACCTTCCGGATGGTATTAAAAGGGCTTTTTACTGGGATTAAAGTGGTGGAGGTGGACCTGGCTCTACGGGCTTGTTCTGCTTTGCCTTCTGCTCACAAGCCCCCTCTCAGGGAGGGGCAGTGAGGTGGGGGGAGATGTCCAGGAGCCCTCTGGGTTTCTGGGGATTTGAGCAGAAGGGCAAAGCCTTTGCTAGCCTCTGACCCCAAAGAGGTATGAGATCACTAAGGAGTAGAAAGAAGACCGTGGGTTAGGAAAGTGAGTTGTCTAGGGCCTTCGAGGGCTGGCTGACAGAACCCGTGGTTCATCTGCCCTCTTGGGGCCCATCTGCACATGCTGAACATTCTTCACACTACTATTTCTCCCTATGATGACCCAAGGAATCCTGCCGGCCCTGGGCAGAGCTTGTGGAGATTCTTGATCAGGACAGGCTTCCACCAGTTTGGCAAGGAGAGCTCTTCCAGATTGCTTGTTCTAGCGGACCAACGAATGGAGCAGGCAGAGGGAAGGAAGAGTTGAGCACTCATCTAGCCAAAAAGAAGAGCCACCTTACATTCTCTTGGACTGACCTGAGCTTCCCACTTTGGCAATTAAAGAAAGGTTTTGACTTTTCAGTCTGTCTGAAAAGAGGGCCTTGTTATTGGACTGAGGGTAGGAGAAAACAAAAAGATACTGCAAGTAGGTAGGACAAGAAGGTTCTATGAGGGTCGTCTGCAACTGATATCCCTCCTTTAGAAAGGGAGTTACAAAGGAGTGTAGTTGAATGGAACCTTGTAAAGGGTGCATGTGCCCACAGGCCAGCAGGTCAAGAGACCCTGATGAGGGTCAAGACTCACGGGTCCCAGCCACGGGACAAAATACAGTGCAGGCTGCTAGGAACTTTGCTGCTGCAGTAGCTAGAAGTCAAAAGTATTGCCAGAAACTTCTGAAAGGACCAATGATAAGTTATCTGACTTATTCCGTATCATTTATTTATTTATTTAAATTATTCTGTTATTAAAAGTAGTGTGTTGGGACCTTCCGGATGGTATTAAAAGGGCTTTTTACTGGGATTAAAGTGGTGGAGGTGGACCTGGCTCTACGGGCTTGTTCTGCTTTGCCTTCTGCTCACAAGCCCCCTCTCAGGGAGGGGCAGTGAGGTGGGGGGAGATGTCCAGGGAGCCCTCTGGGTTTCTGGGGATTTGAGCAGAAGGCAGTGTGTACGCTTGGGGAGCATCTCTTAGCCTGCCTCGTTTCTAAGAATCATGGCTGATTTGTGGGTACTTCCTCAAACCAGGAGAAAACCAACACCTCTGTTCATTCCGAGACCGAAGCTTTTTCCCTTTATGCAGTAACCTGTCAAAGACAAGGGACCATATGCTTGCAGATCAGTCTGGGAGTGAAACACATAAATAACATTGTAACTCCTGGCTGGCAGCCTGACTTGTAAGGGAACGTTAAAACCACCTTTTCTTATGTTATTTCTCTCAGCAAGGGCATTTTTCCACATAAGAACTGTCATACAGAAGCCTTTCTGCATCATGTGGTGAGACATTTGAGAGTTTTCCCTCAGTTTCAAAGATCTTGCAAGTTCTAGACAGGTGGGAACAGTGGGGTCTTCACTCCTCTCCCATTGACTGGGGGTGGGAATTGACGAATCTGGCCCGGGAGAGGTCCGTCTTGTCTGTAATTCTCTCCTTTCCCCCTGTCCCTCTCCTGGGACAAAAGGGTGACATTACAGGAGAGCAGGATCAGCAGCTCGGAGCTCTCCGTTAGGGCACTGGTCCGAGAGGCTCAGGAGACCTGGGCCTGAGTCCTGGTCCTGCCGGTGGACAAGTTGCTCCCCACCCTCAGAGCTTCAGGGGCATAACCTAGTCTGTCTCTAAGGTCGGCTCCGGCTTGGGCATGGCGTTTGGAGCCTGGATCAGAGCCTGGCCCGGCTTGGAAGGTGCGCTCAAGCCACGGGACAAAATACAGTGCAGGCTGCTAGGAACTTTGCTGCTGCAGTAGCTAGAAGTCAAAAGTATTGCCAGAAACTTCTGAAAGGACCAATGATAAGTTATCTGACTTATTCCGTATCATTTATTTATTTATTTAAATTATTCTGTTATTAAAAGTAGTGTGTTGGGACCTTCCGGATGGTATTAAAAGGGCTTTTTACTGGGATTAAAGTGGTGGAGGTGGACCTGGCTCTACGGGCTTGTTCTGCTTTGCCTTCTGCTCACAAGCCCCCTCTCAGGGAGGGGCAGTGAGGTGGGGAGATGTCCAGGAGCCCTCTGGGTTTCTGGGGATTTGAGCAGAAGGCAGTGTGTACGCTTGGGGAGCATCTCTTAGCCTGCCTCGTTTCTAAGAATCATGGCTGATTTGTGGGTACTTCCTCAAACCAGGAGAAAACCAACACCTCTGTTCATTCCGAGACCGAAGCTTTTTCCCTTTATGCAGTAACCTGTCAAAGACAAGGGACCATATGCTTGCAGATCAGTCTGGGAGTGAAACACATAAATAACATTGTAACTCCTGGCTGGCAGCCTGACTTGTAAGGGAACGTTAAAACCACCTTTTCTTATGTTATTTCTCTCAGCAAGGGCATTTTTCCACATAAGAACTGTCATACAGAAGCCTTTCTGCATCATGTGGTGAGACATTTGAGAGTTTTCCCTCAGTTTCAAAGATCTTGCAAGTTCTAGACAGGTGGGAACAGTGGGGTCTTCACTCCTCTCCCATTGACTGGGGGTGGGAATTGACGAATCTGGCCCGGGAGAGGTCCGTCTTGTCTGTAATTCTCTCCTTTCCCCCTGTCCCTCTCCTGGGACAAAAGGGTGACATTACAGGAGAGCAGGATCAGCAGCTCGGAGCTCTCCGTTAGGGCACTGGTCCGAGAGGCTCAGGAGACCTGGGCCTGAGTCCTGGTCCTGCCGGTGGACAAGTTGCTCCCCACCCTCAGAGCTTCAGGGGCATAACCTAGTCTGTCTCTAAGGTCGGCTCCGGCTTGGGCATGGCGTTTGGAGCCTGGATCAGAGCCTGGCCCGGCTTGGAAGGTGCGCTGCCGAGAGGGTTAGCCTTTGGACGAGAGTGTCTCTGGGGTCTAGATGAGCCGTGGGGCAGTGTTCGGGTTCCCAGAAAATCCAGGGTGGCAAAACTTTATTCTAAGGGCTAAGAGGACTGGGGAGGTCCAGTGAGGCAGGTGGGGAGGGAGGGGAGAAACAGAGGTCAGCCTTGCTGAGTTGCTCAGGGCTCGGGGGTGTTTCTCCCGTTTTGGCCTAGGCTTGGCTTGGGAGGATTCCTGCCTTTGGACTTCTCTAAACGGGGATGCGGAGGATGGGGGCAAGAAGGACATCATCTTGCGCTAAGCTTCTCTTCCATCCCTGGGCCGTGAAGCCTCTCAGTGGTCCGTCCCTCCTCCTTTTGGCTAGACCATGCAGTGGAGAGAGGTCATTGCCAGGCGGTCCACCTCTCTCTCGTGCTCCAGCCTTGTTGGAGTTTGAAGTGTGATGCTTTGGCTAAAATCCTTGGACAGGTCCTGAAATCCTTAGGACACTGACACTATGAACCAGGGCTTACCAGGAAGGCGGAGGACCAAGAGGCCTCGTGGGACGCTTTGATAGAAGTGGACGCTCTCCATCGGTGTGTCCGTGACACAAGCTCGCCTGGGTCTATAAGTCGGCAGGCAGCATCCCCGGGGGCGATCTCGGAGGAGGGATTAGGGGAAGGCTCTTTCTGGACTGTTTGGTCTCAGTCTGTCTCCCCGTGCGCTCCGTGCTGCATCGTGAGCTCCGCAGAGCCGCCAGGGCCCGCCCGTCCTCCCAGAGGCCCCGGGAGGACGAGCACTCTCCTGTCTTCCCCGGGTGGCAGGGCACCCCCAGACGCCCCCTGCCCACTCCAGGAGGAAGCTTCAGAGCCTCTCTTGCTGCCTCTCTCCTCCTCCAGCCTTCCGCTCCAGGCTGCGGGACCATCACCCCCTCCACCCCTTGCATCCTTGACCCTCATTCTTGACCCCAACTTCCAGCAGGCTGGCCCCACTCCCCTCCACCTCTAGGTTTTCTTCCAGAAGATGCGTTTGGGGGCCCAGGAGGAGTGTGCTTTTCTGGAAGGTCGTCTTTTCACGCCCCTGCTTTCCTGATGTGGAGCAGAAACTTTGCACACGGTGTAGAGAGCGTGCCCCCCCTCTCTGCCCACCTCGTTACCTCACTCCTGCTCCGGCCATGGCTGTGACGGGCCCGCCAGCTCCCGGTTCTGGTGTTCTTTTGTGAAGCTCAGGGGTCTTGGGCGTTGTTTTCTGTTGTGACTCGAGGTCCTCAGCAGGCCTGGGAGCCCGGATTGGAGCTGTGGCTGCTGGCGAGAGCTGATGGCAGACAGTATACCCAACATGTGAAGGCGTAAAGGACATTGTCACCTCTGCCCCTGAGCCCTCCCCACTTCTCTCAACAAGAGGAGACATAGCAGAAGCAAAAATGGGGGCCTCTGCTCCAGGCGAGATTCTGCTGACTGTCTGGGGAGTTAACTCTGGGCTCTGGCATCGCGCATCGAGATTGCTGAGTAAAAGCAGCCATCGTTGCCAACCACAGCGTGCGGCTCCCGCATTTCTCTGTCCTGCACTATAGGGCCAGACCACTCTGCATGGACCAGATCATCTTCCCAAACCCATGGTGCTTTCCCCCAGCTCAACTTAGACTCCCCAGGTGGGGAGGGATGGGTCAGAGACTCCCGCGGTCCCTGGATAATCCTGAACCTGGGGTGGAGTGGGGTGAGGCAGAGGGAGCACCCCCCAGGCCTGCACTGGGCTGAATATGGGAAAGAACGCCGGCTGACTGCAGTCGGGTTGTCTGGCCGTCTGCAGTTGGATCTGTAACTGTACTTTGCCTGGCGCTGTGCGCAAGGTCTGGAAACTTCCTGCTAGCACCTAGAAACATTCAAGGCTTCCGGTCCAATCTTCATGTAAAGTAGCTAGAGCCATGAAAGTGCAGTGTGAATTAAAAGAAAAAAGTATTGAATTACAAGTCAGAAGTGGTGTGTGTGTTCATTGCCTGATTGATCAATGCTCAGCCTCCCAGGTGTTCTTGGTCTTCCCAGGTGTGGCCACAGCACCCCCTGAAGGCATTTGCGGGCAGCCTAGACAGGGTGCCGCATCTCTGGGATCTGATGCCTTGTGGTCGGAGGTGGAGCCGACATCATCCTAACAGACGTTCACGTGCACACTGTGTGTGATGCGCTTGCAGCATCCTGAAACCACCCCCAACCCGGTCCAGGGAAAGACTGCCATGATCGGTCCCTGTGCCGGAAGGTTGGGGGCCGCTCCACTCAGACGCGGGCGCTCCGCCAGCCGCTCTACATCTAGGCCCTCCTGCCCGGGGGAGGGCAGCCGCCTGCCAACAGGAGATGGAGGAGAGGTTTGGGAATCCCATCTGAGTCAAGACTGCCACATCACTACTTACCAGCTGTGTCCAGGGACCCCCACCGTTCCTCCAAGTCTGTTTATTTTAGAGATAATATAAAATATATGTGTATAGGTATGTGGTTTTTCGTTTAGTGGCTAATACTATACTAGGGTAACTTTATATTGATATTATTATTAATCAGTACTATTGTGATTATAGGAGCATATGATAGACTGTGAATCCCAATGACTTTCTTGTGTAACTTCTCCCTTTTCTAGGAAGATGGACCTTAGGGGACAGCTTTTTATTTCTTTATGTTAGCTAACCTGGTATGGGGAGAGGGCCTCTCCCTTCCCGAGGTGTTCCTTGCTAGGAGCCCCTCGCCACCTGGCAGAAAACTCACATGAGGTCATTCAGGGGAAGACAGGGACTCTTGGATTCCTTTGTATCTGGGTAGGGAAGGGAGATGGGGAGACTGTATGTGAAATTCTAGCGTAGTCAATGTATTTCTCATTCTCAGGCTTGGATCCAGGGGGTGTAGTTCAGGAGTTGAGGCCGGCTGGGGAGGCATGTGGAAGCCAGAGTGTGTGTGGCAGACCCAGGGAAGCAAAACCGGAGCACACGGTGTTGAGAGACACTTTATTGACACAAATGGAGTTTACTGAACAACACCACCAACGGGCATTAGGTTGTCGAGAGCTTGAGTGGTCCACGACAACATTTCTAGAGTTCGGAAAAAAGAGTGGCTGTGGAAAATCAAGACGAAGCCACAGAAAGTTGCTGACGTGCTCGTGAGGGCCCTCAGTTCCATGGCCACACGAGCTTGCTGATGATGTGCGGCCTCAACCCTACGGGCCCCCCCTGAAGGCATTTGCGGGCAGCCTGACAGGTGCCGCATCTCTGGGATCTGATGCCTTGTGGTCGGAGGTGGAGCCGACATCATCCTAACAGACGTTCACGTGCACACTGTGTGTGATGCGCTTGCAGCATCCTGAAACCACCCCCAACCCGGTCCAGGGAAAGACTGCCATGATCGGTCCCTGTGCCGGAAGGTTGGGGGCCGCTCCACTCAGACGCGGGCGCTCCGCCAGCCGCTCTACATCTAGGCCCTCCTGCCCGGGGGAGGGCAGCCGCCTGCCAACAGGAGATGGAGGAGAGGTTTGGGAATCCCATCTGAGTCAAGACTGCCACATCACTACTTACCAGCTGTGTCCAGGGACCCCCACCGTTCCTCCAAGTCTGTTTATTTTAGAGATAATATAAAATATATGTGTATAGGTATGTGGTTTTTCGTTTAGTGGCTAATACTATACTAGGGTAACTTTATATTGATATTATTATTAATCAGTACTATTGTGATTATAGGAGCATATGATAGACTGTGAATCCCAATGACTTTCTTGTGTAACTTCTCCCTTTTCTAGGAAGATGGACCTTCGGGGACAGCTTTTTATTTCTTTATGTTAGCTAACCTGGTATGGGGAGAGGGCCTCTCCCTTCCCGAGGTGTTCCTTGCTAGGAGCCCCTCGCCACCTGGCAGAAAACTCACATGAGGTCATTCAGGGGAAGACAGGGACTCTTGGATTCCTTTGTATCTGGGTAGGGAAGGGAGATGGGGAGACTGTATGTGAAATTCTAGCGTAGTCAATGTATTTCTCATTCTCAGGCTTGGATCCAGGGGGTGTAGTTCAGGAGTTGAGGCCGGCTGGGGAGGCATGTGGAAGCCAGAGTGTGTGTGGCAGACCCAGGGAAGCAAAACCGGAGCACACGGTGTTGAGAGACACTTTATTGACACAAATGGAGTTTACTGAACAACACCACCAACGGGCATTAGGTTGTCGAGAGCTTGAGTGGTCCACGACAACATTTCTAGAGTTCGGAAAAAAGAGTGGCTGTGGAAAATCAAGACGAAGCCACAGAAAGTTGCTGACGTGCTCGTGAGGGCCCTCAGTTCCATGGCCACACGAGCTTGCTGATGATGTGCGACGCGGCCTCAACCCTACGAGCACTCGTGCCTCAGCGCCTCTCTTCCTCACACTCACTCAGCTCATCAGCCACGTCTCTTGCCAGGCGGGGAAGAAAAGAGCAATGCCAGCATTAGGCTTAGCTGGCCTATGATGGGGCTTGAGTCTGAGTTACGAATCAGCCATGCTTCAAGTGCCCACCTCCTGGGTCCTACCACAGACTCAAGGAAGGGGAGGGGAGCTGGATGGGAGTCACCCACCACCGTGCAGCTTGAGAGGTTAGGAAAGGCTTGGGTGCTGGAAAACCTAAGCACAGATCACACTCGGGGTCTCTATCGGGGCTTGATGCAGAGCGGGCACTGAAATGCAGGATGAATGCGTGATCCATGTAACGATGCCCCAGGTACTTTCCAGATAGGTCTGCAGTGACTAGGAGGATTAGGGATTTTTCATTTACAAAAGGAGGGGAGAAGACAGTGCTTTTTATTTTTCCATTTCCGCTTAACTTGGGAAGGGGAACCAAGATACACTCTGAACGTGTCTAGCTCTTTGCTGCTTCCCTCCTGCCAAGACAGAATTACACAGCCTTTTCTCTCTGATTTTTGTCAGATGCGTTCACGGATTCTGCGATGGGTATATTTTCCTTTTTGATCTAGCAGTATCAGGGGAAGAAAAGGAGCCATCTCTTCTCTTAACCATTCATAGCTTAATACATATTTCTAACCTATTCCTGCTTTGAAAAATTCCTACTAACGTTGCTAGTCTGGCCTGTAAGGAGAAACCAGAAACCCAGACAATCAAAACTCTGGGTGTGTGGCTGCTTGGAGTTGAGGCCGGCTGGGGAGGCATGTGGAAGCCAGAGTGTGTGTGGCAGACCCAGGGAAGCAAAACCGGAGCACACGGTGTTGAGAGACACTTTATTGACACAAATGGAGTTTACTGAACAACACCACCAACGGGCATTAGGTTGTCGAGAGCTTGAGTGGTCCACGACAACATTTCTAGAGTTCGGAAAAAAGAGTGGCTGTGGAAAATCAAGACGAAGCCACAGAAAGTTGCTGACGTGCTCGTGAGGGCCCTCAGTTCCATGGCCACACGAGCTTGCTGATGATGTGCGACGCGGCCTCAACCCTACGAGCACTCGTGCCTCAGCGCCTCTCTTCCTCACACTCACTCAGCTCATCAGCCACGTCTCTTGCCAGGCGGGGAAGAAAAGAGCAATGCCAGCATTAGGCTTAGCTGGCCTATGATGGGGCTTGAGTCTGAGTTACGAATCAGCCATGCTTCAAGTGCCCACCTCCTGGGTCCTACCACAGACTCAAGGAAGGGGAGGGGAGCTGGATGGGAGTCACCCACCACCGTGCAGCTTGAGAGGTTAGGAAAGGCTTGGGTGCTGGAAAACCTAAGCACAGATCACACTCGGGGTCTCTATCGGGGCTTGATGCAGAGCGGGCACTGAAATGCAGGATGAATGCGTGATCCATGTAACGATGCCCCAGGTACTTTCCAGATAGGTCTGCAGTGACTAGGAGGATTAGGGATTTTTCATTTACAAAAGGAGGGGAGAAGACAGTGCTTTTTATTTTTCCATTTCCGCTTAACTTGGGAAGGGGAACCAAGATACACTCTGAACGTGTCTAGCTCTTTGCTGCTTCCCTCCTGCCAAGACAGAATTACACAGCCTTTTCTCTCTGATTTTTGTCAGATGCGTTCACGGATTCTGCGATGGGTATATTTTCCTTTTTGATCTAGCAGTATCAGGGGAAGAAAAGGAGCCATCTCTTCTCTTAACCATTCATAGCTTAATACATATTTCTAACCTATTCCTGCTTTGAAAAATTCCTACTAACGTTGCTAGTCTGGCCTGTAAGGAGAAACCAGAAACCCAGACAATCAAAACTCTGGGTGTGTGGCTGCTTGGGGTGGGGACACTGGACGGCACTGCCTTTAGATGGGCTGGAAGTGAAGACAGACACAGGCCGTTGAGGCACTTCCACACAGGAGTTGGGGCTGTGATGTTGGTAAGCTCGGCTGTTGGTAAAGTAGGGCAAGGTGCTTTCAGGGCCAACCGAGTTGAGCCGTGAAGTTCATGGCTGTTCAGGAAAGGAGAAAACCAGCCCCAGCCTAACTGGCTTTGAGTGAATTGTATTAAGGATCGATCATGTATACTGTCCAGCACCGAGACAACAGACGGGGCTCCTAGAAGGATGATAGCCCTTGAGAACATTGCTAAGCCCTTTAGTAAGAAGAGCATCCAGAGAAAGCTTCCAGAGTCTATCGTAGGGATCTGTGGAGAAACAGGAAGCGGGTGAGGATTTGAAGTAGGCTGGTGATCACAGTGCCTTGTGGATGTACAGTCAGGATCAAGTCTCCCAGGAAGGGGCTTAATGGCAACTCCGGAGAAATAATGGGGTAGGAACCAACGAGAAAAGGCAAACTCAAAAAGAAATAGGCTCTGTTTCTAGAGTGGGCCTAGAAGCCGAGGGGTAGAGGAGTGGCTGAATGGAACTAGGGAGGAAAGAAGATGTCTCTACTTCTCAGGACATGCAAGAAAGGCAAAGATCAGATGGACGTAGGAAGGAAGGAAGCAGGAAAGGAAGCAGCTGTGGTCTCCATGGAAAGAGAGCTGGGTAAGGACTCACAAGACCTGGATTCCATTTGCCAACTGTATGAACTTATGATTTGGTAAAGCTCGTCAGCCTCAGGCAGCCCGTTTCTTCATTTGTTAACGTGTTACCAATATCCTCATAGAGCTAGTTATGGAGAAGAAATAAGAGAACTGAAATGAAAAGGTTTGGTAAACCATACAGCTTAATGAAGTTTTAAAGATGAGTTGAGAAATTGGAAGACCAGAGAAGGTTACTTGTAAAGGAGAAATAAGAAAAAAAGAGGTACTATTCAGCTTCATTAAAAATCACTTAGGAAATATCTGAGTTGGGCTTTTAAAAAGGCAAAAATTCAAACATGCATTCTAGATCACAGGTTCGATGTGCAGTCGCCTGTGAAGCAAAAGGGATGAGGAGCAGTAGAAAGGAGCTTGTCTGCACCAGCCACATAATTAGGGAAAGGTCACAGTCATCCAGGCCTATTTTCCTCGCTATACAGTAAGGAAAATGTAGATTCTGCCTCCTGTTTCAGAGGGATTGTATGGGAAATTACAATGAGAAGGGCCTTGATTTTGTGGAACTTGCTTTCTTCAGTAAAATATGACACTGAAAAACAGGTAAACAAGGACTTATTTCAGGTACTGTCCCTGGGATGGTGGAGATGAGCTGTGTTGCTCAGCTGAGACCCAGAGCTGAGGGAGAAGGATCTTCCCTCAGGAGCTCCCCCCGATCTGAGGGACCTCTCGTTCATCGGACCCCAGTGACTTCATTTTCTCACCCTCCACCCCCACAAAGCACCCTCCCTCCCACCCATCACAAAGTGCCAAAGGACAGCACACGTAACCAGTCGCTCAGAGTGAACCATGACACATTGACTAAGATTCCTGCAGTGTTCATCTGCTCTCCTAACATCTAGAAAAGAAACAGCACCCTGGACATTATGAATTCCCAGGGGAACTACCCGAAAGACGCCTAGCCTGCCTCCCTCCTGTCACTTGACTCATTTGCCATCATCTGTCTCAGACTAGAAACCTGCGTCTTCGTTAAATACCATCCCCAGATGCGCTCTCCCTCTGGAAGATGGCTCCGACTCACAAATCTCTTCACTAAAGAAATTCTTCAAATCCACCTCACGTCCTTCTCTCTGCCTTGTTAGCCAGATTCTGGTTCCCTGAATCAGCAGTCACCTCTGCCAGGTCACCCTCCCCGTTCTGCGCTTGTCACAGAGACACGGCCAAGGCCAAACTCAAAGTCTTTTCAAGAAAACAAAATTATCCCATCTCAGGGAAGCATAATCTGGCCAGGGCCTTGGGCTTATCCTCCAGTTTATCCTGTAAGTTTCTCATATGTTGAGTCTCATCGGAGTCTCAGGTGCCTCCTATAAATGCGTAATAATACTGATTCATAGAAATTTTGAGAGCAGTGTTGAGATTTCAGTCCCAGTGCCCACAGGAAAATAGTGCCACCCAGCCACCAGAGGTGGTGTGGGCACCTGGGAAGACACGTGTACCTCACCCCGGGAGGATCATGAACACATTGTAGGTACTTCCCAAGTCTCCTGCCCTTGGCTTCTTGAAGGGCTGACGCAAACCCAGGCCTTTGAGACCTCTCAGGACCTAGCCCTGGGATACCAAGTTCCCCATTGAAAAGGAAATTCTGCCTCCTGTTGCAGAGGGATTGTATGGGAAATTACAATGAGAAGGGCCTTGATTTTGTGGAACTTGCTTTCTTCAGTAAAATATGACACTGAAAAACAGGTAAACAAGGACTTATTTCAGGTACTGTCCCTGGGATGGTGGAGATGAGCTGTGTTGCTCAGCTGAGACCCAGAGCTGAGGGAGAAGGATCTTCCCTCAGGAGCTCCCCCCGATCTGAGGGACCTCTCGTTCATCGGACCCCAGTGACTTCATTTTCTCACCCTCCACCCCCACAAAGCACCCTCCCTCCCACCCATCACAAAGTGCCAAAGGACAGCACACGTAACCAGTCGCTCAGAGTGAACCATGACACATTGACTAAGATTCCTGCAGTGTTCATCTGCTCTCCTAACATCTAGAAAAGAAACAGCACCCTGGACATTATGAATTCCCAGGGGAACTATCTGAAAGACGCCTAGCCTGCCTCCCTCCTGTCACTTGACTCATTTGCCATCATCTGTCTCAGACTAGAAACCTGCGTCTTCGTTAAATACCATCCCCAGATGCGCTCTCCCTCTGGAAGATGGCTCCGACTCACAAATCTCTTCACTAAAGAAATTCTTCAAATCCACCTCACGTCCTTCTCTCTGCCTTGTTAGCCAGATTCTGGTTCCCTGAATCAGCAGTCACCTCTGCCAGGTCACCCTCCCCGTTCTGCGCTTGTCACAGAGACACGGCCAAGGCCAAACTCAAAGTCTTTTCAAGAAAACAAAATTATCCCATCTCAGGGAAGCATAATCTGGCCAGGGCCTTGGGCTTATCCTCCAGTTTATCCTGTAAGTTTCTCATATGTTGAGTCTCATCGGAGTCTCAGGTGCCTCCTATAAATGCGTAATAATACTGATTCATAGAAATTTTGAGAGCAGTGTTGAGATTTCAGTCCCAGTGCCCACAGGAAAATAGTGCCACCCAGCCACCAGAGGTGGTGTGGGCACCTGGGAAGACACGTGTACCTCACCCCGGGAGGATCATGAACACATTGTAGGTACTTCCCAAGTCTCCTGCCCTTGGCTTCTTGAAGGGCTGACGCAAACCCAGGCCTTTGAGACCTCTCAGGACCTAGCCCTGGGATACCAAGTTCCAGGGAACATTTTGGTCCATGCTTAATCATCTTTCTATCCATGGAGGGCCTAGGAAGGCATGCTTTGCTCTGATGCTCCAGCTCAACGTGCCAGGAACTTAGAAAAACTGACTTCAAAGAACCCACTTCACATCACTCTGTTGCTTTAACCCAAATCCATAAACTCCCACTTCCTTCCACTCAGACATCCATTCACTTGCAGCAGTGGAGGACGAGCTGGCTTCAGCTGGAAGGGGCTGATGGATGTGTCGCCTCCGGCACGTGTTCTGAGCTGGGTGGCGCACGGGGGTCCAGCTCTCACGGGAGCAGATTGCTGGGGAGTGAGGGCAGGCAGATGGAGTCGGGTAGAAATGTTGGCTCCCCAGTTCTGGCAAAGTCTTGTGGTGGTGTGTAGAGGTCTGATGGAGTCAGCAAGGCAGAGGTGGACGTTCAGAGGTGAGTGGACGTATGACGAATGAACTGAAGGACACAAGAAGGGAAGTGATGTGGTCCCTGGGCCTCCCTCCTGCTGCCACTGACATCATTGGAACGGGCACAGCCAGCCCTTCTGTGTGCGGGCCACCTACTGGTGATAAAGCACACTGAGAACTGCCAGCCCAGTCCAGCCCCACCAGAGACTCTAGGACCTGATCCATGATCCTTACACAGGAGGGAAAGGGGGAATTATTTCTTGTCACAGTGGGCAAGGAATTCAAGTTGCCTCAGCACTCAGGCCAAAGCAACCCACCTTCTAAAGGATGTCAACCGCGCACAGAGCTTTATGACTTGGGCATCAACTTAAAACACGTACGCTGAGGACTCTGGGTAGGATAGAAATCTAAGGGACCACATCTGAAGTCACCTTGGTTGGTGGGTGACAAGGTCACTTGTACACTGCCTTCTCATCTACCTGCCCCCTCTCCCCTGTACGTCACCTCGTCGCCCCCTTCTATTCCTCCACTGGGACAGCAGAGTTCTCTTTGTTCTCCGATGGGATGGCCAGGGTAAGGGGGGCAAAATCTGTAGGTACTTCCCAAGTCTCCTGCCCTTGGCTTCTTGAAGGGCTGACGCAAACCCAGGCCTTTGAGACCTCTCAGGACCTAGCCCTGGGATACCAAGTTCCAGGGAACATTTTGGTCCATGCTTAATCATCTTTCTATCCATGGAGGGCCTAGGAAGGCATGCTTTGCTCTGATGCTCCAGCTCAACGTGCCAGGAACTTAGAAAAACTGACTTCAAAGAACCCACTTCACATCACTCTGTTGCTTTAACCCAAATCCATAAACTCCCACTTCCTTCCACTCAGACATCCATTCACTTGCAGCAGTGGAGGACGAGCTGGCTTCAGCTGGAAGGGGCTGATGGATGTGTCGCCTCCGGCACGTGTTCTGAGCTGGGTGGCGCACGGGGGTCCAGCTCTCACGGGAGCAGATTGCTGGGGAGTGAGGGCAGGCAGATGGAGTCGGGTAGAAATGTTGGCTCCCCAGTTCTGGCAAAGTCTTGTGGTGGTGTGTAGAGGTCTGATGGAGTCAGCAAGGCAGAGGTGGACGTTCAGAGGTGAGTGGACGTATGACGAATGAACTGAAGGACACAAGAAGGGAAGTGATGTGGTCCTGGGCCTCCCTCCTGCTGCCACTGACATCATTGGAACGGGCACAGCCAGCCCTTCTGTGTGCGGGCCACCTACTGGTGATAAAGCACACTGAGAACTGCCAGCCCAGTCCAGCCCCACCAGAGACTCTAGGACCTGATCCATGATCCTTACACAGGAGGGAAAGGGGGAATTATTTCTTGTCACAGTGGGCAAGGAATTCAAGTTGCCTCAGCACTCAGGCCAAAGCAACCCACCTTCTAAAGGATGTCAACCGCGCACAGAGCTTTATGACTTGGGCATCAACTTAAAACACGTACGCTGAGGACTCTGGGTAGGATAGAAATCTAAGGGACCACATCTGAAGTCACCTTGGTTGGTGGGTGACAAGGTCACTTGTACACTGCCTTCTCATCTACCTGCCCCCTCTCCCCTGTACGTCACCTCGTCGCCCCCTTCTATTCCTCCACTGGGACAGCAGAGTTCTCTTTGTTCTCCGATGGGATGGCCAGGTAGTCAGATCTGTTGGATGAGAGCGGGGGAAGAAAATCAGTGCATCTTGTGCCCAGAGGTGGAAACACAGGAAAGGGAAGGAGCGAGGGCCCAGAACAGGGATGTCTCTAAGCAGGAGATCTCTGCGTCTCCTTCTGGCAGTGTTACCCAAGAGGAAAGAAGAAAGGCTCTGTCAGCAGACGAGAATGAGTGCTGTTTTTTTTTTTTTTTCAAACTTCCACCAGCAATGCACGAGTCTTCTCATTTACCCACATTTTTCTCTGGACTTAGGACTGTTAGATTAAACCAGCCAAACTGATGAATGGGAAACTATTAATATAGATGTTTTAATTTTCATTTCCCTGATTACTGGTGATGTTGAGCATCTTTTCATAAGTTTATAAGCAATGTAGATTTGTATTTCTTTGATATGACTGTTCATTTGCTTTACCAGGTTTTCTTCTGAGATATTGATCTTTTTCCTTTATGGTTTCATGTCTTGAAAATACCTTCTCCCAGTCTGTTGTTTGTCTTTGTGTGTGTAAGATAAAAAAATTATCATTCTTCCCCTCTCTGATTGGTGTCTTTTGTATTTTAAGAAATTCTCTCTATTCCAAGTTAACAAAGATATTCTCTTATATTCCCTATGAGTTTCCCAGGTGGAACTAGTGGTAAAGAACCCACCTGACAATATAGGAGATCTAAGGAACTCCAGTTCGATTCCTGGGTGGGGAAGATCCCACAGAGGAAGGCATGGCAACCCACTCCAGTATTTTCGCCTGGAGAATTCCATGGACCAAGGAGCCTGGCTGGCTACAGTCCATAGGGCCACAAAGAGTCAGACACGGCTGAAGCAGCACAGTCCATAGAATTTCAAAGAATCAGACATGACTGAGTGATGGAACTACGAAGTGACTAGAGCCTTGGTGAAAATGGCCAAGGTGCCATCTGGATGTTGGAGCAGAAGAGCCCCTCTCTGGGTGTTCAGTCACTGCCAGGTGGGGGAAATGTTCGGAGCTCCTTGGCTAATAAAGGGCAGTGCTCAGGTGAGCTCTGATGCCTCTCATACGTACGTCACCTCGTCGCCCCTTCTATTCCTCCACTGGGACAGCAGAGTTCTCTTTGTTCTCCGATGGGATGGCCAGGTAGTCAGATCTGTTGGATGAGAGCGGGGGAAGAAAATCAGTGCATCTTGTGCCCAGAGGTGGAAACACAGGAAAGGGAAGGAGCGAGGGCCCAGAACAGGGATGTCTCTAAGCAGGAGATCTCTGCGTCTCCTTCTGGCAGTGTTACCCAAGAGGAAAGAAGAAAGGCTCTGTCAGCAGACGAGAATGAGTGCTGTTTTTTTTTTTTTTTCAAACTTCCACCAGCAATGCACGAGTCTTCTCATTTACCCACATTTTTCTCTGGACTTAGGACTGTTAGATTAAACCAGCCAAACTGATGAATGGGAAACTATTAATATAGATGTTTTAATTTTCATTTCCCTGATTACTGGTGATGTTGAGCATCTTTTCATAAGTTTATAAGCAATGTAGATTTGTATTTCTTTGATATGACTGTTCATTTGCTTTACCAGGTTTTCTTCTGAGATATTGATCTTTTTCCTTGATGGTTTCATGTCTTGAAAATACCTTCTCCCAGTCTGTTGTTTGTCTTTGTGTGTGTAAGATAAAAAAATTATCATTCTTCCCCTCTCTGATTGGTGTCTTTTGTATTTTAAGAAATTCTCTCTATTCCAAGTTAACAAAGATATTCTCTTATATTCCCTATGAGTTTCCCAGGTGGAACTAGTGGTAAAGAACCCACCTGACAATATAGGAGATCTAAGGAACTCCAGTTCGATTCCTGGGTGGGGAAGATCCCACAGAGGAAGGCATGGCAACCCACTCCAGTATTTTCGCCTGGAGAATTCCATGGACCAAGGAGCCTGGCTGGCTACAGTCCATAGGGCCACAAAGAGTCAGACACGGCTGAAGCAGCACAGTCCATAGAATTTCAAAGAATCAGACATGACTGAGTGATGGAACTACGAAGTGACTAGAGCCTTGGTGAAAATGGCCAAGGTGCCATCTGGATGTTGGAGCAGAAGAGCCCCTCTCTGGGTGTTCAGTCACTGCCAGGCTCCAGGGGGAAGAACATGTTCGGAGCTCCTTGGCTAATAAAGGGCAGTGCTCAGGTGAGCTCTGAGGTTCACAGCAAACAGCCGAACGTGACAGGAAGAGCATGGACATTGGGCAGGCTTCAGTTCAGATCCCTGCCTCTCCTCTCATTATCTGTACGGCCTCAGCAAACCACTCAGGCTCTGTGAGCTGCTTTGGCAGCTAGAACATGGTCATAATAATGCAATTTCCTGGGACTGTGGTGCAGCTGATGGGCTTTACCTAGTGGTTAAGAGTGCAAGCCAAAAGTTGGCAGGCCTGAAGGCAAACTTCGCTTCTTGTAATGGTCTTGGGCAAACTTACCCAGCGTTCACATCTGTAAAACGGGTATATGCACCATGCGTACCTAAAAGGCTGCTGTGAGGAAGGTGGAGAGCTGTGTAAATGGCTCACCACTTCACCCGTGAGAGCAAGCGCGCTGAAGGGGAGAGCTAACCTTATTTGGGCGTCTTTGGACTTACGCATTTTCTTGGGCTGCCTCCTCGGCCTTTGAGACCTTCCTGTAGCAATAGATCATCTCGATGAGCAGCCACAGGGTGAGGAAGACCAGGAGGATGTACATCATGATTTCTGAGACCACGGAGGTGAAGTCCTCTCCAGCTGCAAGGGGGAGAACGGGACCAGAACACGCGTGTCCAGCCAACCCAGAGCTGGCTCGGAGCCCGGAGCTGTAGGAGGCCTATTTTTAGGTGTGTCTTAAATCAGCAACTGTCTAAAGGAACTCAAGAGGGTATCAAAGAGATTTAATAGCCTCTCGCTCCTGTCTGTCAGCTTTCTCACTAACTGTCTCCAGATGCTCTGGAGGGAGGGACGAGGAGATGGGACGGGAAGAAGCCACAGGAGGCATGGAAATGTTTGGAGAATTCATGAAGAGCCCCTCAGTCCATAGGGCCACAAAGAGTCAGACATGGCTGAAGCAGCACAGTCCATAGAATTTCAAAGAATCAGACATGACTGAGTGATGGAACTACGAAGTGACTAGAGCCTTGGTGAAAATGGCCAAGGTGCCATCTGGATGTTGGAGCAGAAGAGCCCTCTCTGGGTGTTCAGTCACTGCCAGGCTCCAGGGGGAAGAACATGTTCGGAGCTCCTTGGCTAATAAAGGGCAGTGCTCAGGTGAGCTCTGAGGTTCACAGCAAACAGCCGAACGTGACAGGAAGAGCATGGACATTGGGCAGGCTTCAGTTCAGATCCCTGCCTCTCCTCTCATTATCTGTACGGCCTCAGCAAACCACTCAGGCTCTGTGAGCTGCTTTGGCAGCTAGAACATGGTCATAATAATGCAATTTCCTGGGACTGTGGTGCAGCTGATGGGCTTTACCTAGTGGTTAAGAGTGCAAGCCAAAAGTTGGCAGGCCTGAAGGCAAACTTCGCTTCTTGTAATGGTCTTGGGCAAACTTACCCAGCGTTCACATCTGTAAAACGGGTATATGCACCATGCGTACCTAAAAGGCTGCTGTGAGGAAGGTGGAGAGCTGTGTAAATGGCTCACCACTTCACCCGTGAGAGCAAGCGCGCTGAAGGGGAGAGCTAACCTTATTTGGGCGTCTTTGGACTTACGCATTTTCTTGGGCTGCCTCCTCGGCCTTTGAGACCTTCCTGTAGCAATAGATCATCTCGATGAGCAGCCACAGGGTGAGGAAGACCAGGAGGATGTACATCATGATTTCTGAGACCACGGAGGTGAAGTCCTCTCCAGCTGCAAGGGGGAGAACGGGACCAGAACACGCGTGTCCAGCCAACCCAGAGCTGGCTCGGAGCCCGGAGCTGTAGGAGGCCTATTTTTAGGTGTGTCTTAAATCAGCAACTGTCTAAAGGAACTCAAGAGGGTATCAAAGAGATTTAATAGCCTCTCGCTCCTGTCTGTCAGCTTTCTCACTAACTGTCTCCAGATGCTCTGGAGGGAGGGACGAGGGAGATGGGACGGGAAGAAGTGACAGCGCAGTGGAAGGCGTCCGGGACATGGGTGAGATACACGCAGCCGGGTCCCCGCCTTCCTACTTCCTGGTGTGTGAATTCCTCTGATTTGAAACTCAGTTTCCTAACTTGTGAAGAAAGGATAACAGTTCACACCGTACATTATCTAAGGTAATGGAGAATATCTTGGGAGCTGTAGAAGTCTGCACAAGTGTGGAGCACATGTCCTAGTTCAACCAGCTCTGTCCTCTGAGCTTCGGGTGGCAGAGAATCATGTCCCCAGGACTAGGACTTTGGAAAGCACGGGCAGGACCAGCGCCGTCAGCCGACCCAGTCTCCTGGGCATGTTCTCTGCAGGTCTGGGTTAGAAACAAGGAAGTTCCCAGCCTATCTTCCTTCCGGGGCATCCCAAACCCAAACAGAAATGAGGACTGGAGAAAGCTGTGCACTAACCAGGCTGGCCTCAGAGTTCTACTTCCAGAACACAGATCCTCTTTTTTTTAATATTCCTTTTTTTTGTGTGTGTGGGGGGGACAGGTTTTTGGAGGGGGAGGGGAGGGAATGGGGTGGGCGGGCCACTTCTATTGGTCTTTCATTGATCTACTTTCATCCATCTTTGTTCTTTGGCTCCTGTGGGCCCCCCATCGCGGTGGCGTCTGTCGTTGCAGAGCGCCGGCTCTGGGCGCATGCGCGCCAGAGCTCTGGCTCGGTAATTGGACACATGGGTCCAGCCGCTCCGCGGCACGTGGGATCTTCCCAGGCCAGGGATCGAACCGGCGCCCCTTGCACTGCAAGGCGGTGTCCTTACCCACTGGACCACTCGGGAAGCCCCAGATCCTTTTTTTTTTTAACGTTTATTTACATGGCTGAGCTGGGTCTTAGTTGCATAAGATCCTCAGTCTTCCTTGTGGCATGCAGGATCTTGTTCCTGCCTAGAGCTCAAACCCCAGGCCCCCGGAGTCTCAGCCCCTGGATCAGCAAGGAAGACCCCCGAGCACAGCGCTGGTTCTCCCTACTGAGCGCCGTTCAGTGCTCCACATCGAGACGGAGACTGAGCAGGGCGCCCGAGGCCACTCCGCAGGCAGCCCCCCAGCTCATTCCCACCCTCCTGGCCTCTCTGCTGACACGCGCTCTGGTCTCCTGGAACCTGAGCATCTCTTCTTCCCCTCCCTCGCCCTAGACTGTACCTCACACCCCACTGCTGCCTCGGTGCCAACACTGTCTTCTGTTTCTCAGCCTCCCAACGATTCCTCTTGTCTGCAGAGTAGCCGTTTCCTCTGTGGAGCCTTCCTCAGCTTCTCGTGCAGAATCATCACTCAGGTCCTTCTTCAGGCACTTTTCCAACCCTTAGCACACCCCCAGGTTGTACTGCGATGTCTTTATCCCCCCTCCGCTGGAGTAGTGTGTTAGGCGCTCAGTCGTGTCTGACTCTGGCGATCCCCGTGGACTGTAGCCGCCAGGTTCCTCTGTCCGTGGGATTTTCCAGGCAAGCAGCCTGGCGTAGATGGCCGTGTCCCTCTCCAGAGGACTTTCCTAACCCAGGGATCAACCTCAGCTCTCCTGTATTGCAGGCAGATACTTTACCATCTGAGCTTCATGCTTATTAAAAATACATGTATTTTCTTTATAAATATATAAATTTTAATATTTTATTTTATTTATAAATCGATCAGCCTGTTGTCTAATCCTGGAACACCTGAAGTATTCAATCAGTATTTGTTGAAGGAAAGAATATAAATAAATACTGATCTTCCTTGTTTCCTAACCAACGAAAATGGTAATTAATATATGACAGGGCATCCCATGGTGGTCCAGTGGTTAGGACTCGCCCCTTTCAATGTGGTGGCCTGACGTTCAGTCTCTGCTCGGGGAACTAAGATGCCACAAACCGTGAGGCACTGTCAAAAAGTTTTTCTTTTCATTAAAACAACAACAGCAACAAAAAACAGCCGCAATACACGGCAAATGTCCTGACACGTGTTCCTTCCTAGTGAGAAGGAAGGTGCAGCCACATCTCCCTTTACCAGCTCTTGGCAGCACATTAGACTCACGGTCCTGGGCTATTCGCGGGGCCCGAGTCCTCCCCCACGCCTTGCTCATGAAAAGCACGGCCCAGCCACAGTCACGACCTTCCGCGCGGAGAACCCGGCCACGCGTTACAGGCGCACCCAGGTTTCCTCGCTGGAGCTGGAGGCGCGGGGGACTGCCCCCCACACCAAAGGTCTTCCCGGGGGCTGGCGACAGCCTGATGTCCGATGTGCCTGACTTAAAGCACTCTGCCTCTCTCTTTTCCTCTTTGGCTGCACTGGGTCTTCGTTGCTGCGAATGGGCTTCCTCTGCTTGCGGGCCGGGGCTATGCTCTAGTCCCTGTGCACAGGCTTCTCGCTCCGGGGCCTTCTCTTGCATAGCACGGGCTCTAGGGCGCACGGGCTTCTGTCGTTAGAGCACTCAGACTCAGTCGCTGCGGCGTGAGGGATCCAGAGTGCAGGCTCAGCAGCCGCGGTGCACAGACTTAGCGGCTATTCAGCATGCGGAATCTTCCCGGCCCAAGGATCGCACCTGTGTCCCCTGCACTGGCAGGTGAGTGCTTTCCCCCTGGACCACCAGGCAAGTCTCCTATCTCTGTTTAAATGCAGTAACCAGGGACGTCCCTGGTGGTCCAGCAGTGAAGAATCTGCCTTCCAAGGCAGAGGATGTAGGCTTGATCCCTGGTGGGGATCACTGTGGTGGCCCACATTGCGTGGGGCCTCTAAGTCTGCGTAAAAATTTTAAAAATTCTAATGCCCTAGTACTGCAGGAAGCCCTGGTTTTTTGGGATTTAGAGTTCTGTCTGGTCAGGTATAATAAACTGATCTTCCTTGTTTTCTAACCAACGAAAATGGTAATTAATATATGACAGGGCATCCCATGGTGGTCCAGTGGTTAGGACTCGCCCTTTCAATGTGGTGGCCTGACGTTCAGTCTCTGCTCGGGGAACTAAGATGCCACAAACCGTGAGGCACTGTCAAAAAGTTTTTCTTTTCATTAAAACAACAACAGCAACAAAAAACAGCCGCAATACACGGCAAATGTCCTGACACGTGTTCCTTCCTAGTGAGAAGGAAGGTGCAGCCACATCTCCCTTTACCAGCTCTTGGCAGCACATTAGACTCACGGTCCTGGGCTATTCGCGGGGCCCGAGTCCTCCCCCACGCCTTGCTCATGAAAAGCACGGCCCAGCCACAGTCACGACCTTCCGCGCGGAGAACCCGGCCACGCGTTACAGGCGCACCCAGGTTTCCTCGCTGGAGCTGGAGGCGCGGGGGACTGCCCCCCACACCAAAGGTCTTCCCGGGGGCTGGCGACAGCCTGATGTCCGATGTGCCTGACTTAAAGCACTCTGCCTCTCTCTTTCCTCTTTGGCTGCACTGGGTCTTCGTTGCTGCGAATGGGCTTCCTCTGCTTGCGGGCCGGGGCTATGCTCTAGTCCCTGTGCACAGGCTTCTCGCTCCGGGGCCTTCTCTTGCATAGCACGGGCTCTAGGGCGCACGGGCTTCTGTCGTTAGAGCACTCAGACTCAGTCGCTGCGGCGTGAGGGATCCAGAGTGCAGGCTCAGCAGCCGCGGTGCACAGACTTAGCGGCTATTCAGCATGCGGAATCTTCCCGGCCCAAGGATCGCACCTGTGTCCCCTGCACTGGCAGGTGAGTGCTTTCCCCCTGGACCACCAGGCAAGTCTCCTATCTCTGTTTAAATGCAGTAACCAGGGACGTCCCTGGTGGTCCAGCAGTGAAGAATCTGCCTTCCAAGGCAGAGGATGTAGGCTTGATCCCTGGTGGGGATCACTGTGGTGGCCCCACATTGCGTGGGGCCTCTAAGTCTGCGTAAAAATTTTAAAAATTCTAATGCCCTAGTACTGCAGGAAGCTGTCCTCGGTAGCTTCATTCACTTTTAGGTGACAGAATCTCAGAGTTCTGTCTGAGAGCCAGAGGTGAGCGCTGCACCAGGCTCAGTCCAGCTTGAGGAAAGAGAAGGGAGAGTCGGGGGCCACAGGGGTGGGCAGACGCGGGGCTACGTCACGGTGGAGCAGGCCGCAGTATGAGAGCAGTGAGTATCTGGGGGTGGAGTGGAAGGGCAGCTAAGAAGTCACAGGGGCTGGGGGAGAAAGCAAATGAACAAGTGGCCCAGAGAGGGACGGTGGTGGAGGAAAAAGAAGCCGTGGAAATAGAGCGAAGAGCGGCCAAGATCTGGGCCGCAGTTCTGCTGCCGGCGCTAGCGTGCTTCGTGTCTGGGCACGCCCTTCTCTTCAGAGCCCTGTCCCCCAGGCACAGGGTGAGGGGACCACAGCTGCAGCCTCTCATCACCCGGGGAGTCGTTCTGATTTACACAGGCCAGGTCGCAGCCCCGCCTGCTGGACTCACCGCACCGCAGCAGCCGCGGCGGCGGTAGGGAGCCGTCCACGCTGGAGGAAAGCCCCAGGGCTGATTTTGAGTCTTGCTCTTTGGTTAGAACACCTGGATTAAAAGAGAGCCGGCTTCCTTGCAGCCCTAACACAGCCAGAGGGGCTCGGTGGCCCAGATAGCAAACTTACTTTCCTCGGTTCGTACCCAAGTCTGGCTCTGGTGCCCAGCAGGTGGACTGGCTCAGCTTTGGGCCTCTTTCCACCGGCTGCCCAAGGGTCTCTGGAGGCGGAAGCCTTTGAGAGCAGCGAGTGCAGAGGCGGCTTCCGAGTGCCTGGCAGTCACCCGCCGCCAGTGCCGACGGTAAACAGCAGAGGGCGCCAGGCTCCCTTCCCCCAGGGAGCACAGGCGTGTAAACAGAACAGGATCCCTTAGAGAGCTCCCAGCCCAGGCTCTTCAATTAATACAGAGGAGATGGGCCTGGAAAGGGCAAGTGGCTCCTCAGGCCTGAGCCAAGTGGTCTGAGAGTCCCTGTGCACCCTCGGGACTGACCTGCCTTCCGTTTTCGTCTTGTCTAAATCATGACTAAGCCATGACATCGCTCCCTCCGCTGTTTGTTGCTTTTGCTTCATGAATTTTATCACCGTACCATGAAATACACTGGTGGCCTGGAAGTCAGGATTCCTGGCATCCTTTTCTAGGGAGAGCCTGGCTTTCACCTGACCTCTCCCATCTTTCCTGTCCCCTGGATTTTTGCCTGTTCACTGTCTTGAGTCTTGGGGGCAGCCAAGATACTGATAACATGCTGGAAAGAGATCGTCTAGGAAAAGCTAAATACAATGCGGTCATCACATAGCCTGGATGAGAAAACACAGACGAAGATGCATCTATCACTCTTGTGACCACTGAAGGGACATCTGCCCAGGGCGGGAGCCATGGCACCTTGAACACGAGTCCACTGAAAGCAGAAGAACAGTTCTAACCCTCAAGATTCTGGATTTGATTGCAGCAAACATTAGAGTTGGGAGGATGGAGGAACTTCTCAGCCTAACAAGGAACCAGCTGGGCAAAACCTGAAAAACTTACAGACTAAAGAGCTAACCACGTTTCCTCTTAGTTGAAAAGGAGGTTATGTAACGACCCCCTCGGGTCAGGAAGGGGTTGCTTGCATGACTTGCATACAAGTCAGACTTTGGTTTAGAGCAGTGGTTCTCCAGGTGTGGTCCTGGCATGATCATATCACTTGACAATGTGCTAGCCATGCAAATTCTCAAGCTCCACCCACAGCATCAGGAAGGCTGGGTTTAAGAAGTCCTGCAGGGAATCTGAGGCTGGCTGGAGTTGGAGCACCACTGGTTTAGAGGTTTCTATGAAACCCGTGAGTCTGAGCAAGTCCTGGGAGACAGTGAAGGACAGGAAAGCCCGGCATGCTGCAGTCCACTGGGTCACAAAGACTCAGGCATCACAGAGCGACTGAACAAGACAATGGATCACAGAGAGGAGGGTAGATGACCTAGGAAACCTCAGGAGATTTCTCTGGGCCCACTGAGCTGAGGATTCAACCCAGGCCAGAGAAGGTGGAGCTGACTCGGCAGTTTTAGACATCATGGAGGCGGGCCTCTTTCTCTGAGGGTGTGATTCCAGGGACCAGGGAAAGATTCCTGCACTATCCCCCGTCTCCAAGTCTTTCTGCTTTGAGGAAAGGCACAGAGAGAGGCAAGCTCTCGGGCAGCTTGCTGAAAGCTGGCCGCTCCAGGGCGACAAGCCAGTGGGGACAATTTTAGATCCCACCACTTCTAATCCGGGGGGGACTGCCTTCTGCGTTCTGCAAGGGACTTGTTTGTGTGGAAATCCACTGTCCTCCCTCCCCTGAGAGAGTCCGTGCCCTAGCCTTACCTTCCTCGGTGACACGGAGGGGGATCAGCCGGGTGGTCTTCACGAAGGGCCGGTGTGCCTCGAACTCAAACTCCCGGGACACGTTGCAGGTGTAAAGACCGGAGTCGTTCAGCGTGACGTTGAGCACAGTGATGGACACGTCCTGCAAGTCTTTGCTCCCGTTCCACTGCAGGCGTCCCTGGAAGGGGCTCTCCACCTCCTGGTGGCCGTTTCGATACTCGTAGATCTGCAGGTGGAGAAGCCGTGGGGTAGGGCCATGAAAGAAGACAGAAGAGAGGTGGGGACAGGGCAGAGAAAAGGACCCGATGGTGCGTGGACAGGGAGGGGGAGAGGGGATGACGTTCCCAGGAGCCCTCGAAGGTGGGAGTGGGATGGAGGCTCAGAGGAGGCCAGGGGAGAGGGCAAAGACAGGGAAAAGCAGGCACGTGGTGTCAGGGTGTGAGGGCACGAGGTCGTGGAAGGAAGGGGCAGGCAGGCAAAGGGAGCAGAAAGAAGGAGAACAGAGGAAGGCGATGGAGATAAGAAGGATGCAGGTCTGAGCTGGCGAGTTGGAGCACCACTGGTTTAGAGGTTTCTATGAAACCCGTGAGTCTGAGCAAGTCCTGGGAGACAGTGAAGGACAGGAAAGCCCGGCATGCTGCAGTCCACTGGGTCACAAAGACTCAGGCATCACAGAGCGACTGAACAAGACAATGGATCACAGAGAGGAGGGTAGATGACCTAGGAAACCTCAGGAGATTTCTCTGGGCCCACTGAGCTGAGGATTCAACCCAGGCCAGAGAAGGTGGAGCTGACTCGGCAGTTTTAGACATCATGGAGGCGGGCCTCTTTCTCTGAGGGTGTGATTCCAGGGACCAGGGAAAGATTCCTGCACTATCCCCCGTCTCCAAGTCTTTCTGCTTTGAGGAAAGGCACAGAGAGGGGCAAGCTCTCGGGCAGCTTGCTGAAAGCTGGCCGCTCCAGGGCGACAAGCCAGTGGGGACAATTTTAGATCCCACCACTTCTAATCCGGGGGGGACTGCCTTCTGCGTTCTGCAAGGGACTTGTTTGTGTGGAAATCCACTGTCCTCCCTCCCCTGAGAGAGTCCGTGCCCTAGCCTTACCTTCCTCGGTGACACGGAGGGGGATCAGCCGGGTGGTCTTCACGAAGGGCCGGTGTGCCTCGAACTCAAACTCCCGGGACACGTTGCAGGTGTAAAGACCGGAGTCGTTCAGCGTGACGTTGAGCACAGTGATGGACACGTCCTGCAAGTCTTTGCTCCCGTTCCACTGCAGGCGTCCCTGGAAGGGGCTCTCCACCTCCTGGTGGCCGTTTCGATACTCGTAGATCTGCAGGTGGAGAAGCCGTGGGGTAGGGCCATGAAAGAAGACAGAAGAGAGGTGGGGACAGGGCAGAGAAAAGGACCCGATGGTGCGTGGACAGGGAGGGGGAGAGGGGATGACGTTCCCAGGAGCCCTCGAAGGTGGGAGTGGGATGGAGGCTCAGAGGAGGCCAGGGGAGAGGGCAAAGACAGGGAAAAGCAGGCACGTGGTGTCAGGGTGTGAGGGCACGAGGTCGTGGAAGGAAGGGGCAGGCAGGCAAAGGGAGCAGAAAGAAGGAGAACAGAGGAAGGTGCGTGATGCATCAGGAGACTGAAAGGAAGGACTGTGAGACGAGAGAGAGACGTGCTGCGGGGGTAGCCCGTGAGAGACGGACACAGAGCCGCAGCTTCACCTCTCATGAAGGCTCTGCGAGCTCTGGCCTCCGACTGTGACTCTCCGTGTGGCCCGCACAGAGGGCAGGGACCGTCGGGGCCAGGCCACAGCCGGGAGAGCCAGGCTGCCAAGCGGCCCAGTGAGCGGAGAGCTGCCCGCGACACGCGCACGCCAGCTCTTCCACTCTGGGCAGGGTTAGATCCGAAATCGGGTCTCTACGTTTCTTTTCTCAAACACTTCCACCTTCTGACGCAGCTATTGTTTTTCTCCTTACAGCCATTTAGTCCATTCCAGTCTCTGCTGGCCACGTGTGGCTACTTACATTAAAATTTAAATTCCTGGGAATTAAATAAAATTTAAAATTCTGTCTATCGGTCGCACCATACACATGCCGAATGTTCGGTGCCGTCTCTGGCTGGAGGCTACTGAACTGGACAGCAGGAACATGGGATATTTTCATCCAACAAAAATTTCTATTGGCATTACTCTATTTCCAGCACATTTTTTTTTTTCTTTAGCACCAGAAACATTTTTTTTAAGTTTTTTTTTTTTTTTGGCCACTTCTATTGATATTTCATTTATTTATCTTTGTTCTTTGGCCCGTGTGGGCCTCCCATCGCAGTGACCTCTGTTGTCGCAGAGCGCCGGCTCTGGGCGCATGCACTCCAGAGCTCTGGCTCGGTAATTGGACACATCGGTCCAGCCGCTCCGCGGCACGTGGGATCTTCCCAGGCCAGGGATCGAACCGGCGCCCCTTGCACTGCAGGGCGGTGTCCTTACCCACTGGACCACCAGGGAAGCCCCACAAAAAATTTTTATTGGGGTATAACCAATTAATAATTTTGTGATAGTTTCCGGTTGAACAGTGAAGGGGCTTGGTCATATATATACAGGCATCCATTCTCCCCCAAACCTCTCTCTTCTTTGATCCTTAGTTGTCCATTTGTATGTATATGTGCTTATGTGTTGGGCTTCCCAAGTGGCTCAGTGGTTAAACAAAAACAAAAAACAAAACTGCCTGCCAATGCAGGAGACAGTGGTTTGATCCCTGGATTGGGAAGATTCCCTGGAGGAGGCAATGGCAACCTACTCCAGTGTTCTTGCCTGGAAAATCCCATGGACAGAGGCGTGTGGCCGGCTACAGTCCATAAAGTCCATAAAGCTAGGGACATGACTTAGCCTGAGCATGCATGCGCATGTGTATGTGTGTGTAGGCGTGGTCTCTATCAAACACTTCTATCGTATTTCCTACATCAAAACTATTCTAGCCATGTTAAAAATTATAGCTCGTGGGATTTCTCTGGCGGGCCAGTGGTTAAGATTCTGAGTTTCTGTTGCATGGGACAGGGGTTCGAATCCAGGTCAGGGAATTAAGATCCCACTTGCTGCATGGTACAGCCAAATATAAGATAAATAAAAATTACAGCTCAGTGAATCCTAGGAACAGATCTATGAGGTAGCTATAGTTGTGTTCCCATTTTAGAGATGGGGAGACTGAGGCACAGAGGGGTTAAGCAATTTGTCCAAGGACACCGAGTTAAGAAGTTGTGGAGTCAAGAATGAATCCCACGTGGCTTGGCTCCAGAGAGAGTGCAAGTGTAAGGAACTGTCAGCGCCAAGCTGGCATCCAGACTGTGTGACACCCACACTGGCACTGGGGCCAACCAGTCTGAACTGACACTGGTCACAGTTGATCCCTCAGGTCCCAGATCGTAAAACGTTGAGAGGTTCCTAGTGGGAAGGATGGTGGCAAAGTCACTTGGGAGGTTCAGCCCCATGACAAGACAATGTGAGCATTCTACCCACTGACGTGTGTACCAGCTGAACATCAGCCCTGGCCACCCCTGATACTGTTCTTTCACTGAGGTGGTGAGAAATGAGTTCACCTATGCTTTCTCATTTAATAACACTTAGTGTTGTTCACGTTGTCCACTGACTCGGGGACACCAGCCAACAAAGGATGCGATGGTTATATAACATCACTGAGTCAATGGACATGAGTTTGAGCAAACTCTGAGAGAGGGTGAAGGACAGGGAAGCCTAAGTGACTGAGCTGAACTGATTTTTTTTTTTAAATTTTGCCCTCTTTTATTGTTTTTTTTATTTATTTATTTTCCATCCATCTTTATTCTTTGGCCTGTGCAGGCCTCCCATTTCAGTGGCCCCTCTCCTTGCAGAGCACCAGCTCTGGGTGCATGCGCTCCAGAGCACTGGCTCGTAACTGGACACACTGGTCCAGCTGCTCCATGGCACGCGGGATCCTCCCAGGCCAGGGATTGAACCGATGCCCCTTGCACTGCAAGGCAGACTCTTTACCGACTGGACCACCAGGGAACCCCCTGAACTGAATTTTTAAAGTAAATTCATTTTCCTTATTTTGTGCTGCTCTGGATCTTGGTTGCTGCAAGGGGCTTTCTCTAGTTTCAGCAAGTCAGGGCTACTCTTCTTGCGAACTTCTCGCCGTGATGGCTTTTGTTGTAGAGCATGGGCTCTAGGGCTCATGGGCTTCAGCAGTTGTGAAGGCAGACTTTTTACCGACTGGATTAGGAACAGATCTATGAGGTAGCTATAGTTGTGTTCCCATTTTAGAGATGGGGAGACTGAGGCACAGAGGGGTTAAGCAATTTGTCCAAGGACACCGAGTTAAGAAGTTGTGGAGTCAAGAATGAATCCCACGTGGCTTGGCTCCAGAGAGAGTGCAAGTGTAAGGAACTGTCAGCGCCAAGCTGGCATCCAGACTGTGTGACACCCACACTGGCACTGGGGCCAACCAGTCTGAACTGACACTGGTCACAGTTGATCCCTCAGGTCCCAGATCGTAAAACGTTGAGAGGTTCCTAGTGGGAAGGATGGTGGCAAAGTCACTTGGGAGGTTCAGCCCCATGACAAGACAATGTGAGCATTCTACCCACTGACGTGTGTACCAGCTGAACATCAGCCCTGGCCACCCCTGATACTGTTCTTTCACTGAGGTGGTGAGAAATGAGTTCACCTATGCTTTCTCATTTAATAACACTTAGTGTTGTTCACGTTGTCCACTGACTCGGGGACACCAGCCAACAAAGGATGCGATGGTTATATAACATCACTGAGTCAATGGACATGAGTTTGAGCAAACTCTGAGAGAGGGTGAAGGACAGGGAAGCCTAAGTGACTGAGCTGAACTGATTTTTTTTTTTAAATTTTGCCCTCTTTTATTGTTTTTTTTATTTATTTATTTTCCATCCATCTTTATTCTTTGGCCTGTGTGGGCCTCCGATTGCAGTGGCCTCTCTCTTTTCAGAGCACCAGCTCTGGGTGCATGCGCTCCAGAGCACTGGCTCGTAACTGGACACACTGGTCCAGCTGCTCCGTGGCACGCGGGATCCTCCCAGGCCAGGGATTGAACCGATGCCCCTTGCACTGCAAGGCAGACTCTTTACCGACTGGACCACCAGGGAACCCCCTGAACTGAATTTTTAAAGTAAATTCATTTTCCTTATTTTGTGCTGCTCTGGATCTTGGTTGCTGCAAGGGGCTTTCTCTAGTTTCAGCAAGTCAGGGCTACTCTTCTTTGCGAACTTCTCGCCGTGATGGCTTTTGTTGTAGAGCATGGGCTCTAGGGCTCATGGGCTTCAGCAGTTGTGACCCATGGGCTTAGTTGCTCCATGGCATGTGGGATCTTCCTGAACCAGGAATTGGCAGGTGGATTCTTAACCACTAGGCCACCAGGGAAGTCCCTCAATTTTTTCTGCTCATTTAATCCATCCAGCAGGATGGTGCAGAGATTCAACGAAAATACCTGGCTGGTAGGGTGATTGGTGTGCAATGGATTCTAAAGACAATTTAGGTCTTTCTCCTCGTTACCCTGTATATCACCAGCAGTGTTCAGAGCTGGCCGGGCACCCTCCCTTTCTGAGGCTGGGCTACACTAAGGCTGTCAGTTATCTGCAGAGGAGTTGTCTCTCTTTGGAGAGAAAGAGCCAGTGTTTGTCCGATCATCAGTGCCCAGACTGTTGGGACACAGGCACACAAGGGCAGAGGCCAGCAGAGGAAGGCCAGAGTCAGCAGGCAGACATACAAGGAAATCTTTACCGCCCTCGGGCCTGTAGAACCACTCCAC
Organism: Tragulus kanchil; assembly: GCA_022376925.1. Classification (NCBI taxonomy): domain Eukaryota; kingdom Metazoa; phylum Chordata; class Mammalia; order Artiodactyla; family Tragulidae; genus Tragulus; species Tragulus kanchil. The sequence goes on from JAIOJX010000006.1 coordinate 152,491,972, forward strand.
CACCGTGGTGGCCTCCACCTCCTCCCTCTTCATGCAGGAGATGCAGCGCAGCTTCATGGGGTTGCCCTGCACGGCCTCGGTCTCCGAGGGCACTTCCACACACACGGGGAAGCAGACGCCGGCTGGAGAGAGGCCAGAAGACAGGGAGGGGCAGGCGGTGTTGGGCAGAGGGGATGGAGAGCAAGGAAGGAGGGAGGAGAGACAGAGAAGGAAGAATCATGAGACAAATTGGAGTATAGCACGCCTGTGTATGTCGTTCCCCACATACACACCCTCACGACAGGCTGGAATGAGCTGGCGTTGACCTAAAGCCGCCCCAGAAACAGCTGGGGATGCAATGCAACACCACCTAAGCCCTGGCCTCAAAGGCTTAGCGTCGAGGTGAGAAACGGCAACTCGGCAGCCATCCACTGACCACCACGCAACCCTTCACTCAGCCAACATCCACTGAAGTCTACCTCTCCCAGGGTTGACACTGAGATACAAAGATGAATCAAACACTCGACACGTCCTAAAGCCACTTACCCTCTAGCAGGGAACACAGACTCCTAAGTGTCATGAAACCAGACCGTGGTAACTGACATACTAGAGACGTCACTGACATACTAGTGATATGCTCTGTTCCCAGAGAAGGGGCAGTTATTCCTGGCTGAGCTGCGGAGAGAGGAACACAAGAGCAATGAGACGCTGACAAAAGGAAGACCGAACCCCTGCTGTGGGGGCCTCGGTATGCCCTGCCCAATTGGAGGGGTCATATGTCTCAAAGCCTTGGAGAGATGGAAGCGTTTTTGTGTTTTATGGAAAAGGCAGGTAGTTCTGAGGCATGGTGGATGGTGGAGCAGCAAGAACAGCGAGCTGACTGTGGGGCTGAGGGCGATGGTTCACACAGAGGAAGAGAGAGACACAGTTAAAAAGCAGGAGGGACACGCTAACAAAACTCTAAAGCAATGATTCTCCAATTAAAAAAAAAGCTAACAACAACGATAAAATCTCACATCACACACAAAAGTATATTAAGGAATTACATGAACAAAAAAGACATGCAGAAAATTAGAAGAGAATAGTAACAAACATGTTCAAATTTCTTCAAGGGAGAGAATTTTAAAATGTAATTTATTTCTGTATCAAAAACACATACAGGGCTTCCCTGGTGGTCCAGTGGGTAAAGAGTCCGCCTTGCAGTGCAAGGGGTGACGGTTCGATCCCTGGCCTGGGAAGATCCCACGTGCCGTGGAGCGGCTGGACTGATATGTCCAACTGCCAAGCCGGAGCTCTGGAGCACATGCGCCCAGAGCCGGTGCTCTGCAACAAGTGAGGCCACTGCAATGCGAGGCCTGCACAGGCCAAAGAATGAAAATGAATGAAAATAAATAAATGAAAGACCAATAGAAGTGACTAAAAAAAAAAAAACCACATACAAAGCAAAACAGAAAAATTATTGCAGAGGGACAGAACCAAAAAATATTAGGCAGTAGAGTTCAGATGGCAGGGGCACCTTGCGGGCCACAGGAAGTCCTGGCCTTATAGTTCCTGCTGCCTAGAAACTCATGGCCCATTAAAGAGGAGTTCACGAAAAGGCAAAAGGCAACATCCACTGAAGTCTACCTCTCCCAGGGTTGACACTGAGATACAAAGATGAATCAAACACTCGACACGTCCTAAAGCCACTTACCCTCTAGCAGGGAACACAGACTCCTAAGTGTCATGAAACCAGACCGTGGTAACTGACATACTAGAGACGTCACTGACATACTAGTGATATGCTCTGTTCCCAGAGAAGGGGCAGTTATTCCTGGCTGAGCTGCGGAGAGAGGAACACAAGAGCAATGAGACGCTGACAAAAGGAAGACCGAACCCCTGCTGTGGGGGCCTCGGTATGCCCTGCCCAATTGGAGGGGTCATATGTCTCAAAGCCTTGGAGAGATGGAAGCGTTTTTGTGTTTTATGGAAAAGGCAGGTAGTTCTGAGGCATGGTGGATGGTGGAGCAGCAAGAACAGCGAGCTGACTGTGGGGCTGAGGGCGATGGTTCACACAGAGGAAGAGAGAGACACAGTTAAAAAGCAGGAGGGACACGCTAACAAAACTCTAAAGCAATGATTCTCCAATTAAAAAAAAAGCTAACAACAACGATAAAATCTCACATCACACACAAAAGTATATTAAGGAATTACATGAACAAAAAAGACATGCAGAAAATTAGAAGAGAATAGTAACAAACATGTTCAAATTTCTTCAAGGGAGAGAATTTTAAAATGTAATTTATTTCTGTATCAAAAACACATACAGGGCTTCCCTGGTGGTCCAGTGGGTAAAGAGTCCGCCTTGCAGTGCAAGGGGTGACGGTTCGATCCCTGGCCTGGGAAGATCCCACGTGCCGTGGAGCGGCTGGACTGATATGTCCAACTGCCAAGCCGGAGCTCTGGAGCACATGCGCCCAGAGCCGGTGCTCTGCAACAAGTGAGGCCACTGCAATGCGAGGCCTGCACAGGCCAAAGAATGAAAATGAATGAAAATAAATAAATGAAAGACCAATAGAAGTGACTAAAAAAAAAAAAACCACATACAAAGCAAAACAGAAAAATTATTGCAGAGGGACAGAACCAAAAAATATTAGGCAGTAGAGTTCAGATGGCAGGGGCACCTTGCGGGCCACAGGAAGTCCTGGCCTTATAGTTCCTGCTGCCTAGAAACTCATGGCCCATTAAAGAGGGTAAGTACATCAGACTGAAAATTCAGAATGAATCAAAAGTGGGACGTGACTGTAAACTATGCAAGTGCAAATGTGGGCTGCGTTTAACAGATGTACTCCGTGGAACAAAGGAGGAACAGTTCCTCTGTGCTGTTCAGAACAATCCTGGACCATGAGAATCAGTTCAGTTCTTCCATTGTACAAAAGGAAGTTTGCACGTGCAGAGGAAGGCGAGATGGAGAGGGGCAGGGGGCTGAGACTGCTAACAACAAAGGACATTGACACATCAGTCTTTACGTATTTGAAGCTTAATCTATGGAAGAGAAAATAGATTCTGTCCAAAAGTCACATGAAAGTAAGGCTAGAGAGAAAAACATGAAAACTTACATTACCATATGTAAAATAGCCAGTGGGACTTTGCTGTGTGACTCAGGGAACTCAAACCAGGACTCAGTAACAACCTAGAGGAGTGGGATGGGGTGGAGGTGGGAGGGAGACTTAAGAGAGAGGGGACATATATATACCTATGGCTGATTCATGTTGATGCTTGGCACAAACCAACAAAATTCTGTGAAGCAAATCTCCTTCCCTTAAAAAATAAGTTTTTTAGAAGATTAAAAATTTTAAAAAATCGTGATATGAAAAAAATAAATACATTTTTTTTTTCCTGGTGCTGAAACTCTTCACAAATGCAGAAAACTGTTTGGTAAAAGTTTACATCTTCTACAGAAGGTTCAAAAGCGAGATTAGCACCAAGAATGCTTCTATCAGAATTTCTAACCCCTTTTTCCTCCAGGGCCTTCTCCGTGTCATCGTCTCAGTGAGGCTGTCTGCAGTGATCCTATGCACGCTCTGGCTCCTCGAAGCTGTCTTACTTTTCTTATATTTACACCTATTTCAGTTTAACGGTGCTTGTTTTCTCTTTCCCTTCACTGGAAGGTGGGCTTCCGGAGAGCAGCGGTGGGTTCTGTGTTGTCTCCTGCTGTGCTGTCCACGCCTAGAGGCATGCCTGGCACCCAGCAGGCACTCAAACCATGTTGAGCCAGTGGACAGGTCAGTGAAGGACAAAATAACATGACCATGTGTACAGAACACCTTTGTAGAAATCATCCCATGGCATTTTGGTGACAAATCTATTGGATATTAGTTTCAACATTTTGTTGATGAATAAACCAAGTCTTGGGAAGGTTAAGCAGCCTAGCACACTAGGGCTTCCCTGGCAGTCATGTGGTGGGCCTTGGTGCTTTCACTGTAGGGGCTTGGGAACTAAGAGCCCACAACCTACTTGGCCAAAAAACAAACAAACAAAATAGTCTCTAAAACTCAAGCCTTCAGCTGTCCAGTACCCTCTTTCTCTTGCCTTTATACGTGGAACCGTACAGGACTTGGGACATTTTCTTATTCTGCTCTGAAGTCATCCTCATTGAGCTAACTCATCTTTACCATGTCTCATTAAATATAGTTGTGCCCTAAGGCTCCCTGCTACATGGAGTTTTCAATGCACATTCTCTGCACCTCTATCTGCTCCCAAATTTTTGCATAGGTGATGCTTTTTTTTCTTAACACAATGGGATGATTTCTACAAATATGCTCTGTACTTTTGTTTATAATCTTGGAATAATCCTGGAACAACCTTGGCCAAATTATTTGATCTTTGGTCTCCTCTTCAGTTTCCATAATAATGATAATGAGGAAACATGAGAAGGAAGACTAGATTAACTCTGATGATATTTAACTAAGGAACAGTATTAATCTATTGATATTAAGAGATAAATAGTAATGTTCACCTCTAATAATTCCTCTAATAATCCCCAATCTCTTTCTTCTTTGGTTACTGCTATATGGCCCCTCTTGACGTTGCTCACAATGTTTTCCATTGTTCTAAGAAAATAAAGGCTTTGATTAGAAGTAAATAATTTCCAGAAAGAGGTAATAAATGACGTTATTTGTAGATAGGGAAACCCTGAAATGACTTGGTCTATCAGGTTTAGCCAGTCACTTACCAGAGCCTTGAGAGAATGTGGGGGTAAATGGGTTGTTGGTGGAAGAGAGGAAAACAAACCCCCAACACACACACACAGAGGCATCTTCTGAGAGAGCAGACGTGGAGAGGAAGAGCAAAAAGACAGCAGGAGGCTATGAGAAAGGCCCTAGGCTTGGGAGAGGGGTGGAAGGGTGGCTCCAAAGAGGAGAGGAGAGACGCCTACGCCGCAGCCCTGGGTAGCAGCACAGGTGTCCATAAGAAGAGCTGGAACAAGCCTGGAAGACGGAGAGCAGAGCTGAGAGTGCTCTAGCAACTCCTTTCTTCTTCCCTACCCTTACTTGCTCATCTGTAAACTGGAAAGAATGCTACTTTCTCTGACTGCCACCACTGGAGGGCTATGGGGAGCTAATGAAGTAAGAGACGGAAAATTGCTTGTGACCTGTAAAGCTCTAGGCAAGTGTAGATTTTATTATTACTATCCCTATTTACTTTATGGAAGGAAATATGGAATTTTGTTCAATGCATGAAGAAAATAAAAGAATGGAAAAATTCCATTCAGATTTGCAGCGTGTGACAAATCAGCTTGGGAAGGATGACTGCCTCAGAGCTAAGAGATTTCTAATACTGGCGGTGGTGGTGTTCAGTCCATCTGTCGTGTCTGACTCTTTGGGACCCTGTGGATGGCAGCACACCAGCTTCCCTGTCCTTCACCATCTCCCAGAGCTTGCTCAGACTCACGTCCATCAAGTCGATGATGCCATCCAACCAATATTGGAATTACATGCAAATACATTGCATTTGTGAAGTGAGACCCTCTCTTACATTTAATGGCAAGGCTTCCTGAATCATCTCTCTTTCCCTTTGTGTGTGTGTGTCTTCTTTTTAGTTGATTTTAATTGTTGGAAAATTACTTCACAATGTGGTGTTAGTTTTCTGCCATACAACACAATTCAGCCATAATTACACATATATCCCTCCTTCCTTTCTTTCCCCCACCCCACCCCTTTAGGTCATCACAGAGTGCCAGGCTGGGCTCCCTGCAGCAACTTCTCACCTGCTGTCTATTTCACACATGGTAGTGTGTGTGTGTGTGTCAATGCTACATTCTCCATTCATCCGACTCTCTCCTCTCTCTCCTTCCCCCACTGTGTCTACATGTCCATTCTTTATATCTGAGTCTCCATTCCCCCCCTGCAAATAAGTTCATCAATATTGTTTTTCTAGATTCCATACATGTCTTAATATATAATATTCATTTTTCTCTTTCTGACTTATAGCCAAGTAATATTCTATACTGAATATATGTACCACATCTTTATCCATTGCTCTGTCGATGGACATTTAGGTTGCTTCCATGTCCTGGTTATTGTAAATAGTGCTGCCATGAACACTGGGAAAGTGTGTCTTGTTTCAATTATGGCTTTCTCAGGGTATGTGCCCAGTAGTGGGATTGCTGGAGCATATGGTAGTTTTCAGTTTTTGCCTTTTTATATAGTTCATGGGGTTCTCATGGCAAGGATACTGGAGTGGCCACTCCACAGTAATCATATACGAGTGTATATATATATGGAATCTAGAAAAACAGTGTTGATGAACTTATCTGCAGAGAGGGAATGGAGACTCAGATACAGAGAATGGACTTAAGAGGAACAGGGAGGCCTGGCGTGCTACGGTCCACGGGGTTGCAAAGAGTCAGACACAACTGAGTGACTGAACAACAACAGCATGATAGTTTAGGGCTTCTCGGGTGGCACTAGTGGTAAAAAACCCACCTGCCAAGAACTTGCAAGAGGTGCTGGTTCGATCCCCGGTGGGAAGATCTCCTGAAGAAGGAATAGCTATCCACTCCAGCATTTTTCCCTGGAGAATTCCATAGAATCTGGAGGGCTATAGTTCATAGTATCGAAAAGAGTCTGACATGACTGAAGTGACTTAGCAAAACCCACATAACAGTTCTGTTCCAAGGGATATACCTCAGCGTGTCTTCTTTTTAGTTGATTTTAATTGTTGGAAAATTACTTCACAATGTGGTGTTAGTTTTCTGCCATACAACACAATTCAGCCATAATTACACATATATCCCTCCTTCCTTTCTTTCCCCCACCCCACCCCTTTAGGTCATCACAGAGTGCCAGGCTGGGCTCCCTGCAGCAACTTCTCACCTGCTGTCTATTTCACACATGGTAGTGTGTGTGTGTGTGTCAATGCTACATTCTCCATTCATCCGACTCTCTCCTCTCTCTCCTTCCCCCACTGTGTCTACATGTCCATTCTTTATATCTGAGTCTCCATTCCCCCCCTGCAAATAAGTTCATCAATATTGTTTTTCTAGATTCCATACATGTCTTAATATATAATATTCATTTTTCTCTTTCTGACTTATAGCCAAGTAATATTCTATACTGAATATATGTACCACATCTTTATCCATTGCTCTGTCGATGGACATTTAGGTTGCTTCCATGTCCTGGTTATTGTAAATAGTGCTGCCATGAACACTGGGAAAGTGTGTCTTGTTTCAATTATGGCTTTCTCAGGGTATGTGCCCAGTAGTGGGATTGCTGGAGCATATGGTAGTTTTCAGTTTTTGCCTTTTTATATAGTTCATGGGGTTCTCATGGCAAGGATACTGGAGTGGCCACTCCACAGTAATCATATACGAGTGTATATATATATGGAATCTAGAAAAACAGTGTTGATGAACTTATCTGCAGAGAGGGAATGGAGACTCAGATACAGAGAATGGACTTAAGAGGAACAGGGAGGCCTGGCGTGCTACGGTCCACGGGGTTGCAAAGAGTCAGACACAACTGAGTGACTGAACAACAACAGCATGATAGTTTAGGGCTTCTCGGGTGGCACTAGTGGTAAAAAACCCACCTGCCAAGAACTTGCAAGAGGTGCTGGTTCGATCCCCGGGTGGGGAAGATCTCCTGAAGAAGGGAATAGCTATCCACTCCAGCATTTTTCCCTGGAGAATTCCATAGAATCTGGAGGGCTATAGTTCATAGTATCGAAAAGAGTCTGACATGACTGAAGTGACTTAGCAAAACCCAGCGCACATAACAGTTCTGTTCCAAGTTTTTTAAGGAATCCCCATACTGCTCTACATAGTGGCTGTACCAACTTACATTGACACCAACAGGGCAAGAGGGTTCCCTTTTCTTCACATCCTCTCAAGCATTTATTGTTTTTAGATTTTTTTAGTATTTATTTTACTTTATTTATTTATTTTCATCCATCTTTATTCTTTGGAATGTGTGGGCCTCCCATTGCAGTGGTCTCTCGCACACCAGGGCACTGGCTCTGGGCCCATGTGATCCAGAGTGCTGGCTCATAATTGGCGACACCAGCCCAACTGCTCCATGGATCTTCCTGGGCCAGGGATCCAACCAGTGCCCCTTGCACTGCAAGGTGGACTCTCTACCCACTGGATCACCAGGGAAACCCTGTTTGTAGGTTTTTTTGAGGATGGTCATTCTGACTGGTGTGAGGGGCCTCATTCCCTTATGCAGCTTCTCAAATTCGGTGACCCAGTGTTCAGAAGCTCAGGACTGGCAAGGACAGGTGTACCAAGTACACTTCTTTTCAAAGGTTTTTTTTTTTTTTTTTTCCCCCCAGGCCCTGAGGGATGAGGAGGAGGATAGGGACTCTGTCAATTTTAGCAATATTTTGTAAATATTTCCTTCCCTACCACTCAATTGTGCAGCTAAAAGGGATATCATCTGCCCCAACTTCCAAACTTATGTATTTCCAAATATACATATGTTCTTGTTGTTGTTCAGTCACTAAGTCATGTCTGACTCTCTGCAATTCCATGACCTGTAGCACACCAGGCTTCTCTGTCTATCACTAAGAGGAACCAAATACGCCAAGGTCATTACCTGCCAAGCTGTTGGCAGACCTAAGACACTGATCCAGGCTTTGTCACAGTCTCTCCTTCCACTGGAATTCAGGCAACGACATTTAAAACTTAAATGAGGGCTTGGGAAGGAAGGCTCTGGAGAATATCACCCCGACCTTCTCCACAGCTTCATCTCCCACTGCTTTACTCATGGTCTTTCTTCTGTACCCCAGGGAACTTCTCCTAAACCTCGTGTCCCTAGTCTTCATTTCCCCTGAGGAAATCTCAGCCTTAAGTCTTCAAGGCAGGTGAGATCACTGGCGACCTGGTATGTCTGCCTCACGCTCAGATCTGGTCTACTCAACTGGGAATGGACGTCGGCGAGTCTGCCCTTGAGACTGGCATTGCTCTCCCTCTCTGTCCCTCCCAGTCTATCTCATCAGGCATTTTGTTCAACAGGAAGCTGGGCTCTGCATCTGGACACATGCAAAATCCAGATAACACTGGCAGCCAGAGTTAGTCCCGGAGGCTTAATAAAGTGATAACTAACGTAAAGAGGCAGTTCCCATCGGCATATTGGCACTACACCGGCAGAATGAGTTCCATGCTAATCACAGTCAGGTATGAATCCCACATACCTGGTTTCAGTAAGGCAAGTGAGCATGTTCACATCGAGTTATGCTGGTTACTGATTTTTAGCATGGAGGAAGGTAGCTAAGACAGCATCAAGCAATCCATCAACTGCAGAGCACCTATATTTGACCTGAGGATTTAAGTTGTCAAGACTGAAATGTCCATAATTATACAGCCACACACACACACACACACACACACACACACACTCTACTACTACATCCTCATCAACCCATTCAGACGCCCATACTAACATGCTCCAACATACACTAGCACACACATTCAGACGCTGAGCCATGTACATCAACACAGTAACACATCCCCTCAGCCGCACATTCACACATCGTCACGTAGATTCATTAACTTCCACCATTCACAAGCAGGCACCCCGCTCCAAGCCCATCTCTAGCAACACTCGGCTCACCCTTACAGTTGCAAGGATAGGACTCCATTATTTGGAAGGAGAAGGTCACCTCATTTCTTCACAACAGGTAAACAAGAATCTGTCTTTGAAGGCCAATACCCCAGCTCCCCAAACACCAAAGCACCTTAATTCCTCATGTTCATGAAAAAGAAGAAAGACGCAATTCCCAGGTGCCTATTCATCCAACATATTACTGCAAATGGAAGGAGCCTGTTATACTTATTAAAATTAAACAAATGGATCAACAACTAAAGTAGTTTCACTCTCGAAATGGACACATCCAGATTTTTTAATATATAAAAATTCATTTGAAGAACTCATTGAAAAATGAAATGCAATGGCAACCGAGATTTTCTTGCAATGAACATGACAGCTGTCTCTTTCGGCAACAGGAAAAGGGAGAAAAACACTTTGAAATTAGCAGAAAACAAGAGGAAGTGTGGAAAAACCACCAAGGGAGGTTCGGGAATAAAACAGCAAGGGAGTGGGGAGGCCTTTTTTCCCAAACTCAAAATCTCAGCTCTCATGGAACCTCTCTGGATCCCATGTCTGGCAGACATGCACAGAGAGAAGCCAACCAGGGCTCCTTGTCACCAAGGACATCAATAAGTGTTATTATTGGTAGCACTATCACTGTTACCTGCATCTCGTATGGCAGGGTGCTGGTACTTACCCCACAGGATGAGCAGAAGGGAAGCCAGGGGAAACAATCTGTTGAAGGCGGTCATCTTTCGCAGCGGGTGGCTTCCGGGGCTACACCGAGAGATTCCCTGGGTCAACAAATGCTCCCTTCTCAGATACTTTCGAGGAAACCCTCTGGGACGACCTGCCCCAAGAGGGCGACTTTCTGACTGAAATAAGGGCCAAGCGCCGGTGACCGGGGAGGCTCTGCGGGTTTTGGAGCCAGGCGGGGCTTTCAGCTCCGAGCCACCCCAGCCGACCGCCCCAATTCGAGGGAGCGGATCGGCAGCTCTGCGCGCTCTCCCCAGAGCCCGTTGCTGGGATCCGAATCAGCACCACGGACAGTGCCTTCCCCGCCCACCCCGGAACTTCCAATTTCAGTCTCTTGTTTGCTCTTCGCGGAAAGCCCGGCTCCAAAGGGAGCCTCCGGTCGTCTCTAGGCGGCTGGACTGTCGAAGGGGTCCATGCTGATCCACCTCTCACCTCCCTACGAATAGTTACGCTCCAGCCAGGATCCACCCAGACCCGGGAGCGCCGGCGTCCTCCGCCCCGGTCGGCTTCTCCAACTGGGCGTGCCCATACACGCGAAAGCACAGGATTCCAAAAGGTGCCTATTCATCCAACATATTACTGCAAATGGAAGGAGCCTGTTATACTTATTAAAATTAAACAAATGGATCAACAACTAAAGTAGTTTCACTCTCGAAATGGACACATCCAGATTTTTTAATATATAAAAATTCATTTGAAGAACTCATTGAAAAATGAAATGCAATGGCAACCGAGATTTTCTTGCAATGAACATGACAGCTGTCTCTTTCGGCAACAGGAAAAGGGAGAAAAACACTTTGAAATTAGCAGAAAACAAGAGGAAGTGTGGAAAAACCACCAAGGGAGGTTCGGGAATAAAACAGCAAGGGAGTGGGGAGGCCTTTTTCCAAGCTCAAAATCTCAGCTCTCATGGAACCTCTCTGGATCCCATGTCTGGCAGACATGCACAGAGAGAAGCCAACCAGGGCTCCTTGTCACCAAGGACATCAATAAGTGTTATTATTGGTAGCACTATCACTGTTACCTGCATCTCGTATGGCAGGGTGCTGGTACTTACCCCACAGGATGAGCAGAAGGGAAGCCAGGGGAAACAATCTGTTGAAGGCGGTCATCTTTCGCAGCGGGTGGCTTCCGGGGCTACACCGAGAGATTCCCTGGGTCAACAAATGCTCCCTTCTCAGATACTTTCGAGGAAACCCTCTGGGACGACCTGCCCCAAGAGGGCGACTTTCTGACTGAAATAAGGGCCAAGCGCCGGTGACCGGGGAGGCTCTGCGGGTTTTGGAGCCAGGCGGGGCTTTCAGCTCCGAGCCACCCCAGCCGACCGCCCCAATTCGAGGGAGCGGATCGGCAGCTCTGCGCGCTCTCCCCAGAGCCCGTTGCTGGGATCCGAATCAGCACCACGGACAGTGCCTTCCCCGCCCACCCCGGAACTTCCAATTTCAGTCTCTTGTTTGCTCTTCGCGGAAAGCCCGGCTCCAAAGGGAGCCTCCGGTCGTCTCTAGGCGGCTGGACTGTCGAAGGGGTCCATGCTGATCCACCTCTCACCTCCCTACGAATAGTTACGCTCCAGCCAGGATCCACCCAGACCCGGGAGCGCCGGCGTCCTCCGCCCCGGTCGGCTTCTCCAACTGGGCGTGCCCATACACGCGAAAGCACAGGGACTGCCGTCTGAGCTGCAAAATTCGTTCCACCTCGGTACAGTCCACACCCGCCCTAGGCTCCCCGGGGAGACCCGGAGGGGCCAGGAAGGAGACGGAGGCGTCTGGCCGGCGATCTCGGAGGTGGGGCGGCAGGGGAGGGCCGTGAGCCCCTTCCCCGGAGCTCGCCTCCGATCGCGCAAGGACCCAGACCCTGGGTGGCAGGTGACCTGCTCCCCTTCTCCAGGCCCCCTGGACCGTGTGTGCTCAGTCAGCTGTGACATGCGCAGGCGGCTCACCACCACCACGGACCCAGCCCCTCGTGCAACACTCCCCACCCCCAAACAGGCGTGCCCCTCCCAGGGCCATTCGCGGCTGCCGAACGCGGGGGCGGAGCTCAGAGCGGCGCAAACACCTCAGCCCCCGCGATTTCTCTGCTCCGCGGCTGTCTCCTGGTTTCCCGTTCCCATCTCCAAGGCCTCCCCAGCAGGGTACGCCGCCTCCCACTCATTCACACCCTCCAGGCCACCCGTCTCCTGCTCCCGCATGGACGGGCTAGCCTCCAGCTCTGGGAAGAGGAGGGCCAAAGCTCTTTGCAGGCAAGGATCCGTGACGTCATCTGCCATGTACACTGTACATGGCTCCCGGCTTCTCTCCCGCGACCCCATCCCATCCTGCGCTCCCGGTGTATCCTTTGTCTAGCCGGTTCCAGGCACACGAAACGCAGCAAAATAACCCCTGCTTAGAAGTGGGGTAAGAGTGAGGTGCACCTGTTTTCACGTTCACCTCCTCCACCCAGTGAGGCGATCCAACTGTTCAATCGTGGTGCTGGGGGTGGGGCAACTCCCTCTCGCTCTGATCACTACCCCACCCACCCAGTTTAAAAGCAGATAGATTTTTTAAAAACAGCAGATAGGTTGTGGTTTGGCCTCTCCCAACGATTAGCCTCACCCTAGTCCTAGCAGCTGTTTCAGTGCCACGCCCCGTCTCTTGAAGGGAAATCTGAACCTTTAAATTTAGTTATAAACTCAAATTGACATAATAGATTAGGAATGCCGGGAACCGAGTGAAAGGTTAATACACGAACCTACCCCCACTAACCCTACTGTTCCCTTTCCAAAAGGGGAAGCTTGACATGGATATTCCAGAGAAGAAAGACAGACTAACAGCTGCCTGTAAGTGAGCCACATGCAGGAAATTCTCCCTCCTAACATATCAAAGAGCAACAAAGTGTCCCTCTTCCTGGGCACGGAGCCACGGGGCCATAAACTCCATGTTGCTTTGAAGACCTGCCTCAAATCACAGTGTGTTAGACTAGGGTGAGAAGTTAAAGGTGACTTAATTCAACTTCCTTTTCAGTTCTTAAATCCCCCAAGAATATTTCTGATGAACAGGCTTGTGCTTTGTCAGTGGTGAGAGCTTACTTCACAAGTTGGTTCCCTCTAATATTTAAGGAAGTTCTTCTTTAGTCTACTGAATTCTGAATACCCCACCCCAGACTTTTTTGCTGGGAGTTAAGCTTCATAAGGGACCTCCCTGGTGGTCCAATGGCTAAGACACCGTTCTCCCAATGCAGGGCACCTGGGTTTGATCCGTGGTCAGGGAAGTAGACCCCAAATTCCACAACAAAGACCTGGCACAGCCAAATAAGTAAATAAATAAAGGCTTTCCGGGTGGCCCTAGCGGTGAAGAATCTGCCTGCCAGAGCAGGAGACTTAAGAGATGACGGTTTGATCCCCATGGCAACCCACTCCAGTATTCTTGCCTGGAGAATCCCATGCACAGAAGAATCTGGTGGGCTACAGTCCATAGGGTTGCAAAGAGTCAGACATGACTAAAGTGACTTAGTACACAAGCTTCACACCTTTCTTCCAGTGTATTTTTGATAGGGACAAAGCAGAATAGTTAGGTAGTTGTGGAGTCCTACTAGGGGACTGTAGGTGAACAGGTAAAACCTGGAAAAAGTTGGGAGGCCAGTAAGTTAACGATAACTCAAGAATGCTGCTCCTTATTCAGTAAAGCAGGAAGAGCTGGGGAAGGAGGAGCTAATGATGTATGCCTGTGTCTGCATCTGTGTCTGCTTGAGGAAGGCGGTCTTCTACCCTCCTATGTATATGTTGCTGCCCACCCAAAGAGGAGGAGCAGAGCTTTCCTGCCTGCCCACTTGCACCTCTTACGAGTGCCCTATCTTAATAAATCCTCTTCATGCCTATCATTCTGCCTCTCACTGAACTCCTTCTGCATTGAGGCACGAAGAGCCTGAGCCTCAGTGGGTCCAGACATTGGGTGAGTGCTGAACTAAGTCCTGGCTGTGTCGGTTCAAGTCCCAGAGAGGATTTTTGGCCAGGATTGAGTCCTGACTATGTGGGTTCAAGTTCCAAGCAGGGTTTTGGCTGGAATTCAAGCTCCAGCCACGTGGGTTCGAGTCCTAAACAGGGCTTGATCAGGTCTGGGCCCTGGGTTTCAGTCTCAAATCGAGGTAGAACCCTTTCATTTTCTGGTCAGTTTCCAACCCTTACCTACCCTGGGCACTGACTCAGGAGGATTTTTAATTTGTCAGCATGATTTCCTAAGTGACCTCTAGAAGAGGAGCTGATGTTTTCTGTGGGGTCTGAGCAGTGTAAATTGAGGGCAACCAGCTTCATAAGGGATCGGTCCAAGCAACATCTAATGCCCTGGGATCCAGGAAGTAGACCCCAAATTCCACAACAAAGACCTGGCACAGCCAAATAAGTAAATAAATAAAGGCTTTCCGGGTGGCCCTAGCGGTGAAGAATCTGCCTGCCAGAGCAGGAGACTTAAGAGATGACGGTTTGATCCCCATGGCAACCCACTCCAGTATTCTTGCCTGGAGAATCCCATGCACAGAGGAATCTGGTGGGCTACAGTCCATAGGGTTGCAAAGAGTCAGACATGACTAAAGTGACTTAGTACACAAGCTTCACACCTTTCTTCCAGTGTATTTTTGATAGGGACAAAGCAGAATAGTTAGGTAGTTGTGGAGTCCTACTAGGGGACTGTAGGTGAACAGGTAAAACCTGGAAAAAGTTGGGAGGCCAGTAAGTTAACGATAACTCAAGAATGCTGCTCCTTATTCAGTAAAGCAGGAAGAGCTGGGGAAGGAGGAGCTAATGATGTATGCCTGTGTCTGCATCTGTGTCTGCTTGAGGAAGGCGGTCTTCTACCCTCCTATGTATATGTTGCTGCCCACCCAAAGAGGAGGAGCAGAGCTTTCCTGCCTGCCCACTTGCACCTCTTACGAGTGCCCTATCTTAATAAATCCTCTTCATGCCTATCATTCTGCCTCTCACTGAACTCCTTCTGCATTGAGGCACGAAGAGCCTGAGCCTCAGTGGGTCCAGACATTGGGTGAGTGCTGAACTAAGTCCTGGCTGTGTCGGTTCAAGTCCCAGAGAGGATTTTTGGCCAGGATTGAGTCCTGACTATGTGGGTTCAAGTTCCAAGCAGGGTTTTGGCTGGAATTCAAGCTCCAGCCACGTGGGTTCGAGTCCTAAACAGGGCTTGATCAGGTCTGGGCCCTGGGTTTCAGTCTCAAATCGAGGTAGAACCCTTTCATTTTCTGGTCAGTTTCCAACCCTTACCTACCCTGGGCACTGACTCAGGAGGATTTTTAATTTGTCAGCATGATTTCCTAAGTGACCTCTAGAAGAGGAGCTGATGTTTTCTGTGGGGTCTGAGCAGTGTAAATTGAGGGCAACCATGGCCACACTTGCTTTAGAAGGTATGCCTGGCCAGTTACATGTACAGCTATATCTCACTTATAATACACTATAGTAATTAAGGTAAAATCTCTATTTTTCGCTCAACCTGTTGCAGAGTTATCTTGGACTTATACAGGGAATCTTAGGGGGGAAGCTTCTGTATTTATTGCCATTAAGATTTATTAGTTTCATCCAGTTATTCCAGACTATTAATACTTGTATTAAATCCAGATTTAATTATGCAACGTATCTTTTCTTTAGCTTTGTTTCATCTTCAGGCCGAACAATTACTTGATCCAAATATAGACTTTCTAAATAATAGATAGGAAGAAAACAAAGAGTTCTTTGGCATGATTTGAGAGACCTTACTCTAGTTTGGTTAATTAGGCTTAATTGGTATTATAGCTCAATCACAAATAAGTACCCAAGCTTAACTCCAAAATTTTCTATATTTGCAGCATAACACATTCTGCAAATTTAAAACAAAGGGTATATGGGACTTCTCTGCAGGTCCAGTGGTGAAGACTGAGTGCTTCCACTATAGGACATGGGTTCAGTCTCAGTCCCTGGTCACAGAACTAAGATTCCACATGCCTCAACCTGCAGGAAAAAAAAGTCAATAAATAAAACAAAGGGTATATGTTAGAAGAATTAGACATATAATGATCCAGATAAGAGAGATTTACATTTACATAGAAACAGATTTTCAGCAATATATTTCAAACCGTTCCAAAGTGGAATGAATTACCTTTTGTTATGTTAAAGCAGTCATTTTTCTAAAGAATTACTGGGATGCTGTAGGAAAAAAACACTTCTATAGGTTAGAAATTCAGAATAGATTGTTGATGAAGTTCCAATAGGAGACCTCCCTGGTAGTCCACTGGTTAGGACTGCATGCTCCCAAAGCATGAAGTCTGGGTTTGATCCCTGGTCAGGTCACTCAGATCCCACATGCCACAACTAAGACCCAATGCAGCCAAATAAAGAACTATTTTAAAGTTCCAGTCATCTTTGAGATTCTATAATACACTATAGTAATTAAGGTGAAGAATCTCTGAGCAGTGTAAATTGAGGGCAACCATGGCCACACTTGCTTTAGAAGGTATGCCTGGCCAGTTACATGTACAGCTATATCTCACTTATAATACACTATAGTAATTAAGGTAAAATCTCTATTTTCGCTCAACCTGTTACAGAGTTATCTTGGACTTATACAGGGAATCTTAGGGGGGAAGCTTCTGTATTTATTGCCATTAAGATTTATTAGTTTCATCCAGTTATTCCAGACTATTAATACTTGTATTAAATCCAGATTTAATTATGCAACGTATCTTTTCTTTAGCTTTGTTTCATCTTCAGGCCGAACAATTACTTGATCCAAATATAGACTTTCTAAATAATAGATAGGAAGAAAACAAAGAGTTCTTTGGCATGATTTGAGAGACCTTACTCTAGTTTGGTTAATTAGGCTTAATTGGTATTATAGCTCAATCACAAATAAGTACCCAAGCTTAACTCCAAAATTTTCTATATTTGCAGCATAACACATTCTGCAAATTTAAAACAAAGGGTATATGGGACTTCTCTGCAGGTCCAGTGGTGAAGACTGAGTGCTTCCACTATAGGACATGGGTTCAGTCTCAGTCCCTGGTCACAGAACTAAGATTCCACATGCCTCAACCTGCAGGAAAAAAAAGTCAATAAATAAAACAAAGGGTATATGTTAGAAGAATTAGACATATAATGATCCAGATAAGAGAGATTTACATTTACATAGAAACAGATTTTCAGCAATATATTTCAAACCGTTCCAAAGTGGAATGAATTACCTTTTGTTATGTTAAAGCAGTCATTTTTCTAAAGAATTACTGGGATGCTGTAGGAAAAAAACACTTCTATAGGTTAGAAATTCAGAATAGATTGTTGATGAAGTTCCAATAGGAGACCTCCCTGGTAGTCCACTGGTTAGGACTGCATGCTCCCAAAGCATGAAGTCTGGGTTTGATCCCTGGTCAGGTCACTCAGATCCCACATGCCACAACTAAGACCCAATGCAGCCAAATAAAGAACTATTTTAAAGTTCCAGTCATCTTTGAGATTCTATGATCTTACTGAAACTCACCAAAATACATAGAGTGACCGAAATATTTTCAGTCTGATAATCCTGCCAACCCCACACTTCAACTATGGCCACCGCTGCAGCAGGCATTGGCTTCATTTTACATAATTTTATTCTTATGTCTATCTGTGCTGATTCCTAATTATTACAATGTTCTTTTAAAACTATTTTCCAATCCCATTTTAAATAGTCCATTTGAGGATTTCTAAATGAGATTTTAGGAACAATATACTTGCCTCTGGTTTGCATAAGCCACTTCCCCTGTCACTCTTCTTTTGAAAACAGGAACATTTGGTTTTTCCAGTCTTCTGGCACTTCCTTTGGTTTTTGGCAGTAGCCCTCAGTCACTTCCACATGTACCTTTAGTTCCATAAAGTACATCTGACTTTGTTCTGAGAGTTTTAAATTCATTTACACGAAGTTATCCCTTCCTCCTTTCAGCCATTTTGGCTTCAATCCTTTTTTGCTGTTTTTATGTGTTGTTGCTGTTTTTGCTGTTATTTGTTTATTTTAATTTATTATTTATTTTTACCTTTTGCCAACTTAATGATTATCTTTCCCTTTCAGCTGAGGGTGAACTGTAGCTTCCAGTCTGCAAACAGTAGCCAGAGCCCTTTGTATGCTGTGAGACCATGCACAGTTCTTGCTTGAGGCCCTTCAGTAGCACTGGATAATAAAATCATAAATGAAATCTAGACTCCTCTCCATGGTCGGACAAGGCCTGTCCTGAACCCTGCCTATCTCTTCACACTCAGGTCTATCATTCCCTGTCTTGTCCACAGTGTTCCAGTTACACTTGGCTTTTTAAGTATGTACCTCAAACTTATCAAGCTCTTTCCCATAATAGCGCCTTTGCATAAGCCGTCTCCTCTGCCCAGAATGCGCTTCGTCCTGGGCCTGGTTTCTCATCGCTCCTCTTGTGCCTCAGATGACTTCTTCCTGAGGACTACTCTCTGCACACACTGCCTCAGTTGGGTTCCTACCCACCTCCGGACCTGAAGCTACTCTTTCTCGTGACCCTGTTTTTTTTCATTCGAAATGAACTTTTACCCATAAAGACCCCTCCAAAAGTCATCTTTGAGTTTTTCTATGATCTTACTGAAACTCACCAAAATACATAGAGTGACCGAAATATTTTCAGTCTGATAATCCTGCCAACCCCACACTTCAACTATGGCCACCGCTGCAGCAGGCATTGGCTTCATTTTACATAATTTTATTCTTATGTCTATCTGTGCTGATTCCTAATTATTACAATGTTCTTTTAAAACTATTTTCCAATCCCATTTTAAATAGTCCATTTGAGGATTTCTAAATGAGATTTTAGGAACAATATACTTGCCTCTGGTTTGCATAAGCCACTTCCCCTGTCACTCTTCTTTTGAAAACAGGAACATTTGGTTTTTCCAGTCTTCTGGCACTTCCTTTGGTTTTTGGCAGTAGCCCTCAGTCACTTCCACATGTACCTTTAGTTCCATAAAGTACATCTGACTTTGTTCTGAGAGTTTTAAATTCATTTACACGAAGTTATCCCTTCCTCCTTTCAGCCATTTTGGCTTCAATCCTTTTTTGCTGTTTTTATGTGTTGTTGCTGTTTTTGCTGTTATTTGTTTATTTTAATTTATTATTTATTTTTACCTTTTGCCAACTTAATGATTATCTTTCCCTTTCAGCTGAGGGTGAACTGTAGCTTCCAGTCTGCAAACAGTAGCCAGAGCCCTTTGTATGCTGTGAGACCATGCACAGTTCTTGCTTGAGGCCCTTCAGTAGCACTGGATAATAAAATCATAAATGAAATCTAGACTCCTCTCCATGGTCGGACAAGGCCTGTCCTGAACCCTGCCTATCTCTTCACACTCAGGTCTATCATTCCCTGTCTTGTCCACAGTGTTCCAGTTACACTTGGCTTTTTAAGTATGTACCTCAAACTTATCAAGCTCTTTCCCATAATAGCGCCTTTGCATAAGCCGTCTCCTCTGCCCAGAATGCGCTTCGTCCTGGGCCTGGTTTCTCATCGCTCCTCTTGTGCCTCAGATGACTTCTTCCTGAGGACTACTCTCTGCACACACTGCCTCAGTTGGGTTCCTACCCACTCTCCGGACCTGAAGCTACTCTTTCTCGTGACCCTGTTTCTTATTCCTCTCATCTTCTCTCACTATCCAACTTTATCTTCTTTCACAATTATGTACTTGCTTAT
Source organism: Tragulus kanchil (assembly GCA_022376925.1). Classification (NCBI taxonomy): domain Eukaryota; kingdom Metazoa; phylum Chordata; class Mammalia; order Artiodactyla; family Tragulidae; genus Tragulus; species Tragulus kanchil. The sequence goes on from JAIOJX010000006.1 coordinate 152,511,957, forward strand.
CTTCTGTTTTCAGCTCAAAGTTCCATGAAAGCAGCCTTGTTTGTTCTTTTCCCTGTGGGGTCCCTATGCCTAGATTGTTTCCAGGAGGCTGTTCCATCCTCTGGGAATCCTGATTGAATGCACACGTGGATGGAGGAGTGAGTGAGGATGGTGCAGAAAGAGTGAAGAGCTGAGGCCATAATCAACAGAGGGAACAGAAAAAAGTAGTCCAAGTGTTGCAGGGTGGAAACCCATTCTGACTCCCAAATTGCAAACAGCTTTTTTGACTTAGTTGCTTTTGTTATTATAATCCTACAGAATGGTTTGCTTCAGAGAATCCTGTCCCTCCGCCTGACTGTTAAAGAGACTGTGTTCAGAACCCTGTTCACCTGTAGATGGCAGGAAGGGAGAAATTAACACACCCCCTGCCTGAGGCTTGCCTTTCTAGGAGATGTTTGCAAGATTAGAGGCCTTTTTGCTTTGCTTCCTCACCTCCCCCATCCCTGATCTGTAAAAGAACCTGGCATCCAGACCCCAACAAGATGTTTATTTTGAGGTGCTAGCCTGCCATCTTCTCAGTCAGCTGGTTTTGGAATAAAGTTGTTTTCCTTGCCTCAACACCTCGTCTCTCAGATCCATTGCATTGGCCTGTTGTGTGATGAGAAGATTGAGTTTGATAGTCAGGAAAAAAAGGAGTGGGAGAAGGTGCAGAAAGATGCAGTGCCACACTGGGGGGTTTGATCACTCCTCGTTGCAGAGGCCTGTCCTGAACCCTGCCTATCTCTTCACACTCAGGTCTATCATTCCCTGTCTTGTCCACAGTGTTCCAGTTACACTTGGCTTTTTAAGTATGTACCTCAAACTTATCAAGCTCTTTCCCATAATAGCGCCTTTGCATAAGCCGTCTCCTCTGCCCAGAATGCGCTTCGTCCTGGGCCTGGTTTCTCATCGCTCCTCTTGTGCCTCAGATGACTTCTTCCTGAGGACTACTCTCTGCACACACTGCCTCAGTTGGGTTCCTACCCACTCTCCGGACCTGAAGCTACTCTTTCTCGTGACCCTGTTTCTTATTCCTCTCATCTTCTCTCACTATCCAACTTTATCTTCTTTCACAATTATGTACTTGCTTATCTTCTGTTTTCAGCTCAAAGTTCCATGAAAGCAGCCTTGTTTGTTCTTTTCCCTGTGGGGTCCCTATGCCTAGATTGTTTCCAGGAGGCTGTTCCATCCTCTGGGAATCCTGATTGAATGCACACGTGGATGGAGGAGTGAGTGAGGATGGTGCAGAAAGAGTGAAGAGCTGAGGCCATAATCAACAGAGGGAACAGAAAAAAGTAGTCCAAGTGTTGCAGGGTGGAAACCCATTCTGACTCCAAGTTGCAAACAGCTTTTTTGACTTAGTTGCTTTTGTTATTATAATCCTACAGAATGGTTTGCTTCAGAGAATCCTGTCCCTCCGCCTGACTGTTAAAGAGACTGTGTTCAGAACCCTGTTCACCTGTAGATGGCAGGAAGGGAGAAATTAACACACCCCCTGCCTGAGGCTTGCCTTTCTAGGAGATGTTTGCAAGATTAGAGGCCTTTTTGCTTTGCTTCCTCACCTCCCCCATCCCTGATCTGTAAAAGAACCTGGCATCCAGACCCCAACAAGATGTTTATTTTGAGGTGCTAGCCTGCCATCTTCTCAGTCAGCTGGTTTTGGAATAAAGTTGTTTTCCTTGCCTCAACACCTCGTCTCTCAGATCCATTGCATTGGCCTGTTGTGTGATGAGAAGATTGAGTTTGATAGTCAGGAAAAAAAGGAGTGGGAGAAGGTGCAGAAAGATGCAGTGCCACACTGGGCAAGAGAAGAGAGAATACCTACTAAAAGACTTGGGGGACACTCCTCGTTGCAGAGTGCTTGAGCTAACTGTTCTCAGAGACTGGGGAGGCAGAGGTGGGAGGATCGAGCCTGAGGTTTCCAGAGATTTTGAGAGAGAGGGAAGGAATGATCCTGATAGGGGAAAAAGAACTGCATCTGAGATATACATGGAGAAGTCAGTCCTCCTGAGGAAAGAAACCCATTTCACTAAGATTGTGTGGGGAAAATTAGTAACAGTAGGGGCAGTGACCCTGTGAGTAAAGATAAAGTATGAGATCATTTTTTAATTACAAAAATTAAAAAATTACTATTCTTTTTAAAATGTATTTGCCTGCACCAGGTTTTAGTTGCAGCCTGCAGGATCTTTGTTGCCATATGTGGGATCTTTAATTGTACCATGTGGAGGCAGGTGGGATCTCTAGTTCCCTGACCAGGAAAAGAACCTGGGCCCCCTGGGAGACTGGTTGTGTTAACCTCTGGTTGGAGTGTTAAGCTGTAGACCACCAGGGAGGTCCTGAGATCTTATATATATATATATATATATACACATACATACATATACATATATACATACACATATAAATATATATGTCTTGATAGAACAGGAGAGTAGGGGTTGGGGAGGGAGAGGGTAACTGGGGACAAAAGAACTGGTGTGGAATCACCGTGGGATCCTTCTTGACCCATAGATGCCACGAGAAACATTTCAAGATCAACATATGCCTGAACTTAAGTCAAGATACAGAAATTGGAGCCCATGTAGGCAAGTCAAGCGACCTGCTTCTGCTCTTCTAAGCGGATTTTGGAAAATAAGGCACACCCCATGGGATGAGAGGGAGGAAACTTGGTTATTTTAAACTGTGGCCAAAGGGACATGTGGGACTGAGACGCAGAGGGCTTCCCGGATCGCGCCCTTGTCCTGCCTGCCAGCTGTGCAGTTACTGTCCCCAGCCAAGGGGCGTTTGGGATTCGAACAGGAAACCGTGATGCGGTGACTCGACTACACAGTCTCTTTCTAGGACCGCATGGGGCAGAGAACCTGGCAGGTAAGATGGGGCCCAAACTGGCTTTTTTATAGAATTAAATTTCATCCTGATGATTAGGGAAGCCAGTACTTTCCTGACACCCAACAGGACCCCTCTCCCCACCACTCACAACGCACCCTGTGTACAAAAAGCCAGTGTCACACTGCTCTTAACCAATCTCCAGGAAGCTTGTGGTTGCATACCCATGAGAAAGCTGACTGTAGGTAGTTATGGTAATCTAAATGTTGAAATGGAAAAAATATACAATTGGTGATAAAGCACTTCACCTGAGAATAACAGCTATATTTTCTCTTTTGTTGTTTTCCTTTCACAACTCTGTCCCAACTTTTATCTATTTTCATTTCACTTTTGGTTATGCTGAGTTTTTCTTGCTGTGTGTGGACTTTTTTGCTCTAGTTGCAGCCCTCAGGGGTTACTCTATAATGACTGTGTCTGGGTTTTTTACTGTGGTGGTTTCTTTTATTGCAGAGCACTGGCTCTAGAGTGTGGGCTATGGAGTTGTGGCACACAGGTTTAGTTGCCCAGCGACACATGGAGTCTTCCCAGACCAGGGACTGAACCCATGTCTCCTACAGATTTTCATTAAAAAATTTTTTTTAAATTGAAGATTAATTGCTTTACAATATAACGTTGGCTTATGCCATATATCAACATGAATCAGCCATAAGTATGCATATCCCTCCCTCTTGAACCTCCCTCCCGCCTCCCACCCCATCCCACCTCCCAAGGTTGTCACAGAGGACTGGTTTGAGCTTGCTGAGTTATAGCGTATTCCCACTATTGTACGTATGATAATGTATATGTTTCCATACTACTCTCTCCATTCATTCTGTTCTCTCCTTCCTCCTCTGTGTGTACAAGTTGGCAGGTGAATTTTTAACCAATGGACCACCGAAGAAGTCCCTATATTTTCAGTTATTGGTGTTAGCCTGGCATAATTTTGTATGCATTTCTTCCAGGCCTGTGGCTGAAGCTTTGGGGTTAGGTAGGAAGGAAAGGTATCCTGGAGAAATAAGTATCATGATCACCTTGGCTGCTTATGTAAACACCATTGTTGTTCTGATATTCGGGGCAGGACTCAATGCTCCTCAGAAACACTGTTGGAGAACAAGAGAAAGAAACCACAAAAAGAAGCCCTGGTCTGGGACACAGGCCTGCGCCCATGCCTAGTGTACTCTGAATAGTTTTGGCATTTTCATTTAAGCTCTCTGAAAAAGCCAGTGTCACATTTCTTAACCTCTCCAGGAAGCTTGTGGTTGCATACCCATGAGAAAGCTGACTGTAGGTAGTTATGGTAATCTAAATGTTGAAATGGAAAAAATATACAATTGGTGATAAAGCACTTCACCTGAGAATAACAGCTATATTTTCTCTTTTGTTGTTTTCCTTTCACAACTCTGTCCCAACTTTTATCTATTTTCATTTCACTTTTGGTTATGCTGAGTTTTTCTTGCTGTGTGTGGACTTTTTTGCTCTAGTTGCAGCCCTCAGGGGTTACTCTATAATGACTGTGTCTGGGTTTTTTACTGTGGTGGTTTCTTTTATTGCAGAGCACTGGCTCTAGAGTGTGGGCTATGGAGTTGTGGCACACAGGTTTAGTTGCCCAGCGACACATGGAGTCTTCCCAGACCAGGGACTGAACCCATGTCTCCTACAGATTTTCATTAAAAAATTTTTTTTAAATTGAAGATTAATTGCTTTACAATATAACGTTGGCTTATGCCATATATCAACATGAATCAGCCATAAGTATGCATATCCCTCCCTCTTGAACCTCCCTCCCGCCTCCCACCCCATCCCACCTCCCAAGGTTGTCACAGAGGACTGGTTTGAGCTTGCTGAGTTATAGCGTATTCCCACTATTGTACGTATGATAATGTATATGTTTCCATACTACTCTCTCCATTCATTCTGTTCTCTCCTTCCTCCTCTGTGTGTACAAGTTGGCAGGTGAATTTTTAACCAATGGACCACCGAAGAAGTCCCTATATTTTCAGTTATTGGTGTTAGCCTGGCATAATTTTGTATGCATTTCTTCCAGGCCTGTGGCTGAAGCTTTGGGGTTAGGTAGGAAGGAAAGGTATCCTGGAGAAATAAGTATCATGATCACCTTGGCTGCTTATGTAAACACCATTGTTGTTCTGATATTCGGGGCAGGACTCAATGCTCCTCAGAAACACTGTTGGAGAACAAGAGAAAGAAACCACAAAAAGAAGCCCTGGTCTGGGACACAGGCCTGCGCCCATGCCTAGTGTACTCTGAATAGTTTTGGCATTTTCATTTAAGCTCTCTGAACTAAGTCTCCTAATTGGCTGCCTCTCAGGGTTCCTGGGAGTGCAAATGAAATCGTGTGTGTGGACGTATTTGGGATTTTGTAAAGTCCTATAAAACTAAGAGGTATTAGGCTCTTGTTTAGATGATTTCTTTAATCCTGACAGAGATGTGCTCAGCTGTTAACTTCAGCAGGATGAGAATTAATTCGCTTTTCATGATTATCATCACTTAGGTTATCATTACCATCATCAGCATCAGTGTCTTCTCATCACGGTAGTTGAAGGCATGCTTTGGCTCAGAACTGTACTACTGTAATTCATATGGGTTGCTTAATTTAATTCTCACAGCCACCTTAAAAAGGAGCTCCTGTTAGAATTCTCTCTCTCTCTCTCTCTCTGTTTTGGGAGAAATAAATACAAGAGGAATTGATTTGTTCACTTAACTTCTAGGTGGTAGAACTGTGACTCAAATATAAGGTTCTTTGTCTCTGAAACTTTAAGGATTCAACTTCTTCCTATGAGAATTTCACCATCAAAAGGCACTTCCATATGGAGAGCCATCAGAAAGGTAAGAACTCATTGTGCAATGTAAAGTTCTTAGATAAATGCTGTGTATGTATATGTGTATTTGTGTGTGAGACAAAGTAGGAACTCACTTGAATTCTGGGTGAATGAGACACCTGCATTGGGGAATGGGGATGAGAAATCTAAGTACAAGTGTCCTTTGGGTAAGGGCATTTTGAATTTCCCAGTGAAACTAGGGAAAATTTTTATTTAGCTTTGAATCCGCAGAAGCTAGCAAAGTACCCGTCAAATAGTATTAAAGATGTACTCTAGAGTGAGGAGAAGACATCAGTGGTGAGAACATGGTACATTCACAAACGGTTATGATACAAAGTATGTCAAGAGTAAAATATAGAGGATCAGGGACTTCGCTTGTTGTCCTGTTAAGCCTGGTTAAGGCTCTGAGCTTCCACCACAGGGGGCGCGGGTTTGATCCCTGGTCAGGGAAGTTCTACATGCCATGAGGTGCCACCAAAAAAAGAAAAAAGTAAAATATAGAGATGCAAAATAGTTTACATCTCAAACAGTAAAAGGAACATGAGGAAGGTATATTTGAAACCTTCCTAAAGCAACGATAGGATTTCAACAGGAATTGATTGAAAAGTAAGACATTCTTGACAGGAAAACCACATGGAGAAAAAGGCAGAGGCAGGAAAATGTCAGCCCTGAGATGAAGAAAAGAAACAATTTAATTTATCTGAACACTGGACACCTCTAGAGAAATGACGGTGGCTAAAGCAGGAACAGTAAGCTGAGTCAATAGTCTGTAATGCCCATTTAAAAAGTCTAGACTTAATTTGATAGGTAATTGGAAGTCACTGGAGTTTTGAAAGCACGTGAATAAGGTAACATGATATGAGTTTAGGCAAGTTAATCTGGCAGAATAGGAGACATAGAATGGAAAAAATGGGTGAAATGATTGAAGTAGATACAGTAAGAGGGAAGGAGGCGCTGATGTAGGGAGCGAGAGGGAGAGGAAAAAACGTGAAGGTGTAAGACACTGAATTTGGCAAATGACCAGATGTGGGCTGGGCAGCCCTGGTGACTCAGACGATATAGAATCTGCCTACAATGCAGGAGACACAGAGACGCCAGTTCTATTCCTGGGTCAGGAAGATCTCCGGAAGAGAGGAACGGCTACCCACTCCTGTATTCTTGCCTGGAGAATTCCATGGACAGAGGAGCCTGGAGGGCTACAGTCCATGGGGTTACAAAGAGTCAGACATGACTGAGTAAAACATACACAGACACAGAGCCAAGGGATTCCAAGAGACTTAATATTGCTCAGAGCTGGGGGGAGAAAGTAAGAAAAGATTCAGTTAATAGAAATGAAAGACATAACCGACAAAATTGGGGCAAGTTGGTTCGTAAAAGGACACAGCTGTGTTCCAATAACATCACAGTCCTTTTGCATACACTGGCGCTGATGAATAAGACCTGTGCTTTAGCAGCAGTCCCTGGGGGCCTTCAGGGCCTTGAGGGTGGAGTCAGATCTCAGAGGGAGGAGAAGGTGCCTTTTATTTTTCTGTGGGAGGGAGGAGAAACAGCCTTAAGCCTGTTTTTGCCTATAGTTGAGGAGGAAACTAGAAGTAAGGAAACTATTTCTTCTTTTTTTAAAATTTTCCCCCCATCGTGCTTCTTTTATTTTTATATTTATTTTCATCTATCTTTTATTGTTTGGCATGTGTGGGCCTACCATTGCAGTGGCCTCTCGTTGCAGAGCGCGGCTCTGGGCGCATGCGCTCTGGAGCACTGGCTCATGATTGGACACACGGTCTAGAACTTAATTTTTGAACACTGGACACCTCTAGAGAAATGACGGTGGCTAAAGCAGGAACAGTAAGCTGAGTCAATAGTCTGTAATGCCCATTTAAAAAGTCTAGACTTAATTTGATAGGTAATTGGAAGTCACTGGAGTTTTGAAAGCACGTGAATAAGGTAACATGATATGAGTTTAGGCAAGTTAATCTGGCAGAATAGGAGACATAGAATGGAAAAAATGGGTGAAATGATTGAAGTAGATACAGTAAGAGGGAAGGAGGCGCTGATGTAGGGAGCGAGAGGGAGAGGAAAAAACGTGAAGGTGTAAGACACTGAATTTGGCAAATGACCAGATGTGGGCTGGGCAGCCCTGGTGACTCAGACGATATAGAATCTGCCTACAATGCAGGAGACACAGAGACGCCAGTTCTATTCCTGGGTCAGGAAGATCTCCGGAAGAGAGGAACGGCTACCCACTCCTGTATTCTTGCCTGGAGAATTCCATGGACAGAGGAGCCTGGAGGGCTACAGTCCATGGGGTTACAAAGAGTCAGACATGACTGAGTAAAACATACACAGACACAGAGCCAAGGGATTCCAAGAGACTTAATATTGCTCAGAGCTGGGGGGAGAAAGTAAGAAAAGATTCAGTTAATAGAAATGAAAGACATAACCGACAAAATTGGGGCAAGTTGGTTCGTAAAAGGACACAGCTGTGTTCCAATAACATCACAGTCCTTTTGCATACACTGGCGCTGATGAATAAGACCTGTGCTTTAGCAGCAGTCCCTGGGGGCCTTCAGGGCCTTGAGGGTGGAGTCAGATCTCAGAGGGAGGAGAAGGTGCCTTTTATTTTTCTGTGGGAGGGAGGAGAAACAGCCTTAAGCCTGTTTTTGCCTATAGTTGAGGAGGAAACTAGAAGTAAGGAAACTATTTCTTCTTTTTTTAAAATTTTCCCCCCATCGTGCTTCTTTTATTTTTATATTTATTTTCATCTATCTTTTATTGTTTGGCATGTGTGGGCCTACCATTGCAGTGGCCTCTCTCGTTGCAGAGCGCCGGCTCTGGGCGCATGCGCTCTGGAGCACTGGCTCATGATTGGACACACCGGTCCAGCTGCTCCACAGCACATGGGATCTTCCCGGGCCAGGGATCAAATCGGTGCCTCTTGCACTTCAAGGAGGACTCTCTACCCACTGGGCCACCAGGGAAGCCCTATTTCGTCTTTAAAATCTCATCACCGGGACTTTCCTGGTGATCCAATGGCTAAGATTCCGGACTCCCGATCCAGAGGGCCTGGCGTGATCCCTGGTCAAGGAACTAGATCTTTTTTTTTTTTTATTTTTTATTGTTTATTTTTGGGTGGGGGTCGGGTTGGGGAGGGAGGGGAGCAGGCGGGCCACTTCTATTGGTCTTTCATTTCTCTATTTTCATCCATCTTTGTTCTTTGGCTCCTGTGGGCCTCCCATCGCGGTGGCCTCTGTTGTCGCAGAGCACCGGCTCTGGGCGCATGCGCTCCAGAGCTCCGGCTCGGTGATTGGACACATCGGTCCAGCCGCTCCGCGGCACGTGGGATCTTCCCAGGCCAGGGAACGAACCGGCGCCCCTTGCACTGCAAGGCGGTGTCCTTACCCACTGGACCACCAGGGGAAGCCCGGAACTAGATCTTACATGCCACAACTGAGAGTTCAAATGCTGCAGCTAAAGATCCCAGGGCAACTAAGACCCAGTGTGGTCAATCAATCAATCAATAAAATCAATCTCATCACCAGCCCTCGACTGTTTGGGCCTTAGTTTTCAGGACGAGATGGAAAGGTAAGAAGATTTCAGCTCTTTTTCATTTCCTTTTCTTCCATTTAAATTTATTTTTAATTGGAGGAGAGTTGCTTTACAATATTGTGTTGGTTTTTGCCATACATCGCCATGAATCAGCCATAGGTGTATGCATATGTCGATATACGTCCCTTCCCTCTCTTGAACCTCCCTCCCACCTCGCACTCCATTTTCATTTCACGTTTCATTTTCATTTGTTTTTCTTTCTTACCCCTTTTCTTTTCTTTCTTTCCTTCTCTTCTCTCTTTTCTTTCTCTTGCTGGCAGGAAGGAGGCAGAGCCACAGCTACAACTCTCTTTCAGCTGACATATGTATTAATGTTTCGTTTGTGGAATCGAGCACTCCTCAGCTCCCAGGCTCAGCTGACTCTGACAGCCCTCAAGGGAATGAAGGACAGCATGTCCACGCCTTTCCTAGAAGTTCCAGTCCCAGCAACACAAAGTTCATTCCAGCCTAGTGAGGTAAGATGAGCATTCAGAACAGCTGCCGATTGGGGAGCTTTATTTAGACTCTCTTCCAAAGTCATCTCTACTCTCAATTTGACTGAGTGGTGCTGAAGACTCCACTTGGACTGGAGTTCCTGGTGCAGGTGGAGTTCGTAGCAGCACCAAAGCCTCCACTGCTCCTTAGGGGATGGCCTGACACCTGGCCTTGGCACCGGGTGGCCGTCAGTCTTTGCCCAGCTCCTGCATTGGTGGCATTGCTCCTCTGGGCACCCGGTAGACGGAGACACATCCAGGAAGCCGAGGTTCGAAAGTAAACCTCCCCTCAGGCAGAAGCGTGACTCAGAAACGTTGCTTGTTTTCAGATAGACCAGAGCAGGAAGAAACAGTCTGGGGTCAGATAGACTGTAAAAGCATTTGACACTAAGATCATTAAAAGAAAGTCGCTTAACACTTCCTAAGTGAAAACAACCATATCCTAGAATGGCTTGTTTTAAAAAAAATCATTTTCCTGACTTTTTTACACTGAATTTATCTCTTTCAAGATGAGATACCTATAAAAGGGGAATATTTGGAAGACGAAGCACCCAGAGTCAAATACTAAACCTTTTTTAATGTTCTTGAGAAAAAATAAGTTCTTGGTACATGCTCAGTGGCTTCGGTTGTGTCCTGCTCTTTGCAATCTATGGACTGTAGCTTGTCAGGCTCCTCTGCCCATGGGGATCTCCAGGCAAGAATACTGGAGTAGGGTGCCATGCCCTCCACCAGGAGATCTTCCTGACCCAGGGACCCAACCCACATCTCTCTTGTCTTCTGCACTGGGAGGCTGGTTCTTTACCACTAGGGCCACCTGGGAAGCCCCCAACTCTTGGTAGTAAAAGAGTAAAATGCCCTAATTTATCCATTTCCGGCATGTGAATACTCCTACCAGGACTAATTCCCTTTTTTAAAAAAACTTACTTATTTATTTGGTTGTTTTAGGCCTTAGTTGTGGCACACAGAGTCTTCTGTTAGTACTAGGGCTCAGTAGTTTGTGGTAAACAGACTCTCTATAGTTTGGGGGTGCAGACTTATTTGCCCTGAGACATGTGGGATCTTAGTTCTCCAACCAAGGATCAAACTGACATCCCCTGCATTGCAAGGTGGATTTTCTACCACTGGACCACCAGGGAAGTCCCCAGGACTAATTTTAAGTTACTAATGTGACATCTCTGAGCATGGAGTTGGGAAGAAATGGACACGTTGGGCTCATGGACCCACAGAAGGATAGCAGTGCTTTTAATTCTAATCTGAGTTTCCCAGTCAATTACCAGCGAGGGGCTAACGAAGATCAAGCTTCAAGAGGCAAAAGATACTTCCTTCTGAGTGCATAGACACCACTCTGTTTGGGAAACACTTTACATCGAAGGGCGCAGGGAATCTTGGAGTAGAGGAGGGCTTTTGGACTTCCAGGGTTCTTTTTCCCATCTGGGAGTACCCGGTCTGCTTTAGTCTGGGCTTGCAGTCACAACACTATAAAGAGAGACACTGCTTCCCCTGAAAGAGTTTCTATGGCAACCTCACCCAGCAGGCAAAGAACAGCACTCTAAGCCTCAGCAGGAAGGTTAGGAGATAAAAATAAATTTCTGATTAATCCAGGACTCACATATGACTAAAGCTTAGGAATTACCTGAAAACATAAAACCAGTGGGAGTGAAATTTCCATATTTTCCTTTCCTTTCTTAAGAAAAGTAAAACCCACAACGAATGAACTGAGGCTTTTTCTTTATTGTTATGGCTCCTTGAAAAGCAGAGCCGTTTCTCTGAGGCAGAGTTGTGCCGGTAGCTTTTCTCTCTGTAAATTTCTTATTCCCTGTACATCAGATTGCAAAGGAGTCCGTGAATGGAGAGCTGATAGGGCCCAACAGGAAACGAGTGAACACAATTCGTATTTTGGAATGAATGACCACAGCCCAGAGACCTGGAATGAAGCACTGTCTCATGAATCAGTAGGAATCTCTGGATTTTGTAATTCTCTTACCTTAAAAAACACCTTCCTTGACAACCTTACAAATGAACAGTGAGGCTTAAATGAGGTCACAGATGTGAAACGTTTTTGAAAAAATGAGAAAGGTTCTATGCGAATGTAGGTTGTGATGATGGCTTTTATTACTATACCTTGGGCTTAGGTGGAGCGGGGCGCCGAGGCTGCCGGCAGAGCTCCTGGCATGGGGCGCGAGGGGGCTAAGACCTCCATCAGCAAGAGATTGAATGATTCCGTTAGACAGTCAGTTCTCACAAGGCTGAGTTCACCCCGCTACAGCCGAGAACACAGACTCTGTGTTCTTTCAAAATGATTTCCTTCTTGTGTCTCTCACAGAGGTGTTCCCTCCTCCCCCTAGGCTTTCCAAATCCAGGTCTGCGCCAGCCTGTCTGACCCTGTTACTCTCTCCATGCTTGGATGTCCGTGAACACACAGCCTAAATTGTAGCCCACATCTCTGCTCACCCCCTCTCCACTCCAGCCCTAGCCCTGTCTCCTAGCAACGGTGAACCTGTTCTCCACTTCTACTTTTTTTTGGTCATTTTTAGAAAGTTCTATTAATGTAACATTTTGAGGTTGACTTTTTTTTCAGTAAGTATAAGGTCCGTGAATTCTGTCCAGGTTGTGTCATGTATAGATCGTTCATCTCTTTTTATTGATACTTTTCTGTGGTATGAATATACCAGAGTTTGTTTAGTCATTTATTCAAAGAAAACTTTGGGGTTGTTACCAGTATTCTAAGAAAAGTAAAACTCCACAACGAATTACCTGAAAACATAAAACCAGTGGGAGTGAAATTTCCATATTTTCCTTTCCTTTCTTAAGAAAAGTAAAACCCACAACGAATGAACTGAGGCTTTTTCTTTATTGTTATGGCTCCTTGAAAAGCAGAGCCGTTTCTCTGAGGCAGAGTTGTGCCGGTAGCTTTTCTCTCTGTAAATTTCTTATTCCCTGTACATCAGATTGCAAAGGAGTCCGTGAATGGAGAGCTGATAGGGCCCAACAGGAAACGAGTGAACACAATTCGTATTTTGGAATGAATGACCACAGCCCAGAGACCTGGAATGAAGCACTGTCTCATGAATCAGTAGGAATCTCTGGATTTTGTAATTCTCTTACCTTAAAAAACACCTTCCTTGACAACCTTACAAATGAACAGTGAGGCTTAAATGAGGTCACAGATGTGAAACGTTTTTGAAAAAATGAGAAAGGTTCTATGCGAATGTAGGTTGTGATGATGGCTTTTATTACTATACCTTGGGCTTAGGTGGAGCGGGGCGCCGAGGCTGCCGGCAGAGCTCCTGGCATGGGGCGCGAGGGGGCTAAGACCTCCATCAGCAAGAGATTGAATGATTCCGTTAGACAGTCAGTTCTCACAAGGCTGAGTTCACCCCGCTACAGCCGAGAACACAGACTCTGTGTTCTTTCAAAATGATTTCCTTCTTGTGTCTCTCACAGAGGTGTTCCCTCCTCCCCCTAGGCTTTCCAAATCCAGGTCTGCGCCAGCCTGTCTGACCCTGTTACTCTCTCCATGCTTGGATGTCCGTGAACACACAGCCTAAATTGTAGCCCACATCTCTGCTCACCCCCTCTCCACTCCAGCCCTAGCCCTGTCTCCTAGCAACGGTGAACCTGTTCTCCACTTCTACTTTTTTTTGGTCATTTTTAGAAAGTTCTATTAATGTAACATTTTGAGGTTGACTTTTTTTTCAGTAAGTATAAGGTCCGTGAATTCTGTCCAGGTTGTGTCATGTATAGATCGTTCATCTCTTTTTATTGATACTTTTCTGTGGTATGAATATACCAGAGTTTGTTTAGTCATTTATTCAAAGAAAACTTTGGGGTTGTTACCAGTATTTTGTTCTTATAAGTAAAGCTGTTATTAACATTTGTGTATAGGTTTTTGTGTGAACTTAAGTTTTTATTTCTCTGAGATAAATGCCCCAAAGTCATATGACCCAGAAATTGCTGGGTCATAGGGCAGTTGCATGTTTAATTTTAAAAGAAACTGCCTATCAGTTTTCCAGAGTGGCTGTAACCATTTCACTCCTACTAGCAATATATGTGATCCAATTTTTCTACATTCTATTTTTATTTTGATTGTTCTGAAAAATATCTTTAACCTAGGGGGTGCGAGGGAGGTTAAAGAGGGAGGAGACCTGTGTCTACTTAGGACTGATTCACATTTTTGTACAGCAGAAACTAACACAACATTGTAAAGCAATTATCTTCCACTTAAAAACGAATATTCTTTTAAGTGTGCATTGCTTTCTCATTGTGATTTTAACTCATTTGTTGCTGTGATGTTGAATATCTTTTCATGCCCTTGTTTGCCACTTATATCTTCTTCTTGGTAAAATGTCTGCTTATATAAAAATATCTGCTTGTATCATCCGTGCACTTTAAAATTATTCTGTTTTTTAAATGAATGTTGATTTTTTAGAATTCCTTCTATAGTCTAGATATAAGGCTTTTGTCAGACACATGGTTTATAAATGTTTTCCCCTGGTCCAAAACCTTTATTTTTCATTCTTTTAAACATTTTTCACAGGGAAGAACTTTTTAGTTCTGATGAGGCCCAATTTATCATGTTCTTCCTTTTATCTATTGTGCTTATATATCTAATAAGTTTTAATCTACCCCAAAGATGATCTCCTATGTTTTCTTTTAAAAGTATTATAGTTTCACATTCATTTTTAAAAAAATTTTATATACTTATTTTTATTTTTAAAAATATTCCATTTTTGTATTTGGGCTTCCAAGGTGGTGCTAGTGGTAAAGAATCCTCTGTCAGTGCAGGAGATGGCAAGACTTGGATTTGATCCCTGCGTCAGGAAGATCTGGAGTAGGAAATGGCAACCCACTCCAGTGTTCTTGCCTGGAGAATCCTATGGACAGAGGAGTCTGGTGGGCTACAGTGCTTGGGGTCACAAAGAGACAGACACAACTGAGCTACTAACACAACAACAGCAGCTCAGAATCCATCTCCCCCTCCCTTCCCCGCCTCATTTGGCTGCGCGCCTCGGGATCTTAGTTCCCCAACCAGGGACTTCCACTCCTCTGCAGTGAAAACACTGAGTCCTAACCACTGGATTGCCAGGGCGTTCTCAGAAGCCGCCTAAGAGTCAGTGGTATGCCTCTGTTTTCAGGCAAGACAAGTCTCTACAACCCTAAACCAATGAGAGTACTACATTTTTAAATTGAATTTTACATTTTTTTACCAAAGTTTTTTTTTTTTTTTTTTTTTTTTTACCATTTTCAAAAATATACATAATTTTAAAGCCAAACAGTACTACAAGGCTTAAACTAGTAAGAATTTCTCCTGCTTTTTTCCTTTCTATTCTGAAGTTCCAGTCGCTCAGGGAGACCACTCAAATGTCTTTTAGTAGTTTCTTCTGATATTTTCCTCTGTATACTAAAACAATAAGATTGTGCTGCTATACCTTTAGGTCTCAATTGTCAATGTACGCATAAACATAGAGGTGAAAGTGTTGATCGCTCAGTCGTGTCCAGCTCTTTGCGACCCCATGGACTGTAGCCTACCCAGGCTCCTCTGACCATGGAGGTCTCCGGGCAAGAATTACTGGAGTATTCTTGAAGGCTTGCCACTTCCTTCTCCAGGAGATCTTCCTGATCCAGGGATCAAACCTGGGTCCCCTGCATTGAAGCCAGATTCTTAATCATTTGAGCCACCAGGAAGCCCACATAAGATACCTAGCAATATCCCTGGGGTTTGCCCTCTGACACCCCATTGAAGCCAGTTTTAATCTACCCCAAAGATGATCTCCTATGTTTTCTTTTAAAAGTATTATAGTTTCACATTCATTTTTAAAAAAATTTTATATACTTATTTTTATTTTTAAAAATATTCCATTTTTGTATTTGGGCTTCCAAGGTGGTGCTAGTGGTAAAGAATCCTCTGTCAGTGCAGGAGATGGCAAGACTTGGATTTGATCCCTGCGTCAGGAAGATCTGGAGTAGGAAATGGCAACCCACTCCAGTGTTCTTGCCTGGAGAATCCTATGGACAGAGGAGTCTGGTGGGCTACAGTGCTTGGGGTCACAAAGAGACAGACACAACTGAGCTACTAACACAACAACAGCAGCTCAGAAGCCATCTCCCCCCTCCCTCCCCCGCCTCATTTGGCTGCGCGCCTCGGGATCTTAGTTCCCCAACCAGGGACTTCCACTCCTCTGCAGTGAAAACACTGAGTCCTAACCACTGGATTGCCAGGGCGTTCTCAGAAGCCGCCTAAGAGTCAGTGGTATGCCTCTGTTTTCAGGCAAGACAAGTCTCTACAACCCTAAACCAATGAGAGTACTACATTTTTAAATTGAATTTTACATTTTTTTACCAAAGTTTTTTTTTTTTTTTTTTTTTTTTACCATTTTCAAAAATATACATAATTTTAAAGCCAAACAGTACTACAAGGCTTAAACTAGTAAGAATTTCTCCTGCTTTTTTCCTTTCTATTCTGAAGTTCCAGTCGCTCAGGGAGACCACTCAAATGTCTTTTAGTAGTTTCTTCTGATATTTTCCTCTGTATACTAAAACAATAAGATTGTGCTGCTATACCTTTAGGTCTCAATTGTCAATGTACGCATAAACATAGAGGTGAAAGTGTTGATCGCTCAGTCGTGTCCAGCTCTTTGCGACCCCATGGACTGTAGCCTACCCAGGCTCCTCTGACCATGGAGGTCTCCGGGCAAGAATTACTGGAGTATTCTTGAAGGCTTGCCACTTCCTTCTCCAGGAGATCTTCCTGATCCAGGGATCAAACCTGGGTCCCCTGCATTGAAGCCAGATTCTTAATCATTTGAGCCACCAGGGAAGCCCACATAAGATACCTAGCAATATCCCTGGCCTCTACCCATAAGATGCCCCTTCCACTTATGACAGCCCAGATTCTCTTCAGACACCCCTCAATGTCCCTGGAGGGCAGAATTATTCCCAATTGAGAACTTCACGCAACTGACTCACATCTGACAATAACTCCCGAGAAGGGCTGCGTAGGATGTAGATTTTTTGAGGTCTTAAAATCTTCTTTAACCCAACCTTATGTTTGACTGCTAATTTTAATAAGTGTAAAGCTGTAGATTGAAATCAGGCACCCCCGTCCTCCTCCCTGGCTTTTCAAGCTATCACTCGACTGCTCTTTAGCTTTCAGGGTTGTTGTTAAGAAGTGTGATACTATTCAGATTCCTTTTTAAATATGGGCAATTATTTTATATTTGCTGCATAACATCTGTAGCTTATTGATTTAAAGCAGCAAATATTTTTATTATTTTTAATGATTGCATGGGTTGACTAGGGCTCATCTGTCTCCCTTGGGGCCTTGCCATGCAGTCTCCCTCTCAATCAGGGGGCAGATGGGACAGGAATAGCCAGCCTAGTTTCATCCGTACATCTGCCTGGGCCAGATGGTGGGAGGACAACTCAGCTAGGACATGGAGAGGGCTGAGCTCCTGTTATCCACGTAGTCTCAGGACCTTTCTCTTTGCCCATATCCATGGCCTATCTGTGAGGCCTATCCATGTGGTCTCCCCAGAGGAGTGCCGAGAATTTTCACCTGGCAGCTCAGGGCTTCCCAAAGCAGAAGATGGCAGGTATCCTGCAGGCTTAGGCCAGAAGCTGGCCCGACCTCATATCTGACCCACCTATTGGTCAGAGTGAGTCACAGGGACACTTACCAGATCCCATGTGGAAGAGGACCACCCAGAGGTGTGGATCCTGGAAAGTATGGTTCACAGGGGTCTTTTTTTGGAAATTAGTCTTGTGGATAGTATTTGGTGCTCTTACTGCTGTGGCCTGGGTTTGATTCCCAGTCAGGGAAATACATTTGAACTTCCCAGGTGGAATTAGGGGAAAAGAATTCACCTGCCAATGCAGAAGATGCAAGAGACATGGGTTCAATCCCTGGGTTGGGAAGATCCCCTGGAGGAGGAAGTGGCAGCCCACTCCAGTATTCTTGCCTGGAGAATCCCATGGACAGAGGAGCCTGGTAGGCTTCAGTTCATAGGGTCACAAAGAGTCGGACATGACTGAGTGGCTGAGCAGACACACACATTACTGAAGCTACCACGTTGTTACTTCCTTGTTTTCTGAGGGTTTATCTTGGGTAGCCTCTCATTCTTGATTCATGAACACCATAGCCTCTCTTTTCTTTCTGAGAATATTAATTATAAATGTAATGTCTTTTTTGGTCTCTATTTCCTTTGACTTCTATTTCTTATGCTTTGGAATTTTGTAGTTGAATGGAAGCTCATTCTGAAGATTCTTAGCTATTGATTCCAAGTGAGGCTCTGAATCTCAGGAATAATCGTTGTCGCTCTGTCTTCAGTCTATGGGGATGTGACAGAGTATCAGTCTAGGGAGATGCTTTATTGTGGATATTATACATTTCACTTTGTTTTTTTTTCCCTTAGGGCTCTTCAGTTTCTCCACAGACTGTCCAATCTTTCGCTTGGAGAGAATTTGTTTGGTCGTCATTATTATTGTTATTGGTTGCACCAGGTCTTAGTTATAGCACACCAAATCTTTTTAGCAGTATCTATTTCCCTGACCAGGGATTGAGTCCTCAGCCTCGGAATTGTGATCACAGAGTCTTGGCCACCGGACTGACAGGGAAGTTCCTGATTGTCAGTTTTCTTGAGACCAAGCCGCTAAAGGGGCTGGATGCCAAAGATGATTGTCTAGGTTTCACTGAATCACTTTCTTTTCAACAAGACACTTCTTCCCTATTTTCTGCTGGGCTGGTATCCTGTCTGAAGACTCTTGTTTTTTCCAGAGGGTGCCTTAGACTTTGGGGGTTTCCCAGGTGGCTCAGCAGTAAAATCCACCTGCCACTGCAGGAGACAAAAGGGAGGAGCGTTTGATCTCTGGGTCAGGAAGATTCCCTGGAGGAAGAAATGGCAGCCCACTCCAGTACACTTGCCTGAGAAGTCCCATGGACAGAGGAGCCTGAGGCTACAGTTGATAGGGTCACAAGACTGAGCAACTGAGCATACCCTAGACTTTCTGTGATAGGGGGAGGGAGTCTCCTGACTTCTCACACTGGGGGAGGGGACCTGAGGGACCAACTGCCTATTACACGGCCTTCAGCTGAATCCTCTCATTTGTTCTCCCACGCTCTTCCTATCAGTATCTAGTGCCTTCAGTTTCTGAGCCTTTTCAAGTATTCTTCAGCACAAATCAGCTTGACTCTCATCCACACTCCCCTCTGTAAATACTTTAGTTTTAGCTTTTCTTGCTCGATGAAGTCAGCTTCTATTTCTCTGTTTGCATTCCATTTTCCAGAAATCGGTTGGTACCAGTTATCTGTTGGTTTCTATTCTCTGTGTTATATGCCCTTACAGGTTTCAAACATTTATTTTAGTGGGAACCCAGGAGAGAGTGTAGGTGAACTCATGTTTAATTCACTATCATAGCTCAAAGACTTTTTTCTTTTCTCAAGCTCAGAAGAGATTTATTAAGTTCCTAGGTTCAAGATCAGACAGCCTCTTCAATGATAGGTTCTATCTGACTTCATCTAAGCTGATGGAACGCATGATCCAGTGGTTCTCAAACCTGGTTATATGTAAGAATCACCTGCATATCAATAACTCTGGAGAATGCTGATTCCTAGACACTTTTTGCTGTCGTCTAGTCATTCAGCCGTGTCCAATTCTGCAATCCTGTGGACTATATGTAGCCCATCAGGGTCTTCTGTCCATGGAATTTCCTAGACAAGAACACTGGAGTGGGTTGCCACTTTCTCCTCCAGGGAATCTTCCCGACCCAGGGATTGAACCTGCATCTCTTGCATTGGTAGGTGGGTTCTTCACCAATGAGCCACCTGGGAAGGCCTTTTTAGACCCTACCCTAGATCAAATTAATCAGAACTTCTGAAGTGGGCACAAACAGTAAATAATAGATTTTTCTGATGTGTAGCCTGGATTGAGAATCACTAATCTGGCAGCTGGAGAAGGGGGGAGTGATACTGCTGAGGCAGCAGTGTTTGACTCGAAAGTCTGATAACTCCTGCAGATTGCATCCCCTCAAACCCTGTCTCTTTCACATGCACACACACTTTCTCATTGGCTTCTTATGCACCGTGCTCCATGCTTAGCTTTGGGGATGAAGTCTTTGGGACTGTTGGAACCTGCCCTGACTTTGGCTTTTCTGTTCTATCCCGAATGACTACAGACCTCACAAACGCAAGGGGACACAAGCATCTAGATCCCTGATCTTAGTCATCTTTGGAAGAAGAAGTCTCAGTTCCACTTGTCCACCTTCATTTATCTCACTCTGTGACCCAGAGTGTCACAATTAGTAGCTAAACAGGAAGGCTGTGGAGGGAAAGAAAACATTTAAGCTGGACCATTTCTGTGGCTTTATGGACTTTAGAAATTTGATCTTCCTCAGTCTTTGCAAAGATGTTTTTTAATTCGATAATGCATTTATGATCCTTTGAAAAGTATCATGTGCCTGGGACTGTTTCTAAAAAATCTTAAGTGTGTAATTTTGCAAGGACTCACAGCAAGGTCACAAATTAAGAGTCAAATCAGCAAGTAGGTAAAATATTTGTAATTAAGTCTAAGAAAGTAATAAAACAGTCATTTAGCTAGACCCAGAGAAGATGATGGCAAGTCCACAATCATATGATTAAACTTTCATTGCCTTCATTAGGTAATTTCATTAATAGATTATTAGTTGTAAAATGCAATATTTATTTATTATGATTTAATATTATTAAGATTTTAGCATTCTTTGGCTGCTCAGTCTGAAAATCACATTAGCTGTTTTCACAGTCCCCTGGCAATGGGACTTCAGCCACTGGACCATTGGGGAAGTCCCTTATAGTGCTCATTACTTAAATGCTGCTTTTATTCTTTTCATATTTTAAGATTACCTGAACTAAATATAGTTTTAGTATTATAACAGGGTTTCCCTAATGGCTCAGTGGTAAAGAGTCCGCCTGCAATGCAGGAGACACGGGAGATGCCAGTGTGATCCCTGGGTTGGGAAAATCCCCTGAATGGCACCCCACTCCAGTATTCTGGCAGCTGAAGGGGAGTGATACTGCTGAGGCAGCAGTGTTTGACTCGAAAGTCTGATAACTCCTGCAGATTGCATCCCCTCAAACCCTGTCTCTTTCACATGCACACACACTTTCTCATTGGCTTCTTATGCACCGTGCTCCATGCTTAGCTTTGGGGATGAAGTCTTTGGGACTGTTGGAACCTGCCCTGACTTTGGCTTTTCTGTTCTATCCCGAATGACTACAGACCTCACAAACGCAAGGGGACACAAGCATCTAGATCCCTGATCTTAGTCATCTTTGGAAGAAGAAGTCTCAGTTCCACTTGTCCACCTTCATTTATCTCACTCTGTGACCCAGAGTGTCACAATTAGTAGCTAAACAGGAAGGCTGTGGAGGGAAAGAAAACATTTAAGCTGGACCATTTCTGTGGCTTTATGGACTTTAGAAATTTGATCTTCCTCAGTCTTTGCAAAGATGTTTTTTAATTCGATAATGCATTTATGATCCTTTGAAAAGTATCATGTGCCTGGGACTGTTTCTAAAAAATCTTAAGTGTGTAATTTTGCAAGGACTCACAGCAAGGTCACAAATTAAGAGTCAAATCAGCAAGTAGGTAAAATATTTGTAATTAAGTCTAAGAAAGTAATAAAACAGTCATTTAGCTAGACCCAGAGAAGATGATGGCAAGTCCACAATCATATGATTAAACTTTCATTGCCTTCATTAGGTAATTTCATTAATAGATTATTAGTTGTAAAATGCAATATTTATTTATTATGATTTAATATTATTAAGATTTTAGCATTCTTTGGCTGCTCAGTCTGAAAATCACATTAGCTGTTTTCACAGTCCCCTGGCAATGGGACTTCAGCCACTGGACCATTGGGGAAGTCCCTTATAGTGCTCATTACTTAAATGCTGCTTTTATTCTTTTCATATTTTAAGATTACCTGAACTAAATATAGTTTTAGTATTATAACAGGGTTTCCCTAATGGCTCAGTGGTAAAGAGTCCGCCTGCAATGCAGGAGACACGGGAGATGCCAGTGTGATCCCTGGGTTGGGAAAATCCCCTGAATGGCACCCCACTCCAGTATTCTGGCCTGGAAAATCCCATGGACAGAGGAGCCTGGCCGGCTACAATCCATGGGGTCCCAAAGAGTCCGACACAACTGACTGACTCAGCACGCACAGAGTGTTGTGATATGGTACTTGGGTAGAAGGCATAAATGTCTTCTCTCCACCTGCAGATGGGTTAGATATCCCCCTGAGAGAATCAGGTACCTCCTGCATCATGTATTTGGTTCTTTGTGATGCATGTGTTTCTCCCACATGAGAAACTGGTTGCTTTGTTCTCCCCAGTTGTATGATCATGTGTGTGAGTAAACATTCAGCAAGAATACATTTGCTCATCTAGAAATTAGTAATTGAGTACCCACTGTCTGCTCCGAACACTTCTGAGTGATGGGAATAAAGCAGTGAAAAAAAAAGTAAAATATTTCCTTCCATCACTGAGCTTATATTCTAGTGAGGTCTAGGTGTTCATGGGTGTTTCTAATGATGTGTTGGCAAGATACCCCTTCACCTGTCTACCCTGGGATTCTGGGTATCCTAGTCAACTAGCATATGAATTAGAGTGGAAACCCAAGACTTCCTTAAAGAAACGACAAAATACTTATGGTTTGGCTTCTCAGACACCAGGATATATGATCTTAAACACAGAAAAAAGTTGTCCTTTAAGCTTCATTCACTACATCAACTTTTTTAAAGAAGTAACATTCAGGAAGTTCCCTGGTGGTCCAGTGGTTAAGACTCTGTACTTCCACTGCAAGGGGCATTGGTTTAATCCCTGGTCAGGGAACTAAGACCCCAAAAGGAAAAAGAAAGAAATAACAACATTCTAAAAGTCAAACCCAAAATTTGCAGACTCTTACCTACTGGTAGGGCTTATCCCATTACTGCTCACTGAGAGTGAAGTGCACTGTGGATGTGCTGTCCCTTGTCCCTAATATCAGGGAACCCACCCCAATTCTGATCCTGTCCCCTTTAACAGACCTGCAGTGAGCAGCAGGACTGGTTGACCAGGTCGTGTGGGGTTTGATGACCATTCATTCCCATTGGGGAATAGTCTTTGAAAGAAGGAGCACAGATTATCTCTCTAGAAGCATTTTTCTAGCCTCTTTTGAAGATGTCAGAGGGGAAATGGATTCTATTTGGGACTCTTTAACAGGAAAACCAACATAAAAGGACCTTGGGTGAATTCTTTGGGGGTCCAGTGGTTAGGACTCTGCCATTACACTGCAGTGGGCACAGGTTGGGGAACTAAGATCCTGCTGGCTGCTTGGCATGGCCAAAATTGTTTTTAATAAAATGCTTTTTTTTTTTAAAAAAAAAAAGAAAGACCTTGACTTTCCAGTCTGAGTGGGTAGCAGGGAGTGTATGTTCTGTCCCTGTCTTTACCCAGAACCTAGGAACCTGGCAGCAATGCTTCCTGAAGATAGAAAGGCAGGCTAGTGTGAATACATGCTCTTCCCTGATGTCTAGTGTTTTTTTAGAAATGAATTTTTCTTATGATAAAATATCAGTACAAATGAGCATTAAGTATTTCACAGTCGACAAATGGATTTTACCGACTTGTTTTTGTCGAGTTGCATCTGGATAGTGAATCACACAGAACCAGTCTTCTTGATTGTTCTCTAAAAAACAGAAAACATGGGCTTCCCTGGTGGCCCAGTGGGTAAGGAGTCTGCCTTGCAGTGCAGGAGGTGCCAGTTCGATCCCTGGCCAGGGAAGAGCCCACAAGTTGTGGAGTGGCTGGACCAGTGTATCTAATTATGAGCCAGTGCTCTGGAGCCCATGCGCCCAGAGCCAGTGCTCTGCAGCGAGAAAGGCCACTGCAATGGGAAGCCCACACGTGCCAAAGAATAAAAACATGGATGAAAATAAAGATAAATAAAAGAGACATAATAAAAAAGTATTTAAACCAACAAAAAACCCAGAAAACATTAAGGAGTCCAGATTACTGTTTAGAACTCCTAGATAAATGCTTTCAGATACAGTAACCTAACCTGTTTTCTGCTGCCAACGTGCTGTGTTGTCAGTCTTAAAACTTCAGTTCAAATTTACTCCAGCCACCCAAACCCATAACTGATGTGGCAGGCCATTCTTTTGCCTACATTGCATACGATTCCTCACAGAGGCCAGAATTAAAAGACAGGTAACTCATGCATATGGTATTGGAATTGTGGCAGGGCGATTTCTAGCAATAGCAATACCACTGAACTACACCATGTGTTTAATTGTCTATGACACGCCCACACTATCTTATCTGAGTTGTACTGTAACTGAGAGATAGACACTGTTATCCCCTTTTTACAGATAAAGGAACTGAAACTTAGAAAGTTTTAACGACTCTTTCATTGCTCACACCTGGTTCAGGCTCTTCTGTCCGGGGGCTTTCCCAGTCAAGAATACTCACGTGAGTTGTCATTTCCACGTTATAGCATGTGTTAAAGATTTTCTTCCTTTTTAAGGCTTAATGATATCCCATTATATGTACATATATCAAGATTTTGATTATCCATTCATTTTTTGAAGGACATTTGAGTTTTTTCCACCTCTTGGCTATTGTGAATAATGCTGCAGTTTGAATGCGGGTGTGCACATCTTTCTTCTAGATCTTGCTTTCAATTCTTTGGGTATATATCCAGAAGCAGAATTTCTGGATCATGTGGCAAGTTGGGATTTATTTTTTTAAAAAACCACCTTATTTTCTACAGTGGTTGCAGCATTTAACAATTCTACCAAAATGGCATGAGCCTTGCAATTGTTGCACCCCCTTACCAACGCTTATTTTTTTGGTTCTTGAGAGTAGCCATCCTAATGGGTGTGAGGTGATCAAAACCTTTTCTTCCAACTGAACATCCAGTGTGAATAACACCACAACACAGAAACTATACAACAGCACACCAACCGCAGCTGCCTAAGAAGGAGCTGCTCCAAAGAAGGAGCCATCACAGAAATATGTGGTCTGCCTACATTTCATGGACCCTCCTGTCCCTGGTGAGGATGGCTCATAAAGTCACAGTATCTAGAGGACAACGCTGCTTTGTACTAAATTATATGTCCCTCCCCCACTTCCAATTCCCATCTTAAAGCCCTGATCCCCCATATGATGGGAGATTAGAGGTGAGGTCTATGGGAGGTAATAGGTTTAGATGAGCTAATGAGAGTTGGGGGAGGTCTCAAGATGAGACGAGGATCCTTTTGAGACCCCACAGACTTCCCTGATCCCTCCAGTGGTTAAGAATCCATCTTCTAATGCAGGGTATGCAGGTTCGATCCCTGGTTGGAACTAAGATCCCACATGACCCAGGCCAACTAAACCTCCAGATTTCTAGCAATAGCAATACCACTGAACTACACCATGTGTTTAATTGTCTATGACACGCCCACACTATCTTATCTGAGTTGTACTGTAACTGAGAGATAGACACTGTTATCCCCTTTTTACAGATAAAGGAACTGAAACTTAGAAAGTTTTAACGACTCTTTCATTGCTCACACCTGGTTCAGGCTCTTCTGTCCGGGGGCTTTCCCAGTCAAGAATACTCACGTGAGTTGTCATTTCCACGTTATAGCATGTGTTAAAGATTTTCTTCCTTTTTAAGGCTTAATGATATCCCATTATATGTACATATATCAAGATTTTGATTATCCATTCATTTTTTGAAGGACATTTGAGTTTTTTCCACCTCTTGGCTATTGTGAATAATGCTGCAGTTTGAATGCGGGTGTGCACATCTTTCTTCTAGATCTTGCTTTCAATTCTTTGGGTATATATCCAGAAGCAGAATTTCTGGATCATGTGGCAATTCTGGATTTATTTTTTAAAGAACCACATTATTTTCTACAGTGGTTGCAGCATTTAACAATTCTACCAAAATGGCATGAGCATTGCAATTGTTGCACACCCTTACCAACGCTTATTTTTTTGGTTCTTGAGAGTAGCCATCCTAATGGGTGTGAGGTGATCAAAACCTTTTCTTCCAACTGAACATCCAGTGTGAATAACACCACAACACAGAAACTATACAACAGCACACCAACCGCAGCTGCCTAAGAAGGAGCTGCTCCAAAGAAGGAGCCATCACAGAAATATGTGGTCTGCCTACATTTCATGGACCCTCCTGTCCCTGGTGAGGATGGCTCATAAAGTCACAGTATCTAGAGGACAACGCTGCTTTGTACTAAATTATATGTCCCTCCCCCACTTCCAATTCCCATCTTAAAGCCCTGATCCCCCATATGATGGGAGATTAGAGGTGAGGTCTATGGGAGGTAATAGGTTTAGATGAGCTAATGAGAGTTGGGGGAGGTCTCAAGATGAGACGAGGATCCTTTTGAGACCCCACAGACTTCCCTGATCCCTCCAGTGGTTAAGAATCCATCTTCTAATGCAGGGAATGCAGGTTTGATCCCTGGTTGGGGAACTAAGATCCCACATGACCCAGGCCAACTAAACCTCCATGCCACAAACTAAGATTCCACGCATGAGAAAATAAATAAATAAATATTTTAGAAAGGAAAGACCCCAGAACTCTTCTCACCCAAAGAAGAGGTCATGGGACCTCACAGTGAGGAGGTGACCATGGGCAACCCCGGGGAAAGCTTTCGCCAGAAACCAACTGTGCTGGCATCTTGATCTTGGACTTCTAGACTCTAGAACTTGGACATCTAGTTTAAGCTGCTCAGTCGCTAGTGTTTTATGGGAGCCCAAGTCCTGCCCATCGCTTTCCTCCTCAAGTTTGTCCGTTGTCCACTTCTGCCAGTGATAGTGAGTGCAGCTAGCTCTGTAGTCACAAAGCTCCAGGTTCCAAACCGTTATTGAATAACAGAGGCTCAGAAAAATTCTATCATCAGTCATAAATTATCTTAGACGGATAAAAGTAGGATGTAGGGAAAAAAGTCCAGATGTACACAGATTTTTCTTTCTCTTTTTAAGTCTTTATTGAATTTGTGACAATGGTGCTTCTGTCTTATGTTTTGGCTTTTTGGCTGTAAGGCTTGTGGGATCTTAGCTCCTGGCCAGAGATACGAACCCTCACACCCTGCATTGAAAGGCAGTGGTCTTAACCACTGGACCACCAGTCTTTAGAGTGGGGTTTGGAAGTAAAGTTTCCTGAGAAATTGAGAGGTAAACATGGATGGTTTCTGTGTAGTTCTGCCTGGAAATGGGGGGCTTGAACGTTTCATGCAACTCCACCCAGTGAATCTCTGCTCTCTTCTTCCCATTCTCTCCCAGGATAGGCTCAAAAACAGCTTCTGGACTTCCCTGGTGGTCCAGTGGGTAAAGACACTGCCTTGCAGTGCAAGGGGCGCTGGTTCGATCCCTGGCCTGGGAAGATCCCACGTGCCGCGGAGCTGCTGGACTGGTGTGTCCAACCACCGAGCCAGCGCTCTAGAGCGAGAGAGGCCACTGTGATGGGAGGCCCACGTAGGCCAAAAAACAAAGATGGATGAAAATAAATACATGAAAGACCAATAGAAGTGCCCCCCTGTCCCCCCAAAAAACCCAGCTTCCAAGACGTGAAGGTGATTTTACACTGGCTTCATCACACGAATAAGGTCTTTGAATTCAGCTTTGCCCCATATTCTTGGCAGAAAATAATTCTTGTGTTTGCCATGAAGGGAGCAAGAGAAGGGTGATGGGCAGTTCGCTGTTTTCTGAGCATCATAGGAAGCTTTCCCCTTTTAGATGTGCAAAAGAGGAAGGAAATACCTTCTTTCACGGGCTCATATTGATTTCCTGGTCATGCCTGATCCGTGCCTGTGGAGAGACTTAATGGCTGCAGATAAATGAGGTTTGTTCTGCTAGCAGAAGGGAGGATGGGGGAAGAAAAGCACCTGCAAGTGCATGGTTTATGTGGATCTAAACAACAGTAAGGGCTTCCCAGGTGATGCAGTGGGGAAGAATCTCCTGCAATGCAGTCGGACAGACTGATGAGGAAGCACACAGGAACACAAACAAAAGCAGATGCAGCTTTTCAGGTGCCACTTTGCTGTGACCCAGTCAAGCTAGGCTCTGGCGGGTGTTTACGTTAGAGTCACTGGGCTCCTCATCAAGAATGAGAGGCCCAGGATCCTGGGCGGTGAGGCAAAGAAATGGGACTCAGCTTCTGCGGTGACGTGGAGCTGGAGGTGAGGGGACACACCCAGAGCCGCTTTGCACCTTGATCTCTCAGGTGAGCTCCCCTGCGCCCCCACGGGGCTCCCCTTCATACTAGGATGCTGAACTTGGGGCAGAGGGTCAACAGGAACTGTCCGGACTGTCTCCCAACCACGACTTTCCCCTCTCTTCCTAAGGCGGGGTCTTTACTGCATAATGAATGTCTACCGCTCAGTCACTGCGTAGTGTGCACTAGCTTGCACGGCTTTTTCTGTATTCTGTCCGCCAATGAGACTGCAAGCCTTTCGCATGCAGAGACTAGGTGTCGTGCTCTGGCCACCTCCAGGATCCTCCTGCAGCATCCTCCTATGCATGCACAGGGCTAGGTGCGGTCTGCTTAGGACGGCAGGAAAGCACAGAGGCCGTGGGCATGGATCTGACGCTAGCACACCCTCCTAGGGTGGGGAGACCTAGCTGAAGTTGAAGCAGTCAGTACTGTCTGGTAAGCAGCTTGTGGCACAGGATTCAGAGGACATCCGATGGGGAGCGATTCGGTAAAGCACTTTACATCCGAGAGGCTCAACATGAACGATGAGGGAGTGTTCTTTGGACAGACAGAACACAATGGTGAAGAATCTAGGAGTAAGCCACACGTAGGGTCTCAGTAGACAGAAGGGAGAAGCCTAGCCACCGCTTGGGTGTCCAAGGACAGGGTCCCAGTCCTTGAGGTTCGAAGGATGGATACGCAGGAATGAGGAGGGACAGTGGAGAAAAGCGAACCCTCCTACACTGCTGGAGGGAATGTAAACTGGAGAGCAGTATGGAAGTTCCTTTAAACAATAAAAATAGAGTAACCATTGTATGTTAGTTGTTCAGTCGTGACTGACTCTGCAACCTCATAGGCTATAGCCCGCCAGCCTCCTCTGTCCATGGGATTTTTCTAGGCAAAAAAACTGGAGTGGGTTGCCATTTCCTCTTCCAGAGGATCTTCCAGACCCTGGGATTCCAGTCTCAGAACAGCCCTGAGAGACAGACATTACTTTGACTTTAGGGATAGGAAATCCAAGGCTCAGTAAGTGACTTTCCCAAGAATATATAGCTAGCAATGTACTTTGGGAATTCAAATGGAGGCTTGCCTTGAAAGTCTCAGTTTCTTTTCTTTTTTCTCAAGTCGAATTATCTTTATTTCTATGAGGCCCCACCAGGGTTGCCAAGCAGACGCATTGGGGGCACTGCAGCTCCTGGCAGGAGGCTTCTCTCCCCCGGCCCTCTCCACTCAGAGCTGGGGGCCTCCGCCCGCCGCTCAGGCTCCAGAGGGAGGTGGGTGTGTGGCTGCCCCGCCCCATCCTGGGGAGCTCGGTTACTAACCCCTTGTCCTGTTTCTGCGCTTTCTGTGGGTTTCTCCTGACCCCGCGGCCAGCATCGGTGTTCCCTGGGCGCGGTGGTGGTGATGGCAGAGGGGTGTCTAAGTGGCAGGTAGGCACTAGGTGTGGTCCTGGGAGCCACGGAGGCCCTGCAAGAACGGGACAGGCTGCTGCACTCTCCCAACAGCTGCCCGGAGGAGGCCTTAAATGAAGCTTTGTATGCAGAGAACTGACCTAGAATCCCAGTAGCTTACTCCTTTAAAAACAACAACAACAACAATGTAGCATTTGCTGTCACAGCAGTTGCTGTATCAGAAACACAGACCATTATTAGCTCTGCTCTCCTGGTGGCCTTTTCTCCCTCCTGGATGCCCTGCCCACTTTCGCTAGGAGGCTGGCTGGGGAGCTCAGATGGGGCGGGGCGGAGGCACTTGCCCCCGCAGGCAGACCTGACGGTCAGCGGAGGAGGTGGGGGTGGAGGGAGGGCCCTCACAAAGCCTGCCTTTGTGGTCCCCGGCAACTCCCCTCTGAAATCTCAGAAATCACTCACTCATTCATTTCAAAGTGTCTCACTTGTTCCTATTCAGTCAGGCTGTCTTCTAGAAATCAGGGGATACACAAAAGTAGTCAGTCCTCTGTCCATGGTTTTAGGCAAACTGGAGTGGGTTGCCATTTCCTCTTCCAGAGGATCTTCCAGACCCTGGGATTCCAGTCTCAGAACAGCCCTGAGAGACAGACATTACTTTGACTTTAGGGATAGGAAATCCAAGGCTCAGTAAGTGACTTTCCCAAGAATATATAGCTAGCAATGTACTTTGGGAATTCAAATGGAGGCTTGCCTTGAAAGTCTCAGTTTCTTTTCTTTTTTCTCAAGTCGAATTATCTTTATTTCTATGAGGCCCCACCAGGGTTGCCAAGCAGACGCATTGGGGGCACTGCAGCTCCTGGCAGGAGGCTTCTCTCCCCCGGCCCTCTCCACTCAGAGCTGGGGGCCTCCGCCCGCCGCTCAGGCTCCAGAGGGAGGTGGGTGTGTGGCTGCCCCGCCCCATCCTGGGGAGCTCGGTTACTAACCCCTTGTCCTGTTTCTGCGCTTTCTGTGGGTTTCTCCTGACCCCGCGGCCAGCATCGGTGTTCCCTGGGCGCGGTGGTGGTGATGGCAGAGGGGTGTCTAAGTGGCAGGTAGGCACTAGGTGTGGTCCTGGGAGCCACGGAGGCCCTGCAAGAACGGGACAGGCTGCTGCACTCTCCCAACAGCTGCCCGGAGGAGGCCTTAAATGAAGCTTTGTATGCAGAGAACTGACCTAGAATCCCAGTAGCTTACTCCTTTAAAAACAACAACAACAACAATGTAGCATTTGCTGTCACAGCAGTTGCTGTATCAGAAACACAGACCATTATTAGCTCTGCTCTCCTGGTGGCCTTTTCTCCCTCCTGGATGCCCTGCCCACTTTCGCTAGGAGGCTGGCTGGGGAGCTCAGATGGGGCGGGGCGGAGGCACTTGCCCCCGCAGGCAGACCTGACGGTCAGCGGAGGAGGTGGGGGTGGAGGGAGGGCCCTCACAAAGCCTGCCTTTGTGGTCCCCGGCAACTCCTCTCTGAAATCTCAGAAATCACTCACTCATTCATTTCAAAGTGTCTCACTTGTTCCTATTCAGTCAGGCTGTCTTCTAGAAATCAGGGGATACACAAAAGTAGTCAGTCCCTGCTCTCAGACAACCAATATTATAGTGGGGGAGATAGAAACAAATCAGTTAGACAAATGAATACATATTATAATAATACGTATATGTACCAATTATAACACATATTGCAGCAAAGAAATACATATTAATCTTGTACATATTAGTTGTTAAAGAAAATAAATCATCAGATGCGGCAAGAGATGACAGAGATGCTATAGAGTAGGGTGTGAGGAGAGGGCTCCCTGAGGAAATGACGACTGGATGTAGTCAGTTCCCGGATGTAGTCAAGGAACAGCTGGGAAAACATCTGGGGAAGAGCGGTCCGGGAGAGGGAACGGGAAGTGCAGGGCCCACAGGTGGGGATGGGAACAGCAAATTCAAAGAACCGTAGGAAGCCAAGGTCAGAAATATTAAGGAATGAAGTTGGAGATGCATTATGAACCAAAGGACTTTGGATTTTGTTTTAAATATGATGGGAGGATATTGGAACATGTTGAGAAGAGAAATGAAATACATGATGAGGTTTGTGTTTAAAATAATCTCTATTTATTTAGAGTACAAGAGGTCAGAGGAAAATCAGACCAAATGTAACAGTCCAGGCTTCCCTGGTGGCTTAAACAGTAAAGAATCCACCTGCGAGGTGGGAGACTTGAGTTCGATCCCTGGGTTGGGAAGATCCTCTGGAGAAGGGAATGAGTCCCTCTCCAGAATCTTGCCTGGAGAATCCCATGGACAGAAGAGCCTGGCGGGCTACAGTCCATGGGGTCGCAAAGAGTCAGACACGACTGAATGAATGAACAGCAGAACCGGTGAAATTTGCTGGTAGATTGGCTGTAGGATATGAGAAGAGAGGTCAAGGATGTCCCTGAGTTTCTTAGACTGAGTGACTGGGTAGTACATTCTGCTGGGATTGGGAACATTTAGGGAACCAGTCGGTTTGGAGAGCAGCGCAGAGTAGAGTTGAGGCTGGGGCATGTTAGGATTGAGATTCCTGTGAGACGCTCAGATAGAGATGTCAAGTAGCTATTCTCTTGTAAAGTTGGATGTTTAGAAGAGAGAATAGGGTGGAGATTTAAATTTGGGCTGGATTATCTGACTCAGGGAGCAAGAACAGATAAAGACTGAGTGAGTTTCAAGGACTGAGCCTCAGGCATTTTGATGCTCAGAAGGTATAAGAAGTAAATGATCCAGGAGCAAAGGCTGGAAAGAAGGAGCCAGTAGAGAAGGAAGAAACGAAGCAGTGTCGTTTCCAGGAGGAAGAGCTCTACCGGGACGGTAGCACGAACAACTGAGAAATCATCGCTGGATCTGGCAGCCTAAACAAGGGTATTTTCAGAGGATGGGGAGAAGAAAAGCCACATTGAAGAGAGTTTAAGAGAGGAATTCTCCTTGTTGGTGGTGATATTTTGAGTGGGTTGTCAGAGAGGGTGTTTTATTTTGAAATCTATCTTTTTGTAGTTCTAAGGGCTTGAAAAGTAGTAGGCTGAATAATGGCCACCCAAAGAGATCAAATCCGAATCCCTGGGGCTCGTAAGCATGACCTTATTTGGAAAAGTGAATTCTATTTTATACGGTAACATGGGACTGAAGAAGAGGAAATGAGATTTGTGTTTAAAATAATCTCTATTTATTTAGAGTACAAGAGGTCAGAGGAAAATCAGACCAAATGTAACAGTCCAGGCTTCCCTGGTGGCTTAAACAGTAAAGAATCCACCTGCGAGGTGGGAGACTTGAGTTCGATCCCTGGGTTGGGAAGATCCTCTGGAGAAGGGAATGAGTCCCTCTCCAGAATCTTGCCTGGAGAATCCCATGGACAGAAGAGCCTGGCGGGCTACAGTCCATGGGGTCGCAAAGAGTCAGACACGACTGAATGAATGAACAGCAAAACCCGGGTGAAATTTGCTGGTAGATTGGCTGTAGGATATGAGAAGAGAGGTCAAGGATGTCCCTGAGTTTCTTAGACTGAGTGACTGGGTAGTACATTCTGCTGGGATTGGGAACATTTAGGGAACCAGTCGGTTTGGAGAGCAGCGCAGAGTAGAGTTGAGGCTGGGGCATGTTAGGATTGAGATTCCTGTGAGACGCTCAGATAGAGATGTCAAGTAGCTATTCTCTTGTAAAGTTGGATGTTTAGAAGAGAGAATAGGGTGGAGATTTAAATTTGGGCTGGATTATCTGACTCAGGGAGCAAGAACAGATAAAGACTGAGTGAGTTTCAAGGACTGAGCCTCAGGCATTTTGATGCTCAGAAGGTATAAGAAGTAAATGATCCAGGAGCAAAGGCTGGAAAGAAGGAGCCAGTAGAGAAGGAAGAAACGAAGCAGTGTCGTTTCCAGGAGGAAGAGCTCTACCGGGACGGTAGCACGAACAACTGAGAAATCATCGCTGGATCTGGCAGCCTAAACAAGGGTATTTTCAGAGGATGGGGAGAAGAAAAGCCACATTGAAGAGAGTTTAAGAGAGGAATTCTCCTTGTTGGTGGTGATATTTTGAGTGGGTTGTCAGAGAGGGTGTTTTATTTTGAAATCTATCTTTTTGTAGTTCTAAGGGCTTGAAAAGTAGTAGGCTGAATAATGGCCACCCAAAGAGATCAAATCCGAATCCCTGGGGCTCGTAAGCATGACCTTATTTGGAAAAGTGAATTCTATTTTATACGGTAACATGGGACTACATTTGGGCTTCCTCAGTTGCTTAGCGGCTCAAGAATCTGCCTGCAATGCCCGAGACACAGGAGAGGCGGGTTTGATCCCTGGGTCAGGAGGGTCCCCTGGAGAAGGAACGGCAGCCCACTCCAGTCGTCTTGCCTGGGAAGTTCCATGGACAGAGGAGCCTGGTGAGCTCCAGTCCATGGGGCCGCAGAGTCAGACAGGACTGAACAAGTGAGCACAGGTGACTAAGTGTCTCACACTGAGGAGATTATCAGGATGATCTGGGTTGGTCTTGGTAAGACGGAAGTTTTGAATTTACAGCGTGGAGTTACAGTCTCCATGAGGAGGAGCAGATGAATTTCTGTTGTTCTTACCCACCAGGTTTGTGCTAAGTCCTATTTGTTGGTTTAGATCAGGTGGTTTCCCAGTGCTGCTCTTTCTGCTCAAAGTTGACTTTGTCAATTCTCAATTATCTGCCCAGTTTGTCTGCATTTGGATCTGGCCTGATTTGAAGTGACAAGCATGCCCGTCTCCCTTACTGCCTCCCCACCTCCAGCTGACAGCGATCACTCCAGTCTCTGAAAGTGCTGACTTTTCGGCACATTGTAGGGAGGCAGGCTGGGGCCGTGGACGGAGCGCGGGCTCGAGTGAGAACCCCGTGCAGCACAACAGCTAAGAGCGCAGGTTCTGTGGTCACCCTGTCTGGATTCAGATACTGGCTTCCCCACTCACTTCGGAGTGGCCGTGGACAGTTATGAAATCTCTCTCATTAAGGTCAGCTATTTTCCAATTGACTCTATTCTTTGCTAGCTTTAAATGAATGTCATTGCCACTCTGAGCTTTATTTGCTTCAACAGTAAAATAAAAGATAGGACTAGACGAGGCGATGGCCCAGGTGGCACTAGAATCCACCTGCCAATGCAAGAGACATGAGATGAGGGTCTGACCCCTGGATTGGGAGGTTCATCTGGAAGAGGAAATGGCAACCCACTCCAGTATTCTTGACTGGAAAAATCCTATGGACAGAGGAGCCTGGCAGGCTACAGTCCATGGGAGCACAGAGTCTGACATGACTGAGCAACTGATCACTTGACATGAGATGATTGCCACGTCCAAGCCCAGGATTCCACAATTTTATTAGGAAGCAAGGAAACTGGTAACACTTTGGTTCACTTGTTTGGTTCAAGTTGTATCTTCCTTTTCCTTGAAGTCTTGGCTAATTAATTCCCCACAAGACAGACTTCATCCCTTCTACTGGGCCCTGTACAATGGGGAAGGCATTGAGTAATGGACTAGAGCTTGGGCTTTATAACCAGATCTGTCTAGATTCTTTCTCTGCTACGTTCATGTTATATGCATATGGGCAGTTTACTGAACTCTCCAAGCCAGCTTCCAGATCTGTAAACTGGGATTAGTAATTGTGCATCCCTCTTAGAATTATTCTGATGACTTTAATTATCAGGGAAATGCAAATCAAAACCACAACCAGTTCACTTCATACCCGTGAGAATGGCTGTTATTAAAAACACAAGAAATAAAAAGTGCTAGTAAGGATGTGGAGAAAAGGGAACACAATACAATATTATCAGCCATAAAAAGAAGGAAATCCTATCGTTTGCAACAAAATGGATGAAGCTTGAGGACATTATGCTAAGTGAAATAAGTTCAACAAAGACACATGCCACATGGTATCACTTACGGGGTGAATGTGGTGTGTGTGTGCTCACTTGCGTCTGACTCTTTCCAAACCCATGTACTGTAGCCCTCCAGACTCCTCTGTCTGTGGGGTTCTCCAGGTGAGAATACTGGAGTGGGTTGCCATTTCCTTCTCCAGGGGACCTTCCTGACCTAGGGATGGAACCTGTGTCTCTTGCATTGATAAGTGATCCTAAAGTTCTCAACACACACGCACAAGGTAGCTTTGTGAGATGGTGGCTCTTTTAACCAAGTTATTAGTGGCAATAGTTTTGTAATATAGGCATAGATTAAATCATCACCTTGTACATCTTAAATTCATGCCATGTTATATGTCAATTTTGTCTCAATAGGACTGGGAAAAAGAATCATTGCGAGAACAGAAATAATACATGTATTGACAAAATGCTTTGTACCTAATAAACATTTAGTGATGTTAACTATTGACTTCTTTTGGTTTATCAAGGAATTACTTGTATGTGATGAAGGACAGAAATCTTATATGACTCAGTAAAGTTTCACATCTATGTCTGAGCCTCCACCTCTTGATCAAGATACAGACTGTTTCTAGCACAGCAGAAGGCTTTCTCACACCCCTTTCCTGTCCATATTTACCCTGCTCTCCCAAATAACCAATATTCTGACTTAATCCTCACAGATTAGTTTTCCTGTTCTTGAATTTCACCTAAATGTAACCATTCAGTTTGTGCTTTTTGGAGCCTGGCTTCTTTCAGTCAACATTGTGCTTAGTGAGATTCATCCTTGTTGTCATGGGTAGCAGTATTTTGTTCTTCCTTGATGTGTAATATTCCGATTACTACATGTAATCTATACATATTTATCCTTTGTACTATTGATGGGTATTAAGTTCTTTCTGGCATTTTTTTTTTTTTTTTGCTGTCATAAATAATCTTCTGTGAATGTATCTGTGCAAGTCTTTGCTGCATGTCAATAGTCCCCTTTGTTGGTTTATACCCAGAGGTGGAGGTACTAGTCACGGGGTGTTTGTCAGTTTACCTTTTGTGGAAATAAATTATCAGCCATAAAAGAAGGAAATCCTATCGTTTGCAACAAAATGTGCCACATGGAAAAATCACTTACCGGGTGAATGTGGTGTGTGTGCTCACTTGCGTCTGACTCTTTCCAAACCCATGTACTGTAGCCCTCCAGACTCCTCTGTCTGTGGGGTTCTCCAGGTGAGAATACTGGAGTGGGTTGCCATTTCCTTCTCCAGGGGACCTTCCTGACCTAGGGATGGAACCTGTGTCTCTTGCATTGATAAGTGATCCTAAAGTTCTCAACACACACGCACAAGGTAGCTTTGTGAGATGGTGGCTCTTTTAACCAAGTTATTAGTGGCAATAGTTTTGTAATATAGGCATAGATTAAATCATCACCTTGTACATCTTAAATTCATGCCATGTTATATGTCAATTTTGTCTCAATAGGACTGGGAAAAAGAATCATTGCGAGAACAGAAATAATACATGTATTGACAAAATGCTTTGTACCTAATAAACATTTAGTGATGTTAACTATTGACTTCTTTTGGTTTATCAAGGAATTACTTGTATGTGATGAAGGACAGAAATCTTATATGACTCAGTAAAGTTTCACATCTATGTCTGAGCCTCCACCTCTTGATCAAGATACAGACTGTTTCTAGCACAGCAGAAGGCTTTCTCACACCCCTTTCCTGTCCATATTTACCCTGCTCTCCCAAATAACCAATATTCTGACTTAATCCTCACAGATTAGTTTTCCTGTTCTTGAATTTCACCTAAATGTAACCATTCAGTTTGTGCTTTTTGGAGCCTGGCTTCTTTCAGTCAACATTGTGCTTAGTGAGATTCATCCTTGTTGTCATGGGTAGCAGTATTTTGTTCTTCCTTGATGTGTAATATTCCGATTACTACATGTAATCTATACATATTTATCCTTTGTACTATTGATGGGTATTAAGTTCTTTCTGGCATTTTTTTTTTTTTTTTGCTGTCATAAATAATCTTCTGTGAATGTATCTGTGCAAGTCTTTGCTGCATGTCAATAGTCCCCTTTGTTGGTTTATACCCAGAGGTGGAGGTACTAGTCACGGGGTGTTTGTCAGTTTACCTTTTGTGGACAGAGCGAGCTGTTCTCCAAGACGTGGCTGAGTTTCCATTCCCCACAGCAGTGGGTCAGGTTTCCAGACGAGTGACAGCCCCATCAGCTCTTAGAGTTTTCTAAGCCCTTTTCATTTTAATCATCCTTGCTGGGATATAGTAGTATCTCATTGACCTTTTAAAAAATTATTGATTTTTGGCTGCTCTGGTCTTTGTTGCTGCGAGTGGGCTTTTCTCTGGCTGTGGTGAATGGAAGCTTGTTTCTCAACGTGGTTCTCTGGCTTCTGTTGTGGAGCGTGGGCTCTAGAGCGTGCTTACTTCAGTGGGTGGGGCATGTGGAATCTTCCTGGAGCAGGGATCAAACCTGTGTCCCTAGCATTGAAGGTGGATTCTTAACCACAAGACCAGTAGGGAAGTCGTCACTCACCATTTAAAGTGTAGTTTTGTGATAATTAATATGCACTTTTTCGTACTTTTTGTATTTGTATTTTTGTTCATGAGGAGTCTGTTCAGGTCTTTGACCCTTAAAATATGTAAGCTATTATTTTGTATCATCATTATTGTACTTTTTCATTATCTGTATAGCTAACTACTCTCGCATTAGATTATAAACTTTTATATCAAACTCTGTCATTCACTATGAATTCTTTGTGCCTAACAAAAGCTTCCCTGTACAGGGGCTGATTAAATTAATGGCCATGACTCAATCTATCATGATAAAATATCGCCATCTGGTGTCAATACCGTGAATTACAGCGAAGTGGAGGCTGCGAAGCCGGAGGGAAAGATGGATTCCTTAGGCTTCGTGTGTGTGTGTGTGTGTGTGTGTGTGTGTGTGTGTGTGTGTGTGTGTGTGTGTGTGTGTGTGTGTGTGTGTGTGTGTGTGTGTGTGTGCGCGCGCGCGCGCTCAGACGTGTCTTGACTCTTTGTGACCCCCTGGACTATATATCACGCCAGACTCTGTCTATGGAATTTTCCAGGCAAAAACACTCGAGTAGGTTGCCATTTCCTACTCCAAGGGATCTTCCCCACCCATGCACTGAACCCAGGTCTCTTGTATCTCCTGCACTGGCAGGTGAATTCTTTACGACTGTGCCACATGGAGCTTTCCCTTACAATAAACTTTTTTAAAAATTATATTTTACATTGGTTCCACATACTTTTGATTAAAAAATTTTTTTCTGGAACTTCCCTGGCAGTCCAGTGGTTAAGACACCACCTTTCCACCGCAAGGGGGCGCGGGTTCACTCCTTGGTTGGGGAACTAAGATTCCGCATGCCATGTGGAAGTAATAAATAAATAGTACAATGAAAAAATTAATTTAAAAATTCTGTATGTACTTTAATTTCTTCAAATATATCTAAGTCAAAATCTTTGGGCACCTTTTCCTTTAACTTTAGAGTGATTATACTTTTAAAAGCTGAGTGTGATATTCATAAGTAAGTCAATCAGTTCTTACCATATTCTGCCCTGTGATAGGTGCTAGCATGCATCCTATTTATATTTAAGAGATGAGGAGCTCATAGGCAAGTAACGAAGATACTAAAATTCAGAGTGAAATATTCTTAATAAATACTTAAAAATAGATATTTGTTTGCAAAGTATACCAAGAATACTAGCAATCTCTCTTTGAAAACCCTTTTAAAATTTATTTGTAAAGCTATTATTTTGTATCATCATTATTGTACTTTTTCATTATCTGTATAGCTAACTACTCTCGCATTAGATTATAAACTTTTATATCAAACTCTGTCATTCACTATGAATTCTTTGTGCCTAACAAAAGCTTCCCTGTACAGGGGCTGATTAAATTAATGGCCATGACTCAATCTATCATGATAAAATATCGCCATCTGGTGTCAATACCGTGAATTACAGCGAAGTGGAGGCTGCGAAGCCGGAGGGAAAGATGGATTCCTTAGGCTTCGTGTGTGTGTGTGTGTGTGTGTGTGTGTGTGTGTGTGTGTGTGTGTGTGTGTGTGTGTGTGTGTGTGTGTGTGTGTGTGTGTGCGCGCGCGCGCTCAGACGTGTCTTGACTCTTTGTGACCCCCTGGACTATATATCACGCCAGACTCTGTCTATGGAATTTTCCAGGCAAAAACACTCGAGTAGGTTGCCATTTCCTACTCCAAGGGATCTTCCCCACCCATGCACTGAACCCAGGTCTCTTGTATCTCCTGCACTGGCAGGTGAATTCTTTACGACTGTGCCACATGGAGCTTTCCCTTACAATAAACTTTTTTAAAAATTATATTTTACATTGGTTCCGCATACTTTTGATTAAAAAATTTTTTTCTGGAACTTCCCTGGCAGTCCAGTGGTTAAGACACCACCTTTCCACCGCAAGGGGGCGCGGGTTCACTCCTTGGTTGGGGAACTAAGATTCCGCATGCCATGTGGAAGTAATAAATAAATAGTACAATGAAAAAATTAATTTAAAAATTCTGTATGTACTTTAATTTCTTCAAATATATCTAAGTCAAAATCTTTGGGCACCTTTTCCTTTAACTTTAGAGTGATTATACTTTTAAAAGCTGAGTGTGATATTCATAAGTAAGTCAATCAGTTCTTACCATATTCTGCCCTGTGATAGGTGCTAGCATGCATCCTATTTATATTTAAGAGATGAGGAGCTCATAGGCAAGTAACGAAGATACTAAAAATTCAGAGTGAAATATTCTTAATAAATACTTAAAAATAGATATTTGTTCATTCATACAGCAGGTATTTACTGAGTACTTACTATGTGCCAGGTACTGTTATAAGTACTAGCCACCCAAAGGTGTGTTCTTTGAAATCTGACCTAAGAAAACCTATAGTGAAAATATACACTATTTTTCAAGGATTTGGATTTAGATGTGTTTTCTCTTTGGATATAAATGCCTGCAGACAGTGGACATGTGAGGCACTCAGTCTTTATTAGGATCCCACTCAGAACAAGATGGTCCTAGATAAAAACGCTCTTCTGAAAAGTTCACCGAGGTGGAGGGAAGGTGTTTTCGATTCTGGTACTCCTCAGTCAACCGACTGCCAAGAAGAGCAGCTGCAATGAACCATTCAGGCTGAGGATCAAGGCGATGTCCCTGGGCCCATGAAAATGCCTCAGACCCAACTGTGTCATTGGATAGCTTAGGCCTGGGAGTGACCCCCTTCTGAAATGGGCCAGGAGGGCTGTATTCTACTAGCTCTGTTCTAAGCACATGGGATGTCTGTTCTCTCACACCTCTCTTCTAGTACTTCCTGTATATATATCAACATTTTGATTTATTTGGCCTCTGCTGGATCTTCCTAGCTGCACAGGCTTTTCTCTAGTTGTGGCGGGCAGGCTTCTCACCCTGATCATTTCTCTTGCGGAGTACAGGCTCTAGGGTGCAACAGGCTTCAGTAATTGGAGGTCGTGGGATCAGCAGGTGTGGCTTCTGGGCTCTGTTGCTCTAAGGCATGTGGGCTCCTCCTGGACCCAGCATGGTACCCATGTCTCCTGCATTGGCATGTAGATTCTTTACCACTAAGCTGCCAGGGACACCCTCTTCCTGTACTTCTTGCGAGCAGATATATTCCAGAATTTCTTCATGATGGAGGGCCCAGAGGTGAGATTTAGCTGTGGGCTTTGGGTATGAAGGTAGGACAGGGGGTTCAGCCACATTACCTCAAGTTCTGTGGTGGGATTTGCAGCTAAGTTCTCAACTCTCTTACTTTCTTCTCTGCTTCTGTCTCCCTTGAGGAACCTGTGGGATGTGGTAACTGGTCATAGGAAGTATTCCCTGGTCCTCTTCCTGCACTAACATCTTCATGAACTGATGCACCAGGTCCCGTGTCTCCATCTGTTATTCCTCTATAATACTAGTTCCTGTATAATTGTTACTTTAGTCACTAAGCCACGTCTGACTTTTTGTGACCCCATGGACTGCAGCTGGCCAGGCTCCTCTGTTCATGGGATTTCCCAGGCAAGAATACTGGAGCGGGTTGTCATTTTCTTCTCCAGGGGATCTTCCTGACCCAGGGATCAAACTCAGGTCTCTTGAATGGGCAGATGGATCCTTTACCATTGAGTCCCCAGGGAAGCCCTCTGGTATGGTGGTTACGACTACATCAATCAACTTTCACATTCTCCTACGCTTTTTCAGACATGAGATTACCAGTCAATAAGCACATATTGACTTCCTACTATGTATCAAGAATTGTACTCGGTGCTGAGCAAGTGAAACCAAGAGAAAAGCTAGTTAGCAGATGACGACAATGATCCAAGGGCTGTGTGAGAAGTCTATGGAGGAACATACTTCTGGGAGGATGTGAACCACATTTTGAGTTTTCAAAATAAAAAGGAGCCAGCAGGTAAATGGGCCATAGACAGTCTTGGGAATGGGCTTAGGAGCAGCATGAGAGTATGGCCTGTATGCTAGGCTGTTCATATTCCACCTCAAATGTGCTGGGGAGCTGCTGAGCGATTTTATGCTGATCTAATATTTTGAATGTTTTCTGGCAATCATGTGGAGGAGCAGCTACGGAGGGGAAACACTGGCAGCAGCTCAGTCTGTTAGAACGCTATAGTCACAACACACACAATGAGACTGGCACCACTGCAGTGGGGGCGGCGGGAGGGAGATGAGAGGAAGGCACAGGTGGGGGTCACGCGGGATAACTGAAGACTAGTGTCACTGATGGGACACGGAGATCAGGTGAGATGGAAAAACCTGGGACAGATCACAGGTTTCTGATTCAGGTCGAGGGTGGCCGGTCAAGTTGAGGATGATGAGATCTGGAGGGCTTCCCTGCTGGTTCCGTGGTTAAGAATCTGCCTTGTGTTGCAGGGTACGCAGGCTCAATTCGTGGTCTGGGAAGATCCCACACGCCGCAGGGCAACTCAGCCCACGCACTGCAACTACTGAAGCCCATAGCACTCTAGAGCCCGTGCTGTGCAAGAAGCCACCCTAAGGAGAACCCCGCATGTGGCAATGAAGAGTGGCGCCTGCTCGATGCAACTAGAGAGAGCCCACATGCAGCACCAAAGACCCTCCACAGCCAAAAGATAACGTAAATCAATAAAATCTTAAAAAAACAGATTTGGGGATGGATGTTGGCTTATGTGAGGACACAATTCCCTGTACCAGCTTATTTTCGTTGCTGAGAAGTGCTCATGGGTTTTTGGTGCACTAAGAAACAAGGCCTGTGGCGTCATGCTGTGGTTTTGTATGGCGCATGGTAGGCAGCATGATCACCGTCACTGTCTGCTTAGATGGCTCGGGTCAGAGGTGAACAGACTGTCCCTCAGCCTGACTTCTTATGAGGTTCCAGGTGCAAAGAACTAGCGGCTCAAAAACAGCCCAGATTTTGCACATTTATCTCTTAAAATTTGGGGGAAACATTGAAATTGAAGATTTGAAAGTGTTGAGGAGCTTGCAAAAATCTGGGATCCCAGCCATGTCCCTATTTCTTTCCACCTAACACTGCTTTGCAGATCTGGAGTCCTCTGAAGGGAAGGAGCCTCCAACAGGGAGCGTCGTCCTCTAGTGATACTTCCTTAAACTGCACGTGCAGCCCCAAGCCTGTAGGCGAGAGCAACCTGCTCTGGGAGTTAGGTTGATCTGCATGGGCCAGG
The DNA here is from genome assembly GCA_022376925.1 of Tragulus kanchil. Classification (NCBI taxonomy): domain Eukaryota; kingdom Metazoa; phylum Chordata; class Mammalia; order Artiodactyla; family Tragulidae; genus Tragulus; species Tragulus kanchil. Next base: position 152,555,017 of record JAIOJX010000006.1, read on the forward strand.
GCAGCTCAGAGTTTGGACTTTGGCTTAGTGGTCTCAGACACGACACGTGACACCTCAGGTTCCTTCTTGGCACCACTGCAGTGGGGGCGGCGGAGGAGATGAGAGGAAGGCACAGGTGGGGGTCACGGGATAACTGAAGACTAGTGTCACTGATGGGACACGGAGATCAGGTGAGATGGAAAAACCTGGGACAGATCACAGGTTTCTGATTCAGGTCGAGGGTGGCCGGTCAAGTTGAGGATGATGAGATCTGGAGGGCTTCCCTGCTGGTTCCGTGGTTAAGAATCTGCCTTGTGTTGCAGGGTACGCAGGCTCAATTCGTGGTCTGGGAAGATCCCACACGCCGCAGGGCAACTCAGCCCACGCACTGCAACTACTGAAGCCCATAGCACTCTAGAGCCCGTGCTGTGCAAGAAGCCACCCTAAGGAGAACCCCGCATGTGGCAATGAAGAGTGGCGCCTGCTCAATGCAACTAGAGAGAGCCCACATGCAGCACCAAAGACCCTCCACAGCCAAAAGATAACGTAAATCAATAAAATCTTAAAAAAACAGATTTGGGGATGGATGTTGGCTTATGTGAGGACACAATTCCCTGTACCAGCTTATTTTCGTTGCTGAGAAGTGCTCATGGGTTTTTGGTGCACTAAGAAACAAGGCCTGTGGCGTCATGCTGTGGTTTTGTATGGCGCATGGTAGGCAGCATGATCACCGTCACTGTCTGCTTAGATGGCTCGGGTCAGAGGTGAACAGACTGTCCCTCAGCCTGACTTCTTATGAGGTTCCAGGTGCAAAGAACTAGCGGCTCAAAAACAGCCCAGATTTTGCACATTTATCTCTTAAAATTTGGGGGAAACATTGAAATTGAAGATTTGAAAGTGTTGAGGAGCTTGCAAAAATCTGGGATCCCAGCTATGTCCCTATTTCTTTCCACCTAACACTGCTTTGCAGATCTGGAGTCCTCTGAAGGGAAGGAGCCTCCAACAGGGAGCGTCGTCCTCTAGTGATACTTCCTTAAACTGCACGTGCAGCCCCAAGCCTGTAGGCGAGAGCAACCTGCTCTGGGAGTTAGGTTGATCTGCATGGGCCAGGGCAGCTCAGAGTTTGGACTTTGGCTTAGTGGTCTCAGACACGACACGTGACACCCTCAGGTTCCTTCTTGGGTTTAAGAGGGAGTCTTTGAGCCTCTTCCCGTCTATTTGCATGACTTGCTTCCCAGCTCTTATAAGTGTCTGTTCAAATGTCACCTTCTCAGTGGATCCTTCCTCCATGACTTCCTCCCCTGCCCCTGGAGCTCTCTACCTTCCCTGTTACTATTTTCTTGGTATTTATCACCTTTTAGTATGCTTAGTAAGTTAAACAATAATTTATTTTGCTTACTGTTTGTCTTTCTCTGCCACAACAGAAACCCCATGAAGAGAGATCTTTGTCCGAACGTTTGGACTGCATTTACTCTATACTTCCAGCTTCGACAGTTCGAGCTTTGGTGAGTGTGTGGTCTTCTAGCTAGTTGGCTCCCTGCTAAACTCTGGGCAGATTTTCATTGTGAAAATTCATCACCAGAATTTTGTTGGTAAGTTTAGTAACAAAATTTTCTACAGGGCTTCCCCTGGTGGTTCAGTGGGTAAGGACACCGCCTTGCAGTGCAAGGGGCGCCGGTTCGTTCCCTGGCCTGGGAAGATCCCACGTGCCGCGGAGCGGCTGGACCGATGTGTCCAATTAACGAGCCGGAGCTCTGGAGCACATGCGCCCAGAGCTGGTGCTCTGCGACGACAGAGGCCACCGCGATGGGAGGCCCACAGGAGCCAAAGAACAAAGATGGATGAAAATAGAGAAATGAAAGACCAATAGAAGTGGCCCGCCTGCTCCCCTCCCTCCCCAACCCGACCCCCGCCCAAAAAAAAAAAAAAAAAATTTCTACAAGTAGCTATTATGTACAATGACTTTCCTGTTCATGTAATAGCTTTCTCCATCATGAGAATAACAGAGTGAGCAGTTGTTGTTGTTGTTTTTAAATTTAGATAGAATGTAAGAAGACTGCAGTATAGCTGTTCAGTAGCTTTATCCTGACCTCAGGAAATGGCTACTCTTCAACCATGTCTTCCCAGAAGATCAAAGCCTAATTTAAAAGTCTAACCCTCCCAACCCATTCTTTATTTATTTATTTTTTAATCAATAGAGGGACTTCCCTGGTGGTCCAGTGGCTAGGACTCCGTGCTTCCAATGCAGGGGGCCCAGGTTTGATCCCTGGTCAAGGAACTAGATCCCACATGCCGCAATGAAGATCAGAGATCCCATGTGCTGCAAATGACACCAGGTGCAGCCAAATAAATAATAATAACAGATGTCTTAAAATTAAAAAAAGATGTCTAAGGGGAGGTGAGGGTTCCATGAGGTTAACAGTATCCATACATCCATCCTGACAAAATCGAGAGATTGGGTCTGAAGCTGTAGGGGGTTTGAGTGCTCGGGGGAGGTCTGAGGAAAGCTATCGAGCTCTGTCTAGTCATCTTCAGGCTTGCAGCTCAGGTGAGCTCAACAATCTTAGCTACATGTTCATTCTACTTGCTCTAATAATATACTGACAGACCCTCAAAGAAGTTCTTCTAGATGTTAACCAACTCACTCTCTCAATTCCTGGGCTTGAACCCTTTCCTGCCCTTTTCTGGGCCTGTTTCCCTACTTCCCATCCTTCCTGCCAGTTGATGGAAGCAGAACTTGCCACAGGAGAAGATGGAAGCCATCGGTGACAGATCTGCTTCATGTTCCTTTCCCGTCTACCATCTGGTCAGATTCTGTACTCACCTGAGCAGAGTTTCTTCCTGTCTCAGAATAGTTTTCAAGGCAAATCCATTCACTGTCCTTTCGATCCCATCCTCTTAAAAGATTTTTCAACCATTCCTCTTCTGTTTAAAACATGTTTTGCTTCAGCCACTCAGTCTGTGGTATTCTAGTATTTATTTATCTATCTGGCTGTGCTGGGCTTTAGCTGCAGCACGTGGGATCTAGTTTCCCGACCAGGGACTGAACCCAGGCCCTCCACATTGGGAGCACAGTCTTAGAGCCACTGGACCACAGGGAAGTCCCTATCCCTTTTTGTATTTTTATTGTCACAGTCTCTCTGCTCCTTCTCCTCCGTTTCCACAGCTTGACAATGTATATAAATACACCTCCGAGCATGGATTCTGGAAAATTAGTCTGGTGGTAAATAAATGTGAGTCTGTCTCCCCTAATGCTTCAAGTCTCCCTTATCCTGAGACGGGTGTGACACTGAAATGTCCCCAGACGGCCACACTCCTGTCTTTCCTTCTCTAGCTTCTTACAACACCTGTATTCCCAGTCTCTTCCTTCACTCCTATCTGCTCATCCAGTGTTCACTGCATCTCATAATCAATCACAAAATTCCATGCTCTTCGCTCCATCCCAGTTGAGTCCTCTGGCATTTCCGATGTCTTAAAATTAAAAAAAGATGTCTAAGGGGAGGTGAGGGTTCCATGAGGTTAACAGTATCCATACATCCATCCTGACAAAATCGAGAGATTGGGTCTGAAGCTGTAGGGGGTTTGAGTGCTCGGGAGGTCTGAGGAAAGCTATCGAGCTCTGTCTAGTCATCTTCAGGCTTGCAGCTCAGGTGAGCTCAACAATCTTAGCTACATGTTCATTCTACTTGCTCTAATAATATACTGACAGACCCTCAAAGAAGTTCTTCTAGATGTTAACCAACTCACTCTCTCAATTCCTGGGCTTGAACCCTTTCCTGCCCTTTTCTGGGCCTGTTTCCCTACTTCCCATCCTTCCTGCCAGTTGATGGAAGCAGAACTTGCCACAGGAGAAGATGGAAGCCATCGGTGACAGATCTGCTTCATGTTCCTTTCCCGTCTACCATCTGGTCAGATTCTGTACTCACCTGAGCAGAGTTTCTTCCTGTCTCAGAATAGTTTTCAAGGCAAATCCATTCACTGTCCTTTCGATCCCATCCTCTTAAAAGATTTTTCAACCATTCCTCTTCTGTTTAAAACATGTTTTGCTTCAGCCACTCAGTCTGTGGTATTCTAGTATTTATTTATCTATCTGGCTGTGCTGGGCTTTAGCTGCAGCACGTGGGATCTAGTTTCCCGACCAGGGACTGAACCCAGGCCCTCCACATTGGGAGCACAGTCTTAGAGCCACTGGACCACAGGGAAGTCCCTATCCCTTTTTGTATTTTTATTGTCACAGTCTCTCTGCTCCTTCTCCTCCGTTTCCACAGCTTGACAATGTATATAAATACACCTCCGAGCATGGATTCTGGAAAATTAGTCTGGTGGTAAATAAATGTGAGTCTGTCTCCCCTAATGCTTCAAGTCTCCCTTATCCTGAGACGGGTGTGACACTGAAATGTCCCCAGACGGCCACACTCCTGTCTTTCCTTCTCTAGCTTCTTACAACACCTGTATTCCCAGTCTCTTCCTTCACTCCTATCTGCTCATCCAGTGTTCACTGCGCATCTCATAATCAATCACAAAATTCCATGCTCTTCGTCTCCATCCCAGTTGAGTCCTCGATGGCATTTGTCAACACTGACTACTTTGTTTTTAGAATTTTCTTCTCTCTTGGAACTTTTTCTCTTCTGTCTCCTCTTTAACTCTTCTACCTCACGTCTCCTTGTTGGATAATCTTCTGCCTCCACCACTTCTTCCTTAAATGTTGACAAGCCCAGATTTCTGTCATTAGTACATTTTTCTTTTTCTATGCAGTGGAGAAAAGGCTGAGTAATTCCTAAATTAATGGCCAAATGCTCTTAATATTATCCATTTCTTAACTTTGTTAAAAAACAACCATTTCCAACAATCTAGTAATTTTCTAAATTGTCCATTAATTTAGACTACTTTAGGGACCTCCTGGCAGTCCAGTGGTTGGGACTCTGTTTCCACTGCAGGGGGGCACGGACTCGATCCCTGGTCAGGAAACTAGGATCCTGCAGGTCTCATGACACAGCCACAAATAAATAAACAAATTAGACTCCTTTATATCATCCTCCAAATAATCTTCAAAATCTTGCCTCTTCTTCCTCACAGAATTTTATTCAGTAAGGTGTTTGAGAATGCCAGGATCCAGTTGTTCGCAGAATTCTGAAGGACCCCTCAGGAACGGCGCCCTGGCCGCCAGTATCCCATGTTCAGCGGTACTGCTTCCTGCTCCTTCCAGACCCTGCCATTATAAACTGTGGACCACGGCTCTGCTTGTGTCCAGATTTAGAAGACAGCACATCCCTCTAAGAACCTCAAAAAACCACCTTTCATAAGCGACCAGATATTTAGCGTCAGCTTCTGAAACTTGGCAGGGGAATCAGCAGCAAAAGAACTGACCGCCCAACGCACTGGACAGTTTCTCAAACTTTCAAAGGAATGCAATTCTCTAGACAGATTACCTATTGCAGTAATGCAGACAAGTCAGTGAATTAAAAATCAAATTCTGTTCAATTCCATGAATGTTATCATCTAGGGAAAAAGATCACCTTTTGGTGCTATGGAATTTCATCCAGGACAGACTGTGCTTGCACCGTGGATCAGTGGCTAAGAAACGTCTGCCTATCGGGACCGTGTCTTCTGCCAACTCCAGACGCGGATCTCACCGCGACTCCACCTGCGGCTCTGCGGCTCAGGCCACGCCTTCTCTATCCTTACGGAAAAACGGCCCTGTCTTCCAGGCTCTCTCTGTATGAATGATCTTCAGAAGTCTCAGGAACCTGAGGTCCTGGAGACTGGATGCGGGGAAAGCCCTGGGAACCAGGGAACTGGACTGCCAGTGATACTTTTAGGAAATTGAATGTGTGCATACGCCCAGGGGGGCAATGGCTGGCTGGAGCTATGACTACACGCGTCAACCGGAACACATTACTGACCCAGTGAGAATCCTCCTGTTGGGTTCTTGAGCGTGAGGCGCGGGCATCTCATCACCCCCGTGCCTCAGGTGAACACGGGCACAGAATGGCTCGAGAAGCAAGAGCAGAAGAAACCAAGCACGGCAAACGTCTCCCTTGTCATGCTTTAATCCCATACCCTGCGCTTCGTGGATGGACGGTCTCCCCAGTCCTTGCCATGCCCACAATCAGAGCAGGTGAGGTTCAGAATTATTCGGCCTCAGATCATCCTCCAAATAATCTTCAAAATCTTGCCTCTTCTTCCTCACAGAATTTTATTCAGTAAGGTGTTTGAGAATGCCAGGATCCAGTTGTTCGCAGAATTCTGAAGGACCCCTCAGGAACGGCGCCCTGGCCGCCAGTATCCCATGTTCAGCGGTACTGCTTCCTGCTCCTTCCAGACCCTGCCATTATAAACTGTGGACCACGGCTCTGCTTGTGTCCAGATTTAGAAGACAGCACATCCCTCTAAGAACCTCAAAAAACCACCTTTCATAAGCGACCAGATATTTAGCGTCAGCTTCTGAAACTTGGCAGGGGAATCAGCAGCAAAAGAACTGACCGCCCAACGCACTGGACAGTTTCTCAAACTTTCAAAGGAATGCAATTCTCTAGACAGATTACCTATTGCAGTAATGCAGACAAGTCAGTGAATTAAAAATCAAATTCTGTTCAATTCCATGAATGTTATCATCTAGGGAAAAAGATCACCTTTTGGTGCTATGGAATTTCATCCAGGATAGACTGTGCTTGCACCGTGGATCAGTGGCTAAGAAACGTCTGCCTATCGGGACCGTGTCTTCTGCCAACTCCAGACGCGGATCTCACCGCGACTCCACCTGCGGCTCTGCGGCTCAGGCCACGCCTTCTCTATCCTTACGGAAAAACGGCCCTGTCTTCCAGGCTCTCTCTGTATGAATGATCTTCAGAAGTCTCAGGAACCTGAGGTCCTGGAGACTGGATGCGGGGAAAGCCCTGGGAACCAGGGAACTGGACTGCCAGTGATACTTTTAGGAAATTGAATGTGTGCATACGCCCAGGGGGGCAATGGCTGGCTGGAGCTATGACTACACGCGTCAACCGGAACACATTACTGACCCAGTGAGAATCCTCCTGTTGGGTTCTTGAGCGTGAGGCGCGGGCATCTCATCACCCCCGTGCCTCAGGTGAACACGGGCACAGAATGGCTCGAGAAGCAAGAGCAGAAGAAACCAAGCACGGCAGACGTCTCCCTTGTCATGCTTTAATCCCATACCCTGCGCTTCGTGGATGGACGGTCTCCCCAGTCCTTGCCATGCCCACAATCAGAGCAGGTGAGGTTCAGAATTATTCGGCCTCAGCCCCACTGAACCTTTACCAGGCAACAGAGACCCTTGGGCCATGAGATACTAGGCCTTAGCTCTTACATGAAAAAGAAATCACGTAAGAAGCAGCAAAGAATGCAAAGACATGAACACTTGGTCAGTTCTTCAGGGTCCCGGGTTTCCCTGCTGTGGGCAGGTGAGGTGGGTTAGGAGAAGTCTGGATGGCCCTGGTCAGCAGCAACAGCTCTTTCTTAAATTTCCCTTAATTTGAGCTCAGATCTTCTCCAGTTTTCTTCACGTATGTGAAGCAACCCTGTCCATCGTGATTCTACAATTATTAGAGGGCCTTTGTGAGCTGGTACCATTTCAAAAATCCCCTCACAAACCCATGCGACAAGGAGCGGTGGGCGGGCTTGTATATGTGTGGAAGTGCACGTGATTTCAACATCATTTTAATCAGGCTTTACTGAATCCCGCAACACCCAAATGCTACATCCCACTTGTGGCAGAACACGCGCCAGACAAAACCAAGAGCCTGGCAGAACAGCAGGTGGCCCGGGCCTGGCCTTCCACCAGAAGAAACACCCAGGAGGAAGGAGGCTGCGGAGGGTGCCCCTTTCCAGCAGCGTCTGGCACCTGGTGTCGTTCTGACCTCAGAGAGGGGAGCAGCCTGACGAGGTCCACAGGAAGCCGCCTCCACGTTTCTGCCCATCTTACTCATACCTCTCCCCAGCGTCAAAGGAAAAGTGCCCGGTGAGGAAGTGAACCAGTGGGAAGTCTGTACAGTTAACCTGAGGGGTGAGGCAGCACTGTCCGGACGTGCATCTCCTACCCCAAGTTCAGGGCCGTGTGCTTTAAGGTTTGAGCCCAGGAAGGATGGCATCTGAAAGGCGGGCTCCTCGCCAAACCTGAGGACTTGTCCTGGGCCACTTCAAGGTGGAGGCTGTTAAGTTCATCTTGAATGGCGAGAAGCAAGAGCGAAAACAAGCACGGCAGACGCCTCCCTTGTCATGCTTTAATCCCATACCCTGCGCTTCGTGGATGGACGGTCTCCCCAGTCCTTGCCATGCCCACAATCAGAGCAGGTGAGGTTCAGAATTATTCGGCCTCAGCCCCACTGAACCTTTACCAGGCAACAGAGACCCTTGGGCCATGAGATACTAGGCCTTAGCTCTTACATGAAAAAGAAATCACGTAAGAAGCAGCAAAGAATGCAAAGACATGAACACTTGGTCAGTTCTTCAGGGTCCCGGGTTTCCCTGCTGTGGGCAGGTGAGGTGGGTTAGGAGAAGTCTGGATGGCCCTGGTCAGCAGCAACAGCTCTTTCTTAAATTTCCCTTAATTTGAGCTCAGATCTTCTCCAGTTTTCTTCACGTATGTGAAGCAACCCTGTCCATCGTGATTCTACAATTATTAGAGGGCCTTTGTGAGCTGGTACCATTTCAAAAATCCCCTCACAAACCCATGCGACAAGGAGCGGTGGGCGGGCTTGTATATGTGTGGAAGTGCACGTGATTTCAACATCATTTTAATCAGGCTTTACTGAATCCCGCAACACCCAAATGCTACATCCCACTTGTGGCAGAACACGCGCCAGACAAAACCAAGAGCCTGGCAGAACAGCAGGTGGCCCGGGCCTGGCCTTCCACCAGAAGAAACACCCAGGAGGAAGGAGGCTGCGGAGGGTGCCCCTTTCCAGCAGCGTCTGGCACCTGGTGTCGTTCTGACCTCAGAGAGGGGAGCAGCCTGACGAGGTCCACAGGAAGCCGCCTCCACGTTTCTGCCCATCTTACTCATACCTCTCCCCAGCGTCAAAGGAAAAGTGCCCGGTGAGGAAGTGAACCAGTGGGAAGTCTGTACAGTTAACCTGAGGGGTGAGGCAGCACTGTCCGGACGTGCATCTCCTACCCCAAGTTCAGGGCCGTGTGCTTTAAGGTTTGAGCCCAGGAAGGATGGCATCTGAAAGGCGGGCTCCTCGCCAAACCTGAGGACTTGTCCTGGGCCACTTCAAGGTGGAGGCTGTTAAGTTCATCTTCAGGATGGGGGCAAGCATAATAAACCGGACCTTTTACATCCTCTTCTCCTGCTTCACATCTGCGAGATGGAGGCAGGAGCACTCCGGTCAGAGAGGCCTCAATTCAGGCCAGCTTTGGGAAGGTGTCCTCAAAGTGTGGTGGGAGGCTGAGGTCCTGCTCAGGGGTTATTTAGCTGCGGAAAGGGGTTACGCAGACCTGGGCAGGTCGGGGAGACACCCTACACGAGGTCTCCTCGGGCCGACTAGAGGGCCTCTCCCAGCCGGTCCCCGGGAGAGGGCAGAAGGCAGGTGTCCGAGCGTGGGGCCCTGGCTAGGAGGCCTTCGGGGAGTGGGTCCGCTGGTGCCTGAGTAGGTGGTAGCCTCTGCTGAAGCTCTTTCTGCAGGTGGGGCAGGTGAACGGCTTCTCGCCCGTGTGAGTCCGCTGGTGCCTGACGAGGTGGTCCCTGCGGCTGAAGCTCTTCCCACACTCGCTGCAGCGGCAGGGCCTCACCGAGGCGTGGCCCCGCAGGTGCTTGGCGTAGGCGGCGCTGTGGTCGAAGCAGCGCCCGCACTCGCTGCACAGGTACAGCGCCGCGGCCGCGTGCGTCTTCCGGTGGGCCAGGTACCGCCTGTGGTCGCTGAAGTCCTCGCCGCACTCCCCGCACAGGTAGGGCTTGCCTCCCAGGTGGATCCTTTGGTGGGTCGTGAGCACGGATTTCTGGCTGAAGCTTTTGCCACAGATGGTGCAGAAGAAGGGCTTTTCTCCCGTGTGTGTCCTCTGGTGCCTGACGAGGTCGGAAGTCCAGCGGAAGTGCTTCCCGCAGGCGTCACACCTGTAGGGCTTCTCCACGGGGGGCACTCGCACCACCTGGACCCGGGCGGAGGCCTCCTCCAGACTCTCCCGGTTTTGAGGGTATTTATAAGGAGCGGTCATCTTGTGCACCTTCTGGTGCCTGGCCAGATGCGAGCTCCGAGTGTAGCTCTTCCCGCACTCCATGCACTTATAGGGCTTCTCACCCGTGTGAGTTCTCAGGTGTCTAGTGAGGTGGGAGTTACACGTGAAACTCTTCCCACACACAGCACAGTCATGGTGTTTCCCCAACAGGGGCTGCACAGGCATGGCTTCCTGAAGATGCGTTAAACTGCTGCCCTGAGAGGTATTTGTGTCGAATCTTCTTTCGTTCGGTCTACTGGGATCATCCTCAAGGACTATTTCCCAGTCTGGAGTTTGGTGAATTTCTGCCTCTCCTGACACAGACCTGTGGGGATCCTCCACACTCAGATCTTCTGGTTCAGGACACTCCTCGTCGCCACTCCTGTCTTCTGCAGAAAGAGAGAGGAGAGCCAAGAAAATTATAGAGGTTGCAATTCCCTCTTCACAGTGGAGAGACTTTTAAATGGTTTTGCGAGGGCAAGACCATAGAGAGAGAAGCCCATGTTTCTCAACTGCAGAGGCTGGAAAGAAGGAAGTAACTGGTCAGCTGAGTGCCTGTCATGTGCAAAGCACTTTCCACTTTTTTTTTTTTTTTTTAATTTTGGCCTCTTTTATTGTTTTTTATTTTTTTTATAATCATTTATTTATTTATTTAATTTGGGGGGGGTGGGGAGGGAAGGGGACGGGCGGGCCACTTCTGTTGGTCTTTCATTTCTCTATTTTCATCCGTCTTTGTTCTTTGGCTCCTGTGGGCCTCCCATCGCGGTGGCCTCTGTTGTCGCAGAGCACCAGCTCCGGGCGCATGCGCCCCAGAGCTCCGGCTCGGTAATTGGACATATCGGTCCAGCCGCTCCGCGGCACATGGGATCTTCCCAGGCCAGGGATCGAACCAGCACCCCTTGCACTGCAAGGCGGTGTCCTTACCCACTGGACCACCAGGGAAGCCCTATTGTTTTTTTATTAATTTATTTTCATCCAGCCTTTATTCTTTTGGCCTATGTGGGCCTCCTGTTGCAGTGGCCTCTCTCGTTGCAGAGCACTGGCTCTGGGCACATGCGCTCCAGAGCACTGGCTTGCAATTGGACACACCAGTCAGCCGCTCTGTGGCACGTGGGATCTTCCCCAGCCAGGGACTGAACTGGTGTCCCTTGCACTGCAAGGTAGACCCTTTACCCACTGGACCACCAGGGAAGCCCCCGAGCACTTTCTTACATATTATCTCTTGCTGTCAACAGTCTTTATATGGACGAATGTTATTATCTTCCTTTCACAAGTGTAAGAGGGACTTCCCTGGTGGTCCAGTGGTTAAGAATCCAACTTTCAGTGCAGGGGACACAGGTTCAGTCCCTGATTGGGGAACTTTATCCCACACGAAGTGAGGCAATTAAGCCTGTGCACCACAACTAGAGACGCCTGTATGCAAAACCAATGTGGAGACCAGGGATCAAGAGTTTATGCAAATGTTTAAAAAATGGTATTGAGGCAATTCTAAGAGTTCTCTTTTTTTTTTTCCCCTGTTGCTATTTTGCATTATAGACCCCTGAAACCACCGCCAGGTGTGAAGCGGGAAGTGGCTAGAACATCTGGCTTTGGAGGGAGACAGTGGGCTGGCTGAGACATTAGGAGAACCGGAGAGAGGGGCTCCCCAGCGGGCAAGGGAAGCACTGACCAGAAGAACTGCCAGCGGGCGGGGGCGGGGAGGGGCACATCCCCAGCCACACCTTACCCGTGTAGGTGAAACTCAGGATTTCTGGCTCTTCAGGCTCCCGGGGCTCCGTGACGGCTGGGACCAGAGGCTCTTCTTCTCCAACATGGGAGAGCTCCTCTAGTTTGGGGATGGGAAAGGCTGCTCAAAAGAGGGAAACAGGAGGTCACGGTTGGCCCCAAAGTCCCCTGCATCAAGAGCAGACCTTGTCCATTTGCTAGACTGGAGAACAATCCCACAGGCAGGCCATGCCAACCTTCAGTCTCATGAGCTGGAGCACCTGCTGGGAGCTGAGTATCTCTTGCTTTTTACCAGCAACGCAATCATCACTCAATTGGCAATGTTACCCTCCTTTCCTATACTCAAGTAAGTAGATTATCTCCAACTTTTAGTGCTTGCTTCAAAAATGATATGCTTACACTACACACTACACTAAAACTCATACTAAACCTGTAATATTATAGTTCTGTTTTCTTGTCAGAGGTTTCCAACTATTTTCTAGGCACTTTCTATCCCCTTGAATTTCAAAAGCGATCACTGCAAGGTAGACCCTTTACCCACTGGACCACCAGGAAGCCCCGAGCACTTTCTTACATATTATCTCTTGCTGTCAACAGTCTTTATATGGACGAATGTTATTATCTTCCTTTCACAAGTGTAAGAGGGACTTCCCTGGTGGTCCAGTGGTTAAGAATCCAACTTTCAGTGCAGGGGACACAGGTTCAGTCCCTGATTGGGGAACTTTATCCCACACGAAGTGAGGCAATTAAGCCTGTGCACCACAACTAGAGACGCCTGTATGCAAAACCAATGTGGAGACCAGGGATCAAGAGTTTATGCAAATGTTTAAAAAATGGTATTGAGGCAATTCTAAGAGTTCTCTTTTTTTTTTTCCCCTGTTGCTATTTTGCATTATAGACCCCTGAAACCACCGCCAGGTGTGAAGCGGGAAGTGGCTAGAACATCTGGCTTTGGAGGGAGACAGTGGGCTGGCTGAGACATTAGGAGAACCGGAGAGGGGCTCCCCAGCGGGCAAGGGAAGCACTGACCAGAAGAACTGCCAGCGGGCGGGGGCGGGGAGGGGCACATCCCCAGCCACACCTTACCCGTGTAGGTGAAACTCAGGATTTCTGGCTCTTCAGGCTCCCGGGGCTCCGTGACGGCTGGGACCAGAGGCTCTTCTTCTCCAACATGGGAGAGCTCCTCTAGTTTGGGGATGGGAAAGGCTGCTCAAAAGAGGGAAACAGGAGGTCACGGTTGGCCCCAAAGTCCCCTGCATCAAGAGCAGACCTTGTCCATTTGCTAGACTGGAGAACAATCCCACAGGCAGGCCATGCCAACCTTCAGTCTCATGAGCTGGAGCACCTGCTGGGAGCTGAGTATCTCTTGCTTTTTACCAGCAACGCAATCATCACTCAATTGGCAATGTTACCCTCCTTTCCTATACTCAAGTAAGTAGATTATCTCCAACTTTTAGTGCTTGCTTCAAAAATGATATGCTTACACTACACACTACACTAAAACTCATACTAAACCTGTAATATTATAGTTCTGTTTTCTTGTCAGAGGTTTCCAACTATTTTCTAGGCACTTTCTATCCCCTTGAATTTCAAAAGCGATCATCTTCCTCAACTGTCCTTCCTGGTCACCCGTGGGGACTGCCTAAGAGACGTGTCATTCCTACAATCTATGGTCGAAGGCACCTTCAGTTTCCAACAAGCGAAAGCTCTCTGTGCTCAGGACCCTCTAGAGACACTTGGAATTCCTTACACAGGGAGACCACAATTCTGCAGTCTTCTTCCAAGATGTACTCTCCATAGAATTCTTTCTGGCTTGGATCCAGATCACTCCACTGGTCCTGGGAGAAGCACACGGCCACATCCTTCAAAGTGACCAATCCCTGAAACGACATAAGGATCCCATGACCATGAGCGGCTTCAGGGGGCCTCGTGTCTCGCTCCTGCAGTGCGGGGATCAGTACAGGAGCCGTCCATCGGGAAGACACAAAACCTCAGGCGGGACACCTGGTACCCCTTTGGGACACCTCAGTCTTGTCCTCCGCTGCTGTGGCCTAGGTTCCTGCTCTTGGAACTGACCCTCCTCCTGCCCCCTCCAGTCCCATGGCTTTCACTCAGCACCAGACTATGTTCTCCTTCTCCCTGAAGACGCTGTTTGCAGCACAAGAAAGTTCCTAGAGGTCACCATCCTAACGCTGCCTGTGTTTCTGCAAAAACTCCTCTTTTCTAGGAAGCTTCCCCTCACTGACCTCACCTAATCGCACATCACTTTACAGTCTGCGTAGCATCACCAGGCCCTCTTTCTATAGCTCTACAGTCTAAACACCAGGATGAGCTCTGCTCCTTTTTCTTTAGCCACACAGTTTAGTCTTGGGGCTCCTGCCCTGATGAATTCTTCATGAACACCAGGCCTGACTGGATGGGCCCCTGGAAGAGGACAGCACCCGAAATCAGAAACTATTTTTGCAGGATAGTCAGTCACCCTTACAAGGACTACCAAGTTTACTCCTTAACACCCAAAACAAATCCTCGTTTGACAGCTTCGAAGTTGTACTGGGGCTTTCCCAAACATCCCATTTTGTCAGTCCCTCTGACTGGTGGCAGATCAAGAGGCTTTGGAGCCCGCGGGTCTGACTGAGCCGTTCTAACTGGCCTCGTGGGATGTGGCCCCTCCCCTCCCAGACACGAGCAGAGCCGAGAGCTTCAGCTGGCAGAGGCGGCCGTGTCCTGTCTGACCTGCTCCGCGTGCGGCTCACGCTCAACGGCCCCTCGAGCTCCCTGCGGAGGGGCGGAAACGAGGGCCCACCTGTGACAGAGCGGTGAGAAGGGCGACCATCTCTGAGTTTTCAGGGCTGGTCTCCTCAGGAAGGGCTGGGTCCTGGGGCACCGGAACCTCTAAGAAGACAAGAAGGCGCAGATCAGCCACGGGCGAGCACACCTACAAGCAGCAAGGAGCGGGGTGCCCCCAGGGTCTCTGGCGGGAAGCGCGGGGTCCAGAGCCTCGCCTGAGAGCGGGCTGGGTCTCCCCGCAGCACCCCCCGGCACACCAGGGGAACGCCAGGGCAGCAGCGAGCGCTCTGCGTCCAGGGCCACGCCCGGCCTCCTGCGGCTCCCTCCCCCCCTCATGCTCCGGCAGCCCCCAGGGCGCAGCAGCACCCCCGCTGCTCGGCCCCCCTTCCTGCGGGCTTCCCACCGCGCTCCTGCAGGGGCTGGAGCTCCAACTCCCGGCGCGGGCTGCGCTCCTCCGGCGCCCCCGGGGCTGGGCTCTGCGCGGTCTCCTCGGGGCTCGGGGTCTGCGCGGAGTCCTGCAGCTGCCCGGGTGGCCCGGGCGGCCCGGGCTCTGCTCCTGGAGGCGCTGTCTCCTCGGACAGGACTTCCTGGCCGTGGACACGGACAGTCACCTGGGAACAATTCCAACTTCCAGTCACCGCGGAGTCAGGATAAAGTCCTGGTTGTCAGGGGGCTCCTGTCAGGAGACGTTGCAGCTGGAACACTCCCAGGGGGCCCGGGCGAGGAGGGGCGTCCCGTCCCCCTGGGCGTGGGAAGGGAGCCCAGGGTACTGTCACGAGGACAACAGGGCCATTCAGACGCCACCCTGCCCTCGCATTTCCCTCAACCCTGCCTGTCGCTGGGGCTCTGAGGGGCCATCCTTCCCGTCTTCACCCCTCTGTCCTGGGAGGGCCCGGCTGAGGGGCTGAGAACCTCTGAGGAAGAGGCTTTGGAGCCCGCGGGTCTGACTGAGCCGTTCTAACTGGCCTCGTGGGATGTGGCCCCTCCCCTCCCAGACACGAGCAGGGCCGAGAGCTTCAGCTGGCAGAGGCGGCCGTGTCCTGTCTGACCTGCTCCGCGTGCGGC
This sequence comes from Tragulus kanchil, assembly GCA_022376925.1. NCBI lineage: Eukaryota > Metazoa > Chordata > Mammalia > Artiodactyla > Tragulidae > Tragulus > Tragulus kanchil. Next base: position 152,570,746 of record JAIOJX010000006.1, read on the forward strand.
TCACGCTCAACGGCCCCTCGAGCTCCCTGCGGAGGGGCGGAAACGAGGGCCCACCTGTGACAGAGCGGTGAGAAGGGCGACCATCTCTGAGTTTTCAGGGCTGGTCTCCTCAGGAAGGGCTGGGTCCTGGGGCACCGGAACCTCTAAGAAGACAAGAAGGCGCAGATCAGCCACGGGCGAGCACACCTACAAGCAGCAAGGAGCGGGGTGCCCCCAGGGTCTCTGGCGGGAAGCGCGGGGTCCAGAGCCTCGCCTGAGAGCGGGCTGGGTCTCCCCGCAGCACCCCCCGGCACACCAGGGGAACGCCAGGGCAGCAGCGAGCGCTCTGCGTCCAGGGCCACGCCCGGCCTCCTGCGGCTCCCTCCCCCCCTCATGCTCCGGCAGCCCCCAGGGCGCAGCAGCACCCCCGCTGCTCGGCCCCCCTTCCTGCGGGCTTCCCACCGCGCTCCTGCAGGGGCTGGAGCTCCAACTCCCGGCGCGGGCTGCGCTCCTCCGGCGCCCCCGGGGCTGGGCTCTGCGCGGTCTCCTCGGGGCTCGGGGTCTGCGCGGAGTCCTGCAGCTGCCCGGGTGGCCCGGGCGGCCCGGGCTCTGCTCCTGGAGGCGCTGTCTCCTCGGACAGGACTTCCTGGCCGTGGACACGGACAGTCACCTGGGAACAATTCCAACTTCCAGTCACCGCGGAGTCAGGATAAAGTCCTGGTTGTCAGGGGGCTCCTGTCAGGAGACGTTGCAGCTGGAACACTCCCAGGGGGCCCGGGCGAGGAGGGGCGTCCCGTCCCCCTGGGCGTGGGAAGGGGAGCCCAGGGTACTGTCACGAGGACAACAGGGCCATTCAGACGCCACCCTGCCCTCGCATTTCCCTCAACCCTGCCTGTCGCTGGGGCTCTGAGGGGCCATCCTTCCCGTCTTCACCCCCTCTGCTGTCCTGGGAGGGGGGCCCCGGCTGAGGGGCTGAGAACCTCTGAGGAAGCCACAGAATTCTCCTCCCTAGGAAATGGAGGTTCAACATCCAGAGGAGAAACACAGCAAGCTGTAGCACTCTCGGGTGCTGAGGCTGCAAAGGCGGTCCCCGGGCAGGTGTTTCAAGTACCAGGAAGTCAGGCATGCACACACACACCCCCGCTGTCCCCTGGGGCGCAGGGATCTAGGAGCAACCCACGGGCAGAGCCAGTTCAATCCGTGGGGCGCCTTCTGTGAGGCCCGTGCACCCTCCGGCCGGGAGACCCCGCCACACCACGCAGACCAGGACTCCGCCTCCTCACCCACCGCCTTGGTCTCCGGGGCTGTCTCTGCAAACCCTCCACCAGGGTCACGGCCTCCTCGCCGCTCTCGGGCCGCTGGCCGCGCACCCAGCTCTGCAGCTCGCCAGGCAGGACCGTGAGGAACTGCTCCAGCACCAGCAGCTCCAGGATCTGCTCCTTCGTCCTCCGCTCGGGCCTCAGCCACTGGCGACACAGCTCCCGCAGCCGGCTGAGGGCTTCCCGCGGGCTGGCGGCTTCCTGGTAGCGGAAGCGCCGAAAGTTCTGGTGCGACGTCTCGAGCACAGGCTCGTCCCTCTGCACGACAGACTCCGGCCGACAGGGGTGATCGTCTTCCAGTTTCACCATGAGAACGCCCTCCTCTTCCCACAGGTCCTGGTCCTCCGGCTCCAAGGTGGCAGCCATTGTCTGGCGTGGAGATGGCCTCACACCACGGAGCGTTTACACTGTCATCCCCCGTCTCAGCCTGGCGCCTCCGCGACTTTCTCCCGAGGGACCTGGGGTTGAGAAGAGAAGACAGACCACAGGATGAGCCCCAAGGTACACACGGGGGTCCCAGTTTCGAGCTCAACCCTAATCCTGCACACATAACACTCCCAGCCACGCTCAAACCCCCATCCCCCTAATCTCCACAACATAGGGTGTACACAGACCTAGTTGGAACAGGGTGATCTATGCCCAAAGGTATGTTCTCCCCTTCTCCTAGGCAAGGGTCACCATCCTTCCCGTCTTCACCCCCTCTGCTGTCCTGGGAGGGGGGCCCCGGCTGAGGGGCTGAGAACCTCTGAGGAAGCCACAGAATTCTCCTCCCTAGGAAATGGAGGTTCAACATCCAGAGGAGAAACACAGCAAGCTGTAGCACTCTCGGGTGCTGAGGCTGCAAAGGCGGTCCCCGGGCAGGTGTTTCAAGTACCAGGAAGTCAGGCATGCACACACACACCCCCGCTGTCCCCTGGGGCGCAGGGATCTAGGAGCAACCCACGGGCAGAGCCAGTTCAATCCGTGGGGCGCCTTCTGTGAGGCCCGTGCACCCTCCGGCCGGGAGACCCCGCCACACCACGCAGACCAGGACTCCGCCTCCTCACCCACCGCCTTGGTCTCCGGGGCTGTCTCTGCAAACCCTCCACCAGGGTCACGGCCTCCTCGCCGCTCTCGGGCCGCTGGCCGCGCACCCAGCTCTGCAGCTCGCCAGGCAGGACCGTGAGGAACTGCTCCAGCACCAGCAGCTCCAGGATCTGCTCCTTCGTCCTCCGCTCGGGCCTCAGCCACTGGCGACACAGCTCCCGCAGCCGGCTGAGGGCTTCCCGCGGGCTGGCGGCTTCCTGGTAGCGGAAGCGCCGAAAGTTCTGGTGCGACGTCTCGAGCACAGGCTCGTCCCTCTGCACGACAGACTCCGGCCGACAGGGGTGATCGTCTTCCAGTTTCACCATGAGAACGCCCTCCTCTTCCCACAGGTCCTGGTCCTCCGGCTCCAAGGTGGCAGCCATTGTCTGGCGTGGAGATGGCCTCACACCACGGAGCGTTTACACTGTCATCCCCCGTCTCAGCCTGGCGCCTCCGCGACTTTCTCCCGAGGGACCTGGGGTTGAGAAGAGAAGACAGACCACAGGATGAGCCCCAAGGTACACACGGGGGTCCCAGTTTCGAGCTCAACCCTAATCCTGCACACATAACACTCCCAGCCACGCTCAAACCCCCATCCCCCTAATCTCCACAACATAGGGTGTACACAGACCTAGTTGGAACAGGGTGATCTATGCCCAAAGGTATGTTCTCCCACTCCTTCTCCTAGGCAAGGGTCACAATCCATAGAAAAAAAAATAGAAAAATACTGCATTTCTACCTCATAAAAAATCCGTGACCCTAAAAGGAAGAAGACAGGAGAAAGGATACTCCAAACTGCCTGCCAAAAGTGTGGTGCGGACAGCAACCTGGTTTACACACACACACACGCATGCTGATATATACACATTGGGATGCGACAACAGAGTGAAATAGAGAACCCTTATGGAGCGTTCTGTAACATGGGGACTCTCGGAGCTGTGAGGAGGGTACTTTATGAGGTAATGGTAAGAAAGCCACTGACACAGCAGCGGGCAACGGGTACCCCCAAAGTGACCTTCCTCTTCAGACATCTTTAATTAGAAGACCTACAGACCCTCAAACCTCAACGCTCAAAACTAAATACACGGTCCTTACCCCCAAATCCACACCTCTTCCGGGAACCCTCTGTGGCTGAGATCATCACTTTTTAAAGTAAACAGTCAACCTGACAATCTTGGGATTCAATGTTGATTGTTCCCTGTTGCTTACAGCTCCTTAAACCAATTCCAGCTCTTAGGTCTCTAAGTTGGCTTCCTCCTCCTTGGGCCGCTCTCTTGCTGGGAGGTCTGCCAAGACTTCCTAACTGGGACCCCTGCGGCCCTCAGGTATGAGCAGGGGCAACAGCTTCGCCAGCTGAGGCTCTGCAGGACAGTGTCACACACCATTCTTCTGGGCATTGCGAGTCAGGTCAGTTGAGACAACTGTATCTTTGAGGAATGCTACGTAGGGCTCTGCTGTGCAGCCTGGTTGAGAAATACCTAAGGCGTGTAAGGCTAAGAATGAGAGTCCTGGAGTCAGATAGTCAGGGTTTGAATCCTGGCTCTACTGTTTACAAGGTGTGGGGCCACGGTCAAGTTTTTTCTCATTTTCTGTAAGGATGGAATCCATCTAACAGGGTTACTATGAGCAGTACCTGTGAAGTGCTTGGGGAGTCCCCATGTTAACTGTTAACCTCCTCCACAATTCAGCACCTACGACATAACACTCCGCCACGCCAAACCCCCATCCCCTAATCTCCACAACATAGGTGTACACAGACCTAGTTGGAACAGGGTGATCTATGCCCAAAGGTATGTTCTCCCACTCCTTCTCCTAGGCAAGGGTCACAATCCATAGAAAAAATAGAAAAATACTGCATTTCTACCTCATAAAAAATCCGTGACCCTAAAAGGAAGAAGACAGGAGAAAGGATACTCCAAACTGCCTGCCAAAAGTGTGGTGCGGACAGCAACCTGGTTTACACACACACACACGCATGCTGATATATACACATTGGGATGCGACAACAGAGTGAAATAGAGAACCCTTATGGAGCGTTCTGTAACATGGGGACTCTCGGAGCTGTGAGGAGGGTACTTTATGAGGTAATGGTAAGAAAGCCACTGACACAGCAGCGGGCAACGGGTACCCCCAAAGTGACCTTCCTCTTCAGACATCTTTAATTAGAAGACCTACAGACCCTCAAACCTCAACGCTCAAAACTAAATACACGGTCCTTACCCCCAAATCCACACCTCTTCCGGGAACCCTCTGTGGCTGAGATCATCACTTTTTAAAGTAAACAGTCAACCTGACAATCTTGGGATTCAATGTTGATTGTTCCCTGTTGCTTACAGCTCCTTAAACCAATTCCAGCTCTTAGGTCTCTAAGTTGGCTTCCTCCTCCTTGGGCCGCTCTCTTGCTGGGAGGTCTGCCAAGACTTCCTAACTGGGACCCCTGCGGCCCTCAGGTATGAGCAGGGGCAACAGCTTCGCCAGCTGAGGCTCTGCAGGACAGTGTCACACACCATTCTTCTGGGCATTGCGAGTCAGGTCAGTTGAGACAACTGTATCTTTGAGGAATGCTACGTAGGGCTCTGCTGTGCAGCCTGGTTGAGAAATACCTAAGGCGTGTAAGGCTAAGAATGAGAGTCCTGGAGTCAGATAGTCAGGGTTTGAATCCTGGCTCTACTGTTTACAAGGTGTGGGGCCACGGTCAAGTTTTTTCTCATTTTCTGTAAGGATGGAATCCATCTAACAGGGTTACTATGAGCAGTACCTGTGAAGTGCTTGGAAAAGGGACAGTGCCCCGATGTTAACTGTTCTCTTTTTTAAGTATAGTTCCAACCGCATCACCCAGCATTTCAAAATAATAACTTTGTACTGTTAGTAACATCAGTTCCAAAATCCCTGGCATGAAGCCCTTCACAACCAGCCCTCAGTTTATTTTTCAGGACCCTTTTCTCAGTGTCACTCGCTGTGATGAATGCATTGCTGACCTCCCTACATTAGGGTGTCTTTACAAGCCTCCAAGTTCCTAGAAGTTTGCTTCTTCTGTATGGAAAACTCCCATCCCTAATGCTGCTCCTAATGTATGCTCTTATTCTTAACAAGCCCCTTCTTCATTTCTGGGATTTGCAGGTCAGGCCTTAATCAGTTCTCTGGATCACTGCAATTGCCTCGGCACGTGAGCTACTGGACTCCAGGTCTGTCGCCTTTAAGCAGCGTTTATCAAATCTCCAGAGCAAGTGCTCTTGACAAATCCAGTCCTGCCCTTCCTTTCTCAAGAGCCTTTATCACACCTCTCTGTCTTGCAAGTGAAATACAAACTTGTAAGTATTATGTGTTAGGCTGATTTCATGCCATTATTCCTTTGACTTTCTCTCCTATCCTTTCACACACACACACACACACACACACACAGTACACGTGAAGCACACAAAGGCTCTACACTCTGTCTTCTCAACATGCAGTTCCTTCAGACTCTTGACCCTTCATTAGGTTGAACTTGTCTTTCAAGACACAGACAAGGCTTCGTGTGTTCTGAGATGCTTTCCCTGAACCCATCCTCCTGGACCCTAGGTACAGTGAGGAATCGCTTTGCTGCCTTAGCTGTCTGAGCACATCTGTGTCTCGAATCTGCCGTATCAGCTTCTCTTTCCTATGAAACTTCTTGAAGCAAGGAACTGTGCTTCGATCAACCTCCAATACCCATAACCAACTGCACAATGAACACTTCTAAACAAGTCTCCACTTTGAAGTTTCCTTCCTACATTACAGGAAGAAAATTCTCTTCCTCTGTAAGTTTCTACTCTCTTTTATTCACCAAACCTTGTTAAATCTACATTCTAAATCTTTCAAATTCATCCACCTCATCTGGGCTGCCATTCCCCCCGTCAAGCCATGATGCCCGACTAACCCCTATGACCACAGAGGCCCTTCTTTGGGGATGAACTACTTGGTTCAGATTCCACCACCACTGGTCCTTCTGTTGTTCCCCTCCCCTCCCCAACCCCTTCTGGCCCAACCACTCTCACGTGCAACCTGAGGGTCTTTCATTTTCCTACCTCATCTTTTTCAATTCCCCCCATGAATGCATTGCTGACCTCCCTACATTAGGGTGTCTTTACAAGCCTCCAAGTTCCTAGAAGTTTGCTTCTTCTGTATGGAAAACTCCCATCCCTAATGCTGCTCCTAATGTATGCTCTTATTCTTAACAAGCCCCTTCTTCATTTCTGGGATTTGCAGGTCAGGCCTTAATCAGTTCTCTGGATCACTGCAATTGCCTCGGCACGTGAGCTACTGGACTCCAGGTCTGTCGCCTTTAAGCAGCGTTTATCAAATCTCCAGAGCAAGTGCTCTTGACAAATCCAGTCCTGCCCTTCCTTTCTCAAGAGCCTTTATCACACCTCTCTGTCTTGCAAGTGAAATACAAACTTGTAAGTATTATGTGTTAGGCTGATTTCATGCCATTATTCCTTTGACTTTCTCTCCTATCCTTTCACACACACACACACACACACACACACAGTACACGTGAAGCACACAAAGGCTCTACACTCTGTCTTCTCAACATGCAGTTCCTTCAGACTCTTGACCCTTCATTAGGTTGAACTTGTCTTTCAAGACACAGACAAGGCTTCGTGTGTTCTGAGATGCTTTCCCTGAACCCATCCTCCTGGACCCTAGGTACAGTGAGGAATCGCTTTGCTGCCTTAGCTGTCTGAGCACATCTGTGTCTCGAATCTGCCGTATCAGCTTCTCTTTCCTATGAAACTTCTTGAAGCAAGGAACTGTGCTTCGATCAACCTCCAATACCCATAACCAACTGCACAATGAACACTTCTAAACAAGTCTCCACTTTGAAGTTTCCTTCCTACATTACAGGAAGAAAATTCTCTTCCTCTGTAAGTTTCTACTCTCTTTTATTCACCAAACCTTGTTAAATCTACAGTCTAAATCTTTCAAATTCATCCACCTCATCTGGGCTGCCATTCCCCCCGTCAAGCCATGATGCCCGACTAACCCCTATGACCACAGAGGCCCTTCTTTGGGGATGAACTACTTGGTTCAGATTCCACCACCACTGGTCCTTCTGTTGTTCCCCTCCCCTCCCCAACCCCTTCTGGCCCAACCACTCTCCACGTGCAACCTGAGGGGTCTTTCATTTTCCTATCTTTCTCTGCTTCACTTACAACTGCCTCAGGTCCACCTTCAAGGTTAGTAATCCACTCTTTTTTAAGATTTTTATTTTTTTGTCCACACCACATGGCGTGTGGAGGCTTAGTTCCCTGACCAGGGGTTGAATCCCTGTCCCCTGTTTGGAAGGGCAGAATCCTAACCACCGGACCACCGGGGAAGTCCTAGAAGTCCACTCTCAACAGCTGTAACATGCTATCTAATGTGCAAGATTGCCCGCCAATGACCACAACATTCATTTTTTAAACCTGTATCTCAGGGTGCTTTTTATTCAGGCTTACTTCATTTTTGCACTACCCACAAACATGTACTATATATCTCATGGTCTGTTCTAGAAAGTTCCATAATTAACAGATCTTCCTGGGCTAATTTTCTTATTGAATCTGCTCTACCTCATGGTGGTTTTTCTTCGTAGGTGGTTTGTAATCTTTTTTATGTTTTTGCCCATTTTCCTTGGGAGTCCTGAGAACCCGAGTTTTAAAAGTGAGCCTTTGAATGAAATTTCATTTACTTCTACCCAAGTACAAGTGGTTTCAATGATCTTAATCTCTCAGAATATTCCTGGATCACGCTGATAAGACTATAAGGGACTTCTGTCCCACCCAAGGCTATGGAGGCCTACACTTCCCTTGCCCTTCTGCTTGATCAGTAGATGGACTTTCACAGAAGCAGCTTTTCCAGGCTGGGAGATGGTTCAACACCATATCCTTCCCCTGTCCCACCAGTCCCCCATTCTCATTTCTCTTTGCTGGAGTATAGGTCTTAGAACCCCAAACATGAGACACCTTTACTTTGGTATGAAATCTGGGGGTGGTGCTAAAGTCAGACTGACTCCCTCCTCCAGTTTTTACTTCTAGAATCTATACATTTACCTTTAGCTTTGGGGCAGAGGAGGTGTACAGACATTTAAGACTGGGCAGGGGCCATGTCCACGTTAATTCCGCCTGTGATACTGTGATAAGGTCTGAAGGAACTTTTTTTTTTGGCCTCTTTTATTGATCTTTCATTTATTTATTTTTGTCCATCTTTGTTCTTTGGCCTGTGTGGGCCTCCCATTGCAGTGGCCTCTCCTGTAGCAGAGCACCAGCTCCGGCATGTGCGCTCCAGAGCGCTGGCTCATAATTGGACACACCAGTCCAGCCGCTCCGCGGCATGTGGGATCTTCCTGTGCCAGGGATCGAACCAGCGCCCCCTGCACTGCAGGACAGACTCTTTACCCACTGGACCACCAGGGAAGCCCCCGAGGGAACTTTTTTGATGTGGACTATTTTTAAAGTCTTTACTGAATTTGTTACAATATTGTTCCTGATTTTATTTTGGGAGATCTCAGCTTCCAGATTAGGCTTGAATCTACAGCCTCTGCTGTGGAAGTCACAGTCTTAACCACTGGACCACCAGGGAAGTCCTTGAGTAGATTTCCTAACATACAGAATCAGCCAGTGGGTCCATACTGTCCACAGGAGAAAATCAGAACTCCTTCCAGTTGGATTCCCAAGGTCCTGCGAGACCAGCCCCCCACCCACCTTGACCCCCATGACAGCTGCTTCACCAAGAGTCGCTGCCTGCATGCACTGCTCTCTTTTCCATGCCCTCACTGGGTGTCCCTGACGTTGCTGACTCTCTGTGACACCATATGCTTTCTACCCCCGTTACCTGGTCAACTCTGCTCATCCTTCAGACCTGCTTTTCCGAGATGCCTTTCCTGGTCCTCCTAGACTGTCTCCACAGGAACGTGGACCGTGCAGCACAGCATATGCACATCTACATTATGGAAGTAAGAATCGTTCACACTCTAATTCACCCGGCCCTGAAGCTTCTAGCTAAAGGCCTGTCACACAACGAGTTTCCAGGCATAGACCACGGTAAGACTTTGTAAGTCTTTCCCGGGATCCAGTGTCTTATTCATTCATTTGTCCAGCAAACTATGTGCTACACAATGGATAAACAAGGGAAAAAAAACCACTTGTTATTTGGATTGTGAATAAAACGGAATACTCTCAGTGGTTCCTAAAATGAGGAAACACAACTCATCACAAGGAATCTTCAAGTTGCCCTAGGAGAATCCATATCAAGTCACACAAAACTGCGTTTGGGAAAAAAAAAAAAAATTCCTCAGAAGATTTGAATCAATTTTAATAAGCAAAAAATTGAACATCAAATAATTTAATGCACCTACAGTGACTGATGTTTTCGAACTTGGTGAGGGAGAAGACTCTTGAGAGTCCCTTGGACTACAAGGAGATCACACCAGTTAATCCTAAAGGAAGTCCACTCTGAATATTCACTGGAAGGATTGATGCTGAAGCCAACATTTTGACCACCTGATGTGAAAAGTCAACATACTGGAAAAGACCCCGATGCTGGGAAAGACTGACGGCAGGCGGAGGAGAGGGCGACACAGGATGGGATGGTCAGATGGCATCATCGACTCCGTGGACGTGAGTTCGAGCAAGCTCTGGAAGATGGTAAAGGACAGGGAAGCCTGGCATGCTGCAGTTCACAAGGTCACAAAGAGTCAGACATGACGGAGCGATGAACAACAACATTAACAATGGTTATTTACCCAGACAATGCCCCCAGCATCTGTGAGGCAGGGAAAGATGGAACTGATACACAGGGTCCCTAGCTTAATGAAGGGATCTCTATTATTAACATCTTAAAAGTCTATGAACTTCCCAGTGAAGCAGGTCTGGAGTTCTCACTGTTTTTATGTAGCACATTCCATAAGATTCCCCGTCACTGACTCTACCAAGTATGCTGTGACAGAGGGTTCTGCTCTTACAGGGCTCTGTTCTCCCCTCCATCCAAAAAAGACTATAATAGCATCACACAAACGCTGCTGATCTGTTTGCTTGTTTCCTATTTACTCTGGCAGACTAAGATGAGACGGAGGCAAAAGGGCAGCAAGAGTGGGGACTTCTCTGATGGTCCAGTGGCTAAGAGTCTGCTCTCCCAGTGAAGAGGGCCTGGGTTTGCTCCCTGGTCGGGGAACTAGATCCCATATGCTGCAACAAAGATCGAGGATCCTGTGTGCCACAACTAAGTCCTGGCAAACCCAAATAAATAAATATTTTTAAAAAGATCAGCAACGTTTCATGAGCCTTGGCCTGGGCAGGCCCCACAATCTATAGTCTCCTCAGTGTTTCTAGAATGTCTGCAGCGGGACTGGGGAGATGTAGAAAGGCAAGACCTTTCTCCTATCTTCTGGACAGCTATCTCTGTCTATATCTGAGAGTCCCATGCCAGTGAGTTTCTGTTGTGGCTAGGCTGGCAAAGATTCTGCCTACCAGTGCAGGAGACACAAGACACAGGTTTGACTCTGGGCTGGGAAGATCCCCAAAGGAGGAAATGGGAACCCAGTCTAGTATTATTGCCTGGAGAATTCCACGGACATAGGAGCCTGGAGGGCTGCAGTTCATGGGTTCACAAAGAGCTGGACATGATCGAGCAGCACTCGTGCACACACACACACCAGTGAAAGCCCTAACTCAATCCTACTGACAAGAACAGAACACTGCCGGCAGTGAAGGAAGTATCTGGGTCTCTACCTTAAAACGTTACTACTACTATGTAGTCTTACTGGCATCTACCTAAAGGAGAGATAGGATCTATTTACTGGCAAAAAATATTCAGAGGAAAAGAGTGATCAGAGTTTCCATTGATGATATTCAGCTGATACTTAAATCCTTCCCAGTCTCTCCTCTGACTATCACAGGCCCAGAGTCTGGAGACATGAATGACTGTTTGCTGGGGCAAACCAGACCTTGTAACGGCTCCTTTGTTCTAGAAAAGAAATTAGCCCATAAAAGTTGTTCACTGCCCTTTTCCACTCCTGCACTGTTCTTTAAAACTAAAGCTGATCCACTATGATCCTCCTACTGGAAAGATTCTTCCACCTTACTGTTAATTATCATTATCCAAATGCCTACCCATACTTTGCATTACATAATGGTTAGGGGCTCTGGAGCCTTCATCTGGACCCCTCTCATCACTTACTAGGAAGGAGACACTCCCTAAACCTCAGTCCAACCTTCAAAATGTGGCCCAAACTTCCACCTCACATGGTTGTTTTAAGGATAAATGAAGTAACACACAGGCTCGCGTAGCACACAGAGCTTGGTATAAGGCAGAAGCTACATACATTATGTTCTATTTTCCTCAAACTGCTTTAAATCCTTTGGGAAGAAGGCAAGATTTAAATGATAAGCAAACAGTCCTTTATTTCATCATAATTCCAAGGGTAAACAATTTAAATGCACAGGGAAACTCTTGGTTACTGTCACATCGGAAGTAAAGTCTGAAGAGAGTTCCCTGGTATTCCAGCAGTTAGGATATGGCGCTCTCACTGCTGTGGCTCAGGTTCAATCCCTGGTCAGGAAACTGATCCTGTAAGCCATGAGGTGTGGCCAAAAAAAGCAAAAGAAAAAATAAAGTGTGAAACCAAGAGGAGTCCCTGCTTTGAAGGCACTTAGAGTCAAGATTAAACATGGTCCTTGGAACAGATAAGATGAAATCTTAAAGACAGGCTCTCCTAAGAACATGTTTGCAATGCTTCTACTTAAATCACAGTTCTGTCCCCTCCCTCTAACTGGGAAGAGGCAACCTGAAGCAAATCCAGCATATTTATTATGGTTATGTGATGAGTGATCTTGGATGTTACTATTGTAACTGCCTCGGAGTGCCACAAATGGCGCCCACATATGATGGCAAATAATCCATGTGTGGTTTCTGACCAGCTGTTTCCCCATTTCTCTCCCTGTCTACTCTTTAAGACACAATAATATTGATATGAAGCTAATACCCCTACAGTGGGCCCTACGTGAAGTGACAGGTAAGAGTCACGTGTCTCTTGCTTTAAACAGAAACTAGGAGTGACTCAACTTGAGGAGGAAGGCATGCTGAAGAAAGACAGGCTGAAAACTAGGCCTCCTGCACCAGTTACTCAAACTGGAGCAAAGATACAAGCTTTCAAACTTTCTTTCGAAGTCTGAAACTCTGAAACTACAGTGAGCATCTCCATCGTGTCTTTGAGACCCCATGGAACGCAGCCCACAAGGCCCCTCTGTTCATAGGGCTGTCCAGGCCAGAACACTGGAGTGAGTTGCCCTTTCCTACTCCGGGCTCTTTCCGACCCAGGGATCCCCTCCATCTCCTCCATCGACAGGAGGGTTCTTTAGCACTGTGCCACCTGGGAAACCCTCATAGCTAACACAGAACTCAGCGACTGGCTTCAAAGCATCAGAAGACAGGTTGACTCTCTTGTGAGGGGCTAATGCAGCTGGTTGAAGCCAGTGCTCATTTATCTTTCTGAAAATCCTAGGACCAAGAATTATGCTAAATCGACTCTGCCTGTGCTCTATAAATGGAACAACAAAGCCTGGGTGACACCTCATCTGTCACCACGTGGTTTGCTGAATACTTTAAACTCACTGATGAAACTTATTTCTCATTACAAAAAAAAAGAGACTTCTTTCAAAATATTACTGCTCACTGACAATGCACCGGGTCACCCAAGAGTTCTGATGGAGATGTACAAGGAGATCAATGTTGTTTTCATGCCTGCTCACACAATAACCACTCCATAGTCCATGGATCAAAGACTAATTTTGACCTTCAAGTCTTATTACTTAAGAAATAAATTTCACAAGGTTATAATTGCCATAGACAGGGATTCCTCTGATAAGTTTGGGCAAAGTAAATAGAAAGCCTTCTGGAAAGGATTCACCAGAGGCCACAAAGAATTGCTGTGATTCATAGGAAGAAGTCAAAGTATCAGCATTATTGAGAGTATGGAAGATCCTGATTCCAACTTGCATGGATGACTTCGAGAGGTTCAAGACTTGAGTGGAGGCAGTACCTGCAGATGTGGTAGAAACAGCAAGAGGACTAGAATTAGCAGTGGAGCCTGAAGATGTGACTGAACTGCTATAACCTCGTGGTAAAAGTTGCATGGATGAGGAGCAGCTTGTTATGGACAAGAAAAAGTGTTCTAGGGTGGAATCCACTCCTGGTCCTATGAAAACGGCTACAATGACAACCTAGGATTTAGAACACTACACAACTTCGTTGATCAAGCAGCAGCAGGGTTTGTGAGAAATTTGGAATGACTCCGATTTGGAAAGACGTTCTACTGCAGGGGAAATGCTCTCAAACGGCACTGCCTGGCCCAGAGAAACTGTTCATGAAAGGAAGTTAAGTGACGCGGTCAACTTCACTGCTGTCATATTTTAAGACACTGCCACAGACACCTCAATCTTCTGTCACCTGCGCTCTGATCAGTCAGCAGTCATCGATATCAAGGCCAGACCCTCCATCAGTGAAAAGATTACGATTTCCCAAAGAGTCAGATGATGTTAGCATTTTTCTTAAGTGATAACGCCTTTTAAAATTAAGGTATATACATGTTTTTTAAAGACATAATGCTACTTCAGGAAGTTACAGTACTCTGTTTTTACTGTGCCGTTTCCTTTATTGCAGCCATCTGGAGCTGAACCTGCACGATCTGCCTATACACTCAATAGGGCCTCTGAAAACCCCAACAGGCAGAAGACATGAAGGGAATACCTTCATTGACTTCTTGCCTTTTAACAATCATGATCAGAGTGCTTCAAACCATGCTTATAAACGATTTAAGGTATTCTTGCCATTTAATTTTTTTCTTCCTTCGTTAGACTCAACATATAGTGAAAGACATAAATATCTCCTATCTCCAAATTTTGTAGATTTATGTGGTTAGGTTCAAGGCCTGAAAATGTGATTGAGAGTACATATGAACTTGCAAAATATAAATAAAGCTATACAAATCATAACAATTCACTTTATTTTTAATCTAAGTGTCTCCTACAGGTATGTGCACAGGCCCAGGAGGCAGAGCTGTCCCGTGGTTGTTAGGTCTGCCTTCAGAGCTGAACAACCTGCTTTCTTCCTCCTGGAGACTTGTCACCTGGAACAAGTCACATCAACTCATCTTAAAAATGGGGATGCTTTTCTACCTAAAGGCAGAGAGCTGGATCATTTTTTGAGTACCTCTCCAGTCTTTTGCTGGTAACAGAGGCAGGGCAGAGCTTTGAGGGGTGGGTATAAGGACATGTAGCCTCTTTATACAGCACATGGCTGTAATTTATTAGCTTGAAGATGGTGGAAGGAATTTACTTAAGAACTGCGAAGGGCTAGAGGCCAAATACAGGCTTTTAAGTCGAGAATTAAACATCCTGCCACCATGAGCATAGTGGTTAACCTCCAACATGAAGTCAGGCTTTGTAACCTTACAGCTTTTTCCCAGGGGTGGTGAATGGCCTGAATCAAGCAAGCCAATCTATGGGCCTCCGTTTAAGATAGAACATCACAAACTAATTTGAAGCAGGAAAAGAGTGACCGCTGAACCTGACACTGACCCCGATGAGGGCAGTAACTTTTATCCGGTAGCCAGAGCTGAACGAGCCAAACACACTTAATTCACTACAATGAATATGGTCAATGCCAATCACACAGAGGGATCATTATTTAATTAAAAAAAAGTTTACTATATTTTATAAACACAGCCTGACCTGAGATGTGAATATGGATAATTCAGAGTGGTTAATTAGAAGTCACTCACGTGTTTTTGTTTTTTGTTTTTTTTTTTTTACGTTTTTTAATTTAATATTCTGTCAAGACACTGCCTGCTCTGTATCTAGGTGGCTTCCTCCTGGCTTTGCCCACAGCTCCCTTGCATATGCTCGGATGATGAAGGATGGGACCCCTGCCTGCTGGACCAGAGGCGTCTGAGGACCAGGCTTCCACTCAAGACTACATCACTGTCCAAAGCAGACGTAACCGCAGGACGCCACTCTCGTGCTGGGCCACTGTTCAGCGTCTCTGTCTCCGGCCGTGAGCCCTGTCCCTGAAGGCAAGGGCCCCCTTGTGTATGTTGACATTCCCAGTTCCTAACACTTTGGCAAACACCTGGTTTGAAAGATGCTCAATAAATCTGTGCTGCGTTTAAACTGCACACTTCTCTTCCCCCAACTTGAACATTCAGCTGCAATTCAACACCCGTGGGTGCCAGGGCTTCTGGGGGCAGTTAGAGGAATCTGACATTAGCATTTATTCCAACCCCCCGGGGAAATAGGTGGCACAGGCATATACTACTTTGGTATGTTACATAGAATTCATGAAGAAACCTTCTTCAAGAAGGGAGGAAAGCAGGGGATAGAGTTCATTCATTCCAGAAATATCTATTAAGCATCAACTGTGTGTCCCACTCAGTTCAAGGTCCTGGGGAAAGAAAGATGAAAAGAAGCTCAGGCTCTGATCCGAAGGAACTTAACATGTAGTTAAAAAACAGCAAGGACTTTAGTATGCTAGGAACTCACAGCAAAACCCAAGACTATGGGGGTAAGCTATATGATCAAAATTGAAGCTCTGATGAAGAGAATTTCGAAAATCAAGGGAAAACTCATCAGTATTTCACTTTCAAACGAGTTTAAGATAATGGAGCACTTAGGGAGTTCTTTTGAAGGAGAATTTCTTAATGTTACAAATGAAAGAACTCACACCTAAGTGGTTAAACTACCCACACAAGAACGTCACTAGTTTCAAGAACAGACATGCTCACATACAGCTCTTCTGATGTCCAAACCACTGCAAATGTGTGAAGAAGTTCAGCCAACCGCAGTGGTTCCCGTGAGAAACCCGGATCAGCAGCACCCACCCGAGAGGACGTGTGACAAAGGCAAGTGGACAAGCCCCAGTTCTGACTTACGGTCACTCACTGTGGGGGTGGCCCCACTAACCCGTGGGCCTTGCAGGGATGAAGATGCTTGGTAGGTCCAAGGACCAATACCTAAACCACAGATGGGAAATCTAAGATACCAGCAGAAAGGGTCCAACTTTCCAGTGCTGTGCAAGTTTAAAGGCGGAAATGTGTCTAGGATGGTTAATATGTTCTACACCTGTGCCAAAGTAGCTGGGAAAAAAAATGTCGTAAGCCTTTAACTTAACCTCAACTATATAGTTTATAATGCCCAAGAGTCCCTCATTTCATAGTAAAGTGTGCTGTGCTCTTGAAATGACTGTCTACTGCAGTACAGTATATACAGAAAGTGAAAAAGTGGTCAGCAAGAGAAGAAAGGCGAAAAGACCACAAATCCCAGGATCCTGGTCCTAAGAGAAAAAGTTCCCTTCCTCCCTCCAACACTGTCCAACCTTCTTAGGCCAGAGAGGAAAAGCGGAAAGTTACCCGAGACAAAAGCCTATTATAAGCCCTAACCGCTCAGCTGTCCTACATCTCCCACCAACAAGCCTCCGATGATGAGTGCCCCACAGCCCTTCCTAAGTGGCTTTTTGGATCAAGGTCCATGGGGGAGCCTGGAAGAGATGGAGGGATGAGGGACTCCACTAGCTTTCCTTGTGGTGAGGCGGCCCTGAGTGTCACCTGCAGAAGGCGGACAGAGAAAAAGCCACAGCTCTAAGCCTCGCCCCTAAGCAGAGCCGGGACGCAGTAACAGCTCCACAAGACGAACGCAGACGGGGTGACCAAAGCGCTCAGGGAAAAAGAACACCCGAGTCCAGAGAAATAAAACCTGGCTGACAACTTTCTAAGAAAACGGAGCACATCCAAGACATAAAAACTAACAAACTTTTAATGAAACCAGACAAGAGGCAGAGCCCAGATCCTCCCGCTGAGAGCAGAGGCGATGTCAAGTAAGTGCCCAAACTGGCAGTTAGGGGGTGGGGGAGGGCAGGTGCAAGTGAGGACGGCAGTCACTGGCTGCGGAGGACGCTCGGGCCGGTCACAGCGAGCTGGAACGCCACAGACCAGATGGGTCTCTAAGGCCTCGTATGCTCGCGGGTGCTCAAATCACGGGTGGTGAGTGTGCCTGCGTGCGTTGCAGCGGAGTTAAGTGGTGGAAGCGACCGGGCTCGCCAGGACGGGGAGCCTTGAGGGGGCTTCTCCAGCTGGCTGAGCGGCGGGGTGAGCAAAGGCCGCCGGAACTGAAGGGGCCTTGCCCACTCCTCGCTCGGGTTCAGGGGAAGGGTGGCTTAGGCGCGGAAGCAACGGGAGGTACCAATGAACTGCGCTTCTGCAGGCCTCAGGACGGGGCGGAGGGCGGTGGCTGCAGAGAAAGACGCCTGGAGCGCCATCCGCATCCCCGGAGGAGCCCGCTCCGGCCGCCTGCAGACGCGGGGACCACCCGCCGCGGCCCCCTCCACACACGGCCGCCACCCCGATCCCAGGACGGCGCGGCTTCCCCGGGCTCCGGGGGCGGGGTCTCCGACCCCTGCCGTGCTCGCCGCTCGGCCCCGCTCAGCCCGCTCCGGCCCGGCCCGGCCCGGCCCAGCCCCCAGCACTCACGGCTCCGACAGCTCGGGCGGCTCCTCCCCTGCCCCGGCTTCTCCCCCACCCACTCCCGGCCCCAGCGGCGCCGCCGGATCCGAGCCGCGCGGGGCCTGGCGGGTCGGAACACGTGGGGCCTCTGTGCCCGGAACCGGAAACTGCCCCTCGCCCCACCTCCTCGCCGCGCCGGGGCCTGTCTAGGCTCTGGGAGGTCTGCTGGTTTCTCTGTACCCCCTCCTTCTCAGAGGTGTCGAGTTACCACCTGGGTACTCGGGTCTAGGACCTCGGGTGGCCGCTTCAGCCCAGCAGTCCCACCCCTCTCTGCAGGGGGAGCAGGTGGGGGCGTGTCGATGTACACTTGTTTGATACCTACATCTTGACTTGTTTTTCTTGATTTTTTTTCTTTGCATTATCCAGGAAGAATGGTGGAAAAGAGTACTTTGTCATCAGCTGTAGAGGTTCAGAGAATTCCACCTCTGAATCTCAGTGTCCATCTTCTGAAATGGGCAGAATAGTAGTGTTCCTCTAAGGACTCAATGGTATCTTGTTTGTGAACCGATTGGAGTGGAGTAGAAGCTTGCTGCTCTGCTGCCCCCCGGCTTCAGTCATGCCCAACTCTTTGCGATCCTCATGAACTATAGCCTGCTAGGCTCCTCTGTCTAAGGAATTTTCCAGGCAAGACTACTGGAGTGCTTTGCCATTTCCTGCTCCAGTTTTGTGTGTACCTACGTGTATGCGTCTGTTATGTTGGAGTCCTCCCTTTTCATTTTCTCCAAGCAAGGGGTCTTGGACATCTCTTCATAGTACATAGAGTTCACCCTTAGTCTTTCTGCTTTTCTGCATGACATCCCATAGCCTGCATTTGCCTATTGATAATATAAGTTGTTGGTACTTGATATCATGTACAATGTCGTGGCAGTCTGAGCCGCGGGCTGGAAAGAATTTCCAGACACGGAGTATTTCAGAAGGGGGTACAGTTTATTAAGAGCAGGGAGCAAAGATAATGAGGGCACTGCGAATGCTGTGGGCCAACCTCAGGACAGACCAGGGAGAACCCATGCTTTTTCTGGGTTAGTAGCTAATACTTAGTCTCAAGACAAAATTCCTGCTGGAAGAGTAGCATTAGGTGATTGGTCGGGGTGGGTATTTTTTACCTAATAGGGGATCAGGAAGCTGCCTGGTAAGGATCAGGGGGATCCTTACCAGGATCTTATGTAGGATCTTTGGCAACCATTGGCATGAGGCTCATTCATTTTCAGAGATGACCTTGGGTGCTGGGCTCTGCAACAGTGGCCTTGGATACAAGGCCTCACGCCTGTGACCTTGGTATGGGCTTCCACAGACAATACTGTAATAAACACACTCTTCATGCATTCATGCAAAAATATCACTAGCAAGGTCACAAAGGCTGAGAAATGTATGCACTTAATAGCTATGTATGAGAGGCTTTCCTGCCATAGCCACATAGTTACTTTGTGTCACCAGGTTTGTGTATTTTGTACAGTCTATTGGATAAAAGTGATGTTTCATCGCTTTGCTTTACTTTTCTGTAATTAATATCATTGAAAAGCAGTGAGCCCCAAATAAAGTCATTTGTATCCCAGGATAGCAAACCAAGACTTAATGGGAGTTTCAGCTGTTCCCAGAAATGTGACCTTTAAAACAGTCAATCTGAAACTACTTTGTCAACAATAGCAAGGTCATCTGTATGATAAAGACTCCTGTGGCTCCTTCCCTTCAAAGAAGGTAGCCTGGCCCGAAAGAACCCCTTTTTCTTCTTTTGCTTATACCATTGTCCTATCTGGGGAGGCTATTGGTTTCAGGACCTCAGTAAATACAAAAGTTCCATGGATGCTCAAGTCCCTTATAATAAATGATGTAGTACTTACATCTAATCTATACGTATCTTTCTGTATACTTATGATCATCTCCAGATTATTTATAACATGTGATAGGATGTACATGCTTGGTAAATAGTTGTACGTAAAATATAAACACTTGGACATCTCTTCATAGTACATAGAGTTCACCCTTAGTCTTTCTGCTTTTCTGCATGACATCCCATAGCCTGCATTTGCCTATTGATAATATAAGTTGTTGGTACTTGATATCATGTACAATGTCGTGGCAGTCTGACCCGGGCTGGAAAGAATTTCCAGACACGGAGTATTTCAGAAGGGGTACAGTTTATTAAGAGCAGGGAGCAAAGATAATGAGGGCACTGCGAATGCTGTGGGCCAACCTCAGGACAGACCAGGAGAACCCATGCTTTTCTGGGTTAGTAGCTAATACTTAGTCTCAAGACAAAATTCCTGCTGGAAGAGTAGCATTAGGTGATTGGTCGGGGTGGGTATTTTTTACCTAATAGGGGATCAGGAAGCTGCCTGGTAAGGATCAGGGGGATCCTTACCAGGATCTTATGTAGGATCTTTGGCAACCATTGGCATGAGGCTCATTCATTTTCAGAGATGACCTTGGGTGCTGGGCTCTGCAACAGTGGCCTTGGATACAAGGCCTCACGCCTGTGACCTTGGTATGGGCTTCCACAGACAATACTGTAATAAACACACTCTTCATGCATTCATGCAAAAATATCACTAGCAAGGTCACAAAGGCTGAGAAATGTATGCACTTAATAGCTATGTATGAGAGGCTTTCCTGCCATAGCCACATAGTTACTTTGTGTCACCAGGTTTGTGTATTTTGTACAGTCTATTGGATAAAAGTGATGTTTCATCGCTTTGCTTTACTTTTCTGTAATTAATATCATTGAAAAGCAGTGAGCCCCAAATAAAGTCATTTGTATCCCAGGATAGCAAACCAAGACTTAATGGGAGTTTCAGCTGTTCCCAGAAATGTGACCTTTAAAACAGTCAATCTGAAACTACTTTGTCAACAATAGCAAGGTCATCTGTATGATAAAGACTCCTGTGGCTCCTTCCCTTCAAAGAAGGTAGCCTGGCCCGAAAGAACCCCTTTTTCTTCTTTTGCTTATACCATTGTCCTATCTGGGGAGGCTATTGGTTTCAGGACCTCAGTAAATACAAAAATTCCATGGATGCTCAAGTCCCTTATAATAAATGATGTAGTACTTACATCTAATCTATACGTATCTTTCTGTATACTTATGATCATCTCCAGATTATTTATAACATGTGATAGGATGTACATGCTTGGTAAATAGTTGTACGTAAAATATAAACACTGAAAATAGATGCTCAGGTGGAACAAATTCAACTTTTGCTCTTTGGAAGTTCTGGATTTTTTTTTTTTTTTTTTGGCCCTTCCTTGTAGTATGTAGGATCTTAGTTTCCTGACCAGGGATTGAAACCACACCCCCTGCATTGGAACTGTGGCGTCTTAGCCACTGAATTTTTTTTTTTTTTTCTGAATATTTTTGATCTGTGTTGGCTGAATTCAAGGATACAAAAAAAAAAAAAAAAAAGAAGAAGAAAAAAAAACAAAGATATGGAGGGCCAACTACATCCTCCTCTGCCTATAAAAAAGGAAAGTTGGGCGGACCCAATACTTGCCCCAGGCCCCTGTTAGTGATTGCTTTTTATCAAAGGGGCAGTGCGGGGCTTGTCCCTTTGCTGGTTTACCTGGTAACTAATAAGTCCACCTGGTTTCATTCCCTGCCTCTTTCACATGGTGGGGTGTTGCTTCAAGACCTGGCTCCTAACATGTAAGCTCCCCCTCCATTAAACTATCGATTATCTTTGTTGCTGACTCCAGGCTCTTTCTTTGTTCTTAAAGTTGGGCAAGAGCAGGCCTTGGAGGCCTGTGGGATGTAGCCCAATACTGAATTAAAAAGGGAGGGGCTCGATCTAGCATAAGGAGAAGAGGTTTTGCACAAATAATGTAGCATCGTGAAGCCATTGGGCTTCCCTGGCGGCTCAGTGGTAAAGACTCCGCCCACACTTAGGAGACGGGTTCGATCCCTGGGTCAGGAAGATCCGCTGGAGAAGGAAGTGGTTACCCACTCCAGCATTCTTTCCTGGAAAATCCCATGGACAAAGGAGCCTGGCGGACTGCAGTCTGTGGAGTCACAAAGAGCTGGGCAGGACTGAGCGACTGAACGACAACATGAAGCTATCATTTAATTGATTAAAGACAGGATCGCACAGTCTCCTTTTGGAATAGTCATTGCTCTGATTTACATCAGTAATTATGGATACAATTCTATAAAAAACCAAGATGATGTAGTAGGCACTTTCATATGCATAAGCCTGGGAATAGGAAAATATTTATAACATGTGATAGGATGTACATGCTTGGTAAATAGTTGTACGTAAAATATAAACACTGAAAATAGATGCTCAGGTGGAACAAATTCAACTTTTGCTCTTTGGAAGTTCTGGATTTTTTTCTTTTTGGCCCTTCCTTGTAGTATGTAGGATCTTAGTTTCCTGACCAGGGATTGAAACCACACCCCCTGCATTGGAACTGTGGCGTCTTAGCCACTGAATTTTTTTTTTTTTTTTCTGAATATTTTTGATCTGTGTTGGCTGAATTCAAGGATACAAAAAAAAAAAGAAGAAGAAGAAAAAAAAACAAAGATATGGAGGGCCAACTACATCCTCCTCTGCCTATAAAAAAGGAAAGTTGGGCGGACCCAATACTTGCCCCAGGCCCCTGTTAGTGATTGCTTTTTATCAAAGGGGCAGTGCGGGGCTTGTCCCTTTGCTGGTTTACCTGGTAACTAATAAGTCCACCTGGTTTCATTCCCTGCCTCTTTCACATGGTGGGGTGTTGCTTCAAGACCTGGCTCCTAACATGTAAGCTCCCCCTCCATTAAACTATCGATTATCTTTGTTGCTGACTCCAGGCTCTTTCTTTGTTCTTAAAGTTGGGCAAGAGCAGGCCTTGGAGGCCTGTGGGATGTAGCCCAATACTGAATTAAAAAGGGAGGGGCTCGATCTAGCATAAGGAGAAGAGGTTTTGCACAAATAATGTAGCATCGTGAAGCCATTGGGCTTCCCTGGCGGCTCAGTGGTAAAGACTCCGCCCACACTTAGGAGACGGGTTCGATCCCTGGGTCAGGAAGATCCGCTGGAGAAGGAAGTGGTTACCCACTCCAGCATTCTTTCCTGGAAAATCCCATGGACAAAGGAGCCTGGCGGACTGCAGTCTGTGGAGTCACAAAGAGCTGGGCAGGACTGAGCGACTGAACGACAACATGACGCTATCATTTAATTGATTAAAGACAGGATCGCACAGTCTCCTTTTGGAATAGTCATTGCTCTGATTTACATCAGTAATTATGGATACAATTCTATAAAAAACCAAGATGATGTAGTAGGCACTTTCATATGCATAAGCCTGGGAATAGGAAAATATTTTTTTCAATGTAGTATTAAACATTCTAAGATGTTGAGTAGTGAGGGAATCTGCTTAACCTCTAGCTCTGCATCTCCCCCAGTTTGAATTCTGAGCCCTGCTTTGAATAACTAATATGCTGCGGAATATATCACAGAAGCCCCTGTTTATACTTAAGTGTGTACACTTTCAGAAACAAATTAACTCAAGAGCTCATTGACAAAGATTTGGCTCAGATAGATCTGCGAGTTCAACCTCATCATTAGAGTTACAGACAGTAGCAAAATAATTAATATCCAGGGATCTGAGTAGGAGGTTGTTTATGATAGTATTTGGGTGGGTCCTTGAGTAGTTTCTTTCTCTCTTGGAGAAAGCAGGGATGTGTACATTTGGGGATGATAACATTTAGCTCTGGAGCCCTTAGCAACAGTAGCAATGTGACGTCTCAAGCTCTGGCATGTTGTGTCTGTGGTCAGGGCTCCTTTTCCTCAAGGTAGCATTCCAGTGTCTGCAGGTACTTTCAGGCAGACAATACTCTCCTCGGTGGTTTTGGGGGCGTCCATGTTGGTGAAGGAATTTCATATCTAAGGCAGAGACACCTGGTCTTCTTGCAATTCATTTCATTCTGTTTTTTTCTTTTTGGCTGCTTCCTGTGGCAGGCAGAATCTTATTTTCCCCACCAGAGATTTAACACATGTCCCCTTTCAGTGAAAGTGTGGAGTTTTAACTACTAGGCCATGAGAGAAGTCCCTCATTTCATTCTTGAGGTGCAGATGTTGAAGCATCACCACTGGATAGGCTTTTCCAACTGGTATTTCCAATTCCTAGAATTGATTCTCTGGAAAACTGTAAAAAATAAAAAAAAAATTTTTTTTTTTCCAACAGATGCTGTACCAGCACATTGTTGGTATGCTATACCAATACATCAATAAAACATGGCAATGCACGAATCACATTGGTGTCTATTTTGAGTTTTGAAGCCTGGTGGTACACTCTCACATTCGTTTTTCTCACCTTTATAAGATCTGTCAAGGTGTTTTGCGTTACCTTGCCCTCTGTATGGGCTTCCCTGGTGGCTCAGTGGTAGAGATTCTACCTCCCAGTCTATAAGACTTGGGTTTGATCCCTCGGTCGGGAAGAATCCCTGGAAAAGGAAATGGCAACTCCAGTACTCTTGCCTGGGAAATCCCATGAACAGATGAGACCTGTCAGGCTAAAGTCCACAGGGTCACAAAAGAGTCCAACAAAACTTAGTAATTAAACAACAAAAAAATACACATCCTGTTCATATGTGCATTTGGTAATGCCAGAGACTTTACAAAAACTTTGAGAAGACAGATGACTGTTTTGGAAATGTGACCTTAAGCTGGGTATTAGGCATCTCTGTTCTTTTTTTTTTTCTCCTCGCCAAAGGGCATGCAGGATAGTAGTTCCCTGACTAGCCGTTGAACCTGTGTCCCCTGCAGTGGAAGTTTAGGGTCCCAACCACTGGACTGTTGGGAAACCCCCAAGGCATCTCCATTCTTAAAATGTGCTAGAGACACTCCTACTTGGGAAAATTTTCACTGATTTCTTCCCACAGAGTTTTCAGCTGCATTCCACCTTTTGGGTTCTTCCCCTCTCCTTTCTTTTTCTTTTTAAAATTTATTTATTTATTTTTTGTGCAGGTTCTTCTTTGTGGCACATATGGGCTCAG
Source organism: Tragulus kanchil (assembly GCA_022376925.1). NCBI lineage: Eukaryota > Metazoa > Chordata > Mammalia > Artiodactyla > Tragulidae > Tragulus > Tragulus kanchil. Next base: position 152,595,620 of record JAIOJX010000006.1, read on the forward strand.
CCGTTGTCTTATGCTAGCTTAGTTGCCCTGCAGCGTGTGGGATCTTAGTTCTCCAACCAGGGATCAAACCTGTGTCCCCTGCATAGAAAGGAGGATTCTTCTTTTTTTTTTTTTTTTAAAGATTTATTTATTTATTTATTTTGGTGGTAGGGGTGTAGGGAGGGAGGGGAGCAGGCGGACCACTTCTATTGGTCTTTCATTTGTCCATTTTCATCCATCTTTTTTCTTTGGCCCGTGTGGGCCTCCCATCGCGCTGGCCTCTGTTGTTGCAGAGCACCGGCTCTGGGCACATGCGCTCCAGAGCTCCAGCTCGGTAGTTGGACACATCAGTCCAGCCGCTCCACGGCACGTGGGATCTTCCCAGGCCAGGACTCGAACCGGCGCCCCTTGCACTGCAAGGCGGTGTCCTTACCCACTGGACCACCAGGGAAGCCCAGAAAGGAGGATTCTTAACCCCTGACTCACCAATCAGATTCTCCACCTCTCTTTTCTTTCTCTGCTATTTTCCTCTCCAGAGAAGCACTGGATATTATGCTTATTTTCTCATTCAGGGTCATTTAAACTGTTTGATTGATGATAGGGCTCTTGAAAATATTCCTTTGAGCTTCGCTTCTTTGCCTTCAAGTGACCAATCGCCCCTCTCCGGGCTCAAGACAGCCTTTTTCCTAAGAAAATAAGGGAATGATATTTTTACTTCATTACACTTTATTTTGCATTTGCATTGTTCAGTTTGGTACTAAAAGAAATATGTAATAATCCTTTTCAAAAAAATCGTAGTTTTAATGGGCTTTAGATGACAGTCTTCTTTTGCTATTGCAAAAGGGGCAAAGACCATACAGTAAGTTCCCTATGTATGGACCTTCCAGTTGTAAACTTTAAAAGGTGTGAATCTGTGTTTGCATGTCCAATCATATAAGTTAGTCCACGTGTCTGGTGTACATTGTCAAGTGTGTGCATCTCTTTGCAAGTGGTTATACTTTACTGTAAAGTACTATATAGACTGCAGTAGTCCAATACCTTTATTTCAAGCCTAGGATGTCAAAAGACAAGCGTAAAAACAGGCGTGGTAAAGATGGTGCTACTGTATTCTTCAGTGTACTGTACTATAAGATTAAAAATGTTTATTTTCCCATGTTTTTTATGTATTATTTGTGTGAAAAGCATTATAAACCTATTCCACTACAGTAGTATATAGCTGATTGTGTTAGTTGAGTACCTAGGCTAACTTTGTTGGACTTAACAAGCAAATCAGGCTTACTTACAAATGCACTCTTGAAACAGAACTTGTCTGTATGGAGTGGATTTACTGTCCTTAGTGTTACAAACTGTGACTTATCTGGGTCATTATTCTCTAGAAAATCTTTTTCTGCCAGATGTCTTCCCTCACAACAAGGTTAAACCAGTATGCTTGTCACCTGCCTTACGGGATCTTACAGGCTAAGTCTGCATGGAAGCCCAGAAGTTAATGTAATCCTGGGGCTGAGTTTTTCAGCAAGAAAGCCTTCATAGTCATATCGGCTCTGAGACTCCTAGTGGTTTCCTAAACACACAGCTTTCCTGGACTGAAGCACAGAAACTGGCATAATTCAACTGGATATTTTCCTTTGATGCCCTTGATTTTGGTATCAGATTCTCCACCTTTTTCTTTCTCTGCTATTTTCCTCTCAGAGAAGCACTGGATATTATGCTTATTTTCTCATTCAGGGTCATTTAAACTGTTTGATTGATGATAGGGCTCTTGAAAATATTCCTTTGAGCTTCGCTTTGCCTTCAAGTGACCAATCGCCCTCTCCGGCTCAAGACAGCCTTTTCCTAAGAAAATAAGGGAATGATATTTTTACTTCATTACACTTTATTTTGCATTTGCATTGTTCAGTTTGGTACTAAAAGAAATATGTAATAATCCTTTTCAAAAAAATCGTAGTTTTAATGGGCTTTAGATGACAGTCTTCTTTTGCTATTGCAAAAGGGGCAAAGACCATACAATAAGTTCCCTATGTATGGACCTTCCAGTTGTAAACTTTAAAAGGTGTGAATCTGTGTTTGCATGTCCAATCATATAAGTTAGTCCACGTGTCTGGTGTACATTGTCAAGTGTGTGCATCTCTTTGCAAGTGGTTATACTTTACTGTAAAGTACTATATAGACTGCAGTAGTCCAATACCTTTATTTCAAGCCTAGGATGTCAAAAGACAAGCGTAAAAACAGGCGTGGTAAAGATGGTGCTACTGTATTCTTCAGTGTACTGTACTATAAGATTAAAAATGTTTATTTTCCCATGTTTTTTATGTATTATTTGTGTGAAAAGCATTATAAACCTATTCCACTACAGTAGTATATAGCTGATTGTGTTAGTTGAGTACCTAGGCTAACTTTGTTGGACTTAACAAGCAAATCAGGCTTACTTACAAATGCACTCTTGAAACAGAACTTGTCTGTATGGAGTGGATTTACTGTCCTTAGTGTTACAAACTGTGACTTATCTGGGTCATTATTCTCTAGAAAATCTTTTTCTGCCAGATGTCTTCCCTCACAACAAGGTTAAACCAGTATGCTTGTCACCTGCCTTACGGGATCTTACAGGCTAAGTCTGCATGGAAGCCCAGAAGTTAATGTAATCCTGGGGCTGAGTTTTTCAGCAAGAAAGCCTTCATAGTCATATCGGCTCTGAGACTCCTAGTGGTTTCCTAAACACACAGCTTTCCTGGACTGAAGCACAGAAACTGGCATAATTCAACTGGATATTTTCCCTTTGATGCCCTCAAGTTTTGGTATTATGTGAGAATAAACACCTTTAGGTTTATCTAAAAATTAGTATTATATCAGGATAGAAGTTGTCGTATTGAAACATTATCAAATAAAAACCTGGTTCATTTCAAACGTTTTTCAAAGACCCTTAGAATGGATTAAGAGACTTTAGGTAGTGGGGCTTCCCTGGTGGTCCAGTGACTGAAACCCCATGCTGTCAATGCAGGTAGCCTGGATTCAATTCCTGGTCAGGGAACTAGATCCCGCATGCTGCAACTAAGAGTTTCCATGCTGCAACTGAAAACCCTGCACACAGCAACTAAGATCCAGGCAGCCAAATAAATAAATAAATAAATATATTTTAAAATGATAGACACTTCAGGGACTTCTGCTACTGTGAAGAAAATAAGTACTAAAACAAGAAAAGAAAAGAAGTACTGACACAATGAGGTATGGGATGCCTTGTGCCTTGGACAAGGAGACAGGCAAAAGGCATTATAGACAAAGAGGGAGACAGGATTCCTTGCATTTTCTTTAAAAACATTACTTATAGTTGTCTCTGACTTTAGTGGCTTATACTTTCAGTTTATTGTTGAGAAAGCCCTGAGTTCTCCCTTATGCATCTGAAGGTATTGTGAGATTTCCTGGTTGAAGAATTAAGTCACTTTTCCGCTTCAAGGGAGACTTCTGGTCCATTTATAGGTGACACATTTTATAGAGGGACCCTAATCATTGAATTTGGCTTTCACCTCTTTATCATCTTCACAATTCTGTCCCACATTTAATTTTTATATCTGCATCAAGTTCATTTCCATGCATTGCATAGTTTGCTCTGGATGATGAGTCTCTGGGCAAGCCATTGCTTCCTCAGGGCTCCTTTCACCTCTTTGTTTCTAATTGTGTAAATAAATGGATTCAGAAGGGGAGTGAGGATTGTATTCAGCACGGACACTACCTTATTCATCTTAAAGGAGGAGTGTGCAGTGGGTCTCAGATACATGAACAAAACAGCTCCGTAGAGAAGGGAGACCACTGTCAGGTGAGAGGCACAGGTAGAGAAAGCCTTCTGGCGACCAGTGGCTGAAGGAATCCGTAGGATGGTGGACAGGATACAGGCATAAGAAATCACAGTGAAGAGGAGTCCGCAACTGGGGGATATTATGTTTCCTTTGATGCCCTCAAGTTTTGGTATTATGTGAGAATAAACACCTTTAGGTTTATCTAAAAATTAGTATTATATCAGGATAGAAGTTGTCGTATTGAAACATTATCAAATAAAAACCTGGTTCATTTCAAACGTTTTTCAAAGACCCTTAGAATGGATTAAGAGACTTTAGGTAGTGGGGCTTCCCTGGTGGTCCAGTGACTGAAACCCCATGCTGTCAATGCAGGTAGCCTGGATTCAATTCCTGGTCAGGGAACTAGATCCCGCATGCTGCAACTAAGAGTTTCCATGCTGCAACTGAAAACCCTGCACACAGCAACTAAGATCCAGGCAGCCAAATAAATAAATAAATAAATATATTTTAAAATGATAGACACTTCAGGGACTTCTGCTACTGTGAAGAAAATAAGTACTAAAACAAGAAAAGAAAAGAAGTACTGACACAATGAGGTATGGGATGCCTTGTGCCTTGGACAAGGAGACAGGCAAAAGGCATTATAGACAAAGAGGGAGACAGGATTCCTTGCATTTTCTTTAAAAACATTACTTATAGTTGTCTCTGACTTTAGTGGCTTATACTTTCAGTTTATTGTTGAGAAAGCCCTGAGTTCTCCCTTATGCATCTGAAGGTATTGTGAGATTTCCTGGTTGAAGAATTAAGTCACTTTTCCGCTTCAAGGGAGACTTCTGGTCCATTTATAGGTGACACATTTTATAGAGGGACCCTAATCATTGAATTTGGCTTTCACCTCTTTATCATCTTCACAATTCTGTCCCACATTTAATTTTTATATCTGCATCAAGTTCATTTCCATGCATTGCATAGTTTGCTCTGGATGATGAGTCTCTGGGCAAGCCATTGCTTCCTCAGGGCTCCTTTCACCTCTTTGTTTCTAATTGTGTAAATAAATGGATTCAGAAGGGGAGTGAGGATTGTATTCAGCACGGACACTACCTTATTCATCTTAAAGGAGGAGTGTGCAGTGGGTCTCAGATACATGAACAAAACAGCTCCGTAGAGAAGGGAGACCACTGTCAGGTGAGAGGCACAGGTAGAGAAAGCCTTCTGGCGACCAGTGGCTGAAGGAATCCGTAGGATGGTGGACAGGATACAGGCATAAGAAATCACAGTGAAGAGGAGTGACCCTGGGATCACCAGGACGGTTGCCAAGAATCCCATGAGCTCCAAGATGCTTGTGTCTGCACAGGCTGCTTTCAAGATGGGACCAATATCACAGTAAAAGTGACTGATGACATTGCTGCCACAGAATGGCAACTGGATGAGCAGCACTACCTGACAAAAGACAATGATGAAGCCCACCACCCAGGAGCTGAAGGCCAGTTGCAAGCAGAGTTTGCTGGTCATGAGGGTGGGGTAGCGGAGGGGCTTGCAGATGGCCAGGTAACGGTCAAAAGACATGACGGTGAGGATGAAGAACTCAGTGGTGCCCAGGAAGAAGTGGAAGAAGGCCTGCAGCAGGCAGCAGGCAGTGCAGATAGCTGTTCTTGCCACCACCAAGGTCTCTAGCAGTTTGGGGATGACCGTGGTGGTGTACCAGATCTCCAGGAAGGACAGGTTGCAGAGGAAGAAGTACATTGGGATTTGTAACCGGGGCTCAGCCCAGACAGTGGCGATAATGAGCCCATTGCCTGCAAGGGTTAACATGTAGATGAGAAGGATGATTATAAAGAGAGCGGTCTGCAGTCCTTGGATACCAGGAAAGCCTAAGAGGACGAACTCTTTGATTGCAGTGCCATTTCTCATGTCCCTTGGTGCTCTAGAAAAATGGGCAAGAAAGTAGCTCCTTAGCATCTCACACTCAAATGTGCTTCAGACAAAAAGAGAGAGAGAGAGAGACCTTCTTTGTGGTCCCGTGGCTAAGTCTCCACACTCCCCATGCAGTGGGCCTGGTCTGAGAACTAAGATTCCACATGCTTCAGCTAAGTCTGTATGCCACAACTAAAGATGCCACATATGGCAATGAAGATGAAGATCCTCAACTAAAACCCTGTGCACCCAAATAAACCCTGTGCAACCAAATAAATAAATATTTAAGAAAAAAAATAGTGGGAGAATGGATACATGTATATGTATAGCTGAGTCCGCTTGCTGTCTGCCTAAAACTATCACCACATTGTTAATGGGATGTACTCCAATATAAAATAAAAACAAAGAGAATTCTGATGCTATTTAAGGTCTTTCATGACACGTCCCTTCTTCATGTGCACATATACACCAAGCACTGCTTTCTTACTCATGATTTGGCTTGTTCCTTTGCCAGCTAAACCAGCCTTTAATGGACTTCGAAGAGTACACTCGGTAAGTGGAAAAGTACTTTTTCACCCTTATACAACTATGAGAACAATCTTTGTAAGTACATGTCCATAACCCACGTGGTTATTTAAAATGAACTGTGTATGTGATAGTATGCGTTTCCCAGGCGGTAGTGAACCTGGCTGCCAATGCAGGAGCCGCAGGAGACGTGGGTTTGGTCTCTGGGTTGGGAAGATCACCTACCGGAGGGCATGGCAACCCACTCCAGTGTCCTCGCTTGGAGAATCCCATGGACAGAGCCTGGCCGGCTGCAGTCTGTGGGGTCTCAGAGAATCATACATGACTTAGCAACTGAGCACACGGGCATCCAATGGTCTGTCTACACACGCTCGGCTGTAGTCTCCCAAGAAGTAAATCGCAATCTCGTATTATATTCTGAAAGAAAGTTCCTTACTTAGAAATATGTTTAAGAAAGCTGATTTTATATACACATGTTTGTGTGCATTTTTTTAACTAAAAATCATCACTGTTGTTAGCAGTGAGATACAACTTAGATAGTATGGATGGCATCACTGATTCAATGGGCATGAACTTGGGCACACTTAGGGAGACAGTGAGGGGGGACGTCCAGCGAGAGTGCCGCGGTCCATGGGATCCCAAGAGACAGACATGACTTTGAGACTGAACAATCACAACACAACTTAGATACCAGAGCAGATGTTTTTTTCAAAAGAACCCAGTTCCAAATTCTAATTCAGACTCAGTTTTTAAAAAAGTAAGCTAAAAAAAAAAAATCAAAGTAAATTAATAGACTTGCTTAGCAAGCAGGGATGGAGTAAATTGTAATTTACAATTCCAGGACCAACTGAATCAGAACCTCCTATACAGAAAAACCTCATGAGTGCATATTGTATAAAGATCTGTAGATACAAATCTAATACAGACAGGAGGCTAGCAAATGCTAAGGATAACAAACTGGGAATCCTAGAAATACATATCTGTTAAAGTCTTCCTTTGTAACTAAGTATCTTTCAATACCAAGTAAAGCATTCTTATTTATATATGCAAATTCATAAATTGAGCACTTTCTGTTCCACTAAAATTCACCAGAAAACAGTAAAATTATTTCCTATCTTATTGAGGCTATTCTTTCATATGGTTCTTTGCTGTGTGTAAGGTAAACTGCTCTGGAATGAATTGCCCTGTTTTCACAGTATATAAGAAACTTAGCATAAAGAGGCAGGTCACAGCTGAGTGATAGTTTGCTTAATTCTACTTACATATGAGAAAGCATGAATTCTCTGAGAATTTAGGGTAAAAAGTATTTCCTTTCTCTCCCATCTCTCTTCTAAACCTGGAAAAAGTTATTTTTTGTCTTTAATGTCACAAATTCTAGTTCTCTTCCATGAAACTATGAAAGACAGAGATGTAATTGGATTTATATTAATGTGCAGTATAGCTGGCCATGAGCTCAGTTCCTATAAACAGGGTAGATAGAGGTTTATTGTCATTCCCCATACAGAGGATGGTGGCATTCTGTCCTGGCCAATACAAAATTTCTAAGGGCTAAACATTCAGAATTTGGGAATTATACCTATTTATTCCACAGACATTTGTTGTGAGCTTACTATGTTCCAGAGTCTTCCCTGGTGGCTCAGATGGTAAAGAATCTGCCTCCAGTGTGGAAGACCAGGGTTTGTTCCCTGGGTTGGGAAGATCCCCTGGAGAAGGGAATGGCAACCCATTCCAGTATCCATGCCTGGAGAATTCCGTGGACAGAGGAGTCTGGTGGGCTACAGTCCATGGGGTCACAAAGAGTCAGACACGACTGAATATATAACACTTACTATGTTTCAAGTCTTGCTTGAGGATTAGGGAGCCTCTCATTAAAATTGTTTTTTTCAAATTTTTGGTCACACTGAGAGGCACGTGGGGTTTTAGTTCCCCAACCAGGGATGAAACCTATGCCCCCTGCATCGGAAGTCCAGTCTTAACCACTGGATTCCCGGGGAAGTCCCCAGGGAGCTCATCATTTAGATTGGGAGAGAGCCCATATACAACAATTACAACACGACCTAGTGAGTGCAAATGTAGAGGTGTGCACGGATTGTTTTGAAAACAACCAGCCAGGATAGGGGTTAACAAAGGTTTTCCAGGAAGGGAGGTGCCTAGGCCCAGTCTAGATGAGTGCAATAGGAAAAGAGAGCGGGGTGTGGAGGGGAAACGCATTCCAGACAAGAATCCAATGAATGCTTATGAGCCTGAGCTGGAGCAGAGAATCTAAACTGAGCTGAAACTGGAGTTAGATTTGTCCCAGTACTTCTAGGTAAGTTGACGGGGGGACAGGCTTCCTGTAAGTCAGTTTACAAGATGGATTCGTGAGTTTTTTTGCAGGGAGAACCTTGAGTCAGGGAGTATGCGAACGTAGGACAACTGTGAGTGTGTGTGTGTGTGTGTGTGTGTGTGTGTGTAAAATAGGGTATCAGCCTTCCTCCCCAGCACACGTGCATGTTTGTGCTTTACAGAGGAAGGCTGCAGGTGGTGACTGAGCTTCTTCAAGATTCTGGAGTGACTAGGTCAGTACCTTGAGGGTAACATCCAAACTCCTTAGCAAGGCATTCAGGGCCTCTGATGCTCCTGTCTTACCTTATCTTCCAGCCTGATTTTTTCTGTTTTTCTTTTGCCCTCTCTGTCCTATGCTCCATGATTATTGAATTATCAAGGTTCAGAGCTTGACAAACTCTGTAAATACAGTTTTACAGAGTGAAAGTTGTTCAGTCATGTCCAACTCTTTGGGACCTATGAGCTGGGGCCTGTCAGGCTCCTCTGTCCATGGAATTTCCCAGGCAACAATACTGTAGTGGGTTGCCATTCCCTTCTTCCGGGGATCTTCTCAACCCTGGCATCCAACCCAGGTCTCCCACATTGTAAGCAGATTCTTTACCGTCTGAGCCACCAGAGAGGCCCAAGAACATTGGAGTGGGTACCCTATCCCTTCGCCAGGAGACCTTCTGGATCCAGGAATTGAACTGGAGTTTCCTGCATTGCAGGGGGATTCTTTACCATCTGAGCTTCCAGGAAGCCCTGATGCTTTACAGGACCACACTAATTCATTTACATATTGCCTTTGTCTGCTTCTGGGCTCCAGGGGCTGAGCTGAGCTGAGCAGCTGCAACAGAGACCAGATGGTCCCCAGATCCTAGAATATTCACTGTCAGGCCCCTCAAAAAAGCCTTCTGAGCCCTGCTCTAGTTCCCTAAAAATGCCAGCCTCTCTTTCTTTAAAATGTTTATTTGGCTGCGCTGGGTCTTCGTTGAAGCACGCAGGATCCTTTAGTTGGAGCATGGGAACTTTAATGGACCCGCGAGCATCTAAACTGAGCTGAAACTGGAGTTAGATTTGTCCCAGTACTTCTAGGTAAGTTGACGGGGGGACAGGCTTCCTGTAAGTCAGTTTACAAGATGGATTCGTGAGTTTTTTTGCAGGGAGAACCTTGAGTCAGGGAGTATGCGAACGTAGGACAACTGTGAGTGTGTGTGTGTGTGTGTGTGTGTGTGTGTGTGTAAAATAGGGTATCAGCCTTCCTCCCCAGCACACGTGCATGTTTGTGCTTTACAGAGGAAGGCTGCAGGTGGTGACTGAGCTTCTTCAAGATTCTGGAGTGACTAGGTCAGTACCTTGAGGGTAACATCCAAACTCCTTAGCAAGGCATTCAGGGCCTCTGATGCTCCTGTCTTACCTTATCTTCCAGCCTGATTTTTTCTGTTTTTCTTTTGCCCTCTCTGTCCTATGCTCCATGATTATTGAATTATCAAGGTTCAGAGCTTGACAAACTCTGTAAATACAGTTTTACAGAGTGAAAGTTGTTCAGTCATGTCCAACTCTTTGGGACCTATGAGCTGGGGCCTGTCAGGCTCCTCTGTCCATGGAATTTCCCAGGCAACAATACTGTAGTGGGTTGCCATTCCCTTCTTCCGGGGATCTTCTCAACCCTGGCATCCAACCCAGGTCTCCCACATTGTAAGCAGATTCTTTACCGTCTGAGCCACCAGAGAGGCCCAAGAACATTGGAGTGGGTACCCTATCCCTTCGCCAGGAGACCTTCTGGATCCAGGAATTGAACTGGAGTTTCCTGCATTGCAGGGGGATTCTTTACCATCTGAGCTTCCAGGGAAGCCCCTGATGCTTTACAGGACCACACTAATTCATTTACATATTGCCTTTGTCTGCTTCTGGGCTCCAGGGGCTGAGCTGAGCTGAGCAGCTGCAACAGAGACCAGATGGTCCCCAGATCCTAGAATATTCACTGTCAGGCCCCTCAAAAAAGCCTTCTGAGCCCTGCTCTAGTTCCCTAAAAATGCCAGCCTCTCTTTCTTTAAAATGTTTATTTGGCTGCGCTGGGTCTTCGTTGAAGCACGCAGGATCCTTTAGTTGGAGCATGGGAACTTTTAGCTGTGGCATGTGGGATCCCTGGCTAGGGATCGCATCCAAACCCCCTACATCAGGAGTGCAGAGTCTTGGCTACTGCACCACCAGGGAGGGCTCAGTCTCTCTCATGTCTCCTAATCATTGTTCATGCCATTCTTAGCCTTTCCCTAATCTCTTCATTATTTGACGAAATCCTTTTTGAATTTGGGTCTCAGATGAGGCACCACCTTCTGGGAAATCTTCTCTGACTTCCCATCTCTGGTCTAGGAAAGATGCTACTCTTAGTTGCTTGTGCTTGCATAACATTCTGGGGTTATCTATACCTGAACACCTAGAACATTGTATTTCCTACTTCCTTTCCTTCCTCTGTGAACTCTAAGCCCCTTGAGAGCAGCACTAGTATCTGAAGAACCTAAGTGTAGAGTTTGGCACAAAATAAGCCCTCAATAGATGGTTTCTAAATGGTTACATAAGTGGAAACTTTGTTGATTCTGTGTCTCCAGTTACCTATACATTTTTGTAAATGGATATATGCATATGTTCCCCAAATGCTACCATTTCAGGAAATGTTGCTGAATAATTTGTCCAGTCTGCAGCTGCCTCTAGCTTTTCTAAGTTTCACTGCATGCAAACCTTTCTTCTCGATTTTTTCCTGATCAAGAATATGCATTTCCAACTACATTCTGGATATTATCCAAGCCCTCCAGGCTGCCCAGAGTACAGATACTTTTCTTAACCCACTTAGTACTCAGTGGCTTGGGATACAGATGAGTCATTTTTCTCCCAAGCTATGCTGTTGCAATCAAGAATCTTTCATATCTCTTAATCTTTTCATAGTCTCCAAAGAAGAAAAAAACATAAAAGCATTAATATATTTTTTTTTTCTGGATCTCGGCTCAAGGCAATATGTCCCTAGCTTTTTTTTTTTTTTAACTTTGTTCGCTTATTTATTTTTTATTTTGTGTTGGAACATAGCTGATTAACAATACTCTGAGAATTTCAGGCCATATACCTGTATCCATTCTCCCCTAAACTACTCTATATCCAGGCTGTTGCATAACGTTGACCAGAATTCCATGTGCTGTACAATAGATCCTTGTTTGCTTATTCATTTTGTTTTTTAGTTGTTGATAAAGACTAACGTCAATTTTTAAAAGAGACTTTGATCATACAATCAACTTAAAGATGTTCAGTTGCATACAATCTTAAAGCAGGGGTGCTCAGAATATATACTATAAACTGCACAAAGGAAGTCATCAAAAAATCAAGGGAACATTATTAAGTTGGGATGAGAACAGACAAAACCAGTTTGAAATTCATTCCAGAGATTGATGTTTTGGGGTAAGATGCAGTGAATTTAGGTCGTCATTTTACTTAGAAAGGTCCAAGTCCAAGAGACTGCAGGAGACTGAAATTCATTTATTGCAATACGCAGCAAGGTTTCAAGGTATTGAGGCTACCATATCTATTCATTCTAGAGAAGAGCAGAAGTTTACCCCAAATGGTACTCTTTCCATTTCTGTGGCAGCATAATACTCACAGTGCTAACGATTCCCAGGGAAACACTTTGATCCTGAGGTGTTCCTTGTCCATGAGTGGACTGAAAAAAAAAGGAGAGACTGGTTATAAAGGTGATCTAATGGAACAGAAAGGTTTCCTTCTCCCTTTGCACAAAGAAAAATGAATCTTTCTAGAATGTAAGGCAACTTCTGTTATGCATCACTGAATTTTATTCATAAAACTTTTAAGAAATGGCAAGACTTCCTTTTACTGAAAATGCTCGGTAGGTCTGTTCATGCTGATCTAGGTCAAGAGTTTCTCTCTCAAAATAGTGATTTGTTAGTGGGGCATTTTTGCTGATTCTTCTGGGACATCAGTCTCCATAGATCTGCTTCACAGACTCCCAGGAGAAATGGGAGGACTCGCTAAAAGTTTATTCGTAAGTCAAGCTGAGGAATTTGCAGTTTTCTAAATCTTAATTGGTACAGTCGTCCTTGTACTCCTGAAGTAATTAATCAAAGTCTAGGAAGCAGAGGTGTTATGGGATTTAAATCTTGGATTTCTGTTTCTCCAAGAAGAGAAATCAGTGATCTCTTAATAATCAAATGGTATCTTCTGATGAAATCAATTGAATCAAGGGTAGGAAATTTGCTTAATAATATGAAAAATGGCCAGGTATTAAGAAATGCAAGAGTAAGGTAACTGTATTTGATTTTCTTATAAGCTATCTTATTTTGATACTTGAAAATACAAAATCTTAAAGCAGGGGTGCTCAGAATATATACTATAAACTGCACAAAGGAAGTCATCAAAAAATCAAGGGAACATTATTAAGTTGGGATGAGAACAGACAAAACCAGTTTGAAATTCATTCCAGAGATTGATGTTTTGGGGTAAGATGCAGTGAATTTAGGTCGTCATTTTACTTAGAAAGGTCCAAGTCCAAGAGACTGCAGGAGACTGAAATTCATTTATTGCAATACGCAGCAAGGTTTCAAGGTATTGAGGCTACCATATCTATTCATTCTAGAGAAGAGCAGAAGTTTACCCCAAATGGTACTCTTTCCATTTCTGTGGCAGCATAATACTCACAGTGCTAACGATTCCCAGGGAAACACTTTGATCCTGAGGTGTTCCTTGTCCATGAGTGGACTGAAAAAAAAAGGAGAGACTGGTTATAAAGGTGATCTAATGGAACAGAAAGGTTTCCTTCTCCCTTTGCACAAAGAAAAATGAATCTTTCTAGAATGTAAGGCAACTTCTGTTATGCATCACTGAATTTTATTCATAAAACTTTTAAGAAATGGCAAGACTTCCTTTTACTGAAAATGCTCGGTAGGTCTGTTCATGCTGATCTAGGTCAAGAGTTTCTCTCTCAAAATAGTGATTTGTTAGTGGGGCATTTTTGCTGATTCTTCTGGGACATCAGTCTCCATAGATCTGCTTCACAGACTCCCAGGAGAAATGGGAGGACTCGCTAAAAGTTTATTCGTAAGTCAAGCTGAGGAATTTGCAGTTTTCTAAATCTTAATTGGTACAGTCGTCCTTGTACTCCTGAAGTAATTAATCAAAGTCTAGGAAGCAGAGGTGTTATGGGATTTAAATCTTGGATTTCTGTTTCTCCAAGAAGAGAAATCAGTGATCTCTTAATAATCAAATGGTATCTTCTGATGAAATCAATTGAATCAAGGGTAGGAAATTTGCTTAATAATATGAAAAATGGCCAGGTATTAAGAAATGCAAGAGTAAGGTAACTGTATTTGATTTTCTTATAAGCTATCTTATTTTGATACTTGAAAAGACAAAAATCTTAAACTGTTGAGGGTCATACAGAGAACCGATGGAAATAGCATGCATGTTGTTAATTGCTAATTGGGGGAGACTCTGTAAAAGAGGAAGATAGAGTTGGAATTATAACCTAAGAAAATAAACTCTAGCAAGATATAATTTACATAGAGTAAAGAGCAGTCATTTTAAATTTACCATTTAATGAATTTTGACAGATGTATATGCCTATGAATTAATAGCTACCACTTCTATTAAGATCGAGAATGTTTCCAACACTCTGAAAAGTTTGTTTGTGCCCATTTTCAGTTGGTCTAACTCAACACCTTCAATCATACCACAATCACTTACCTGATTTCTATGTCTGTAGATTTCCTGACTGTCCTATGGCTTCATATTAATGAAAAAGTACACTACATATACTCTTTTGTGCCTGGATGATTTCATTTTGGCAAACTAGCTTTGAGATTCATCCACGCTGTTGAGTATAAAAAGTCCATTCTTTTTAATTGCTGGGTAGTGTTCCACTGCATGACTATATTTACACCTTTGTGTGTGCGTGTGTGTGTGTGTGCGGGGGTTGGTTCCCTGACCAGGGATTGAACCTGCGCCCACAGTAGTGACAGTACAGAATCCTAACTACTAGACCACCAAGGAATTCCCTATATCACACTTTTTAAACTAATTTACTAGTTGATGAACTTTTGAGTTGTTTCAGTTTTGATTATTATAAATAAAGCTGTGATGAACAATCTTGTAGGAAATTTTTGAAAAGTATATGTTTTTATTTACTTGAGGTTAATGATTAGAAGAGAATTTCCTAAGTATGAGGTAAGTGTATGTTTAATTTTTAAAGAAAGAGGTGGCTGTTCTCCAATAAGGTTGCACCATTTTACAGTTCCATCAACAAATGTATGGGAGTCCTGGTGGCTCCATATTTCACCAATATTTGTTATTGTTATTTTTTAAAAAAAACATATAATAGGAGTACAGTTTTTCTCTTTATTCATTTTATTTGCATTTCTGTGATGACTAGTGATGTTGAGCACATGTTCATATGCCTATTCACTGTTCATATGCAATTTCTTATGGAGAATTCGTTTAAATCTTTTCTCTATTTAAAAGTTGATGGATTCCTTTTATTATTGTCATAAACGTTTAAAATTTTAAATATGAGTCCTTTGTCAGATAAAAAATTGAGAATATTTTCCCCAGTCTATCGCTTACTGTTGATTTTCTTTTTTTCTTGGCTGTGCTGTGAGGCACGTGGGAACTTAGTTCTCTGACCAGGGATTGAACCCTGGCCTCCTGCAGTGGCTGTGCAGAACCACTGGATTGCCGCTGAAGTCCACCGTTAGCTTTCTTTATATTCTGATATATACAAATTTTTAATTTTTGAGATCTAATTCATTAAGTTTTTTCTTCTTATGGTTCATATTTTGTCTTGAGTTTTTGTTTGTTTGAAATTTATTACATGTCCTTCATTTTGAAAAGTATTTTTGCTGTGTAAAGAATTCTAAACAGGCAGTTTATTCCACCTCCCAAGTAATTGAAAGATATTGTTGCATTATCTTTTTATTTTCATGGTTTCTAGTGAGATATCAGCTGTATTATGTATGTGTGTTGTAACATGTGTATGTCGGTAATTTAATCTGTTTGCTTTAAATATTTTTATTATTTATTTTGGCAATTTTATTATGATATGTATATGTGAATTTTCTTTTGTTTGTCTTGTTTGGTATTTGTTGCTCTTTGTGAAAAAGTGAGTTTATATTTTTCATTCAATTCTGAAATTTTCTTGTCACTGTCTTTTTTGTTTTTGTCTTACAATTACATATACATTAGATTACTGCTTATTGTCCCAAAGGCCAGTGGGGCTCTATTCATTTTGTTTTTTATCAATGGCTTTATCCATTCTCTGACATACAGTTTGGATAGTTTCTACATTTAGTCTCCAAATTTTTCTTATTGTGAAATGTTGAATCAGCTATTAAACCAATCCAGTAAAATTTTGCCTCAGCTGTCTGTGCTCTTCAGTTGCATTTGCTTCTTTTTCATATTTTTTATTTCCTTTCTCATTATGTTCACATTTTAAAAGATCTTAGAATGTATTTGTTGTTCTTCCATCACTACGTCATGGCTGACTCTTTTGGCCCCATGAACTGCAGCACACCAGGCTTTGTTGTCCTTCACTATTTCTTGGAGTTTGCTCAAGCTCATGTCCATGGAAACAGTGATGTCATCCAACCATCTCATCTGTGAGGTCAGGGAACCTCATGTCACAGCTAAAGATCCTGCATCTCGCAACTAAGACCTGGCACAGCCAAATAAATCAAAAAAAAAATCTTTTTTTTGTGCTCTATTTTTTTTTTTTTTTAATGAGGGTACAATTTTACAAATTTAAGTTCTTGCCTTCTGCATTGATATGAGTTTCTAGAGACAAGGTTATCCTCCCTCTTCCTGGTACAGGAAAGCAGACCCTTCCAAATGATCATTTCCCTTATACATGTAAATGTCTCTTACAAAAGGGTAACATCTGTTTCATTTTCAGACATTCTCCCATGTCCGAAGTTTCTCTAAAATAATCAGCCTGAAATAATCCTTATGCCAAAGAAACGTATTTTGGGGTGACAAGTTCTGCTCCGCAACAGAATACTCACCAAGCTGACTCACCTGAGCGTCATGATTGGAGGCACCTGCACTGGCGGGTTATTTAACAAGCGCTGGACTATGTGGTGTGAGGACGAACACGAATATGACATTGACTCTCTCTGTTGAAAATAAGTGAAGAGACCTTTTGCTTCTCCCATTTCCTGGAACACATACTTTGGAAAACTTCTAATTGTAAGGTCTTTCCTTATCTCTTTGAAATGTATATAAGCCATTCTTTTTTTTTTTAAAGAAACCAACTTAGCTTCTTGCCAACTTTCTAACCCAGAACTGTCTTTCTCAAGGACCTGGGAGCCATCTTTTTGAAGCATAAACAGCAAGCAAGATAGGGTTCTATCTCACAGTTTCTGTGCAAGGGACGGAGCCTAACTTACTTGGGTGCTTTACTGCAAGTTGAAAAACTTGCTCCTTTCATAAAGATTTGAGAAGTTTATTTTTGTTCTTCCATCACTACGTCATGGCTGACTCTTTTGGCCCCATGAACTGCAGCACACCAGGCTTTGTTGTCCTTCACTATTTCTTGGAGTTTGCTCAAGCTCATGTCCATGGAAACAGTGATGTCATCCAACCATCTCATCTGTGAGGTCAGGGAACCTCATGTCACAGCTAAAGATCCTGCATCTCGCAACTAAGACCTGGCACAGCCAAATAAATCAAAAAAAAAATCTTTTTTTTGTGCTCTATTTTTTTTTTTTTTTAATGAGGGTACAATTTTACAAATTTAAGTTCTTGCCTTCTGCATTGATATGAGTTTCTAGAGACAAGGTTATCCTCCCTCTTCCTGGTACAGGAAAGCAGACCCTTCAAATGATCATTTCCCTTATACATGTAAATGTCTCTTACAAAAGGGTAACATCTGTTTCATTTTCAGACATTCTCCCATGTCCGAAGTTTCTCTAAAATAATCAGCCTGAAATAATCCTTATGCCAAAGAAACGTATTTTGGGGTGACAAGTTCTGCTCCGCAACAGAATACTCACCAAGCTGACTCACCTGAGCGTCATGATTGGAGGCACCTGCACTGGCGGGTTATTTAACAAGCGCTGGACTATGTGGTGTGAGGACGAACACGAATATGACATTGACTCTCTCTGTTGAAAATAAGTGAAGAGACCTTTTGCTTCTCCCATTTCCTGGAACACATACTTTGGAAAACTTCTAATTGTAAGGTCTTTCCTTATCTCTTTGAAATGTATATAAGCCATTCTTTTTTTTTTTAAAGAAACCAACTTAGCTTCTTGCCAACTTTCTAACCCAGAACTGTCTTTCTCAAGGACCTGGGAGCCATCTTTTTGAAGCATAAACAGCAAGCAAGATAGGGTTCTATCTCACAGTTTCTGTGCAAGGGACGGAGCCTAACTTACTTGGGTGCTTTACTGCAAGTTGAAAAACTTGCTCCTTTCATAAAGATTTGAGAAGTTTATTTTTCTTCTGGGTAAAGCCAATTAGCAAACACAGAAGATCAGTCGAACTACTGAATGAATCTAGGATGAACTATGTCTTACAAATGGTGTCAAATCCTCTTACTGGAGGACTAGTTATTGTTTGTCTTGAAAATATGTATGTCATGGGCTGTGTTTGCCTGGTTACAAGAAAGGTTGAGGTTTCTTTCTGTCTTTGCAGGTTCTTAGCAGGTTGCCTGTGATATGCATCACATTCTGGCTTAATGTTTATTTTCTTTCTTTCTTTCTTTATTTTTGGCTATTCTGGGTTTTCACTGCTGCCACGGGCTCTTCTATAGTTGCAGGGAGTGGGGGCTACTCTCTAGTCGAGGTGAGCAGACTTCTTGTTGTGGTGACTTTTCTTGTTGTGGAACTCCGGCTCTAGGGACATGGGCTTCAGTAGTTGTGACGCAAGGGCTCAATAGTTGTGGCTCTGAGGCTCTAGATCACAGGCTTAATAGTTGTGGCTCACGGACCTAGTTGCTTCGAGGCATGTGGGATCTTCCCAGATCAGGGATCAAACTTGTGTCTCCTGCATTGGCAGATGAGCTCTTTACCACTGAGCCACCAAGGAAGCCCTTGTTTTCTTTAATTGGAGAATAACTGTCCCACAATGTTGTGCTGGTTTCTGCTGTACAACAACATGAATCAGCTATATGTATAAATATATCCCCTCCCTCCTGTTCCACCCCCTCCCCTTTAATGCTTATTTAATACTAAAAGTATTTTCTTTCCCTGTTGCCTTTTTGGAGTGATCTTCTGGGTTGGGAGACTTTGTTTTTAATTATATTTCCCCAACAATGGGTAATGGCGGAGAAGCAAGATTTAAAGTGTTCAGAGCCAGAAGCAAGAGCACGGCCGAGTCTGTGCAAAACTCTCCCCATCATTAGTCCCGTGAAACTGCAAGCAGGCTGTGTCATTGATGCCATTCAAGGCAGAGAGCCTCCACTGTCAGGTATATTCCCCACAATGCAGTGCATACTCTTACAAAGGCACTGTAGACATGTGCCTTAAATTTGACAAAACCATATACATTTATCCATTACAGGTATGTTGTGATGCTAAAAGTGACTTAAAATACAGCAACGTCAACTAATGAGAGGACCGTCAGCTCATAAAATATTGTATTATGTTTTCTGAATTGTGTAATATTTATAGTATTGTGTTGCTTTTAAAAACAGTAATTTGTTGGGAGTTGCTGCACAGTATGTGGGATCTCAGTTCCCTGATCAGGGATTGAACCCACGCCCTCCTGTGTTGGGAACGTGGAGTCTTAATCACTGGACTGCCAGGGAAGTCCCTCTCACACCTTTCTTATTTGACCTCTCCTCTCTGTTTATGCTTTGGGAGTTTCTTCCTCTTCTATGGACACAGTTATGTTGGATTAGATCTCTCCCTGATGGCCTCATTTAACCTGAACTACTTCCTTAAAAGCTTTATGTCCAAATAGTCAGTTGAGGACCTCACCTTATCCAGTCTGTCAGGGAGGGGCGGGGCACAATTCAGTCCATAAAAGCAGGTGACATATTTCATAAGCTATCTAGGCCCATGAGAAGGAAGGAGCACCGCATAAGATAACTGAAGAAAATCACTGAAAAGTTTGCTCTTCCTTATCTCTCGGCTCTACTCTTTTCATTTGTTCTTCCCTTTCGGCTGTGCTGTGCAGTGTGCAGGATCTTAGTTCCCCAACCAGGGATAGAACTCCTGGCCTCCACAGTGAGAATGTAGAGTCCCAGCCACTGGACCACCAAGGATTTGCTCCCTTCGTTTTTCTAGATTGGTGGTTTTGAATGGTGGGAGGGACTAGGAATATGTGGAGAAGAATTTAGAAAAGATGTGGTTGTAGAGATCCGCCTAATCTGTGTAAATTTCTGGTTTCTGTCAATATGAACTGTTGGCTTCCTCACAGAAAAACAGGCTCCCTCATGGAAAAACAATCTGGGAGAAACCAAAGAGGCAAGAGGGGAGCATGGCTTCCAGAATCTAGCAACAGTTAACCACCAGAGAACAAAAACCAGGATGGAAAAGCTCCAGGCAGACAAAAGGTTGTTTTTTCTTATTGGGAGGAGGCGGATAGTTGCAGCTTAGTTTCCAGGTCAGGAAGAGGAGGCTCCCTCAGCCTGGATTGGAGGAACATTTGTAAATTCTCTTGCTTTTCAAACCGTCAGTGCCTGTTCTGTGATGACGAAAATAAGCACTGGCGGTTCAACCAGGAAATACCGGCAGTGCAAAAACTGGACTGACTAAGGAGCTGATGTGGAAACAGGTATGAGCTAACCAGCAAAACACTTGCCTTCTTGCATTCCTGGTTCCTGGCAGATCATCAAGGTTGTGTATTACAGCCTAGGAGCCACCCAAAAGATTTTATGTCAGAAGTGACTTTTAAAAACAGTAATTTGTTGGGAGTTGCATTTGGAACCTGACTACCCACGCCCTCCTGTGTTGGGCCTTAAAGGAGCAAGTCCCTCTCACACCTTTCTTATTTGACCTCTCCTCTCTGTTTATGCTTTGGGAGTTTCTTCCTCTTCTATGGACACAGTTATGTTGGATTAGATCTCTCCCTGATGGCCTCATTTAACCTGAACTACTTCCTTAAAAGCTTTATGTCCAAATAGTCAGTTGAGGACCTCACCTTATCCAGTCTGTCAGGGAGGGCGGGCACAATTCAGTCCATAAAAGCAGGTGACATATTTCATAAGCTATCTAGGCCCATGAGAAGGAAGGAGCACCGCATAAGATAACTGAAGAAAATCACTGAAAAGTTTGCTCTTCCTTATCTCTCGGCTCTACTCTTTTCATTTGTTCTTCCCTTTCGGCTGTGCTGTGCAGTGTGCAGGATCTTAGTTCCCCAACCAGGGATAGAACTCCTGGCCTCCACAGTGAGAATGTAGAGTCCCAGCCACTGGACCACCAAGGATTTGCTCCCTTCGTTTTTCTGGATTGGTGGTTTTGAATGGTGGGAGGGACTAGGAATATGTGGAGAAGAATTTAGAAAAGATGTGGTTGTAGAGATCCGCCTAATCTGTGTAAATTTCTGGTTTCTGTCAATATGAACTGTTGGCTTCCTCACAGAAAAACAGGCTCCCTCATGGAAAAACAATCTGGGAGAAACCAAAGAGGCAAGAGGGGAGCATGGCTTCCAGAATCTAGCAACAGTTAACCACCAGAGAACAAAAACCAGGATGGAAAAGCTCCAGGCAGACAAAAGGTTGTTTTTTCTTATTGGGAGGAGGCGGATAGTTGCAGCTTAGTTTCCAGGTCAGGAAGAGGAGGCTCCCTCAGCCTGGATTGGAGGAACATTTGTAAATTCTCTTGCTTTTCAAACCGTCAGTGCCTGTTCTGTGATGACGAAAATAAGCACTGGCGGTTCAACCAGGAAATACCGGCAGTGCAAAAACTGGACTGACTAAGGAGCTGATGTGGAAACAGGTATGAGCTAACCAGCAAAACACTTGCCTTCTTGCATTCCTGGTTCCTGGCAGATCATCAAGGTTGTGTATTACAGCCTAGGGGAGCCACCCCAAAGATGATGTCTAGGTCAGATGTGTTGCCTGATGGGGCACCAGGAATCAGAAGTGACCACAGGGTAGTGTTTTGGGCCCTTGTCAAATTTCCTGGCCCAACCTCTGTTCTACCCACTTGACTGCTTCATCCTATAGTTTATTATTTTTTAAATTTATTTTTAATTAGAGGATAATTCATTTACAATACTGTGTTGATTCCTGCCATACAGCACCATGAGTCAGCCATAGGTATACATATGTCCCCTTCCTCTTGAACCTCCTTTCCACCTCCCACCCTACCCCACTTCTCTAGGTTGTCACAGAGCACTGGATTTGAGCGCCCTGCATTGTACAGCACATTCCCACTGGCTGTCTAGTTTACCTATGGTAATGCCTATGTTTCAGTGCTACTGCCTCATTCCACCCCACCTTCTCCTTCTCCCCCTGTGCTAACAAGTCTATTCTCTTTGTCTGCTTCTCCATTCATCCTATACTTTAAAAGAGTCAATCAGACAAGTCACCATTTCCCTTCTTGGTTGATCCCACCAGGAACACCGGACAATGAGTTCTGGCACCTTACTATACAAAGTGTGGTATGCAAAGAGCAGCAAATCTGATGGGAGCTCAGTGGAAACACAAAACATTGGACCTCCTTCAAAACCAGTGAGTTAGACCTTGCATTTTTCACAGGTTCTTCATACAATTTGTATGCATATTTTATTTTGACATCAGGGCCTACTGCAAGCCATCCCAAAATATGACTCAATGGCATACTTATGTTTTTGAAATGAAGTTGCTTAAGAAGTGGCCCACACAAGAGGAACAAGTTGACTCTGTCTCTCTGAAATCAGGAAATAAATGTCCCATAGAAAGGTGCCTTCCGGGGGCTTCCCTGGTGGTCCAGTGGGTGAAGAGTCTGCCTTGCAGTGCAAGGGGCACCGGTTCAATCCCTGGTCCAGGAAGATCCCACGTGCCACAAGCGGCTGGACTGGTGTGTTCAATTAGGAGCTAGCACTCTGGAGCGCACGCACCAAGAGCCGGTGCTCTGCGACCAGAGGCCACTGCAATGGGAGGCCCACACCAGCCAAGAAATAAGGATGGATGAAAATGAGTGGATAAAAAATCAATAAAAAGAGGCCAAAATTAAAAAAAAAAAAAAAAAAAAAGCAAGCAAAAAAAAAAAAGAAAGGTGCCCTCCCTGAACTGGAAGATAGCAAGGCATTCTTATCACCAGAGAATTCAAGGCCATCAAGCCTATATGATCAGATCTTGTTACTTTTCTACTAATTTACTAGCCAAGCCAATGTAAATTTTGCTTACATTTATTGCTAATTAAGCACCTAAACCTAAATTTCTTTGTCCTGGCAATTTCTTTCAAATTCATTTCTTCTTAGTTTCTTCAATCCTGTAATTACAAGCCCTCAGTATGCATGGATAAAACTTGTTTCTCTTTCTCTTGTTTTGTGCCAACTTTTTTATTAGTGCAGCCAGAAGAACTCAACAGAGGTGTAGGGGGAAATTCCTTCCTCCCTGACACTGAGAAGCACTGTCATACATCTTCACCAAGACTGTGCAGAAAATGCAACTGACTTATTTTATAATTGAAGCAACTGAGAAAAATAGAAATGTGGTGACTTGCATGAAGCTACTGATCTAGTTTGTGGCTGGACCATGACTGGACCCTAGGGGAATTGATTTTCTTCAAGGGTTGTTTCTAAACCACAATGTAGTTTGTGGTTTTCAGGTTTCCCAGAGTTAATCGCTGATCAGGTTTTCACTGCTGCATCAGTTTGTCCTTAGCCTCAGCTGTTCCTGTCAGCTGCTTTTATTTCTGTCAAGCTCAGTTTTGGTTTATATGTAGAAGACAGCTGGGTGCTTCTCCGGCCGGGGCCCTTTAAGACATTGTTTTGTTGCAGAACATTCTCATGTATGAAGATCACAGCGCACAGTTAGAGTTTCTATCAAATATGTCTTATGACCCCAGCCCAGATTACAAGTTTATATCGCCTACAGCTCAATGATATTCATGGAAATGAGAATCCTTCTACAAGTTTATAGAACTGGCTCACACATGACGTCCTTGTCACATCTGATATGGGAGACTTCTGTTTTTCAATTTTTTAAAGATCATTCTTGGTTAAATAAACTTCTAGCCTTCCATTCTGTGAATGTGCTTCTGTTCCAAACCCAGGATGCTTCTAGGTTGGAAGACGGAGATAAATTACTATGTGAGTTATTAAACTTTTCAAATGCCAACTATTTTAAATGCCTAAAGCCTTCATCGCTAAATCCTTTTTTATCCAGGACACAATCTGTAAATAATAAAAACATTCATTACTCATGTTTGCTCAACAGACTTCTGCCAACATTTTAATATTTGTGTCTTAGTTGGAAATCAATAGAAAGAGAGATGGCTGGGATCCATGATTCTAAATTCTCAATTTTGTGACCAGCTGTTTTCAGCAGCTGCAGCCTCACCCATCGAGTCCCTAGAGGCTATGGGGAAGAGAAGGAATGCTTTTTGTTATTGGCCTTGAAGCCAAATCTGAATGTATCTCGTTGATAGGCTAAGTTGGATGATACGAGTCATGCCAAGGCTTCTCTTGCCTGTCAGAGGAGGTAGATTTGTGACTAAAGGTAACCCGAATATTGATCCTTGATAGCATACGACTCTGATGGCCTAACGTAGCATAGAAGGGAATCTACAAGCAAAAATGAGTTGGATATCTATACATTAGCAATGAACTATTCAAAAAGATAGGGTTTTTTTTCTTATTATTTTCTTGGGCTCCAAGATCACTGTGGACAGTGACTATAGTCATGAAATTAAAAGACGCTTACTAAAAACAGCAAGGAGATCAATCAATCCTACAGAAAATCAACCCTGAATATTCATTGTAAGGACTGATGCTGAAGCTGAAGCTCCAATAATTTGGCCACCTGATGCGAAGAGTCGACTCATTGGAACAGACTCATGCAACTCCAAGGGATTCTCGGGAGTCTTCTCCAGCACCGCAATTCAAAAGTATCAATTCTTTTGGGCTCAGCCTTCGTTATGGCTCACGTTTCACATCCATACATGACTACTGGAAAAGCCATAGCATTAACTATACAGGCTTTGGTGGGCAAAATGATGTCTCTGCTTTTTAATACACTGTCTAGTTTTGCATAACTTTTCTTCCAAGGAGCAACCATCTTTTAATTTCATGGCTGCAGTCACTGTCTGCAGTACTTTTGGAGCCCAAGAAAATAAAGGCTGTCACTGTTTCCGATTTCCCCCCTTCTATTCACCATGAAGTAATGGGGCTATATGCCATGATCTTAGTTTTCTGAATGTTGAGTTTTTGTCCAGCTTTTTCACTTTCCTCTCTCATGCTCATCAAGAAGCCCTTTTTTACCTGTTTCCGATGGTTCCTTCTATTCTGTAAAAAAACAAGAAAGACTTCTGCCAACATTTTAATATTTGTGTCTTAGTTGGAAATCAATAGAAAGAGAGATGGCTGGGATCCATGATTCTAAATTCTCAATTTTGTGACCAGCTGTTTTCAGCAGCTGCAGCCTCACCCATCGAGTCCCTAGAGGCTATGGGGAAGAGAAGGAATGCTTTTTGTTATTGGCCTTGAAGCCAAATCTGAATGTA
The DNA here is from genome assembly GCA_022376925.1 of Tragulus kanchil. Taxonomy (NCBI): domain Eukaryota; kingdom Metazoa; phylum Chordata; class Mammalia; order Artiodactyla; family Tragulidae; genus Tragulus; species Tragulus kanchil. Next base: position 152,620,776 of record JAIOJX010000006.1, read on the forward strand.
TCTCGTTGATAGGCTAAGTTGGATGATACGAGTCATGCCAAGGCTTCTCTTGCCTGTCAGAGGAGGTAGATTTGTGACTAAAGGTAACCCGAATATTGATCCTTGATAGCATACGACTCTGATGGCCTAACGTAGCATAGAAGGGAATCTACAAGCAAAAATGAGTTGGATATCTATACATTAGCAATGAACTATTCAAAAAGATAGGGTTTTTTTTCTTATTATTTTCTTGGGCTCCAAGATCACTGTGGACAGTGACTATAGTCATGAAATTAAAAGACGCTTACTAAAAACAGCAAGGAGATCAATCAATCCTACAGAAAATCAACCCTGAATATTCATTGTAAGGACTGATGCTGAAGCTGAAGCTCCAATAATTTGGCCACCTGATGCGAAGAGTCGACTCATTGGAACAGACTCATGCAACTCCAAGGGATTCTCGGGAGTCTTCTCCAGCACCGCAATTCAAAAGTATCAATTCTTTTGGGCTCAGCCTTCGTTATGGCCCACGTTTCACATCCATACATGACTACTGGAAAAGCCATAGCATTAACTATACAGGCTTTGGTGGGCAAAATGATGTCTCTGCTTTTTAATACACTGTCTAGTTTTGCATAACTTTTCTTCCAAGGAGCAACCATCTTTTAATTTCATGGCTGCAGTCACTGTCTGCAGTACTTTTGGAGCCCAAGAAAATAAAGGCTGTCACTGTTTCCGATTTCCCCCCTTCTATTCACCATGAAGTAATGGGGCTATATGCCATGATCTTAGTTTTCTGAATGTTGAGTTTTTGTCCAGCTTTTTCACTTTCCTCTCTCATGCTCATCAAGAAGCTCTTTATTTCCTCTTCATGTTCTGCCATAACGATGGTGTCATCTGCATACCTGAGGTTACTGATATTTCTCCTTGCAATCTTGATTCCAGCTTGTGCTTTATCCAGCCCAGCATTTCACATGATGTATAATTAAATAAGCAGGGTGACAGTATAAAGCCTTGATGTACTCCTTTCCCAGTTTTGAGCCAGTCAGTCGGTCTAGGTCTAGTTCTAACTGTTGCTTTTTTTGGGGGGTGTGGGCATTTCTATTGGTCTTTCATTTATCTGTTTTCATCCATCTTTGTTTTTTGACCCGTGTGGGCCTCCCATCTCAGTGGCCTCTGTTGTCGCAGAACACAGGCTCTGGGTGCATGTGCCCCAGAGCTCCAGCTCAGTAATTGGACACATCGGGGGGATCTTCCCAGGCCAGGGATCGAACCGGCGTGCCTTGCACTGCAAGGTGGTGTCCTTAACCACTGGACCACCAGGGAAGCCCCTAATTGTTGCTTTTTGACCTGCGTGCAGGTGTCTCAAGAGACAGGTAAGGAGGTCTGGTGTGGGGTTAAAGTGAAAGGGAAAGGGACGGTGGCAAGTGTGTCTTGCCCGCCCCCTTGTGGTTGGAATGTGTTACTGAATTTTCAAATTTAACCCCAAGAGGATCAGAACCTCCCTTACGGTATTTTAGCTATGAGAAAAAACCAAACACACACATGGAAAAAGTGATTAGGTATTTAAAAGGTTGAGCATAAAATTTCTAGTAGTAAGGTTGGTGAAAGTGTTAGTTGCTCAGTCGTGTCCAACTCTTTGTGATCCCATGGACCAGAGCCCAGTAAAAGCCATAGCATTAACTATACAGGCTTTGGTGGGCAAAATGATGTCTCTGCTTTTTAATACACTGTCTAGTTTTGCATAACTTTTCTTCCAAGGAGCAACCATCTTTTAATTTCATGGCTGCAGTCACTGTCTGCAGTACTTTTGGAGCCCAAGAAAATAAAGGCTGTCACTGTTTCCGATTTCCCCCCTTCTATTCACCATGAAGTAATGGGGCTATATGCCATGATCTTAGTTTTCTGAATGTTGAGTTTTTGTCCAGCTTTTTCACTTTCCTCTCTCATGCTCATCAAGAAGCTCTTTATTTCCTCTTCATGTTCTGCCATAACGATGGTGTCATCTGCATACCTGAGGTTACTGATATTTCTCCTTGCAATCTTGATTCCAGCTTGTGCTTTATCCAGCCCAGCATTTCACATGATGTATAATTAAATAAGCAGGGTGACAGTATAAAGCCTTGATGTACTCCTTTCCCAGTTTTGAGCCAGTCAGTCGGTCTAGGTCTAGTTCTAACTGTTGCTTTTTTTGGGGGGTGTGGGCATTTCTATTGGTCTTTCATTTATCTGTTTTCATCCATCTTTGTTTTTTGACCCGTGTGGGCCTCCCATCTCAGTGGCCTCTGTTGTCGCAGAACACAGGCTCTGGGTGCATGTGCCCCAGAGCTCCAGCTCAGTAATTGGACACATCGGGGGGATCTTCCCAGGCCAGGGATCGAACCGGCGTGCCTTGCACTGCAAGGTGGTGTCCTTAACCACTGGACCACCAGGGAAGCCCCTAATTGTTGCTTTTTGACCTGCGTGCAGGTGTCTCAAGAGACAGGTAAGGAGGTCTGGTGTGGGGTTAAAGTGAAAGGGAAAGGGACGGTGGCAAGTGTGTCTTGCCCGCCCCCTTGTGGTTGGAATGTGTTACTGAATTTTCAAATTTAACCCCAAGAGGATCAGAACCTCCCTTACGGTATTTTAGCTATGAGAAAAAACCAAACACACACATGGAAAAAGTGATTAGGTATTTAAAAGGTTGAGCATAAAATTTCTAGTAGTAAGGTTGGTGAAAGTGTTAGTTGCTCAGTCGTGTCCAACTCTTTGTGATCCCATGGACCAGAGCCCAGTAGGCTCTTCTTCTGTCCATAGAATTTTCCAGGTAAGGATACCAGAGTGGGTGACCATTCCCTTCTCCAGGGAATCTTCCTGGCCCAGGGACTGAACCTGGGTCTCCCGCATTGCAGGCAGATCCTTTACCATCGGGGAAGCCCACCAGGGAAGCCCCTAGCTATAAGGCTAAGTCTGGTAAATCACTGCATTGAGAGAATGGGTTTTCAGTTTGCCACTAAGGTGAACTTAACAATTGAATCCTTTTGACCTTCATGTATTTGATTATATAGGGGAGCAAAATTTGCCTGCCCAAAATGTGTCTCTTTGGCTTGAGGATTATTTTAGGTTAATGATTTTTAAGAAACAGAAGACTTAAGGAGTCTTTCTTTTCCCCTCCCCCTAAGCTGCCTAAAGAATTTAGACAAAGGGTTTGTTCCCAGAATAGAGCTATTTCCAGAGATGATTGTAAAGAATATGGACCAGGTGTAGTGGGGAAACTGGGCAAAGCCTGGAGACCAGAGTCCACTCTGGATCCCATTATCTCTGCCCAGCTCAGCAAAACATTTGTTTTTCCAGGGCTCTGTGAATTGCCTTCTTCTCCTTTAAAGTCTTGAACCACGACCCTCAGCATCCTCTTCCGTCTTAAACTGAAGATGGTATTTAAGATGAGGTCTTTGGCCTTTTTGATAAGTTACTCAGTTTTTCTGGGTCTCTCTCAAGTATGCGTACATGCATGTTAGTCGTGTTTGACTCTACGACGCTATGGACTGTAGCCCACCAGGTTCCTTTGTCCATGGGATTCTCCAGGCAAGAATACTGGAGTGGGTTGCCATGCCCTCCTCCAGGGAATCTTCCCAACCCAGGGTTTGAACCCAGGTCTTTCACCTCTCCTGCACTGGTAGGTGGGTTCTTTACCACTAGTGCCACATGGGAAAGCCCTCCCAAATATATGTTACTAAACTTTTGTTTGATTTTTTGCTATTGATCTGTCTCATGTCAATTTGTTTCTTAGACCAGCTGGAAGAATCTAGAAAGGCAAAGGAAAATGTCTCCCTCTCTGACAATTGATTATATTGAAATATTAGGGGTTACACTGCTAAATCGAACAGTATCCAGAATATGTTTCTAGAGAATTCCCTGGAGGTTCAGTGGTTAGGACTCCATATGTCCACTGCCAGAGACCTGGGTTCGATCTCTCGTAAGGGAACTAAGACCCCACAAGCTGTGTGGTGTGTGTGACTCAAAAAGCAAACAACCCCTCCCCGTCAAAACACCCAGAAACGATTTCTAATATATGTTAACTCCTTTGAAACTTTGAAGGCATTCTTGAAGTCCCATTTCCAACAATTGTAGTCTTTCTGACTCTTCTTTGTTTCCACCATATCTGGTAAGACAAACATGTACACACTGCCCTACATGTTTCCTTTCATGAATTTCCCCCGGTCATGTATAACAATATACATTGTTATGTATAAGAATATCCTGCTTCTCAACCTAGATGTCCATCGATGAATGAATGGATAAAGAAGCTCTAGTACATATATACAATGGAGTATTTCTCAGCTATAAAAAGAAATGCAGAAGAATCAGTCTTAATGAGGTAGATGAATCTAGAACCTATTATAAAAAGTGAAGCACATATATATATATACTAACACATATATATGGAATCTACTAAGATGATAATGATAACACACACAGTGAAGTGATGGAAAAACAGACATGGAGAACAGACACATGGACATTAGAGGGAATGAACAGTGGGTGGGAGGCGTAGAGGGAGTAACATGGAAGCTTATACCATCATATGTGAAAAAGATAGCTATTGTCATTGCACTGTGGGATCCTGCAGGGGTGCTGTGCGATGGCCTGGAGGGGTGGGACGGGAGGTGGGTGGAGGAGGGAGGGGGGCCAGGGATATACATGTGACCCATCTGGGATTATACATGTCTATAAACAGTGAAACTGTGAAAATAAAAAGTAAAAAAAAAAAAAAGGATACCCCGCTTCTTTGCATGCCTTGCAAGTTTTGTTTAGAGGCTGAGTGTTGTGTATTTTATGTCGTCATGGATTGGGTTCGTGTTGTTTTAGGCTGTGTTAGAGTTTGTTCTCCTAGGCAGTTGTGTTAACTTGTGGACGAGGTTGATCACTTCAGGTATTGTTTTTAACATTTTTTTTTTGTAAAAAGAGTTTGAGCAAGCTTTGGGAGATAGTGAAGGACAGGGAAGCCTGGTGTGCTACAGTCCATGGGATTGCAAAGAGTCTGACTGAGCAACTGAAGTCACGGACTGACTGAAGAAAAAGCTAGGTTTGCTTTTGCAGTAGGTATAATGTATTCCCTTTACTCTTTCCAGTTGGACTGGTACGAACACTGTTTCCATCTCTTTGAAATCATGGAGAATTATTTGCTTACTGATTTCTTGTGGATTTGTTTACCCTTCCAAGTAAAGCATTTTTTCATGTGTGCTTAGACCTATAATTTAGCCAAAATCCAAAGGGGACCCCTTGGCCTGTTTGCAGAGTTTCTCTTTCTAGGCAACTCTCCCATCTCTGGTCCTCCTCCCTGGAAATGCAAGTCACTCGGCCTCCCTGAACTCTGACCTCTGCTCAATTCAGAGACGTCGCCAGCCTCTGTGTGAATGTGTCCTCTAGGTGCTGCAGCCTGAGAACAACATTCAGCCTGCAAGTTGGGGCAATTGTATGGTTCACTTTGTTCCCCTTCTCTAAACAATTACAATTCTGTGCTGCTTGCTGTTTGTCTGGAAAATGTTACTTTATGTCCTTTCAGCATCTTTTCGTAGCTTAAATCAACAGGTTAAATAACTATCTGCTACTCCATCATGGCCAAAATAAAAAGTATTAACTCCATTAGTTTTAGAATGTTATCATTCACAATATTTTCTTAAATATTATGTTTTATCAAAGCAAAATATTAATTACTTATGGAGAGAGTTCATGTTCTATGTATATTTTCAAAATCTCCCATAGAATTTACACAGGGTCCTAAAAATGGTATGCGTGAGTGGTCAGTCGCTTCAGTCGTGTCTGACTCTTTGCAGACCCTATGGATTGTAGCCTGCCAGGCTCCTCTGTCTATGGATTCTCCAGGCAAGAATATTGGAGGGGGTTGCCAGGCTCTCTTCCAGGAGATCTTTCTGACTCAGGGATTTAGCCCATGTCTCTTGTGTCTTCTGCATTGGCAGGAAGATTCTTTACCACTGAGGCACCTGGGAAGCCCTATCTATGGCTTTAACTATCATTAATATATATTTATCATTAATAAATTAGTTGTGGGTCACATTTCTTTCCCAAGCTTCGAATAATAACCCAACTGACAACTTAGAACTGCATGTCCTACAAGAACTTCCAATAGGCCCACCTCTTACCTGTCCTTACGTTCCTTTTCTTAGCCGCTAGCTGTGTCTCTCACTTAGGTTTGTAGCCAGAAGCTTGATATCATACTGAGTCTCACCTCTTTTTTCACCCACCGTGTTTACTTGATCTGGCTAATAGAGGCGAGAACTGAGTCTCTTGAAATACTCAAGAATGACTAAGAAGAGGTTAACATGCTCTGACTTACCATGTCTCACTACCAGTAGGGATACTTTATAATTTCATTTGTAGACGGAGACACTGAGGCTCAGGTCAGTTCTGACATGGTCAAAATCATCTGGAAAATAACTGATTTAGCCAAGACTACATCTGGAGGTTTCTGAATCCAAGTCAGGTAACTTTTCATGATTTTAAGCTATGAAAATATGAGAAAGTTCATGGATTATTTTTTTTTCCTCAGAAATACGCAGGATTTTTTCAGTTTGGTATGGGCATTGCTCATTCTGCAGACACATCTCAGCCTTCTGACATACCAACTTGGCACTATATCCACCCAGAATGAATGTGCTGAAGACAAACGTTGTTTGATACACACGGTGCTACTGTCAGGTTTTCCTTGGTATCAGGGATGTTATTCTGGTCATTGTCTCTCTCAGCACTTCTTTGACCTTATCGTTCCTCAAGCTATAAATAAAAGGGTTCAGAAGAGGAGTCACTACAGTAATGAGGACACCAGCTACTTTGTCAAAATCCAGGGAATGGTTCTGATTGGGTCTCACATACACGAAGATGTTGCTCCCGTAGGCAATGGAGACGACGGTGATGTGGGAAGCGCAGGTGGAGAAGGCTTTCTGCCGCCCTTGGGCCGAGGGGATGCGCAGGATGGTGGAAATGATGTAGCTGTAGGACCCCGTCGTGAACGCCAGGGAGCTCAGGATGACAAGGGCAGACAGGAGAAAGTTTATCTTCTCAATGAGGCGAGTATCTATACAGGCCACCTCTAGGAGAGGGGCAATGTCACAGAAAAAATGATTAATTTCTTTGCCACAGTAGGGTAGCCTTGTCACTACTATGGTTGGTACCAACACGGACAGGAAGGCTCCCAACCAACATCCCAGCACCAGCAGGAGGCAGGTCCTGCTGTTCATGATGATGCTGTAGCGCAGGGGGTTACAGATGGCCACATAGCGGTCGAAGGACATCACCGCCAGGAGGATAAACTCCACCGTCCCCAGGAAGAAGTAGAAGTAGGTTTGAGTGAAGCAGCCTGCAACGGATATTTCTTTCTTTTCCCCCAAGAGGCAGGCTAGCAGCTTTGGGGTAATGACAGTGGTGTATAAGATATCCAGAAAGGATAAATTATTGAGGAAAAAGTACATTGGGGTTTGCAGGCGACTGTTAGTCCATATTAGGGAGATGATAGTAATGTTTCCCATTGCTGTCAGCGTGTAAATCAACAAGAGGGCCACAAAGAGGGGTATTCGAAGCTGCAGGAGGGCGGGGAAAGCAGTCAGGGTGAACTCAGTCACTGTGCTCCAGTTCCCCATGGCTGTCCTTACGGGTGGACTATAGGTCTCCCTGAAAAAAAACATGAAAAAGGAAATCAGTCTAGAAGGTAGCTTTTTAGTTTTGACGTGTGTGTGTATGTGTGTGTCTGTGTGGCCATGCCATCTGGCTTGCAGGATCTTAGCTCCCAGACCAGATATGGAACCTGGGCCCCCGGCTGTGGAAGCGTGGAGTCCTAATCAGTGGACCACCGAGGAATTCCCTAGAAGGTAGTTTCATGAGTATCTGTGGACACTGTACTGTGGAGAGTGTCATATATTGCAAAATGACTCTTTGATCTGAAAGTCATTATGGCGCACACTTGGGAAAGTCCAAAATACCATTTAGGCATATGTTTTTCTGTAATATGAAGAGATCAGACTGGATTTTAAAAATCTCTAAGCTTTCTTATTTTGTGTATATTTTATGTTACTATTTCCATGAGGTCATTCAACAGGCAAATAAATGATACTTTATATTTTCAGATTCAAGTACTAATTAATGTGAGAAGTTTGAAAAACTGAGCTCCAGTGCTAGTTTATATCACTTTTATCTTTGTTATATTAGATTAAATTCTTTAACTGGGTCATAGCTTCTTCATCTGAAACATGAAGGTAATTATTAACATTCAGAATGAGTGGCTATGAACTTTAAATTACCTCATATGTGTGACAATGTTTAATAGATATTTGCTACAAAAATGTGGCCCCATTCAGAAAGGATTGGGATGGACTTAAAGGCAGGGAATACTCAGAGCCACTTGTTTCTTATCTGGATAAATAACAGTAAGTTATGAAAAGTTTAATTTGTAACTGAAGGATTCTTTTTTTTTTTTTTTTTTTGCCTTTAAGTCATTGTTTATTTTTCATCCATCTTTGTTCTTTGGCCTGTGTGGGCCTCCCATAGCAGTGGCTTCTCTCGCATGCACTCCAGAGCACTGGCTCCTAACTGGACACACCAGTCCAGCTGTTCCTCCACCTGCAGGATCTTCCGGGGCCAGAGATTGAACCGGTGCCCCTTGCACTGCAAGGCGAACTCTTCACCCACTGGACCACCTGAGAATCTCCTGAAGGATATTTTTAATGCATACTTAATCTGAATCTCCCTAGACTGGCACCTGATTTCACGAGGAATATTGACAGGTCGAAGAGACTCTACAGCGACATCAATTTAACAAAAGTGATGTATTAATAAACAAAACATATGTGAAAAAAATACTTCCATATACTGTACTTACATCTCAACAGTTGTTTAGACAATTTAAAATTTTCCTTACATGTTTTTATCATGCTGACATTGTAAGAGGTTCAAACTTTGATTCTTACTGTATGAATTAATTCTAAGCATCATACATTGATAAAAATTCTTGGCCAATTCTATTCCCATTGGTAGCTCATAGAAATACCTCTCAAAGATAAAATAAACCTTATTATTAGTTCGCTGAACCATCAACCCTAATACAAGTCCTTTTGATTAGAATCCTCACCACATACCCACCCAGCCATCACGTGGACGACTCCAGGAAATAGCTGGGAAATGACTATTGTGCTTCCAGACTGGCTGAATGGGAAGCTCTTAGTCTGGAATGGAGAACTCTGTGTTTGTAACTTCCAAGTATGCATTCATGCCCTGACCTTACACACCAAATACTAACTTTTCCCACCACGAAAACCCTCGAACACCTCTACGATCTGGCAATCCACAGGTCCCAGAGCACCTCAGTTGAGTTGATCACAACAGAAATTCTCACCTGTTTTTGCAGATGGGAATGCGGCGGTGGTGATAAGTGGCTTGACAATGCTGCAGAAATGAACCAAGCTGTGTTCTAGTGGATCATCCAGAGCTCCACTTAGGATATTTATCCAAGAAAAAAATATTGATTCTTAATTCTCAAATATTTTTCTCCACTTAAATAAGGTTCTATTTCATCTCTTCGATTAATTCTCAACCAAGTATTTAGTAACTGAGCTATTTTGCATATAGAATTTCATACAAATTAACTCATCTAGGCCTGTCTGATGCAGAATCCTTCCAGCATCCTCACCAAGTGATGCCCACTGAAGGGAACACAGTATAGTTTTTTGTATTTCACTCCATCTTCATGGTTACTAGACTATGAATCTTTCCACTAGAGTTTTTACCAAATGGTCCTGAATGCTCTACATTACCAATTAACAATGACTTGAATTATAAAAGAAAAATTTATCCCTTTCTGTTTCTCTATAAAGTAAAGCGCCCCCCTTTTTTGTAGGGTTATTTTCCTAAGTGGATGAACTATATTCTTTGTATAGGTTTATATACCTTAGAGGTTTAGAGGGGAACAACTCTTGGGGATATGGGTCAGAAGAAGTTAATTAAGAAAATTGGTATAAAAGAATGTTGGTTCTAAGCTAACACAGAAAGTTTTAGAAGGTGCCAAATAGACTTGTTAGGGGCTCCTTGGGATTTTTCCTTGGGTATTTTGGTTTATCCATTTAAAGGCAAAAGAGTACTTAAAAAAAAATCTACAATGGAGCTGAAAACAGAAAACTTTCCACCATCTAAAGTTGTTGATAGAATAGGAAATAGTCTCCAGCAGTGAATATGCTAGAGTTTCAGATAACACATAATGACCTCTGTCTATGTCAGGATAGACTTAAAAAATTCCAGATGAAAATATGGCCATAGTAAATTCCGTTATTTTTCTCATCTCTGTCCTTGTTCAAAAAGATAAGCCCTTATATTGAACTCAGCCCACTTCAGCTGTTATTCTGTCTTCCCGACTTATCTCTCACAGTCACAAACTTGACACAAACTTTAACTTTATTGAAAACCCTCGAACACCTAGATCTGGCAATCCACAGGTCCCAGAGCACCTCAGTTGAGTTGATCACAACAGAAATTCTCACCTGTTTTTGCAGATGGGAATGCGGCGGTGGTGATAAGTGGCTTGACAATGCTGCAGAAATGAACCAAGCTGTGTTCTAGTGGATCATCCAGAGCTCCACTTAGGATATTTATCCAAGAAAAAAATATTGATTCTTAATTCTCAAATATTTTCTCCACTTAAATAAGGTTCTATTTCATCTCTTCGATTAATTCTCAACCAAGTATTTAGTAACTGAGCTATTTTGCATATAGAATTTCATACAAATTAACTCATCTAGGCCTGTCTGATGCAGAATCCTTCCAGCATCCTCACCAAGTGATGCCCACTGAAGAGAACACAGTATAGTTTTTTGTATTTCACTCCATCTTCATGGTTACTAGACTATGAATCTTTCCACTAGAGTTTTTACCAAATGGTCCTGAATGCTCTACATTACCAATTAACAATGACTTGAATTATAAAAGAAAAATTTACCCCTTTCTGTTTCTCTATAAAGTAAAGCGCCCCCCTTTTTTGTAGGGTTATTTTCCTAAGTGGATGAACTATATTCTTTGTATAGGTTTATATACCTTAGAGGTTTAGAGGGGAACAACTCTTGGGGATATGGGTCAGAAGAAGTTAATTAAGAAAATTGGTATAAAAGAATGTTGGTTCTAAGCTAACACAGAAAGTTTTAGAAGGTGCCAAATAGACTTGTTAGGGGCTCCTTGGGATTTTTCCTTGGGTATTTTGGTTTATCCATTTAAAGGCAAAAGAGTACTTAAAAAAAAATCTACAATGGAGCTGAAAACAGAAAACTTTCCACCATCTAAAGTTGTTGATAGAATAGGAAATAGTCTCCAGCAGTGAATATGCTAGAGTTTCAGATAACACATAATGACCTCTGTCTATGTCAGGATAGACTTAAAAAATTCCAGATGAAAATATGGCCATAGTAAATTCCGTTATTTTTCTCATCTCTGTCCTTGTTCAAAAAGATAAGCCCTTATATTGAACTCAGCCCACTTCAGCTGTTATTCTGTCTTCCCGACTTATCTCTCACAGTCACAAACTTGACACAAACTTTAACTTTATTCTCAAATATGTACATATATCTGTGTGTGTATATATTAAAAGTAAGAATTAAGGAAAAAAATTCTTTTACTTGAGGACGCTGACCCTGAACCTTTTTCAAGTGAGCATGTGTGGCCTTCCTTCCTTGTACCTGAGGGTAAAGGGTGCTGGCTAGAAGGACAGTCTTATTCTTATTTACTCTTGAGGGGGTGTTAGTTTGCTCCCAATTTTCACTTTCTTCTGGTTTTGGATAAAGATTCTCCAAGGCTCATATCACACAGTTTCATCAGTTTTCCTTGTCTCTGTCATTTATTGCCCATATTTTAAGAGAGAAGTAAACCACTGCCATAGAGCATAAAAATAAGACAGTGAAGGGAGACCTTTTTCTACTGAATTTGAAAACATGAAAATCTCTGGGGATACATTTAGTAAAGACTTTTTTCGGGGTTCTTGGTCTCCTACTTCATCCTAAGAATGTCCATTATTATGGGAAACCTTATTATCTATATAAACAAAATCATAAAAGATGATAAATTTGAATTTCTTAATCTTAATGAGTAGCACTTTAATTCCTCTTAAATCATTAACTGCAATTTGATAAATGGATTTTGCCACTACATCAAATGCCTCAGTCTCTGAAACCCCACACTCCAAGATAGGAATCTTGGACCATAATCTCCACATTTTACAGTTCTTTGTTTCTATACACTTACTCCTTGGCCTCATCCAACCCTCCAGCCCTATGGATGACCCCATTTTATCCTTATCAACATTTCTGCCCAAAATATAAATATTTAAAAACACTTTTTTCCTGGATGAAAATATAAAAATTACATAATTCTACAAGTCTGTGCATTTCTACAAAGAGAGAAAGGAAATGAGAAGAGGAGGGAGAAGGAGAGAGTGAGAGAGAGACTGAGATTGAGAATGTATAGGCCTTTGCCATAGAATGAACACTTCTAAAATGGAGCTGAAATAAAAACAAGATCCTGTGGGCATTACTTAAAAATATACCTCAAGTACCATTGGAGAGATGTATTGTAAGTCCTAAAATTTGGTGCTGTCTTAAAAGCTTCGAGCCTCACAGTGCCCTGAAGGCCTATGAGTTCCCCTTCTTTTGCCAAATAGATTCCTCCATAGCAACAGAGACTCCTACCTGGCTAGCTCCCATAAAAACCAGGCCACCTGCATCCCACCCAGTCCTCAAGTGAACCAGCTTCAGTTCTCTGCCAGCTGAGCAGCTGTTCCCTCTGCTCCTGAGGGAAACGCCTTTATGGTCTACAGGACTGCCTATGTCCTCCTTCCTGGACAGTGAACGTATGTGATGAATCAACGATTGTCCATGTTATTCATCCAGTATCAAGTGCCATGTGCTCTGCCATCCCCAGACCTCCAGGACAGGATCCCTCCTTCATCAGTGGGGTGAAGAGAAGGCAAATGAGACTGGGGAGAACAGTGCTGCAGTTAGAGTAAACAAGAAGTGCAGCCAAGAGACTCATGCCCATGTACTTAGCCGGTCTCACTACATATCCCAACCCCCAGAAATGGCTGGTCCAACTGGAGTGTGCACGGGTTATTGATAGCTCAGTTACAGCACTTGTAGGGAGACAACAAGCTGAAAGCTTAAGATTTTCTCTCGGAAAATGTAGCCTAGTTTTTGAACCAACCATTGTGCCATGTTGTTTTCCCCCAAACCAGAATACAACAGGCTGTTAATCAAGGGATCCAAGTGGTAGTGACGATATGACTTTATTCCTAATAATATGCCCAAAAAATTTTTGTTTTTCATCTTGGAAACTTGGAGCTTTGCTGGTTAGGAGGTCTACACCCCAAGGAAAGCCCTATGGATGACCCCATTTTATCCTTATCAACATTTCTGCCCAAAATATAAATATTTAAAAACACTTTTTTCCTGGATGAAAATATAAAAATTACATAATTCTACAAGTCTGTGCATTTCTACAAAGAGAGAAAGGAAATGAGAAGAGGAGGGAGAAGGAGAGAGTGAGAGAGAGACTGAGATTGAGAATGTATAGGCCTTTGCCATAGAATGAACACTTCTAAAATGGAGCTGAAATAAAAACAAGATCCTGTGGGCATTACTTAAAAATATACCTCAAGTACCATTGGAGAGATGTATTGTAAGTCCTAAAATTTGGTGCTGTCTTAAAAGCTTCGAGCCTCACAGTGCCCTGAAGGCCTATGAGTTCCCCTTCTTTTGCCAAATAGATTCCTCCATAGCAACAGAGACTCCTACCTGGCTAGCTCCCATAAAAACCAGGCCACCTGCATCCCACCCAGTCCTCAAGTGAACCAGCTTCAGTTCTCTGCCAGCTGAGCAGCTGTTCCCTCTGCTCCTGAGGGAAACGCCTTTATGGTCTACAGGACTGCCTATGTCCTCCTTCCTGGACAGTGAACGTATGTGATGAATCAACGATTGTCCATGTTATTCATCCAGTATCAAGTGCCATGTGCTCTGCCATCCCCAGACCTCCAGGACAGGATCCCTCCTTCATCAGTGGGGTGAAGAGAAGGCAAATGAGACTGGGGAGAACAGTGCTGCAGTTAGAGTAAACAAGAAGTGCAGCCAAGAGACTCATGCCCATGTACTTAGCCGGTCTCACTACATATCCCAACCCCCAGAAATGGCTGGTCCAACTGGAGTGTGCACGGGTTATTGATAGCTCAGTTACAGCACTTGTAGGGAGACAACAAGCTGAAAGCTTAAGATTTTCTCTCGGAAAATGTAGCCTAGTTTTTGAACCAACCATTGTGCCATGTTGTTTTCCCCCAAACCAGAATACAACAGGTTGTTAATCAAGGGATCCAAGTGGTAGTGACGATATGACTTTATTCCTAATAATATGCCCAAAAAATTTTTGTTTTTCATCTTGGAAACTTGGAGCTTTGCTGGTTAGGAGGTCTACACCCCAAGGAAAGGATATTTCCACCATGAGACACAGTGGTGATTCCACTCAGTTGGAAGCCCTCAGGGTGCTTATTTTGATCTTTGAGATGCCCTTGTCTTCTCCCTCTTCCTAAACTCTCCATCTCATTTCTATATTTATTTTATATTTTTATTTTTTGGGTACACCATGCAGCTTGCAGGATCTTAGTTCCCTGACCAGGGATTGAGCCTTTGCCCCCTGCTTTGGGAGCACAGTCCCAACCACTGGATTGCTTGGAAAGTCCTCTAGGTTCTCTTTTTAGATGCTTGTCCTTATTGTATGGGCTTATAAATAAATAAATAAACACACACACACACATATATCTACATATATGTATATAATATATATTCAAAACTAATTATGTAGTTTGGGGCAGGACACTTAATCTCAGTGAACCTCAGTTTTCTCCTCTATAAAATGGAGATTAAAAAACATCAGTTTCCTGGAAATTTCCTGGTGACTCAGGGGTTAGGACTCCATGCTTTCACTGTTGAGCATTTGCTCCTTGGTCAGGAAACTAAGAGCCCACCAGCTGAAGTGGTGTGTGGCCAAAAAACCAAAAATTCCAAACCAGTTTCTCTAGGCTGTTAAGAAAGTTAAATGTATACACTTAATTAAATGTACAAATGCAAGCTTATGTTATGCCTCTTCCCTGTTTTTGTATTATTTACAGTATTTAGCTGTCAGTGACTATTCCAGTTATCTTGTAATTCTTAGAGAACTCAGAAGATTCACTTTCAGTTACATATAGTTGCCTGACTTAGGTTATCTCTGTTAGATTATCCTAACCTAACTTAAGGAAAAAAATAAAAGGAAAAGATGAACAGCACAAAGTATATTTTATTGATAGCTCAGTTACAGCACTTGTAGGGAGACAACAAGCTGAAAGCTTAAGATTTTCTCTCGGAAAATGTAGCCTAGTTTTTGAACCAACCATTGTGCCATGTTGTTTTCCCCCAAACCAGAATACAACAGGTTGTTAATCAAGGGATCCAAGTGGTAGTGACGATATGACTTTATTCCTAATAATATGCCCAAAAAATTTTTGTTTTTCATCTTGGAAACTTGGAGCTTTGCTGGTTAGGAGGTCTACACCCCAAGGAAAGGATATTTCCACCATGAGACACAGTGGTGATTCCACTCAGTTGGAAGCCCTCAGGGTGCTTATTTTGATCTTTGAGATGCCCTTGTCTTCTCCCTCTTCCTAAACTCTCCATCTCATTTCTATATTTATTTTATATTTTTATTTTTGGCTACACCATGCAGCTTGCAGGATCTTAGTTCCCTGACCAGGGATTGAGCCTTTGCCCCCTGCTTTGGGAGCACAGTCCCAACCACTGGATTGCTTGGAAAGTCCTCTAGGTTCTCTTTTTAGATGCTTGTCCTTATTGTATGGGCTTATAAATAAATAAATAAACACACACACACACATATATCTACATATATGTATATAATATATATTCAAAACTAATTATGTAGTTTGGGGCAGGACACTTAATCTCAGTGAACCTCAGTTTTCTCCTCTATAAAATGGAGATTAAAAAACATCAGTTTCCTGGAAATTTCCTGGTGACTCAGGGGTTAGGACTCCATGCTTTCACTGTTGAGCATTTGCTCCTTGGTCAGGAAACTAAGAGCCCACCAGCTGAAGTGGTGTGTGGCCAAAAAACCAAAAATTCCAAACCAGTTTCTCTAGGCTGTTAAGAAAGTTAAATGTATACACTTAATTAAATGTACAAATGCAAGCTTATGTTATGCCTCTTCCCTGTTTTTGTATTATTTACAGTATTTAGCTGTCAGTGACTATTCCAGTTATCTTGTAATTCTTAGAGAACTCAGAAGATTCACTTTCAGTTACATATAGTTGCCTGACTTAGGTTATCTCTGTTAGATTATCCTAACCTAACTTAAGGAAAAAAATAAAAGGAAAAGAGGAAAAGCACAAAGTATATTTTCCATTTCATAGGTGAGAAACTAAGGCCAGAGGGGTTAACTGTGACCTGAAAAAAAAATGTGATAGAGTCAGGCTTAAAATTCAGGTGTACTGACTCTAGTTCAGTATTTTCCTTTAATTCATGCTGTTCTGTGTGTGAGATGGTCCAATGAAGGTTCAGATTCTGTTATTTTCTTGACGGCTAAATAGCCTCCTCTGGACCTTAACTATAATACTTTGCATCAAATTTGGCACAAAGCCTTTAGATTTCTTCTTACACATTTTTTATTTTATGGTCTTCAAGCATGCTCTACTCCACATTGTGTTCAAGAGTTGAAAATGCCATTCTTAGCAAACAGACTTTCAAGGTTTCCTGCGCAATAAGGATATAATTTTGTTGACAGTTTCTCTCAAAACTTCCTTTACCTTTTCATTCCTAAGACTGTAAATGAAGGGGTTCAGAAGAGGGGTCCCCATTGTGGTGAGGACAGCAGTCACTTTGTCAAATTCCAGGGAATGACTCTGGCTGGGTCTGACGTACATGAAGATGTTGCTCCCGTAGGCAATGGAGACGACGGTGATGTGGGAAGCGCAGGTGGAGAAGGCTTTCTGCCGCCCTTGGGCCGAGGGGATGCGCAGGATGGTGGAAATGATGTAGGTGTAGGACACGGTGGTGATCACCAGCGAGGTCAGGAGGATGAGAGAAGACATGAGGAAGCTTATCATCTCAAGTAAACGGGTGTCCGTGCAGGCCAGCTGCAGCAGAGGGGCAATGTCACAGAAGAAGTGATGAATCTCCTTACGGCAGAAAGGCAGCCTGGACAGCAGAATAACCGGGCAGAGCACGGACAGGAAGGCCCCAGCCAGCAGCCCAGCACCAGCAGGAGGCAGAGCCTGCTGTTCATGACAGAGCGCAGGGGGTTACCCAGGAGCACATCGATTATTTACAGTATTTAGCTGTCAGTGACTATTCCAGTTATCTTGTAATTCTTAGAGAACTCAGAAGATTCACTTTCAGTTACATATAGTTGCCTGACTTAGGTTATCTCTGTTAGATTATCCTAACCTAACTTAAGGAAAAAAATAAAAGGAAAAGAGGAAAAGCACAAAGTATATTTTCCATTTCATAGGTGAGAAACTAAGGCCAGAGGGGTTAACTGTGACCTGAAAAAAAAATGTGATAGAGTCAGGCTTAAAATTCAGGTGTACTGACTCTAGTTCAGTATTTTCCTTTAATTCATGCTGTTCTGTGTGTGAGATGGTCCAATGAAGGTTCAGATTCTGTTATTTTCTTGACGGCTAAATAGCCTCCTCTGGACCTTAACTATAATACTTTGCATCAAATTTGGCACAAAGCCTTTAGATTTCTTCTTACACATTTTTGATTTTATGGTCTTCAAGCATGCTCTACTCCACATTGTGTTCAAGAGTTGAAAATGCCATTCTTAGCAAACAGACTTTCAAGGTTTCCTGCGCAATAAGGATATAATTTTGTTGACAGTTTCTCTCAAAACTTCCTTTACCTTTTCATTCCTTAGACTATAAATGAAGGGGTTCAGAAGAGGGGTCCCCATTATGGTGAGGACAGCAGTCACTTTGTCAAATTCCAGGGAATGACTCTGGCTGGGTCTGACGTACATGAAGATGTTGCTCCCGTAGGCAATGGAGACGACGGTGATGTGGGAAGCGCAGGTGGAGAAGGCTTTCTGCCGCCCTTGGGCCGAGGGGATGCGCAGGATGGTGGAAATGATGTAGGTGTAGGACACGGTGGTGATCACCAGCGAGGTCAGGAGGATGAGAGAAGACATGAGGAAGCTTATCATCTCAAGTAAACGGGTGTCCGTGCAGGCCAGCTGCAGCAGAGGGGCAATGTCACAGAAGAAGTGATGAATCTCCTTACGGCAGAAAGGCAGCCTGGACAGCAGAATAACCGGGCAGAGCACGGACAGGAAGGCCCCCAGCCAGCAGCCCAGCACCAGCAGGAGGCAGAGCCTGCTGTTCATGACGAGGCTGTAGCGCAGGGGGTTACAGATGGCCACATAGCGGTCGAAGGACATCACCACCAGGAGGATAAACTCCACCGTCCCCAGGAAGAAGAAGAAGTAGGTTTGACTGATGCAGCCTGCAAGAGATATGGTCTTTGTGTCTTCGAGGAGACAGGATAACAGTTTTGGGGTAACTGAGCTAGTGAATAAAATGTCCAAAAAGGATAAGTTACTGAGGAAGAAGTACATTGGGGTTTGGAGGCGATTATCAGCCCATATGAGGGCAATGATGACACCATTTCCTGTTAGAGTGAGCATGTAAGTAAACAGGAGGACCACGAAGAGGAAAACCTGAAGCTTGTGGTGAGTAGGGAAGGCAGTCAGGATAAATTCAGTCACTGTGGTCTGATTATGTACATCCATTGAGTACAACGTCTAGTGAACAGCTTGGCTCTGAAAAGATAACAGAATGTAAAGATGAAAATCAGATTAAATAGGTTTTAAACTCCTAGTAGCATGAAGAAGATGCAGTAGAAAGAGTTCTGAATGGACAGTCAGCGTGATTTGTTTCCATCCTGCCTCTGACACTAATAAACATAGGATCTTGGATAAATGTTGTGAGTCTTCTAAACAGATATTTAAAGTTTTTGGTTGATTGAAATTGTCTTCATGGTTCCATAAAGCTTGATGACTTTATTCTTTTTTATACAATGCTTCTTTTCTATTTCTCTCTTCCTGACCTACTGTTTTCCCAGCTAAATTCTGTGCATAAGAGGAGAGACCTACCTGAGAATCTAGTCCATCAGTTTAGAAAATGGAGAAAAGGGCAAGCTAATAAAAGCTGAGCTATGTTTCCCAAAGTTTTCCCAACTTTTCAGGTATTGTTTCAATGAGAGCTGCTAATGCTGCTTATCATCTCAAGTAAACGGGTGTCCGTGCAGGCCAGCTGCAGCAGAGGGCAATGTCACAGAAGAAGTGATGAATCTCCTTACGGCAGAAAGGCAGCCTGGACAGCAGAATAACCGGGCAGAGCACGGACAGGAAGGCCCCCAGCCAGCAGCCCAGCACCAGCAGGAGGCAGAGCCTGCTGTTCATGACGAGGCTGTAGCGCAGGGGGTTACAGATGGCCACATAGCGGTCGAAGGACATCACCACCAGGAGGATAAACTCCACCGTCCCCAGGAAGAAGAAGAAGTAGGTTTGACTGATGCAGCCTGCAAGAGATATGGTCTTTGTGTCTTCGAGGAGACAGGATAACAGTTTTGGGGTAACTGAGCTAGTGAATAAAATGTCCAAAAAGGATAAGTTACTGAGGAAGAAGTACATTGGGGTTTGGAGGCGATTATCAGCCCATATGAGGGCAATGATGACACCATTTCCTGTTAGAGTGAGCATGTAAGTAAACAGGAGGACCACGAAGAGGAAAACCTGAAGCTTGTGGTGAGTAGGGAAGGCAGTCAGGATAAATTCAGTCACTGTGGTCTGATTATGTACATCCATTGAGTACAACGTCTAGTGAACAGCTTGGCTCTGAAAAGATAACAGAATGTAAAGATGAAAATCAGATTAAATAGGTTTTAAACTCCTAGTAGCATGAAGAAGATGCAGTAGAAAGAGTTCTGAATGGACAGTCAGCGTGATTTGTTTCCATCCTGCCTCTGACACTAATAAACATAGGATCTTGGATAAATGTTGTGAGTCTTCTAAACAGATATTTAAAGTTTTTGGTTGATTGAAATTGTCTTCATGGTTCCATAAAGCTTGATGACTTTATTCTTTTTTATACAATGCTTCTTTTCTATTTCTCTCTTCCTGACCTACTGTTTTCCCAGCTAAATTCTGTGCATAAGAGGAGAGACCTACCTGAGAATCTAGTCCATCAGTTTAGAAAATGGAGAAAAGGGCAAGCTAATAAAAGCTGAGCTATGTTTCCCAAAGTTTTCCCAACTTTTCAGGTATTGTTTCAATGAGAGCTGCTAATGCTGCTTAGTCACTTCAGTCATGTCTGACTCTGTGTGACCCCAGGGACTGCAGCGCACCAGGTTTCTCAGTCCATGGAATTCTCCAGGCAAGAATACTGGAGTGGGTTGTCACCCTCTCCTCCAGTACGAAGAATCTTCCCAGCTCAGGGATGGAACCAGGATCTCCTGCCTTGCAGGCAGATTCCTCACCACTGAGCCATCAGGGAAGCCGCATATACATGTATTTGAGACCCCATGGACTATAGCTCACCAGGCTTCTCCGTCCATGGAATTTTCTAGGCAAGAGTGTTCGAGTGGGTTGCCCTTTCCTTCTCCCTTCAATGAGATCGAGAGAAATGAAAACTGTACAGTTCAATGAGAGGAAACTTGTATTTGTTTCTATTGATACTTATCTTTGTTATTGGTATTATGAGTTGAGTTGAGATAATATCATGTTATTTTGATGTAATAGTAACTGAACTCTCCCTAAGGTTCCACGGTATTTTTTTATTTAATTTTTTTTTGGCCTTGCTTTGGACCCTGACGCATCTTAGTTCCTGATCAGGGACTGAACCCTAGTAGTGAGAGTACTGAGTCCTAAGTACTGGACCATCAAGTCCAGGAATTCCCTGTAGTTTGTTTGTTATTTTTAATTTGCCATAGTCATTTTTAAAATACAGATCAGTGGTATGTATATCATAATTTGTGAAACTAGTTATATTTTGAAAAACATCTTTGGGAAAATGGTCTGTGTTCTTTTCTTTTGTTCTTTGCAGTATTCTATCTATGGTGACATATACAATAAAGTTTACCCTCCCATTCCCCAAATGACTCTTCCAGTTTCCCATATAAAGGACTTTTATACAATGCTTCTTTTCTATTTCTCTCTTCTGACCTATGTTTTCCCAGCTAAATTCTGTGCATAAGAGGAGAGACCTACCTGAGAATCTAGTCCATCAGTTTAGAAAATGGAGAAAAGGGCAAGCTAATAAAAGCTGAGCTATGTTTCCCAAAGTTTTCCCAACTTTTCAGGTATTGTTTCAATGAGAGCTGCTAATGCTGCTTAGTCACTTCAGTCATGTCTGACTCTGTGTGACCCCAGGGACTGCAGCGCACCAGGTTTCTCAGTCCATGGAATTCTCCAGGCAAGAATACTGGAGTGGGTTGTCACCCTCTCCTCCAGTACGAAGAATCTTCCCAGCTCAGGGATGGAACCAGGATCTCCTGCCTTGCAGGCAGATTCCTCACCACTGAGCCATCAGGGAAGCCGCATATACATGTATTTGAGACCCCATGGACTATAGCTCACCAGGCTTCTCCGTCCATGGAATTTTCTAGGCAAGAGTGTTCGAGTGGGTTGCCCTTTCCTTCTCCCTTCAATGAGATCGAGAGAAATGAAAACTGTACAGTTCAATGAGAGGAAACTTGTATTTGTTTCTATTGATACTTATCTTTGTTATTGGTATTATGAGTTGAGTTGAGATAATATCATGTTATTTTGATGTAATAGTAACTGAACTCTCCCTAAGGTTCCACGGTATTTTTTTATTTAATTTTTTTTTGGCCTTGCTTTGGACCCTGACGCATCTTAGTTCCTGATCAGGGACTGAACCCTAGTAGTGAGAGTACTGAGTCCTAAGTACTGGACCATCAAGTCCAGGAATTCCCTGTAGTTTGTTTGTTATTTTTAATTTGCCATAGTCATTTTTTAAAATACAGATCAGTGGTATGTATATCATAATTTGTGAAACTAGTTATATTTTGAAAAACATCTTTGGGAAAATGGTCTGTGTTCTTTTCTTTTGTTCTTTGCAGTATTCTATCTATGGTGACATATACAATAAAGTTTACCCTCCCATTCCCCAAATGACTCTTCCAGTTTCCCATATAAAGGACTTTTATACATTATATTCTTCTCAGTCACTTGATGATCATGTTATTAATAGTAGCTCAAAAATGGATGCAGAGGGCTTCCCTGGTGGTCCAGTGGGTAAGGATACCACCTTGCAGTGCAATGGGTACCGGTTCAATCCCTGGCCTGGGAAGATCCCACGTCCTGCGGAGCGGCTGGACCAATATGTCCAATTACCGAGCTGGAGCTCTGGAGCACACGTGCCCAGAGCCGGTGCTCTGTGATAACAGAGGCCACCACGATGGGAGGCCCACATGAGCCAAAGAACAAAGATGGATGAAAATAGAGAAATGAAAGACCAATAGAAGTGGCCCGCCCACCCCCTTCCCTACCCAACCCACCCCCACCAAAAAACTTTAAAAATAAAAATGGATGCAGAGAAATTTCCCTAGTGGTCCAGTGGTTGAAGAAATAAGATCCTACATGGCTTCACATTGCAGCAAAACAAAAACAAAAACAACCAAAGAAATCCAACCAAACAGAAAAAGATGCAGATAGTGTTTGAAGCACTCAGCTTAATCTCTGAACAGTGTTCAACTTTGCTGAATGTCTATTGTATGCCGATAGAATACAGTTCGCCCACTGCCCTTTGTTGTAATATTTTGTGACTAATCCTTTAGTTTTGAGTTGAAACAAAAATCTTATGACCCCTGAGCTGGGTTCTTTCGAAGTTTGGAGACTACCGGGTTCCTCTTTAAAGGAAATCATTGCTCATCTGAAATAAGTAACTTGTAGCTGTGGTCTTAAAGACATTTTCTTTTTCTGAACAAACTTCCATCTGAAAAGTTGGCTGTGGCTTTTTTTTTTTAAAAATGATGACTGTATTTTGAATTCCTAGTCATTTTTAAATTTTTTTGGCCTTGCTTTGGACCCTGACGCATCTTAGTTCCTGATCAGGGACTGAACCCTAGTAGTGAGAGTACTGAGTCCTAAGTACTGGACCATCAAGTCCAGGAATTCCCTGTAGTTTGTTTGTTATTTTTAATTTGCCATAGTCATTTTTAAAATACAGATCAGTGGTATGTATATCATAATTTGTGAAACTAGTTATATTTTGAAAAACATCTTTGGGAAAATGGTCTGTGTTCTTTTCTTTTGTTCTTTGCAGTATTCTATCTATGGTGACATATACAATAAAGTTTACCCTCCCATTCCCCAAATGACTCTTCCAGTTTCCCATATAAAGGACTTTTATACATTATATTCTTCTCAGTCACTTGATGATCATGTTATTAATAGTAGCTCAAAAATGGATGCAGAGGGCTTCCCTGGTGGTCCAGTGGGTAAGGATACCACCTTGCAGTGCAATGGGTACCGGTTCAATCCCTGGCCTGGGAAGATCCCACGTCCTGCGGAGCGGCTGGACCAATATGTCCAATTACCGAGCTGGAGCTCTGGAGCACACGTGCCCAGAGCCGGTGCTCTGTGATAACAGAGGCCACCACGATGGGAGGCCCACATGAGCCAAAGAACAAAGATGGATGAAAATAGAGAAATGAAAGACCAATAGAAGTGGCCCGCCCACCCCCTTCCCTACCCAACCCACCCCCACCAAAAAACTTTAAAAATAAAAATGGATGCAGAGAAATTTCCCTAGTGGTCCAGTGGTTGAAGAAATAAGATCCTACATGGCTTCACATTGCAGCAAAACAAAAACAAAAACAACCAAAGAAATCCAACCAAACAGAAAAAGATGCAGATAGTGTTTGAAGCACTCAGCTTAATCTCTGAACAGTGTTCAACTTTGCTGAATGTCTATTGTATGCCGATAGAATACAGTTCGCCCACTGCCCTTTGTTGTAATATTTTGTGACTAATCCTTTAGTTTTGAGTTGAAACAAAAATCTTATGACCCCTGAGCTGGGTTCTTTCGAAGTTTGGAGACTACCGGGTTCCTCTTTAAAGGAAATCATTGCTCATCTGAAATAAGTAACTTGTAGCTGTGGTCTTAAAGACATTTTTCTTTTTTTCTGAACAAACTTCCATCTGAAAAGTTGGCTGTGGCTGAATAGATGACTTCTAATCTATTCTATTTATTCTTCTATCTATCTAGTTAATTGTTCCAACTCCTCTACAGTATCTTTTATTTTCCTTCTTGTCTATATAGGCTTTGATGCTCCTGATAGGAGTTTAATTTCCCTCTGATATTGTAAAATTTGCATGCCTTGATATCTTCAAAGCATTATGCCATTTTTTCAACAACAAAAATATGGAGTGTTTGAATACAGAGTTGCTGTTTGTCATGGATATCACAGGGTCATATACTTTTGGAAAAAAATGGCACTGGGAAGTTTCTAGTTGCTGTATTTTGGTAAAATATACTTCTCTAAGAAGAATTAAAGATGCTCTCCTTTTTTAGAGTCTCTCAGACTGACACAGTGAAAAAAAAACCCCGAGCTTGTCTTAGCTATTTCTATTATAGATGGTCTCTTTTAGCTCTCAGTATCCCATCATGTCCAGGAGAAAAGGTTCTGGACCATGACAACCTGTGTATAGCAATTTAATTGTAACCTTGACAAATGTAGGTTTATTTTCTGTTCATTTTCCTCACTATCATTTCTGTGAATACTGAAAATGTGCATAAAATCACACATTTGCACATTTCAGGAATTCAGCCTTAGGAAAATGTGGAGTGATGAAAAGCGTTAGTAGGTCTTAGAATCAGAGAACCTGTGTTGTATTTCTTGTTTGACCACTTAGAAGTTCATATCTTTAAGAAGACTCTAGATCAACCTGAGTCTTGTCTTCTTCATCTCTGCAATGAGGAGAGCTGTGACGTCAGACAAATGGTCCTAAGACAGGAGTTGCCACAGTGATTTACGCAACATTGATGGTCAACACATTTTTAAGAACATAGGGCTGGGGATGGACGAAGGGAGAAGGACCAAGATATAGAGATGAGTAGATCAGTTCGCTATCTGGAAAATGTGAAAAAGCTCAATTGTACCTGAGGTACATTAAACACATGAATTTACATAGTTATATTAAAGGTATTACATTTGCCATCACTAATTTTTTGGCAGTGCAGTAATTGGACTTCAACTTATAAAATACACATGCAAACCCATGTGTTAAGACTCAGACTGTGTAAAGATAAATATGGATACATGCAATAATAAAATATACTTACATCATACTATTTTAGAACAGCTGGTGTTTTCTTCATTCAAATATGTTAAGGACTTCAGAATTTGGGTATTTTCTTCTTATGTCTTTCCTCCATTGTTCTTTAAATTCTTTTATTGCTTCAATTTTGAAATTCCATATAAATTTTTGCATGCCTTGATATCTTCAAAGCATTATGCCATTTTTTCAACAACAAAAATATGGAGTGTTTGAATACAGAGTTGCTGTTTGTCATGGATATCACAGGGTCATATACTTTTGGAAAAAAATGGCACTGGGAAGTTTCTAGTTGCTGTATTTTGGTAAAATATACTTCTCTAAGAAGAATTAAAGATGCTCTCCTTTTTTAGAGTCTCTCAGACTGACACAGTGAAAAAAAAACCCCGAGCTTGTCTTAGCTATTTCTATTATAGATGGTCTCTTTTAGCTCTCAGTATCCCATCATGTCCAGGAGAAAAGGTTCTGGACCATGACAACCTGTGTATAGCAATTTAATTGTAACCTTGACAAATGTAGGTTTTTTTTCTGTTCATTTTCCTCACTATCATTTCTGTGAATACTGAAAATGTGCATAAAATCACACATTTGCACATTTCAGGAATTCAGCCTTAGGAAAATGTGGAGTGATGAAAAGCGTTAGTAGGTCTTAGAATCAGAGAACCTGTGTTGTATTTCTTGTTTGACCACTTAGAAGTTCATATCTTTAAGAAGACTCTAGATCAACCTGAGTCTTGTCTTCTTCATCTCTGCAATGAGGAGAGCTGTGACGTCAGACAAATGGTCCTAAGACAGGAGTTGCCACAGTGATTTACGCAACATTGATGGTCAACACATTTTTAAGAACATAGGGCTGGGGATGGACGAAGGGAGAAGGACCAAGATATAGAGATGAGTAGATCAGTTCGCTATCTGGAAAATGTGAAAAAGCTCAATTGTACCTGAGGTACATTAAACACATGAATTTACATAGTTATATTAAAGGTATTACATTTGCCATCACTAATTTTTTGGCAGTGCAGTAATTGGACTTCAACTTATAAAATACACATGCAAACCCATGTGTTAAGACTCAGACTGTGTAAAGATAAATATGGATACATGCAATAATAAAATATACTTACATCATACTATTTTAGAACAGCTGGTGTTTTCTTCATTCAAATATGTTAAGGACTTCAGAATTTGGGTATTTTCTTCTTATGTCTTTCCTCCATTGTTCTTTAAATTCTTTTATTGCTTCAATTTTGAATTCCATATAAATTTCTCTCAGTCTTAGTCTGAGACTTTTCCCCATATAATACACATCCCTTTTTTTCAAAATGATACCCAATGGTTATTCAGCTTTTGCTGAAGTACTTCATCTTCCTCCTTTAAACGAAAATCTGTCTTTTTATAACCCCTGGTTACTTTCCCTGTGGCTTTCTTATTCCTAGAAAGAAGTCTAAGTTTTAGACTTAGACTAAATTAGTTTAGTCTAAGTCAATTTAGTTAATTTCTATATCTATATATTTCTATATCTTCTGTGGATTCATCCAGAAACTTGGAACTCGTCAAAACTACAGACTGTCAGGTTAGAAGAGATCGAAAGAGCATCTAAGATAGTGTGGTGCTAACATATTCTGCACTGTCTCTGTTGTCTAGTGATGTGAAACTCTATTTTTAAAGGCATCTCATTTCCCTTTAATGACCATGATTGTCAGAAAAATCCATTTTTGCATTTGAACTATCTAAAAAACTTCCTTCATTTTGTTTAGTCACTCCTGTTCATTCATCAGGCATAGTGTGACTTGATTTGAGACGTATCTACCTATTTACTTTCCCCTAGAAATCATATTAGTTTCTGGATTTTGAAGTGACTCCAATTGGATGATCTACAATATTTAAGATTTTACAGCCATATTTAGAGATTTGGTCTGGAATGGCTCTTGGGATTCTGGGCATTAAAAAAAGGTTAATTATTATTATAGCAATCCTGGGACATTATCACTAAAGTTACTAATCACAGTTAGAAAGTTGAGGTCTCCTGAGTGACTCTCCTGGGTGTTTATTTAAAGTAAAACTTAGAGAGATATGCTTAAAGTCTTAATGAACTAGAAACTTGGAAAACTAGTATAAAAAATGTTCACAATGTGTTGAATAAGTTTCAAGATGATTTTTAAGCTGAAATTATATATACAATATATGTTTATATACTTTTAAATTTTATGAAAATGATTTTAACATGTAACCCTGGTGTTTTCTTCATTCAAATATGTTAAGGACTTCAGAATTTGGGTATTTTCTTCTTATGTCTTTCCTCCATTGTTCTTTAAATTCTTTTATTGCTTCAATTTTGAATTCCATATAAATTTCTCTCAGTCTTAGTCTGAGACTTTTCCCCATATAATACACATCCCTTTTTTTCAAAATGATACCCAATGGTTATTCAGCTTTTGCTGAAGTACTTCATCTTCCTCCTTTAAACGAAAATCTGTCTTTTTATAACCCCTGGTTACTTTCCCTGTGGCTTTCTTATTCCTAGAAAGAAGTCTAAGTTTTAGACTTAGACTAAATTAGTTTAGTCTAAGTCAATTTAGTTAATTTCTATATCTATATATTTCTATATCTTCTGTGGATTCATCCAGAAACTTGGAACTCGTCAAAACTACAGACTGTCAGGTTAGAAGAGATCGAAAGAGCATCTAAGATAGTGTGGTGCTAACATATTCTGCACTGTCTCTGTTGTCTAGTGATGTGAAACTCTATTTTTAAAGGCATCTCATTTCCCTTTAATGACCATGATTGTCAGAAAAATCCATTTTTGCATTTGAACTATCTAAAAAACTTCCTTCATTTTGTTTAGTCACTCCTGTTCATTCATCAGGCATAGTGTGACTTGATTTGAGACGTATCTACCTATTTACTTTCCCCTAGAAATCATATTAGTTTCTGGATTTTGAAGTGACTCCAATTGGATGATCTACAATATTTAAGATTTTACAGCCATATTTAGAGATTTGGTCTGGAATGGCTCTTGGGATTCTGGGCATTAAAAAAAGGTTAATTATTATTATAGCAATCCTGGGACATTATCACTAAAGTTACTAATCACAGTTAGAAAGTTGAGGTCTCCTGAGTGACTCTCCTGGGTGTTTATTTAAAGTAAAACTTAGAGAGATATGCTTAAAGTCTTAATGAACTAGAAACTTGGAAAACTAGTATAAAAAATGTTCACAATGTGTTGAATAAGTTTCAAGATGATTTTTAAGCTGAAATTATATATACAATATATGTTTATATACTTATTTTTAGATTGTATTTTACTGAAATATGATTTATACACAATAGGCACTTTAAAGGGTATAATTTGTTGACTTTTAAGAAATATATAGTCACATAGCCACCGCCACTGTTACATGAATGGCTTAAAATATTCACATTACCTCAAACATCTCTTGTGACCCTTTGCAGGTAAATGCTATCACGTCCCCACCTCAGCATCTGACAATCACTGATGTGTTTTCTGTAAGTATAATTTTTATGTTTCTAAATTTTTGAATATAAATTCTACCTACAAAATGTAGTTTTTGTTTAATCTAGTGTTTTGGGATTGATCTGAGGGTTGGGCATAAGCAGTTTCTTCCTTGCTTGCTTGCTCAGTTGCTTCAGTCGTATTCCACTCTTTGCAACCATGTGTGCATATTTAGCATATACAAATCATAACTATGTTGGAAATGATCTGTAAAATAACACAACTATAATATTCATTTCACCAAGAACGTGTTTGTTAAGTCATCACATTGTACAGTTTAACATACACAATTTAATGTCAAATATACCTCCACAAAGATGAAAAAGTAAAGATAAACTAGGAGGCCATTATGCTAGGAGACATAAGTCAGACAGAGACAAATACTGTACGATTTCAGTTATGTGTGAAGTCTAAAAAATAAAACAAATCAGTGAATTTAACAAAAAAGCAGCATACAGATACAGAAATCAAACGTGGTTACCAGAGGGGAGAGGGAATATTGGGGCAGGGCATTAAGATTTTACAGCCATATTTAGAGATTTGGTCTGGAATGGCTCTTGGGATTCTGGGCATTAAAAAAAGGTTAATTATTATTATAGCAATCCTGGGACATTATCACTAAAGTTACTAATCACAGTTAGAAAGTTGAGGTCTCCTGAGTGACTCTCCTGGGTGTTTATTTAAAGTAAAACTTAGAGAGATATGCTTAAAGTCTTAATGAACTAGAAACTTGGAAAACTAGTATAAAAAATGTTCACAATGTGTTGAATAAGTTTCAAGATGATTTTTAAGCTGAAATTATATATACAATATATGTTTATATACTTATTTTTAGATTGTATTTTACTGAAATATGATTTATACACAATAGGCACTTTAAAGGGTATAATTTGTTGACTTTTAAGAAATATATAGTCACATAGCCACCGCCACTGTTACATGAATGGCTTAAAATATTCACATTACCTCAAACATCTCTTGTGACCCTTTGCAGGTAAATGCTATCACGTCCCCACCTCAGCATCTGACAATCACTGATGTGTTTTCTGTAAGTATAATTTTTATGTTTCTAAATTTTTGAATATAAATTCTACCTACAAAATGTAGTTTTTGTTTAATCTAGTGTTTTGGGATTGATCTGAGGGTTGGGCATAAGCAGTTTCTTCCTTGCTTGCTTGCTCAGTTGCTTCAGTCGTATTCCACTCTTTGCAACCATGTGTGCATATTTAGCATATACAAATCATAACTATGTTGGAAATGATCTGTAAAATAACACAACTATAATATTCATTTCACCAAGAACGTGTTTGTTAAGTCATCACATTGTACAGTTTAACATACACAATTTAATGTCAAATATACCTCCACAAAGATGAAAAAGTAAAGATAAACTAGGAGGCCATTATGCTAGGAGACATAAGTCAGACAGAGACAAATACTGTACGATTTCAGTTATGTGTGAAGTCTAAAAAATAAAACAAATCAGTGAATTTAACAAAAAAGCAGCATACAGATACAGAAATCAAACGTGGTTACCAGAGGGGAGAGGGAATATTGGGGCAGGGCATTAAGAGTTAAAAACTAAAATGAGGGGGCTTCCCTGGTGGTTCAGTGGGTAAAGAGTCTGCCTTGCAGTGCAAGGGGCACCGGTTAGATCCCTGGCCGGGAAAGATCCCACATGCCGAGGCGCGGCTGGACAGGTGCGCCCAATTACATTCCAGTGCTCTAGAGCGCATGCGCCCAGCCCAGGTGCTCTCCCACGAGAGGGGCCCCTGCAATGGGAGGCGCACACAGGCCGAAGAGTAAAGGTGGATGAAAAATAAAGAAGTCAAAAAATCAATAAAAAGAGGCCAAAATGAAGAAAATATGGACACGAATAAGCTATGAGGCTGTACTGTGCAGGCCGCCTGCCTGTGTAAATCCTATCAAAGAAGCGCTCGCCCTGAGCCAGGGCCCAGCAGCTCTCAGCGCTAGCTCGTCGGGGACTCGGCGTCACACGCTCTGAGCGCTCCGGGGCTCGGAGCGTGCTGCTCAGTTTCTCCGCCGCCTGATTTCTGCACCGGTTCTGGAGGCCCCAGCGAGATGCCAGCCACGCCGGCCCCTGCAGGGACGCAGCACCCCCGGAGCGCCGCGGGAGAGGTAGGGCCCCGGGCGCCGCACGAGGAGCCTGCTCACCGCCTTCCCGGGCGGGCGGCCCCCGCGGCTGGGTGGGGTCGCTCAGGCGGGACCCTCCGGGGCGGGAGGCGCCGCGGTGAGCTCGGGTCTGAGTGTGCGAGCCGGTGGGCGCCCTGGTTGGGCCTGGTCTGGGGCGGCGGTGGAGCTCCACGGCCTTCGGGGCCACGGAGTCCGAGGGGGCCCTCGCCTGCGGTTTTGGGGCGGCCTCAGATGGTTAGGGCGCTCTGGGCTCGGTCGAACCCGCTATGGCGAAGAGGCGTCGGACGCTGCCTCCGGGGAGGCGGCCAGGTGGCCCCTGAGTGGTCTCCTGTAGGAGGGGGCGCCCACCTTGGTGGGTCCTTGCGCCACCAACACGGGGAGGGAAAGATGACATTTTTAACACTGGATGGCTATAAGATTCTTTAGACTTTGGATAGAACTAGTTTTCTCAAAATTAACTCAAAATAATCTTTTGAGAGTATGAAACTGGTTCTTTTGCACGTGGAATTACGAAAAGCTGGTTTGTTAAAATACTTTTTTTCTTTTTGAGTCCTGTCTGAGAAGCAGAAATATGCTCAGGAAACACCTGAAGTTAACTCTTACCATGTCCTTGAGATGCAGACCCCTCTGCCTAAGACTCTAGCCATGAGCAGATTAAGAGAATTTCAGGCCAAGGAAAACAGGGGCAAAGGGACATTTTAAATTTCAAGCGGAAAACTCTGAGATCTCTGTTCAAATTTATGGCCGTCTCTGTGTGTCTTTGTCTTTAGATGATACTGCTGAGGTTATTTTGTCAATGAGCCCTAATTAACTGGCCTAAAGAAAAGTGAGTGCTGACTAATCAAATAATTCTAAAAAACCAAAAATTAAACCAGGTGAATTTCAGGTTCACGGGAACTAAGACATGTTCAATGTTAGATGCCTGATATTGGTGTTTGTTTGGGGGAATCTGATGTGGACTTGTCTGGGAGTCACCAGCGTTGGGCAGAATGTTTTTGTGATACTTAGGCTTAATATAGGTTGAGTGTTGAATCTGGTGCAGATTTGTCAGCAAGGAGAGTAACTCAAATAAAAATTCTACATTGTAATTAAAATTTGGGCTTTTGGATGGACTCTATTGGGAATGATTGTGCTTTGGGGATGTCCATCTAGAGTAGTCCCTCCAGAGTGAGATGGCTTGGATTTCTGAGGGTTGTGCTAAACCAACTGATGGGAATCTGTTGCATGGCTGGGTTGTTTCCAGGGAATGGCAGCTCCACGGCCTTCGGGCCACGGAGTCCGAGGGGCCCTCGCCTGCGGTTTTGGGGCGGCCTCAGATGGTTAGGCGCTCTGGGCTCGGTCGAACCCGCTATGGCGAAGAGGCGTCGGACGCTGCCTCCGGGAGGCGGCCAGGTGGCCCCTGAGTGGTCTCCTGTAGGAGGGCGCCCACCTTGGTGGGTCCTTGCGCCACCAACACGGGAGGAAAGATGACATTTTTAACACTGGATGGCTATAAGATTCTTTAGACTTTGGATAGAACTAGTTTTCTCAAAATTAACTCAAAATAATCTTTTGAGAGTATGAAACTGGTTCTTTTGCACGTGGAATTACGAAAAGCTGGTTTGTTAAAATACTTTTTTTCTTTTTGAGTCCTGTCTGAGAAGCAGAAATATGCTCAGGAAACACGTGAAGTTAACTCTTACCATGTCCTTGAGATGCAGACCCCTCTGCCTAAGACTCTAGCCATGAGCAGATTAAGAGAATTTCAGGCCAAGGAAAACAGGGGCAAAGGGACATTTTAAATTTCAAGCGGAAAACTCTGAGATCTCTGTTCAAATTTATGGCCGTCTCTGTGTGTCTTTGTCTTTAGATGATACTGCTGAGGTTATTTTGTCAATGAGCCCTAATTAACTGGCCTAAAGAAAAGTGAGTGCTGACTAATCAAATAATTCTAAAAAACCAAAAATTAAACCAGGTGAATTTCAGGTTCACGGGAACTAAGACATGTTCAATGTTAGATGCCTGATATTGGTGTTTGTTTGGGGGAATCTGATGTGGACTTGTCTGGGAGTCACCAGCGTTGGGCAGAATGTTTTTGTGATACTTAGGCTTAATATAGGTTGAGTGTTGAATCTGGTGCAGATTTGTCAGCAAGGAGAGTAACTCAAATAAAAATTCTACATTGTAATTAAAATTTGGGCTTTTGGATGGACTCTATTGGGAATGATTGTGCTTTGGGGATGTCCATCTAGAGTAGTCCCTCCAGAGTGAGATGGCTTGGATTTCTGAGGGTTGTGCTAAACCAACTGATGGGAATCTGTTGCATGGCTGGGTTGTTTCCAGGTGGAATGGCATTTTGAAACATTTATTGCAAAACACTAATTTCCTCTTAGAAAAAAACTGAAGAGATCTGGGACTATTGATGTTTGGTGCCATCCTGAGATGTTCTCTATAAGAAAGCAAATACTTTTGGAAATTGTCACTGGTATCTATGCTCAACATTCTATAAATGGCTAATATGAAAGTCAGTTCTTGGTTATTTAAAGAAAGTAAGATATGTGTTTTCCATAGAGAGAGCATGAGAAGCGGAATTTCATTTTGTGTGCGGGGAGCTGCCCTGTTTCAAGGGGTTTCCTTTAAGGAAACATAGCCCTGGGAGCTGCCCTGGCAACAGGGGCTGATAACAGCATAGCTCTCTGTCCCGCCACCCCAGGTGTTGTGAAGACGTTCCTTAGCTATCATAAAGAACACCTGGAGCCTCTTTACAGGGCTTGAGGGGCATTATGACCCAGAACCATTGTAATAATACACCAGGAGGTAACACCTAGTTTATGATCGACACCTGGCCTAAAGCACGTGTTATGATCGACACCTGGCCTAACGTGTTATGATCGACACCTGGCCTAAAGCATGTGTTATGATTGACACCTGGCCTAAAGCACGTGTACACAATTGCTTGTTGAAGTATAAAAAGGATGAGCGAATTCAATAAACTTGTCAGCAACCTGTAGCGTTGTCTGCCTTCTTGCTGTCCCTCTCAACCCCATCTTTTCTGTCCTTTCTTTTCTTAGCCTATCTGCCTCTCTCTTCAGGACCTGTTCGACTGCTGGCTGGCCCGGCATTGTGAAGGGAAAGAAAGTAGGTCTGAGGTGCAGGTGGCTGTTTCAGGATGACAGAAAGCTGCCGATGGTGTTTGTTTGGGGAATCTGGTGCAGATTTGTTTTGTGATACTTAGGCTTAATATAGGTTGAGTGTTGAATCTGGTGCAGATTTGTCAGCAAGGAGAGTAACTCAAATAAAACTTCTACATTGTAATTAAAATTTGGGCTTTTGGATGGACTCTATTGGGAATGATTGTGCTTTGGGGATGTCCATCTAGAGTAGTCCCTCCAGAGTGAGATGGCTTGGATTTCTGAGGGTTGTGCTAAACCAACTGATGGGAATCTGTTGCATGGCTGGGTTGTTTCCAGGTGGAATGGCATTTTGAAACATTTATTGCAAAACACTAATTTCCTCTTAGAAAAAAACTGAAGAGATCTGGGACTATTGATGTTTGGTGCCATCCTGAGATGTTCTCTATAAGAAAGCAAATACTTTTGGAAATTGTCACTGGTATCTATGCTCAACATTCTATAAATGGCTAATATGAAAGTCAGTTCTTGGTTATTTAAAGAAAGTAAGATATGTGTTTTCCATAGAGAGAGCATGAGAAGCGGAATTTCATTTTGTGTGCGGGGAGCTGCCCTGTTTCAAGGGGTTTCCTTTAAGGAAACATAGCCCTGGGAGCTGCCCTGGCAACAGGGGCTGATAACAGCATAGCTCTCTGTCCCGCCACCCCAGGTGTTGTGAAGACGTTCCTTAGCTATCATAAAGAACACCTGGAGCCTCTTTACAGGGCTTGAGGGCATTATGACCCAGAACCATTGTAATAATACACCAGGAGGTAACACCTAGTTTATGATCGACACCTGGCCTAAAGCACGTGTTATGATCGACACCTGGCCTAACGTGTTATGATCGACACCTGGCCTAAAGCATGTGTTATGATTGACACCTGGCCTAAAGCACGTGTACACAATTGCTTGTTGAAGTATAAAAAGGATGAGCGAATTCAATAAACTTGTCAGCAACCTGTAGCGTTGTCTGCCTTCTTGCTGTCCCTCTCAACCCCATCTTTTCTGTCCTTTCTTTTCTTAGCCTATCTGCCTCTCTCTTCAGGACCTGTTCGACTGCTGGCTGGCCCGGCATTGTGAAGGGAAAGAAAGTAGGTCTGAGTTGCAGGTGGCTGTTTCAGGATGACAGAACAGAGTAATGGGTGCAGAAAGTGATAGGAAAGTGGACCCTGAGAAGAGTTTTGTGCGTGCTTAGGACTGACTGTATTTAAACTAAATTGAACTGAGTTTATCTTTGAGTGAATTTGAAAGTTGTCTGGTGCCAACTTGGATTTGTTTTTTCTCCCCGTTAGGAGGACATACACTTTCTTCATATGTTGAACTGCCTTTGATAATATATTTGGGTTTATTTACCTCTTGAAAGATCTATTGTGTATTTGACTTTGGCTGTGTGAATAGCTATTGTTTCACAATGACCTGTGGCCCTGTCTGAGTGTTCTAAACCTTTTGGTATTTGTTAACAAAACTTCCTAAGTCATCCTAATAAAGCATTGGCCCCTGAAGCATTCCAAAGAGAGATGTTGCACTAATTAGGTTCATTTTGTATGTTGAATTGCATGGGGGATATTGTCAGGTGAGTGATACGTCGTGAATGTTGCTAATATAGATATCCTGAAAACTGTATGGAGTTCCTAGAATTCTGATATGTTCAGGTAAACCGTTATCAGTTGTAATTCTAATTACTGTCTTAAAATATTGTAGCACTAACCAACAGAGAGGACTCTTAGATAAATACCAGTTTCTGAACTGGATAGAAAAAATTAAAATATTCTGATAGAAAACCTGATAATGTCACAAAGGGTAACAAAAAGACTGAACTGGCAAATATGTTTATAACTTTATGATTTCTATCTGAAAATTACTGGTTTGAATCTGTGCTTCCCAGGTGTAAGAAAAACCTTCCCCTCAAACTAATTATGATTTAATAGTAGCTTGGAAAATTATACTCTTTAAATCAATTGAATTATTTATCTTTTCTCTCTCTCTGACCCCTCCAAAGACTGGAAACTTTTAGTTTCCAGGAATTTTATCAGGTAAGTTAGGAAGGTTATCTTACTAACAGGTACAAAAGTCTCAAGGAATTTTGGAGAACTTGAAAGGGGAAGAATTCAGTTATATTTGTTACGTGAAATCTGTGGTAAGCCTTTGACCTGACTTTCCTAGCTCTGAAAGGTTAGGGCTTTATTTTAAAAGTTCATTCTGAGACTCTATCAAAGTTTCAGCAAGGCAATAAGTCTATAATCAATTATGGTTATATAAATAATCAGGCTAAGATTATTGAGACCATACTTATATCGAAAACAAGTCTTAATTTGGTTGTATTTGATAAAAATGAAGATGATTTTAAACAGAAAAAGATGTTTCAATGAATGTTAATTCCCAGTTTGTTGATAAAGGTCTATATTTACTAAAATTCATTTCCTGGATGGTTCTTTGCTGTTAGGGTATTTTAATGTAACGTGGAATTACTGAAGGACATTCTAGGTTTAGACAAGCTTGGCTTACTTGGGTGAAGATTAGATGTCTCACAACCTGCAAACAGGTCTGGAAAAAGACATAATATAAGGAACTGTCTCCAACCTGGATGGATAGACCTTTTAATCAGGTACTCTTAGCTAGTTCATGGACAGTGAAATTGAAGGACAATTGATTCTTGGGTTAATTCCCACTTCCANAGCCTCACCTATGCTGCTGACCTTGACTCCTTGTGAATGTTGCTAATATAGATATCCTGAAAACTGTATGGAGTTCCTAGAATTCTGATATGTTCAGGTAAACCGTTATCAGTTGTAATTCTAATTACTGTCTTAAAATATTGTAGCACTAACCAACAGAGAGGACTCTTAGATAAATACCAGTTTCTGAACTGGATAGAAAAAATTAAAATATTCTGATAGAAAACCTGATAATGTCACAAAGGGTAACAAAAAGACTGAACTGGCAAATATGTTTATAACTTTATGATTTCTATCTGAAAATTACTGGTTTGAATCTGTGCTTCCCAGGTGTAAGAAAAACCTTCCCCTCAAACTAATTATGATTTAATAGTAGCTTGGAAAATTATACTCTTTAAATCAATTGAATTATTTATCTTTTCTCTCTCTCTGACCCCTCCAAAGACTGGAAACTTTTAGTTTCCAGGAATTTTATCAGGTAAGTTAGGAAGGTTATCTTACTAACAGGTACAAAAGTCTCAAGGAATTTTGGAGAACTTGAAAGGGGAAGAATTCAGTTATATTTGTTACGTGAAATCTGTGGTAAGCCTTTGACCTGACTTTCCTAGCTCTGAAAGGTTAGGGCTTTATTTTAAAAGTTCATTCTGAGACTCTATCAAAGTTTCAGCAAGGCAATAAGTCTATAATCAATTATGGTTATATAAATAATCAGGCTAAGATTATTGAGACCATACTTATATCGAAAACAAGTCTTAATTTGGTTGTATTTGATAAAAATGAAGATGATTTTAAACAGAAAAAGATGTTTCAATGAATGTTAATTCCCAGTTTGTTGATAAAGGTCTATATTTACTAAAATTCATTTCCTGGATGGTTCTTTGCTGTTAGGGTATTTTAATGTAACGTGGAATTACTGAAGGACATTCTAGGTTTAGACAAGCTTGGCTTACTTGGGTGAAGATTAGATGTCTCACAACCTGCAAACAGGTCTGGAAAAAGACATAATATAAGGAACTGTCTCCAACCTGGATGGATAGACCTTTTAATCAGGTACTCTTAGCTAGTTCATGGACAGTGAAATTGAAGGACAATTGATTCTTGGGTTAATTCCCACTTCCAAAGCTCCCTATGCTGGAGTCATCTATATAGACATCTGCTGACCTTGACTCACCTTAAAACAATGCTCATTCAGAGGAAACTACACTACACTAGGATGAGGAGAAAATGACATCAGAAGTAGACAACTGGCCCAAGATGTTAGACCTGACTCGTATGCTCTTTTAGAATGTTTTCTCGATTTCTTGGACTTCTACATATCAATCAAATGTTTTGGACACAATTCTATGCTAGTTTAAACCTCAGTCCAATTGTTGGGTTGTGGCTAATTACCTGTGTCTGATACTTCTGGGTTATCTTGGTGGATTTCTCCCTTCCAGAGTTCTGATTGGATATCCTCTAGGAAATTTATTTTAGATGAGAGTTCAATCCTGTTCTGTCTATTCAAGATATTATTAGATGGGATTCACCTGACCAATTAATACCTGCTCTGACCCTGTTCTCTTGGGGTCGTTCAAGGTCAGTCAGAGTGATGATTAAGTCTTGACCAAAACAGCTGTAACCTCTTGTCTCTTAAAGGCAAAATTCCCAAAATTATGGGATGGATCTATTTGGTTAACACAGACTATGGTCATTTAAGCTTAAAAAGTTCCTCTATGTTCAGACTGGAAAAACAGTTACAAAGTTTATTCCTGGAGACATAGCATAACGTGAAAAGAAGCACACGGAGAAATTGTATATTTAAGACAGAAGCAAGGCAGAAGTATATAACTGGACAGGAGCGTGAGCATCCTGAACATGGTGTCCAGTAAGCAGGTGATTTAAATCACTCATACAGGGCAGTCCTTCTGGGTCTTTGTTTACATTTGTTCAATTATCTTGTTTCTTTCTTCACACCTGGTCTTAGGACCCTCCCCAAGATGCCTGCACAGCTTTTCTCTAAGATGGATCCCACTGCAGAGGCCTGTGGTTTCATGTCCACACTTATCATGGGTAGGGCCCCTCCTCCCTTTTTGACCCCCAGGAAGCCTTCCTGAGCATGTGCAGACAGGGAAGTCTTCCTTGACCTCTGAGGTGGGCACCTTATCTCTTTATGTTAACAGAGCTCAGCCTTTGCCGCTAGCTTGTCCTTGGAGTTTCTGATAGAG
Organism: Tragulus kanchil; assembly: GCA_022376925.1. Classification (NCBI taxonomy): domain Eukaryota; kingdom Metazoa; phylum Chordata; class Mammalia; order Artiodactyla; family Tragulidae; genus Tragulus; species Tragulus kanchil. The sequence goes on from JAIOJX010000006.1 coordinate 152,659,873, forward strand.
AATAAAGCTTGAATTTTACTCCACTTGCCAATGCCAGGCATCTGGCTCAGAGGCCCATCTACTAGCTCCTTCCCATTCTTGGAGCTGAGAGATTTTATCTTCTTCACACCCTCTTTGATGTGGCCAAACACAACACATTTGCCACAGTTGATGAAGTCTTCTCGTACTTTCAATTTCAAAATGGGTCCAACCTGAGGATAGTTCTGTTTGGCTACCTACATCATATTTAAATGGCCTCATTTGTTCAGGATTTTCTTTTATATTTAAACGATGCTGGAATGGGGCTTTAGGAAGTAATGGAATTAATTACAAAGTTAAAATAGCACAAAGGGCCAACTATATTTTTACCTAACAGTATTTAAATAAAACCAAACACTTTATTAAAATAGGAATTTCCCAGTTATTTCTCTGCATTTCTGTTATTCTTCATCTTGGGGTCGTTCAAGGTCAGTCAGAGTGATGATTAAGTCTTGACCAAAACAGCTGTAACCTCTTGTCTCTTAAAGGCAAAATTCCCAAAATTATGGGATGGATCTATTTGGTTAACACAGACTATGGTCATTTAAGCTTAAAAAGTTCCTCTATGTTCAGACTGGAAAAACAGTTACAAAGTTTATTCCTGGAGACATAGCATAACGTGAAAAGAAGCACACGGAGAAATTGTATATTTAAGACAGAAGCAAGGCAGAAGTATATAACTGGACAGGAGCGTGAGCATCCTGAACATGGTGTCCAGTAAGCAGGTGATTTAAATCACTCATACAGGGCAGTCCTTCTGGGTCTTTGTTTACATTTGTTCAATTATCTTGTTTCTTTCTTCACACCTGGTCTTAGGACCCTCCCCAAGATGCCTGCACAGCTTTTCTCTAAGATGGATCCCACTGCAGAGGCCTGTGGTTTCATGTCCACACTTATCATGGGTAGGGCCCCTCCTCCCTTTTTGACCCCCAGGAAGCCTTCCTGAGCATGTGCAGACAGGGAAGTCTTCCTTGACCTCTGAGGTGGGCACCTTATCTCTTTATGTTAACAGAGCTCAGCCTTTGCCGCTAGCTTGTCCTTGGAGTTTCTGATAGAGAATAAAGCTTGAATTTTACTCCACTTGCCAATGCCAGGCATCTGGCTCAGAGGCCCATCTACTAGCTCCTTCCCACTCTTGGAGCTGAGAGATTTTATCTTCTTCACACCCTCTTTGATGTGGCCAAACACAACACATTTGCCACAGTTGATGAAGTCTTCTCGTACTTTCAATTTCAAAATGGGTCCAACCTGAGGATAGTTCTGTTTGGCTACCTACATCATATTTAAATGGCCTCATTTGTTCAGGATTTTCTTTTATATTTAAACGATGCTGGAATGGGGCTTTAGGAAGTAATGGAATTAATTACAAAGTTAAAATAGCACAAAGGGCCAACTATATTTTTACCTAACAGTATTTAAATAAAACCAAACACTTTATTAAAATAGGAATTTCCCAGTTATTTCTCTGCATTTCAGTTATTCTTCATCTTCTGGGACTTGCAGATTCTTCCAGCTTTTGGAGGTGTATTCCTTGACCTATGGCTCCTTCTTCCATCTTCAAAGCCAGCAGCACGGCATCTTCAAACCTCTGCTTTTGTGATCACATTTGCCTTCTTTTGTTGGTGAGATCCCCCTCCTCTTCTCTCATATAGTGACACTCGTGATTATAGTTAGTACCCACCTAGGTAATCCAGGGTCCTCTCTCTGTTTCAAGTTCTTTAATTTATTCAGTTTTACAAAGTGCAAAATCCCCTTTACTTATGTGCTCTGTGTGTTAAATTTGGAGGTATCAGGTATTCGATTCTGAGTGTATTTGGGGTTCATTGTTCATTCAGCCTACCACGAGATATTTGAGAAAATCCAGTAACACAGAGACCAAATAACCCCACAGAACTGGAGAGAGATTTAAAGGGAAGGGGGTACCTGCTTTGTTTTTTATAGGATTTCTAGATCCTGATTCTAGATTCTTTGCAGATCTTGATGTTTCTTACCTTCTAGGGTTTTACATAGTATTCTTATTATAATTCTCATTTTCCTTAAGCTTGCTGGATTACTTTTCTTCTTTTGTTTTTCCCCAGCCAAGTGAATTCTAGGATGTTAATTCTTCTGTACATGATGACCACATTAGCCAATTGCAGGATGTTAATTCTTCTGTACATGATGACCGTATTAGCCAATTGCCACAGAGGATCAATTTGGATTGCTTCTCAGTTACTGCGCATGAATAAGCGATGTCCTTTCAATCTGTTGCTTCTTTTTTTTTTTCTTTTTACAGATTTATTTATTTTATTATTTATTTTTGGGTGGGGGTTGGGTTGGGGAGGGAGGGGAGCTGGCGGGCCACTTCTGTTGATCTTTCATTTCTCTATTTTCATCCGTCTTTGTTCCTTGACTCCTGTGGGCCTCCCATCGCAGTGGCGTCTGTAGCTGTGGAGTGCCAGCTCCGGGCGCATGTGCTCCAGAGCTCCGGCTGGGTAATTGGACACATCGGTCCAGCCTCTCCGCAGCACGTGGGATCTTCCCAGGCCAGGGATGGAACCGGTGCCCGTTGCACTGCAAGGCGGTGTCCTTACCCACCGGACCACCAGGGGAAGCCCAATCTGTTGCTTCTTAAAGTCTGTTCTCACTTATCCTGAAACTCCTTGGTCTGCAGGTTTACTAGATGATGAGGACTGGCAGGGAATGCTCTCATCTCAGATAAAGTGGATAACTTGCATGTTAACTTCTGTTTCCTGTCTTAGCCTTCTTCCCATTCGATATTTCATGATATAAGGAAGTGCTAATGTAGGCTGGAGTCTCCAGGTATCTACATGCATATAATCAAAACCAGTGATGTGGGGCAAGATGCCTAACCTGAGTGAACCCCAGTTTTCTCATCTGTAAAATGAAGATGAAAATATCAGATTCTCAAAGTTGTTATGAAGATTAACTATATGTATGTATATTTAAGTACACTGTGTAACAGTGAGATATGTTACTCTTCTTCCTTGTTTTGTTGTTATTTCACAATTATTATTGTCTACAGTGTTTGGCTGAGAGAGATGAAGCTAATTGTCTTGCAAATTATGAAAAGCCTGGTAGTAAGAGTTCACTTTTAATTACATGTGGTTGCATGTCTTAGACTGCTTCAGTTAAGCCTATTTTAACAAAAGTAAAAAGAAAAAGCACAAACTGTATCCCCCATTTTACAAATGGAAATGAAGGTCAGAGAGGCTGTCACCTTGCTTAAACACTTGATTAAAAGAACCATTAGAGTCAGGCTTAAGATTCAGGTTTTCTGACCTTGGTTAGTATTTGCCTTAAACTGATGATATTCTGTGTGTGAGACAGTCCAGGAATAGGGTGGAGAGCATGTTTATTTCTCTGTAGCTGAATCACCTCCTTCAAACCTTGACTTTGCATCTGATGTGGCATGAAGCGTTTTCATTTCTACTTATACATATTTGATTTTATGGTCTTCAAGCATGCTTTACTCCACATTGTGTCCAAGATGTGTCATTTAAAAATTATATATGCCAGCTCCGGGCGCATGTGCTCCAGAGCTCCGGCTGGGTAATTGGACACATCGGTCCAGCCTCTCCGCAGCACGTGGGATCTTCCCAGGCCAGGGATGGAACCGGTGCCCGTTGCACTGCAAGGCGGTGTCCTTACCCACCGGACCACCAGGGGAAGCCCAATCTGTTGCTTCTTAAAGTCTGTTCTCACTTATCCTGAAACTCCTTGGTCTGCAGGTTTACTAGATGATGAGGACTGGCAGGGAATGCTCTCATCTCAGATAAAGTGGATAACTTGCATGTTAACTTCTGTTTCCTGTCTTAGCCTTCTTCCCATTCGATATTTCATGATATAAGGAAGTGCTAATGTAGGCTGGAGTCTCCAGGTATCTACATGCATATAATCAAAACCAGTGATGTGGGGCAAGATGCCTAACCTGAGTGAACCCCAGTTTTCTCATCTGTAAAATGAAGATGAAAATATCAGATTCTCAAAGTTGTTATGAAGATTAACTATATGTATGTATATTTAAGTACACTGTGTAACAGTGAGATATGTTACTCTTCTTCCTTGTTTTGTTGTTATTTCACAATTATTATTGTCTACAGTGTTTGGCTGAGAGAGATGAAGCTAATTGTCTTGCAAATTATGAAAAGCCTGGTAGTAAGAGTTCACTTTTAATTACATGTGGTTGCATGTCTTAGACTGCTTCAGTTAAGCCTATTTTAACAAAAGTAAAAAGAAAAAGCACAAACTGTATCCCCCATTTTACAAATGGAAATGAAGGTCAGAGAGGCTGTCACCTTGCTTAAACACTTGATTAAAAGAACCATTAGAGTCAGGCTTAAGATTCAGGTTTTCTGACCTTGGTTAGTATTTGCCTTAAACTGATGATATTCTGTGTGTGAGACAGTCCAGGAATAGGGTGGAGAGCATGTTTATTTCTCTGTAGCTGAATCACCTCCTTCAAACCTTGACTTTGCATCTGATGTGGCATGAAGCGTTTTCATTTCTACTTATACATATTTGATTTTATGGTCTTCAAGCATGCTTTACTCCACATTGTGTCCAAGATGTGTCATTTAAAAATATATATTTATTTATTTTGATTGTGTCTGGTCTTAGTTACTGCATATGGGATCTTCAGTCTTTGTTTGGCATGTGGGACCTTTAGTCGTGGCAGATCCAACCCAGGCCCCAGCATTGAGAGTTCAGAGTCTTAGCCACTAGGCTACCAGGAAAGTCCCCAAAGTATCATTTTTAGCAAACAAGCTTCAAGGTTTCCTGTGCAATAAGGATATAATTTTGTTGACAGTTTCTCTCAAAACTTCCTTTACCTTTTCATTCCTAAGACTGTAAATGAAGGGGTTCAGAAGAGGGGTCCCCATTGTGGTGAGGACAGCAGTCACTTTGTCAAATTCCAGGGAATGACTCTGGCTGGGTCTGACGTACATGAAGATGTTGCTCCCGTAGGCAATGGAGACGACGGTGATGTGGGAAGCGCAGGTGGAGAAGGCTTTCTGCCGCCCTTGGGCCAAGGGGATGCGCAGGATGGTGGAAATGATGTAGGTGTAGGACATGGTGGTGATCACCAGCGAGGTCAGGAGAATGAGAGAAGACATGAGGAAGCTTATCATCTCAAGTAAACGGGTGTCCGTGCAGGCCAGCTGCAGCAGAGGGGCAATGTCACAGAAGAAGTGATGAATCTCTTTATGGCAGAAAGGCAGCCTGGACAGCAGAATAACCGGGCAGAGCACGGACAGGAAGGCCCCCAGCCAGCAGCCCAGCACCAGCAGGAGGCAGAGCCTGCTGTTCATGACGAGGCTGTAGCGCAGGGGGGTTTCAGATGGCCACATAGCGGTCAAAGGACATCACCACCAGGAGGATAAACTCCACCGTCCCCAGGAAGAAGAAGAAGTAGGTTTGACTGATGCAGCCTGCAAGAGATATGGTCTTTGTGTCTTCGAGGAGACAGGATAACAGTTTTGGGGTAACTGAGCTAGTGTATGAAATGTCTAACAGTGACAAGTTACTGAGGAAGAAGTACATTGGGGTTTGGAGGCGATTATCAGCCCATATGAGGGCAATGATGACACCATTTCCTGTTAGAGTGAGCATGTAAGTAAACAGGAGGACCACGAAGAGGAAAACCTGAAGCTTGTGGTGAGTAGGGAAGGCAGTCAGGATAAATTCAGTCACTGTGGTCTGATTATGTACATCCATTGAGTACAACGTCTAGCGAACAGCTTGGCTCTGAAAAGATAGCAGAATGTAAAGATGAAAGTCAGAGTGAATCAGTTTTCAACTGTCAGTATCATTGCTGAGATGCAGCAGCAGGTCTGTATGAATGAAGAGTCGAGAATCATTCATTTTCATTCTGTCTATAATCCTAATAAAGGGAGGGCCTTGGATAAATGCTCTGAGTTCTCTTAGCTTTTCATTCCTAAGACTGTAAATGAAGGGGTTCAGAAGAGGGTCCCCATTGTGGTGAGGACAGCAGTCACTTTGTCAAATTCCAGGAATGACTCTGGCTGGGTCTGACGTACATGAAGATGTTGCTCCCGTAGGCAATGGAGACGACGGTGATGTGGGAAGCGCAGGTGGAGAAGGCTTTCTGCCGCCCTTGGGCCAAGGGGATGCGCAGGATGGTGGAAATGATGTAGGTGTAGGACATGGTGGTGATCACCAGCGAGGTCAGGAGAATGAGAGAAGACATGAGGAAGCTTATCATCTCAAGTAAACGGGTGTCCGTGCAGGCCAGCTGCAGCAGAGGGGCAATGTCACAGAAGAAGTGATGAATCTCTTTATGGCAGAAAGGCAGCCTGGACAGCAGAATAACCGGGCAGAGCACGGACAGGAAGGCCCCCAGCCAGCAGCCCAGCACCAGCAGGAGGCAGAGCCTGCTGTTCATGACGAGGCTGTAGCGCAGGGGGTTACAGATGGCCACATAGCGGTCAAAGGACATCACCACCAGGAGGATAAACTCCACCGTCCCCAGGAAGAAGAAGAAGTAGGTTTGACTGATGCAGCCTGCAAGAGATATGGTCTTTGTGTCTTCGAGGAGACAGGATAACAGTTTTGGGGTAACTGAGCTAGTGTATGAAATGTCTAACAGTGACAAGTTACTGAGGAAGAAGTACATTGGGGTTTGGAGGCGATTATCAGCCCATATGAGGGCAATGATGACACCATTTCCTGTTAGAGTGAGCATGTAAGTAAACAGGAGGACCACGAAGAGGAAAACCTGAAGCTTGTGGTGAGTAGGGAAGGCAGTCAGGATAAATTCAGTCACTGTGGTCTGATTATGTACATCCATTGAGTACAACGTCTAGCGAACAGCTTGGCTCTGAAAAGATAGCAGAATGTAAAGATGAAAGTCAGAGTGAATCAGTTTTCAACTGTCAGTATCATTGCTGAGATGCAGCAGCAGGTCTGTATGAATGAAGAGTCGAGAATCATTCATTTTCATTCTGTCTATAATCCTAATAAAGGGAGGGCCTTGGATAAATGCTCTGAGTTCTCTTAGCTCAGTATTCTCATGTTAAAAATTTTGGCTGAATGAAATTATCATTGTGGTTTCATAAAATTATGGTCTTAATTCTGTTTAAGCCCCCATTCTTTGGGTGCAAATCCTATTCATTTATTTATTAGGTAAATAAAACAGCATTGGTGGAGTTCCCCGCTTATGCATGAAGCTGCAGCTATTTGAGATTAAGCTCGGTACGAATTACAGATTTTACCGTAGCCTGTACCTTTCTCATGTGGGTCCCTTTTCTCTAGTTGTAAGTGTGGGATCCATGTAGTTCTAGATAACCGATTACTGCCATATTAATGCTAGGTATGGGGAAGGGACCCAAACAACAATGGGTTTAATGGAGCTATCTTTCAGGGTTTAGAGGTAGGGAGCATCACAAAAGGTAAAAGCCTAGGATAAAAGAGAATAGTTTACAATTGCAAGGTGCATTATTCCATTTCTTCTAATAACCTTCCAAATGGTTATAAGGCAATTTGTTGCACCTTCTTTGAGCCTATCAGAAGTCTTCAAAGGGTCTCACCCATTGACACAGGGTCTCGGTGGCAGTAGGATTTTGTTTCTTCCATGTGTCTAATTGTTTCACCACCTCCATAATGTTTTCCATTTATCTGTATTGTCTTTGATGGCCCTGATGTGAGCTTGAATTCCCTCTTACTGTAAAATGTGAATAACTTGACATTGTGAAAGTGTTATGTCATTCTTTAACAATAAAAATATGAGATGTTCCAACATTAGAGTTGATGTTTGCCATTAAGATTACATAACTATGGAAAAATGGCATTGAGGGCCTTATATTCCATTGTATTTTGGTCAAAGAGACTTCTCTGAGAAGAACTAAAGATATAGCATTGCTCCCATTTTTGGAGTCTCCCATGTTCATGATAGTGAAGAAGACCTGGGTTTGTGTTAGCTTTGTCCAAATGACCTCTGTGCCCTTTGGATCCCGCAACATCCAGGAGGAAAGATTCTGGAGCATGACAACCTGTGTATAATAATTTAGTTGCAACTTTGCCATTTCTGTGAGTTGTTACAAAACTGTATAAAATTGCACATTTCAGGAATCCAAGTTCATTCAGGAACTCATGAAATATTAGAAAGAGTCTGGTAGGTGTTGGAATTGGAGAACTGTGTTTTATTTTTTGTTTGATCACGTAGAGCTTTGAGATTTTTTTTTTAACTTTTTTTTTCTTTTGGCCACTTCATTGATATTTCATTTATTTACCTTTTGTTCTTTGACCTGTGTGGGCCTCCCATCGCAGTGGCCTCTCTCACTTGCAGAGCACTGGCTCCGGGCACATGTGCCCCAGAGCTCTGATTTGGTAATTGGACACATCAGTCCAGCTGCTCCACAGCACATGGGATCCTCCCAGGCCAGGGATCGAACTGATGCCTCTTGCACTGCAAGGCAGCATCCTTACCCACTGGAACACCAGGGAAGCCCGAGCGTTGAGATCTTTAATAAGAGTCTCAAGCAACCCAAGTCTTATTTTCCTCCTCTCTAGAATGAGGCTAGTCCTAATGCCAGATTGATGGTTTTAAGGTGGAAGCTACCATAGTGATTTACACATACTTGTGTTCAGTAGATACTTAAGAACATAGTGCTAGGGAAGGATGAACAGGAAAGGATGAAGATGAGGTGGGAGTGGGGAGATCTGTGCTGATGTCAGGAAAGAGTGAAAAAGCTTAATTGTAGGACTTCCCTCGTGGTTCAGTGGGTAAAGAGTCAACCTTGCAGTGCAAGGGGTAGTGGTTCGATCCCTGGCCTGAGAATATCTCATGTGCTGCAGAGCGGCTGGACAGGTGTGTCCAATTATGAGCCAGTGCTCTGGAGCACATGTGCTCAGAGCCAGTGCTCTGCAAGGAGAGAGGCCACTGCAATGGGAGGCCCACATGTGCCGAAGAATAAAGATGCATGAAAATAAAGAAATAACCAATAAAAGAGGCCAAAATTAAAAAAAAAAAAAAGCTTAATTGTAGCCGAGGGACATTAAACACATGAATTTACATAGTTGTGGGGAAGCTATCACCTTTGACTTCTGTCATAAGTAATTTTTTTGGCAAAGCAGTAATTGGACTTTAACTCATAAAATATACATGTAAACAAATTTACTAAGACTCATATGCCTAAACTATAAATATGATTAAGTTCATAATAAAATATACTTACATCATATTAATTGTGGAAGGTGTAAAATTTTCTTCATTCAATTATTAAAATTTTTGATTTTCTTCTTATACCTTCCACCCATTATTCTTTAAATTCTTTCATTGCTTCAATTTTGAATTCCACATAAATCTCTCTCAGTCTGACTCTGAGACTTTTCCGCATTTGAGGCATATGCCTTTTACAAAACACACCAAGTGGTTATTCAGTCTTTGCTGAAGTATATCATCTGCTTCATTTGAATGAAAAACTGTCCTTTTACAAGCTCCAATTACTTTTCCTGGTTTTTTCTTATTCTCACAGAAAAGTCTGATTTGGTAATTGGACACATCAGTCCAGCTGCTCCACAGCACATGGGATCCTCCCAGGCCAGGGATCGAACTGATGCCTCTTGCACTGCAAGGCAGCATCCTTACCCACTGGAACACCAGGGAAGCCCGAGCGTTGAGATCTTTAATAAGAGTCTCAAGCAACCCAAGTCTTATTTTCCTCCTCTCTAGAATGAGGCTAGTCCTAATGCCAGATTGATGGTTTTAAGGTGGAAGCTACCATAGTGATTTACACATACTTGTGTTCAGTAGATACTTAAGAACATAGTGCTAGGGAAGGATGAACAGGAAAGGATGAAGATGAGGTGGGAGTGGGGAGATCTGTGCTGATGTCAGGAAAGAGTGAAAAAGCTTAATTGTAGGACTTCCCTCGTGGTTCAGTGGGTAAAGAGTCAACCTTGCAGTGCAAGGGGTAGTGGTTCGATCCCTGGCCTGAGAATATCTCATGTGCTGCAGAGCGGCTGGACAGGTGTGTCCAATTATGAGCCAGTGCTCTGGAGCACATGTGCTCAGAGCCAGTGCTCTGCAAGGAGAGAGGCCACTGCAATGGGAGGCCCACATGTGCCGAAGAATAAAGATGCATGAAAATAAAGAAATAACCAATAAAAGAGGCCAAAATTAAAAAAAAAAAAAGCTTAATTGTAGCCGAGGGACATTAAACACATGAATTTACATAGTTGTGGGGAAGCTATCACCTTTGACTTCTGTCATAAGTAATTTTTTTGGCAAAGCAGTAATTGGACTTTAACTCATAAAATATACATGTAAACAAATTTACTAAGACTCATATGCCTAAACTATAAATATGATTAAGTTCATAATAAAATATACTTACATCATATTAATTGTGGAAGGTGTAAAATTTTCTTCATTCAATTATTAAAATTTTTGATTTTCTTCTTATACCTTCCATCCATTATTCTTTAAATTCTTTCATTGCTTCAATTTTGAATTCCACATAAATCTCTCTCAGTCTGACTCTGAGACTTTTCCGCATTTGAGGCATATGCCTTTTTACAAAAACACACCAAGTGGTTATTCAGTCTTTGCTGAAGTATATCATCTGCTTCATTTGAATGAAAAACTGTCCTTTTACAAGCTCCAATTACTTTTCCTGGTTTTTTCTTATTCTCACAGAAAAGTCTAAGTTTTGACTGGTACTAAGTGCAAGCATTATATTATCACTTAATATATTTTTTTAAGACATATACTCTGGGTCATGTTTTTGTCAAAATGCCAGAATGGTGACTTTGGTGACGACTCAGAAAGTTAGACCCAGTAAATTAATAACACGTCTTGTTACTTCTAATTTATACCTCTCACAAAAGACTGAAATACTTTCTTCCCAAATCTCCTAAATCTCAGATCTTGTTTTTCAATATAGAGATGTAATACCCTGACAGTTCAGTTCAGTTCTGTATCTTCTGTGCATCTGTTCAGAAACTTGAAACTATTCAAAACCACAGACTGTCAGATTAGATGAGAACTAAAGGCACATGAGATAGTCTGGGGCTAAAATATTCTGTACTGTCGTTGTTGTCTTGTGATGTGAAACTCACTATATTATGAGGCATCTCACTCTGCTTTAATGGTCCTGATTGTTAGCAAAATTCATATTTGCATTCACTGAACTACCTCTCTATGTTTTCATCACTTTGTTTTGTCATTCCTGTTCATTCATCAGGCATGTTGTGACTTGATTTTAGGCATATCCACCTTATCTTCTTTCTTCAGGAAATGATGTTACCTTGTGATTTGTAAAGTGATTACAACTGGAAGAACTGTGATAGTTAAAGATATTTTTAATTCACCTTTAGAGATTTGATTTAGAATGGCTCTTGGGATTCTGGCATTGAAAAAGTTAATTACTGTTATTGCAATCTTGGCATGTTAGAACTGAAGTTACTAATCACAGAAAGTTAAAGCCTCTTGAGAAACCCTCTTGGGTGCTTATTGTATTTGTTTAAAGAAAAACTTAGAGATCTGATTTAAAGCTTCAGTGAAATAGAAACTTGGAAAACTTAAAAAATTATTTATAATGTGTTTAGTCAGCTTTAAGATGCTTTTCAAAGTGAGATTATTTATATAGATGTAGGTATATGTATATATTAAAAAATTTTTATTGAGATAAGATTTATAGACAGTAAACATATTTAAGTATATAATTTGTTGAGCTTCGACGAATGTACATGGTTACATAGCCACCATTACCATTACAACAAGGTATAATATATTTATATTACTTGAAACATTACTTGTGACCTTTTTTTTTCCACGATCTCGTAACCTTTTGCAAGTAAATGTTTTTCCCTCTGTACCTCAGCACCTGACAACCACTAATGTGTTTTCTATCAGTGTAATTTTGAATTTTCTAGAATATTATGTAAATGCAATCTTATGTTGTTTATGAATCATATATCTTAATTAGATGTTAGTATCTAAAACATATGAGGAACCTATAAATTGCAAATATATATATTTTCCAAATAATACATATTTGCTAAATAAATAATATGAAAATATATATTTCCTATTGCAATATATAAGTTCCTCATGTGTTTTGGATATTAACATCTTATCAAGATACTTGGTTCATGAACATTTCTCCTGTTCCATAGGTTGCCTTTTACTCTGTTGATTATTGGTCTTCCTATGAGCTTTTCAGGTTGTTGTCACAGCAATCATTAGCTGTCATAGTGCAGGTGGGATTATCGTCTAGCATGCTAATGAATTATATGAACAACTAAGATCCTGCAAGCAGTGCGGCACAGTAAAACAAAATCCATATAAATCATATACATATCTCAATATATTTAAATGCAGTCAGTATATATCCATATATATTGAATGTATCTATGAGGGATTTTTTTTTTTGTCATGCCACATGGCTTGTGGGATCTTAGTTCCTTGACTAGGGTTTGAAACCATGTCCACTGCAGTGGAAATATGGAGTCCTAATCCCTGAATTACCAGAGAATTCCCTGAAATATATATTTGTGTATGATGGAAGATATCATTATCTTTCATATGCACAGAGAAATAGAAATTATAAATAGTCTGCAGAGAGAGACACGTGAATCAGGTATGTACTAGTTTGCTGTGATGGTATAGTCAATTACCATACCGTGGGTTAAAAATTTGTTAACTGTAACACCTTAGAGATCTGAAAGTTAGAAATTAAATTTTTTATAATGTGTTTAGTCAGCTTTAAGATGCTTTTCAAAGTGAGATTATTTATATAGATGTAGGTATATGTATATATTAAAAAATTTTTATTGAGATAAGATTTATAGACAGTAAACATATTTAAGTATATAATTTGTTGAGCTTCGACGAATGTACATGGTTACATAGCCACCATTACCATTACAACAAGGTATAATATATTTATATTACTTGAAACATTACTTGTGACCTTTTTTTTCCCACGATCTCGTAACCTTTTGCAAGTAAATGTTTTTCCCTCTGTACCTCAGCACCTGACAACCACTAATGTGTTTTCTATCAGTGTAATTTTGAATTTTCTAGAATATTATGTAAATGCAATCTTATGTTGTTTATGAATCATATATCTTAATTAGATGTTAGTATCTAAAACATATGAGGAACCTATAAATTGCAAATATATATATTTTCCAAATAATACATATTTGCTAAATAAATAATATGAAAATATATATTTCCTATTGCAATATATAAGTTCCTCATGTGTTTTGGATATTAACATCTTATCAAGATACTTGGTTCATGAACATTTCTCCTGTTCCATAGGTTGCCTTTTACTCTGTTGATTATTGGTCTTCCTATGAGCTTTTCAGGTTGTTGTCACAGCAATCATTAGCTGTCATAGTGCAGGTGGGATTATCGTCTAGCATGCTAATGAATTATATGAACAACTAAGATCCTGCAAGCAGTGCGGCACAGTAAAACAAAATCCATATAAATCATATACATATCTCAATATATTTAAATGCAGTCAGTATATATCCATATATATTGAATGTATCTATGAGGGATTTTTTTTTTTGTCATGCCACATGGCTTGTGGGATCTTAGTTCCTTGACTAGGGTTTGAAACCATGTCCACTGCAGTGGAAATATGGAGTCCTAATCCCTGAATTACCAGAGAATTCCCTGAAATATATATTTGTGTATGATGGAAGATATCATTATCTTTCATATGCACAGAGAAATAGAAATTATAAATAGTCTGCAGAGAGAGACACGTGAATCAGGTATGTACTAGTTTACTGTGATGGTATAGTCAATTACCATACCGTGGGTTACACAACACCAATGTGTTCTGTTACAGCTCTGTAAGACAGAAATTGGGCTCTGTAATTCACTGGGCCTAAACTTGGGTGTTGGCTGGGCCATGCCAGGACTTTATGGGAGAAAGAATCCGTTTCTTTACTTTTTCAGCTTTGAGATGTGCATTCCTTGACTTATGGTTCCTTTCACCACCTTCAAAGCGAGCAGTGTATTACCTTCAAATCTCTGCTTCTATGATCACCTTACCTTCTTCTGTCTTGTGAAATCTCCTCCTCTCTGATATAATGATACTTGTGAGTACAATTATACCTACCTGGGTAATTCAGGGTCATCTGTCTGTCTTAAGATCTTTAATGGAATCACGCTTGCAAAATCCCTTTGCCACACAAAGGGATCTATATGCTACTTTGATTTAACATCAGGGTTTTTTTAGGTCCGGTTGTCTTTCAGGATCATCATTCAGCCTGCCACAAGATATTTGGAAAAAAAACAATAATACAGAGACCAAATGAACCCTGAGAAAGCTAGAGAAAGATCAGATATTCAGAGAAAAGAGAGTGTCTGCCTTGGATTTTTCAGGTGTTGTAGTTAATGATTCTAGCCCCTTAGCAGGTCTTGTTATTTTCCTTCTGAAGTTTTATATGGCATCCTTGATTATTATTGTAATAAATTCCCATTTTACTTAAGCTAGCTTGTTTACTTTTCTGCTTACATTTTCCCCAACCAAATGCATCCCAGAATACAAATTCCTCTGTAGATGATGACCACATTGGCCAGTTGCCGCAGGTGATCATTCTGGACTCCTTGTCAGTTACTGCCTCTGAATAATTGGTTTTCGTTTCAACCCACTGCCTCTCACAGTCATCCTCACTCATCCTGATACTCCCCAGCCTGCAGGTTTTCTCGATAATTAGGACTGTCAGGGAATGCTCTTATCTCAGAAAAAATGGATAATTTCCATGTTAACTTGTTTCCCTTCTTAAATTTCTTCCCATTCCACACTTCATGACGCAGTGACATGCTTGGCTAGGCATGTTCACTTATATCTACATATATATAGATATATACACATACATATATATATAGATCAATCTCAATGAATCTGAGTTTTATCAGCTGTGAAACAGGGATAATACTACATTCTCAAGGTTGTTAAGAGGACTAAATGAGATGTATATGTACATATTGGAATATACTGTACAAACATTGGGATATATTATCCCTTTCATTACTTTTTTGCTGTTACTGTTATTTGATTATCTACAGTATCTGGCCATCAGGGGTGAAGCAAATCATTTTGTAATGTCTGAGAAAACTCCGTAAAAAGTAGTTACTTTTAAGTACATGTTTTTTCATTTCTTAGGCCATCTTAGTTGAGCCTATATTAACAAAAGGAAAATCATAGGCAATATTCCTCACTTTACAGATAATAGGTTAAGATAGGCTACGTGTCACCTCATAAAACAGTGATAGAGCCATGCTTAAAATTTTTGTCATATCCTTGGCCAAGATCTTTAATGGAATCACGCTTGCAAAATCCCTTTGCCACACAAAGGGATCTATATGCTACTTTGATTTAACATCAGGGTTTTTTTAGGTCCGGTTGTCTTTCAGGATCATCATTCAGCCTGCCACAAGATATTTGGAAAAAAAAACAATAATACAGAGACCAAATGAACCCTGAGAAAGCTAGAGAAAGATCAGATATTCAGAGAAAAGAGAGTGTCTGCCTTGGATTTTTCAGGTGTTGTAGTTAATGATTCTAGCCCCTTAGCAGGTCTTGTTATTTTCCTTCTGAAGTTTTATATGGCATCCTTGATTATTATTGTAATAAATTCCCATTTTACTTAAGCTAGCTTGTTTACTTTTCTGCTTACATTTTCCCCAACCAAATGCATCCCAGAATACAAATTCCTCTGTAGATGATGACCACATTGGCCAGTTGCCGCAGGTGATCATTCTGGACTCCTTGTCAGTTACTGCCTCTGAATAATTGGTTTTCGTTTCAACCCACTGCCTCTCACAGTCATCCTCACTCATCCTGATACTCCCCAGCCTGCAGGTTTTCTCGATAATTAGGACTGTCAGGGAATGCTCTTATCTCAGAAAAAATGGATAATTTCCATGTTAACTTGTTTCCCTTCTTAAATTTCTTCCCATTCCACACTTCATGACGCAGTGACATGCTTGGCTAGGCATGTTCACTTATATCTACATATATATAGATATATACACATACATATATATATAGATCAATCTCAATGAATCTGAGTTTTATCAGCTGTGAAACAGGGATAATACTACATTCTCAAGGTTGTTAAGAGGACTAAATGAGATGTATATGTACATATTGGAATATACTGTACAAACATTGGGATATATTATCCCTTTCATTACTTTTTTGCTGTTACTGTTATTTGATTATCTACAGTATCTGGCCATCAGGGGTGAAGCAAATCATTTTGTAATGTCTGAGAAAACTCCGTAAAAAGTAGTTACTTTTAAGTACATGTTTTTTCATTTCTTAGGCCATCTTAGTTGAGCCTATATTAACAAAAGGAAAATCATAGGCAATATTCCTCACTTTACAGATAATAGGTTAAGATAGGCTACGTGTCACCTCATAAAACAGTGATAGAGCCAGGCTTAAAATTTTTGGTGTCTGCACTTTTTGTGAATCCATAATATTCTGTGTGAAAAGGTCCAGTAACATAGTTACGAGCATGTTGTTTCCTCCATGGCTGAACCACCTCCTCTGAACTCTGACTATAAGACTGCGTCTGATGTGGCACAGAGATGCATCTCTTCCCACACATTTTTGATTTTATGGTCTTCAAGCTTGCTTTACTTCACATTGTGTCCAAGGCTTGAAAATGCAAACTTTTAAAGATTCCTAGTTTGTGAAACTGTGTTTCAGTGTTTCCTGTGAAATAAAGTTTCAAGGTTTCCTGTGCAATAAGGATATAATTTTGTTGACAGTTTCTCTCAAAACTTCCTTTACCTTTTCATTCCTAAGACTGTAAATGAAGGGGTTCAGAAGAGGGGTCCCCATTGTGGTGAGGACAGCAGTCACTTTGTCAAATTCCAGGGAATGACTCTGGCTGGGTCTGACGTACATGAAGATGTTGCTCCCGTAGGCAATGGAGACGACGGTGATGTGGGAAGCGCAGGTGGAGAAGGCTTTCTGCCGCCCTTGGGCCGAGGGGATGCGCAGGATGGTGGAAATGATGTAGGTGTAGGACACGGTGGTGATCACCAGCGAGGTCAGGAGGATGAGAGAAGATAAGAGGAAATTTATCATCTCAATAAAATGAGTGTCCGTGCAGGCCAGCTGCAGCAGAGGGGCAATGTCACAGAAGAAGTGACTAATTTCTTTATAACAAAAAGGCAACCTGGATACCACAATCGTTGGGCAGAGCACGGACAGGAAGGCCCCCAGCCAGCAGCCCAGCACCAGCAGGAGGCAGAGCCTGCTGTTCATGACGAGGCTGTAGCGCAGGGGGTTACAGATGGCCACATAGCGGTCAAAGGACATCACCACCAGGAGGATAAACTCCACCGTCCCCAGGAAGAAGAAGAAGTAGGTTTGGGTGATGCATCCTGCAAAAGATATGGTCTTCCTGCTTTCCAGTAGACAGGATAACAGTTTTGGGGTAACTGAGGTAGTATATAAAATGTCCAGAAAGGATAAGTTACTGAGGAAGAAGTACATTGGGGTTTGGAGGCGATTATCAGCCCATATGAGGGCAATGATGACACCATTTCCTGTTAGAGTGAGCATGTAAGTAAACAGGAGGACCACGAAGAGGAAAACCTGAAGCTTGTGAAGAGTAGGGAAGGCAGTCAGGATAAATTCAGTCACTGTGGTCTGATTAGACACATCCATTGAGTGCAGTGCCTAGTGAACAGCATGTCTCTTAGAAGATAATAAAATACAAAGATGAAAGTCAGCTTAAATTTTCAACTGCCAGTGTCATTGATAAAATGCA
Organism: Tragulus kanchil; assembly: GCA_022376925.1. Lineage (NCBI taxonomy): Eukaryota > Metazoa > Chordata > Mammalia > Artiodactyla > Tragulidae > Tragulus > Tragulus kanchil. The sequence goes on from JAIOJX010000006.1 coordinate 152,677,675, forward strand.
GTAGAAAAACATCTAAATAAAGAGTCGAGTGATTTGTTTTCATTCTGCCTCTGGCCCTAATAAATGTAGCATCTTATGTAAATTTGGAGAAGAAAATGGCAACCTGCTCCCATATTCTTGCCTGGAAAATTCTATGGACAGGAAAGCCTCCTGGGCGATAGTCCATGCTGTTGAGAAAGAGTCATACATGGTTTAATGACCAAACAAGAGATAAATTACATGATTTCTTCTAAGCTCACTATTCTTCTCATATTTAAATTTTTCTTTGAATTAGATTATCTTCATGGTTCCAGAGGGCTCTGGTCTTGATGATTTTGCTTTCCTTTACACACTAGTCCTTCTCTTTTCTATTTCATTCTTCCTAAACTGCTCTTTTCTTAGCTAAGTTCTGGGCCTAAGAAGAGAAACCTACTTCACTGAGAGATCAGTCAGTTTGGAAAATGGAGAGAGAATGTTAAAATTTTCAGGTGTTATCTGAATCAAAGAGCAGAAAATATGAAGGTAGCCAGGACAGTCAGATGGAGGGAACCTGTGGTGTCTGTCCTCACTTTTGTTATTGATATTATGTTGAATATCTGGTGGTACCCAAGTTATTATGAAGTAATTGAGATTTCCATCAAGGTGGATACTTTTTCTTTTTCTTTTTTTCTGTAATGATATAAATGTTTGTGTGTACATTGTTATAGAACAAGGTCAGTTATACATAACTTGTAAAACATGTATTATGTGATGGCCTGGAGGGGTGTGGTTGGGGGAATGGGATATACATATGACTAATCTGGGATTATACATATCTGTAAACAACAAAACTCTTTAAAAGCAAAAAAGCAAAATAGGGCTTCCTGGTGGTCCAGTGGGTAAAGAGTCCGCCTTGCAGTGCACGGGGCACCGGTTTGATCCCTGGCATGGGAAGATCCCACGTGCCGCAGAGCGGCTGGACTGGTGTGTCCAATTATGAGCCAGTGCTCTGGAGCACATGCACCCAGAGCTGGTGCTCTGCAACAAGAGAGGTCACTACAATGGGAGGCCCACACAGGCCAAAGAATAAAGATGCATGAAAATAAATAAATAAATAACCAATAAAAGAGGCCAAAATTAAAAAAGAAGCAAAATTTAAAAAAAGCAAAAAAAACCCATTATGAAACTTTTTTTTTTTTTAAAATGATTGGTGTGTGTCTTTCTCTTCTCTGCAATTTTATATCTATGGCAACATCCATTAGAATAACTTTCTCCTCCCATTTCCCAACTGATTCTTGTAAGTTCTCTCAGAGAGGATTTTTATACCTTATATTCTTCTCAGCCATTTGAAGACCAGGTTATTAATAGTAGTGGAAAAAGGAGATGCAGATAGATAGTTTTCGAAGCTCTTGGGTTAGTATTTGGGTACTGCTCAAGTTTACTGAACATCTATTGCATGCCTATAAAACAGAGTTGACTCCTTTGGTGTATAATTTTGTGGCTAATCCTTTAGTTTTAAGTTAAAGCAAACTATTTATAAACCAGTACTGGGTACTTTCTGGTGGTTCAGTGGTAAAAGAATATGCCTGCGAACGCAGGAGATGGTGGAGACATGGATTCTATCTCTGGAAGAGCCCCTGGGGGATGAAATGACAACCCACTCCACTCTTGTTGCCTGGAGAATGCCATGGACAGCGGAGCCTGACAGGCTACAGTTCAAGGGGTTGCAAAGAATCAGACATGACTGAAGCCACAAAGCATGCACTCACACATAGATGACTATGTCATAAGCTTTACTTACATTGTACTGATTGTAGAATAGTTGGTATTTTCTTCACTCAGATGTGTTCAAAACCATCAACATTGGCTATTTTCTTCCTACTGCTTCTATCCATTTTCTTTAAATTCTCCTACTGCTTCAATTTGAATGCTGTATAACTCTCAGTTTTAGTCTGAGACTCTTTCCCATATGATAACTCGTCACCCTTTTGAAAACCACATCAAATGGCTTTTCAGTTTTTGTTGAAGTACTTCATCTTCTTCACTTGCATGAAAAACAGAAGCAAAACCATAAAACATAACCTGTCTTTTTATAAGCTCTGATTAATTTTCCCAACTCTTTTTCTTATTCTCACAGAAAAAATGTCTTGACTTCCACTAAGATTAATTCCAAGTGTTATCATTTAGTCTTATATTTTACACATTCAGTGAATCTTACTCTTAGAATGTATCTCTTAGTTTTAAGTATTCTGGATCACATTTTTTAAAGAAAACAGAATGATGCGTTTGGCAATGACTCAAGAAATCAAACCCAATGAATTAAGAGCAGATCCTCTGACTTATTTAGATCTCTGTCAAAAAGACTGAAAGAGTTTCTTTCTGAACTCTTTCCAACTTTCAGATCTTTTTCGCTTATAGGCATATACTTTCATGTCTGTTCTGATAACTTCTATATCTTCTATGCATCCGTTCAGAAACTTGGAAAAATCATAGATTATCAGATTAGGTGAGAATTAAAGGGCATATGAGATAGTCTGGGCCAAAAATATTCTGCACTCTCTCTGTTGTCTGATGATGTGGAATTGACTATTTCCTGAGGCATGCCACTCTGCTTTACTGGTCCTGAGTGTTAAAAAAATTCATATATGTTTCGACTGAACTATCTTTCCAAAGTTTCATCTTTTATTCTTGTCACTCCTGTTCCCTCATCAGGCACACTGTGGCTTGATTTCAGATATATCCACCTAATTTACTTTCTCCTGGAAATAATATTACCCTGTGTGCAACTGGATAAATGTGATATTTAATGATTCTTTAACTCACTTTTGAAAGTTTGCTTTAGAATGGCTCTTGGGATTCTGGCATAAAAAAGTTTAATTATTGCTAGTGCAATCCCAGGATGTTATAAGTGAAGTAACTAGTCACAGAAAGTTAAGGTCCCCTGGGAGACTCTCCTGGGTGTTTATTTTCTTAAAGAAAAACTTACAGATCTGCTTAAAGGCTCTAGAAACTTAAAATAAAAAAATTAAATTAAAAAATGTTCATCATATATTAAAATAAACTTTAAGCTGCTTTTCAAGCTGAAACTCTTTACATAGATATATGTACATATTTAAAAGAACCAGTAAATCGACTGTACTTCAATAAAAAGCAATATCCGTTGGGGAAAAACCATAAAACATAACCTGTCTTTTTATAAGCTCTGATTAATTTTCCCAACTCTTTTTCTTATTCTCACAGAAAAAATGTCTTGACTTCCACTAAGATTAATTCCAAGTGTTATCATTTAGTCTTATATTTTACACATTCAGTGAATCTTACTCTTAGAATGTATCTCTTAGTTTTAAGTATTCTGGATCACATTTTTTAAAGAAAACAGAATGATGCGTTTGGCAATGACTCAAGAAATCAAACCCAATGAATTAAGAGCAGATCCTCTGACTTATTTAGATCTCTGTCAAAAAGACTGAAAGAGTTTCTTTCTGAACTCTTTCCAACTTTCAGATCTTTTTTCGCTTATAGGCATATACTTTCATGTCTGTTCTGATAACTTCTATATCTTCTATGCATCCGTTCAGAAACTTGGAAAAATCATAGATTATCAGATTAGGTGAGAATTAAAGGGCATATGAGATAGTCTGGGCCAAAAATATTCTGCACTCTCTCTGTTGTCTGATGATGTGGAATTGACTATTTCCTGAGGCATGCCACTCTGCTTTACTGGTCCTGAGTGTTAAAAAAATTCATATATGTTTCGACTGAACTATCTTTCCAAAGTTTCATCTTTTATTCTTGTCACTCCTGTTCCCTCATCAGGCACACTGTGGCTTGATTTCAGATATATCCACCTAATTTACTTTCTCCTGGAAATAATATTACCCTGTGTGCAACTGGATAAATGTGATATTTAATGATTCTTTAACTCACTTTTGAAAGTTTGCTTTAGAATGGCTCTTGGGATTCTGGCATAAAAAAGTTTAATTATTGCTAGTGCAATCCCAGGATGTTATAAGTGAAGTAACTAGTCACAGAAAGTTAAGGTCCCCTGGGAGACTCTCCTGGGTGTTTATTTTCTTAAAGAAAAACTTACAGATCTGCTTAAAGGCTCTAGAAACTTAAAATAAAAAAATTAAATTAAAAAAATGTTCATCATATATTAAAATAAACTTTAAGCTGCTTTTCAAGCTGAAACTCTTTACATAGATATATGTACATATTTAAAAGAACCAGTAAATCGACTGTACTTCAATAAAAAGCAATATCCGTTGGGGAAAAACATTTTATTGAGGTATGATTTACAGGCAATAGATCCATTTAAATATATAACTTTTTCAGTTTTGACAAATGTATACATTCATGTAGCCATCACTACCACTAGAACAATGGTGTGGGATATTTTAACAGTACTTTGAACATTTGCTTGTGTCTTTTTGAAGTAAATGCTGTCCTCTCCCCTTCTCATTCCCTGACAACCGTGGATCTGCTGTCAGTATAAGTTTGAAGTTTCTAGACTAATGTATATATGTAATATTACAACATGTAGCTTTGATTTTTTTCCACTTAATCTGATGCTTTGATATTAATCCAGGTATTTCAGGCATAAGTAGTTTCTTCCTTTGTATGACTGGAAACTGTCTATAGATTGTGTAGATTCATGGCAGTTTGGCTATACGGTTACCATGTAATAGACACCTGAGTTGTTCTTAGTTTTTGGTTATTATGAATTAAGCTTCTCTGAACATTGGAGTTCATACTTTTGTGTGGATAGTTGTTTTCATTTCTCTTGGACACATTCCTAGGAGGGAAATAACTATGTTGTTTGGTAAGTGTATGTTTAACAGACTAAGAAACTGACAAAGTGTTTTCCAGAGTTGTTGTGTTATTTTCCTTTGTACTAGCCATGTGTGTGAGTCCCATAGTTCTTCACCTTTGCTAATACTTGGTGTTGTTAGTGTTTAGTTTTAGCCATTATATCTTGTATAGTAGAATTATCCATTATATCTTTTTATGTCCTGGAATTTTCAGATATATCCACCTAATTTACTTTCTCCTGGAAATAATATTACCCTGTGTGCAACTGGATAAATGTGATATTTAATGATTCTTTAACTCACTTTTGAAAGTTTGCTTTAGAATGGCTCTTGGGATTCTGGCATAAAAAAGTTTAATTATTGCTAGTGCAATCCCAGGATGTTATAAGTGAAGTAACTAGTCACAGAAAGTTAAGGTCCCCTGGGAGACTCTCCTGGGTGTTTATTTTCTTAAAGAAAAACTTACAGATCTGCTTAAAGGCTCTAGAAACTTAAAATAAAAAAATTAAATTAAAAAAATGTTCATCATATATTAAAATAAACTTTAAGCTGCTTTTCAAGCTGAAACTCTTTACATAGATATATGTACATATTTAAAAGAACCAGTAAATCGACTGTACTTCAATAAAAAGCAATATCCGTTGGGGAAAAACATTTTATTGAGGTATGATTTACAGGCAATAGATCCATTTAAATATATAACTTTTTCAGTTTTGACAAATGTATACATTCATGTAGCCATCACTACCACTAGAACAATGGTGTGGGATATTTTAACAGTACTTTGAACATTTGCTTGTGTCTTTTTGAAGTAAATGCTGTCCTCTCCCCTTCTCATTCCCTGACAACCGTGGATCTGCTGTCAGTATAAGTTTGAAGTTTCTAGACTAATGTATATATGTAATATTACAACATGTAGCTTTGATTTTTTTCCACTTAATCTGATGCTTTGATATTAATCCAGGTATTTCAGGCATAAGTAGTTTCTTCCTTTGTATGACTGGAAACTGTCTATAGATTGTGTAGATTCATGGCAGTTTGGCTATACGGTTACCATGTAATAGACACCTGAGTTGTTTTTAGTTTTTGGTTATTATGAATTAAGCTTCTCTGAACATTGGAGTTCATACTTTTGTGTGGATAGTTGTTTTCATTTCTCTTGGACACATTCCTAGGAGGGAAATAACTATGTTGTTTGGTAAGTGTATGTTTAACAGACTAAGAAACTGACAAAGTGTTTTCCAGAGTTGTTGTGTTATTTTCCTTTGTACTAGCCATGTGTGTGAGTCCCATAGTTCTTCACCTTTGCTAATACTTGGTGTTGTTAGTGTTTAGTTTTAGCCATTATATCTTGTATAGTAGAATTATCTAATTAATTTAAAATTTTTAGCTTTATTGAGGAGTACTTGACAAAATTATATATAGTGTGTCATGTGATGATTTGACATATGTGTATTTGTAAAAAGACTGTCAGAGAGGTTAATTGTTAACACATCCTTCATCTTGTGTGCATGCTAAGTTGCTTCCGTCATGTCTGACTCTTTGCAACCCTGTAGACTGTAGCCCCTCAGGCTCTCTTGTCCATGGGATTTCACAGGCAAGAATACTGCAGTGGGGTGCCATGTCCTTCTCCAGAGGATTTTCCCAGTCCAGGGACTGAACCCACGTCTCTTATAGCTCCTGCATTGGCAGGCAGATTCTTTACCACTAGTGGCACCTGAGAAGATACTTCCTTCACCTTACATAGTTACATTTTTTTTTTTCTGCAGGAGTGCTTAAGGTCTCCCTTTTTATTAAAATGTCAAGCATGTAATACAGTATAATTAACTATAGTCACCATTCTGTACATTAAATAGCTGGACCTTATTTGTCTTGTAACTGAAGGTTTCTAGACTTTGGCCAAGTGTCTCTCCATCTCTATTCTTCCCTCAGGGCCTGGTAACCAGCATTGTACTCTCTGTTTCTATGAGCTACATTTAAAAAATTCTGTGTAAAAGTGAGTTCATGCAGTTTTTTAAATATATTTTTCTTTCTGGCAATTTTACTCAGCCTTATCTAGACAGTATATTAAAAAATCAGAGACATTACTTTGCCAACAAAGGACTGTATACTCAAACCTATGGTTTTTCTGGTAGTCATGTATGGATGTGAGAGTTGGATCAGAAAGAAGGCTGAGTGCCAAAGAAGTGATGCCTTTGAATGGTGGTGTGGGAGAATACTCTTGATAGTCCCTTGGACAGCAAGGAGATCAAACCAGTCAATCCTAAAGAAATCAGCCCTGAATATTCATTGAAAAGACTGTTGCTGAAGCTCCAATACTTCGGCCACTTGATGCGAAGGGCTGAGTCATTGGAAAAGACTCTGATGCTGGGAAAGATTGAAGACAAGAGAAGGGGACAACAGAGGACAAGATGGTTGGATGGCATCACCGAGTCAATGGACATGAGTTTGAACAAGCTCCAGGAGATGGTGAAGGACAGGGAAGCCTGGCGCGCTGCAGTCCACGGTTGCAAAGAGTCAGACAAGACTGAGTGACTGGACGACAACATGAGAAAATGGAAGATAAACACACACGTTGCCCTGCCCATACAGTGGATTATGTTGATTTATTGTATATGAATTTGCTATGGAAAACCATAAACTTTTTCATTATTCTTAATTCAAAATATTTTATAAAAAAGAAAGGCACCTAGTTTACCACCAAGAGAGAAAAACCAACTCAAAAGAAAGAAACATAAAGTTGTAAAACACTGCATATATACTGGTCACACGGGATAAAACAAGATGTTTAGACAAGTCTGTAAAAGTATAATCTCCTAATATAGATGTTCTAATTTATCCTTTGACCACCTGAGGCCAAATAGTGGGACTGTATTACTTTACCTTAGTCTTTTGCTCAGTCTTCTTCATTCAATTGCATTTTGATTTAACACTGGTCTTTAATAAGCCAGTTATTAAAATTGAAATTCTTTGTCATTTATTGCAAAGTTGTTATAATGATTTCTACCACATTGTTCAATGTTTCCTATGCAGATTTCCATTAAAAAATCTCTTTTGAAGACTTCCCTGGTGGCCCAATGGGCAAGGACACTGCCTTGCAGTGCAAAGGGCGCTGGTTCGATCTCTGGCCTGGGAAGATCCCATGTGCCGCGGAGCAGCTGGACCGATGTGTCCAATTACCGAGCCGGAGCTCTGGAGCGCATGCTCTTCAGTGAGAGAGACCAGTGCTGTGGGAGGCCTGCACAGGCCATGGAACAAGGATGAAAAACAAATAAATGAATGACCAATAGCAGTGGCCAAAAAAAAGAGAAAAAAACCTCTTTTGAGTAACATAAATAAGAGGAAAGACTGTCATATCAGAAGAATTTAGTATGCTTTTATTTCTGATACGACTATACAGTATTTTAGGGTTTTGTTTTCTTTTTGCTTAGATTCAGGAAACTAAAAGATAAAAATTGATGTTCAATCCCAGGAATGATATTAAACCTCAAATTATTTTTAAAGACTCGGGACAGAAACACAAAAACATATACATATGATTATGAATACAGAAGTAAATCTTAATATAGGTGGGATTGGGGCGTGAGAGGGAGATCCAGGCGACAGGGGATATATGTAGACATATAGCTGGTTCACTTTGCTGAACAGCAGAAACCAACACTCCATGGTAAACCAGCTATACTCCAATAAATTAAAAAAAACGTATTTCCATTAGGAAGATGTTTTTCTTCTTAAGAGTTTCATCAGTGCATTTTTCACTTCCTTGTTCCTCAAGCTATATATCAGGATTCAACCTGGGAATCACGTTGGTGTAGAATACTGAAGATACTTTCTCCTGGGTGAGTGGACTGCTAGAAGCAGGTTTGAGATACATGGACATAAGCTACCCATAAAATTCAAGAACAGCTGTCAAGTGGGAGCTGCAGGTGCTGAAGGCTTTGGCGCGGCCCTCTTTCGAGAGAATGCGGAGGTTGCTGGAGAGGATAAAAGCATACGAAATGAGGATCGTCACGCTGGTGGCTACCATGCTAAATCCTGCCATGATAAAAATCAAAAGCTCATCAATATAAGTGCTGGACCAGGAGAGTTTAATGAGAGGAATGATATCACAGAAATAATGTTTAATGATGTTCGATTTACAGAAAGTCAACCTTAGTATGAAGCCACTGTGAATCATAGCATCAGTAAAACCAACTGAGAAGACAGCCGCCACCAACAGGGAACAGGCCCTGGGGGACATGATGACAGGTAGAGCAGGGGGCTGCAGATGGCAAGATAGCGGTCACAGGCCATTGCTGCCAGCACGTAGCACGCAGAAGTGAGGAAAATACAGAAGAAAAACAGCTGGATCATGCATTCAAAATAGGGTATGGCTTTATCTCTGCCTAAAAACCCAGCTGGATCATGCATTCAGAAGTTTAGTATGCTTTTATTTCTGATACGACTATACAGTATTTTAGGGTTTTGTTTTCTTTTTGCTTAGATTCAGGAAACTAAAAGATAAAAATTGATGTTCAATCCCAGGAATGATATTAAACCTCAAATTATTTTTAAAGACTCGGGACAGAAACACAAAAACATATACATATGATTATGAATACAGAAGTAAATCTTAATATAGGTGGGATTGGGGCGTGAGAGGGAGATCCAGGCGACAGGGGATATATGTAGACATATAGCTGGTTCACTTTGCTGAACAGCAGAAACCAACACTCCATGGTAAACCAGCTATACTCCAATAAATTAAAAAAAACGTATTTCCATTAGGAAGATGTTTTTCTTCTTAAGAGTTTCATCAGTGCATTTTTCACTTCCTTGTTCCTCAAGCTATATATCAGGGGATTCAACCTGGGAATCACGTTGGTGTAGAATACTGAAGATACTTTCTCCTGGGTGAGTGGACTGCTAGAAGCAGGTTTGAGATACATGGACATAAGCTACCCATAAAATTCAAGAACAGCTGTCAAGTGGGAGCTGCAGGTGCTGAAGGCTTTGGCGCGGCCCTCTTTCGAGAGAATGCGGAGGTTGCTGGAGAGGATAAAAGCATACGAAATGAGGATCGTCACGCTGGTGGCTACCATGCTAAATCCTGCCATGATAAAAATCAAAAGCTCATCAATATAAGTGCTGGACCAGGAGAGTTTAATGAGAGGAATGATATCACAGAAATAATGTTTAATGATGTTCGATTTACAGAAAGTCAACCTTAGTATGAAGCCACTGTGAATCATAGCATCAGTAAAACCAACTGAGAAGACAGCCGCCACCAACAGGGAACAGGCCCTGGGGGACATGATGACAGGTAGAGCAGGGGGCTGCAGATGGCAAGATAGCGGTCACAGGCCATTGCTGCCAGCACGTAGCACGCAGAAGTGAGGAAAATACAGAAGAAAAACAGCTGGATCATGCATTCAAAATAGGGTATGGCTTTATCTCTGCCTAAAAACCCTGCCAGCATTGTGGGGGTAATGACAGAAGAATAGCAGAAATCGATGAAAGATAAACCACTGAGGAAATAGTACATGGGTGTGTGGAGTTGAGAACTCCACCTGATTATCAAGATCATGCCGAGGTTCCCCACTGCCGTGACTGTATAAATCCCTAGGAAGAGGCAGAAGAGAGGCAGCTGAAGCTCTGGTTGGTCAGTTAATCCTGAGAAAAGAAACTCGGTCACTGTGGATTCATTTCTTATACTCATTCTCTTCTGAGAGATCTGTGGAGATGAGAGGAAAGAGTCAAATTAGACAGGCAGACCCAGCCTCTCTCCAGTTCTTCACAACCCAGATTTTCTACATATGAAAACAATGAACCCAGGTTTTCTAACCCTTTGGCACTAAGCCTGTGCTTCCACTGATGGGCAGAAACCCATCAAAAGTCAGGTCTCAGGTAAAACAGAGTGATCCTCTCCCTGTATATTTTGTGTACTCAGTCATTTCAATTGTGTCTGATTCTTTGAGACCCCATGGACAATATAGCCCACCAACCTCCTCTGTCCCTGAGGTCTTCCCAGCAAGAATACTAGAGTGAGTTGCCATGCTATCCCTCTGGGGATCTTCCCCACCCAGGGATCAGAACTGTTGTCTCCTGTATTGCAGGCAGGTTCTTTACCTACTGAGGCATCAGGCAAGCCTCTGTAGATTTTTAGGAACCATAAATAAATTTTCACATCCTCCCTAGTGTCTCAAGTCCTTATAGCAAAGTATAAAGCCTTTAACTTCAGAACTAATGCTAAAGAAAACTAGGGAGTTTTTCTAAAGCATATCAGTTGAAGAGGCACATAAAAAAAAGAGCTATGAGTTGAGAAAATACTGTTAATGACATGGTTGCATAGGACTGAACTTGCCTCCAGGATTTCCTACAAAGACGGTATTGTTAAAATCAATTATAATTTCCATGTAAGGTTTTCAAGGTTGTTCTATGGAATATTAATTCTAGGGTATACATGAAAGAGGTATCTTAGGATTGTATTGATTACAGACATGCAGAGTTACACAAAGTTAAGCAGGATTTGTAACTAAGGATGTCTCAGATTCTCCTGGACAGCTGTACAACAACGAATATTTTCCAAACTGATTTGATGTTAGAATCGTCTCCCACTTTAAAACAAGCATATTGCAGCTATAGCATGATTCAGAACATGTTTCAGGAAATTGTATTTTCATGTTCTATTATAAACTGTCAACCAAAAAAAGATAAACAACTGAGAGTTGTGGGTTGAGTTTTATTTGGGGCACAATTAGGATTGCAACCCTGGAGACAGCATCTCAGATGGCTCTGAGAGACTGTTCAGAAGAGGCAGGGGAGGAAAGCCAATATAAGGATTTCGGTGTGGAGGGAGTTTAAATGCTATTAAACAAAGGGTTTCTAAAGGGTTTTGTTTTACAAATGGTTTGGGTCAGTCTTGAGGATATGACATCATGAAGGATTTTAGCGCTTTTCTGGGTGTGAGGAGATGCAAGGATAGAGATAATAAAATCTGTTCCTAAAAGCCATTTACCTCTCTAAAGACCTGTTCTACCGGAATTCTCCAGAGCACAGAATGCCTTGCCCCACCCTGAGTTCCTTCAGGGAGTGTTGAAAGTCAGCAGCTCCCAATAGCACAGCGATCAGTCTCTGCAGAGGCAGAATGCAAATGTCCTTGTTCAGTCATTGGCAATGTAATTGGTACATGCCAATTTGTAGTTGACAAATCTAATCTCAAGCTCATTCCCGATGGGAAGCTTATTCTTCTAACACGTAAGTGAAACTGGATGATGACAGGAGGCAGCCCTTCCACCAGTGTTTCTGTCTTCTGACTCTGTGTCAGTCCTCTGAGCTAAGCCTCGCCGTCTCACCAAGGCTCCTGAGCAAAACAGTGCGTGTCTGCTGGTGCTGCTACGGAGGGCGCGCGAACGACCGGGGCATGGCTGTGTTCACTGGCGCCTTTGAGACGGTGCTTCCTGTCTCATGTCCACCCTTCCCCCAGAAGCGGCAGCGAGGGCACACGACTTGAGCTGCCTGGCCTGGAGTCAACCAGGGCCTTACTTATTTCTGAATTGGTATACATGAAAGAGGTATCTTAGGATTGTATTGATTACAGACATGCAGAGTTACACAAAGTTAAGCAGGATTTGTAACTAAGGATGTCTCAGATTCTCCTGGACAGCTGTACAACAACGAATATTTTCCAAACTGATTTGATGTTAGAATCGTCTCCCACTTTAAAACAAGCATATTGCAGCTATAGCATGATTCAGAACATGTTTCAGGAAATTGTATTTTCATGTTCTATTATAAACTGTCAACCAAAAAAAGATAAACAACTGAGAGTTGTGGGTTGAGTTTTATTTGGGGCACAATTAGGATTGCAACCCTGGAGACAGCATCTCAGATGGCTCTGAGAGACTGTTCAGAAGAGGCAGGGGAGGAAAGCCAATATAAGGATTTCGGTGTGGAGGGAGTTTAAATGCTATTAAACAAAGGGTTTCTAAAGGGTTTTGTTTTACAAATGGTTTGGGTCAGTCTTGAGGATATGACATCATGAAGGATTTTAGCGCTTTTCTGGGTGTGAGGAGATGCAAGGATAGAGATAATAAAATCTGTTCCTAAAAGCCATTTACCTCTCTAAAGACCTGTTCTACCGGAATTCTCCAGAGCACAGAATGCCTTGCCCCACCCTGAGTTCCTTCAGGGAGTGTTGAAAGTCAGCAGCTCCCAATAGCACAGCGATCAGTCTCTGCAGAGGCAGAATGCAAATGTCCTTGTTCAGTCATTGGCAATGTAATTGGTACATGCCAATTTGTAGTTGACAAATCTAATCTCAAGCTCATTCCCGATGGGAAGCTTATTCTTCTAACACGTAAGTGAAACTGGATGATGACAGGAGGCAGCCCTTCCACCAGTGTTTCTGTCTTCTGACTCTGTGTCAGTCCTCTGAGCTAAGCCTCGCCGTCTCACCAAGGCTCCTGAGCAAAACAGTGCGTGTCTGCTGGTGCTGCTACGGAGGGCGCGCGAACGACCGGGGCATGGCTGTGTTCACTGGCGCCTTTGAGACAGTGCTTCCTGTCTCATGTCCACACTTCCCCCAGAAGCGGCAGAGAGGGCACACGACTTGGAGCTGCCTGGCCTGGAGTCAACCAGGGCCTTACTTATTTCTGAAAAATCAGACCATTTTTCTTGGGCGCTCCAGAGCCCTGTCCGCAAGTCTCATATCTACCCACAGTGCTATTAAAACTATGACAATTAAAACGAGTTGCTAAGGTGAAGTCTAGGTTAGCATTGCTCCATAGAAAGAAAACACAGTCACATGGATGATTTATTACTATAATGTCTTAGAAACCCATTTTTTACAAAGCAAAATCTAATAGCTGAAGTCAGTTTAATACTGTATTTAGTTTAGTGTATACAAAATTTACATTTTAGCATGTGATGATATAAAACATTTTATGAGGTATTTTATATTTTCTGTATGTCTTTGAAATTAATGTTGTATATGTTAGGTTTATGGGCTATTAAAGGGTTAATATGGCAGTTGCGAACTCCCCAGCCCTAAAGGGTCAGCATCATAGGGCCAGTTGCTGATCTGCTGGCGCCTGGGAGCCTCTCAAGGCCGGCGATAAGGAGTTCGCTCTGGCCATAAAGATTGTCCACCAGGTCTGGAAAGTAACAAGAACTGCACACCCTCATGCCCACAGACAACTCAAGGACAGCAGACTCATCACTAATTTCCCGCTCAGTTTAGACAAAGACTTTGTTTTTGCGCCTGCTCTAAGAAACCCCCTCCCCTGTCTTTCTTTCCCCTTCTCCTCCCAAATAAAACCTCCTTGTCCTATCTCTGGGGCGCGACTTCACCGGCCCAGCTCTTGGACCTGTGGATCTCGCCGAGAACTCTTCCCAAATTTTCTAAATCTCTGGGCGCAGCTTAATCTGTCATTCCCGATGGGAAGCTTATTCTTCTAACACGTAAGTGAAACTGGATGATGACAGGAGGCAGCCCTTCCACCAGTGTTTCTGTCTTCTGACTCTGTGTCAGTCCTCTGAGCTAAGCCTCGCCGTCTCACCAAGGCTCCTGAGCAAAACAGTGCGTGTCTGCTGGTGCTGCTACGGAGGGCGCGCGAACGACCGGGGCATGGCTGTGTTCACTGGCGCCTTTGAGACAGTGCTTCCTGTCTCATGTCCACACTTCCCCCAGAAGCGGCAGAGAGGGCACACGACTTGGAGCTGCCTGGCCTGGAGTCAACCAGGGCCTTACTTATTTCTGAAAAATCAGACCATTTTTCTTGGGCCGCTCACAGAGCCCTGTCCGCAAGTCTCATATCTACCCACAGTGCTATTAAAACTATGACAATTAAAACGAGTTGCTAAGGTGAAGTCTAGGTTAGCATTGCTCCATAGAAAGAAAACACAGTCACATGGATGATTTATTACTATAATGTCTTAGAAACCCATTTTTTACAAAGCAAAATCTAATAGCTGAAGTCAGTTTAATACTGTATTTAGTTTAGTGTATACAAAATTTACATTTTAGCATGTGATGATATAAAACATTTTATGAGGTATTTTATATTTTCTGTATGTCTTTGAAATTAATGTTGTATATGTTAGGTTTATGGGCTATTAAAGGGTTAATATGGCAGTTGCGAACTCCCCAGCCCTAAAGGGTCAGCATCATAGGGCCAGTTGCTGATCTGCTGGCGCCTGGGAGTCTCTCAAGGCTGGTGATAACGAGTTCGCTCTGGCCATAAAGATTGTCCACCAGGTCTGGAAAGTGACAAGAACTGCACACCCCCATGCCCACAGACAACTCAAGGACAGCAGACTCATCACTAATTTCCCGCTCAGTTTAGACAAAGACTTTGTTTCTGTGCCCGCTCTAAGAAACCCCCTCCCCTGTCTTTCTTTCCCCTTCTCCTCCCAAATGAAACCTCCTTGTCCTATCTCTGGGGCGCGACTTCACCGGCCCAGCTCTTGGACCTGTGGATCTCGCCCGAGAACTCTTCCCAAATAAACTTCTTCCCTAACAGCTTGCTGTCTGTCATGTCTTTGTGATTCTTACAGTATATATACTTACAGTGCACCTCAAATCACACTACATTTCTAATACTTGGTGGCCAGACACAACTAGCAGCTACAGCATTGGACAGCAGAGGTCTAGAATATAATTTAAAAAAAAGTGGAGTTGATTGTCAAATAATTGTTCCCCTTTAAAGAAGGAAACCATTACAACAGAAGTCTCAGAAAAAGCACTGACTCCTGAATCAAATATGTTTTATTTCAGTACAGTTCTAACACAGCGTAACGTTTGACTCAGCAGAGGGTCTCCGAGGTTCATGCTTTAATCTGTAAAAAATAATAAGGACTTCTAAGGATGGTCATGCCAATTAAATAGGACAGTTTGTTCATTGTCCATTGTATGTAAAAATATTTCTAGTATTACAATTCCTATTTTAGAGGCTGATGATTTTACAGATTAATTCACACATTAGACACTCTATGCTAAAGTGCTCGGTTGTGTCTGTCTCTTTGTGACCCTTTGGACTGTAGTCCGTCAGGCTCCTCTGTCTGTGGGATTTTTCAGGCAAAAATACTGGAGTTGGTTGCCATTTCCTTCTCCAGAGGATCTTCCAGACTCAGGGACTGAATCCTTGTCTCTTGTGTCTCCTGCATTACAGGCAGATTCTTTACCCACTGAGCCTAGGCTACTTAGATCAGGAGAGTGGACACTGAATACCTGACTCTAAGATAGTGTCTGCAGGCTCACCCCTCTACACCTGTGGCTCAGAGGGTGGCAAACATCAGAACCTCTAGCTTGAGGGAAGAAGATCAGGAGTTAATTAAGAACCTGTTTGTTTCAACGCCCATACAACAGGAACATTGCAATTGTGACACTCATCTTCCTCGCCTGAAGCTAGCCGAGTGTTTTGGCTTTCCCTGGACTTGACACTTTCAGAGTAAAGATGAGTCAGTTGTACCTTTTCAAATCTTTATGCTACAAAGAAGCAGGTTTAAAAGAAAGTGACTTCTGTTCTCAGTTCAAGTATCTTATGCCTAGAAATATAAAAGCAAGTGTCCCCTAAGGGATTCTGATCTCTGGGGTTTAGTGGCTGATATATTTGTAAGAATATATCCTCTCATATTCTTTTTACACAGGGAAACCGAACTGTGTAATATCATCACATTTCCAAAACAATGCAAGTAATATAACCCTAAATCAGAAATACATTTAGAACACAATGATGAAAAATAGAATTTATGAAGAAAAGAATGTAATATTCTTATAGGAAGTATTTTGAACTATAGTGGTAGATTTTCAGTCATATTTATAAAGACCTGCATAAAGTCTAATTTGAAAGATATAATTCAAATATTATATAAATTCATTCCTACTCAAAGATGTATGAAACTGCCTTTTTTTTCCTTAATTTTTTTTATGGAAGTATAGTTGATTTACATTGTTGTATTAGGTTCAGTTATACAGCAGTGATAAGGTGACAGTGGATAGGTTACTATGAATGGTGTTGTATTCTTGATCTCCAATGGAGAAGAATTCACAGTGGAATCAAAAACACTTGGCTGTGGTACCTCAGAGCTTTGTGAAGTAAAAGTTTATTAAAGAAAAATGGGATTGAGAAAGCTTCTAACACAGGCACTGGAAGAGGGGATAGAAGAAAGACCCCCTTAGCCACTTCAGGAAAGACAATTAGTATTTTCTATGATGGTTATTAACAATAGATCAGAAGAATATCTTAAGGTTTTAAAGGTCTTGCTAGGCCCACCCCCACAGCATTAACATAAGATTAGCTAGAGGATATTCCAGGGCTAGGTGAGACAATCCAATGTTCTTCGTTTCAGGTTTGATCTTGATCATAACAAACATTTCAGACTAGAAAATGTTTGTTTTTCTTCCTCTTCCTCTTTTCCTCCCCTGCTCTTTGGGACCTGCAGGCCTCCTTATCAAATCGCTCGCAGTAATTAAGCTGTTTGTTTCAACGCCCATACAACAGGAACATTGCAATTGTGACACTCATCTTCCTCGCCTGAAGCTAGCCGAGTGTTTTGGCTTTCCCTGGACTTGACACTTTCAGAGTAAAGATGAGTCAGTTGTACCTTTTCAAATCTTTATGCTACAAAGAAGCAGGTTTAAAAGAAAGTGACTTCTGTTCTCAGTTCAAGTATCTTATGCCTAGAAATATAAAAGCAAGTGTCCCCTAAGGGATTCTGATCTCTGGGGTTTAGTGGCTGATATATTTGTAAGAATATATCCTCTCATATTCTTTTTACACAGGGAAACCGAACTGTGTAATATCATCACATTTCCAAAACAATGCAAGTAATATAACCCTAAATCAGAAATACATTTAGAACACAATGATGAAAAATAGAATTTATGAAGAAAAGAATGTAATATTCTTATAGGAAGTATTTTGAACTATAGTGGTAGATTTTCAGTCATATTTATAAAGACCTGCATAAAGTCTAATTTGAAAGATATAATTCAAATATTATATAAATTCATTCCTACTCAAAGATGTATGAAACTGCCTTTTTTTTCCTTAATTTTTTTTATGGAAGTATAGTTGATTTACATTGTTGTATTAGGTTCAGTTATACAGCAGTGATAAGGTGACAGTGGATAGGTTACTATGAATGGTGTTGTATTCTTGATCTCCAATGGAGAAGAATTCACAGTGGAATCAAAAACACTTGGCTGTGGTACCTCAGAGCTTTGTGAAGTAAAAGTTTATTAAAGAAAAATGGGATTGAGAAAGCTTCTAACACAGGCACTGGAAGAGGGGATAGAAGAAAGACCCCCTTAGCCACTTCAGGAAAGACAATTAGTATTTTCTATGATGGTTATTAACAATAGATCAGAAGAATATCTTAAGGTTTTAAAGGTCTTGCTAGGCCCACCCCCACAGCATTAACATAAGATTAGCTAGAGGATATTCCAGGGCTAGGTGAGACAATCCAATGTTCTTCGTTTCAGGTTTGATCTTTATCATAACAAACATTTCAGACTAGAAAAATGTTTGTTTTTCTTCCTCTTCCTCTTTTTCCTCCCCCTGCTCTTTGGGACCTGCAGGCCTCCTTATCAAATCTTCCTATTCACCCCTTTCACCATGGAGAGTCTGGGCTCCACCGCCACCCACAGTGCCTGGCAGCCCACTGGGGCCCCTGGTCTTGTTGCTGCCTCATCAGACTCGGCTACTTTTGGCCTAAGGGAGCCAGGGTAGGTGGAGGGAAGCCATGTTTGTACACTTGGTCTGTGTGTCTGTTGTGCTTTGCCAGGTGTTTGCCCAACAAATGCTAATGTGCAGCAACATCTCTTAGAGATTTCTACTGAAATTAAATGCAGATTTTTAGAACCCTCACATACTATGAAAATGCAGAGGGGAATAGTCCAGAGTCCAGTCTCAGGGAGAGCCTCCCATCATCCTCAGATTTCTATCTGTCAGCGGGAACATACAGCTAAGGTGGCTCCGTCTGACCCCAGATTTCTGAGTGTGCAATACTGAGGCTGAAAAATGGAATCTTTGATTTCAGTAGCTTTCAGAGAGGTATATAATCAAAACCTCTTGGGCTAGAAGGTAACAAAATGCCGTTGCCCAGGTCTGCATATCAGACAGGGTGTCCTGAAGGTCCAGGTCCACACCTCAGAAGGACATCTGATGCAGAAGGGAATGGGAAAGCCAAGTGACGTAAATATTTTCTGAGTGGAAGTACAGACAGACCATGGCTGTGCTGTTTAGAGACTGCACCCATAAGCACTGCAGTCTTTCATCAGCTTCACTAACTTCCCAAAAGGCAAGGTGCCAGGTTCAGGTTGACCCTAATGCGCCCTTTTAATGGAAATTCACAGTGATGGGGATATTTTAAAAGTTTATTAAAGAAAATGGGATTGAGAAAGCTTCTAACACAGGCACTGGAAGAGGGGATAGAAGAAAGACCCCCTTAGCCACTTCAGGAAAGACAATTAGTATTTTCTATGATGGTTATTAACAATAGATCAGAAGAATATCTTAAGGTTTTAAAGGTCTTGCTAGGCCCACCCCCACAGCATTAACATAAGATTAGCTAGAGGATATTCCAGGGCTAGGTGAGACAATCCAATGTTCTTCGTTTCAGGTTTGATCTTTATCATAACAAACATTTCAGACTAGAAAAATGTTTGTTTTTCTTCCTCTTCCTCTTTTTCCTCCCCCTGCTCTTTGGGACCTGCAGGCCTCCTTATCAAATCTTCCTATTCACCCCTTTCACCATGGAGAGTCTGGGCTCCACCGCCACCCACAGTGCCTGGCAGCCCACTCGGGGCCCCCTGGTCTTGTTGCTGCCTCATCAGACTCGGCTACTTTTGGCCTAAGGGAGCCAGGGTAGGTGGAGGGAAGCCATGTTTGTACACTTGGTCTGTGTGTCTGTTGTGCTTTGCCAGGTGTTTGCCCAACAAATGCTAATGTGCAGCAACATCTCTTAGAGATTTCTACTGAAATTAAATGCAGATTTTTAGAACCCTCACATACTATGAAAATGCAGAGGGGAATAGTCCAGAGTCCAGTCTCAGGGAGAGCCTCCCATCATCCTCAGATTTCTATCTGTCAGCGGGAACATACAGCTAAGGTGGCTCCGTCTGACCCCAGATTTCTGAGTGTGCAATACTGAGGCTGAAAAATGGAATCTTTGATTTCAGTAGCTTTCCAGAGAGGTATATAATCAAAACCTCTTGGGCTAGAAGGTAACAAAATGCCGTTGCCCAGGTCTGCATATCAGACAGGGTGTCCTGAAGGTCCAGGTCCACACCTCAGAAGGACATCTGATGCAGAAGGGAATGGGAAAGCCAAGTGACGTAAATATTTTCTGAGTGGAAGTACAGACAGACCATGGCTGTGCTGTTTAGAGACTGCACCCATAAGCACTGCAGTCTTTCATCAGCTTCACTAACTTCCAGCAGACAGAAGGCTCTGTCTTTATATGTGTGCCCAAGGGTTCAGGTTGACCCCTAATGTACAGCCTTTACCTTCAGGAAGATGTCAGAAACAACTGTTTCATCTACAGGAATCATAATCAATGTAGAATACATATCCCGTGGGCAGGAATCAGAACACCCAGGTCTCAGGCAGTGAGGACTGTTAGTGAGCCTGTGATCTCTCACTCCCAAGCTGAAGGGTAGTTCAGGTGGAGGAGAGGAAGATAGCTATCATACTTTTACTTAGAAATAAAAGGAAGTAAGTATTCCGGTGAGAGACCCAGAAATAACAGAGTCTCAAGACTTTAACTTAAAATGCTGGCCCAGGGACATGGACGAAGGCTCAGAGGATATTCTTGTCTTGAAATTATTGCTTGGCCCAAATAGGTACCTGATCAAATCGATAAGTGACACAGATACTGATTTAGATGAATAATTATTCCATTTTCCTTTTTTGTCTCCAGAGTTTCTGATATTCAGGAAAAATTTTAATTGTCCCAGATGGGACTATGTTCAATTATTTACTAGTGAATCTTGCAATCATGAATGCTACAATATTATAGTTTCTGTGCGTAGCAGGGTGGTAAGATTTAGCACGTCACAGGTTTTTATAGAAGTCACTGTGTTAGCTTCAAGAACAGATAAGACTTCTAGTTGACCTTCAGAGGGATAGTCAATCTGTTTCCTTAACTTACTAAAGCCTGAACCTGGTGTGGAGTCTATATAGTGATTGAATAAGCATTAACTTTTCGGCTCTTTTAGCAGCATTGTAGGACCTGTTATTGCCCTTAGGCAAGGAGGCCAACCTTTAGTGGTTTGATCTAATCTTTTTGAGAAATAAGCAAACATCTGAGTGAAGGGTCCACATGTGCTTTTTTTTTATTTGGCACTAATACCCCAAGGGCAATTCCTCTTCTCTCTTGAATGTAAATGTTAAAGTGTAAAGTGTTAGTCACTCAGTCCTGTCTGACTCTTTGGGATCCTATGAACTGTAGCCCACCAGGCTCCTCTGTCCATGGGATTCTCCACTCAAGAATACTGGTGTGGGTTTCCATTTCCTTTTCCAGGATACAGGTTAAAGAGTTTAGCTTAAATCCAGGGGGCTCAGGGCAAGGTAATTGCTTTCTCAATTCTTAACCCCTTTCTGTTCTGATTTCTGCTTAAAAGGATCATCATCCTTTCAACAATTCACACAGAGGTCTGGCTAGGAGACCAGAATTAGCAACTCAGATGCAGCAAACCCAGACATTGTCAGGAAACCTTCCAGCTTGTCTTCTAGTTTTGGGAGGGGTCAGGTTGAAAATAGCCACTTTGCTTTCCTCGGGTGGGCTTCTCTGACCTTCTTTGAGAAGGAAACCTACGTAGGTCACCTTAGTTTGTGATATTCGAAGTTTTTCCTGGGAGATTCTAGTTTTAGTTCCTGGGAGTTGTTAATGGGCTGTGCAGCCGACGAAACCAAATTAAATAAACTGTAGTATAAAAATTTACTTCGTTTTCCTTTTGTTTTGCTTTTTAAAAATGGACTTCTACCAGGTGAATGCATTATCTTTTTAGCAGAAAAGCCTAAGGAATCTGTAAGAAGGCACACAGAAAACTGCCAATGTAAAACATTACTCGTATGTCTATAAACTACTTATAGACACTTGGAAAATGCAGTTAAAGAAGTTACCAAAGTAGCAACAACCAAAAAAATCTTCAAGTTATTTAATAATCTAGTATTAAAGTAGCAGGGTGGTAAGATTTACAGTCACAGGTTTTTATAGAAGTCACTGTGTTAGCTTCAAGAACAGATAAGACTTCTAGTTGACCTTCAGAGGATAGTCAATCTGTTTCCTTAACTTACTAAAGCCTGAACCTGGTGTGGAGTCTATATAGTGATTGAATAAGCATTAACTTTTCGGCTCTTTTAGCAGCATTGTAGGACCTGTTATTGCCCTTAGGCAAGGAGGCCAACCTTTAGTGGTTTGATCTAATCTTTTTGAGAAATAAGCAAACATCTGAGTGAAGGGTCCACATGTGCTTTTTTTTTGTTATTTGGCACTAATACCCCAAGGGCAATTCCTCTTCTCTCTTGAATGTAAATGTTAAAGTGTAAAGTGTTAGTCACTCAGTCCTGTCTGACTCTTTGGGATCCTATGAACTGTAGCCCACCAGGCTCCTCTGTCCATGGGATTCTCCACTCAAGAATACTGGTGTGGGTTTCCATTTCCTTTTCCAGGATACAGGTTAAAGAGTTTAGCTTAAATCCAGGGGGCTCAGGGCAAGGTAATTGCTTTCTCAATTCTTAACCCCTTTCTGTTCTGATTTCTGCTTAAAAGGATCATCATCCTTTCAACAATTCACACAGAGGTCTGGCTAGGAGACCAGAATTAGCAACTCAGATGCAGCAAACCCAGACATTGTCAGGAAACCTTCCAGCTTGTCTTCTAGTTTTGGGAGGGGTCAGGTTGAAAATAGCCACTTTGCTTTCCTCGGGTGGGCTTCTCTGACCTTCTTTGAGAAGGAAACCTACGTAGGTCACCTTAGTTTGTGATATTCGAAGTTTTTTCCTGGGGAGATTCTAGTTTTAGTTCCTGGGAGTTGTTAATGGGCTGTGCAGCCGACGAAACCAAATTAAATAAACTGTAGTATAAAAATTTACTTCGTTTTCCTTTTGTTTTGCTTTTTAAAAATGGACTTCTACCAGGTGAATGCATTATCTTTTTAGCAGAAAAGCCTAAGGAATCTGTAAGAAGGCACACAGAAAACTGCCAATGTAAAACATTACTCGTATGTCTATAAACTACTTATAGACACTTGGAAAATGCAGTTAAAGAAGTTACCAAAGTAGCAACAACCAAAAAAATCTTCAAGTTATTTAATAATCTAGTATTAAAGTGATTTAAACTCAAACAATAGAAAAAGCTATATATGAAATGAGGGAAAGAAGTCAGATGTTTATTGTCATTGTTATCTAATACTTTTCTGGATTTACAGCTAATTTCAAATATGTGAAATGTACATGAATGTTCTTCCCCGGTGGCCATAGTGGTAGAGCACACACCTGGGAAGATGCAGGAGACATAAGAGATGTGGGTTCAATTCCTGGGTCTGGAAGATCCCCTGGAGGAGGGTATGGCAACCCACTTTGGTATTCTTGCCTGGAGCATCCCATGGACAGAGGACCCTGGAGAGCTGTGCTACCATAGGGTAGCAAAGAGTCAGACACGACTAAAGTGACTTAGCACAGCACAGAATGTGAACATAGTATTTTAAAACCAAGTAAATCTAGGTCATACTGGTAAGATAGGTTCAATTGACATAATTTTCAAGAAAATCAAATCAATATTCTTAAAACAAATCTTGCTTATATATATATATATATATATATATATATATTTATACATGCCTAGAATATGATAAAAGAAATAGCACAAACCAATGACAAAGAGCTAAGTTACACAGTAAATAGAGTTTGAAAATATAGCTTCTTAGAAAAATAATGTTAGCTCTTCACCTAAGAAATTCTCAAATTTTTTATAGATTTAAATGAAAAATAAATGGATAAAGAGACAAAAACTGGAGTATAATTTAGGTAATCTAAAATAGATTTTGGAATGGGAGAGGCCTTTTTAAACATTCAAAAAGCACACTATGAAATAATAATTAAAAGAGAAAAATGTAGTCTTGACTGCCAAGAGCATAAAAATTTGTATAAACACACATATGAATACCAATGTATTTAAATGCCCACATACCTATTTATATTTACACACATATCCATGTGGTCATGTAAATCTGTGTTTATTTATATGTAAAGTTAGCTGCTCAGTTGTGTCTGACTCTTTGAGACCCCATGGACTGTAGCCCACTAGGCTCCTCTGTCCGTGGGATTCTCCAGGCAAGAAGACTAGAGGGGGCTGCCATTCTCTTCTCCAGGAGATCTTCCCCATAAGAGACTGAACCCAGGCCTCCTGCATTGCAGGCATATTCTTTACCATCTGAGCCACCAGGGAAGCCCTATTTATATGTAAGTAGAACTTCTATTCTTTTTTTAGTTAAAATTAAAAAAAATTATATTGGAATATAGATGATCTATAGTGCTGTGTTAATTCTAGGTATACAACAAAATGATTTAGTTACTCCTTTTCAGAGTCTCTTCCTGTATAGATTATTACAGACTGTTGAGCAGAGTTCCCTGTGCTGTATAGTAGTTCCTTGTTGATTATCTATTTTTCCATACAAATTTTATTTATTATTACTATTTTTTTTTCAGGATTTTGTTGTTTACTGCCACACATTGACCCAAATTCGCCATAGGTATACATATGTCACCCCCTCTCCCGAACCTCCCTCCACCTCCCTCCCCACCCCACACCTCCGGGTTGTGGCAGAGCCCCTGTTTGAGATCCCCCAGTCCCACAGCATATTCCCCTCCCTCACCCCAATGTCCATAAGACTGTTCTCCATGTCCGCTTCTCCATTGCAGCTCTGTGTGTTCATTTATCAGCACCGTCTTACTAGATTCCATACATGTGTCAGTATTTATCTTTCTCTCTCTGACATACCTCACTCTGTATAATAGGTTCGAGATTCATCTACCTCATTAGAACTGATTCAAATGCATTCCTTTTTATGACTGAGTAATATTCCATTGTATACATGTACCACAGTTTCTTTTTCCATTTATCTGTTGATGGACATCTAGGTTGCTTCCATGTTCTAGCTATTGTAAATAGTGCTGCAATGAACAATGGGGTACATGTGTCTCTTTCAAGTTTGATTTCCTCAGGGTATACGCCTGGTAGTGGATTGGTCATATGGTGGCTCTGTTCCTATTTTTTTTGAGAAATCTCCACTCTGTCTTCCAATAGTGACTGTATCAGTTCACATTCCCACCAACCGTGCAAGAGTGTTCCCTTTTCTCCACACCCTCTCCAGCATTTATTTTTTTGTAGACTTTTTGATGATGGCCATTCTGACTGGTATGAGGTGATTTTGATTTGCGATTGTCTATTTTATGTATGGTACTGTGTATATTATTAATCCTAACCACCCAATTTGTCCCTCCCCCTGACCTTTCACCTTTGGTAACCATAGGTTTGTTTTCTAAGTCTGTGAGTCTGTTTCTGTTTTGTAAATAAGTTCATTTGTATCATTTTTTTAGATATATTTATTTTTCTTTGTCAGACTTCACTTTATTCTTTTAGTATGATAATCTCTAGGTCTGTTCATTTTGCTGCAAATAGCATTATTTCATTATTCTTTTTATAGCTGAGTAATATTCCATTGTATAGCTGTACCACTACTTCTTTCTCCATTCATCCTTCAGTAGACATTTAGGTTGCTTCCATGTCTTGGCTATTGTAAATTGTGCTGCTATAAACATTTGGTTGCTTGTATCTTTTTGAAGTATAATTTTCTCTGAATATATGCCCAAGAGTGGGATTGTTGGATCATATGATAACTCTATTTTCATTTTTTTTAAGGAATCTCCAAACTATTCTCTACAGTGTTTGTTTGTACCAATTAACATTCCCACAAACAGTGTAAGATGTAGAACTTCTATTCTTAATAAATAACTCACAGAAAGATAAACAAAAGCTCAAAAATAATGATGCATGGGACATCTGGCAAAAAACAGAGAAGCACCAATATCAATACAAATGTCATGGGAGAATTTTTAAGACAAAAAAAATGATTATCTTCAGTAATCTTTAAAAAATGCATGTTAAAATCAGATTTTAAGAAAATTCAATTGAAAATGATGCAAAGATTGATAATTATTGTTGGCAAAAAAAATGGGGAAATTGAACATCTCATATACCTCAATTGGAATAAATTTTCTGAAAAGCAATATATAGCAGCCATTCAGTAAGATTTTCATATATGAAAATATGGAATATGTTCTAAAACATCTACAAATTCAAGGATTTTGTGTAGTATATACTTTGCCTCATTCATATGCATAAAATATTGTCAAGTATAAAATGACCTTTAAAGTCTTTAACACGGACAATTATACTAAAAGCAATTGGTTGGGAACAATAAAGTCAGATTGAGGAGCAGGTTTTTGGTAGTTGGCTGAACTCTTCTTCTTCAGTGAACCCTTTCACTGATTTATGTGTTTAAATTGTTGATTCACATGGTTATTAAGATCATTAATAAAATAGGACATAGGAGAAAGATAAGAAAACAGACATCTGAGAGAAATAAGTACACATTTAAGTTTTGAGTTATGGGCCGTGATATGGTGATGCAGAAAACCTTTCAAAAAGGATTTATACGGATGGCTCATTCGAGCCATTGCTCGTCACTTTTATGCATTGACTTTCGACATGGTTAGTGTTTTTTGCCCATTTTTTTAGAGAAATTCCATTGTATAGCTGTACCACTACTTCTTTCTCCATTCATCCTTCAGTAGACATTTAGGTTGCTTCCATGTCTTGGCTATTGTAAATTGTGCTGCTATAAACATTTGGTTGCTTGTATCTTTTTGAAGTATAATTTTCTCTGAATATATGCCCAAGAGTGGGATTGTTGGATCATATGATAACTCTATTTTCATTTTTTTTAAGGAATCTCCAAACTATTCTCTACAGTGTTTGTTTGTACCAATTAACATTCCCACAAACAGTGTAAGATGTAGAACTTCTATTCTTAATAAATAACTCACAGAAAGATAAACAAAAGCTCAAAAATAATGATGCATGGGACATCTGGCAAAAAACAGAGAAGCACCAATATCAATACAAATGTCATGGGAGAATTTTTAAGACAAAAAAAATGATTATCTTCAGTAATCTTTAAAAAATGCATGTTAAAATCAGATTTTAAGAAAATTCAATTGAAAATGATGCAAAGATTGATAATTATTGTTGGCAAAAAAAATGGGGAAATTGAACATCTCATATACCTCAATTGGAATAAATTTTCTGAAAAGCAATATATAGCAGCCATTCAGTAAGATTTTCATATATGAAAATATGGAATATGTTCTAAAACATCTACAAATTCAAGGATTTTGTGTAGTATATACTTTGCCTCATTCATATGCATAAAATATTGTCAAGTATAAAATGACCTTTAAAGTCTTTAACACGGACAATTATACTAAAAGCAATTGGTTGGGAACAATAAAGTCAGATTGAGGAGCAGGTTTTTGGTAGTTGGCTGAACTCTTCTTCTTCAGTGAACCCTTTCACTGATTTATGTGTTTAAATTGTTGATTCACATGGTTATTAAGATCATTAATAAAATAGGACATAGGAGAAAGATAAGAAAACAGACATCTGGAGAGAAATAAGTACACATTTAAGTTTTGAGTTATGGGCCGTGATATGGTGATGCAGAAAACCTTTCAAGACGGAGGGAAAGCAGTTTATTTATCCTACAGGGATGGCTCATTCGAGCCATTGCTCGTCTACGCGCTGGCCCTCTGTGTGGTCCCCAGTGACACTTGACTTTGCAGAGCACTAGGCGTGTTTGCCTGCCCCATGTCTAGAGTTTGCCTCCTGTTCTGCCAATAATCCCTTTGCACTAAAATTAGTCAACTTCCATTCCCCAAAGCCGTTTCAAGGGCTGGGTGGAATCTTTGCAGTCAAATATTTTGACCTGTATTTATATATCTATATTTAATAATGGGATATCTTAAATAGGAAGCTGCAGGTAAGTGAACCACAGCTCGTTTGTGTATTCTACAGCTTTTTCTCATCCATCGGAGGCTTAGATTTTAAAATTACCTTTGGAAGGACATGGTGTAGAATATAGACTTGTATGTGGTACTAACTAACCTTGAGAATTTAGGCTGTCATTTCTCTTTAAGCCTCGGCTTTGCTAGAGTGACTTGGCATTAAAATCTAAGACCATTTTCCCTGCTGTGGTCTTTCTACTTTTAGAATGAAGAATAAGATTTAAAATTAGACTATTTTCTCTTTTTCGTAGGTTTATTTTATTATTTTTTATTGGAGTATAATTACTTTACAATGTTGTATTAGTTTCTGCTGTACATCAATGAAGTGAATCTGCTGTAGAATTCATATATCCCCTCGCTCTTGGAGATTCACTTAAATAAAATGAATAAATAAGAGGTTGAGGTGTCTGTAATTCCACTGGCCAAAGAAAATTCACAAATTTTAAATCTTTACTTAAATAGGGTGTTCAAATGCCACACCTAAATCTAAATTAGGCCTAATGCCTGAGTTTTATTTCCTCACTCCCCTTCTCATAGACTCTTATCTAAAATAGGAACTTCTTAACCTGACTTTTGCCTGAAATTGAGGTCACAGTCTGTCTGTTTTTCCTATATTATCTCTTACTGCTATTTCTATTTCAAGAAAGACATGCTGACTCTATCCAGACAATCCCTCTACTCTCACATCTCTGTGTATTTATTTAATGTTTCTTTCCTCTGAAATTCCTCATTTCCACCCCTCCCTGTTTCTGAGTTAAGAATACTTTCTGACTTTCCAGATACAGCTACCATTTATCTACATTCAAGATATTGTTATCTAGTGTTCTTCTAGGCATTAGGCTTAAAGCTTTTGCTACATTGTCTAATTTTATGCTTAAATCAATCCTCCAAGGGAAGTGGTATTGTACTCATTTTACAATATTGAAAACTGAAGTAGGTACCATAGCCCACATCATACAGACCAGCTTCAGAACAATTCAGATACTTTAACAAGGAGATCACAGTTAATGAGTCCAAAAGCCAGGGTCTCCTGGTGTTGCTGGGAACGTGCCTTCCTCCCTGTCCAGGCTGGTTTTTATAGTGTTGGTAAAAGTTGTGGTTATTGAGCACCATAGGTGTCTGGAAGTAGAGATCCTGAAATGACAGAAACATACTTCTGTCCTTGAGGTCTCACAGTGGCTTATTTCTCCAAGGAGAAGGACTTTCCCCTCCCAATAGTGCTACATCGATAACATTTTTAGAGACATTTATCACATTTTAAATTTATTTAAAATTTTATTTTATTCTTAATTTACAAAATGATTTTATCTTTCCATCTAAAATAATATCCAAGAAGGTAGACCTCTTACATATAACTTCTTCACTATTTTTGTAGTTGCTAGTACTGTTTGATTACACAAAATATTCTGAGAATAAATAATCACTGAATTGGATTGAATGGAAAATTCATGCACGTATGCCTAGTGGTGGTATGGTGGCTTAGTCTCTAAATCGTGTCTGACTCTTGCAACCCCTTGGACTGGCACCTGCCAGGCTGCTCTGTTCATGAGATTCCCAGGCAATTTTAAATCTTTACTTAAATAGGGTGTTCAAATGCCACACCTAAATCTAAATTAGGCCTAATGCCTGAGTTTTATTTCCTCACTCCCCTTCTCATAGACTCTTATCTAAAATAGGAACTTCTTAACCTGACTTTTGCCTGAAATTGAGGTCACAGTCTGTCTGTTTTTCCTATATTATCTCTTACTGCTATTTCTATTTCAAGAAAGACATGCTGACTCTATCCAGACAATCCCTCTACTCTCACATCTCTGTGTATTTATTTAATGTTTCTTTCCTCTGAAATTCCTCATTTCCACCCCTCCCTGTTTCTGAGTTAAGAATACTTTCTGACTTTCCAGATACAGCTACCATTTATCTACATTCAAGATATTGTTATCTAGTGTTCTTCTAGGCATTAGGCTTAAAGCTTTTGCTACATTGTCTAATTTTATGCTTAAATCAATCCTCCAAGGGAAGTGGTATTGTACTCATTTTACAATATTGAAAACTGAAGTAGGTACCATAGCCCACATCATACAGACCAGCTTCAGAACAATTCAGATACTTTAACAAGGAGATCACAGTTAATGAGTCCAAAAGCCAGGGTCTCCTGGTGTTGCTGGGAACGTGCCTTCCTCCCTGTCCAGGCTGGTTTTTATAGTGTTGGTAAAAGTTGTGGTTATTGAGCACCATAGGTGTCTGGAAGTAGAGATCCTGAAATGACAGAAACATACTTCTGTCCTTGAGGTCTCACAGTGGCTTATTTCTCCAAGGAGAAGGACTTTTTTTTCCCTCCCAATAGTGCTACATCGATAACATTTTTAGAGACATTTATCACATTTTAAATTTATTTAAAATTTTATTTTATTCTTAATTTACAAAATGATTTTATCTTTCCATCTAAAATAATATCCAAGAAGGTAGACCTCTTACATATAACTTCTTCACTATTTTTGTAGTTGCTAGTACTGTTTGATTACACAAAATATTCTGAGAATAAATAATCACTGAATTGGATTGAATGGAAAATTCATGCACGTATGCCTAGTGGTGGTATGGTGGCTTAGTCTCTAAATCGTGTCTGACTCTTGCAACCCCTTGGACTGGCACCTGCCAGGCTGCTCTGTTCATGAGATTCCCAGGCAAGAATGCTGGATTGGATTCCTTTTTCTTCCTCCAGGGGATCTTTCTGGCCCAGGGATCAAACCCAGGTCTCCTGTAATGCATGTATGCCTAGAATTATACCTAAAAATGTGTGTTGAAGAATAATCCACTGTGTCAGTTACATTTACAATGCTGCATATAAGATATATTACAGTGAGTTTCCCATTTAGAAATGCTTCAGATATGAAGGATGAGAGTCAACCCCTCTTCTATCTTAGGCTCGTATGTGACAGAGAATCTGCCTAGAACCATACAAAGGTTGGGGAAAAATCATACGTATATATTAATTAACATATTATACTTAAAATATTTCAGTGAGGCAAATTGGGTATATTGTCATCATTTCATTTCACGGACAGGAAAGTTAAAGTTGAGAGAGGTTAAATAACTTGCCCACTTTCCCATATACTAGTGCAAAACTAGTTAAGTTACACTTAAATTGATGCATGGCAATTCTGTTATGGGTTATGAAGAGATTTGTTCCACATTTCTTATAAATAGCCAGCTTTGTTAGTATCTTTTAAAATACTTAAGTGTATAAAGCACTTCCTTTATTTCCAAGGTTTTCAAATGCTGAGGCAGCTCTGTGTATTGGTGATCACACTCTATTCTAGTTGCCCTCTTTTTTGTTTCCCCAGGGGACTATCAAGCCTCTGCATTTCCCAGAGACATATGATAGGAAACTTTCCTTCCACATATTTCCTTATCAAACATTAGAAAAACAATAGATCACTACCCTTAAAATGTGCTAGAATAGTACTTCTTTAAAAAAGTTTTTATTTTATATTGAAGTATGCCAACTAACAATGTTGGTTGTGATAGTTTCTGGGAATGATGAAGGGACTCATCTATACATATTCATATGTCTATTTTCCTCAAACTCTTCTCCATCTAGGCTGCTGCATACAATTGGACTGTTTGATTACACAAAATATTCTGAGAATAAATAATCACTGAATTGGATTGAATGGAAAATTCATGCACGTATGCCTAGTGGTGGTATGGTGGCTTAGTCTCTAAATCGTGTCTGACTCTTGCAACCCCTTGGACTGGCACCTGCCAGGCTGCTCTGTTCATGAGATTCCCAGGCAAGAATGCTGGATTGGATTCCTTTTTCTTCCTCCAGGGGATCTTTCTGGCCCAGGGATCAAACCCAGGTCTCCTGTAATGCATGTATGCCTAGAATTATACCTAAAAATGTGTGTTGAAGAATAATCCACTGTGTCAGTTACATTTACAATGCTGCATATAAGATATATTACAGTGAGTTTCCCATTTAGAAAGGCTTCAGATATGAAGGATGAGAGTCAACTCTCTCTTCTATCTTAGGCTCGTATGTGACAGAGAATCTGCCTAGAACCATACAAAGGTTGGGGAAAAATCATACGTATATATTAATTAACATATTATACTTAAAATATTTCAGTGAGGCAAATTGGGTATATTGTCATCATTTCATTTCACGGACAGGAAAGTTAAAGTTGAGAGAGGTTAAATAACTTGCCCACTTTCCCATATACTAGTGCAAAACTAGTTAAGTTACACTTAAATTGATGCATGGCAATTCTGTTATGGGTTATGAAGAGATTTGTTCCACATTTCTTATAAATAGCCAGCTTTGTTAGTATCTTTTAAAATACTTAAGTGTATAAAGCACTTCCTTTATTTCCAAGGTTTTCAAATGCTGAGGCAGCTCTGTGTATTGGTGATCACACTCTATTCTAGTTGCCCTCTTTTTTGTTTCCCCAGGGGACTATCAAGCCTCTGCATTTCCCAGAGACATATGATAGGAAACTTTCCTTCCACATATTTCCTTATCAAACATTAGAAAAACAATAGATCACTACCCTTAAAATGTGCTAGAATAGTACTTCTTTAAAAAAGTTTTTATTTTATATTGAAGTATGCCAACTAACAATGTTGGTTGTGATAGTTTCTGGGGAATGATGAAGGGACTCATCTATACATATTCATATGTCTATTTTCCCTCAAACTCTTCTCCATCTAGGCTGCTGCATAACAATGATCAAAGTTCCGTGTGCTCTGCAGTAGGTCCTTGTTGGTTATCTGTTTTAAATATAGCAGTGTGTGCATGTCCATCCCAAACTCCCTAACTCTCCCTTCCCTTCATCCTTTCCCTCTGGTGGCTATAAGATCATTTTCTAAGTCTCTGAGTCTGAGGAACAGTGTTTATATTCTCCCAGGATGAACATCCTAAAGCAGGGAATATATGTCCAAGATGAAGCTAACTCAAAGGGAAACTGAATATTTTTTTTTTTTTAGTTTTATTTATTTATTTATTTATTTTTGTACATGTATGTTCCCAGATCATTCATATGCATATCCC
Source organism: Tragulus kanchil (assembly GCA_022376925.1). Taxonomy (NCBI): domain Eukaryota; kingdom Metazoa; phylum Chordata; class Mammalia; order Artiodactyla; family Tragulidae; genus Tragulus; species Tragulus kanchil. Next base: position 152,710,608 of record JAIOJX010000006.1, read on the forward strand.
TGGACCCTCCCCCCACCAGTTCCCCCCCTCCCATCCCTCCAGACCATCGCTCCAAGTGGTTGTAGGTACTCCTATTCCGGAAACTGAATATTTTTTTAGGGATATGTTGGGAACTTGAACTTTTTCTTGTTTGGGGATTAAAATGAGCAATCTGTCACCTCATGAGAACTGTTTAAATATCTGACATGGGAATTTATCAGGTTTTCTATATAAATGCTACATATACTTATAGATGAAGCTATTTTTCAGACATTTTGGCAAGTTTTTATCATGGATATGGGCTTTGAGAATTTCAGAAGATTGTTTCTGTTTATATAGCTAGTTACTGAGAGGACCAAAATTCAGTCTCGGCTTGGGAATATTTCCTCTATGACTGGTGTTTGACTTCTGTGGGCTGATATTTTTGATTCTCATCTGATAAATGCTGAGGCAGCTCTGTGTATTGGTGATCACACTCTATTCTAGTTGCCCTCTTTTTTGTTTCCCCAGGGGACTATCAAGCCTCTGCATTTCCCAGAGACATATGATAGGAAACTTTCCTTCCACATATTTCCTTATCAAACATTAGAAAAACAATAGATCACTACCCTTAAAATGTGCTAGAATAGTACTTCTTTAAAAAAGTTTTTATTTTATATTGAAGTATGCCAACTAACAATGTTGGTTGTGATAGTTTCTGGGGAATGATGAAGGGACTCATCTATACATATTCATATGTCTATTTTCCCTCAAACTCTTCTCCATCTAGGCTGCTGCATAACAATGATCAAAGTTCCGTGTGCTCTGCAGTAGGTCCTTGTTGGTTATCTGTTTTAAATATAGCAGTGTGTGCATGTCCATCCCAAACTCCCTAACTCTCCCTTCCCTTCATCCTTTCCCTCTGGTGGCTATAAGATCATTTTCTAAGTCTCTGAGTCTGAGGAACAGTGTTTATATTCTCCCAGGATGAACATCCTAAAGCAGGGAATATATGTCCAAGATGAAGCTAACTCAAAGGGAAACTGAATATTTTTTTTTTTTTAGTTTTATTTATTTATTTATTTATTTATTTTTGTACATGTATGTTCCCAGATCATTCATATGCATATCCCTGGACCCTCCCCCCACCAGTTCCCCCCCTCCCATCCCTCCAGACCATCGCTCCAAGTGGTTGTAGGTACTCCTATTCCGGAAACTGAATATTTTTTTAGGGATATGTTGGGAACTTGAACTTTTTCTTGTTTGGGGATTAAAATGAGCAATCTGTCACCTCATGAGAACTGTTTAAATATCTGACATGGGAATTTATCAGGTTTTCTATATAAATGCTACATATACTTATAGATGAAGCTATTTTTCAGACATTTTGGCAAGTTTTTATCATGGATATGGGCTTTGAGAATTTCAGAAGATTGTTTCTGTTTATATAGCTAGTTACTGAGAGGACCAAAATTCAGTCTCGGCTTGGGAATATTTCCTCTATGACTGGTGTTTGACTTCTGTGGGCTGATATTTTTGATTCTCATCAACTGTGAATACCACCAGTGCTGGCCTGTGTTTTATGGTCCTGGTGCTTGGCTCCATCAGTGCATGATGTTCAAATGCTGGGTGTCCTGTAGGGCCACTTCCCACATTCTCTGTGTCCTAAGTGAGAGAGGGGAGAACTCGATTCCCCACTGTGGCCAGAAGTCATTGTCTTGGAGAGGCCTGTGGAGCCCATGGTGAACATGCCCATTTTCCCCAACAGGCTCACTTGCCAGGCCACACCAAGCAGATGACCCCAGTGAACCATTCCCAGGTGACAGGTTTTGTCCTCCTGGGCCTCTCTCAGGTGTGGGAGCTCCGGCTCTCCTTCTTTCTCATCTTCTCTGTTGTGTACCTCATGACCGTAGTTGGAAATCTCCTGATTGTGGCGGTAGTGACCGCTGACCCACGCCTGCACACCACCATGTACTTTCTCTTGGGCAATCTTTCTTGTTTGGACTTTTGCTACTCATCCATCACTGTGCCTAGGATGCTGGCTGGCTTGCTCTTAGGCAAGACCATCATTTCCTTTGGTGGCTGCCTTACACAGCTCTTCTTCTTCCATTTCATTGGAGGCATCAAGATCTTCCTGCTGACCATCATGGCGTATGACCGCTATGTTGCCATTTCCCAGCCCCTGCGCTATATGATTATCATGAATCGGACCGTCTGTGGGCTCCTCATGGCAGCCTCCTGGGTGGGGGGCTTCATCCACTCCATTGTACAGGTTGGACTGATTGTCCAGCTGCCGTTCTGTGGGCCTGACGAGCTGGACAACTTTTACTGTGATGTGCCTCAGCTGATCAAGTTGGCCTGCACAGAGACCTTTGTCTTAGAGCTTTTGATGGTGTCAAACAATGGCCTGGTGACCCTGATGTGTTTTCTGGCGCTCCTGGCATCCTACACGGCACTGCTAGTCATGCTCCAGAGCCACTCACGGGAGGGCCAGAGCAAAGCCCTGTCCACCTGTGCCTCCCACATTGCTGTGGTCACCTTAATCTTTGTGCCTTGTATCTATATCTATGCACGGCCATTTCAGACTTTCTTCATGGACAAGGCAGTCTCTGTGCTGTACACAATGGTCACTCCCATGCTGAATCCTGCCATCTATACCTTGAGAAACAAAGACGTGATCATGGCCATGAAGAAGCTGTGGAGGAGACAAAAGGAACTTCTGGGTCCCCTGGAAAAACTGACCTCTAGATGAGCAGAGGCGGGGATCTGAGAATCTGAGAACCAGAGAAGACCTATGAAGCAGCTAGAGAGAGCTACGAGGATGTCTGCTGTTTCTGAATTGCTTTAACCTTAGTTAAGTTCTGGTGACCAGCACTTTTAAGGGAATTGAGACCTTCTCCCAAGTTCCTTTTAGAGAAGCCTCAAGAGCTATACAGAGGTAATGCTCAGCTCCGATGGTACCTTCCCATACGATGTTGGCCCTGCGTGTATGCATGAAGGTGCTGCATCTGGCTTTTCTTTTCTCATTTACTTCTTGGACACAGTACATTTGAGGAGCTCGAAATAATTATAAAGTTCCTAGAGAGAGAAGGGGCCCGTAGCTTAAAATAAACTTCAGACGTTAAGTTTTGATTTCAGGAGGCTGATTGAATTTAATGTCAATGAAGAGAAAGGGAATTATCTTGGACAAATTACTTTCTTCCTCACAGTGTTTTAAAATTGTCATCAGCACCATCATCTGAGTAATACTTGTTAAGAGCTTACTGTGTGCCAGGCATTGAACCAAGTGATTTACGTTTATTATTTACTTTCATTCTCTCAACATTCTTATGAGGTGGGTACCTTCTATATTTAAAAGTGTATCAATTATAAATTAGAGACATTAAATACTTTGTTTAAGGCCCCAGAGCTTGTTGTTGAAATTTTTCCATTTTTATTTTGAGCCCAAATTCTTGATAATACTACTCTAGGTAAATATCTCTTTGTGAGTTTTTCCCAGTTAAATTGGGATTACAGATATTTTAAATTGATTTTGGCTTTTCCTGGTGTGGGTGGGAGATTCTGGCAGTTTAGATACTGGGGTATAGGTTTTTAGAGCAAAGTATCATTTATGGACAACTAAACCCAGTTATTTTGTTGCCCACTTGTGTCCGCTCTTTGCACCCCCGTGGCCCGCTGCACGCCAGGCCTCCCTGTGCCTCACCATCTCCAGAGTCTGCCCAAGTTCATGTCCATTGCATCAGCGATGCTGTCCAGCCCTCTCATCCTTTTCTGTGCTTAATCTTTCTCAGGGAAAGAGTGCAAAATTGGGATATAAAGTGGGAGGGTAGGTTTTTCTCTGGTCACTAAATACAGGGTAGTACGAAATAACACCTAGGCACCCCTAGAAGCTCTACTTCAATTTCAGAGGATATGGAGAAATGATTCTGGCTGCTTTCATCATCTCTGTATTCCCCCACCCTGATACCTTAGTTCCTTCCTCCAGGTTTTTGCATCTCCTGTCACCAAGATAGTCAGTTGACTTCTCATCTGTGTCAGAAGACATGTGCATTTTTAAACTTACTTCCATATTTAAGAATCAATTTTAAAATAAAACAAAGCAATCCTTGTTTAACTTGCATGCTATTTAATCAATCAGTGATCTCTTCCATGGATGTGGGATGGGAAGAGGATGAAATGTAACAAATGTGTCTGTGATCTGAGCATTAAGTCACTATTCATCACATAGTAAGTAAACTAATTAAAGTAATTTAACCAACAATTTGACCAACAAGGACCCACTACATAGCACAGAGAATTCTGCTCAGTGTGGCAGCCTGGATGGGAGGCGGATTGAGGGAAGAGGGACACAGGTGTGTGGACGGCTGGGTCCCTTTGCTGCTCACCTGAAACCGTCACAGCATTGTTATACCTCAATACAAAATAAAAAGTTTAGATACAAAATAAAAATTTTAAAAGAAAAAAACCCTAGACATATCTGCAGTCTTTACACGAACTTGCTTAGTAAGTGAATTAGTTTAGTGAGCAAGCTTCTGTAAGGGAAGTTCCCTTCTGCAATAATGGGCAGATGAGAGGGAATGTTTTTGCTTCCAGGGCTTAGAGCATAGGTTACCTTGAATGAGGAAAGGCTTTAGGATTAGAGAGAAAGGAGCTGATTTTCCTGGTGTGGGTGGGAGATTCTGGCAGTTTAGATACTGGGGTATAGGTTTTTAGAGCAAAGTATCATTTATGGACAACTAAACCCAGTTATTTTGTTGCCCACTTGTGTCCGCTCTTTGCACCCCCGTGGCCCGCTGCACGCCAGGCCTCCCTGTGCCTCACCATCTCCAGAGTCTGCCCAAGTTCATGTCCATTGCATCAGCGATGCTGTCCAGCCCTCTCATCCTTTTCTGTGCTTAATCTTTCTCAGGGAAAGAGTGCAAAATTGGGATATAAAGTGGGAGGGTAGGTTTTTCTCTGGTCACTAAATACAGGGTAGTACGAAATAACACCTAGGCACCCCTAGAAGCTCTACTTCAATTTCAGAGGATATGGAGAAATGATTCTGGCTGCTTTCATCATCTCTGTATTCCCCCACCCTGATACCTTAGTTCCTTCCTCCAGGTTTTTGCATCTCCTGTCACCAAGATAGTCAGTTGACTTCTCATCTGTGTCAGAAGACATGTGCATTTTTAAACTTACTTCCATATTTAAGAATCAATTTTAAAATAAAACAAAGCAATCCTTGTTTAACTTGCATGCTATTTAATCAATCAGTGATCTCTTCCATGGATGTGGGATGGGAAGAGGATGAAATGTAACAAATGTGTCTGTGATCTGAGCATTAAGTCACTATTCATCACATAGTAAGTAAACTAATTAAAGTAATTTAACCAACAATTTGACCAACAAGGACCCACTACATAGCACAGAGAATTCTGCTCAGTGTGGCAGCCTGGATGGGAGGCGGATTGAGGGAAGAGGGACACAGGTGTGTGGACGGCTGGGTCCCTTTGCTGCTCACCTGAAACCGTCACAGCATTGTTATACCTCAATACAAAATAAAAAGTTTAGATACAAAATAAAAATTTTAAAAGAAAAAAACCCTAGACATATCTGCAGTCTTTACACGAACTTGCTTAGTAAGTGAATTAGTTTAGTGAGCAAGCTTCTGTAAGGGAAGTTCCCTTCTGCAATAATGGGCAGATGAGAGGGAATGTTTTTGCTTCCAGGGCTTAGAGCATAGGTTACCTTGAATGAGGAAAGGCTTTAGGATTAGAGAGAAAGGAGCTGGGATATTATAAAAGAAGACATGACAGTACAAAGCAAAAAAGCTGTTTAAAGATCATATATATTAGTGGAAAGAGAATTTCAGAATCAGAAAACTTAAGTTAGAGTTTTGTTTCTGTACACATTAATTTAATAGCGAGAGTCTAATTAAAACATGGTGTCAAAGTGCAGAAAGGAGAAGTTCAGTGTACTTGTGTCCATGGTGGTGAAGGAAGACAGAGGCCTCGGCTGCACACAGTGTCACCTGGGGATGCGTGGTGGTCTCTGCTGCAGAGAGGCCGATCTGAGCTGCTTTCTGGGCTTATGACTGGTTGCAAAAGTGACTCCAAGTCTGAATGTTCTGCTGACCCCAGTGCTGAGGTCTGTGACTGACAGGCTAATGTTTGGTTTCTCTGTTTGGTCAGACTGGGCGGTGCTCCTGTTGGAGCTTAGTCTCACCTGATCTTTGGTTTGAGTCATAGATCCCACTGAGTCTGTAGCTCTTGCTCCACCTGTTCCCAGGCCAAGGCGTTCACCCCACAGAGCTGACTCATGTCACTCTTGGCTACTGTAAACCCAGGACACATTCACTTACTGTCAGCTCAGATCCCACCTGAATTCTTCCTCGACAGCTGATGGGATATTGGCGTCCATCCATATCACAAGGAAACTGAGGGTGTTTGGAAAACTAAATTCCCAGCCCATCCTTTGCCTCACTATGCTGCTTCCCTTAGATGACTTTAATGTGACCATATACCAGGTTGGTTTGTGGACAGCCTGTGGGACCAGCTCAGACTTAATAGCCCTCAGTGTGAAGCAGGAAGAGGGCTTCTGTCCTTGGCATTCCTTTCCTTAAAGGCAGTTCAGTAAAGGAATATGGAGACACGCCTTGGACCCTCTGCTTCCTCCACCTCTGATTCTTTTGTGTCCTCTTAATATTCCACTCTTTCTGACCAGGACCTTCATTAGGTAAAACTCTATGTTCTAGTAAGTACTCAGGCCTAGATCCTGGTTAAAGAGGTGTTAAAGAGGCAGTAAAGGAAATAGAAAATCCTTTTATCCTGCCAAACCCAGATTTCATGACTATTATCTTGATAGAAAGGTCAAAAGAATCAAAACTGATGGGTATCTTTTTTGTTCCTGTGTTTTCTCTGTGTATCTGTCACTCTCATGGAAAAGCCTTTGGATCAGAAAGTTTAATGAAACTGTGATTTAAGGAGGGACACTAAATGCTTCAGCTTATTGTTCATAGACTATTTTCCCTCTGTCCTACTGAAAGGTTGTTCTTTACTTTGTTTGAGTAGAATGACAGATGTTCTGGAAGAGTGTGGAGATAATCCGGGAAGCAAATGACTCAATGTTACCGTGTGTTGGAGAAGACTCTGAGTCCCTTGAAAGCCAGGAGATCAAACTAGTCAATCTTAAGGGAACAATAATGCTGAATATACAATATTGAAGCTGAAGCTCCAATACTTTGGCCACCTGATGTGAAGAGCCAACTCATTGGAAAAGACCCTGATGCTGGGAAAGACTGAGGGCAGGAGGAGAAGGGGGTGGCAGAGGATAAGGTGGTTGGATGGCATCATCAGTTCAATGGACATGAGTTTGAGAAGACTCCAGGACATAGTGAAGGATAGGGAAGCCTGACATGCTGCAGTCTGTGGGGTCACAAAGAGTCAGAAAGGACTTCGTGTAAACCCAGGACACATTCACTTACTGTCAGCTCAGATCCCACCTGAATTCTTCCTCGACAGCTGATGGGATATTGGCGTCCATCCATATCACAAGGAAACTGAGGGTGTTTGGAAAACTAAATTCCCAGCCCATCCTTTGCCTCACTATGCTGCTTCCCTTAGATGACTTTAATGTGACCATATACCAGGTTGGTTTGTGGACAGCCTGTGGGACCAGCTCAGACTTAATAGCCCTCAGTGTGAAGCAGGAAGAGGGCTTCTGTCCTTGGCATTCCTTTCCTTAAAGGCAGTTCAGTAAAGGAATATGGAGACACGCCTTGGACCCTCTGCTTCCTCCACCTCTGATTCTTTTGTGTCCTCTTAATATTCCACTCTTTCTGACCAGGACCTTCATTAGGTAAAACTCTATGTTCTAGTAAGTACTCAGGCCTAGATCCTGGTTAAAGAGGTGTTAAAGAGGCAGTAAAGGAAATAGAAAATCCTTTTATCCTGCCAAACCCAGATTTCATGACTATTATCTTGATAGAAAGGTCAAAAGAATCAAAACTGATGGGTATCTTTTTTGTTCCTGTGTTTTCTCTGTGTATCTGTCACTCTCATGGAAAAGCCTTTGGATCAGAAAGTTTAATGAAACTGTGATTTAAGGAGGGACACTAAATGCTTCAGCTTATTGTTCATAGACTATTTTCCCTCTGTCCTACTGAAAGGTTGTTCTTCACTTTGTTTGAGTAGAATGACAGATGTTCTGGAAGAGTGTGGAGATAATCCGGGAAGCAAATGACTCAATGTTACCGTGTGTTGGAGAAGACTCTGAGTCCCTTGAAAGCCAGGAGATCAAACTAGTCAATCTTAAGGGAACAATAATGCTGAATATACAATATTGAAGCTGAAGCTCCAATACTTTGGCCACCTGATGTGAAGAGCCAACTCATTGGAAAAGACCCTGATGCTGGGAAAGACTGAGGGCAGGAGGAGAAGGGGGTGGCAGAGGATAAGGTGGTTGGATGGCATCATCAGTTCAATGGACATGAGTTTGAGAAGACTCCAGGACATAGTGAAGGATAGGGAAGCCTGACATGCTGCAGTCTGTGGGGTCACAAAGAGTCAGAAAGGACTTCGTGACTGAACAGTAATAACAAAAAGTGTGTTTCTTGGCATATGTGAAGAGTTTAGGTAGCATTTCCTTGCACTGACTTCTCAAGTGGCATTAGTGGTAAAGAACCTGCCTGCAAATACAGGAGACATAAGAGACATGTGTTCAGTCCCTGGATTGGGAAGATCACCTAGAGAAGGGTAAGGGCCAACTGTCACAAAAGAAGTGGTCAATACCAATGGGTCAATAAAATTGGGTACGCTGGCCATGAAGATGGTGGGGAAAGGACACAGAGGAACCCATCAGAAGGCCAGCACCAGTTGGGAACAGACACGACCACTCATCAGGGTCTCATAGTGGAGCAGTTGACAGATTGCCAGGAAACAATACAGAGACATGACAGCTGAGAGGATGAAGTTGGTGGTGCCTAGGAGGGAGAAGAGGTAGGACTGGATGATGCAGCTGGTGAACGAGATGGAGTATCTCCTGTGAGGATGGTGACTAGCATCTTGGAACCACAACAGACATGAGCAACAACTCCAGGAAGGACAGGTTCCACAGGAAGAAGTACATCTGTGTGTGCAGGTGTTGGTCTATTGAGCTGAGCCCAGTGATGAGCAGGTTGCTTGTGATAGACAGATAACCAGCAGCCCCGGGAACATCAGGAACTACAGAATGTGTCTACTGGGGAAACCCAGGAGGACAAACACTATTATCTGAGTCCAGTTTTCAGGGCTCATCTCCAGTCACCCACAGGGTAAATGGAATAGAATTTCATAACTAGTCCATAGCACAATTGGTCCATAGCTACCAATCCCTTAATCAGTCAATGACATAATATTGCATGCCTAGCAATTTCTTACATTCTGACACTTTATCTATGTTTCTGCCTGTGGGTTACTTACAAAAAGAGAAACAGATAATGATAGCAACCAGAATACCAACAGTGACACAAATGATATTGAGCACCAATTACATATTAGGAAATTTACATGCAGTACCTCTTCTTTCATCTACCCTTAAGGTGGTTGGATGGCATCATCAGTTCAATGGACATGAGTTTGAGAAGACTCCAGGACATAGTGAAGGATAGGGAAGCCTGACATGCTGCAGTCTGTGGGGTCACAAAGAGTCAGAAAGGACTTCGTGACTGAACAGTAATAACAAAAAGTGTGTTTCTTGGCATATGTGAAGAGTTTAGGTAGCATTTCCTTGCACTGACTTCTCAAGTGGCATTAGTGGTAAAGAACCTGCCTGCAAATACAGGAGACATAAGAGACATGTGTTCAGTCCCTGGATTGGGAAGATCACCTAGAGAAGGGTAAGGGCCAACTGTCACAAAAGAAGTGGTCAATACCAATGGGTCAATAAAATTGGGTACGCTGGCCATGAAGATGGTGGGGAAAGGACACAGAGGAACCCATCAGAAGGCCAGCACCAGTTGGGAACAGACACGACCACTCATCAGGGTCTCATAGTGGAGCAGTTGACAGATTGCCAGGAAACAATACAGAGACATGACAGCTGAGAGGATGAAGTTGGTGGTGCCTAGGAGGGAGAAGAGGTAGGACTGGATGATGCAGCTGGTGAACGAGATGGAGTATCTCCTGTGAGGATGGTGACTAGCATCTTGGAACCACAACAGACATGAGCAACAACTCCAGGAAGGACAGGTTCCACAGGAAGAAGTACATCTGTGTGTGCAGGTGTTGGTCTATTGAGCTGAGCCCAGTGATGAGCAGGTTGCTTGTGATAGACAGATAACCAGCAGCCCCGGGAACATCAGGAACTACAGAATGTGTCTACTGGGGAAACCCAGGAGGACAAACACTATTATCTGAGTCCAGTTTTCAGGGCTCATCTCCAGTCACCCACAGGGTAAATGGAATAGAATTTCATAACTAGTCCATAGCACAATTGGTCCATAGCTACCAATCCCTTAATCAGTCAATGACATAATATTGCATGCCTAGCAATTTCTTACATTCTGACACTTTATCTATGTTTCTGCCTGTGGGTTACTTACAAAAAGAGAAACAGATAATGATAGCAACCAGAATACCAACAGTGACACAAATGATATTGAGCACCAATTACATATTAGGAAATTTACATGCAGTACCTCTTCTTTCATCTACCCTTAAAGATGGGTATTACTGTGCTCATCTTGCAGATAAGGAAATGATGACTGAACTTTAAGGAACTCTTTTATGATCACCAGGGAACAGGTGTTAGAGTCACAGGGTCATGCTGAGTGTCTGGCTCCAATATACATATTACTTTACCTATTTCACTGAGGTTTGGGGACCACATGACTATTGTGGATTTAGGAGAATCCAGAAGAGTAGAAAGGTCAGGGAAAACCTTACAGAATAAATGTATCACGAACAAAATCTTACTGGTATTAAGACTTCTTCTTTTAGTGTTTGATGTCCTTTTGTGTCCTAGGTTAATATAAAATAATAGTATAAAAGCTTGAATTTTCAGTGTATTTACAGATTTTATTTTTCTTAATCAGTCAGAGAACCACATGGGTTTGGACTATTCAGAGCCCCTATCCTGTCATAAAGTGTTTTCTTGTTGTTGACTTTTTTTTTTTTAAAACTGAGACTTCCATCTTTAGGTTAGAAATAATACTTCTTATTAACCTAAAAAGGGGAGTCTTGGTAAAAAAATCAACAACAGCAACAAGAAAAGGCGACTCAGTGGTAAAGAATCTGCCAGCCAATGCAGGAGATTTAAGAGATGTGGGTTTGAATCCTGGGTCAGGAAGATCCCCTGACAAAGGAAATGGCTACCTATTCTAGTATTCTTGCCTGGAGAATCCTGTGGACAGAAGAGACTGGCAAAGAGTCGGACACGACTGAGTGCCTAACACACACACCATTGCCGTCAGCTGGGACCTTGAGGGGAAGCAGAACAACAACCCCTACTCAGTAGTGAGTGGACTTGTTCCCCCAGCCAGAGCGATATCAAAGAAAAGTAGCTAAATAAAAAATTTAAATAAAATCTTGAGTTTCATAATATAATATGCAAATGCACAAATTTCAACAAACATATGAAGAATAAAGAAGATCTCAAATTCATTGCAAAAGGGACAAGAATCCCATGCTGTCACCAACACAACAGAGATTTAGAATTACTTGACAAAGATTTCAAGGCAGCCATTGTGGGAATTCTTCAATGAGCAGTTTCAAACGTGTGAGAAAAATTTTAAAAAAGAAAATCTTGACAAAGAAATAGAAGGTACAATGTTATACCATGGATGCTTCTATTAATTAATGTAACATAAATCTTGGCATGATAAATTTATAGAAATGGAGAGCATGGGTGGTCATGGTTACTCGAGGTTTAGAGAAGGATAGAGTGGGAGGAGAGTGGGCATGGCTATGAAGTGAAACAGAGTGGCTAGGAAGGAAAAGCCGGTGTGCTATCAACAGGCAACATGAAGGCTCCTTGGGGGCAATAATATAAATGTTCAGTATTTTGATGGGATAAATGTCAGTGATGTAGTTGTGATGTTTAAAAAAGTTAGTAACAGTCATCCGTATAAAATTAGTATCTGATAACTTGTTTTATTTCACTTAAAATTATAGTATATAATCACAGTTATACATATACTTTAGAAAATATATTTTGTAACATATCTGGGTGATTGTAACTGTTAGCTTAGTGTCATATAATCCTGCCAATTAAAATTCCATATAGTTAAAATACATGGTTATGTTTTCTGCATCTTTATGGTATAAAGTTTAAATTACCATTGACTTTGACAAGTTGGAACATATTGGGCATGAAATACTTGAATAGGAGTCAGGAATGAGTAGAACTGAATGTATAATTTTTATGAATATTTTCACTTTTTTTTTTCCTGAGTTTTCTTCTCTTTGTAGTAACACCATCCAGACACCTAGGCTAGTATCTTTGGGAATTTTTTTGTCTAGTTCTATCCCCTTTGTGAGAAGTCCTGTTGAATCTTCCCTTGCAATGTGTCTCTCACTTCTTTGTTTGTTTGTTTGGAATTTCTCACAGTAGCGCTGTTAACTTAGGGCATTTAAAATCATTCATTGACTATTGTAATTGCCTCCCAAAGCTGGTCTGCCTCCAGCCCTTCTTACACCAGTCCATCCTGCCAATGTCCACACTATTACTCTTTCTAAGACTACACTTTGATTTATTTCAATCCTGTTCCAAAAAGGAAATGATCTTGAATGGCTCCTAATGGCCTCCAGAGTGAGCTGATCTTTTTTTTTTTTTTTTAAAGATTTATTTATTTATTTACTTTGGGCGGGGCTCGGGTTGGGGAGGGAGGGGAGTGGGTGGGCCACTTCTATTGGTCTTTCATTTCTCTATTTTCATTCGTCTTCATTCCTTGGCTCCTGTGGGCCTCCCATTGCGGTGGCGTCTGTCGTTGCAGAGCACTTGCACTCTAGAGCTCCGGCTTGGTGACTGGACACATCAGTCCAGCTGCTCCGCAGCACGTGGGATCTTCCCAGGCCAGGGCTCGAACCGGTGCCCCTTGCACTGCCAGGCGATGTCCTTACCCACTGGACCACCAGGGGGAAACCCTGAGCTGATCTTGATTTGGCCATTTGGAAGCTTCTTGTACTGATCCAAATCTGCCTTTTGATCTGAGTCTATGCCACAGATTTCTGGGAAGAGGCATTGGGACCCCTCTAAGACCTGTGGAGATCCTCTGTGTGACATTTGGGGAGGACAGAAATTATATTCTTTTCTCTGAGCTCAGTAACTTTGATCTAGAAGGTTTACAGATGGCGGCTAAGAGTTTACCCATATCTACACATACCTTACTGGTGTTTGTCCTGCCCCACACTCTGGTCTACAAGGAAAATCGTTGATGCTATATAAGACTTTGACAAGTTGGAACAGGCATAATACTTGAATAGGAGTCAGGAATGAGTAGAACTGAATGTATAATTTTTATGAATATTTTCACTTTTTTCCTGAGTTTTCTTCTCTTTGTAGTAACACCATCCAGACACCTAGGCTAGTATCTTTGGGAATTTTTTTGTCTAGTTCTATCCCCTTTGTGAGAAGTCCTGTTGAATCTTCCCTTGCAATGTGTCTCTCACTTCTTTGTTTGTTTGTTTGGAATTTCTCACAGTAGCGCTGTTAACTTAGGGCATTTAAAATCATTCATTGACTATTGTAATTGCCTCCCAAAGCTGGTCTGCCTCCAGCCCTTCTTACACCAGTCCATCCTGCCAATGTCCACACTATTACTCTTTCTAAGACTACACTTTGATTTATTTCAATCCTGTTCCAAAAAGGAAATGATCTTGAATGGCTCCTAATGGCCTCCAGAGTGAGCTGATCTTTTTTTTTTTTTTTTAAAGATTTATTTATTTATTTACTTTGGGCGGGGCTCGGGTTGGGGAGGGAGGGGAGTGGGTGGGCCACTTCTATTGGTCTTTCATTTCTCTATTTTCATTCGTCTTCATTCCTTGGCTCCTGTGGGCCTCCCATTGCGGTGGCGTCTGTCGTTGCAGAGCACTTGCACTCTAGAGCTCCGGCTTGGTGACTGGACACATCAGTCCAGCTGCTCCGCAGCACGTGGGATCTTCCCAGGCCAGGGCTCGAACCGGTGCCCCTTGCACTGCCAGGCGATGTCCTTACCCACTGGACCACCAGGGGAAGCCCTGAGCTGATCTTGATTTGGCCATTTGGAAGCTTCTTGTACTGATCCAAATCTGCCTTTTGATCTGAGTCTATGCCACAGATTTCTGGGAAGAGGCATTGGGACCCCTCTAAGACCTGTGGAGATCCTCTGTGTGACATTTGGGGAGGACAGAAATTATATTCTTTTCTCTGAGCTCAGTAACTTTGATCTAGAAGGTTTACAGATGGCGGCTAAGAGTTTACCCATATCTACACATACCTTACTGGTGTTTGTCCTGCCCCACACTCTGGTCTACAAGGAAAATCGTTGATGCTATATAAGCCTTTGCCCATGCGGCAGGAATTCTGTTGTGGTATTGGTCCTTAGTGAAACGAGGAAAAGGGATTCTCATTCATTCATTTTTTATTGAACAAGTATTTATTTAATACCTACTGTATATGCCTACTATTACTCTTAAGTTGCTCCAAAAACAGCACTGAACAAAACAGATGAAATCTCTGCCCTTGGTGTATTAGATTCAAATGCACATGCGTGTATGAATGTGTGTGTATGTGTTGTGAGAAGACACACCAAAAAAACAAGTAAGTGACTAGTATTTCATAAAAGGGTGGGTGCTGTGGATACAGGAAAGGTCACCTATCTGAGGACCTGCCCCATCTGGCAACAAACCAAAATGTATACAAAATGGTTTACTTCCAATACATCACTGTTATTCTAATGAACTAGGTTTAACTGCAGAGTGGGTAATTTCTTTTTGCTACAAATCATGATCTCTAGGGAAAATACTGTGAAAACCTAAGACTTCTAACTTTTAATCAGGTCCCTAGGATTTCCCAATTCACAGTAACCTCTTGGGTCGTATTAACAGGTGGCTCCCTGGGCACCAGCAGATGCTTTTACACACCCTAGTCTGGAGAGGACCCTCTGGCAGAGCCACCATCAGAAATCATGACTGTGACTTGCGGCATCTCAGAGCCTGGGGTACTGAGGTCTGTGCTCTGACTCTTTCAGTCCTAAACTTACTCAAAACAAAAATGATAAGAAAGAAGAGGAATCTCTGGTTGAATAGTGTGTCTGCAATTCATCAGAGCCATTTGCCCTTCCTTGAGGATGAGAAAGCAGAGTTAGCAGGTCCCAACATTGAAGTCTCCGTGCAGAAAGGCAAGTGTTGAATTTTATCTATCCTGTTAGTCTTCTCCCAAGTCTCATCTATGGAAGCCAAGGACTCCTGGAAATGACACGTGTTCCCTCTGCTGAGATGACCATTGATCACTGAGTGGGCGTGGTAAGCTTTCAAAGCAGAGGTGGAGCAGAGGTGCTGTTGTGATGAGTGGTCACAGGGCTACTGAATCTTATCTCTGTAGAACTTGCCCGATAGTGTTTTTGATGTACATCTTTAAAAATTTCTTCATCCTTTGTAGAATGAAGAAAACAAAGGCACACAGAAAGATGGACTGGGGTTCCTTTTTGCATTCTGGATTTCAGCCTCAGAGTGGGCTTTGGTGAAGAGAGTGGGGTACTCATTTTAATGTTACCCTTTGTCCTGTTCCCACAGATATGTCCTAGGGAAGAATGGCCCCAGGGAATGACTCTTCAGTGACTGGGTTTATCCTGCTGGGTTTGACACAACAGCCAGAACTCCAGCTGCTTCTCTTTTTCATATTCTTAGGGATATACGTGGTCACTGTGGTGGGGAATGTTGGCTTGATTATTCTGATTGGTCTGAACCCTCACCTGCACACCCCCATGTACTACTTCCTCTTCAACTTGTCCTTCATTGATCTCTGCCATTCCTCTGTCATTACCCCCAAAATGCTGATGAGTTTCGTAAGCCAGAACATCATCTCTTATGAGGAGTGCATGACTCAGCTCTGTTTCTTCTCCTTCTTTGTTATTGATGAGTGCTGTATTTTGACATCAATGGCCTATGACCGATACGTGGCCATCTGTAAGCCCCTGCATTACAGAAAGGGAACGGTGGCTCTGGGCACCAGCAGATGCTTTTACACACCCTAGTCTGGAGAGGACCCTCTGGCAGAGCCACCATCAGAAATCATGACTGTGACTTGCGGCATCTCAGAGCCTGGGGTACTGAGGTCTGTGCTCTGACTCTTTCAGTCCTAAACTTACTCAAAACAAAAATGATAAGAAAGAAGAGGAATCTCTGGTTGAATAGTGTGTCTGCAATTCATCAGAGCCATTTGCCCTTCCTTGAGGATGAGAAAGCAGAGTTAGCAGGTCCCAACATTGAAGTCTCCGTGCAGAAAGGCAAGTGTTGAATTTTATCTATCCTGTTAGTCTTCTCCCAAGTCTCATCTATGGAAGCCAAGGACTCCTGGAAATGACACGTGTTCCCTCTGCTGAGATGACCATTGATCACTGAGTGGGCGTGGTAAGCTTTCAAAGCAGAGGTGGAGCAGAGGTGCTGTTGTGATGAGTGGTCACAGGGCTACTGAATCTTATCTCTGTAGAACTTGCCCGATAGTGTTTTTGATGTACATCTTTAAAAATTTCTTCATCCTTTGTAGAATGAAGAAAACAAAGGCACACAGAAAGATGGACTGGGGTTCCTTTTTGCATTCTGGATTTCAGCCTCAGAGTGGGCTTTGGTGAAGAGAGTGGGGTACTCATTTTAATGTTACCCTTTGTCCTGTTCCCACAGATATGTCCTAGGGAAGAATGGCCCCAGGGAATGACTCTTCAGTGACTGGGTTTATCCTGCTGGGTTTGACACAACAGCCAGAACTCCAGCTGCTTCTCTTTTTCATATTCTTAGGGATATACGTGGTCACTGTGGTGGGGAATGTTGGCTTGATTATTCTGATTGGTCTGAACCCTCACCTGCACACCCCCATGTACTACTTCCTCTTCAACTTGTCCTTCATTGATCTCTGCCATTCCTCTGTCATTACCCCCAAAATGCTGATGAGTTTCGTAAGCCAGAACATCATCTCTTATGAGGAGTGCATGACTCAGCTCTGTTTCTTCTCCTTCTTTGTTATTGATGAGTGCTGTATTTTGACATCAATGGCCTATGACCGATACGTGGCCATCTGTAAGCCCCTGCTCTATAAGGTCTTCATGTCCCATCAGGTCTGCCTCACGCTGACGGTGGGTGTGTGCGTGATGGGGCTGGTGGGTGCCCTGGCCCACACTGGGTGCATGCGGAGACTCTCCTTCTGTGACGGAAACACCATCAGTCACCACATGTGTGACATTCCTCCTCTCCTCCAGCTCTCCTGCACAAGCACCGACATCAGTGAGCCGGTGGTCTTCGTTGTGGTCGGCGTCAATGTCATAGTGCCCAGCGTCACCATAGCCGTTTCTTACACCTTGATCCTCTCCAACGTCCTCCACATCCATTCTTCAGAGGGCAGGTCCAAAGCCTTCAGTACCTGCAGCTCCCACATCTTTGTGGTTTTTCTTTTCTATGGATCATCTGCATTCATGTATCTCAAGCCTTTTCCTGCTCACTCTCTGGATGAAGATAAAGTGTCCACAGTTTTTTATACCATTGTGGGGCCAATGATGAATCCCTTCATCTACAGTTTGAGGAACAAAGATGTCCAAGTTTCACTGAGTAAGACTTTGAGGAAAAGAGTGCTCTGAATAGAAATTGTGTTAGTTGTTGATGTCAGATCTTAGTAAGGACCCACAATGTATAATGGTATGAGAAAAAAGAAAAGAAAAGTTAAAATAGACATGTGGGTGATTTAAATAATAGAAAGACTGAGTTTATTATACAAACCACTTTATAAGAAAAGACGGTATAAGGATGAGGAAGATCCGCCATTCATACTTTTAGAGTAAGTAGGCAAAGTGTTGGATTGGTTAGTAAGTTCATTTGGATTTTTCCATAAGGTTAAAAGTTTTCCCACCGGGTCACTGTGGTGGGGAATGTTGGCTTGATTATTCTGATTGGTCTGAACCCTCACCTGCACACCCCCATGTACTACTTCCTCTTCAACTTGTCCTTCATTGATCTCTGCCATTCCTCTGTCATTACCCCCAAAATGCTGATGAGTTTCGTAAGCCAGAACATCATCTCTTATGAGGAGTGCATGACTCAGCTCTGTTTCTTCTCCTTCTTTGTTATTGATGAGTGCTGTATTTTGACATCAATGGCCTATGACCGATACGTGGCCATCTGTAAGCCCCTGCTCTATAAGGTCTTCATGTCCCATCAGGTCTGCCTCACGCTGACGGTGGGTGTGTGCGTGATGGGGCTGGTGGGTGCCCTGGCCCACACTGGGTGCATGCGGAGACTCTCCTTCTGTGACGGAAACACCATCAGTCACCACATGTGTGACATTCCTCCTCTCCTCCAGCTCTCCTGCACAAGCACCGACATCAGTGAGCCGGTGGTCTTCGTTGTGGTCGGCGTCAATGTCATAGTGCCCAGCGTCACCATAGCCGTTTCTTACACCTTGATCCTCTCCAACGTCCTCCACATCCATTCTTCAGAGGGCAGGTCCAAAGCCTTCAGTACCTGCAGCTCCCACATCTTTGTGGTTTTTCTTTTCTATGGATCATCTGCATTCATGTATCTCAAGCCTTTTCCTGCTCACTCTCTGGATGAAGATAAAGTGTCCACAGTTTTTTATACCATTGTGGGGCCAATGATGAATCCCTTCATCTACAGTTTGAGGAACAAAGATGTCCAAGTTTCACTGAGTATGACTTTGAGGAAAAGAGTGCTCTGAATAGAAATTGTGTTAGTTGTTGATGTCAGATCTTAGTAAGGACCCACAATGTATAATGGTATGAGAAAAAAGAAAAGAAAAGTTAAAATAGACATGTGGGTGATTTAAATAATAGAAAGACTGAGTTTATTATACAAACCACTTTATAAGAAAAGACGGTATAAGGATGAGGAAGATCCGCCATTCATACTTTTAGAGTAAGTAGGCAAAGTGTTGGATTGGTTAGTAAGTTCATTTGGATTTTTCCATAAGGTGTCACAGAAAAACCTGAAAAACTTTTTCACCCAATCTTGTTCTGTCGTTCTCTTATTTATTTTCAGAGACTGTAAACTTTTATGTAGAGAAAGTTGAATGGTGATGAATCCAGGAACAGTAAGGTTGTGAGATTGTTTTTTTTTTAAATTTTCTTCTTCTACTAAGGTATGTCTAGAACTCCTATGAAGCTTTGTCATGGAGATATGGACTCTGTGGACTTTAGATTCAGTTAGTTACTCCTTTATTAAATAACCCTCTATTGAAACCCTCTTGGGTAGGGGAAGATTTTGTCTGGGAGATTCATTTGTTTCTCTGAAGAGAAGAATTAGGAAAATACTTCTCGTACCATGGTTTCTGTCTTCTCAATTTAGTCTTAAGAAAATGTGGTAAAGGGAGATTGTCTTTTGATCTTAGTTCCTAAAGACAAAAACTAAGACAACCATCTAAAGCAGTCAGAAATGAAGAAGGTAATGTTTCTTTTATGTAAAATATATTGTTTTGCATATGATAATGTGTATGCTTTCTTTGCTATTCTCTTAACTCACCCCACCCTCTCTTTCCCCTACTGTGTCCACAAGTCTGTTCTCTAAGTCTGCATCTCCATTGCCGCCCTGCAAATAGATTTATCAGTAGCATCTTTCTAGGTTCCATACTCATGTGTTAATGTACAATGTTTGTCTTCCCTTTCTAACTTCACTCTATATAATAGGCTCTAGGTTCATCTGCCTTATAAGGACTAATTCAAATGTGTTCTTTTTTAATAGCTGAGTAATATTCCGTTGTATGTACCACAATTTCTGTGTTCATTCACATGTCAATGGACATCTAGGTTGCTTCCATGTTCTAGCTATTGTAGAAAGTGCTGCCACAAACATTGTGGTACATGTGTCCCTTTCAGATATGATTGTCTCAGCGAATATGCCCATGTAGTCATAGTTATGAGACTTGTATTTTTACTATGATGTTTTAATATACTTTTATTACAATGTTGCCTTTGCCCCATGGAAAAGATAGGAATCCGCCATTCATACTTAGAGTAAGTAGGCAAAGTGTTGGATTGGTTAGTAAGTTCATTTGGATTTTTCCATAAGGTGTCACAGAAAAACCTGAAAAACTTTTTCACCCAATCTTGTTCTGTCGTTCTCTTATTTATTTTCAGAGACTGTAAACTTTTATGTAGAGAAAGTTGAATGGTGATGAATCCAGGAACAGTAAGGTTGTGAGATTGTTTTTTTTTTAAATTTTCTTCTTCTACTAAGGTATGTCTAGAACTCCTATGAAGCTTTGTCATGGAGATATGGACTCTGTGGACTTTAGATTCAGTTAGTTACTCCTTTATTAAATAACCCTCTATTGAAACCCTCTTGGGTAGGGGAAGATTTTGTCTGGGAGATTCATTTGTTTCTCTGAAGAGAAGAATTAGGAAAATACTTCTCGTACCATGGTTTCTGTCTTCTCAATTTAGTCTTAAGAAAATGTGGTAAAGGGAGATTGTCTTTTGATCTTAGTTCCTAAAGACAAAAACTAAGACAACCATCTAAAGCAGTCAGAAATGAAGAAGGTAATGTTTCTTTTATGTAAAATATATTGTTTTGCATATGATAATGTGTATGCTTTCTTTGCTATTCTCTTAACTCACCCCACCCTCTCTTTCCCCTACTGTGTCCACAAGTCTGTTCTCTAAGTCTGCATCTCCATTGCCGCCCTGCAAATAGATTTATCAGTAGCATCTTTCTAGGTTCCATACTCATGTGTTAATGTACAATGTTTGTCTTCCCTTTCTAACTTCACTCTATATAATAGGCTCTAGGTTCATCTGCCTTATAAGGACTAATTCAAATGTGTTCTTTTTTAATAGCTGAGTAATATTCCGTTGTATGTACCACAATTTCTGTGTTCATTCACATGTCAATGGACATCTAGGTTGCTTCCATGTTCTAGCTATTGTAGAAAGTGCTGCCACAAACATTGTGGTACATGTGTCCCTTTCAGATATGATTGTCTCAGCGAATATGCCCATGTAGTCATAGTTATGAGACTTGTATTTTTACTATGATGTTTTAATATACTTTTATTACAATGTTGCCTTTGCCCCATGGGTAATTGAAGGTCATTGAAAAATTTTAAACTAGGAAGGGAGAGATCTGTGCTTTTAGAGCTTGTTCTAGCATCTGTGCATATGACCACATAAGAGGAAGTATATGGGAAAAGCTAGAATAACAGCTGGAGTCACCACATTTCAGCACATAGTTCAATACAAACCTAAAAAGCCCTTGAACCTTTGTGGTGGCTGAGGGAAAAGGATGGAAGTCAGGGTAGCTATAGACCCAAATGCTGAACATGTGAGAAATGTGACAAACATTCTGAAGGCTTTCACCAGAGAATAGTGTAATTTACAGAGTTATTTGTGGAGTGCCTACTGTGTACTCTGCACTATACATGGCACCATGAGAGAAGTAGCCAACAAGACAGAAGAAATGTTAGTCCTTATAGAACTTGTAATTCATAGGGAGACATGGGAATTAAAGAGAAAAATGTCTGGTTAGTGTTATGTTGGAGGACTTAGGGAAAATTTGGAGAAGCTAAATGGTGACAGCTAACATTGTTTGATTATAC
Source organism: Tragulus kanchil (assembly GCA_022376925.1). Taxonomy (NCBI): domain Eukaryota; kingdom Metazoa; phylum Chordata; class Mammalia; order Artiodactyla; family Tragulidae; genus Tragulus; species Tragulus kanchil. The sequence continues at coordinate 152,732,316 of JAIOJX010000006.1, forward strand.
ACCACATACCAGGTACTGTTCTAACCGTTTTTTGTATGCTTTTTTCATGTAATCATCAAGACAACCCAATGAAAGAGATGCTAGTGTACTCATCACTATTTTAGAAATTATGAACCGGAGGCATAGAGAGTTAAGCATTGTGTGTCCAAGTTAGTAAGCACGGGGATAGGACTCAAACCCATACCCTCAAATGTTGTAGCCCCTACTCTTTTTTATGAGGAGAAGGAATTGATGACCTCAGTTAATGAAATAATACATTTACAGATCCAGGTGGAATCTTAGGTGTATATTTCCAGGAGGTATTTAAAATGTAAAAAATTTAGTAGGGAAAAAGGTATTTAACATTTAAAAAATTAAAAAATTTAAAAAGTTAAGTGTAAAAAATTAATAGGCTCTAGGTTCATCTGCCTTATAAGGACTAATTCAAATGTGTTCTTTTTTAATAGCTGAGTAATATTCCGTTGTATGTACCACAATTTCTGTGTTCATTCACATGTCAATGGACATCTAGGTTGCTTCCATGTTCTAGCTATTGTAGAAAGTGCTGCCACAAACATTGTGGTACATGTGTCCCTTTCAGATATGATTGTCTCAGCGAATATGCCCATGTAGTCATAGTTATGAGACTTGTATTTTTACTATGATGTTTTAATATACTTTTATTACAATGTTGCCTTTGCCCCATGGGTAATTGAAGGTCATTGAAAAATTTTAAACTAGGAAGGAGAGATCTGTGCTTTTAGAGCTTGTTCTAGCATCTGTGCATATGACCACATAAGAGGAAGTATATGGGAAAAGCTAGAATAACAGCTGGAGTCACCACATTTCAGCACATAGTTCAATACAAACCAAAAAAGCCCTTGAACCTTTGTGGTGGCTGAGGGAAAAGGATGGAAGTCAGGGTAGCTATAGACCCAAATGCTGAACATGTGAGAAATGTGACAAACATTCTGAAGGCTTTCACCAGAGAATAGTGTAATTTACAGAGTTATTTGTGGAGTGCCTACTGTGTACTCTGCACTATACATGGCACCATGAGAGAAGTAGCCAACAAGACAGAAGAAATGTTAGTCCTTATAGAACTTGTAATTCATAGGGAGACATGGGAATTAAAGAGAAAAATGTCTGGTTAGTGTTATGTTGGAGGACTTAGGGAAAATTTGGAGAAGCTAAATGGTGACAGCTAACATTGTTTGATTATACACCACATACCAGGTACTGTTCTAACCGTTTTTTGTATGCTTTTTTCATGTAATCATCAAGACAACCCAATGAAAGAGATGCTAGTGTACTCATCACTATTTTAGAAATTATGAACCGGAGGCATAGAGAGTTAAGCATTGTGTGTCCAAGTTAGTAAGCACGGGGATAGGACTCAAACCCATACCCTCAAATGTTGTAGCCCCTACTCTTTTTTATGAGGAGAAGGAATTGATGACCTCAGTTAATGAAATAATACATTTACAGATCCAGGTGGAATCTTAGGTGTATATTTCCAGGAGGTATTTAAAATGTAAAAAATTTAGTAGGGAAAAAGGTATTTAACATTTAAAAAATTAAAAAATTTAAAAAGTTAAGTGTAAAAAAAAACCTCTACTTTTTCTTGAGCTTACCCATGAGAGACAACAAGTGAAATGTGTTATTAGAATCTTTGTAAAATGTCAGGTGAGGATATGAAGAAACTTGTAGGCAGACTAGAAAATTTCCATTTGGAATCTGAGAATACACAGAGAAAGAGCCCATACAATTGACTTGTCTTAAGAGATGAAGACAATAGGAAGATGGGAGCTTACTTTTGCCTCTACCTTGGGGGATGTACAATCCCTGGAGTGATGTGTAAGCTGTATTAAAAAATTGAATCCCTAAGAAACTAAATAAAGAACGTGGTCCAGAGTGAAAATGCAATTCCCTTATTTCTTTGTAACCCATAGAATCTATTCTCTGGGGGAGAGACTGAGCAAGCTTCTACCCTGTTTATAATCAAATGTGGTACATCATTAAACTCACATTCAATATTCTGTGTCGTATCAAGTAGTAAATGTGATAACAACACTGTTTATTTTTCCTTTCCTTTGAGACGATTCAAAGTCAGAAATTATGATTTGTAGTGCAGAAAGATTTCCAGGGCATATCTGAAATTAAGTCTGGGCTGCATCCTTTTAGAATCAAACGAACCAGAGCCTCAAACCTGAGGCTGCCTTTCCATGACCACAAGGGTAAATACCAAGTGAAAGCTTGAATGTTTCTGGCCAAAGAAAGGTGAGTTTCTGAATTCTGTTCATATTAATTTCTTTGTTATTTTGAGATGGAAGTTCAGGGGTGTAAGATCTGCCACTCCTCACCCCCCAACATTTTGTGCAGTCTTAAGATTCAAGTGAAACTGTCAGGAGAATGCGTTCAGGGGGCATCAGAGAGTGTTCAGAGAATAGGAGGCCCTGAAAGAGCAGTGTCTCAGTCAGGAACTTTGCTCTCCATAGACAGACTTTCACTCTTCTCCATGGGGCAGCAAAGTTAACTTCCTCTAGCCTTCAATTCCTTGGTTTTAGAGACAGTCTTCTTGGTTCCTACCTCTGCCAGATCTAATGTGTATTAGAGGCCAGAACCACGTAGCTAGGATCTCTGCCTATAATTTTACTGATGAGGAGAAGGCCCAAGTGAATAAATAAAAGGTGAAGTGAGAGCAGGGCTTTTTCTGTCTTGCTCCATCCCTTTATCCCTTGATTTTTCCACTGGGCGTATTTGCATATGGCAGTCTTACCTTCTCTCTGTAGGCAGTTTGTGATGCTATTTGCTTTTTTTAGCCTTCTATTTTTCTTTCCCTATTGTCATTATGGGCTCTACTAAGAGAAAATTCCTGTCACTCACAATCATGATGATGGAAAAGGCAGATTCTATGTGTCCAGGTTGGCCCAGTCTCAGACATGCTCAGTATATACACTCTCTTGTAGGATGAGATATTGTTAGAAGGACTGAGTTGTTCTCTAATGTTAATCTTTTCTTCTGTGTCCACAGATTCCCTTAGAGAAGAATGGCTCTTGGGAATGATTCTTTGGTCACTGAATTCATTCTGGTGGGGTTAACTGACCAACCAAATCTCCAACTTCCCTTGTTCTTCCTGTTTCTAGTAATGTATATGGTCACTCTGATGGGGAATTTGGGCCTGACAATCCTAATTGGGATAAACCCACATCTACACACCCCCATGTATTTTTTCCTCTTTAACTTGTCCTTCAGAAATTATGATTTGTAGTGCAGAAAGATTTCCAGGGCATATCTGAAATTAAGTCTGGGCTGCATCCTTTTAGAATCAAACGAACCAGAGCCTCAAACCTGAGGCTGCCTTTCCATGACCACAAGGGTAAATACCAAGTGAAAGCTTGAATGTTTCTGGCCAAAGAAAGGTGAGTTTCTGAATTCTGTTCATATTAATTTCTTTGTTATTTTGAGATGGAAGTTCAGGGGTGTAAGATCTGCCACTCCTCACCCCCCAACATTTTGTGCAGTCTTAAGATTCAAGTGAAACTGTCAGGAGAATGCGTTCAGGGGGCATCAGAGAGTGTTCAGAGAATAGGAGGCCCTGAAAGAGCAGTGTCTCAGTCAGGAACTTTGCTCTCCATAGACAGACTTTCACTCTTCTCCATGGGGCAGCAAAGTTAACTTCCTCTAGCCTTCAATTCCTTGGTTTTAGAGACAGTCTTCTTGGTTCCTACCTCTGCCAGATCTAATGTGTATTAGAGGCCAGAACCACGTAGCTAGGATCTCTGCCTATAATTTTACTGATGAGGAGAAGGCCCAAGTGAATAAATAAAAGGTGAAGTGAGAGCAGGGCTTTTTCTGTCTTGCTCCATCCCTTTATCCCTTGATTTTTCCACTGGGCGTATTTGCATATGGCAGTCTTACCTTCTCTCTGTAGGCAGTTTGTGATGCTATTTGCTTTTTTTAGCCTTCTATTTTTCTTTCCCTATTGTCATTATGGGCTCTACTAAGAGAAAATTCCTGTCACTCACAATCATGATGATGGAAAAGGCAGATTCTATGTGTCCAGGTTGGCCCAGTCTCAGACATGCTCAGTATATACACTCTCTTGTAGGATGAGATATTGTTAGAAGGACTGAGTTGTTCTCTAATGTTAATCTTTTCTTCTGTGTCCACAGATTCCCTTAGAGAAGAATGGCTCTTGGGAATGATTCTTTGGTCACTGAATTCATTCTGGTGGGGTTAACTGACCAACCAAATCTCCAACTTCCCTTGTTCTTCCTGTTTCTAGTAATGTATATGGTCACTCTGATGGGGAATTTGGGCCTGACAATCCTAATTGGGATAAACCCACATCTACACACCCCCGTGTATTTTTTCCTCTTTAACTTGTCCTTCACAGACCTCTGTTATTCTTTAGTATTCACACCCAAAATGCTAACAAATTTCTTCTCAAAGGAGATTATTATGTCTTACATGGAGTGCATGACTCAGTTTTACTTCTTCTGTTTTTTTGTCAGTTCTGAATCCTATGTGCTGACATCAATGGCCTATGACCGCTACGTGGCCATCTGCAACCCACTATTATATAACATTGCCATGTCCCCCAAAATGTGTTCCAGCCTTATGCTTGGTTCATACTTGATGGCATTTTCTGGTGCCATGATTGTCACAGGATGTATGCAGAGACTGACCTTCTGTGGTGCAAATATCATCAACCATTATTTCTGTGACATCATCCCTCTGCTCCAGCTCTCCTGTACAAGTATCTACATCAGTGAGCTGGCACTTTTCATCGTGGCAGGCATCAACATCATTTTACCCACTCTCACCATCTTTATCTCTTATGGTCTCATCCTCTGCAGCATCCTCCACATCAGCTCCATGGAGGGCAGGTCCAGAGCCTTCAGCACCTGCAGTTCCCACATCATTGCTGTTTGTCTGTTCTTTGGATCAGGTGCATTTATGTATCTCAAACCATCTTCTGCTGGGTCTATGGATGAGGGGAAAATCTCTTCTGTCTTTTATACCAATGTGGTTCCCATGATGAATCCCTTAATCTATAGTCTGAGAAACAAAGATGTTAAAATTGCTCTGAGAAAAACTCTGAAGAGAAGAAAGTATTGATTAGAATCTGAGTCTCTGTGCAGGCAATCATAGGACAAGAGATTCCATGTGTTTATTTATAGTAGTTTTAGTGGCAGCCTTACATTCTCTCTCTTTCTCATAATGGGGAAGGAAATTTGAGTCTTCTCTCGAGTCGTTTCTAATTTCTTAGAGTAGATATTCTTTCTTTTATTACTTCTTTCACAATTTCCTTTCCTTTTTTTCATGTTTCCTATTTAAGAATAATATTAAGAAACAAACTCATATAAATCTCTCTCTCTCTCTCTCTATATATATATATAATATGTATATATTTCTCTTTTTTGGCCACACAGCATGGTTTTGGGATCTTAAATCCCCAGCTGAGGTCAAACCCATGCTCACTGTGGTAGAAGTGCAGAGCCACTGGACCACCAGAGAATTGCCTTCTATTCTTTGTCTATTGTCATTAGGGACCTTTTTTTTTTTTTTTAAAAACTTGGAAAGAGATGACTATTTTTGCTAATGATCAATAGAGTAATACTAGCATGGTTAATTTTAATGACTCATAAAGTAACACCCTGCACATTGTTCTTTTTTTTTTTTTTTTTTTAATACCGTTTGTGCCATTGGAAGCATGAACCAGGCAATCTGTCCTATCCTTCTTTGAGCTATGGTGGTCAGAAATATGACTTCTCAAAATGCTATTGTTTCACATTTACAACAGATTCCATAGAGACTATTAAATGTACCTTTGCAGTTGTAAACACCAAATGTTAAGCTACTTTCATATTTGCTTCCGAGATTCATTTTTCTTCTACATTCAGAGCAGCACATTATGTTTTCAGTATGTATTTGTTACATGGAGAGAATACCAAAACTCAGAGAAGTTAAAGATTTACTTAGTCACATAGTTTTTTTTGTTTTGTTTTTGTTTTTTGAACTTCCTTTGCCTTCAGAAAATAGCCAAGAAACCAAAGAAAATTTTTAGAAATTTAGAAAAAAAGTTTCTTTTCATAGCAGCTAACATGCCTTCCCTTAGGCATTAAAGACACATTTCTGTTCATAACCTTAATATAGCCATATTTTTACTCTTTATAGAAATCAAGTCTCCCAGAAAAAATGGCATTTCACCACACTAATCTTTCAATTCCATCACTAAAGATGTAGTTATACACACTGATTGCTAACCTCTTGGAACATTATGCATAATGCATTTTAGTTATTAGAATGAGTAATTGCTCAGAAAAGGAGCACTGCCTCAGCTGTGGTGTGATCTGGTAGTCAATATTCTTGTTTCCCAGGATAAAGGAGATCTCATAAGCAGAAACACAAGGCTCCTTGTGGTTTTATCAATCAAGAGAATGTTTCTGAGCAGCTGCTGAGCAAACGTTTCTTAAAAGGTTGATCACAGATCTGGGGGCTTCACTACTCATAATGGCACTGCCAGACACAATCATGTTAGCTCCTGCCTCTGCACATTTGTGGATGGTGTCAGGACCTACTCTACCATCAACCTCAATGTCCAAGGATGGGAACTGGGTCCTTAGCCAGTGAACCTTGGGCATCATATCTTCCATGAATTTCTGCCCTCCAAACCCAGGTTCCACTGTCATAACCAAGGCCATATCTATCTGATTAGCTCATGGTGCCAAATACTCAGCTGTAGTTCCTGTTTTGATAGCAAGGCCAACCTTTATCCCATTTTCCCAAATGTCTTTGATCAAAGCTCCTGGGTTGTCAATAGCCTCAAGATGAAAGGTATACTGACTCCCGAAAGTGCCATTGGAAGCATGGTGGTTTCAGAAATATGACTTCTCAAAATGCTATTGTTTCACATTTACAACAGATTCCATAGAGACTATTAAATGTACCTTTGCAGTTGTAAACACCAAATGTTAAGCTACTTTCATATTTGCTTCCGAGATTCATTTTTCTTCTACATTCAGAGCAGCACATTATGTTTTCAGTATGTATTTGTTACATGGAGAGAATACCAAAACTCAGAGAAGTTAAAGATTTACTTAGTCACATAGTTTTTTTTGTTTTGTTTTTGTTTTTTGAACTTCCTTTGCCTTCAGAAAATAGCCAAGAAACCAAAGAAAATTTTTAGAAATTTAGAAAAAAAGTTTCTTTTCATAGCAGCTAACATGCCTTCCCTTAGGCATTAAAGACACATTTCTGTTCATAACCTTAATATAGCCATATTTTTACTCTTTATAGAAATCAAGTCTCCCAGAAAAAATGGCATTTCACCACACTAATCTTTCAATTCCATCACTAAAGATGTAGTTATACACACTGATTGCTAACCTCTTGGAACATTATGCATAATGCATTTTAGTTATTAGAATGAGTAATTGCTCAGAAAAGGAGCACTGCCTCAGCTGTGGTGTGATCTGGTAGTCAATATTCTTGTTTCCCAGGATAAAGGAGATCTCATAAGCAGAAACACAAGGCTCCTTGTGGTTTTATCAATCAAGAGAATGTTTCTGAGCAGCTGCTGAGCAAACGTTTTTTAAAAAGGTTGATCACAGATCTGGGGCTTCACTACTCATAATGGCACTGCCAGACACAATCATGTTAGCTCCTGCCTCTGCACATTTGTGGATGGTGTCAGGACCTACTCTACCATCAACCTCAATGTCCAAGGATGGGAACTGGGTCCTTAGCCAGTGAACCTTGGGCATCATATCTTCCATGAATTTCTGCCCTCCAAACCCAGGTTCCACTGTCATAACCAAGGCCATATCTATCTGATTAGCTCATGGTGCCAAATACTCAGCTGTAGTTCCTGTTTTGATAGCAAGGCCAACCTTTATCCCATTTTCCCAAATGTCTTTGATCAAAGCTCCTGGGTTGTCAATAGCCTCAAGATGAAAGGTATACTGATTGGCTCCCGCCACAGCCATTGGCTTTACCCACTGTTCCGGCCTGGACACCATCATGTGCATGTCAAAGAAAGGGTCCTGGCCTAGCTGCTTTCGGAGGCTTTCTACCACAGCATGACCAAAGGTGATGTTGGGAACAAATGCCCGTCCATTACATCCAGATGCAGATAGTTGGCTCCAGAGTCCAGCGTCTGGAGGCATTTGGCCCTTAAATTGGTCAGGTCACTGTTGAGGATGGATGGGCAAATCTTGGCCGGACACCATGGTGCTAGTTCTCGAGAACTCAGTCACATAGTTTCTTAATGAGAAAGTCTAGAATAACTATCAGCCTTCTGATTTCAAATCTGCTACTCTATCTAGTAAAGTTTCAATTTTGTTTTTATTTTAGTAAACATAAGATATGAGAATACATTTGTTTTGAAAGCTGACTTTTTCTGTTTAAAAAAAAGGTGTTAAATAAAAATTTTCAGGGTATTGTCATTCAGAGAACAGGCATGGGAGAAAAACATTTTCTAGGAATGTGTCATTAATTCATGATCCTAAGAGACACGGGACAATAAATAAGATGTTCTCCAGTAGGGCATGGACAATGAAATTTAGAAATCATACTTCATCCTGAATTTGTTTCCTGAACTGCAGAATATTGTAATTATCCTCGATGGTCCATAAAGCTTTTTATTTATTTATTTACACTAACAAGCAAAAAGGTGTTTATTTTGAATCAAAAAATTGGAATTTGGGGCAAATAGATTCTGTTAGCCACCCAGTACCCCGGATCAGGAGTAAAATCACATGCTTTTAAAGACAGAGAAGGAAAGTTTGCACTGCAAAGAATTTTAATTGGAATTGGAGACAGAAGCTTGTTGTGGTTAAACAGAATTAAGCACTATGGCTGGGGCTTCCCTGGTGGTCCAGTGGGTAAAGAGTCCACCTTGCAGTGCAAGGGGCACCAGTTTGATCTGCCCTCCAAACCCAGGTTCCACTGTCATAACCAAGGCCATATCTATCTGATTAGCTCATGGTGCCAAATACTCAGCTGTAGTTCCTGTTTTGATAGCAAGGCCAACCTTTATCCCATTTTCCCAAATGTCTTTGATCAAAGCTCCTGGGTTGTCAATAGCCTCAAGATGAAAGGTATACTGATTGGCTCCCGCCACAGCCATTGGCTTTACCCACTGTTCCGGCCTGGACACCATCATGTGCATGTCAAAGAAAGGGTCCTGGCCTAGCTGCTTTCGGAGGCTTTCTACCACAGCATGACCAAAGGTGATGTTGGGAACAAATGCCCGTCCATTACATCCAGATGCAGATAGTTGGCTCCAGAGTCCAGCGTCTGGAGGCATTTGGCCCTTAAATTGGTCAGGTCACTGTTGAGGATGGATGGGCAAATCTTGCGGCCGGACACCATGGTGCTAGTTCTCGAGAACTCAGTCACATAGTTTCTTAATGAGAAAGTCTAGAATAACTATCAGCCTTCTGATTTCAAATCTGCTACTCTATCTAGTAAAGTTTCAATTTTGTTTTTATTTTAGTAAACATAAGATATGAGAATACATTTGTTTTGAAAGCTGACTTTTTCTGTTTAAAAAAAAGGTGTTAAATAAAAATTTTCAGGGTATTGTCATTCAGAGAACAGGCATGGGAGAAAAACATTTTCTAGGAATGTGTCATTAATTCATGATCCTAAGAGACACGGGACAATAAATAAGATGTTCTCCAGTAGGGCATGGACAATGAAATTTAGAAATCATACTTCATCCTGAATTTGTTTCCTGAACTGCAGAATATTGTAATTATCCTCGATGGTCCATAAAGCTTTTTATTTATTTATTTACACTAACAAGCAAAAAGGTGTTTATTTTGAATCAAAAAATTGGAATTTGGGGCAAATAGATTCTGTTAGCCACCCAGTACCCCGGATCAGGAGTAAAATCACATGCTTTTAAAGACAGAGAAGGAAAGTTTGCACTGCAAAGAATTTTAATTGGAATTGGAGACAGAAGCTTGTTGTGGTTAAACAGAATTAAGCACTATGGCTGGGGCTTCCCTGGTGGTCCAGTGGGTAAAGAGTCCACCTTGCAGTGCAAGGGGCACCAGTTTGATCCCTGGCACAGGAGGATCCTACATGCCATGGAATGGCTGGACCCGTGTGTCCAATTAGGAGCCAGCGCTCAGGAGTGCCTGTGCCCAGAGCCGGTGCTCTGCAATGAGAGAGGCCACTGTGATGGGAGGTCCACACAGGCCAAAGAACAAAGATGGACGAAAATAAGTAAATGAAGGACCAATAAAAGAGCACCCCCCCAAAAAAAGAAGTAAGTACTATCGCTATCACTTGTTGTTTAGTCACAGTCATGTCTGACTCTTTTGCGACCCCATGGACTACAGAGCACCAAGCTCATCTGTCCATGGGATTTTTCAGGCAAGAATACTAGAGTAGGCTGCTATTTCCTTTTCCTCCGTAAATCTTTGATGAAAACTTACAACACACAATGACTACACTTTAACAGTGACTTGGAGGATGAAGACCAATGGCTATGGCCACATCTGTTGGGAACCAGGAAGAGAGAGGACAGCATCTTAAGGAGATAACACAGCGACTGGTAATCAAAACTCAAGTTAGAAAGAAGGAATAGAAAATAAAATGATGAGAAAAGAAAGCTCTTTCTATGACTTTCTTCTCCTTTCTGAAAGGCTCTAGGACAATTATGGGGGGTCACAGAGTTTCTCTGAGTAAGCATTTAGCTAAAGTTCTCCAGTAGGGCATGGACAATGAAATTTAGAAATCATACTTCATCCTGAATTTGTTTCCTGAACTGCAGAATATTGTAATTATCCTCGATGGTCCATAAAGCTTTTTATTTATTTATTTACACTAACAAGCAAAAAGGTGTTTATTTTGAATCAAAAAATTGGAATTTGGGGCAAATAGATTCTGTTAGCCACCCAGTACCCCGGATCAGGAGTAAAATCACATGCTTTTAAAGACAGAGAAGGAAAGTTTGCACTGCAAAGAATTTTAATTGGAATTGGAGACAGAAGCTTGTTGTGGTTAAACAGAATTAAGCACTATGGCTGGGGCTTCCCTGGTGGTCCAGTGGGTAAAGAGTCCACCTTGCAGTGCAAGGGGCACCAGTTTGATCCCTGGCACAGGAGGATCCTACATGCCATGGAATGGCTGGACCCGTGTGTCCAATTAGGAGCCAGCGCTCAGGAGTGCCTGTGCCCAGAGCCGGTGCTCTGCAATGAGAGAGGCCACTGTGATGGGAGGTCCACACAGGCCAAAGAACAAAGATGGACGAAAATAAGTAAATGAAGGACCAATAAAAGAGCACCCCCCCAAAAAAAGAAGTAAGTACTATCGCTATCACTTGTTGTTTAGTCACAGTCATGTCTGACTCTTTTGCGACCCCATGGACTACAGAGCACCAAGCTCATCTGTCCATGGGATTTTTCAGGCAAGAATACTAGAGTAGGCTGCTATTTCCTTTTCCTCCATAAATCTTTGATGAAAACTTACAACACACAATGACTACACTTTAACAGTGACTTGGAGGATGAAGACCAATGGCTATGGCCACATCTGTTGGGAACCAGGAAGAGAGAGGACAGCATCTTAAGGAGATAACACAGCGACTGGTAATCAAAACTCAAGTTAGAAAGAAGGAATAGAAAATAAAATGATGAGAAAAGAAAGCTCTTTCTATGACTTTCTTCTCCTTTCTGAAAGGCTCTAGGACAATTATGGGGGGTCACAGAGTTTCTCTGAGTAAGCATTTAGCTAAAGTTATACAGTACATAAAAAATATCGAATCTACACTTCTGTTTGTTGGCTCCCACATGCTGCTCATATGAATTTTAAAGGATAAAAGCCTCAAACTGCAGCTGCAAGAAGGACTATTTAAACAAATATTTGGGAAATTAACTTTTGAAAATGTCTTTTCTAGAGTAGGATGTTGCATTATTTTTCTTTTGAGGTAATAGGTAAAAGATAACCTCAAAAATCCTTAGTAAGATGTGTTGAGACAATTTAAACATGGTCTAGAATAACTGTAATAATATTTTCTATTTACTGTTTTCTAAATATTTAGGTATTTTGAAATTTAGCACACCTGGATTGTTGGCTTGTTTGTTTTTTGATGTTCAGCATTGCTAAATCCTTGAGTTACAGTTTTACTGACTACTCATATCACTGATGTTGGATGTTCTCTTAACTAGTTTTATGTACATGAAATAGTTGATCTTGATTGGATTTTCAAAATTTTTCTTTTCTTTGAGTGAATGTCTGGTCTGATAAAATTGTTCTCCATGTTGAAGGAAAAGTGTATGTCAGTAGGCAATAGTATCTTGCTATCTGGGAACTGTTGTCAACATTGTAGAATTGTTCAATACATTATATATTTCACTAGTGTTTGAGGCTATTCAGAGTGGGCTAAAACTGGTGCTTAATTTTTGTGTGATGAGACCAAAAATACAAATGAATCCGTTCCAATCTCAGGAAAAAATCTTTAAAATTAGGTTTCAATAATTCCAAAAGATATATGTACCCTAGTGTTCACTGCAGCACTATTTACAATAGCTAGAACATGGAAGCAACCTAAATGTCCATCAACAGATGAATGGGTTAAGATGATGTGATACATACATACAATGGGATATTATTTAGCCATTAAATGGAACAAAATTGGGTCATTTGTAGAGATGTGGACAAACCTAGAGTCTGTCAGGAATTTTTGGGGAAGACCAATGGCTATGGCAAAAAAGAGAGGACAGCATCTTAAGGAGATAACACAGCGACTGGTAATCAAAACTCAAGTTAGAAAGAAGGAATAGAAAATAAAATGATGAGAAAAGAAAGCTCTTTCTATGACTTTCTTCTCCTTTCTGAAAGGCTCTAGGACAATTATGGGGGGTCACAGAGTTTCTCTGAGTAAGCATTTAGCTAAAGTTATACAGTACATAAAAAATATCGAATCTACACTTCTGTTTGTTGGCTCCCACATGCTGCTCATATGAATTTTAAAGGATAAAAGCCTCAAACTGCAGCTGCAAGAAGGACTATTTAAACAAATATTTGGGAAATTAACTTTTGAAAATGTCTTTTCTAGAGTAGGATGTTGCATTATTTTTCTTTTGAGGTAATAGGTAAAAGATAACCTCAAAAATCCTTAGTAAGATGTGTTGAGACAATTTAAACATGGTCTAGAATAACTGTAATAATATTTTCTATTTACTGTTTTCTAAATATTTAGGTATTTTGAAATTTAGCACACCTGGATTGTTGGCTTGTTTGTTTTTTGATGTTCAGCATTGCTAAATCCTTGAGTTACAGTTTTACTGACTACTCATATCACTGATGTTGGATGTTCTCTTAACTAGTTTTATGTACATGAAATAGTTGATCTTGATTGGATTTTCAAAATTTTTCTTTTCTTTGAGTGAATGTCTGGTCTGATAAAATTGTTCTCCATGTTGAAGGAAAAGTGTATGTCAGTAGGCAATAGTATCTTGCTATCTGGGAACTGTTGTCAACATTGTAGAATTGTTCAATACATTATATATTTCACTAGTGTTTGAGGCTATTCAGAGTGGGCTAAAACTGGTGCTTAATTTTTGTGTGATGAGACCAAAAATACAAATGAATCCCGTTCCAATCTCAGGAAAAAATCTTTAAAATTAGGTTTCAATAATTCCAAAAGATATATGTACCCTAGTGTTCACTGCAGCACTATTTACAATAGCCAGAACATGAAAGCAGCCTAAATGTCCATCAACAGATGAATGGCTAAGAAGATGTGGTATATACATACAAGAGAATATTACTCAGCCATTAAAGGAACAAAATTGGGTCATTTGTAGAGATGTGGACAAACCTAGAGTCTGTCATATAGAGTGAAGTAGTCAGAGAAAAACAGATATCACATATTAACACATACATATGGAATCTAGAAAAATGGTACGGATGGATCAATTTACCAGAATAGATATCCATGTGTAGAGAATGAACAGTGTGTACACGGTGGGGACGGATGGGACACATTGGGAGAGTAACACTGACATATGTACTCTACCTTCTGTAAGATAGCCGGCTAGTGAAGAGCTGCTGTACAGCACATGGAGCTCAGCTTGGTGCTCTGTGATGACCTAGAGGCCTGGGACAGGGGTGGGGTGGGAGGAGATACATTAATATGTATCCATAGAGCTGATTCATGTCATTGTACAGCAGAAAGTAACAACATTGTAAAGCAATTATACTCCAACAAAAGTTAGGTTTCATTCTTTCAGACTATTGTGCAAGAAATTAATCAGAAAAACAGTTATACCTATAGATTATGAAAATTAAGGCTCACCAAGTTTTTTTTTTTTTTTTTTTAAGATTTGTTTATTTATTTATTTGGGGCGGGGGTCGGGTTGGGGAGGGAGGGGAGTGGGCGGGCCACTTCTATTGGTCTTTCATTTCTCTATTTTCAACCGTCTTTGTTCTTTGGCTCCTGCGGGCCTCCCATCGCGGTGGCGTCCGTTGTCGCAGAGCACCGGCTCTGGGCGCATGTGCTCCAGAGCTCCGGCTCGGTAATTGGACACATCGGTCCAGCCGCTCCGCGGCACGTGGGATCTTCCCAGGCCAGGGATCGAACCGGCGCCCCTTGCACTGCAAGGCGGTGTCCTTACCCAGTGGACCACCAGGGAAGCCCTCAGAATTGTTCAATACATTATATATTTCACTAGTGTTTGAGGCTATTCAGAGTGGGCTAAAACTGGTGCTTAATTTTTGTGTGATGAGACCAAAAATACAAATGAATCCGTTCCAATCTCAGGAAAAAATCTTTAAAATTAGGTTTCAATAATTCCAAAAGATATATGTACCCTAGTGTTCACTGCAGCACTATTTACAATAGCCAGAACATGAAAGCAGCCTAAATGTCCATCAACAGATGAATGGCTAAGAAGATGTGGTATATACATACAAGAGAATATTACTCAGCCATTAAAGGAACAAAATTGGGTCATTTGTAGAGATGTGGACAAACCTAGAGTCTGTCATATAGAGTGAAGTAGTCAGAGAAAAACAGATATCACATATTAACACATACATATGGAATCTAGAAAAATGGTACGGATGGATCAATTTACCAGAATAGATATCCATGTGTAGAGAATGAACAGTGTGTACACGGTGGGGACGGATGGGACACATTGGGAGAGTAACACTGACATATGTACTCTACCTTCTGTAAGATAGCCGGCTAGTGAAGAGCTGCTGTACAGCACATGGAGCTCAGCTTGGTGCTCTGTGATGACCTAGAGGCCTGGGACAGGGGTGGGGTGGGAGGAGATACATTAATATGTATCCATAGAGCTGATTCATGTCATTGTACAGCAGAAAGTAACAACATTGTAAAGCAATTATACTCCAACAAAAGTTAGGTTTCATTCTTTCAGACTATTGTGCAAGAAATTAATCAGAAAAACAGTTATACCTATAGATTATGAAAATTAAGGCTCACCAAGTTTTTTTTTTTTTTTTTTAAGATTTGTTTATTTATTTATTTGGGGCAGGGGTCGGGTTGGGGAGGGAGGGGAGTGGGCGGGCCACTTCTATTGGTCTTTCATTTCTCTATTTTCAACCGTCTTTGTTCTTTGGCTCCTGCGGGCCTCCCATCGCGGTGGCGTCCGTTGTCGCAGAGCACCGGCTCTGGGCGCATGCTGCTCCAGAGCTCCTGTTCGGGGTGATTGGACACATCAGTCCAGCCGTTCCGCGGCACGTGGGATCTTCCCAGGCCAGGGCTCGAACCGGCGTTCCTTGCACTGCAAGGCGGTGTCCTTACCCAGTGGACCACCAGGGGAAGCCCTCACCAAGTTTTAATAGAGGCAATTTAATTTTTTAGTTAGTGCATTTCAGTACTATATCGCTATTTGGATTTTTTATTTTTAACAGGGAGGGATATGTCAGATGAAACAAAGTCAGTTATTTTACATATACAGCATAGAATTTTGATTTTTAGGTTTTTTTTTCTCTAGTTATTTATAAAATGGGATAAGAGGAATTATGAGGGCAAATATGACTCTGCTGAAGTTGGCACAGCTGAGAAATCAAACAGGTAAGCCATGGGATTATCCTGTGTCTGTGTATTAGGATGAAGCTGTTTCTAGGTCAGCCGAAAGGCTTTGATATTGTAGGCTTAACCAAAGTAGTTCTCCTAGTTAAGGACCAGAAAGTTCGAGAGGATATTCTGAATATATTTGATGTAAACTTTCTCTGAGTGAGCTACTGTTGTCAGGATCAGGTTTGAAATGAGCATGATCAGGGTGCACTGTGGTTAAGGGCCGAAGAAAACCAGAATTAAAGCAGTTCTGAGTTCTATGTCCCTATAATTCCTGAGCCCCCAATTTGAATGAACCCCATTATACACTCTTCCTTACACTGCCTCCTTACACACACACAGAGACAGGGAATCTTCAAGCCTTGTATTTTATGAGATCATTGTCTAACAATCTCATGACACAAAACTCACTTTTTTTGGCAATTTTTAAAAATTTTGCTTTTTTGCTTTACAAAATCCACCTTTAATCTTTGCAAGCTCATTCAGGTACCTGGTTCTTGACTCCAGTGCCTGAGGGGCAAGGCTGAGCGGGAAATACTTGTTGAATCCAGCAAGAGGAAATGGCTGTTGATTCATTCACCCATTAAATTATGTAACTACAACACTCATCTAGTACCCATTTTTGGTGACAAGTGCAATGAGCTGTGTGTCACAAGTGAAAGAAAGTCATAAAGGTAGATTTTTCTCATTACAACATAGTAGAGTTGCAGGTTACCCATGGATAGAATGTGAAATCAGTTGTTTGTACTCAAAAGTCTGATTGAAATTTGATTCTGGTGAGTTGATATCCGTTCTGAGGACAGACAGTGTTTCCCCTAAATCTGGCATGGCTGGTTTTTCTCTCAAGCCCTGGGCCATTTCCCTGTATAGTCAGCCTGGCACCAGATGAAATAGTTGCTTTCTTTGCTGAGTTTGGTGTACAAAACATGCACCTTTAAACATTAAAGCTCACTCACCGGAGAAGCTTTATGTTCTGAGGCTGAGACTCCCTTGCGCTCAGTGAGTGGGAGGCTGGTGGAGTTGCCTGGGACATGAAGGTCAGTAGACTTGCCTCACACACTAATTGAATGTACAGGGTATCACGATTTTGTTATCAGTACTTTAAAATATGTATTATATATTTAATAATAAGTAAAAAAAAGAGATAACATTTACAAAAATAAATGAGGCTATGAATAATATTTCATACATCTCTGAGTCACAAAACCTAGATGTTGAAGATTTTCTGGGGATCACTCAATTCAGCCCTTTATGTTTTTGCATGCCAGGAGGCATGCAATATCCTAATTCCCCAACCAGTGAATGAACCCACTTCCACTTGAGTGGAAGTGGAGTCTTAACCACTGGACCATCAGGGGCTAGACCCCTAGCCTTTCTGTTTTATAGATGAAAAGTTTTTGATAGACATGGACATAGGTCACTTGGCTGAAGCGAGGGGGAAAGTACTTGGCTGAGCTGAAACTCAGTTTTTGAATTATGCTTCTTTCCCATTTTGATACGGGAATAGATACTTTTCCGACAGGCAAATTAAGAGAATCGCAGTGTGGGTTAGTGAGGCAGGCTGCCTGCTGCAGCAAAAACTCCTTTTGGCAATTTTTAAAATTTTGCTTTTTGCTTTACAAAATCCACCTTTAATCTTTGCAAGCTCATTCAGGTACCTGGTTCTTGACTCCAGTGCCTGAGGGGCAAGGCTGAGCGGGAAATACTTGTTGAATCCAGCAAGAGGAAATGGCTGTTGATTCATTCACCCATTAAATTATGTAACTACAACACTCATCTAGTACCCATTTTTGGTGACAAGTGCAATGAGCTGTGTGTCACAAGTGAAAGAAAGTCATAAAGGTAGATTTTTCTCATTACAACATAGTAGAGTTGCAGGTTACCCATGGATAGAATGTGAAATCAGTTGTTTGTACTCAAAAGTCTGATTGAAATTTGATTCTGGTGAGTTGATATCCGTTCTGAGGACAGACAGTGTTTCCCCTAAATCTGGCATGGCTGGTTTTTCTCTCAAGCCCTGGGCCATTTCCCTGTATAGTCAGCCTGGCACCAGATGAAATAGTTGCTTTCTTTGCTGAGTTTGGTGTACAAAACATGCACCTTTAAACATTAAAGCTCACTCACCGGAGAAGCTTTATGTTCTGAGGCTGAGACTCCCTTGCGCTCAGTGAGTGGGAGGCTGGTGGAGTTGCCTGGGACATGAAGGTCAGTAGACTTGCCTCACACACTAATTGAATGTACAGGGTATCACGATTTTGTTATCAGTACTTTAAAATATGTATTATATATTTAATAATAAGTAAAAAAAAGAGATAACATTTACAAAAATAAATGAGGCTATGAATAATATTTCATACATCTCTGAGTCACAAAACCTAGATGTTGAAGATTTTCTGGGGATCACTCAATTCAGCCCTTTATGTTTTTGCATGCAAGGAGGCATGCAATATCCTAATTCCCCAACCAGTGAATGAACCCACTTCCACTTGAGTGGAAGTGGAGTCTTAGCCACTGGACCATCAGGGGCTAGACCCCTAGCCTTTCTGTTTTATAGATGAAAAGTTTTTGATAGACATGGACATAGGTCACTTGGCTGAAGCGAGGGGGAAAGTACTTGGCTGAGCTGAAACTCAGTTTTTGAATTATGCTTCTTTCCCATTTTGATACGGGAATAGATACTTTTCCGACAGGCAAATTAAGAGAATCGCAGTGTGGGTTAGTGAGGCAGGCTGCCTGCTGGAGAGTCTCTGGAGCGTTGGCCTAGAAGTCTTTGCAGAGCCTGCTTCACTTCCGCATTCCGCAGAGTGTAAATGAAAGGGTTGAGCATGGGAGTGACCATGGTGTAGAAGACAGCAGGGGCCCCGACTCCTGCCCCACTGGAGCGAGGCTGCAGGTAGATACAGACTGGGGGCATGTAGTACAGGAAAACAACTGTGAGGTGGGAGGTGCAGGTGGAGAAGGCACGCTTCCTGCCCTCAGCTGTGCGGATGCGCAGCACTGCTGCCGCGATGAAGATGTAGGAGATGATGATGAGGATCAGGCAGCCTGCAGCCACGATGCCGATGTTGGCAAGCATGACAAGCTCATTGATGGTGGTGTCTGCACAGGCCAGCTTCAGCACCGGGGGCATGTCACAGAAGAAGTAGGCAATGTGATGAGGCCCGCAGTAGAGCAGGCGGAAGGTGAGGCAGGTATGGAGTGCAGAGTGCATAGCGCCTGTGATCCAAGTGATCCCAGCCAGCCCTGCACACATCTGCCTGCTCATGGCCACTGGGTAGTGCAAGGGTCGACAGATAGCCAGATAACGGTCATAGGCCATGACTGTGTATAGGAAGCACTCGGTGCTGGCCAGGAAGTGGAAGCAGTAAAGCTGCACGGCACAGCCCTCAAAGGAGATCAACTTTCCATCCAGAGTCAGGAGGCCTGCCATGACCTTGGGCACTGTCACTGTAGACAGACATGCATCCAGGAAGGAGAGGTGCCCCAGGAAGTGGTACATAGGGGAGGAGAGGTGAGGGTCCAAGCCCGCAGTGATGAGAATGAGGAGATTGCCAGTGATGGTGATGCTATAGATGAGGAGGAACAGGAGAAAGAACAGGCTAGGGTGCTCAGCTGTGTACACCAGACCCTCCAGGAAAAAGTAGTCCACCACAGTCTGGTTGGGATCTTCTGTCTCCATGGTCATCTTCTCAGGCAGAAGGGCACTGACATCAGCAGACGCGATAAATAGCCATTTGCCTTTCCTAAAGTGTCATTAGCCATTGCTCCATGTCATTGTGGTCTTGATCCATAAAAAAAAAGAGAGAGATACAAGTTCAATTCACTCTTTTGGCCTGTCCTGGTGTTTTCTTGCTGCCCTTTCAAAATGAGTTTTTCAGTAGGGGATCCACAATCTTTTTGAGGTACATAAAGGACCATAAAGATTATTTGGAAAAATACAGTCCCTAAATAGTGGCAAGATAAATATGCATTATAAATCTTACTGTCATTAAGCTTATATATTTTTTGCCAACAGTCTGTAACTGGGATGCCTCTGCTCTCCTAGTTTACTGTGCCATTCTGCAGATGTGGATGACCAGGTTCTTATTGCTTTGAGTTTTCCAAGAGTTGCATCTCATCTTCTGGGAGACTTGCCCAGAGTTTGGGTGCTATTACATCAGCCAGGAACACGTTAATCTCATTCATTCTTCATCCAGAGGGAGCTCTTTAGAATTACAGTCACCCACACCCAGCTCCCGAGTGTATTAACAATGAAGCCTTAGAGAATTCACTGAATAATTATCAGGACAAATTGTTCAGTACATTTCATGCTCTTCCTGTAAACTTTCTTTCAGCCTTTTGGGAGATGTTTTCCTATTTCTTTGTTTTTAAGCCTAAAATAAAATTTAAGTTTTCTTTAATTCTTTCAGTCTGATAACTATTAAACATAATTAGATGTTGCATTATATGAATATTTCTTTAAATTACTTATTTCTGCTGTATCTTCAATTCCTATAGGTTTTACCTAACCTTGCCTCGGCATATTTCATACCTAAAATTTACACAAAGATGTTTTATTTCCCAGCTTTCACTTATCAAATGATTCCATATTCCGCTTCTTCCTCAGTCTTCTTAAAACAGCATGTTTAATTCTCTCTGCTTCACTGTTCCTCTCTGTTTAAGGCATAAATTTTTAACAGGAGAAAGAACAGGCTAGGGTGCTCAGCTGTGTACACCAGACCCTCCAGGAAAAAGTAGTCCACCACAGTCTGGTTGGGATCTTCTGTCTCCATGGTCATCTTCTCAGGCAGAAGGGCACTGACATCAGCAGACGCGATAAATAGCCATTTGCCTTTCCTAAAGTGTCATTAGCCATTGCTCCATGTCATTGTGGTCTTGATCCATAAAAAAAAAGAGAGAGATACAAGTTCAATTCACTCTTTTGGCCTGTCCTGGTGTTTTCTTGCTGCCCTTTCAAAATGAGTTTTTCAGTAGGGGATCCACAATCTTTTTGAGGTACATAAAGGACCATAAAGATTATTTGGAAAAATACAGTCCCTAAATAGTGGCAAGATAAATATGCATTATAAATCTTACTGTCATTAAGCTTATATATTTTTTGCCAACAGTCTGTAACTGGGATGCCTCTGCTCTCCTAGTTTACTGTGCCATTCTGCAGATGTGGATGACCAGGTTCTTATTGCTTTGAGTTTTCCAAGAGTTGCATCTCATCTTCTGGGAGACTTGCCCAGAGTTTGGGTGCTATTACATCAGCCAGGAACACGTTAATCTCATTCATTCTTCATCCAGAGGGAGCTCTTTAGAATTACAGTCACCCACACCCAGCTCCCGAGTGTATTAACAATGAAGCCTTAGAGAATTCACTGAATAATTATCAGGACAAATTGTTCAGTACATTTCATGCTCTTCCTGTAAACTTTCTTTCAGCCTTTTGGGAGATGTTTTCCTATTTCTTTGTTTTTAAGCCTAAAATAAAATTTAAGTTTTCTTTAATTCTTTCAGTCTGATAACTATTAAACATAATTAGATGTTGCATTATATGAATATTTCTTTAAATTACTTATTTCTGCTGTATCTTCAATTCCTATAGGTTTTACCTAACCTTGCCTCGGCATATTTCATACCTAAAATTTACACAAAGATGTTTTATTTCCCAGCTTTCACTTATCAAATGATTCCATATTCCGCTTCTTCCTCAGTCTTCTTAAAACAGCATGTTTAATTTCTCTCTCTGCTTCACTGTTCCTCTCTGTTTAAGGCATAAATTGAATATCTGTTCAATATTCAGAATTATCTGCAACCTGATTCTATTATAAGTACAAAGTCTTTATCTTCTGCTATCACAGGAAGAAACTCCTCTTGCTGAGGGATGCTGTCTACCTCCTCTTCTCAATTTGCCATAGTCTCCCTCAATCTCATCACAGCATTCCATCTTAGAACATGAATGGGATTCTTTCCATCTCTGCCTTCATTAATCTACTCTCTATGGCTAAGTTTGAACATTAATTCCTCTAGAAAACCTTTATAAATATTTTATCTCATATCACTTTATATTCATTCATGAAACATGAAGTATTTAAGATAATTATTGATAATACACAAGCATGTATGTAGATATAATTATTAATAATTATAAGTTAATTGATACATAAGCATGTACTGATGTTGAAGCTAAAGCTCCAATACTTTGGCCACCTGATGCGAAGGGGTGACTCATTGGAAAAGATCCTGATGCTGGGAAAAATAGAAGGCAGGAGGAGAAGGGAATGACTAAAGATGAGATGGTTGGATGGCATCACTGACTCAATGAATGTGAGTTTAAGTAAGCTTGTGTTATATAGCACCTAATCTAGTTTCTGATTAATTTTTTTGGAATAGAGCATCAGAAATAGCAAGAAGCTAAGTGTATTTGGATGCTTGTAAACTTAAGTTTAGAAGTAAATAGCAGCTCACTCCAGTATTTTCTGGGAATCCCATAGGCGATATGCTTTCAGTACATTTCATGCTCTTCCTGTAAACTTTCTTTCAGCCTTTTGGGAGATGTTTTCCTATTTCTTTGTTTTTAAGCCTAAAATAAAATTTAAGTTTTCTTTAATTCTTTCAGTCTGATAACTATTAAACATAATTAGATGTTGCATTATATGAATATTTCTTTAAATTACTTATTTCTGCTGTATCTTCAATTCCTATAGGTTTTACCTAACCTTGCCTCGGCATATTTCATACCTAAAATTTACACAAAGATGTTTTATTTCCCAGCTTTCACTTATCAAATGATTCCATATTCCGCTTCTTCCTCAGTCTTCTTAAAACAGCATGTTTAATTTCTCTCTCTGCTTCACTGTTCCTCTCTGTTTAAGGCATAAATTGAATATCTGTTCAATATTCAGAATTATCTGCAACCTGATTCTATTATAAGTACAAAGTCTTTATCTTCTGCTATCACAGGAAGAAACTCCTCTTGCTGAGGGATGCTGTCTACCTCCTCTTCTCAATTTGCCATAGTCTCCCTCAATCTCATCACAGCATTCCATCTTAGAACATGAATGGGATTCTTTCCATCTCTGCCTTCATTAATCTACTCTCTATGGCTAAGTTTGAACATTAATTCCTCTAGAAAACCTTTATAAATATTTTATCTCATATCACTTTATATTCATTCATGAAACATGAAGTATTTAAGATAATTATTGATAATACACAAGCATGTATGTAGATATAATTATTAATAATTATAAGTTAATTGATACATAAGCATGTACTGATGTTGAAGCTAAAGCTCCAATACTTTGGCCACCTGATGCGAAGGGGTGACTCATTGGAAAAGATCCTGATGCTGGGAAAAATAGAAGGCAGGAGGAGAAGGGAATGACTAAAGATGAGATGGTTGGATGGCATCACTGACTCAATGAATGTGAGTTTAAGTAAGCTTGTGTTATATAGCACCTAATCTAGTTTCTGATTAATTTTTTTGGAATAGAGCATCAGAAATAGCAAGAAGCTAAGTGTATTTGGATGCTTGTAAACTTAAGTTTAGAAGTAAATAGCAGCTCACTCCAGTATTTTTTCCTGGGAAATCCCATGGACAGAGGAGCCTGATAGGCTTCAGTCCACGGGATCGCAAAGGAGTCAAACATGACTCAGTCGCTCAACTACGATGCCAACAATCTTAAGTCCCTAGTGAGCAACTTACTAGTTGAAAGAGAAAGATCATGGTGCTTAATTTCTTAGTTCCTCCATTCATCAAATTGTAAATGAGGATATTATTTGTGGAAGTTACTGTCTTACTTAGAATAGAGTAGGACACGCAGCACATGATCTTAAATTTATTCATATTCATTCATTTATAGTGGTATTTCCTATAATGCTCCTGATGAAAACTTGCTTAGATTCTGCTTGAACAAATTCAGCAATGGCATATTCCTTATTTCACAGCAAGCTAATTCCAGTGCTGGGTAGATTGATATATTATGATGTCCCTTACATCAGTTGTTTATATGTATCCCTGATGTTCTAAACAATGAGGCTTAGATTTGTTCTCTTCACACTCACTGGAATGGATATGACATTTTAAAAAGACAAACAGTAACGAGTCTTATTGATTATGGAGAAACTGAAACCTCTACACATTGGCACTCAGAATGCAAAATGGTGGAGTTCACTTTGGAAAACAGTTTGGAAGTTTCTTAAACATGAATTTACTATAGGATCTAGAATTTCCATTTGTAGGAATACACAAGAGAAATGAAAACTTATATGTATAGAAGTATTAATGTTTATAAGAGAATCAATAATGACATATTTGTTGTTAATCAGCTGGTGAATAGATTAAAAAAAGAATGTATCCATACAATAAAATATCACTCAGCAATACAAAGAAACAAAATGCTAATGCAGATTGTAATAAAGTGGATAGAAATCAAAAACTAAGTGCGAGAAGCCAGACACAAAAGGCCACATATGGATGCCTCCATTTTCAGGAAACATTCTGTTAGGAAAAATCTGTAAAAAGAGAAAGATTAGTGGATGCGTGAGACTGGAGTAAGACCAGAGAATGACTACAAATTGTCATGAAGAATCTTTCTCAAGTGAAGGAAATGTTCTAAAATTGGATTGTTGTAATATTGCACAAGTTTGTAAATTTACTAACAATTTTTGAATTGTATACTTAAACAGGTGTGTTTTATGGTGTACAAAAATGAGTTATTTAAAAAGGAAGAAGTAAATCAAAAGGAGGAAAGTCTGCAAAGTTATATGAAATGATTTAAGTCAATGGAAAGATATTATTTGCTGAAGTATAACATAACAAAATAATTCCTTCTAGTTTTAAAAATCTTTATATTTTGAAATGTTAAATTTATAAAATGTTATAAACTAGAAAAGTTGACATATATTGAGCTAAACTCCCCTAAAACTGAAAATTTATAAGCCATAGTATGCTTATAAAAATCAGGAAATTAACATTAGTACCATACTATAAACTCAACTAGAGACCACACTGAAATTTCACCAGTGTTGCTCCAATATTATTTTTCTTTTCCAAGACCCAGCAGAGGATCTTCATCTTCTCTAATCTGCGATAACCCCTCATTCTTTCCTCATAGTTAATGAGTACCAATCAATTATTTTATAAAACATATTTCAACTTGGATATGTATAATGTCTTTTCTTGGGTAGATTGAGATTCTGCATTTTTGGCATAATACTATAAAGTTATATTGTATCCTTTTCCAGATAAATGTCATTTCAGGGTATACGTGATGTCAGTGTGTCTTGGTGGTGGTTAGGTTGAATGTCTTGCTGGGGAGAACCTTTGAAACTATGCTTATATTTTCTATCTCCTCAAATTTTTACTCACTGACTTTAGGATCATCCATGTATTTTGTCTGGAAACAATATTACCTTGATGTTTGTCTAATGATGACTTAAAAAAAATTCCATTAATCCTTTACATTATTATTAATAATTAGATTCTTCTATATAGAAGAACTGTTTCTTCTTCCTGTTTATTCAATTATTTATATCAATAGAGATTCACGAATATGTATTTTAATCTGTGATTAAACATAATGCAGCATAATAACTATTTTAAAAAATTCAATTTGTTATATTTTGGCCATGTGAGACTCCTTCAGTTTTTCATCTGCTAGGCTCCTCTATCCATGGGATTTCCCTTTGGTGACTCTAGGAACCATAATGGCATTACAATTGTCTAAGAATTTGTAAATGTTAATATTGGCACAAGTTTGTAAATTTACTAACAATTTTTGAATTGTATACTTAAACAGGTGTGTTTTATGGTGTACAAAAATGAGTTATTTAAAAAGGAAGAAGTAAATCAAAAGGAGGAAAGTCTGCAAAGTTATATGAAATGATTTAAGTCAATGGAAAGATATTATTTGCTGAAGTATAACATAACAAAATAATTCCTTCTAGTTTTAAAAATCTTTATATTTTGAAATGTTAAATTTATAAAATGTTATAAACTAGAAAAGTTGACATATATTGAGCTAAACTCCCCTAAAACTGAAAATTTATAAGCCATAGTATGCTTATAAAAATCAGGAAATTAACATTAGTACCATACTATAAACTCAACTAGAGACCACACTGAAATTTCACCAGTGTTGCTCCAATATTATTTTTCTTTTCCAAGACCCAGCAGAGGATCTTCATCTTCTCTAATCTGCGATAACCCCTCATTCTTTCCTCATAGTTAATGAGTACCAATCAATTATTTTATAAAACATATTTCAACTTGGATATGTATAATGTCTTTTCTTGGGTAGATTGAGATTCTGCATTTTTGGCATAATACTATAAAGTTATATTGTATCCTTTTCCAGATAAATGTCATTTCAGGGTATACGTGATGTCAGTGTGTCTTGGTGGTGGTTAGGTTGAATGTCTTGCTGGGGAGAACCTTTGAAACTATGCTTATATTTTCTATCTCCTCAAATTTTTACTCACTGACTTTAGGATCATCCATGTATTTTGTCTGGAAACAATATTACCTTGATGTTTGTCTAATGATGACTTAAAAAAAATTCCATTAATCCTTTACATTATTATTAATAATTAGATTCTTCTATATAGAAGAACTGTTTCTTCTTCCTGTTTATTCAATTATTTATATCAATAGAGATTCACGAATATGTATTTTAATCTGTGATTAAACATAATGCAGCATAATAACTATTTTAAAAAATTCAATTTGTTATATTTTGGCCATGTGAGACTCCTTCAGTTTTTCATCTGCTAGGCTCCTCTATCCATGGGATTTCCCAGGCAAGAATATTGGGGTGGGTTGCCATTTCCTACTCTAGAGGATCTTCCTGACCCAGGTATCAGGGATCGAACCCTCATCTCTTGTGTCTCCTATATTGGCAGGCAGTCTTTACCACTTGTGCCACATGGGATGCCCTTTGTAGTCATACATTTTATCTGTATCCTCATATATAAATGTATTTTCTTCTCATAAAATCATAAATGCATTTAGAGGAGACAAAATGTTACAATTTTGGAGTTACACTGAATACATTTTTATTGATTTAAATGAAATAGTCTATTCCATGCATAATATGATATTTAACTTTGCATCTCTGCTGCTACAGCAGACAGTAAGAAAAAATCACTGAACACACATCTAGGTTCAAAAAGTGTCTGGTACATAAAAAAATATCAGTTCTTTATTTTGCCAGCTTTTTAAAAAGTAGAATTGATTTTAGAAAGTATCATTGTATTTTGTGCATTATACTTAGCTGTGTACATTCAAAACGTCAACAAAATGTCTTGAGCACCCTGGGATTGAGGGGCTCTCCTTGGACGCTGGCTACATTATCACACACACAAAAAAGACCAATGGAACAGACCTCAGGTCATCTTCTTGCAACCAGATACATGCCCCATCTCATTCTTGTATCCTCACTCATACTCAACAGTTGTGGAAAATGCAAGGATTCTTTATATTTTGTGGATATCCATATTAATTAATAATGTTTCATGGATATTAATGTTAATTAATATCCATGAAATCAGCAGGGAGATCTGGTCATAAGAAAGCTTATGCTTGATATACTTACCTCAGTTTTACCAAAGTAGAGTTCTATGCAAGCTCAGAAGGCCAGAGCTATTCATGTCATGATACAGTGCACATAAAGGGCTCCCTTAACTTGCAGTGAAATTGCCCTCAAGTTTAGGTTCATCTACCTTTTTTTTAAAAAAAAATCAAAGTTAAAAGGCAGAGAGTATGAAAAAGCCACTTACTTCCTTGAACTTCAGTTTTCCCACAGTCACATGGGAATAATAATACATACCTCACATAATTGTTGTCAAGGTCAAATTACATGGTTTGCATGAAGGTTATTTGTAACCTGTAAAAGGCTATATGGGTATCAACTCGGGGATTAGAAGCAGTAATATGCATGTAGATGGATGCCACAGAGAGAGTTTATATGTGGACATTTTACTTATCTTTGACTTTTTTCTGCAAGCTTCTGTCCTTGTTGAATTGTTTTGATTGACTTCCCCTGCTATTGAAGGAAGAAACATGAAAAACCATGTTTGAAAGTAAGTTATGTAGAACTTTCCAAGGTCCCACCTCCCTGCCTAGGATTCTTTGACTCTCTTCATGAATTCTTCTTTCTCTTTCTATCTTAAATCTCCCCAGTTATCTGGTGTCCCATCTGGTGCCCTACCTTTTAGCATTTCCTGCATGTCTGTGATGCATGGAGTCAGTGAGGCTGCACGTGCTTGCGACCTCCCAGCCTCCACAAGGCTGCCTTCATTTCTTTGTTGCGGAGTGTGTAGATGATAGGGTTAAGCAATGGAGTGATGACAGTGTAGAAGACAGCCACCACTCCATCCAGGGGTTCCTGGGCACCAGGGCGCAGGTAAATGAAGGTGCAGGGCACATAGTAGACCACGACAACAGTGAGGTGGCGGCACAGGTGGAAAAGGCATTGCGGCGCCCGTCAACAGAGTGGATTCTCAGGATGGCCGCCACGATGTAGCCATAGGAAGTGAGGATAAGCCCAAAGCAGGTGAGGGCCGATCATTTTGTGGATATCCATTATTTTAATTTTAATAATTTTGTTTCATGGATATTAATGTTAATTAATATCCATGAAATCAACAGGGAGATCTGGTCATAAGAAAGCTTATGCTTGATATACTTACCTCAGTTTTACCAAAGTAGAGTTCTATGCAAGCTCAGAAGGCCAGAGCTATTCATGTCATGATACAGTGCACATAAAGGGCTCCCTTAACTTGCAGTGAAATTGCCCTCAAGTTTAGGTTCATCTACCTTTTTTTTAAAAAAAAATCAAAGTTAAAAGGCAGAGAGTATGAAAAAGCCACTTACTTCCTTGAACTTCAGTTTTCCCACAGTCACATGGGAATAATAATACATACCTCACATAATTGTTGTCAAGGTCAAATTACATGGTTTGCATGAAGGTTATTTGTAACCTGTAAAAGGCTATATGGGTATCAACTCGGGGATTAGAAGCAGTAATATGCATGTAGATGGATGCCACAGAGAGAGTTTATATGTGGACATTTTACTTATCTTTGACTTTTTTCTGCAAGCTTCTGTCCTTGTTGAATTGTTTTGATTGACTTCCCCTGCTATTGAAGGAAGAAACATGAAAAACCATGTTTGAAAGTAAGTTATGTAGAACTTTCCAAGGTCCCACCTCCCTGCCTAGGATTCTTTGACTCTCTTCATGAATTCTTCTTTCTCTTTCTATCTTAAATCTCCCCAGTTATCTGGTGTCCCATCTGGTGCCCTACCTTTTAGCATTTCCTGCATGTCTGTGATGCATGGAGTCAGTGAGGCTGCACGTGCTTGCGACCTCCCAGCCTCCACAAGGCTGCCTTCATTTCTTTGTTGCGGAGTGTGTAGATGATAGGGTTAAGCAATGGAGTGATGACAGTGTAGAAGACAGCCACCACTCCATCCAGGGGTTCCTGGGCACCAGGGCGCAGGTAAATGAAGGTGCAGGGCACATAGTAGACCACGACAACAGTGAGGTGAGCGGCACAGGTGGAAAAGGCATTGCGGCGCCCGTCAACAGAGTGGATTCTCAGGATGGCCGCCACGATGTAGCCATAGGAAGTGAGGATAAGCCCAAAGCAGGTGAGGGCCAGGAACCCAATGTCCACAAAGGTGACCAGCTCGTTGATGGTGGTGTCAGCACAGGCTAGATGCAACATGGCAGGAATGTCACAGAAGAAGTAGTCGACTCGGTTTGGACCACAGAAAGGCAGCCGGAATATGAAGCTTGTTTGGAAAAGTGAGTGGAGGGTGCCTCCCAGCCAGGTGCCAATAGCTAGATAGTTACAGACATTATGGGTCATGATGGCGGCATAATGTAAAGGCTTACAAATGGCTAGGAAGCGATCATAAGCCATGAGTGTGTAAAGAAAGCATTCAGTGCAGCCCAGGAAATGGAAAGAAAAAAGTTGGATGACACAGCCCCCAAAGGAGATAATCCTACTATCCAAGAGAAAGCCAGCTAGCATCTTGGGGACAATGGCAGAGGAAATGATCATGTCCAAGAGGGAGAGGTGATATAGGAACCAGTACATGGGGCGGTGGAGCTGGGGGTCCACCAAGACTGTGAGGATGATGAGCCCATTGCCAGAGACAGTGAGGGTGTAGATGACCAGGAAGGTTAGGAAGAGTGGCACCCCCAGCTGTGGAGGGTGGTGCAGCCCCACTAAGATGAAGTGAGACACAGAAGTCTGGTTTCCACTTTGCATTTCCTTGCTGTTCACATCTGCCGAAAGGAGGAGGGGAAGGGAAAAAAATCAATGCTGTTTAAATACTGTAGGCACAGAATATATATTCTATATCATTGCCAGACATGGACAGAAAGGTATATCAGAAAGAGAGATCGTCTCTAGCTCTGGTTCTTAATCATTCTTTCTCCCCAGCCCCTGATTGTGAGATTCTGCAGCTATTTTCTCCAAGGTTAAAACCCGTGTAACAGATTATGTATATATACTCCAGGAGAGTGAAGAAAAGACCATACATAGATATAGTTGTGTTGAAAAGAAGAACAATCTAGAAAAACCTAAAAACCCCAGTCTATGAAGAAATGAAGGGCACCAGGGCGCAGGAAAGAAGGTGCAGGGCACATAGTAGACCACGACAACAGTGAGGTGAGCGGCACAGGTGGAAAAGGCATTGCGGCCCGTCAACAGAGTGGATTCTCAGGATGGCCGCCACGATGTAGCCATAGGAAGTGAGGATAAGCCCAAAGCAGGTGAGGGCCAGGAACCCAATGTCCACAAAGGTGACCAGCTCGTTGATGGTGGTGTCAGCACAGGCTAGATGCAACATGGCAGGAATGTCACAGAAGAAGTAGTCGACTCGGTTTGGACCACAGAAAGGCAGCCGGAATATGAAGCTTGTTTGGAAAAGTGAGTGGAGGGTGCCTCCCAGCCAGGTGCCAATAGCTAGATAGTTACAGACATTATGGGTCATGATGGCGGCGTAATGTAAAGGCTTACAAATGGCTAGGAAGCGAT
Source organism: Tragulus kanchil (assembly GCA_022376925.1). Classification (NCBI taxonomy): domain Eukaryota; kingdom Metazoa; phylum Chordata; class Mammalia; order Artiodactyla; family Tragulidae; genus Tragulus; species Tragulus kanchil. The sequence goes on from JAIOJX010000006.1 coordinate 152,763,403, forward strand.
CATAAGCCATGAGTGTGTAAAGAAAGCATTCAGTGCAGCCCAGGAAATGGAAAGAAAAAAGTTGGATGACACAGCCCCCAAAGGAGATAATCCTACTATCCAAGAGAAAGCCAGCTAGCATCTTGGGGACAATGGCAGAGGAAATGATCATGTCCAAGAGGGAGAGGTGATATAGGAACCAGTACATGGGGCGGTGGAGCTGGGGGTCCACCAAGACTGTGAGGATGATGAGCCCATTGCCAGAGACAGTGAGGGTGTAGATGACCAGGAAGGTTAGGAAGAGTGGCACCCCCAGCTGTGGAGGGTGGTGCAGCCCCACTAAGATGAAGTGAGACACAGAAGTCTGGTTTCCACTTTGCATTTCCTTGCTGTTCACATCTGCCGAAAGGAGGAGGGGAAGGGAAAAAAATCAATGCTGTTTAAATACTGTAGGCACAGAATATATATTCTATATCATTGCCAGACATGGACAGAAAGGTATATCAGAAAGAGAGATCGTCTCTAGCTCTGGTTCTTAATCATTCTTTCTCCCCAGCCCCTGATTGTGAGATTCTGCAGCTATTTTCTCCAAGGTTAAAACCCGTGTAACAGATTATGTATATATACTCCAGGAGAGTGAAGAAAAGACCATACATAGATATAGTTGTGTTGAAAAGAAGAACAATCTAGAAAACCTAAACCAGTCTATGAAGAAATGAATGCTCTGTTGTTTTCCTTCTATTTGATCTCTGATCTACATACCAGAGAGTTAGGCTACAACTTATTTATTTACTGACTGTTGAATTATATTTCTTAATGTATGTTTGACAAATAAAAATCTATGTGTGTTTTTTTTGAATTCACTCTCTGGATTACACACTATATATAAACTGTTCAGAATCTTTGAAATTATATGGGGAATATCCATTTTCATAAATTCTATTTAAAAAATACAGAGCCCTTTGAAATCATTCACGTTAGTGAAGCAGTACAAATCTCAGCTCCAGGGTGCCTGTTGTCATTTATTCTCCCTGCTTCTGGGTAAGTGCAGTCCAGCTTTCCATCCATCCATCCATCCATCCATCCATCTACCAGGCGTCTGTCTGTCTATATGTCCGTTCAGTAAGGCAGCATATATTGCATCCTAAGAGCATGGACTCTGAAGTCAGATCCGGCTTAAAAATGCTAGCTTTTTCACTTATACTCATTGGTAATCATGGAAACCCCATGAATAGAGGAGCCTGGCGGGCTACTGTCCAATGGGTCATAAAGACTCAGACATTACTGAATGATTAAACAACAAACTTGGAAAAGCCATTTCACCTTTCTGGAAACAGGTATAATTATAGTGTCTACTTTATGGGGCTGTTGTAATGATTAAATAAATGTACATAATTCACAGTAGCACTCAATATCACTAGCTATTATGTGTCAGGATTCTGTATTGGAAAAATTCAGGCATTCATTTGTGCCTCAGGCCAGAAGTGAACCTGTAACTTCCAGTGAGTTGTCTAACAGTAGATCTGAGTCCTCCAGATTTGCAGCAGCATCACAAAGAGGCTTTTCTCCCAGGAGTACTGGTGACAGGGATCAGCCACAGTGAAAGGAAGAAGTCAGGAAAATGGCTAAGGAGGTGCCAGAGCTTTTCCAGACACTGATAAGTCATGGGAGGTTGTATCCTTCTTGTGAGATTCTGCACTATTTCTCAGGTTAAAACCCGTGTAACAGATTATGTATATATACTCCAGGAGAGTGAAGAAAAGACCATACATAGATATAGTTGTGTTGAAAAGAAGAACAATCTAGAAAACCTAAACCAGTCTATGAAGAAATGAATGCTCTGTTGTTTTCCTTCTATTTGATCTCTGATCTACATACCAGAGAGTTAGGCTACAACTTATTTATTTACTGACTGTTGAATTATATTTCTTAATGTATGTTTGACAAATAAAAATCTATGTGTGTTTTTTTTGAATTCACTCTCTGGATTACACACTATATATAAACTGTTCAGAATCTTTGAAATTATATGGGGAATATCCATTTTCATAAATTCTATTTAAAAAATACAGAGCCCTTTGAAATCATTCACGTTAGTGAAGCAGTACAAATCTCAGCTCCAGGGTGCCTGTTGTCATTTATTCTCCCTGCTTCTGGGTAAGTGCAGTCCAGCTTTCCATCCATCCATCCATCCATCCATCCATCTACCAGGCGTCTGTCTGTCTATATGTCCGTTCAGTAAGGCAGCATATATTGCATCCTAAGAGCATGGACTCTGAAGTCAGATCCGGTTTAAAAAATGCTAGCTTTTTCACTTATACTCATTGGTAATCATGGAAACCCCATGAATAGAGGAGCCTGGCGGGCTACTGTCCAATGGGTCATAAAGACTCAGACATTACTGAATGATTAAACAACAAACTTGGAAAAGCCATTTCACCTTTCTGGAAACAGGTATAATTATAGTGTCTACTTTATGGGGCTGTTGTAATGATTAAATAAATGTACATAATTCACAGTAGCACTCAATATCACTAGCTATTATGTGTCAGGATTCTGTATTGGAAAAATTCAGGCATTCATTTGTGCCTCAGGCCAGAAGTGAACCTGTAACTTCCAGTGAGTTGTCTAACAGTAGATCTGAGTCCTCCAGATTTGCAGCAGCATCACAAAGAGGCTTTTCTCCCAGGAGTACTGGTGACAGGGATCAGCCACAGTGAAAGGAAGAAGTCAGGAAAATGGCTAAGGAGGTGCCAGAGCTTTTCCAGACACTGATAAGTCATGGGAGGTTGTATCCTTCTTAGTGTCCCTGTTCCCCCATCAGTATTAGCCCTAATATCTAATTGGTAAAATACCAATTGGAAGAAAGTATCCAAATAGCGTGCTGCGTTTTTGAGAATTCAGGAGCCCCCAGAATCACTCAGAAGGCTTTGGAAAGTATGGGGTGAAATTTGGTTTCCAGCTGGACTCCTAGCAGGCAAAAGGAGCAAGGTGGCAGCTGTGGCTGACCTCTATATCTTCTCCTTCTACACCGTGAATCACTGTGTGTCATACCCTTATTCTTTTCAGTCTTCATGAGTGCCACAGAGATGACTCATCAATGAAAATAGGTGTTTTGGGGACTGAGCAATTCTTGAGTCATGAGATTTTCCTTGTTAAACCTGAGAGAGCCCAGGGCAAACCAAAGCAGATGGGCACCTTAAGTAAGGATCTAAACCACACAGACTCAGATGGCAAAGAATCTGCCAGCAGTGTGGGAGACCCGGCTTCAATCCCTGGGTCAGGAAGATCCCCTGGAGAAGGGAATGGCAACCCACTCCAGGATTCTTGCCTGGAGAATCCTGTAGACAGAGGAGCCTGGCAAGCTACGTCCATGGGGCTGCAAAGAGTTGGACACAACTGAGTGACTTTCACTTTCTTTCAAACCACATAGAAACAAAATAATCTTGCAACATGTAGTTATGGAATCTATGCTGAAGCAATGTCAGGGCAAATTCTTAGAGGTTTCCTGGACACTTCCTTGATTGCCAACCTTTATTGGCATTACAGGTGCACAGGGGAAAATTCAAACACACTTGCATGACCCAAAGGAACAGAGTAACACGCTGGCATGCCCTATAGGAATGGAGACACTCATAATCTAATGTCCACATAGCTTCCCTCGACTCCTGTCTCTGTGCTCCATCCCACAGATTGTGCTGTAGACAAACATTTCCCCCCATTTCTTTGTACATTGATTCCTTTAATATGTACTGGCCCTGTTCTGCTGATGCTTGAAAAATTTCTGCTAATCTTCCAAGATATTATTCATGTGTGATGTACTAAGTAAAGCCTTGCCTACCTTTTCCTATTCATTCTTTGTAGTTGTCACAGTACTTCATTCACATTTCTATCATAGGCTTACTAATCACATTGCAGTTCATCGCTCTGTGTGCCTCATCTCCCCCATCGGGCTTTGAATTCCTACAGGGACTTTGTCTCATTTTTCTTTCCATCCCATGTTTATAGCATATCTTGCACAGAAAGATTTTTATGTTTTGTTGAATTACATGCATTCCCCTCTGTCTTGTCTGATTCCCTATTATCTAGACAGTTAATCTACGATAACAGTTACATTTTGTAATCTAGGTTCCCAAATCATAAGAATTCCAATACTGAGACTGTCACCACTTACTAGCTATATTGCTTTTTGAAATTTCTTAATATGCTTAGTGTTGGTTTCTCATTTGTAAGAGAAGGAAAAGGAGAGAGAATAAGAAGACAGAGACAGAGAGAAAGGAGGAGTCTGTGCTGATTCTTACCTAAAAAGAAATAACAATTTCTTTTCTATCAGTAAGGGTTCACACATTAAACTTTGTTCTTACATACAGAAAGTCAATTTTTCTCCTAGCTCCTGTTCTGTACAATAATTTTTTCTCTTCTCTCCCTATTGCCTTGGCATCTCAGTCCTCATTCATTTTTATAATTTATTGTTCTCTCTGCACAGTAATAATCAATCTTTCCGTGGAAAGAGAGAAAACCAGGGGTATTGATAACTAAAACTGCTCCAGTCCTGTGGTATATACAGTTTGGTCAGCGACACATCATATTATGAGCATATGATATATTCATCTGTATAATGGGAAAAGAAGCAGTTTCCACAAGCAGTCTTGGGGAAAAGGACATGAGTACCCATATACTAGCTTTATCTGAGCATTTAAACACTGAACTGATCTAGGCTTGAAACAAACCCTGACGCTTACCTGGGTCTAGCAATAAGTTGGCCTTCTATGAGCAGGGTATAAAGCCCCTCCCTCCTTTGCCACGTGTAAAGTCTAACACTAGGAGAAGATCTTGGTTGTCTGCTCTGTTCCTAACGATTCTTAACAGACTTTAATAAATACATGCCACAGAGGAAGTTCCATCACTAGCCCTCTATCTCCCTTCGAGTCTGCTCTGCTGACGGCCACTACCTGGTGTGACCCTGCCCCGAGGACGCTGTACTGCTTGCTGCGGGTTCTTCACGCTCTTTGCTGCTCTTCGTGGAGGCTCCTTTCTGAGCGCCTCAGGTTCCCTGGTCTCCTCCTGTGACATGCCCCTTCTTGGCTTTGTCACTGAGTTCTTTGGTGCCCTTCTCTGGGTTCACTCGTCTTCCCTTTAGCTTTTTTGAAGACACTAGAAGCAGTCTCCCTAGGCTTTGACGTCTGGAGTCTCTCTTTCCGGCAAGTCGGCTCTTCCTCCCTATGGCCCCCATGGTGTGGAGAAGCGGGGCTGACATCACTTCCGCTTCACCCTCCAGAGGCTATTAACTTGCATGGAAACAAGTTTCAGTGGGCTTTGTTAGCAGCGAAACGTGAACTGTGACTAGTCAGGAGGTTTACTTCTTTGCTTGTCGTGTCCCTATAGCACAGATCAGGAGTCTGGAAGGACTCCTGCCATCTCTCTGGGTTTTAGTGTCCTCATCTATCAGTTGAAGATAATGCTGCCATATCCACTTATCCTATAGAAATACTGGGGTTTGAATGAACTTTAAAGCCAGAGATGCTATTTAATAAGTGAATGTTGTATACTAATTATTGTAAATATGCCCTTTGAATTAACTCAGAGTGAAATAGTAAATTACTAGAAGTTGGGAAACAAGATAACTAAAACTGCTCCAGTCCTGTGGTATATACAGTTTGGTCAGCGACACATCATATTATGAGCATATGATATATTCATCTGTATAATGGGAAAAGAAGCAGTTTCCACAAGCAGTCTTGGGGAAAAGGACATGAGTACCCATATACTAGCTTTATCTGAGCATTTAAACACTGAACTGATCTAGGCTTGAAACAAACCCTGACGCTTACCTGGGTCTAGCAATAAGTTGGCCTTCTATGAGCAGGGTATAAAGCCCCTCCCTCCTTTGCCACGTGTAAAGTCTAACACTAGGAGAAGATCTTGGTTGTCTGCTCTGTTCCTAACGATTCTTAACAGACTTTAATAAATACATGCCACAGAGGAAGTTCCATCACTAGCCCTCTATCTCCCTTCGAGTCTGCTCTGCTGACGGCCACTACCTGGTGTGACCCTGCCCCGAGGACGCTGTACTGCTTGCTGCGGGTTCTTCACGCTCTTTGCTGCTCTTCGTGGAGGCTCCTTTCTGAGCGCCTCAGGTTCCCTGGTCTCCTCCTGTGACATGCCCCTTCTTGGCTTTGTCACTGAGTTCTTTGGTGCCCTTCTCTGGGTTCACTCGTCTTCCCTTTAGCTTTTTTGAAGACACTAGAAGCAGTCTCCCTAGGCTTTGACGTCTGGAGTCTCTCTTTCCGGCAAGTCGGCTCTTCCTCCCTATGGCCCCCATGGTGTGGAGAAGCGGGGCTGACATCACTTCCGCTTCACCCTCCAGAGGCTATTAACTTGCATGGAAACAAGTTTCAGTGGGCTTTGTTAGCAGCGAAACGTGAACTGTGACTAGTCAGGAGGTTTACTTCTTTGCTTGTCGTGTCCCTATAGCACAGATCAGGAGTCTGGAAGGACTCCTGCCATCTCTCTGGGTTTTAGTGTCCTCATCTATCAGTTGAAGATAATGCTGCCATATCCACTTATCCTATAGAAATACTGGGGTTTGAATGAACTTTAAAGCCAGAGATGCTATTTAATAAGTGAATGTTGTATACTAATTATTGTAAATATGCCCTTTGAATTAACTCAGAGTGAAATAGTAAATTACTAGGACATTGCACCTCTCTAGGCAACCCTATATCAGGCAGCACTGTCTAGATCCTTGAATATGTAAAGGGGAGACAAAGCTAGATGGAATATGAAAAACTTGGCAACCCCTTAAAAATCAAATATTTAGAGCCTGGATGGCCCTTTAGAGGAATGATCTAGAGTACATCCCCATTTTACCCTTGAAAAAACCTGAATTCTATAGAGAGCATGGGCTTTTCCAAAAATGGAAGGAAGTGGATAAAATCCCACAAGAGCATATACATTATATGGAATCCTCTATGATAACAGAGGAATTTGTAGTTCTGGAATAATGCTGGGAAAATTATAGATCAATAAATAATTGTTTAATGTACCTTTTAGTGTGCTTTTAGTGTACTTTAAGTCTGCGTGCATTTTAAAAAATTACGTCATTTTATTTTATTATTATTTTTCCTTCTAGTTTTATTGAGATATGATTAACATGTAGGACTTGATATGTTTAAGGTGTACAGCACTGGTAGGTGGAGTTGGGTCCTAAGGTGGCTGACTGGGGTTCTAGGAGGCAGAAACCGGGTAAACTGACTGGTGGGCCGGGCAGGTCTCTGGCCTTCTCTTGAACAGAATCGAATCCTGGGGAAGCTTAGGGGCTCAGAGGGGTCTATGGCTACTGAGAACTTGCTGGTGGTAAGCCTGTGTCCCCATAGTTGGCCAAAAGTGGGGTCAACTGGCTCATGAGAAGGGCCACATACCAGCCACTAATAAGCTAGAGGGAGGAGTGAAAAATGGCAGTCACCAGCATCAGTGTCCTCAGGGTAGAGCGACCCTGGCCCTCCATCCCCCCCCTACTTGCATGGGTTTTTTTTGGGGGGTGTCTCTTTCTTTGCTTGTCGTGTCCCTATAGCACAGATCAGGAGTCTGGAAGGACTCCTGCCATCTCTCTGGGTTTTAGTGTCCTCATCTATCAGTTGAAGATAATGCTGCCATATCCACTTATCCTATAGAAATACTGGGGTTTGAATGAACTTTAAAGCCAGAGATGCTATTTAATAAGTGAATGTTGTATACTAATTATTGTAAATATGCCCTTTGAATTAACTCAGAGTGAAATAGTAAATTACTAGGACATTGCACCTCTCTAGGCAACCCTATATCAGGCAGCACTGTCTAGATCCTTGAATATGTAAAGGGGAGACAAAGCTAGATGGAATATGAAAAACTTGGCAACCCCTTAAAAATCAAATATTTAGAGCCTGGATGGCCCTTTAGAGGAATGATCTAGAGTACATCCCCATTTTACCCTTGAAAAAACCTGAATTCTATAGAGAGCATGGGCTTTTCCAAAAATGGAAGGAAGTGGATAAAATCCCACAAGAGCATATACATTATATGGAATCCTCTATGATAACAGAGGAATTTGTAGTTCTGGAATAATGCTGGGAAAATTATAGATCAATAAATAATTGTTTAATGTACCTTTTAGTGTGCTTTTAGTGTACTTTAAGTCTGCGTGCATTTTAAAAAATTACGTCATTTTATTTTATTATTATTTTTCCTTCTAGTTTTATTGAGATATGATTAACATGTAGGACTTGATATGTTTAAGGTGTACAGCACTGGTAGGTGGAGTTGGGTCCTAAGGTGGCTGACTGGGGTTCTAGGAGGCAGAAACCGGGTAAACTGACTGGTGGGCCGGGCAGGTCTCTGGCCTTCTCTTGAACAGAATCGAATCCTGGGGAAGCTTAGGGGCTCAGAGGGGTCTATGGCTACTGAGAACTTGCTGGTGGTAAGCCTGTGTCCCCATAGTTGGCCAAAAGTGGGGTCAACTGGCTCATGAGAAGGGCCACATACCAGCCACTAATAAGCTAGAGGGAGGAGTGAAAAATGGCAGTCACCAGCATCAGTGTCCTCAGGGTAGAGCGAGCTCCCCAAAATGGCTGCCACCACCAGGTCCCTAGTATCTGGATGGGTCCCAGTTGCCTCCCGCCTGTCCAGGAGGCTCTCCAGGATCTGCATTTGGGCCTGACACAGGTTCCTTTCAAGTTGTTGCTTCTGCCCTGGGATCTTGGAGCATGTGAGATTTTGTGAGTGCCTTTTAAGAGTGGGTTCTCCATTCCCTCCAGCCCCCTAGCTCTCCAGAAAGCAAGTCTCACTAGTCTCCAAAGCCAGGTGTTCTGGGGGCTCATCAACCCATTGTCAAGACCCCTGGTTTGAAGAGCCTAGTGTGCAGTTTGAAGCTGTAGCTTCTTGGGCAGAACTTCTGCAATTTTGATGATGGTCCCTTTTATGGGTTGCTTATCTGGGAGTATGGTATGGGTCTAGTCCCACCCCTCCCACGGCCCACACACATATCTCATTGTGGTTTCTTCTTTACATCTCTGGTTGTAGAAAATCTTTTCTTCTAGTTGTCAGGTCATTCTGATCAATAATAGCTCTGTGTCTGTTAGTTGCTCAATCATGTCCGACTTTTTGTGATTACAGACTTGTAATCACAGACTTGTCTGTTCGTGGGATTTCCCAGACAAGAATACTGGAGTGGGTTGACCATTTCCTTCTCCAGGGCATCTTTCCAACCCAGGGATCAAGTTCAGGTCTCCTGCATTGCTGGAGGATTCTTTACTGCTGTGCCACCAGGGAGGCTCATAGTGGCTCTGTACAAAGATGTAATATTGATGTGCCAATGGGAGGAGATAAGTTCTGGGTCTTCCTATTCCACTATCTTAGACACTTCCTTCTTTTAACTCTTTGTGTATGTGTGTGTGTGTGTGTGTTTAAATTATTGGAGTATAATTGATTTACAGTGTTGTATTGGTTTCCATTGTACAGCAAAGTTAATATTATACATATACATATATCCACTATATTTAGATTGTTTTCCTGTATAGGCCATTACAGAATAGTAAGTAGAATTCCCTGTACTTTATAGTAGGTGCTTAATATTATTTCATATCTATATATTAGATGTTACTAATAAGCTAGAGGGAGGAGTGAAAAATGGCAGTCACCAGCATCAGTGTCCTCAGGGTAGAGCGAGCTCCCCAAAATGGCTGCCACCACCAGGTCCCTAGTATCTGGATGGGTCCCAGTTGCCTCCCGCCTGTCCAGGAGGCTCTCCAGGATCTGCATTTGGGCCTGACACAGGTTCCTTTCAAGTTGTTGCTTCTGCCCTGGGATCTTGGAGCATGTGAGATTTTGTGAGTGCCTTTTAAGAGTGGGTTCTCCATTCCCTCCAGCCCCCTAGCTCTCCAGAAAGCAAGTCTCACTAGTCTCCAAAGCCAGGTGTTCTGGGGGCTCATCAACCCATTGTCAAGACCCCTGGTTTGAAGAGCCTAGTGTGCAGTTTGAAGCTGTAGCTTCTTGGGCAGAACTTCTGCAATTTTGATGATGGTCCCTTTTATGGGTTGCTTATCTGGGAGTATGGTATGGGTCTACCCACCCCCCCTCCCCCGGCCCACACACATATCTCATTGTGGTTTCTTCTTTACATCTCTGGTTGTAGAAAATCTTTTCTTCTAGTTGTCAGGTCATTCTGATCAATAATAGCTCTGTGTCTGTTAGTTGCTCAATCATGTCCGACTTTTTGTGATTACAGACTTGTAATCACAGACTTGTCTGTTCGTGGGATTTCCCAGACAAGAATACTGGAGTGGGTTGACCATTTCCTTCTCCAGGGCATCTTTCCAACCCAGGGATCAAGTTCAGGTCTCCTGCATTGCTGGAGGATTCTTTACTGCTGTGCCACCAGGGAGGCTCATAGTGGCTCTGTACAAAGATGTAATATTGATGTGCCAATGGGAGGAGATAAGTTCTGGGTCTTCCTATTCCACTATCTTAGACACTTCCTTCTTTTAACTCTTTGTGTATGTGTGTGTGTGTGTGTGTTTAAATTATTGGAGTATAATTGATTTACAGTGTTGTATTGGTTTCCATTGTACAGCAAAGTTAATATTATACATATACATATATCCACTATATTTAGATTGTTTTCCTGTATAGGCCATTACAGAATAGTAAGTAGAATTCCCTGTACTTTATAGTAGGTGCTTATTAATTATACCTTTTATATATGGTAAAGTGTATGTGTCGGCTCCAATGTATCAGTTTATCTCTACACTGGCAAGTAATGAGTCTAATCACTTTTTCAGGCCATTTTAATCATTGGCTATGAATTGCTGATCCATATTCTTTACTCAATTTTCAAATTTGAGAGGTGACTTTCCATTGTTTTTATCTGCAGGTAAAATATATTTTGAATTTAAGTACTTTGTCAATTAATGTATTACAAATACTATCTCCCACTCTGCACCTTGCCTTTCACTTTCTTGATGGGACTTGTAATAAAAGAAATGATAAATTTGAGAATGCAAGATAATAATGAAATTTCAGAAAGGTAACATTTACAATATCATCCCAAAGTCAATGAAAAGATATTAAACTTCATTTTTCATCAGGAAGAAAAAAATTTCACCACAATAAAACATCACTTTACACCCATTAAAGATTTATTTATTTATTTATTTTGGGTGGGGGTCAGGTTGGGAAGGGAGGGGAGCAGGCGGGCCACTTCTATTGGTCTTTCATTTCTCTGTTTTCATCCGTCTTTGTTCTTTGGCTCCTGTGGGCCTCCCATTGCGGTGGCGTCTGTTGTCGCAGAGCACCAGCTCTGGGCGCATGCGATCCAGAGCTCCGGCTCGGTGATTGGACACATCAATCCAGCCGCTCCGCGGCACGTGGGATCTTCCCAGGCCAGGATCGAACCGGCGCTTGATCTTCCCACTGGACCAGGTCTCCTGCATTGCTGGAGGATTCTTTACTGCTGTGCCACCAGGGAGGCTCATAGTGGCTCTGTACAAAGATGTAATATTGATGTGCCAATGGGAGGAGATAAGTTCTGGGTCTTCCTATTCCACTATCTTAGACACTTCCTTCTTTTAACTCTTTGTGTATGTGTGTGTGTGTGTGTGTTTAAATTATTGGAGTATAATTGATTTACAGTGTTGTATTGGTTTCCATTGTACAGCAAAGTTAATATTATACATATACATATATCCACTATATTTAGATTGTTTTCCTGTATAGGCCATTACAGAATAGTAAGTAGAATTCCCTGTACTTTATAGTAGGTGCTTATTAATTATACCTTTTATATATGGTAAAGTGTATGTGTCGGCTCCAATGTATCAGTTTATCTCTACACTGGCAAGTAATGAGTCTAATCACTTTTTCAGGCCATTTTAATCATTGGCTATGAATTGCTGATCCATATTCTTTACTCAATTTTCAAATTTGAGAGGTGACTTTCCATTGTTTTTATCTGCAGGTAAAATATATTTTGAATCTAAGTACTTTGTCAATTAATGTATTACAAATACTATCTCCCACTCTGCACCTTGCCTTTCACTTTCTTGATGGGACTTGTAATAAAAGAAATGATAAATTTGAGAATGCAAGATAATAATGAAATTTCAGAAAGGTAACATTTACAATATCATCCCAAAGTCAATGAAAAGATATTAAACTTCATTTTTCATCAGGAAGAAAAAAATTTCACCACAATAAAACATCACTTTACACCCATTAAAGATTTATTTATTTATTTATTTTGGGCGGGGGTCGGGTTGGGAAGGGAGGGGAGCAGGCGGGCCACTTCTATTGGTCTTTCATTTCTCTGTTTTCATCCGTCTTTGTTCTTTGGCTCCTGCGGGCCTCCCATTGCGGTGGCGTCTGTTGTCACAGAGCGCCGGCTCTGGGCGCATGCGCCCCAGAGCTCCGGCTCGGTGATTGGACACATCGGCCCAGCCGCTCCACGGCACGTGGGATCTTCCCAGGCCAGGGATCGAACCGGCGCCCCTTGCACTGCAAGGTGGTGTCCTTATCCACTGGACCACCAGGGGAAGCCCACTTTACACCATTAAAAGGGCCAAAGTTAAAGATACAGATGCTGCCAAGTGATGGTCATATGTGAAACAACAGGACATTTCAACAGTGACACTGGAAGAATAAACTGATAAAACTCTGGCAGAATCTGCTAAAACTGATGACAAACATTCCCTGTGACTCAGCAATTTCACTCCTAGGTTTATATCTGATAGAAATGTATGTGTATATTTATACAAACTCAAACATGCATCCAAAAGGAAGGCATGTAGTATATAACCTTCAATATATAACATAAAATATATATGCCACATTATGGGAGCTTCCCTGGTGGCTCATCGATAAAGAATCAGCCTAAGTTGTAAATATAATATTGGCACTTCATTCTACACATATATGGACCCCATACTGTATATTCAAATGGAGAGGGAATCCCAAAATGGCCAAGATAATCCAGAGAAGTGAAAGCTGAGAGATTTACAATACCAGAAATCAGGAGTCATTAACGGGACTTCCCTGATGGTAGAATGGTTAAGACCTCTCGCTTCTAATGAAGGGGCCCAGGGTTTGATCTCTGGTTGGGGAGCTAAGATTCCCACTGCAATGTGGCATAGCCATAAATAAACCACATTGTTGTTGTTCAGTCGATCAGTTGTGTCTGATTCTTTATGACCCCACGGATCACAGCATGCCAGGCTTCCCTGTCCTTCACTATCTCCCAGAGTTTGCTCAAACTCATGTCAGTTGGATCAGTGATGTTATCCAACCATCTCATCCTCTATCATCCCATTCTCCTCCTGTCTTCAATCTTTCCCAGCATCAGAGTCTTTTCCAGTGAGTCAGCTCTTCACATCAGGTGGCCATAGTGTTGGAGCTTCAGCTTCAGCATCAGTCCTTCCGATGACTATTCAGGGTTAATTTCCTTTAGGATTGATTGACTGGTTTGATATCCTTGCCGTCCAAGGGACTCTCAAGAGTCTTCTCCAGGACCACAGTTGGAAAGCATCAATTCTTCAGTGTTCAGCTTTCCTTATGACTCAACTCTCACATCCATACATGGCTATTGGAGAAACCATAGCTTTGATTATAGGAATGTTTTTTGGCAAAGTGATATTAAAAAGTCATTATGAAGGTTTTCCCTAGATTCTCAAGTTTTATTTATGTGCTCTCTTAATGCTTTGAGTTTTCCCCCTTTATTTAAATATTTACTTAATCTGGGATTAATTTTACTTTAGATATGATATAATTATGTTATTACTTTATACATAATTAAGGGCTATAGTTGTAATTATCTTACTAATTGAAGTGGTGTTTAGGAAATTGGTTTAAACTCTCAACTGTTTTGCTTTCTTTCCTTGAGGTATGGTTGTAAAGCTGTTTAAACTGTATGCCGTGATCAAAGAGAGCTTGCTGAAAACTTTTTATTTTAAAATGCAATAAATTTAGTTCAGAGTATCATTTTTTATGGTTAACTTGTTTTCGTTAAAATGTCTTTACATAAACAAATGTAATAAAGACTACCACACTTCCATCTAATACAGGTGTAGAAAGAATTTAGGAATTTAGCTGTTTTAAACTGCCTTAAAATGTACTGAAAGAGAGTGAGATGTGAGATGGAGAGCAGAAATGGGACATGATCATTTATAGGTTCTGGGCAATTTTAAGTTGAGAAGAAACAGTTTATCTGCATCACTGATGAGGGAATAGGGTAACTGAGTTTGTCTGTCCTCTTAGGTAGAACTACTGGCTCCAGAAATACATGAACTCTTCTCAGGACAATTAAAATAACGAACACATAGGAACATATATGTGTGATTAGAAAAACCTTTTAATTAGTTTCATTCACTTGTTTTTCTGAGCATCCAGGAAACTCAAGAGTAATCCTTTTCCCTGAGAAAGTAAATCAAGTTCTGCCTGTCGAGCTATGTTAGTTTCTATTCCTTTCCCTTCAGCTAGTTGGATGCTTGAACAGAAATGAACCACTCTTTCTGCACAATCACAGGTATACCAGCTCTTTGAATAGCAACTTGCAAACAAGTGCCTCAACACAGCATGTAGAAAATTAAGTATTTTGGTGGGGTGGTGGGCAAACACAAATGAGTTTTATATTGAAATGAATCACATAGTGCAAGTGAGTTCTTAGGAAGGTAAATTTCTCTTGTTTCCGCTTGCTTTCCACATAAACTTTCATTCAGAGATAAGATATTGCCAGAATTCCTTGTAAATATAGTTAGCAAGACCTGTCTCTTTTTTACTCTATCTCTGTTTTTATTCTTTCTGCATGTATGTATATGCATATCTGTATATGTGCAGTTAGTAATAAGGATATAGGTTGAAGACAGAGTTGTTATGGGATGAACAGACAAGTCGAACATTGATAGCTCTCGTTGATACTTCTGCCTTAGGTCTCAGGCTACCTGGCAATTCACTTGATGAAAAATTTCATACTTTGATCTAGATGCGATTTAGCCTTATTATAGGACCCCACCAGTACAGTAGAAATTTAGAGGTTCATTTGTTCTGTTTTTTGAGTTTTGATATCCACATAAGTGATTACAGTAGTTATCTCTGTCATTTACTCTTTCATTTGAAGAGTACAGCTTTAATGTAGTTTAAGGCACATTATGTGGAGATAGGATCCATTTTATATGGATTTTTCTAAGAGCAGAGAAACTCATTCTCTCATGTTGGTGAATCTTCACTTATCTAATACAGGTGTAGAAAGAATTTAGGAATTTAGCTGTTTTAAACTGCCTTAAAATGTACTGAAAGAGAGTGAGATGTGAGATGGAGAGCAGAAATGGGACATGATCATTTATAGGTTCTGGGCAATTTTAAGTTGAGAAGAAACAGTTTATCTGCATCACTGATGAGGGAATAGGGTAACTGAGTTTGTCTGTCCTCTTAGGTAGAACTACTGGCTCCAGAAATACATGAACTCTTCTCAGGACAATTAAAATAACGAACACATAGGAACATATATGTGTGATTAGAAAAACCTTTTAATTAGTTTCATTCACTTGTTTTTCTGAGCATCCAGGAAACTCAAGAGTAATCCTTTTCCCTGAGAAAGTAAATCAAGTTCTGCCTGTCGAGCTATGTTAGTTTCTATTCCTTTCCCTTCAGCTAGTTGGATGCTTGAACAGAAATGAACCACTCTTTCTGCACAATCACAGGTATACCAGCTCTTTGAATAGCAACTTGCAAACAAGTGCCTCAACACAGCATGTAGAAAATTAAGTATTTTGGTGGGGTGGTGGGCAAACACAAATGAGTTTTATATTGAAATGAATCACATAGTGCAAGTGAGTTCTTAGGAAGGTAAATTTCTCTTGTTTCCGCTTGCTTTCCCACTTAAACTTTCATTCAGAGATAAGATATTGCCAGAATTCCTTGTAAATATAGTTAGCAAGACCTGTCTCTTTTTTACTCTATCTCTGTTTTTATTCTTTCTGCATGTATGTATATGCATATCTGTATATGTGCAGTTAGTAATAAGGATATAGGTTGAAGACAGAGTTGTTATGGGATGAACAGACAAGTCGAACATTGATAGCTCTCGTTGATACTTCTGCCTTAGGTCTCAGGCTACCTGGCAATTCACTTGATGAAAAATTTCATACTTTGATCTAGATGCGATTTAGCCTTATTATAGGACCCCACCAGTACAGTAGAAATTTAGAGGTTCATTTGTTCTGTTTTTTGAGTTTTGATATCCACATAAGTGATTACAGTAGTTATCTCTGTCATTTACTCTTTCATTTGAAGAGTACAGCTTTAATGTAGTTTAAGGCACATTATGTGGAGATAGGATCCATTTTATATGGATTTTTCTAAGAGCAGAGAAACTCATTCTCTCATGTTGGTGAATCTTCACTTGAGAGACATTAACACTCTTGAATTCAACAATATTTTGGATTAAATTGAAGACATCATTTCTGCTTCTCTTTCCATAGCACACAATTCTAACCTTTCTTGACATTAAGCTAACATAGGTCCTTTTCTCTTACAGTGGTTCTGTATTTTTTGTCACAAGTAGTAGGTTTTAAATAAGAAGCAGTTACTTGGTGGAATTCTTCTCTCTTGTGAAGGCATCTGGATTTATGAGTATGAGGAGTGGAAAAATGCGGGGAGGATATCATCTCTAACAAAGCCAATATCAGAAAATGCTTAGATATTTAAGATAGCACTATGTATCAATATACTAGAAGCCAGGCCCTACCCAGGGGCTTGTGGTTGAAAGAACACATATAAAGTTATGTTCTTAGAGTCTCATGAAAGACTATCTAAAATAAGACAACCATGTGGCCAGCAGTGTTATGAGGGTTGCTATTTTTTGGATTATATAGGAGAATGTAGGAATTCTGAATGAGTTTATATTCTTAACCTGTTCTGAGAGTATTTCTTACATAAGCAGGAATAGTGTTAATGAGACACCAGTACCAATACCAGTGATGAAATCTTCCTCAAAGTTGTGGCTTCGAAACTGAGAAGTCTCTATAGTACAATGAGAACTTATTTTCCTTCCCTACTCCCTCTCTGTCTCTGTCTCTCTCTATATGTCTATATCTATACATTTTTAAAAATAAGACAACAGCTCCATGTATTTTGCTATCATTTTTGAGAACCTATCAAGTTAGGCACTTTACTAAGTACTTTACATTTATTATTTTACTTGGTACTGACGTCTTCATTGAGGTAGGTGATCCTGAGCTTCAGGTGAGATGAGAGACCAATGTGAAACATTGATTTTAACGTGGTGAGGCCTGGTACAGAGGACCAAGCTGGCATGACCCGCAGAGAGTATAAATTAGAAAACTTGCATTGTTTATGGTGTTAAGTTAGTAGTATTTATGATATACCAATGGAAAGTTACAGCGAATTTCTACCATGTTTTTTGGCATATAACTGTGTGTGCCTTTACATGTCTTTGAGAGTGAGAGAGAAAGTGAGTGACAGACAAGAGAGAGATGAAAACATTCTGTCTCCTTTTCTAAAGGAGATTTGTGATAAATGAAGTAGAATATAACTCTAAAATTATGTACCATGTATGATGCTACTTCTATATAGTGAATGAGTTTTCATTTCTCAATTAAATGCTGGATGCTTTTAATATTCCCATAAAGAGAGAGAGAGAGAGAGAGAGAGATCAAGACCGTGGAGAAATGACAAACGTGAGCCTAGTGACAACCTTTGTCCTCACAGGCCTTCCCCATGCACAGAGCTGGACACGTTCCTCTTTGGAATCTTCCTGATGGTCTATGTCCTCACTGTGATGGGGAAACTTCTTATCCTGCTGGTGATCATAGTGAATCCTCACCTCCACACCCCATGTACTATTTCCTGACCAACCTGTCTTTCATCTGGACTGCCCCCGATATAAAGTTATGTTCTTAGAGTCTCATGAAAGACTATCTAAAATAAGACAACCATGTGGCCAGCAGTGTTATGAGGGTTGCTATTTTTTGGATTATATAGGAGAATGTAGGAATTCTGAATGAGTTTATATTCTTAACCTGTTCTGAGAGTATTTCTTACATAAGCAGGAATAGTGTTAATGAGACACCAGTACCAATACCAGTGATGAAATCTTCCTCAAAGTTGTGGCTTGAAACTGAGAAGTCTCTATAGTACAATGAGAACTTATTTTCCTTCCCTACTCCCTCTCTGTCTCTGTCTCTCTCTATATGTCTATATCTATACATTTTTAAAAATAAGACAACAGCTCCATGTATTTTGCTATCATTTTTGAGAACCTATCAAGTTAGGCACTTTACTAAGTACTTTACATTTATTATTTTACTTGGTACTGACGTCTTCATTGAGGTAGGTGATCCTGAGCTTCAGGTGAGATGAGAGACCAATGTGAAACATTGATTTTAACGTGGTGAGGCCTGGTACAGAGGACCAAGCTGGCATGACCCGCAGAGAGTATAAATTAGAAAACTTGCATTGTTTATGGTGTTAAGTTAGTAGTATTTATGATATACCAATGGAAAGTTACAGCGAATTTCTACCATGTTTTTTGGCATATAACTGTGTGTGCCTTTACATGTCTTTGAGAGTGAGAGAGAAAGTGAGTGACAGACAAGAGAGAGATGAAAACATTCTGTCTCCTTTTCTAAAGGAGATTTGTGATAAATGAAGTAGAATATAACTCTAAAATTATGTACCATGTATGATGCTACTTCTATATAGTGAATGAGTTTTCATTTCTCAATTAAATGCTGGATGCTTTTAATATTCCCATAAAGAGAGAGAGAGAGAGAGAGAGATCAAGACCGTGGAGAAATGACAAACGTGAGCCTAGTGACAACCTTTGTCCTCACAGGCCTTCCCCATGCACAGAGCTGGACACGTTCCTCTTTGGAATCTTCCTGATGGTCTATGTCCTCACTGTGATGGGGAAACTTCTTATCCTGCTGGTGATCATAGTGAATCCTCACCTCCACACCCCCATGTACTATTTCCTGACCAACCTGTCTTTCATTGACATGTGGTACTCCACAGTCACTGCGCCCAAATTTCTGATGACCCTTGTGTCCCCAAAAGGCAGTCCTATTTCCTTTCACAGTTCCGTCACTCAGTTCTACTCCTGTCACTTCCTGGGCAGCACCAAGTGCTTCCTCTACATGGTCATGTCTTATGACCAGTTCCTGGCCATCAGTTACCCGCTCAGGTACGCCAGCATGATGCGTGGGAGGATGTGTACCCTCTTGGCCACCACCATGTGGCTGAGTGGCTCTCTGCACTCGGCTGTCCAGACCACACTGACGTTCTGTTTACCCTTCTGTGGACCCAGCCTGGTCCATCATTACTTCTGTGATGCACCACCCATCCTCCAACTGGCCTGTGCAGACACCTCCACCGTGGAGATGGTGATCTTTGTCAGCATTGGAGTGGTGGCCTCAGGCTGCTTTCTGTTGATAGTGCTGTCTTATGTGTCCATTATCCATTCCATCCTGAAGATCTGCGCCTCAGAGGGAGGTGGGAGCCTTCCAGACCTGTGCCTCCCACTGCATTGTGGTCCTTTGTTTCTTTGGCCCCGGTATTTTCATTTACCTGAGACCTGGCTCCAAGGAGGTTGTGGATAGGATTGTGGCTGTTTTCTACACTGTGCTGACACCCTGTGTGGTATACCCTGTATGGCAACCACAGGTTTGAGAGTGAAAAAATGAGTACAGACAAGAGAGATGAAAACATTCTGTCTCCTTTTCTAAAGGAGATTTGTGATAAATGAAGTAGAATATAACTCTAAAATTATGTACCATGTATGATGCTACTTCTATATAGTGAATGAGTTTTCATTTCTCAATTAAATGCTGGATGCTTTTAATATTCCCATAAAGAGAGAGAGAGAGAGAGAGAGAGATCAAGACCGTGGAGAAATGACAAACGTGAGCCTAGTGACAACCTTTGTCCTCACAGGCCTTCCCCATGCACAGAGCTGGACACGTTCCTCTTTGGAATCTTCCTGATGGTCTATGTCCTCACTGTGATGGGGAAACTTCTTATCCTGCTGGTGATCATAGTGAATCCTCACCTCCACACCCCCATGTACTATTTCCTGACCAACCTGTCTTTCATTGACATGTGGTACTCCACAGTCACTGCGCCCAAATTTCTGATGACCCTTGTGTCCCCAAAAGGCAGTCCTATTTCCTTTCACAGTTCCGTCACTCAGTTCTACTCCTGTCACTTCCTGGGCAGCACCAAGTGCTTCCTCTACATGGTCATGTCTTATGACCAGTTCCTGGCCATCAGTTACCCGCTCAGGTACGCCAGCATGATGCGTGGGAGGATGTGTACCCTCTTGGCCACCACCATGTGGCTGAGTGGCTCTCTGCACTCGGCTGTCCAGACCACACTGACGTTCTGTTTACCCTTCTGTGGACCCAGCCTGGTCCATCATTACTTCTGTGATGCACCACCCATCCTCCAACTGGCCTGTGCAGACACCTCCACCGTGGAGATGGTGATCTTTGTCAGCATTGGAGTGGTGGCCTCAGGCTGCTTTCTGTTGATAGTGCTGTCTTATGTGTCCATTATCCATTCCATCCTGAAGATCTGCGCCTCAGAGGGGAGGTGGGGAGCCTTCCAGACCTGTGCCTCCCACTGCATTGTGGTCCTTTGTTTCTTTGGCCCCGGTATTTTCATTTACCTGAGACCTGGCTCCAAGGAGGTTGTGGATAGGATTGTGGCTGTTTTCTACACTGTGCTGACACCCCTTCTGAACCCTGTGGTCTATACCCTGAGGAACAAGGAAGTGAAGAAAGCTGTACTCAGGCTTAAAGACAAAGTAGTGTGTTCACAGAGCAAATAATCTCTGCAATGTAGATCCGCTCACTTTAAAACATAGAGTAATAAGTAGTATAATATAACATAGAAGTATGGTATAGTATAATATAATAGTACAATTTCATCAACATGAAAAGTATTTTGTCAGAAGTTTTCAATATTAAAATTTAAACAAAATATTAGGGACATGTTTCACAGATTTTTTTATGAATTTAAAAAATTATAATTTTTAATTTATGATGAGCGTGTAGTGCACTCATTTCTCTGCAACAGGTTTCTTCTTACTTTTTCTCTAGTTTTGTACGTCTATAATTAACACATGACATAATTTTTATGTTTTTAAAAAGTAAATATTCAGCCTGGATCTTGGTTGCAGAGGAGTGAATTATTTATATATAACTAAGCTGATAATATGTTTTATATTTTATGTCTTATGCAGACAAATAGGGGATGCAGAATCTTGGAGACATTATTCAAGGTTAGCAAGAATTAGCAGAGGTTACTTAATGAATGCAGCTGTTCACTTGCCTGCTTAGCTCTTTTTCTGCCTTTGTGTGTGTTTCTGTCAGTGTGTGAGTGTGTGTGTGTGTGATAAGTGTGTACATGAAGGTATCAAGGTAACTACCCCTCTTCCCAGCACGTCTTGACCTTGGTTCATGCCCCACATTGAAAAAGTCCCATACTTCTGAGAGCTTGTTGTCTCTCCAGGTAGGTCTTCCAGGACAAGGAATCATTGCTGCCTTCAGAGAGCCCTGTGCTTTATGAGGTTTGGTCAGTGTAATTGGGAGGAAGCTACGAGCAGATACCTCTCGTTTGCATCACATAATCTGACCTGGAATTCCTGTATTAACGGACGAGGCGCCTGTGTTCGGCACAGCCATATTCTAAGCTGGGTCATTTTACTATGGATGGTGGAGACGGTCGTGCTGCCCAGAGAGCGCCTTCTCTCAACATTTTAGAGTCTTGGCAATTCAGATTCACCAGACCTCTAGGATTGTGGCTGTTTTCTACACTGTGCTGACACCCCTTCTGAACCCTGTGGTCTATACCCTGAGGAACAAGGAAGTGAAGAAAGCTGTACTCAGGCTTAAAGACAAAGTAGTGTGTTCACAGAGCAAATAATCTCTGCAATGTAGATCCGCTCACTTTAAAACATAGAGTAATAAGTAGTATAATATAACATAGAAGTATGGTATAGTATAATATAATAGTACAATTTCATCAACATGAAAAGTATTTTGTCAGAAGTTTTCAATATTAAAATTTAAACAAAATATTAGGGACATGTTTCACAGATTTTTTTATGAATTTAAAAAATTATAATTTTTAATTTATGATGAGCGTGTAGTGCACTCATTTCTCTGCAACAGGTTTCTTCTTACTTTTTCTCTAGTTTTGTACGTCTATAATTAACACATGACATAATTTTTATGTTTTTAAAAAGTAAATATTCAGCCTGGATCTTGGTTGCAGAGGAGTGAATTATTTATATATAACTAAGCTGATAATATGTTTTATATTTTATGTCTTATGCAGACAAATAGGGGATGCAGAATCTTGGAGACATTATTCAAGGTTAGCAAGAATTAGCAGAGGTTACTTAATGAATGCAGCTGTTCACTTGCCTGCTTAGCTCTTTTTCGGCCTTTGTGTGTGTTTCTGTCAGTGTGTGAGTGTGTGTGTGTGTGATAAGTGTGTACATGAAGGTATCAAGGTAACTACCCCTCTTCCCAGCACGTCTTGACCTTGGTTCATGCCCCACATTGAAAAAGTCCCATACTTCTGAGAGCTTGTTGTCTCTCCAGGTAGGTCTTCCAGGACAAGGAATCATTGCTGCCTTCAGAGAGCCCTGTGCTTTATGAGGTTTGGTCAGTGTAATTGGGAGGAAGCTACGAGCAGATACCTCTCGTTTGCATCACATAATCTGACCTGGAATTCCTGTATTAACGGACGAGGCGCCTGTGTTCGGCACAGCCATATTCTAAGCTGGGTCATTTTACTATGGATGGTGGAGACGGTCGTGCTGCCCAGAGAGCGCCTTCTCTCAACATTTTAGAGTCTTGGCAATTCAGATTCACCAGACCTCAACCTGCTGTGGGACAGGGCCTCCCTATGTTGCAGGCTGGAGCCAAGCGTGCTTCCTATTTAGAAAGTAGAAAAATTAAAGTGTGATAAAAATAACTTGGTGTCTAGGGATTTCAGTGTATTGCTTTTACCAATGAGAAAAACAATAAGGTCTGGTAAAGCACCCTGAAAAACCCCAGTACATAGCTACACAGCACATACTAGTGGACTTCCAGACGTAATGGATGAAGTGCTACTTGCAAACGGAGGAAATATTTGTTCAGATAAGTTTAGAAATAATTTTATGCTCTGTATGTCAATTCTCATCTGTGACAGACCTTCTCTCACAATACTGTTAGGAGGATTAAATGAGTGAAGTAAAAGTCTTTGAGTGATACTGATTCACAGTAAATTGTTAAAATTCAAACCTGGGGACAAACTGACAAACCAATCAGATAGCATGATTTTCAGAATCATTTCTTTTGCAAATTACTTCAATGATTCCTTAGCCACTAACACAGTAATGGAAAAATGCAGGAATGTAGCTTTCTTTAAACCATTAACCATAAATTACTGTCAGAATTAATACCATTATTGACCATGTAATTGTCTTATTTATTTTAATAAATTTGATATCCCCTATTTACTAGTTTTCACATTATTCAACCCTAATAAAATCCATGAGACATTAAAATTATATGGCTAAGTTCTCCTAGCATAATTCAGAGATACAAGCATAAACATAGTTGAGCCTAGATTATACAGGACATTTTATAAATTAGCCATTATAAGAACCTTATAAAATAGGTAATGTTGGTACATCTTAGATGTTGGAACTGAAGATTATGACTTCCAGGACAAGGAATCATTGCTGCCTTCAGAGAGCCCTGTGCTTTATGAGGTTTGGTCAGTGTAATTGGGAGGAAGCTACGAGCAGATACCTCTCGTTTGCATCACATAATCTGACCTGGAATTCCTGTATTAACGGACGAGGCGCCTGTGTTCGGCACAGCCATATTCTAAGCTGGGTCATTTTACTATGGATGGTGGAGACGGTCGTGCTGCCCAGAGAGCGCCTTCTCTCAACATTTTAGAGTCTTGGCAATTCAGATTCACCAGACCTCAACCTGCTGTGGGACAGGGCCTCCCTATGTTGCAGGCTGGAGCCAAGCATGCTTCCTATTTAGAAAGTAGAAAAATTAAAGTGTGATAAAAATAACTTGGTGTCTAGGGATTTCAGTGTATTGCTTTTACCAATGAGAAAAACAATAAGGTCTGGTAAAGCACCCTGAAAAAACCCAGTACATAGCTACACAGCACATACTAGTGGACTTCCAGACGTAATGGATGAAGTGCTACTTGCAAACGGAGGAAATATTTGTTCAGATAAGTTTAGAAATAATTTTATGCTCTGTATGTCAATTCTCATCTGTGACAGACCTTCTCTCACAATACTGTTAGGAGGATTAAATGAGTGAAGTAAAAGTCTTTGAGTGATACTGATTCACAGTAAATTGTTAAAATTCAAACCTGGGGACAAACTGACAAACCAATCAGATAGCATGATTTTCAGAATCATTTCTTTTGCAAATTACTTCAATGATTCCTTAGCCACTAACACAGTAATGGAAAAATGCAGGAATGTAGCTTTCTTTAAACCATTAACCATAAATTACTGTCAGAATTAATACCATTATTGACCATGTAATTGTCTTATTTATTTTAATAAATTTGATATCCCCTATTTACTAGTTTTCACATTATTCAACCCTAATAAAATCCATGAGACATTAAAATTATATGGCTAAGTTCTCCTAGAATAATTCAGAGATAAAAGCATAAACATTGTTGAGCCTGGAATATACTGGACATTTTATAAATTAGCCATTATAAGAACCTTATAAAATAGGTAATGTTGGTACATCTTAGATGTTGGAACTGAAGATTATGATGTCTTCTCAGATTCACACAGTTAGTAAGGAATATGGTCAAGGCTTAATTCCATATATCTGGCATCAAAGCCCATAGTGTTAAATCTGCCATGCACTATTATCACTAAATATCAGCAACCTTTTGAATTTTGGGGGAATGGGATAATATCAGTGGACATCAAGAATCACTGAGTTAACAAAGCATAGAATTTTGCACAATTACATGTAGCTTACGTATGAAATGTAGGTTCTTTGAAACTACTTCCTCAGCATATACTATGCAGGTTCTTTGAAACTACTTCCTCAGCATATACTATGCAAAGCACCTAAGCTATCTTACCTCTGCCTTAGATTCTAAATGCTGCAATACACTGTGTTTATGTGCTCCACATTAAGTTGTGGACTCCTCAAGGAAAACTACTATGTAGTATTCCACCTTCATAAATCTTGGTCTCATTTCTTTCTTCTTTTTGGCCACTTCTATTGATCTTTCATTTATCTATTTCCATCCATCTTTGTTCCTTGGCCTGCATGGGCCTCCCATCATAGTGGCCTCTCTTTGCAGAGCATTGGCTCTGGGCGTACGTGCTCCAGAGCTCCGGCTTGGGAGCTGGATGCATCGGTCCAGCCGCTCTGTGGCACGTGGGATCCTCCCAGGCCAGAGATCAAACCGGCGCCCCCTGCACTGCAAGGCGGTGTCCATACCCACTGGACCACCAGGGAAGCCCAATTTTCAGAATCATTTCTTTTGCAAATTACTTCAATGATTCCTTAGCCACTAACACAGTAATGGAAAAATGCAGGAATGTAGCTTTCTTTAAACCATTAACCATAAATTACTGTCAGAATTAATACCATTATTGACCATGTAATTGTCTTATTTATTTTAATAAATTTGATATCCCCTATTTACTAGTTTTCACATTATTCAACCCTAATAAAATCCATGAGACATTAAAATTATATGGCTAAGTTCTCCTAGAATAATTCAGAGATAAAAGCATAAACATTGTTGAGCCTGGAATATACTGGACATTTTATAAATTAGCCATTATAAGAACCTTATAAAATAGGTAATGTTGGTACATCTTAGATGTTGGAACTGAAGATTATGATGTCTTCTCAGATTCACACAGTTAGTAAGGAATATGGTCAAGGCTTAATTCCATATATCTGGCATCAAAGCCCATAGTGTTAAATCTGCCATGCACTATTATCACTAAATATCAGCAACCTTTTGAATTTTGGGGGAATGGGATAATATCAGTGGACATCAAGAATCACTGAGTTAACAAAGCATAGAATTTTGCACAATTACATGTAGCTTACGTATGAAATGTAGGTTCTTTGAAACTACTTCCTCAGCATATACTATGCAGGTTCTTTGAAACTACTTCCTCAGCATATACTATGCAAAGCACCTAAGCTATCTTACCTCTGCCTTAGATTCTAAATGCTGCAATACACTGTGTTTATGTGCTCCACATTAAGTTGTGGACTCCTCAAGGAAAACTACTATGTAGTATTCCACCTTCATAAATCTTGGTCTCATTTCTTTCTTCTTTTTGGCCACTTCTATTGATCTTTCATTTATCTATTTCCATCCATCTTTGTTCCTTGGCCTGCATGGGCCTCCCATCATAGTGGCCTCTCTTTGCAGAGCATTGGCTCTGGGCGTACGTGCTCCAGAGCTCCGGCTTGGGAGCTGGATGCATCGGTCCAGCCGCTCTGTGGCACGTGGGATCCTCCCAGGCCAGAGATCAAACCGGCGCCCCCTGCACTGCAAGGTGGTGTCCATACCCACTGGACCACTAGGAAAGCCCAAACTTGGTCTCATTTCTTTACAGACTCTTTCCATTTCCCAAAAATATTTATACTTCCTGAGGGGCCCAACTGCTGATGCACACTCATAATACTAGGTGTCACTCCTAAAGAGGGGCCTTCTCTTTCTCTCTATGCTGTTCCTGCCTTCCTTATTCCACTCCCTGTTTGTCAGGTGTTTCCATGAGGAGAGAAAACGACTGCATCAAATTTCCTATGTCTCAGCCTTTTCCCCTTCTTCTCCACCATCTGGCCTTTGCCTGGTCTGATTGGCCCTGGTAAAATTTACCTGAAACTCAGAGGGTTTGCCCACAATCATTACTCCTACATTTCTTATTTATACAGTTGAAAAAAGGGATAAGAGAAGAGATAAATGAAGATGACAGAGGTAGGATGGAATGAAAACCCTCTGGAAAATAAACAATAATGGACAATTAGAATGCTTCAACAATGAATCCTTTAACAAATATTAATTGCAGCAACCTTATTTTGTGAACACTTCACTGTGTCATTATGAATGGCAATAACAAAGAATCAGTTTATTCAGAGATAATTGGCTTCCACTTAGGAAATGATAAAAGCTGAGCAAAACTTTCAACACACTGTGCTGTGTTTTGATGGATTCTCTTGAGTCCCTCCTTGAAATCACTGCTGTGGAGCGAGCACCTGTCCTCGGAGACTCATTATTAAGGTGTCATTCTCCTGTTCACCTGACGTTTAAAAATACTGTTTGTAGTAGCATGATATGACTGATTGATTCCTTGAAGCTGTATGTTCTGTGTTAATTAGTACTTGAAAACGATCTTAAATTATAGAATGAAATAGTTAAAGTATAAGAAGTCAACAGCTGACAGGGCTGCCCGGGTGGCTCAGTGGTGAAGACATTGGCTGCTGATGCGGGAGATGAGGGCTCCATCCCCGGGTTGGGAAGGCCCCCTGGAGGAGGAAATGGACACCCACTCCAGTATTCTTTTTTTTTTTTTAAGATTTTATTTATTTATTTATTTTGGGCGGGGGTCGGGTTGGGGAGGGAGGGGAGTGGGCAGGCCACTCCTATCGGTCTTTCATTTGTCTAGTTTCATCCATCTTTGTTCTTTGGCCCGTGTGGGCCTCCCATCGCGGTGGCCTCTGTTGTTGCAGAGCGCCGGCTCTGGGCGCATGCGCTCCAGAGCTCCAGCTCGGTAGTTGGACACATCGGTCCAGCCGCTCTGCGGCACATGGGATCTTCCCAGGCCAGGGATTGAACCGGCGCCCCTTGCACTGCAAGGCGGTGTCCTTACCCACGGGACCACCAGGGGAAGCCCCCACTCCAGTATTCTTGCCTGGAGAATTCCATGGACAGAGGAGCCCGGCTGGCGACAGTCCATGGAATCCCAGCAGAGTCGGTTAGCGACTAAACAACAACAAATAGCTGATGTAGAAATTACCTGGCTCAAATCCAGAACGAAGGTGATGACTTCTTAATGATCTCAGTGTCGACTTCATCCAGTTTCAGTTAATCAATGCAAGGTAGGATGGAATGAAAACCCTCTGGAAAATAAACAATAATGGACAATTAGAATGCTTCAACAATGAATCCTTTAACAAATATTAATTGCAGCAACCTTATTTTGTGAACACTTCACTGTGTCATTATGAATGGCAATAACAAAGAATCAGTTTATTCAGAGATAATTGGCTTCCACTTAGGAAATGATAAAAGCTGAGCAAAACTTTCAACACACTGTGCTGTGTTTTGATGGATTCTCTTGAGTCCCTCCTTGAAATCACTGCTGTGGAGCGAGCACCTGTCCTCGGAGACTCATTATTAAGGTGTCATTCTCCTGTTCACCTGACGTTTAAAAATACTGTTTGTAGTAGCATGATATGACTGATTGATTCCTTGAAGCTGTATGTTCTGTGTTAATTAGTACTTGAAAACGATCTTAAATTATAGAATGAAATAGTTAAAGTATAAGAAGTCAACAGCTGACAGGGCTGCCCGGGTGGCTCAGTGGTGAAGACATTGGCTGCTGATGCGGGAGATGAGGGCTCCATCCCCGGGTTGGGAAGGCCCCCTGGAGGAGGAAATGGACACCCACTCCAGTATTCTTTTTTTTTTTTTAAGATTTTATTTATTTATTTATTTTGGGCGGGGGTCGGGTTGGGGAGGGAGGGGAGTGGGCAGGCCACTCCTATCGGTCTTTCATTTGTCTAGTTTCATCCATCTTTGTTCTTTGGCCCGTGTGGGCCTCCCATCGCGGTGGCCTCTGTTGTTGCAGAGCGCCGGCTCTGGGCGCATGCGCTCCAGAGCTCCAGCTCGGTAATTGGACACATCGGTCCAGCCGCTCTGCGGCACGTGGGATCTTCCCAGGCCAGGGATTGAACCGGCGCCCCTTGCACTGCAAGGCGGTGTCCTTACCCACGGGACCACCAGGGGAAGCCCCCACTCCAGTATTCTTGCCTGGAGAATTCCATGGACAGAGGAGCCCGGCTGGCGACAGTCCATGGAATCCCAGCAGAGTCGGTTAGCGACTAAACAACAACAAATAGCTGATGTAGAAATTACCTGGCTCAAATCCAGAACGAAGGTGATGACTTCTTAATGATCTCAGTGTCGATACCTGTTCATCCGTTCAATCCTGCTTTGTCAGTTAATCAATGCAAGGATTCCCTCAAAAATTTTAATTTGGTGACAAGTATATTTAAGACACAGAAAACAGACCATCAAGACAGTATTTGTGTTCCAAAAACGCTGGTACTGTGTCCCACCAAATGTGAAGCATATAAGAAAGCAAGTGAGCTTTAGAATGTTATAAAGTGTTTATGTGGTACCATGGTAAAGCATGTGGCGTCTAATGGAGGCTTGGTTGAGTGAATCACAGTCTGAAAGTAAAATTACATTATACAGATAAAAAAGATTGCTCCAAACATACAACTCATAATAATAACATGGAGAACATGACCAATACAAAGTTTGTTTCAGTTTATGTATTTTGACATCTGCTCTAAATTCAGCACAGTCGATAAAGAATCCACCGCCAATGCAGAAGACCTGGATTTGATTCCTGGGCAGGGGAAAATCCCTGGAGGAGCAAATGGCAGCCCAGTCCTGTATTCTTGCCAGGGAAATGCCACGGACAGAGGGACCTGGTGGGCTCCAGGGTTCATAGGGCCGCAGAGAGTCGGACACGTCTTAGTGACTAGACCGCCACCACCACCAAATTCCCAGAGCTTCTGCTCTCCAGGCCAAATCATGATGCATTCTGAGTCTCTTGGGTCTAAGGAAAAGAAAATTGGGACACAGAGACTAAATTCAAAACATTTCAGATTTCTTTTTTTTCTCTGATCATCTCAGTGCCCAGACCACGCACACCACATGGTCAGGATCTACCCCTGCTTCTCCAACAGGGAACCCCCAGAGGAAGAGGTATACCATATCAACTACAATATATAGCATATACTATATAAAATTATATATTTTGTATACAGAGATTTGCCAAAGAAAATTACATATGTGAACACAGAGAGAAACATATATTGTAATTTGCTGTAACACTATTTTTACTAGGCTAAATTGAAAACTCGTCAGTAGCTTTTCTACTGTTGAATTCAAAATTAATTGTGGTATAGTCACATAGTGGCTTGCTAAAGAGAATCTGTTATCTGCAATACATGCCAGCAGAGTAGATAGCTGATGTAGAAATTACCTGGCTCAAATCCAGAACGAAGGTGATGACTTCTTAATGATCTCAGTGTCGATACCTGTTCATCCGTTCAATCCTGCTTTGTCAGTTAATCAATGCAAGGATTCCTCAAAATTTTAATTTGGTGACAAGTATATTTAAGACACAGAAAACAGACCATCAAGACAGTATTTGTGTTCCAAAAACGCTGGTACTGTGTCCCACCAAATGTGAAGCATATAAGAAAGCAAGTGAGCTTTAGAATGTTATAAAGTGTTTATGTGGTACCATGGTAAAGCATGTGGCGTCTAATGGAGGCTTGGTTGAGTGAATCACAGTCTGAAAGTAAAATTACATTATACAGATAAAAAAGATTGCTCCAAACATACAACTCATAATAATAACATGGAGAACATGACCAATACAAAGTTTGTTTCAGTTTATGTATTTTGACATCTGCTCTAAATTCAGCACAGTCGATAAAGAATCCACCGCCAATGCAGAAGACCTGGATTTGATTCCTGGGCAGGGAAGATCCCCTGGAGGAGCAAATGGCAGCCCAGTCCTGTATTCTTGCCAGGGAAATGCCACGGACAGAGGGACCTGGTGGGCTCCAGGGTTCATAGGGCCGCAGAGAGTCGGACACGTCTTAGTGACTAGACCGCCACCACCACCAAATTCCCAGAGCTTCTGCTCTCCAGGCCAAATCATGATGCATTCTGAGTCTCTTGGGTCTAAGGAAAAGAAAATTGGGACACAGAGACTAAATTCAAAACATTTCAGATTTCTTTTTTTTCTCTGATCATCTCAGTGCCCAGACCACGCACACCACATGGTCAGGATCTACCCCTGCTTCTCCAACAGGGAACCCCCAGAGGAAGAGGTATACCATATCAACTACAATATATAGCATATACTATATAAAATTATATATTTTGTATACAGAGATTTGCCAAAGAAAATTACATATGTGAACACAGAGAGAAACATATATTGTAATTTGCTGTAACACTATTTTTACTAGGCTAAATTGAAAACTCGTCAGTAGCTTTTCTACTGTTGAATTCAAAATTAATTGTGGTATAGTCACATAGTGGCTTGCTAAAGAGAATCTGTTATCTGCAATACATGCAAAAGTGTCTTATGTGCTTATAATTTGTGCCCAGTTGTTTACATTCAGAATGAAAAACAAATTTTTTCAGACATCTAGATCGGTGGCTCTCAACTGTGATGTGAAAATGTCTGTAGAAATTGTTGATTGTCTCAGACACTGGCATCTAGTGGCTAGAGGTCACGGATCCTGCTAAACAGCCCCCCACAAGACTCATCTTGCCCCATATGCCCATAGTGCTAAGGTTGAGAAAACCTTGATTGGAATTAAAGTGTAAGTAAAGATGTGTAAGACCATAACAACAGAAAATGCAAAATGTTTGGAGAGATATATAAAAGTTGATTAAGAAATGTTGTATTATAAATTACTCATGGCTTAAAGGGCAAGATTTTAAAGATTCTTATTTGTCTCAAATTGCTTATAGATTCAGTGCACTTCTAGATATAATTTCAGCATTTGATTCTGTAGCCATGTGAACCCTATCCTGTAAATTCAAATGAAGAGGGACTCCCAGAATGACATAGATAATCTAGAGAAGGAAAAGCTAGATTTGCAAGACCAGATGTAAGAAGTCATTATGAAGGTTTTCCCTAGATTCTCAGGTTTTATTTATATATTTTCTTAAGGCTTTGATTTCCCACCCCCTTATTTATATCTTTACTTCCTCTGGAATTAATCTCATTTTAGATATGATATAGTGATGCTGCTGTCAATATTTTCTACAAACTAAGGAACTCGAGTTGTAATTATCTCATTGATTGAAGTAGTATTTAGGAAATTGGTTGAAGTTCACAATTGTTTTATTTATTTATAGTATGGTTGGTAAACTTTAGTTGGATTACATATGATCAAAGAAAATTAGCTGCATAATTTTTTAATTTTATTGTTATATTTGCTTACTTTTAAAATAATTCTTCAAAGAGTTCGTTTATTTACATTACAAGTGTTCTTTATTCTTGAAACATATATGACATATAACACTGTGTAAATAAGGTTTATGAGAGGTTGTTTTGATCTATACCATAACATAATTGCCATTGTAGCAATAGTTAGCACCTGTGTCATTTCACATCAAAACTTGTGTTTTAAAATGCAATAGATATAGTTTAATGCATCATTCTTTATGCTTAGCCTTCTTTGTATTCTTAAAATATCTTTACCTAAAGCAATGTAATAGAGAATTCCACAGTGAAACTAAATTCAACTTTTAAGACTGTTTGGAAATTCAGCTGTTTTAAATCCCCTCAAAATAGGGTGCAAGAGAGAGCGAGATATGAGATGGGAGTTGAAAAGGAGATCCCTTTTGGATTTGGGGCAATTTTATGTTGCAAATACACCATTGTGAGTTTGTTTGCATCACTGATGAGGGAATAGGGTTCTGAATCCTTCTTTTCTCTTAGGTAAGACTACTAGGTCCAGAAATGCACGAACTCTTCTAGGAGTTTTCGAATAACAAACACACAGGGGAATATACACGTGACTGTTAAAAATCATTAATTAGTCCCTTTCAGTTACTGTTCTGATTATCCAGGAAACCCAAGAGGAATCATATTCCCTGAGAAAGTAAATCAAGGTAAACTCCTGCCTGTTTAGCTATGTTCGTTTCCATTCTCTGCCTTTCAACTAGTTGGGTGCTTGAACAGAAATGACCCACTCTTTCTCTAGAAGCAACAAGAGGTATACCAGCTCTTTGAGTAGGAACTTGCAAACAAGTGCCTCAGCATAGCCTGTAGAAAACTGAAGCACTTTGATGGGGTGAGGGGATAAACACAAGTTTGTTTTCTATTGAAATGAATCCCATAGTAAAAGGTGAGTTCTTAGAAAGGTAGATTTCTCTCATTCCCACTTGCTTTCCTTCTTACACTTCCATTCAGAGATAAGCTGCTTGGGGATTGTTAGGCTTCCTTCTAAACGTGGTTATAAAGTCTTTGTCTCTCATTCTCTTTTTTTCTCTATGTTTATTCTCTCTCTCTCTCTCTCACTCACACACACACATACTGCATATATATGTATGTATATGTATATACACACAGCATATACATGTCTGTATACCTACAGGTAGTAATAAGGACCTATGAATAGTGACTAAGTTGCTACGGCATGAGCACACAAGTGAAATGTCAATCCCTCTCATGGATTCTCCTGCCTACGTCCTAGACTACCTTGCAAATCAGCCGATAAAAATTTCATACTTTAGTGTAAATGTGATTTATCCTGTTGATGGGACCGACTAGTACAGTAGACATTTAAGAGACATTTTTGTTCCACTTTTGTGTTCTGTTATCCACATAGGTGATTAGGGTAATTGTCTTTGTTATTTACTCTTTCATTTGAAGGCTCCAGCTTTAATGTAGCTTAAGGCACATTGTGTGGCGATAGGATGACTTTGTATGGATTTTGCTGAGAGCAGACAAACGTTTCTCTCCTGTTGGAGGCTTCCCTTGAAAAACAGTAAGAATCTTGACTTCAACAATATTTTGGATTAAATGAAGACCATTTTCCTCACTTTCCATCATATACAATTCCAACTTTTCTTGACATTAAGCTAGCATAGGTCCTTTCCTCTTACATTGGTTCTGTCTTTCTTGTCACAGGTAGTAACCTACTACCTTATTTACAACTGTAAATAAGAATCAAATACTTGATGGAATTGTCTTATCTTATGGGGCCGTCACCTGGATTTCTGAGTATGAGGAGTGGAGGATGGGAGAGGGATATCATTTCTGGAAAGCCAATACTAGATAACACTTAGTTAGATATTTAAGTTAGACATATGTATTAATATATTAGAAGCCAGCATGTACCTTGGATTATGGTTGGGATAACATACATGAATTTTATGTTCTTAGAACCTCCTAGAATTTAGTCTAAAATAAGGCCAGTGTGAGGCCAGCAGTATGATGAGGGTTGGTATTTTCTGGATCATATGGGAAGTTGTGGGGATTCTGTATGGGGTTCAGGTTCTTAATCTGCTCTGAGAGTATTTCCTGTCTAAGAGGTGGTGGTGTCAATAAGACACCAGTACCAATACCAGTGATGAACTCTTCCTGAAGTTGTGGCTTTGAAACTCTGAACTCTCTATAGTACAGGAGAATTTGTTTGTTTTTACTGCCTCCTTCGCTCACTCCGTCTTTCTCTCCATACTTTCTATATCTATATGATTTTTAAAGCAAGACAACAATTTCATATAATGTGGTATTATTTACTGTGTACTTACAAAGTGTTGGGTACTTTGCTAATTACGTTACATTTTTTATCCTAGTTAGTACCTACACCTTCACTGAGGCAGGTGTTCCTGTGCCCCACATGAGATCTCAGGAGAAGCTGAGACATTGATTTCAACTTTGTGAGACCTGGAGAGAAGACCCAGGTGATCTGACCCATAGAAGTATCAAACAGAAAGTTAGAATTACAGTATCTTTCATTTGAAGGCTCCAGCTTTAATGTAGCTTAAGGCACATTGTGTGGCGATAGGATGACTTTGTATGGATTTTGCTGAGAGCAGACAAACGTTTCTCTCCTGTTGGAGGCTTCCCTTGAAAAACAGTAAGAATCTTGACTTCAACAATATTTTGGATTAAATGAAGACCATTTTCCTCACTTTCCATCATATACAATTCCAACTTTTCTTGACATTAAGCTAGCATAGGTCCTTTCCTCTTACATTGGTTCTGTCTTTCTTGTCACAGGTAGTAACCTACTACCTTATTTACAACTGTAAATAAGAATCAAATACTTGATGGAATTGTCTTATCTTATGGGGCCGTCACCTGGATTTCTGAGTATGAGGAGTGGAGGATGGGAGAGGGATATCATTTCTGGAAAGCCAATACTAGATAACACTTAGTTAGATATTTAAGTTAGACATATGTATTAATATATTAGAAGCCAGCATGTACCTTGGATTATGGTTGGGATAACATACATGAATTTTATGTTCTTAGAACCTCCTAGAATTTAGTCTAAAATAAGGCCAGTGTGAGGCCAGCAGTATGATGAGGGTTGGTATTTTCTGGATCATATGGGAAGTTGTGGGGATTCTGTATGGGGTTCAGGTTCTTAATCTGCTCTGAGAGTATTTCCTGTCTAAGAGGTGGTGGTGTCAATAAGACACCAGTACCAATACCAGTGATGAACTCTTCCTGAAGTTGTGGCTTTGAAACTCTGAACTCTCTATAGTACAGGAGAATTTGTTTGTTTTTACTGCCTCCTTCGCTCACTCCGTCTTTCTCTCCATACTTTCTATATCTATATGATTTTTAAAGCAAGACAACAATTTCATATAATGTGGTATTATTTACTGTGTACTTACAAAGTGTTGGGTACTTTGCTAATTACGTTACATTTTTTATCCTAGTTAGTACCTACACCTTCACTGAGGCAGGTGTTCCTGTGCCCCACATGAGATCTCAGGAGAAGCTGAGACATTGATTTCAACTTTGTGAGACCTGGAGAGAAGACCCAGGTGATCTGACCCATAGAAGTATCAAACAGAAAGTTAGAATTACAGTATGGTGTTAAGCTAATAATATTTATGATAGAACAGTAGACACTTAAAGTGCATTTCTCACATTTTTTGCATATATTTGTGTGTGTGAGAGAGAGAAGAGAGGGAGAAGATGCAATCATTCTGTCTCTTTCTCCAAAGGAGATTTTTGATATACAGAGTTGAGTATGACCCTAGAACTATGTAGCATGTATGAGACAGTTTCTGTAAATAGAGTGGGTTCTCAGTTCTCAATTAAATGCTGGGTTGTCCTGATGTTCCGACAGAGACACCAAAGTAGTGGAGAAATGACAAACGTGAGCGTAGTGACAGCCTTCATCTTCACGGGCCTTCCCCATGCACCAGAGCTGGACACGTTCCTCTTTGGAATCTTCCTGATGATCTATGTCCTCACTGTGGTGGGGAACCTCCTCATCCTCCTGGTGATCATGGTGGATCCCTGCCTCCACACCCCCATGTATTACTTCCTGACCAACCTCTCCTTCATTGACATGTGGTTCTCCACGGTCACTGTGCCCAAATTGCTGATGACCCTGATGTCCGCAGAAGGCTGGGTGATCTCTTTTCACAGCTGTGTGGCCCAGCTCTACTCCTTCCACTTCCTGGGCAGCACTGAGTGCTTCCTCTACACGGTCATGTCCTATGACCGGTTCCTGGCCATCAGTTACCCGCTCAGGTATGCCAGCATGATGCGTGGGAGGACGTGTGCCCTCCTGGCCACCACCACATGGCTGAGTGGTTCTCTGCACTCGGCTGTCCAGACCACACTGACATTCCATTTACCCTTCTGTGGACCCAACCAGATCCAGCATTATTTCTGTGATGCACCGCCTATCCTCCAACTGGCCTGTGCAGACACCTCCACCGTGGAGATGGTGATCTTTGTCAGCATTGGAGTGGTGGCCTCAGGCTGCTTTCTGTTGATAGTGCTGTCCTATGTGTCCATTGTCCATTCCATCCTGAAGATCCGCACCTCAGAGGGGAGGTGGAGAGCCTTCCAGACCTGTGCCTCCCACTGCATTGTGGTCCTTTGCTTCTTTATTCCCTGCGTTTTTATTTACCTGAGACCCGGCTCCAAGGAGCCTATGGATGGGATTGTGGCTGTTTTCTACACTGTGCTGACACCCCTTCTGAACCCTGTGGTGTACACCCTGAGGAACAAGGAAGTCAAGAAAGCTCTATTGAAGTTTAAAGACAAGGTAGTGTGTTCACAGAGCAGATAACCTCTGCATTGTAGATTTGCTCATTTAACAAATATCGTATAATGTAAAATACTATAATGCAATGTAGAAATATAATATAGTATAATCTATAATTTTAACAGTCTGAAATGTGTTATATACATAGTTCTTAGTGTTAAACTTTAACCAAATTTGTTTGTCAGGAATATTTGCTTCAAAAACTTTTGAAATTGAAAAAGTTACAAATTTTTTTTACAATGAACATACTGCATTCTGATTTATGAACTAATTTCTCTGTATCACATTTATTTTACTTTTTTCCCTAATCTTATTCTCATATAATTGACATATGACATCTCGTTTTCCTTTTTTAAAAGTAAATATTTACCCTGGATCTTGAATTCAGGGTAGCAAGTTATTTACATGTACCTGAATTGACTCAGTCAGGACTCACATTGATATTATGCTGTTTTTGCTTATGTCTTATGCACACAAATTTAGGGATGTAGAATCTTGGGGACACTGTTCAAGAACAGCCACAATCATCTGAGGTCACTTACTCAGAGATATAGCTGTGCACCTGCCCCCTCAGTTCTTTTTGTGGCTGTGTGTGTGTGTGTGTGTGTGTGTGTGTGTGTGAGTGTGTGGGTGTGAGTGTGCTTGTGAAGGTCCCAAGTTAACTATCCCTCTTCCCAGCACATCTTGACCCTGGTCAGTGCTCCCACATTGAAAAAGTTCCACTCTTCTGAGCAGCTTGTTGTCTCTCTAGCTAGGTCTGCCACTATAAGGAAGTATCACCACCTTCAGAGAGCCCTGTGGTTTCTCAACCTTGGGCAGTGGATCAGAAGGAAGCTACCATGAGACACTGCCAGTCTCCCTCACATAATCTGACCTTGAACTCCTGTGTTAACAGACCAGGTGCCCATATTCAGACAGCCATACTACTGGGTCATTTTATTTACCTGAGACCCGGCTCCAAGGAGCCTATGGATGGGATTGTGGCTGTTTTCTACACTGTGCTGACACCCCTTCTGAACCCTGTGGTGTACACCCTGAGGAACAAGGAAGTCAAGAAAGCTCTATTGAAGTTTAAAGACAAGGTAGTGTGTTCACAGAGCAGATAACCTCTGCATTGTAGATTTGCTCATTTAACAAATATCGTATAATGTAAAATACTATAATGCAATGTAGAAATATAATATAGTATAATCTATAATTTTAACAGTCTGAAATGTGTTATATACATAGTTCTTAGTGTTAAACTTTAACCAAATTTGTTTGTCAGGAATATTTGCTTCAAAAACTTTTTGAAATTGAAAAAGTTACAAATTTTTTTTACAATGAACATACTGCATTCTGATTTATGAACTAATTTCTCTGTATCACATTTATTTTACTTTTTTCCCTAATCTTATTCTCATATAATTGACATATGACATCTCGTTTTCCTTTTTTAAAAGTAAATATTTACCCTGGATCTTGAATTCAGGGTAGCAAGTTATTTACATGTACCTGAATTGACTCAGTCAGGACTCACATTGATATTATGCTGTTTTTGCTTATGTCTTATGCACACAAATTTAGGGATGTAGAATCTTGGGGACACTGTTCAAGAACAGCCACAATCATCTGAGGTCACTTACTCAGAGATATAGCTGTGCACCTGCCCCCTCAGTTCTTTTTGTGGCTGTGTGTGTGTGTGTGTGTGTGTGTGTGTGAGTGTGTGGGTGTGAGTGTGCTTGTGAAGGTCCCAAGTTAACTATCCCTCTTCCCAGCACATCTTGACCCTGGTCAGTGCTCCCACATTGAAAAAGTTCCACTCTTCTGAGCAGCTTGTTGTCTCTCTAGCTAGGTCTGCCACTATAAGGAAGTATCACCACCTTCAGAGAGCCCTGTGGTTTCTCAACCTTGGGCAGTGGATCAGAAGGAAGCTACCATGAGACACTGCCAGTCTCCCTCACATAATCTGACCTTGAACTCCTGTGTTAACAGACCAGGTGCCCATATTCAGCACAGCCATACTATGCTGGGTCATTTCACTATGGATGGTGGCGATGGTCATGTGGCCGCAAGAGCTCCTTCTCTGAAGACCTTAGAGTCTTAGAAGTTCAAATCTACTAAACCTCAACCTGCTGTGGGAAGGGGTCACCCTACATTGCAGGGAGCCGAAGGTGCTTCCTATGTAGAAAGTGGAAAAATTAAAGTGTGATAAATTCCCTTTAATACCATAGGATTTTAATATATTTCTTTTACAAATTAGAAAAATAAGGCCTGGGCTTC
This sequence comes from Tragulus kanchil, assembly GCA_022376925.1. Classification (NCBI taxonomy): domain Eukaryota; kingdom Metazoa; phylum Chordata; class Mammalia; order Artiodactyla; family Tragulidae; genus Tragulus; species Tragulus kanchil. The sequence continues at coordinate 152,802,786 of JAIOJX010000006.1, forward strand.
CCTTGGTGGTCCAGTGGATAAGGACACCACCTTGCAGTGCAAGGGGCGCCGGTTCGATCCCTGGCCTGGGAAGATCCCACGTGCCGTGGAGCGGCTGGGCCGATGTGTCCAATCACCGAGCGGGAGCTCTGGGGCGCATGCGCCCAGAGCCGGCGCTCTGCGACAACAGACGCCACCGCGACGGGAGGCCCACAGGAGCCAAAGAACAAAGATGGATGAAAATGGAGAAATGAAAGACCAATAGAAGTGGCCCGCCCGCTCCCTTCCCTCCCCAACCAGACCCCCGCCCAAAATAAATAAATAAATAAATAATTTTTTTGGGGGGGGGGGTCGGGGGTCGGGTTGGGAAGGGAGGGGAGCGGGCGGGCCACTTCTATTGGTCTTTCATTTGTCTATTTTCATCCATCTTTGTTTTTTGGCTCCTGTGGGCCTCCCATCGCGGTGGCGTCTGTCGTTGCAGAGCACCGGCTCTGGGCGCATGCGCCCCAGAGCTCCGGCTCGGTGATTGGACACATCGGCCCAGCCGCTCTACGGCACGTGGGATCTTCCCAGGCCAGGGATCGAACCGGCGCCCCTTGCACTGCAAGGTGGTGTCCTTACCCACTGGACCACCAGGGGAAGCCCCTAAATAAATAAATCTTAAAAAAAAAAGAAAAATAAGGCCTGGTAAAGACAAAATACTTTAAAAAATCCAATGTTATGCAGCCCATACCAGTGGACTTCCATGTGCAATGGATGAAGTACAGTACCTGCACGCAATCAAAAGTAAATATTGGTTCAAATAAGTTTAGAACTAATTAAATGGAAATTTTTCTCATTTTCATCTGTAAAGAATTTTCTCACAATACTGTAGTTAACAGACCCAGGTGCGCCATATCCCCAAGCACCTGTGTTAACAGCCAGGTACCCTATGCTGGGTCATTTCACTATGGATGGTGGCGATGGTCATGTGGCCGCAAGAGCTCCTTCTCTGAAGACCTTAGAGTCTTAGAAATTCAAATCTACTAAACCTCAACCTGCTGTGGGAAGGGGTCACCCTACATTGCAGGGAGCCGAAGGTGCTTCCTATGTAGAAAGTGGAAAAATTAAAGTGTGATAAATTCCCTTTAATACCATAGGATTTTAATATATTTCTTTTACAAATTAGAAAAATAAGGCCTGGGCTTCCCTTGGTGGTCCAGTGGATAAGGACACCACCTTGCAGTGCAAGGGGCGCCGGTTCGATCCCTGGCCTGGGAAGATCCCACGTGCCGTGGAGCGGCTGGGCCGATGTGTCCAATCACCGAGCGGGAGCTCTGGGGCGCATGCGCCCAGAGCCGGCGCTCTGCGACAACAGACGCCACCGCGACGGGAGGCCCACAGGAGCCAAAGAACAAAGATGGATGAAAATGGAGAAATGAAAGACCAATAGAAGTGGCCCCCGCTCCTTCCCTCCCCAACCAGACCCCGCCCAAAATAAATAAATAAATAAATAATTTTTGGGGGGTCGGGGTCGGGTTGGGAAGGGAGGGAGCGGCGGCCACTTCTATTGGTCTTTCATTTGTCTATTTTCATCCATCTTTGTTTTTTGGCTCCTGTGGGCCTCCCATCGCGGTGGCGTCTGTCGTTGCAGAGCACCGGCTCTGGGCGCATGCGCCCCAGAGCTCCGGCTCGGTGATTGGACACATCGGCCCAGCCGCTCTACGGCACGTGGGATCTTCCCAGGCCAGGGATCGAACCGGCGCCCCTTGCACTGCAAGGTGGTGTCCTTACCCACTGGACCACCAGGGGAAGCCCCTAAATAAATAAATCTTAAAAAAAAAAGAAAAATAAGGCCTGGTAAAGACAAAATACTTTAAAAAATCCAATGTTATGCAGCCCATACCAGTGGACTTCCATGTGCAATGGATGAAGTACAGTACCTGCACGCAATCAAAAGTAAATATTGGTTCAAATAAGTTTAGAACTAATTAAATGATTTGTATCTCAATTTCTCATCTGTGAAAGACATTTTCTCACAATACTGTTATGAGAATTAAATGAGTTGGTATAAGTAAAAGTGCTTTGAGTAATGTGTTAGTCACTCAGGCTTGTCTGACTCTTTGTGACCCCACGGACTGTACTAGTACCGATACACAATAGAATTGAAGTTTTAAAATTTACAATCGTAATTGAAATTTTAAAATTTAAACCCGGGACCAGTAGGTAGATAGCCTGATCCTCATACTCAGCATTTTTACAAACTATTTCAGTGATTCACTAGTCACTAATACAGTATTTTTGAAGGTGCGTGAATGCAGTTTTCTTTAAATCACTGATAATAAATTACTATAATGATTAACACCATTACTGACAATCTAATTACTCTGAATGTTTTGATAAATATGACTTTCCCATGTTTACTGGTTTCCAAGTAATTTAACTACAATAGAACCCACGAAACATTAAAATTAAATGGAAATAAATTAGTCTAGAACAATTGAAATGCAAAAACATAAATGTTATTGAGCTTGGGGCACAGTAGACACTATTTTGTTGCTTTTGCTAGAGACTTTACCATTCCATGAACCCTTTGACATAGGAACTGTTGATGTATACAGGTGAGCAAATTGAAGATGATTAGGTTGCTTACTCAAATTCACGCAGTTTGTAAGGAATATGGTCAAGGCTTGATGCCAAACACCCACACCAAAACAAATGGAGCTAAATTCTACCCTGCATTTCTAGAAAAGAATTTCAGGAGGCTTTTAATTCTTTGAGGACAGTAGAATATCCATGAACATGAATAATCACTGAAATGACAAAGCACAGAATTCTGTACAATTATGTGAACACGTGGGATCTTCAGGCCGGTCGACTCGCTCACCGCACTGGACCACCAGGGGAAGCCCCTAAATAAATAAATCTTAAAAAAAAAAGAAAAATAAGGCCTGGTAAAGACAAAATACTTTAAAAAATCCAATGTTATGCAGCCCATACCAGTGGACTTCCATGTGCAATGGATGAAGTACAGTACCTGCACGCAATCAAAAGTAAATATTGGTTCAAATAAGTTTAGAACTAATTAAATGATTTGTATCTCAATTTCTCATCTGTGAAAGACATTTTCTCACAATACTGTTATGAGAATTAAATGAGTTGGTATAAGTAAAAGTGCTTTGAGTAATGTGTTAGTCACTCAGGCTTGTCTGACTCTTTGTGACCCCACGGACTGTACTAGTACCGATACACAATAGAATTGAAGTTTTAAAATTTACAATCGTAATTGAAATTTTAAAATTTAAACCCGGGACCAGTAGGTAGATAGCCTGATCCTCATACTCAGCATTTTTACAAACTATTTCAGTGATTCACTAGTCACTAATACAGTATTTTTGAAGGTGCGTGAATGCAGTTTTCTTTAAATCACTGATAATAAATTACTATAATGATTAACACCATTACTGACAATCTAATTACTCTGAATGTTTTGATAAATATGACTTTCCCATGTTTACTGGTTTCCAAGTAATTTAACTACAATAGAACCCACGAAACATTAAAATTAAATGGAAATAAATTAGTCTAGAACAATTGAAATGCAAAAACATAAATGTTATTGAGCTTGGGGCACAGTAGACACTATTTTGTTGCTTTTGCTAGAGACTTTACCATTCCATGAACCCTTTGACATAGGAACTGTTGATGTATACAGGTGAGCAAATTGAAGATGATTAGGTTGCTTACTCAAATTCACGCAGTTTGTAAGGAATATGGTCAAGGCTTGATGCCAAACACCCACACCAAAACAAATGGAGCTAAATTCTACCCTGCATTTCTAGAAAAGAATTTCAGGAGGCTTTTAATTCTTTGAGGACAGTAGAATATCCATGAACATGAATAATCACTGAAATGACAAAGCACAGAATTCTGTACAATTATGTGTAGCTTATATATCAAATGCAGGTTATTTTAAACTACTTTCCCCCTCTCTACTATGAAAATCACCTTAGCAACCCTACCTCTGCTTGACTTGCTTTATAACAGTGTCTATTTATGAGCTCCACATTAAGTTGTGGACTTCTCAAGGAAAAATACTGTCTTTTCTTGTAGTAATCTACCTTCATAAATCTTGGTCTAATTTCTTTAGGATGTCTTCCCTGCTGCAGATTCTTTCCATTTCCAAATGTGTTTACATTTTTTTAGGGATCCAGCCTCTGATGTACACTTATAATATTAGGTGTCACTCCTAAACAGGTGCCTTTCCTTTCTCTCCATGCTGTTCCTGCCTTCCTTGTTCAAGTCCCTAAGGACCTGTCAGGTATTTCCATTAGGAGACAAAGCTGTTTCATCAAATGTCATGTGTTGAAACTTTCCCGCCTCTTCTTAAGCATCTGTCTCTCTCTCTCTTTTTTTTAATTATTTATTTATCTTTTGGGGAGTGGGGTGGGGAGGGAGGGGGGTGGGCGAGCCACTTCTATTGGTCTTTCATTTCTCTATTTTCATCCGTCTTTGTTCTTTGGCTCCTGTGGGCCTCCCATTGCGGTGGCCCCTGTCGTCGCAGAGCGCCGGCTCTGGGCGCACGTGCGCCAGAGCTCTGGCTCGGTAATTGGACACATCGGTCCAGTCGCTCCGTGGCACGTGAGATCTTCCCAGGCCAGGGATCGAACCGGCGCCCCTTGCACTGCAAGGTGGTGTCCTTACCCACTGGACCACCAGGGGAAGCCCAGCATCTGTCTCTTATGTGCTATACTTGGCCCACTAAAATGTGCCCTGAAACTCAGAGGCTCTGCCCATAATCCTTCCCTACCTTTCTTCTTCATATAATTGAAAAAGCAGTAAGAAAGGAGAGAAAGGTGAAACAGATGGGATGACACGAAAAAACTCTGGAAAATAAAGTACAGTGATGGATAATTGCAATACTTTAATAATTAATCCTTTACATTATCAAATCATCATTGGAATAGCCTTATTTGTAAATACTTCCTTTTGCTATCATTATTCCCTAAGAGTTATGAGTTGCTGTTTTCAAAAGGGGAAAATAAAAAAAATAAAATAATTCACAAATGATACATGCACTCCACTTAAGGAATGATGAAAGCTGAGCAAAACTTTCAACACATTATGCTGTATTTTGATGTATTCTTGAGTCTCTCTTTGAAATAACTGCTGTGGAGCATTGAGCTTGCTCTTGAAGACTTGTTATTATGGCGTTGTTCCTCTGTTAACCTGAAATTTTAAATATTATCTGTAGTAACATCATGTATATGATTGATTCTTTGAAGTTGTGTTTTCTGAGTTAATTACTAGTTGAAAAGGATCTTAAATTATTGAAGTAAATAGTTAAATCGTTATAAGTGGCTAACATAGGAAGAATCTGACTCAAATCCAGAGTGAATAGGGATGACTCACAGTGAAAGAGCTGGCTTAAATCGTAACATTCAGGAAAAGAAGATTATGGCACCTGGTGCCATCACTTCCTGGCAAGTAAAAGGGGAAAAAGTGAGATGACCATTTATGGGTTCTGGGTAATTTTAGGTTCAGAATAAACAGTTGTGACTTTATCTGCATCATTAATAGGGAAACAGGTTAAGTGAATCCTTCTTTCCTCTTAGGTATAACTACCAGCTCCAGAAAGCCATGAACTCCTCTCAGGAGTCTACAGATAACAAACACATGGGAAAATATGTACGTAATTATTAAAAAAAAAAAAAAACCCTTTAATTAGTCCCTTTCTGTTGGTTTCCTATTCATCCAGGGAACCTGAACACCCAAGAGTAATTCTATTCCCTGGGAAAGTAAATCAAAGCACATTCTACCCATTTAGCTAATTTACCCTTCAATTTGTTGGATCCTTGAACAGAAATGAACCACTGTTTCTTGACAAGCAGTCAGAAGTATACCAGCTCTTTGAGTAGTAACTTCCAAATAAGTGCCTTGACATAGCAGGTAGAGTGTTCAATATTCTGTCAGGGTGAAGGAGAAACACAAATGAGTTTTCTATTGAAATAATCATGCAGTGCAGGTGAGTTCTTAGAAAGTCAAATTTCTCCCATTTCTACTTGCTCTCCTTCTTAAGCTTCCATTCAAAAATAAGGTGTTGTTAGCCTTCCTTCTAAATGTGCTTATCAAGTCCTGTCTGTCTCTCTGTTTCACTCTCTGTCTCTGTTTCCATTTTTTAAAATTCTTTCTCTCTTTAAGTGTATGTATATATGGCTCAAATGGTAAATAATCTGCCTGCAACTGGGGAGACCTGGATTCAATCCCTGGGTTGGGAAGATCTCCTGGAGAAAAAAATGGCAACCCACTCCAATATTCTTGCCTGAGAATTCCATGGACAGAGAAGCCTAGCAGGCTACAGTCCATGGGATCACAAAGAATCAGAAATGACTGAGTGCCTGACACACACACACACACATGCACACACACACACAAACTGCACACATTTATGTATATACACATACATAAAACATATACATATTTGTATGTGTACATAAAGCATCTACATATCTGTATGTATGCAGTTAGTAATAAGGGCATATGAATAGGGAAAAAGTTGCTACAGTGTGAACAGATAAGTTCAACCCTATTACCTCTCATTGATGCTTCTGCCTTAGGTCTCAGGCTACCTTGCAATTCACCTGATGAAAAAGTTCATACTTTATCTAATCGAAATGTGATTTATCCTTATTATGCGATCGCACTGGTAGAGTAGAAAATTTAGAGATACATTTGTTCCGTTTTTTAGATTCTGATACTAACATGGGTAATTAGGATAATTGTCATTGCTATTTACTCTTTCATTGAAGGTTATAGCTTTCATGTAGCTTAAGCCAGATTGTCAGGAGATAGTATCCATTCTGTTGGCTTTGCTAAGAATAGAGAATCTCGTTTCTCTCACATTGATGAGTCTTCCCTTGAAAAATAGTAACAATATTGAACTCAATAATATTTTGGATTAAAATAAAAGCATCACTTCTTCCTCTCTTTCCATTGTACATTTTCTCTTTTTTAATGTATTATTAAAATTTTGGCCTCTTTTATTGGTTATTTAGTTATTTTCATTCTTCTTTATTCCTCGGCCTGTGTGGGCCTCCCACCACAGAAGTTCTTCCCGCTACAGGGCACTGGCTTTGGGCGCATGCACTCCAGAGTGCTGGCTCTCTATTGGACACACTGGTCCAGCCATTCTGCGGCACATGGGATCTTCCCGGGCCAGAGATAGAACCGGTGCTCTCTGCACTGCAAGGCAGACTCTTCACCCACTGGACCACCAGGGAAGCCACATTGTACATTTTCTTAACATTAAACTAGCATAGATCCTTTTCTCTTACATTGGTTCCTTCTTGTTACAGGTGGTAGGGCTTACGTAAGAATAATATGCTTGATAGAATTATCTTCTCTTATGAGGTCATTGCTTGGATTTATGAGTATAAGAAGTGTAAGATGGAGGGAGGATATCTCCTTTAACAAAATTGATAATAGAAAATATCATATTTAAATATTTAGGATAGAAAGTGTATGTTAGAAAGCAGCCCTTACACAGTGGATTATGGTTGGGAGGACACAAATGAACTTTATGTTCTCAGAGCCTCATAAAAGACTACCTAAAATCGGACAAGTTTGACGTTGGCAGTGTTTCGAGAGCTGGCATTTTCTAGATCACATGACAGGTTGTTGGGATTCTGTATGAGGTTTAGATTCTTAACCTGCTCTGAAACTATTCCCTATATAAGTAGGTAGTGGTAGGTAGTCAGACACAAGTACCAATACCAGTGATGAAAATTTGCTCAGAGTTTTAGCTTTGAAATTGGAAAAAGTTTTCCTCCCTACGTTCTGTTTGTCCTTCTGTGGACCCAACCAGATTCAGCATTTCTTCTGCGATGCACCACCTCTCCTTGAAGGTTTTTTAGGGCTTTCATGTAGAAGATTTTAGTATCCATTCTGTTGGCTTTGCTAAGAATAGAGAATCTCGTTTCTCTCACATTGATGAGTCTTCCCTTGAAAAATAGTAACAATATTGAACTCAATAATATTTTGGATTAAAATAAAAGCATCACTTCTTCCTCTCTTTCCATTGTACATTTTCTCTTTTTTAATGTATTATTAAAATTTTGGCCTCTTTTATTGGTTATTTAGTTATTTTCATTCTTCTTTATTCCTCGGCCTGTGTGGGCCTCCCACCACAGAAGTTCTTCCCGCTACAGGGCACTGGCTTTGGGCGCATGCACTCCAGAGTGCTGGCTCTCTATTGGACACACTGGTCCAGCCATTCTGCGGCACATGGGATCTTCCCGGGCCAGAGATAGAACCGGTGCTCTCTGCACTGCAAGGCAGACTCTTCACCCACTGGACCACCAGGGAAGCCACATTGTACATTTTCTTAACATTAAACTAGCATAGATCCTTTTCTCTTACATTGGTTCCTTCTTGTTACAGGTGGTAGGGCTTACGTAAGAATAATATGCTTGATAGAATTATCTTCTCTTATGAGGTCATTGCTTGGATTTATGAGTATAAGAAGTGTAAGATGGAGGGAGGATATCTCCTTTAACAAAATTGATAATAGAAAATATCATATTTAAATATTTAGGATAGAAAGTGTATGTTAGAAAGCAGCCCTTACACAGTGGATTATGGTTGGGAGGACACAAATGAACTTTATGTTCTCAGAGCCTCATAAAAGACTACCTAAAATCGGACAAGTTTGACGTTGGCAGTGTTTCGAGAGCTGGCATTTTCTAGATCACATGACAGGTTGTTGGGATTCTGTATGAGGTTTAGATTCTTAACCTGCTCTGAAACTATTCCCTATATAAGTAGGTAGTGGTAGGTAGTCAGACACAAGTACCAATACCAGTGATGAAAATTTGCTCAGAGTTTTAGCTTTGAAATTGAGAAGTCTCTATAGCACAAGAATTTATTTACCCTGTCCAGACCACATTGACGTTCTGTTTGTCCTTCTGTGGACCCAACCAGATTCAGCATTTCTTCTGCGATGCACCACCTCTCCTTCAACTGGCCTGTGCAGACACCTCTGCCAATGAGATGGTGATCTTTGTCAGCATTAGTTTGGTGCTCTCAGGGTGCTTTTTCCTGATAGTGCTGTCCTATGTGTCCATCATCCATTCCATCCTGAAGATCCACACCTCAGAGGGCAGATGGAGAGCCTTCCAGACCTGTGCCTCCCACTGCATCGTGGTCCTTTGTTTCTTTGGCCCTGGTGTTTTCATTTACCTGAGACCAGCTTCCAAGGAGGTTGTGGATAGGATTGTGGCTGTTTTCTGCACTGTGCTGACACCCCTTCTGAACCCTGTGGTGTACACCCTGAGGAACAAGGAAGTGAAGAAAGCTGTGCTCAAGCTTAAAGACAAAGTAGTGTAGTGTATTCACAGAGCAAATAATTCTGCAGTGTAGACCTGCTCACTTTAAGAGATATAGTACTTAGTAGTATAATATAACATTGAGATATAGTATAGTATAATATAGTAATATAATTCCATCAATGTGATATATTTTTGTCAGTAGAAATACATATTACAATTTAAATAAAATATTAGGAATTTGTTTCACAGATTTTTTTCAAATTTAAAAAATTATAGTCTTTATGATGAGCATGCAATCCACTGATTTCTTTGTAATATATGCATTTTTACTTTTTCCCTAGTATTGTTGATCTATAATTAACATTTGACATAATTTTTACCTTTTTAAAAAGTAAATATTCAAGGGCTTCCCTGGTGGTCAAGTGGGTAAAGAGTCCGCCTTACAGTGCAAGGGGTGCTGGTTTGATCCATGGCTCAGGAAGATCCCGCGTGCCACGGAACAGCTGGACTGATGTATCCAATTACAAGCCAGCACTCTGGAGTGCTTGCACACAGAGCCAGAACTCTACAAGGAGAGAGGCCACTGCAATGGGAGGCCCACACAAGGCAAAAGAATAAAGATGGATGAATATAAATGGATAAAAACCAGTAAAGAGGCCAAAATTAAAATGTATATATATATATATATATATATATATATATAAAATTTTGAAAAGAGAAAAGTGTTTTTTTCTAAAAAAAAAAAAAAAAAGTAAACATTCAGCCTGGATCTTGGATGCAGAGGAGTGAATTATTTATATATAACTAAGCTGATAATATGTTTTATATTTTATGTCTTATGCAGACAAATAGGGGATGCAGAATCTTGGAGACACTATTCAAGATTAGCAAGAATTAGCAGAGGTTACTTAATGAATGCAGCTGTTCACTTGCCTGCTTAGCTCTTTTTCTGCCTTTGTGTGTGTTTGTGTCAGTGTGTGAGTGTGTGTGTATATGATAAGTGTGTACATGAAGGTATCAAGGTAACTACCCCTCTTCCCAGCACGTCTTGACCTTGGTTCATGCCCCACATTGAAAAAGTCCCATACTTCTGAGAGCTTGTTGTCTCTCCAGGTGGGTCTTCCAGGACAAGGAATTATTGCTGCCTTCAGAGAGCCGTTTATGAGGTCTGGTCAGTGTAATTGGGAGGAAGCTATGATCAGATACCTCTAGTCTGCATCACATAATCTGACCTGGAATTCCTGTATTAACGGACGAGGTGCCTGTGTTCAGCACAGCCATATTCTAAGCTGGGTCATTTTACTATGGATGGTGGAGACGGCCTGCTGCCCAGAGAGCGCACAAAGAGAAAGAGAGAAAGAGACAGACAGAGATCAAAAGCTTGGAGAAATGGCAAACGTGAGCCTAGTGACAGCCTTCATCCTCACGGGCCTTCCCCCTGCACCAGAGCTAGACACATTCCTCTTTGGAATCTTCCTGGTGGTCTATGTCCTCACTGTGGTGGGGAACCTCCTCATCTTGCTGGTGATCATGGTGAATCCTCACCTCCACACCCCCATGTATTATTTCCTGGCCAACCTGTCCTTCATTGACACGTGTTACTCCACGGTCACTGTGCCCAAATTGCTGATGACCCTGATGTCCGCAGAAGGCAGGGTGATCTCGTTTCACAGCTGTGTGGCCCAGCTCTACTCCTTCCACTTCCTGGGCAGCACTGAGTGCTTCCTCTACACGGTCATGTCCTATGACCGGTTCCTGGCCATCAGTTACCCGCTCAGGTATGCCAGCATGATGAGTGGGAGGACGTGTGCCCTCCTGGCCGCCACCACGTGGCTGAGTGGCTCTCTGCACTCGGCTGTCCATACCACACTGACGTTCCGTTTGCCCTTCTGTGGACCCAGGCAGATCCAGCATTATTTCTGTGATGCACCGCCTATCCTCCAACTGGCCTGTGCAGACACCTCTGCCAATGAGATGGTGATCTTTGTCAACATTGGGTTGGTGGTCTCAGGCTGCTTTCTGTTAATAGTGCTGTCCTATATGTCCATTGTCCATTCCATCCTGAAGATCCGCACCTTAGAGGGGAGATGGAGAGCCTTCCAGACCTGTGCCTCCCACTGCATTGTGGTCCTTTGTTTCTTTGGCCCTGGTGTTTTCATTTACCTGCGACCCGGCTCCAAGGAGGTTGTGGATAGGATCGTGGCTGTTTTCTACACTGTGCTGACACCCCTTCTGAACCCTGTGGTCTATACCCTGAGGAACAAGGAAGTGAAGAAGGCTGTGCTCAAGCTTAAAGACAAAGTAGTGTAGTGTATTCACAGATCAAATAATGTCTGCGATGTAGATCTGCTCACTTTAAAACATAGAGTACTAAGTAGTATAATATAATATTGAAATATAGTATAGTATAATATAGTAATATATTTCCATCAACATGATATATTTTTGTCAATAGAAATAAATATTACAATTTAAACAAAATATTAGGACTTTGTTTCACAATTTTTTTCAAATTTAAAATATTATAGTCTTTATGATGAGCGTGTAATCCACTCATTCTCTGTAACATATTTATTTTTATTTTAGCCCTAGTTTTGTTGATCTATAATTAACATTTTTTAAAAAAAATATCTATTTATGTTTTTTTTATTATTTATTTAATTGCATTGGGTCTTGCAGCATGCAGGATCTTCAATCTTTATTGGGCCACATGAACTCTTTTTTATTTTTTTAAATTTATTTTCATCATCTTTTCTCCTTGGCCTGTGTGGGCCTCCCATTGCAGCGGCCTCTCTCGTTGCAGAGCACCGGCTCTGAGCACATGCGCTCCAGAGCTCCGGCTCAGCGATTGGACACCTCGGTCCAGCCGCTCCGCGGCACGTGGGATCTTCCCAGGCCAGGGATCGAACCGGCGCCCCTTGTACTGCAAGGCGGTGTCCTTACTCACGGGACCACCAGGGGAAGCCCCCACTCCAGTATTCTTGCCTGGAGAATTCCATGGATAGAGGAGCCCGGCTGGCGACAGTCCATGGAATCCCAACAGAGTAGGTTAGCAACTAAGCAACAACAAATGGCTGATGTAGAAATTACCTGGCTCAAATCCAGAACGAAGGTGATGACTTCTTAATGATCTCAGTGTCGATACCTATTTATCCGTTCAATCCTGCTTTCTCAGTTAATCAATGCAAGGATTCCCTCAAAAATTTTAATTTGGTGACAAGTATATTTAAGGCACAGAAAGCACAGACCATCAAGACAGTATTTGTGTTCCAAAAACGCTGGTACTGTGTCCCACCAAATGTGAAGCATATAAGAAAGCAAATGAGCTTTGGAAGTGTTATACAGTTAGGAGGCTAAGTAGTTAAGTGAGTCAGTATTACAATAAAATTACATATACAACCAAAAAAGATTGCTCGAAACATACAACTCATAATAAAAACTTGCAGAATATGAACAATACAAAGTTTGTTCAATTTATGTATTTTGGCATTTGCCCCAAATTCATCTCAGTCAGCAGAGTCTGCCTGCAATGCAGAAAACCTGAATTTGATTCCTGGGCAGGGAAGATCCCCTGGAGGAGCAAATGGCAGCCCATTTCTGTATTCTTGCCAGGCAAATGCCACGGACAGAGGGACCTGGTGGGCTACAAGGTTTGTAGGGCCCCAGAGAGTCAGACACGTCTTAGTGACTAGACCGCCACCACCACCAAATTCCCAGAGCTTCTGCTCTCCAGGCCAAATCATGATGCATTCTGAGTCTCTTGGGTCTAAGGAAAAGAAAATTGGGACACAGGAGACAATAAATTCAAAACATTTTTAAATTTATTTTCATCATCTTTTCTCCTTGGCCTGTGTGGGCCTCCCATTGCAGTGGCCTCTTGTTGCAGAGCACTGGCTCTGGGCACATGCGCTCCAGAGCTCCGGCTCAGCGATTGGACACCTCGGTCCAGCCGCTCCGCGGCACGTGGGATCTTCCCAGGCCAGGGATCGAACCGGCGCCCCTTGTACTGCAAGGCGGTGTCCTTACTCACGGGACCACCAGGGGAAGCCCCCACTCCAGTATTCTTGCCTGGAGAATTCCATGGATAGAGGAGCCCGGCTGGCGACAGTCCATGGAATCCCAACAGAGTAGGTTAGCAACTAAGCAACAACAAATGGCTGATGTAGAAATTACCTGGCTCAAATCCAGAACGAAGGTGATGACTTCTTAATGATCTCAGTGTCGATACCTATTTATCCGTTCAATCCTGCTTTCTCAGTTAATCAATGCAAGGTTTCCCCTCAAAATTTTAATTTGGTGACAAGTATATTTAAGGCACAGAAAGCACAGACCATCAAGACAGTATTTGTGTTCCAAAAACGCTGGTACTGTGTCCCACCAAATGTGAAGCATATAAGAAAGCAAATGAGCTTTGGAAGTGTTATACAGTTAGGAGGCTAAGTAGTTAAGTGAGTCAGTATTACAATAAAATTACATATACAACCAAAAAAGATTGCTCGAAACATACAACTCATAATAAAAACTTGCAGAATATGAACAATACAAAGTTTGTTCAATTTATGTATTTTGGCATTTGCCCCAAATTCATCTCAGTCAGCAGAGTCTGCCTGCAATGCAGAAAACCTGAATTTGATTCCTGGGCAGGGAAGATCCCCTGGAGGAGCAAATGGCAGCCCATTTCTGTATTCTTGCCAGGCAAATGCCACGGACAGAGGGACCTGGTGGGCTACAAGGTTTGTAGGGCCCCAGAGAGTCAGACACGTCTTAGTGACTAGACCGCCACCACCACCAAATTCCCAGAGCTTCTGCTCTCCAGGCCAAATCATGATGCATTCTGAGTCTCTTGGGTCTAAGGAAAAGAAAATTGGGACACAGGAGACAATAAATTCAAAACATTTCAGATTTCTTTTTTTTCTCTGATCATCTCAGTGCCCAGACCATGCACACCACATGGTCAGGATCTACCCCTGCTTCTCCAACAGAGAACCCCCAGAGGAAGAGGTATACCATATCAACTACAATATATAGCATATACTATATAAGATTATGTACTTTATATATAGATTAGCCAAAGAAAATTACATATGTGAACACAGAGAGAAACATATATTGTAATTTGCTGTAGCAGTATTTTTAGTATGCCAAATTGGAAACGATTCAATAGACTATCTCCTGTTGAATTAAAAATAAATTGTGATACAGTCACACACAGGATTACTATACAGCAAAGAGAATCGGTACTCTGCAACACATGTAAAAATGTCTTATGCATTTATAATTTGTGCCTAGTTTTTTAGATTCAAAATGAAAAACCAATTTTTATTAGACATCTAGATCAATGGCTCTCAACTGTGGGTTGAAAATGTCTGTAGAAATTGTTGATTATCTCAGACACTGGCATCTAGTGGCTAGAGGTCATGGATCCTGCTAAACATCTCCCATTGCACAAAACAGCCCCCCACAAGACTCATCTTGCCCAAATATCCATAGTGCTGAGGCTGAGAAAACCTTGGTTGGGACTAAAATGTAAATAAAGATGTGTGAGACCACAACAACAGAAAATGCAAAATGTTTTGGAGAGATATATAAACATTGCTGAAGAAGTGTTGGATTATAAATTGCTCATGACTTTAAAAATGGGATTTTAAAGATTCTTATTTGCCTCAAATTGCTTATAGATTCAGTGCACTTCTAGATATAAGTTCAGCATTTGATTCTGTAGCCATGTGGACCCTATCCTGTAAATTCAAATGGAGAGGGACTTCCAGAATGACACAGATAATCCAGAGAAGAAAAGGCTAGAGGATTTGTAAGACCAGATATCAAAAGGCATTATGAAGGTTTTCCCTAGATTCTCAGGTTTTATTTATATATTTTCTTAAGGCTTTGATTTCCCACCCCCTTATTTATATCTTTACTTCCTCTGGAATTAATCTCATTTTAGATATGGTATAGTGATGCTGCTGTCAATATTTTCTACAAACTAAGGAACTCGAGTTGTAATTATCTCTTTGATTGAAGTAGTATTTAGGAAATTGGTTGAAGTTCACAATTGTTTTCTTTACTTATAGTATGGTTAGTAAGCACTAGCTTTATTACATATGATCAAGGAAAATTAGCTTCATAATTTTGTATTTTATTTAATTAATTAATGTATTTTTTATTATTTTATTTTTATATTCATTTTTTTAAAAATCTTCAAAGAGTTCACTTATTTCTATTACACGTGTTCTTCTTGAAATATATATATGACATATAAAACTGTGTAAACTTAAGGTTTAGAGAGGTTGATTTGATATATACCATAATATAATTGCCATTGTAGCAATACTTCGCACCTGTATCATGTCACATCAAAACTCGTGTTTTAAAATGCAATCAATATATCAGCCCTAATGAGGTGGCTGGATCTAGAACATATCATAAAAAGTGAAGTCAGTCAGAAAGAGAAGGACAAGTACAATATACTAACACATATATATGGAATCTAGTAAGATGGTGATGATGGCACATGCAGTGAAGTGATGGAGAGGCACACATAGACAGTGGACATATGGACATTGTAGGCAATTAACAGTGGGTGGGAGGCATAAAGGAAGTAGCATGAAAGCCTGTACTATCATATGTGAAGGAAATAGCTATAGTCATTGCTCTGTCAACAGAAAATGCAAAATGTTTTGGAGAGATATATAAACATTGCTGAAGAAGTGTTGGATTATAAATTGCTCATGACTTTAAAAATGGGATTTTAAAGATTCTTATTTGCCTCAAATTGCTTATAGATTCAGTGCACTTCTAGATATAAGTTCAGCATTTGATTCTGTAGCCATGTGGACCCTATCCTGTAAATTCAAATGGAGAGGGACTTCCAGAATGACACAGATAATCCAGAGAAGAAAAGGCTAGAGGATTTGTAAGACCAGATATCAAAAGGCATTATGAAGGTTTTCCCTAGATTCTCAGGTTTTATTTATATATTTTCTTAAGGCTTTGATTTCCCACCCCCTTATTTATATCTTTACTTCCTCTGGAATTAATCTCATTTTAGATATGGTATAGTGATGCTGCTGTCAATATTTTCTACAAACTAAGGAACTCGAGTTGTAATTATCTCTTTGATTGAAGTAGTATTTAGGAAATTGGTTGAAGTTCACAATTGTTTTCTTTACTTATAGTATGGTTAGTAAGCACTAGCTTTATTACATATGATCAAGGAAAATTAGCTTCATAATTTTGTATTTTATTTAATTAATTAATGTATTTTTTATTATTTTATTTTTATATTCATTTTTTAAAAAATCTTCAAAGAGTTCACTTATTTCTATTACACGTGTTCTTCTTGAAATATATATATGACATATAAAACTGTGTAAACTTAAGGTTTAGAGAGGTTGATTTGATATATACCATAATATAATTGCCATTGTAGCAATACTTCGCACCTGTATCATGTCACATCAAAACTCGTGTTTTAAAATGCAATCAATATATCAGCCCTAATGAGGTGGCTGGATCTAGAACATATCATAAAAAGTGAAGTCAGTCAGAAAGAGAAGGACAAGTACAATATACTAACACATATATATGGAATCTAGTAAGATGGTGATGATGGCACATGCAGTGAAGTGATGGAGAGGCACACATAGACAGTGGACATATGGACATTGTAGGCAATTAACAGTGGGTGGGAGGCATAAAGGAAGTAGCATGAAAGCCTGTACTATCATATGTGAAGGAAATAGCTATAGTCATTGCTCTGTGAGAAAAGGGGATCCTGCAGGGGTGCTGTGTGACGATCTAGAGGGGTGGGATAGGGGGATATACATATGACTAATCTGGGAATATAGATATCTGTAAACAACAAACTCTGTAAAAGTTAAAAGTAAAATAAAAACAAAATAAAATAAAATGCAATCATATAGTTTAATGCATCATTCTTTATGGTTAACCTTTTTTTGTATTCTTAAAATATCTTTACCTAAAGCAATGTAATAGAGAATTCCATAGTGAAACTAAATTCAACTTTAGAACTGGAAATTCAGCTGTTTTAAATCCCCCTTTAAAAAAGGAGGCAAGAGAGAGTGAGATGTGAGATGGTTCAAAAGGAGAAGATCACTTTTGGATTCGGGGCAATTTTATGTTACAAATAAACAAACATGAGTTTGTTTGCATCACTGATGAGGGAATAGGGTTCTGAATCCTTCTTTTCTCTTAGGTACTAGCTCCAGAAATACACGAACTCTTCTAGGAGTGTTCGAATAACAAACACACAGGGGAATATACACGTGACTGTTAAAAATCGTTAATTAGTCCTTTTCAGTTATTTTTCTGATCATCCAAGAAACCCAAGAGGAATCATATTCCCTGAGAAAGTAAATCAAGGTAAACTCCTGCCTGTTTAGCTATGTTCGTTTCCATTCTCTGCCCTTCAACTAGTTGGGTGCTTGAACAGAAATGACCCACTCTTTCTCTAAGGTTTAGAGAGGTTGATTTGATATATACCATAATATAATTGCCATTGTAGCAATACTTCGCACCTGTATCATGTCACATCAAAACTCGTGTTTTAAAATGCAATCAATATATCAGCCCTAATGAGGTGGCTGGATCTAGAACATATCATAAAAAGTGAAGTCAGTCAGAAAGAGAAGGACAAGTACAATATACTAACACATATATATGGAATCTAGTAAGATGGTGATGATGGCACATGCAGTGAAGTGATGGAGAGGCACACATAGACAGTGGACATATGGACATTGTAGGCAATTAACAGTGGGTGGGAGGCATAAAGGAAGTAGCATGAAAGCCTGTACTATCATATGTGAAGGAAATAGCTATAGTCATTGCTCTGTGAGAAAAGGGGATCCTGCAGGGGTGCTGTGTGACGATCTAGAGGGGTGGGATAGGGGGATATACATATGACTAATCTGGGAATATAGATATCTGTAAACAACAAACTCTGTAAAAGTTAAAAGTAAAATAAAAACAAAATAAAATAAAATGCAATCATATAGTTTAATGCATCATTCTTTATGGTTAACCTTTTTTTGTATTCTTAAAATATCTTTACCTAAAGCAATGTAATAGAGAATTCCATAGTGAAACTAAATTCAACTTTAGAACTGGAAATTCAGCTGTTTTAAATCCCCTTAAAATAGGAGGCAAGAGAGAGTGAGATGTGAGATGGTTCAAAAGGAGAAGATCACTTTTGGATTCGGGGCAATTTTATGTTACAAATAAACAAACATGAGTTTGTTTGCATCACTGATGAGGGAATAGGGTTCTGAATCCTTCTTTTCTCTTAGGTACTAGCTCCAGAAATACACGAACTCTTCTAGGAGTGTTCGAATAACAAACACACAGGGGAATATACACGTGACTGTTAAAAATCGTTAATTAGTCCTTTTCAGTTATTTTTCTGATCATCCAAGAAACCCAAGAGGAATCATATTCCCTGAGAAAGTAAATCAAGGTAAACTCCTGCCTGTTTAGCTATGTTCGTTTCCATTCTCTGCCCTTCAACTAGTTGGGTGCTTGAACAGAAATGACCCACTCTTTCTCTAGAAGCAACAAGAGGTATACCAGCTCTTTGAGTAGTAACTTGCAAACAAGTGCCTCAGCATAGCCTGTAGAAAACTGAAGCACTTTGATGGGGTGAGGGGATAAACACACGTTCATTTTATACTGAAATGAATCCCATAGTAAAAGGTGAGTTCTTAGAAAGGTAGATTTCTCTCCCTCTTGCATTCCTTCCATTCAGAGATAAGCTGCTTGGGGATTGTTAGACTTCCTTCTGAACGTGGTTATAATGTCTTTGTCTCTCACTCTCATTTTTCTCTGTTTATTCTCTTTCTTTCTTTCTCTCTCTCTCATACACACACTGCATATATACGTATGTATATGTATATACACACAGCATATACACGTCTATATTCCTACAGGTAGTAATAAGGACTTATGAATAGTGACTAAGTTGCTACAGCATGAGCAGACAGGTGAAATGCTGACACCTCTCACTGGTGCTCCTGCCTAGGTGTCAGGCTACCTTGCAAATCACCCGATGCAAAATTTTATGCTGTAGTGTAAATGTGATTTACCCTGTTGATAAGACTCACTAGTGCAGTAGAAATTTAAGAGACATATTTGTTCCACTTTTGTGTTCTGTTATCCATATAGGTGATTAGGGTAATTGTCTTTGTTATTTACTCTTTCATTTGAAGGCTCCAGTTTTAATGTAGCTTAAGGCACATTGTGTGGAGATAGGATGACTTTGTATGGATTTTGCTGAGAGCAAAGAACCTCCCTCGTTTCTCTCCTGTTGGAGGCTTCCCTTGAAAAACAGTAAGAATCTTGACTTCAACAATATTTTGGATTAAATGAAGACCATCTTCCTCACTTTCGAATAACAAACACACAGGGAATATACACGTGACTGTTAAAAATCGTTAATTAGTCCTTTTCAGTTATTTTCTGATCATCCAAGAAACCCAAGAGGAATCATATTCCTGACAAAGTAAATCAAGGTAAACTCCTGCCTGTTTAGCTATGTTCGTTTCCATTCTCTGCCCTTCAACTAGTTGGGTGCTTGAACAGAAATGACCCACTCTTTCTCTAGAAGCAACAAGAGGTATACCAGCTCTTTGAGTAGTAACTTGCAAACAAGTGCCTCAGCATAGCCTGTAGAAAACTGAAGCACTTTGATGGGGTGAGGGGATAAACACACGTTCATTTTATACTGAAATGAATCCCATAGTAAAAGGTGAGTTCTTAGAAAGGTAGATTTCTCTCCCTCTTGCATTCCTTCCATTCAGAGATAAGCTGCTTGGGGATTGTTAGACTTCCTTCTGAACGTGGTTATAATGTCTTTGTCTCTCACTCTCATTTTTCTCTGTTTATTCTCTTTCTTTCTTTCTCTCTCTCTCATACACACACTGCATATATACGTATGTATATGTATATACACACAGCATATACACGTCTATATTCCTACAGGTAGTAATAAGGACTTATGAATAGTGACTAAGTTGCTACAGCATGAGCAGACAGGTGAAATGCTGACACCTCTCACTGGTGCTCCTGCCTAGGTGTCAGGCTACCTTGCAAATCACCCGATGCAAAATTTTATGCTGTAGTGTAAATGTGATTTACCCTGTTGATAAGACTCACTAGTGCAGTAGAAATTTAAGAGACATATTTGTTCCACTTTTGTGTTCTGTTATCCATATAGGTGATTAGGGTAATTGTCTTTGTTATTTACTCTTTCATTTGAAGGCTCCAGTTTTAATGTAGCTTAAGGCACATTGTGTGGAGATAGGATGACTTTGTATGGATTTTGCTGAGAGCAAAGAACCTCCCTCGTTTCTCTCCTGTTGGAGGCTTCCCTTGAAAAACAGTAAGAATCTTGACTTCAACAATATTTTGGATTAAATGAAGACCATCTTCCTCACTTTCCATTATACACAATTCCAACTTTTCTTGACGTTAAGCTAACATAGGTCCTTTCCTCTTACATTGGTTCTGTCCTTTCGGTCACAGGTAGTAGGTTGTATATAAGAATCGAATACTTGATGGAATTGTCTTATCTTATGGGGCCGTCACCTGGATTTCTGAGTATGAGGAGTGGAGGATGGGAGAGGGATATCATCTCTGGAAAGCCAATACTAGAAAACACTTAGTTAGGTATTTAAGTTAGAAATATGTATTAATATATTAGAAGCCAGCATGTACCTTGGATTATGGTTGGAAGAACATACGTGAATTTTATGTTCTTAGAACCTCCTAGAATTTAGTCTAAAATAAGGCCAGTGTGAGGCTAGCAGTTTTATGAGAGTTGGTATTTTCTGGATCATGTGGGAGGTTGTGAGGATTCTATATGGGGTTCAGATTCCTAACCTGCTCTGAGAGTGTTTCCTGTCTAAGAGGTGGTGGTGTCAATAAGACACCAGTACCGATACTAGTGATGAACTCTTCCTGAAGTTGTAGCTTTGAAACTCTGAACTCTCTATAGCGCATGAAAATTTATTTTTTTCTCTACCTCCTCTCTCTCTCTCTCCATATTTTCTGTATCTGCATGGTTTTAAAAGCAGGACAACAATTTCATGTAATGTGGTATTATTTACTGTGTACTTACAAAGTGTTGGGTACTTTGCTAATTATGTTACATTTTCTATCCTAGTTAGTACCTACACCTTCAGTGAGGCAGGTATTCTTGAGCCCCACATGAGATCTCAGGCGAAGCTGAGACATTGATTTCAACCTTGTGAGACCTGGAGAGAAGACTCAGGTGATCTGACCCATAGAAGTATCAAACAAAGAGTTAGAATTGCGGTAGGGTGTTAAGCTAATAATATTTATGATAGAACAGTAGACACTTAAAGTGCATTTCTCACATTTTTTGCATATATTTGTGTGTGAGAGAGAGAGACAAGAGAGGAAGAAGATGCAATCATTCTATCTCTTTCTCCAAAGGAGATTTGTGATATACAGAGTTGAGTATGACCCTAGAACTATGTAGCATGTACGACGCAGTTTCTGTATAGACAGTGAGTTCTCAGTTCTCAATTAAATGCTGGGTTCTCTTGATGTTCCGATAGAGACACCAAAGTCGTGGAGAAATGACAAACATGAGCGTAGTGACAGCCTTCATCCTCACGGGCCTTCCCCATGCAGCAGAGTTTGACACATTCCTCTTTGGAATCTTCCTGGTGGTCTATGTCCTCACTGTGGTGGGGAACCTCCTCATCCTGCTGGTGATCACGGTGGATCCTCACCTCCACACCCCCATGTACTACTTCCTGACCAACCTCTCCTTCATTGACATGTGTTACTCCACGGTCACTGTGCCCAAATTGCTGATGACCCTGATGTCCGCAGAAGGCAGGGTGATCTCGTTTCACAGCTGTGTGGCCCAGCTCTACTCCTTCCACTTCCTGGGCAGCACTGAGTGCTTCCTCTACACGGTCATGTCCTATGACCGGTTCCTGGCCATCAGTTACCCGCTCAGGTATACCAGCATGATGCGTGGGAGGACATGTGCCCTCCTGGCCGCCACCACGTGGCTGAGTGGCTCTCTGCACTCAACTGTCCAGACCACACTGACATTCCATTTACCCTTCTGTGGACCCAACCAGATCCAGCATTATATCTGTGATGCACCGCCTGTCCTCCAACTGGCCTGTGCAGACACCTCTACCATGGAGATGGTGATCTTTGTCAGCATTGGAGTGGTGGCCTCAGGCTGCTTTCTGTTGATAGTGCTGTCCTATGTGTCCATTGTCCATTCCATCCTGAAGATCCGCACCTCAGAGGGGAGGTGGAGAGCCTTCCAGACCTGTGCCTCCCACTGCATTGTGGTCCTTTGTTTCTTTGGCCCTGGAATTTTTATTTACCTGAGACCTGGCTCTAAGGAGGTTGTGGATAGGATTGTGGCTGTTTTCTACACTGTGCTGACACCCCTTCTGAACCCTGTGGTGTTCACCCTGAGGAACAAGGAAGTCAAGAAAGCTCTGGTGAAGCTTCAGAAGAAAGTTACCTATTCACAGAGCAAATAAGCTATACTATGTAGATAAACTTATTTAAAGAATTTTGTAATATAATGTAGTCATCAACAAGAAATGTATTACCTTTATAGTTCTCGGTATGAAATGTTATCTAAACCAGCTACTCAGGAATGTTTGTTTGACTAATTTTCCTGTGGAATTTTAGAAACCATATTAGGTTTTTTTTTTTTTTTTTTTAAGATTTATTTATTTATTTATTTATTTTTTTTTGGGCGGGGGTCGGGTTGGGGAGGGAGGGGAGCGCACGGGCCACTTCTTTTTTTTTTATTCTTTATTTTAAAGGTTTTACAGAGTTTTGTTGGTCACAGACATGTATGTTCCCAGGTCAGTCATATGCATATCCATGGTCCCCACCTGCCCAGATCCCCCCATCCCACCCCTCCAGACCTTCGCCCCAAGCCATTGTAAGCACTCCTATTCCCTTAACACTATGACACTCGCTATCTTTTCCACACATAACACTATAGGTTTCCTTGTTACTTCCTCCATGCTTCCCCCTCCCTGTTTCTTCCCCACAATGTCCCTATGTCTATGCTCTGTCTGTTTTTCCATGAGTTCCCTGCATGTGTTATCAAGACCGTCCTACTAGATTCCATATATGTGTGTTAGTATACTGTATTTGTCTTTCTCTTTTTGACTGACTTCACTTTTTATGATAGGTTCTAGAGCCAGCCACTTCATTAGGACTGAATCTTCTGCATTTCTTTGAACAGCTGAGTAGTATTCCATTGTATATATGTACCAGAGCTTCTGGATCCATTCATTCGTTGATGGACATCTAGGTTGCTTCCATGTTTTGGCTATTGTTAAGGTCCATTGTCCATTCCATCCTGAAGATCCGCACCTCAGAGGGAGGTGGAGAGCCTTCAGACCTGTGCCTCCCACTGCATTGTGGTCCTTTGTTTCTTTGGCCCTGGAATTTTTATTTACCTGAGACCTGGCTCTAAGGAGGTTGTGGATAGGATTGTGGCTGTTTTCTACACTGTGCTGACACCCCTTCTGAACCCTGTGGTGTTCACCCTGAGGAACAAGGAAGTCAAGAAAGCTCTGGTGAAGCTTCAGAAGAAAGTTACCTATTCACAGAGCAAATAAGCTATACTATGTAGATAAACTTATTTAAAGAATTTTGTAATATAATGTAGTCATCAACAAGAAATGTATTACCTTTATAGTTCTCGGTATGAAATGTTATCTAAACCAGCTACTCAGGAATGTTTGTTTGACTAATTTTCCTGTGGAATTTTAGAAACCATATTAGGTCTACATTTTTTTTTTTTAAAGATTTATTTATTTATTTATTTATTTTGGGCGGGGGTCGGGTTGGGGAGGGAGGGGAGCGCACGGGCCACTTCTTTTTTTTTTATTCTTTATTTTAAAGGTTTTACAGAGTTTTGTTGGTCACAGACATGTATGTTCCCAGGTCAGTCATATGCATATCCATGGTCCCCACCTGCCCAGATCCCCCCATCCCACCCCTCCAGACCTTCGCCCCAAGCCATTGTAAGCACTCCTATTCCCTTAACACTATGACACTCGCTATCTTTTCCACACATAACACTATAGGTTTCCTTGTTACTTCCTCCATGCTTCCCCCTCCCTGTTTCTTCCCCACAATGTCCCTATGTCTATGCTCTGTCTGTTTTTCCATGAGTTCCCTGCATGTGTTATCAAGACCGTCCTACTAGATTCCATATATGTGTGTTAGTATACTGTATTTGTCTTTCTCTTTTTGACTGACTTCACTTTTTATGATAGGTTCTAGAGCCAGCCACTTCATTAGGACTGAATCTTCTGCATTTCTTTGAACAGCTGAGTAGTATTCCATTGTATATATGTACCAGAGCTTCTGGATCCATTCATTCGTTGATGGACATCTAGGTTGCTTCCATGTTTTGGCTATTGTATAGAGAGCTGCAATGAACATTGGGGTACAGGTGCTTCTTTCAGTTTTGATTTCATCAGGATATAAGCCTAATAGTGGGATTGCTGGGTCGTAGGGTGCTTCTATTTTTAGTTTTTTAAGGAATCTCCATACTGTCTTCCATAGAGGCTGTATCCATTTACATTCCCACCAGCAATGCAAGAGGGTTCCCTTCTCTCTGCACCCTCTCCAGCATTTATTGTCTGTAGATTTGTTGATGATGGCCATTCTGACGGGTGTGAGGTGATATCTCATTGTAGTTTTAATTTGCATTTCTCTAATAATAAACGAGGTTGAGCATCGTTTCATGTGCTTTTGGCCAAATCAAAGCAAGATCTTCTCTGACCCACCTACTAAAATAGCGGAACTGAAAAGAAAAATGAACATGTGGGACCTCATGAAACTTAAAAGCTTTTGTACAGCAAAAGAAATTACAAAAAAGCTGAACAGACACCCCACAGAGTGGGAGAAAATCATAGCAAATGAAACAACAGACAAAGAATTAATCTCCAAAATCTACAAGCAACTCACACAACTCAGCACAGGAAAAACGAACAACCTAATCAAAAAATGGGGAAAAGATCTAAAGAGATGCCTCTCCAAAGAGGACATATTTTATAATTCTTAAGTTTTATATTAATATAAGTGATTAATTTTGTGGCAATTTTTGTTAAAGTTGTGAGATATAGATTGAGTTTCTTTGTATAAATATGTATGTTTGTTTTTGTCATGATTAACTAATTATTCCTGCCTCACTGAAAAACCTGTCATTTCTTCATTAAATTGCCTTTGAATTTTTGTCGAAATCAATAGATCTGACATATGTGGATCTACTTCTTAACACTACTTCATACCATTGAGCTATGCATTCTTTGGATTATTTTTTATTACTTAATGGCAGAGTGGTTTATGCATTTTGAATCCTAGGTTTTTATTAACTAGATATTTTGCACATATTTCTCTCATTCTGTGTGCTGCCTTTTTTTTTTTTTTTTTTTTTACTTTTTTGATGATATCTTTTGGAGGGTGTCTTATTTTGAGCAGTGTGAAAAGCTAAAGAGCCTGGCACTTTCTAACTAATAAGGAAACCCTTTCTGTTGAGTATAACATCTCACTGGACTTTTTAAAAACTTTTTATCCAAACCTCAATCATAGTTTATTTTCAAACCTTAATCATAGTCTTGATAGTCATATTTTTACTACATTGTACCGGGTGTATGTATACCAAGTATATGTATATGTGTATGTGTGCATGTATCCCCTCCTTCTTGAGCCTCCCTCCCAGCAGCCCCCCATCCCACCCCTGCAGGTCATCACAGAGCAGCGAGCTGAGCTCCCTATGTTACACAGCTGCCTCCCACTAGCTGTCTACTTTATACATGGTGGTGAATATATGTCAGTGCTTCTCTCTCAGTTCCTATCCAACTACTGACCTGGCCCGACCCTGTTTAATTTCCTAGATCAGACAAGATCGGGCATGTTCAGGGTGCTATGGCCATAGACAATGCTTCTCTCTCGATTCTTCCCATGCACCCCTTCCCCCACTGTTTACACATGTCATTCTCTACATCTGAGTCTCTATTCCTACCCTATGAATAGGCACATCTGCACCACCTTTCTGGATTCCATGTGTCAGTTGCACAGTTGTGTCTGACTCTTTGCAACGCCGTAGACTGTATATATGTGTTAATATAAATACTTGTATTTCTCTTTCTGACTTACTTCACTGTGTATGACAGACTCTGGCTCCATCCACATCACTACAAAAGACCCAATTTTTCTCCTTTTCATGATGGAGTAACATTCTATTGTATATACGTATTAGTATCACATCATTATCCTGTCATCTGTCAATGAACATTTAAGTTGCTTCTATGTCTTGGCTGTTGGAAATAGCGCTGCAATGGACATTGCAGGTTTGTTTGTTTTTTCAGTTATGGTTTTCTCAGAATATATGCTCAGTAGTGGAGTTTCCGGGTCACGTATGCACACATGTATGCAAAGTCACTTCCATAGTATCTCTTTGCAACCCTATGTTCTGTAGCCTACCAGGCTCCTCTGTCCATGCGATTTTCCAGGCAAGAATACTGGTGTGGATTGCCATGCCCTCCTCCAGGGGATCTTCTCGACCTAGGGGTTGAATCCACATCTCTTAGATCTCCTTGCATTGGCAGGTGGGTTCTTCACCATTAGTGCCACCTGGGAAGCCTGTGGTAGCTCTATTTTTAGTGTTTTAAGCAACCTCCATACTGTTCTCCATGGTGGTTATGTCAATTTCCAGGATAGAGCACATCTAGGGTCACAAGTGGAGAAGAGAAGTTGTTATTATCATCACTGTTTCATAAATTATGAATCTGAAGCATATATTCTTTACCATCAGAGCCACCAGGGAAGACCTGAAGCATAGAGTGTCCAAGGTAGTAAGCATAGCGGTAGGATTCAAGCTCATACCGTCTAAGTCTGTAGTCCACACTCTTTATGGTGACTAGAAGGAATTGATGACCTCAGCTAATGAAGTAATACATTTAAGGACCCAACTAGATTCTTAGGTATAAATTTCCAGGAGATGTTTAAACATAAAAACTTTAGAAAGGAAAAAGGCATTCAATTTTTTTTGAGATAAACCAGAAGTGACAATTAGTTATTAGAAGTGAAATGAGTTATTAGGGTCTTTGCAAAATTTCAGGTGAGGATATGAAGAAACCTGCAGGCAGACTCTGGAAAATTTCCATTTAGGATGTGGGAAGAGATAGAACCTTAAGAGATGGAAATGATAGGAAGATGGGAGTTTACTTTTGCCTCTACCTTGGAGGATGTACACTCTCTGGAGTGTTGTGTAAGCTGTATTAAAATATTGAGTCCCCAAGGAACTAAATAGGGAACATAGTCCAGAGTATAAAGGAAACTCACTTATTTCTTTGTTACACATAGGATCTATTCCCTGGGGGATAAACTAAGAAAGTTTCTACCCTTGTTTATGATCAAGTGCGTCACATCATTAAACTCACATTCAATTGTCTGCCTCTTATCAAGTGGCCAACCCAATAATAGCGCTGTTTATTTTCCCTTGCTGCTTGAGTAGGCTCAAAATAATAATCTGAATTTAATATTTGTAGTTCAGAAAGGTTTCCAGATCTGAAATTAAGTCTGGGCTGTATCCTTGTAGAAACAAAGGAACCAAAGCCTCAAACCTGAAACTGCCTTTCCAGGACCACAGGGGTAAATGCCAAGGGAAAGCTCGAAGATTTCTGCCTTAAGGACAGTGAGTTAATGAATTCTGCTGATATCAGTGTCTTGTTTTGAGATGGAGGTCCAGGGATGTAATAAGATCTGCCACTGTCTTTGACAGTTTGTGTAATACTGAAATTCAAGTACTGTTGAGAGAATGTGTTCAAGGCAGGCTGAGAGGGTTCAGAGATTAAGAAGCTCAGAGTGTGAAATACTTCGTTAGGAAGTTCCCCCTCCATGGACAGACTGTCACTCTTCTACATGGGGCAGTAACTTAACCTGTCCTAGTCTTTGGTTCCTTTGATTTTGCTTACAGACAATGTTCTTAGTTCCTACCTCCGCCGAATCGAATTTGCATTAGAGCTCAGCACCGTGTAGCTGGGATCTCTGTCTCCAATTTTACTGGTCATGGAAGACTCAAGTGAATGAAGAAATAAGAAGGAAGATTCTGTCCTGCTTCATCGCCTCTTCTCTCTTGGCTCAAGTTTGTATAAATTTCCAGGAGATGTTTAAACATAAAAACTTTAGAAAGGAAAAAGGCATTCAATTTTTTTTGAGATAAACCAGAAGTGACAATTAGTTATTAGAAGTGAAATGAGTTATTAGGGTCTTTGCAAAATTTCAGGTGAGGATATGAAGAAACCTGCAGGCAGACTCTGGAAAATTTCCATTTAGGATGTGGGAAGAGATAGAACCTTAAGAGATGGAAATGATAGGAAGATGGGAGTTTACTTTTGCCTCTACCTTGGAGGATGTACACTCTCTGGAGTGTTGTGTAAGCTGTATTAAAATATTGAGTCCCCAAGGAACTAAATAGGGAACATAGTCCAGAGTATAAAGGAAACTCACTTATTTCTTTGTTACACATAGGATCTATTCCCTGGGGGATAAACTAAGAAAGTTTCTACCCTTGTTTATGATCAAGTGCGTCACATCATTAAACTCACATTCAATTGTCTGCCTCTTATCAAGTGGCCAACCCAATAATAGCGCTGTTTATTTTCCCTTGCTGCTTGAGTAGGCTCAAAATAATAATCTGAATTTAATATTTGTAGTTCAGAAAGGTTTCCAGATCTGAAATTAAGTCTGGGCTGTATCCTTGTAGAAACAAAGGAACCAAAGCCTCAAACCTGAAACTGCCTTTCCAGGACCACAGGGGTAAATGCCAAGGGAAAGCTCGAAGATTTCTGCCTTAAGGACAGTGAGTTAATGAATTCTGCTGATATCAGTGTCTTGTTTTGAGATGGAGGTCCAGGGATGTAATAAGATCTGCCACTGTCTTTGACAGTTTGTGTAATACTGAAATTCAAGTACTGTTGAGAGAATGTGTTCAAGGCAGGCTGAGAGGGTTCAGAGATTAAGAAGCTCAGAGTGTGAAATACTTCGTTAGGAAGTTCCCCCTCCATGGACAGACTGTCACTCTTCTACATGGGGCAGTAACTTAACCTGTCCTAGTCTTTGGTTCCTTTGATTTTGCTTACAGACAATGTTCTTAGTTCCTACCTCCGCCGAATCGAATTTGCATTAGAGCTCAGCACCGTGTAGCTGGGATCTCTGTCTCCAATTTTACTGATCAGGGGAAGACTCAAGTGAATGAAGAAATAAGAAGGAAGATTCTGTCCTGCTTCATCGCCTCTTCTCTCCCTTGGCTTCTCCAGAAGTCGTGTTTGCATATGGGAGCACTGCCTTCCCTCTCTAGGCGAAGTTTGTGATGCTCTTTGTTTTCTTCACCCTATCAAGACTGTAATAGGGAAAAGTTCATGTCACTCACTGTCATGATAATGGTAAAGGCAGTTTCCATGGGTTCAGGTTGGGATGGTTTCAGACATGTCCAGTATATACACTGTCATGTAGGATGAGAAATTGTCAGAAGATCTGAGTTGTTCCCTAATGTAACCCTTTTCTCCATAGATTCTGTTAGAGAAGAATGGCTCCTGGAAATGGTTCATTTGTGACTGAACTTATTCTTTTGGGATTAACAGACCGACCAGAACTCCAGCTTCCCTTGTTTTTTCTGTTTCTAGGAATATATATGGTCACCGTGTTGGGAAATTTTGGTTTGATCACTATAATTGGGCTGAACTCACACCTACACACCTCTATGTACTATTTCTTTTTTAAACTTATCTTTAATAGACTTTGGTTATTCTTCTGTGTTTACACCCAAAATGCTGATTAACTTCGTATCAAAGAAGAATATTATTTCGTACATGGCGTGCATGACTCAGCTCTACTTTTTCTGTTTTTTTGGTATTTCTGAATGCTATGTGTTGACATCAATGGCCTATGACCGCTACGTGGCCATATGTAACCCTCTATTGTATAACATCACCATGTCCCCTAAAGTGTGTTGCAACCTTATGCTTGGGTCCTACTTGATGGCACTTTCTAGTGCCGTGGCTCACACTGGATGCATGCTGAGACTGAGTTTCTGTGAGGCCAACAGCATCAACCATTATTTCTGTGACATCCTCCCTCTGCTCCATCTCTCCTGCACAAGCACCTATGTCAATGAGCTGGCAGTTTTCATCGTGGGAGGCATCAACATCGTTGTGCCCAGTCTCACCATCTTTGTCTCCTATGGTCTCATCCTCTGCAGCATCCTCCACATCAGCTCCACGGAGGGCAGGTCCAAAGCCTTCAGCACCTGCAGTTCCCACATCATTGCTGTTTGTCTGTTCTTTGGATCAGGTGCATTTATGTATCTCAAACCTTCTTCTGCTGGGTCTGTGGATGAGGGAAAAATCTCTTCTGTCTTTTATACCAATGTGGTTCCCATGATGAATCCCTTTAATCTGAGAAACAATAGCGAAGGGTTTTTTCTCTTTGTTTTCTTCACCCTATCAAGACTGTAATAGGGAAAAGTTCATGTCACTCACTGTCATGATAATGGTAAAGGCAGTTTCCATGGGTTCAGGTTGGGATGGTTTCAGACATGTCCAGTATATACACTGTCATGTAGGATGAGAAATTGTCAGAAGATCTGAGTTGTTCCCTAATGTAACCCTTTTCTCCATAGATTCTGTTAGAGAAGAATGGCTCCTGGAAATGGTTCATTTGTGACTGAACTTATTCTTTTGGGATTAACAGACCGACCAGAACTCCAGCTTCCCTTGTTTTTTCTGTTTCTAGGAATATATATGGTCACCGTGTTGGGAAATTTTGGTTTGATCACTATAATTGGGCTGAACTCACACCTACACACCTCTATGTACTTTTTCCTTTTTAACTTATCTTTAATAGACTTTGGTTATTCTTCTGTGTTTACACCCAAAATGCTGATTAACTTCGTATCAAAGAAGAATATTATTTCGTACATGGCGTGCATGACTCAGCTCTACTTTTTCTGTTTTTTTGGTATTTCTGAATGCTATGTGTTGACATCAATGGCCTATGACCGCTACGTGGCCATATGTAACCCTCTATTGTATAACATCACCATGTCCCCTAAAGTGTGTTGCAACCTTATGCTTGGGTCCTACTTGATGGCACTTTCTAGTGCCGTGGCTCACACTGGATGCATGCTGAGACTGAGTTTCTGTGAGGCCAACAGCATCAACCATTATTTCTGTGACATCCTCCCTCTGCTCCATCTCTCCTGCACAAGCACCTATGTCAATGAGCTGGCAGTTTTCATCGTGGGAGGCATCAACATCGTTGTGCCCAGTCTCACCATCTTTGTCTCCTATGGTCTCATCCTCTGCAGCATCCTCCACATCAGCTCCACGGAGGGCAGGTCCAAAGCCTTCAGCACCTGCAGTTCCCACATCATTGCTGTTTGTCTGTTCTTTGGATCAGGTGCATTTATGTATCTCAAACCTTCTTCTGCTGGGTCTGTGGATGAGGGAAAAATCTCTTCTGTCTTTTATACCAATGTGGTTCCCATGATGAATCCCTTAATCTATAGTCTGAGAAACAAAGATGTTAAAATTGCTCTGAGAAAAACTCTGAAGAGAAGAAAGTATTGATTAGAATCCGAGTCTCTGTGCAGGTAGTCATAGGACAGGAGATTCTGTGTGTTTATTTACAATATTTTTGGTGGCAGCCTTATTATCGTATTTCTTTCTCACCATAGGGAAGGAAATTTGAGTCATCTGTTAAGTCGTAAACAGTTTTAAAAGTAGGTCTTCTTTCTTTCTTTACCACTTTCACAATTTACTGTTCTTTTTCTATTTCCTATTTAAGAAAGCCTTAGGAAATATGTTCATCTCTTTTTTTCTATTGTCATCATGAGCTTTGTATTTTAACTTAGAAATAGATAAATGATTCTGCTAATGATTAATAAAGTAACACTGGTATGACTTTGAAGTCTTCTTAAAGGACTTATTTTTAGTTACCAATGAAGTATATATTAATACTATATGCATTAGGGAGTTTCTTACATCCCCCTTGTGCCAGTGGAAGTGGGAATCATATATTCTGTCCTCCCCTTTTCTTTCTCCTCACAGTGGGCAGGAGTATGATTCCTCCAAATGACAGTGTTTGACATATATCTGTGTGCTCAGTCATTCCGTCATGTCCAACTCTTTGCGACCCCCTCGGCTATAGCCCACCAGGCTCCTCTGTCCATGGAATTTTTCAGGCAAGAA
Source organism: Tragulus kanchil (assembly GCA_022376925.1). Lineage (NCBI taxonomy): Eukaryota > Metazoa > Chordata > Mammalia > Artiodactyla > Tragulidae > Tragulus > Tragulus kanchil. The sequence goes on from JAIOJX010000006.1 coordinate 152,835,370, forward strand.
TACTGGAGTGCGTTGCCATTCCCTCCTCCAGGGGATCTTCCCGATCCAGGGACTGAACCCACATCTCCTGCATTGCAGGTGAATTCTTTACCACTGAGCCACTGTGGAAGCCTAACCCAGACAGTGAATCTAGCTAATTTCATGGGATGCCTCGGCATTTGACTATATCCGAAAGTAAAAATTAACAGTATATGACTGTAATCTAATTTAGTGAGATCAAAGGACATTTGTGTTTTACAGAAAGAATGATTTGATTTACCTTTTTGGCCACGCTGGCATACTGAGTTGGTTTCCTGGTGAGAAAAAGTGTTGAAGAAGAAGAAGAAAATTCTTTCTGTCTTTTATCATCCAATTTGTGGTCGATGGATGAGGGAAAAATCTCTTCTGTCTTTTATACCAATGTGGTTCCCATGATGAATCCCTTAATCTATAGTCTGAGAAACAAAGATGTTAAAATTGCTCTGAGAAAAACTCTGAAGAGAAGAAAGTATTGATTAGAATCCGAGTCTCTGTGCAGGTAGTCATAGGACAGGAGATTCTGTGTGTTTATTTACAATATTTTTGGTGGCAGCCTTATTATCGTATTTCTTTCTCACCATAGGGAAGGAAATTTGAGTCATCTGTTAAGTCGTAAACAGTTTTAAAAGTAGGTCTTCTTTCTTTCTTTACCACTTTCACAATTTACTGTTCTTTTTCTATTTCCTATTTAAGAAAGCCTTAGGAAATATGTTCATCTCTTTTTTTCTATTGTCATCATGAGCTTTGTATTTTAACTTAGAAATAGATAAATGATTCTGCTAATGATTAATAAAGTAACACTGGTATGACTTTGAAGTCTTCTTAAAGGACTTATTTTTAGTTACCAATGAAGTATATATTAATACTATATGCATTAGGGAGTTTCTTACATCCCCCTTGTGCCAGTGGAAGTGGGAATCATATATTCTGTCCTCCCCTTTTCTTTCTCCTCACAGTGGGCAGGAGTATGATTCCTCCAAATGACAGTGTTTGACATATATCTGTGTGCTCAGTCATTCCGTCATGTCCAACTCTTTGCGACCCCCTCGGCTATAGCCCACCAGGCTCCTCTGTCCATGGAATTTTTCAGGCAAGAATACTGGAGTGCGTTGCCATTCCCTCCTCCAGGGGATCTTCCCGATCCAGGGACTGAACCCACATCTCCTGCATTGCAGGTGAATTCTTTACCACTGAGCCACTGTGGAAGCCTAACCCAGACAGTGAATCTAGCTAATTTCATGGGATGCCTCGGCATTTGACTATATCCGAAAGTAAAAATTAACAGTATATGACTGTAATCTAATTTAGTGAGATCAAAGGACATTTGTGTTTTACAGAAAGAATGATTTGATTTACCTTTTTGGCCACGCTGGCATACTGAGTTAGTTTCCTGGTGAGAAAAAGTGTTGAAGAAGAGAGAATCATGAATATTAGCTGTTATCCCCTAATCATTTAGAAATTAGTATTCTGCCTACTCGATGTGTTTTCTACTTTGATTTGGCATATATTTATTTACCATGTTTTAATTTTCTCCCCTCCGTTTACTCCAGTGTCATGTATAAGACAGGTTCATGTTTACTTTATTACTCTATACATATATCATATTGTGTGATGTATGGACCAAATATATCTATACATATTTTGAGACTCCAGATTTAGATATGTATGAAATAAATACTGATATACTGAAATGACATCTTCTCTGAATGGAATGACATGCGGACACATTGTTTTGGTTGCTGACATTGTGTGGTATAAATATTAGGGAGAGGAGGTTTACAACTGGTATGTGGTCTGTGTGGCAGACTGTCATGGATCGTTACTGATGTACTTACTTATTCACAAATTTTGGCTGGGCATCTTTTGCACCCTGCCTGTATGTGGTGCTGCTTTCTACTATAGAGCCAAAGCTTTCCCATTCACTCTAGCAAATACAGAATATGGGTTGTTGTTTTCCTGCTCATCAAGGGAACCTGGAGACCCAAGAGTAATCCCAACCCCTGAGACACAAAGTCAGTCCTGCCCCTTTAGACTTGTTAGTTTCCATTCTTTGCTCTTAAACCAGTTGGGTACTTGACCAGAAATTAACCACTCTTTCTCACCAAGCCATCACGGGAACACCTGTTCTTTCAGAAGTAACCTGCAAACAAATATGTCAACATAGCATGTAGAAAGTAAAATTTTGCTAAAAACAACAACCAAAAGCGCAAATTAGTTTTATACTGAAATGAATCACAGACTAGAAGGTGAGTTCTTAGAAAGGTCAATTTATCTATTTCCCCTTGTGTTCCTTCTTAAACTTTCAGTCAGATATACATTCCTTGAGGACTGCTAATTTCATGGGATGCCTCGGCATTTGACTATATCCGAAAGTAAAAATTAACAGTATATGACTGTAATCTAATTTAGTGAGATCAAAGGACATTTGTGTTTTACAGAAAGAATGATTTGATTTACCTTTTTGGCCACGCTGGCATACTGAGTTAGTTTCCTGGTGAGAAAAAGTGTTGAAGAAGAGAGAATCATGAATATTAGCTGTTATCCCCTAATCATTTAGAAATTAGTATTCTGCCTACTCGATGTGTTTTCTACTTTGATTTGGCATATATTTATTTACCATGTTTTAATTTTCTCCTCCGTTTACTCCAGTGTCATGTATAAGACAGGTTCATGTTTACTTTATTACTCTATACATATATCATATTGTGTGATGTATGGACCAAATATATCTATACATATTTTGAGACTCCAGATTTAGATATGTATGAAATAAATACTGATATACTGAAATGACATCTTCTCTGAATGGAATGACATGCGGACACATTGTTTTGGTTGCTGACATTGTGTGGTATAAATATTAGGGAGAGGAGGTTTACAACTGGTATGTGGTCTGTGTGGCAGACTGTCATGGATCGTTACTGATGTACTTACTTATTCACAAATTTTGGCTGGGCATCTTTTGCACCCTGCCTGTATGTGGTGCTGCTTTCTACTATAGAGCCAAAGCTTTCCCATTCACTCTAGCAAATACAGAATATGGGTTGTTGTTTTCCTGCTCATCAAGGGAACCTGGAGACCCAAGAGTAATCCCAACCCCTGAGACACAAAGTCAGTCCTGCCCCTTTAGACTTGTTAGTTTCCATTCTTTGCTCTTAAACCAGTTGGGTACTTGACCAGAAATTAACCACTCTTTCTCACCAAGCCATCACGGGAACACCTGTTCTTTCAGAAGTAACCTGCAAACAAATATGTCAACATAGCATGTAGAAAGTAAAATTTTGCTAAAAACAACAACCAAAAGCGCAAATTAGTTTTATACTGAAATGAATCACAGACTAGAAGGTGAGTTCTTAGAAAGGTCAATTTATCTATTTCCCCTTGTGTTCCTTCTTAAACTTTCAGTCAGATATACATTCCTTGAGGACTGCTAGACTTCCTTCTAAATGTGGTTATCAAGCCTCTCTCATATATACATACATACATAAATATGGTTAACCTTGATTAACATGAGTTTGAACACTGGTTCATTTGCAGATTTTTCTCAATAAATATATTGGGGACATTTTTGGAGATTTGCAACCATTTGAAAAAAAAATCAGGAAGAAATCATAGCCTAGAAAAAGCAAAAAAATTAAGAAAAAGTTAGGAATGTCAAGAATACATAATATATATAGATACTAGTATATTTTTAAATAGGCATGAGGTGATAAAACTAGTATTGTATTAGTTTTTGTACCATTTTATAACTTTAGTTTCAAAGACATTATCATACAGAATGCCTCTGTCATAATGGAAGAAACTATATTAGCCTATCATCCTAAGAAGGGGTGTCTTTTTAAAAGAGTAACTATGTTTTTAATACTGTATAATGAATATAACTGTAATGTTCTATGCCATAAGAATTTTCTAATAATTCATTTACTAGTGTAGACGCTAGGCTACCTTGAAGCAATCACAGAGCTGCATCTTCATTATCAATGCATGAATTGTTATAGCTACATATAAATATGAATTTCTTTTCATTATCTTTTCTTATCGATATCTAGCATTAGTGATATGGATAATATCTACAGTGTCTTTCATCCTAAAAGAAAACATTGATCTAGGTGTTGGTAAACAAATGATTCCTTTTGTTAAGAGTTGACCTAAATTCACAGCATCCATTAATTCAGTACAGTACATGTATGTTTCTTAAAATTTTCTTTATAACATTTTCTTTAGTTAATTATAAGAATATAGTATATAATACAGGTAGCATACAAATATGTATTAATTCACAGCTATACTATCAGTAAGACTTCTGGTCAGCAGTAGGCAAGTTTCTCGGAAGTCAAAGCTATATATGGATTTTCGACTTCACAAGGGCTGGGAGAGAAGTTAGTGCCACTAAACCCTGCGTTGTCCACAACATAAATACATAGATGTATGTGTGAAATAGTAATAGGGACCTGTGAATAGGGACTAGGTTGCTATGGCATGAACAAACATTGAAACCCTTCATTGATACTCCTCATTTATCTCTTGGGTTACCTTGCAATTCACCTGATAAAAATTTCCATGCTTTATCTAATCAAAATGTGGTTTATTCTGGTTATGGAATCCCACTGGGACAGTAATAATTTTAGAGATATATGTGTTCCAGTTTTTGAGTTATGATATCCATATGTCCATTTAGAGTAACTCTGGCTCTGTTATTTTGAAGACTATAGCTTTAATGTAGCTCAAGCCACATTGGTTGGAGCTAGGATCATTTTGCATGGGCTTTGTTAAAAGTAGATATCCTTGTTTCTCCCATGTTGGTGAATCTCTCCTCAAAAAAATTAATATCAATCCTGACCTTGACAATATTTTGCATTAAATTACAAACATCACTTCTGCCTCTCTTTATGTTGTACACAATTCCAGCCTTTCTTGACTTCGAGATGGCATGGGCCCTTCTCTCTTATGGTAGTTCTGTCTTTCTGTCACAGGTAATATGTTTTAAATAAGAATCAGATATTTGATGGAATTTTCCTCCCTTTATAGGAGCAGCACCTAGATTTATGAGCATGAGGAGTGGGAGATCAGGGGAAGGATATCATCTTTAACAAAACCAATAATAGGAAATACTTGGCTATTTAAGACTGAAATATGTATCAATATGGGCTTCCCTGGTGCCTCAGAAGGAAAAGAATCTGCCTGCAATACAGGAGACTTTAATATTCCCATAGAGAGAAAGAGAGAGAGATCAAAAGAAACGGAGAATGGAGAAATGACAAATGTGAGCCTAGTGACAACCTTCATCCTCGTGGGCCTTCCCCATGATCCAGCGCTGGACACATTCCTTTTGGGAATCTTGCTGGTGGTCTGTGTCCTCACTGTGGTGGGGAATCTCCTCATCCTCCTGGTGATCATAGCGAATCCTCACCTGCACACCCCCATGTACTACTTCCTGACCAACCTCTCCTTCATTGACATGTGGTTCTCCACAGTCACTGTGCCCAAATTGCTGATGACCCTGGTGTCCGCAGAAGGCAGTCCTATTTCCTTTTATAGCTGCATGGCCCAGTTCTACTCCTTTGACTTCCTGGGCAGCACCGAGTGCTTCCTCTACACAGTCATGTCCTATGACCGGTTCCTGGCCATCAGTTACCCGCTCAGGTACGCCAGCATGATGCGTGGGAGGACGTGTGCCCTCCTGGCCGCCATCACGTGGCTGAGTGGCTCTCTGCACTCAGCTGCCCAGACCACACTGACGTTCCGTTTACCCTTCTGTGGACCCAACCAGATCCAGCATTATTTTTGTGATGCACTGCCTGTTCTCCAACTGGCCTGTGCAGACACTTCTGCCAATGAGATGGTGATCTTTGTCAACATTGGAGTGGTGCTCAGGCATGCTTTCTGTGCATGGGCTTTGTTAAAAGTAGATATCCTTGTTTCTCCCATGTTGGTGAATCTCTCCTCAAAAAAATTAATATCAATCCTGACCTTGACAATATTTTGCATTAAATTACAAACATCACTTCTGCCTCTCTTTATGTTGTACACAATTCCAGCCTTTCTTGACTTCGAGATGGCATGGGCCCTTCTCTCTTATGGTAGTTCTGTCTTTCTGTCACAGGTAATATGTTTTAAATAAGAATCAGATATTTGATGGAATTTTCCTCCCTTTATAGGAGCAGCACCTAGATTTATGAGCATGAGGAGTGGGAGATCAGGGGAAGGATATCATCTTTAACAAAACCAATAATAGGAAATACTTGGCTATTTAAGACTGAAATATGTATCAATATGGGCTTCCCTGGTGCCTCAGAAGGAAAAGAATCTGCCTGCAATACAGGAGACTTTAATATTCCCATAGAGAGAAAGAGAGAGAGATCAAAAGAAACGGAGAATGGAGAAATGACAAACGTGAGCCTAGTGACAACCTGCATCCTCGGGGGCCCTTCCCCATGATCCAGCGCTGGACACATTCCTTTTGGGAATCTTGCTGGTGGTCTGTGTCCTCACTGTGGTGGGGAATCTCCTCATCCTCCTGGTGATCATAGCGAATCCTCACCTGCACACCCCCATGTACTACTTCCTGACCAACCTCTCCTTCATTGACATGTGGTTCTCCACAGTCACTGTGCCCAAATTGCTGATGACCCTGGTGTCCGCAGAAGGCAGTCCTATTTCCTTTTATAGCTGCATGGCCCAGTTCTACTCCTTTGACTTCCTGGGCAGCACCGAGTGCTTCCTCTACACAGTCATGTCCTATGACCGGTTCCTGGCCATCAGTTACCCGCTCAGGTACGCCAGCATGATGCGTGGGAGGACGTGTGCCCTCCTGGCCGCCATCACGTGGCTGAGTGGCTCTCTGCACTCAGCTGCCCAGACCACACTGACGTTCCGTTTACCCTTCTGTGGACCCAACCAGATCCAGCATTATTTTTGTGATGCACTGCCTGTTCTCCAACTGGCCTGTGCAGACACTTCTGCCAATGAGATGGTGATCTTTGTCAACATTGGAGTGGTGGCCTCAGGCTGCTTTCTGTTGATAGTGCTGTCCTATGTGTCTATTGTCCATTCCATCCTGAAGATCCACACCTCAGAGGGGAGGTGGAGAGCCTTCCAGACCTGTGCCTCCCACTGCATCGTGGTCCTTTGTTTCTTTGTTCCCTGCGTTTTCATTTACCTGAGACCGGGCTCCAAGGAGCCTATGGATGGGATTGTGACTGTTTTCTACACTGTGCTGACACCCCTTCTGAACCCTGTGGTGTTCACCCTGAGGAACAAGGAAGTCAAGAAAGCTCTGCTGAAACTTAAAGACAAAGTAGTGTGTTCACAGAGCAAATAATCTCTGCACTGTAGATATGCTCATTTAATAAATATAGTAATAAAATAGTATAATGTAACATAGAAATACAATAAAGTATAGTATAATCTATAATATAATTTTATGAACGTAAAATGTGTTGTATATATAGTTCGCAATGTTAAACATTATCCAAATTTCTTAGTCAGGAATATTTGTGTCAGGAATTGTTTTTTGAAATTTGAAATATTACAAATTTTTATTTACAATGCACAGACTAAATTGTGACTATGAACTCATTTCTCTGCGTCATGTTTGTTTTACGTTTCACCTAATTTCACTCATATATAGTTGACATATAACATCATTTTTACCTTTTAAAAAATTAAGTGTTTAGCCTGGATCTTAGATGCAGAGGAGTGAGTTATTTATATCTAGTCGAAGTGACTTAGCACTCACACAAATGGATAATATGCTTTTGTTTGTTTATGTCTTATGCACACAACTTGGGGATATAGAATCTTGGGGACACTGTTTGAGAGCAGCCACAATCTTCAGAGGTCACTTACTCAGAGAGGCAGCTGTGCACCTGCCTCCTCAGTCCTTTTTGTGGCTCTGTGTGTGTGTGTGTGTGTGTGTGTGAGAGAGAGAGAGAGAGACAGAGAGAGAGAGAGAGACTGTGTGTGCACGTGAAGGTCCCAAGGCACATCTTGTCCCTGGCAGTGCTCCCACATCTTGACCCTGGTCAGTGCTCACACAATAAAAGAGTCCTACCCTTCTGAGAGCTGGTTGTCACTCTAGGTAGATCTGCCAAGACACGCTATGGCTCTGACAGGCTCCTTTTAGTGACTGGAAACCATCGCCACCTTCAGAGAGCCCTGTGGATAGTGCCTATGTGTCTATTGCCATTCCATCCTGAAGATCCACACCTCAGAGGGAGGTGGAGAGCCTTCAGACCTGTGCCTCCCACTGCATCGTGGTCCTTTGTTTCTTTGTTCCCTGCGTTTCATTTACCTGAGACCGGGCTCCAAGGAGCCTATGGATGGGATTGTGACTGTTTTCTACACTGTGCTGACACCCTTCTGAACCCTGTGGTGTTCACCCTGAGGAACAAGGAAGTCAAGAAAGCTCTGCTGAAACTTAAAGACAAAGTAGTGTGTTCACAGAGCAAATAATCTCTGCACTGTAGATATGCTCATTTAATAAATATAGTAATAAAATAGTATAATGTAACATAGAAATACAATAAAGTATAGTATAATCTATAATATAATTTTATGAACGTAAAATGTGTTGTATATATAGTTCGCAATGTTAAACATTATCCAAATTTCTTAGTCAGGAATATTTGTGTCAGGAATTGTTTTTTGAAATTTGAAATATTACAAATTTTTATTTACAATGCACAGACTAAATTGTGACTATGAACTCATTTCTCTGCGTCATGTTTGTTTTACGTTTCACCTAATTTCACTCATATATAGTTGACATATAACATCATTTTTACCTTTTAAAAAATTAAGTGTTTAGCCTGGATCTTAGATGCAGAGGAGTGAGTTATTTATATCTAGTCGAAGTGACTTAGCACTCACACAAATGGATAATATGCTTTTGTTTGTTTATGTCTTATGCACACAACTTGGGGATATAGAATCTTGGGGACACTGTTTGAGAGCAGCCACAATCTTCAGAGGTCACTTACTCAGAGAGGCAGCTGTGCACCTGCCTCCTCAGTCCTTTTTGTGGCTCTGTGTGTGTGTGTGTGTGTGTGTGTGAGAGAGAGAGAGAGAGACAGAGAGAGAGAGAGACTGTGTGTGCACGTGAAGGTCCCAAGGCACATCTTGTCCCTGGCAGTGCTCCCACATCTTGACCCTGGTCAGTGCTCACACAATAAAAGAGTCCTACCCTTCTGAGAGCTGGTTGTCACTCTAGGTAGATCTGCCAAGACACGCTATGGCTCTGACAGGCTCCTTTTAGTGACTGGAAACCATCGCCACCTTCAGAGAGCCCTGTGGTTCCTCAGGTTTGGTCAGTGTGATGAGGAAGAGGCTACCATCAGACACCTTCAGTCTCCATCACATAATCTGACCTTGAATTCCTATATTAACAGATCGGGTGCCCATATTCAGCACAGCCATTCTAGCTGGGTCATTTTGCTGTGGATGGTGGTGCTGATCGTGCTGCCCAGAGAGCGCTTTCTCATTATCTTAGAGTCTTAGAAGTTTAAATTCACCAAACCTCAACCTGCTCTGAGACAGGGACAGTCTACATTGCAAACTGGAGCCAAGGGTGCTTCCTATTTAGAAAGCAGAAAAATTACAGTGTAACTAAGTCACTTGGTATCATGGGATTTCAACATGTATCTTTTACAAGTTAGGAAAATAAGCCCTGGTAAAGACAGAACACCCTAAAAAACCCAGTGCATAGCTACATAGCCCATACTGTGGACTTCCATGTACAATGGATGAAGTGCAGTAACTGCACACAATCAAAAGCAAATATTGGTTCAAATAAGTTTAGAACTAATTTTATGATTTGTATCTCAATCTCTTATCTGCGAAAGACTTTTTCTCACCATGCTGTTAGGAGGATTGAATAAGTTAGTAGAAGTGAAAGTGCTCTGAGTAGTGTGTCAGTCACTCAGACTCGTCTGACTCTTGGTGACCCCATGGACTGTAGTAGTGCTGATACACAGTAGGTTTGTAATTGAAGTTTTAAAATTCAAACCTGGGACCCGCAATAATGGTTTTACAAACTATTTCAGTGATTGACTAGCCACTAATAGAGTTTGAAGATGCATGAATATAGGTTTCTTTAAATCACTGATAATAAATTACTGTCATGATTAAAACCATTATTGACAATGTAATTATTCTGAATGTTTTGATAAATTTGATGTTTATTACTTTCCAAAAATTTAACTACAATAAAATCCAAAAAACATTAAAATTATATGGAAATAAGCTGTTCTAGAACAATTGAAAGGCAAAGTTATAAATGTTCCTGAACTTGGGATGCATTAGACAATACTTTATTTCTTTTACTAGAGACATTACCATTATATGAATGCTTTGACATAAGTACTGTTGATGTATAAGGTGAACAAACTGCAGATGATTAGGTTGCTTACTCAAATTTGCACAATTAGTAAGGAATATGGTTAAGGCTTAATCCCAAATACCTAGCACCCAAACCAATGGAGTTAAATTCTACCCTGCATTGCTATAACAGAATTTCAGGAGACTTTTAATCCTTTGAGGACAGGACAATATCAATGAACATCAATAATCACTGAAATAACAAGGCACGGAATTTTATATAGCTATGTATATTTTATATACCAAATGTAGGGTTGTTTTTCCCAAAACCAGTCCCCATAGTTTAAACCCTTGAAATTGTAGCCAAGGGTGCTTCCTATTTAGAAAGCAGAAAAATTACAGTGTAACTAAGTCACTTGGTATCATGGGATTTCAACATGTATCTTTTACAAGTTAGGAAAATAAGCCCTGGTAAAGACAGAACACCCTAAAAAACCCAGTGCATAGCTACATAGCCCATACTGTGGACTTCCATGTACAATGGATGAAGTGCAGTAACTGCACACAATCAAAAGCAAATATTGGTTCAAATAAGTTTAGAACTAATTTTATGATTTGTATCTCACTCTCTTATCTGCGAAAGACTTTTTGTCACCATGCTGTTAGGAGGATTGAATAAGTTAGTAGAAGTGAAAGTGCTCTGAGTAGTGTGTCAGTCACTCAGACTCGTCTGACTCTTGGTGACCCCATGGACTGTAGTAGTGCTGATACACAGTAGGTTTGTAATTGAAGTTTTAAAATTCAAACCTGGGACCCGCAATAATGGTTTTACAAACTATTTCAGTGATTGACTAGCCACTAATAGAGTTTGAAGATGCATGAATATAGGTTTCTTTAAATCACTGATAATAAATTACTGTCATGATTAAAACCATTATTGACAATGTAATTATTCTGAATGTTTTGATAAATTTGATGTTTATTACTTTCCAAAAATTTAACTACAATAAAATCCAAAAAACATTAAAATTATATGGAAATAAGCTGTTCTAGAACAATTGAAAGGCAAAGTTATAAATGTTCCTGAACTTGGGATGCATTAGACAATACTTTATTTCTTTTACTAGAGACATTACCATTATATGAATGCTTTGACATAAGTACTGTTGATGTATAAGGTGAACAAACTGCAGATGATTAGGTTGCTTACTCAAATTTGCACAATTAGTAAGGAATATGGTTAAGGCTTAATCCCAAATACCTAGCACCCAAACCAATGGAGTTAAATTCTACCCTGCATTGCTATAACAGAATTTCAGGAGACTTTTAATCCTTTGAGGACAGGACAATATCAATGAACATCAATAATCACTGAAATAACAAGGCACGGAATTTTATATAGCTATGTATATTTTATATACCAAATGTAGGGTTGTTTTTTTTCCCAAAAACCAGTCCCCCCCCCCCCCATATAGTGTGCAAAACACCTTAGCTACCCTATCTGTGCTGACTTAAATTCTGCGTGCTTTATAACATTAATTATGAACTCCACATTAAGTTGTGGACTTCTCAAGGAAAAATACTGTCTTTTCTTGTAGTAATCCATCTTCATAAACCTTGGTCTCATATCTTTAGGGCATCTTCCTTGCTACCAATTCTTTCCATTTCCGAATTTGTTTACACTTTCTTAGGGATCCAACTTCTGATGCACATTCATAACATTAAATATCACTCCTAAACAGGGGCATTTTCTTTCTCTCCATGCTGTTTCTGCCTTCCTTGTTCAAGTCCTTGTTTGTATGGTATTTCCATGAGGAGACAAGCTATTGCGTCAAATGTCATGTGTTTAAACTTTCCCCCTTCTTCTTCAGCATTTGTCTCTTATGTGCTATAATTGGGGCACTAAAATGTTCCCTGAAGCTCAGAGGCTCTTCCCATAATCCTTCCCCACCTTTCTTCTTCATATAATTGAAAAAACAGTAAGAAAGGAGAGAAAGGTGAAATGGATGGGATGATACGAAAAAACTCTGGAAAATAAAGTACAATGATGGATAATTGCAATACTTCAATAATGAATCCTTCATTAGTAAATATGTAATTGTTTAATATGCCTTTACTTTAAATATTAATTAAACTATTTGAAATTTTTTCATTCATTATTATGCCCTAAGAGTTATGAGTTGCTGTTTTAAAATAAACTTAAAATTTATTTTTGGAAATAAGCTGTTCTAGAACAATTGAAAGGCAAAGTTATAAATGTTCCTGAACTTGGGATGCATTAGACAATACTTTATTTCTTTTACTAGAGACATTACCATTATATGAATGCTTTGACATAAGTACTGTTGATGTATAAGGTGAACAAACTGCAGATGATTAGGTTGCTTACTCAAATTTGCACAATTAGTAAGGAATATGGTTAAGGCTTAATCCCAAATACCTAGCACCCAAACCAATGGAGTTAAATTCTACCCTGCATTGCTATAACAGAATTTCAGGAGACTTTTAATCCTTTGAGGACAGGACAATATCAATGAACATCAATAATCACTGAAATAACAAGGCACGGAATTTTATATAGCTATGTATATTTTATATACCAAATGTAGGGTTGTTTTTTTTCCCAAAAACCAGTCCCCCCCCCCCCATATAGTGTGCAAAACACCTTAGCTACCCTATCTGTGCTGACTTAAATTCTGCGTGCTTTATAACATTAATTATGAACTCCACATTAAGTTGTGGACTTCTCAAGGAAAAATACTGTCTTTTCTTGTAGTAATCCATCTTCATAAACCTTGGTCTCATATCTTTAGGGCATCTTCCTTGCTACCAATTCTTTCCATTTCCGAATTTGTTTACACTTTCTTAGGGATCCAACTTCTGATGCACATTCATAACATTAAATATCACTCCTAAACAGGGGCATTTTCTTTCTCTCCATGCTGTTTCTGCCTTCCTTGTTCAAGTCCTTGTTTGTATGGTATTTCCATGAGGAGACAAGCTATTGCGTCAAATGTCATGCGTTTAAACTTTCCCCCTTCTTCTTCAGCATTTGTCTCTTATGTGCTATAATTGGGGCACTAAAATGTTCCCTGAAGCTCAGAGGCTCTTCCCATAATCCTTCCCCACCTTTCTTCTTCATATAATTGAAAAAACAGTAAGAAAGGAGAGAAAGGTGAAATGGATGGGATGATACGAAAAAACTCTGGAAAATAAAGTACAATGATGGATAATTGCAATACTTCAATAATGAATCCTTTACATTATAAATATTAATTGGAACAGCCTTATTTGTAAATATTTTCTCATGTCATTATTATGCCCTAAGAGTTATGAGTTGCTGTTTTCAAAAGGGGAAAATGAAAAAATAATAAAATAATTCACAACTGTTATATGCACTCCACTTAAAAAATTTCAACACAAATTGCTGTATTTTGATGTATTCTCTTGAGTCTCTCTTTGAAATAACTGCTGTGGAGCACTGAACTTGTCCTCAGAGACTTGTTATTATGGCATTGTTCCTCTGTTAACCTGAAATTTTAAAATAATATCTGTAATAATATGATGTATATGATTGATTCTTTGAAGCTGTATTTTCTGAGTGAATTACTAGTCGAAAAGGATTTTAAATTATAGAAGTAAATAGTTAAATTATTAGAAGTAAATAGTTAACATAGAATCTGGCTCAAATCCAGAATGAATAGGGATGGCTGAGAATGAAAAAGCTGGCTTAAAAGTCAACATTCAAGAAACTAAAATCATGGCACCTGGTGCCATCACTTCATGGCAAATAAAAGAAAAAGTGAGATGAGCATTTATGGATTCTGGGCCATTTAGGTTTAGAATAAATAGGTGTGACTTTATCTGCATCATTGATAAGGAAATAGGATAACTGATTTTTTAGGTATAACTACAAGCTCCATAAAGCCATAAATTCCTTTTAGGAGTGTTCAGATTACAAACACATAGGGAAATATGTAGGTAATTATTTTAAAAAATATTTCATTAGTCCCTTTTTGTTGTTTTCCTATTCATCCAGGGAACCTGAACACCCAAGAGTAATTCTATTCCCTGGGAAAGTAAATCAAGTCACATTCTACTCATCTAGCTATGTGAGTTCCCATTCTCTGACCTTCAACTATTTGGGTCCTTGAGGAGAAATGAACCACTGTTTCTCCACAAGCAATCAGAAGTACACCAGCTCTTTGAGTAGTAACTTGCAAACAAGTGCCTCAACATAGTATGTAGAGCGTTCAACAGTCTGTCAGGGTGAAGGGCATTCATAAGTGAGTTTTATATTGAAATAATCATACAGTGCAGGTGAGTTCTTAGAAAGGTAAATTTCTCTCATTTCCACTTGCTTTCCTTCTTAAGCTTTCATTCGAAGATAAGATATTGATAGCCTTCCTTCTTAATGTACTTAGCAAGTCTTGTCTGTTTCTCTTGCACTCTCTGTCTCTGTTTCTAATTTTAATTCTTTCTCTCTTTTAAGTGGATTGTGGTCGGGAGAACACATATGTATTCTATGTTCTTAGAGTCTCACATAAGACTACCTAAAATAAGACAAGTTTGAGGCTGGCAGTGTTATGAGAGTTGGTATTTCCTAGATCACATGAGAGGGTGTTGGTATCCTGTATGAAGTTTAGACTCTTAACCTGATCTGAGAGTATTTTCTTTATAAGAAAGTAGTAGAAGCTCGTGAGACACCATCACCAACACCAGTGCTGAAAATTTCCTCCAAGTTGTAGCTTTGAAATTGGGAAGTCTCTGTAGCACAATGAGAATTTATTTTCCCTCCCTCCTCCATCTCTGTTTCTCTATATAATTTGCTATTATTTATTGAGTACCTGTCAATGTCATCACTTTATTAACTGCTTTGCATTTATTATCTTAAATCATACTGAGATTGTCACTGTGACGGGTGGTCCTGAGCTTCACATGAGTTGAGAGAACAAACTGAAACCTTGGTTTCACATTGTGAGACCTGGAGCAAATGACCAAGCTGTCATGACCCACAGAAAACATGAAATAGAAAATTGCTGACAAGGCCAAATTCCTTTTAGGAGTGTTCAGATTACAAACACTTAGGGAAATATGTAGGTAATTATTTTAAAAAATATTTCATTAGTCCCTTTTTGTTGTTTTCCTATTCATCCAGGGAACCTGAACACCCAAGAGTAATTCTATTCCCTGGGAAAGTAAATCAAGTCACATTCTACTCATCTAGCTATGTGAGTTCCCATTCTCTGACCTTCAACTATTTGGGTCCTTGAGGAGAAATGAACCACTGTTTCTCCACAAGCAATCAGAAGTACACCAGCTCTTTGAGTAGTAACTTGCAAACAAGTGCCTCAACATAGTATGTAGAGCGTTCAACAGTCTGTCAGGGTGAAGGGCATTCATAAGTGAGTTTTATATTGAAATAATCATACAGTGCAGGTGAGTTCTTAGAAAGGTAAATTTCTCTCATTTCCACTTGCTTTCCTTCTTAAGCTTTCATTCGAAGATAAGATATTGATAGCCTTCCTTCTTAATGTACTTAGCAAGTCTTGTCTGTTTCTCTTGCACTCTCTGTCTCTGTTTCTAATTTTAATTCTTTCTCTCTTTTAAGTGGATTGTGGTCGGGAGAACACATATGTATTCTATGTTCTTAGAGTCTCACATAAGACTACCTAAAATAAGACAAGTTTGAGGCTGGCAGTGTTATGAGAGTTGGTATTTCCTAGATCACATGAGAGGGTGTTGGTATCCTGTATGAAGTTTAGACTCTTAACCTGATCTGAGAGTATTTTCTTTATAAGAAAGTAGTAGAAGCTCGTGAGACACCATCACCAACACCAGTGCTGAAAATTTCCTCCAAGTTGTAGCTTTGAAATTGGGAAGTCTCTGTAGCACAATGAGAATTTATTTTCCCTCCCTCCTCCATCTCTGTTTCTCTATATAATTTGCTATTATTTATTGAGTACCTGTCAATGTCATCACTTTATTAACTGCTTTGCATTTATTATCTTAAATCATACTGAGATTGTCACTGTGACGGGTGGTCCTGAGCTTCACATGAGTTGAGAGAACAAACTGAAACCTTGGTTTCACATTGTGAGACCTGGAGCAAATGACCAAGCTGTCATGACCCACAGAAAACATGAAATAGAAAATTTGGATTGTTTTGTGGTGCTAAGTTAGTAGGATTTATGATATATCAATAGAAATTTATATGGATTTCCCCCTTTATTGTGTGTGTGTGTGTGTGTGTGTGTGTGTGTGTGTGTGTTTGTGTGAGAGAGAGAGAGAGAGAGAAGTTTGAAATAGTTCTATCTCCTTTTTCAAGGGAGACTTGTTATATACAAAGTTGAGTATGACTCTAGAATTATCTACCATATATAATACAGTTCTCAGTTCTTCCTTAAATGCTGGGTGTTTTTGATATTCCCGTAGAGAGAGACGAAAAGAATAGAGTAATGACAAACGTGAGTCAAGTGGCAACATTTGTTCTCACGGGTCTTCCCCATGCTCTACAATTGGACACATTCCTCTTTGGAATCTTGCTAGTGGTCTATGTCCTCACTGTGGTGGTGAACCTCCTCATCCTCCTGGTGATCATAGTGAATCCTCACCTGCACACTCCCATGTACTACTTCCTGACCAACCTGTCCTTCATTGACATGTGGTTCTCCACAGTCACTGTGCCCAAAATACTGATGACCCTGATGTCTGCAGAAGGCAAGGTGATCTCGTTTCACAGCTGTGTGGCCCAGCTCTACTCCTTTCACTTCCTGGGCAGCACCGAGTGCTTCCTCTACACGGTCATGTCCTATGACCGGTTCCTGGCCATCAGTTACCCGCTCAGGTACGCCAGCATGATGAGTGGGAGGATGTGTGCCCTCCTGGCCGCCACGACGTGGCTGAGTGGCTCTCTGCACTCGGCTGTCCAGACCACACTGACGTTCCATTTACCCTTCTGCGGACCCAGCTTGGTCCATCATTACTTCTGCGATGCACCACCCATCCTCAAACTGGCCTGTGCAGACACCTCTGCCAATGAGATGGTGATCTTTTTCAACATTGGGTTGGTTGGCTCAGGCTGCTTTCTGTTGATAGTGCTGTCCTATGTGTCCATCATCCATTCCATCCTGAAGATCCGCACCTCAGAGGGGAGGTGGAGAGCCTTCCAGACCTGTGCCTCCCACTGCATTGTGGTCCTTTGTTTCTTTGGCCCCGGTATTTTTATTTACCTGAGACCTCGCTCTAAGGAGGTTGTGGATAGGGTTGTGGCTGTTTTCTACACTGTGCTGACACCCCTTCTGAACCCTGTGGTGTTCACCCTGAGGAACAAGGAAGTCAAGAAAGCTCTGCTGAAACTTAAAGACAAAGTAGTGTGTTCACATAGCAAATGATCTCTGCACTATAGACATGCTCACTTAAAAAATTTAGTTGTATAATTTGGTCATCAACAGGAAATGTATTACTTTTATAGTTCTTGGTGTTAAAAGCTATACAAACAAGCTACTCAGGAATATTTGTTTGACTAATGTTTCTGAGGAATTTTATTATAAAAATTATATTGGATTTTTAAAGCATGATTTTTCTGGTTCATTAATTTAGTAAAACCAAAACATGTATCATATCATCTTAAACTGCATAGTTCCTTACAATATGATTTTATTTAATTTTTTAATTGAAGAATTAAAAAAATTAGGATATAATTTATTTACAATGCTGTGTTAGTTTCAGATATACAACATAGTGATTTAGTTATACATATACATGTATTCATTCTTTTTCAGACTCTTTTTCTATTTAGGTTATTAAAGAATACTGAGTAGAGGTCCCTGTACTGTGCAATATGCCTTGTTGGTTATCTATTTTATATATAGTAGTTGGTGTATATTAATCCCAGGCTTCTTCTTCATCCTCTTCTTCCTCATAATGTTTCTCCTTTGGTAATCCTAAATTTGTTTTTAAAGTCTGAATCTGTTTCTGCTTTGTAAATAAGTTCCTTTAGGTCGTTTCAAAAGTTAGATTCCACAAATGAATGATATCATATGATATTTATCTTTGTCTGACTTACTTCACTTAGTATGTTCATCTCTGGGCCCATCCATATGGCATTATGGATGAACAAATGACATTATTTTTTCTAACTTAGTATGTTCACCTCTGCCAATGAGATGGTGATCTTTTTCAACATTGGGTTGGTTGGCTCAGGCTGCTTTCTGTTGATAGTGCTGTCCTATGTGTCCATCATCCATTCCATCCTGAAGATCCGCACCTCAGAGGGGAGGTGGAGAGCCTTCCAGACCTGTGCCTCCCACTGCATTGTGGTCCTTTGTTTCTTTGGCCCCGGTATTTTTATTTACCTGAGACCTCGCTCTAAGGAGGTTGTGGATAGGGTTGTGGCTGTTTTCTACACTGTGCTGACACCCCTTCTGAACCCTGTGGTGTTCACCCTGAGGAACAAGGAAGTCAAGAAAGCTCTGCTGAAACTTAAAGACAAAGTAGTGTGTTCACATAGCAAATGATCTCTGCACTATAGACATGCTCACTTAAAAAATTTAGTTGTATAATTTGGTCATCAACAGGAAATGTATTACTTTTATAGTTCTTGGTGTTAAAAGCTATACAAACAAGCTACTCAGGAATATTTGTTTGACTAATGTTTCTGAGGAATTTTATTATAAAAATTATATTGGATTTTTAAAGCATGATTTTTCTGGTTCATTAATTTAGTAAAACCAAAACATGTATCATATCATCTTAAACTGCATAGTTCCTTACAATATGATTTTATTTAATTTTTTAATTGAAGAATTAAAACAATTAGGATATAATTTATTTACAATGCTGTGTTAGTTTCAGATATACAACATAGTGATTTAGTTATACATATACATGTATTCATTCTTTTTCAGACTCTTTTTCTATTTAGGTTATTAAAGAATACTGAGTAGAGGTCCCTGTACTGTGCAATATGCCTTGTTGGTTATCTATTTTATATATAGTAGTTGGTGTATATTAATCCCAGGCTTCTTCTTCATCCTCTTCTTCCTCATAATGTTTCTCCTTTGGTAATCCTAAATTTGTTTTTAAAGTCTGAATCTGTTTCTGCTTTGTAAATAAGTTCCTTTAGGTCGTTTCAAAAGTTAGATTCCACAAATGAATGATATCATATGATATTTATCTTTGTCTGACTTACTTCACTTAGTATGTTCATCTCTGGGCCCATCCATATGGCATTATGGATGAACAAATGACATTATTTTTTTCTTTTTAATGGTTGAGTCATGTTCCATTGTATATAGATACCGTATCTTCTTTATCCATTTCTCTGTTGATGGACATTTAGATTGCTTCCAAGTCTTGGCTATTGTAAATTGTGTTGCAGTGAACATATGATTTTCCCTGGATATATGCCCAGGAATGAGATTGCTGGATCGTATGATAGCTCTATTTTTAGTTTCTTAAGTAGCCTACATACTATTGTCTGTAGTGGCTGCATCATTTACATTCCCACCAATTGTGTAGGAGGATTCTCTTTTCTTTATACCCTTTCCAGCATTTGTTGTTTGTAAACTTTTTGCTGATGGCCATTCTGACTAGTATGAGGTGATGCCTCATAGTTTCAATTTGTATTTCTTTAATTATTAGTGATATTGAGCATCTTTTCATGTACTTTGTGGCCATCTGTGTATTTTCTTTGGACAAATATGAATTTAGATCTTCTGCCGATTTTTTTTGACACAGAGTGACAGGAGTGTTTGCATATTTTGGAGCTTAAACCCAAAATACGTCTTCATTTGCAACCATTTTTCCCATTCTGAGGGTTGTATTTTCTTTGTGCTTATTGATTCCTTTGCTGTATAAAATCTTTTAAGTTTAATTAGGTCCCAATAAATAAAAAAAAAAAAGGAAATCTTGCTGCAACTTATATTAAAGCGTCTTCTGCCTGTTTTTTTCTCTGTTTCATAGTGTTACTAGTATTATTTAAAATGTAAAGTTGTCTATAATATTTTAACCTATATTTATTCCTTCTCTGATAGCTTTTTAAGTGTCAGTTCAGGTTTTTGACCTATATTAGTTTTGTTTTGCCTAAATAACTTCTTTTAGTATTTTTTGTAAGGCAGGCCTGCAGGCAACAGATTCTCTCAGATTTTATCTGAGAATGTCATCATTTTACCTTCAATTTGATGGATAACATTATTGGATTTAAAATTCTAAGCTGGTGATATTTTAATTTCAACACTTTTAAATATTTCACTCCACTCTTTCTTGATTGCACAGTTTCCAATGAGAGTTCCTCTGTAATTCTTTTTTAAAAAATTTATTTATTCATTTATTTTTGGCTATTCTGGGTCTTTGTTCCTCTTGGCAGGCTCTTCTCTAGTTGTAGGAAGTAGGGGTACTCTGTAGTTGAGGTGAGCAGGCTTCTTGCTGCGGTGACTTTTCTTGTGGAGCACAGGCTCTAGAGCACATAGGCTTCAGTAGTTGTGGCACATGGTCTCAATAATTGTGGCTACCAGGCTCTAAAGCACAGGCTCAATAGCTGTGGCTCACAGGGTTAGTTGCTTTGCAGCATGTGGGATCTTCCCGGATCAGGGATTGAACCTGTGTCTCCTGCATTGGCAGGCAGATTCTTTACCACTGAGCTACCAGGGAAGCCCTCCTCTGTAATTCTTATCTATGTTCCCTATAGGAAAAATATCTTCTGCCCTTGGTTTCATCATTTGTTCATCAGAAGTCCATAATTTGTTCATTAAATTGTCTCGTATTTTTGTCAAAATTATTGATCTAATAAATACAGATCTGGACTTTGTACTCCATCCCACTTAGCTGTGCATTCCTTGGATTATTCCTTTTTTTAGTTTTACTGTAGAGTGGAAGAGTGGTTTACACATTTTGGATAGTAGGTCCTCATCATAGATGATTTGCACATGTTGCTGTGTGCTGTTCTTTTATTGTCTTTATGATCACTTTTGCAGGCACTTCCTCATTTTGAGCAGTATGAACAGTTGAAGGACCTTGTACTTTCTAACTTATAGGAAACCCTATCTATAAGTATAGCATCTCATTTGACTTTTTCCTTAATTTTATCCAAAACTTAATCATAGTTTGATAGTTATATTTTTATTACAGTGTTCCAGTATTTCCATTGGCCCATGGGTAATTGAAGGTCACTGAAAGCTTTTAAACTAGGAAGGGAGAGATTTGTGCTTTCAGAGCTTAGATTCTAACATCTGTACATATGGCCACATAAGAGGAAGTATGTGAGAAAAGCTAGAATGACAGCTGGAGTCACCACATTTCAGCACCCAGTTCAATACAGACTTGAAAAGCATCTGAGCTTGCATGGTGGCTGAGGGAAAAGGATGGAAGTCAGGGTGGCTGTAGACCCTCATGCTGAGCACATGAGAAGTGGGAGAAACACCCTGAAGGCTTTATCCAGAGAACAACATAAGTTATAGAGGTGTTTATGGAGTGCCTACTGTGTACTTTGCTGTATACAGAGCACTGTGAGAGAAGCGGTAAATAAGACAGAAGAGATGTTAGTTCTTATAGAGGATAGAGTTGATAGGGGGCACAGGAGTTAAACAGCAAAAAGGTTTGGGAAGTGTTATGATGGAGGACTTAGGGAAGTTTTGAGAATATATGAGATGACAGCTCACATTGTTAAATATATACCATGTGCCAGGTACTGCTCTGACCATTTTATGTATGTTTTCCATTGAATCATCAACACAACCCAATGGAAGAGATGCTAACAGTATTATCACTATTTTAGAAATTTCACACCTGAGGCATAGAGAGTTTAAGCACTGTGTCCAAGTTAGGAAGCATGGGGGTAGGACTCAAACCCTTACCCTCTAATGCTGTAGTCCCACTCTTTCCTATGATGAGAAGAAATGGATGACCTTAGTTAATGAAAGCATGCATTTAAGGACGCAGCTGGGTTTTCAGGTAAACATTTTCAGTGGGTGGTTTAAAGTAAAAACTTTCAAGTGGAGAAGAGGATTTACTTTACTTTTCTTCAAAATAACTCAGCAGGGACAACAGGAGAAATGAGTTACTAAGGTCTTTGTAAAATTTCAGGTAAGGATTTGAAGAAACTTCCAAGCAGACAGTAGAAGTTTCTCATTTAGGATCTTGGAAGACAAAGAGAAAAACTGTACAATCGATTTGTCTTAAGAGATGAAGAAGATAGGAAGATAGGAGTTTACTTTTGCTTCTGCCTTGGGGGATGTGCCATCCCTGGAGTGATATGTAAACTGTGTTAAAATATTAAGTACCTAAGGAACTAAATAAAGAACATGGTTTAGGGTGAAAATGCAACTCCTTATTTCTTTGTTACCCATAGAATCTATTCTCTAGGGGAGAGACTGAGCAAACTTCTACCCTGTTGACGATCAAGTGTACTGCACCCTTAAACTCACATTCAATCTTCCGTGTCTTATCATCAAGTGGCAAACCTGATAAAAGCTCTTTGTTTTTCCTTTGCCGCTTGAGAAAACTCAAAGTGATATTCTGAATTTGTAGCTCAGAAAAATTTCCAGGGCACATCTGAAATTAGGTCTGGGCTGTATCCTTTTAGAAACAAAGGAACCAAAGCCTCAGACCTGAAACTGCTTTTCCAGGGCCACAAGGGTAAATACCAAGGGAGAGCTCGAACGTTTCTGCCTTAAGAAGGGTGAGTTAATGAATTCTGTTGATATCAATGTCTTTCTTGTTTTGAGATGGAAGTCCAGGGATGTACAATCTACCACTATCTTTCCCAGTCTGTGCACTCCCAAGATTCAAGTGGAATTGTTGAGAGAATGTGTTCAGGGGTGAACAAAGAAACAGTGGTGCAGAGATTTAAGTTAAATATATACCATGTGCCAGGTACTGCTCTGACCATTTTATGTATGTTTTCCATTGAATCATCAACACAACCCAATGGAAGAGATGCTAACAGTATTATCACTATTTTAGAAATTTCACACCTGAGGCATAGAGAGTTTAAGCACTGTGTCCAAGTTAGGAAGCATGGGGGTAGGACTCAAACCCTTACCCTCTAATGCTGTAGTCCCACTCTTTCCTATGATGAGAAGGAATGGATGACCTTAGTTAATGAAAGCATGCATTTAAGGACGCAGCTGGGTTTTCAGGTAAACATTTTCAGTGGGTGGTTTAAAGTAAAAACTTTCAAGTGGAGAAGAGGATTTACTTTACTTTTCTTCAAAATAACTCAGCAGGGACAACAGGAGAAATGAGTTACTAAGGTCTTTGTAAAATTTCAGGTAAGGATTTGAAGAAACTTCCAAGCAGACAGTAGAAGTTTCTCATTTAGGATCTTGGAAGACAAAGAGAAAAACTGTACAATCGATTTGTCTTAAGAGATGAAGAAGATAGGAAGATAGGAGTTTACTTTTGCTTCTGCCTTGGGGGATGTGCCATCCCTGGAGTGATATGTAAACTGTGTTAAAATATTAAGTACCTAAGGAACTAAATAAAGAACATGGTTTAGGGTGAAAATGCAACTCCCTTATTTCTTTGTTACCCATAGAATCTATTCTCTAGGGGAGAGACTGAGCAAACTTCTACCCTGTTGACGATCAAGTGTACTGCACCCTTAAACTCACATTCAATCTTCCGTGTCTTATCATCAAGTGGCAAACCTGATAAAAGCTCTTTGTTTTTCCTTTGCCGCTTGAGAAAACTCAAAGTGATATTCTGAATTTGTAGCTCAGAAAAATTTCCAGGGCACATCTGAAATTAGGTCTGGGCTGTATCCTTTTAGAAACAAAGGAACCAAAGCCTCAGACCTGAAACTGCTTTTCCAGGGCCACAAGGGTAAATACCAAGGGAGAGCTCGAACGTTTCTGCCTTAAGAAGGGTGAGTTAATGAATTCTGTTGATATCAATGTCTTTCTTGTTTTGAGATGGAAGTCCAGGGATGTACAATCTACCACTATCTTTCCCAGTCTGTGCACTCCCAAGATTCAAGTGGAATTGTTGAGAGAATGTGTTCAGGGGTGAACAGACAGTGTGCAGAGATTAAGAAGCTGAGAAAGTGAAATATCTCAGTTAGGAAGTTCCCCCTCCATGGACAGACTGTCACTCTTCTACATGGGGCAGGAACTTAACCTGTCCTGGCCTTTGGTTCCTTTGATTTTGCTTGTATACAATCTTCTTGGTTCCTATCTTCACTGGATTGGATTTGCATTGGAGGTCAGCACCACATATGTAGCTAGGGTTTCTGTCTCCAATTTTACTGATCAGGGGAAGACTCAAGTGAATGAAGAAATAAGAAGGAAGATTCTGTCCTGCTTCATCACCTCCTCTCTCCCTTAGCTTTTCCAGAAGTCATGTTTGCGTATGGTAGCACTGCCTTCCCTCTCTAGGCGAAGTTGGTGATGCTTTTTGTTTTCTTCACCCTATCAAGACTCTAATAGAAGAACGTTCATGTCACTCACTGTCATGATAATGGTAAAGGCAGATTCCATGAGTTTCTGTGAGGTAAACACCATTAACCATTATTTCTGTGACATCCTCCCTCTGCTCCATCCAGCTCTCCTGCACAAGCACCTATGTCAATGAACTGGTAGTTTTCATCGTGGGAGGCATCAACATCGTTATGCCCAGTTTCACTGTCTTTGTCTCCTATGGTCTCATCCTCTGCAGCATCCTCCACATCAGCTCCACGGAGGGCAGATCCAAAGCCTTCAGCACCTGCAGTGCCCACATCATTGCTGTTTGTCTGTTCTTTGGATCAGGGGCATTTATGTATCTCAAACCATCTTCTGCTGGGTCTATGGATGAGGGAAAAATCTCTTCTGCCTTTTATACCAATGTGGTTCCCATGATGAACCCCTTTATCTATAGTCTGAGGAACCAAAGCCTCAGACCTGAAACTGCTTTTCCAGGGCCACAAGGGTAAATACCAAGGGAGAGCTCGAACGTTTCTGCCTTAAGAAGGGTGAGTTAATGAATTCTGTTGATATCAATGTCTTTCTTGTTTTGAGATGGAAGTCCAGGGATGTACAATCTACCACTATCTTTCCCAGTCTGTGCACTCCCAAGATTCAAGTGGAATTGTTGAGAGAATGTGTTCAGGGGTGAACAGACAGTGTGCAGAGATTAAGAAGCTGAGAAAGTGAAATATCTCAGTTAGGAAGTTCCCCCTCCATGGACAGACTGTCACTCTTCTACATGGGGCAGGAACTTAACCTGTCCTGGCCTTTGGTTCCTTTGATTTTGCTTGTATACAATCTTCTTGGTTCCTATCTTCACTGGATTGGATTTGCATTGGAGGTCAGCACCACATATGTAGCTAGGGTTTCTGTCTCCAATTTTACTGATCAGGGGAAGACTCAAGTGAATGAAGAAATAAGAAGGAAGATTCTGTCCTGCTTCATCACCTCCTCTCTCCCTTAGCTTTTCCAGAAGTCATGTTTGCGTATGGTAGCACTGCCTTCCCTCTCTAGGCGAAGTTGGTGATGCTTTTTGTTTTCTTCACCCTATCAAGACTCTAATAGAAGAACGTTCATGTCACTCACTGTCATGATAATGGTAAAGGCAGATTCCATGAGTTTCTGTGAGGTAAACACCATTAACCATTATTTCTGTGACATCCTCCCTCTGCTCCATCCAGCTCTCCTGCACAAGCACCTATGTCAATGAACTGGTAGTTTTCATCGTGGGAGGCATCAACATCGTTATGCCCAGTTTCACTGTCTTTGTCTCCTATGGTCTCATCCTCTGCAGCATCCTCCACATCAGCTCCACGGAGGGCAGATCCAAAGCCTTCAGCACCTGCAGTGCCCACATCATTGCTGTTTGTCTGTTCTTTGGATCAGGGGCATTTATGTATCTCAAACCATCTTCTGCTGGGTCTATGGATGAGGGAAAAATCTCTTCTGCCTTTTATACCAATGTGGTTCCCATGATGAACCCCTTTATCTATAGTCTGAGAAACAAAGATATTAAAATTGCTCTGAGAAAAACTCTGAAGAGAGGAACGTATTGACTAGAATCAAGATGCAGATAGTCATAGGAGAAGAGTTTCTGTGTGTTCATTTATAATATTTTTATTGGCAGCCTTCTCATTCTATTTCTTTCTCACCGTGGTGTTGGAAATTTGATTTTTTTCTCAAGTATATTCCAGTTTTTAAAAGCAGATCTTATTTTTCTACCCCTTTCACAATTTCCTTTTATTTTCCTATTTCCTACTTAACAATAGTATTAACAAACACACTCTGGCTACCCTGGTGGTCCAGTGGGTAAGGAGTTTGCCTTGCAGTGCAAAGGGCACCAATTTGATCCCTGGGCTGGGAAGATTCCATGTGCCACGGAGCGGCTGGGCTGCTGTGGCCAATTGTGAGCCCGCTCTCTGGAGTGCATGCTGCTCTGCAGCAAGAGGCCACTGCAGTGGGAGGCCCACACAGGCCAAAGAATCAAGATGGATGAAAATAAATAAATGAAAGGACCAAAAAAAGGAGGCTAAATTAAAAAAAAAAAAAAAGAACTTAAAAGAAAAACCAAATACATTCATGTCTTTTTTCTATTGTTATTGTAAGCTTTGTTTTTTTTTTCATTTGGTGAAAAATGAGTGGTTCTGCTAATGATTAATAAAGTACCACTAATGAGCCTTTAACGTCTTTTTGTGTGTGTATTTTTCTTATATCCTTGATTTTATAGAAATCCTCACGACGGTTCCCAATTAGTTTTCAAAGAGAATTTTTCTGTGTGTAGGTGTATGTTTGATGTGTTTTTGGGTTGTGAGCTCCAAGTCATCCTACTCTGCCATTATGATTTCTCTTCCTGCCTTTTATATGTTCTTAAAATGTGAAAACCTTTAAGTAAATAGGTGATCAAAATTTTAATTATAAAATCTGCACGTTAAGTGGATTCAGTTGTGTCTGGCTCTTTGCAACCACGGGTAGCCCACCAGGCTCTTCTCTGCATGAAATTTTCTTGGCAATAATACTGGAGTTGGTGGCCGTTTCCTACTGCAGGGAATTTTCTCAACACAAGGATTGAACTCATGTCTCTGGTGTCCCTTGCATTGGCAAGCAGACTCCTTACCACTAATGCCACCCAGGAATCTATGTTGCTGTTCAGCCACTAAGTTGGTTATCTACTATAGATATTATTAAACAGATTTCAAAAGCATCCAATGTAAAAATTGCTTAAAAATATACACAGGTCTTATAAGTCTTTATTACCTGACCTGTGATGAAAGTTATAGTTAATAAGCATCATTTTATATAATTACTGATAACTTCTAAATTTTATGTTTAGAAAGATCACATGAAAACTGGGCTCAGAAGAAATGCAGGACAGGTGGATAGACAGCAGATAGAATGAATTTAAAAAATACATGTCTAGCTACTTTACATAAGCTCTTACTATAAATCAGTGCTAAGTTTTCTATATGCTAAGACAGAGAACTTTAATTTCAGACAAGATAATGGCTGTCATCATTAAGCCATGTAATTGCTTATCAGAAATTTCTTATAAGATACTAACCATTGTTTAAACACTATGAGCAAATGTGTTTTGGGCAAACAAAGTAATTAATAACTGTGAAAGGAGATGGTCAGGGTGATGCTCAAGGGTCGAAAACTCTGTGAGGACTAGGAAAGCACATACCTTGCTCAGTCAGAGGGTCAAATTTGGAGAGAAAACTAGGAACCAGGTTTTGATCTGTTTAGTATCAAATTGGCTCTGCCCCCAGAACTAAATCTGTGAGCATTAAATTAGAAAGATTTGGGGTTCAATTCCTATTTCTACTACTTAATGTGTAATCTTGGGAAAACTTATCTTCTCTGATGAACCATGTCATTCTTTATAAAGTGGACTAATAAGAGCTACCCTATGTGGATGTTGTAAGAAGTAAACAAAATATGATTTTACAAGTCATTTCCTACAAGTAGGCCCTCTTTTTTTCAATCTTTTTTTTCTATTTTGTTTTACTTTTTACAGAGTTTTGTTGTCTACTGGCAAACATCAGCCTGAATCTGCCATAGGTATATATATGTCCCCCTGAACCCCAAGCCTCCCCTCCTTCTTCCTCCTCATCTCACTCCTCCAGATCTCCACAGAGTACAAGAGGGTACTCTTAAATGTTAGTTCCACTTTCCTTTTCTTGAATTGGCCTGTTGAATCCTGAGAATCACAAAAATCATACTTAGATTACGTAGACAACAAACCATAATTATGAAAAATATTCTGAGAATTCTCATTTTTTCATAACTCTACGCATATTGTTTTTTATGTTTTGTTTTGTTTCATGTTGGTTTGGTGTCTCACCATCTCTTTCACTATAATTGAAACAAAAGTGTCAGTCACTCAGTAGTGTTGAACTTTTATGACTCCCATGGACTGTAGCCTGCCAGGCTCCTGTCTATGGAATTTAACAGATCAAAAAACTAAAAATGCAGGACAGGTGGATAGACAGCAGATAGAATGAATTTAAAAAATACATGTCTAGCTACTTTACATAAGCTCTTACTATAAATCAGTGCTAAGTTTTCTATATGCTAAGACAGAGAACTTTAATTTCAGACAAGATAATGGCTGTCATCATTAAGCCATGTAATTGCTTATCAGAAATTTCTTATAAGATACTAACCATTGTTTAAACACTATGAGCAAATGTGTTTTGGGCAAACAAAGTAATTAATAACTGTGAAAGGAGATGGTCAGGGTGATGCTCAAGGGTCGAAAACTCTGTGAGGACTAGGAAAGCACATACCTTGCTCAGTCAGAGGGTCAAATTTGGAGAGAAAACTAGGAACCAGGTTTTGATCTGTTTAGTATCAAATTGGCTCTGCCCCCAGAACTAAATCTGTGAGCATTAAATTAGAAAGATTTGGGGTTCAATTCCTATTTCTACTACTTAATGTGTAATCTTGGGAAAACTTATCTTCTCTGATGAACCATGTCATTCTTTATAAAGTGGACTAATAAGAGCTACCCTATGTGGATGTTGTAAGAAGTAAACAAAATATGATTTTACAAGTCATTTCCTACAAGTAGGCCCTCTTTTTTTCAATCTTTTTTTTCTATTTTGTTTTACTTTTTACAGAGTTTTGTTGTCTACTGGCAAACATCAGCCTGAATCTGCCATAGGTATATATATGTCCCCCTGAACCCCAAGCCTCCCCTCCTTCTCCCTCCTCATCTCACTCCTCCAGATCTCCACAGAGTACAAGAGGGTACTCTTAAATGTTAGTTCCACTTTCCTTTTCTTGAATTGGCCTGTTGAATCCTGAGAATCACAAAAATCATACTTAGATTACGTAGACAACAAACCATAATTATGAAAAATATTCTGAGAATTCTCATTTTTTCATAACTCTACGCATATTGTTTTTTATGTTTTGTTTTGTTTCATGTTGGTTTGGTGTCTCACCATCTCTTTCACTATAATTGAAACAAAAGTGTCAGTCACTCAGTAGTGTTGAACTTTTTATGACTCCCATGGACTGTAGCCTGCCAGGCTCCTGTCTATGGAATTCTGCAAGCAAGAATACTCGAGTGGGTTGCCATTACCTTCTTCAGGGGGTCTTCCCGACCCAGGGATCAAACCCAGGTCACCTGCATTGCAGGCAGATTCTTTACCATCTGAGCCACTAGGGAAACCCCTCAGTGTAATTACTAGTCAATAAAAGAAACAAAGCCAACCACCGGACAAAAACAAAGCAATGATAAAATACATCTTAACTTTTTGAGAAAGAAAGGCATAAGAGAAAAAAAAAGGATTCCAACAATGAACAGAAGTCTATATTCCATCCAATTTCAATATGAATCGTAAAAGTAGGTAGTATGTGCCAGGAAGTTTACAAGCATCATCTCATTTAATTTCCAGTATCCCTATAAAGTATCTCCAATTTATGAAGGACTATGTTACGGCTCAGAGAACACCACTGGCTTGCTCAAGGACATTCAGCTAATGAGAAACAGGTTTGTTCTTCACATCAGAAACTTCCAAGGTGGATGATCTTTCCATTGTGTTACAATTTCTTCTACAACCATAAAAAAGGAATCGGTAGAGACTCAAAAAATGACAGAGAAGCAGGTCAAACCCATGAGGTCTATAGAGAACAAAAGGGGTTCTTGGGCATCTACCCAGAGACAGCAGGAAAATAGGATGGACACTGAGGATCCACAGCTCTGACTGCTAACTGCTTGAAGATGATTTTGATGTACTTTCTTCTCAATCATGAATTCTTTCAACATCCAGCATTTAATTGCTCCCCGTGATCTAGGGCTCCTGCTCCCAGAGTCCCAGGATGTATCATGGATGGGGTCCAGAGGAGTATGAGATTTTCCACAGTCCTTTTTTTGAATTGGCCTGTTGAATCCTGAGAATCACAAAAATCATACTTAGATTACGTAGACAACAAACCATAATTATGAAAAATATTCTGAGAATTCTCATTTTTTCATAACTCTACGCATATTGTTTTTTATGTTTTGTTTTGTTTCATGTTGGTTTGGTGTCTCACCATCTCTTTCACTATAATTGAAACAAAAGTGTCAGTCACTCAGTAGTGTTGAACTTTTTATGACTCCCATGGACTGTAGCCTGCCAGGCTCCTGTCTATGGAATTCTGCAAGCAAGAATACTCGAGTGGGTTGCCATTACCTTCTTCAGGGGGTCTTCCCGACCCAGGGATCAAACCCAGGTCACCTAAATTGCAGGCAGATTCTTTACCATCTGAGCCACTAGGGAAACCCCTCAGTGTAATTACTAGTCAATAAAAGAAACAAAGCCAACCACCGGACAAAAACAAAGCAATGATAAAATACATCTTAACTTTTTGAGAAAGAAAGGCATAAGAGAAAAAAAAAGGATTCCAACAATGAACAGAAGTCTATATTCCATCCAATTTCAATATGAATCGTAAAAGTAGGTAGTATGTGCCAGGAAGTTTACAAGCATCATCTCATTTAATTTCCAGTATCCCTATAAAGTATCTCCAATTTATGAAGGACTATGTTACGGCTCAGAGAACACCACTGGCTTGCTCAAGGACATTCAGCTAATGAGAAACAGGTTTGTTCTTCACATCAGAAACTTCCAAGGTGGATGATCTTTCCATTGTGTTACAATTTCTTCTACAACCATAAAAAAGGAATCGGTAGAGACTCAAAAAATGACAGAGAAGCAGGTCAAACCCATGAGGTCTATAGAGAACAAAAGGGGTTCTTGGGCATCTACCCAGAGACAGCAGGAAAATAGGATGGACACTGAGGATCCACAGCTCTGACTGCTAACTGCTTGAAGATGATTTTGATGTACTTTCTTCTCAATCATGAATTCTTTCAACATCCAGCATTTAATTGCTCCCCGTGATCTAGGGCTCCTGCTCCCAGAGTCCCAGGATGTATCATGGATGGGGGTCCAGAGGGAGTATGAGATCATTTAAAACTCTACAAAGCTAAGAGACCTTACTTCTGCTAACTCTGAAAAAATCACCCTAGGCTATGGGCCAGACAGCAGACACATATCATCCTCTCTGTGTGTAATTCTGAATGCAAAAGTCCGTTTTGGGTCTACACTTAGAGAACCCAAGTCCATTTCCATGGCACCCAGGGAAGAGAGATGTTCAGAATGGTGAGTCCCATAAATCTACAGAAGAACTGAAAATAAAGGCGGGAAAAACATTTTTTTCCTTATCTGAGCCATGTAACTGATAAGAATATCTTCCCTTCTTTAGTTTTTACTTTTACTCCGATATGGACTCCTGAGTGGCAAGCACTGTTGAAAGCAATTATGACTAAGAGCTCCCTTCCCCTTTTATGGACTAACCAGAGTCCTTTCCTCATTCCCCCTACAAAATAGCATACAGAAATGCATTCATCTATTAGTATTTGGTTGTACCTTAATGATTAATTAAGCACCTGTCATTTTTAAAGAACCACATACTTGCTTAGGAAAAAAATTCTTTGTCTATATTCCCTGACAATGGAGAAACCTGTTTCTATGATATGGAGAAAATAATAATCTTTATGATAAAAGATATGCAAAAGACATTCTCCTAGTGTCTTCCAAATCATCTTAAGAATGTATGTGTGCTTCCCTGGTGGTCCAGTGGGTAAGGACACCGCCTTGCAGTGCAAGGGGCGCTGGTTCGATCCCTGGCCTGGGAAGATCCCACGTGCCGCGGAGCGGCTGGACCGATATGTCCAATTACCGAGCAGGAGCTCTGGAGCACATGCACTCAGAGCCGGTGCTCTGCAACAACAGAGGCCACTGCGATGGGAGGCCCACATGGGCCAAAGAACAAAGATGGATGAAAATAGACAAATGAAAGACCAATAGAACAAAAGGGGTTCTTGGGCATCTACCCAGAGACAGCAGGAAAATAGGATGGACACTGAGGATCCACAGCTCTGACTGCTAACTGCTTGAAGATGATTTTGATGTACTTTCTTCTCAATCATGAATTCTTTCAACATCCAGCATTTAATTGCTCCCCGTGATCTAGGGCTCCTGCTCCCAGAGTCCCAGGATGTATCATGGATGGGGGTCCAGAGGGAGTATGAGATCATTTAAAACTCTACAAAGCTAAGAGACCTTACTTCTGCTAACTCTGAAAAAATCACCCTAGGCTATGGGCCAGACAGCAGACACATATCATCCTCTCTGTGTGTAATTCTGAATGCAAAAGTCCGTTTTGGGTCTACACTTAGAGAACCCAAGTCCATTTCCATGGCACCCAGGGAAGAGAGATGTTCAGAATGGTGAGTCCCATAAATCTACAGAAGAACTGAAAATAAAGGCGGGAAAAACATTTTTTTCCTTATCTGAGCCATGTAACTGATAAGAATATCTTCCCTTCTTTAGTTTTTACTTTTACTCCGATATGGACTCCTGAGTGGCTAGCACTGTTGAAAGAAATTATGACTAAGAGCTCCCTTCCCTTTTATGGACTAACCAGAGTCCTTTCCTCATTCCCCCTACAAAATAGCATACAGAAATGCATTCATCTATTAGTATTTGGTTGTACCTTAATGATTAATTAAGCACCTGTCATTTTTAAAGAACCACATACTTGCTTAGGAAAAAAATTCTTTGTCTATATTCCCTGACAATGGAGAAAACCTGTTTCTAT
Organism: Tragulus kanchil; assembly: GCA_022376925.1. Lineage (NCBI taxonomy): Eukaryota > Metazoa > Chordata > Mammalia > Artiodactyla > Tragulidae > Tragulus > Tragulus kanchil. Next base: position 152,868,804 of record JAIOJX010000006.1, read on the forward strand.
GATATGGAGAAAATAATAATCTTTATGATAAAAGATATGCAAAAGACATTCTCCTAGTGTCTTCCAAATCATCTTAAGAATGTATGTGTGCTTCCCTGGTGGTCCAGTGGGTAAGGACACCGCCTTGCAGTGCAAGGGGCGCTGGTTCGATCCCTGGCCTGGGAAGATCCCACGTGCCGCGGAGCGGCTGGACCGATATGTCCAATTACCGAGCAGGAGCTCTGGAGCACATGCACTCAGAGCCGGTGCTCTGCAACAACAGAGGCCACTGCGATGGGAGGCCCACATGGGCCAAAGAACAAAGATGGATGAAAATAGACAAATGAAAGACCAATAGAAATGGCCCACCTTCCCACCCCACCTCCCCGCAAAAAAAAAAAAGAATGTATTTCTTATTGAAGGCTCCCTTCTCCTTTTCTTAAAATGTGGTAGTTCTTAAAGTTCGGCCTCATAGTCCTTCTTTGTCTATACTTTATCCTGTCTCTTTTGATGACTTCATTCAGGCTTAAGACACTAGGTATGATCTTCATACAGGTAACTGCTTCCCAGATTCTTTAGCATGAGTATCTCTCTAGAAAATACAATCATAATGAACCAGTATATAGTATATTACTGTTCACCAGAATCTTTCTTGACCATCATCACACTTAATATTCACAGCAGTTCTGGGAGGTAAATATTATTTTGGTTAACTAGAAATAAACATTCAATGGGTACCTTCTATGTATCAAACACAATGTAACTTAATACATTAATTGATTAACAAGATAAATAAATTTTAGAAATCTGCTTTAAAACATTATGTTTGGGCTTCCCTGGTGGCCCAGTGGGTAAGGACATCGCCTAGGGGCACCGGTTCATTCCCTCACCTGGGAAGATCCCACGTGCCACTGAGCGGCTGGACCAATGTGTCCACTACTGAGCTGGAGCTCTGGAGTGCGTGCACCCAGAGCCGGTGCTCTGCAGCAGGAGAGGCTGCAAATGAAATATGTCACGTTAGTTTCTTTTCAGCCAAATAACCTTGCCAAGTAAGAAAATACTTCGACTAAGAAGTATATCCAATTAGAAAGAAGTATATCCAATTAGAATGATCAGCACACCCAAATCTTAAAGCTGATTACATTCTTCTCAACAGAGATCTGGGCACCAAGATTGACCTTTGAATATTTAGACTATTTGGACACACGTTTGAATAACTGTAGACATGCTTTGAAAATGAGTCAGGAGGGTCAGGCTTTCAAGGTTGATCTTAAATTTAGGGCATTTTTTAGTTCTTGTTGTATAATTGGTTTTGGAAATTAATGAAATTATGCTCATCCACTCAGTATTGATGTCTTTGTCCTCCTAGTATATCCAGAATTTCTCCATGTTAATGCTTCTTATTGCTTTGTATTCCTATTCATAAAAGAATGTGATACCTTGAGATATAAAGGCACAGATTTGCTATGCTAGCCCCTAAATGTTATTTGCAGAATTTCTGATTTTTAATTTTAGCATTATCTTCATGTATAAACAAAGATTACGATGATGTCCTTCCCCCCCTTTTCTTATTGAAGGATCCCTTCTCCTTTTCTTAAAATGTGGTAGTTCTTAAAGTTCGGCCTCATAGTCCTTCTTTGTCTATACTTTATCCTGTCTCTTTTGATGACTTCATTCAGGCTTAAGACACTAGGTATGATCTTCATACAGGTAACTGCTTCCCAGATTCTTTAGCATGAGTATCTCTCTAGAAAATACAATCATAATGAACCAGTATATAGTATATTACTGTTCACCAGAATCTTTCTTGACCATCATCACACTTAATATTCACAGCAGTTCTGGGAGGTAAATATTATTTTGGTTAACTAGAAATAAACATTCAATGGGTACCTTCTATGTATCAAACACAATGTAACTTAATACATTAATTGATTAACAAGATAAATAAATTTTAGAAATCTGCTTTAAAACATTATGTTTGGGCTTCCCTGGTGGCCCAGTGGGTAAGGACATCGCCTAGGGGCACCGGTTCATTCCCTCACCTGGGAAGATCCCACGTGCCACTGAGCGGCTGGACCAATGTGTCCACTACTGAGCTGGAGCTCTGGAGTGCGTGCACCCAGAGCCGGTGCTCTGCAGCAGGAGAGGCTGCAAATGAAATATGTCACGTTAGTTTCTTTTCAGCCAAATAACCTTGCCAAGTAAGAAAATACTTCGACTAAGAAGTATATCCAATTAGAAAGAAGTATATCCAATTAGAATGATCAGCACACCCAAATCTTAAAGCTGATTACATTCTTCTCAACAGAGATCTGGGCACCAAGATTGACCTTTGAATATTTAGACTATTTGGACACACGTTTGAATAACTGTAGACATGCTTTGAAAATGAGTCAGGAGGGTCAGGCTTTCAAGGTTGATCTTAAATTTAGGGCATTTTTTAGTTCTTGTTGTATAATTGGTTTTGGAAATTAATGAAATTATGCTCATCCACTCAGTATTGATGTCTTTGTCCTCCTAGTATATCCAGAATTTCTCCATGTTAATGCTTCTTATTGCTTTGTATTCCTATTCATAAAAGAATGTGATACCTTGAGATATAAAGGCACAGATTTGCTATGCTAGCCCCTAAATGTTATTTGCAGAATTTCTGATTTTTAATTTTAGCATTATCTTCATGTATAAACAAAGATTACGATGATGAATGTTCTACTATTGGTTCTGTCACAAATCAGCCTCCACATTTGAGCTTTCCTATATTTTGTTTCCCCTAGACCTTCCTCCCAGGAACATGAGGAACCACACAGAGCTGCGTGAGTTCGTCCTACTGGGAATACCTCAGACAGAGGGACTGGAGACTGTGCTCCTTGTCATCTTCTCATTCATCTATGCCTTCACCCTGCTGGGCAATCTGCTCATCCTTCTAGCCACTGTCTCCTCTTCCACCCTTCACACTCCCATGTACTTCTTCCTGGGACTCCTATCTATTTTGGACGTGCTGTTCCCCTCTGTCACCTGTCCTAAGATGCTAGTCTATCTCTCTGGCCAGAGCCAAGTCATTACTTATAAGGGATGTGCTGCTCAACTGTTCTTCTATCATTTCCTGGGTTCTATGGAAGGCTGCCTCTATTCTGTGATGGCTTATGATCGCTTTGTGGCCATCTGTCACCCACTGAGGTACATGCTTATCATGAGACCTGGAGTCTGTGTTGGTTTGGTCATAGCAGCATGGTTGGTGGGTTGTCTTCAGGCCGCTATCCTAACATCCTTCACCTTTCAGCTACCCTACTGTGGCCCCAATCAAGTGGACCACTTCTTCTGTGACATTCCTGCTGTCTTACCGCTGGTGTGTGCTGATAGCTCCTTTGCCCAGAAAGTGACTTCCTCTAGTGTTAGCTTTCTGGCTTTAATGCTTTGGTTGAGTATTTGTGTCTCTTACACATGTATTGGGATTGCCATTTTGAGGATCCGTTCAGCAGAGGGGAGGCAGAAAGCTTTCTCCACCTGTAGTGCCCACCTCACTGCCATCCTCTGTGCCTTTGGACCTGTAATCCTTGTCTATCTTCAGCCCACACCCAACCCCTTGCTAGGTGCAGCAGTACAACTATTCAGTAATACTGTCTCACCCATGCTGAACTCGTTAATCTATTCCTTAAGGAACAAAGAGGTAAAAAGGTCCCTAAAAAGGGTTTTCCACAATGTCGTATTTACTGTTCTGCAATAAATTAAGGGTTTATAATGGATTTTATTTTATTTTTAAAATTTATTTCTTTATTTTAAAGTTTTTACAGAGTTTTGTTGTTCACAGACATGCATATTCCCAGATCAGTCACATGCATATCCCTGGCCCCCTCCCTCCTCCCAGAGCCCCCCATCCCACCCCTCCAGGCCGTCGCACCAAGCCATTGCAAGGACTCCTATTCCCTTAGTGCAACGACAGTAGCTATCTTTTTCACACATGATAGTATAGGTTTCCATGTTACTCCCTCTATGCCTCCCACCATTGTTCATTCCCCACAATGTCCATATGTCTATTCTCTGTCTGTTTTTCTATAATGGATTTTAAAATGTATCATGTCTTAATATCACCAACCTACTTTCTCTTCTTAAAATACCTATTAATATCGATATAAAATGCTTTCTCTGGGAATTAAGTTTGCCTAATAAGATTTTTTTTTTTTTTTGCTGTATCTACAAACGCTGAGGTCTCATAAGTAAGTTTAATTAGTACTCTTCTCAGTGCATTAATCTTGGGAAACGAATCCAAGGGCCATTGCAAGAAGCTTGAAACAGATTTCACATAATAGATAGCCAATTTTGCCTGATTGAAAGTAGTGAAGACCTAAGGCAATCCAAAAATCATCTTTCAATCACCATCTCCATGCCAAATTCATCCTTCTCACTTCACTTAGAATGTAATCATTCCTCTGTTCTGCCTATACATATTTCAGTCATCCATGTTTCTGAGAATAGTATTAATCACAATTGCTAGAGCATGACCTGTGATGAATATTCCACAGATATCATTGTATGTAATCTTCATATCACCTCCATAAAGGAGTTTCCATTTCATCAAAAAGAACCTTGAGGATTAGTAGCTTAAAAAGGAGTTTCCATTTCATCAGACCTCCTCTGTGCCTTTGGACCTGTAATCCTTGTCTATCTTCAGCCCACACCCAACCCCTTGCTAGGTGCAGCAGTACAACTATTCAGTAATACTGTCTCACCCATGCTGAACTCGTTAATCTATTCCTTAAGGAACAAAGAGGTAAAAAGGTCCCTAAAAAGGGTTTTCCACAATGTCGTATTTACTGTTCTGCAATAAATTAAGGGTTTATAATGGATTTTATTTTATTTTTAAAATTTATTTCTTTATTTTAAAGTTTTACAGAGTTTTGTTGTTCACAGACATGCATATTCCCAGATCAGTCACATGCATATCCCTGGCCCCTCCCTCCTCCCAGAGCCCCCATCCCACCCCTCCAGGCCGTCGCACCAAGCCATTGCAAGGACTCCTATTCCCTTAGTGCAACGACAGTAGCTATCTTTTCAACCAATGATAGTATAGGTTTCCATGTTACTCCCTCTATGCCTCCCACCATTGTTCATTCCCCACAATGTCCATATGTCTATTCTCTGTCTGTTTTTCTATAATGGATTTTAAAATGTATCATGTCTTAATATCACCAACCTACTTTCTCTTCTTAAAATACCTATTAATATCGATATAAAATGCTTTCTCTGGGAATTAAGTTTGCCTAATAAGATTTTTTTTTTTTTGCTGTATCTACAAACGCTGAGGTCTCATAAGTAAGTTTAATTAGTACTCTTCTCAGTGCATTAATCTTGGGAAACGAATCCAAGGGCCATTGCAAGAAGCTTGAAACAGATTTCACATAATAGATAGCCAATTTTGCCTGATTGAAAGTAGTGAAGACCTAAGGCAATCCAAAAATCATCTTTCAATCACCATCTCCATGCCAAATTCATCCTTCTCACTTCACTTAGAATGTAATCATTCCTCTGTTCTGCCTATACATATTTCAGTCATCCATGTTTCTGAGAATAGTATTAATCACAATTGCTAGAGCATGACCTGTGATGAATATTCCACAGATATCATTGTATGTAATCTTCATATCACCTCCATAAAGGAGTTTCCATTTCATCAAAAAGAACCTTGAGGATTAGTAGCTTCAAACAATGGAACCAAGTTTGCACATTAAGTGACAAATCAGACCTCCCCCTCAGATCTTGTTAATTCCATTGCTTTTACTTTTAATGCCTACCCCACCCCTCCATGACTGCCCTTGACGATTTACTCAACCTCATTACCTCTCTCTAGAGCTCATGGTACACAGAGAGTGTTCAATGCAACCTAGTAAAATATGCATGATGCATGGACATAGGTCGTGTTTATATATTGACTTTATTACTATCTGCATTCATTCTGTGCCACAATTCATTGTATCCCTCTGTACATGGTGGGATTGAGATATGGAAATAAGTATCTTGTCCTTCATAACACATTTAATTACAGTAAAACCAGGTCTAGCCCAAGCCCTCTTAACTGATATTATCATTTCCTACTTCTCCACTGATAATACCCCCAAATACTTTTTAGTGTGAAGAGATTAGGAAAGCCCTCCTGTTCCGTGTTGTTTGAAGAGAAGATGTACTGATCACTGAGTTAAGTGACCATGCTTATCTGGTTCTTCCACCAAGTTACATTTTCCAAGTTCGTTTCCAACAATACTCAAGTTGATCATTATTTCTCAATTTTCTCCAGAATTCAGGAAGTAAGAAGGATTAGTATTTACTGACCTTAGTTTTTAATGACATTTTCCTAATTTGTAGTTATTTTGTGTTCCATTTCTGCTCTCCAAAGTTTCCAATCTATTTGAAACCATTTAAAAGAAAATCACACAAGGAATGAAACAGATTTCACATAATAGATAGCCAATTTTGCCTGATTGAAAGTAGTGAAGACCTAAGGCAATCCAAAAATCATCTTTCAATCACCATCTCCATGCCAAATTCATCCTTCTCACTTCACTTAGAATGTAATCATTCCTCTGTTCTGCCTATACATATTTCAGTCATCCATGTTTCTGAGAATAGTATTAATCACAATTGCTAGAGCATGACCTGTGATGAATATTCCACAGATATCATTGTATGTAATCTTCATATCACCTCCATAAAGGAGTTTCCATTTCATCAAAAAGAACCTTGAGGATTAGTAGCTTCAAACAATGGAACCAAGTTTGCACATTAAGTGACAAATCAGACCTCCCCCTCAGATCTTGTTAATTCCATTGCTTTTACTTTTAATGCCTACCCCACCCCTCCATGACTGCCCTTGACGATTTACTCAACCTCATTACCTCTCTCTAGAGCTCATGGTACACAGAGAGTGTTCAATGCAACCTAGTAAAATATGCATGATGCATGGACATAGGTCGTGTTTATATATTGACTTTATTACTATCTGCATTCATTCTGTGCCACAATTCATTGTATCCTCTGTACATGGTGGGATTGAGATATGGAAATAAGTATCTTGTCCTTCATAACACATTTAATTACAGTAAAACCAGGTCTAGCCCAAGCCCTCTTAACTGATATTATCATTTCCTACTTCTCCACTGATAATACCCCCAAATACTTTTTAGTGTGAAGAGATTAGGAAAGCCCTCCTGTTCCGTGTTGTTTGAAGAGAAGATGTACTGATCACTGAGTTAAGTGACCATGCTTATCTGGTTCTTCCACCAAGTTACATTTTCCAAGTTCGTTTCCAACAATACTCAAGTTGATCATTATTTCTCAATTTTCTCCAGAATTCAGGAAGTAAGAAGGATTAGTATTTACTGACCTTAGTTTTTAATGACATTTTCCTAATTTGTAGTTATTTTGTGTTCCATTTCTGCTCTCCAAAGTTTCCAATCTATTTGAAACCATTTAAAAGAAAATCACACAAGGAATGAAAACTCCGAATTATATACACCATTGCCTTTACAAAAGGCATGAGACTAAAAGGACGAATAAGCCTGTCTTAAGCACAGACAATGATTTGATATGCAATATGAGGATTCCAGGATCCTTCCCAACCTGACCAGTAAAATCTAACATCATATAAGAATTCCTATGCACTGAGAATGTATCCTAGACAACATGCTGTATTTAAGCAATTTTAGTCTTAGTTTGCTGTCCTATTAATGCCAGATATTGGTGGAAAACTCACATGGTATAATATCTGGTAAAACCTGGATACTGATTATATATACCTGTCACACTAATAACTTAAAGATGTTCAGTAGGTTTCTTCTCTATGCAGTGGACAATTCCATCATGTTTGTCTTATTCCCTTATTGGCCCAGTGAACTACCAGGCACTGTTGGTGAGTCTGTTGCGTGAATAAATGGATACCACTTAGACTTTCAAATTCAATGTATTTACCTATTTGCATAAAACAAATTTGCGGTACCTGTTTACATAAGACAGAAGCATAAGTGAAATTACTGAGATACATAACAGCCACATGCACTAATTTAAACATGTATTCTCATTAAAGTTGAAGACGAGCCTTTTTCTGGGGAAATTCTATTTTTATTTCCTAGGAACTGATAAGGGCCTATGTTGGTGCTAAGTGAAAGTTGCTGTGTTGTGTCCAACTCTTTGTGACCTTTGGACTGTAGCCTGCCTGGCTCCTCTCTCCATGGGGTTCTCCAGGCAAAAATCTGGAGTGGGTTGCCATTTCCTTCTCCATGGGAATCAAACCAACCCAGGGATCAAACCATGGTCTCCTGCACTGCTGACAGATTCTTTCCCATTTGAGCCACCAGGGAAGCTTCATGAATGTTAGGTAAATTTACCTAAATCACACAATTTAAGAATAAAAATTCTGTCTGCAACCCTCATGCAGATGCAACTTTGAAAATTCATATTTGACTTTTACACACATGCTCCCAAACACTTACCCTAGCTTGTTTTTGTTTTTTTTTAAAGATTTATTTATTTATTTTTATGTAGGGGTGGGGAGGGGAGGGAAGGGAGTGGGTGGACCACTTCTATTGGTCTTTCATTTCTCTGTTTTCATCCATCTTTGTTCTCCGGCCCTTGGGGGCCTCCCATCGCGGTGGCCTCTGTCGTCGCAGAGCACCGGCTCTGGGCGCATGTGCTCCAGAGCTCCGGCTTGGTAATTGGACACATCTGTCCAGCTGCTCCGTGGCACGTGGGATCTTCCCAGGCCAGGGATCGAACTGGCGCCCCTTGCACTGCAAAGCGGTGTCTCCACCCACTGGACCACCAGGGGAGCCCCCAGCTTGTTTTTCTTTCATTTTTTCTCTGATATATGAGAATAATTCCATATTAATTCTTAATTTCTGACTTCAGACTCTCCAAAAATCCTTCTTTTAGTCAACTGAAACTTTTTTTTTTCCCACAAGTCTCACTCTCAGACTTTTTTTATTTTTCATTTATCTTCCTGACTACTCTCGTCATTATCTAATACACCAATCCTATTAAAAAGGCACAGGAAATGTGACTGTCAAAGGCAGAATTCTCACAGCAGGTGGAAGGAGTAAAAAATTCTGGAGACTTACAATTTATCTTTTAATCTCCATATGAATGTACTTCTGAATAAATGGAAGCTTGAAAGAGTATCCACTCAAATGTTAAAAATTGGCAATATAATTTGGGATGAATTTTACTTTCTTTATTACACTTTTCTAGTGGAAAGTTGAAAGTGTTAGTTGCTCAGTCATGTCCAACTCTTTGGGACGCCAGGTACTGTAGCCTGCCAGGTTCCTCTGTTCATGAGATACTCCAGGCAAGAATAATGAAGTGGGTTGCCATTCCTTCTCAAGGAGATCTTCCTGACCCGGTTATCAAACCTGGGTCTCCTGCATTGCAGGTGGATTCTTTTCTGTCTGAGCCGCCAGGGAAACCTATATTTTTCTATGCTACCTTCGTAATTTTATACAGTGTTTATAACACTTTAAAAAAGCCTTTTTAAAAAAAGAGACAGTAAGTATGGAATCGTTGAGGCTGGATATCTGAACAGAAAATTTTGAGGAAAAAATCCAGAACAATTCCTTAGGAGAAAAATGGGAAAGTCTTCTAAAGCCATGATGTAATGCATATTATGTTGTTTACAGATTTTGCCTAAATTAATTTGTAAAAACTGGTTCTGATCCCAGAGACTGGGGTCCTATTCTTCTCATTTTCATGTTGTTACTCTCCTTTGTCGGTTATGATCTTCTGGGTGTTCCCAAGAGATACCTGTGGGGGGGGGGCTGTACCTGTTTATTAGAATCCAAGCCTAGTTCTCAGTGTAATTTCATGTGCAGAAACTTAAATGCCAAAAATTCTATTCTGATGTCATCCAATTAGGCTAAAGTAGACTGTTAACCTGCATACATTCCCAGTAGCATTTCTCTGACCTAATATTTTTACTTTATTATTACTACTAATAATTTTACTTTATTATTACTAATATTTTTTATTGTTTCTTTTGTGTTTTGTTTAAGGTTTTATTAAGATACAGTTCATTTATAACACCGTGTAAGTTTAATATGCACAGCATAATGATTGACTTCTGTATTATTTTAGTTTCTAATTTTTTTCTCCTTTTTTCCTGACCAAGTATTTCAAAGTTCTACAGTCCAAGGGTCTTCCTTATTTGTCTTCCTCAATACATTCAAGCTCCTCCTGCCACTCTTCCCATGGTGGCTAGGATTGTCTCTTCATATGCCTTCTCTCCAATGAGCTATTCAAATACAGGCAGCTAAAAACCCTCCTACAGTTTCTTAAACCTCCTAATATAGAAACTACAATACTGGAAGTACCGATCTGACACTAGATAATAATTTCTTTGTTTCACAATTCTTTTCCTCTCTTTTTTCAAGTTTGTCAAATGTGTTGTGCTCCTACAGAAAAACCACAAGCCAGGCAGTTTAACAAGATTATATATTCATCATCACCTGACTCAAGTGTTGCAATCCTATTACTTTTCCTTATTGGGATTGCTTCACTGGGATTTACTGGGAAGAGGCTTGTCATACATAGTACATTATATCTGTGTGTCTCCCTATTCACCCATGTTTGCATGTTTATGTTTAAACCTATATTTTTCTATGCTACCTTCGTAATTTTATACAGTGTTTATAACACTTTAAAAAAGCCTTTTTAAAAAAAGAGACAGTAAGTATGGAATCGTTGAGGCTGGATATCTGAACAGAAAATTTTGAGGAAAAAATCCAGAACAATTCCTTAGGAGAAAAATGGGAAAGTCTTCTAAAGCCATGATGTAATGCATATTATGTTGTTTACAGATTTTGCCTAAATTAATTTGTAAAAACTGGTTCTGATCCCAGAGACTGGGGTCCTATTCTTCTCATTTTCATGTTGTTACTCTCCTTTGTCGGTTATGATCTTCTGGGTGTTCCCAAGAGATACCTGTGGGGGGGGGGCTGTACCTGTTTATTAGAATCCAAGCCTAGTTCTCAGTGTAATTTCATGTGCAGAAACTTAAATGCCAAAAATTCTATTCTGATGTCATCCAATTAGGCTAAAGTAGACTGTTAACCTGCATACATTCCCAGTAGCATTTCTCTGACCTAATATTTTTACTTTATTATTACTACTAATAATTTTACTTTATTATTACTAATATTTTTTATTGTTTCTTTTGTGTTTTGTTTAAGGTTTTATTAAGATACAGTTCATTTATAACACCGTGTAAGTTTAATATGCACAGCATAATGATTGACTTCTGTATTATTTTAGTTTCTAATTTTTTTCTCCTTTTTTCCTGACCAAGTATTTCAAAGTTCTACAGTCCAAGGGTCTTCCTTATTTGTCTTCCTCAATACATTCAAGCTCCTCCTGCCACTCTTCCCATGGTGGCTAGGATTGTCTCTTCATATGCCTTCTCTCCAATGAGCTATTCAAATACAGGCAGCTAAAAACCCTCCTACAGTTTCTTAAACCTCCTAATATAGAAACTACAATACTGGAAGTACCGATCTGACACTAGATAATAATTTCTTTGTTTCACAATTCTTTTCCTCTCTTTTTTCAAGTTTGTCAAATGTGTTGTGCTCCTACAGAAAAACCACAAGCCAGGCAGTTTAACAAGATTATATATTCATCATCACCTGACTCAAGTGTTGCAATCCTATTACTTTTCCTTATTGGGATTGCTTCACTGGGATTTACTGGGAAGAGGCTTGTCATACATAGTACATTATATCTGTGTGTCTCCCTATTCACCCATGTTTGCTTTATTTTAAGAAATAAAAGAAAAATTATTAATTAAAAAGTTAAAATTAAAAATGGATTATGCAAAACTACACATTAGGTATGATTTTAACTACTTAAAAATATAACCATAGGGCTTCCCTGGTAGTCCAGTGGGTAAAGACACCGCCTTGCAGTGCAAGGAGCACCGGTTCCATCCCTGGCCTGGGAAGATCCCATATGCCGCGGAGCAGCTGGACCCATGTGTCCAACTACCAAGCCAGCGCTCTGGAGTGCATGCGCCCAGAGCCAGTGCTCTGCAGTGAGAGGCCACTGCAATGGGAGACCTGCACAGGCCAAAGAACAAAGATGGATGAAATAAATGAAAGACCAATAGAAGTAGCCAAATATATATATATATATATATATATATATATATATATATAAAACCATATATTTAGAGTGATTGGAAAGAACATTAAATAAAGTTAAGGTAGAGGAAGTATAGTATATTTCTCACTTTGAATATTTATAAAGTTGTAATGCTACATTATAACGGGAAATTATATTATATTGTGAATATATAACGTATTATGAAATAATGAGGTGTGTAATGAGAAAGGGGTGTGAGGAAAGACAGGAAGGCCTCTAATTACTCCCTTTGCTCATTCATGATTTTTAAATCTAAGATTGGACCACTGGGGACATTGTCTCATAAGAACCTCTTTAGTTTGAAAATGTTAGAAATTCAGCATTTCGGGACCAGACTACACGGCAGGGCTGAATGTAGAATCTGTGTCTTGGACTCAAGAGGAGAACGTGCAGAATTTTGACTCTATGCCCTGGCATCTTACCCCAAAATGGACTTTTGGTTTTAGGAGTATATCCTTGCCTAAAAACTTGACAAAAATCCCTCTGCCCATGTTAGGTGTGTTTTTCATTAGCTGGTGTGTGTCTAAAACTTAAGCTCCTTCTATTTAACTCTATTTAACTTCTACTTAGCTCTTTCCATTTTCCATTAGCTAGTGTGTATCTAAAACTTTGGCTCCTTCTATTTAACTCCTGTTCTGCTTGCATGGCTCTTCCTCCTCTTCTCTCCTCTGTCCTGGTTTTAACTCTATTTGTCCTGGTCAGTTTCCCTGCTCAACCAACTGAAGAAGGAGAATCATGGAAATTATGAAAATTCTTACATGTGGCTGAATCTTGAGATCCATTAGTAAGTCAGTACTGAAAAAGAAATGAAGCAAGGAAGACTTAGAGATAAGTATGCTCACATGGCGGGAGAATGGTTTGTATAAGGAAGGTGGGCAATATTGAAGTGAATACATTGTTTATGAATTGCCTTCTGCAGTTAGTATAAAAAAAGTCTCCCCACCTCTAACATCTACTCTTCTAACCATTATCAATCTACATTTCTTGTCAATGAAAGAACTTCCTTTACCAAGCATATGTTCTTCCATTCTGTCATTAAACACTAACGGCTAGAATGCAAATGTCTTTGAATGTTGTGATAGTGAAAATAACAGAAATTATTAGAAGATAATAAGCATAAAATTTTAGAAAAAAGATTTAGTTTATTCTCCTTTGTAGGAGAATAATTCCTTCTTCTATTTCCCTAAGAAATAAGATTTTCTGCTTGAAAATCTTCTATTATGGAAATTCAGTACCTTTCTAAATGACTTTATAATTATGCAATATTTGTTCTTAGAATTTTTTTTCTAGACTGATGTCAAATTCTTTCCTGAGAATAGATTTGGATGGAGAGAAGGCATTGAGTGCTGACTACAGAGGAGTGAGAATTTTGAAAGTGAATCTAAGGTAATTTGTGAAATTTACATCTTTGCTAAGGGCATGTATGGAGCAAGCATCTTTGGTGAGCTAGGAACAGAGAAGTTCAGATAAAAGAGAATTTATGCACCTCTAGCCTATAAAGATATTTTAAAATCCTCCCAGATATTTATACAATCTTCTGTTGAAGGTTGATGAAAATAACATTTTCTTGACCTGTGTATCTTTCTTTGCCTTTTTTTAAGGCTTTATTTTTTAGGTGAGTTTCAGGTTCACAGTACAGATTTTTCATATACCTCAGGCCTGTACATGAGCACAGCCTGCCCTCTTTATCAAATACCCCACCAAGGGGTACGTTTGTTATAAGTAATGAATCTGCCCTGATATACCATAATTACTTGAAGTCCATAGTTTACCTTGGGGTCCACTTTCAGTTGTGTGCATTCTATGGGTTTCAACAAATACATCATTATTGCAGCACAGAGTGTATTTTAACTGACCTAAAAGTCCTTGTGTTCCACTTACCTGTTCCCTGTCCTCAACCCCTGGCAATCACAGATCTTTTTTCTGTCTCCAGAATGTCATATAATTGGAATCATATAGGTTGTAGCCCTTACAGGAAGACTTCTTTCACTTAGTAATACCCGTCATTATGGTCCTTTGGCGGAGAATGGTTTGTATAAGGAAGGTGGGCAATATTGAAGTGAATACATTGTTTATGAATTGCCTTCTGCAGTTAGTATAAAAAAAGTCTCCCCACCTCTAACATCTACTCTTCTAACCATTATCAATCTACATTTCTTGTCAATGAAAGAACTTCCTTTACCAAGCATATGTTCTTCCATTCTGTCATTAAACACTAACGGCTAGAATGCAAATGTCTTTGAATGTTGTGATAGTGAAAATAACAGAAATTATTAGAAGATAATAAGCATAAAATTTTAGAAAAAAGATTTAGTTTATTCTCCTTTGTAGGAGAATAATTCCTTCTTCTATTTCCCTAAGAAATAAGATTTTCTGCTTGAAAATCTTCTATTATGGAAATTCAGTACCTTTCTAAATGACTTTATAATTATGCAATATTTGTTCTTAGAATTTTTTTTCTAGACTGATGTCAAATTCTTTCCTGAGAATAGATTTGGATGGAGAGAAGGCATTGAGTGCTGACTACAGAGGAGTGAGAATTTTGAAAGTGAATCTAAGGTAATTTGTGAAATTTACATCTTTGCTAAGGGCATGTATGGAGCAAGCATCTTTGGTGAGCTAGGAACAGAGAAGTTCAGATAAAAGAGAATTTATGCACCTCTAGCCTATAAAGATATTTTAAAATCCTCCCAGATATTTATACAATCTTCTGTTGAAGGTTGATGAAAATAACATTTTCTTGACCTGTGTATCTTTCTTTGCCTTTTTTTAAGGCTTTATTTTTTAGGTGAGTTTCAGGTTCACAGTACAGATTTTTCATATACCTCAGGCCTGTACATGAGCACAGCCTGCCCTCTTTATCAAATACCCCACCAAGGGGTACGTTTGTTATAAGTAATGAATCTGCCCTGATATACCATAATTACTTGAAGTCCATAGTTTACCTTGGGGTCCACTTTCAGTTGTGTGCATTCTATGGGTTTCAACAAATACATCATTATTGCAGCACAGAGTGTATTTTAACTGACCTAAAAGTCCTTGTGTTCCACTTACCTGTTCCCTGTCCTCAACCCCTGGCAATCACAGATCTTTTTTCTGTCTCCAGAATGTCATATAATTGGAATCATATAGGTTGTAGCCCTTACAGGAAGACTTCTTTCACTTAGTAATACAGTCTTATTATTCCTCCATGTCTCTGCATGGATTGATGGCTCATTTCTTTTTAGCACTTAGTAACGTTAAGTCTGGATGTACCATAGTTTATCCATGCATCTACTGAAGGGCATCTTGGTTGCTTTTAAGCTTTGGCAATTATGAATAAAGCTTTTGTCAACATCCATGTACAGAGTTTTGTGTGAATATACATTTTCAGTCCCTTTGTGTAAACATCAAGGACTGTTGCTGCTGAATCATATGGTAAAAATATACTGATTTTCATAAGAAATTGCCAAACTGTCTTCCAAAATGACAATACCATTTCACATCTTTACCAGAAATGAATGAGAGTTCCTGTTATTTCACATTCTTGCTAGTATTTGATATTGTCAGTGTTCTAGATTTTGGCCATTCTAATAGGTCTGTAGTGTTTATTTGTTTTAATTTGCATTTCCCTGATGACACAATATGGAATGTCTTTTTATATCTTTATTTCTCAGCTGTATTATCTGCCTTCTTTGATGAGGTATCTGTTAAGGTCTTTGGGTTAATTTTTATATACACAAACATATACAGCCATAAAACAACCCAAACAGTCAAAAAAAAAAAACAGTACAATATGCTGATGCAGCAAATCCAGGAAACCAAGAATGATATCTACTAATTAAGAACCAAACTGATTAAAGCACAAATTGGAGAATAATGCTAGAGCAAAATCCCAATAGGGGATAAAGCAATGAAAACAAAACAGACTAAGAAATATGACGAGAAAAAGGAAGAAGAGAAAGGAAGGGTAAAAAGGAAATACAGGATAGTAATGCAAATAGGAAGATAAAGATTTGTATGTATTAAAGTTTAGTGCAATAGGAGGAAAAGAACATTAGGAATTATTTACAAAAAAATAATAATACACATAAAAAATTTAAAAATTAAAACAAAGAGGAAAACAAAACAAAAAAACAAAAACAAAACCCCCACAGAACCACAAAAGGCCAATGTAGAATCAGAAGTATATAACAAAGTAAAATGTGTGGTTTAAAAAAAAAAGATTTGTAAACTTGAATATATTTAATAGTACTGATAAGATTGGTAATAGCTGAGTGTGGAGAAAAAATGGTGGGGGGAGGAGAAAAAAAATCCAGAGGCAAATTCAGCACAAGTCAGAGTGTAAAAATAGTAAACGTTTTTGTTTTGGAGACTTCTGTCAGCGACCTTTCCCTTGGTGACTATTGAGGAATTATGGCCCTATCAGTTTTTTTCTTGCTTCTGGCAGCGGTCAGATCTGAAGGCCTCTATTACTGTTTTTCTGTAGTTCTGCCTCTTCAGACACTAAACTTGATCATTAATCCAGTTACCTTTGTTGCTGGGTGGAGCTATGTTCCCTCCCTGTAGTTTGACCTGAGGCAAAACTATGGTAGGAGTGATGGTCACCCTCTCCAAAAGGACCTATTCCTGCATGCTCTGTCAGGAGCACTGCCGCAGCGTCCCTGACCCCGCTGCAGGCCACTGATGACCCCTGCCACTGATGGAGACTTCAGAACACTTAAGAGGTGAGCCTGGCTCAGTCTCATGTGGGCTCACTGTTCCTTTCTCCAGGGTCCCAGTGCGACAGAATCTATTTCCGCAGTCCTGCTCCACTACTCTATGTTCGGGTTAGTGACAACCTCCTTCAAGAGGAATTAAGTGCAACGCCATCTTTCCGAGGATTGCTCTAGGGTACTTCTAACCCAAGGAGGCACTTGGACCCTCAAAAGCAGGTCTAGCTTAGACCTGCTCTCTTGTGGGGAGGTCACTGCCCCTTTCCTGGGTCTTGGTGTGTAACAGGCTTTGTGTACTTGGCCCACCCAGTCTCTCTGGCGGGTTTGAGGTTTGATTTTTAAAAGTGCAATTTCACCCCTCCTCCCATCTTGTTGCGGCTTCTCCTTTGTTTTTGGATGTGGAGTATCTTTTTTGTGA
Source organism: Tragulus kanchil (assembly GCA_022376925.1). Classification (NCBI taxonomy): domain Eukaryota; kingdom Metazoa; phylum Chordata; class Mammalia; order Artiodactyla; family Tragulidae; genus Tragulus; species Tragulus kanchil. Next base: position 152,886,072 of record JAIOJX010000006.1, read on the forward strand.
TTGGATCCAACCTCCTCCTGCTGATGGTTTTTCAGCAGCTAGTTGCAATTCTGGCATTTTTGCAGGAGCAGAGGAGTGCTTGTCCTTCTATTCCTCCATTTTGGTCTCACCTCTGGGCTAATTCTTAATAGGCTTGTTGGTTTTCTAATTACTGAATTTTAAGTAATCTTTGCATACTTTGGTCCTTTATTGGCTGTTGTCTTATACAAAATATTTTCTCCTATTCTGTAGCTTATCTTTTCACTCTTAACTGTGTATTTTTACAAAGCAGAAGTTTTTATTTTTTAATTTTAATGAAATTCAGCTTATCAGTTATTTCTGAAAAAATCCAGAGGCAAATTCAGCACAAGTCAGAGTGTAAAAATAGTAAACGTTTTTGTTTTGGAGACTTCTGTCAGCGACCTTTCCCTTGGTGACTATTGAGGAATTATGGCCCTATCAGTTTTTTTCTTGCTTCTGGCAGCGGTCAGATCTGAAGGCCTCTATTACTGTTTTTCTGTAGTTCTGCCTCTTCAGACACTAAACTTGATCATTAATCCAGTTACCTTTGTTGCTGGGTGGAGCTATGTTCCCTCCCTGTAGTTTGACCTGAGGCAAAACTATGGTAGGAGTGATGGTCACCCTCTCCAAAAGGACCTATTCCTGCATGCTCTGTCAGGAGCACTGCCGCAGCGTCCCTGACCCCGCTGCAGGCCACTGATGACCCCTGCCACTGATGGAGACTTCAGAACACTTAAGAGGTGAGCCTGGCTCAGTCTCATGTGGGCTCACTGTTCCTTTCTCCAGGGTCCCAGTGCGCACAGAATCTATTTCCGCAGTCCTGCTCCACTACTCTATGTTCGGGTTAGTGACAACCTCCTTCAAGAGGAATTAAGTGCAACGCCATCTTTCCGAGGATTGCTCTAGGGTACTTCTAACCCAAGGAGGCACTTGGACCCTCAAAAGCAGGTCTAGCTTAGACCTGCTCTCTTGTGGGGAGGTCACTGCCCCTTTCCTGGGTCTTGGTGTGTAACAGGCTTTGTGTACTTGGCCCACCCAGTCTCTCTGGCGGGTTTGAGGTTTGATTTTTAAAAGTGCAATTTCACCCCTCCTCCCATCTTGTTGCGGCTTCTCCTTTGTTTTTGGATGTGGAGTATCTTTTTTGTGATTGGATCCAACCTCCTCCTGCTGATGGTTTTTCAGCAGCTAGTTGCAATTCTGGCATTTTTGCAGGAGCAGAGGAGTGCTTGTCCTTCTATTCCTCCATTTTGGTCTCACCTCTGGGCTAATTCTTAATAGGCTTGTTGGTTTTCTAATTACTGAATTTTAAGTAATCTTTGCATACTTTGGTCCTTTATTGGCTGTTGTCTTATACAAAATATTTTCTCCTATTCTGTAGCTTATCTTTTCACTCTTAACTGTGTATTTTTACAAAGCAGAAGTTTTTATTTTTTAATTTTAATGAAATTCAGCTTATCAGTTATTTCTCTCATGAATTGTGTCTTTAGTGGTGTTTCTAAAAAGTCATTGCCAGATCCGCAATCATTGAGGTTTTCTCCTAAATTATCATCTAGGAGTTTAGTTGTCCCCATTCAGGTCTGCTGTTCATTTTGAGTTAATTTTTATGGAGGGTGAAGGGTCTACGTCTAGATACATTTTTGTGTGTGTTATGTCCTATTGTTCTGGAATTATTTATTTAAAAGACCATGCTTTCTCACTGCATTGCTTTTGCTCTTTTGTCAAAGATCAGTTGATTATGTTTTATCTATTTTTTTTTAATCTCACAGATCCCTTTTCAAGTCCATTTCTAAATATATCTTCATCATACCTGCAGTGAGTTTTTTTTTGTTTTCTTTTGTTTTCATGATTGTATTTTTGTCAGAATCACAACTGGTTTAAAGATATTCTTTAGGACAAGCTTTATACAGGGCCCTGGCTCTGTAGATTTATTTCAAGGATATTCTGAAGAGCTCCTGTTTTCTCCACTTCTTCATTCTTGCCATAAATTCTACTTATTGAGATTTTTCTTCTATGACTATAATCCTTTATTCTTATAAAAATGGAAACAAAGTGTAAAATGGTAAGAGATTAGAATTTATAAATAAATATGAATAGATCTATCAGATTATTTCCTGTGAGCTAGTGTTTAAGTGACAACATGTGGAGGGCTAACAAAACTTGACTCAAAGGAAGAAAATAAGATATTGGGCCTTCAGAAAAAATAATTCAGGATTTTATAAGGCTTATCTGTGAGTGACTTAGATTAATTAATAAAGTTAAATAATGTCATTGAAATGTACATTTATGAGATCTGTATTATAGAAATAAAATCTACCTAAGGAGAGATATATTTCTGGCAAGATGCAGTATTTATTTCTATTATCTACAAACATAGTTGCAATTCTGGCATTTTTGCAGGAGCAGAGGAGTGCTTGTCCTTCTATTCCTCCATTTTGGTCTCACCTCTGGGCTAATTCTTAATAGGCTTGTTGGTTTTCTAATTACTGAATTTTAAGTAATCTTTGCATACTTTGGTCCTTTATTGGCTGTTGTCTTATACAAAATATTTTCTCCTATTCTGTAGCTTATCTTTTCACTCTTAACTGTGTATTTTTACAAAGCAGAAGTTTTTATTTTTTAATTTTAATGAAATTCAGCTTATCAGTTATTTCTCTCATGAATTGTGTCTTTAGTGGTGTTTCTAAAAAGTCATTGCCAGATCCGCAATCATTGAGGTTTTCTCCTAAATTATCATCTAGGAGTTTAGTTGTCCCCATTCAGGTCTGCTGTTCATTTTGAGTTAATTTTTATGGAGGGTGAAGGGTCTACGTCTAGATACATTTTTGTGTGTGTTATGTCCTATTGTTCTGGAATTATTTATTTAAAAGACCATGCTTTCTCACTGCATTGCTTTTGCTCTTTTGTCAAAGATCAGTTGATTATGTTTTATCTATTTTTTTTTAATCTCACAGATCCCTTTTCAAGTCCATTTCTAAATATATCTTCATCATACCTGCAGTGAGTTTTTTTTTGTTTTCTTTTGTTTTCATGATTGTATTTTTGTCAGAATCACAACTGGTTTAAAGATATTCTTTAGGACAAGCTTTATACAGGGCCCTGGCTCTGTAGATTTATTTCAAGGATATTCTGAAGAGCTCCTGTTTTCTCCACTTCTTCATTCTTGCCATAAATTCTACTTATTGAGATTTTTCTTCTATGACTATAATCCTTTATTCTTATAAAAATGGAAACAAAGTGTAAAATGGTAAGAGATTAGAATTTATAAATAAATATGAATAGATCTATCAGATTATTTCCTGTGAGCTAGTGTTTAAGTGACAACATGTGGAGGGCTAACAAAACTTGACTCAAAGGAAGAAAATAAGATATTGGGCCTTCAGAAAAAATAATTCAGGATTTTATAAGGCTTATCTGTGAGTGACTTAGATTAATTAATAAAGTTAAATAATGTCATTGAAATGTACATTTATGAGATCTGTATTATAGAAATAAAATCTACCTAAGGAGAGATATATTTCTGGCAAGATGCAGTATTTATTTCTATTATCTACAAACACTTTCTTCTAGACTCAATGTAATTCCTGTGTGTGTGTGAGCTATAAATATAAATTGTATATTTTTATTAAATAAATGTGTCATTACAATGGAAAGAATATTGTTGAAAGTAAAAATAAGTAGATAAGTGGATACCATTTCTGTCTAGGTTCACATTTTTATATGCATACAACAGGGTAATTGATCTATTAACCAACTAATCATGACCAGGCTGATAATATAAAACAAGTTTTCCACCTGATGCCAAATTTTCTATGGAGAAGATGGTTCTGAAATATGCCAGCTTGTGTGATGATAAACCAGATTGGGAGAAATTGTATAAAACCTATAATAAAAGTTGATTACTGCAAGAGGTTTGCCAACTATAGAGATAAATTATTCTATGTAATTTAACATGAAAAAATATTGAGGACAAAGGTGACACATCACTTAACTGCAGGCCCACATTTATAATTGGTTCTCTTTTTTATTTATTTATTTTTAAAGATTTATTTATTTATTTGGGGAGGTGCGGTGGGGAGGGAGGGGAGCAGGCGGGCTACTTCTGTTGGTCTTTCATTTATCTATTTTTATCCATCTTTGTTCTTTGGCCCGTGTGGGCCTCCCATCGCGGTGGCCTCTGTTGTCGCAGAGGCTCTGGTCGCATGCGTTCCAGAGCTCCGGCTCGGTAAGTGGACACATCAGCCCAGCTGCTCTGCGGCACGTGGGATCTTCCCAGGCCAGGGATCGAACCGGCGCCCCTTGCGCTGCAAAGCGGTGTCCTTATCCACTGGACCACCAGGGGAAGCCCGGTTTCCTTTTTTAAAATTTTTTGCCTCTAAGTCATCATTTATTTTTCATCCATCTTTATTCTTTGGCACGTGTGGGCCTCCCACTACAGTGACCCCTCTCATCGCAGAGCACTGGCTCTGGGCGCATTCAGTCCAGAGCACTGACTCGTAATTGGACACACTGGCCCAGACGTTCCTTGGCACATGGGTTCTTTGTGGGCCAGGGATCGAACTGGTACCCCTTGCACTGCAAGGCAGACTCTTTATCCAGGGAAGCCCTGGTTTCCTTTTCCTCTTTGACCTTTTTTTACTCAGTCACCACTTGAGAAATAACTCCACTAGGCACCCATGGGTCTTCCCTGAGTGATTCTGTGTGTGTGTGAGCTATAAATATAAATTGTATATTTTTATTAAATAAATGTGTCATTACAATGGAAAGAATATTGTTGAAAGTAAAAATAAGTAGATAAGTGGATACCATTTCTGTCTAGGTTCACATTTTTATATGCATACAACAGGGTAATTGATCTATTAACCAACTAATCATGACCAGGCTGATAATATAAAACAAGTTTTCCACCTGATGCCAAATTTTCTATGGAGAAGATGGTTCTGAAATATGCCAGCTTGTGTGATGATAAACCAGATTGGGAGAAATTGTATAAAACCTATAATAAAAGTTGATTACTGCAAGAGGTTTGCCAACTATAGAGATAAATTATTCTATGTAATTTAACATGAAAAAATATTGAGGACAAAGGTGACACATCACTTAACTGCAGGCCCACATTTATAATTGGTTCTCTTTTTTATTTATTTATTTTTAAAGATTTATTTATTTATTTGGGGAGGTGCGGTGGGGAGGGAGGGGAGCAGGCGGGCTACTTCTGTTGGTCTTTCATTTATCTATTTTTATCCATCTTTGTTCTTTGGCCCGTGTGGGCCTCCCATCGCGGTGGCCTCTGTTGTCGCAGAGGCTCTGGTCGCATGCGTTCCAGAGCTCCGGCTCGGTAAGTGGACACATCAGCCCAGCTGCTCTGCGGCACGTGGGATCTTCCCAGGCCAGGGATCGAACCGGCGCCCCTTGCGCTGCAAAGCGGTGTCCTTATCCACTGGACCACCAGGGGAAGCCCGGTTTCCTTTTTTAAAAAATTTTTTTTTTGCCTCTAAGTCATCATTTATTTTTCATCCATCTTTATTCTTTGGCACGTGTGGGCCTCCCACTACAGTGACCCCTCTCATCGCAGAGCACTGGCTCTGGGCGCATTCAGTCCAGAGCACTGACTCGTAATTGGACACACTGGCCCAGACGTTCCTTGGCACATGGGTTCTTTGTGGGCCAGGGATCGAACTGGTACCCCTTGCACTGCAAGGCAGACTCTTTATCCAGGGAAGCCCTGGTTTCCTTTTCCTCTTTGACCTTTTTTTACTCAGTCACCACTTGAGAAATAACTCCACTAGGAATACATTTTCTCAGTTTTTTATGGTCTCATATCGTGATTGCTTTGCTCTTCCAGGACTGCGTGGTGCAAAGATATGTGGAACTACACTTCCGTGACAGAATTCATCCTGTTGGGAATTCCTAACACTGGAGGGCTGGAGAACATGCTATCTGTCCTCTTTTTGACCTTCTATCTCTTCACCTTACTGGGAAACCTGCTCATCTTCTTCACTATTCTGGTTACCTCCAGCCTCCACACCCCCATGTATTTCTTCCTGGGGAACCTGGCAGTGTTTGACATATTTTTCCCTTCCGTGAGTTCCCCTAAAATGATGCTGTGCCTCATGGGGCAAAGCCGGACCATCTCTTACCAGGGCTGTGCCTGCCAGGTCTTCTTTTACCACTTCCTGGGTGGTACCGAGTGTTTCCTCTACACCGTGATGGCCTATGACCGCTTTGTGGCTATCTGTCACCCTTTGCACTACATGGTTATCATGAACCGCAGGGTGTGTACCAGCTTGACAGTGGGCACTTGGCTGGGGGGCTGCCTACATGGGAGCATCCTCACATTTCTTGTCTTTAAGTTACCCTACTGTGGCCGCAGTGAGGTGGACAATTTCTTCTGTGACATCCCGGTGGTGCTGCCCCTGGCCTGCGCTGACACCTCTCTAGCTCAGATGGTGAGCTTCACTAACGTGGATTTTGTGACTCTTATGTGCTTTTTCCTTATCCTTGCTTCCTATAGCCACATTGTCCTTTCCATTTTTAAAATTAGCTCCTCTGAAGGCAGGCGCCGAGCTTTTTCAACTTGCAGTGCCCACCTGGTTTCCATTGTCTTATTCTATGGGCCTGTGATGTTCATCTATCTCCGGCCTGCTTCCAGCCCCTGGCTAGACTCTGTGATCCAAGTGTTAAATAATATTATCACCCTTCTAATCCATTGATATACATCGCAGAGCACTGGCTCTGGGCGCATTCAGTCCAGAGCACTGACTGTAATTGGACACACTGGCCCAGACGTTCCTTGGCACATGGGTTCTTTGTGGGCCAGGGATCGAACTGGTACCCCTTGCACTGCAAGGCAGACTCTTTATCCAGGGAAGCCCTGGTTTCCTTTTCCTCTTTGACCTTTTTTTACTCAGTCACCACTTGAGAAATAACTCCACTAGGAATACATTTTCTCAGTTTTTTATGGTCTCATATCGTGATTGCTTTGCTCTTCCAGGACTGCGTGGTGCAAAGATATGTGGAACTACACTTCCGTGACAGAATTCATCCTGTTGGGAATTCCTAACACTGGAGGGCTGGAGAACATGCTATCTGTCCTCTTTTTGACCTTCTATCTCTTCACCTTACTGGGAAACCTGCTCATCTTCTTCACTATTCTGGTTACCTCCAGCCTCCACACCCCCATGTATTTCTTCCTGGGGAACCTGGCAGTGTTTGACATATTTTTCCCTTCCGTGAGTTCCCCTAAAATGATGCTGTGCCTCATGGGGCAAAGCCGGACCATCTCTTACCAGGGCTGTGCCTGCCAGGTCTTCTTTTACCACTTCCTGGGTGGTACCGAGTGTTTCCTCTACACCGTGATGGCCTATGACCGCTTTGTGGCTATCTGTCACCCTTTGCACTACATGGTTATCATGAACCGCAGGGTGTGTACCAGCTTGACAGTGGGCACTTGGCTGGGGGGCTGCCTACATGGGAGCATCCTCACATTTCTTGTCTTTAAGTTACCCTACTGTGGCCGCAGTGAGGTGGACAATTTCTTCTGTGACATCCCGGTGGTGCTGCCCCTGGCCTGCGCTGACACCTCTCTAGCTCAGATGGTGAGCTTCACTAACGTGGATTTTGTGACTCTTATGTGCTTTTTCCTTATCCTTGCTTCCTATAGCCACATTGTCCTTTCCATTTTTAAAATTAGCTCCTCTGAAGGCAGGCGCCGAGCTTTTTCAACTTGCAGTGCCCACCTGGTTTCCATTGTCTTATTCTATGGGCCTGTGATGTTCATCTATCTCCGGCCTGCTTCCAGCCCCTGGCTAGACTCTGTGATCCAAGTGTTAAATAATATTATCACCCCTTCTCTGAATCCATTGATATACACCTTGAGAAACAAAGATGTGAAATTGGCTCTGAGGAAAGTATTAAGTCAAGTGGTCCACATTTATGGGGGATAGGATACAGGGCCAATTCTCTGAAATTCTTTGAGGAGATGCTTCAGATCCATGACTTGTAGGAGAGGATTGCTGCCAAGTGGTGAGCTGGGCGAAGATGCTGTGGATCATCTCTTAGGAGTCCTAAGTCACGTGGAAGGGAATGCGTGAGCCAAGCTATTGATTTGCTGCTTCAAGGAAGCTTTTCTGATGAACTCAGCCTTTCTCTGTTTTAGTTTGCCAAAGTAGTGTGTCTTTTCTGCTTTATGGAGTCTGTTCTCATTGGAATTCTGTTTTGATCAATTACTATAAAGCTGCAATGTTCTGGAGACCCCGGACTGTTTTTCTTCCCTCCTTTCTTTCCTTCCTTCCCCCAAATATATGCTTTACCATGTTTTTTTACAAAAAACAGTTATCCATTTAATAAAACCAGGTTTTATGGTCAACAGGGTATGAGATTTTAAAGTAGAATCGCACAGTTTGGTAAATTTAAGTTTAAATTTGGTTTTTAACTTCTATAGCTTTAACCATGTCTTCTCAGTACAAAACAATCCCATTTGGAGCTTTATGTTTTTGGCAATCAGAGAAATTTGGCATTAAACTTTTACTCATATGTCTCAAGTGAGAAGTTGGTCATTATTCTTGTAAAATGGGAGGTTGGATTTCTGTAAATTGGCTGAGGAAAGCCTGTCTAGTCAGAATTCTCTATTCATTTTAGGTTTGGTCCATTTCCTGAAAAATCTAATAAATCCATAATTACTTAAAATTGAGCCCATAACAATAAAAGTTTTGATGGCCCAGGGATTTCTTCTGTGACATCCCGGTGGTGCTGCCCCTGGCCTGCGCTGACACCTCTCTAGCTCAGATGGTGAGCTTCACTAACGTGGATTTTGTGACTCTTATGTGCTTTTTCCTTATCCTTGCTTCCTATAGCCACATTGTCCTTTCCATTTTTAAAATTAGCTCCTCTGAAGGCAGGCGCCGAGCTTTTTCAACTTGCAGTGCCCACCTGGTTTCCATTGTCTTATTCTATGGGCCTGTGATGTTCATCTATCTCCGTCCTGCTTCCAGCCCCTGGCTAGACTCTGTGATCCAAGTGTTAAATAATATTATCACCCCTTCTCTGAATCCATTGATATACACCTTGAGAAACAAAGATGTGAAATTGGCTCTGAGGAAAGTATTAAGTCAAGTGGTCCACATTTATGGGGGATAGGATACAGGGCCAATTCTCTGAAATTCTTTGAGGAGATGCTTCAGATCCATGACTTGTAGGAGAGGATTGCTGCCAAGTGGTGAGCTGGGCGAAGATGCTGTGGATCATCTCTTAGGAGTCCTAAGTCACGTGGAAGGGAATGCGTGAGCCAAGCTATTGATTTGCTGCTTCAAGGAAGCTTTTCTGATGAACTCAGCCTTTCTCTGTTTTAGTTTGCCAAAGTAGTGTGTCTTTTCTGCTTTATGGAGTCTGTTCTCATTGGAATTCTGTTTTGATCAATTATTATAAAGCTGCAATGTTCTGGAGACCCCGGACTGTTTTTCTTCCCTCCTTTCTTTCCTTCCTTCCCCCAAATATATGCTTTACCATGTTTTTTTACAAAAAACAGTTATCCATTTAATAAAACCAGGTTTTATGGTCAACAGGGTATGAGATTTTAAAGTAGAATCGCACAGTTTGGTAAATTTAAGTTTAAATTTGGTTTTTAACTTCTATAGCTTTAACCATGTCTTCTCAGTACAAAACAATCCCATTTGGAGCTTTATGTTTTTGGCAATCAGAGAAATTTGGCATTAAACTTTTACTCATATGTCTCAAGTGAGAAGTTGGTCATTATTCTTGTAAAATGGGAGGTTGGATTTCTGTAAATTGGCTGAGGAAAGCCTGTCTAGTCAGAATTCTCTATTCATTTTAGGTTTGGTCCATTTCCTGAAAAATCTAATAAATCCATAATTAATTAAAATTGAACCAATAACAATAAAAGTTACTTATTTTTGAATCTTTCAATATTTAAATTTTTATCTTTAATCAAATGAATTTTAAGTCAATTATCTATCTAGATTTATCCAAACACTTAGAATAAGAGCTAACACTTAAACTAGTCCTGTGTGTATGATAGTGTTCTAAGCACTTTGCGTTCATTGACTAAATTAACTCACAAAATCCTAAGACATGGATATATAAACATAGATAGCCTCCTTTGATAGATGCAGTTTCTAAAGCCAGAGAAGTTTTTCTCTCAGTTTGAATCTAGAACTGAACTGTTACTGGCTTTAAAAAGTACTGAAGAATCATAAATTCTATATAATTAAAACTATCCTTACATCTTGCTATCTGAATATTATTTACTATTCTAATCTTCATATATTAACAGCCAAAAATAACCCACACATTTTTGCAACTCCACTTATAAGAAAGGTCCCCAAAGGACAAATTCACAGAGACAGAAGGTAGATTAATGGTGCCTAGTGCTTTGGGGTAGGGACAAAAAGAATTGTAAATGGACCTTTTTCTTCTTTTAGTATGCGGGAACCATTCTAAAATTAGGTTGTGGTTATGATTATGCAACTTTATAAATACATTCTTGGTAAATATATTCTTATTGTGTTGTACACATGAATGGGTACTTTAAGACATACAAATTACGAAAATTCTTTTTTAAAATTTAAATATAGTTAGCTTTTTTTTGAAATTGTAAAAATGAGTTATCCATTTAATAAAACCAGGTTTTATGGTCAACAGGGTATGAGATTTTAAAGTAGAATCGCACAGTTTGGTAAATTTAAGTTTAAATTTGGTTTTTAACTTCTATAGCTTTAACCATGTCTTCTCAGTACAAAACAATCCCATTTGGAGCTTTATGTTTTTGGCAATCAGAGAAATTTGGCATTAAACTTTTACTCATATGTCTCAAGTGAGAAGTTGGTCATTATTCTTGTAAAATGGGAGGTTGGATTTCTGTAAATTGGCTGAGGAAAGCCTGTCTAGTCAGAATTCTCTATTCATTTTAGGTTTGGTCCATTTCCTGAAAAATCTAATAAATCCATAATTAATTAAAATTGAACCAATAACAATAAAAGTTACTTATTTTTGAATCTTTCAATATTTAAATTTTTATCTTTAATCAAATGAATTTTAAGTCAATTATCTATCTAGATTTATCCAAACACTTAGAATAAGAGCTAACACTTAAACTAGTCCTGTGTGTATGATAGTGTTCTAAGCACTTTGCGTTCATTGACTAAATTAACTCACAAAATCCTAAGACATGGATATATAAACATAGATAGCCTCCTTTGATAGATGCAGTTTCTAAAGCCAGAGAAGTTTTTCTCTCAGTTTGAATCTAGAACTGAACTGTTACTGGCTTTAAAAAGTACTGAAGAATCATAAATTCTATATAATTAAAACTATCCTTACATCTTGCTATCTGAATATTATTTACTATTCTAATCTTCATATATTAACAGCCAAAAATAACCCACACATTTTTGCAACTCCACTTATAAGAAAGGTCCCCAAAGGACAAATTCACAGAGACAGAAGGTAGATTAATGGTGCCTAGTGCTTTGGGGTAGGGACAAAAAGAATTGTAAATGGACCTTTTTCTTCTTTTAGTATGCGGGAACCATTCTAAAATTAGGTTGTGGTTATGATTATGCAACTTTATAAATACATTCTTGGTAAATATATTCTTATTGTGTTGTACACATGAATGGGTACTTTAAGACATACAAATTACATCTTGATAAAGTTGCTAAAATATTAAAGAAATGATTGCTACTCAAAAGTTTCGAAGTTTTTTGATTATCTGAGTTAGCATTTTTATTTTGAAAGCAAATCTAATGAATAAGAAACGGAGTAGAAATATAGGACTATAACATTTTTACTTTTTAAATTAAGACAATTCATTTATTCAATTTTATTAGAAGTGACCATTAGACAGACTGATATTCAGATCGAAGTTCTGTGACTTTTGGAGTGAGCTTTGATAATTATTTAAACTCTTCCAGCCTTATGTTTATCTTCAAAAAGAAAATAACGTCTACTCATAGGGTTGATGCCATGATGAAATAAAGGAACATTGAAGAATTTGGTTAAAAAAAATAGGAGATTCTCAGTAAGACATTAAGAAGTAATTGTGATTTTGAAACCATGGAGATAGAAGACTCTTCTGAATTCCTTAGCATGAAAAAAGATAATGATTATTAGGATGTTTAAATACTTGTATCATTTTAGTGCATTTTGTATTGTGTCAAAGTGATTTTAGCTATAACAATTTTTCTATACTTAATAAAAATTATTGGCGTATTTTTAGTTTCTGCTATACAACAAAGTGTATCACAAATGTGTGTGTGTGTGTGTGTGTGTGTGTGTATGTATATATATATATATATATATCCCCTACCTCTTGGGTCTCTTTCCCACCTCCATCTCACCTAAGCTGAGCTCCTTCTCCTCCTTCTTGGAAACTGCAGGTCTCCTTATCAAGTCTGCTTATTCACCCCTATCACTCACAGCCCACCTAATTCTACCTTTGTCTGCTCTGATCCTTTCTCTACACAGCAGTCACCAGGCTGATTCTTAAAACAGGTTGAACCAAGTTACAATAAGCATGGTGAGATAAACACAAGTAGTGATCTTAAACAAAAATAAAGAAATGAATTTTTAGAGGAGAATATTAATTCAGGAAGATGAAAACTGGTATTGGGGGACTCTACAGCTAATTGCGGAAAAAAGTAGTTTTGTTAATACCAAGTGGGATTTTTGCTGTATATCATGTCTAAAATTAGGTTGTGGTTATGATTATGCAACTTTATAAATACATTCTTGGTAAATATATTCTTATTGTGTTGTACACATGAATGGGTACTTTAAGACATACAAATTACATCTTGATAAAGTTGCTAAAATATTAAAGAAATGATTGCTACTCAAAAGTTTCGAAGTTTTTTGATTATCTGAGTTAGCATTTTTATTTTGAAAGCAAATCTAATGAATAAGAAACGGAGTAGAAATATAGGACTATAACATTTTTACTTTTTAAATTAAGACAATTCATTTATTCAATTTTATTAGAAGTGACCATTAGACAGACTGATATTCAGATCGAAGTTCTGTGACTTTTGGAGTGAGCTTTGATAATTATTTAAACTCTTCCAGCCTTATGTTTATCTTCAAAAAGAAAATAACGTCTACTCATAGGGTTGATGCCATGATGAAATAAAGGAACATTGAAGAATTTGGTTAAAAAAAATAGGAGATTCTCAGTAAGACATTAAGAAGTAATTGTGATTTTGAAACCATGGAGATAGAAGACTCTTCTGAATTCCTTAGCATGAAAAAAGATAATGATTATTAGGATGTTTAAATACTTGTATCATTTTAGTGCATTTTGTATTGTGTCAAAGTGATTTTAGCTATAACAATTTTTCTATACTTAATAAAAATTATTGGCGTATTTTTAGTTTCTGCTATACAACAAAGTGTATCACAAATGTGTGTGTGTGTGTGTGTGTGTGTGTGTGTATGTATATATATATATATATATCCCCTACCTCTTGGGTCTCTTTCCCACCTCCATCTCACCTAAGCTGAGCTCCTTCTCCTCCTTCTTGGAAACTGCAGGTCTCCTTATCAAGTCTGCTTATTCACCCCTATCACTCACAGCCCACCTAATTCTACCTTTGTCTGCTCTGATCCTTTCTCTACACAGCAGTCACCAGGCTGATTCTTAAAACAGGTTGAACCAAGTTACAATAAGCATGGTGAGATAAACACAAGTAGTGATCTTAAACAAAAATAAAGAAATGAATTTTTAGAGGAGAATATTAATTCAGGAAGATGAAAACTGGTATTGGGGGACTCTACAGCTAATTGCGGAAAAAAGTAGTTTTGTTAATACCAAGTGGGATTGCTTCCTCTTTTTTGCAAAGTGGTTTCTCCCCTAGTCCCCAGCTTTTTCTTTAAACCCAGTTCTTCCAAGCACAGAAACGGGGGGGAGGGGGGAATTTCAAGTGTCTGACTTAATGGATGGCTCCCTACTACAGGAAATATATGCCCAAGAGTTATTGTTTTGGGGAGGACTGTGCAGCATGTGAGATCCTGGTTCTTGACCAGGGATTGAGCTTACACTCCCTGCATTGGAAGCTAAGAGTTTTTTTTTTTTTTTTCTTTTTGGTTGCACTGGGCCTTTGTTGCTGCACAAAGACTTTCTCTTGTTAGACAGAGAGCAGGGGCTACTCCTTGTTGCTTCTCTTGTGGAGCAGAGGCTCTAGGCGCATGAGCTTCAGTAGTTGTGACTTGAGGGCTCTAGAGCACCAGCTACAGTTGCCCTGTGTAGCATATGGAATCTTCCCAGACTAGGAATTGAACCAGTGTCCCCTGCATTGGCGGGCAGATTCTTAATCACTGTACCACCAGTGAAGTCCAAGAGTTATTTTTAATCAAAAGCATTTGACAATTGAAAATAAGTACATGCTTTTTCATACTAATACCAGTAATAAGGTGAGGGCTTCCCTGATGGTCCAGTGGGTAAGGACACCACCTTGCAGTGCAAGGGGCGCCAGTTTGATCCCTGGCCTGGGAAGATCCCACGTGCCGCGGCGTGGCTGGACCGATGTGTCCAATTACCGAGCCAGCGCTCTGGAGCGCATGTGCCCAGAGCCAGTGCTCTGCAGCGACAGAGGCGACTACCATGGGAGGCCCACACAGGCCACAGAACAAAGACGGAAATAAAGGAAAGACCAATAGAAGTGGCCCCCCCAAAAAATAGCCACCAAAACTTTACAGTGTATTACTATTGAGTGATAGATCCGAATAATACAGCAAAGTACAATGAACCATCTTGGGGGCGTGTGTCTCCACAGTCCTCCAGCATGGAAAAAAAATTAATAAGGTGAAGGTACTGGGAAGAAAGAAGGTAGGAGGAGAAGTCTTTGATTTAATTGCTCCCTCTGTTATACAGACAACCACATGGGAAGAGAGGGGGTCCCAAAGGAATACTCCCAAATCTATTCTCTCCTCAGGGAGCTGGTGCTTCTCCTTTTCCTAGGGACCAGACACACTGTTGGTTCTGGATTTCAGGTCTGAGTGGCCGAATCTGACCAAGAGGTGCATTCACCTTCTCTGGTTTCAGGGCCTGGCCCCAATGATCCACAGCATCTAAAGGAAAGGAAACAGGAGGGTGGATATGGAGCCTGAATTCCATCCCAAATCCACTGTTCCCATTCCATTTGTAGGTGCCTTCTTTCTAGAGTGCTTCCTTTTCCTTATCTGATGGGTTATACACACTGGAGAAGGTGAGAAAAGATGGGAATGGACTTTATTGGAGATTAGCGTAACACAGACTTAGCTGACTTCATGAATTTATTCCCTCATTAATGATGCTGAACCTTAAAAACCTACATAGAGATGGCATATATTGTCATATTGCAGACATGATTTCTGTTGAAAGACTAAATTTTACCTGGAAAGAAGATAGTTGCTTTTATATTGCTAAGGGCCTGTTGCTTTTTCCTGCGTTAAGTATTATCATTTCCATCCTGTTTCTCTATATCTCCACTAGACAGTCCTTGGTTGTCTTTTGTACCAGCTGATGACAGAAAGAGCAGTTTTGGCATATTCACATCAATAGGTGATTCCAGACTGCTGCACGTGCAGGTCAGCCTAAGCCAAATGCCATGTGGAGTAAAGGAGCCTTGACACCAGAATACTAGTATCTTGAGTGAATTTTTGAATGAGGAAGGGTAGATGCAGCCATTGCATTGAGGTTTTATATACATTAAAGCATCAGTCCTCATAGAAATCATAAGCTTTTCTTGTATTATTAACCCAGATACCAAGGCAATGTGGAGATTTCTTTTTCCAAGATTGTCCAAAATAAATTGAGTGGGAATTAGATTTGGCATTTAAACTTGGATAAATCCGAATGCAGGATTTATCTTCTGCCCTCCACTCTATTGTGCCTTTGTGTTTTCTGTTGCCCTTTGGGGGCAACAGATGACCAAAACATGACTGAACGCTGCACATTAATTAGTGAGAACAGGACTGATGCCCATCTAGAAGATTTTTATGTATAGTGTATAGACGTTGTCACTTTCCCGTGGCTCCTGCGAAGGTACTGGTGTTTGGGGAAGGCCCATCTCAGTGAGGCGCTGTCTGATCTTCCAGGCGTGACGAGATCTGAAGATGAGGAACCGCACGCCAGTGGCCCAGTTCCTCCTCACGGGAGTCCCTCACACACACGGGCTGGAACATGTGCTGTTTGTCTTCTTCCTCACCTTCTACCTGCTCACTCTTCTGGGGAACCTGCTCATTCTCCTGGCCGTCCTCACTTCCTCCAGCCTCCACACCCCCATGTATTTCTTCCTGGGGAACCTGTCAGTGTTTGACCTGTTTTTCCCTTCTGTGAGTTCCCCCAAAATGATGCTCTACCTCACGGGGCAAAGCCGGACCATCTCTTACGAGGGCTGCGCCTGCCAGCTCTTCTTCTACCACTTCCTGGGCTGCACGGAGTGTTTCCTGTACACTGTGATGGCCTATGACCGCTTTGCAGCCATCTGTCACCCTTTGCGGTACACGGTCATCATGAGCCCCAGGGTGTGCATCATCTTGACTCTGGGCAGCTGGGTGGGGAGCAGTGTGCACGCATCTGTCCTCACATTTCTTGTCTTTAAGTTACCCTACTGTGGCCCCAATGAGGTGGGCAACTTCTTCTGCGACATCCCGGTGGTGCTGCCCCTGGCCTGTGCTGACACCTCTCTAGCTCAGACGGTGAGTGTCACCAATGTAGGTGCAGTGGCACTCCTGTGCTTTCTTCTTGTCCTCACTTCTTACACTCGCATTGCTGTCTCTATTTTGAGAATCAGCTCCTCAGAAGGCAGGCGTAGAGCCTTCTCCACCTGCAGTGCCCACCTGACTTCCGTCCTGCTCTTCTATGGACCGGTGGTCCTCATTTATCTCCGGCCTGCCTCGAGCCCTTGGCTGGATTCTGTGGTTCAGGTGTTGAATAATATTGTCACCCCTTCTTTGAACCCTCTGATATACAGCTTGAGGAACAAGGATGTGAAGTTGGCTCTGAGAAAAGCACTAGTCCAAGGGGTACATACTTGTGGAATATAAAGCTCTGTGTCACTAGATGTTATGTCATTATGCTTACCACTTGTCCTTGTATTTATAGTAGGTACCTAGTCTCTGAAACCAGCCAGTGTGACTGCTAAGTGGCATTTGGGAAAAGTAGATTCAATGGATTCTTTGTCATTAACATGTGGAGTCTTGGGGAAGGCCTGATCTTCCAGGCGTGACGAGATCTAAAACCTGCCTTCCCACACCCTACACAGGCTGGAACATGTGCTGTTTGTCTTCTTCCTCACCTTCTACCTGCTCACTCTTCTGGAGAACCTGCTCATTCTCCTGGCCGTCCTCACTTCCTCCAGCCTCCACACCCCCATGTATTTCTTCCTGGGGAACCTGTCAGTGTTTGACCTGTTTTTCCCTTCTGTGAGTTCCCCCAAAATGATGCTCTACCTCACGGGGCAAAGCCGGACCATCTCTTACGAGGGCTGCGCCTGCCAGCTCTTCTTCTACCACTTCCTGGGCTGCACGGAGTGTTTCCTGTACACTGTGATGGCCTATGACCGCTTTGCAGCCATCTGTCACCCTTTGCGGTACACGGTCATCATGAGCCCCAGGGTGTGCATCATCTTGACTCTGGGCAGCTGGGTGGGGAGCAGTGTGCACGCATCTGTCCTCACATTTCTTGTCTTTAAGTTACCCTACTGTGGCCCCAATGAGGTGGGCAACTTCTTCTGCGACATCCCGGTGGTGCTGCCCCTGGCCTGTGCTGACACCTCTCTAGCTCAGACGGTGAGTGTCACCAATGTAGGTGCAGTGGCACTCCTGTGCTTTCTTCTTGTCCTCACTTCTTACACTCGCATTGCTGTCTCTATTTTGAGAATCAGCTCCTCAGAAGGCAGGCGAGAGCCTTCTCCACCTGCAGTGCCCACCTGACTTCCGTCCTGCTCTTCTATGGACCGGTGGTCCTCATTTATCTCCGGCCTGCCTCGAGCCCTTGGCTGGATTCTGTGGTTCAGGTGTTGAATAATATTGTCACCCCTTCTTTGAACCCTCTGATATACAGCTTGAGGAACAAGGATGTGAAGTTGGCTCTGAGAAAAGCACTAGTCCAAGGGGTACATACTTGTGGAATATAAAGCTCTGTGTCACTAGATGTTATGTCATTATGCTTACCACTTGTCCTTGTATTTATAGTAGGTACCTAGTCTCTGAAACCAGCCAGTGTGACTGCTAAGTGGCATTTGGGAAAAGTAGATTCAATGGATTCTTTGTCATTAACATGTATATATATATAGAGAGAGAGAGATTATTATTCAAGAAGATCTTTTACAGTTCTTACCATGTGCTACACACTATTCTATGTATTTCTAAGTACTGACACTGTTATTATTATAATTATCATATGGAGTAGATATTATTAAGCCAATATACAGAAGAAGCTATTAAGGCTCCGAGAGGATAAGACACTCCTGCAGTGTCAGAGAGAAAGTTGCCGAGCTAGGATGTGAATGTAAGTATTTTTACTTTGTGCTAATAATGGTCCTATTGTCAGAATTATAGCACAAATACTTAGTTCTTCCAGGAACCTCTTTTCAGTTTGAATGGATTTCCATTTTCCAAAAAAATGATAGTCTATTAAATTTGTTCCATTAATTTTTCACTTTGTTGTCTATATTGTAACAAGTGTTATGTACTTAAGTTTGATATAGAGAAAGTCAGTTACATTTCAGAAGTCAGGTGATATCCACTTATCTACTAATAGGTATCCTCATAGATTCTCTAGTCTAAGGTAGTGTGTCTGAATTCTGTAATAATGATTGCAGATATTCTTTCATTAAATCAAAGACTGAGGTTGAATTCCAGAATTCCTGGTCATTCAAAAATAATACTCAGGGGCTTCTCTGGTGGTCCAGTAGTTTGGAAGTCTGCCTTGCAGTGCATGGGGTGCCTGTTCGATCCCTGGTTGGGGAGGATCCTACGTGCCACGGAGCAGCCAGATAGGTGTGTCCAGTTGCGACCCAGCGCTCCGGAGAGCATGTGCCCAGAGCTGGTGCTCTGCACTGAGAGGCCACTGCAATAGGAGGCCCTCACATGCTAAAGAATAAAAGATGGATGAAAAATAAATATAAATTAAAAAGAAGCATGATGGGGCAAAAAGAAAAAAAATATTCTGTAACAAAAAATAATCAGTTTTTCCTTATGCAAAAGATAGGTTTGAAGAAAACAGTAAAACTGTAAAAAAAAAAAAAAGTTAACTAAATATTACACACTAAGCCTACTGCTCAAACAATCTCAAGATGGGACATTTCTCATCTATCTAATTAGTATTTAAATTACAGCTGAATTTTCTGACTTCCTGTTTACAATTATTTCATGTATATCTATATCATCCATCCATCTATCTACATATGTGTATTTATACAGTTGTCATATTATAAAGACATATAATCTTGTTTTATTTTAATAGTTTATCAAGCATTTTCAATTGCCACAATTTTTCAACCATTTTTATTTAGACATAGTACACAACCAAAGATTTCACACATTTAAAGTGTCCAGTTTAATCTTACTATATTCAGAGAATGAGCAGCCATCACCATGGTCAATTTCTGAACATTTTTATTTCACAAAAAGATGTCCTATACCTTTCAACTATCGTCTCTTATTACCCCATCACCTTCAGCTCTAAGCAACCACTAATCTACTTTCTGTATCTGTAAATTTGCCTGTTCTAGATATTTTATATAAATAGAGTCACATAAAATGTGTTCTTTTAGGACTGTCTTCTCTTTTTTTTAATTTTTATTTTACTTTTTACTTTTATGGAGTTTTGTTGTTTACAGATATGTATGATCCCAGATTAGTCATATGCATATCCACCCCATCCCACCCCTCCAGGCCATTGCACAGCCCCCCTGCAGGGTCCCCTATTCCCACATCGCAATGACAATAGCTGTCTCTTTCACATATGAAAGTATGGGTTTCCATGCTACTTCCTTTATGCCTCCCACCCACTGTTCATTCCACACAATGTCCATACGCCTGTTCTCTGTCTGTTTTTCCATCGTTTCTCTGCGTGTGTTATCATTACCATCTTACTACATTCCAAAATTTTTTTGTCCCTGGTTGGGGAGGATCCTACGTGCCACGGAGCAGCCAGATAGGTGTGTCCAGTTGCGACCCAGCGCTCCGGAGAGCATGTGCCCAGAGCTGGTGCTCTGCACTGAGAGGCCACTGCAATAGGAGGCCCTCACATGCTAAAGAATAAAAGATGGATGAAAAATAAATATAAATTAAAAAGAAGCATGATGGGGCAAAAAGAAAAAAAATATTCTGTAACAAAAAATAATCAGTTTTTCCTTATGCAAAAGATAGGTTTGAAGAAAACAGTAAAACTGTAAAAAAAAAAAAAAGTTAACTAAATATTACACACTAAGCCTACTGCTCAAACAATCTCAAGATGGGACATTTCTCATCTATCTAATTAGTATTTAAATTACAGCTGAATTTTCTGACTTCCTGTTTACAATTATTTCATGTATATCTATATCATCCATCCATCTATCTACATATGTGTATTTATACAGTTGTCATATTATAAAGACATATAATCTTGTTTTATTTTAATAGTTTATCAAGCATTTTCAATTGCCACAATTTTTCAACCATTTTTATTTAGACATAGTACACAACCAAAGATTTCACACATTTAAAGTGTCCAGTTTAATCTTACTATATTCAGAGAATGAGCAGCCATCACCATGGTCAATTTCTGAACATTTTTATTTCACAAAAAGATGTCCTATACCTTTCAACTATCGTCTCTTATTACCCCATCACCTTCAGCTCTAAGCAACCACTAATCTACTTTCTGTATCTGTAAATTTGCCTGTTCTAGATATTTTATATAAATAGAGTCACATAAAATGTGTTCTTTTAGGACTGTCTTCTCTTTTTTTTAATTTTTATTTTACTTTTTACTTTTATGGAGTTTTGTTGTTTACAGATATGTATGATCCCAGATTAGTCATATGCATATCCACCCCATCCCACCCCTCCAGGCCATTGCACCGTGCCCCTGCAGGATCCCCTTTTCTCACAGCACAATGACAATAGCTATTTTTTTCACATATTACAGTATAGGTTTTCATGCTACTTCCTTTATGCCTCCCACCCACTGTTCATTCCACACAATGTCCATATGTCTGTTCTCCATGTCTGTTTTTCCATCGCTTCACTGTGTGTTATAATTACCATCCTACTAGATTCCATATATATGTGTTAGTATATTGTACTTGTCTTTCTTTTTTTGACTTACTTCACTTTTTATAATAGGTTCTAGATCCAGCCACCTCATTAGGACTGATTCTTCCTCATTTATTTTTACAACTCCATTGCATATATTTAGTATTCCATTGCATATATGTACCAGAGCTTTTTTATCCATTCATTCGTCAATGGACATCTAGGTTGCTTCCATGTTCTAGCTATTGTATAGAGAGCTGCAGTGAACATTGGGTACAGGTGCCTCTTTCCATTTTGATTTCATCAGGATATAAGCCTAATAGTGGGATTGCTGGGTCGTATGGCACTTCTATTTTTAGTTTTTTAAGGAATTGCCATACTGCCTTTCATAGCAGATGTATCAATTTACATTCCCACCAGCAATGCAAGAGTGTTGCATAAAATATGCATAAAATGTGTTCTTTTAGGACTGTCTTCTTTAAGTTAGCATAGTATTTTCAAGGTTCATTCAGGTCTTAGCAGGTTATTTGTTTCTCACTTTTTATCAGATGTGGTCTGAACATCGCTAGTTCCTTTGTGTATCTTTTTTTCTTCCTCTATTTTTTCTTTACTTTTAAAAAGTAATTTATAATGTAGTATTTTGATTTAATGAGTTTTCCCCATATTTGTTGAGTTATTACCTTAATGGTTATTTCTGTCTTTGTTGAGATATTACCTTAATGGTTGTATCTTAACTTATCACCATCAGTTTCAGATATATACTAAATCCATTCCACAGTGATACAGAAACACTGCTTCTATGTAGCTCTCTTCCTTTCCCCCTCTCTTTTGATATTATGGTTAGACTTACTACATCTGTAAATGTTACATTTCCAATCACACTTGTTATAATTATTACTTTATATAATTTTATGTTTTTAAAGAAATGGGGGGATATGTAAAGCAACTATATATTTATAGGCTTTATTATAATAACCTTCTTTATTTTTGGCTTTCACCATTTGTTTCTGTGCTTTTGAATTACATCATTTTCTTTGCCCAATACAGACTCTCTCCCACTCCCTCTTTTTTGCTGTCATTGGCACGTGTGTTACATTTATCCATGTATCTGTCTTTGTCTGTCTATCTATCTATCACATGCCCTGTCATATTTTATATGCATATTATTTTAAATATTTGGTATTAAAGTACATTCATAGAAATCAGAAAATACAAATTTATATCGTCTTTTTAGATAACATACTTCCCTTACCCAATGCTGTTTCTTTTTACTTTAGATTTGGATTACCATCGAGGGTATCTGTTTTTAGCCCAGAGGACTTCAATTTGCTGGAAACAAGCGATCTCCACTTTAATTTTTCTTAGAATGTCTTTATTTTATATTAATTTGGACGATATCTTTAATATACGTGGCATCTTGACTGACTTTTGCTTCGAGTACTTAAGTAGTTGTCCTGGTTCATCTGAGAGCCGCTGTTTGATGTGGGAAGTCAGTCACTGTTCTTACTGAGGGTCCCTTGTCAGTGATGAGTTATTTGTTTCTCACTTTTTATCAGATGTGGTCTGAACATCGCTAGTTCCTTTGTGTATCTTTTTTTCTTCCTCTATTTTTTCTTTACTTTTAAAAAGTAATTTATAATGTAGTATTTTGATTTAATGAGTTTTCCCCATATTTGTTGAGTTATTACCTTAATGGTTATTTCTGTCTTTGTTGAGATATTACCTTAATGGTTGTATCTTAACTTATCACCATCAGTTTCAGATATATACTAAATCCATTCCACAGTGATACAGAAACACTGCTTCTATGTAGCTCTCTTCCTTTCCTCTCTTTTGATATTATGGTTAGACTTACTACATCTGTAAATGTTACATTTCCAATCACACTTGTTATAATTATTACTTTATATAATTTTATGTTTTTAAAGAAATGGGGGGATATGTAAAGCAACTATATATTTATAGGCTTTATTATAATAACCTTCTTTATTTTTGGCTTTCACCATTTGTTTCTGTGCTTTTGAATTACATCATTTTCTTTGCCCAATACAGACTCTCTCCCACTCCCTCTTTTTTGCTGTCATTGGCACGTGTGTTACATTTATCCATGTATCTGTCTTTGTCTGTCTATCTATCTATCACATGCCCTGTCATATTTTATATGCATATTATTTTAAATATTTGGTATTAAAGTACATTCATAGAAATCAGAAAATACAAATTTATATCGTCTTTTTAGATAACATACTTCCCTTACCCAATGCTGTTTCTTTTTACTTTAGATTTGGATTACCATCGAGGGTATCTGTTTTTAGCCCAGAGGACTTCAATTTGCTGGAAACAAGCGATCTCCACTTTAATTTTTCTTAGAATGTCTTTATTTTATATTAATTTGGACGATATCTTTAATATACGTGGCATCTTGACTGACTTTTTGCTTCGAGTACTTAAGTAGTTGTCCTGGTTCATCTGAGAGCCGCTGTTTGATGTGGGAAGTCAGTCACTGTTCTTACTGAGGGTCCCTTGTCAGTGATGAGTTATTTTTCTCTTTATGCTTTTCACATCTTCCCCTTCTATTTGACTTTGGTATTTTTGTTTTTGTGTGCCCATTTATGCCTCTCTTACATGGAGTTTATTGAACTTCCTAGATGTATAAGTGATTGTTTTTCTTTCAATCTGAGAAGCTTTTAACTGTTATTTTTCTGAATAGTTCTAATGCTCCTTTCTCTCTCTCATTTTCTTCTGGGATTTCTTTTAAGTGTCGCTGCACTTGAGAGGGTCCCATATTTCTCTGAGGCGCTGTTCATTTTTCTTCACTCTTTTTTTCTCTGTCCTTTGACTTAAGTATACTGTATAAATTTATCTTCAAGTTCATTCATTCTTTTTTCTGCCAATTTAAGTCTACTGTTGAGTCCTTCTAATAAATTTTCATTTCAGCTATTGTATATTTCTGCTGCAGAATTTCCATGTTCATGCTAAGTTGCTCAGTCATGTCTGACTCTTTATGACTCCACGGGCTGTAGCCTGCCCAGCTTCCCTGTCCATAAGGATTCTCTAGGCAGGAATACTGGAGTGAGTTGGCTTGCCCTTCTCCAGGGGATCTTCCCCAATCCAGGGATCTAACGCGTGTCTCCTGCATCTGCCGCATTAGCAGGTGAGTTCTTAACCACTAGCATCATCTGGGAACTGTGTGTGTGCACCTGTTTCTGTTCCTAAGGCAGAAGAATGTCATCATAATAATGATTTTTGTAGTCATTTTGGATGAGGAAATAGGAAAAAAAAATCAAATTTATATCGTCTTTTTAGATAACATACTTCCCTACCCAATGCTGTTTCTTTTTACTTTAGATTTGGATTACCATCGAGGGTATCTGTTTTTAGCCCAGAGGACTTCAATTTGCTGGAAACAAGCGATCTCCACTTTAATTTTTCTTAGAATGTCTTTATTTTATATTAATTTGGACGATATCTTTAATATACGTGGCATCTTGACTGACTTTTTGCTTCGAGTACTTAAGTAGTTGTCCTGGTTCATCTGAGAGCCGCTGTTTGATGTGGGAAGTCAGTCACTGTTCTTACTGAGGGTCCCTTGTCAGTGATGAGTTATTTTTCTCTTTATGCTTTTCACATCTTCCCCTTCTATTTGACTTTGGTATTTTTGTTTTTGTGTGCCCATTTATGCCTCTCTTACATGGAGTTTATTGAACTTCCTAGATGTATAAGTGATTGTTTTTCTTTCAATCTGAGAAGCTTTTAACTGTTATTTTTCTGAATAGTTCTAATGCTCCTTTCTCTCTCTCATTTTCTTCTGGGATTTCTTTTAAGTGTCGCTGCACTTGAGAGGGTCCCATATTTCTCTGAGGCGCTGTTCATTTTTCTTCACTCTTTTTTTCTCTGTCCTTTGACTTAAGTATACTGTATAAATTTATCTTCAAGTTCATTCATTCTTTTTTCTGCCAATTTAAGTCTACTGTTGAGTCCTTCTAATAAATTTTCATTTCAGCTATTGTATATTTCTGCTGCAGAATTTCCATGTTCATGCTAAGTTGCTCAGTCATGTCTGACTCTTTATGACTCCACGGGCTGTAGCCTGCCCAGCTTCCCTGTCCATAAGGATTCTCTAGGCAGGAATACTGGAGTGAGTTGGCTTGCCCTTCTCCAGGGGATCTTCCCCAATCCAGGGATCTAACGCGTGTCTCCTGCATCTGCCGCATTAGCAGGTGAGTTCTTAACCACTAGCATCATCTGGGAACTGTGTGTGTGCACCTGTTTCTGTTCCTAAGGCAGAAGAATGTCATCATAATAATGATTTTTTGTAGTCATTTTGGATGAGGAAATAGGAAAGAATAAAAAATGTCCTCTTACTCATATAGTAAAGTATAAAAAAGCACTTAATTTAGGAACCAGAAAAATATCTGGATTCTACCTGGTTCCACTAATGATAATATCCTGTGTGGTCCTGAACAGGTCATTTTATTCTATGACCTTGGTTTCCAACATTTATAAAATGAAGATGTTGGACTAGATGATCTTTAAGCATTCTTTCACATCTATATTTGTGTACCATCATAGGAACTGTTATTTAGAAGCATTTGGTCATGGCTTGGTATCAGAAAAGATACCCAGAGGCCTCCTAATTTCTGAGTTTGGTAAGGCAATCACTACCTTTTGCAGTACTACCTTTATATATATAATTATTGAGATATAATGGACATGCAGCACAGTGTAACCTTAAGGTATAAGTGGTGATTTGATTCATTTATGTATTTAAATATGATCACCATGATAGCATTAGCTAATACTTCTCTCATGTCATTTAATTATGGTGTCTTTTCTTGTTGGAACAACTAGTGCTCTCTATTTAGAATCCAGCCATTGAGAGTGGCTTCTGAAGCAAGGTGAAATTCCTCATATTGGTCAGATGATGGCACTGTTGGGGCACCGACAAGCTAGATTCGTTCTAATGCTGACTTAGGCTGCAATAAAGATGGCCAAATGCCTTTATTGTTTACATGAAACTACAACAGTGTTAATTGGCTATACCCCAATACAAAGTGTTTTTCGGTGTTAAAAAACTTAAAAAAGATATAATTAAAAAATATATCTCAAAACTGAATTGATTATCGGATAAAAGATGATACAAATGATGAATTGCAGGAGAGAGGCCTGTGAAGCTCATGGTTTCCGGATGACACTACCGTGTGTGAATATCTTTCTGGAGCAGTGGTTTCAAAGTAGTCTTTTTTTTTTTTAAATGTATCTTTTGGAGGGTGGGGTGGGGAGGGAGGGGGATGGGCGGGCCACTTCTATTGGTCTTTCATTTCTCTATTTTCATCCATCTTTGTTCTTTGGCCTGTGTGGGCCTCCCATCACGGTGGCCTCTGTCGTCGCAGAGCACCGGCTCTGGGCGCATGCGCGCCAGAGCTCCGGCTCGGTAATTGGACACATCGGCCCAGCCGCTCCGCGGCACGTGGGATCTTCCCAGGCCAGGGCTCCAACCGACGCCCCTTGCACTGCAAGGCGGTGTCCTTACCCACTGGACCACCAGGGGAAGCCCTAAAGTAGTCATTTTTACATGTTTGTGCTACTCTATGCAATGTTTGTGCACAGAGATTAGATACAAGAGGCAATATAGGTGAGAGAAAGTCTCAATGAAAATATGGCTGGCTCTGAATTTCATTTACAAGAGCAAAAAAACTACCCTGATGTCAATACATGTATTTCCTCCCATCTCAGCTAGCTAAGCAGAGAACTGGACATTTTCTTTATCATAGAAAAGGTCTTGATCTCCTTTACTAAGAAGCCCCAGAGAATTCATTTTGCCTAGAAATTTGTTGATGATAACATGATACTAAGTTTTAGTTTCAACAAAAGGAAGCAACAGAGGGACTTTGCTAGCTACAGAATATTATTACTAGGTCATTACATAAATGTTGATAAATTTATGCTAAATCTGAAATTAAAGATGCTGGCTTCTTGGAAGAAAAGCTGTGACAAACCTAGACAGTGTATTAAAAAGCAGAGACATTACTTTGGTCTTTCCCCGGTGTCCGTATGTTTGATCTCTACTTCTGTGTCTCTATTTCTGCTTCACAAACAGGAGTTTTAAATCATTCAAAAAGGGTGTATAGGCATCAATGGCAGGATCACGAAGTGGACACAAGACTGTACCAATGAGTCAGAGGCCAGCACATGTCCCCACAAGCAGACCACTGGAAAATGTAATGACTGTGGTGTAATCACAGGACTGTGAGATAATCTGAGTGCATCTTAAAGAGATAAGGGGAAACTGACCCTCACTTCCACATTCCCTATTTGACAAGATAGCTCACTGTCCATCATCTAATCTTTTATCTTTGAGGACTTTTTAGTGCCTTTAATGTCCCTTAAATGAGGGAAATTTTCATTTCTGATCGTCTCCCTGGTTACTTGTTCTCATATAGAGTTTGCTACAGTAATTGGGTTCTTTGGTGATTTGCTGCTGTTGGCCCAATAACTTCCATTAGGAATATCTGTCGTCAGAGCACCGGCTCTGGGCGCATGCGCGCCAGAGCTCCGGCTCAGAGATTCGACACATCGGCCCAGCCGCTCCGCGCCATGTGGGATCTTCCCGGGCCAGGGCTCCAACCGCGCCTTGCACTGCAAGGCGGTGTCCTTACCCACTGGACCACCAGGGGAAGCCCTAAAGTAGTCATTTTTACATGTTTGTGCTACTCTATGCAATGTTTGTGCACAGAGATTAGATACAAGAGGCAATATAGGTGAGAGAAAGTCTCAATGAAAATATGGCTGGCTCTGAATTTCATTTACAAGAGCAAAAAAACTACCCTGATGTCAATACATGTATTTCCTCCCATCTCAGCTAGCTAAGCAGAGAACTGGACATTTTCTTTATCATAGAAAAGGTCTTGATCTCCTTTACTAAGAAGCCCCAGAGAATTCATTTTGCCTAGAAATTTGTTGATGATAACATGATACTAAGTTTTAGTTTCAACAAAAGGAAGCAACAGAGGGACTTTGCTAGCTACAGAATATTATTACTAGGTCATTACATAAATGTTGATAAATTTATGCTAAATCTGAAATTAAAGATGCTGGCTTCTTGGAAGAAAAGCTGTGACAAACCTAGACAGTGTATTAAAAAGCAGAGACATTACTTTGGTCTTTCCCCGGTGTCCGTATGTTTGATCTCTACTTCTGTGTCTCTATTTCTGCTTCACAAACAGGAGTTTTAAATCATTCAAAAAGGGTGTATAGGCATCAATGGCAGGATCACGAAGTGGACACAAGACTGTACCAATGAGTCAGAGGCCAGCACATGTCCCCACGAGCAGACCACTGGAAAATGTAATGACTGTGGTGTAATCACAGGACTGTGAGATAATCTGAGTGCATCTTAAAGAGATAAGGGGAAACTGACCCTCACTTCCACATTCCCTATTTGACAAGATAGCTCACTGTCCATCATCTAATCTTTTATCTTTGAGGACTTTTTAGTGCCTTTAATGTCCCTTAAATGAGGGAAATTTTCATTTCTGATCGTCTCTCTGGTTATTTGTTCTTATATAGAGTTTGCTACAGTAATTGGGTTCTTTGGTGATTTGCTGCTGTTGGCCCAATAACTTCCATTAGGAATATCTGAGTTTTTACCCTTTCTTTAGTGGAGAAAGTCTAGGTTTCACTGAGAAACCCAACTGAAAATCTGCTGATCAGGTGATAAGAGAAAAACAGGACAGTTAAGGGCCTAGAAAGTCTGATCTCAACCTTCTTTCAGTGCCTTATGCTTTGTGTTCCTCCGGCCACAGCCTACCCTATTCATCACTGTTTTCACTCCCCATTTGAGTCTTCTTCCCCAGGACATACTAGAAAGAGGGGCTTTATCAATTAGCGATTCTCAATTATTTCTCTGGAAGTTGTCCCATCAGTACTCTGCCCTCGCTGCTGTGTCTGAGCTCTGTAACAGCCCTTCTGATCATTTCAATTCCTGGTACCCCTGGACAGGGTCCCTAAGAGGGGCTGTTTCTCTGTGCGTAACCACGGAGGAGAGAGGATGAGTGATCTACCACTAAGGACTTCACAGTTTGATAAACAGACTCACAAATTCAACACCAAGCTGATCTAACTATAAATGTTGACACAGGAGAGGAAGCACAGCATTCACAGCACATGCGCCCCTAGTGAGAATCATCAAACAGCCCAACCACAGGCTTCTAGACTCCACCACTGCGCGGCCATGTTTGTCTGTAAGACGTGAAGCTAACTAGTACAAGGAAGCTGGCGTCCCTTGTCAGTCATGTGGATCCTTCATGGGGGTGTGGTTTTCTCTCTTTTTGTTGTTGTTGGTTTTAGGCAGCTGAATCACATTAATTATGTTGTATAATAGAGAATCTTATTAACCAGGTTCTGGGCGCTCTGAGAAATAAATTGCACAGAACCACTGATGACAAGGAAAAAATATATTTTAAACTCTGATCATTTGTAAGATTTTCTCACTTACAACAGAGTATTTTCACAACCAAGCAGAACACTAATGTTTTCCCCCCTACATTCTCCCTATCAATTCTGCCTATTCATTGTTCATGAAAATAAGCAACAGAATTAACTATGAGTCATAAAATATTCACTGAATTTTGTTCTTTTAATAAAAAAATCTGGATAAAAGATAATTAAGATAATTTTTCACCACGCAAACACAAAGAGGCACTACTACCCTCTTACGCTAGTTTGTTGAGTTTTTCTGTGTGAAGGTTGGCTTAATAAATCCTTTTTCTTTTGGATTTTGAATAAACACTTCTGAATAAACTGAGAGTCAAAATAAAATGCTAGTTTTATAACTAATAAAAGTGGAATAAAAATGCAAGAGGATATCCGAATTTTCTCTGTCTAAAACTTTGGAACTGGCCGCATCCTGATTTGCCCTCCCCCATCCCCTGGGGGCAGGGGGAGCAGAGCACTCACTTCAGGCAGCTGGTTGCCAGGCAACCCAGGGAGCTCTGCCTGCGTCATCCAGCAGACCATCTCACCAGTCTCTTCAGAACAGAAAATATGTTAATTTAATATCAAGGACACACTGCACTCTCAGCCCCCAATCCTTCTCTATTCAATTTCTCATCACAAATTATGTCTACATTTTTTGATAGCTCAATGGAAGAAGATAAAAAATGAGCACTCACAACAGTGTGAAAATGTGCCAGATAGTATAATGTCAATATTAAATTGCATATGAATATCAATTCCAAATATGAATTTTCTTATTAAAATTTAATAAAGAATTAAATACAAATATGAAATAACTTTTTATTCTATATTAAAGTCCAAAGAATTGCAAGTAGACAAAATTCTGTCCTTTACTATTTCATATTCATCTTATTATAAGGCTGAGGGGCTCTATTTGGGGGTCATGTTTTTTTTCTTCTGTGCCTAATTTCTGGGATTTCTCCTAATAGAACTTATTAAATCCAGGTTTTTTTTTGTTGTTGGTTTTAGGCAGCTGAATCACATTAATTATGTTGTAGAAATCTTATTAACCAGGTTCTGGCGCTCTGAGAAATAAATTGCACAGAACCACTGATGACAAGGAAAAAATATATTTTAAACTCTGATCATTTGTAAGATTTTCTCACTTACAACAGAGTATTTTCACAACCAAGCAGAACACTAATGTTTTCCCCCCTACATTCTCCCTATCAATTCTGCCTATTCATTGTTCATGAAAATAAGCAACAGAATTAACTATGAGTCATAAAATATTCACTGAATTTTGTTCTTTTAATAAAAAAATCTGGATAAAAGATAATTAAGATAATTTTTCACCACGCAAACACAAAGAGGCACTACTACCCTCTTACGCTAGTTTGTTGAGTTTTTCTGTGTGAAGGTTGGCTTAATAAATCCTTTTTCTTTTGGATTTTGAATAAACACTTCTGAATAAACTGAGAGTCAAAATAAAATGCTAGTTTTATAACTAATAAAAGTGGAATAAAAATGCAAGAGGATATCCGAATTTTCTCTGTCTAAAACTTTGGAACTGGCCGCATCCTGATTTGCCCTCCCCCATCCCCTGGGGGCAGGGGGAGCAGAGCACTCACTTCAGGCAGCTGGTTGCCAGGCAACCCAGGGAGCTCTGCCTGCGTCATCCAGCAGACCATCTCACCAGTCTCTTCAGAACAGAAAATATGTTAATTTAATATCAAGGACACACTGCACTCTCAGCCCCCAATCCTTCTCTATTCAATTTCTCATCACAAATTATGTCTACATTTTTTGATAGCTCAATGGAAGAAGATAAAAAATGAGCACTCACAACAGTGTGAAAATGTGCCAGATAGTATAATGTCAATATTAAATTGCATATGAATATCAATTCCAAATATGAATTTTCTTATTAAAATTTAATAAAGAATTAAATACAAATATGAAATAACTTTTTATTCTATATTAAAGTCCAAAGAATTGCAAGTAGACAAAATTCTGTCCTTTACTATTTCATATTCATCTTATTATAAGGCTGAGGGGCTCTATTTGGGGGTCATGTTTTTTTTCTTCTGTGCCTAATTTCTGGGATTTCTCCTAATAGAATGGGATGAAGTTCCTTGAGTACTTCCCAATTTTAATTGTCCTACCATGAAATCTTTTAATTAATTTTGACTTTTCTTTTTTAAATTTTTTACAGGTTTTTTGGTGTTTTGTTTTTTTTAAAATTTTGGGGTCTTTTATGGATTTCTTTTTAATCCATTTATTTTCATCTATCTTTATTTTTCGGCCTGTATGGGCCTTCCATCGCAGTGGCCTCTTTTGTTGCAGAGCACCGGCTCTGTGTGCACACACTCCAGAGTGCTGGCTCATAATTGGACACACTGGTCCAGCTGTTCCACAGCACATGGGATCTTCCCAGGCCAGGGATCAAACCAGTGTTCTTTGCACTGTAAGGCAGACTCTCTACCCACTGAACCACCAGGGAAGCTCTAATTTTGACTTTTCGTAATGCAAATACATCATTTTCACACAACTAGTCCAGCAACAAAAACGTTAAAACAAGGTCTTAACTACATAGTAATATCTCAAGTAAAATAATATTCCCAGGACCCAACTGCAATTACTTCAACCCAACTGTAATTCAGACCAAAAACTCTGTCAGAGACCCAATGATTCTGGGTGGTAAAGTTTAGACAGAAAACTGTGAGAGAAAGAAGAAAATCTGGATGTCAGCCTTGTCAGAATGCCAGTTGGTCTGTGGAGGTTGTCTGCAGTTATAAACTGTGGATTTAAAATTCAATTGTGAGAAATATCTACTGTTAGGTTTATTATACTGCCATATCTCAATTTCTCATCACAAATTATGTCTACATTTTTTGATAGCTCAATGGAAGAAGATAAAAAATGAGCACTCACAACAGTGTGAAAATGTGCCAGATAGTATAATGTCAATATTAAATTGCATATGAATATCAATTCCAAATATGAATTTTCTTATTAAAATTTAATAAAGAATTAAATACAAATATGAAATAACTTTTTATTCTATATTAAAGTCCAAAGAATTGCAAGTAGACAAAATTCTGTCCTTTACTATTTCATATTCATCTTATTATAAGGCTGAGGGGCTCTATTTGGGGGTCATGTTTTTTTTCTTCTGTGCCTAATTTCTGGGATTTCTCCTAATAGAATGGGATGAAGTTCCTTGAGTACTTCCCAATTTTAATTGTCCTACCATGAAATCTTTTAATTAATTTTGACTTTTCTTTTTTAAATTTTTTACAGGTTTTTTGGTGTTTTGTTTTTTTTAAAATTTTGGGGTCTTTTATGGATTTCTTTTTAATCCATTTATTTTCATCTATCTTTATTTTTCGGCCTGTATGGGCCTTCCATCGCAGTGGCCTCTTTTGTTGCAGAGCACCGGCTCTGTGTGCACACACTCAGAGTGCTGGCTCATAATTGGACACACTGGTCCAGCTGTTCCACAGCACATGGGATCTTCCCAGGCCAGGGATCAAACCAGTGTTCTTTGCACTGTAAGGCAGACTCTCTACCCACTGAACCACCAGGGAAGCTCTAATTTTGACTTTTCGTAATGCAAATACATCATTTTCACACAACTAGTCCAGCAACAAAAACGTTAAAACAAGGTCTTAACTACATAGTAATATCTCAAGTAAAATAATATTCCCAGGACCCAACTGCAATTACTTCAACCCAACTGTAATTCAGACCAAAAACTCTGTCAGAGACCCAATGATTCTGGGTGGTAAAGTTTAGACAGAAAACTGTGAGAGAAAGAAGAAAATCTGGATGTCAGCCTTGTCAGAATGCCAGTTGGTCTGTGGAGGTTGTCTGCAGTTATAAACTGTGGATTTAAAATTCAATTGTGAGAAATATCTACTGTTAGGTTTATTATACTGCCATATTCTGAGGAAGCATATGCTACAGATATTTCTCCCCCTTTTTGGTAGATGAATTTCAAATATTCCTTTTTTTTTTTCAATATTCAGAAATATACTGTGGTAACCTCGTAGTCTCCAGGTTTTATTTAAAGACACAAACCATGTGCATTCACTTCATCCACCTTAATAACTCTGTTAAGCCACATCTCCCCTGAAGACATCTCCTCCCCTCTGCACAAGTGCTGTTGTTCAGCCGCTAAGTTGTGTCCAACTCTTTGTGACCTCAAGGACTGTAGCACACCCGGCTCATCTGTCCTCCACTATCTCTTGGAGTTTGCTCAGATTCATGTCTACCGAGTCAAGGATGCTATCTATCTCATCCTCTAATTCACTCTGAAGTTAATTATATACATATCACATTCCTCTGTGCCCATCGCCTACAAATGTCCCCACTCTGTTAGGGGTTTGCTATTTTAATTGTTCCTTGCTCATTTAAGTGTGCTTAAGACAGAGTTATTTCATATCATGTGCTTACAGGTGACCATTTAAGGAGAACTGTGGAGAGTTACTATGTTAAGGGGCAATGCCACTGTGTTTAGAAGGCCTCTGGCCTCAGGCCATTTGTCTTCAGGATCTCTGGCTAGTACAGAAGTATAAGAAAATTTTATGTTGTAGAAAATGTGAAATTTCAAAATAGCCTCGGGTGGTATAAGAGTGTAGATTGAGACTAAGTGCTGCTCAATGAGATGGACAATGGGAATTCTGATGTGCTCACTTAAGAATTCTGGGAAACAGTTCCTTTCTAACATTCTAGTAACAAAAACGAAAAAGGTCTTAACTACATAGTAATATCTCAAGTAAAATAATATTCCCAGGACCCAACTGCAATTACTTCAACCCAACTGTAATTCAGACCAAAAACTCTGTCAGAGACCCAATGATTCTGGGTGGTAAAGTTTAGACAGAAAACTGTGAGAGAAAGAAGAAAATCTGGATGTCAGCCTTGTCAGAATGCCAGTTGGTCTGTGGAGGTTGTCTGCAGTTATAAACTGTGGATTTAAAATTCAATTGTGAGAAATATCTACTGTTAGGTTTATTATACTGCCATATTCTGAGGAAGCATATGCTACAGATATTTCTCCCCCTTTTTGGTAGATGAATTTCAAATATTCCTTTTTTTTTTTCAATATTCAGAAATATACTGTGGTAACCTCGTAGTCTCCAGGTTTTATTTAAAGACACAAACCATGTGCATTCACTTCATCCACCTTAATAACTCTGTTAAGCCACATCTCCCCTGAAGACATCTCCTCCCCTCTGCACAAGTGCTGTTGTTCAGCCGCTAAGTTGTGTCCAACTCTTTGTGACCTCAAGGACTGTAGCACACCCGGCTCATCTGTCCTCCACTATCTCTTGGAGTTTGCTCAGATTCATGTCTACCGAGTCAAGGATGCTATCTATCTCATCCTCTAATTCACTCTGAAGTTAATTATATACATATCACATTCCTCTGTGCCCATCGCCTACAAATGTCCCCACTCTGTTAGGGGTTTGCTATTTTAATTGTTCCTTGCTCATTTAAGTGTGCTTAAGACAGAGTTATTTCATATCATGTGCTTACAGGTGACCATTTAAGGAGAACTGTGGAGAGTTACTATGTTAAGGGGCAATGCCACTGTGTTTAGAAGGCCTCTGGCCTCAGGCCATTTGTCTTCAGGATCTCTGGCTAGTACAGAAGTATAAGAAAATTTTATGTTGTAGAAAATGTGAAATTTCAAAATAGCCTCGGGTGGTATAAGAGTGTAGATTGAGACTAAGTGCTGCTCAATGAGATGGACAATGGGAATTCTGATGTGCTCACTTAAGAATTCTGGGAAACAGTTCCTTTCTAATTCTGCTGCACCTAGTTCAGGAATATACTCACAGGGGACTCCATGGGCTGCAGAGTCTGAGAGCAGTGGTTGAGGACTTTGTAAAGGTCTGGGTTTACTATCCTTTATCCTATAATCATACGGTGTACTTGTGTGTTGAGATCAATAATGTATTTCTATCCCAGGCTAAGGTTGTTGATAACACACACATATATAGGAATGGTCTAGTCTTATGTTCTAATGCCCACCAGTCTGGGTCTGAAGGGAGTCAATAATGTTTCCGGAAGTAACTTTATCCCATATGATCATAAACAACTCTGTTTTCAGTGGTAAAACTTAGGTCCAAGAAACTTGTGCTTTCTTTTTTAAAAAATGTTGCTGTTGTCCCTGTAATGTATCTATCCTGATGCTCCACTTGTCTTCTATATTCTTACAATAGACAAATCCTGATATTTGGTGAACTGGTGTCCTTGTCTATTAATTGATACCTAGTATTTGAAACTAGCTCAGATCAAGCAAGCAAGTGAAAATAATTTTTTAAATTTGTTTTTAATTGAAGAATAATTGCTTTACAGTGTTGTGTTGGTTCCTGCCTACAACAATCTAAATAAAGTAAATACATTCCTCAGAGCCAATTTTACATCCTTATTTCTCAGGCTATAGATCAGTGGGTTCAGCATGGGGGTTACAAGGTTATTTAGTATCTGAATTATAGCACCAAGCAGGACGCTGGGATTGGGCTGTAGATAGATGACAATGACTGGCCCATAGGCACAGAGAACTGCAGTGATGTGTGCACTGCAGGTAGAGAATGCTCGTTGCCTACCCTCTGCTGAGCGAATTTTTGATATGGCAATCCCAATGCGGGTGTAGGAAACAAGGATGAGAAAGAAGCAAATGAGAGACAGCAGACCAACATTTGTAAAACCTACCCTCTGGGCTAGAGATGTATCCCCACAGGTTAGAGGTAAGATGGCAGGTATGTCGCAGAAGTAATGGCTGACCTTGTTAGAGCCACAATAGGACAACTGGAAGGTGAGGGATGTAAGGATAATGGCGTGGACACAGCCGCCCATCCAGGTGCCTGTGGCCAAGATGGAGCAAACACTGTGGTTCATTATGACCATGTATCTCAGAGGATAACATATGGCAACAAAGCGGTCATAGGCCATCACTGTGTATAGAAAACACTCAGTGCAACCCAGGAAGTGGTAGAAGAAAAGCTGGGTAGCACAGCCCTGAAAAGAGATGCCTTGATTATGCCCTGAAAGGTATGACAGCATCTTGGGAACAGTTGTTGAAGAGAAACCCAGATCAAACACAGAGAGGTTTGCCAAGAAAAAATACATAGGGGTGTGGAGCCGAGAGGAGGAGATGATAGCCATAAGGATGAGCACATTTCCCAAGACAGCACATAAATATAATGATGAGAACAGCAAAAAAAGGACAGTCTCTAGGCCCTCTGTCTCAGGGATTCCCAGCAGGATGAATTCGGTCACCACTGTGTGATTTCTCATGTTTATGGAAGAATCAGCTCTTGGGTGTCTGTGAAAAGAAATCTGTGGTTAAAGTGGATATGTATGCAAATTAGCTATGGTTAAAACAGTGACATGGAAAAGAGGCTGATCACCTCAATATTTATAGACTAGTGCTTCCCCTTAGAATGCCTTGATCAGCCCGCTTCTCTCCTTGGGGAATTTTTCTCTGCAGTGCAGTTTCTGTTTACAGTCTCACCAAGAAAGCCTATTTGCTGCTAAAAAAAAACTTTACAGTGTTGTGTTGGTTCCTGCCTACAACAATCTAAATAAAGTAAATACATTCCTCAGAGCCAATTTTACATCCTTATTTCTCAGGCTATAGATCAGTGGGTTCAGCATGGGGGTTACAAGGTTATTTAGTATCTGAATTATAGCACCAAGCAGGACGCTGGGATTGGGCTGTAGATAGATGACAATGACTGGCCCATAGGCACAGAGAACTGCAGTGATGTGTGCACTGCAGGTAGAGAATGCTCGTTGCCTACCCTCTGCTGAGCGAATTTTTGATATGGCAATCCCAATGCGGGTGTAGGAAACAAGGATGAGAAAGAAGCAAATGAGAGACAGCAGACCAACATTTGTAAAACCTACCCTCTGGGCTAGAGATGTATCCCCACAGGTTAGAGGTAAGATGGCAGGTATGTCGCAGAAGTAATGGCTGACCTTGTTAGAGCCACAATAGGACAACTGGAAGGTGAGGGATGTAAGGATAATGGCGTGGACACAGCCGCCCATCCAGGTGCCTGTGGCCAAGATGGAGCAAACACTGTGGTTCATTATGACCATGTATCTCAGAGGATAACATATGGCAACAAAGCGGTCATAGGCCATCACTGTGTATAGAAAACACTCAGTGCAACCCAGGAAGTGGTAGAAGAAAAGCTGGGTAGCACAGCCCTGAAAAGAGATGCCTTGATTATGCCCTGAAAGGTATGACAGCATCTTGGGAACAGTTGTTGAAGAGAAACCCAGATCAAACACAGAGAGGTTTGCCAAGAAAAAATACATAGGGGTGTGGAGCCGAGAGGAGGAGATGATAGCCATAAGGATGAGCACATTTCCCAAGACAGCACATAAATATAATGATGAGAACAGCAAAAAAAGGACAGTCTCTAGGCCCTCTGTCTCAGGGATTCCCAGCAGGATGAATTCGGTCACCACTGTGTGATTTCTCATGTTTATGGAAGAATCAGCTCTTGGGTGTCTGTGAAAAGAAATCTGTGGTTAAAGTGGATATGTATGCAAATTAGCTATGGTTAAAACAGTGACATGGAAAAGAGGCTGATCACCTCAATATTTATAGACTAGTGCTTCCCCTTAGAATGCCTTGATCAGCCCGCTTCTCTCCTTGGGGAATTTTTCTCTGCAGTGCAGTTTCTGTTTACAGTCTCACCAAGAAAGCCTAAGATGACAACTCTCCTGTCTTCCATTCTTCGTGTACACTATTCAATTGCATACATTTTGAATGCTGCTTTGTGATTCTAAAAGGACACATTGAAAGACACCACAAGGTCCCATTCAAGTTTCCTATATTCACATAAGACAATTAGGTTGCTTTAAATCTCCAAAATCATTTATGATCATATAGGCCAGACATGGGTTTCCCTAGCGTCTCAGATGGTAAAGAATCTGCCTGTAATGCAGGAGACCTGGCTTTGATCCCTGGGTCAGGAAGATCCCTTGGAGATGAAATGGCTACCCACTTTAGTACACTTGCCTAGAAAATGCCATGGACAGAAGAGCCTGGCTGGCTACAGTCCATGGGGTCACAAAGAGTGGGACAAGACTGAATGACTAATACTTTCACTTTTAGGGGTTTTTCAGGTGACACTAATGGTAAAGAATACACCTTCCAATGAAGGAGACGTAAGAGACATGAGTTTGATCCTTGGGCCAAGAAGATTCCCTGGAGGAGAACATGGCTATCCACTCCAGTATTCTTGCCTGGAGAATCCCATGGACAGA
Source organism: Tragulus kanchil (assembly GCA_022376925.1). Lineage (NCBI taxonomy): Eukaryota > Metazoa > Chordata > Mammalia > Artiodactyla > Tragulidae > Tragulus > Tragulus kanchil. Next base: position 152,925,063 of record JAIOJX010000006.1, read on the forward strand.
GGAGCCTGGCGGGCTGTAGTCCATAGGGTTGAAAAGCGTTAGACACAACTGAGGCAACTCACACACACATGCAAGCTACACATACAAAAGACAGACTCTTTCCACATTATCTCCCTGGGTATGAGGGTCAACAATGAGAAACTAGCTAAAAGAGGGGTATTAGACTGCCCTTAATGAACAGAAAATTTCATTGACAGGATGCATGTCTTCCAGATCTTAGCACACGTCAGTAACTAGCAGCCCGCATTTCAGTCTTCAAAACCTGTAAGAGTCTAACCTGATCCAAGTTAAACAACAGCCTGATTTTACGCAGTAGAAGGCACAGATGTAGGCTTGGAAGAAGCTCCTTTCCAATGTCCAACTTATGAACATTTCTGATGTCTTTTTCAACTTGTTTTAATTTTTCCAGTGCAGGAAGGTCTTTAAATCATACATTAATCCATGAATTCTACTCCCTAAGACCCTATCTATCTCTATCTCTATCTTTATTTTTACTTTATTTTGATTATGACAGGAAGGTGAGAGTGAGAGTCAAATTTTTTAAAAAAATAATGAAAGACAAAATTTGGGCACTTACAAGGTAAATAGAACATAACTAGCTGGTGCTGTTGAATTGAATGTTGTTTTTCTTTCCTTACCTGAAAGAAGGAAGTAACCCTTTTCTGCTAAATTCCCATCAGCTTCCAGTATGGTGATAGATCTCTGGAATTCTTCTCTTTTTCAATCACTTTCAAATAGAATGTTAAAAATGTAAGTGTGCTTTTCTCTCTTACAGTAATTTCCTATCTGACTTGGAAATGCAATAGTTCCCAAACACGGGAGATTTTAAGTAGTCTTGGTCTTCCTTTGGGTATTAATCCTCAGGGCAGGAACCTTATTAAGCAAGGGAACAATTAACTGCTTGGTATAACTGGAACTTAGCAATGAGAGAGAGAGAGAAAGAGAAAGGAGGAAACTGATTAAAGATGAAATCTTTCATGATTTCCTTGTAAAATATACTTCAGTGAACTATCATTTAAAAATTCATTTGGCTCCTATTTCTCATACTTACATGTACATTTATATATTTTCTGCCTTTTCATGTGTGTGTTGTTTTCAAAAATAGATTATGCTATTTTAGTACTTGTATTAATAGGATTGATTTATTGCAAGCAATAGTGACTAGGGTAGCTTAGAAAATTAAATAAGTTGATGAAAAATAGGATCAACAAAGGCTAGGAACTAAGGCAGCTCCTCAGCAGTAAGAACATGCGGAGCATCCTCAGGGCCCTGAGTAGGTGCTTCGACCTCAGCTGCCCACTGCTTCTGGGAGCCTCAGTTCCAGATTCAAATGTGACTTCCTTGGCTGAATCACATGCCTGCCTCTGTGACCAGGGTAAAGGGCACAGTTGAAAGGAGATGGGCAGTTCTCCAAAAGTTAGAAGAATTAAAGGCCTAAGCCAGGAGAAAAAGGGGAAGAAACATGTTGAGAGGCCAAGAAGGATTTTAAGCTATATAGTGAAGTATGTGTCTTATAGTCTTGGCACCTTATGGTACTTAATAATTACATTATTCCCAGTACATCTGTAACTTCGATTTAAAAAGTCAACAATATTTTGTTGCACACCTAACCAATGATAAAAGGATGTTAAAGGTAATGATTCTACCATCTTATTTATCCTTGATTATCTTTAATACTTGGAAGCAAAAAGGTGACTGACTTACAAGGTAAATAGAACATAACTAGCTGGTGCTGTTGAATTGAATGTTGTTTTTCTTTCCTTACCTGAAAGAAGGAAGTAACCCTTTTCTGCTAAATTCCCATCAGCTTCCAGTATGGTGATAGATCTCTGGAATTCTTCTCTTTTTCAATCACTTTCAAATAGAATGTTAAAAATGTAAGTGTGCTTTTCTCTCTTACAGTAATTTCCTATCTGACTTGGAAATGCAATAGTTCCCAAACACGGGAGATTTTAAGTAGTCTTGGTCTTCCTTTGGGTATTAATCCCTCAGGGCAGGAACCTTATTAAGCAAGGGAACAATTAACTGCTTGGTATAACTGGAACTTAGCAATGAGAGAGAGAGAGAAAGAGAAAGGAGGAAACTGATTAAAGATGAAATCTTTCATGATTTCCTTGTAAAATATACTTCAGTGAACTATCATTTAAAAATTCATTTGGCTCCTATTTCTCATACTTACATGTACATTTATATATTTTCTGCCTTTTCATGTGTGTGTTGTTTTCAAAAATAGATTATGCTATTTTAGTACTTGTATTAATAGGATTGATTTATTGCAAGCAATAGTGACTAGGGTAGCTTAGAAAATTAAATAAGTTGATGAAAAATAGGATCAACAAAGGCTAGGAACTAAGGCAGCTCCTCAGCAGTAAGAACATGCGGAGCATCCTCAGGGCCCTGCGAGTAGGTGATTCGACCTCAGCTGCCCACTGCTTCTGGGAGCCTCAGTTCCAGATTCAAATGTGACTTCCTTGGCTGAATCACATGCCTGCCTCTGTGACCAGGGTAAAGGGCACAGTTGAAAGGAGATGGGCAGTTCTCCAAAAGTTAGAAGAATTAAAGGCCTAAGCCAGGAGAAAAAGGGGAAGAAACATGTTGAGAGGCCAAGAAGGATTTTAAGCTATATAGTGAAGTATGTGTCTTATAGTCTTGGCACCTTATGGTACTTAATAATTACATTATTCCCAGTACATCTGTAACTTCGATTTAAAAAGTCAACAATATTTTGTTGCACACCTAACCAATGATAAAAGGATGTTAAAGGTAATGATTCTACCATCTTATTTATCCTTGATTATCTTTAATACTTGGAAGCATGGTGACTGACTTGAAAAAACTACAGGGGGTACAAATGAAAATGATGCTGCCTCTGCCTTTGACTAGGAAGTTGACACTGTTAAACTGACCATGGTCTGCAAGGGTATATTCAGGGTTAGGGCTGGAGTTAGGGTTAGAGTGAGGAAGGCAAGGAAGGAAAAATAAATAAAAAGAAAAGGCATTGAGTAATTTGTGGGAAAAGAGAAGAGATAGCAAAGGAGGGGTGCCTGCAGGGTTAGAAGACAGGAGTAAGAGATACTATGGGAAGACTCTCATATATCAGAGATGCTGAAAGGAGAAAGAAGCTAGGGTAAGATGTTTTGGTGTGTGTATGTAAAAAGTTAAATGTTTATTTTGAAACTTTTGGCAAAATTGCTCTGTTGGCATGAGGATTTGACATGGAATCCTAATTCTATCCATGAACAAACTGTAACTTATAGAAATTTACCCAGCATTTCTTTATTTTTTTTTTAAAGATTTATTTATTTATTTATTTTGGGCAGGAGTCAGGTTGGGGAGGGAGGGGAGCGGGCAGGCCACTTCTATTGGTCTTTCATTTCTTTATTTTCATCCGTCTTTGTTCTTTGGCTCCTGTGGGCCTCTCATCGCGGTGGTGTCTGTCGTCGCAGAGCATTGGCTCTGGGTGCATGCGCCCCAGAGCTCCGGCTCGGTAATTGGACACACCGGTCCAGCCGCTCCGCGGCACGTGGGATCTTCCCAGGCCAGGGATCGAACCGGCGCCCCTTGCACTGCAAGGCGGTGTCCTTACCCACTGGACCACCAGGGGAAGCCCTACCCAGCTGTGACTTCCTTGGCTGAATCACATGCCTGCCTCTGTGACCAGGGTAAAGGGCACAGTTGAAAGGAGATGGGCAGTTCTCCAAAAGTTAGAAGAATTAAAGGCCTAAGCCAGGAGAAAAAGGGGAAGAAACATGTTGAGAGGCCAAGAAGGATTTTAAGCTATATAGTGAAGTATGTGTCTTATAGTCTTGGCACCTTATGGTACTTAATAATTACATTATTCCCAGTACATCTGTAACTTCGATTTAAAAAGTCAACAATATTTTGTTGCACACCTAACCAATGATAAAAGGATGTTAAAGGTAATGATTCTACCATCTTATTTATCCTTGATTATCTTTAATACTTGGAAGCATGGTGACTGACTTGAAAAAACTACAGGGGGTACAAATGAAAATGATGCTGCCTCTGCCTTTGACTAGGAAGTTGACACTGTTAAACTGACCATGGTCTGCAAGGGTATATTCAGGGTTAGGGCTGGAGTTAGGGTTAGAGTGAGGAAGGCAAGGAAGGAAAAATAAATAAAAAGAAAAGGCATTGAGTAATTTGTGGGAAAAGAGAAGAGATAGCAAAGGAGGGGTGCCTGCAGGGTTAGAAGACAGGAGTAAGAGATACTATGGGAAGACTCTCATATATCAGAGATGCTGAAAGGAGAAAGAAGCTAGGGTAAGATGTTTTGGTGTGTGTATGTAAAAAGTTAAATGTTTATTTTGAAACTTTTGGCAAAATTGCTCTGTTGGCATGAGGATTTGACATGGAATCCTAATTCTATCCATGAACAAACTGTAACTTATAGAAATTTACCCAGCATTTCTTTATTTTTTTTTTAAAGATTTATTTATTTATTTATTTTGGGCAGGAGTCAGGTTGGGGAGGGAGGGGAGCGGGCAGGCCACTTCTATTGGTCTTTCATTTCTTTATTTTCATCCGTCTTTGTTCTTTGGCTCCTGTGGGCCTCTCATCGCGGTGGTGTCTGTCGTCGCAGAGCATTGGCTCTGGGTGCATGCGCCCCAGAGCTCCGGCTCGGTAATTGGACACATCGGTCCAGCCGCTCCGCGGCACGTGGGATCTTCCCAGGCTAGGGATCGAACCGGCGCCCCTTGCACTGCAAGGCGGTGTCCTTAGCCACTGGACCACCAGGGGAAGCCCTACCCAGCATTTCTTGTAGTTAAACTAGATCTTATATGTAAAGCACTTGCGTTACACACCGTCTGGCAAGGGCTAAAGACACAAATGCTAACTCCAGGCAGACCCCCTGAAGCCGACCTTAGGCTACATTTCTCAGACTCTTCATTGCCCTCACCAAACTCAGATTTTCAGCAATTCAACAGTGATTTCAGTGGGCTCAACATTAGATGAAGTTACAAGAAAAAGGAGAGAACTAGCAAACTCACAAGTCCTAGGATATGGGAGAACCAGATAAGGAGGCTTATTTTCATTTATAAAAGATTTATTTATTTATTTATTTTGTGGGGGGTGGGGTAGGGAGGGAGGGGAGCAGGCGGGCCACTTCTACTGGTCTTTCATTTGTCGATTTTCATCCATCTTTGTTCTTTGGCCTGTGTGGGCCTCCCAGCTCCGGCTCGGTAATTGGACACATTGGTCCAGCCGCTTTGCGGCACATGGGATCTTCCCAGGCCAAGAATTGAACTGGCGCCTGCACTGCAAGGCAGTGTCCTTACCCACTGGACCACCAGGGAAGCCCTATCTATTATTTTTATTAATTTTTATTTTATACAGAAATATGCTCGATGAACAATGCTGTGGTAGTTTCAGGTGAACAGCACAGGGACGCTACACATGTACACGTGATCATTCTCCGCCTCCGCCTTCCCATCCAAGCTGCCACACAGCATTGAGCAGAGTTCCCTGTGCTATCCAGTAATTATCGGTTTTAAATATAGCAGTGTGCACATGTCCATCCTAAAAGAGCCTCATTTTAAGTTGTGGAAAAGCAGTCCAAACGTGACAATGACCATCTTAACCATTTTAAGTATACAGTTCAGTCGTGTTAAGTTCAGTAGTGTTATATTCATGCTATAGCACAATCAAACTTTTTCATTTTGTAAAAGGAAACTATATGTATAAAAAAACAACCTATTTTCTTCTCTGCCAGCCCCTGGCAGTCACCTTCCTACCTTTTTCTATGACGTAACTACTCTATAAACACCCCTGGAATCCTATAGTATTTGTCCGTCGGTGGCTGCTTATTTCACTTAACATAATCTCCTCATGCTTCATCTATTAGCATCCATCTAGGTCAACTTCCTTCATTTTTAAAGTGGGAGTAATATCCCATGTATGTATGTTCCATTTTGATTATCTACTTATCATTAATGAATGCAAATAAATCCACTCCCTATCTCTTGTGAATAATGCTGCTTTGAACATGTTATAAATATGAATATTCTGGACTCTTTTGGATGTACACTTAAAAGTACAATTGCCAACTCATAAGGCAGTGTTATTTTTTAAATTTATTGTGGAACCTCCACACTGTTTTCCACAGTGGATGTACCATTTGACAGTTCCCACCAACAGTGCACAAAGATTCCAGTTTCTCCACATTTTTTTCCTTTCTTTTTTTCAATAAAAGGCATTTTAATGTGTCTGAAGTGACATACCCTTATGAATTTGATTTGCATTTCCATAATGGTAGTGATATGAAGCATCTTTTCATATGTTTGTTGTTTTCTTGGCAGAATGTCTATTTAAATCCTTTACCGCTTTTATATCAAGTTATTTTTAAAATTTATTTATTTATTTATCTTTTAAATTTTTTACAGTTTTGTTGTTCACAGACATAAAATTTATTTATTTTTACTTGAAGGATAATTGCTTTACAGTATTGTGTTGGTTTCTGGCATACATCAGCATGAGTCAACTATAGGCATATATATGTCCCCTGCCTCTTGAATCTCTCCCCCACCTCCCACCCCATCCCACCCCTGCAGGTTGTCACAGAGTCACAGTTTGAGTTCCCTGCGTCATACAGTGAATTCCCATTGCTATCTATTTTACATATGCTAGTGTATATGTTTCCATGCTACTCTCTACATTTGTCCTGCCCTCTTCTTCCCTCCTCCATGTCCTCAGATCTGTTCTCTATGTCTGAGTCTCCCTTGCTGCCCTGCAAATAGGTTCATCAATATCATCTTTCTAGATTTCATATATATATGTGTTAATATACAATATTTGTTTTTCTATTTCTGATTACTTCACTCTGTATAATAGGCTGTAGGTTTATCTACTTTATTGGAACTGTCTCAAATGCATTCCTTTTTATGGCTGAGTAATATTCCATTGTACATATGTACCACAGCATCTCTATCCATTCCTCTGTCAATGGACATATAGATTGCTTCCATGTCCCAGCTATTGTAAATAATGCTACAATGAATACTGGGGAGCATGGGCCTTTTTCAACTATGGTTTCCTCAGGGTATATACCCAGTAGTGGAATTGCTAGATCATGTTAATTTTATTCTGGACTCTTTTGGATGTACACTTAAAAGTACAATTGCCAACTCATAAGGCAGTGTTATTTTTTAAATTTATTGTGGAACCTCCACACTGTTTTCCACAGTGGATGTACCATTTGACAGTTCCCACCAACAGTGCACAAAGATTCCAGTTTCTCCACATTTTTCCTTTCTTTTTTTCAATAAAAGGCATTTTAATGTGTCTGAAGTGACATACCCTTATGAATTTGATTTGCATTTCCATAATGGTAGTGATATGAAGCATCTTTTCATATGTTTGTTGTTTTCTTGGCAGAATGTCTATTTAAATCCTTTACCGCTTTTATATCAAGTTATTTTTAAAATTTATTTATTTATTTATCTTTTAAATTTTTTACAGTTTTGTTGTTCACAGACATAAAATTTATTTATTTTTACTTGAAGGATAATTGCTTTACAGTATTGTGTTGGTTTCTGGCATACATCAGCATGAGTCAACTATAGGCATATATATGTCCCCTGCCTCTTGAATCTCTCCCCCACCTCCCACCCCATCCCACCCCTGCAGGTTGTCACAGAGTCACAGTTTGAGTTCCTGCGTCATCCAGTGAATTCCCATTGCTATCTATTTTACATATGCTAGTGTATATGTTTCCATGCTACTCTCTACATTTGTCCTGCCCTCTTCTTCCCTCCTCCATGTCCTCAGATCTGTTCTCTATGTCTGAGTCTCCCTTGCTGCCCTGCAAATAGGTTCATCAATATCATCTTTCTAGATTTCATATATATATGTGTTAATATACAATATTTGTTTTTCTATTTCTGATTACTTCACTCTGTATAATAGGCTGTAGGTTTATCTACTTTATTGGAACTGTCTCAAATGCATTCCTTTTATGGCTGAGTAATATTCCATTGTACATATGTACCACAGCATCTCTATCCATTCCTCTGTCAATGGACATATAGATTGCTTCCATGTCCCAGCTATTGTAAATAATGCTACAATGAATACTGGGGAGCATGGGCCTTTTTCAACTATGGTTTCCTCAGGGTATATACCCAGTAGTGGAATTGCTAGATCATGTTAATTTTATTCCTAGTTTTTAAAGGAATCTCCATACTGTCTTCTCTAGTGGCTGTATCAAGTTTCATTCCTACCAACAGTCCTGGAGGGTTCCCTTATCTCAGCATCCTCTCCAGCATTTATTGTTTGTAGATTTTTTGATAATGGCCATTCTGACTGGTGATATCTCATTGTAGTTTTGATTTGCATTTCTCTAATAATGAGCAATGTTGAACGCCTTTTCATGTGTTTATTGACCATTTGTATGTCTTTGGAGAAATGTCTGTTGAGGTCTTCTACCCACTTTTTGGAATCAAGTTATTTGTTTTTGTTGTTGTGTTGTTGATGGAATGAGATTTTAAGAATTGGTGTTTGCACGTGTGTGTTTGCATATATATTTTAAGTAAAATTTTATGTTGTATGCTATACTAAAATTTTAGATACAAGAAACACTTAAAATGATTGAATTATTTTGCAATGCCAGTCAACACAACACTGATTTGAGAGCCTAGAAAAGTGTTCTGAGTTCATTCAGATTTAGTTTTCATATCCCTGACTTTAAAGAGAATATATATTTAAATTAGTGTATATGTTTGTGCTATATCCCAATTATTTCTCCCATGTTTCTGTTTTCAGTAAATAAATATACAATCGCACCAAAATTTAAAAGGCTTAGTGGTACCCATTCATTCATTTAATAAACTTACACATAGTGCTTACAAGGTTACTGGCACACATGTGAGGAAGCACTTTCTATTATCTACTTATTCATTTAAAAAGGAGGTTAGTTTAGGGGAGAATTACACATGCATATGTATTGCTGAGTCCCTTTGCTGTTCACCTGAAACTCTACCACAACACTGTTTAATAGGCTAAACTCCAATAAAAAATTAAAAATTAAAGAAAAAAAAAGAAGAAAGAGGTGATCTTATTTGCAAACTAGAAATACAGACATAGATGTACAGAACAGATGTATGGATACTGAGCCGGAAAGTTGGGTCTGGGGGGTTAAATTGGGAGATTGGAACTGACATATACATTACTGATACTATATGTAAGATAGATAACTAATAAGAACCTATAGCCCAGGAAACTCTACTCAGTGCTCAGTGGTGACCTAAATGGGAAGGCAATCCAAAAATCAAGGCATATATGAGTGGTTATGAGTGATTCAGGACTTCCCAGGTGACGGTATTGGTAAAGAACCTGCCTGCCAATTCAGGAGATGTAAAAGACAAGGGTTTGACCTCTGGGTTGGGAAGATCCCCTGGAAGAGAATAGGGCAATCAACCCCAGCATTCTTTCCTGGAGAGTCCAGTGGACAGAGGAGCCTGGAGAGATACAGTCTATAGGGTTGTAAAGAGTCAGAAACAACTGAAGCAATGCAGTGGAAGCATGGGTGATTTACTATACTTACTGTACAGAAGAAACTAACACAACATAAAAATTTTTTTGAAGGAAAAAGAAATAGAAGAATGATGTTAACAAGCAACAAATCTAAAATCTTTAAAAACCCATAATTTATTCCAAAGAAGTAACTATTACATTATAGAAAACCCTTTTTAGAGACCTTTTCACTTCCTTGTTCCTTAAGGAATAGATCAACGGGTTCAGCATGGGTGACACAATATTATTTAATATTTGCATCATGGCACCAAGCAAAGGGTTGGGTGTGGGCTGCAGATAGATGATGATAACAGGTCCAAAGGCACAGAGAATGGCCGTGAGGTGGGCACTACAGGTGGAGAAAGCCTTCTGCCTGCCTTCTCCAGAACGGATCCTCAAAATGGCAATCCCAATGCGTGTGTAGGAGACACAAACACTCAACCAAAGCACTAAAGCCAGAAAGCTAACATTAGCAGAACCCACTCTCTGGGCCAGGGAGCTGTCAGCACACGCCAGCGGTAAGACAGCAGGAATGTCACAGAAGAAGTGGTCCACTTGATTGGGGCCACAGTAGGGTAGCTGAAAAGTAAGAGATGTCAGAATGGTAGCGTGAAGACAGCCTAACAACCAGGCTGCCATGACCAGACCAACACAGACTCCAGGTCTCATGATAAGCATGTACCTCAGTGGGTGACAGATGGCCACAAAGCGATCATAGGCCATCACAGAATAGAGGCAGCCTTCCGTAGAACCCAGGAAATGATAGAAGAAGAGCTGAGCAGCACATCCTTTGTAAGAAATGGCTCGGCTCTGGCCAGAGAGATAGACTAGCATCTTGGGACAGGTGACAGAGGGGAACAGCATGTCCAAAATAGACAGGAGTCCCAGGAAGAAGTACATGGGAGTGTGAAGGGTGGAGGAGGAGACAATGGCTAGAAGGATGAGCAGATTGCCCAGCAGGGTGAAGGTGTAGATGAATGAGAAGATGACAAGGAGCACAGTCTCCAGTCCCTCTGTCTGAGGTATTCCCAGTAGGACGAACTCACGCAGCTCTGTGTGGTTCCTCATGTTCCTGGGAGGAAGGTCTAGGGAAGACAAAAGATACGAAAGCACAGATATAGAGGCTGATTTGTGACAGACACAATACCAACGCATGTATCATCACTCAGTGAATCCTAAAAGAAATGAACCCTGAATATTCATAGAAAGGATGGTTGTTGATGTTGAAGATCCAATACTTTGGCCACCTGATGCGAAGAACCAACTCACTGGAAAAGACTTGAGGCTGGGAAAGACTGAAGGCAAAAGGAGCAGGGGACAGCAGACGACGAGATGGTTAGACAGTGTCACTGATTCAGTGAACTATAGGACAATATTTGCATCATGGCACCAAGCAAAGGGTTGGGTGTGGGCTGCAGATAGATGATGATAACAGGTCCAAAGGCACAGAGAATGGCCGTGAGGTGGGCACTACAGGTGGAGAAAGCCTTCTGCCTGCCTTCTCCAGAACGGATCCTCAAAATGGCAATCCCAATGCGTGTGTAGGAGACACAAACACTCAACCAAAGCACTAAAGCCAGAAAGCTAACATTAGCAGAACCCACTCTCTGGGCCAGGGAGCTGTCAGCACACGCCAGCGGTAAGACAGCAGGAATGTCACAGAAGAAGTGGTCCACTTGATTGGGGCCACAGTAGGGTAGCTGAAAAGTAAGAGATGTCAGAATGGTAGCGTGAAGACAGCCTAACAACCAGGCTGCCATGACCAGACCAACACAGACTCCAGGTCTCATGATAAGCATGTACCTCAGTGGGTGACAGATGGCCACAAAGCGATCATAGGCCATCACAGAATAGAGGCAGCCTTCCGTAGAACCCAGGAAATGATAGAAGAAGAGCTGAGCAGCACATCCTTTGTAAGAAATGGCTCGGCTCTGGCCAGAGAGATAGACTAGCATCTTGGGACAGGTGACAGAGGGGAACAGCATGTCCAAAATAGACAGGAGTCCCAGGAAGAAGTACATGGGAGTGTGAAGGGTGGAGGAGGAGACAATGGCTAGAAGGATGAGCAGATTGCCCAGCAGGGTGAAGGTGTAGATGAATGAGAAGATGACAAGGAGCACAGTCTCCAGTCCCTCTGTCTGAGGTATTCCCAGTAGGACGAACTCACGCAGCTCTGTGTGGTTCCTCATGTTCCTGGGAGGAAGGTCTAGGGAAGACAAAAGATACGAAAGCACAGATATAGAGGCTGATTTGTGACAGACACAATACCAACGCATGTATCATCACTCAGTGAATCCTAAAAGAAATGAACCCTGAATATTCATAGAAAGGATGGTTGTTGATGTTGAAGATCCAATACTTTGGCCACCTGATGCGAAGAACCAACTCACTGGAAAAGACTTGAGGCTGGGAAAGACTGAAGGCAAAAGGAGCAGGGGACAGCAGACGACGAGATGGTTAGACAGTGTCACTGATTCAGTGAACTATAGGACATGAATTTGAGCAACCCCCCAGAGACAGTGAAGGACAGAGGAGCCTGGGGTGCTGCAGTTAATGGGGTGGCAAAAGAGTTCGGCACGATTAGTGACTGAATGACAACAGCCACCTTTGTTTAAGCAAAGATGATATTGAAATTAAGGTATAGAAATTCTGTCAAGAACTTTGAGCAGCTAGTAAGGGCTAGTAAGCAGTATAGAATCCGCTTACAGTGCAGGAGACATGGGTTTAATCCCTGGACCAGGAAAATCCATGGAGAAGCAAGTGGCAACTCTAGTATTCTTGCCTGGGAAATCCCATAGACAGTGGAGACTAGAGGGCTACATTGTATGGGGATCCAGAAGAGTCTGACAGGGCTTAGCAATTAAAGGAGAACAACTTTATGTCAGTAGACAGCACAGAGTGAGGCAGAGTAGAGGCTCCTTACCTATATTTATCTTTAGAACATTTCTGATATGTTTTTCAACTGTTTTAATGTTTTCCTACACAGTGAAATCTTCAGATTATACATAAACCCATGAATTATACTGCCTAAGACCCTATTTGGCTCTAATTCTATCTTTATTTATTTATTTAAAATTTATCTATTTATTTATTTATTTTTGGCTATTCTGGGTTTTCCCTGCTGCTGCAGGCTCTTCTCTAGTTGCAGGGAGTCGGGGTTCCTCTCTAGTTGAGGTGAGCAGGCTTCTTGTTGTGGTGACTTCTCTTGCTGTGGAACTTGGGCTCTAGGGCTCACAGGCTTCAGTCGTTGTGGCACGTGGGCTTAGTAGTTGTGGTGCCGAGGCTCTAGAGCACAGGCTCCATAGTTGTGACTCACGGACTTTGTTGCATCACAGCATGTGGGATCTTCCCAGATTGGGGGTCAAACCCGTGTCTCCTGCATTGGCAGGTGAACTCTTTACCATCGAGTTACCAGGGAAGCCCTGATTCTATTTTTATTTTTACTTTATTTTGGTGATTATAGTGGCAGGGAGAGGATAAGGGTCATTTTTTTTTTTTTTAATGATGGACAAAATTTGGGCACTTACGAGGCAAAGACGGCATATGACTGGCTGTGCTATTGAATTGAATGCCAGTCTTCTATCCTTCTGCAAGGGAAGAAAGTAACCCTGTCCTGTTAATTCTTGTCAGCTTGCTGTCTGCAGGTAGATATCCAGAATTCTTCTCTTTTCCAATTATTTTACAAAAATCGGCATGGAGAAGCAAGTTGTTTAAGCAAAGATGATATTGAAATTAAGGTATAGAAATTCTGTCAAGAACTTTGAGCAGCTAGTAAGGGCTAGTAAGCAGTATAGAATCCGCTTACAGTGCAGGAGACATGGGTTTAATCCCTGGACCAGGAAAATCCATGGAGAAGCAAGTGGCAACTCTAGTATTCTTGCCTGGGAAATCCCATAGACAGTGGAGACTAGAGGGCTACATTGTATGGGGATCCAGAAGAGTCTGACAGGGCTTAGCAATTAAAGGAGAACAACTTTATGTCAGTAGACAGCACAGAGTGAGGCAGAGTAGAGGCTCCTTACCTATATTTATCTTTAGAACATTTCTGATATGTTTTTCAACTGTTTTAATGTTTTCCTACACAGTGAAATCTTCAGATTATACATAAACCCATGAATTATACTGCCTAAGACCCTATTTGGCTCTAATTCTATCTTTATTTATTTATTTAAAATTTATCTATTTATTTATTTATTTTTGGCTATTCTGGGTTTTCCCTGCTGCTGCAGGCTCTTCTCTAGTTGCAGGGAGTCGGGGTTCCTCTCTAGTTGAGGTGAGCAGGCTTCTTGTTGTGGTGACTTCTCTTGCTGTGGAACTTGGGCTCTAGGGCTCACAGGCTTCAGTCGTTGTGGCACGTGGGCTTAGTAGTTGTGGTGCCGAGGCTCTAGAGCACAGGCTCCATAGTTGTGACTCACGGACTTTGTTGCATCACAGCATGTGGGATCTTCCCAGATTGGGGGTCAAACCCGTGTCTCCTGCATTGGCAGGTGAACTCTTTACCATCGAGTTACCAGGGAAGCCCTGATTCTATTTTTATTTTTACTTTATTTTGGTGATTATAGTGGCAGGGAGAGGATAAGGGTCATTTTTTTTTTTTTTAATGATGGACAAAATTTGGGCACTTACGAGGCAAAGACGGCATATGACTGGCTGTGCTATTGAATTGAATGCCAGTCTTCTATCCTTCTGCAAGGGAAGAAAGTAACCCTGTCCTGTTAATTCTTGTCAGCTTGCTGTCTGCAGGTAGATATCCAGAATTCTTCTCTTTTCCAATTATTTTCAAATAAAATGTCAAAAGTCTCACTGTGCTTTTCTTTCTTGCAGTAATTTCCTCTCTGACTTTAGGAACTTTGGTAATTCCAACAGAAGTTTTAAGTAGCCTTGGTGTTCCTTTGTGTATTAATCCCCCAAGTCAGGGACCTTATTAAGCAAGGAACCAATTAACTGCTTGGTATAATTAGACCTTAGCAAGGAGACAGAGAAAAAAAGAGAAAGTAGGAAACTGATTAAAGATGAAATCTTTTATGATTTACTTTGCAAAATACATTTCAGTGAAATAATATAATTTAAATTTTTACTTGGTATATATGTCATGTGTTTATGATTATTTCTTATATATACTTCTTTTACATGTATTTTTTAAAACAAATGAGTTCTTTTACTATTTGTGTTAATAAGATTGATTTATTATAATCAGCAGTAACTAGGATATCTCAGAAAATTGAAAAAAAAAAAAGATAAAAAGTTAATCTCTTGGAAGGGTAGAAATTAGGGCCTCTCCTCAGCAGTAAGAACACGGGGAGCACCCTCAGGCCTGTACCGTCAGGTGATTCAGCCTCTGCTCACCACTGTTTCTGGGGGCTTCAGTTCCAGATTCAATCTGATTTCCTTGATTGAATCACTTGCCTGTCTCTGTGACCGAGGTACAGGGTCCAGGAGTGCATATGGGCAGTTCTCTGAGGGTGGGGTAAATGAAAGCTTAAGCCAGGACATAAGGGGTAGAAACATACTGAGTGGTCTAAATAAATGAATAAATACACAAAATTATTTTAAAATATTGTAAAATATAAGTTACTAATTCTACCATCCTATTTATCCTTTATTGTTTTAATACTTGGAAGCATGGTGATTGACTTGAAAAAACTGCACAGGTTATACAAATAAAAATGATAACTGTGCCTTTGACCAGGAAGTACACATTAAATTAACCTTGGTATGTGAAAGTGTATTCAGGGTTAGGGATAGGAAGGGTAGATAAATAAAAGATAGAAAAGGCTTTGAGTAACATGTGGGAAAAAAAGAAAGGATAACAAAGAAAGTGTGTTTGCATGGTTTAAAGACAGGAATAACAGATAATATGGGAATACGCTCATACATCAGAGATGCTGAAAGGAAAAAAAGCTAGGAGAAGATGTTTTGGTGTGTGTATATAAAAGGTCAAGTATTTATTTTCAAAAATTTCATAAAATTGCTCTATTGAGTACAATGGCATGAGGATTTGAGATGTAATCCTAATTCTATCCACAAACGAACTGTGTAATTTACAGAAATTTACCCAGCATCCCTAAACCTTGTTTCATCTTCTGTAAAGTGATCTGGCATTTTTTTGTAGACAGGCTAAATACTACATGTAAAGCAATTATATTACATACTGTCTGGAGAGGAGTAAGGACACAAATGATAGTTCTAGGCAGATCCCCTGAGGGCTGCATTTCTCAGACTCTTTCTCTGCCCGCCCTAAACTGAAGTATTCAACAATTTAACAGCAATATGAATGGATTCAACAGTAGATACCATTATGAGAAAAAGGAGAGAACTAGAAAACTCAAAAATCACAAGATACGTGAAAACCAGATTATGCTGTTCAGTCCCTGAGTCATGTTTGACTCTTCGATCCTACAGACAGTAACACACCAGGCTTCTTGTCCTTCACCATCTCCTGGACTTTGCTCAGACTCATGTCCATTGAGTCGATGATGTCATCCAACCATTTCATCCTCTGTTACCCCTTCTCCTCCTGTCCTCAGTCTTTCCTACCATCAGGCCATTTCCAGTGAGTTGGCTCTTCACATCAGGTGGTCTTCCAATTAATATTCAGGGTTGATTTCCTTTAAAGAGGCTTATTTTTTTAATTTATTTAGAAATATTTTGTATTGAAGAATACCCAATTAACAATTTTATGACAGTTTCAGGTAAACAGGGAAGGGACTCAGCCACACATACACATGTATCCACTCTCCCCCAAACTCCCCTCCCATCCAGGCTGCCATATAACATTGAGCAGAGTTCCCTGTGCTGTACAGTAGGTCCTTATAGATTATCCATTTTAGATACAAAAGTGTGTAAATGTCCATCCCAAAGCAGCCTGATTTTTAAAGTGGAAAAGCACTACAAAGTATAAGTTTACCATCTTAACAATTTCAAGTATAAAGTTCAGTAGTGTCAAGTATATTCATGTTACCATGCAATCAAACTTCACAGCTTTTTAATTTTTCATAAGGGAACTATATATCCATTAAATTTCCCCTCCACCAGCCCCAGTCAACCACCATCCTATCTTCTTTTTCTACCATTTTCTACTCTAAAGACCTCATATAAAAATAAAAAATAATTAGAAAAAATAAAAACCTCACGTAACTGGAATCCTACAGTATTTCCCTTTACATCTCCTTATTTCACTTAATACAACCTCAAGCTTCATCCATCTAGTATCAATTTCCTTCTTTTTTAAAGGTAGGAGTAATATTCCACATGTGTACATATCACATTTTGATCATTCATTATCATTGGATACTTGAAAGGTGAAGTGGTCTCCATTCATTCAATCAACAAACTTACAGACAGTGCTTACTAGGTCATTGGATCATGTCCTGTGGATACAACAGTGAATAAGACAAATGTGGTGAAACTTTCCTTTGATAGAAATCTATTGAACAAGCAGAAGTATTGGTGTAATAAGAATCTGTCCATAATCAGGCACAGACTTTACTAGCTCTTATAGTATGTGGGTTCTTCCATCAGTATCCAGGATTAATAGGACTGCAAACTCATACTTAAAATTGTTTGAATTCAGCATATTGTCTAGGACATACACCCATAGCATAGGAATAAAATTTTAGGAGATTTTGCAGGTAAGGTTAGGAGGGGCCACAGGACCATCATGTTTATGCTTAACCTAACTTCCTTTTGTTCCTTTTGTCTCATGCCCTTTGTCAGTTAGTTCAGTCGCTCAGTTGTGTCCAACTCTTTGTGACCCCATGGACTGAGGCGGGCTAGGCTTCCCTGTCCTTTACCATCTCCCAGAGCTTGCTCAAACTCATGTCCAGTGACTCAATGATGTCATCCAACCACCTCGTCCTCTCTCATCCCCTTCTCCTTTTATCTTCTATTTCTTCCAACATACCCTTTGTAATGGCAGCAGTTTGTTTTATTTGGGATTTTCACTTTCTAGTTTTGTTTTAATGGTTTTAAATACTTTGGAAACATTTGAGAGTAAAAGTGGAATACAGGAACTACAAATAAGTAAAGTGTCATAAAAACTAAGGGTTGATGTGTGTGTGGTTTCTCCAGTAGCTATTACCTGTTATTTCTCCCCGGATTCTGGAGAAACAAATAAGAAATAATAGTCAATCTGAGTATCGTTGGAGGCCAAACTGGAAAATATAAGTTGGTGGGAGAACCAGATGAGCATGGTCATTGAACCTGGTAATCAGGACGTCTTCTCTTCAAGCAACACTGAACAGGCGGGCTTTCCTAACCCTTTCACACTAGAGAGTAATCTGGGATGCGGTCAGTGTGGTAGAGTAGGAAAAAATGACATAGGAGTTAAGAAGGCTAAAGACTTGGCCTGGCGTTACTATAACTGAATGTGTTATGAAGGGCAGAACACTTATTTCTCTTATCTTAGTGTCACCACGTCCAAAGGGGTTCAACCCCTGATTGTTGCACAGGATTAACTGAGATAATAATAAAGTCAAATATAAATAAGACCCATGTCTGTGCATGTTTTACTAGTTATTTATTGAACACTCTATGTATATCATGAGTTCTAGAGAGAAGTAATGAGAATGAATGAATTGCCAAGCAGGTTCTTTAGGGCAATCATGGGGTAAGAACTATGGAATTAATAAGATCGTAGCTCCAGGCCGCTTAATGTGTAACCTTGGGTTCATATGAAGTCTCTAATCCTCAAAATTCTGTTTTACAAAATAGAAACTACGTAATGAGGGGTGGGCAGTGCTAATCTGAAGATTATATAAGATGATGTCTGTGAAATGTTTGTCTCATTGCCTGGAAAAAAGATCATGTGTCAATGGTAATTAATAATACTGTTAGACACATGAGGGAAGAAGAATGTTTATAGGCAGGAAAGGAGAATGGTTACATTCTAAAGGTGACAAAAAATGGAATGAAGGGTGATTTGGTGCAGAGATGGCTGTTAAAGGGCTCCTCAGGTTGTCACAGTTCCTCACGGTGACCAGCCAGGCAACACTGACAGCCCAGTCTAAGGACAAGCAGTTTATCTCCAGTTACTTGCTACCACTCTTGGACTTCTTCCCTAGGATAAAATTATGAGGATAGCATTATTTACAGAGTTACGTATGGGGCCCCACAGTTTACACAGAAAGATAGGAAATCTTATTAGGTGAACAAAATCTAATGCCTTAGAGGAAGGACTCTCTATCATCTGTTTATTCATTTAAGAAGAAGGAATAGGAAAATGATGTTAACAAGACAAGGAATTTCTAAAATTCTTTGCAAACATCTGATACCTGTTATTTCTCCATTCTGGAGAAACAAATAAGAAATAATAGTCAATCTGAGTATCGTTGGAGGCCAAACTGGAAAATATAAGTTGGTGGGAGAACCAGATGAGCATGGTCATTGAACCTGGTAATCAGGACGTCTTCTCTTCAAGCAACACTGAACAGGCGGGCTTTCCTAACCCTTTCACACTAGAGAGTAATCTGGGATGCGGTCAGTGTGGTAGAGTAGGAAAAAATGACATAGGAGTTAAGAAGGCTAAAGACTTGGCCTGGCGTTACTATAACTGAATGTGTTATGAAGGGCAGAACACTTATTTCTCTTATCTTAGTGTCACCACGTCCAAAGGGGTACAACCGATTGTGGCACAGGATTAACTGAGATAATAATAAAGTCAAATATAAATAAGACCCATGTCTGTGCATGTTTTACTAGTTATTTATTGAACACTCTATGTATATCATGAGTTCTAGAGAGAAGTAATGAGAATGAATGAATTGCCAAGCAGGTTCTTTAGGGCAATCATGGGGTAAGAACTATGGAATTAATAAGATCGTAGCTCCAGGCCGCTTAATGTGTAACCTTGGGTTCATATGAAGTCTCTAATCCTCAAAATTCTGTTTTACAAAATAGAAACTACGTAATGAGGGGTGGGCAGTGCTAATCTGAAGATTATATAAGATGATGTCTGTGAAATGTTTGTCTCATTGCCTGGAAAAAAGATCATGTGTCAATGGTAATTAATAATACTGTTAGACACATGAGGGAAGAAGAATGTTTATAGGCAGGAAAGGAGAATGGTTACATTCTAAAGGTGACAAAAAATGGAATGAAGGGTGATTTGGTGCAGAGATGGCTGTTAAAGGGCTCCCCAGGTTGTCACAGTTCCTCACGGTGACCAGCCAGGCAACACTGACAGCCCAGTCTAAGGACAAGCAGTTTATCTCCAGTTACTTGCTACCACTCTTGGACTTCTTCCCTAGGATAAAATTATGAGGATAGCATTATTTACAGAGTTACGTATGGGGCCCCACAGTTTACACAGAAAGATAGGAAATCTTATTAGGTGAACAAAATCTAATGCCTTAGAGGAAGGACTCTCTATCATCTGTTTATTCATTTAAGAAGAAGGAATAGGAAAATGATGTTAACAAGACAAGGAATTTCTAAAATTCTTTGCAAAATCTGTAATTTATTTCAGAGCAGTAAATACTACTTTGTGGAAAACCCTTTTTAGGGAACTTTTTACTTCCTTGTTCCTTAAAGAATAGATTAACGAGTTCAGCATGGGTGAGACAGTATTATTTAATAGCTGCACTGTTGCACCTAGCAAGGGGTTGGGTGTGGGCTGAAGATAGACAAGGATTACAGGTCCAAAGGCACAGAGAATGGCTGTGAGGTGGGCACTGCAGGTGGAGAAAGCTTTCTGCTTGCCTTCTGCTGAATGGATCCTCAAAATGGCAATCCCAATGCGTGTGTAGGAGACACAAACACTCAACCAAAACATTAAAACCAGAAAGCCAACATTAGTGGAACCCACTCTCTGGGCCAGGGAGCTGTCAGCACACGCCAGCGGTAAGACAGCAGGAATGTCACAGAAAAAGTAGTCCACCCGATTGGAGCCACAGTAAGGTAGCTGAAAGACAAAGGACATCAGGATGGTGGCATGAAGACAACTTAACAACCAAGCTGCCATGACCAGACCAACACAGACTCCAGGTCTCATGATAAGCATGTACCTCAGTGGGTGACAGATGGCCACAAAGCGATCATAGGCCATCACAGAATAGAGGCAGCCTTCCGTAGAACCCAGGAAATGATAGAAGAAGAGCTGAGCAGCACATCCTTTGTAAGAAATGGCTCGGCTCTGGCCAGAGAGATAGACTAGCATCTTGGGACAGGTGACAGAGGGGAACAGCATGTCCAAAATAGACAGGAGTCCCAGGAAGAAGTACATGGGAGTGTGAAGGGTGGAGGAGGAGACAATGGCTAGAAGGATGAGCAGATTGCCCAGCAGGGTGAAGGCGTAGATGAATGAGAAGATGACAAGGAGCACAGTCTCCAGTCCCTCTGTCTGAGGTATTCCCAGTAGGACAAACTCACGCAGCTCTGTGTGGTTCCTCATGTTCCTGGGAGGAAGGTCTAGGGAAGACAAAAGACGGGAAAGCTCAAATGTGGAGGCTGATTTGTGATGGACACAATATCAATACATTCACTGTCATCACTCTTTGTTTAAACATAAAGATGATGCTGAAATTAACAATTAGAAATTTTGCCAAGAACATTTAGTGGCTAGTAAAGCAAATCCATGCCTTAATATCTCAAGGTTTCATAGTCCTTTATTAACATGGATATAAAGAAAAATGAAGCTTTAAGATGATGAAATGCTGGATGTGATAAGAGAACAAGGAATAATTCTGACAGATGATAAAACTATCCACAAGCAATTATACAATAAGAAATGTCATAAAGTAGATCATCCTGAAAGCCTGAGCCTCCTGATTCTTTTCAGAGTGTATCTATAGTTAATGAAATGGGTGTTCAAATACTCTAAATATTCATCAAAGATCAATTTGGACACCTGTACCTCTGTTGAGAAGAACAGACTGTGATACAGTGTAATAACATAAAAATTTGAGTTCTATTGATATCATTCTAATTGGGCTTATTTCTTAGTTTTGAGCATTTTCTTATTTGGCAATGCTGTTTGGCTGAAACAAACTAACAGTGACAAATTTGGTTATTATCCTGGTGTTTTAGATTGTTCAGAATCTGGCAGGTAAGTAGTAGTATATTAGAGGGCTTTCCTGGTGGCTCAAATGGTAAAGAATCTGCCTGCAATACTGGAGACCCAGGTTTGATTCTTGGGTTGAGAAGATCTCCTGGAGAAGGATATGGTAACCCACTCCAGTATGCTTGCTTGGAGAATTCCCATGGAACGAGGAATCTGGCTGGCTACAGTCCATGGGGTCACAAAGAGTCAGACAGGACTGAGTGACCAAACACAGCACAGAACAGTATTATAAAGGGGGCTTCCCAGGTGGCACTAATGGTAAAGAACCCACCTTCTAATGTGGGAGATGTAAGAGATGCAGATTTGATCCCTGGGTCAGGAGGATCCACTGGAGGAGGACATGGCAACCCACTCCAGTATTCTTGCCTGGAGAATCCCATGGACAGAGGAGCCTGGCAAGGTACAGTCCACAGGGTTGCAAAGAGTTGGACGTGACTGAAGTGACTTAGCACACACAGTATTATATAGATGATAGGGTTTAATAAAGTCATATCATATATAAGATGTAGATTTGAGTTATCTGATGTTTGCTAAAAATTGAAATTTTGAATGTGATGGAAGTCTTTAAATTGTGCCCCTTGAAGATGTGAGATATTCCTATAATTGTGCCTGATAGATAGGGAATTGTTATTCAGTCGCTAAATTATGCCCTGGAGTGGGTAACCATTCCCTTCTCCAGACTATCTTCCTGACCCAGGGATCAAACCTGAAGATTCTTTATCATCTGAGACACTAGGGAAGCCCAAATAGGGGTTATCCATTAAATATTTGTTTCTGATTGAGATAATGTCTACCTCCCAGAATCGCTATAACAATTAAATGTGATGATTTTCATTAAAGATTTTGATACATAGTACGATGCCATATAATAGTTCATCATGAATGCATTTGCTATAGAGAGATCTATGGTAAAGAATATGTGAGGTAATTACCTATATGAAGATGATAGTCAGTGTCTTAAGCCTGAATGAGGTCACTAGGAGACACAGGGTAAAGTGAGGCCAAAGTAGGAACAGGAAAGGAAACTTTTAGAAATAGTATATTTTAGGAAAGGGTTTCCCAAGTGATGCAGTGGTAAGAAACCTCCTGCTAATGCAGGAGAAGCAAGAGACATGGGTTCAACCTTTGGGTTGGGAAGATTCCCTGGATTAGGAAAAGACAATATTCTTACCTAGAAAATTCCATGGACAGAGAAGCTTGGTCCAGAGAAGCTTGGAGCTACAGTCCGTGGGAAGGCAAGGAGTCAGACACCACTGAACGACTGAGAACACACACACACACACACACACACACACACATTTTAGGAAATAGAGGAAAATAAGGAGCCATTTAATAAGAAATATATACAGTCTTCAGATGATTTGGAAGAAACTAGAATGTCTTTTAGATATCTTTGTATCATAATGATTATTAACTTCTTCATGCCTTATAAATATGTTTTTTTCATTGTTAGATACAATAAATACAATTAAAATGTTAGTCCTAAGCAAATGTGTTGTGTTTGGAATATGGCAGATACTGAAATAATAACTAAGGAATTAACAACAACAAATGTTTAGTGGAGTGAGTGGAAGAAAGGACTCTAGTCATTTCATAAAATGAGCAGCAGATCCTTAGTGATGATTGCTTCCAACAATGCTTGCTCCTCAGGAATCCAGAGCGAAGTAAAAGTAAACGTTAACACAATGGGAAGATGCTCTGAGCACTTACATGGTCAAAAGGGTTGTGACTGGCTCAATTAAGAATAAGAAATGTTTTCTCCTGCCTTTTACCTTCAGTTTCTTCTATAGGCTTGCAGGATTCTCCATCTTGGTCTCTCTTCTTGGGTGCCGTGGAAATGGGCTTGGGTTCTCTAAGTGTAGAGCCCAAATGATCTTTTCCATTCAGAATTACACAGAGAGGATGCTATGTGTCTGATGGCTGGCCCATCATCTAAAGTGATTTATTCAGAGTTAGCAAAAGTCAGATCTCCTAGCTTTGTAGGGTTTTAAATGACCTCATATCCATGATACATCCTGGGACTCAGGGAGAAGGAGCTCTTGAGCACAGGGAGCAATTAAATGTTGGATGTTGAGAGAGTTAATGAGTAAGAAAAGAGTAAAGAGTAATCAAAATCATCTTCAGGCAATTAGGAATCAAAGAACTTTTGAATCCCCCATGAACACTCTATTTTTCTGTTCTGAAAGAATCCCTTTTATTCTCTATAGACCTCATGGGGATTTGACCTGCTTCTCTGTTTTTTTTTTTTTTTTTTTAATATTTATTTATTTATTTATTTTGGTGGGGATGGGGTGGGGCGGGAGTGGGGCAGGCGGGCCACTTCCATTGGTCTTTCATTTATCTATTTTCATCCATCTTTGTTCTTTGGCCCGTGTGGGCCTCCCATCGCGGTGGCCTCTGTTGTCACAGAGCACTGGTTCTGGGTGCATGTGCTCCAGAGCTCCGGCTTGGTAATTGGACACATCGATCCAGCCGCTCCGCGGCACGTGGGATCTTCCCAGGCCAGGGATTGAACCGGCGCCCCTTGCACTGCAAGGCGGTGTCCTTACCCACTGGACCACCAGGGAAGCCTCTCTGTTATTTTTTGAGTCTCTACCTATTCCCTTATTTTTTTATGGTTGTGGAAGAAACGGTAACATAATGAAAAGTTCATCGACCTTAGCAGTTTCTGGTGTGAAGAACAAGTCTGTTTCCTATTAGCTGTAAGTCCTTGAGCAGGCCAGTGATCTTCTCTGAACCATAATATTGTCATTTTTAAAACTGAGTTATAATAGTAGTTCATAGGGAGAATGTATGGATTACATGAGATAATACTTATACATTTCCTGACATGTATTACTTACTTTTATGATATTTATTGAAGTTGGATGGAACATAGATTTATCTTCATTGCTAGAATCTTTACTTTTATTTCCTCCTGCTGAGTTTAAGGTGAGGTATTTTGTTATTTTTGATTTTGTTTGGCTAATCAGCCTGGTTTTGTTTCTTTTATCCACTAGAAATTACAATGAGAGGTGGTGAGAAACCAAGCCCGAATGAAATAAACCAAAACAAAGCAAAATAACAGAGTTAAAAAAATAAGACATTTCAGAATATTTTTCATAATAATGGCTTGTTTTCTATAGCATCTAAATAAGATATTTCAGATTCTCAGGATTCAACAGAACTATCCAAGGAAAGGAGAGTGGAACTAACATTTGCAGAGGGACTGCTTGTGACAAAGGACTTTTAAAATCTTGCTTTATTTACTCCTTAAAACATCCACATAGGGTAGCTTGTATTTATCCACATTATAAATGATGACATGGACCATCAGAGAAGGTAAGCTTTCCCAAGATTACACATTAAGTAGTAGAGGTAGGAATTGAAAGAATGAGCTTTAGATTCAGAGACTTAATTCTGGCTCAGAGCCAAGTTCGTGCTAATAGATCAGAACCTGGCTCCTAGTTTTCTCTCCAATTTAACCCTCTGGATAAGCAAAATGTGACCCTTTGCTAGTCAACAGAGAGTCAGACCCTTGAGCTTCACCCTTCCTATCTCCTTTCACACTTCTTTATGCTTCTGTTTTGTACAAAGCATGTTTGCTTGTAACTGATGATGAAGGTCACTCTTAGGCAATGATAAGTATCTTCTAAGGAATTTTGACAATTAAGTGACTTTATGATAACAAGAAGATGATTATTCTTGTCTAAATATAAAGCTGTCTTACCACGTAGCATACTTAGTGCTGATTTATAATAAGAACTCATGTAAAGTGTTAGATACGTACTTTTTTTTTTTTTTAAAAGATTTATTTATTTATTTATTTTGGGCGGGGGTCGGGTTGGGGAGGGAGGGGAGTGGGCAGGCCACTTCTATTGGTCTTTCGTTTCTCTATGTTCATCCATCTTTGTTCTTTGGCTCCTGTGGGCCTCCCATCGCGGTGGCGTCTGTCGTTGCAGAGCGCTGGCTCTGGGCGCATGCGCCCCAGAGCTCCGGCTCGGTAATTGGACACATGGGTCCAGCCGCTCTGCGGCACGTGGGATCTTCCCAGGCCAGGGCTCTAACCAGCACCCCTTGCACTGCAAGGTGGTGTCCTTACCCACTGGACCACCAGGGGAAGCCCTAGATACGTACTTTTAAAATTCATTCTACCTATTATCCACCTAGTGTGATACATGTTTTCTGGTCTCAGTTTTCATGTGATCTCTCCAAACATATAATTTAAAAGTTACCAGTAATTATATAAAAAATGATGCCTATTAATTATAACTTTGATCACAAATAAGTCAGATAGTAAAAGTTTATAAAACACTTGTCTATCTTTTTAAGCATTTGTCATTTGGATGTTTTATGCAATCTATTTAATAGAATCTGTATGTGCGTGCATGCTATCTATGTCTGATTCCATGGTCTGTAGCCCACCAAGCTCCTCTGTCCATGGGATTTTCCTGGCAAGAACACTAGAGTGGGTTTCCATGCTCTCCTTAAAGGGATCTTCCCAGGGATTGACATGAGTCTCTTGCACCTCCTGCATTTGCAGGCAGGTTCTTTACTACTAGTGTCAGTTGGGAAGCCCTTAGTGATATCTATAGTAGATAGCATCACAAGGCCTAACATTATAGAGCTTCGTCTAATAGATGTTTGCTCTCAATTTAACCCTCTGGATAAGCAAAATGTGCCCCTTTGCTAGTCAACAGAGAGTCAGACCCTTGAGCTTCACCCTTCCTATCTCCTTTCACACTTCTTTATGCTTCTGTTTTGTACAAAGCATGTTTGCTTGTAACTGATGATGAAGGTCACTCTTAGGCAATGATAAGTATCTTCTAAGGAATTTTGACAATTAAGTGACTTTATGATAACAAGAAGATGATTATTCTTGTCTAAATATAAAGCTGTCTTACCACGTAGCATACTTAGTGCTGATTTATAATAAGAACTCATGTAAAGTGTTAGATACGTACTTTTTTTTTTTTTTAAAAGATTTATTTATTTATTTATTTTGGGCGGGGGTCGGGTTGGGGAGGGAGGGGAGTGGGCAGGCCACTTCTATTGGTCTTTCGTTTCTCTATGTTCATCCATCTTTGTTCTTTGGCTCCTGTGGGCCTCCCATCGCGGTGGCGTCTGTCGTTGCAGAGCGCTGGCTCTGGGCGCATGCGCCCCAGAGCTCCGGCTCGGTAATTGGACACATGGGTCCAGCCGCTCTGCGGCACGTGGGATCTTCCCAGGCCAGGGCTCTAACCAGCACCCCTTGCACTGCAAGGTGGTGTCCTTACCCACTGGACCACCAGGGGAAGCCCTAGATACGTACTTTTAAAATTCATTCTACCTATTATCCACCTAGTGTGATACATGTTTTCTGGTCTCAGTTTTCATGTGATCTCTCCAAACATATAATTTAAAAGTTACCAGTAATTATATAAAAAATGATGCCTATTAATTATAACTTTGATCACAAATAAGTCAGATAGTAAAAGTTTATAAAACACTTGTCTATCTTTTTAAGCATTTGTCATTTGGATGTTTTATGCAATCTATTTAATAGAATCTGTATGTGCGTGCATGCTATCTATGTCTGATTCCATGGTCTGTAGCCCACCAAGCTCCTCTGTCCATGGGATTTTCCTGGCAAGAACACTAGAGTGGGTTTCCATGCTCTCCTTAAAGGGATCTTCCCAGGGATTGACATGAGTCTCTTGCACCTCCTGCATTTGCAGGCAGGTTCTTTACTACTAGTGTCAGTTGGGAAGCCCTTAGTGATATCTATAGTAGATAGCGATCACAAGGCCTAACATTATATACAAATATTAGCATATATACATATTTATTCTTAGTTAGCATTTAAAGATTTTCAAGTTTTAGGAACCCATAAAGGGGAGGAGGAGAAATCAGCATGGTAGAGTATGAGCATTTGGAGCTCACAGCCCCCATGACCACATCAAAAATAGAGCTACGTGCAGAACAATTCATACTGAAAACTAACTGGAAACTGCCATGATGATTCCTATACAACCAAGGATCTAAAAGAAAGATACACATTCACTCAGACAGTAAAGAATCTGCCTGCAATGCAAGAGACCCAGGTTCAATCCCTCGGTTGGGAAGATCCCCTGGAGTAGGAAATGGCAACCCACTCCAGTATTCCTGCCTAGAGAATTCCATGGAGAGAGGAGCCTGGTGGGCTACAGTCCATGGGGTCCCAAAGAGTTGGACAGGATTGAGCAACTAATCCTGTCTTCGTTTTCTTTCTACAAATGAAATAGAATAAGATGGGGAGAAAAGTGATCAGGTCAATCTCTTGGGATCTGTGCTGCCCCTGGGAGGGGATGCAGATGCAAAGGGAAATGAAATGCAAAGGGCAGACACCCATTCTGGGGAGTGAGCAGATCTAGCCAAAGACTGGGTGCTCCAGTTGTGGGGTCCTATGTGGAGGAGACAAAGCCCCTTGAGTGGTTGTAGGACAGTTATGACCATAGAAGGGGCAAGGGAAGCATGGGTTCTATTTGTGAAAAGCACATCATGTGCAAGCTGGATTGCCTCTTGGGTAGGGTGGGGAGGGGTCGACCCTGGCACCTGCCAGGCTTCCTGTTACCTCCTGGATGCACTTCCCACACTGAGCCTAGTGAAGGCTCAGGCCTCGCTCCCTCTGCCTCACAGATTAGTACTGGGTCCGGGAGAGCCAGGGCAGAGGAAAAGACTCACCCTCCAAGGTGCCTCCACCCTGACTGCCACGCCTATGACAATAATCCATTTTGCCTAAAACGTTCTTTTAAGCCCAGAACTAAGTATAACAATGTATCTTGCTGGAGGACATGTTTAACTTGTGTTAACTTGCGCCATTTTGGGTATGGTAAGACCTATATGTCTTAGCATAGCTGATATCACATTTAGTGGGGCCTTAGTAAAGGCATTAAATATACAAATATTAGCATATATACATATTTATTCTTAGTTAGCATTTAAAGATTTTCAAGTTTTAGGAACCCATAAAGGGGAGGAGGAGAAATCAGCATGGTAGAGTATGAGCATTTGGAGCTCACAGCCCCCATGACCACATCAAAAATAGAGCTACGTGCAGAACAATTCATACTGAAAACTAACTGGAAACTGCCATGATGATTCCTATACAACCAAGGATCTAAAAGAAAGATACACATTCACTCAGACAGTAAAGAATCTGCCTGCAATGCAAGAGACCCAGGTTCAATCCCTCGGTTGGGAAGATCCCCTGGAGAAGGAAATGACAGCCCACTTCAGTATTCCTGCCTAGAGAATTCCATGGAGAGAGAAGCCTGGTGGGCTACAGTCCATGGGGTCCCAAAGAGTTGGACAGGATTGAGCAACTAATCCTGTCTTCGTTTTCTTTCTACAAATGAAATAGAATAAGATGGGGAGAAAAGTGATCAGGTCAATCTCTTGGGATCTGTGCTGCCCCTGGGAGGGGATGCAGATGCAAAGGGAAATGAAATGCAAAGGGCAGACACCCATTCTGGGGAGTGAGCAGATCTAGCCAAAGACTGGGTGCTCCAGTTGTGGGGTCCTATGTGGAGGAGACAAAGCCCCTTGAGTGGTTGTAGGACAGTTATGACCATAGAAGGGGCAAGGGAAGCATGGGTTCTATTTGTGAAAAGCACATCATGTGCAAGCTGGATTGCCTCTTGGGTAGGGTGGGGAGGGGTCGACCCTGGCACCTGCCAGGCTTCCTGTTACCTCCTGGATGCACTTCCCACACTGAGCCTAGTGAAGGCTCAGGCCTCGCTCCCTCTGCCTCACAGATTAGTACTGGGTCCGGGAGAGCCAGGGCAGAGGAAAAGACTCACCCTCCAAGGTGCCTCCACCCTGACTGCCACGCCTATGACAATAATCCATTTTGCCTAAAACGTTCTTTTAAGCCCAGAACTAAGTATAACAATGTATCTTGCTGGAGGACATGTTTCTTGTCTTAACTTGCGCCTGTGTTATGTAAAGATGTATGTTGTGGGTGTGGATCTGGTAAGACCTATATTGTTTGGTTTTTTTTTGGATTTCTTTTTTTTTATTATTCTTTATTTTAAAGATTTTACAGAGTTTTGTTGTTCACCTATATTCTTTTAAACTACTGTTAATAACCAACTGAAACAGTATAAAACGCCATGCCGAAAGTGACTTCGCCGGATACTCTTCTATCCCTCTTGCCGTGTCTATGCTGGAAGCTTTTCCCTATCTTTTCTTACTTTAATAAACTTTTCACTGCACGAAACAAACAAAAAAGACTCACCCTTGGGATAAAGAACTAGCCAGTCCAGGGGTGGATCCCAAGTGGGGCCACGGCAGTCATTTTTGGTGCTTACTCAAGCTGCCTCCTGGAAGCAGCCCAGACTTCTGGCATCTACTCCACCACAGCTGAGATCCCCCGCGGTCACATATACAGAGAAACCACGCAGGTCCCACTTGCTAGACAGAGGTGTTCCATAAAGGAGTGGAGCAGTGAAGGCAGGGAACAGTGATCAATTTAAGAGACTGAGAGGTCTTGCCCCTGCAACAGGGCAGAGAGCTCTAAAAGTTGCTGGGTTTCCCGTGGCTGCCTCACTGTCTGCCCTGCCCAAGCTGAGCACATGCTCCAGCCCTGCTCACTCCACACCACAGTGCAGCTCTAAAAATCAAAGAAATGTTTATAAAAAGTCAGAAACAAACTCACTGCTGTAGAGGACAAACGAGTATTTACGAGTGGGGAATGGGAAGTGGGGAGGGGCAAGATAGGATTAAGGAGAATGAAGGAGAATTGAAAGGAGAATTTAAATTCTCCTAAAGGAGAATTAAGATGTCCAGTCTCCTATAATGATCTATTGATTCAATGCAGTTCTCATGAAAGCCTCATTTTTTTTTTTTTGTACAAACTGAGCAAATGATTCTAAAATTTCTATGAAAACACAAAAGACTTTGAATAGCAAAAACAGTTTTGAAGAAAAAATAATGTTGGAGGAATGGTACACTGGCAGAGCAGGCCAAGTGATAATGAGGGGTCTTGGGGTTCTAACCCTTCTTAAGTCTTCCTTAGGGTATGGACAGAAGCCACAAGTATGTGTGGGTGATCTCAGTTGTGTGATCTCATGTGTTTTCCATGTGCAGAGGGTTATTCAGTGCAGAATTCTTGATGTTGGAAATTCTGGCTCATTCACCACCTGAATACTATTGGGTCTTAATGAAATATAATTGAAAAATTTAGATCCTTCCTCCCTAGTTCTTGAGAAAGGTAAAAGTCAACAAGCATCATTATTGACCTCCTCTGGAAGGAGCAGCATTCTTAAGAGATCAGAGTAATCTCTGTACAATAAACACTGGGAAACAATAGTGGTTTGGGCCAATGCCTTAAGAAACAAAAGAAAATTCATTGGTGTTCATTGTTGGAAAGGAAAAGACAAAATTCATATTTTATGAAGATCGTATTATTTTATACCTATGTAATTGGATAAATCAAATAGCATTCATATGTTGATAGCATTCATAAAGGAATGCGAAAGCAGTCAGAAGTTTTAATTAACAGAATGGTTAGTATATATTTTATAAAGAGAT
The DNA here is from genome assembly GCA_022376925.1 of Tragulus kanchil. NCBI lineage: Eukaryota > Metazoa > Chordata > Mammalia > Artiodactyla > Tragulidae > Tragulus > Tragulus kanchil. Next base: position 152,956,183 of record JAIOJX010000006.1, read on the forward strand.
TTATATATATATATGTGTTAATTGGATCTAAGTTGCAAATAATTGTGCAGATAACTTCAAGAGAGCATTATGATTTTACATTAATATGCTTTATATAAAAATTGATAGCCAATATAAGAAAATAGAGTAATGTGATAGGTTAGTTGAGGAAATATTTGGGCGCTTCAGTGCCTCAAAAATCCACCCTGCAGAGAGCAGTATTTCCATCTGTAAGTGAGAACTTGTAAGGTTTCTGCCACTGTAGTTTTTTTCCTGTAAGAATGCGTTTGGCTTCTACTGTGTCAGAGCAGGTTTTCTCTTTGTAGACGCAAAGCCCTCCTCATAACTGCTGCTGTGCCGCGTGCTCAGTTGTGCCTCTTTGTGAGCCCATAGACTGTAGCCCACCAGGCTCTTCTGTCCATGGGATTTTCCAGGCCAGAATACTAGAGTGGTTTGCTATTTCCTCCTCCAGGAGATCTTCTGGACCCAGCAGTTGAACCAGAGTCTCTGGCGTGTCCTGCAGTGGCAGGCCGACTCTTCATCAGTGCACCACCTGGAAAGCCCTCTCATAACTAAGACATAGAAGAAAAACATAGTTTCCATTTCTTTACTTCTATCAATCCAAGATGTAAAAGATCAACTCTCACAGAAAGTCTAAGTATGTTCTAAGTTAAAGGATATAAGATATAAAGGCAGAAGTCTCTAGCGAGAGAGGATATCTCTGAATCAGACCAGGTGAGAGAGCATCCATTCTTGACCAGCAACCCACAGTCTGCGGGGTCCCAAAGGAAGAAGGTTTAATTAGCAAGGTATTTTTCCAGAAGGAATAAGACTCAAAACATTCCCAGAACAAACAAGCCCCAAAACTTCTCTTTGTTATGGCCCTAATCATCAGATAGCACAAGATACATCAAAGAGACAATGAACCTCGCCAGAGAATTGTCCCTTTGGGGATGAAAGCCCACATTTTTCACCTGTGAATTTAAAGAAGAAATCAAAGAAACTAAAACCCAATGCAATGCAACTAAATCATTCCTAGCACCAGGGACTTTTAAGCCACAGTGTCATGGTCATTTAATTAGGAATTTTAATTTGAGGCTAAGTAAAGATGATGGTCCATCAAATGCAAAAAATGGCATATGGAAAAAAAAACCTAATTATTTATCATCATTTGGGACATTCTCGCCCATGAGGATTCAAGGGCCAAAGCGGTTATCTCTTGAGATAGCAAATCAATATTAAGTTATACTATTTAGAATGAATGTTTCTCTAGCTTGTTCCTCTTGTGATTTTGTCTGTGAAGGAAAAAGAAGCACTCTACTCGTCAGACTGACAGTTTCTTTATATTTTGAATTTTATCTTAGAGTTCAAATCCTAGTTGTAAGATTGGTAAGTAGAAAATATTAACAAAAGCTTAGTGTTTTTCATTGTTGGGAATTTTGGAGTAATTACAATGTATTTATGGTCACAGTTGCATTTTTCATCATCAGCGTAAGCAGGTATTGCTTTGGTCATAGCTTATGGAACCAACTCTGCATTATTTTATATATAAAAAAACCACAACACAAAATTCTATAAAATCACAAGTCAATAAAATGTTTTCTCTTTAAGTCAGAGCTTTACAACTGTATATTTTAGACAAAAGAAAAACTCTGATTTTATTGCATGTTCCAGAATAGAAATATGTTGCTGATATGACTCCTTGTGGCGTTAGCATCTTAGACATTTGTGGAGAAATGTCCCTTTTCTATTAGAGGGGTCTAGGTGGCCTACCAAATTTCTCTTCATTTCTTCATTTTATATCTCTTCTCTTTGAATAGGTAATTGCAGGGACACTCAGATTATGCAAACAAAACAAAAATACAGTCCGAGCCCTGGCATAAAAGAAATCAAAGATAAAACTAAAAATGATTTCAGACTACCTATTTTCCTTTACCTTTATAAGCACATTTGTGTTTGTTTTATAGCAAGTATAAACAGTCACTCTTAGAATTCAAATCCCATAGTTCTAAGTTTAATTCTCTTCATTACTATTTAAGTAGATCAAATGACTTGGTCACAGTTTATAAGGAGGATGACTGATTACTTAAAATCCTGAAGGGAAGGAAGACATAATACAAATTTAAAAATACAAATAAACATTGAATAAGAGGAGCTGAGGAAAGCGGTACTATTCTGACCATGAGTAAGTTTAGTGTCAGATTTCACTTACTATAAAGAGAGCATGGTCTAGGGTAGGACAGAGAGATCTGGCTGAAACTAATGCTGGATCATTATTGGGTTCCTGCCTTGACACATCTGCTGCTGACCAGAGTTTTAGGAAGGCAGGGTTCTCTCAGTGGTTGAGGATAAAAGTTTCTTCAGGATGTTATATTTATAGAGGAAACTCTCTGACGATCAAAGAGACAGAATCTACATTGTTTGGAATTGTGTGTGTGCGGGGGGTGGTATTTCTGTCCATCTCTGTATGCATATGTGTGTACATGTGTGTTAGAGAGAAAAGGAAAAAGAGAAACAGTGGGAGGGTTTATTCTTGGAGTAGCTAGCAACTCTGAAAAGATGCTAATTTGGGTGTATCTTTCATAATTCCACAAAAAACAGTAAAAAAGTTTAGTCATCTCTTCTATTTCACTGATTTTGTGTGAATTTAGTGTCTCTTTTAAGTTGGCTGATTCTCTTCTATTTGGCTGATTTATGTTCTGCAAGAAAGAAATGACCATTCTTCCTCAGATCCCCATGCTGAAGCACAAGTGCTATCTGCTATCTATGTAAAAGATAAAGAAAAGCTTATCTGTTGTATTCGCCATCAACTAAGACTCAGTTGGCATATTTCATATTGAAGTATGTTCTCATATGAAATATGTCAATGTTGGATTTGGTGTCCTTCCTGTAGGAACAGAGTACCATATAGAGGAGAAATGACAAACGTGAGTCAAGTGGCAACATTTATCCTCACGGGCCTTCCCCATGCACCAGAGCTGGACACATTCCTCTTTGGAATCTTCCTGGTGGTCTATGTCCTCACTGTGGTGGGGAACCTCCTTATCCTGCTGGTGATCATGGTGAGTCCCCACCTGCACACCCCCATGTACTACTTCCTGACCAACCTCTCCTTCATTGACATGTGGTACTCCACGATCACTGTGCCCAAATTGCTGATGACCCTGGTGTCCCCAGAAGGCAGTCCTATTTCCTTTCACAACTGTGTCGCTCAGTTCTACTTCTTTGACTTCCTGGGCAGCACCGAGTGCTTCCTCTACACGGTCATGTCCTATGATCGGTTCCTGGCCATCAGTTACCCACTCAGGTACGCCAGATTGATGAGTGGGAGGACATGTGCCCTCCTGGCCACCATCACATGGCTCAGTGGCTCTCTGCACTCGGCTGCCCAGACCACACCGACATTCAGTTTGCCCTTCTGTGGACCCAACCAGATCCAGCATTACATCTGCGATGCGCCGTCTGTCCTCCAACTGGCCTGTGCAGACACCTCCACTGTGGAGATGGTGATCTTTGTCAACATTGGGTTTGTGGCCTTAGGCTGCTTATTTCTAATAGTGCTGTCCTATGTGTCCATTGTCCGTTCCATTCCTGAAGATCCGCACCTCAGAGGGGAGATGGAGAGCCTTCCAGACCTGTGCCTCCCACTGCATTGTGGTCCTTTGTTTCTATGTCCCCCTTGTTTTCATTTATCTGAGGCCAGGCTCTGAGGAGGTTGTAGATAGGATTGTGGCTGTTTTCTACACTGTGATGACACCTCTTCTGAACCCTGTGGTCTACACTCTGAGGAACAAGGAAGTCAAGAAAGCTCTGTTGAAACTGAAAAAATGAGTCAATACTTATTCAACATAAATAATCAACAAAGACCAGATATGCCTAACTTTTATTAATAATTAAGCACCAACAAGAATGTTACGCTTCTAAGAGACATTTCAATTATTTTTTTAATGAAAACAATAGATTTTTAGTTTTCCACTCTGTCCAGTGGTTCTCTCCCTGTGCAGAATTCCAGTGTAAGCAGCCTTTTAATGGCAATAATCATGGCAACCCACTTCAGTATTCTTGCCTGAAGAATGCCGTGGACAGAAGAACCTGGCAGGCTACAGTACCTCTCCTTCCATTTGGGGAACCTCCTTATCCTGCTGGTGATCATGGTGAGTCCCCACCTGCACACCCCCATGTACTACTTCCTGACCAACCTCTCCTTCATTGACATGTGGTACTCCACGATCACTGTGCCCAAATTGCTGATGACCCTGGTGTCCCCAGAAGGCAGTCCTATTTCCTTTCACAACTGTGTCGCTCAGTTCTACTTCTTTGACTTCCTGGGCAGCACCGAGTGCTTCCTCTACACGGTCATGTCCTATGATCGGTTCCTGGCCATCAGTTACCCACTCAGGTACGCCAGATTGATGAGTGGGAGGACATGTGCCCTCCTGGCCACCATCACATGGCTCAGTGGCTCTCTGCACTCGGCTGCCCAGACCACACCGACATTCAGTTTGCCCTTCTGTGGACCCAACCAGATCCAGCATTACATCTGCGATGCGCCGTCTGTCCTCCAACTGGCCTGTGCAGACACCTCCACTGTGGAGATGGTGATCTTTGTCAACATTGGGTTTGTGGCCTTAGGCTGCTTATTTCTAATAGTGCTGTCCTATGTGTCCATTGTCCGTTCCATTCCTGAAGATCCGCACCTCAGAGGGGAGATGGAGAGCCTTCCAGACCTGTGCCTCCCACTGCATTGTGGTCCTTTGTTTCTATGTCCCCCTTGTTTTCATTTATCTGAGGCCAGGCTCTGAGGAGGTTGTAGATAGGATTGTGGCTGTTTTCTACACTGTGATGACACCTCTTCTGAACCCTGTGGTCTACACTCTGAGGAACAAGGAAGTCAAGAAAGCTCTGTTGAAACTGAAAAAATGAGTCAATACTTATTCAACATAAATAATCAACAAAGACCAGATATGCCTAACTTTTATTAATAATTAAGCACCAACAAGAATGTTACGCTTCTAAGAGACATTTCAATTATTTTTTTAATGAAAACAATAGATTTTTAGTTTTCCACTCTGTCCAGTGGTTCTCTCCCTGTGCAGAATTCCAGTGTAAGCAGCCTTTTAATGGCAATAATCATGGCAACCCACTTCAGTATTCTTGCCTGAAGAATGCCGTGGACAGAAGAACCTGGCAGGCTACAGTCCATAGGGCTGAGAAGAATTAGAAACAATTGAAGTGACTTAGCACACATCACACATGTATAGAACAAAGTACATTATAAATAATAGATACATAGAACAGTCTCCACATTCACGAAGATCTTCACTGGGTAAGGGAGAAAAACAAATGTAGCATCAAAACAAAGTACATTGAGGTAGGTGTCGTGGGTGCCCAGGAAGAGATTGATTATTTGTTTTAACTTGGAAATGCACTGAAAGATTCAAAATACTATCCTAGATGAAACAAAACTATGTTGAAAGTAATTTAGATTTTTAATGAAGATAAATAAGGTAAATGTCAATGTCATCTTCTTTTTTGTGTGTGCAGTGAAAAGTTTATTAAAGTAAGAAAGGATAGGGAAAAGCTTCCAGCATAGACACTGGAAGAAGAGTAGAAGAGTATCCCCCTTTGCCAGGTGAAGCATGACAATTTGTATCTTCCAGTCAGTTACCAAAACAGTAAATCAAAAGAATATCTTAAGGTTGTAAAGGCCCTGTGGGCCCACACCCACAACATTTATATAAGATTAGCTAGGACAGTCTTCAGGTCTCAGGGCTATGTGAGACATTCTAATGTAAACGCCCAGATTAACATAAGACTAGAAGTTTTCAGTTTCAACACTGAAGATCTTTGCCTTTAGAGCTCCTTGTCCTTCCTCTTCTCCTCCTTGTCTTTGGGACCAGCTAACGTCTCCTTGCCAATTCTGCCTATGAACGCCTTTCATTTCCCCCTTCTTTTAGGAGAATTATGTTGCCAGGGGATGGGGGCGACTACTGATCTGGCTTCTTCGAGCTGAGCAGGGGCGTGGTCCCTAAATTATTGAGGCAACGTATTCTCCTTACCTTTTATTAGGGTCTTTGATCCAGGGCTCCCAAGTAATCGCTGGAGGAGGCTGGAGGAGCCTGAACCATCGTTTGTAACTTAAAAGCATTTAGACAGTTGGAGACAAATTCTACCATGTAATTGCAGATACAAGGAGCAAATAGCAAAACCAAAGCAATTGAGTATTATAGAAGGTCTTTCTTGAAGTGGAGAAATCTGTCTTCTCATAGTAGGAGTCTTGAAGTGAAGAGGGGCGTGGTCCACATATCGAGCAGCGGCTTGTATTCTTCTCACAATGTCTTGTCTTGAGGATCCTGGACGAGCCCTCAGATGATAGGTGATAGATGACGGTAGGTTACTGTGAGCAGTGTCGGATTCTTAATCTCCAATGGAGAAGGATTCACACTGGGATCAGAAGACTCAGTGATGGTCACTCAGAGCTTTGTGTAGTGAAAAGTTTATTAAAGTAAGAAGGGATAGGGAAAAGTTTCCAGCATAGACACTGGAAGGGGGGTAGAAGTCAGTGTGTTCTTTAATTGAAATTTGTATTGATACAACTGTAATATGAAGTTGTAAGAAATAATACAGAGAGATCCCTTGTATACCTTTGCCCATTTTCCTCCAATGGCAATGATTCACAGACTGCACCATGATAGCACAACCAAGATTTTCACCTTGATAAAAGACACAGATTGTTAAGATATTTCCCAAGTTTATTTATGAGTGTGTATGTTAAATGGTACACAGTTTTAACACTCGTAGGTTTGTGTATATGCCATCACAGTCAAGATTTTGAATAGTTTCAAGACCATAAAGCCCTCATATATGATGATGTTTTCGCTGATGTGAGTATTGACCACTGAATAAAGGTACTGAATACTATTATTTTGTTAAAAAGTTAGATAAAACAACTTTGAGGGGTTACTTTTGCTTACAGTTTTTTTATGTTCTCTATTTTTGTTATTCTGAGTGAATCACTACCCATTCAATATATAAATATATATTTCGTGGCTACTCCGTGATATGCAGTATGAGTCAAAGACTAAATAGACATAGACCTTAAGGAGCTTATAATCCCATTTATATAGGAAGAATACGGTGTTTAAGAAACAGTCATAAACATTAGACTAATTATGAAGGAACATGTATAAAACACTAGTATAAAAAATTCTTATCTTCCCAAATTGGCTGAGTTATTGAAATACAGTCAATGCAACTATGATATGACAGCATTTGTAATTAGAGATATCATCAGTGTGTGAGGGCAGATGGGAGGAAGGTAAGCCTTAGGGCAGAAAGAACAAGTAAAGAGCTTTTTTTCAGCTGCATATCAGTAAAAAAAAAGAAAGAAAGAAAGAAAAAAACATGAAGACCCAGATTCGGGTGGTAGCAGTGAGAATCAAGACAGTGAAGTGGATGACAGGGAGCCAACTTCATGAGAAGAAAAGTTGCTGGAGGAGCTTAATGCGCTTTGTGATGTAACTCAACATACAGAGAGAGTGATAAGGGTAAGTTCTTAGGGTAGAATGAAGCATCTAACTCTGGAATTGTCTGGGTGAAGTATCTGTGAAAGTTTCAGCTAAAATTACTTGGCTAACAGTGTAGCTTAGGAAACAAGGCAGGAAAAGCCTACAGGGTTAGTAAGCAAGAGGACTGGCCATGACATTCTTTGGTTTGGTTTTTGCTGAATATTAAACATTCTTTTCCTAAACATGGAGAAGGAAACTTTCATTGAGTAGCATAAAGGCGGCCAGATCAGTAAAGGGAAACACCATCCTTCCTACATTTCCAAAATAAACCCAAGAAGATTTATACAAATCTGCTATTGAATCTTACAGAATCATTTCTTACAGTAACATGAAAAGATCTTTAGAGAGATTATAAATTTAAAGAGACGCAGAGGTGGTGCTTCTGAGCAGCAACTTCTTAGTGGCATGGTCTGGGGTAAAAGCAAAGGATTCATGAGCCCAAAGTGTCGCTCTTCTAGTTCCTTCATGCCTCTGAACTATTCTGCCACAGAGATGACATATAAACATCATCCATGAATAATATTTGTAAGCGATTAAAAGGAAATGAGGGATTAAAAGCACTCATTTGAATAATAAGGGGCAACTGGAGGGCTTGGGGGATGAAGTTGCATATAGTAGCCATGGAAACATAAAACCTAAATGTTTAAAAATTGTGAGTAGTACTGTAAATCATACTAATCAAGACTTTGCAGTTGGCGTGAAGTAGTAATAAGTAGGTCAATGGAGCAGGATAATAGAGCCACACCCACACATGTAGCTCAGATGTTTAATCAAAATGCCAAAGCATTTCAAAAGGAAAAGTATAGTGCTTTCAATAAATAAGGCAGAAAAAGCTGGCTAGTGCAGTGGTAATTGCTCAGTTGTGTCCAACTCTTTGTGACCCCGTGGACTGTAGCCTGCCAGGCTCCTCTGTCCGTGGAATTCTCCAGGAAAGAATAGGTTGGAGTGGGTTGCCATTTCCTTCTTTAGAAAAAGGTGGCTACCCATCAGTAAATGTCCCGACCCGCAGGATTCGTCAGCGAAGACCTAGGATTCCTCAACGCAGACCCTAAAGGGGGGGAGTGGGAATGAAGAGGACAAGAGACACGAGAAATGGAGACAAGACAGGAGTCTGATCAAGTCTCGTTTTATTGTTGAAAGTGAGCAATATTTATGCTGTACAAAAGGCGGAAGAGCCCAACAATAGACCAATCATGTTAAAGGTCAACTATGCACGAGATTACATAATGGTAAGAGTCTATGAGGAGCATGCACTGATCACGAGCACGGAAACTTCACTCAGCCAATCACGGCAATGAGCACACGTCCCAGACAGCGCAAGACCGCCCCTCCTGCTCCCGCTAGGCGCCATCTTTGGAAGCCTGTGGCGATGTTCTCAAACTGAAGGTCGTAAGGCGTGGTTAAGGTTCTCACAGTCCCAGTCAGGATGATGATATTCTCATGCTGGGAGCTCCGCCAAGCGCTATCTCAAATGTTACATTGTAGCATTCATGCTTGGGAGGCTTAGGATGCGGCCGGGCCGACCTGCGGTCCTGGACAGGCAAAGCTATAGGATGTGGCCGGGCCGACCCGGTCCCGGACAGGTCCCCCTTTTATTCAAAGCCAAGAGAAACCCCTCGGGAACTGCGCCTGTCTTAGGTCGGGACACAACATTAGCAGGCATTACCGTCATGGGATAAGGCAGCAGCCATGGCAGCCCTCCTGTCTTAGGTTTGCTCTGCAATGATGTCCTCTTACCCGTCTCTGGCTGACCAGTTCAGCTCACAGGGAGGTGATTGCTCTCCACTAGTAGAAAGAGATGCTTCACCTTGTTCTGCCATCTCAAGGCGATGATAATGGACCTGAATTGGCTTTGCCAAAATAGCCTCAATGTGTTGCTTAATGAATGCTATAAGCTTATTAAACAGCATGGGTCCAAAAGCAAATAGAAGAAGTAGGGTGATCAAAGGTCCAAGTAAGGGCATAAGGTAAGGCAATAGTCCATTCCATCCCGTCAGGAAGGGGTTGGCAGCGAGGTCACGTCTTCGTTGCTCAAGTTCTTCTTGTAGTTGTTTCACCTTGTCTCTGACTATGCCAGACTTATTGACATAGAAACAGCATTTCTCCTGTAGAGCCAAACAGATACCTCCCTGCTCTGCAGTTACTAAGTCTAGACCTCTTCTATTCTGCAATACCACCTCCGCTAAGGAGTCAACCTGGTCTTGGATATCTTGTATAGTTTCTGATATAGCTTGCACATCGGAAATTAGTTGTTGGGACAGCTTGGCATATCGAGTAAGAGAGATGCCCATACCTGCTGACCCTGTGGCTACTGCAGTTGTAATACCCAAAACTGCTAACAAAGGGGCAAACAATACTGCGCGCTTTGGTCTATAGAGAAAGTGATCAATACTAGGGATAGGAACTTCCTGACCTCCTGTGATTATATCTACATCTGGAAGGAGATAGGTCAATAAACATTGTCCCGTCCAATTTCGATGCAAATACGTATATGCAAGACTATTCCCGCACACAAAGACTGCACCATTGGTTGCACACAAGGCGTCAGTGATGCTTATTACCGTGGCACATTCATTTCCTATGATCCCTACGTCTATATCATAACCATTATTCTTTCCTGATTTAAAAACAGATGTGCAATTATCAGCATTCAGTATCAAGGATACAGTAATGGGAAGAGTAGGTATACATGTCAAGCGATTAGTATAGAGGCTTATGTTGGTGTGGCTGAAATAGGGCATAGCAACAGGACGAGGGACTCCCTGATGCAAGCAGAGCCAGCAGTCCTTAGCTAAGTCTGGTTGGGTATCGTTCAGCAACCTATAGGTAGCATTTAAAATATCTAAAGTCTGTGGATCAAGTTGCAATTTTCCTCTCACCTTTGGTAGTGCTATAGGGTGATATTTTAGTTCAGGCGGGAGTTCTTGTCGGAGCCTTTTATCTGACCCTTTATTGTCTCTTCTCGATACAAATCCTGTGGTCCTCCTCCATCTGACACATGTATGGGAGCTTTCATTCGCCAGCATATTTGATCTCTCTCTTTGCCAGGACATCCTGCTATAACCAATCCTCCGGGCCCTTTATCTCTTTAGTAGGGCGCGCTAAGGTAGCACTGAAAACAGTTTCACTGCCAAATCGGCACAGTTTGTATTGAATATAGCAGGAGCTATGTACTGCGATATGCACCTGTTTGCAGTAGCTACATAAGAGGCTCGGGTGAGTTGCATCTACTTTAGGACTGGGACTACATACCCATCGGTTATCGGCTAGGAGGTATGCTTTATGACCTCCGCAATTTATCGTGGTGATATATTGACCTAACTTAGGAAGGCTATATCCCCCTAAGCATTGACAGGGTCGTCCATACCGTTCTTGCAATATCTTGCGAACATCCGACGGGTCGCCAAAACCTGCTTCTGTTTCTGTCAGTCGTCTATATAGCATCAGGAATAAGGCCAACATCTTGACGACGAGCATTCTGTAGAAAAGAGAAGAGAGAGCTTCTCAGGAGACACTTTTCCCTGGTTTATTAATTATCCATTTGTCTCACAAGACGTTCAGGTAGCCATCGTGCGGCATCATATTCACGCCGCAAACACGCAAACTGATCCTCGTCCCCAGATTAACACTGGATCTGGACCATGCCAGGAATTGTCAAGAGGATCTTTCCATCTGACCATGGCAAAATTTGTATTTGTTGTTGAATGCCAGAATCGATCAGCTGCAGATTTTCCTTGAGCGTCCAAATTTAAAAAATTTAAAATAAAAAGGGCATGATTTAGTATGTTTCTGGGGGTACCCTTGGTAGGGTACCAATCTCCCTTTTTTATTTTTTCAATGGTAACCTTAATGGATAGATGAGCACGTTCTACCATGCCTTGGCCTTGAGGGTTATAGGGGATACCTGTGGTATGCTGAATGCGTAAAGTAGTACAGAAATCTTGAAAAGCCTTGGAAGTATATCCGGGGCCATTATCTGTTTTGATTTGTGAGGGTATGCCTGCTAGGGCAAAACAGTGTAAAAGGTGTGCCTTAACATGTTTAACAGCTTCTCCGGATTGAAGTGAGCCCATAAGAAAGCCACTGAAAGTATCAATACAGACATGAACATATTTCATAGTACCAAAGTCATTATAATGGGTAACATCCATCTGCCATAACACATTAGGTAGAAGACCTCTTGGGTTTACACCAAGGTGAGGTACAGGTAAATGCTGAATACAGGTAGTACAACTCCTAACAATTTGGCGAGCTTGTTCCTTGGTGATTTTATGCAAAAGTCTTAAAGTCTGAGCATTACAATGATGCAAGGCATGAGTACTTTGTGCTCGTTGTAAATTATCCACCATCACAGTCGTGACCAGTTTGGTAGCCATGTCAGCTATGGCATTACCCTTGGCCAATGGTCCTGGAAGACCAGAATGAGCTCTGACATGACCCAAAAAGAAAGGATGTGTCCTTCGTCGAATGATTTGTTGACATTGTAAAAATAACATGGCAGTTTCCGATATTGATTTAATCTGGGCAACCGTCTCTAAAAGAGGCACCGAATGAGCTACATAAGCACTATCAGTATATATATTGATAGGTTGTTTTGGGAAGGCACACAGAACAGCAATTATAGCCTGTAATTCAACTAATTGTGCTGAACTATATTTAGTTTTAAACTTTATTATTGTATCTTTAAAAGTATAAGCAGCAATTCCTGAAGAAGATCCATCAGTGAATACTACTAAGGCGTCGTTCAATGGTTCTTTGCTGACAACACGTGGAAAAACAAAGGCATGCAATCTACTAAATTGAATAAACTTATTGGGTGGATAATGATTATCCAGATTCCCTGCAAAAGAAGCTAATGCGAGAAGCCAAGAGTCACTGTTCTGTAAGAGCCAAGTAATTTGATCTCGGTGTAAGGTTGAATTATCGTTGATGGTTCAAACCCAAAATACTTCCTACTCTGTTCTCTTCCCAGGATAATTAGATCAGCAAGAGCATCATAATACGGTACTAAGATTCTTTTGGGGGAAGAGTGGAGATGAACCCACATGATAGGATTATCCTGCCAGAAAAGGCCTGTAGGGGTTAACTTCGTATTAAAGGTTATAAAGGTTAAAGATTTGTTATAATCTATATATGTCACAAATTGATTAGCAATTGCTGTTTCTACTTCAGTAAGGGCATCCAGAGCTTCTGGAGTCAAGGATCGAGGGGATTTTGGATTTGGATCTCCTTTTAATATATCAAATAAAGGCTGTAAGTTACCAGTAGGTATTTTTAAATACGGACGAAACCAATTTATATCTCCTAAGAGTTTTTGGAAATCATTGAGCGTTTGCAATTGGTCTTTACGAATGGTTGCTTTTTGATTAATAACCTTTGGCCCCTGGAGTTCAAAACCTAAATAAGTATAAGGGTCTTTTAATTGTACTTTTTCTGGTGCTATTTGTAGTCCAGCAGCATTCAAACTATTTTTAAGCTGATGGAAACATTGTAAAACTTCTGCTCCTATACGTCCGCTATTAGGATATCATCCATATAATGGATTATATACATCTGCTTCCAGGCTTTTCGATAGGCCGTATCGCTGTTGCTACAAACTTTTGACACAACGTTGGACTATTGGCCATGCCTTGAGGCAACACTTTCCATTGATAGCGTCTCATGGGCTCTCGGAAATTTACGGAAGGCAAACTAAATGCAAACCGTTCCTGATCATTAGGATGTAATGGTATAGTAAAGAAACAATCTTTAAGATCTAGAATAATTTTAAAGTAGCCTCTAGGGACAGCCACTGGAGAGGGCAATCCTGGTTGTAAGGCACCCATTACTACCATGGTGGCATTAATGGCTCTCAGATCTTGTAAGAGCCTCCATTTACCAGATTTTTCTTTACAACAAAGATAGGAGTATTCCAAGGGGAAATGCTCTCTACTATATGTCCAGCCTCCAGCTGTTCCTGTACTAATTGCTGGGCGGCTTGTAATTTTTCAGTGGTTAGCGGCCATTGAGCAACCCAGACAGGCGACGAGGACTTCCAAGTTATAGGATCTGCGCATCTCTGGGGTACAGGCAAGTCAATGGTCGCCATTAAAACTTCCCAAACCTCTACGATCTATTTTGCATACAGCCTGGACAGGTTCTACTATCCCATCCTCCCTTCTTCCTAGACCTTTTCCAGGGTATATCCTTGGGCTAGCATCTGTACTGTAACTACGTCATTTGGGCTACACATAATTATTTTCATTTGTGACAGCAAATCTCGACCCCATAAATTTACAGGCAGGCGAGCAATAACAAACGGTTTAATCAATCCAGAATTATTTTCTTTATCTTTCCAAGTGAGATATTTGGAACTTTGCCTGGGGTTGGTACTCTGCCCAATGCCTCTTAAATTTGTCATGGTTTCTGAAGTAGGCCAATTAGATGGCCAATCTTCCTTTCTGATAATGGTTACATCAGCTCCTGTATCTATTAGCCCATTGAATAATTTCCCATCTAACCAGAGAGTCAACGAAGGCTTATTATTGGTGATCTGTTGTACCCAATATGCATCTAAGGATTTAAAATTCTTGGCTTCTCTTTTCCTCGACTGTGTTATATGATCGGTTGCAATCAAAGGTATTAATATCAATTGAGCTATTTTCTTTCCTTGATCAATAGTTGTAATACTCTCATTAGCCTGGGCCATAATTTTAATCTCCCCTGTATAATCGTTATCAATAACTCCTGGGAAGACTTGGAGACCCTTTATGGTGACATTTTTATGCCCTAGGAGTAACCCAAAAGTTTTAGGAGGCAGGGGACCATAGACCCCTGTAGGCAAGGCTTGAGGCCCCATTTCTGGAGTCAATATTGTGTGGGTGGCGGCACAGAGGTCCAATCCTGTGCTGCCTGGGATTGCTCTATTAAGTCCTGAAAGGGGTTGTTGTTGTTCTGAGCTGGAACAAAGCTGACTGCCCCATATGCTTGTCTCGGGGCCTGAGGCTGGCCCCTCTTCTCGTTTCCCTGCTGGGGTGTTAGAGGATTTCCTTGAACATCAGTCTTAGATCTACACTGATTCATCCAGTGTTCTTCTCTTTGCATCTAGGACAGAGGCCAGGGCTTTCTCGTCAGCTTTTTTATCACTATCTTGAGCTACATTGCTGCAATTTCGAGCAAAGTGTCCTGGCCTTCCACATTTAAAGCACCCCTTTTATTTCTATCTTGCTCAGCTAGAAAGTCCTTGACTGTTTTTCCACTAAACGCTGCTGCCATGGCCAAACCTTGTTGATATGATGGTCCAATATCTGTACAAAGACGTATATATCCCGTCAAGTCAGTCTTTTTTCTATAAGGCCTAATTGCAGCTTGACAGGCTGCATTGGCATTTTCATAGGCCAACTGTTTTACATAATCTAGTCCCGCATCAGCGCTTCCAAAAATCCTGCCTGCCGTTGTGATAAGTCTGTGCACAAAGTCTGCAAATGGCTCATCCGATCCCTGTTTTACCCCTGTAAGTGAGGCTCCTAGATCTCCTTTTGCTGGGAGTTTTCTCCAGCTTTAGTGGCAGCTGTCTGAATCTGTGCAAATAATCCAGCATCGTATTGCATTTGTGCATCACCATTATCATAGTGACCAGAACCTGTCAACATATCGAGAGTCCACCCATTTCCTGCCTGGAAATTTTTCTGTGCTGTTTCCTTACACGCCTCAAGTACTCTGATTTCCATAACAGATGATCACCCCTGTGAGAACTGCTCTGACTAAAGTATTCCAGTCCCCAGGTGTAAGCCAAGTGTCTGCCACAGATTCTAATATGGCGATGGTATAGGCGCAGTGGCTCCATATTGGGAGACTGCAGTTTTCAATTCTTTTATGATAGCAAAATCAAAACCCCTATGATGTCTCCATATCGTTCCCTGATTGTCTGTGGTCTCCGTGACCGGAAAGGCAACTTTACAGTCATAATCTCTCTTCCGGGTAAGCAGCCATCTTGCCTTTAGGGACATGTTTACCAGGCTGCTGGTGCTGACGTGCGGTAGGACTTTCTTTCACTACGTCATCAACCCGCTCGTTTCCAGTTTTTAATCTTTGCAATTTAGTAATTAATGACTGATGTAATTCTTCAAGCTTTATTTGTTCTTCTAATAAGGCAATCTTATCTCTCAGTTCCTCCCTAGGATTAATATCTTCTCTCTCACCCATGGCCGCCATGACTGTAGGCGCGGAGGCCATTTTGTAGGGGGGAGGGCATGAAAATGGCGGAAGCTGGTCCAACCCATGACTTTTACGACCTCTTCTTTTAAGTTATCCCAACCAACCTCTAAAGAGCCAGGACCATGCTTATCCTGATTCTCACTCTCTATTTGTAACTTGGGATATATTTTTGGAACCTTTCTCTTTAGTTCTGTCTCAGGGGGTTCTCCTATAACCTCCTGCTTTTTCTTAACAGGAGTGGCAGCAGGCTCCTCATCATCACTCTCTAAAGATATTAAATCTGTCTCTTCTTCTAAGGGAGACTTCCTAAGATCTGCTTGAGAACTAGTCTTTAAGATTTCTTCTGTATGAGCAATAGCAATTGTTATTTCTGGAGGTCTATCTCTAGTATCTATAAGTTCTTTAACTAGATTCCAGTAACTGAAAGCAGTCACGGAACTTTCTCTGGTCCAACGTCGTCAGAAAAAGCCCGCAGTGCATCTCCTACCCGCTTCCACCTGCTTAAAGTAATAGTTCCTTCTTGTGGAAACCAGGGGCAGACATCTTTAACAAAATCAAAAAATTTAAACAAATCTTGACTTTTCACCTTTACTCCTCGTGCCTTTAAAGCTCTTCCTAATTGTTTTACATACACATCATGTTGACTCAATTCTTGTCCCATTTTGCAAATTTTTTATGCTTGTCCCCTATTTGGTGCCTATCTTTACCTCAATCCTGGCGCGGCAGGTTCCCGCAGCAGCTGAGAGGCAATTCACTCTTCTCTGTTGTCGCCGGCTCCTGGCACCGCTTCCTCACGGGGGACCCCCGTACTTCAGGCCCCACGTTGGGCGCCACTTGTCCCGACCCGCAGGATTCGTCAGCGAAGACCTAGGATTCCTCAACGCAGACCCTAAAGGGGGGGAGTGGGAATGAAGAGGACAAGAGACACGAGAAATGGAGACAAGACAGGAGTCTAATCAAGTCTCGTTTTATTGTTGAAAGTGAGCAATATTTATGCTGTACAAAAGGCGGAAGAGCCCAACAATAGACCAATCATGTTAAAGGTCAACTATGCACGAGATTACATAATGGTAAGAGTCTATGAGGAGCATGCACTGATCACGAGCACGGAAACTTCACTCAGCCAATCACGGCAATGAGCACACGTCCCAGACAGCGCAAGACCGCGCCCCTCCTGCTCCCGCTAGGCGCCATCTTTGGAAGCCTGTGGCGATGTTCTCAAACTGAAGGTCGTAAGGCGTGGTTAAGGTTCTCACAGTCCCAGTCAGGATGATGATATTCTCATGCTGGGAGCTCCGCCAAGCGCTATCTCAAATGTTACATTGTAGCATTCATGCTTGGGAGGCTTAGGATGCGGCCGGGCCGACCTGCGGTCCTGGACAGGCAAAGCTATAGGATGTGGCCGGGCCGACCCGCGGTCCCGGACAAGTAAACACCAAATTTGGAGAATGACCTTACTCTGTACAGAAAAATTATTTTAAGTTGGATTATTGACCTGAGTGTGAAAGCTAGAACTATTGCATTCCAGAGGGAAAAGTGAGAGAAAGCTTTCATAAATATAGAGTAGGTATAGATTGCTTAGAAAGGACAGAAGAGCAGGATCCATTAAAATAAATGAAAAATTAGATTTTACTTAAAAACTGTATTCTTCAAATGATGTTAATAAAAATATGGGCAGGTAAGGGCTTCCCTGGTGGTCTAGTGGGTAAGGACACCGCCTTGCAGGACAAGGGCGCCAGTTCGATCCCTGGCCTGGGAAGATCCCACGTGCTGCGAAGTGGCTGGACCAATGTGTCCAATTACCGAGCTGGAGCTCTGGAGCACATGCGCCCAGAGCCAGTGCTCTGCGACGACAGAGGCCACTGCGATGGGAGGCCCACATGGGCCAAAGAACAAAGATGGATAAAAATAGATAAATGAAAGACCAATAGAAGGGCCTGCCCGCCCCCTCCCTCCCCACCCCTCACCCACCTCCCCCCCCAAAAAAAAGAAAATATGGGCAGGTAAGACACACCATGGATGCAAATATTTGTAATGCCTATATCCAATAAAAATTTGAACCCAAAATGTGTAAGGATATCTCACAAGTCAATAATTAGAAACAACCCAATAAGAAATGGATAGAAGACTTGACTACACACTTCACAAAAGAAATATGTGAATGGCTAAAGATGAAAAATGCCCAATATCATTAATCAGAAGTAAAATATAAAATCAAACCATAATAAAGTATTATCATACATAATCAAATGGTTAAAATTTTTAAAGTGAGAACATCAAATGTTAGTGTGGACAGAGCAATTGGAACTCATATACTGCTAGTGGATATATAAAATGGTATAATTCACTTGTAATTTGATTTACCATTTGACCTAGCAATTCTACTTTTTGAAGGTTACCCAGGAATATTGAAAATAAATGCCCACAAACATTTGCAAACAAAGATATATAATATCTTTGTTAATAATGTACCCAAGGGGCTTTCCTGGTGGTCCAGTGGGTAAAGAGTCTGACTTACAGTGCAAATGGGCACCAGTTTGATCCCTGGCCTGGGAAGATCCTACATGCCGTGGAGCAGGCTGGACCGGTGTGTCCAATTACGAGCCAGTGCTCTGGAGCACATGCACTCAGAGCCAGTGCTCTCCAATGAGGAAGGCCACAACAATGGGAGGCTCACGCAGGCCAAAGAATAAATATGGGTGAAAATAAATAAATAAATAAACCCATAAAAGAGACCAATATTAAAAAAAAAATAATAATGTACCCAAACTGGAAGTAACACAAATGTTAAGCAATAGGTGATAAATTGTGACATATTTATGTAATATACTATCCTTCAGTTAGAAATGAATTATTGCTATGTGCAAATATACAGATGAATGAGGAAAAGGCATATGAACAAAAGAAATAGGATTATGGTATACAAACTACTATATGTATAATAAGCCACAAAGATATAGTGTATAGCACAAGGAATTACAATAAATTGTAATTTATAATGGCATGTAATCTGTAAAAATATTGAATCAATATGCTGTACACTGGAAACTAATATGGTAAGTTACAATGCTTCAATTTAAAAAAAAAAAATGAGACACAAAATTGTGTGTCATATAATTCCATGTATAGGAAGGTCTAGAAAGGGTAAATCTAACCTACAATGAGACAAAGTCAGTCTGAGTCTCAGGTGGTGGGCGTTGATTGGGAAAGAAGGCAAGGTGTCTCATGTGGTGATAGAGATGGTCTTGTTGGGGTTTTTCTTTCCTGATTTTAGTGGTGTTAACGTTTGTCATAACATGACAAACTGTGCACCTAAAATGGATGCATTTTAGTGTATGCATATTACACCTCTCTAAAGCTGACTAGAATAAGACAAAAAGTCAAATTACAAATTAATCAAAAGAGGAAAACTGAACTTCCCTAGTGGCCCAGTGGGTAAAGAGTCCGCCTTGCAATGCAAAGGGCACCTGTTCGATCCCTGGCCTGGGAGGATCCCACATGTCATGGAGCAGCTGGACTGGTGTGTCCAATTATGCATGAGCACTCTGGCGCGCATGCATCCAGAGCCAGTACTCAGCAGGGAGAGAGGCCACTGCAATGGTAGGCCCACACAGGCCAAGGAATAAAGATGGATGAAAACAAATAAGTAAAAAGTCAATAAAAAAGCCCCCCCCCCCCAAATTTTTTTTTAAAAAGGAAAACATTTCTACATAGTCATGATAAAGTCACCTCTGTTAACAAATAGAAACAGTATACAATCTGGCCCTCACTATAAAAATTACTGCAGGAAAAAATTGAATAAAATGATCCCAGATGGAAGTGCAAGAAGGAATAAATAGCACTGTAAAAGGTTAAGTAACACAAATGTTAAGCAATAGGTGATAAATTGTGACATATTTATGTAATATACTATCCTTCAGTTAGAAATGAATTATTGCTATGTGCAAATATACAGATGAATGAGGAAAAGGCATATGAACAAAAGAAATAGGATTATGGTATACAAACTACTATATGTATAATAAGCCACAAAGATATAGTGTATAGCACAAGGAATTACAATAAATTGTAATTTATAATGGCATGTAATCTGTAAAAATATTGAATCAATATGCTGTACACTGGAAACTAATATGGTAAGTTACAATGCTTCAATTTAAAAAAATGAGACACAAAATTGTGTGTCATATAATTCCATGTATAGGAAGGTCTAGAAAGGGTAAATCTAACCTACAATGAGACAAAGTCAGTCTGAGTCTCAGGTGGTGGGCGTTGATTGGGAAAGAAGGCAAGGTGTCTCATGTGGTGATAGAGATGGTCTTGTTGGGGTTTTTCTTTCCTGATTTTAGTGGTGTTAACGTTTGTCATAACATGACAAACTGTGCACCTAAAATGGATGCATTTTAGTGTATGCATATTACACCTCTCTAAAGCTGACTAGAATAAGACAAAAAGTCAAATTACAAATTAATCAAAAGAGGAAAACTGAACTTCCCTAGTGGCCCAGTGGGTAAAGAGTCCGCCTTGCAATGCAAAGGGCACCTGTTCGATCCCTGGCCTGGGAGGATCCCACATGTCATGGAGCAGCTGGACTGGTGTGTCCAATTATGCATGAGCACTCTGGCGCGCATGCATCCAGAGCCAGTACTCAGCAGGGAGAGAGGCCACTGCAATGGTAGGCCCACACAGGCCAAGGAATAAAGATGGATGAAAACAAATAAGTAAAAAGTCAATAAAAAAGCCCCCCCCCCCCAAATTTTTTTTTAAAAAGGAAAACATTTCTACATAGTCATGATAAAGTCACCTCTGTTAACAAATAGAAACAGTATACAATCTGGCCCCTCACTATAAAAATTACTGCAGGAAAAAAATTGAATAAAATGATCCCAGATGGAAGTGCAAGAAGGAATAAATAGCACTGTAAAAGGTTAAGTATGTAAACAAAAATAAAGCACTGTTAATCATTAAGACATCACGAACAACACCTTGTGAAGTTTATAACATTTGGAAATAAAATAGAGGAGAATAATATAAAAAATATAAAAGTTGTTACCTGTAGTTAAATGACGGTAAATGTCCTGGATTATTTAGAATTTAGCATGGCCTCTGACAGTAATATTGAGTTAATATACAGCAGATTGCCTGTATGACATTGCCCTTCTGAGCTGATTCTCAGAGCTGTGTCCACCTGTGAATGGTTGGACATGCTTCATTAATCATTTCAAAGATCCTAATATCCCACCATCAAGCATGTGAATGTATCTCCAGTGGACATCCTTTAGAGGTGTGATGAAAAGTTTTACATGTCTTGTCCATTAATATTTCAGTCGCGGAGAGTCCTTGCCTTTTATTTATTTCTAATGGTCTTAAGTGCTATCATTAGGGCATCTGACCACTTCACACGTGTTCCTGCACAAATTTCAAACATAGTTTCAAAAATCTTTTCATGGCTTTCCACTGTCCCTGCTGACTGGGTGAAACAGACGGGAATAGTGTGGTACTGAACCTTTGGCTGTTGTTGTTTACTCGCTAACTTGTGTCTGACTCTTTGTCATCCCGTGGATGGCAGGACACCAGGCCCCCGGTCTTCCACTGTCTCTCAGAGATTGCTCAAATTCACGTCTTACTGAGTCAGGGATGCTATCTAACCATCTCACCCTCTTCCATCCCCTTCTCCTTTTACTGTCTTACTCCTTTTAACATCTGACTCCTGTCCACCTATTATTGCCACATGATCACCCCAGAGACACGGTAGGAATGCACATTCTGACCTTCTTGTGGTGGATGGAGGCGGGTCCTGGCCAATATGTGTGCATGGTCTGGGCACTGAGATGTAAAATGTTTTGAACTTAGTCTCTTGTGTCCAAAGTTTCTTCTCATTAACTAAAGGACCCAAAATATGTTATGATTTGGCCTGAAAACCAGAAGCTCTGAGAATTTGGAAAATACAATCATGTGCACCTCTGTAAAAGGTATAAGTATTTTGCAGGAAAAAAATTGAATAAAATGATCCCAGATGGAAGTGCAAGAAGGAATAAATAGCACTGTAAAAGGTTAAGTATGTAAACAAAAATAAAGCACTGTTAATCATTAAGACATCACGAACAACACCTTGTGAAGTTTATAACATTTGGAAATAAAATAGAGGAGAATAATATAAAAAATATAAAAGTTGTTACCTGTAGTTAAATGACGGTAAATGTCCTGGATTATTTAGAATTTAGCATGGCCTCTGACAGTAATATTGAGTTAATATACAGCAGATTGCCTGTATGACATTGCCCTTCTGAGCTGATTCTCAGAGCTGTGTCCACCTGTGAATGGTTGGACATGCTTCATTAATCATTTCAAAGATCCTAATATCCCACCATCAAGCATGTGAATGTATCTCCAGTGGACATCCTTTAGAGGTGTGATGAAAAGTTTTACATGTCTTGTCCATTAATATTTCAGTCGCGGAGAGTCCTTGCCTTTTATTTATTTCTAATGGTCTTAAGTGCTATCATTAGGGCATCTGACCACTTCACACGTGTTCCTGCACAAATTTCAAACATAGTTTCAAAAATCTTTTCATGGCTTTCCACTGTCCCTGCTGACTGGGTGAAACAGACGGGAATAGTGTGGTACTGAACCTTTGGCTGTTGTTGTTTACTCGCTAACTTGTGTCTGACTCTTTGTCATCCCGTGGATGGCAGGACACCAGGCCCCCGGTCTTCCACTGTCTCTCAGAGATTGCTCAAATTCACGTCTTACTGAGTCAGGGATGCTATCTAACCATCTCACCCTCTTCCATCCCCTTCTCCTTTTACTGTCTTACTCCTTTTAACATCTGACTCCTGTCCACCTATTATTGCCACATGATCACCCCAGAGACACGGTAGGAATGCACATTCTGACCTTCTTGTGGTGGATGGAGGCGGGTCCTGGCCAATATGTGTGCATGGTCTGGGCACTGAGATGTAAAATGTTTTGAACTTAGTCTCTTGTGTCCAAAGTTTCTTCTCATTAACTAAAGGACCCAAAATATGTTATGATTTGGCCTGAAAACCAGAAGCTCTGAGAATTTGGGCAGACCCCAAAACACGTTAACTGAAATTATATCATTCATGTGTACTCAGTCATGTATGACTCTTTGCGCTCACATAGACTGTAGCCCTCTAGGCTCCTCTGTCCATGGGGTTTCCCAGGGAAGCATACTGGAGTGGTTTGCCATTTCCTTCTCCAGAGGATCTTCCCAACCTAGGGACTGAACCTGCATCTCCTGCATTGGCAGGTGTTTTCTTTACCACTGAGCCACCAGGGAAGCCCATATCATTTATACTCACATGTTAGTATAAGTCACATGTTTGGAGAAACCTTTATTATCTGCATATGTAACTATTTTCAGACTGTTTCACCCAACTATCTAACCTCTGTTAGATGCCATGTTTATCAAGGCACCTGATATGTATTTTATGATATTCTAAAACTCGCTTGTTTACTTATGTGTTTCAAGTTTGGACTCTGGACTTGTGGATCACAAGTGCTGTCTCGATGTTCTATATTTCCTGTGCCTTAAATATAATAGTAACTTAATTAAAATATTTAAAGGAATTATTGTATTGATTAGTTGAGAATGCAGGATTGAATGGATAAACAGTATCAACATTAAGATTATTATAAAAGTCATTCTATTCCTTCTGGATTTAGCCAGCTTCTTTCTATGCTAGCTATTTACATCTTGTAATTTAATTAATTACTTCTATAATTTAAGATCCCTTTTGACTGCTAGTTAACTCAGGAAATATAGCTTCAAGGAATCAGTTTGATTTATCATGCTATTACAAACAGTATATTAAAATTTCAGGTTAACAGGGGAATTATAGCATAATTATGAGCCTCCAAAGACAAGTTCAATCCTCTATAGCTGCTACCTCAAGGAAAGACCCAAGAGAATACATGAATATGTAACATGGTGTGTTGAAAGTTTTTCTCAGTTTTCATCATTCCCCAACTGGAATGGAAACATCAGCTCTGAATTATTTTATTCTTTTTAAAATTTTCCCTTTTAAAAACAGCCCTGATAACTTTTAGGGCATAGTAATGACATAAGTATCTACAAAATTAAGTTTTGCCAAAGAATATTAGAAGATATGAGGAGTTCATTATAGAAGTATTAAAATTATCCATTCTTCTTTATTTTCTAGAACTTCTTCATGCCATTCTAACTCATCTTTCTCTATTTATCTCTTCTCTTATCCCTTTTTCAATTGTATGAAGAAGAAATGTGTGAGGAGGGATTATGGGCAGATCCTCCAAGTTTCAGAGTGATCTTTACTAGGACAATCATAGCACATAAGTGGCAAATGTTGAAGAGGGGAAATGTTTAGACATATGAAATGTAATACAATAGCTTTATCTCCTAATGGAAATCTCTGACAACTTAAAGTTATTACGGATTTTAACAAGGAAGGCAAGAACAGCATGGAGAGAAAGCGAAGGCACCTGTTTAGGAGTGATATAGAATATGCTGAGGTCCATCAGAAGTTGAGTCCCTCAGAAAGTAAATAAACACACTGGGAAATAAAGCAGTCTATAGAAGAGACAACATTTTACAGAAATGAGACTAAAATATGTGAAGGTTGGTTACTACAGGATAAGACAATATTTTTCCTTGAGAAGGCCACAACTTAATATGCAGCACATAAATAAACAGTGTGATGAAGCATTTAGAACCTAAATCCGGCAGAGGTAAGGTGCTTTTCATAGTATATGGGGAGAAAAGTAGTTTAAAGGAAACTACATTTGATATGTAAAATGCAACTGTACAAAATTCTGTGCTTCATTATTTCAACGATTATTGGTGTTCATTGACCTGCTCCCCAAATACTTAAAAGTTTCCTGATATTTTGTGATAGCAGTGTGGGTAGAACTTAACCCCATAGGATTTAGTGCCCAGTTTCTGGCGTTAAACCTTGACCATATTCCTTACTAACTGTGTGAATCTGAGTAAGCAACCTGACTGTCTTCAGTTTCTCACCTTATATATCAGCAGTACCCATAGGTATCAATATATCACCTTGTATATCAACAGCACCATGATTAAATTATTAAGGATTTGGTGTATCCCAAGTTCAATAATGTTTACATTTTTGCCTCTGAATTGATCTAGAATAATTTAATAATTTAATTTAATTTGGTATAATGTAATTTTCAAGGATTTTATCATTGTTAAATTCCTTGAAAACCAGTAGATATGATAAGACAAAATTTATCAAAATAATCAGAATAATTACACTGTGAATAATGGTGATAAACATGACTATAATTTATTATTATCAATGATTTAAAGAAAGATACATTCATGCATCTTCCAAATGCTGTGTCTGGGGAATCACTGAAATAAAATGTAGAAGGAATGATTCTGAGAATTATGCTGGCTGGCTGGTGGTCCCATGTTTGACTTTTAAAACTTTAAGAATTTATTGTGACTTGATACCAAGTTAACGAAATGACTATTTAGGAGATAAAGCTATTGCATCACACTTCATATATCCAAACATTTCCCCCTCTTCTACTACTTCATTTAATCCTCCTAACAGTGTTGCGAGAGAAGGTCTTTCACAGATGATAAATTGAGATACAGAGCATAAAATTATTTCTAAACTTAGTTGAGCCAATATTTGCTTTTGTTTGCATGCAGTTACTGCACTTCATCCATTGCACGTGGAAGTCCTCTAGTATGAGCTGTGTAGCTATGCACTGGGTTTTTTAAGGGTGTTTTGTCTTTACCAGGCCTCATTTTTCTAACTTGGAAAAAATATATATTGAAATCCCATGCTACCAGGTGACTTAATTACACTTTTATTTTTCTGCTTTCTAAATAGGCAGCACCCTTGGCTCCAGTCTGCAATGTAGGGTGGCCCTGTCCCAGAGCAGGTTGAGGTTTGGTGAATCTGAATTTCCAAGACACTAAAATATTGAGAAAAGCCATGCTCTGGGCAACATGACTGTTACCACCATCCATAGTAAAATGACCCAGCATAGAATGGCTGTGCTGAATCTGGGCACCTGGTGTGTTAGTACAGGAATTCAAGGTCAGATTATGTGATGCAGACTGGAGGTGTCTGATGGTAGCCTCCTCCTGATCACACTGACCAAACCTGACTGTCTTCAGTTTCTCACCTTATATATCAGCAGTACCCATAGGTATCAATATATCACCTTGTATATCAACAGCACCATGATTAAATTATTAAGGATTTGGTGTATCCCAAGTTCAATAATGTTTACATTTTTGCCTCTGAATTGATCTAGAATAATTTAATAATTTAATTTAATTTGGTATAATGTAATTTTCAAGGATTTTATCATTGTTAAATTCCTTGAAAACCAGTAGATATGATAAGACAAAATTTATCAAAATAATCAGAATAATTACACTGTGAATAATGGTGATAAACATGACTATAATTTATTATTATCAATGATTTAAAGAAAGATACATTCATGCATCTTCCAAATGCTGTGTCTGGGGAATCACTGAAATAAAATGTAGAAGGAATGATTCTGAGAATTATGCTGGCTGGCTGGTGGTCCCATGTTTGACTTTTAAAACTTTAAGAATTTATTGTGACTTGATACCAAGTTAACGAAATGACTATTTAGGAGATAAAGCTATTGCATCACACTTCATATATCCAAACATTTCCCCCTCTTCTACTACTTCATTTAATCCTCCTAACAGTGTTGCGAGAGAAGGTCTTTCACAGATGATAAATTGAGATACAGAGCATAAAATTATTTCTAAACTTAGTTGAGCCAATATTTGCTTTTGTTTGCATGCAGTTACTGCACTTCATCCATTGCACGTGGAAGTCCTCTAGTATGAGCTGTGTAGCTATGCACTGGGTTTTTTAAGGGTGTTTTGTCTTTACCAGGCCTCATTTTTCTAACTTGGAAAAAATATATATTGAAATCCCATGCTACCAGGTGACTTAATTACACTTTTATTTTTCTGCTTTCTAAATAGGCAGCACCCTTGGCTCCAGTCTGCAATGTAGGGTGGCCCTGTCCCAGAGCAGGTTGAGGTTTGGTGAATCTGAATTTCCAAGACACTAAAATATTGAGAAAAGCCATGCTCTGGGCAACATGACTGTTACCACCATCCATAGTAAAATGACCCAGCATAGAATGGCTGTGCTGAATCTGGGCACCTGGTGTGTTAGTACAGGAATTCAAGGTCAGATTATGTGATGCAGACTGGAGGTGTCTGATGGTAGCCTCCTCCTGATCACACTGACCAAACCTGAGACAACGCAGGCTTCTCTCAAGGTGGTCATGGTTCCCAGTCACTGAAAGGAGCCTGTCAGAGCCACAGTTTGTCCTGGAAGACCTACCTAGACAGACAACAAGCTGCTCAGAAGTGTGGGATTCTTTCCATGTGGGAGCAGTGACCAGGGTCAAGATGTGCTGGGAAGAGGGGTAGTTACCTTGGGACTTTCGTGTACAGACACACACACACACACAGCCACAAAAAGGACTGAGGGGGCAGGTGCACAGCTGCATCTCTGAGTAAGTGACCTCTGATGATTGTGGCTGTTCTTGAACAGTGTCACCCAATTTGTGTGCATATGATATAAATAATGAAGCATATTATCAACTTAGGTATATATAAAAAACTCACTCCTCTACACCCAAGATTCAGGCTGAATATGTACTTTTTTAAAAGGTAAGAATGATCTTGCAGGTCAATCATGTATCTGTAAGAGGAGGAAAAAAAGTAACATAAATCTATTGCAGAGAAATGAGTTCATAGATCAAAATTTAGGCATGTTTATTAAAAAATTTGAATTTTTAAAATCCTCAAAAAAATTGTGGAATATATATTTCTGACTATGCAGGTTTGAATAAAGTTTTAATACAAAACTATATACATAATGCATTTCATGTTGAAGAAATGCATATTACTATATGCATTTTACTATATGCATAGTATATCAATATTACTATATATTACTATATTATACTATTCTACTACTATTTTTAAATAAGGATATCTACATCACAGAGATTATTTGCTCTGTGAATGTTACTTTGTCTTGAAGGTTTAACAGAGCTTTCTTGACTTCCTTGTTCCTCAGTGTGTAGACCACAGGGTTCAGAAGGGGAGTCAACACAGTGTAGAAAACAGCCACAATCCCATCCATAGCCTCCCTGGAGCCTGGCCTCAGGTAAATGAAAACACAGGGAAAAAAGAAACAAAGGACCACAATGCAGTGGGAGGCACAGGTCTGGAAGGCTCTCCATCTCCCCTCTGAGGAGCACATCTTCAGGATGCAATGGATTATGGACACATAGGACAGCACTATCAGGAAAAAGCAGCCCAACGCTACTACCCCTATGTTCACAAAGATCACTGTCTCGTTGGCAGAGGTGTCTGCACAGGCCAGTTTGAGGATGGGCGGTGCATCACAGAAATAATACTGGATCTGGTTGGGTCCACAGAAGGGTAAATGGAATGTCAGTGTGGTCTGGACAGCCGAGTGCAGAGAGCCACTCAGCCACGTGGTGGCGGCCAGGAGGGCACACGTCCTCCCACTCATCATGCTGGCGTACCTGAGCGGGTAACTGATGGCCAGGAACCGGTCATAGGACATGACCGTGTAGAGGAAGCACTCGGTGCTGCCCAGGAAGTGGAAGGAGTAGAGCTGGGCCACACAGCTGTGAAAGGAGATAGCACTGCCTTCTGCGGACATCAGGGTCATCAGCAATTTGGGCACAGTGACTGTGGAGAACCACGTGTCAATGAAGGAGAGGTTGGTCAGGAAGTAGTACATGGGGGTGTGCAGGTGGGGATCCACCATGATCACCAGCAGGATGAGGAGGTTCCCCACCACAGTGAGGACATAGACCACCAGGAAGATTCCAAAGAGGAATGTGTCCAGCTCTGGTGCATGGGGAAGGCCCGTGAGGACGAAGGCTGTCACTACGCTCACGTTTGTCATTTCTCCACGCTTTTGGTTTCTCTCTATGGGAACACCAAGAGCATCCAGCATTTAAGTGAGAACTGAGAACCTGTGTTCTATATAGAAGCTACATCATGCAATGTAGATAATTCTAGAGGCAAACTCAACTTTGTTTATTATGAACCTTCTTTGAAAAATGTAATGATTTCATCATCATCCTTTCCCAGAAACACACATACATATATGCCAAAGGAGGCAGAGAAATTCATTGCATCCACAAATTTAGTAGCATAAAGCAATTCAAATTTACTGTCTTAACATTTTTTTGACTCATGTCAGCTGGGTTTCCCTGGTCAAGGACTCACCACATTGAAATCAAGGTATCAGCTGAGTCTATAATCTTGTCTGAAGCTCGGCATTCACTTTTCTTTTTTTTTTTAATAATATTATTTTATTATTATTTTGGGGGGGCGGGGTGGGGTGGGCCACTTCTATTGGTCTTTCATGTATTCAGTTTCATCCATCTTTGTTCTCTGGCTCGTGTGGGCCTCCCATCACGGCGGCCTCTGTTGTCGCAGAGCACCGGCTCCGGGCGCATGCGCTCCAGAACTCCGGCTTGGTAATTGGACACATGGGTCCAGCCACTCCGCGGCACATGGGATCTTCCCAGGCCAGGGAGAGAACCGGCGCCCCTTGCACTGCAAGGCGGTGTCCTTACCCACTGGACCACCAGGGAAGCCCCGGCATTCACTTCTAAACTTATAGAGATGTTTGGTGTTCAGTTCCCTTGAAGCTTTGGACTGCTCAGTAAATGATAAGGAATCACACAACACTGTGCCTTTTATTACAAAATTGTCATATACATAGATACACACACAGCCACATAATTGTATATATGTTATATACTATACATATTATATATTTACTATATGTATAGTATGTAATATATGTGTATATCATATATGTGTAAATAGAAAATAAATTCTGATTTTGCTATACAGACCTCTCAATTTCAAAAACTACAACTTTGAGGAAAATTTCATCACTGGTATTGGTACTGGTGTCTTATTAACAGCACTACCTGTTTATATAGGAAATACTCTCAAAGAAGTTTAAGAATCTAAACTCTGTACAAAATTCTTACAACCTCCCATATGATTGATAAAATACCAGCCGTCATAACATTGCTGGTAGGATGCTTGTCTTAGGTGAGAGTATGCTTTATGAGGCAGTAAGAACAGAGTTCATACTTGTTCTCCCAACCACAGTCTCCTGGGCAGGTGCTTGTTTCTACATACATACTTAAGTCTTAAATATACAAATATTTTGTAGTATTGACCTTGTTACAGATGGTATCCCTCCCCCCCTCTTCCACTCCTCATATTCAAAAAATCCAAGGCCAATGACTCCCTTTTTTATTATGAACCTTCTTTGAAAAATGTAATGATTTCATCATCATCCTTTCCCAGAAACACACATACATATATGCCAAAGGAGGCAGAGAAATTCATTGCATCCACAAATTTAGTAGCATAAAGCAATTCAAATTTACTGTCTTAACATTTTTTTGACTCATGTCAGCTGGGTTTCCCTGGTCAAGGACTCACCACATTGAAATCAAGGTATCAGCTGAGTCTATAATCTTGTCTGAAGCTCGGCATTCACTTTTCTTTTTTTTTTTAATAATATTATTTTATTATTATTTTGTGGGGGCGGGGTGGGGTGGGCCACTTCTATTGGTCTTTCATGTATTCAGTTTCATCCATCTTTGTTCTCTGGCTCGTGTGGGCCTCCCATCACGGCGGCCTCTGTTGTCGCAGAGCACCGGCTCCGGGCGCATGCGCTCCAGAACTCCGGCTTGGTAATTGGACACATGGGTCCAGCCACTCCGCGGCACATGGGATCTTCCCAGGCCAGGGAGAGAACCGGCGCCCCTTGCACTGCAAGGCGGTGTCCTTACCCACTGGACCACCAGGGAAGCCCCGGCATTCACTTCTAAACTTATAGAGATGTTTGGTGTTCAGTTCCCTTGAAGCTTTGGACTGCTCAGTAAATGATAAGGAATCACACAACACTGTGCCTTTTATTACAAAATTGTCATATACATAGATACACACACAGCCACATAATTGTATATATGTTATATACTATACATATTATATATTTACTATATGTATAGTATGTAATATATGTGTATATCATATATGTGTAAATAGAAAATAAATTCTGATTTTGCTATACAGACCTCTCAATTTCAAAAACTACAACTTTGAGGAAAATTTCATCACTGGTATTGGTACTGGTGTCTTATTAACAGCACTACCTGTTTATATAGGAAATACTCTCAAAGAAGTTTAAGAATCTAAACTCTGTACAAAATTCTTACAACCTCCCATATGATTGATAAAATACCAGCCGTCATAACATTGCTGGTAGGATGCTTGTCTTAGGTGAGAGTATGCTTTATGAGGCAGTAAGAACAGAGTTCATACTTGTTCTCCCAACCACAGTCTCCTGGGCAGGTGCTTGTTTCTACATACATACTTAAGTCTTAAATATCCAAATATTTTGTAGTATTGACTTTGTTACAGATGGTATCCCTCCCCCCATCTTCCACTCCTCATATTCATAAATCCAGGCAATGCCCCCAGAAGGGAAGACAATTCCATCAAGTATCTGATTTGTTTTTAAAACCTTCTACCTGTGAAAGACAGGAAAGGAAAAGATAGAACCACTGTAGAGAAAAGGGCCTATGCCAGCTTGAAGTCAAGAAAAGTTGGATTTGTGTAAAATGAAAAGTGAGGAAGAAATTTTGTTTGTCATCTAATGCAAAATATTGTGGAGGTCAAGATTGTTATTATTTTTTGACTGATAATTCACCAACATTGGAGAAATGAGGTTCTCTTTTCTTAGTAAAGCCCATGCAAAATGATCCTATGTCTACACAATGTGGCTTGAGTTACATTAAAGCTATACTTTTCAAATAAGAGAAAAATAACATAGAATTATCTTAATCATCTATATGGATATCGGAGTGCAAAAAATGGAAATTTCTATTGTACCAGTGGGATTCCACCACCAATGGGATTTCACATTTAGATTGGATAAAGTATGAAAATTTTCATCAGGTGAATTACAAGGTGACCAGAGACCTAAGGTGGAACATCAGTGAGAGGCATCAGTGTTTGACATGTCTGTTCATGCCATAGCAACTTAGTCCCTATTCATAAGTCCTTACTATAGATAGTATATATACATCAATGTGTTTATGTTGTGTATACAGTTGACTCTTGAACAATGCAGGGCTTGGTGACACCAACTTCTCACTCAGCCCCCATGCAGCCAAAATCCACATGTAACTTTTTTTTTTTTTTTAAACCTTTATTTTACTTTTAACTTTTACATATTTTTGTTTTTTACAGACATGCATGTTCTCATATTAGTCACATGTATATCCCTTCCTCCCTCCCGACAAAGAAGTTTAAGAATCTAAACTCTGTACAAAATTCTTACAACCTCCCATATGATTGATAAAATACCAGCCGTCATAACATTGCTGGTAGGATGCTTGTCTTAGGTGAGAGTATGCTTTATGAGGCAGTAAGAACAGAGTTCATACTTGTTCTCCCAACCACAGTCTCCTGGGCAGGTGCTTGTTTCTACATACATACTTAAGTCTTAAATATCCAAATATTTTGTAGTATTGACTTTGTTACAGATGGTATCCCTCCCCCCATCTTCCACTCCTCATATTCATAAATCCAGGCAATGCCCCCAGAAGGGAAGACAATTCCATCAAGTATCTGATTTGTTTTTAAAACCTTCTACCTGTGAAAGACAGGAAAGGAAAAGATAGAACCACTGTAGAGAAAAGGGCCTATGCCAGCTTGAAGTCAAGAAAAGTTGGATTTGTGTAAAATGAAAAGTGAGGAAGAAATTTTGTTTGTCATCTAATGCAAAATATTGTGGAGGTCAAGATTGTTATTATTTTTTGACTGATAATTCACCAACATTGGAGAAATGAGGTTCTCTTTTCTTAGTAAAGCCCATGCAAAATGATCCTATGTCTACACAATGTGGCTTGAGTTACATTAAAGCTATACTTTTCAAATAAGAGAAAAATAACATAGAATTATCTTAATCATCTATATGGATATCGGAGTGCAAAAAATGGAAATTTCTATTGTACCAGTGGGATTCCACCACCAATGGGATTTCACATTTAGATTGGATAAAGTATGAAAATTTTCATCAGGTGAATTACAAGGTGACCAGAGACCTAAGGTGGAACATCAGTGAGAGGCATCAGTGTTTGACATGTCTGTTCATGCCATAGCAACTTAGTCCCTATTCATAAGTCCTTACTATAGATAGTATATATACATCAATGTGTTTATGTTGTGTATACAGTTGACTCTTGAACAATGCAGGGCTTGGTGACACCAACTTCTCACTCAGCCCCCATGCAGCCAAAATCCACATGTAACTTTTATTTTTTTTTTTAAACCTTTTTTTACTTTTAACTTTTACAGAGTTTTTTGTTCACAGACATGCATGTTCTCAGATTAGTCACATGTATATCCCCCTTCCTCCCTCCCGACCATCACACAGCACCCCTGAAGGATCCCCTTTTCTCACAGAGCAATGACTAGAGCTATTTTCTTCACTTATGATAGTACAGGCCTTCATGCTACTTCCCTTACGCCTCTCAACTACTGTTCCTTCCCCACAATGTCCATATGTCCACTGTCCATGTCTGTCTTTCTGTCGCTTCACTGCATGTGCCATCATCACCATCCTACTAGATTCCATATATATGTGTTAATATACTGTATTTGTCCTTCTCTTTCTGACTGACTTCACTTTTTAGGATACGTTCTAGATCCAGCCACCTCATGAGGGCTGATTCTTCTGCATTTCTCTTTACAGCTGTGTAGTATTCCATTGTATATATGTACCAGAGCTTTTGGATCCATTCGTTCGTCGATGGGCATCTAGGTTCCTTCCATGTTCTAGCTATTGTATAGAGAGCTGCAATGAACATTGGGGTACAGGTTTTGACTCCTCAGAAACTTCTCTACTAATATCCTACTGTTGATTTGAAGCCTTACAGATAACATAGCTGTTGATTAATACATATTTTGTATGTTATATGTATTATATAATACATTCTTAGAGTAAGCTAAAGAAAAGAAAATTTTATAAAGAAATCATAAGGAAGAGAAAATACCCTTTTCGTACTGTGCTTGTGGATACTATGTCAACTGTGTACACAATGGATTACCTGTGTGGCATCACCTATGTCAATACTGTCTTATAGAAGACACTGTAGATGATATACCTATCACAAGACATCAAAAATGAAAACATAAAGTGAAAAAAACTCGTATTTATTTACAGCTAGAACAATTCATGGCTTCCTTGAACTGGTGGCTCAGAGATGAAGAATCTGCCTGCCAATAGATTGGATAAAGTATGAAAATTTTCATCAGGTGAATTACAAGGTGACCAGAGACCTAAGGTGGAACATCAGTGAGAGGCATCAGTGTTTGACATGTCTGTTCATGCCATAGCAACTTAGTCCCTATTCATAAGTCCTTACTATAGATAGTATATATACATCAATGTGTTTATGTTGTGTATACAGTTGACTCTTGAACAATGCAGGGCTTGGTGACACCAACTTCTCACTCAGCCCCCATGCAGCCAAAATCCACATGTAACTTTTTTTTTTTTTTTTTTTTTTTTTTTTTTTTTTAAACCTTTATTTTACTTTTAACTTTTACAGAGTTTTTTTGTTCACAGACATGCATGTTCTCAGATTAGTCACATGTATATCCCCCCCTTCCCTCCCCTCCCGACCATCACACAGCACCCCTGAAGGATCCCCTTTTCTCACAGAGCAATGACTAGAGCTATTTTCTTCACTTATGATAGTACAGGCCTTCATGCTACTTCCCTTACGCCTCTCAACTACTGTTCCTTCCCCACAATGTCCATATGTCCACTGTCCATGTCTGTCTTTCTGTCGCTTCACTGCATGTGCCATCATCACCATCCTACTAGATTCCATATATATGTGTTAATATACTGTATTTGTCCTTCTCTTTCTGACTGACTTCACTATTTAGGATACGTTCTAGATCCAGCCACCTCATGAGGGCTGATTCTTCTGCATTTCTCTTTACAGCTGTGTAGTATTCCATTGTATATATGTACCAGAGCTTTTGGATCCATTCGTTCGTCGATGGGCATCTAGGTTCCTTCCATGTTCTAGCTATTGTATAGAGAGCTGCAATGAACATTGGGGTACAGGTTTTGACTCCTCAGAAACTTCTCTACTAATATCCTACTGTTGATTTGAAGCCTTACAGATAACATAGCTGTTGATTAATACATATTTTGTATGTTATATGTATTATATAATACATTCTTAGAGTAAGCTAAAGAAAAGAAAATTTTATAAAGAAATCATAAGGAAGAGAAAATACCCTTTTCGTACTGTGCTTGTGGATACTATGTCAACTGTGTACACAATGGATTACCTGTGTGGCATCACCTATGTCAATACTGTCTTATAGAAGACACTGTAGATGATATACCTATCACAAGACATCAAAAATGAAAACATAAAGTGAAAAAAACTCGTATTTATTTACAGCTAGAACAATTCATGGCTTCCTTGAACTGGTGGCTCAGAGATGAAGAATCTGCCTGCCAATGCAGGAGACATGAGTTTAATCCCTGGGTCAGGAAGATCCCCCGGAGAAGGAAATGATGACCTACTCCAGTACTCTTGTCTAGAAAATCCCGTGGACAGAAGAACCTGGCAGGCTTCAGTCCATAGGGTCACAAGTCAGACACATCTTAGTGACTAAAGTAACAAAACAGTAATGGTTCACGCACTGATAAGAATGAGGCAGCTGTAGGATTGTTTCAGGGTAGCCTGGCCCATATACTAACAAATGAATTCCTAGAAAATTCTTGTGTCATGCAGTATTACACTTATATCCATTATACTTTATTAAAAACATTACTACTTAAAAAAAAGACCACAGCTATGATGATAGGCTAATACAGTTTCTTCCATGATGATAGAGGCATTCTGTATGGTAATGTAAGCCTTTAAAATCAGTTATGAGATTTGGTACCAAAGTTAATGCAATATTAGTTTTATATTAAGTTTTTTTCTCTCACCTTATGCCTATATAAGAATATACTAGTAGCTACATATATTTTATGCATTTATAACATACCTTTTTCTTAATTTTTTCAATATTTCTAGGCTGCACTCCTTGAGATTTTTTAAAATTGTTGTAAAGCTCCAAAAATACTTCCAATATACTTATTGGAAAAAGTCCGCGTGTAAATGCAGCACAGTGTTCAAACCCATGTTATTGAAAGGTCAACTGTATATATGTGTGAGATACATATATATATATATATATATAGAGAGAGAGAGAGAGAGAGAGACTTGAAAACTATGTTTAGGTGGAAATCCAATAATCCCCAAGTAACGTATCTCTGAGTGAAAGTTTAAAAAGGAAAATAAGGGGAAATAAGAGAAATCTACCTTTTTAAGAACTCACCTTCCAATATGTGATTCCTTTCAATACAAATCTCATGTCTGTTTTTCTTTTCTTTTGTTTAACCAAAACTTTAAGCATTCTACATGCTGTGTTGAGCTATTTGTTTGCACATTACTACTTAAAGAAGAAATACTACTCTGTTTGCTCGATGAGAAAGAATGGTTAAGTTCTGTTCAAGGATTCAACTAGTTTAAGTGCAGAGAATGGAAACTAAGCTATAAGTTGATCATGGCTTCCTTGAACTGGTGGCTCAGAGATGAAGAATCTGCCTGCCAATGCAGGAGACATGAGTTTAATCCCTGGGTCAGGAAGATCCCCCGGAGAAGGAAATGATGACCTACTCCAGTACTCTTGTCTAGAAAATCCCGTGGACAGAAGAACCTGGCAGGCTTCAGTCCATAGGGTCACAAGTCAGACACATCTTAGTGACTAAAGTAACAAAACAGTAATGGTTCACGCACTGATAAGAATGAGGCAGCTGTAGGATTGTTTCAGGGTAGCCTGGCCCATATACTAACAAATGAATTCCTAGAAAATTCTTGTGTCATGCAGTATTACACTTATATCCATTATACTTTATTAAAAACATTACTACTTAAAAAAAAGACCACAGCTATGATGATAGGCTAATACAGTTTCTTCCATGATGATAGAGGCATTCTGTATGGTAATGTAAGCCTTTAAAATCAGTTATGAGATTTGGTACCAAAGTTAATGCAATATTAGTTTTATATTAAGTTTTTTTCTCTCACCTTATGCCTATATAAGAATATACTAGTAGCTACATATATTTTATGCATTTATAACATACCTTTTTCTTAATTTTTTCAATATTTCTAGGCTGCACTCCTTGAGATTTTTTAAAATTGTTGTAAAGCTCCAAAAATACTTCCAATATACTTATTGGAAAAAGTCCGCGTGTAAATGCAGCACAGTGTTCAAACCCATGTTATTGAAAGGTCAACTGTATATATGTGTGAGATACATATATATATATATATATATAGAGAGAGAGAGAGAGAGAGAGAGAGACTTGAAAACTATGTTTAGGTGGAAATCCAATAATCCCCAAGTAACGTATCTCTGAGTGAAAGTTTAAAAAGGAAAATAAGGGGAAATAAGAGAAATCTACCTTTTTAAGAACTCACCTTCCAATATGTGATTCCTTTCAATACAAATCTCATGTCTGTTTTTCTTTTCTTTTGTTTAACCAAAACTTTAAGCATTCTACATGCTGTGTTGAGCTATTTGTTTGCACATTACTACTTAAAGAAGAAATACTACTCTGTTTGCTCGATGAGAAAGAATGGTTAAGTTCTGTTCAAGGATTCAACTAGTTTAAGTGCAGAGAATGGAAACTAACATAGCTAGATAGGCAGATTAACTTGATCTAGTGTCTCAGGGGATAGGATTACTCTTGGGTCTTTAAGTTCCCTTGATGAGTGGAAAAACAACAAAAAAAATTAATGAAAGCTTTTCTTTTATTAATTATATTTATGTTTCCTATGTGTTTGTTATTTGAACCCTCTTGAGAAGAGTTCACATCTTTCTGGAACTAATATTTACCCCTAAGAAGAAAGAAGGCTCCAGCTTCCCTGTTCCCTCGAAGGGGAGGCAGGTAGACACATAACTGCTTCCTCTCAACTTAAATGGTCCAGAATCCACAAGCTCATCACCTGCTGGAACTGTCCATCTCACTGGCACTCTGTCCCATCATCTGCACGTGGTTGATGTTGTCAGCTATGCATATACACATATCCCCCTTCCTTGGATTTCCTTCCCATGTAGGTCACCATAGAGCACTGAATAGAGTCCCCTCTGCTGTACAGTCAGGTCTTACTAGCTGCCTATTTTATACACAGAACTGATTGTCTCCCAATCTCCCAACCCATCCCACCCTCCCCTCTCCCCTTGATGTCCATACGTTTGTTCTCTGCATCAGGAGCAGAAGGATATTACTGAGGTTATTAAACTAACCTGGTTGATGTGGAAGTGATGCAAACATTTAAACATACAAAACTAATAATACAACATTAATGATGTCATTACTTTTAAACTATGTGCATTATTATATGTGTAAAGAAATAAGAATATTTAAGAATTGGATATTGTCTTCTGAATTGCAGGGTAGTCCATAATTCAGAATTTAAGTGAGAGAAACAAGCTAAACAAAATTTTATGTTTCAGTGGAAATGTACCCTTCCACACATACACACATTCATGTAAGAAACAATCCAGTAAAGTCAAAGAACCAAACCTGTAAAAGGAATAGGGAACAGGCAGGATGATTGCAAAATCATGTCTAATGAATAGTTGGTGAGGGTCCACTGCTGCCTCTGTCCAACCCAGCCCCACAGAGGGCTGCAAGCACCCACACATAGCCCCCTGGAAGCATGGTTGGCATGGAGTCAGTCCTGCCTTTCAAAACCAGACATTGTTGGTGCTGTCACTGCCGTCATCTAGATTCATCCTCCCTTGTGCGTGCTTGTTATTGCTGCTTGCTTCTGATCCAAAGTCGAGGTTGATGAATCGTACTGGTCAAGCCTAGATCCCATTCCCATGTTCTGTATTTGCTAGAGTGAGTAGGGAAGCATCAGATATTTGGGTTTCTGTAGCAGAAAGCAGTACCATATACAGGGAGAGTATAGAAGATATACAGCCAAAGTATATGAACAATTAAGTATAATCAAATTTTTGTAACTTTGGGAAATTGAGCATATATATGTGAAAGCCTATAAAATATATACTTAAAACATTTATTATAAAATTAGCAACTTTTATTAGTGGCTCAGATGGTAAAGAATCTGCCTGCAATGGAGGAGATCAGGTTCAGTCACTGGATCAAGAAGATCCCCTGGGAAAGGGAATGGCTACCCACTCCCTTTGGTGCGTGTTTTGACTCAGCATATAAAGCAACTATTTCATCTGGTGCCAGGCTGACAGGAAGATGTCAGCCAGGAAGGCTGATGTCCTAGTGGACAGGAAGATGTCCTAGTGCTTAAGAGAAAAAATAACCATGCCAGACTTTGGGGAAACACTGTGCCTGTTCTCAGCATGGACATCAATTCACCAAAATCATGTTTCAGCAATAATTTTCAGTATATAGTAGTAATTTTGAGTATACATGACTGATTTTAGATTCTATCCATGGGTTGCATGCAACTTCACTATGCTGAACTGAAAAAAAAAAAAAAAAAACCTTGACTTCTCTCAGTTGTGACATTCAGCTCATTCACCAAAAATGCATACAAAATGGGTGTTTAGTTTATTGCAGTTGTCACACAATTAAATGGATGATTGAATCAATAGTCCTTTCTTCTTGCTGGATTCAACAGATATTTCCTGCTCAGCCTTGCTCTTCAGGCACTAGAACCAAGAACCAGGTGTGTACCTGAATGTGCTTGCAAAGATTAAAAGTGGGTCATGACATCTTGGGCCACAAATCTAACCTCAGTCAGTTCAAGAAAACCGAAATTATATCAACCATCTTCTCGGACCACAATGCAATAAGACTAGAGATCAACTACCAGAAAAAAACCCCTAAAAACACAAACACATGGAGATTAAACAATACATACCTAAAAAGCCAACTGATCATTGAGGAAATCAAAGGAGAAATTAAACAATTCCTAGAAGAAAATGACAATGAACACACGACAGTGCATAACCTATGGGCTACTGCAAAAGCAGTTCTAAGAGGGAAATTTATAGCAATACAATCCCACCTCAAGAAACTAGGAAAATATGAAGCAGATGACCTAACCCTCCGCTTAAAATAGTTGGAGAAAGAAGAACAAAAACATCCCAAAGCCAGCAGAAGAAGAGAAATCATAAAGATCAGAGCAGAAATAAATGAGAAAGAAACAAAAGAAACAATAGTAAAGATAAATAAAACAAAAAGCTGGTTCTTTGAAACGGTAAACAAAATTGACAAGCCACTGGCCAGACTCATTAAGAAAAAGAGAGAGAAGAACCAGATCAACAAAATCAAAAATGAAAAAGGAGAGATTACAACAGAGAATGCAAAAATCCAAAGGATTCTAAGAGACTATTATGAGCAACTCTATGGCAACAAACTGGACAACCTGGAAGAAATGGACAGTTTCTTGAACAGGATTAATCTCCCAAGACTGAGCCAGGAAGAAATGGAAACTTTGAACAACCCAATCACAAGCTCAGAAATCGAATCTTTGATTAAAAAACTACCCAAAAATAAAAGCCCAGGGCCAGATGGCTTCACAGCCAAATTCTACCAAACATTTGAAGAAGAGCTAATGCCTGTCCTTCTAAAACTCTTTCAAAAAATTGCACAGGAAGGAAAACTTCCAAACACATTCTACGAGGCCACCATCACCCTGATACCCAAACCAGGCAAAGACAACACAAAAAAGGAAAATTACAGACCAATTTCACTGATGAACTTAGATGCCGAGATCCTCAACAAAATCCTAGCAAACAGAATTCAATGACATGTCAAAAAACTCATACATTATGATCAAGTCGGGTTCATCCCAGGCATGCAAGGCTTCTTCAACATCTGCAAATCAATCAATGTGATACACCATATCAACAAGTTGAAAGACAAAAATCACATGATCATTTCAATAGATGCAGAAAAAGCCTTCGACAAAGTACAACATCCATTTATGATCAAAACTCTTCAGAAAATGGGCATAGAAGGGACTATCTCAATATAATAAAAGCCATCTATGAGAAGCCTACAGCGAACATTATTGTTAATGGTGAAAAACTGAAAGCATTCCCTCTAAGATCAGGAACAAGACAGGGTTGTCCTCTTTCACTACTACTATTCAACAGAGTCCTGGAAGTTCTAGCAACAGCAATAAGAGAAGAGAAAGAAATCAAAGGAATCCAGATTGGAAAGGAAGAAGTCAAGCTCTCTCTTTTTGCAGACGACATGATATTATACATAGAAAATCCCAAAGACACGGTTACAAAGCTACTAGAGCTAATCAACGAATTCAGCAAAGTCTCAGGATACAAAGTCAACACACAGAAATCACTGGCGTTCCTATACACAAACAATGAAAAATCAGAAAACAAAATCAAAGAGGCAATCCCCTTCACCATTGCAACCAAAAGAATCAAATATCTAGGAATAAACCTGCCCAAAGAAACAAAAGAATTGTACACAGAAAATTGCAAGACACTCCTGAGAGACATTAAAGAAGATTTAAACAGATGGAGAGATATTCCATGTTCCTGGATCGGAAGAATCAATATTGTGAAAATGACCATACTTCCAAATATCATCTACAGATTCAATGCAATACCTATTCAACTACCATTGACATTTTTCACAGAACTAGACCAAAGAATATCCACAGGAAGGAAAACTTCCAAACACATTCTACGAGGCCACCATCACCCTGATACCCAAACCAGGCAAAGACAACACAAAAAAGGAAAATTACAGACCAATTTCACTGATGAACTTAGATGCCGAGATCCTCAACAAAATCCTAGCAAACAGAATTCAATGACATGTCAAAAAACTCATACATTATGATCAAGTCGGGTTCATCCCAGGCATGCAAGGCTTCTTCAACATCTGCAAATCAATCAATGTGATACACCATATCAACAAGTTGAAAGACAAAAATCACATGATCATTTCAATAGATGCAGAAAAAGCCTTCGACAAAGTACAACATCCATTTATGATCAAAACTCTTCAGAAAATGGGCATAGAAGGGACTATCTCAATATAATAAAAGCCATCTATGAGAAGCCTACAGCGAACATTATTGTTAATGGTGAAAAACTGAAAGCATTCCCTCTAAGATCAGGAACAAGACAGGGGTGTCCACTTTCACCACTACTATTCAACATAGTCCTGGAAGTTCTAGCAACAGCAATAAGAGATGAGAAAGAAATCAAAGGAATCCAGATTGGAAAGGAAGAAGTCAAGCTCTCTCTTTTTGCAGACGACATGATATTATACATAGAAAATCCCAAAGACACGGTTACAAAGCTACTAGAGCTAATCAACGAATTCAGCAAAGTCTCAGGATACAAAGTCAACACACAGAAATCACTGGCGTTCCTATACACAAACAATGAAAAATCAGAAAACAAAATCAAAGAGGCAATCCCCTTCACCATTGCAACCAAAAGAATCAAATATCTAGGAATAAACCTGCCCAAAGAAACAAAAGAATTGTACACAGAAAATTGCAAGACACTCCTGAGAGACATTAAAGAAGATTTAAACAGATGGAGAGATATTCCATGTTCCTGGATCGGAAGAATCAATATTGTGAAAATGACCATACTTCCAAATATCATCTACAGATTCAATGCAATACCTATTCAACTACCATTGACATTTTTCACAGAACTAGACCAAAGAATAACACAGTTCATATGGAAACACAGAAGACCTCGAATAGCCAAAGCAATCCTGAGGAAGAAGAATGGGGCTGGAGGGTTCGGCCTCCCTAACTTCAGACTCTACTACAAAGCAGCAGTTATCAAGACAGTATGGTACTGGCACAAAAACAGAACTATAGATCAATGGAACAAGATTGAGAACCCAGAGATCAACCCACGCACCTATGGGTACCTTATTTTTGATAGAGGAGGAGAAACTATAAAATGGGACAAAGACAGCCTCTTCAACAAGTGGTGCTGGGAAAATTGGACAGC
The DNA here is from genome assembly GCA_022376925.1 of Tragulus kanchil. Lineage (NCBI taxonomy): Eukaryota > Metazoa > Chordata > Mammalia > Artiodactyla > Tragulidae > Tragulus > Tragulus kanchil. The sequence goes on from JAIOJX010000006.1 coordinate 152,999,131, forward strand.
TACATGCAAAAAAATGAAGTTGGAACATTCCCTGACCCCATACACAAAGATCAACTCAAAATGGATTAAAGACCTAAATGTAAGACCAGAAACCATCAAACTCTTAGAGGAGAATATAGGCAAAACCCTCAAGGACATCAATCAAAGCAAGATCTTCTCTGACCCACCTACTAAAATAGCGGAACTGAAAAGAAAAGTGAACATGTGGGACCTCATGAAACTTAAAAGCTTTTGTACAGCAAAAGAAATCACCAAAAAGTTGAACAGACACCCCACAGAGTGGGAGAAAATCATAGCAAATGAAACAACAGACAAAGAATTAATCTCCAAAATCTACAAGCAACTCAGACAACTCAGCACAGGGAAAACGAGCAGCCCAATCAAAAAATGGGAAAAAGATCTAAAGAGACGCCTCTCCAAAGAAGACATACAGGTGGCCCAAAAACACATGAAATGATGCTCAACCTCGCTTATTATTAGAGAAATGCAAATTAAAACCACAATGAGATACCACCTCACACCCATCAGAATGACCATCATCAACAAATCAACAGACAACAAATGCTGGAGAGGGTGCGGAGAAAAGGGAAACCTCTTGCATTGCTGGTGGGAATGTAAATTGATACAGCCTCTATGGAAGACAGTATGGAGATTCCTTAAAAAACTAAAAATAGAAGCACCCTATGACCCAGCAATCCCACTATTAGGCCTATATCCTGATGAAATCAAAAATGAAAGAGGCACCTGTACCCCAATGTTCATTGCAGCTCTCTATACAATAGCCAGGACATGGAAGCAACCTAGATGTCCATCGACGAATGAATGGATCCAGAAGCCCTGGTACATATATACAATGGAATACTACTCAGCTGTTCAAAGAAATGCAGAAGACTCAGTCCTAATGAAGTGGCTGGCTCTAGAACCTATCATCAAAAGTGAAGTAAGTCAAAAAAAGAAAGACAAGTATAGTATACTAACTCATATATATGGGATCTAGTAAGATGGCCATGATAACATATGCAGTGAACTCATGAAAAAACAGAGAATAGACATAAAGACACTGTGGAGATCGAACAGTGGGAGGGGGGCATGGAGGGAGTAACATGGAAACCTATACTGTCATATGTGGAAAAGATAGCTATTGTCATTGTGCTAGGGGAATAGGAGTACCTACAACCACTTGGAGCGATGGTCTGGAGGGATGGGAGGGGGGGAACTGGGTGGGAGGAGGGTCCAGGGATATACATATGAATGATCTGGGAACATACATGTTAAAAAAAAAAAATTGGGTCATGTAACCTCTTTGACATAAATCACAGCAAGAGCCTCTTTGACCCACCTGATAGAGTAATGGAAATAAAACCAGAAATTAACAAATGAGACTTAAATAAGCTCAAAAGCTTTTGCACAGCAAAGGAAACAATAAACAAGATTAAAAGACAGCCTTCAGAATGGGAGAAAGTAATTGCAAATGGAAACAACTGACAAAGAATTAATCTCCAAAATATATAAAGAGCTCATACAGCTCAATACCAGAAAAACAAATGACCCATTTAAAAGTGGGCAGAAGACCCAAACAGACATTTTTCCAAAGAAGACATACAGATGACCAACAAACACATAAAAATAAGCTCAACGTCATTAATTCACTAATTATTAGAGCAATGGAAATCAAAACTATAATGAGATGTTGCCTCACACCAGTCAGAATGGCCATGATTTAAAAAATCTACAAACAATAAATGCTGAAGAGGATGTGGAGAAAAGGGAGCCCTCTCACACAGTTGGTGGGAATGTAAATTGATACAGCCACTATGAAGAACAGTATGGAGACTCCTTTAAAAACTAGGAATAAAACCACCATGAAAAGGTGAAAGTGAAAATCACTCATTTGTGTCCAACTCTTTGTAAGCCATGGATGACACACAGAATTCTCTAGGCAAGGATACTGGAGTGGGTAGCCTTTCCCTTCTCCAGGGGATCTTCCCAACCCAGGGATTGAGCTCATTGCAGGCAGATTCTTTACCATCTGAGCTTCCAGAGAAGCCCCCAAACTATCATATGACCCACTACTGGGCATATACCCTGAGGAAACCATAATTTAAAAACACACGTGTGCCCTAATGTTCATAGCAGCACTATTTACAATAGTCAGGACGTGAAAGCAACTTAAATGCCCATCGACAGATGAATAAAGATGTGGTCCATATATACAGTGCAATATTATTCAGCCATAAAAAAGAACAAATTTGCATCAGTTCTAGTGAGGTGGAAAAACCTAGAGCCTGTCATACAGAGTGACATGAGGAAGAGAACAACAAATATCATATCTTAATGCATATACAGGGAATCTAGAAAAATGGTTTTGATGAACCTAAATCAAAGCTTTCACATTGACCTATAAACAGCTTCATATTGGTACACAGGCACAGGGGAATCCCAAGGATTAACTGTTTGATTCTCAGCTGTACCGATTTTGAAACAATCATGCTTTCTCAAATAATTCCTTTTATACCATTTCATAAATAAACAGCAAAAACAACCCTACAAATGATAATTTATATGCTGTGCTTCTGACATAACCCTCCCTTTTAAAAGAAGTCCAGAAGCCATAATGTACTTATAGACACTAAAAAATTAAATTGCCTCTGCTAAAGCTTGGCTACTCTTTACTTTTAAATCTGCATATATGTCTCTTTTTCTGTTTAATCTTTTGCAGAATAAACCTCCAAAATGAAACCTAATTTTAAAAAATAATGTTTTGACATTAAAATAGGTTTCATTTGTATTTTGAGTCTCATCAAACAAAAGATTAATGACAATTTTAACCTACACTTTGGGCCACTTCAAATCCTAATAAAATATATGACAGATTGAATATACTCTGTGATGTCTACCAAGATTCCAAATAGCACAGATATTGTTTGTCTGTTGAAAAACTGTTTAGTAAGTTCGTACTGATAAATACACATGCAGAGCATCGATGGAAAAACAGTTATAGAGAACAACAGACTTATGGACGTTGGGGAGAGAGAAAAGTCTGTGGCGATATGGAAAGAGCAACACAGAACCCTATACTATTTTTTTTTTCCTTCCTAAATATGTTTGTTTTTTGGTGGTGGGGGGGGGGTGCCACTTCTATTGGTCTTTCATTTGTCTGTTCTCATCCATCTTTGCTCTTTGGCCCGTGGGGGCCTCCCATCGCGGTGGCGTCTGTTGTCGCAGAGCACCCGCTCTGGGCGCATGCGCTCCAGAACTCCAGCTCCGTAATTGAACACATCAGTCCAGGCGCTCCGCGGCACGTGAGATCTTCCCAGTCCAGGGATCGAACGGGCGCCCCTTGCACTGCAAGGCGGTGTCCTTACCCACTGGACCACCAGGGAAGCCCTATACTGTCTTATATAAGAGAGATAACTATTGTCAATGTGCTGTGGGTCTAAGGGATCTTACATGGGGGCTATGTGATGGCCTGGAGGGGTGGGATGGGAGGAATGGGATATACATATGACTAATCTGGAATTATACAAATCTGTAAACAACAAAACTCTGTAAAATCAAAAAACCAAAATAAAAAACCTGTGATTGTGAGAAAAAGGTTTAGTAAACATAATATATGTTATACAAAAGGTATACTACAAAGAGTGCTAGACTTGAAATAGGGGCTTAGAGTCTATTGTAGACTCTTTTTACAAAGCAGCTGCATGATTTTAAGTAAATCACTGACATTTCTTTCAGTATTATGTCTACACAGTAAATATATATTGAAATCTATTGTGCCACTTTGAATGTAGAAGGTAAATATGAAATCACTAAGGTAAATATGAAAGGAACTTAATGCATGGTGTATATAAAAGTAAGGTACATTCAGTAGTCTTCTTGGAATCCACTATAACTGTGATACACTGGCATTTGAGTCATATTCCTGTCCACTGTGGGGAAAGGGAAAGAGTTAGGACAGATTACCTGATTCATGCTTCCAGAGGCAAAGTGATACTTTATTAATCATTCAAAATTAATGACTTTAAATAGATGTTAAACTCACACTGGTGCTACTTCATTGATTATTAACAGCACCACTCATCCTTTTCCAAGTGAAAAAATCCATACTGATAATGTTAAAATAAAATAGAGGATAATTTATTCTTCATGATTTTCTTAAATAAGAAACAACGGAAAAGGTAAGAAAATTGTGAAAATGGTTATGAAAGAGGAAGACCTATAAACTGGAAAACTTGAGATAGGACTCAGAACTCCTTCCCCGAATGAGAAAGAGAATGAGAAAGGTACCACTAAAATTATTAAAAATAACCACACAGAATCTCCTGTCCATCGACTACTTGCACAGAGACATTGACTCTACTCAAAATTTTCTCCTCACCAGGGTTTTTCTCAAAGCAATTTTAACATCGTTGTTCCTCAGACTGTAGATTAAGGGGTTCATCACGGGAACTACATTGGTATAAAAGACAGAAGAGATTTTTCCCTCATCCATTGACCCAGCAGATGACGGTTTAAGATACATAATTGCCCTGATCCAAACAACAGATAAACAGCAATGATGTGGGCACTGCAGGTGCTGAAGGCTCTGGACCTGCCCTCTCTGGACTTGATGTGGAGGATGCTGCAGAGGATGAGACCGTAAGAGACAAAGATGGTGAGACTGGGCACAGTGCTGTTGATGCCCACCACCGTGAAAGCTACCAGCTCATTGACGTAGGTACTTGTGCAGGAGAGCTGAAGTACAGGAAGGATGTCACAGAAATAATGGTTGATGGTGTTTGTGTCGCAGAAGGTCAGTCTCAGCATGCATCCAGTGTGAGCCATGGCACCAGAGAAGGCCATCAAGTAGGAACCAAGCATAAGGCTGGAACACACTTTAGGGGACATGACAACATTATACAACAGTGGGTTGGGCAGCATGGCCAAGCATATAAAAGTAAGGTACATTCAGTAGTCTTCTTGGAATCCACTATAACTGTGATACACTGGCATTTGAGTCATATTCCTGTCCACTGTGGGGAAAGGGAAAGAGTTAGGACAGATTACCTGATTCATGCTTCCAGAGGCAAAGTGATACTTTATTAATCATTCAAAATTAATGACTTTAAATAGATGTTAAACTCACACTGGTGCTACTTCATTGATTATTAACAGCACCACTCATCCTTTTCCAAGTGAAAAAATCCATACTGATAATGTTAAAATAAAATAGAGGATAATTTATTCTTCATGATTTTCTTAAATAAGAAACAACGGAAAAGGTAAGAAAATTGTGAAAATGGTTATGAAAGAGGAAGACCTATAAACTGGAAAACTTGAGATAGGACTCAGAACTCCTTCCCCGAATGAGAAAGAGAATGAGAAAGGTACCACTAAAATTATTAAAAATAACCACACAGAATCTCCTGTCCATCGACTACTTGCACAGAGACATTGACTCTACTCAAAATTTTCTCCTCACCAGGGTTTTTCTCAAAGCAATTTTAACATCGTTGTTCCTCAGACTGTAGATTAAGGGGTTCATCACGGGAACTACATTGGTATAAAAGACAGAAGAGATTTTTCCCTCATCCATTGACCCAGCAGATGACGGTTTAAGATACATAATTGCCCTGATCCAAACAACAGATAAACAGCAATGATGTGGGCACTGCAGGTGCTGAAGGCTCTGGACCTGCCCTCTCTGGACTTGATGTGGAGGATGCTGCAGAGGATGAGACCGTAAGAGACAAAGATGGTGAGACTGGGCACAGTGCTGTTGATGCCCACCACCGTGAAAGCTACCAGCTCATTGACGTAGGTACTTGTGCAGGAGAGCTGAAGTACAGGAAGGATGTCACAGAAATAATGGTTGATGGTGTTTGTGTCGCAGAAGGTCAGTCTCAGCATGCATCCAGTGTGAGCCATGGCACCAGAGAAGGCCATCAAGTAGGAACCAAGCATAAGGCTGGAACACACTTTAGGGGACATGACAACATTATACAACAGTGGGTTACAGATGGCCACATAGCGGACATAGGCCATTGACGTCAGCACATAGCATTCAGAAACGACAAAAGAAAACAAGAAGTAGAGCTGAGTCATGCACCCCGTGTAAGAGATCGTATTTTTCTTTGATAAAAAATTCGTCAACATTTTTGGTGTAAATACTGAAGAATAACAGAGGTCTATGAAGGGCAAGTTAAAGAGGAAAAAGTACGTGGGGGCGTGTAGGTGTGAACTCAGCCCAATTAGGAAAAGTAAACCAAAATTTCCCAACACAATGACGGTATACATTACTAGAAGCAGGAAGAACAAGGGAAGTTGAAGATCTGGTTGGTCTGTTAACCCTGCTAGAATGACTTCAGTCACAAAAGACCCATTTCCAGGAGGCATTTGTCTCTAAGGCAATCTGTAGACACAGGAGAAAAGGTTCCATCAGAGGACAACCTGGCTCTTCTGATAATATCACACCCTACATGAAAGTGTATTTACTGAACATATCTGAGACTATCCCAACCTAGATCCATAGAATCTGCTCTTACCATTATCATGATGGTGAGTAACACGACATTTCCCTTACTGGGGTCTTAAGTAAATTACACAAAAGCATCACAAGCTTAACCTACAGAGAGAAGGCAGTGCTGCCATATGCAAAATATGTTAGAAAAAAACCAAACAAACAAGAAGAGAGAAGAGTGTGCCAGCACAGAATCTTCCTTGTCACATCTCATCATCTCTTCATTCACTCAAGTCCTCCCCTCCCCAGTAAAGTTTTAGGCAGACCCTAGTTTCCTGGGTGGCTCAGTGGTGGGCAATCTGCCTGCCAGTACAGGAGGTATGGGTTTGATCGCTGGGTTGGGAAGATCCCCTGAAGAAGGAAATGGCAACTCATTTCAATATTGTTGCTTCTAAAATCCCAAAGACAGAGGAGTTCGGTGGCCTCCAGTCCCCGGGGTTGCAAAGAGTCAGACACAACTAAGCACCATAAATTTCTATGCAAGCTTCCTGGTGCTGGCCTCTAATACACATTAGACTTAGTGGAGTGGGAACTAAGTGGTCTCGAACCAAAAAGTAAGGGACACAAGCCAGAGGAGTTTACGTTACTGTCCCATTTCACAGAGTACAATCCATAAATGTAAAATGTGAGAGTCTGTTCACAGAGAAGGAGCTTACTGACTGAAACACTGCACTTTCTGAGCGTCTTAATCTCTGAATACTCTGTTCCCCTTGAACATATCCTCCCGACAGTCTCACTCAAATCAGGGCTGCACAGAACGTGACTGAAAGTGGCAGATCTTTTACTGCGGAACTTCCATCTCAAAACAAGACAGATATTCTATCAAGGGAATTCAGAAACTCACCCTCTTTGGCCAGGTACCTTAGAGCTCTTCCTTGGCCCTGAGAAGGCAGTTTCAGGTTTGAGGCTCTGGTTCCTTTATTCTAAAAGAATGCAGCCCAGACAATATTAGATATACCCTGGAAATCCTTCTGAACTACAAATCTTTATTTCTGAGTATGACTTTGAGTCTTCTCGAGCAACAAAGATAAGTAAACAGGATTATTATCACTTTTGCCACTTAATGAGACACAGCAGATAGAATGTGAGCTTAATGATGTGGCGTACTTGATTATAAACAAGGTAGAAGCTTTCTCACTCTGTCCTCTGGGGAAAAGATCTTATGTACAAAAAGAAATAAGGCAGTTTGGTTTACACTCTGGACTATGTTCTCTGTTTCATTGTTTAGTGATTCGGTATTTTAATCCAGTTTTCACATCAGTCCAGGGATTGCACATCCTCCAAGGGAGAAGCAAAATTCAACTCCCATCTTCCTATCATCTCCAGCTCTTTAGAAAAATCTATTGCACAGGTTCTTCCCCTGTGTGTTTCCACATCCTATATGGAAAATTTCCAGAGCGTGCCTGCAAGTTTCTTCATATCTTTACTAGAAAATTTACAAAGACTCTTAAGTACCTGATTTCAATTACTGTCTCTCTTGAGTTATCTCAAAAACGTTTGAGTGATTTTCTTTCAAAAATCCTTGTGTTTAAACAACGTCCTGGAAATTTCTAACTGAGGATCCAGCTGGGCCATTAGATGCATTCAATTATTTCATTACCTGAGGCCATCAGTTCCTTCTCCTCATAGAAAAGACTGGGGGCTAAGGAGTTCGGGTAGGAGTTGAATCCTAACCCCATGTTTCCTGACTCAGACACAGTGTTTAAAGTCTATGCCTCAGGTTCATCATTTCTAAAGTAGTGATGATAATGATAGCATGTATAATTGCAGTGTTCTGCAGATCAGGAGTCAAATTCAGAATAGAATGCAGTTTCTAAGTCTCATTGTTTCCTGCCTTGAAGGATCTCTTTTTGTTGAATGTGTCTCTTCGGACCATGGACTAAAGACACATTCATGGGAAATTTTTCCTGCAATGCCATGTTCTCTGAATTATAAGACTCTGAAAATATTTCATTTGACACCTTTTATACAGAAAAAGTCAGCTTTCAAAACAAGTGTTTTCTCATACGTTATGCTCAGTAAAATAAAAGGAAGTAGACAGATAGTATGCTGGAAAGAGTGGTAGGCCTGAAACAGGAGACTTGTAGTCTCCTCAGAGTGTTTTAAAAATAAAGAACCTGGGCTTCCCTGGTGGTCCAGTGGGTAAGGACACCGCCTTGCAGTGCAAGGGGCGCCGGTTCGATCTCTGGCCTGGGAAGATCTCACGTGCTGTGGAGCGGCTGGACCCATGTGTCCAACTACTGAGTTGGAGCTCTGGAGTGCCTGCACCCAGAGCCGGTGCTCTCGACAACAGAGGCCACTGTGATGGGAGGCCCACACGGGCCAAAAAACAAAGATACATGAAAATGAATAAATGAACGACCAATAGAAGTGGCCTGGCCGCCCCCTTCCCTCCCCAACACCCCCCTCCCGAAAAAAAAAAAAGCCTTAAAAAAAAAAGAACCTGTGTAATGTGGAGTAAATCATTAACCTCTTTTTCAGTATTCTATTCATATAATTAATACAGTATATTGTGATTCTTTTTTTTTTTAATTTTGGCCTCTGGCCTCTTTCATTGTTTCTTTCTTTTCTTTTCATCCATCTTGATTCTTTGGCCTGTGTGGGTCTCCCATTGCAGTGGGCTCTAGTTGAAGAGCACCGGCTCTGGGCGCATGCACTCCAGAGCACAGGCTCCTAGTTGGACACACCACTCCAGCCACTCTGCAGCATATGAGATCTTCCCAGACCAGGAATCGAACCAGTGCCTGTTGTACTGTAAGGCAGAGTCTTCACCCACTGGAGCACCAGGGAAGCCCTCAATTCATTTTTAATTGGAGAATAATTGCTCGACAATTTTTTGTTGGTTGAATTGATATGACACTGTGAATCAATAATAAATATATATATGCCCTTTCCATCTTGATCACCCCTGCAGCCCCTACCACATCCCACCCCTCTAGGTTGTCACAGAGCACTGCATTGAGGTCCTCATGTTACATAGCATCCTCCTATTAGTTACCTAATAAACATATGGTAATGTATGTTTCAATGCTACTCTTTAAAGGAAGGGCTCTTCCCACACTCTCTTTCAGCCACCATGTCCAAAGTCTGTTCTCTATGTCTGTGTCTCTATTTCTGCCCTGCAAACAGGTTCATTGGTACCATTTTTCTAGATTCCATTGTTCATTGCAGCACTATTTACAATAGCTAGGACACAGAAGCAACCTAGATGTCCATCAACAGATGAATGGATAAAGAATAGGGGTATACATATGCAACACAGTCTAAAAAAGGAAGGCATTTGAGTCAGTTGTAGTAAGGTGGATGAACCTAGAGGCTATTATACAGAGTGAAGTAAGTCAGAAAGAGAAAAGCAGATATGGTATATTAGCTCATATTGTGTTATTTTAATGGAGAAAGTAAATGTGAAATCTCTGAAGCAAATATGAAAGGAGCTTTAGTGGATGGTGCTTGCAGCTGCAGAGTGGCATATATTAGATAGACTTTATGGAATCTGCTATACTTGAGAAAAACTGGCAGCTGAAAAAGTCATATTCCTGATCAATGTAGGGGGAGAGAAGAGAAGGAACAGATGATTTAATTCATACTTCCAAAGGCACATGCTGGCATTTAAGAAACCCCCAACTGTACAAGGTATTATTTTACTGAATGTTTTTGGCTGCACCTCAAGTATGTGGGACCTTCGGTCTTTGAACAGGAATCAAGCTTTCAGGCCCTACACTGAAAGGCAATAACTTAACCATTGAATTTTCTTAACCACTGGACTTTCAACCACTTCAAAAGACTCTGAAGTCACACTAGATCTACTTTATTGATCGTTAGCAAAGCTATTCATCTTCCAAGTGAAAAACCCAGAATTCATAATGATAATGTTTAAACAGAGATGAGGTTATTTCTTAATGTTTTTCTTAAGTAAGAAATCTAAGGAAAAGGCAAGAAAAATGTGAAGATGGTAATGTAAGAAAACCTACAAACTGGAAACAATACAAAGAAGACTCAAATCTTCTTCCCCATGTTGAAAAAGAAATAGGGTGGGAAGCCGGAATATCTGGTCCTATGACTGCCTGCACAGAGATCCTGATTCCAATCAAAGTTTTATTTTCCCCAGAGTTTTTCTCAGAGCTATTTTAACATCTTTGTTCCTCAGACTGTAGATTAAGGGGTTCATCATGGGAACCACATTGGTATAGAAGACAGAAGAGATTTTCCCCTCATCCATAGACCCAGCAGAAGATGGTTTGAGATACATAAATGCACATGATCCAAAGAAGAGAGAAACTGCTATTATGTGGGCACTGCAGGTGCTGAAGGCTTTGGACCTGCCCTCCGTGGACTTGATGTGGAGGATGCTGCAGAGGATGAGACCATAAGAGACAAAGATGGTGAGACTGGGCACAATGATGTTGATGCCCACCACAATGAAAACTACCAGCTTGTTGGCATAGGTACTTGTGCAGGAGAGCTGGAAGAGAGGGAGCATATCACACAAGTAATGGTTGATGGTGTTTGCATCACAGAAGGTCAGTCTCAGCATGTATCCAGTGTGAGCCATGGCACCAGAAAAGGCCATCAAGTAGGAACCAAGCATAAGGCTGCAACACACTTTAGGAGACATGACAATGTTATACAAAAGAGGGTTACAGATGGCCACATAGCGGTCATAGGCCATTGATGTCAGCACATAGCATTCAGAAATACAAAAGAAACAGAAGAAGTAGAGCTGAGTCATGCACCCCATGTAAGAGATTGTATTTTTCTTTGATAAAAAATTCGTCAACATTTTTGGTGTAAATACTGAAGAATAACAGAGGTCTATGAAGGACAAGTTAAAGAGGAAAAAGTACATGGGGGTGTGTAGGTGTGAATTCAGTATAATTAGGATTATCAAGCCAATATTTCCCAACACAGTGACTATATACATTACTAGAAACAGGAAGAACAGGGGAAGTTGAAAATCTGGTTGGTCTGTTAACCCTGCTAGAATGAATTCAGTCACAAAAGACCCATTTCCAGGAACCATTCTTCTCTAAGGGAATCTGTGGACACAGGAGAGAAGGATATTTAAAAGAAAAACTCACCTTTGTGGTAGTATCTCATTGTGAATGAACGTGTACATACTTAGCATATTGAGACTAGTCAATCTAGACCCACAGAGTCTGCCTTTACCATTACCATAATAATGAGTGACATGGACTTTCCCCTTTCCATAGTTTTAATAAGTTAATTATATAAAGAACATTGCATCTTAGCCTATATAGAGAAGGAAGTTCTGAAAAATGCAATATATTTTTGAAAAAAAAATAGGAGAAGAGAAAGGAGTGTGGCACGACAGAATCTTCCTTCTCACATCTTGTCATTTTTTAATTCACTCACGCCCTCCCCTCACCAATAAATTTATAAGCAGAGACCTGGCTCCTTGGTGCTGGCCTCTAATACTCATTAGATCTAATATACATTTTGTCCTTATTTCTGTTTAGAGACAATTGGTTCACAAGTTCGGAACCAAATTGTCTATAAACAAAACTGAGGACAAAAGACAAAGGAAGGTTAAGTTACTGTCCCATTTCACAGAGTAAAATCCATAAATGCAGAGAACTGAGTGTCTGTTCAGGGAGAATGAACATACTGACAACGATACTGCATTTTCTGAGCCTCTTAATTTCTGAACACTCCCTGATCTCCTTTGAACATATATTCCTGACGGTTTCACTTAAACAAATCCCAAAACATGTATACGAGAATCCTGGTCATTTGATGTCAGCACATAGCATTCAGAAATACAAAAGAAACAGAAGAAGTAGAGCTGAGTCATGCACCCCATGTAAGAGATTGTATTTTTCTTTGATAAAAAATTCGTCAACATTTTTGGTGTAAATACTGAAGAATAACAGAGGTCTATGAAGGACAAGTTAAAGAGGAAAAAGTACATGGGGGTGTGTAGGTGTGAATTCAGTATAATTAGGATTATCAAGCCAATATTTCCCAACACAGTGACTATATACATTACTAGAAACAGGAAGAACAGGGGAAGTTGAAAATCTGGTTGGTCTGTTAACCCTGCTAGAATGAATTCAGTCACAAAAGACCCATTTCCAGGAACCATTCTTCTCTAAGGGAATCTGTGGACACAGGAGAGAAGGATATTTAAAAGAAAAACTCACCTTTGTGGTAGTATCTCATTGTGAATGAACGTGTACATACTTAGCATATTGAGACTAGTCAATCTAGACCCACAGAGTCTGCCTTTACCATTACCATAATAATGAGTGACATGGACTTTCCCTTACCATAGTTTTAATAAGTTAATTATATAAAGAACATTGCATCTTAGCCTATATAGAGAAGGAAGTTCTGAAAAATGCAATATATTTTTGAAAAAAAAATAGGAGAAGAGAAAGGAGTGTGGCACGACAGAATCTTCCTTCTCACATCTTGTCATTTTTTAATTCACTCACGCCCTCCCCTCACCAATAAATTTATAAGCAGAGACCTGGCTCCTTGGTGCTGGCCTCTAATACTCATTAGATCTAATATACATTTTGTCCTTATTTCTGTTTAGAGACAATTGGTTCACAAGTTCGGAACCAAATTGTCTATAAACAAAACTGAGGACAAAAGACAAAGGAAGGTTAAGTTACTGTCCCATTTCACAGAGTAAAATCCATAAATGCAGAGAACTGAGTGTCTGTTCAGGGAGAATGAACATACTGACAACGATACTGCATTTTCTGAGCCTCTTAATTTCTGAACACTCCCTGATCTCCTTTGAACATATATTCCTGACGGTTTCACTTAAAACTCAAGACTGAACGCACCAGGAATGAAAATGGTGGATCTTATACTCCTCTACTTCCATCTCAAAACAAAACAGACCTTAAATCAAGAGAATATAGAAAGTCATGCTCTGAGACCAAATACCTTAGGGATCTTCCTTAGTATTTAATCCTGTGGTCCTGGAAAAGCAGTTTCAGGTTTGAGGACCCGATTCCTTTAATCTAAAAGGATTTAGCCAGATATGCTCTGGAAATCTTTCTGAACTACAAAATCGTAATTTCTGATGATGATTTTGAGAATTCTCAAGCATTAGGGAAAAACCAAGAGCACTGCTATCGGTTTTGCTGCTTGATAAAACAAAGATAATTGAATATGAGTTTAATGGTGTAGCACACTTGGTTATAAATAAGGTATAAGCTTGCTCAGTCTCTCCCCCTGGGAATAGAACTTATGCGTGAAAAGAAATAACGGAGTTGTATTTATACTCTGGATCATAATCTCTGATTAGTTCTTTAGGGAGTCAGTATTTTAATACAGTTTACACATCACTCTAGGGATTGTACATCCCCCAAGGCTGAGGCAAAACCAACTCCCATCTTCCTATCATCTTAATATCGTTAAAGAATCTATTGGACAGGTGCTTACTTACTCTGTGTCTTTCCACATCCTATATGGTATATTTCCAGTGTGTGCTTACAGGTTTCTTCATATCTTTACTAGAAATTTTGCAAGGACTCTAGTAACTGATTTAAGTTACTGTCTCTCATGAATTATCTCAAAAATTTTTGAATGACTCTCCTTTCTAAAAGTTTTATGTTTAAACATCTACTGAAATTTCTAACAGGATCCAGCTGGGTCCTTAAATGTGTTATTTCATTAACTAAAGTTATCAATTCCTTCTCTGCATAGAAAAGACTGGGAACTATAGAGTTAGGGTGTGAGTTGGAATCCTACCCCCATGCTTCCTAACTTGGACACAGTGCTTAAAGTCTGTGCCTCAGGTTCACACTTTCTAAAGTAGCAATGCTAATGATAGCATCTCTTTCACTGCATTGCCTTGAGGATGAAATGAAAGCCTGTACCTGAAGGGTTAGAATGATCACAGTTCTGAACGACTCCTAAAATCTCCTTTGAACATATATTCCTGACGGTTTCACTTAAAACTCAAGACTGAACGCACCAGGAATGAAAATGGTGGATCTTATACTCCTCTACTTCCATCTCAAAACAAAACAGACCTTAAATCAAGAGAATATAGAAAGTCATGCTCTGAGACCAAATACCTTAGGGATCTTCCTTAGTATTTAATCCTGTGGTCCTGGAAAAGCAGTTTCAGGTTTGAGGACCCGATTCCTTTAATCTAAAAGGATTTAGCCAGATATGCTCTGGAAATCTTTCTGAACTACAAAATCGTAATTTCTGATGATGATTTTGAGAATTCTCAAGCATTAGGGAAAAACCAAGAGCACTGCTATCGGTTTTGCTGCTTGATAAAACAAAGATAATTGAATATGAGTTTAATGGTGTAGCACACTTGGTTATAAATAAGGTATAAGCTTGCTCAGTCTCTCCCCCTGGGAATAGAACTTATGCGTGAAAAGAAATAACGGAGTTGTATTTATACTCTGGATCATAATCTCTGATTAGTTCTTTAGGGAGTCAGTATTTTAATACAGTTTACACATCACTCTAGGGATTGTACATCCCCCAAGGCTGAGGCAAAACCAACTCCCATCTTCCTATCATCTTAATATCGTTAAAGAATCTATTGGACAGGTGCTTACTTACTCTGTGTCTTTCCACATCCTATATGGTATATTTCCAGTGTGTGCTTACAGGTTTCTTCATATCTTTACTAGAAATTTTGCAAGGACTCTAGTAACTGATTTAAGTTACTGTCTCTCATGAATTATCTCAAAAATTTTTGAATGACTCTCCTTTCTAAAAGTTTTATGTTTAAACATCTACTGGAAATTTCTAACAGGATCCAGCTGGGTCCTTAAATGTGTTATTTCATTAACTAAAGTTATCAATTCCTTCTCTGCATAGAAAAGACTGGGAACTATAGAGTTAGGGTGTGAGTTGGAATCCTACCCCCATGCTTCCTAACTTGGACACAGTGCTTAAAGTCTGTGCCTCAGGTTCACACTTTCTAAAGTAGCAATGCTAATGATAGCATCTCTTTCACTGCATTGCCTTGAGGATGAAATGAAAGCCTGTACCTGAAGGGGTTAGAATGATCACAGTCAAGTGGTGTATGGTCAAACAGTATCGGCTGTGATCATATATGTTTTCTTAACTTCCAGCAGGTCCTTCATCAAAACACTCACCAGAGTCGGACAGGACTGAGCATGCATGCACATTTTTTTTAGTATCCAAAAATGCATAAACCACTCTTCCACTCAAAAAATAAAAAGTCTGAAGAATCTGTAGCTCTATGGAATTAAATGCAGAGTCCGGAAATAGATCCATGTATATCAGAACAATAATTTTGACAAAAATCCAAAGTTAATTTAATGAAAAAATGACAAAGCTTGCAAACATTGAGGCAGGAAAATTATATAATGCCAAAAACAATCATGCAAACAACAAAGAGACTCAGTGTGTACCTCACAACAGTAATAAAATTGTCCTAAATGAATCATAGATATTAATGTAAAGTATAAGAATAAATATTTTAAAGTGCAAAGAGAGGGAAAGATTGTGACAGAGTGTCCATTGACATGTGAATGGATGAATATTGGTATTGTGTATTGTAATGGAATATTGCTCTGCCATAAAAATAGAATAAAGTCTCACTATTTATGATATGGATGCATCTAAGTGAAATGTCAGACTGAGAAAGACAAACAGTGTATGAGCTCCTACGTGAACTCTAAAAAACCAAACAAAGATTAGACTCACAGATACAGAGAACAAGAGGGAATGGGGGCAGCTACACCCGCAGCAGAGGAAGTCGGGAGAAGGGCAGGTATCAGAGGCTACCGGCAGGTGCGCTGCAGAGCCAGGACGCTCCCGCCCAACACGGGATTGCGCGCGCGCCACGGCCCTCCGCCCGACGGACTGGGATCAGCCCACGCTCCCGCCCAACCTGGGACAGCGCTTGTCGCGCCCCCCGCCCGACGGACAGAGATCAGCCCGCCGTCCCGGTCAGCACCTGAGCTTGCAGACTGGTGCCATAAGGAAAAGGCTGCATCATCAAGACAACACCATCGAGAGCAGACTGGCTTCCAGACAGATGAGAGGATAAAAACCAGGGACAGTATTTAGCTTTTTTGTTTATCTGTTGCGGACGGTTCTGCTTATTCATTAGATTGGTTAGGTTTGGGTTGTTTTTTTTTTCTCTCTCTCTCTCTCTTTTGTCGCTTCTTATTAAGTTTCTCTTCCCTTTTTTAATTTTTAATTTTTTTTGATTTTTAATTATTAATTTTTTTATTATTAATTTTTAGAAAAATTTTAATTCTTGAACTTCTAATTTTCTTTCCTCTTTCCCACTCCTTCCTCCCTCTATGTTCTAAATCTAAAACTTTTTCCTATATACCACTACCCCCTGGATAAATATTTCCTACTTTCCTGTCTCCACTATTCTCTTCCAGCTGCACTAAACAATACAACACACTAATCTTGGCTACATAACCCTATAAAATCCTTCCAAGTCGAATCTATTCCTTCTCATTACCCATACATTTTCCACCTCCTCACCCCCAACACATATCTTAGTTAAAAATTGCTTTCAATGACGAAATAGTCCAAGCCAGGACCTTACCCAAGATCTATTTTTCCAGGCACTATTTTAATTAACTCAGAGCTTAACGGGCAAGTACCATCTTTGATTGTGTCGTTTGCCAGGAAAATTTCCTATGCTTTGTCACTGTAAGACTGGTTAGATGTGGTCATTGCTGTGTATGTATATATATCTTATGACTAGGTTAGAAAACATCTTCATGCTTTTATGACTGTCACCCATTAGGGACACACCTCTTGCTCCTCAGATGCTAGTATTTGAACTAATATCACGGAACACCATAGCAAACCAGGCATAGAGCCTACACCCCCAGACCAATCATCAAACCAAGGATCCTCGGACTAGAAGCCCTGATTTCAAGACCCCACACTATCAAAGAACATACAACACTAGAGATGAAACGACAGAGAAACACTGCACAAATGAAGGACCAAGCTAGAGAATCACAGCCTCAAATGACAGAGGAGGAGATAGACAAATTATCTGAAAGAGAATTCAGAAAAACTATACTAATGAGGATGCAAAACACCGAAAACAGAATATTAGAGGAAATTAGTGCATTGAGAAAAGACATGCAGGAAATGAAAAATAAGCAAATAGAGACCACCAACTCAATTGCTGAACTCAAAAATACGATAGAAGGCCTCAACAGTAGAGTATCTGAGGCTGAGGAACGGATAAGCGTGCTGGAAGATAGACTGGTGGAAATAACTGGTGAGGAACAGAACAAAGCCAAAAGAATGAAAAGAACTGAGGATAGCCTCAGAGACCTATGGGACAATATTAAACGCACCAACATTAGAATTATAGGAGTTCCAGAAGAAGAAGAAGAGAAGAAAGACTATGAAAAAATTCTTGAAGAGGTTATTATAGAAAACTTCCCCAGCATGGGAAAGGAAATAGTCAACCATGTCCAAGAAGCACAAAGAGTTCCATACAGGATAAACCCCAGAAGAAACACACCAAGGCACATTCTAATCAAACTAACACAGACTAAATATAAAGACAGATTACTAAAAGCAGCTAGAAGGAAACAACAAATAACATATAAAGGAAACCCCATACGTCTAACTGCGGATCTCTCAACAGAAACCCTACAGGCCAGAAGAGAATGGCAGGACACATTTAAACGGCTAAAAGAGAATAACCTGCAACCATGAATTCTCTACCCAGCAAAAATCTCATTCAGAATCGATGGAGAAGTCAAAAGCTTCTCAGACAGACAAAAACTAAAAGAATTCTGTACCACAAAACCAGCCCTACAACAAGTGTTAAAGGGCCTGATATAGCCAATAAATACAAGAGTAGAAGAAGTCCTACAAATCAAACCCCAGACTTCTAAGAAGATGACAATAGGAACATTCGTATCAATAATTACTTTGAACGTAAATGGATTAAATGCTCCAACCAAACAACACAGGTTGGCTGAATGGATCAAGAAACATGACCCATATATATATATGCGGTTTACAAGAGACCCACTTCAGACCTAGAGACACTCATAGACTGAAAGTGAAAGGCTGGAAAAAGATATTCCCTGCAAATGGAAATCAAAAGAAAGCTGGAGTAGCAATCCTCATATCAGACAAAATAAATTTTAAAGTAAAGAAGATTCTAAGAGACAAGGCAGGTCACTACATCATGATTAAAGGATCCATCCAAGAGGAAGACATAACAGTCATGAACATCTACGCACCCAACACAGGGGCACCTCAATACATAAGACAGATACTTTCAGACTTAAAAGAAGAAATCAATAATAACTCAAAATACGATAGAAGGCCTCAACAGTAGAGTATCTGAGGCTGAGGAACGGATAAGCGTGCTGGAAGATAGACTGGTGGAAATAACTGGTGAGGAACAGAACAAAGCCAAAAGAATGAAAAGAACTGAGGATAGCCTCAGAGACCTATGGGACAATATTAAACGCACCAACATTAGAATTATAGGAGTTCCAGAAGAAGAAGAAGAGAAGAAAGACTATGAAAAAATTCTTGAAGAGGTTATTATAGAAAACTTCCCCAGCATGGGAAAGGAAATAGTCAACCATGTCCAAGAAGCACAAAGAGTTCCATACAGGATAAACCCCAGAAGAAACACACCAAGGCACATTCTAATCAAACTAACACAGACTAAATATAAAGACAGATTACTAAAAGCAGCTAGAAGGAAACAACAAATAACATATAAAGGAAACCCCATACGTCTAACTGCGGATCTCTCAACAGAAACCCTACAGGCCAGAAGAGAATGGCAGGACACATTTAAACGGCTAAAAGAGAATAACCTGCAACCATGAATTCTCTACCCAGCAAAAATCTCATTCAGAATCGATGGAGAAGTCAAAAGCTTCTCAGACAGACAAAAACTAAAAGAATTCTGTACCACAAAACCAGCCCTACAACAAGTGTTAAAGGGCCTGATATAGCCAATAAATACAAGAGTAGAAGAAGTCCTACAAATCAAACCCCAGACTTCTAAGAAGATGACAATAGGAACATTCGTATCAATAATTACTTTGAACGTAAATGGATTAAATGCTCCAACCAAACAACACAGGTTGGCTGAATGGATCAAGAAACATGACCCATATATATATATGCGGTTTACAAGAGACCCACTTCAGACCTAGAGACACTCATAGACTGAAAGTGAAAGGCTGGAAAAAGATATTCCCTGCAAATGGAAATCAAAAGAAAGCTGGAGTAGCAATCCTCATATCAGACAAAATAAATTTTAAAGTAAAGAAGATTCTAAGAGACAAGGCAGGTCACTACATCATGATTAAAGGATCCATCCAAGAGGAAGACATAACAGTCATGAACATCTACGCACCCAACACAGGGGCACCTCAATACATAAGACAGATACTTTCAGACTTAAAAGAAGAAATCAATAATAACACAATAATAGTAGGAGACTTGAACACTCCTCTCACACCAATGGATAGATCATCTAAACAGAAAATTAATAAAGAAACACAAGCCTTAAATGCCACACTAGAAAAGATGGACCTCATCAATATCTTTAGGACGTTCCATCCAAAAGCAGAAGAATACACTTTCTTCTCAAGTGCTCACGGAACATTCTCCAAGATAGACCACATCTTGGGCCACAAATCTAACCTCCGTCAGTTCAAGAAAACTGAAATTATATTAACCATCTTCTCGGACCACAATGCAATGAGACTAGAGATCAACTACAGGAAAAAAACCGCTAAAAATACAAATACATTGTGATTAAACAACACACACCTAAAAAACCAACTGATCACTGAGGAAATCAAAGGAGAAATTTAAAAATTCCTAGAAGAAAATGACAATGAATATACGACCATGCAAAACTTACGGGATACCGCCAAAGCAGTTCTAAGGGGGAAATTTATAGCAATACAATCCCACCTCAAGAAACTAGGAAAATATGAAGCAGATGACTTAACCCTCCGCTTAAAACAATTGAAAAGAGAAGAACAAAAACATCCCAAAGCCAGCAGAAGATGAGAAATTATAAAGACTAGAGCAGAAATAAATCAGAAAGAAATGAAAGAAACTATAGTTCGGATAAATAAAACAAAAAGCTGGTTCTTTGAAAAGGTAAACAAAATTGACAAGCCTCTGGCAAGACTCATCAAGAAAAAGAGGGAGAAGAACCAGATCAACAAAATCAAAAATGAAATAAAGAAGATTCTAAGAGACAAGGCAGGTCACTACATCATGATTAAAGGATCCATCCAAGAGGAAGACATAACAGTCATGAACATCTACGCACCCAACACAGGGGCACCTCAATACATAAGACAGATACTTTCAGACTTAAAAGAAGAAATCAATAATAACACAATAATAGTAGGAGACTTGAACACTCCTCTCACACCAATGGATAGATCATCTAAACAGAAAATTAATAAAGAAACACAAGCCTTAAATGCCACACTAGAAAAGATGGACCTCATCAATATCTTTAGGACGTTCCATCCAAAAGCAGAAGAATACACTTTCTTCTCAAGTGCTCACGGAACATTCTCCAAGATAGACCACATCTTGGGCCACAAATCTAACCTCCGTCAGTTCAAGAAAACTGAAATTATATTAACCATCTTCTCGGACCACAATGCAATGAGACTAGAGATCAACTACAGGAAAAAAACCGCTAAAAATACAAATACATTGTGATTAAACAACACACACCTAAAAAACCAACTGATCACTGAGGAAATCAAAGGAGAAATTTAAAAATTCCTAGAAGAAAATGACAATGAATATACGACCATGCAAAACTTACGGGATACCGCCAAAGCAGTTCTAAGGGGGAAATTTATAGCAATACAATCCCACCTCAAGAAACTAGGAAAATATGAAGCAGATGACTTAACCCTCCGCTTAAAACAATTGAAAAGAGAAGAACAAAAACATCCCAAAGCCAGCAGAAGATGAGAAATTATAAAGACTAGAGCAGAAATAAATCAGAAAGAAATGAAAGAAACTATAGTTCGGATAAATAAAACAAAAAGCTGGTTCTTTGAAAAGGTAAACAAAATTGACAAGCCTCTGGCAAGACTCATCAAGAAAAAGAGGGAGAAGAACCAGATCAACAAAATCAAAAACGAAAAAGGAGAGATTACAACAGAGAATGCAGAAATCCAAAGGATTCTAAGAGACTATTATGAGAAACTCTATGGCAACAAACTGGACAACCTGGAAGAAATGGACAGTTTCTTGGGGAAGATCAATCTCCCAAGACTGAGCCAGGAAGAAACAGAAACTTTGAACAACCCAATCACAAGCTCAGAGATCGAATCTGTGATTAAAAATCTACCCAAAAATAAAAGCCCAGGGCCAGATGGCTTCACAGCCGAATTCTACCAAACATTTGAAGAAGAGCTAATGCCTGTCCTTCTAAAACTCTTTCAAAAAATTGCACAGGAAGGAAAACTTCCAAACACATTCTACGAGGCCACCATCACCCTGATACCCAAACCAGGCAAAGACAACACAAAAAAGGAAAATTACAGACCAATTTCTCTGATGAACTTAGATGCCAAGATCCTCAACAAAATCCTAGCAAACAGAATTCAACGACACATCAAAAAACTCATACATAATGATCAAGTCGGGTTCATCCCAGGCATGCAAGGATTCTTCAACATCCGCAAATCAATCAATGTGATACACCATATTAACAAACTGAGAGACAAAAATCACATGATCATTTCAATAGATGCAGAAAAAGCCTTTGACAAAGTACAACACCCATTCATGATAAAAACTCTTCAGAAAATGGGCATAGAAGGAACCTATCTCAACATAGTGAAAACCATATACGAGAAGCCCACAGCGAACATTGTCCTCAACGGTGAAAAACTGAAAGCATTCCCTCTAAGATCAGGAACAAGACAGGGGTGTCCACTTTCACCACTACTATTCAACATAGTCCTGGAAGTTCTAGCAACAGCAATAAGAGATGAGAAAGAAATCAAAGGAATCCAGATTGGAAAGGAAGAAGTCAAGCTCTCTCTTTTTGCAGATGACATGATATTATACATAGAAAATCCCAAAGACTCTATTACAAAGCTACTAGAGCTAATCAACGAATTCAGCAACGTCGCAGGATACAAAGTCAACACACAGAAATCACTGGCATTCCTATACACAAACAATGAAAAATCAGAAAATGAAATCAAAGAGGCAGTCCCCTTCACCATTGCAACCAAAAGAATCAAATATCTAGGAATAAACCTACCCAAAGAAATCCAAAGGATTCTAAGAGACTATTATGAGAAACTCTATGGCAACAAACTGGACAACCTGGAAGAAATGGACAGTTTCTTGGGGAAGATCAATCTCCCAAGACTGAGCCAGGAAGAAACAGAAACTTTGAACAACCCAATCACAAGCTCAGAGATCGAATCTGTGATTAAAAATCTACCCAAAAATAAAAGCCCAGGGCCAGATGGCTTCACAGCCAAATTCTACCAAACATTTGAAGAAGAGCTAATGCCTGTCCTTCTAAAACTCTTTCAAAAAATTGCACAGGAAGGAAAACTTCCAAACACATTCTACGAGGCCACCATCACCCTGATACCCAAACCAGGCAAAGACAACACAAAAAAGGAAAATTACAGACCAATTTCTCTGATGAACTTAGATGCCAAGATCCTCAACAAAATCCTAGCAAACAGAATTCAACGACACATCAAAAAACTCATACATAATGATCAAGTCGGGTTCATCCCAGGCATGCAAGGATTCTTCAACATCCGCAAATCAATCAATGTGATACACCATATTAACAAACTGAGAGACAAAAATCACATGATCATTTCAATAGATGCAGAAAAAGCCTTTGACAAAGTACAACACCCATTCATGATAAAAACTCTTCAGAAAATGGGCATAGAAGGAACCTATCTCAACATAGTGAAAACCATATACGAGAAGCCCACAGCGAACATTGTCCTCAACGGTGAAAAACTGAAAGCATTCCCTCTAAGATCAGGAACAAGACAGGGGTGTCCACTTTCACCACTACTATTCAACATAGTCCTGGAAGTTCTAGCAACAGCAATAAGAGATGAGAAAGAAATCAAAGGAATCCAGATTGGAAAGGAAGAAGTCAAGCTCTCTCTTTTTGCAGATGACATGATATTATACATAGAAAATCCCAAAGACTCTATTACAAAGCTACTAGAGCTAATCAACGAATTCAGCAACGTCGCAGGATACAAAGTCAACACACAGAAATCACTGGCATTCCTATACACAAACAATGAAAAATCAGAAAATGAAATCAAAGAGGCAGTCCCCTTCACCATTGCAACCAAAAGAATCAAATATCTAGGAATAAACCTACCCAAAGAAACAAAAGAACTGTAGACACTCATGAAAGAAATTAAAGAAGACTTAAACAGATGGAGAGATATTCTGTGTTCCTGGGTCAGAAGAATCAATATTGTGAAAATGACCATACTACCAAATATCATCTACAGATTCATTGCAATACCTATTCAACTTCCATTGACATTTTTCACAGAACTAGACCAAAGAATAACACAGTTCATATGGAAACACAAAAGACCTCGATAGCCAAAGCAATCCTGAGGAAGAAGAATGGGGCTGGAGGGTTCAGCCTCCCTGACTTCAGACTCTACTACAAAGCAACAGTCATCAAGACAGTATGGTACTGGCACAAAAACAGAACTATAGACCAATGGAACAAGATAGAGAACCCAGAGATCAACCCACGCACCTATGAGTACCTTATTTTTGACAAAGGAGGAGAAACTATAAAATGGGACAAAGACAGCCTCTTCAACAAGTGGTGCTGGGAGAACTGGACAGCTACATGCAAAAAAATGAAGTTGGAACATTCCCTGACACCATACACTAAGATCAACTCAAAATGGATTAAAGACCTAAATGTAAGACCAGAAACCATCAAACTCTTAGAGGAGAATATAGGCAAAACCCTCAAGGACATCAATCAAAGCAAGATCTTCTCTGACCCACCTACTAAAATAACGGAACTGAAAAGAAAAGTGAACATGTGGGACCTCATGAAACTTAAAAGCTTTTGTACAGCAAAAGAAATCACCAAAAAGTTGAACAGACACCCCACAGAGTGGGAGAAAATCATAGCAAATGAAACAACAGACAAAGAATTAATCTCCAAAATCTACAAGCAACTCAGACAACTCAGCACAGGGAAAACGAGCAGCCCAATCCAAAAATGGGAAAAAGATCTAAAGAGACGCCTCTCCAAAGAGGACATACAGATGGCCCAAAAGCACATGAAACGATGCTCAACCTCGCTTATTATTAGAGAAATGCAAATTAAAACTACAATGAGATATCACCTCACACCCGTCAGAATAGCCATCATCAACAAATCTACAGACAATAAATGCTGGAGAGGGTGTGGAGAAAAGGGAACCCTCTTGCATTGCTGGTGGGAATGTAAATTGATACAGCCTCTATGGAAGACAGTATGGAGATTTCTTAAAAAACTAAAAATAGAAGCACCCTACGACCCAGCAATCCCACTATTAGGCTTATATCCTGATGAAATCAAAACTGAAAGAAGCACTTGTACCCCATTGTTCATTGCAGCTCTCTATACAATAGCCAGAACATGGAAGCGACCTAGATGTCCATCGACGAATGAATGGATCCAGAAGCCCTGGTACATATATACAATGGAATACTACTCAGCTGTTAAAAGAAATGCAGAAGACTCAGTCCTAATGAAGTGGCTGGCTCTAGAACCTATCATCAAAAGTGAAGTAAGTCAAAAAGAGAAAGACAAATACAGTATACTAACACACATATATGGAATCTAGTAGGACGGTCTTGATATCACACGCAGGAAACTCATGGAAAAACAGACAGAGCATAGACATACGGACATCGTGGTGAAGAAATAGGGAGGGGGAAGCATGGAGGAAGTAACAAGGAAACCTATAGTGTTATGTGTGGAAAAGATAGCTAGTGTCATAGTGCTAAAGGAATAGGAGTGCTTACAGTGGCTTGGGGCGAAGGTCTGGAGGGGTGGGATGGGGGGATCTGGGCGGGTGGGGACCATGGATATGCATATGACTGATCTGGGAACATACATGTCTGTGAAAAACAAAACTCTGTAAAACCTTTAAAATAAAGAATAAAAAAAAAAAGAAAGGGAATGGGGGGCAGGTGGTGGTGAGAGTTTCTGAATAACACTGGTAGCCCAGCTAGGCCCTCTGTGATGACCTAGAGAGTTGGGATGGGGAAGGGGGATGGAGGCTCAAGAGGGAGGGATATATGTATAAATCTGACTGATTTGCATTATTGTACAGAAGAAACCAACATAACATTTTAAAGGAAATTTCCTCTAATTAAAATATAAATCTTAACGGAAAAAAGTGGGCTGCGTGTCATACAATTCATTTAGGCAGGATCTCATAAAATAAATACAAGGTTTGAAGACACTATGTGTATGTCTCTGTGTGTGTGTGTGTGTGTGTAAGGAAACATTATAAAAAGAGTGTATAATGGGGTTAAGAAAGTTCAGGGTTCGGGAATTAATGGGACACAGAACTCAGAACCCCTTTTGCTTCTGGTTTTCTTCAGCCCTTAGCCACTGTGCACCCTGATCATGCTCATTCCAGACCTGATCCTCACAACACCAGTAGCTCACACAGAGAAAGTTTAGATTAGACACATTCAGAATATCCTCTGGGAATTTTCTGGTCCTTAACTAGGAGGACTGCTTTTCTCATGCCTAGAAAACCAAAGCTTTCCCACTGACTTAGAAACAGCTCCACCCTGGTACACAGGCACAGGAGACTCCACGGCTTATGGGTTTGATTCCCAGCTGTGTCAACTTCAATAAAATCACTCTTCCCCTCACAACTCCCTTTACCCAGTTTCATAAATAAATAGTGCAAAAAACTACAAATCCAAATTCTAAGCCATGTGTGTAAAAAAGTTGACTTGTTTCCTATGACATATTCCTCCCTTTTGAAAGAAGTACAAACGGCTATAGAACACTTAAATGCACTAAAATATTAAATTGCCTCTATTAAAACTTTGCCACCCTTAAACTTTAAAATCTGTAGATACATGCTTTTCTAATTAATCTTTTGCAAAATAATCTCAAAGAATGAAGCCTAATTTTAAACAAGGAATTTTTTTCTTAGATTGAAATAACTTTCATTTGTATTTTGAGTTTCATCAATTAAAGATCAGCCAGTCTTAAATTAATCCAAGCTTTGGTTACCTCAAATACTAATAAAATATGTAACAGAGTGAACACACTTGGAAATGTCTACACAGGTCCCCCCAAAACACAGATACTATTTGCCCACTGAGGTACAATTTTCTTTCAATATGGAAAAAAAACCTTTTTTTTTTTTTTTTTTACAACAGTTACTAAAAGGAAAGCAAAATGATTTTAAAAAAAAAATCCCATGAAGATGAACTATTTCATATACATAGGACTAGTTAAATGAAATAAAGCACATTAATATTGGAGTCGGGGGTGTGATATGAGTGGTCATTTAAAACCGTAAGTCAAGGATATAGCAATGCTAAGCATGTGAAAACAAACAGGCAAACCAACAATCTAGGTATGCAAAATTTCAGAATACCTAAATACTGAGTGATTGTTAGAAAAACATCATATTAATAAATGCTATTATACTTATCTTAGAATATGTTTACATTCTCTCTTGGTGTAATAATAAGGATTTTGAGTGGTCATCCTTCTGCCTATTTTCTCAAAAGAAAAAAGTCTAGAATCGAATCCTAAAAAATAATTGTAAAAATTAGGGCTTCCCCTGTGGTCCAGTGGGTAAGGACACCGTCTTGCAGTGCAAGGGGAGCCAGTTCGATCCCTGGCCTGGGAAGATCCCACGTGCCGCGGAGCGGCTGGACCAATTACCAAGCCGGAGCTCTGGCACGCATGCACCCAGAGCTGGTGCTCTGGGCGACAGAGGCCACTGCAATGGGAGGCCCACAGGAGCCAAAGAACAAAGACGGATGAAAATAGAGAAAGACCAATAGAAGGGGCCCGCCCGCTCCCCTCCCTCCCCACCCGACCCCCGCCCAAAATAAATAAATAAATCTTAAAAAAAATAATAATAATTGTAAAAATTAGCTTATTCACCAAATACTTCTTTCAAATTGTCATTGCTCTCCAAGGTGCAATGTGTGGATTCTTTTACTTCAAAAATCCTTATGAGACGAGCACAAAGAAGTCAACAAAACAAGGAGTGGCTTTGTTCCTGGATTCACCAGTCCTGCCTGTTTAATTTGTTAATATCAAGTAACTGAAACTTTTATCCTATCTAGAGAAACCCTGTGAGCCTCATAATATTTTGGTAATCTTCCAGAGAAAAGAGAGTAATAGAAAAAAACTTTGCTTTTTTCTCACCATTTACTTTCTGTTCATTCTTCTTGAGTTTGATTACCAATAACTATGTTATCTCCATCCTCTCTATGGTTGTCCCCATGGTCTCTATGTTAAGACCATCCTTTTTCTTCCTGGTTCCCCCAAAAGTGTCTTCATTCTAAAGTGTTAATGTGTGGTCACTTGTGTATAGTAAGTTTTAAAGCTTTGTGGACTGTGGCGGATAATTTCAGTGTTCTGCAGATCAGGATCCAAATTCAGAATAAAATGCAGTTTCTAAATCTCATTGACTGTTCCATTGAAGGATCTCTTTTTTATTGAATGTGTCTGTTTGGACCATGGACTAAAGACACATTCATAGAAAAATTGTTCCCTAATGCCCCATTCCCTGAATTATAAGACTGAAAATGTATCATTTCACACCGCTTTTACAGAAAAAGTCAGCTTTCAAAACACATGTTTTCTCATATATTAGGCTTAGTAAAATAAAAATAAAATGAAGTAAACAGATAGTATACTAATAGGAGGCTTATAGTCTCTTCTAGACTTCTTTTTTTTAAAATAAAGAAGCTGTGTAATTTTAAGTAAATCATTAATCTCTCAGTATTGTACCCATATATTATCTATTATGTTATTTTTCAATTTATTTTTAATTGGAGAATAACTGTTTTACAATATTTTGTCAGCTCCTGCTTCATAATCAACATAAATCAAATGTAAGTATATATATGTCCTCTCCATCTTGATCCTCCCCCAAATCCTACCCCATCCCACCCCTCTAGGTTGATCACAGAGCACCACATTGAGCTCCCTGTGTAATGCAGCCACCTCCTGTTAGCTACCTAATTTAGATATGGTAATGTAGATGTCTCAGTGCTACTCTTTCAGTTCATCCCACACTCTCCTGCCACTGTGTCCAAAGTCTATTCTCGATGCCTGCATCTCTGTTCCTGCCCTGCAAATAAGTTCATCACTATCATTTTTCTAGGTTCCATTGTTCGTTGCAGCACTGTTTACAATAGCTAGGACACAGAAGCAACCTCAACGTCCATCAACAGATGAATGGATGAAGAATAGTGGTACACATATGCAACACAGTCTAAAAGAGGAAGGCATTTGAGTCAGTTGTAGTGAGGTGGATGAATGTAGAGCCTATTATACAGAGTGAAGTCAGTCAGAAAGAGAAGAACAAGCATGGTATATTAACACACATTGTGTTATTTTTAGTGTAGAGAGTAAATCTAAAACCTCTGAGGCATAAAGATGAAAGGAGTTTGGTGCATGGTACTTGCAGTTGCAGAGGGGCATATATGTGATAGTCTTTATGAAATCAGCTATATTTGAGAAACACTGGCATTAGAGTCATATTCCTGATCAATGTAGGGGGAAAGAGAAGAGAAGGGAATCTGATTCATACATCCAAAGGCACATGTTGGCATTTAAGAAACCCCTCAGTGTACAGGGTGTTACGGTAATGAGTGTTAAAAATGAATGACTTTAAAACATGAAAAAACAAAAATTTTGGTTGCACTACAGAGTATGTGAGACCTTAGCTCTCTAATAAAATGAAGTAAACAGATAGTATACTATGATTATAGCTTTATAAATTCTATTACTAATAGGAGGCTTATAGTCTCTTCTAGACTTCTTTTAAAATAAAGAAGCTGTGTAATTTTAAGTAAATCATTAATCTCTCAGTATTGTACCCATATATTATCTATTATGTTATTTTTCAATTTATTTTTAATTGGAGAATAACTGTTTTACAATATTTTGTCAGCTCCTGCTTCATAATCAACATAAATCAAATGTAAGTATATATATGTCTCTCCATCTTGATCCTCCCCAAATCCTACCCCATCCCACCCTCTAGGTTGATCACAGAGCACCACATTGAGCTCCCTGTGTAATGCAGCCACCTCCTGTTAGCTACCTAATTTAGATATGGTAATGTAGATGTCTCAGTGCTACTCTTTCAGTTCATCCCACACTCTCCTGCCACTGTGTCCAAAGTCTATTCTCGATGCCTGCATCTCTGTTCCTGCCCTGCAAATAAGTTCATCACTATCATTTTTCTAGGTTCCATTGTTCGTTGCAGCACTGTTTACAATAGCTAGGACACAGAAGCAACCTCAACGTCCATCAACAGATGAATGGATGAAGAATAGTGGTACACATATGCAACACAGTCTAAAAGAGGAAGGCATTTGAGTCAGTTGTAGTGAGGTGGATGAATGTAGAGCCTATTATACAGAGTGAAGTCAGTCAGAAAGAGAAGAACAAGCATGGTATATTAACACACATTGTGTTATTTTTAGTGTAGAGAGTAAATCTAAAACCTCTGAGGCATAAAGATGAAAGGAGTTTGGTGCATGGTACTTGCAGTTGCAGAGGGGCATATATGTGATAGTCTTTATGAAATCAGCTATATTTGAGAAACACTGGCATTAGAGTCATATTCCTGATCAATGTAGGGGGAAAGAGAAGAGAAGGGAATCTGATTCATACATCCAAAGGCACATGTTGGCATTTAAGAAACCCCTCAGTGTACAGGGTGTTACGGTAATGAGTGTTAAAAATGAATGACTTTAAAACATGAAAAAACAAAAATTTTGGTTGCACTACAGAGTATGTGAGACCTTAGCTCTCTAATCATGGATCAAACTCACAACCCTACATTGAAGGCAGTGTCTTCTGGACCGCCACAGAAGTCCCTAAAAGACTTTGAAGTCACACAAGTTCTCCTTTATTGATCATTAGCAGAGCTGTTCATCTCTTTACCAGTGAAAAACCCAAAATCCATAATGATAAATTTAAATGAAACAGAGATGAGCTTAGTTCTTAATGTTTTTTATTTTCTATGTTTTATTAATATATAATTTTTTATATTTTTACAGTTTTGTTGTTTATAGATATGTATGTTCCCAGATTAGTCATATGTATATCCCTGGCCCCCTCCCTCTTCCACCCCTCTCCCAGTCCCCCTCATCCCACCCCTGCAGGGCATTGCAGTTCTTAATGTTTTTAATAAATAAGAAATGTAAGGAAAGGGTAAGAAAAATGTGAAGATGGTAATGAAAGAAGACCAACAAACTGAAAACAATTGAGAGAAGACTCAAATTTTCTTCCCAAAGGTGAGAAAGACATAGGGTAAGAAGATGGCCAGGAAAAATATTACAAAGAAACACCCGGAATATCTGGCCCTATGACTGCCTGCACAGAGATCCTGATTCTAATCAAAGTTTTATTTTCCCCAGAGTTTTTCTCAGAGCGATTTTAACATCTTTGTTCCTCAGACTGTAGATTAAGGGGTTCATCATGGGAACCACATTGGTATAAAAGACAGAAGAGATTTTCCTCTCATCCATAGACCCAGCAGAAGATGGTTTGAGATACACAAGTACCCCTGATCCAAAGAATAGAGAAACAGCAATTATGTGAGAACTGCAGGTGCTGAAGGCTCTGGACCTGCCCTCTGTGGACTTGATGTGGAAGATGTTGGTAAGGATGAGACCATAAGAGACAAAGATGGTGAGACTGGGTATAATGATGTCAGTGCCCACCACAATGAAAACTACCAGCTCGTTGGCATAGGTACTTGTGCAGGAGAGCTGGAAGAGAGGGAACATATCACATAAGTAATGGTTGATGGTGTTCGCATCACAGAAGGTCAGTCTCAGCATGCATCCAGTGTGATGACTTTAAAACATGAAAAAACAAAAATTTTGGTTGCACTACAGAGTATGTGAGACCTTAGCTCTCTAATCATGGATCAAACTCACAACCCTACATTGAAGGCAGTGTCTTCTGGACCGCCACAGAAGTCCCTAAAAGACTTTGAAGTCACACAAGTTCTCCTTTATTGATCATTAGCAGAGCTGTTCATCTCTTTACCAGTGAAAAACCCAAAATCCATAATGATAAATTTAAATGAAACAGAGATGAGCTTAGTTCTTAATGTTTTTTATTTTCTATGTTTTATTAATATATAATTTTTTATATTTTTACAGTTTTGTTGTTTATAGATATGTATGTTCCCAGATTAGTCATATGTATATCCCTGGCCCCCTCCCTCTTCCACCCCTCTCCCAGTCCCCCTCATCCCACCCCTGCAGGGCATTGCAGTTCTTAATGTTTTTAATAAATAAGAAATGTAAGGAAAGGGTAAGAAAAATGTGAAGATGGTAATGAAAGAAGACCAACAAACTGAAAACAATTGAGAGAAGACTCAAATTTTCTTCCCAAAGGTGAGAAAGACATAGGGTAAGAAGATGGCCAGGAAAAATATTACAAAGAAACACCCGGAATATCTGGCCCTATGACTGCCTGCACAGAGATCCTGATTCTAATCAAAGTTTTATTTTCCCCAGAGTTTTTCTCAGAGCGATTTTAACATCTTTGTTCCTCAGACTGTAGATTAAGGGGTTCATCATGGGAACCACATTGGTATAAAAGACAGAAGAGATTTTCCTCTCATCCATAGACCCAGCAGAAGATGGTTTGAGATACACAAGTACCCCTGATCCAAAGAATAGAGAAACAGCAATTATGTGAGAACTGCAGGTGCTGAAGGCTCTGGACCTGCCCTCTGTGGACTTGATGTGGAAGATGTTGGTAAGGATGAGACCATAAGAGACAAAGATGGTGAGACTGGGTATAATGATGTCAGTGCCCACCACAATGAAAACTACCAGCTCGTTGGCATAGGTACTTGTGCAGGAGAGCTGGAAGAGAGGGAACATATCACATAAGTAATGGTTGATGGTGTTCGCATCACAGAAGGTCAGTCTCAGCATGCATCCAGTGTGAGCCATGGCACCGGCAAGTCCCATCAAGTAGGAACCAAGCACGAGGCTGGAACACACTTTAGGAGACAGAAGAGCATTATACAAGAGTGGGTTACAGATGGCCACATAGCGGTCATAGGCCATTGATGTCAGCACATAGACTTCAGAAATAACAAAAAAACAAAAGAAGTAGAGCTGAGTCATGCACCCCATATAAGAGACTGTATTCTTTTTTGATAAAAAATTCATCAGCATTTTGGGTGTAAACACAGAAGAATAACAGAGGTCTATGAAGGACAAGTTAAAGAGGAAAAAGTACATGGGGGTGTGTAGTTTTGCATTCAGTAAAATTAAGATTATGAGACCGATATTTCCCATCACAGTTATCATGTACATTCCTAGAAATAGGAAGAACAGGGGAAGCTGGAGATCTGGTTGGTCTGTTAACCCTGCTAAAATGAATTCAGTCACAAAAGACCCATTTCCAGGAGCCATTCTTCTCTAAGAGAATCTGTGGGCACAGGAGAAAATGTTCCATTAGAGAACAGCTCAGCTCCTCTGATAATATCTCATCCTACATGAATGTGTACATACTGAGCATGTCTGAGACTAGCCCTACCTAGACCTATGGAATCTGCTTTTACCATTATCATGATAGTTAGTGACATGGACTTTCCCTTACCAGAGTCTTAATTATACAAAGAGCATCAAAAACTTGACCTACAGTGAGAAGGCAGAGTTGCCATATGCATAATATGCTGGAATAAAACAAAGAGAAAAGACAAGGATGTGCCAGGACAGAATCTTCCTTCTCACATCTCATCATTTCTTTATTCACTTAAGCCCTTTCCTCACCATAAAAGTTTAGACAGAGACCCTAGCTTCGCAGGATGCTCAGTGGTAAAGAATCTGCCTGCCACTGTAGATGTGGGTTTGATCCCTGGCTTGGGAAGATCCCTTGGAGAAGGTAACCCACTCTTGCTTCTAAAATTCCATGGACAGAGGAGCTAGTGGGCTACAGCCTGTGGAATTTCAGAATCAGACATGACTAAGCACACACAAATATGTATGCTATCTTCCTGGCGCTAGCCTCTAATACACATTAGACCTGTTGGAGTGGAAACCAGGTTGTCTCTAACCAAAAAATAAGGGACAAAAGGCAGGAGGAGGTTCTCAGTACTCCTGATCCCAGCACTATAGCCTTCCTTTCTATCTTTCACGCACCCAAGGTTGCATGCACAAAGATCCTCTACCTCTGCTGAGATGGGTTCAGTCATCTCCTTCCTACCTGTTGGCCTCCCTTGGAAACAATTCCTCCTCCACTACCAAAGACATTGAAAAGATCCTTGACAGTGTGGACGTTAAGGTGGATGACAACTGGCTCAACAAGGTCATCAGTGAGCTGAACAGAAAGAGCACTGAGGTCTATCGGCAAGCCGACCAGTCTTCCAGCTGGCGGGACCTTGACCGTCTCTGCCGCCCCACCAACTGCAGCTCCTGCAGCCCCTGCTGTGGGTTCTGACACAGCTGCCGCAGAGCAGAAGGAGAAGAAGGAAGAGTTGGAGGAATCAAATGATGACATGGAGTTTGGCTTGTTTCCCTAGAGTCCCGCTCTGCTAAAAATAAAAGCCTTTTTATGTTAAAAATAAAAAGCCAGAGGAGATTAAGGTACTGCCTTATTTCACAGAGTGAAACCCATAAATGTAGAAGAGTGAGAGTCTGTCCACAAAAAAGGAACTTACTGACTGAGATATTGCACCTTCTGAACCTCTTAATCTCTGAACACACTCTGTCCCCTTGAACATATCCTTCTAACAGGGAATTCACTCAAATCTCAGGACTGCACACTGTGGGATTAACAGTGGCAGAGCTTATACTCCTAGACTTCCATCTCAAACCAAGGAAGATATTAAATCAACAGAATTCAGAAATTTACCCTCTTTGGCCAGATACCTTAGAGCTCTAGCTTGATATTTGCCCCTGTGGTCCAGGAAAGGCACTTTCAGCTTTGAGGCTCCATCTCCTTAGATGCTAAAAGAATGCAAGCCAGACTTAATTTCCCATTTGCCCTGGAAATCTTTCTTAGCTACAAAGATCAATTTCAGATTATAATTTTGAGTCTTCTCAAGCAGCAAAGAATAATAAACAGCATCGTTATCACGTTTGCTACTTAATAAGACACAGAAGATGGCATGTGAGGTTAATGATGTAGCGTACTTGATTATAAACAGGGTAAAAACTTGCTTAGTCTCTCCCCTGAGCAATAGATCTTATGTGTAAAAATATAAAATAAAATAAGGGAGTTGCATTTGCACTCTGGACTATTTTCTCTGTTTAGTTCCTTGGGAATTCAGTATGTTAATCAGTTTACACATCACTCCAGGGATTATACATCTCCCAAGGCAGAAGCAAAACAAGGTTTCCTCTTCTTATCAGGAGACCTCATCATTTAAGAGAAATCTATTGTTCTTGCTCTATGTCTTCCCACATCCTAAATGGAAAATATCCAGAATCTACCTATAGGTTTCTTCATATCTTTACTTGAAATGTTGCAAAGACTCTAGTAACTCATTTCACTTATTATCTATTATGAGTTATCTCAAAAAAAATTTTTACGCCCCTCTTATTTCTAAAGATTTTATGTTTAAACACTTACTGGCAATTTCTACCCAAGGATCCTGCTGAGTCCTTACATGTATTATTTCTTTTTTTTTTTTTTTTTTTTAAAAAAACCTTTTTATTTATTTTTTGGCTGTATTGGGTCTTTGTTGATGTGTGAGTTTAGCTGCTCTGTGGTATGTGGGATCTTCCCGGGTCAGGGATCGAACCTGTGTCTCCTGCATTGGCAGGCAGGTTCTTATCCACTGAGCCACAAGGGAAGCCCCACATGTATTATTTCATTAACTGAGGTCATCAATTCATTTCATAGGAAAGAGTGGGGGCTATAAGAGGTAGAGGGTGTGGGTTTGAATCCTACCCCCATACTTAATAAATTGGACATGGTACTTCAACTCTGTGTGCCTTAGGTTCATAACCTCTAAAATAGCAATGATAATAATAGCATCTCTTTCATTGGGTTGTCTTGATGATGAAATTTTAAAAACGTGTTCACATAAAATGGTTAAAACAGTACATGACAAGCGGTATATCGTCAAGCAATGTCAGCTTTCATCATGGTCTCAAATTTTCTGGAAAGTCCTCCATCATAACACTCACCAGACATTTTCCCCTTTAATTCTTGTGTTCCTTCTAAACTGTATCTTTGATAAGGGCTGACATTTCTTCTGTCTTGTTTGCCACTTCTCTTGTAGCGTTTTGTATAAAGCCGAGTACACAGCAGACACTCCATAAATAACTCTGTAAGCTATGTTGTTCTCTGGTGAAAGCCTTCAGAATGTTTCTCCTACTTCTCACACGCTCAGCACGAGGGTCTACAGCCACCCTGACTTCCATCCTTTTCCCTCAGGTACAACACAAGTTCAGATGCTTTTTAGGTTTGTATTGAACTGGATGCTGAAATGTGGTGACTCCAGCTGTCATTCTAGCTTTTCTCACATACTTCCTCTTATGTGGCCATCTGCACAGATGTTAGAATAAGCTCTGAAAGCATAGATATGTCCTTCCTAGTTTTAAAACTTTTAGTGACCTTCAGTTATCCACAAGACAACTGAAACATTGTAACTGAAGTACCATGGAACACTGTAATAAAAAAATAATTATCAAAACTGTGATTGAGTTCTGGATAAAAGTAAAGAAGTGGGATGCTATACTTAATAGAGAGGGTTCCTTATTAGTCAGAAAGGGCCAGATCCTTCAACTGTTCACACCGCTCAAAATGAGGAAGTACTTCCAAAAGACATCATCAAGCCAGTAAAAGAACAGCACACAGAATGAGAGGAAAATGTGCAAATCATCTATTTGATAAGGACCTAGCATCCAAATATGTACACTGCTCTTCCACTCTACAGTAATAAAAAAAAAAAAATTCCAGGAACACACAACTCAATAGAATGAAATACAGAGTCCAGAAATAGATCCACATATATCTGATCAATTGATTTTGACACAAATGCAAAGGCAATGTTACTGAAGAAATGACAGGATCTTCCAACAATGAGGCAGGAATAATTAGATATTCATGTCAGAAACAAACACTTACACAATAAAGAGATTCAGTGTGTACCTCACAACATTAATGAAATTGTTTTACAAAATGAATTGTGGATATTAATGTAAAATATTAAATTAAGAGTTTTAAAATAGAAAAAAAGGACAAGATTGTGATGGTGTCCATTGCCAGATGGATGGAGTATTGCAGTGTAATACAGCTCAGCCATAAAGATAGAAGAAAATCTTTCCATTTATGATATGGATTTATCTAAGTGAAGTAAGTCGGACAGAAAAAGACAAATGCTGTATAACCACATATGTGAACTCTAAAAAACAAAACAAAAATCAGGCTCATAGATACAGGAACAAATGGGTAGTTGCCATAGGGAATGATGTAGGGTATGAGAGAAACAGCTGAACAAAATTAAGAGGTACAAATGTGCTGTTATAAAATGAATGTCATGGGAATATAGACCATAAGAAATATGGTTAATAAAACTATAATAACTTCATAGAAGGACAGATGGCTACCACACTTCTCATGGTAATCATTTCATAATGGTTTTAAATATTGAATCACTATGTTGCACACCTTACAAAAATAACATATCTCAAGTATATTTCAATAAAATAAAATGATAAGAAGAAGAACATCTGGAAGGAAGCCAGGAGCAAAACGTATTTTACCTGTAAGGAACAGTGATAAGAATTACAGAGGAATTTCCATTAGAAGCCATGCAATCAAGAAAAGAGTAGAGTGAAGCATTTAAAGTGTTGAAATAACAAACATCACCAACCTGGAATGCTAATTCCAATACTAATATCCTTCAGATTGAAAGTAAAACGATTACTTTCTCAGGCAAAAAAATTGAGAGACTCTCTTGCCAACAAACTTGCAGAAAATATTTAAGATTCTTTAGGGAAAAGAATTTTGTCAAACTGTAGGCTAATGTAAATGTGCTGAAGACATTAAAGGTAGGCTAGGCTAAAGATGTGACATGTCCCCATCCTTAGGTGACAAAAAATGAAAAATCTGATCAATTGATTTTGACACAAATGCAAAGGCAATGACAAATGGATCTTCCAACAATGAGGCAGGAATAATTAGATATTCATGTCAGAAACAAACACTTACACAATAAAGAGATTCAGTGTGTACCTCACAACATTAATGAAATTGTTTTACAAAATGAATTGTGGATATTAATGTAAAATATTAAATTAAGAGTTTTAAAATAGAAAAAAAGGACAAGATTGTGATGGTGTCCATTGCCAGATGGATGGAGTATTGCAGTGTAATACAGCTCAGCCATAAAGATAGAAGAAAATCTTTCCATTTATGATATGGATTTATCTAAGTGAAGTAAGTCGGACAGAAAAAGACAAATGCTGTATAACCACATATGTGAACTCTAAAAAACAAAACAAAAATCAGGCTCATAGATACAGGAACAAATGGGTAGTTGCCATAGGGAATGATGTAGGGTATGAGAGAAACAGCTGAACAAAATTAAGAGGTACAAATGTGCTGTTATAAAATGAATGTCATGGGAATATAGACCATAAGAAATATGGTTAATAAAACTATAATAACTTCATAGAAGGACAGATGGCTACCACACTTCTCATGGTAATCATTTCATAATGGTTTTAAATATTGAATCACTATGTTGCACACCTTACAAAAATAACATAATATATCTCAAGTATATTTCAATAAAATAAAATGATAAGAAGAAGAACATCTGGAAGGAAGCCAGGAGCAAAACGTATTTTACCTGTAAGGAACAGTGATAAGAATTACAGAGGAATTTCCATTAGAAGCCATGCAATCAAGAAAAGAGTAGAGTGAAGCATTTAAAGTGTTGAAATAACAAACATCACCAACCTGGAATGCTAATTCCAATACTAATATCCTTCAGATTGAAAGTAAAACGATTACTTTCTCAGGCAAAAAAATTGAGAGACTCTCTTGCCAACAAACTTGCAGAAAATATTTAAGATTCTTTAGGGAAAAGAATTTTGTCAAACTGTAGGCTAATGTAAATGTGCTGAAGACATTAAAGGTAGGCTAGGCTAAAGATGTGACATGTCCCCATCCTCAGGTGACAAAGATCTCTTATCACTTTAAATATATGTCGCATAGATCCACCAATAAAAAGACAGAAATTTTCAGAATCAGTAATGAAGCTGGCACCAGGTATGCACTGTCTAGGGGTCACAAAAACTCGGACACGACTGAGCACTCACACATGCACATGCACTGTCTAGAAGACACTCATTTTAAATGTAAAGATTTAGGTTAAAAATAAAAGGATGGGGCTTCCCCTGGTGGTCCAGTGGGTAAAGACACTGCCTTGCAGTGCAAGGGGCGCCGGTTCGATCCCTGGCCTGGGAAGATCCCACGTGCCGCGGAGCGGCTGGACCGATGTGTCCAATTACCGAGCAGGAGCTCTGGAGCGCATGGGCCCAGAGCCGGCGCTCTGCAACGACAGACGCCACTGCGATGGGAGGCCCACAGGAGCCAAAGAACAAAGACGGATGAAAATAGAGAAATGGAAGACCAACGGAAGTGGCCCGACCACTCCCCTCCCTCCCCAAACCCGACCCCCGCCCAAAATAAATAAATAAATAAATCTTTTAAAAAAATAAATAAAAGGATGGAGAAATACATACCCTGCTAACAATCAAAAGAAAGCTGAGTTACAATATCAATTTCAGAAAGTATACATTAAGGACATAGGAAGCTTACCAGGGACATTTCATCTTTAGTTAATTTAATAAAAAAGAAGCATTACAGAATGATAATAATTAAGCTGGCAGAAACATTGCAAGGGTCTAACTGACATGAATAGAGTTGGGAGATAGAATAGCAACCAAACATTTCATCTTAGTTATTTTATCCAGGAGCAAAACGTATTTTACCTGTAAGGAACAGTGATAAGAATTACAGAGGAATTTCCATTAGAAGCCATGCAATCAAGAAAAGAGTAGAGTGAAGCATTTAAAGTGTTGAAATAACAAACATCACCAACCTGGAATGCTAATTCCAATACTAATATCCTTCAGATTGAAAGTAAAACGATTACTTTCTCAGGCAAAAAAATTGAGAGACTCTCTTGCCAACAAACTTGCAGAAAATATTTAAGATTCTTTAGGGAAAAGAATTTTGTCAAACTGTAGGCTAATGTAAATGTGCTGAAGACATTAAAGGTAGGCTAGGCTAAAGATGTGACATGTCCCCATCCTCAGGTGACAAAGATCTCTTATCACTTTAAATATATGTCGCATAGATCCACCAATAAAAAGACAGAAATTTTCAGAATCAGTAATGAAGCTGGCACCAGGTATGCACTGTCTAGGGGTCACAAAAACTCGGACACGACTGAGCACTCACACATGCACATGCACTGTCTAGAAGACACTCATTTTAAATGTAAAGATTTAGGTTAAAAATAAAAGGATGGGGCTTCCCCTGGTGGTCCAGTGGGTAAAGACACTGCCTTGCAGTGCAAGGGGCGCCGGTTCGATCCCTGGCCTGGGAAGATCCCACGTGCCGCGGAGCGGCTGGACCGATGTGTCCAATTACCGAGCAGGAGCTCTGGAGCGCATGGGCCCAGAGCCGGCGCTCTGCAACGACAGACGCCACTGCGATGGGAGGCCCACAGGAGCCAAAGAACAAAGACGGATGAAAATAGAGAAATGAAAGACCAATAGAAGTGGCCCGCCCGCTCCCCTCCCTCCCCAAACCCGACCCCCGCCCAAAATAAATAAATAAATAAATCTTTTAAAAAAATAAATAAAAGGATGGAGAAATACATACCCTGCTAACAATCAAAAGAAAGCTGAGTTACAATATCAATTTCAGAAAGTATACATTAAGGACATAGGAAGCTTACCAGGGACATTTCATCTTTAGTTAATTTAATAAAAAAGAAGCATTACAGAATGATAATAATTAAGCTGGCAGAAACATTGCAAGGGTCTAACTGACATGAATAGAGTTGGGAGATAGAATAGCAACCAACAATGGCAGTATATACATTTTTCTCAAGTATATGTGGAACAGGAAATAGCTTTCTCTTTTACCTACAGCGTGGACGCTTGTGGTCTGCTAAGAACAACAGAGAGAGGAAGGCAGCTGCTGCAGCCAGCTGGCTTTGAGCCTGAGGTCTCCTGAGGTCTGTCCCCAGGAAGGAACAGGAAGCGGGAAGCATGCCTCCCTCCTGACCTTTCCAAGATCTGTCCTATGATATGAATTCCAGGGAAATTTGCTCCAAAAGCACTAATGCTGAACAAACATAAAAATATGCAC
The DNA here is from genome assembly GCA_022376925.1 of Tragulus kanchil. NCBI lineage: Eukaryota > Metazoa > Chordata > Mammalia > Artiodactyla > Tragulidae > Tragulus > Tragulus kanchil. The sequence continues at coordinate 153,040,242 of JAIOJX010000006.1, forward strand.
TTCCTGACATCTTGATGAACTTGATTTCTGATACAGTCTTGAAATTCAGAGAATTAAGGAAAAGTAGAGTAATTTTTCAGTGTAAGTAAACTTGATAGGTAAGACTTTTTGACCATTGAATCTGATGGGACTGTATTTAGCATTAAAAGAGATGTTTATACTAAACGTTCCAACTCTTTTAAAAATACTTCCTGTATACACGCACTTCCTGTATACACGCATGCTAAGTTACTTCAGTAGTGTCAGGTTCTTTGTGACGCCATGGACTGTAGCTCACCAGGCTTCTCTGTCCATGGAATTCTCCAGGCAAAAATACTGGAGTGGGTTGCCATTTCCTCCTGCAGGGGATTTTCCTGGTCCAGGATGGAACCAGTAACTCCGGAGTCTTCTACACTGCAGGCAGATTCTTTACCACTTGAGGCATTGAGAAAGCCCAGACAATTAGCCCTATGAGAGCCCAAATGTTGGCTCGTTCACTATTGTATCTCTGATGCTTAAAAACAAAGCCTGATACAAGATAGGGGTTTAGTTTGTATTTGTTGATTTAAAAAACTACATCATTTATACCATGTAACCTCTAAGACAAAAGGGAAAATGGAAACAATAAGGCAAAATAATTACTGCTACTGAATTAGAACTTTTAAAGTCTATTTGAGGAAAAGGCAGAAATTCCTCTACTAATCATTGGTAAACATTTTTAGTAAAATTCTTCCTAAGGAAGAGCGCGTTGTTACTGGACTGAACTTGGGTCAGCTCTCCTGTCACACAAACAAAGTCGATCTGTTGATGCTAGATTGTGGTGAAGGCAAGTACAGCATTTACTGGCGGAGTCCAAGCAAGGAAAATGGCCAGCTCAGGCTTGAAAGACTTGAACGTTTTATGGCTTTCAAGGAGGGGTTTTTAAAGGCAGGATTAGGTTTGATGGTTGCAGCTTGTGGACGTTCTTCTGGTTGGTTGGTGATGAGGTTCAGGATGATGTTTCAGGAATCCTAATCATCAGTTTTCTGATTCCAGCTAGTCAGGGGTCTACACACTTATGGTCAGCACGTAATCACCACTGTCCACCTGGATGGAGGTTCTTCCTTTTAGCAGAACAACTCAAAGATACGAGTCAAATTGTTTTGTATGTCCCTTGAGGAGGATCTATATTTATAGCAGAACAATAGTTCTGTTTTATCACTGAACTAATTATTTAAGCTATCATGACTTGTCTTGTTTGACTGCTTTTCCTTCGTTTCTGATTCCCTCCCATCCGTAATTATATAGTAACTACTTGAGTTTTCTCTTTAGATTTCAGAAAAGGCTTAGGACACTAAAACCTTTATCCTACAAATAGGAACCAGGTGACATGCAGAGGATTTTGTACCCAGAATCTCTGCAGGGGCTTCTAGGTGTCAGTACATCCTGTTAGCCACATTTTCTCCCAGATTCAATATCACTTTCTTTATTCCTGACTGCTCTAAATGTTTACCTTAGTTTACCGTAGATTCCCGTCCTTGGGAACTGAGGTCAAAAGAGAAACTCCCTTTCCCACATTCCCTCGGGGAGAGGGAGAGCGGGGACTCTTCATATATTTCTCCGCTTCTGAGAAACAAAGGAGCCTCCTAGACAGAGTCCCCTCCAGCATTTTCAACAGAGGTTTACCAAATATATGAGTAACTGATTGAATCTGAAGTCCATAAAGTCCGTATCTCCATGACAAAGCTTTACAGGAATTCTAGACATGCCTCAGTCAAAAATCAGACAATCTTTTTTTTTTTTTCTTTCTTTTTTCTGGTTCCAGCCTGATGTCCCTAGACATCTAGAGAGTTTTGAAGTCTTTATTTACAAAAAAAAAAAAAAAAGTTATTTTATTAATTTTTCAAAATTAGAGTCTAATTGCTTTACAACATTGTGTTGGTTTCTGCTGTACCTCAACATGAATCAGCTATATGTATACATATATCCTCTCTTTCTTGAGCTTCTCAGCCACCCCCCCAATTCCACTTCTCTAGGTCATCACAGAGCCGCAAGCTGAGCTTCATGTGCTAGACAGAAACTTCCAACTAGCGATCTGTTTTACATGTGGTCATGTGTCAATGCTGCTTTCTCAGTTCTCCCTCTCCTCTCCTTCCCCACTCTCTGAAAAATCTGACAACCTAAGATTCCTGGATCCATTACCATTCAGCCTTCTCTAAAACCTTATCATCTCCAAAAATAAGCTGAAGAATGACACAAGGAACTACTTTCCTCACTTCCTATGAAAGGATGAAGGACAGATCCTCCTCTTTCTTGGTATTTTTTCTTATGAAATGATTTATATAATGAACTTACTTTACACTAGGATTTAAGTCACTTGCATTTCTATTTTAAGGTCTATTTTCCCCTTGTCTTTATACATTGTGTGTCCATACTAAGATGTAGCATCAATAACTAACAAAATTTCCATTCAGAACGCTCTTTCCTTCAAGGTCTTTTTCATTGCAACTTGGACATCTTTGTTCCTCAAGCTGTAGATGAAAGGATTTACCATTGGCCCCACAATGGTATAGAAAACTGTGGACACTTTATCTTCATCCAGAGAGTGAGCAGGAAAAGGCTTGAGATACATGAATGCTGCTGATCCAAAGAAAAGAGAAACCACAATGATGTGGGAGCTGCAGGTACTGAAGGCTTTGGACCTGCCCTCTGTAGAACGGATGCGGAGGATGTTGGAGAGGATCAAGGTGTAAGAAACAGCTATGGTGACGCTGGGCACTATGACATTGACGCCGACCACAATGAAAGCCACCAGCTCATTGATGTTGGTGCTTGTGCAGGAGAGCTGGAGGAGAGGAGGAATGTCACACATGAAGTGATTGATGGTGTTTCCGTCACAGAAGGAGAGTCTCAGCATGCACCCAGTGTGGGCCAGGGCGCCCACCAGCCCCATCACGCACACACCCACCGTCAGCGTGAGGCAGACCTGATGGGACATGGAGACCTTATAGAGCAGGGGCTTACAGATGGCCACGTATCGGTCATAGGCCATTGATGTCAAAAAAAACGATCATGAGGCAAAATTAGAGTCTAATTGCTTTACAACATTGTGTTGGTTTCTGCTGTACCTCAACATGAATCAGCTATATGTATACATATATCCTCTCTTTCTTGAGCTTCTCAGCCACCCCCCCAATTCCACTTCTCTAGGTCATCACAGAGCCAAGCTGAGCTTCATGTGCTAGACAGAAACTTCCAACTAGCGATCTGTTTTACATGTGGTCATGTGTCAATGCTGCTTTCTCAGTTCTCCCTCTCCTCTCCTTCCCCACTCTCTGAAAAATCTGACAACCTAAGATTCCTGGATCCATTACCATTCAGCCTTCTCTAAAACCTTATCATCTCCAAAAATAAGCTGAAGAATGACACAAGGAACTACTTTCCTCACTTCCTATGAAAGGATGAAGGACAGATCCTCCTCTTTCTTGGTATTTTTTCTTATGAAATGATTTATATAATGAACTTACTTTACACTAGGATTTAAGTCACTTGCATTTCTATTTTAAGGTCTATTTTCCCCTTGTCTTTATACATTGTGTGTCCATACTAAGATGTAGCATCAATAACTAACAAAATTTCCATTCAGAACGCTCTTTCCTTCAAGGTCTTTTTCATTGCAACTTGGACATCTTTGTTCCTCAAGCTGTAGATGAAAGGATTTACCATTGGCCCCACAATGGTATAGAAAACTGTGGACACTTTATCTTCATCCAGAGAGTGAGCAGGAAAAGGCTTGAGATACATGAATGCTGCTGATCCAAAGAAAAGAGAAACCACAATGATGTGGGAGCTGCAGGTACTGAAGGCTTTGGACCTGCCCTCTGTAGAACGGATGCGGAGGATGTTGGAGAGGATCAAGGTGTAAGAAACAGCTATGGTGACGCTGGGCACTATGACATTGACGCCGACCACAATGAAAGCCACCAGCTCATTGATGTTGGTGCTTGTGCAGGAGAGCTGGAGGAGAGGAGGAATGTCACACATGAAGTGATTGATGGTGTTTCCGTCACAGAAGGAGAGTCTCAGCATGCACCCAGTGTGGGCCAGGGCGCCCACCAGCCCCATCACGCACACACCCACCGTCAGCGTGAGGCAGACCTGATGGGACATGGAGACCTTATAGAGCAGGGGCTTACAGATGGCCACGTATCGGTCATAGGCCATTGATGTCAAAATATAGCACTCATCAATAACAAAGAAGGAGAAGAAACAGAGCTGAGTCATGCACTCCTCATAAGAGATGATGTTCAGGCTTATGAAACTCACCAACATTTTGGGGGTAATGACAGAGGAGTGGCAGAGATCAATGAAGGAAAGGTTGAAGAGAAAGTAGTACATGGGAGTGTGCAGGTGAGGGTTCAGACCAATCAGAATAATCAAGCCAACATTCCCCACCACAGTGACCACGTATATCCCTAAGAATATGAAAAAGAGAGGCAGCTGGAGTTCTGGCTTTTGTGTCAAACCCAGCAGGATAAACCCAATCACTGAAGAGTCATTCCCTGGGGCCATTCTTCCCTAGGACATATCTGTGGGAACAGGACAAAGGGTAACATTAAAATGAGTACCCCCTGTCTCCACCCAATCCCCACTCTAATGAGACTCAGTCAGACCCAGAATGCAAGAAGGAACCCCAGCCCGCTCTTCTGTGTGCCTTTGTTTTGTTCTTTGTATAAAGGTAGAGGGAATTTTTAAAAGATATACATCAGAAACACTATGGGGCAAGATTTATAGGGCTAAGATTCAGTAGCCCTGTGGCCATTCATGGCTACGGCACCTCTGCTCCACTTCAGCTTCGACAGTTTACCAGGTCCACCCAACGATCAATGGTCACCTCAGCAGAGAGAAGATGCGCCATCTCAGGGAGTCCTTGGCGTCCATAGTTGAGATTTATAAGAAAGATAGCAGGACAGATAAAATTCAACATTCACCTTCTGTATGGAGATCTCAGTGTTGGGACTTGCTGACTGTGCTTCCTTATTCTCAAGGAAGGGCAAGTGACTGATGAATTTTAGAGATGAATAGCCCAGCCAGAGAATCGTCTTCTTCTTTGTTATTGGTTTTTTGTTTTGTTTTGTTTTGAGTGAGTTTGGGACTAAGGGAGCCAGAACATAGACCTCAGTACCCAAGGCACTGTGATTACATGAGTCACAGGTTATCATTTCAGATGGTGGCTCTGCCAGTGTGTCCTCTTCAGACTAGGGGATGTAAATACCATCTGCTGGTGTGCAGGGAGCCACCTGCTAATATGACCCAAGAGGTTACTGTGAGTTGGGAAATCCTAGGGAACTGATTAAAAATTGGAAGTCATAGATTTTCTTAGTGTTTCAGTTCCTAAAATTGGAAGTCTTATATTTTCCTAGTGTTTTCCTCAGAGATCATGCTTTGTAGCAAAGAGAAGTTATTCATTCTGCATTGAAGCTGAGTTCACTATAATAACAGTGATATATTGGAAGTAAACCATTTTGCATACATTTTGGTTTGTTGTCAGATGGGGCACATGCTCAAACAGAAAAGCAGGTGACCTTTCCTGAATACATATCACCTATCCGTCTGTGAAATACTAGTCATTTATTCATTTATTTGGTGTGTCTCCTCACAACACATACAAGACACCCAGCAATTGAACATTATGTACTGATGTACACAAATAGCAGAGCATAAAACACAGGATAGCACTTCTGGTATTCATAGTTTATGAGAATTAAAAATAATCAGCCCTCAAAGATCAAAAACTAGTAATAGAGGAAATATTGCTAAAACGGGAGTGAATGTTGGTTCATCCAGTAACTAGCTGTATAAACAGGAACAATCTTGTGAAATTCTCAAAGCCTCATTTCCAACATCCACGATATAAATTAGCCAAAATGTCTGCAAAACATCTTGTAGTTTATATGTGGTGTTTATTTAGAAAACCTGATGCAGTCCCATGTCATATATTTAAACGGTTTCTGTGAGGTGACAGATGGCTCATTTATGTCTCCAGACAAGAAAAGGTGCAGCGTTCCCTTCTTACTCCTTTTGAGTTAGCTCTGAGCTGTGCTTAGTCATGCCCTACTGTTTCACGACCCCATGGACTGTAGCCCACCAGGCTTCTCTGTCCATAGCATTTCCTAGACAAGAATACTGGAGTGGGCTGCCATTTCTTACTGCAGGGGATCTTCCTGACCTGGGGATTAAACTTGCATCTCTTGTGTCTCCTGCATTGATAGGCAGGTTCTTTACCACCAGTGCCATTTGGGAAGCCCTTCTAGGATATATCTTTCCTGCTTTAGGATTTTTGTCCTAGTGGGATATTAAATCATGGGCGAGGGTGCAAAATAGAAAACACTGTTCCTGCACATTATAAGAGTAGTGACCCACTGGTTTTCTAATGTTTGATAGGAAGACATGTGAAAGAAGAAACTTCCTATTGTGTCTCTTTGGGAAATCCAGCGAACTGATAGTGCCTTGAGGAAACACTGAGAAGGGTGACTAGAATATGAAACGCTTCCTAAGAGTGTGATCATCAATATTAATTTCAGGGAACTTATTCAAACAGTAATTTCTTATTCATATGAGAAGGAGCAAGAGGACATCGTAAATACTGATTTAAGTTTGAAAATCATTATCAAAATGCAAAACTGCCTCAACATTTGAAAAGCTTGAAAATAAGAAGTGTTTTATATATTCAAGTATTTTAAAAGAAACTAAGAAAGCAGGCTATTTACAAGAATCCTGGAATTAACCTCTTCATATCCTGTGTCAGAAACGTCACATATCATTTTGAATTTAACTTAATTTTATGTATGGCTAATCAATCATATTTTTCTCTTTTTTTGTTCACTCAGTGTGCTTATTAAGCACCTTCTGTTTACTAGACAATGTGCAAAATGCAAGATTTTGAAAGAATAAAACAAAAACTATATAATGCAACTCTGTGTCACCCTCTAGGAGACCGTCACCTTCTGACATCACCTCACCTCTCCAGTTTCTTCATGTGATCATTTTATACATTTTCAACATATAGGCTATGATATGTCATACCAAACTACTTGAAGTTCCCTGAAATTTTCATTCAAGCTTCCTTAATTTACTTGATTAATCTTTATGTGTTTATTTTGCTTTAATTTTAATGAAATATTTCAAATACACAAAGCTGGAATTTTCAGTTTCAGTTTTAATATGAGAAGAGTTTGTAAGTTGATATTCCTATTGTTAAAACAAGAGAAAGATAAACAAACCCAAAGGCAGTAACTTCTCGGATACCTATCAGAAACCTAAGTCACAGGCAAGGCACAACCTCAAAACCTAGAGAGATAAGGGAAGCAGTGAAGCCAAGAGAATTGCTTCCAGAAGCAGTACTGAGAATTGCTTCTCTCAGTGAAGCTGAGATCTACTTCTGGAAGGGAAGCCACTGGGGTCACAAAATGGTAGGAATCCTGAAATGGCAACTTTGATGAATTTCTGGAGACTGAGAATGGACTAGCACGAGAGTAGGAAATACCTCGGGGATTCAGTTCTTCCAGAGGCCCTACGCTTGAGTGGGTGCCTGATTGGTACTATTTCAGGTACTGAGGCATTACAGCAGGGAGAACCACTATGTCTTCTAGGAACTTATGCTCTAAGAAAAAATACACATATAAAAAGAAAAGAAATATTTTAGCATTTGTTACAAATGAGAAATCTGAGCATCAAAGAATTGATGCTTTCAAATCATGGTGCAAAAGAAGACTCTTGAGAGTCCTTTGGACTGCAAGGAGATCAAGCCAGTCAATCCTAAAGTGATTCAACCCTGAATACTCATTGGAAGGACTGATGCTGAAACTGAAGCTCCAATACTTTGGCCACCTGATGTGAAGAGCCAACACATTGGAAAATACCTTGATGCTGGGAAAGATTGAAGGCAAAAGGAGAAGAGGTGGCAGGAGATGAAATGGTTAGATAGCATCACCGACTCAATGGACATGCGTTGGAGCAAACTCCAGGACATGGTGAAGGACAGGGAAGACTGGTGTGCTTCAGTTCATGGGGTCTCATAGAGCAGAGAGTTGGACATGACTTAGAAACCAAACAACAATAACAACAATGACAACAACAACAACAACACAGGTAATTATCATATTGAAAATACTCTCTAATACAGCTATTCTGGTCCTAAATATCTAAGCGAAACTCTGTGTCATGGACAGAGGAAACTGTATAGAGATATTCATAGTAGCACTATTTGCAACAGAATAAAGAAAACAGGGCTGGGGCTTCCCTGGTGGTCCAGTGGGTAAGGACACTGCCTTGCAGTGCAAGGGGCGCCGGTTCAATCCCTGGCCTGGGAAGATCCCACGTGCCGTGGAGCGGCTGGATTGATGTGGCCAATTACCCGAGCTGGAGTTGAATGAGCCACAACCTCAAAACCTAGAGAGATAAGGGAAGCAGTGAAGCCAAGAGAATTGCTTCCAGAAGCAGTACTGAGAATTGCTTCTCTCAGTGAAGCTGAGATCTACTTCTGGAAGGGAAGCCACTGGGGTCACAAAATGGTAGGAATCCTGAAATGGCAACTTTGATGAATTTCTGGAGACTGAGAATGGACTAGCACGAGAGTAGGAAATACCTCGGGGATTCAGTTCTTCCAGAGGCCCTACGCTTGAGTGGGTGCCTGATTGGTACTATTTCAGGTACTGAGGCATTACAGCAGGGAGAACCACTATGTCTTCTAGGAACTTATGCTCTAAGAAAAAATACACATATAAAAAGAAAAGAAATATTTTAGCATTTGTTACAAATGAGAAATCTGAGCATCAAAGAATTGATGCTTTCAAATCATGGTGCAAAAGAAGACTCTTGAGAGTCCTTTGGACTGCAAGGAGATCAAGCCAGTCAATCCTAAAGTGATTCAACCCTGAATACTCATTGGAAGGACTGATGCTGAAACTGAAGCTCCAATACTTTGGCCACCTGATGTGAAGAGCCAACACATTGGAAAATACCTTGATGCTGGGAAAGATTGAAGGCAAAAGGAGAAGAGGTGGCAGGAGATGAAATGGTTAGATAGCATCACCGACTCAATGGACATGCGTTGGAGCAAACTCCAGGACATGGTGAAGGACAGGGAAGACTGGTGTGCTTCAGTTCATGGGGTCTCATAGAGCAGAGAGTTGGACATGACTTAGAAACCAAACAACAATAACAACAATGACAACAACAACAACAACACAGGTAATTATCATATTGAAAATACTCTCTAATACAGCTATTCTGGTCCTAAATATCTAAGCGAAACTCTGTGTCATGGACAGAGGAAACTGTATAGAGATATTCATAGTAGCACTATTTGCAACAGAATAAAGAAAACAGGGCTGGGGCTTCCCTGGTGGTCCAGTGGGTAAGGACACTGCCTTGCAGTGCAAGGGGCGCCGGTTCAATCCCTGGCCTGGGAAGATCCCACGTGCCGTGGAGCGGCTGGATTGATGTGTCCAATTACCGAGCTGGAGCTCTGGAGCGCATGCGCCCAGAGCCGGCGCTCTGCGACAACAGAGGCCACCGCGATGGGAGGCCCACACAGGCCACAGAACAAAGATGGATGAAAAACAGACAAATGAAAGACCAATAGAAGTGGCCCACCCGCCCTCTCCCTCCTTACACCACCCCTCAAAATAAATAAATAAATAAATCTTTAAAAACAAAAAACAGGGCTGCCCTGATGGGTCAGTGGTAAAGAATCTGCCTCCCAATACAAGAAACGTCAGTTCAATCCCTGAGTCAGGAAGAGCCCCTGAAAAAAGAAATGGCAATGCATTCCAGTATTCTTGCCTGGGAAATCCCATAGACAGAGGAACCTGGTGGGGCTACTGTCCTAGTCCTTGAAGTCACAAAAGAGTTGGACACGACTTAGTGACTAAACAAAAACAAAAGAAAAACAGCTAGATTTTTATCAACTGGAAAAATAAGTATTTCACAGTATATCCCTACAGTGGAAAACTTAACAGTAGTTTGAATGAATAAAGTAGAACAAAACTTATCAGTAAATCACAAAACCATAGAGTTAAATGAACAAAGTGAGTTGCTAAAAATGGTCTGTACGGTATGACAGTTAATATTTTTCAATACTTGGACAGCTATCCTATACAATTTTTATAGATCAATAAAGTGTCAGGAAAAATGACATGAATGTAAAAGCATCAACAGTGCACCATTAAGGTGTTCTGTAGTGATAAGAAAAGTGAGGGAAATGAGATTTAAAAAAAAATTTAGGGAGGGATGCATGCAAAGGGTAACATGGAAACTTACATTACCATATGTAAAACAGACAGCCAATTGAATCTGCTGTGAGACTAAGGGAACTTACACAGGGGCTCTGTAACAACCTAGAGGGGTAGGATGGGCAGGGAGACGGGAGGGAAGTTCAAGTGGGAGGGGTCCTGTGTATGCCTATGACTGACTCAGGTTTACATACTGCAGTAAACAACAGAACTGTAAAAGTAAAATAAAAATAAATTAAAAAAATAAAATGGATAATTTCAAGAAGGAGGGAACATATGTATACCTATGGCTGATTCATGTTGATATATGGCAGAAACCAACACAATATATGGTTAAGCAATTGCTGTCCAATTAGAAATAAAAATTAAAAAAAAAAAACAAAACTAATAAGGGCCTACTGTATAGCACCAGGAACCCTACTCTATACTCTCTAATGACCTATATAAAAAAAGAATCTAGGGCTTCCCCTGGTGGTCCAGTGGGTAAGGACACCGCCTTGCAGTGCAAGGGGTGCCGGTTCGAGCCCTGGCCTGGGAAGATCCCACGTGCCGCGGAGTGGCTGGACTGATATTTCCAATTACCGAGCCGGAGCTCTGGAGCACATGCACCCAGAGCCGGTGCTCTGCAACGACAGACGCCACCGCGATGGGAGGCCCACAGGAGCCAAAGAACAAAGACAAAGAACAAAGAACAGAGAGAAAACGAAAGACCAATAGAAGTGGCCCGCCTGCTCCCCTCCCTCCCCAACCCGACCCCCGCCCAAAAATAAATAAATAAAAAATCTTTAAAAAAAAAAAAAAGAATCTAGAACAGAGCGAATATATGTATGCATAAAACTGCCTCACTTTTCTGTATAGCAGAAAATCATCCAACATTGTAAATCAACTATACTCCAATAAACATGTTTTTAAAAAAGAAAAAAATTAGAGGAACATCAGTAATGTCTATAATTTAATGTGAAAGTTGGATGAAACATACACAGGTGTTCGTTGTGTTGTTTTCTATTTTTTCTGAGTGGTTGAAGTGTTTTATGATAAAATAAATGAAACTAAAGGTGGTATACCTTATTCTAGATCACTGTGATATATAGAGTTCATAACAGTGAGTATCAGATCTGTGATCATATTTATTATACTAATAACAAATATTATTAAATGGTGAGAACAAAGAAAAGCTGGTCAAGGTGGAACTTTTTGTTTTTAAAGCTCTGAGTCTTCTTAGAGACCTCAGCCAGTTACAGTATCACATGGTACCAAATCAAGCAACACACTTGAACCTACACACACACGTTCGCACAAGCTGTTGCCATTAAGATGGACATATACTGAAAGATAAGTTGTCAAATCATAGAGCCCAGGTTACACGACGTGCTTGGACATGTGATTTTTGGAAGAAGCTTCTTTCGAACGTGTAGAAAGTTACAAGAATAAAAAGGGATAAAGGGTCCTGTGTATGCCTATGACTGACTCAGGTTTACATACTGCAGTAAACAACAGAACTGTAAAAGTTAAAAGTAAAATAAATTAAAAAAATAAAATGGATAATTTCAAGAAGGAGGGAACATATGTATACCTATGGCTGATTCATGTTGATATATGGCAGAAACCAACACAATATATGGTTAAGCAATTGCTGTCCAATTAGAAATAAAAATTAAAAAAAAAAAACAAAACTAATAAGGGCCTACTGTATAGCACCAGGAACCCTACTCTATACTCTCTAATGACCTATATAAAAAAAGAATCTAGGGCTTCCCCTGGTGGTCCAGTGGGTAAGGACACCGCCTTGCAGTGCAAGGGGTGCCGGTTCGAGCCCTGGCCTGGGAAGATCCCACGTGCCGCGGAGTGGCTGGACTGATATTTCCAATTACCGAGCCAGAGCTCTGGAGCACATGCACCCAGAGCCGGTGCTCTGCAACGACAGACGCCACCGCGATGGGAGGCCCACAGGAGCCAAAGAACAAAGACAAAGAACAAAGAACAGAGAGAAAACGAAAGACCAATAGAAGTGGCCCGCCTGCTCCCCTCCCTCCCCAACCCGACCCCCGCCCAAAAATAAATAAATAAAAAATCTTTAAAAAAAAAAAAAAGAATCTAGAACAGAGCGAATATATGTATGCATAAAACTGCCTCACTTTTCTGTATAGCAGAAAATCATCCAACATTGTAAATCAACTATACTCCAATAAACATGTTTTTAAAAAAGAAAAAAATTAGAGGAACATCAGTAATGTCTATAATTTAATGTGAAAGTTGGATGAAACATACACAGGTGTTCGTTGTGTTGTTTTCTATTTTTTCTGAGTGGTTGAAGTGTTTTATGATAAAATAAATGAAACTAAAGGTGGTATACCTTATTCTAGATCACTGTGATATATAGAGTTCATAACAGTGAGTATCAGATCTGTGATCATATTTATTATACTAATAACAAATATTATTAAATGGTGAGAACAAAGAAAAGCTGGTCAAGGTGGAACTTTTTGTTTTTAAAGCTCTGAGTCTTCTTAGAGACCTCAGCCAGTTACAGTATCACATGGTACCAAATCAAGCAACACACTTGAACCTACACACACTACGTTCGCACAAGCTGTTGCCATTAAGATGGACATATACTGAAAGATAAGTTGTCAAATCATAGAGCCCAGGTTACACGACGTGCTTGGACATGTGATTTTTTGGAAGAAGCTTCTTTCGTATGGGCAGAGTGCACATGGGGGATGATACCACGAGGCACTGCAGTGTCTTGTGGTAATGACCTAACTCTGATAGAAACCCCATGTTGCTCCATGACCTGACTGTTTCTGGCAGATCTGGGGATGGTGAGCAGGCTTCCAGAAGCATCGATGGCCTGCTGGCGCCGGAGGATAGAGAGGACTCCTGCGGAGAAGAGAAGCCAGGGGAGGGTGATGAGGGAACAATGGAAAAGTCACAGAAACACTTTCCTCCTATGGGCCGTGAGACTTTGATCTAAAGTCCAGTGGTTCCCTTTGTACTGCCCTAAGCCATTTATGAGGGGGATGCTTTAGCAGAAGAATTTAGAAGCATGTACAGGATAGCTTAAATACAGCCTAACTACAATCCTTCGGGTGGCAAAGAATCAGACACGACTGAACACACATGCACAAGATTTGGGACTTCCTTGATAGGTCAACAGATAAAGAATCCACCTGCAATATAGGATGTACAGGATTGGGTTCAGTCCCTAGGTTGGGAAGATCTCCTACAGGAGGAAGCCGTAATCCATTCCCATATTCTTGACTGAAAATCTCACGGACAGAGGAATCTGGACGGCTACAGTCCATGGAGTCTCAAGACACGACTGAGTGACTGAGCACGCATGAATGCAATGTATATATTCCAATGGCATTCTCTCAATTCTCATTTCTGACGTTAATGGTTATCTCCATCCTGGGGAGTGTGTGAAAGAAAAGGTGGAAATGAGGGGCTCCCGGGAGGACAAGCATATTGAACATCACCCTCAGCCCACATCCTTGTAGGAACTGTCCTGAGTGAGTCCAGCTCCCCCATTGCCCTTTAAAATGCAAGAGTCGATAAAATTTCCCTCCATCCCCTTTCTCATCCTCTCACTCTCCCCTCTATCAGGCATGGATTGATTCTGATCACCCATCAAGGGTGCTGAAGACACTCACCAGAGGCGAATAACAAGAGAACGTTTAAGTAGGCAGTGAAAATGATCCAGGTGACCTTGTAAGTTGAGTAGTACACGGATTTACCTTGAGTGAGCAAGCATTGATACAGTACGAGTGCAGAGAGCAGAAGGATGCCTGACAAAAGGAGGAAAAAAACAATCCTTCTGAGGGACCCAGGCTCTTATAGTTAAGTCTTAACCCAAGATATGCCTGACTTCCAAACCCCCGCCACACACGCTGCACCTTGTCCAAAGGACAATGCCACTTGAGAGGTAGATCCAACTTGGCAGCTGCACATCTCAGTCAAAGAACTGGGAGGGCTGAGTTAGGCAGAGACTACTACAACCTGGACCTACAAACCAAGCATGCCTCCAAGTCTGTGTTAGGGAAGGCTGGAAGTTACCTGTGAGGAAAGCGAGGCAGGCAGTCATAACAAGAGTGCGTTTTGTTTGAGGAATCATATAGGTGAATTCAAAACCGAGGAGCAAGTTATGCAGGAAGGAAAGGCTGAAGACCACAATCAGTATGCTCCTTACCACTTGCAGGCGATCTGTTGAAAAGCAAAAGCTGTACTGAGGGGACAGATGTTTCTTCTAGGTCATTTCTACCTGAGTTGCACAAATCTCTAGGTAAACATGTGAATGAGGTGAAACATTTAATTAAATAATAAAGAACAGAGGTGGAGAAAGAAAGAGGTAGGGGTCTTAAGCTAAATAGTAGATGAAACCAAAAGAAACTGTTCTCTATCTTGGTGTCTCTGTAAACTTCTTTCTCTTCTATTTTCTCAAAATTCATTTCTTACTAAACACTCTTGTCTTCCTCTAGTGGCAGTGTAACCTGCTTTTTTCGCTGCTATTTACCTTTTGTTTATACCCTCACATTCTAGACGTGCTGGATACCCTGTTGCTACTGTCGAGGCTTATCAGAGGTCCATCAGTTAAGACTGTGAGTGTCTAAACTTTTCTCCAAAACATGGAAATACTGAGCCTTTGGGGATGGCCTTGCCTGTGCTGATCACAGAAGTGGGCACACTGTAACCACAGGTGGCTTCCCTAGAGGATAATGGTGAAACGAATGAAAGTCAAGGAAGGATGACCCCTCATTCTCCCCTCATCTCTTTCCATAGTATAGCTCTTACCTTCTGGCCAAAGAGAAGTACAACATATCCATGGAGTGTGGTTTATACTAGGTGTTTTTGGTTCCAACTTCAGCTCAACCCATTCTTCTATGATGATTCCTACTGCCAAGGAGACTAAGGCCCAAGAGGAGAAGAACATATTGGTGGCTTCGAGCCTTCTAAGCGGCATATGCACCATTGTGGTTAGGGCTTTCAAGCTGAGACCATCACCAGTGTCTCACATGCTTCTTCTCTGATTTGATTAGTCACAGGAAATAGGACAGAATCTAACTCTGAGTGATTGCCAACACGTTGGCAGTGGCAGAGGCTGAGTAGCCTGTGGAATACAGAAGATACATCCCACTGGTCACCACTCATCCATCTGGGCTGGTCTGTTGTCACGACTGCCAACTGCCATGGAATCATCTTGGTCTGACCCTTGACCCTGAGGCCTACTGCAGTGGAAGCACCAAAGGGCCTGAAAGAGGAACCAGATACCGAAGGAGATAGGATGTCACAGACAGCGAATGCATGCTGCAGTCCATGGGGTCGCAAAGAGAGCTGGACAGAGCTGAGCAGCTGAACGGAACTGATCAGATGCAGGAGCAGCTAGAGGTCCTGAAAGACGTGAGACATGTATGATGAAAGATGTTAGGATTATATGTTCCAGGGCCAGTGGACATTAGATAGGGCTCAGAGCAAGGCAGAAGGAATTGGGATCACTGCCCTGAGATGGCATCTGGTTAGCATCACAAAAGTGAACGCCCATTCATTATATGGGGTGTTTGGGAGAAACGTCAGATCTCATCTGGGAAGCCTAAACAAGTTTAGTGAGGCAGGTGTCTAGGAAACAGACCAGCGCTTTTAAACCCGAAGAACTGGCCTAATACACTGAATCAGTGCGATCCAGTATCATTTAAGGGCACAGACAATTATTTCTCATCAGAATTGTCTTTGTAACAGCAGAGGAAACATTTTCAGATTCTTTGAATAAGCAGCCATGGTGTGCCCTAAGCTCAGTCAGAAGACTTGAATTAAAATCCAAAAAGCCCTTTTCTGAACTAGATGAAAGGCGCCTCCAGAAGCCTCTCTCTGCATGTGTTTCTTTGACCTTATTGCAGCCTGCTTTCCACGGATCAAACTGGATTTTTTTCACGTGTCAAACACTCTGCTGTCTCTTTTCTTCTGTACACAGCTTGTTTTATTTATCTTTTTAAATTTTTTTAAAGGATGCTTAGTATATTAAAATTTACAGTTAGACCATCTGTTAGGGAGAGTTTGTAATTAAAAACAGGACTCAGAAGAATCCTGGCTTTCAATTCCAACTGTACCACTAAGCAGCGTTGTGATCTCAGAGCTGATAACGCAACCTGCTACCTAAGGATTTCATAAAGGTTAAGAGGGCTTCCCTGGCGGCTCACCAGAAAAAGAATCCATCTGCCAATGAAGGAGACCTGGGTTCGATCCCTGGGTTGAGAAGATGCCCTGGAGAAGAAAATGGCAACCTACTCTAGTGTTCTTTCTTGGGAAATTTCATGGACAAAGGAGGCTGGTTACATGCAGCTATATGTAGTTAGGGAAAACAGGAGTCAATGATGCCATTAAATAAGATGTAAACCATGGGAGCAAGCACAAGTCTGCTTGTGAGAAAGAATTTCTTAAGTACTGGTTTTGGTTAAGTTTAGGACACCTCAAGGGCATATAATAGAATTAGTCCTGAAACTTAATAGTGGGTTAAGGGTTATCAACCTAGGGATGGCAGTTGAAACATAGGTAAGCATATCTTCATGAGAGGATATCGCACAGAATGTGACAAGAGGCAGAGAAGGAAATTCTGAAGAACATCATCTTTATTAGAAAGGGCAAAGGAGTGGTCAGAGCAAGGCTGTGTGTATGTGCACTTGCGCGCTAAGTCACTTCAGTCGTGTCCAGCTCTTTGTGACTCCATGGACTGTCGCCTGCCAGGCTCCTCTGACCATAGGATTTCTCAGGCAGGAATGCTGGAGTGGGTTGCCATGCCCTCCTCCAATGGATCTTCCCGACCCAGGGATAGAATCTGAGTCTCTTACATCTCCTGCATTGGCAGGTGGATTCTTTACCATTAGGACCACCTAGAGAAATACAAATGCTGCTGAGGCGTTAAAGAGGCTTGAGTTTTGAGAGCAGATCAGACTCAGATGTGCAGTGTCTACTCTCAGGTGAGTAGCCTAGGGTCTAATGAGTGAATTAGTGTGTGACGTGGTCTGCCTTTAAAATAGGAAATATAATACTAGAAATATTTTTATGCACAAAATCTCTAATTTGCATGACAATCCTTAGAAGTATTTATTATTTTGTCCAGATTGAAATATGAAGCTCAGAGAGCCTCTCTGATGGGTCCAGTGGTACACCGTGTTAGAGTTGGCAATGAAACCAAAAAATATTTTGACACATGGCTCAGTGCTCTCTCTGCCATCTCTGTGCTAATTGGTTTCCTTCTTTAAAAGGGGGCAATTATTTGAGAATCAACCCTGATTTTTTAAAAATTAATTCTAGACCCATGCTGTCTACTACTACAGTCACTTCTGCGTGTGGTTACTGAGCATTTGAAATGTTGAGTGATTTGAGGTGAGCTGGAAATATGATACATCATTATTTCAAAGATTGTACAAAAATGCAAAATGCTTTATAAGAATTTTTATATCATTGTATGTTAAAATGTAAATTCTTGTATATACCAAATTAAATACAGTATTAAATTGATTTCAGCTGTTTATTCGTTTCTTTTTTTTTGCTTTTAAAAATGGACTTCTGGGGTTCCTCTGGTAGCTCAGTGGTAAAGAGCTTGCCTGCCAATGCAGGAGACACAGGTTCGATCCCTGATCCAGGAAGATTCCACATGCTGCAGAGCAATTAAGCCCATGAGCCACAACTATGGCACCTGTGCTCTGGAGCCTCGGAGCCTCAACTATGGAGCCCATGTCCTGCAACTACTGAAGCTCGGGTGCCCTAGAGCCTGAGTTCCACAACAAGAGAAGTCACTCCAACGAGAAGTCTGCTCACCTCAACTAGAGAGTAGCCCCCACTCCCTGCAACTAGAGAAGAGCCTGTGGCAGCAGTGAAAACCCAGAATAGCCAAAAATAAATAAATAAATAAAAATGTAAAGAACAGCGATTTAAAAAATAAAAAAATGGACTTCTATGACATTAAAAATCACTCATGTGACTGCATTATCTTTCTTTTCCTAAACTTTTTTTTATTTTTAAACTCTGGCCACATGGCATCTTAGTTCCCCACCAGGGTTCACACCTGCACCCCTTGCATTGGAAGGGTGGTATCTTAACCACTGGACCACCAGGGAAGACCCTACATTATCTTTCTATTAAGCAAAGCTGATCTAGACTTCACCTTAAAAACAATACTTTCAATTGTCATAGTTCTAATAGTACTATGTAGGGCATGGAAATGTATTAAAAACTTATCTTTAAATTGTTTTTTTTTTTTTTTTAATTCCAAAATACACCTAAGGCCTATATAAGCACAAATATTCTCAGTTATTTATGCTGTTAGCTCCTAAAATTTGATTTTATAGTCACAATGAAAAACCCACACATGACCCAAGACTAGAAGACTTGGTCCCTTGGGTGCCTTTTCTTGGTTTCGCATTTTCCCCCCATGCTGTACTAGGGGATACATTCTTGGGAACAAACTACTCTAATTAGAGATGAATCAGTGATACAAAGTCAACAGAGTTCAGACCTCACCCAGTAAGAATGAAGAATGGTAATTCAGTGTATTACAAAAGTATGTAGTTTATGATGTTAATGTTGCTCTTTATAGCATTTTCATTTGGGGAAAAAAAATTGCTTTTCTTTGTCCCTTTTTGTTTACTGATGACCAAAAATTCTTTAAAATGGACTTCTGGGGTTCCTCTGGTAGCTCAGTGGTAAAGAGCTTGCCTGCCAATGCAGGAGACACAGGTTCGATCCCTGATCCAGGAAGATTCCACATGCTGCAGAGCAATTAAGCCCATGAGCCACAACTATGGCACCTGTGCTCTGGAGCCTCGGAGCCTCAACTATGGAGCCCATGTCCTGCAACTACTGAAGCTCGGGTG
Source organism: Tragulus kanchil (assembly GCA_022376925.1). NCBI lineage: Eukaryota > Metazoa > Chordata > Mammalia > Artiodactyla > Tragulidae > Tragulus > Tragulus kanchil. The sequence continues at coordinate 153,059,362 of JAIOJX010000006.1, forward strand.
CCCTAGAGCCTGAGTTCCACAACAAGAGAAGTCACTCCAACGAGAAGTCTGCTCACCTCAACTAGAGAGTAGCCCCCACTCCCTGCAACTAGAGAAGAGCCTGTGGCAGCAGTGAAAACCCAGAATAGCCAAAAATAAATAAATAAATAAAAATGTAAAGAACAGCGATTTAAAAAATAAAAAAATGGACTTCTATGACATTAAAAATCACTCATGTGACTGCATTATCTTTCTTTTCCTAAACTTTTTTTTATTTTTAAACTCTGGCCACATGGCATCTTAGTTCCCCACCAGGGTTCACACCTGCACCCTTGCATTGGAAGGGTGGTATCTTAACCACTGGACCACCAGGGAAGACCCTACATTATCTTTCTATTAAGCAAAGCTGATCTAGACTTCACCTTAAAAACAATACTTTCAATTGTCATAGTTCTAATAGTACTATGTAGGGCATGGAAATGTATTAAAAACTTATCTTTAAATTGTTTTTTTTTTTTTTTTAATTCCAAAATACACCTAAGGCCTATATAAGCACAAATATTCTCAGTTATTTATGCTGTTAGCTCCTAAAATTTGATTTTATAGTCACAATGAAAAACCCACACATGACCCAAGACTAGAAGACTTGGTCCCTTGGGTGCCTTTTCTTGGTTTCGCATTTTCCCCACATGCTGTACTAGGGGATACATTCTTGGGAACAAACTACTCTAATTAGAGATGAATCAGTGATACAAAGTCAACAGAGTTCAGACCTCACCCAGTAAGAATGAAGAATGGTAATTCAGTGTATTACAAAAGTATGTAGTTTATGATGTTAATGTTGCTCTTTATAGCATTTTCATTTGGGGAAAAAAAATTGCTTCTCTTTGTCTCTCCTCTGATTGTTTCTTGAGACCAGACAAAGGAAAAAAGCAAACGTTCCAGGACTGACGACTTGAACCAAAAAGAAGTGAAAGTTAGAATATTTGCGTAAGAATTTCCCATGGATCCCTTAGGCACACAGTCACTGCCTTATATCCGGTCCCGAGGAGGGGGCGTGGCTTACAGGAAATTGTGCAGCTGTTTTCTGCCTGCAGTGACGCAGAGCGCTGGGAACCGCTGGAGGTAAGTGACCAGGCTGCCCGCGCCAGGGCTGGAGGATACCACTTGCCCCTGAAGACTAAGCTCTGCCTCTTCCTAACTCCCTTTCCCTATTTAAAAATCTTTGGGAGCTCGTTTTAACTGCAAGTCAGTGGTAGGGAATTTAGCCCTGGAGTGTCATGTCCTGCGGGTTTCTGCGAGTTTGGCAGTTCAGGGGAATTTGGGGGCGTGGTGGAAGGGGGATTTAGCCATCTCTGGATAATCCCAAGACTCCTCTTTCTACTTCTCTTTTACTTCATTTTACTTTTGTCCTCTTTTTCTTGTTATTCTTCCCTTCCTTCCTGCGTGTGGACACTTGATGCGTTCTCAATTTTATGTAATTTTATACAGAGGAAATGGAGCTTCAAGCCTTCTCCCTCCACTTATCCCCGCCCCTCTGCAATCGGATTGCAGCCCCTAAAGCTTTCTAGAAGGTTTAGAAATTCAGGACCAACTCCGACCCCTCCAATTAGTATTATGATGCTGAATATTTAAAGATTTAATCCCGCTGACGGAATATTTAAAGATTTAATCCCGCTCCATTTCAAGAGGAGCCCTGCTTTCACCGACTCTTCCTGATTTCAGGTTTTCTGCTTCTTGCCTTCAGCAGGCTGCAGGGGTGCGACCCACTGAGCCGCCGCGGCCACTGCCCCCGCCCCCCGCCCCCGCTGTGCCAGGGCGCCTGCATTCCCAAGGGTCTGCCTCGCCCTGAAGCTCCCACTGGCTCGGTGAGCCATCCATCCTCTCTCTGCTCTCCCTGCTGCCTCGGATTCAAGGCTTAGACCGTGGCCAGCCAGCCTACCTGCTGCCGTGTGTGTTTTTTAAGTGCCTTCTCCAAGGAGGAACTGATTGTGGTGCAGCATCATATATACCTGGAAGGGTCGGGGAGAGCGTGCAGGAAATCAAATGTCCCACAAAGAGGGACTTGTTCTGGGGTCATAATCAGGAAATAGGGTTGTTTCCTCACAGGAGACACCCCTCTTCTTCTCTCACCCCATCTGAAAACCAGGCTGAGTGAGCAACGCCTAACCTTGGAGTGTGGGCTACCTGACGCAGTTGCTTCAGCTGTTGTACTTCTGTGTCCTTCCCCTGCTTTAAGCTCCCTGCTGGTGCAATTAGAAATTCTTCCTGCCCCCAGCGCCAGCCTGTACTACCAGGGAGCTTACCCCAGGCAGGGGGTCTGCATGGAAACCTCTCCCTCCCTCCCTAAAGGCTCCACTGCCCTCTGTGTTTCTGTCAAATAGTGCGCCATTTTGCCACTCCTTAGTTATTCCCCAGTTGTTCATAGTAAAAAGGGACACGGAAGGTAGAGCCTGATTTATTGGTGCTGATTTGTGCGGTGGGGCACAGTGATGAGAAACATGATTACCATCAGATAAGATGAGCAGCCTGGACTTTGCTCTGGATTGGGATAATTATGTGCAATATGCTTTTGATTGGGATGAGCCCAGACTGCCTGGAAATAACCCCGCCAAGAGCTTGAGAGTTCTTGAGAGGACAGTTGTTCTAGGAAGGGATGCTGCCTTCTCGAGAGCCCACGTGTTTTTCTGGCCTGTAGGCTCCCTGGTGATGGGTGGTGTTCCCAGTGTCTCATTTGTCCCTAAGGTTTTGGACAACACATTTCTTTGTCTTAGTATCTCCTTTCGTCATTATTCTCTGTGCACTGGATGATTCTGTTTTGACTCCTTTTGAGTGCATTTAAAGTGAAAATCTCCCTTGTTGCTGAAGATGGCAGCTCAGTCAATTTTTGACAGAATGCCTAGAGGCAAGCCCTCAAATGCTTGGGTTCAGAATAGTCCGAGGGCAGCTTCCAGGGGTAAAAGGGTCAATGAGAAGGGCCCGCTCCACCTGTTACTTCTCTGAATAAAGGAATCATAATGTGAATCATAATCTATATACACACATTGGTCTCTTTGTTAACATGTCCCATGAAACGGTTGGCTAAGCTTATAATAAAAATTGGAAGATATGTTTAGATTGGCTTATTTAGAACAGGAAATGCTCCATATATATATGTAGCATGGTATATATACAGGGGTTTCCCAGGTGGGTCAGTGGTAAAGAATACTCCTACCAGTGCAGGAGACAAAGGAGATCCGGGTCAGGAAGATCTCCTGAAAGAGGAAGTGGTCACCTACTCCACTATTCTTGCCTGGAAAATTCCACAGACAGAGGAGTCTGGAAAGCTACAGTCTGTGGGGTCGCATAGAGTTGGACGTGACTCAGCACACACACACCCCCACATATACATCTATCTTCGACAGGAGAAACCAACAGTGATTTCGATTACAAGCCACAAAAAGAAAGTCTATAGGATAATGGTTCCAGGCTGTACGGGGTTCATATTGAATTCGGCAGCTCCTGCCTGAGGGTTCCTGAATAGCAGGGATCCAAGGAATGGTAGAGGTCTATTGTTTCTAGGTTCCTCCCTCCACCCTTATGCCAGAGAGAAGAACATAAAGTCCCTGCGTGTCAGTCTGTTCATACTGTGCCTTTTCCACAGTAACCCTGAGCCGCCATGGTGCACCCCGGTGGTCTCCTCACCCCCCAGGAGAAGCCAGGTAAGTCTGACTCATGACTCTTACTTGCTTTGACATCCAGCCTGGCCTGCAGGAGGCCTTCTATTACATTTTGTCATACTCAAACTCTGGTCTGTCTCCAGTGCCACTGAAGAGCATCTCTGTGACTTTGTCCATCTGTGAGTTTGTGGCTGGTGTGTCTGCAACCTTAAACTACAAGAATGAGGAGGAAGTACCTTTGGAGGCCTTCTTTATATTCCCTATGGACGAAGACTCAGCTGTCTACAGCTTTGAGGCTGTGGTTGATGGGAAGACAATTAAGGCAGAATTACAGGACAAGATGATGGTATGGCCGATAAGTACATTACCTCTTTCCTTTCCCAAATGCATACTCTCTGGATCTCTAGCAAATGCAATTTAACAAACAAAAAAAATGCTGACGCTGAAAGCTCTTTTCTCTACACCATTATAACCGCTATTATCCTAAAAATCATTTGGAGGGAAAATCAGTCAGAGTCACTCAAATTACAGCTGTGGAGTCTTCCTTGGTGGCCCAGTGGATAAGAATCTGCCTGCCATTGCAAGGGAATGGGTTCAATCCCTGGTCTGGGAAGATTCCACATGGCATGGGGCAACTAAGCCCACATGCTGCAACTCCTAGAACCCACGTGTGAGCCTGTGCTCTGCAACAAGAAAAGCCGCCACAGGGAGAAGCTGGAACACCCCAACAAAGAGTAGCCTCTGCTCACAGCTAGAGAAAGCCCAGGCAAGCAACAAAGACCCAACGTAATCAAAAATAAAAACAAATAAAAAATAAAATTAAAACAAACAAGTACAGCTGTGAACTTGGCAATGGCAATCACTGTCCCTTCCTACCAACCTTTGTTTTCTGGAGGACGTGTGCCTTCACCAATGGTGTCACCTTCCTTCTCAGGCACACAGCACCTATGAGAGCGCCATCATCCGGGGCCACCAGGCCTTCCTTTTGGAGGAGGATGTGTGCTCCAGGGATGTGTTCTGTTGCAATGTGGGGAACCTCCTCCCCGGGTCGAAGGCGGAGCTCACTCTGAAGTATGTGCAGGAGCTGCCCCTTGAAGCCGATGGGGCCGTGCGCTATGTGCTCCCGGCTATCCTGAATCTCGATACCAGCTCTCCGGTCAGTCAATTCCTACTGGGAGTGGCATACCTGGGAAATTTGCTCTAAATTTTGAAGCCAGCTCTGGTCTGTCTCCAGTGCCACTGAAGAGCATCTCTGTGACTTTGTCCATCTGTGAGTTTGTGGCTGGTGTGTCTGCAACCTTAAACTACAAGAATGAGGAGGAAGTACCTTTGGAGGCCTTCTTTATATTCCCTATGGACGAAGACTCAGCTGTCTACAGCTTTGAGGCTGTGGTTGATGGGAAGACAATTAAGGCAGAATTACAGGACAAGATGATGGTATGGCCGATAAGTACATTACCTCTTTCCTTTCCCAAATGCATACTCTCTGGATCTCTAGCAAATGCAATTTAACAAACAAAAAAAATGCTGACGCTGAAAGCTCTTTTCTCTACACCATTATAACCGCTATTATCCTAAAAATCATTTGGAGGGAAAATCAGTCAGAGTCACTCAAATTACAGCTGTGGAGTCTTCCTTGGTGGCCCAGTGGATAAGAATCTGCCTGCCATTGCAAGGGAATGGGTTCAATCCCTGGTCTGGGAAGATTCCACATGGCATGGGGCAACTAAGCCCACATGCTGCAACTCCTAGAACCCACGTGTGAGCCTGTGCTCTGCAACAAGAAAAGCCGCCACAGGGAGAAGCTGGAACACCCCAACAAAGAGTAGCCTCTGCTCACAGCTAGAGAAAGCCCAGGCAAGCAACAAAGACCCAACGTAATCAAAAATAAAAACAAATAAAAAATAAAATTAAAACAAACAAGTACAGCTGTGAACTTGGCAATGGCAATCACTGTCCCTTCCTACCAACCTTTGTTTTCTGGAGGACGTGTGCCTTCACCAATGGTGTCACCTTCCTTCTCAGGCACACAGCACCTATGAGAGCGCCATCATCCGGGGCCACCAGGCCTTCCTTTTGGAGGAGGATGTGTGCTCCAGGGATGTGTTCTGTTGCAATGTGGGGAACCTCCTCCCCGGGTCGAAGGCGGAGCTCACTCTGAAGTATGTGCAGGAGCTGCCCCTTGAAGCCGATGGGGCCGTGCGCTATGTGCTCCCGGCTATCCTGAATCCTCGATACCAGCTCTCCGGTCAGTCAACTGTCCCTCCAAATACTACTGGGGGGAGTGGCATACCTGGGGAAATCCCTTCAAAGCTGCAGGGTGCTAAAATGTGTGGGAAGGGAACCCAGAACTAAGACAACTTTTTGTAGGAGGTTCTGAGGACAGCTGCCTTGATGTGAAGACTCCTATAGTCCCTTTGGAGGACCTGCCCTACACGATCAGCATGGCCGCCTCCATCAGTTCCCAGCACGGCATTGACAGGATTCAATCCAACTGCTCCTTGAGTCCTGTTGAGTATTTTGGAGATAATAAGACCTCGGCTCAGGTAATTCACAAGACAGCATTTATTGTTGCGGGGACCCTTTTTCGTTAGATCTTATCCTTGGTCCTCATTCAGTTCTTCCTCTGTACTTATTAATCCAGAGGGGATGACACGGAGCGCCCTCCTCATCCCTCTTTAACCTCTAGAGCCTCCCCTCTGCTTTTGTTCCCGGCCATTCTCCCTTGTGGAAGAAGCCGTAGCCCTCACCTCTGATCTCAGCCCCTGGCAGCAGGCAGGGATAGTTCTTATCTGGCTTCTTTGTCTGTTCCCAACTCAGGTTTCCTTGGCTGATGGACATAAGTTTGATCGGGATGTGGAACTCCTGATTTACTACAGTGCGGTGCACATGCCCAGTGTAGTTGTGGAGATGGGGGAACCAGAAACGAAGCCAGGTATTGTCTTTCTCTCTTTGGGGTCACCTCCTAAGGAATAACTCTCTGATTTGGAATGATCTTCAAATTATCTGCACTTGTTTTTTTTCTATCCAAAGGCAGGTAAAACATTGAAAAAGCTTACACTATGATGTGAAAGGAAATGGTTAAGTTCTATGAATATCATGTGGTTATATTTTGTAGGCAAATCTAAATGCGTCTGTAGATAATTGAACCAAAGTCAAGTCACTCAATCGTGTCTGATTCTTGATACTTCTTTTTCTTTGTTCTGGAGAGTATCAGTACATGCTTCACACCCAAAGCAGATGGATTTCCTTGTCTTGTATGACCCTTGAGGCAGGTATTGGAAATTGTCCGCTCTGGTAAATTGTCAACATAAGAATTATGCACACAATCATCCCCAAGCTATCAGTTAAGAATTAAGGATGAGCGTCCCTGGTGAGTCAACTTTTTGGGAGTGGCATACCTGGGGAAATCCTTCAAAGCTGCAGGGTGCTAAAATGTGTGGAAGGAACCCAGAACTAAGACAACTTTTTGTAGGAGGTTCTGAGGACAGCTGCCTTGATGTGAAGACTCCTATAGTCCCTTTGGAGGACCTGCCCTACACGATCAGCATGGCCGCCTCCATCAGTTCCCAGCACGGCATTGACAGGATTCAATCCAACTGCTCCTTGAGTCCTGTTGAGTATTTTGGAGATAATAAGACCTCGGCTCAGGTAATTCACAAGACAGCATTTATTGTTGCGGGGACCCTTTTTCGTTAGATCTTATCCTTGGTCCTCATTCAGTTCTTCCTCTGTACTTATTAATCCAGAGGGGATGACACGGAGCGCCCTCCTCATCCCTCTTTAACCTCTAGAGCCTCCCCTCTGCTTTTGTTCCCGGCCATTCTCCCTTGTGGAAGAAGCCGTAGCCCTCACCTCTGATCTCAGCCCCTGGCAGCAGGCAGGGATAGTTCTTATCTGGCTTCTTTGTCTGTTCCCAACTCAGGTTTCCTTGGCTGATGGACATAAGTTTGATCGGGATGTGGAACTCCTGATTTACTACAGTGCGGTGCACATGCCCAGTGTAGTTGTGGAGATGGGGGAACCAGAAACGAAGCCAGGTATTGTCTTTCTCTCTTTGGGGTCACCTCCTAAGGAATAACTCTCTGATTTGGAATGATCTTCAAATTATCTGCACTTGTTTTTTTTCTATCCAAAGGCAGGTAAAACATTGAAAAAGCTTACACTATGATGTGAAAGGAAATGGTTAAGTTCTATGAATATCATGTGGTTATATTTTGTAGGCAAATCTAAATGCGTCTGTAGATAATTGAACCAAAGTCAAGTCACTCAATCGTGTCTGATTCTTGATACTTCTTTTTCTTTGTTCTGGAGAGTATCAGTACATGCTTCACACCCAAAGCAGATGGATTTCCTTGTCTTGTATGACCCTTGAGGCAGGTATTGGAAATTGTCCGCTCTGGTAAATTGTCAACATAAGAATTATGCACACAATCATCATTTTTTTTCCCCAAAGCTATCAGTTAAGAATTAAGGATGAGCGTCCCTGGTGACTCAGTGGTAAAGAAGTCACATGCCCATGCAGGAAACTCGAGTTCTAAAGATTCTGCTTGCCACAGAGCAGCTAAGCCTGTGAGCCACAACTACTGAGCCTGTGCTCTAGAGCCTGGGAACGAACCGCACCTACAGGCACAGAGCCCATGCACCCTAGAGCCCATACCCTACAGCAGGGGAAGTCACTGCAATGAGAAACCTGTGCATCGACACCAGAGAGTAGCCCCTGCTCATCACAACTGGAGAAGGCCCATGTGCAGCAATGAAGACCTACCACAGCCAAGAATAAATAAAATTGTTTAGAAAAAATAATTAAGGACCCATGTAAATAAATTTCCCATTTATTTGATGTGAAAAGAATGGGTCTCTGCAAACAAATTATCTTGACTCCTTTGGCAAATTCTGGGATGTTTTAATGATAGATTTTACTCCCAGCTGCTAGGAGATTAGCATCCAGGATTGTATGTTAATTATTGTTTGCATATAGTAGACTCTACCCTCTTTTTTCTCTTTCATATCTGTTCTACTTCTATATCTTTCATGTGTTTATAACTCACCTCAAACTCTTTGCCAGCAGATATGGTATAAAGATTAAACTGTTTTAGATTTGTGTTTTCTCAGTGCCTTAGGTTAATTCACTACAATTGATTCTTGGGGGATTCTTGAGTTGCCTTTTTTCTTAGCCACATCCTTATCTTTTCTGAGTAGATGGTGTGATGAGAGATCCAGTTGCAATGGTGACTTTCTACCCGAATATCCCAGAAGCTCAGCCATCTGTTGTCTGCGGAGAATTTATCTTCCTCATGGACTGCTCAGGAAGTATGCAGAGCCCCATGAGTAAACAAAGTAAATCTCAGCTGCGCATAGATGCAGCCAAGGTAAAAGCAGTTACTTTCTTTTCCTGGTCACTTGCTCAAGTGGGAATGAATCTTGGGGATTAAATTAAGGTCCATTGGAGCTGTGGGTCTCTTCCCATCTGAGTTACAGCTAACATGGCCACTCTGAGGCTCGCCTGGGGAAAGAAGGACCTGGGGGCATGGGGAGGTAGTGAAGGTCTGTTCCTAGGAGATTGGCAGGGTCATGGGATTGAGAGAATTGTCCTCACTGTCTCCTCACACGTTCTTCCTTCAGGAAACACTGATTTTGCTTCTGAAGAGTTTGCCTCTAGGCTGCTATTTCAACATATATGTATTTGGATCTACCTACGAGGCAGTCTTTCCGTAAGTTTCTAGAAAGTCCATAGAGAATTCAAAAATCTACTTACACACAGTGGAATATTACTCAGCAATAACAAGGAATTAACTTGAGTCAATTTTAGTGAGGTGGATGAACCTAGAGCCTCTTATACAGAGTGAAGTCAGTCAGGAAGAGAAAGACAAGTATCATATATTGACACATGTATGTGGACTCTAGAAAAATGATACTGATGAGTCTAGTAGGGAATGGACTTGTGGACACACTGGGGAAGGTAAAGGTGGGATGAACTGAGAAAGTAGCATTGACATATATACACGATCATATGTCAAATAGCTGGCTAGTGGGGAGTTGCTATATAGCCTTGGGAGGCCAGCCTGGCACTCTGAGATGAACTAGAGGGCTGGGGGGAAGGGACGGGACGGAGGCTCCAGAGGAGGGAACACACACACACACACACACGACGGATTCTCATTGTCATATAGCAGAAACCAATACAACATTGTAAAACGATTTTCCACCACTTAAAAAAATAAAATCAATACAATTACAAAAAAAAAAAAAAAGCTACTTTAAAGAAAGGACTAGATTGTTAAAAGAGTTACTGCTGAATTGACTTTGGCATTGGAGATTTCAGGTAAGGCTGTTTACAATTTAGGGACTTAATACTGGGCTATGTCCAGTAGCCATCATTTCACTGTGGGGCGTTTGTTTTCCTCAGGAATAGTGTGGAGTACACTCAGGATACTGTGGAGGAGGCACTGCGGAGAGTCAAGCTTATGAGGGCTAACCTAGGGGGTACAGAAATCTTGACACCTCTCCAGCACATTTACAAGCAGCCTTCTGTCCCAGGCCATCCCCTGCAGGTAAGAATTGGAACAGAGCTCACAGAAGGCACATAGAGAATGGAATTTATGTTCAAGAATCCATACCTCTGGACTTTGTTACAGGAATGTTGAAATGTGGTAGTAATTTAGCCTTGCGCTTCCCAGGTGGCTTAGTGGTAAAGAATCCTTTTGTTGACCTTTTATCTAATGCAAAAGACATAAGAGAGTAGGGTTTGATCCCTGGATCAGGAAGATCCCTTGGAGGAGAGTATGGCAACCCACTCCAGTATTCTTGCCTGAGAAGTCCCATGGACAGAAGAACCTGGCAGGCTACAGTCTCTGGGGTTGTAAAAGAGATGAACACGACTTAACAATTAAGCAACAATGAATGTAGCTTTACGTCATATAATAAAGAGACGAAGACAAGAGGCATTGGATAGAACTCCTCTTCCTCAGCTCCGTGTTAGGGACGGTGGATGGTGGAAGCTCTTGTGGGAACTGCCACAGAGGCCTGGCTGGAACTAGCAGCGGAGACGCTGAATATTCCCATGGTCTGGACAGACCATGTGAGCGCTGTGAACATCAGAAACCTCATGCCTGTCGGAAGGGGCCTCGGAGTTTCTGGAATGAAATAGTTGGGGGTTTCAAGTGCCCATTCTGGTGTTAAACTCAGAGACACGATGAATGTCTTCTTTCTACAGGTTTTTGTCTTCACAGACGGAGAAGTTACTGACGCATTTACTGTCCTAAGAGAAGTTAAGAACCACCGTTTAAGGCACAGGTATGTAGCAAATGTGGTTGGACCCACATGATGTCACATGCAATCTAGTGCCACCTGGGACCAGTGTTGACATTCCTTTTAGAGAACAGAAGAATTCAAGAAGACAGTGATCATGTCTCTGAAGTTTATTTAAAGATACCAGAACTTGCCCTTAAAAAAACCCTAAAAATAATACTTCTGTTAACAGTCATGCATTCTTATACATGCATTTTTGAACACAGACGTGTATGTGTGTGTATATATATATACATATGAATGTATACATACCTATATTTATATAATATAGAATTCCTATATATTCTATACTATACTACATATTTTATACTGTATGAATTCCTATATATTCATAGAGAATTTTTCCAATTTTTGACTAATTCTGTGGATTGCTTATTAAAATAATTGATAAGGATGTGGTCTTATTATTATTTTTTTCTGTGTCTAGAATCAGTGTAATATATAATGGTTTCCCAGGGACATCTTATAGTCAGATTAATGTGCAAATACTTTTCTACCATTTCATAGGTATGTGACCTTGGACATATGTTTTAAGTTCTTGGGGCTGCAGTTCCTTATCTGAAAAATGAGGCATTCGCCTATCTCAGGAACCTCGTGATGATTAGATCATATCATATTAAGGCATCTGGTTCTTTGAGATATGCTCAGTGGTACCTCTTATACTTTTGGTCAAGAAAGAAAACTCTTTGTGTATTTGGAGCCACTCTGTGTTAATGTTATAGTGTCATTGTTAGTGCCTGTCTATCCTTTTCTTTTATAATTGCAGGTGTTTTTCATTTGGTATTGGAGAAGGAGTCTCCACCAGCCTAATAAAAGGCATTGCCCGGGTATCACGGGGCACTTCAGAATTTATCACAGGCAAGGAAAGGATGCAGGCCAAGGTGAGGCGCAGGCCTGTGTCTAGAGGTGACAACACAAGGGGAGGGTGGAGCATGGCAGGGAAACAACTTGCTTCCAGGATTTGTCTTGTATCCCCAAGGCCTTGGGTTAGGTCAGTACTTTGTGCGGGTCCTTTCAGCCTTTTGCAGAAGGAGCCCCATGTAGTTTTGGGAGAAATGGTGTCAGGTTCTAGTAGTGGTAAGCCCAGAGCCAAGATGCTGGTTAGGGCTTTGGGTTTAAAACTGAGTTTTGCATGTCATGATTGAGATGCTGGGTGTTGGCTTTAGGACCTCTTTCGGTACTGTTCCCCATCCTCCATGCAGATACTGCAAAGAAGAGAAGAAGGAACAGCTGTAATCTGTCTGGGGGCGGTGGCACACTGACAGCCCATTTGATTCATATACACAGAGGAAGGCAACGTCCACCTCTGGTTTTATTTCTGAACTCTTCTTTCCCAGATCTCTTATCTAATTCCCCCTTCTCCTGGGTCTCCTTTCCAAGACATTTCCTTCCTTCCTTCATAATTATGTTATTAACGCTCTCAGCTTTAGCTTCTTTGTGTGTAAAGCAAGAGTAACAATGCCCATCTCCTGGTGTAATAGTGTTAAAAAGTAGGTGTAGCATATATTGTGTTTCATAACACTTGGTACATGATAACTGTTAATAGTATTATTGTTGCCTTTGTTATGTTTTGTGCTAATTCTGGTCTCTCTCCCTTTACCAGGCACTTAGAGCCCTGAAACGTTCTCTGCAGCCTGTGGTGGATGATGTTTCTCTGAACTGGGATTTGCCTGATGGTCTATCTGCTAAAATGCTCTCCCCAGAACAGACTGTTCTCTTTAGGGGTCAGAGATTAATTCTCTATGCCCAATTGACTGGGATGATGCCGGTGAGTTCCCATTCTAGTCTCTGCCTCCAGTCAGAGTAGCTGTCGTGCTAAACTCTGAAAGACGGTAGAGTCTTATCAAGAGATTGGGCTTGCCAAGTGGGCGCCAGCCTGGCCCCCTTCTTCATTGTTTCAAGTCTCTGATTTCTTGAGTTACCTGGTTCTCAGTAGAAGGTTATTGTATTGGGTGGGAGAGCTGACCCAATTCTGACCTTTGTTTTGGTGAGGTCTACCTTCTGTCATCTGTACTCTTTTCTAATCTTTAGCCAACAGAGGCAACAGGAGAAGTTTGCCTCAAGTACATACTCCAAGGAGAGAGTTTGGAGAGTAAAGTGACATTTTCACTACAACCCAAGCTCGACGCCAAGTGAGAATTCAGTTTTCCTTTGCTTTTTTCTTTGTTTCTATTTTGGTGTCTGCCATCCTACAGGGTTGGTTTCCTTCTCTTAATTTGGGGCTCAGTAGTGGCCCTACATCACTTCTCTTCCCTAATTCATTTCTCTCTTTTGGGCCACTGCTATTGGTCTTTCATTTATTTATTTTCCTTCATCTTTGCTCTTTGGCCTGTATGGGTCTCCCATCGCAGTGGCCCTTTCAGAGCACCTCTGGACGCGAAGAGAAGAAGGAACAGCTGTAATCTGTCTGGGGGCGGTGGCACACTGACAGCCCATTTGATTCATATACACAGAGGAAGGCAACGTCCACCTCTGGTTTTATTTCTGAACTCTTCTTTCCCAGATCTCTTATCTAATTCCCCCTTCTCCTGGGTCTCCTTTCCAAGACATTTCCTTCCTTCCTTCATAATTATGTTATTAACGCTCTCAGCTTTAGCTTCTTTGTGTGTAAAGCAAGAGTAACAATGCCCATCTCCTGGTGTAATAGTGTTAAAAAGTAGGTGTAGCATATATTGTGTTTCATAACACTTGGTACATGATAACTGTTAATAGTATTATTGTTGCCTTTGTTATGTTTTGTGCTAATTCTGGTCTCTCTCCCTTTACCAGGCACTTAGAGCCCTGAAACGTTCTCTGCAGCCTGTGGTGGATGATGTTTCTCTGAACTGGGATTTGCCTGATGGTCTATCTGCTAAAATGCTCTCCCCAGAACAGACTGTTCTCTTTAGGGGTCAGAGATTAATTCTCTATGCCCAATTGACTGGGATGATGCCGGTGAGTTCCCATTCTAGTCTCTGCCTCCAGTCAGAGTAGCTGTCGTGCTAAACTCTGAAAGACGGTAGAGTCTTATCAAGAGATTGGCTTACAAGTGGGCGCCAGCCTGGCCCCCTTCTTCATTGTTTCAAGTCTCTGATTTCTTGAGTTACCTGGTTCTCAGTAGAAGGTTATTGTATTGGGTGGGAGAGCTGACCCAATTCTGACCTTTGTTTTGGTGAGGTCTACCTTCTGTCATCTGTACTCTTTTCTAATCTTTAGCCAACAGAGGCAACAGGAGAAGTTTGCCTCAAGTACATACTCCAAGGAGAGAGTTTGGAGAGTAAAGTGACATTTTCACTACAACCCAAGCTCGACGCCAAGTGAGAATTCAGTTTTCCTTTGCTTTTTTCTTTGTTTCTATTTTGGTGTCTGCCATCCTACAGGGTTGGTTTCCTTCTCTTAATTTGGGGCTCAGTAGTGGCCCTACTATCACTTCTCTTCCCTAATTCATTTCTCTCTTTTTTGGGGGGGGCCACTGCTATTGGTCTTTCATTTATTTATTTTCATCCATCTTTGTTCTTTGGCCTGTATGGGTCTCCCATCGCAGTGGCCTCTCTCTTTACAGAGCACCGGCTCTGGACGCATGTGCTCCAGAGCTCCAGCTCAGTAGTTGGACACCTCAGTCCAGCTGCTCCACAGCACGTGGTATCTTCCCAGGCCGGGAATCAAACCAGCGCCCCTTGCTCTGCAAGGCAGTGTCCTTACCCACTGGACCACCAGGGAAGCCCTCCATTTCTCTTTTATCCTTCTCCTTATCTGTTTTTTCCACCCTTCTCATCCTTAACTTTTGAGGGCCCTGCATAACTGGCATATGTGTGCTTGTCCCTAAATCATACAATTTTTTTTTTTCCTTTTAGCCTCACCATTCACCGACTTGCAGCCAAGTCCTTCCTCCAGATCAAAGACATGGGCCTCAGGGAGACACCCGCAAGTGATAAAAAAGAAGTGTTGAAGGTCAGCATGGAGTGTGGAGTCATAAGCTCCCACACGGCTTTCATTGCTGTCAACACAGATCTCAACAAGCCCATTCAGGGTCCGCTGGCTCGTCGGGATGTTCCAAGGCCATTTCTGATGGGTGCTTCCAGATCGACGCACTTCCCGCCACCACGCTGTGGAAGTGGTGAGCTGTACCCAGTTCAAACTCATGTAAAATAAGGGGCTATGGAGATCTGGAAACAACACTTAAAGAAACATTTGTGGAAGGGCCTTTGTGCTGTTGTCCAGTTGCTAAGTCGTGTCCAACTCTTTGCAACCCCATGGGTGCAGCACGCCAGGCTCCTCTGTCCTTCACCATCTCTCAGAGTTTGCTCAGATTCATGTCCATTGAGTTGGTGATGCTATAACCATCTCATCCTCTGCTGCTCCATTCTCTTTCTGCCTTTAATCTTTCCCAGCTTCAGGGTCTTTTTCAATGAATTGGCTCTTCACGTAGCTTCAGATTCAGCAACAATCCTTCCAATGAATATTCAGGGTTGATTTCCTTTAGGACTGAAGGTCCTAAGTCCCTCCATATCTAGGATTTCTGAGTGGTGTTTAACTTTTCTGTCCTAGGGAACTAGATTATATTCTATTGGGAAGGACATTTAAAATAATCCAAGGGAATAATGGAAGGAAAATTAAAAGAGCAAGTGTACACAAAGCAAATTAAAAGAGCAAGTGCACAGAAGTCATGCTGTCTAAATTTGAAGCTGGTTTACCTTATTGATAATTAGATGGCTAATGAACTACTTGGCAGGGTTAAGGAATGAGTGCTATTTGCTAGGACAGTCTCAGACATAAGCCAAGGAAGCTTGATTGTAGCTATTAAGGAC
Organism: Tragulus kanchil; assembly: GCA_022376925.1. NCBI lineage: Eukaryota > Metazoa > Chordata > Mammalia > Artiodactyla > Tragulidae > Tragulus > Tragulus kanchil. The sequence continues at coordinate 153,075,098 of JAIOJX010000006.1, forward strand.
TTACGGGCTAGAATCAGGTGAAGAAATTTCCTGGGTAGGATTCTGAAACTGAAGGAGAATGTATGATGTTAGTTCTAAGAGACAGGCTTCAAGGTGAGCCTGGATTTCTCTTTGGACAACTGGGTGGATGAAGTTGTTACATAGGGGAAAAAAATAGAGGAAGCAGAGATTTAGAATCCAGATGAGGTCAAAGACATAGGACCTATTATAGAGAGTGAAGTCAGAAAGAGAAAAATATCATCTAGTAATGTATATATATGGAGTCTGTAAAAATGGTACTGATAGACCTATTTGCATGGCAAGAATAGAGATGAAGACATAGATAATGAACATGTGAACACAGGAAGGTAAGGAGAATGTGGGATGGTTGAGAGAGTAGCATTGCCATTTACACAGTGCTGCTGCTTAGTCACTTTAGTCATGTCTGACTCTTTGCAACCCTATGTACTGTAGCCTGCCAGGCTCCTCTGTCCATGGGATTTTCCAGGCAAGAATACTGGAGTGGCTTCAAGGGATCTTTCCAACCCAGGGATTGAACCTGAGTCTCCTGAATTGCAGGCAGATTCTTTACCACTGAGTCACCAGGGAAGCCCCATATAGACACTAGCATGTGTAAAATGCTGGTGGGAGGCTGGTGTATAGCACAGGGAACCCAGCCTGGTGCCCTGTGATGACCTACAGGGGTGGAATTGTGGGTAAAGGAGGCTCTAGAGATAGGCGATATATATATATACACACACGACTGAATCAAACTGTTGTACAGAAGCCAACACAACCTTGTAAAGCAATTATCCTCCAATTAAAAAACATAATTTAAGAAAAACAAAGGAACTGGAAGAAGTGGATACTGTATTTTAAAATTAGAATTTTTCAAATATATTTTTTTGTAGGTAGAACAATCTGCTTGATAACAAGATCCTTGGGAGGGAGTGGTGAAGTAGAGGAGAGGCTGAAGCCATTTGACTGGAGAAAGTGAAGAAGTGTTGAATTAGGGTGTTGGGATAGGTTATCTGCATAGTTGTCGACATCTCTCAAGGTGATGCACCTTGCAATGAAGTGAAAGCCTGTGGTCTTTCCGACACTCTGGCAGGTGAAGGGACGAGATAGAGGTTGGAGGTTAACAGCAGCAAGGATGTGAGGAGAGTCATCCAGGTGAGGGTGGCAGACTGATGACCTTGCCACAGCAAATGGGCCTGAAGAGGTCTCCACCCACACCTCCGAAACTCGGGATACTACACCTCATGCAACTGACATTTGAGGGGGTAGGATGAAAACAGGTTTTTGGAAGTGAAAAAACAGTTTTAAGATAAATAGAAGCCTCTTCTGATGAAACTCAGGATGCGGGAGAAGTCACTGTTGTGCATCAAGGGTTCTAGAAGGCACAGTAGAAAGGGCTCAGAGGGTGAAAATGTGTACAGGAGACAGGCTCATGGTAGCAGAAAAATGCACGATAAAGACCTGGATAGGTAGATCTCAGGTTACCCCGGGCCTTTGGCTACGCTTGCGTGTCATTCTCAATGTCTACACTGGCCTTCTTCAGCTCCTTCAAAGGCCTTGTCCACTGCCATCCTTCTCCATCTCAGCCCATGATGATCACTCATTAGTGGAGGGTGTCACACCAGCAGAATGGTCACAACTCCAGTCCTTATAAGTCCATGATTAACAATGGCCTGTTCTCTCTAGGTGAGTATCTTTTCAGAGACTTTTTCTGACCTGTGTTTGTCTACCATGTGTATAGGAATAAGCACATGCCAGGCTCTTGGTCATAAAAAGGGACAAGGGAAAAAGAAAGGCGTGCCACTCATAGATGGGCCTCAGTTCTGTCCTTCTACCTGAACAATTTCCCCTTGTAAAGCAATTATCCTCCAATTAAAAAACATAATTTAAGAAAAACAAAGGAACTGGAAGAAGTGGATACTGTATTTTAAAATTAGAATTTTTCAAATATATTTTTTTGTAGGTAGAACAATCTGCTTGATAACAAGATCCTTGGGAGGGAGTGGTGAAGTAGAGGAGAGGCTGAAGCCATTTGACTGGAGAAAGTGAAGAAGTGTTGAATTAGGGTGTTGGGATAGGTTATCTGCATAGTTGTCGACATCTCTCAAGGTGATGCACCTTGCAATGAAGTGAAAGCCTGTGGTCTTTCCGACACTCTGGCAGGTGAAGGGACGAGATAGAGGTTGGAGGTTAACAGCAGCAAGGATGTGAGGAGAGTCATCCAGGTGAGGGTGGCAGACTGATGACCTTGCCACAGCAAATGGGCCTGAAGAGGTCTCCACCCACACCTCCGAAACTCGGGATACTACACCTCATGCAACTGACATTTGAGGGGGTAGGATGAAAACGGGTTTTTTGGAAGTGAAAAAACAGTTTTAAGATAAATAGAAGCCTCTTCTGATGAAACTCAGGATGCGGGAGAAGTCACTGTTGTGCATCAAGGGTTCTAGAAGGCACAGTAGAAAGGGCTCAGAGGGTGAAAATGTGTACAGGAGACAGGCTCATGGTAGCAGAAAAATGCACGATAAAGACCTGGATAGGTAGATCTCAGGTTACCCCGGGCCTTTGGCTACGCTTGCGTGTCATTCTCAATGTCTACACTGGCCTTCTTCAGCTCCTTCAAAGGCCTTGTCCACTGCCATCCTTCTCCATCTCAGCCCATGATGATCACTCATTAGTGGAGGGTGTCACACCAGCAGAATGGTCACAACTCCAGTCCTTATAAGTCCATGATTAACAATGGCCTGTTCTCTCTAGGTGAGTATCTTTTCAGAGACTTTTTCTGACCTGTGTTTGTCTACCATGTGTATAGGAATAAGCACATGCCAGGCTCTTGGTCATAGACAAGAGAAGAAAGGCGTGCCACTCAAAGGGTCCCGTCCAAAGTCACAGCATCGTACCAAAAGGACTAGCATTGCAAAAGAACAGGAAACTGACTGTCAAGGTGAGATGGGCCTCAGTTCTGTCCTTCTACCTATGGACACTGAAGAACTGATTTTCAGTGCTCTGCTACCATGCTGTTGTTGTTGAATCACTAAATCGTGTTGGACTCTTTGTGACTCCATGGACTGTAGTCCACCAGGCTTCTCTGTCCCTGGGATACCCCAGGCCAGAATACTGGAAAGTGAAAGAGTTAGTTGCTCAGTTGTGTCTGACTCCTTGCAACCCCTAGGTAATCCTCCAGGTTTTCCTGTCCATGGAATTCTCCAGACAAGAATACTGGAGGGAACTCTCCTCAATGCTCTGTTGTGACTTGAATGGGAAGGAAATCTAAAAGGGAGTGGATATATAGATAAATACAGCTGTTTCATTCTGCTGTAGAGTATAAGCTAACACAACATTGTAAAGCAACTATCCTCCAATAAAAATTGATTTCAAAAATAAAAATAAAATAAACAGCACTGGATAAGACTTAAATAGCACCATCATGTGGGTTCTTTAGGGCCCCATATAATTTCCCATCCTCTCTTTCTTTCTTCCCCACAGCCTTTGAGGATAATCGTCTTGTGCAGTTGATTTCCCTCCAAAAGGCAGATGGTTCCTGGGACCTGAATGAAGGACTGGCCTTAGTTCTGGGCATGAAGTTGGAAGACATTCAGGCTGCACTCCCTGACAAGGTGAGATTCAGAGAAGAAACAAAAGTATGCATATTTTTGAGGGTTGAAGTGAGTAATGAGGATTGGGGTGAAGCATGACTCATCTGAGGAAGGAGAATACAGGAGGGCATAGACTAAACTAACTTCTTATAACTAGAAGGTGAAAAATGTCTTTTCTATGTTGGAGTAGAAAGAACAAGGAATTAGTCCACTAGTAGAAGTTGAGGGTTTAGAGTGGGTGGATGATAAAGGAGAGCAAAATCCTCTTCTACTTTAACTACATTTTCTGCCAGTCATCTTAGCTATAGCAATTATAGCTAAATAATTGCTAGTATTTACTGAGGAATTACTCTGTGCTTGGCACTGTGCATTGCACTTAACATTCATGAGCTTATTTATTTGTCAGGCATTTAAATATGGTAAATCCTACTCATGTCGTTGTTAATAGATGAGTAAACCAGAGTTCAGAGGAGTATGATACTATCTCTGAGTTTACTCACAGATAGATTCAGTCTAGGACTATGCCCTTAGGACCCACGTTCTTGCCCCTAAATGGAGCCATCCAGAAATTAATAAAACTTCACCAGAGTCATCATAAGGACAGGCTTTGGACTCATGTTCCCTTTGGGATACCCCAGGCCAGAATACTGGAAAGTGAAAGAGTTAGTTGCTCAGTTGTGTCTGACTCCTTGCAACCCTAGGTAATCCTCCAGGTTTTCCTGTCCATGGAATTCTCCAGACAAGAATACTGGAGGAACTCTCCTCAATGCTCTGTTGTGACTTGAATGGGAAGGAAATCTAAAGGGAGTGGATATATAGATAAATACAGCTGTTTCATTCTGCTGTAGAGTATAAGCTAACACAACATTGTAAAGCAACTATCCTCCAATAAAAATTGATTTCAAAAATAAAAATAAAATAAACAGCACTGGATAAGACTTAAATAGCACCATCATGTGGGTTCTTTAGGGCCCCATATAATTTCCCATCCTCTCTTTCTTTCTTCCCCACAGCCTTTGAGGATAATCGTCTTGTGCAGTTGATTTCCCTCCAAAAGGCAGATGGTTCCTGGGACCTGAATGAAGGACTGGCCTTAGTTCTGGGCATGAAGTTGGAAGACATTCAGGCTGCACTCCCTGACAAGGTGAGATTCAGAGAAGAAACAAAAGTATGCATATTTTTGAGGGTTGAAGTGAGTAATGAGGATTGGGGTGAAGCATGACTCATCTGAGGAAGGAGAATACAGGAGGGCATAGACTAAACTAACTTCTTATAACTAGAAGGTGAAAAATGTCTTTTCTATGTTGGAGTAGAAAGAACAAGGAATTAGTCCACTAGTAGAAGTTGAGGGTTTAGAGTGGGTGGATGATAAAGGGAGAGCAAAAATCCTCTTCTACTTTAACTACATTTTCTGCCAGTCATCTTAGCTATAGCAATTATAGCTAAATAATTGCTAGTATTTACTGAGGAATTACTCTGTGCTTGGCACTGTGCATTGCACTTAACATTCATGAGCTTATTTATTTGTCAGGCATTTAAATATGGTAAATCCTACTCATGTCGTTGTTAATAGATGAGTAAACCAGAGTTCAGAGGAGTATGATACTATCTCTGAGTTTACTCACAGATAGATTCAGTCTAGGACTATGCCCTTAGGACCCACGTTCTTGCCCCTAAATGGAGCCATCCAGAAATTAATAAAACTTCACCAGAGTCATCATAAGTGAAGTATTAAGAGGGACAGACTCATCATTTCAAATGTGTTCAAGTATGCTGATGAGGACTAGTTACATTCAAGAATTTCAAAGTAACTTACTAAATCTTCTGATTGAGGCACTGTTCAATGTGAGACAAATGCCACAAGCTTGAAGGGTACCCATCATTCTGAATTTTCAAAATATGGAAGGTGATTAAATAAACTTCAAATATCTTATAACTGCATCTAATACATTATCCACTAGTCACCTGTGACTACTGAGCTCTTAAAATGTGAGAAATGCAAATGAGAAATGAAATGTTTCATTGAATTGAGATGTGCTATAGTTGTGACATTCAAACCAATTTCAAAGACAACATTAAAGATGTAAATTATTCATTGATAATTATTTTTAAATTAATTACATATTAAAATAATATTTTGAGTATATTAAGTTAAATGTAATATATTAGTCAAATAATTTTACTTCTTTATTTTTATATGTGGCTATTAGGGCATTTAAAATCATATATGTGTCTATTATTATATTTCTGTTGAAAAATTATTCTATAACAAATAATTAAAAGGACAATTTACAAATAAGTGGAATAAGATATGAGAATCATACAATTCTAACTTGGTTTCATTGAGAACAAGTCATGTCCGACTCACATTTCCTTCCTTCACATGGTAGCTGAACCAATAAGTCAAGAATGAATTTGAATTTAAAAAAAATTTTTAAGTTTCTTATTATTTTCTTAACACCGAAAACATTTTATATTGGCTATAGCCAAGTAGCAATTTTGTGATAGTTTCAGGTGAACAGTAATGAATTTGAATTTTTTTAAAAAAATATTTATTTGACTGTAGTTATAACATTCAGGGATCTTTAGTTGCAGTGCAGACTCTACCTACAGCGTGCAGGCTTAGTTGCCCATAGCATGTGAGATTTTAGTTCCCTGGCCAGGTACTGAACCTGCATCAGTAGGTGGATTCTTAACTGTGGGCCACCAGGGAAGTCCCTGAAGTTTTTAATGATGAGTTGATGGATTGAGTACAAACTAGATGAAAACCTCTAACTAACACTGAGTAATAAATTCATTCAAACTTGAAACAGATTTTTAAGCCCACCAGGTTCTGAATTCTCTGAAGATCCATAGGTTCAGTGAAGATGGAAACTAAGGCTTTCCTATTTGAACAGGACAAAACTGGGAGAGCAGAGCATTAGACTAGAAAATCGGGGTCCCAAAAGACTGTTTGGACTCTAAATTCTCAACTACACAGTAGAGAATAGAAGCAGAATAACTGAAGAGCAGTTGTATATGAAAATAAGAGACTTTAGATGACCTCAAACTTAGTGGGAATCAGCATATTGGAATCAGATGATGAGCGGAAGGCACCAGGATTGTCAGAAGAACTATATGTGTGATGTTTCTGGGGGCTCAGATCATAGAATTTTTAAGGACGTTCCCCTCTGGAGGTGAACATTGGAAGGAGATACATTTAAAAATCCCTGTGATGTTTGTTTATAAACTAGGAGAACAAGCATCGGGATTCTTGCTGCTTTGACATAAACAGCCCTTGTAAGGAAGAGTTAAGGGACCTGAGTATTCTGGGCTGAAATGAGGCTACTCAAGAATGGATATGATAACTGTTTCCAAATGTCAAAAGTCGTTATTATAAAAGACGAATTTTTCTTGATCTTTTGAGTCCAAAAACTGAAGTTGGGAACCGTGGGTGAAAATGCATGAGAGGCTGTTTTCATTTTGCGCCTAAGACTTTCTATTGCGCAATACAAACAGTATGACTCAGATCTGAATATTCAGCCCCCGTCCCAGCGCTGTCGTTGGCTAGAAAACTGGCTTTGGGTCAGTCATTTAAAATCAGTTTTCTCTCTTAATAATGTAGCTATTGAGGGCTTCCCTGCTGGCTCAGTGGTAAAGAGCCTGCCTGCCAGTGCAGGAGACATGGGTTTGATCCTAGATCCATGAAGATCCCACATGCCGTGGAGCAGCTAAGCCAGCTCACCACAACTTTTGAGCCGGTGCTCTAGAGCCAGGAGTCTCAGCTAAAGCAACTGAAGCCCGTGTGCCCTAGAGCCTGTGCTCGGTATCAGCAGAAGCCGCCACAGTGAGAAGCCTGAGCGCTGCAACTAGAAAGTAGCCCCCGCTCTCCACAACTATAGAAAAGCCATGCACAGCAGCAAAAATTCAGCACAGCCAAAATTAAATGAATAAAAATTATTAAAAAAGATAGCTATTGATAATTGCTCATTTTTTGTTTGTTTTCATGAGGGTACACATAAAAATACATGAAAATACTCTACAAAATACTGAAGCAGGTACATGTCTGCCTGTGTTTCTCTTCTCACTCACTGCTGGGCAGTCCTCGTTGGGGGTGACTTAGGAGTTGGAAGCACCCTCCTCGTGGTTTCACTGGATTTAAGATCTGAGGTCTTTCTGTCCTAAGATTCAGCAGATTGTTGCCCTCAGGTTCTGGGCCCGGAGGATGAGGTCAAGAGACTGGGTAAGCACATCTGGTAGCCAGTCTGGGCATGTAGGCGATGAGGGAGGGGAGCTTTTCGCATCGCCTGGAGGGGCTTCCTGCCGCCCTGGGAAGTCCCTCTCTATTGTACAGAATGCGAAGCCTTCAAGCTGGGCCACAGTCCTGGCAGTGCTCTGGCTGCATGACAACGCTGAGGACATGAACTGCGAGTGGGAGCTTCTGGAAAGGAAGGCCATGGCCTGGATTCACATCCACGCAGGTACGAACCCATCCTAAGGCCCCATCTTTCCCCCTCTTGAGGAAGCTAGCCACCATCCCAGGCGCTGAGCCTCCAAGCCTGATAGAGGGTCAACAGGACCGGGTCCCCGTATCTCCCTCCTCCAGCTATCCTGCTGCAGACCCTCCTGGTCCTTCTGCTCGTTGGATGCGCGTGCCATCTGAAATCGGGGGCGGGGGTGGAGGAGGTGGATGCAGACAGAAGAGGACACGGGGGGTGTGAGCTGTGAGGAGGCCGTGCAGCGACAGTGTGCTGTGCTGAGTGTAGGACTGGATGTGCAACCCTTCCTCCCTGTGTGGATGTGTGGGTGCTCCGTCCCCTCAGTCGTGTGCGACTCTTTGAGACTCCCACCAGGCTCCTCCATCTGGGGGATTCTCCAGGCAGGAATGCTGGGGTGCGTCGTCATGCCCTCCTCCAGGGAGCCTCCCGACCCAGGGATTGAACCCACATCTCCTGCATTGGCAGGTGGATTCTTCGCCACTTCGGTCACTGAGGAAGCTCTCCTTGGTGTTACTGTTTCACTGCTGCGGGGTATTCAGGGGTGGGGAGAAGACTGAAGGGAGCTCAGGCAATGGGGAGAGCAGCGTCGGGGGTATTGGCGACAGCGTGTGGAGCAGGGCATAGGGGAGATGCTGAGGCATGCGGAGGAGCCCCGGAGGAGAGCCTGTCCTCTCACTGTGTCCCTCCGCCCTCGTTCTCATTGCTCATTCTTGTTTCCTCCTCCTCCCAGGCTCTGCCAAGCAAGAGCTCGTGAGAGCTGCAATGGCTTTCACAAAGTCTTCCGTCGATCCCGTCATCTTTGCCCTCTGAAGATACCATCCGGAAGAAGAAGTGCCTCCGCTCTGCCACAGCCCTTGCCTTCACCTGCTCTTCTGCTCTGACGTGCTTCTGCAGTTGGCCCGCGTTCCACCAACGTCCCGTCACACAAGTAGTGGGTGCCCACAGACCCTTGCCTCTAAGTGCCAGCGTCCCTTCGAATGTGCTTTTCCCTTCCCAGCTCGTACTCTCAGCCGAGGGTCACGGGTCCCAGAACCTGTTCCCTTTCTTGGAGGAATTCGAAGCATTCACAGGCAGTACGTCCCTCCTAGGTTTTCCAAAGCGACCGCATGAAAAACAGGTGATGTGGACTCCAGACTAAAGATTGTAGTATTGACGTTCAGGGAATGCCTGAACAGAGAATTCTCTGTATTTTATTTGTTGGTTTAGTTTTGTTCTTATACACTTATCAGGCCCAGACTGGTGAGCTATGCAGTTTTCTATTTTTAGACAGGAGGAAGAGTTGGAGGGAAGGTAGAAAGCTGACCCTGGGATGAATATAAGCTTAGGATCACAAAGAGGAAGACTCCAGGGTCCACTGAGTGGTCTGGCAGTTGAGGAGCTTTTGGAATTTTTGTTTTCAACTGGAGGATAATTGCTTTACAGTGTTGTGCTGGTTTCTGCCATATGACAGCAGGAACCAGTGTTCACACGTGAGCATATGCACATGTTCTTGAGCCTTCCTTCCCCTGCCCACATCGCGCTCCTCCAGGCTATCCCAGAGGCCCAGGCGGACTGCGTGTGGTCCACAACAGCTCCCCACCAGCTGTCTGTCTCACCTACGGTAATGTTCCACTGCTACTCTCCCAGTTCACCTACTCTCTCCTTCTCGGGACCTTCCTGATGGGTCCTGCTTGGACTTTGCTGGCCTCTGTGACATGCCTTTCCTCCCACTGCCTCGGTGACCTGGGTTGAGTTATATCCAGTGGAGACCTGTGTTCCCTTAATCATTAAGCATCTTAGTGAGAAGGCACTAATGGACTCCTGAGTCCTAGCCTGGGCTCATGAAGCTTCTAAGTCCATATCTGACCTTGTATAGTAAAAAGGGATCCTAAAGACAGAACCTGGCAGGCTACAGTCCAGGGGGGGTGGTCCCAAGAGTTGGACACAACATAGTGACTAAACCACCACCAGTAAAGGAAAATATCTGGTTGAAAGACAGTTTTGCCTGAGACCTCAGCCTAGACCACTTGCCCTGTGAGGAAGAAGGGAGCTCCCCACGTTTCTGAAACTTACTCCCTATAGGCTCTGTCCTGGTGGAAATGACCCTATTTGATGTGTTGCCGCCTAAAATGCTATTGTATCAATATTAAAATGGCTCTCTCTACCCAGCACTTTGTTGTGTCTGGTCTTTTATAGATTGACTCACTGAACCTACATCCGTTTTTTTTATCCTTTTTTTTTTTTTTTTTTAAGATTTATTTATTTATTTTGGGCGGGGGTCAGGTTGGGGAGGGAAGGAGTGGGCGGGCCACCTCCATTGGTCCTTCACTTCTCCACCTTCATCCATCTTGTCTTTGTTCTTTGGCTCCTGTGGGCCTCCCATCACGGTGGCGTCCGTCGCTGCAGAGCGCCGGTTCTGGGCGCATGCGCTCCAGAGCTCCAGCTCGGTGATTGGACACATCGGTCCAGCCGTTCCACGGCACGTGGGATCTTCCCAGGCCAGGGATCGAACCAGCGCCCCTTGCACTGCAAGGCGGTGTCCTTACCCACTGGACCACCAGGGGAAGCCCTATCCTTTGTTTTTCCAGTCAACGTTTCTGACCCTTGTACTGATCACACAGTGTCCTTTTCTCCTATCTTCTGTTGTTGGCTGGTTTCCTATCTTTTTTTTTTTTTTTTTTTGGTTGCATGGGGTCTTAGCGGCAGCATGAAGGATCTTCATTGTATCATGTGGGACCTTTCAGAGCAGCACTGATTGTCATAGCCTGTGGGCTCAGTTACCCTGAGGCGTGAGGGATCTTGGTTCTCTGACCAGGGATCAAACCCATGTCCCCTACTCTGCAAGGTGGATTCTTAACCACTGGACCACCACGAAGATTCCCTGGTTTCCTGTCTTATGTGAAGAAAGTGAAGGGCAGTGGCCAGAAAACCACTTTGGAATTGTGAATAGTCATGTGAGGGAGGAGGGACAAACGTTTTCACCCTCAGGAGCCTGGAAGTTTCATCCTACAACTAAGGGATTAAACTAGAATTCTATTGTTACTTTAATCTTGAATCCTCAGGCATTTTATTTTATTGAGCAGGACCTCACTATCTAGTCACCAAGGTGGAGGGTGTCCCGGAGCTGAGTCCTGGTCAGCTGCTGCAGCCTCTGGCATTGGCCAGACTTGCACGGTGGCTACTGACCTCCCAAGACTTCCTTCCAGGTTTCCTTATGGCCGAGTGCCACCCATGGAATAGGGCTGTGACATCACCCCGAAGCTTCTTAAGAGGTGCAGGATTTCAGACAACCCTGGAGCAATACGATTAAAGTCTGCATTTTCACCAGTTCACCTGGTGATTTGTATGCACACTAAACGTAAGAAATCAGAGTTTAGTCTTTTCATAAAATAGTCTTGCATCCAAATTTGTTATCTAGATCAGAGGTCCCCAACGTTTTGGCACCAAGGACCTTTTTTGTGGGAGACAGTTTTTCCATGGGCCAGTAGACGGTGGGTGGGAGTGGCTGGTGGAGGGAGGAAGGCGGGCATGGTTGGTCTGGGGATGATTCAAGTGCATACCACTTATGGTACTTTATTTCTATTATTACTCCGTCAGCTCCACCTTAGATCATCAGGCATTAAATCCCGGAGGTTGAAGACCCCTGATATAGGTAGTCCCTGACAATGTATTGACAGGAAAGACAGGTTCTCAAGGACCACACAACTTGCAGAATTACCTGCTTTCCCTGTATCTTTATCATGCAGGACACTGATGATTCCATTCATTGCTCAACTCCCCTTTTCCCACCCTCAGTTTCCAGACTTGAGACTTAGAAACTTCTAAAATAAAACAAAGAACATCTTACTTACATCTCCTTTAAAATGCAGAATCAACTCCCGTTCTAAGTAGCAGGGTTTGATTTTCCTATTTGTGCTCTCATGTTGTACCAACAATTCCTTCTAAACAAGTGTCTGTCTTAAAACCAAAGAACCCTCCCCTTACTTTAAAAATCCCCCCTTTAAATACTCTGCAAGGTGGATTCTTAACCACTGGACCACCACGAAGATTCCCTGGTTTCCTGTCTTATGTGAAGAAAGTGAAGGGCAGTGGCCAGAAAACCACTTTGGAATTGTGAATAGTCATGTGAGGGAGGAGGGACAAACGTTTTCACCCTCAGGAGCCTGGAAGTTTCATCCTACAACTAAGGGATTAAACTAGAATTCTATTGTTACTTTAATCTTGAATCCTCAGGCATTTTATTTTATTGAGCAGGACCTCACTATCTAGTCACCAAGGTGGAGGGTGTCCCGGAGCTGAGTCCTGGTCAGCTGCTGCAGCCTCTGGCATTGGCCAGACTTGCACGGTGGCTACTGACCTCCCAAGACTTCCTTCCAGGTTTCCTTATGGCCGAGTGCCACCCATGGAATAGGGCTGTGACATCACCCCGAAGCTTCTTAAGAGGTGCAGGATTTCAGACAACCCTGGAGCAATACGATTAACGTCTGCATTTTCACCAGTTCACCTGGTGATTTGTATGCACACTAAACGTAAGAAATCAGAGTTTAGTCTTTTCATAAAATAGTCTTGCATCCAAATTTGTTATCTAGATCAGAGGTCCCCAACGTTTTGGCACCAAGGACCTTTTTTGTGGGAGACAGTTTTTCCATGGGCCAGTAGACGGTGGGTGGGAGTGGCTGGTGGAGGGAGGAAGGCGGGCATGGTTGGCCTGGGGATGATTCAAGTGCATACCACTTATGGTACTTTATTTCTATTATTACTCCGTCAGCTCCACCTTAGATCATCAGGCATTAAATCCCGGAGGTTGAAGACCCCTGATATAGGTGGTCCCTGACAATGTATTGACAGGAAAGACAGGTTCTCAAGGACCACACAACTTGCAGAATTACCTGCTTTCCCTGTATCTTTATCATGCAGGACACTGATGATTCCATTCATTGCTCAACTCCCCTTTTCCCACCCTCAGTTTCCAGACTTGAGACTTAGAAACTTCTAAAATAAAACAAAGAACATCTTACTTACATCTCCTTTAAAATGCAGAATCAACTCCCGTTCTAAGTAGCAGGGTTTGATTTTCCTATTTGTGCTCTCATGTTGTACCAACAATTCCTCAGATCTAAACAAGTGTCTGTCTTCACAACCAACCAAGATATTTTGACACCTGCACTGAAGCCCACTTTCAAGGCTGGTGCTTCATGTTTCAGGAAAACATCAAGCACCATCTGTGCTTTCAGGAATTGATGATCCAGGCAAGAAGCCCAGAAGGGAAGCTGCTCTCATCCCTTATTGGTTGTCATCACCCTGTGGTGGCTTTCCTGGTTGCTGCAGACTTGGCCACAAGGACGGCGGATAACATGGCCTCAAGATTCTTCCTCTCAGCCTGAGCCCAGTGCCTTCAGGGCAGGGTACCCTGTTCTGTGGAGACTTATCAGTAAACCCACTGCTATTTTCCCTGAGAGCCTCCTTGGTAGCTCAGGTGGTAAAGAATTTGCCTGCCAATGCATGAGACCCGGATTCAATCCCCGGGTTGGGGGAAGATTCCCCAGAGAAGGAAAGGACTACCACTTCAGTATTCTTGCCTGGAAAAATCCATGGACAGAGGAGCCTGGCAGGCTGCCGTCCACGGGGCTGCAAGAGACACGACCGAGCGGCTGAGCGCACGGCACGTTTTCCTCCAGGCTAACACAGCCACGCGGGGGATCATTTAGCAGCTGCTCTTTCTCTCCCAACTCAGCCATGGCTTCCATGAAAATAGCCCATCTGCCTGAAGCATCTGATTGACAAGAAGAAAACCTCCCTGCAACACCCCATATACTGTTTTTCTTTCAGTTCGATCAGTTTTTGCCTCGTGAATGTTGATGCTCTCTTGTTAGGTACATACACATTTTGGATTCTGTTTGCTTGGAGCTTTGACTCTTTCCTCAGTATGTAATATGCATCTTCATCTCTGATCATTTTCCTTTTTCTGGAATCCGCTTTGTCTAAAATGAATATAATTACTCCAGCTTTCCTTTGATTAGTATCAGCATGATCAACGACTTTCTCTATTCTCTTACTTTTAACGTAAGTCTTTATAATTAAATTGGGTTTCTGGTGACAGACACACACATGGATTGTTTTGGGCCATGCTGTACAGTATGTGGGATCTCAGTTTCCCAACTAGGGATTGAACCTGCAGCCTCTGCATTGAGAGACTGGGAAGTCCCTGGTATCTAATATTCTATCTTGTGTCTTGTGTTTTTTGTTACTCTGGCCACCTTTAAATTCTAGTTGGTATATTTTATAATTATTGATATAATTGGCTTAATGCTTACTATGTTTGCTTTCTATTTCTTACTTTTTAAACAAATTTTCCCTCTTACTTTGGTTTTAATTAAGCATTTTATGTGATTTCCTTTATTTATCTCCACTCTCAACATATCAATTATATTTCTTTATATATATATATTTAGTTATTGCCCTAGAATGTGCAATATATATTTAAAGCTAATCTTCGATCCACCTTTAAATGGCACTGTCTTGCTTCACATGTAGCTCAGGTACTGTGCAGCAGAGTCTCCTGATTCTGCCACCCAGCCACTGTGGCACTGCTGCTGCCCTTTCCTCTCACCCACACTCACCCACATATCATCACAGCTGGCGCTTTAGCTTAAAACACTTTAGATTAAGAAAGAGAAAGTGTTATTTCACTTTTATTTATTTCTCTGACTCGCCTGGAAAAATCCATGGACAGAGGAGCCTGGCAGGCTGCCGTCCACGGGGCTGCAAGAGACACGACCGAGCGGCTGAGCGCACGGCACGTTTTCCTCCAGGCTAACACAGCCACGCGGGGGATCATTTAGCAGCTGCTCTTTCTCTCCCAACTCAGCCATGGCTTCCATGAAAATAGCCCATCTGCCTGAAGCATCTGATTGACAAGAAGAAAACCTCCTGCAACACCCCATATACTGTTTTTCTTTCAGTTCGATCAGTTTTTGCCTCGTGAATGTTGATGCTCTCTTGTTAGGTACATACACATTTTGGATTCTGTTTGCTTGGAGCTTTGACTCTTTCCTCAGTATGTAATATGCATCTTCATCTCTGATCATTTTCCTTTTTCTGGAATCCGCTTTGTCTAAAATGAATATAATTACTCCAGCTTTCCTTTGATTAGTATCAGCATGATCAACGACTTTCTCTATTCTCTTACTTTTAACGTAAGTCTTTATAATTAAATTGGGTTTCTGGTGACAGACACACACATGGATTGTTTTGGGCCATGCTGTACAGTATGTGGGATCTCAGTTTCCCAACTAGGGATTGAACCTGCAGCCTCTGCATTGAGAGACTGGGAAGTCCCTGGTATCTAATATTCTATCTTGTGTCTTGTGTTTTTTGTTACTCTGGCCACCTTTAAATTCTAGTTGGTATATTTTATAATTATTGATATAATTGGCTTAATGCTTACTATGTTTGCTTTCTATTTCTTACTTTTTAAACAAATTTTCCCTCTTACTTTGGTTTTAATTAAGCATTTTATGTGATTTCCTTTATTTATCTCCACTCTCAACATATCAATTATATTTCTTTATATATATATATTTAGTTATTGCCCTAGAATGTGCAATATATATTTAAAGCTAATCTTCGATCCACCTTTAAATGGCACTGTCTTGCTTCACATGTAGCTCAGGTACTGTGCAGCAGAGTCTCCTGATTCTGCCACCCAGCCACTGTGGCACTGCTGCTGCCCTTTCCTCTCACCCACACTCACCCACATATCATCACAGCTGGCGCTTTAGTAGCACTTTAAAAAGCCATCTTTAGATTAAGAAAGAGAAAGTGTTATTTCACTTTTATTTATTCTTTCTCTGACTCTTTATGCAGATCTGAGTTTCTGAACTATATTATTTTCCTTCTTGAAGAATTCCTTTTAACATTTCTTGCAGAATGGTTCTCCTGGAAATAGACTTCCTCAGATTTTGTTTGTCTGAAAGTATTTATTTCCCCTTCACGTTTTTTTTGGGGGGGGTTGGGGAGGCAGAGGGGCGGGCGGGCCACTTCTATTGGTCTTTCATTTGTCCATTTTTATCCATCTTTGTTCTTTGGCCAGTGTGGGCCTCCCATCGCGGTGGCATCTGTTGTCGCAGAGCACCCACTCTGGGTGCATGCGCTCCAGAGCCCGGGCTCGATAATTGGACACATCGGTCCAGCCACTCCGTGGGATCTTCCCAGGCCAGGGATTGAACCGGTGCCCCTTGCACTGCAAGGCGGCGTCCTTACCCACTGGACCACCAGGGAAGCCCTCCCCTTCACTTTCTGAAGGATGATTTTACTAGCTCTCAAATTCAATGTGCTGAGCTTTACCTATTGCAATACTTTACACACTTCACCCCACTTTTTCCTTGCTTGTATAATTTTGGGCAAGAAATGTGTTGTCATTCTTATCCTTTTTTCTTAGTGGGAAAATTGTTTTGCTCAACTCTGACTTCTTTCAAGATTTTTGTCGAAATTCCAGAGATAAATGCCAAACACAAAGGACTATCAAGAAAGCACCCAGGACAGGTAAATCACCACAAATCCTTCACGGAAAAAAGAATTCGGAGAAACAACCAAATGGCCACAGGACAAGATGTTCAGCATCCCTAAATATCAGAGGAGGACTGACAATCTAAATGACCACAAGAAATGAAATCCCACCATACAGAAAGGACATCCTCCCAGATCGACATACAGGAGTCACGGGAGAGCGTCAGGAGATGCGTGATCCCCACCGCACTGTCATTGGGAATGAACATCACTAACATGCTCTGCAAAAGACAGGCTCCCAAGACTGCTGCTGCCCTTTCCTCTCACCCACACTCACCCACATATCATCACAGCTGGCGCTTTAGTAGCACTTTAAAAAGCCATCTTTAGATTAAGAAAGAGAAAGTGTTATTTCACTTTTATTTATTCTTTCTCTGACTCTTTATGCAGATCTGAGTTTCTGAACTATATTATTTTCCTTCTTGAAGAATTCCTTTTAACATTTCTTGCAGAATGGTTCTCCTGGAAATAGACTTCCTCAGATTTTGTTTGTCTGAAAGTATTTATTTCCCCTTCACTTTCTTTTTTTTTGGGGGGGGGGGTTGGGGAGGCAGAGGGGCGGGCGGGCCACTTCTATTGGTCTTTCATTTGTCCATTTTTATCCATCTTTGTTCTTTGGCCAGTGTGGGCCTCCCATCGCGGTGGCATCTGTTGTCGCAGAGCACCCACTCTGGGTGCATGCGCTCCAGAGCCCGGGCTCGATAATTGGACACATCGGTCCAGCCACTCCGTGGGATCTTCCCAGGCCAGGGATTGAACCGGTGCCCCTTGCACTGCAAGGCGGCGTCCTTACCCACTGGACCACCAGGGAAGCCCTCCCCTTCACTTTCTGAAGGATGATTTTACTAGCTCTCAAATTCAATGTGCTGAGCTTTACCTATTGCAATACTTTACACACTTCACCCCACTTTTTCCTTGCTTGTATAATTTTGGGCAAGAAATGTGTTGTCATTCTTATCCTTTTTTCTTAGTGGGAAAATTGTTTTGCTCAACTCTGACTTCTTTCAAGATTTTTGTCGAAATTCCAGAGATAAATGCCAAACACAAAGGACTATCAAGAAAGCACCCAGGACAGGTAAATCACCACAAATCCTTCACGGAAAAAAGAATTCGGAGAAACAACCAAATGGCCACAGGACAAGATGTTCAGCATCCCTAAATATCAGAGGAGGACTGACAATCTAAATGACCACAAGAAATGAAATCCCACCATACAGAAAGGACATCCTCCCAGATCGACATACAGGAGTCACGGGAGAGCGTCAGGAGATGCGTGATCCCCACCGCACTGTCATTGGGAATGAACATCACTAACATGCTCTGCAAAAGACAGGCTCCCAAGCCAGAAAAAAAAAATAAACCAAAAAACTTTTCAGTGAGTTAAGCCTGGATCTGACATAGCCACACCTCGGCCTTGATCCCAAGAAAAGCATCATTTCAAATGACGTGGGCACTCCAAAATTCACTGCAGCACTGCAGCACTGTGCCCAGGACACTGTCCACCAAAAATCTTTCCCAACAGATTACACATGAAAGAAAAGCTGGTTCCAATGTAGAGGGCTATTTTTCAGGCAGGAAAAGTTACCAATGAAATTATGAAATAATGCCTTTGGTCGCTATAAGGATGGACCTTGGAGGATCACACACTCTGTGAAGTCAGCTGACAGAGGAGACCAAAGAATATGAAATCCCTCACAGGAAAAGTATTAACAACAGCAAAGGAACTAATTTCAACCACAGAAACCTCCCTTGGAATTCCAGCACAAACCAGCAATCTCCAAAAATGACACTCTAAGGGCTCAGAGTTAAATCTGGTGCTGAAACTCTGTATATACAGGAATCTGTATTGGTAATGGATAGTCCACGAGGATTGCCTTTTTCCTTCGTTTCTGACCTCTAGCTATGCACAGAAATATCTATCTGTCTAGCTATCTCACAAGGATTATGTCCTTCCATCCTTCCTACCCAAAAGATAAAAACAATAAAAAATTGAAAACCTCTACCTCAAATAGATAATCCAGAAGAACATGGTGTTCAGCAGGGGCAACATTGCTCAAGATTCTGCAAAAAGTTCGATGGCAAAGAATGAACCAAACGAGACCGATGCCCTACGGACACATCCTCATTCGAAGAGGGAACTGGACCCTGACAAGAAGCACAAAACTGGAACTTAGAGAAAAGCACGACAAAGAAGAGGCAGGCCCATGTTGTTCCCGTCAGCTCCCTGACCTGGCCTGCTCGCCCAGCCCTGCAGCCTGAGCAGGCTTGAGTCTCATGGCTGGACCTGACGGGGTACAGACCGCAGGGCAGGGTGCTTTGAATGGAGCCCCCTCTTCAACCCGTCCTGTGTGGATGGCACGGCTGGGAACAAGTCTCCTGTGGACCCAAAGCTTGGGGCCTCACCCTCTGACCTTGGGGCCCTTGGAGATATTCAGGTCGTCTCCAGATCTCCTGGTCTCGGGTCCCCAGTTCAAGTCTCCTTCCTGAGAGTCCAGCCGCGTATGTACGACCCTCAGGGCTTGTGGCCCAGGCTAGGAGGAGTCAGAAACAGAAACTAATTTACAACACAAAAGAGCCTCTGAGAATTCAAACACCAGCAAAGAATCCCCTCCCTGCAAACAGCAGGAAGCCTGGATGAAACAGTTAGCGGGACTAACAGACACACAGAAAGTCATGAACCCCTGGAACAGACAGAAATCTGTCTCGAAGACATCATCCACACGGACTATCTCCTTCGTTCCTCTGACATTCCCCACAGTGTGTCTCTCTGGTAGAGACTGCCCAAGGACCCGGTGTTCAGCACAGGGAATTGTCCTCTACCTTCTCCGGTAGCCTCCATGCAATAAGAATCCAAAGCAGAAGAGATGCACGGCATGTATAGGTCACTGCTGAATCAAGCGGCCATACACGGACCACAAGCCCCAAACTGCAAACAGCCCCTACTCCAACAGATACCAGCATGAGATTAAATAAAACAAAGGAACGGAAAGAAAAGCAACATCAATTTCATTCCTTCCAGCCTTCCTGCCTTGGGCTGCTCCCGGATGCCTGGAACCTCAGGAGGCTTGGTTCCCATGGCTGGACCTGGTTGGGGTCGTCCCACCGGGAAGGGTGCCCTTATGTTCCAGCCCTGTTTCCACCTGTGCTGGCTGGTTTGCTGTCTTTTGGGGCACACTCCCTAGGGCAACCCAGGGAGGTCGGCACACACTCTGATCGCGAAGACCTTGGAAAACTCCCATATCCTCTAGGGCTCCTGCTGCTGGTCTTCCCAAGACCCACCTCCTTCCTTAGAGTGCAGCCTCCGGACTCTTCAACAGGGGTTTGCCCTGGTTGGGATGAGACTGGAGGGGAGAGGCTTCGGGAGAAGAAGTAGTGGGACGCAACCCGTGGGCGTTTGCTCAGCCCCATTCCACTCGACCTCCCCGCCCAGCAAGCTGACTTGGCTTCTCTTCAGGCTCTGGTTGTCAGAGGACCAGGGCTGGCCAGGAAAGTGCTGCCTCCTTGTGGACACACCCTCTGACCTTGGGGCCCTTGGAGATATTCAGGTCGTCTCCAGATCTCCTGGTCTCGGGTCCCCAGTTCAAGTCTCCTTCCTGAGAGTCCAGCCAGCGTGTACGACCCTCAGGGCTTGTGGCCCAGGCTAGGAGGAGTCAGAAACAGAAACTAATTTACAACACAAAAGAGCCTCTGAGAATTCAAACACCAGCAAAGAATCCCCTCCCTGCAAACAGCAGGAAGCCTGGATGAAACAGTTAGCGGGACTAACAGACACACAGAAAGTCATGAACCCCTGGAACAGACAGAAATCTGTCTCGAAGACATCATCCACACGGACTATCTCCTTCGTTCCTCTGACATTCCCCACAGTGTGTCTCTCTGGTAGAGACTGCCCAAGGACCCGGTGTTCAGCACAGGGAATTGTCCTCTACCTTCTCCGGTAGCCTCCATGCAATAAGAATCCAAAGCAGAAGAGATGCACGGCATGTATAGGTCACTGCTGAATCAAGCGGCCATACACGGACCACAAGCCCCAAACTGCAAACAGCCCCTACTCCAACAGATACCAGCATGAGATTAAATAAAACAAAGGAACGGAAAGAAAAGCAACATCAATTTCATTCCTTCCAGCCTTCCTGCCTTGGGCTGCTCCCGGATGCCTGGAACCTCAGGAGGCTTGGTTCCCATGGCTGGACCTGGTTGGGGTCGTCCCACCGGGAAGGGTGCCCTTATGTTCCAGCCCTGTTTCCACCTGTGCTGGCTGGTTTGCTGTCTTTTGGGGCACACTCCCTAGGGCAACCCAGGGAGGTCGGCACACACTCTGATCGCGAAGACCTTGGAAAACTCCCATATCCTCTAGGGCTCCTGCTGCTGGTCTTCCCAAGACCCACCTCCTTCCTTAGAGTGCAGCCTCCGGACTCTTCAACAGGGGTTTGCCCTGGTTGGGATGAGACTGGAGGGGAGAGGCTTTCGGGAGAAGAAGTAGTGGGACGCAACCCGTGGGCGTTTGCTCAGCCCCATTCCACTCGACCTCCCCGCCCAGCAAGCTGACTTGGCTTCTCTTCAGGCTCTGGTTGTCAGAGGACCAGGGCTGGCCAGGAAAGTGCTGCCTCCTTGTGGACACACCCTGTAACTACAATTTGAGCTGATGGGCTTACTGGCTGACTGACACCTTCCATTCTCAATGCCTTTGGGCTGTTAATGACAGCCGCCCTCAGGACATATCCTGGGGCCAGAACTGCAGAAATGCCAAACACAGTGGACTTTCAAGAAGCCACTTGGGACAGGTAAATTACCACAAATCCTTCAGGAAGAAAAAATTAGGAGAAACAACCAAATAGCCACAGAACAAGATGGTCAGCATCTCTAAATACCAAAGGAGGACTGACTATCAAAACGGCCACAAGAAATCAAATTCCACAATTCAGAATGGACACCCTCCCAGGTCTACACACAGGAGCCGAGGGAGAGCATCAGGGGATGCGTGAACCCCATGACACGGTCGTTGGGAATGGACATTCCCTTATGTTCCAGCCCTGTTTCCACCTGCACTGGCTGGTTTGCTCTGTCCGGGGGCACACTCCCTAGGGAAACCCAGGGGTGCTCGAATACCCTCTGACCTTGAGGACCTGGAAAACTCCGCTAGCCTCCAGGGCTCCTGCTCCTGGGTTCCCCAGCACATGCCTCCTTCCTGAGAGTGCAGCCTCCGGACCCTTGAACAGGGTTTTGCCTGAGTGGGGATGAGTCTGGAGCGCTGGGGAGAGTCTTTAGTGAGAAGTAGTAAGACGCAAGCAGTGAGCTTTTGCTCAGGCACATTCCACTCTTACTTTGAGCCCAGGAATCTGAATTGTCCTAAGGCTCTAATAGCAGCAGGAACCAGAATTGGGCATGAAAGTGCTGCCTCCCTGTGGACAGTGTATGTAACTACTACTTGACCTTAGGTGCTTAGGGGCACCTCCAATTCACAAGGTCTGTGGGCATTTCAATGACAGTTGCCCTCTACCTGGTCCTGGGGTCGGTATTGCAGAAATAAATTCCCCAATCAACTGACTTTTAGGAAGCAGCTTGCAACAGGTAAATCTTTCTCACACCTTTTAAGGAAAAGAAAAAAAAAAAAAAAAAACCCAAACAGCGACAGAACAAGATGCTCTAGCTCCCTAAATATTAAAGGAGGCAAGTCAAAGAAGCAACAGGAAGTCAAAGCTCTCCTGTCAGAATGCCTGTTACCCTCTGGAGAGACCCCAAACTTCCGGATACAAGAGGGATAAATTAAGAGATTTGAATTAACATATCCACATTCATATATATCAAATAGGTGATAAAATTAACTACCGAATAGCACAGGGAAGTTTATTGAACATAGTGTAATCACCTATAGGCAAAAAAGAATCCTAAATAGAATAAACGTCTATGTATATCTGAATCGAGTTTCTGTACACCTGAAACAAGCACAACATCAGAAATCCACTCTATTCCAGTAGAAAATAATAAGGAATTTAACGCGGGGTGGCGGGGTGGGGAAGCATGTGGCACAAAGTGGTGCTGCCGCCTTGTGGCCACTTCCTGTAATAACACCATGAAGGGCTGCGCTACTCAGAATTTAATATTCACTGGCTGGACAGGTGTGTCCAATTACAAGCTAGCGCTAGGATCGCATGCGCCCAGAGCCTGTGCTCTGCAACGAGAGAGGCCACTGCGATGCGAGGCCCACAAGGGCCAAAGAATAAAGATGAATGAAAATAAATAAATAAAAAACCTATAAGAGAGGCCAAAATTTTTAAAAAATCAATGCCCATCAAAACTACCACGAGCTATCACCTCACACTGGTCACAATGGCCATCATCATGGAAAAGATTTACAGAGAACAAATACTGCAGAGGATATACAGAAAAAGGAATTCTCCAACAATCTCGGTGGGGATGCAAATGGTGAACCCAGTGTGGAAAACAGCATGGAAGTTCCTTGATAAACTCAACAGAGAGGCATATGATTCTGCAGTCCCACTCTTGGGCGGAGGTCCAGAGAAGCCACTGTTGAGAATAACACGTCCACCTCGACCTCCAGGGCAGCACCATTTACAACAGCCAAGACTTAGAGCCCCCCAGAATGTCCACTGACAGGAAATGAAGACCAAGGGGCATCTCTGGACCCGGGAACACCACTCAGCCACAACCAACACGACAAGATGGTACGGGCAGCAGCGTGGATGGACCGAGACAGTTCCATACTCAGTGAGGTGAGGCAGAGGAAAAGACAAATATCCTAAGGTATCACATGCAGGTGGAATCTATAAATTCATACCGACGAAGTACCATACGAAACAGAAACACTCACACCTGAGAAAACCAAATTACCATTATCAAAAGAAAGTTAAAGGGAGGCCTAAATTAAGAATTTGGTATGAAAACATATACACTCATATATATCAAATAGGTGATAAAATTAACTACCGAATAGCACAGGGAAGTTTATTGAACATAGTGTAATCACCTATAGGCAAAAAGAATCCTAAATGGAATAAACGTCTATGTATATCTGAATCGAGTTTCTGTACACCTGAAACAAGCACAACATCAGAAATCCACTCTATTCCAGTAGAAAATAATAAGGAATTTAACGCGGGGTGGCGGGGTGGGGAAGCATGTGGCACAAAGTGGTGCTGCCGCCTTGTGGCCACTTCCTGTAATAACACCATGAAGGGCTGCGCTACTCAGAATTTAATATTCACTGGCTGGACAGGTGTGTCCAATTACAAGCTAGCGCTAGGATCGCATGCGCCCAGAGCCTGTGCTCTGCAACGAGAGAGGCCACTGCGATGCGAGGCCCACAAGGGCCAAAGAATAAAGATGAATGAAAATAAATAAATAAAAAACCTATAAGAGAGGCCAAAATTTTTAAAAAATCAATGCCCATCAAAACTACCACGAGCTATCACCTCACACTGGTCACAATGGCCATCATCATGGAAAAGATTTACAGAGAACAAATACTGCAGAGGATATACAGAAAAAGGAATTCTCCAACAATCTCGGTGGGGATGCAAATGGTGAACCCAGTGTGGAAAACAGCATGGAAGTTCCTTGATAAACTCAACAGAGAGGCATATGATTCTGCAGTCCCACTCTTGGGCGGAGGTCCAGAGAAGCCACTGTTGAGAATAACACGTCCACCTCGACCTCCAGGGCAGCACCATTTACAACAGCCAAGACTTAGAGCCCCCCAGAATGTCCACTGACAGGAAATGAAGACCAAGGGGCATCTCTGGGCCCGGGAACACCACTCAGCCACAACCAACACGACAAGATGGTACGGGCAGCAGCGTGGATGGACCGAGACAGTTCCATACTCAGTGAGGTGAGGCAGAGGAAAAGACAAATATCCTAAGGTATCACATGCAGGTGGAATCTATAAATTCATACCGACGAAGTACCATACGAAACAGAAACACTCACACCTGAGAAAACCAAATTACCATTATCAAAAGAAAGTTAAAGGGAGGCCTAAATTAAGAATTTGGTATGAAAACATATACACTAACATATATCAAGTTGATAATGAAAAGGGACCTATTGTATAGAACAGAGAACTCTACTGAAAAAAATCTGTAATGGCCTATATGGAAAAAAAAAACCAGAAAAAGAGTAGATATACGTCTATGCATAACTGAATCAAGCTCATGTACACACAGAACACACAAAACATCAGAAATCAACTCTACTCCAACACAACGTACAAACAAAGTACAAATTAAATTACAAGAGCTGGGTCTAGGGGAAGCCAGACAGCGGAGGCCCCTGGGAGTAGATCTGGGGCCGGCTGCGATGCTCACGCGCCGCCACAGGCCTCCGCTCGGCAGAGCGCAGCGCAGCAGCCCCTCGGCAGGGCCCGGCCTCCGGGACGCGCGGCCGGATGAGCAGCGGCCGAGGGGCCGCGAGGGGCCGCGAGGGGCCGCGGGCGCGGCGGGGCGCCGCCTGGCCGCAGACGCCGGGCTCCCGCAGCCGGGGAGCCGCTCCGCAGGCGGGCCGCCGGGCTCAGGCTCCCGACCACGCAGCCGGGGAGCCCCTCGCGGCCCCCAGCGCGGCACCGGGGACACACTGCCACGCCTCCGGGGGACCCCAGCGCCCAGGCCCTGCACCTGGGGTCAGGCCACCCTCGCCAGGACAGCAGGCCTCTGCAGGCGGGGCCCCGCGGCGGCACCGGGTGGGCTCCGGCCCTCCTGGGCGGGCAGGAGAAGGGCAGGCTCGGCCTCCTCCCCGCCCCTGGCCCAGAGACGCCCTCGCCTTTGCCCTTTGGGTCTGAGCGCCTGAGCTGTTCCTACCGCGGCTGTGGTGATGCTGGACGCACCGCCTCGCTGCTGGCAGGCTCGGTCCTTTCTTGTCCCGCTGAGACGCTGAGAAAACGCACAAGAGGCGCAGGAAATGAAGACCAAGGGCATCTCTGGACCCGGGAACACCACTCAGCCACAACCAACACGACAAGATGGTACGGGCAGCAGCGTGGATGGACCGAGACAGTTCCATACTCAGTGAGGTGAGCCAGAGGAAAAGACAAATATCCTAAGGTATCACATGCAGGTGGAATCTATAAATTCATACCGACGAAGTACCGTACGAAACAGAAACACTCACACCTGAGAAAACCAAATTACCATTATCAAAAGAAAGTTAAAGGGAGGCCTAAATTAAGAATTTGGTATGAAAACATATACACTAACATATATCAAGTTGATAATGAAAAGGGACCTATTGTATAGAACAGAGAACTCTACTGAAAAAAATCTGTAATGGCCTATATGGAAAAAAAAAACCAGAAAAAGAGTAGATATACGTCTATGCATAACTGAATCAAGCTCATGTACACACAGAACACACAAAACATCAGAAATCAACTCTACTCCAACACAACGTACAAACAAAGTACAAATTAAATTACAAGAGCTGGGTCTAGGGGAAGCCAGACAGCGGAGGCCCCTGGGAGTAGATCTGGGGCCGGCTGCGATGCTCACGCGCCGCCACAGGCCTCCGCTCGGCAGAGCGCAGCGCAGCAGCCCCTCGGCAGGGCCCGGCCTCCGGGACGCGCGGCCGGATGAGCAGCGGCCGAGGGGCCGCGAGGGGCCGCGAGGGGCCGCGGGCGCGGCGGGGCGCCGCCTGGCCGCAGACGCCGGGCTCCCGCAGCCGGGGAGCCGCTCCGCAGGCGGGCCGCCGGGCTCAGGCTCCCGACCACGCAGCCGGGGAGCCCCTCGCGGCCCCCAGCGCGGCACCGGGGACACACTGCCACGCCTCCGGGGGACCCCAGCGCCCAGGCCCTGCACCTGGGGTCGGGCGACCTCGCCAGGGCAGCAGGCCTCTGCAGGCGGGGCCCCGCGGCGGCACCGGGTGGGCGCCGGCCCTCCTGGGCGGGCAGGAGAAGGGCAGGCTCGGCCTCCTCCCCGCCCCTGGCCCAGAGACGCCCTCGCCTTTGCCCTTTGGGTCTGAGCGCCTGAGCTGTTCCTACCGCGGCTGTGGTGATGCTGGACGCACCGCCTCGCTGCTGGCAGGCTCGGTCCTTTCTTGTCCCGCTGAGACGCTGAGAAAACGCACAAGAGGCGCAGGACTGGACGCCGAGGGCTGGGCTGGTCTCTTCGGAGGAGAGTCGACTGAAGGGAGATCACGGACGCCAGCCTCACCTGCTGCCCATTGGCCTCCTGCCCGATCCCTGCACCTGGAGTCAATCCACCAGGTGAACCTGCCTCCCTGCTCAACCCGAATGTGCTGGAAATTGGAGTCATCACCAGGTAGCCCACCTGAGGAGTCTCCGCGCGTCCCAGGGAAGGTGAACCCGGCAGGGGAAAGGCTAAGGGCCCCGCGGCGTGACCCCCGGGAGGCCGTGGAGCCCACTCGGAGAAGAGCACACGGCCCAGAGAGCCCACCCCGGCTCAGACCCCAGACGTCTGGGCAGCGACACTCAGACGCAGGCGTGGAGCCCTCCAGCACAGAGGCCGGGCCAGGTCTCTGCCCAGGTCTCCCTGCCCTGGAGCGCGCAGAACACGGTCAGGTGTAACCATTCTCATTGGAGGAAGCACACGGTCTCGTCTAAACACAACCAGTGCGGACAGGACTTAGAGAGGTCTCGCCCACCATGTGGACAGAACTTCCCAGGTTTAGACGGGCTTAAAGCCGCCTCCCTGGAGGCACTGGTTGTCTCCTCATTGGACAGGTCGCTCACCGTGAGCTAGGGTGAGCGTTTCTAGAAGGAGAAATCACCACTGGGCTCCACACTTCCCCCACAGGAGGAAACTGAAAGAATCTATGTGACTGAGGATTTCAAGAGGCAAAACAAAAATGTTACCAATTTCTCTGTCCACGTGATGCTCAGGATCAGGGGGAGAGCCAGGAATTTCTTACAGTGCAGCCCGGTGTCCTGTAAAGACAGACACTGTCTGAAGAATGTGGCCTGACTCCAGGATCGCAGGCTTCCAGCGGGAGGCGACCACACTGGAAGCCTTCTGGGAAAGCATATTCAACGGCCCTTCCCAAAGTGTTCCTCTGCCTTGTGTCTATTTTTCAAAATGGCCCAGACGCCCTCGCCTTTGCCCTTTGGGTCTGAGCGCCTGAGCTGTTCCTACCGCGGCTGTGGTGATGCTGGACGCACCGCCTCGCTGCTGGCAGGCTCGGTCCTTTCTTGTCCCGCTGAGACGCTGAGAAAACGCACAAGAGGCGCAGGACTGGACGCCGAGGGCTGGGCTGGTCTCTTCGGAGGAGAGTCGACTGAAGGGAGATCACGGACGCCAGCCTCACCTGCTGCCCATTGGCCTCCTGCCCGATCCCTGCACCTGGAGTCAATCCACCAGGTGAACCTGCCTCCCTGCTCAACCTGAATGTGCTGGAAATTGGAGTCATCACCAGGTAGCCCACCTGAGGAGTCTCCGCGCGTCCCAGGGAAGGTGAACCCGGCAGGGGAAAGGCTAAGGGCCCCGCCGCAGCGTGACCCCTGGGAGGGCCGTGGAGCCCACTCGGAGAAGAGCACACGGCCCAGAGAGCCCACCCCGGCTCAGACCCCAGACGTCTGGGCAGCGACACTCAGACGCAGGCGTGGAGCCCTCCAGCACAGAGGCCGGGCCAGGTCTCTGCCCAGGTCTCCCTGCCCTGGAGCGCGCAGAACACGGTCAGGTGTAACCATTCTCATTGGAGGAAGCACACGGTCTCGTCTAAACACAACCAGTGCGGACAGGACTTAGAGAGGTCTACGCCCACCATGTGGACAGAACTTCCCAGGTTTAGACGGGCTTAAAGCCGCTCTCCCTGGAGGCACTGGTTGTCTCCTCGTTGGACAGGTCGCTCACCGTGAGCTAGGGTGAGCGTTTCTAGAAGGAGAAATCACCACTGGGCTCCACACTTCCCCCACAGGAGGAAACTGAAAGAATCTATGTGACTGAGGATTTCAAGAGGCAAAACAAAAATGTTACCAATTTCTCTGTCCATGTGATGCTCGGGATCAGGGGGAGAGCCAGGAATTTCTTACAGTGCAGCCCGGTGTCCTGTAAAGACAGACACTGTCTGAAGAATGTGGCCTGACTCCAGGATCGCAGGCTTCCAGCGGGAGGCGACCACACTGGAAGCCTTCTGGGAAAGCATATTCAACGCAGACCCTGGATGCCACAGTAATAAGAAGAGGACATGAAGGTGTTCCTCTGCCTTGTGTCTATTTTTCAAAATGGCAACCTAAAAAATTGCTCAAAGTTATTTCATATTCACACGGAGTGGTGGGATCTGAAACATAATCTGAACTTAAAAATTTTTCAAGGAAATTCTATCATAACAAGTTCAAAATTGGCAGACTCTCTCAAAAAAATATTTTCAACTATAAATTCTCA
Source organism: Tragulus kanchil (assembly GCA_022376925.1). NCBI lineage: Eukaryota > Metazoa > Chordata > Mammalia > Artiodactyla > Tragulidae > Tragulus > Tragulus kanchil. Next base: position 153,104,066 of record JAIOJX010000006.1, read on the forward strand.
TCACACTGTTTTAAAAAACAGGTCATGAAAAGGTGCTGAGCACCATGAGGTGTAAGAGGCGTGCAGATCAAGAGCACAATGAGGGGTCCCTCTACACCAGTGAAAGGTCGTCATGAACGCTCTGTAGAGAAGACACAGGGAAAGCGCACAGAGAACAGGGAGCCCACTGAGGGGCTTGCAGCACGTAAAGATTAAAGAGTGCAGAGACGGAGATGGAACTGCCTCAAGGAAGATAAAAAAGGCTACTATGAGATCCTGCAGAAGCGCTCCAAGGAATATTTGAGAAAACAACATTTTCAAATGCACATGCAACCAAGTGTGCCCTGGGCTACAGTTTACAATAGCCAAAAAATGGAAATAAACATATTGTTTATGGGAAGTGAAATGGATAAAGAAAAGAGACCCATGTTCACAATGGAACATGACTTTGCCAGAAAGAAATAAAATGATGTGATTTTCAGGGATGATCCATGTGAAAAAAAATTAGAATCAGAAAATAAAAACAGCTTTAGATATCATTTATAGCTGGAATCAATAAATACACACCAATATATTCACTGAGCTCATAAAAAGACTCAAGAGACCGAGAAAACAGTCTTCTGATTGTTAAGGAGAGAACAAGTAGAAAGGGTCCCGCTGCATCCTGCAGGTCCGCTCGGCAGAGGGTCGGCGGCGCGCCTTCTCCACCTGCAGTGCCCACCTCACTGCCATCCTGCTGCTCTACACGCCAGTGGTCCTCACCTACATACGGCCAACCCCAAGCCCCTGGATGGATGCAACTGTTCAGATCCTCAATAACCTGGTCACCCCCACGCTCCAACCACCTGATCTACAGCCTCAGGAATGAGGAGGTGAAGTCATCTCTGAGGAAGGTCCTTCATCAACTGAACTTCCTTCCTGAGCAGCTGTAGAGAGATCAGCAGCTACCACTTCAACCGCACTTCCTAGTTTATGGAATACTATCGTACAGTTCTCACAAACATCTCGGAGAGGACAGGTATTATGATTACGTCTGTTTTGCAATGTGCGGAGTAAGACTGGAAGAGCTGAAGTGGCTTGCTAAGGATAGCTGAGGAGTGAAGAGCAGAAGGAGGGCTAGAGGGCGGGTTTTCTGACCCTGGGACCCGTGTGCCATCATGCTGCTGAGGAGGCAAGGAGGGAGAGCACCTTTTGCTTCTTCTGTTTCTCAGTATCTGTTTCTTTTACCCTCCCGCATCCTCTCCTCTTTTTTTCCCCTTTTCCCTGGCGCTTCTTCATCTTGGCTACAGTGTTTGTCTCCTACAATACCTGCATTGAATAAGCCTTTAATTTATTGGTCTAAGAGGAGTTGTTAAAAAAAAAAAAAAAGAAGAAAAACTTGCATCCCCAAGGACATAAGCAGCATCCTAAGAAAACATTGTGTGAAGAGAAGTCATGCCTCTCCCGAGTAAGCAGAGAGACTGGTATCCTTCTCATCTACAAACCCGATCTGCTGGGCTCAGCTGGGAAGCTGTCTTGGCTGCAGACATGAATCATGTGAATGGGCATGTGGAAAGGGCAGACGGGGCATGTGGTGGGAATCCATGGAGCCGTGATTGTGCTGTGATGCTGTTTCAGAAAATCTGGACTTGGGTTCATATTTCTCAGCACAGCCAGGAGGAAATAATATGCCCTAGATGTCACTGCTTTGTACCTGTGGCTTCTCTGTTTACTGAAAGGGTTTGAGCTTGGTTCCCATGCCTACATTTCTTTATGTTTTGGCTGAAATATGTTACAGATGAAAATGTGCCATATCAATATAGAGAACTATTGTTTTCACAGCCGAATTCATTGAGCATTACTATCACACGTGAGGACTATAGTTACCATGAAGTTTATTCTAACAGAAATGTAGAGACGGATGGACACCGGAAAGAGGATGGTGGAGGAGAAGGGGACAGAGGCACAGACCCATCTTTATTCCTGTCTCTGTACTTCTCAGAATCAGACAGCAGCCATGGAAGCTACCAGAACCGACCAGCACGGTTGTGTCTGTGACCCCAGGCACTTGTATGAGCTAGCACTCACCCCAGATCAGAGACAAACGCTTGCAAATGGCCACTTCTCTTAAGCTCTTAAAAATCCTCTCCTGTTGGTCAGTAAACAAGAGTCTGAAGAGTATAAATTCTAAATTTAGTATATCGCCTATCAGTGCAGGAGACACAAGAGACATGGGTTCAATCCCTGGGTTGGGAAGATGCCCTGGAGGAGGAAATGATGACCCACTCCAGTATTCTTGCCTGGAAAATCCCATGGACAGAGGAGCCTGGTGGGCCGCAGTCCATGGGGTTACAAAGAGTTGGACGTGACTGAGCATATACATACTGAGACACAAACCCTTCTAAGCCTGTTTGAGTCTACATGATCTCTTCCCATTCCTCAGTTTCCTGGTTGTAACTGCTCAAAGGGTCCGCCCAGAACAATTTGTAATAATAAAAATGGGCCCAATTTCCTTTCATTTTCACTCATTCAGATACCCTTTGATGGATAACTCCATGCTAGGGCTGGTAAAGGCATACGTGATCTTACTTGAATGATGTTATAGTACGCTGGAGAACACAGATACATAACAGTTAAATTATAACTGTAGACAGAAAAGGGTAAACTGAAGCTACCACCAGGAGTGGGGACGATACCAAGAAAATGTGATGTGATAAGTGGAGATGATCATGTGCTAAACACTATACTAGGTTCTTCTCAGTCTTACCTCATTTTATTCTCAAATGCTTATTGCTATTATTGTGTTTTACAGTTTAGAAACATGAAATGGAGAACATGGGCAACTTGTTCAAAACCACACGTCATGTGGACCTCGGCTACCATTAAGTCTTATATCTATCTTACTCTTCGCTATAGACTGAATGTGTTTTTCCCCCCAAATTCGTATGTTGACGGCCTAACTGCCCTCTCAAACCCCACACTTCAGAATGTGGTGTATGTGGAGACAGGACCTTTACAACAAGGCTGTCAGGGCAGACCCCGATCCACTGCGACTGGTGGCCTTATAGGAGAGGGAACCTGCAGACACTAAGAGTCAGCAGGGGGGGCAGTCAGAGGAATGACCGCAAAGGGACAAGCGAGGAGAGAGCTGGAACAGCTCCCTTGTCCTCCCAGTAGAAACCAGACCTTCTGTCTCCTTGATCTTGGGCTTCTAGACTACAGGACTGTGAGAAAATAAACGTTTTGTTTACGTCGCCCAGTTGGTGGTACAGTATTTTGTCCCCACAGTCTCAGAGAACTAAGACACTCCCAAGCCCAGTTCTGCTCTAATGCCTCCCATTTCAAATGTATGATTTTTGTTATGGACAAGAGAATGCACTGCCTGTGTTCATTCCTATTAAGGTCACTGCTTGAGACTCAGGAAACGGTCCTTGTTTCCCAAAGAACGTCATGGAAAATTCCAGATAAAAATCACATTTACGAAAGGTTTCTTACTGCTTACGCCAGGCTGTAAGATTTCTCTAAGGGAATAACTGTGAAGAGAACTTTTTGTTAATTAATCTCAAAGGTGCCCACTCCTAAGAGATGCTTCTCCTGCTCATTATGACTTGGGCTTTTTTTTTATCCTCTATTTTTAGATTTCACTTCTGAACTGCATAACGGGGCCAAGGGGATTAACAAGACTGGGACTTGGCACAGGAAGTATGTGAAGCCTTGTAAAACTTACGGTCTTGGGTTCTCTCTGCAATTATTATTCCAGGGAAAAACTTAGTGTGAATGGAGCATACATGTGTATATGCACATGCACACATATACTAACATACAACCTACTTTCCACATATACGCCCTGGCAAAATTTAATTCACCTCAGACTTTCTAAAGCATTTCCTGGTCCTTTCTAAATCATTGCATTAAAAGAGAGAGATCCTAGGACCTTACCTTTTTTCTGAGAGTTAGTGATAAAGGTGTCACTTGACAGTTATAATGCAATTAAATGGTCTTCACAAAACAGTGAAAAGAATTCAAAGTTTCAAATAGCTACATATTCTGAATGTGAAATCTTCTTATCTCAAAGAAGCATCAGTGGAATCTGTCAATTACATTCCAGGGCTCAGAGCTGGCTTTGCCCAGCACAGAGTGGAGAGCAGATTTAAAGCAGGGAAGCTGGACCCAACAGCAGGCCCAGGGTGGCCACCTGGCACGCGGAGTGAATTTCAAGAGGGAATGCAGAAGGCACCATTCATCAGCCCTGACAATTCGCACTGCTTAAATTAATCTAATACTTGCTAATTCTTTCCATCAGTACATGCTATGAACATTTATTATATCTCATGTAATCCCCTGCAGTTTTAATACCCTGAATTGAGAAGCACTTTACATTCTTAGTTATTTTGAGAGCACTAAGGAGTATTTAATTACTTTAAATACACACAGAAACACACACACATAATATAATCAATAGGACCGACAATAATTCTCATAATACACCAATAGAATAAAATTTGTTATTCTAAATTGAATATAAAAATCCTTTAGGGACCCCAATAAACAAACCATCCCTCTGGAAACAAAGAGCTATGTTCTTGTGTCCTTTTAGATATAGGAAGATGGACATTAATGAGACCTTTAAATATCATATAAAGTAGCGATCTCATTTTATATATGGTGAGACAACTGAACCCAGAGAAACCAAACAACATACAGAAAATAATATGGAACCAGCGAGAAGAAAGTTAGAGACTCAGTTCTCCAATGTTGCTCCACTTAAAAGAATGGATTGGTACCTAATTTAGGTTACAGATCGGCTATTGAATTTGTCTGTTTAGAATAAGTTTTTGTAGCTATCCTTGCGCTTTTCTTCTCCACTGTGCAGATGGTGAACTCCCTGAGAAAAGGCACTGTATGCCCACATATCGTTTACCACCAATCCCATCTTGGTTTCCCATGCAGTGGCTCAGCACAGGGCCTGAGCATAGCTGAACGTCTCTCACTATTTTAAATATTGGTTTGGGCATCCTTTAGTAAGGGATACCCTTATGTAGCCTGGTCCTCAGCCCTCTGGCCAGTTTATTATTTATAGAGCTAAGTCTAGTTACTTGGAAGTCAATGGTGAGCAGAACTAAAGTTTAGACTAGGGCTCACATGAAAAGACAGTCTAAGTGTACCATAGTTAAATTTTATTTTTAGGTCATGATTACCAAATAGAATTGTTGGGCTGGAAGCAATCTCAGAGCTGGCTTTGCCCAGCACAGAGTGGAGAGCAGATTTAAAGCAGGGAAGCTGGACCCAACAGCAGGCCCAGGGTGGCCACCTGGCACGCGGAGTGAATTTCAAGAGGGAATGCAGAAGGCACCATTCATCAGCCCTGACAATTCGCACTGCTTAAATTAATCTAATACTTGCTAATTCTTTCCATCAGTACATGCTATGAACATTTATTATATCTCATGTAATCCCCTGCAGTTTTAATACCCTGAATTGAGAAGCACTTTACATTCTTAGTTATTTTGAGAGCACTAAGGAGTATTTAATTACTTTAAATACACACAGAAACACACACACATAATATAATCAATAGGACCGACAATAATTCTCATAATACACCAATAGAATAAAATTTGTTATTCTAAATTGAATATAAAAATCCTTTAGGGACCCCAATAAACAAACCATCCCTCTGGAAACAAAGAGCTATGTTCTTGTGTCCTTTTAGATATAGGAAGATGGACATTAATGAGACCTTTAAATATCATATAAAGTAGCGATCTCATTTTATATATGGTGAGACAACTGAACCCAGAGAAACCAAACAACATACAGAAAATAATATGGAACCAGCGAGAAGAAAGTTAGAGACTCAGTTCTCCAATGTTGCTCCACTTAAAAGAATGGATTGGTACCTAATTTAGGTTACAGATCGGCTATTGAATTTGTCTGTTTAGAATAAGTTTTTGTAGCTATCCTTGCGCTTTTCTTCTCCACTGTGCAGATGGTGAACTCCCTGAGAAAAGGCACTGTATGCCCACATATCGTTTACCACCAATCCCATCTTGGTTTCCCATGCAGTGGCTCAGCACAGGGCCTGAGCATAGCTGAACGTCTCTCACTATTTTAAATATTGGTTTGGGCATCCTTTAGTAAGGGATACCCTTATGTAGCCTGGTCCTCAGCCCTCTGGCCAGTTTATTATTTATAGAGCTAAGTCTAGTTACTTGGAAGTCAATGGTGAGCAGAACTAAAGTTTAGACTAGGGCTCACATGAAAAGACAGTCTAAGTGTACCATAGTTAAATTTTATTTTTAGGTCATGATTACCAAATAGAATTGTTGGGCTGGAAGCAATCTCAGAGATCCCTTATATAAACGCCTCTTATAAAAAGGGGGAAAGAGGCCTATGTAGCTAACAGAATACTCAGAAATGAGTGCATTAAATTGGGAGCTCTGTTCTCCAACAGATCTGAAGGCTAAGTTGGCTTTCTCCTATTTTAATTAATGGATGTATTACCTTAGCAAAGACGCACTGAGTAACTATTAAGTCACTTAGCTAGATGCTGCAGAGAATAAAAGCTGAGTAGGGCAGAGGTCTTTATGTAATTAATTATGAAACAAATTAACTATTATCTATTAAAAATGTAATTAAAATATGAAGTGGGTTCAAATGAGAGAGGTTTATCTAATCTGGGAATATCAGAATGGGCCTAAAAGGGAAGATGACATATGAACAGTGCATTACTGGCTGATAGGATTTAAAATTTTGAGAATGGGGCTGGCCATGACAGGAAAATATAGGAGTGGCTAAGGCATAGACATGTCAAGATAAATAACAAAAAATATCATCAGTTGTTTTTTTGGCCCCACAAAATTAGTCATATATAATCCTTAACATTATATGTTTATAATACAGCATTTATTATTATAAAACAAATGATAACATTGTTATTATAGGCAATATTTCATGCACTACAATGTATATGTATAGCTCATATATTTGCATAGTAATATGATATATTTTTATTGTATACTATTAATATAGTATTTTAAATGTTTATAGCATGTATTTAAAATGTTTATAGCATTTATAGCATGGTATTATTTATATTCATTTGGCAAAAGCCATGCTAAAGTCATTGTCTATATTGTGAGAAAAAAAGAAACAGCAAGCTTGAAATTGTTAGGCCACAATGCTCTACTTTGGCTCTGCATTTGGTTTCCATAGAAACCCTCGAGAGGACTCTGTAGGTCAGCAACAGACCGGAACTGCTGTGCTTAGCTCTGTGAAATGAGCTATAAGCTTGAAGGTCAGTGAAACTGCAGCAAGTCAGATAACACGGTGGTCCAATAATTTTCAAAGTCCACTGAATAGAATTAGGCTTATTATCTCCCACCCGTATTTCTACTCCTGGCCATCATACCCTTAGGTCCCTGGTTCACACCTAGGCACACGTATATAGCTGACATCACTTCAGCATCTCTTGAGGAGTCACAGTTTAAGGTCATCTGACACACGGAAGTGGGCCTCCCAGGTGACTCAGTGGTGAAGAACGTGCCTGCCGGTGCAGGAGACGGGAGAGACGCAGTGTCAACCGCTGAGTCGGGAAGATCGCCCTGAGAAGGAAATGGCAATCCGCTTCAGTGGGAAATTCTTGCCTGGGAAATCCCATGGGCAGTGGAGCCTGCCGGGCTACAATTCATGGGTCTGCAAAGAGTTGAACATGACTGAGCGCTCATGCAAATGTACAAAGAAGGTATATAGTGGGAAGCTGTTGTTCCTATGGGAGAAACTCAGATGCATCAAATGGAACTGCCTTTATTTTTCCATAACTGAGTTTATTTTTACCTTGCGTTTCTTTTTCTGCCAAATGATTGGTGGGAAAAAATATCCAAGCTACATTGCTATGCCCTTCTCCAGGTGATCTCGCTGACCCAGGGGTCAAACCTGCCTCACCAGTGGCTCCTGCACTGCAGGCAGATTCCTTACCACTGAGTCACCGGGAAGCCCAGTTACACTGAAGTTACACTTACTATATTCAAGTTACAAAGTTGTTACATTCAGGTTACAAATTCAGTCAATGTTCTACCCTCATCCTTCATTTTCCCCAGGGTTGAGTGTGAGCTCTGTGAGGAGGAGACTGGCAACAATGCTGAGGAGGGATGTCCATTTCTCCATTTTGATACATCTTCTGGTGCCCTCCTCTAATATGTACTAAGATCTGCGATGGCATTTGGTCAACTCTACCTGCCTGTACATCTGCTGGAATGAACCCATTCCTGCCATGGTCTCTGCATTGACAACCAACATCATTCTCCCTTGGAGCATCCCCTCACTGTAAACTGGAGATCCCTTTAGATTTTCCTTAAAAACTTAGTTGCTATAGTTCCTTTAAAAGTTAATTAATTAGCCAGTAAAAATAATAAGTTAAAAGGCTCCGGGAGATGGTGAAGGACAGGATGGCCTGGCATGTCGCAGGCCATGGGATCACAAAGAGTCAGACACGACTGAGTGACTGAACTGAAGTTAAAAGGTTATTTTTAAAAGAAGGAAGATTATAGCAAGGGTTAAAAGGCCAATTTAAATGATAGCTGAATATACTTTGAATAGCTTGAGATGGACAGGTTCACATGGCTACATTTAAAATGGATGACCAAAGTGGACCTACCATATATCACAGGGAATTCTGCTCAATGTTACATGACAGCCTGGAAGGAAGGAGACTTTGGGGGAGAATGGATACAGGTATATGCATGAATGAGTCCCTTCACAGTACAAATAAGATGTAAAAGTCACAAATATACATACATTTCTTTGATTAAATTCAGTATCAATTGTTTGATTTCATGTAAAACATCATCATTTAGATCAAATTAATGCATTGAGAATTTTATAGGTTTTATAAGATATTTTGCATTTATTTTTATTTTATAACTGCAAAAATGTTGTAAGCAAGAGTTCATATCTAGTTTCATGTTTGAGATAACATAATACATAATAAAATGTATAGTCAACAAGGATTTTTTGTTTGTTTGTTTTTATACAACTCAGGTTGAAATACCAATTGTCTAGTTCCAGCATTTCTCCTCTGGATGTATACACAAGAGCTCTGTCATACAGAAAACTGTATATAAATGTCCATAGAAATACTATTAATAATACTGTAAAGTTATGAGCAACCCGCACACCCATGTTCTACCCTCATTTCTTCCATTTGGGGAGCGAGGAGACTGGCAACAATGCTGAGGAGGGATGTCCATTTCTCCATTTTGATACATCTTCTGGTGCCCTCCTCTAATATGTACTAAGATCTGCGATGGCATTTGGTCAACTCTACCTGCCTGTACATCTGCTGGAATGAACCCATTCCTGCCATGGTCTCTGCATTGACAACCAACATCATTCTCCCTTGGAGCATCCCCTCACTGTAAACTGGAGATCCCTTTAGATTTTCCTTAAAAACTTAGTTGCTATAGTTCCTTTAAAAGTTAATTAATTAGCCAGTAAAAATAATAAGTTAAAAGGCTCCGGGAGATGGTGAAGGACAGGATGGCCTGGCATGTCGCAGGCCATGGGATCACAAAGAGTCAGACACGACTGAGTGACTGAACTGAAGTTAAAAGGTTATTTTTAAAAGAAGGAAGATTATAGCAAGGGTTAAAAGGCCAATTTAAATGATAGCTGAATATACTTTGAATAGCTTGAGATGGACAGGTTCACATGGCTACATTTAAAATGGATGACCAAAGTGGACCTACCATATATCACAGGGAATTCTGCTCAATGTTACATGACAGCCTGGAAGGAAGGAGACTTTGGGGGAGAATGGATACAGGTATATGCATGAATGAGTCCCTTCACAGTACAAATAAGATGTAAAAGTCACAAATATACATACATTTCTTTGATTAAATTCAGTATCAATTGTTTGATTTCATGTAAAACATCATCATTTAGATCAAATTAATGCATTGAGAATTTTATAGGTTTTATAAGATATTTTGCATTTATTTTTATTTTATAACTGCAAAAATGTTGTAAGCAAGAGTTCATATCTAGTTTCATGTTTGAGATAACATAATACATAATAAAATGTATAGTCAACAAGGATTTTTTGTTTGTTTGTTTTTATACAACTCAGGTTGAAATACCAATTGTCTAGTTCCAGCATTTCTCCTCTGGATGTATACACAAGAGCTCTGTCATACAGAAAACTGTATATAAATGTCCATAGAAATACTATTAATAATACTGTAAAGTTATGAGCAACCCGCACACCCATTAACTAATGAATGAATCAATATGTACTATATCTATACAGTGGACTATTTTTTGGCCATAAAATGGAATGATGTGCTGATTGATACTGTGATGTAGATGAACTTTGAAAATATTATGCCTGGGCTTCCCCTGGTAGTCCAGTGGGTAAAGACACCGCCTTGCAGTGCAAGGGGCGCCGGTTCGATCCCTGGCCTGGGAAGATCCCACGTGCCAGCGGAGCGGCTGGACCGATGTGTCCAATTACCCAGCTGGAGCTCTGGAGCGCATGCGCCCAGAGCCGGTGCTCTGCAACGACAGAGGCCACTGCGATGGGAGGCCCACAGGAGCCAAAGAACAAAGACGGATGAGAATAGAGAAATGAAAGACCAATAGAAATGGCCCGCCCGTCCCCCTCCCTCCCCACCCCTCCTCCAATAAAAGATAAATAATAAATAAAATTTAAAAAAAAAAGAAAGAAAATATTATGTCTAATGAAAGAAGGCATGTGCAAAAGGGTACATAATGTATGATTGTATTTACATGAACAGGCCATAAATGACAAGACAGGAAGTAGGTTATGGAGTCCTAGAGCAAGAGATGGGAAGAAGCAGTGATCATTAACACAAGTAGGCATGAGAAATCTTTCTAAAGTGATGGAAATGATGTAAAATTGGATCATGGTATTGGTGACAAGACTATAAACTTACTAAAAATCATTCAACTGTATACTTGAAAATGCTGAATTTTATAGTGTGAATTATATCTCAATAAACTTGTTATTAAAAATGTCAGCAGCCTAAATCTCTTCAAGACATTATTCTAATCACTTTTAATCATACTAGTTAAATGAAAAATAATCAAAATAGTGTTAATTCTTCATATTTACATAAGAGAGCTACAGTTCAAAACCTGATCTGCATTTGTATCTCATTTGAAATTTTTTTATTAATTTATTTTTATTTTACCTTTACGGAGTTTTGTTGCTTACTGCTATACATAAACCCGAATCAGTCACAGGAATACCCTTGACTCTTGACTCTTCCACCTGAATCCCCCTCCCACCTCCTTCTGCATCCCACCCCTTCAGGTTGTTGCATAGCCCCCATGTAAGTTCCCTGAGTCTTACAGCATATTCACAATGATTGTCTCTTTTACATATGGCAGTGTAGGTTTCCATGTTACTCTGTGAAATTTATGAAACTATAATGTGAAAGGTACTATCATCTCAATTTTACAGATAAATAAATTCAGTGATCACCAGACAATTTGAGTAATTTGTTCATTACCATACATCAGCCATTGTGTGGTCAGGATTTAAACCCACATCTCATGATTCAAAACCTTATGCTTTGACTCTCATGCAGCAGTTATGAACCCAATGATTGTTTTAAACAAGAATTAACCATTGGGACGTTAAAAGCCAGCGGAGCCGATGTGTCCAATCACCGAGCCGGAGCTCTGGAGCGCATGCGCCCAGAGCCGGTGCTCTGCAACGACAGAGGCCACTGCGATGGGAGGCCCACAGGAGCCAAAGAACAAAGACGGATGAGAATAGAGAAATGAAAGACCAATAGAAATGGCCCGCCCGTCCACCTCCCTCCCCACCCCTCCTCCAATAAAAGATAAATAATAAATAAAATTTAAAAAAAAAAGAAAGAAAATATTATGTCTAATGAAAGAAGGCATGTGCAAAAGGGTACATAATGTATGATTGTATTTACATGAACAGGCCATAAATGACAAGACAGGAAGTAGGTTATGGAGTCCTAGAGCAAGAGATGGGAAGAAGCAGTGATCATTAACACAAGTAGGCATGAGAAATCTTTCTAAAGTGATGGAAATGATGTAAAATTGGATCATGGTATTGGTGACAAGACTATAAACTTACTAAAAATCATTCAACTGTATACTTGAAAATGCTGAATTTTATAGTGTGAATTATATCTCAATAAACTTGTTATTAAAAATGTCAGCAGCCTAAATCTCTTCAAGACATTATTCTAATCACTTTTAATCATACTAGTTAAATGAAAAATAATCAAAATAGTGTTAATTCTTCATATTTACATAAGAGAGCTACAGTTCAAAACCTGATCTGCATTTGTATCTCATTTGAAATTTTTTTATTAATTTATTTTTATTTTACCTTTACGGAGTTTTGTTGCTTACTGCTATACATAAACCCGAATCAGTCACAGGAATACCCTTGACTCTTGACTCTTCCACCTGAATCCCCCTCCCACCTCCTTCTGCATCCCACCCCTTCAGGTTGTTGCATAGCCCCCATGTAAGTTCCCTGAGTCTTACAGCATATTCACAATGATTGTCTCTTTTACATATGGCAGTGTAGGTTTCCATGTTACTCTGTGAAATTTATGAAACTATAATGTGAAAGGTACTATCATCTCAATTTTACAGATAAATAAATTCAGTGATCACCAGACAATTTGAGTAATTTGTTCATTACCATACATCAGCCATTGTGTGGTCAGGATTTAAACCCACATCTCATGATTCAAAACCTTATGCTTTGACTCTCATGCAGCAGTTATGAACCCAATGATTGTTTTAAACAAGAATTAACCATTGGGACTTGTTAAATGTCAGGACTGAAAACTTACAAGTAGCATGTTGCCTTTACTTTCTGTAGATGATAAATTGAATGTTTTCCAAGGTATCTGGTAGCTCCTGCAGAATGGTCCAGGGCAAAACTTTTATCACCCACAATACGAAGACCAATTGGTTATATATCACTTTAAAAAATGTATTAAATTCCTCAAACTAATTAGTGAGAAAAGGATGTTACCCAAGGAAACCTATAGTGTTATGTGTGGAAAAGATAGCTAGTGTCACAGTGCTAAGGGAATAGGAGTGCTTACAATGGCTTGGGGCAAAGGTCTGGAGGGGTGGGGTGGGGGGATCTGGGTGGGTGGGGACCATGGATATGCATATGACTGATCTGGGAACATACATGTATGTGAACAACAAAACTCTGTAAAACCTTTAAAATAAAGAATAAAAATTAAAAAAAAAAAAAAAAAAAGAATCAGACCTGGGCCAGACAAAAAAAAAAAAAAAAGGATGTTACCTATAAGACTTAGGGACTGCCAGCAGACTTCAGGGAATCTGGTCCCTTAGAGATGCCAGCTCTATTTATGCCTCTGATACTCACGCTTGTGGGAGACTTTAGAGCCTAAAGAAAGGGTCAGTGACTCTGTGAGGTTTAGTTTGGGAGTTCATTTGTACAGATCCTCTAGCTCAAGGGTAGAAACACAACCACATCACAAGTCTAGAAACTCCAGGATCAAGCCAATCTTCAGAGTCCTTTCTTGTTAAGATTACCTAAAAGTATCCATAAGAGGTTCCAGAAGAACGGAAGACTGTAAGCCTGCATTTGACTTGGACCACAATACTGTTTACATGACGGTATAAGCCTTCACTTAGTTCCATAGTTCATTGAATAGTACTACCATCTACCATGGTGGATTAAGAGAATACTTTAGCATTCTAGGAATGATGGATCTTTTTTTCAATTAATGTCTAAACTTTTGCTAATTTTGTTTTACTGCATGTTATAATTTCTCTGATTTGATTATTTCCCCTTTTCTGCTCGTGATTCTATAGGATGAATAGAATGTATTTTTTAATTCATAACTTCAATGAAAACAAAATCAAAATGTTATCTGAGTATTCCCTGGTGGTCCAGTGGGCAAAGAGTCTACCTTTCAGTGCAAGGGGCGTCAGTTCAATCCCTGGCCTGGGAAGATCCCACATGCCGCGGAGAAGCTGGACCGATGTGTCCAACTACCAAGTTGGAGCTCTGGAGCACATCTGTCCAGAGCCGGTGCTCTGTAGCTAGAGAGGCCACTGCGATGGGAGGCCCACACAGGCCAAAGAACAAAGATGGATGAAGATAAACAAATGAAAGACCAATAGAAGTGGCCAAAAAAAAAAAAAAATGCTATCTGAAAAGGCATGGCCTAAAAATCTTTTATGATCTATTTTATCATAAAATTTTTAGATTTCTTAATATTCCCTGAAGCAATGAAGAAAAAAACCAAAGTTTGTGGGTATGGTGGATTTTTCCAAAGTTAATAATCTATTTTTCTGATTCATTTCTGACTCATAACACACATTAGCCCTGATTTTACACTTAAAAGTTATTTTTCCTTTATATGTGAAAGAAAACTCTTTAGGACGTTAAGTTCATCTGATTTTATATGGCTGACTTTATATGGCTACCTTCAGGAGCAGAGAGTATCCTGTTCTAGGTAGGTCATGAAACTTGTTATTTCTGAATCTCTTTTGCTGCTGTTTAGTCACATCAGTTGTGTCCAACTCTGTGTGGCCCCCTGGGCTGCAGCCCTCCAGGCTCCTCTGTTCGTGGGATTCTCCAGACAAGAATACTGGAGTAGGTTGCCATTTCCTTCTGCAGAATCTCTTTTAGTGGAAAAAAAGTCCTCTCCAGAATATTGTTAAATATCTTGTCTTTTCAGTGATTGACTTTATCCATAGTTTCTGAAAGCTTTTTGTATGTATATTTGTGCAGTGCTAAACAGAACCCTCAAACTTAGTTAAATCGAAAGAATTATAAAAGTTAATTGACATCTTTTCCCAGTCAGAAATAGGATACATAATATACCCAACTCTTTTAATAAATAAAAAAAAAATTATCATTTTAGGCAGATTCTTTTACCAATTTCTTCCATACACACATGCTTCCACATGAACAAAGATGAAAAGGTAGACACTAGGAGACCTCATGATTAAAGGAAGGAGATGATGGAAAGAATACAGTATATTGTATGTTTTGGATGACAGTCCAAATCCACAAAGGTGCTTTGATAGGCTTGGGTGGTGGCTGAATATTAAAACTGTGAAACTGGACTCCTATAACCTATTTATGTGAGGACTTGTGTTTTCATGAAAACAAATGTAAAAGAATGGTTCCAGCATTAAACAGCAGAAAGTAGTGTGAAAACCTCTTGATAGCTTTACATCTGAGATGATTCAATTTCAGATCACAGTGGTCTCAAAGTTGCTTTGAAAGTTCATGGACTGTTTAACAGCACAGGCAGAAACAGAGTAAGGAATGCATCCCTCATTGTACAGCTGTCTGGAGTGTTGAATAATAACAGACAGGAAACCTGGAGAAGGGAATGGCAACCCACTCCAGGATTCTTGACAAGAGAATCCCATGGGCAGAGGGTCCTTGTGGGCTACAGTTCATGGGTTGCAAAGTCAGACACGACTGAGTGACTAACACTTTCACACAGAGTTAATACAAAAATTGCAAAGGAGGGATTCAGTGACAACTTAGCAAGTATGTTTATGGAATCCTGATGACTGAGCTACTTTAGTCACATCAGTTGTGTCCAACTCTGTGTGGCCCCCTGGGCTGCAGCCCTCCAGGCTCCTCTGTTCGTGGGATTCTCCAGACAAGAATACTGGAGTAGGTTGCCATTTCCTTCTGCAGAATCTCTTTTAGTGGAAAAAAAGTCCTCTCCAGAATATTGTTAAATATCTTGTCTTTTCAGTGATTGACTTTATCCATAGTTTCTGAAAGCTTTTTGTATGTATATTTGTGCAGTGCTAAACAGAACCCTCAAACTTAGTTAAATCGAAAGAATTATAAAAGTTAATTGACATCTTTTCCCAGTCAGAAATAGGACACATAATATACCCAACTCTTTTAATAAATAAAAAAAAAATTATCATTTTAGGCAGATTCTTTTACCAATTTCTTCCATACACACATGCTTCCACATGAACAAAGATGAAAAGGTAGACACTAGGAGACCTCATGATTAAAGGAAGGAGATGATGGAAAGAATACAGTATATTGTATGTTTTGGATGACAGTCCAAATCCACAAAGGTGCTTTGATAGGCTTGGGTGGTGGCTGAATACTAAAACTGTGAAACTGGACTCCTATAACCTATTTATGTGAGGACTTGTGTTTTCATGAAAACAAATGTAAAAGAATGGTTCCAGCCTTAAACAGCAGAAAGTAGTGTGAAAACCTCTTGATAGCTTTACATCTGAGATGATTCAATTTCAGATCACAGTGGTCTCAAAGTTGCTTTGAAAGTTCATGGACTGTTTAACAGCACAGGCAGAAACAGAGTAAGGAATGCATCCCTCATTGTACAGCTGTCTGGAGTGTTGAATAATAACAGACAGGAAACCTGGAGAAGGGAATGGCAACCCACTCCAGGATTCTTGACAAGAGAATCCCATGGGCAGAGGGTCCTTGTGGGCTACAGTTCATGGGTTGCAAAGTCAGACACGACTGAGTGACTAACACTTTCACACAGAGTTAATACAAAAATTGCAAAGGAGGGATTCAGTGACAACTTAGCAAGTATGTTTATGAAGAAATCTAAACTAAAAAGATGAATGACTGAGCTACATTGTCTTTAAGGTCCTCTCAGTTTAGATAATATATTAATATGTTCTCTTGTCTGCATTTCCATAGTTATTCTTCTCCTTTTCCAACTATGGTATAATGGATTTAGAATTCTTGTATTCTAATTCTGGATTTGCCATGGGTTGTATATGAGAACCTCAATATTCTCTGTCATAATTACCTCATGAAATGGAAATATTATTTCTATCTTATACATAGGACTCTGTTGTTGTTAGTTACTAAGTCATGTCTAACTCTGGGAAACCACGGACTGTAGCCTGACAGGCTCCCTGTGTCCGTGGGATTTCCCAGGCAAGAATACTGCGGTGGGTTGCCATTTCCGTCTCCAGGGGATCTTCCCCTAACAGACTCTATTAAGGGTTAACTCAAAAGCAGTTGTAAAAATTCTATGTATGCTACTAACAAGTGTCATCGTTTCCTCTTCTCTATTTTTTTGTTTTCCTTCCCTTTCTCTGCCTTTCCCTTGCTTCCTCAGTTCTTGAGATCTCTTCTTTGTCAATTCCTCATCTCTGATAATAATACGACAGGGTCTGTCCAGATACCAGGCTCCTTTCAGTCCTCACCCTAGAGACTGAACTTCCTTCTGGGGTATTTGCTACTCCTGAAGTCTCAGTCACAAAAAGCATCATACTTTCATGAATAGAATGTACAATTTTCTTTTTATGACGCTACTGGTAGCTAGCAGTGGACTTTTTTAGCCCTGGGGGTCATCAACTTACTGTTATTTCCCCCTCTCCAGGATAACATCTAACTTTTATGGCGATAATGAATTGCACGTTAGTTAAAGATTTCATCCTGCTGGGCATCCCTCACACCCAGGGGCAGGAATCTGTGCTCTTTGTGGTGTTCTGCATCTTCTGCCTCTGCACTCTGGTAGGAAATCTGCTCATCTTTGTAGCCGTGGTGTCTGATTCCCGCCTCCACACTCCTATGTATTTCTTTCTTTGTAACCTCTCTGTTCTGGACATTAGTTTCTCTTCTGTGAGCACCCCAAAGATGTTGGCTAACCTGCTGGTGAAGAACCAAGTCACCCCTTCTCTCTGTTGCAAAAGAAAGGGAATGGCAACGGGCAAGGTAGGGGGTCTTTATGGGTTGCAAAGAACACGATTTCTAAACTAAAAGATTGAAATGACTGGGGGCTAAAAAATTGTCTTTTTAAGGTCCTCTCAGTTTAGATAATATATTAATATGTTCTCTTGTCTGCATTTCCATAGTTATTCTTCTCCTTTTCCAACTATGGTATAATGGATTTAGAATTCTTGTATTCTAATTCTGGATTTGCCATGGGTTGTATATGAGAACCTCAATATTCTCTGTCATAATTACCTCATGAAATGGAAATATTATTTCTATCTTATACATAGGACTCTGTTGTTGTTAGTTACTAAGTCATGTCTAACTCTGGGAAACCACGGACTGTAGCCTGACAGGCTCCCTGTGTCCGTGGGATTTCCCAGGCAAGAATACTGCGGTGGGTTGCCATTTCCGTCTCCAGGGGATCTTCCCCTAACAGACTCTATTAAGGGTTAACTCAAAAGCAGTTGTAAAAATTCTATGTATGCTACTAACAAGTGTCATCGTTTCCTCTTCTCTATTTTTTTGTTTTCCTTCCCTTTCTCTGCCTTCCCCTTGCTTCCTCAGTTCTTGAGATCTCTTCTTTGTCAATTCCTCATCTCTGATAATAATACGACAGGGTCTGTCCAGATACCAGGCTCCTTTCAGTCCTCACCCTAGAGACTGAACTTCCTTCTGGGGTATTTGCTACTCCTGAAGTCTCAGTCACAAAAAGCATCAAACTTTCATGAATAGAATGTACAATTTTCTTTTTATGACGCTACTGGTAGCTAGCAGTGGACTTTTTTAGCCCTGGGGGTCATCAACTTACTGTTATTTCCTCCAGGATAACATCTAACTTTTATGGCGATAATGAATTGCACGTTAGTTAAAGATTTCATCCTGCTGGGCATCCCCCACACCCAGGGGCAGGAATCTGTGCTCTTTGTGGTGTTCTGCATCTTCTACCTCTGCACTCTGGTAGGAAATCTGCTCATCTTTGTAGCCGTGGTGTCTGATTCCCGCCTCCACACTCCTATGTATTTCTTTCTTTGTAACCTCTCTGTTCTGGACATTAGTTTCTCTTCTGTGAGCACCCCAAAGATGTTGGCTAACCTGCTGGTGAAGAACCAAGTCATCTCCCTGGGTGGCTGCGTGTCGCAGGTGTTCTTTTATCACTTCCTAGGCTGCGCGGAGTCTCTGCTCTACACAGTGATGGCCTACGACCGATTTGCTGCCATCTGCCACCCGCTGCGCTATGCCATCATCATGAACCGTCAGGTGTGTGCCCTGCTTGTGGCTGGCACCTGGTTTATTAGCATTTTTCATGCCACAAGTCTCACTACACTCACCTTCCAATTGCCATACTGTGGGTCTAATGAGATAGATTATTTCTTCTGTGACATCTTTCCTGTCGTCAAATTAGCCCGTGGTAACACCCTCACCATCGAGACGGTGAGCTTCACCAACATCGGCCTCATCCCCATGATCTGTTTCCTCCTCATCGTTTCCTCCTACATGCGCATCGTCATTGCAGTCGTAAAGATGCACTCTGCCGAAGGGAGGCGCAAGGCAGCGTCCACCTGCGTTTCCCACCTCTCCGTAGTCACTCTGTTCTTCGGGCCCTGTGCTCTCATCTATACCCAGCCGTCTTTGAGCGAGGTGCTGGTTACTCCAGTGCAAATCTTTGCAAGTGTGATCACCCCCATGCTGAACCCCACAATCTACACGTTGAGAAACAAAGATGTCAAGGGAGCCCTGAATAAACTGGTTGGGGGCCAGACTGTTTCAGAAGGAGGTCACTAGTCCCCTTGTGGGTAAAGCTGATCTTTTCCTCCTCATTTGTATGTCAGTTGTTGTTGTTCAGTCGCTAAGTCATGTCCAACTCTCTCGCGATTGGTGGACTGTAGCTGGCCAGGCTCTTCTGTCCGTGGGATTTCCCAGGCAAGAATACTGCAGTGAAAAAAAAAATTACTGCAGTGGGTTGCCATTTCTTTCTCTAGGGGATCTTCTCTACCCAGGGATTGAACCTGCGTCTCCTTCATTGGCAAGCAGATTCTTTATCACTGAGCCACTAAGGTAGCCTATTTGTATATTATATTAATTTTGAAAATGTATCTATGACAGTTATAAGGACCTTTCTGCCATAAAGAGAGCAGGGGAACACTTCTAAATGATCTAAACCTGTGACATGTTCCCCATCTCAGAGACCAGGCATCAGCAAATATTTTCTCTAAAGGTTCAGTTAGTATTTTAGGCTTTGGGGACTAGACCATCTCTACCACAGATATGAAACCCTGCTATGGTAGCATGAAAACAATCAGAAAATATGTAAATGAACGAAAAAAGATGAAGCTTGAGGCAATGAAATTCCATTTAGACAAACAGACTGCAGGCAGGATATTTCCCATAGGCCATCGTTTGCTGCCATCAGTCATGGAGGTTAGTTGAATTTGAAATCAGTTTTTTCCAAGGCTATGTTGATTGTTTAAGAGTGGACTTTGACGTGGACTGAGTCCGACCAGGGCACTAGCTGAACCATTGATCAAGGACGGTCAAGGAAAGGATGGGTGTTGGAAACACAGTGAGCACAGCCTAAGGAGAAATTCACAGTGTCTCGTGAGACCTGCTCCTTGCCACAACATCCTCATCTGAGTATGATTTTTGCTAAATTTTGGCCATCTGATACAAAGAGCTAAGTCATTGGAAAAAACCCTGATGCTTGGAAAGACCGAGGGTATGAGGAAAAGGGGAAAACTGAGGATGAGATGGTTGGATGGCATCGCCAATTCAATGGATATGGGTCTGAGCAAACTCCAGGAGATAGTGAGGAACAGGGAAGCCTGGCATGCTGCAGTCCCTCAGGGAGCAAAGAGTCAGACATGACTTAGTGACTGAACAACAACAATGCCAAAAAAAATGGACTTCCCATGTGGCTCAATGGTAAGGAATCCAACTCCCAAGCAGGAGACAAGGGTTCATTCCCTGGGTGGGGAAGATCAGCTGGGGAAGGAAATGGCAACACACTCCAGTATTCTTGCATGTGAAACCCATGTACAGAGAAGCCTGGTATGGGCTACAGTTCATGGGGTCACAAAGACTGGGACATGACTTAGTGACTAAGCAACAGCAACAATGCCTGGAAATGTACTGATACCTCTGGTCCTGGTGGTAGAGATGATACTGCGGCTAGTTTTCTTAGGCATGAAGGTAGATGGTCATTACTGTTGCTCATAAAAACAATTTCCATTTAGCTCAGAAGTTGCTCAGCTTCCCTCCATCAGAATCAACCTCTTCATTAACATCCCAGCTACAAAACACCAAAGGTGATCGGATGAGCACCTTGGAATATTCTTTTGGAAAGACTGTCAAGCTCTGTCACAAGATATGACGATTTTATCTCAGTTTAGCAGGGTCATCAACAGAGTGAATCTCCTCCTCAAGTCTTTAGTTTTTAGTCTCCATGCTCAGTGGTAAAGGGCATAATGTGTGAGGTGTGTGTTAGTGTGTTCGTGTGTGTTACTACAGTTTATTCAGTGGTGTGACCAGGCCCTCAGAAGGAGCTGAGAGGGAGGTGACACACAGCAATAGTTCTCCAATCGTGATCATGAATTTTGCGTTTTATGCATACTCCATGTATTCTGGGAACCTACTTAAGTTCTTATTTAACTGACTGAGCTAATTGGGTTATTAGGTGGTACTGGCAACTCGAGTTGGCCTTGGCCTGACCAGATAGAAACATATAGACAGATAAAGCCTTCTTTCTAGCTCTGTGGGGCTAAGTTCTTTTTTTCCTATTTTCCCATTAAAGCAGAAAGTCCATGGTACCAAGCCTCCAGAACATTTTAAGTGGTTCGTATACTGCAGGGACTTCCTTGGTGGTCCAGTGTTTAAGATTCTGTGCTTCCAATGCAGGGGATGTGGGTTCAATTTCTGGTTGGGTAACAAAGATCCCATATGCCATGCAGAATGGTGAAAAATAAAAAGGTGAAAAAGGGCTCAGTATTTTGGAAATCCTTTTTCCCACTCCTAATTCTCTGGAAAATTTTAAAATACACATTTCTCCCAAAGGACAGAAGCCATCAACCAGTCCTAGACTATGAAACGGAAAGGTATCAGTGTGTCTTATTATAATGAAACTCAGAGCATCCAAGATTAACCACAAGAAGGAAAATCATCAGTGCTTTTGCAATATGGTCTCAAGTCGGGCTCTCTGTGTCTCACTTTCTCCTTGTTGTCTTTGATTAATCAGAGGTTCACACATTGCAATTGACAACCTGAACATTCAGGTCTAAGGTCAGTAGAGGGCTATTGACAAACCAGATGCAGAAATGTCAGGAAGTCAGAAGAGCATGATATACGAGAAACAGTTGTTGGAAATTGGACTGTTCAGACCAAGAGAAGGCAGATATGACCAACGATCTCAAATTTGTAAAGGGATGCTGAATGGAAAAAGGGTCAGATTCTATTTGTAATTTGCAAAGAGTGAAACAAGGAACATTTGCTAGAAAACTCAAGGAGCCAGGCTTCAGCTGTAGGAGATGGTTAGCATGGAAGGGTCTGCTTGGAAAAAGTGTCATTCCTCTCCCTGGAAGCGCTGGAGTGGCAGAGGATATTCTAAATTATTCAGCAGCATTTTCAAATTGGGGCTTTCAAACCCCACAAAGATTTCCCCCAAATGATCCCAGCCCTTCTTACCAGTAAGAAGAGTGATAGCACACTTATTTTCCATATGGTTTTTTATTTTTTTTAATTTATTTATTTATAACTGAAGAAAAATTGCTTTATACTATTGCATTGGTTTCTATCAAATATTAACACAATATAGTTTTTAAAATAAAAAATGTGTTAATAAAAATGCTTTAATGCATTTTCCCCTAAATAAAAGCTTTTAAAAGCCTCTGGGTTTGGTTTGAATAAAGGAAAGCATCAGTTTGAGGCTGTCAGATTATATGCTCATGATTTAATCACTGATTTGTTAATAGTATGCAAAAATAACAATTGGTTAAACATTGCACCTTAAATTGTCTGTCTTAACTCTTTATATGTAATTACATTTATATTGGATTAATGGTTAAAAAGTGGAACCATGGGCTTCCCTGGTGGTCCAGTGGCTAAAGACTCCGCCTTGCAGTGAAAGGGGCACTGGTTCTATCCCTGGCTCTGGAAGATCCCATGTACTGCAAAGTGGCTACACCGGTGTATCTGATTAGAGCCAGCATTCTGGAGCACATGCACCCAGAGCCGGAGCTCTGCAGCAAGAGAGGCCAGCTAGACCCCCCAAAAAGGATGTAAAAAACTGAATTATGAGCCCACTCAGACAGGAGCTTTGTGTCTAAACTTTCTCTTTTTGTTGTGTTTGATTAATCAGAGGTTCACACATTGCAATTGACAACCTGAACATTCAGGTCTAAGGTCAGTAGAGGGCTATTGACAAACCAGATGCAGAAATGTCAGGAAGTCAGAAGAGCATGATATACGAGAAACAGTTGTTGGAAATTGGACTGTTCAGACCAAGAGAAGGCAGATATGACCAACGATCTCAAATTTGTAAAGGGATGCTGAATGGAAAAAGGGTCAGATTCTATTTGTAATTTGCAAAGAGTGAAACAAGGAACATTTGCTAGAAAACTCAAGGAGCCAGGCTTCAGCTGTAGGAGATGGTTAGCATGGAAGGGTCTGCTTGAAAAAAGTGTCATTCCTCTCCCTGGAAGCGCTGGAGTGGCAGAGGATATTCTAAATTATTCAGCAGCATTTTCAAATTGGGGCTTTCAAACCCCACAAAGATTTCCCCCAAATGATCCTAGCCCTTCTTACCAGTAAGAAGAGTGATAGCACACTTATTTTCCATATGGTTTTTTATTTTTTTTAATTTATTTATTTATAACTGAAGAAAAATTGCTTTATACTATTGCATTGGTTTCTATCAAATATTAACACAATATAGTTTTTAAAATAAAAAATGTGTTAATAAAAATGCTTTAATGCATTTTCCCCTAAATAAAAGCTTTTAAAAGCCTCTGGGTTTGGTTTGAATAAAGGAAAGCATCAGTTTGAGGCTGTCAGATTATATGCTCATGATTTAATCACTGATTTGTTAATAGTATGCAAAAATAACAATTGGTTAAACATTGCACCTTAAATTGTCTGTCTTAACTCTTTATATGTAATTACATTTATATTGGATTAATGGTTAAAAAGTGGAACCATGGGCTTCCCTGGTGGTCCAGTGGCTAAAGACTCCGCCTTGCAGTGAAAGGGGCACTGGTTCTATCCCTGGCTCTGGAAGATCCCATGTACTGCAAAGTGGCTACACCGGTGTATCTGATTATGAGCCAGCATTCTGGAGCACATGCACCCAGAGCCGGAGCTCTGCAGCAAGAGAGGCCACTGCAATGGGAGGCCCACCCAGGCCAGGGAATAAAGATGGATGAAAATAAACAAATAAATAAAAACAATAAAAGAGGCCAAGAACATTAAAAAAGAAAAAAAATACTGCTTTTTAGCCAGAGTGGCAATCCTCATATGAGACAAAATAGATCTTAAAATAAAGAAGATTATAAGAGACAAGGCAGGTCACTACATAAAGATCAAGGGATCAATCTAAAAGGAAGACATAACAATTACAAATATCTACAAACTCAACACAGGAGTACCCCAATACACAAGGCAAACACTTTCAGACATAAAAGAGGAAACTGACAGTAACACAATAATAGTAGGAGATTCTAACACCCCCTTTACACCAATGGACAGATCCTTAAAACAGAAAATTAATAAGGAAACACAGACTTTAAATGACACATTAGAAGAGATGGATCTCATTGATATCTTTAGGATAGGATCTTCCATCCAAAAGCAGAAGAATACAGTTTCTTCTCAAGTGCACATGGAACATTCTCCAGGATAGACCGCACCTTGGACCACAAATCAAATCTCAGTAAATTCAAGAAAATTGAAATTATATCAACCATCTTTTCTGACCACAACACTATGAGACTAGATATCAATTATAAGCAAAAATCCACTATAAACACAAACACATGGAGACTAAACAGCACATACCTAAAAAACAAAGAGATTACTGAACAAATCAAAAGAGAAATAAAAAAATTCCTAGAAGAAAATGACAATGAAATCACAACAGTGCAAAATCTATGGGATACTGTCAAAGCAGTGGTAAGAGGGAAGCTTATAGCAATACAATCTGAACTCAAGAAACAAGAAAACCAGCAAAAAGGCAACCTAGCTCTACACTTAAAACAACTGGAAAAAGAAGAACAAAAAACCCCTAAAGCTGGCAGAAGGAGAGAAATCATAAAGATCAGAGCAGAAATAAATGAAAAAGGAATGAAAGAAACAATATTAAAGATAAAAAAAACCGAAAAACTGGTTCTTTGAAGAGATAAACAAAATTGACCAACTGCTAGTGAGGCTCATCAAGAAAAAAAGAGAGAACCAGATGAGCAAAATCAGAAATGAAAAAGGAGAGGTCATAACAGACAATACAGAAATACAAAGGATTATAAGAGACTATTATGAACAACTATATGGCAACAAACTGGATAACCTGAAAGAAATGGACAGTTTCTTGGAGAAGATTAATCTTCCAAGACTGAACCAGGATGAAATAGAAACTATGAACAACCCAATCACAAGCTCAGAAATCGAATTTGTGATAAAAAATCTACTCAACAATAAAAGCCCAGGGCCAGATGGCTTCACAGGTGAATTCTACCAACTAAAGAAGAACTAGTGCCTATCTAAAACTCTTTCAAAAAATTGCACAAGAAGGAAACTTCCAAACACATTCTATGATGCCACCATCACCCTGATTCCAAAACCAGGCAAAGACAACACACAAAAAAGAAAACTACAGGCCAATACCATTGATATCTTTAGGATAGGATCTTCCATCCAAAAGCAGAAGAATACAGTTTCTTCTCAAGTGCACATGGAACATTCTCCAGGATAGACCGCACCTTGGACCACAAATCAAATCTCAGTAAATTCAAGAAAATTGAAATTATATCAACCATCTTTTCTGACCACAACACTATGAGACTAGATATCAATTATAAGCAAAAATCCACTATAAACACAAACACATGGAGACTAAACAGCACATACCTAAAAAACAAAGAGATTACTGAACAAATCAAAAGAGAAATAAAAAAATTCCTAGAAGAAAATGACAATGAAATCACAACAGTGCAAAATCTATGGGATACTGTCAAAGCAGTGGTAAGAGGGAAGCTTATAGCAATACAATCTGAACTCAAGAAACAAGAAAACCAGCAAAAAGGCAACCTAGCTCTACACTTAAAACAACTGGAAAAAGAAGAACAAAAAACCCCTAAAGCTGGCAGAAGGAGAGAAATCATAAAGATCAGAGCAGAAATAAATGAAAAAGGAATGAAAGAAACAATATTAAAGATAAAAAAAACCGAAAAACTGGTTCTTTGAAAAGATAAACAAAATTGACCAACTGCTAGTGAGGCTCATCAAGAAAAAAAGAGAGAACCAGATGAGCAAAATCAGAAATGAAAAAGGAGAGGTCATAACAGACAATACAGAAATACAAAGGATTATAAGAGACTATTATGAACAACTATATGGCAACAAACTGGATAACCTGAAAGAAATGGACAGTTTCTTGGAGAAGATTAATCTTCCAAGACTGAACCAGGATGAAATAGAAACTATGAACAACCCAATCACAAGCTCAGAAATCGAATTTGTGATAAAAAATCTACTCAACAATAAAAGCCCAGGGCCAGATGGCTTCACAGGTGAATTCTACCAACTAAAGAAGAACTAGTGCCTATCTAAAACTCTTTCAAAAAATTGCACAAGAAGGAAACTTCCAAACACATTCTATGATGCCACCATCACCCTGATTCCAAAACCAGGCAAAGACAACACACAAAAAAGAAAACTACAGGCCAATACCACTGATGAATTTAGATGCCAAATTCCTCCACAAAATTCTAGCAAACAGAATTCAACAACACATCAAAAAACTCATACATCATGATCAATTCAGGTTTATCCCAGGCATGCAAGGATTCTTCACTATCTGCAAATCAATCAATGTGATACACCATATCAACAAATTGAAAGACAAAAATCACATGATACCTCGATAGATGCAGGAAAAGCCTTTGACAAAATCCAACATCCATTTATGATAAAAATCCTTCAAAAAATTGATATAGAAGGAACCTACCTCAACATATTGAAAGCCATATATGAGAAGCCCTCAGCAAACATTATTCTCAATGGTGAAAAACTGAAAGCATTTCCTCTAAGATCAGGAACAAAACAGGGTTGTCCACTTTCACCACTATTATTCAACATAGTCCTGGAAGTTCTAGCTACAGCAATTAGAGAAGAAAAAGAAATAAAAGGAATTCAGATTGGAAAAGAAAAGGCAAAACTCTCTCTATTTGCAGATGACATGATACTATACATTGAAAACACCAAAGACACTCTTAGAAAACTACTAGAATTCAACAAATTCAGCAAAGTCGCAGGACACAAAATGAATACACAGAAATCACTCACAAACACTCCCATATACAAAATCACTCCTATATACAAACAATGAAAAACCAGAAAGAGAAATCAAGGAGGCAGTC
Organism: Tragulus kanchil; assembly: GCA_022376925.1. Classification (NCBI taxonomy): domain Eukaryota; kingdom Metazoa; phylum Chordata; class Mammalia; order Artiodactyla; family Tragulidae; genus Tragulus; species Tragulus kanchil. The sequence continues at coordinate 153,131,396 of JAIOJX010000006.1, forward strand.
CCATTCACCATTGCAACCAAATGAATAAAATATCTAGGAATAAGCCTACCTAAAGAGTCAAAGTAAACTGTACATAGAAAATTACAAGACACTAATGAAATAAATCAAAGATGACATAAACAGATGGAGAGATATTCCATATTCCTGGGTAAGAAGAATCAATATTGTGAAAATGACCATGCTACAAAATATCATCTACAAATTCAGTGCGATCCCTATCAAATTACCCACACAATCTATAAAGCCCAGGGCCAGATGGCTTCACAGGTGAATTCTACCAACTAAAGAAGAACTAGTGCCTATCTAAAACTCTTTCAAAAAATTGCACAAGAAGGAAACTTCCAAACACATTCTATGATGCCACCATCACCCTGATTCCAAAACCAGGCAAAGACAACACACAAAAAAGAAAACTACAGGCCAATACCACTGATGAATTTAGATGCCAAATTCCTCCACAAAATTCTAGCAAACAGAATTCAACAACACATCAAAAAACTCATACATCATGATCAATTCAGGTTTATCCCAGGCATGCAAGGATTCTTCACTATCTGCAAATCAATCAATGTGATACACCATATCAACAAATTGAAAGACAAAAATCACATGATACCTCGATAGATGCAGGAAAAGCCTTTGACAAAATCCAACATCCATTTATGATAAAAATCCTTCAAAAAATTGATATAGAAGGAACCTACCTCAACATATTGAAAGCCATATATGAGAAGCCCTCAGCAAACATTATTCTCAATGGTGAAAAACTGAAAGCATTTCCTCTAAGATCAGGAACAAAACAGGGTTGTCCACTTTCACCACTATTATTCAACATAGTCCTGGAAGTTCTAGCTACAGCAATTAGAGAAGAAAAAGAAATAAAAGGAATTCAGATTGGAAAAGAAAAGGCAAAACTCTCTCTATTTGCAGATGACATGATACTATACATTGAAAACACCAAAGACACTCTTAGAAAACTACTAGAATTCAACAAATTCAGCAAAGTCGCAGGACACAAAATGAATACACAGAAATCACTCACAAACACTCCCATATACAAAATCACTCCTATATACAAACAATGAAAAACCAGAAAGAGAAATCAAGGAGGCAGTCCCATTCACCATTGCAACCAAATGAATAAAATATCTAGGAATAAGCCTACCTAAAGAGTCAAAGTAAACTGTACACAGAAAATTACAAGACACTAATGAAATAAATCAAAGATGACATAAACAGATGGAGAGATATTCCATATTCCTGGGTAAGAAGAATCAATATTGTGAAAATGACCATGCTACAAAATATCATCTACAAATTCAGTGCGATCCCTATCAAATTACCAATGACATTACTCACAGAACTAGACCAAAAAATAGCACAGTTCATATGGAAACACAAAAGACCCGGGATAGCCAAAGCAATCCTGAGAAAGAAGAAGGGAACTGGAGGGATCAGCCTCCCTAACTTCAGACTATACTGTCATCAAGACAGTATGGTAGCTAGACTGGCACAAAAACAGAAATATCAACCAATGGAACAAGATAGAGAACCCAGATATAAACCCATGCACATATGGGTCCCTTATTTTTGACAAAGGAGGTGAAAATATACAATGGGATAAAGACAGCCTCTTCAACAAATGGTGCTGGAAAAATTGGACAGCTACATGCAAAAAATTTAAGTTGGAACATCCCCTAACACCATACACAAAGATAAACTCAAAATGGATTAGATACCTAAATGTAAGAACAGAAACCATAAAACCCTTAGAGGAGAATATAGGCAAAACACTCAATGACATAAATCAAAGCAAGATCTTCTATGACCTGCCATCTAGAATATTGAAAATAAAAACAAAAATAAACATGTGAGACCTAATGAAACTTAAAAGTTTTTGCACAGCAAAAGAAACTAGAAACAAAGTAAACAGACAACCCACAGAATGGGAGAAAATCATAGCAAATGAAACAATCGACAAAGAATTAATTTCCAAAATATACAAACAACTCAGACAGCTCAACACCAGAAAAACAAACAACCCAATCAAAAAATGGGAAAAAGACCTAAAGAGACATCTCTCCAAAGAAGACATACAGATGGCCAAAAAACACATGAAAAAATGCTCCACATCACTCATTATTAGAGAAATGCAAATCAAAATTACAATGAGATACCACCTCACACCCGTCCGAATAGCCATCATCAACAAATCTACAGATAATAAATGTTGGAGAGGGTGCGGAGAAAAGGGAACACTCTTGCATTGTTGATAGGAATGTAAATTGCTACAATCACTATGGAAGACAGTATGGAAATTCCTTAAATAACTAAGAATAGAAGCAGTATATGACCCAGCAATCCCACTATTAGGCTTATACCCTTATGAAACTAAAATTGAAAGAGACACCTGTACCCCAATGTTCATTGCAGTACTCTATACAATAGCCAGAACATGAAAATAACCTAGATGTCCATTGACAAATAAACGGATAAAGAAGCTATGGTACATATATACAATGGAGTACTTCTCAGCTATAAAAAGAAACAGAAGAGTCAGTCCTAATGAGGTGGATGAATCTAGAACCTATTATAAAAAGTGATGTAAGTCAAAAAGAAAAGGACAAATACAGTATACTAATGCATATATATGGAATCTAGTAAGATGGTACCAATAAATGCACATGCAGAGCAGCGATGGAGAAGCAGGCATAGAGAACAGACCTACAGACATTGGAGGGAGGGAAGATCAGGTGAGAGCCATGGAAAGAGTAACGAAAACCTTGTAAAAGAGACAACCATTGTGATTAAGCTGTGAGACTAAGGGAACTTACATGGGGGCTATGCATCAACCTGAGGGGTGGGATGGGGGGAAAGGGAGGGGGGCTCAGGTGGGAGGAGTTGGGGACATACCTATGACTGTTTTGGGATTATGTATAGCTATAAACAACAAAACTCTGTAAAACAGTAACTTCGTATGATAATAACTGCTGTACACCTGAAACTAATACAACATTGTAAAACAACCAAACCCCAATAAAAAATATAAAATTAAAACTATATATAACAAAGAAGAAGAATAACATTAAAAAAAGAATACTGCTTTTTGGAGAGTCTCATAATGGAAACTGTATTTCCTACTCAAAGTATCATAGAAAAGTAGATGGGCCAAGGAAAAATTGAGGTGTAGTACTTAAAACTGGATATTTAAAAGCCTGAGATAAACAGTTGCTATTTCTCATTCTAAAAATATACCCCCAAACAAAGGAAATGGTTTCTATGTATGTCCTAAGACTGAGATGTACCTTTCACTTTCTTTCACTTCCACTGTCAGGAACACTCTTGCATTGTTGATAGGAATGTAAATTGCTACAATCACTATGGAAGACAGTATGGAAATTCCTTAAATAACTAAGAATAGAAGCAGTATATGACCCAGCAATCCCACTATTAGGCTTATACCCTTATGAAACTAAAATTGAAAGAGACACCTGTACCCCAATGTTCATTGCAGTACTCTATACAATAGCCAGAACATGGAAATAACCTAGATGTCCATTGACAAATAAACGGATAAAGAAGCTATGGTACATATATACAATGGAGTACTTCTCAGCTATAAAAAGAAACAGAAGAGTCAGTCCTAATGAGGTGGATGAATCTAGAACCTATTATAAAAAGTGATGTAAGTCAAAAAGAAAAGGACAAATACAGTATACTAATGCATATATATGGAATCTAGTAAGATGGTACCAATAAATGCACATGCAGAGCAGCGATGGAGAAGCAGGCATAGAGAACAGACCTACAGACATTGGAGGGAGGGAAGATCAGGTGAGAGGCATGGAAAGAGTAACGAAAACCTTGTAAAAGAGACAACCATTGTGATTAAGCTGTGAGACTAAGGGAACTTACATGGGGGCTATGCATCAACCTGAGGGGTGGGATGGGGGGAAAGGGAGGGGGGCTCAGGTGGGAGGAGTTGGGGACATACCTATGACTGTTTTGGGATTATGTATAGCTATAAACAACAAAACTCTGTAAAACAGTAACTTCGTATGATAATAACTGCTGTACACCTGAAACTAATACAACATTGTAAAACAACCAAACCCCAATAAAAAATATAAAATTAAAAACTATATATAACAAAGAAGAAGAATAACATTAAAAAAAGAATACTGCTTTTTGGAGAGTCTCATAATGGAAACTGTATTTCCTACTCAAAGTATCATAGAAAAGTAGATGGGCTAAGGAAAAATTGAGGTGTAGTACTTAAAACTGGATATTTAAAAGCCTGAGATAAACAGTTGCTATTTCTCATTCTAAAAATATACCCCCAAACAAAGGAAATGGTTTCTATGTATGTCCTAAGACTGAGATGTACCTTTCACTTTTTCTTTCACTTCCCTGGGTCAGTCACAGAAATAGAAACTATAGATACGCTGTCTTGTTCACATCACAGTAATGCCACAGGGGGAATTACCACATTCTGTTTCAACTAGATCATTCACTCACTTCTAATTACTCCCTTTGCTCAACAATCCTTTCAAATCAGGACTCATTCAGGAACAAGATCCCAAGGGATCCAAGAATATTTAACATTTCCGTATATAAGAAAACAATGTAGCTGTTAGTGTCTTGGGAAAAAAAATCTTTGCAGAAAACAGAGGGACTTAGAACTTGCTGTCACTTAATCTGAGCTATTCACTAAGAAGAAAGAAGTTTCCAGACTGAGACAGGAGATCCTCAATACTGGCTTATAGTGTGATGTATAAAGCAAATTTGGGTGGCAGATCCTAGAGAGATAGATGATAAAACGGTGAAAATTCCTCCTTGTAAGTCACATAAGTCGTTTCTCTGTCTATTAAAGTCTTGTTTTCTTCTTCAGGTATCCAGGGGAGAGAAAAATTTGGAATCCTTCATTTGCAAATGGTCTCAAAGTCTAGGAGATGAACAGGAACCCCAGGCTAAAATAGGACACTGCTTGCTTGGTTTGTCGTTTACCTCATCATGTTGGTCCACTAACTTAAAGACTCTTTTCTTATTATTTATCTTTACAACCAGGGGCTTTATCTTGATTCAAAATGATTAAAAGATTGGACAATTAAATGAGCCTATCTCCGACACCTTCAGTCTAATTCTTTCTGTAATGTGTGACTTCTCTTATCAAAACTATCATACCGTAAAACCAAACCCCAATAAAAATATAAAATTAAAAACTATATATAACAAAGAAGAAGAGTAACATTAAAAAAAGAATACTGCTTTTTGGAGAGTCTCATAATGGAAACTGTATTTCCTACTCAAAGTATCATAGAAAAGTAGATGGGCTAAGGAAAAATTGAGGTGTAGTACTTAAAACTGGATATTTAAAAGCCTGAGATAAACAGTTGCTATTTCTCATTCTAAAAATATACCCCCAAACAAAGGAAATGGTTTCTATGTATGTCCTAAGACTGAGATGTACCTTTCACTTTTTCTTTCACTTCCCTGGGTCAGTCACAGAAATAGAAACTATAGATAAGCTGTCTTGTTCACATCACAGTAATGCCACAGGGGGAATTACCACATTCTGTTTCAACTAGATCATTCACTCACTTCTAATTACTCCCTTTGCTCAACAATCCTTTCAAATCAGGACTCATTCAGGAACAAGATCCCAAGGGATCCAAGAAATTTAACATTTCCGTATATAAGAAAACAATGTAGCTGTTAGTGTCTTGGGGAAAAAAATCTTTGCAGAAAACAGAGGGACTTAGAACTTGCTGTCACTTAATCTGAGCTATTCACTAAGAAGAAAGAAGTTTCCAGACTGAGACAGGAGATCCTCAATACTGGCTTATAGTGTGATGTATAAAGCAAATTTGGGTGACAGATCCTAGAGAGATAGATGATAAAACGGTGAAAATTCCTCCTTGTAAGTCACATAAGTCGTTTCTCTGTCTATTAAAGTCTTGTTTTCTTCTTCAGGTATCCAGGGGAGAGAAAAATTTGGAATCCTTCATTTGCAAATGGTCTCAAAGTCTAGGAGATGAACAGGAACCCCAGGCTAAAATAGGACACTGCTTGCTTGGTTTGTCGTTTACCTCATCATGTTGGTCCACTAACTTAAAGACTCTTTTCTTATTATTTATCTTTACAACCAGGGGCTTTATCTTGATTCAAAATGATTAAAAGATTGGACAATTAAATGAGCCTATCTCCGACACCTTCAGTCTAATTCTTTCTGTAATGTGTGACTTCTCTTGATAAAATATCTAAGCCGTTTTTTTCTCTTTTTTTTTGGAGACAGTACAGATCATATAACTCTTATCTTGGATCATCTTTTAGAGCACAATGCAAAGCTTCTTCTTAGGAACAGTGCCATGTAGGTAGCAGAGAAACCCTAAATATTCAGAGGATGGTGCAATAGAGGGACAGGTGTATGATCAAGCTTCTTTATAGGGTTGTTTAAGAAGTCTAATATCTGATAGTGTCATGGGAGTCCTTGTACGAGACAAAACAACTGAATGATATCCTTTCCAGTTGTTCAGTGAGTCACTTCACCATCTCATTAATCAAATCTTTATTAAGAACCTACTCTGTGCTGGGCACTGTTTTCTGTACTGAGGATATAGCAGTACATATCAACAAGTGCTTACTCTTTTATACTTTGTGTGTGTGTGTCCGTATATGTGTGTGTGCTGATGGTGTTTTAGGGGTAGACAAGATGAGTTTTCATCATTTACTAAAGAGAACTGGGAGCAGTTTTAGAGCCTAGCGACATCAAAAGGAAAACCAGAAATAATACAAAGATGGGGTACAAAATTTGACAAGGTCAGTAATGCCACAGTCTATCACAGACGCACACAATGGAAAGACTCAGGTTAGAAAAAAAAAAAAAGAATTTAAATGCCTAGCTCTGTCATGCGTAGCAATTTCAGTTTAGGAGAGTCATTCAGCCTTCCTAAAGTTCAGACATTTCTGTTTTTATCACAAAGCTTTACTGGAGGATTAAATGAACTGAGATCATGTTGTGTAAGCATTTCAAACTGTAAGAAGGTGATTGTTCAACCCTATGTCTCACCAAAAAATAGATAAGATATCATTTTCTCAGCAGTGGTGGTTCGCAAGTAAAGTGATTCTCAAGTTTTATATCCAGAGGTGTTAAAGTATCCCTGGCTGACCTTAAGACTTTCTATCCTCCTCCACTCTGAGGGAACATATGTTTGTCTGGGCATCACTCCTCCCTTTAAAACCTTTGCTCCAACATTGTTTTTTTTTTTTGGCCACTTCTATTGGTCTTTCATTTCCATCTTTGTTCTTTGGCCTGTGTGGGCCTCCCATCACAATGGCCTCCCTCGCTGCAGAGCACCAGCTCTGGGAGCACACACTCCAGAGCTCCGGCTCAGTAGTTGGACACATCAGTCCAGCCGATCGTGGCACATGGGATCTTCCCAGGCCAGGAATCCAACCAGTGTTCCTTGCACTGCAAGGCAGACTCTTTACCCACTGGGCCACCAGGGACGCCCTAAAGTACGGTTTTAATAAAGGATGTTTGTATTTGGAATCAGTGCCATAAAAAATATTTGGTACAGAAACTATGAAGTTTGCTACAGTAGCTGCATTCTTGGTTAGGTTCTTTGTACTCTGGATCATACGCAGTATATCTTTAACTCTGAACCAAACATGATCATTTCAGTCACACATTTCATTTCCCCAGTACGTTCAGTGTGCCAACATCAAACCAGACATTCTTCCCTGCCCTCTGATTCCGTTTCCCTCCACAGGACTGACGTTCATGGAGATGAAGAACGGCTCGGGGGTGACTGAGTTCATCCTGTTGGGAATCCCACGCACAGAGGGCCTGGAGACCATGCTCTTTGTCCTGTTTCTGCCCTTCTATGCCTGCACTTTGCTGGGAAACGTGTCCATCCTCGTGGCTGTTCTTTCGTCCCCTCGCCTTCACACACCCATGTATTTCTTCCTGGGGAACTTGTCTGTGCTTGACATGAGTTTTTCCTCTGTGACCTGTCCCAAGATGCTGCTCTACCTCATGGGACTGAGCCCATACATTTCCTACAAAGACTGCGCCTCCCAGCTCTTCTTCTTCCATTTCCTTGGCAGCATTGAGTGCTTTCTGTACACCGTGATGGCCTATGACCGCTTCACCGCCATCTGCCACCCTCTGCGGTACACAGTCATCATGAACCCCAGAGCCTGTGTGGCCTTGGCTGTGGGCACGTGGCTGCTAGGATGCGTCCATTCCAGCATCCTGACTTTGCTCACCTTCACCCTGCCATACTGTGGTCCCAATGAAGTGGCTCACTTCTTTTGTGATATTCCAGCACTCTTACCCTTGGCCTGTGCTGATACATCCTTGGCCCAGAGGGTGAGCTTCACTAATGTTGGCCTAGTGTCTCTCGTCTGTTTTCTCCTAATTCTTGTATCCTACATTCGAATCACCATCTCTATCTTACGGATTCCATCAACTGAAGGCCGTCACCGGGCCTTCTCCACGTGCAGTGCCCACCTCATTGCCATCCTCTGTGCCTATGGACCGATCATTACCGTCTACCTGCAGCCCACACCCAACCCCATGGTGGGAATGGTGGTGCAGATTCTGATGAATCTGGTGGGACCAATGCTGAACCCTTTAATATATACCTTGAGGAATCAGGAAGTCAAAACAGTCTTGAAGAAAATATTGCACAGAACAAACTGCAAGATTTGAAGAGAAAGGCTGGCAGGGTTGATGATGTGGAATTCTTTTTGCCCCAACATGGGAAGTTTTACTCTGGAATCCTTACAAGTGTCTTTTTCAGTGCATGCTGAATGACAGTTGAAATGGTATGTTAAAATACTTCATCCTTTTGTCTACTTTATTTTCTTGTTTTACCTAAGTCCCAGAGCTTCAAAATAGCATGCTGTTTTGCAGTCCTAAGTCTTGTCCAATTCTTTATGACCCCGGGGACTGTAGCCTGCCAGGTTCCTCTGTCCATGAGATTTCCCAGGCAAGAATCCTGGAGTGGGTACCCATTCCCTTCTCTGGGGTATTTTCCCAACCCAGAGATTGAGCCCACATCTCCTGAATTGGCAAGTGGATTCTTTACCACCAGAGCCACCAGAAAAGCCCTCAAAATAGCCTAGTCAGTTGTTATTTTGCTTTTCTTCTGTTGAGAACTTCTTACCACTAAAAGGAAGGAAGGTGGTTTTTGCCAATGCATCACTTTTCCACCTTTTTCTGCTTTACTTCTTGCTAGACTATGTATGAGACCAAGCTGTGAGGAAAGCAAATAAATAGAAGAACGTGATTGTAAGTACTGAAAAAGAACGTGATAGGATCTGCTGTTTTTATTAATATGAACAGACTAAATGCCAAAGGCAAAACAAAGTATTTTATTTTTATTCCTCAATGGCATAAAAAGGGAATAACATAGAGGTTGTTAGCAAAGATCTTCTTTTCTTCATCCCATGATTGTCCGCATGCCAGAGGGTTCTCAGGCAACTAATGTGATCTCAACTGTGTTAGGAAAGTGAAAAGCTCTGTGACTAGTCTCCTAGACTAGATGCTTCCATTTCACTGCCAGCCAATAGTGTGATTAACAATGTGTTAAAGTAGTGGTTTTATAAGGTCAGATTATCAGACTGAGACAGGTGGTTTGCCAAGCATGATTCAAGGAGTCCTATAGTTCAGGTGAATTTATTCTAAAGCTTTGTATTAAATAGAGTCAAAAAAAACCCCTTATATCTATTTATTTCTGAGCAAAATTCCATTGGGAAAAGTTTGATGCCCTTTGGAATATGTAATATCCGTGATCCCTTCTGGGACTAAACACCATGGGGTATATAATTTTCTTCTACTCATAACTGTAATGGTGTACATATCTTCTTGGACTTATGTGGGATTACATTCTGACGAGCTCAATTTATGTTGAAAATATATTAAGGAAAAAATGCGTTTAGTACACCTAACCTACCAAAAATCATAGCTTAGCCTAGTCTACTATCTTGTGACAGTTGGGTTGTTATCTCAATTGTATTCATGAATTCCCAAGGCCTAGTAAAATAGAAATGTCTTGCTAAGGATCACACAGCTAGAATATAACAGAATCAGATTATGAAGCTGGGGCTTTTGGCTCTTTTACAGTAAGATACTCCTTCCCAAATACTTAGGAATATTTCCAGTGAAGAAGAGATAAGGCACTAAATAGGAACACTTCCTTTTATCCATGCTCATCCAAGAAGACAAAGTACCTAGACAAGAACCTTTTTTATATGATGCTTATGAAAGAAAGGGCAGTCCTGGAGTCCGTGGTGTGTTTCTCTCCTGTGGCTCTGGCCCCACAGTGAGACGTGAAGAGGTGCACCCATGAGGATCCAACACAGCAACAGAAAAGCAAGGAGGGCCCCACAGCAATCAGAAGTTCTACATCTTTCTCATGGTCTTTTCCAGAATAAAAAGGAGGGCAGGAGCTAACACTAGCAACGAAGGCAAAACAAAGTATTTTATTTTTATTCCTCAATGGCATAAAAAGGGAATAACATAGAGGTTGTTAGCAAAGATCTTCTTTTCTTCATCCCATGATTGTCCACATGCCAGAGGGTTCTCAGGCAACTAATGTGATCTCAACTGTGTTAGGAAAGTGAAAAGCTCTGTGACTAGTCTCCTAGACTAGATGCTTCCATTTCACTGCCAGCCAATAGTGTGATTAACAATGTGTTAAAGTAGTGGTTTTATAAGGTCAGATTATCAGACTGAGACAGGTGGTTTGCCAAGCATGATTCAAGGAGTCCTATAGTTCAGGTGAATTTATTCTAAAGCTTTGTATTAAATAGAGTCAAAAAAAACCCCTTATATCTATTTATTTCTGAGCAAAATTCCATTGGGAAAAGTTTGATGCCCTTTGGAATATGTAATATCCGTGATCCCTTCTGGGACTAAACACCATGGGGTATATAATTTTCTTCTACTCATAACTGTAATGGTGTACATATCTTCTTGGACTTATGTGGGATTACATTCTGACGAGCTCAATTTATGTTGAAAATATATTAAGGAAAAAATGCGTTTAGTACACCTAACCTACCAAAAATCATAGCTTAGCCTAGTCTACTATCTTGTGACAGTTGGGTTGTTATCTCAATTGTATTCATGAATTCCCAAGGCCTAGTAAAATAGAAATGTCTTGCTAAGGATCACACAGCTAGAATATAACAGAATCAGATTATGAAGCTGGGGCTTTTGGCTCTTTTACAGTAAGATACTCCTTCCCAAATACTTAGGAATATTTCCAGTGAAGAAGAGATAAGGCACTAAATAGGAACACTTCCTTTTATCCATGCTCATCCAAGAAGACAAAGTACCTAGACAAGAACCTTTTTTATATGATGCTTATGAAAGAAAGGGCAGTCCTGGAGTCAGTGGTGTGTTTCTCTCCCTGTGGCTCTGGCCCCACAGTGAGACGTGAAGAGGTGCACCCATGAGGATCCAACACAGCAACAGAAAAGCAAGGAGGGCCCCACAGCAATCAGAAGTTCTACATCTTTCTCATGGTCTTTTTCCAGAATAAAAAGGAGGGCAGGAGCTATAAACGAAGACACTGGAAACTTTGCTTATATCTAATCTGAGGAAAACTTGCAAAGAGGGGAGAAGGATCCAAAAAGAGCAAGATCTGGAGAAAAAGCTCTGTCTCCAATCAAACATCCACCGCATTCCTCCTTCTATCACCTGTGATCTCCACCCCTTTTGTGAGAATGGTCCCTGGACCACCAAAGAGATGGCTGTTACTGTCCCAGTGCCGATTCTTCATCTGATCTGGATCATGACCCTTTATTCCAGCAGCTCACCAAGCTTCCTTCTCAGTCACAGGGTTGTTTCCATTGAGCCGGGTGAATTCCTTCGAATCTCAGAAACCTCCCAAAGGTTCTGTTACTGGGGAGAGGGGTAACTTACAAAAGAAATCCAAATGCCCCAGTGTTGTGTTTGGGGAAGGGGGTTTGGGAGAGAATGGGTCATGTGGACATATGGCTGAGTCCCTTCACTGTTCACCTGGAACTAGCATGGCATTATTGATTGGCTATAGCCCAATACAACATAAAATTTTTTAAAAAAATCCTAGACCCCCTTGGTGGTTTCCAATTTTTCTCAAGGCCCTAGAGCAATTGGACTGCACTTTTCCTACTTCACTGATACATATTTTTTTAAAATTAAGACAAAGTGAAAAATTGAAAACAAAATGATGAAATAATCTATGCCTCCCCACCCCCATGTCCTCTGCCTGCCTTTTGCCTATAGAAAATATTAGTTGAAGAATAAATTTAGTCAGGGAAGTGAGAGATGCAGAAGCAAATCAAAACAAAACAAAACAGTGATACAAGTCCAAATAATAATAATTTAGTTATTAAACAGAGTCAAATGAGTTTAGTTTCCCTTCAAGGGCTATAGATAATGTTCTGAGCCATATCCTGTAAGCTCTTTTATAGATACTGAAATAACATGAAAATAAAATTTACCCTAGTTCTGTTAAAGCATACAATTCAGGAAAATCCTGGAGTCAGTGGTGTGTTTCTCTCCTGTGGCTCTGGCCCCACAGTGAGACGTGAAGAGGTGCACCCATGAGGATCCAACACAGCAACAGAAAAGCAAGGAGGGCCCCACAGCAATCAGAAGTTCTACATCTTTCTCATGGTCTTTTTCCAGAATAAAAAGGAGGGCAGGAGCTATAAACGAAGACACTGGAAACTTTGCTTATATCTAATCTGAGGAAAACTTGCAAAGAGGGGAGAAGGATCCAAAAAGAGCAAGATCTGGAGAAAAAGCTCTGTCTCCAATCAAACATCCACCGCATTCCTCCTTCTATCACCTGTGATCTCCACCCCTTTTGTGAGAATGGTCCCTGGACCACCAAAGAGATGGCTGTTACTGTCCCAGTGCCGATTCTTCATCTGATCTGGATCATGACCCTTTATTCCAGCAGCTCACCAAGCTTCCTTCTCAGTCACAGGGTTGTTTCCATTGAGCCGGGTGAATTCCCCTTCGGAATCTCAGAAACCTCCCAAAGGTTCTGTTACTGGGGAGAGGGGTAACTTACAAAAGAAATCCAAATGCCCCAGTGTTGTGTTTGGGGAAGGGGGTTTGGGAGAGAATGGGTCATGTGGACATATGGCTGAGTCCCTTCACTGTTCACCTGGAACTAGCATGGCATTATTGATTGGCTATAGCCCAATACAACATAAAATTTTTTAAAAAAATCCTAGACCCCCTTGGTGGTTTCCAATTTTTCTCAAGGCCCTAGAGCAATTGGACTGCACTTTTCCTACTTCACTGATACATATTTTTTTAAAATTAAGACAAAGTGAAAAATTGAAAACAAAATGATGAAATAATCTATGCCTCCCCACCCCCATGTCCTCTGCCTGCCTTTTGCCTATAGAAAATATTAGTTGAAGAATAAATTTAGTCAGGGAAGTGAGAGATGCAGAAGCAAATCAAAACAAAACAAAACAGTGATACAAGTCCAAATAATAATAATTTAGTTATTAAACAGAGTCAAATGAGTTTAGTTTCCCTTCAAGGGCTATAGATAATGTTCTGAGCCATATCCTGTAAGCTCTTTTATAGATACTGAAATAACATGAAAATAAAATTTACCCTAGTTCTGTTAAAGCATACAATTCAGGAAAACAGAAACACACACATATACATCTCTCAGAGAGACAGACAGTGAGAGAGTACTATAGGTAGAAGTCACAGAAATTCTCTGGGAATGGCAGCCCCAGTCTCTGTTCCTTGTGGAATCACCTGCTTAAGGTCCTTTTCTCCTCCTGTGTTGATAATGCTCATGTCTTCTTTTCTATCAATAGACTGTCCCCTGGCCATTGGCATAAAGTCAGTTAATGTAGAAGATAACTAAAGAGCTTTGAAAGGATCATATGACCCAGGATAGAAGAACTTAGAATGTAGGACTCAAATGATAAGTGGAAGAATATCAGTTTTGGTCTAATAAGGTTGTTAATTTAAGGGCTTCCCTGGTGGTCCAGTGGGTAAGGATGCCACCTTGCAGTGCAAGGGGCGCTGGTTCGATCCCTGGCCTGGGAAGATCCCACGTGCCAAGGAGCAGCTGGGCTGGTGTGTCCAATTGCAAGCCAGCGTTCTGGAGTGCATGCACCCAGAGCCAGTGCTGTGCAAGGAGAGAGGCCACTGCAATGGGAGGCCCACCCAGGCCAAAGAATAAAGATGGATGAAAATAAATAAAAAGCCAATAAAAGAGGTGAAAAAAAATTTTTTTTTAATTATAGATAGGATAAAACTGAGTAGAAAGTAAACACCATACAAACACAACTTCAAACAGGCAATGAAATATCTTAAAGTTCACACATAAACAGAAATGGTTAACCTAGTCATTTTTTAATATAGCCATATGACATTACACTACTGTTTTCCATCTATTCAATTAACAAAATAACGTTAAACAGTTAAACTACATATCAACAAGCTACATATTAACTCTGTTGCTTCTGGTTAGTAACCTTTATTGATCCAACTACAGTTAAACTTATTGATTCATTTATTTGTTCTGAAAATGGTTTCTGAGTATCAACTGTATGTTTTGCATAGTGACAAGAGCTGGATGTAGGAGTCAGGTAACACTGATCCTGCCTTGAAAAAGGTCTTTGTAATGATACGGAAATACACAGGACTTTAGGAGAGCACGGAAGTGGGATATTTATTGCAAAAAGAACAATATGTCAGGAAAGGCTTCCAATGTGGAAAGAAACATTAACTTAAATGTTAAGCAGAGAAATAAGAATCAGCTCTGAAATCAAAATAGTTAAGGGATTAAGAGAGCAGGATTAGCAAAACCACGGAGGAATGGATGAGGAATAGATAAACCAGAATGATTTATGCATGGGCTAAATATATTGGCTTCAAATAGTTTTCTATCCTCTGGAAAAAGATTTTATAATACAAATCAAGATAAATATGCTCATATATAGATGACTCTTAAAAAATACAGGTTGAAACTGTCTATCTTCACTTAGGTACTTTTTCTTTCCTTCGAAAACTGCCACACCAAGATACTTCATGATCTGAGGCTGGTTTATGAGAAGGGAAGACTGATTGTAAAGTCACACCTGGATTTTCACCTGCTTGGGAGTCAGCACCCCAACCCCTACTGTTGTCAAGGGTCAGCTGTACTTCGGTCCAGTAAGCTGAATGCTGAACGCATGTGGAAAAGACTATAGGGCAGGAGTGCTGGAAAGTTCACAATGTACAAACGTGCAAACCTCCTTAGCAGAGGCCATCCGTCAGCCCACCTGCATCTAGGCTAGAAGACATTCCAGTTTTACACTGGGCACCACAAGGCCCCCACATTTCTTCTACCTCACTGTCAGGATGAACAAACTGACCTACCCTATTTATGATTTTTATACTTGATGAATCATTGTATCAATTTCTCCCTCTTTTACTGAACCAACAATATCCAATACAATACTCAGAAATAAATCTGATGCCCAAGGTCTGCTTTCTCTAATACAGTAGCCATTGGCTGCACATGACTACTGAGTGTAAAATATGTCAGTATAACAGAAAAAAATCAATTCTCAGTTTTCTGTACTTAAGTTACATTTTGAATAGCCTCACAAGACAAGTGACTACCATACTCAGGAAATTCAGAAGAGCACTAGACAGCCATCCTTCTAACATAATTTGCTCGCCATTATAATCCCAGTCCCCAGTACAAAGCTCTATACATAATAGGAAGATAGGAGGTTCATTTTGAATGAACAAATGAATATGTAATAATTTTACCAATTCTGAGTCATAGCAGAAATTCAGATTTTTTCCCCAAGAGGTAAACTCATGTCTCAGTTTACCAGGCATGATCTTTATTTATGCCTATTGCTGTTGTGTAATTATTTATAATGTCTCTATAACCATTCTGTTCAGTTTCCCCATCTATAAAGTGAGAATAATTCCAGTATATATAAACAGACAAGGACAAAGCAGAAGAGTACAAAGTAAATGCTGTACAATTGTTCACTATATATATATATATACATTAAATGCAATTACATACATGTACAAAAATAAATAAATAAATAAATAATTTTAAAAAAAAAGTACATAGGTTTTGAGTGCTCAAAAAATTTACTGATAAGGTTCCAGGTTTTTAAAATAAACAGTTTGGAAACACTTAAAAAAAAAAAAAAGATATATTTAAAAACATACAGTTTGCATTTCTGAGTTTCTGTCTTAATAGCTACTATGGTATATTGCATGTGTGCTGAATGAATAAACTATTGACTGCTTTAAAACATATGTAAATATCAAATGTAATTATTTGATGAATGAACTGAATTACCATTTACTGTCCTGATAAGCTTGGGAAAAATTACCTAGTCTTTCTGTGCCTCAGTTTCTTTATTTTTTATGTATATGTCATTAGGTTTAGGCATATCAAATTGCTACCTGATTTAATGTAATATTAACTTTCACACTGAGCTATTGTGAAAATTAAAAGAGTTAACAATTGTGACAAAATTACTATTAAATGCAGTGCATATGACATTTATTAAGTGTTCGGTAATTCCTAGTTGTAAATAATGGATGTATGTACATAAAAACAGAATATTTTGAGAACTATATAGAGAAACTACGACTACTACTAATGTGACTGACGCACTGCTTACTGCGCTAAAAAGGCACTTACTACTAGTAATCAGATTCAATGAAATATTTCCCCAAGCCTCAAGTAAACAGTAAAAGATTGAAATCATGGCCTCAAATATTCAGAAATCATATTCATATAGGAGGCTGTTTACAAAGACCTTGTAGAGCAAGTCTAGGGGCTTTAGTTTCTAGCCCTTAAACTAATGGCTGTTTATTGTCTCAACACTGAGAATATTATACACAGGAGAGCTAATGATATTATCAACAAAGGATGAAAAAAGCAAATTTTAATAGCTCCTACCCTCCAGGAGCCCATCCCTAGTGGCAGGAAATCTTGAGGGAGCTTCCCATAGCTTTCAGCACACTTTTGATAATATCTCTTATACATGGAAACCTTAGGTAAAAACTCGTCAGTTTGGCAAGTGCCTCTGGTCATGACTAGTCATGCCTCTTGATCCATAGCATCTCTACAAGCAGCTCAGGAAATTAAGACTTGAACCCTGAGCAAGAGAGAGTCCAGGAATTGCTGTCTTGAACAGCCCCTACCATCACCATCAAGATTACCTTTAGACAGTTCATGGTCTAAAGCAGATATATAACTCAGACTAAGGTTTCCAAGTGAAGGGTGAGTATCTGAACTTCCAGAACCTTTAAATCTCAGGATATTTAGGGAGTCTACCCTCCTCACAATATTACAGGGATGTCCTAAAGCTATCTACAACTGGTTATTCTCTTTGTGATGTAACACCTCTGAAGGCAGAAAATTATCTTTTTCATAGTTCAACCCATATTATTTTCAGACCCATGTAATGGTTAGACAGCCTAGGTATTGAGTCAGCCATCTCAACTGATTGCACCTCCGCTCTTTGAGGTACACACAATAAATCGAATTCCAATTTATGTTATTAGGTGTGTAGGTACTTGGAGGGAATTATTTTGATCCAAATATATTTTTTTGGATGATGATAATTTGAAAGTAACCATTGGAAAGTAGAGCCCCCAGAGCTAAGTGCTTTCACCAGATGCATTTTACCTGTGTGACTGTTGCTTCCTTAATTTGAGATGGGATGGTTTTTAAATGAATTCATTGGCCTTCACTCCTATTCTGTGGGAAATCAATGCCTAGACCTGCTCGCTAAAAAGGCACTTACTACTAGTAATCAGATTCAATGAAATATTTCCCAAGCCTCAAGTAAACAGTAAAAGATTGAAATCATGGCCTCAAATATTCAGAAATCATATTCATATAGGAGGCTGTTTACAAAGACCTTGTAGAGCAAGTCTAGGGCTTTAGTTTCTAGCCCTTAAACTAATGGCTGTTTATTGTCTCAACACTGAGAATATTATACACAGGAGAGCTAATGATATTATCAACAAAGGATGAAAAAAGCAAATTTTAATAGCTCCTACCCTCCAGGAGCCCATCCCTAGTGGCAGGAAATCTTGAGGGAGCTTCCCATAGCTTTCAGCACACTTTTGATAATATCTCTTATACATGGAAACCTTAGGTAAAAACTCGTCAGTTTGGCAAGTGCCTCTGGTCATGACTAGTCATGCCTCTTGATCCATAGCATCTCTACAAGCAGCTCAGGAAATTAAGACTTGAACCCTGAGCAAGAGAGAGTCCAGGAATTGCTGTCTTGAACAGCCCCTACCATCACCATCAAGATTACCTTTAGACAGTTCATGGTCTAAAGCAGATATATAACTCAGACTAAGGTTTCCAAGTGAAGGGTGAGTATCTGAACTTCCAGAACCTTTAAATCTCAGGATATTTAGGGAGTCTACCCTCCTCACAATATTACAGGGATGTCCTAAAGCTATCTACAACTGGTTATTCTCTTTGTGATGTAACACCTCTGAAGGCAGAAAATTATCTTTTTCATAGTTCAACCCATATTATTTTCAGACCCATGTAATGGTTAGACAGCCTAGGTATTGAGTCAGCCATCTCAACTGATTGCACCTCCGCTCTTTGAGGTACACACAATAAATCGAATTCCAATTTATGTTATTAGGTGTGTAGGTACTTGGAGGGAATTATTTTGATCCAAATATATTTTTTTGGATGATGATAATTTGAAAGTAACCATTGGAAAGTAGAGCCTCCAGAGCTAAGTGCTTTCACCAGATGCATTTTACCTGTGTGACTGTTGCTTCCTTAATTTGAGATGGGATGGTTTTTAAAATGAATTCATTGGCCTTCACTCCTATTCTGTGGGTCAGCACCACAGTCACTATGTCCTGGGAGACCTGCTCAGTCACATGAACCACACTGTCTAGTCGGCCTCCTCTGCTGTCTCTAGACTGTAACAGTCTGAAGAGCAGGACCTCTGTCTTATTCAGCTCTCTGAGAGTCCACTGCAACCTCTGTGATGACAGACTGTTACACTCTATATAACATTAAAGGCTATCAGATCCACAGGCTGACAATATCTTCTTGAATCCTTATCATCATAACAGTGTCTGTGACTCCTCTCTGTGTTAACATTGCATATGAATTTCATAATGCTTTCTTCTATGGCCTCCTTCCAGCTATTAATAGAATATTTTTCAAGACAAGACTAAGTATACAGTACCATGGAATGATATTGCCAAATTTCTCAATTTATGTTTAATCTTTAGATTGTCTGTGAATTCACTGAACTCTTACATCATTTTTATTTTTACTTATCACGTGCAACTTTATCCCTGTGTAGATTATCACAAGAGATTTAGCAAATGCTTTATTGAAATAAATATAACCTGGGACTATAGCAGTCTTTCACTTTATTAATCTAGTGAAACTAAGGAAAAATTCTGGATATACCTTTAATTCTGGGTATAGCTTTGAATGGCTATGAATCATAACATTATAACAGCTCAAAACTTTGTTTTTTTATTTCTTAAATAGGTATTTTTCTCAGGATTCATTCACTTCTTAGATAGATCAGACAAAAATAAGAAAAGGCCATTAATGGGAATTCTGCACATGTAACAATCATGAGTAACATTGTTATACTAAGCATAGCTAAGAATCATTTTGAAATTTGGAAAGCATTAATTTATACTAGTAATTCAGTATAACCCCTAGGTATTTTGTGTACTGTGAGATTTGTAAGGCAGATATTTATTATTACTTTCAGGATTATTTTGATCCAAATATATTTTTGGATGATGATAATTTGAAAGTAACCATTGGAAAGTAGAGCCCCAGAGCTAAGTGCTTTCACCAGATGCATTTTACCTGTGTGACTGTTGCTTCCTTAATTTGAGATGGGATGGTTTTTAAAATGAATTCATTGGCCTTCACTCCTATTCTGTGGGTCAGCACCACAGTCACTATGTCCTGGGAGACCTGCTCAGTCACATGAACCACACTGTCTAGTCGGCCTCCTCTGCTGTCTCTAGACTGTAACAGTCTGAAGAGCAGGACCTCTGTCTTATTCAGCTCTCTGAGAGTCCACTGCAACCTCTGTGATGACAGACTGTTACACTCTATATAACATTAAAGGCTATCAGATCCACAGGCTGACAATATCTTCTTGAATCCTTATCATCATAACAGTGTCTGTGACTCCTCTCTGTGTTAACATTGCATATGAATTTCATAATGCTTTCTTCTATGGCCTCCTTCCAGCTATTAATAGAATATTTTTCAAGACAAGACTAAGTATACAGTACCATGGAATGATATTGCCAAATTTCTCAATTTATGTTTAATCTTTAGATTGTCTGTGAATTCACTGAACTCTTACATCATTTTTATTTTTACTTATCACGTGCAACTTTATCCCTGTGTAGATTATCACAAGAGATTTAGCAAATGCTTTATTGAAATAAATATAACCTGGGACTATAGCAGTCTTTCACTTTATTAATCTAGTGAAACTAAGGGAAAATTCTGGATATACCTTTAATTCTGGGTATAGCTTTGAATGGCTATGAATCATAACATTATAACAGCTCAAAACTTTGTTTTTTTATTTCTTAAATAGGTATTTTTTCTCAGGATTCATTCACTTCTTAGATAGATCAGACAAAAATAAGAAAAGGCCATTAATGGGAATTTTGCACATGTAACAATCATGAGTAACATTGTTATACTAAGCATAGCTAAGAATCATTTTGAAATTTGGAAAGCATTAATTTATACTAGTAATTTAGTATAACCCCTAGGTATTTTGTGTACTGTGAGATTTGTAAGGCAGATATTTATTATTATTTTCAGGATTATTTTGTTCTTGATTTCAGAAATTTTTACTCAAACAATTTGAGATTTAAGAAAATCTCTTGAAAAAGAAATCCAAAATGTTTGCAATCTGTTAATTTATGAAAACTTTGGTTTTAAGTCATAAAAGTATTAAGACTTTCTTTGTTAAAAAATAAAACTTTAAATGTTTTAATATATATGAGACATTAAATATACAAAGGAAAAACTCAAACTTTACTGGAAGATCTGAAATGATAAAACATCATTAATATTTCTTTGAATGTTTCTATGCTCTATTAAACTTATACTATCTCATGCATATGATTTTGAAATGAAATGCACTTAATCATTAATATTTTTGAATGTTTGTCTATTACACTTATGACAATTATTTTAAGCATATGTTTTGGAAATGTGCTGACAACTACTTAATCTACAGTTACTTTGAGATGAGATCCATCATACAATGGTGTTCTCAGCCTTCAAACTCTTTTTCTGGGAGGAAGGGGAGGCTTTCTGTTAGATATATGGGATCTTAGTTTCCCGAACTGGGATTTAACCTCCAACTCCTGCAGTGGAAGCATGCAGTTCAATCCCCTAGACTTCAGGGAATTCCCCAAACTCATATTATTCAATGTTAAATTTAGAATACTTTTCAAGGTATGACATATCTAAGGACAACTTAAGTGTGAATAACATACATTCAGCATATCAATAAACTTAGCAAAGAGAAGTTCTGCAACGATACATTGCCATGGAAAGATAAAACTGCAACACCAATCCATGCGAAGTGGTTTTTTTTGTTGTTGTTGTTTTTTCCATATGAAGCTGTAAATGGCGATGGTAACTTAACTTAGTTGGGCTTCCCTGGTGGCTCAGATGGTAAAGAATGTGCCTTCCAATGCAGGAGACCAAGGTTTGATCCCTGGGTGGGGGAGGTCCCCTGGAGAAGGGAATGGCAACCCAATTCAGTACTGTTACCTGGAGAATTCCATGGACAGAGGAGCCTGGCAGGCTACTGTTTTAATGGGGGTGGTAACATACCCTAACCCTTAATTTTTAGGAGCAGGTCTAATTGATCAACAACATTTTTAATACTGCATATATCATGTTTCTAAAGTCAGATATATTTGTACCTAGGAAGGTGAACAGTTTTGCCCAATGTTATCACTTAAAAAAAAATCACAATGCAATTTGCAATGTCCTGCTAGCCAGGCCTGCTGGGCCTCACTCTAAATGATACTCTTCATAATCATGAGTGAAAGCTATGCCTACTGATGAAATCTGTCAATAACAAGAGGGTGGCAGAAAATACATGTTAGAATCATTATTACAATCTTTTTCCAACTCTTATGCTCTTTGTGTCTAGCAGGTGTTTTCCACATTTTTGATTTTAAGATAATATTTCCAGAAGATATCCATATTAGTTCAAGTTCTTGATTACTATTTTTACTTCTTAAGGCTATGTCAGTTTTTCTTATCTGTACTATTAGGAAATCATGAACCATACGTATATTGAAAAACCACAGCAACTGCTACCAAATCACTTAAAGTCATTGGAAAGCAATTTTCCTTCAAGTAAAATTTTTTTAAAAAATGGAAAAAAAAAAAAAAAGAAAAATACAAGAAAACAACAGATAGAAGACACTCCAGAAAATTTTCTCTGAATTTTAGTTTCCTTTTCTCTAAAATGGGAATAATACACTCATAAGTGTGCTGAGACACTATTTATAAAAGTCCTTGAGTAGCACATGATATACACTAGTTTTTGATACACCAATAATCTCTGATGGTTACATCTCTTTCACATCAAGTCACCACACTGTGCTGTGCATGAAATCACCCATCAGTTTTTTCCAAACCCATATCCCAGAGATAGAACAATACAAATACTGTGTCTGCTTTGGTCTCTTGTGCCTGTGGGGGAGTGTTCTGTTTTGAAGGTGAGTATAAAGACACCAAGACCACACACAAACAGCTGCTATAGCCTAAGTACGCAAGGCTGACCTTACTCTGCAGTCCTGGTTTCCCAGACAGGTCATACAAAGTACTTATCACTTTTTTGGGGATGAATGAATTTAGGCTTTAATATTTCACACTTCTGAATTCTCCTTATTGGGAAACCCATGCCCTTCCTGGATGTGGAGTTCAAGTTGAATGAGACTTATTGTTAGCCACCCAGCTAAGTTCCAGAGCTACTCAATCTGTATTTTTGTATTCACTGCTGGGGACCAGTTGTCAATACACTACTGTCAGTACTGTATATTAATTTTTACACAATGCAATTTGCAATGTCCTGCTAGCCAGGCCTGCTGGGCCTCACTCTAAATGATACTCTTCATAATCATGAGTGAAAGCTATGCCTACTGATGAAATCTGTCAATAACAAGAGGGTGGCAGAAAATACATGTTAGAATCATTATTACAATCTTTTTCCAACTCTTATGCTCTTTGTGTCTAGCAGGTGTTTTCCACATTTTTGATTTTAAGATAATATTTCCAGAAGATATCCATATTAGTTCAAGTTCTTGATTACTATTTTTACTTCTTAAGGCTATGTCAGTTTTTCTTATCTGTACTATTAGGAAATCATGAACCATACGTATATTGAAAAACCACAGCAACTGCTACCAAATCACTTAAAGTCATTGGAAAGCAATTTTCCTTCAAGTAAAATTTTTTTAAAAAATTGAAAAAAAAAAAAGAAAAACACAAGAAAACAACAGATAGAAGACACTCCAGAAAATCTTCTCTGAATTTTAGTTTCCTTTTCTCTAAAATGGGAATAATACACTCATAAGTGTGCTGAGACACTATTTATAAAAGTCCTTGAGTAGCACATGATATACACTAGTTTTTGATACACCAATAATCTCTGATGGTTACATCTCTTTCACATCAAGTCATCACACTGTGCTGTGCATGAAATCACCCATCAGTTTTTTCCAAACCCATATCCCAGAGATAGAACAATACAAATACTGTGTCTGCTTTGGTCTCTTGTGCCTGTGGGGGAGTGTTCTGTTTTGAAGGTGAGTATAGACACCAAGACCACACACAAACAGCTGCTATAGCCTAAGTACGCAAGGCTGACCTTACTCTGCAGTCCTGGTTTCCCAGACAGGTCATACAAAGTACTTATCACTTTTTTGGGGATGAATGAATTTAGGCTTTAATATTTCACACTTCTGAATTCTCCTTATTGGGAAACCCATGCCCTTCCTGGATGTGGAGTTCAAGTTGAATGAGACTTATTGTTAGCCACCCAGCTAAGTTCCAGAGCTACTCAATCTGTATTTTTGTATTCACTGCTGGGGACCAGTTGTCAATACACTACTGTCAGTACTGTATATTAATTTCTCTAATTATATTAATTACTGTGAATAGTTTTTCTGATATAACAAAGAGTTTAAGATAGAAGAGCACATATGAGGAGCTGAAATAGAATGGAAGGTTAGACAGAAAGGTCTTATTTGGCATCCTTGATTATTTACTTAGTATATGCTTACGTGTGTGCCTAAGTCACTTCAGTCATGTCTTACCCTTTGCAATCCTATGGACGGTAGCCCACCGGGCTCCTCTGTCCATGGGGATTCTCTAGGAAAGAATACTGGAGTGGACTGTGAAACTCTCGTCCAGGGGATCTTCCCCACCCAGGGATCAAACTTGTGTCTCCTGTGGCTCCTGCCTTGCAGGCAGATTCTTTACCGCTGAGCCACCAGACCACCTGTGGGGAAATGTCCAACTACTATAGTGTATTAGTCATCCAACATGTAAAACAGGCATACTAGTATTTGTTATGCTGAAGAGTTGAGAGGAATATAAACTCTTGGAAGGTTCTTATAATACAGTTAAAAGGGAATTTCTTTGGCTGTATAGTAACTGGGCAGTACTGAGATGCACTGGGAGGGTGCTTTAGTTTGATAGCGTAGAACAAACAAAGGATAGTTCTATCTCATATTTATCAACATTTACATGTTCTATATTATTGATATCCACTTTGACCACTAACATAGATTAGGAACAGACAGAGAACTGGAGCTATCTGGTTGAAAACTCTTGGTTTCTATATTACACATTATTGTGTTGTAGGACAATAAATATTTATTTCAATTTTTCTTTTCTTCCATAAAATTCCCAGAGGAAAATGGCAGCAGGAAATCACACCTCAGTGACCGAGCTCATCCTCGCTGGGCTCACAGAACAGCCACAACTCCAGCTGCCCCTTTTCCTTCTCTTCCTAGGAATCTATGTGCTCACGGTGGTGGGGAACCTGGGCATGATCACACTGATAGGGTTCAGTTCTCACCTGCACACCCCCATGTATTATTTCCTGAGCAATTTGTCCTTTATTGACCTCTGTCAGTCTACTGTTTTAGGCTTTAATAGTTCACACTTCTGAATTCTCCTTATTGGGAAACCCATGCCCTTCCTGGATGTGGAGTTCAAGTTGAATGAGACTTATTGT
The DNA here is from genome assembly GCA_022376925.1 of Tragulus kanchil. NCBI lineage: Eukaryota > Metazoa > Chordata > Mammalia > Artiodactyla > Tragulidae > Tragulus > Tragulus kanchil. Next base: position 153,156,716 of record JAIOJX010000006.1, read on the forward strand.
TAGCCACCCAGCTAAGTTCCAGAGCTACTCAATCTGTATTTTTGTATTCACTGCTGGGGACCAGTTGTCAATACACTACTGTCAGTACTGTATATTAATTTCTCTAATTATATTAATTACTGTGAATAGTTTTTCTGATATAACAAAGAGTTTAAGATAGAAGAGCACATATGAGGAGCTGAAATAGAATGGAAGGTTAGACAGAAAGGTCTTATTTGGCATCCTTGATTATTTACTTAGTATATGCTTACGTGTGTGCCTAAGTCACTTCAGTCATGTCTTACCCTTTGCAATCCTATGGACGGTAGCCCACCGGGCTCCTCTGTCCATGGGGATTCTCTAGGAAAGAATACTGGAGTGGACTGTGAAACTCTCGTCCAGGGGATCTTCCCCACCCAGGGATCAAACTTGTGTCTCCTGTGGCTCCTGCCTTGCAGGCAGATTCTTTACCGCTGAGCCACCAGACCACCTGTGGGGAAATGTCCAACTACTATAGTGTATTAGTCATCCAACATGTAAAACAGGCATACTAGTATTTGTTATGCTGAAGAGTTGAGAGGAATATAAACTCTTGGAAGGTTCTTATAATACAGTTAAAAGGGAATTTCTTTGGCTGTATAGTAACTGGGCAGTACTGAGATGCACTGGGAGGGTGCTTTAGTTTGATAGCGTAGAACAAACAAAGGATAGTTCTATCTCATATTTATCAACATTTACATGTTCTATATTATTGATATCCACTTTGACCACTAACATAGATTAGGAACAGACAGAGAACTGGAGCTATCTGGTTGAAAACTCTTGGTTTCTATATTACACATTATTGTGTTGTAGGACAATAAATATTTATTTCAATTTTTCTTTTCTTCCATAAAATTCCCAGAGGAAAATGGCAGCAGGAAATCACACCTCAGTGACCGAGCTCATCCTCGCTGGGCTCACAGAGCAGCCACAACTCCAGCTGCCCCTTTTCCTTCTCTTCCTAGGAATCTATGTGCTCACGGTGGTGGGGAACCTGGGCATGATCACACTGATAGGGTTCAGTTCTCACCTGCACACCCCCATGTATTATTTCCTGAGCAATTTGTCCTTTATTGACCTCTGTCAGTCTACTGTTATTACCCCCAAAATGCTGGTGAACTTTGTGACAGAGAAGAATATTATCTCTTACCCAGCATGTATGACTCAACTCTTCTTTCTTGTTTTTGTTATATCAGAATGCCATACACTGGCTGTAATGGCATATGATCGGTATGTTGCCATCTGTAATCCCTTGCTTTACAATGTTACCATGTCTTATCAGCTCTGTTCTCGCATGGTCATCGGGGTGTATATCGTGGGCTTGACTGGTGCCACAGCTCACACAGGCTGCATGCTAAGAGTGCTTTTCTGCAAGGCTGATATAATCAACCATTACTTCTGTGATCTTTTCCCTTTACTGGAGCTCTCCTGCTCCAGTACTTATATCAATGAAGTGGTAGTTTTATGTTTCAGTGCATTTAATATCTTCATCCCAATCCTGGCCATCCTCAGCTCCTACATCTTCATCATTTCCAGCATCCTTCACATTTGCTCCACGGAGGGCAGGTCCAAAGCCTTCAGCACCTGCAGCTCCCACATCTCAGCTGTTGCTGTTTTCTATGGATCTGCAGCATTCATGTACCTGCAGCCGTCATCAGTCAGCTCCATGGATCAAGGGAAAGTGTCCTCTGTGTTTTATACTATTGTTGTGCCCATGCTGAATCCCCTGATCTACAGCCTCAGGAATAAGGATGTTAAAGTTGCCCTCAAGAAGATCTTTGATAAAAAAGTTTCTTATGAAAATTAATAATTTGCCTTGGCAAAATTTATAATTTCCTGAGAACGTTTGGTAAGGAAACAGTCCAGACACAGGAATGTATGCCCATAAGTACTGAGATTACTGCTACTTCTTGATTATTTGGGATGAAAGTTCCAGGGAAAGGACTAGATTCACAGTGTTAGTCATATGGAGAGAAGCATATGACTTTTTGAGAATATCTCAGAGTCCATCTGTCCATAAAAATCTGTATTACTTCTAAACATTAAAACAATGTTCAAAGGCCTTCATGTGGATGATTATATGCATGGAATATGGAACATGGAACTTTTAAAGTCAAGACTTATTCATCTTTAAGTTTTTAATTTTAAATGTTTACTTTTATTTTTTTTTTTTTTCTTGGTTGCACTGTGCTTCTTGTGGGACCTTTGTTTCCCAACCAGGAACTGAACTCAGGTCCACAGCATTGAAAACATGAAGTTCTAAACACTGGACTGCCAGGGAAGTCCCAAGACTTACTTAATTCAAGGAATAAATCCATCTGATCAGTAATTCCTGACCTTCTCAATACGTTGGGTCCCTGGAACTATTCATTAACAAGACAAATGTCTCTAAAGTCACTTGAGAGCCAATGTGGGTGGGGAAGGGGGGTCAGAGGGAAATTCTAATTGTTTCGTTTCCCAAGAGATGATAGTTGTGGGAAATGTTCTAAAGGGAAGTAATAATTATTTGATCCTCAATAGACTCTTGGCATCAATAGCCAGAGTATAAAATCACTGTAATATGAACCACCTTTGCACAGGGTCATCGGCTTCATTGGAGGTCAGGACCAGTGGTTCACAGTCATTACACCACAGATTGTAGACTAGGACCCTCCACTCCAGGAAATCCTTGCAAGGTTAGTACTCAGAAGTACCCACCATCATCGTCAGCACCATTTTTACTTTCAGAGCATTGGGATGAAACATACAGCTCTGAAGTTTGGGGGAAGAGGGAGCATGTCTAAACCCCAGTCCTGAATTTAAAAATTCTAGATCCTCTATCCCGAGTCGAGAAGATCCCCTGGAGGAGGGAATGGCAACCCACTCCAGTGTTCTTGCGTGGAGAATCCCAGGGACAGAGGAGTCTGGTGGGCTACAGTCCATAGGGTTGCAAAGAGCTGGGCATGCCTGAGTGACTAACACACACAGACCTCAGCAAGCCCAGGGCACTGACAGATGTAGGTACTTAATTTTCTATCTTTACCTGTCCTCACTCTAATATTCATGCTTCCTTCTAGAGGAGCGAAGATTTCCTTATAATCTACCTGTCCCAACAGGATAAAATTATGGCCACCAACTCTTTGTTTAACTAACCACAACTCAGGCAGTGTCAGAGCTTTGTTGTCCACGTATGCGGAGGCTATGCTAATTTCTCACTTAAATTTCTTTCAGTAAATTTAAAAAAATATCATATTTATCAATACTTTCTGTATGTAAGGCATGGAGCCAAACACTGTTTAGTACAGAAAAAAAAAAATGAATAACTCTCAATAATTAGTACAGATTTAAGTATGTGTTAAATGTAACAAAAAATGGGCACATAGAAAATGGTCTTATTAACTGGGGCTTCCACTATTATAGTCCTTCACTAAAGGGTACTGACTGTTAAACAGCTTTCACAGGATAAAGGGGATAGAGAGAAAAATGCTGAAAGAATCTGATGAGTCAAAAATGATAGCACACCATGTTTTTTTATTTTATGAAATAATTAAATCATATGATAGCTGTTGGGACATAAAAAAAAGCTTTTGTTGTTGGATGCAATACTTTTTTAAATGACAAAGAAATTGGTTTGACCTTATTTAGGGACCATGGCTAATATTGCTAATCGATAAATAATATTGATAACTTTGGAAGTTAATATTAAGTCAAAAAATAATTAAAATCTATTTTACCATACGTGCTGTAGAAAGGAGCAACAAGAAGATGTACTAAGGACAAGAAAATTTAAAGCTCTGGCCATCATTATGGAATGAAAATGCTGATCAAATGAAAGATATAACAGAAAAATTCAACAGATTAAAATAACATTGACATTTTCTTACCAAGAGCCAATGACTGCACTAAGCTTGCAGTGGGAATCATTTAACTTAATTTTCACATGAAACACATACTGGTGTTTTTGTTTCTTCAGAGTGTTGGAGAGTAGATGTAACTAACACAAGGTTACAGAGCAAATGAAGTGAAATTGTTAGTTGCTCAGTCGTGTCTGACTCTTTGTGATCCCATGGACTGTAGCCCATGAGGATCCTCTGTTTTGGGGATTCTCCAGGCAAGAATATTCCATTCTTCAAGGGATCTTTTGGACCCAAGAATCGAACCAGATCTCTTGCACTGCAGGCATATTCCTTATAATCTACCTGTCCCAACAGGATAAAATGATGGCCACCAACTCTTTGTTTAACTAACCACAACTCAGGCAGTGTCAGAGCTTTGTTGTCCACGTATGCGGAGGCTATGCTAATTTCTCACTTAAATTTCTTTCAGTAAATTTAACAAAATATCATATTTATCAATACTTTCTGTATGTAAGGCATGGAGCCAAACACTGTTTAGTACAGAAAAAAAAAAAATGAATAACTCTCAATAATTAGTACAGATTTAAGTATGTGTTAAATGTAACAAAAAATGGGCACATAGAAAATGGTCTTATTAACTGGGGCTTCCACTATTATAGTCCTTCACTAAAGGGTACTGACTGTTAAACAGCTTTCACAGGATAAAGGGGATAGAGAGAAAAATGCTGAAAGAATCTGATGAGTCAAAAATGATAGCACACCATGTTTTTTTATTTTATGAAATAATTAAATCATATGATAGCTGTTGGGACATAAAAAAAAGCTTTTGTTGTTGGATGCAATACTTTTTTAAATGACAAAGAAATTGGTTTGACCTTATTTAGGGACCATGGCTAATATTGCTAATCGATAAATAATATTGATAACTTTGGAAGTTAATATTAAGTCAAAAAATAATTAAAATCTATTTTACCATACGTGCTGTAGAAAGGAGCAACAAGAAGATGTACTAAGGACAAGAAAATTTAAAGCTCTGGCCATCATTATGGAATGAAAATGCTGATCAAATGAAAGGTATAACAGAAAAATTCAACAGATTAAAATAACATTGACATTTTCTTACCAAGAGCCAATGACTACACTAAGCTTGCAGTGGGAATCATTTAACTTAATTTTCACATGAAACACATACTGGTGTTTTTGTTTCTTCAGAGTGTTGGAGAGTAGATGTAACTAACACAAGGTTACAGAGCAAATGAAGTGAAATTGTTAGTTGCTCAGTCGTGTCTGACTCTTTGTGATCCCATGGACTGTAGCCCATGAGGATCCTCTGTTTTGGGGATTCTCCAGGCAAGAATATTCCATTCTTCAAGGGATCTTTTGGACCCAAGAATCGAACCAGATCTCTTGCACTGCAGGCATATTCTTAACCATCTGAGACACCAGGGAAAGCCCTGAATCTTCTGTTAATTAATTATAGATAGTATACAGCATTATTCCTTATTCTGAGTGAAATAAAACATCTTATGCAATTTGACATGAATATCATTAACATATACATTTAGAATATGAGAAGAAGGAAAAAGTCCTCAGAAATAAAAGTACTAATCATCATTATGGCTGATTTTAAAAATCTATAAATGGATGTTTTCTCTTAAAAAGTTATGGAGTCTTTGAATTCTAAGGTTTGTCAAATTCATATCTCCTTCTCTGATTCAACAAGAATCCCAGAGTAGCAGGAGAGACTCAAGAGATTCCTGCTTTATGTATGTCTTCTAATGAGGGGTCAAATCAAAATCTCTGTAGAATTATCGCCCCTCCCCACTGTCATACCATACATCATATCTACACTCATTATTTTTATTTTTAAACTTAGAACCTCGAAGAGGATAATGGACCCTGGAAATCACACCTCAGTGACTGAGTTCATCCTCGCTGGGCTCACAGAACAGCCACAACTCCAGCTGCCCCTTTTCCTTCTCTTCCTAGGAATCTATGTGCTCACGGTGGTGGGGAACCTGGGCATGATCACACTGATAGGGCTCAGTTCTCACCTGCACACCCCCATGTACTATTTCCTCATCAACTTGTCCTTTATTGATCTCTGTCATTCCACTGTCATTACCCCCAAAATGCTGGTGAACTTTGTGGCACAGAAGAACATCATCTCCTACTCTGAATGCATGACTCAGCTTTATTTCTTCCTCATTTTTGCTATTGCAGAGTGTCACATGTTGGCTGCGATGGCATATGACCGCTATGTGGCCATCTGCAATCCCTTGCTTTACAATGTCACCATGTCTTATCAAGTCTGCTTCCACCTCACAGTGGGAGTTTATATTTTGGGAATCATTGGATCTACAATCCATACAGGTAGATGAACTCATCTGAGACACCAGGAAAGCCCTGAATCCTCTGTTTTGGGATTCTCCAGGCAAGAATATTCCATTCTTCAAGGGATCTTTTGGACCCAAGAATCGAACCAGATCTCTTGCACTGCAGGCATATTCTTAACCATCTGAGACACCAGGGAAAGCCCTGAATCTTCTGTTAATTAATTATAGATAGTATACAGCATTATTCCTTATTCTGAGTGAAATAAAACATCTTATGCAATTTGACATGAATATCATTAACATATACATTTAGAATATGAGAAGAAGGAAAAAGTCCTCAGAAATAAAAGTACTAATCATCATTATGGCTGATTTTAAAAATCTATAAATGGATGTTTTCTCTTAAAAAGTTATGGAGTCTTTGAATTCTAAGGTTTGTCAAATTCATATCTCCTTCTCTGATTCAACAAGAATCCCAGAGTAGCAGGAGAGACTCAAGAGATTCCTGCTTTATGTATGTCTTCTAATGAGGGGTCAAATCAAAATCTCTGTAGAATTATCGCCCCTCCCCACTGTCATAACATACATCATATCTACACTCATTATTTTTATTTTTAAACTTAGAACCTCGAAGAGGATAATGGACCCTGGAAATCACACCTCAGTGACTGAGTTCATCCTCGCTGGGCTCACAGAACAGCCACAACTCCAGCTGCCCCTTTTCCTTCTCTTCCTAGGAATCTATGTGCTCACGGTGGTGGGGAACCTGGGCATGATCACACTGATAGGGCTCAGTTCTCACCTGCACACCCCCATGTACTATTTCCTCATCAACTTGTCCTTTATTGATCTCTGTCATTCCACTGTCATTACCCCCAAAATGCTGGTGAACTTTGTGGCACAGAAGAACATCATCTCCTACTCTGAATGCATGACTCAGCTTTATTTCTTCCTCATTTTTGCTATTGCAGAGTGTCACATGTTGGCTGCGATGGCATATGACCGCTATGTGGCCATCTGCAATCCCTTGCTTTACAATGTCACCATGTCTTATCAAGTCTGCTTCCACCTCACAGTGGGAGTTTATATTTTGGGAATCATTGGATCTACTATCCATACAGGATTTATGCTGAGACTCTTTTTCTGCAAGACCAATGTGGTTAACCACTATTTCTGTGATCTCTTTCCACTCTTGGAGCTATCCTGTTCTAGCACCTATGTCAATGAATTATTGGTTCTAGTCTTGAGTGCATTTAATATCTTGACCCCTGCTTTAGCTATTCTTGCTTCATATGTCTTCATTATTTCCAGCATCCTTCAAATCCATTCCACGGAGGGCAGGTCCAAAGCCTTCAGCACCTGCAGCTCCCACATCTCAGCTGTTGTTGTTTTCTATGGATCTGCAGCATTCATGTACCTGCAGCCATCATCAGTTGGCTCCATGGACCAAGGGAAAGTGTCCTCTGTGTTTTACACCTGCATTGTGCCCACATTAAACCCCCTGATTTATAGTCTGCGAAATAGGGATGTGAAATTTGCTCTGAAAAAAATTGTAGCCAGTGTAAAATGTATATAAACAGAAACAATATAATGATGGCATAGCAGTCACTTGGTCTCTAAGATACATTATGTATTAAGCTAACTATTCATGAAAAATGAAGGATACTCCCCTATGGAGTACATCTTTTAAATTCTTTTCTAGTCCACTTTTTGAACCTATATTGCAATTTTTTTTTTTTTTAACAAGTGAAGTAGTTTTTTTTTTTTTTTTTTTTTTTAAAGATTTATTTATTTATTTACTTTGGGCGGGGGTCGGGATGGGGAGGGAGGGGAGTGAGTGGGCCACTTCTATTGGTCTTTCATTTCTCTATTTTCATTCGTCTTCGTTCTTTGGTTCCTGTGGGCCTCCCATTGCGGTGGCGTCTGTCGTTGCAGAGCACCAGCTCTGGGTGCATGTGCTCCAGAGCTCTGGTTCAGTGATTGGACACAGCAGTCCAGCCGCTCCGCAGCACGTGGGATCTTCCCAGGCCAGGGCTCGAACCGGTGCCCCTTGCACTGCAAGGTCACCGTGTCCTTACCCACTGGACCACCAGGGGAAGCCCCTATATTGCAATATTTTATATAAAATCATAATCTGATTATGAATAGGGTAAAAAACTCCTGAGGGAAAACAGGAAGAATAACATTGAGTAGGAAGATGATGATGATTTTGAAGTTAATCATAGTAACCTATATTATCAATTTTATGAACTATTAAACACTATGTGCACCATTTAAATGGATAAATTTATTTGATATTCACAGTAGTAAGTAAGCAAGTTCTCATATTATTTCCCTTTAGAGGTGGAAAAAATTAACAGTGTTTAGTTTGAGTAAATGCCATGGCCCTAAGTATAGCAAACGATAAGTTCTGGACAGTTTGGCTCCAGAACCCATGATTTTACTCAAAGTGATATTTTCGCCCTAGGCAATTGTGAGCAAGTCTAAAGCCTCCCTAGGAATTTTCTTCTCCACATCAAACAGCCTCTGTTCCCTGTAAGACTGTGTTGCTTTCATCCAAATCTCTTCCATGCTATTTTCCTATTTAGTTCTTCTGACATCATGAAAACAATCAAAAACATTCAAATCTAACTTCATCAAAGCAAAAGGAAAACATTCATTATAGCCTCATATTAGAGATCGCTGGTGGTGCTAGTGGTGAAGAATCCGTCTGCTAATGCAGGACACTCAAGAGACGCAGGTTCAATCCGTGGATTGGGAAGATCCCCCTGGAGTAGGGAATGGCAACCCATTCTAGTATTCTTGCCTGGAAAATTTCATGGACAGAGGAGCCTGACAAGCTATAGTCCATGGGGCTACAAAGAGTCAGACGTGACTGAGCACACATTAGGGATTTGACTGTTATACTTGATAAAATAAAGCAATATATAGCAGTAATGTTTTTAAAACAGCCTCAACAACATTGGCCTGTCTTTAGATGAGACATACTATAACTCTTTATGAAGCAAATGCCCATGAAAGCCAACAGCCCTGCGAAATTGTATTACTGTCATATGGTTCCTGCTCTTTTGCCCATAATGTACAAATAATTACCACTTCATGTTAATTGTATCTTTGAAATATCTCTTTGCCTTCCTTATTTTATTGATTACTGCTTCTGTGCATTTAACATCTTGTAACTATGAGTTCTCAGGAGATAGTCTAAATACTCAGTTGTTTTCTGTCTCTTCCCCAAGTCATCTTATTATTTCCCTGGTTGATGTTCTTTGGCTAGTCTGTTGTCTTGTTCACCTGTCCTAACAAGCACAGATACACTGAGAAAATTAAAACAGTGGCTTTTATGAAACTCTTAGCAGTTTTATAATTGTATAGTTATTTATTAAAGGCCTGGTTTCCTTCCATTTTTGAACTCTTTCTCTATTGGTTTACTCTTATGAGACTCAACTGAACAAGCCTGGCTGTTGACTACAGCCAGGTAACCTAGCGTGTCCTCTGAGAAGCAGTCACAAAATTCAGAATTCCAGATAAGGATATAAGCCCCCTTCCAGAAAATACCTAGAAGCTGGAGTGAGGGACAAGGTGAGTGCAGACCTGTTGCCCTCTCACTTCCATCCCAGAGAATATTCAATAACCCCTCAATGTGTGTCTTTTTGCAGCTCCAAAGGTGACTCAGTGGTCAAGAATTTCCAGCCAATGTAGGTTCAATCTCTGGGTCAGGAAGATCCCCTGCGAGAGGAAATCACAAGCCACTCTGGTATTTTTGCCTGGAAAATCACATGGACAGAGTCTTGTGGGCTACAGTCCATGGAATTGCAAAGAGTAGCACATGACTGAGCAGCTGAGTACACAATGTGTATCTCCTTAAACTCCTGTTCTTCTTGCCAATGGTGTGTGTGTGTGTGTGTGTGTGTGTGTGTGTTGAGTCAATCAGTTGTGTCTGATTCTTTGCGACCCCATGGATGGCTGGGCTCCTCTGACTATGATTCTCCATGGAAGAACACTGGATTGGGTTGCGATTTTCTCCTCTCTTCCTGACCCAGAGACTGAACCCTTGTCTCTTGTATTGCAAGCAAATTCTTTACCCTCTGAGCCACCACAGAAGCCTGGCTTTTGTTTAAAGTTAGCAAAAAAAGCCTTTTAATTAATTTATTTATTTATTTGCCAAAAGCCTAGATGCTTTCCTGTCAGTTGCTTTGACCTCAGCTCTGGGATGGGTAAGTCTGCCTGTGTTAAGTTTTTGTTGTTTTTTGTGTGTTTTTTTGCCACTACTATTGGTCTTTCATCCATCTATTTTCATCCATCTTTGTTCTTTGGCCTGTGTGGGCCTCCCATCGCAGTGGTCCCATCGGTCCAGCCGCTCCACGGCACGTGGGATCCTCCCAGGCCAGGGATTGAACCAGTACCCCTTGCACTGCAAGGCGGTGTCCTTACCTACTGCACCACCAGGGAAGCCCCTGTGTTGAGTTTTAAGAACTGTTTCTCAGGGACTTCCCTGGTGGTCCCGTGGTTAAGGATCTGCCTTCTAATGCAGGGGACATAGGTTCAACCCCTGCTTTGGGGAACTAAGATTCCCACATGATGTGGGGCAACAAAGCCCAAATGCTGCATCTAGAAAGAAGAGTGTGCCACATCTACTGTGACTGCATGCCACAATGAATACCCACTGCAGCCAAAATAAAATGCAAGTTGTTTTTACTTTCCTTTACAGAATTGTTTCTTAATTCGCTATAGCTTTGTGAGCCTCATGATCACGCACTCAGTTGACCTTACAGCTAAATGTTTTGTGGGTTTCTATATTGGATGCAGGTCTGTGTGACAGGTGTGGGGCTGGAATTGTTCACTCCTCAGGACAACGGTCAGGGTTTTGAATTGTGGTGACTCTGGGTTGCTGCACTGAGCTGTGGTTTATGACAAGATTGTGTCTCCCTTCAGTGTGACTTTTTCTTGTTTGCCCAGCTGTAAGACTTGATAAGCTAGACTCCTTACCCCAGCCACCACCCAGGAAGTTATTTTCTACGTAGCTATAGATTCACTGTGTCCATGGGAGGAGGTGAGTTCTGGATATTACCACTTTGAACCAGAACACCAATATGTATTTTTATTTTATTACAGTACACATTAATCAAACAACAGCTAGTAAATTTTTACACTGATATTTAATATGCTGAAATGACTATGAAATTTGTTTGTGTTTTGAAGCATTTATTCACATTTAAAACTTAAAAAGTGTTATGAAGGTAAAAATTTAAAGCTCTCTAGGGATTTTATATGGATCTTCAGTTCTGGGTCTCTGTCTATGGACCTTCATCTTGATAACAAAAAAAATGAATTTTTGTTGTTTTTGTGTGTTTTTTTGCCACTACTATTGGTCTTTCATCCATCTATTTTCATCCATCTTTGTTCTTTGGCCTGTGTGGGCCTCCCATCGCAGTGGTCCCATCGGTCCAGCCGCCCACGGCACGTGGGATCTTCCCAGGCCAGGGATTGAACCAGTACCCCTTGCACTGCAAGGCGGTGTCTCTACTACTGCACCACCAGGAAGCCCCTGTGTTGAGTTTTAAGAACTGTTTCTCAGGGACTTCCCTGGTGGTCCCGTGGTTAAGGATCTGCCTTCTAATGCAGGGGACATAGGTTCAACCCTGCTTTGGGGAACTAAGATTCCCACATGATGTGGGGCAACAAAGCCCAAATGCTGCATCTAGAAAGAAGAGTGTGCCACATCTACTGTGACTGCATGCCACAATGAATACCCACTGCAGCCAAAATAAAATGCAAGTTGCTTTTACTTTCCTTTACAGAATTGTTTCTTAATTCGCTATAGCTTTGTGAGCCTCATGATCACGCACTCAGTTGACCTTACAGCTAAATGTTTTGTGGGTTTCTATATTGGATGCAGGTCTGTGACAGGTGTGGGGCTGGAATTGTTCACTCCTCAGGACAACGGTCAGGGTTTTGAATTGTGGTGACTCTGGGTTGCTGCACTGAGCTGTGGTTTATGACAAGATTGTGTCTCCCTTCAGTGTGACTTTTTCTTGTTTGCCCAGCTGTAAGACTTGATAAGCTAGACTCCTTACCCCAGCCACCATCCAGGAAATTATTTTCTACATAGCTATAGATTCACTGTGTCCATGGGAGGAGGTGAGTTCTGGATGTTACCACTTTGAACCAGAACACCAATATGTATTTTTATTTTATTACAGTACACATTAATCAAACAACAGCTAGCAATTTTTTACAATGATGTTTAATATGCTGAAATGACTATGAAATTTGTTTGTATTTTGAAGCATTTATTCACATTTGAAACTTAAAAAGTGTTATGAAGGTAAAAATTTAAAGCCTCTCTAGGGATTTTATATGGATCTGCAGTTCTGGGTCTCTGTCTATGGACCTTCATCTGATAACTAGTGGAAGAAGTGGAATTACAATATTAGAATAGATATCACAGTGTTTCCAAAATGCAGATGGAACTTCATCACAAAAAGCAGATATTTAAGACCTTTTAGAAGGAGATCTACTACAAATGAGAACAATATTAATGAATATATAGTATTTGTTAAATATCATGAAGAAAGGATATGTTTTCAAATGTTTTAGTAAATAAAAACAGCATGATTGAGTAAAGGCATTCCAGCAGTAGGCACTATGATGGACCCAGATAACATTCCCATACATTTACTTGGATTCAAGCATGTATCAATTTCTTTTTAAAAAAAGAAAAAAGAAGAAAACCCCCCAATCCTGATGTGTACAATTGGCATGTTCTAGGATCACTAGTTTGCATGTCACAGGAGTGGACTTTAGACAATTTTTTTTTTATTTTCAAATTTAGTTGCAATTAGGTTTCACTGTGTATCGCACACAGACACACACACACACACACACACACACACACACACACACACACACACACATGCCTCAAAGCTGAAGGTGATTCAGGGCTGATTCAGTGCTACGTGGGGAACATAAGCTCCTATAAATTGTTGCTCTGCTACATCTAGCTTCCATTTATCTCTTGGTGTCAGACAATAGCTCCAGATCCATCCTTCATTTTCCCCTCTCAGCCATCAGAAGGAAACATGTGAACGGAGAGGAAATGTGCCCTAACTTGAAGACGACCACCTGAAGCAACAGACCTCACCTCTTCCTATTTCCCTTTGGTGTGACTTGGCCATATGATCAAATCTGGCTGGAAGAGGGGATAAGAAATATGGTGTCTAGATAACCATGTGCCCAACTAAGATTCAGGGCATTTATTGTTTAGGAAGAATGGGAGAATGAAAATAGGAATAACAAGCATTTACTCTTGCAAGATTCATCCTCAGCAACTGTATGTTGTTCTGTGTACATCAAACAACAGCTAGTAAATTTTTACACTGATATTTAATATGCTGAAATGACTATGAAATTTGTTTGTGTTTTGAAGCATTTATTCACATTTAAAACTTAAAAAGTGTTATGAAGGTAAAAATTTAAAGCTTCTCTAGGGATTTTATATGGATCTTCAGTTCTGGGTCTCTGTCTATGGACCTTCATCTGATAACTAGTGGAAGAAGTGGAATTACAATATTAGAATAGATATCAGAGTGTTTCCAAAATGCAGATGGAACTTCATCACAAAAAGCAGATATTTAAGACCTTTTAGAAGGAGATCTACTACAAATGAGAACAATATTAATGAATATATAGTATTTGTTAAATATCATGAAGAAAGGATATGTTTTCAAATGTTTTAGTAAATAAAAACAGCATGATTGAGTAAAGGCATTCCAGCAGTAGGCACTATGATGGACCCAGATAACATTCCCATACATTTACTTGGATTCAAACATGTATCAATTTCTTTTTAAAAAAAGAAAAAAGAAGAAAACCCCCCAATCCTGATGTGTACAATTGGCATGTTCTAGGATCACTAGTTTGCATGTCACAGGAGTGGACTTTAGACAATTCTTTTTTATTTTCAAATTTAGTTGCAATTAGGTTTCACTGTGTATCGCACACACACACACACACACACACACACGCCTCAAAGCTGAAGGTGATTCAGGGCTGATTCAGTGCTACATGGGGAACATAAGCTCCTATAAATTGTTGCTCTGCTACATCTAGCTTCCATTTATCTCTTGGTGTCAGACAATAGCTCCAGATCCATCCTTCATTTTCCCCTCTCAGCCATCAGAAGGAAACATGTGGAAGGAGAGGAACTGTGCCCTAACTTGAAGACGACCACCTGAAGCAACGGACCTCACCTCTTCCTATTTCCCTTTGGTGTGACTTGGCCATATGATCAAACCTGGCTGGAAGAGGGGATAAGAAATATCATGGTGTCTAGATAACCATGTGCCCAACTAAGATTCAGGGCATTTATTGTTTAGGAAGAATGGGAGAATGAAAATAGGAATAACAAGCAGTCTCTTCCACTCTTGCAAGTATTTACACTTAGTCCTCAGCAACTGTATGTTGTTCTGTGTAGAGTCAATATTTGAATTTAGCAGTGCATCTGAGGAGGATGGCAACATGAAATTGATGAAAATAAAATATATAGTGCATAAATAAAATATACTAATATTTCAATAGGGCTTCCCAGGTGGCTCAATGGTAAAGAATCCACCTGCCAATGGAGAAGACACAGGAGACATGCGTTTGGTCCCTGGGCTGGGAAGCTTCCCTGAAGACGGAAATGGCAACCCACTCCAGTATTCTTGACTCAGAAAACCCATGGACAGAGGAGCCTGCCAGGCATGGGGGTCTCACAGAGACAGAGACAACTAGCAAATAAACAACAATTTTAGTATCTGCTAGAAAGCTGTTATGTTGTTCCAAGAGTAGTAGTTTCTGCAAGTGCTCAACAATGCTGGGTTCATTCCTATGACCTTGCGGTGCAGCTCTCCCATCCAGAAACAGCTTCTTGACTCCATTTATCTTTTTGAAATTTACACACCTTTCAATTCTACACAGCTTTCAAAACCAAATGCCAGTATTTAATTCTACATGCATTTTTGACAATTTCAGAATATTTTCAGGCATACCTCTGGTTCCTCATGCACACTATTATATTCTAAGTAATTTTGTTTTATAAGTACATCATGATATCAAAACACAATTAGTATTATACGTGAAATATGATAGCCTGACTAGAGCTCTAACAAAATCTATTACATTCTTGTTTACAATACATAATTTAACAAGAACAATGAATCACACCTACATGACCCTGTTAAACACTTGAGAGTCAATCAGGGAAAAGCAAAGTTCTACTTATTTCTTTTCCCAAGAGTTGATACTTGGGGGATGCAAACCTAGTGGGAGTCCATTTTCATTATTTGTTCCTAATCAGACTCAAAGCATCAATATGAAGAGTATAAAAATCATTGTGTGTTATCAACCAACATTTGCAGAGGGCCATTAGCTTCATCAGAGGTCAGAACGCTTGACATTGTATCATTACAGTGACTATTATGCTATGACATGTTTAGGAAGAATGGGAGAATGAAAATAGGAATAACAAGCAGTCTCTTCCACTCTTGCAAGTATTTACACTTAGTCCTCAGCAACTGTATGTTGTTCTGTGTAGAGTCAATATTTGAATTTAGCAGTGCATCTGAGGAGGATGGCAACATGAAATTGATGAAAATAAAATATATAGTGCATAAATAAAATATACTAATATTTCAACAGGGCTTCCCAGGTGGCTCAATGGTAAAGAATCCACCTGCCAATGGAGAAGACACAGGAGACATGCGTTTGGTCTCTGGGCTGGGAAACTTCCCTGAAGACGGAAATGGCAACCCACTCCAGTATTCTTGCCTCAGAAAACCCATGGACAGAGGAGCCTGCCAGGCATGGGGGTCTCACAGAGACAGAGACAACTAGCAAATAAACAACAATTTTAGTATCTGCTAGAAAGCTGTTATGTTGTTCCAAGAGTAGTAGTTTCTGCAAGTGCTCAACAATGCTGGGTTCATTCCTATGACCTTGCGGTGCAGCTCTCCCATCCAGAAACAGCTTCTTGACTCCATTTATCTTTTTGAAATTTACACACCTTTCAATTCTACACAGCTTTCAAAACCAAATGCCAGTATTTAATTCTACATGCATTTTTGACAATTTCAGAATATTTTCAGGCATACCTCTGGTTCCTCATGCACACTATTATATTCTAAGTAATTTTGTTTTATAAGTACATCATGATATCGAAACACAATTAGTATTATACATGAAATATGATAGCCTGACTAGAGCTCTAACAAAATCTATTACATTCTTGTTTACAATACATAATTTGACAAGAACAATGAATCACACCTACATGACCCTGTTAAACACTTGAGAGTCAATCAGGGAAAAGCAAAGTTCTACTTATTTCTTTTCCCAAGAGTTGATACTTGGGGGATACAAACCTAGTGGGAGTCCATTTTCATTATTTGTTCCTAATCAGACTCAAAGCATCAATATGAAGAGTATAAAAATCATTGTGTATTATCAACCAACATTTGCAGAGGGCCATTAGCTTCATCAGAGGTCAGAACGCTTGACATTGTATCATTACCACAGTGACTATTATGCTATGACACTTCAACACCTAAAAGCCCTGCAAGGTGAGTATGCAAAACTATGCTCCAGCATCATCAAATCTTTTTTCCCTTCAGAGAAATGGTGGAGAAACCCATGGCTCTGAAATTTCAGGGAGCAAGGAGGGTGTGTCTGAATCCCAATCCTGATTTTTCTGATTTTCAGATCTTCTGCTGTGAGTCCCTCCCAATGCACTTACAGATGCGCCTAGTTATTTTTCTATCACTATCTGTCCTCACTCTAGTATTCACACTCTCTTATGAGCAAAAATTCCCTACCTGTCCCCTGCCGAATAAGATTATGGTCAACATTTCATTCTTTAATCACTTCACCAGAGGCAGTATGAGAACTTTGTTCAATTATGTGAAGTCTATATTAAGTTATTGCTAAACATCTTTCAAGTAACTTTATTAAAAACTCATGATTATTGACCCTTGCTCTATTTAAGGCACTATGCCAAACAATGTACTGAGCAGACACTCTAGTACAGAAGAGAAACAGTAAAATAATTGATTCAGACTTACGCATGTGCTAAATGTAACATAAGAAATGATTCATGGGCATATAGAAAATTTTCTTATTAACTGAAGTTTCCAGTATTGAAGCCCTTAACTAATGGGTCTTTAAAATTTAATAAGATAAATAAATATAAGATGTAAGATAAATGGGATAGAGTGAGAAGAGCTAAAGGAGTTTGATGAGTCAAAAAATGAGAGCCTCAAAAATTATTTCTTCTGTGAAATAATTAAATCATGTAACACCTATTGGAACATGAAAAGAAAAATTTTTTGTCAGATGATATGAATCTTGGAATGACAAAGACTTTGGTCTGAATTTATTTGGAGATCATACAAAATATTCATAATTTAAGAAGTTAACACTCAGTAAAAAAATTCAAATCTTTTTATTAACATACATGTTAACGTAGAAAGGAGCAACAAAAGAGGTGCTAAGGAAGAGAAAATTTAAAACTCATTAAAGAATGAAAATGTTGGTCAAATACAACTGAATAGTATATGAATAGATTAGTAGTAAAATAACATTGATGTTTTCTTACTAAGAGCCAGGGACTGGGCTAAATTCCTTGTGAGAATCATTTTACTTAATTTTCACATAAAAGATTTTTGCTTTTTCAGAGAGTTTAACTTCTGTATGTGTGTTTAGTCGTTAAATCATGTCCGACTCTTAGAGACCCCATGGATTGTAGCTTGACAGACTCCTTTGTCTATGAGATTCTCTAGGCAAGAATACTAGAGTGAGTTGTCATTTCCTCTTCCAAGGATCTTCCTGGCCCAGGGATTGAACCCAAGTCTCCTGTGGCTCCTGTACTGCAGGCAAATTAGTATAAGAACTATAAATTCATGCAACAGTAGAACTGAGATGCTAAAGATTATTTAATCCAAGCACCAGGTGTTTATTATTATTAACAGTACCTGCTATGCACCGCTTTATCAGGATGAAATCAACATTTTGACTGTAAGATGGTTAGAGTGTTTGTTTTGTTGTGAAACCAAACATTTCTCTAATAGTCTCAAGCAGTTATTTTACTTCACTCTATTGGTGAGATCTAAAATGAGTCCCGTATGTCTTAAATAAGCAATATGTTGAACTATGAGATAACTGTCAGTTGCCACATTAATATTCACTTTGCTAGAAAAGATTCTCAATTATTTCAGTCCTTCTAATATGACAAGTTTTTAGAGCATTTTTTTGGAATTTTCCAGTTTTTTAAAATCAGATAAAGTATTATACCACCACATGAATTGAACACATTAATCCAGCTATTGCTTAGGTTTTAAGAAATCTTTAAGTAAGATTATGAGTTTCCATTTTCTAGAATCTACTCATTATTTACACAAAGCAAACCAAAATTGAGTTGGTCTTGAAACAAACAAACAAAAAACCACATCATACAGTTGACCAATACTGAATTTAAATGAAAATTTCTAACTGTATTTTAGGTGTACTCTACTAATCCTCATGTCTGTCATCTCTGAATTCCATAGAGAGCACCTGCAAAATACACGATTTTATTCTAAAAAGACAAGAATAAATGAAACTTAGTATTTGTCTTCAAAAACCCTTCTCGTATTTTGGGAATATAAATAGTTTTCTCACCTTTTATCTTCCATCAACTATGAAGTGCAAATTACATAGACTAAGCTTTGTACACTGTTACCCTGGTCAGTGGTGGAATACATGATCTATATTTAGGTCATTATATTCTGATCCCCAAGATGATCAAAATTAGAATAATGAAGGAAGGTTCCTGAGTCTGGAAAAGCTATTGAGGTATAAATATGATGTCTGTCAAATATGATGTCTGTGGTTGTAGTCCAGGGAGAGCTAGCTGGGGCATTAAAGCATTAGATCTCAGGTAAAATGATACAGGTAGTTGACCAGTCCTTCAGACATTTTGGGTTATGATTCTAATGAGGAAAACAGCTGATATTAATACAATTACTTTGTATATATTTATGAATCTTCTGCTAATTTCTTGGAGAAAGCACACAATACTCTTACATATTTTGAGTGAAATAAAACTACTATGTCATTTTATATGACTATTATTAATACATACACAAAGAATATGAGAAGAAAGAAAACTTCCTCAAAACTAGCAATAGTAATGTTCACTTTGATTTTAAAACTCTAGAAATTGGTATTTTCCCTTAAAATGTTAAGAAATATCTTATTATAAAATTGATGAAGTATGTATATTGTTTTTCTCTGGTTCAACTGGGATCATTTTTTGTCCCAAAGAAGCAGGTGAAACTCAAAAGATCCCTGCATTATGCATCTCCTGTGATGAGGGGTAAAACCTCCATCAGATAAAGTATTATACCACCACATGAATTGAACACATTAATCCAGCTATTGCTTAGGTTTTAAGAAATCTTTAAGTAAGATTATGAGTTTCCATTTTCTAGAATCTGCTCATTATTTACACAAAGTAAACCAAAATTGAGTTGGTCTTGAAACAAACAAACAAAAAACCACATCATACAGTTGACCAATACTGAATTTAAATGAAAATTTCTAACTGTATTTTAGGTGTACTCTACTAATCCTCATGTCTGTCATCTCTGAATTCCATAGAGAGCACCTGCAAAATACACGATTTTATTCTAAAAAGACAAGAATAAATGAAACTTAGTATTTGTCTTAAAAAACCCTTCTCGTATTTTGGGAATATAAATAGTTTTCTCACCTTTTATCTTCCATCAACTATGAAGTGCAAATTACATAGACTAAGCTTTGTACACTGTTACCCTGGTCAGTGGTGGAATACATGATCTATATTTAGGTCATTATATTCTGATCCCCAAGATGATCAAAATTAGAATAATGAAGGAAGGTTCCTGAGTCTGGAAAAGCTATTGAGGTATAAATATGATGTCTGTCAAATATGATGTCTGTGGTTGTAGTCCAGGGAGAGCTAGCTGGGGCATTAAAGCATTAGATCTCAGGTAAAATGATACAGGTAGTTGACCAGTCCTTCAGACATTTTGGGTTATGATTCTAATGAGGAAAACAGCTGATATTAATACAATTACTTTGTATATATTTATGAATCTTCTGCTAATTTCTTGGAGAAAGCACACAATACTCTTACACATTTTGAGTGAAATAAAACTACTATGTCATTTTATATGACTATTATTAATACATACACAAAGAATATGAGAAGAAAGAAAACTTCCTCAAAAGTAGCAATAGTAATGTTCACTTTGATTTTAAAACTCTAGAAATTGGTATTTTCCCTTAAAATGTTAAGAAATATCTTATTATAAAATTGATGAAGTATGTATATTGTTTTTCTCTGGTTCAACTGGGATCATTTTTTGTCCCAAAGAAGCAGGTGAAACTCAAAAGATCCCTGCATTATGCATCTCCTGTGATGAGGGGTAAAACCTCCACAGAATTACTCTCCTCCAACACCCACTCACATGTACACATGTGCACATAGACACACACAAACATAAAATACACTCATTTTCTCCTTTAAACTTAGAATCGACTGAGAGGATAATGGACCCTGGAAATCACACCTCAGTGACTGAGTTCATCCTTGCTGGGCTCACAGAGCAGCCACAACTCCAGCTGCCCCTTTTCCTTCTCTTCCTAGGAATATATGTGCTCACCGTGGTGGAGAACCTGGGCATGATCACACTGATAGGGCTCAGTTCTCACCTGCACACCCCCATGTACTATTTCCTCATCAACTTGTCCTTTATTGATCTCTGTCAGTCTACTGTTATTACCCCCAAAATGCTGGTGAACTTTATGACGGAGAAGAATATCATCTCCTACTCTGAATGTGTGACTCAGCTTTACTTCTTCATCATTTTCGCTATTGCAGAAAGTCACATGTTGGCTGCAATGGCATATGACCGCTATGTGGCCATTTGTACCCCTTTGCTTTACAATGTCATTATGTCTTATCACATCTGCTTCTGCCTCACAGTGGGAGTTTATATTTTGGGGATCATTGGATCTACAATCCATACAGGATTTATGCTGAGACTCTTTTTCTGCAAGACCAATGTGGTTAACCACTATTTCTGTGATCTCTTTCCACTCTTGAAGCTATCCTGTTCTAGTACCTATGTCAATGAATTATTGGTTCTAGTCTTGAGTGCATTTAATATCTTGACCCCTGCTTTAGCTATTCTTGTTTCATATGTCTTCATCATTTCCAGCATCCTTCAAATCCATTCCACGGAGGGCAGGTCCAAAGCCTTCAGCACCTGCAGCTCCCACATCTCAGCTGTTGCTGTTTTCTCTGGGTCTGCAGCATTCATGTACCTGCAACCGTCATCTGTAAGCTCCATGGACCAAGGGAAAGTGTCCTCTGTGTTTTATACCATCATTGTGCCCATGCTGAACCCCCTGATCTACAGCCTACGAAACAGGGATGTGAAATTTTCCCTGAAAAAAATTCTAGATGGTGCAAAACATATATGAACTGAGTCAATACCATGATGGTATATCAATCATTTGGACTGCCAAGGAATCCTCTGAATTCATAATTATCTAGGTTATATTTAATAGATAAATCTTCATCTTTAATTTATCCTTATGTAATACGTGTTAGTAACCTGTTTTCAAGCAAATATATTATTCAGACTCTGAGAAGTGGATCTTTGGAGATAAGGTCAAAAGAAATAAATAGAGAAGATTTTTTGAAATTAGTAAATATTCCAGGATGTCTCAGCTAATGTTCTCTTGCTCTGAATCCAGTAGGAGACCCATTCAAATTTGTAGGTTGTTGTTCAGTTACTCAGGCATCTTCCACTCTTTGTGACCCCATGGACTACAGCATGCCGGGATTTCCTGTCCTTCACTATCACCTGGAGTTTGCTCAAACTCCTGTCCATTCAGTCGGTGATGCTGTCCAACCATCTCATCCTCTGTCACCCCCTTCTCCTTCAATCTTGCCCAGCACCAAGGTTTTTATCCTAATGAGTTGGCTCTGTGCATCAGGTGACCACAGAATGCCTCACTGAGCTCACTCAAATTTGTTTCCATATTATGTTTCACTATGATAAATATTAGACGTCCTTAATATTGTTCCAAATTTTATGAGGTCAACAATCATGATTATGTAATTAATATATTCTAGTTTAGATCTCATTGAGTGGCAAAATGCTTTCTAAACTCAACATTCAAAAAAGTAACATCTTTGCATCCAGTCTCATCACTTCATAGCAATTAGATGGAAGAAGAGTGGAAGCAGTGACAGACTTTATTTTCTTGGGCTTCGAAATCACTGCAAATGGGGACTGCAGCCATGAAATTAAAAAACACTTGCTCCTTAGAAGAAAAGCTATGACACACCTAGACAGCATATTCAAAAACAGAGACATTACTTTGCTGGTAAAAGTCTGTATAGTCCAAGGTATGGTTTTCCCAGTAGTCACGCATGTATGTGAGAGTTGGACCATAAACATATATGTACAAAAATAAATAAATAAATAAATAAATAAAAGAATTTATGCCTTTAAACTGTGGTGTTTGAGAAGACTCTTGAGAGTCCCATGGACTGCAAGGAGGTCAAACCAGTCAATCCTAAAAGAAATCAACCCTGAATATTCATTGGAAGGACTAATATTGAAGCTGAAGCTCCAATACTTTGGCCACTTGATGAAAAGAAAAAACTTATGGGAAAAGAGTCTGATGTTGGGGAAAATAGAAGGCAAAAGGAGAAGGGATGACAGAGGACAAGATGGTTGGATGGCATCATTGATTCAATGGATATGAGTTCGAGAAAGACCCAGTCGATGGTGAAGGACAGAGAAATCTGGTGTGCTGCAGTCAGTCCATGGGGTTGCAAATAGATGAACATGACTGAGCGACTGAATTAAACTGAATTAAACAATAAAAACACAATTGTTATTATTATTGCTGTTATTACTATTTTTCAGGGTGCTATACTTATGCTCATTAGATAGAGAGGTTACTTGTCCAAGTTTATCAACTGTAAATGGTAGGTCAGTAGATGAACACAAGCACTTGGACTTCAAGGCATACTCACTTAACTATTTAACCTCTTGCCTCAAATAAAAGGTCTCCAACCTGGCAAAGATGTGTCAGTTTAGGTACCACCTCTGCACAAGTTTTTTGAATAAAAATATTAAATATAATTTTTATTTCCTAATAAGTAAAACCAGTTAGCATTTTATAGAACTGAAATAAACTTTGTTATACATGTATCTCTACACTGTTCCTCAACATATCTTTCATAATTATCAGGGAAATTAGTCATCATCCTTCCATTTTCGACTTGTTAAGAACTTCTCATGGGACTATGACAATACCTATAAGATGCTTTTATTTAGCCCACAAGCTAAAATAGTTCAAGGATTTTTGTTTTAGGAGTGTACTGTCATATATAAACATGGGTTCTAACAATATTTATCACATCCTTGTTAATGATACATAACCTAACAAGAAAAAAGAATCTGTGTGACACTATTAAACACTTGAGAACCAATAGGGAAAGAGGGAAATTCTAATTGTTTCTTTTCCCAAGAGCCATACTCGTAGGGTGAAATTTCAGTGGGAGATATTTACCCTTGTTTGCTCCTCATTAGACACTTAGCAAAGGTACCCAGAGTATAAAATCATAGTCTGTATCAACTAACTTTTGCAGCAAGTCATCAGCTTCATCACAGATAGACCAGTGACACAAAATTATTACCACGGACACTGTTAGGCTATGATCCTCAACACCAAGGAGTCCTGCAAGGTTGGTACTCAGAACTATCCACCAACATTGGATAGAAATTGAGTTGCCTCTAAAAATGGTTGGATGGCATCATTGACTCAATGGATATGAGTTTGAGAAAGACCCAGTAGATGGTGAAGGACAGAGAAATCTGGTGTGCTGCAGTCAGTCCATGGGGTTGCAAATAGCTGAACATGACTGAGCGACTGAATTAAACTGAATTAAACAATAAAAACACAATTGTTATTATTATTGCTGTTATTACTATTTTTCAGGGTGCTATACTTATGCTCATTAGATAGAGAGGTTACTTGTCCAAGTTTATCAACTGTAAATGGTAGGTCAGTAGATGAACACAAGCACTTGGACTTCAAGGCATACTCACTTAACTATTTAACCTCTTGCCTCAAATAAAAGGTCTCCAACCTGGCAAAGATGTGTCAGTTTAGGTACCACCTCTGCACAAGTTTTTTGAATAAAAATATTAAATATAATTTTTATTTCCTAATAAGTAAAACCAGTTAGCATTTTATAGAACTGAAATAAACTTTGTTATACATGTATCTCTACACTGTTCCTCAACATATCTTTCATAATTATCAGGGAAATTAGTCATCATCCTTCCATTTTCGACTTGTTAAGAACTTCTCATGGGACTATGACAATACCTATAAGATGCTTTTATTTAGCCCACAAGCTAAAATAGTTCAAGGATTTTTGTTTTAGGAGTGTACTGTCATATATAAACATGGGTTCTAACAATATTTATCACATCCTTGTTAATGATACATAACCTAACAAGAAAAAAGAATCTGTGTGACACTATTAAACACTTGAGAACCAATAGGGAAAGAGGGAAATTCTAATTGTTTCTTTTCCCAAGAGCCATACTCGTAGGGTGAAATTTCAGTGGGAGATATTTACCCTTGTTTGCTCCTCATTAGACTCTTAGCAAAGGTACCCAGAGTATAAAATCATAGTCTGTATCAACTAACTTTTGCAGCAAGTCATCAGCTTCATCACAGATAGACCAGTGACACAAAATTATTACCACGGACACTGTTAGGCTATGATCCTCAACACCAAGGAGTCCTGCAAGGTCGGTACTCAGAACTATCCACCAGCATTGGATAGAAATTGGAGTTGCCTCTAAAAATGTTATGAAGTTTCTTAGTTACAAGGTTTGTAAAGTTTATATTTCCTTCTGTGATTAAACCAGGATCATGTCTGTCCTAGAGAAGCAAGAGAGACTCAAGATATCCCTGCATTATGCATCTCCTGTGATGAGGGATCAAAAAATGATCGCCACAGAATCAATCTCCTTATAACACATGCACACATACACACATGCACACAAACAAAAGTATACTGATTTTCTTTTAAAAACTTAGAACAGATTGAGAAGATAATGGACCCTGGAAATCACTCCTCAGTGACTGAGTTCATCCTCGCTGGGCTCACAGAACAGCCACAACTCCAGCTGCCCCTTTTCCTCCTCTTCCTAGGAATCTATGCGCTAACGGTGTTGGGGAACCTGGGCATGATCACACTGATAGGGCTCAGTTCTCACCTGCACACCCCCATGTACTATTTTCTCATCAACTTGTCCTTTATTGATCTCTGTCATTCCACTGTCATTACCCCCAAAATGCTGGTGAACTTTGTGACAGAAAAGAATATAATTTCCTACAATGAATGCATGACTCAACTTTATTTCTTCATCATTTTTATCATTGCAGAGGGTTACATGTTGGCTGCAATGGCATATGACCGCTATGTGGCCATCTGCAACCCCTTGCTTTACAATGTCATTATGTCTTACCACATCTGTTTCCGCCTCACAGTGGGAGTTTATATTTTGGGGATCATCGGGTCTACGATCCATACGGGACTTATATTGAGACTCATTTTCTGCAAGACCAATGTGGTTAACCACTATTTCTGTGATCTGTTTCCACTCTTGGAGCTATCCTGTTCTAGCACCTATGTCAATGAATTATTGGTTCTAGTCTTAAGTGCATTTAACATCGTGATACCTTCCTTAACCATCCTTGCTTCCTACATCTTCATCCTTTCCAGCATTCTCCAAATCCACTCTACTGAGGGCAGGTCCAAAGTTGTGTACTTTCCTTGTTTGCTCCTCATTAGACTAATCCAAAAAAGAAATCATCAGGATAGACCAGTGACACAAAATTATTACCACGGACACTGTTAGGCTATGATCCTCAACACCAAGGAGTCCTGCAAGGTTGGTACTCAGAACTATCCACCAACATTGGATAGAAATTGGGGTTGCCTCTAAAAATGTTATGAAGTTTCTTAGTTACAAGGTTTGTAAAGTTTATATTTCCTTCTGTGATTAAACCAGGATCATTGTCTGTCCTAGAGAAGCAAGAGAGACTCAAGATATCCCTGCATTATGCATACCCTGTGATGAGGGATCAAAAAATGATCACCACAGAATCAATCTCCTTATAACACATGCACACATGCACACAAACAAAAGTATACTGATTTTCTTTTAAAAACTTAGAACAGATTGAGAAGATAATGGACCCTGGAAATCACTCCTCAGTGACTGAGTTCATCCTCGCTGGGCTCACAGAACAGCCACAACTCCAGCTGCCCCTTTTACTCCTCTTCCTAGGAATCTATGCGCTCACGGTGGTGGGGAACCTGGGCATGATCACACTGATAGGGCTCAGTTCTCACCTGCACACCCCCATGTACTATTTTCTCATCAACTTGTCCTTTATTGATCTCTGTCATTCCACTGTCATTACCCCCAAAATGCTGGTGAACTTTATGGCACAGAAGAACATCATCTCCTACTCTGAATGCATGACTCAACTTTATTTCTTCATCATTTTTATCATTGCAGAGGGTTACATGTTGGCTGCAATGGCATATGACCGCTATGTGGCCATCTGCAACCCCTTGCTTTACAATGTCATTATGTCTTACCACATCTGTTTCTGCCTCACAGTGGGAGTTTATAGTTTGGGTATCATCGGGTCTACGATCCATACGGGACTTATATTGAGACTCATTTTCTGCAAGACCAGTGTGGTTAACCACTATTTCTGTGATCTGTTTCCACTCTTGGAGCTATCCTGTTCTAGCACCTATGTCAATGAATTATTGGTTCTAGTCTTAAGTGCATTTAACATCGTGATACCTTCCTTAACCATCCTTGCTTCCTACATCTTCATCCTTTCCAGCATTCTCCAAATCCACTCTACTGAGGGCAGGTCCAAAGCCTTCAGCACGTGCAGTTCTCATATCTCAGCTGTTGCTGTTTTCTCTGGATCTGCAACGTTCACATACCTGCAACCATCATCTGTGAACTCTATGGACCAAGGGAAAGTGTCCTCTGTGTTTTATACCTGCATTGTGCCCATGCTGAACCCCCTAATCTACAGTCTGCGTAACAAGGATGTCAAATTTGCCCTGAAAAAATTCTGGAGATTTGAAAATGTATATGAATAGAATCACTATCATGATGACATAGAATTCATTTGGTTCCCCAAGATATAATATATATTGAGTTTATTGATTTGGAAAATTTAGTGATACTTGACCATAAAAAAATATAGACCTAAGTTTTACTCCAGGCCTCGTCTTCAATATATATTAAAGTTGTTTTATATACAACCAGAAACTGTGATTCTGAATAATATTTTAAAAACATTTGAGGGTTAAAGGAGTCTTAGTTTTATTTGCAATGTTGATGTAAACAACAAGAACATAGAGGAAGAGAATAAACATTTTGGAGATAATCCTAGTAGTCTATATTATTAAAATTTTATCTAATAGTAAGCACAATTTCCAGCATTTGAATTGGATAATTTTATTTATATTCATAGACTTATATCAAGGTAAACCCTTGTCGAAGCTCATTTAGTTTGATTCTTTGCCTACAAACTCCTAAGCATAACAAATTATAGAGTCTAGATTGTTTGTTTCTAAGACCCATGATTTTTCTCAAGCTGCTTCTTTGGGCCTATGTAATTGTGAGAGGTGGCACTAGTGGTAAGGAACCTACTTGGTGATGCAGGAGATGAGTGTTCAATGCCTGGGTTGGAAAGATCTCCTGAAAAAAGAAATGGTAACCTACTCTAGTACTCTTGCCTTAAAAAATCCCATGGACAGAGGAGCCTGGTGGGCCACAGCCCATGGGATCTCAAATGGTCAGACACAACTGAGTGTGCACACACTAAGGACTCATTTGGAATTTTCTTCTATACATCAAGCACCCTCAGTTGCCTATAAGACTGTCTTGCTTTCCTCTAGATCTCTTCAGTATATTCACTTTTATGTCATCTAGTATCATAAAAATAATAAAAAAACTTTCCAATCTACCTAATCAAAACAATATAAAGGAGACTTACTATAGTCTCATATTAGAGACTTAAATTAGTATATTTGATAGAAAAGATTTTTTATAAAAGCAGCCTTAACAAGCTTGACTTATCATCTCAGCAAGTAATACTCTAGCTAGTTATGGAGCAACTGTTGATAAAGTCAAATTCCCTCTAAGTTCTACCACTGTGATATGATTAACACTCTTTTAGCCCATAATTTACAAATTATTGCCATTTCATGTTGATCTTGACTTTGAAATATCTCTTCTCCCCCACTTGTATTGTTGCTTTTCCGCTTCTGGTTGTCTTGTAACTGTGTATTCACATGATATTCTAGATACTGAATCATCTTCTCTCTTTCCACAAATAAACCATCTTACTCATTGTAGCCAGACACTGTGATTCTGAATAATATTTTAAAAACATTTGAGGGTTAAAGGAGTCTTAGTTTTATTTGCAATGTTGATGTAAACAACAAGAACATAGAGGAAGAGAATAACATTTTGGGGATAATCCTAGTAGTCTATATTATTAAAATTTTATCCAATAGTAAGCACAATTTCCAGCATTTGAATTGGATAATTTTATTTATATTCATAGACTTATATCAAGGTAAACCCTTGTCGAAGCTCATTTAGTTTGATTCTTTGCCTACAAACTCCTAAGCATAACAAATTATAGAGTCTAGATTGTTTGTTTCTAAGACCCATGATTTTTCTCAAGCTGCTTCTTTGGGCCTATGTAATTGTGAGAGGTGGTACTAGTGGTAAGGAACCTGCTTGGTGATGCAGGAGATGAGTGTTCAATGCCTGGGTTGGAAAGATCTCCTAAAAAAAGAAATGGTAACCTACTCTAGTATTCTTGCCTTAAAAAATCCCATGGACAGAGGAGCCTGGTGGGCCACAGCCCATGGGGTCTCAAATGGTCAGACACAACTGAGTGTGCACACACTAAGGCCTCATTTGGAATTTTCTTCTATACATCAAGCACCCTCAGTTGCCTATAAGACTGTCTTGCTTTCCTCTAGATCTCTTCAGTATATTCACTTTTATGTCATCTGGTATCATAAAAATAATAAAAAAACTTTCCAATCTACCTAATCAAAACAATATAAAGGAGACTTACTATAGTCTCAGAGACTTAAATTAGTATATTTGATAGAAAAGATTTTTTATAAAAGCAGCCTTAACAAGCTTGACTTATCATCTCAGCAAGTAATACTCTAGCTAGTTATGGAGCAACTGTTGATAACGTCAAATCCCCTCTAAGTTCTACCACTGTGATATGATTAACGCTCTTTTAGCCCATAATTTACAAATTATTGCCATTTCATGTTGATCTTGACTTTGAAATATCTCTTCTCCCCGACTTGTATTGTTGCTTTTCCGCTTCTGGTTGTCTTGTAACTGTGTATTCACATGATATTCTAGATACTGAATCATCTTCTCTCTTTTCACAAATAAACCATCTTACCCATTGTAGCCAGATCATGTTCTTTGGCTAGTGTCCTGTCTTATTCAACTGATATAAGAAGTTTCAGTGTTTATAGTATCCACATACAGTACAAAGATATATAAATTTACTGTCCTTATATTCCATTATTCATTTATTCATTGATGTCAGACATTCTTTTTCAAAGAGCCCTCTGATTTATTGTTTGACTTAATTTTCATTAGACCTAGAAAAGAGTGGGAAAATGGCTCCAATTACAATGCTTGTCTTAAGCAGGATTCCCAGTTTAGTACTTTGTCCAAAAGACACAGATGAGCTAACAGAGGACAAATATTAAGAGTCCTGGTAGCTACACCTTTGAACTACTGGGGTTTGAGCACCTAAATATAATATAGACTAAGTGATGAAAAAATGGTCTCATTAGAGAAGAAAAGCCTGTGCAGATTGAGAAAAATTAGGTCACATTTCAGGTAATATAATCAAGCTCCAAGGATGCAAAGTGGACAGAAGACAGTTCATCAATCGTATATGGATCACTGTAAGATGTCACCATTGTTTTACTAAAGGGAGCTGCTAAATGTTTTAGAAGTAAGGAAATGACACAGTTTTGCATATTAGTAATATCCTGGATAGGTTTTATACAAGATAGAAGGAAAGAGGAATTAGCCTGCATTCAAGATGACCAGTCAGCATCCACTGTGTTATTCAAGGCAAGATATTGCATGTTAGTGAGAGTTGAGAGTTTTCAAAAGCTGGATTATTCAGACATGTCTGAGTGAAGTGAACTGAAGATACAAGAAAGCAAGAGGATGAAGGCAAGTGCCTAGCTTGGAGTCCTAAGTAAACAATGGACGACAGGGGAACCTTCAAGGTGAAGCTCACTGACTCCAGGAAGGAAGCTACACCAGTGCAGTCAGGTCCCATAAGTCAGTGTAAAACTCAAATTCCATGTATACATATTTTTTCCCTCTCCTGTTAGAACACATACATGGATAGAACTGAAGCAATGACTTCTACGTATCTCTAAGAGTTTTTATTATAGTATAATGATTTATAGACCAGTTTATATTCTTCCCCTTTCTGTCCTTAACCAAGCTCCAACTCTCAAAACGTTATTTCCAAATAGATAAAATAATTTCATATTTATATAGAACCAAAATTATCTCTATAACACATACATCTCTATATTTTTCCTCACCATTTTCCTTTAATTATAGAAGAAAATAAAGACATTGGTTTCCCTGTTGGTCTTTTTAAGAACTTTTCATGGAGTGTCAATATCCAGCTGATGCAGCCCACATGTTAAAATATTACTATTAAAGTGTAGCAAATCTTATGAATCCATCATAATATCTAAATAGAATTAGCAGAGGTCAATGAGAATAAAACGTTTTCAATCTTTCCCACTCTGATTTCCTATTTACTCCTTTTGGGCAATTACTTTAGAAAATTCCTTTAGTGTGTGTCTTTAAAATTTCCTGAAACTTTGAACTTTAAATCAGCTTGACAGGGAACTCCCTGGAGCTCTAACAAAAATCTGTTGTATTTTGTTTACAATACATTATCTAACAAAAGCAAGGAACCACACCTATTAAACACTGAGGAGCCAATGGCCAGGGTTGGGGGGGTGTGGATTCTATTTGTTTCTTCTTGAAACAGTTGATACTTGTGGGATAAAATTCTAGTGGGAGATCATTATCATTATTTATTCCACATCAGACTCTTAGCATCAACGCCCAGAGAGTATAACATCATCATTCCTATCAACTAACCTTCACAGAGAGCTGCTGGCATCTTCAGAGGTCAAGACCAGTCAGTCATTCATAACAGAGACTATGAGACTATGACCTCAACACCAAGGAGTACTGCAAGGTTAGTACTCAGAACTATACCACCATTACTAGAATAATTTTTTTCCTTCAGAGGAATGGAGGGAAAAATACAAGGTACTGACAGTTTGGAGAGCAGCAGGGGAGTGTCTGAATCCTACCCCTTAACCATTAAATTTACTTTGGCTCCCTCCCATGGCACATAGAGATGCACATAGTTATTTTTACTTTACTTTTTACTATCTGTCTTTACTTGTACTCACTCTAGTATTTACACTTCCTCATAAACAGAGATTTCCTCATCATCTACTTGTCCCTGCTGATAAAATAATGGCAAAGAACTTCCTTGTTTCACTCACTTCAATTCAGGCAGAGTGAGCACTTTATTCACTTGTGTTTCATCTGTAACTTGTCCCTAAATGGCTTTCAATCATTTTATTAAAAACATATTTATTGCTACTTGTTGTAAGTCAACAACTGTGCCAAACACTGAGTTTACAGCCTAGCACAAAAGGAAAACCAATCTTAAAAAACTCATAGTAGGGCATCCCTGGTGGTCCAGTGGGTAAAGACTTCACCTTGCAGTGCAAGGGGCGCTAGTTCGATCCCTGGCCTGGAAAGATCCCACGTGCTGTGGAGCGACTGGACCGATCTGCCCAATTATCGAGCCAGAGCTCTGGAGCACAAGAGCCCAGAGATTATGCTCTGCCACGAGAGAGGCCACTGCAATGGGAGGCCTACACAGGCCAAAGAACAAAGATGAATGAAACTAAATAAATGAAAGACCAATAACAGTGGCCAAAATATTGAAAAAAACAAAAAAATAAAACTCATAGTAATGTATATACTGTTAAGCGTGTGCTTAATGTAATCAGAAGAAACATACGCTTATTTATGGCTGACTCATGCTGATGTATGGCAGAACTAACACAATATTTCAAAGCAATTATCTTCTGATTAAACATAGATACATTCTCTTTTAATTCATGGAAGAATACCATTGTGGAACCAGAAATTGTGCTAAGGAACAAGAAGGAACCATTTAATTTAGTTGTCAAACAAAGCAGATACTAAAGGTTTTGTTTTTCTGAGAGTCAGAAAGTAGAAGGGATTACCCCAAGGTCACACAGCAAGTTGAATTAAAGTCTCAATTTGCTATTGTCTAATTTAATATCACAACCAATAAGAATTATAAAATCATTAAATTTGGGAACTAGAATAAATGCTAAAGGTTATTGAATCCAACCAGGTGCTTGTATCTTTAAACAATATTTGCTAACCCATTGGCTATTCAAGCTGACCACACACAATTTAACTATGAGATCATGGTGTGTCTGATGATTAGGATGCTAATCTTTGTTGTAAAACCAAATATTTCTCCCTACAGTTTCAAGCAGTTAGATTTACTTTAATCTCTTAAGACACAGAAAGACAAACCTCTAAAGTAAATCAGTATGTTTAACATTGAGATGACTGTCATGTGCCTGTTCGGTTTTCTCCTGCTAAAAATATCCTCGGTTATTTCAGCCATTTTAAAACGACGTATTTCTAGATCATTTTTCTGAAATTGTCTAGTTTTTCCCTATATATAAAGTATTGTACCTCGAATTGAAGACACAAATCCAACTATTGCTTGAGAGTTAAATAAGAACATGAATTTTCATTTTCTGTGAACTACTAATTTTCTCTGTAAATTTAAACTAAAAACACATTAGTCTTTTTAAAATTACACTGTCCACTAGTCAATATAACTTGACTAATGTTAACTAATATTTCGACTTGTATTTCACATGTGTTTTACTGATCTGTATCCCCACTGTCTGAATTCTATGGAGAACTCATGTGAAACACGTGATTACTTTAAGAAAACACATCATAAATGACCATAGTGTCTGTCTTCAAAAACCATTATTATCTTTTGGAAATATGAATAATTACCTGACTGCCAGTACTTCAACCATGAAGTTCAAATTGCATAAACCAATCTTAGTTCATTGCACAGTGGTGGAATATATGACATAAATTGATGTTGTTATGTTATGTTCCCCGAGAGTATCCAAATTAGAACTAGGAGCAGGCTTCCTGGGACTTGGAAAAGCTGTTGAAATATAAACATGATGTCTGTGAAGCAGTTGTGTTTCTAAACACCTGGGTCATGGGTTGTGGGCTGGGCTGGAAGAAGGTGGGCACTAAAGCAGTAGCTCTCAGGTGGAACGATGCTGGTAGTTGGCCAGTCCTTCTCAGACTAAGAAAATATCTCAGACTAATACAACTACTTTTCACAGACTTATGCAACCTTTGTTTACAAACTACAGAAAGCATACACTACTGAGTGAAATGAAAACACTGGTCATTTCACATGGATCATATTATGTGTATACAAAGGATATGGAAGGAAAAGGAAATGTTCTCAGAAATTTAAGTAGTAATGATGGTTCTGACTGACTTTAAACATCTAGAAATTGGTATCTTCTTTAAAGATATTTTTAGGTATCTTAGTTATAGGTTTCTTGAAATCTATAATTTCCATTCTGGTACAACCAGAATTATTATTTTTCAAGAGATACTTACATTATGAACCTCCTCTGATTAGGGATAGAGTAATGATCTCACCAGAATTACTCTTGCTCTCAATCACACATACACATGTACACACACACACAAATACACACGAACACTAAAGTGCACTCATCCTTTCTTTTTATACTTAGAACCTCTAAGTGGATAATGGACCCTAGAAATCACTCCTCAGTGACTGAGTTCATCCTCGCTGGGCTCACAGAGCAGCCACAACTCCAGCTGCCCCTTTTCCTCCTCTTCCTAGGAATCTATGCGCTCACGGTGGTGGGGAACCTGGGCATGATCACACTGATAGGGCTCAGTTCTCACCTGCACACCCCCATGTACTATTTCCTCATCAACTTGTCCTTTATTGATCTCTGTCATTCCACTGTCATTACCCCCAAAATGCTGGTGAACTTTACGACAAAGCAAAACATGATTTCTTACTCTGAATGCATGACTCAGCTCTACTTCTTCAGCATTTTCGCTATTGCAGAGTGTCACATGTTGGCTGTGATGGCATATGACCGCTATGTGGCCATCTGCAACCCCTTGCTTTACAATGTCATCATGTCTTACCACATCTGTTTCCGCCTCACAGTGGGAGTTTATATTTTGGGGATCATTGGATCTACAATCCACACAGGATTTATGCTGAGACTCATTTTCTGCAAGACCAATGTGGTAAACCATTATTTCTGTGATCTGTTTCCACTCTTGGAGCTATCCTGTTCCAGCGTCTATGTCAATGAAATGTTGGTTCTAGCCTTGAGTGCATTTAACATCCTGACTCCTGCCTTAACTATCCTGGCCTCCTACATCTTCATCCTTTCCAGCATTCTCCAAATCCACTCTACTGAGGGCAGGTCTAAAGCCTTCAGCACCTGCGGCTCTCACATCTCAGCTGTTGCTCTTTTCTATGGATCTGCAGCATTCATGTACCTGCAGCCATCATCTCTGAGCTCCATGGACCAAGGGAAAGTGTCCTCTGTGTTTTATACCTGCATTGCACCCATGCTGAACCCTTTGATTTACAGTCTGCGTAACAAGGATGTCAAATTTGCCCTGAAGAAAATTCTGGAAAGAATAAAGTATGCGAACAAAATCAATAGCATGATGTCATAGCAGTCATTTTGTTGCTGAGATACGCTGTGTGTTAGGTTTATTGTTCAAATTTTTGGAAATGTATTGATAATTCTCTACATAACTCATCTCTGAAATTCTCCTCCTGGCCATTTCTTTGGATGTACATTACAATGATTATGTATGGAGAAATACAATGTTCTAACTTTAAAAATTCTTGAGTATTAAATGAACTTAGTTTTATTTATTTATTTTTGGCTGCTTCTATTGTTTTTTCATCATCCATCTTTGTTCCTTGGTCTGTGTGGGCCTCCCATTTCAGTGGTTTTTCTCGCTGCAGAGCACCAGCTCTGGGCACATGCACTGGTTCAGCTGCTCCACGGCATGTGGGATCTTCCCAGGTCAGGGATCGAATCAGTGTTCCTTGCACTGCAAGGCGGTGTCTTTACCCACTGAACCACCAGCGAAGCCCTAGTTTTATTTTTAATAATGGTATATCTAGAATGAACAACAACAGTGCTTATGATGATTATG
This sequence comes from Tragulus kanchil, assembly GCA_022376925.1. Taxonomy (NCBI): domain Eukaryota; kingdom Metazoa; phylum Chordata; class Mammalia; order Artiodactyla; family Tragulidae; genus Tragulus; species Tragulus kanchil. The sequence continues at coordinate 153,192,536 of JAIOJX010000006.1, forward strand.
GTGAAAATCATAAAATTTATATTATCTTGCTTTACAATGCTCATCATGCTTACCACATCTGTTTCCGCCTCACAGTGGGAGTTTATATTTTGGGGATCATTGGATCTACAATCCACACAGGATTTATGCTGAGACTCATTTCTGCAAGACCAATGTGGTAAACCATTATTTCTGTGATCTGTTTCCACTCTTGGAGCTATCCTGTTCCAGCGTCTATGTCAATGAAATGTTGGTTCTAGCCTTGAGTGCATTTAACATCCTGACTCCTGCCTTAACTATCCTGGCCTCCTACATCTTCATCCTTTCCAGCATTCTCCAAATCCACTCTACTGAGGGCAGGTCCAAAGCCTTCAGCACCTGCAGCTCTCACATCTCAGCTGTTGCTCTTTTCTATGGATCTGCAGCATTCATGTACCTGCAGCCATCATCTCTGAGCTCCATGGACCAAGGGAAAGTGTCCTCTGTGTTTTATACCTGCATTGCACCCATGCTGAACCCTTTGATTTACAGTCTGCGTAACAAGGATGTCAAATTTGCCCTGAAGAAAATTCTGGAAAGAATAAAGTATGTGAACAAAATCAATAGCATGATGTCATAGCAGTCATTTTGTTGCTGAGATACGCTGTGTGTTAGGCTTATTGTTCAAATTTTTGGAAATGTATTGATAATTCTCTACATAACTCATCTCCAAAATTCTCCTCCTGGCCATTTCTTTGGATGTACATTACAATGATTATGTATGGAGAAATACAATGTTCTAACTTTAAAAATTCTTGAGTATTAAATGAATTTAGTTTTATTTATTTATTTTTGGCTGCTTCTATTGTTTTTTCATCATCCATCTTTGTTCCTTGGTCTGTGTGGGCCTCCCATTTCAGTGGTTTTTCTCGCTGCAGAGCACCAGCTCTGGGCACATGCACTGGTCCAGCTGCTCCACGGCATGTGGGATCTTCCCAGGTCAGGGATCGAATCAGTGTTCCTTGCACTGCAAGGCGGTGTCTTTACCCACTGAACCACCAGCGAAGCCCTAGTTTTATTTTTAATAATGGTATATCTAGAATGAACAACAACAGTGCTTATGATGATTATGGTGAAAATCATAAAATTTATATTATCAAGATTTATGAAATATAAAGCACTATGCCTAGTACTTTACATGGATAACTTTATTTACTGTTCTCCTATAGTTTTATTTTCCTTTGAAAAGGAAAAAATGGAAAGTTATTTCTTTTGTGTATATGCTGCAATCCCAAACATATAAATGATAGAGCCTAGAAAGTTGCCTCTCAATTCAAGATTTTCCTTAAAGTGATTGTGAGTAGACCCAATGCCTCCCTGAAAATTACATTCTACATATCAAGTATCATCACTTTCCTATAAGACTGTGTTTCTTTCCTCTAGATATTGTCTATGCCATTTTTGCTTTTATTTCCTTTGATCTAATGAAAATAATCAACATTGTTCAAACTGTACTGGTCAAAGCAAAAAATGGCAGAAAACCAGAATTACTGTGGAGTTTCACAGTAGAGATTCATTAAAGAGATTCAAATTGTAACTGGTACAAACATTTTTATAAAGGCAGCCCAAACAACAGTGCCATATCTTTATACCAATAATGCTATAGCTATTGATGAGGCAGCTGTTCATAAAAGCCCCAAATCCTGCTGAGTTGTATCACTTTCATGTTGTTAATGCTTTTTTATCCCATAATTTGCACAGAGTTGTCATGTCACATTATCTTCTCTTTAAAACATCTCTTTTTTTCCCCTCATACTATTGCTTTTCTGACTGTGGGTCTTTAACATTTTATAAGTTCTCATAATATTCTAAATACTCAGTTTTCTTCTGTCTTTTCTTAATTCAAACCACCGTAGTCATTATTGCCATATCAATGTTCTTTAGATAGTGGGCTGTCTCTTCACCTGATATAACAAGTTGCCGTGTTCACTTATAGTATCCAAATATAGGACAAAACATATAATACAACTCTGTTGTTATTGTTTAGTTGCGAAGTTGTGTCTAATTCTTTGGGGCCCCATAGGCTATAGCCCATGAGGTTCCTCTGTCCATGGGATTTCCCAGGCAGAAATGCTAGAGTGGGTTACCATTTCCTTATCCAGAGGACCTTTCTGATGCAAGGACTGAGCCCATGTCTCCTGCACTGGCAGGTGAATTCTTTACTGTTAAGCCACCAGGAGAGCCCATAATATAGCTCTACCCTCTTGTGTTTTATTAAACATTCATTCAATGTCAGATGGTCCTTTTCAAAGAGCCCTCATACGTATCATTTGACTTAACTTTCATCAGTCATATGTGCTCAGTCGCAGTCGTATCTGACTCTTTGCAGCTCCATGGACTGTATGTAGCCCACCAAGCTCCTCTGCCTATGCAAGGTACCATCCCAGAAACCGAGAATCCTTAATGTCTTCCCAGAATGCTGTGGCCACTGTGATTTCAAAGCTAAAAGAATGCTTTCTGATGCATGTACATCAAATCCCTACTTGAATCTGAGAAAATTATGGTACAAGGGATTCAAAACAAGACATCATTTACAATCTTGTTTGTCAGAGTGTTCCATGTACTAGTACTAGGGTAAAAACTGAAAGTTAGTTGAAAATGCATAATCTCAAATCATATATGAGACTTACGAAAAGAGAATCTGTATTTAAATAAGATCACCAGGTTATTCCTATACACTCTAACATTTAAATTTTTTAATAATATACTATTTTTTAAAACATATTTTAATATGTCTGTTTAAAAATACTTCAAAAAATGCAACTGTTCTCAGACAACATTCAAGGTTTTGAATCTAAGATTTTGAATCACTTGATATGGGGTACAATTTGGTTACTGAGGCTTAAAAAAATCCCTTGATAATTTAAAATATGCAGTCATATTTGAGAAACACTATTAAAAGTCAACTGCAAAATGCTTTGAAAAGAGTTGAGCCAAATGCACTTAACCATATTTTATATGAGCTTCCTGATATGTTTCCAATTTATCTTGTTTGACTTATATTGTAAGCTAAGATTGCTTTTCGTTTCAGGAAAACAAAAGTTCACAAGAAAGAAGGAATGTGAAACACAAATCCCTAATAATATTTTATTAAATATATAATTTAGCAGGTAGAATTATTTTTGGTGACTATCTCAGAACCACATATTAGATCAGTATTCTGAACTCCTACCCCATAACTTTAAATTCCAGTTTCATAGAGATTTGACTTTTGAATTAATTATTTATATTACTTATGTGTGTGTGCTGAGTCACTTCAGTCGTGCCTGATTCTGGGCAACTCTATGGACTGTAGCCGGCTAGGCTCCTCTGTCCAAGGGATTCTCCAGGCAAGAATACTGGAGTGGGTTGCTAATGCCCTCCTTCACGGAATCTTTCCCACCCACAAACTGAATTCTCATCTCTTATGTCTCCTACATCGGCAGGTGGGGTCTTTAGTCAGCACCACCTGGGAAGCCTACATTACTTATACATCAGATGAATATATTTTTTATAATGAAGAACATTTAATTCTTTAATTATTAACATTTCTAGCCTTATTAATGAGAAGATCACTTGTCAGGATATGTCCTGATCATCTAAAACCTGCCATTCACACTGTGGACCCTGAAGGGAAAGCACTGGCTAAGAGCTTGTAAGAAATACAGAATCTCAAATTCCCTTCAGACCTGCTAGATCAAGATCATCACTAAAAAATATATCCTCAGGGGACCCTGTGAACAAAAGCTTTTATCACTAATTGTTCAGGATTAACCATGATTCCCTCTTGAAAGAAAAAGTTCAGGAGATGCCAACTACAATTGCCATCTTTTCTCAAGAGCTTGTTCCCTGAGAAATGGAAATCCCTAGAGGGTATTTGACTCCATGGTATTTACTGCCTTGAACACCTAAATCCAGGACAAACCTCCATAGCACAGCAGTCATGGTTCTCAGGGGACTGTCCTGAGGGGGTCTGCTTCGCTGAAGCTGTAGGAACACACAATGAAGACTTAGAACTGGAGATGCTGACTTGTGCTGCAGACCAGCTTCAAAAACGGCTCTGAGACGAGGATTGTGCTTATCCTCTCCTCACTAAGGACAGCAGAACACCAGGTTCATATTACTTCCAACATAAATATCAATGCGATTTTCCTGAGAGCGTATTGCCAAAGAAAAGAAAAATTGTTGTTTAGTTTCCCAGGAAGAAAAAAGGTAAGCATGTTTATTTCACACTAGTGTTATGAGGCTGAGTTCTGGAAATAATCACCTTGGGAATTCAGGGAAATGTTCCATGATAATAACGAAAAATTGTTTGATTAGAATAAGTTCATAGAGATTTGACTTTTGAATTAATTATTTATATTACTTAGGTGTGTGTGCTGAGTCACTTCAGTCGTGCCTGATTCTGGGCAACTCTATGGACTGTAGCCGGCTAGGCTCCTCTGTCCAAGGGATTCTCCAGGCAAGAATACTGGAGTGGGTTGCTAATGCCTTCCTTCACGGAATCTTTCCCACCCACAAACTGAATTCTCATCTCTTATGTCTCCTACATCGGCAGGTGGGGTCTTTAGTCAGCACCACCTGGGAAGCCTACATTACTTATACATCAGATGAATATATTTTTTATAATGAAGAACATTTAATTCTTTAATTATTAACATTTCTAGCCCTATTAATGAGAAGATCACTTGTCAGGATATGTCCTGATCATCTAAAACCTGCCATTCACACTGTGGACCCTGAAGGGAAAGCACTGGCTAAGAGCTTGTAAGAAATACAGAATCTCAAATTCCCTTCAGACTTGCTAGATCAAGATCATCACTAAAAAATATATCCTCAGGGGACCCTGTGAACTAAAGCTTTTATCACTAATTGTTCAGGATTAACCATGATTCCCTCTTAAAAGAAAAAGTTCAGGAAATGCCAACTACAATTGCCATCTTTTCTCAAGAGCTTGTTCTCTGAGAAATGGAAATCCCTAGAGGGCATTTGACTCCATGGTATTTACTGCCTTGAACACCTAAATCCAGGACAAACCTCCATAGCACAGCAGTCATGGTTCTCAGGGGACTGTCCTGAGGGGGTCTGCTTCGCTGAAGCTGTAGGAACACACAATGAAGACTTAGAACTGGAGATGCTGACTTGTGCTGCAGACCAGCTTCAAAAACGGCTCTGAGACGAGGATTGTGCTTATCCTCTCCTCACTAAGGACAGCAGAACACCAGGTTCATATTACTCCCAACATAAATATCAATGCGATTTTCCTGAGAGCATATTGCCAAAGAAAAGAAAAATTGTTGTTTAGTTTCCCAGGAAGAAAAAAGGTAAGCATGTTTATTTCACACTAGTGTTATGAGGCTGAGTTCTGGAAATAATCACCTTGGGAATTCAGGGAAATGTTCCATGATATATCATTCATATAATTATTCATTTTTTCATAAAATAATTTATAACTTGTTATGATGTGGAAGATGTGTGCTATTTACTTGGATATAGAGAATAAGTCTGATATGGTCAATCATCTGGCTTATAGTGTAGCTCATGTCTTAAAATTAATGATCAGAAATGACAGTTTTCTGAGTATGTACTAAGAAGGTCTAGCCAATTAAAAGGAATTAGAGAGTCCCATGCTGACATCAATTGTAAATGAAAGCAAAAAAGAAAAAAATTAGCTGAAAACAGAGATGATTGGAATTGATAAGACTATTTATTATATCATGTGAAAATATGAGCAAGTAAAATACAGGTCGTTTTAGAGGACTCATTCTAAAAAATGAAAATTTTCTGAGGTGGAAAGTAAAGTTTCTAAACCTTAATGGAACCAAATATGAACTGAGTATGGCGAGAGGTAGAGTGCCTAGTCATGCTTTATCTCAAAAGCAAAGAAGGAAATCTTTCTTCCACTGTATCTGTAAGTGGATAATCATCTGAATTATGGTTGGGTATATTCAGTGATTAAGAATAAGAGCCTCGTTCCATTTCTAAGAATTCAAATTGTCATAATAATTTCCTTTTATTTCACAAAGGGTGTAGGTCTAGATTTCTAATACTTTATATAAATTATACTTTCTTCTCTTTAGATTCCCTTGAGATATATAATGATACTTGCTAATTATCCCATTACCTTCAAATATTTGCCAAGTTCAATAGTTTTTGTCTTCCATTTTGTCATTGTTCCTCCTTAGAACCCAGAACTACAGATGTAATTTAAGTTAGCACAGTGCTTTGTAATCTTGTGGCACTCTCAGAATATGGTCATATTTGTAGATGTAACAGGTTACAAGGATAGGACTGTATACGGCCAGTGGTAACCACCTGAGTCTATGGATGTGATACACGGAACCTGACTCCCTCAATGATTAAGACCAAGACCTCAGCACTGTTGTAAGCTATTCATGGCATTTTAGTTCCATGAAAGGTAAGAAAGAATAAAATAAAACTTTTGGACAGGGCTTCCCAGGTGGCTCAGTGGTGAAGAGTTCACCTGTCAATGCAGGAGACACTGGTTCAATTCCTGATCTGGGTAAACTCAACATGCTGTGGAGCAACTAAGCCTATAAGTCACAACTATTGAGCCTGTGCTCTAGAGCCTTGGAGTCACAACTATTGAGGCCATGTGCTGCAACTACTGAAGCCCATGTGTCCTAGAGCCAGAGCTCCACAAGAGAAGTCATCACAACAGGAAGCCTGCTCACCTCAACTAGATAGTAGCCCTTACCCTCTGAAACTAGAGAAGAGCCTGTGGCAGCAGTGAAAACCCAGAATAGACAAAAATAAATAAATAAATAAATGTTTAAAAAACATAAAACCTTCAGACAATTTGGTACATGGTTTGACATTTCAGTTAAGGAGAACAAAAGGGAAACAAAAAAATCTGAAAAACTGATAGTTATTCAAGAATTTCAACCTGTTTTTGAAAACCTGACCACAAAGGACAACATAGATCCAGACTGTGTCGCTGGAGAATATGTCCAAACATTTAAGATGCTTCTTATACTTCAACAATAGAAAGAGAGGAAACATTTTCTAAATCTCTTATGAGGCCAAGAGGTTTTAAAAACAATTCTGACAAGAACAGTACACATGAGAAAAAATTAGAGATCCATCTCTCTTATGATAATGGAAATTTAATATTAGCAATTTGAATCTAGTCACATACACATACATAAACATGCATATCCCATTACCTTCAAATATTTGCCAAGTTCAATAGTTTTTGTCTTCCATTTTGTCATTGTTCCTCCTTAGAACCCAGAACTACAGATGTAATTTAAGTTAGCACAGTGCTTTGTAATCTTGTGGCACTCTCAGAATATGGTCATATTTGTAGATGTAACAGGTTACAAGGATAGGACTGTATACGGCCAGTGGTAACCACCTGAGTCTATGGATGTGATACACGGAACCTGACTCCCTCAATGATTAAGACCAAGACCTCAGCACTGTTGTAAGCTATTCATGGCATTTTAGTTCCATGAAAGGTAAGAAAGAATAAAATAAAACTTTTGGACAGGGCTTCCCAGGTGGCTCAGTGGTGAAGAGTTCACCTGCCAATGCAGGAGACACTGGTTCAATTCTTGATCTGGGTAAACCCAACATGCTCTGGAGCAACTAAGCCTATAAGTCACAACTATTGAGCCTGTGCTCTAGAGCCTTGGAGTCACAACTATTGAGGCCATGTGCTGCAACTACTGAAGCCCATGTGTCCTAGAGCCTGAGCTCCACAAGAGAAGTCATCACAACAGGAAGCCTGCTCACCTCAACTAGATAGTAGCCCTTACCCTCTGAAACTAGAGAAGAGCCTGTGGCAGCAGTGAAAACCCAGAATAGACAAAAATAAATAAATAAATAAATGTTTAAAAAACATAAAACCTTCAGACAATTTGGTACACGGTTTGACATTTCAGTTAAGGAGAACAAAAAGGAAACAAAAAAATCTGAAAAACTGATAGTTATTCAAGAATTTCAACCTGTTTTTGAAAACCTGACCACAAAGGACAACATAGATCCAGACTGTGTCACTGCAGAATATGTCCAAACATTTAAGATGCTTCTTATACTTCAACAATAGAAAGAGAGGAAACATTTTCTAAATCTCTTATGAGGCCAAGAGGTTTTAAAAACAATTCTGACAAGAACAGTACACGTGAGAAAAAATTAGAGATCCATCTCTCTTATGATAATGGAAATTTAATATTAGCAATTTGAATCTAGTCACATACACATACATAAACATGCATATCACATGGCACACAGAGAAAGTGAGTTTATTTTAGACATACGTCAATATTTTATATTTTAAAATGAAATAGTTTCCTATAAATATCCACTATAAAACATTAAACATAATGTTCAGAGCTTGTATTTAATTCATTCATCAACTTCTATCTCTATCACTTAAACTTTTCTACCTACTCAGTCATGTCATCTGTACATAAGAGTTTTAACTTCTTTTTTTCCAATCCTTTCTTTATTATTCTGATTGCCTTATTGAATTTGATAGCATGTTCATTAAAATAATGAATAGGAATGGCGACAGTAAGCATCTTTGTCACTTTCACAGTACCAGAGAACATTTGTCATGTTTTACTATTGTTTGTTGTTTGCCATATCTGTTCTTTAAATGGATTTAAGAACTTATTATCCATTCTGCATTTTCTACGAGGTTAGTATTACTATTGGATGCTGCCTTCTTTTCTATATTTCAGGAGGAAATCTGTAAGATTACTGTTGTTACTTTCTTAAATTGAAGACCAGTTAAAACATTTGAAATGGTATTATAGCTTGAATTATGAATCTTCACACAAATAATTTTGCAAAGAGTATACGAATTATTTTATAAAGGTTCTATATGTTCTATTGTCCTATATCCCCTAATTTTATAACTGTTTCTAAAGCTTCTTAGTTAATGAAAGACAAAAATGTTTAAACATTATAATCACTTTTTCTACATATTTCCAAGTGTAAAATTATCTTATTTTCAATTGATAACATGTAGTAACAACATAAACAACAACAACAATAACTATTATCACCATTAGCAGAGTGTTAAACTTCGCTAGTTACATAATGAGGCTATTTAATTTGTTCAGGTACATCAATTGTAAATGGTGGGTCAGTAGTAGAACACATGCATTTAGACTTGAAGGCGTATTCACTTAAGCACTGTTACATTTCTTCTCTCAAGCCAAGACAGAGGCATTTGGTCCACAAACAAGCTAACAGTGAGAGAATTCAGGTATCTCATCTGCACAATGAATGCTGTTTGTGCTGTTTTATTTCATAAAATCTGTTGATTTTATGTAGAAACCCACATTTTTGATTATCAAAAAAATAATTCCAAAAATCTAGTAATAATGTGTCTCTTTTCACTGCAGGCAAACATCAGTTTCTGGTGAGTAAAAGATTTTGCACTTACATGGGATTTGCTCTCTCTAGGTTGAGGCTCAATGAGCTTCAGTCATTTATAAAAGGTCTTCTAAGTTTCCAAGTCTGCTAATGTCACTTTAGAAAAAAGTGTTTAAAGATAAGTGAAATGTTTAAATTAGGGAGTAACCACTGAAAAACTAAACTGATACTCAGCCATAAGGCTGAAATTTTTTTTTTTTTTTGGCTACTTCTATTCATCTTTCATTCATTTATTTTCATCCATCTTTGTTCTTTGGCCTGGGTGGGCCTCCCATCGCAGTGGCCACTCCCATTGCAGAGCACTGGCTCTGGGCACATGCACTCCAGGGCGCTGGCTAGGTAGTTGGACACATAGGTCCAGCCGCTCCGCGGCATGTGGGATCTTTCCAGACCAGGGATCGAACCGGCGCCCCTTGCACTGCAAGGTGATGTCTTTACTCACTGGGCCACCAGGGAAGCCCTAAAATACTTTTAAATAAAATAACCTCATACATTTAATAAAAAGGTGAAAAACATTTAATTAAATATTACTTAGGTAAATTTATCCAGAGTTAAAATTATCTCATTTTCAATTGATAACATGTAGTAACAACATAAACAACAACAACAATAACTATTATCACCATTAGCAGAGTGTTAGACTTCGCTAGTTACATAATGAGGCTATTTAATTTGTTCAGGTACATCAACTGTAAATGGTGGGTCAGTAGTAGAACACATGCATTTAGACTAGAAGGCATATTCACTTAAGCACTGTTACATTTCTTCTCTCAGGCCAAGACAGAGGCATTTGGTCCACAAACAAGCTAACAGTGAGACAATTCAGGTATCTCATCTGCACAATGAATGCTGTTTGTGCTGTTTTATTTCATAAAATCTGTTGATTTTATGTAGAAACCCACATTTTTGATTATCAAAAAAATAATTCCAAAAATCTAGTAATAATGTGTCTCTTTTCACTGCAGGCAAACATCAGTTTCTGGTGAGTAAAAGATTTTGCACTTACACGGGATTTGCTCTCTCTAGGTTGAGGCTCAATGAGCTTCAGTCATTTATAAAAGGTCTTCTAAGTTTCCAAGTCTGCTAATGTCACTTTAGAAAAAAGTGTTTAAAGATAAGTGAAATGTTTAAATTAGGGAGTAACCACTGAAAAACTAAACTGATACTCAGCCATAAGGCTGAAATTTTTTTTTTTTTTTTTTGGCCACTTCTATTCGTCTTTCATTCATTTATTTTCATCCATCTTTGTTCTTTGGCCTGTATGGGCCTCCCATCGCAGTGGCCACTCCCGTTGCAGAGCACTGGCTCTGGGCACATGCACTCCAGGGTGCTGGCTAGGTAGTTGGACACATAGGTCCAGCCACTCCGCGGCATGTGGGATCTTTCCAGACCAGGGATCGAACCGACGCCCCTTGCACTGCAAGGTGATGTCTTTACTCACTGGGCCACCAGGGAAGCCCTAAAATACTTTTAAATAAAATAACCTCATACATTTAATATAAAGGTGAAAAACATTTAATTAAATATTACTTAGGTAAATTTATCCAGAGTTAAAATTATTCATAAAAACCAAGAGAATATTCAAATGATTAATATTCTATGTGATGTACCATTAATAAATAGGGCATAAAAAGTCATCAGTCCAAAAGCTGTCCCTTACTCTCTTCCCTTCAGAAACTACCAAGAGAGAAATGGCTGCAGGAAATCACACCTCAGTGACTGAGTTCATCCTTGCTGGGCTCACGGAACAGCCACAACTCCAGCTGCCCCTTTTCCTCCTCTTCCTAGGAATCTATACGCTCACGGTGGTGGGGAACCTGGGCATGATCACACTGATAGGGCTCAGTTCTCACCTGCACACCCCCATGTACTATTTCCTCTCGAATTTATCCTTTATTGACCTCTGTCATTCCACTGTCGTTACCCCCAAAATGCTGGTGAACTTTGTGACAGAGAAGAATATGATCTCCTATCCAGAATGCATGACTCAGTTGTATTTCTTTATTGTTTTTATTATTACAGAGTGTCACATGTTGGCTGCGATGGCATATGACCGCTATGTGGCCATCTGCAACCCCTTGCTTTACAATGTCATCATGTCTTATCACATCTGCTTCCGCCTCACAGCGGCAGTTTATATTTTGGCCATCACTGGGTCCACAGTCCATACAGGATTTACACTGAGACTCCTTTTCTGCAAGACCAATGTGGTTAACCACTATTTCTGTGATCTGTTTCCACTCTTGGAGCTATCCTGTTCTAGCATCTATGTCAATGAATTATTAGTTATATTTTTGAGTGCATTTAACCTCCTGACTCCTGCCTTAACTATCTTTGCCTCCTACATTTTTATTCTCTCCAACATCCTCCAAATCCGCTCCAATAAGGGCAGGTCCAAAGCCTTCAGCACCTGTAGCTCCCACATCTTAGGTGTTGCTATTTTCTATGGGTCTGCAGCATTCATGTACCTGCAGCCATCATCTGTGAGCTCCATGGACCAAGGGAAAGTGTCCTCTGTGTTTTATACCATCATTGTGCCCATGCTGAACCCCCTGATCTACAGCCTGAGGAATAAAGATGTCAAGTTTGCTCTAAAGAAAATTCTGGACAGTAGAAAACATTCATGAGTATAATCTGCTTCATGATGTCATAGTAATCATTTGGTTTGCTGAGATATGCAATGAGTTAGGTTTATTATTTAAATGTTTATAATTTTAGTGACACTTTCTTATATAGTGCTTCTCCAACATTCTCTTCCTGGACACCTCTTCAAGGGTATATTCCAATGATTATGTTTGGAGAAATGGAAGAATACAATAAAATGTCCTTGTGGATAATAGAGCCTTTATTTTTAATAAACTACAATAAAGCAAGAACTATAGCAATGATGATGGTGATGAAGAAAATTATTATAATACATATTATTAAGCTTTTATCTATAAAGATATGGATGGACTTAGAGTCTGTAATATAGAGTGAATTAAGTCAGAAAGAGAAAAACAAATATTCTATATTAACACGCGTATGTGGAATCTAGAAGAAAAGTACACATGTACCTAGTTCCAGTGCAGGAATAGCGAGGCAGACAGAGAAAAGATGTGTGAACACAGAGGAGAAACTGGAGGGTGGGCTGAACTGGGAGACTAGGTTGACATATGCATACTACCTTGTATAAAACAGCGAGTGGGAACATGCTGTGTGAGACAGGGAGCTCAGCCTGGTGCTCTGTGATGACCCAGAGGGGCGGGATGGGGGTGTGAGAAGGAGGTTCACGAGGGAGGGAATGTATCTATATATATTCATATGGCTGACTCACCACCTTTACAGCAAAAACTAATACAACACTGTAAAGCAATTACACTCCCATAAAATAATAAAAAAGAATTTATGAAATATGAACACTATGCCCAAACTTCAAATGGATAACTATTTACTGTACTCCTTCAAGGCAAGCTCAGTATTATTTTCATTTGAAAGAGGAAGAAATCAAAGTTTATTTCACTTGAGTAAATGGCACAGTTTTGATGTAGGAAAATGACTGAGAAGCACTATGCAACCCAACAGTAAATTATTCTAAAAATAATTGAACCTAATACATTGAATCATATTTTATATATGTTACCTGATGCTAGGTTTCCACTTTACCTTAAATCATGCTATAATCTAAGACTGCTTTCAATTATTCCAGCTTTTGAAAAAAACGAAAGTATATAAAAAATGAGAAAGATTATTAAAGATAGTTGCCTAACAATAAACTTTCATTAAATATACAATTAGCAAGTAGAATTATTATTAATGACCACCTCAGAAAAACACCATCAATATTCTCTATTCTTGCCCCATACTTGAAAATTCAATTATATATATAGAATTGATTTTTTGAATCAATAATTTACATTGCCTATTATTACATGAATAAATTAAATATATTTACTACATGAAAAGGATCTGAATTAATTATTAAAAATTTCTGGCCTTATTAACAGTAAAATAAACTGTCCCTATGTTCTGATTCTCTAAATTTGCTATTCACAATCTGGACTGAAAATGTAAACCCACATCATTGGTAGAAGCCTGAAAGAAACATTGAATCTCAGATCCAACTTAGACAAGCTAGATCAGGCATTGTATTTTAACAAAATCTTCAGACGATCCAGTGAACAAACTTTATCACATTGATTTGATTTGTTCAGGATTGATGAAGAATACCTTCTGAAGGAAAAAGTTAGGCCACTGGGGACATTAACTGCAATTTCCTCTTTTCTCAAGAGCTTGTCCCCTGAGAAATAGAAATCCTTGGAGAGCATTTGACTTTACATTGTCTATTGCCTGACATATATAAACCCAGATTCACCTCCACAGCACAGCAATCACAACTGTTCAGGGGAGAACTGAGAAAAGTCAGGATGTTTGCTACCCTGAAGCTGAAGAAGCACACCCTGAAGACTTAGAATTGGAGATGTTGGCTGGTGATACAGACCAGCTTCAAGAATGACTCGAGTCTGCCCTCTATAGACAGCAGAATGCTGGGTACCTATCACACCAACTCACACTAGTGCTACTCTTTTCTGAGAGCACGTTGTGAAAAAGATTTGGGATTGAGGTTCCAGGAAGGAAAAAAGTGAGTGTGTTGATTTTATACTTGTTATTTGAGACTTCAATTATGAAAGTAATAACTGTTGCATCCAGGCAAAAATTTCACAATATCTTCATTCATATAATTACTTCCTTGTATTTGTGGCTTTGTAGGTCCATGGAACTAGTGTTAGAAAGTCATATTATTGGGGTTACTACAGATCATACTCTAGACACTGTGTTTCTACAAATGCAATCTGAAACTAATTTATTAACCACTCATTTATTTTGTGGGTTTGAGTTAGTAAAGAATTGACTCCTTATCCTTTTCGGTTCTTTTGAATTGCACCCAGTGCTATATGCAGTATACAGGTGGAGGTTTTTTAAATCTAAATTTTAAATATAACAACTTTTTGTTTTGCTAAATTTTGTTTAAGTGTCTCTGTTCATTTTCCCAGTTATTGTCATTCCTTGGGGTCTAGGTTGTAAACTTGTAAAAGGATCTGAATTAATTATTAAAAATTTCTGGTTTTATTAACAGTAAAATAAACTGCCCCTATGTTCTGATTCTCTAAATTTGCTATTCACAATCTGGACTGAAAATGTAAGCCCACATCATTGGTAGAAGCCTGAAAGAAACATTGAATCTCAGATCCAACTTAGACAAGCTAGATCAGGCACTGTATTTTAACAAAATCTTCAGACGATCCAGTGAACAAACCTTTATCACATTGATTTGATTTGTTCAGGATTGATGAAAAATACCTTTTGAAGGAAAAAGTTAGGCCACTGGGGACATATCAAATGCAATTTCCTCTTTTCTCAAGAGCTTGTCCCCTGAGAAATAGAAATCCTTGGAGAGCATTTGACTTTACATTGTTTATTGCCTGACATATATAAACCCAGATTCACCTCCACAGCACAGCAATCACAACTGTTCAGGGGAGAACTGAGAAAAGTCAGGATGTTTGCTACCCTGAAGCTGAAGAAGCACACCCTGAAGACTTAGAATCGGAGATGTTGGCTGGTGATACAGACCAGATTCAAGAATGACTCGAGTCTGCCCTCTATAGACAGCAGAATGCTGGGTACCTATCACACCAACTCACACTAGTGCTATTCTTTCCTGAGAGCACGTTGTGAAAAAGATTTGGGATTGAGGTTCCAGGAAGGAAAAAAGTGAGTGTGTTGATTTTATACTTGTTATTTGAGATTTCAATTATGAAAGTAATAACTGTTGCATCCAGGCAAAAATTTCACAATATCTTCATTCATATAATTACTTCCTTGTATTTGTGGCTTTGTAGTTCCATGGAACTAGTGTTAGAAAGTCATATTATTGGGGTTACTACAGATCATACTCTAGACACTGTGTTTCTACAAATGCAATCTGAAACTAATTTATTAACCACTCACTTATTTTGTGGGTTTGAGTTAGTAAAGAACTAACTCCTTATCCTTTTCGGTTCTTTTGAATTGCACCCAGTGCTATATGCAGTATACAGGTGGAGGTTTTTTAAATCTAAATTTTAAATATAACAACTCTTTTGTTTTGCTAAATTTTGTTTAAATGTCTCTGTTCATTTTCCCAGTTATTGTCATTCCTTGGGGTCTAGGTTGTACAAACTTGTAAGGTTTTGTTGACCACAGAGTATGTGGACTACAACAGGGGTTGGGACTGGCAATCTTTAAGCCCAAGTTTCACTGAGGAAAGAGAAATTTCACCCAGAGAGTTTGAGTCCCAACTGTTCTTTTCTAATTGTACTCCTTCCTATCCTCTTTAAAAGACAAATAAGCTAAAGGCCAAAAAAAAGAAGTGTCTTTGTCATTTTTAATGTTGAGTGATTTAATTTGATATTCTGATCGATGACCTCAATCCAACATAAATGACTATACTACTTGACATAGACCTAATTCTTATGTTAAGTGTGTAAGACGGAAATTGGATCAGGGCTAACATATAACAGGAGACATTTTGAAATAAAAATTCCTAACTACTCTAGCTCTGAATCCACTAGGAGACCTGTTCAAATTTGCATGCCCCTCTGAGTTTTCACTCCAAATTTATTTTCATGTTATGCTTCTTTATAATGAATATTAGATCTCCTTAATATCAAGTTTTTATTTCATGTGGTCAGTAACTGTGCTTTGTAATTTTTATACTCTAGACTAGACTAAACCTTTATAAGAAAATAAAAGGAGAAAAACATTTCTCAAGTTCTCTGCCTAAAACATACTGCTACACAGACTTTGTGTCTTCTAATCCAATAGTTCCCAAATCTGGCTGGTTATCAGAATAACAGTGATTATCAAATGTTGAGATCTCTGAAATCCCCCAAGATTCAAAACTTTTGAAAACATTTCTAAACTTAAAGAGCAACTGAGAAAAGGAATTTTAAAAAATACAAGTATCAAATATTAGACTAAAAAGGAGGTAGTGGTAATGATTTAACTGAAGTAACTGCGTAAATAATAAAATAGAAATTTGATAAAATTTTCATGGCTGCTGATTCTGGAAGTACCATTGTGTGAATTATTTAGAGCTGTAGAGGTAATCTTTCGAAGAAGGAACAGAAACGAAAATGATCTATCAGAGCAATTCTACAGATATTGACCTATCCCTGGAGTAAAGAGTGTTAAGCAGGAAGATTCAGAACTTTTATTTTTAGTTATAGTATGTTTAAGTTTTGCTAAATTTTTTTAAGTTGATTGGTCATTCCTTGGGGTCTAGGTTGTACAAACTTGTAAGGTTTTGTTGACCACAGAGTATGTGGACTACAACAGGGGTTGGGACTGGCAATCTTTAAGCCCAAGTTTCACTGAGGAAAGAGAAATTTCACCCAGAGAGTTTGAGTCCCAACTGTTCTTTTCTAATTGTACTCCTTCCTATTCTCTTTAAAAGACAAATAAGCTAAAGGCCAAAAAAAAGAAGTATCTTTGTCATTTTTAATGTTGAGTGATTTAATTTGATATTCTGATCGATGACCTCAATCCAACATAAATGACTATACTACTTGACATAGACCTAATTCTTATGTTAAGTGTGTAAGACGGAAATTGGATCAGGGCTAACATATAACAGGAGATATTTAGAAATAAAAATTCCTAACTACTCTAGCTCTGAATCCACTAGGAGACCTGTTCAAATTTGCACGCCCCTCTGAGTTTTCACTCCAAATTTATTTTCATGTTATGCTTCTTTATAATGAATATTAGATCTCCTTAATATCAAGTTTTTATTTCATGTGGTCAGTAACTGTGCTTTGTAATTTTTATACTCTAGACTAGACTAAACCTTTATAAGAAAATAAAAGGAGAAAAACATTTCTCAAGTTCTCTGCCTAAAACATACTGCTACACAGACTTTGTGTCTTCTAATCCAATTGTTCCCAAATCTGGCTGATTATCAGAATAACAGTGATTATCAAATGTTGAGATCTCTGAAATCCCCCAAGATTCAAAACTTTTGAAAACACTTTTAAGCTTAAAGAGCAACTGAGAAAAGGAATTTTAAAAAATACAAGTATCAAATATTAGACTAAAAAGGAGGTAGTGGTAATGATTTAACTGAAGTAACTGCGTAAATAATAAAATAGAAATCTGATAAAATTTTCATGGCTGCTGATTCTGGAAGTACCATTGTGTGAATTATTTAGAGCTGTAGAGGTAATCTTTCGAAGAAGGAATAGAAACGAAAATGATCTATCAGAGCAATTCTACAGATATTGACCTATCCCTGGAGTAAACAGTGTTAAGCAGGAAGATTCAGAACTTTTATTTTTAGTTACAGTATGTTTATAGTTTTACACTTATTATTTTTATAAATATTGCAATCTCTCTAGGTGCCTCTGATGACCAACCATATTGGGGAACTGGGGAATTAACAGACATTCTTTGTGTTCAGATATTTTCTTCTACATCTAACTGTAAAGTGACCAGCCCACAGAATTCCATCTTACCCAGGAACATATCATGAGGGCCAGTGCCACTTGACTATGTGAAGTGATGATAAGTTGTGTCTATATCATATTCATCTTCAGAAACTAAAATCTTGGCCTTGCTAAAAAAATTCCTCTGACCTGATGTAGGTTGGAATCCAGGAAATGGAAGGAATGAAGAATGCTCAAATAATAGGAGAAATGTTCATTTTGACTGACTATAAAATTCCAGAAATTGGTGTTTCTCTTAAACTGTATGAAATATGTCAATTATAAAATTCTAGAAGTTTATATTTTCTATTCTTGTTCAACCAGAATTTTAGTTTGTCCTAGACGGGCAGGAGATGTTAAGGAGATTCCTGCAATATGTATACCATCTGATGACCAATAAAGGAAGATCTCCACAAGACTACTCTGCCTTACACGCATTTATACACCCATATGTCCATGAACCTCCCTCTCTCTCACACATGCCAACACAAAACTACACTCATTTCCTCTTTTTTAAACTTGGAATCTGTTGAGTAGATAATGAATCCCGGAAATCACTCCTCAGTGACTGAGTTCATCCTTGCTGGGTTCACCGAGAAACCAGAACTCAAGAT
This sequence comes from Tragulus kanchil, assembly GCA_022376925.1. Lineage (NCBI taxonomy): Eukaryota > Metazoa > Chordata > Mammalia > Artiodactyla > Tragulidae > Tragulus > Tragulus kanchil. Next base: position 153,211,059 of record JAIOJX010000006.1, read on the forward strand.
TCTTCTCCTGTTCTTCTTCCTAGGAATGTATGTGCTCACCGTGGTGGGGAACCTGGGCATGATCACACTGATAGGGCTCAGTTCTCACCTGCACACCCCCATGTACTATTTCCTTGCCAATCTGTCATTTATTGATTTCTGTCATTCCACTGTCGTCACTCCCAAAATGTTGGTGAACTTTGTGACAGAGGAGAATATGATCTCCTATCCAGAATGCATGACTCAGTTGTATTTCTTTATTGTTTTTATTATTGCAGATTGTTATATGTTGGCTGTGATGGCATATGACCGCTATGTTGCCATCTGCAACCCCTTGCTTTACAATATCATTATTTCTTATTATAGCTGCTTCTGCCTCACAGTGGGTGTTTATATTTTGTGCATCATTGAATCTGCAATCCATACAGGCTTTATATTGAGACTCTATTTCTGCAAGGCCAATGTGGTTAACCATTATTTCTGTGATCTCTTCCCACTCTTAGAGCTATCTTGTTCCAGCATCTCCATCAATGAATTACTGGCTCTAGGCTTTAGTGCTTTTAATGTCTTGATTCCTGTTTTAACCATTCTTGCTTCCTACATCTTCATCCTCTCCAGCATCCTCCAAATCCACTCCACTGAGGGCAGGTCCAAAGCCTTCAGCACCTGCAGCTCCCACGTCTCAGCTGTTGCTCTTTTCTATGGTTCTGTAGCATTTATGTACCTGCAGCCATCATCAGTCAGCTCCACGGACCTAGGGAAAGTGTCCTCTGTGTTTTACACCTGCATTGTGCCCATGCTAAATCCTTTGGTCTACAGTCTGCGGAATAAGGATGTCAAATTTGCCCTGAAGAAAATTTTGGACAGTGGAAAATGTAGATGGAAAGACTCAATATCATGATGTCATATCATAAATATCCCTTTGCTGAGATATGCAATGCTTTAGTTTTATTGTTCAAAGTTTTGGAAATTCACAATCATTTCCTCATATAATACATTTCACAAATTCCTTCTGGGCCACTTCCTTTGAACCTGTGTTACAGTGACTATGTATGAAGAAGTACTAAGAATAAAATAAATAAAGAATAAATGCTTGAGAATTTAAGAAGCTTAAGTTTGATTTTTTAAAACATAAATGCCAACAACTATGATGATCATTATAAAATAATAACATATATTATTGCAATAGTATAAAAATACCAAGTACTGAGTCTTGCACTTTCACTTCTATAACTTTATTTAGTATTTACAGTATTCTCTCAAGGCAAGCCCTAGTGTTATTCCCTTTAAAGGCTGAATAAAGTGACACTTATTTAGTTTGTGTAAATGTTCATGTTCCCAAACATAATAAATGACAAGAGTCTAGACTGTCTGGTTTCAAAACCATTGGTCCTAGGTGATCATGGATAAATCTAAGGCCTTCCCAGTGATTTTCTTCTACACAGTAAGCAGTTACAGTTCCTGATAAGATTGGGTTGTTTTCCTCTCTCTGTCTAATCCCAGTATCACTTTTATTTCATTTGATATAATGAAAATAATCAAAATATTTCAAATCTGTGCTGATCAAAGAAAAAGACCAATTGGAGAGTTACTGCAGAATCTTATGATAGACCCACTAAAGAGATTCAAAAAATTCATGCTCTATACCAAACATTTTTATAAAAGCAGTCCACACACTTTAATCTTTATAGCAGTAATGCTATACTATTTATGTAACAACCACTCATAATAGCCCCAAAACCATAATTTACAATAATTTTCATTTCACAAGAATTTTATCTTGGAAACATCTCTTCTCTTTCCTCATATTATTCTCTTTTGCTTATGGGCATTCAATATCTGGTAACTATAAATCCAGGTCCTCCCTGGCTGCTCAGTGGTCAAGAATCTGCCTGCCAGTGCACGAGACATGGGTTCAATCCCTGGTTGGGAAGATCCCTTGGAGAAGGAAATGTGAATCCAGAATACAGATATACTCACCTAAATCAGAATTTCCTGAAAATACAAATTTTGTCATATCATAATTCCCGCTTGAGCAATTGTTCAAAGTTTTGGAAATTCACAATCATTTCCTCATATAATACATTTCACAAATTCCTTCTGGGCCACTTCCTTTGAACCTGTGTTACAGTGACTATGTATGAAGAAGTACTAAGAATAAAATAAATAGAGAATAAATGCTTGAGAATTTAAGAAGCTTAAGTTTGATTTTTTAAAACATAAATGCCAACAACTATGATGATCATTATAAAATAATAACATATATTATTGCGATAGTATAAAAATACCAAGTACTGAGTCTTGCACTTTCACTTCTATAACTTTATTTAGTATTTACAGTATTCTCTCAAGGCAAGCCCTAGTGTTATTTCCTTTAAAGGCTGAATAAAGTGACACTTATTTAGTTTGTGTAAATGTTCATGTTCCCAAACATAATAAATGACAAGAGTCTAGACTGTCTGGTTTCAAAACCATTGGTCCCAGGTGATCATGGATAAATCTAAGGCCTTCCCAGTGATTTTCTTCTACACAGTAAGCAGTTACAGTTCCTGATAAGATTGGGTTGTTTTCCTCTCTCTGTCTAATCCTAGTATCACTTTTATTTCATTTGATATAATGAAAATAATCAAAATATTTCAAATCTGTGCTGATCAAAGAAAAAGACCAATTGGAGAGTTACTGCAGAATCTTATGATAGACCCACTAAAGAGATTCAAAAAATTCATGCTCTATACCAACCATTTTTATAAAAGCAGTCCACACACTTTAATCTTTATAGCAGTAATGCTATACTATTTATGTAACAACCACTCATAATAGCCCCAAAACCATAATTAACAATAATTTTCATTTCACAAAAATTTTATCTTGGAAACATCTCTTCTCTTTCCTCATATTATTCTCTTTTGCTTATGGGCATTCAATATCTGGTAACTATAAATCCAGGTCCTCCCTGGCTGCTCTGTGGTCAAGAATCTGCCTGCCAGTGCAAGAGACATGGGTTCAATCCCTGGTTGGGAAGATCCCTTGGAGAAGGAAATGTCAATCCAGAATACAGATATACTCACCTAAATCAGAACATATACCCTATTAGAATTGAAAGGCTAGCGTCTATGGGTATCTTAACACTTTTCACTCTGTGTAATCATAGGGAAGATTGGTTATTTTTTGTTTACATTCTTTCTATGTCACACGTTTACCAAACTTCAACTTTCTCACTTGTATTCAGCACACTGAAGTGACTGGGTCCTAGTCTGCTCACCTGTAGGGTGGCATTCTATAGACACATTCTCCTTCAAACATCACAGAATCCTGGAGCCAAAGCAAATGGAAAGCTAAAGAAACCTTTTACTGCATGGGCATGGGGGACCTTGCTTGAATTTGGAAGACCTCTGGCGAAGGTACTCAAAAGAGGAGATCCTCTATGCTTAATTTCTCTGAGTGATTCACAGATGAGTAGCAGCGGCAAAATCTGAGAGATTCCATGTAAATGCATAATCTCAAACTCTTATGAGACTTCCTATCAGAATACGCTTTTGAACAGCATTCTTAGGTTATTCCTGTGCACATTAAATGTTGAGAAGTTTTTCAAAAAAATCTGGCTTTATTGACATAGACTGTACCCCGGGTATTGAAATGATAATAATAAACTATATTGAATATATATTGCAATAATCAATTGATGAATTTGGGATTAACAAAGAATCCTTCTTGAAGGAAAAAACTAGATAACTGGGGGTGTGTCAGCTACAACTGCATCTTTCCTCAAGAGCTTGTCTCCTGAAAAATGGAAATCCTTGGAGAGTATTTTACTCCATGTTATTTATTGTGTGGCATATATAAATCCAATACAAATCTTCATAGCACAGTGATCACAACTGCTCAGGGGAGAACTGAGAAAGGTGCAGATGTTTGCTACTTGAAGCTGAAGAAACACACACTGAAGACTTAGAATTGGAGATACTGACCTACAACGCACACTAGCTTCAAAAGTGGCTCTGAGACCAGGGCCGTCTCAACACCAAAGACAGCAGACTTCTGGGTACCTATCGCTCCCAATACCAACACTAGTGCTATTCTTGCCTAAGAGTACATTGCCAACAAGACTTGGCATTGTGGAGACCAGGAAGGAAATGTGAATCCAGAATACAGATATACTCACCTAAATCAGAACATATACCCTATTAGAATTGAAAGGCTAGCGTCTATGGGTATCTTAACACTTTTCACTCTGTGTAATCATAGGGAAGATTGGTTATTTTTTGTTTACATTCTTTCTATGTCACACGTTTACCAAACTTCAACTTTCTCACTTGTATTCAGCACACTGAAGTGACTGGGTCCTAGTCTGCTCACCTGTAGGGTGGCATTCTATAGACACATTCTCCTTCAAACATCACAGAATCCTGGAGCCAAAGCAAATGGAAAGCTAAAGAAACCTTTTACTGCATGGGCATGGGGGACCTTGCTTGAAGAACTCTGGCGAAGGTACTCAAAAGAGGAGATCCTCTACGCTTAGTTTCTCTGAGTGATTCACAGATGAGTAGCAGCGGCAAAATCTGAGAGATTCCATGTAAATGCATAATCTCAAACTCTTATGAGACTTCCTATCAGAATATGCTTTTGAACAGCATTCTTAGTTTATTCCTGTGCACATTAAATGTTGAGAAGTTTTTCAAAAAATCTGGCTTTATTGACATAGACTACCCCGGGTATTGAAATGATAATAATAAACTATATTGAATATATATTGCAATAATCAATTGATGAATTTGGGATTAACAAAGAATCCTTCTTGAAGGAAAAAACTAGATAACTGGGGGTGTGTCAGCTACAACTGCATCTTTCCTCAAGAGCTTGTCTCCTGAAAAATGGAAATCCTTGGAGAGTATTTTACTCCATGTTATTTATTGTCTGGCATATATAAATCCAATACAAATCTTTATAGCACAGTGATCACAACTGCTCAGGGGAGAACTGAGAAAGGTGCAGATGTTTGCTACTTGAAGCTGAAGAAACACACACTGAAGACTTAGAATTGGAGATACTGACCTACAATGCACACTAGCTTCAAAAGTGGCTCTGAGACCTGGGCCGTCTCAACACTAAAGACAGTAGACTTCTGGGTACCTATCGCTCCCAATACCAACACTAGTGCTATTCTTGCCTAAGAGTACATTGCCAACAAGACTTGGCATTGTGGAGACCAGGAAGAAAAAGGTCAGTGTGTTTATTTTGCAGTTGTTATTTGAGACTTTAATTATGAAAGTAATAACCATTGCTATTCAGGCAAATATTTAAAAATATCTTCATTCATTCATATAATTATTCATAAAGTATTTCAACTTCTATGATGTGCCCTATGTGGGCTATTTAATTGGATACAGAGGATAAGAAGCTTGATTTCATCTGTCATATGGTTTATAGTGCAGCTGCAGTCTGAAAATGTGCTGTTTAGAAATGCAAGAGTCTAGAGCATGTAGGAAGAAAGCCTAACTTTATTACAAGGGATTGGAGGTTTTCATGATGACATTAATTATAAATGGGATTAGAAAAGAAAACATATTTAGCAGACAATAGAGATAAATGGAGTTCTAAAGACTATTATTTAATGTGAAAACACGGGCAAATAAAAATCTAGGTAAGTTGAGAGAATTTAACTTATTCCAGAAAATGAAAATTTTCTGTATTTGGATGTAAGTTGCTGAAACTGGAAGGAACCAGATGTGAACTGAATCTGGAAAGTGGCAAGAGGTGGTATAGATATTCATACTTTAAGAGCAGTGAAGAAAATCCTTTCTCCAATGTCCCTGAGTGGTTCAATATATGTTTTATGGTTGAGTGTATTCAGTGATTAAGTATCACCATTTTTAAGAACCCAAATTTTTAGAATGTGTTCCCTGTATCTACTGAAGTGTATATTCTTAGATCTTTCAAATGTCATTCATAAAATAAGTTTTCATTTTCTGTAGATATCTTTAAGATGTTGTTCAGTTACTAAATTGTGTCTAACTCTGTGACCAAATGGACTGCAGCATGCCAGCCTTCCCTGTCCTTCACTATCTCCTGAAGTTTGCTCAAATTCATGTCCATTGAGTCAGTGAGGCTAGCTAACTGTCTTATCCTCTGACGCCCTCCTCTCCTTTTGCTTTCAGTCTTTCCCAGCATCAGGCTCTTTTCCAATGAGTAAGTTCTTAGCATCAGGTATCCAAAGTATTGGAACTTCAACTTCAGCATCAGCCCTTTTTTCCTCTCCAAAAATTGAACCATTACCTTCAAATATTTTACAAGTTCTTCACAGTTTTATCCAGGTCAGTGTGCTTATTTTGCAGTTGTTATTTGAGACTTTAATTATGAAAGTAATAACCATTGCTATTCAGGCAAATATTTAAAAATATCTTCATTCATTCATATAATTATTCATAAAGTATTTCAACTTCTATGATGTGCCCTATGTGGGCTATTTAACTGGATACAGAGGATAAGAAGCTTGATTTCATCTGTCATATGGTTTATAGTGCAGCTGCAGTCTGAAAATGTGCTGTTTAGAAATGTAAGAGTCTAGAGCATGTAGGAAGAAAGCCTAACTTTATTACAAGGGATTGGAGGTTTTCATGATGACATTAATTATAAATGGGATTAGAAAAGAAAACATATTTAGTAGACAATAGAGATAAATGGAGTTCTAAAGACTATTATTTAATGCGAAAACACGGGCAAATAAAAATCTAGGTAAGTTGAGAGAATTTAACTTATTCCAGAAAATTTTTATTTTCTGAATTTGGATGTAAGTTGCTGAAACTGGAAAGAACCAGATGTGAACTGAATCTGGAAAGTGGCAAGAGGTGGTATAGATATTCATACTTTAAGAGCAGTGAAGAAAATCCTTTCTCCAATGTCCCTGAGTGGTTCAATATATGATTTATGGTTGAGTGTATTCAGTGATTAAGTATCACCATTTTTAAGAACCCAAATTTTTAGAATGTGTTCCCTGTATCTACTGAAGTGTATATTCTTAGATCTTTCAAATGTCATTCATAAAATAAGTTTTCATTTTCTGTAGATATCTTTAAGATGTTGTTCAGTTACTAAATTGTGTCTAACTCTGTGACCAAATGGACTGCAGCATGCCAGGCTTCCCTGTCCTTCACTATCTCCTGAAGTTTGCTCAAATTCATTTCCACTGAGTCAGTGAGGCTAGCTAACTGTCTTATCCTCTGATGCCCTCCTCTCCTTTTGCTTTCAGTCTTTCCCGGCATCAGGCTCTTTTCCAATGAGTCAGTTCTTAGCATCAGGTATCCAAAGTATTGGAACTTCAACTTCAGCATCAGTCCTTCCAATGAACTGATTTCCTTTAAGATCTATCTCCCTTGAGATATATGATGATATCTGTTAATTATTCCATTACCTTCAAATATTTTACAAGTTCTTCACAGTTTTTATCTGCCTTTTATCTTGTCAATGCCTCTCCTTAAAAACAATATCTATAACTAAATTCCAAACTCCAGATATAGTTTAAGTGTAGCACCATGCTTACTAATCTAACTGTACATATAGAAAATGGTAATATTTGTGTGACATTTGTGTACAAACCATGGAATTCCCCACGTAAGAATACTGGAGTGGGTAGCCTTTCCCTTCTCCAGGGGATCTTTCCAACCAAGGGAGCAAACCCAGGTCTCAAGCATTGCAGGCAAACTCTTTACCTCTGAGCCACCAGAAAAGTCCAAGAATACTGGAGTTGGTAACCTATCCCTTCTCCAGGGGATCTTCTCGACCCAGGAATTGAACTGGGGTCCCCTGTATTGCAGGTTACTGTTTACCAGCTGAGCTACAAGGGAAGCCCAATATTTGTGTGAAGTGACAGGGTAAGTGGGCCAGGCTGCATGTGCCCAGGTGGGGCAGGACTAATAAATACCAGAAGATATTTTGAAATAAAAGTTCCAAAATACTCAGTTCCCTACCTCTGAATCCACTAGGAGACCTTTTTGAATTTGAATGCCTCTCTGAGTTTTCACTCCAATTTTTTTTCATATCTTGCTTTTTTATGATGAATATCAGGCCTCTGTAGTATCGTTTTGAGTTCCATGAGGTCAGTAACTGTGTTTTTAGAATTTTTATTGTCAGATTAGACTTTACTATGTGGTAAAATGCTGTCTCAGTAAATAATGCTAGATTATCTTGGGGAAAAAAAGAAAGAAGAGGATGAAGGATGAAAAGGAGGAACAGAAACAAGAAGACAAAAGAAAAAAAAAGAGATAAAAAAGAATTTCTTAAATTCTTCACCCAAAACATGCTCTACACTGCCTCTGTGTCTTCTAATCCAGTAGTTCCCAAACCTGGCTGTTCATCAGAATTACATTGACACTTTCGCTGGTCTACTCGTTTTACATTATTTTGACCTTAAAATGCTCAGATCTTTAAAATCCTCCAAAATTCTGAGCCCCTAATTCTGATGCTAGATTAGTAAATTTGTCACAGAAATTTTTCCAAGTTAGTTGAGGGAATTTAGAAAGTTGATCAATAAAAACTTCTGAGAATATTTTTAAAGATGAAGAAGTAACTAAGAAAAGTATTTTTAACAAATAGAAGTAGCAAATATTAGACTAAAGGGAGGCAATGGTAATGATTTAACTAAAGTAACTGCGATTATGTCATAGAAGAGAAATTTGATAAAATGTTCAAGGTTGATAATTCTGAAAGTACCAAGATTTATGAATGATTTAGTGCTGTAGTGGTAATCTTTAGAAAAAAGAAAGGGAAACAAAAATGGTTTATCAGAGCATTTCTACAGAGATTAACCTATCCATACAGTAAAAGACTAACAGTGCTAAGGATGATTCAGAACTTCTATTTTTAATTATAATCACAGTTACATTTTTACATTAATTATTTCTGTAGATACTGTAAGCTCTGTAGATGACTCTGACGATCAACCATATTGGAGAATCCCTGAATTAACAAACACTGTTTTTGTTTAAATATGTTCTATATCTAACCAGAGAGGAAACAGTGCACAGAACCCAGTCTTACCCAGGAGCATGACAGGAGTGTCAATGCCATTGACTGTGCGAGGTGATGATAAGTTGCATCTATATGATGTGCATGTTGAGAAACTAAAATATTGGCCTCACTATAAAATTCTTCTGACTTAAGATAGGTTGAAATCTAGAAAGACAGTCATTTTCTGATCTTATACGTGGATTTTAAATGGGCCCAGATACAAAGAGAAAGGAATCCAGAGCTTGAAGTCCAGACATTAACATGTAGACATGCAGTGTTTTCTCATTAAGGTTGAGTTTTGTTTTTCTTCCTCTGGTGAATAACGATTCTAGTATCTTTTCATGTGCTTATCAATTTTTATCTTATTTTCTTCTGTGATATATTTGTTTATATAGCTTTATTTTTTAATTTGTTTGTCTTTATTTATTGCCTTTTAAGCAATTTTTATATTTTTTAAATAACAGTCCATAGTTAATGGCTTGCTTTTTACTTCTCTAATAATGCATTTTGAAGACCAGTTTTGATTTGAATAAAATAGAATTTATCACTATTAAATGATTAGTATGTGTGTGTATTCTGTCTATGAATTCTTGGATTACTCCACTATGTTAGATATTCTTTATTTAGATTTTCTCAAGAAGTTTACTAGTTTAGTCTTTATGCCTACCTAGATTTAAGATTCATTTCAATCTGATTTTTACTAGCTGTGTTTATCTTCTTTTTTCCTTTTCAATTTGTATTCAAGTAGAAATTATTATATTTTTTACTTTGATTCACATGTGATAATAAAATAATCTATCTACTGCTTAACAGAATAGTGAAGTCATGTCCAACGCTAAGTCATGTCCAACACTTTCTCAACCCCACAGACGTAGCCGGCCAGGGTCCTCCAATCATAGGATTTAGTAGGCAAGAATACTGGAGTAGGTTGCTATTTCTTTCTCCAGGGAACCTTCCTGACCCAGGGATTGAATTTGCATCTCCTGCATTGAAGGTGGATTCCGGTATTAGTGAGCCACCATGGTAGCCCTTGCCTAACAGAATAGGAGACTACATTTATGATTCTACATCCCTTAAATTCATGACTGTTTTTTTTTCTCTTTTTTTTCATAATATTTTTTTAGGGGAGGGCGGGTTAGGGAGGAAGGGGGTGGGCGGGCCACTTCTATTGGTCTTTCATTTATTTATTTTCATCCATCTTTGTTCTTTGGCCCATGTGGGCTTCCAATCGCGGTGGCCTCTGTTGTCACAGAGCACTGGCTCTGGGCGCATGCACTCCAGAACTCCGGCTCAGTAATTGGACACACCAGTTCAGCTGCTCCACAGCATGGGGGATCTTCCCAGGCCAGGGATCGAACGGGTGCCCCTTGCACTGCAAGGCAGTGTCCTTACCCACTGAACCACCAGGGAAGCCCCCGTGACTGTTTTTAATACCCTTTTAGTTAATGAAAGATTAAAGAAAGAAAGGGTTTAAACAGCATAGTTTCTCTTTTACTATTTTAAGGTGTGTAATTATCTTTTATTTTCCAAAGGATAGCATGTCATAACAATAATAACAATTGTTATTATTAACGTTTTCAGAGTGAGGATCTTTGCTAATTAGATTATTATTGTAAGGCAAGTGTCTTCCAGACACATTTTGAATAAAATAGAATTTATCACTATTAAATGGTTAGTATGTGTGTGTATTCTGTCTATGAATTCTTGGATTACTCCACTATGTTAGATATTCTTTATTTAGATTTTCTCAAGAAGTTTACTAGTTTAGTCTTTATGCCTAGATTTAAGATTCATTTCAACCTGATTTTTATTAGCTGTGTTTATCTTCTTTTTTCCTTTTCAATTTATATTGAAGTAGAAATTATTATATTTTTTACTTTGATTCACATGTGATAATAAAATAATCTATCTACTGCTTAACAGAACAGTAAAGTCATGTCCAATGCTAAGTCATGTCCAACACTTTCTCAACCCCACAGACGTAGCCGGCCAGGGTCCTCCAATCATAGAATTTAATAGGCAAGAATACTGGAGTAGGTTGCTATTTCTTTCTCCAGGGAACCTTCCTGATCCAGGAATTGAATTTGCATCTCCTGCATTGAAGGTGGATTCTGGTATTAGTGAGCCACCATGGTAGCCCTTGCCTAACAGAATAGGAGACTACATTTATGATTCCACATCCCTAAAATTCATGACTGTTTTTTTTTCTCTTTTTCTTCATAATTTTTTTTTGTGGGGGGAGGGCGGGTTAGGGAGGAAGGGGGTGGGTGGGCCACTTCTATTGGTCTTTCATTTATTTATTTTCATCCATCTTTGTTCTTTGGCCCGTGTGGGTTTCCAATCGCGGTGGCCTCTGTTGTCACAGAGCACTGGCTCTGGGCACATGCAAATTGGACACACCAGTCCAGCTGCTCCGCAGCATGGGGGATCTTCCCAGGCCAAGGATCTAACGGGCGCCCCTTGCACTGCAAGGCGGTGTCCTTACCCATTGGACCACCAGGGAAGACCCCGTGACTGTTTTTAATACCCTTTTAGTTAATGAAAGATTAAAGAAAGAAAGGGTTTAAACAGCATAGTTTCTCTTTTACTATTTTAAGGTGTGTAATTATCTTTTATTTTCCAAAGGATAGCATGTCATAACAATAATAACAATTGTTATTATTAACGTTTTCAGAGTGAGGATCTTTGCTAATTAGATAATGAGGTTATCTTGTTAAATTTATCAAGCAGTAACTGTTGAGTCAGTAGATGAACACAGGCTCTTAGGCTTTAAGACATACTTACAACCACTATTCCAATTTTTACCCTTAAGCATTTGGTCCAGCAACACGCTAAGAGTGGGCAATTCAGTGAATGTTGTTTGTGCTGTTTTATTTCAAAAATAACATTAAAATAGATGACTTTTACATGCAAAAGCAAATTTTCTGATTATCAGAAAAAATAAGTCCATAACCTACTGTTGTGTCTCTTTTCATGCCTGGCAGAAATTAGCTGCTGGTTAGTAAAGGCTTCAGCACTTAGATGAGATTTGCTCTCTCCAGGTTGATGCTCAATCAACTTCTGTCATTTTCAGTAAGTCCTCTAAGTTTTCAAGTTTGCAAACCTCAACTGGAAAAAAAATGCTTAAAGATAAGTGAATGTCTGAACTAGTGAGTAGCCATTCAAATACACAAAATGATCACTATAATGACTGAAGTAGTTTTAAGTGAAATAACACATTTGATATCGAGGAGTAAAAACTTTTAACTAAGAAAATGTGACTTAGGTAAAGTTATCCAGAGCTAAAATTATTCACTAGAACCAGGAAATATTTAAATAGTTATTCTTTTAGGTGAGGTACGTTTAATAAACAGGGCATAAAAAGAATATGTCTCCAAAAACTGTCCCTTTTTCTCTCTCCTTCAGAAGCTACCCGATGCAAATGGCGTCAGAAAACCACTCCTCAGTGACTGAGTTCATCCTCGCTGGGCTCACAGAGCAGCCACAACTCCAGCTGCCCCTTTTCCCCCTCTTCCTAGGAATCTATGCGCTCACGGTGGTGGGGAACCTGGGCATGATCACACTGATAGGGCTCAGTTCTCACCTGCACACCCCCATGTACTACTTCCTCATCAACCTGTTTTAATACCCTTTTAGTTAATGAAAGATTAAAGAAAGAAAGGGTTTAAACAGTATAGTTTCTCTTTTACTATTTTAAGGTGTGTAATTATCTTTTATTTTCCAAAGGATAGCATGTCATAACAATAATAATTGTTATTATTAACGTTTTCAGAGTGAGGATCTTTGCTAATTAGATAATGAGGTTATCTTGCTAAGTTTATCAAGCAGTAACTGTTGAGTCAGTAGATGAACACAGGTTCTTAGGCTTTAAGACATACTTACAACCACGATTCCAATTTTTACCCTTAAGCATTTGGCCCAGCAACACGCTGAGTGGGCAATTCAGTGAATGTTGTTTGTGCTGTTTTATTTCAAAAATAACATTAAAATAGATGACTTTTATATGCAAAAGCAAATTTTCTGATTATCAGAAAAAATAAGTCCATAACCTACTGTTGTGTCTCTTTTCATGCCTGGCAGAAATTAGCTGCTGGTTAGTAAAGGCTTCAGCACTTAGATGAGATTTGCTCTCTCCAGGTTGCAATCAACTTCTGTCATTTTCAGTAAGTCCTCTAAGTTTTCAAGTTTGCAAACCTCAACTGGAAAAAAAATGCTTAAAGATAAGTGAATGTCCGAACTAGTGAGTAGCCATTCAAATACATAAAATGATCACTATAATGACTGAAGTAGTTTTAAGTGAAATAACTTAACACATTTGATATCGAGGAGTAAAAACTTTTAATTAAGAAAATGTGACTTAGGTAAAGTTATCCAGAGCTAAAATTATTCACTAGAACCAGGAAATATTTAAATAGTTATTCTTTTAGGTCAGGTACGTTTAGTAAACAGGGCATAAAAAGAACATGTCTCCAAAAACTGTCCCTGTTTCTCTCTCCTTCAGAAGCTACCCGATGCAAATGGCGTCAGAAAACCACTCCTCAGTGACTGCATTCATCCTCGCTGGGCTCACAGAACAGCCACAACTCCAGCTGCCCCTTTTCCTCCTCTTCCTAGGAATCTATGCGCTCACGGTGGTGGGGAACCTGGGCATGATCACACTGATAGGGCTCAGTTCTCACCTGCACACCCCCATGTACTACTTCCTCATCAACCTGTCCTCTGTCATTCCACTGTCATCACCCCCAAAATGCTGGTGAACTTCATGACAGAGAAGAACATCATCTCCTTTCCCGCATGCATGACTCAGCTCTACTTCTTCCTCGTTTTTGCTGTCTCTGAGTGTTACATGCTGGCTGCAATGGCATATGACCGCTATGTGGCCATCTGTAGTCCCCTGCTATATAATATCATCATGTCCCATCAGGCCTGTTTCTCTCTAATTTGGGGAATGTATACGATTGGACTGGTATGTGCATTCTCTCACACAGGCTGCATGCTTAGGGTTCATTTTTGCAAGTCAAATGAGACCAACCATTATTTCTGCCCCTCCTAAATCTCTCCTGCTCTAGGATCTATGTCAACGAATTACTAGTTCTATGTTTTGGTGCACTTAACATCTTTGCTCCCATCCTGACCATCCTCAGCTCCTACATCATCATTTCCAGCATCCTCCACATTCGTTCCACAGAGGGCAGGTCCAAAGGCTTCAGTACCTGTGGCTCCCACATCTCAGCTGTTGCTGTTTTCTATGGATCTGGAGCATTCATGTACCTGCAGCCGTCATCAGTCAGCTCCATGGACCAAGGGAAAGTGTCCTCTGTGTTTTATACTATTGCTGTGCCCATGTTGAATCCCCTGATCTATAGCCTCAGGAATAAATATGTCAATGTTGCCCTGAAGAAAATGATTGAGAGAAGAATATTTCTGTAACCAGACATAAAATGAGAATGATTATTTAGCTTTAAGTCACTGTCTGTTACATTGTATGTATTAATATGCTTCCTTTCAGTCTGTCTGTCAAAAATATTGCCCATTTAATGGGATTCTACTGACATTGCTTATGTTCTTTTTGATGTTATTTCTCTCTGAATTTTCTCTCATATGTGTCATTGAGATACAGATAGAATATTCAGGATACCCTGGACACACAGTGTACACAGTAATACCATCAAAATCACCACTGAGTCTTCTCCTTCTCTTCTTTACCACTGGTTAAACCCAAATCCTCAACCATAATGAAAATGCCATCTGCCAACAATGCTTACAATATCTCCTTTTATTCAATTCAGTCAAGAAACTGCATAAGTCATAGGAAAAAGTAGGTATGATCTCTATGTTTTTTTTAAAACTTCATGCCACAAGCTCTTTCTTAGTTATTATTATTTTCATCCATCCTCATTCTTTGGCATGTGTGGGCCTCCCATTGCTGTGGCCTCTCTCATTTCAGAGCACCGGCTCTGGGCACCTGCTCTCCAGAGGGCCGCTCACAATTGGACACATTGGTCCAGCCACTTTGCAGCACGTGGGATCCTCCTGGGCCAGGGATTGAACCAGTGCCCCTTGCACTGCAAAGTGGACTCTTTACCCACTGGACCACCAGGGAAGCCCAGTCTCTATGTTTTTACATAACTGTAGATTGGACCAATTTTTTCTAGTCTTGTCTATCCATATACCTCATTTATCTGGCTTATTTTATCCATCTCTTACTTTAGAATCCTCACCAGAGCTTAAAATCTGAATCAAGAACTGCTTTATGCTTTGTAATATTACCCCAACCAGTATTTCTTCTACTATACAATTTATTGTTTTGATGTGTACTTGTTTACTTATTGTCAAATACACTGCACTGTTGTGTTCAGGAAGATTACCTCTATGCATGTGTTCTACTGCCGTATCTGCAGGACATAAGATAGTTCCTGCCATTAGAAAGCCCTTGATAGTTTTCTTGTTTCCTTTTTAAAAAAATATTTATCAAAACCATGTATCTCTTGTACTGTCTATCAATCTCTCCAATTAGCTATATGTGTCTTTTTAAAGTTAAAATCAATGAAATTTATGTTTGAGGCATTCTTCAAAGATCTGCAAAAGAACTGGTGATATCTTAAATTATTTCTATTCAAAAATTAAGAAACATGACCTTAAATAACTTCTGCATCAAACCCCAGTACAGGTAAGATAACTTGTGAACATACGAGTTTTAAAATCTTTAGCGCAAGTCTACAGACAAAAGTCCTTGAAATGAAACTTAGTTTTTCTTGCTTTCAAGTGTGCAGCATATATGTGTTAAAAAATAATATGCATGTTTGATATCTGATGGGTTAACATATCAAAGCTGGAGATAGAGTGATCTAAAATACCAGGTTTCCCATACCCAGAGAAGAAGAGAACTTCACCTATACTGACACTGAGAAAATTATTGCTATGTACATATTGTATGAATATTGTACATATTCTAGATTATCACCACACAACAAGGAACCCTGCAGGGTGAGTACTCAGAACTAGTCCCCAGCATTAGCAGAACCATTTTTGCCTTCAGAGAAAAAGAAGAGAAGAATACACAGCAGTGATGTTTTGAGGGGCAAAAGGGGTGTATCAGAGTCCCAGTCCTTTACTTTGAAAACTTAGACCTTCAGTTCTAGCGCTCTTGCAGTGCACTAACAGATGTGTGTAATTATTTTTCTACCTCTACCTGTACTCGCTCCAATATTCACACACCCTGGGGAACATAAGTTCCCTTATCATTGACCTGTTCCCGCTGGGTAAAATAATGTCAAACACTCCTTTGTTCAGTGACTTCAACTCAGGCAGTGTGAGAGCTTCATTTCACTTATGTGGAGTCTATGTTACCTCCTCACTAAACTTCTTTTAACAATTTTATTAAGAATTCATATTTATTGATACTTATATGTAAAGCACTATGCCAAACACTGTATTGAAGTTACAGTCTAGGACAGAAGAAAAGTCAATAAATAACTCATCATAACTGACACAGAATTTAAGCATGTGCTAAATGTAAACATAAGAAGGATATTCCTTCTTAGAAAATGTTCTTATTAACTGTGGTTCCTACTATTAAAGCCCTTAACTAAAGGACCCTAACTATTAAATAGATTTCATTAGATAAAGGGGAATGCATGAGAGGCAGCTAAAGAAATATAATGAGTCAAAAAAACGATAGTACCAAATGCTCTTTTGTGAGATAATTAAATCATGTGATATCTGGTGGGACATAAAATGTTTTGTTGTTAGGTGATATAACTCATTGAATGATGGAAATTTATTGAAACTTTATTTGGAGATCATGAAAAATACTAATATTTAGTAAACATTTCAAACTTCTGTTATCACTGTATGTATTTAGGTAGAAAGGAGGAACAAGAAAATGTGTTAAGGAAAAACAATAAAAATTCCAGCCATCATAACAGGAATGAAAATATCAGTGAAACAGAAGACATAATGGAAAGAAACCCAATAGATTAAAATTAAACTAACATTGACAGTATTAAGTTCTTACCAAGAGTATGGGACTGTGCTAAGAATATCAGAGAATCATTTATCTGAATTTACACAGAAGGGAGATTTTAGAGGTTCTGTTTTTCAGAGAGTTGGAAAGTAGACATATTATTCCAAGATCACACAAGCAAGAATGGTGTCAAGTTGAGGATTCAATCCTCTGACGTCTAACAGAAAACGGGACTTATTAGAATGACAATATTAGAATTAAATTTAATCCAACTACTCATTAAAAGTTTCCTTAAAAAATGTTTGCTATGCACATGGTTATTCCATCTGTACTCAAACATTTATGACTGTCAGGGTGTGTCTGATGGAAGGGATGTTTGTCTTTGCTGTGAAACCAAATACTTCATCCTATAGTTTGAAGCAGTTAATTTTACTCAGCCTCTTCAACAATAGACAATAAGTTCAACACCTCTCACTGCCATATACTGAATGTTAAGAAAACCGTCCTGTACCACATGAATTTTTGCTTTACTAAAAAAAGCACCCTCAGTTATTTTAGCCATCTTAAAATAAGTGATTTCTGGATCATATTTATGAAATTGTATAGCTTTTTCTATATCATATGCGGTATTTTACCTCAAACCAAACACAGTATTTCAACTATTTCTTGAGTGTTAATAACGTGAATTTCTATTTTCTAGAACCTACTCATTTCCTTTGCAAATCTAAACAAGAGATCCATTGGTCTTTAGAATAATCATGCTGTTGATTAGTACTGAATTGACATTAAGATTACTTACTGTATTTTGCATATACTTTACTAATCCACATCTCTACCATCTTTGATTTCTAATGAAAGCACATGTAAAATAATATTTTTTAAAAAAGATTGGCATATCGAACACCTAGTGTTTGTGTTCAAAAGCAATTCACAAATTAGAGAATAGAATAGTTTTATAGCCTCCATCACTGAAATCACAAAGTCCAAATTGCATAGATCAATCTTAGCACACTGATGCCCTGGCCACAGTGCTGTGGTACCTGACTTGTATTTAGGCCAATATAGTCTCACCCCCAAGATTATCCAAAGAATAAGGAAGAATGGTCCCTGGGGTTGGAAAACCTATTGAAATAAAAGCATGATGTCTGCCAAGCAGTTATACGTCTGCTTTCTAGGGTCATAGTCCAGGGGGAAGGAAGTTAGGACGACATGAAAGCAACAGATTTCAGGTTAAATGATTCAGGTAGTCACCCTTCAGATACTTTCAGTTGAGATGTTACTAAAGAAAGCAGTCCCACTAATATAACTGCTTTCTACAGACTTATGAATCTTCTATTTATAAATCTAGAAAGCATAAAATTACTTATTACAAATTAAAGGAAATACTATGCCATTTGACATGCATGATATTAATATATACACATAGAAACTTGGAGGGAAGAAATAAAGAGTACTCAGAAATACTACTAGAAATGTTCTTTTTGACTGACTTTAAAACTCCATAAATTGTTGTTTCCCTTAAACTTTATGAAATATTTTAATTATAAAGTTCTTAAAGTTTATAATTTCTATTCTACTTCAACCGGAGTTATTGCTTGTCCTAGAGTAACAGGAGATACTGAAGAATTGCCTGCATTATGTATGTCCCTGATGAAGGATAAAGAATGATCTCCACAAAATTACTCTCTGCTTTACACACACTTACACATACATATGTGCATACATCTATATCACACACATACACTTCCCCCCACACACGCATGTACACTCATTTTCTGTGTTTTTAAACTTAGAACCTGCTGAGAAGAAAATGGACCCTGGAAACCACTCCTCAGTGACTGCATTCATCCTCGCTGGGCTCACAGAGCAGCCACAACTCCAGCTGCTCCTTTTCCTCCTCTTCCTAGGAATCTATGCGCTCACGGTGGTGGGGAACCTGGGCATGATCACACTGATAGGGCTCAGTTCTCACCTGCACACCCCCATGTACTACTTCCTCATCAATCTGTCCTTTATTGATCTCTGTCAGTCCACTGTCATCACCCCCAAAATGCTGGTGAACTTTGTGACAGAGCAGAACATCATCTCCTACCCCGCGTGCATGACTCAGCTCTTTTTCTTTCTTGTTTTTATTATTGCAGAGTGTCATATGTTGGCTGCAATGGCATATGACCGCTATGTGGCTATCTGCAACCTTGCTTAGCATGATGTCTGCCAAGCAGTTATACGTCTGCTTTCTAGGGTCATAGTCCAGGGGGAAGGAAGTTAGGACGACATGAAAGCAACAAATTTCAGGTTAAATGATTCAGGTAGTCACCCTTCAGATACTTTCAGTTGAGATGTTACTAAAGAAAGCAGTCCCACTAATATAACTGCTTTCTACAGACGTATGAATCTTCTATTTATAAATCTAGAAAGCGTAAAATTACTTATTACAAATTAAAGGAAATACTATGCCATTTGACATGCATGATATTAATATATACACATAGAAACTTGGAGGGAAGAAATAAAGAGTACTCAGAAATACTACTAGAAATGTTCTTTTTGACTGACTTTAAAAATCCATAAATTGTTGTTTCCCTTAAACTTTATGAAATATTTTAATTATAAAGTTCTTGAAGTTTATAATTTCTATTCTAGTTCGACCAGAGTTATTGCTTGTCCTAGAGTAACAGGAGATACTGAAGAATTGCCTGCATTATGTATGTCCCTGATGAAGGATAAAGAATGATCTCCACAAAATTACTCTCTGCTTTACACACACTTACACATACATATGTGCATACATCTATATCACACACATACACCCCACACACACACACGCATGTACACTCATTTTCTGTGTTTTTAAACTTAGAACCTGCTGAGAAGAAAATGGACCCTGGAAACCACTCCTCAGTGACTGCATTCATCCTCGCTGGGCTCACGGAACAGCCACAACTCCAGCTGCCCCTTTTCCTCCTCTTCCTAGGAATCTATGTGCTCATGGTGGTGGGGAACCTGGGCATAATCACACTGATAGGGCTCAGTTCTCACCTGCACACCCCCATGTACTACTTCCTCATCAATCTGTCCTTTATTGATCTCTGTCAGTCCACTGTCATCACCCCCAAAATGCTGGTGAACTTTGTGACAGAGCAGAACATCATCTCCTACCCCGCGTGCATGACTCAGTTCTTTTTCGTTCTTGTTTTTATTATTGCAGAGTGTCGTATGTTGGCTGCAATGGCATATGACCACTATGTGGCTATCTGCAACCCCTTGCTTTAGCATGCCATCGTGTCTTATTATAGGCGCTCCCAGCTCACAGCAGCAGTTTATATTCTGTGCATCATTCAATAGGCATTCCATATTTCCCTTACGTTGAGACTCTATTTCTGCAAGGCCAAGGTGGTTAACCATTATTTCTGTGATGTATTTCCACTCATGGAGCTATCCTGTTCTGGCATCTATTTCAATGAATTACTGGCTCTAGTCTGCAGTTCTTTTAACGTCCTGATTCCTGCCTTAACTATTATTACTTCCTACATCGTCATCCTCTACAAAATTCTACAAATCCACTCCACGGAGGGCAGATCAAAAGCCTTCAGCACCTGCAGCTCCCACATCTCAGCTGTTGCTCTTTTCTATGGATGTGCAGCATTCATGTACCTGCAGCCGTCATCTCTGAGCTCCCCGGACCAAGGAAAAGTGTCTTCTGTGTTTTACACCTGCATTGTGCCAATGTTGAACCCTCTGATCTACAGTCTGAGGAATAAAGATTTGTTAAATTGATGCTGAAGAAAATTCTGAACCATGGAAAATGTACATGAAGAGACTCAGTGTCATGGTGTCATATCAGAAACAAACCTTTGATTTGATGAAATATGTAATGCTTTAGTTTTATTGTTCAAATTTTTGGAAATTTGGGATCATTTCTTCATATAAAACATTTCTCAAATTCCTACCAGGCAACTTCCTCTGAAACCACTCCTCAGTGACTGCATTCATCCTCGCTGGGCTCACAGAACAGCCACAACTCCAGCTGCCCCTTTTCCTCCTCTTCCTAGGAATCTATGCGCTCACGGTGGTGGGGAACCTGGGCATGATCACACTGATAGGGCTCAGTTCTCACCTGCACACCCCCATGTACTACTTCCTCATCAATCTGTCCTTTATTGATCTCTGTCAGTCCACTGTCATCACCCCCAAAATGCTGGTGAACTTTGTGACAGAGCAGAACATCATCTCCTACCCCGCGTGCATGACTCAGCTCTTTTTCTTTCTTGTTTTTATTATTGCAGAGTGTCATATGTTGGCTGCAATGGCATATGACCGCTATGTGGCTATCTGTAACCCCTTGCTTTCGCATGCCATCGTGTCTTATTATAGGCGCTTCCAGCTCACAGCAGCAGTTTATATTCTGTGCATCATTCAATCGGCATTCCATATTTCCCTTATGTTGAGACTCTATTTCTGCAAGGCCAAGGTGGTTAACCATTATTTCTGTGATGTATTTCCACTCATGGAGCTATCCTGTTCTGGCATCTATTTCAATGAATTACTGGCTCTAGTCTGCAGTTCTTTTAACGTCCTGATTCCAGCCTTAACTATTATTATTTCCTACATCGTCATCCTCTACAAAATTCTACAAATCCACTCCACGGAGGGCAGATCAAAAGCCTTCAGCACCTGCAGCTCCCACATCTCAGCTGTTGCTCTTTTCTATGGATCTGCAGCATTCATATACCTGCAGCCGTCATCTCTGAGCTCCAAGGACCAAGGAAAAGTGTCTTCTGTGTTTTACACCTGCATTGTGCCAATGTTGAACCCTCTGATCTACAGTCTGAGGAATAAAGATTTGTTAAATTGACCCTGAAGAAAATTCTGAACCATGGAAAATGTACATGAAGAGACTCAGTGTCATGGTGTCATATCAGAAACAAAACTTTGATTTGACGAAATATGTAATGCTTTAGTTTTATTGTTCAAATTTTTGGAAATTTGGGATCATTTCTTCATATAAAACATTTCTCAAATTCCTACCAGGCAACTTCCTCTGAATCCATGTTACACTGACTATGTATGGAGAAATATCAAGAATAAAGTCAGAGATTCTTGAGAATTAAAGAAGCTCCAGCATGATTTTAAAAAAACACAAACAACAACAAAAACTATGATGATCATCATAAAATAATAACATACTGTTATTGAGATAGTACAAAATATCAAACACTGTGCCCAGAACTTTAAGGTAGATAATTTATTTAATATTTACAGTGTTTTCACAATATAAGCCCTAGTATTGTTTCCATTTTAAAATAATAAACTAAAGCTTGTTTACTTTGAGTAAAGCCCAGTCTCAAACATAATAAATACAGAGTCTAGAATGTTTGGCTCTAGAATCTGAGATTTTACTGAAAGTGATATAATGGTTCCAGGTAATTGTGGGTAAGTCTAAGTCCTCCCCTGTAATTTTCTTCTACACACTAAGCTTCTACCTTTCCTATGAGATAGTGTTGCTTTCTTCTCATTCTCTCCAATGCTATTTTCATTTTTACTTCATTAACAATCAAATATTTCAAACTTGTGTCAGCCAAGCAAAATATCTAATGGAGATATACTGCAGAATCTTATGATAAAACTCTTCAAAGAGATTCAAATTTTCATGGTCAATACCAACAATTTTTATAAATGCAGTCAAACACATTTTTTCAAACATTACCATTAATGTTATATTTACTTATGTAATAGGGGCTTCTCTAGTGGCTCAGAGGTAATGAATCCAACTGCCAATGCAGGAGATGCAGGTTCAACCCTTGGGTCAGGAAGATCCCCTGGAGAAGGAAATGTCAACCACTCCAGTGTTCTTGTCTGGGGAATCCCATGGACAGGAGAATTGTGGGCTACAGTTCACAGGGTTGCAAAGAGTCTGCCTGACATAACTTTGCCACTAAACTACAGCAAGAAGTTTATGTAACAACTACTCAAAATAATCACAAATTCTGTAAGCTGTATCACTTTCATGAGGTTCATGCTCTTTTGTCACTGTAAAATGCCTTGTTCAATTTTAAATTGGGATCATTTCTTCATACAATACATTTCTCAAATTCCTACCAGGCAACTTCCTCTGAATCCATGTTACACTGACTATGTATGGAGAAATACCAAGAATAAAGTCAGAGATTCTGGAGAATTAAAGAAGCTCCAGCATGATTAAAAAAAAACACAAACAACAACAGAAACTATGATGATCATCATAAAATAATAACATACTGTTATTGAGATAGTACAAAATATCAAACACTGTGCCCAGAACTTTAAGGTAGATAATTTATTTAATATTTACAGTGTTTTCACAAGATAAGCCCTAGTATTGTTTCCATTTGAAAATAATAAACTAAAGCTTGTTTACTTTGAGTAAAGCCCAGTCTCAAACATAATAAATACAGAGTCTAGCATGTTTGGCTCTAGAAACTGAGATTTTACTGAAAGTGATATAATGGTTCCAGGTAATTGTGGGTAAGTCTAAGTCCTCCCCTGTAATTTTCTTCTACACACTAAGCTTCTACCTTTCCTATGAGATAGTGTTGCTTTCTTCTCATTCTCTCCAATGCTATTTTCATTTTTACTTCATTAACAATCAAATATTTCAAACCTGTGTCAGCCAAGCAAAATATCTAATGGAGATATACTGCAGAATCTTATGATAAAACTCTTCAAAGAGATTCAATTTTTCATGGTCAATACCAACAATTTTTATAAATGCAGTCAAACACATTTTTTCAAACATTACCATTAATGTTATATTTACTTATGTAATAGGGGCTTCTCTAGTGGCTCAGTGGTAATGAATCCAACTGCCAATGCAGGAGATGCAGGTTCAACCCTTGGGTCAGGAAGATCCCCTGGAGAAGGAAATGTCAACCACTCCAGTGTTCTTGTCTGGGGAATCCCATGGACAGGAGAATTGTGGGCTACAGTTCACAGGGTTGCAAAGAGTCTGTCTGACATAACTTTGCCACTAAACTACAGCAAGAAGTTTATGTAACAACTACTCAAAATAATCACAAATTCTGTAAGCTGTATCACTTTCATGAGGTTCATGCTCTTTTGTCACGTAAGTTACAAATAGTTGCCATTTCTTGTCAGTTTTATCTTGGAAATATGTATTTCATTGTCCATTCATTCATTAATGTCAGAAAGTCATTTTCAATTATTTCATATTATTTGACTTAATTTTCATATTATTTGTCTAAATATTGTCATATTATTTGACTTAATTTTCATTATTAGTGTGAAAGAAGGCAAATGGCTTTAATTACAACTTCTACCTTAGGCATGATTCCTAGTCTGTTACATATAGTTTAGAATACACATACACACACACTCACATACACACACACACATATATATAAATCTCCTAAATCAGAACATATACCCTGTCAGAACTGAAAAGAATGCCTTCTATGTGACTCTTCATATACTTAATTTCTGTATAATTATAGGAAAGATCTGTTTATACTTCTTGTTTACATTCCCTCTGTATTTGACCTTTACCAAGCTCCAACTCTCATTCTCCCTTTTTTTATTCAACACATCAAAGTAACTGTCAGTTGTGGTCTGCTCATCTATAAGGTGACAGTTCCAGACACACAGTATTCTCCTACAAATATCCCAGAATCTTGTAGCCACAACAAATCCAAAGCTAAAAGATTTTTGATGCATGGGTATGGTGGATTTTTCTTGAATCTGAAAGAATTCTAGTGGAAGGTATTCAAAACAAGCGATCCTTTAATACCTTGTTTCTCAGAGTGGTTCAAGGATGAGAAATAGTGGAGAAATTGGAGAAATTTTATTTAAAACGCATAATATGAAGTTGTGCATGAGACTTACTATCAGAGTCTGCTTTTGATCGAGATTCTTAGGTTATTCCTGTGCACATTAAAGGTTGAAGAGCTTTTAAAAAATACTGATATCTGACCTCACACCCTAAAATTTTAACTTAATTGACATAGGGGGCATGCTTGGTATTGAAATAAAACAAAACAAAACAAAACAAAACAGGGCTTCCCTGGCGGGCTACCCTGGTGGGTAAAGAGTCCGCCTTGCAGTGCAAGGGGCGCTGGTTCGATCCCTGGCCCAGGATGATCCCACATGCCGCCGAATGGCTGGACTGGTGTGTCCAATTACGAGCCAATGCTCTGAAGCACATGCGCCCAGAGACAGTGCTCTGCCACAAGAGAGGCCACTGTGTTGGGAGGCCCACACAGGCCAAAGAATAAAGATGGATGAAAATAAATGGATGAAGAATCAATAACAGAGGCCAAAAAAAAAAAATTAAAAACAACCTCACCTGATGATTTTTAAATGAGTTTAAATGAGTATCTAAAACTGAGAAACACTAATACAAACAAGTGTAAAGTGGTAAAAATAATGGAATCCTCTTATATTTAACTACAAGATCTCTCCAGACTTGAGTGTTCAGTTTACCTTGATTCAATCCAATCTAAATGATTTACTAATCTTCCTGTTTTGGAACAAAAAGTGAAAATACATAAGAAAATAGAATAAACATGAAACACAGGTGCCTAGTAAAATATTTTTATATATTCAACTTAGCAACTGGTGTGTGCATTCTCTCACACAGCCTGCATGCTTAGGGCTCATTTCTGCAAGTCAGATGAGATCAACAATTATTTCTGGAATCTTCTGTCCCTCCTAAAGCTCTCCTGCTCTAGGACCTATGTCAACGAATTACTAGTTCTATGTTTTGGTGCACTTAACATCTTTGCTCCCATGCCAACCATCTTCAGCTCCTACATCTTCATCATTTCCAGCATCCTCCACATTCATTCCACGGAGGGCAGGTCCAAAGCCTTCAGTACCTGTGGCTCCCACATCTCAGCTGTTGCTGTTTTCTATGGATCTGGAGCGTTCATGTACCTGCAGCCGTCATCAGTCAGCTCCATGGATCAAGGGAAAGTGTCCTCTGTGTTTTATACTATTGTTGTGTCCATGTTGAATCCCCTGATTTATAGCCTATGGAATAGGGATGCCAATGTTGCCCTTAAGAAAACGCTAGAGAGAAGATTATTGTGACCTGAAATGATATGAGAATGATATTTTAGTCTAAACAATTGGCTATTTTATTGTGTAAGTTGATGTTTAATTTTAGCCCACATGTCAACATATATTTATATGTATATATATCCATATATTTAGTGCATTCTATTTATATTATTTCTTCTTTCTATTGCCTGTAATGCCAATTGTCTCTGAGGTTTTCTCTCATAAACATCACTGAGACCCAGATTAACAGAAATACAAAGGGTACTCTGGATACATGGACCCACTAAAGTGGGTCTACACCATCTCTTCCCCTTTTATTCCATGTAATTGATAAAAACTCTAAGCCAATGAAAATATCTTCTAGCAGTTATCACTAATGTCCTTTCATCTATCTAATCATAAAACCCTACCAATAGGATGACCTTAATCTCGATTTTTGCATATATCTAATCTGGAAAAGTCTCTTTCCCATCATATCCCACCATACCTTCATTTTCTGGATTTCCTCCATTGTCTACCTAATAAGTCTAATCAGATCTTTAAAATCTGACTTTTTTTACTAATCTTCCTGTTTTGGAACAAAAAGTGAAAATACATAAGAAAATAGAATACACATGAAACATAGGTGCCTAGTAAAATATTTTTATATATCCAACTTAGCAACTGGTGTGTGCAGTCCCTCGCAAAGGTTGCATGCTTAGGGCTCATTTCTGCAAGTCAGATGAGATCAACCATTATTTCTGCGATCTTCTGTCCCTCCTAAAGCTCTCCTGCTCTAGGACCTATGTCAACGAATTACTAGTTCTATGTTTTGGTGCACTTAACATCTTTGCTCCCATGCCAACCATCTTCAGCTCCTACATCTTCATCATTTCCAGCATCCTCCACATTCGTTCCACGGAGGGCAGGTCCAAAGCCTTCAGTACCTGTGGCTCCCACATCTCAGCTGTTGCTGTTTTCTACGGATCTGGAGCGTTTATGTACCTGCAGCCGTCATCAGTCAGCTCCATGGACCAAGGGAAAGTGTCCTCTGTGTTTTACACTATTGCTGTGTCCATGTTGAATCCCCTGATTTATAGCCTCAGGAATAGGGATGCCAATGTTGCCCTGAAGAAAACGCTAGAGAGAAGATTATTGTGACCTGAAATGATATGAGAATGATATCTTAGTCTAAGCAACTGGCTATCTTATTGTGTAAGTTGATGTTTAATTTTAGCCCACATGTCAACATATATTTATATGTATATATATCCATATATTTAGTGCATTCTATTTATATTATTTCTTCTTTCTATTGCCTGTAATGCCATTTGTCTCTGAGGTTTTCTCTCATAAACATCACTGAGACCCAGATTAACAGAAATACAAAGAGTACTCTGGATACATGGACCCACTAAAGTGGGTCTACACCATCTCTTCCCCTTTTATTCCATGTAATTGATAAAAACCCTAAGCCAATGAAAATATCTTCTAGCAGTTATCACTAATGTCCTTTCAACTATCTAATCATAAAACCCTACCAATAGGATGACCTTAATCTCGATTTTTGCATATACCTAATCTGGAAAAGTCTCTTTCCCATCATATCCCACCATACCTTCATTTTCTGGATTTCCTCCATTGTCTACCTAATAAGTCTAATCAGATCTTTAAAATCTGACTTACAGATCCACATATATATTGTTATTGTACCCAGTCCAATATTTTCCTGCTTTAACATCTATTTTTCTATTTTGTAGCTGTCTTATCATTGTTCAAATCCATGCTGGACTGTAATTTCTATCAGTGTGTCACCTAGCACACATAGCTCACAGCCTTATCTCCAGATAGCAGAATGCTTGCTATCTGGTAGGTCCTTGATAATTTCTTGACACTCATTTTCCTCCATAAAATGTTTATATGAAAACTACTATGCTTCCAATGAAAGAATACTTTAACTCTTTCAATGGCTTTTTTGGTTTTAGTTCAAATCAATTAAGTATAAGCATGAAGATTTCTTCAAGGATCTATAAAATAGCTGGGAAAATGTTGTTTCTGTTATACAAAGCTTAATAATTATAGATCCTGAGTTTATTCTCTGGCAAATCCTAACACAGATGTGGTAGCTTGTGAGTATCTGACTTCTTAAGTCATTAAATTGTGTGGACAACCAAGCTTGGCCTTGGAAAAAATTCTAGCTATGATCCCGAAAGCATAATTCATAAAAAATTATAAAGATTTCATCAAAATTAAAATGCTTTGCTTTTCAAAGACAGTGTTGAGAGAATAAAAGGCAAGTCAGGGAACACATTTGTAAGCCATATATTTGATGAAAGTCGTATATCTAGAATATACACAAACCAATGAAACAACAATTTAAAAAACCCTAAAATAGACAAAATGTTTTAATACCACAGAAGAGATATGGATGCCAAGATGCACATGAAGAGATGCCACTGCACAACCAGTAGGATGAGTGTCATTAAAGTGTGAACAAGCATGTAGATTGACTGGAACTCTTAAGATTTCCAGGGATACAGTCACTTAAAAATCAGTTTCACAGTTCCTTAAAATATATTAAACATATCTACCACAACATGCAGTCATTTTACATAAAGGTTTTAACCAGAGGAAATTAAATCATATTTTATAGAAAGACTTATAAATGAAGATTCATAGTGGCTTTATTTATAAACCTACTGGATAAATGACCTTAAAAAATATAAAATCCCACATCCATACCTTCATTTTCTGGATTTCCTCCATTGTCTACCTAATAAGTCTAATCAGATCTTTAAAATCTGACTGACAGATCCACATATATATTGTTATTGTACCCAGTCCAATATTTTCCTGCTTTAACATCTATTTTTCTATTTTGTAGCTGTCTTATCATTGTTCAAATCCATGCTGGACTGTAATTTCTATCAATGTGTCACCTAGCACACATAGCTCACAGCCTTATCTCCAGATAGCAGAATGCTTGCTATCTGGTAGGTCCTTGATAATTTCTTGATACTCATTTTCCTCCATAAAATGTTTATATGAAAACCACTATGCTTCCAATGAAAGAATACTTTAACTCTTTCAATGGCTTTTTTGGTTTTAGTTCAAATCAATTAATAAGCATGAAGATTTCTTCAAGGATCTATAAGATAGCTGGTAAAATGTTGTTTCTGTTATACAAAGCTTAATAATTATAGATCCTGAGTTTATTCTCTGGCAAATCCTAACACAGATGTGGTAGCTTGTGAGTATCTGATTTCTTAAGTCATTAAATTGTGTGGACAACCAAGCTTGGCCTTGGAAAAAATTCTAGCTATGATCCCGAAAGCATAATTCATAAAAAATTATAAAGATTTCATCAAAATTAAAATGCTTTGCTTTTCAAAGACAGTGTTGAGAGAATAAAAGGCAAGTCAGGGAACACATTTGTAAGCCATATATTTGATGAAAGTCGTATATCTAGAATATACACAAACCAATGAAACAACAATTTAAAAAACCCTAAAATAGACAAAATGTTTTAATACCACAGAAGAGATATGGATGCCAAGATGCACATGAAGAGATGCCACTGCACAACCAGTAGGATGAGTGTCATTAAAAGTGTGAACAAGCATGTAGATTGACTGGAACTCTTAAGATTTACCAGGGGAATCTAAAATGATACAGTCACTTAAAAAATCAGTTTCACAGTTCCTTAAAATATATTAAACATATTCTACCACAACATGCAGTCATTTTACATAAAGGTGTTTAACCAGAGGAAATTAAATCATGATTTTATAGAAAGACTTATAAATGAAGATTCATAGTGGCTTTATTTATAAAAGCCCAATACTGGATATGACACAAATGACCATCAATAGAAAACATTTTGTGGCTTATTATCAATGGACCGTTGGTAATAAACCACAATGAACCATAGATACACACAGCACCATGGAGGAATCTCAGTATAATTTCACTAGGGAGAAGGAATCAGACACCAAATCTGTCATCCTATTTGACTAATGATAGGTTCAATTGCTTTTCACAATCAGTTATTTATAGTGATGAGAGAGAGGTGAACTACAAGTGAATTCTGAAGGTCATTTTAATACATGAAGGAAGTTAATTAGTATAAATTATTTGTGAAAGTTTGTTTCTTGAAGCTGGGTTTATGGTCTTTCAATGCCTATCCTCATAATTCATAAATCATCATGGATTCAAGTAAGTCTGTTAGAATGTGAGAACCAGACATACTCATTTTTGTACTTTGTTACTTGATAATCCAAGGGTATCCTAAACCACTGGAAATGGCTTCAGAGATTTAATCAGAACCATATGAAAGTTAATATTCTGACATAGAAGTACATTGATGAGCAGAATTTGTCTTCCTTCAGCTTCCTCATATTCTAAGAGCTTTTTAGGTCAGTAATACCCACCCTTAAAACACTTTATTACATAATATAACTTCTATGATCTTCAAAATACAAAGAAGAACATAAACAAGACCTATACAGAATGTGCTCTGTACAGTTCTAGAAGACAGATCTATGGACTCTTGAAAATACCTTGATGGCTGCCTAATCGATATGTAAAAGTAATATGATTTATAATAGATGCTACACTATTAAAACAGCACACTAACACAAGTTATTATGGACCAACGGTGTCTCCGGAATTGTTGAAAATTTTGTGTAGTATTTGAGATATTATACATCATAAGAAAGAAGACAGCTTACAAAGAGAATGCCATTGTATGTCCTTCAGTCTCTTTTGTTGATGAAATTGACAATTATTATAAAGGTATTTAACCAGAGGAAATTAAATCATAATTTTATAGAAAGACTTATAAATGAAGATTCATAGTGGCTTTATTTATAAAAGCCCAATACTGGATATGACACAAATGACCATCAATAGAAAACATTTTGTGGCTTATTATCAATGGACCGTTGGTAATAAACCACAATGAACCATAGACACAAACAGCACCATGGAAGAATCTCAGTATAATTTCACTAGGGAGAAGGAATCAGACACCAAATCTGTCATCCTATTTGACTAATGATAGGTTCAATTGCTTTTCACAATCAGTTATTTATAGTGATGAGAGGTGAACTACAAGTGAATTCTGAAGGTCATTTTAATACATGAAGGAAGTTAATTAGTATAAATTATTTGTGAAAGTTTGTTTCTTGAAGCTGGGTTTAGGGTCTTTCAATGCCTATCCTCATAATTCATAAATCATCATGGATTCAAGTAAGTCTGTTAGAATGTGAGAATCAGACATACTCATTTTTGTACTTTCATTGTTACTTGATAATCCAAGGGTATCCTAAACCACTGGAAATGACTTCAGAGATTTAATCAGAACCATGTGAAAGTTAATATTCTGACATAGACAGAAGTACATTGATGAGCAGAATTTGTCTTCCTTCAGCTTCCTCATATTCTAAGAAGAGCTTTTTAGGTCAGTAATACCCATCCTTAAAACATTTTATTATATAATATAACTTCTGTGATCTTAAAAATGCAAAGAAGAACATAAACAAGACCTATACAGAATGTGCTCTGTACAGTTATAGAAGACAGATCTATGGACTCTTGAAAATACCTTGATGGCTGCCTAATCGATATGTAAAAGTAATATGATTTATAATAGATGCTACACTATTAAAACAGCACACTAACACAAGTTATTATGGACCAACGGTGTCTCCGGAATTGTTGAAAATTTTGTGTAATATTTGAGATATTATAGATCATAAGAAAGAAGACAGCTTACAAAGGGAGAATGCCATTGTATGCTCCTTCAGTCTCTTTTGTTGATGAAATTAGACATGTATTATTATAAATGTGTTTTTATAATGACAAAATGACAAACATTTAGAAAAGATAGGTGTTATAATAATTAATAAAGTTTTATACTTTAATGTTTGTGAACATTCCCTTTTCCGAAATGTGCCAGAGACACTACACTCAACTGCTTCCATGATTCATAGTGAAATGACATCTTTTGTAATGATTTAGCCAGATCAGCCTATCTTATTTTTGTTTTTCAGGAATGCTTTACATCTATAAATCAAGGAAAGAAGAACTATGATATTAGTTGGTATTAATGCCGCAGTATGCTCATTCAGAATTTCAGCTCTTATCCTGGAGAGGATAACACACAAATATATATTATCAGCCACAACACCTAGAGTGAATCCTAGATCTTCCTTTCCAAAGTCAGACATTTCTTCTGTATGTATAACCTTTCATCTGTGTGAATGATATGAAAAAACACCCTTCCCTTCTGAGTCACATTCAATTTGTCATCTTTGAGATATCAAGGTTCAAAGAACCATGCCTGACTTTTTCCTCTTTGGTTGGTTTTCTTTCTTTTTTTTTTTTTTGGCTATTTTCTACTACACACTAATGCACCTATAAAATAAGTAATATGTGAATACTTAATTTATATAAAACCTTTTGTGTTAATATAAATACACAGACTTGCAAAAGTAAAACTTCAACTCCCAGTTTAAGAGGTGGATTCATTTCTTTGAGTGAGACCATTTCAAGCCAGTAGGGTGGGGGAAATATCTGCAAAGTTTATAGAATCTTGGAACTCTTGAAGAGCAGCAAAATAAAGAGACAGACTGGTAATTTTTAGTGATGCAAATTTTCATTAATGTTACACCCTAATCTGAGATATGCTCTTGGGGATCATCCTCAGGAAATGAAATGTCTCTTTAGCCATGGGACCTATCGAAATATAATATGATCTTGAGAGACTCAGCTCCCTCTCTGGAGCTACAGTCTAGTACATAAACTTTCAGAGAACAGTAGATAAAGAATGGGAGTGTCAGCAAGACTTCTCCAAATCTGAAGACTGTATCTGTGAGTGGCTTTTCAATCACAAAGGGGCAATTACCTTCTGTATTAAGTTACCTTTTTTTTGAGACAGTGATGGTATAGTGGAAAGAACACAGACTTGGAATTGCAAAGTTTAAGTATGACTTGCTCTTCAATTATTAGTTTTAGGAAACCTTCTAAGTCTCTGAATTTCAGTGTTCTTTTTTAGAAATTGGGATTAATTGCCACTACTTCACAAAGACTGAGAACTAAGAGAGCATAAAACTATATTATAACAAATAAGCAAAATAAACACATCTTTATTTCAAATTACTGTTATTTATGAATGAATGTTAGAAAGGCAAAATTAGTAACTCAGAAGATGTTCTGATTGTTCTTTGTGGGAGATCTAACTCTACCCTCTGATAGTTGTAGGAACTTGGTCAATTTGTTTAAACTCTTTGTGCCTCAGTTTCCTCATGTAAACAGGAATGAACCCTACCTGCTTGTAAGGACTAAAGGTGTTAATCTACATATGTCGTTCAGCACAGTGCCTGGACATATTTATACTAACATAACTGAGGTTTTTGTCTTTTTAAAAATTTAATTAATTAATTTTTCATTTTATATTTTTAAATTTTAAAAATTTATTTATTTTTAATTGAAGGATAATTGATTTACTACAATACTGCACTAGTTTCTGCTGAACATGAATAAGCTATATATATACCATATATACATATATCTCCTCCTTGAGCCCCTCTCCTACCCTCCCATCCCACCCCTCTAAGTCATCACAGAACACTGACTTGAGTTCCCTGTGCAATGCAGCAGGTTCCCACCTCTTTTATTTTTATTTTTTTAAACTACAGACCAAACACAAAAGTACCCCAAAGAGTTCATGTTGTTTTAAGAGACTCTTACTCAGTGGCATTCTAGCCTTCCCCATGGTACATGTCTCTCTTTAATTAACATACATCAAGAACAGTATTAAGTTGCTATTTAACCTATACAACTATATTCATAATTCTTATTGTTATAGTGGTAAATAGATTTATCATATTTAAGTCAAAGCCTCCTGCTCACTAGGAGAACCATTTGTGAGACTTTATTATGCCTTTTCAGATATGTTTGAGAAGACGATCAATGCAATAAAGTCAGGATACTAAGGGTGTGTATAGTATAACTTTGCATTTAAATTGGAAGTGCAATGTCTTCACATCTGAAAGAATATAATCTTACAAATAATCAAACTCTTACCAGTGATATGAACACACTCTTAACAAGGCAACTTACCCATTAATATTTTTCTATGCTGAAATAAAATCTAACTTTTTATTAGTCCCACTTCTTTATTTTTTTTTTAACATTATTTGCCATGGACAAGCACACAGCACATCTACATAGCAGTTCTTTAGATATTTGAAGATAAGTGTCAGGTTTCTGCTTCCCTAAGCAAAATTTCCTGGGAGTTTTCACAGTAAAAGGGTTAGAAATTTGGCTCTAGAATTGAACCTGGATTTTAATCTCAGATCAGTTACTTTCTAGATATATGATCAGGTTGCTAAATCTCCATGCTTTTATGTCCTCTTTGACTTAATAAGATTATTTTTTGAGACCTTATTTTGAAAATAAAAGAACATAAAAATAAATTAGCATAGCACTTGCCAATGCTCAATCAATACTAGCTGTTATTTTTATTGAACAGTTTTCATATGGAATGATTTAAAGTCGCTTTACGTATTTATAGATATTCTCTGGTGGCACAGGGGCAAAGAATCTGCCTGCAATGCAGGAGACATTGGCTCAATCCTTGGGTCAGAAGATCCCCTGGAGGAGGAAATGGGAACCCACTCTAGTATTCTTGCCTGGGAAATCGCATGGAAAAAAGAGCCTGGAAGGGAGGCTATAATCCTTGTGGTTGCAAAGAGTTGGACACAACTTAGTGACTGAACAACATATTTATCATCTTCCTTTGAAAATATTTAATTTTATTAATGTTGTTTTGTTAGTTACACTTGCTAGAAAGACACATAAGGTGCTAATTAAATCATTGCTTATAATTTACTAAATAGTTTCTTGGTTTGATAACAGGGCTCACACTTTGGAGACCTGTGTTCTATCCTGAAGTCTAATTTTCTAACAAAGATGAGGAATGCCTCGGTGGTAACAGAGTTTATTCTGCTGGGTATCCCACACACAGAGGGCTTAGAGACCACACTCTTTGTCTTGTTTCTGTCTTTCTACATCTTCACTCTTATGGGGAACCTGCTCATCCTGCTGGCAATTGTCTCTTCCACTCGACTGCACACTCCCATGTACTTCTTCCTGTGTAAACTGTCTGTGTGTGACATTTTTTTTCCCTCTGTGAGTTCCCCCAAGATGCTCTTTTACTCTGAAAGAATATAATCTTACAAATAATCAAACTCTTACCAGTGATGTGAACACACTCTTAACAAGGCAACTTACCCATTAATATTTTTCTATGCTGAAATAAAATCTAACTTTTTATTAGTCCCACTTCTTTATTTTTTTTTAACATTATTTGCCATGGACAAGAACACAGCACATCTACATAGCAGTTCTTTAGATATTTGAAGATAAGTGTCAGGTTTCTGCTTCCCTAAGCAAAATTTCCTGGGAGTTTTCACAGTAAAAGGTTTAGAAATTTGGCTGTAGAATTGGACCTGGATTTTAATCTCAGATCAGTTACTTTCTAGATATATGATCAGGTTGCTAAATCTCCATGTTTTTATGTCCTCTTTGACTTAATAAGATTATTTTTTGAGACCTTATTTTGAAAATAAAAGAACATAAAAATAAATTAGCATAGCACTTGCCAATACTCAATCAATACTAGCTGTTATTTTTATTGAACAGTTTTCATATGGAATGATTTAAAGTCACTTTACGTATTTATAGATATTCTCTGGTGGCACAGGGGCAAAGAATCTGCCTGCAATGCAGGAGACATTGGCTCAATCCTTGGGTCAGAAGATCCCCTGGAGGAGGAAATGGGAACCCACTCTAGTATTCTTGCCTGGGAAATCGCAGGGAAAAAAAGAGCCTGGAAGGAGGCTATAATCCTTGTGGTCGCAAAGAGTTGGACACAACTTAGTGACTGAACAACATATTTATCATCTTCCTTTGAAAATATTTAATTTTATTAATGTTGTTTTGTTAGTTACACTTGCTAGAAAGACACATAAGGTGCTAATTAAATCATTGCTTATAATTTACTAAATAGTTTCTTGGTTTGATAACAGGGCTCACACTTTGGAGACCTGTGTTCTATCCTGAAGTCTAATTTTCTAACAAAGATGAGGAATGCCTCGGTGGTAACAGAGTTTATTCTGCTGGGTATCCCACACACAGAGGGCTTAGAGACCATGCTCTTTGTCTTGTTTCTGTCTTTCTACGTCTTCACTCTTATGGGGAACTTGCTCATCCTGCTGGCAATTGTCTCTTCCACTCGACTGCACACTCCCATGTACTTCTTCCTGTGTAAACTGTCTGTGTGTGACATTTTTTTTCCCTCTGTGAGTTCCCCCAAGATGCTCTTTTACCTCTCAGGGAAGAGCCGAGCCATCTCCTACTCAGGTTGCGTGTCCCAGCTCTTTTTCTACCACTTCCTGGGGTGTACTGAGTGTTTCCTGTACTCGGTGATGGCCTACGACCGCTTTGTTGCCATCTGTTACCCTCTGCGCTACACAATCCTCATGAGTCACAGAGTGTGTGCCCTCCTGGCCATGGGGACCTCGTGTTTTGGCTGTATTCAGGCCACCTTTCTAACAACACTCACCTTCCAATTGCCCTACTGTGGCTCCAATGAGGTAGACTATTTCTTCTGTGATATCCCAGTGATGCTGAAGCTGGCCTGTGCAGACACCTCCACCCTGGAGATGGTGGGGTTCATCAGTGTGGGCCTCATGCCCCTCAGCTGCTTCCTCCTCATCCTCACCTCCTACAGCCGCATCATCTACTCCATCCTGCAGATCCACTCAGCAGAGGGTCGACAGCGAGCCTTCTCCACCTGCAGTGCCCACCTCACTGCCATCCTGCTCTTCTACATGCCAGTGGTCCTCATCTACCTACAGCCAACCCCAAGCCCCTGGATGGATGCAACTGTACAGATCCTCAATAACCTGGTCACCCCCATGCTGAACCCATTGATATACAGCTTGAGAAATAAGGAAGTGAAATATTCTCTGAGGAAGGTGCTAGAGCAGGTAGCCTTTATTCCTGAGAAGTGATAAGTATCATACCACATTGCTTATGAATTTCCACAGGTATTATCTCTGCTCCCTTTTACTGATGAAGAAGCTAAGGTTTGAAGATATGAAGTGAATTGCTCAAGGTCACATAATTAATAAATTATCCTAAAAGGTCCTCAAGGTCTATCCTAATAAATTATCCTATCTTATTATCGGGAGGGATAATAAGATATTTTACTATTCCTAGTTGGCAATCAAAATGTTTCTGTCTCTCCCTCTTCATATTCTTCTCTTCTTCCCTTGGCTGGCATGGTTATATAACTAACCTCACAAATGCTTGCATCAGATAAGCCCTGATTTGATGATGTAAGGCAGTGGTCCCAACCTTTTGGTATCAGGGACTGGTTTTGTGAAAAACCAGTTGTGTAAAAGGAAAAGGACTTCTGGATAAGACCTGAGGTAGGTCTCTTAATGAGGGAATCATACTTATCAATGTGCTGTATCACCCACAAAGCCTGTTTGTTGATCTTACAGCTGGAAACAAGCCTTCACTGGGAGCCGAAGAGGTGGATGAAAGAGAATGTGAAGAAGGTAGTCCCTCGGTGAAGGGGTGATTAATTCTGAGGTTTTCTCACTACTAGAAATTTATCTTTACAATCCCAAGCACAACCAGGAGTCAATGCAAAATCTAAGCTGCTATTTTTCTATGGTTTTAGACACTTCACTTACCAGAAAGCTGTGACTTTAGCACTGGCCCCTTAACTCTCCTTTATTTTTCTGTCTAATGAGCTCAACCTGAGATATGTGCTATTCTAATCCAGGCAGAGATTTGATGGGAAGTGAAAGGAGAGATGAGAAGAGAAAGGTGCATGGGAAGAGAAAGGGATGATGGGGAGAGAAGGAAAGAGGCAGAGGTAAGTCAGTTCTCATTTCATTTACTGTAAGGATCAGAGTTCAGTCAGTGATTCTGCCATAGTCACAGCACTGTGTTTAAGGGTTCAGGTCAGGGTGATGAGATGATGTGTGCTTTCAGAAGGAAGAAAATTTTCCCTGCTCGCTAAAGACCCAGCTAAAATATAATTTTCTGTGTGAAACTCTTCTTATACTAAGCAAGTCAGGTTCTCATTTCTCTATATTTTAAGTCAGACTTTACAAAAACATTGCACCATTTAGGCTAGGACAAGTTTTAGCAAAGCAATTTTCCAAGAGCCAAAATAAAGTACAGGGCTTCCCTGGTGGTCCAGAGGGTAAAGAGTCCACCTTGCAGTGCAAGGGACACTGGTTCGATCCCTGGCCCACGAAGATCCCACGTGCTGAGGAGCTGCTGGACTGATGTGTCCAATTATGAGCCAGCGCTCTGAAGCGCATATGCCCAGAGCCAGTGCTCTGCAACGAGAGAGGCCACTGCAGTGGGATGCCCACAAAGGCCAAAGAATAAAGATGGATGAAAGTAAATAAATAAAAAACAAATAAAAGAGTCCAAAAAAAAAATCACCTAAACCCAAGTCCGAAAGACACACTATCTCCACAGAGGTCTGGATCTCATGCCAGGCAGTCAGGGTGCTCTTCCTTGACTCTCTGTGCACCCTAGATACAATATTCCTCCTCATCCCTACCGCTCCTGTATCCTTTAGCATTCTCTAGTGTTCTCACGAGCTGAATTCCTGTTACTCTAATCCCCAATTTAAATGTTTATATTGAAATTTCTCTATTCAAATCATTGTGTGGTTTCTCTCTCTTGACTAATATGTTTTCCACCAAATATCAAGAACAAAATAAAGATGTGTGCTCTGACCACTGCTATTCAACACTGAGTTAAGGATTCCAGCCAGAGAGAAAAGTCAAGGAAAAGAAATAAAGGTATCCACATTGAAATGAGGAAATTACGTTCTGTATTTGCTGACTATATGATCATTGTTATGATAAATCCTAGGGAACCTACTAAAAATAAAAAGCAAATTTAACAAGGTTTCAGTTTTTCTGTGTATGTAACAACCATGCCACAAAGTGGAGATGTGTGTGTGTGTGCCTGTCTGTGTGGAGGGTAGATACTAGCCAATAATATTTTAATATTTCTAAATTTTATGTGAAGCTGTACATTATTAAATGTAAGAGAACTGTGAAATTTAAGGATATATCCACCAATACTAAGGACAAAAATTTTCTCATATCCCTTTGTAGTCAATCCGCAAATACTCCATCCCACCTAGGTTAAGAATTAATCTTTTCTGTCACCATGTATTGTTTTGTTTTTTTCCTACAATTTTATATGAATGGGATATACAGTGTAAACTCTTTGGTATCTGAACTGTTTCAGTTAGCACAGAGCTTTTGATATTCATTCCCATTTCGGTGTGTATTTGAATTCATGTACTTTTTGTTGTTGAGAAATATGCCATCTAATGGAAATAACACAATTAATTTATTTACTGGTTGATAAATATTTTCAGTTTCCAATGTTTTCTTTCTCTTTTAATTTTAGCCTCTTTTATTCGTTTTTTTTTTTTTTTAAATTTATTTTCTTCCGTCTCTATTCTTCGGCCTGTGTGGGCCTCCCATTGCAGTGGCCTCTCCCATTGCAGAGCACTGGCTCTGGGCACTTGCACTCCAAAGCGCCACTCACAATTGGACACATCAGTCCAGCCACTCTGCAACACATGGGGTCTTCCTGGGCCAGGAATCGAACTGGTGCCCCTTGCACTGCAAGGCAGACTCTTTACCCACTCTACCACCAGGGAAGCCCCAGTTTCCAGTTTTTCGCTGTTCTAAATGAAACTGTCATGCACATATGTGCAAGTCTTTGGTTGCACATGTTTTCATTTCAAGGAGTAAATATATCACTGTGTCTTATGAAAATATATATTTAACTTTAGAAAAAGCAGCCTATTTTTCCAAAGTGATTATACCATTTTTTATATCCTGCTTTACAATGTATAAGATTTCCACTTGCATGCTAATGGGTGGAATTATTCATCTAATAATGCAGGTGTAGCTTTGCATAATGTAGGTGTTCAGAGATGTTAGTATGCCTTATGACAGCAGTGTTTTCACATATGCATATAATACATTATTCTATACTTTTGTTACCTATATGGGTAAAAAAATGAGCAAAGTTCTGCTTTTTTTGTTATAATTCTCTACAAATTTACCTCCATGTCACTATTCTCATGAAACTAACTAAAATGTGAAAAATTAAATATGATACCCCCAAATGATTTTGTCGGAATTAACTTATGTCAGCATCTCCACGTATTTGAATTTTAGTGAAAATTTACTAATATAAGAAAATACAGCTTTGGTACAAAGCTTTAATGAAAGAAGAAGAAATGGAGGAGTAACAGCTAAAATCAAGCCCCCAATTTGCTGCAATAAAATAAAAATAAAAACCTTATGAAAGCAGCAAAAATGATGAAAAAAATTATATTGCCAGGAATCAGGGCTTTTAACAAAGTAATTCAACATCAAGAAAAATGTAGGATTACATGTAAAATTAGACTGAAGACAAATTAGATAATAAAAGTCAGTAAGCAAACTTGTTTAAATTTAATAATATTTTGAAATGGATAAATTGAAGATATATTTTTGGAAGTCCTTGAAATGACAAAGAAGGAAGTAAAATTACAATAATATAAGATAGTAGCTAATATCTGTGCAAAGCTCTGTATTTAACCGTTTGCATTCATCACTTACTCAATCCTTACATTATTTTTATGAGATAGGGATGTCTCTCGTTTTAGAAATATGAAAGATGAAGCTGATGAATTAAGTGATACTTCTAGTTAATGGTAGAATTAGGACCTAAATTTGTCTTATTCTGAAAAGCATGGTCTCTTCACTGCTATTGTGATGGCAACCATGTGCCACGTGTAAATCTAACATTGATAACAAAGTGTGCTTTCTAGGTTCATTCCAAAATGACACACGAACAATAAATGCTGCACAGATTAACATCATTTCAGTAAGACTCAGGAAAATGTGTCCTTGTTGCTTGAAATTACCACCATGATGACATTTAGTGAGAAATTTAAAGTGACTTTTGTTACCATCTACATCATCCTGCAAGAACTGTCTGAATTAAGAAATCTCTGAGATAATAATGCTTGCTTAATTAGTCTCAAAGGTCCTCATTCAACAGTCATGTAGAGATCAGACTCCCTGGTCTCATTATGATTTCTGACTATTTTACATTCCCCTCTCCAATCAAGAGTTTTGCAATGAGACAAATTTGATTGATCACGTTGGGAGCTGGATAAAGCAATTTAGGAATTGCATTAAAACATGAAGTGCTGAATTCTCTCTAGTGGTATCCTAAGGCAAAACTGAGCATACACGTTTAATGACTATATACAGATACTGTTTAGATCAATCTCTCTATCACCTCCAAAATAAGCTAATTCCTCCTAAGTCACTGCATTAAATAGAAAAGCTAAATCTTATAGCATCTACTTCTCTTATGCGTGTTTTATGCCAAGTGGCAAATAGCCTTTATTGACTCTGAGAAAGTGAAATAGTGAAAAATTTGGAGCCTTGGGGCCAGGGCTCCAACTGGCTGTGTCTGCTGGATGTGCAAACTCACTGGCAAAAAAACTGGTGAAATCTGCTAGTCACATTCTGCCAGGAATTTCCTGTGTTCAGAGCAGACTTTGTCCTGTGCGTAAGGTATCCTTACTTCCCAAATGGGTTTAAGCCTGACTCAATGAGGCAGTGATCAAATGAGATGCCCTAGGATCTAGCTCCAACCCATGAAATCAGAGCCCCCAAGGCAGGCGCCAAAGAATCTGGTTTTAACTGTTGGTTAACAACAGCAAAAAAAAAAAAAAAAATGCTGTTATTGAGTACTAACTTAACTGCATACCACAGGCATTAGTCACTTTATTCCAGTTCATTACCATTGAGTCCTCAACATCCTTAAAAGGCAAGTGAGGATGATCTGTAATTCCCACTTTACAGAGGAGAAAACTCAGGCGCAGAGAGGATAAGGGACTTGTGCAATAATGATAAAAATAAAAATAAATGAGAATTAATTAATTATAATAAATGAGAAGTTCACCCAAGCAACAGAGTAAACTATTTGAGCCACAGAATGAATTTCAGGAGAGAATATAGATGGCTAAACTTATCGAATTGGACATTACATTCATCTTAATTTACCAGATACATGCTTATTCTTTCCATTTGTGTATGTGGTGAAGGAACAGGTCAGTTCACCCTCAATCCCGTGAAACTCACAATTCAAGCATATGTTACGTGTTTAGTGATTAAATGACACTAAGGAATCTCTTCTCAAAAGTTTTATAACTACAATAACGACATGCCTTGAAGAACAACAAAGAAGACACACAAACACACATAAACACATACACACTATAGCAGAATCAATTGGAAGGAGAGCAATGTTTTTGATAATATATCTGAAATATCTTATTTTATATAAAGTGGCATAAAATCTTATAAACCTAGTTGAAAATATGTCTCCTATAAGAAAAAAAATGATTTCTTATTTCCTCTTAGATATACAATTGGAGGCGGATGGAGCTTAAATATCAAGTAAATATCTCCCTTTTGTGTACTTAAAGTATTACAAAACACACAGAGGTTTAACAGCCTTCATAAAATAAGGAGCCAGCCAGCAGAGAGCAACATCTAAAATGATGTATTTCAGGGCTTCCCCTGGT
Organism: Tragulus kanchil; assembly: GCA_022376925.1. Taxonomy (NCBI): domain Eukaryota; kingdom Metazoa; phylum Chordata; class Mammalia; order Artiodactyla; family Tragulidae; genus Tragulus; species Tragulus kanchil. The sequence goes on from JAIOJX010000006.1 coordinate 153,253,757, forward strand.
GGTCCAGTGGGTAAGGACACTGCCTTGCAGTGCAAGGGGCGCCGGTTCGAGCCCTGGCCTGGGAAGATCCCACGTGCCGCGGAGCGGCTGGACTGATGTGTCCAATTACCGAATCGGAGCTCTGGCGCGCATGCGCCCAGAGCCGGTGCTCTGCAACGACAGACGCCACCGCGATGGGAGGCCCACAGGAGCCAAAGAACAAAGACGGATGAAAATAGATAAATGAGAGACCAATAGAAGTGGCCCGCCCACCCCCTCCGTCCCCACCCTACCCCCGCCTCACCCCACCCCCGAAATAAATAAATAAATCTTTAAAAAAAAAATAAAATAAAATGATGTATTTCAGCCCTCCAGTGTTATTCCACACTAAACAAATGTATGTATGTGTGTGTGTGTGTATATATCTATAACAGTAGATTTAAAATTGAATAATTTAGATTAGTACTTTCTAAATGAGTATTACCACTTACTTATAATGCTTACATTTGGGTTTGTGCTGAAACTTTGATTATAGAAATTTTCCCATTTCAACTAAGTTGTCAAATGCATGGGGACGGAGTCATTCATATTTTTCCCTAATTACCCTTTTAACATATGTACGGTGTGTACTGATATTCCCTTTCTCCTGATTTAAAATTTGTGTCCTCTGTCTTTTCCATCTTGACCATTCTGGAGAGCACTTGATCAACTTTATTGTTTTCAAAAAGTAACTTATTTTTCACTATAGTAGCTTTTTACCCTACTATTGACGCTTCTCATCAAAATGTCCTTGATTCTGTTTTTATCTTTCCTATTTCTTTCTGCTAACTTTGGCTTTAATTTAGTCTCTCTCTTTGAGTCGAGAAACTTTTATAGTAGAGGCTTACATCATTGATTTGAGTTTATTTCTTGACATTAGCATTTAATACTGTAAGTGTCTATCTAAGCATTGTTTCCAAAGCATCCCCTACAGTGAAATGCTGCACTTTCATTTTCAACCAATTTAAAGTATTTTGTAAAGTCCCTGCAGTTTCCCCTTTTTGAAAAGTGTGATATTTAGAAGTGAGCAGTTTGATTTCCAAGTATTTGGAGATTTTCCAGATATCTTTTAATTATTTATTTCTCATTTAATCTGTTTATGTCCTGAGAATATATTCTGTATAATGTTATATTTTGCATAATTTTACATATTTGAACTTATGAAATTTATTTTCATGGTCCTGACTACAATCTACCTTGGTAGATATTCCACGTGCTTCTAAAAAGACTATGCATACAGTTACATGAACTGTTCTATCAATGTCCATTAGGTCAGGTTGATTTCATACTGTTTTTCATATCTTCTGTTTTTACTAACCTTCTGTCTCCTGTCAATTCCTGAAGACTTTCCAGGTGGCACACTGGTAAAAAAATCGCCTCCCAATGAAGGAGACACAGGCTTGATCCCTGTGTGGGGAAGATTCTCTGGAGAAGGAAATGGCAACCCTCTTTAGTAGCCATGCCTGGGAAATCCCATGGACAGAGAAGCCTGGTGGGCTACAGTCCACAGAGCTGGCCACGACTTAGTGAATACACAACAAAATTCAAAAAAAAAAAAAAAACAACATTCAAATACACTGTTGATGTCTTCTATCATAATTGTCTATTTGTATATTTCTCCTTTTAACTCTACCAGTTTTATATTTTGATGCCACTAGGTGCATACACATTTATGTTTTTATGTCTTAGAGAATGGATCATTTTATCACTGTACTGCCCTCTGTATTCCTGGTCATGGTTCCTGTTCTGAAATCTATTTTGTCTGATGTAACATAGCCATGCCAGCTCTCATATGTGCACCGTCATTTGTGCACATGTGCACCAAGCTTTGTGTCTTTGCATCTAAAGTGTGTCTCTTATAGACAGTATGACGATGCATCTTGTTCTATATACAATATTATGTACATGTCCATTCTTAAATAAAAACAATTTCTTGGAAACAGCGAAGAGTCATATCTAGTCTCTTCAACTATTCTATGTCTTTTGATGGGTGATTTAAATGTGTTTCAATTTAAAGTAGCTATTGATTGGAAGGATTCACTCTTGGAAAACACGTAAATTGTTTTATCCTTTTCTTATAGTTCTTTTGCCCTTGTTTCCTTCATTTGAGACCTTTGTGTTTCATTGATTTTTGTACTGCTATACTTTTATTACTTTCTCTTTCTCTTTTATATAATTCCTATAGATTTTATTATTTTTTGGTTACAGTGTGGTTTATAGAAATACGGTTTCAAGTTCATAGGATCTTAACCTCAATCATTAACAAAAGCTCTATGATATGCACGCCTCTATGCTTTATGTAAATTGATATCACAATTTACATGTATTACAGCTGATTATTCATGTTTAAACCTGGCATATACCTTCACGTATTTTCCTACCTACTCACTCAAATATATCTATGGGGCTCTACTTTGATTCCAAGAGATATTTTTTGATGTGCTGCTTTTGTCATTTTAATAAATTTATTGTGCATACATTAAAATATTTTGTTGTATTTATTTTAGTACTTTGTCTTTTAAATTTATCAGAAAGCAAAGAAATTTACCCACCATTTAAAAAGTTTTACAATTAATACAGTGTTGTATGTTTTTCCTTATGATCAGCTTTTCCAAGTTATATTAGACTTTCTAAAGTAAATGTGGTATTGTTTAGCATCCTTTTTTTTTTCTGACTTGAAAAACTTGCTTTAACATTTCTTAGTTGACCATTTTTTTCTCCTTAGTACTTTGTATCACCCCACTCTCTTCTGGTCTGCTAGATTTATGCTAAAAAAAGCCACTCGGGGATTCCATTGTATGTGAGGGTTTGCATTTCTCCTGCTGTTTCAAAATTCCCTCTCTTTTTGACTTCTGATAATTTGATTTCAGTGTGTGCTGCTGTGAATTTCTTTAGGGTCATCTTATTTGGGATCCTTTTTGTTTCCTGGTTCTGAATGTCCATTTTTCTTGTACAGCTTTATGGAATTTTCAGCCATTTTTACTTTGAGAAACCTTTCAGATCTTTTCTCACACTCTTCTCCTTCTGAGATCCCTGTAATGCATACATTGAATGTGTGATACATTCCCCTAAGTCCCTAAGAGTTTCTGCACTATTTCATTCTTGCTTTCATTTTGCTTTTCTGATGAAATTATTTTTAACAACGTTTTTTTCTTTTAAATTCTATAATCTCTTAGTTTGTTTAATCTGCTATTATAAACTTCTAATTAAACTTCAGCTCAGTTACTGTGCTCAACAGCTTCAAGATATCTGTTTGGTATCTCTTAAAGTTAAAATTCTCACTACCTTCATGTAATGTTCTCTGACTACAGTAAACATCTTTTTATTTGGAAAAATAACTTTGGAGAAATTTATCATGGATCTTAACCTCAATCATTAACAAAAGCTCTATGATATGCACGCCTCTACGCTTTATGTAAATTGATATCACAATTTACATGTATTACAGCTGATTATTCATGTTTAAACCTGGCATATACCTTCACGTATTTTCCTACCTACTCACTCAAATATATCTATGGGGCTCTACTTTGATTCCAAGAGATATTTTTTGATGTGCTGCTTTTGTCATTTTAATAAATTTATTGTGCATACATTAAAATATTTTGTTGTATTTATTTTAGTACTTTGTCTTTTAAATTTATCATAAAGCAAAGAAAATTACCCACCTTTTAAAAAAGTTTTACAATTAATACAGTGTTGTATGTTTTTCCTTATGATCAGCTTTTCCAAGTTATATTAGACTTTCTAAAGTAAATGTGGTATTGTTTAGCATCCTTTTTTTTTTCTGACTTGAAAAACTTGCTTTAACATTTCTTAGTTGACCATTTTTTTCTCCTTAGTACTTTGTATCACCCCACTCTCTTCTGGTCTGCTAGATTTATGCTAAAAAAAGCCACTCGGGGATTCCATTGTATGTGAGGGTTTGCATTTCTCCTGCTGTTTCAAAATTCCCTCTCTTTTTGACTTCTGATAATTTGATTTCAGTGTGTGCTGCTGTGAATTTCTTTAGGGTCATCTTATTTGGGATCCTTTTTGTTTCCTGGTTCTGAATGTCCATTTTTCTTGTACAGCTTTATGGAATTTTCAGCCATTTTTACTTTGAGAAACCTTTCAGATCTTTTCTCACACTCTTCTCCTTCTGAGATCCCTGTAATGCATATATTGAATGTGTGATACATTCCCCTAAGTCCCTAAGAGTTTCTGCACTATTTCATTCTTGCTTTCATTTTGCTTTTCTGATGAAATTATTTTTAACAACGTTTTTTTCTTTTAAATTCTATAATCTCTTAGTTTGTTTAATCTGCTATTATAAACTTCTAATTAAACTTCAGCTCAGTTACTGTGCTCAACAGCTTCAAGATATCTGTTTGGTATCTCTTAAAGTTAAAATTCTCACTACCTTCATGTAATGTTCTCTGACTACAGTAAACATCTTTATGAGAATTAAGTGAAGTTTCTGGCAGATAAATCAGGTATTACCACTTCATTAGGGTTACTTTGGAGAAATTTATCTTATTCATTTTGGGATTTTATTTGGGTATTTCTTCATTTTCCTTGATTTTCTATGTTCATGTCTGCACATAGACAAAACAGGAGTCTATCTCAATCTTCATAGCCAACCCTTATACTGGAGAAGACCCACACAATAAGCCTGGCCAGAGATTAGAGGCATCTCAAACTTGTGTTAGTCCAGTCTACATTCTTTATTCTTAGTGGATCCCAGGCATGTAGAAGATATCATGATCCCATCAGTACCCTAAAATAAGTGAAACTGAAGCCAGTCCTTCAGCAGTCCCCAGATAAGTTGGGTCATTGGATGCACAGTGCAACTTTTCCTTTACCAAGAAGAGGCTGTAGGGAAAGGATTTCCTACTGTTAGCTGTGTTATACTGAAGAGAGAGGCTATAGTGAATTTCTAGCCCACATGGCTCTCTTCTCTCTCACCTCTCGTGTTCTGGGTCCCCTCATCTTTCTGACAGTCTATACAGAAGCCAGCCTTCTGGATGACTTCTAGAAAAGTTGTGCACCTCTTTCTCACCCCAGACAGTTCTGGAAACCAGGGTATTTTGTTCCAATCACATGGTTCTGGACCATGGTATATGACAAGAGTGTATCTTGAAATTTCTTAATGGCTTCAACATGACTTGTATCATGATTGAGTTGGGTGCAGGATCCTCTTAATTAGGTTTGGTTTTCTTACAAAGGGGATTTGTACATGAATTGTTCTTGAATCAGTGTGTTCATCCAGGAAGGAGATTCTAGGGCTTCCTCTTCTGTCATCTTGCTGATGGGAGGGAGTTAATTTTTGTTTCTTCCTTGGAGAATTGATAATCTCTTAGTTTGTTTAATCTGCTATTATAAACTTCTAATTAAACTTCAGCTCAGTTACTGTGCTCAACAGCTTCAAGATATCTGTTTGGTATCTCTTAAAGTTAAAATTCTCACTACCTTCATGTAATGTTCTCTGACTACAGTAAACATCTTTATGAGAATTAAGTGAAGTTTCTGGCAGATAAATCAGGTATTACCACTTCATTAGGGTTACTTTGGAGAAATTTATCTTATTCATTTTGGGATTTTATTTGGGTATTTCTTCATTTTCCTTGATTTTCTATGTTCATGTCTGCACATAGACAAAACAGGAGTCTATCTCAATCTTCATAGCCAACCCTTTTACTGGAGAAGACCCACACAATAAGCCTGGCCAGAGATTAGAGGCATCTCAAACTTGTGTTAGTCCAGTCTACATTCTTTATTCTTAGTGGATCCCAGGCATGTAGAAGATATCATGATCCCATCAGTACCCTAAAATAAGTGAAACTGAAGCCAGTCCTTCAGCAGTCCCCAGATAAGTTGGGTCATTGGATGCACAGTGCAACTTTTCCTTTACCAAGAAGAGGCTGTAGGGAAAGGATTTCCTACTGTTAGCTGTGTTATACTGAAGAGAGAGGCTATAGTGAATTTCTAGCCCACATGGCTCTCTTCTCTCTCACCTCTCGTGTTCTGGGTCCCCTCATCTTTCTGACAGTCTATACAGAAGCCAGCCTTCTGGATGACTTCTAGAAAAGTTGTGCACCTCTTTCTCACCCCAGACAGTTCTGGAAACCAGGGTATTTTGTTCCAATCACATGGTTCTGGACCATGGTATATGACAAGAGTGTATCTTGAAATTTCTTAATGGCTTCAACATGACTTGTATCATGATTGAGTTGGGTGCAGGATCCTCTTAATTAGGTTTGGTTTTCTTACAAAGGGGATTTGTACATGAATTGTTCTTGAATCAGTGTGTTCATCCAGGAAGGAGATTCTAGGGCTTCCTCTTCTGTCATCTTGCTGATGGGAGGGAGTTAATTTTTGTTTCTTCCTTGGAGAATTGATAGTCCCTAAGTGAAGGAAAAGCTTGAGTAGAATGCCAAGTCTATAAGGAACAAAAGACTGTATTCCAGGTATAAATATAATCCCCTTAGTTCTCTATTAAACCTAGAAAATGTTCCCTGAGGAAGAAACTGAGCAAGCTGCCACCATGTTTATGACTGGTACATTATAGCCTTATACAAACATTAGATCTTTCGTGACTTACTATGTGGTTAAAACAGTAATAATAGAGATCATTTTTTCCTGCTGCTTGATAAGACTAAAAATCATAATCAAGATAATGATCTGTAGTTCTGAAAAATGTCCAGAGCATATCAGAAATTAATCACAGGTGTCATTTTCTTAGAATCAAAGAAACCCAAGCCTTCAATCTGAATTGCCCTTCTGGACCAAGGATAACAAGAATAAGAAGGAAGCACTGGGACTTTCTGGCTTATAGAGGGTGAGTTTCTGAATTTCATTTATGTTTTCTTTGTTGGTGACTAAGACTGAGGACCTAAGGTATGACAGTTTCTTTATATTTTTGCAGTCCTGAGGCTCAAGTGAACCTTGCAGAGAAAGCTGTTTTATGGGAGAGAAGGACAATGTTCAGAATTATTAAGGGACAAAAGAGATGCAGTTTTTCAGCAATCAAGTTCCTCTCCACGGATGGAACGAATGTTCATTTTTCTACATTTATAGCTTTTACCCTGTGACACAGGGAGCCCCATTTAACCCTCTCCTTAATACTCAGTCTATACAGAAGCCAGCCTTCTGGATGACTTCTAGAAAAGTTGTGCACCTCTTTCTCACCCCAGACAGTTCTGGAAACCAGGGTATTTTGTTCCAATCACATGGTTCTGGACCATGGTATATGACAAGAGTGTATCTTGAAATTTCTTAATGGCTTCAACATGACTTGTATCATGATTGAGTTGGGTGCAGGATCCTCTTAATTAGGTTTGGTTTTCTTACAAAGGGGATTTGTACATGAATTGTTCTTGAATCAGTGTGTTCATCCAGGAAGGAGATTCTAGGGCTTCCTCTTCTGTCATCTTGCTGATGGGAGGGAGTTAATTTTTGTTTCTTCCTTGGAGAATTGATAGTCCCTAAGTGAAGGAAAAGCTTGAGTAGAATGCCAAGTCTATAAGGAACAAAAGACTGTATTCCAGGTATAAATATAATCCCCTTAGTTCTCTATTAAACCTAGAAAATGTTCCCTGAGGAAGAAACTGAGCAAGCTGCCACCATGTTTATGACTGGTACATTATAGCCTTATACAAACATTAGATCTTTCGTGACTTACTATGTGGTTAAAACAGTAATAATAGAGATCATTTTTTCCTGCTGCTTGATAAGACTAAAAATCATAATCAAGATAATGATCTGTAGTTCTGAAAAATGTCCAGAGCATATCAGAAATTAATCACAGGTGTCATTTTCTTAGAATCAAAGAAACCCAAGCCTTCAATCTGAATTGCCCTTCTGGACCAAGGATAACAAGAATAAGAAGGAAGCACTGGGACTTTCTGGCTTATAGAGGGTGAGTTTCTGAATTTCATTTATGTTTTCTTTGTTGGTGACTAAGACTGAGGACCTAAGGTATGACAGTTTCTTTATATTTTTGCAGTCCTGAGGCTCAAGTGAACCTTGCAGAGAAAGCTGTTTTATGGGAGAGAAGGACAATGTTCAGAATTATTAAGGGACAAAAGAGATGCAGTTTTTCAGCAATCAAGTTCCTCTCCACGGATGGAACGAATGTTCATTTTTCTACATTTATAGCTTTTACCCTGTGACACAGGGAGCAATTTAACCTCTCCTAGAGTTTAGCATCTACGCCCTCTTGGCCTCCTTATTTCTATTAGAAGCAATCTCCTTGGGTCCTATACCAGCAGGTCCAATCTGCATTTGAGTCAAGTGCCAGGCTTTGGGGGTTGTGACCTCGGTCAGGAAAGGGTCCATGTGAATGAAGAAGAAATGGTGAGAGGAGAGAAAGAAAATTTTGTCCTGCTTCAAATTTCTTCTTCCAACAGTTATGTGCACATGTGATATTAGTTCCCTTTACTATATAGGCTAAGCTTTAGTGCTTTTTCGCTGCTCAGTTTATAAAGACTTTAAGCAGGAAAATCCATGTCTCTTTTTCCCAAGGTAATGGTAAAGAAATTCTATGGGTGCAGACTGGGCTAGTCTCCGTCATACCCAGCACAAACATCACTCTGTGTGAGTAGATATTGTCGAAAAAAACAACCCACTATTTTCCTCTATATAACCCTTTTCTGCTGTGTTTACAGATTCCTTTAAAGAAGAATGGCCCCTGGCAATGGCTCTTTTGTCACTGAATTCATTCTATTGGGATTAACAGACCAACCAGACCTCCAACTCCCCCTGTTCTTCCTGTTTCTAATAATGTATATGGTCACTGTGCTGGGAAATTTGGGATTGATAATCCTTATTAGACTGAGTTCACATCTCCACACTCCCATGTATTTTTTTATCTTTAATTTGTCCTCCATAGATTTCTTTTATTCTTCTGTGTATACACCCAAAATGCTAATTAACTTCGTATCAAAAAAGAAAATGATCTCTTACATGGGGTGCATGACCCAACTTTCCTTTTTCAGTTTTTTTGGTATTTCTGAATGCTATGTGTTGACATCAATGGCCTATGACCGTTATGTGGCCATCTGCAAACCACTATTATATAACACGATCATTTCCCCTAAAGTGTGCTCCAGCCTTATGCTTGGTTCCTACTTGATGGCCTTTTCTGGTGCCATGGCTCACACTGGATGCATGCTGAGGCTGACCTGTGATGCAAATGCCGTCAACCATTATTTCTGTGACATCCTCCCTCTGCTCCAGCTCTCCTGCACAAGTACCTATGTCAATGAACTGGAAGTTTTCATCGTGGGAGGCATCAACATCGTTGTGCCCAGTCTCACCATCTTTGTTTCTTATGGTCTCATCCTCTCCAGCATCATCTGCATGTGCTCCAAAGAGGGCAGGTCCAAAGCCTTTGGTACTTGCAGTTCCCACATCATTGCTGTTTCTCTGTTCTTTGGATCATGTATATTTATGTATCTCAAACCATCTTCTGCTGGTTCTATGGATGAGGGAAAAATCTCATCTGTCTTTTATACCAATGTGGTTCCCATGATGAACCCCTTAATATACAGTTTAAGGAACAAAGATGTTAAACTTGCCCTGAGAAAAATCCTTACTAGGAAAAGATTTTGATCAGGGAACATCTGTCTGTGCAGTTAGTTATAGAATAAGGAGATATTTTGTTTTAATCAAAATATTTTAGCCACAGCTTTTTAATCTTACTTTTTCTTAATATGATTAAGAAAATGTTTGCTTTCTCTCAATAATTTGTTTTCAGTTTTTATATCTGATACTTCTTTTTTCCTTTACCATTTATACAGTATCTATACCACCATTTTTCCGGTTTAGTAATAATATTAATTTATGCATATATTATCTCTGTTATTTTTTTCCAATGTCAATTTGAACTTTTTATTTTCAGTGGAAAAAAATGGTCTCCAGGGCTTCCCTGGTGGTCCAGTGGGTGGGGAGTCCACCTTACAGTGCAAGGCGCACCAGTCTGATTCCTGGTCCGGAGGGATCCCGTGTGCCCTGGAGGGGCTGGACCTGTGGGTCGGATTGCGAGCCAGTGCTCTGGACTGCGTGCACCCGGAGCTGGTACTCTGCAGGGAAAGGGGCCACTGCAATGGGAGGCCCACACAGGCCAAAGAATAAAGACATGATGAGAATAAATGAATAGAAAACCAATAAAAAGGGCCAAAATGAAAAGAAAAGAAAAAAAAAGTCTCCAAATAATCAAATTTTAGACATCTGTATGGCTCAACTGGATGCATGCTGAGGCTGACCTGTGATGCAAATGCCTCAACCATTATTTCTGTGACATCCTCCCTCTGCTCCAGCTCTCCTGCACAAGTACCTATGTCAATGAACTGGAAGTTTTCATCGTGGGAGGCATCAACATCGTTGTGCCCAGTCTCACCATCTTTGTTTCTTATGGTCTCATCCTCTCCAGCATCATCTGCATGTGCTCCAAAGAGGGCAGGTCCAAAGCCTTTGGTACTTGCAGTTCCCACATCATTGCTGTTTCTCTGTTCTTTGGATCATGTATATTTATGTATCTCAAACCATCTTCTGCTGGTTCTATGGATGAGGGAAAAATCTCATCTGTCTTTTATACCAATGTGGTTCCCATGATGAACCCCTTAATATACAGTTTAAGGAACAAAGATGTTAAACTTGCCCTGAGAAAAATCCTTACTAGGAAAAGATTTTGATCAGGGAACATCTGTCTGTGCAGTTAGTTATAGAATAAGGAGATATTTTGTTTTAATCAAAATATTTTAGCCACAGCTTTTTAATCTTACTTTTTCTTAATATGATTAAGAAAATGTTTGCTTTCTCTCAATAATTTGTTTTCATTTTTTATATCTGATACTTCTTTTTTCCTTTACCATTTATACAGTATCTATACCACCATTTTTCCGGTTTAGTAATAATATTAATTTATGCATATATTATCTCTGTTATTTTTTCCAATGTCAATTTGAACTTTTATTTTCAGTGGAAAAAAATGGTCTCCAGGGCTTCCCTGGTGGTCCAGTGGGTGGGGAGCCCACCTTACAGTGCAAGGCGCACCAGTCTGATTCCTGGTCCGGAGGGATCCCGTGTGCCCTGGAGGGGCTAGACCTGTGGGTCGGATTGCGAGCCAGTGCTCTGGACTGCGTGCACCCGGAGCTGGTACTCTGCAGGGAAAGGGGCCACTGCAATGGGAGGCCCACACAGGCCAAAGAATAAAGACATGATGAGAATAAATGAATAGAAAACCAATAAAAAGGGCCAAAATGAAAAGAAAAGAAAAAAAAAGTCTCCAAATAATCAAATTTTAGACATCTGTGATCAAATAGAGACCAATGATCAAAATGATCAATAACCCTAGAGTGACACTGTTTTATTGGAGGTACTCTTATCTACCAGTTGCTACTAGAAGCAAGCATAAAATACTTTGTTTCTACCCCCATGATTTCATTCTCTTTTCATTCTCTTTAAATGCCAGAGATTAAAATTTCATAGACTGGGGCTTCCCTGGTGGTCCAGTGGGTAAGGACACCGCCTTGCAGTGCAAGGGGCGCCGGTTCCATCCCTGGCCTGGGAAGATCCCACGTGCCGCGGAGCGGCTGGACCCATGTGTCCAATGACCAAACCGGAGCTCTGGAGCGCATGCGCCCAGAGCCGGTGTTCTGTAGCGACAGACGCCACCATGGTGGGAGGCCCACACAGGCCAAAGAACAAAGATGGATGAAAATAGATAAATGAAAGACCAATAGAAATGGCCCGCTCCTCCCCCACCCCCAAATTTCATAGAATATTGAATATAATCCATTTTGCAACAAAGTTCTTTTGCAAAGTTTAATTTTGTCCATTGTATAGTGAAACCAGCATATCATAGATCATCAAGATAGATTCATTCATAGATGGTAAAGTGAAGCGCAGAATGGCTAGTGATTTACTTAAAGTCACACTGCTTCATAAAGAGTAAAACTAATTTCAAGTCTACTGCTTTCTTAGTCTACTTAGATTCACTTCATTTTATTCTATTTGTCTTAGTAAAATATTATGAGAAAATATCTGTAATTTGAAGTTTGATTCTTATTCCAAGGGATTATAGAGTATTTTAGAGCCAACCAAATTAATCTTGCATTTTAAGAGATAGTCTCATAGTAGTCCTGACCCTGCTTCAGTGTCATGTAGGAAGGAAAACTACTCCAAAGAGTGGACATTTAAGTGTTAAGTATCAATGATACAAAGATAAATTGGATACAAATCCTCATTCATTGAGAAAGTAATTTTTAAAGTGGAGATTTTCCAAAACTTTTTTAGGAGGGATTAATAGGTAATACCAAACCCCAATGTGATTCTTCTAATGTATTTTAGAAACAACAAGGTCTACTGTACTTTTGGCTAATGTTTTTTTAGAGACCAATGATCAAAATGATCAATAACCCTAGAGTGACACTGTTTTATTGGAGGTACTCTTATCTACCAGTTGCTACTAGAAGCAAGCATAAAATACTTTGTTTCTACCCCCATGATTTCATTCTCTTTTCATTCTCTTTAAATGCCAGAGATTAAAATTTCATAGACTGGGGCTTCCCTGGTGGTCCAGTGAGTAAGGACACCGCCTTGCAGTGCAAGGGGCGCCGGTTCCATCCCTGGCCTGGGAAGATCCCACGTGCCGCAGAGCGGCTGGACCCATGTGTCCAATTACCGAACCGGAGCTCTGGAGCGCATGCGCCCAGAGCCGGTGTTCTGTAGCGACAGACGCCACCACAGTGGGAGGCCCACACAGGCCAAAGAACAAAGATGGATGAAAATAGATAAATGAAAGACCAATAGAAATGGCCCGCTCCTCCTCCACCCCCAAATTTCATAGAATATTGAATATAATCCATTTTGCAACAAAGTTCTTTTGCAAAGTTTAATTTTGTCCATTGTATAGTGAAACCAGCATATCATAGATCATCAAGATAGATTCATTCATAGATGGTAAAGTGAAGCGCAGAATGGCTAGTGATTTACTTAAAGTCACACTGCTTCATAAAGAGTAAAACTAATTTCAAGTCTACTGCTTTCTTAGTCTACTTAGATTCACTTCATTTTATTCTATTTGTCTTAGTAAAATATTATGAGAAAATATCTGTAATTTGAAGTTTGATTCTTATTCCAAGGGATTATAGAGTATTTTAGAGCCAACCAAATTAATCTTGCATTTTAAGAGATAGTCTCATAGTAGTCCTGACCCTGCTTCAGTGTCATGTAGGAAGGAAAACTACTCCAAAGAGTGGACATTTAAGTGTTAAGTATCAATGATACAAAGATAAATTGGATACAAATCCTCATTCATTGAGAAAGTAATTTTTAAAGTGGATATTTTCCAAAAATTTTTTAGGAGGGATTAATAGGTAATACCAAACCCCCAATGTGATTCTTCTAATGTATTTTAGAAACAACAAGGTCTACTGTACTGAATGATGGAGTGAAGGAGACAAAGAAAATGAGGACAGAGATGCAACACCTTGGATCTTATGGTTTATTGTAAAACTTTGGCTTTTTGTCTGAGTGAAATAGAATTCAGGAGATTACAAAAAAAAACCTGTGTAGAACTCAAACAGGGCCTCTGCAACAACCCAGAGGGGTGAGATGGGAAGGGAAATGGGAGAGTTCAAGAGGGAGGGGACACAGGTATATCTATGGCTGATTCAGGTTGATTTGTGACAATAAACAACAAAACTCTGTAAAAAAAATTTTAAAAATTAAAAAAAATCCTGCGTTTAAAACATGGTCCTGTTGCTTTTGGGAAATAAATGGTAGAAGGCAATGTATAAATGAGAGATCTTCCTAGGAGACTGTACACAGATTGGTAATACACAATAGTTTCTCAGATGGGTAGTGTCAGAAGTATGGTATACGGAGAAATTATGTACATAAATTTAGTCATATTTTACTGCATTAAATTATAAAATTCTTTGTCAAAACATTAGTTAAGTAAATCAATTGTTTGTAGTAGATTAAGAAAAATATAGATTTATTTCAGGTAATAGATATAGGATTTAATATCTATTGTATTTTATGATTGAACAGCAAATGAGAAATAACCTCATGGAAGACGGTGGAAGGACATAAACTGGAAGTAAACAAATTAAAACAGTCTGCAAATTAATGAAAAGATGCTCAAGTTCATTAAAAGAGGAATACAATTTAGAAATCTTTAGAAAAGGAAAATAAGTTTCATATATTCTCTGTGAGAATGTTAATTATTATAATCTTTGAGAAAAACATTTGATTATATAATATATTATATATATATTAAACAGAAAGACAACATTCTGAAATACTATCTCGTTGAAGTAAAATTACTGACATGCATGACATAATCATGTATATATTATGATGTTTATTTTAGCAGTATTTTTGATGTTAAAACTAGAAAAATATAAATGAAATGATTGGATAATTATGTCTACAACACAGAACACTGGAGGGATTTCAATGATGATTTTTCAAATGAAAAACCAAGAGGTCAAAGTATTTATTTTAAATCAAGAGCACAGCCCCTATAAATGTATGTGAGCATGTAAGCAACTTGAAAGTATGGCAGGTTGTGTGTTAGGTTTGAACGTATATAACTGGGTGTGGTTAAGTTTTTACCTGAACTTGAACCTCAACAGAGAGATTGCCTAGAACAATTAGAACTACAAAAACATAAAGGGAGTTCAAATAGCAGAGTAGGAGGATGCTGGGCTCCCCTCCCCTCAGGAACACTTTACACTGGAACTACACAAAGAGCAACTCCTGATGAAATCAACCTGGGCACTAGCAGAATAGTGCTTCTACAACCAAGACTGTATAAAAAATGATTCGCATGGAGCCTGGCAGGGAAGGGAGGAGAAGCAATCTGGTCAGGTCACCTAGCAGGAGGTGAAAGAAGAGAGGGAGATTACAGGTAAGGGAATGCTTCCTGGGGAGCAAGGAGTTAAAATCACATTTAGGAAAGCCAGTCTTGGGATCCGACACCTGGATGATAATCCCCCTTAGCCGATTTGTAAACCAGTTGCCTCTAATATAAAAGACGTGGATATATGTGAATGTATAACTGATTAACTTTGCTGTACATCTGAAACTAACACAACATTGTACATCAAGTATATTCCAATTTTTTTTTAAATGAAAAAGAGCTATTTAAAGACTTCGAACATTAAAAAAAGAAAACCAGTGGGTCTTTAAGAATCTGACAGTCTACTCTTAAGAAACATGCACAGACTTGCTTACTCCCAGTCACATCAAGGCGGCTGCAGACTGCAAACTGTCTGGGGCTTTCAGCTGGCAAGCACTGCCTCTGCAAGCCCTCCAGCATGCACCACGCACCTGCTCCAGCCCCTCTTAACTGTTGCCCCAAAGGCAGAATCCACTGTTGCCAACACAGTGTGCACACTTGGAGGGAAGGCGTGTGGCTTGGACCTCGGGCTTGCTTCTGAGCCTGTGATTTGAAAAGGTGTAACCCGGGCTCCAAGGTCTTTTCTTATAACGTTACATATCTATGGAAAGCATATACTCATGCAGTTTTTCAGGTCAGTCTTGATTTCAAAGATGTGCCTTTTAGCCAAGATAAACTATGGTGAACTGTCAGTTCATTTCTTTGTCAAGATTTTAGCAGCTTTATCAAGATATATTTGACTCCATGTTTAAAGTGTATAATTAGGCAAGTTTGACATGTTTACCCATGAAATTATCACCAAAATTAAGAGAATGAACATATCCACGCCTCCTTTAGTAATAGTTTCCTCTCAAGCTTCTTATCACTCAGAGAAAAATGTTTGACATTTGTTTTAAATACTCCAGGGATCAACAGAAATGCCACTATACTGTCAACAAACGGTACTTTGTTTCTTCCCTATAGAGTCCAACTACTGGGATGACAAACTCCTGCGGGGAATTTATGCTTACAGATATCTCCTTCAGGTCCACATAGATGCAAATAAAAATCCCCTTCAATAACAGAGGGCTAAGGGAATGTAGGATTACTTTTCTTGCTCTGCTTAATTGGTTTTAAGCCATTATTCATCGGTAACATTTCTTAAATTATATAACATCAACTCCCTGGTTTTTCCAGGATCAGAAAGATTTGGGGCCATTAATGTTTGATTATAAGTTTATCTTGTGTGTGTGCATATGTGTGTGTGTGTGTGTTTGAATGAGGACATGCATGACTATGTGACACCGAATATAAAACTTACCATATGGGACCAACAGCATTTTACCTGGTGGTAATATTCAGGTAAGTCATTAAATTCTATCTACTTTTGATACGATACTGTTGAAATTGAATTTGGGGAGGCAGTTAAAAATTCTTATCACCCACACTAATGGATAAGACTGAACAGACAGGTGTTTGCTTCATGACAGGTAGACACAAAGATTGTAATGTATTGGGGCATTTCTCTTCTTAGTAGTTCTATATCGGTTCTTCTGACTTCAAACTCTTGCCTTCCCCTATTGCTGCCATGTTAATAATGTCTCTCATTTATATTAAACTTTGAAGTTTATAAAGAATGCTCACCTGCGTTAGTAATGTAAGATCACAAGACTTAGTCAGGTCAGGAATTCCTTTTACTAGAAGCACACTGACCTTAACCAAATGATACTATCCAACATCTCTGAGTTAGCAATGGGTCAAATGATGAATAAAAATTCAAGCTCCTGACACTTAGCCCTATTCATAAACTGCTAAATTAAGGGTCAAAAATTATGTCATTCTCCACTCCGTGCTTTCCAACAATGGATTCACAAAGTTAACCCTCAAAATGAATGGCAGGAACTGTTAGCATTGTTTCTGACACCTCTATTCATTTATTCTGTCTGCTTTTTACCTCCTGATTGTAATACCAGAATAAGAAACATTCCAGAACTTAAATTAAGTTAGATATTTCTAACAAAATTATTAACTCTTTTTTTGAGGTTTAAACATCCCAATCTTCAAAATTCTTCAAACACCCCTATGCCTCAGAGACAGCATCACCCAAGAGTTTCTGTTATAGAAGATGCTAAAGAATCTTTGTACCTGATACTTTGTCAAGGAAAGAAAATTCAAACTAGTTTTGTTAATGTCACAATCCATACAGGTATATGTTTTTAATATTCACCTGAAACGTGTACCATTTCTAACAGCACTGAATTAAATCTTGTTCCAGCCTTAGCACTCCTTATTTAAATTTTTTAAGACAGAAATGTAAAGAATGTGAAAGCAATGGAAGCAAAGTAAAAAAAAAAAGAAATTAAAGAAAACAGGAAACTTTTTTGTAAATATAGGATACTGTCTGAGTGTGTTGCTTTACTCGAAGCCTGAAAAAAATTAGAGGTAGAAATTGTGCCAAAGTCAATGTGTTGTAGAAATCGAAAGAAGAGAGAAAAGTGAACAGATAAGCACAGGGTCTCTGCTGGGTCCTAGAATCTGTGATGGATGTCTACAATTCATTATGGCAGGTGTTCTGTTGGATTCCTGCTCTGCATAAATAATAGTAGGGGGTAAATATCTGATATCAATATCTTATATAACAATAAAAATGACCAAACCAAAATTTATTGATAACTTTTCACATACCAGAACTGCTGTAAGGTGTTTATACACATCATACCTGATTGATCTCATCCAGTCGCTTGGCTTTTAATGTCTGACTGATGATTCAGAAAACAAGCGTAGTGAATCCTACTAGAAGCACACTGACCTTAACCAAATGATACTATCCAACATCTCTGAGTTAGCAATGGGTCAAATGATGAATAAAAATTCAAGCTCCTGACACTTAGCCCTATTCATAAACTGCTAAATTAAGGGTCAAAAATTATGTCATTCTCCACTCCGTGCTTTCCAACAATGGATTCACAAAGTTAACCCTCAAAATGAATGGCAGGAACTGTTAGCATTGTTTCTGACACCTCTATTCATTTATTCTGTCTGCTTTTTACCTCCTGATTGTAATACCAGAATAAGAAACATTCCAGAACTTAAATTAAGTTAGATATTTCTAACAAAATTATTAACTCTTTTTTTGAGGTTTAAACATCCCAATCTTCAAAATTCTTCAAACACCCCTATGCCTCAGAGACAGCATCACCCAAGAGTTTCTGTTATAGAAGATGCTAAAGAATCTTTGTACCTGATACTTTGTCAAGGAAAGAAAATTCAAACTAGTTTTGTTAATGTCACAATCCATACAGGTATATGTTTTTAATATTCACCTGAAACGTGTACCATTTCTAACAGCACTGAATTAAATCTTGTTCCAGCCTTAGCACTCCTTATTTAAATTTTTTAAGACAGAAATGTAAAGAATGTGAAAGCAATGGAAGCAAAGTAAAAAAAAAAAGAAATTAAAGAAAACAGGAAACTTTTTTGTAAATATAGGATACTGTCTGAGTGTGTTGCTTTACTCGAAGCCTGAAAAAAATTAGAGGTAGAAATTGTGCCAAAGTCAATGTGTTGTAGAAATCGAAAGAAGAGAGAAAAGTGAACAGATAAGCACAGGGTCTCTGCTGGGTCCTAGAATCTGTGATGGATGTCTACAATTCATTATGGCAGGTGTTCTGTTGGATTCCTGCTCTGCATAAATAATAGTAGGGGGTAAATATCTGATATCAATATCTTATATAACAATAAAAATGACCAAACCAAAATTTATTGATAACTTTTCACATACCAGAACTGCTATAAGGTGTTTATACACATCATACCTGATTGATCTCATCCAGTCGCTTGGCTTTTAATGTCATATATGTACTGATGATTCAGAAAACAATGTGCAAGCCAGATCTCATCTATGAGCTTCAAACTCATACTTTCAATTTTCTACTCAATGTATCTATTTGATCATAGAGTAGGCATCAAAATTAAAATATGCAAAGCAGAAAAATGACTCTTAAACCTGCTCTCTACCACCACCATTGATCCAACCTCAGGCCCACTCCATCCCATCTCTGCCACTCTTTCTCAGATGTCCATATTCAACTTATAATCCATCTCCAATTTTTTTGACTACTTAATATCCCCATCGTTACCAGGCTGACCCAAGTTATCATCTTTCAGTAAGAGCACGATTTTGGCTTTTATCTGATTTCCCTGAATCTCCTTCTTGATTCTTCAATGAACATTCTTGACAGAGTAACCAGACCCCAAGAGATCTTATAAATACATCAGAGCACAGAACATTGTACCTTCTGCAAACTCTCCAGCATGGCCCCATCATACCTGAAAGAAGATCCATGGTTTTTAGCAAGACCTGCAGCCGACACACAGCTCCATTTACAGCCTCCACTTACCTTGTCTTCTGGGCTCTGTCTGGTCTGGCCTCACTGGCTTCCTGGCAATCCTCCAACATGCCAAGCATGCTTTCTCTCAGAGTCTGTGTACTGGATGCTCCCTCCGCACAGAACGATCTTTTGTTTCCAGCTTTATCTAGATATAATTGACAGAAAGCATTGTATTAGTTTTAGGTATATGCCATGATGATTCAATATATGTACATACTACAAAATTATCATAATAAGTTTAGTTAACATGCATCATTTCACCTAGCTACAATTTTTTTTCTTGTAGTAAAACATTTAAAATCTACTCTGTTAGCAACTTTCAAATATACAAAAAGTAACAGTAACAGTACTGTTAGCTGTAGTCACCATGCTATATATTACATACAGGGGACATTTATAACTGGAAGTTTGTATCTTTTGACACCTTTAACCCATTGCACCCAGAATGTTCTTTATCCAGATACTGACACGGCTGCCCGTCCACGGGTTCTCAAATTGGATCTTAAACACGGAAGGCAAGAGAAACTGAAGAAAGAAGTAGATCACTTCCGATGGTAACTTAGGTGGCAGGTTTAATAAACAAAGGAACTTATGGGGCTTGTCTTGGGTGGACACTTGGCAGTAGATCTCCACACCTGTCTGCCAGAATCTTAACAGTTTATTTAGTAAAATAAATAGTGAAAATATTATTGCTTTCAAATTGTGTAATTTAGGACATAATTTACTTCTTTCTCTTTCAGTCAAGAAAAAAAAACAAAAAACAAAGAGAAAGTCAAGAAAAATTGGAGGAAGCCAAAAACTTTGAAATGAGAGTCAGTCATAAGCAAATTAAAGGTGCCCAAGCCAAGAGGAGAAATGCAAGAGATAAAAGAAGTGTGGGAGAGCAGTTATGCTCTGAGGCATAACTCAGGCATAACTTTTTTTGGAAGAAAGCACAGACTGCTGCAGGCTGAATGTCAACAAACCAGCGCAGCAACTCTGTACTGCTTCTCTAAAGGTGTCTGAATTACAGAAGGGCAATTTTCCATTTATAGAGGAATCTAAAAGTCAATTTGTAGAAACAATCACATCAGAGTAATATGAATAAAAACTAGAGCCAAATGAAGCATTGACATCTTGGTAAAGGTTTCATTCAAAAGTACACTTTACTCTCTTGTTTTCTGAAATTCTGGATCAGTTAGAAACTGTCATTCATCAGACCTTGGATCTTTAAATCCTTTCAGATGACAATGTTTGGCCAATGAGAACCTCTTCCCCCAAACAGAACGATATACTAGAATAATTACAAAATTAATTTTTGCCATGATGATTCAATATATGTACATACTACAAAATTATCATAATAAGTTTAGTTAACATGCATCATTTCACCTAGCTACAATTTTTTTTCTTGTAGTAAAACATTTAAAATCTACTCTGTTAGCAACTTTCAAATATACAAAAAGTAACAGTAACAGTACTGTTAGCTGTAGTCACCATGCTATATATTACATACAGGGGACATTTATAACTGGAAGTTTGTATCTTTTGACACCTTTAACCCATTGCACCCAGAATGTTCTTTATCCAGATACTGACACGGCTGCCCGTCCACGGGTTCTCAAATTGGATCCTAAACACGGAAGGCAAGAGAAACTGAAGAAAGAAGTAGATCACTTCCGATGGTAACTTAGGTGGCAGGTTTAATAAACAAAGGAACTTATGGGGCTTGTCTTGGGTGGACACTTGGCAGTAGATCTCCACACCTGTCTGCCAGAATCTTAACAGTTTATTTAGTAAAATAAATAGTGAAAATATTATTGCTTTCAAATTGTGTAATTTAGGACATAATTTACTTCTTTCTCTTTCAGTCAAGAAAAAAAAACAAAAAACAAAGAGAAAGTCAAGAAAAATTGGAGGAAGCCAAAAACTTTGCAATGAGAGTCAGTCATAAGCAAATTAAAGGTGCCCAAGCCAAGAGGAGAAATGCAAGAGATAAAAGAAGTGTGGGAGAGCAGTTATGCTCTGAGGCGTAACTCAGGCATAACTTTTTTTGGAAGAAAGCACAGACTGCTGCAGGCTGAATGTCAACAAACCAGCGCAGCAACTCTGTACTGCTTCTCTAAAGGTGTCTGAATTACAGAAGGGCAATTTTCCATTTATAGAGGAATCTAAAAGTCAATTTGTAGAAACAATCACATCAGAGTAATATGAATAAAAACTAGAGCCAAATGAAGCATTGACATCTTGGTAAAGGTTTCATTCAAAAGTACACTTTACTCTCTTGTTTTCTGAAATTCTGGATCAGTTAGAAACTGTCATTCATCAGACCTTGGATCTTTAAATCCTTTCAGATGACAATGTTTGGCCAATGAGAACCTCTTCCCCAAACCACACTGATAGAAGAATGGATACAGGAAATCATTCTTCGGTAACTGAGTTTATCCTTGAGGGGTTAACAGACCAGCCAGAACTCCAGCTCCCTCTCTTCTTCCTGTTTCTATTGATCTACATGGTCTCCATGCTGGGAAACCTGGGCTTGGTCTTTTTAATCAGAATCAGCTCTCAGCTTCACACGCCCATGTATTATTTTCTCAGTAACTTGTCCTTCATAGATCTCTGCTACTCCTCAGTCATAATTCCAAAGATGCTGGTGAACTTCGTGTCTGAGAAGAATTTCACTTCCTTTCCTGGGTGCATGGTCCAGCTCTTTTTCTTCTGTTTCTTCGGTATTGATGACTCCTACATGCTGACAGCCATGGCATATGATCGTTATGTTGCCATCTGTAATCCCTTGCTCTACAATGTCACCATGTCCCACAGAGTCTGTTTTCTACTGGTCACAGGTGTGTATATTGTGGGGGCCACTGGAGCCTTGGTTCATACCAGTTACATAGCTAGTCGTTCCTTCTGTGGGCCCCGTGTCATTCACCATTACTTCTGTGACATCCTTCCTCTTCTGAATGTATCTTGCTCAAGAGACTCCACCAAGGAACTTTTAGTGATGATTTTGGTTGGATTCAATGTCTTTGCATGTGCTGTAGCCATCTTCATCTCTTATGCTTTCATCCTTTCCAGCATCTTGCACATCCACTCAACTGAAGGCAGGTCCAAAGCTTTCAGAACCTGCAGCTCCCACCTGGCAGCTGTCGGGGTCTTCTATGGCTCCATCATCTTCATGTATTTTAAACCATCTACGTTCCCCTCTAAAGGTGTCTGAATTACAGAAGGGCAATTTTCCATTTATAGAGGAATCTAAAAGTCAATTTGTAGAAACAATCACATCAGAGTAATATGAATAAAAACTAGAGCCAAATGAAGCATTGACATCTTGGTAAAGGTTTCATTCAAAAGTACACTTTACTCTCTTGTTTTCTGAAATTCTGGATCAGTTAGAAACTGTCATTCATCAGACCTTGGATCTTTAAATCCTTTCAGATGACAATGTTTGGCCAATGAGAACCTCTTCCCCAAACCACACTGATAGAAGAATGGATACAGGAAATCATTCTTCGGTAACTGAGTTTATCCTTGAGGGGTTAACAGACCAGCCAGAACTCCAGCTCCCTCTCTTCTTCCTGTTTCTATTGATCTACATGGTCTCCATGCTGGGAAACCTGGGCTTGGTCTTTTTAATCAGAATCAGCTCTCAGCTTCACACGCCCATGTATTATTTTCTCAGTAACTTGTCCTTCATAGATCTCTGCTACTCCTCAGTCATAATTCCAAAGATGCTGGTGAACTTCGTGTCTGAGAAGAATTTCACTTCCTTTCCTGGGTGCATGGTCCAGCTCTTTTTCTTCTGTTTCTTCGGTATTGATGACTCCTACATGCTGACAGCCATGGCATATGATCGTTATGTTGCCATCTGTAATCCCTTGCTCTACAATGTCACCATGTCCCACAGAGTCTGTTTTCTACTGGTCACAGGTGTGTATATTGTGGGGGCCACTGGAGCCTTGGTTCATACCAGTTACATAGCTAGTCGTTCCTTCTGTGGGCCCCGTGTCATTCACCATTACTTCTGTGACATCCTTCCTCTTCTGAATGTATCTTGCTCAAGAGACTCCACCAAGGAACTTTTAGTGATGATTTTGGTTGGATTCAATGTCTTTGTATGTGCTGTAGCCATCTTCATCTCTTATGCTTTCATCCTTTCCAGCATCTTGCACATCCACTCAACTGAAGGCAGGTCCAAAGCTTTCAGAACCTGCAGCTCCCACCTGGCAGCTGTCGGGGTCTTCTATGGCTCCATCATCTTCATGTATTTTAAACCATCTACCAGTGATTCAGCGCAGGAGAAGGTGGCCTCTGTGTTTTATACCACAGTGATTCCCATGCTTAACCCCCTTATCTACAGCCTTAGGAACAAAGATGTCAAAGAATCCATTAAAAAAGTCCTGAATGATGGGATATTTCCCAGGTCTGTGTAGAGAACAGTACTTTCTAAAAAAGAAATAGCACACAGATACGGTTTATTTCAGCTTGTTTAAAAGAGTAAGTGAACTAACTTCAAATCAAGAGCTATCTTAAACTAAAATGTCTAAATAATTTCTTTTCAATTCCTCTTTAGGTGTCCCTAATCCCAATACCAAGTGTCCTTTTACTCTTCTTAGTCTCTGAGCTACTCAAGAAAAAAACTTATTACCCCTACTCTCACTCCCTGGTATAAAGTTATAGGTATCTTAGAACTTTTTCTTTTCAGAATTTTTCTTGATAAATTGAAAACTCCTGACCAAATTTATTTTAAAGTTATAATGTCTGATGATAACTAAATGTGTAAATCCCCTCAGGTATTTGCATTTTAATACACAACAGAGTTATAGAAGCAATACATGCTTCTTAGTAAACATTTTTAAGGAATTCTGTGCATGCTAAGTTGCTCCAGTTGTGCCTGACCCATCATGACTCTACTTAGTTGCTAGTAAAGAAGAAGAAATAGTATTTTCCTAAAATTTCTAGCCATCATTATAGACATCAAAAGCAAGATCTGTCTTGTAGAGGTCTCAAAGAGCAAAGATTTTGTCTTGTGGCCACTGGAGCCTTGGTTCATACCAGTTACATAGCTAGTCGTTCCTTCTGTGGGCCCCGTGTCATTCACCATTACTTCTGTGACATCCTTCCTCTTCTGAATGTATCTTGCTCAAGAGACTCCACCAAGGAACTTTTAGTGATGATTTTGGTTGGATTCAATGTCTTTGTATGTGCTGTAGCCATCTTCATCTCTTATGCTTTCATCCTTTCCAGCATCTTGCACATCCACTCAACTGAAGGCAGGTCCAAAGCTTTCAGAACCTGCAGCTCCCACCTGGCAGCTGTCGGGGTCTTCTATGGCTCCATCATCTTCATGTATTTTAAACCATCTACCAGTGATTCAGCGCAGGAGAAGGTGGCCTCTGTGTTTTATACCACAGTGATTCCCATGCTTAACCCCCTTATCTACAGCCTTAGGAACAAAGATGTCAAAGAATCCATTAAAAAAGTCCTGAATGATGGGATATTTCCCAGGTCTGTGTAGAGAACAGTACTTTCTAAAAAAGAAATAGCACACAGATACGGTTTATTTCAGCTTGTTTAAAAGAGTAAGTGAACTAACTTCAAATCAAGAGCTATCTTAAACTAAAATGTCTAAATAATTTCTTTTCAATTCCTCTTTAGGTGTCCCTAATCCCAATACCAAGTGTCCTTTTACTCTTCTTAGTCTCTGAGCTACTCAAGAAAAAAACTTATTACCCCTACTCTCACTCCCTGGTATAAAGTTATAGGTATCTTAGAACTTTTTCTTTTCAGAATTTTTCTTGATAAATTGAAAACTCCTGACCAAATTTATTTTAAAGTTATAATGTCTGATGATAACTAAATGTGTAAATCCCCTCAGGTATTTGCATTTTAATACACAACAGAGTTATAGAAGCAATACATGCTTCTTAGTAAACATTTTTAAGGAATTCTGTGCATGCTAAGTTGCTCCAGTTGTGCCTGACCCATCATGACTCTACTTAGTTGCTAGTAAAGAAGAAGAAATAGTATTTTCCTAAAATTTCTAGCCATCATTATAGCCATCAAAAGCAAGATCTGTCTTGTAGAGGTCTCAGGCAGGATGGAGACTGGGGTGGGCATGACACAAAGGAACAAAATTATTTCTAATTTTAAATGTCCACTGTAATTTTAGCTTACATATTTTCTTTCCAACTTATTGCATATTTTGACTTAAACTGGATCTCAATATGACTTTCTTCTGGATGACTTCCTTAATTATTCCATACTTATTCTCTCACTACTGAAAACAATTCCTGAGCCTCACTATATCACTAGAGTTCACTCTTTCAATCAATAGGTCGGTTTTTGGTGGACAACTAAATCCCTCCCCTTGCAGGGAGCAAATAATGAACAAGAAAACATGCACTCTGCATAAAAGGAGCAGAAAATTTTAAAGTGTACTTTAAACAAGGGTCAGAAATGAAAACAAGGGTCAGAGTAATGAAAAGAGACAGAGAGATGGTGGGGGAAAGGGGATAGAAATCTGTTGGGGTTTATAGGAAAGTTTGAAAGCTGTGACTGTCCTTCTAAGTGAAATGGGAAGCCATGAAGGGTTTGAACAGAAAAAGACCTGATCTTATTAATACATAACTCTTGCTCTTTCCATTGATTAGGCCTAAAACCAATGAAGTTCAAGTAATAAGTTTCATACCCAGGTTGCCCTGGCAGCCCAGTGGGTAGAGTCTGCCTTGCAGTGCAAGGGGCACTGGTTCCATCCCTAGCCCGGGAGGATCCCATGTGAGGTGGAGAGGCTGGACCGGTGTGTCCAACTATGAGTCAGCGCTCTGGAGTGTGTGCACCCAGAGCCAGTGCTCTGTGAAGAGAGAGACCACTGCAATGGGAGTTTTCTTTTCAGAATTTTTACTTGATAAATTGAAAACTCCTGACCAAATTTATTTTAAAGTTATAATGTCTGATGATAACTAAATGTGTAAATCCCCTCAGGTATTTGCATTTTAATACACAACAGAGTTATAGAAGCAATACATGCTTCTTAGTAAACATTTTTAAGGAATTCTGTGCATGCTAAGTTGCTCCAGTTGTGCCTGACCCATCATGACTCTACTTAGTTGCTAGTAAAGAAGAAGAAATAGTATTTTCCTAAAATTTCTAGCCATCATTATAGCCATCAAAAGCAAGATCTGTCTTGTAGAGGTCTCAGGCAGGATGGAGACTGGGGTGGGCATGACACAAAGGAACAAAATTATTTCTAATTTTAAATGTCCACTGTAATTTTAGCTTACATATTTTCTTTCCAACTTATTGCATATTTTGACTTAAACTGGATCTCAATATGACTTTCTTCTGGATGACTTCCTTAATTATTCCATACTTATTCTCTCACTACTGAAAACAATTCCTGAGCCTCACTATATCACTAGAGTTCACTCTTTCAATCAATAGGTCGGTTTTTGGTGGACAACTAAATCCCTCCCCTTGCAGGGAGCAAATAATGAACAAGAAAACATGCACTCTGCATAAAAGGAGCAGAA
Organism: Tragulus kanchil; assembly: GCA_022376925.1. Lineage (NCBI taxonomy): Eukaryota > Metazoa > Chordata > Mammalia > Artiodactyla > Tragulidae > Tragulus > Tragulus kanchil. The sequence goes on from JAIOJX010000006.1 coordinate 153,280,549, forward strand.
AATTTTAAAGTGTACTTTAAACAAGGGTCAGAAATGAAAACAAGGGTCAGAGTAATGAAAAGAGACAGAGAGATGGTGGGGGAAAGGGGATAGAAATCTGTTGGGGTTTATAGGAAAGTTTGAAAGCTGTGACTGTCCTTCTAAGTGAAATGGGAAGCCATGAAGGGTTTGAACAGAAAAAGACCTGATCTTATTAATACATAACTCTTGCTCTTTCCATTGATTAGGCCTAAAACCAATGAAGTTCAAGTAATAAGTTTCATACCCAGGTTGCCCTGGCAGCCCAGTGGGTAGAGTCTGCCTTGCAGTGCAAGGGGCACTGGTTCCATCCCTAGCCCGGGAGGATCCCATGTGAGGTGGAGAGGCTGGACCGGTGTGTCCAACTATGAGTCAGCGCTCTGGAGTGTGTGCACCCAGAGCCAGTGCTCTGTGAAGAGAGAGGCCACTGCAATGGGAGGCCCACACAGGTCCAAGAACAAAGATGGATCAAAATAAATGGATAAAAAATTCATAAAAGAGGCCAAAATTAAAAAAAGAGAGATCATACCTATCGTCCAATGATATTTGGACCATTACACTCCTCTAAAAGAAACCAAGACTTAATGGAGAAATGGCAGATCCCAAGGTGGATATCTAAAATTCAAGATGAGTCTAGAACATCTCCGTATTTCATAGAGGAAGTAAGTGCCTAATAGTTATGGAGATGTGTCAAAAGGAAGGAGCTCCTACTGGGTAAATTTAGGGCAATTTAAACATTAAAATGGATGGCTTATGAGACTCCACAACTTTTTCCTGACACAAAAATAATAATGATGACAATAATAAAATTAAAAGTAGTAGAAAAAGGAAGCTATTTCTTTACAGAATGGCATCAACTAATAAATGCAAACTGAATGATATAATTAGAGCGTCATCATGCTGCAATAAGCATACAAATAATTGAATTAGATGAGAATCATCAGTGGAAACTAAAATCCGTGGGTTAAAAAAACCTCCTTCTTAAGGGAATAAGAACAAGACAGACGCACAATCTTGAGGTATCATATCACAGATTACTCATTTGTAACAAAGGGAAGGGAGTATCTCCATAATAAAAAATTTGAATGGAAATCTTTTTAACCAAATAATTAAATTTAACATTATCAATAATGGAACAAATTGATGTCATGTGCCTTCTGCTGTGGCTTTCTGAAAGAAATAACACAGTGTCACCTAAAGCAGCCATCTGAGCCCAAGAAGTTTAACCTGAATTTAATCACAAGCAATCAGACAAATCTAAACTGAAAGATCATCTCTAACAAAACTAATCATGTTCTTTTTAAATGTCAGTGTCATAGAAGACAGAAAAAAGCTGAGAACCAGACTTTATGTATACTAAGGGAAATGACAATTAAATATTATGTTTCATTAGCTCTTAGATAAGAACAAAACAAAAATAATTTATTACACATTATTGGGACAGTTGAGGATATTTAAATGTAGATCATGTGTTCATCAGTAAAACTGAATCAGTAATCAGTAAATGTTAAACTTTCTTAGAGTAATAGTTGTATAGTAGCTGTATCGGAAGACATCTCCATTCTAAGGGGACTTATGCCAGACTATTTAGAGATAAAGTGTCATGATGTGTGTGGTCATTTCTCAAATGACATGGTATTGCATGTGTGTGTGTTCCCAAATTAAGCACAATTCAGTTTTATGGCAATAATGACTGTATTTCTTTTGTATGGCTTTCTATCTCTAATACCTAGAGCAACAAATGACATTCACTAGTTCAAATACTATTTACTGAATGAGTTAATGAATCTCTGTGAATAAGAGTGATAAGCAAAAATTAAATAAATGAAAAATAAGTAGAGGTAATTTATGCAGCCAGACTCCTAGACACACATATTTCTCTCCTCTGGGAATATCCCTGTCTGGTCTGTCTCTGGTTAAATATACTACTTTACACCTCTTTTGGAGTTTTCCCCTGGCTGCCCAAACCTGATGTGTTCATGTTCTTACTCCCAAGACTTGGTACAAGGAGGAGGCTGGCAGAGAAGGACAAATTGGTACTCACAATTGAGCTTCAGAAATATTAAAGGCTAATTTATTAAACACCACGATATAGACATTATCATCCTTACAAAAGTCACGTAATCATGGATCTCATTTTTTAGAGTATATAAATGGGAAATTTTAGACTATTATTTTATTCTCATCTGAGTCTAAAATAAGGATCTCAGCTGGTAAATGACAGAACAAGGATTGATTCAACCCTAGTTTCTTGGACTTTAAAGCCCACACTTTTATTATTATGTTGATTAAGATTTGGCTGTTTTTGTATGAGTAAATAATTGAAAGAATTTTTAGAAAGTATTTCATTTTCCTCACTTAGACTACATGAGGATATAAAAAAGATGAAAGTTTTAGAAATCTCTATTCCCAAATACTTCAGATTTTCTTACCTAACTTACTAAATAAGGTTACTTAATTTATTAAATGTAGAAAAGTGAAGAAAAATAAAACAGATCTCTAATAGTAGTGAAGCATATCTAATCCAACATACCATTTTCTTAATCATAAAATCTGAGACTCGGAAAGGTTAACATTTTACTCAGGGCCATAAACCTGGCAAAGAGTAGAACTAGGATGCAAAAACCATATTTTCAGCAGTCAAGTACAGTAATTCTTTCATAATGTCACACTTCCTTTCCAAATTAGAACTCATCACCACAAAACGCCTTTTGATATGTTTGGATGTAAAGATTTTTAAAATAAAGTTCATGATCAATAACCCCATTTCACCATAAGAACCCCTGGAGCTGGCTCTCTCAATCTTTCTGTTCTCAGTGAGTAACAGTCTCCACTGACCACAACTGTCTAACCACCAAAGTCCATTCTCTTCCCATTAGACAGAAAACCATTCTATCTTTTGTTCTATTTCCACTGGTTAGAATACTTTATGCTGCTGTGGTCCTTACATGCCTAGAGTCTTGATACTGAGATCACACTTTAAATATCCTCTCTTCAGAAGAGCCTTTCTTGACCACTCAGTCTAGTAGCTTCAAAGAGCCATACATTCCTTTATTTTTTTCAGCTACCATACTCCTTTTGTTAATTTGTTTTATTGTTTGTCTCATCCTACTAAAATGTCAGCTCTGTGTAAGCTGGTGCTTCACCTGTATGGTTCATTACTGTATTTATGACACAAATTTCTTCTGTTTCAGTGATTTTTCATTTCTTACTTTGAAAAATTATGTATTATCATTTATTAGTGTAATCATATTTGTACATTGTTTTATAAAAAATTTTAGTATTTTATTCTCATCTGAGTCTAAAATAAGGATCTCAGCTGGTAAATGACAGAACAAGGATTGATTCAACCCTAGTTTCTTGGACTTTAAAGCCCACACTTTTATTATTATGTTGATTAAGATTTGGCTGTTTTTGTATGAGTAAATAATTGAAAGAATTTTTAGAAAGTATTTCATTTTCCTCACTTAGACTACATGAGGATATAAAAAAGATGAAAGTTTTAGAAATCTCTATTCCCAAATACTTCAGATTTTCTTACCTAACTTACTAAATAAGGTTACTTAATTTATTAAATGTAGAAAAGTGAAGAAAAATAAAACAGATCTCTAATAGTAGTGAAGCAGATCTAATCCAACATACCATTTTCTTAATCATAAAATCTGAGACTCGGAAAGGTTAACATTTTACTCAGGGCCATAAACCTGGCAAAGAGTAGAACTAGGATGCAAAAACCATATTTTCAGCAGTCAAGTACAGTAATTCTTTCATAATGTCACACTTCCTTTCCAAATTAGAACTCATCACCACAAAACGCCTTTTGATATGTTTGGATATAAAGATTTTTAAAATAAAGTTCATGATCAATAACCCCATTTCACCATAAGAACCCCTGGAGCTGGCTCTCTCAATCTTTCTGTTCTCAGTGAGTAACAGTCTCCACTGACCACAACTGTCTAACCACCAAAGTCCATTCTCTTCCCATTAGACAGAAAACCATTCTATCTTTTGTTCTATTTCCACTGGTTAGAATACTTTATGCTGCTGTGGTCCTTACATGCCTAGAGTCTTGATACTGAGATCACACTTTAAATATCCTCTCTTCAGAAGAGCCTTTCTTGACCACTCAGTCTAGTAGCTTCAAAGAGCCATACATTCCTTTATTTTTTTCAGCTACCATACTCCTTTTGTTAATTTGTTTTATTGTTTGTCTCATCCTACTAAAATGTCAGCTCTGTGTAAGCTGGTGCTTCACCTGTATGGTTCATTACTGTATTTATGACACAAATTTCTTCTGTTTCAGTGGTTTTTCATTTCTTACTTTGAAAAATTATGTATTATCATTTATTAGTGTAATCATATTTGTACATTGTTTTATAAAAAATTTTAGTTTTTAATTATGTCTGCTTTTCTACTCTATTAATGTTTATATGTCTTTTCTCTAATATCTTTTCTGCTTTATTAATTTCTTTCTCAGTTTTGGAATTCAGAACTTAATGTATATTCTTGTGTTTATTTGTGAGGTATTATTTATATGCAGTGAAATGAAGAGATAATCAAGTATTCAAATGGATCAGTTTGAAAAATGAACACCCTATGTAGCCTACATCCCTAAAAAAGATGCAAGATATTTCCATCACTGAGAATGTTTCTTCTTGCCCAGTGCTACTGTAAACAGTTCCACTTTCAAATCACTACTGTTATTTTTTAACCATAGATGAGTTTTGCCTGTGGTTGATGTTCATATGCATTTTGTGGACAAGTGTTTCTCTTTGAGATAGTTTCCAGCAACCTTAGTTTGCCCATGCTCACTTCTGTTGGTACAAAAATATATAATGTAATGTGTAATGTGCTCAGTCATGTTTGTTTCTTTGTGGCTCTATGGACTGTAGCCTGCCAGGGTCAGGTTTAGGGTGGATTCCTTACAACTGAGCCACCTGGGAAACCTTGGAGAAGGGAATGACAACCCATTCTGGCATTCCCGCCTGGAAAATCCCATGTACAGAGGAGCTTGGTGGACTTCGGTCTATGGGGGTCACAGAGAGTCAGACACGACTATGTGATGAATACGCATCACCTGGGAAGCCCAGTACAAAAGCATGCAGGCTCTTTCATGGATATCTTTTTTTCATTTAGGACATTGTGTGTCTCCTCTCCTATCTTCCTCCTCTGCGCTCCCTTCCTCCCCTTTCTCATAGCCTCCAGATCCTCTCCCTTTCCCTTCCTCCTCCTTCTTCTCCTCATGATCTTGCATTTACCCACTTGCTTTTTCTCTTCCCCTTTCCATACAGACTCAAAAAGCTTCTTCTCCCTTCATTTCTCTTTCCCTAGAAGTGTTGCTTTTCTAAAGTTACATCCTTGAATCTTATATGAGCTTTTTAAGCTTCTTTCCTGTAGTAAATACTCTAGTCTAGCACGACTATTTTTTCACTATTTATTACATTTAATAAATGCAATAACCTTATGATTACATTTTAATTCTGAGATTTCAATACCTTTGCTAGAACATAGAGTCATATTTCTACATATATAAAGTTAATAGTGCTTTCTATTATATAGCTATGCTGCAGGTGCAGTGATTATGTGGTTTTACTTGTTCTTCTTGTTGATCTATATAGCTTTTAGGAGAATGTATGGAGAGATTTCAATTTACACAGATGCCATCACCTCAGTTACCCCCAAAGTTTTGGACAGAATAGTTTATAATTTTAAAAATTACCACCAAACCCAAGTAATAAATAGTGAGATATTCTACATGATTAGATATCAAGGGATTGCATGCAATGAGACACTGACATTTACACCAAAAAGATTACAATTTAAAAGACTCACAATATGAGGTATTAGCAAGGATCTGTAGTAGGTGGAACTCTCAGGCATTAGTAATGGCAGTACAGCAATACCAATCGACTTGTAATAAAGTTTGGCTTTATTTTCTGACATTGAATATTAACCTTCTTTACAATCCAATGAGCATATACTTAATGGGTGGATTTTTCCTTACAACTGAAAGCCACCTGGGAAACCTTGGAGAAGGGAATGACAACCCATTCTGGCATTCCCGCCTGGAAAATCCCATGTACAGAGGAGCTTGGTGGACTTCGGTCTATGGGGGTCACAGAGAGTCAGACACGACTATGTGATGAATACGCATCACCTGGGAAGCCCAGTACAAAAGCATGCAGGCTCTTTCATGGATATCTTTTTTTCATTTAGGACATTGTGTGTCTCCTCTCCTATCTTCCTCCTCTGCGCTCCCTTCCTCCCCTTTCTCATAGCCTCCAGATCCTCTCCCTTTCCCTTCCTCCTCCTTCTTCTCCTCATGATCTTGCATTTACCCACTTGCTTTTTCTCTTCCCCTTTCCATACAGACTCAAAAAGCTTCTTCTCCCTTCATTTCTCTTTCCCTATAAGTGTTGCTTTTCTAAAGTTACATCCTTGAGTCTTATATGAGCTTTTTAAGCTTCTTTCCTGTAGTAAATACTCTAGTCTAGCACGACTATTTTTTCACTATTTATTACATTTAATAAATGCAATAACCTTATGATTACATTTTAATTCTGAGATTTCAATACTTTTGCTAGAACATAGAGTCATATTTCTACATATATAAAGTTAATAGTGCTTTCTATTATATAGCTATGCTGCAGGTGCAGTGATTATGTGGTTTTACTTGTTCTTCTTGTTGATCTATATAGCTTTTAGGAGAATGTATGGAGAGATTTCAATTTACACAGATGCCATCACCTCAGTTACCCCCAAAGTTTTGGACAGAATAGTTTATAATTTTAAAAATTACCACCAAACCCAAGTAATAAATAGTGAGATATTCTACATGATTAGATATCAAGGGATTGCATGCAATGAGACACTGACATTTACACCAAAAAGATTACAATTTAAAAGACTCACAATATGAGGTATTAGCAAGGATCTGTAGTAGGTGGAACTCTCAGGCATTAGTAATGGCAGTACAGCAATACCAATCGACTTGTAATAAAGTTTGGCTTTATTTTCTGACATTGAATATTAACCTTCTTTACAATCCAATGAGCATATACTTAATGGGTATATGTCCTAGAGAAATCAGGATATATATTAACTAAGATTGGTCAAAGAACATACATACATATATTTAATAATAATACTTCCAAACTGAACATATTCTTAAACATTCCAACTAACAGGAAGATGGATAATTAAGTGTGTTATATGATGGAGACTACACAAACATGTTACAACACAGAAAAATCTTACAGGCAGGTTTTTGAGTTATATAAGCTACACACAGAAGAGTATCTAGGTTGTGATTCCATTTATGTGCAGTTCAAAAACAGGAAAACCACTCAAGGGTGTACTAGTTCTACCCCTTGGAACATGATAAAGCCTTTCTGGTGTGATTCTAATATTCTATTTGTATCTTTACCTGGATATTCACTAAATAGGTAAAAACATCATTAAAACTTCAAAGAGGTTTATTCTTAGTACATTTCGTGTGTATACTTATATAAAAATTCACTGAGATACAATGGAAATGTGTCTTGAAAGATTCCTGGAATAGAAGATAAAACTCTTTCAATTCCCTTCCACTCAACACAGACACACAAAAAATGACTTTAAAAATCATCTCTATAATAATGTCTTCATTCATCTGCATAATCTTTAATTATTGCAGCTAGAAAAGGGGAAAAAAAGAATGTCTGTTAATGCACTGGGAAATTTTCATCCTATTGAATCATGTATATGAATGGCATTTGCAAGTAGGTCTTTTTAAATTTCTATAGACCTTGGATACATTTCCTTTCACTATGCATTGTTTTACAAAATTATTTTAATGACTTTTTATTTTACTGTACACATCTACCATATTTTATGTAAGTTTACATCTTTGAGGGACATTTATTTCAATTTATTTATTCAATTATCAATAGCACTCTATCTTTGAATTCTATCTTTCCCAACATAATTTTATTTCTTAAATATAAATGATTAGAAACTGAATAACTTGGTAAAAATTCATACAGAATTTATAATACAATGTATTTAATATATTATGAAACTGTCTTACAAAACTTAATACAGATGTTTAAATATGTATATCATCGCTGCTTTATCTAAATTTGTGTTTCTAACAGAATTGGGCAAGTTTAAAGTGCTAATTTGCATTTATATTGTTTTGACATATGCCCATTGAATGATTTTGGCTTAATTTTCTATGGGCTATCCATCTTTGTATTAATTTATAAGAACATTTACATATTTTTCTTTTGATCAATGAAAGTTCTTTAGCTTTTCTGCATTCATTCTGACTTTTCTTTCCAGAGTTAAATCAGAATCATCCTAATAAGGTTACTAATAAATGTTTTAACCATAAGAGGGTCTTGTGTCACTTTTCATAAAACTGATTTAGAGTTTCTTAGTCATAATTTTAATTTGAGTCTTTTTTATTTCTTAATCCTATTTTTACTAAACTTGCTTTTTTCTAGATTGATTGAATTTTTTCTAAATCCCAGTGGTGCATTAAAGGTGAATGAGTTTCCTCATCCCCAGTATTCCTTCCAAATGGAGGATCACCTATTACTCTAACACTCCCGACCCTGTTTTATATTCTTATTCACACCTCCCAGGAAGGTGAAATGATTTATATGATTGGTGAGTTTCCAAGAAGCTATTCCTTTATTTTTTATTTTCTTTTTGAGAGTTAGCATATTTTCAGAAAGAGCATATTTATATATATTTCCCATGCATTCCTACCTGTACTGGTAGAGATTGGCAGGAATCCAGCACTTTCTGTGATTAGAGTAGTAGGTTGCCTCACTCCAGGGCATGGATTTCATCCTATTGAATCATGTATATGAATGGCATTTGCAAGTAGGTCTTTTTAAATTTCTATAGACCTTGGATACATTTCCTTTCACTATGCATTGTTTTACAAAATTATTTTAATGACTTTTTATTTTACTGTACACATCTACCATATTTTATGTAAGTTTACATCTTTGAGGGACATTTATTTCAATTTATTTATTCAATTATCAATAGCACTCTATCTTTGAATTCTATCTTTCCCAACATAATTTTATTTCTTAAATATAAATGATTAGAAACTGAATAACTTGGTAAAAATTCATACAGAATTTATAATACAATGTATTTAATATATTATGAAACTGTCTTACAAAACTTAATACAGATGTTTAAATATGTATATCATCGCTGCTTTATCTAAATTTGTGTTTCTAACAGAATTGGGCAAGTTTAAAGTGCTAATTTGCATTTATATTGTTTTTGACATATGCCCATTGAATGATTTTGGCTTAATTTTCTATGGGCTATCCATCTTTGTATTAATTTATAAGAACATTTACATATTTTTCTTTTGATCAATGAAAGTTCTTTAGCTTTTCTGCATTCATTCTGACTTTTCTTTCCAGAGTTAAATCAGAATCATCCTAATAAGGTTACTAATAAATGTTTTAACCATAAGAGGGTCTTGTGTCACTTTTCATAAAACTGATTTAGAGTTTTTTAGTCATAATTTTAATTTGAGTCTTTTTTATTTCTTAATCCTATTTTTACTAAACTTGCTTTTTTCTAGATTGATTGAATTTTTTCTAAATCCCAGTGGTGCATTAAAGGTGAATGAGTTTCCTCATCCCCAGTATTCCTTCCAAATGGAGGATCACCTATTACTCTAACACTCCCGACCCTGTTTTATATTCTTATTCACACCTCCCAGGAAGGTGAAATGATTTATATGATTGGTGAGTTTCCAAGAAGCTATTCCTTTATTTTTTATTTTCTTTTTGAGAGTTAGCATATTTTCAGAAAGAGCATATTTATATATATTTCCCATGCATTCCTACCTGTACTGGTAGAGATTGGCAGGAATCCAGCACTTTCTGTGATTAGAGTAGTAGGTTGCCTCACTCCAGGGCATGGATTTAGGTCTACCATGTTTAACAATAAAGATGTAATAAAGATATTTTGGTCTTCACTTGACAGATTGTTCATTTACTTTTCTATTGGTGTAGAACAAGGGTTCTGTATTTGACTTCCTCAAATGTACTTTGTGAAATGGACCAGGGTTATAAAGAAGTTAAAAAGAGATGATTTAGGGGGGAAAAAAATGCAGCTAAGTGTTCTGGACTTTTGAAGGGAAGCTAGGAATTTTACCTCAGGGGCATGAATTGTCACCTTTTTTGATGTTTTTATAGTTTGTGGCTAATGTATAACGTTTAGCAAACAAGATCCCGGCAGGTGGCTATGAGCCTAAATTTCTGACAATGTGGGATTTTCACCTTCACAGGTGCCTCATAGTGTGGATTTATTTAAAGTAGAATTATTAATTCTATATGAGTACACATTCATTTTTTTCCAGAGGCTGCCCCACTAGTTCTGGTTCTTAAACAAAGGTAAATGCCTTAACAGAGGCTGAGCCCCTGAAACATATGAACTGAGTGAGCCTCCACACAGTGAGCCTTGACAAATGTAGGTTAGGTGAACTGAACCAATCTTAGCGATTACACATACAAATATTGCTGCAGCTTACAGAGATGGAGATTTTTCCAATATTTGATTATAATGAAAAGAGAAAGTTTTCCTATAAATATTGTTCAAAAAATAGGGAGTACAACAATCATTTGCTGTTTTCAGCCCTGTATTCAAGAAATATTAGTTTCACGACTTCTACAGCAGGGCAGTTTGGGCTGCTGTACATTGTGCCACTTTCTGTTGTTTTAACTGCCTTTGTGACCCAGACATGGCATTGGGGCGAGCCTGACTGGATTACTGTGGTTTGTACCCAGGCTCAAGAAGTAGCTCCAACATGTTGGGCTCCATGTCCCTTGATTTGTTAAATACGTAAGCTCTGATCAGGGCTTTTTTTTAAAAGGATTTATTTATTTATTTATTTTGGTGGGGGAGGGTCTGGGGTGGGGAGGGAGGGGAGCAGGTGGGCCACTTTTATTGGTCTTTCATTTGTCCATTTTCATCCATCTTTGCTCTTTGGCTCCTGTGGGCCTCCCATCACAGCGGCCTCTGTCGTCGCAGAGCACTGGCTCTGGGTGCATGCGCTCCAGAGCTCCGGCTCGGTAATTGGACACATCGGTCCAGCCGCTCCGCGGCACGTGGGATCTTCCCAGGCCAGGGCTCGAACCAGCGCCCCTTGCACTGCAAGGCGGTGTCCTTACCCACTGGACCCTCAGGGAAGCCCTGATCAGGGCTTTAAGGTTCCATCTTCTAATAGGGAACTTCCCTTTAAATGGATGATAGTTTTCATTAACGAACCAATAAAAATGGGAAGAGCACTTACCACAAAAAGAATATTATATCCTTCATGTTAAGAAAGGGAAACAGCTCAGTTAAATTATTGCAAACCTAACAACTAAGAAGGTAGACTAACAATCTGGATTTGAAATACTCTGTTTCTAGGAATCACAGCTGTTTAGGAAATGAAGTGATTTAGAAAGGTTGTTTCAGTCATACTAGCAGAAGTAGAAAAAAATAAAGTAGAACATGTTAATTAAACTGGAATGAGACAGAGAAAGAAAGAGGAGGACAAATTATAAATCTATGTGCTAGAAAATGGTAATCTGAAAGCCAAGAACTTGGTTCCAGGAAAGCAGTCATTGAAATATTAATATTAAAGTCACTGAAAAAAAACAAATAGTACACATTCCCCTTAAAAATGTAAAGAGCTTAAGGAATGGGATTGCCTGAGAAGGTACAGTTATTATTACTGAGACCCTGAGAAAACATACAAAAGAAATACATGGAGAGTAAAAGATATATTTAAGGGACAGGTGGAAATGGCCATGATAAAAGTCCAGAATCTGGTTAAACAAACTCAAGAGAATAACAAGGAAAAATGAACAGACAAGCATATTTTCATTAGCATCATTCATTTTCCCCATCTATAAAACTCCAAAACCAAGAATCATTTCCTCACCAAAACCTTCCACAATGCTTTCTTCACATCCTTGTTCCTCAGACTGTATATTAAAGGGTTCAGCATGGGGATCACTGTGGTATAAAATATTGAGGACACTTTCTCCTGTTCCAGAGAGTTACTGGAAGGAGGCTTGAAATACATGAATGTGATAGACCCAAAGAAGATCCCCACAGCCATGAGATGAGAGCTGCAAGTACCAAAAGCTTTGGCCCGGCCATCAGAGGATCGAATGCGAAGGATGCTGTAGAAGATGAAGGCATAGGAAATGAAGACAGCCAGGGTGGGCACCAAGGTGTTCAATCCCGCAATGACAAAAAGCAGAAGCTCATTGAGGTGTGTACTGGAGCAGGACAGATTGAGGAGAGGCAGGACATCGCAGAAGTAATGGCTGACGACTTGGGACTTGCAGAAGGACAGTTTCATCATGGCACTTGTATGGGCCAAGGCAGAGAGGAAGCCCAGGGTGAAGGCAACCAGGATGAGGAGTGAACAGACTCTAAAGGACATGATCACATGGTAGAGCAGTGGCCTACAGATGGCAACATAGCGATCATACGCCATTGCAGTCAGGACGTAACCCTCAGCCACCACGAAGACCACAAAGAAACAGAGCTGCGCCATACACTCAGAATAAAGGATTGCATTCTCGTTCCCTAGAAAGTTCACCAGCATTTTAGGGGTGATGACAGAGGAATAGCAAAGATCAATGAAGGACAAGCTGCTGAGGAAGTAGTACATAGGGGTGTGCAGCAACCGGCTGACTGCAATCAAGAGAATCAAGCTCGAGTTACCCACCACCGTCACCACATAGATTCCTAAGAAGAGGAGGAAGAGCGGGAGCTGGAGCTCTGGCTGCTGTGTTAAACCCTCTAAGACAAACTTGGAAACTGAAGAATGATTTCCTGGAACCATTCTTCTTTGGAATATCTGTGGAAATGGAAAATAAGAATTACATTAAAATGAATCTTCAGTCTCTTTCCAACAAAACCAGATCTGCAATAGTGGAACTAAAAAGACAAATGAACATGTGGGACCTCATGAAACTTAAAAGCTTTTGTACAGCTAAAGAAATTACAAAAAAGCTCAACAGACAGCCCACAGAATGGGAGAAAATCATAGCAAATGAAACAACAGACAAAGAATTAATCTCCAAAATCTTTCCCACCAAAATGCTTTCTTCACATCCTTGTTCCTCAGACTGTATATTAAAGGGTTCAGCATGGGGATCACTGTGGTATAAAATATTGAGGACACTTTCTCCTGTTCCAGAGAGTTACTGGAAGGAGGCTTGAAATACATGAATGTGATAGACCCAAAGAAGATCCCCACAGCCATGAGATGAGAGCTGCAAGTACCAAAAGCTTTGGCCCGGCCATCAGAGGATCGAATGCGAAGGATGCTGTAGAAGATGAAGGCATAGGAAATGAAGACAGCCAGGGTGGGCACCAAGGTGTTCAATCCCGCAATGACAAAAAGCAGAAGCTCATTGAGGTGTGTACTGGAGCAGGACAGATTGAGGAGAGGCAGGACATCGCAGAAGTAATGGCTGACGACTTGGGACTTGCAGAAGGACAGTTTCATCATGGCACTTGTATGGGCCAAGGCAGAGAGGAAGCCCAGGGTGAAGGCAACCAGGATGAGGAGTGAACAGACTCTAAAGGACATGATCACATGGTAGAGCAGTGGCCTACAGATGGCAACATAGCGATCATACGCCATTGCAGTCAGGACGTAACCCTCAGCCACCACGAAGACCACAAAGAAACAGAGCTGCGCCATACACTCAGAATAAAGGATTGCATTCTCGTTCCCTAGAAAGTTCACCAGCATTTTAGGGGTGATGACAGAGGAATAGCAAAGATCAATGAAGGACAAGCTGCTGAGGAAGTAGTACATAGGGGTGTGCAGCAACCGGCTGACTGCAATCAAGAGAATCAAGCTCGAGTTACCCACCACCGTCACCACATAGATTCCTAAGAAGAGGAGGAAGAGCGGGAGCTGGAGCTCTGGCTGCTGTGTTAAACCCTCTAAGACAAACTTGGAAACTGAAGAATGATTTCCTGGAACCATTCTTCTTTGGAATATCTGTGGAAATGGAAAATAAGAATTACATTAAAATGAATCTTCAGTCTCTTTCCAACAAAACCAGATCTGCAATAGTGGAACTAAAAAGACAAATGAACATGTGGGACCTCATGAAACTTAAAAGCTTTTGTACAGCTAAAGAAATTACAAAAAAGCTCAACAGACAGCCCACAGAATGGGAGAAAACCATAGCAAATGAAACAACATACAAAGAATTAATCTCCAAAATCTACAAGCAACTCAGACAACTCAGCACTGGAAAAACGAACAACCCAATCAAAAAATGGGAAAAGGACCTAAACAGACACCTCTCCAACCATGACATACAGATGGCCCAAAAGCACATGAAACAATGCTCAACTTCACTAATAATTAGAGAAATGCAAATCAAAACTACAAATGAGATATCACCTCACACCCGTCAGAATGGCCATCATCCACAAATCGACAGACAATAAATGCTGGAGAGGCTGCGGAGAAAAGGGAACACTCCTGCATTGCTGGTGGGAGTGTAAATTGATACAGCCTCTATGGAAGACAGTCTGGAGATTTCTTAAAAAACTAAAAATAGAAGCACCATATGACCCAGCAATCCCACTCTTAGGCTTATACCCTGATGAAATCAAATCTGAAAGAAGCACCTGTACCCCAATGTTCATTGCAGCTCTCTATACAATAGCTAGAACATGGAAGGAACCTAGATGCCCATCGATGAACGAATGGATCCAAAAGCTCTGGTACATATATACAATGGAATACTACACAGCTGTAAAGAGAAATGCAGAAGAATCAGTCCTAATGAGGTGGCTGGATCTAGAACATATCATAAAAAGTGAAGTCAGTCAGAAAGAGAAGGACAAATACAGTATATTAACACATATATATGGAATCTAGTAGGATGGTGATGATGGCACACGTAGTGAAGCGACAGAAAGACAGACATGGACAGTGGACATATGGACATTGTGGGGAAGGAACAGAAGGTGGGAGGCGTAAAGGAAGTAGCATGAAAGCCTGTACTATCATAAATGAAGAAAATAGCTCTAGTCATTGCTCTGTGAGAAAAGGGGATCCTTCAGGGGTGCTGTGTGATGGTTGGGAAGGGTGGGAAGGGGGGGATATACATATGACTAATCTGGGAACATACGTATCTGTAAACAACAAAACTCTGTAAAAGTTAAAAGCAAAATAAAGGTTTAAACAAACAAACAAACAAAAAAATGAAATGAATCAAGGAACTAAAAAAAAAAAAAAACCAGACCTGCGTAAGGGAGGTGGACAGGAACACAGAAACTGAATCATAGCTCTGAGCATCTATGGTTCTATCTCTCCAGACACCCTGGGCCTCTGTTAAGCTGGCCGCAGAACAGTGTCTGATGCAAAAATCTTCATCACCGGAATTTGGCAGCAAAAACAGAGATCCTCCATCGTGAGAATTCCTAACAGCCACAGATGAATATCAGGAAAGACTCATGAAGATTCTAATCACTCTTTCAATTTCCCCAGTTTTCTACATTCTCAGGGGTGCAGCCATGTCCAGAAGCATCTGCAAACAGGAAGATAAGGATGCCTGGGGTACTGACAGTGGCCTCATATTTGCAATTGGAATATAAATATAGTATAACCATTTCCAAAAAGTACTATAAGTATACATTATTGGTAATATATAACTGTAATATACAACTGTTCTCTTTGCTGCATCTCAATCTTAAAGTTTTTGCCAGTATTTTATATTAAACAATTGGAGCATTGCTACATAATTTCTCTGTTTTTGTCTTTTAATGAATATAAGCACATATCCAGGCATTTTGGGCCATTTCTGTTTGCTCCTAAATTGCCTATTTTGTCATCACTTTCTAACTTGTGGAGTCATTGTCTTATAGAAACTAAACTTTCTGCACTATGGCATTTTTTCAGTGCTATTGTTTATTGATTTTATTTATGCTATTTTTCTTTAAATGATTTGTAATTATGTAAATAACTGAATATATTTGGCTTTTTAAAATTTATAGCTTCAGATTTTCAGTCTTGGTTCAAAAGTTTTCTATACATGAAAATTGATAGAAACCTTAACAAAAAATGAAATTCCATGGGTAGCTTGAGGATATGCAGATGTGGAGAACATTTACATAAGGATTTACAAGAGGTTAGAGTCTGATTTTATGTACAAAATCATCACATATATTCTTGTTTTCTTGGTGGAATTACCAACACTATAGACCTGGTATAGTAAGAAAATAAAATTCAACAACTTCAATGAGAACTGTTACCATGATGATATTGTCCCTGAGATATAGTAGATTTCAGGTTCACTAAGATAGTAAGTTCACTAAATTCTCATAGAAAATCTGTTTACCCTATTGACCTCCCTCTCCGATTTGAGGGCCATAAATTTCTCTTCAGGGGTTAAGAAAGGTATAGAGTCTTGGGTGAAGTGAGAGAAAGGCAAAGTCATCTGAGAGACAAACAATATGACTATTTCAAGAGGAAAACTATGGAAAGAGCCCAGGTTTGCTGTCAGAGGATTACTGGTGGGAAATTTCTGAGAGGAGTTTGAAATGGGCTCAGGCTGATGTTCATTAGTCTTTACTGGAAAGCAAAGCAGGATTGTATTCGCTTAGAAGGCAGGATAGAAAAATGAATTTCTTGAGATGCTTTGCTGCCCCTTCTTCAAGGGGAATATAGTAGACTTCCTACTAAAACCCTCTGAGAATATGTTTCAGTTTTGTTAGGGCATCTGCAATACCTACAGAAGGCAGTCTACCTATAGAAAAGGTGACCAGAGGCATACAATACTTTCTCTTCTTCATTGACTGCATATCACTTCTAAGTGCTTTCCATATATTTATCTTCCTAGATAAAGCATAAACATTGCACATGGTTAGCACCACTGCTGATCACTAACTGCCTCCTATAGATTGGTACAGTTACCATAAATAAAACTGGACACTTATTCTTATACTGCTCAGAGACTTCAGTTATTAAGAATTGCTTACTTTGCTCAGGAAACACGTTCTTCTTATCACCAAGAAAGAACAAATCCCCTTCGACTGCCTGACATGCATGTTTATATGTGAATGATTTGTAATTATGTAAATAACTGAATATATTTGGCTTTTTAAAATTTATAGCTTCAGATTTTCAGTCTTGGTTCAAAAGTTTTCTATACATGAAAATTGATAGAAACCTTAACAAAAAATGAAATTCCATGGGTAGCTTGAGGATATGCAGATGTGGAGAACATTTACATAAGGATTTACAAGAGGTTAGAGTCTGATTTTATGTACAAAATCATCACATATATTCTTGTTTTCTTGGTGGAATTACCAACACTATAGACCTGGTATAGTAAGAAAATAAAATTCAACAACTTCAATGAGAACTGTTACCATGATGATATTGTCCCTGAGATATAGTAGATTTCAGGTTCACTAAGATAGTAAGTTCACTAAATTCTCATAGAAAATCTGTTTACCCTATTGACCTCCCTCTCCGATTTGAGGGCCATAAATTTCTCTTCAGGGGTTAAGAAAGGTATAGAGTCTTGGGTGAAGTGAGAGAAAGGCAAAGTCATCTGAGAGACAAACAATATGACTATTTCAAGAGGAAAACTATGGAAAGAGCCCAGGTTTGCTGTCAGAGGATTACTGGTGGGAAATTTCTGAGAGGAGTTTGAAATGGGCTCAGGCTGATGTTCATTAGTCTTTACTGGAAAGCAAAGCAGGATTGTATTCGCTTAGAAGGCAGGATAGAAAAATGAATTTCTTGAGATGCTTTGCTGCCCCTTCTTCAAGGGGAATATAGTAGACTTCCTACTAAAACCCTCTGAGAATATGTTTCAGTTTTGTTAGGGCATCTGCAATACCTACAGAAGGCAGTCTACCTATAGAAAAGGTGACCAGAGGCATACAATACTTTCTCTTCTTCATTGACTGCATATCGCTTCTAAGTGCTTTCCATATATTTATCTTCCTAGATAAAGCATAAACATTGCACATGGTTAGCACCACTGCTGATCACTAACTGCCTCCTATAGATTGGTACAGTTACCATAAATAAAACTGGACACTTATTCTTATACTGCTCAGAGACTTCAGTTATTAAGAATTGCTTACTTTGCTCAGGAAACACGTTCTTCTTATCACCAAGAAAGAACAAATCCCCTTCGACTGCCTGACATGCATGTTTATATGTGAATGATTGAATTACCTGGTCGGCTCAAGGTAAAACATCAAAATTCATCTGCTAATACAAACTCTTGCAAAACATACCATGATACTTAGTTTCTCAGTCTTAAAATCAAGGGAGTGGCATGTTATTCAACTTTTATTTGAGGTTTACTGAACTTAGGGACCTCATTAGAAATGTTTACCCCTGTGTAGAGGTCCCTCAAGATCCACTGAGCCTGGAGATGATAGGAGTGCTCAGTAGTTAATAATCTTTTCAAAAATAATCATATCACCCGCTGTGTCTTCCTACTGCTATTTCCCAAGAGTAGTGAAGATACTAAAATGTTTCTTATTTTGTAGTTTCATGTTACCTATGAGGGTTCTGAAACACAGTGAAATCAGATCAGTGTTTCTCAAAAGGCAGTCATTGGTTCTTGACTGTGTTTTCATCAGTCAGTAGGAAAAAAATGGAGGAAACTAATAAAATACAAATTTTCCTTAAAGCTAAATTTATTCAATGTAAAGACTGTCCTTTCTTTTTCCTTCTTAAAATTGTATTAAAAGATACACATTTGCCATTAACCACTTTCAAGTGTACAGTTCTGTGACATTAAGTATATTCAAACTGTTGCTCACTCATCAGCACCATCCATCTCCAGAAGTTTCCATCTCCTTCAGCTGAAACTATACTCATTAAATAACAGCACCTCAGTCTCCCTCTCCCCAGGTCCTGGCCTCTACCCTCCTACTTTCAGTCGCTATGAATTTGACTACTCTAGATATTACATATAAATAAAATCATACTGTTTTTCTCCTTTTGTGCTCAGCTTATTTAACCAAGCATAATATCTTCAAGTTCATCCATGTTGTAGCATGAGTCAGAATTCCTTCCTTTTTAAAGCCTAAGTTAATTTTCCATTGTATGTGCATATCACATTTTTTTTTTTGCGTATCACATTTTGTTTATTCATACAGTAATAGAACCTGGGTTGCTTCCAACTTTTGGCTATTGTGAATAATGCTGCTTTGAACATGGGTGTATAAACATTCCTTTTTTGGAGGTTATTGTTTCCATTTTATTTTTATTGCGGTTGGGATTCAAAATACCCTTTAATTATATGATATAGTGCTGCGAGTAGATGATAGATAGATTTCTTGGTTATTTGCTTATTCTGTTTGAATAACTTTGCCAAACTAAAAATGTGGCAGCTCTCTAGTGGTCATGTGCTGAAATCAAGATGATTTATTCATTTTAATGAGGCTTTACAACTTTTATTTGAGGTTTACTGAACTTAGGGACCTTTAAAAACCCCTGTGTAGAGGTCCCTCAAGATCCACTGAGCCTGGAGATGATAGGAGTGCTCAGTAGTTAATAATCTTTTCAAAATAATCATATCACCCGCTGTGTCTTCCTACTGCTATTTCCCAAGAGTAGTGAAGATACTAAAATGTTTCTTATTTTGTAGTTTCATGTTACCTATGAGGGTTCTGAAACACAGTGAAATCAGATCAGTGTTTCTCAAAAGGCAGTCATTGGTTCTTGACTGTGTTTTCATCAGTCAGTAGGAAAAAAATGGAGGAAACTAATAAAATACAAATTTTCCTTAAAGCTAAGTTTATTCAATGTAAAGACTGTCCTTTCTTTTTCCTTCTTAAAATTGTATTAAAAGATACACATTTGCCATTAACCACTTTCAAGTGTACAGTTCTGTGACATTAAGTATATTCAAACTGTTGCTCACTCATCAGCACCATTCATCTCCAGAAGTTTCCATCTCCTTCAGCTGAAACTATACTCATTAAATAACAGCACCTCAGTCTCCCTCTCCCCAGGTCCTGGCCTCTACCTTCCTACTTTCAGTCGCTATGAATTTGACTACTCTAGATATTACATATAAATAAAATCATACTGTTTTTCTCCTTTTGTGCTCAGCTTATTTCACCAAGCATAATATCTTCAAGTTCATCCATGTTGTAGCATGAGTCAGAATTCCTTCCTTTTTAAAGCCTAAGTTAATTTTCCATTGTATGTGCATATCACATTTTTTTTTTGCATATCACATTTTGTTTATTCATACAGTAATAGAACCTGGGTTGCTTCCAACTTTTGGCTATTGTGAATAATGCTGCTTTGAACATGGGTGTATAAACATTCCTTTTTTGGAGGTTATTGTTTCCATTTTATTTTTATTGCGGTTGGGATTCAAAATACCCTTTAATTATATGATATAGTGCTGCGAGTAGATGATAGATAGATTTCTTGGTTGCTTATTTGCTTATTCTGTTTGAATAACTTTGCCAAACTAAAAATGTGGCAGCTCTCTAGTGGTCATGTGCTGAGAAGCACAGAGTCTGCTAATACAGATAAACATCTCGTCTGCCCTTCCTATCTGAGACTCAGAGCCTTGAACAGGTCAGAAATCTCCCAGAACCCTAAGATGTGTTTTCCATGAATCTTCCCCCTGCACTCATCTTTAGTTACGAGAATGCAATGATGGTTCTGTGTCTGCTGCTATACTGTTTGCTGTGACAGCAGTTTGTGTCATTCAATGGCACGAGCAACCTCAAAGCATTTTCGTTTACTGTATCTTTCCAAGGTGCTTCCTATTCTAGGATAATTGAGGCATCTGTTCTTAGTGACTTAACAGCCACTATCATAGACAGTGGTAGCACTGAAGCGTCACATCAGCTTTCTTGTTCTGGGCTTGCCAGAAATACCAGGGTTGTATTATTGAACTTCCTTCTCTAAAGAAGTCCATTTGTAAAGCATCCAAGGATCTCTGGCAACATTTACACATAAATGATATATTAACATAGTTGATTCAGAGTTGGATTTGCTCATCAGTGTTTTTAATTCTCTCATTCCAAACTTGTTCCTATAATAATGATAATAGTACTCTTCCAAAGATTATAGTAACTATCAAAAAATCTTATTGTTTGATAAAAAAATGTCTCAAACATTCTCAAGTACAAATAAATATTTTGTAATTAACAGTGAACTTTGTCTCTAGAAGAGAGAAAGAAATAAACTTTTCATCTCTTTCTCCCTATGGAAGTCACCTTTATTGGGGTGACTACTTTCCACTAAGCACCTTCCTCAGTGCATTCTTCACATCCTTGTTCCTCAAGCTGTAGATCAAGGGGTTCAGCATGGGAATCACGGTGGTGTAGAACACAGAGGACACTTTCTCCTGTTCCATAGCATTGCTTGAAGGTGGCTTGAAATACATGAATGTTATAGACCCAAAAAAGATACCCACAGCCATGAGATGGGAGCTACAAGTGCCAAAGGCTTTGGACCGCCCCTTCGTGGAGTGAATTCGGAGGATACTAGAGAGGATAAAAGTGTAAGAGATGAGTACAGCCAGTGTCGGTGCTAAGGTATTAACTCCTCCAATAATAAACAACAGTATCTCATTAATGTGGGTGCTGGAGCAAGAGAGACTCAACAAGGGAAGAATATCACAAAAATAGTGACTGACAGTATGAGACCCACAGAAGGACAACATTGACATGAGACTGGTATGAACTGTGGCCCCAAACAAACCCAGTGAATATACCACAGCCATCATTATGGAACAGACCCTATGGGACATGATAATAGTGTAACGCAGTGGGCTACAGATTGCAACATAACGGTCATATGCCATGGCAGTCAGAAGGTAGCCTTCTGCTATTACAAAAATAAGGAAGAAATAAAGCTGAGTCATGCATTCCAGGAAGGAGATGATGTTCCTCTCTGAGACAAAGTTCACCAGCCTTGAGTGCATATTCTAGGATAATGAGGCATCTGTTCTTAGTGACTTAACAGCCACTATCATAGACAGTGGTAGCACTGAAGCGTCACATCAGCTTTCTTGTTCTGGGCTTGCCAGAAATACCAGGGTTGTATTATTGAACTTCCTTCTCTAAAGAAGTCCATTTGTAAAGCATCCAAGGATCTCTGGCAACATTTACACATAAATGATATATTAACATAGTTGATTCAGAGTTGGATTTGCTCATCAGTGTTTTTAATTCTCTCATTCCAAACTTGTTCCTATAATAATGATAATAGTACTCTTCCAAAGATTATAGTAACTATCAAAAAATCTTATTGTTTGATAAAAAAATGTCTCAAACATTCTCAAGTACAAATAAATATTTTGTAATTAACAGTGAACTTTGTCTCTAGAAGAGAGAAAGAAATAAACTTTTCATCTCTTTCTCCCTATGGAAGTCACCTTTATTGGGGTGACTACTTTCCGCTAAGCACCTTCCTCAGTGCATTCTTCACATCCTTGTTCCTCAAGCTGTAGATCAAGGGGTTCAGCATGGGAATCACGGTGGTGTAGAACACAGAGGACACTTTCTCCTGTTCCATAGCATTGCTTGAAGGTGGCTTGAAATACATGAATGTTATAGACCCAAAAAAGATACCCACAGCCATGAGATGGGAGCTACAAGTGCCAAAGGCTTTGGACCGCCCCTTCGTGGAGTGAATTCGGAGGATACTAGAGAGGATAAAAGTGTAAGAGATGAGTACAGCCAGTGTCGGTGCTAAGGTATTAACTCCTCCAATAATAAACAACAGTATCTCATTAATGTGGGTGCTGGAGCAAGAGAGACTCAACAAGGGAAGAATATCACAAAAATAGTGACTGACAGTATGAGACCCACAGAAGGATAACATTGACATGAGACTGGTATGAACTGTGGCCCCAAACAAACCCAGTGAATATACCACAGCCATCATTATGGAACAGACCCTATGGGACATGATAATAGTGTAACGCAGTGGGCTACAGATTGCAACATAACGGTCATATGCCATGGCAGTCAGAAGGTAGCCTTCTGCTATTACAAAAATAAGGAAGAAATAAAGCTGAGTCATGCATTCCAGGAAGGAGATGATGTTCCTCTCTGAGACAAAGTTCACCAGCATCTTTGGAGTAATTACAGAGGAGTAGCAGAAATCAATGAATGACAAATGGTTGAGAAAATAGTACATTGGAGAGTGAAGTTGAGAACTGAAACCTATTAAGAGGATCATGCCCAGGTTCCCTACCGTTGTGACCACATATATTCCAAGGAACAGGAGGAAGAGTGGCAGCTGAAGCTCGGGGCGTTTTGTTAACCCTTCAAGGATAAACTCACTCACTGAAGAATGGTTTAAAGTAGTCATTCCTTACAGGATATTATCTGCTGAAAGAAGTAAGATAAAAATAGGTGAATTAGAGTTATTTTCTGTTTCCCAAAAAACCATGACAGGTCCTGTCTTGATTGGTTCCATCTTTCATCTGTCTCATGTCTTCATCATTTCCAGTGACCTCTTAAAAGCTCAAGGACATGATACTAATGGGCTTATTTGCAGGGCAGAAATAGAGATGCAGACATAAAGAATGGACTTTTAGACACAGTGGGAGAAGAAGAGGATGGAACAAATTAAGAAAATACCACTGACATATATACACTCTCATGTGTAACACAGACACCTAGTGGGAAGCTGCTTTACACACAGGGAGCCCAGCCTGGCACTCTGTGATGAATTAAAGGGCTGGGATTGGTAGGGGAGGGGCAGGCTCCAAACAGATGGGCTACATACAGCTATGACTGATTCAATTTGGTGTATGGTAGAAGCCAGCACAACACGTGAAGCAGTCATCCTTCAATTTAAAAAATTAATTCAAAAAAGAATAAGAATCTACCCTGCCAAAAAAAAACCCTCAAGGACAAAGATGAGAAGTATACCTCAGACCCTGGGTTCCCCAACACTCAAATGGTCCCCTGTAAGTTTATAGCCCTTTCATTTTACTCCCAAGCTTAAGCCAATAACCACCTCACTTAAAAGCACACACTTTCAAGATATAATTAGTTTTTTTTTTTTTTTTTATATCCTATACCTTCCACAACATACTGAGAGTGCTGAACATATGCATTGGCATAGCTGGTGTCATTACCTTATTATCTTCCAGAGCACACGAGAACAAATAATGTATGATGTCACGTACATGTGGAACCTGAACTATGACACACATGAATTTATTTATGAAACAGAAACACACTCACAGACTTAGAAAACTTATGGTTACCAAAGAGGACAGGAGGTAGACAATGGATAAATTAGAGGAGTTTGGAATTAACAGATACCCCCTACTATATATAAAATAGATAAACAATAAGGTTGTACTGGATAGCACAGGGAACTATACTTAATATCCTGTAATAAACAATAATGGAAAATTTTTAAATATGAGAAAAAAACACATTTCTGAATTAAGAAAATTAGATAATATTCTATGAGAATCAGAACTGCCAGGATAAAACTCAAAGTAACCAGATTAGCAAAGACCATGACATTCTACCATCTCCAAATAGATGCTGTGAATTTGTCTAAACAGAATTAAGACTGAAGGCTGAGGTCCTTGAGACACAAACCAAATCAACACTCCATAAAATG
This sequence comes from Tragulus kanchil, assembly GCA_022376925.1. Lineage (NCBI taxonomy): Eukaryota > Metazoa > Chordata > Mammalia > Artiodactyla > Tragulidae > Tragulus > Tragulus kanchil. Next base: position 153,305,213 of record JAIOJX010000006.1, read on the forward strand.
GGGAGAGGTGGGGCATTTTGGGTTGAGATTTATTTTGGGTTGAGTACCACAGTTTTTTAATAGGCTCACACATAAACTGACTAAAATTCTTTTTATAATCCCAAACATTGCTAAAATTATTACCACAAAGAAGGGTTATCCAGTGATCAGAACCAAAAATGACTTATCTCACTGTTGAGCTATTCCTGCTGATGTTGTGACTAACACTGCTGATCTGTCAGACCCCACTGAATTATCCCTTGATGAAGTCTGGTAGAATGAGAAAAGCAATATTTATGTAGCAACTGCTAATTTATTTGAAGATATTTATCTAAAGGCTTACAATTTACCAAGTAACTGAACGTACGTAAAAATAATTTTAGGGCTTCCCCTGGTGGTCCAGTGGGTAAGGACACCGCCTTGCAGTGCAAGGGGCACTGGTTCGATCCCTGGCCTGGGAAGATCCCACATGCCGCGGAGCAGCTGGACCGATGTGTCCAATTACCGAGCCGGAGCTCTGGAGCGCATGCACCCAGAGCGGGTGCTCTGCGACGACAGAGGTCACCGGAGCCAAAGAACAAAGACAGATGAAAACAGAAATGAAAGACCAATAGAAGTGGCCCGCCCGTCCCCCTCCCTCCCCACCCCACCCCCCCAAAAAAAAGATAAAAAAAAAAAAATAACTTTAAAACACCCATATAAATGTCACAATATCATTTAATAAAAAATGTATTTGTCAATGCACTTAGGTTTCTCCTAGTTCCATATTATTCTTTCTCTTAAATACTTTTAACAAACGGGGAGGAGATCAAAATGAAGGCAGAATTTTAACAGAGGAGGGGAGATATGAGAAAGAATGCTCAGGATAGCAAGAAGAACAGTCTAACAGTAAAAAAGGAGGCCTCCAGCAAATTATTTAAAAAATGAAAGAAAAAATCCTCAAGTTGCATAGTTACAGAGGACTCCAAAAAATCTGAATGCATAAAAATGCAGATACATACATAGAACAGCTCATATGCCTAAAAATAATTGGCCTGAATTGCCAAAAGATCATTTATTTTTAATAGCTCTAACTTAAAAACTCAGGGGAGTGTGAAATATAATATTCAAATTTTCTATCAAAGTAATTCAGTAAATGAAGCAAGAATAATAAGGTATTAATGCATGTGAGCTTCTTAACAGGAAATAAAATGCTATTATGCCAATTGAAATGAAAGTGAATAGCTACTGTTTATGTAAGTAATATGCTTCTCTGTGGGGAAATAAAAAAGACACTATTTTGTTTCCCTTCCAATCATTCTCTCCCACAGCTAGTGGTCTAAGATGTTACTGTTTTTAAACTTCTACAATACAACTAATAGTGAAGACAGAAATGGGCCAGTACCCATCCTTGGAGACCATAAATGGAATTAACATTGTCAACTATTCAAGGATGTAAGACTATTGCTCACCACCTGCTTCATCAAGTTACTCATAAAACATTGAGAAGTAAAAATTAATTACAGATACAGTATAAGTGTGTAAGCACATATGTATGTCGATGGGTCTCTATCCTAATAATTTTTTTAATTCTAAAGTTTTGCTTCTTTAATTTAATAGAGATACCTAAATCCAAGAAAGCCCTTCTTGAAAAGTCCTACTATTTAAATCGTAGGACTATCTAGGGCATATATTGATCTGTTATTTTCTCTCACTAAAAAGATAACATCATATGAACAACATTTTCTTAAACTAATTCATTGTAGGATCTGGATTAGAGAGTTATAGCTATCAGAGAAATCCTGTTCTTACTCTGTTTTCTATCATGTAACTTCATTTGAGAGACAAGAATAAATTTTGCTTGATATCTGGATCTCAAATACTATTGGGAAAGCAAGAGGTCGTCCCTTTGGGCCCTAACAAGGTGGGCATTTTTGTCAAGAAAGTAGAATTCATAAAGTTCAATCTTCTGGGTAGAGAATTAAGTTAAATTCTTCACAGGATTGAAACACTGTGGAGAGAAGATATTCCTATGTTTGTTTCTTTATCCAAAGCAAATGTTACAACACATCTGTATGACTTCTATCAGAGCCAAGTCTTTGTTAATTTCAAATCTCATATTCTATGATTATATAGTGATACACGTAGTCAGAAGAAAAGGCTAAGAACACTTTGCACTTTGTGTAGAGTCTGTGCGACTACAGCAAGTCATTTATCCTCTCTGACCTTTGTTTCTTCAACTAGAAAGAACATAAGTATTGAGATAAAAAGATTTGTACTGAGATTTAAAAACGTGTACCATGGTATTACCATTTTTATTATTTCTTACACTTATAAAATATGTTCTGAGTTTATCTGTATTATGTCAGCATCACCCAAAACAGCAGGCACTCATATCCACGTAATGAAAGTAGAGCATATTCTCAAACTAAGAAAAGCAGTGTTTTTTCCAGGATCTCATCAAGAAGTATCGTCTATTTAATCAAGAAAAGCCAACATCTTAACAAGTTATAATTCAAGAAGCCAAGCAGTCAGGAGATTTCTGGCGTTCCAGCATTGGTTTTGGAGTCAGGTGCATACTAGAGGCTACGAGTAACAGAACATCAGGATTCAGATCTAAGAAGGAGCTGTGTCAGTGATTATGTCGACTCTGTGTTGTTCTCTTATGAACACCAGTTGCAGTAAAATGCCCAGAAAAGCACTGGGAGCAAGAGGCTGAGGTCATTTTCAATATAGCTGAGCATATTTACCTTCCCACATCTAAACAGTCCCACCAACTGTGACAAGGATGGTTAACAGTCCAGCAGCTCAAGTTTGATAATTTAGAATTGCACTTGCTAATTATGCCTTTGATAGGACACCATTTTGCTAGCAAAATCCATCTATATAAGAAAGATTGCTTAATTCATTGTAGGATCTGGATTAGAGAGTTATAGCTATCAGAGAAATCCTGTTCTTACTCTGTTTTCTATCATGTAACTTCATTTGAGAGACAAGAATAAATTTTGCTTGATATCTGGATCTCAAATACTATTGGGAAAGCAAGAGGTCGTCCCTTTGGGCCCTAACAAGGTGGGCATTTTTGTCAAGAAAGTAGAATTCATAAAGTTCAATCTTCTGGGTAGAGAATTAAGTTAAATTCTTCACAGGATTGAAACACTGTGGAGAGAAGATATTCCTATGTTTGTTTCTTTATCCAAAGCAAATGTTACAACACATCTGTATGACTTCTATCAGAGCCAAGTCTTTGTTAATTTCAAATCTCATATTCTATGATTATATAGTGATACACGTAGTCAGAAGAAAAGGCTAAGAACACTTTGCACTTTGTGTAGAGTCTGTGCGACTACAGCAAGTCATTTATCCTCTCTGACCTTTGTTTCTTCAACTAGAAAGAGCATAAGTATTGAGATAAAAAGATTTGTACTGAGATTTAAAAACGTGTACCACGGTATTACCATTTTTATTATTTCTTACACTTATAAAATATGTTCTGAGTTTATCTGTATTATGTCAGCATCACCCAAAACAGCAGGCACTCATATCCACGTAATGAAAGTAGAGCATATTCTCAAACTAAGAAAAGCAGTGTTTTTTCCAGGATCTCATCAAGAAGTATCGTCTATTTAATCAAGAAAAGCCAACATCTTAACAAGTTATAATTCAAGAAGCCAAGCAGTCAGGAGATTTCTGGCGTTCCAGCATTGGTTTTGGAGTCAGGTGCATACTAGAGGCTACGAGTAACAGAACATCAGGATTCAGATCTAAGAAGGAGCTGTGTCAGTGATTATGTCGACTCTGTGTTGTTCTCTTATGAACACCAGTTGCAGTAAAATGCCCAGAAAAGCACTGGGAGCAAGAGGCTGAGGTCATTTTCAATATAGCTGAGCATATTTACCTTCCCACATCTAAACAGTCCCACCAACTATGACAAGGATGGTTAACAGTCCAGCAGCTCAAGTTTGATAATTTAGAATTGCACTTGCTAATTATGCCTTTGATAGGACACCATTTTGCTAGCAAAATCCATCTATATAAGAAAGATTGCTTAGTTAAGCCATTGTAACAGATTTAAGGATAAGAGGGATTTAAAATAATGGGGTCTGTGAAAACTGTTTGGCTAATTGGAGCATCTGATAGGAAATAATGAAACTGAAATGCAGACCATGTGTAATCAAATCAAAAAAATTTTCATCCAGTGTACAGACTGACAAAAAACAAATAAGAAGCACATGTAAAGTTCAAAATTACCTGTCTCCAGGCAGTTTTCAGAGTAGCTGACTTGTCTAGCAATGTATGTTTTTTTGCAGTTATCTAAAAATTAACTTATTACAGTTACACACACAAAAAAAAGAATACAGAAGCATTGTGACCAGAGGTTTAATGCCACTCTGGAGTCAGTCTACCTACAATTATATACTGGTTTTTCCAGTTAAGAGTTGTGTAACTTTGGGCAAATTATTGCTTATGACTCGAAGTCCACATCTGTATAACCAGTATGCTCAGAATTTTTTTATTTGAGTTAATAGAGGTTACTTAAAAACTGATACATATTAAGTACTGTTTGATATTATTAATTTAATGTCATGAATAAAAAATGCTAAGAGTGTTTAAATAGAACCAATACAAACATCACATTATACTTTTTATCTGCTGAGAAGTTGAAATCAACTCACCGTTAAGATATTTATTTATTTACCTTCAAAGACTGGATCCTGACAGTTTTTCAGATACTGAGATAGGGCTTAGAAATTTACAACGAATTCCTAGATGTAAACAAATCTCTCCAGATTTGGTCCTCTGTGCATTACAGAATCAATTAAAATTAAAAAAAAAAGATCTCAAAAACTATCTCAAACCCAAGGGATTGGTCTTTGTTAGAAAAACACAATAATGAAATATTCCCTGTCCTCTATAACGGCATAGAATTTACAAAGCCTTCCACCAAACATTATTCTTCCTAACAAAATGGTTTTGTCTGAATCTCTACTCTCGTTGTTCTCAAACACCCCAAAGAGTTTTGCTGTCTCTGAAATCTGAATTTTTTCTATTTAATAGTCCATCTGTTTTCTGTCATAAGATCAACAAAGAAACATAGGATCTCAAATACAGTTGTTTCTGGAACAATTCTAATTCTTTTGTATAATGAATGGCTTCAATATTTTAATTAGTTCAGAGATCTCCTACTAAATCTCAACTTGGTACTTTGTGACATATTGCTATATAATTTAAGTATTTCCATAGCAAAACAATTAAAGCAAATTTTTGATGCTTCCAAACATGCTAGATTGCCTTATTAATAATTCTTTTCTTTTCTATCTATCCTATTTTGGTTATGATCACAATGTTTTGTAACCATTTGAAGGCACTATCCCTCTAGTCATTCTCCACAAAAAAGTATTCTATAAAGTAGAGATTATTTGTGTTTGAAATTATGCTAGTGCAAAATCATCATAGCATTTTTGTTGCCATAGAGATTTTAAACTACTAATTTGATTTTTTTTGTTTAAAGATTTATTCAGACCATCTTTTTATTTTTTCAATTTTTAAATAAAAGTGGGCAATACTTTGGAAAGATAACAACATTTTAAAAATAAACTAATTTTAAAAGTAAATTTTTGATAAGTGGTGTTTTGCACAAGATTACTTCTTGCATTTAAGTTTTCAAATTTGTGTAAAATTGTTCAGGTAGTCTCTGTATTTTTTTTATTGTATCTGACATTTGAAGTTTGTAACATTTCCTAGTATATGGTTACATAATTGCTGATGTGGTCACCAGGCTTGGCTCTCTCTGCAGTGGGAGGGCCTAATGTTTGGATAGAGGAGCACAACGGAGCACATGCTTCCTGTTGGCAGTTTAGCTTCCTAAAGAACAAGGAGAGGAAAGTAAATGTTATTCCCAATTACGTGATGGCTAGACAAAGGCCTGGTATTGCCCTAACATCCCTCCTCCAGATGGAAGGAAACTCCAAGAGCACAGAATATGTAGTCCATCCACATTCCACAATAACCTTCTACAGATAAATATTCTACGAATGGAGACTATTGAGGTCCTATTGCTTCTATCTATTGTACATGCTACTTCACACTCATACTGAATCATTTCCTTTTCTGTTTGTTAAATATGTAATTTTCCCTGAGAAAACACCCCTGTAGTCTGGCATATGAGAAATTTCCACACAGATAACTTGAGCATTTTTTTTTCCAAATACCTCAGGATTATTACCTAAGATGAAGGAACAAATGAATTTCAAAGAAGGGAAAGACATTATGCAAATACACAAAGTTAGGAGGTATTTGGAATATCAGGTGAAATAAAGGGTTTTTTTTTTTTTTGCAAGAAGGGGGATGAGAAGGAGGCAATTTAAGAAGGAAAGCTAGAGTTCTGATAGAGGTCCAATTATGAAGGGTAGTATTCATTATGATATTTTCTTCAAATATACATACATACTGGTTACTATTTTTAATTTTTTCCACATTATCTTAGTCTGACAATTTAATATAACATATATATCTACATGGTATATTAGTTGATCTGCTTTTGAACAGATGTTGTTGCTGTTGTTTAGTTGCTAAGTCATGTTCAACTCCTTGTGACTCCATGGACTGAAGCATTCCAGGCTTCCCTGTCCTTCTCTATCTTCCGGAGCTTGCTGAAGTTCATGTCTATTGAGTTGGTGATACTCTCTAACCATCTCATCTTCTGCTGCCCTATTCTCCTTTTGCCTTCAGTCTTTTCAAGAACAAACCAGTTTATCCTAAAGGAAATCAACCCTGAATATTCACTGGAAGGACTGATGTTGATGCTGAAGCTTCAATACTTTGGTCACCTGATGCAAAGAGCAGACTCACTGGCAACAACCCTGATGCTGGGAAAGATTGAACAGATGTAAGACTTAGGTTAAGTAAAAATAAAATGTCAATATCTTGGATGATAAACTTAGAAGTACTGGGGGTTCAGGAATAATTTTCTTTTACCTAGTGAAATATACCAATAGCATATTTTTTTCAGCATCCAGCTACTTTTCCCTAGATATATATCTTGGGGGTTGCTACCAAAGTTAATAAAATATCTCTTACTGCTGTTATACATTTTAAATTTCTTTCTGCTTTTCATTTTTCCTCAATAAAACTCATTGCTTTCTATCTGCTGCACAATTTCCTTTGCGAGTTAGAAAAGCAATATGTCTGTCATGTCTTAATATTTGAAAATCTACTTTTTATTTCAAACAAACTTCTAAGACAAATATGATAAAATGTCAAAGAAAAGCGGAGTTGTTTATTGTCAGAAATTAACACTTTCATATATTTCATTTACGCCTTAAGATATGAACCTGCGGCCACTTTAAAAACAATTTCTAATGAATTCATGCTGCAAAGTCACAAAAATAAAATACATATGTATGATTTATATTGACTTTCTGAATTTTAAAATAAAGATCACTAAAATTGAATGCAAAGACACTGCAAAACATTTAAGCATTTTAATTATTTCTTAAATTTTTAAAATTTTCTTGGGAACTTTATTCAACAAAGGACCACCCCAAATGATTTAAACAGCTATGTAAGTTCTCTGAGGCTGTGTGTGTATACCTAAATTGATACATTATAGATACTATACTAGCAATATAGAATATTTCCTGAGAGTAGTGAATGCTGACCTCTCTTTTCTTCTTGAAATAGCTAGTTAACTTTCTTGAAATCATGAAATTGCTTATTACCAAAGTTTATATGTGCCCACATACTGCATTGTCCAGAGACAATTTTAGAATCACAGAACAGTAGAAATGGAAAGCTCCGAAAGACCAGTTAAACCAAACTGGTTAACATAATCATTATGAAAACAAAATCAGTTGGAAAGAATTTTAGAAGTACATATTCTTTTTCTTTTTTTTATAACTATTTTTCTTTTTCTGGCCACATCTATTGCTCCTTCATTTATTTATTTTTCATTTATCTTTGTTGTTTGGCCTGTGTGGGCCTCCTATCGCAGTGGCCTCTCTCGTCACAGAGCACTGGCTCTGTGCGCATGTGCTCCAAAGCTCTGGCTTGGTAGTTGGACACATTGATCCAGTCACTCCACGGCATGTGGGATCTTCCCAGGCCACAGATCGAACTGGTATCCCCTGCACTGCAAGGCAGTGTCCTTACCCACTGAACCACCAGGGAAGCCCTAGAAGTGCATATTCTTGACCTCTGATGACAGAGGTATTCTGATAGAGTAGGTCTTGAGATGGAAGAGAAGATAATAATATTATTATTCTCAGAGATTCTAACACATATCCAAGCTAAGAATTATTAATTCAGTTCAATCCTGTTAGTGTGTAAGTCAAGAAACAGTTATTGCAAGATTTTTTAATGGATAGAACACATGTTATAATCTAGCCAATCTCTTATTTTACAGATTATTAAGATTAGGCTCTAAAAATGAAATGATACTGCTGAAAGGTGTTAATAGGCAGATTTGATAAGGAGGCCAGTGGGTCCCAAAGAGAAGGGAAGGAAAAAGGAGAAAGGCAAACATTTTCTAGCCTGAAATGTTTGCTATGATAAGGATCAACGCTGAAGTTTATTTCTTATGTTAATGCTGTGGGCCTAGCAAGGCCTTTAAATTAGAATGTCTCAACTAGCCCTGAAGCCTGGAGACTATCCTCTAGCTAATCTCATGTTAGTGTTGTGGGTGTGGGCCCGCAGGACCTTTACAACCTTAAGATATTTTTTTGATCTATTGTTTTAATAACTGACTGGAAAATAAAAATTGCCTTGCCTAAACTGGTTCTCTTCTATCCCCCTTCCAGTGTCTGTATCCTTTTTTCTTAATAAACTTTTATTTTTCGAAGCTCTGAGTGACCAAAGTCAAGTCTTTTTGATCCCAATGTGAATTCTTCTCTGCTGAAGATCAAGAATCAGACACCATTCACGGTAATCTATCCACTGTTGTCTGTCACTGCTATGTAGGGTAACAAAATCAGTTGTAAAGAATTTTAGAAGTACATATTCTTTTTCTTTTTTTTATAACTATTTTTCTTTTTCTGGCCACATCTATTGCTCCTTCATTTATTTATTTTTCATTTATCTTTGTTGTTTGGCCTGTGTGGGCCTCCCATCGCAGTGGCCTCCCGCCACAGAGCACTGCCTCTGTGCGCATGTGCTCCAAAGCTCCGGCTTGGTAGTTGGACACATTGGTCCAGTCACTCCACGGCATGTGGGATCTTCCCAGGCCACAGATCGAACTGGTATCCCCTGCACTGCAAGGCAGTGTCCTTACCCACTGAACCACCAGGGAAGCCCTAGAAGTGCATATTCTTGACCTCTGATGACAGAGGTATTCTGATAGAGTAGGTCTTGAGATGGAAGAGAAGATAATAATATTATTATTCTCAGAGATTCTAACACATATCCAAGCTAAGAATTATTAATTCAGTTCAATCCTGTTAGTGTGTAAGTCAAGAAACAGTTATTGCAAGATTTTTTAATGGATAGAACACATGTTATAATCTAGCCAATCTCTTATTTTACAGATTATTAAGATTAGGCTCTAAAAATGAAATGATACTGCTGAAAGGTGTTAATAGGCAGATTTGATAAGGAGGCCAGTGGGTCCCAAAGAGAAGGGAAGGAAAGGAGAAAGGCGAACATTTTCTAGCCTGAAATGTTTGCTATGATAAGGATCAACGCTGAAGTTTATTTCTTATGTTAATGCTGTGGGCCTAGCAAGGCCTTTAAATTAGAATGTCTCAACTAGCCCTGAAGCCTGGAGACTATCCTCTAGCTAATCTCATGTTAGTGTTGTGGGTGTGGGCCCGCAGGACCTTTACAACCTTAAGATATTTTTTTGATCTATTGTTTTAATAACTGACTGGAAAATAAAAATTGCCTTGCCTAAACTGGTTCTCTTCTATCCCCCTTCCAGTGTCTGTATCCTTTTTTCTTAATAAACTTTTATTTTTCGAAGCTCTGAGTGACCAAAGTCAAGTCTTTTTGATCCCAATGTGAATTCTTCTCTGCTGAAGATCAAGAATCAGACACCATTCACGGTAATCTATCCACTGTTGTCTGTCACTGCTATGTAGGGTCAAATCCAGGACTATATTTCACTTGCTGTAGCTTGAATCCCCAAAAAATGAATAACTGCCTTCACAAACATCCTTTTAAATTGATATTATTATTTGCCTAATTTTGCAAATGAGGAAATAGATATTCTGAAATTTTAGATAACTTTTGCAGAGTCACATATTTAACAAATGATAGAGCTCAAATTAAAATTCAGGTAGTAGAAATCAAACCAGAAACTGAGTTTGCTCACCCTACTTTGCTACTAGGAATCTATTCAACTCACTTTCCTTTCCTGATTTCTAAATACACACAACAATCTACATAAAGATAAATTAATCTTTGTTTTCCATCACTGTACATTAAGAAAAGCACCGTGGAAGTAAATGGTTACAAATATTATTCTAGGAAGGAGAAGTGGTAATAATTCTTAAAATGACTCACCTTCTCCTCAAATACCCCTTCTTTATGACTCAAAGTCAAACAGAAGCATTCACTTATTCTAGCCACACTTACTAAGCCCTTCCTAAGCACCAGACACTCTGTTAAGCCCTAGAGGTGTGACAGAAAAGATGCTCAAGATGCCTTCTCTCACAGGGAAGACAGATAATCAGATGATTTAAAAAGCATGTGAAAATTGCTCTCATCCTGTCAGGCCTGACTGTTACACTCTTGGAAATACAGAAAAAAAAAGCACCTACACTTTACAAGATGCATGAGAAGGGGGCCTTTAAATTAGAATGTCTCAACTAGCCCTGAAGCCTGGAGACTATCCTCTAGCTAATCTCATGTTAGTGTTGTGGGTGTGGGCCCGCAGGACCTTTACAACCTTAAGATATTTTTTTGATCTATTGTTTTAATAACTGACTGGAAAATAAAAATTGCCTTGCCTAAACTGGTTCTCTTCTATCCCCCTTCCAGTGTCTGTATCCTTTTTTCTTAATAAACTTTTATTTTTCGAAGCTCTGAGTGACCAAAGTCAAGTCTTTTTGATCCCAATGTGAATTCTTCTCTGCTGAAGATCAAGAACCAGACACCATTCACGGTAATCTATCCACTGTTGTCTGTCACTGCTATGTAGGGTCAAATCCAGGACTATATTTCACTTGCTGTAGCTTGAATCCCCAAAAAATGAATAACTGCCTTCACAAACATCCTTTTAAATTGATATTATTATTTGCCTAATTTTGCAAATGAGGAAATAGATATTCTGAAATTTTAGATAACTTTTGCAGAGTCACATATTTAACAAATGATAGAGCTCAAATTAAAATTCAGGTAGTAGAAATCAAACCAGAAACTGAGTTTGCTCACCCTACTTTGCTACTAGGAATCTATTCAACTCACTTTCCTTTCCTGATTTCTAAATACACACAACAATCTACATAAAGATAAATTAATCTTTGTTTTCCATCACTGTACATTAAGAAAAGCACCGTGGAAGTAAATGGTTACAAATATTATTCTAGGAAGGAGAAGTGGTAATAATTCTTAAAATGACTCACCTTCTCCTCAAATACCCCTTCTTTATGACTCAAAGTCAAACAGAAGCATTCACTTATTCTAGCCACACTTACTAAGCCCTTCCTAAGCACCAGACACTCTGTTAAGCCCTAGAGGTGTGACAGAAAAGATGCTCAAGATGCCTTCTCTCACAGGGAAGACAGATAATCAGATGATTTAAAAAGCATGTGAAAATTGCTCTCATCCTGTCAGGCCTGACTGTTACACTCTTGGAAATACAGAAAAAAAAAGCACCTACACTTTACAAGATGCATGAGATGGGGTTTCCATTCAACTGATACCTGAAACATTAACAGAAAACAAAGAGGCTTATAAACCAGTAATAAGAGAGTGCTAGAAAAAGAAAAGCAAATAGAACCAGGGGGGAAACCTCACTGTTTAGGCCTCACTGTTTAGTTTTTATGGAAAGGTAGGAAAAAGAAGATGGAACTCTCTTTATAAGTTATCATGTGATTCTCTTCCCATTTTTGAAAATCTAAGCTGGAGAAATGAACATATGTCTTATCTAACATACTCCTTTGTATTGAACCAAAAATTTTCCTGCAAACAAATATCCTAAACCTTTCTTATCATTAAATACATAAAATTAGACTGAAAATTTAAGAAGGAAAGGAATTTCAGTACAGTGCAGTACAGACACAATAGGGTAGACACAGCAAGCGGAGCATATGCCTGAAGGTCACCTACCTATCTTTCTGTCCAGGGAAGACTTCTTGTAGTTCTGGATAGATAATCTAATGCCCGAAGGATGGACAGGCTGAGGAAGACAAAGGAAGAGGGTACATGAAGGTGTTCCAGGCTAAGAGGTAGAAAAGTATTTGAAGGAACAAGAGTCAAACTTGGAAAAGTTCAGCATAACTTTAGCAGAGTGCCGGGAAGAAGCGGGCGGTGGGGAAGAGTTGTAGTGATGCAAGATCAGGCTGGAGAGGTTCAGACAGAAAGACCCTTTTTCGCCCTACTCTGGAACTTTGGTTTTACCTTGAAGGCAATTGCAGTGAACAGAGTTAACCAGTGTAAATGTGATCTTATTGGAAGCATGAAATAGAGCATTTTGGTCACAGTGTGGAGAATGGATTTTAAGGAGAAAAAAGAAAGGGAGAAGCCAGTTGGATAGCTGGTGTCTCAATAAGAAATGATGGTGTAAAAAATTTAAAAAAAAAAAAGAAATGATGGTGTCAGGAGAAGAACAAGAATTGTTAGCACTTGATAAATTGGGCATTTGTTCAGGACAAGTAACAAGAGAGGGACCAAGGAAGACACCAATTTGGAATTTGAGCAATTAGGCAGAGGATGGTGCCATTAACGATGACAGAGATTAAAAGAAAAGAGTTTTGTGATTAGGTTGATTCTTTCATGTTAAGTTCAGTTGCCTATAGAGCATTCAAACAGAGATATTAGGCAGTTACATATAGGTTTGCAGCTCAAGTGTGAATCCTATCTGTGTTTTCTATGTAGAAATTGTTCACACAGAAGAATATACTGTTATGAACTATTCAACCTATTGTAATAATGTGTGCCTATTCTTCTGATTTTTAAGAGGAGAACACTGGGAGAAAAGAAAGAGAGAAAAAAACAAAAAGGAGGAAGGAATACATTTAACATCTATGAGGCCTCTGCTTCTTTGTTACAAATATTATTTGCAGTAATTTCTTCCAAGTAACCAGATGCCCATATTTTGCAGAATGTTACATCCAGCCTTTCTAAATCCAAGTCTTTCTATTATATCTCTTTCTACTATACACTCTTTCTTGTATAGCTCACTTCTTCCTGTGTGAAAGAACTCTATAGAGGAACAAAAACAATTCTGAAACATGCTATATTCTATTATATTAATTAATCCTGCTCCAGCTCAGGAAAATATTCTTCTACTCAAGATTTTCATCAGAGCAACCTTAACTTCCTTGTTCCTGAAGCTGTAGATCAGAGGATTGAGCATGGGCACCACAATGGTATAGAACACGGTAGACACCTTCATCTGGTTCATGGATAAAACAGAAGAAGGATGAAGATACATGAATGCTCCCGACCCAAAGAAAACAGAAACAACAATGATGTGTGAGCTACAAGTACTGAAGGCTTTGGACCTTCCTTCAGTGGAACGGATGCGGAGGATGCTCGAGAGGATGAAAGCATACGAGACAATGACAGTGAGTCCAGGCACACCAACATCAAAGCCCACAATGATGAAAACCACCAGTTCATTGACCTGAGTGCTGGTGCAGGAGAGCTCCAGGAGGGGGAGGATGTCACACATGTAGTGGTTGATGGTGCTGGCATCACAGAAGGTCAACCTCAGCATGCATCCCGTGTGGGCCCAGGCACCAATGAATGCCCCCATGTATACAGTCACAGCCAGCAGAGAGCAGACCTGAGGGGACATGGTGACCTTGTAGATCAGGGGCTTGCAAATGGCCACATAGCGATCATAGGCCATCACTGTCAGCACATAGCACTCTGCATTGACAAAGAAGCAGTAGAAAAAGAGCTGAGTCATGCACCCTGCGTAGGAGATGGTGCTCCTCTTTGACACAAAGTTCACCAACAGTTTGGGGGTGATGACAGAAGAGTAACAGAGATCAATGCAGGATAAATTAAAGAGGAAATAGTACATGGGGGTGTGGAGGTGAGGAGTCAGTCTAATTAGAGTGATCAAGCCCAGGTTCCCTGCCAAGGTGACCATGTAAATTCCCAGGAAGAGGAAGAACAGGGGCAGCTTGATCTCCAGATGTTTAGTTAAACCCACAAGGATAAATTCAGTGACCAATGAGCCATTTCCAATATCCATTCTCTTCCAGTGGGATCTGAAAGAGGAGAGTCATATTTGAGGCAGAAGCCAGATTCCCTGTGCAATTCCACGCTCAGTCCCTTCCAGAACCAAGGAGCCCAAAGACTGCTGAGGTTTTGCTCTTTTATGGAACGCTTGATCTGGCTCTGCTCATACAAGGGAAGACAAGTACATGGGAGGCATCAATATAGCATCAAGTAACACTGTGTCAAAAGGTAAAGAAGTACAAACATTTTTCATCTTTTCTTTGCTCAATTTGTCACTAACACCTTTTATTCCTTCACCTGCTCAAGTTTATATTTGGTAATATTTACTCACCATACTCCATCTATCCTGCCTTGGCTACCAATCCTGACTGGACACTGTGTAGGGTGGAGATCAGGAGTGCTTGTCTACAGCAGAGATGGAGAAACAGACTCACAGAGATCTATTGCCTTTTCAAGTGTACACAGAAAGAAAGTCATTAAATCAAATATGAAACCTGGGTCTCCTGCATAAGAAATTCCCTAAGGGGTGGAAAGACTGGAGGTACTGCAAATACTGAAAGCCTAGCACTATGGCTCATCTCTGCTGTCCGCCTACAGAGACCCCTCTGAACCTCAGGTTCAGAACCGGGGAAATGGAAAAATCTGTTAGTTTCCAATGGCTGGAGGTTGTGAAAGACATAAAAACAGAAACAACTTGGTGCTCACTCTTCTTTGCCTACAGACACCAGAACTGCCCTGTGTTTACAGTTTCCTCTCCACCACTGCTATCCAAACGGGGAGAACTCTTCTGCTCGAGGAGGCGGTAAATCTGAAATTTACATTTACCTCTCCTCTTTGACACAAAGTTCACCAACAGTTTGGGGTGATGACAGAAGAGTAACAGAGATCAATGCAGGATAAATTAAAGAGGAAATAGTACATGGGGGTGTGGAGGTGAGGAGTCAGTCTAATTAGAGTGATCAAGCCCAGGTTCCCTGCCAAGGTGACCATGTAAATTCCCAGGAAGAGGAAGAACAGGGGCAGCTTGATCTCCAGATGTTTAGTTAAACCCACAAGGATAAATTCAGTGACCAATGAGCCATTTCCAATATCCATTCTCTTCCAGTGGGATCTGAAAGAGGAGAGTCATATTTGAGGCAGAAGCCAGATTCCCTGTGCAATTCCACGCTCAGTCCCTTCCAGAACCAAGGAGCCCAAAGACTGCTGAGGTTTTGCTCTTTTATGGAACGCTTGATCTGGCTCTGCTCATACAAGGGAAGACAAGTACATGGGAGGCATCAATATAGCATCAAGTAACACTGTGTCAAAAGGTAAAGAAGTACAAACATTTTTCATCTTTTCTCTGCTCAATTTGTCACTAACACCTTTTATTCCTTCACCTGCTCAAGTTTATATTTGGTAATATTTACTCACCATACTCCATCTATCCTGCCTTGGCTACCAATCCTGACTGGACACTGTGTAGGGTGGAGATCAGGAGTGCTTGTCTACAGCAGAGATGGAGAAACAGACTCACAGAGATCTATTGCCTTTTCAAGTGTACACAGAAAGAAAGTCATTAAATCAAATATGAAACCTGGGTCTCCTGCATAAGAAATTCCCTACGGGGTGGAAAGACTGGAGGTACTGCAAATACTGAAAGCCTAGCACTATGGCTCATCTCTGCTGTCCGCCTACAGAGACCCCTCTGAACCTCAGGTTCAGAACCGGGGAAATGGAAAAATCTGTTAGTTTCCAATGGCTGGAGGTTGTGAAAGACATAAAAACAGAAACAACTTGGTGCTCACTCTTCTTTGCCTACAGACACCAGAACTGCCCTGTGTTTACAGTTTCCTCTCCACCACTGCTATCCAAACGGGGAGAACTCTTCTGCTCGAGGAGGCGGTAAATCTGAACTAATCTTCCCCTCCTCCATCTCTGTGGAGGAGGCTCACAGCAGTTATAAACCTCAGTCTTTCACTTACTTTGGGAGTCAGTCAAATACAGATGGTGATTTTTAATTAAGGTTTTGCCCAGAGGTGATCATTAAACCACAAAAAGGAATACAAACAGCACACTTTGTTTTCAGCATAGTAATACATAGCATCATGTACATTATTTGCTTCTGAGCTTCAAGATCTAAGGGCTTGATAAAGAGGCTTTCCCAGGAGTCTCTGCTTAGTTCAAATCCTTGAGGAAATACAGATTTGAAATTGTTTGTGTGTGTACAATGACAATTTAACCTAAGTGTCTTTGGAAGCTCAATATTCTACCCATAATTTCACATTAGGAATTACATATTCCCCTGGGTAGAAAGAGTTTATCTCCCCCCCCCCTATTATTTCTTGTGCTTCTTTTACTTTTAGATACAATTGCCAACTCATAGGCTAATGATATTTTTTCAACCTATAAAAATATGACATGAACATACACATATTCCCACACATATATGTTTCTAACATAATGGCATAAATGATCATATGATGTGTATTATATATATTTAGATACATCACTTCCTTTTCCTTAGCACTCTTCTTTCTATATTATCTTCCCTCTATCCATCACCCTCAGTTATCCGTGTTTATAACCAAGAACACGTTTCTATACTTCCCTTCTTGCAGATGTAAAAAATAACTATTAGAGATTTTACAATTGATCATGAACTACATATTTTTGACCTCTTGTTTTTTTTCATCTAGCAAAACTTCACTAAAATGTCTCCAAAATTCTATGTTGTCGATATATCATAATCTATCCAACCACTCCATATTGATATCCAGGAGAATCAAACATGCTATTAGGGGACAGGAGTTTCCAACCTCTCCCTAGAAATTCTAGACTTCCATGGAGTGAAGAGGGGCTGGAGACTGGGTTCAATCACCAATAGCCAATAATTTAATATATAAGCCTATGTAATAAGACCGCCATAAAGCCACAAAATGGTGGTACTTCAAGAGCTTCTGTGCTGATGAAAATGTGGAGATGCTGAGAGAGCTGTACTTGAGGAGGGCATGGCAGCTCCACACTCTTTCTGCAAGCTTCACCCTATTCATCTCTTCTATTTGGATGCTCATCTGTATCCTATATCAGATCATTTTATAATAAACTGGTAAACATAAGTAAACTTTTCCTGAGTCACTCTCATTAATCATTAATCATCATTAGCTCATTAATCAAACTCAAGAAGGAGGTCTATGGGAAACATTCTAGCTTTAAGAGAAGAGTACTGGAATGTCAAGTGTATGTATGTACTATGTTGATTATTTAGCATTGCTGTTGGGTAGAAATTATGGATTTCTTAATGGGGAGTGGTTCAATGCATTACAATATATTTATAACATAGAATTTTGGAGAGATTTTAGTAAAGTTCTGTTAGATTAAAAAAAAAAAGCAAAGGGTCAAAAGTATTTAGTGTGTAATTAATTGTAAAATCTTTATAATTATAATTATTTTTTATATCCGTGAGCAGGAAAATATAGGAAAGTGTTCTTGATTATAAGCATGGATAACTGGGTGTAACTGACGGAGGGGAGATAATATAGAAGGAGAGTGCTATGAAAAAATACAAAGGAAGTGATTGCTTTAAAAATATAAAGCATGCATCATATGCCACGTGATCATTTATGTCATAATGTAGGAAACATATATGGGTGGGAAAATGTGTATGTTCATGTCGTATTTTTATAAGTTTTAAAAATTAGCTGTATAATCCCTAATGTGAAATTCTGAGCAGAATATTGAGCTTCCAAAGACACCAGGGTTAAATTATCTTCATATGTCATAAAGAATTTCATAAATCTCTATTTCCTCAAGGATTTGAACTATTCAGAGGCTCCTGGGAAAGCCTCTTTATCAAACCCTGAGACCCTGAAGCTCAGAAGCAAATAGTATATATGATGCTGTATATTACTATACTGAAAACAAAGCATGTTGTTTGGATCCCTATTTGTGGTTTAATGATCACCTCTGGGCAAAACCTTAATTAAAAATCATGATGTTTATCTGACTACTCTCAGATAAAGAAAAAGAAAACAAAAAAACAAACCTCATAAATGCTCTGAGCCCTCCACAGGATGGAGATGCTGAGAGCTGTACTTGAGGAGGGCATGGCAGCTCCACACTCTTTCTGCAAGCTTCACCCTATTCATCTCTTCTATTTGGATGCTCATCTGTATCCTATATCAGATCATTTTATAATAAACTGGTAAACATAAGTAAACTTTTCCTGAGTCACTCTCATTAATCATTAATCATCATTAGCTCATTAATCAAACTCAAGAAGGAGGTCTATGGGAAACATTCTAGCTTTAAGATAAGAGTACTGGAATGTCAAGTGTATGTATGTACTATGTTGATTATTTAGCATTGCTGTTGGGTAGAAATTATGGATTTCTTAATGGGGAGTGGTTCAATGCATTACAATATATTTATAACATAGAATTTCGGAGAGATTTTAGTAAAGTTCTGTTAGATTTAAAAAAAAAAAAGCAAAGGGTCAAAAGTATTTAGTGTGTAATTAATTGTAAAATCTTTATAATTATAATTATTTTTTATATCCATGAGCAGGAAAATATAGGAAAGTGTTCTTGATTATAAGCCTGGATAACTGGGTGTAACTGACGGAGGGGAGATAATATAGGAAGGAGAGTGCTATGAAAAAATAAAAAGGAAGTGATTGCTTTAAAAATATAAAGCATGCATCATATGCCATGTGATCACTTATGTCATAATGTAAGAAACATATATGGGTGGGAAAATGTGTATGTTCATGTCATATTTTTTATGTTTTAAAAATTAGCTGTATAATCCCTAATGTGAAATTCTGAGCAGAATATTGAGCTTCCAAAGACACCAGGGTTAAATTATCTTCATACATCATAAAGAATTTCATAAATCTCTATTTCCTCAAGGATTTGAACTATTCAGAGGCTCCTGGGAAAGCCTCTTTATCAAACCCTGAGACCCTGAAGCTCAGAAGCAAATAGTATATATGATGCTGTATATTACTATACTGAAAACAAAGCATGTTGTTTGGATCCCTATTTGTGGTTTAATGATCACCTCTGGGCAAAACCTTAATTAAAAATCATGATGTTTATCTGACTACTCTCAGATAAAGAAAAAGAAAACAAAAAAACAAACCTCATAAATGCTCTGAGCCCCTCCACACGGATGGAGGAGATGGGACTAGTTCATGAAAATTCCCAACATAGTGACCTATTTATAGAAAGGATAAGGCCATGATAATCACACTATGAATATATTCATTCAAAGATTAGTCACCAAATATTTTTTCAATCTCCAAGTAACTGAGTACAACAGATTCCCAGCTTCAGACTGTGGTCTATCCCAATCTCCAGAAAGGATGCTTCCCTAGGCAAGTGAAGTATAAATGCTCTAACCCAGTATCTGAGGGTGCTATACAATTATTGGTGAGTCACCTCTGAACTTGGAACACAACTGTGATACTTGATTCCAATTCAATCATTATGCTTTATAAGATTTCTGGTGATTGAACTACAGCCATTTTTTTTTTCTGTGATTAAGTGTATTTATTTTTATATATTCTAAAATTATTATCAGCACGTATCGTCAAAAGTAATAACTGGGGCTTCCCTGGTTGTCCAGTGGGTAAGGACACCACCTTGCATTGCAAGGGGAGCCGGTTAAATCCCTGGCCTGGGAAGATCCCACGTGCCGCGGAGCGGCTGGGCCGATGTGTCCAATCACCGAGCCGGCGCTCTGGAGCGCATGCGCCCAGAGCCGGTGCTTTGCGACAACAGAGGCCACTGCGATGTGAGGCCCACACGGGCCAAAAGAATAAAGATGGATGAAAATAGAGAAATGAAAGACCAATAGAAGTGGCCCGCCCAACCCCCTCCCTCCCCACCCAAACAAATAAGTATTGACTTAAGAAATTCTTTGAAGAATTTTTTAAATGTCTACTTTATGAAAAACGTAGCTAGGATCCAGAAAAAGAATTCAGCATTATTTACAATAGTCAGGACAGGAAAGCAACCTAGATGTCCATTGATGGATAAATTGATAAAGAAGCTGTGGTACATATACACAATGAAATATTACTCAACTATAAAAGGAAACACATTTGAGTCAGTTTTAATGAGGTGGATGAATCTACAGCCCATTATAAGGAATGAAGCCAGTCAGAAAGAGAAAGACAAATAACAGATATTAATGCATATATACATATGGAATCTGGGAAGATAGTATGGATGATCCTACTTGCAGAGCAGGAAAGGAGATACAAACATAAAAAAACAGACTTTTGATCCCCACACAGAACGGAATTTTAACATACAAAGGTACACATTTTGTACAGCAAAGCCCTACATATAAACGGACTACTTCATCTGATGCTAAAACGAATATACAAATAAAATGTCATCAAGATGGAGAAAACACCAAATGTGTCAGACTAAGGGAAAAATAATATATCTATCTTTAACATGGACATTTGTGGACATGATTATTGTCCAGGAATAATTTTAACCTTGTAATATTTATTTTGGAATGTACCCACGTGTAGGATGTAAGTCTGTTTAGTTGCTAAGTCGTGATCAGCTCTTTTATTACCCCATGGACTGTAGCCTCGTGGGTTCCTCCTCTGTCTACGGAATCCCCCAGGCAAGAATACTGAAGTGGCTTGATAAAGTCTACTGTATTGCATATGAAAATCTAAATGTATATCTGTCTCTTACATTCTTTGTTTATGTGTTAGGCACTTAGCAGTTATGAAATATGTGTTGTGTTCTATTCTGTTTTGTTTTTACATAAATAATGAATGGTGGAACCAATAATTATTATTTCTTTCTGAAATGTCTAGCTCAACCCTTGCTCTTAAGAGGTGAAATCCCAGAACCATGTACCTGGAAATGCTTGCAAATATGGAAAGTGGGTTGCATGCCCTGCAGTAGATGTTAGGCTACAATTTCACAAAACGCAAGATTTTAAGGCAATCTGTATGTGTTTGTGTCTGTGTCTGTGTGTGTTTGTAGGGAGGCTGTGTAAAAGAATGGAGGATAGAGTTAATAAAGTTAGGAAAGTTTCTTTCTGGTTAAACTGAGAGGACCATTTTCTGTAATTGTTCAGAGAGTCCATGCTTTCACACTGAATTGGGGGAGCTAAAAGTTAGAAATTAGTTATTTCTTCTAAAACTTTGCCAAATCTTAATGCATACAATGGCATTCAAACTTTTAAAATAACTTTTTCCTTAAATAACTGAAAGAATGAAACCTAATTTTAAAGAAAGCTTATTATTTATAAAAATGAAACAAATTTGATTTGTATTTTAAGGCTTCTTGAATGATTTTCAACAAATTTTAGCACATTTTTGGCATCTCAAATAATGATAAAATATATAATGGAGTAGATGGACCTCTGCAATGCCTACAAAGGTTCCCAAATAGTGTAATTATAATATGCTTATTTAGATATACTTTGGAAGTAAAAGCAAAGTATATTAAGAAACTAGACGTTTTTCTTGAAAAGATATATAACTGCAATATAAGGCAATAACTACTTTTAAGCTTTATTTTCACAAACAGGCAGTGAATATATGTTGGCAACCCATTATGTATAGGAGTAGGTGTATAAAGGCAAGAAAGCCCTTTGCCAAATGAAACATAAAGTGAAGTGCTTACAGACGCAAAATGGGATATACTTAACAGTCATTACAGAACCTTCCATCTCAGACATAAAAGGAGAAATAAATATTCTTGCTCAATAAACACTGGAGAGACAGGAAAGCCAAACATTGTCAGATTCATATTTCCAATGGCAAGAGGCAGATAAGACATCCCTAGTGACACTGTGTCAATCTAATGCTCACTGATTCCATCATCTATAGAGCAGTCCTCTATTCCTGGAGGAAAAACAGTTCAAAATCATAAAGAAAAAACCCAGATAAAATACTTTTCTTCTTACAAGTTTTTAGTAAGAGGGAAAAGATGATGAAAGGAAGTTGGGCAGCTGGTGAGGAGAGAAGATCTACTCTACAAAAACTGAAAATAAAGTGAGACAAGATTTAAATTTAAGAAACAAGACTGTCAATAAAATTATTATGATTAAACACAGAACTTTCCACTGTGACTAACTGTACGGAGAGATAGTTTCTAATCAGAACTATCTCCTACACAGAGTTTTTCTCAGAGCTATTTTCACATCTTTATTTCTCAAGCTGTAGATTAAGGGGTTCATCATGGCAACCACATTGGTGTAAAAGAGAGAAGAAATCTTTCTCTCATTCATAGACCCAGAGGAAGATGGTTTGAGATACATAAATATACATGATCCAAAGAACAGAGAAACAGCAATGATGTGGGAACTGCAGGTGCTGAAAGCTTTGGACCTGCCTTCCATGGAGTGGACGTGGAGGATGTTAGAGAGGATAAGACCATAAGAGATAACTATTATGAGATTAGGCACAATGATGTTGATGCCTGCCACAGTAAAAATTTCCAGCTCATTGACATAGGTGCTTGTGCAGGAGAGCTGGAACAGAGGGTGAATGTCACAGAAATAATGGTTGATGGTATTGGCATCACAGAAGGTCAGCCTCAACATGCATCCAGTGTGAGCCATGGCACCAGAAAAGGCCATCAAGTAGGAACCAAGCATAAGACTGGAACACACTTTAGGGGACATGACAACATTATACAAAAGTGGGTTACAGATGGCCACATAGCGATCATAGGCCATCGATGTCAACACATAGATCTCAGAAATACAGAAAAAACAGAAAAAGTAGAGCTGAGTCATGCATCCCATGTAAGAAATAATATTCTTCTGTGATACAAAGTTAATCAGCATTTTGGGTGCAAATACAGAAGAATAACTGAGGTCTATGAAGGACAAGTTAAAGAGAAAGAAGTACATGGGGGTGTGTAGGTGTGAATTCAGCCCAATTAAGATTATCAAGCCCAAATTCCCCAGTAGAGTGACCATATACATTCCCCCAGGAGGAAAAACAGTTCAAAATCATAAAGAAAAAACCCAGATAAAGTACTTTTCTTCTTACAAGTTTTTAGTAAGAGGGAAAAGATGATGAAAGGAAGTTGGGCAGCTGGTGAGGAGAGAAGATCTACTCTACAAAAACTGAAAATAAAGTAAGACAAGATTTAAATTTAAGAAACAAGACTGTCAATAAAATTATTATGATTAAACACAGAACTTTCCACTGTGACTAACTGTACGGAGAGATAGTTTCTAATCAGAACTATCTCCTACACAGAGTTTTTCTCAGAGCTATTTTCACATCTTTATTTCTCAAGCTGTAGATTAAGGGGTTCATCATGGCAACCACATTGGTGTAAAAGAGAGAAGAGATCTTTCTCTCATCCATAGACCCAGAGGAAGATGGTTTGAGATACATAAATATACAAGATCCAAAGAACAGAGAAACAGCAATGATGTGGGAACTGCAGGTGCTGAAAGCTTTGGACCTGCCTTCCATGGAGTGGGTGTGGAGGATGTTAGAGAGGATAAGACCATAAGAGATAACTATTATGAGATTAGGCACAATGATGTTGATGCCTGCCACAGTAAAAATTTCCAGCTCATTGACATAGGTACTTGTGCAGGAGAGCTGGAACAGAGGGTGAATGTCACAGAAATAATGGTTGATGGTATTGGCATCACAGAAGGTCAGCCTCAGCATGCATCCAGTGTGAGCCATGGCACCAGAAAAGGCCATCAAGTAGGAACCAAGCATAAGACTGGAACACACTTTAGGGGACATGACAACATTATACAAAAGTGGGTTACAGATGGCCACATAGCGATCATAGGCCATCGATGTCAACACATAGATCTCAGAAATACAGAAAAAACAGAAAAAGTAGAGCTGAGTCATGCATCCCATGTAAGAAATAATATTCTTCTGTGATACAAAGTTAATCAGCATTTTGGGTGCAAATACAGAAGAATAACTGAGGTCTATGAAGGACAAGTTAAAGAGAAAGAAGTACATGGGGGTGTGTAGGTGTGAATTCAGCCCAATTAAGATTATCAAGCCCAAATTCCCCAGTAGAGTGACCATATACATTCCCAGAAACAGGCAGAACAGGGGAATTTGGAGATCTGGTTGGTCAGTTAATCCCAACAGAATGAATTCAGTCACAAAAGAATAGTTTCCAAGAGTCATTCTTCTTTAAGGAAATCTGTGGACACAGGAGAAAAGGGTAACATTAAAAAACAACTTAGTTCTTCCCATAATATCTCATCCTATAATAGAGTGTATACACGGGCAATGCATGAGCCTAGACCCTACCCAGACCCATGGAATCTACCTTTGCCATTACCATGATACCCAGTGAAATGAACTTTCACTTTATCAGAGCTTTTATAAGCTAATATATCAAAGACATCATAAATGTAGCCTACAGCAGGAAGACCACAGGCAAAGATGACTCTAGAAAAAACAAGGGAGAAGACCTATTGACTATGACAGAATTATAGCACTTTCATCTCAACGTTTCCTTCTTCACTTGGAACTCTCCCCTCACCAGTAAAATGGGAGGCAGTGAGTTCATCAACCTGGAGCCGAACTCTAACGCAAATTAGGCTTGACTGGTAAAAACCAGAACACTGTTTCTAATCCAAAATGAAGGCGCCAGAATTTTCCTGAGTTCAAGTTACTTCCCCTGTCAAATAATAAAAGTCACAAAAGTAGAAGACTGACAGTTCCACCCACCTAGAGGAAACTTCCTGATTGATACACCCTTTGATCTCCTTCTGAATATTCTCTGATCAATCTCCCGAAGAGATTTTTTTCCCACTAGCTTCACTTGTCTCAGAACCACACAAAATGAATAAGACTGGGCCTATTTAGGTCCCTGGAGTTTCATCTCAAAACAAGGGATATTTGTTGTAAATTGAATTTAGAAACTCACCCTGTTTATTTCAGGAAACCTCAGGGCTGGCTCCCTTATTGTAGTAGGTCTCTATCCTGTTGTTATTGGAAATGCAAATTCAAATTCTTGAGGCTTGATTCCTTTGGCTCTAAGGGGGATGACCTAGACTTCAATCAATACATTCCTTGGAAATCTTTCTTAACTGATATAATATCTGATAACTATTTTCAGTCCTTTTGAGCAGCAGAGA
Organism: Tragulus kanchil; assembly: GCA_022376925.1. Lineage (NCBI taxonomy): Eukaryota > Metazoa > Chordata > Mammalia > Artiodactyla > Tragulidae > Tragulus > Tragulus kanchil. Next base: position 153,330,620 of record JAIOJX010000006.1, read on the forward strand.
AAAACATGGGGTGTGTAGGTGTGAATTCAGCCCAATTAAGATTATCAAGCCCAAATTCCCCAGTAGAGTGACCATATACATTCCCAGAAACAGGCAGAACAGGGGAATTTGGAGATCTGGTTGGTCAGTTAATCCCAACAGAATGAATTCAGTCACAAAAGAATAGTTTCCAAGAGTCATTCTTCTTTACAGAAATCTGTGGACACAGGAGAAAAGGGTAACATTAAAAAACAACTTAGTTCTTCCCATAATATCTCATCCTATAATAGAGTATATACACGGGCAATGCATGAGCCTAGACCCTACCCAGACCCATGGAATCTACCTTTGCCATTATCATGATGCCCAGTGAAATGAACTTTCACTTTATCAGAGCTTTTATAAGCTAATATATCGAAGACATCACAAATGTAGCCTACAGCAGGAAGACCACAGGCAAAGATGACTCTAGAAAAAACAAGGGAGAAGACCTGTTGACTATGACAGGATTATATCACTTTCATCTCAACGTTTCCTTCTTCACTTGAACTCTCCCCTCACCAGTAAAATGGGAGGCAGTGAGTTCATCAACCTGGAGCCGAACTCTAACGCAAATTAGGCTTGACTGGTAAAAACCAGAACACTGTTTCTAATCCAAAATGAAGGCGCCAGAATTTTCCTGAGTTCAAGTTACTTCCCCTGTCAAATAATAAAAGTCACAAAAGTAGAAGACTGACAGTTCCACCCACCTAGAGGAAACTTCCTGATTGATACACCCTTTGATCTCCTTCTGAATATTCTCTGATCAATCTCCCGAAGAGATTTTTTTCCCACTAGCTTCACTTGTCTCAGAACCACACAAAATGAATAAGACTGGGCCTATTTAGGTCCCTGGAGTTTCATCTCAAAACAAGGGATATTTGTTGTAAATTGAATTTAGAAACTCACCCTGTTTATTTCAGGAAACCTCAGGGCTGGCTCCCTTATTGTAGTAGGTCTCTATCCTGTTGTTATTGGAAATGCAAATTCAAATTCTTGAGGCTTGATTCCTTTGGCTCTAAGGGGGATGACCTAGACTTCAATCAATACATTCCTTGGAAATCTTTCTTAACTGATATAATATCTGATAACTATTTTCAGTCCTTTTGAGCAGCAGAGAAAAACAAAGCCTTTTATTATCACACTTGCTACTTGACTAGACACATAAGATTCCCTGTGAGTGTGATGATGTAATGGACTTGGTTAAAAACAGAGTAAGAAGCTCCCTCAGTCTCTTCCCCAGGGAGTGGATTAGATGTGTCAGTGCGTCACTCAGTTGCGTCTGACTCTTTGTGACCCCATGGACTAGAGCCTGCCAGGCTCCTCTGTTCCACGGAATTCTCCAGGCAAGAATACTAGAGTGGGTTGCCATTTCCTCCTCCATGAAATTAGGTGAATAAAGGAAATAAGGTGATTGTTTATCTATCCTGGATCATGATCTTTAGTTCCTTAAGGACTTCACAATATTTCACTCATTTTCACTTTTCTCTAGGGATTGTACATCCCTCAGTGAAGATCCGAAGTGAATTTCCATCTCCTCATTATCTTCACCTCTGAAGGGGAAGCTACTACATAGTTTTATTCCCTTTTTATGTCCATTTCCTAAACATATTTTCTTCAAGGGTCCTATCCTAATTTCAGATTTCCATATTTCTTTACCTGAAGTATTTCAGGGATAACAGTTAATTACTTCAGTTGTTCTCTCTGCGATATCCCTGAAAGAATTTACAATGTTGTATACCCCTTCTATAGTTTATACTTTCAAACATTTACTTGAAATTTCTAGCTGACTCTCCTGCTAGGGCATTTTATGTAACATTTAAGTAACTGAGGTTATCAATTTCTTCTCATCATAGGAAAAAGTAAGGACTATGGAATTAGAGACAGTGTTATGAATCTTTATTTCCTTCTTCCACTGTTACAAACTATAACACTTCAAGTAAGTTACTTAATTTATTGGTTCAACTCTGTAAAATGGGGTAAAGATAGCATCTCTTTCACTGATCTGTTGTATTAATTAAATAAAATCTAACAAAATGGTTGAGACAGTGCTTCACATATGGTGAGTAGTCAATGAATGTTACCTGTCATTATTACTGTTCTTGTGAATTGCATCTTCATCATACACATCAGACCGTTGGCCCTAAATCGCCATGTTCCTCTATAAACTGTAAATTCTATAAGGAAAAATATTTCTTCTGTTTTGTTTACTACTTCTCTTCTGGAGCTAAGAACAGTGCACTGAATATAGAAATAATTCAATTAATATTTCTGAAAATCATGTTGTTCTTTGCCTGAGTATATTGAAAAGATAGCCAGCATTTCTCTTATATTAAGAATAGCATTGAGCTTCCCTGGTGGTCCAGTGGGTAAGGATACCACCTTGCAGTGCAAGGGGCACCGGTTTGATCCCTGGCCTGGGAAGATCCCACGTGCCGCGGAGCGGCTGGACCGGTGTGTCCAATGACTGAGCCAGAGCTCTGGAGCGCATGCACCCAGAGCTGGTGCTCTGCAGCAACAGAGGCCACTGTGATGGGAGGCCCCCACAGTCCAAAGAACAAAGATGGAAATAAATGAAAGACCAATAAAAGAAGCCAAAATTAAAAAAAAAAAAAAAACCACAATGACTTCCATCCATGTACTTCAGCCCCCACACAACTTCTGGCTTTCTATGTTTAAACTATAGTGTTGAACAATGGCTCTTAACTATTATTTTAGCATTTTCTCAAATACCCCTTCTTCCTTAGCCATGAACACTACTAGTATGTTCTGAAAGCACAGCTCTGTCCCTCCCCAGTTCAAGCACTTTTGACAGTCCTCCATTATCCCCTTGAATCTTGACACTATGTAGCAAGAATATAATTACAATAACCACGATTAAGTCTTGGTTAAAACTAAAGAAGAAATTAATCCAGATTTATTTTTTATGAGAATCTATGAAAGTACCATTTTGACTGAAGTATTTTGCCTACCTTAAGTATTGTACAAACATTTAACATTCTCAAAAATCCAAAAAAGAAAGTTGGAGGCTGTTGTTTATTTCTTGAGAACACTCTATTAACTTGGAAGTTTCAGCTTATTTTAGAAATAATATTTCTGTGTGAAAAAAAATGCTTCTATTTACCTGCAGATTACTTATACTTTTTTCGTAGAGTAAAATGGTTGAGACAGTGCTTGACATATGGTGAGTAGTCAATGAATGTTACCTGTCATTATTACTGTTCTTGTGAATTCCATCTTCATCATACACATCAGACCGTTGGCCCTAAATCGCCATGTTCCTCTATAAACTGTAAATTCTATAAGGAAAAATATTTCTTCTGTTTTGTTTACTACTTCTGTTCTGGAGCTAAGAACAGTGCACTGAATATAGAAATAATTCAATTAATATTTCTGAAAATTATGTTGTTCTTTGCCTGAGTATATTGAAAAGATAGCCAGCATTTCTCTTATATTAAGAATAGCATTGAGCTTCCCTGGTGGTCCAGTGGGTAAGGATACCACCTTGCAGTGCAAGGGGTGCCGGTTCGATCCCTGGCCTGGGAAGATCCCACGTGCCGCGGAGCGGCTGGACCCATGTGTCCAATGACTGAGCCAGAGCTCTGGAGCACATGCCACCCGGAGCTGGTGCTCTGCAGCAACAGAGGCCACTGTGATAGGAGGCCCCCACAGTCCAAAGAACAAAGATGGAAATAAATGAAAGACCAATAAAAGAAGCCAAAATTAAAAAAAAAAAAAAAAGAATAGCATCTATGACCACAATGACCTCCATCCATGTACTTCAGCCCCCACACAACTTCTGGCTTTCTATGTTTAAACTATAGTGTTGAACAATGGCTCTTAACTATTATTTTAGCATTTTCTCAAATACCCCTTCTTCTTTAGCCATGAACACTACTAGTATGTTCTGAAAGCACAGCTCTGTCCCTCCCCAGTTCAAGCACTTTTGACAGTCCTCCATTATCCCCTTGAATCTTGACACTATGTAGCAAGAATATAATTACAATAACCACGATTAAGTCTTGGTTAAAACTAAAGAAAAAATTAATCCAGATTTATTTTTTATGAGAATCTATGAAAGTACCATTTTGACTGAAGTATTTTGCCTACCTTAAGTATTGTACAAACACTTAACATTCTCAAAAATCCAAAAAAGAAAGTTGGAGGCTGTTGTTTATTTCTTGAGAACACTCTATTAACTTGGAAGTTTCAGCTTATTTTAGAAATATATATTTCTGTGTGAAAAAAAATTGCTTCTATTTACCTGCAGATTACTTATATCTAGTAGAAGAATGGGGAAGAATATCATTCCTTGTTACATTCTCCTATTAGTAAAAAATAGAGCATCAAACTCTCAAGAAATAGTCATCAAACTGCTCACAAAAGGAATGGTTCTCCACAAATGATTTGTGCTTCCACAATTATGTGATTTCTTTATTTAATATTTTGGCATGGCAACTCCTAAGAGAGAGATGGAACAGATCACTAGGCACTGAATTTCTGATGAGTCAAGGTCAAGATTATGCCATTTGAAATTTTAATTTTAGGTTTGTTTTGAAACTTCTTCTTAGCTCTCTGCCTCTTATTTAGAATCTTCCAAATATATCATATTAATATAGTATTTAAATCTACTAATCTACCAAAATTAGATAGTGAAAGGTAGATAGATGTTGTAACACTTTGGAAAAGAATCCAAGGATAAGAGAAAATTATGAATTATATGAATTGAGGTGTGAAATCCCTCCCAGGAAACTTTGCACATGCTTATGATATTAAAAAAGAGAGAAAGAGAGATGTTAAGATCTCTTCAGGGGCATCTTTGTTCCAGCCCTGGCTCTCCATCTCAAAGAAACTCTGATTATAAACAATAAACATTCAAGTCGAAGTCATGATACATTATATACTACAGGCTGATGCTTCCTTTTTAAAATTGGAGTATAATTGCTTTAACATACTGTGTTGACCTCTGCCACTGGCTATGTTTCTGAGACCTGAAATAAAGAGAAAGCAACAGAAAGAGAAGCACCAATCCACAGCTCAAGTGATCAGTGCTGAGTTTTCATGTCTCTTCAGAACCAATTGGCCATATTTGAGTGCCATTTCTTTTCCTCAGACAGTTCCATTGCCAGAAATTTCAGATCAAAGAATGGAAATCTTGTGGGAAAAGTCAATTATTGATCACATTTTTCAAAAATAGGACTCAGAAATGCATCCTAGTAAATCCCACAATGTAACAGTATATGCATTATTTTGTTATTATTTGCTGAGGAGACATATAGAAAAAGAATCCTTCTGATACTGATGTGAAAGAATTGTTCTGATTATATTTTCATTTAAAAGTTCTATGATTTTAGCTCCTACAGATTTAATTTTTAATCCATTTGAGTTTATTTTTTATGTGGTATGAGAAACTGGTGCAATTTGATTCTTTTCCATGTTGATGTCTCTTTTTATCAATAACCTTTATTGACAATGCTATCATTGTCACACTGTAGATTCTTTATTCTTTTGTCATAGATTAAATTGCCATGTAAGTGTGGGTTTAAATCTAGGCTGTCTATGTTATTCCATTGATCTCCATTTGTTTTTGTGACAGCACCATATGAAAAGATTACTATAGCTTTGTTGTGTAGTCTGAAATCAGGGAGTATGATACTTCCAACTTTGTTCTTCTTTTTAAATATTGTTTAGCTAATTCAGGGTATTTTCTGGTTCTATACAAATTTCAGAATTATTTGTTCCAGCTATATGAAAAGTGACATTGAATTTTGATAGGAATTGCACTGAATCTGTCTAATGTCATGGGTATTATGGTAATTTTAACAACATTAATTTCTCTAAACAATGTGTATGATATATATTTCCACTTATTAGTTTCATCTTCAATTTCTTTTACCACTGTATTATAATTATCTTAGTACAGGCAATTACCTCTGTATTAAGATTTAGGTCTAGATATTTAAATCTTTTTGATGGAATTTTAAATGGAATTGCTTTCTGAATTCCCCTTTTGGTTAGTTCCTTATTGTTGTATAGAGATGCAATAAATTTCTGTATTTCAATTTTGTTTCCTACAAATTTGCCAGATTCACTGATGTGCTCTAATAGCTTTTGGTTGGTATCTTTCAGCTTTAGTAAGAGCAATTGTAAACGCTGTATGTTCTCTTTGTTGATACTTGAAGTGAATTAATTCAGCTTGATGTTAGATAGACTTTACTCAGTCAAGGTGATCCCATCATCTTACTATTCACAGAGGGACATGGAAATTCTAGTCTTGGAATGAGAAACTTTCCAAAGTTGAGAGGAATTTCAATGTCCAAAAGTCCTTATTTTGTACAGCCTTCATCTGATCCTAAAATGAATGTATAGTGAAATATTATAATGATGGAGAAATGCTTTAAAAAACCCTTTTTAGAATCCTTCTGATACTGATGTGAAAGAATTGTTCTGATTATATTTTCATTTAAAAGTTCTATGATTTTAGCTCCTACAGATTTAATTTTTAATCCATTTGAGTTTATTTTTTATGTGATATGAGAAACTGGTGCAGTTTGATTCTTTTCCATGTTGATGTCTCTTTTTATCAATAACCTTTATTGACAATGCTATCATTGCCACACTGTAGATTCTTTATTCTTTTGTCATAGATTAAATTGCCATGTAAGTGTGGGTTTAAATCTAGGCTGTCTATGTTATTCCATTGATCTCCATTTGTTTTTGTGACAGCACCATATGAAAAGATTACTATAGCTTTGTTGTGTAGTCTGAAATCAGGGAGTGTGATACTTCCAACTTTGTTCTTTTTAAATATTGTTTAGCTAATTCAGGGTATTTTCTGGTTCTATACAAATTTCAGAATTATTTGTTCCAGCTATATGAAAAGTGACATTGAATTTTGATAGGAATTGCACTGAATCTGTCTAATGTCATGAGTATTATGGTAATTTTAACAACATTAATTTCTCTAAACAATGTGTATGATATATATTTCCACTTATTAATTTCATCTTCAATTTCTTTTACCACTGTATTATAATTATCTTAGTACAGGCAATTACCTCTGTATTAAGATTTAGGTCTAGATATTTAAATCTTTTTGATGGAATTTTAAATGGAATTGTTCTCTGAATTCCCCTTTTGGTTAGTTCCTTATTGTTGTATAGAGATGCAATAAATTTCTGTATTTTAATTTTGTTTCCTACAAATTTGCCAGATTCACTGATGTGCTCTAATAGCTTTTGGTTGGTATCTTTCAGCTTTAGTAAGAGCAATTGTAAACGCTGTATGTTCTCTTTGTTGATACTTGAAGTGAATTAATTCAGCTTGAATTTAGATAGACTTTACTCAGTCAAGGTGATCCCATCATCTTACTATTCACAGAGGGACATGGAAATTCTAGTCTTGGAATGAGAAACTTTCCAAAGTTGAGAGGAATTTCAATGTCCAAAAGTACTTATTTTGTACAGCCTTCATCTGATCCTAAAATGAATGTATAGTGAAATATTATAATGATGGAGAAAACATCAACTGTCCGAGACTTAGGGGAAAATACTGTGTCTGTCTTCAACACAGTATTCACTGACATAACCAACTTTCAGGAATAATTGCAACCATGCAAGATCTATTTTGGAATCTACCTACATGCAGGATGGAAATGTACGACATTGCATTATGAAAATCCAACTTTATAACTACTCCCATCCCTTTGTTCATGACCCAGACATTCAACACATTCCTATATGTTGCTAGACCTTTAGGTATAAACTATGTATTGTGTTTTATTTTTTCACATACATAAGTGAAAGTTGAAGCAGTAAGGATTTCTGCTTCCTGAATTCAGTAAATATTTCCTACTCAATCTTTATCTCAGGACTAAAACCGGAAACATATCCCTGAATGTGCCTGCAAAGATGAAAAGTAGGTTGCATGTCACACAGTAGATGTTAGATACTGATATCATAAAATATATTTGCAGGCACCATGTCCGTGTGTGTGTGTGTGTTCATGTGTAGGGAGGTTGTATGAAGAAGAGTGGACGATGGAATTAATAAAGTTGGAAATTTTTCTTTATGTTTTAACTAAGACATCTGTTTCCTGTTATTGCTTAGAAAAACCCATGATTTCTCACCGAACTGGAAAAACCTCCTTGCTGTTACTGCAGACACAGATGAAACTCATGGCTTCACTGTTTAACTCTCAACTGTGCGTGCATGCGTGATGAGTCACTTCAGTCGTGTCTGACTCTTTGTGACCCTACGTAATGTGGCCTGCCAGGCTCCTCGGTCCATGGGATCCTCCAGGCAAGAACACTGCAGTAGTGCCATGATCTCCTCCAGGGGATATTCCTGACCACGTGATCGAACCAGTGTCTCTTAATGTCTCCTGCATTGGCATCCAGGGGGTTTTTTATTATTTTTTTTTTCTTTTTTACCACTAGTGCCATTTGGGAACCCCCCCTCAACTGTACAACTTCAAAAGAATTCCTCTCCTAACTTCTTTAGTGCATAAGACAAGAAAGCCAACATTATAAAGGATAAATCTATGTTATACATGTCAAAACCCTAACTTCATTCCCCTGCTTTTAGTGAAGTTCAAAGTGATACACACACCTTGAGTTTCTAACAAGTTATAATTAAATTACTCCCTTTGAAACTTGGCCGAACATAACATATACAAGCAGTTTTCCAAAATAACCTGAAAGAATAAACCTAATTTGAAAGAAAATGAATTTTTTCTAAAAATGAAACAAATTTTTATTAAAGGATTTGACCAGTACTAACACATTTTTGGCAACACAAATAATGATAAAATACACAATGGAGTAGAAGGAATTCTGAAAACGCTCCAAAATCGAGTAATTTTGATACGCTTTTCTCTCAATAAGGAAAACGATTTCAGAAAACACTAAGCAAATAAAACAAAAGAAACACAAAACTAGATCAACTATTTTATATAAACACAACTTGGTAAGTGAAAATCATACATGTATATATATATATATATATTGATATTTGGACTGTGGTATGAACGGTCATTTAAAACCGTAAATCAAAGATTTAGTAAGGAGTTAAAACTGTCAGGAAATGCTGAACATCCAAAAAGAAAACAAGAAACATGCAGTGTTGCTAAATTCGCAGTATCTAACTCCTGAGTAGAAATTAGAAACAAATAAAACAGAACACATTATTAAACTTATCTTACAAAATATTGGACTTGCTACTTGATTAAAGCTTAAGCATTTTAGAGTAATCATATCCCCTTATTTACTAAAAAAATCAACATCTTATTTTAGAAAAGATATTGACATAACTTGATTTATTCATCAAATGTTTCTATCAAATTATCACTGTTCTAAGAGCAGTTTGAGGACTTTACCTTAAAAGCCACGAGGAAGTAACATATGGAAGCCACCAAAAGCAGGAGTGATTCAGTTTTATCCAGGCTGCACCCAAAGGATTAGGAGGTTGGTGGGTTTAATTTTTTTTTTTTTACAATAAAATAACTTAAGTTCTTATCCTACTCATAGAAATTCTGTTTTCTCCATAATATTTCTAGGGTCTTCCAGATAAAAAGAGGCAAATCGTAAAAGCAGGCTTTTATTTTCCAGATTTATTTCTACTTCTTATCCATAATTTGAGTTTAAACTACTAATCACTATTTTAACTTCTGAAAAAATGTCCTCTCTCTAACTTATTCCTCAAACGTAGCTAAAACTTTTCTACCCCTTACTCAAAACATCATGAATTTATGAAAGCTTTATGAACTATATAATAACAGTACTAAATGGAATATGACAAAAATCTATGTTAAAATGCACTTTCTAACCCTCACGAGCACTACCCACAGGCAATTTTTATTTACTGGAAATGTGTCTTGTTGATTCTTTGCCTCAGGACGAGATTCTGGGCTCCCTCATTCCCATGTACTGCTCTCTGAATTACAAACTCTTGCAAGTATTCCAAGTTTTGTTTTTCTTAATTTTGTAGAAGAAATAATGTTCTTATTTCAGCCAATAATCTCACCAGTATACCAGCTCCAAAAGCCTCCTCATTTCCCAAAACAGCAATAAAACTCAATAAACTGTTTTCCTAAACAAAAACATAACCAAAAAACCAATACCCATACTAAGAGAAATTCATGTATCACCCTGGGCTGGAACAAACCATAATCAACTTTCAAATTACAGTATTTTCTCCTGTGCCATATTTACTTAAACAAAAATAAAAAAATAAAATAGAAATAATGTATACTAAGAAGATCAGTAGATTTTAAACAGTAAGACTTAATTTAGTCTAGATGTTCTCATGAAAAAATATAACTGTACTCTAAAGCAATAACTACTCTGAACTTTACCCTCTCATCCAGGCAATATATTTTAACAATTCTTGATGAGCAGAACTGGGTGTGAAAAGAAAAGGAAATTCTTAGTGAAGCTTAATGTGTAGTGTTTACAGTTGCAAAGTGGTTTATACTAAAAAGTCATTATGGGACGTTCCATTTTAGGCATGAAATGAGATACATTCTTCTCAAGGAAGACGGAAAGGAAAGGAAGAGAAAACATTGTCTGATTCATGCTTAGAATGGCAAGAATGGTAGACAAGGCATCCCTAATGACAATAGGTCTCCCTAATGTTTCCTGATTATATCATCAGTAGCCAACTCTTCTATTTCCAGAGGGGGAAAAAGTTCAAATGTAAAGAAAAAACTCAGAGATAAAGATTTTGCCTAAAAGTAACAATAAATTGGAGACAGAAAAGAAAACTGTACAAATGGTAAGGAAAGACAAAAGACCAACTCTGCAAAAAGGAAAAACAAATTGATAGAAAATTCATTTATTTCAACATGGTGAGAAAGATATAAGATAAGGAGACTGTCAACAATAATATTGTGATTAAGCACAGAACCTGGACCTAAGACTACCCAAATAGAGAGATACTCTTGCTAATCAAAACTGTCTCCTACTCAGAGTTTTTCTCAGAGCCATTTTCACATCTTTATTTCTCAAGCTGTAGATTAAGGGGTTCATCATGGCAACCACATTGGTGTAAAACACAGAAGAGATTTTTCTCTCATCCATAGACTCAGCAGAAGATGGTTTGAGATACATAAATGAACACGATCCAAAGAACAGACAAACAGCAATGATGTGGGAACTGCAGGTGCTGAAGGCTCTGGACCTGCCCTCCGTGGAGCTGATATGGAGGATGCTGCAGAGGATGAGACCATAAGAGACAAAGATGGTGAGACTGGGCACAGTGATGTTGATGCCTCCCACAATGAAAACTACCAGCTCATTGACGTAGGTACTTGTGCAGGAGAGCTGGAGCAGAGGGAGGATGTCACAGAAATAATGGTTGATGGCATTTACATCACAGAAAGTCAGCCTCAACATGCATCCAGTGTGAGCCATGGCACCAGAAAAGGCCATCAAGTAGGAACCAAGCATAAGGCTGGAACACACTTTAGGGGACATGACAACATTATACAAAAGTGGTTTACAGATGGCCACATAACGGTCATAGGCCATTGATGTCAACACATAGCATTCAGAAATGACAAAAAAACAGAAGAAATAGAGCTGAGTCATGCACCCCATGTAAGATATAATATTCTTCTTTGATGTGAAGTTAATCAGCATTTTGGGTGTAAAAACAGAAGAATAACTGAGGTCCGTGAAAGACAAGTTAAAGAGGAAGAAGTACATGGGGGTGTGTAGGTGTGAATTTAGCACAATTAGGATTATCAAACCCAAATTTCCCATCACAGTGACCACATACATTCCTAGAAAGAAGAACAGCAGGGGGAGTTGGAGCTCTGGTTGGTCTGTTAATCCCAAGAGAACGAATTCAGTCACAAAAGAGCTATTTCCAGGAGTCATTCTTCTCTAAGGGAATCTGTGGACACAGGAGACAGGTTTACATTAGAGAACAACTCGGCGCCACAGAGCCTTATCCTTCAAGGGAGGGTAAACCCTGGGAATGTCAGAGACTAGTTCTACCTATTCCCACAGAATCTGCCTTTACCTTTATCAGGATACAGAGTGATGTGGACTTGTATAAGTTAAATACAGCCAAGGGCATTACAAACGTAGCCTCCAGAGTGTGGTCATTTCCAAACATAACTGCTACAAAATCAAGGGGCAAGAAGGATAGATCGGAACAGAGCTCCCTAATGTCTCTATACATTCTCTGATGAGCCTCTAACAGACCCACCAGTTTCATCTGAATTTCACATCTGCACAAAATGAGAAAGAGTAGGCATGTATTAGGTCCCTGTACTTTTGACTCAACACAGGGAATAAGTATATACATTGAATTCAGAAACTCACCCTCTTAATTCAGAAAACCTCAGGGCTGGCTTCCTTGTCCTTGGTCTTTGCCTACTTAGGATTGGAAATGTAATTTCACGTTCCTGGGGCTTGATTTCTTTGATTCTGAGAGGAGCTGTCCTAGAGGTAGGCCTGAGAAACCTTTCTGAACTACTGTAATTTCTGATAATCACTTCAGTCCTTCCAAGCAGATGAGAAAATAAAGCCTTTTTAATCACATGTGCTACTTGATTAGACACAGAAGATTCAACGTGAGTGCAAGGATGCAATGCACTTGGTTAAAAAGAGGCTAGAAGCTTGCTGACTCTTTTCCCCAGGGAGCAGATCAAATATAGAAAAGGGAATAAGGAAATTATATAATCTTGGATCATAATCCGTCTTTTTTTCCCTGGAGACTTACTCTTTCACTCCTTTTCATTTCAGGTATTGTACATCACTCAGTGCAGAGCCGAAGTCAATTCCCATTTCTTCATTATCTTCACCTCTGAAGGGAAAGCTACTACACTGTTTCATTATTCCCTCTTCATTCCCACTCTCCAAACTGACATATTTTCTGTGAGGTTCCTATTTCTAGATTTACTTATTTCCTTATCTGAAAATTTTCAACTGTTGAGGTAACTCATTCCAGTTCTTCTTGCTCTGAAATACTTCTGAAACAATTTACAATGTTGTATTTTTCTATGGTGCTTCCCCAGTGGCTCAGTGGTTAAAAAAAAAAAAAAAAAATCTACCTGCCAATGCAAGAGATGCAGGTTTGACCCCTGGGTCAGGAAGATCCCCTGGAGAAGGAACGGAAACCCATTTCAGCATTTTTGCCTGGAAATTCCATGGACAGAGGAGCCTAATGGGTTAGAGTCTATGGTGCTGAAGACAGTCAGACAGACTAAACAGCAACATGTTCCTTAGATAGCTGTATAAAAAACATACCTGAAATTTCTACCCAATTCTCCCAATGGGTCATTTTTTGTAACATGTCAGTAATTGAGGTTATGAATTTACCACTCATCATAGAAAAGAGTAGGGGATATGGAGTTAAGAGAGTTTTGTGAATATCAATTTCCTACTTAAAAACTATAATTCTTTGGGCAAGTGACTTAATCATTCTGCTGGTGGTGGTAAAATCACATCTCTTTTATAGGGCTACTGTGTTAATTAAATGAAATAAGTTCAAGTAAACTGGTTAAAAAACTGCCTGGCATATGATACTCAATAAATGTCAGCTTTCATCATTCATGTTCTCGTAAATTCCACTAGATTCTCGACCATAACACTCATCAGACTTTTCTATCATCAACACCTATGTTCCTCTATAAACTGTAAATTCTATAAGGAAAACCATTGCTTCTATTTTGTTTACTATTTGCCTCCTAGAGTAATGAGTGAATGAGTGTTTTTGTGCTTCTTTATCTTTACTTAGAGTCTCAGAAACAGAGTCAGATGGCTTCTAGCGATTATTTTTAGCATTTTCCAACATACTCACTCTTATTTAGCCATAAATACTGGTCTGAAATCATTGTTCTTTCTCTCCCTAGCTCAAGTACCTTCAACGGTTCTCCATAATTCACTTGAAAATTCAAGCAATGTGGGCTTCCCTGGTGGTTCAGTGGATAAGGACAGTGCCTTGAGGTGCAAGCGGCGCTGATTTGATCCCTGACCTGGGAGGATCCCACGTGCCACAGGGCGGCTTGATCAATGTGTCCCACTACCAAGCCGGAGCTCTGGACCGCATGCACCCAGAGCCGGTGCTCTGCTACGAGAGAGGCCACTGCGATGGGAGGCCTACACAGGCCAAAGAACAAAGGCAAACAAATGAAAGACCAATAGAAGTGGCCAAAAAAAAAAACCCTATAAAAAAATTCAACCAATGTAACGAAAATATACTTCTCAAAATTATGATTAAATCATGGTTAAAACTAAATAAGAAATTGAGTCAGAGTTATCTTTAATGAGAAGCCATGAACGAACCAGTTTAATTAATGCAGTATTTTGCACAGATTAGCTAGCTATTGTACAAATTTTTAACCTTCTCAGAGACCTAAAAAGAATACAATTGGAAAATGTTTACTTTTCTGAGACAATGCAATTGCCTTGGCAAGTTCAACCTATTTTAGAAATATATATATGTGTGTATGTGTGTTTGTATGTGAAAAATAAACATAAATAAGTCTATATTTATGTACACATTACTTATATTTAGTGAAAGAAGGGGGAAAGTTATTTTACAATATAAGAGGCTTCTCTTACTAGTAGAAAAGCATCAAACTCTCAAAAAAAGTCTTCAAACTGCTCAAAAAATTGTTCCTCCATGCACAAAACAAAAAGGAATAAATCAAGGCTGTAAATTGTTACACTGCTTATTTAATTTATATACAGAGTACAATATACAAAATGCCAGGCTGGATAAATCACAAGTTGGAATTAGGCTGAATAAATCACAAGCTGGAATTACAATTTCTAGGAGAAATACCAACAACTTCAGATATGCAGATGAAACCACTCTAATGCCAGAAAGTGAGAGGAACTAAAGAACCATTTAATGAAGGTGAAAGAGGTTTTATCTTAGAAACTCAGAGCTTCTAGTGATTACTTTTAGCATTTTCCAACATACTCACTCTTATTTAGCCATAAATACTGGTCTGAATTCATTGTTCTTTCTCTCCCTAGCTCAAGTACCTTCAACGGTTCTCCATAATTCACTTGAAAATCCAAGCAATGTGGGCTTCCCTGGTGGTTCAGTGGATAAGGACAGCGCCTTGAGGTGCAAGTGGCGCTGATTTGATCCCTGACCTGGGAGGATCCCACGTGCCACAGGGCGGCTTGATCAATGTGTCCCACTACCAAGCCGGAGCTCTGGACCGCATGCGCCCAGAGCCAGTGCTCTGCTACGAGAGAGGCCACTGCGATGGGAGGCCTACACAGGCCAAAGAACAAAGGAAAAAAAATGAAAGACCAATAGAAGTGGCCAAAAAAAAAACCCTATAAAAAAATTCAACCAATGTAACGAAAATATACTTCTCAAAATTATGATTAAATCATGGTTAAAACTAAATAAGAAATTGAGTCAGAGTTATCTTTAATGAGAAGCCACAAACGAACCAGTTTAATTAATGCAGTATCTTGCACAGATTAGCTAGCTATTGTACAAATTTTTAACCTTCTCAGAGACCTAAAAAAAATACAAGTGGAAAATGTTTACTTTTCTGAGACAATGCAATTGCCTTGGCAAGTTCAACCTATTTTAGAAATATATATATGTGTCTGTGTGTGTTTTTGTATGTGAAAAATAAACATACATAAGTCTATATTTATGCACACATTACTTATATTTAGTGAAAGAAGGGGGAAAGTTATAGTATAAGAGGCTTCTCTTACTAGTAGAAAAGCATCAAACTCTCAAAAAAAGTCTTCAAACTGCTCAAAAAATTGTTCCTCCATGCACAAAACAAAAAGGAATAAATCAAGGCTGTAAATTGTTACACTGCTTATTTAATTTATATACAGAGTACAATATACAAAATGCCAGGCTGGATAAATCACAAGTTGGAATTAGGCTGAATAAATCACAAGCTGGAATTACAATTTCTAGGAGAAATACCAACAACTTCAGATATGCAGATGAAACCACTCTAATGCCAGAAAGTGAAGAGGAACTAAAGAACCATTTAATGAAGGTGAAAGAGGAGAGTGAAAAAGATGGCTTGAAACTCAACATTAGAAAACTAAGATCATGGCATCACTTCATGGCAAATAGAAAGAGGAAAAGTGGAATTGCTGACAGATTTTCTTTTCTGGGGCTATAAAAATCACTATGGATGGTGACTGCAGCCATGAAATTAGACGTTTGCTCCTTGGAAGGAGAGCTATGACAAATCTAGACAGTATACTAAAAAGTAGAGACATCACTTTGCTGACAAAAATCTGTACTGTCGAAGCTATAGTTTTTCCAGTAGTCATGTATGGATGTGAGAGTTGATCCATAAAGGGCTGAGAGCCAGAGAATTGATGCTTTTAAACAGGGATGCTGGACAAAACTCTTAAGGGTTCCTTGGACTGCTAGGAAATCAAACCAGTCAACCGTGAAGGACGTCAACCCTGAAGGACTCGTGCTGAAGCTGATGCGCTAGTACTCTGTCCACCTGATGAGAAGCGCTCATTTTAAAAGACCCTGGTGCTGGGAAAGCTGGAAGGCAAAAGGAGAAAGGGGTGGTAGAGGACGAAATGGTTAGATAGCATCACTTGACTTGATGGACACGAATTTGAGCAAACCCCGGGAGACAGTAAAGGACAGAGAGCCTGGGGAACTTACAGTCCATGGGGTCACAGAGACACAAACACAACTTAAGCAACTGGACAAAAACAACAGTTGTTCTATTTTTAACTTGTGAGGAACTTTCATAATGTTTTCTATCATGTTTACATTCTTACCAATAGCTCCCTTTTCTCCTTTTTCTCACCAAAAGTTTTGCTTGCTGTCTTTTTGTTTGCCATCCTGACAGTAGTGAGGTATCTCCTTTGATTTGCATTTTCTTGCATTTAGTGAAGATTAGGATCTTTTCATGTGTCCATGTCTTTGAAAAAATGTTTATCCACTTCCTTTGCCCATTTTTAATTGGGTTCTTTGTTTTCTTGACAGTGAGTATTATGGGTTATTTGTATATTTTGGATATTAGCCTATTATCAGATATACAGTTTGCAAAATATCTTCTCCTATTAAGTAGGTTGTCTTTTTATTTTGGTAAGTTTCCTCTAAATGTCTTTCCTCTGAATCATCCAACTCTTGAGGAGATATTAGAAATCAAGTAAAAGAAAAAATATTATTAAAATTATATTACAAAATGTTGAAATTGTCACTTTATTAAATTCAGTTTCCAGTTCAGGAGATGCAGGAGACATGGGTTCAATCCCTCTGGGAAAAGACCCTGGGACAGAAATGACAACCCACTCTAGTATTCTTGCCTGGAAAATTCCATGGACAGAAGAGTTTGAAAGGCTACAGTTCATAGGGTTATAAGAATCAGACACTACTGAGCAACTGTGCACAAGTAAGGTTTAAGCATTTTAGAGTAACTATTTCCCCATATTTTCTCAAAAGCATAGTAATGTAGCATCCTACCCGAGAAAAGATAGTCATAACTTGAATTAGTCACCAAATATTTCTTTCAACTTATCATTCTCTAACAGCAATTTGAGAATGTTATATCTTAAAATCCATGAGGGGGCTTCCCTTGTGGTCCAGTGGATAAGGACACTGCCTTGCAGTGCAAGGGGCACCAGTTTGATCCCTGCCCTTGGAGGATCCCACGTACCATGGAGCGGCTGGACCAATGTGTCCAACTACTGAGCCAGTGCTCTGGAACACATATGCTCAGAGCCGGTGCTCTGCAGTGAGAGAGGCCACTGCAATGGGATGCCCGCACAGGCCAAAAAACAAAGATGGATGGAAATAAATAAAGACTAATAGAAGTGGCCAAAAAAAAAAAAAAGAAATCCACGAGGAAATAACAAACAAAAGCAACAGTGATTTAGTTTTGCCCAGGTCACATACAGAGGATTGGAGACTGATAAGTTTAATTTTTAATTATCAAATGTTTTTATCTTATCCATAAAAATCCCATACACTTCTTCATATTTATAGGTCTTCCAGAAAAAAAAAATAAAACCATAGAAAACTACTAGAAATAATCAATGAATTCAGCAAAGTCACAGGATACAAAATCAATACACAGAAATCACTCTTATTCCTATATACAAACAATGAGAAATCAGAAAGAGAAATCAAGGATGCAATCCCATTCACCATTGCAACCAAAAGAATAAAATATCTAGGACTAAACCTACCTAAAGAGACAAAATAACTGTACACAGAAAATTACAAGATACTAATGAAAGAAATCAAAGATGACATAAATAGATGGAAAGATATTCCATGCTACTGGATTGGAAGAATCAATATCACAAAAATGACCATACTACCAAATATCATCTACAAATTCAATGCGATTCCTATCAAATTACCAATGACATTATTCACAGAACTAGACCAAAAAATAGCACAGTTTATATGGAAACACGAAAGAGTCCGGATGGCCAACACAATCCTGAGAAAGAAGGAAGCTGGGGGGATCAGCCTCCCTAACTTCAGACTATACTACAAAGCAACAGTCAACAAGACAGTATTATACTGAGACGGGCACAAAAACAGAAATATAGACCAATGGAACAAGATAGAGAACCCAGAGATAAACCCACGCACATATGGGTACCTTATTTTTGACAAAGGAGGTGAAATTATAAAATGGGACAAATACAGCCTCTTCAACAAATGGTGCTGGGAAAATTGGACAGCTACATGCAAAAAAATGAAGCTGAACATTCCTTAACACCATATACAAAGATAAACTCAAAATGGATTAAAGACCTAAATGCAAGAACAGAAACCATAAAACTCTTAGAGGAGAATATAGGCAAAACACTCAATGACATAAATCAAAGCAAGATCTTCTATGACCCGCCCTCTAGAATAACAGAAACAAAACCAAAAATAAACATGTGGGACCTAATGAAACTTAAAAGCTTCTGCACAGCAAAAGAAACTACAAAGTGAACAGACAACCCACAGAATGGGAGAAAATTATAGCAAATGAAACAACCAACAAAGAATTAATCTCCAAAATTTACAAACAGCTCAGACAACTCCAACACCATAAAAGCCAAACAACCCAATCAAAAAATGGGAAAAATACCTAAAGAGACATCTCTCCAAAGATATACAGATGGCCAAAAAACACATGAAAAGATGCTCAACGTTGCTTATTATTAGAGAAATGCAAATCAAACCTACAATGAGGTATCACCTCACACCCGTCAGAATGGCCATCATCAAAATATCTACAGATAATAAATGTTGAAGAGGGAGTGGAGAAAAGGGAACACTGTTGCATTGATGGTGGGAATGTAAATTGCTGCAACTACTCTGGAAGACAGTATGGAGATTCCTTAAAAAGCTAAAGCTAGAAGCACCATAAGACCCAGCAATCCCACTATTAGGCATATACCCTGATGAAATCAAAATTGAAAGAGACACCTGTTCCCCAATGTTCATTGCAGCACTCTATACAGTAGCTAGAACATGGAAGCAACCTAGATGTCCATTGACGAATGAATGGATATAGAAGCTCTGGTACATATATACAATGGAATATTTCTCAGCTGTAAAAAGAAATGCAGAAGAATCAGTCCTAATGAGGTGGATGAATCTAGAACCTATTATTAAAAGTGAAGTGAGTCAAAAAGAAAAGGACAAATACAGTATACTAACACATATATATGGAATCTAGTAAGACTGCATTGATAAATACACACACAGAGAAGCAATGGAGAAACAGACATAGAGAACAGACTTACGGACATTGTGAGGAGGGAAAAGTGGGTGACAGGTATGGAAGGAGTAACATGGAAACCTATACTATCATATGTAAAAGAGATAACTACTGTCAGTGTGCTATGGGACTAAGGGATCTTATGTGGGGGCTATGCGACGGCCTGGAGGGGTGCAAAACACTCAATGACATAAATCAAAGCAAGATCTTCTATGACCCACCCTCTAGAATAACAGAAACAAAACCAAAAATAAACATGTGGGACCTAATGAAACTTAAAAGCTTCTGCACAGCAAAAGAAACTACAAAGTGAACAGACAACCCACAGAATGGGAGAAAATTATAGCGAATGAAACAACCAACAAAGAATTAATCTCCAAAATTTGCAAACAGCTCAGACAACTCCAACACCAAAAAAGCCAAACAACCCAATCAAAAAATGGGAAAAATACCTAAAGAGACATCTCTCCAAAGATATACAGATGGCCAAAAAACACATGAAAAGATGCTCAACGTTGCTTATTATTAGAGAAATGCAAATCAAACCTACAATGAGGTATCACCTCACACCCGTCAGAATGGCCATCATCAAAATATCTACAGATAATAAATGTTGGAGAGGGAGTGGAGAAAAGGGAACACTGTTGCATTGATGGTAGGAATGTAAATTGCTACAACTACTCTGGAAGACAGTATGGAGATTCCTTAAAAAGCTAAAGCTAGAAGCACCATAAGACCCAGCAATCCCACTATTAGGCATATACCCTGATGAAATCAAAATTGAAAGAGACACCTGTTCCCCAATGTTCATTGCAGCACTCTATACAGTAGCTAGAACATGAACGCAACCTAGATGTCCATTGACGAATGAATGGATATAGAAGCTCTGGTACATATATACAATGGAATATTTCTCAGCTGTAAAGAGAAATGCAGAAGAATCAGTCCTAATGAGGTGGATGAATCCAGAACCTATTATTAAAAGTGAAGTGAGTCAAAAAGAAAAGGACAAATACAGTATACTAACACATATATATGGAATCTAGTAAGACTGCATTGATAAATACACACGCAGAGGAGCAATGGAGAAACAGACATAGAGAACAGACTTACGGACATTGTGAGGAGGGAAAAGTGGGTGAGAGGTATGGAAGGAGTAACATGGAAACCTATACTATCATATATAAAAGAGATAACTACTGTCAGTGTGCTATGGGACTAAGGGATCTTATGTGGGGGCTATGCGACGGCCTGGAGGGGTGGAATAGGGGGAACTGGGAGGGGGACACAGCAGGGAGGTGTCATGGATACACCTATGACTGATCTTGGATTATACATATCTGTAAACAACAAAACTCTGTAAAATAAAAATAAGTAATAAAAAAAATAGGCCTTTATTTAAAAAAAACTTTATTTCCTAGATTCCTTATCTCTAATTTGAGTTTCAATCAATAATAATTATTTTAGTTTCCAAAAAAGGTCCTCTAAGTTTCTCCTCACATGTAGCTTCAACTTTTCTACCTTTATCTCAAAAAACACTGCTATTGTATAGTCACTGTGTATTGTAAGTTTATGAAAGCTTTATGGATTAAATATTTAACATACTAGATCGAATAGGTCAAACAACCCATGTTTAGGGCTTCCCCGGTGATCCAGTGGGTAAAGAGTCTGCCTTGCAGCACAAAGGGCACCAGTTCGATCCCTGGCTCAGGAAGATCCTACATGCCACGGAGTAGCTGGACTGGTGTGTCCAATTATGAGCCAGTGCACTGGAGCGCATGCACCCAGAGCTAGTGCTCTGCAACAGGGGGGTCACTGCAATGGGAGGCCCACACAGGCCAAAGAATAAAGAAAGATCAAAATAAATAAATAAATAAATAAATACAAAAAAGAGGCCAAAATTTTTAAAAAGAAACAAACCATGTTTAAATGCAGTTCTTAAGCCTCATGACAACTCTCCACAATAACCTCTTATTTATTGACAATGTGGCTTATAGAACCTTGGCCTTATGACAGGATTTTGGACTCTAATCTCCCAAGCCCTGTTTCTTGAATTACAAATACTTGCAAGTGTTCCTTTTCCCTTTTCTAAATTTTTTAGAAGAAATAATGTCCTTATTTAAGCCAGTCACCTCCCCAGTATACAGGCCCATCTGACCTCTTTTTTTCCAACAACAGCCAGAACAAAAGAAACTATTTTTGTAAACAAAAACAACTAAAAAAATAAATACTCATCCTGAGAAAAATTCATGTACCACCCAAGGACAGAGCACAGTCAACTAGCAAATTAGAATGTTTTGGTCTGTGGCATATTTACTGATACAAAAATAATTAGATAAAGTAGAAACAAAGTATACTGAGATACTGAGATTAGTAAAAGTCACTCAGTCACGTCTGACTCTTCGTGATCCCATGGACAAGCCATGGAATTCTCTAGGCAGGAATACTGAAGTGGGTAGCCATTCCCTTCTCAAGGGGATGTTCACAACACAGGGATGGAACCCAGGTCTCCCGTATTACAGGCAGATTCTTTACCATCTGAGCCACCAGAGAAGCCATATTGAGATTACTGGACTGCAATTCATAAAACTGAATTTTGTGTAGACATTTTCATTAAAAGACATACAACTGTAAATGAAGCAATAACTACTCTGGGCTATACTTTCCCATCCAGGCAGTATAAGTTAACAATCTGTTAAGTTAACAATCTGGCTTTGCAAAAGTAAGAAAACTCTTTATCAAAGAAGCAGAATGTGTATTGTTAACCAAAGGCAAAGTTGTAAACAGTCATTAGTGAACCTTCTATGCCAAGCATTAAACGAAATAAATTCTTGTTCAAGGATCATCAGTAGACTAGTTTTCTATTTCTAGAGGGAAAAAAGTTCAAACAGATACAGATTTTTAATATTTTTTTGAAATAGTATTAATAAATGGGAGAAATAAAGAGAAAGACCTATTCTAAAACAGTAGAAATAATTAAGAGATAACTCAGATATTCTTCTACATGGTGAAAAAAGAGATTGTCAATAAAATTACTATGAGCAAACAAAGAATCTTCCTGTCCTAGGACCACTTGCCAAAAACATACTCTAATCTCCCAAGCCCTGTTTCTTGAATTACAAATACTTGCAAGTGTTCCTTTTCCCTTTTCTAAATTTTTTAGAAGAAATAATGTCCTTATTTAAGCCAGTCACCTCCCCAGTATACAGGCCCATTTGGCCTCTTTTTTTCCAATAACAGCCAGGACAAAGGAAACTATTTTTGTAAACAAAAACAATTAAAAAAATAAATACTCATCCTGAGAAAAATTCATGTACCACCCAAGGACAGAGCACAGTCAACTAGCAAATTAGAATGTTTTCGTCTGTGGCATATTTACTGATACAAAAATAATTAGATAAAGTAGAAACAAAGTATACTGAGATACTGAGATTAGTAAAAGTCACTCAGTCACGTCTGACTCCGTGATCCCATGGACAAGCCATGGAATTCTCTAGGCAGGAATACTGAAGTGGGTAGCCATTCCCTTCTCAAGGGGATGTTCACAACCCAGGGATGGAACCCAGGTCTCCCGTATTACAGGCAGATTCTTTACCATCTGAGCCACTAGAGAAGCCATATTGAGATTACTGGACTGCAATTCATAAAACTGAATTTTGTGTAGACATTTTCGTTAAAAGACATACAACTGTAAATGAAGCAATAACTACTCTGGGCTATACTTTCCCATCCAGGCAGTATAAGTTAACAATCTGTTACATGCAGGACTGACTTTGCAAAAGTAAGAAAACTCTTTATCAAAGAAGCAGAATGTGTATTGTTAACCAAAGGCAAAGTTGTAAACAGTCATTAGTGAACCTTCTATGCCAAGCATTAAACGAAATAAATTCTTGTTCAAGGATCATCAGTAGACTAGTCTTCTATTTCTAGAGGGAAAAAAGCTCAAACTGATATAAATTTTTAATATTTTTTTGAAATAGTATTAATAAATGGGAGAAATAAAGAGAAAGACCTATTCTAAAACAGTAGAAATAATTAAGAGATAACTCAGATATCCTTCTACATGGTGAAAAAAGAGATTGTCAATAAAATTACTATGAGCAAACAATCTTCCTGTCCTAGGACCACTTGTCAAAAACATACTCTAATCAAAGCTATCTCCTACTCAGAGTTTTTCTCAGAGCAGTTTTCACATCTTTATTTCTCAAACTATAGATTAAGGGGTTCATCATGGCAACCACATTGGTATAAAAGACAGAGGAAATTTTTTCTTCATCCATAGACCCAGCAGAGGATGGTGTGAGATACATAAATGACAGTGATCCAAAGAACAGAGAAACAGCAATGATGTGAGAACTGCAGGTGCTGAAGGCTCTGGACCTGCCCTCTCTGGACTTGATGTGGAGGATGCTGGTGAGGATGAGACCATAAGAGACAAAGATGGTGAGATTGGGCACAATGATGTTGATGCCCACGACAATGAAAACTACCAGCTCATTGACATAGGTACTTGTACAGGAGAGCTGGAGCAAAGGATGGACATCACATAAATAAGAGTTAGTGGTGTTTGCATCACAGAAGGTCAGTGTTAATGTGTTTCCAGTTCGAGCCATGGCACCAGAAAAGGCCATTAAGTAGGAATCAGGCATAAGGCTGGAACACACTTTAGGGGACATAACAGCATTATACAAAAGTGGGTTACAGATGGCCACATAGCGGTCATAGGCCATTGATGTTAGCACATAGCATTCAGAAATACAAAAAAAAACAGAAAAAGTAGAGCTGAGTCATGCACCCCATGTAAGAAATAATATTCTCCTTTGATATGAAGTTAATCAGCATTTTGGGTGTAAAAACAGTAGAATAACAAAGGTCTGTGAAAGACAAGTTAAAGAGAAAAAAGTACATAGCAGTGTGTAGATGTGAAATCAGTGTAATTAGTATTATCAGTCCTAAGTTTCCCAGCACAGTGACCACATACATTCCTAGAAACAGGAAAAACAGAGGGAGTTGGAGATCAGGTTGGTCTGTTAATCCCAACAGAATGAATTCGGTGACAAAAGAGTCATTTCCACGAGCCATTTTTCTCTAAAGGAATCTGTAGACACAGGAGAAAGGATTCCATTAGAAAGTAGCTCAGCTTTTCTCACAGTATCTCACCCTACAAAAGAGTTTTGTCGTTTTTCTTATTTAGTCATTAAACTATGTCTGACTCTTTTGCGATCCCATGAACTTTAGCCTGCCAGCCTCCTCTTTCCATGGAATTCTCCAGGCAAGAATACTAAAGTGGACTGGCATTTCCTTCTCCAGAGGATCTTCCTGACCCAGAGATCAAACCCACATCTCCTTCATTAGCAGACAGAGTCTTTATCACCGAGCCACCAGTGAAGTCCAGAACAAATGAGTATACATACTGCTTATCCTTGACACTATCCCAACCTGGTCCCAGAGAATATGACTTTACCATTAAACAGGATACAAGATGTGGACTTGCCCTTTATTAGAGCGTTTATAAGCTAAATATGGCAAAGGACATCAATAACAGCCTTCAGAGGGAAGGACAGTCCTTCCATATGCATGCATACTTCCTGGAAAAACCAAGGAGAAGAGAGATGGATTAGATGTAACTTTTCTGCTGTAATCTCAACATTTCCTCATTCACTTCAACTCTTCCTTCACTGGTATAACTAGAGGCAATGATTATAGGAACCTGGAGTTGCCTTCTAATGTAGATTAGATGTGATGTGGTCTGAAAGAAAAACATGCTTTCTAATCCAAGATGAGGGGAAAAGAACCTATAAGAATTAAGTTACTCCCCTTGTCACAGAGTAAAAACCATAAAGGTAGAAGAGTGAGAGTTATACTTACTTAGAGGAAACTTCCTGAATGATGAATGCTTTGAGCCCTCTACTATCTCTGAACATTCTCTGATCCCTCTGATTCATCCACTAGTTTCAATTGACTCCCATAACTACACAAAATGAGAAAGAATGGGCATATATTAGGTCCCTAGACTTTCATTTCAAGACAAGGATTAAGTATTTTAAACTGAATTCAGTATGTAAGTTGAATTCAGAAACTCACCCTCCTTAGGTCAGAAAACCTCAGGGCTGGCTCCCTTATCATTAGTTTTCATCTCGTTGGTACTGGAAATGTAACTTCAGGTTCTTGAGGCTTGATTCATTTGACTCAAAAATAAGACAGTATTGGCATATGCCCTCAAAATCTTTATGAACTACTGTACTTTCTGGTTATTTTCAGTCCCCTCAAGCAGTAGAAAAAAAAATAGAGCCTTTTATTATCACACTTGCTACTTGATGACACACAGAAGATTTAATATGAGTGCTATGATGTACACGGTTAAAAAGAGGCTAGAAGCTCGCTCAGACTCTTCCCCAGGGAGTAGATCATACAAAAAAAGTGAAAACAAAATCATATATTATGGTTCACGATCTGTCTTTAGTTTCTATGGACTCACTTTTTAAATCATTTTTGCTTTACTCTAGGGACTGAACATCCCTCAGGTGGATCAAAGTAAATTCCCTTCTCCTCATTATCTTCAGGTCTAAAGGAAAATCTACTACAGATTTCTTTCATTAAAAATATTTGTGAAAAATATAATTTGAATTACATTTTAATGAAAAAAAATAGACTTGAAATCAGAAAGTTAATTTATTCTAGATTTTTTTCATTACAAATACATGTGACTAGACAGAGGGGTGGGGGTCGCAAAGAAGGGGTCCAGGAAGAGCCTGGCGAGCGATTCAGCAGGTTAAAAAACTTATCTGAAGTTAAGGAGCTTCTGAAGAGAGAGGCTAAAAATTTGGATGCCTACCACTTCTCTTAAGGCCCACTGTCTTTCATGGACATTTGTTCTTCTGTTCTGTGAGACATGTCTCAATGATAGATGTTGCCAGGAGCAGAGAAATCACCATAGCAGACAGCAGCATTACCAGATACTTACATCCAGTGATATAAAGATTCTGTTTAAAATACACTTAAATTAAATGGTGATTTGGGCTTCCAGTAGCTCAGATGATAAAAAATCTTCTTGCCATACAAGAGACCTGGGTTTGATCCCTGGGTCGGGAAGATACCCTAAAGGAGGAAATGGCAACCCACTCCAGTATTTTTGCCTGAAGAATTCCATAGACACAGGAGCCTGGTGGGCTACAGTCCATGGGGTCACAAGGAGCTGGACACGACTGAGCAACTAACGCTAAATGCAGCGGCCTCTCTCCTCTCAGAGCACCGGCTCTGGGTGCATGTGCTTCAAAGCTCCGGCTTGGTAGTTGGACACATCAGTCCAGCCACTCTGCGGCACAAGAAATCTTCCTAGGCCCGCCGCGAGGAGCCGCCGGAACCCGCCCGCCGCGAGGGGCCGCGGACGCCGCGAGGGGCGGGTAAGTTCAGCCACTCCAACTGGAGGGCTTGCTGAACGGAGAGAGGAAGTCGTCCACGGGTTGCTGACCAGGGACTGGGCACGAGTTGGACGGGAAAGCTCGCGTCCGCCTTTGGTACTTAGACACATAACCGGCAGTGGTGGAGGAGCCCGCGCTCCCTTAGAGCTGCAGCAGCAGCGGAGGAAGCCGGGGAAAGCGCAGGAATTGGAGACGACAGGCGGGCGCGCGGTCGAGCCGGGGCGCCCCGCTCCAACACGGGACTGCGCGCGCCGCGGCCTCCGCCCGACTGACTGGGATCAGCCCACCGTCCCGGCCAGCACCCAGTATGGCAGCAAAGCCCTCATTTTGCTGAACACAAAAACAGAAACCACAGCAACCGGCACTGTAAGGGAAAGACCACGCCATCAAGACACCACCATCAAGAGCAGATTGGTTTCCAACAGGCAGATATGAAGATAAAAACCAAGGACAGTATTTAACTTTTTTTTCTTTTTTTTTTTTTTCTGCTTGTTTGTGGTGGACTATTTTGCTTATTCAATTGATTGGTTTGGGGTTTATTAGTTTGTTTATTGGGGGTTTTTTATGTTTTTTTTTTTTTTTTGTAGTTTTCATTTGTTTGATTTATTCTATGTGTTTTTTCTTTGTTTTTCGGTCTCATTAATTTTTTTTTTTTTGCTCTTTTTAATTTTTAACCTTCTTTTGACTTTTATTATATTTTTTTAACTTTAATTTTAATTCTTGAAAACCTCTAATTCTCTTTTCTCTTTCCTCTTTCCCACTGCTTTCTTTCTCTATGTTCTAAATGTAAAACATCTTCCTAGCTATCAATATCCTCTAGACAAATTATTTCCTATCTTTCTGTCTGCACTATTCACTTCCAAATGCACTAAACAGTACACACACTAATCTTTGCTACCTAATCCTATAAAATACTTCCAAGACAAATCTTTTCCTTTTTATTACTTATAGACTCTCCTCCTTGTCACCCCGAGCACATGTCCTAATTTAAAATTGCTTTCATTGTAATTATCCAAGCCAGGACCTTGTGCTAGATCTATTATTCAGGCACTATTTTAATTAATTCAAAGCTTAATGGGCAAGTATCATCTGTGATTGCATGAGTTGCTAGAAAGATTTCCTGCGCCTTATCTCTGTAAAACTGGTCAGTTGTGGGGATTGCTGTATATGTATGTGTATCTTATGATTATGTTAGAAAACATCTGCATGCTTTTATGACTGTCACCCATCAGGGATGCACCTCTTGTTCCTCAGATGCTAGTGTGTGAACTAGTATCACAGAACACCATAGCAAACCAGACATAGAGCCTACACCCCCTGACCAATCATCAAACCAAGGATCCTCGAAGCGGAAGCCCGGATTCCAAGACCCCACACTGATTATCAAAGAACATACAACACTACAGATTATTCACCTGTAAACAAGGTCTATCACCACCCAAGACACAAGCCACTGAACCCTTCTACAAGGACAAAAACCCAAAGGAAGGGAGAATTCAACCAAGAAGCCTGGTGGGAATAAGAACTCCATACACACAGACACACACAAAGAAACAAAAATTAACCTAATAATGAAACGTCAGAGAAACACTGTACAAATGAAGGACCAAGCTAGAGAAACACCACTTCAAATGACAGAGGAGGAGATAGATAAGCTATCTGAAAGAGAATTCAGAAAAACTATACTAATGAGGATGCAAAACACCGAAAACAGAATATTAGAGGAAATTAGTGCATTGAGAAAAGACATGCAGGAAATGAAAAATAAGCAAATAGAGACCACCAACTCAATTGCTGAACTCAAAAATACTATAGAAGGTCTCAACAGTAGAGTATCAGAGGCTGAAGAACGGATAAGTGAGCTGGAAGACAGAATGGTGGAAATAAGTGCTGAAGAACAGAACAAAGCCCAAAGAATTAAAAGAACTGAGGATAGCCTCAGAGACCTATGGGACAATATTAAACGCACCAACATTAGAATTATAGGAGTTCCAGAAGAAGAAGAAGAGAAGAAAGACTATGAAAAAATTCTTGAAGAGGTTATAGTTGAAAACTTCCCCAGCATGGGAAAGGAGATAGTCAGCCAAGTTCAGGAAGCACAAAGAGTTCCATACAGGAGAAACCCCAGAAGAAACACACCAAGGCACATACTAATCAAACTAACGCAGACCAAATATAAAGACAGATTACTAAAAGCAGCTAGGAGCAAACAACAAATAACATATAAAGGAAACCCCATACGTTTAACTGCGGATCTCTCGACAGAAACCCTACAGGCCAGAAGAGAATGGCAAGATACATTTAAACGGCTAAAAGAGAATAACTTACAACCACGAATTCTCTACCCAGCAAGAATCTCATTCAAAATCGATGGTGAAGTCAAAAGCTTCACAGACAAGCAAAAACAAATACATGTGACTGCAAATAAATCATTAACTACTCTTGGCTTTAATCTACCATCAATATAATGAACATATTTTCACAATTCATTATGTGCAGGTAACAAAATCCTTTGCTAAAGGAAGCATAATGCACAGTGTTTACAGATGCAAAGTGGATTATACACAACAGTCATTACTTAATCATTGACCTCATGGATAAAAGCAGATAAAGATTCTCACTCAAGGAAGGCTGGAAAGATAGAAAGAGAAAACATGGCTTGATTCATGCCTCCAATGGAAGGTGGCAGATAAGATATTTCCAATAACAATAGGTGGCCCTAATGTTCCCCAATCTGATCATCTGTAGAGCAGTCTCATATTTCCACAGAAAAAGATAAGTTCAAACTAATATAGAAAAGAAGAAATCCAGAGATAGTAAATGTTTTTAAACAGTATTAATAAATGGGAACACCTGAGAAAAGTAAACTGTGGAATTGTGAATGAGACAAGACCTCAAATATGTTAAGAGTAAATAAACTGAGATAATTCTCAGGGTTTTTTTTTCAACATGATGAACAAAAACAGAAAAGACTGTTAATACAATTATTTAAGAAGATACTCTCCCTGGTCTGTGACTATCTGTACAAAAACAGACAGCTTCTAATCAAAAGTGTATCCTACTCACAGTTTTTCTCAGAGCAATTTTGACATCTTTATTTCTCAAGCTATAAATTAAGGGGTTCAGCAGGGGAACTATATATGTATAAAAGACAGAAGAGATGTTCCCCTCATCCATGGATACAGTAGAAGTTGGTTTGAGATACATAAATGCCCCTGATCCAAAGAACAGAGAAACAGCAATGATGTGGGAACTGCAGGTGCTGAAGGCTCTGGATCTTCCCTCCATGGAGCTGATGTGGAGAAGGTTGATGAAGATGAAACCGTAAGAGACAAAAATGGTCAGACTTGGCACAATGATGTCAATGCCCACCACAATGAAAATGACCAGCTGACTGACATAGGTGCCTGGGCAGGAGACCTGGAGGAGAGGGAGGATGTCACAGAAATAATAGCTGATGGTGTTGGCCTCACAGAAGGTCAGTCTCAGCATGCATCTAGTGTGAACCATGGCACCAGAAAATGCCATCAAGTAAGAACCAAGCATAAGGCTGGAACACACTTTCGGAGAGGTGGCAATGTTATAGAATAGTGGGTTATAGATGGCCACATAGTAACCATAGGCCATTGCTGTCAACACATAGATATCAGAAATGATAAAACAAAATGGAAAAAATCAAGCTGAGTCATGCACCCCATGCAAGAAATAGTCTTTGATATGAAGTTAATCAGCATTTTGGGTGTAAACACAGAATAACAGAGGAGGTATGTGAAGAAGTTAAAAAGGAAAAAGTGTATGGGGGTGTGTAGATGTGAATTTAATACAATTAAGAATATCAAGCCCAAGTTCCCCAGCACAGTGACCATATACATTCCTAGAAACAGGAAGAATAGAGGGGGTTGGATATCTAGTGGGCCTGTTAATCCCAACAGAAAGAATTCAGTCATAAAAGAGTCATTTCTAGCAGCCATTCTTCACTAAGGGAATTCATGGTCACAGGAGAAAATGGTTCCATTAGAGAATTCAGCACTTTCCACAGTATCTCATTTACACACACTGTAAATGTCTGACACTATGCCAAACTGGTCCCACAGAATTTGTCTTGATCATTAAATAGGATTCAGAGAGATGTGAATTTACCCTTTCTTAGAGGTTTTATAAATTAAATATAGCAAAGAACATCACAAACAGCCTACAGAGGAAAGGCAACTGCTACCATATGCAAACTTACCTGCTGGAAAAACCTGTGACTATCTGTACAGGTCAATTTTCCCCTCAAATTTCCTTTTTTGCTATAAATTAAGGGGTTCAGCAGGGGAACTATATATGTATAAAAGACAGAAGAGATTTTCCCCTCATCCATGGATACAGTAGAAGTTGGTTTGAGATACATAAATGCCCCTGATCCAAAGAACAGAGAAACAGCAATGATGTGGGAACTGCAGGTGCTGAAGGCTTTGGATCTTCCCTCCGTGGAGCTGATGTGGAGAAGGTTGGTGAAGATGAAACCGTAAGAGACAAAAATGGTCAGACTTGGCACAATGATGTCAATGCCCACCACAATGAAAATGACCAGCTGACTGACATAGGTGCCTGGGCAGGAGACCTGGAGGAGAGGGAGGATGTCACAGAAATAATAGCTGATGGTGTTGGCATCACAGAAGATCAGTCTCAGCATGCATCTAGTGTGAACCATGGCACCAGAAAATGCCATCAAGTAAGAACCAAGCATAAGGCTGGAACACACTTTCGGAGAGGTGGCAATGTTACAGAATAGTGGGTTATAGATGGCCACATAGCAACCATAGGCCACTGCTGTCAACACATAGATTTCAGAAATGATAAAACAAAATGGAAAAAATCAAGCTGAGTCACGCACCCCATGTAAGAAATAGTCTTCTTTGATATGAAGTTGATCAGCATTTTGGGTGTAAACACAGAATAACAGAGGAGGTCTGTGAAGAAGAAGTTAAAAAGGAAAAAGTGTATGGGGGTGTGTAGATATGAATTTAATACAATTAAGAATATCAAGCCCAAGTTCCCCAGCACAGTGACCATATACATTCCTAGAAACAGGAAGAATAGAGGGGGCTGGATATCTAGTGGGCCTGTTAATCCCAACAGAAAGAATTCAGTCATAAAAGAGTCATTTCTAGCAGCCATTCTTCACTAAGGGAATTCGTGGTCACAGGAGAAAATGGTTCCATTAGAGAATTCAGCACTTTCCACAGTATCTCATTTACACACACTGTAAATGTCTGACACTATGCCAAACTGGTCCCACAGAATTTGTCTTGATCATTAAATAGGATTCAGAGAGATGTGAATTTACCCTTTCTTAGAGGTTTTATAAGTTAAATATAGCAAAGAACATCACAAACAGCCTACAGAGGAAAGGCAACTGCTACCATATGCAAACTTACCTGCTGGAAAAACCAAGAGGAATTAGAACACTCTCATCTCAACATTTCCTTATTCACTTGAAGTACCCCCCTCATCAATTTAACTGCTGAAAGAGACCCTAACTATCCGGGGCTGGCTTCTAGTGCATATTAGACTGATGTGGTAGGAACCAAGAGCACTGTTTCTAATCCAAGATGAGGGCACCAGAATATATACAAAATATGCTACTCTCCCTTCTCATAGAGTAAAAACCTACAGGTAGAAGGGTGAGAGTTATACCCTTTTAGAGGAAACTTTCTGATGGATATGTCCTTTGTGCTGCCTCATATCTCTCAACATTTCCTGATCCCTATCTAACAGATGTCTCCACTAGCTTCAGCTGAGTTACAGAACTGGACAAAATGAGAAAGGATGGGAAAGTATCATTTTCCTGGACTTTCCCCTCAAATCAGGGAATACGTTATGAGTAAAGTGAATTTAGAAACCCACCCATCTTAGTTCAGAAAAATCTCAGGCATGGCTCCTTTCTCAGTGGCCTCTGCCCTCTTAGCACTGTAAATGCAATTTCTGGTTATCAAGGCTTGATTTGATTCTGCAATGAAATAGCATCAATATAGGCCCTCGAATTCTCTGTGAACTACTGTGATTTTTTTTTTTTTTTTTGGCCACTTCTATTGGTCTTTCATTTATCCATTCTCATCCATCGTTGTTCTTTTGGCCTGTGTGGGCCTCCCATTGCAGTGGCCTCTGTCGCTGCAGAGCACCGGCTCTGGGCACATGCGCTCCAGAGCTCCCGCACCTTAGTTGGACACAGTCCAGCCACTCTGCTGCACATTGGATCTTCCCAGGCCAGGGATAGAACTGGCGCCCCTTGCACTACAAGACAGTGTTGTTACCCACTGGAACACCAGGGAAGCACACTACTGTGATTTTTGATCATTATTTTCAGCCCTTTCAAGAAGTAAAGAAAAATAAAACCTTTTATTATCACACTTGCTACTTGATTAGACACGTCTAAAAAGATGTGTTTTTTAGAGGTTTTATAAGTTAAATATAGCAAAGAACATCACAAACAGCCTACAGAGGAAAGGCAACTGCTACCATATGCAAACTTACCTGCTGGAAAAACCAAGAGGAATTAGAACACTCTCATCTCAACATTTCCTTATTCACTTGAAGTACCCCCCTCATCAATTTAACTGCTGAAAGAGACCCTAACTATCCGGGGCTGGCTTCTAGTGCATATTAGACTGATGTGGTAGGAACCAAGAGCACTGTTTCTAATCCAAGATGAGGGCACCAGAATATATACGAAATATGCTACTCTCCCTTCTCATAGAGTAAAAACCTACAGGTAGAAGGGTGAGAGTTATACCTTTTTAGAGGAAACTTTTTGATGGATATGTCCTTTGTGCTGCCTCATATCTCTCAACATTTCCTGATCCCTATCTAACAGATGTCTCTACTAGCTTCAGCTGAGTTACAGAACTGGACAAAATGAGAAAGGATGGGAAAGTATCATTTTCCTGGACTTTCCCCTCAAATCAGGGAATACGTTATGAGTAAAGTGAATTTAGAAACCCACCCACCTTAGTTCAGAAAAATCTCAGGCATGGCTCCTTTCTCAGTGGCCTCTGCCCTCTTTGCACTGGAAATGCAATTTCAGGTTATTGAGGCTTGATTTCTTTGATTCTGCAATGAAATAGCATCAATATAGGCCCTCGAATTCTCTGTGAACTACTGTGATTTTTTTTTTTTTTTTGGCCACTTCTATTGGTCTTTCATTTATCCATTCTCATCCATCGTTGTTCTTTTGGCCTGTGTGGGCCTCCCATTGCAGTGGCCTCTGTCGCTGCAGAGCACCGGCTCTGGGCACATGCGCTCCAGAGCTCCCGCACCTTAGTTGGACACATCAGTCCAGCCACTCCACTGCACATTGGATCTTCCCAGGCCAGGGATCGAACTGGCACCCCTTGCACTGCAAGGCAGTGTTCCTACCCACTGGAACACCAGGGAAGTACACTACTGTGATTTTTGATCATTATTTTCAGCCCTTTCAAGAAGTAAAGAAAAATAAAACCTTTTATTATCACACTTGCTACTTGATTAGACACAGAAGATTTAATGTGAGTGTAATGAAGTAATGCACTTTGTGAAAAACAGGCTGGAAGCCTGCCCAGTCTCCTCCTCAAAGCTTATATACATAAAATGGAATAAGGAGATTCTAGATCCTGGTTCTTGAGCTGTCTTTAGTTCCTTAGGAACTCACTCTGTACTCATTTCACCTTTGCCATAGAAACTGAACTTCCCTCAGTGTATCCAAGTGAATTCCCATCTCCTCATTATCACCTCTGAAGGGAAAGCTACTACAATGCTTCATTCTCTCTTTATTTGCATTTATGAACATATTTCCAGAAGAGTCCTACTTCCTGGTTTCTTTATTTCTTTTTCTGAAAATTTTCAAGTCTTGCAGTGACTCATTTCAGTTGTTCTGTTTCTGAGATATCTCTGAAATGATCTGCAATATAGTGCATCCTTTCTTTAGTTTACACTTTTAATATAGACCTGAAATTTCTACCTGACTCCCGCTGTGTTATTATCTGTAACATTTTAGGAAATGAAACTGTTAATTTTCTCTCATCATTGAAAAAATGTAGGGGCTATGGAGTCAGAGTGTTGTAAGTCCTACCTTCCTTCTTCTACTTTTATACATTATAACACTTGGACAGGTGACAATCTCTTGGTTCACCTCAGTAAATAAGGAATGCCAAATATCATCTCTTTCATCAGGCTATTGTGTTAATTAAATGAAAATTAAAAAAACAAGGAAAGTGGTTGGGACAGTGTCTGGTAGATGAAGAGTAGTCAATAAGTGTCAGCTTTGTTTTTGCTATTTATGTTCTCAAAATAAATTTCCTCCCATTGCAGTGGCCTCTGTCGCTGCAGAGCACCGGCTCTGGGCACATGCGCTCCAGAGCTCCCGCACCTTAGTTGGACACAGTCCAGCCACTCTGCTGCACATTGGATCTTCCCAGGCCAGGGATAGAACTGGCGCCCCTTGCACTACAAGACAGTGTTGTTACCCACTGGAACACCAGGGAAGCACACTACTGTGATTTTTGATCATTATTTTCAGCCCTTTCAAGAAGTAAAGAAAAATAAAACCTTTTATTATCACACTTGCTACTTGATTAGACACAGAAGATTTAATGTGAGTGTAATGAAGTAATGCACTTTGTGAAAAACAGGCTGGAAGCCTGCCCAGTCTCCTCCTCAAAGCTTATATACATAAAATGGAATAAGGAGATTCTAGATCCTGGTTCTTGAGCTGTCTTTAGTTCCTTAGGAACTCACTCTGTACTCATTTCACCTTTGCCATAGAAACTGAACTTCCCTCAGTGTATCCAAGTGAATTCCCATCTTCTCATTATCACCTCTGAAGGGAAAGCTACTACAATGCTTCATTCTCTCTTTTTTTGCATTTATGAACGTATTTCCAGAAGAGTCCTACTTCCTGGTTTCTTTATTTCTTTTTCTGAAAATTTTCAAGTCTTGCAGTGACTCATTTCAGTTATTCTGTTTCTGAGATATCACTGAAATGATCTGCAATATAGTGCACCCTTTCTTTAGTTTACACTTTTAATATAGACCTGAAATTTCTACCTGACTCCCGCTGTGTTATTATCTGTAACATTTTAGGAAATGAAACTGTTAATTTTCTCTCATCATTGAAAAAATGTAGGGGCTATGGAGTCAGAGTGTTGTAAGTCCTACCTTCCTTCTTCTACTTTTATACATTATAACACTTGGACAGGTGACAATCTCTTGGTTCACCTCAGTAAATAAGGAATGCCAAATATCATCTCTTTCATCAGGCTATTGTGTTAATTAAATGAAAATTAAAAAAACAAGGAAAGTGGTTGGGACAGTGTCTGGTAGATGAAGAGTAGTCAATAAGTGTCAGCTGTTGCTATTTATGTTCTCATAAATTTCAAAGGCTCTCTTTCATAACACTCATCAGACTTTTTCCCTTTAATTCATGTTTTTCTCTAAACTGTAAATTCCATAAGGACAAATATTTATTATAACTTGTTAACTATTTGGATCCTTGATATTATAGGACACTTCAGAGTACACAGAAAAATCTACTGAGTACTTCTGAAACTCATCATATTTTTGTCTAATAGCCTTCAGAATACATTCAAAAGTTCTCTCATGCTAAGCCAACATCTACAACCACGATGGCCTCCACCATGTTCCTCAGCCACCACACAACTTCTCGCTGTTCCTTGAAACTGAACTACAGTAATGTTGAACTACAGTGGCTCATAACTATTATTTTAGCATTTTTTCACATATTCACTCTTATTTGGTCAACACCCTGCTAGAATAACGTCTGAAAGCACAACTCTGTCCATGTCTAACTCAATAACTTTCAATGTTTCTCTGTTATCCACTTGAAAATTAGAGCTACAAAGTAAAAATATATTTCTCAAAGCTATGATTAAGGGTTAGTTAAAACTAAAGAAGAAATTGAGTCAGAGAAGCCATGAAAGTACCATTCTGACTGACTGAAGTATTTTGCACATATTACATATGGGACAAAACATTAGATTTCTCAAAAACATAAAGGAGAAAGTGGGAGACTTTATTTTTTAGAGACCAGTCAACTGACATGGGAGATTTATGCGTGAAAAATAAACCTACATGGGTTTATATTTTTATATTTAAACACACTACTTATATTGAGTGGAAGGAGCAAGAAAAATATCATTCTATGATAAAGGAGGCTCTCTTATTAAATGAAAAGCATCAAACTAAAAAGCATGTCTTCCAAATGCTCCAAAGAGAAGGGCCCACAAAGAAAATAACTGCTTGTGCTGCTGGGATTGTGGGATTTGTTTGTTTTAGCATGGCATCCCTTAAATGGGTAAATTGACTCTTGTTGTGAGTCCTACCTTCCTTCTTCTACTTTTATACATTATAACACTTGGACAGGTGACAATCTCTTGGTTCACCTCAGTAAATAAGGAATGCCAAATATCATCTCTTTCATCAGGCTATTGTGTTAATTAAATGAAAATTAAAAAAACAAGGAAAGTGGTTGGGACAGTGTCTGGTAGATGAAGAGTAGTCAATAAGTGTCAGCTGTTGCTATTTATGTTCTCATAAATTTCAAAGGTTCTCTTTCATAACACTCATCAGACTTTTTCCCTTTAATTCATGTTTTTCTCTAAACTGTAAATTCCATAAAAACAAATATTTATTATAACCTGTTAACTATTTGGATCCTTGATATTACAGGACACTTCAGAGTACACAGAAAAATCTACTGAGTACTTCTGAAACTCATCATATTTTTGTCTAATAGCCTTCAGAATACATTCAAAAGTTCTCTCATGCTAAGCCAACATCTACAACCACGATGACCTCCACCATGTCCCTCAGCCACCACACAACTTTTCGCTGTTCCTTGAAAATGAACTACGGTAATGTTGAACTACAGTGGCTCATAACTATTATTTTAGCATTTTTTCACATATTCACTCTTATTTGGTCAACACCCTGCTAGAATAACATCTGAAAGCACAACTCTGTCCATGTCTAACTCAATAACTTTCAATGTTTCTCTGTTATCCACTTGAAAATTAGAGCTACAAAGTAAAAATATATTTCTCAAAACTATGATTAAGGGTTAGTTAAAACTAAAGAAGAAATTGAGTCAGAGAAGCCATGAAAGTACCATTCTGACTGACTGAAGTATTTTGCACATATTACATATGGGACAAAACATTAGATTTCTCAAAAACATAAAGGAAAAAGTGGGAGACTTTATTTTCTAGAGACCAGTCAATTGACATGGGAGATTTATGTGTAAAAAATAAACCTACATGGGTTTATATTTTTATATTTAAACACACTACTTATATTGAGTGGAAGGAGCAAGAAAAATATCATTCTATGATAAAGGAGGGCTCTCTTATTAAATGAAAAGCATCAAACTAAAAAGCATGTCTTCCAAATGCTCCAAAGAGAAGGGCCCCACAAAGAAAATAACTGCTTGTGCTGCTGGGATTGTGGGATTTGTTTGTTTTTAGCATGGCATCCCTTAAATGGGAGCGATGAAAGAGACTGCTAGGCACTGAAGCCCTGATGAATGAAAATTTAAATTATGCTGTGTGGTATTTTAATTGTAGGCTCCTTTGGAACACCTTCTCAGCTCTCCATCTGTTGTTCAGAATCTTCCTAATATATTGAATACTATTTGAAACCAATAAATAGTCTAGCTAACTTCGGTAAGAAAAGGTAAATACATGATATAGCATTTTGGAGAAGGATCCATATTTTATACCAACATAGATAAAGTTCTGTCCTGATACACAGGCACAGGAGAAAGCCAGTGCTTACCAGGCTGACTCTATCATTCTTCAGCAGAACCATAAACTTCCTATCAGCCTCATTCATATAACTCAAGCAAGCAAAAACTACTAAGGATAACACTGTTGTGCATATAAAATATTCTGACTTGATCCCTCCTCAATGTAAAAGAAGTCCAAATATGGAGATGCAGACTTCCACTGCTAACTAAAACATGATTAAATTGATGAACAATCAGCAAAGTTGCCTCTTTTAAAATGTTACCTTCCATACTTATTACAAATTATATTTTAAGTTATTTATAGTATTTTCAAATTGGTAAAAGATAGCAATTGCTCTTTTTAAAGAGCAGTGCTTTTATGTAAATGAATAGATTTCATTTTAATTCTGAGGCTCATGAAATGAAAGATTCTCACTCTTAGAAATTCTCAAATTGTTATAAAATATGTAACAGAATAGATGCAGTTCTACTCAGAAGGTTCCCAAATGGCCCAGTTATATTCACTTGTATGGATGCACATTTGTCTCCATTGGAAACAATTTTAGAGGGAAACACTAGTTTAAACAAACAAACACAAATCAAGATCAACAATTTTATATAAATAGAATTTGTTAAAGGAAAATCAGTTATGTTCAGATTGCAGTCAGGAGATGGAATATGAGTGGTCATTTCAAACTATCAGTCAGGGAGTCAGCTATGTTGAACTTCTAAAAACAAACTAGTCAAAACCAGATCTGCCAAATTTCAAAATACATAAATATCTACTGGAGATTGACTGTTAAATAATGAATATTATCCAAAATATCTTAGAAAATGATTACAGTGTCACTGTTACAACATACTGAAATATTTTTAAAGTAGCACTTTCTTGCTTTAAAAAAATAATCCAACATCCTCTGTCATACCTTGCTTTATTCACCAAATATTTCTTTCACATTGTCATTATTCTCTAAGCTGCTAACTGATGTTTCTGTACTTAAAGATCCATATGAATGTAGCACATAGGAGCCAACAAAATGAGAAATAAGCTAGTTATTCAGAGGTCATCTAGCCCTGTTGGTTTAACATTTTCGATCTTAAATAACTTAAGCTTTCATCCTATCTAGAGAAACTCCGTGATCTTGATAGTATTTCTAGGGCCTTTCAGAAGGAATAAGTCATAGGTAAGTGTTTTCACTATCCAACACTTTATGTGTAAATTACTTCTTCCTTTTTTGAAGCAATTTCGCATCATGATTTATCTCCTATAACTGATGCCCTCTGTCTACCCACTGCCCCAAATGATACCACGGTCTTCCACTTTCATTCTCCAAAACACTAATATTGGGTGCTAATTATACAAATAGTTTTTTCAAAGATTTAGGATCAGTGAAATATATTTACAGTGCTTGCAGAACAGGGAAAGTTTCCAAATGAAATGATGTCCCTAAATCTCACAACCATGCCCCAGACCATGGCATCTTACTTACTAACCATACACCTCCTTCAGTCCTGATAGAAATACATGTTTACAAGCATCCTTACTGCTCATGCCCTGTTCTCTGAAGTACAAACACATACACGCATTCCAAATTCAAGTTTTTAATTTTGCAGAAACAGTAATTTCCCAATTTGAACAAATCATCTCTATCATATATAAGCTCAAAAGGGTTTCTCTTTCTGACAAAAACAGCAACAAAAGATAAGAAAATTGTTTTACTGAAAAGAAAAGAAAAGAAGTACCCAGCTGGAGAGAAATTCATATATATATATATAGATATAGATATAGATATTCTGCAATACAGGAGAGTCAACTTTGAATCACAAAATGTTTCTTTATGTTCACTAAAACAAAATAATAGAATCAAGAGGGTACAGAGTACACTGAAGAATAATAGACTTGAAATCAGAAGGTTAAGAATTTAGTCTGCAATTTTCTTTCTAAACCTGTGTGACTTTATGTAAGTCATTATCCACTCATGCCTTCACTTTTCCATCCTTGAAAAGCATGTATTTTGATGATTGGCTATGTGTCAATTTGACTTACAAAGGTAAAAACTAAAACTCTTTGCCAAAAGAAGCTTACCATCAATCATTTACAGATACAAAATGGATTATCACTGACAATCTTAGAACCTTCAATCTCTGGAATTTTAAGAAGACATATTCTTACCAGGAGGACTATGGAAAGATAAGAGCAGAAACAGAGTGTTCAATTTATCTTTCTTATTGCAAGTGACAGATAAACACCCCCAGTGATATATTTTCAGTCTAGTGTTATGAAGTTATTATCTGTACACCGTTTGTATTTTCTCAGTGAAAAAAATATTTTCCAAATAATTAGGAAAAGAAAGAGATAAAATATTTACTGTTAAATGTTATCTCTAAGCAGAAAAAAGAGATGATATATCTTGTGAAAACACTGAGGTATAAAATACCTGTATTACTAAATAAAAATGGAAACAAATTATTAGAACAGGACTCTAATTTCTTTATGATACCAGGAAAAAATAATAGAAAAAGTATGCTAAGAAATATGTCACTAAAATTAAACATTCAGAATCTCACTGTTCTTTAACTTGTGCACACAGAGAGTGTTTCAAATCAAAACTGACACTGACTCAAAGTTTTTCTCACAGCAAGTTTAACATCTTTGTTCCTCAAACTGTAGATTAAGGGGTTCATCATGGGACCAACATTGGTGTAAAAGACAGAAGAGATTTTCCCCTCATCCATAGACCCAGCAGAAGATGGTTTGAGATACATAAATGCCCCTGATCCAAAGCACAGAGAAACCGCAATGATGTGGGAACTGCAGGTGCTGAAGGCTTTGGATCTTCCCTCTGTGGAGCTGATGTGGAGGATTCTGGTGAAGATGAGACCATAAGAGACAAATATGGTGAGACTGGGCAAAATGATGTTGATGCCCACCACAATGAAAACTTCCAGCTCATTGACATAGGTACTCGTGCAGGAGAGCTGGAGCAGAGGGAGGATGTCACAGAAATAATGGTTGATGGTATTGGCATCACAGAAGGTCAGCCTCAGCATGCATCCAGTGTGAGCCATGGCACCAGCAGATCCCATCAGATAGGAACCAAGCATAAGGCTGGAGCACACTTTAGGGGACATGACAGCATTATACAAAAGTGGGTTACAGATGGCCACATAACGGTCATAGGCCATTGATGTCAGCACATAGATCTCAGAAATGACAAAAAGACAGTAAAAGTAGAGCTGAGTCATGCACCCCGTGTAAGAAATAATGTTCTTCTTTGATATGAAATTAATTAACATTTTGGGTGTAAATACAGAAGAATAACAGAGGTCTATTAAGGACAAGTTTAAAAGGAAAAAATACATGGTAGTGTGCAGGTGTGAATTTAGCACAATTAGAATTATCAAGATGAAATTTCCCAGCATAGTGACCACATACATTCCTAGAAATAAAAAGAATAGGGGGAGCTGGAGATTTGGATTGTCTGTTAATCCCAAAAGAATGAATTCTGTCACAAAAGAACCATTTCCAGGAGCCATACTTCTCTTAGGAAATCTGTGGACACGGGAGAAAGTGTTAAATTAGAAAACAATTCAGCTCTTGTACAGTGTCTCATCCTACAAAGGAGGGCAA
This sequence comes from Tragulus kanchil, assembly GCA_022376925.1. Taxonomy (NCBI): domain Eukaryota; kingdom Metazoa; phylum Chordata; class Mammalia; order Artiodactyla; family Tragulidae; genus Tragulus; species Tragulus kanchil. Next base: position 153,373,158 of record JAIOJX010000006.1, read on the forward strand.
ACAGCAGAATGTCAGCGACAAGTACCACTTGATTCCACACAACCTGCCTTTACGTTTATCAGGATACAGATGTGGACTTCGAGAAGTTAGGTGTAGCAAAGGACATCACAAACTTAGGTTCCAGAGGGTTGATATTTGCAAACATAACTGCTAGAAAAACAAGAGGGAAGAAGGATAGATCAGGACAGAGCCCCCTAATGTCTCTGTACATTCTATGATGACCCTCCAACAGATTCCTCCGCCAGGGTCACATGAGTCTCAAATCTGCACAAATGAGAAAGAGTGAACAAGTATTAGGCCCCTATACTTTCATCTCAAAACAAGGAATAAGCAGGTAAATTGAGTTCCAAAAGTCACCCTCCTTAGTTCAGAAAACCTCAGGGCTGGCTCCCGTATCCTTGGTCTTCACCTGCTTAGGATTGAAAGTGCAATTTCAGGTTCTTGGGGCTTGATTTCTTTGATTCTAAGAGGAGCTGTCCTAGATGTAGGTCTGAAAAGCCTTTATGAACTACTAGAATGTCTGATAATCACTTCAACCCTTTCAAGCAGAAGAGAAAATAAAGCCTTTTTATTATTACACTTGTTACATAATTAGACACAAGATTCAATGTGAGTGTAATGATGTAATGCACTTGTTTAAAAACAGGCTAGAAGCTTCTCAGTCTTTTCCCCAGGGAGCAGATACTATGCACAAAAGGGAATAAGGATATATATATTATCTAGAATATATCCTGGATCATGATGTGTCTTTTGTTCCTTAGGGACTCATGCTTTTAATCGTTTCCATTTTAAGTATTCTACATTCCTCAGTGCAGACCTGATGTGAACCCCGTCTCCTCACTACCTTCACCTCTGAAAGGAAAGTTACTACATTGCTTCATTCCCTCTTTATTCTAATTTCCCAAAAGGACATCTTTACAACCATCTCCTTACTACCTTCACCTCTGAGAGAAAGTTACCATATTGCTTCATTCCCACTTTATTCTCATTTTCCAAAAGGACATCTTTTCTGCCAGGGTCCTATTTCTCTCACTAGGTCATTTTCCATAACATTTTAGTAACTGAGGTTATCAAGTTCTCATAGAAAAGAGTAGAGGTTATGGATTTAGAAACAGTGTTGTGAATCTTAATTTCCTGCTTACAAACTATAATTCTTTGGGCAATTTCCTTAATATTTCCGTTCAAAGTTGTAAAATTAGGGTGGTAACGAAACTATCTTTTCATTGTGCTGCTGAGTAAGTTAAATGAAAAAGCCTAAGTTAAATGGTTGAGTGTGACTGGCATATGGTAAATACTCAGTACATGTCAACTGTCATTTTCATATTCTCATAAATTCCATTAGATTCCCCACCATCACACTCATTGACTTCGTTTCCCCAGACTACTTGTGTTCCTTCATAAACTGTACACTCTATAAGGAAAAACATTTCTTCCGTCTTGTTTATATCTGGCTCCTAGATCAAAGAACAATGCAGAGTACATAGAGGGAGCTTGATCAATAGTTCTGATAATTATGTTGTTCTGTCTGAAAGTGTTCAGTTATACTGAACATTTTTTCCTGTGCTAAACCACAGCATCTACAACTCCATGACCTTCACACGTATCCCTCAGCCACCACACAACTTCTGGCTTTTTGTGTTTCAACTGGACTACTGTAATGTTGAACTACAGTGCCTCCTAATGACGATTCTGGCATTTTCCAACATGCTCATTCTTATTTATCCATAAACACTGTTGCCAAATTCCCTGTTACTAAAATTTAGTCATAAGCACTGAGGTCTCATATCATAGCTCTGTCCTCTCTAGGTCAAGTACTTACAGTGATTCTCCATTACCCACTTGAAAACTGAAGCAATGTAATAAAAGTATAATTCTGAAAATAAGGATTAAACCTTGATTATAACTAAAGAAGAAACTGAGTCAGTTGTCTTTGATAAGGACCCATGAAAGTACCATTTTCATTGACTGATATATTTTGTGCAGGTTAACTTTTGTACAAACGTTTAACTCTCTCATAAATCTACAAACAAAATTTAATACATATGGAAATAATTATTACAATGGAAATAAATACATTTAAAAACATATATTTAAAAATAGGGATGCAAGCATAATGGAGAAATGTAGTGAGAGAAAACAGATATCTAGAGCATAGGTATGAATTGGCTGCATTTATATATACACATGAGAGGGATATATATATATAAATATATGTATTATTAAGATACATATTAAAGAGTCTAAAAATAAACCATTACATTTATGATTACTTGATTTTCAACAGGGATGCCAAGACTATGTGAGGAAAGAGCAGTCTTCTTGACAAAAACTACTGGACTAATAGAGTCCATTTTGAAGGAATGAATTTGGAGTACTCCATCACAAAATATGAAATGTAACTCAAAATAAACCTTATATCTAAAGATAAGATGTACTATTATTAAACTCCTAGAAGAAAAATGAGAGCAAATCTTTTTTGATTTTGGGATGGAGACTGGGTCTTAGATTCATAAAGGACAAGTTAAAAAAAAATGAACTGAGCATCATGAAATTAAAAACTTTTGCAGTTCCAAAGACCTCATCAAGAGAATGTATAGAGGACTCACAGAATGAAGGCAATATTTGTAAATGATAAATCTGATAAGTACCTAGTATCCAGAATACATAACAAAGACATCATGACCTCCCATCCTCAGCCACCACACAACTTCTGGCTTTTTGTGTTTCAACTGGACTACTGTAATGTTGAACTACAGTGCCTCCTAATGACGATTCTGGCATTTTCCAACATGCTCATTCTTATTTATCCATAAACACTGTTGCCAAATTCCCTGTTACTAAAATTTAGTCATAAGCACTGAGGTCTCATATCATAGCTCTGTCCTCTCTAGGTCAAGTACTTACAGTGATTCTCCATTACCCACTTGAAAATTGAAGCAATGTAATAAAAGTATAATTCTGAAAATAAGGATTAAACCTTGATTATAACTAAAGAAGAAACTGAGTCAGTTGTCTTTGATAAGGACCCATGAAAGTACCATTTTCATTGACTGATATATTTTGTGCAGGTTAACTTTTGTACAAACGTTTAACCCTCTCATAAATCTACAAACAAAATATAATACATATGGAAATAATTATTACAATGGAAATAAATACATTTAAAAACATATATTTAAAAATAGGGATGCAAGCATAATGGAGAAATGTAGTGAGAGAAAACAGATATCTAGAGCATAGGTATGAATTGGCTGCATTTATATATACACATGAGAGGGATATATATATATATATATGTATTATTAAGATACATATTAAAGAGTCTGAAAATAAACCATTACATTTATGATTACTTGATTTTCAACAGGGATGCCAAGACTATGTGAGGAAAGAGCAGTCTTCTTGACAAAAACTACTGGACTAATAGAGTCCATTTTGAAGGAATGAATTTGGAGTACTCCATCACAAAATAAGAAATGTAACTCAAAATAAACCTTATATCTAAAGATGAGATGTACTATTATTAAACTCCTAGAAGAAAAATGAGAGCAAATCTTTTTTGATTTTGGGATGGAGACTGGGTCTTAGATTCATAAAGGACAAGTTAAAAAAAAATGAACTGAGCATCATGAAATTAAAAACTTTTGCAGTTCCAAAGACCTCATCAAGAGAATGTATAGAGGACTCACAGAATGAAGGCAATATTTGTAAATGATAAATCTGATAAGTACCTAGTATCCAGAATACATAACAAATCCTAACACATACCAGAGTAAAAGGGACATCCATTTTTTTCCCATTTCTATAAGTGTTTCTTCTCGTTTTTGAAACATAATTTGTATATAGCATTGTGTAAGTTCAAGGTGTATAGTATTGTGATTTTATTTACATGCATCATGATATAATTACCACAATAAGTGAACACCCATCATCTGATATGGATACAAGATAAAAGAAAAAGAGAAAATATGCTTTTTTCTTTGTAATAATGCTAAGGATCTCCTCGCTTCACAACTTTCATACACAACATACAGTAGTGTTATCTACATTTATCACATTGTATATTTATGTCTAGTACTTCTTTATCTTATACCTGGACATTTGTCCTATCTTCATCCAATTTCCCTTCCTTCCAGATCCCCACCTCTGGTAACAACAAATTTGATATATTTTTCTATATATTTGTTCAGTTTGCTTTTAAAGTATAATTTCCCTACAACATTATGTTGGTACCTAATGGGTAATAAAATGATTTGCTATTTCTATACAGTTTTAAAATAACACAAGTATGACTCATTATCAATTTTTACCATATAGAGATAATGCATTATAATCAACTATATTCCCCAAACTGCACATTTCATATCTAACACTTGTTCCTTTTATAATTGGAAGATTTTACCTCTTAAACTCTCTCACTTTTTTCTTTCAAGTACCCTCTTCTGTCTGGCAACAGCCCATTCATTCTCTGTATTTGTAGTAGTTTCTGCTTGGCCACCGTTGTTCATATTTCCTATATACGTGAAATCATACAGTATTTTTCTTTATCTGACTTATTTCACTGAACATCCTCTAACTTCATTTATGCTGTCTCAAAAAAGCAAGATTTCACGCTTTTTATCTATGGGAAATATTCCATTGCATACATATATACCACATCTTCTTTATATATTCATCTAGCATATCAATCAATGGACATTTGGTTGCATACATATCTTGGCAATCATAAGTAATGCTGCAATGAACTTCAGGGTATGCAAAAAATTTTTTGAATTGAGAATGAAGGCAATACTTGTAAATGATAAATCTGATAAGTACCTAGTATCCAGAATACATTACAAATCCTAACACATACCAGAGTAAAAGGGACATCCATTTTTTTCCCATTTCTATAAGTGTTTCTTCTCGTTTTTGAAACATAATTTGTATATAGCATTGTGTAAGTTCAAGGTGTATAGTATTGTGATTTTATTTACATGCATCATGATATAATTACCACAATAAGTGAACACCCATCATCTGATATGGATACAAAATAAAAGAAATAGAGAAAATACGCTTTTTTTTTGTAATAATGCTAAGGATCTCCTCGCTTCACAACTTTCATACATAACATACAGTAGTGTTATCTACATTTATCACATTGTATATTTATGTCTAGTACTTCTTTATCTTATACCTGGACATTTGTCCTATCTTCATCCAATTTCCCTTCCTTCCAGATCCCGGCCTCTGGTAACAACAAATTTGATATATTTTTCTATATATTTGTTCAGTTTGCTTTTAAAGTATAATTTACCTACAACATTATGTTGGTACCTAATGGGTAATAAAATGATTTGCTATTTCTATACAGTTTTAAAATAACACAAGTATGACTCATTATCAATTTTTACCATATAGAGATAATGCATTATAATCAACTATATTCCCCAAACTGCACATTTCATGTCTAACACTTGTTTCTTTTATAATTGGAAGATTTTACCTCTTAAACTCTCTCACTTTTTTCTTTCAAGTACCCTCTTCTGTCTGGCAACAGCCCATGCATTCTCTGTATTTGTAATAGTTTCTGCTTGGCCACTGTTGTTCATATTTCCTATATAAGTGAAATCATACAGTATTTTTCTTTATCTGACTTATTTCACTTAACATCCTCTAACTTCATTTATGCTGTCTCAAAAAAGCAAGATTTCATGTTTTTTATCTATGAGAAATATTCCATTGCATACATATATACCACATCTTCTTTATATATTCATCTAGCATATCAATCAATGGACATTTGGTTGCATATATATCTTGGCAATCATAAGTAATGCTGCAATGAACTTCAGGGTATGCATAATTTTTGAATTAGTGATTGTGTTTTCTTTAGCTAATACTCAGGAGCGGAGTTGCTAGACTATATAGTAGTTCTATATTTAATTTTTGAAAAACTTTCATACTACTTTCCCTTGTGTTTTCAGGTCATATCCACACCAAAAATTTTTGTTTGTTGTTTCTTATTGTCCTTCTTGACAGTAGTGAGGTATCTTTTTTTGAAATCTTTCCTGAAGATTAGTGAAGTTGACCATCATTTCACATATCCGGTAGATATCTGTATGTCTTTGAGAAAATATACCTTTGTGCATTTTTTAAATGGGTCATTTATTTTCTCAATGTTGACTAATATGAGTTATTTGCTAGTGTGCTCTCAGACATAGTATTTACAAACATCTTCTCCCATTTAATAGATTTATTTTCCATTTTGCTGAGTTCCTTGTGCTGTACAATGTCTTTCCTGTTTGATGCAGACCCTTTTGCTTAATTTTGCTTTTGTTTCTTCAGCTGAGAAGACATATCCAAAAAATTCTGATGCTGCTGCAAAAGATCATCTAACTCTTGAGTAGAAATTAGAAAATGAGTAAAATGAAATTATTCAACTTATCTTACCAAACATTGAAATAAGTGCTTAATAGAGGTGTAAGCATTTTAGAGTAACCATTTTTCCATATTTCCTCAAAATGAAAGTAATTCCAAATCCTATTTCAGAAAAGCCAATGTCACACCTTGAATTAGTCACCAAATATTTTTTTCAGATTTTCATTTTTCTAGCAGTAGTTTGAGGGTTTATATCTTAAAATTCACGAGAAAGTGGCATATGAGAGTCAACCACAGCAGGAGTGATTCCACAACTGTAAGACTGGAGGCTGGCCGGTTTAACATGTTTAATTCTCTAGCAACTTGAAGTTTTCCTCCTATCCATAGAAATCTTGTGATCTTCTTAAGGTTTCTAAGGTCTTCCAGAAAAAAGAAGGAGAATCATAGAACATGGTTTTATTTTCAAATTTTTCTTTTCTAAATCTCTTACTTCCATTTTGAGATTTACTTACCAATCACTAATTTATCTTCTGGGAAAAAAATATCAGCTAACTTGCTCATCAAATGTAGCAACAATTTTTGCAACTTCATTTCATAAAGCACTTCTACTTTATGGTCACTGTGCGTTCTAAGTTTATGAAAATTTAATGGACTATATAGTTACTATGCCTGATGCAATAGGCCAAAAATCCCTATTTAAATGCAGTTCCTAAGTCTCGTGGTCACTCCCTCCAAAGATCTCTTATTTATTGGCAATGTGGCTTCTGATCCTTGGCCTTGCTAGATGACAGTAGATAGCTTATGGTGAACTGTGCCAAGTTCATGACTTCCGAAGGAGAAAATTTCACTTCAGAATCAAAAGATTCAGCTTTGGTCACTGAGAGTTTCGTGCAACAAAGTTTATTACAGTGACAGGGACAGAGAAATCTTCCAGTGAAAGGCACTAGAAGTGAGTATGAGAGTGCCCCACACAGCTAGTTCAAATGGGACATTACATACTTTTTCAGTTGGTTATTTAACAAGAGATCAAAAGAATCCCTTAAGGTTGTAAAGGTCATACTGGACCCATGCCCACAAAATACATCTTGAGATAATTAATATAGACTTAGCCAAAAAATGACCTCCAGACATCATTAGTGATAAGACTAGAGGAGACATTCCAAATGTAATATTTTGCATCCATAAAACAATAGGGGTAAGCACAGGCTGTAGGAAAGTTCCTTTCCAGCAGAGCAGATCCTTCTCATGGCAAGCCTGTAGGCTTCAAACTGTTTGTTCCCACTCCTCTTCCTTAGGAACCACTGGCCTCCTTACCAATTTTGCCTATTATCTGTATCCTTTCAGCCTCATCACAGGATTCTGGACTCTTTAATCTCCTATGCCTTGTTCCTTGAATTACAAGTACTTGCAAGTACTCTGATTGTTTCTCATAATTTTTTTGAAAAAGTCATGCTCTACCTTGAGCCAGTTATGTCCCCAATATTTTAGACCCAAAGCTTCCTCCTTCTCCACAACAACAGCAGCAACAAAATAAATTATTTTAGTTAAAAAAATCAATACCCATTCTGAGAAAAATTAATATAATACCTAAAGACAAAGCATAATCACCTTTCAAATCAGAATATTTTCTCCTTTCCATGTTTACTGAAACAAAAATAATGATAAGAAGTAGAATATCACTCTGAACTTAGTTCTCCCGTCCAGACAATATATTTTAAATATCCTTTATGTGCAGGACTGCCTGAGCCAAGTAAGATAATTCTTTTCCAAGGAAGCATAATATGTAATGTTTAGAGAAGTAAAGTGATCTATATGGTCATTATGGAACCTCCCATTTCAGGTATTCATGGAGATACATTCTTACTCAATGAAGATAGAAAAGATGGGAAGAGAAAATACTGTCTGACTCATTCTGCCAAAGGAAAGTGGCATCCCCAATGACACTATGTCACCCTAATATTTCCTAACTTAATAATCCATAGAGAATATTCTATTTCCAGAGGGAAAAACATTCAACTGAGAAAACAATAAGAGGTAATAAAGTTTGGTAATAGTATTAATAAATGGGGGAGGGTGAGAAAACGAAATTTTGCAAATGGTCAGATAAGAAAAAAGTCCACTAATATAATTAAATTACATAAGTATATAGGTATAATATACAATATAGCATTTTGGAAAAGGATCCAATGTAAAGAGAAACTTATTAATTAGATGAACTGAGGCTGTAAGTACCTCAGGAAACTTCACAAATGCTTTGTTATTAAGGAAGAGACACTAGTCTCTCCACAGGGGTGTCCTTGTACCAGCTGTGCCTCTATATCTCAAACTGTCTGATTATAGACAATAAAACGTCAAGTCAAAGTTATGATATATTAAGGGCTGACTAACCTGACTGTGTTTCTGAAACCGTAAGTAAAGATAAAGAAGCGCAAAGAGGACCTGACACTCCATGATTCATATGATTAGTGCAGAGTTTTCATGTTCTTTCCAGAACCAAGAGGGCATATCTGAGTGTCCTATTATTTTCTCAAACAGTTCCATAGCTGGAAGCTTCTAAGCAGATCAGAAGAAGAGAAAGTAGACTGAGAAATGCATCCTAGCAAATCCCACAATGTGACAGAGCCTGCATGATTTGAAGAGAAGTGGAGTTATCTGGGGTGCCAAGAAGTCCCACCAACAGCCCATTTACAGGGGACATTTTGTTGCCTCTGGAATTTGTTAGGTCATAAATTCTCTGAAAAAGTCTACAACATAATAGACGATAAATGTGAAAACACTGGCTCTTAAGACTTTTTATTAAAAGAGAAAACATTCTTACAAATTTCATCTGTTCTAGAAGTAAGAACGCTCTTTTGTATACTACAGTGTGAACAGTTAATCTCTGCTAACTCTCCTTGTGAATTAAGGAAGGAAGTTATTAGGTCCAAGTAGGTCCTTGTCAGAGAATGGGAATTTTATCATTTGGAAAAGTGTTGGAAATATCTTAAAATGTTTTCATGATAATTTAAGTAAACAGTTCCCTTTGGTAGAAATTTCTGACTTGGATAAGATTTAGTTTAAGAGAGAAAATTGATTTAGAGAATTTACCAAAGAGATCTCTGAAGAAAATTTTTAAAAATCAGATTGAGATTCCCTGATATATATGTGTAATATATTCTAACTGCCCTTGCTTATTTTGTAACTGGTAGATTTTACCTCTTAAACTCTCTGTTTTCTTTCACATCCCCTCTTCCATCACTTTGGCAACAACCCCTTCCTTCTCAATATCTCTAACAGTTTCTGCTTAGCTACAGTTTTCTTTTGCTTTTTGTATTTCCTATATAAGTGAAATCATATAGTATTTGTCTTTCTCTGACGTATTTCACTTAACATCCTCTAAATTGATTTGCGTTGTCTCAAATAGCAAGATTTCATTCTTTTTTATCTATGAGAAATATTCATGAGATGTGGCATAAATATATACCACATCTCCTTTATCCATTCATCTTTTATACCAATCAACAGGCATTTGGTTGCATAGCTACCCTGGCAATTATAAATCATGCCGCAATGAACTTCAGGGTGTGTATATCTTTTTGTTCGTTCTTAAGGTAAATACTCACGAGTGGAGGTGCTGGACTCTATCTAGACTGAGAAATGCATCCTAGCAAATCCCACAAATATCTGAGTGTCCTATTATTTTCTCAAACAGTTCCATAGCTGGAAGCTTCTAAGCATAAAAAATTTGAAAAAAAGAAGTGGAGTTCTCTGGGGTGCCAAGAAATCCCACCAACAGCCCATTTAAAGGGGACATTTTGTTGCCTCTGGAATTTGTTAGGTCATAAATTCTCTGAAAAAGTCTACAACATAATAGACGATAAATGTGAAAACACTGGCTCTTAAGACTTTTTATTAAAAGAGAAAACATTCTTACAAATTTCATCTTTTCTAGAAGTAAGAATGCTCTTTTGTATACTACAGTGTGAACAGTTAATCTCTGCTAACTCTCCTTGTGAATTAAGGAAGGAAGTTATTAGGTCCAAGTAGGTCCTTGTCAGAGAATGGGAATTTTATCATTTGGAAAAGTGGTGGAAATATCTTAAAATGTTTTCATGATAATCTAAGTAAACAGTTCCCTTTGGTAGAAATTTCTGACTTGGATAAGATTTGGTTTAAGAGAAAAAATTGATTTAGAGAATTTACCAAAGAGATCTCTGAAGAAAATTTTTAAAAATCAGATTGAGATTCCCTGATATATATGTGTAATGTATTCTAACTGCCCTTGCTTATTTTGTAACTGGTAGATTTTACCTCTTAAACTCTCTGTTTTCTTTCACGTCCCCTCTTCCATCACTTTGGCAACAACCCCTTCCTTCTCAATATCTCTAACAGTTTCTGCTTAGCTACAGTTTTCTTTTGCTTTTTGCATTTCCTATATAAGTGAAATCATATAGTATTTGTCTTTCTCTGACGTATTTCACTTAACATCCTCTAAATTCATTTATGTTGTATCAAATAGCAAGATTTCATTCTTTTTTATCTATGAGAAATATTCATGAGATGTGGCATAAATATATACCACATCTCCTTTATCCATTCATCTTTTATACCAATCAACAGGCATTTGGTTGCATAGCTACACTGGCAATTATAAGTAACGCTGCAATGAACTTCAGGGTGTGTATATCTTTTTGTTCGTTCTTAAGGTAAATACTCACGAGTGGAGGTGCTGGACTCTATCGGAGTTTTATTTTTAATTTTTGAGGAACTTTCATACTGTTGCCCCTTATGTTTACACGGCACCAACAATTTTTGTTTTCTGTTTTCCTATTTGCCCTTCTGACAGTAGTGAGGTATCTCCTTTGAACTGATTTGCATTTTCCCGAAGATTAATGAAGTTGAGTGTTTCATATACCTGGTAGTTATCTATATGCCATTGAAAAATATACCTCTGCTCATTTGTTAATTGGGTTATTTGTTTTCTTGATGTTGAGTAATACAAGTTATTTGCTAGCATGCTCTCAGACATATTGTTTACAAATATCTTCTCCCATTCAGTAGACTGATTTTCCATTTTGGTCAGTTTCTTGTGCTGCACAATGTCTTTTCTGTTTGATGCAGTCCCTTTTGCTAAATTGTACTTATGTTTCTTCAGCTGAGCAGACATATCCAAAAAATTCTGATACTGCTGTAAAAGATAATCTAACTCTTGAGTAGAGATTAGAAAACATGAGAAAGGAAAATTATTATTAAGCTTATCTTACCAAATGTTGAAATTGCCACTTGTTTGAGACTTAAGCGTTTTAGAGTAAATATGTTTCCATATTTCCTCATAAGGAAAGTAATTTCAACATCTTACTCCAGAAAAGACAATGTCACAACTTGAATTAGTCACCCACTCTTTTTTCACATTTTTGTTTTTCTGGCAGTAGTATGTGGGTTTATACTTTAAATTCACGAGGAAGTAGCATACAGAAGTTAAGAAAAACAGCAGTGATTTAGTTGTGCCCAGCTCACAACTGCAAAGTTGGAGGCTGGTGGGTTTAAACTTTTTAATTCTCTAACAATTTAAGTTTTTCCTCTTATCCATAGAAATCCTATGGTATCCTTAATGTTTCTAGGGTCTTCTTGAAAAAAAAGAGGAGAATCATAAAATATGGCTTTCATTTTCAAAATTTTCTTTTCTAGATTCCTTATCCCCATTTTGAGATTTACTTACTAATCACTAATCTATCTTCTTGAAAAAAAAAATGTCATCTACCTTTCTCATCAAATATAGCAACAATTTCTGCAACTTCATTTTCACAAAATACTACTACTCTATGGTCATTGTGCATGCTAAGTTTATGAGAATCTAATGGACTATATAGTTATTGTACATGATGCAACAGGTTTATTAAAGTGACAGGGATAGAGAAAGTTTCCAGCGAAAGGCACTAGAAGCGGGTAGGAGAGTGCCCCATGCAGCTAGTCCAAATGGAACATTATATGTACTTTTTCAGTTGGTTATTAACAATAGATCAAAGAATACCTTAAAGTTGTAAAGGTCTTACCAGACCCACACCCACAAAACATATCTTGAGATAATTAACAAAGGATTAGCCAAAGGATGGAATCTGCATATCATTAACAATGAGACTAGAAGAGACAATCCAAGTGAAATATTTTGCATCCATAAAATAATAAAAGCAGACCACTATCATGACAAGCATGTAGACTAGAAAATATTTGTTCCCCCTTCTCTTCCTCCTTGGGAACCACTGGCCTCCTTACCAATTCTGCCTGTGATCCTTACATTTTCAACCTCATCACAGGATTCTGAACTCTAATCTCATCTCCCATGCTTTGTTCTTTAATTACAAACACTTGCAAGTACTCTTCCTTTTTCATAATTTTGTGGAAGAAATATTGTTCTTACTTAAGCCAGTGATCTCCCCAGTATACTAGCCCAAAGTCGTCTTCCTTCCCCAAAACAACAGCAACAACAAAACAAATTTAGTAAAGCAAAACAAAACAAAACTCAAAAAGTAATACCCACCCACCCTGAGAAAAATTCACATAACACCTGGGAATAAAGCACAATCAACTTACAAATTAGAATACTTTCTCCTTTCCATGTTTACTGAAACAAAAATAATGACATAAAGTAGAAGCAAAGTACCACTCTGAATTTAGTTCTCCCATCCATACAATATATTTTAAATATCTGTTATGTGCAGGACTGGCTGTGCCAAGTAAGAAAATTCTTTTCCAAGAAAGCATAATGTGTAATGTTTATAGAAATAATGCTGGTTTATACTTGTTAGTCATTATGGAATTATCCATTTCAGGCATTAAAGGAGATACATTCTCACTCAAGAAAGACTGAAAGACAGGAAGAGAAAAGTTGTCTGATTCATGCTGCCAAAGGCAAGTGGCAGATAAGACATCCCCAATGAACTATGTCACCCTAATGTTCCCTAACTTCATAATCTATAGAGCACTCTTCTATTCCCAGAGGGGAAAAATGTTCAAACTGAGAAAAAAACAAGAGATAATCAATTTTTCTTAGAAGTATTAATAAATTGGATATGTAATAAAGAAAATTCTGCAAATGGTAAGGAGAAAGAGAGGGCTGGAAATAAATTGAGAGACGACTCAGCTTTTCTTTCACTTGGTTAAAAAGAAACGAGAAGGCTGTCAACAAAATTATTATGATTAAGCACAGAAACTGTCCTGTGACCAGTTGTAGAGAGAGCTACTCTATCTATTCAAAACATTCTCCTACTCAGAGTTTTTCTCAGAGCAGCTTTCACATCTTTATTTCTCAAGCTATAGATTAAGGGGTTCATCGTGGAAACCACATTGGTATAAAAGACAGAAGAGACTTTTCTCTCATCCATGGACCCAGCAGATGAAGGTTTGAGATACATAAATGCCCCTGATCCAAAGAAGAGAGAAACAGCAATAACGTGGGAACAGCAGGTACTGAAGGCTTTGGACCTGCCTTCAGTGGATCTGATGTGGAGGATATTGGAGAGGATGAGACCATAGGAGACAAAGATGGTGAGGCTGGACACAATGATGTTGATGCCCACCACAGTGAAAACTACCAGCTCATTGACATAGGTACTTGTGCAGGAAAGCTCAAGCAGAGGAAAGACATCACAGAAATAATGGTTGATGGTGTTTGCATCACAGAAGGTCAGTCTCAGCATGCACCCAGTGTGAGCCATGGCACCAGAAAAGGCCATCAAGTAGGAACCAAGCATGAGGCTGGAATACACTTTAGGGGACATAACAGCATTATATAATAGTGGTTTACAGATGGCCACATAACGGTCATAGGCCATTGATGTCAACACATAGCATTCAGAAATAACAAAAAAACAGAAAAAGTAGAGCTGAGTCATGCACCCCATGTAAGAAATAGTCTTCTTCTTTGATATGAAACTAATCAGCATTTTGGGTGTAAAAAACAGTAGAATAACAAAGGTCTGTGAAAGACAAGTTAAAGAGGAAAAGGTACATGGTGGTGTGTAGATATGAATTCAGCCCAATTAGGATTATCAATCCCAAATTTCCCAGCACAGTGACCATGTACATTCCCAGAAACAGAGAGAACAGAGGGAGTTGGAGTTCAGGTTGATCTGTTAATCCCAATAGAATGAATTCAGTGACAAAAGAGTTATTTCCAGGAGCCATTCTTCTCTCAGGGAATCTGTGGACACAGGAGGAAAGTGTTCCATTAAAGAACAACTCAGCTCTTCCCACAATATCTCATTGTACAAAAGAGGATTGCTTTTGTTGTTAAGTTCGTAAGTCATGACCAACTCTTTTGTGCCTCCATGGACCATATTTCACCAGGCTCATCAATCCATGGGATTTCTCAAGCAGGAATAGTACAGTGGGTTACCATTTCCTTCTCCAGGGGATCGTTCCGATCTAGGGATTGAACCTCATGTCTCATGTATTAGCATATTAATCTTTACCACTGAGCCACCAGGCAAGTTCATCATAGAAGAGTATGCACATGGTGAATGCCTGACACTATTCCAACTTAGTCTCATAGAATCTGCCTTTACCTTTATCATGACACAGAGTGACGTGGACTTGCCATTTGTTAGAGCTTTTATAAGCTAAATATAGCAAGATATTAGCCACTCAGTTATATCCGACTCTTTGTAACCCAACTGACTATAGCCCACCAGGCTCCTCTGTCCATCAGATTCTCCAGGCAAGAATACTTGAGTGTGTTGCCATTTTCTTCTTGAAGGAATCTTCCCAACTCAGGGATTGAACCTAGGAATCCTGCATTATAAGTGGATTCTTTGCCATCTGAGTTGTCGGGAAAGCCCTTAAATATAGCAAAGAACATCACAAAAAACCAACAGAGAGAAAACTAGCGCTGCCATATGCAAACATACCTGCTGGAAAACCCTAGGGAGAAAAAGAGTGGATTAGGAAACTATTGTCCTCTCATCTCAACATTTTCTTATTCACTTGAGTTCTTGCATCACTAGTATAACTGCAAGAGGTGACTCTAGCAACCTGGTGCTTGCTTCTAATGCAAGATGTGTTCTGAACCAAGAATTCTATTTCTAATTCAACATGACAGTCTATGAGAATTAAGTAAGTCCACTTGTCACAAACGAAAGCTGTAACAGTGAAAGAGTAAGAACTCTATCCTCTTAAAGGAAACTTCCTGACTGATATGTCCTTTGAGTACCCTCATGTCTCTGAACATTCTCTGATCCCTCTGCAACAGATTCTCTAGGTTCATTTGAGTCTCAGAACTAAACATGAGAAAGAATGGGCCTATATTAGGTTCCTCAACTTTTACCTCAAAAGAAGGAATAAGTATTGTAAATTAAATTAAGTATGGAAGTTGAATTCAGAAACTCACCCTTCTTACTTTAGAAACCCACCAGCCTGGTTCCCTGATCACTGACAGTCACTCTGTGACTATCATTGATTGTCACACTGGAAATGTAATTTCAGGTTCTTGAGGCTTGATTTCTTTGATTCTAAGAGGAGACAGCCTAGATACATGCCTCGGAAACATTTATGATCTAGTACTTTCTGATGATATTAAGTCTTTCAAGCAATAGAAAAAAAAATAAAGACTTTAATTATCACACTTGCTAGTAATTAGACACAGAAGATTTGATGTGAGTATGATGATGTAATCCACTTGGTTAAACACTGGGAAGTTTTCTAAGTCTCTTCCCCAGGGAGAATATTACACATTTTAAAAAGATGGAATAAAGAGATTATAGATCCTAGTGTGTGATTTGTCTTTGGTTCCTTAGTGACTCACTCCTTATTTTTGCTTTACTCTAGAGATTTTCCATCCCTCAGGTAAAATCAATGTATATTCCCATCTCATCAGTATCTTTACCTCTGAAGGGAAAGCTATGACACTACTTCACCCACTCTTTATCCCCATTCCTAAGCAGACATATTTCCATTAAAGTGCTATTTCCAGGTTACTTTATTTCTTTATCTGAAACTTTTCAAATGTTACAATAATCTCATTTCTGTTCTTTTCGAGGATATCTCTGAAATAATTGGCAATGTTTTATATCCCTTTAATAGTCTACACTGTTAACAAATACCTAAAATTTCCTGTTGGGTCATTTTTTGTAACATTTTAGTAATTGAAGTTATCAATTTCTTTTCATCATAAAGTAGGTAGGGTTTACAGAATTTAGAGACAGCGTAGTGAATCTAAACCCCCTTCTTCCACTCTTACACACTTGGAAGAAGTTATTTAATCTCTCCATTCACATTTGTAAAATAGAGACAGTAAGGACAGCATCTATTTCATTGAGCTGCCATGCTAATTAAATGTTAAAAACCTAAGTAACATGGTTGGCCCTGTGCTTGGCATACAGAAAATAGTCAACAAATGTCAGCTGTCATTATTTATGTTATCATAAATTCCAATAGATTATCCATCATAACACTCATTGGACTTTTTCCTTGAATTCCTGTGTTCCTCTATAAACTGGTAATGATATATGGACAAAACTTTATTCTATCTTGTATACCATTTTGCTAATGAATCTAAGAACAGTGAAGAGTACATACAAGAAACCCAATGAATATTTCTGAAAATTGTGTTCTTTCTGCCTGAGAGCTTCCAGAATATATTCAACATTTCCTTTATACTAAGCCACAGTATCTACAACCACACTGTCCTCCATCCATGTCCCTAGCCACCACATAACTTCTGGCTTTCATGGTTAAACTAAACTGCAACCCTATGTGGCTGCTATTATTCTAGCATTTTCCTAGCTACTCCCCTCCTCCTTTATTTTTTTTTTTTTTAAACATGAACACTACTGCTAAAACACAGTTAGAAGCACTGTTCCTCCCTAGTTCAGGAACTTTCAATGATTTTCCATTTTTCACTTGAAAATTGAAGCCATATAGTCAAACATAATTTCAAAATTATGACTAAGTCTTGGTTACAGCTAAATAAGAAACTGACTCAGAGTTATACTGATGAGAAGCCATTTTGATTGATGACCGTATATTTTAAAGAAATTAAATATTGAGGGCTTCCAGGTGGTGACAGTGGTAAAGATCCAACCTGCCGGTACAGGAGACATGACATACGAGTTGGATCCTTGGGTGGGGAAGCTCCCCTGGAGGAGGGCATGGCAACCCCTCCAGCAGTCCTGCCTGGAGAATCCCTGTGACAGAGGAGCCTGGTGGGCTACAGTGCACAGGGTCGCAAAGAGTCAGGACACGACGTATTAGACTTACCATGCACAAATATTGTACGAACTTTCAGCTTTCACAAAAATATAAAAAAGAGTGTTGGGGAATGTTTGAGAGACCACTCAATTGCCTTGAGGGTTCAACTCATTTTAGAAATACGTATGTGCTTGTGTGTGAAAAATAACGATATATAAGTCTACATTTACACATATACTACGTATACTTAGTGGAAGTAGGAAAGATAAAATCATTCTACAGAAAAATCACCAGAAATACTGCAAACTCTCAAATGAAAAATCTTCAAATTATTCAAAAAAATGTGTCTGTACCCCAAATAATGATGTATCTGCTACAACTGTTGGAATTTTGTGGGGGCATGCAACCCCCTCCAAAAGAGAGAGGTGGAACTGACTATTAGGCATTGAAATTTAAATGAATCAAAATTAAGATTATGTCTTATGAAATACTAATTTTAGCCTTCTTTGAAATTTCTTATTTTCAATAAAACATACTGGAACAATTGGAAGTCCATTTCCAACAAATGAATTTATATTCCTCTCTCACAAAATAAATGAAATTAACTGAAAATTTTATTTTGAGATAGATTTAAATGTGAAAAGCATATTATTAAGCTTCAAGAAAATACATTAGAGTAAATTCTTGATTTGGAACAGACGACAATTTCTTTGGTATAATTCATAAAGTACAAATGACAAAAAAAAAGGATGAACCTCAAATCATCAAACTAAAACCTTTGAGACTCAAAAGACATCATCATGAGAATGAATACCATCTATCATAGAGTGTAAATATACTTACAAAAAATATAAGAATCTTATATCCAGAGTCCTTGAAAATTCCAATAAATGTAAGAATATAAAGGTACAACCAAGTTTTCCATACTTTAAAATTATTTTTCCTTCCAATTTGTGGTGATATAAATGACCTATAGCTCTATATAAATTTTAAGGTGTCCAGTATAGTTATTTGACCTACATACATCATGAAATGATAACCACAGTGACTTTAGTATACATCCATAAGCTTATACGGACATACAATAAAAGTATATATTTATATTTTTTCTTTTAATAAGAACTCTTAGGATACTCTCTCTTACCAACATTCATACATAATACACAATGTTAGATATATTTATCCTATTGTACTTTACATTCTAGCGTTTCTTTACCTTATAACTGGACCTGCATACTATTTAACTACCTTGATCCAATGTGCTCTTCCCACACACTCAGCCTCCAATACCCACAAATCTGATCTCTTTTTCTGTAAGTTTGTTTGTTTGCTTTTGAATGAGTAACAGGACTATGATAACTGCAGGTACAACACACAGTAATCTGTTATTTCTATACATTTCAAAATAAACACTACAGTAAGTCTAGTTACCCTATGTAGCCATACAAATATATTACATTATCATTGATTATATTCTCTGCGCTGTACACCAAACCAGTCAGTACTAATGGAAATCAACTCTGAATATTCACTGGAAGGACTGATGGTGAAGCTGAAGCTCCATTACTTTAGCCACCTGATGTGAAGATTCAACTCATTGAAAAATACCCTGACGCTGGCAAAGACTGAGAGCAGGAGGAAAGGGGACCACAGAGGATGAAATGGTTTGAATGCATCACCAATCCGATGGACCTGAGTTTGAGCAAATCTGGGAGCCTGTGAAGGACAGGGAAGCCTGGTGAGCTGCAGTCCATGGGGTCTCAGTCAGACAAACTGAGCAAGTCAACACCAAAGCAACATTGTACATTTAATACATATTACTTATTTACTTTAAAACTGAAAGTTTGTATCTCTTAATGTTTCTCACTTGTTCTAACATTCTCTCATCCATCTCCTTTGTGAACCATCAGTTTGTTCTCTGTATCTGTCAGTTTCTCCTTGCTTACTGTTCATTACTTTTGTTTGTCAAATTCAAATAAAAAGTGATACCATACAATGTCTGTCTATCTTATAAATTATGCTGCAGTCAACTTAGGGATACATATATGTTTTTGAATTTCTTGTTTCATGTTTTTGTTTTCTTCAGATAAATACCCAGTAGTGAAACTGCTGGTTTGTATGGTAGTTCTATATTTAATTATTTGAGGAATCTTCCCAATGTTTTCCATAATATTAACAATTTGACCAATGGTGCACAAATATTCCTTTTTCTCTACATCCTCATTAACATTTTATATTTGTTTTCTTTTTGATGATAAGACATCAGAGAGTTGTGATGTGGTATCTCATTGTGGGTTTTTTGGTTTTGTTTTAATTTTGGCCTCTTTTATTGATCTTTCATTTATTTATTTTCATCCACCTTTGCTCTTTGGCCTGTGTGGGCCTCCCATTGCAGCGGCCTCTCTCCGGCCATTGCAATACTAGAATACCTTATTACATTTTTCATTGATTGATCAGCCTCCAATACCCACAAATCTGATCTCTTTTTCTGTAAGTTTGTTTGTTTGCTTTTGAATGAGTAACAGGACTATGATAACTGCAGGTACAACACACAGTAATCTGTTATTTCTATACATTTCAAAATAAACACTACAGTAAGTCTAGTTACCCTATGTAGCCATACAAATATATTACATTATCATTGATTATATTCTCTGCGCTGTACACCAAACCAGTCAGTACTAATGGAAATCAACTCTGAATATTCACTGGAAGGACTGATGGTGAAGCTGAAGCTCCAATACTTTAGCCACCTGATGTGAAGATTCAACTCACTGGAAAATACCCTGATGCGGGCAAAGACTGAGAGCAGGAGGAAAGGGGACCACAGAGGATGAAATGGTTTGAATGCATCACCAATCCGATGGACCTGAGTTTGAGCAAATCTGGGAGCCTGTGAAGGACAGGGAAGCCTGGTGAGCTGCAGTCCATGGGGTCTCAGTCAGACAAACTGAGCAAGTCAACACCAAAGCAACATTGTACATTTAATACATATTACTTATTTACTTTAAAACTGAAAGTTTGTATCTCTTAATGTTTCTCACTTGTTCTAACATTCTCTCATCCATCTCCTTTGTGAACCATCAGTTTGTTCTCTGTATCTGTCAGTTTCTCCTTGCTTACTGTTCATTACTTTTGTTTGTCAAATTCAAACAAAAGTGATACCATACAATGTCTGTCTATCTTATAAATTATGCTGCAGTCAACTTAGGGATACATATATGTTTTTGAATTTCTTGTTTCATGTTTTTGTTTTCTTCAGATAAATACCCAGTAGTGAAACTGCTGGTTTGTATGGTAGTTCTATATTTAATTATTTGAGAAATCTTCCCAGTGTTTTCCATAATATTAACAATTTGACCAACGGTGCACAAATATTCCTTTTTCTCTACATCCTCATTAACATTTCATATTTGTTTTCTTTTTGATGATAAGATATCAGAGAGTTGTGATGTGGTATCTCATTGTGGGTTTTTTGGTTTTGTTTTAATTTTGGCCTCTTTTATTGATCTTTCATTTATTTATTTTCATCCACCTTTGCTCTTTGGCCTGTGTGGGCCTCCCATTGCAGAGGCCTCTCTCGTTGCAGAGCACCAGCTTTATGTGCATGCACTCCAGAGCACTGGCTCGTAATTGGACACACCGGTCTAGCCACTCCGTGGCATGTGGGATCCTTCCAGGCCAGGGATCAAACTGGCGACCCTTGCAGTATAAGGCAGACTCTTTACCCACTGGACCACCAGGGAAGCTTATCTCATTGTGAAATGATTAGACTTTCCCTAATGAGAGGTAATGTTGAGTGTCTATTGACCATTAGTTTGTCTTCTTTGGAAAAAATGTCTACTTAGTCACTCTGCCCATTTTTTAATTGGGTTGGTTTTTTTTCTTGTTTTTGAATTGTATCAGTTATTTGTATGTTTTGAATATTAAATACATATCAGATATATCATTTGCAAATACCTTCTCACTGCCATTTCATTTTTGTGAGTTTCCTTTACTGTGCAAGAGCTTTTCCTTTTGAGTAGTGCCATTTGTTTACTTTATACTTTTGTTTCTCTTGGCCAAGAAAACATAGCCAAAAAATATTGTCGATTTTAATGTCAAATAACATTTGGCCTATGCTTTCTTCCAGAAGTTTTATGACTCTATTTCTTACATTTAATTTTTTAATCCATGTTGAGTTTATTTTTGTATATGGTCTAATATTATGGTCCAGTTTGATTTTTCTGCATGTAGCTATCCAGTTTTTCCAAAACCATTTATTCAAGAGGTTATCTTTTCTGTACTTCATATTCTTGATTCCTGTGTGATATTCATTGACCATCCAAGTGAGGCTTCATTTCTGGGCTCCCTACTCTGTCCCATTGATCTACATGTGTTTGTGTCAATACTATACTCTTGATTACTATAGTTTTGAGTATTGTTTGAAATTAGGCAGTGTGATATCTCTAGATTTGTTCTTTTTTAAGATTGCTTAGGCTATTCAGGGCTTTCTGTGTTCCATATGAACTTCAGAAATATTTGTTCAAGTTCTACAAAAGTACTATGATATTTTGATAGGACTTGCAATCAACTTCCTTGGTTGCATAGTCATTTTAATAACACTAATTTCTCCAGACCATGAGTAAGGCATACCTTTCCACTGTAAACTTCAGTTTCTTTAATCAGTTTCATAATTTTCTGAGCATGGGTCTTTCACTTCTTCAGCTGGGTTTATTCAGGGCATTTTCGTCTTTTTTATGCAATTGCAAATAGGATTGTTTTAGATTTTGTCTCTGAGAGTTTATTATTACTTTACAGAGATGCAAAAAGTTTATGTAGATCAATTTTTTGTAAATTCATTGAATTCATTGATGAATTCTAGTGATTTTGACTGTTTCTAGGATTTTCTTTCTCAAAAATTATGTTATTTGCAAGCAGTGACAGTATTAGCTCTTCCCTTCCAATGTGGATGCCTTTATATTTTTCTTATCTCATTGTTATGACTATGACTTCCCATTCTATGCAGACTAAAAGTGATGCCAGTAAGCAATCGCATCTCGTTTCTGATCTTAGAGGAAATATTTTCAGCTTTTCACCATTCAGTATAAAGTCAGAAGTCGACTTCACACATATGGACTTTACTATGTTGAGATGCATCCTTCTTTGGTAACTTTGTGAGAGATTTATTGGAAATGAATAGTGAACTTTCTCAGAAAGCTGATTTTTTGCACATACTTATATGATGTGATTTTTATTTCAGTTTGTTAATGTGGTGTATTACACTGATTTATTTGTATTTATTGAATCATCCTTGCTTTAATGGGGTATTTCCCAATTTATTGTGGTCAATTTTCTATTACTTTATTGTGAATTTTTGCAAATGTGCTCATTAATCATAGTGACCTGTAAACTGTCTGTGGTATTTTGTCTTATTTTGATATCAGGGTGAAGCTGACCTCAAATAATGAGCTTGGAATTGTTCCTCTCTCTGATGTTTATTGGAATAGTTTGAGAAAGATAGCTATTCTCTCTTTTAATTATTTGATGGAATTCACCTTTGAAGCCATCTGGCCTTGGACTTTTTAAAAAATGACTAATTCAATTTCACTACTGACAGACGGTGTATTCATATTCTGTATCTTCCTAATTTAGTCTTGGGAGAGACATTTCTAAAAATTTGTCCATTTCCTCTAGGTTCTCCATTTTATTGCTATATAATTCTTCATATAATCTAGTATGACCCTTTTTATTTCTGTAATGCCTCTTCTTTTATTTTATTTTTATCTTTTGTCCTGATGAAACTGGCTAAACCATTATTTACTTTGTTTATCTTAGTCTCACTGATCTTTTCTACTGCATTTTTTCAATCTCTGTTTCATTTATTCCTGCTCTGAAATGATTAATTTTATAAATCCTTTAAAATCTTTCCTTTTACTAACTTTGCATTTCATTATTTCTGCAGACAAAACTGCAACTCAACTTCTAAGAGCAATTGTAACAACCTGTATGTTTTCTATATGAAGATTTGAAGTGGGTTAATTCAACATGATGTAAGATTATTTTAGACAGCCCAAAGGATCCCATCAGCTTCTCACTGAGGAACAACAAAAACTCAGCCTCAGAACATAAGACTTCCCTACAAAGAGAGTGATTTTAATGTTCAAAGATATATACTGTGTACAACAACCCCCTGCATGTAATCTGCTTACTTCACTTGGTACTAAGCTGACTATACAGTGAAATGTCTCCAAATCTCAAGACAACACCAACATTTTCTAGGGAAAAATGCCATGTCTGTCCTTAACATGGACATTGGCTGACATAGTCGATTTTCAGGACTAATTGTCTAAAAAGTCTACTTTGTACTACATATATACAGGAAAACTACTTGGCTTGCCTGTTTATTTCTCAGCTGTACAACTTCTGTTGAATTATACTTTCCCTCATAACTTCTTTAGAGCTTAACACAAAAAAATCAAATGCTATAAAGAATAACTTTATATTATACATG
This sequence comes from Tragulus kanchil, assembly GCA_022376925.1. Classification (NCBI taxonomy): domain Eukaryota; kingdom Metazoa; phylum Chordata; class Mammalia; order Artiodactyla; family Tragulidae; genus Tragulus; species Tragulus kanchil. Next base: position 153,397,177 of record JAIOJX010000006.1, read on the forward strand.
TAAACACCCTAACTTGATTTACCTCCTTTTAATGAGGTGCAAACTGGCGCACAGAGCATGAGTTGCTACCAAGAAGTTATGAATAAGTTGACTCTTTAAAACACTGACAAATGTAAACTTTAGAAGTGCTATTTAAACTTTTATATTATTTTATCTACAATATTCTGACAAAATGTAAACTAATTTGAAACGAAGTTTATTTTTTCTAAAAATAAAACAAATTTAACTTGCATTTTGAGGCTTCAAAGTGGAAATCTTGTGACCAGTCTTAACACACTTCTAGCATATCAAATGGCAAAATGCACAACAGAGATGATGTACCTCTACATGCCTACAAGTGTTCCCAAATTTTGCAATTATTATTTGCTTCTTTAGATACACTTCTCTTTCAATAAGAAAGACAAATTTATAAGAAGGGTTAATATGTAAATGAAAAAAATGACCAATTAGGCATGGGATTTATAAATATATCCCTTGGTGTGTGAAAATCATATATGTTGATATTGAGATCACGGGATGTGGTAAGAATGGTAAGAATGGCAACTGAAAACCATAAATCAACAATATAGCAGGAGGTAAAAACCTTAAGTCAATGCTGAACACCTGATAATAGAAAAAAGCAAACATATAATTATTGCTAAATTCACAATATCTAACTCTTTACAGGAGATTGAAAAACAGGAAAAATAAAAAATATTATTAAAATTATCTTTAAAATGTTGAAATTGCTATGATTAAGACAAACACTTCAGTAATCACTCCCTTATTTTCTCAAAAGAAAAATAACCCAGCATGCTATTCCATAAAAGGCACTGTCACAACTTGATTTATCCACAGAACATCTTTCAAATTATCACAGTTCTAAGTGCAGACTGACTTAAGATTATACCTTAAAATCCATAAGGAATTAGCATACGGAAGCCAACAAAAGCAGTAGTGATTTAGCTATGCCAATTTTACATCAAAGGGATGGAGATTTGTGGGTTTAACTTTTTTTTCTTTCAATATCAAACAGTTTAAATTTTTATCATATCCAGACAAATTCTGTGATCTCTATAGTATTTCTAGGGCTGTCCATAAAAACGAAGAGACTCATAAATTTAAGGGTTTTTTTTTTTTTTTCTATCATTTTACTAGATTCATTCTTGCTAATTTGAACTTTAATTATCTTTAAAACACTGACAAGTGGGCTATTTAAACTTTTATATTATTTTATCTACAATATTCTGACAAAATGTAACCTAATTTGAAAGGAAGTTTATTTTTTCTAAAAATAAAACAAATTTAACTTGCATTTTGAGGCTTCAAAGTGGAAATCTTGTGACCAGTCTTAACACACTTCTAGCATATCAAATGGCAAAATGCACAACAGAGATGATGTACCTCTACATGCCTACAAGGGTTCCCAAATTTTGCAATTATTATTTGCTTCTTTAGATACACTTCTCTTTCAATAAGAAAGACAAATTTATAAAAAGGGTTAATATGTAAATGAAAAAAATGACCAATTAGGCATGGGATTTATAAATATATCCCTTGGTGTGTGAAAATCATATATGTTGATATTGAGATCACGGGATGTGGTAAGAATGGTAAGAATGGCAACTGAAAACCATAAATCAACGATATAGCAGGAGGTAAAAACCTTAAGTCAATGCTGAACACCTGATAATAGAAAAAAGCAAACATATAATTGTTGCTAAATTCACAATATCTAACTCTTTACAGGAGATTGAAAAACAGGAAAAATAAAAAGTATTATTAAAATTATCTTTAAAATGTTGAAATTGCTATGATTAAGACAAACATTTCAGTAATCACTCCCTTATTTTCTCAAAAGAAAAATAACCCAGCATGCTATTCCATAAAAGGCACTGTCACAACTTGATTTATCCACAGAACATCTTTCAAATTATCACAGTTCTAAGTGCAGACTGATTTAAGATTATACCTTAAAATCCATAAGGAATTAGCATACGGAAGCCAACAAAAGCAGTAGTGATTTAGCTATGCCAATTTTACATCAAAGGGATGGAGATTTGTGGGTTTAACTTTTTTTTCTTTCAATATCAAACAGTTTAAATTTTTATCATATCCAGACAAATTCTGTGATCTCTATAGTATTTCTAGGGCTGTCCATAAAAACGAAGAGACTCATAAATTTAAGGTTTTTTTTTTTCCTATCATTTTACTAGATTCATTCTTGCTAATTTGAACTTTAATTACTACTCAACATTCTGTCTCATGAAAAAGTATTATTTCTACCAGGTGTTCCCTAATTGTAGCTGCAGCTTAATCACCTTTGCTCCCCCCAAAATGCTACTACTGTATGGTCACTGTGCATTATAATTTTAGAAAAACGTTATGGACTTGATATATTTACCCTACTATGTGGAACAAGATGAATATCCTGATTAAAATGCAGGTCCTAGGCCTGTGGACTTCACTCCACAGGAGATCTCTCTTTATTGAGAGGTCTATTGAGGTCCATCCTCACGACAGGTTTCTGGGCTCCTTTCTCTCCCATACCCTATTCTCTGAATTAAAAACACCTGTAGGGCTTCCCCTGGTGGTCCAGTGGGTAAGGACACCGCCTTGCAGTGCAAGGGGCGCCGGTTCGATCCCTGGCCTGGGAAGATCCCACATGCCGCAGAGCGGCTGGACCGATGTGTCCAATTACCGAGCCGGAGCTCTGGGGCGCATGCGCCCAGAGCCGGTGCTCTGCAACAACAGACGCCACCGCGATGGGAGGCCCATACGGGCCAAAGAACAAAGACGGATGAAAATAGAGAAATGAAAGACCAATAGAAGTGGCCCGCCTGCTCCTCTCCCTCCCCAACCCGACCCACACCCAAAATAAATAAATAAATAAATCTTTAAAAAAAAAAAAAAACACCTGTAAGCACTTCAAAAATCATTTTTAAAATTTTGTGAATGAAGGAACATTCTTAATGACCTCCCCAGTATACTAGCCCAAGATGTATTTGTTGTTGCTTTTCAGTCGCTCAGGTCATGGCCAGCTCTTTGAGATCCCATGGACTGCAGCACACCAGACTTCCCTGTCGTTCACCATTTCCTGGAGTTTTTAAAAACTCATGTCCATAGAGTCGGTGATGCCATTTATCTTTCCCATGAACAAACACAACAAACCCCAGACAAATTGTTTTGCTCAAATAATGAAATAACAAAAGAGCAATACCTACTCAGAAAGTAGTTTATGTACCATTCTGAAAAAAGCATAGTCAGCTTACAAATTAGAATAGCTTCTCCATATTTAACATTTAATCTAGGGCTGTCCATAAAAACGAAGAGACTCATAAATTTAAGGTTTTTTTTCCTATCATTTTACTAGATTCATTCTTGCTAATTTGAACTTTAATTACTACTCAACATTCTGTCTCATGAAAAAGTATTATTTCTACCAGGTGTTCCCTAGTTGTAACTGCAGCTTAATCACCTTTGCTCCCCCCAAAATGCTACTACTGTATGGTCACTGTGCATTATAATTTTAGAAAAACGTTATGGACTTGATATATTTACCCTACTATGTGGAACAGGATGAATATCCTGATTAAAATGCAGGTCCTAGGCTTGTGGACTTCACTCCACAGGAGATCTCTCTTTATTGAGAGGTCTATTGAGGTCCATCCTCAGAACAGGTTTCTGGGCTCCTTTCTCTCCCATACCCTATTCTCTGAATTAAAAACACCTGTAGGGCTTCCCCTGGTGGTCCAGTGGGTAAGGACACCGCCTTGCAGTGCAAGGGGCGCCGGTTCGATCCCTGGCCTGGGAAGATCCCACATGCCGCAGAGCGGCTGGACCGATGTGTCCAATTACCGAGCCGGAGCTCTGGGGCGCATGCGCCCAGAGCCGGTGCTCTGCAACAACAGACGCCACCGCGATGGGAGGCCCATACGGGCCAAAGAACAAAGACGGATGAAAATAGAGAAATGAAAGACCAATAGAAGTGGCCCGCCTGCTCCTCTCCCTCCCCAACCCGACCCACACCCAAAATAAATAAATAAATAAATCTTTAAAAAAAAAAAAAAACACCTGTAAGCACTTCAAAAATCATTTTTAAAATTTTGTGAATGAAGGAACATTCTTAATGACCTCCCCAGTATACTAGCCCAAGATGTATTTGTTGTTGCTTTTCAGTCGCTCAGGTCATGGCCAGCTCTTTGAGATCCCATGGACTGCAGCACACCAGACTTCCCTGTCGTTCACCATTTCCTGGAGTTTTTAAAAACTCATGTCCATAGAGTCGGTGATGCCATTTATCTTTCCCATGAACAAACACAACAAACCCCAGACAAATTGTTTTGCTCAAATAATGAAATAACAAAAGAGCAATACCTACTCAGAAAGTAGTTTATGTACCATTCTGAAAAAAGCATAGTCAGCTTACAAATTAGAATAGCTTCTCCATATTTACTTAAACAAAATTAAAGAGATAAAAAGAAGTCAATAATTCTAAGTAGATGAATAGACTTTAAATCAGAAATCTAAATTTATTCTATACTTTTTTTATTAAAAAAATATGTATGACTGTTAATAAATCATTAACTACTGAGAGTTTTATGGTACCATTCATATAATGAATATATTTTCAAAATGTACTATGTAAAGGTAACCAAATCCTTTCTCAAGGGAAGCATAATGCACAGTGTTTAGAGATGCAATGTGGGTTGCACTTAACAATCACTATGAAAACTTCCACATCAGAAACTGAAGGTGACACAGTCTTGTTCAATGAAGCCTGAAATGATGTGAGAGGAAACATTCTGAGATTCATGTTTCCAATGGTAATTGGCAGATAAGACATTCTAAGTAACATTATATCACCCTAACATTCCCTGATTGATCATGTGTTGGCCAGTCTTCTATTTTGAAAAGGAAAGACAAGTTCAAACTAATACAGGAAAATATATTATAATAAATAACATGAAAATAAATAAAATGTATTATAATTAGTAATAAATAAGATAGTAAATGTCTTTAGTAATAGTATTAATAAATGGGAACACTAGAGGAAGGGAAATTATGCAAATGGTACATAAGGAGAGAGGTCTCCTATATGATAAGTATAAATAAATTAATGTCAAAAACTTCTTTCAAAATTATAAAAATAAGTAGGATAAGACTGTTAAGAAAATCATTATAATTAAAAAGAGAATTTCCCAATCCTGTACTATCTGTACAGAGAGATGTTTATAATCAAAACTGATTCCTACTTACAGTTTTTCTCAGAGCTGTTTTCACATCTTTATTTCTCAAGCTGTAAATTAAGGGATTCATCATGGCAACCACATTGGTATAAAAGAGAGAAGAGATTTTTTGCTCATCCAGAGACCCAGCAGAAGACGGTCTGAGATACATAAATGAACATGATCCAAAGAACAGAGAAACAGCAATGATATGCGAACTGCAGGTGCTGATGGCTTTGGACCTGCCCTCCGTGGAGCTGATATGGAAGATACTGGAGAATATCAGACCATAAGAGACAAGGATGGAGAGACTGGGAAGAATGATGTTGATGCCAACAATGAAAACTACCAGCTCACTGATGTAGGTGCTTGTGCAGGAGAGCTGGAGCAGGGAGCTCAGATGATGTTTAAAAATCTAAATTTATTCTATATTTAAAATTGTAATTTAAAATTTTCAAAATTTGAATATATTTTCAAAATGTACTATGTAAAGGTAACCAAATCCTTTCTCAAGGGAAGCATAATGCACAGTGTTTAGAGATGCAATGTGGGTTGCACTTAACAATCACTATGAAAACTTCCACATCAGAAACTGAAGGTGACACAGTCTTGTTCAACGAAGCCTGAAATGATGTGAGAGGAAACATTCTGAGATTCATGTTCCCAATGGTAATTGGCAGATAAGACATCCTAAGTAACATTGTATCACCCTAACATTCCCTGATTGATCATGTGTTGGCCAGTCTTCTATTTTGAAAAGGAAAGACAAGTTCAAACTAATACAGGAAAATGTATTATAATAAACAACATGAAAATAAATAAAATGTATTATAATTAGTAATAAATAAGATAGTAAATGTCTTTAGTAACAGTATTAATAAATGGGAACACTAGAGGAAGGGAAATTATGCAAATGGTACATAAGGAGAGAGGTCTCCTATATGATAAGTATAAATAAATTAATGTCAAAAACTTCTTTCAAAATTATAAAAATAAGTAGGATAAGACTGTTAAGAAAAACATTATAATTAAAAAGAGAATTTCCCAATCCTGTATTATCTGTACAGAGAGATGTTTATAATCAAAACTGATTCCTACTTACTGTTTTTCTCAGAGCTGTTTTCACATCTTTATTTCTCAAGCTGTAAATTAAGGGATTCATCATGGCAACCACATTGGTATAAAAGAGAGAAGAGATTTTTTGCTCATCCAGAGACCCAGCAGAAGATGGTCTGAGATACATAAATGAACATGATCCAAAGAACAGAGAAACAGCAATGATATGCGAACTGCAGGTGCTGATGGCTTTGGACCTGCCCTCCGTGGAGCTGATATGGAAGATACTGGAGAATATCAGACCATAAGAGACAAGGATAAAGAGACTGGGAAGAATGATGTTGATGCCAACAATGAAAACTACCAGCTCATTGATGTAGGTGCTTGTGCAAGAGAGCTGGAGCAGAGGGAGGATGTCACAGAAATAATGGTTGATGGTGTTCGCATCACAGAAGGTCAGTCTCAGCATGCATCCAGTGTGAGCCACGGCACCAGAAAAGGCCATCAAGTAGGAACCAAGCATAAGGCTGCAACACACTTTAGGGGACATGACAACAGTATACAAAAGTGGGTTACAGATGGCCACATAGCGATCATAGGCCATCGATGTTAGCACATAGATTTCAGAAATGACAAAAAAACAGAAGAAGTAGAGCTGAGCCATGCACCCCATGTAAGAAATAATATTCTCCTTTGATGTGAAGTTTATCAGCATTTTAGGTGTAAATACAGAAGAATAACAGAGGTCTATGAAGGACAAGTTAAAGAGGAAAAAGTACATGGGGGTGTGTAGATGTGAATTCAGCCCAATTAGGATTATCAAGCCCAAGTTCCCCATCACAGTGACCATATACATTCCTAGGAACAGGAGGAAAAGGGGGAGCTGGAGCTCTGGTTGGTCTGTTAATCCCAACAGAATGAATTCAGTCACGAAAGACCCATTTCTGAGAGCCATTCTTTTCTAAGGAAATCTGTTCACACAGGAGAAAAAGTTTCCATCAAAGACCAACTCAGCTCTTTCATATTGTCACATCCTACAAAAGAGTTTACATACTGTAAATGCTTGACATTTTCCTGACTTGCTCCCACAGACTTTGCCTTTTACACTATCAGAATACAGAGTGATATTCACTTGCCTTTATTAGAGCTTCCATAAGCTAACTATAGCTAAGAACATCATAATCATCCTAGAGAGGGAGGGCAGGTGTGCAATAAGCATAAGACATATCTTCTGGAAAAACCCAGGGATAAGAAGGATGGACTAGGATGCAACTCTCCTACTCTCATCTCAACATTCCCTCATTCATGTGAACTCTTCCCACAGCAGTAAAGCTGGAGGCAGTGACGCTAGCCACCAGGCACTGGCTTCCACCACAGATCAGTCCTTATGTGGCAGGAACTAAGAACACTATTTCTAAATCAAGATGAGGGGGCCCGAGTCTACGAGAATTAAGTTACTCCTCTTATCATAGAGTCAAAACCATAAGGGTAGAAGAGTGAGAGTTCCATGTATGTAGAGGAACCTTCCTGATCACCCGACTTTGACCTTAAATCTTCAGGCCTGGGTTCCTTACCCTTGGTAACCTGCTCTGTTGGTTCTGGAAGCGTCATTTCAGGTTCTCCAGGTTTGATACCATTGATTTTAGGGGATTTGATCTAGATATTAATTCATTAATTCACCTAAGCCTTGGAAATCTCTCTGAACTTCTACAATTTCTGATATTTTCAGTGCTTTCAAGCAACAGAGGAAAAGAATCTTTTTATTATCACACTTGCTACTTAATTAGACACAGTAGATTTAATGTGAGTATAATGATGTAATGTACTTGGTGAAAAACAGGTTAGAACCTTGCTCAGTCTCCTCCCCAAAGAGAAGACTATATGTATAAAATGGAAGAAAGAAATTATGAATCCCAATTCATGATCTGTCTTTAGTTCCTTAGGGACTCACTCTTTTAATCATTTTTCTGTACTCTAGGGACTGTTTACATCCCTCAGGCAGATCCAAAGTGCATTCCCCTCTCTTCATTTTCTACATCTCTTAAGGTATAGCTACTACATTGTCTCATTCCCTCTTTATTCACATTTACTAAATGGACATATTTCTACAAGAGACCTACTTTTCATTTTTTTACATTTCTTTATCTGAAAATCTTCAAATGTTGCAGTGACTGATTTCAACTGCTCTCTCTCTCTGAGATATCTCTGAAATAATCTGCAATACAGTGTTTCCCTCCATAGTTAATACTTTTAACATAGACTTGAAATTTCACCTGAGTCTCCTGCTGGGTCATTTTCTCTAACATATCAGGAACTGACGTCATCCATTTTTTCTCATCATAGAAAAGAGTAGGGGCTATGGAATTGAAGAGAATCCTATCTTCCTTCTTCCACTTTTACTATTGATAGTATCTGGGACAAATTAATTAATCTCTTGGTTCACCTATGTAAAATGAGGAGTGTCAAAATAAAATATTTTCTTTGAGCTGTGGTGCTAATTAAGTGAGAAAAAGACTAAGTCAAATTGTTGGAACAGTGTCTGGCATGACAGCCAACAAATAAACATCAACTGTTAGTCATATTCTCATAAATTTCAGTAGATTCTGCTTCCTAAGATTCACCGGACTTTTCCCCTTTAATTTGTGTTTCTCTATAAACTGTAAATTCTCTAAGGACAAACATTCTATACTGTAAACTATCTGGATCCTGGATCATTAGCTCCAGTTTTGATACCATTGATTTTAGGGGATTTGATCTAGATATTAATTCATTAATTCACCTAAGCCTTGGAAATCTCTCTGAACTTCTACAATTTCTGATATTTTCAGTGCTTTCAAGCAACAGAGGAAAAGAATCTTTTTATTATCACACTTGCTACTTAATTAGACACAGTAGATTTAATGTGAGTATAATGATGTAATGTACTTGGTGAAAAACAGGTTAGAACCTTGCTCAGTCTCCTCCCCAAAGAGAAGACTATATGTATAAAATGGAAGAAAGAAATTATGAATCCCAATTCATGATGTGTCTTTAGTTCCTTAGGGACTCACTCTTTTAATCATTTTTCTGTACTCTAGGGACTGTTTACATCCCTCAGGTAGATCCAAAGTGCATTCCCCTCTCTTCATTTTCTACATCTCTTAAGGTATAGCTACTACGTTGTCTCATTCCCTCTTTATTCACATTTACTAAATGGACATATTTCTACAAGAGACCTACTTTTCATTTTTTTACATTTCTTTATCTGAAAATCTTCAAATGTTGCAGTGACTGATTTCAACTGCTCTCTCTCTCTGAGATATCTCTGAAATAATCTGCAATACAGTGTTTCCCTCTATAGTTAATACTTTTAACATAGACTTGAAATTTCACCTGAGTCTCCTGCTGGGTCATTTTCTCTAACATATCAGGAACTGACGTCATCCATTTTTTCTCCTCATAGAAAAGAGTAGGGGCTATGGAATTGAAGAGAATCCTATCTTCCTTCTTCCACTTTTACTATTGATAGTATCTGGGACAAATTACTTAATCTCTTGGTTCACCTATGTAAAATGAGGAGTGTCAAAATAAAATACTTTCTTTGAGCTGTGGTGTTAATTAAGTGTAAAAAGACTAAGTCAAATTGTTGGAACAGTGTCTGGCATGACAGCCAACAAATAAACATCAACTGTTAGTCATGTTCTCATAAATTTCAGTAGATTCTGCTTCCTAAGATTCATTGGACTTTTCCCCTTTAATTTGTGTTTCTCTATAAACTGTAAATTCTCTTAAGGACATTCATTCTATACTGTAAACTATTTGGATCCTGGATCTAAGAACAATGCAGACTATATAGAAAGAATTCTATAAAAGAGTACCTCTGAAACCCATTTATTTTTGTCTATAAGCCTCCACAATACTCTAATGCTAAGCTATTACATCTACATCACAATGACCTCCACCCATGTTGCTCAGCCACCATACAACTTCTGGCGCTATGCTTCAACTGAACTACTGTAATGCTGAACTGCACTGGCTCCAAATGATTCTTTTAGCACTTTCTGCTTATTCACTCTTACTTGGCCATAAACACTGCTGCTAGAATAAATCTGAAAGCACAGTTCTGTCCCTTGCTAACCAAAGACTTTCAATGATTCTTCACTAGCCACTTGAAAACTGAAGCAATATAGTAAAAATATAATTCTCAACACAATGATTTATCTTTCCTTCAAACTAAAGAAGAAATTGAATCAAAGTACTATTTGATTAGAAGTCATGAAAATATTGTGCTGATTGATTGAAATATTTTGCACACATTACAAATAGTACACAACTTTAACCTCAAAAACATAGAAAGGAATGTTGAAGACTGTTTCCTTTTCAAAGATCACTTACTTGTCTTGGGATATTCTATCCATTTTAGAAATGTGTATGATTTTGTGTGAAAAATAAACCTACATGAGTCTATATTTAAACACATTATCCAAAATGAAAGGAGGGAGAAAAATATCATTGCATTATAAAAGATGGTTCTCTCATTAATAGAAAAGCATCATACCCTCAGAAGTATGTCTTCCAAATGTTTCCAAAGGAGGAAGGCTTTCACAAACAAAATAATTACTTGAGATTTGTTTGTTTGTTTTTAGCATGGCACCCTTAAAAGGGAGAGATGGAAGAGAGTGCTAGGCATAAATTCTGATCAATGATAATTAAAATAATGACATGTGAAACTTCAATCACGGGCTTCTTTGAACCATCCTCTTAATTCTCTGTCTCTTTTTTAGAGTCTTCCCAATATACTGCATACTAGTTAAAACCACTAGTCCAGCTAAACTAGGTAAGAACAAGTACATATGTGGTGTAGGATTTTTAAAAAGAATTCACATTACACTCCAACTTAGAAAGGGCTCTACCCTGGTACACAGGCACAGGAGAAACCCAGAGTTTACCAAGTTGTCTCTAAGCTGTGACACATTCCTCAGAATCATAATGTCCTTCAAAACCTGTCAGTGCCATTCACATAACTCAAGAAAGCAAAAGCTACTAAGGATAACTCTGATGGGCATGTAAAATACTCTGACTTGGTCCCTCCTCAACTTAAAAGAAGTTCAAATATGGCGATGCACAGTTCCATTACTAAATAAAACATGATTAAGTCCCTGAGCAACCAGCAAAGTTGCCTCCTTTAAAATATTACCACCCATAATTATTACAAATTTCATTTTAAGTTGTTTATATTATTTTCAAATTAGCCAAAAATAGAAATTACTCATTTTAAAAAACAGTTCTTTTATGTAAATGAACAGATTTCATTTTAATTTTTAGACTCATGAAATGAAAGATTAATGACCAGGCTCAACACACTCTCAGGAATCCCCAAACGGCCCAGTTATATTCACTTGTTTAGGTGTACTTTTGTTCCCACTGGAATAATATTATAGAGGGAAACATTAGTTTAAACAAACAAAACTCTAACCAAGATCAACCATTTTATATAAATAGAACTTGTTAAGGGAAAATCAATCATGTTCACCTTGGAGTCAGGAGATGGGATACAAGAGGTCATTTAAAACCGTTAACCAAGAACTTAGTTATGCTGACATCTAAAAACAAACAAGTCAAAAACCAGCTTGGCCAAATTTCAAAGTACATAAATACTAACTCGAGACTTCTGAAAATGTTAAGTAATGAATATTATTTAAAATACCTTAGAAAATGTTTTCATTGTCACTGATACAGTATATTGAGTATTTTTAAAGTGGGAATTTTTTACCCAGGAAAATAATCCAACATTCTCTGTCATAACTTGCTTTATTCACCAAATATTTCTTTCACATTGTCATTAATCTCCAAGCTGCAATTTGATGTTTCTGTACCTAAAGATCTATATGAATGTAGCACATAGAAGCCAACAAAATAAGAAATAATCCAGTTGTTCAAAGGTCATCTAGCCCTGTTGATTTAACATTTTCAATCCTAAACAACTTAAGCTTTCGTCCTATCTAGAGAAATTCTGTGATCTTGATAGTATTTCTAGGGTCTATCAAAAGGAGTGAGTACATAGGTAACAGTTTTCACTATCCAACACTTTCTATGTAAATTACTTCTTTTTTTCTTGAGGCAATTACTCAAGATTAACCTGCTGTAACTGATGCCTTCTCTCTACCCATTTCCCCAATGAGACCACAGCTCTTCCACATTCTGTCTCCAAAACACTAGCATGAGTGCTCATTATGCAAATAGTTTTATCAAAGATTTAGGAACAGTGAAATATATTTAGAGTGTTCTGCAAAACAGGAAACAGTTCCAGAGAGAAATCAAGTCCCTAAATCTCAAATTAGCAAAGTAAATTACTTTGTTCTTTTATGTAAATGAACAGATTTCATTTTAATTTTTAGACTCATGAAATGAAAGATTAATGACCAGGTTCAACACACTCTCGGGAATCCCCAAATGGCCCAGTTATATTCACTTGTTTAGATGTATTTTTGTTCCCATTGGAAAAAAATTATAGAGGGAAACATTAGTTTAAACAAACAAAACTCTAACCAAGATCAACCATTTTATATAAATAGAACTTGTTAAGGGAAAATCAATCATGTTTACCTTGGAGTCAGGAGATGGGATATAAGAGGTCATTTAAAACCATTAGCCAAGGACTTAGCTATGCTGACATCTAAAAACAAACAAGTCAAAAGCCAAATTTCAAAGTACATAAATACTAACTCGAGACTTCTAAAAATGTTAAGTAATGAATATTATTTAAAATACCTTAGAAAATGTTTTCATTGCCACTGATACAGTATACTGAGTATTTTTAAAGCGGGAATTTTTTTACCCAGGAAAATAATACAACATCTTCTGTCATAACTTGCTTTATTCACCAAATATTTCTTTCACATTGTCATTATTCTCCAAGCTGCAATTTGACGTTTCTGTACCTAAAGATCCATATGAATGTAGCACATAGAAGCCAACAAAATAAGAAATAATCCAGTTGTTCAAAGGTCATCTAGCCCTGTCGGTTTAACATTTTCAATCCTAAACAACTTAAGCTTTCATCCTATCTAGAGAAATCCTGTGATCTTGATAGTATTTCTAGGGTCTATCAAAACGAGTGAGTACACAGGTAACAGTTTTCACTATCCAACACTTTCTGTGTAAATTACTTCTTTTTTTCTTGAGGCAATTACTCAAGATTAACCTGCTGTAACTGACACCTTCTCTCTACCCACTTCCCCATCAAGACCACAGCTCTTCCACATTCTGTCTCCAAAACACTAGCATGAGTGCTCATTATGCAAATAGTTTTATCAAAGATTTAGGAACAGTGAAATACATTTACAGTGTTCTGCAAAACAGGAAACAGTTTCAGAATGAAATCAAGTCCCTAAATCTCACAACCATGCCCCAGACTGGGATTTTTTGCTTACTGATCATATGCCTCCCTGAATCCTGACATATTACATGTTTCTGAACATTCTTACTGCTCATGCCCTGTTATCTGAAGTACAAACACTTAAAAACACTCCAAATCAAGGTGTTTAACATTGCAGGCACAGAAATTTCCAAATCTGAACAAATCATGTTTACAATATATAAGCCCAAAAAGCTTTCTCATTCTAACAACAACAAAAGACAAACCATTTTCCTCAAGAAGAAAATTTAAGAAATATCAAGATGGAGAGAAATGCATGTATTATTCTGGAACAGAGGAGAGTCAATGTTAAGCCAAAAATGTTTTCTCATATTTCAGGCTCACTGAAACGGAATAACATAATCAAGAGAGAATAGAGTACACTGAAAAATAATACATTTGAAGTCAGAGTCTAAGAATTTAGTCTACAATTTTTATTTCTAAAGCTGTATGACATTCTGTCAATTATTATCCAGTCTTGGTTTCACCTTCCCATCCATACAAACACATTTTGATGATTCACTATGTGTCAATTCGACTTACAGTGTTGAAATATTAACCTTTGTCAAAACAAGCTTAATGGCAAACATGTACAGAAACAAAATGGATTGTCCTTCATAGACTTAGAACCTTCATCTCTGGCACTTCAAGAAGACATATTCTTCCCAAGTGAAATAAGGAAAGATAAGAGTAGACAGAGTAGGGTTTCCCTGGTGGCCCAGTGAGTAAGGACACCGCCTTGCAGTGCAAGGGGCGCTGGTTTGATCCCTGGCCTGGGAAGATCCCACGTGCCGTGGAGCAGCTGGACCGATGTGTCCAATTACTGAGCCAGAGCTCTAGAGCGCATGCACCCAGAACTGGAGCTCTGCGACAACAGAGGCCACCGCGATGGGAGGTCCAAACGGGCCAAAGAACAAAGATGGATGAAAATAGACAAATGAAAGACCGATAGAAGTGGCCCACCGGTGCCCCTCCCTCCCCACCGCACTGTACCCCACCTCATCCTCAAAAAAAAAACACTAAAAAAAGAGTAGACAGAGTATCCTATTTATCATTCTTATTGCAAGTAACAGGTAAAACCACCCCTAGTTATATGTTCTCAGTCAAGTGTTATGTAGTTATTTAAAGTCCATCCTTTCCCAATGGAAAATATAATTTCAATATGATAATGAAAACAGAGATAATACATTCACTATTTAATGTGATTACTAAGCAGAAGAGATGATATATATTATGAAAAGAGTGACGAAAAAATACTTGTAATAATATGCAAAAATGAAAACACTTCTTCAAACAGAATTCATATTTCTTTAATATACTAGGGGAAAACTGATGATAGAAAAACATATCTATGCCTCTTAAGAAAGCTGTCACTAAAATTAAACAATCAATCTTTCACAGTCCTGTAACTCGTGCACAGAGTATTTCTAATCAAAACTGTCTCCCACTCAGGACTTTTCTCACAGCAAGTTTAACATCTTTGTTCCTCAAACTGTAGATTAAGGGGTTCATCATGGGACCTACATTGGTATAAAAGACAGAAGAGATTTTTCCCTCATCCATGGACACAGCAGAAGATGGTCTGAGATACATAAATGCCGCTGATCCAAAGAACAGAGAAACAGCAATGATGTGGGAACTGCAGGTGCTGAAGGCTCTGGACCTGCCCTCCGTGGAGCTGATGTGGAGGATGCTGCAGAGGATGAGACCGTAAGAGACAAAGATGGTGAGACTGGGCACAGTGATGTTAATGCCCACCACAGTGAAAACTACCAGCTCACTGATGTAGGTGCTTGTGCAGGAGAGCTGGAGCAGAGGGAGGATGTCACAGAAATAATGGTTGATGGTATTGGCATCACAGAAGGTCAGCCTCAGCATGCATCCAGTGTGAGCCATGGCACCAGAAAAGGCCATCAAGTAGGAACCAAGCATAAGGCTGGAACACACTTTAGGGACATGAACCAAGGGGTCCAAACGGGCCAAAGAACAAAGATGGATGAAAATAGACAAATGAAAGACCGATAGAAGTGGCCCACCGGTGCCCCTCCCTCCCCACCGCACTGTACCCCACCTCATCCTCAAAAAAAAAACACTAAAAAAAGAGTAGACAGAGTATCCTATTTATCATTCTTATTGCAAGTAACAGGTAAAACCACCCCTAGTTATATGTTCTCAGTCAAGTGTTATGTAGTTATTTAAAGTCCATCCTTTCCCAATGGAAAATATAATTTCAATATGATAATGAAAACAGAGATAATACATTCACTATTTAATGTGATTACTAAGCAGAAGAGATGTTATATATAATGAAGAGTGATGAAAAAATACTTGTATTAATATGTAAAAATGGAAATACTTCTTCAAACAGAATTCATATTTCTTTAATATACTAGGGGAAAACTGATGATAGAAAAACACATATAGATATATCTCTTAAGAAAGCTGTCACTAAAATTTAACAATCAATCTTTCACAGTCCTGTAACTCGTGCACAGAGTATTTCTGATCAAAACTGTCTCCCACTCAGGATTTTTCTCACAGCAAGTTTAACATCTTTGTTCCTCAAGCTGTAAATTAAGGGGGTCATCAAGGGAGTGGTATTGGTGTAAAACACAGAAGAGATTTTTCCTTCATAGACACAACAGAAGATGGACTGAGATACATAAATGCACCTGATCCAAAGAATCCAGAAACAGCAATGATGTGGGCACTGCAGGTGCTGAAGGCTCTGGACCTGCCCTCCGTGGAGCTGATGTGGAGGATGCTGGAGAGGATGAGACCATAAGAGACAAAGATGGTGAGACTGGGCACAGTGATGTTGATGCCCACCACAGTGAAAACTTCCAGCTCACTGATGTAGGTGCTTGTGCAGGAGAGCTGGAGCAGAGGGAGGATGTCACAGAAATAATGGTTGATGGTATTGGCATCACAGAAGGTCAGCCTCAGCATGCATCCAGTGTGAGCCATGGCACCAGAAAAGGCCATCAAGTAGGAACCAAGCATGAGGCTGGAACACACTTTAGGGGACATGACAACATTATACAACAGTGGATTGCAGATGGCCACATAGCGGTCATAGGCCATTGATGTTAGCACATAGCATTCAGAAATGATGAAAAAACTGAAAAAGAAGAGCTGGGTCATACACCCCAGGTAACAGATAATATTCTTCTCTGATGTGAAGTTAATCAGCATTTTGGGTGTAAACACAGAAGAATAACAGAGGTCTATGAAGGACAAGTTAAAGAGGAAAAAGTACATGGGGGTGTGTAGATGTGAATTCAGCCCAATTAGGATTATCAAGCCCAAGTTCCCCATCACAGTGACCATATACATTCCTAGGAACAGGAAGAAAAGGGGGAGCTGGAGCTCTGGTTGGTTTGTTAATCCCAACAAAATGAATTCAGTCACAAAAGACCTATTTCCAGAATCCATTCTTCTCTAAGGAAATCTGTGGACACAGGAGAAGGGGTTCCATTAGAGAACAGCTCATCTCTTCCATAGTGTCTCATCCTACAAAAGAGTTTACATACTACAAATGCCTGACACCATCCTGACCTGTTCCAATAGACTGCCTTTCCCATTATCAGAATACAGAGTGATGTGCATTTGCCTTTATTAGAGCTTCCATAATCTAACTACAGCTAAGAACATCACAATCCTCCTAGAGAGGGAGGGCAGGTGTGCAATAAGCATAAGACATATCTTCTGGAAAAACCCAGGGATAAGAAGGATGGACTAGGATGCAACTCTTCTACTCTCATCTCACCACTCCCTCATTCATGTGAGCTCTTCCCGCAGCAGTAAAGCTGGAGACGGTGACACTAGCCACGAGGCTCTGGCTTCCACCACAGATCAGTCCTTATGTAGCAGGAACTAAGAACACTGTTTCTAAATCAAGATGAGGGGGCCCGAGTCTACGAGAATTCAGTTACTCCCCTTGTCATAGCGTCAAAACCATAAGGGTAGAAGAGTGAGAGTTCCATGTACGTAGAGAACCTTCCTGAACGATCTGTCCTTTGAGCCTCGAATATCTCTGATTCCTCTCCAACAGAGGCTTCCACTATTTTCAATTGCGTCTCAACTGTACAAAATAAGACAGCAAGGGCATGTATTACTCCGGATATTCATCTCAAAACAAGGAGTAAGGAATGTAAATTAAATTCAGAAACTCCCTTACCAAACCCCTATTTGGTGGGTTCTGAAATGATTTCATTCTCCAACTTGATTTTCAGATGGCCATAGGGTCATAGGCCATTAGTTCACATAGCATTCAGAAATGATGAAAAACTGAAAAGAAGAGCTGGGTCATACACCCCAGGTAACAGATAATATTCTTCATTGATATGATGTTAATCAGCATATCTGGTGTAAACACAGAAGAATAACAGAGGTCTATGAAGGACAAGTTAAAGAGGAAAAAGTACATGGGGGTGTGTAGATGTGAATTCAGCCCAATTAGGATTATCAAGCCCAAGTTCCCCATCACAGTGACCATATACATTCCTAGGAACAGGAAGAAAAGGGGGAGCTGGAGCTCTGGTTGGTTTGTTAATCCCAACAAAATGAATTCAGTCACAAAAGACCTATTTCCAGAATCCATTCTTCTCTAAGGAAATCTGTGGACACAGGAGAAGGGGTTCCATTAGAGAACAGCTCATCTCTTCCATAGTGTCTCATCCTACAAAAGAGTTTACATACTACAAATGCCTGACACCATCCTGACCTGTTCCAATAGACTGCCTTTCCCATTATCAGAATACAGAGTGATGTGCATTTGCCTTTATTAGAGCTTCCATAATCTAACTACAGCTAAGAACATCACAATCCTCCTAGAGAGGGAGGGCAGGTGTGCAATAAGCATAAGACATATCTTCTGGAAAAACCCAGGGATAAGAAGGATGGACTAGGATGCAACTCTTCTACTCTCATCTCACCACTCCCTCATTCATGTGAGCTCTTCCCGCAGCAGTAAAGCTGGAGACGGTGACACTAGCCACGAGGCTCTGGCTTCCACCACAGATCAGTCCTTATGTAGCAGGAACTAAGAACACTGTTTCTAAATCAAGATGAGGGGGCCCGAGTCTACGAGAATTCAGTTACTCCCCTTGTCATAGCGTCAAAACCATAAGGGTAGAAGAGTGAGAGTTCCATGTACGTAGAGGAACCTTCCTGAACGATCTGTCCTTTGAGCCCTCTAATATCTCTGATTCCTCTCCAACAGAGGCTTCCACTATTTTCAATTGCGTCTCAACTGTACAAAATAAGACAGCAAGGGCATGTATTACGTCCCCGGATATTCATCTCAAAACAAGGAGTAAGGAATGTAAATTAAATTCAGAAACTCACCAACTTTGACCTTAAATCTTCAGGCCTGGGTTCCTTACCCTTGGTCTCTGCCCTGTTGGTTCTGGAAGTGTCATTTCAGGTTCTCCAGGTTTGATACCATTGATTTTAGGGGAGATGATCTAGACATTAATTCTCATAAGCCTTGGAAATCTCTGAAGTTCTACAATTTCTGATATTTTAGGTGCTTTCAAGCAATAGAGGAAACAATCCTTTTTATTATCACATTTTCTACTTAATTAGCCACAGAAGTTTTAATGTGAGTATAATGATGTAATGCATTTGGTGAAAAACAGGTTAGAATCTTGCTCAGTCTCCTCCCCAGTGAGTAGATTAAAGTATAGAAGAACGAAATTACATACCCCAATTTATGATCTGTCTTTAGTTCCTTAGGGACTCTCTTTTAATCATTTTTGCTTTATTCTAGGGACTCAACATCCCTCAGGTAGATCCAAAGTGCATTCCCCTCTCTTGCCTTTCTGCACATCTGAAGGGAAGTACTACATTATCTCATTCCTTCTTTATTCACATTCACTAAATGACTATATTTTTACAAGAGACCATTGCTCATATTGTTTTATTTCTTTATCTGAAAATCTTCAAATGTGGCAGTGACTCATTTCAGTTGTTCTCTTTCTGTAATACCTGAAATAATCTGCAATACAGTATGTTCCTTTTATAGTTTATATGTGTGACACAGACCCAAAATGTCTAACTGACTCTCCTGATGGGTAATTTTCTGTAAGATTTCAGGAACTGTTGCATTTTTTCTCATTATAGAAAAGATGAGGGGCTATGGAAAGAGAAAGTGTTGTGAGCCCTACATTCCTTCTTCCACGTTTGCACATTATAACACTTTGGAAAATCTCTTGGTTCATCTATGTAAAATAAGGAATGTCACAGTAGAATTTTTCTTGGAGCCACTGTGTTAATTAAATGAAAAATCTAAGAAAAATGGTTGGGACAGTGTCTGGCAGAAGATAAAGAGTCAATAAATGTCAACTGCTTTTAATCCTGTTCTCATAAATTTCAGTGGCTTTTGCTTCCTAAGACTCATTGGACTTTTGCCCTTTAATTCGTGCTTCTCTATAAACTGTAAATTCTGTACAGACAAACATTTACTCTCTCTTGTTAATTATTTGAATCCTGGATTTAAGAACAATGCAGAATATATATGAAGAATTCAATGGGTACTTCTTAAACCCATCTTACTTTTGTCTAAGAGCCTCCAGAATACACTCAAAACTTCTCTTATGCTAAGCCACAGCATCTACAACCACAATGACCTCCAGCCATGTCCCTCAGCCACCACGCAACTTCTGGCTTTACACTGAAACTGTATACTGTTGAACTATAGTGGCTACTAACTATTATTTTAGCACTTCCCACTTATTCAGACTGACTTGGTCAGGAACACCACTGCTTGAATAATATATGAAAGTACAGCCCTGTCCCAGGCTAGCCAAAAACTTTCAATGGGTCTCCATTAGCCACGTGAAAATTACAACTACATAGTAAAAATAGAATTCTCAATACTATCACTAAGGCTTAGTTAAAACTAAAGAAAAAATTGAGTTAGAGCTATTTATGAGAAGCCTTGAAGGTACTATTCTGATTGACTGAAATATTTTACACACATCACATATGGTTCAAAACTTTAACCTTCTCAAAAACATAAAAAGCAAAGTTAGAGAATGTTTACTTTTCAAAATCCACTGAATTGTCTTGGGACATTCACCCATTTTAGAAATGTATGTGATTTTGTGTGAAAAATAAAACTATGAGTCTGTATTTAAACATACTACTGACATTGAATGGAAAGAGGGAGAAAAATATCATTCTATGATAAAAGAAGGTTCTCTTACTGACATAAAAGCATCAAAACTCCCAAAATTTGTCTTCCAAATACTCCAAAAGAGGAGTGCTTCCAGAAACAAAATAATGACTTGCGCTGCTACAATTACGGGATGTGTTTGTTTGTTTTTAGCATGGCACCCCTACAAGATGGAAGATATTGCTAGGCATTGAAATTCTGAAAGAAATGGAAAGAAAACTAAAATTATGCCATGTGACATTTTAATTGTAGGTTTCTTTGAAACATCTTCCTAGTTTTCTATCTCTTGTTTAGAATCATCCCAATATATTATATAATATTTGAAACCACTAGTCTAGCTAATTTAGGTAATGATAATGAAAAGACAAAATATATTTACTAATCAATGTTATTACTAATCAGGAAAAAGGGATGATTTGTATTGTAAAAACACTGAGGAAAAAGATACTTATAAAGTAAATTATTCAGACAGAACTCAAAATTTCCTTAGGACACTAGGAAAAAGGTAATAGAAAAAATATAAGAAGGCTATCACTAAAATTAAACAAAAAACCACTGTCCTGTAACTCCTGTGCACAAATAGTATTTCTAATCAGAACTGTCTCCTACTCAGAGTTTTTCTCAGAGCAAGTATGACATCTTTGTTCCTCACGCTATATATTAAGGGGTTCATCAAGGGAACAGTGTTGGTATAAAAGAGAGAAGAGATTTTTCCCTCATCCATGGACCCAGCAGATGAAGGTTTGAGATACATAAATGCCGCTGATCCAAAGAACAGAGAAACAGCAATGATGTGGGAACTGCAGGTGCTGAAGGCTTTAGACCTGCCCTTTGTGGAGCTGATGTTGAGGACGTTGGAGATAATCAGACTGTAAGAGACAAAGACAGTGAGACTGGGCACAATGATGTTGATGCCCACAACAATGAAGACTTCCAGCTCATTGACGTAGGTGCTTGTGCAGGAGAGTTGGAGCAGAGGGAGGATGTCACAGAAATAATGGTTGATGGCGTTTGCATCACAGAAGGTCAGCCTCAGCATGCATCCAGTGTGAGCCATGGCACCAGAAAAGGCCATCAAGTAGGAACCAAGCATAAGGCTGCAACACACTTTAGGGGACATGACAGCATTATACAAAAGTGGGTTGCAGATGGCCACATAACGGTCGTAGGCCATTGATGTCATCATATAGCATTCAGAAATAACAAAAAAACTGAAAAAGAAGAGCTGCGTCATGCACTCCATGTAAGAAATAATATTCTCCTTTGATATAAAGTTAATCAAGGGAAAAAGAACCATAAGGCAGTAAAAAGTACAGGTGTGCACCTGTAAAATTGCTAGGCATTGAAATTCTGAAAGAAATGGAAAACTAAAATTATGCCATGTGACATTTTAATTGTAGGTTTCTTTGAAACATCTTCCTAGTTTTCTATCTCTTGTTTAGAATCATCCCAATATATTATATAATATTTGAAACCACTAGTCTAGCTAATTTAGGTAATGATAATGAAAAGACAAAATATATTTACTAATCAATGTTATTACTAATCAGGAAAAAGGGATGATTTGTATTGTAAAACACTGAGGAAAAAGATACTTATAAAGTAAATTATTCAGACAGAACTCAAAATTTCCTTAGGACACTAGGAAAAAGGTAATAGAAAAAATATAAGAAGGCTATCACTAAAATTAAACAAAAAACCACTGTCCTGTAACTCCTGTGCACAAATAGTATTTCTAATCAGAACTGTCTCCTACTCAGAGTTTTTCTCAGAGCAAGTATGACATCTTTGTTCCTCACGCTATATATTAAGGGGTTCATCAAGGGAACAGTGTTGGTATAAAAGAAAGAAGATGTTATTACCTCATCCATGGACACAGCAGAAGATGGTCTGAGATACATAAATGCCGCTGATCCAAAGAACAAAGAAACAGCAATGATGTGGGAACTGCAGGTGCTGAAGGCTTTAGACCTGCCCTTTGTGGAGCTGATGTTGAGGACGTTGGAGATAATCAGACTGTAAGAGACAAAGACAGTGAGACTGGGCACAATGATATTGATGCCCACAACAATGAAGACTTCCAGTTCACTGACGTAGGTGCTTGTGCAAGAGAGCTGGAGCAGAGGGAGGATGTCACAGAAATAATGGTTGATGGCGTTTGCATCACAGAAGGTTAGTCTTAGCATGCATCCAGTGTGAGCCATGGCACCAGAAAAGGCCATCAAGTAGGAACCAAGCATAAGACTGGAACACACTTTAGGAGACATGACAACATTATACAAAAGTGGGTTACAGATGGCCACATAACGGTCATAGGCCATCGAAGTCAGCACATAGCATTCAGAAATGGAAAAAAAACTGAAAAAGTAAAGCTGCGTCATGCACTCCATGTAAGAAATAATATTCTCCTTTGATATAAAGTTAATCAGCATTTTAGGTGTAAACACAGAAGAATAACAGAGATCTATGAAGGACAAGTTAAAGAGGAAAAAGTACATGGGGGTGTGTAGGTGTGAATTCAGCCCAATTAGGATTATCAAGCCCAAATTCCCCATCACAGTGACCATATACATTCCTAGGAAAAGGAGGAAGAGGGGAAGCTGGAGCTCTGGTTGGTTTGTTAATCCCAACAGAATGAATTCAGTCGCAAAAGACCCATTTCCAGGAGCCATTCTTCTCTAGGATGATCTGTGGGCATAAGAGGAAAAAAAGGTTACACTGGGAACCATAGCTCTCACAAGTGTGTCATCTGGGCTGGGAATATCTTAGATTAGCCCAGCCTGGACTCATAGAATTATCTTGCCTACCCCTTCATGGAATTATATTATATTATCATGAAAATGAGTGATGCCAAATTTTGCTTTTTTGCATTTTTATAAACTAAGTAGAAAAGAACATCAAAACATAGCCTACAGATGGATGGGAACCACTGCCCTGGGCAGACTTGACTGTTCAGGCCTCGGGGGTTGCGTAGGAGAACAGTGGATAATGGAGAAGTTTGGGCCAGTATAGACTCATCCTTCCCTCATCTCAATATTTCTTAATTCACCTGAACTCTCCATTCTCCATTATGATTGTGAGTAGAGACTATAAAAATTTAGTGCTGGTCTCTAATGCAGATTAGAGCTGGTCGGGTGAGAATCAAAAAACTGTTTCTTAACTAAAACTAAATGGCTGCAGTCTAAGAGAGGTTAACTCACCACCCCAAATCACAGAGTAAAACCTTAACTGTAGATGAGTGAGACTTCCCCTCATGAAGAGGGAACTTACTGACTGACCTAATACATCCTTTGGGCCCGCTAATATTTTGAATGAATACTGATCCCTTCCTTGAAAAGACCTTTTTTTTTCTAAGTTTTACTTGAGTCTCAGGATGTAAAAATAGGAATGAAATTGCATATCCTCAGATCCTTGTACTTCCATTTCAAACAAGAACATTAATATAAATGGAATTCAGAAACTCACCTTCCTTCTTCCAGAAAGCCCTGGTGCTTTCTTATTGGTTTTACTCTGTGGTCTGGTAGGGTAATTTCATGTCTGAGGCTTTTGGTTCCTTTGATTCTAAGAGAGTGCTGTCCATATGTATTTTCTGGTTTGACTTCAAAATCTTTCAGAAATATAGATCATAATTTCTGAGTATAACTTTCAGTCCACTCAAGCAGCAGAGAAACATAAACATTCTTCATTATTATTTTTGCCACTCTGTAAGCACTGAAGATTTAATCTGAGTGTAAGGTTATAATGCACTCAGTTATAAACGTGGCAGAAGTCTGCTCAGTCTCTTCCCGAGGGAAACAGAGTAATAGGGAACTGAGGGCATTGCATTTACTTTCTGTGCCTTAATCTGTCCTCAGTGCTTTAGAGATTCAATAGTTTACTCAAGTTTTGCTTTAATTGAGGGATTGCGCATCCCCCCAAAAAGAGCTAGAATTCCCATTTTCTGTTCATTTAGATAACCAAAATGAAGAGGAAGACCTAGTCTCTTTTTTCCTACAAAAACAACTGATTCAAAAACAATTAGTAGAGAATATATAAGAAATTCAGAAACTAAAGAAGGTCTTTCACCCTCTTAAGTTTATGCATGAAGCCAGACATATTGAAGCTGACTGTAAAGGCAATGAACAATTGCACCTACAATAACTATGACTAAGAAGTGAGCCTGAGCAAATCCCACAATGAGACAGTACATTTATTATCTAAAGAGAAGGGCAGCAAGCTGGACTTTACCTTGTGTTCACTGTTTACTGTCCTATCAATGACTTACTTACAGGAGAAACGTTTTCCTCTGAGATTTGTTAATTCATAAATTCTCTACACAGTCTACAACATAATTCTTATTAAAGAAGGAAAGGAACACTGGGTCTTTAGGAGAAAGCTTTCTTTTAACTCCTTGGGCTAATATTTTGAATGAATACTGATCCCTTCCTTGAAAAGACCTTTTTTCTAAGTTTTACTTGAGTCTCAGGATGTAAAAATGGGAATGAAATTGCATATCCTTAGATCCTTGTACTTCCATTTCAAACAAGAAGGACATTAATACAAATGGAATTGAGAAATTTACCTTCCTTCTTCCAGAAAGCCCTGGTGTTTTCTTATCATTGGTTTTACTCTGTGGTCTGGTAGGGTAATTTCATGCCTGAGGCTTTTGGTTCCTTTGATTCTAAGAGAATGCTGCCCACATGTATTTTCTGGTTTGACTTCAAAATCTTTCAGAAATATAGATCATAATTTCTAAGTATAACTTTCAGTCCACTCAAGCAGCAGTGAAACATAAACATTCTTCATTATTATTTTTGCCACTTGGTAAGCACTGAAGATTTAATCTGAGTGTAAGGTTATAATGCACTCAGTTATAAACGTGGCAGAAGTCTGCTCAGTCTCTTCCCGAGGGAAACAGAGTAATAGGGAACTGAGGGCATTGCATTTACTTTCTGTGCCTTAATCTGTCCTCAGTGCTTTAGAGATTCAATAGTTTATTCAAGTTTTCCTTTCATTTAGGGATTTTGCATCCCCCAAAGAAGAGCCAGAATTCCCATTTTCTGTTCATTTAGATTACCGAAATGAAGAGGAAGCCCTAGTCTCTTTTTTCCTACAAAAACAACTGATTCAAAAACAATTAGTAGAGAATATATAAGAAATTCAGAAACTAAAGAAGGTCTTTCACCCTCTTAAGTTTATGCATGAAGCCAGACATATTGAAGCTGACTGTAAAGGCAATGAACAATTGCACCTACAATAACTATGACTAAGAAGTGAGCCTGAGCAAATCCCACAATGAGACAGTACATTTATTATCTAAAGAGAAGGGCAGCAAGCTGGACTTTACCTTGTGTTCACTGTTTACTGTCCTATCAATGACTTACTTACAGGAGAAACGTTTTCCTCTGAGATTTGTTAATTCATAAATTCTCTACACAGTCTACAACATAATTCTTATTAAAGAAGGAAAGGAACACTGGGTCTTTAGGAGAAAGCTTTCTTTTAACTCTTTTGAAACAATAATTTTCTTCCATACTGGAACCAGAACAGTGTGAAAAACTCAGGTTTGTGAGTGTCCTCACCATTGTTGGTTTGTTCACTAGGGCTGAAGAACCGGACCTCAGCCTGTTGTATCCACCTCAGTGTGGCTTTTTTTCTCACTTTATAATGTGAAGAAGGTGTTTGGCGAGTTTTCAGATGTTTTTCTGAGGAAATTGTTCCATATGCAGCTGTAGATTCAGTGCATTCATGGGACAACAGGAGTTAAAGGATTTTCCTGGGTCAACATTTTGAACCACCTTCCCTAACACTGTACGCCTTAAATGAGTACAGTGCTATGTGCCAATTTTATCTAAATAAGAGTGTAAAAGTATGAGAAAGTTTCTATTTAACTAAATAACGTACTTTATTTTTAAATGACAGAAAAGGTACGGCCACTGGACTTCCCTGATGGTCCAGTGGCAAAGTATCCACGTGCCAATGCAGGGAACATGGGTTCAATTCCTTGTCCAGAAAGATTCCACACGCCCTAGTGCAACTAAGTCTGTTCACCACAACTGCTGAGCCCCGTGTCACACTCAAGAGCCCAAGCATAGCAACTACTGAGTTTTCGAGCAGCAACTAAGAGAAGCCCCCACTCACCACAGCTACAGACAGCCCAAGTGCATGTGTGGAACAACGTAAGTATGAGCATCTATCTCTTCAATTGCAAATGTTATGAAACTTAAATAGAGATCAAGTATTTTTAGTTTAAAAAATTAGTGTCACAATGACCTGGGCTGTTCTGACATTTTGAAGGTTTATATTAATTTTTATATAGGTTGTATGTGAAGTGATAATATTTTGGATAATTATTATAATTAGTGTCACCTGTTTCTTTTTTACCTTTTTAATTCATATAGCAGAAAGTTTAAAATCACATATGGGACTTGAATTACATTTAAACTGGATGTTGCTGGTCTAGCATGTAGATGATGCCTAGTAAGTATCATTTTTAGTTAATTTTTTACTGCAGTATAATTGCTTTACAATGTTGTGCTAGTTTCTTGCTGTATAGCAAAGTGAATCAGTCATACATACACATGTAATTCTTTTATTTTATTTTAAGATTTCCATTCCATCTAAGTCACTACAGAACACGGAGTACAGTCCTTTGTGTTATACAGGTGGTTCTCATTAGTTATCTGTATTATACATAGTAGTGTATATATGTCAGTCCCAATGTCCTAATTCACCCCACCTACTCTTTCCTTCTTTTTTTTACTCTTCATTGTTGTTCAGTCTCTCAGTCATGTCTGACTGTTTGAGACCCCATGAAATGCAGTACTCTATCTTCCGGAGTTTGCTCAAACTCATGTCCACTGAGTCAGTGATGCCATTCAACCATCTCATCCTCTGTTACCCCCTTCTACTCCTGCGTTCGATCTTTCCCAGCATCAGGGTCTTTACCAATGAGTCAGCTCTTTGCATCACGTGGCCAAAGTATTAGAGTTTCAGCTTCTGCCTCAGTCCTTTCAATGAATATTCAGAGCTGACTTCCTTTATAATTGACTGGTTTGATCTCCTCGGAATCTTTCTGACCCAGGGATCAAGCTAGGTTCTTCCATGCAGGTGGATTCTTTACCATCAGAGTCACCAGGGAAATCTCTACCCTTCTTAGTAACCATAAGTTTGTTCTCTTCATCTGTGACTCTATTCTGCTTTACTATTTAAACTAATGGTAGTTAATCTCTACTATTTTTCCAGATTCCACATATAAGTGATATTAACTGATATTTGGTTTTTTATTTCTAACTTACTTCACTCTGTATGACAGTCTCTAGGTCCATCAACACCACTGCAAATGTCATTAGCTTGTACCTTGTTTTCTGGCAGAGTAATATTCCACTGTGTATATACATCACATCTTCTTTATCCATTATTTTGTTGATGCATATTTAGGCTGCTTTCATGTCCTGACTATTTTAAGCAGTGCTGCAATGAACATCAGAGTGCATGAGTTATTTTGAATTAAGATTTTCTTTGGATATATGTCTAGAAGTGGGATTGTTAAGTCACATGGTAACTCTATTTTTAGTTTTTTAAGGAACCTCTGTACTGTTATCCATAATGGCTATACCAATTTACATTCCCACCAACATTATAGATGGGTTCTTTTTTCTCCACATCCTCTCCAGCATGTATTGAATAATTTTTTAAATAACTCTTCAAACCTGATAAGAAAGACACTCAACTTTCTATGTGAAAGTCTACATTTATATCAGTTTCTTTTACTGCTTTCTTTGTCATATATATCAAATTGCCACACATTTCCAGGGACTGCGCAAATAAAAAAAGAACAGAGACTGTGTAAATAACAGTGAAGAATGGGATTCAATAAAGTTGGGGGTTCAGGAATTAAAGGGATAGAGAAAACTCAAAGCCCTTTTATTTCTGGTTTTCACCAGTCTTTAGCCACATGCATCCTGATCATATTCATCCCAAACCTAATTCTGAGCAACAGTAGCAATGTGTCCAGAGAAAGTTTACATTAAACAAATTCAGGATGTAATTGAGGACCTTTCTGGTCCATAACTGAGAGGACTATTGTTAAACTAGGAAACCAGAGCTTTCAGCTCTGTTTAGTACACAAGCACAGTCAAATTCCATGGTTTACCTGGTGGACTCTTGGCTGTGAAAATTTCAACATTTTCCCTTGTTACTTTTCAGCTTCATTCATGTACATGAGAAAAGCAAAATCAACTAAGAATAACCATGCTGTGCATGTAAAATATCCTGACTTGATTTCCTTCTTTAGAAAGAAGTCAAAATAGATAGACACAGCACTTATTGTTAACTTAAAAGTGTTCAAATTGGTCAACTCTCTACTAAGTTATCTCTTTAGAAATGTCATAACTTTTTAACAAATAGTATTTAAACTATGTTTATTAATTTTTTCCCAATTAGTCAAAGGCATTAATTTCAAGGAAACTTTATCTTTTCTGTTAATGAAACAAATTTCATTTGTATTTTGATCCTCGTGAAATGAAAGATAAGTGACCAAGTTTCAGCCACTCTTGTGATGACTTCAAATTATGATGGAATATGTAACATAGTGGACCTACCTATAGAATGTCCATAGATTTCCAAACACCACTGATATTATTTACCAGTTAATAGACACTTTTCTTTCAACAAAGAAAACAAGTTTTTCAAAATGAACAGCAAGTAAAGGAGAAAAAAGTAGAAAACTAAAGCCTAGATCAACTATTTCACATAACTAGAACTTGTAAATTTAAAATAAATTGTGCTGATACTAGGATCAAGGGAGGGAAATGAGTGGGATTTTTTAACCTAAGACAAGAATGCAGCAATCCCAAACATCCATAAAGCAAACAGACCAACATACCAGTGATGTTGAATTTTAAAATAACTAAATATTTGAGTGCAGATTAGGAAAGTGGCAAATAGTGAATATCATCAAAGGTATCTTAGAAAATATTTAAATTCTCACTTGATACATTGAATTGACGATTTTTAGAGTTGTCTTTTTTAAGTCATTTTCCCCAAAATGATGATAAATCAACATCCTTTTCAGAAAAGTCATGGTCAAAACTTGGTTTATTCATCCAATAGTTTTTAATTTCTTTAATTTCTTATTGCTTTTCTACCTATAGTTCAAGGTTTTCACACATAAAAATCCAAACAGAAATAGCATACGGAAGCCAACAAGAACAGGTGTTATTTAGTCATTTCCAAGTCCTCCAGTCCTGGGGGCTTAATCTTTTTTTTAATGTGATTAACTTACGTTTTTACTGTCCAGACCAATTATGTCATCTCCACAATATTTCTAGGACCTTCCAGAAAGGAGAAACCTATGTAAGGGCTTCCATTATCCACCAATTTTCTTTCTAAATTTTCTCTTCCTAAATTGAGTTCCAGTTATCCCTAATTATTATCTCCTGGGATTTCTCAGGTGGCTCAGTGGTAAAGAATCTGCCTGCAACGCAGGAGACAAAGGTTCAATTCCTGGAAGATCCTCTGGAGAAGGAAATGGTAACTTACTCCAGCATTCTTGCTTCAAGAATCCCCACGGACAGAGGAGCCTGGCAGGCTACAGTCCATAGGGTTGCAGAGTAGACACAAGTTAAGTTACTAAACAACAACAATTGTACATCCTAAAGAGTTGTCCTCTCTCTACCTACTTCCTCAAATATGACCACAGCTTTTCCATCTTCATCCCCCAGCACTTCTAATGCATGGAAATTGTGGATTATAATTTTACCAAGGCTTTATGGACACTGAAATGTATTTATAATACTCAATGGGATATTCAGATTGAAACTGTATCATGACCACTCCCATGGGGGACCTCTTATTTATTGAACGTGTATCTCTCCGAGCCCTGATATCTTGCCATGATTTGGGCTCCTTTTTCTCACATGTACTACTCCTGAATTACAAATAGTTGCAAACATTCTAAACTCAATTTTTAAAATTCTTTTCAAAAAAAGTAACTTCCTTCTTTGAGCCAATCTGCCCCTCAGTATACTACCAATGTGAGCCATGGCACCAGAAAAGGCCATCAAGTAGGAAGCAGGCATAAGACTGGAACACACTTTAGGAGACATGACAGCATGATGTAAAAGTGGGTTACAGATGACCACATAGCAGTCATAGGCCACTGACATCAGCACAAAGATTTCAGAAATAGCAAAAATAAAAACCCACAAAAAGTAAAGTTGGGTCATGCACCCCATATAAGAAATAATGTTATTCTTTGATATGAAGTTAATCAGCATCTTTGGTGTAAACACAGAAGAATAACAGAGGTCTATGAAGGAAAAGATAAAGATGAAAAAGTACATGGGGTATGTAGGTGTGAATTCATCCCAATTAAAGTTACCATGCCCAGGTTTCCCAACAGAGTGACTGTATACATTACTAGGACCAGGAAGAACAAGGGGAATTGGACATCTGGTTTATCTATTAATCCCAACAGGAGGAATTCAATCACAAAAGAACCATTTCCAGGAGCCATCCTTCCCTAAGAGAATCTGTGGACAGAGGAGAAAGAATTACACAGAGAAAACTTCAACTCTTCTCACACATCTCTTCTCCAAAGATTGTTCTATGCACTGGCAAGATCTGAGATGAGACCAGTGTGGAACCATATTCTGTTTTATCATTTATCATGAAACTGAGTGACACAGGCATTCCTTTGTTAGTCTTTATAAGTCTTATGAACAAAGAGCAGCAAAACTTAGCCTACACATTGAAGGCCTTTGCTTCCATATGCAATAATGGCTGCTGTAAAAGCCACACGATTAGGCAGAATTTTGGACCAGAACAGAGTCATCCTCTTTCTTCTTCCACACCATTTCTCTTTCGCATGACCCCTCTCTTCAGCAGTAAAACTGGAGGCAGCAACTCCCCCAACCTGGTCTGGCCTCCGGCACAGATTAGACATCGCGGAGTGACAATCAAGAGGATTTTCTAAGTCAAAACTAAGGGACCAGAATCTACAAGGGATTAAGTCACTGCCCCATGTCACAAAGTAAAAATGGTACATGTAGAAGCGTGAGATCTCCCTTGAGGGAACTGATTGAGATAATGCATCCTCTGAGCGAAACAGCATCTTTAAGCTCTCCCTGCGTCCTTCCTTTAATGAAGTCTTCAGCCAGTTTCCCTTGAATCTCAGGACTACAAAAATGAAAAAGAAAGTCATGTATCTTAGATTCCTGAACACTCGTCACAAAGGGAAGGCATTAATACAAATGGAATTCAGAAACTCATCTTCCTTAGGCCAACAAACCTTGATATTTCCTTATCCGAATTCTTACTCCTTGGTCCTGAAAGAGAACTTCAGGCTCTGAAGCTTTGTTTGTTTCTGATTCTAAGAGGACACAGCCAACACTTAATTTCTGATATGTCTTGAAAATTTTTTAGAATTACAGTTCATAATTTCTGATTATGAATCCTCTCGAAGTTGAGTTTTTGTTATTATTGTCTTTGCCACTTGGTAAGCCACAGAAGATTCAGTGTGAATGTGATGATGAGATACACTCAGTTACCTTGGGGCAGAAGCTCACTCAGACATTTCCCCAGGGAAACATTCCAGTTGTAATAGGGAACTGAGGGTATTTTATTTACAAATACAATCTCTATGTGTCTTTCGTCCCTTAGGGATTCAAAATTTTTATTTTTATTTTTCGCCACTCTGAAACTGAGTGACAGAGTCTGTTTTATCATTTATCATGAAACTGAGTGACAGAGGCATTTCTTTGTTAGTTTTTATAAGTCTTATGAACAAAGAGCAACAAAACTTAGCCTACACCTTGAAGGCCTTTGGTTCCATATGCAATAATGACTGCTGTAAAAGCCACATGATTAGGCAGAATTTTGGACCAGAACAGAGTCATCCTCTTTCTTCTTCCTCACCATTTCTCTTTTACATGACCCCTCTCCTCAGCAGCAAAATTGAGAGGCAGCAACTCCCCCAACCTGGTCTGGCCTTCAGCACAGATTAGACGTCTTGGAGTGACAATCAAGAGGATTTTCTAAGCCAAAACTAAGGGACCAGAATCTACAAGGGATTAAGTCTCTGTCCCATGTCACAAAGTAAAAATGGTACATGTAGAAGCGTGAGATCTCCCTTGAGGGAACCGATTGAGATAATGCATCCTCTGAGCGAAATAGTGTCTTTAAGCTCTCCCTGCGTCCTTCCTTTAATGGAGTCTTCAGCCAGTTTCCCTTGAATCTCAGGACTACAAAAATGAAAAACAAAGTCATATATCTTAGATCCCTGAACACTTGTCACAAAAGGAAGGCATTAATACAAATGGAATGCAGAAACTCACCTTCCTTAGGCCAACAAACCTTGCTATTTCCTTATCCAAGTTCTTACCACTCAGTCTTGGCCGAGAGCATCAGGCTCTGAAGCCTTATTTGTTTTAGATTCTAAGAGGACGCAGCCCACACTTAATTTCTGATATGTCTTGAAAATCTTTCAGAATTACAGCTCATAATTTCTGATTATGAATCCTCTCGAAGTTGAGTTTTTGTTATTATTGTCTTTGCCATTTGGTAAGCCACAGAAGATTCAATGTGAGTGTAATGATGAGATACACTCAGTTATAGTGGGGCAGAAGCTCACTCAGACACTTCCCCAGAGAAACATTTCAGTTATAATAGGGAACTGAGGGTATTTTATTTATAAATACAACCTCTATGTGTCTTTCGTCCTTTAGGGATTCAAAATTTTTATTTGGTTTTTTTTTTTGGCCACTTCTATTGGTCTTTCATTTGTTTCCATCTTTGTTCTTTGGCCTTTGTGGGCCTCCCATTGCAGTGTCTCATCGCAGACCACCGGCTCTGGGCGCATGCGCTCCAGAGCTCCGGCTCAGTAGTTGGACACATCTGTCCAGCCGTTCCACAGCACATTGTATCTTCCCAGGCCAGGGATCGAACTAGTGCCCCCTGCACTGCAAGGCAGTGTCCTTACCCACTGGACCACCAGGGAAGCCCAAGGGATTCAAAATTTTACTCAAGATTTCCCTTCACTGTAGGGATTATTCATCCCCTAATGAAAAGTCAAAAATAAACTATTTCCTATTTGGCAAGATTATGGAAAAGGAAGTTCTAGAAGCACCTACCTTCCTGAACACACTGATTCAGAAACATTTTTGGTACAGATTTCCTTTGAAAGAAATCCAGGGATTAGTTAAAAAGGTCCAGTTCAGAGTCATAATGTATGGAACCAGTTATATAGAAACTGCTAGGGAGATTCAAGATATCCTCTGGTCATAATGCTTATTCTTCCACAACATCTTCCACTTGAGATCAACCCCAAATTCCTAGTTTCTTCCTGCAGAGGGTGAGATATGCATCATTGTGGTCAATTCCCCAACATTTCTTTGGGCTGTCCAGGAGACTGGCTTCCAGACAGAATGTTTCAGAAAGCACAAGGGACCCAAGATCCAGAAGAATCCCATGGACAGCAGAGACTGGTGGGTTACAGTCCATCTGGTTGCATGGAGTTGGACACAACTGAAGCAACTTAGCATGCACTCACTTATCTGGGGTTTGCCCTACTTTGGGTGTCAATAGTCCTATCAATGACCTATCAGTGACTCAAAGGAAAAATGTTTCCTCTTAGATTTACTAGTTCATAAATTGTTTACATAGTCTAGAACTTAAATTCTTGGTAAAGGAAAGAAAAGAGCACTGGGTTTTCAGGGGAAAGACTTCTTAAAATGTCTAGGATCCTAAGATAAGTTTTTCTTCCATATCAGAACAGTGTGTGGAAAATAAAGTGTGTTAATTGTCCCTATGTGTTAAGGAGTAGAGTTATGAGGTCTAAAACGTCCCTATCAGTGAAGAGAATTATTCTCAATTGGAAATTCTTTCAGCAATACTCTAAGTAAACAGCTCCCTCTGATGGGGACTTTAGTCTTAGACAATATTGGAAGTAATTTTTAAAACTTACTTGGAGCCATGGTGTGGAGATGCGCCGATCATGGCTGCTTTCCTCTTTGTGGCTCTGATTCAGAAGTGACGATCAATAATCAGAGAACAAGCCTTGGGATATTTGCAGGAAAAGGTTCTATTTGCCCAACTGGCTCCCATGAGCATTCTTGCAGACTTATCCTGGACCTTACGCATGTCAGTTAGCCACAGAGTTGTGTTAGGGCATGGGGAGCTGCACTAAACAGTGAAAAGGGCTGACCACAGTTAACTGTCCAAGCGTCCTGGAAACCTTGCGACTTCAGCTGACTCCAGAGTTCCAGAATAGTTATATAAGACCGATCCTGCCAGTGCAACTGTTTTGAGGTGGGAGAATATTTCTGGTGCTTCCTATACTGTCATCTTCCCAGAACCTTGCTCCTCCTCCTTCTGTATAGCAACCCCTTTCTTTTTACAGCGACCCTCCAACGCAACATGCCCAGTTACACATGTTGAAACCTAGCACACACCCTCCAGTATCGTCACACTTGTGCACACACTCAAATACATTTACAGGGGCTATGTCCTTGATTTAAAAGAAATATTTTTGACCTCTTGTTTTTCTCATTTAAAAATACTTCATCAAAAGCTCTCCAATGTTCTATTCTGTAAACAAAATTTATTCAACCATCTCACATAGACAAGAGATTTTCTATACTTCCAGTTTTTAACACCAAAAGCAATGATGAAATAAACATCACTATACATACATCATTTTATGCCAGTACTTTAACTTCAATGAGATAATGTACCAGAATTTGTCTTTCTGTATACTATATACATATCAAATATTTCTCTCAAAGGGTATAACTTCCATTCCCACAGGGAATATATGAAACTTGCCTTCTTTCCTCAACATTTCTAAATTGGATTTCTCTATTATTGAACTTGAGAACATTTTCATTCATTTCTAAATTGTCTAGATTGCTTTTCTGTGACTTACCCTTATATCCTCCCATAATTTTCTGTGAGGTTATTTCCCATTTGTTGCACAACTGTAAAATACAATGGATATGAATCTTATACCTAATCTACTAACTTACTGTAGTCCACTGACTTACTTACAGTATATTTTTACACAAAGAATTAAACTTTAATTCAGTAAAATATGACTATATCTATATGCATTTTATATACACATAAAGTTATCCTGTATGTCACATCTGTGATACCACCATCTTAATCTGAGAACTACTGTCTGTTACTGGTGCTATTACAAACTTTTTCAAAGTGTATCTCTCACTTATTCACTGTCTTTTTCAGTTCATTGCCCAAAAAGCAACTAAAATCTTGTTTAGACACACATTTGTTCCTGTAGGGGAAACAAATTCAAAACAGAAACAGAAAGTGGGGAAAAAAAGGGAAACACCAGCCAAAACCAACTATTTTGTATAAATAAAACTTATTATGTGAAAAAGAAGCATATTGATATTGGAAGTCAGGAGATGGGAGATGAGTGGTCATTTTCACTAGAAGGCAAGGATTGAGCCACGCTGAACAACTGAAAACAAACAAGCCAACAGAACAGCTATGCTAAACTGCAAAACACCCAAATATTGAGTGGAAATTAGGAAAATGGTTTATAATAATATTGTTAAAGTATCTTAGAAAATATTTACATGTCATAGTGAGGATTTTTAAAGTAGAATTTTTCCTTAAAAAGAAAAAACTCCAACATCCTTTCCAGTAAAGTTAATGCCAACATTTAGTATATTCAAAATTTTTTTTCAAGTTATCATTATACTGCCAACAGCGCTTTGAGGCTTGGTACTGCAAAATCCACATGGAAGTAGCATTCGGCAAGTCCACATAAACAGGAGTGATTTAGTTGTTCCCAGGTTCTCCACCTCTGTTGGTTTAACTGCTTCAAATAATCAAAGAACTTGAACTCTCATCCTATCCATAGAAACCTTGTGAGCTCCAGAATATTTCTAGGCCTTCCAGAAAGGAGAGGGGGCTTTCTTTATCCATCATTTTTAGTCTCTAAATTCCTATTTCCTAACTAGACTTTCTCTTCACAATTTTATTACTTGTAGCTGCTGTCCTCTTTCTCCCTGGTTCCAAATATGACCACAGCCTTTTCCCTTTCATTCCCCAAAGCACTACTATTTTACAGTTGTGCACATGATAGCTTTATCAAAGATTTACAGGGTGAAATACATTTCCAGTCCTGTACAGAAAGCATTCAGTATCAGAACTTGTTTCCTAACACTCATGAACACTTCCCACACAGCGTCTCTAATTTATTGGCTATGTATCTTGTTGAGGTCTGTCCTAATGACATGCTTTCGGGCTCCATTCTCTCAAATGTCCTATTTTCTTAATAAAAAAACATTTTCAAACACCCAAAAGTCAAATCTCTTAATTTTGCAAAAAAAGGTAACTCCCTATTTGAGGCAATCATCTCTCAATATACTAGCCCAAAAGGCCTTCCTTTCCTACCCCCAAAAACCTAATGAAACTCTTTGCCCAATAAGCAAATAACCAAAAGATCAATGCACAGAATAAGAGAAATTCATAAATTCCCTTGTTGGTCCAGTGGGTAAAGAGTCCACCTTGCAGCGCAAGGGACACTGCTTTGATCCCTGGCCCAGCTGCTGAGTGGAGATTAGGGAAATGATTTATAATATTGTTAAAGTATCTTAGAAAGATTTACATATCATATTGGGGACTTTTAAAGTAGAATTTTTTCCTTAAAAAAAAAATACTCCAACATCTTTCCAGTAAAGTTAATGCCAACATTTACTATATTCAAAAAAAATTTTTAAGTTATCATGATACTGCCAGCAGCACTTTGGCGGTTGGCACTGCAAAATCCACATAGAAGTAGGATTCGGCAGTCCACATTAACAGGAGTAATTTAGTTGTTCCCAGGTTCTCCACCTCTTTTGGTTTAACTGCTTCAAATAATCAAAGAACTTGAACTCTCATCCTATCCATAGAAACCCTGTGAGCTTCAGAATATTTCTAGGGCCTTCCAGAAAGGAAATAGGAACCATACATATGGGCTTTCTTTATCCATCATTTTTAGTCTCTAAATTCCTATTTCCTAACTAGACAATTTTATTGTAGCTGCTGTC
This sequence comes from Tragulus kanchil, assembly GCA_022376925.1. Taxonomy (NCBI): domain Eukaryota; kingdom Metazoa; phylum Chordata; class Mammalia; order Artiodactyla; family Tragulidae; genus Tragulus; species Tragulus kanchil. Next base: position 153,435,058 of record JAIOJX010000006.1, read on the forward strand.
CTCTTTCTACCTGGTTCCAAACACATCCTTTTCACTTTCATTTCCCAAAGCACTACTATTTTACAGTTATGTACATGATAGCTTTATCAAAGATTTATAGAGTGAAATACATTTCCAGTCCTATAGAGAAAGCATTCAGTGTTAGAACAGTATTTGTTTCTTAACACTCATGAACACTTCCCACACAGGGTCTCAATTTATTGGCTACGCATCTTGTTGAGGTCATGCTTCTGGGCATGTTTCTGGGCTCCTTTCTCTCCAATGCCCAATTTTCTTAATAAAAAACATTTTCAAACATCCAAAATTCAATTTTATTAATTTTGCAAAACAAGGTGACTTCCTATTTGAGTCAATCATCTCTCAATATACTAGCCCAAAAGGCCTTCTTTTCCGACCCTACAATGAGGGCTTCCCTGGTTGTCCAGTGGGTAAGGACACCGCCTTGCAGTGCAAGGGGCACAGGCTCGATCCCTGGTCTGGGAAGATCCCACGTGCCGCGGAGCGGCTGGACCAATGTGTCCAATTACCGAGCCGCAGCTCTGGAGCGAATGCGCCCAGAGCCGGTGCTCTGCGACAACAGAGGCCACTGAGATGGGAGGCCCGCACGGGTCAAAGAACAAAGATGGATGAAAAATAGATAAACGAAAGACCAATAGAAGTGGCCCACCCGCCCCGCTCCCTCCCCAAACCCCACCCCCCCCCCAAAAAAAAAAAATTAAAAAAAAAACTCTTAAAAAAAAAAAAAAAAAAGCTAATGAAACTCTTTTCTTAATAAGTAAACAAATAACCAAAAACTCAATGCACAGCATTGAGAGAAATTCATATATTCCTCTGGAATAAAGAATACAGTCAAGCTTCAAATTAAAAATGTTTTCTCATTAATGATCACACTGAAACAAATACAATAGAATGAAGTGAATGTAAGCAGACTACAAATGTAGTATACTTGACATTAGAAAGCTAACAGTTTAGTCTAGATATTTTTCTTTATGAAGCTATGATAGTAAATCATTAACCAGTCTGAGCCTCATTTTTCCATGTATGCAATAAATATATTTATGTGATCTTTCATTTATTGGTGTCATTGAACAAAGGTTAAAAAAAGAAAAATGGATTCCCTGGTGCTCCAGTGAGTAAAGAGTCCACCCTGCACTGCAAGGGCCACCAGTTCAATCCCTGGCCTGGGAGGATCCCACATGCAGAGGAACAGCTGGACCGCAATTACGAGCCAGCACTCTAGAGTACATGCACCCAGAGACAGTGCTCTGCAACGAGTGAGGTCACTGCAATGGGAGGCCAACAAAGGCAAAAACTAAAAATGGATGAAAATAAATAAATACAAAGAGGCCAAAACTTAACAACAACAACAAAAAACTCTTACCCAAATAAGCTTGATGTAAAATACTTAGAGATGCAAAATGAATTATAGTCAAGCCTGTATGGAGGCTTTAATCTCTGGCATTTAAAGAAGACAGAGCCTTCCAGGTCAGAGAATGGAATGATGGGAGTAGAAACATAATATCTGATGCAAGCTTCTGACAGCACATAGAGGATCGGCACTTCTCCAATGAACCAGTGTGACTCTACTATTATCTAGCTGATTTCATCATTAGTCTCCCATTATACCAAAGGTGTCTCAAATTTGATCACTGGGAAACCATGCTTTTTCAGTAAAAAAATATGAGTTTGAAATGAATATAGAAAATAACAGAGACAGTACAGTAATAATTTAATACTACTGATCAAGAGGAAAACTGGGGGAGATAGTATGAAAACGATTTAGGGAAAAAAGAAGGACTGGCAGAAAAATTAGAAATAAATTATTGAGAGAAGGCTTAACTTTTCTTAATCATGTTATAAAAAACAAAACAGAAAATAATGCCATGACTAAAAATATTTAATTAAACACAGAAACATCTTTCTCCTGTAACTATGTTCAGAGACAGATAATGTCTCTGATCAAAATTTTGTCACATACAGGGTTTTTTTCAGAGCAAGTTTAACATCTTTGTTCCTCAAGCTGTAGATTAAGGGGTTCATCATGGGAATCACATTAGTGTAAAAGACAGAAGAGATTTTCCCTTCATCCATTGACACAGCAGAAGATGGTTTGAGATACATAAATGCCGCTGATCCAAAGAAGAGAGAAACAGCAATGATGTGGGAGCCGCAGGTGCTGAAGGCTTTCGACCTGCCCTCCGTGGAGCTGATGTGGAGAATGTTGGTGAGGATGAGACCATAAGAGACAAAGATGGTGAGACTGGGCACAACAACGTTGATGCCTGATACAATGATAACTTCCAGGTCAATGATATGGGTACTTGTGCAGGAGAGCCGGAGCAGAGGATAGATGTCACACAAATAATGGTTGATGGTGTTTGCATCACAGAAGGTCAGTCTCAGCATGCTTCCAATGAGGGTTGTGCTCATAAATGCCATCAAGTAGGAACAAGCATAAGACTGGAACACACTTTAGGGACATGGAAGCTTGATGTAAAATACCTAGAGATGCAAAATGAATTATAGTAGAACCTGTATGGAGGCTTTAATCTCTGCAATTTAAAGAAGACAGTCTTCCAGGTCAGACAATGGAATGATGAGAGTAGAAACAGAATATCTGATGCAAACTTCCAACAGCATGTGGAGGATAAGCACTACTCCAATGAACCAATGTGACTCTACCATTATCTAGCTGATTTTCATCATTAGTCTCTCATACCAAAGATATCTCAGATTTGATCACCGGGAAACCATTGTTTTTTCGGCAAAAAATATAAGTTTGAAATGAATGTAGAAAATAACAGAGACAGTAAAGTAACAATTTAATACTATTGGTCAAAAGGAAAACTAGAGGAGATAGTGTACAGAGCAGTTAGGGAAAAAACAAGGACCAGACAGAAAAATTAGAAATAAATTACTGAGAGAAGGCTTAATTTTTCTTAATCATGTTCTGAAAAACAAAACAGAAAAATAATGCCATGACTAGAAATACTTACTTAAACACAGAAATATCTTTCTCCTGTAACTACATGCACAGACTGATAATGTCTCTAATCAAAATTTTGCCACACACAGGGTTTTTGTCAGAGCAAGTTTAACATCTTTGTTCCTCAAGCTGTAGATTAAGGGATTCATCATGGGAATCACATTGGTGTAAAAGACAGAAGAGATTTTCCCTTCATCCATTGACACAGCAGATGGTGGTTTGAGATACATAAATGCTGCTGATCCAAAGAACAGAGAAATAGCAATGATGTGGGAACTGCAGGTGCTGAAGGCTTTGGACCTGCCCTCCATGGAGCTGATGTGGAGGATGTTGGTGAGGATGAGGCCATAAGAGATAAAGATGGTGAGACTGGGCACAACAACGTTGATGCCTGACACAATGATAACTTCCAGGTCAATGATATGGGTACTTGTGCAGGAGAGCTGTAGCAGAGGGTAGATGTCACACAAATAATGGTTGACGGTGTCTGCATCACAGAAGGTCAGTCTCAGCATGCATCCAATGAGAATTGTTGCCTCAAAAAATGCCATCAAGTAGGAACCAAGCATAAGACTGGAACACACTTTAGGGGACATGGCAATGTTATATAATAGTGGGTTACAGATGGCCACATAGCGATCATAGGCCATTGAAGTCAGCACATAACTTTCAGAAATACCAAAAAAACACAAAAAGTAAAGCTGGGCCATGCACCCCATGTAGGAAATAATCTTCTTCTTTGATATGATGTTAATCAGCATTTTTGGTGTAAACATAGAAGAATAACAGAGATCTATGAAGGATAAGTTAAAGAGGAAAAAGTACATGGGGGTGTGTAGGTGTGAACTCAGCCCAATAAGGATTATCAAGCTCAAATTTCCCATCACAGTGATCATGTACATTACTAGAAACAGGAAGAAGAAGGGGAGTTGGAGATCTGGGTGGTCTGTCAATCCCACTAAAATGAACTGAGTTATGAAAGAGACATTGCCTGGTGCCATTCTTCTCTAAGGAGGATCTGTGAAAACAGGGCAAAAGGTTTACATAAAGGAAGAATAGTTTTTCTCACATTTCCTCACATAAATCAATGTATGTGCCATGAATGACTGTAAGTGGCCCAACTGGGACCCATGGAATTTACCATGATAACGAGTGGCATGAATTTCCCTTATAAATGCCTTATAAACTAGGTAGCAAAAATCATCAAAATTGAGTATTTTATATAAAGGATGATGGAAGGAAGTTTGAACCAGGACAGAGTTTTCCTTCTCTCATCTCAGTATTAATTCATTCACTTGGACCCTTTCCTCTCCTTTTGGTAGAAACCCTAAAAGTCTGGTGGTTTGAGATACATAAATGCTGCTGATCCAAAGAACAGAGAAATAGCAATGATGTGGGAACTGCAGGTGCTGAAGGCTTTGGACCTGCCCTCCATGGAGCTGATGTGGAGGATGTTGGTGAGGATGAGGCCATAAGAGATAAAGATGGTGAGACTGGGCACAACAACGTTGATGCCTGACACAATGATAACTTCCAGGTCAATGATATGGGTACTTGTGCAGGAGAGCTGTAGCAGAGGGTAGATGTCACACAAATAATGGTTGACGGTGTCTGCATCACAGAAGGTCAGTCTCAGCATGCATCCAATGAGAATTGTTGCCTCAAAAAATGCCATCAAGTAGGAACAAAGCATAAGACTGGAACACACTTTAGGGGACATGGCAATATTGTACAACAGGGGGTTACAGATGGCCACGTAGCGATCATAGGCCATTGATGTCAGCACATAACTTTCAGAAATACCAAAAAAACACAAAAAGTAAAGCTGAGACATGCACCCTGTATAGGAGATAATCTTCTTCTTTGATATGATGTTAATCAGCATTTTTGGTGTAAACACAGAGGAATAACAGAGATCTACAAAGGACAAGTTAAAGAGGAAAAAGTACATGGGGGTGTGTAGATGTGAACTCAGCCCAATAAGGATTATCAAGCTCAAATTTCCCATCACAGTGACCATGTACATTACTAGAAACAGGAAGAAGAGGGGGAGTTGGAGATCTGGGTGGTCTGTCAATCCCACTAAAATGAACTGAGTTATGAAAGAGACATTCCCTGGTGCCATTCTTCTCTAAAGGGGATCTGTGAAAACAGTGTAAAAGGTTTACATAAAGGAAGAATAGTTTTTCTCACATTTCCTCACATAAATCAATGTATGTGCCATGAATGACTGTAAGTGGCCCAACTGGGACCCATGGAATTTACCATGATAACGAGTGGCATGAATTTCCCTTATAAATGCCTTATAAACTAGGTAGCAAAAATCATCAAAATTGAGTATTTTATATAAAGGATGATGGAAGGAAGTTTGAACCAGGACAGAGTTTTCCTTCTCTCATCTCAGTATTAATTCATTCACTTGGACCCTTTCCTCTCCTTTTGGTAGAAACCCTAAAAGTCTGGTTTTTACCTCTAGTACAGATAAGACTTTACTGGTTAGGAACCAAGAATATAGATTCTAACTTAAAAAGAAAATTGAGAGGAACCAAAGTCTAGGAGAGGCTAAGGTATTCCCTATATCACAGGGTAAAAGCTACAAATGTAGAATGAGTGTTCGATCCACAGAGAGGGAACATACTAAGAAGCTACATCTCCTGTGTCCCTCAGTACACCTGAATGTTGTCTGCTCTCCCCTCAGATTCCACTGCAAGATTCAGCTGAACCCCAGGACTGCAAAAAACAGGAAATGAATTGTCACAGCTTGGGTCCTCAGTTTCCAGCTCAAAAAAGGAAGGCATGAATATAGGTGGAATTTGAAAACTCACCCTCTTAAACTGGAATATCCCTGGGCTTTCTTCTTACTGTTTTTACCCCATGGTCCTGAAGGGGAGCTTCAGGTTCTGAGGTTTTGGTTTCCTTGATTCTAAGACAATGCCACCTGTAGTTAATTTCTAACATGCCTTAGAAATCTTTCAGAATTATAGATCATACTTTTAATTATGACTTTGTCCTATCAAGCAGCAGAAAACAGTAAGCGGATTCTGCTATCATTTTGCCACATAGTAAGTCACAGAGGATTTTAAAGGAGTGCTAAGAGTGGAATGCACTCAGTTATAGACATGGCAGCCGCCTCCTCAGTCTCTTCCCTCCCCAGGGAACAGTTTCTACCTGTAATAGGGAACAAAGGGGATTGCATATACAATCTATCTTTAGTTCCTTATAGACTCAGTATTTTACTCAAGTTTTCCCTTCACTGTAAGGATTGTTTATTCTCCAAGGAAGAGCCAAAACTGACTCCCATTTCCCATCAGCAACATGCAGAAGAGCAAGTCCTAGAATCTCCTTCCTACATGAACACACTAATTCCAAACAATTTATGCACAAACCCTCTTTGTGAAAAATCCAAAACTTAGTTAAAAGGATCAATCCTGCACACAGTTCAATCATGATACCAGTCATGTAGAAGCAGTTAAGAAATTTCAAGAAGAGGTAATACCTATCTTTTCACACTATTCCAGAAAACTGAGGAGAGAACACCCTGAAATTCACTGAACAAGGCCTGTCAGCATACCCTAATAGCCAGCCAGATGAAGACACTGAAAAAAAGCAAATTACATGTCAGTATTTGTAATGAATATTGATGCAAAAAACTATCCTCAACAGAATATTACCGATTAAGTCCTGCTGCTCCTATGTGTCATTTTTTTTTTTTTTTTTGGCCACTTCTATTGGTTTTTCATTTATTTCAATCTTTGTTCTTTGGCCTGTGTGGGCCTCCCATTGCAGTGGCCTCTGTCCTGGCAGAGCACCGGCTCTGGGCGCATGCGCTCCAGAGCCCTGGCTCGGTAGTTGGACACATCAGTCCAGCCGCTCCGTGGCAGGTGGGATCAAATCAGCACCCCTTGCACTGCAAGGCGGTGTCCTTCAGGTTCTGAGGGCTTATGTTTTACTTGATTTCTACCCCTGGTCCTGGAGGGAAGTTTCAGGTTCTGAGGCTTTGGTTTCATTGATTCTAAGACAGTGCCATCTGTAATTAATTTCTAATATGCCTTAGAAATCTTTCAGAATTTTAGATCATACTTTTAAGTATGATTTTATCCTATCAAGCAGCAGAAAACAGTAAGTGGACTCTGTTATCATTTTGCCCCATGGTAAGTCACAGAAGATTTTAATGGGGTGTTAAGAGTGGAATGCACTCAGTTATAGACATGGCAGCCGCCTCCTCAGTCTCTTCCCTCCCTAGGGAACAGTTTCTACATGTAACAGGGAACAAAGGGGATTGCACATACAATTTATTTTTAGTTCCTTATAGACTCAGTATTTTACTCAAGTTTTCCCTTCACTGTAGGGACTGTTTATCCTCCGAGGATGAGCCAAAACTGACTCCCATTTCCCATCAGCAACATGCAGAAGAGCAAGTCCTAGAATCTCCTTCCTACATGAACACACTAATTCCAAACAATTTATGCACAAACCCTCTTTGTGAAAAATCCAAAACTTAGTTAAAAGGATCAATCCTGCACACAGTTCAATCATGATACCAGTCATGTAGAAGCAGTTAAGAAATTTCAAGAAGAGCTAATACCTATCTTTTCACACTATTCCAGAAAACTGAGGAGAGAACACCCTGAAATTCACTGAACAAGGCCTTTCAGCATACCCTAATAGCCAGCCAGATGAAGACACTGAAAAAAAGCAAATTACATGTCAGTATTTGTAATGAATATCGATGCAAAAAACTATCCTCAACAGAATATTACCGATTAAGTCCTGCTGCTCCTATGTGTCATTTTTTTTTATTTTTATTTTTTGGCCACTTCTATTGGTCTTTCATTTATTTCAATCTTTGTTCTTTGGCACGTGTGGGCCTCTCATCGCAGTGGCCTCTGTCACTGCAGAGCACCAGCTCTGGGCGCATGCACTCCAGAGCTCTGGCTGGGTAGCTGACACACTGGTCCAGCCGCTCCGCGGCAGGTGGGATCAAATCAGCACCCCTTGCACTGCAAGGTGGTGTCCTTACCCACTGAACCACCAGGGAAGCCCCTCCTATATGTCATTTAAGGGCACTGTTTCCTTATTGATTTTCTATCTGGATGATATGCCCATTGATATAAGTAGGGGGATTTAAATCCCCTGCAATTATTTTCTATTGTTAATTTCTCATTTTTGTCTCAAATTTTCTCTATATATTTAGATGGTTCTACATTAGGTAGACATACATTTCTGAACATCATATTCTCTTCTTGCACTGATCCTTGTATCATTATGTAATGTCCTTCTTTGTCATTTATTGTTGACTTTGCTGTGATCACTACTTTGTCTGATATGTGTATTGAATCCACAGCTTTTTTTTCCCCACTTAATTGGAATATTTTTTACTGTCACTCACTTGCGACAGACCTGAAGTGAATCTCCTGTAGAAAGCACATTACTAGATGACTCCTGTTTTTTTATCCATTTAGCCACACTATGTCTTCTGACTTCAGCATTTAGTCTATTGACATTTAAATATATATTACTTATTATTTTTTGTTATTTGTTTTCTGGATGTTTCTGAATGTCCTCTTTGTTCTGTTCTTTTCTTTCAGTCTTTTCCCTAGTGATCTGATGATTTCTATAGTGTTATGTTTGTGCTCCGTTCTCTGTAGTTTTTATAATATCTATTGCAGGTTGTTTATTTATGGTTACCAGCAGCTTCATATATATTGACCTGTATCTATAAATAACTACTTGGTTTAAACGGACAGTAATTAAGTTCAAACAAAGTCCAGTATATCTACATTTTTACTCTGTTCCCCCACATTTTGTGTTTCAGATGTTGTATTTTACATGTTCATTCCTATCCCCTGCTTGTTGTAGTTATGGCCGAATCTGAAGTTTTTATTTTTTACTGAGGTTTATATTTAACTACAATCATATATAAGTTTCAGATGTACAAAAGAGTGATTAAAAATTTTAAAGGCTGTATTTTATTTATAGTTACTACACAATTTTGGTTATATTCCCTGTGTTGTACAGCATACCCTTATAGCTTATTTATTTTATACATAGCAGCTATACCTCTTAGTCCCTTACCCTTTTCTTGCTCTCCCTCTTCCATTTCCTCATTGGTAACCACTACTTTGTTTGCTATATCTGTGAGTCTGTTTCTGTCTCTTTTTTTTTTTTTTTTGCCACTTCTGTTGGTCTTTCATTATTTCCATCTTTGTTTTCTTGGCCTGTGTGGGCCTCCCATCACGGTGGCCTCTGTCGCTGAGCACTGGCTCTGGGCGCATGCGCCCAGAGCTCCGGCTCGTAAATTTGACACATCGGTCCAGCAGCTCCAGCACGTGGATCTTCCCAGGCCAGGATCGAACCCCTCCCCTTGCTCTGCAAGGTGGTGTCCTTACCACTGGATCACCAGGAAGCCCTGTTTCATTTTTATATTTACTAGTTTGTTATTCTTTATTAGATTCCAGATATAAATAATATTATATAGTATCTGTCTTTCTCAGTGACTTATTTCATTTAGCACAATGTCCTCCAAGTCCACCCATTTGTTGCTAATGGAAAACTTCATTCTTTTTTAAAAGCTGAACAGTATTCCATTGTAATATTTACCACATCTTCCTTATGCATTCAGTTCTTAATGGACACTTAGGATGTCTCCATATCTTGGCATGATTTTACAGTTCTCATTTTTAACCCTGGATTAGCTTATTTAAGTGGTTGGTCCACACCCTTTACTATATATTTGCCTTTACCAGTAGAATTTTTCCTTCATATAATTTCTTTTCTTCTTGTAGTTTTTCTCAGTAAAGAAAAATTTGTAACATTTCTTCTATGGTCAGTTTAGTATTGGGGAACCTTTTTAGTTTTTGCTTGTTGGAGATGCTGTTTGTTTTTATTTCAATTTTGAATGATAATCTTACTTAGAAGAGTATCATGGGTTTTAGAGTTTTCCTTTCAGCATTTAAATATACTACAATCATATTTTTTTAATTTTTTAAAAAAAAGATGTACAAAAGAGTGATTAAAAATTTTAAAGGCTGTATTTTATTTATAGTTACTACACAATTTTGGTTATATTCCCTGTGTTGTACAGCATACCCTTATAGCTTATTTATTTTATACATAGCAGCTATACCTCTTAGTCCCTTACCCTTTTCTTGCTCTCCCTCTTCCATTTCCTCATTGGTAACCACTACTTTGTTTGCTATATCTGTGAGTCTGTTTCTGTCTCTTTTTTTTTTTTTTTGGCCACTTCTGTTGGTCTTTCATTTATTTCCATCTTTGTTTTCTTGGCCTGTGTGGGCCTCCCATCACGGTGGCCTCTGTCGCTGCGGAGCACTGGCTCTGGGCGCATGCGCTCCAGAGCTCCGGCTCGGTAATTGGACACATCGGTCCAGCAGCTCCGCGGCACGTGGGATCTTCCCAGGCCAGGGATCGAACCCGCTCCCCTTGCTCTGCAAGGTGGTGTCCTTACCCACTGGATCACCAGGGAAGCCCTGTTTCATTTTTATATTTACTAGTTTGTTATTCTTTATTAGATTCCAGATATAAATAATATTATATAGTATCTGTCTTTCTCAGTGACTTATTTCATTTAGCACAATGTCCTCCAAGTCCACCCATTTGTTGCTAATGGGAAAACTTCATTCTTTTTAACAGCTGAACAGTATTCCATTGTAATATTTACCACATCTTCCTTATGCATTCAGTTCTTAATGGACACTTAGGATGTCTCCATATCTTGGCATGATTTTACAGTTCTCATTTTTAACCCTGGATTAGCTTATTTAAGTGGTTGGTCCACACCCTTTACTATATATTTGCCTTTACCAGTAGAATTTTTCCTTCATATAATTTCTTTTCTTCTTGTAGTTTTTCTCAGTAAAGAAAAATTTGTAACATTTCTTCTATGGTCAGTTTAGTATTGGGGAACCTTTTTCAGTTTTTGCTTGTTGGAGATGCTGTTTGTTTTTATTTCAATTTTGAATGATAATCTTACTTAGAAGAGTATCCTGGGTTTTAGAGTTTTCCTTTCAGCATTTAAATATACTACATTATTCCTTTCTGACCTGCATAGCTCTTTTGGAAATATCAACTTATTATAGATATATGTAGGTTCCCTTATATGAGATTCTTTGTTTATCTTTTGCTGTCTTTAAACTTCTATTTTGATATTTAACTTTTGTCATTTTAATTATGATATGCCTTGGTGTAGTTCTCTTTGGGTTCACCTTGTTTGAGACTCTGTAATTCCCAAACCTGGACAGGTGTTTCCTTCATCAGCTTCAGCAAGTATTTAGCCAAAACTTCATTAAATACATCTTAGACACTTTCTCTCTTTTCCTGCCGATTCAACTGGAAATGCTAATAACCTTGATGTTGTCACACATGTCCCTTAAGCTACTTGTATTTTTAAAATTTGTTGTTCTTTTTTACTATTCTCATTGGGTGATTTACTATTATTCTGTCTTCCGTATCACTTACACAATCTTCTTTATCACTGATTTAGTGCTAATTCCCTCTACTGTATTTTTCACTAGAATTATTGTATACTTCAATTGTACTTTGAAGTTTGTAAATTTAGTCTGTATGGACACAGCATATGATGCTCCACTAAAACAAGAGTGATTCAGTTGTTCCTAGCTTCTCTGGTTCTGTTGATTCAACTGTCAAAAAAAACAATTTAAACTCGCATCCTATCCAGAAAAATACTGTGAATTCCATATTTGTAAGGCCTTATAGAAGGGAGAAGTGTGTCACAGTTTGTTGTTATTTTCTTCAGTCACCCAGTCGTGTAGGGTCTTTATGATCCCATGGACTGCAGCAAGCCAGGCTTCCCTGTCCTTCACTATCTCCTGGAGTTTGCTCAAAATTATGCTCATTGAGTCAATGATGCCATCCAACCAACCCATCCTCTGTCACCTCCTTCTTCTCCTTCCCTCAGCCTTTCCCAGGGTTTTTTCCAGTGACTTGGCTCTTCATATTAGGTGGCCAAAGTATTGGAGCTTCATCTTAAGTCTCAGTCCTTCCAATGAATATTCAGAATTGATTTCTTTTAGGATTGACTGGTGGGATCCCGCTGTCCAAGGAACTCTCAGAATCTTCTCCAGTTCAAAAGCATCAGTTCTTTGGTGCTCAACTTCCTTTATGGTCCAGTTCTCACATTTATACATGACTACTGGAGAAACCATAGCTTTGACTATATGGACTTTTATTGGCAAAGTGATGGCTCTGCTTTTTACTAATCTGTCTAGGTTTGTCATGGGTCTTCTTCCAAGGGGCCAGCATCTATTGAGTTTTATGACCACCATCACCATCCACACTGATTTTGGACCCCAAGAAAAAATAAACTCTATCAGTTTCCATTGTTTCCCTATCTATTTGCCACAAAGTGATGGGATCAGATGCCATGATCTTAGTTTTCTGAATGCTGAGTTTTAAGACAGCTCTTACAGTCTCCTCTTTCATCTTCATCAAGAGGCTCTTTATCTCTTCTTTGCTTTCTCCCATTAGGGTGGTGTCATCTCCATATCTTAGGTTACTGATATTTCTCTTGGCAATCTTGATTCCAGCTCAAGCTTCACCCAGCCCAGCATTTCGCATGACGTACTCTGCATATAAGTGTCATAGACAGGAACTTTCAAATCCATCAATTAATTCTCTAAATACCTTCCTCCTAACTTGAGTTTTAAATGCTCTTAACTATTTTATCACCTGTAGCTGCTATCTTTCTCCCTTGTTCCAAATGTGACCATAGCTTTTTCACTGTCCTTTCTCAAAGCACTACTACTATACAGTGATATACATTACAACTTTATCAAAGATTTATATACCATGCAATACATGTACATGCACAGAAGAATACACAGAAGAACACAATTTCAGAGTAAAATTTGTTTCTTAAGCCTTGTGACCACTTACCACACTACATTCTCTTACTTGCTGGTTATGTTTCTGGTTGAGCTCTGTTCTAATGACATGATTCTGGACACCTTCTCTACTATGTCCTGTTCTTTTAATAATAATAAAAAAAAAAAAAACAGCACTTTCAAATGTCTCAAATTCAGTTTTCTTAATTTTGCAAATATATATATATATAACCCTTCCTATTCCAGTCAGTCATCTTTCCAATAATCTAGCCCAAAAGGCTTTCTGTTCTCACCCAAAGAAACCCATGAAACTCTTTGCCTAAACAAGCAAACAAATAACAAAAAAGCAACAGACAGCATGAGAAAAATTCATTAATTCCCCTGGAATAAACAACAGTTAAGCTTCAAATTAAAAATATTTCCTCATTAACGATCACACTGAAACAAACAGAATGAAGCAGATATAAGCACAAAGTCACAGACTTGAAATTAGAAGGCTAACAGTTTAGTCTAGATTTTTTTCTTTATGGAGCTGTTACATTACATTATTAACCATTCTGAGTTTCATTTAACCATCTATGAAACGAATATATTTAGACGATTTGTCATTTGCTGATTTCATTGTACAAAGGTAAAGAGAAAATCCTGACCCAAAGAAGTTCGTTGTAAAATATTACAGATGCAAAATGAGTTATAGTCAAAACCTTTATGGAGGTTTCAGTCTCTTGCATTTAAAGACATAGTCTTCCAGATCAGAGAATGGAAAGATGGGAGCAGAAAGAGAGCATCTGATGCATGCTTCTAAGAGCAAGTGGAGGATAAGGACAACTCCAATGGAACAGTGTGACTCTACTGTGATCTAGCTGATTTTCATCATTGGTCTCTCAGTATTTCAGAGGTGTCTCAAATTTGATCACTTGAGGACCATTTTCTTTTCAGTCAAAATTAAAAGTGCAAAATTTTCTTTTTTTAGTCAAAATTAAAAGTGCAAAACCTTTAGTCCTTTCTCAAAGCACTACTACTATACAGTGATATACATTACAACTTTATCAAAGATTTATATACCATGTAATACATATACATGCACAGAAGAATACACAGAAGAACACAATTTCAGAGTAAAATTTGTTTCTTAAGACTTGTGACCACTTACCACACTACAATCTCTTACTTGTTGGTTATGTTTCTGGTTGAGCTCTGTTCTAATGACATGATTCTGGACACCTTCTCTACTATGTCCTGTCCTTTTAATAATAATAAAAAAAAAAAACAGCACTTTCAAATGTCCCAAATCCAGTTTTCTTAATTTTGCAAAAAAAAATATATATAACCCTTCCTATTCCAGTCAGTCATCTTTCCAATAATCTAGCCCAAAAGGCTTTCTGTTCTCACCCAAAGAAACCCATGAAACTCTTTGCCTAAACAAGCAAACAAATAACAAAAAAGCAACAGACAGCATGAGAAAAATTCATTAATTCCCCTGGAATAAACAACAGTTAAGCTTCAAATTAAAAATATTTCCTCATTAACGATCACACTGAAACAAACAGAATGAAGCAGATATAAGCACAAAGTCATAGACTTGAAATTAGAAGGCTAACAGTTTAGTCTAGATTTTTTTCTTTATGGAGCTGTGACATTACATTATTAACCATTCTGAGTTTCATTTAACCATCTATGAAACAAATATATTTAGACGATTTGTCATTTGCTGATTTCATTGTACAAAGGTAAAGAGAAAATCCTGACCCAAAGAAGTTCGTTGTAAAGTATTACAGATGCAAAATGAGTTATAGTGAAAACCTTTATGGAGGTTTCAGTCTCTTGCATTTAAAGACATAGTCTTCCAGATCAGAGAATGGAAAGATGGGAGCAGAAAGAGAGCATCTGATGCATGCTTCTAAGAGCAAGTGGAGGATAAGGACAACTCCAATGGAACAGTGTGACTCTACTGTGATCTAGCTGATTTTCATCATTGGTCTCTCAGTATTTCAGAGGTGTCTCAAATTTGATCACTTGAGGACCATTTTCTTCTTCAGTCAAAATTAAAAGTGCAAAATGACAATAAAAAATAACAAAGATACTATGTTTCCAATTTAATATTATTAGTAAGAAGGAAAACTGGAGGAGATACCATACAAATGATTAGAACAAAAGAGGTTCCAGACAGAAAAACTAAAAATAAATTCTTGAGAGAAAGCTCAAATATCCCTAAAATCATGGATTTTTTAAAAAAAGAATAAAGCACCCCCCTCCCCCAGAATCTCCTTGTCCAGTAACTATATGCACAGACAGACATTATTTTTGATCAAACCTTCGCCATCTTCAGGGTTTTACTCAGGGCAAGTTTAACATCTCTGTTCCTCAAGCTGTAGATTAAGGGATTCATCATGGGAATCACATTGGTGTAAAAGACAGAAGAGATTTTCCCCTTATTTATGAACATAGAAGATGGCTTGAGATACACAAATGCACTTGATCCAAAGAAGAGAGAAACAGCAATGATGTGGGAGCCGCAGGTGCTGAAGGCTTTCGACCTGCCCTCCGTGGAGCTGATGTGGAGAATGTTGGTGAGGATGAGACCATAAGAGACAAAGATGGTGAGACTGGGCACAACAACGTTGATGCCTGATACAATGATAACTTCCAGGTCAATGATATGGGTACTTGTGCAGGAGAGCCGGAGCAGAGGGTAGGTGTCACACAAATAATGGTTGATGGTGTTTGCATCACAGAAGGTCAGTCTCAGCATGCTTCCAATGAGGGTTGTGGCGTCCATAAATGCCATCAAGTAGGAACAAAGCATAAGACTGGAACACACTTTAGGGGACATGGCAATATTATACAACAGGGGGTTACAGATGGCCACGTAACGATCATAGGCCATTGATGTGAGCACGTAACACTCAGAAATACCCAAAAAACTGAAAAAGTAAAGCTGAGTCATGCACCCCATGTAGGAGATAATCTTCTTCTTTGATATGATGTTAATCAGCATTTTTGGTGTAAACACAGAGGAATAACAGAGATCTACAAAGGACAAGTTAAAGAGGAAAAAGTACATGGGGGTGTGTAGATGTGAACTCAGCCCAATAAGGATTATCAAGCTCAAATTTCCCAACACAGTGATCATGTACATTACTAGAAACAGGAAGAAGAAGGGGAGTTGGAGATCTGGGTGGTTTGTTAATCCCACCAAAATGAACTGAGTCAGAAAAGAGTCATTCCCTGGAGTCATTCTCCTCTATGGGGATCTGTGAAAACAGGGGAAAGGTTTAACAGAGGAAAAGCAGTTTTTCTCACATCTCCTTACATAAAGCAATGTATGCACCAGGAATGAGTGCGAGTAGGCCAATCTGGGCCCACTTATCATTACCATGTAAGGAGTGACATGAATTTTCCTTATAAACACTTTACAAACTAAGTAGCCAAAAGCATCAGAGTTTAGCCTTTTACCCAAAAGGATGATGGAAAGAAGTCTGAGCCAGGACAGTTTTTCTCCTCTCATCTCACCATTATTTCATTCACGCAGTCCCTCTCACTTCTCCTCTCCTTTTGATAGGAACCTCAAAGTCTGGTTTTTGCCTCTAGTGCAGGCTGGTTTTTACCTCTATTTTACAGGGTAGAAACCAAGAATACTTGTTCTATTTAAACAAAGCAAAACAAGGCAATCGGAATCAAATTCTAGCAGAGGTTAAGACCTGCCCTATGTCAGAGAGTAGAAGCTATAAACGTAGGAAAAAGAATGTTCCATCATGGAGAAGAAAGTCACTGTCTAAAAACCTGATTCCCTGTGTCCCCTAATAATTCCAAACATTTCCTGCTCTCTCCTCAACCATATTTCTCTATAAGGTTCACAAGAATCTCAGAACTGAAAAATAGGAAATGAATTGTCATATCATAGATCCTCAGTCTCCATCTCGAACAAGGATAACAGGAATATAAATGGAATTCAGAAACTCACCCTCTTAAGCCAGAATTCTCTGGGTTTCTTCTTATTGTTTTTACCTCATGGTCCTGGAAGGGCAGTTTCAAGGTTCATTGGTTCCAAAAAATTCAGTTTCATTGATTCTAAGCAAATGCCATCTGTAATTAATTTCTGATATGCCCCAGAAATAGTTCAGAATTATAGTTCATAATTTTGGTTATGATTTTTAAACCTATGAATCAGCAGAAAAAATAAATGGTTTCTATTATCATTTTTCCATACTGCAAGTCACAGAAGGTTTAATGTGTGTGTAATGACTTAATGCACTCAGATATAGACATGGCAGCAACTTGTTGCGTCTCTTCTCCAGGGAACAGTTTCTACGTGTAATGGGGAACTAAGGGGATTGTGTTTACAATCTGTCTTCAGTTCCTTATAGAGTCAGTATCTTACTCAAGTTTTCCCATCACTGTAGGGATTGTTCATTCGCCAAGGAAGAGCCCAAGTTGACTCCCATTTCCCATCAGCAAGATGGCAGAAGAGGAAGCCCTAGAATCTCATTCCTGCATGAACACACTGACCCCAAACAATTTATATACAGATCCTCTTTGTAAGAAATCCAAAACTTAGTTTAAAGCATCTTACATACAGTTCAAGCATGATACCAGTCATGTTGAAGTTGCTAAGAAAATTCAAGATGCATCTTTCCATATACCTATGGTGGTCCAGAACCTTGTGACTGGGACTAAATCCCCCAATTCCAAGATTCTCTTGGGGAGAGAAAGATGCTCAACACATTCAAAGTCCCAACTTTTCTAGGGGTCATTCAGACAACAGGCTTCTGTATAGCCTATGTCAGAAGGCTGCAAAGACACAGGATATGGCCTAGTTTAGCTGCCTGAGGTGAAAGAAAAGAGAGAAGGCAGTACAGGCTAAATTGACTGTACCACTGCACACCTTGGCTTAACACTGCTAGAAATAGAAAGTACTTTTCCTACAGGGCTTCCTTGGTAAAGAACAAGTGTATTGTGCATCCAATGACCCAACTATTCTGGGGAATGCCTGAAGAATTGACCCTAATCTCTTATTTTCAGGGTCTGATGGGATCCTGACATTCTCCAGATGGGATCCTGGCACTATCTCGAACAAAAGGAAATAACAGGAATATAACTGGAATTCAGAAACTCACCCTCTTAAGCCAGAATTCTCTGGGTTTCTTCTTATTGTTTTTACCTCATGGTCCTGGAAGGGCAGTTTCAAGGTTCATTGGTTCCAAGAAATTCAGGTTCATTGATTCTAAGCAAATGCCATCTGTAATTAATTTCTGATATGCCCCAGAAATAGTTCAGAATTATAGTTCATAATTTTGGTTATGATTTTTAAACCTATGAATCAGCAGAAAAAATAAATGGTTTCTATTATCATTTTTCCATACTGCAAGTCACAGAAGGTTTAATGTGTGTGTAATGACTTAATGCACTCAGATATAGACATGGCAGCAACTTGTTGCATCTCTTCCCCAGGGAACAGTTTCTACGTGTAATGGGGAACTAAGGGGATTGTGTTTACAATCTGTCTTCAGTTCCTTATAGAGTCAGTATCTTACTCAAGTTTTCCCTTCACTGTAGGGATTGTTCATTCGCCAAGGAAGAGCCCAAGTTGACTCCCATTTCCCATCAGCAAGATGGCAGAAGAGGAAGCCCTAGAATCTCATTCCTGCATGAACACACTGACCCCAAACAATTTATATACAGATCCTCTTTGTAAGAAATCCAAAACTTAGTTTAAAGCATCTTACATACAGTTCAAGCATGATACCAGTCATGTTGAAGCTGCTAAGAAAATTCAAGATGCATCTTTCCATATACCTATGGTGGTCCAGAACCTTGTGACTGGGACTAAATCCCCCAATTCCAAGATTCTCTTTGGGAGAGAAAGATGCTCAACACATCCAAAGTCCCAACTTTTCTAGGGTCATTCAGACAACAGGCTTCTGTATAGCCTATGTCAGAAGGCTGCAAAGACACAGGATATGGCCTAGTTTAGCTGCCTGAGGTGAAAGAAAAGAGAGAAGGCAGTACAGGCTAAATTGACTGTACCACTGCACACCTTGGCTTAACACTGCTAGAAATAGAAAGTACTTTTCCTACAGGGCTTCCTTGGTAAAGAACAAGTGTATTGTGCATCCAATGACCCAACTATTCTGGGGAATGCCTGAAGAATTGACCCTAATCTCTTATTTTCAGGGTCTGATGGGATCCTGACATTCTCCAGAGGCCTGGGAGCTACTAAAACCAAAGAAGTCCATGGCACTATCGCAATACTGACAAGTCTGCTTTTTCTAGCCTGGCTTATTGATAGGGTCAGCTCCAGTACATGGGCAGTTCATGGGGATTAAAATAGTTTGCTATGTTGTCTATGTGAAGACACGAGTGCAGAAAGTCAAGGAAAAATGAAGAAAAGTCCAACTACATTAAAAAAAAAAAAAAAAAAAAGGAACCCTTTCCAAGACAGTGATCTTAAAAGCGGCCCTAATGAAATAGAGACATGCGTTTTCCTGACAGAGAATTACCTATCCCAGTCTTGAAGGGGGTTTCTCGTGTGAGAGCATCCCTATGCAGTTTGTGTCTATCCAATGACTTTGGTGAGAGAACTGGATCTGATGTGACCATGGATGGTGTCTTCCCTGGGCTGTGCTGGCAGCCACGGCACTGGCGGGAGGCAGGACTGCAGGTGGTGGGGCTAGAGTCAGAGCCGGATATGAGCAAGAGCTTCTCCAATTCTCAATGCTGTCTCTAACCTATCAGGCCACGGGCAGTAGCCTAAGTGGCTGGCACAAAAGCCTTGAGAAAGTGAGCTTCTCTTCCATTTGATGGCAGCCTCTACTTTGGACATGACCAAGGCCTGAGAGCTTGGGGCTATATTTCTGTGCTGGTTTCATTTTTCCCAGTAGGCATGCCTCGACTGGTGACTGAGTGGTGGTGGAGGTTGGTGCCACACCACGAAACGGGCGGAGTGGACTCTGGTGATAGCGTCTTCCCTGGACCGAGCTTCACTCCTCCTGGAGTGTGTGCAGAGACATATAAGTTGACAATGGCTCAGCTGGAGGCTCAGGATATGGCCTAGTTTAGCTGCCTGAGGTGAAAGAAAAGAGAGAAGGCAGTACAGGCTAAATTGACTGTACCACTGCACACCTTGGCTTAACACTGCTAGAAATAGAAAGTACTTTTCCTACAGGGCTTTCTTGGTAAAGAACAAGTGTATTGTGCATCCAATGACCCAACTTTTCTGGGGAATGCCTGAAGAATATACCCTAATCTCTTATTTTCAGGGTCTGATGGGATCCTGACATTCTCCAGAGGCCTGGGAGCTACTAAAACCAAAGAAGTCCATGGCCCTATCACAATACTGAAAAGTCTGCTTTTTCTAGCCTGGCTTATTGGTAGGGTCAGCTCCAGTACATGGGCAGTTCATGGGGATTAAAATAGTTTGCTATGTTGTCTATGTGAAGACACGAGTGCAGAAAGTCAAGGAAAAATGAAGAAAAGTCCAACTACATTAAAAAAAAAAAAAAAAAAAGGAACCCTTTCCAAGACAGTGATCTTAAAAGCAGCCCTAATGAAATACAGACACACATTTTCCTGACAGAGAATTACCTATCCCAGTCTTGAAGGGAGTTTCTCATGTGAGAGCATCCCTATGCAGTTTGTGTATATCCAATGACTTTGGTGAGAGAACTGGATCTGATGTGACCATGGATGGTGTCTTCCCTGGGCTGTGCTGGCAGCCACGGCACTGGCGGGAGGCAGGACTGCAGGTGGTGGGGCTAGAGTCAGAGCCGGATATGAGCAAGAGCTTCTCCAATTCTCAATGGCTGTCTCTAACCTATCAGGTCCCGGGCAGTAGCCTAAGTGGCTGGCACAAAAGCCTTGAGAAAGTGAGCTTCTCTTCCATTTGATGGCAGCCTCTACTTTGGACATGACCAAGGCCTGAGAGCTTGGGGCTATATTTCTGTGCTGGTTTCATTTTTCCCAGTAGGCATGCCTTGACTGGTGACTGAGTGGTGGTGGAGGGGGTGGTGCCACACCACGAAACGGGCGGAGTGTGGACTCTGGTGATAGCGTTCTCTTCCCTGGACCGAGCTTCACTCCTCCTGGAGTGTGTGCAGAGACGTATGAGTTGACAATGGCTCAGCTGGAGGCTCAGAGACCAAATCATCTCCCATCCCTCCAGGTGTGCACACTTTCATCAGCAATGGTAGCTTCCCACTTGGTGGAGGGAAGCAAGAGGGGCTGGAGCAGGAGCGCCGTTAAGGCTGGGGAGAAGGGATCCTGGGGTGGCCAGCTGGCCAGAGTCCCAGGCAGTTTTCCATCTGCTGCCTCCTTGCTGTGACTGGGAGTGAGCAGGTCTGATGCATGCTCCTCAAGAGCAGGGTCTCGGTTTCTTATACAATGCAGGTAAACTTCCCCTGGTTTTCAAACCAGAAAAGGGAACTTGTCTTCCTGTTGGTAAACCCCAGGGCTGGTGTGCCTAAAATCTGGCCAAACTCCTTGCTCTTCCAGAAGGACTCCCTAGCTTGTGATATCCCCTTTCTCTTCTCTGTCCCAGACTAGAGGGATTCAACCACATCGCTTCTCTCCCACTCCTGTCAGACTTCATACAGGTCATTCTTTACAGCTTTGGTTGTAGAACAGCTGTTTTGCTAGTGCTCAGGTTGATTTTAGCAAGAGCTGCTCTATATGTAGTTGTACTTTGATGTGGGGTGCAGTTGTTCCTAGGTTCTCCAGTTCTGCTGATTTAACTGTCAAAAATCAAGTAACTAAAACTGGTGTCTTAACCACAGAAACACTGTGAGCTCCATAATATTTCTAGAGCTTTATAGAAAGGAGTGCAATGTCACAGGCTGGGACTTTCATTATCCATCAATTTACTCTCCAAATTCCTTCTTGTAACTTGAGTTTCAAATGCTCTTAACTATTCTATCACCTGTGGCCACCCTCCTTCTTACTCGCTCCAAATGTGACCACAGCTTTTTCACTGTCATTTCCCAAAGCACCACAGTTTTACAGTCATGTACATTATAACTTTATCAAAGATTCATATGCTGTAAAATACATACACAGTCCCACACAGAAGAATACAATTTCATAATAAAATTTGTATCCCTATAGCACCATTCTCAGTGTCGGGGTTCTGTCCGACTCTGGTGATAGCGTTCTCTTCCCTGGACCGAGCTTCACTCCTCCTGGAGTGTGTGCAGAGACATATAAGTTGACAATGGCTCAGCTGGAGGCTCAGAGACCAAATCATCTCCCATCCCTCCAACTGTGCACACTTTCATCAGCAATGGTAGCTTCCCACTTGGTGGAGGGAAGCAAGAGGGGCTGGAGCAGGAGCGCCGTTAAGGCTGGGGAGAAGGGATCCTGGGGTGGCCAGCTGGCCAGAGTCCCAGGCAGTTTTCCATCTGCTGCCTCCTTGCTGTGACTGGGAGTGAGCAGGTCTGATGCATGCTCCTCAAGAGCAGGGTCTCGGTTTCTTATACAATGCAGGTAAACCTCCCCTGGTTTTCAAACCAGAAAAGGGAGCTTGTCTTCCTGTTGGCAAACCCCAGGGATGGTGTGCCTAAAATCTGGCCGAACTCCTTGCTCTTCCAGAAGGACTCCCTAGCTTGTGATATCCCCTTTCTCTTCTCTGTCCCAGACTAGAGGGATTCAACCACATCACTTCTCTCCCACTCCTGTCAGACTTCATACAGGTCATTCTTTACAGCCTTGGTTGTAGAACAGCTGTTTTGCTAGTGCCCAGGTTGATTTTAGCAAGAGCTGCTCTATATGTAGTTGTACTTTGATGTGGGGTGCAGTTGTTCCTAGGTTCTCCAGTTCTGCTGATTTAACTGTCAAAAATCAAGTAACTAAAACTGGTGTCTTAACCACAGAAACACTGTGAGCTCCATAATATTTCTAGAGCTTTATAGAAAGGAGTACAATGTCACAGGCTGGGACTTTCATTATCCATCAATTTACTCTCCAAATTCCATCTTGATAACTTGAGTTTCAAATGCTCTTAACTATTCTATCACCTGTGGCCACCCTCCTTCTTACTCGCTCCAAATGTGACCACAGCTTTTTCACTGTCATTTCCCAAAGCACCACTGTTTTACAGTCATGTACGTTATAACTTTATCAAAGATTCATATGCTGTAAAATACATATACAGTCCCACACAGAAGAATACAATTTCATAATAAAATTTGTATCCTAAGTCTCACGACCACTTCCCACATAGCAACCTCTTATTTGCTGGCTATATGTCTGGTTGAGTTCTGTCCTAATGACATGATTCTGACCTGCTTCTGCTAACATGTCCTTTTCTCTTAATTACAAAAAAAAAAAAAAAAACCCACTTTCAAACACTCAAATTCAGGTTTCTTAATTTTTCAGAATAAGTAACTCTGTATTTAAATCAATCATCTCAATAATATACTAGCCCAAAAGACCTTCCTTTCTGACCCAAAGAAACCTGTGAAACCCTTTGTCTAAACTAACGAACAAGAGAAAAGCAACACATATAACATGAGAGAAATTCATATATCCCCCTTGAATAAACAAGTCAAGCTTCAAATTAAAAATATTTTTTCATAGTATGATCTCACTGAAACAAATAGAATAGGATGAAGTCAATGTAAGTATGAACGTAACAGACTTGACATTAGAAGGCTAACAGTTAAGTCTAGATTTTCATGAAGCTGTAAATTATTAACCATTCTGAACTTCATTTTACTATTGATGAGATAAATATATTTACATTATCTGGCATGGACTAGTTTCACTGTAAAAATTAAAAACATGTGCTAAAAGCTAGATGCAAAATATTTACAGATGCAAAATGAATTATAGTCAAACCCTTTGCAGAAATTTCAGTCTCTGGCATTTAAAGGAAACACAGTCTTCCCAGTCAGAGAATGGAAAGATAGGAGTGAAACCATCTCTGATTAACACTCCTGCCAGGAAGTGGAGGACATGCACAACTCCAGTGAAACCATGATACAACAGTGCTATCGAGCTCAGCATCATCACTGACCTGTTACCATAGTGCTATCTAGTTCAGTTTGATCACTGATCTCTCACTGTATCAGAGGCATCTCAAATTTCATCATTTTGAGACCATTTTCTTCTTTAATATAAACTAAAGGCTGGAAATGACAACAAAAAATAAATGAGATACTAACTTTTTCTTTCTTTCTGTTATTACTAAACAGAAACAAAAATGTGAAATACCATATTGTACAAATAGGGGAAAAGAAGTCCCAGACAGAAAAAATAAAAATAAATTCTTGAGAGAATTCTCAAATGTTCTTAATCATGTAAAGAGAAAAAATAAGAGTTTTAAGGATGCAACTAAAGACAAGTTAATGAAGCATACAGAGTCTGCTTGCCCTGGAACTGCACATACAGACAGATATTATTTCTGATCAAAACTTCCCCATCCTCAAGGTTTTTCTCAGAGCGAGTTTAACATCTTTATTCCTCAAGCTGTAGACTAGGGGATTCATCATGGGAACCACATTAGTGTAAAAGACAGAAGAGATTTTCCCATCATCCACAGACACAGAAGACGGTTTTAGATACATAAATGCACTTGATGCAAAGAACATAGAAACAGCAACGACGTGGGAACTGCACGTACTGAAGGCTTTAGACCATCCCTCCGTGGAGCTGATGTGGAGAATGTTGGTGAGGATGAGACCATAAGAGACAAAGATGGTGAGACTGGGCACAATGATGTTGATGCCTCCCACAATGATAACTTCCAGCTCAATGATGTGAGTGCTTGTGCAAGAGAGCTGGAGCAGAGGGTGGATGTCACACAAATAATGGTTGATGGTGTTTGCATCACAGAAGGTCAGTCTCAGCATGCTTCCAATGAGGGTTGTGGCGTCCATAAATGCCATCAAGTAGGAACAAAGCATAAGACTGGAACACACTTTAGGGGACATGGCAATATTATACAACAGGGGGTTACAGATGGCCACGTAACGATCATAGGCCATTGATGTGAGCACGTAACACTCAGAAATACCCAAAAAACTGAAAAAGTAAAGCTGAGTCATGCACCCCACGTAGGAGATAATCTTCTTCTTTGATATGATGTTAATCAGCATTTTTGGTGTAAACACAGAAGAATAACAGAGATCTATGAAGGACAAATTAAAGAGGAAAAAGTACATGGGGGTGTGTAGGTGTGAACTCAGCCCAATAAGGATTATCAAGCTCAAATTTCCCAATACAGTGACCATGTACATTACTAGAAACAGGAAGAAGAAGGAGTTGGAGATCTGGGTGGTCTGTTAATCCCACAAAATGAACTGAGTCAGGAAAGAGTCATTCCCTGGAGTCATTCTCCTCTATGGGGATCTGTGAAAACAGGGAAAAGGTTTACATAGAGAAAAACCAGGATTTCCGTAAATGTTCTTAATCGAAGAGATTAATGCAACTAAAGACAAGTTAATGAAGCATAGAGTCTGCTTGCCCTGGAACTGCATATACAGATAGATATTATTTCTGATCAAAACTTCCCCATCCTCAAGGTTTTTCTCAGAGCGAGTTTAACATCTTTATTCCTCAAGCTGTAGACTAAGGGATTCATCATGGGAACCACATTGGTGTAAAAGACAGAGGATATTTTCCCATCATCCACAGACACAGAAGACGGTTTTAGATACATAAATGCACTTGATGCAAAGAACATAGAAACAGCAACGATGTGGGAACTGCACGTACTGAAGGCTTTAGACCATCCCTCCGTGGAGCTGATGTGGAGAATGTTGGTGAGGATGAGACCATAAGAGACAAAGATGGTGAGACTGGGCACAACGATGTTGATGCCTCCCACAATGATAACTTCCAGCTCAATGATGTGGGTGCTTGTGCAAGAGAGCTGGAGCAGAGGGTGGATGTCACACAAATAATGGTTGATGGTGTTTGCATCAC
Source organism: Tragulus kanchil (assembly GCA_022376925.1). Lineage (NCBI taxonomy): Eukaryota > Metazoa > Chordata > Mammalia > Artiodactyla > Tragulidae > Tragulus > Tragulus kanchil. The sequence continues at coordinate 153,460,822 of JAIOJX010000006.1, forward strand.
AGAAGGTCAGTCTCAGCATGCTTCCAATGAGGGTTGTGGCGTCCATAAATGCCATCAAGTAGGAACAAAGCATAAGACTGGAACACACTTTAGGGGACATGGCAATATTATACAACAGGGGGTTACAGATGGCCACGTAACGATCATAGGCCATTGATGTGAGCACGTAACACTCAGAAATACCCAAAAAACTGAAAAAGTAAAGCTGAGTCATGCACCCCACGTAGGAGATAATCTTCTTCTTTGATATGATGTTAATCAGCATTTTTGGTGTAAACACAGAAGAATAACAGAGATCTATGAAGGACAAATTAAAGAGGAAAAAGTACATGGGGGTGTGTAGGTGTGAACTCAGCCCAATAAGGATTATCAAGCTCAAATTTCCCAATACAGTGACCATGTACATTACTAGAAACAGGAAGAAGAGGGGGAGTTGGAGATCTGGGTGGTCTGTTAATCCCACCAAAATGAACTGAGTCAGGAAAGAGTCATTCCCTGGAGTCATTCTCCTCTATGGGGATCTGTGAAAACAGGGGAAAAGGTTTACATAGAGAAAAACCAGGATTTCCCGTAAGTCTCCTTCTAGAAGACAGTGAATGTGCTGGGATGACTGTGAGTCGCCCAACCTGGACCCACACAGCTTCCTTTTCATTATCATGGAAATGAGCGTCATGAACTCTTCCTAGTAAACTCTTTACAAACTAAGTAGCAAAAAGCATTAAAAATTAGTCTATGGAGTGAAGGGAACTGCATACGTAAAGATAACTACTGAAAAAAACAAAGGAGTATGAAAAAGAATTTTGAACAAAAACCGGATTTTCTTCTCTAATCTCAGTTTCTTCATTCATTTGGACCTTCTCCTCAGCGTTAAAACTAGAGGCAATAACCTCAAAACCCTGGTGCCTACCTGTAATGCAGATAAGACTTTAGAGTGAAGGAACCAAGAAGATTATTACGTTAACTCACCAAGTCATAAAGTAAAACTTATAAACCTAAAAGAATGAGCATTCATCCATCGAGAGGGAACTTACTGACTGAGAAACTGCATCCCCTGTTTCCCTTAATGATTCTGAGCATTCCCTGCTCTCCCCTCAATCCGATGTCCCTGCAAGATTCAGCTGAATCACAGAACTGTAAAAATGGGAAATGAACTGTCATATCTGAGATCCTCAGTCTCCATCTTGAGCAAGGAAAACATGAATATAAGTGGAATTCAGAAACTCATCCTCTTTAAGTCAGAATATCGCTGGGCTTTCTTCTTCTTATTTTTAATCCCCACAGTCCTTGAAGGGCCATTTTAGGTTCATAGGCTCTGGCATCTTTGATTCTAACAAAATTTCACCTGTAATCAATTTCTGATACATCCTAGAAAGCTTTCCCAAACAACATATCATAACCTTGATTATGATTTTGAATCCTATCAAACTGCAAAAAAAAATAATAAACAGTCTCTATTATAATCATTTTAGCCACACAGTAAGTTATACAAGATTTAATGCGAATATAATGATACAATGCATTCAGATATACACATGGCAGCAGCTTGTTCTGTCTCTTCCCCAGGGACAGTTTCCACGTATAATGGGGAACTAAGGGGATTGTGTTTACAATCTGTCTTCAGTTCCTTTCAGACTCAGTATGTTACTCAAGATTGCCCTTCACTGTAAGGACTGCTCATCCTCCAAATATGACCCAAAGTTAATAACCATTTCCCAAGAGCAAGATGGCAAAAGAGCAAGCCCTAGAATCTCCTTCCTGTACAATTTATGTACAGATCCCCTCTGTAAAAAATCCAAAACTGAGTTAAAAGCATTCTGCACACAGTTCAAGCACGATGCCAGTCATGCTGAGGTTGTTAAGAAATTTCAAGATACACTTCTCACATATGGTGGTCTAGAACCACGTGACTGGGACAAAATCCCTCAGTTCCCAGATTCTCCCTGGGGAGAGAAAGAGATGCTCAGCACATCCAAAACCCCAGCTTTTCTAGGGTCCATCAGAACCCTGGCTTTGGTATAGCTCAGGAGACCGAGTATGGCATAGTTTGGCTGCCTGAGGTGAGAGAGAGAAGAGAGATTGTAGTCTGGACTAGAATTCACTCGAGTCCCTCCCCTTGACTTAGCACAGCTAAAAGTAGAAAATACTTTTCGTACAGCTTCTCCCTAGTATGGGAAAGGTGCACTGTGCATTCAGTGACCCAACTGATCTAGGGACTACCCAAGGAATTGACTTCATTCTCCTTGTTTTAGGAGCCGGAGGGATCCTGACATTCTCCAAATAGCTGAGAGCTACTAAAAACAAAGTGGTTTGTACTTTCACAAGGTTAAAGAGGTTTGCTAATTCTAGTCAGGCTTAATGATGTGGGTCCTCTCCAGTACCAGGCCCCTTCATGAGGACTAAAATAGGTTGCTATTTTGTCTATGTACAGACACACAGGTGCAGAAAGGTAAGGTAAAATGAAGGAAAGTCTAATTACCTTCCAAAAAAGAAAAAAGGCTTTTTCAAGAAAACCTAAAAGGTGGCCCTAATGAAATGCATACATGACTTAGGTTGACAGACAATTCATTCAACTGTCATAAATATGCTCATTAAAGTCACAGAACAATACATGAACAGAGTAAGAATTTAAGCTTTAATGAGTAAGCAGAAATCATGAAACCAAAGAACACAATGATTAAACTGAATAATTTACTAAAAATTCAAAACAGCAGACTAAACAAACAAGAAAAGCTTGTAATAGCTGGGGGGAAAAAAGATACATGTAAAATAATTCTGTCAATGGAGCGTAAAGGAAAGAATGAAAAATACTGGCTAAAATCTAAGGGATTTGTGGAAAGTGTCACGTGGGCCATATTGACACTACAGAGATTCAGAAGAAGAATGCGAGAAATTATTTAAAATATTTCTCGAAGAAAAACTGGCTGAAAATTCTCTGAACCTGTGGAAGGAAATGGACATCCAGAACCAGGAAACAACAGGGATCCCAAATAAAATGATCTCAAAGAAATCCATAGAAAAACACACTACAATCAAATTGTTAGGAGTCAAGGACTGAATTTTTTTATTGAAGTGTAGCTGATTTACAATATTATGTTAGTTTCAGGAATCAATATAGTGATTCAATATTTTTATAGATTATACTCCATTAAAGCTGAATTAAAATATTGACTATATTCTCCATCTATATATCTGCATTTTTTAATTATTTTATACATACTGTATCTCTTAATCCCCTCCTTCTAAACTGTCCTTTACCTTCCCACTCCCCACTGGTAACCACTACTTTGATCTCTATATCTGCAAGTTCGTTTCTGTTCTGTTGTATTCATTTTTTTCCTTTATTTTTTATATTCCACGTATAAGTAATAACACACAATGTTAGTCTTCTTCACAGGAGCCGGAGGGATCCTGACATTCTCCAAATAGCTGAGAGCTACTAAAAACAAAGTGGTTTGTACTTTCACAAAGTTAAAGAGGTTTGCTAATTCTAGTCAGGCTTAATGATGTGGGTCCTCTCCAGTACCAGGCCCCTTCATGAGGACTAAAATAGGTTGCTATTTTGTCTATGTACAGACACACAAGTGCAGAAAGGTAAGGTAAAATGAAGGCAAGTCTAATTACCTTCCAAAAAAGAAAAAAAGGCTTTTTCAAGAAAACTTAAAAGGTGGCCCTAATGAAATGCATACATGACTTAGGCTGACAGACAATTCATTCAACTGTCATAAATATGCTCATTATAGTCACAGAACAATACATGAACAGAGTAAGAATTTAAGCTTTAATGAGTAAGCAGAAATCATGAAACCAAAGAACACAATGATTAAACTGAATAATTTACTAAAAATTCAAAACAGCAGACTAAACAAACAGGAAAAGATTGTAATAGCTGGGGGGAAAAAAGATACATGTAAAATAATTCTGTCAATGGAGCGTAAAGGAAAGAATGAAAAATACTGGCTAAAATCTAAGGGATTTGTGGAAAGTGTCACATGGACCATATTGACACTACAGAGATTCAGAAGAAGAATGCGAGGAATTATTTAAAATATTTCTCGAAGAAAAACTGGCTGAAAATTCTCTGAACCTGTGGAAGGAAATGGACATCCAGAACCAGGAAACAACAGGGATCCCAAATAAAATGATCTCAAAGAAATCCATAGAAAAACACACTACAATCAAATTGTTAGGAGTCAAGGACTGAATTTTTTTATTGAAGTGTAGCTGATTTACAATATTATGTTAGTTTCAGGAATCAATATAGTGATTCAATATTTTTATAGATTATACTCCATTAAAGCTGTATTAAAATATTGACTATATTCTCCATCTATATATCTGCATTTTTTAATTATTTTATACATACTGTATCTCTTAATCCCCTCCTTCTAAACTGTCCTTTACCTTCCCACTCCCCACTGGTAACCACTACTTTGATCTCTATATCTGCAAGTCGGTTTCTGTTCTGTTGTATTCATTTTTTTCCTTTATTTTTTATATTCCATGTATAAGTAATAACACACAATATTAGTCTTTCTCTGTCTTATTTCAATAAACAATATCTTCTACGTCCAACCAACAATTATTGTCTTGATTTTCATTTCTCTAATAATTATGGATGTTGAGCATCTTCCTACATGAACTGTTATCTGCATATCTTTTTTGGAAAACTATTCAAGTCCTCAGTCTATTTTTTTTGACTGTGTTGTTTGGATTTTTCTGATATTGAGTTGTATGAGTTGCTTATACATTTTAGATATTAATCCACTTTTAGTTATATCATTGGCAAATTTATCACCCATTGAGTAGATTCTCTTCATTTTGTCAATTGTCTCCTTTGTGGTGCAAAGGCATTTAATTCTAATTAGGTGCTAGTCAGAAGAAAGGGAAAGATATACCCAACTGAATGCAGAGTTCCAGAGAATAGCAAGGAGAGATAAGAAAGCCTTTGTAAGCGAACAATGCAAAGAAATAGAGGAAAACAATAGACTGGGAAAGACTAGAGATCTCTTTAAGAAAGCTGGAGACACCAAGGGAACATTTCATGCAAAGACAGACAAAATAAAGAACAAAAAATGGCAAAATCCTAACAGAAGCAAAAGATATTAAGGAGAGGTGCCAAGAATACACAGAAGGGCTGTACAGAAAAGCTCTTAATGACCCAGATAACCATGGTGGTGTTATTGAACGATCAGCTGAAAGGGAAGCGACAAGAGGAGACCCAAGTTCAGGCAAAGAGAGGTTAATGGAGAGTACTGCCAGGCTGTCTCACAAGAGAGAGCAGTCCCCATAGCTCTGACCATGGTGATTACATACTGGGGCCTAAGGGCAAGTGGAAGATTACCAGCTAGCAATACTGGCATCTTACCTGCAGGGAATTTCCTCTGGGTTCAGTGAACCGGAGGGCCACTGGTACAAACGGTTGTTTGACAGGGTGTGGGCAACAACGTTACTGGGTTAAAGCATGTAGGACGTTTTTCTTGTGCAAAGGGAGGAGGGACGGGGCCTCACTGATCCTAGCAGTTATCACTCAACTAGACCAGACATCCTGGAGTATGAAGTCAACTGGGCTTTTAAAAGCTTTATTATGAACAAAGCTATTGGAGGTGATGGAATTCCAGTTGAGCTATTTCAAATCCTAATAGACGATGCTGTTTAACTGCTGCACTCAATAAACGAGCAAATTTAGAAAACTCAGCAGTGGCCACAGGACTGGAAAAGGTCACTTTTCCTTCCAATCCCAAAGAAAAACAATGTCAAAGACTGTTCAAATTACCATACAATACCACTCATTTCACATACTAGCAAGATTATGCTCAAAATCCTTCCAACTAGGCTTCAACAGTATGTGAACCAAGAACCTCCAGAGGTACAAGTTGCATGTCCTTTGACTGGTGCATTTAGTCCACTGACACTTAAAATGTTTGTTGATAGATATTAACTTATTGCCATTTTGTTACCTTTTTCTGGTTGACTTTTTAGTTCTTTGTTCTTCTTTTTTTAGTTTCTTTCTTGTGGTTTATTTTCTTTAGGGCTATTTTTATGTTCCAATCTTCTTTGGTTTCTTAGTTTCTTTCTGTCATATATATATAACCTATACTTTTTAAACTTTTTATTATGTATCGTAATATAGTGCATTAAAAATATTCTGTTAGTTTCAGATATACAGCAACAAGTTTCAGTTATATATATATATATATATATATATATATATATATATATATTCTTTTTCAAATTCTGTTCCCATTTAGATTATAACAGGATATTGAGTAAAGTTTCCTGTGCTATACAGTAGATCTTTGTTGGTTATTTATGTTAACACTGTAGTATGTACATGTTAATCCCAAACTCCCAATCTATGCCTCTCTCTTCACCTGTAACCTCTGATAACTATCATTTCCTTTTCTAAGCCTGTGAGTTTTTCTGTTTTGTAAGTTTGTTTGTTTGTATTATTTTTAAGATTCTACACGTAAGCAATATCTTACGATGTTTGCCTTTCTATGTCTGACTTACTCCACTTAGTATGATAATCTTTAGGTCCATTCACAGGGCTACAAATGGCATTACTTCAAACTTTTTAATGGCTAAATAATCTTTTGTGTGTCTAAGATAACTTTTTCATTAGTATTTATCATGGGGTTTGTACATGTTTACCTAAAACTATATCTACTTACTTTAAATTGGTAGTCATTGAAGTTCAGAGATAAATACTTTATCGATATTATATATTTGCCTTTAATAGTGCAATTTTTCTTTTTCTATAAATATTTCCATCTTGTTACAGCCTTTCCTTTTCACTTTAATAAGAACCTTTAACATTTCTTTTGGGGTAGGTTTAATATGGATATACTCTTTTAGTTTTTGCTTGTCAGAAACAAGAAAAACAAGATAAAGGAAAATAAATTGTGAGAATAGTGATGAGAGGAAGAAGATCTACTCTAAAAATTTGAAGAAAAATTTAGAGAGGACTCAAGTTGCACGTCCTTTGATTGGTGCATTTAGTCCACTGACACTTAAAATGTTTGTTGATAGATATTAACTTATTGCCATTTTGTTACCTTTTTCTGGTTGACTTTTTAGTTCTTTGTTCTTCTTTTTTTAGTTTCTTTCTTGTGGTTTATTTTCTTTAGGGCTATTTTTATGTTCCAATCTTCTTTGGTTTCTTAGTTTCTTTCTGTCATATATATATAATCTATACTTTTTAAACTTTCTATTATGTATTGTAATATAGTGCATTAAAAATATTCTGTTAGTTTCAGATATACAGCAACAAGTTTCAGTTTTATATATATATATATATATATATATATATATATATATATTCTTTATCAAATTCTGTTCCCATTTAGATTATAACAGGATATTGAGTAGAGTTTCCTGTGCTATACAGTAGCTCTTTGTTGGTTATTTATGTTAACACTGTAGTATGTACATGTTAATCCCAAACTCCCAATCTATGCCTCTCTCTTCACCTGTAACCTCTGATAACTGTCATTTCCTTTTCTAAGCCTGTGAGTTTTTCTGTTTTGTAAGTTTGTTTGTTTGTATTATTTTTAAAATTCTACATGTAAGCAATATCTTACGATGTTTGCCTTTCTGTCTGACTTACTCCACTTAGTATGATAATCTTTAGGTCCATTCACATGGCTACAAATGGCATTACTTCAAACTTTTTAATGGCTAAATAATCTTTTGTGTGTCTAAGATAACTTTTTCATTAGTATTTATCATGGGGTTTGTATATGTTTACCCAAAACTATATCTACTTGCTTTAAATTGGTAGTCATTGAAGTTCAGAGATAAACATTTTATCGATACTATATATTTGCCTTTAATAGTGCAATTTTTCTTTTTCTATAAATATTTCCATCTTGTTACAGCCTTTCCTTTTCCACTTTAATAAGAACCGTTAACATTTCTTTTGGGGTAGGTTTAATATGGATATACTCTTTTAGTTTTTGCTTGTCAGAAACAAGAAAAACAAGATAAAGGAAAATAAATTGTGAGAACAGTGATGAGAGGAAGAAGATCTACTCTAAAAATATGGAGAAAAATTTAGAGAGGACTCAAATTTCCTTCTCCAAGGTGAGAAATAGGAATAAGAAGACTTCCACTGGAAATATTGTAAATAAATGAACAGAATTTCCTGTCCTCTGACTACCTGCACAGAGACACGGATTCTAATTGAAACTTTCTCCTCCTTGGGGTTTTTCTCAGAGCAATTTTAACATCTTTGTTCCTCAAACTGTAGATTAAGGGGTTCGTCATGGGAACCACATTGTTTTGTATAAAAAACAAAAGAGATTTTCCCCTCATCCATGGACACAGCAGAAGATGTTTTGAGATACATAAATGTCCCTGATACAAAGAAGAGAGAAATAGCAATGATGTGAGAACTGCAGGTGCTGAAGGCTCAGGACCTGCCGTCCATGGACATGATGTGGAGGATGTTGGACAGGATAAAACTGTATGAGACAAATATGGTGAGACTGGGCACAATGATGTTTATGCCTGACACAATAAAAACTTCCAGCTCATTGACATAGGTACTTGTGCAAGAGAGCTCGAACAGAGGGAGGATGTCACAGAAATAATGGTTGACGGCATTTGCATCACAGAAGGTCAGCCTCAGCATGCATCCAGTGTGAGCCATGGCACCAGAAAAGGCCATCAAGTAGGAACCAAGCATGAGGCTGGAGCACACTTTAGGAGACATGACAACATTATACAAAAGTGGGTCACAGATGGCCACATAACGATCATAGGCCATGGATGTCAAAACATAAATTTCAGAAATACCAAAAACAGAAAAAACCGAAAAAGTACAGTTGACTCATGCAGCCTATGTAAGATATAATATTTTCCTTTGATATGAAGTTAATCAGTATTTTGGGTGGAAAAACAGAAGAATAACAGAGGTCTGTGAAGGACACATTAAAGAAGAAAAAGTACATGGGGGTGTGTAGGTGTGAATTTATCCCAATTAGAATTATTAATTCCAAATTTCCCATCACAGTGACCACATACATTCCTAGAAACAGGAAGAAAAGGGGGAGTTGGACACCTGGTTGGTCTGTTAACCCCACTAAAATTAATTCAGTTATTAGAGAACTGTTTCCAGGAGCCATTCTTCTCTAAGCAAATCTGTGTGCACAAGAGAAAGGGGTAACATTAGAGATCAACTCAGCTCTTCCAGAATAGCTCATCCTGCAAAAGACTATGTAATCTAGGAATCTCTGAAACTAGCCTAACCTAGCCCCAGAGAATCTGCCTTTATCATTACCATGACACTGAGTGACAAAGATATCCTTTAAATGATATATTAATAAGCTAAATGAGATAAATAAGGCTATATGCAAACATGCCTACAGGAACAAAGGGAAGGAAAGAGAGAAGAAAGGACCAGGACAGAAAGTACTTCTCTCATTTCACCATTCTTCATTCACTTAAGGTTAAATCCTCTCACCAGTAAAACTGGAGGCAGAGACACTACTGTCTCCTTGGTCGTGGTCTCTAATGCACATTAGACCAGGAAGTGTGGGAACTAAGAAAATTGTTTCTAACCAATAACTCCAAGGGTCAAGGGCTAGGAGAAGTTAAGTTACTGCCCCATGTAGAAAACTGAGAGTCTGTCCATGGAGAGGGAACTTACGGGCTGAGATCCTGCAATTTCTGAGTCTCCTAATCTCTGAACACATTTTGATCCCCCTCAAATACACTGTCTTGGAAGTTTCTCAGGACTGCACCAAGTTGGAATGAAAGTGGCAGATCTTACACCCCTGGATTTCCCTTGGCATTTACCCCTGTGGTCCTGAAAAGACAGTTTCTGGCTGGAGGCTCTGGCTCCTCTGATTCTGAGAGGATGCAGCCCAGACTTAATTTCAGGTATGCCCTAGAAATCTTTCTGAACTACGAACCATAATGTCTGATGATGACTTTAAGTCTTCTCAAGCAGCAGAGAAGAATAAACAGCGCTGTTATCAGGTTTGCCACTTTATAAGACACAGAAGATGGAATGTGAGTTTAATGATATAGTTTAATGATACAGGGTAGAAGCTTCTTCAGTTTCTCCCCCAGGGCATAGATTATACGTGTAACAAAGAAACAAGGGACTTGCGTTTACACTCTGGACCATGTTGTCTATTTAGGTCCTCAGAGGCTCAATATTTTAACCCAGTTTACCCGTCACTCCAGGGATCATAACAACCCCCAAAGCAGAAGTAAAATTAAGCTCCCATCTTCCTTGCATCTTCATCTCCTAAAGAAGATATACTATTCAGGTTCTTTTTCCATGTCTTCTCATAGCCTAAGTGGAAATTATCCAGAGTCTGCCTACAGGTTTCTTAATACCTTTACCTGGAAATTTTCAAAGACTCTAGCAACTCATTTAAGTTGTTTGGTGCCTCCTGGGTTACCTCAAAAAAAAAAAAAAAAAGTAAGGTCTTTCCATTCTAATGTTTTTCATTTAAACACCTACTGGAAATTTCTACCTGAGGATCCTGCTGGATCCTTAAATGCATTATTTCATTAACTGAGGTCATCGATTCCTTCCCATCACAGGAACAGTTGCAGGTTACAGAGTTAGAGGGTGTGGGTTTGAGTCCTACCGCCATACTTACTAACTTAGACACAGCACTTTAAGTCTCTATGCCTCAGACCCATAATTCGTAAAATAGTGATAATAATGGCATCTCTTTGTTGGGTTGTGTTGATGATTCAATGGAGACCTACACATAAAATGGGTAGAACAGTATCTGGCATGTGGTAAATGGTTAATGCCAGTTGTCATCATATGTGCTGTCAAACTTCTCACAGATCCACAGTTATAATGCTAAATAGACACTTTCCCTTTAATTACTGTGTCCCCCTACATATGCTAAGTTCTCTAAGGACGAATGTCTTTTATCTTATTTATAAGTTTCCTCAGTGGTGCTATGTATAGTGCAGAGTACACAGTAGGCACTTCATAAATAATTCTGTAAATTACATCATTCTCTGGTGAAAGTCTTCAAAATGTTTATAACATTTCTCATATGCTCAGCCTTAGAGTCTACAGCCATACTGACTTATATTCATTTCCCTCAGATACCACACAAGTTCAAGAACTTTTTAAGTTTTAATTGACTTGCAGTGACTCCAACTGTTATTCTATATCTTTCTACATAATCTCTGTTACTCAGCCATATATACTGTTGCTAGGATAAACTCTGAAAGCACTAACAGTCCTTTCCTAGTTTAGAACTTTCACTGATTCTCAATTACCCACAATTGAAATATTATAATAAAAATGTTACCTAAAATATTATAATAAAAGTATAAGTACCAAAACCATGATTACATTTTAGATAAAATTAAAGAAATCAAGTGAGAGTTTCAGATTGATTTAAGTGTTTTGAGTACATTAAATATTATACAAACTCTTACCCTTTTCGACGAATATAAAAAGAGAATGTGGAAGAATGCTTACATTTCAGAGGAAATAGAGAACTGAGGGTTAAAGGGTATGATATTTATATTAAGATGATGGAATGTTCTAAAATTAATTATGGTTATGGTTGCATAACTCTGAATAAACTAAAATCACTCCATTTTATTCACTAAATGTATGAATTATGTGTGATGTGGATAATATGAAAAAAGTTGATCTCAGAAAAAAAATAGAAAAACTTTTTTAATAAAGATAAAATAAAAAGAGAAACCAAAAACCACCTTGAAGAGAATTAAAATGTAAACACAACATATCAAAATATAATTGTTACAAGCACTTTCAGCACCTAAGTGCCTACCTGAAAAGTAGAGAGGGTTTAAATGAAAATTAACCTATCATCTTATGAAACTGCAAAAAGAACACCAAATTAAAGCCAAACTAAATAGAACGATAAACATAAAACTAAAAATAAAAAATAAATACAATGGAAAACAGAAAAAACAATATGTAAAATTAGTTTATCTAAAAATACTTTTAAAATATTAACCAAAATTTGATGAATATTATAAACCTACAGTTGCAAGAATCTTAAACTTAAAGAAACAAGTTTCCTCAGTGGTGCTATGTATAGTGCAGAGTACACAGTAGGCACTTCATAAATAATTCTGTAAATTACATCATTCTCTGGTGAAAGTCTTCAAAATGTTTATAACATTTCTCACATGCTCAGCCTTAGAGTCTACAGCCCTACTGACTTATATTCATTTCCCTCAGATACCACACAAGTTCAGGAACTTTTTAAGTTTTAATTGACTTGCAGTGACTCCAACTGTTATTCTATATCTTTCTACATAATCTCTGTTACTCAGCCATATATACTGTTGCTAGGATAAACTCTGAAAGCACTAACAGTCCTTTCCTAGTTTAGAACTCTCACTGATTCTCAATTACCCACAATTGAAATATTGTAATAAAAATGTTACCTAAAACATTATAATAAAAGTACCAAAACCATGATTACATTTTAGATAAAATTAAAGAAATCAAGTGAGAGTTTCAGATTGATTTAAGTGTTTTGAGCACATTAAATATTATACAAACTCTTACCCTTCTCAACGAATATAAAAAGAGAATGTGGAAGAATGCTTACATTTCAGAGGAAATAGAGAACTGAGGGTTAAAGGGTATGATATTTATATTAAGATGATGGAATGTTCTAAAATTAATTATGGTTATGGTTGCATAACTCAATAAACTAAAACCACTCCATTTTATTCACTAAATGTATGAATTATGTGTTATGTGGATAATATGAAAAAAGTTGATCTCAGAAAAAAAATAGAAAAACTTTTTTTAAAAAAGATAAAATAAAAAGAGAAACCAAAAACCACCTTGAAGAGAATTAAAATGTAAACACAACATATCAAAATATAATTGTTATAAGCACTTTCAGCACCTAAGTGCCTACCTGAAAAGTAGAGAGGGTTTAAATGAAAATTAACCTATCATCTTATGAAACTGCAAAAAGAACACCAAATTAAAGCCAAACTAAATAGAACGATAAACATAAAACTAAAGATAAAAAATAAATACACTGGAAAACAGAAAAACAATATGTAAAATTAGTTTATCTAAAAATATTTTTAAAATATTAACCAAAATTTGATGAATATTATAAACCTACAGTTGCAAGAATCTTAAAGAGCTTGAAGCAGAAGAAACGAGGAATATTTTCCAAAGTACATGATAATCAAGTCAATTAAAGCCAGTAATAAGGATAAAAGTCTTAAAAGTACTTATTCCATATAAAAGAATCATGACATCACATGCAACAATTTATTCCGTGGCCAAAAATGGATTTGTTAATTTTTAATCATAATGACAATCCACAGATACGTAAATAAATTTAATTCCATTTCTGACAAAATATCAGTTAACCAACACAATGAACAGGCATTTGTTACCTGTGTATTGACAGAAATGAGCAGACTAGTGTAGCTGACACACTCTCGGCATTCTCAGGAATAAAGAACCTTTAGAAACAAAGTATTCAATTGAGATATGCATACTGAAAAGCCAGAGGGAAAAGTCATGAATTAAAGAATTCTGAAAATTTCTGAAAATATTTGTAAATTTTCCATATCCACAATTTTTGTCAATCCTTCTTCACTCAATGAAATTGTTAAGTAATGAAAACATCAACACAGGAAAGGGTGCTACTTAATAAAAACAAGAAAGAAAAAAAACTGGCTACACATTACACCCCTCCAGGGCATATCATGGGAAAGATTTAAGAAATGAAGTAGGCAGTGCTACCATGACATGGGAAAGGTTATTGGCCCATTGTCTCCAACTGGTATGGAGTCACTTAGGGCTGAGGAAGACAAGAAAAACATACTAAAAAAAGGAGGCATCAATGATCTACCTTAGCTTGTAATTCTCTTCAGGGTTTTCTTCACAGCAATTTTGACATCCTTGTTCCTGAGGCTATAAATAAGAGGATTCAGCATGGGTGCCACATGGGTGTAGAATACTGAGAAAAACTTCTCCTGCCACAGAAACCCAGCAGATGATGGTCGGACATAAGACAGAAACCCAAAACCATAGAATAGACCAACTGTTATAATGTGGGAGCCACAGGTGCTAAAGGCTTTGGACCAACCTTCAGATGACGGTATGTGAAGAATATTGAAAAGAATCAGAGCATAAGAACAAAAGATAATGAGGCTGCATATTACAATAACTGTGCCCACAAAAACAGAAGCCACAATCTCATTGGCATAAGTGCTCTTGCAGGAGAGATGGAACAAAGGGAAGATGTCACACAGGTAATGGTCAACGAGGCTGGAATCACAAAAGATCAGGCTCATCACATTGCCTGTGTGGACCATGGCTCCAGCAAACCCCATCACATACGAACCAGACATCAGCAGAGAACACACCGGAGGGGACATGGCCACCGTGTACAGCAGGGGTTTACAGATGGCCACATAGCGATCGTAGGCCATGGCTGTCAACACATAGCACTCAGAGTTGACAAAAAAGCAGAAGAAAAAGAGTTGAGACATGCATCCTGTAAAGGAGATGATGCTCCTCTCAGAAATAAAGCTCATGAGCATCTTGGGGGTAAAGACAGATGAGTAACAGAGATCAATAAAGGACAGATTGAAGAGGAAAAAGTACATGGGGGTGTGCAGATGTGAATTCAGACAAATTAGACCCATTAAGCACAAATTGCCCACTACAGTGAACATGTAGTTCAGCAGAAACAGGAAAAACAGGGGCAGCTGGAGTTCAGGTTGGCGTGTCAGTCCCATAAGGACAAACTCCGTCACAGAAGAGGCATTTTCCATAGTCATCCACCAGCCAGCTGTGATTTGTTAGGAACACGGGTAGAAACTGAAGTTGACAATGGACCTTCCCTCTGTGTCTCCGGAGTGAGATCCAGATCACCTGGCCTACAACCGCAGGGCTGTCTGAACACACTCCGCAAGCCATAAACCACTGCTTCTAATGATTATTCCTGCCGGTTTCTCGTTTTCTTCTTTCCAGCCTTACTCCTGTTGTTTGTCTCTGTGCTGAAAGAATGCTGGTAGACTCCCAGTGTCACACCATTTCCTCCCTTTTTCCAGTCTCTGTTCAGGATCAGGGCTGAAGAAGCAGTAAGCAGGTGGTGTTCCCCAGAATCCCTGATTCATAGAGTCTGGGGCTTGGAAGGAAATTAAGACAAAGGCGACTCAACCCTCACCTTCTGTATCCTCGCTGCCTCACTGCCACTGAACCTCAGGGTTCCCTTTGCCCTACGGTCCTGACAGAGTCAAACTTTCTGATAATGAAGGAGGCAGCATCCATCACTGTGGCCCTCAGTCTTTCACATGTTAAGGGAACAGGCCATGATTTCTGTTTGAGACTTTTCCCAGGTCATCTTCCCTTCCAAAAAGGACATTCACCTTATATGAGCTCCAAAACAATGAGTTGACTCAAGTGAGAATCTACTTCATACCCTGTTGCTCTGGGAAAATTGATTAGAAGCCTAGAAAATTATTCTCTCCCTCATGATTTCAAGTTAAATGAGTCCACTGAGGGTAGAAATTAATGTCTGTGTTTCCATACTGTGTTATCAATCTTTGACACACAGTATTCTATTCATTTTATAATTTCACAAGGAGAATTCTTAATTCCAAAGGCAGAGCCTCTATACAGTGTGCAAAAACAAGACCAGGAGCAAACTGTGGTTCAGACCATGAAGTTATCAATTTTATTACATTGAATAAAGTAGGAAAACCACTATATCATCAAAAATTCAGACAAATTAGACCCATTAAGCACAAATTGCCCACTACGGTGAACATGTAGTTCAGCAGAAACAGGAAAAACAGGGGCAGCTGAAGTTCAGGTTGGCGTGTCAATCCCATAAGGACAAACTCCGTCACAGAAGAGGCATTTTCCATAGTCATCCACCAGCCAGCTGTGATCTGTTAGGAACACGGGTAGAAACTGACGTTGACAATGGACCTTCCTTCTGTGTCTCCGGAGTGAGATCCAGATCACCTGGCCTACAACCGCAGGGCTGTCTGAACACACTCCGCAAACCATAAACCACTGCTTCTAATGATTATTCCTGCCGATTTCTCCTTTTCTTCTTTCCAGCCTTACTCCTGTTGTTTGTCTCTGTGCTGAAAGAATGCTGGTAGACTCCCAGTGTCACACCATTTCCTCCCTTTTTCCAGTCTCTGTTCAGGATCAGGGCTGAAGAAGCAGTAAGCAGGTGGTGTTCCCCAGAATCCCTGATTTATAGAGTCTGGGGCTTGGAAGGAAATTAAGACAAAGGTGACTCAACCCTCACCTTCTGAATCCTCTCTGCCTCACTGCCACTGAACCTCAGGGCTCCCTTCGCCCTACGGTCCTGACAGAGTCAAACTTTCTGATAATGAAGGAGGCAGCATCCATCACTGTGGCCCTCAGTCTTTCACATGTTAAGGGAACAGGCCATGATTTCTGTTTGAGACTTTTCCCAGGTCGTCTTCCCTTCCAAAAAGGACATTCACCTTATATGAGCTCCAAAACAATGAGTTGACTCAAGTGAGAATCTACTTCATACCCTGTTGCTCTGGGAAAATTGATGAGAAGCCTAGAAAATTATTCTCTCCCTCATGATTTCAAGTTAAATGAGTCCACTGAGGGTAGAAATTAATGTCTGTGTTTCCATACTGTGTTATCAATCTTTGACACACAGTATTCTATTCATTTTACAATTTCACAAGGAGAATTCTCAATTCCCAAGGCAGAGACTCTATACAGTGTGCAAAAACAAGACCAGGAGCAAACTGTGGTTCAGACCATGAAGTCATTATTGCAAAATTCTGACTTACATTGAATAAAGTAGGAAAAACCACTATATCATCAAATATGACCTAAATCAAATCCCTTATGATCATACAGTGGAAATGACAGATAGTTTCAAGGGATTACATCTGATTGACAGAATACCTGAAGAACTATGAATGGAGGTTCATAAACATTGCACAGGAGGTGGTGATCAAAACCATTCCAAGAAATAGAAATGCAAAAAGGCAAAGTGGTTATCTGAGGAGGCCTTACAAAGAGCTGAGGAAAGAAGAGAAGCAATAGGCAACGGAGAAATGAAAATATATACCCAGCTGAATACAGAGTTCCAGAGAATAGTAAGGAGAGATAAGAAGGCCTTCTTAAGTGAACAATGCAAAGAAATAGTGGGAAATAAAACATGGGAAGGACTAGAGATCTCTTCAAGAAAATTAGAGATACTAAAGGAACATTTCATGCAAAGATGTGCACAATAAAGGACAAAAATTGTATGAACCTAACAGGAGCAGAGGATATTAAGAAGAGGTAGTAAGAATATACAGAAAAGTCTCGCAAAAAAGGTCTTAATGACTTGACCACGATGGTGTGATCACTCACCTAGTGCCAGATATCCTGAAGTGTGAAGTCAAGTGGGCATTAGGAAGCATCATTATGAGGAAAACTACTGGAGGTGACAGAATACCAGCTGAGCTATTTCAAATCCTAAAAGATGATGCTGTGAAAGTGTTGTACCCAATATGCCAGCAAATTTGAAAAACTTAACAGTGGTCACAGGATTGAAAAAGGTCAGTTTTAATTCCAATCCCCAAAGAAGGGCAAAGTCAAAGGATGCTCAAACTACTGTACAAACTGCACTCATTTCACATACTAGCAAGATAATACTCAAAATCCTTTGAGCTAGGCTTCAACCGTTTGAGAACCGCAAACTTACAGATGTACAAGCTAGATTTAGCAAAGGCAGAGGAACCAAGAGATCAACTTGCCAACATCTGTTGGATCATAGTAAAAGCAAGGGAATTCCAAATAAACATCTGCTTCTGCTCCATTGACTATGCTAAAGCCTTTGACTATGGATCACAATAAATGGTGGAAAATTCTTAAAGAAAACAGAATACCAGACCACCTTATCTGCCTCTTGAGAAACATGTATGCAGGTCAAGAAGCAACAGTTAGAACCAGACATGGAACAATGAACTGGTTCCAAATTGGGAAAGGAGAATGTCAAAGGTATATATTATCACCCTGCTTATTTAACTTCTATGCAAAGTACATCATGTGAAATGCCAGGCTAGATGAAGCACAAGTTGTAATCTAGACTGTAGGGAGAAATATCAACAATCTCAGATATGCAGATGACACCACCCAGATGCCAGAAAGCGAAGAGCAACTAAAGAGCCTCTTGATGAAGGTGAAAGAGGAGAATGGAAACGCTGGCTTAAAACTCAACTTCAATACCCTGAGATCATAGCATCCTGTCCATTCATTTCATGGCAAATAGATGTGGAGTCAATGGAAACAGAGACAGACTTTATTTTCTTGGATTATAAAATCACTGCAGACAGTGATTGCAGCCATGAAATTAAAAAATGCTTGCTCCTTGGAAGAATAGCTACAACAAACCTAGACAGCATATTAAAAAGCAGAGACATTGTGTTGCCAACACAGTGCCATATAGTCAAAGCTATCCAGTAATCAGGTACGGATGTGAGATTTGGACCATAATAAAGGCTGGAACCAACAAGGACAAGTGGGCATTAGGAAGCTCATTATGAGGAAAACTACTGAGGTGACAGAATACCAGCTGAGCTATTTCAAATCCTAAAAGATGATGCTGTGAAAGTGTTGTACCCAATATGCCAGCAAATTTGAAAAACTTAACAGTGGTCACAGGATTGAAAAAGGTCAGTTTTAATTCCAATCCCCAAAGAAGGGCAAAGTCAAAGGATGCTCAAACTACTGTACAAACTGCACTCATTTCACATACTAGCAAGATAATACTCAAAATCCTTTGAGCTAGGCTTCAACAGTTTGTGAACCGCAAACTTACAGATGTACAAGCTAGATTTAGCAAAGGCAGAGGAACCAAGAGATCAACTTGCCAACATCTGTTGGATCATAGTAAAAGCAACAGAATTCCAAATAAACATCTGCTTCTGCTCCATTGACTATGCTAAAGCCTTTGACTATGGATCACAATAAATGGTGGAAAATTCTTAAAGAAAACAGAATACCAGACCACCTTATCTGCCTCTTGAGAAACATGTATGCAGGTCAAGAAGCAACAGTTAGAACCAGACATGGAACAATGAACTGGTTCCAAATTGGGAAAGGAGAATGTCAAAGGTGTATATTATCTCCCTGCTTATTTAACTTCTATGCAAAGTACATCATGTGAAATGCCAGGCTAGATGAAGCACAAGTTGTAATCTAGACTACAGGGAGAAATATCAACAATCTCAGATATGCAGATGACACCACCCAGATGCCAGAAAGCGAAGAGCAACTAAAGAGCCTCTTGATGAAGGTGAAAGAGGAGAATGGAAACGCTGGCTTAAAACTCAACATTCAATACCCTGAGATCATAGCATCCTGTCCATTCATTTCATGGCAAATAGATGTGGAATCAATGGAAACAGAGACGGACTTTATTTTCTTGGATTACAAAATCACTGCAGACAGTGACTGCAGCCATGAAATTAAAAAATGCTTGCTCCTTGGAAGAATAGCTACAACAAACCTAGACAGCATATTAAAAAGCAGAGACTTTGTGTTGCCAACACAGTGCCATATAGTCAAAGCTATGGTTTTTCCAGTAATCAGGTACGGATGTGAGATTTGGACCATAATAAAGGCTGAACAACAAGGAACGGATGCCTTCGAACTGTGGTGGTAGAGAAGACTCTTCAGAGTCCCTTGGACAGGAAAGAGATCAAACCAGTCAACCCTAAAGGGATTCAACCCTTAATATTCATTGGAAGGACTGATGCTGAAGCTAAAGCTACAATACTTTGGGCACCTGATTCGAAGAGCTGGCTCACTGGAAAAGGCCACGGTGCTGGGAAAGACTGAAAGCAGGAAAAGAATGGGAAGACAGGATAAGATGGTTTATTGGCATCATCGACTTAATGGACATGAGTTTGAACAGACTCAGGGAAATAGTGAAGTACAGGGAAGCCTGGTGTGCTGCAGTCCATGGGGGTCACAGAGAGTCAGACATGACTGAGTGACTGGCCAACAAGACAGAGGAATGTGTACTCTCATATTTACTTTTTTCATCATCTCCTGGAGTCTATGTCAAGTTTCAAAAAATGGAAGATATGGGGCATAATTGCTCTACAGTGTTGTGTTAGTTTCTGTTGTTCAACATTGGAAATCAGTAATTATATATACCTACATATATTTATCCTCCCTCTTGAGCCTCCCTCTCCCCATCGTTCCAGCAATCTGGTTCATCACAGAGTGCCAGGCTGGGCTCGCTGTGTTACACAGAAGCTTCTCAGTAGTTATACGTTTTACATATGATAGTGTATACTGTCAGTGCTACCTTTTCAATTCATCCCACCCACTCTCCCCCACCTTATTCACAAGTTCATCCTTTACATCTGTGTCTCCATTCCTTCCCTGTTCTAGTTTCCATATATATGCATTAATGTACAATATCTGTTTTTCTATTTCCGATTTACCTCACTCTGCAGGCTCTAATTAGTGCAACTCACAATGACTTTATTTTCTTGGATTATAAAATCACTGCAGACAGTGATGCAGCCATGAAATTAAAATGCTTGCTCCTTGGAAGAATAGCTACAACAAACCTAGACAGCATATTAAAAAGCAGAGACATTGTGTTGCCAACACAGTGCCATATAGTTAAAGCTATGGTTTTTCCAGTAATCAGGTACGGATGTGAGATTTGGACCATAATAAAGGCTGAACAAAAAGGAACGGATGCCTTCGAACTGTGGTGGTAGAGAAGACTCTTCAGAGTCCCTTGGACAGGAAAGAGATCAAACCAGTCAACCCTAAAGGGATTCAACCCTCAATATTCATTGGAAGGACTGATGCTGAAGCTAAAGCTACAATACTTTGGGCACTTGATTCGAAGAACTGGCTTACTGGAAAAGGCCATGGTGCTGGGAAAGATTGAAAGCAGGAAAAGAATGGGAAGACAGGATAAGATGGTTTATTGGCATCATCGACTTAATGGACATGAGTTTGAACAGACTCAGGGAAACAGTGAAGTACAGGGAAGCCTGGTGTGCTGCAGTCCATGGGGGTCACAAAGAGTCAGACATGACTGAGTGACTGGACAACAAGACAGAGGAATGTGTACTCTGATATTTACTTTTTTCATCATCTCCTGGAGTCTATGTCAAGTTTCAAAAAATGGAAGATATGGGGCATAATTGCTCTACAGTGTTGTGTTAGTTTCTGTTGTTCAACATTGGAAATCAGTAATTATATATACCTACATATATTTATCCTCCCTCTTGAGCCTCCCTCTCCCCATCATTCCAGCAATCTGGTTCATCACAGAGTGCCAGGCTGGGCTCGCTGTGTCACACAGAAGCTTCTCAGTAGTTATACGTTTTACATATGATAGTGTATACTGTCAGTGCTACCTTTTCAATTCATCCCACCCACTCTCCCCTAGCTTGTTCACAAGTTCATCCTTTACATCTGTGTCTCCATTCCTTCCCTGTTCTAGTTTCCATATATATGCATTAATGTACAATATCTGTTTTTCTATTTCTGATTTACCTCACTCTGCATAACAGGCTCTAAATTAGTGCAACTCACTAGAATTGACTCAAATGTGTTCCTTTTATGACTGAACAGTATTTCATTGTATATATGTACCACACCTTCTTTATCCATTCATCTGTCAATGGACATCCAGGTTGCTTCCACATTCTGACCATTGTAAGCAGTGCTACAGTAAAGACTGGAGTACACGTGTCTTTTTCAATTATGGTTTTCTCAGAGCACATGCCCAGTAGTGGGACTGATAAGTCAGGGGTAAAGAACCCACCTGCCTTCTCATGCAGGAGATATAAGAGATGCAGGCTTGATCCCTGGATTGGGAAGGTCTTCTGGAGGAGGGCATGATAAACCACTCTAGCATTCTTGCCTGGAGAATCCCATGCACAGAGGAGCCTGATGGGCTACAGTCCATAGAGTCATAAAGAGTCAGATATGACTGAAGTGACTTAGTATGCAGGAATACACATGGTTGTTTTATTCCCAGCTATAGAGAAATCTGTTTAGTGTTCTCCATAGTGGCAGTATCAATTTACATTCCCATTAACTATGTAAGTGGTCTCCCTTTTCTCCATATCCTCTCAAGCATTTGCTGTGAATGTGATGATGCGAAGATGCCCATTCTGACTGATGTGAAGTGATACCTCACTGTAGTTTTGAATATCTCTAATAATGAGCAATGTTGAGTATATTTTCATGTGTTCATTGCCCATCTTCATGTCTTCTTTGGAGAAGTGTCTACGTCTTCTCTCCATTTTTTCATTGGACTGTCTGTTTTTCTGACAGTGAGCTACATGAGCTTCTTGTGTACTTTAATCCTTTGTCAGTTGTTTCATTTGCAGTATTTTTTCCCATTATGAGGTCTGTCTTTTCATCTTCTTTATAGTTTCACTTTTTGTGCAAAAGCTTTTAAGTTTACTTAGGTCCCATTTATTTATTTTTATTTCCATTACTCTAGGAGGTGGGTCAAAGAGGACCTTCCTGCAATTTAGGTCAAAGAGTATTCTGCCTATGTTTTCTAGTTCCATTTACCAATATCTGTTTTTCTATTTCTGATTTACCTCACTCTGCATAACAGGCTCTAAGTTAGTGCAACTCACTAGAATTGACTCAAATGTGTTCCTTTTATGACTGAACAGTATTTCATTGTATATATGTACCACACCTTCTTTATCCATTCATCTGTCAATGGACATCCAGGTTGCTTCCACATTCTGACCATTGTAAGCAGTGCTACAATAAAGATTGGAGTACACATGTCTTTTTCAATCATGGTTTTCTCAGAGCACATGCCCAGTAGTGGGACTGATAAGTCAGGGGTAAAGAACCCACCTGCCTTGTCATGCAGGAGATATAAGAGACGCAGGTTTGATCCCTGGATTGGGAAGGTCTTCTGGAGGAGGGCATGGTAAACCACTCTAGCATTCTTGCCTGGAGAATCCCATGCACAGAGGAGCCTGATGGGCTACAGTCCATAGAGTCATAAAGAGTCAGATATGACTGAAGTGACTTAGTATGCAGGAATATAAATGGTTGTTTTATTCCCAGCTATAGAGAAATCTCTTTAGTGTTCTCCATAGTGGCAGTATCAATTTATATTCCCATTAACTATGTAAGTGGCCTCCCTTTTCTCCATATCCTCTCAAGCATTTGTTGTGAATGTGATGATGTGAAGATGCCCATTTTGACTGATGTGAAGTGATACCTCACTGTAGTTTTGAATATCTCTAATAATGAGCAATGTTGAGTATATTTTCATGTGTTCATTGCCCATCTTCATGTCTTCTTTGGAGAAATGTCTATTTATGTCTTCTCTCCATTTTTTGATTGGACTGTCTGTTTTTTCTGACAGTGAGCTACATGAGCTTCTTGTGTACTTTAATCCTTTGTCAGTTGTTTCATTTGCAGTTTTTTTTCCCATTATGAAATCTGTCTTTTCATCTTCTTTATAGTTTCACTTTTTGTGCAAAAGCTTTTAAGTTTACTTAGGTCCCATTTATTTATTTTTATTTCCATTACTCTAGGAGGTGGGTCAAAGAGGATCTTCCTGCAATTTAGGTCAAAGAGTATTCTGCCTATGTTTTTCTCCAAGAGTTTTATACTTTCTTGCCTTACATTTAGGTGTTTAATTTTTGAGTTTATTTTTGTGTTAGGAAGTGTTCTAATTTCATTCTTTTACACGTAGTTGTCCCGCTTTCCCAGCACCACTTTTTGAAGAAACTGTCTTTCCTCTACTGTAGAATATATTCTTGCCTCTTTTGTCAAAGATAAGGTGCCCAAAGGTGTATGGGCTTATCTCTGGGCTTTCAGTCTTGGTCCTCTGGTCTATATTTCTCTTTGGTCCCAGGAACTTACTGTCTTGATTACTGTGACTCTGTAGTATAGTCTGAAGTCAGGAAGGTTGATTCCTCCAGGTCCATTTTTCTTTCTCAAGCTTGCTTTGGCTATTCTAAGTTCTTTGTGTTTCCATACAAATTGGGAAATATTTTTTGTTCTAATTCTGTGAAAAAAAATGCCATTGGTAATTTGATAGGATTGCACTGAAGCTCTAGACTGCTTTAGGTAGTATAATCATTTTCACAATATTGATTCTTTCAGTCCAGGAACAAGACATATTTCTTCATCTGTTTGTACTGTCTTTCATCTGTGTCCTATAGTGTTCTGCATACAGGTCTTATCTTCTTAGATAGGTTTATTTCTAGGTATTCTATTCTTTTGTGTTACAATGGTGAATCGGGTTATTCCCTTCATTTTTCTTTCTGATTTTTTTTGTTGTTACTGCATAGGAATTCTGTGCATTGACTTTGTATCCTGTAACTTTACTAAATTCACTGATTAGCTCTAGGAATTTTCTGATAGTGTCTTTAGGGTTTTCAATGTATACATCACATCATCTGCAAAGAATGAGATGCTGGGCAATGAAGTGAGGGAGGACAGTATAATTATTTAAGGACTGTTATCCAGCTACTGACTATACATCTAAGGACTTACACCAAACTAGGCACATTTCCATATGCTTATTGGCCATTTACACAGGTTCCTTTGGGATGTATCTTTTGAAACATTTGCCAATATATGAAACGGTCCTTTTATTACTGAGATATATTTTAATAATTACATTGCCATATATATTGGATACAATATTGTTGTTCAGTCACTAGGTCATGTCTGACTCTTTGTGACCCCATGGAGTGCAGCATGCCAGACCTCCCTTTCCCGGTCTCTTGGAGTTTACTCAAGTTCATGTCCACTGTTCTGATGATGCTATACAATCATCTCATCCTCTGCTGCCCTCTTCTCCTTTTGCCTTCAATCTTTCCCAGCATCAGGATCTTTTCCAGTGAGTCCGCTGTTCACATCAGGTGGCCATAAGTACTGGAGTTTCACCTTCAGCATCAGTCCTTCCAATGAATATTCAGGGTTTATTTCTCTTAGGATTGACTGGTTTGATCTCCTTGCTGTACATGGGACTCTCCAGAGTCTTCTCCAGCACCACAACTCAAAAGCATCAATTCTTCAGCACTCAGTCTTCTTTACGGTCCAACCATCACATCCATACATGACTACTGGAAAGACCATAGCTTAGCTACATGATCCTCTGTCAGCAAACTGATGTCTTTGCTTTTTATCAAATCTATGTATTGCAAATATGCTTCTATGGCTTGTCTGTGAATATTTTGACAGATAACTCTAATTTTAATGAAGTTTATATTTTTTCTTTCTTGGGATTTATTGTTTACTAGAATATGTATAAGAAATCTATGCCTACACTAAGATACTTTCTTAAGTTTTCTTTTAGAAGAAATATTTAACTTTTATGTCTATTGTTTTGATTCACTTTACATTAATCTTTGTGTATGGTGTTAAGTAGAGATCAAGCTTAATAGTTTTCTCACGAATAGTTAATATTTTCAAGCATCACTTTCTTAGATTTTTATTTCTATCTAGAATTGTTTTATTACTTGATTAAAATACAATTAACTATATAGGTGAGGATCTTTTTTCTAAATCTTTTATCTGTTATCCACTTGTCTATGTTATAACAAAAAATTATGATTTGAACATTACACTAAGCTTTAAAATCAATAAGTTCTCAGTGTGATTTACAGTTTTATAAGAAGAAGACATCAAGAAATAATTAGACGTGCAAGACATTTATTCTACTTAAATCTATGAAGGTTAAAATAGGGGAATGGGACTCCATGAGAAAGACCTTCAGACCTTGATAAAAATGTGACACCTAAGAAAGAAGACAGAGAAGGAAAACCTCAGGCCACAGTGCAGGTCTATAATTCTCATGAATAACAACAGAAGACCCTAACAGAAGACAGTCTACCAGGAGACACCTGCACAATGTATAAAAGGGCCAACCGCTGTACGAGCCACCGTGCTGACCAATGGCTGAGCACACTTCAGAGTAGGCATGGACTCTACCTGAACACTACGGTGAATCCAAAGCATGACCAGCTACAGGCAGTCACTGGTGCTCCCCACAGCTACGTACCATGCCAGTGAGCTGCGCAGCATCTCCAGAGCTGCCAAAGTCCACCCCCAGAGAAATAAATGACACCCCAAAGTTCCTTCTGATTTATTTATTGACTATTATTTGTACTTACTAAAATGCTCATGCTCAGTCGCTTCAGTCATGCCTTATTCTTTGCGACCTTATGAACTATAGCCCACCAGCCTCCTCTGTCCATAGGGAATCTCCAGGTAGTACTGAAATTGGCTGCCATTTCCTTCTCCAATTTACTATATATCCTTATCAGTTATAACAATAAAGTTTATTATTGCTATTAAAATAAGATAACACAATTCAACAAGTATTTCCTATCCTTCAAATACATCTGACATTCTAAATATACAAACTGAAAAATACTGGAGAAATAGGAAAATTATAGAAAAAAGAGCACCTACTTTAAATCTGTAAATTATCTCATCAGTGAGACAAGGTGCTATGGTCAAATGTTGAAATCCAAACTCCCCCAATGGTGATGATATTAGAAGATAAGGCCCTTATGAGGTGCTTAAGTCATAAAGATGGAACCCTTGTAATTGAGACATTTTATGAAAATCACTAGACTCTTCCACCAAGTAAGCAAATAATGAGAAGTGTGTGGCCTAGGAAAGTACCCTCACTCATTTAAGCTGGTACCTTGATCCTGGACTTCCAACCGTCAGAACTCTGAGAAATTAATTTGTTTCAACTTCTGTTGAGTCTGTGGTATTTTGTTATACTAACTTGAATGGACTGAGACGCAGGTTCAATAGGCTCAAGAAATGTTGAAAGGAATATAGTTTGTTATCATGGATTGTTGATAAAATGTGACACCTAAGAAAGAAGACAGAGAAGGAAAACCTCAGGCCACAGTGCAGGTCTATCATTCTCATGAGTAACAACAGAAGACCCTAACAGAAGACAGTCTACCAGGAGACACCTGCACAATGTATAAAAGGGCCAACCGCTGTACGAGACACTGTGCTGACCAATGGCTGAGCACACTTCAGAGTAGGCGTGGACTCTGCCTGAACACTATGGTGAATCCAAAGCATGACCAGCTACAGGCAGTCACTGGTGCTCCCCACAGCTATGTACCATGCCAGTGAGCTGCGCAGCATCTCCAGAGCTGCCAAAGTCCACCCCCAGAGAAATAAATGACACCCCAAAGTTCCTTCTGATTTATTTATTAACTATTATTTGTACTTACTAAAATGCTCATGCTCAGTCGCTTCAGTCATGCCTTATTCTTTGCGACCTTATGGACTATAGCCCACCAGCCTCCTCTGTCCATAGGGAATCTCCAGGTAGTACTGAAATTGGCTGCCATTTCCTTCTCCAATTTACTATATATCCTTATTAGTTATAACAATAAAGTTTATTATTGCTATTAAAATAAGATAACACAATTCAACAAGTATTTCCTATCCTTCAAATACATCTGACATTCTAAATATACAAACTGAAAAATACTGGAGAAATAGGAAAATTATAGAAAAAAGAGCACCTACTTTAAATCTGTTAATTATCTCATCAGTGAGACAAGGTGCTATGGTCAAATGTTGAAATCCAAACTCCCCCAATGGTGATGATATTAGAAGATAAGGCCCTTATGAGGTGCTTAAGTCATAAAGATGGAACCCTTGTAATTGAGACATTTTATGAAAATCACTAGACTCTTCCACCAAGTAAGCAAATAATGAGAAGTGTGTGGCCTAGGAAAGTACCCTCACTCATTTAAGCTGGTACCTTGATCCTGGACTTCCAACCGTCAGAACTCTGAGAAATTAATTTGTTTCAACTTCTGTTGAGTCTGTGGTATTTTGTTATACTAACTTGAATGGACTGAGACACAGGTTCAATAAGCTCAAGAAATGTTGAAAGGAATATAGTTTGTTATCATTAGCATATGAACTTTTCATGATAAATCTCATTAGATAAGTAAAACAATGTCTCACATATTTCTTCTAACAAAGTGTAGTATTTTCCTTTAAAGTGGTAAATAAACTCTGCAGTAAGAACTATATGCTTTTTTTCAAAATATTTTATGTCATTTTACATAAAAAAGATGCAAGTTTTATAATGAACGAGTCAGCCCCCTTACTGGGATCTTAAGGTACATGGGTATTATTCCTTTAATTGTATTCTGTTAACATCATCTTTGGCAATAAAAGGTAGAGCTACAGATAACCTCTTTAATATTAAATGAACTGGGCTGACAGAAGCTCTCAAAACAGGTGGTACTATGGCACAGATTCTGCCATTCTCCAAGGGGAATAACTAAGACCAAAACATAAAAAGTAAGCTGATAAGAAATACAAAACAAAATGAAAAGATTAGAGAATTCAATAATACTTTAAGCTATATATTAGTTTGTATTAAGACAATTTATTGAACCTGTTCCCTGTATCAAGAATAGCATTAACAAGAATGAGAATGCTTCTACAGTATTTGGCACTTCTGTGTTTAGATAGGCAAGAT
Organism: Tragulus kanchil; assembly: GCA_022376925.1. Lineage (NCBI taxonomy): Eukaryota > Metazoa > Chordata > Mammalia > Artiodactyla > Tragulidae > Tragulus > Tragulus kanchil. The sequence continues at coordinate 153,489,330 of JAIOJX010000006.1, forward strand.
ATAATTTTAAATTCTTGTGATTTATGATTTACCACATTTGTCCAGATTACAATAACACCGAAGACAGAAGTAGGAAAACCTTATTTTTACAAAGATCAGCATATCTATTCCTTTTATAAATAAATTGTTAGTTATCCAGTAAACTGAAGTGAGGTCCAAGAAATACAGGAACCTAATATGAGACAAGATCAGCAGTCAGGGAAATGGTAATACAAGTGTATTATTCCACATTTAACTTATCTGTGGAAGCAACATGGTGATAAATGGAGACTCTTCTTGAAAAACACCAATAAAAATTAGTAAAAAAGAATGAATTCCCTTACAATATTGCTGCTTCCAATTAGAACATGGTTTCCCTCTGGGTTTTAAACAGGGATTTCCTCAGTGTATCTTTGATATCCTTGTTCCTCAAACTATAAATCAGGGGATTGAGCATGGGCACCACATTAGTATAAAAAACAGAAGAAACTTTTCCCTGCTCCATAGATCCAGCGGAAGAACATTTAAGGTACATGAAAGCTGCTGAACCAAAAAAGAGAGAAAGAGCAATGATGTGGGAGCTACAAGTACTGAAGGCTTTCGATCGTCCTTGGGCGGATTTGATATGAAGAATGCTAGTGATGATGAAGATGTAAGAGATCAGGATGGTGACACTGGGCACCACGATGTTAATACCCACGACAATGAGAACGACCACCTCATTGACGTAGGTGCTGCTGCAGGAGAGCCGGAGGAGTGGGAGGATGTCACACAAGTAGTGGTTGATGACATTAGCCTTGCAGAAGGTGAGTCGAAGCATGCACCCTGTGTGGGCAGAGGCTCCAGCAAGTCCCATCACATACACAGCCAAAGACAGCACCAAACAGGCCTGATGGGACACGGTGACCTTGTACAGCAGTGGACTGCAGATGGCCACATACCGATCATAGGCCATCGAGGTCAACATATAGCACTCAGAGATGACAAAAAAGAGAAAGAAAAACAGCTGAGTCATGCACCCCACATAGGAGATGATATTCTCCCTGAAGACAAGGTTCATCAGCATCTTAGGGGTGAAAACAGAGGCGTAACAGAGATCAATGAAGGACAGGTTGAAGAGGAAATAGTACATGGGGGTGTGGAGGTGGGAACTGAGACCAATAAGAATGATCAAGCTCAGGTTGCCCACCATGGTGACAACATAGATCACCAGAAACAGGTAGAAGAGGGGTTGCTGGAGCTCTGGACAGTCTGTTAAGCCAGCAAGAATAAATTCAGTCACTAAGGAGTCATTTCTAGCCAGCATTCTCAACTTCAGATATCTGTGAGAACAGAAGAAAATTCCATCAATAGGGAACACAGCTCGGTCCTCACAAACTCATTTTTATATGAGCTTTACTTATGAGACAGAGATTCAGACAGGCAGCAGAAATCATGTAAGTCCTCCTCTGCTTCATAGGGTCTAAAGGCACACACCCATCAACATCTAAATTGCTGTCTTTTGTTTTTATGAGTTGCGTGGGACAAATAATGGCTCTAATTTTTCTAAAAGGCAGAGGGATGGGGCAGCTGAGAAACATGTCTATCTATTGACAAGTTTCAGTGGTGGGACTGTAGCCCCACCTCTCCGTCCTACTCATCCAACCAGTCACTTTCTCATCACTATGCAAGTTTCCATCACTCTGCTTGTATCTCAGTTCCTTCAAGAAAGAGAGAATTCCTACAGAGCAGAGACCACACCGATATTCTGCTTCCTGGAAGGGAGTTGCTAACACACTATAGGATTTCCATATGCTTAACTATAAGATACCATGCAGTCAATAGTTGGTAACAGATTTGGAGGATAGCCTTGGTGACTTAAGCTTTATACTTAACCACATACCCCATTGTTTCCACACATTCTCTTCCTCTCTTCCGTTCTACTGAACAGACAATGGAAAAAGGAAAGTGGAGGTACTGTACCAGGTTTTTTAGGATGGCATCAAAGAAAAATAAATTACTTTCAGTGCTGATTAAATTAATTGTTAAGTCAGTGAAAATATACCAAGCTGTAAGCTTATTATGACACATAAAGTCATATAATACATAAATTTCAACAAATTTTTAAAAAATGTTTTCTTCCTCTGACACTGCTGTGTTCTGGATTTGTCACTTGGAACTGTTATAGTTTTCTTGCTACCAGAATGAGGATGAAGCCAACATAGAGGATACGCTGAGGACAATGCAGGCAGTACCCTCAGAGGTCCAGACCTTGGAGTTTCTTGTTATTCAATATAAATGCTTTGCCTCATTTTTTCAGTAAGCGGTTGCCCACAGAAAGGGTTGCTCTGGACAGTCCGTTAAGCCAGCAAGAATAAATTCAGTCACTAAGGAGTCATTTCTAGCCAGCATTCTCAACTTCAGATATCTGTGAGAACAGAAGAAAATTCCATCAATAGGGAACACAGCTCGGTCCTTACAAACTCATTTTTATATGAGCTTTACTTATGAGACAGAGATTCAGACAGGCAGCAGAAATCATGTAAGTCCTCCTCTGCTTCATAAGGTCTGAAGGCACACACCCCTCAACATCTAAATTGCTGTCTTTTGTTTTTATGAGTTGCGTGGGACAAATAATGGCTCTAATTTTTCTAAAAGGCAGAGGGATGGGGCAGCTGAGAAACATGTCTATCTATTGACAAGTTTCAGTGGTGGGACTGTAGCCCCACCTCTCCGTCCTACTCATCCAACCAGTCACTTTCTCATCACTATGCAAGTTTCCATCACTCTGCTTGTATCTCAGTTCCTTCAAGAAAGAGAGAATTCCTACAGAGCAGAGACCACACCGATATTCTGCTTCCCAGAAGGGAGTTGCTAACACACTATAGGATTCCCATATACTTAACTATAAGATACCATGCAGTCAATAGTTGGTAACAGGTTTGGAGGATAGCCTTGGTGACTTAAGCTTTATACTTAACCACATACCCCATTGTTTCCACACATTCTCTTCCTCTCTTCCGTTCTACTGAACAGACAATGGAAAAAGGAAAGTGGAGGTACTGTACCAGGTTTTTTAGGATGGCATCAAAGAAAAATAAATTACTTTCAGTGCTGATTAAATTAATTGTTAAGTCAGTGAAAATATACCAAGCTGTATGCTTATTATGACACATAAAGTCATATAATACATAAATTTCAACAAAATTTTAAAAAATGTTTTCTTCCTCTGACACTGCTGTGTTCTGGATTTGTCACTTGGAACTGTTATAGTTTTCGTGCTACCAGAATGAGGATGAAGCCAACATAGAGGATATGCTGAGGACAATGCAGGCAGTACCCTCAGAGGTCCAGACCTTGGAGTTTCTTGTTATTCAATATAAATGCTTTGCCTCATTTTTTCAGTGACAGAGAAAAAAGGAAACTTGGTTAACTCACTTTCCTTCCATTGAGGGAAGTCAGTTCCGAAGGGAGGTCATCCATGTCTCATCTCCGCCATCCTGGATGAAGAACTGGCTCTGGAGGTATTGATGCTGAGCAGACGCCATTACAGAATCTTCTCCCTTTACTGACAAGAGTCATAGCATTGATACCACAGTCTGAATGTTACAGGAGTGAGTGTAAGGTTCAAAGTTGTAGCTATAAATGTGCTAGGAGATTGTAAAGGGAAACCACAGACTTTAGCAGCTACACCACCATGGCATTTGCTTAAGGCTTGAAATTCTCTTATACCTGGTTAGAAATTCAGGTGTAAGTCCCCCCTAAGACATTCCCATCATGATATACTCTGCAGCAGGGAAGAACTGGTATCTACGTTAACACCCTAATCATGACAGTAAATATTAGTTTTCCTTCAGGGAATATTCATCCCCTAGGGCACAGAGAAAGATCCTTTCTGTTCTTCATAAAATGAAAATAATTAATGCCACCAAAAATTGCACTGTCATTCCAGGTAACATACTACTTTTTGTAAAAATTTATAAACATTTCAGTAAAGATTATTTACTTTGCTCTATAAAATAGACTCACAGTATCTTTATTTATGAACATTTTATAGACATAAAGCAAAGGAATATTTTTATTGCTTTTAGATATTACTGTTTCAGTAAAATGCTATTAGATATTATCATAATTCAATATTCTATTAAAATTCACGGGCTTCCCCTGGTGGTCCAGTGGATAAGGACACCGCCTTGCAGTGCAAGGGGCGCCGGTTCAATCCCTGGCCTGGGAAGATCCCACATGCCGCGGAGCGGCTGGACCGACGTGTCCAATCACTGAGCCGGAGCTCTGAGCGCATGCGCCGAGAGCTGCGCTCTGACAACAGAGGCCACAGTGGGAGGCCCATCGCCAAGAACAAAGACGGATGAAAATAGAGAAATGAAAGACCAATAGAAGTGACCCGTCTCCTCCCCCCCCTCCCCAACCCGACTCCCGCCCAAAATAAATAAATCTTTAAAAAAAAAAAAAAAATTCACTTTGGGTTGTTCTCAGTATGTCTTTGCTTGTAACAGATTAAGTCTATAGAAAATCACTGTTCGCACACTTTCAAGAAAATATGATTCCAGAATTACTAGATATGTATTAACTTCGACTTGTGCTTGTGAGAATTCAGCTAGCACTTATCTTAAAATAAGTATAGATTCACAGGGAGTGGCTGAAATAATGCATAGGGTCCCTTGAACGCCACCTAACTTCCTACCATTGATGACATCTTTCATAATTGCTATATAATAAGCAAAAACCAGGAAACTGACACTGGTTTAATAATGGTAACAAGACTTTAGGACTGCAGACACTGAGATTTTACCAGTTTTATACACACTGTTTGTATTGTGTGCGTGTGTGGATCTATCAATTTGAGCCTTTATATACATTCATGTTACAACACCGTGACTGAAAATAGAACTGTTTCACTACCATTTAGAAATTCTCTTATACTACCCTTTTAAAGTCACACCCATCCCCTTCCACCTCTATCTTTGTCTTCTCCACCTCCACAGTCAAGTTATTTGGAGGACAATAAATGAAGGCAAACAATATGTAATCTTTGAGATTGGTTTTTTCACTAGTCATGATGCCCTTTATGTTCATCCCATTTGTTGCATGTACCAATGACCATTCCTTTACATCTGAGAAGCATTCCATTTTTTACGATTTAAGTTTATCCCACCCTCAATAGTAGCTTAAGCATCAGTATAATCTTGTATTTATTAAATCTTATTTATGGAAAATGTTTCAGGGGCAGAAGCTAGAAATCACAGTTGAAACTGGTTCTTTGAATCCTCTTTAAGCCAATCTGAGTCAAGGCTCTCACTCTTCTTTCTCCAAGAATAAAGACTGAGACAAATAGATTTATGTAGGTTTTTAATAATCAGTCAAAGACAAGGGGAAAGCAAGGAATGTCCTACCACACTCTGTGAGAGTGTACATCATTACCAGTCAAAAGCAAATTAGTCCGGAAAAGGCATTTGGTTATAACAAATATCTGTTATCCACAATTTATTATCATTGATTCAATCCCAATACACATGTGAGAGTTTCAGAATTGCAAATCAATACCCTTGTGAGAAACACATTTACCTTCCAGAGTACACTGTTCAGATACAGGGTTTTTTTCTGCCTTATCCTTATAGTGCATAGTCAAATAAGGAAGTGACACCATCAGAGAAAGAAGTTACAGATATACCAAAGGGGAAGTGTACAATGCATCCTGGGGTGCCAGATTAGAGTCAGAGACAACGTGCTTCTATTAAATATATTATAAGATTCACTGTTGGTCTGTCACTAAGCTGTGTCTGAAATAATGCATAGGGTCCCTTGAACGCCACCTAACTTCCTACCATTGATGACATCTTTCATAACTGCTGTATAATAAGCAAAAACCAGGAAACTGACACTGGTTTAATAATGGTAACAAGACTTTAGGACTGCAGACACTGAGATTTTACCAGTTTTATACACACTGTTTGTATTGTGTGTGTGTGTGGATCTATCAATTTGAGCCTTTATATACATTCATGTTACAACACCGTGACTGAAAATAGAACTGTTTCACTACCATTTAGAAATTCTCTTATACTACCCTTTTAAAGTCACACCCATCCCCTTCCACCTCTATCTTTGTCTTCTCCACCTCCACAGTCAAGTTATTTGGAGGACAAAAAATGAAGGCAAACAATATGTAATCTTTGAGATTGGTTTTTTCACTAGTCATGATGCCCTTTATGTTCATCCCATTCGTTGCATGTACCAATGACCATTCCTTTACATCTGAGATGCATTCCATTTTTTACGATTTAAGTTTATCCCACCCTCAATAGTAGCTTAAGCATCACTATAATCTTGTATTTATACAAAATAAATCTTATTTATGGAAAATTTTTCAGGGGCAGAAGCTAGAAATCACAGTTGAAACTGGTTCTTTGAATCTTCTTTAAGTCAATCTGAGTCAAGGCTCTCACTCTTCTTTCTCCAAGAATAAAGACTGAGACAAATAGATTTATGTAGGTTTTTAATAATGAGTCAAAGACAAGGGGAGAGCAAGGAATGTGCTACCACACTCTGTGAGAGTGTACATCATTACCAGTCAAAAGCAAATTAGTCCAGAAAAGGCATTTGGTTATAACAAATATCTGTTATCCACGATTTATTATCATTGATTCAATCCCAATACACATGTGAGAGTTTCAGAACTGCAAATCAATACCCTTGTGAGAAACACATTTACCTTCCAGAGTACACTGTTCAGATACAGGGTTTTTTTCTGCCTTATCCTTATAGTGCATAGTCAAATAAGGAAGTGGCACCATCAGAGAAAGAAGTTACAGATATACCAAAGGGGAAGTGTACAATGCATCCTGGGGTGCCAGATTAGAGTCACAGACAACGTGCTTCTATTAAATATATTATAAGATTCACTGTTGGTCTGTCACTAAGCTGTGTCTGACCCTTTGCTGCCCCAGGACGGCAGCGTGCCCTGTGCTGAAGCATGGTTTGGGGGACTGACACACTTCCTTGCATTTTACCTCCAAAACCCAACAGGCTGTCCCAGTGAAGATCTGAGAAAGAACCATCGTGGCTCTAGCAGGGGAGGGAAAGAATAAGATTCATAACAACTATGAGAAACACATAGTAATGATCATTAGGAACGAATAGTACTAATCTGGCAAAACTACAGTGTGTTGGGGTTCCCTGATGGCCCAGACGGGAAAGAATCTACCTGCACTGCAAGAGACCTGGGTTTGTTACCTAGATCAGGAAGAGCCATTAGAAAAGAGCATGGCAACCCACTCCAGTATTCTTGCCTGGAGAATTCCATGGACAGAGGAGCCCAGTGGGCTACACTCCATGGGGTCACAAAGAATCAGACATGATGGAATGACTGACCCATTCACTTTTTCAGACAGTGTGTCAAAAAGCAAAGACATCACTTTCTGAAAAAAGTCCATATAGTCAAGGCTATGGTCCTTCCAGTAGTCATGTACAGATGTGAGAGTTGGACAATAAAGAAGGCTGAATGCTGAAGAGCGGTACTTTCAAACAGTGGTGCTGGAGAAGACTCTTGAGAATCCCTTAGATGGCAAGGATATCAAACCAGTCAGTCCTAGAGGAATTCAACCCTGAATACTCTTTGGAAGGACTGATGCTGAAGCTGAAGCTCCAATACTTTGGCCACCTGATGTGAATAACTGACTCACTGGAAAAGGTCTGATGCTGGGAAAGATTGAAGACAGCAGGAGAAAAGGGTGTCAGAAGATGAGATGGTTGGATGGCATCACCAACTCAATGGACATGAACTTGGACAAACTATGGGAGATGGTGAAGGACAAGGAAGCCTGGCATGCAACAGTCAATGGGGTTGCAAAGAGCTGGACATGACTTAAAAGACTGAACAACAACAACAAAATAGTACTAATTATTAGTAACAAATAGTAACAAATTCCATTTAGAACACCCTTTTCCTCAAAGTCTTACTCAACGCAACTTGGACATCTTTGTTCCTCAAGCTGTAGATGAAAGGATTCACCATTGGCCCCACAATGGTGTAGAAAACTGTGGACACTTTATCTTCATCCAGAGAGTGAGCAGGAAAAGGCTTGAGATACATGAATGCAGATGATCCAAAGAAAAGAGAAACCACAATGATGTGGGAGCTGCAGGTACTGAAGGCTTTGGACCTGCCCTCTGTAGAACAGATGCGGAGGATGTTGGAGAGGATTAAGGTGTAAGAAACGGCTATGGTGACGCTGGGCACTATGACATTGACGCCGACTACAACGAAGACCACCAGCTCATTGATGTCGGTGCTTGTGCAGGAGAGCTGGAGGAGAGGAGGAATGTCACACATGTAGTGATTGATGGTGTTTCCGTCACAGAAGGAGAGTCTCAGCGTGCACCCAGTGTGGGCCAGGGCACCCACAAGCCCCATCACGTACACACCCACTGTCAGCGTGAGGCAGACCTGATGGGACATGGACACCTTATAGAGCAGGGGCTTACAGATGGCCACGTATCGGTCATGGGCCATTGATGTCAAAATATAGCACTCATCAATAACAAAGAAGGAGAAGAAACAGAGCTGAGTCATGCACTCCTCATAAGAGATGATGTTCAGGCTTACGAAACTCACCAACATTTTGGGGGTAATGACAGAGGAGTGGCAGAGATCAATGAAGGAAAGGTTGAAGAGAAAGTAGTACATGGGGGTGTGCAGGTGACGGTTCAGACCAATCAGAATAATCAAGCCAACGTTCCCCACCACAGTGACCACGTATATCCCTAAGAATATGAAAAAGAGAGGCAGCTGGAGTTCTGGCTTTTGTGTCAAACCCAGCAGGATAAACGCAGTCACTGAAGAGTCATTCCCTGGGGCCATTCTTCCCTAGGACATATCTGTGGGAATAGGACAAAGGGTAACATTAAAATGAGCACCCCCTAGACTGATACAGCCTCTATGGAAGACAGTATGGAGATTTCTTAAAAAACTAAAAATAGACGCACCATACGACACAGCAATCCCATTCATAGGCTTATACCCTGATGAAATCAAATCTGAAAGAAGCACCTGTACCCCAATGTTCATTGCAGCTCTCTATACAATAGCTAGAACATGGAAGGAACCTAGATGAACGAATGGATACAAAAGCTCTGGTACATATATACAATGGAATACTACACAGATGTAAAGAGAAATGCAGAAGAATCAGCCCTAATGAGGTGGCTGGATCTAGAACATATCATAAAAAGTGAAGTCAGTCAGAAAGAGAAGGACAAATACAGTATATTAACACACATATATGGAATCTAGCAGGATGGTGATGATGGCACTCGCAGTGAAGCAACAGAAAGACAGACACGGACAGTGGACATATGGACATTGTGGGGAAGCAACAGAGGGTGGGAGGCATAAAGGAAGTAGCACGAAGGCCTGTACTATCATAAGTGAAGAAAATAGCTATAGTCATTGCTCTGTGAGAAAAGGGGATCATTCAGGGGTGCTGTGTGATGGTCGGGAGGGGTGGGAAGGGGGGATATACATATGACTAATCTGGGAACATGCATATCTGTAAACAACAAAACTCTGTAAAAGTTAAAAGTAAAATAAAGGTTTAAAAAAATAAAATAAAATAAGTACCCCTCTCTCTCCACCAAAGCCCACTCTAATGAGACTCAGACCCCAAATGCAGGAAGTTAACCCAGCCCACCCTTCTGCGTGCCTTTGTTTTATCCTTTGTATAAAGGTTTAGGGGATTTTTAAAGATGTACATCAAAAATACTAATGGGCAAGTTCTACAGGGATAAGATTCAGTAACCCTGTGACCACTCATGGTTACAGAACCTCTGCTCCACCTCTGCCACCTCTTGACAGTTTGCCAGGCCCACCCAATGATCACTGGTCATCTCAGCAGAGAGAAGACACGTCATCTCAGGAAGTCTGTGGCTTCCATAGATGAGATCTGGGAGAAGAATAACAGGGCAGACACAATTCAACACTTACCTCATGGGGACCTCAGTCCTGCTGGGTTAACTGTGCTCAGAGAAATAAAGTCACTTTCATCCTTCCCAAATGCCAGACAGAGGATTTCTACAAGCTCTCAGAAAGGTGCTTGATGAATTCAGCACAGACTCAGAACAAAACTTAGATTTCGATCCATTTTTGAAAGCTTCCAAATGCCAAAATCAAGGTCAGCTCACCTTATTAACTCTTCTCCATTATCTGCGTGGAAGGGTAAGTGGCTCTGATGAATTTTAAGGGAGAACAACCTAAAACAGAATTGCTGCTATTGTTTTTGTTTTAGTGAGTTTGGGACTGAAAGTCAGAGCACAGACCTCAGAACCTGAGGCTTTGAGATGCCATGAGTCACAGGTCATGATTTCTGACGGTGGCTCTACTAGAATGTCCCCTCCAGACAAGGGGTTGTAAACAGCATCTGCTGGTGCCCAGGGAGCCACCTGCTAATATGACCCAAGGGCTTTTATGAGCTGAGAAATCCTAAGGAGGTACCTGATTAAAAACCAGAAGACCTTTGCTTTCTTAGTATTTTCCCCAGACATCAGACCTGAGGCAAAAAGAAATTATCTGCTCTGGATATTGAGCCTAGTTCATGGTAACAACACTGACTTATTGGAAGTACATCATTTTACGTACATTTTAGTTTCTTACAAAATAGGGCACATCCCAAATACTATGGAAAAGCTGAATCTCTCTTCCATCTGCGCAGTTTCTTCCTAGCATCTATCACTATATTAAATACTACACATTTATTTGTTCATTGTATGCTCCCAACACATATAAACACACATTTATGCACTCACAAACATTTGAATCTAAGGTTCTAAGTATATTTTTTACTATTTTCTTCAGTGTTATTTCTGTAGAGCAACATTTCGCATATATTAGGTATCCAGTATATATTTGCACAATAAAAGAATAAATGAATGAGGATCCCTTTTGTATCTTCTCTGGAACCTATGCTGGATACTACCACAAAATTCTTGCCCTTCAGGCAAAGGTTTATATAGTACTAGTGTTTTTCTTTGTAGACTGACTGTGAGAAAGGGAAAACATCAGGAAGGCATGTAAGGTCATCGCTAAACTCTTAGATCCCACCTAAGAGCACTTCAAAGTTGCTGAGCTCAGAGAAAAGAATAAATTTCCATCCTCCCTGAATATCACAAAAAGGACGTCCATAGACTCTCAGAAAGGTCTCAATGTCTCTGTCTGACATCACAGACTCAGATCAAAAGGCAGATTTGGGTCTGGACAAGAAGCTTTCAAATGCCAAAATCAAGGTTAGCTCACTGTGAGAAGCCATTAGAGGCCATTCGAGGTTTTTTATTTCTTTTTTGACACTGGACGGAAATCATGTAAGTGCATGCTTAGAAAGATTAATATGGCAATGGTTGTCAGAATGGACTGGCATAAGACAGACAGGAGGTAAGATGACTCAGTGATTCACAAGAGGAAATGATAGTGGTCAATAAATGATAAAAATGCTCTGAAGTAACTGTGCTACTGTGAGCAATTCTAAGAAACAAACACATGCAAGAGACACTGAAGGAGTCATCAGAACTTTTCACAAATGGGATAGAAATAGACAAAAAAAAGACATTAGACTAGGCAGTTGGTTAAACTGTGGTGTTACTACAGAGATTTTCCCCAGACATCAGACTTTGAGGCAAAAACAAATTACCTACTCTGGATATTGAGCCTAGTTCATGGTAACAACACTGACTTATTGGAAGTATATCATTTTACGTACATTTTAGTTTCTTACAAAATAGGGCACATCCCAAATACTATGGAAAAGCTGAATCTCTCTTCCATCTGTGCAGTTTCTTCCTAGCATCTATCACTATATTAAATACTACACATTTATTTGTTCATTGTATGCTCCCAACACATATAAACACACATTTATGCACTCACAAACATTTGAATCTAAGGTTCTAAGTACATTTTTTACTATTTTCTTCAGTGTTATTTCTGTAGAGCAACATTTCGCATATATTAGGTACCCAGTATATATTTGCACGATAAAAGAATAAATGAATGAGGATCCCTTTTCTATCTTCTCTGGAACCTATGCTGGATACTCCCACAAAATTCTTGCCCTTCAGGCAAAGGTTTATATAGTACTAGTGTTTTTCTTTGTAGACTGAGTGTGAGAAAGGGAAAACATCAGTAAGGCATGTAAGGTCATCACTAAACTCTTAGATCCCACCTAAGAGCACTTCAAAGTTGCTGAGCTCAGAGAAAAGAATAAATTTCCATCCTCCCTGTATGTCACAAAAAGGACGTCCACAGACTCTCAGAAAGGTCTCCATGTCTCTGTCTGACATCACAGACTCAGATCAAAAGGCAGATTTGGGTCTGTACAAGAAGCTTTCAAATGCCAAAATTAAGGTTAGCTCACTGTGAGAAGCCATTAGGGACCATCCGAGGTTTTTTATTTCTTTTTTGACACTGGACGGAAATCATGTAAGTGCATGCTTAGAAAGATTAATATGGCAATGGCTGTCAGAATGGACTGGCATAAGACAGACAGGAGGTAAGATGACTCAGTGATTCACAAGAGGAAATGATAGTAGCCAATAAATGATAAAAATGCTCTGAAGTAACTGTGCTACTGTGAGCAATTCTAAGAAACAAACACATGCAAGAGACACTGAAGGAGTCATCAGAACTTTTCACAAATGGGATAGAAATAGACAAAAAAAAAAAAAGACATTAGACTAGGCAGTTGGTTAAACTATGGTGTTACTACAGAGAAAATTCAGAAAAAATGGGAATGTTCATAAACATTATGCATTCAGTTTTGAACATGGTGATCTCGAGTTTCCAGCTTGACAAACAAGTAAAGAACCCAAATAAGGCTAAATAATGTTCAAGAGGAAAGAAAGATTTGGGGGCCATGTCTGCAGAAGTTAGTCATGGAATCAGGCAAACTCAATGAGAAAGAATAAAAAGACCAGAGACACACACAAAAAAAAACATTCGGGAAATCCTTCGTGTGGGTCTTATACCTGGGATAGTTAGAAACCCAATCATGACTAAAAAGAGACCCAATTATTATTACCAGACTCTTAGAAATTGTAAGGGTACCAAAACTCCTCTTGGCGCAAACTAGAAACACGTCCATAGGATAGGCATTCTAGGGCTTAGCCTTGATGAGGACTTTTTTGTTCAGTCACTCAGCCGTGTCCAACTCTTTGTGACCACATGGACTGCAGCATGCCAGGCTTCTCTGTCCTTCACTGTCTCTCAGAGTTGGCTCAAACTTGTGTCCATTGAGTCGGTGATGCCATCCAACCATCTCATCCTCTGTCGTCCTCTTCTTCTCCTGTCCTCCATCTCTCCCAGCACCAGGGTCTTTTCCAGAGTTGGCTCTTCACATCAGGTGGCCAAAGTATTGGAGACTCAGCTTCAGCATCAGTCCCTCCAATGAATATTCAGGGTTTATTTCCTTTAGGATTGACCAGTTTGATCTCCTTGCTTTCCAAGGGATTCTCAAGAGTCTTCTCCAGCACCACAATTCAAAGACATCAATGCTTCAGCAATCAGCCTTTTTTATTGTCCAGATCTCACATCTATACATGACGACTGGAAAAACCACAGTTTTAACTTTACAAACCTTTGTCAGCAAACTGATGTCTCTGCTTTTGAATACACTGTGTAGTTTTGTCATAGTTTTTCATCCAAGAAGCAAGCATCTTTCTAATTTCACAGCTGCAGTCACTGTCCACAGTGATTTTGGAGCCCAAGAAAATTAAAATGTGTGTTTTCTATGGAAATGTTAAGAACTCTTATCTATGTGATGCAAGAAACAGAAACACTCCAAGTTTATATTACATGAAATCACACTACAAGAAAAGTTTATGACAAGGTACTAAGCTAGAAGGTCATTCATTCATTCTTTAACACAAGAAGTATAAATACAGGCAGAGAATGAGTTTGGAGACACTCTGAGCTTATTCTTACATTGCAAAAATAACTCATTACCCTCCTTTCTTCTATCTACATAATGGTCACAGTAGCCTGATTTAGTTATAACAAAATGTGTCATTTCATTGAGATATAACACAGTATCTTTGGCCAATTTCTGATTCCTTTTTTAAGTACCTCAAGTCCAATATGTTCTAAATTATCTAAGTCAGTGGTAAATTAAGTTTCATACTATACTATCATAAAGGTGTAGAAAATAAAAATCTTTTTAAACTAAATAGCGGGGGGTTTTTGGGTTTTTTTTTTTTTTTTTTGGCCACTGCTATTGGTCTTTCATTTATTTATTTTCATCCATCTTTGTTCTTTGGCCTGTGTGGGCCTCCCACTGGACTGCAGCATGCAGTCTCTGCCATGAATGCCATGTCGGTGATGCCATCCAACCATCTCATCCTCTGTCGTCCTCTTCTTCTCCTGTCCTCCATCTCTCCCAGCACCAGGGTCTTTTCCAGAGTTGGCTCTTCACATCAGGTGGCCAAAGTATTGGAGACTCAGCTTCAGCATCAGTCCCTCCAATGAATATTCAGGGTTTATTTCCTTTAGGATTGACCAGTTTGATCTCCTTGCTTTCCAAGGGATTCTCAAGAGTCTTCTCCAGCACCACAATTCAAAGACATCAATGCTTCAGCAATCAGCCTTTTTTATTGTCCAGATCTCACATCTATACATGACGACTGGAAAAACCACAGCTTTAACTTTACAAACCTTTGTCAGCAAACTGATGTCTCTGCTTTCGAATACACTGTGTAGTTTTGTCATAGTTTTTCGTCCAAGAAGCAAGCATCTTTCTAATTTCACAGCTGCAGTCACTGTCCACAGTGATTTTGGAGCCCAAGAAAATTAAAATGTGTGTTTTCTATGGAAATGTTAAGAACTCTTATCTATGTGATGCAAGAAACAGAAACACTCCAAGTTTATATTACATGAAATCACACTACAAGAAAAGTTTATGACAAGGTACTAAGCTAGAAGGTCATTCATTCATTCTTTAACACAAGAAGTATAAATACAGGCAGAGAATGAGTTTGGAGACACTCTGAGCTTATTCTTACATTGCAAAAATAACTCATTACCCTCCTTTCTTCTATCTACATAATGGTCACAGTAGCCTGATTTAGTTATAACAAAATGTGTCATTTCATTGAGATATAACACAGTATCTTTGGCCAATTTCTGATTCCTTTTTTAAGTACCTCAAGTCCAATATGTTCTAAATTATCTAAGTCAGTGGTAAATTAAGTTTCATACTATACTATCATAAAGGTGTAGAAAATAAAAATCTTTTTAAACTAAATAGCGGGGGTTTTTTGGGGTTTTTTTTTTTGGCCACTGCTATTGGTCTTTCATTTATTTATTTTCATCCATCTTTGTTCTTTGGCCTGTGTGGGCCTCCCACTGCAGTGGCCCCTCTCATTGCAGAGCACCAGCTCTGGGCACATGCGCTCCAGAGCACTGACTGGGTAGCTGGACACACTGGTTGAGCCACTCCATGGCACATGGGATCTTCCCAGGCCAGGGATCGAACCGGTACCCCTTGCACTGCAAGGCAGTGTCTACCCACTAGACCACGAGGGAAGCCCTAAATAGGTTTTTAATTTGCAGAATTACATCACACTGAGCTAAATTGCTGCAAACATCCATAATCATTGGCTAATGTATTTTTCAAAGTATTAGCCACTCAGTTTTGTCCAACTCTTTGGGACCACATGGACTATAGCCAGGCTCCTCTGTCCATGGAATTCTTCAGGCAAAAATACCAGAGTGAGTAGCCATTACTTTCTCCAGGGGATCTTCCCAACCCAGGTCTTCCACATTGCAGGCAGATTCTTTACCATCTGACCCACCAGGGAAACCCAATATATTTTTAAATGTAAATATGTAATAAAAAGAAAATTAAATCTACAAGTGCCAAGAAGGAAATGGGAAGGGAGAATCTAATTCAGCAGATCTGAGGTGGCGTCCTAGATTTTTAAAAAGGTATAAGGACTGTCTAAATTCAAGTTTTTGCATATGGACATATAGTTTTTCTAGCATCATTTGTTATGAAGATGACCATTTCTCCATTTATTGCTTTTGCTCTTTTGTCAAAGATCAGTTGACTGTATTTTGCAGGTCTCCTTCCAAATTCCCTCTTCTGATCTACTGTCTCTTCTTTCAGCACCACACTGACTCGATTTCTGTAGTTTTATACTGAGTCTTGGGATTCCCAGGTAGCACTAGTGGCATGAATTATTCAGTGCTTTGTATATAAGAAAGCTATTAGCCTTTGTATGTTAACTTTGATGACTTTCCTGCGTGTATGTGTGTATGGGCACACACAGACTTAGTCATGTCAGACTCTTTGCAAGCCCAGGGAATATAACCCGCCAGGCTCCTCTGTCCATGGAATTCTCTAAGCAAGCATACTGGAGAGGGTTGCCATTTTCTTCTCCAGGGGTTCTTCCCGACCCTGCGATCGAATCTGTGTCTCTTGTGCACCCTACGTTTGGCAGGCAGATCTTTAGTACTAGTGCCACCTGGGTTCCTATAGTTATTTATTAGTTCCAGGAGGGTTTTGTTCATCTGTTTTGTAGCTGTTGCTGTCAGTTTTGATGGACTGTCTACAGAGACAATCATGTCATCTGAGAACACAGGCAGTTACATTTCTTTTTTTCCAACATGTATTTAAAAACTGTTTAAAGTTATCATTCCAAGAAGCAATACAGGCTCAAATAGCAATACATTTGAAAAAATGTACCTCAATATCCCTCTTCCCAAGGAAAATCAAATTAAAATCAGAATAAGATACCACTGCATACATACCAGAATGGCTAAAATTAATAAGACTGTCTACACCAAGTGTACATCTGATGTGGAACACCTGAAACTTTCATACACTGCTGACAGAAGAGTAAAATTGTATAGGTACTTAGGAAAGCAAATTGGCATTTTCTAATAAAGTTACACACATAAGTCACATCTGATCCTGCAGTTATACATCCATAAAAATTAGCACATGTCAGACAAAATAGTTGTACAAGAATGTTCACTGAGATTTTAATAGCCAAATTTCCATCAATAAGTAAGTCTAATAGGTAATGAAATTGTAGAAAATACATTCAATGATATATTTCTCAGAAAAAAAAAGTTCTGATACATGCACCGATATGGCTGAACAAAGACAGCAGACCCAAAACGGTATAAACAGGATGGTTTTATTTATAAGATTTTCAAGAACAGGAAGAATTATTCAAGTGACAGAAATGAGAGCAATAGTCATCTCACCTGGTACATGGGAGTTGGGTATTGATTAGAAAGTGAAATAAGGGAAATTTCTAGGACCATGGAAATGTTCTGTATTTATTTCTATATGTTGATTAAATGAGTTTATACTTAGGTAAAAGTCATCAATCTGTATATCTCATATTTGTATATTTTACTATATGTAAACTGAGCTTCATAAACTACAATTTGAAACATTTTTATAAAACTTTATGAGTAAAGTTTATTTGCGGAAAAACTTTTAGAGCGTAATATTTCAAACAATATCTGTTCAGTAGGCCTCTCAGTACTTACTATGGAAAATGAATCTGGTCTTTGTAACACATCTCTAATCTCTAGTATCAGAATGGGTAGGCCCATCTAACACTTTTCGACACCATCCTTAGAGACTTAATACTTGACAGGATGGGTCAGTAGGCTTACATAGGACTGGACTTGGGTGTTTCCCTAAAGGATATTCTGGCTTATATTGAATCCATGTCCCAAACCTGGGAGAATCCAATGCAGCTGACATAAAGAAAGAAACTCTAGAAAAAGAAATAATCAGAATCACATTAATTAATGTGATTAATTACTTTGAATCAACTGACACATTGACCTCTTCCCATTTAAGCTTGTGCTCCATGAGCTCTGTGAACTGTTACAGGATGTCTGCATTTCTATCGCCAAGAGTGACAGACAAGCTTCAGTCTCAACTTTTTATAAAAAATTTACAAACAAATAATTTTAGTTTAAAAATATGGCAGCCTTAATGTTTAATGGGAAATCCAACTGAAAACTAGCTTAAAACCAGGTATGCAAAAAGCAGGAAAATTCTATTCACAATCAGGAAAAATCTCAGTCTGTAGAAACATACTAAAAATAATACATATTTTACAGTTAGTAGACAAGAAAAAAGAGCTGTTATTTACATATTCTATATGTTCAAGAAAAATTTGCCTGTTAAGGAAAGACACAAAGATATGAAAAAAGGTCATTTCCTTGATCTGAAGAATACAACATATGAAATGGAAAAATATGCCAAAATAAAAAAAAATACATAATCCCCAAATAATCATGAGTGATACAACAGAAATCCCAACTGAGGGAGATTCTGCAAAATATTGCTGCTGTTCTTTCAGTCTTGTCCAACTGCTTAGTGGCCCCATGGACTATAGCTTACCAGGCTTCTCTGTCCACAGGATTCTCCAGGCAAGAATACTGGAGTGACCTGCCATTTCCTTCTCCAGGGGAACCTGCTGAACCAGGGATGAAACTGTGTCTCCTGCCTGTGTCTCCTGCATTGCAGCCAGATTCTTTTATCGATGAGCCACCAAGGAATCCCGTTCTACAAAATAACTAGTACTCTTCAAAACTGTCAAAGCCATCGAAAACATGGGAGGTCTGAGAAAATGTGACAGCCAAGAGGAATCCAATGAGACACAATTAACCAATGCAATGCAGTATTCTGAATGGGATCATAGGATAGCAAAAGAACATTAGGTAAACTAAGAAAACTGGGGAAAAGTACGGACTTCAACAATAACGCATCAATATTGCTTCACTAACTGACAAATGCATCACACCAATGAGCCTCCTGGGAAGCCCAATGTAAGATAGCAAAAGGATTCAGATTCTGTACTATATTAACAATTTTTCTGTGAATTTAAAAGAATTCCAAAATAAAAACTTAGTGCAAAAATAAATGTGTTGAATGGGATTAACACCTCAATAGAAGAAATGATGAGTTGATGGGTAAACTTAAAGTAGAGCAATAGAAACTACCCAAAATGAAATCCAGAGAGAAAAAAAGACTACAAAAAATATGAACAGAGCATCAGTGAGCCCTGAGACATCAAGCAACCTCTTATGCATGTAATCTGTGTCTCAGAAGGCAGTAGGGAGGAGAAGCGGCAGAAAAATATTTCAAGACATAACAACTGAACACCTTCACGTAAAGTATATGGTGAATACCCACTGACCATCTAACTTGAGAACAAAGTTCACTAAATAAGCTATGTAACAAATGTCATTTCTGGTATTGTTGGACTAGGCTATTGGATCTATCACACACTCAAAATCAGCTAAAAATACTGAATAAAATAATCTATATAATTCTTAATTTATGACTTTTGAAAACATAAATTTTGCATTATTTACTAATTTTAAATGTGGGGTTTAGGAACTTTCTAGGGTCATATTTGATCATAAAATCATAAAAGTTGGTATATTCATTGTATACCATAGCAATGCAAATTATTCAAAAACCAAAAATATCTCTTAAATGAGATGCATGATTTTTTTTATTAAATAATAAACCCAAATAAAATATATTCATAATTCTAAATGAAAATTTGTACTTGCTTCTGGAATATAATTTCTTTGTAACAGGGTTTGTGCTTGAAATAGTTATTTGAAATTCTTGATCAATAAATTTTTATTTTTTTTATAATCATCAATGAGAAATTTTGGACATTTAAGTGATGCAGTTTAAATCATTCTTACCACCACTGAAACCTTTGCCATCAAAATCATGTTTAAATAATAAGTTACTTTCTTTTATTGAAAAATTTAAGGTTCAATATATTTAGAATTAATTTCATTTTTTCCATTTCCAATATTTAAAAATAACAAAGAAGCCCAATTTTCAGAAGGTTTATGCATTCTCAGAGCAATCACACTGTAACTAGTTTCAATGCCATGAAAAGGATAAACTGGCTAAAGATACATGCAAGTATCTGAAGTGGGGAGACAGAGGCTGGGGTGTCTGCTTGGAGCTGGGAACATCAGGATTCCTGCCCAGCCTCCCATCACCAAGAGCTGAGCCCCTGAAACAAACTCCTCCAACGGCCCCGTGGAACTCTTGACCACAAGAGGCCACTTGAGCACTGTCCCCTTTGTGTGTGACTGTGGTAGCTGGTGACCAGGTGGTGGAGTAGCCACTTCACTGTCCTGGCCTTTTCTGTGTCTCAGAAGGCAGTAGGGAGGAGAAGCAGAAAAATATTTCAAGACATAACAACTGAACACCTTCACGTAAAGTATATGGTGAATACCCACTGACCATCTAACTTGAGAACAAAGTTCACTAAATAAGCTATGTAACAAATGTCATTTCTGGTATTGTTGGACTAGGCTATTGGATCTATCACACACTCAAAACCAGCTAAAAATATTGAATAAAATAATCTATATAATTCTTAATTTATGACTTTTGAAAACATAAATTTTGCATTATTTACTAATTTTCAATGTGGGGTTTAGGAACTTTCTAGGGTCATATTTGATCATAAAATCATAAAAGTTGGTATACTCATTGTATACCATAGCAATGTAAATTATTCAAAAACCAAAAATATCTCTTAAATGAGACGCATGATTTTTTTTATTAAATAATAAACCCAAATAAGATATATTCATAATTCTAAATGAAAATTTGTACTTGCTTCTGGAATATAATTTCTTTGTAACAGGTTTTGTGCTTGAAATAGTTATTCAAAATTCTTGATCAATAAATTTTTATTTCTTTTATAATCATCAATGAGAAATTTTGGACATTTAAGTGATGCAGTTTAAATCATTCTTACCATCACTGAAACCTTTGCCATCAAAACCATATTTAAATAATAAGTTACTTTCTTTTTATTGAAAAATTTAAGGTTCAATATATTTAGAATTAATTGCATTTTTTCCATTTCCAACATTTAAAAATAACAAAGAAGCCCAATTTTCAGAAGGTTTATGCATTCTCAGAGCAATCACACTGTAACTAGTTTCAATGCCATGAAAAGGATAAACTGGCTAAAGATAAATGCAAGTATCTGAAGTGGGGAGAAAGAGACTGGGGTGTTTGCTTGGAGCTGGGAACATCAGGATTCCTGCCCAGCCTCCCATCACCAAGAGCTGAGCCCCTGAAACAAACTCCTCCAACGGCCCCGTGGAACTCTTGACCACAAGAGGCCACTTGAGCACTGTCCCCTTTGTGCGTGACTGTGGTAGCTGGTGACCAGGTGGTGGAGTACCTCTTCAGTTGGGCTGCTGAAATAACACAGTGAATGCCTTACTTGCCTGACCATTCTTGTCGCTAGCCAAAATATAGTACATGCCATCACATCAGACACATTCTATTCTTACCCTTCTGAGGGCATTCTATGTCTTTAATATGAATTCATATGGGAGTCTCACATGAATAAAACAAACTTATTTTTTCAAATAAAATAGTACATATGAAGCATATACAAAAGGAAAATAAAGCCATATATGATACTACTCATATCTTCAAGAAATTCATCCATTTACAGACATAATACTTCCAAATATCCTAAAGGTATCTTTTAAAATGCTTACTTTACTGAAATAATTTTTACTTCAAATTATATACTTACAATGGTTTTTAAAACACTACATTTAAAGTTTTAATCATTGTGGCTTTATATGAATTGCAATTTTAACATTTTTAAATGATCATTTTGGCCAAGATGATCTACAGAATACAAAGTCATCCTGCACAGTAAGCCCGCTGACTCACAGGCACCTGCTGACTCATACTGTGGGCAGAGTGGTCTGGGCACGTGGATATCACACCCAGACTACAAGGCATATATCATGCCTGCAACTGTATTTTGCCTAGATAAACCAACATACTCCCCAAAAGTGTGTGAAACTGCTAAGTCACAAAGATACATGGCCTTTTATTTGGCTAGACAGGGCCAGCCACTCGTGGAGGTGTGTCTCTCTCCCCATGTTCTGTCTGCTTGGTTCTATTATGTTTTAACCTCAGCTGAACTCTCCACGTGCAGTAAAAACAGGACTACCAGAATACCTAAATTTAATCTTACCAATTCAGTAACTACAAAGAGAAAAGTTTAAGTAATTTTGGCAGAAAAATGGTCACATGACCATCTTTGATTAATCACTGCCATCAGGGTTTGGCCTGTGCTAATTAGACTGCATACATCTTGTGAGATGGGCAAGTCAGTCCATAAATCACATAAAATGTGTTCCTTGTTTCAAATTCCAGTTAAGTAAATTAAAAAAGAGCATACTATATACTTTCTACAGAGGGTATTTTACAAAAGAGAATTGGATATATAGATATAAGAGTAAAAGCAGCAGCAGAGAAAATAGAAAGATGAATAACCTATTAAAAACTAGCGACTACTTCCAGGATTGATGGAACAAACAGAAAAAGAAAGAAACAGAACCAGGTTCTAGAATCTCGAGGAGAAGCTCTACAGGATTGGGGCTTGGATTGATGGAGGGTTTGAAAATGCCCTGCATCAGAGGCTCCAGTAAGAGGGCACAAGGTCCAACATGGAGGACGACCTTGAAGAAGACCTGACAAGTGCCTGAGCCCTTCGTGGGGCAAGAGTCTGGGCAATGAAATCAGGGAGGATCAGACAGCTGGTAAGGGACTGTTGTCCTGCTATTCTCTGTACTTAAGGGTGTGCACCAAGCTATGCCCATTTCCATGTGCTTACTGGGATGTCTTTCAAATCATGTGAATACATAATATGGTCTTTTTATCACTGAGATAAATTTTAATTAAGTTGTTAAATATTCTGGATATAATACCTTTATCACATATACGTGTTGCAAGTATTATTCCAATCTGTGGTCTGCCTATAAGAATTTCTGATGCACAGATGCTCTAATTTCAATGAAACTCATTTTATCTTTTTTTCTTTTAGGTTTAGTGCTTTCCATAATATATCTAAGAAGTCTGTGCCTAAATGAACATACTTATTTCTGTTGTCTTCTAGAAGCTCTGCAAAAGTTTTGTGTATAGCCTTGATCCATTTAAAATTAATTTTTGTATATGATATAAGGAACACAAAGTTCACTGTTTTCCTCATGAGTAGTTAGTTATTTCCAGCATCAATTGCTTAGATTTCTCTTATCGCAAGGGCAAATCAAAACTGTTGTATTTTAGTAACTACAAAGAGAAAAGTTTAAGTAATTTTGGCAGAAAAATGGTCACATGACCATCTTTGATTAATCACTGCCATCAGGGTTTGGCCTGTGCTAATTAGACTGCATACATCTTGTAAGATGGGCAAGTCAGTCCATAAATCACATAAAATGTGTTCCTTGTTTCAAATTCCAGTTAAGTAAATTAAAAAAGAGCATACTATATACTTTCTACAGAGGGTATTTTACAAAAGAGAATTGGATATATAGATATAAGAGTAAAAGCAGCAGCAGAGAAAATAGAAAGATGAATAACCTATTAAAAACTAGCGACTACTTCCAGGATTGATGGAACAAACAGAAAGAGAAAGAAACAGAACCAGGTTCTAGAATCTCAAGGAGAAGCTCTACAGGATTGGGGCTTGGATTGATGGAGGGTTTGAAAATGCCCTGCATCAGAGGCTCCAGTAAGAGGGCACAAGGTCCAACATGGAGGACGACCTTGAAGAAGACCTGACAAGTGCCTGAGCCCTTCGTGGGGCAAGAGTCTGGGCAATGAGATGAGGGAGGATCAGACAGCTGGTAAGGGACTGTTGTCCTGCTATTCTCTGTAGTTAAGGGTGTGCACCAAGCTATGCCCATTTCCATGTGCTTACTGGGATGTCTTTCAAATCATGTGAATACATAATATGGTCTTTTTATCACTGAGATAAATTTTAATTAAGTTGTTAAATATTCTGGATATAATACCTTTATCACATATACGTGTTGCAAGTATTATTCCAATCTGTGGTCTGCCTATAAGAATTTTTGATGCACAGATGCTCTAATTTCAATGAAACTCATTTTATCTTTTTTTCTTTTAGGTTTAGTGCTTTCCATAATATATCTAAGAAGTCTGTGCCTAAATGAACATACTTATTTCTGTTGTCTTCTAGAAGCTCTGCAAAAGTTTTGTGTATAGCCTTGATCCATTTAAAATTAATTTTTGTATATGATATAAGGAACACAAAGTTCACTGTTTTCCTCATGAGTAGTTAGTTATTTCCAGCATCAATTGCTTAGATTTCTCTTTACCTCCAGATCAATGTAGCTGCTTGGTTAAAAATCAAAAAACTATATAAGTGAGGATCTGTTTCTAAATATTCTGTTGTGTTGCATGGATTTATTTGTCTATATTTATAACAGAACCAATCTGTTTTGATTACCATATCCTAAAACTAAGTTTTAAAATCAGTTGGTGTAAGTACTCTATGGAATTTGGAGTTCTCCAAAAAACAGATGCTAAGAAATGATTAGACTTCCAAGACATTCACTGTGCTAAGTGCCTGTGAAGGATTAAATGGGAAGGAGGGGTGGGTGTCAATGAAAAAGCTTTTACACCAGGAGGAAAGTATGACACCTACGAAAGGAGAGAGAGAAGGAAGGACTGGGTAGAAAAACTTCAGTCCACAGTGTGGTTCAAAAAGAAGTCTCAACTAGCACGGTAAGAAGTCCCTAAGCAAATACTGCTATCAGAAGAGACCTAAGTTCCACAGAAAATGGCCAGCTCCATTATGCTATGTTGTGACCCACCATGCTAGGTCAATGGCTGAGGACATCTTACAGTAAGCATGGACTCTGCATAAACACTCCACTGGATCCAAAGGAGTATCAGTTACAGACAGTCAATGATGCTTCTCACAAATCTGAAAAGGAGCTAGCGGCACCTCTCTATGGCTGCCCCCTATACTCCCCAAAGAAAGCATACTTCCAAGTCCTTTAATTTTTCTTATTATTTATTATCTTACTATATTAATTATTATTTCTAACATTAAACTTATTGTTACTGTCCAAACAAGTTAATCCAATTAAACAAAAATTTTTTTCACCTACCACTACGCATGATACACTAAATACATGAATGGGAAAAGCTCTGGAGAAATAAGGAAGCTATATGGAGAACATCTAATACTATATTAGTACTTTTTCAAAAACTCATTTTATCTTTTTTTCTTTTAGGTTTAGTGCTTTCCATAATATATCTAAGAAGTCTGTGCCTAAATGAACATACTTATTTCTGTTGTCTTCTAGAAGCTCTGCAAAAGTTTTGTGTATAGCCTTGATCCATTTAAAATTAATTTTTGTATATGATATAAGGAACACAAAGTTCACTGTTTTCCTCATGAGTAGTTAGTTATTTCCAGCATCAATTGCTTAGATTTCTCTTTACCTCCAGATCAATGTAGCTGCTTGGTTAAAAATCAAAAAACTATATAAGTGAGGATCTGTTTCTAAATATTCTGTTGTGTTGCATGGATTTATTTGTCTATATTTATAACAGAACCAATCTGTTTTGATTACCATATCCTAAAACTAAGTTTTAAAATCAGTTGGTGTAAGTACTCTATGGAATTTGGAGTTCTCCAAAAAACAGATGCTAAGAAATGATTAGACTTCCAAGACATTTACTGTGCTAAGTGCCTGTGAAGGATTAAATGGGAAGGAGGGGTGGGTGTCAGTGAAAAAGCTTTTACACCAGGAGGAAAGTATGACACCTACGAAAGGAGAGAGAGAAGGAAGGACTGGGTAGAAAAACTTCAGTCCACAGTGTGGTTCAAAAAGAAGTCTCAACTAGCACGGTAAGAAGTCCCTAAGCAAATACTGCTATCAGAAGAGACCTAAGTTCCACAGAAAATGGCCAGCTCCATTATGCTATGTTGTGACCCACCATGCTAGGTCAATGGCTGAGGACATCTTACAGTAAGCATGGACTCTGCATAAACACTCCACTGGATCCAAAGGAGTGTCAGTTACAGACAGTCAATGATGCTTCTCACAAATCTGAAAAGGAGCTAGCGGCACCTCTCTATGGCTGCCCCCTATACTCCCCAAAGAAAGCATACTTCCAAGTCCTTTTTAATTTTTTCTTATTATTTATTATCTTACTATATTAATTATTATTTCTAACATTAAACTTATTGTTACTGTCCAAACAAGTTAATCCAATTAAACAAAAAAAAATTTTTTTTTCACCTACCACTACGCATGATACACTAAATACATGAATGGGAAAAGCTCTGGAGAAATAAGGAAGCTATATGGAGAAACATCTAGATACCTACATCCAGAATCTCATTAGTGAGACAAGATTTATGTGATTTCAGAAAATGTTGCTAGGAATATGGTCTGTTTTATTAATACACACCTTTGATGATACTTCACTGGATAGGAG
The DNA here is from genome assembly GCA_022376925.1 of Tragulus kanchil. Classification (NCBI taxonomy): domain Eukaryota; kingdom Metazoa; phylum Chordata; class Mammalia; order Artiodactyla; family Tragulidae; genus Tragulus; species Tragulus kanchil. Next base: position 153,515,654 of record JAIOJX010000006.1, read on the forward strand.
AAACATGGCTAAAATCTTTCTCCTAACACCGTGTACAGTATTTTCCTAACATGATTTAAAAAAAATTACAGTAAAACCATATGCTTTTTTCAAAATATCTGGTGCCATTTTAGATAGTAATAAACACAATGTTTATAACAAATTATCCACCATATCTACTGGGATCCTGAGATACCTACGTATTATTCCTCTAATCATCCTCTCTAATGCTATATTTGGCAATAAATGGTGGAGTTACATGACTTTCTTAACTACTGAATGCATTTGCCTGAAAGAGGTTCTCAGAAACAGGTGGCAGGTGAAAGAGATATTTGTCAAGAACAGGAAGAGTAAGAATAAAAGTTGGAAGTGTTACAATAGAATAAAACAAAACGACAGTATCAGGTGGATCTGATCCTACTTTAAGCTGTGTACACAGTTTGCAATGAAGACATTTCTTTGAATCCTTCTGCCTATACCAGTAACAATATTGTTTTATAATAGAATTATTTGTAATATTTGGCAATTTCATGTCTAGATCAGCAAGCTCTAATTTTAACTTTACGTGTTTATGATACACGACATTTGTCCCATTTGGAATATCCTGAGAGATAAAGATAGTATGGAAAAAAATCAGTTCCTATTTGCCTCTTTTAAAGATGCTGTTAGTCATTTAGTAAAACTGTTTCTAGGTGTAAGAGATACATAGGAAAAATGAGACAAGAACAGCTATAAAGGAAATGATAAGACAAGTCTATACCACACATAATCAAATCTGTAGAAGTAACACAATTCTGAATAAATCACATCATGAAAGATAATAAAAGTACAAAAATGAATGTCTTTGCATTATTGCCATTTCTAATTAGAATATGTTTCCCCTCTTGATTCTAAACAGGAATTTCCTCAGTGCAACTTTGACATCCTTGTTCCTCAAACTATAAATCAGGGGATTGAGCATGGGCACCACATTAGTATAAAAAACAGAAGAAACTTTTCCCTGCTCCATAGATCCAGGAGAAGAATATTTAAGGTACATGAATGCTGCTGAACCAAAAAAGAGAGAAAGAGCAATGATGTGGGAGCTACAAGTACTGAAGGCTTTCGATCGTCCTTGGGCAGATTTGATATGAAGAATGCTAGTGATGATGAAGATGTAAGAGATCAGGATGGTGACACTGGGCACCACGATGTTAATACCCACGACAATGAGAACGACCACCTCATTGACGTAGGTGCTGCTGCAGGAGAGCCGGAGGAGTGGGAGGATGTCACACAAGTAGTGGTTGATGACATTAGCCTTGCAGAAGGCGAGTCGAAGCATGCACCCTGTGTGGGCAGAGGCTCCAGCAAGTCCCATCACATACACAGCCAAAGACAGCACCAAACAGGCCTGATGGGACACGGTGACCTTGTACAGCAGTGGACTGCAGATGGCCACATACCGATCATAGGCCATCGAGGTCAACATGTAGCACTCAGAGATGACAAAAAAGAGAAAGAAAAACAGCTGAGTCATGCACCCCACATAGGAGATGATATTCTCCCTGAAGACAAAGCTCATCAGCATCTTCGGGGTGAAAACAGAGGCGTAACAGAGATCAATGAAGGACAGGTTGAAGAGGAAATAGTACATGGGGGTGTGGAGGTGGGAACTGAGACCAATAAGAATGATCAAGCCCAGGTTGCCCACCATGGTGACAACATAGATCACCAGAAACAGGTAGAAGAGGGGTTGCTGGAGCTCTGGACAGTCCGTTAAGCCAGCAAGAATAAATTCAGTCACTAAGGAGTCATTTCTAGCCAGCATTCTCAACTTCAGATATCTGTGAGAACAGAAGAAAATTCCATCAATAGGGAACACAGCTTGGTCCTCACAAATTCATTTTTATATGAGCTTTACTTATGAGACAGAGATTCAGACAGGCAGCAGAAATCATGTAAGTCCTCCTCTGCTTCATAGGGTCTGAAGGCACACACCCATCAACATCTAAATTGCTGTCTTTTGTTGTGTGAACTGCATGTGACAAACAACTGCTCTAGTAACTTTGACATCCTTGTTCCTCAAACTATAAATCAGGGGATTGAGCATGGGCACCACATTAGTATAAAAAACAGAAGAAACTTTTCCCTGCTCCATAGATCCAGGAGAAGAATATTTAAGGTACATGAATGCTGCTGAACCAAAAAAGAGAGAAAGAGCAATGATGTGGGAGCTACAAGTACTGAAGGCTTTCGATCGTCCTTGGGCAGATTTGATATGAAGAATGCTAGTGATGATGAAGATGTAAGAGATCAGGATGGTGACACTGGGCACCACGATGTTAATACCCACGACAATGAGAACGACCACCTCATTGACGTAGGTGCTGCGGCAGGAGAGGCGGAGGAGTGGGAGGATGTCACACAAGTAGTGGTTGATGACATTAGCCTTGCAGAAGGCGAGTCGAAGCATGCACCCTGTGTGGGCAGAGGCTCCAGCAAGTCCCATCACATACACAGCCAAAGACAGCACCAAACAGGCCTGATGGGACACGGTGACCTTGTACAGCAGTGGACTGCAGATGGCCACATACCGATCATAGGCCATCGAGGTCAACATGTAGCACTCAGAGATGACAAAAAAGAGAAAGAAAAACAGCTGAGTCATGCACCCCACATAGGAGATGATATTCTCCCTGAAGACAAAGCTCATCAGCATCTTCGGGGTGAAAACAGAGGCGTAACAGAGATCAATGAAGGACAGGTTGAAGAGGAAATAGTACATGGGGGTGTGGAGGTGGGAACTGAGACCAATAAGAATGATCAAGCCCAGGTTGCCCACCATGGTGACAACATAGATCACCAGAAACAGGTAGAAGAGGGGTTGCTGGAGCTCTGGACAGTCCGTTAAGCCAGCAAGAATAAATTCAGTCACTAAGGAGTCATTTCTAGCCAGCATTCTCAACTTCAGATATCTGTGAGAACAGAAGAAAATTCCATCAATAGGGAACACAGCTCGGTCCTTACAAACTCATTTTTATATGAGCTTTACTTATGAGACAGAGATTCAGACAGGCAGCAGAAATCATGTAAGTCCCCCTCTGCTTCATAGGGTCTGAAGGCACACACCCCTCAACACGTAAATTGCTGTCTTTTGTTGTGTGAACTGCATGTGACAAACAACTGCTCTATTTTCTCTAGAAGAGAGAGGGATAGGGTAGCCGAGGAACAAGCTAACTTATTTATGGGTTTCAGGAGTGGGAATGTATCTCCACTTCTCCCTTTATTCATCTGATTTACAATCTCCAAGTTCCTATTCATGTTTCCATTACCCTACTCCATACTGCAGGTCCCTTCAAGAAAGGATTCCTACAGGAAAGAGACCATACAGATATTCTGCTACCAGGAAGTCTCTCATAGTCTCTCAAGTTTAAGATACTTTACTGTAAGAATCTAGGAAGTCAGTAATTGATAACAGGAACTGAGGTGAACCTTAGTATCTTAAATTTTATACTTAACCATACATTTCCGTGTTTCCACACTCTCGATCTCTGTCCTACCTTAGTTACACAGGGAATAAAGAAAGGAATGTAGACGTCCTTTCCTACGTTTTGCAGGATGGCATGCATGAGAATATAATTAGAGTGCTAATTAAGTTAGTTGTTAAGTTTGTGAAAACATTTCAAGCTGTATACTTACTATGATATGTCAGCTTTCCTATGTGTATAACTGCTGCTCAGTCACTACGTTGTGTCCAACTCTTTGTGTATAATACACTTCAATTAAAAATTTTTAGAAAAAAGAAATCTCTTCTGATATTGCTATGTTCTGGACTCATCACTTGGAACTGCTCTAGTTCCCTTGCTACCAGAGTGAAGGTAAAGCCAATACAGAGGATACACCGTGAACAACACAGGCAGTAGAGTCAGAGCGCCTGACTTTGGACTTTCTGGTCACTCAATATAAATGCTCATTTTTAAGCAATAGAGGAAGTGAGCAAAATATAGTAACTTGGTTAACTCACTCTCCTTCCATTGAGAGAACTCAGTGAGGACCTTTGTATGTGTTTCACTTCCATTGTCCTAGAAGAAGAACTGGCCTTAGGGATATCAAAGCCAAGCACACGAAGTCACAGAATCTTCTTCCTTCACTGGCAAAGAACCACAGCCTTGGTCTCACAGTCTCAATGTTCCAAAAGTCAGTCTATGATTTATATCAAGCTTGTAGTTATAAATTCACTAAGAGATGATGAAAGGAAACCACAGGCAGACATCTGAACCACCATGTCATACAGCACATAGCATTTGCTTAAGGCTTATAATTCTTTTGAACCTGATTTGAAATCGAGGTCTAGGTGCCCCCCAGGACCTTCCCATCATGATAAACTCCACAGGGAAGAAATTAGTGTCTGTGTTTACACCCTGTGACAGCAAATGTTAATTTCCCATTACATAGTATATATTCCCAAGAGCATACGAAAAATGATCCTCTGATCTCCCTTATAAAGATGCAAATAATATCATTGAAAATTCACTAATTATAATTCTAGGTAACATTAGTTTTAAGATCTTAGTTCAAAAAGATACATGAACATTTCAATAAAGTTTATTTACTATGGCCCTTTACAATAATTGAGGGCTTCCCAGGTGGCAGTAGGGCTGTAAAGAACCCTCCTGCCAATTGCATGAGACGAAAGAGACACGGGTTTGATCTCTAGGTGGGGAAGATCCCCTGGAGAAGGGCATGGAACACTGCAGTATTCTTGCCTGGAGAATCCCATGGACAGAGGAACCTGGTAGGCTACAGTCCATAGGCTTGCAAAGAGTCAGACGTGACTGAGGCAACCTAGCATGCAAATAATCAGTGTTTATGCATATTTTCTAGACATAAGCCAAGGGATTTTTTAATTGTTTTCAGAGATTACTGTCTAATAAAACACTATTTACTATAAGAATAATTCCATAGAAATTTAATTCCTCTAAGTTGTTCTGACTCAATATGTGTTTGCTTTTAATAGATTAAAATCAAATTATAAGAAAAACCACTGTAAATAAGCCTCATTGCAAAAAAGTATGACTAAAATCCCCATGTATGTATTGGCTTACAATAATGCTTGTGAGACAAACATCTAACTATTTGTAATGAAATAGCAGAAACTTTATTTACATAGGGTTTTCAAATGGTACAAAAAAATTCCAATATGAAGGAAACCACAGGCAGACTTTTCTTTGAAAAGCTGGCCTTAGGGATATCAAAGCCAAGCACATGAAGCCACAGAATCTTCTTCCTTCACTGGCAAAGAACCACAGCCTTGGTCTCACAGTGTCAATGTTCCAAAAGTCAGTCTATGATTTATATCAAGCTTGTAGTTATAAATTCACTAAGAGATGATGAAAGGAAACCACAGGCAGACATCTGAACCACCATGTCATACAGCACATAGCATTTGTTTAAGGCTTATAATTCTTTTGAACCTGATTTGAAATCAAGGTCTAGGTGCCCCCCAGGACCTTCCCATCATGATAAACTCCACAGGGAAGAAATTAGTGTCTGTGTTTACACTCTGTGACAGCAAATGTTAATTTCCCATTACATAGTATATATTCCCAAGAGCATACGAAAAATGATCCTCTGATCTCCCTTATAAAGATGCAAATAATATCATTGAAAATTCACTAATTATAATTCTAGGTAACATTAGTTTTAAGATCTTAGTTCAAAAAGATACATGAACATTTCAGTAAAGTTTATTTACTATGGCCCTTTACAATAATTGAGGGCTTCCCAGGTGGCAGTAGGGGTAAAGAACCCTCCTGCCAATTGCATGAGACGAAAGAGACACGGGTTTGATCTCTAGGTGGGGAAGATCCCCTGGAGAAGGGCATGGAACACTGCAGTATTCTTGCCTGGAGAATCCCATGGACAGAGGAACCTGGTAGGCTACAGTCCATAGGCTTGCAAAGAGTCAGACGTGACTGAGGCAACCTAGCATGCAAATAATCAGTGTTTATGCATATTTTATAGACATAAACCAAGGGATTTTTTAATTGTTTTCAGAGATTACTATCTAATAAAACACTACTTACTGTAAGAATAATTCCATAGAAATTTAATTCCTCTAAGTTGTTCTGACTCAATATGTGTTTGCTTTTAATAGATTAAAATCAAATTATAAGAAAAACCACTGTAAATAAGCCTCATTGCAAAGAAGTATGACTAAAATCCCCATGTATGTATTGGCTTACAATAATGCTTGTGAGACAAACATCTAACTATTTGTAATGAAATAGTAGAAGCATTAATTTCACAGTGCTAGCACCTACATGGTGGGGGCGGGAGTGGATTTTCTAAACATTTGGTACCAAAAGGAAACATTCCAAATCAAAGTAATTCCCTGGGGTTAAAACCAAATCGAAGTTATACTCTGGAGGTGAAAAAAAAAAAAAAGAAAACACACACACAAGAAAGTTAAGAGGACAGATTTTGCAGCTTGGTAACAAAGAGAAAAGGCTCCAAAAATAGGGTGGAGTTGGGGTCAGCTGGGCATGTTTTTTTAAAGCAAGGACCATTCCTACCTCATGGGGTGCCAGGACCCCTCCCAGGTGTGGGCTGGGGCTGAGCAGCCACCAATTCTCTGCCTTCACCTATTCAAGAACAGGTGCTCCACTTCAGCCCCTTCCCAGGCACAGCTGAGAATGGTCTGTGTGCCTGTGGGGCATGTCAGGGACGCTTTATGGGCTGGGCATCACCTGTCTAGACTAGATTTTATTGTGTGCAAAGCCTAGTGCAGCTACTCTTCACCAGATGCCGGCCAGAGTCTTGGGAGGAGCAAGGCAGGTTTCTTCAGTTGCCCTGGACAGGGCAGCCCCTTGGGGAGTCCCTGGCCCCTTGCCAATGGGCCTGTCCAATTGTACTTCCCGAGGAAGGCATTTTTTAGTCTGGCTCCACCCCTCTCTCACAAACTGCCTGAAACCAGCTCTGCTTCCAGGCAGCAAAAGGATAAGCCACCAAGAAAGGTGCCTGGAGGCAAGATGTAGCCAGTAAGCAAAGTGTAACGCGAGCAGCTCAGAAGCGAGTCTCCAGCTACCTGAGATGCAGGTGGGAGAGAAAGGGCCTGAGGATGTGGGAGACCCCAACACAGGGGATGGGGACTGCCAAAGACAGTAAGGAAGCGCAGAGGGAAGAAGCTGCAGAGGCAGGAAGTCATGAGCACAGGGAAATCCTGAGAACACAGACCTTCAAGAGAGGAGGCCTCGAGAGAATGGGGAATCGAAGTACAGAAGAATGACTCCTACAAAACGCCGCACTGAGGCACAAAGAGATGGAACCTTGGGGTGAAAAACAGCCTAAGGGGGCCTGAAGCCCAAATACTGGGTGGAGGCAGACAAGTAAGAAGGGGAGGCTGAGAGCCCTAACGCTGGAGTGTGAGAAGAGACCGTAATTGGAGGAGCAAGGCCGGGAGGGCCCAGACCCCGGAGGCTGGAGAGGCCAAGGCCGAAGGCACGGCATTGCCGTCCTCTGACTGTGCTCAGCCGCTGCCAGGACGCTCTGCTCCACGGCCAGGTGCCCTGCCGGGCAGACAGCAGTGACTCAGCGCCCTGGCCTGAGCCGATGGCCAGGAGCCTTACTACCTGTTTTAGAATATACCCAGGATCTTGCGCGTGAACTTACCGTACGGTCCCTGGAATCCTCAGCCAGGCCCTCCAGCCCGCACGGGTTTGGGGCCTCCTTTTTGCAGAAGCGCAGAGACGGCTGCCGGTAGGCTGCTAGTGCGCATGCTCCTCACATCCGGGTCTTCGGAACCAGGTTGCCGTGTTGCCGTGCAGCCGGGCCTGGGATTCCCAGGATGCAAAGCGCAAGGTCACGCGCCTTTATCCCTGCGGAGCACATCAGGAGCAGGCTGCCGACAGCTGGTGGGCGGCCTAGCGGGAGCTGCGGCGTGCACGGCCAATAGCTGCGGCCGCAAGAGGCCTAGGCGGTGGCCCAGGGCACACGTGCCCATGGACCTGGTCTTGCAGTCCCGGTGGGGTCCCCAAGGCCAGCCAGCCGCCCAGAGCTCTCAGGCTGCTCACCTTAGGGTCCAGCCCGTGCCAGACGCCAGGGAGCCCTCGCTCAGGATCTCTCCAGGCCTCCAGCCGCTTCCGGCGCCCGCCAGGTCTTCGGAGACTCTCCCGGGAAGGTAAGAGTGAGGGGCCCCAGTGTTCAGACACGGGGCCTCCGGGGGAGGCTGCGGCGGGGTCTCCAGGGCAGGTGCGCGGGGCCTTGGGGCTGCGTGTGCGTTTCGCGAGGTTGCGGCGGGGCTCCCTGTGCCCTCTGGTCTCGATGAGCAGTGGTGTCTGTAAAGCTGAGCCGCCGTTGGTGGCTGTGGGTGGAGTCGCGCAGGTGGAGCCTGCAGCGCTTCTTCCCCCAGCATCATTCAGAGTCAGCAAATCAACTAGGAAAATACATTTGCATACAAGGTCTCTATTATCTATTGTTTATTATTGTTCTTTCAGTCCCAGTACACGTGGAATAAAGTTTCAGAATTGCAAGCACTATGAGAAACGAATTCAGCAACTACTGTGCAGTGTTTAAACAGTTCTTTTTATCTTTACCTTTAATATCCAGTTAGAATTTGGCATTGGGAGGAGTCTTGTGTAACATATCACCGATTCCCATTATTCTAACATAAACTTGGGTACTTTCTGAAGCATCAGTATTTCTTAGAATTGTTGTGGGCGTTGGTTGGTTTCCAGAATGCTGGAATCATTGTGTTTGTCAGTTTTGTTCAAGTTTATAGATGTGCTTGTGGAGATTCACTGACCTTCTCACTCAGCCATAAACTGGATATTCCACTGAAAAACGTCCTTTTGATTGTACTTACCCATCTTTTCAAAAAATATAAACTGTGTCTGCAACTTTAATGTTTTTTGGTGGAAAAATCCACAGTTGTCGCAAATAAGTTTATGTTACATGAAACAGGACATTTTGGAAAAAGCAATAGTGACACTGTTTCCCAAAGAAGAAGCTAGAGTCTCCTCTTTTGAGAAATGAGGTACAAAAATTACACAAATTTCAATGATTGATCAACTGAGCATTGAAACACCCTGAAATCTTTTACTGCAATGTTTATTTATATTTCTAACTTCAAATTTAGCCCGTTTGACAGGTAAGTGTTTTATCAGTTCATACTTTGCCTTATATATGGGGGAGAGGGGGAGGGCAGGAATATTCAAGAAAAAATTGTAGCTTTTTTAAATTAACAAGTTAATTAAAAGAAGATTGGGAATTCATCTAATTGGTTTGAGGTTATAAAACCAGGGTGGCAGAAGACGGAGAAGAAGGCATCTTACAGGTGTGGGTAGCAGCTCAGTAGACAGAGGTTCTGCCAGTGTGGAACAGACCAAAGTCCGCACGGCTGTGCTGCGACTGACAAAGGGTGCCCACCCAGTGCTGAGTCACTGTTGAGAGAGCAGAGGGGTCCATGATTCTGCTGCCTGAAGTCTTGGCTCGTGGCCGAGCCTTCCCCAGTCTAATTGAAACAGACTTATTTTCCACCTTCTGATGTGTACATTTGCATACAAGGTCTCTATTATCTATTGTTTATTATTGTTCTTTCAGTCCCAGTACACGTGGAATAAAGTTTCAGAATTGCAAGCACTATGAGAAACGAATTCAGCAACTACGGTGCAGTGTTTAAACAGTTCTTTTTATCTTTACCTTTAATATCCAGTTAGAATTTGGCATTGGGAGGAGTCTTGTGTAACATATCACCGATTCCCATTATTCTAACATAAACTTGGGTACTTTCTGAAGCATCAGTATTTCTTAGATTGTTGTGGGCGTTGGTTGGTTTCCAGAATGCTGGAATCATTGTGTTTGTCAGTTTTGTTCAAGTTTATAGATGTGCTTGTGGAGATTCACTGACCTTCTCACTCAGCCATAAACTGGATATTCCACTGAAAAACGTCCTTTTGATTGTACTTACCCATCTTTTCAAAAAATATAAACTGTGTCTGCAACTTTAATGTTTTTTGGTGGAAAAATCCACAGTTGTCGCAAATAAGTTTATGTTACATGAAACAGGACATTTTGGAAAAAGCAATAGTGACACTGTTTCCCAAAGAAGAAGCTAGAGTCTCCTCTTTTGAGAAATGAGGTACAAAAATTACACAAATTTCAATGATTGATCAACTGAGCATTGAAACACCCTGAAATCTTTTCCTGCAATGTTTATTTATATTTCTAACTTCAAATTTAGCCCGTTTGACAGGTAAGTGTTTTATCAGTTCATACTTTGCCTTATATATGGGGGAGAGGGGGAGGGCAGGAATATTCAAGAAAAAATTGTAGCTTTTTTAAATTAACAAGTTAATTAAAAGAAGATTGGGAATTCATCTAATTGGTTTGAGGTTATAAAACCAGGGTGGCAGAAGACGGAGAAGAAGGCATCTTACAGGTGTGGGTAGCAGCTCAGTAGACAGAGGTTCTGCCAGTGTGGAACAGACCAAAGTCCGCACGGCTGTGCTGCGACTGACAAAGGGTGCCCACCCAGTGCTGAGTCACTGTTGAGAGAGCAGAGGGGTCCATGATTCTGCTGCCTGAAGTCTTGGCTCGTGGCCGAGCCTTCAAAGACGGGATGGACTGTCAAGTCAGACTCTCTGAAATTGAAATCCAGACTTATTTTCCACCTTCTGATTGTAAGATTTTAGACAGTTTATGTGACCTCTTTCACCCTTGGTATCCACATCTGTAGCATGAGGGTAATTGTCTTTTGGGTTAAATGACTGAACTGCATGTGAAATATTAGAGTGCTGCTTGGAACACAGAGTCTGGCGAGTGTTTGCTCTCCTTCTGCTCATTCACACTCACCTGTGTGCACCGCGTGAGCCTCCTCCCCACCTGCCTCTGAGCAGCTCTGTTTGTTGTCTATTTATGCGCCTCAAGTTAAAGTGCCCCAAACTCCATTCAACAGTTACTTGTGATTCTCAGTACAGCTCCTTCTCTGGTCATCATTTTCTAAGCTTTGTTCAGTACCACCTAGGCAACAAAGTAAATTCATAAACGAATGGTAAGCATCCCTCTTCTCAGCTTCATTCAGTCGCCAGTCCCAGATATATTCTCTTTTTCAAAGAGGTGTGTTCTGTGTGAAATCCTGGTCTGGCCTTCCCTCTCAGTCGCACTGATTTGGCAAGCTTCTGCTCATCTCAAGTTTCGGTCACTCTAACAGTTCCCAAGGTGAGTTCCTGTGAATCTGTTTCACTTCACTGTCACACACATGCACAGCCACACCCGCACCCAGGCCTCTTTTTCGTGCAATGTGGTTATGACTAAATTGTTACATAAATATTGATTAAGATGATTGATATTTTGATCAAAATATTGATATTGACAATTGATTAAATATTGATTAAGACAGTTTACACCATTTACAGATAGTATATCAAATACTTACTATTGCTTTCATTTTATTTGTTGTTTTCCTTGAAGTGAATATTTTGGAGTGCTTTCGTTTGCTTAATATTCTATAGATTTCTCTGATTTATCCTTACCCTCCTGCCCTTTTGTACAGATCTCTCTTCAGTATATTTGACTGTAGCTCTATGATGTTAGCTGGTGTCCTAGAAGTCTTTCTAAGACAGCTCAGTAGACAGAGGTTCTGCCAGTGTGGAACAGACCAAAGTCCGCACGGCTGTGCCGATGCCCCCTTCAAAGACGGGATGGACTGCCCAAAGTCAGACTCTCTGAAATTGAAATCCAGACTTATTTTCCACCTTCTGATTGTAAGATTTTAGACAGTTTATGTGACCTCTTTCACCCTTGGTATCCACATCTGTAGCATGAGGGTAATTGTCTTTTGGGTTAAATGACTGAACTGCATGTGAAATATTAGAGCGCTGCTTGGAACACAGAGTCTGGCGAGTGTTTGCTCTCCTTCTGCTCATTCACACTCACCTGTGTGCACCGCGTGAGCCTCTTCCCCACCTGCCTCTGAGCAGCTCTGTTTGTTGTCTATTTATGCGCCTCAAGTTAAAGTGCCCCAAACTCCATTCAACAGTTGTGATTCTCAGTACAGCTCCTTCTCTGGTCATCATTTTCTAAGCTTTGTTCAGTACCACCTAGGCAACAAAGTAAATCCATAAATGAATGGTAAGCATCCCTCTTCTCAGCTTCATTCAGTCGCCAGTCCCAGATATATTCTCTTTTTCAAAGAGGTGTGTTCTGTGTGAAATCCTGGTCTGGCCTTCCCTCTCAGTCGCACTGATTTGGCAAGCTTCTGCTCATCTCAAGTTTCGGTCACTCTAACAGTTCCCAAGGTGAGTTCCTGTGAATCTGTTTCACTTCACTCTCACACACATGCACAGCCACACCCAACCCAGGCCTCTTTTTCATGCAATGTGGTTAGGACTAAATTGTTAGATAAATATTGATTAAGATGATTGATATTTTGATCAAAATATTGATATTGACAATTGATTAAATATTGATTAAGACAGTTTACACCATTTACAGATAGTATATCAAATACTTACTATTGCTTTCATTTTATTTGTTGTTTTCCTTGAAGTGAATATTTTGGAGTGCTTTCGTTTGCTTTATATTCTATAGATTTCTCTGATTTATCCTTACCCTCCTGCCCTTTTGTACAGATCTCTCTTCAGTATATTTGACTGTAGCTCTATGATGTTAGCTGGTGTCCTAGAAATGTTGCCTTCTTTAAGAAGTCTTTCTAGGAAACCTGTGATCCACTCCAGTATTGGTAGAATGTCCTCTTTATGATCCCTCCTTACCATCTTTCTGGGGATTTGCTTCACCTCTTACCTATGTTAAATCCTCTGTTTTCTGAATTCCACATCTTCCTGTTTCTTGGTTTCTTTCTTCATTTTTGAAAAAATTTTTACCTCTTTTATTGGTTTATTTATTTATTTATTTTCATCCGTTTTTACTCTTTGGCCTGTGTGGGCCTCCCATTGCAGTTCCCTGTCCTGTTGCAGTGCACCCGGCTCTGGGCGCACACGCTCCAGAGCGCCGGCTCGTAATAGGAGACACCGGTCCAGCCGCTCCGTGGCACGTGGGATCTTACCAGGCCATGGATCAAACTGGTGCCCCTTGTACTGCAAGACAGACTCTTTACCCACTGGACCACCAGGGAAGCCCACTTAATTTTTTAAAATATACTTTATTTTTGAACAGCTTTTGATTCATAGAAAAATTGAGAACATAGTACAGAGAATTCCCATATACTGTTAACTCTTTCCCCCATTATTAATATTAACATCGTACATTGTGTTTGTTAAAAGTTAACAAGCCAGTGTTGTTATGTAATCATTAGCTGAAGTCCATACTTTACACAGATTTCCTTACTGTTTACCTAATATCCTTCTTCTGTCCCAGGGTTTCATCAAAGTTATGTTCTATTTCGTTGTTTTGCCTCTTTAGACTCCTCTAGACTATGTCAGCTTTCTTCCGCATTTCTGATAGAGCAAATGCTCCATTAATTTCCTTAGAAAGGGTGCATGGAATACAGATTTTAAAGACATTACATTTTTGAGATTGTTTTAATTTTGCCTTTCTAGTTTATTCACAGTTTAGTAAGGTATGGAATTCTAGTTTAAATGTAACTTTTTCCTCGGACTTTTGAAGCTATTGCACCCCTGTGTTTTTTTGGAATGTGTTGACTCTCTGGATCTATTCAGGGGAAATAGAAATGTTAACAACATCAAAGTTTCTAACCCACAAACATGACGTATCTCTGATTTATTTATATTCTTTTTATTTCGCAGAGCAAGGTTCTGAAGCTTTCATTTTTAGGTTTGCATTAAATTTATTCCTAAATGATTTTAGTTTAATGCTGTTGTAAATGGTATGTTTATCAATTACGTTTTCCAAATTTTTGTTGCTAGCATTTAGAAATGCAGTTTATTTATGTTTAGTGAGTTTATATCTTGAGATCTTGGTATATCTACATAGTCTAATATTTTGGTTTTGTGGATTTTCTACATTGATGATCATATTTTCTGTGAATAATGCTAATTTATCTTCCTTTTATATCTAATGTCATTTTGTTTTGTTTTCATGTCTGATTTCAATAACTAGGTCTTCACCAAATATAGAGAAAATAGGACATTCTGCATTTGTTTCCAATCTTACAGGGAAAGCATTCAGTTTTTACTATTAATTATGTTAAATTTAGACTTTTTTGTATAAATTTCCTTTGCTAAACTGAGAAAGTTCTTTTCTATTCCTGTTTTTCTGAGGTTTTTATGATGAATGGATGTTTCATTTTACCATATGCTTTTTCAGTATCTACTAATCTGATTGTATTATTTTCTCCTTTATTTCATTAATATTGTGAATTATATTGAATGATTTTTCAAGGGTATAACCTTGATTTCCTGTACTGAATCCCACTTAATTATAATGCATCATCATTTTTATAGAACACTGTATTAGACTGGTAATTTTACAAGTGATTTTTATAAAATTTATAGTAGTAATTTATATTAGATTATTAATTTTATAAGTGATTTTTGCCCCTATGTTTACAAGAATATTGGTATGTATTTTTCTTATAATTCTGTCTTATGTAAATATCTAGGCTATGCTGGCCTCGTAAAATGTGTTTGAAAATGTTTTCTCTTTATCTTTTTTCTGAAAGAATTTGCATATCTTGGTATCATTTTTTCATTACATGTTTGATAGAATTAACCGCTGAAGCCATTAGGGTGAAGATGTGAGCATATGTGTGTAAAAGATTCCTTACTAATTCAATTTAATAGATAAAGCATTCTTCACATAATCTGTTTTGTGTAAAGAATCTAGTAATTCTTTGTACTCTTTCAGCTTTTTAATTTTATAAGAAAAAGTCTATATTCGTATGACAATATAGCTATTTCCAACAGGATGATTGACTTGAATAAAATAGCCACCATATTTTAAGTAACAGCTCTAGTAGTCTGTAAATATTTAAAATATTTACTTTTTCTGAAATAATATACATCTATATGATGAATGGCATTTTAAACAAACTAAGATGAAAGTATTTCAGAGTTCACTGAGAAATGAACCATCTCTAAATACGCAGATATCTTAAAGATACTATTTTTGAGAAGAGTTTCAGGAAACCATAAAAAATGACAAATGCCTAGATGTGCACCTCCCAATGATTCAGATAAGAGCAATACAGAACAATAAGAAGAACAACTGAAACTCCATAGAAATATTCACATACAATCCAAAGGCAAAAAAATACTCACACTTCAAAAATAACTGTAAATTAAGAAATAAAAAAGCAAATCCCCGGGAGCAATTTCTCTCACTCTTACTATAGAGACTTCAAGCTTTGGCAGTGAACAAGAACAGGTGGAAAAAGCTGTAGAGAAGAGGGAAGAGTTTAGTTGGGATGGATCTAATTTGATCCAAAACCATAGTCAGAAAGAGTAAATTCATACTAAATGTGAAAAAGAAAAATGTGTCTTGAGAGATCATAGGAAGATATACAGAAAGGGAATGAAAAGGATAGGCAATTTGAAGTGTCACCTTTTGGTACCTTGAGAGAAGAAAAAAAATTAAATTATGAAAATACTGTGTATAGAGTAAAGAAATAATAAACCTATATAACAGAAAGGTCAAATACAGAATAAAATCTGTGTTTTAATGGTCTTAAAAATAAAAAGCTTAAAGATTGAAACAAGTAAAAGAAGAACAAGCAAAATCAAGCAAGGAATGAGTTTCTTCACTGGGTTGGTCTCTCTCCAGTCCCTTCCTGGGAACGATATTCTCTTGAAATCTCACCCAGACTTATGCAGTTGACGGTGAGATCATTATCTTGGCCTCAGTCATGTTTGAAAGATGCATCTCTTTTAACAGAATACTAAATTAAAAGTATGGACAGTGAGCAGCAGATATTGAGTCTTTTCCTTTCCCTCATTTTCTCCTCATTTTGGACTCTAGTAGCTCAGAATACCTGTTGAGTAACCTTCGGTGAAGGGTGATAATGTTCATGCCTGCCACATGTTGACACTGGTAGTTATGGAAGTAGGTACTTAGATAAGACATACATAATTTCATGTGATCTGAGGTCTATTGGGGTGGGGGAGATACAGACAGAACACTCTGACATAAATTGCAGCAGTTTTTTTCTTTGATCCATCTCCCAGAGCAATAAAAATAAAACCAAAAACAAACAAATGGGACCTACTTAAACTCAAAGGCTTTTGCACAGCAGATGAAACAAAATGAAAAGACAACCCACGGAGTAGGAGAAAATATTTGCAAATGATGTGACTGATAAGGGATTAGTCTCCAAAATTTACAAACAACGCATGACACTTAACAGCATCAAAACAAACAACCCAGTCAACAAATGGGAAGAAAACCTAATTGGACATTTCCCAAAGAAGACATACAGAAGAGCAAGAGGTGCATGAAAAGATATTCAGCATCAACTAATTATTAGAGAAATGCAAACCAAAACTACAGTGAGATCACCTCATACCAGTAAGAATGGCCATCATCATAAAGTCTACAAACAGTAAATTCTGGAGAAGGTGTAGAGAAAAGAGAACCCTCCTACTCTGTTGGAGAGAATGTAAATTGGTGCAGCCACTATGGAGAACAGTGTGGAGGTTCCTTAAGAAACTAAAAATAAAGCTACCGTATGATCCCTCAGTCTCAATCCTGGGCACATATCCAAAGGAAAACGTGGTTTGAAAGGATACAGGCACCCCAGGGTTCATTGCAGTGCTGTTTACAATAGCCAAGTCATGGAAGCAACTCAGATGTCCATCAACAGAGGGGTGGATCAAGAAGGTGTGATACATTTCAATGGAATATTACTCAGCCACAAAAAAGAATGAAATAATGCCATTCATAGCAACATCAGTGGATTTGGAGATTATCATACTAAGTGAAGTGAGAGAGAGAGACATATCCTATGATACTGCATAATATGCAGAATCTAAAAACAAATGACACAAAAAAAACTTATTTATAAAACAGTAATAGACTCACAGACTCAGAGAGTGAACTTTGATATACAGGAAGAAAGGGCTGGAGGGAGAGATTTATTGGAAGCTTGGGGTTGACATATACATAAATATATATTTAAAATAGGTTACCAACAAGCACCTACTGTAGAGCACAGGGAACTCTTGTCAATACTCTGTAATAACCTAAATGGAAAAAGAATTTGAAAAGAATAGATAACATGTATATCTATAGCTGAATCACTCTGCTGTACACCTGAAACTAACATTGTTAGTCAACTATACTCCAATATAAAATTTCTAAAATGTCTGGAAGGATAAAGACCAAAGTATTATCTTTGAGAGAGAAGATGTAGAGGACTTGATGTTTTTATTTAATATATTTTTCAATGATTTGCAATTTCAACAATGAATACATAATACTTTTATTGTTAAGGTATCAGTAAAAGCACTAAAAGTTCATTTCAAGATGTTCCTGTGATACATTTTCTCAAATGTATCTAAATATAAATAGGTCTCGATTAAATTTTAAAAAATAAATTCAATGTGCCATTTACTACCAGATTAAAGACAAGAGGGCCACATGATGATGAATGCTGGCAGCTTCTAAAAGTGAGCCCCAGCTGACAGCCAGCACGAAAATGGAGCTTTTAAGTCAACAAGTTTATGGTAATTTATTATACATCCATAAATTCTTTTTTTTTTTTTTTTGGCCACTTCTATTGATCTTTCATTTATCTATTTCCATCCATCTTTGTTCCTTGGCCTGCATGGGCCTCCCATCACAGTGGCCTCTCTTGTCACAGAGCACCAGCTCTGGGCACATGCGCTCCAGAGCTCCAGGTCAGTAGTTGGACACATCAGTCCAGCCGCAACGCGCACATGGGATCTTCCCAGGCCAGGGATCAAACCGGTGCCCCTTGCACTGCAAGGCGGTGTCCTTACCCACTGGACCACCAGGGAAGTCCCCATCCATAAATTCTTAATGTGAACTAATTCTTAGAGAAGGACATTGAGTCTGAAAGGTACCAAAGTCAACTTTTTAATGAAGGATGTAAAGACAGGCTCAATAATTTCTTCCCTAAGGAGCCTGATCAAACATTGATCCTAAATGAGACTCATTTTTAAAGCTTCCAAAGAGGTTGCTGAGATCCACAGAGAATAAGATGCATTCACGCTGTTAGCCAACTGCTGGTTTGGAGAGAAAAAGAAGTTGCACTTGCCTAGCCTTGAAGACATTATATACAAATCCACTAAAAGATCAGTGTTGTCTCCTGCATCGTCAGAACCTTTGTATCCTTCAGGTCAGTGAAGGGAAAAGAACACTTAAGACCTGGGAGACTTCAGGTGGAAGGAAGTTGGGGCGGGGGGGGAGGATCTTCTCTGATGTTTTCATTCCCACCACTATAGTAGTGTAGAGGTGTGGGAGGTCACCTGCCGTTCTTAAACCATTGTGATTTTGAGGTAAGATTGGATGAAGGGAATGGGTAGGAAACATGCAGACTCATAAGGGACAGTCTCAGCACTTTCACTAAGTCTAGAGCTGAGTTTCTGAAAGTAAGAGGGAGGGACCCTGATGCTGGGAAAGATTGACAGCAAAAAGAGAAGGGAGCGACAGAGGATGCAGTGTTTAGATACATCACTGATTCAATGGATATGAATTTGAGCAAACTCCAGAAGATAGTGGAGCGCAGAGGAAACTGGTGTCCTGCAGCCCATATGGTCTCAGAGTCGGACACAACTTAGTAACTGAGCAAGAAGGAGAGAATGAGTTGAGCAGTGGACACAATGGGTATCACACTGACTTCTCTGTCCATGCTGCAGGAATTTCCGCAGGAAGTGTCCCAAGGACCAGTCTGGACTCCTTTGCTAGCTTTCTGTAAGACGTTGGCAAGCCTATGCATCTCTTTAAGGTACTGTTCCCTTATCTCTCAGATGTGAACATCACTTTGGGACTCTACTAGACTTTATCCTGAATTGTTTCAGCCCAGGAAAGGTGAGGAGTTGCAGCTGAGATATAAAACACAGAAGATGAGAGAAAACATGGACAGATGAGGGAAGAAAGCTAAAAGATAGGAAGCCGTCACTCTGGCTCTTCTTCTAGAGTGCTGTCCTAGCAGTTACACTTGAGCCCCAGTGGAACACGTCCTCAGTCTGGAAACAAAGGATATGAGTCCCTTCTTGATATGACCTTCTTCTCTCGTTTCCTCCTGGATCACACCCCTTACCTATAATGGCTGTGGAAAATGACTCTTCAGTAACTGAGTTCATCTTGGTAGGATTTACAGACATGACTCAACCCCAGTTACCCTTCTTTTTCTTCTTCCTGTTGAACTATATGGTCACTGTGGTAGGGAATCTGAGCTTAATTACTCTGATATGCCTGAACGCTCATCTTCATACTCCCATGTATTTCTTCATCTTCAACCTATCCTTTATAGATCTCTGCCACTCTTTGGTCATTACCCCTAAACTGCTGATGAGCTTTGTGTCAGAAAACATCATCTCCTTTGAAGGATGCGTGACTCAGTTGTTTTTTTTCTGTTTCTTTGTCCATTCTGAGTGCTATGTGTTGACTTCATGGCTTATGATCAGCAAAGGTAAGATTGGATGAAGGGAATGGGTAGGAAACATGACAGAGGTTTTGCAGTGAGTTTCTGAAAGTAAGAGGAGGGACCCTGATGCTGGGAAAGATTGACAGCAAAAAGAGAAGGGAGCGACAGAGGATGCAGTGTTTAGATACATCACTGATTCAATGGATATGAATTTGAGCAAACTCCAGAAGATAGTGGAGCGCAGAGGAAACTGGTGTCCTGCAGCCCATATGGTCTCAGAGTCGGACACAACTTAGTAACTGAGCAAGAAGGAGAGAATGAGTTGAGCAGTGGACACAATGGGTATCACACTGACTTCTCTGTCCATGCTGCAGGAATTTCCGCAGGAAGTGTCCCAAGGACCAGTCTGGACTCCTTTGCTAGCTTTCTGTAAGACGTTGGCAAGCCTATGCATCTCTTTAAGGTACTGTTCCCTTATCTCTCAGATGTGAACATCACTTTGGGACTCTACTAGACTTTATCCTGAATTGTTTCAGCCCAGGAAAGGTGAGGAGTTGCAGCTGAGATATAAAACACAGAAGATGAGAGAAAACATGGACAGATGAGGGAAGAAAGCTAAAAGATAGGAAGCCGTCACTCTGGCTCTTCTTCTAGAGTGCTGTCCTAGCAGTTACACTTGAGCCCCAGTGGAACACGTCCTCAGTCTGGAAACAAAGGATATGAGTCCCTTCTTGATATGACCTTCTTCTCTCGTTTCCTCCTGGATCACACCCCTTACCTATAATGGCTGTGGAAAATGACTCTTCAGTAACTGAGTTCATCTTGGTAGGATTTACAGACATGACTCAACCCCAGTTACCCTTCTTTTTCTTCTTCCTGTTGAACTATATGGTCACTGTGGTAGGGAATCTGAGCTTAATTACTCTGATATGCCTGAACGCTCATCTTCATACTCCCATGTATTTCTTCATCTTCAACCTATCCTTTATAGATCTCTGCCACTCTTTGGTCATTACCCCTAAACTGCTGATGAGCTTTGTGTCAGAAAACATCATCTCCTTTGAAGGATGCGTGACTCAGTTGTTTTTTTTCTGTTTCTTTGTCCATTCTGAATGCTATGTGTTGACTTCCATGGCTTATGATCGGTATGTGGCCATCTGTAAGCCCCTTTGGTACACAATCACTATGTCCCCTCAGGTCTGTTCTCTGCTGATGTTTGGTTCATATGCAATGGGGTTAGCTGGTGCCATGGTCCACACAGGGGACATGGTTAGATTGTCCTTTTGTAATTCTAGCGTCATCAACCATTACATGTGTGACGTCTTTCCCCTCCTTCAGTTGTCCTGCAGCCGCACCAATACCAATGAGTTGGTGGAGTCCATTATTGTGGGCACAGTTGTGATAATATCTAGCTTCATTATTTTAGTTTCTTATGCTTTGATCCTTTCCAGTATCCTCCACATCTCATCTGCTCGGAGTTGGTCCAAAGCCTGCAGTACTTGTGCCTCCCACATAATAACTATTGCCATCTTCTATGGTTCAGGATTGCTCACACATCTCAAGACCTCTTCAAATGGTTCTGTGGGCCAGGGGAAGTTTTTCTCAGTATTTTATACCAATATAGTCCCTATGCTGAACCCTCTTATCTATAGTCTAAGGAACAAGGATGTCAAATTTGCTGTAAAGAAAACCCTGAAGAGAATTGCAAGCTAAGCAGAACTAGATGTGTGCATGTGTGTGAGAGTGTGTTTCCACATGATTTTCTTTAAAACAAGGTTTTTGCCTAGGAGCCTTTTTTTAGTCTAATCGTTCAATTTAAATAGGCAAATATTATTGAGTCTCGTGATTGTTCTCAGTTCCATGCTTAATCACTGAATGAGCTTTATCTTAACAGCAGCCTCTAGACTCATTACTTCTTTTCAGGCCATCTCCTACTTTGCCCTTCCATGTACTCTTCACTCACAGGCGTGGCTGTGGAATGCTCTCTGATTAGGCCACTCCTCTTTGTTTTCCCTAGAAGCAATGTTTATAGGGGCCATTCTGCGTTTAACTATTTGAGGGATTTCTGCTGTGTAACATAAATTTTCTAGAATTTCAGAGCTCTTTTACTCATGTTTTCTATAGTACTGCATTTTCAAACTCAGCAAAGCTTCAGTGGTATTTGTGAGATATTTATGCTTAATCAACAGGGATCACAAGTATTCACTTATAAGGCTAAGTATGGAATATGTTAATACAAAGTAGGAATGAGAAAATGAAGCTAATTACTTTAATTTAGTCTGACTTGTTATAATAGTAATAGCATCAAGGATACAATATCTTTTATATGTATATATGCATGTGTTGTGTGAGCTCAGTCTTTGTATCAGACTGTCATAATCTTGTTTACATATCTACCTAAAAATACTGCCTACTGTTTATTTCCTGCAGCCGCACCAATACCAATGAGTTGGTGGAGTCCATTATTGTGGGCACAGTTGTGATAATATCTAGCTTCATTATTTTAGTTTCTTATGCTTTGATCCTTTCCAGTATCCTCCACATCTCATCTGCTCGGAGTTGGTCCAAAGCCTGCAGTACTTGTGCCTCCCACATAATAACTATTGCCATCTTCTATGGTTCAGGATTGCTCACACATCTCAAGACCTCTTCAAATGGTTCTGTGGGCCAGGGGAAGTTTTTCTCAGTATTTTATACCAATATAGTCCCTATGCTGAACCCTCTTATCTATAGTCTAAGGAACAAGGATGTCAAATTTGCTGTAAAGAAAACCCTGAAGAGAATTGCAAGCTAAGCAGAACTAGATGTGTGCATGTGTGTGAGAGTGTGTTTCCACATGATTTTCTTTAAAACAAGGTTTTTGCCTAGGAGCCTTTTTTTAGTCTAATCGTTCAATTTAAATAGGCAAATATTATTGAGTCTCGTGATTGTTCTCAGTTCCATGCTTAATCACTGAATGAGCTTTATCTTAACAGCAGCCTCTAGACTCATTACTTCTTTTCAGGCCATCTCCTACTTTGCCCTTCCATGTACTCTTCACTCACAGGCGTGGCTGTGGAATGCTCTCTGATTAGGCCACTCCTCTTTGTTTTCCCTAGAAGCAATGTTTATAGGGGCCATTCTGCGTTTAACTATTTGAGGGATTTCTGCTGTGTAACATAAATTTTCTAGAATTTCAGAGCTCTTTTACTCATGTTTTCTATAGTACTGCATTTTCAAACTCAGCAAAGCTTCAGTGGTATTTGTGAGATATTTATGCTTAATCAACAGGGATCACAAGTATTCACTTATAAGGCTAAGTATGGAATATGTTAATACAAAGTAGGAATGAGAAAATGAAGCTAATTACTTTAATTTAGTCTGACTTGTTATAATAGTAATAGCATCAAGGATACAATATCTTTTATATGTATATATGCATGTGTTGTGTGAGCTCAGTCTTTGTATCAGACTGTCATAATCTTGTTTACATATCTACCTAACCAAATAGAGTTCGACTGCCTACTGTTTACTCCTTTCTCCTGCACATGATTAAACTAGAATCTGGAAATATAAATATTCATGAAATTAATAGCTTGAACTTGTTTGATACAGGTTTTTCTCTAAAGCGAACTAGGAACTTCCCTGACTGTTCAGTGGTTAAGACTCTGCCCTTCTGCTCCAGATGCTGCAGGTGTGATCCCTGGTCAGGGAATGAAAATCCCTCATGCTGTGTGAAGCAGATTTATGTTAGTGAAAATGTTACTTTATGTTAGTAAAAATTTTCATTTTTTTCAGAAAATGAGTTTCCTTAAAATCTGTGCCTATAACTCTCCAAAGCTAAAAAAAAGAGTATGGTTTGATAGGATAGAAAGAAATGCGTTCTTTTGTCAGTTTGAAGTACAACCTGTTGCATTACTGATAAAGCAGGTCTGGTGATCATGGAATTCCTCAGCTTTTGCTTTTTCCTGAGTCTATTGCAATACTGATGTCTTTTCAAATTGTCTTCTGTTTCAAGTAGCCAGCACTCATGTTTGCAACGTAACATGTTCCACCTGAAGAATTTTAGGTCCCTTTTGGAAAAAAGAGCTGTTTGGTTTGGTTACAACATAAATTAAGCAAAGCATGCAATTTTGCCTTCAGAAACTAAGATAAAATAGGGATATGCTGTACTACTTATTATATACATGAAATTGAAAATCTGTTTTCAAAATGTAAAGTATGTCTACGTTAATAGTTGTTGTTTAGTTGCCAAGTCGTATCTGACTCTTTTGTAACCCCTTAGACTGTAGCCCACTAGGCTCCTCTGTCTATGGCAATTCCCAGGCAAGAATACTGGAGTGGGTTTTCATTTCCTTCTCCAGGGGATCTTCTCTTCACAGGCATCAAACCTGCGTCTCCTGTGTTGGCAGGTAGTTTCTTTACCACTGAGCCACCAGGGATGCCCCATGCCTATGTTGGTAGAAGGTAATAAAACCAAGTAATTGAATTAGTTGTGCCTGCAAAGCAACTATGCCATTTTTAGAACACAAAATGTATTGATAAGTGGAAAAACCCTCCTGTGTGTGTCTCAGTCTTTGTATCAGACTAAAAAAAAGTTCGACTGCCTACTGTTTACTCCTTTCTCCTGCACATGATTAAACTAGAATCTGGAAATATAAATATTCATGAAATTAATAGCTTGAACTTGTTTGATACAGGTTTTTCTCTAAAGCGAACTAGGAACTTCCCTGACTGTTCAGTGGTTAAGACTCTGCCCTTCTGCTCCAGATGCTGCAGGTGTGATCCCTGGTCAGGGAATGAAAATCCCTCATGCTGTGTGAAGCAGATTTATGTTAGTGAAAATGTTACTTTATGTTAGTAAAAATTTTCATTTTTTTCAGAAAATGAGTTTCCTTAAAATCTGTGCCTATAACTCTCCAAAGCTAAAAAAAAGAGTATGGTTTGATAGGATAGAAAGAAATGCGTTCTTTTGTCAGTTTGAAGTACAACCTGTTGCATTACTGATAAAGCAGGTCTGGTGATCATGGAATTCCTCAGCTTTTGCTTTTTCCTGAGTCTATTGCAATACTGATGTCTTTTCAAATTGTCTTCTGTTTCAAGTAGCCAGCACTCATGTTTGCAATGTAACATGTTCCACCTGAAGAATTTTAGGTCCCTTTTGGAAAAAAGAGCTGTTTGGTTTGGTTACAACATAAATTAAGCAAAGCATGCAATTTTGCCTTCAGAAACTAAGATAAAATAGGGATATGCTGTACTACTTATTATATACATGAAATTGAAAATCTGTTTTCAAAATGTAAAGTATGTCTACGTTAATAGTTGTTGTTTAGTTGCCAAGTCGTATCTGACTCTTTTGTAACCCCTTAGACTGTAGCCCACTAGGCTCCTCTGTCTATGGCAATTCCCAGGCAAGAATACTGGAGTGGGTTTTCATTTCCTTCTCCAGGGGATCTTCTCTTCACAGGCATCAAACCTGCGTCTCCTGTGTTGGCAGGTAGTTTCTTTACCACTGAGCCACCAGGGATGCCCCATGCCTATGTTGGTAGAAGGTAATAAAACCAAGTAATTGAATTAGTTGTGCCTGCAAAGCAACTATGCCATTTTTAGAACACAAAATGTATTGATAAGTGGAAAAACCCTCCTATACTACTGTTCCAGTCTGGTCTGGCTGCTATTGGGCTAACTGCACAGTTGTCATCCTGGGAATTCACAAGTGTTCTGAATTTACTCTTTCCTGAATCCTAAGGCTTACTCATTCTCTAGTTGTATCTCAAGAAATGGGACATACAAGACAAGAAGCAGGTTAAATCAGAGTGCATATAGAATGCTATCATTTCTATAATATCAGTGGGATAATATATATGACATATATATAGTGTTAATTTATAATACACCTACTTAAAATTTTTTGTACAAACGTCCAAAAATGTATTTGATCAGTCTCTTTCTGATGAATAACAAGGTTAATCCAACTCTTTTGTTATTACCAAAAAACTGAAATTAATAAACCAGTACATAAATAGCTAGTCATGTGTATAAGTTTTTAGAGTGCATTTATTAGGCCTAAGGATATATATATATATGTGTATGTGCATGTCTCTCTCTCTCTCTCTCTCTCTATATATATATATGTATATATGTAAATATGATGAGTATTTTCCAGTTTCCTTATTTCTTTTACTGTACTAAATTGCCTCTCAGTGCAAATCCTTCCTTCTGTACTGTACTGGGTTAAGCCTCTGGATATTATATTTCTAATTTACTAGCTGGCTTACTATTTGGTTCCATCAGTATCCAGTGCTGCTGCCAGAGATAAAAGTGTCTTAAAGTATGAAAACAAATTGAAACAAGTCTAAGGAAAATGACCTAAATTTTCTTGGCATCAATTTAATCACATGCAAGGAAGAAACAGCAAGTGCTCCACTTCCAAATGTCATATTGAATATTATGTAAATAAACCACTAGCCAGAGTTGAAAATATAAGTTCACTCTTTCAATAATTATGAGAAAACAAGTGTGTGGGCATGTATCTTGGAGGATAATCTTCCATTCAGAGTCATGTTGATGAGATTCAGTGCCCAGTTTCCCACTGCCAAATCCATGTAGGAGAGAAACACCTCCCCCATGTCCCTAGGCTCACAGCAAAGAGACATATTGGTAGAAGGTAATAAAACCAAGTAATTGAATTAGTTGTCCCAAAGCAACTATGCCATTTTAGAACACAAAATGTATTGATAAGTGGAAAAACCCTCCTATACTACTGTTCCAGTCTGGTCTGGCTGCTATTGGGCTAACTGCACAGTTGTCATCCTGGGAATTCACAAGTGTTCTGAATTTACTCTTTCCTGAATCCTAAGGCTTACTCATTCTCTAGTTGTATCTCAAGAAATGGGACATACAAGACAAGAAGCAGGTTAAATCAGAGTGCATATAGAATGCTATCATTTCTATAATATCAGTGGGATAATATATATGACATATATATAGTGTTAATTTATAATACACCTACTTAAAATTTTTTGTACAAACGTCCAAAATGTATTTGATCAGTCTCTTTCTGATGAATAACAAGGTTAATCCAACTCTTTTGTTATTACCAAAAAACTGAAATTAATAAACCAGTACATAAATAGCTAGTCATGTGTATAAGTTTTTAGAGTGCATTTATTAGGCCTAAGGATATATATATATATGTGTATGTGCATGTCTCTCTCTCTCTCTCTCTATATATATATATATGTATATATGTAAATATGATGAGTATTTTCCAGTTTCCTTATTTCTTTTACTGTACTAAATTGCCTCTCAGTGCAAATCCTTCCTTTTGTACTGTACTGGGTTAAGCCTCTGGATATTATATTTCTAATTTACTAGCTGGCTTACTATTTGGTTCCATCAGTATCCAGTGCTGCTGCCAGAGATAAAAGTGTCTTAAAGTATGAAAACAAATTGAAACAAGTCTAAGGAAAATGACCTAAATTTTCTTGGCATCAATTTAATCACATGCAAGGAAGAAACAGCAAGTGCTCCACTTCCAAATGTCATATTGAATATTATGTAAATAAACCACTAGCCAGAGTTGAAAATATAAGTTCACTCTTTCAATAATTATGAGAAAACAAGTGTGTGGGCATGTATCTTGGAGGATAATCTTCCATTCAGAGTCATGTTGATGAGATTCAGTGCCCAGTTTCCCACTGCCAAATCCATGTAGGAGAGAAACACCTCCCCCATGTCCCTAGGCTCACAGCAAAGAGACATATTGACCTGGACTCAGCCAATTTCATGCTTCCATCTGAAAAATTAATCTAAGGCGAATGATATGAATTCAGCAGGACAGCTGAGAGACATTTCGGTGGCTTCAGCAGTGTTCAGGGCCCATATAAAGAGCAAGAGGCATTGTGGGAAGAATGTTCCTACTAAAATACACCGTGCTCTTGGCCACTGGGTTGCCTTGGTTCTGCCTTTTCTCCAAATATAGTTTGACAGTCTCATACCAAGTGCCTGCCTCAGTATTCTTCCTATAAATTCCTAGAGTCACTTGCTTATCACCATAAACCCTGAGGACAGTTTTTACCCCTGCATCCATATATGCAAATCATGGACAAACTGGCAAAAACATGTATAGTATATGAAAAGTTAAGCATTGTGAAAACTGGTTTTCATGTGTCTTGATTCATGTAACATCAACCTCATATACTACAATTTGGGGGTTTTGCCAAACTGTTATAAATGAGTTACATACAAGTTTTGCTTTATATTAAAACGGTTGAGAAAATAGTGTAAGAAAGACTTAGTTCACCTGGATTGTCTAATTTAAACTACTTTCAAATCACATTCTCAGGATGTCTGGTGATAACACTGTGGCACTTTGGTGCCCAGCGAAATTCAACATAGTGTTGATTTAACTCACTATGGACTATAGAGCCCACAATGTTTATTCAGGATTAAATGTAGAGCAGGAAAGAATTAATAAACAAAACAGTAAGTACTTGTTGTTTATTGTCTCTCAGCTCCATACGTTTTTTCTCCTATGTATTTCTAAGGCTAAAAACTTGTGACCTACATATCCAAAACACCCCTAACATCTTGATACAATGCCAAATAGTTTAAACATGTCCCTTGTCCAAGAAAATCTGATAGGTTGTAGTGGAATATGATCAGTATTCATACCCACAGGATAATAGGCACACTGGTACCCAAGCATTTAAGGTTGGCTTAAGAGGGTGGAAGACTTAATGGAGAAAGTAATGTTTAAACAGAGAACAAAAGAAGGAAATGAGTCAACTGAACAAAGTAGAAGTGTGTACTGTTGGGTGAGAAGTGTGGGGACAGCACAAGGAGAGCATATTCGACGGTGGCAGAGTATGACAGAATGCAAAGCACTCCAAGGAGAGCGTAAGCACGTGGTGGAATTTATATGGCAGTTACAAATTAGAATTGTAAGGAAATACTATAAAATGTTAGCAGCAGTTCCTTATGTCTAAGGTGAGGCCTGGAGCTTAGGGTGAGCACCTACTCAGCCCCAGCAGGAGCTGTCATATAGTTAGGGTCAGCGGTGGCTCACCACAGGGTCAGGGGCACGGGCAGCAGCAGTCCTGGGAGGTGCCCCTTGGTGTGAGCCTCCCTGGAGGTAACCATTGACCCTACCCTAGAGCCTGTACTCCAGGCCTGGGTCACCTTAGGTCACAAAACTAACAGGGAGGAAGCACAGCTCCAGCCATCAGCCAGCAGAGAGCAAACAAGTGGACTAAAGTTTTACGGAGCATGGCCCTGCCCACCAGAGCAAGGCCCAGTTCTACCCCACACCAGTCCCTCTGATCCAGAAGCTTGTGCAAGCCTCTGAGACAGCCTCATCCACCAGAGGACAGACAGCAGAAGCAAGCACTATAATCCTGCAGCCTCCAGAACAAAAACCAGTATCACAGAAAGTTATTCAAAATGAAAATGCAGAGGATTATGTCCCAGGTGAAAGAATAAGATAAAACCCCAGAAAAACAACTAGATGAAATACAGATGTGCAACCTTCCAGAAAATAGTTCAAAATAATGATAGTGAAGATGATCCAAGATCTTGGAAAAAGAGTCAAGGATTGAGGGGAGGGCTTCCCTGATGGTCCAGTGGATAAAGACACCGCCTTGCAGTGCAAGGGGCGCCGGTTCGATCCCTGGCCTGGGAAGATCCCACATGCCGTGGAGTGGCTGGAATAATGTGTCCAACTACTGAGCCAGAGTTCTGGAGCCATGCACCCAGAGTCAGTGCCCTGCGGTGAGAGAGGCCACTGCAATGGATGGATGAAAGTAGGTGAATGAAAGAACAAAAGAAGGAAATGAGTCAACTGAACAAAGTAGAAGTGTGTACTGTTGGGTGAGAAGTGTGGGGACAGCACAAGGAGAGCATATTCGACGGTGGCAGAGTATGACAGAATGCAAAGCACTCCAAGGAGAGCGTAAGCACGTGGTGGAATTTATATGGCAGTTACAAATTAGAATTGTAAGGAAATACTATAAAATGTTAGCAGCAGTTCCTTATGTCTAAGGTGAGGCCTGGAGCTTAGGGTGAGCACCTACTCAGCCCCAGCAGGAGCTGTCATATAGTTAGGGTCAGCGGTGGCTCACCACAGGGTCAGGGGCACGGGCAGCAGCAGTCCTGGGAGGTGCCCCTTGGTGTGAGCCTCCCTGGAGGTAACCATTGACCCTACCCTAGAGCCTGTACTCCAGGCCTGGGTCACCTTAGGTCACAAAACTAACAGGGAGGAAGCACAGCTCCAGCCATCAGCCAGCAGAGAGCAAACAAGTGGACTAAAGTTTTACGGAGCATGGCCCTGCCCACCAGAGCAAGGCCCAGTTCTACCCCACACCAGTCCCTCTGATCCAGAAGCTTGTGCAAGCCTCTGAGACAGCCTCATCCACCAGAGGACAGACAGCAGAAGCAAGCACTATAATCCTGCAGCCTCCAGAACAAAAACCAGTATCACAGAAAGTTATTCAAAATGAAAATGCAGAGGATTATGTCCCAGGTGAAAGAATAAGATAAAACCCCAGAAAAACAACTAGATGAAATACAGATGTGCAACCTTCCAGAAAATAGTTCAAAATAATGATAGTGAAGATGATCCAAGATCTTGGAAAAAGAGTCAAGGATTGAGGGGAGGGCTTCCCTGATGGTCCAGTGGATAAAGACACCGCCTTGCAGTGCAAGGGGCGCCGGTTCGATCCCTGGCCTGGGAAGATCCCACATGCCGTGGAGTGGCTGGAATAATGTGTCCAACTACTGAGCCAGAGTTCTGGAGCCATGCACCCAGAGTCAGTGCCCTGCGGTGAGAGAGGCCACTGCAATGGATAGATGAAAGTAGGTGAATGAAAGACCAATAGAAGTAGCCAAAAAAAAATGAGATTGAAGAGATGCAATAAATATTTAATAAAGACCTGGAAGAACTAAAGAACAGGCAGAGATGAACAATATAGTAACTGAATTGAAAAATACACTAGAAAGAATCAATAGTAGAAAAACTGAGGCAGATAAATGGATAAGTATGACCTGGAAGACAGAATGCTGGAAATCACTGGTGTGAAACAGAATAAAGAAAAACAAGGGAAAGAAGTGAAGACCATCTGAGAGACCCCTGAGACAACATTAAACAGACCAATATTCGTATTATAGGGGTTTCAGAAGGATGAGAGAGAGAAAGGACTTGATAAAATATTTGAAGACATAATAGCTGACAAATCCCTAACTTGGGAAAGGAAACATCCCCAAGTCCAGGAAGCATAGAGAATCCCAGGCAAGATAAACCCAAGAAAATCATGCTGAGACATATAATAATCAAACTGACAAAAATTAAAGACAAAAATAACATATTAAAAGCAGCAAGGGAAAAATGATAAATAACATACAAGGGCACTCCCATAAGGTTAACAGCTGACTTCTCAGCAGAAACTCTGCAAACTGAAAGGTAACGGCATGATATATTTTATTAGTACAGATTGATGAAGTTATATTCAGACAACTTAGGCTCAGTGTTTAGAACCACAGAGTTTAAATGTCTCTTACATAGCCATGTGAAAGAAAGAGAAAAACAATGAAAGTGGCCACCATCCAGAGCAGCAGATGTGTGTGGGAGGTGGGAAAGGAGGGACCAAGGGAGTGGAATTCTGTGTCAGGGGCTGGTAACAGCTTTGGAACTGAATGTGGCTGTACTCCCGTGGGCTGGGATGTGAGCTCTGGCGAGAGAGGAAAGCAGACACATCCACAAATGCTCATGGGCAGGAGCAACTGATCTCTGCAGGGCGGGGTCTCCTCCAGTCTGGCAGTGGGGAGGGTGCAGGAGGGGTAGGGTTCCACCAGTGAGATGACTGACTCCTGAGCACAAGGAGATCTTTCCAGAGATGTCCAGAAGCTCTTAAGAGAATTTCACTGGAGTTGAATCCCAGCATTAGCTAGTGGAAGTACAAGCAGGTGGAATTCAGAGACTGTCCGGTGCAACTGCCCCCATTCATGGTGAAATACCTTCTAAGACGTTTCTGGAAAATGGGCATTCAGCTTCTTCAGTTATTTCTAGTCATGACCACTTAGAATTTCAGATGATAGATATCATGACTTTGACAAAATCCCAGACTCTCTTAAATGAGTGCAAACCACCCTCAAAACCCATAGACCCTTTAAAGTGTTGCAAAGCAGTAAAATAATAATTGTTTTTTAAATTTACAGAATATTAAGTTCCTATGGGGTGGAGGATTATCATTTAAAAATTCATGACGGGCTTCCCCTGGTAAGGGGCGCCGGTTCGATCCCTGGCCTGGGAAGATCCCACGTGCTGCGGAGCGGCTGGACTGATGTGTCCGATCACCGAGCCGGAGCTCTGGAGCGCATGCGCCCAGAGCCGGCGCTCTGCAACAACAGACGCCACGGCAATGGAAGGCCCGCAGGAGCCCAAGAACAAAGACGGATGAAAACAGAGAAATGAAAGACCAATAGAAGTGGCCCGCCCACTCCCCTCCCTCCCCAACCTGACCCCACCCAAAAATAAATAAATAAATAAATCTTTAAAAAAAAAAGAATTCATGACACTTTTCTTGCTCTCTAGAAATATACCTTAACTTAGAGAGGAGACAGATATTCCAATCACATTGCTGTTAGAGGGCCAGTATGTACAGAATTTTA
Source organism: Tragulus kanchil (assembly GCA_022376925.1). Classification (NCBI taxonomy): domain Eukaryota; kingdom Metazoa; phylum Chordata; class Mammalia; order Artiodactyla; family Tragulidae; genus Tragulus; species Tragulus kanchil. The sequence goes on from JAIOJX010000006.1 coordinate 153,547,782, forward strand.
AAACTCCTGTATTTGTTTTACAAAAAATTGTATAAATTTTTATTGTGATAGTTATAAATTTCTTAATGTGATTTTTAAATATGAAACAAGAAAAGCCAAGATACAGCGCTCAAGAAAAACTTTTCTTTTTTATATTGACCTCTTTTATTGATTTTTTTATTTATTTATTTTTCATCCATCTTTATTCTTCAACCTGTGGTTGGGCCTCCCATTGCAGGTGGCCTCTCTTTATTTGACACATCGGTCCAGCCGCTCCGCGTACCTGGGATTTTCCCAGGCCAGGATTGAACCCATGCCTCTGACTCCTGAGCAAGGATTTGAGATTCCAGAAGCTCTTAAGAGAATTTCACTGGAGTTGAATCCCAGCATTAGCTAGTGGAAGTACAAGCAGGTGGAATTCAGAGACTGTCCGGTGCAACTGCCCCCATTCATGGTGAAATACCTTCTAAGACGTTTCTGGAAAATGGGCATTCAGCTTCTTCAGTTATTTCTAGTCATGACCACTTAGAATTTCAGATGATAGATATCATGACTTTGACAAAATCCCAGACTCTCTTAAATGAGTGCAAACCACCCTCAAAACCCATAGACCCTTTAAAGTGTTGCAAAGCAGTAAAATAATAATTGTTTTTAATTCACAGAATATTAAGTTCCTATGGGGTGGAGGATTATCATTTAAAAATTCATGACGGGCTTCCCCTGGTAAGGGGCGCCGGTTCGATCCCTGGCCTGGGAAGATCCCACGTGCTGCGGAGCGGCTGGACTGATGTGTCCGATCACCGAGCCGGAGCTCTGGAGCGCATGCGCCCAGAGCCGGCGCTCTGCAACAACAGACGCCACGGCAATGGAAGGCCCGCAGGAGCCCAAGAACAAAGACGGATGAAAACAGAGAAATGAAAGACCAATAGAAGTGGCCCGCCCACTCCCCTCCCTCCCCAACCTGACCCCACCCAAAAATAAATAAATAAATAAATCTTTAAAAAAAAAAGAATTCATGACACTTTTCTTGCTCTCTAGAAATATACCTTAACTTAGAGAGGAGACAGATATTCCAATCACATTGCTGTTAGAGGGCCAGTATGTACAGAATTTTAAAACTCCTGTATTTGTTTTACAAAAAATTGTATAAATTTTTATTGTGATAGTTATAAATTTCTTAATGTGATTTTTAAATATGAAACAAGAAAAGCCAAGATACAGCGCTCAAGAAAAACTTTTCTTTTTTATATTGACCTCTTTTATTGATTTTTTTATTTATTTATTTTTCATCCATCTTTATTCTTCAACCTGTGTGGGCCTCCCATTGCAGTGGCCTCTCTCATTGCAGAGCCCTGGCTCTGGACACATGCACTCCAGAGTGCTGGCTTGTCATTTGACACATCGGTCCAGCCGCTCCGCGGTACCTGGGATTTTCCCAGGCCAGGGATTGAACCCATGCCCCTTGCACTGCAAAGTGAACTCTTTACCCACTGGACCACCAGGGAAACCCCCAGAGAAACTTTTAAACACTGAACCAAGTAGTTCATTTAAGCAGCCACCAGGTTGTGCTGGTGACTCAGGAAAGTTGTTTTTGAAAAAGTGAATTTCATTTAAAATTTATTTTTGCTTCTTCTTAGGCCCCTAAATGTATAACCAGATATTTTACATAACTCCTTATATAAAATTTTTAGTTCATTATTAATACACATAAACATTTTAAAAAGATGTTGTTTAGAGAAAAATTTAAATTAAGGCAGGTCGATTATATTCAATTTGCAAAACTTATTGGACACTTACTATGTTGTATGATGAAGAAAGAATAGGTGAAACATGATAATCACAATGAAAATAACATACACAAATATTAGCTAATTATTCCAGTGTAGCAAGTATCTAGAATATAATCTCCACGTATTTTTTGTTTTGTTTACTGCTGTATCACCAATACCTGGATTATAGTAGAAATACAGTAAAAAAAAAAGCTGTTAAGTGAATGAAAGTTTTGATAAATAATTATATAATATATATATTAATGTAAAGTATCATAAACATAAAAACTAGTTTTAAATGCTCAGCTATATGACTTATATTCTGTAAAGCAGTATGTATAACCATCTGAAACCACTTGATAAAAATTTAAATTTTAGGAAATCCCAAACTCTGATATATGCCTCTAAGGAGTAGAGGTATATATTCAGACACATTCCCAGAATGAGGTTGTCCCATCCTCCAAGAGAGTTATTGTTGAAAACAAAGCAAGGTTAAGTGTCCCCTTATAGCTGACTTTATTCCTCCAGCCCTGGAGACAAACTTGTTAAGAATATGTCCAAGAGCCTCCTTTGGAATGTATACCAAAGTCAACTGTATTTGAGGCACCAACACTGAGTCTGTCCTCTCTCATTGCAGAGCCCTGGTCTAATAAAGGCTTGTCATTTGACACATCGGTCCAGCCGCTCCGTACCTGGGATTTTCCCAGGCCAGGGATTGAACCCATGCCCCTTGCACTGCAAAGTGAACTCTTTACCCACTGGACCACCAGGGAAACCCCCAGAGAAACTTTTAAACACTGAACCAAGTAGTTCATTTAAGCAGCCACCAGGTTGTGCTGGTGACTCAGGAAAGTTGTTTTTGAAAAAGTGAATTTCATTTAAAATTTATTTTTGCTTCTTCTTAGGCCCCTAAATGTATAACCAGATATTTTACATAACTCCTTATATAAAATTTTTAGTTCATTATTAATACACATAAACTTTTTAAAAAAGATGTTGTTTAGAGAAAATTTAAATTAAGGCAGGTCGATTATATTCAATTTGCAAAACTTATTGGACACTTACTATGTTGTATGATGAAGAAAGAATAGGTGAAACATGATAATCACAATGAAAATAACATACACAAATATTAGCTAATTATTCCAGTGTAGCAAGTATCTAGAATATAATCTCCACGTATTTTTTGTTTTGTTTACTGCTGTATCACCAATACCTGGATTATAGTAGAAATACAGTAAAAAAAAAAGCTGTTAAGTGAATGAAAGTTTTGATAAATAATTATATAATATATATATTAATGTAAAGTATCATAAACATAAAAACTAGTTTTAAATGCTCAGCTATATGACTTATATTCTGTAAAGCAGTATGTATAACCATCTGAAACCACTTGATAAAAATTTAAATTTTAGGAAATCCCAAACTCTGATATATGCCTCTAAGGAGTAGAGGTATATATTCAGACACATTCCCAGAATGAGGTTGTCCCATCCTCCAAGAGAGTTATTGTTGAAAACAAAGCAAGGTTAAGTGTCCCCTTATAGCTGACTTTATTCCTCCAGCCCTGGAGACAAACTTGTTAAGAATATGTCCAAGAGTCTCCTTTGGAATGTATACCAAAGTCAACTGTATTTGAGGCACCAACACTGAGTCTGTCCTCTCTTTCAAGCTGACTTGGAAACATTTCTCCAAATTGTTGCATATTTTTCTCTTTCATACTTCTGTTTCTCTACATTCTCTTCTAGAAGGCAGTGTGTATTCATGCAGAAAAGCACAGGAGTTGGAGCCAAGTAAAGCGGAGTTTAAAAATACAATCTGCTACATTCTGGTGACCTTCAGCAGATTCTTAACTCTGAAATTCTGTTTACTCCTCTATGATAGGAGAATACACATTATTTCTGCCTTTTAAAAAGCTAAAAACAAGTGGGAGTTATATGGAACGCTATTTAATTCACTGCTAGTAAGTTTCTCTGCCACATTTCTTTCTTTTTTCAAACAGGAATAAGTGATCTTCATCTGCACTAGGGAGCTCTTTTGCACAGTTAAGAAAACAGAGAAAGTTCATGCTGGTCCTTAGGTAAGGACAGTATAATGGGTTTTGCTCGTAAAATTATGGAACTCAGAATATTTGTCCAGAACTTGGAAATAACTAGAAAATAAATGGTGCTGTAAATTCTAATGAATAAGACAGTGAAATGTTACATTTTACCTAATATAGTATGAGTTGTTCAGGCCCAAGAAATTGGGCAAGTGAAATGTCTCTGTGAATTTAGTCCAAAGAGGGCAAGCTGTTTGATGAACATTATTAGAGAGCTAGAAATAAAAGTAAAGGGAATATACCCAATAGGGTTCTTAGTTCTAGCTGTGAGAGAGACAGAACAGAAAGGCAGAGATCCAGACTTCAGATTGGCTCTATCAAGGTCTACTTTTTAGAGGTGACTTTAATCAACTTCATATGATGAATTTTAATAGATACCTTCTCAGCATCTATGGAAATGATCGTGATTTTTCTCTTTAGCTCTATTAATTGTGGGAAAACAGACTAATGAAGGTTTTTTGCAGCTTTGACAGAGCCAGGAGAAAACCATCTTAGAAATGAAAAAACTAAGACAAAAACAAGTTGATTTCAATTCACATGAGTTCATTGGCTGGGGTCATACTGATCAGCAACAGGTGGGAGATCTGCTGTGGACCTTGGAATGCCAGGTCTGTGCAGACTCCTTAACTTCTTGCTGGTACTGTTGCCCCCCAACTGTATTGCGCTCTCTCCATTGGGAAGATAGTGTAAGCGACTTAAGAGTCACAAAGGGTGATTATTGAATAGGGCTGTGACTGATTCCCAGCCCATGCTAATATCATTCCTGTAAATAGGAGGCTTCAGCACTGAATAAAAGCAGACTGGTGAATGTGTTTGCGGCCTTGACCCAAGAGGCCTTGAGCCCCCCATTCCCATCCTTTCTCTCTATCTGTATGTCTGTATTTCTTAAAAGTTTCATCACACCCACTATTCTCTATGCACCCGGCTGGCATGCTGTAGCATTAACAAATACTAACAAATTTCCTAATATTGACCCATCCATGTGCCTATGTAATAAATAATGAGCTTCTCTGTTTTTTCTCCTGCTGAAATATCTGCTAATATTTTCTTTAGAATTTTTGTATTCATATTCATAAATGAGGCTGGTCCTTTTTTATATGCAGTTTTGTAGACTTCGGCATTAGTGTTGTATTTATAAAAGTAATTTTGGAGTTTGTTTAACTTATATGCAGAGTCCATCATACAGAATGCCAGGCTGGATGAATCACAAACTGGAATCAAGATTGCCAAGAGAAATAACATTCGCAGATATGCAGATAAGGGTGAAAGAAGAAAGTGAAAAAGCTGGCTTGAAACTCAGCATTTACAAAACTAAGATCATGGCATCTGGTCCCATCACTTCATGGCAAATAGAAAGGGGAAAGGTGGAAGTACTGACAGATTTTAATTTCTTGGGCTCCAAAATCACTACAGATGGTGACTGTAGCCATGAAATTAAAAGGCAGTCACTTCTTGGAAGGAAAGCTATGACAAGCCTAGATATTTTTATTAAGAAACAGAGACATCATTTGCTGACAAGCGTCTGTGTAGTCAAAGCTGTGGTTTTTCCAATAGTAATATATGTAAGACACCTTAAATAGTGTCCAGACATAGAGTATACAGGAAGTAAAGGTTAAGTATCAGTATTATCATAATTCAGATATAATCCAAGTATGGAATTTTTCTGCCTTCAGAGACATCCTCTCTTTATCATATTTGGAGAAAATAAGTTTTACTTCACATAGTTTCATGCTGTATATGCTTCTCTGCACTGTTCTTGGCTCCATCTCAGAATGCCTTGCCTCTGGCCATGACCTGGAACACTTGAACTACCTTTCTTCTCAGTGCAATGCTGCCACTGTAACAGGTGTCAACAGAGAGGCACATGTGAAAAAGATCTTATTTCTCTTTGTTTCCTCATTTCTCATGCCAGTATGCACTGTGCAACTTATCCAGTTCTGTGGATGAGTTGGAGAAATATGAGCAAAGCAGAATATATAAACTGAGTACTTTATATGACTCTCCCCACTCGCAGAAGTACTAAGGACTCTTCACAGATAATCTCCTCATGGATACCCCACATTCTAGCCTATACAGAGAGGATCCCATTCTTCTGACCCCACCACACATCTCCATCCTCAAAGGTCTCCATGTGGGTTGGTTTGGCCTTGGGTTCAGCTTCATACTAACCCGCAAGTTCATGAGGGTGTACTCCTCAAAATCTGAACTCTCCATTTTAGAATAGGAGAATCTTCAGCAAAGTAGTACAGAGCAATCTTTGGCACTCAAAACCAGGGTTCGTTCCAAGTCTTCCTGCAAGTGGAAAGTGTAATGTGATCCTCTTTCTTCCTCATTCTCTAGTAATTAGCTGTAGCACATAAACACATACACAGTCTCAGAGACAGTAGAATCTAAATCTATTGTAAAGAAAAAGAATTGTCGTAAACACCTATAATATGCAGAGGACCTCTGGGACAAAACAGAGGTAGCAATTGACATAATCTTGTAAATCCATGGAATTTCTCTCTTATTCTTTTGCTTTCACACTTAGAGCCCAGAGCCCAAGAATTTGGCCGAGTTATAAACCAGCTACTCCATGATTACTAATGCACGGCCTAAGAGTTTTGAAACTTTGAAAAGAAAGAATTAGGTTTGATTTATCTTCATATTTTGGCCATGTAAACAACTCTTAGATGAGGCTTTCTCTTGCATGTACATGTATATGAAACATGATTTACATTTTTTCTAGGAGTTGGGAGACTATCTTACTTATCATCCAAGTTATATCTATCTTTCATCTTTGGTAAGTCTGTTGCCATAACTGAAGAAAAATAAATGTATTACTTTGGACTTTTCTACCAGCACCTGCCCCAGCTCCCAGCCAGAAAAGTTGCTTGGACAAACCCATTTAGTATACTGAAAAAAGAATGGAAAGCCTGGAGCCCCATCCTACTTATCTCTTGGATTTAATATAGAACCCAGTTAACAGTAGACACTTAATAGATGCTAAATAGCATTCAATGAACCAATTTAAATTGTATAAATCTCAAAAAGAGTATAAGCAAAGGACTTGACGTTTTTTAAGTAGAGAGAAGACCCAACCTAAGAAACAAAAAAGGTTAAAAGTCCTCCACCTGTAGATAAAATATTCTTGAGTAAAAAAAAAAAAAAAAAAAATATTCTTGAGTCTGATGCTTACCCAAAAGTAGCCTTTGCAAACAGAACCATTTCAGAAAAGTACTATCTTCAGGGTTTTTCTCAGAGCAAGTTTAACATCCTTGTTCCTCAGACTGTAGATCAAAGGGTTAAGCATAGGAACCGCATTGGTGTAGAAGACTGAGGCAAATTTACCCTGGTGTGTAGATCCAGGAAAAGAGGTTGTTAAATAGGTGAATGCCCCTGACCCGAAGAACAGAGCCACAGCAGCCATGTGGGAGCCACACGTGCCGAAGGCTTTGGACCTCCTGGCAGTAGAAGGAACGCAGAGAATACTGGAGAGAATCAGAGCATAAGAGATGAAGATACTGATGCTGGATATTGCGATGACCCCACCAACAACAATGAAAGACACCAGCTCATTGGTGTGGGTGCTGGTGCAGGAGAGCAGCAAGAGTGGGAGGACTTCACATAGATAGTGGTGGATGGTGTTGGAACCACAGAAGGTCAGTCTCGGCATGCTTCCAGTGTGGGCCATGGCCCCAGAAAGCCTATCACGTACGAGCCAAGCATCATCAGAGCACAGACCTGAGGTGACATGGCGACCGTGTACAGCAGAGGATTGCAAATAGCCACATAGCAATCATAAGCCATCGAGACCAACACATAGCACTCAGAATTGACAAAGAAACAGAAGAAAAATAGTTGTGCCATGCATCCTGCATAAGAAATGATATTTTCCAACACAAAATCATTCAGCATTTTGGGGGTAAACACAGAGGAATAACAGAGATCTATAAAAGACAAGTTAAAGAGGAAAAAGTACATTGGCATGTGAAGGCTAGAATTCAGCCCAATTAAGGTGATCAAACCCAAGTTGCCCACCACAGTCAAATGCCTAAGAATAGGAGGAAGAGGGAATGAGCTGATTGTTCTGATAATTTAAATTTTTTGTAATAGAATTCTCAAAAAAAAAAAAGTATAAGCAAAGGACTTGACATTTTTTAAGTAGAGAGAAGACCCAACCTAAGAAACAAAAAAGGTTAAAAGTCCTCCACCTGTAGATAAAATATTCTTGAGTAAAAAAAAAAAAAAAAAAATATTCTTGAGTCTTATGCTTACCCAAAAGTAGCCTTTGCAAACAGAACCATTTCAGAAAAGTACTATCTTCAGGGTTTTTCTCAGAGCAAGTTTAACATCCTTGTTCCTCAGACTGTAGATCAAAGGGTTAAGCATAGGAACCGCATTGGTGTAGAAGACTGAGGCAAATTTACCCTGGTGTGTAGATCCAGGAAAAGAGGTTGTTAAATAGGTGAATGCCCCTGACCCGAAGAACAGAGCCACAGCAGCCATGTGGGAGCCACACGTGCCGAAGGCTTTGGACCTCCTGGCAGTAGAAGGAACGCAGAGAATACTGGAGAGAATCAGAGCATAAGAGATGAAGATACTGATGCTGGATATTGCGATGACCCCACCAACAACAATGAAAGACACCAGCTCATTGGTGTGGGTGCTGGTGCAGGAGAGCAGCAAGAGTGGGAGGACTTCACATAGATAGTGGTGGATGGTGTTGGAACCACAGAAGGTCAGTCTCGGCATGCTTCCAGTGTGGGCCATGGCCCCAGAAAGCCTATCACGTACGAGCCAAGCATCATCAGAGCACAGACCTGAGGTGACATGGCGACCGTGTACAGCAGAGGATTGCAAATAGCCACATAGCAATCATAAGCCATCGAGACCAACACATAGCACTCAGAATTGACAAAGAAACAGAAGAAAAATAGTTGTGCCATGCATCCTGCATAAGAAATGATATTTTCCAACACAAAATCATTCAGCATTTTGGGGGTAAACACAGAGGAATAACAGAGATCTATAAAAGACAAGTTAAAGAGGAAAAAGTACATTGGCATGTGAAGGCTAGAATTCAGCCCAATTAAGGTGATCAAACCCAAGTTGCCCACCACAGTAAATGCATAGATGCCTAAGAATAGGAGGAAGAGGGGAAGCTGGAGGTCTGATTGTTCTGATAATCCTATGAGGATAAACTCAGTCACTGAGGAGCTGTTTCTCAGAGCCATTCTCTTCTAGGGAGCTGTCTGTCGAAACAAGGGACAGAATATATCAATTGGTTACAGGCACTAGCATAGCTGATGGAAGAAAGAGCTAAAAGATGAGGCAGTGCATGAGGGCCCTTCTTTTTGCCTTTCTTTTCTCATCTGTACACCCTCTCGCAAGCTATTGACAGTGTCTACGACTGTCCCAGCTTCCCTGGGTTGATGGTGAGTCCAAGGTGGAGCCTCTAAGCATGGGCGGCAAGAGATTTGTCCCTACTCAGGAGAAGAGGAGATGGAGCATCTGGACTGGCTGCCCAGCGACTCAGAAAGACCTCCTGAGAGCCAGGGGTACAGCCTGAGCCCTCTGAGCCTCAGGCTCTGAGAGACAAGCTCTCCTGTCCCCTGGTGCACCCTCCTCCTTCTCCTAGCCAGTTACAGGTTTCCCACCCTGCAAGAAAGCTAAGAATGTCCCCTCTCTCTGCACCTCCTGCCTTCCTCCTTTTAGTCCCTTCACTGCCGCAAGCACCAGAATCAGTGTTCAGAGTAAGGAAGAAATACTTCCGAGACTCTTTGATTGTGAGTTTAAAAGAAAACCGTCAGGAAAATTAGGAGTCAGACATTCACCTTCCTCCTCTCTAACCCCAGTCCTGGCCCTTATGCAATCTCTTTTTCCATTAGCTCAAAGGAGAAAGTGGTGTTGGCGCATAAAGCAGACAACCTCAAATTTTAACTCTTCTGATTCCCTTGGTGCTGAGAGTCAGCTTTTACAGACCCCAGTCTCCAAGGTGCTCTAGGAATAGACCAAGATTTATGTTGGTGGATTTTCCCAGATGGTATACATCAGCTCTAGGAGAAAAAAATAGCAACCCTCATTTTCACCAGAACCCTAGCTGGCATATTATGAAGAACTCTACGCTGCTTGATGATCTCAGGGATCTAATTAAATACAGTTTTAATCCCTAGGTAATTTCTCAGAGTTCTGTCTACAGGGAGTAAACTGGACTGCCTTTGCTTACAACCTGGATGATAATGTTTACCTATAGCATCTTGGAACTCAGGTGTTCTGCACAAACATCTCATAAACTCCAAGGATTTAATGTCATTTACTGCTGAATGGCGGGGGGGGGGCACTCAGATTTCTTCTCCTTCATTAAATTTGGCACTTATGCTTGACATTAAAGATAATGCCATACTTATTTTAGCCACTTTTTCCAAAATTTTCAAAGGGGGCTTTGCAAATAGAAAAAGTTAGGATAGACTTGTAGGTGGTATGGAAAGCACCTCAGATGAAATGTTTCTAGCACCATGAGCTGCTCAGAACAGTGGACACATACCACCCTGCCCGCCCCCAACACCACCTACCCTCAGCTCTACCAAAGGCTATAGACTGGCTGTTGCTATACATGAGGAGATTAAGATGTCACATCACATATACAAAGAAGCATGCAAGTATGCACACACATACACACACACATGTTCACAAAGTTACTCTCAATGTGTGCAGGCTAAGGTATTAACAGGAGATATACTGAAAGGTTTTAATTCTGTCCTCCTTCAAATGACAAAATTGTTCTCCTTGTGATCTGCTACATGAATATTCTAAGAACTATTCAAAGATATGTGAGCAACTGTGTTTGTAAGTTTCCACTGAGGCTGCCTAAAATAATCCCAGATTGCTTGCAACAGTCCCGATTTATATCCATTATCCCTGTATAATTATTTTGAGATTTGGCCCTTATGCAATCTCTTTTTCCATTAGCTCAAAGGAGAAAGTGGTGTTGGCGCATAAAGCAGACAACCTCAAATTTTAACTCTTCTGATTCCCTTGGTGCCGAGAGTCAGCTTTTACAGACCCCAGTCTCCAAGGTGCTCTAGGAATAGACCAAGATTTATGTTGGTGGATTTTCCCAGATGGTATACATCAGCTCTAGGAGAAAAAAATAGCAACCCTCATTTTCACCAGAACCCTAGCTGGCATATTATGAAGAACTCTACGCTGCTTGATGATCTCAGGGATCTAATTAAATACAGTTTTAATCCCTAGGTAATTTCTCAGAGTTCTGTCTACAGGGAGTAAACTGGACTGCCTTTGCTTACAACCTGGATGATAATGTTTACCTATAGCATCTTGGAACTCAGGTGTTCTGCACAAACATCTCATAAACTCCAAGGATTTAATGTCATTTAGTGCTGAATGGCGGGGGGGGGCACTCAGATTTCTTCTCCTTCATTAAATTTGGCACTTATGCTTGACATTAAAGATAATGCCATACTTATTTTAGCCACTTTTTCCAAAATTTTCAAAGAGGGCTTTGCAAATAGAAAAAGTTAGGATAGACTTGTAGGTGGTATGGAAAGCACCTCAGATGAAATGTTTCTAGCACCATGAGCTGCTCAGAACAGTGGACACATACCACCCTGCCCGCCCCCAACACCACCTACCCTCAGCTCTACCAAAGGCTATAGACTGGCTGTTACTATACATGAGGAGATTAAGATGTCACATCACATATACAAAGAAGCATGCAAGTATGCACACACATACACACACACATGTTCACAAAGTTACTCTCAATGTGTGCAGGCTAAGGTATTAACAGGAGATATACTGAAAGGTTTTAATTCTGTCCTCCTTCAAATGACAAAATTGTTCTCCTTGTGATCTGCTACATGAATATTCTAAGAACTATTCAAAGATATGTGAGCAACTGTGTTTGTAAGTTTCCACTGAGGCTGCCTAAAATAATCCCAGATTGCTTGCAACAGTCCCGATTTATATCCATTATCCCTGTATAATTATTAATAGCAAACCTTCTCACTCTAAAAGTGTCTGGATTTGGATAACAAATTTATGGTCACCCTACTAAAAAGAGCATAAGCAGCTATTCAGGTCCTCTGGCTCCTTCTGTCTCCTAGACCTACTGACTTCTGTCCACTTTCTGACTAAGGGGGTCTCTCTGTATTCAACCCTCCGTACCAGGAGAATTCTCCTTCACTGAACCCACTCTTCCTGGCCAGCCAGTACTGTCTCATCTGTAGATTTTGGCTTAAAAGGGGAAGGGCATTAACCTCAAGCTATTTCTGATTTATACATAGCCAAAAACCAAAAGCAAATAAATGTAAACTGTAGCCATCTGCCTAAAATAGGTGAAAGGGGACTAGGGAGTGAAGAATTACATAGGAACAAGGAATAAAACATTGGAAGGCTTCTACATTGTAATCATTGGTTGTATATTGTTATATGCGGTACAATAAATTGATTAGTAGCATTTAACAAACTTGGGTGTATATATACATTTTGATTCAGCAATTATACTCCTAGATATATACCAGATAAAAGTAGATGCATATGTATACCAAAAAATATTCATGAAAATTAATAACGAATAAATGTCACAAACCTCTTATGGAGCAAAAGAAGTCAAGGACAGAAGAGTGCATACTTGAAGATTCAATTTATATGAAGTCCAAAAGCACAGAAACTAATCTCATGTGAAAGGGAATAAATCAAGAGGGAAAAAGACTGAGTGCATATGGAGCAACTCCAGAGTCAGAGTGCCTGGCATTATGCTGGATGTTTTCTATGTAATATGTTTATAACAGCTATACAAGGTGCACATGCAGCAAAGTCTTTCCAAAGTTGGCCATCCCAGCACACACACATGCATGCACACATACACACGTGCACACACACATGCAATAAAGAGATGGTCTGTGCTTTCTAACCTTGCATCTAGGCAGGGACTTGGGATTTCTTAAACCAAGAATATGGCAAAAGTGATGTGCTGTGACTCAGCCGTGAAAGAATACAGTTTTCACTTCTCTCTGTCTGTCTCTGTGTCTCTCTTCTCTTTTTCTCTTCCTCCTTCTTTATTCCCTCTTCCTCCTTTCCTTTCTCTCTCCTTACTCTTGTTCCTCTTTTGTCATCCTAGCCTCTCACTCATGTTGGAAGATCTGGCTTTGTCTCCAGATACAACACAAGCAGAAAGTTTATGTCATTCATCCAGTGTTGAGGAGGAGGAGAAGTCTTCTGGGCTTCCCTGGTGGCTCAAATGATGAAGAATCCTCCCTCAATGTGAATATTTAGGGTTACATCCCTGGGTCAGGAAGATCCCCTGGAGAAGAGAAAGCCTACTCACTCCAGTATTCTTTCCCAGTGAATCCCATGGACAGAGGTGTCTGGTGAGCTACAGTCCATGGAGTTGCAAAGACTTGGACATGACTGAACAACACTTTGTTTTTGTTTGTTTTTTGTTTTGTTTTTTTTTTCAAAGCCCTCAAGGAACTGCATGCCACATTAGGGTGCATACTCAAGGGAACGGCCCAGGACAGTTCCTAGTACAGGACTAGATTACTTGGTCTAATTCTCCCTCACTATTCAGAGAATCCTTTTTTTCCAGTTCCATATTTAGATGATGCTTTTGAGGTTTATTTTTAATGAAGAAAATAGGTATTCCTTTTTAGTACCTAATTTCTCACCCACCAATGTGGCAGTGGCCCAGCAATGGACGAGTAAGGAAGAATCATCTCTATTCATTAGAGTAGAAGGCAGTCTTGCAACAAATTCAATTTATATGTCCAAAAGCACAGAAACTAATCTCATGTGAAAGGGAATAAATCAAGAGGGAAAAAGACTGAGTGCATATGGAGCAACTCCAGAGTCAGAGTGCCTGGCATTATGCTGGATGTTTTCTATGTAATATGTTTATAACAGCTATACAAGGTGCACATGCAGCAAAGTCTTTCCAAAGTTGGCCATCCCAGCACACACACATGCATGCACACATACACACGTGCACACACACATGCAATAAAGAGATGGTCTGTGCTTTCTAACCTTGCATCTAGGCAGGGACTTGGGATTTCTTAAACCAAGAATATGGCAAAAGTGATGTGCTGTGACTCAGCCGTGAAAGAATACAGTTTTCACTTCTCTCTGTCTGTCTCTGTGTCTCTCTTCTCTTTTTCTCTTCCTCCTTCTTTATTCCCTCTTCCTCCTTTCCTTTCTCTCTCCTTACTCTTGTTCCTCTTTTGTCATCCTAGCCTCTCACTCATGTTGGAAGATCTGGCTTTGTCTCCAGATACAACACAAGCAGAAAGTCTATGTCATTCATCCAGTGTTGAGGAGGAGGAGAAGTCTTCTGGGCTTCCCTGGTGGCTCAAATGATGAAGAATCCTCCCTCAATGTGAATATTTAGGGTTACATCCCTGGGTCAGGAAGATCCCCTGGAGAAGAGAAAGCCTACTCACTCCAGTATTCTTTCCCAGTGAATCCCATGGACAGAGGTGTCTGGTGAGCTACAGTCCATGGAGTTGCAAAGACTTGGACATGACTGAACAACACTTTGTTTTTGTTTGTTTTTTGTTTTGTTTTTTTTTTCAAAGCCCTCAAGGAACTGCATGCCACATTAGGGTGCATACTCAAGGGAACGGCCCAGGACAGTTCCTAGTACAGGACTAGATTACTTGGTCTAATTCTCCCTCACTGTTCAGAGAATCCTTTTTTTCCAGTTCCATATTTAGATGATGCTTTTGAGGTTTATTTTTAATGAAGAAAATAGGTATTCCTTTTTAGTACCTAATTTCTCACCCACCAATGTGGCAGTGGCCCAGCAATGGACGAGTAAGGAAGAATCATCTCTATTCATTAGAGTAGAAGGCAGTGTATTCATTTATTCATCATCCAATCTGGTTTTGTTAAGGTTAACTATTTCCAGCAATCTTGCAGCCTTCACATTCAGAAAAATCTCTACTGATACAGCAAAACTAAGAGTTTGGAATAAAATATAAATATCATCTATTTGTTGATGTTTGAGGTCGCAGATACTAGGTGAATTCCTGTGAAAGCAAAAAAGAGTAATCCGAGGTGGAGGGGGGGAGGAGCGGAGAGCGGTGTGCAAACACTGAAGCTGAGGTGTGCCCATGGAGAACTAGTCAATTCCCTGTGCCCCAGAGTTGGAGTTCAGTTGGGTTACCTATGCAGCGATGAAGCCAGAGAATCCAGCAAGTTAGGAGTCCAGTGCCATTATTAACTCCTAATACTAGACTCCAATGGGAGACATCTCCTTTGGCTGAATTAGAGGACGGAAAAAGCTCTCATAGGAAGTGGGCAAAGATATGTATCTGTCTGGCCTTGACTTTAGAAGGGCAGAAAAAGAGATAAAATATTCCCTAAAAGGTTCTACCCACGTCTATACTTTAGGCAGAACGTCTGTATTACATATATAATCAAAAAATGCCTCTGAAAAAAAAAATCCCTCTCAGAAAAATACAATTTAAATAAAAATATCAAAGAATTTCCCATAATACCCAAGAATCATAAGCTCTTAATGAAAAATCACTGAACAAAATAAACCACCAAGATGAGAATCAATGTAAATGAAAAATCACAATCTACAGAACCAGACTTGCAAAAGGGACAGAATGCAAAATAAATATATTTGATGTATTCAAAGGGAAAAAAAACTAAACCGAAAGTATAATAAAAGGAAAGTCACCACTGACAAGACATATTTTTAAAGAATTAAATAAAGTTGTCTTTGTAATTCTGTATAAAATCAATACATGAAATCATTTGTTGTGCATCTTATAAAACTCAGAAAATAATTTACTCTTAAAAATCATTTATAGAGTATTATAGAAAGTGTATCTTTGGTTTTACAACAGATGTTTATTCAGAAACCGCCTTCAGTTATTACATTGTTACTATGGAAATACACAATCTGCTTTATGATGTGACTTTAGAAATGCATAGCTATTAGTCTTAAATGATAAGTAGAAGTTTGTCAACGGAGAAAATCAGGAGGATGATCTAGGCAAAGAGAATCACAAAAGGAAATACTAAGAATCATTTGGGGGAGAAAAGCATTGCACATTTGGGGAATGGAAAATGACATTGAGACTTGAATCGCTGTATACGTGGCAGACAAGGGTAGGAGGTAGGTTAATGATGATTAATTAATGTTAATTAAGAAGTCATACAGGGGGAAAATGCCAGCTTTATTCTTGATAAAGTTGATTGGAAGACTAAGCTTGGATGTCCATCTACGTCCAAGGACCTTATAACTCCCGCATTTCACACCAGAGACTAAATTTATGAATCCAGGTCTAAACTGAGCTGGACAACAGTTGGCGTTCTCAACGAAGGAGAAGGCTTGCAGATGGAAGAAAAGAGTGGGGATTCTGAGAGTGTGCGTGTCCTAACTAGAAATGAGGAGAGAGGCCCCAGGAAGGGGGCTGGGCCACACTGAGCCGCATTGTAAGTTAATTTTTCTAATTTCTGATCAGTCCTATAAACCAGTCACTCTTTTGGGGTGAAGTGGGGAGATTAAGGGGGAAGAGAAGGGGTTGGTTCTTCATTTACCCACCTGGGACACACTGAGAAGCTTCTCCCAATTAGGAACTGTTTTGCATAAATGAAGCTAGAATCACATTTGGGACACAGACTGGTTAGCATCAGAGTTTGTAGCTTATGGTGAACAAAATTGGAGAGTCTTTTGGTAAGGAGTGAAGGAAGAGGATGGGGCTGGAGACCAGGGAAACCTGAACTCACGTGGTCGGAGGATGTGCAGAATGTCACATAGGAGGAAAATCACATCTACAGACATTGAAAAGTTTTAAAAATAAATAAATAGTTTTAAAGTGGGCACCACTGACAAGACATATTTTTAAAGAATTAAATAAAGTTGTCTTTGTAATTCTGTATAAAATCAATACATGAAATCATTTGTTGTGCATCTTATAAAACTCAGAAAATAATTTACTCTTAAAAATCATTTATAGAGTATTATAGAAAGTGTATCTTTGGTTTTACAACAGATGTTTATTCAGAAACCGCCTTCAGTTATTACATTGTTACTATGGAAATACACAATCTGCTTTATGATGTGACTTTAGAAATGCATAGCTATTAGTCTTAAATGATAAGTAGAAGTTTGTCAACGGAGAAAATCAGGAGGATGATCTAGGCAAAGAGAATCACAAAAGGAAATACTAAGAATCATTTGGGGGAGAAAAGCATTGCACATTTGGGGAATGGAAAATGACATTGAGACTTGAATCGCTGTATACGTGGCAGACAAGGGTAGGAGGTAGGTTAATGATGATTAATTAATGTTAATTAAGAAGTCATACAGGGGGAAAATGCCAGCTTTATTCTTGATAAAGTTGATTGGAAGACTAAGCTTGGATGTCCATCTACGTCCAAGGACCTTATAACTCCCGCATTTCACACCAGAGACTAAATTTATGAATCCAGGTCTAAACTGAGCTGGACAACAGTTGGCGTTCTCAACGAAGGAGAAGGCTTGCAGATGGAAGAAAAGAGTGGGGATTCTGAGAGTGTGCGTGTCCTAACTAGAAATGAGGAGAGAGGCCCCAGGAAGGGGGCTGGGCCACACTGAGCCGCATTGTAAGTTAATTTTTCTAATTTCTGATCAGTCCTATAAACCAGTCACTCTTTTGGGGTGAAGTGGGGAGATTAAGGGGGAAGAGAAGGGGTTGGTTCTTCATTTACCCACCTGGGACACACTGAGAAGCTTCTCCCAATTAGGAACTGTTTTGCATAAATGAAGCTAGAATCACATTTGGGACACAGACTGGTTAGCATCAGAGTTTGTAGCTTATGGTGAACAAAATTGGAGAGTCTTTTGGTAAGGAGTGAAGGAAGAGGATGGGGCTGGAGACCAGGGAAACCTGAACTCACGTGGTCGGAGGATGTGCAGAATGTCACATAGGAGGAAAAGTCAAAGAGAAAGCTACTCTGAGAATTTTAGAAAAGGAAGTTAGGATCCTCAGAGGAACACATCACTGTTAAAAAGCTCTTGAAAAGAAGGAAGCAATGTTGCCCTCTTCAGCCAACAGAAACATTTCACATCATTCCGCTGACCTTATAGCTTCAAGTATAATAAGTATAGTCATTAAAACTCATGATTATCATATATATTTAATCACATGGAAAGCAGTTTACAGTGTGTTACAGAGTGAGAAAAGTTATAAAATCAAACCATATGACCACATTTGTGTTTGTGGAGGTATATATGTGTGTTATTTTTGCAAACCAATTTAGGCCTGCATAGCTACTACACACACAAATTTCTGAAAGAACATACATGCAAATCCTGAGAGTTGTTAGTTAATCTCTTGGTGGTAGGATCATAGATTTTTTGATCTTTTGCTTAGTGAGAATTTGACATATTCCTAAAACATTCAAGCATTGCTTCTGGAAATTTAAGAAAAAGTATTTTAAAAAAATTAAAAACACTGCATAATCTAGCATTTTAAGACCTCACTAGGGATTTGTTCAGCATTTATTTAACCCCTTCTGTATCTCCCAGGCACTAAGCTCTCAGCACGTGTCAGATCACCTAGCTAACATTGGGAATATAACCTCAAACATTTTCGGGATATTTGACTTCACAGTGTCTACCACTGGAATGCAGCAGGTCTCACGCATGTCTGTATTACTGACCCTGTTAGGTCAGTGCATTGGATAAGGAGGAAAGTCTTTTTTTTTTTTAATTTTTGGCTTCTTTTGTTGTTCCTTCATTTGTTTATTTTCATGCATCTTAATTCTTTGGCCTGTGTGGGCCTCCCATCGCAGTGGCCTCTCTCACTGCAGAGTACCAGCTCTGGGTGCATGCTCTCCAGAGCGCCGGCTCGTAATTGGACACACTGGTCCAGCCAGGGATCGAACCAGTGTCTCTTGCACTGCAAGGGGGACTCTTTACCCACTGGACCACTAGGGAAGCCCAGGAGTAAAGTCTTTATTTTTTTTAACATTTATTTATTTATTTATGGGGAGGGCGGGTGGGCCACTTCTATTGGTCTTTCATTTGTCTATTTTCATCCATCTTTGTTCTTTGGTCTGTGTGGGCCTCCCATCGCAGTGGCGTCTGTTGTCGCAGAGCACCGGCTCTGGGCCATACGCCCCAGAACTCCGGCTCGGCAATTGGACACATTGGTCCAGCCGCTCCACGGCACGTGGGATCTTCCCAGGCCAGGAATCGAACCGGCATCCCTTGCACTGCAAGGCGGTGTCCTTACCCACTGGGCCACAAGGGAAGCCCAAGTAAAGTCTTTAATGGCTCTTCCTTGACGTTTCTTTCCAGCAAATTGTTTCAGATGAAAGCAAATGTGTGGACTTGTTCAACTGAGAGGCAGCGAGACCTTGGACTTGGCACAAGGTGTATATACATAGTTGTTATTTAACTGCTAAGTTGTGTCCGACTCTTTGCAACCCCATCGACAGAAACACGCCAGGCATCCCTGTCCTTCCTAGAGTTTGTTCAAATTCATGTCCACTGAGTCAGTGATGTCATCCAATCATCTCATCCTCTGCTGCCCTCTTCCCCTTTAGCCTTCAGACTTTCCCAGAATCTGGGTCATGCATCTCTACTTCTTGCACATTAAGATTGAGCCTCTGAAAGGCAGCAACTGCTAGGCATATGAACACCATATTCAGCCAGACTAAATTCAGATCTTTACTCCACCACTTACTATCTGAACAATCTAAGACAAGTTCTTTTAGCATCTTTCAGCTTCAGTTTACCCATCTGTAAAGCAGAGAGAACGATCTCATATAGCTGTAGGAAAACTAAACGAGAACTTGTATAAAATGTTGTTTGGGTTTGAAGAACATGAGTCCCCTGAATGTGAGAATCTTGTTCACTTTCATTCTCAAATCAGAGTTATTGCAAGATATGTGAATGAGGAAGGCAAACAAGACAAAGAGTCATATCCTTGAGGAGGCCAGAGCAAGTGACATCTACAACCAAATTGTATGGACAAGCATCTCAGGGTTGTTTCTTCCCCCACACAAGGCCTGATTCTTCCTCTTATGTCATATTAATTAGTCACTAATGGGAACCTTGGATATCATGTAAGCAGATGAAACATGGTGAGAAGTGACATTTAGGAATCATCAGATTTGGGACACAGAGCATTGGCCTCTTCACAGAAAGTGAAACATCTTCAAAGATCAAACATAAATGACTACTTCACAAACATGAGTATTCTCCCATTAAATACCTGCTTGAAGAATTACATTAAATATAGCTCATGTTGCCTAACATTTATATCTCAGTTGTAAACATTGGTCCAGCCGCTCCACGGCACGTGGGATCTTCCCAGGCCAGGGATCGAACCGGCGTCCCTTGCACTGCAAGGTGGTGTCCTTACCCACTGGACCACAAGGGAAGCCCAAGTAAAGTCTTTAATGGCTCTTCCTTGACGTTTCTTTCCAGCAAATTGTTTCAGATGAAAGCAAATGTGTGGACTTGTTCAACTCAGAGGCAGCGAGACCTTGGACTTGGCACAAGGTGTATATACATAGTTGTTATTTAACTGCTAAGTTGTGTCCGACTCTTTGCAACCCCATCGACAGAAACACGCCAGGCATCCCTGTCCTTCCTAGAGTTTGTTCAAATTCATGTCCACTGAGTCAGTGATGTCATCCAATCATCTCATCCTCTGCTGCCCTCTTCCCCTTTAGCCTTCAGACTTTCCCAGAATCCAGGTCATGCATCTCTACTTCTTGCACATTAAGACTGAGCCTCTGAAAGGCAGCAGCTGCTAGGCATATGAACACCATATTCAGCCAGACTAAATTCAGACCTTTACTCCACCACTTACTATCTGAACAATCTAAGACAAGTTCTTTTAGCATCTTTCAGCTTCAGTTTACCCATCTGTAAAGCAGAGAGAACGATCTCATATAGCTGTAGGAAAACTAAACGAGAACTTGTATAAAATGTTGTTTGGGTTTGAAGAACATGAGTCCCCTGAATGTGAGAATCTTGTTCACTTTCATTCTCAAATCAGAGTTATTGCAAGATATGTGAATGAGGAAGGCAAACAAGACAAAGAGTCATATCCTTGAGGAGGCCAGAGCAAGTGACATCTACAACCAAATTGTATGGACAAGCATCTCAGGGTTGTTTCTTCCCCCACACAAGGCCTGATTCTTCCTCTTATGTCATATTAATTAGTCACTAATGGGAACCTTGGATATCATGTAAGCAGATGAAACATGGTGAGAAGTGACATTTAGGAATCATCAGATTTGGGACACAGAGCATTGGCCTCTTCACAGAAAGTGAAACATCTTCAAAGATCAAACATAAATGACTACTTCACAAACATGAGTATTCTCCCATTAAATACCTGCTTGAAGAATTACATTAAATACAGCTCATGTTGCCTAACATTTATATCTCAGTTGTAAACACTGTCTCTATATAGAACCAATGCTAGGGCAGGGAAAGTATAGGATGAATCAGATTGTTTTGTCAGAAAGTAATAAAGTGCTCAAAATCTAATGGAGATATATTATTCTCATGGTGGACAAATCAAGGACAAGTTGAGCATCAAAGTAAATAATGATAGTAATAAGTCATAATTCAGATAAAATTAGGATGTATGAGTCCATATTGATATAAATTAATGAATGGATACAGAAGAAATGGAAGTTCTTCCTGACAAAAAGCAAACTAACCAATAACAAAGGTTTGATGAAGTTAGAAAATGTCCGTTTTACAACCATCAGAGTAATAAAATCAGGCATGCATCATCAGTGGATGCTAAAATGAGGGTGTGAAAGATTGAAAAGGAACATGACACTTCACAGTCTCACAATTTACTTGGAATTACACAGGGAAAAGTAGTACTCTTCCCTAATAAATTACTAGGGAACTTGCAACATTTCAATAACTCTGTGTTATCAAATGTCCCCAAACTGATAGTAAAGAAAAAGGAAGCTTTGCTTGGAGGAAATGATGCTGTGCAAAGTCAACAGAAAAGAACAAGACTGTGGTCTTGGTGACTCTTTACTAAGTTTATCAATTTTTTGAACACAATCTTTTGAGCTTATAGACTCCTTTACTCTGGGGAAAATGGAAGCTTCATACATGAATGATTCATTTCTGTACTGTACAAATTATTCTTCAACTTGCTGTCTCTGGGATAGTAACTAAAATGGGGAGTATGAAATGAACGCCCAACTGCTGGTATTTTATCAAATTTCTCTCAAAGTCTTGTATTCATTTGGATAGTTTAGAGTCTCCTGAAGTGGATCATTTTATAGAAAACTATCCATGTTACTATTAAGAGGAGTGTGAAGTGGTGGTTTATAGATAAGGATAGGGTCTGGCTTCTACTAGAGATGCCAGGGGACATGTGCCTAAACTTCGGGGTCAGGAGAATGCACAGCAATAATAGAATCAAGGGCTTCCCCAGTGGCTTAGTGGTAAAGAATCTTGCCAGTGCAGGAGACAAGGGTTCAGTCCCCAGGTCAGGAAAAATCCCCTGTAGGAGGAAATGTTAAACCACTCTGCTGGTCTTGCCTGGAAAATCCCATGGACAGAGTAGCCTGTCGGGCTACAGTTCATAGGGATACAAAGAGTTGGACAGTTCTTAGCACCAATATAATCAAGGTATCACTGATGGGATTTTAGGGACTAAGCATATGTTTTATCTTTGTGCTGGAAGAGGAGACATGTTGCCAGAAGACAGAACTTACTCTTTGGTAAGTCAGCAGCAAAAATTGCTAGATGCTCCAATCTTGCATCCAACAAACATTTGTTAATCTCCACCCTGCATGTGCTGGCCACTGCACTTGGTGTGGAGGTTTGATGAAGTTAGAAAATGTCCGTTTTACAACCATCAGAGTAATAAAATCAGGCATGCATCATCAGTGGATGCTAAAATGAGGGTGTGAAAGATTGAAAAGGAGCATGACACTTCACAGTCTCACAATTTACTTGGAATTACACAGGGAAAAGTAGTACTCTTCCCTAATAAATTACTAGGGAACTTGCAACGTTTCAATAACTCTGTGTTATCAAATGTCCCCAAACTGATAGTAAAGAAAAAGGAAGCTTTGCTTGGAGGAAATGATGCTGTGCAAAGTCAACAGAAAAGAACAAGACTGTGGTCTTGGTGACTCTTTACTAAGTTTATCAATTTTTTGAACACAATCTTTTGAGCTTATAGACTCCTTTACTCTGGGGAAAATGGAAGCTTCATACACGAATGATTCATTTCTGTACTGTACAAATTATTCTTCAACTTGCTGTCTCTGGGATAGTAACTAAAATGGGGAGTATGAAATGAACGCCCAACTGCTGGTATTTTATCAAATTTCTCTCAAAGTCTTGTATTCATTTGGATAGTTTAGAGTTTCCTGAAGTGGATCATTTTATAGAAAACTATCCATGTTACTATTAAGAGGAGTGTGAAGTGGTGGTTTATAGATAAGGATAGGGTCTGGCTTCTACTACAGATGCCAGGTGACATGTGCCTAAACTTCGGGGTCAGGAGAATGCACAGCAATAATAGAATCAAGGGCTTCCCCAGTGGCTTAGTGGTAAAGAATCTTGCCAGTGCAGGAGACAAGGGTTCAGTCCCCAGGTCAGGAAAAATCCCCTGTAGGAGGAAATGTTAAACCACTCTGCTGGTCTTGCCTGGAAAATCCCATGGACAGAGTAGCCTGTCGGGCTACAGTTCATAGGGATACAAAGAGTTGGACAGTTCTTAGCACCAATATAATCAAGGCATCACTGATGGGATTTTAGGGACTAAGCATATGTTTATCTTTGTGCTGGAAGAGGAGACATGTTGCCAGAAGACAGAACTTACTCTTTGGTAAGTCAGCTGCAAGAATTGCTAGATGCTCCAATCTTGCATCCAACAAACATTTGTTAATCTCCACCCTGCATGTGCTGGCCACTGCACTTGGTGTGGAGGATATCTCAGAACAGACACCAGGACTCTGCTCACACACAACCTACAGTTGAATTTGTGATCTGGATGGATACAAAAAGTGACAAGGACCGTACGTCGTGAGCAGCTCTTGATGGGGTGACCGTGGAGTGGTGCTGGGAGAGCACACAGCAGAGACACAGAGACGAACAGGAGGAGGAGAAAGTTATTCCAGAAAGACATCTCGCAGTAGAGTATCACAGACTTGAAGGCTCTGGAGTGCCTTCGCATCCTGGGATTAGAAAGATTACCAGCGATATGATTAAGCCAAGAAAGAGCCACTCAAGAAAGTTAAAAGTGTATAAGGAAGGAAAGTGAGAAAGAAAACATTTTCAGTTTGCTCACTCTTTTCATTTTTGTACCCAGCTAGATCCTAGAGTAGGTGAAGTAGAGACAAAAAAGATGTAAAAGGAAAAGACAGTGATACAAGCACCACCCCCACCTTAATTAAAGGTGGTAAATTTTCATGCATGCCCTCCTTACCAGTGCACAGTCTGGCCAGAGTGGACCGTCCAGATGTGCATATGCTGCTAGTGAGAGTGCAAGCTGAGATCAGCTTTCAGGAAGGGGTTTTGCAATAAAATTCAGGAATCTTGTGTAATTAAATAACTCCTTGCCTAGGAATATATTCTAATGGGGAGACTCAAAGATTCATTGAATATTGTTAAGCATTATTTATAATTTGGAAATACGAAAATAATATACACCAGTAGAAAAAAATGTTCATTGGATATAATACACCCATATGATAGAATTTTACACAATTATAAAAATCAGATTGGAGGCAAGAGATCAGCAAAAAAAATTCTGACTGTGAGCTCTCTTTGGGAGAACAAGGTTTTGTAACCATGGCCAGTGCTTTCTTGTTTTCACAGTGTTCACAGTATTCACAGTGTCACTTTTTTGTATTCCCTCCTCTTCTAGTTAATTTTCATCCGTTTAAAGCAACTGCTCGAGACTCTGAAAACAAAGACAATGTTGTGTGTCTGTATGTGCAAACACCATATATGTGCAAAAACTGTCTAAGATATATGTAACAAGCAGCAGTGATGGACCCAGGGGAGGGTACAAAAGGACCAGAAAATTGGAGTGAAGGGGGTGTCCTTTTACTGATTATCTTCTGGTAATTCAAATATCACGAATATGTGCTATGCATTTAATATTCAGATAAATATATACAGTAAATAGAGTATAGAAATAATCTGATAAAGCATGGTCATTTTTCATATAAGCAACCAAGTGTGAGTCCCAAAAGATGAAGCCATTGTCCCAAGGTTCCATGATCAGTTAGTGGAAATGCTGATGCTCAAAGAGGATCTAGCAGGAATGGAGATGAAATTTACTGAGCACTTAAGCCGTTTGATTCTCTTAACAATCTTGTGAAAACATCTGCTAAGAGACATCAAATAATTTGGTGAAGGTTGCATATCTACTGAGTAAAGGCTAGGGTTCAGATTTGATTCCACTCTCTGATTGCTTAGTCTCTGCTTTTTCTAGATCTTCATGCTACTCTTCCTCTCACCTGTCCCAGTCACCTAGATTCCACACTCTCCATCCGTCTGTTCTATGCTATGTAACGCACAGTTCTCTCATTCCACTCTCCTTCTTTTGAATGCATTCTTGTTGATCTGAACAATCCAAAGGGAAAAATTATATAGCCAGCCAAACTTCATTTTTCCATATATTGGTAGAAGAGACTTTTTCCTAAAGAGACACTCATCAAGCAAATGCATTTTCACTGCAATTCACAAATTGTTGCTTCACAAAAAAAGTACTTACCATTTGTGATTTTCTTTTAAAACAAAAGGTAACCCTACCTCCCTTTACCTAGTAGCATTAGACTGTGGATCTACAAATTTAAGCTGTACAACTCTTCCACCCTCTACTGAAAGGTGTGTTAGCTAGGGTCCCAGAGGAAAACAGATGATCCACTGAAACAAAATAACTGAAGAATATAAGAAGGGAACTGCTTGCAGGAGTATAAACAAAAAGGTGGCTGGAAAAGACCACAAAGGGATGACAAAGCTCCCCACACTAGCAACATCCAGGAGAGGTCACAGCCCCTTGGTATGAAGAGACAAAGGAGGGAGCAGTTACTGTAACCAAGTAGGAAACGATACTCAGTGCCTAATAGCCCAGCTAAAAGGAATTCTGGGGAAAAAGTAGTACAAATATCACACTCCTCTCACCTTCTGATTTCCTCTACTCATGCTACCATTGGCCTAACCCAACCAGAAACCAGGGACCAGTGAGCCTGTTGACAGGATCCCTTAAAGAATGCCTCCCGTGGCTTAGAGTAAGGTGCCAAAGGCAAAAGTTGATCTGCAAAGGCGCACAGTGACTGGCTGTTGTGTGGTGCTAACTCGATTACTGGATTGTAACATCAAGTTTTCTATGGTTCTAGAATAGTCTCCAGGTCCTTAGCTGACCACCCTGAGTGGTTGACTTCTTCCACTCTTGCTTTTAAAAATCACAATTTGAAAACAATGGTCATGTGCGAAATACTTCCCAAATCCTGTCCGTTCTGTGAGGTCTTCCATCCAGCCTGGCCAAATCCCTTGAAGTCCAAGTCCCCGAGGTTCCACATCACTGCCTCAGGAGGTACTGTGTGCTCTGCTCTCGAGGTCCTAGCACGCTTCCCCACATGCTCTGCAGAATTGTTCAAGAATTTTGCTCGGTCATTCAGCCAAGACCATCTCAACAAAGTGCTATACCTCCTACCTTCATGCAAAAATGTGATATTTAAAACTAGTCCTTGTAAAGTTGCCTGAAATGTCTGTAGACAGAACCAGACTTTCATGTCCTAGACCAACTCACACTTGAAATGAAACCTTCCAGGGCTGAGGGAGGAAGAAAATGAACAGTAATGGAAAGAAAGCAGTTTTAGAAAGCGAGACCCTGGATTCTAGTCACAGTTCAGCTGCCGAGTAACTCAGTGACCTTGGAGAAGGTACATAACCTGAATTTGTTCTCAGAAATAAAACAGAACTTAACTGAATGATTCTTGATATTGAAAAGTGAAAGTGCTTAGTCGTTTAGTTGTGTCTTATTCTTTGCTGCCCCATGGACTGTAGCCCATCAGGCTCCTCTGTCCATGGAATTCTTCTGGCAAGAAAACTGGAGTGGATCACCATTCCCTTCTCCAGGGGATCTTCCTGACCCAGGGATTGAAACCCAGTGTTCTGAATTGCTGATGGATTCTTTACCATCTGAGCCACTAGGGAAGCGCAAATGATCTTTTTTTTTTTTTTTAGATTTATTTATTTATTTATTTTGATGCAGGTGGGGTGGGGAGGGAGGGGAGCAGGCAGGCCACTTCTATTGGTCTTTCATTTGTCCATTTTCATCCATCTTTGTTCTTTGGCCCGTGTGGGCCTCCCATCGCAGTGGCCTCTGTTGTCACAGAGCACCGGCTCTAGGCGCATGCGCTCCAGAGCTCCGGCTCGGTAATTGGACACATCAGTCCAGCTGCTCCGTGGCACGTGGGATCTTCCCAGGCCAGGGATCGAACCAGCGCCCCTTGCACTGCAAGGCGGTGTCCTTACCCACTGGACCACCAGGGAAGCCCCAAATGATCTTTAAGTCCCACTAAATCTGACAGTTTTAAGAATCTTCTTAAGTTAAAGGTCACTAGAAAGGGACAAACTAGTCTGAGAAAGAGTTAAAATTTTCTCCATGTAACCACTGGAACTTGAATCTTCTATGGAAGGAAAAATGTCACTTTCCTAAGTATGTGCCTTTCTCAGGAGAACAGCTTTTTGCTTAAAGTTTTCTTCAGAGCGGTTTTGACATCCTTATTCCTCAGGCTATAGATTAAGGGATTGAGCATGGGTACCACAATGGTATAGAACAAGGAGGACACTTTCCCCTGGTTCATGGGTAAAAGAGAAGATGGTTTGAGGTACATGAATGCCCCTGACCCAAAGAACAGGGAGACTGCAATAATATGGGAACTACAGGTGCTGAAGGCTTTGGACCTGCCTGCAGTGGAACGAACATGGAGAATGCTGGAAAGGATGAAGGCATAAGAAATGAAGATGGTAACTGTGGGCACACCAATATCAATGCCCACAACAATGAAAACCACCAGCTCATTTACATACGTGCTGGTGCAGGAGCGCTCAAGAAGGGGAAGGATGTCACACATGTAGTGGTCAACCAGATTGTTGGCACAGAAGGTCAGTCTCGCCATGCATGATGTGTGGGCCATGGCCCCAGCAAACCCCATCACATAGACACCCAACAGAAGAAGTAAGCAGACCTGGGGAGACATGGTAGCCGTGTACACCAGGGGGTTACAGATGGCAACGTAGCGGTCATATGCCATTGCTGACAGGATGAAGGACTCAGAGATGACCAAGAAAAGAAAGAAGAAGAGTTGAGTCATACATCCTGCATAGGAGATGGTGTTCTTCTTTGCGACAAAACTCATCAGCATTTTGGGAGTGATGACGGTAGAATAGCAGAAGTCTATGAAGGACAAGTTATAGAGGAAAAAATACATAGGGGTGTGCAGGTGAGAGTTGAGTCCAATTAGAGTTATTAGGCCCAGGTTCCCCACCACAGTGATCATGTAGAAACCAAGAAACAAGAAGAGAGGAATCTGGAATTCAGGCTGGCTGGTTAAGCCTGCAAGGATAAACTCGGTCACAGAAGAATTCTCAGCCACCATTCTCATTTTAGGCATTCTGTGGAAACAAGAGAAGTGTTGCTTAGAGGGAGAGGAGAGAGAGTGCCTCCTTGTATCTCCTGTTTTAAGTTTCCAGGGGTAAAAAAACCAACTGGAACTTGTTCTTTCACTTTCCTAAGTATGGCCTTTCTCAGGAGAACAGCTTTTTGCTTAAAGTTTTCTTCAGAGCAGTTTTGACATCCTTATTCCTCAGGCTATAGATTAAGGGATTGAGCATGGGTACCACAATGGTATAGAACAAGGAGGACACTTTCCCCTGGTTCATGGGTAAAAGAGAAGATGGTTTGAGGTACATGAATGCCCCTGACCCAAAGAACAGGGAGACTGCAATAATATGGGAACTACAGGTGCTGAAGGCTTTGGACCTGCCTGCAGTGGAACGAACATGGAGAATGCTGGAAAGGATGAAGGCATAAGAAATGAAGATGGTAACTGTGGGCACACCAATATCAATGCCCACAACAATGAAAACCACCAGCTCATTTACATACGTGCTGGTGCAGGAGCGCTCAAGAAGGGGAAGGATGTCACACATGTAGTGGTCAACCAGATTGTTGGCACAGAAGGTCAGTCTCGCCATGCATGCTGTGTGGGCCATGGCCCCAGCAAACCCCATCACATAGACACCCAACAGAAGAAGTAAGCAGACCTGGGGAGACATGGTGGCCGTGTACACCAGGGGGTTACAGATGGCAACGTAGCGGTCGTATGCCATTGCTGACAGGATGAAGGACTCAGAGATGACCAAGAAAAGAAAGAAGAAGAGTTGAGTCATACATCCTGCATAGGAGATGGTGTTCTTCTTTGCGACAAAACTCATCAGCATTTTGGGAGTGATGACGGTAGAATAGCAGAAGTCTATGAAGGACAAGTTATAGAGGAAAAAATACATAGGGGTGTGCAGGTGAGAGTTGAGTCCAATTAGAGTTATTAGGCCCAGGTTCCCCACCACAGTGATCATGTAGAAACCAAGAAACAAGAAGAAGAGGGGAATCTGGAATTCAGGCTGGCTGGTTAAGCCTGCAAGGATAAACTCGGTCACAGAAGAATTCTCAGCCACCATTCTCATTTTAGGCATTCTGTGGAAACAAAAGAGAAGTGTTGCTTAGAGGGAGAGGGAGAGAGAGTAGTGCTGCCCTCCTTGTCATCTCCCTGTTCTTTAGAATTAGACCCACTCTTGGATATTTTGGAATCCCATGGACAGAAGAGCCAGGCAGGCTGCAGTCCATGAGATCACAGTCAGTCACAGCCAAGCAGCTAACATCTTCACGTGGACATTTTAGACGTCAGCAGAAAGGCCTTTCCGGAAGCTATGGGTCCTGTTCCCTTAGTGACTTTGCCTCTGGGGTGCCATCTGGAGGATGAACCTGCCTCCATGAGGAGGGCCACTGCTCCTGGAGAGAAACGACTCAAGGATGCACTGAGGAGTCTCCCAGATCTTTACTTAGTCTATTTATTGTGTCCTTACAACTCCCGTGTCTGCTAGAGTTTACAGTAACTGAGGTCACTCTCCGGGAAGAGTCCACTGAGAGGATGGAGCCACTCCAACAGTGCCAGAGTGTCCACCTTGTGATCAATTTGGACAGACTAGAAAAGGGAGGTTCACGCACACATGCCCAGTCATGAAGTCATGTCCAGCTCTTCACAGCCCCATGGACTATAGCTGGCCAAGCTTCTCTGTCCATGGAATTCTGGCAAGAATACTGGAGTGAGTTGCCTTTTCCTTCTCCAGGGGATTTTCGTGACCCAGGGATTGAACCCATGTCTTTGCAGTGGCAGGTGACTTCTTTACCGCTGAGCCACCAGGAAAGCCCAGAAAAGGAAGATGGTCCTTCCCAAAGCCTTTACTACCTGAGGGTGGGGACTTAGGACAAGTTTAGCCCAGGTTCAGTCGCTCACCTCCCTCAGCCTGCAATTTCAGCCCCTTCGCCCTCCAGCTCCTGCCCTCAGTTGTTCAGACAGACAAATAGTTGTGGTGCTAACATAGGTGGAGGAACTAAGAACCACCTTTTTAGTCTCTGTTCTACTTGGAGCACTGGAGCTTGGACTGACTTTGAAGTCTTTCTGAACTGAAAAACATGATAGCGGATTGGGTCTTTGCCCCGAAACTTTTTTCTGTCTTGCAGGAGGGAGACCGCATCCTTGCTTGTCATCAGTGCCAAGCAGTGACAGAAGACTGAGAGGTTTGATTATGGATTTGGGGATCTGGGGACCTGAGCAGAGGTATTGATAGAAAGCCAGAGGTTCCTCCTGGGATCACAGCCCTAAAAATTAACTCTTAAATGAGGGACTTTTGCTTATACCCAGGATCATATTTGATTGGGATTTTAGAAATATTATTTGTTCAACTAACATCTACTCAGTAAAATATGAACATAATAATTTACCATTCACTGAGCATTTATTAATATTATATACATATATACATACACCTAGCAGTCTTCTTATCTTAAGCACTTAGCCAAGCATGTTGACCCCAGCATGCCAATATTCAGGCATTTTATGTATAATACTTTATTTTAATTCTCCTCAAATCCTATGAACTAAGTTTTATCGCTCCCATTTTAAAGGTGAAGTATTTTACTAATTGTTAGTAGTATCATATGAAATCCAGGTCCATTTAACTCCAAGTCTGGTATTTTTAACAATTGTGCTTAATATCTCCCTGTGGGAGATAGCTAAGTGTATAATGCATAAACTCTTACCTTCAAGGCTCTGACATTCTCTACTAAATAGGCAAAAAGTAATAATTAAAAAGTAATGTAAATAATAAAAAATTATTTATTAAAAATAAAATTTATCTCTTCAATAAATGGTGCTGAGAAAACTGGACAGCTACATGTAAATGAATGAAATTAGAAAACTTCTTAAAACTGTACAGGAAAATAGACCTAAGTGTAAGGCTGACACTATGAAACTCTTAGATGAAAGCATAGGTAGAACACTCTTTGACGTAATTTCAATCCACGTCCTAGAGTAATGAAAATAAAAACAAAAATAAACAAATGGGATCTAACTAAACTGAGAAGTTTTCATACAGCAAAGGAAACCTTTCCTCTTCTTCTAACTCCCCCTCTCTCACGACGAAAACTGTTCCTCTGTGTCCTGCCTCTTAGAGTCTTCTTGAGCTCAGTGACAGTAAAGTCACACGTTGTTGTTTAGTTGCTAAATCCTATCCAACTCTTTGGGGCCTTATGGACTGTAGCCCACAGGCTTCTCTGTCCCTGGGATTCTCCAGGCAAGAATACTGGAGTGAGTTGCCATTTCCTCCTCCAGAGGATCTTCCTGACCCAGGGGTCGAACCTGCCGCTTCTGCATTGCAGGCAGATTCTTTACTGCCGGCACACTGGGGAAGCCCAGTTCACACTTTGGGGCCCTAAAAATTTGAAGCAGTACTAAAAATCATGTAATCCTGTGGTTCAAACCTATCTGCACAATTGAATTAGATACACATATGCTTATAAAAGTACATACTGTTCTAATCCAGACATTTAAATCAGAATCTTCATGACATATTTTTACATACAACTAGGTCCATTTAAGCTCAAGTTGACCCCAGCATGCCAATATTCAGGCATTTTATGTATAATACTTTATTTTAATTCTCCTC
The DNA here is from genome assembly GCA_022376925.1 of Tragulus kanchil. Lineage (NCBI taxonomy): Eukaryota > Metazoa > Chordata > Mammalia > Artiodactyla > Tragulidae > Tragulus > Tragulus kanchil. Next base: position 153,579,880 of record JAIOJX010000006.1, read on the forward strand.
AAATCCTATGAACTAAGTTTTATCGCTCCCATTTTAAAGGTGAAGTATTTTACTAATTGTTAGTAGTATCATATGAAATCCAGGTCCATTTAACTCCAAGTCTGGTATTTTTAACAATTGTGCTTAATATCTCCCTGTGGGAGATAGCTAAGTGTAAAATGCATAAACTCTTACCTTCAAGGCTCTGACATTCTCTACTAAATAGGCAAAAAGTAATAATTAAAAAGTAATGTAAATAATAAAAAATTATTTATTAAAAATAAAATTTATCTCTTCAATAAATGGTGCTGAGAAAACTGGACAGCTACATGTAAATGAATGAAATTAGAAAACTTCTTAAAACTGTACAGGAAAATAGACCTAAGTGTAAGGCTGACACTATGAAACTCTTAGATGAAAGCATAGGTAGAACACTCTTTGACATAATTTCAATCCACGTCCTAGAGTAATGAAAATAAAAACAAAAATAAACAAATGGGATCTGACTAAACTGAGAAGTTTTCGTACAGCAAAGGAAACCTTTCCTCTTCTTCTAACTCCCCCTCTCTCACGACGAAAACTGTTCCTCTGTGTCCTGCCTCTTAGAGTCTTCTTGAGCTCAGTGACAGTAAAGTCACACATTGTTGTTGTTTAGTTGCTAAATCCTATCCAACTCTTTGGGGCCTTATGGACTGTTGCCCACAGGCTTCTCTGTCCCTGGGATTCTCCAGGCAAGAATACTGGAGTGAGCTGCCATTTCCTCCTCCAGAGGATCTTCCTGACCCAGGGGTCGAACCTGCCGCTCCTGCATTGCAGGCAGATTCTTTACTGCCGGCACACTGGGGAAGCCCAGTTCACACTTTGGTGCCCTAAAAATTTGAAGCAGTACTAAAAATCATGTAATCCTGTGGCTCAAACCTATCTGCACAATTGAATTAGATACATATATGCTTATAAAAGTACATACTGTTCTAATCCAGACATTTAAATCAGAATCTTCAGGACTGGAACTTTCTAATTTGTTTTCTTTTATAAATCTCCCCAGGCGATCTGAATATTTAGCCAAGTTTGGGATGCACTGATCTAATTTTCCCACCCTGTATCTTCCAGACTGGAAAATTGAAGCCCAACCAATCGCAGAATTAGTTGGTGGCAGTCTGGAATAAAATGTGGGTCTCTAACCTCTGCAGCTTAAGAGGGCCCAGTTGTTAAGCTTAGCTGAAATTCAGAGTACAAGTAAAGGACATAATTGGGCATCAGACCTGGAAGAGTGCCCCAAGATAATACTAGAGAGAGACTTCAGTGTCATGACAGGAAATGTCTGTATAGTTCGAACGCATGGGACATTTTGAACAGGGGAATGGACAACCTGAGCAGGTGGGCTGAGAAAGACCAGTGAGTCTCAGGACTGGTGCGTGTCAGTGATTGGATGCCACAGCTGCTCCAGGCACTGTGTTTCATCTTGTAATCCAGACAAGATGCCTTGACACACAGCTATGAGATAAGGAAAGAAGGGATGAACTTTATCCAAAATAAATAACAGAGAAGTGGAACAAAAGTTCCTTCTAAGCTTTTTAGCATATTACTAGTCATATCATGTGGTCCTCTGCCCTCCACTCTGAACATTTCTTTTCCAGGCCCTGAGTTCAGGTGCCATCACCAAGTTCTCCATGTTGGACAACTTTTATGCCTCATTTTCATATCGCTCGGCCTATGCTTTCAGCCTCTGCTGTTGCTCTGGCAGCTGGTGACATGCAGTTGTAGCCAGACAACAGTTTCTTGGCCGTACCACTATATACACCCTTCTTCCTATGCCAGGACCCCTCTGCCATCACATGTGGAATGTCTTTGGGAATCCACTCAGCCATTCTGGTGCACGCACAAACCTGCAAGTGTAAAGGAGTTAACACATCCTGGGAGCCAGTGGATAAGCACTCCCCTCTTTTCTCTCTACAGGTTCATTCTTCATAGTATCTCAAAGAACCTCAGAGGAATTTGATTGTCAATTTTCCATTATGATTGGGTCCAATAACCCAGCCTTGGATTAGTTTTACCCCATTAGCATGTAGCCCAATAAACCAACCTTGGATTAGTTTTCTGTCCTTCTCTATTTCATCTCTTCTTTATGATGAGATCATTTCCAAAAATAAACTACCTGCACACAGATCCTTGTGTCCAGCATGGCTTTTTGTAGAAACCACATCTCAATAACAAAAGGCCTTAAGCATGAACCTTGAACACAGAAATCTGCCACTGCCTCAGTGATTACAAGAAGTCTCAGTCCCTACCCTCATCCCCGCTGTAGTCAATGCACAGTTAAGGAAAATAAATCATTTTTGCAGACCTGAAATGAGCCCCACAGGAAATGGGCTCCTTGGGGGCACAGAAAGCAAAGAAGACCCGAGCTTCATTAAAAGTTGACTTCTCTAGAAGCCTTAGAGGATTCTTGTTTGTATAATAGAACAACCAAGAAAAGTTTCTTTGGATTGATGTCACTTCAGAACCCGTTGCCATGGGAATTACGTTTCAAAATTCTTGGTTATGTTAAGAGCAGAGGCATGTGTTCATCAAATCCAGACAAGATGCCTTGACACACAGCTTGAGATAAGGAAAGAAGGGATGAACTTTATCCAAAATAAATAACAGAGAAGTGGAACAAAAGTTCCTTCTAAGCTTTTTAGCATATTACTAGTCATATCATGTGGTCCTCTGCCCTCCACTCTGAACATTTCTTTTCCAGGCCCTGAGTTCAGGTGCCATCACCAAGTTCTCCATGTTGGACAACTTTTATGCCTCATTTTCATATCGCTCGGCCTATGCTTTCAGCCTCTGCTGTTGCTCTGGCAGCTGGTGACATGCAGTTGTAGCCAGACAACAGTTTCTCGGCTGTACCACTACATACACCCTTCTTCCTATGCCAGGACCCCTCTGCCATCACATGTGGAATGTCTTTGGGAATCCACTCAGCCATTCTGGTGCACGCACAAACCTGCAAGTGTAAAGGAGTTAACACATCCTGGGAGCCAGTGGATAAGCACTCCCCTCTTTTCTCTCTACAGGTTCATTCTTCATAGTATCTCAAAGAACCTCAGAGGAATTTGATTGTCAATTTTCCATTATGATTGGGTCCAATAACCCAACCTTGGATTAGTTTTACCCCATTAGCATGTAGCCCAATAAACCAACCTTGGATTAGTTTTCTGTCCTTCTCTATTTCATCTCTTCTTTATGATGAGATCATTTCCAAAAATAAACTACCTGCACACAGATCCTTGTGTCCAGCATGGCTTTTTGTAGAAACCACATCTCAATAACAAAAGGCCTTAAGCATGAACCTTGAACACAGAAATCTGCCACTGCCTCAGTGATTACAAGAAGTCTCAGTCCCTACCCTCATCCCCGCTGTAGTCAATGCACAGTTAAGGAAAATAAATCATTTTTGCAGACCTGAAATGAGCCCCACAGGAAATGGGCTCCTTGGGGGCACAGAAAGCAAAGAAGACCCGAGCTTCATTAAAAGTTGACTTCTCTAGAAGCCTTAGAGGATTCTTGTTTGTATAATAGAACAACCAAGAAAAGTTTCTTTGGATTGATGTCACTTCAGAACCCGTTGCCATGGGAATTACGTTTCAAAATCTTCTCAACTGGGGCCCCACTAAAGTCATGTTCCCTGAAGAGCAGATGAAGCCCAGGCAGGAAGCAGTGTAGGAAGAACTATTCTTAACTGTATTCCTTTTGTTGCAGAACTGCCCTCTTTCCAAAACGCGAATCTCTATATAGTGCTGCTTCGCTTTATTTATTTCTGTTTTTTTTCTGCCTTTTTAAAATTACGATCTATTTGTGTCACTCCATGTGTGACACATGTAAATGCAAGACAATGGCTGGCATGCACATTCATTAACGTTTAGGTTTCTGGTGTCACAAGGTCAGACCCAAGTGTATTGCCCATCACTGCCCACAAGAGGAAGCCAAGCACGAGTTAGTTTCATGATAAAAGGCCCAGAACTTAACCAAAGAGAATAGATGGCAGCTGATAGATCATCATTTGAAATGGCCTCAGTTAGCCTCTGAAAAAACAAATATGAGGAGTTCTGTGGCTCTGTCTTATTTTGAATCTCAACATACTTTTATTAAACATTCTCGACTCCTTAACATACAAATCTCTATAAATGATATGTGTACTTAACACAGAATCCTAGAATTAGAAGGGCACTTGGACGTCTGTACTGGGGGTAGTGTACATGTATTGAACACCTGTGTACCACGCACTCTGCTAGTACTTTTACATACATTATGTCATTTATAGAAAATGAATAATCTACCAAAACTACAGATTTGGCATGCTTAAAAATGTCATCCAATGGATTCAAAAATACTAATAATAGTACTAATATATCATATTTTTAAGAGCTTTTACATGCCAGAAACTATGATAAATACTTTACACATATTAACTCAGTTATTTTTTTTTTTTTAATTCCTGTGAAGCAAGTACTTTTATTATCCTCCTCAGCACAAGAACATTTCCTTAACTCAAAGAAATCAGATTTGGTTATCTCATAGGACAGCCTGGTCGCCTTAAGCTTCCAGGTGTTTGTAGTGATGGAGGAATTAACAGCATTTGCTGCACTAATGATAATAGGGAAAGAGTGGAGAGGAAGGAGCAAATATCAGGGGTGACAGAGATTTCAGGCACAGGACAATGAGAAAAAGAAAGTAAAGATGGCAAATAAAGACTTGGAACTGAGGCCTGACTCTCAAGTGCTGAAGTACGTCTTAGTGGGGCGGTCAGGAAAAGTTGCGTGAGATGCAAAACACGGGGCAAGGTCATTGAGACGTGCACTAGGAAGTCATGTAAAGAGTTGATCACAGAAACCACAAGTCCAGGGTTAGGGTTGAAACTTCTCAACACAGAAGGAGGAGGAAGTTGTTAGTAAATATGATAGAGAAGGCTAGTGTTCTGGCCTCAAGCAGGCTCTGTGGTCAGATGACCTGAGTCCTGATCACATCACTCACTGGCCCAGTAAGATTATAGTGTTTGCCCCTTAGGCACTCAGTCTATAAGCAGAGAGATTAACACCTAACATGGGATTTTTGTGTGGAGCAGTTATCATAATTTTTAATCAATAATTTTGAATTAATGAAATATCACAGGATACTTATTCTTGCATATCTCTTTTTATCCACTTGGTCAGATTCTGCCTTTTACGTTTCATCCACTATGTCAGGATTGAATTTGCTCAGCTCCAGCCATATCATAAGTGACTGCTAGGCAAGGTGGTATGCCGAAATATCATTTAATCTACACACCCAGGATTGGACACAAGAACAAATGCAAATGTTCATTAATATTTACTACATACAATAGAAGTGTAAATGTGATTCAAGAAAAGTTCAGATTTTAAAAATGTTAAGTTCAGGATATATTTATTTTCCAGTGCTAAAGGAATTCATTAGAGGTTTCCTATAAATAGCTATGTGGTAAACCCACTTCCAAGAGATAAATAAATAATGTAGATTTCACACAACTAGTTTTACTATATTTTTGACATTTTAAACATGCTGAGGTTGACACTGAAGGAACAGTCGTGTTGGATGTTGTGCACCTACTGGGTGTGACCTTGGGGATCAAGATTTTTACAAAATAGAAAGAGCCTCCCAGTACTTTGAGGACTGGCAAAGGAGAGGTACACAGTGACAAAAAGAGATGAAAAGTCTTCCCAAGTCAGGAGCTGCCCAGAGCTCAGTTTCTTCAGAGCCCACAGTCTGGGACTCTTAAAATAGGAATCCATTTTTAAGTGACATTTATCTCAGAAATATGTATGCTATAAAAAGCAAATTAACACTAACACTAGCAATGTAAAATATATGATTTTAAGGTGTGTTAAGGGTACACCACATTCCAAGATTGTGCTAGAGGGAGAAAAAATGCAAGACCATAGCATGGCCTTATTTAAAGGCGATTTGATGGAGGGGAGGTTATTCTAGGCATTGGTGGGAATGTCTCAGTTGATAAATATGATAGAGAAGGCTAGTGTTCTGGCCTCAAGCAGGCTCTGTGGTCAGATGACCTGAGTCCTGATCACATCACTCACTGGCCCAGTAAGATTATAGTGTTTGCCCCTTAGGCACTCAGTCTATAAGCAGAGAGATTAACACCTAACATGGGATTTTTGTGTGGAGCAGTTATCATAATTTTTAATCAATAATTTTGAATTAATGAAATATCACAGGATACTTATTCTTGCATATCTCTTTTTATCCACTTGGTCAGATTCTGCCTTTTACGTTTCATCCACTATGTCAGGATTGAATTTGCTCAGCTCCAGCCATATCATAAGTGACTGCTAGGCAAGGTGGTATGCCGAAATATCATTTAATCTACACACCCAGGATTGGACACAAGAACAAATGCAAATGTTCATTAATATTTACTACATACAATAGAAGTGTAAATGTGATTCAAGAAAAGTTCAGATTTTAAAAATGTTAAGTTCAGGATATATTTATTTTCCAGTGCTAAAGGAATTCATTAGAGGTTTCCTATAAATAGCTATGTGGTAAACCCACTTCCAAGAGATAAATAAATAATGTAGATTTCACACAACTAGTTTTACTATATTTTTGACATTTTAAACATGCTGAGGTTGACACTGAAGGAACAGTCGTGTTGGATGTTGTGCACCTACTGGGTGTGACCTTGGGGATCAAGATTTTTACAAAATAGAAAGAGCCTCCCAGTACTTTGAGGACTGGCAAAGGAGAGGTACACAGTGACAAAAAGAGATGAAAAGTCTTCCCAAGTCAGGAGCTGCCCAGAGCTCAGTTTCTTCAGAGCCCACAGTCTGGGGCTCTTAAAATAGGAATCCATTTTTAAGTGACATTTATCTCAGAAATATGTATGCTATAAAAAGCAAATTAACACTAACACTAGCAATGTAAAATATATGATTTTAAGGTGTGTTAAGGGTACACCACATTCCAAGATTGTGCTAGAGGGAGAAAAAATGCAAGACCATAGCATGGCCTTATTTAAAGGTGATTTGATGGAGGGGAGGTTATTCTAGGCATTGGTGGGAATGTCTCAGTTGATTTTTTTAAAAATAAGTCCTAAAAATTAAGATTCACTAAATTTGTAGAAAACAACAGACTTTCTTTGTTGGACAGAACAGAGTTGTCTCAGAAATCCTAATTGCAGGATGGTGATGACGCTGCTATTTTTGAACATCTCTACTGGTCAGCAAAGCCACAACGCCTCTGTAAAATGCTCTTGTATTTTCCAGACCTTTCTCTAGGGAACTTTTCCGAAGAGGAGTTTTAGTCAAGATGCAGTGTGATGTAGTTGAAGGGACTACGTTTAGGAATCTAAAGATCTAGTTGTACAGCCTCGGAAAATTAAAAATGCTTCTCAGTCTGTGATTTCCTCTTCTGTAAAGAGGAATATCAGAACCTCTTCCTGGGCTTCCCTGGTGGTCCAGTGGGTAAGGACACCGCCTTGCAGTGCAAGGGGCGCCGGTTCAATCCCTGGCCTGGGAAGATCCCACATGCTGCGGAGCGGCTGGACTGATGTGTCCAACTACCGAGCCGGAGCTCTGGAGCGCATGCGCCCACAGCCGGCGCTCTGCGACGACACACGCCACCGCGATGGGAGGCCCACAGGAGCCAAAGAACAAAGATGGATGAAAATAGAGAAATGAAAGACCAATAGAAATGGCACGCCCACCCCTCTCCTTCCCCAACTCCCGCCCCCCAAAACCCTGCTCTGCCTACCTCCTGAAGATGTTATCTACAATCCACCAGGTGTTTTCTTCTGGATTTTTTTCCCCCCCCCCCACCTCCCAGTACTTTGAGGACTGGCAAAGGAGAGGTACACAGTGACAAAAGATGAAAAGTCTTCCCAAGTCAGGAGCTGCCCAGAGCTCAGTTTCTTCAGAGCCCACAGTCTGGGACTCTTAAAATAGGAATCCATTTTTAAGTGACATTTATCTCAGAAATATGTATGCTATAAAAAGCAAATTAACACTAACACTAGCAATGTAAAATATATGATTTTAAGGTGTGTTAAGGGTACACCACATTCCAAGATTGTGCTAGAGGGAGAAAAAATGCAAGACCATAGCATGGCCTTATTTAAAGGTGATTTGATGGAGGGGAGGTTATTCTAGGCATTGGTGGGAATGTCTCAGTTGATTTTTTTAAAAATAAGTCCTAAAAATTAAGATTCACTAAATTTGTAGAAAACAACAGACTTTCTTTGTTGGACAGAACAGAGTTGTCTCAGAAATCCTAATTGCAGGATGGTGATGACGCTGCTATTTTTGAACATCTCTACTGGTCAGCAAAGCCACAACGCCTCTGTAAAATGCTCTTGTATTTTCCAGACCTTTCTCTAGGGAACTTTTCCGAAGAGGAGTTTTAGTCAAGATGCAGTGTGATGTAGTTGAAGGGACTACGTTTAGGAATCTAAAGATCTAGTTGTACAGCCTCGGAAAATTAAAAATGCTTCTCAGTCTGTGATTTCCTCTTCTGTAAAGAGGAATATCAGAACCTCCTCCTGGGCTTCCCTGGTGGTCCAGTGGGTAAGGACACCGCCTTGCAGTGCAAGGGGTGCCGGTTCGATCCCTGGCCTGGGAAGATCCCACGTGCCGCGGAGCGGCTGGACTGGTGTCCAACTACCGAGCCGGAGCTCTGGAGCGCTTGCGCCCACAGCCGGCGCTCTGCGACGACACACGCCACCGCGATGGGAGGCCCACAGGAGCCAAAGAACAAGGACGGATGAAAATAGAGAAATGAAAGACCAATAGAAATGGCACGCCCGCCCCTCTCCTTCCCCAACTCCCGCGCCCCCAAAACCCTGCTCTGCCTACCTCCTGAAGATGTTACCTACAATCCACCAGGTGTTTTCTTCTGGATTTCCAACCTCACCTTTCTTATCCCCTTATCCCATACAATTACCCAAAAGAATTCTATCGACTCTTACGGTGTAAATGTCTTTAACTGATGTGTTCATTATGAATTAATCGCATTAAGTATTCAGTTGCTGAAAGGACACACAGCCCTCAAACCTTTTACATTTACAGAATAGCTTCATCACAAGTACAGAGGATAGCCACAGCATAGGGAGGGAAGGGTACGCGATGAAAGAGGTCTAGATATTTTTGGCTTCCTTGCCTTCCCACCACTGGGTTACATGATGCACTTTATCACCAGGTCTTGAACCACCATCAGCATACATAGGTACCAAGAAGTCCCAAGTCTGTTTCTTTTATAATGAACTGATCTTGTTAGAAGTATACCTATATGGCCAGTCTGAACCATTGAAACCCCACAGGCTCTGGTAAAACCAAGTTTAGTTATTGTTAGGGTGGCTGAGAGTTCCCCACCCCCTTCAAGGTCCAACCTTCACCCACGTCCTCTTTGCGGCAGATAATTGCAACCCCATCTCACCAGATGCTAACAGTAGTTATAAAACAACATCTGGCTGTTTCACCATCTGGCCATCCTGCCTAGTAAGCAGACCCCTGCATCCCCCTCCCAATCTCCCTTCCCAGAACAAAGATCCACATGTCCTGCTGTAAATTCCATGGCCTCACTATATAAGATTTGCCTCAAGGCCCATTGGATGCTGCTGTCTCCTCTCTAAGAGACAGCCCAGCTGGTCTCCTGATTAAACTTTGCTTTTTCTAACCCAGCTGTCTCTCTCTCTTTCTTTCCTGCCCTTCTCCCTCCAGCTGGTTCTTTCAGTTATGATTATTGAATTATTATAATCCAATTAATATGACCAGATAATTTTGGCAAGCTGGTACATCCTGCCCGAAAATAGTTCAGGGGCCCATGGTTATTAAAAAAAAAAAATCACTATTTATCTTTAGTGAATATATTCCATACCCTTAACCAATGGTGAGTACCATGCCCCATGTGGAGTACACACGATCCATACTAGCCAAGATGAACCATGCTCTAAAATTGATAGCTGCCAAATGTGTATGTCTAGCAGACTTGGAGAATAAAATGGCAAACCACTCCAGTTTTCTTGTTTTGGAAATCCCATGGACAGAGAAGCCTGGTGGGTTCCAGTCCATGGGGTAGTAAGAGCTAGACATGATTTAGCAGCTAAACCACCACCAGCAACTCAGGCTTCCATCGTGTACTATAAATAGATTATCAGACATCCCACTTGAATAATGTCAGACACCTAAAATTTAGTCATGTGAAATAAATTTCTCCTCTCCCCCAAATGTTCACATATTCTTTAATGAAGGCAAAATATGAAATTAACAAAGAAAATTAACACAATCTTATTTGATGACCTCTCTATCCAGCCTGAGATAACAGATATGGATAATTGAGCTGAAACTTAACTTCTCAGTAAGGATTCAGAAAGCCTGCTACTTAATAGTTAATTGTTGTTGTTCAGTTGCCAAGTCACTTTTGACTCTTTGTCCTCATGGGCTGTACCTCTGCTTCTCCGTTCCTGCAGTTCTCTAGGCAAGAATCCTGGAGTGAGTTGCCATTTCCTTCTCCAGAGGATCTTCCTGACCCAGGGGTTGTGCCCAGATCTCCTGCATTGACAGGCAGATTCTTTACCCTGAGCCATCTGGGAACCCATAATAGTTACTTACCATATGCAAAACAAAACAGGTTATTCAGCATGGATAATCAGAGAGCAACATCTTTTTATTTCATTCTTAATATGCAGTTAGGTCTCTGAATCTGCAGGTTTTGCATCTGTGGATTCAGCCAACCAGAGACTGAAAATATTCAGAAGAAATAAATTCCAGAAAGTTCCAAAAAGTGAAACTTGATTTTGCCTCATGCCAGCAACTATTTACATAACATTTACATTGTATTTACAACTATTTACATTGTATTAGGTATTATAAGCAATCTAGAGATGATTTAAAGTACACAAGTATACGAGAGGATATGTGTACATTATATGCAAATACTACTGTTTTATATAGGGACTAGAATGTTCTCAAGTTTTGACATCCACAGGGTGGTGGGGTGTCCTGGAACCAGTCCTAGATCCAGCAGATCTGGAGGGATGACTGTATATACCCACATATATATGCATAACTTTGCATTAATGCATAAATGCAAACATATCTCTTGTGAGTGTGTGCATGTTGGTATAAGGCCTAAACTAAAACCCAACATTATGTGTTGCTTTGACATCAAAGGGCCTAACTAACCATGAGTTCCCCACCAAGACTGATGAAGTCTTCCAGCCAAACAACCTTCCTGATCGTGGGGTCCAGGCACAGTTTCTGTTTCTTCCTGAGTATCCTAGAGTTTCAGTGCCTTGTTAGTCTGAGCAGGTATTCAAATAAGCTAATCACCTTCTCCCCTGGGAACCAGGGGCATCTCATCCTCTCAGTACTAGAAAGCCTGTCTCCACAGCCCTGGGTATTGTCTCTGTTCCTTGTGCAGCCCCCTTGTGAACCTGCATGACCTGCAGTGTCCCCTGAGCCCAGGTTGTGAGTTTACATGGGTCGTAAACTTCTATTGACTCGTCTGTCCAGTGCTGGGTATTGTGTGTTCCACCGTCCCCATAAATATGGATGGGAACCTGTCATCAATGGGGTGAATAGAAGATAATTAAAATAGTGCAGCCCGTTTGAGGACAGCCTGGCCACAGCACAGAACTGATTGGTGTGATGTCTTAGAAAAGGGAGTCTTTCTGTTGTCCTCTTGTTCTTTGACTGCTTTTACTCCATTAACACTGTTCCTCCGGATCCTTCCTAGAATGAGGCTCAGGAAGCAACAAGCAACACTTTTACCCCAGTTGATGCTCCTGGTTTCAGCTTTTAATAACCTCTCCCCAGATTCACAGAGGACAAGCTGAATTCGACTAAGACGTTTCATACCCAGGGAAAAATTAAAGATAAATCCAAATGCCAAACCAATTAAAATCAGTAGTTTTGAGATGGGGCCCTAGCAGCAGTATTTTTTTAAAGCTTCCAGAGGGCAGCCAAGGTTGAGGAGCACTGTTGCAGGCAGCAGAAGTTTCAGGTTGTGGGCCTTGTTTCCTCTCATCTTAATGATTTCAGAATCAGGAAGACCTTGCTTGGTTTGAGAGAGAGGAAAGGTTCCTGTAATAGTTCCCTTATTTCTGCTCAATAATTTCTAGGTTGTCCCTGCCAAAAATTGCTTTAGTAATAATCAAGAAAAATGTCCCCACACATGGAAAAATGTGAATAGATGATGCATTATTTGACAACAAGACAGAGCATTTTCCAGAATGCCTGCTTGACCCCAGTCTGACACTCTTGTAGAATACCACAGTGTATTTAGCTAACAATTCACAAATGATAAAGATGCGGGCATTTTTATAGCTTTATAGGATAAGAGTTTTTCATAAATTGATGTCATAATTTGTAAAGTTCAATAAAGGAGTTAGCCCTAAAGGGAATATGGTTTTGTTTTCATACAAGACATTAATCTAGCAAATTTATAACATGGCAATCTTATTTCAGCATCCTTTTCCTAGTATCTACATTATATGTTCCTTTATAAAACATGTATCAAATGCAGGCAGTGCTAGGGGATGGGACAGGGCCCAGAACCAACACACTGGGACAGAGTGTACTATGAAAGGAAGCAGTCCCTCACAGATGTGTCTGGATCTCCATTCTCATCCCAAAGAACAAAATGGAGGCCTTCAATGCATTTAGAAAAAAAAAAAAAATCAAACCAAGTCCCACAGCAATTAGATGGGTGGGCTGGCACCACAGCATGCCCTCTCCCCTAACACCTCATTAATGAGAGGGCAGCATAAAGCCACAGGACTCCACCTACTCAGCGAGAACAGCCTGGCACCAGGCTCCAGTGAAGTCCCCATCTCTGCAGCTTCCACCAGCAAGGACCTAGTCAAGGTCAAGCCTCCCTGTAATTACCACCGTCCTGACCCACAGCCTGCCAAGGGTTATTTAGAGAACCATCTCCTACTCCTAGTGCAGATGCTCTCAACAATGGAACTGCAGACACTCTCCACTCAGAGCCAGCTGCCTGAAGCCATCAGGTCCCCACTGCCCATCATGGAATTCCATCCTGGCAGCTGTGCCTACCCACACTCAGTACCACCATGTCACACACACAACTGCAGAGCACATACACACTCACAGGCACCCCACTGCCTCCACAGAGACCCTACCACAAGGGACTGTACTCGGCGTATCCCTTAGGTCTGATAGTCAAGTTCATAGATGCAGGCTTCCTGCTGTTGCTAATGTTAGTGCTTTCCCAGGAGTTCTCCTTACTGCTACAGTCCACTTTTCAATTGTAGCCCAGTTTGAAAAACCCTTGCCTAAAGCACGCATGTCCTATGGAGACCGAAAGAGAAAAGACAAAAAAGTAAGAAAGTTATTATTATCACCTCCATAATTATTATCTCTTAAATTATGATTATCTGCATTATTTTCTAGGTTTCTGACTGAGCCAGGTGAAGGAGAGGGATCACAGGATGTGCCATCTGCTTGGGAGCATTCTCTGATTAACTGATGGTGAGGGAACAGGGTGGTGTCACAGGGTCACAGGTGGTGTCACTGATAATGTTAACATTATCAGTCTCTTGATTTCAGGAGGCCTGGGACTGTGTGCTCATGGTCATCAAGTAGTTAACATCGTCCATTTGATGGGGCAGGAGGTTGGCAGGGGTGGGGGTGGTGGAGGCAGGGTTCATGTCTGTAAACAACTCAGGAAATGTGCGTCACATACTGTTATCTGTTCAATAAGTTGGAGTAGGAAATGGAAACCCACTCCAGTATTCTTGCCTGGAAAAATCCCATGGACTGAGGGGCCTGGTGGGCTGCAGTCCATAGGGTTACCAAGAGTCAGACACGACTGAGGAACCGAGTGCATTCAATAGGTTCTTCAGAGAGGAGCTAAAGCAGAGGGTATTCCTTGCTTCAGCTTTATGGGAGAAGCCCCATAGGATCCTGCTCGGTTACGTGGCCAGTGGTGCTGATTCAAGGCTTAGCTCCTTCCTTTATTGCAAGAACAAAAGTGAATTCAGGGCTTCCCCTGGTGGTCCAGTGGATAAGGACACCGCCTTGCAGTGCAAGGGGCGCCGGTTCGATCCCTGGCCTGGGAAGATCCCACGTGCCGCGGAGCGGCTGGACTGATGTGTCCAATCGGCGAGCCGGAGCTCTGGAGCACATGCGCCTAGGGCCAGCACTCTGCGACAACAGATGCCACCGCGATGGGAGGCCCGCAGGAGCCAAAGAGCAAAGACGGATGAAAACAGAAAAGTGAAGGACCAATGGAGGTGGCCCGCCGGCTCCCCTCCCTCTCCAACCCGACCCCCGCCCAAAATAAATAAATAAATAAAATCTTTAAAAAAAAGTGAATTCAGCTAGGCAGTAGGGTTTCTTTTGCAAGTTAAAGGCATTGGCAGCACCTGTCTGCCAAGGGAGAAGTTGATCCTCGAACAAAAGCCAACTCTGAGAAAGATAGCCCTGTGTAGAGTGAAGAGAGGGAAGCTGGTCCCCCAGTATATCTGAACAGTGAGACATAGACATTATGCACATGAGACCCTAAGTATTGAGGGTGAAAGGAAGCTTCTTCCACAGGAGGTCTGATGAGACTAATAACCCCTGAGGGGCACATACTGACGATGAGTAACATGACATACATTCTCCACAAGAGTGTGTGTGTTATTATATATATGTATATTTAATTTTTCCTTATATATTAAAATATCCAGACCAAATAAAAAAGAATCTTTAACTGTCACTGAATTTTTTCTTGATAGCTCCATATACACACAATGCAGGTACTCCGTGGTCCTCAGGACAACCATTTTAGAAGTCTCATTTGAAAGTCAATGGCCTGGCCTTCTGAGGTGCTTATTCTGGGGGTAGCTTGTGAGGCCTGCATGCTGAGCATTGTTGCTGGCCTCAGGTAGAAGACCTAAGGGCAAGGGAAAGAGGACTTTCCAGTGAAGAGTCTGGGTCACTTTGTTCAAATAACTACTTTATACTCAGAGAATCTCTTTCCAGTTTTCAATTTGGAAGGTTCTAAGGTTAACTTTGGGCCATAAAGAAGGCTGAGCTCAGAAAAATCAATACCTTTAAACTGTGGTGCTGGAGAAGACTCTTGAGAGTCCCGTGAACTACAAGGAGATCAAACCAGTCAATCCTAAAGGAAATCAACCCTGAATAATCATTGGAAGGACTGATGCTGAAGCTGAAACTCCAATACTTTAGCCACCTGATGTGAAGCGATGACTCACTGGAAAAGACCCTGATATTGGGGGAAATGGAAGGCAAAAGGAGAAGGGGATGACAGAGGACGAGATGGTTGAGGGCATCATTGAGTCAATGGGCATGAGTTTGGGCAGGTTCCTGGAGATGGTGAAGGGCAGGAGAGCCTGGCATGCTGTGGTCCATGGAGTAGCAAAGAGTCGTGCACAACTGAGTGACTGAACTGAAGAGGTTAACTTTTAGAAGAATAACTGTCCCTTTTGGCACAAAGACTCTTCTACTCATTTTTTTTCTGTGAGTTTGCAAATATAAAGCAGGAACCAAAGAAAGACATGAGACAAAAGTTACTATCTTGGTTCATTAGAGTGAAGAGAGGGAAGCTGGTCCCCCAGTATATCTGAACAGTGAGACATAGACATTATGCACATGAGACCCTAAGTATTGAGGGTGAAAGGAAGCTTCTTCCACAGGAGGTCTGATGAGACTAATAACCCCTGAGGGGCACATACTGACGATGAGTAACATGACATACATTCTCCACAAGAGTGTGTGTGTTATTATATATATGTATATTTAATTTTTCCTTATATATTAAAATATCCAGACCAAATAAAAAAGAATCTTTAACTGTCACTGAATTTTTTCTTGATAGCTCCATATACACACAATGCAGGTACTCCGTGGTCCTCAGGACAACCATTTTAGAAGTCTCATTTGAAAGTCAATGGCCTGGCCTTCTGAGGTGCTTATTCTGGGGGTAGCTTGTGAGGCCTGCATGCTGAGCATTGTTGCTGGCCTCAGGTAGAAGACCTAAGGGCAAGGGAAAGAGGACTTTCCAGTGAAGAGTCTGGGTCACTTTGTTCAAATAACTACTTTATACTCAGAGAATCTCTTTCCAGTTTTCAATTTGGAAGGTTCTAAGGTTAACTTTGGGCCATAAAGAAGGCTGAGCTCAGAAAAATCAATACCTTTAAACTGTGGTGCTGGAGAAGACTCTTGAGAGTCCCGTGAACTACAAGGAGATCAAACCAGTCAATCCTAAAGGAAATCAACCCTGAATAATCATTGGAAGGACTGATGCTGAAGCTGAAACTCCAATACTTTAGCCACCTGATGTGAAGCGATGACTCACTGGAAAAGACCCTGATATTGGGGGAAATGGAAGGCAAAAGGAGAAGGGGATGACAGAGGACGAGATGGTTGAGGGCATCATTGAGTCAATGGGCATGAGTTTGGGCAGGTTCCTGGAGATGGTGAAGGGCAGGAGAGCCTGGCATGCTGTGGTCCATGGAGTAGCAAAGAGTCGTGCACAACTGAGTGACTGAACTGAAGAGGTTAACTTTTAGAAGAATAACTGTCCCTTTTGGCACAAAGACTCTTCTACTCAATTTTTTTTTTTATTCTCCTGTGAGTTTTTGCAAATATAAAGCAGGAACCAAAGAAAGACATGAGACAAAAGTTACTATCTTGGTTCATTAGGGTATAAAATAAAACTCCTTTCTTTCATTCCACAGTTTATTGTGTTATCACTCCTCCTCCATGTTTCAAGTGGCAAAGAATCTGTCTGCAAAGCAAGAGAACAGGAGATGTGAGTTCAGTCCCTGGGTCAGGAAGATCCCCTGGAGAAGGAAATAGCAACTCACTCCAGTGTCTTGGCCTGAGAAATCCCATGGACAGAGGAGCCTGGTGGGCTACAGTCTATAAGGCAGCAAAGAGTCAGACACAACTGAGCTTTTTACTGTCAACTTACTAAGAGAAGTGAGCAAAGAGAAGAGGATAGTATAAGCTATGTTTAAATAATCAGGGTATTACTTTGTAAATCATTTATTTGTTTGTTTATTTTTGAGAGCACTGGGTCTTTATTGTTGTGTTTGCAAGTTTTCTCTAGTTGCGGCTAGCAGGGGCTCCCCTCTAGCTGCGGTGCTCAGGCCTCTCACTGTGGGCGGCTTTCTTGTTGCAGAGCATGGACTGTCAGGCACTCAGGCTTGATTAGTTGTTGGTCACAGGCTCTAGATAGCAGGCTCACATATATGGGCTTAGTTGCCCAACTGCATGTGGAATCTTCCTGGGCCAGGGATTGAACCCATGTCCCCTGCATTAGCAGGCAGATTCTTAACCACTGGACCACCAGGGAAGTCCAGGATGACTGCTTTTTTATGAGTTATATATAGCCTTACTAGTGCAGTTATCTGACAGAGTAGACATTTCGTAAAGGTGTTAATCTTCTGTGGGAGTTGAAATTGGAATGAATGCACTGGTAAAGAAATATCAAATTAAAAACATCATGCTGTTTGATGCTGCAGTTTCCTGTGGAGAATCTGTCCTGAGGAAATTGCCATAAATCTAGCCAAAGATTTTTACACAATAGTGTTAGTCACAGTATTAACTATACTAATAGAACAATGGAGGATCTCTGCTCATCATTATGTTGGATGTCCTAGTGCAATGAGTGAAATAAAAGATCATTAAGAAAGAATTAATCCTATCTTTATTTGCAGATGGCCTGATAGCATATATAGGAAAAATAGAAAGATTTCTATGCCCTCTTTTGTTAAAGTAATAACTAGAATTAATAAACAAAATTAGCCAGGTTACTGGGTATAAAGCCAATATGTAAAAGTCTGTTGTATTTTAAATATATTTTAAAAATTGAAGATTAAATTTTAAAAATCATTTAAAGTAGCACAAGATAGCAAATTCCTAGGGATAAGCATAATGTCAGCTTCAAAGAAAGACACGCATGTCTTTTCTTAACACTTCCAGGAAACAGTGTTCTAGTAGGATATACCACATTGGCTCCAAGCCAGATTCTCTCTGTCTAGTCCCATAAAAATATTATCACGTGATCATCAAATATATCCATATAAAGCCAATACAATTTAAAGAGGAGATATGGCCTTTTCCATAGAGGACCCAGAAACAATTTAATATGTTGAAAAGATATATATATTCATAATGTATAATATCATGAAAAAAAGCTTACTGCGTAACAGTATACACGATAACTAATTTCAACTTGGTAAAATATATAAATATTAAAGAAAAAACAATAAATCTCTTCAAAGAAAACAGAAGAATATTTTTGTAATAAAGATTGAACAGGACACTGCATTGATAGTATGATAAATTGAACTTTATTAAAATTAAAAGCTCTATTACCATAAAACATCACCTAAAATAGCCATTAAATGGACACATCACAGGCTGAGAAAAAGTAACGACAATATATATGTATGAAAAAGAACTCATATCTGGTATACGCTTTCTTAAAGCTCAAATTAGTAAGAAAAAGACTAACACACTATTTTTACATGAGAATAGGACTTGAACAGGTACTTCCGAAGTGTGATACCTAAATTCTAAAGAATATATTAAGGAGTGCTCAATGTAATTATCGATTAGGGAAATGCCAAAAAACTAAAGTGATAGTGCACTATACCCCTAAAAGAGTAGTTAAGATGAAAAGAACTGAAAATAACAAATGTGCAGAAAAAAAGAGGAGTATCCTTACCTGGAAACTGCTGGGAGTGCAAATCAGTTTAAATATTTTGGAAGAGTTTATTAGTATTTAAGAAGCCTAGAAGTATGCCCATCCTGTGACCCAGTAATCTGCATCAAGCTAGAGAACTAAGATAAAGAAGTACAAATTTCAAGGAGACTATGTGTTCAAGAATGTTCATAGCAGTTGTATTAATAATATGCAGAGACTGAAAACATGCCAAAATTCCATTAAGAGAATAATTGAAAAATAAATTGCTCTATATCCATACAATGGAATACTAAACAGTAGTAACCAAGAACAAAATACCTATGTATACAACATTAAAGACGAATTTCACACTACACTTTGTATTGAGAGAAAGAAGCCAGAATTTTTTTTTAATTTATATGAGGCTCAATAACAAACAAAATGAATCTGTAATGATAAATGTAAGAATAATAGTAATTTTCAGAAACAGACTAGATAGTAGTATTTACTGGGAAGAGACAACCAAGAATATTCTTAAATGATAAAAATTTTCTGTATCTTGATATAGGTGGTAGTTGCATAGTGTCATATTTGTGAAAAAAGTAATTGAGCATATATATTTTGTGCACTTTGCACTATATAACTTTCACTTTAATTTAAAAGGAGATGGCATATTTTTTACTTACTACTATTGTGCTGATCCCCTGTCACTCCCATTGCACACTCAGTCCATAAATATCCTGAATTCAGCTGTCTTCCCCTCTGCTGTATAGTCTAAAGCACAATCCTCCTTCAAGCTTTCATTCTTTTTATTGCATCCTCATTGAACACAACCATGTCAAAAGGCAAAACTAAAGGTGTACTAATCCAAGTTTTCCCTTTTTTCTAATGAAAGAGAACTTTTTTAAGAAAAGTTCAAACATCAAAGTATCTTGCAAGCAGATCACATGCCTAGTACTGTGTTCAGACCAAAACTAATGTTCTTTTGAGTCTTTATATAAAGCTATATGCCCATTTGCCCAATGTTATGAATATATTAATATGACCTGTCTTAAGATCATCATATATTTCCCTTATGTCCTACTATTAAAAGAGCATAGCTATGTGCAGTGCCTTAAAATACAATGGCATGTACGTCCTTAATAAGTGGTTGGTTGGTTGCATGTGGGTATCTGTGCTCAATCATGTCTGACTCTTTGCACCCCATGGACTATAGCCCACCAGGCTCCTCTGTCCATCGGATTTTCCAGGCAAGACTACTGGAATGGGTTTCCGTTTCCTTCTCCACGTCTGTTGGTTGATACTGGTCGAATGGCTCACTTCCATCCAAAGCTATCTATTACTCAGTTACGTCATTCAGATTCTTGAAATGAGGCTCGAAGTTCTGCCATATTAATCTAGAAATAATGAGCGAAGCGTATAGCCAACATCTTTAGCTCCCTTAAATCTGTATATCCCTCCATTAGAAGGTCTAATAAGTTATGTGTCTTTGAAACTCTGTATACCACCTCAGTTGGCACTATGCTTGATTCTATATGAAACCCATTTTCCTACTCAAAAATATTGAAACATCTTTTATCATTTTACCAAGACAAAATCGCCACACCTTTCACTTCCAAAGTTCTTGCAGAAACGATGTTCCAAAAGTTAACCATTGAAAAGTTGCATGACATCATCCTGAAATGAATTAGGCTTTTTTAATGAAAACATAAAAACCTTTGAAATTAAATCTGCCAATGAAAACATGGATCAACAAAGCATGATTAAAGGAAAGCAGAGAAAAGTAGATTCAAATTGAAGGGCCTAGATTCCAATCCCAGCTCTGGCACCACTGCATGTATGTCCATGGGCCACCTAAAAATATTTATGAGTCTCCAACATATAATATGTCATATAAGCAGCTGAATTAAATAATTTCTTAGTAATGAATCATTTCATTACTCCGTTAAGAAGCAACCTTCTATGACTGTGGAAATCCTTTTTCATAAAACAAAAGAATGATTGGAATAGTTAGGCTGGAGTAAGGAGTAGAGAAATATAATGTTTAAGGGCAAGTTAAAATTTTTCTCTAAATATAGAAGAGAAAGCACTGGCTGACATTTGTTTTCCTTGCTGAAAAACAATTTTTTTAAACTGATAAACAAAGCTTTGGAACTCCTTCGTCATTTTCAAGAGAAGATTTTTCTGCTCAAAATTTTCTTCAGGGCATCTTTAACATCCTTATTTCTCAGGCTATAGATTAATGGGTTGAACATGGGTATCACAGCAGTATAGAATGCAGAGGACACTTTCCCCTAATCAAGGGGTAAAATAGAAGTTGGTTTGAGGTACATAAAAGCTCCTGACCCAAAGAAAAGAGAAACCACAATTATATGGGAGCTGCACGTACCGAAGGCTTTGGACCTTCCCTTAGTAGACCTGATGTGGAGAATGCTGGAAAGAATAAAAGCATAAGAGATAAACATGGCAGCAATGGGCACCCCAATGCCAATGGTCACAACAATAAAGACCACCAGCAAATTTATATACGAACTGTTACAGGAGAGCTCAAGGAGGGGAATGATGTCACACATATAGTGATTGATAATGTCACCACAGAAGGTCATAAACATTATGTTTACCATATGGGCCACAGCACCAACAAAAGGAATAAGCATACCTGAGGAGACATGGTAATCATGTACACCAGTGGTTTACATATGGCGACATAGCAGTCATATGCCATTGCTGACAGGATGTAGGATTCAGAAAATAAAAAGAAACAGAAGAAAAAAAAGAGTCATACATCCTGCATGGGAAATGAGGTTCTTCTCTGAGACAAAACCCATCAGCATTTTAGGGGTGCAGGTAGTGGATTAACTAAAATATATGAAGAACAAATTGAAGAGAAGAAAGTACATGGGAATATGAAGGTGAGAATTCAGTCCATTCAGAGTTATCAAACTGAGGTTTCCCACCACGGTGACCACGTAGAAACATAGAAACAGAAAGAAGAGGGGACTGGCTGGTCCGTTAAGCCTGCAAGGATGAACGCTGTCACAGAAGAGGCATTATCTGCAGACATTCTCCTCTAGGAGAGTCTGTGAGGAAAAAAGAGAGTTGCTGAACAAAACAGAGGCAATTTGGAAGTTAATGGAAGTTATGGAGGTAAAATGGAGAAGAGAAGAAAAGGAACACTTACTGAGCTCTCACTGTGGGAGCTTTCAAACTATGATGCTAGAGAAGACTGTTAAGAGTCCCTTAGACAGCAAGGTGATCAAACCAGTCAATCCTAAAGGAAATCGACCCTGAATACGCATTGGAAGGACTGATGCTGGAGCCGAAACTCCACTGCTTTGGCCACCTGATCCAAAGAACCAGTTCATTGAAGCTGGGAAAGATTGAGGGCAAGAGGAGAAGGCAGGCGACACAGGATGACATGATTGGATGGCACCACTGACTCAGTGGACATGAGTTTGAGCAAACTCCAGGATATCGTGAAGAACAGAGAAGGCTGATGTGCTGCAGTTCATGGGGTCCACGAAGAGTCAGACATGACTTAGCAACTGAACAACAGCAGTTGTGGGGTGGTGGTTCTACATGCCGTGTGGCACTATGATTATCCTCATATGACAGGTGAGGACACTGGGGTTAAGTGATTTGCACAAGTCCCAGAGCTTCTTAGTTGCAACAGAAGGTGACCTCAGGTGGTCTGCCACAGAGTGTGAGCCTGTGCCCACTCTGCCAGGGACAGACCAGGTCAGGCAGGCACTCGCCCTCCTGCGTGGAGCCACAGTGCTGTGCTCTGCTGGCTCCCATCCATCTCTTTCATGGAGACTCAAATGCCCCGGTGAGAGGAAGGTGAAAGCTCGGAGTTCAGATGCCTCTGCTTCTGCTTCACCACTTTAAGGATCAAAACCTCTAGTTTATCTTGCTTCTTTTGCTGAGCAGAAGGACATGGTCTCGGACTGTGACTTTGCCCTGAGCCTGCTGCCCAGCCTCCAGGCGTGAGGGAGCATCCTTTCCTAATGCCTATAGATAACAGGAGACTGAAAATTTTATTCTGGATCAGAGATCTTAGGTGACCTTGTCACAAGAGACTCCTTCAGGACCACGGCTCCAGAGGCCACCTTCCCTTGGAAAGAAGAAATGTCTATTTACATCTCTGATAATGCTTGACGAGACTTTTTTCCCCCCTTTGGCCTCTTTTTTTGTTGGCCCTTTATCTATTTATTTTCATCGATCTTAGTTCTTTGGCCTGTTTGGGCCTCCCATTGCAGTGGGCCCTCTCATTGCAGAGCACTGGCTCTGGGCACATGTGCTCCAGAGCACTGGCTTGTAATTGAACACACCGGTCCAGCCACTCTGTGGCATGTGGAATCCTCCCAGGCCAGAGATCGAACTGGTGCCCCTTGCACTGCAAGGTGGACTCTTTACCCACTGGACCACCAGGGAAGACCCTTGACAAGACTATTAATAAACTTTTATTCAGGGTTCATCTTTTTAAGCACAATGAAGAACAAAGCAGTGTGGGAAAAATAATTCTTACTATCCAACCTAGATAGTAAGACTCTAGCCCACTATCTGACCTAGAACCCTGATACTGATCAGTTCAGTCACTCAGTCATGGCCCACTCTTTGTGTCCCCAGGGACTGCAGCATGCCAGGCTTCCCTGTCCTTCACCATCTCCCGGAGATGATACCAAATATCTGATACTAATACCAAATGTCTAAATCAATGCACAAGTGATTTTAGCTTGTTTATTCTTCACAATAACTTTATGTATTAATCTCCACTTTGAAAGTGAGGAGTGTGCACTGCTAGAGGGTTCCAGAATCTTACCAAGCCTGTCCAACTTCAGACTTCTTAGTCTTCATCCTGGGCTACACTACCTCCTTGTAAATTACAATGAAATATCTCAAGCAACTTTTTTACTTTCTAGGATATCATAAGAATCTTTATAGATAAAAACAAGTACTTACATAACTTTAATGGAATGTAGAAAGTGTTAGAGCCAAGAAGGATAAAATTAGGGGCATTGGACTTCAGAGAAGGATATTCTTATTTCAGTCACCTCTAAAATATGCCAAGAATTATTTGCACCTTCTCCAAGTTAAGCCTAAAGAAACTTTCTCTGATTCCTCTCCACTCTTGATCATGCAGTTTAAGCATCATTATTAAAAGCAATTATTTGTGAGATAACTAATAATTTTGTCAAGACCTAAAATGTTATTAGGTGAAGGGGAGTTGAAAGATTTTGAACAAAAACAGCATTCCTTGAACAAGTATCTACTGAAACGTGTCCCTGAAACCCTTCTATGACCTGGTGATTCTTCAGTGAAACATCAAAAACAAAAAAACAAACCCCTCATGAAACAAAGCCCTCATGTAGCTTTTATTCAAATTGGAGAAGACAAAAAAAAATACATGAAAGAAAGAGGTAAAACATAATATGAAAATTGTGATGAAGAAGAAGAAAATAAGGAAAGAGGATAGAGAAGACAAAGTCTACAGATTTCAGCTTTACATAGAGACATCTGACATTCGAGTGATTACTTGAAAGACACCTGAAGAGCTTATCTTGATAAGAACAGTTAGTCTGACAAAACATGGTGTGTTCATGACTTAATGCACCCCCTTTCCAAGGCATTGTGTTTTCGACCTGCACTTTACATGCAGTCAATACTTTAACCCAAATTGCTGGCTGTGAGAGAGCAAATTCTGATCATAGTAGCAGCACAGAGGGGCAAGAGACTTTGTTGAGATTTCAGACCACAGCAGTCACACAATGTAGGTTATTAACTGAAACTAATATAAAGTCAATAACATTTTGTGTACTAATTTGCATTCTACATGCTTTGCCAGAGGTTTTTAAATATTAAGAACAGTAGATTTTCTATCAAAAATAAATTCTACTGGGCAAGTTTACAGATGAGTTATACTTGGGGTCTGAGTTAAGGGCTAGAATCCTCTTGGAGTAGTTATGAAATCAAAACATAAAAGCAGAGTTCCACTTTTCTCCAAGCACCTCCAATTAAAACCACTGTTAAGTTTAAGAGTATGTGCACATTTATCAATGAAGACTTGCTGAGACTCAGCAGTGATGGGGTCTCATCCATCTTATTTACTCTGAGAATTGTGCACAGCCCAGAATGACTCAAATGAATCTCAATCCCTACTCTTGATCCCATTTCACATGTTTAAGAAATAGGGAAAAAGTAAACCATTATCAACAAATAAAAATAAGCACCATAAAATAAGCTCTTCTTAAGACCCAAGAGAAAAGGAGACCTTAGGGGTTCATTAAATGTTCACTTTCCTCTAGAAATCTTAGAGAAATATAGAAATCTTAGGCAGGATGCAGCATGAGGAAAAATTCTTCTGAGATTTTTGCACTTTAGAGAT
This sequence comes from Tragulus kanchil, assembly GCA_022376925.1. Taxonomy (NCBI): domain Eukaryota; kingdom Metazoa; phylum Chordata; class Mammalia; order Artiodactyla; family Tragulidae; genus Tragulus; species Tragulus kanchil. The sequence continues at coordinate 153,604,919 of JAIOJX010000006.1, forward strand.
AGTTTCCATGGGAATTTTATTTTAAATGCATTAAGGTTTTATTTCAAGTGCACCCAGACGTTTCTAAAGTCACTTTCACTGTTAACTTGCTCCAGTCCAAGCAGAGAGAAACAGAGAAATAAATATTCTTAAATTACTTTTGTTGAGCTTCCCACAACTTGAATCTCTGTATAATGGACTCCTTTTATTGACTCCAGTCAATTTACTGCTAGCACTAAAATATTATATATATAAGGCATGGATTATAACATACTTACTTGGAGAATGTCTGTACAATGCAGTGTCCATGTACCTATGCCTCACACACATCCATTAATTCTCCAGTGTAAAGAAATGTTATGAAAGCTGTTCACTTAGGAGAACTGAAATATTCTTTAGAAGATGCAAATTAGTAAACTTTATGAAAGAAGAAACAGAAGTCTGAATAGTATTAAATCTATCAAAGAATTTAATTTGTTATGAAAATTCTTCCCACGAAGGAAATTTCAGGCTTTAATACTGGATTCTTCCGAACATTTAAGGACAAAATACAGATAGTGATACAGAAGAAGTAAATTGGAATACAAGAGTTCAGTTCACTTAAATTCATTTTCAATTCTTCTTCTTTCTCTTGGATGCACAGAAACATTCATTAATTCTCACACTAGAAATTCTCTCTCTCTTTTTCTGGCTTCTGAATTCATGAATTCAAGAAATATTTACTCAACCTTTGACTATTCTATCCTTAAATATTTCTGCTTGGAACAATTCATCATTCCTCTGTGATTAGAGTGTCCTAATTTGTATTTTGAATTCTTTCTCATAAGCTCTGTTTCTCCGTTGCTGATTTTTGCTTGCTGTTTCCTTTTGAAGACTTTTGCCAGCATTTTGGCATCTAGTCTAAAATCTAGACCCTTAACCTCTCCACTCCTCGTTTCTTCCTTTCTGCCATCCTGCGCGTGGTTCCCTGGGCTCAAATTTTTCGTCAGATTTAATTTGTGCTGCTTTCTTCCCTTTCCTTTTCTTCCAAACCACAGAGATATGAAGTCCTGTTCTTCCATGATCTTATCTCTAAACACTAATTTTGCAGTGATCTGTTCTTAGTTTCCAAAATTTAATTGCACAGTAGTCAGAGAATATACTCTTGGTGCTTTCTGTTCCTCCAGACTTGTTGAAGCTAGTTGAGTGCCCCAGCATATGGTTTCTCGTAGTGAATTGTCCATCTACACTTGAAAAAAAGAATCTGTGTTCTATTGTTGATTGACGTGTTGCATAAATGTCACTTTGTTCCTGTCATTTGATAATGTTACTCGTGTCTTCTTGTCTGTAATGATTTTCTCTCTCCTTGTTTTATCAGTTACTAAAAGGACAGTGTTGAACCTCCAACTTTACCTGTGAATTTTTCTGTGTCTCCTTTCCATTCTGTCAGCCTTTGCTTCAAGTATTTGAAGGTCTGTTATTAGGTGGAGTTAAATGTGTTCTTTATGATACATTTATAATTGTATATAATTATTTATAATTATTTATAGTTATGTGTTTTATTACTTTATGCTTGAATTATGGTGAAATATACCTCACAGTGTTTGTTAACATTTTGTCCTGAAGTATACTGTCAGAAATGTATAACTATTTCAGACTTCTTATCATTAATTCTTACACAGTGTATCTTATCATTAATTCTTACACAGCTTATCTTTCTTCATCCTCTGTTTTAAGAAAGTATCTGTTTTTGCATTTCAAATGTGATTTATTCATACCGCATATAATTGGGTTTTGATTTTTTCTTTATCCAGTGTAACTTTTCCTGTCTTCTAATTGGCATGTTTAGACTATTTATGTTCAATGTATTTATTGAATTAAACCCACAGTCTTGCTGTTTGTATTCTTCTCATCCCATCTGGTCTTTGTTCCTCTTTTCCCATCTTTTTCTGGCTTCTTTAAATTACTTGAGTGTGCTGTGTGCTCAGAGCTCAGTCGTGCCCTCCTCTAACCCCTATGTCTTCACAGCTGTGACGCCTAGGAAGCCCTGACTACTTTTATTTATCTCCTCTGTTGACTTATTAGCTATATTGCATTTTATTAGTGGTTTCTAATAATGATGGTAATATGTAACTTTATCTTATCAAAATCTATCTTGAAATGAAAGCTTAGAACTGTCCATTTTAGACACCTTTAAAAAGTATCCTTTCATTTTCCCTTCCATCCTTTTGTGATCAGTCATATTTTTTATTTCATCATATTGTTATAAATAGCATAACACACCATTCTGATTTTTGCTTTGAACAGTAAATTATCTTTTAAATAATTTTAATGAAATAAACACTGTATTTGAGAATCTTTATTTATTTCTTTGGCTATGCCAGGTCTTAGTTACAGCACGTGGGATCTTTAGTTGCAGCATGCAAGATCTACCCTTTACCAGAGATAGAACCCAGGCCCGATCAGTTACAAACGTGTGAACCTCCAACTTTACCTGTGAATTTTTCTGTGTCTCCTTTCCATTCTGTCAGCCTTTGCTTCAAGTATTTGAAGGTCTGTTATTAGGTGGAGTTAAATGTGTTCTTTATGATACATTTATAATTGTATATAATTATTTATAATTATTTATAGTTATGTGTTTTATTACTTTATGCTTGAATTATGGTGAAATATACCTCACAGTGTTTGTTAACATTTTGTCCTGAAGTATACTGTCAGAAATGTATAACTATTTCAGACTTCTTATCATTAATTCTTACACAGTGTATCTTATCATTAATTCTTACACAGCTTATCTTTCTTCATCCTCTGTTTTAAGAAAGTATCTGTTTTTGCATTTCAAATGTGATTTATTCATACCGCATATAATTGGGTTTTGATTTTTTCTTTATCCAGTGTAACTTTTCCTGTCTTCTAATTGGCATGTTTAGACTATTTATGTTCAATGTATTTATTGAATTAAACCCACAGTCTTGCTGTTTGTATTCTTCTCATCCCATCTGGTCTTTGTTCCTCTTTTCCCATCTTTTTCTGGCTTCTTTAAATTACTTGAGTGTGCTGTGTGCTCAGAGCTCAGTCGTGCCCTCCTCTAACCCCTATGTCTTCACAGCTGTGACGCCTAGGAAGCCCTGACTACTTTTATTTATCTCCTCTGTTGACTTATTAGCTATATTGCATTTTATTAGTGGTTTCTAATAATGATGGTAATATGTAACTTTATCTTATCAAAATCTATCTTGAAATGAAAGCTTAGAACTGTCCATTTTAGACACCTTTAAAAAGTATCCTTTCATTTTCCCTTCCATCCTTTTGTGATCAGTCATATTTTTTATTTCATCATATTGTTATAAATAGCATAACACACCATTCTGATTTTTGCTTTGAACAGTAAATTATCTTTTAAATAATTTTAATGAAATAAACACTGTATTTGAGAATCTTTATTTATTTCTTTGGCTATGCCAGGTCTTAGTTACAGCACGTGGGATCTTTAGTTGCAGCATGCAAGATCTACTTCCTTGACCAGAGATAGAACCCAGGCCCCCTGCATTGGGAGCCTAGAGTTTTTAGACACTGGGCCACCAGGGAAGTCCCTAAACATCTGTTTTATATTTGAGTTCCTTGTGGTGATATGAACATGCACTTCTCAGATCTACTACCTCGGGAACTGTGGCCCTGTTTTGCACTCTGAAATCAGTCATGACCACACTAGTATTGAGGCCATGTTCTCACAGGCTATGCCCAGCTAAAGTGACCGAATAGAAGAGGGGGTTTTTAAGGCATGTTCTTTCCAGATACAGGACTCCTCCCATGCCTCACCAGTCTAATATTTTTCCCAGCTTCCTCCAGCTTCTGCCTCATTTTTCCTGATAGATATTAGACAGCTAACCTTGCCTTGGCATCTTCACAGAGGACCTGGGCTAATGCAGCAGGTAACAAGTTTGGCCCAATCAAACATACAGTGAGAAAAAAAAATACAGTGAGGGCTTCCCTGGTGGTCCAGTGGGTAAGGACATCACCTTGCAGTGCAAGGGGCGCCAGTTCGATCCCTGGCCTGGGAAGATCCCACGTGCCACGGAGTGGCTGGACCAATGTGTCCAGTTACTGAGCCGGAGCTCTGGAGCACATGCGCCCAGAGCCAGTTCTCTGCGACAACAAGAGGCCACTGCGATGGAAGGTCCATAAGGGCCAAGGAACAAAGATGGATGAAAATAGATAAATGAAAGACCAATAGAAGTGACCTGCCTGCCCTGCTCCCTCCCCAACCTGCCCCTACCAAAAAATAAATAAATAATAAATATTTTTTTAAAAAAAATACAATGAGATAGGGCTGGAGACTGACTTAACTCTCTGTCAGGTGGGTGAAGAAATCATTATCCTGGTTCATGGACACTGGCTAGCATACTGCTCAGTGACTAAAGATTTCATTGTGGCTTCTTAGTAATATGCCCCTGTGGAGGGCAATTCTGTTATAGGAGCAAACATAAAATAGTGCAGGCTACCAATGCACCTCCAAGTTCTTTTTAATGTATATTAAAAATTATGACATTATTGTTAGTTGAATGCTTATTTAACATATAACATACATAGTACTTATGTTTTAAGTGGTGAATATTATGAACTTCGTTTTTCTTCATGAGAAAGAATTTTCTATTTTATTATCCATTAATCTTTTTCTAAAAATTTTAATGAAGTATAGTTGACTTACAATGTTGTATTTAATTTCTGCCATACCGCAAAGTGATGCAGTTAAATAGATAGATAGAGATAGAGATATATAGAGATATACACACACACACATATGTATATTTTTTTTCATATTCTTTTCCATCATGGTTTATCACAGGATATAGAATACAGTTCTCTTGTTATATAATAGAACTTAGCTGTTTAGCCATCATCTATACAATAGTTTGCCCTGCTAACACCAAGCTCCCAGTTCCTCCCTCCCCAGCCACCTCTCTTGGCACCTACAAGCCTATGAACACCATTTTGAGTATCTGGTCACAGAGATCTATTTTCTGTGGGCCACCTTTGCACTTTATTGCCTATTGAGTTCCCAAAAAGGGAAAAATACATTCCTGGTGGTCCAGTGGGTAAGGACATCACCTTGCAGTGCAAGGGGCGCCAGTTCGATCCCTGGCCTGGGAAGATCCCACGTGCCACGGAGTGGCTGGACCAATGTGTCCAGTTACTGAGCCGGAGCTCTGGAGCACATGCGCCCAGAGCCAGTTCTCTGCGACAACAAGAGGCCACTGCGATGGAAGGTCCATAAGGGCCAAGGAACAAAGATGGATGAAAATAGATAAATGAAAGACCAATAGAAGTGACCTGCCTGCCCTGCTCCCTCCCCAACCTGCCCCTACCAAAAAATAAATAAATAATAAATATTTTTTAAAAAAAAATACAATGAGATAGGGCTGGAGACTGACTTAACTCTCTGTCAGGTGGGTGAAGAAATCATTATCCTGGTTCATGGACACTGGCTAGCATACTGCTCAGTGACTAAAGATTTCATTGTGGCTTCTTAGTAATATGCCCCTGTGGAGGGCAATTCTGTTATAGGAGCAAACATAAAATAGTGCAGGCTACCAATGCACCTCCAAGTTCTTTTAATGTATATTAAAAATTATGACATTATTGTTAGTTGAATGCTTATTTAACATATAACATACATAGTACTTATGTTTTAAGTGGTGAATATTATGAACTTCGTTTTTCTTCATGAGAAAGAATTTTCTATTTTATTATCCATTAATCTTTTTCTAAAAATTTTAATGAAGTATAGTTGACTTACAATGTTGTATTTAATTTCTGCCATACCGCAAAGTGATGCAGTTAAATAGATAGATAGAGATAGAGATATATAGAGATATACACACACACACATATGTATATTTTTTTTCATATTCTTTTCCATCATGGTTTATCACAGGATATAGAATACAGTTCTCTTGTTATATAGTAGAACTTAGCTGTTTAGCCATCATCTATACAATAGTTTGCCCCTGCTAACACCAAGCTCCCAGTTCCTCCCTCCCCAGCCACCCTCTCTTGGCACCTACAAGCCTATGAACACCATTTTGAGTATCTGGTCACAGAGATCTATTTTCTGTGGGCCACCTAATTGCACTTTATTGCCTATTGAGTTCCCTTAGGTAATCAGTCCATTGCATAGAGTTAAAGAATTTGTTTTTGATTAAAAATAATTATATGTTTTAGTATATGTATATTTTTGCCTTGATAACAAATTAATGGCCATATTTTGAATTTCTTTTACTTTAAATCATCACTCAGAAGCCATGTCTCATTATATGTAGCTATTATATTATTACTAAGAAAATGTGTTGTCAAGTTTGTGACATACTAGAATATATTTCTATGAGATGTGAATAAAAAATGGGTTCACAGCAGAGGCTGGAGGAGACTCTCATAGGCAGACCAACTCAAGAAAACCAAAAGCTGAAAACCCAATAAAGCCCTGCATATGCAAATATGCACATGCCTGGAGAAAGGCAGGTGATATATGGGCTGAATCACTGTGTGTATGAAAAGGAGGAAAGGAGATTGTTGGAGTTGTAAAGAATGATAATCATTCTTCCTACTCTCTGCACGTTCAGTGGAGAACTGATAAATGAGACACAGGAACTTCACAAAAGGGAAATCAAAAGATCAGCTTCAATACTAGTCAGGTTAACTGGAAAATACAGCTTCGCTCTGTAGCCACAGGGGGTTTATCTGATTCCCTCATTGCCTTCCCCAGACAGGCCTGATGAATCCAGCCACAGGAAAAATGGACAGCGTCAGGCCTTACCTGTTAAGAAACACACAATGCATGCTGTCTCTAAGTCAGTCTGACTTTTATTATCCATTAATCTTTTTCTAAAAATTTTAATGAAGTATAGTTGACTTACAATGTTGTATTTAATTTCTGCCATACCGCAAAGTGATGCAGTTAAATAGATAGATAGAGATAGAGATATATAGAGATATACACACACACACATATGTATATTTTTTTTCATATTCTTTTCCATCATGGTTTATCACAGGATATAGAATACAGTTCTCTTGTTATATAGTAGAACTTAGCTGTTTAGCCATCATCTATACAATAGTTTGCCCTGCTAACACCAAGCTCCCAGTTCCTCCCTCCCCAGCCACCCTCTCTTGGCACCTACAAGCCTATGAACACCATTTTGAGTATCTGGTCACAGAGATCTATTTTCTGTGGGCCACCTAATTGCACTTTATTGCCTATTGAGTTCCCTTAGGTAATCAGTCCATTGCATAGAGTTAAAGAATTTGTTTTTGATTAAAAATAATTATATGTTTTAGTATATATATATTTTTGCCTTGATAACAAATTAATGGCCATATTTTGAATTTCTTTTACTTTAAATCGTCACTCAGAAGCCATGTCTCATTATATGTAGCTATTATATTATTACTAAGAAAATGTGTTGTCAAGTTTGTGACATACTAGAATATATTTCTATGAGATGTGAATAAAAAATGGGTTCACAGCAGAGGCTGGAGGAGACTCTCATAGGCAGACCAACTCAAGAAAACCAAAAGCTGAAAACCCAATAAAGCCCTGCATATGCAAATATGCACATGCCTGGAGAAAGGCAGGTGATATATGGGCTGAATCACTGTGTGTATGAAAAGGAGGAAAGGAGATTGTTGGAGTTGTAAAGAATGATAATCATTCTTCCTACTCTCTGCACGTTCAGTGGAGAACTGATAAATGAGACACAGGAACTTCACAAAAGGGAAATCAAAAGATCAGCTTCAATACTAGTCAGGTTAACTGGAAAATACAGCTTCGCTCTGTAGCCACAGGGGGTTTATCTGATTCCCTCATTGCCTTCCCCAGACAGGCCTGATGAATCCAGCCACAGGAAAAATGGACAGCGTCAGGCCTTACCTGTTAAGAAACACACAATGCATGCTGTCTCTAAGTCAGTCTGACTTTTCACGACCCTAGCTCACAACTTTTCACGAACTGGAGCTCCTCCATCCATGGGATTCTCCAGGCAAGAATACTGGAGTGGGTAGCCATTCCCTCCCCCAGGGGCTCTTCCCAACCCCAGGGATCGAACCTGTGTCTTTTACGTCTGCCTGCACTGGCAGGCGGGTTCTTTACCACTAGTGCCACCTTGAGTCATAGGCCAGTCCTAAAAAGAGGCCCAAGGGGAACTGGGCCATTCATTCCCTGTTCAGTTTCTCCGTTTCACCAGTCACTCTTCTCCCTTAGGGAAGAGAATATCAAAGATACGGATAAAATGAAAAGTTTCTTCCCATTCTTTACTCTCATAGGGCATGGAAGGACAGGTACCCATTTTAGAGGAATCATCCGATTTGGGCCAAAGAGAACTGGCCCATTTGCAGAGAAGAGGAATAATTGTTCAAACCAGGTTGTCTTTTGTGAATAAACATATAATTACTTATTTCACATATGCGCACAGTTGTATGTTAAATTCTTGCTTCCGAAGTTCCATAAATATAGCTCAGAACTGCTTTGCTGTTGAAACCTGTACTTTTCAAATCATCTTGAAAAAGTTATTTGAAAGACGACAGTTTCTTGAAGACTATCCTCCTTCAGCCCAGCTGTTTGCGTGTCCTGCATCTGGGAATGGTATGCAAAATTTAGGCAAATAAACAAAATCAGATCTATTTGAGGAGCCTGCTTTCCCAAACTCTTTGTCACTTCAGGAAGAGAAAAGGGCCTTCCCTGGTGGTCCAGTGGGTAGGGACACCACCTTGCAGTGCAAGGGGTGCCGGTTCGATCCCTGGCCTGGGAAGATCCCACGTGCCGCGGAGCAGCTGGACCGATGTGTCTAACTACCAAGCCGGAGCTCTGGAGCGCATGCGCCCAGAGCCGGTGTTTTGCAGTGAGAGAGGCCAATGCAATGGGAGGCCCACGAAGGCCAAAGAGCAAAGATAAATAAAATGAAAGATCAATAGAAGTGGCCAAAAAAAAAAGAAGAGACAAGGTGGATACTGCTCTGGAACAATTCACCAGCACTTCCTACTTCAATAATGTTCCTGAATTCAGAGAATGGAAGGAAACTTAGTTCTGCCATTATTTATATAAAGAAAAGAGGCAGAAAGAAGTGCAGTGGTTGACCATAATCTTTGACTTACACCTGTCACTCTGTCTTGTGGGTTGGTAGAGTAGGCAAGAACCCGAGACATCTGGATGAGGATTTAAAAGCATTTCTTTGATCCACAGAAAAATAAAGAGCTTTTGGCTCTGCCTCAGGAGAGAGGAAATGGATTCTGGTGGAAAGCATGAGTATGTGAGAGGTGAAAATGGTCAGTCTAATGCTCACAACTGCAAAATCCACCAACTTGTGAAACAAGTGCTAGAGGAGAGATGTTGATGAGAACCGGCTTACAGCAATGACTGATGGTGTTTGGTCCCAGAAAGGCAGGCTGACCATTGCCATTGGGTGGGGTGTGACACCACCAGGATCTATCCCAATACAAGCCAAGCATCAGCAGAGAACAGACCTGAGGGACATGGATCCCATGGTAGCCCCAGGCCACAAGTAATAAGACGGTGATCACCAATGAATGACAAAGAAGCAGAAGAACAGAATCTCACACTTCAAGTTAGTGACGATGTTCCTCTGATACAGAGCACATTATTTTAAGTGAAATGACAAAGAAATAGCAGAGATCTAAGAAGAAGAGCTCATGAGAATGCTGAGCAGCAAGTTCAGCCCAGTAAAAATGACCGAGCTCTAGGAATGAGAAGAGAGTGGGATGGAGGTCTTGTCCGTTTGTGAAACAAACAAAATAGTTGCTGTTGAGACATTTCCCACAGCCACTCTCTTCAGGGAAGCTATCTCTGCAGGTAGGAGAAAACTTTATGGGCCAACATTCTTTATGGGCCAACATTCCATGACTCAGAGGTGAGAATTTCTATTGCTTTAACAGGAGAATGACTCGTCTTAACACAGGAAGATGCCTTCCTGTGTCTTTCTGCACTTGTGAATACAGCCCCCTGTTTGAATAATGTCCCAACACAGTCAGTAGCTCAGGGAGGCCAGTGACTCAGAGTGAGCTAAACTGGAGTGTGCACTGGAAACCCAGTCCTCACAGCAAAGAGAGAGATGCAGCATCGCAGACAGGTTCAGTCATTTACCAGGTTGCTTAGGAGCCACATCTTGAATAAGGAGTGGGGACTGGCGAGAATCTCTCTCTCCATTGTTTGTCACCTCAGAACAAAATTAGAACAAGAGGTAGTTCCACAGCCCTCGGTTTCCAGGCCTTCGTGTTTGAAAGAAGGACCAAGATGCTGCCGTGCCGCCACTCACCCTTGCTCAGCTTAGTGTTAGGGGTACAGCCTGACAGTCTTCCCTCCCTGAAAGGATCAAGGCTTGAGTGGTGTAGGAAGAGGGTGGTACACTTCTTTTTCCTGTGATGTCAAACAATTTAATGCCTGCATTATCCTGGAATCAATTTGGCCTGCCCCCTTATCCTTGATGAGAACCGGCTTACAGCAATGACTGATGGTGTTTGGTCCCAGAAAGGCAGGCTGACCATTGCCATTGGGTGGGGTGTGACACCACCAGGATCTATCCCAATACAAGCCAAGCATCAGCAGAGAACAGACCTGAGGGACATGGATCCCATGGTGGCCCCAGGCCACAAGTAATAAGACGGTGATCACTAATGAATGACAAAGAAGCAGAAGAACAGAATCTCACACTTCAAGTTAGTGACGATGTTCCTCTGATACAGAGCACATTATTTTAAGTGAAATGACAAAGAAATAGCAGAGATCTAAGAAGAAGAGCTCATGAGAATGCTGAGCAGCAAGTTCAGCCCAGTAAAAATGACCGAGCTCTAGGAATGAGAAGAGAGTGGGATGGAGGTCTTGTCCGTTTGTGAAACAAACAAAATAGTTGCTGTTGAGACATTTCCCACAGCCACTCTCTTCAGGGAAGCTATCTCTGCAGGTAGGAGAAAACTTTATGGGCCAACATTCTTTATGGGCCAACATTCCATGACTCAGAGGTGAGAATTTCTATTGCTTTAACAGGAGAATGACTCGTCTTAACACAGGAAGATGCCTTCCTGTGTCTTTCTGCACTTGTGAATACAGCCCCCTGTTTGAATAATGTCCCAACACAGTCAGTAGCTCAGGGAGGCCAGTGACTCAGAGTGAGCTAAACTGGAGTGTGCACTGGAAACCCAGTCCTCACAGCAAAGAGAGAGATGCAGCATCGCAGACAGGTTCAGTCATTTACCAGGTTGCTTAGGAGCCACATCTTGAATAAGGAGTGGGGACTGGCGAGAATCTCTCTCTCCATTGTTTGTCACCTCAGAACAAAATTAGAACAAGAGGTAATTCCACAGCCCTCGGTTTCCAGGCCTTCGTGTTTGAAAGAAGGACCAAGATGCTGCCGTGCCGCCACTCACCCTTGCTCAGCTTAGTGTTAGGGGTACAGCCTGACAGTCTTCCCTCCCTGAAAGGATCAAGGCTTGAGTGGTGTAGGAAGAGGGTGGTACACTTCTTTTTCCTGTGATGTCAAACAATTTAATGCCTGCATTATCCTGGAATCAATTTTGAGCCAAAGACCATGGTTTCACCTCAAGGCCTTGTTCAAATACTCCCAGTTGGAGAAAGGACACATCATCGGTCCACGGCACTGAGGTCATAACGTGGTCTTTGAAAGGGGGTTTCTTTTACAGGTGTGTATGTATATCAAGACCTGCCTGGAACCCAAAGAAACTTCTCTCAGGTGCTCTCCTAGGATGAGCATCTATCAAAAAAAAAAGAAAAAGAAAATGTGGTTTTCACAAATAGAGCTCATTTTTACTCCTGCATAGGATTTCTATTCCCCAAGAATTGCTTATCCAAGCAAAGAAGCAGGACTGCCTCTTCCAGAGCTGTAGATGGGGTGCAAATTTGACTCTAGTGGGATTCCCTATGCTGACTCTCAGCAACAATGACAAATTTCAATAACACAATCTGTGGAATGGTTAGAGTCCTAACACATTCAACCTGCTGAGCCCCTCAGCACATTACCTTTCTTAGTAAAACTATCTAGAAATTTCAAAAAGACTTTGCCTTTTCAAATAACAATGGAAGCTGCCTCAAAATGGCTTAAAATCTGTGAGAAGTAAATGCTGTATTACCATTGATTCCATGGAAGCAGTAATGTGCCTTGGAGAGACAGCAGGGAAGAGTCACACATAGCCATGGTGACATTTTTCTAAAGATACCTCACTTTTGGAGGCCAAGAATCCAAGAACATATCCTCAATTATTTTGGCTATGGTAGAAGTTCACTATATGAATGATTCATACTTCTATTCAATAATTATTCCATAATTCCATCATTTCTGCATTTGAAAAAGAATTGAAAAATTATACCCAGTTGCTGTAAAAAGTTTTCTTTAAAACATGGTGTTAACTGAATGATGGGGTTGTTTTTTTTTTTTTCCTAGAATTTACTTTCTTAAATAATGCTACATATTTTCTCATAAAAATGACACGAACTGTAGTAGGGTTATTATGTTATGTTTCTTGTTTCTGTGTCTTAGTTTGCTTTTATTGTGATAAGACCACTTAACATAAGGCCTGCCCTTAAATTTTCAACTGTGTGATACAGCAGTGTTTGTTTGTTTCTCTTTTCTATGTATTTATTTAGTTTAATTGAAGGATAATTGCTTTACAGAGTTTTGTTGTTTTCTGCCAAGCATCAACATGGATCAGAATTGTTAATTATATGTACAATATTGTACAGCAGATCTCGGAAATGTATTTATCATGTGTAACTGAGACCTCATACCACTTGAAAGATTGGACTGGACATAACAACTTCAAAATCAAGTCAGTTAGTGGTTCCTGGTGGTCTCATGCTTAAACTTCAGGACAGTAATCAAGGCACATAGGCAGGAGCTAAACCTAGGGTTTAAGAATGCCCTGAAAAGCAGATATGAAGTTTTCACTAGCATGGAAAAATCAAATTTTGAAATACAAGTGCATCTGGACAGAAATGTTATATTCTGACACTGGGGTACAAAGGGAGACATGAGAGCACTATATAACATTTAAAAATATATCACTGAGACTGTGAATGTGAAAAGAAAAGGCAGAAGAGAGAATGAGTATCCAAGGGAATTTTGAAGGTAAAGTAGGCTTGCATATGTTCAGCAATAGAAGAGTCTGTAGAGGTGATGTTAAAAATATAAGAAAGATAAAGAAAGTTTGGGAGAATGAAATCCCAAAGAAGATGAAAAGCAATTGACAAAATTCAACATCCACTCATGTTTTTAAAATATTTTTAAATTAGGGAATGATGGGTACTTCTTTAAGATGATAAAATATGTAAAACTCAAATCAAAAGCTAGCAATTTAATTTGAAAGCCTTTGAGATGTCTCTAATTAGAACTACAGTCTCCACTATTACTTAGCATTGTATTAAAATATTAGAAATGCAATTATAAATAATAGGAAAGGAATTAGAGGCTACGACTCAGGAAACAGACAAAATTGTCTCTATTTATGGAAATTTAATTAATATAATTGGACAAGCTGGGGGAATTCTTGGAAAAACTTCAACAAAAAATAAGAATTATATTACAAAGTATAAAATTAACATTTAATTCAATAGTGTTCACATGTGTGAATACTAATCAGAATATAAAATGAAAGCTAGAACCCTTGTTATAGTAACAAATAGAATTTCCAAGCATAAATCTAATAAGAAATGTGTAAAACATAAATTAGGAAAATTACAAAACATTCCTGAAAATTACTGAAATCGATCTGAAGAAAATGGGAAGACATACCACACTTCATGATATGAAGATGCAAAATTGTCAATTCTTCCTTAAGTTTACTTAAAAATTCAAGATGCATTAAGTGAATATGCCATCAGGCTTTTTTCTAGAACTAGACAGATTAATTATAATTGTATGGTTAAAATGAATAGCCATAAAAACTTTAAAAAACTAAGAACAATATGTGGGAAGGTACCTTCAAGATGTGAAAACATTATGAAGCTTCTATAATTAAAGCAGCGTGGTATTTGGCTTATAGAATTTTGAAATACAAAAAGTGCATCTGGACAGAAATGTTATATTCTGACACTGGGGTACAAAGGGAGACATGAGAGCACTATATAACATTTAAAAATATATCACTGAGACTGTGAATGTGAAAAGAAAAGGCAGAAGAGAGAATGAGTATCCAAGGGAATTTTGAAGGTAAAGTAGGCTTGCATATGTTCAGCAATAGAAGAGTCTGTAGAGGTGATGTTAAAAATATAAGAAAGATAAAGAAAGTTTGGGAGAATGAAATCCCAAAGAAGATGAAAAGCAATTGACAAAATTCAACATCCACTCATGTTTTTAAAATATTTTTAAATTAGGGAATGATGGGTACTTCTTTAAGATGATAAAATATGTAAAACTCAAATCAAAAGCTAGCAATTTAATTTGAAAGCCTTTGAGATGTCTCTAATTAGAACTACAGTCTCCACTATTACTTAGCATTGTATTAAAATATTAGAAATGCAATTATAAATAATAGGAAAGGAATTAGAGGCTACGACTCAGGAAACAGACAAAATTGTCTCTATTTATGGAAATTTAATTAATATAATTGGACAAGCTGGGGAATTTTTGGGAAAAAACTTCAACAAAAAATAAGAATTATATTACAAAGTATAAAATTAACATTTAATTCAATAGTGTTCACATGTGTGAATACTAATCAGAATATAAAATGAAAGCTAGAACCCTTGTTATAGTAACAAATAGAATTTCCAAGCATAAATCTAATAAGAAATGTGTAAAACATAAATTAGGAAAATTACAAAACATTCCTGAAAATTACTGAAATCGATCTGAAGAAAATGGGAAGACATACCACACTTCATGATATGAAGATGCAAAATTGTCAATTCTTCCTTAAGTTTACTTAAAAATTCAAGATGCATTAAGTGAATATGCCATCAGGCTTTTTTCTAGAACTAGACAGATTAATTATAATTGTATGGTTAAAATGAATAGCCATAAAAACTTTAAAAAACTAAGAACAATATGTGGGAAGGTACCTTCAAGATGTGAAAACATTATGAAGCTTCTATAATTAAAGCAGCGTGGTATTGGCTTATGAATAGACCTACAGACCAATAGACTAGAATGGAAAACACAGAAATAACTCAAGCACCTATGAAACATAGTATGTAATTGAAGGCAACAGCTCAAGTCAGCAGGGAAAAGGACTTTTTTTTTATAAATGGTGAGAGAACAACTGGATAGCCATATGGAAAAAAGATAAAGTTGGATCCATTCCTCACACCACACACTGGTACAAGTTCTAAAAAGATCAGACATTCAGATGTAAAATAAATGCAAACATTATGAAAAATTAATTTCTTTATAACCTAAGAGAAGAGAAAGCATTTATAATTATGATTAAAATACCATAAATCATAAAATATTAAAATCTTTAAACATTTTATATCATAAGGAAAGTCAAATCACAAAATGGGGGAAGAATATATGTGACTTACACTCAGACAAAAAGCTAATATAGTTAATATACAGTTCTCCTAAAAATTGGGAAGGTCAAAATCCAACAGAAAACTGGGATAAAGTTATGGAAAGATAGTCCATATAAGAAGCAATACCAATAGCCATTAAATACCTGAAAACATCTTCAGTGTTTCTCATTATTAGAGAAATCCAAGTTACAACAATGCTTAAAAACTATTTTTGGCATATTAAGTTGGAAAAATTGAAAAATTTTGGCATATACTATGTTAACGAGCCTGCAAGAAACAGGGCACTCCACTTACTGCTGAGGGGAACGTAAATCTCAGTTCTCCCATAAAAGATCCACAGATTCAATACAATCCCAATCAAAATTAAGATCTTTGGTTAGAATGAAAAGACAAAACCATGGGCTACTTAAAAATCTTATATTTAGCAAAGGACAAAAATTCAAAATATACAAAGAGCTTTGAAATCTCAATGATAAAAAATAAACAAGCTGCTTTAAAAAAAAAAAAAACTGGGCAGAAAGTTGGATCGACATTTCACCAAACATGTAGATGACACCTGACCACATGAAAAGATACTCCTCGTCATCATTCACTAGGGAAATGGAAGTTAAAACCACACTGAGTTATCATTACACACCTATTAAAATCTTTTCAGTTAAAAAGTGGACCTACCAAGTATTGGTGAGGGTGTGGAGGAACTGAAAATCTCAGAACACTATTCCTGAGAGTGTAAAATGACACAACCACTTGGAAACAGTTTGGCAGGTTTTTTTTTAAGTTTAACATATCTATCATATAACCTCACTTTCCCACTCCTATATATTACTCAAGAGAAATGAAAGGATATGTCCGTACAAAGACGTGTGCATGGATGTTCACATGAGTTTTCTGTAGGAGCCCCCAAACTGGAAACAACCCAAATGGCCAACCACAGGGGAAAGATAAACAAATGGTAGCTGTGTATCCATATATACTAGTAGTAGGACCTAGGAGTACAGTCATTCATTCAATGGGTACACTACTCAGCAACAAAAAAATTAGTTGTTAATAGATGCAATAACATAGAAAAATCTCAAAATACTTGAACCAAGTGGCATAAACCAGACAAAAATGAACACAGACTGTACAATTTCACTTCTTGAACATCTTGAGAATGAAAATGAAAGAAAGCAGATCAGTCGTTACCTAGAAAGAAGCCGGCGGAAGGAAGAGCTCCGAAAGGGACAAGACTGTGGTAATGGTCTCATGAGTGTATATGTATATCAAATTTTATCAAAATAGCCTTTTAAATGTTTGTAGTTAATTGTATGCTCATTATGTCTTCTTAAAATGCCTTTTAAAACATAAAAAAAGAAATACATACTTATTAAACTGAAAATACTTATAATCCTGGCACCTTCAAGCCTTAAGTGCTCCGCCCACACAAAGCATCAACCAAATAGAGGTAGCGATAATATAAGCATAGGGTGGAACCCGAAGATCAGGGGATCCAAGATGGTGACCAAGCCAAAGCCACCACGGGTTTGTTCTGTTTTGTTTTTCACTTATATCCTTTTGCATTCTTCTTCCTCTGACCTAGGGAAGAATAGTAGATCTCTTAAACAAGACACAGCACTAACCATAAAAGGCAAAAATAAGTATATCTGCAATCAAAAAATGCCATTAAGAATAAGTGAAGCATGGGGACTTCCCTGGTGGTCCAGTGGGTAAGGATACCACCTTGCAGTGCAATGGGCGCCGGTTCGATCCCTGGTGGGGTGTGGAGGAACTGAAAATCTCAGAACACTATTCCTGAGAGTGTAAAATGACACAACCACTTGGAAACAGTTTGGCAGGTTTTTTTTTAAGTTTAACATATCTATCATATAACCTCACTTTCCCACTCCTATATATTACTCAAGAGAAATGAAAGGATATGTCCGTACAAAGACGTGTGCATGGATGTTCACATGAGTTTTCTGTAGGAGCCCCCAAACTGGAAACAACCCAAATGGCCAACCACAGGGGAAAGATAAACAAATGGTAGCTGTGTATCCATATATACTAGTAGTAGGACCTAGGAGTACAGTCATTCATTCAATGGGTACACTACTCAGCAACAAAAAAATTAGTTGTTAATAGATGCAATAACATAGAAAAATCTCAAAATACTTGAACCAAGTGGCATAAACCAGACAAAAATGAACACAGACTGTACAATTTCACTTCTTGAACATCTTGAGAATGAAAATGAAAGAAAGCAGATCAGTCGTTACCTAGAAAGAAGCCGGCGGAAGGAAGAGGTCCGAAAGGGACAAGACTGTGGTAATGGTCTCATGAGTGTATATGTATATCAAATTTTATCAAAATAGCCTTTTAAATGTTTGTAGTTAATTGTATGCTCATTATGTCTTCTTAAAATGCCTTTTAAAACATAAAAAAAGAAATACATACTTATTAAACTGAAAATACTTATAATCCTGGCACCTTCAAGCCTTAAGTGCTCCGCCCACACAAAGCATCAACCAAATAGAGGTAGCGATAATATAAGCATAGGGTGGAACCCGAAGATCAGGGGATCCAAGATGGTGACCAAGCCAAAGCCACCACGGGTTTGTTCTGTTTTGTTTTTCACTTATATCCTTTTGCATTCTTCTTCCTCTGACCTAGGGAAGAATAGTAGATCTCTTAAACAAGACACAGCACTAACCATAAAAGGCAAAAATAAGTATATCTGCAATCAAAAAATGCCATTAAGAATAAGTGAAGCATGGGGACTTCCCTGGTGGTCCAGTGGGTAAGGATACCACCTTGCAGTGCAAGGGGCGCCGATTCGATCCCTGGCCTGGAAAAATCCCATGTACCACAGAGCGGCTGGACTGATGTGTCCAACTACTGAGCCAGAGCTCTAGAGCGCATGCGCCCAGAGCTGGTGCTCTGCAGTGAAAGAGGCAACTGCCATGGGAGGCCCACACAGGCCAAAAAACAAAGATGTATGATAATAAGTAAATGAAAGACCAATAGAAGCAGCCAAAAAAAAAAAAGAATAAGTGAAGCATAGTCTGGGAGAAAATAGATAATAAAGAAAGATAGAGGTAGAGGTGGATATATGTGTATATGTCTGTATACATGTATATTACCTATATATTCATATATGTTATGCATACATCTACATATACAAGCACACATGCACCATGAATGGACTTGCATGTATAATTTTAAAAATTCTTCAAAGCAATAAGAAAACAACTAACAATTCTGTTTTTGAACTGGGAAAACAGTTGAATAATTACAGAAGATATCGAAATAACCAATAAAAAAATATTAAAAGGTGCTCAACATTATTACCCATCAGGAAAATGAAAACTAAAAAAGGCATTCTGAATGAATACATAAAAATGTTAAGTGTTGGGCTTCCCTGGTAGTCCAGTGGGTAAAGAGTCTGCCTTGCAGTGCAAGGGGCACTGGTTCGATCCCTGGCCCAGGAAGATCCCAAGTGCTGTGGAGCGGCTGGACCCGTGTGTCCAATTACAAGCCAGCGCTCTGGAGCACACGTGCCCAGAGCCGGTGTTCTGCAACAAGAGGCAACTGCCATGGGAGGCCCACACAGGCCAAAAAACAAAGATGTATGATAATAAGTAAATGAAAGACCAATAGAAGCAGCCAAAAAAAAAAAAAGAATAAGTGAAGCATAGTCTGGGAGAAAATAGATAATAAAGAAAGATAGAGGTAGAGGTGGATATATGTGTATATGTCTGTATACATGTATATTACCTATATATTCATATATGTTATGCATACATCTACATATACAAGCACACATGCACCATGAATGGACTTGCATGTATAATTTTAAAAATTCTTCAAAGCAATAAGAAAACAACTAACAATTCTGTTTTTGAACTGGGAAAACAGTTGAATAATTACAGAAGATATCGAAATAACCAATAAAAAAATATTAAAAGGTGCTCAACATTATTACCCATCAGGAAAATGAAAACTAAAAAAGGCATTCTGAATGAATACATAAAAATGTTAAGTGTTGGGCTTCCCTGGTAGTCCAGTGGGTAAAGAGTCTGCCTTGCAGTGCAAGGGGCACTGGTTTGATCCCTGGCCCAGGAAGATCCCAAGTGCTGTGGAGCGGCTGGACCCGTGTGTCCAATTACAAGCCAGCGCTCTGGAGCACATGTGCCCAGAGCCGGTGTTCTGCAACAAGAGGCTACTGCAATGGGAGACCCACACAGGCCAAGGAGTAAAGACGGATGAAGATAAATAAATAAAAAATCAATAAAAGAGGCCAAAATTTAAAAAAAAAAAAAAAACTTAAAAAAATGTTAAGTGTTAATGAGGAGGTAGAGAAACTGCCACTCTAGGACATTATTATTTTTTTTTTTAAAGATTTATTTATTTATTTATTTAGGGCAGGGATCGGGTTGGGGCGGGAGGGGAGCAGGCAGGCCACTTCTATTGGTCTTTCATTTCTCTGTTTTCATCCGTCTTTGTTCTTTGACCTGTGTGGGCCTCCCATCGCGGCGGCCTCTGTTGTCACAGAGCACCGGCTCTGGGCGCATGCACTCCAGAGCTCCGGCTCGGTAATTGGACACATCGGCCCAGCCGCTCCGCGGCACGTGGGATCTTCCCAGGCCAGGGATCGAACCGGCGTCCCTTGCACTGCCAGGCGGTGTCCTTACCCACTGGACCACCAGGGGAAGCCCTAGGACATTATTGATAGCAGTGTAAACAGTTTTTAGTGGAAAAGAGAAAGAGGAGACCTTCTAATGTGGATGGAAATGTTTTACATCTTGATTGAGGTTGTGGGTACATAAACACATGCAAAAGTTCAATGAACTACATGCACTTGGGACTTGTGAACGTCACTATGTGAAAGTTAGATTAGAAAAAAAATTTAAAGGTGTCTGTTTTCTTTCACTACTTACTTTGTACTACATACCCCAATATACCAACCCTACTCCTAAATTCTAGGTCCCTGGAATTCAAAGAACTATTCAATGTCATCTAAAGTACAGCCCTCCTCTGTATTCTTTTTTTTTTTTTAAGATTTATTTATTTATTTTGGGCCGGGGGCGGGTTGGGGAGGAACGGGAGCGGGCGGGCCACTTCTACTGGTCTTTCATTTCTCTATTTTCATCCGTCTTTGTTCTTTGGCTCCTGTGGGCCTCCCATCACAGTGGCATCCATCGTTACAGAGCGCCAGCTCTGGGTGCATGCACTCCAGAACTCCGGCTCCATAATTGGACATATCTGTCTAGGCGCTCCGCGGCACATGGAATCTTCCCAGGCCAGGGCTCGAACCGGCATCACTTGCACTGCAAGGCGATGTCCTTACCCACTGGGCCACCAAGGGAAGCCCTGTATTCTATTTTTTTCATTGCAGCAACATTGACTGGAATCAAAGGGCTGAAGTAAACATTTAGCCAAACTTCCCTTGTTTCCTAATAGGAGAACTTTCCTAAGGAAAATTTCCTAAGTAAAAATATTGCCCTAGCACGTCACCTGTCATTTTCTCAATGAAATTTTACCACTCATGATGAGTTTAGACCCAAAAGGTTTTTTTTTTTTTGGATGTATTATATAAAGCTATATTATCCATTACGTACTGGGAAAGATTGAAGGCAGAAGGAGAAGAAGGCAACATAGGATGAGTTGGTTGGATGGTATCACCAACTCAATGGACCTGAACTTGGGCAAACTCCAGGAGATGGTGAGGGACAGGGAAGCCTGGCATGCTGCAGTCCATAGGGTCGTGAAAAGTCAGACATGACTTGATGACTGAACAACAACAAATACTTATAAAAATTCACTGAACTATGTTCCTTGGGCCCCACCTACCATGTCAGAGGTCACCATATTTGCATTTATCTGAAATCTAACATAATTCCTGCTTACACACTACAAAATTCATCAGAACTGATCTTGTCGTTTTGCCAAGACCAACTCAACAAAATCTTTCACCTCCTACTCTCTTACAAAATGTGATATATTAAAATTATCCTGTGAAAAGTAGCATGAAATACTGTGAATGTATTCATAAGTGAAATGTGCTAGGTCAACAAACATGTGAAGTAGACTATTCCAAGAAAGACATGAGGCAAGAAAACATGGCATAAAGAAAACAAACTGGATTGGTTGTTCAAGCTGAGATTTCAGTCCCAGCTGTGACACCAGGTAGTTGTTGGGTAATGTGAGTTTCCAAAGTATGATGTATTATGTACAGGCACTGGATTAAGTGATTCCTAAGTTTAATTCAACATTGAATATGCTATAATTGTAGCAACTATTTTGTAAGATAAAGAAAGAAGAGTTGGGAAATGTGAGTGAAGGGAAGATAAATCTGCATAGGAAAGAGTTAATTTTCCTTTACATATAGGATAGAAAGGAAGCACTACAGCTTGAAGTCCATACCAAATAACAACAGCAACAACAATAATAATAATAAATACTCCAATAAAAAATTCTTGGATCCTTTTTCTCAATTTCTAATATTTCTTCAAGACAATGTTATTCTGCCCAAAGTTTTTTTCAGGGCAAATTTGACATCCTTATTCCTCAGGCTATAGATTAATGGGTTGAACATGGGCACCACAATAGTATAGAACAAGGAGGACACTTTCCCCTGATCAAGAGGTAAAACAGAAGGTGGTTTGAGGTACATAAAAGCTCCTGACCCAAAGAAGAGAGAGACTGCAATTATGTGGGAACTGCAAGTACTGAAGGCTTTGGACCTTCCCTTAGTAGACCTGATGTGGAGAATGCTGGAAAGAATAAAACCATAGGAGATAAAAATGGCAGCAATGGGCACCCCAATGCCAATGGTCACAACAATAAAGACCACCATCAGATTTACATACGAGCTGTTACAGGAGAGCTCGAGGAGGGGAATGATGTCACACATATAGTGATTGACAAGGTTGTCACCACAGAAGGTCAGAAACACTATATTTCCTGTATGAGCCACAGCCCCAAACACCCCCATCCCATAGACCCCCAACAGAAGGAGTAAACACACCTGAGGAGACATGGTGACCGTGTACTCCAGTGGTTTACAGATGGCGACGTAGCGGTCATATGCCATTGCTGAGAGGATGAAGGATTCAGAAAAGACAAAAAAACAAAAGAAAAAGAGCTGAGTCATACACCCTGCATGGGAAATGAGGTTCTTCTTTGAGACAAAACTTGTCAGCATTTTGGGGATGATGGCAGTAGAGAAACTAAAATCTATGAAGGACAAGTTGAAGAGGAAAAAGTACATGGGGATGTGAAAGTGAGAATTCAGTCCAATCAAGGTTATCAAGCCCAGGTTCCCCACCATGGTGACCACGTAGAAACATAGAAACAGAAAGAAGAGGGCGATCCGGAGTTCTGGCTGGTTTGTTAAGCCTGCAAGGATGAACTCTGTCACAGAGGAGGTGTTTTCTTCAGCCATCCTCTCATAGGAGAATCTGTAAGAGAGAAAGAAAGGTTGTTCAGAGAAATACAGGGAAAAAATCCTTTTTGAGAATGGCATTGGAACTGAGAGATTTTTGCACTTCAAGATGATGGCATAGTTTCCCTTTTCATGGTCTCCAAGTGCCTTGAACTATTCTAGTAATTGTCCGTGGTGATATCTGCCTTCAGAATAAAGGCTGGTATGACCCAGGGGAGGCCACGAGCTCATCTGGCCCCTCTTTCCTGTAGCCCTTCTGTGCACTTCCTCCACAGCCCTTGGACAAGTATATAAGACCTGGGGACCATCTCTAAAGATGTTCTTGAGATATGGAAGCCACTATCTAGACCTTCCACCTTGGGGTCAGAACCCAGCGGAGTAAGAAGATGAGGTCATGTGCCCAGGGTCTTTGGCTGAAATTGTTTTGAAATTATTATGTGATAATAATAACAGTGGCTTCCCTAGTGGCTCAGTGGTAAAGAATCTGTCTGCCAGTGCAAGAGACAGAAGACACAGATTTGATCCCTGGGTCAGAAAGATCCCCTGGAGGAGAAAATGACAGCCCATTCCAGTATTCTGGCCTGGAAAATTCCATGTACAGAGGAGCCTGGTGGACTGCAGTCCAAGGGATTGCAAAGAGTCAGACACAACTGAGCACCCATGTATGCTCTAATGATAATGGAGTCTTAATGCAAAGTTATCAATTAACTTTAAGAAAAAGAAAAGGAAGAATTACAGGCTCTAACTGTGGCATTGTTCTACATGCCGTGTGGCATTATAATTATCTTCATGTAACAAATGAGGACACTCGGTTTAAGTGATTTGCACAAGTCCCAGTGCTCCAGAGTTGCAAAGAAGGTGACCTCAGGTGGTCTGCCACAGAGTGTGAGCCTGTACCCACTCTGCCAAGGACAGACCAGGTCAGGCAGGCACTCACCCTCCTGCTTGGAGCCACAGTGCTGTGCTCTGCTGGCTCCCATCCATCTCTTTCATGGAGACTCAAATGCCCCGGTGAGAGGAAGGTGAAAGCTCGGAGTTCAGATGCCTCTGCTTCTGCTCCTCCAGCAGAAGAATCAAAACTCTAGTTTATCTTGCTTCTCTTGCTGACTAGAAGAATATGGTCTCTGGTTGTGGCTTTGCCCCGAGGCTCCAGGGATGAGGCAGCATCCTTTCCTAATGCCTATAGATAACAGGAGACTGAAAACTTTTATTCTGGATCAGAGATCTCAGGTGACCTCATTACAAGAGACTCCTTCAGGATCATGGCTCCTGAGGCCACCTTCCCTTGGAAAGAAGAAATGTCTGTTTACATCTCTGATAATGCTTGACAAGTCTTTTAATGGCCTATTTATTTATTTAGGTTATATCTTTTTTAAGCACAATGAAGAGTACAGCAGTGTGGGGAAAATAATTCTTAATACCTTGTACTGAGCACTTAGTGTATACCAGGACTCTCATACGGAGGATCCTAAGCAATATACAAATAATTTCATCTCATTAATTCCTCACAACAACCCACTAACAGGTTAGACCTATTAATCTTCACTTTAAAAGTGAGATGGGTACACAGCTTGGAGGTTCCAGAATCTTAAGTCAAGCTCTGATCTCTCTGGCTGCAAACTTCACAGGAGCCGAGGACATTGCTGAGTTTCTTAAAGGTGCTTAATGTAGGTTACTGACAGTATCCAGTTGGTCTCTAGACAGTCGGTTCTGGCTAGTGGATACTATACACATTCTTAGACAGTTTTCAGGAAGAAATTTCACACAAATAGATGCTAAAGAGGCCACTTGTACTCTGTACCTCTTACCAAAGGCCAAGATTTCATAGCCAAGAAACAAATCTTGATGTAGGGAAACTTGGGGTTTCTCGTTTGGCACTAATGGTAAATAATCCAGGAGACATTAGAGATGCAGGTTTGATCCCTGGGTAGGGAAGATTCCCCTGGAGGAGCGTGTGGCAACCCACTCCACAATTCTTGCATAAAGAATACCATGGACAGAGGAGCCTGGTGGGCTGTAGTCCACAGAGTCACAAAGAGTCAGACACAATTGAAGCGACTTAGCTTGCATGCACATGGGAAAGCTTGAGGTTTGGTGCGCCAGTGGATTAGGGAGGCTTTCAGTCCGGGGTTAATGACAGAAGTCCTCTTCAGAAAGTTACGAAATTAAAACACAGAAGCAGAAGTCTGTCTTCCTCCAGACAAGTCTAACTAAAAGTACTGCACCCAGGCCTGTGTGGGTTTATGAGTTTGTGCACATGCATCAGTGGGGACCTGCTTGTCTCCAGCTAAGACTCAGCAGTGGTGGTACCTTAGCTGTTTAATACACATTCAGAATTTTCCATGTCCCAGAGTAAACCCTAGCAAATCTCAATACCACTGCACAGAAGTTGAAAATGAAGAAAGATAATTCATTAAAATGAAATTAAAATAGGCTCTCCTTGAGATTCAAGTGCATAGAAGACATTGAGGGGTTTTCAGAAATCTCTAAGGGGATTTGTTACTTCAGAGACAGTTGCTGTGGCAACCTCATTTCCAAATGTATCTTAAGCAGCGCTTCTCTGAAGCCATGTTACCTGATGCCTGGCTCCAGTAGAAGCAGAAAGCAAAAGCAAAAAAAAAAAAAGAAAAGCCTTTTTTGTTTTTCTGTTTGTATAATTACTGTCACCTTTCCAAAGCCTGAATCTCTAAAAAATGGCTTGCTTCTTCAATTTATTTCTAACTTATATTTCATCTTATACATGAAATATCACAGGGCAGGTGAAAATTTACCTTTGATAAATGTCTGTGAATATGTCTCATGCTTGTGTGTTGGCTCTCAGACATCTGGTTGTTTATCAGAGATGTACAAGCATGGGCCCAAACCAATCCCTTTGTAACATAGGAGTGTTTCTCTTGTTATTCAGAAGCTTTTAAGTAGTCCCATTTTTTAATTTTTGATTTGGTTGCATATGCTTTGGGGGTCAAAGCCTCTCAAGAATCATGCAAGACTAATGTCAAGGAGATTCTTCCCTGTTCTGTCTTCTAGAAGTTTTCTGGTATCAGGTCTTATATTTAAGTTTTTAAAGTTAAAGTTAATTTTATGAGTGGTGTAAGACAATGGTCCAGTTTCATTGTTTTGCAGGTGTTTATCCGGTTTTCCAAGAAACACTTCCTGAAGAGACTATCTTGTCCCCACAGGCTCCCTTGCTCACTTGTCAATATTAATTGACTATGTAGGCACAGGGTAAATCCTGGGCTCCCTTCCATAAAAATATGTCTATTTTTATGCCAAAACCATCCTGTACAAACTGTAGGTTTGTAGTACATTTTCAAATCAGGAAATTGTTCTTTCTCAATATTGCTTTGGCTACTTGAGGTCTTTTTGTGTTTCCATACAATTTTTAGACTATTTTTTCTGTCTATGTGAAGAATGCCATTATAATTTTGATAAGCATTCTTTTGAAACTATAGATAGCTATAGTTCATATGAATGTCTTAACAATATTAATTCTTCCAACCCATGGACTTGATGATATACCTTTTATTTTGTGGTTTTGATTTTTTTCAACAGTCTTGTAGTTTTTATTATACAGGTCTTTCACTACCTTAGTTAAAGTTCTATGTATTTTATTGTTTTGATGCTGTTGTAAATGAGATGGTTTTCTTTATTTCTTTTTCATGTGTGTATCAAAGTGCACTGGTTTCTGTATGTTATATTAGTTTCAAGTATGCAACATAGTGATTCAAGATTTTATAGATTATATTTCATTTAAAGTTATTACAAGACAATGCCTATATTTTCCTGTGCTGTACGATATATCACATATGGCTTACTTATTTTATACATGGCAATCTGAAAATTTACCTTTGGTAAATGTCTGTGAATATGTCTCATGCTTGTGTGTTGGCTCTCAGACATCTGGTTGTTTATCAGAGATGTACAAGCATGGGCCCAAACCAATCCCTTTGTAACATAGGAGTGTTTCTCTTGTTATTCAGAAGCTTTTAAGTAGTCCCATTTTTTAATTTTTGATTTGGTTGCATATGCTTTGGGGGTCAAAGCCTCTCAAGAATCATGCAAGACTAATGTCAAGGAGATTCTTCCCTGTTCTGTCTTCTAGAAGTTTTCTGGTATCAGGTCTTATATTTAAGTTTTAAAGTTAAAGTTAATTTTATGAGTGGTGTAAGACAATGGTCCAGTTTCATTGTTTTGCAGGTGTTTATCCGGTTTTCCAAGAAACACTTCCTGAAGAGACTATCTTGTCCCCACAGGCTCCCTTGCTCACTTGTCAATATTAATTGACTATGTAGGCACAGGGTAAATCCTGGGCTCCCTTCCATAAAAATATGTCTATTTTTATGCCAAAACCATCCTGTACAAACTGTAGGTTTGTAGTACATTTTCAAATCAGGAAATTGTTCTTTCTCAATATTGCTTTGGCTACTTGAGGTCTTTTTGTGTTTCCATACAATTTTTAGACTTTTTTTTCTGTCTATGTGAAGAATGCCATTATAATTTTGATAAGCATTCTTTTGAAACTATAGATAGCTATAGTTCATATGAATGTCTTAACAATATTAATTCTTCCAACCCATGGACTTGATGATATACCTTTTATTTTGTGGTTTTGATTTTTTTCAACAGTCTTGTAGTTTTTATTATACAGGTCTTTCACTACCTTAGTTAAAGTTCTATGTATTTTATTGTTTTGATGCTGTTGTAAATGAGATGGTTTTCTTTATTTCTTTTTCATGTGTGTATCAAAGTGCACTGGTTTCTGTATGTTATATTAGTTTCAAGTATGCAACATAGTGATTCAAGATTTTATAGATTATATTTCATTTAAAGTTATTACAAGACAATGCCTATATTTTCCTGTGCTGTACGATATATCACATATGGCTTACTTATTTTATACATGGCAATCTGTATCTCTTAATCTTCCACCCTTATATTCTGTACTCCTCTCCCCACAGATAATCACTAATTTGTTCCTGGTATGTGAGTCTGTTTCTGTTTTGTTATATACATTCAGTCCTTTTGCTTTCTTAGATTCCACATGTAAGTAATAACATAGCATACTAGTCTTTGATTTATTTCAAAGAATAATATTCCATTCAGTATGTATTACATATATACACCCATTCATCTCCTGATGGATCTAATTTCTTTTTTTTTTTCATTTTTTTGGGGAGGGCCACTTCTATTGATATTTCATTTATTTATCTTTATTCTTTGGCCTGTGTGGGCCTCCCATCACAGTGGCCTCTCTCGCTGTAGAGCACCAGCTCCGGGCGCACGTGCTCCAGAGCTCCAGCTCAGTAGTTGGACACATCCATCCAGCCGCTCCACAGCAGGCGGGATCTTCCCAGGCCAGGGATCGAACCAGCGCCCCTTGCACTGCAAGGCAGTGCCCTTACCCATTGGACCACCAGGGAAGCCCTGATTTCTAATTTTAAAACGTTGTATTCATAAAAGGTAGTTTGTACAAGTTCAGTGTTAATTTTTCTCAGATTTCTTTGGTGTCATATCTTATGATCTGTTTGGGAGAATGTTCCAGGTGAACTTGAGAAGAATGTTTATTATGGTGCTGTTGGATGGAATATTGTATATATGCCAGGTTCATTTGGTCCGAAGAAAGGTTCAATTCCAGTCTTGCCATATTGATATTATGTCTGAAGAATCTATCCATTGCTCCCAGGGAGGCATTGAGGTCCCTTACACTTATTATAATATTGTCCCTTCAGCTCTGTTAGGATTTGGTTAATAAAGTTAGGTGCTCTGATCTTGGGTGAATATGTATTTATGGTTATTGTATCTTCTTGATGTAATAACCTCTCTGTCATTAGTTAATGACCTTTTAGTCTCTTGTTATCATTTGTGATTGAACTCTATTTTGTCTGATATATGTATGACAATCCCTGCTTTCTTTTGATTTCCACTTGCATGAGTATCTACTTTCTCCCTTTCATTTTGAGCCTATGTGTGCTTTTAGAGCAGAAATGCATATAGTAAATGGCATATAGTTCGGTTTAGTTTTTACCCATCCAGCTACTCTGTAGCTTTTAATTGGTAAATTCAATCGATTTGCATTTAGGGTTATTACTGATATGCAAGAACTTTGCACCCGCCATGTTACTATTCGCCTTCTAGCTGATTTGTATCACCATTGTTTCTTTTCCCCCCTTGTTCTGCCTGTCTTTTTTAAATTGATAGTTTTCCATAGTGGTATGCTCAGTTTCTCAGTTTTGTTAAATTTTTCATGAATCTACTCTAGATTTTTCCTTTGTGATTACCAAAAGAGCTACATCTCATAGATAAAACAGCCTATTTTATGCTGATAGCAACTTAACTTTATTCCCCAAAGACTCCACCCTTTTTCTTCTCTGCTGGCAAGAACACTGCTGCTGCCAGAACTTCAGCTCCTTGAAGAGTTGCTTTGGGGAATATGCCCGGCTTGATGAGTTCTTTCCTTGCCTCTGCATCAAAAACCATCTCTGGGGGCTTCCCTGGTGGTCCAGTGGGTAAAGAGTCTGCCTTGCATTGCAAGGGGCGCTGGTTCAATCCCTGGCCTGGAAAGATCCCACGTGCCATGGAGCAGCTGGACCGATGTGTCCAATTACCAAAGCAGAGCTCTGGAGCTCATGCGCCCAGAGCCGGCATTCTGCAACAACAGAAGCCACTGCGATGGGAGGCCCATGTGGGCCAAAAAACAAAGATGGATGGAAATAAATAAATGAAAGACTAATAAGAAGAGTTGGCAAAAATATTTTAAAAAAAAAACAAACAAAAAAAGCACCTCTGTCTCACTCCAGTAGCTTCCTTTGTCTCCTGTCCAGCAAGCTACAGTGTTAATAGATGTTTGGACCACAGGCTTTACAGAAGAAAATGGAGTAATATATTTTAGATACTAAAAAAAAATTAAACATGAACCAAGGGTGATTAATTTTTATATAGTAATCTGATTTCAAATACAAAGCTGCAAATAAACTACTATCAACATGTTAAAAACTCAGGGATCTTGTTGCAATAAACAAACTTTACTAAGAGTGGCAGAGTAGCTTGAGTAGCATTAAGTATTTTTTCCTTTACTTCTAAGAAACTTGGCTGCCAGGAACTGGGCAGGGGGAAATGAGGAGATATTTGTCAAGGGTACAAATGTGCAAATATAAGATGATTAAGTTCTGGGGATCTTATGTACACCATGGTAACTATAGTTCAGAGTACTGAATTGCACACTTAAAATTTGCTAGTAGAATAGATCTGAAGTGTTCTCAGCACACAAAAAAAGGTAACTATGTGGTGTGATGGACATATTTATTAGCTTGATTGTGGTAATTATTTCACAATATTATATGTATATGGCAAACCATCACATTGTATACCTTAAAAAATCACATGTACAGATTAAATGCATATAATCTTTGTCAATCATATCTCAATAAAATGGGAAAAACAAAATAAAAACTAATAAAACTAAACAAGGTTAATTATCAAAACATAAAATTGTTTATTCTATTTTAATGAATAAAAAAGTTAAATAAAATATTAAAAGTTTCTTTTTTACTAAATTCAGTGAATTTTTTTGTGGAGGAATGTCCAAAAAAGGATATAATATAAAGTAAAGCCTTGCAGATAGATTAATGCTTAGCCATTGGGGAAGCTTTGCTCAATGTCATACTAAATGGCAAAACTAGTCACTAATCAAAGTTCCCTTTTTCCCAAAGAAAGAGAACATTCCCAAGGAAAAGCTCACATGACAAATTGTCTCCTCAGCATTTAACATGTTAATACTTTTCCAAAGAACCTTCCTTTATTTGTAATTAATCATGGAGACCCAAGGTGTTCTGATGTATTCTATATCACTTTACCCGGTGTTGTAGATATATAAAACAGTGAATTATCTCTTTGCCATTCATGCTTGCATGAGAAGATCACTAATCTTAAACTTCTGTGGAAATGGCCTCTTCTAATAATCAGCTTCTTGGTACTATCTTGATAAATAACTAGATCCTCAAATTATTTACTCCTCTTTTAGAACTTACAGATTCTTAGTAGTCTATCCTGAGCTAAAGATTTTTGCATCATAGGTGAATACCCAAATTATCCCTTAATAAAACTCTTAAGTCCTGACACTTTTAGTCTTGAAATAATGTGTGAAATTTTCCAACTCAGCGTCTTTATAACCCTTAAACAACAAAAGTTCTAATTCCCTGGCCTGAGTTCCTCAGTGTCTACCCATAACCAAAAAGGATTTGTCAAGGGTACAAATGTGCAAATATAAGATGATTAAGTTCTGGGGATCTTATGTACACCATGGTAACTATAGTTCAGAGTACTGAATTGCACACTTAAAATTTGCTAGTAGAATAGATCTGAAGTGTTCTCAGCACACAAAAAAAGGTAACTATGTGGTGTGATGGACATATTTATTAGCTTGATTGTGGTAATTATTTCACAATATTATATGTATATGGCAAACCATCACATTGTATACCTTAAAAAATCACATGTACAGATTAAATGCATATAATCTTTGTCAATCATATCTCAATAAAATGGGAAAAACAAAATAAAAACTAATAAAACTAAACAAGGTTAATTATCAAAACATAAAATTGTTTATTCTATTTTAATGAATAAAAAAGTTAAATAAAATATTAAAAGTTTCTTTTTTACTAAATTCAGTGAATTTTTTTGTGGAGGAATGTCCAAAAAAGGATATAATATAAAGTAAAGCCTTGCAGATAGATTAATGCTTAGCCATTGGGGAAGCTTTGCTCAATGTCATACTAAATGGCAAAACTAGTCACTAATCAAAGTTCCCTTTTTCCCAAAGAAAGAGAACATTCCCAAGGAAAAGCTCACATGACAAATTGTCTCCTCAGCATTTAACATGTTAATACTTTTCCAAAGAACCTTCCTTTATTTGTAATTAATCATGGAGACCCAAGGTGTTCTGATGTATTCTATATCACTTTACCCGGTGTTGTAGATATATAAAACAGTGAATTATCTCTTTGCCATTCATGCTTGCATGAGAAGATCACTAATCTTAAACTTCTGTGGAAATGGCCTCTTCTAATAATCAGCTTCTTGGTACTATCTTGATAAATAACTAGATCCTCAAATTATTTACTCCTCTTTTAGAACTTACAGATTCTTAGTAGTCTATCCTGAGCTAAAGATTTTTGCATCATAGGTGAATACCCAAATTATCCCTTAATAAAACTCTTAAGTCCTGACACTTTTAGTCTTGAAATAATGTGTGAAATTTTCCAACTCAGCGTCTTTATAACCCTTAAACAACAAAAGTTCTAATTCCCTGGCCTGAGTTCCTCAGTGTCTACCCATAACCATAAGAAGAACCACGCTTTATCTGCTGTCTCAGACCTACATATCTGCCACCCACACATCACAATTTTAACACAATTCTGTTGTCCTTTGGCCAGGATCATGTCTAGTGAATATTTGTCTTCAATTCTCATGAGAAAAATGTAATATTGAAAACATATATTGAGAAGTTCTATTAAATAACCATAACTACAATTAGATTATAATATACTAATATATCATATTTTCAAAATGAAATCTCCAAGGGCAGCAAAGAAATGAAACAAGAATACAGGGCACAAAGGAAAACAAAGTAGACTGGGATTCAAGGGCTGGATTCCAGTCCTAGGCATGACACCAGTTGTGTGGCCCTGGGAAACATATGTTTCTAAGTTTCCATGTCTGTTACATGAGATTAAATTAGATTATTTATAAGACTCATTCGAATCTTAAAGAAGGCTGAATGTTGAAGAATTGGGGCTTGAAAACTGTGGTGCTGGAGAAGACTCTTGAGAGTCCCCTTTGATAGCAAGAAGATCAAACAAGTCAAGCGCAAAAGAAAGCAACCCTGAATATTCATTGGAAGAGCTGGTGCAGAAGCTGAAGCTCCAGTACTTTGGCCACCTGCTGTGAAGAGCCAACTCATGGGAAAAGATTCCAATGCTGGGCAAGATTGAAGGCAGGAGGAAAAGGGAACAACAAAGGATGAGATGATGGGATGGTATCATCAACTCAATGGACATGAATTTGAGCAAACTCTGGAAGATGATGAAGGACAGAGAAGTCTGGTGTGCTATATTCCATGGGGTCACAAAGAGTCAAACATGACGGAACAGCTGAGAAACAACAATACCCATTCAAAATTAAATGATCTGTGGTTGTAGCATATATGCAGAAAATAGTATTAAATCTTCAAGGTGGGTCAAGAGACGGGGAAAACAGATCTGAACTAAACAGTGCTCAGACACTTCAGTCATGTCTGACTCTTAGCGATCCTACAGACTGTAGCCTGCCAGGCTTCTCTGTCCATGGGATTCTCCAGGCAACATCAATGTGTGAAATTTTCCAACTCAGCGTCTTTATAACCCTTAAACAACAAAAGTTCTAATTCTGGCCTGAGTTCCTCAGTGTCTACCCATAACCATAAGAAGAACCACGCTTTATCTGCTGTCTCAGACCTACATATCTGCCACCCACACATCACAATTTTAACACAATTCTGTTGTCCTTTGGCCAGGATCATGTCTAGTGAATATTTGTCTTCAATTCTCATGAGAAAAATGTAATATTGAAAACATATATTGAGAAGTTCTATTAAATAACCATAACTACAATTAGATTATAATATACTAATATATCATATTTTCAAAATGAAATCTCCAAGGGCAGCAAAGAAATGAAACAAGAATACAGGGCACAAAGGAAAACAAAGTAGACTGGGATTCAAGGGCTGGATTCCAGTCCTAGGCATGACACCAGTTGTGTGGCCCTGGGAAACATATGTTTCTAAGTTTCCATGTCTGTTACATGAGATTAAATTAGATTATTTATAAGACTCATTCGAATCTTAAAGAAGGCTGAATGTTGAAGAATTGGGGCTTGAAAACTGTGGTGCTGGAGAAGACTCTTGAGAGTCCCCTTTGATAGCAAGAAGATCAAACAAGTCAAGCGCAAAGGAAAGCAACCCTGAATATTCATTGGAAGAGCTGGTGCAGAAGCTGAAGCTCCAGTACTTTGGCCACCTGCTGTGAAGAGCCAACTCATGGGAAAAGATTCCAATGCTGGGCAAGATTGAAGGCAGGAGGAAAAGGGGACAACAAAGGATGAGATGATGGGATGGTATCATCAACTCAATGGACATGAATTTGAGCAAACTCTGGAAGATGATGAAGGACAGAGAAGTCTGGTGTGCTATATTCCACGGGGTCACAAAGAGTCAAACATGACGGAACAGCTGAGAAACAACAATACCCATTCAAAATTAAATGATCTGTGGTTGTAGCATATATGCAGAAAATAGTATTAAATCTTCAAGGTGGGTCAAGAGACGGGGAAAACAGATCTGAACTAAACAGTGCTCAGACACTTCAGTCATGTCTGACTCTTAGCGATCCTACAGACTGTAGCCTGCCAGGCTTCTCTGTCCATGGGATTCTCCAGGCAACAATACCATTCCGGTTGTCATGCCTTCCTCCAGGAGATCCACCTGACCCATGGAACCAACACAAACCTCTTGTGCCTCCTACAGGTGAGTTCTTTACCACTAGCACAACCTGGGAAGCCCCAAATGAAAGCAAAAGTGTTAGTTGCTCATCCAGAAACAAAGACTTAAAATTCTCTGTAAGGAGAGGAAAAAACGAAACTTGCACCCTTAATTGAAAACAAACAAAAGGTAATAACAAAACATTATATCTCCTTCTTTAGATACTGCTTCTTCTTAAGAAATTGTGTTTTCCCAAGGTTTTCCTCAGAGCAACTTTGACATCCTTGTTCCTCAAACTATAGATCAGTGGGTTTAACATGGGCACCACAATGGTATAGAAGAGAGAGAACACTTTCCCTTGGTCAAGTGGCAAAATAGAACGTGGTTTGAGATACACAAAAGCCCCAGAACCAAAGAAGAGAGAAACCACAATTATGTGGGAGCTGCACGTACTGAAAGCTTTGGCCCTGCCCTCAGAGGAGTGAATGTGGAGAATGCTGGAGAGGATTAGAGCATAGGAGATGGAGATGGTGACAGTGACCGTTCCAATGACAGTGGCCACAACTATGAAGACCACCAGCTCATGCACATAAGAACTGTTGCAGGAGAGCTCAAGGAGAGGAGGGATGTCACATATAAAATGATTGATAAGGTTGTCCGCACAGAAGGTCAGACTTGCTATGTTTCCTGTGTGTGCCATGGCCCCTGAAACTCCCATCCCATACACACCCAACAAAAGGAGTAAACACACCTTAGGAGACATGGTGACTGTGTACACCAGTGGCTTACAGATGGCAACGTAGCGGTCATACGCCATCGTTGACAGAATGAAGGACTCAGAGATGACAAAGAAACAGAAGAAAAAGAGTTGAGTCAAGCACGCTGCATACAAGATGATGTTCTTTGAGAGAAAATTCATGAGCATTTTGGGAGTGATGGTAGTGGAGTAACAGAGGTCTATTAGGGAAAGGTTGAAGAGGAAGAAGTACATGGGGGTGTGCAGGTGAGAGTTCAACCCAATCAGTGTGATTAAGCCCAGGTTCCCCACCACAGTGACCGTGTAGAAGCTGAGAAACAGGAAGAAGAGAGGGATCTGGAGTCCTGGCTGGTTTGTAAAGCCTGCAAGGATGAACTCTGTCACGGAAGAGTTCTCGGCTGCCATTCTCCCTGGGAAAAGAAAAGAGAACCATTTAGAGAGAAACACCAGTACCACCTTCCCAGTACCCACCATCAATTCCTGAGAATGGAATCCACCCAGACATTTGAACTTTGGTGTGGAAGGAACGTACTTAGTGTTTGCTATGAATCTATCTGCATAGCCCGAGTGTTTTTACTTTCCAGGGAACAGTAAGAAGCTAGGCTTCATCTCCAGAGGGAGAATTGGAACTTCTAGAGAAAGCAAAAATGTGTTCATATTCTAGTTCATTCAAAAGTAAGATAGATGTCTTCTAGATCTTTACCTCTCTTTTCTATGTTCTCTCTCCTGCCTCCACTTGTGTCTGACACTATGGACTCTCCCTGGAGAGGCTTGACTGTCAGAAGACACTCTTGACTTCTCAGGGCGCCACCTCTGAGTCACTGTTGTCGAAGAAAGAGAGCTCATGAATTTCCAGGATCTCCCAGCTCTAGTGGCTCCAGGTTTAATGATATTTGTTCCAAGCTAGTGTTTACTTAAGTGGCTGCTATGTGAGCCTGTGTACTAAGAGCTGTGCAACTAGATTATTGTCCTCATTATGTAGAAGAGACAACTGAGTTAAATAATTCACTCAACTCCCATCCCATACACACCCAACAAAAGGAGTAAACACACCTTAGGAGACATGGTGACTGTGTACAGATGGCAACGTAGCGGTCATACGCCATCGTTGACAGAATGAAGGACTCAGAGATGACAAAGAAACAGAAGAAAAAGAGTTGAGTCAAGCACGCTGCATACAAGATGATGTTCTTCTTTGAGAGAAAATTCATGAGCATTTTGGGAGTGATGGTAGTGGAGTAACAGAGGTCTATTAGGGAAAGGTTGAAGAGGAAGAAGTACATGGGGGTGTGCAGGTGAGAGTTCAACCCAATCAGTGTGATTAAGCCCAGGTTCCCCACCACAGTGACCGTGTAGAAGTTGAGAAACAGGAAGAAGAGAGGGATCTGGAGTCCTGGCTGGTTTGTAAAGCCTGCAAGGATGAACTCTGTCACGGAAGAGTTCTCGGCTGCCATTCTCCCTGGGAAAAGAAAAGAGAACCATTTAGAGAGAAACACCAGTACCACCTTCCCAGTACCCACCGTCAATTCCTGAGAATGGAATCCACCCAGACATTTGAACTTTGGTGTGGAAGGAACGTACTTAGTGTTTGCTATGAATCTATCTGCATAGCCCGAGTGTTTTTACTTTCCAGGGAACAGTAAGAAGCTAGGCTTCATCTCCAGAGGGAGAATTGGAACTTCTAGAGAAAGCAAAAATGTGTTCATATTCTAGTTCATTCAAAAGTAAGATAGATGTCTTCTAGATCTTTACCTCTCTTTTCTATGTTCTCTCTCCTGCCTCCACTTGTGTCTGACACTAGGGACTCTCCCTGGAGAGAGGCTTGACTGTCAGAAGACACTCTTGACTTCTCAGGGCCCCACCTCTGAGTCACTGTTGTCGAAGAAAGAGAGCTCATGAATTTCCAGGATCTCCCAGCTCTAGTGGCTCCAGGTTTAATGATATTTGTTCCAAGCTAGTGTTTACTTAAGTGGCTGCTATGTGAGCCTGTGTACTAAGAGCTGTGCAACTAGATTATTGTCCTCATTATGTAGAAGAGACAACTGAGTTAAATAATTCACCCAAAACTCAGTCCCAAAACTACTGAGTAGCAGCCAGAAGGTGAACGTGGCAGTCTGACTCTCCCAGTTTGCCCTGGTAACCACTGTGTTCCATGATGAACCAGGGCATGGTAGGTACTCACCTTTCTCTAGTTTAGAACTGTAATGCTATACTCCAGTCTTTTCCACATTGGTCCTGGCAAAGAACATGACCATAGTGAATACAAGATGGCTGCTTTGAGCTCAGAATTCTCTCCTCCCAGTCTGGGCCAAAGAATCAAAATCTCTGATTTATCTTGTCTCTTTCTGCCTTGAAGTGCATGTTTCCAATTATTGGTTTCCCCCAAGGCTTCTCAGCTGCAAGGAAGGAGACAGTGCCTTTTCCTGGCTAGTGGATAGCAAGAGAAGAAGGAGTTTTATTAGGACTGCAGATCACACTCACTTGATTATTCAGACAGAGACTCCCTCAAGACCATTTCCTGAGAGATTACTTTCCCAGAGGAAGAAATGTTTCTTTTATACCCTTGATATTACTTGGTTTAGTTTTTAAAGACAACCTTTTTTTTCAGCAAACATTTCTCTGGTAAAATTATGAAGAAGTCATTTGGAAAAATGACTATCATTACCGTTGTTTGAATATCCAGTACTGTGTCTGGCACAGATCTGTTCCACTGAGTTCTGGCTGCCACAATCAAGTACATTGTACAAATATATTCTTATTTATGTCTCATAATAATGATATTCATTGTAAAGGAAAGTTGCTCACAGAGACAATGTGTCTGGGTCTGTCTAAAGGTAGGCCCCTACTTACGATCACTAAATTACACTTCCTCTGTTGAGAGCTGCTGAAACCCGTAAAACAGGGTCCCTGCCTTCTGAATCTTTTGGAAACTAATAAATATACAATGACTTTAATAAAGGCAAGAAGTGAGTGTATCAAGGAAAGATGAACACAAAGGGCCATCTATTATCATTTAGGGTAAAGCACGCTTCCCAGGTGGCTCGTATGGTAAAGAATTCTCCTGCCATGCAGGACAACCAGGTTCAATCCATGAGTGTGAAAAACTCCCTTATTGTCCTCATTATGTAGAAGAGACAACTGAGTTAAATAATTCACCCAAAACTCAGTCCCAAAACTACTGAGTAGCAGCCAGAAAGTGAACGTGGCAGTCTGACTCTCCCAGTTTGCCCTGGTAACCACTGTGTTCC
The DNA here is from genome assembly GCA_022376925.1 of Tragulus kanchil. Lineage (NCBI taxonomy): Eukaryota > Metazoa > Chordata > Mammalia > Artiodactyla > Tragulidae > Tragulus > Tragulus kanchil. The sequence continues at coordinate 153,643,358 of JAIOJX010000006.1, forward strand.
ATGATGAACCAGGGCATGGTAGGTACTCACCTTTCTCTAGTTTAGAACTGTAATGCTATACTCCAGTCTTTTCCACATTGGTCCTGGCAAAGAACATGACCATAGTGAATACAAGATGGCTGCTTTGAGCTCAGAATTCTCTCCTCCCAGTCTGGGCCAAAGAATCAAAATCTCTGATTTATCTTGTCTCTTTCTGCCTTGAAGTGCATGTTTCCAATTATTGGTTTCCCCCAAGGCTTCTCAGCTGCAAGGAAGGAGACAGTGCCTTTTCCTGGCTAGTGGATAGCAAGAGAAGAAGGAGTTTTATTAGGACTGCAGATCACACTCACTTGATTATTCAGACAGAGACTCCCTCAAGACCATTTCCTGAGAGATTACTTTCCCAGAGGAAGAAATGTTTCTTTTATACCCTTGATATAACTTGGTTTAGTTTTTAAAGACAACCTTTTTTTTCAGCAAACATTTCTCTGGTAAAATTATGAAGAAGTCATTTGGAAAAATGACTATCATTACCGTTGTTTGAATATCCAGTACTGTGTCTGGCACAGATCTGTTCCACTGAGTTCTGGCTGCCACAATCAAGTACATTGTACAAATATATTCTTATTTATGTCTCATAATAATGATATTCATTGTAAAGGAAAGTTGCTCACAGAGACAATGTGTCTGGGTCTGTCTAAAGGTAGGCCCCTACTTACGATCACTAAATTACACTTCCTCTGTTGAGAGCTGCTGAAACCCGTAAAACAGGGTCCCTGCCTTCTGAATCTTTTGGAAACTAATAAATATACAATGACTTTAATAAAGGCAAGAAGTGAGTGTATCAAGGAAAGATGAACACAAAGGGCCATCTATTATCATTTAGGGTAAAGCACGCTTCCCAGGTGGCTCGTATGGTAAAGAATTCTCCTGCCATGCAGGACAACCAGGTTCAATCCATGAGTGTGAAAAACTCCCCTGGAGACATGCATGGCACACTGCTCCATCATTCTTTTCCACAGAGTTCCATGGAGAGAAGAGCCTGGTGGGCTGCGGTCCATGTGGTCACGAAGAGTCAAGACACGACTAAGCAACTAACGCTTCCACTTTCACTCAGTAATGTAGTCATAGATCATTCATTCCAGGAATAACCATACTATCCAGCTTGAACACCGGGGGCGATTTCTGTGGTTCCCAGCCCTATCTTCTCCCGGGATGTAAGTCTAATGGGAGCAAAGATTCTCTGTCAAGTAACTGGTCTCAGCTTCTGTCAGGAGCAGCCTTTCTCTGAATTAAAGCTCCCTTTGACTGTGCCTGCCTTCCACCCGCCTCTCCTCGAGTGCTCCTCTCTACTTTTTAGCTTCTCAAGCTCTCAGACTGAATCCTGGTAGATAAGATAAACCATACACTGATACATCCAAATTCCTTCTTCTTTGGTTTGCTTTTGTCTTTTTTCTTCTACTTTGCACCTTGTCAAAAAACTGTCATTAAATAATGCACTAGTGTGATATTTTACTGAATGATGTCAAATAATGTGTGACTACTATGGGTGAGATTTTTAAAGTCAAGGTGTTTTTGGAAGAAACTGTCTATGACAATTAATACAACTACTATGGAGAACAGTATGGAGATTCCTTAAGAAATGAGGAGTAAAACTACCATAGGACACAGCAATCCCACTACTGGGCATACGCCCTGGAAAAAACCATAACTCACAAAACACATGTACCCGACTATTCATGCAACACTATTTACAATAGACAGAGCACAGAAGTACCCTAGATGTCCATCAGCAGAGGAATGGATAAAGAAGTTGTGGTCCACATATCCAGCGGAATATACTCAACCATTGAAAGGAAGAAAATTGAGTCAGTTGTGGCGATACAGATGAATCTGGAGTCTATTACTCAACCATTGAAAGGAAGAAAATTGGGTCAGTTGTGGTGATACAGATGAATCTGGAGTCTATCACAGAATGAAGTAAGTCAGAAAGAGAAAATATCTTTCCATCTCATGTCATTTTCCTTTAACATTTCTTGTAGGGAAGACATGATGCCAGTGAAATCTCTAAGTTCTTATTTGTGTGGAGGGAAAAAAAACAGACTTCAATTTTGAAAAATACTTTTTCTGGATATAATTCCAGATAGTCAGATTTTTATTTCAGCATTTTTAACATAGTCTCATTGTCTTTTGGTTTTGCATCATGTGGTACGAAGAGTCGCCCTAAGCAACTAACGCTTCCACTTTCACTCAGTAATGTAGTCATAGATCATTCATTCCAGGAATAACCATACTATCCAGCTTGAACACCGGGGGCGATTTCTGTGGTTCCCAGCCCTATCTTCTCCCGGGATGTAAGTCTAATGGGAGCAAAGATTCTCTGTCAAGTAACTGGTCTCAGCTTCTGTCAGGAGCAGCCTTTCTCTGAATTAAAGCTCCCTTTGACTGTGCCTGCCTTCCACCCGCCTCTCCTCGAGTGCTCCTCTCTACTTTTTAGCTTCTCAAGCTCTCAGACTGAATCCTGGTAGATAAGATAAACCATACACTGATACATCCAAATTCCTTCTTCTTTGGTTTGCTTTTGTCTTTTTTCTTCTACTTTGCACCTTGTCAAAAAACTGTCATTAAATAATGCACTAGTGTGATATTTTACTGAATGATGTCAAATAATGTGTGACTACTATGGGTGAGATTTTTAAAGTCAAGGTGTTTTTGGAAGAAACTGTCTATGACAATTAATACAACTACTATGGAGAACAGTATGGAGATTCCTTAAGAAATGAGGAGTAAAACTACCATAGGACACAGCAATCCCACTACTGGGCATACGCCTGGAAAAACCATAACTCACAAAACACATGTACCCGACTATTCATGCAACACTATTTACAATAGACAGAGCACAGAAGTACCCTAGATGTCCATCAGCAGAGGAATGGATAAAGAAGTTGTGGTCCACATATCCAGCGGAATATACTCAACCATTGAAAGGAAGAAAATTGAGTCAGTTGTGGCGATACAGATGAATCTGGAGTCTATTACTCAACCATTGAAAGGAAGAAAATTGGGTCAGTTGTGGTGATACAGATGAATCTGGAGTCTATCACAGAATGAAGTAAGTCAGAAAGAGAAAATATCTTTCCATCTCATGTCATTTTCCTTTAACATTTCTTGTAGGGAAGACATGATGCCAGTGAAATCTCTAAGTTCTTATTTGTGTGGAGGGAAAAAAAACAGACTTCAATTTTGAAAAATACTTTTTCTGGATATAATTCCAGATAGTCAGATTTTTATTTCAGCATTTTTAACATAGTCTCATTGTCTTTTGGTTTGCATTCTTTATGACAAGGCAGCAATAATCATCATCTTTTGTTCTCTGTGAAAGTTGTCTTTATACTCTGTTTTTTTAAATGCTGATTCTAAGGAAGTTGATTCTAGTGATACTTGATGTGGTTTTCTTTGCGTTTAGTCAGATTGAGATTTGTTGGGCTTACCTTAAACACATTTTCCTCCTAGTTGGAGATTTTCAGTCATCACTAATTCTAATGTTTTCTCTAACTTACGCCACTGTTCACTCTTTGTATTGAGCTACATTAGATGACTGAATATTGTACTACAAGGCACTGAGGTGCTGTTTATTTTTAAATGCTTTCTGTCTCTGTCTCTCTCAGTAGTTTCTCTTGGGAGATACTCACGTTTTCTTTTTTGTTTTTTAAAAGATTTATTTATTTATTTATGGGGGGGGGGTGTGGGATAGGGAGGAAGGGGGCTGGGCGGGCCACTTCTATTGGTCTTTCATTTGTCCATTTTCATCCATCTCTGTTCTTTGGCCCCTGTTGGCCTCCCATCGTGGTGGCCTCTGGTGTCGCAGAGCACCAGCTCTGGGCGCATGCGCTCCAGAGCTCCGGCTCGGTAATTGGACACATCAGTCCAACTGCTCCGTGGCACGTGGGATCCTCCCAGGCCAGGGATCGAACTGGCACCCCCTGCACTGCAAGGCGGTGTCCTTACCCACTGGACCACCAGGGAAGCCCCTCACGTTTTCTGATTATTTCTTCCATAGTGTCTACTGTTCTATTAAACCCATCTAGCAAATTTTCTATTTGTATAAAGCGTTTTCAGTTCCACGTGTTCCATTTTGTTTTATACTTTCCATTTTTCACTCTGTTGTAGTCTTATTTTCCTTAACACCTTTAAGTGTGTATATAGGCTCCTTTTTAAGTTCTTTTTGGCTAATTCCAACAGTTTTATAACTTCTGGTATGTTCCTATTGGCTGACTTTTCTCCCAGCTGCGACTTACATTCTTTTGCTTTTTGGGATACCTACTTCTTTATCCTAAATTCCAAACATTGTGACTATAACATTATTGACTTTCCAGATTATCTTCCTCTTCTTGAAATATCTTGATATTTTTATGGTCATTAAGTCAAGTATACAAAGTTAATCTTTTTGAAGTTTGTTTCTAAAATTTGTTAAAGCAGGTTGATTCAGAGCTGGGCACATTCAGTACTACTCCTAACCTACTGTCTTCCTTGGGCCTGTACTGAATGTCCTGGATGTTCCTTCAAGTTTCCCTAAGCTGAAGGGTGTGAGTTCAGACACCTCCAGGCCTTGTGTGAGTTCTGGGAATTGCTCAGCTTCCAAACCAGCAGTAGTGATGAGTAACTCAGCCTCATGGAACTTCACTCTTTACATACACAGTTTAGTACTTAGCCAAAGAGAAAAGAAGACTGTGTTCATATTTCTGGAGCTCTTTCTTTACCTAGCTCATGTCCTCTTCCCTGTAAATTTGAAGTGATTCAGCCTCCTGAATTCTGACCTCTGATTCTACAACTAGGAACAATTTTGTGGTTTGTTGGGAAGCCCCTCTGGTGGCAGGGTGCAACTAGACCTCCAAAATGAAAGCTTGGGTAACTATAAGACTTACTTGATTTGTTTCCCTTCCATCACAGATACCGGCCCAGAGATGCCTGTTGTCAGATGTCAAAAGAATAATTACATCTCCTTTTCCAGTCTGGTTTACAATAGGAAGGTGAGACTGCTATAAGTTACTCAGTCGTGGATACATGCAGAAGATTTTATTTAGTTTTGACTAGATTTTAATGACTGAAGAGCAAGACCAATAGAAGTCAGAGAAAAATACGTCCATGAGATGATATGCCTGCAACACAGTAAGCACTCAGTATTACAAATACCATGTTTTATATAGTGATGGACTTCCTGAGCGTATTTTTCTGTGTCTGTGTATACATAAGAATAAATGTGTGTGTCTGTGTGTATATATATATACGCATATATATATATATATATATACACACATATATACCCTGTGATCATAATAAATACATTTACTTTATATAATAAATGAAAATATTTCAAAAGAATATATTCTCCTTCTAAATATACACCAAAACAAATGCCTTATGGAATTCTGAAAAATGTTGGCCATATTTGTCTACTATTTCTCACCCTCATTTACCTCAAAAAAAATGTAGTGTGAGATCAACAATTCATGGACATTATCCATAACAAAAATGAATGACCAGATTTATGAATGCCAAAATATCAGCAGATGAGAATAAACCACCACCAATTATGAAGTCTGCACATCATCAATAATTGTGCAATAAAAAATGGAAAAAGTGAGATGGTATCAGACAAACTTGAGAATCCCCAAATTACTGAAATTCCTTACATGACACCTATCTGGCCAGACTGAGAATAGCCTAAACTGGCAGATGAATTTAAGAGTTCTTAGGTAATGTCTGAAGGTGTTGCATCATTCTGTGCTTCTAGAATCTCAAATCTCATCACCCAGAACTCTTCTCCAGAAAAAAAGCCCCACATTGATAAGAAATTTCTGGGAATAGAACCCAAACTACAAAACACAAGGACTGAAAATGAGCAAAAGTATCTAGGTTTCCAAATCCCATATAAAACTATTATATGAAAATATGTATGTAAGGTGGAAAACTTTCCTGGAAAAACTGGGGTTGGATAGGAGAGAAGATGAACGGAAAACGTGCTTTCCCCAAAAATAAAGAAGAGAAGTGTGAACAAAACACATATCTATAAAATATAGGAACACTCTGACCTTGCATTTCAAAATATACTCAAATAGTTCAGAAAGTAATACAGGATATGAAAGAACAATACCAATCAGATGTATTTTATAACACAAAAAAAGCAACAGAACTCAGGAAATAATTATAAATTAAAGAAAAATACTTTAGGGACAAAGACTACAATAGAAGTAATAAAAGAGGAAATAAGCCCAAAGGATAAGATCATAAGAGAAACATATGTGGGAAAGGAGGGGCAGTTTAAGTTCAAAGGAAAAGAAAGAATTAAAGACAAATTTTTAACTTCAAAGCCAGAAAAAAATGATCCAGGGTACACAGAAAAGAACAGACCCCCAAAAGATACTGAAAGCAAGCGAACAAAACAAATATTAAAATTCAGAGTTGAAGAAAATTCTATTTAGGTTAAAAAATAAAAGACTGAAGCATGTGTTGAAAAGGAATACACCATACCAGAGCAAAATGACTCAGAATTGAAAAGTCAGTTCCTAATCTACTAAAATTATTGGACCTTAGAGAAAATGAAAAGAGCTTTTGAGTACCCAGGCAAAAAGACTAATAATATGTAAGGGTAAAAAAAGCATTAAGTATTTATTTCGCTCTAAATCTGAGAAGGGTGGTTGTCAGGGGTTGAAGAAAACATGGAGGCACTGGTGAAGGGTACAAATTTTCAATTTTAAAATGAATAAGTTCTGGGGATCTTCTGTACACCATTGTCCCTATAGCTAAGAAGACTGTATTGCACACCTAAAATTTGCTAAGAGAGTGCATTTTAAGTGTTCTCAGCACATTGGAAAACACCCAATCTCTGGAGGTAACTATGTGAGGTGATGGATATGTTTAGTAGCTTGATTGTGGTAATCATTTGACACTATCTATGTGTGTCAAATCATCACACAGCACACCTAAAATAATCACATGTACAACTTAGACTATACAGTTTTTTGGGTTTTTTTTTAAAATATCTCGTGTTTTATTTATATATTTCACTGAATTGGGTCATAGTTACAGCATGTGAACTGTTAGTTGTGGCATGTGGGATCTAGTTCCCTGACCAGGGATTGAACCCAGGCCCCTTTTATTGGGGGACAGAGTCAGCCATTGGACCACCAGGGAAGCCCCGAGTATATAGTTTTTATTTGTCAGTCATATCTTGAAAAAGATGGAAAACATTAAAAAGAATAAAACTAAGCAAGATGAATTATAAAAAGATAAAGTAAGGTTTATTCAAGTTCAATGGGAAAATATATATATATAACCAAAGTTAATCAGACTTCTTTTTTTACTAAATTCAGTGAATTTGGTTTTGGAGCAACGTCCAATGTAAAGAGATATAAAGCAAAGCCTTTTTATAGTAAAGACTGTAAATATAGTTCATTGCACATAAAGATGACAACTAATGATGACATATTAACCACAATGGTCATGACTGGTGGCAGAAGTGATGATGATGATGAAGCTGAAAATGTCCTGGTGCTGGCCTTAGCTACAAGACTTCCTAACCGGCGGGTAACCCTCCCATTAGAAGAAAAATTAACACACCTGGGAGGTAAAACTTCTTTCACAGTGCAAGTGGAAACCCAGACTAACTGCTTGCTCAGTGACGGCCCAGTCTCTGGAGGGACGGCGTTCCAGGAGAGAGTCCAGCCATATTTAAACATACTGCTCTCCGTCTCAGTGACCGGATTTCTACAGCTGGTTGGCACCTTTGACTGGAAATAGATATAAAACTTGTCACTTTCTATTTTCTGAAACTTATTTCTTGATTGCTGAAAACGAAGTACCTCCAAAGAGTTCCAGGTAACAGTTTTTCAGTTTGCTCAGCACAGGTATTCAGTTAGAGCTTAAAAGCAGTTGAGTACGATGAGAACATGAAGTCCCATTTCTATTGCAGACCTCTCTATATAATATTTTCAGTCATACATCCCCCTTCTCTCATTGCTTTTCCCCCACTTGGAGAGGAAATACGGTTGTCTTTATAGTTCTAATTGTGTCATTAGCTACTATTCTGAGCTTCTGGTGAGGTGGATCAAAATAGTGGTAAGATTTTTAGGAACTAACAAGAAATTTGGGTGAGGGATCATTTATAAATTAGTTAGAAAATCACAGGAATAAAATTAAGATTTCTGTTGCCCTCAGTTTTCTATCCAATAGAAAAGGTGTTCCCACAAAGAGGCAGGAAATAAAATCTCTGCTTCATAACAACATTCTGTTTTATAATTAATGTTGATTCCTGGCAATGATATATTTTTGTGGATTTTTACTCCGTTATCATTTTAGGAGATTCCATTTGAGGGAGGGGGATTTGTAGGATATGTTTTAAAACTGCTGTCAGTATCTAGATGATATTTCTTTATCTCTACTGAAGAAAATTAAAGTAGAATTCAAAATTCTGTTTCCAGGTACTAAGACTTTAGCTACCTCACTACTAATAATTTAAGGTATAGAGTTTATGATAATGCAGATTACTTTGTCTTCAATACCAAAATGAACACAAATAATCTTATTCTTGTTGCTGAGCAAGTAAGTCAAAGTCTCTTTTTTTGTACTGTAAAGTACCTTAATCAAGAGTGCAAAACGAGAATTAACAGAGACCTTAGTAAAGCTCAGTTTCAAACCCAAAAAGGGTTCTAAACATGCATGGGAAGCATACTAGAAAAGTGCTTGGCTTAAAACTCAGATTTCCTATTGTTTTACAAATATAGTTGATTTAGTGTTATTTCGCTTCTACTATACAACAAAGGGAATCAGCTATAACTATACATATATCCCGTCCTGTTTGGATTTCTTTCCCATTTAGGTTGACATAGAGCAATATCTCTAATGCTACACAAGAAAGCAGGTTACAGCATTTTACCATGTAAGCATTACTTGGAGCAAAACAGAAACATGTATGTTAATACATACATATATGTATATATATATATGCATATAAACATAGAAAAGATCTAGTAGAACATGCAGAATATGCAAATGCATACATGCATAGAAGATCTGGTAAAACCTACAGTGTAATTTTAGATTCTCAGTGGTTAGGATGTGACAGTTTGATTTTTGTCTGCATGTTTCTGTGTCTGACTCTTAGAGACTCCATGAACTGTAGCCCAACAGGCTCCTCTGTCCATGGGATTTCCCAACCAAGGATACTGGAGTGACTTGCCATTTCCTTTTCCCGGGAATCTTCCCATTCCAGGCACTGAACCCACATCTCCTGCATTGCAGGTGGATTCTTTGGCACTGAGGCACCAGGGAAGCCCATCTGTATGTTCCCATCTCTATAATGCAGACATATTGCTTTTGTCCTAAAAACAAAAGTTTCTGGAAGTACATCACTAAGATTCCTCCATTTGGTAAGGAAAAATTTGTTTTGTTTAATTTAAACCTGGCAATGATATATTTTTGTGGATTTTACTCCGTTATCATTTTAGGAGATTCCATTTGAGGGAGGATTTGTAGGATATGTTTTAAAACTGCTGTCAGTATCTAGATGATATTTCTTTATCTCTACTGAAGAAAATTAAAGTAGAATTCAAAATTCTGTTTCCAGGTACTAAGACTTTAGCTACCTCACTACTAATAATTTAAGGTATAGAGTTTATGATAATGCAGATTACTTTGTCTTCAATACCAAAATGAACACAAATAATCTTATTCTTGTTGCTGAGCAAGTAAGTCAAAGTCTCTTTTTTTGTACTGTAAAGTACCTTAATCAAGAGTGCAAAACGAGAATTAACAGAGACCTTAGTAAAGCTCAGTTTCAAACCCAAAAAGGGTTCTAAACATGCATGGGAAGCATACTAGAAAAGTGCTTGGCTTAAAACTCAGATTTCCTATTGTTTTACAAATATAGTTGATTTAGTGTTATTTCGCTTCTACTATACAACAAAGGGAATCAGCTATAACTATACATATATCCCGTCCTGTTTGGATTTCTTTCCCATTTAGGTTGACATAGAGCAATATCTCTAATGCTACACAAGAAAGCAGGTTACAGCATTTTACCATGTAAGCATTACTTGGAGCAAAACAGAAACATGTATGTTAATACATACATATATGTATATATATATATGCATATAAACATAGAAAAGATCTAGTAGAACATGCAGAATATGCAAATGCATACATGCATAGAAGATCTGGTAAAACCTACAGTGTAATTTTAGATTCTCAGTGGTTAGGATGTGACAGTTTGATTTTTGTCTGCATGTTTCTGTGTCTGACTCTTAGAGACTCCATGAACTGTAGCCCAACAGGCTCCTCTGTCCATGGGATTTCCCAACCAAGGATACTGGAGTGACTTGCCATTTCCTTTTCCCGGGAATCTTCCCATTCCAGGCACTGAACCCACATCTCCTGCATTGCAGGTGGATTCTTTGGCACTGAGGCACCAGGGAAGCCCATCTGTATGTTCCCATCTCTATAATGCAGACATATTGCTTTTGTCCTAAAAAACAAAAGTTTCTGGAAGTACATCACTAAGATTCCTCCATGGTGCTAGTGGTAAAGAACCCACCTGCCAGTGCAGGAAACATAAGAGACCCAAGTTTCATCCCTGGGTCAGGAAGATCCCCTGGAGGAGGGCATGGCAACCCACTCCAGTATTCTTACCTGGGAAATCCCGTGTACAGAGGAGCCTGGTGGGCTACAGTCCACAGGGTTGCAAAGAGCCAGACACGATTGAAGCAGCTTAGCATGCAGCCTGCTTGCACTGCCCTTAATGTACTCTGTTAAGTTTGCTTAAAATATAAAAATGAAGTGCCACAGGGAATAAGTTAGAGCAAGAGAGCACGGTGCGTGGTGGAGAGCAGAACAGACTGATGTGACCATCAACTCTTGAGTTCTGGGGCCCAATTCTACTTTTCGTGAGTCATGTGAACCCAAATTTAGTATGTTTCCTAGAGCACAGGTTTGCAAAGTTTTCTAAGAAGGAGAACACGGAGTAAATACTGGATCCTTCAGGCTCTGCGGTCCATCAACTCTCTGATGCCCCCACTCAACTCTCCCATTCTTACAGGAAAGCAGTTCTGTGACCTTTAAGCAAGTCTCCAAGTCTCAGCACGTCAGCCTGGAGCTAACAGTGCTTCGGGTCAACTGTACATCAATAAAAAAAACTAAAGGAAAGGAAAGGAGGTCAGATTCTAACCTTGTTCTTTTGCTATCTAATACCTCAATGCTTAAGGTTTTTAGTTTCTAATAAAACATTATAAAATTAGCAAACAAAAATCAGCACTTCGTTTTCATTACTAAAATGAGGATAATTACTACTGTAAATGTATTCCTTCCCCAAAGTAAGGATTTTAAAAGGTTATACAGAGACTCCATGAACTGTAGCCCAACAGGCTCCTCTGTCCATGGGATTTCCCAACCAAGGATACTGGAGTGACTTGCCATTTCCTTTTCCCGGGAATCTTCCCATTCCAGGCACTGAACCCACATCTCCTGCATTGCAGGTGGATTCTTTGGCACTGAGGCACCAGGGAAGCCCATCTGTATGTTCCCATCTCTATAATGCAGACATATTGCTTTTGTCCTAAAAAACAAAAGTTTCTGGAAGTACATCACTAAGATTCCTCCATGGTGCTAGTGGTAAAGAACCCACCTGCCAGTGCAGGAAACATAAGAGACCCAAGTTTCATCCCTGGGTCAGGAAGATCCCCTGGAGGAGGGCATGGCAACCCACTCCAGTATTCTTACCTGGGAAATCCCGTGTACAGAGGAGCCTGGTGGGCTACAGTCCACAGGGTTGCAAAGAGCCAGACACGATTGAAGCAGCTTAGCATGCAGCCTGCTTGCACTGCCCTTAATGTACTCTGTTAAGTTTGCTTAAAATATAAAAATGAAGTGCCACAGGGAATAAGTTAGAGCAAGAGAGCACGGTGCGTGGTGGAGAGCAGAACAGACTGATGTGACCATCAACTCTTGAGTTCTGGGGCCCAATTCTACTTTTCGTGAGTCATGTGAACCCAAATTTAGTATGTTTCCTAGAGCACAGGTTTGCAAAGTTTTCTAAGAAGGAGAACACGGAGTAAATACTGGATCCTTCAGGCTCTGCGGTCCATCAACTCTCTGATGCCCCCACTCAACTCTCCCATTCTTACAGGAAAGCAGTTCTGTGACCTTTAAGCAAGTCTCCAAGTCTCAGCACGTCAGCCTGGAGCTAACAGTGCTTCGGGTCAACTGTACATCAATAAAAAAAACTAAAGGAAAGGAAAGGAGGTCAGATTCTAACCTTGTTCTTTTGCTATCTAATACCTCAATGCTTAAGGTTTTTAGTTTCTAATAAAACATTATAAAATTAGCAAACAAAAAAATCAGCACTTCGTTTTTCATTACTAAAATGAGGATAATTACTACTGTAAATGTATTCCTTCCCCAAAGTAAGGATTTTAAAAGGTTATACTTGAGACTACATCTCTGAAAGAAATGTGTATACAATAAAGGATTATAAAAATATTAGCAGGTTTTGGAGAAGGAAGTTAAAATAGCAGAAATATAATTTTTTGGCTTACAAATATATCTAAGATGTCTCTAATGTATTGGGGCATGCCTCCTGAGGATCACACACCTATTATTTCTGTATTTTGTCTCTATGAAGACAATAGTGTCATGCTTTGATAGTATGATCTGATGCCTTAACTAATAAAAATAGTGTTGACCACTTATGTTATGCAATACTATGTGCTAGGAACTGACTGTCCACTGTAAGGTAGATAGTATTGTTATCATTACTTGAAACTGACAGACAAGAATACTTAGCGGTAGAAATTTGCATAATTTGCTGAAGATCACATAGGGAAAGGCAGAGCTGGAATTAAGCCCAACTCTGTAGGACTTCTGCGTCTAGACCTTGACTACCTCACTAACTCTCAAATATAATACTTTAACACAATTACGCCTTTTATTTGGGAAAAAGCCCAATCTACATTAATGTCACCAGTAAAAACAAAATATATGGGAATCAATTTTTATCTTGAAAAAATTTGCATGCACAGAGTTTAAAATCCAAATGCTACTAAAACAGCAGTTGTGAAAACTAATGGTTACTTCCCCAAACAGCCCCGTGTCCACTCTGCCACCAGAGGAAACCACTTTCAGATTCTCTCTTTCCTCTGGTAGTCACTTCTGGGTTTCTCCGTTATATGTGTTTTGTGCTCTTTGAAGATTTTGCTATTTTAGACGTGACTCATGGCCTAAAATAGGGCCTAAGTCATAACAGTTATTAATAAATATTTGTTGAATGCATTACTTCCACTAATGCAGATGAAAAATTATTTAAAACTTCCCTACTTCATATCCCTCCCTGTTATCCCAAAGAAGTTATAATGCAGCTTTTGATTCTCCATACTTAACGCCTACAACATAATGCCTTAAGGCCTAGAACTATACTTAATTCTGCAGTGAATCACCATTATAAACCCCTAATAATAAGCACTTCTCCTTTATATTTTCACACACTCATAGTATCTAAGCACCCATTGCTGTTGTTGTCCTAACACCCAGTCATTTGAGTGGGTCTGCCAGTGTCATTTCTCTGCTGATGGCCTGCGTGCTGTGTCCTGTCTGGACGCAGGCTCCTCGAGTTCCCGTGGCTGCTCTCCCGGGTCAAGTCCCCTCTGTCCTGGGTGCCAGTCCTCACAGTGAGATGCCTCACCGCATTTCTGCTCTTTGTATTTTATATATAATTCTCTCTCCCTCTCTTCTTTATCTCTTTCTCTCTGTCTCTCTGATGAGATATGATTTAGTTTATTGGTTTTGTCAGAGACTATTTTCATTTCATTGATTTCTTTCTACTCTATGTTTCCTATTTCATTGATTTCTGTGATCATATTATTTCCTTAATTCTAATGCTGTTCTGTAGTTTATTAGAGTGGAAACCTACATTAATGATTTTATATGTCCCTTTTGTTCTAAAATGGCATTTAATGACAAGTTTTCCTCTTAGAATGGTTTTAACAAAATCCCTAAAACTTTGATTAATGTGTCTTCATGTTCATTCTATTCAACATGTCATTTTCTAACTTATATTTCTGATGTTTTATTTGGCTCATGTTTTTTTTTTCAAATATGCTGTTTAATTTTCAGATAATTGATGTATTTCTAGATATCTCTCTATAAATTGCTTATAGTACATTTTGGTAAGGGTACATGCTGTATGTGACCTCAGCTTTTTAAGGGTCTGGTGGTTTGTTTTAGATCCCAGAACAGGCTGAAAAGTATATAACTGAAAGACTGTATATTGTGCTACTTCTATTCTATTCTGGAGTGTTCCAAAAATGCCATTTATGGATATTTTTTCTATGTCATTATTTTTTTGTCTACTAGTTCTAACAATTATTTTTTTAGGTATTCCAATCTTATGCAAATGCCAGACTTGCATATTCTCCTTTCACTTCTGTCCATTTGGTTCATGTGCAATGGAACACTGTTAATGGGTGAGCTTTTTTAGGAATCTCATGTCACCATAATGAACTTAGTTTTTATTCTGAAATATTCCTCATTTCTAGTAATATGCCTTGCTGTGAGATCTACTTTGTGTAATGTGACAGAGGTTCTCCAGCTTTCTTTCACTAAAATTCTTTTCACACTTAACACTTTGAGCTATTGATGTCTTTTATTTATTTATTTAATTTTTCCTTTTTTTTTTTTTGGCCTCATTTACTGTTTTTTTATTTATTTATTTTCATACATCTTTTATTCCCCGGCCTGGTGTGGGCCTCCCATTGCAGCGGCCTCTCCCACCACAGAGCACCAACTCGGCACCTGTGCTCCAGAGTGCTGGCTCTCCATTGGACACACCAGTTCAGCCGCTCTGCAGCACGTGGGATCCTCCGGGGCCAGGGATCAAACTGGTGCCCCTTGCATTGCAAGACAGACTCTCCACCCACTGGACCACCAGGGAAACCCGATATCTTTATATTTAAAGTGGATTTCCTGGGAAACCATACAGTTGGATAATTCTGTTGATTCAGTGTGACAATCTCTGCATTTTTGTTAGAATGTTTAAACTATTTGCATTTAAATCAGTCATCGACATGGTTCTGTTTAAATCTACCATCTTGCAACTGTCCTTTGTTCTGCCTTTTCTTTTTCCTTACCTTCTTTTGAACTGACTGTTTCAATGACTATATATTAACTGTATTACATTTGTCTACTGTTTTATTATTTAGCTCCTCTTCTGCATTTTAAAATATTCATTCCTTTGAGATAAGAGGACCACATTTTTTTCATGTTACAGGAAATATTTCAGGATTGCAGAGATGATAAGGGAGTTTCTCTTTCTGGAGCAAAAGTCAACTGCAAATCCATGAATAAAACATACTTGTAGTTATCTCCATGATACTTGAGAAACCTGAGCAGGGTAAAAGTTCCAGGCATGGGCTTCATATCTCCACCTCCATATTCTTCAAACCACACCAAAATCATCTGAATCCTAGATGACATTAAAAGGAGTAAAGAGACAAACAATTAGAAAAAAGTGAGATGAAGATCACTCAGTCGGGAGCAGAAGGTGATCCCTAACCTCACCAGAAAGGCTCAGTCATGCCTCAGTGTCTGTGTGGGCTGCCACCCCTGTGCCCAACATCCTGACATAGACCCACATAGTCCCATCAAGACAGGCAGCCCTCTCTGTCCTGGGTCCTGAGCTGACTGATGCCTCACATGTGCAGCCTGCTGATACCAAGGGCAGACGCTATAGAGCCTTTCCTAGGCTCTTCTTTCTTATCGCCACAGGGTCCCCAAACAGAGGAGAATGGCTGAAGAAAACCAATCCACAGTGACAGAGTTCATTCTTGGCGGCTTGACAGACCGGCCAGAGCTCCAGCTGCCCCTCTTCTTCCTCTTCCTTGGCATCTACGCGGTCACTGTGATAGGGAACCTGGGCGTGATCACACTGATTGTTCTGAATGCTCACCTTCACACGCCCATGTACTATTTCCTGAAAAACCTGTCCTTGTTGGATCTCTGCTACTCCTCTGTCATTACCCCGAAGATGCTGGTGAACTTTGTGTCTGAGAAGAACGTCATCTCCTATACAGGGTGCATGTCCCAGCTCTCCTTCTTCCTGGTGTTTGTCATTGCTGAATGTTACATGCTGACCGTGATGGCCTATGACCGCTATGCAGCCATCTGCAGACCTCTGCTCTACAACGTCATCATGTCTCATCGAGTCTGCTGCCTGCTGGTGGCTGCAGTCTATACTATGGGGCTCATTGGCTCAACCACAGAAATGTGCCTCATGTTGAAACTGTCCTATTGTGAGCACTTCATCAGTTATTACTTCTGTGATGTCGTCCCGCTCATGAAGCTCTCCTGCTCTAGCACCTATTATATTGAGGCGACAACTTTCTTTTTGGCGGGATTCAACATCATAGTCACCAGCATAGCTATCTCTGTTTCCTACACCTTCATCCTCTCCAGCATCCTCCGTATCCACTCCACAGAGGGAAGGTCCAAAGCCTTCAGCACGTGCAGCTCCCACCTTGCAGCCGTGGGATTATTTTATGGATCCACCACATTCTTGTACCTAAAACCCTCCACGGGCAGTTCCCTGGCCCAGGAGAATGTGGTCTCCCTGTTCTACACCACAGTGATCCCCATGCTGAACCCTCTGATCTACAGCTTGAGGAATAAGGAAGTAAAGGCTGCCATGCAGAAAGCACTGAGGAGAAAGCACTTTGGGTGCAAACGTCATGCTTTCTCAGGATGAAAATTGGGAGAGAAATATAGTAGAGAATTCCTCTAAAAATTTGCACAAATGTGACTAGAGAATCCTGACTGACTGAATGCATTTACTCACTTTTTCCTCTTTCCTTTCTCCCTTCTCACCTCTCTTAGGTAATGAGTCTTGCTGTTTTTAAGTTTTTTCTTTTGGGGGTCAGTGTTTGGCTGGTTTATCTTTTGACCTCTGGTCAACATGTGCCTTGATCATATCATACATTTAGAACTCTCAGCAATGAGCTTAAGTGAGCTGTCAATTGGTTTATCCTCTTCTGTAGACAAATATTAAGACTTTCCTTATTGATCAGTGGTAAAGAATCCACCTGCAATGCAGGAGACACTTGCAGAAGATACAGATTTGATCCCAGGGTCCAGAAGACCCCCCCTGAAGAAAGAAATAGCAACCCACTCTGGTCTTCTTGCCTGGAAAATCTGGGGGTTTGTCATTGCTGAATGTTACATGCTGACCGTGATGGCCTATGACCGCTATGCAGCCATCTGCAGACCTCTGCTCTACAACGTCATCATGTCTCATCGAGTCTGCTGCCTGCTGGTGGCTGCAGTCTATACTATGGGGCTCATTGGCTCAACCACAGAAATGTGCCTCATGTTGAAACTGTCCTATTGTGAGCACTTCATCAGTTATTACTTCTGTGATGTCGTCCCGCTCATGAAGCTCTCCTGCTCTAGCACCTATTATATTGAGGCGACAACTTTCTTTTTGGCGGGATTCAACATCATAGTCACCAGCATAGCTATCTCTGTTTCCTACACCTTCATCCTCTCCAGCATCCTCCGTATCCACTCCACAGAGGGAAGGTCCAAAGCCTTCAGCACGTGCAGCTCCCACCTTGCAGCCGTGGGATTATTTTATGGATCCACCACATTCTTGTACCTAAAACCCTCCACGGGCAGTTCCCTGGCCCAGGAGAATGTGGTCTCCCTGTTCTACACCACAGTGATCCCCATGCTGAACCCTCTGATCTACAGCTTGAGGAATAAGGAAGTAAAGGCTGCCATGCAGAAAGCACTGAGGAGAAAGCACTTTGGGTGCAAACGTCATGCTTTCTCAGGATGAAAATTGGGAGAGAAATATAGTAGAGAATTCCTCTAAAAATTTGCACAAATGTGACTAGAGAATCCTGACTGACTGAATGCATTTACTCACTTTTTCCTCTTTCCTTTCTCCCTTCTCACCTCTCTTAGGTAATGAGTCTTGCTGTTTTTAAGTTTTTTCTTTTGGGGGTCAGTTTTTGGCTGGTTTATCTTTTGACCTCTGGTCAACATGTGCCTTGATCATATCATACATTTAGAACTCTCAGCAATGAGCTTAAGTGAGCTGTCAATTGGTTTATCCTCTTCTGTAGACAAATATTAAGACTTTCCTTATTGATCAGTGGTAAAGAATCCACCTGCAATGCAGGAGACACTTGCAGAAGATACAGATTTGATCCCAGGGTCCAGAAGACCCCCCCTGAAGAAAGAAATAGCAACCCACTCTGGTCTTCTTGCCTGGAAAATCCCATGGACAGAGGAGGCTGGTGAACTACAGTCCTTGGTGGTCAGAAAAGAGTTGTACAGAACTTAATGACAACAACATAGAGAGGTATTACCCAAACTGACATGAGTTTGCGCTTGAGAGTACTCCAACAAATAGGGATGAATTCAGAAGTCACAAAAACTAGCAAATTGTCTCTTTCTCACCCAGATTGGGCCCTGGAGTGACTGACTGACATTTGTAGGTACACTCACATGATGAAGGTATTTGTCACCACTAAACATGCCTTTTAATAAATGATAAAAGGAGGGACTTCTCTGGTGCTCCAGTGGCTAGGACTCCGACCTGCCAATGCAGGGGATCTGGGTTCGATCCCTGGTCAGGAAACTGGATCCTACAGGCCACAAGTAAAGATCCAGGATGTCACAGTTAAGATCTGGCACAATCAAATAAATGAATAAGAGCAAGCATCAAGCAAAAGAAATGCAGCTGATCAAAAAAAAGAAGTGGTAATAAGAGTTCTTCGAGCTGATTGAAAGACACTAATTTAGTAACATGAAAACATGTTTGCACATGAAAATATGCAAAGTAATTGTGCAAATATAGTCAAATTCAGAATACTCTCATATTGTAATATGTTGTGCCTAAGGCACTTAATTATCGTATAAATGCTAAAAGAAAAAAATACTAAAATAACTATAGTTCCAATAATTCGTTAGCAAATACACAACATGAAAAGAGCTAAACTGGGATAGCAAGGTAAGACAGTAAAATGGTAAAGTTGTGTTTTTTTCTTTAATATTTATTTATTTCATTGCATGAGTTCATTTCCTGACCAGGGATCGAACCCTGGTCCCTTCCGTTGTAAGGTAGACTCTTAACCTCTGGACTACCAGGGAAGTCCCAAGGGGTACAGCTTTTGTATACAATTGAACTTAAGTTACTATCAGCATAAAATAGACTATTCTATGTATAAAATGTTTTATGTAGGCCTCATGGTCACCACCTTCACCTTCCCAGGTGGCGCTAATGGTGAAGAACTCCCCTGCCAGTGCAAGGGACATAGGAGACACAGGTTCAGAAGATTCCCTGGAGGAGGGCATGGCAACCCACTCCAGTGTCGTCGCCTAAAGAATCCCATGGACAGAGGAGCCTGGCAAGCTACTGTGCATGGGGTTGCAAAGAATTAGACATTAGAAGCAGCTTAGCACACATGGTAACCACAAAGCAAAAAACCAAAGTGACATACAAAAGATAAAGACAAGGTAGTCGGAGCATACCAGCGAAGGAAAGTATTCAAAAAGGGAAGCCGAAAGAGAGGAGAAAAGGTACAAAAGAACTACAAAATAGCCAGAAAGCAATAATATAGCATTAGTAAGTTGTTACCTATCAACATTTACTCTTAATGCAAATGAATTAAATTCCCCAATCAAAAGGCATAAATGGATGGATACAAAAAGGGAACGCAACTATAATACTTCCTATAACAGACAGCTCAACTTTAAGGATACATGTGAGGTCAAAGTGAAAAGAGGGAAAGCTGTATTTCATGCAAGTGGAAAACAAGAGAACTGAGGTTTCTAGCTTTACTTATACCTGACAAAATAGACTTTTAAGTTAAAAGTAGTCACAAAGTCAAAAACAAGTCATTACACAGTAGTAATGGGCCAATTCATCAAAAAAATGTAATAGCCATAAAGTATATGCACTAAATATCAGAGCACCTAAATGCTAATCAGAGACTGATAAATCTTAAGGGAGACATTGACAACAATACAAAAATAATGCAAGATTATGATACACCACTTTCAACAATCGATTGATCATCCAGACACAAAATTAATATGGAAATGTTAAAGTTGTGTTTTTTCTTTAATATTTATTTATTTCATTGCATGAGTTCATTTCCTGACCAGGGATCGAACCCTGGTCCCTTCCGTTGTAAGGTAGACTCTTAACCTCTGGACTACCAGGGAAGTCCCAAGGGGTACAGCTTTTGTATACAATTGAACTTAAGTTACTATCAGCATAAAATAGACTATTCTATGTATAAAATGTTTTATGTAGGCCTCATGGTCACCACCTTCACCTTCCCAGGTGGCGCTAATGGTGAAGAACTCCCCTGCCAGTGCAAGGGACATAGGAGACACAGGTTCAGAAGATTCCCTGGAGGAGGGCATGGCAACCCACTCCAGTGTCGTCGCCTAAAGAATCCCATGGACAGAGGAGCCTGGCAAGCTACTGTGCATGGGGTTGCAAAGAATTAGACATTAGAAGCAGCTTAGCACACATGGTAACCACAAAGCAAAAAACCAAAGTGACATACAAAAGATAAAGACAAGGTAGTCGGAGCATACCAGCGAAGGAAAGTATTCAAAAAGGGAAGCCGAAAGAGAGGAGAAAAGGTACAAAAGAACTACAAAATAGCCAGAAAGCAATAATATAGCATTAGTAAGTTGTTACCTATCAACATTTACTCTTAATGCAAATGAATTAAATTCCCCAATCAAAAGGCATAAATGGATGGATACAAAAAGGGAACGCAACTATAATACTTCCTATAACAGACAGCTCAACTTTAAGGATACATGT
Source organism: Tragulus kanchil (assembly GCA_022376925.1). Taxonomy (NCBI): domain Eukaryota; kingdom Metazoa; phylum Chordata; class Mammalia; order Artiodactyla; family Tragulidae; genus Tragulus; species Tragulus kanchil. The sequence goes on from JAIOJX010000006.1 coordinate 153,664,230, forward strand.
GAGGTCAAAGTGAAAAGAGGGAAAGCTGTATTTCATGCAAGTGGAAAACAAGAGAACTGAGGTTTCTAGCTTTACTTATACCTGACAAAATAGACTTTTAAGTTAAAAGTAGTCACAAAGTCAAAAACAAGTCATTACACAGTAGTAATGGGCCAATTCATCAAAAAAATGTAATAGCCATAAAGTATATGCACTAAATATCAGAGCACCTAAATGCTAATCAGAGACTGATAAATCTTAAGGGAGACATTGACAACAATACAAAAATAATGCAAGATTATGATACACCACTTTCAACAATCGATTGATCATCCAGACACAAAATTAATATGGAAATGTTAAACTTCAATTATGCTTTAGACGAAATTGACTAATGGACACATTAGGAATATACCATCACACAGCAGCAAAATACTTCTCAAATGCACACAGAATATTTTCTAGGATATATAGCATGATTTAGGTCATAAACAAGTGTTAGAAAATTTTCAGACATTGGCATACATGTGTGTACCTGTGGCTTATTCATGTTATTTGACAGAAAATGACAAGATTGTATAAAGCATTAACCTTTAGTTAAATATATAAATTTAAAAAAGAAAATGCACAACAGAAATAAATTGCTTTGAAAAAAATTTTTTGGATTGAAATCATTCCAAGTGTCTTTGCATCCACATTTGTGTGAAACTAGAAATCAGTAACAGGAGAAATCTGGAAAACTCACCAGTATGTGGGACTTAAACACACTCCTGGAACACCAGTAGGTCAAAGAAGAAAGTTTTTAAAATCATGACTTAAAAAACTAGACACACCATATACAAATATATATATATATATACATTGGCTACAGTAAAAAACAATTCTATGAGGGAAATTTTTATATTTTTAGTTTTTGAAGTTTAGTTGATTTACAATGTTATGTTAGTGTATGGTATTAGTGTCTGAGTAATTCAGATAGTTACATATATATATATATATATGAATATTTTATTTTTCAGATTCTTTTCCATTATGGCTTATTACAAGATATTGAATATGACTCTGTGCAATACAGTAGGATCTACTGTTTATCTAGTTTAATATCATATTTTCTATACGCTAATCCCAAACTCCTAATTTGTCCCTCTTCACTTCTCTTCTTTGGTAACTTTGAGCTTGTTTTTTTGTGTCAGTGAATCTGTTTCTGCTTTCTAAATTTTATTTGTTTTATCAAAAAATTTAGGATCATTACACAGTAGTAATGGGCCAATTCATCAAAAATGTAATAGCCATAAAGTATATGCACTAAATATCAGAGCACCTAAATGCTAATCAGAGACTGATAAATCTTAAGGGAGACATTGACAACAATACAAAAATAATGCAAGATTATGATACACCACTTTCAACAATCGATTGATCATCCAGACACAAAATTAATATGGAAATGTTAAACTTCAATTATGCTTTAGACGAAATTGACTAATGGACACATTAGGAATATACCATCACACAGCAGCAAAATACTTCTCAAATGCACACAGAATATTTTCTAGGATATATAGCATGATTTAGGTCATAAACAAGTGTTAGAAAATTTTCAGACATTGGCATACATGTGTGTACCTGTGGCTTATTCATGTTATTTGACAGAAAATGACAAGATTGTATAAAGCATTAACCTTTAGTTAAATATATAAATTTAAAAAAGAAAATGCACAACAGAAATAAATTGCTTTGAAAAAAATTTTTTGGATTGAAATCATTCCAAGTGTCTTTGCATCCACATTTGTGTGAAACTAGAAATCAGTAACAGGAGAAATCTGGAAAACTCACCAGTATGTGGGACTTAAACACACTCCTGGAACACCAGTAGGTCAAAGAAGAAAGTTTTTAAAATCATGACTTAAAAAACTAGACACACCATATACAAATATATATATATATATACATTGGCTACAGTAAAAAACAATTCTATGAGGGAAATTTTTATATTTTTAGTTTTTGAAGTTTAGTTGATTTACAATGTTATGTTAGTGTATGGTATTAGTGTCTGAGTAATTCAGATAGTTACATATATATATATATATATGAATATTTTATTTTTCAGATTCTTTTCCATTATGGCTTATTACAAGATATTGAATATGACTCTGTGCAATACAGTAGGATCTACTGTTTATCTAGTTTAATATCATATTTTCTATACGCTAATCCCAAACTCCTAATTTGTCCCTCTTCACTTCTCTTCTTTGGTAACTTTGAGCTTGTTTTTTTGTGTCAGTGAATCTGTTTCTGCTTTCTAAATTTTATTTGTATATCACTATGGATTCTAAGTATAAGTGATATCATGTGATAGTGAAGGACAAGAAAGCCTGGCTGCTGCAGTTCATGGAGTCAGAGCTGGACACGACGGGGCCACTGGACAACAGTAACAGCTGGACAGAATCCAGTAGTGGGACTGCTGGGTCACAAGGCAGTTGTATTCCTAGGTTCTTAAGGAATCTCCATACTGTCCTCCATAATGGCTGTATCAATTTACATTCCAGCACCAATCCAAGTGGATTCCCTTTTCCACACATCCTCTGCAACATTTATTCTTTGTAGATTTTTTGATGATGGCCATTCCGACCTGTGTGAGGTGATGCCTCATTGTAGTTTCAATTTTCATCTCTCTAATAATGAGCAGTGTTGACCATCTTTTCATGTGTTAGCTGGCCAACTCTTTGTCTCCTTTGATGAAATGTCTGTTTTGGTCTTCTTCCCCATTGTTTGAATGGGTTGTTTCTTTCTTTGATATTGAGCTGCATGAACTTCTATATTTGGTAGAATAATCCTTTGTCAAATGCTTCATTTACAGTTATTGTCTCCCATACTGAGTATTTTTTTTTATTTTGTCCATAGTTTCCTTTGCTGTAAAAAAGCTTTTAATTTTAATTACATCCCCGAATTTATTTTTTAAAACCTGCCTGTAAGTAGACCCACATAGTTCAAACCAGTTAGGAAAAAAAGAAAAATCATGTGCCCTCCTTGCTAAAATATATGAATAAATATCTTTATATCTGTGTGCTAGATTAAAAAGACTTGCCATCCCAGCATTTTCAGCTGCCAAGGGCTCTTGACCTCATCACAGCGTACACCAGATAGAGACAGTACAACAGTGGGTTAGGACAGAAGATCAGAGGATCAAAATGTTACTCTGTGGCTGCAGGGTTTAAACCCACAGCGATGCAGTCAAGCTGAAGCATGCCTCTGCGCTACCTCTCCTTCTCAGCTGTAGCTCTTTCCATGCTTTTTCTGTGAGTGAATCTGTTTCTGCTTTCTAAATTTTATTTGTATATCACTATGGATTCTAAGTATAAGTGATATCATGTGATAGTGAAGGACAAGAAAGCCTGGCTGCTGCAGTTCATGGAGTCAGAGCTGGACACGACGGGGCCACTGGACAACAGTAACAGCTGGACAGAATCCAGTAGTGGGACTGCTGGGTCACAAGGCAGTTGTATTCCTAGGTTCTTAAGGAATCTCCATACTGTCCTCCATAATGGCTGTATCAATTTACATTCCAGCACCAATCCAAGTGGATTCCCTTTTCCACACATCCTCTGCAACATTTATTCTTTGTAGATTTTTTGATGATGGCCATTCCGACCTGTGTGAGGTGATACCTCATTGTAGTTTCAATTTTCATCTCTCTAATAATGAGCAGTGTTGACCATCTTTTCATGTGTTAGCTGGCCAACTCTTTGTCTCCTTTGATGAAATGTCTGTTTTGGTCTTCTTCCCCATTGTTTGAATGGGTTGTTTCTTTCTTTGATATTGAGCTGCATGAACTTCTATATTTGGTAGAATAATCCTTTGTCAAATGCTTCATTTACAGTTATTGTCTCCCATACTGAGTATTTTTTTTTATTTTGTCCATAGTTTCCTTTGCTGTAAAAAAGCTTTTAATTTTAATTACATCCCCGAATTTATTTTTTAAAACCTGCCTGTAAGTAGACCCACATAGTTCAAACCAGTTAGGAAAAAAAGAAAAATCATGTGCCCTCCTTGCTAAAATATATGAATAAATATCTTTATATCTGTGTGCTAGATTAAAAAGACTTGCCATCCCAGCATTTTCAGCTGCCAAGGGCTCTTGACCTCATCACAGCGTACACCAGATAGAGACAGTACAACAGTGGGTTAGGACAGAAGATCAGAGGATCAAAATGTTACTCTGTGGCTGCAGGGTTTAAACCCACAGCGATGCAGTCAAGCTGAAGCATGCCTCTGCGCTACCTCTCCTTCTCAGCTGTAGCTCTTTCCATGCTTTTTCTGTGATTGACTCCTTTTCTTTTAACTCATGGATTATTCTCTGTTCCATAATCTTCTAAACTGTATCCATTGGTAAATCATTCATTAAAACTCTTTTGTGCTACTTTAAAACACGAAAGGGTGTGTATACCTTTCATATTTATATCCTTATATGTTTATGGGGAAAGAGAGACATGTATGTTTGAATATAGTCGAGTTCATAAGGAATAAGCAGCAACTGTTGCTTCTAAAGAGAATTCAGGGATGGATTTGCACCAGCTGTGCAAGAGCGTTCCCTTTTCTGTATGCCCTCTCCAGAATTTGTTTTTTGTAGCCTCAAATTATTTATCATAAAAATATTAAATATTAAAATATTGTAATAATATTGAATATTCTTTTTAAATAAAAATGAGAGAACAGGCCATTTTTCTCAAGATTAAGCTGAGTGTCAGAAAGATGAAGTGGCATGCTACAGGTCATGCAGAAGTTACAGAAAGAGCTGATACCTAGATGAGAGAGTTCCAACAGGGAAAGAACTAAGATTTATTAAGTGCCTGGTGTATAATTCCCTCAAAAACTCCATGAGGGGCTTTCCTGGAGGTCCAGTGGGTAAAGAGTCCGCCTTGGGGCACCAGTTCGATCCCTGACCTGGGAAGATCCCACTTGCGGCAGAGCGGCTGGACCAGTGCTCTGGAGCGCATGCACCCAGAGCCGGTGCTCTGCAACAAGAGAGGCTACCGCAATGGGAGGCCCACACAGGCTGAAGCATAAAGATGGATGAAAAATGAATGAATAGAAAACCAATAAAAAGAGGCTAAAATTTTTTTTAAAAAAAGGCTCTATGAAGTCAAGATCATTCTCTCACTTTTAAAAATAGAAAAATTACAGAAATTAGTATTTAAAGACACTGTCATTTACTCAAAGTCCCACAACTATCCGCTCCTGCCTAAGCTTACCAATTGTTTCAAAACCAGCTCCAGGATATGCCTCACAAACTGCTATGTTCTCCACTACCTTCTGAATGTGGCTTAGTCACCAGACACACAAGCCACACATCCAACAGTCTCCTGAATTCAGTTCCTCTTTCCCTGTTTGTTACTGACAAAAGCAAAAATCTTCACAGCAACACTCTCGGTTTTATCATGTTACCCCCTGTGGTCTGTGTGGTGCACGTGTGTGCATGCTCAGTCTCTCAGTTGTGTCTGAGTCCGTGCTGCACTTTAAACTGAGGTCTGGCGGACTCCTCTGCCCATGGGATTTCCCAGGCAAGAATACTGCAGTGTGTTGCCATTTCTTATGCCAGAGGATCTTCCTGACACAGGGTTGAACCCACCTCTCCTGCCCTGCAGGTAGATTCTTTACCTCTCAGCCACCAGGGAAGCTTTCAGCTGTATGGAACTAAGTGGCAAAATTAGTCACTCATTTGAAGTTCCCTTTTTCCCAAAGGAGGACATCCTTCCCATGGAAAAGCTCACGTGACAATTTGTCTCCTCGGGATTTAAGATGGTAGTAGTTTTAAAAAAAAAACCTTCCTTTATTACTAGGAAGTCATTTAGATACACGTTTTCTAGTGTATTCTCTACCACTTTACACAGTGTTACTGATTTATAAACCAAGTCAGGTAAATTATCTCTTTCCCATTCTTGCCTGCATGAGAACATCAGTGTAATCTGTAGTGCCTTAAAATTCTGTAGAAATGGCTTCTTCTAATAATAGCAGCTTAGTACTACCTTGGCAACTAACTAGATTCCCATTTATTTACTCCTCTTTTAGAACTTATAGACTCTAAGTAGTCGATCCTGAACCACAGATGTTCACCGTAGCTGAAACACCCAAACAAATCCTTAGAAAAATACTCTGTTCTGACTCTTAGTCTTGAAATAATGTATGAAATTTTCTGACCCAGGATCTTCATAACCCTTATACCTGCAGAAGTTCTAAATCACTAGGCTGGTTCCCTCAACTTCCATACCTAACCATGAATTACCATGCTTTACCTGCTATTTAGGAGCTACATCCTTGCCCCACATACACTACAGAAATTAGTATTTAAAGACATGCATTACTCAAAGTCCCACAACTACCCCCCAAGCTTACCTTTTCCCTGAATGTGGTCTTAGTGTGGCTACCAGACACACAAGCCACACATCCAACAGTCTCCTGAATTCAGTTCCTCTTTCCCTGTTTGTTACTGACAAAAGCAAAAATCTTCACAGCAACACTCTCGGTTTTATCATGTTACCCCCTGTGGTCTGTGTGGTGCACGTGTGTGCATGCTCAGTCTCTCAGTTGTGTCTGAGTCCGTGCTGCACTTTAAACTGAGGTCTGGCGGACTCCTCTGCCCATGGGATTTCCCAGGCAAGAATACTGCAGTGTGTTGCCATTTCTTATGCCAGAGGATCTTCCTGACACAGGGTTGAACCCACCTCTCCTGCCCTGCAGGTAGATTCTTTACCTCTCAGCCACCAGGGAAGCTTTCAGCTGTATGGAACTAAGTGGCAAAATTAGTCACTCATTTGAAGTTCCCTTTTTCCCAAAGGAGGACATCCTTCCCATGGAAAAGCTCACGTGACAATTTGTCTCCTCGGGATTTAAGATGGTAGTAGTTTTTAAAAAAAAAAAAAAAACCTTCCTTTATTACTAGGAAGTCATTTAGATACACGTTTTCTAGTGTATTCTCTACCACTTTACACAGTGTTACTGATTTATAAACCAAGTCAGGTAAATTATCTCTTTCCCATTCTTGCCTGCATGAGAACATCAGTGTAATCTGTAGTGCCTTAAAATTCTGTAGAAATGGCTTCTTCTAATAATAGCAGCTTAGTACTACCTTGGCAACTAACTAGATTCCCATTTATTTACTCCTCTTTTAGAACTTATAGACTCTAAGTAGTCGATCCTGAACCACAGATGTTCACCGTAGCTGAAACACCCAAACAAATCCTTAGAAAAATACTCTGTTCTGACTCTTAGTCTTGAAATAATGTATGAAATTTTCTGACCCAGGATCTTCATAACCCTTATACCTGCAGAAGTTCTAAATCACTAGGCTGGTTCCCTCAACTTTCATACCTAACCATGAATTACCATGCTTTACCTGCTATTTAGGAGCTACATCCTTGCCACACATAGACTAGAGCATGAGAATAACTCTCATATCTCATGAATAGGATCAAGCTCAGTAAATATTTGCCTCCTACACCATGAAAAATATGTAATATTCAAATATTGTGTATTGAGAAGCTGAATTAAATTACTATAAATGGAATCAAATTTTAATATACTAATATGTCATAGTTTCCAAATTTTATCTGCAAGGGCAAGAGAGAAACAAAGAAAAAACATAAGGCACACAAGAAACAAGATAGGATTTCAGTGACTGAATTGCAATTCCAGTGTGGCATCAGTTCTTTGCATGACTCTGGAAAACAAACATTTCCAAGTGTCCAACATCTATTAAATGAAGAGATATTATTGAATGATTTATAAGACCCATTCATGATTCAATTATCTATAATTAAAGAAAAATTTGCATTAAATAACCTTGAAATCGTCAAGGTAAGTCAAGGGACAGGAAAAATAGAACTGGACTAAATACTCATCCAGAAAAAGGAGTTAAATACTCTTTCTGTACAAGAGAAAAAAACTGGAAGTGGCCTCCTTCAATGAAAATACACACGCTGAACAAGACATTGTGTATTCTTCTCTTACATTACTCCATTCTCAAGAAAATACTTTTCTTCCCAAGGTTTTCTTCAAGGCAACTTTGACATCCTTGTTCCTCAAACTATAGATCAGTGGGTTTAACATGGGCACCACAATGGTATAGAAGAGAGAGAACACTTTCCCTTGGTCAAGTGGCAAAATAGAACGTGGTTTGAGATACACAAAAGCCCCAGAACCAAAGAAGAGAGAAACCACAATTATGTGGGAGCTGCACGTACTGAAAGCTTTGGCCCTGCCCTTAGAGGAGTGAATGTGGAGAATGCTGGAGAGAATTAGAGCATAGGAGATAAAGATGGTGATGATGGGTATTCCAATGTCAATGGCCACAACTATGAAGACCACCAGCTCATGCACATAAGAGCTGTTACAAGAGAGCTCAAGGAGAGGAGGGATGTCACACATGAAATGATTGATAAGGTTGTCCGCACAGAAGGTCAGACTTGCTATGTTTCCTGTGTGTGCCATGGCCCCTGAAACTCCCATCCCATACACACCCAACAAAAGGAGTAAACACACCTTAGGAGACATGGTGACTGTGTACACCAGTGGCTTACAGATGGCAGCGTAGCGGTCATACGCCATCGCTGACAGAATGAAGGACTCAGAGATGACAAAGAAGCAGAAGAAAAAGAGTTGAGTCAAGCACGCTGCATACAAGATAATGTTCTTCTTTGAGAGAAAATTCATGAGCATTTTGGGAGTGATGGTAGTGGAGTAACAGAGGTCTATTAGGGAGAGGTTGAAGAGGAAGAAGTACATGGTGGTGTGCAGGTGAGAGTTCAACCCAATCAGTGTGATTAAACCCAGGTTCCCCACCACAGTGACCATGTAGAAGCTAAGAAACAGGAAGAAGAGTGGAACCTGTAGTGTTGACTGGTCCATTAAACCTGTGAGAATGAACTCTGTCACAGAAGAGTTCTCAGCTGCCATTCTTCTCTGGAGAAAAGGCGATCTATGGGGAAAAGAAAAGAGAACCATTTAGAGAAGAAACATCAGTACCACCTTCCCAGTACCCACCGTTGGTTCCTGAGAAATGAATCCACCCAAACATTTGAGCTTTGTTGTGGAAGGAAGGTTTTTACTCCTTGTTATGAATCCACCTTCATAACCCGAGTGTTTTTACCTTGCAAAGAACAATAGGAAGCTAGACTTTGTCTCCAGAGGGAGAATTGGGACTTCTAGAGAAAGCAAAAATGTATTCACATTCTAGTTCATTCAAAAATAAAATAGATGTCTTCTAGATCTTTACCTCTCTTTTCTCTGTTCTCTCTCCTGTCTCCACTTGCGTCTGATACTGGGGAATCTTCCTGTAGAGAGACCTGACTGTCAGAAGACACTCTTGACCTCTCAGAGCCCCACCTCTGAGTCACTGTTGTCAAATCAGAAAGAGAGCTCATAAATTTCCAGGATCTCCTAACTCTAGTGACTCTAGGTTTTAAAGATAATTCTACCAATGCTCAATGCACATAAAGAGCTGTTACAAGAGAGCTCAAGGAGAGGAGGGATGTCACACATGAAATGATTGATAAGGTTGTCCACAGAAGGTCAGACTTGCTATGTTTCCTGTGTGTGCCATGGCCCCTGAAACTCCCATCCCATACACACCCAACAAAAGGAGTAAACACACCTTAGGAGACATGGTGACTGTGTACACCAGTGGCTTACAGATGGCAGCGTAGCGGTCATACGCCATCGCTGACAGAATGAAGGACTCAGAGATGACAAAGAAGCAGAAGAAAAGAGTTGAGTCAAGCACGCTGCATACAAGATAATGTTCTTCTTTGAGAGAAAATTCATGAGCATTTTGGGAGTGATGGTAGTGGAGTAACAGAGGTCTATTAGGGAGAGGTTGAAGAGGAAGAAGTACATGGTGGTGTGCAGGTGAGAGTTCAACCCAATCAGTGAGATTAAACCCGGGTTCCCCACCACAGTGACCATGTAGAAGCTAAGAAACAGGAAGAAGAGTGGAACCTGTAGTGTTGACTGGTCCATTAAACCTGTGAGAATGAACTCTGTCACAGAAGAGTTCTCAGCTGCCATTCTTCTCTGGAGAAAAGGCGATCTATGGGGAAAAGAAAAGAGAACCATTTAGAGAAGAAACATCAGTACCACCTTCCCAGTACCCACCGTCGGTTCCTGAGAAATGAATCCACCCAAACATTTGAGCTTTGTTGTGGAAGGAAGGTTTTTACTCCTTGTTATGAATCCACCTTCATAACCCGAGTGTTTTTACCTTGCAAAGAACAATAGGAAGCTAGACTTTGTCTCCAGAGGGAGAATTGGGACTTCTAGAGAAAGCAAAAATGTATTCACATTCTAGTTCATTCAAAAATAAAATAGATGTCTTCTAGATCTTTACCTCTCTTTTCTCTGTTCTCTCTCCTGTCTCCACTTGCGTCTGATACTGGGGAATCTTCCTGTAGAGAGACCTGACTGTCAGAAGACACTCTTGACCTCTCAGAGCCCCACCTCTGAGTCACTGTTGTCAAATCAGAAAGAGAGCTCATAAATTTCCAGGATCTCCTAACTCTAGTGACTCTAGGTTTTAAAGATAATTCTTCCAAGTTGCTACTTAGTTAAGTGGCTGATTGTGAGGTTGTTTACTAAGAGCTTTGCAACTATATTATTATCCTCATTGTGCAGATGAGACAATTGAATTAAATAACTCACACAAAACTCAGTCCCAAAACTACTGAGTAGCAACCAGAAAGGTGAACTTGGCAGTCTGACTCTCCCAGTTTGCACTGGTAACCACTGTGTTCCATGATGAACCAAAGCAAGGTAGGTACTCACCTTCCTCTAGTTTAGAACTGTAATGCTATACTCCAGGCTTGTCCACAATAGTCCCTGGCAAAGAACATGACCATCATGAACACAAGATGGCTGCTTTGAGCTCAGAATTCTCTCCTCCCAGTCTGGGCCAAAGAATCAGAATCCCTGATTTATCTTCTGTCTCTTCCTACCTTGAAGAGCATGCTTCACACTTTTGTTCGCCCTTAAATCCTCCTACAAGGAAGGAGACAGTGCCTTTTCCTGACTAGTGGATAGCAGGAGAAGAGAGAGCTTTATTAGGACTTCAGGTCTCACTCACTTGATTATTCAGACAGAAGCTCCCTCAAGACCATTTCCTGAGAGATTACTTTCCTAGAGGAAGAAATGTTTCTTTATACCCTTGATATTACTTGGTTTGGTTATTAAAGACAGGTTTTTTTTTAAGCAAACATTTCTCTGGTAAAATTAAGAAGGCATTATTAGGAAAAATGACTATCATTAGGAAAAATGACTGTCATTACCATTGTTTGAATATCCAGTACTGTGTCTGGCACAGATCCTTTCCACTAAGCTCTGGATGCCATATTCAAAAAAAATCATATACGTGTATTCTTATTTATGTCTCATAATAATGATATTCATTGTAAAGGAAAGTTGCTCACAGAGACAATGTGTCTCTGAGGCGTTTGAGCTGGTCTAAAGGTAGGCCCCTACTTACAATCACTAGATTACACTTCCTTTGATGAGAACTACTGAAATCCCTACAGCAGGGTCCCTGCCTTCTGAAATCTGGCAATCTTTTGGAAAGTAACAAATAAATATACAATGACTTTAATAAAAGCAAGAAGTGAGTATGTTAAGCAAAGATGAACACAAAGGGGGTATCTATTATCATTTAGGGTAGAGCACACTTCCCAGGTGACTTGTATGGTAAAGAATTCGCCTGCCGGGCTACCCTGGTGGTCCAGTGGGTAAGGACACCGCCTTGCAGTGCAAGGGGCGCCGGTTCGAGCCCTGGCCTGGGAAGATCCCGCGTGCCGCAGAGCGGCTGGACCGATGTGTCCAATTACCGAGCCAGAGCTCTGGAACGCATGCGCCCAGAGCCAGTGCTCTGCAACGACAGAGTCCACCGCGATGGGAGGCCCACAGGAGCCAAAAAACAAAGACGGATGAAAATAGACAAATGAAAGACCAATAGAAGTGGCCCGCCCGCTCCCCTTCCTCCCCACCCCACCGCCCCTCCCCCTGCAAAAAAAAAAAGAAATCGCCTGCCATGCAGGACAACCATGAGTGTGAGAAATTCCCCTGGAGACGTGCATGGCACGCTGCTCCATCATTCTCGCCCGCAGAGTTCCGTGGAGGGAAGAGCCTGGTGGGCTGCAGTCCATGTGGTCACGAAGAGTCAGACCCGACTGAGCAACTAACGCTTCCACTTTCACTCAGCAATATAGTCATAAATCATTCATTCCAGGAATAACCGTACTATCCAGCTTGAACACGGGGGGCGATTTCTGTGGTTCCCAGCCCTATCCTCCCATGGGATGTAAGTCCAAAGGGAGCAAAGGTTCTCTGTCGAGTGACTGACTGGTCTCAGCTTCTGTCAGGAGCAGCCTTTCTCTGAATTAAAGCTCCCTTTGACTGTGCCTGCCTTCCACCCGCCTCTCCTCGAGTGCTCCTCCCTACTTTTTAGCTTCTCGCGCTCTCAGACTGAATCCTGGTAGATAAGATAAACCATACACTGATACATCTAAATTCCTTCTTCTTTGGTTTGCTTTTGTCTTTTTTCTTCTGCTTCCCACCTTGTCAAAAAACTGTCATTAAATAATGCACTAGTGTGATATTTTACTGAATGATGTCAGATAATGTGTGACTACTATGGGTGAGATTTTTAAAGTCAAGGTATTTTTGGAAGAAACTGTGTGTAACAATTGATACAGCAACTATGGAGAACAGTATGGAGAGTCCTTAAGAAAAAATTAGGAATAAAACTGCCATAGGACTTAGCAATCCCACTCCTGGGCATATATCCTGAAAAAACCATAACCCACGAAACACATGTACCCAACTATTCATGCAGCACTATTTACAATAGACAGAGCACGGAAGCACCCTGAATGTCCATCAGCAGAGGAATGGATAAAGAAGTTGTGGTACACATACACAATTGAATATTACTCAGCCATAAAAAAGGGAAAAAATTGGGTCAGTTGTGGTGGTTCAGATGAATCTGGAGTCTGTCTCAGAATGAAGTAAATCAGAAAGAGAAAATATCTTTCCAATCACATCATTTTCCTTTAACATTTCTTGTAGGGAAGACATGATGCCAATGAATTCTCTAAGTTTTTATTTGTCTGAGGGGAAAAAAAATCTGACCACTTTAATTTTGAAAAATGATATCTCTGGATATAGTTCTGGATAGACAGATTTTTATTTCAGCATTTTCAACCCATTATCTCATTGTCCTTTTGTTTGCATTCCTTAAGACAAGAAGTCAACAATAATCTTCATTTTTGGTCCTCTATGAACTTTGTCTTTATACTCTGTTTTTTTAAAACACTGCTTCTAAGCAGTTTGATTCTGGTGATACTTGATGTGGTTTTCTTTGTGTTTTGTCAGCTTGAAATTCATTGGGCTTATCATATGGGTTTACATTTTCCTCCTAGTTGGAAATTTTCAGTCATCATTAATTCTAATGTTTAATCTATGCCACTGTTATCTCTTTGTATCCAACTGAACTACATTAAATGACTTAATATTGTACCACAAGGCACTGAGGCTCTTTTTATTATTAAGTGCTTTTTCTCTCGTTCAGTAGATTCTCTTGCTAGACATTCAAGTTTTCTGATTAGACCTTTCATAGTGTCTACTGTTCTGTTGAAGTCATCTAGCTAATTTTCATATAAAATATTTTCAGTTCTACGTGTTCCATTTTCTTTTCTTTTATACTTTCCATTTTTCACTCTATTGTATTCTTATTTCTCTCTATTGTATTCTTTTTATTTAAAGATTTATTTATTTATTTATTTTTGGTGAGGGTGGGGGTGGGATGGGGAGGGAGGGGAACAGGCAGGCCACTTCTATTGGTCTTTCATTTGTCCATCCTCATCCGTCTTTGTTCTTTGGCTCGTGTGGGCCTCCCATCACGGCGGCCTCTGTTGTCTCAGAGCACCGGCTCTGGGCACATGCGCCCCAGAGCTCCGGCTCGGTAATTGGACACATCAGTCCAGCCGCTCCGCGGCAGGTGGGATCTTCCCAGGCCAGGGCTCGAACCGGCGCCCCTTGCACTGCAAGGCTGTGTCCTTACCCACTGGACCACCAGGGGAAGCCCTGTTGTATTCTTATTTGTTAAGTATGTGTGTATAAGGCCTTTTAAAGTTCTTGTTGACTAATTCCAACAGTTTTATCATTTCTAGTATGTTTCTGTTGGCTGACTTTTGTCCTGGCTCTGAGCTACATTCTTTTGCTTTTTGAAGTATCTACTAATTCTTACTAGATTCCAAATATGTGGAATATATAGTGTGACTATACCGTTGTTGAGTTTGTAGATTATCTTCTTCTCCTTTAAAAATCTTGATTTTTTTTATGCCTATTAAATCAAGTATACAATGCTAATCTTTCTGAAATTTGTTTCTAAGATTTGTTAAAGCAGGTCTAATTTAGAATTGGGCACATGCAGTACTACTCCTAAACTATTACCTTTCCTGGGCCTGTACTGAATGTCCTGGATGTTCCTTCACGTTTCCCTAAGCTGGAAAGTGTGAGTTCAGACATCTCCAGGCCTTGTGTGAGTTCTGGGAATTGTTCACCTTCCAAATCAACAGTAGTGATGAGTAACTCAGCTTCGTGGAACTTCACCCTTTATATACACAGCTTTGTACTTAGTCAAAGAGAAAAGGAGACTGTGTTCGTATTTCTGGAGCTCTTCCTCTACCTTGCTCATGTCCTCTTCCCCATAAATTTGAAGTGACTCAGCCTCCTGAATTCTTATCTCTGGGTCTACAAGTAGTAACAATTTTGTGTTTGTTGGGAAACCCTTCTGGTGGCAGGGTGCAACTAGACCTCCAAAATGAAAGCTTGGGTAACTATAAGACTTACTTGATTTGTTTCCCTTCCATCACAGATACCAGCCCAGAGATGCCTGTTGTCAGATGTTGAAAGAATAATTACATCTCCTTTTCCAGTCTGGTTTATAGTAGGAAGTTGAGTCTGATATGAGTTATTCATACTCTGCATGCATGGAATGCATTCAGAAAATTTTATTTAGTTTTGACTGGATTTTAGTGACTGCTAAATATCGGAGACAGACAAAAAGAAAGACCAATAGAAGTCAGAGAAAAATATGTGCATGAGGTGATATGCCTGCAACACAATAAGCACTCAGTATTATGAATACTTAAAGAATAGACTGAATATAGTAACTGACTTCCTGAATGGATTTTTCCTGTATCTGTGTGTACATAAAAATATATGCATGTATGTTTGTGTGTCTACATATGTATATTCTCTATGACCATAAGTATATTTATTTAACATAATAAATAAAAATATTTGAAAAGAATATATTTTCATTCTAAATATACACACACAAAACATGCCTTATGGAATTCTGGAAAACGTTGGCTCTATTTGTTGACTGTATCTTCCCTCTGTTTCCCTTAAAAACCTTCAGTGTGAAATAAACAATTCATGGACAGTATCCATGACAAAAATGGATCACCAGCTTTATGAATCCCAAAATGTCAGCTAATGAGAATAAACCACAAAAAATAATAAAATCTGCACATAATCAATAGCTGTATAATAAAAATGGGAAAAGGGAGATGAGATGGTATCAGACAAACTTGAGGAACCCCAAGTTAGTAAAATTCCTAACAGGACGCCTATCAAGCCAGACTTGAAAAGAGCAGCCAAAACTGGGAGGTGAATTTAGGCATGCTCAGGTAATGCCTGAAGGTGCTTCATCATTCTGTGCTTCCAGACTCTCAAATATAATCACTCAGAACTCTTCTCCAAAACAAAGACCCACACTGATAAGAAATTTTGGGGACTAGAACCCAAACTACACAACATGGGGAGTGAAAATGAGCAAAAGTATCTAGGTTTCCAAATCCCATACAAAACTATCATATGAACATATATATGTGAGATAGAAAAACTTCCCCTGGAAAAAAAAAATGGGGAGGAGTAGAAAAGAAAAGAAGATGGAATGAAAAAAGTGCTCTCCCCCAAAATAAAAAAAAGAAGCATGACCAAAAGACATGCCTATAAAATACAGTCACACTCTGACCTTGCAGTTCTAAATACACTTCAATAATTTAGAAAATAAGACAAGATATGAAAGAACAGTACAGATCATATGTATTTTAGAACTCATAAATCATGCAACATAAATCAGGAAATAATTATAAATTAAAGAAAAAAATATTTTAAGAGCAAAGACTAAGGTAGAAGAAATACAGGAGGAAATAAGCCTGAAGGATAATATCTTATGAGAAATATATTGAGAAAGGAGGGGCAGTAAGCTCAAAAGAAAAGAAAGGGAATTCAAGAGAAAATTTTAAGATCAAAGTTAAACAAAGATGATCCAGTATACACAGAACAGAGACCCCAAAAGTTACTAAAAGAAAGGAAACAAAGCAAGCACTAAAAGTTAAAGAAAATTCTCCTTAGGTTAAAAAAAAGGACTGACGTATATATTGAAAAAGAATACACCATATCAAAGAGTAATGACTAAAATTTTTTTTTAAAAAATCAAGTCATATTCTACTAAAAGTACTGGACCCTAGAGAAAAGGAAAAGAGCTTTTGGGTACCCAGGCAAAAGGACTAATAGCATGCAAGGGGAAAATATCATGTAAATGACTTTAACAATGTGTTTTAAAAATGAAGTAATACAATTTAGATACCCCAAATAAGTTAAATGTGAACCAAGAAAGATGACTGTTTCTATGACTGATCTGATTTCAAACACAAAAGCTGTAAATATTACTATGAACTTACAAAAACTCAGGGGTTCTTCTCGTCATGAACAAAATTTATATAACCAAAATTACTAAACCAAAATTATATAACCAAAATTACTAAAATTACTAAACAGACATTTGGGCAGCATTAAGTATTTATTTAGCTTTAAATCTTGGGACAGTGGCTGTCAGGGGGTGGGAAAACAGGGAGGGAGATGTCGGTCAAGGGTACAAATTTTTAATTTTAAGATGAAGTTCTGGAGATCTTCTGTACACCAATAGTGCCTAATAATACTGTATTGCACACCGGAAAATTTGCTGAGAGATTGTATTTTCAGTGTTTTCAGCACACCAAAAATGGTAATTATGTGAGGTGATGGACATGTTTATTAGCTTGAGTATGGTAATCATTTCACTCTTTTGTGTATGTCAGATCATCACATTGCACACCTAAAATAATCACATGTGCAAGTTAGATGTGTATAATTTTTATCTGTCAATCACACCTCAGTAAAACTGGAAAAAATCAAAAAGAACAAAACTAAGCAGATTATTTATAAAAAGATAAAATAAAGTTTATTCAATTTCAATGGAAAAAATAATTAAACAGATTTTTTTGTTTTTACTAAATTTAGTGAATTTGTTTTAGAAACAATGTCCATATAAAAAGTTATATAAAAAAAAGAGCCTTATTATGATAAACACTGTAGATATAGTTCATTGTACATAAAGATGACAACTGCTGATGACATATTAGCTAGGATGGTCATGACTGGTGGCGGAGGTGATGAAGATGGTGAAGGTGATGAAGATGGTAATGACTGAGCTGGCTATGATGATGGTGAAGCTGAATGTCCTGGCGCTGGCCTTAGCTACAAGACTTCCTAACCAGTGGGTAACCCTCCCATTAGAAGAAAAATTAACACACCTGGGAGGTAAAACTTCTTTCACAGTGCAAGTGGAAACCCAGACTAACTGCTTGCTCAGTGACGGCCCAGTCTCTGGAGGGACGACGTTCCAGGAGAGAGTCCAGCCATATTTAAACATACTGCTCTCCGTCTCAGTGACCGGATTTCTACAGCTGGTTGGCCCCTTTGCCTGGAAATAGATATAAAACTTGTCACTTTGTATTTTCTGAAACTTGTTTCTTGATTGCTGAAAACGAAGTACCTCCAAAGAGTTCAAGGTAACAGTTTTTCAGTTTGCTCAGCACAGGTGTTCAATTAGAGCTTAAAGTCAGTTGAGTAGGATGAGAACAAAGTATCTTCCCATTTCTCCTGTAGACCTTTGTCTATATTGTTTTCAGTCATATATCCTTCTCTGGATGCTTTTCCCCCTCTTGGAGAAGAAATACAGTTGTCTTTATAATTCTAATCCTGTCATTATCTACTTTCTAAGCTTCTGGTAAACTGATTAAAGCAGTGGTAGGATTTTTAGAAACTAACAGGAAATTTGGGGGGAATCATTTATAAATTAGCTGGAAAATCACAAGAATAAAACTTAGATTTCTGTAGCCCCCAGTTTTCTATTCAGTAGAAAATGTGTTCACATGAAGAGGCAGGAAATAAAATCTCTGCTTTGTAACAGTATTCTTTTTTGTAAATAGCTTTGATTCCTGGCAGTGATATATTTTTGTGGATTTTCTGTTCCTTTATCATTTTAGCAGATTCCATTTGAGGGAAGGGGATTTGTAGGATGTGTTTTAAAGCTGCTGTCCCTATCTAGATGATATTTCTTTTATCTCTATTGAAAAATTAAAATAGAATTCAAAATTCTGTTTCCAGTTACTACCTCTCTGCTAAGAATTTAAGGTATAGACTTTATGATAATACATATTACCTTGTCTTCAATGCCAATATGAACACAAGTAATATTATTCTTGTTGCAGAGCAAATGACTAAATGTCTCTTTTTTTGTGCTATAAGGCACCTTTAATCAAGAGTATGGCACAAGAATTAACAGAGGACTTCCTGGTGGTCCAGTGGCTAAGACTCTGTGCTTCTAATGCAGGGCCTGATGATGGTGAAGCTGAATGTCCTGGCGCTGGCCTTAGCTACAAGACTTCCTAACCAGTGGGTAACCCTCCCATTAGAAGAAAAATTAACACACCTGGGAGGTAAAACTTCTTTCACAGTGCAAGTGGAAACCCAGACTAACTGCTTGCTCAGTGACGGCCCAGTCTCTGGAGGGACGACGTTCCAGGAGAGAGTCCAGCCATATTTAAACATACTGCTCTCCGTCTCAGTGACCGGATTTCTACAGCTGGTTGGCCCCTTTGCCTGGAAATAGATATAAAACTTGTCACTTTGTATTTTCTGAAACTTGTTTCTTGATTGCTGAAAACGAAGTACCTCCAAAGAGTTCAAGGTAACAGTTTTTCAGTTTGCTCAGCACAGGTGTTCAATTAGAGCTTAAAGTCAGTTGAGTAGGATGAGAACAAAGTATCTTCCCATTTCTCCTGTAGACCTTTGTCTATATTGTTTTCAGTCATATATCCTTCTCTGGATGCTTTTCCCCCTCTTGGAGAAGAAATACAGTTGTCTTTATAATTCTAATCCTGTCATTATCTACTTTCTAAGCTTCTGGTAAACTGATTAAAGCAGTGGTAGGATTTTTAGAAACTAACAGGAAATTTGGGGGGAATCATTTATAAATTAGCTGGAAAATCACAAGAATAAAACTTAGATTTCTGTAGCCCCCAGTTTTCTATTCAGTAGAAAATGTGTTCACATGAAGAGGCAGGAAATAAAATCTCTGCTTTGTAACAGTATTCTTTTTTGTAAATAGCTTTGATTCCTGGCAGTGATATATTTTTGTGGATTTTCTGTTCCTTTATCATTTTAGCAGATTCCATTTGAGGGAAGGGGATTTGTAGGATGTGTTTTAAAGCTGCTGTCCCTATCTAGATGATATTTCTTTTATCTCTATTGAAAAAATTAAAATAGAATTCAAAATTCTGTTTCCAGTTACTACCTCTCTGCTAAGAATTTAAGGTATAGACTTTATGATAATACATATTACCTTGTCTTCAATGCCAATATGAACACAAGTAATATTATTCTTGTTGCAGAGCAAATGACTAAATGTCTCTTTTTTTGTGCTATAAGGCACCTTTAATCAAGAGTATGGCACAAGAATTAACAGAGGGACTTCCCTGGTGGTCCAGTGGCTAAGACTCTGTGCTTCTAATGCAGGGGGCCTGGGTTTGATCCCTGGTCACTGAACTTGATCCCACATGCCACAACTAAGAGCAAGTGTGGCCAAATTAATATAAATAAAGCAATAATTTAAAAAAAAATTAACAGAGATCTTAGTGAAGCTCAGTTTCAAGCTCAGGAAGGGTTCTAAATATGCATGGAAAACATTATTAGAAAAGAGCTTGGTTTTAAATGCAGCCTTTCTATCTTTGCATTTCCTGTTTTATTAATTTTTATTGGAGTATTATGTTGGTTTACAGCATTATTTAGTTTCTGCTGTAGAGCAAAGTGACTAAACTATAAATATACATATATCCCCTCTTTTCTTGGACTTCCTTCCTATTTAGGTCAATAGAGCAATGTGTTTTAATGATACACACAAAGCAGGTTACAGCATTTTACAATATAAGCATTACTTTGAGTAAAAAGGAAACATATATTAATGCATATATATGGAGATACATATATGCATAGAAGATCTGGTAAACCCTACAGTGTAATTTTAGATTCTCAGTTGTTAAAATATGATGATTTGATTTTTGTCTGTCTGTATGTTTGTTGTGTCTGACTCTTTGAGATCCCATGGATTTATCCCACTAGACTTCTCTGTCCACAGGATTCCCAGGCAAGAATACTGGAGTGGTTTGCCAGTTCCTTCTCCTGGGGATCTTCCCATTGTGGGGATTGAACTTGAGTCTCCTACATTACAGGCAGATTTATACCCAAACTCAGTTCCCCTTTATGCAGAATATGGTTTTTACTTTAAAAAGAATTCAAAATTCGTTTAGTTACTCCTCTCTGCTAAGAATTTAAGGTATAGACTTTATGATAATACATATTACCTTGTCTTCAATGCCAATATGAACACAAGTAATATTATTCTTGTTGCAGAGCAAATGACTAAATGTCTCTTTTTTTGTGCTATAAGGCACCTTTAATCAAGAGTATGGCACAAGAATTAACAGAGGGACTTCCCTGGTGGTCCAGTGGCTAAGACTCTGTGCTTCTAATGCAGGGGGCCTGGGTTTGATCCCTGGTCACTGAACTTGATCCCACATGCCACAACTAAGAGCAAGTGTGGCCAAATTAATATAAATAAAGCAATAATTTAAAAAAAAAATTAACAGAGATCTTAGTGAAGCTCAGTTTCAAGCTCAGGAAGGGTTCTAAATATGCATGGAAAACATTATTAGAAAAGAGCTTGGTTTTAAATGCAGCCTTTCTATCTTTGCATTTCCTGTTTTATTAATTTTTATTGGAGTATTATGTTGGTTTACAGCATTATTTAGTTTCTGCTGTAGAGCAAAGTGACTAAACTATAAATATACATATATCCCCTCTTTTCTTGGACTTCCTTCCTATTTAGGTCAATAGAGCAATGTGTTTTAATGATACACACAAAGCAGGTTACAGCATTTTACAATATAAGCATTACTTTGAGTAAAAAGGAAACATATATTAATGCATATATATGGAGATACATATATGCATAGAAGATCTGGTAAACCCTACAGTGTAATTTTAGATTCTCAGTTGTTAAAATATGATGATTTGATTTTTGTCTGTCTGTATGTTTGTTGTGTCTGACTCTTTGAGATCCCATGGATTTATCCCACTAGACTTCTCTGTCCACAGGATTCCCAGGCAAGAATACTGGAGTGGTTTGCCAGTTCCTTCTCCTGGGGATCTTCCCATTGTGGGGATTGAACTTGAGTCTCCTACATTACAGGCAGATTCTTTGGCACTGAGCCACCAGGGAAGCTCGTCTGTATGTTTCCCTTTCTATAATGCAGATATATGGTTTTTGTACTTTAAAAAAAGTTTCTGGAAGTATATCAATAAGATTCCTCCAAGGCACTGCTGGTAAGGAAACCACCTGCCAATGCAGGAGTCGTGAGACCCAGTTCCATTCTTGGGTCAGGAAGAATCCCTGGAGAAGGAAACGGCAACCCACTCCAGTATGCTTGCCTGAAAAATCCTATGGACGGAAGAGCTGGGAGGGCTACAGTTCAGAGTTGCGAAGAGTTGGACACAACTTGTCAGCAGTTTTTTGCAGAGGAAGTTAAAATAGCAGGAATGTACATTTTTTCAGCTTATGAATACACATCAGAATGTCTCTGATGTATTGGTACACACCTCCTGGAGATCATGTCTGTTATTTCTATATTTTGTCTCTATGAAGACAGAGTTATGGTTTGATAGTATCTTGTGATGCCATAATTAATACATATAGATAGTCTTGACCACTTATTATATGCAGTACTATGTGCTAGGAACTGACTGTGCACCGCGAGGTAAATAGTATTGTTACCATTACTCTAAACTTATAGACAAGAATGCTTAGAAGTAAAAAGTTTGCAAAATTTGCTGAAGATCACATAGGGAAAGTCAGAGCTGGAATTTAACCCAGGTCTGTATAACTTTTGAGTCTACACCTTGGTCTACCTCACTAAATGTCAAATACAAACTCTAACACAATTATGCCTTTTATTTAAAAAAAATTATCTACATTAATGTCACCAGTAAAAACAAGTATATGGAAACACAGTATTTTGATCAATTTCTTAAAAAAAAAATACATGCACATAGTTTAAAATTCAAATGCTACTAAAACAGCAGTCATGAAAACTAATGGTTACTTTCCCAAACAGCCCCGTGTCCACTCTGCCACCAGAAGAAACCACTTTCAAATTCTCTTTGTTCTGGTACTCGCTTCTGGGTTTCTCCATTATACACTTATCGTGCTCTTCGAGGATTTTACTATTTTAAACATGATTCTTGGCCTGAAATAGGGCCTAATTTAAAAGTTATTAATAAATATTTGTTGAATGCATTACTCCCACTTAATTGCATAAAAAATGATTTAAAACTTTCCCACCTCATATCCCTCCCTGTTCTCCCAAAGCAATTATAATACAACTTTTGATTCTCTGTACTTAATGCCTGCAGCTTAACACTTTAATGCTTAGAACTATACTTAATTCTACAGTGGATCATCATCACTAAGCCCCTAATGATAAGTACTTCTCCTTTATATTTTCACATGCTCCATAGTATCTAAGTACCGTTGCTGTTGTTGTCCTAACATCCAGTCATTTGAGACACTCTGCCAGTGTCATTTCTCTCTGAAGGCCTGCATGCTTTGTCCTGTCTGGACTCAGTCTCCTTGAGTTCCCATGGCTGCTCTCCTGGATTGAGTCCCCTCTGTCCTGGGTGCCAGTCCTCACAGTGAGATGCCTCACCGCATTTCTGCTCTTTGTATTCTATATATAATTCTCTCTGGCAAGATATAATTTAGTTTATTGATATTGTCAGAGATCATTTTCATTTCATGGTTTTCTTTCTATGTTTCCTATTTCATTGATATCTGTGATTATATTATTTCCTTAATTCTAATTCTGTTCTGTAGTTTAATTATTAGAGTGGAAACCTACATTAATGATTTTATTTGTCCCTTATGTTATACAATGTCAAATACAAACTCTAACACAATTATGCCTTTTATTTAAAAAAAATTATCTACATTAATGTCACCAGTAAAAACAAGTATATGGAAACACAGTATTTTGATCAATTTCTTAAAAAAAAAATACATGCACATAGTTTAAAATTCAAATGCTACTAAAACAGCAGTCATGAAAACTAATGGTTACTTTCCCAAACAGCCCCGTGTCCACTCTGCCACCAGAAGAAACCACTTTCAAATTCTCTTTGTTCTGGTACTCGCTTCTGGGTTTCTCCATTATACACTTATCGTGCTCTTCGAGGATTTTACTATTTTAAACATGATTCTTGGCCTGAAATAGGGCCTAATTTAAAAGTTATTAATAAATATTTGTTGAATGCATTACTCCCACTTAATTGCATAAAAAATGATTTAAAACTTTCCCACCTCATATCCCTCCCTGTTCTCCCAAAGCAATTATAATACAACTTTTGATTCTCTGTACTTAATGCCTGCAGCTTAACACTTTAATGCTTAGAACTATACTTAATTCTACAGTGGATCATCATCACTAAGCCCCTAATGATAAGTACTTCTCCTTTATATTTTCACATGCTCCATAGTATCTAAGTACCGTTGCTGTTGTTGTCCTAACATCCAGTCATTTGAGACACTCTGCCAGTGTCATTTCTCTCTGAAGGCCTGCATGCTTTGTCCTGTCTGGACTCAGTCTCCTTGAGTTCCCGTGGCTGCTCTCCTGGATTGAGTCCCCTCTGTCCTGGGTGCCAGTCCTCACAGTGAGATGCCTCACCGCATTTCTGCTCTTTGTATTCTATATATAATTCTCTCTGGCAAGATATAATTTAGTTTATTGATATTGTCAGAGATCATTTTCATTTCATGGTTTTCTTTCTATGTTTCCTATTTCATTGATATCTGTGATTATATTATTTCCTTAATTCTAATTCTGTTCTGTAGTTTAATTATTAGAGTGGAAACCTACATTAATGATTTTATTTGTCCCTTATGTTATAAAATGGCACTTAATGACAAATTTCCCTCTCAGAATGATTTTAACAGCATTTTTTTTTAAGATTTATTTATTTATTTATTTGGGTGGGGTGGGGAGGGAGGGAAGCAGGCGGGCCACTTCTATTGGTCTTTCATTTGTCCATTTTTATCCATCTTTGTTCTTTGGCCCGTGTGGGCTTCCCATCACGGTGGCCTCTGTTGTCGCAGAGCACCGGCTCTGGGCGCATGCGCGCCAGAGCTCCGGCTCAGTAATTGGACACATCAGTCCAGCCGCTCCGCGGCACGTGGGATCTTCCCAGGCCAGGGATGGAACCAGCGCCCCCTGCACTGCAAGGCGGTGTCCTTACCCACGGGACCACCAGGGAAGCCCCTGATTTTAACAGCATTTTTAAAACTTTGATTAATGTGTCTTCATGTTTGTTCTATTCAAAATGTTATTTTCTGACTTAACTTGTGATGTGTTCTTTGGCTTATGTGCTTTTTCTAAAGTATGCTGTTTAATTTTCAAATAATTGATACATTTCTAGATACCACTCTATAAATTATTTATAGTTTTGGTAAGGGCACATGCTGTGATTTCAGCTTTTTAAAGGTGTGGTGGTTTGTTTTAGTACCCAGAACAGGTTTTAACCTGAAAACTGTTTCATGTATAACTGAAGGATTGTATGTTCTGCTGCTTCTATTCTATTTTGGAGTGTTCCAAAAATGCCAGTTTATGGGTATTTTCTATACCATTACTTGTTTTTCTACTAGTTCTAACAATTAATTTATAATAAGTATTGCAAAATTTTTTTTTGGCCATTTCTGTTGATCTTTCATTCACTTATCTTATTTTTACTGTTGTTCTATGGCCTGTGTGGGCCTCCCATCACAGTGGCCTCTCTCGTCGCAGAGCACTAGCTCTGGGTGCAATGATTTCAAGCTACAAAATCATTCTGGTTCTAAACTTAAACAAAAAATCTTTACTACATAGCTGAACTCTGCCAAAATCTACAGCTTTCAGTGTCCAGACAATGCCAGTAGATCAGAATTACTGTAAGTGGGAAACCTGACATCATTATTTTTAAAATGACACCAGGTGATTTTAATGTGTAACTATTACCAAAAATAACTATCCTAGGAAATTAGGTTCAAGGAAAATGTAGGAGAAATACCAGCTGCTAAATGAAACCGTATATCTCTATAGCAACTGAGTATTTGGAAATTATTTCATGTATATTCTTCCATTATATTACTTAATATTGGAAATTGATATTGAGCATCATATAATTCTCAAATATGAAGACTGACTTGTCATTCGTTAATTGGAAGGGTTCTAACTACCAGTCCAGACTACCTGGATATGAGATAAGAGGACCACATTTTTTCATGTTACAGGGAATATTTCAGGATTGCAGAGATGATAAGGGAGTTTCTCTTTCTGGAGCAAAAGTCAACTGCAAATCCATGAATAAAACATACTTGTAGTTATCTCCATGATACTTGAGAAACCTGAGCAGGGTAAAAGTTCCAGGCGTGGGCTTCATATCTCCACCTCCATATTCTTCAAACCACACCAAAATCATCTGAATCCTAGATGACATTAAAAGGTGTAAAGAGACAAACAATTAGAAAAAAGTGAGATGAAGATCACTCAGTCGGGAGCAGAAGGTGATCCCTAACCTCACCAGAAAGGCTCAGTCATGCCTCAGCGTCTGTGTGGGCTGCCACCCCTGTGCCCAACATCCTGACATAGACCCACATAGTCCCATCAAGACAGGCAGCCCTCTCTGTCCTGGGTCCTGAGCTGACTGATGCCTCACATGTGCAGCCTGCTGATACCAAGGGCAGACGCTATAGAGCCTTTCCTAGGCTCTTCTTTCTTATCGCCACAGGGTCCCCAAACAGAGGAGAATGGCTGAAGAAAACCAATCCACAGTGACAGAGTTCATTCTTGGCGGCTTGACAGACCGGCCAGAGCTCCAGCTGCCCCTCTTCTTCCTCTTCCTTGGCATCTACGCGGTCACTGTGATAGGGAACCTGGGCGTGATCACACTGATTGTTCTGAATGCTCACCTTCACACGCCCATGTACTATTTCCTGAAAAACCTGTCCTTGTTGGATCTCTGCTACTCCTCTGTCATTACCCCGAAGATGCTGGTGAACTTTGTGTCAGAGAAGAACACCATCTCCTATACAGGGTGCATGTCCCAGCTCTCCTTCTTCCTGGTGTTTGTCATTGCTGAGGCTTATATGCTGACCGTGATGGCCTATGACCGCTATGCAGCCATCTGCAGACCTCTGCTTTACAACGTCATCATGTCTCATCGAATCTGCTGCCTGCTGGTGGCTGCAGTCTATACTATGGGGCTCATTGGCTCAACCACAGAAATGTGCCTCATGTTGAAACTGTCCTATTGTGAGCACTTCATCAGTTATTACTTCTGTGATGTCGTCCCGCTCATGAAGCTCTCCTGCTCTAGCACCTATCATATTGAGGCGACAACTTTCTTTCTGGCGGGATTCAACATCATAGTCACCAGCATAGCTATCTCTGTTTCCTACACCTTCATCCTCTCCAGCATCCTCCGTATCCACTCCACAGAGGGAAGGTCCAAAGCCTTCAGCACGTGCAGCTCCCACCTTGCAGCCGTGGGATTATTTTATGGATCCACCACGTTCTTGTACTTAAAACCCTCCACGGGCAGTTCCCTGGCCCAGGAGAATGTGGTCTCCCTGTTCTACACCACAGTGATCCCCATGCTGAACCCTCTGATCTACAGCTTGAGGAATAAGGAAGTAAAGGCTGCCATGCAGAAAGCACTGAGGAGAAAGCACTTTGGGTGCAAACGTCGTGCTTTCTCAGGATGAAAATTGGGAGAGAAGTAGAATAGAAAACATTTGCTTCTTAACATGACTGACCAAATGTATTTACTCGTTTTTCCTTTTTTCCTTTCTCACCTCTCTTAGGTAATGAGTCTTGCTGTTTTTAAGTTTTGGGTTATTCTTTTGTTTGTCTTTGGGGTCAGTTTTTGTTTGGTTGGTTTATCTTTTGACCTCTGGTCAACATGTGTCTTGATTATAACTATTGTAGGCCACAGACCGGCCAGAGCTCCAGCTGCCCCTCTTCTTCCTCTTCCTTGGCATCTACGCGGTCACTGTGATAGGGAACCTGGGCGTGATCACACTGATTGTTCTGAATGCTCACCTTCACACGCCCATGTACTATTTCCTGAAAAACCTGTCCTTGTTGGATCTCTGCTACTCCTCTGTCATTACCCCGAAGATGCTGGTGAACTTTGTGTCAGAGAAGAACACCATCTCCTATACAGGGTGCATGTCCCAGCTCTCCTTCTTCCTGGTGTTTGTCATTGCTGAGGCTTATATGCTGACCGTGATGGCCTATGACCGCTATGCAGCCATCTGCAGACCTCTGCTTTACAACGTCATCATGTCTCATCGAATCTGCTGCCTGCTGGTGGCTGCAGTCTATACTATGGGGCTCATTGGCTCAACCACAGAAATGTGCCTCATGTTGAAACTGTCCTATTGTGAGCACTTCATCAGTTATTACTTCTGTGATGTCGTCCCGCTCATGAAGCTCTCCTGCTCTAGCACCTATCATATTGAGGCGACAACTTTCTTTCTGGCGGGATTCAACATCATAGTCACCAGCATAGCTATCTCTGTTTCCTACACCTTCATCCTCTCCAGCATCCTCCGTATCCACTCCACAGAGGGAAGGTCCAAAGCCTTCAGCACGTGCAGCTCCCACCTTGCAGCCGTGGGATTATTTTATGGATCCACCACGTTCTTGTACTTAAAACCCTCCACGGGCAGTTCCCTGGCCCAGGAGAATGTGGTCTCCCTGTTCTACACCACAGTGATCCCCATGCTGAACCCTCTGATCTACAGCTTGAGGAATAAGGAAGTAAAGGCTGCCATGCAGAAAGCACTGAGGAGAAAGCACTTTGGGTGCAAACGTCGTGCTTTCTCAGGATGAAAATTGGGAGAGAAGTAGAATAGAAAACATTTACTTCTTAACATGACTGACCAAATGTATTTACTCGTTTTTCCTTTTTTCCTTTCTCACCTCTCTTAGGTAATGAGTCTTGCTGTTTTTAAGTTTTGGGTTATTCTTTTGTTTGTCTTTGGGGTCAGTTTTTGTTTGGTTGGTTTATCTTTTGACCTCTGGTCAACATGTGTCTTGATTATAACATACATGTAGAACTTTCAACAGTGAATTTAAGTGAGCTGTCAACTGATTTATCCTCTTTTGTAGGCAAATATTGGGGCTTTCCTCATGGTTCAGTGGTAAAGGATCCACCTGCAATGCAGATGACACCTGCAAACATAGGTTTTATTCTTTGGTCCAGAATGCGCTCTGAAGGAAAATAGCAACCCACTCTGGTCTTCTTGCCTGGAAAATCCCATAGACAGAGGAGCCTGGTGACCTACAGTCTATGGACTGTTGAGTTACTGGGGATCACAAAAGAGTTGAACACAACTTAATGACAACAACATAGATAAGTACTACCCAAACTGATTCTGATTTGCACTTGAGAGTACTCAGACAAACAGGGGTGAATTCAGAAGTCACAAGAACTACCAAACTGCCTCTTTCTTGGCTAGATTGGGCTCTGGCATGATTGTTGTGCATTTGAAGGTACACTCACAGGTGAGGGAGTTTATCACCACTAAACAAGATTTATAAAAAATGATAAAAGGAGTTCTTCAACCTGATGAAAACAAAGTAGTAACATGAAAACATATAAAAATATACAAAGTATTTGTATGTACATAGTCAAACTCAGAATGCGCTCATATTGTAATATGGTGGTGCCTAAGTCACTTAATTCTAGTATAAATGCTAAAAGAAAAATTACTAAAATAACTATAGTTAACAATAATTTGTTGATGAATATGAAATATGAAAAAGCTAAACTGTGACAGCAAGGGAAGACAGTAAAAGGGTAGAGCTTTTGTACACAAGTGAGCTTAAGTTACTATCAGCATAAAATAGACTATTCTATGTATAAAATGTTTTATGTAGGCTTCATGGTCACCACCTTCACCTTCCCAAGTGGTGTGCTAGTGGCTAAGAACTCTCCTGCAAATGCAAGAGACATAAGAGATGCAGGTTCAATCCCTGGGTTGAGAAGATCCCCTGGAGGAGGGCATGGCAACCCACTCCAGTACTCTTGCCTGGAGAATCCCGTGGACAGAGGAGCCTGGTGGGCTATAGTCCATGACATCGCAAAGAGTTGGACACAATTAAAGTGACTTAGCACACATGTTAACCACATGGCAAAAAACTGAAGTGATACAGAAAAGGTAAAGACAGGGGAGTCAGAGCATACCAGCATGGAAAAATTACTCAAAAACAAAAGCTACAAGAGAAGACAAAAGGTACAAAGAACTATAAAATAGCCAGAAAACAATAAGATAGCCTTAGTAAGTTGTTACCTATCAACAATTACTCTTAATGTAAATGAATTCTACAACTGTCTCTTATATGCACTATATAGTTGGGTTTCATTTTTTTATCCATCCAGCTACTCTGTGCCTTTTGATTGTAGACTAATAGCCATTTGCAGAGTATACCATCCCACAGCAACAAAATACCTCTCACATGCACACAGAGTGTTTTCTAGGATATACAGCGTGATTGATCATAAATAGGTCTTAGGAAATTTTAGAAGATTGATATACATGTGTATACCTATAGCTAATTCATGTTAATATTTGACAGAATGACAAAATTCTGTAAAGCAGTTATCCCTCAATTAAAAAGAAAATCCTCAAATAAATAAATTTTTTTGAAAAAAAATTTCTAAAGATTGAAATCATTCCAAGTGACTTGCTTTCATATCGTGTGAAACTATAAATCAATCACAGGAGAAATCTGGAAATCTCAGCAATATACGGGAATTAAACAACACGCTCCTGGAATACCCAGTGTGTCAATGAAGAAACTTTTTAAAAGTTTGACATAAACATAAAAAACACACAATGTACAAAAAAATACTGGCTAGAGCAAAAACAATTCTAGGAGAGAAATTCTTATTTTTATTGAAGTTTAGTTGATTTACAATGTTGTGTTAGTGTCTGATGTATAGCTGAGTAATTCAGATAGTTATATATATAAATATGGATATATTCTTTTTCAGGTTCTTTTCCATTATGGTTTATTACAAGATAATGAATATAATTCCCCATGCTATACAGTAGGATCTTACTGTTTATCTATTTTATTTTTTTTAATTTTGGCCTCTTTTTATTGATTTTTTACTTATTTATTTTTCATCCAGCTTTATTCTTCAGGACAAGTGGGCCTACCATTGCAACAGCCTCTCTTGTTGCAGAGCACTGGCTCTGGGCACATGCACTCCAGAGTGCTGGCTCGTAATTGGACATACTAGTCCAGCTGCTATATGGCACATGGGATCTTCCTGGGCCAGGGATCAAACTAGCACCCCCTTTTACTGCAAGGTGGACTCTTTACCCACTGGGCCACCAAGAAACCCTATCTATTTTAATATCATATTTTTATATATGCTAATCTCAAACTCCTAATTTATCCCCCATCTTCTTTCTTTTTTGGTGACTGTAAGTTTGTTTTTTAAGTCCATGAGTCTGTTTTTGTAAACTTTATCATATTTTAGATTCCACATATAAGTGATATCATATGATATTTTTCTTTCTGTTTGACTTGCTTCACTAGTACCATAATCCCTGTATCCATCCATGATCTGGCAAATGGTTTTATTTCATTCTTTTTATGGCTCAGTAGTGTTCCATTTTAGGCTTTCCTGGTGGGTTAGTGGTAAAGAATCCACCAGCCAATGCAGGACACATGGGTTCAGTCCCTCGGTCAAGATGATCCCCTGGAAAAAGAAATGGCAACCCAGTAGTCTTGCCTGGAAAATCCCATGGACAGAGGAGCCTAGCTGGCTATAGCCTATGGGGTTGCAAAACAGTCAGACATAACCTAGCTACTGAACAAAGATAACAATATCCTATTGTATTTATATACCATATGGCAAATAAATGGGGGAGAGAATGGAAACCGTGACAGACTTCATTTTCCTGGACTCCCAAATCACTGTGAATGATGAGCAATGGAAAACTACCCTGAATAAAGCAGAGACATCACTTTGATTTTTATTGAAGTTTAGTTGATTTACAATGTTGTGTTAGTGTCTGATGTATAGCTGAGTAATTCAGATAGTTATATATATAAATATGGATATATTCTTTTTCAGGTTCTTTTCCATTATGGTTTATTACAAGATAATGAATATAATTCCCCATGCTATACAGTAGGATCTTACTGTTTATCTATTTTATTTTTTTTAATTTTGGCCTCTTTTTATTGATTTTTTACTTATTTATTTTTCATCCAGCTTTATTCTTCAGGACAAGTGGGCCTACCATTGCAACAGCCTCTCTTGTTGCAGAGCACTGGCTCTGGGCACATGCACTCCAGAGTGCTGGCTCGTAATTGGACATACTAGTCCAGCTGCTATATGGCACATGGGATCTTCCTGGGCCAGGGATCAAACTAGCACCCCTTATACTGCAAGGTGGACTCTTTACCCACTGGGCCACCAAGAAACCCTATCTATTTTAATATCATATTTTTATATATGCTAATCTCAAACTCCTAATTTATCCCCCATCTTCTTTCTTTTTTGGTGACTGTAAGTTTGTTTTTTAAGTCCATGAGTCTGTTTTTGTAAACTTTATCATATTTTAGATTCCACATATAAGTGATATCATATGATATTTTTCTTTCTGTTTGACTTGCTTCACTAGTACCATAATCCCTGTATCCATCCATGATCTGGCAAATGGTTTTATTTCATTCTTTTTATGGCTCAGTAGTGTTCCATTTTAGGCTTTCCTGGTGGGTTAGTGGTAAAGAATCCACCAGCCAATGCAGGACACATGGGTTCAGTCCCTCGGTCAAGATGATCCCCTGGAAAAAGAAATGGCAACCCAGTAGTCTTGCCTGGAAAATCCCATGGACAGAGGAGCCTAGCTGGCTATAGCCTATGGGGTTGCAAAACAGTCAGACATAACCTAGCTACTGAACAAAGATAACAATATCCTATTGTATTTATATACCATATGGCAAATAAATGGGGGAGAGAATGGAAACCGTGACAGACTTCATTTTCCTGGACTCCCAAATCACTGTGAATGATGACTGCAGCCATGAAATTAGAAAACACCTGTTCCTTGGAAGAAAAGCTATGACTAACCTAAACAGTGTAATAAAAAGCAGAGACATCACTTTGCAGACAAAGGCCCATGTAGTCAAAGCTATGGTTTTTCCAGACATCACATATAGATACAAAAGTTGGTACATAAAGATGGCTAAGCACCAAATTGATGCTTTCAAACAGTGATCCCCAAGGAGACTCTCGCAAGTCCCTTGGACTGCAAGGAGATCACACGAACCAATCCTAAAGGAAGTCAGCCCTGAATATTCATTGGAAAGACTGATGCTGAAGATGAAGCTCTAATATTTTGGCCATCTCATGTGAAGAGCCAACTCATTAGAAGAGATGCTGATGCTGAGAAGGACTGAACACAAGAGGAGAAGAGGGCGACAGGATGAGATGGTTGGATGGCATCATCGACTCAAAGGACAGAGTTTGAACAAATTCCAGGAGATACTGAAGGACAAAGAAGCATGGCATGCTGCAGTTCATGGAGTCACAAAGAGTTGGCCATGACTGAGCGACTGAACAGGATATATAGCTAGTAGTGGGACTGCTGGGTCATATGGTAGTTTTGTGCCCAGTTTTTAAAGAAATCTCCATAATGTCCTCCATAGTGGCTGTATCAATTTAAATTCCAGCACCAATCCAAGTGGATTCCCTTGTTTGCACATCCTCTGCAGCATTTATTGTTTGTAGGTATTTTGATGATGGCCATTCTGACCTGTGTGAGGTGATACCTTATTGTAGTTTTGATTTTCATATCTCTAACAATGAGCAGTGTTGAACCATCTTTTCATGTGTTTTATGGCCATCTGTGTGTCTCCTGTGTTTCAATATCTGTTTAGCACTTTTGCCCATTTTTTGATTGGGTTGTCTGTTTTTCTGATATTGAGCTGCATGAGCTGCTTGTATATTTTGGAGAATAATCCTTTGTCAGTTGCTTAATTTGCAGTTATTTTTTTCCCATTCTGAGTGTTCTTTTCATTTTGTATACAGTTTCCTTTGCTATGCAAACATTTTTAAGTTTAATTACATCCCAGATCCACATAGTTCAAACCAGTTTGAGTTGCTTCAAGAATCAGAAAAAAAGAAAAAAGAAAAATCAAGTGTTCCATTTGTCAAAATAGATGAATAAACGTTTAGATCTGTGTGCTAGATTTAAAAGACTTGACATCCCAGCATTTTCAGCTGCCAAGGGCTCCTGACCTCGTCACAGCATGTACCAGATAGAGACAGTACAACAATGGGTTAGGACAGAAGATCACAGGATCAAAAAGTTACTCTGTGGTTGCCGGGTTTGAACCCATAGAGATGCAGTCAAGCTGAAGGATGCCTCTGCTCTCCCTCTCCTTCTCAGCTGTATCTCTTCCCTTGCTTTTTCTGTGACTGACTCCTTTTCTTTCTTTCTTATTTTTGTTTTTATTTATTTATTTATCTTAATTGATTGATTGCTTTACTGTACTGGTTTGATGCTTGTAATACATCAACCTAAATTACCCATAGGTATACATATGTCCCCTCCCTCTTGAATCTCTCTCTCCCTCCACCCATTTCCACTCCTCTAGATTATTGCAGAGCCCCAGTTTGAGTTTCCTGAGTCATACAGCAAATTCCCATTAGCTCTCTGTTTACATATGTTAGAGTGTATGCATCCATGCTATATGTCCATGACTCCTTCCTTTACTCATGGATTATTCTCTGTCCCAAATCCTTCTAAGCCTTATCCATTGACAAATCAAAAAGGTATATATACCTTATATATTTATATCTTTATATGTTTATGGAGAGAGAGAGACATGTATGTTTGAATATAGGCAAGTTCATAGGGAATAAGCAACAATTGTTGCTTCTAAAGAGAATTCAGGGATGGAGTAACTAGGAGGGAAGAAGACATATATTTTCAATGTACAACCTCCATTTACATTGTCTGTTTACCTTATATAAGTATTACTTAGTCAAAATACTTTTACTTGTTGGCTGTATCAAATTATATTCCCACCAATAGTGAAATAGGGTTCCTCTTCTCCACATACTCTCCAGAATTTATTTTTTGTAGCCCCAAATTATTTATCATTGAAATATTAAATATTAAAACATTTTAATAATATGTAATATTCTTTTTAAATGAAAATGAAAGAACAATTCATTTTTTCTCAAGATTAAGCAGAGTTTCAGAAAGATGAAGTGATATGCTACAGTTCATGCGGAAGTTGCAGAAAGAGCTGATAGCTAGATAAAAAAGTTCCAGCAGGAAAAGAACAAGATTTATTAAGTGCCTGGCATAGAATTCTCTCAAAAACCCCATGAAGTCAAGATCATGGGGGATTAATGCCTTTAATTAATTAAAGGCATTGTCATTTACTCAAAGTCTCACAACTATCAGTTCCTGCCTGAGCTTACCAGTTGATTCAAAAACAACTCCAGGATATGCCTCACAAATTGCTGTGTTCTCCACTACCTTCTGAATGTGGCTTAGTCACCGGAAACTCAAGCCACACATCCAACAGTCTCCTGTTGGGTATAAAATTCAGTTCCCCTTCACCCCAACACTCTCGGTTTTATAACTTCACCTCTATGGTATGTGTGATGCACGTGTGTGCACGCTCAGTCACTCAGTCATGTCTGAGGCTGTGCTACACTATGGACTGTAGCCTGGCAGGCTCCTTTGTTCATGGAACTTGCCAGGCAAGAATACTGCAGTGGGTTAGCATCTCTTTCTCCAGGCTATCTTCCTGACCCAAGTGTTGAACCTGCATCTCCTGCCTTGGAGGTGGATTCTTTTCCACTTAGACCCTGGGGAAACTTTGGGCTGTATCAAACTAAGTGGCAAAATTAGCCACTCATTCAAAGTTCCCTTTTTCCTAAAGGAAAAGAACCTTCCCAAGGAAACGCTCACATGACAACTTCTCTCCTCAGCATTTAACATGTCAATGCTTTTGCAAAGAATCCTTTTAATTTTTTTTTAGAAATCACATAGATCCAAGTGTTCTGATGGATTCTCTACCAGTTTGCCAATGTTATCATTTATAAACTAGTGGAGCTGAATTCTCTCTTTCCCATTCATGCCTGCATGAGAACGTCAGTGTAATCTGCCTTAAACTTCTGTGGAAATGGCCTCTTTAATAATTAGCTGCTTAGTGCTACCTTGGTAACTAACTAGATCCCCAAATTATTTACTCCGCTTTTAGAATTTACCAAAAAAACATTTTTGTAATATTCTTTTTAAATGAAAATGAAAGAACAATTCATTTTTTCTCAAGATTAAGCAGAGTTTCAGAAAGATGAAGTGATATGCTACAGTTCATGCGGAAGTTGCAGAAAGAGCTGATAGCTAGATAAAAAAGTTCCAGCAGGAAAAGAACAAGATTTATTAAGTGCCTGGCATAGAATTCTCTCAAAAACCCCATGAAGTCAAGATCATGGGGGATTAATGCCTTTAATTAATTAAAGGCATTGTCATTTACTCAAAGTCTCACAACTATCAGTTCCTGCCTGAGCTTACCAGTTGATTCAAAAACAACTCCAGGATATGCCTCACAAATTGCTGTGTTCTCCACTACCTTCTGAATGTGGCTTAGTCACCGGAAACTCAAGCCACACATCCAACAGTCTCCTGTTGGGTATAAAATTCAGTTCCCCTTCACCCCAACACTCTCGGTTTTATAACTTCACCTCTATGGTATGTGTGATGCACGTGTGTGCACGCTCAGTCACTCAGTCATGTCTGAGGCTGTGCTACACTATGGACTGTAGCCTGGCAGGCTCCTTTGTTCATGGAACTTGCCAGGCAAGAATACTGCAGTGGGTTAGCATCTCTTTCTCCAGGCTATCTTCCTGACCCAAGTGTTGAACCTGCATCTCCTGCCTTGGAGGTGGATTCTTTTCACTTAGACCCTGGGGAAACTTTGGGCTGTATCAAACTAAGTGGCAAAATTAGCCACTCATTCAAAGTTCCCTTTTTCCTAAAGGAAAAGAACCTTCCCAAGGAAACGCTCACATGACAACTTCTCTCCTCAGCATTTAACATGTCAATGCTTTTGCAAAGAATCCTTTTAATTTTTTTTTAGAAATCACATAGATCCAAGTGTTCTGATGGATTCTCTACCAGTTTGCCAATGTTATCATTTATAAACTAGTGGAGCTGAATTCTCTCTTTCCCATTCATGCCTGCATGAGAACGTCAGTGTAATCTGCCTTAAACTTCTGTGGAAATGGCCTCTTTTAATAATTAGCTGCTTAGTGCTACCTTGGTAACTAACTAGATCCCCAAATTATTTACTCCGCTTTTAGAATTTACAGACTCTTAAGTAATCTATACTGAGTCACAGATTTGTCCACCACAGCTAAAACACCCAAACAAATCCTTAGAAAAAACTGTTCTGACTCTCTTAATCTTGAAATAATGTATGAAATTTTCTGACCCAGCATCTTTATAACCCTCATACCCACCGAGGCCCTAAATCACTAGGCTGGCTGCCTCAGCTTCCATACGTACTCAGGAATTACCATGCTTTATCTGCTATTTAGGAGCTATGTACTTGCCACACATCCACCAGAATTTTAACACAACTCTCATATCACATGAATAGGATCAAGTTCAGTAAACATTTGCATCCTACATTCTTTTATGTATTGAGAGGTTACATTAAATTAGTATAAATGGAATCAAATTTTAATATACCAATATGTCATAGTTTCAAAATTAAATCTGCAGGGGCAAGAGGGAAATGAAGCAAGAACACAGGGCATTCAGGAAAATGACTAGATTGGAATTCAAGGACTGGATTCTAGCCGCAGTTGTAGCACTAGTTATTTGCACGGCCCTGGAAAACATATTTCTAAGTGTCTAACACCTGTTCAATGAAGAGTTATTATTAAATGATTTATAAGACCCATTCAATATTCAGTGACCTATAATTACAGAAAAATTTACATTAAGTAATTTTGAAATCATCAAGGTAGTTCAAGGGACAATGAAAATAGATCTAAAGTAAATACTCAACCAGACACAGGACTTAAAATTCTCCTGCTATCCAAGAGAGGAAAAGAACCTTCCCAAGGAAACGCTCACATGACAACTTCTCTCCTCAGCATTTAACATGTCAATGCTTTTGCAAAGAATCCTTTTAATTTTTTAGAAATCACATAGATCCAAGTGTTCTGATGGATTCTCTACCAGTTTGCCAATGTTATCATTTATAAACTAGTGGAGCTGAATTCTCTCTTTCCCATTCATGCCTGCATGAGAACGTCAGTGTAATCTGCCTTAAACTTCTGTGGAAATGGCCTCTTTTAATAATTAGCTGCTTAGTGCTACCTTGGTAACTAACTAGATCCCCAAATTATTTACTCCGCTTTTAGAATTTACAGACTCTTAAGTAATCTATACTGAGTCACAGATTTGTCCACCACAGCTAAAACACCCAAACAAATCCTTAGAAAAAACTGTTCTGACTCTCTTAATCTTGAAATAATGTATGAAATTTTCTGACCCAGCATCTTTATAACCCTCATACCCACCGAGGCCCTAAATCACTAGGCTGGCTGCCTCAGCTTCCATACGTACTCAGGAATTACCATGCTTTATCTGCTATTTAGGAGCTATGTACTTGCCACACATCCACCAGAATTTTAACACAACTCTCATATCACATGAATAGGATCAAGTTCAGTAAACATTTGCATCCTACATTCTTTTATGTATTGAGAGGTTACATTAAATTAGTATAAATGGAATCAAATTTTAATATACCAATATGTCATAGTTTCAAAATTAAATCTGCAGGGGCAAGAGGGAAATGAAGCAAGAACACAGGGCATTCAGGAAAATGACTAGATTGGAATTCAAGGACTGGATTCTAGCCGCAGTTGTAGCACTAGTTATTTGCACGGCCCTGGAAAACATATTTCTAAGTGTCTAACACCTGTTCAATGAAGAGTTATTATTAAATGATTTATAAGACCCATTCAATATTCAGTGACCTATAATTACAGAAAAATTTACATTAAGTAATTTTGAAATCATCAAGGTAGTTCAAGGGACAATGAAAATAGATCTAAAGTAAATACTCAACCAGACACAGGACTTAAAATTCTCCTGCTATCCAAGAGAGGAAAAACTGGAAATTGCCTCCTTCATTGAAAATCCATGCACTAATTAAACAAGACACTATATCTTCTTCTCAAGTATTACTCCATTCTCAAGAAAATACTTTTCTTCCCAGAGTTTTCTTCAAGGCAACTTTGACATCCTTGTTCCTCAAACTATAGATCAGTGGGTTTAACATGGGCACCACAATGGTGTAGAACAAGGAAGACATTTTCCCTTGGTCAAGGGGCAAAACAGAAGGTGATTTAAGATACATGAAAGCCCCAGAACCAAAGAAGAGAGAAACCACAATTATATGAGAGCTGCACGTACTGAAAGCTTTGGCCCTG
Source organism: Tragulus kanchil (assembly GCA_022376925.1). NCBI lineage: Eukaryota > Metazoa > Chordata > Mammalia > Artiodactyla > Tragulidae > Tragulus > Tragulus kanchil. Next base: position 153,703,287 of record JAIOJX010000006.1, read on the forward strand.
CCCTCAGAGGAGTGAATGTGGAGAATGCTGGAGAGGATTAGAGCATAGGAGATGGAGATGGTGATGATGGGTATTGCAATGTCAATGGCCACAACTATGAAGACCACCAGCTCATGCACATAAGAACTGTTGCAGGAGAGCTCAAGGAGAGGAAGGATGTCACACATGAAATGATTAATAAGGTTGTCCGCACAGAAGGTCAGACTTGCTATGTTTCCTGTGTGTGCTATGGCCTCTGAAACTCCCATCCCATAGACTCCCAACAAAAGGAGTAAACACACCTTAGGAGACATGGTGACTGTGTACACCAGTGGCTTACAGATGGCAACGTAGCGGTCATACGCCATCGCTGACAGAATGAAGGACTCAGAGACGACAAAGAAACAGAAGAAAAAGAGTTGAGTTAAACACCCTGCATACAAGATGATGTTCTTCTTTGAGACAAAGCTCATGAGCATTTTGGGAGTGATGGTAGTGAAGTAACAGAGGTCTATTAGGGAGAGGTTGAAGAGGAAGAAGTACATGGGGGTGTGCAGGTGAGAGTTCAACCCAATCAGCGTGATTAAGCCCAGGTTCCCCACCACCGTGACCATGTAGAAGCTGAGAAACAGGAAGAAGAGAGGGATCTGGAGTCCTGGCTGGTTTGTTAAGCCTGCGAGAATGAACTCTGTCACAGAAGAGTTCTCAGCTGCCATTCTCCCTGGAGAAAAGGCAGTCCCTGGGAAAAGAAAAAAGAACCACTTAGAAACAACACCAGTACTGCCCTCCCCGTCAGTACTCACTGCCGGTTCCTGAGAATGGGTTCCACCCAGATATTTGAGGTTTAGTGTGGAAGGAAGGTTTTTACTATTTGCTATGAATCTACCTTTATAGCCCCAGTGTTTTCTCCTTCCAGAGAACAGTAATAAGCTAGACCTTGCCTCCCGAGTGAGAATTGGCACTTTATGAGAAAGCAGAAATTTAATCATACTCCAGTTCATTCAAAGATTAAGTCAATTTCTTTTTATATCTTTAAGTCAGTCTATTTTCTTTGTCCCCTCTCTCCTGCCTCTGCCTCAGTGACTGATATGGGGGCCTCTTCCCTTCCAAGAGTCCTGACTGGCAGAAGACACTGAGACTGAAATCTCCCACCTTTGGATCACTGCTGTCGAATCAAGGAGAGCTCATATTTTTCCAAAACCTCCTAACTTGGACACTTTGAAGTTAATGATACTTGTTTCAAGCTATCAAGTATGGTTGTGTACAAAGAGCTCTGTGATAATATGCAAGGCTACGTACTAAGAACTATGTGATGATACAATTATCCCCATTTTTCAGGTGAGACAACTGAATTAAGTAACTCACCCAAAACTCAGTCCAAAAACAACTGAGTAGCATCTAGAAGGTGAACTTGGGCAGTCCAGCTCTCACAGTTTGCACTGGTAACCACTGTGTTCCGTGACTGACCAGGGTCAGGCAGGTATTCACCTTCCTTTAGTTTAGAGCTGTAATGCTGTGCTCCAGTCTCTTGTCCACAGTGGGCCTGGGACAGAAAATGACCACAGTGAATAGAAGAGGACAGCTTCGCGTTCAGAACTCTCTCCTCCCAGGCTGGCCCAAAGGGTCAGAATTTTTCATTTATCTTATATCCCTTTTCACCTTGAAGAGCATGATTTCCAATTATTGATTTGCCCCAAAGCCCTTCCAGCCCGAGGAAGGAGAGAGTGCCTTTTCCTAACTAGTAGATATAAGGCAACAGAGTTTTCTTACGATTGCAGTTCTCAGTGACTTGATTTTTACAGCAGAGATTCCCTCAAGAACCATTCCTGAGAGATTATTGTCCCAAGGGAAGAAAAATTTGTTTTTACCTTTGATATTGCTTAATTTGGCTTCTAGAGATAGTTCTTTCAACAAACATTGATGTAGTACAATTAAGAGAAAAATCATTGTGATAAAAATTACTGTCATTACTATTTCTTGATTACCCAATACTGTGCCTGGCACAGCTCCTTTACACTGAGTTCTGACTGCTAATATCCAAAGCCCCGTACATATATATTCTTATTTATTTGTCATAACAATGATTTTCATTTTAAAGGTACGTTGCTCACAGAGACAATGTGTTCCAGAACCCACATGCTCTTTCTGTCTAAACCTAGCTCCTATTTTGTAAACATTTGCTAAACTTCCTCCTCATGAGAGCTACTAAAATCCATTAAAGCAGGGTCCCTGTCTTCTCTGTTCTGTCAATCTCTTGGAAAATAAGAAATAAATATGCCATGACTTTAATAAAAGCAAGAAGGGAATATATCAAGTAAAGATTAACACCAAGGGCTGTGTATACTCTTGTAATTTGGGGTGTGTACATGCTAAATCGCTTCAGTCATATCCAACTCTTTGCGAGTCTATAGACTGTAGCCCACCAGACTTCTCTGTCCTTGGGATTCTCCAGGCAAGAGTAGTGGAGTGGGTTGTCATACCCTTCTCCAGGGGATCTTCCCAACCCAGGGAGCAAACCCCCATCTGTTATGTCTTCCGCATTGTCAGCTAGGTTCTTTACCATGCGTGTCATCTGGGAAGCCATAGTTTAGGGTAGAACACTCAATAATTTATTAATATTTCAGTGTATTTCAGGAACAACTGCACTGTATCCAACTCTAACAAGAAGATTTCTGTAATTCCTTGCCTTTATCTTCTCATGGGATGTAAGCTTAATGGTAACAAAGAATCTCTATCAGGTAATTGCTCTTAGCTTCTGCTGGGAGCAGCCTTTCTCTGAATTAAAACTCTCTCTGGCTATCCATGCCTCTCATCCACTTTTCTGGATTGTTCCTCTCTACTGACTTTCTAGCTTCTCAAGCTTTCAGGCTAAATCCTGGTAGGTCAGATTCCCAGTGCAATGATACCTCCAAATTTCTTCTTCCTCTTTGGTTTACTTTTCTCTTTGTCTTCTACTCTTCCGTACAAACTTCTGCCTTGTCAGAAATTGTTTAGCCTTTGTTGTGATCTTTCAATCTTTTCTTTCTTTAATATCAAGCCTACACACTCGTAGAATTTTGACCTGAAAGACTCAGGAAATTATCACACCCTGTACTTCAGAAGTCTGGCTAAGCACCATAATTAGCTAGAATGTTTATTAAAAAGAAATTCTTAGACAAGTGAAGGAAGATTAAACGTACAAACTTCCAGTTGCAAAATAAATGAGTAATGGGTAGGAAGTGTACAGTGTGGGGAATATACTCAATAGCTGCATAGTATCTTTGGATGGTGACATATTATAACTTGGCTTAATATAGTGATCATTTTTAAATGTCTAGAAATATCAAATCACTGAGTGGTATAACAGGAACTAACACAAGGTTGTTGGTCAGTTACACTTCCAAAACCAGCAAACTCAGAGAAACAGATCAGATGTATGGTTATCAGAGAAAGGGTTGGGACCAGGGTTCGAGGTAGAGTTGGATAAAGACAATCAAAAAGTAAAAAGTTCCAATTATATGTGGAGTAAATATTAGGAATATAATGTACAGCATGAGAAATATAATTAACACAGCTGTAAGTTATATATGAAAGTTAAGAGATTAAATCCTGAGAGGTCTCATCACAAAAAAATTTTTTTCCTATTTCATTAATGTCATATCTATATGAGATGATAAGTACCTATAAGTGATGACAAATTATCACTAATCTCATTGTGATAATCATTTCATGATGTATGTAAGCCAAATAATTATACTGTATACCTTAAAATTATGCAGTACTGTATATCAACTCTATCTCAATAAAACTGAAAGAAGAAAGAAAAGAAAAATTCTGAGCCCCACCCACATCTTCTGAATCAGCATGTCTATAAGCATAAACGGCAGTCATATTTAAAAATCTTCCCTAGCGATTCCAACTTAGAAATCCACAGAAATGGTATTTAGCCACATCTTTAAACAGAGACACAGAGAAGATCCAATGGAGTAAAGCCACTTGCCCTAATGGAGTAAAATCAGAGGGCACTTCTTCATCTTCTTCTTTCAATTTTTTTACTTTTCTCTTTGTCTTCTACTCTTCCGTACAAACTTCTGCCTTGTCAGAAATTGTTTAGCCTTTGTTGTGATCTTTCAATCTTTTCTTTCTTTAATATCAAGCCTACACACTCGTAGAATTTTGACCTGAAAGACTCAGGAAATTATCACACCCTGTACTTCAGAAGTCTGGCTAAGCACCATAATTAGCTAGAATGTTTATTAAAAAGAAATTCTTAGACAAGTGAAGGAAGATTAAACGTACAAACTTCCAGTTGCAAAATAAATGAGTAATGGGTAGGAAGTGTACAGTGTGGGGAATATACTCAATAGCTGCATAGTATCTTTGGATGGTGACATATTATAACTTGGCTTAATATAGTGATCATTTTTAAATGTCTAGAAATATCAAATCACTGAGTGGTATAACAGGAACTAACACAAGGTTGTTGGTCAGTTACACTTCCAAAACCAGCAAACTCAGAGAAACAGATCAGATGTATGGTTATCAGAGAAAGGGTTGGGACCAGGGTTCGAGGTAGAGTTGGATAAAGACAATCAAAAAGTAAAAAGTTCCAATTATATGTGGAGTAAATATTAGGAATATAATGTACAGCATGAGAAATATAATTAACACAGCTGTAAGTTATATATGAAAGTTAAGAGATTAAATCCTGAGAGGTCTCATCACAAAAAAATTTTTTTCCTATTTCATTAATGTCATATCTATATGAGATGATAAGTACCTATAAGTGATGACAAATTATCACTAATCTCATTGTGATAATCATTTCATGATGTATGTAAGCCAAATAATTATACTGTATACCTTAAAATTATGCAGTACTGTATATCAACTCTATCTCAATAAAACTGAAAGAAGAAAGAAAAGAAAAATTCTGAGCCCCACCCACATCTTCTGAATCAGCATGTCTATAAGCATAAACGGCAGTCATATTTAAAAATCTTCCCTAGCGATTCCAACTTAGAAATCCACAGAAATGGTATTTAGCCACATCTTATAAACAGAGACACAGAGAAGATCCAATGGAGTAAAGCCACTTGCCCTAATGGAGTGAAGCCACATGATCTAGTTCATGGTTTCCAGGCTCTTCTGGTCCATGTTCCAATATCACCTTCAGTTTGGCTGGCACACTAAGAATACATAATTAAGAAGTAAGCAGTCAGACCTCTGATTTCAACTATAACAGAATAGCTATTATCACACCCTGTGACCATAAACAACTATAAGACTGGAAATAATATAAAGCAACTATCTGAAGGCTTTGGGGAACAGCACAGGAATGAAATTCTTGAGAGAAGGCAAGAAAGATGACTAGCACATTCACCCTACCTTTCTCCCTATGGGCAGTTTCCAAACCCAGCAAAGTGAAGTGGAGCCCAAGAAAATGACAAAATGTTCTATTACAGAATAAAGAATATCAGTGCTCAAGGATGCTAAAACAGCTGAAATTCATGGGGCGAATTATGGATAAGTAGAAGACAAAGATAAAGACCTTCAGGCATCTACATACCAGGAATTAAGATGGCCTCTGAAACCCATACTTTTGAAGTAAAAACTTAGTCTTCATGCTAAGGGCAAAACTGAACTGGATCCATCTTAGCAAAAGCTGAATTCAGATCTCAGCAAAGATCAAGATGATCTGCTAGTAAACTAATCTCATCCAAGGACAAACTCCAACACTCTGTAGAGAAGAATAACACAATCCACAGTCTCTACACTATATTCATAATGTCCCTTATCATAAAATGAAAAATTACCCTGAACACAAAATGACAGGAAATTATGATCCATAATCAAAAGGAAAAAAACAGAGCAACAATATGATCTAGCAATCCTACTCCTGGGCATATATCCAGAGAAAACCATAATTTAAGGTGTTCGATGCAGCACTATTTAGAATGGCCAGGACATGGAAGCAACCTAAATGTCCATCAAGAATGGATAAAGAAGGGGCTTCCCTGGTGGTCCAGTGGGTGAGGACACCGCCTTGCAGTGCAAGGGACGCCGGTTCGATCCCTGGCCTGGGAAGATCGCACATGCCGCAGAGCGGCTGGACGGATGTGTCCAATTACCGAGCCGGAGCTCTGGAGCGCATGCGCCCAGAGCCGATGCTCTGCGACGACAGAGGCCACTGTGATGAGAGGCCCACACGGGCCAAAGAACGAAGATGGATGAAAACAGATAAATGAAAGACCAACAGAAGTGGCCCGCCAGCCCCCTCCCTCCCCAACCCGCCCCCCACCAAATAAATAAATAATAAATATTAAAAAAAAAGAATGGCTAAAGAAGATGTTCAAGATATTCAATGGAATATTAGCAATATAAAGAATGAAATAATGCCATTTGCAGCAACATGGATGGACCTGGAGATTGTCATACTGAGTGAAATACATCAGACAGAGAAAGATAAATATCCTATGATGCTCTTTATGTGTGTGGTAAAATGAGCTTATTTATAAAATAGCAACAGAGTCACAGGTGTAGAAAACAAGCTTGTGATTACCAGAGGGGAAGTGGAGGGGGAGATAAACTGGGAGATTGGGGTTGACATATATACACACTGCTGCATATAAAATAGATAAGAAGGATCTACTGTATAGTATAGGGAACACTTCTTAATACTCTGTAAAGACCTATATGGGAAAAGAATCTAAAACAGAGGGTTACACATAAATATATGATTCGCTTTGCATACACCTGAATCTAACACAACATTGTAAGTCAACCAGACTCCAATAAAAATTTCAAAAGAAGCAGGAAAATATGACTCATAAAAAAAGTTTAAAAATCAGTAAAATCAGATTCACATATGAACTGAATGTTGCATTCACCAAAGGCTTTAAAATATCTTCTATAATTATTTAGTATTTAAATTTAGTTGAAAGAAATACAAAATTGACTAACAGATAGCAAATTCCAACAGATTTGTAAAAACAGTAAAGGATATTTTCCCAAAAAAGATGAAACTATATAAAATAATATTGAAAATAATTCATTAGGTTAACTTAATGATAGGCTCAGCACAACCAAAAAAAGGATTGTTAAAGGCAAAACAGATCAGTGGAAATTATCATACCAAAATAGAGATAGGAAAACAATTAAGAGCACAACAGCCATAATCTTTAAAACAATGCCAACACATGTGTAATTGGAGCTTCAAAAGGTGAGTTAGGTGAGAACTGGGGTATACAGAATATTTTTTACAGATTATAGATGAAAATTTTCCCAATTTGATGACATAATGAACAAAATTAAAAATAAGGGCTTCCCTGGTGGTCCAGTGGGTAAAGAGTCCGCCTTACAATGCAAGGTGCACCAGTTTGATCCCTGGTCCGGGAAGATCCCATGTGCCCTGGAGCAGCTGGGCCTGTGTGTCCAATTACGAGCCTGAGCTCTGGAGCACTTGTGTCCAGAGCCCATGCTCTGCAACAAGAGAGGCCACTACAATGGTAGACCCACACATGCCAAAGAATAAAGATGGATGAAAATAAATAAATAAATAATAAAATAAATGTGAAAAGGAAAATACAGGTTGTTGCTACTGTTTAAAAAAAAAAAATCCCAGAATTGGTTTTAGAAGATCTTATTTACAAAGCAGAAATAGAGACACAGACATAGAGATATATCTGGATGTATGGATACCAAGGGGTAGAGATAGATGAATTGGGAGATTGGGATATATACACGATTGATCTATGTCCAAAATAAGTAACTCCTAAGAACCTACTGTATAGCACAGGGATTCTCCTCAGTGCTCCGCAGTGACCTAAATGGGAAAGAAATCCGAAAAAGAGGGGATATATCTATACATGTAGCTGATTCACTTTGCTGTACAGTAGAAACTAAAACACCATGTAAAACAACTATACTCCAATAAAATTTTTAACTGATTAAGATGGCTTTTATGTGATATGCTTTTACCACAACTGAAACTGAAGCAGTATTGAAAAATAAAACAGCCCAGGAAACCATAAGCAATATGAATATAAAATATACCACACCTAAGCGTATCATGCTAATGAAAACCAAAGAAAAGGGAAAAAAGCCTAGAAGCACTCACAGTAAAAGGGACATTGCTTTCAAAGGAGCAAAAAAATTTAACTGACCTGTTATTTAAAGACAGAAGTCAAAGGACAATGAAATAACATTTTCAAAACTGAAGGACAAAAATCAATTTCATATTCTATGTGTGGTAAAATATCCTTTAAAATAAAAAAGGTAAAATTCCAAACAAATAAAAGATGAAAGAATTTGTCACTAGTAAGTCTACACTCAAAAAAATGGGGAAAGATACATGGTTCCTTGCAAACAGAAAAAAGTGTGTAATTGGAGCTTCAGGTGAGAACTGGGGTATACAGAATATTTTTTACAGATTATAGATGAAAATTTTCCCAATTTGATGACATAATGAACAAAATTAAAAATAAGGGCTTCCCTGGTGGTCCAGTGGGTAAAGAGTCCGCCTTACAATGCAAGGTGCACCAGTTTGATCCCTGGTCCGGGAAGATCCCATGTGCCCTGGAGCAGCTGGGCCTGTGTGTCCAATTACGAGCCTGAGCTCTGGAGCACTTGTGTCCAGAGCCCATGCTCTGCAACAAGAGAGGCCACTACAATGGTAGACCCACACATGCCAAAGAATAAAGATGGATGAAAATAAATAAATAAATAATAAAATAAATGTGAAAAGGAAAATACAGGTTGTTGCTACTGTTTAAAAAAAAAAAATCCCAGAATTGGTTTTAGAAGATCTTATTTACAAAGCAGAAATAGAGACACAGACATAGAGATATATCTGGATGTATGGATACCAAGGGGTAGAGATAGATGAATTGGGAGATTGGGATATATACACGATTGATCTATGTCCAAAATAAGTAACTCCTAAGAACCTACTGTATAGCACAGGGATTCTCCTCAGTGCTCCGCAGTGACCTAAATGGGAAAGAAATCCGAAAAAGAGGGGATATATCTATACATGTAGCTGATTCACTTTGCTGTACAGTAGAAACTAAAACACCATGTAAAACAACTATACTCCAATAAAATTTTTAACTGATTAAGATGGCTTTTATGTGATATGCTTTTACCACAACTGAAACTGAAGCAGTATTGAAAAATAAAACAGCCCAGGAAACCATAAGCAATATGAATATAAAATATACCACACCTAAGCGTATCATGCTAATGAAAACCAAAGAAAAGGGAAAAAAGCCTAGAAGCACTCACAGTAAAAGGGACATTGCTTTCAAAGGAGCAAAAAAATTTAACTGACCTGTTATTTAAAGACAGAAGTCAAAGGACAATGAAATAACATTTTCAAAACTGAAGGACAAAAATCAATTTCATATTCTATGTGTGGTAAAATATCCTTTAAAATAAAAAAGAAAAAATTTCAAACAAATAAAAGATGAAAGAATTTGTCACTAGTAAGTCTACACTCAAAAAAAAAATGAGGGACAGGAAGGATACATGGTTCCAGATGAAAGATCAGATCTACAAGAAGAAATGTAGAACACTGGAAATGATACCTGTGTGGGTGCATATAAAAGGCTATTTTTTTAATTTCTCTGAATATTTTGAGAAGTCAGATTACTTCAGCTTATGTTTAAGGTTGGTTGATTTTTTTTATATACAAGTGCTAAAGCAATTCAGTGGGAAAAGAAAGTTCTTAGAGAATGATTCTGCAACACCTAAATCTTAATATACATAAGCAAAAGTGATCCTTGATTCCTGTCTCATAGGAAAAATTAGTCTGAAAAATGCACCAGGAAGGCGCAAAGAGGAATTTAGAATGCTAGGCCTAAACATAATTATTAGCAAATGAATAACCTCTAACAGTCTTTGAATAAGAGAGTGACATTCATTGATTCATTAAACAAATGTCAATTGAGAAACTACTTGCAATATGTTTTTAAAACATTTTAAAATAAATGTTTCAAGCCTCGTTGTTTATGCCTTATGGTGAGTAACTAATAGTGAGTAACAACCATAATGATAGTGACTGACGATGGTGTTGAAGGTGATGACCGAGGTGGTGGTGGCCATGGTGATGGAGTTATTGGTGGTGAATTACTTAAACGGAAATATTAGACTCTAAGTTTCCCAAGCAGAAAGCTGACTTCCCCAATAAAAGGAAAATTAACACACCTGGGAGACAAAAAGAAAAAAAAAAAAAAAAGTGATTCCCAGCACAGGTGTAAAGCAAGGCTCTAATTGCTCCTTTACTGGGAAATTTCAGTCTCAGAAGTGACTGCCTCCCAGGACAAGTTCTGTGCATATACACATAAGCAGACCCCAAGTCTCCCCATCTCAGCGGCCTATTGTATGACGGTGCTGGCCCCTTTGAGTAAATTTCAGACTAGATATAAATAGATACGATCCTCTCATTTCCTGATATTCATTTCCTGGCTGTTGAAACTGAGTCGTCCACTAAAATTTCCAGGAGGCTGTGCTTCATTTTTCTTTAGCACAGATAATTATGAGTTAAAGCAACTATATCAGAAAAATAGTTCTTCCATAAATTCTCGTCTCTCATGCAGGCCAGTTTCAATCATGTGTTTGCCTTCATCTTTAGGTCATTTTTCTTTGTGTGCTGTCTTCTCATTGGCAGCTATCCTGAGCTGCTGATGGACAGAGAACTGGAGGTAACAACAGGAGTGACTGACATCAAGTATTGCATCATGTTTTCCTATTTTATATTATTAGAGAATAATGGAAATAAATAATTAACTCACTGTTGTCTAGGATTTTCCCATCTGCATTGCTCTAAGTAAATAGTGTTCACTCTATACTGCCCTGTGAAGCGCTCTCTAATTTATGGTAAGGATATATTCTAAGTGGATTTTCTGTGTTTCTTAATATTTTAAGAGGTGGAAATTAAACTTTACAGTTTTTGAATCGTGTTGAATGAATTTCCTATCCAAAATATAAAAAAATATATAGATATTTTACAAAGAAAAAAGAGGTGGAAATTAAATAGGAGGGGATATATAAGATACAGTTCGTTTAAAGTGATTGCCACTTTTTTAAAAATTTTATTTATTTATTTACTTTTGGCTGTTCTGGGTTTTCACTGCTGCCACAGGCTTTTCTCTAGTTACAGGGAGTGGGGGCTACTCTCTAGTTGAGGTGAGCAAGCTTCCTGTTGTGGTGACTTCTCTTGTTATGGAACTTAGGCTCTAGGGCACACAGGCTTCAATAGTTGTGGCACATGGGCTCAATAGTTGCGGCTCTGAGGGTATAGAGCACAGGCTCCATAGTTGTGGCTCACGGGCTTAGTTGCTCCGTAGCATGTTGGGTCTTCCCAGATCAGGGATCAAACCCATGTCTCCGCATTGGCAGGCAGACTCTTTACCACTGAGCTACCAGGAGGCCCAAGATAGAATATTTTTAATCTATTGTTGTGACCTACGAAAGTTTTTTTTGCTTGATTGTATTTGAAAGTAGTATCAAAAAAGTCTTAGCTATCTCTGATAATAGTTATCATGAAATTAACGATTGAATCAAACTGAGTCGTCCACTAAAATTTCCAGGAGGCTGTGCTTCATTTTTCTTTAGCACAGATAATTATGAGTTAAAGCAACTATATCAGAAAAATAGTTCTTCCATAAATTCTCGTCTCTCATGCAGGCCAGTTTCAATCATGTGTTTGCCTTCATCTTTAGGTCATTTTTCTTTGTGTGCTGTCTTCTCATTGGCAGCTATCCTGAGCTGCTGATGGACAGAGAACTGGAGGTAACAACAGGAGTGACTGACATCAAGTATTGCATCATGTTTTCCTATTTTATATTATTAGAGAATAATGGAAATAAATAATTAACTCACTGTTGTCTAGGATTTTCCCATCTGCATTGCTCTAAGTAAATAGTGTTCACTCTATACTGCCCTGTGAAGCGCTCTCTAATTTATGGTAAGGATATATTCTAAGTGGATTTTCTGTGTTTCTTAATATTTTAAGAGGTGGAAATTAAACTTTACAGTTTTTGAATCGTGTTGAATGAATTTCCTATCCAAAATATAAAAAAATATATAGATATTTTACAAAGAAAAAAGAGGTGGAAATTAAATAGGAGGATATATAAGATACAGTTCGTTTAAAGTGATTGCCACTTTTTTAAAAATTTTATTTATTTATTTACTTTTGGCTGTTCTGGGTTTTCACTGCTGCCACAGGCTTTTCTCTAGTTACAGGGAGTGGGGGCTACTCTCTAGTTGAGGTGAGCAAGCTTCCTGTTGTGGTGACTTCTCTTGTTGTGGAACTCGGGCTCCCGGGCACACAGACTTCAGTAGTTGCAGCACATGGGCTCAATAGTTGCGGCTCTGAGGCTCTAGAGCACAGGCTCCATAGTTGTGGCTCACGGGCTTAGTTGCTCTGCAGCATGTGGGATCTTCCCAGATCAGGGAGCAAACCCATGTCTCCTGCATTGGCAGGCGAACTCTTTACTACTGAGCTACCAGGGAGGCCCAAGATAGAATATTTTTAATCTATTGTTGTGACCTACGAAAGTTTTTTTTGCTTGATTGTATTTGAAAGTAGTATCAAAAAAGTCTTAGCTATCTCTGATAATAGTTATCATGAAATTAACGATTGAATCACCAATAATTTAACAAGAAGTTTACAATGCCGTGCAACTTTTCTTGTCCTCATACCACCCATCCTAAGGATTTAAAGACTCTTATACCTAGAGAAACATATAGCTGGTGGCAGAGTTACTTTTGTAGTAATTAAGTAAGACAATGCATTTTAAAGGACTTACATTAGAAGTCTTTTAAATATATATATGCTTATACACATGTATAAAATATGCTTATATAGCATATATAGATATGCTCATACACATGTATATATATATATGTGTGCGTGTATGGATACATACACACACACACACATATATATATACACATATAATACTTATATACCCAGGGTCTGGTCTTCTTGCCAAAATACACACCAGGATAAGGGAACATTTGTCAAGAAGGATACCAGGATCGCTCAGCTGGTCCCATAGCTCAAAACTAGTTTAATCAAGCAAAACATGATGTGGCCTTTCAGGGACATCTTCGTTTCTGTCCCCACAGGACACCCAACCAGAGAGGAATGGCTGCAGAAAATCACTCCACAGTGACAGAGTTCATTCTTGGAGGTCTAACCAATCGGCCTGAACTCCAGTTCCCCCTCCTCTTCCTATTCCTCGGGATCTACTCGGTCACCGTGGTGGGGAACCTGGGCATGATCACACTCATTGGTCTGAATGCTCAGCTTCACACCCCCATGTACTATTTCCTCAGCAACCTGTCCCTTGTGGATCTCTGCTACTCCTCTATCATTACCCCGAAGATGCTGGTGAACTTTGTGTCAGAGAAGAACACCATCTCCTATGCAGGGTGCATGTCCCAGCTCTACTTCTTCTTGGTGTTTGTCATTGCAGAGTGTTACATGCTGACCGTGATGGCCTATGACCGCTATGTAGCCATCTGCAGACCTTAGCTCTACAACATCATCATGTCTCAACGAGTCTGCTCCCGGCTGGTGAGTGGAGTCTATGCCATAGGGCATCCAATAGAGACTGGCCTCAAAGTCAGCCCCCATCAGTATTTTTAATCTATTGTTGTGACCTACGAAAGTTTTTTTTGCTTGATTGTATTTGAAAGTAGTATCAAAAAAGTCTTAGCTATCTCTGATAATAGTTATCATGAAATTAACGATTGAATCACCAATAATTTAACAAGAAGTTTACAATGCCGTGCAACTTTTCTTGTCCTCATACCACCCATCCTAAGGATTTAAAGACTCTTATACCTAGAGAAACATATAGCTGGTGGCAGAGTTACTTTTGTAGTAATTAAGTAAGACAATGCATTTTAAAGGACTTACATTAGAAGTCTTTTAAATATATATATGCTTATACACATGTATAAAATATGCTTATATAGCATATATAGATATGCTCATACACATGTATATATATATATGTGTGCGTGTATGGATACATACACACACACACACATATATATATACACATATAATACTTATATACCCAGGGTCTGGTCTTCTTGCCAAAATACACACCAGGATAAGGGAACATTTGTCAAGAAGGATACCAGGATCGCTCAGCTGGTCCCATAGCTCAAAACTAGTTTAATCAAGCAAAACATGATGTGGCCTTTCAGGGACATCTTCGTTTCTGTCCCCACAGGACACCCAACCAGAGAGGAATGGCTGCAGAAAATCACTCCACAGTGACAGAGTTCATTCTTGGAGGTCTAACCAATCGGCCTGAACCCCAAAGTTCCCCTCCTCTTCCTATTCCTCGGGATCTACTCGGTCACCGTGGTGGGGAACCTGGGCATGATCACACTCATTGGTCTGAATGCTCAGCTTCACACCCCCATGTACTATTTCCTCAGCAACCTGTCCCTTGTGGATCTCTGCTACTCCTCTATCATTACCCCGAAGATGCTGGTGAACTTTGTGTCAGAGAAGAACACCATCTCCTATGCAGGGTGCATGTCCCAGCTCTACTTCTTCTTGGTGTTTGTCATTGCAGAGTGTTACATGCTGACCGTGATGGCCTATGACCGCTATGTAGCCATCTGCAGACCTTTGCTCTACAACATCATCATGTCTCAACGAGTCTGCTCCCTGCTGGTGAGTGGAGTCTATGCCATAGGGCTCATTGGCTCAAGCATAGAGACTGGCCTCATGTTGAAACTGTCCTACTGTGAGCCCCTCATCAGTCATTACTTCTGTGACATCCTCCCCCTCATGAAGCTCTCCTGCTCTAGCACCTATGACATTGAGATGGCAGTCTTCCTCCTGGCTGGATTCGACATCATAGTCACCAGCTTAACAGTCCTTGTTTCCTATGCCTTCATCCTATCTAGCATCCTCCGCATCAGCTCCACAGGGGGAAGGGCCAAAGCCTTCAGCACCTGCAGCTCCCACTTTGCAGCCGTGGGGATGTTCTATGGAACGACCGCATTCATGTACTTGAAACCCTCCACCGCCAGTTCCCTGGCCCAAGAGAACATGGCCTCCGTGTTCTACACCACAGTGATCCCCATGCTGAACCCCCTGATCTACAGCTTGAGGAATAAGGAGGTCAAGACTGCCATGCAGAAAACTCTGAGGGGAAAATTATTTTGAAGCAAGTGTTACTATTCTTTCTCAATTTTAAAATAAGTTGTGAGGAATCTCAGAGGGATGCCCTCTGAATGCTCGCCCACCTTGGACGGGAACCAGTCCATTTCTGCATGGCTGATGACTGCTCCTGCCTCCTTCCCTCTTCCTTCCCAGCTTGTCTCTCCTCTCATTTCTGTTTGAATCCAGCTGATTTCTTTTTTTATTATTTGGCACCTATTTCCTTTCCTCTGTCCCTTTGGTACACTCTATTATTTTAATTGTAACTTAATATAAATTTGAAACTTTCACAGACTCATAGATATAGGGAACAAACTAGTGATTATCACCAGGGAGAGGAAAAGAGGGAACACAGGATAGGGGAAGAGGATTAGAAACATGAACTTCTGTGCGTGAAATCAATAGGTAACAAGGATGCATTGTACAGCACAGGCAAACACAGCCATTAGTTTATAGTAGCATTAAATGAAATGAAGTATAAAAATATTGAATCACTTTGTTGTACATCTGAAACATAGTACTGTAAACCAATCACACCTCCATAAAAATTAAAATTTCAGCATTGTTTGAAAGTCAGCCACTTTTTTATTACTTTCTATGTGGAAAATATTACTTAAGTAAATTAGTTCCTACTTTTTGCACTTGGGTGTACCCAAGGCAGAGAGAGGTGGATTGAAAGTCACCACCAGGTGATGCCCAGAGTGTTCCTCACCTAGATTTCCCTCCTCTCCTCCCTCTCACTCCTCTCTCCTGATCTCTACCAAAGGACTTCTACTTTATGCCTTATGTGACTTTCTTAGTAACAATAATAATAATGCCAGCCTCCAACATGTTTTGGGAGGCTGACTCTGAGTTATGCAACTCTTCTAAATGCTTTATATGCATGATTTCAGTTATATCTCACAACTGTTAGGTTCTTTTGTTTTCCCAAGTCACTATGGAAACTTGGTTTAGTAGCTTTTTTAAGATCACCCCACTGGTAAACAAAGACCCTGGATTCAAACCCAAATCTAAGTGTCTCCGGAAATCACGTTCTTGGCTCTCAGATGTCCCCTTTGCTTTAGGCTGGCCTCTCTCTGATCAGCCAATTAAGACTGTCCTAACTGTGCTCTTCCAAATTCAGATGCCTCCTGGAATCGACTCCTCAGATCCCCACCTCTCATTATCTGCATGGCCTCTTCATTTTTGTTGACAGATTCTTCAGTATAACTAAGGAAAGATTAGAGTGGCACTCTAGCTTGCTTGACATTTCACCAGTTTTAGCACTGGAAGCCCTCACACCATGGGAAACCCCTTGGTCTCAGACCAGAATGACTTGCAACTCAGATCGCACATTGCTGCAAAACCTCTTGCCTGCTTCGTTAGCTCAGAGATCTACTGCCAACCTCACCCAGTAAATCCAGCAGCGATGAGGCAGTATTTCTCCCTACTCCTCGTGTTTCATACCAATATCAAGGAAATGTGTTTTAGACTCAGCAACCTGATGTATATATAGTGTAGACATTTTCTCGTCATTTTTAGATAGTTTGGGTATTCTTTTGTATCAGTCAGTGGTTTATTCATTGGAAAATGGTATAACTCTAGTTTTCTCAAGCAGAAGGTATGGTCTTTTTGTAGTCAGGTTGCCCTTGCAAGTGGTTTATTTCAGCATTGTTTGAAAGTCAGCCACTTTTTTATTACTTTCTATGTGGAAAATATTACTTAAGTAAATTAGTTCCTACTTTTTGCACTTGGGTGTACCCAAGGCAGAGAGAGGTGGATTGAAAGTCACCACCAGGTGATGCCCAGAGTGTTCCTCACCTAGATTTCCCTCCTCTCCTCCCTCTCACTCCTCTCTCCTGATCTCTACCAAAGGACTTCTACTTTATGCCTTATGTGACTTTCTTAGTAACAATAATAATAATGCCAGCCTCCAACATGTTTTGGGAGGCTGACTCTGAGTTATGCAACTCTTCTAAATGCTTTATATGCATGATTTCAGTTATATCTCACAACTGTTAGGTTCTTTTGTTTTCCCAAGTCACTATGGAAACTTGGTTTAGTAGCTTTTTTAAGATCACCCCACTGGTAAACAAAGACCCTGGATTCAAACCCAAATCTAAGTGTCTCCGGAAATCACGTTCTTGGCTCTCAGATGTCCCCTTTGCTTTAGGCTGGCCCTCTCTCTGATCAGCCCATTAAGACTGTCCTAACTGTGCTCTTCCAAATTCAGATGCCTCCTGGAATCGACTCCTCAGATCCCCACCTTTCATTATCTGCATGGCCTCTTCATTTTTGTTGACAGATTCTTCAGTATAACTAAGGAAAGATTAGAGTGGCACTCTAGCTTGCTTGACATTTCACCAGTTTTAGCACTGGAAGCCCTCACACCATGGGAAACCCCTTGGTCTCAGACCAGAATGACTTGCAACTCAGATCGCACATTGCTGCAAAACCTCTTGCCTGCTTCGTTAGCTCAGAGATCTACTGCCAACCTCACCCAGTAAATCCAGCAGCGATGAGGCAGTATTTCTCCCTACTCCTCGTGTTTCATACCAATATCAAGGAAATGTGTTTTAGACTCAGCAACCTGATGTATATATAGTGTAGACATTTTCTTGTCATTTTTAGATAGTTTGGGTATTCTTTTGTATCAGTCAGTGGTTTATTCATTGGAAAATGGTATAACTCTAGTTTTCTCAAGCAGAAATGGCATTAATACAGGGAATGACTTGGTAAGTTTTTTGAATGGCTACAGAAAAGGTCAGGTTGCCCTTGCAAGTGACTTCACAGCAGATATGACCTACTAGTCAAGAAGCTCCAACTTCCACAGTAACCAATACTATCTCATTCTGTCAAAATGAATTAAGATATACTTCAAAAATTATACAAGGTGTGAAAGAATAATAAAGCTCAGAAAAATATAATAATTATACAATAACTCAAGAAATTACTAGAATAAAGGGAAAAATGAACATAGAATCTAGTAAGATAATAATGATAACACACACAGTGAAGCAATGGAAAAACAGACATAGAGAACAGACATATGGACATTATGGGGAATGAACAGGGGATGGGAGGCATAGAGGGAGTAATATGGAAACCTATTCCATCATCTGGGAAGAAGATAGCTATTGTCGTTGTGCTATGGAAATAGGGGATCCTGCAGGGGCGCCATATGATGTCTTGGAGGGATGGGATGGGGGGAGTGTGGAATGGGAGTGGAGGAGGGAGGGGGCCAGGGATAGACATATGACTAATCTGGTATTATACATATCTGTAAACAACAAAACTCTGTAAAAGGCACTTCCCTGGTGGTCCAGTGGTTAAGACTCTGGGCTCCCAATCCTGGGGGCCTGGGTTCAAACTCTGGTCAAGGAACTAGATCCCATATGCTGCAACTAAGACCACAACCAGCCAAATTAAAAAAATAAATAAAAATAATAAAAAAGAGAAAACTCTGTAAAAGTAAAGTATAAATAATTATTTTTTTAAAAGATTTTTAAAAAAAAGAAAAATGATTTAAGAAATTAAACTGAATTAGAAGTAATAGAAGAGCCAATAAACACAACAGATGATATTTTAGGAGAAACAGAAGGTGGAGAGAGGGGATTAAAAGAAAAAGGAAGAAGAAATGAAGAAATTTATGGGGAGTAACAAATGTGACCACCAGGCAAAGGAGATGTAATTTTTGGTGAGTAGGAATCACAAGAAGAAAAGTAAAGCAAGTAAATTTTGGGATAGTTTGGGTATTCTTTTGTATCAGTCAGTGGTTTATTCATTGGAAAATGGTATAACTCTAGTTTTCTCAAGCAGAAATGGCATTAATACAGGGAATGACTTGGTAAGTTTTTTGAATGGCTACAGAAAAGGTCAGGTTGCCCTTGCAAGTGACTTCACAGCAGATATGACCTACTAGTCAAGAAGCTCCAACTTCCACAGTAACCAATACTATCTCATTCTGTCAAAATGAATTAAGATATACTTCAAAAATTATACAAGGTGTGAAAGAATAATAAAGCTCAGAAAAATATAATAATTATACAATAACTCAAGAAATTACTAGAATAAAGGGAAAAATGAACATAGAATCTAGTAAGATAATAATGATAACACACACAGTGAAGCAATGGAAAAACAGACATAGAGAACAGACATATGGACATTATGGGGAATGAACAGGGGATGGGAGGCATAGAGGGAGTAATATGGAAACCTATTCCATCATCTGGGAAGAAGATAGCTATTGTCGTTGTGCTATGGAAATAGGGGATCCTGCAGGGGCGCCATATGATGTCTTGGAGGGATGGGATGGGGGGAGTGTGGAATGGGAGTGGAGGAGGGAGGGGGCCAGGGATAGACATATGACTAATCTGGTATTATACATATCTGTAAACAACAAAACTCTGTAAAAGGCACTTCCCTGGTGGTCCAGTGGTTAAGACTCTGGGCTCCCAATCCTGGGGGCCTGGGTTCAAACTCTGGTCAAGGAACTAGATCCCATATGCTGCAACTAAGACCACAACCAGCCAAATTAAAAAAATAAATAAAAATAATAAAAAAGAGAAAACTCTGTAAAAGTAAAGTATAAATAATTATTTTTTTAAAAGATTTTTAAAAAAAAGAAAAATGATTTAAGAAATTAAACTGAATTAGAAGTAATAGAAGAGCCAATAAACACAACAGATGATATTTTAGGAGAAACAGAAGGTGGAGAGAGGGGATTAAAAGAAAAAGGAAGAAGAAATGAAGAAATTTATGGGGAGTAACAAATGTGACCACCAGGCAAAGGAGATGTAATTTTTGGTGAGTAGGAATCACAAAGAAGAAAAGTAAAGCAAGGGACAGAACAAACAATGAAAACTATAATTCAGGGAACGTTTCCCAGTTTTAAATAGAGACACATACAGATATAGGGATGGAGATAGATATCTGAAGGGCATATTGAAAAGGAATATCACATGTAGGAAAACTGCTGAAGAATGAACATCAAACATATCCTCATGAAATTATTGAAAACCATGTAGTACACAGTTTTGAGTTCTTTTTGAAAGACCTAGAAACACTAATTAACCCTGAAGCAGTGAATCCCATTTAGCCCATAATTTGTAGCCTTCAAGCACCGTTGCATGCGTGCATGCTGAGTTGCTCAGTCGTGTCCAACTCTTTGCAGCCCCACGGACTGTAGCCTGCCCGGCTCCTCTGTCCACGGCATTTCCCAGGCAGGAATACAAGAGTGGTTTGCCATTTCCTACCTCAGAGGATCGTCCTGAGCCAGGGACTGAAGCTGCGTGTCTTGCACAGATCCTTTGCCACTGTGCCACCTGGAAAGCCCTTGAGCCACCATGTCACCACTAAAAGTAACCGCGTTTCTTGGAGAACTGGTTGATTTCTGGTCTGAAGAATGAAGTTTATGAGAGTTCAGAACATCTGTCATATCAGCTAGTAATTAATACTAGAGACAAGTAGTACTGTGTTCAGAAGACTCAAGAGACAAACTGAAAAGAATTCCATGGGCCAAAGACAGAAATTTTTGAGCAACAAAAGGATGATAGTTTCAATGGACTAAAACACATAAAATATGATTAAATTGACGAGAGTATGAAGATAGTAAAAGCTAATGAATCATCTTGGAGGATAATAAGTAACCAAGTTATTACTTTAAAATTAGAAAATGAAAGTGATAATGTTTTTATATGAAGCATGGTAGTGGACACTCAAATTTGTGTGTGTGAATAATTTGCACTGAAGTAAATGTCCACACAAAGGAGTATAAAAGAAAACAGGAAATTTGAATAAGACCAGTGGATTGTCTATGGCCACATGCGGTATTCCACATATGATAATTTAGAACATGTTATCATTATGGGAAACTGCAAAAAGCATACACAGGATCCTTCTATATTATTTCTCAATCTACATGAGAATCTACAATTATCTCAAGAGAAAATGTTTAATTTAAAAATCATCATTAGCAACCTTTTCATAAACAATACATTGCTGAATGTATTCGTGACAGCTACATTTTTTTTTAAAGATTTACTTATTTTATTATTTATTTTGGGGCAGGGGTTGGGTTGGGGAGGGAGGGGAGCAGGCGGGCCACTTCTATTGGTCTTTCATTTCTCTATTTTCATACGTCTTTGTTCCTTGGCTCCTGTGGGCCTCCCATTGTGGTGGCATCTATTGCTGCAGAGTGCCGGCTCTGGGCACATGCGCTCCAGAGCTCCGGCTCGGTCATTGGACACATTCGTCCAGCCGCTCCACAGCACGTGGGATCTTCCCAGGCCAGGGATCGAACTGGCGCCCCTTGCACTGCAAGGCGGTGTCCTTACCCACTGGACCACCAGGGGAAGCCCAGCTACATGTTCTTATAAACATATGTCCCTTATGAATGAGAATTTATGAGAGAAAAGTTCTATGTCTACCTTCTTATACCCCTCAACTTCTTGCTGTCTAACACTGTTGGTCTATAGGTGCAGCAGCAGGGTGATTAATTTAGCATTTCTTATAAATTAATATTTTCCTTTAAATTATACAATGTGTTTTATTTTAAAAAACGTCGAGTCTGTATTAAGCCCTTTAAAATAAGCATTTCGAGCCTGTTGACTATGCCTGATGGTAAATAACTGACAATGAATAAACAAGTGTGATGACAGTGACTTACAATGGCATTGGTGGGAATGACAGGTGTGGTGGTGGTGGTTGTGTAGTTGTCCCTGGTAGTAGTGGGGATGATGATGATGATGATATTGGTGATAGAGTTGTTGGTTGTAAAATATTTGAAAGGAGGCACTAGACTAAGTTTCCGAACCAGCAAGATGGCTCTCCCAATTAAAGGAAAAGTAACACACCAGGCAAACAAAAACACGATTCCCAGCACAGGTGTAGATCAAGCCTCTAATTACTCCTTTACTAAAGGTCTCCAGTGTCTGAAGAGACTACCTCCCAGGAGAAGTTTTGCCCCTATAAACATAAACAGACCCCCAGGGCTCCTAAGCTCAAGGGCCCATTCTTCATGATAGTCCTGGTCCCTTTGAGTAAAGTTAGGAATAGATATAGATCTAAATGGTCCTCTCATCTCCTGGTTATTTCCTGACTGTTGAAACCAAGGCATCCTCTATAATTTCCAGGGGAGTCTGACTCATTTTTCGTGAACACAGGTACTTAATTATAACTTAAAGCAATTTAATAAGAAAAAACATTTGTTCCATAAAGCCCTGTTTCTAATGGAGGCTATTTTCAACTATATTTTCACCTTCATCTCTAAGGGGTTTTTTCTTTGTGAGATGTGTTCTTATCAGCAGCAATCCTGAGCCTCTGATGGTGTGGTAGAACTGGAGGAAATAATTGTAGTGACTGATACCAAGTATGGGGTCATATTTTCCTGTTTTATATTGTTAGATGACTATGGGTGTCAAAAGTTAATTCAGTGATGTCTCGGATTTTCCCATCAGCACTGCAGTAACTAGTGTCCACTCTAGACTTCTCTGTAAAGCACTGTGATTTCTGGCAATGTTTTGTTCTAGGTGGATTTTCCATGTTTCCCATTGTTTCAAGAGGTGGAAATTGAGTAAAAGGGGCTACGTAAATGTTTTTAATATAGTGTTGCTACCTACAGGAAATATTTCTTTTTGTAATTAATGTAAATAATAATCAAAAATCTTAGCTACCTCTGAGAGTAGTTATTATGAAATTAACAATTTAGCCACCAATAATTTAACATGTAAACTTTACAAATGCAATGCAGACTTTCTAATTTTCGTACCACATCCTAAAGATTTAAAGCCTCTTATACCTAGATAAGTAATACCATTAGTGCCAGAGTTATTATTCTTATGGGGTAAATTATTAATAGTAAGTTATTTTTCTCATAGGAATCAAATGACACAACTGATTTTGAAGTGCTACAGTTAAAAAATAGGTTATAAAATTTTTAAACTACATATATGCTTATACACATGTGGGCATATATATATATACACTGAAAAGATATAGAAAGACAATCTAAACTGTTGCTATTCTCCAAGGAGCAGGAAAATGGCACTGTATTTTTGCCTATTTGCATTTCTGATTTCTTGTAATGCACATATATTGCCTTGGTAATTTTTATAAATAAATCAGAAACTGGCAATAAAACTTGTCATTTATGTCCAAAAATTCAATCAATTAAATTTACTAAATAATAACAAAGTGCTGGACAAAAGACAACCTACAGCAAAGTAACATAGTTTACTGAAAACGAAGCAGACTGGTGGTCAGAAGTCCAAAGTTTTGTGTCTGTAATTTAATTTTTAGAGCTTCAGTTTCCTAGAGAATAAGAAAATAATACAACATTCCTCTTTTTTGTATGCTGTGCACAATCTCAGACATCAAGGATGAAGCATATTCAACCACAGCATTGCTTGGAGCCATAGGCATGCAGATAGTAAGGGTGCACACTTGGGTGAAGGGAAGAAGCTTATAATCAGAAGAAAGCAGTTCAGTTCCATATCCTTGACAATTCGGAAGCATCAGGAAGGCCACATCCTGTCTGGCACTTCAGTTTTCTCCGTATGAACATGGGAGTGAAAACTGTACTCTAGACACCTTTCTCCACAAACAAAATCTCGTGGGAGAAGTTGAGAATTACCTTTGAAGAGCTTCATATACAGAAGTTAGTAACTGTGTAAGTGCACAGTGAAAATTTAAGGGTTTTTCTTAAGAAATACATGTCAGAGAATAGATATCTATAGGTATCATAGTCAGCAATGAAGACCCATGCTTCCTAAGACATGTCTATAATTCAGATACTTTGTCATTAGAGAGATAATGGGGCTATGGTTTCGAATTATTATCTGAGCATAAAACAATAATAGTTAAAGCACCTATTGAGCACATACTCTGGAATATTCTAGGTATCAGGATCCAGATTTCACCAGAGATGAATTACTCAGAGCCTCTGTGGGTGGAATTCAGCTTTCAACAATTTTAAAATGCTCCAGGAGATTATAACATGCAAAAATACGGAGAAGCGTTGCCTTAAGTCCTGAAGTATGATTAAAAAAAAAAACACTAAGAACAAATTCCAGACCCCTAGGGGCCTCACTTTTGGCTCAGATAGTAAAAAATCTGCCTGCAAGGCAGAAGACCCAGGTTTGATCCCTAGGTCAGGAAGATCCCCAAAAGAAGGGAATGGCTACCCACTCCGGTAATCTGACCTGGAGAATTCTATGGACTAAGAAATCTGGCAGTCTACAGTCCACGGGGTTGCAAAGAATCGTACATGACTGAGCAACTAATTATAGTGACATCTCACATTTTATAGGAACTGAATCTTGAAAAATGATAATTATGCATTATCCCATATATTTTTTACAACAACCTTAGGAATTGATATCATTCATTTCTTCTGCTTTCAGGTACAGAAATTGTAACTCAATGATGTTGTAACTACAGTATCCCCGTGACACTGCATCAGTTTAAGATAGGATATCATATGCTCACATTCAGTCAATATTTAACAATTGCATAAATGATAGGAGAATTTCATTTCTGAAGCAAAATATGTCTCTGACTGCAAGATGTGAATTTTGCTGCTTATTAGCTACAGGATTGAGGTTCTCAGACTGAGCCTGCATCAGCATCATTTGAAGACAGTATGAAACGCAGATTGCTGGGCCCCATCCCAGAGTTCCTGACTTGGTAACTCTGGGGCGAGGCCTGAGAATCTGCATCTTCAAGTGATGCCAACGATGCTGGGCCAGGGACTAGATTTTAAGACCGACTTCTCTAGGATATTTCAGAAACATGAAACTAGTAAAAGTTCCGGATCCCTTCTTCTTATCTCCATGATCTTTGCAATACAGAAGCTCTAGTTTTCCTCCCAAAAGAAGCACCAAAATAAGGGAACATTCATCAAGAAGGACCGCGGATGGCACAGCTGGCCCCAGATGCTCACACTAGCTTCACCAAGCAGTGCGGGAAGCAGCTGTTCATGCATTTCTTCTCTCCTGTCCCCAGAGGCCCACAACCAGAAGAGGATGGCTGCAGAAAATCTCTCCACAGTGACAGAGTTCATTCTTGGAGGTTTAACAAATCAGCCAGAGCTCCAGGTTCCCCTCTTCCTCCTCTTCCTCGGGATCTACTCGGTCACCATGGTGGGGAACCTGGGCATGATCACACTCATTGGTCTGAATGCTCAGCTTCACACCCCCATGTACTATTTCCTCAGCAACCTGTCCCTTGTGGATCTCTGCTACTCCTCTGTCATTACCCCAAAGATGCTGGTGAACTTTGTGTCAGAGAAGAACACCATCTCCTACGCAGGGTGCATGTCCCAGCTCTACTTCTTCATTGTGTTTGTCGTTGCAGAGTGTTACATGCTGACCGTGATGGCCTATGACCGCTATGTAGCCATCTGCAGACCTTTGCTTTACAGCATCATCATGTCTCAACGAGTCTGCTCCCTGCTGGTGGCTGCAGTGTACATTATGGGTTTCATTGGCTCAAGCATAGAGACTGGCCTCATGTTGAAACTGTCCTACTGTGAGCCCCTCATCAGTCATTACTTCTGTGACATCCTCCCCCTCATGAAGCTCTCCTGCTCTAGCACCTATGACATTGAGATGACTGTCTTCCTTCTGGCTGGATTCAACGTTGTGGTCACCAGCTTAACAGTCCTTGTTTCCTACGCCTTCATCCTGTTTAGCATCCTCCTCATCAGCTCCACAGAGGGAAGGGCCAAAGCCTTCAGCACCTGCAGCTCCCACTTTGCAGCCGTGGGGATGTTCTATGGAACGACCGCATTCATGTACTTGAAACCCTCCACCGCCAGTTCCCTGGCCCAGGAGAACGTGGCCTCTGTGTTCTACACCACGGTGATCCCCATGCTGAACCCCCTGATCTACAGCTTGAGGAATAAGGAGGTCAAGACTGCCATGCAGAAAACTCTGAGGGGAAAAATGTTTTGAGGCAAATATTATTATCTCTGTCCATATTAAAAAGAAGTTGTTAGGAATCCCAGAAGGAAGCCTTCTGAATGCTCATCTACTTGTAATGAGAAATAATACTCCCTTCTCTCCATGGCTGGGTGACTGCTCCTGCCTCTTTCCCTTTTGCTTATCTCCTTCTCTCTGCTGTCATATCTATTTTAAATCAACTGATTTTAAGTTTATTTTTCCAATTTCATAAGCATTTTATTCTATATCAAGCTTTCTGGTAAACTCTCCTACTAAATTATAATTTAACATAATGTTTTAACTTTCACAGACTTACAGATAGAGAACAAACAGTGGTTACTGAGGTGGGGTAAGGCAGGGTGACAGGACAAGAGGACCTGGGGTTTAAGTGATACAACTCCTATGTATAAAATAAATAAGCATGACCATTAGTATATGGTAACTATAAATGGTGGCACCTATAAAATGCTATACATCTGAAATGAATATAATATTGTAAGTCAACTACACTTCAATAAAAAAAAAAATTAAACTTAAACTTCTCTTTTTGCCTTCTCTTTCTCCCAACATCAGGCTCTTTTCCAGTGAATTATCTCTTTGCATCAGGTGGCCAAAGTATTGGAGCTTCAGCTTCAGCATCAGTCCTTCCAATGAATAGTCAGGGTTGATTTCCTTTAGGATTGGATGGTCTGATCTCCTTGCAATCCAAAGGACTCTCAAGAGCCTTGTCCAACACCACAGTTCAAAGGCATCCATCCTTCAACCCTCAGCTTTCTTTATGGTCCAGTTCTCACATCCGTACATGACTACTGGGAAAACCATAGCTTTGACTATACGGACTTTTCTCAGCAAAGTGATGTCTCTGCTTTTGAATACACTGTCTAGGTTTGTCATAGATTTTTTTCCAAACAAAAACATTTGACTTCATATTTTCATCTCTCAAACTACAATTTAATTCTTTTTGTGTCTTCCATTTTTCTTTCCACTATGTTCCATTTTCATTTAAATTGGGGGGTAAATTAATAATACCTGTTTTAAAATTATTGTCTTAATTTCATTAGATCTGTAGTATCTATTTACACATATTTTATCCTGGTATTCTTTCACATTTTCCTGCTTATCTGAATATCTAGTAATTTTTAACAGGATGGTATACTGTTAGGAATCCCAGAAGGAAGCCTTCTGAATGCTCATCTACTTGTAATGAGAAATAATACTCCCTTCTCTCCATGGCTGGGTGACTGCTCCTGCCTCTTTCCCTTTTGCTTATCTCCTTCTCTCTGCTGTCATATCTATTTTAAATCAACTGATTTTAAGTTTATTTTTCCAATTTCATAAGCATTTTATTCTATATCAAGCTTTCTGGTAAACTCTCCTACTAAATTATAATTTAACATAATGTTTTAACTTTCACAGACTTACAGATAGAGAACAAACAGTGGTTACTGAGGTGGGGTAAGGCAGGGTGACAGGACAAGAGGACCTGGGGTTTAAGTGATACAACTCCTATGTATAAAATAAATAAGCATGACCATTAGTATATGGTAACTATAAATGGTGGCACCTATAAAATGCTATACATCTGAAATGAATATAATATTGTAAGTCAACTACACTTCAATAAAAAAAAAAATTAAACTTAAACTTCTCTTTTTGCCTTCTCTTTCTCCCAACATCAGGCTCTTTTCCAGTGAATTATCTCTTTGCATCAGGTGGCCAAAGTATTGGAGCTTCAGCTTCAGCATCAGTCCTTCCAATGAATAGTCAGGGTTGATTTCCTTTAGGATTGGATGGTCTGATCTCCTTGCAATCCAAAGGACTCTCAAGAGCCTTGTCCAACACCACAGTTCAAAGGCATCCATCCTTCAACCCTCAGCTTTCTTTATGGTCCAGTTCTCACATCCGTACATGACTACTGGGAAAACCATAGCTTTGACTATACGGACTTTTCTCAGCAAAGTGATGTCTCTGCTTTTGAATACACTGTCTAGGTTTGTCATAGATTTTTTTCCAAACAAAAACATTTGACTTCATATTTTTCATCTCTCAAACTACAATTTAATTCTTTTTGTGTCTTCCATTTTTCTTTCCACTATGTTCCATTTTCATTTAAATTGGGGGGTAAATTAATAATACCTGTTTTAAAATTATTGTCTTAATTTCATTAGATCTGTAGTATCTATTTACACATATTTTATCCTGGTATTCTTTCACATTTTCCTGCTTATCTGAATATCTAGTAATTTTTAACAGGATGGTATACATTGTTGAGTTATGGGGAGAACACAGTTAAATCTATAGCACATGCCCACAAATGAATGAATACTACTTTATTCTATCAAAATGAATTAAGACAATTTTGAAAATGCTACAAAGTTTAAAAAGGCAACAAAACTCAGATTCAAAAAACACAATAATTACACAATAAGTCAGGATATTACTAGAAACAAAAGAAAAATAATTGGGAATTTTTCTTTTGTTTCTTGCCTGGAGAATTCCATGGACATCCAGGGTATGATATTGTATTATAATTTGGTCAATTGTTCCCATTGGGGAAAACTACTCAAGGGTACACAGGGTCTTTCTGTATTATTTCTTGTACCTCCATGTGTGAATTTACAGTTAACTCAAAAAGAAAAAGTTTAATTTAAAAATCTTCATTAATGACATTTTCATAGATAATATATTACTGAATGTATTCTTTAAAAATATGTATTCTGATGTACATATTTTCCTTCTTAAAGAGAATATACCAGTGAAGGCTTCTTGTAAGTCTACCTTCTTAGCACCATCAGCCTCCTGCCATTCTACACAGGTCACAGGGGCAACATCAGGGTGACAAAGTTAACTCTCCTTCTAAATTAACATTCCTTTAGTGAAATTATACAGTTTGTTGTTTGAAGTATTCAGATCTGCTTTTTAAATGCCTTTTAAACATAGGTGGTTGTGCCTGATGGTAAAGAACTAATGGTGAGGAACAGCCATGACGATAGTGAGCAAAGATGGCGTTGATGGTAATACCCTTGCTGTGTGTGGTGCCCATGGTGCTGGTGGTGGTGAAGATGATACTCAGGATAATGATGGACTTGATAACAAAGTATCTGAAAGGAGGCATTAGACGATAGTTTCTCATGCAGCAAGTTGACTTCCCAGTAAAAGGAAAATTAACACACTTGGGACACAGAGACATAATTTGTGGCACAAGAATAAACTGAGACTCTAATTGCTCCTTTTCTGAGGGCTCCAGTCTCTGATGTGATGGCACCCCTGAACTTCTGCCCATATATATATATATATACACATACACATAAGGACCCCTGGGTGTCCTGACCTCATAGACCCATTCTTCATGACGGTGCTGGCCCCTTGGAGTAAATTTAGGGCTAAATGTAAATCTACATGGTCTTTTCATCTCCTGACATTTATTTCCTGACGGTGGAAACCAAGACATCCCCGATATTTCCAAGAGACTATGTACAGCTATAAATCAGCACAGGTATCTCATTACAATTTAAAAGAACTCTATTAGAGAAATATTTCTTTCATAATTTAAATCTGATGCAGGCTCTTTGCAACCTACGTCCTTTCACCTCTACGTATTTTCGCTTTGTGTGTTAGGCTCTTATGGGCACCAGTCCTGAGTCTCTGTGCTCTGGTAGAATTGGAGGTAATAAATGATGGAAATAAGTGATGGAAATCAATAATTAAGCCAGTGCTTTTTAATCAATTATTATGTCCATCTGCACTGCACTTAGTAAATTAAACACTGCTCCCTCTGTTCTTGCCAACAAAACGTTTATTTCTGGCAATGGTATAATCTAGGTGGATTCTGTATGTTACTTATGTTTTAAGAGGTAGATGTTAAGTAGAAGGTGGTATATATGGTATTTTCAATATATTGTTGCTCCCTACAAGAAATTCTTTCTCTTTTGTAATTAGCAGACATAATACTCAAAAAATCTTAATTACCTCTGATAGGAGTTATCAGAAAGTTAGTGACTTAAGCTGCAATAATTTAATATGTAAAGTTTACAATGCAATTCAGATTTTTTTGTCTTCATACTATATCACAAGGATTTTTTACACCTAGAAAAAGAAATACATTTAGTGCCAGTTACCATTATTATAGGAATGAGACCATGTATTTTAACGTACTAAATTAAAAAAAGGAGCCTGGTAGCCACAGTCCATGAGGTCCCAAACAGTTGGACATAACCAAGCAACTTTCACTTCACTTCACATTTTAAAAAGCAGATTACAAAAATGTTTTTAAATGCATATATGCTTATACACATGTAGCGTTGAAAAACATCTAAAGCAATAATGATGACTATTGCTTATCTCCAAGGAGCAGAAAGGGTGTTTTATTTTTACTTGCAATACACATATATATACTGGCTCAGTAATGTCTCTTTTTCATTTTTAAAATGTATTCATTGTTTCTTTTTGGCTATGCTGGGTCTTTGGTGTTGTGCACAGGCTTTCTCTAGTTGTGGCAAATGAGGGCTACTCTCTTGCTGCCATGTGTGGGCTTCTCACTACAGCATAGCAGGGGGTCTAGGCTCAGTAGTTTGGCCCACAGGCTTAGTTGCTTTGCAGCACGTGGGATCTTCCCAGACCAGGGATCAAACCCCTGTCCCCTGTACTGGCAGGCAGATTCTTAACTACTGAACCACCAGGGAAATCCTGGTAATTTTTTTAATGCGTCTGAAATTGGCCATAATATCTATCAAAAATTCAATAGATCAACTTCACTAAATAATAACACACTGATACCAACAATATAATTCAGGTCGTGGTAACAGATTAGTGGATACATGCATACCAGACTGGTGGACAGAAGTCTCAAGGTTTAGACGCAGTTCTGTCTCTTGCTAGTGTTATGCCTTTTGGTAACATATACACTCTAGAGTTTCTGTTTCCTAGGGAATAGAGAAATGATATAGCATTCCTCATTTTTATATATTATGCGCAATCTAAAACATCAAGGATAAAGCATGTTTAACCACAGCACTGCTTACACCTGTAGGTGTGCAACTAGTAAGGCTATACGTTTAGGCCAAGGGAAGAAAGAACTCAGGATCTGAAGAAAACAGTTCCGGTTCCTAGTCCTTGATTATTAGGAGTCAGTTTGAGGTAAGTGATCGTGTGTTCACTGAACTTAATGAGTATTTAGTACTTGCATGGACAACAGGGAAATTTGTATGAAGCAAAATATATCTGCAACTAAAGAGATGGTTTATATTGCTTATTACCTACACAACTGAGGTTCTCAAACATGAGTCTGCTTCAGCATCACCTGGGAAGAGTAGGATACACAGGTCACTGGGCCTCATCCCCGAGTTCCTGACTTGGTGGCTCTGGGGCGAGGCCTGAGAATCTGCATCTCTAACATCTTTAATTAACGCCAACAATGCTGGTCCAGGCACCAGAGTTGAAGACCACTAATCTAGGGTATCTCAGAAACATGAAAATGATAAATGTTCCAGACCTTCTCACTTTTTCCTTATCTTTGAAATATTTGATGCTTGCTTTTTCTCCCAAAACAAAAACAGCAGAATGAGGGATCATTCATCAGGAAGGACCCCAGGAGGGCTCGGCTGGCGCCAGAGGCTCACACTTTTCACCAAGCAGGGCAAGAAACAGCCGTTCATGCATTTCTTCTCTTCTGTCCTCACAGGCCCTCAACCAGAGAGGAGTGGCTGCAGAAAATCACTCCACAGTCACAGGGTTCATTCTTGGAGGTTTAACAAATCAGCCAGAGCTCCAGGTTCCCCTCTTCCTCCTCTTCCTCGGGATCTACTCGGTCACCGTGGTGGGGAACCTGGGCATGATCACACTCATTGGTCTGAATGCTCAGCTTCACACCCCCATGTACTATTTCCTCAGCAACCTGTCCCTTGTGGATCTCTGCTACTCCTCTGTCATTACCCCGAAGATGCTGGTGAACTTTGTGTCAGAGAAGAACACCATCTCCTACGCAGGGTGCATGTCCCAGCTCTACTTCTTCTTGGTGTTTGTCATTGCAGAGTGTTACATGCTGACCGTGATGGCCTATGACCGCTATGTAGCCATCTGCAGACCTTTGCTCTACAACATCATCATGTCTCAACGAGTCTGCTCCCTGCTGGTGAGTGGAGTCTATGCCATAGGGCTCATTGGCTCAAGCATAGAGACTGGCCTCATGTTGAAACTGTCCTACTGTGAGCCCCTCATCAGTCATTACTTCTGTGACATCCTCCCCCTCATGAAGCTCTCCTGCTCTAGCACCTATGACATTGAGATGTCTGTCTTCCTTCTGGCAGGATTCAACGTTGTGGTCACCAGCTTAACAGTCCTTGTTTCCTATGCCTTCATCCTATCTAGCATCCTCCGCATCAGCTCCACAGAGGGAAGGGCCAAAGCCTTCAGCACCTGCAGCTCCCACTTTGCAGCCGTGGGGATGTTCTATGGAACGACTGCATTCGTGTACTTGAAACCCTCCACCGCCAGTTCCCTGGCCCAGGAGAACGTGGCCTCCGTGTTCTACACCACGGTGATCCCCATGCTGAACCCCCTGATCTACAGCTTGAGGAATAAGGAGGTCAAGGCTGCCATGCAGAAAGCTCTGAGAGCAAAAATGTGTTAAGGCAAATGTTACTATTCTTTATCAGTTTAAAAAAAAAATTGTTAGGAATCCCAGAGGGATGCCCTCTGAATGTTTGTCTACCTGAATGGGATATAGACCCTTCTCTGCACGGCTGGGTGACTGCTCCTACCTGCTTCCCTTTCCTTCCCACCCTCTCTCTAACTTCACATCTATTTTAAATCAGCTGGTTTTAAGTTCGTTTTTCTCATTTGGAAGCTTTTTCTCTATCCTGAGCCCTTTGGTAAGCTCTAGTATCTTAACTGGGGCTTCCCAGCTGGCTCAAATGATAAAGAATATGCCTTCAATTCAGGAGAGCTGGGTTCAGTCCCTAAGTCAGGAAGATCGCATGGAGAAGGGAATAACAACCCACTCCAGTGTTCTTTCCCAGAAATTTCCATGGACAGAGTAGCCTGGTAAACTATAGCTCATGGGGTCGCAGAGTCAGACATGACTGAACACACACACACACACACACACACCCCAACAAAGAGTATCTTAATAGTGATTTAACATCAATTTTAAATTTTCACAGAGTCACAGATATAAACAGTGGTTATTGAGAGGGAAGGACAAGAGGATCCGGGGTTTAAGAGACAAAACTCCTATGCATAAAATAAATAAGCATGGCCAATATTGCATAGTAATTTTAAATGGAGTCACCTATAAAAATATTGCAAATCTAAAACTAATATAATATTGTAAATCAACAACACTTCAATAAAAAAAATTAGACTTTCAGCAGTGAGTTTGAGAGTCATTCACTATTTGATTTTCTTCTGTGTGGAAATATTTTTCAACCCATTTCCTGCCATTTTGTACTTGGGAGTACACAGGCAGAGAGAGAGAGATTTGAGAGTCACCAAGAAGGGATACCTGCAGCTTTCCCAGCCTGACTTCCTCCTCTCCTCTCTCACACCAATCTACTTACTCCTGCCCAAAAACTCCTACCTTATCCCTTTATGTGACTTTTTTATCCACAATATAATAATGCCAGTCACTAACATGTTATGGGATGCTTACTGAGTTACCACCTATTCTAAATGTTCTATACACATTATTTTAATTACACCTCACAATGGTTAGATAGTGTTCTCTTCCCATTTCTCTATAGAAACATTTATTAGGAATAAGGAGGTCAAGGCTGCCATGCAGAAAGCTCTGAGAGCAAAATGTGTTAAGGCAAATGTTACTATTCTTTATCAGTTTAAAAAAATTGTTAGGAATCCCAGAGGGATGCCCTCTGAATGTTTGTCTACCTGAATGGGATATAGACCCTTCTCTGCACGGCTGGGTGACTGCTCCTACCTGCTTCCCTTTCCTTCCCACCCTCTCTCTAACTTCACATCTATTTTAAATCAGCTGGTTTTAAGTTCGTTTTTCTCATTTGGAAGCTTTTTCTCTATCCTGAGCCCTTTGGTAAGCTCTAGTATCTTAACTGGGGCTTCCCAGCTGGCTCAAATGATAAAGAATATGCCTTCAATTCAGGAGAGCTGGGTTCAGTCCCTAAGTCAGGAAGATCGCATGGAGAAGGGAATAACAACCCACTCCAGTGTTCTTTCCCAGAAATTTCCATGGACAGAGTAGCCTGGTAAACTATAGCTCATGGGGTCGCAGAGTCAGACATGACTGAACACACACACACACACACACACACCCCAACAAAGAGTATCTTAATAGTGATTTAACATCAATTTTAAATTTTCACAGAGTCACAGATATAAACAGTGGTTATTGAGAGGGAAGGACAAGAGGATCCGGGGTTTAAGAGACAAAACTCCTATGCATAAAATAAATAAGCATGGCCAATATTGCATAGTAATTTTAAATGGGGTCACCTATAAAAATATTGCAAATCTAAAACTAATATAATATTGTAAATCAACAACACTTCAATAAAAAAAGTTAGACTTTCAGCAGTGAGTTTGAGAGTCATTCACTATTTGATTTTCTTCTGTGTGGAAATATTTTTCAACCCATTTCCTGCCATTTTGTACTTGGGAGTACACAGGCAGAGAGAGAGAGATTTGAGAGTCACCAAGAAGGGATACCTGCAGCTTTCCCAGCCTGACTTCCTCCTCTCCTCTCTCACACCAATCTACTTACTCCTGCCCAAAAACTCCTACCTTATCCCTTTATGTGACTTTTTTATCCACAATATAATAATGCCAGTCACTAACATGTTATGGGATGCTTACTGAGTTACCACCTATTCTAAATGTTCTATACACATTATTTTAATTACACCTCACAATGGTTAGATAGTGTTCTCTTCCCCATTTCTCTATAGAAACATGTTTTAGTACCTTTCTCGAGGTCATACAGCTGGTAAACAAAGACACTGGGATTCAAACCCAAGTCTAAGTGACTCCAGAGCTCATATTATTGGCTCTCAAATGTCTCTTTTGTTTTGACCTCGCGCCTCTTTTCAACAACCTATTAATCCTACCCTAATGGTGCTTTTCCAGTTTCAAATGCCTGCTGAAATTCATTCCTCAGATCCCTGCCTTTTATCATCTGCCCTGGTGTCCACATGCCTAGGCAACTTCTTCAGTATAGCTAAGGAAAGACTGCACTGGAGTGACCAGCTCACCAGCCTTGCCTGGTACTTCCTCACTTTTAGCACTGGACGCCCCACATCCTAAGGAAGCCCCATGTCTCAGACAAACCAGGATGATTGGTCACCCAGATTACACATTGCAGAAAAACCTCTTGTCCTGCTGAATTAACTGAGCAAATCTACTGTCAGCCTCACTCAGTAAATCCTGTGCAATGGAACAGTCTCCTCCCCCTCTCTTTGTACAATATCAAAGATACTGTTTAGACTTAGCAGCCAGAATAGTATGAAAGATTAATAGATATCTTCTTGACATTTCTAGCTAGTTTTGGTACTATATTGTTATTAAACAGTGTTTTATTATAGGAAACTAGTATAATTCTAGTTTTCTCAAGCAAAGAATAAAAAATTAGACTTTCAGCAGTGAGTTTGAGAGTCATTCACTATTTGATTTTCTTCTGTGTGGAAATATTTTTCAACCCATTTCCTGCCATTTTGTACTTGGGAGTACACAGGCAGAGAGAGAGAGATTTGAGAGTCACCAAGAAGGGATACCTGCAGCTTTCCCAGCCTGACTTCCTCCTCTCCTCTCTCACACCAATCTACTTACTCCTGCCCAAAAACTCCTACCTTATCCCTTTATGTGACTTTTTTATCCACAATATAATAATGCCAGTCACTAACATGTTATGGGATGCTTACTGAGTTACCACCTATTCTAAATGTTCTATACACATTATTTTAATTACACCTCACAATGGTTAGATAGTGTTCTCTTCCCCATTTCTCTATAGAAACATGTTTTAGTACCTTTCTCGAGGTCATACAGCTGGTAAACAAAGACACTGGGATTCAAACCCAAGTCTAAGTGACTCCAGAGCTCATATTATTGGCTCTCAAATGTCTCTTTTGTTTTGACCTCGCGCCTCTTTTCAACAACCTATTAATCCTACCCTAATGGTGCTTTTCCAGTTTCAAATGCCTGCTGAAATTCATTCCTCAGATCCCTGCCTTTTATCATCTGCCCTGGTGTCCACATGCCTAGGCAACTTCTTCAGTATAGCTAAGGAAAGACTGCACTGGAGTGACCAGCTCACCAGCCTTGCCTGGTACTTCCTCACTTTTAGCACTGGACGCCCCACATCCTAAGGAAGCCCCATGTCTCAGACAAACCAGGATGATTGGTCACCCAGATTACACATTGCAGAAAAACCTCTTGTCCTGCTGAATTAACTGAGCAAATCTACTGTCAGCCTCACTCAGTAAATCCTGTGCAATGGAACAGTCTCCTCCCCCTCTCTTTGTACAATATCAAAGATACTGTTTAGACTTAGCAGCCAGAATAGTATGAAAGATTAATAGATATCTTCTTGACATTTCTAGCTAGTTTTTGGTACTATATTGTTATTAAACAGTGTTTTATTATAGGAAACTAGTATAATTCTAGTTTTCTCAAGCAAAAGAATAAAAAAACAAATGAATACAGGGAATGACCTGCTTACAGTTTGTTGAGTGAGTAGAGAAAGGGTATGGACGCCCCCAAAGTGACTTTATGGGCTTCCTAGATGGCGCTAGGAGTAAAGAACCCGCCTGCCAGTGCAGGAGACGCAGGGTCCCTTGGCAATGTACTCCAGTGTTCTTACCTGGAGAAACCCATGGACAGAGAAGCCGGGCGGACTACAGTCCACGGGGGTCGCAAAGCGTCAGACGGGATTGAAGCGCCTTAGCATAGCAGCTGCACACAGTGACTTCACAATAGATAGGACCCAGGTCAGGAGCCTCCGGCTATCACTCTGACCATTGCCACCATGAAAAATACCTCTCATTCTCACGAAAATCATCTAATAAATAACTGAACCCTGACACTGAAAGTCACCTCAAACATGTTAGAAATGGAAATTTGGAGTTCCTACTCCAACCAAGAGAATCACTAAGTGGGGCACAGCAGTCAGGGCTTTAGTTGGCCCACTGGAGACTCTGATATACACTGAAGAGTGAGAAAATCCCTTCAAATCTCACACACAAAAAAAGTATTCCACTTAATTAGTGAAAACTAACTCCCATCCATGCTCTAACTACAAGGCAGTTTGGGATATGTAATTTTTAGCTTTTTAACTTGACCAGAAGGAGGGAAGAATGTATATTGAGAAAGCCTTTCATAAGTGCCTACATATTTTTCCTTGACATTTTCCAGAAATTCATAAGATCTCTACCACTACAGATCTCCTCTAATTTAAAAAAAAAATGTATTTGTTGTCTACTGCTGAGAAACTATTGATCCGAATAAACTAGTGAATTTGGTTCTATCAAATTACAATTTGAAAAACCTCTTGTCCTGCTGAATTAACTGAGCAAATCTACTGTCAGCCTCACTCAGTAAATCCTGTGCAATGGAACAGTCTCCTCCCCCTCTCTTTGTACAATATCAAAGATACTGTTTAGACTTAGCAGCCAGAATAGTATGAAAGATTAATAGATATCTTCTTGACATTTCTAGCTAGTTTTTGGTACTATATTGTTATTAAACAGTGTTTTATTATAGGAAACTAGTATAATTCTAGTTTTCTCAAGCAAAAGAATAAAAAAACAAATGAATACAGGGAATGACCTGCTTACAGTTTGTTGAGTGAGTAGAGAAAGGGTATGGACGCCCCCAAAGTGACTTTATGGGCTTCCTAGATGGCGCTAGGAGTAAAGAACCCGCCTGCCAGTGCAGGAGACGCAGGGTCCCTTGGCAATGTACTCCAGTGTTCTTACCTGGAGAAACCCATGGACAGAGAAGCCGGGCGGACTACAGTCCACGGGGGTCGCAAAGCGTCAGACGGGATTGAAGCGCCTTAGCATAGCAGCTGCACACAGTGACTTCACAATAGATAGGACCCAGGTCAGGAGCCTCCGGCTATCACTCTGACCATTGCCACCATGAAAAATACCTCTCATTCTCACGAAAATCATCTAATAAATAACTGAACCCTGACACTGAAAGTCACCTCAAACATGTTAGAAATGGAAATTTGGAGTTCCTACTCCAACCAAGAGAATCACTAAGTGGGGCACAGCAGTCAGGGCTTTAGTTGGCCCACTGGAGACTCTGATATACACTGAAGAGTGAGAAAATCCCTTCAAATCTCACACACAAAAAAAGTATTCCACTTAATTAGTGAAAACTAACTCCCATCCATGCTCTAACTACAAGGCAGTTTGGGATATGTAATTTTTAGCTTTTTAACTTGACCAGAAGGAGGGAAGAATGTATATTGAGAAAGCCTTTCATAAGTGCCTACATATTTTTCCTTGACATTTTTCCAGAAATTCATAAGATCTCTACCACTACAGATCTCCTCTAATTTAAAAAAAAAAAAATGTATTTGTTGTCTACTGCTGAGAAACTATTGATCCGAATAAACTAGTGAATTTGGTTCTATCAAAAATTACAATTTTATTAAAGAAAAGACATGGCATTTAATAGACATTTAACAAATTAGAAGAGCAAATCTAACTACCATATGTTAAAAACTAAACATCAACAGGAAAAAATGGGTGAGGTGTAGAGAACAGTTTACAGAAGAGAAAACGTGAAGTGCCTCTGAGCATATGAAGAGATGCTCAAACCAGTTACTAATCAGAGAAGTGAAAATAAAACAATTCTCTTGAATTAGTTACTGGGTAACTAATAGATACTGTAACTTCACATAGTTCAAAGCCGAGGGTTAACTAAAGGCTGTATACCCTAGAGCTATAATGCCAGGGTGAGCAAAGTAAGAAAGATAATGAGATACAAAACTCAGTGCCACACTGGGAATTCCCCAGTGTTTCAGTGGTTAGGAGTCTCTGCTCACTGCCAAAGTCCAGGGCTCAATCCCGGCCAGGGACCTAAAACCCAGAATTTTAGACTCTAAAGTACAGAAAGGATGGCTCTCCCTGCTCCCCAGCCCCTGCCCTGTCCACTGCCCACCTCCTCTTGGCTCCCACCCCCCAAGCACTCCCTCTGCACCCTGACACATGGCCATTTCCTGGCCATCGTTTGCCTTGGGGTGAACATTCAGCTATGTGGGCCACGTCCAACTGTGTGGTCTGCCTTTGGAGGGTGGGCTTTGGGAAGAGCACTATCAGCAGGTATGGGGGTGTGTGGGCAGGGAACACTGTATCCCAACACTGAAGGCTAAGTCGAGGAAGAGATCATAGGCTCTGGTAGCACCGTCCCCTGGGTCCACTCACACCCTGGGGAGGGGGACAATCAGAGAAGGGACAGGTACCTCTCACCCAGTGTGAGGAAGTTGCCATGGTTACCATGCAGAGAAGTGACCTTGCTCCTGTGTTTGCCCAGAGCTGCTGCTTTCTCTCTCCAGCTGGCAAGTCTCACAGTTAAGATGTTCGTGACCCATGAATCACAGTTTACAAAGCATCTTTCTTTTGAGTGAATTTAAATTTGTATGTGGAAGACCATACTTTGTGGGAAAAGTCATATTAAATTTTATTTCAGCTTTCTTGGGGTACAGTATTTTTCCCTTATTATAGGTGGCATGGTGCTTTCTTAAAAAAAAGAGGAAGGCTCCGTGAGTGTGTATTTCATGCTTCTCATTCATCTTTCATACCATTAGAGATAGAAGGAATATAGACACATGGAGTGCTCTCTGTGATATGTCCTTTGAGAAGTGAAAGGAGCCTAAACCTCAAAGGGTCATGTTCTTACTTTCCTACAATTAGCAATGCTGTATTGTATACTTAAAATTTTGCTAATAACACATTAAGTCACCTTATGGAAAGAAAGTGCAAAAGAAAGGAAAGGGAAAGGAGGAAGTAAGAAAGAAGAAGGAGGTAAGGAGGGAAAAAGGGGGGATGTTCTAGAGAGAAAGAATAGAGAATGGATATGTTTCTGTTATTGACTGTGGGAATTCTCCCACTCCTGTATGTGTGTGTGCCTGTTAAGTCACTTCAGTCGTGGCTGACTCTGCGACGCTATGAACTGTAACCTGCCAGGCTCCTCTATCCTTGGGATTCTCCAGGCAAGAATCCTGGAGTGGGTCGCTTTGACCTCCTCCAGGGGACCTTCCTGGCTCAGGGCACAAGCCCGCGTGTCTTATGTTTCCTGCATTGGCAGGCAGGTGCTTCACCACTAGTGCCAGCTGGGAAAGCCCTCACTGCTGTATACTTATCTTCAAGCTCGTAAAGCTGTATACATTATGTATATCTTTTTGTAGGTCAATCATACTGTAATAAAATGGTTCTTTAATTTAAAAAATGGAGTGCATCTTAACACTCAAAATCACCCAATAATCACAGTCTTGTGTGATCATCTATACACAAATATAAGAAATGGGGCTAAGTCACGTGTCCAATGGGTGCAATCTCCCCCTCTATTCCTGAATTCACTGCAGCCTTTCCATCCTACTTTCTCAAGGCAAGAATACTGGAGAGGGTTGCCATCCCCTTCTCCAGGGAATCTTCCCCACCCAGGAATCGAACCCAGGTCTCCTACACTACAGGCAGATTCTTTACTGCCTGAGCCACCAGGGAAACTCCTTCCGTCTACTTTCTGTAACCATTGAATAGTTTTTCCTGACTGGAATACACAATATGTACCCTTTTGTGTCTGATGTTTTGCTCAGCACAGTGCTTTGGAATTCCTTCATATTACTGTGTGTATTAATAGTGAAATAGAACAGGACCCTATTTGGCACCCCCACCCCGTGTCCTCTGTCTGTCGATAGAGATGGATATGCTTTTTTGTGATATGTCCTTTGAGAAGTGAAAGGAGCCTAAACCTCAAAGGGTCATGTTCTTACTTTCCTACAATTAGCAATGCTGTATTGTATACTTAAAATTTTGCTAATAACACATTAAGTCACCTTATGGAAAGAAAGTGCAAAAGAAAGGAAAGGGAAAGGAGGAAGTAAGAAAGAAGAAGGAGGTAAGGAGGGAAAAAGGGGGGATGTTCTAGAGAGAAAGAATAGAGAATGGATATGTTTCTGTTATTGACTGTGGGAATTCTCCCACTCCTGTATGTGTGTGCCTGTTAAGTCACTTCAGTCGTGGCTGACTCTGCGACGCTATGAACTGTAACCTGCCAGGCTCCTCTATCCTTGGGATTCTCCAGGCAAGAATCCTGGAGTGGGTCGCTTTGACCTCCTCCAGGGGACCTTCCTGGCTCAGGGCACAAGCCCGCGTGTCTTATGTTTCCTGCATTGGCAGGCAGGTGCTTCACCACTAGTGCCAGCTGGGAAAGCCCTCACTGCTGTATACTTATCTTCAAGCTCGTAAAGCTGTATACATTATGTATATCTTTTTGTAGGTCAATCATACTGTAATAAAATGGTTCTTTAATTTAAAAAATGGAGTGCATCTTAACACTCAAAATCACCCAATAATCACAGTCTTGTGTGATCATCTATACACAAATATAAGAAATGGGGCTAAGTCACGTGTCCAATGGGTGCAATCTCCCCCTCTATTCCTGAATTCACTGCAGCCTTTCCATCCTACTTTCTCAAGGCAAGAATACTGGAGAGGGTTGCCATCCCCTTCTCCAGGGAATCTTCCCCACCCAGGAATCGAACCCAGGTCTCCTACACTACAGGCAGATTCTTTACTGCCTGAGCCACCAGGGAAACTCCTTCCGTCTACTTTCTGTAACCATTGAATAGTTTTTCCTGACTGGAATACACAATATGTACCCTTTTGTGTCTGATGTTTTGCTCAGCACAGTGCTTTGGAATTCCTTCATATTACTGTGTGTATTAATAGTGAAATAGAACAGGACCCTATGGGCACCCCCACCCCCGTGTCCTCTGTCTGCCTTTTGTCTGTGGAAAACTTTAGTCAAAGAGTAAGTTCAATCAGAGAAGTGAGAAATGCTGAAACAAAGGTAAAGGAGATGAAATAATAATAATGTAATCATTAAGCTTATCAAG
Source organism: Tragulus kanchil (assembly GCA_022376925.1). Classification (NCBI taxonomy): domain Eukaryota; kingdom Metazoa; phylum Chordata; class Mammalia; order Artiodactyla; family Tragulidae; genus Tragulus; species Tragulus kanchil. The sequence goes on from JAIOJX010000006.1 coordinate 153,745,459, forward strand.
GACCTTTAGTTCTCTCTCAAGGGCTATAGGTAATATCCTGAAACATATACTGTGAGCATATGCTGTCTTAGAGATAGTAGAACAGCGGTGGAGAAGTTAACTACATGATGACCAGACTGTAGTCAGGACATGCGTTGCCACAATTCCGAGACTGGGCCTCAAAGAAGTGGGAACAAATGGACCCTGAAACTGAAGATTAACCATATGTGAAACAACCAAATGACGCTGGTCAGACCACCGATAACCAATTTAAAGATACTGTTAGAGATGATTACCCTGTTTCCTCATGTAACCCGCCCAACTCTGTCTATATAAGTTCTCACCCCCTTCTTGTCGGGGGCAGATGAGGAGGAGGTCGGCCTCTGGACAGATGTCCACCACCCTTCCCTTCACCAGTTTCCAGCATCTGAAATAAAGCCAACTTTCCTCTTCATCAGTCTGGCCTGTTTATTGGATTTTGAGCAGCAAGCCGAGGACCTCACACACTCTTAGTAACAAGAATAATGTATTTCTTTTCCATTAGGAGTAATCTATTGCCTGTATGTATCCACCAAATTTTTTCCCATATATTGATGGACAGTTGATTTTTTCCAGTTTGGGTTATTATGAATAAAGCATATGTAAGTGGTCATCTACAGAGCTCTTTGTGAACATGCATTTTCATTTATCTTGGATAAATACCTAAGAGTAGAATTGTTTGGTCATAGACAAGTTTATAAGAAACTGCCAAACAGTTTTACAAAAGAGGTGGACTTTCTCAAGGCAAGAATACTGGAGAGGGTTGCCATCCCCTTCTCCAGGAATCTTCCCACCCAGGAATCGAACCCAGGTCTCCTACACTACAGGCAGATTCTTTACTGCCTGAGCCACCAGGAAACTCCTTCCGTCTACTTTCTGTAACCATTGAATAGTTTTTCCTGACTGGAATACACAATATGTACCCTTTTGTGTCTGATGTTTTGCTCAGCACAGTGCTTTGGAATTCCTTCATATTACTGTGTGTATTAATAGTGAAATAGAACAGGACCCTATGGGCACCCCCACCCCCGTGTCCTCTGTCTGCCTTTTGTCTGTGGAAAACTTTAGTCAAAGAGTAAGTTCAATCAGAGAAGTGAGAAATGCTGAAACAAAGGTAAAGGAGATGAAATAATAATAATGTAATCATTAAGCTTATCAAGGACCTTTAGTTCTCTCTCAAGGGCTATAGGTAATATCCTGAAACATATACTGTGAGCATATGCTGTCTTAGAGATAGTAGAACAGCGGTGGAGAAGTTAACTACATGATGACCAGACTGTAGTCAGGACATGCGTTGCCACAATTCCGAGACTGGGCCTCAAAGAAGTGGGAACAAATGGACCCTGAAACTGAAGATTAACCATATGTGAAACAACCAAATGACGCTGGTCAGACCACCGATAACCAATTTAAAGATACTGTTAGAGATGATTACCCTGTTTCCTCATGTAACCCGCCCAACTCTGTCTATATAAGTTCTCACCCCCTTCTTGTCGGGGGCAGATGAGGAGGAGGTCGGCCTCTGGACAGATGTCCACCACCCTTCCCTTCACCAGTTTCCAGCATCTGAAATAAAGCCAACTTTCCTCTTCATCAGTCTGGCCTGTTTATTGGATTTTGAGCAGCAAGCCGAGGACCTCACACACTCTTAGTAACAAGAATAATGTATTTCTTTTCCATTAGGAGTAATCTATTGCCTGTATGTATCCACCAAATTTTTTCCCATGTATTGATGGACAGTTGATTTTTTCCAGTTTGGGTTATTATGAATAAAGCATATGTAAGTGGTCATCTACAGAGCTCTTTGTGAACATGCATTTTCATTTATCTTGGATAAATACCTAAGAGTAGAATTGTTTGGTCATAGACAAGTTTATAAGAAACTGCCAAACAGTTTTACAAAGAGGTGATTTAATTGCATTTTCCTGCATCAGGATATGAGAGGTTCACTTGCTCTACATTCTCAACAAAAGTTCGTATTATCAGAGTATTAAGTGTTAATATCTCTAATGGATACATAGTGATCTGTCAATGTGTTTTCAACTCGATACCTAATGATGGTGAGCAAATTTTCATATGTACCCTGACTATCTGAAATTCTTCTTTAAAGAATTGTCTATCCAAATTTTAGGTTCCATTTAAATTATTTAATGATAAATAATATAAAGTGGAAATTCAAATTATTCTGAGTCATAAGAGCTCTTATATGTTTGGAATGTGAATAAAGGTGATGTAAATGTTTTTGTATGAACTGTAGTGGTGGTGGATACACAATCTGTGCCTGCGATAAAATTTCCTCGAGGTAAATTTATATATGCACAAATGAGTGTAAGCAAAACTGGGGGAATCTGAATAAGATCAGTCTATGACAACATGGGGGGCTTCTTTGGTGGCTCAGACTGTAAAGAGTCTGCCTACAATACCGGAGCCCTGGGTTCAATTCCTGGGTGGGGAAGATTGCCCAGAGAAGTGAATGGCTACATACGCCAGTATTCTTGTCTGGAGAATTCCATGGACACCCTGGGTGTGATATTGCATTACAATTTGGCAAAAACTTCCCACTGGGGCAAACTACACAAGAATACATGGGGTCTTTCTTAATACATGGGTATATTTCTTGATCTCCATGTGAATCTACAGTTAACTCAAAAGTTTAATTTAAAAACCTTCATTAATGACATTTTCATAGATAGTATATTACTGAATGTATTCTTGAAAAGCACATGTTCTTATCAACATATTTTCCTTATAAATGAGAATATACAAGTGAGGAGTTCTTATAAGTCCCTTCTTAATGCCCCGCACCCTCCTGCCATTCTACAGTAAATCTAGAGGAAAGACATTAGGGTGACAGATTTAGCACTCCTTATAAATAAGCATTCCTTTAGTGAAATTATAGTTTGTTTTATTGCAACACTCAAATCTATCTTAAAATGCTTTCAAGTAAGCCTTTTAAGCTTTCACTATGCCTGACAGAGAAGAACTAATGGTGGGTGACAACCATAAAGGCAGTGGCTGGTGATGGTGTTGATGGTAATGACCTCGGTATGTGTGGTGCTGGTGCTGCGGGCGGTGATGATGATGATGATAAAAAGTATGAAGATGGGCCTATTGGCGGTAAATTACCTGAAAGGAGGTATTAGACGATAGTTTCTCAAGCAGCAAGTTCTCTTCCCCGATAAAAGGAAAATTAAACACTTGAGACACAAAAAGTGATTCCCTCCACAGGCGTAAACCAAGATTCTAATTGCTTCTTTGCTAAAGACTCCAGTCTCTGACGTGACTGCCTCCCAGGAGAAGTTCTGGCTGTATATAATAAAGAGACTCCAAGTCTCCTAAGCTCATGAATCCATTTTTCATGACAATGCTGGATCCTTGGAGAAAATTTAGGACTAGATGTAAATCTATATGGTCGTTTCATCTCTTGACATTTGTTTCCTGACTGTAGAAACCAAGGCAATCCCAAATATTTCTAAGAGACTCTGTACAGCTGTAAATCAGCACAGGTATTTAATTACAGTTTTTAAAAATTCTATGAGAAAACTATTTCTTCTATTAACTCCTATGTCTAATGCAGGGTATTTTCTAACTATATGTTTCCTTTCATCTCTAAGTACTTTTTCTTTGTGTGATGTCTTCTTATGAGCCTCAATCCTGAGCCTCTGTGGTCTGGTAGAATTGGAGGTAATAATTGTAGTGATTGATATCAAGTATGGGGTCATGTCTTCCTATTTTATGTTATTAGATGATTGTGGAAGGAAATAAAGTTGGTGCTGTCTAGGATTTTCCCATCTGTACTGCACTTAGTAAGTGCTATTCACTCTGTACTTCCCTGTAAAACAATTTGATTTCTCACAATGGTGTATTGTAGGTGGATTTTCTATGTTTCTTATGTTCTAATAGGTAGAAGTTGAGTAGAAGGGAATACATAAGATACTGTTAATCTATTGTTGCTCCTTACGAAAAATGTTTTTCTTTATGCAATTAATGCAAATAATATTTTAAAAGTCTCAATTACCTCTAATAAGTTCATGACTGCATTACCCCTTGTTATTTTTACAACCACTGTAGGAATCGATTTCACTAGTTTATTCATCTTTCAGACACTGAAATGAACTCGTAACTCAATAATACTGCTGTAACTGCCATATCACCCTGACACTGTGTCAACTTGATATAAGTATCCACATGTTCACATTCAGTATTGAGGACTTGCATAGACAACAAGGGAATTACATTTATGAAGCAAAATACATTGCTAACCATAAGATATGAATTATACTGCCTATTGCTTACAGAATTGAGATTCTCAAATTTGAGCCTGCGTCAGCCTCCCCTGGAGCCAGGACGACACACAGATGGCCCCATCCCGAGTTCCTGACTTGCTGGCTCTGGGGTGAGGCCTGAGAATCTGCATCTCTGATGTCTTAAGTGCTACCAATAATGCTGGCCCAGGGACCGGACTTTAAGACCACTGCTCTGGGCTACTTGAGAAACATGAAAGTCATAAAAGTTCAAAACCTTGCCCCTTTTGGGGGCAAGGGTCTGGTCTTCCCCTCAAAACAAACAGCAGTATGAGGGATCATTCATGAGGAAGGATCCCAGGAGGGCTCAAATGTCCCAGGTGTGCAAAACTAGCTTCACCAAGCAGTGCGGGAAGCTGCCATTCATGCATTTCTTCCCTCCTGTCCCCACAGGCCCCCATCCAAAGGAGGATGGCTGCAGAAAATCACTCCACAGTGACAGAGTTCATTCTTGGAGGTCTAACCAATCGGCCTGAACTCCAATTCCCCCTCCTCTTCCTATTCCTTGGGATCTACTCAGTCACCATGGTGGGGAACCTGGGCATGATCACACTCATTGGTCTGAATGCTCAGCTTCACACCCCCATGTACTATTTCCTCAGCAACCTGTCCCTTGTGGATCTCTGCTACTCCTCTGTCATTACCCCGAAGATGCTGGTGAACTTTGTGTCAGAGAAGAACACCATCTCCTACGCAGGGTGCATGTCCCAGCTCTACTTCTTCATTGTGTTTGTTGTTGCTGAGAGTTACATGCTGACCGTGATGGCCTATGACCGCTATGTAGCCATCTGCAGACCTTTGTTCTACAACATCATCATGTCTCAACAAGTCTGCTCTCTGCTGGTGGCAGCCGTCTACACTATGGGTTTCATTGGCTCAAGCATAGAGACTGGCCTCATGTTGAAACTGTCCTACTGTGAGCCCCTCTGTAGGACGATTCTAGTTTATTCATCTTTCAGACACTGAAATGAACTCGTAACTCAATAATACTGCTGTAACTGCCATATCACCCTGACACTGTGTCAACTTGATATAAGTATCCACATGTTCACATTCAGTATTGAGGACTTGCATAGACAACAAGGGAATTACATTTATGAAGCAAAATACATTGCTAACCATAAGATATGAATTATACTGCCTATTGCTTACAGAATTGAGATTCTCAAATTTGAGCCTGCGTCAGCCTCCCCTGGAGCCAGGACGACACACAGATGGCCCCATCCCGAGTTCCTGACTTGCTGGCTCTGGGGTGAGGCCTGAGAATCTGCATCTCTGATGTCTTAAGTGCTACCAATAATGCTGGCCCAGGGACCGGACTTTAAGACCACTGCTCTGGGCTACTTGAGAAACATGAAAGTCATAAAAGTTCAAAACCTTGCCCCTTTTGGGGGCAAGGGTCTGGTCTTCCCCTCAAAACAAACAGCAGTATGAGGGATCATTCATGAGGAAGGATCCCAGGAGGGCTCAAATGTCCCAGGTGTGCAAAACTAGCTTCACCAAGCAGTGCGGGAAGCTGCCATTCATGCATTTCTTCCCTCCTGTCCCCACAGGCCCCCATCCAAAGGAGGATGGCTGCAGAAAATCACTCCACAGTGACAGAGTTCATTCTTGGAGGTCTAACCAATCGGCCTGAACTCCAATTCCCCCTCCTCTTCCTATTCCTTGGGATCTACTCAGTCACCATGGTGGGGAACCTGGGCATGATCACACTCATTGGTCTGAATGCTCAGCTTCACACCCCCATGTACTATTTCCTCAGCAACCTGTCCCTTGTGGATCTCTGCTACTCCTCTGTCATTACCCCGAAGATGCTGGTGAACTTTGTGTCAGAGAAGAACACCATCTCCTACGCAGGGTGCATGTCCCAGCTCTACTTCTTCATTGTGTTTGTTGTTGCTGAGAGTTACATGCTGACCGTGATGGCCTATGACCGCTATGTAGCCATCTGCAGACCTTTGTTCTACAACATCATCATGTCTCAACAAGTCTGCTCTCTGCTGGTGGCAGCCGTCTACACTATGGGTTTCATTGGCTCAAGCATAGAGACTGGCCTCATGTTGAAACTGTCCTACTGTGAGCCCCTCATCAGTCATTACTTCTGTGACATCCTCCCCCTCATGAAGCTCTCCTGCTCTAGCACCTATGACATTGAGATGACTGTTTTCCTTCTGGCTGGATTCAACACTGTGGTCACCAGCTTAACAGTCCTTGTTTCCTACGCCTTCATCCTGTTTAGCATCCTCCGCATCAGCTCCACAGAGGGAAGGGCCAAAGCCTTCAGCACCTGCAGCTCCCACCTCTCAGCTGTGGGGATGTTCTATGGAACGACCGCATTCGTGTACTTGAAACCCTCCACCGCCAGTTCCCTGGCCCAGGAGAACGTGGCCTCCGTGTTCTACACCACGGTGATCCCCATGCTGAACCCCCTGATCTACAGCTTGAGGAATAAGGAGGTCAAGACTGCCATGCAGAAAACTCTGAGAGGAAAACTGCTTTGATACAAACATTATTATTCGTTCTCAATTTTAAAATAAGTTGTGAGGAATCCCAGAGCAAAGTCCTCTGAATGCTTGCCCACCCGGGATGGCAAGCAGTCCCTCCTCTGTGCCGCTGGGTGACTCCTCCTGCCTTCTTCCCTCTTTCTTCATGCACTTTCTACTCTCAAATCTATTTAAAACAAGATGATTTTAAGTTCATTTCTCTTATTTGGGAAACATTTTCTATATCCTAGTTCTTTTGTAAAACTACTATCTGAACTGTATTTTAACATAAATTTTAAATACTTTTGCAGATTCACAGATAGAAACCAAACAGTGGCTGCTGGGAGGAGAGATCAGAGGGACAGGTTCATTTCTCTTATTGATCACACTCATTGGTCTGAATGCTCAGCTTCACACCCCCATGTACTATTTCCTCAGCAACCTGTCCCTTGTGGATCTCTGCTACTCCTCTGTCATTACCCCGAAGATGCTGGTGAACTTTGTGTCAGAGAAGAACACCATCTCCTACGCAGGGTGCATGTCCCAGCTCTACTTCTTCATTGTGTTTGTTGTTGCTGAGAGTTACATGCTGACCGTGATGGCCTATGACCGCTATGTAGCCATCTGCAGACCTTTGTTCTACAACATCATCATGTCTCAACAAGTCTGCTCTCTGCTGGTGGCAGCCGTCTACACTATGGGTTTCATTGGCTCAAGCATAGAGACTGGCCTCATGTTGAAACTGTCCTACTGTGAGCCCCTCATCAGTCATTACTTCTGTGACATCCTCCCCCTCATGAAGCTCTCCTGCTCTAGCACCTATGACATTGAGATGACTGTTTTCCTTCTGGCTGGATTCAACACTGTGGTCACCAGCTTAACAGTCCTTGTTTCCTACGCCTTCATCCTGTTTAGCATCCTCCGCATCAGCTCCACAGAGGGAAGGGCCAAAGCCTTCAGCACCTGCAGCTCCCACCTCTCAGCTGTGGGGATGTTCTATGGAACGACCGCATTCGTGTACTTGAAACCCTCCACCGCCAGTTCCCTGGCCCAGGAGAACGTGGCCTCCGTGTTCTACACCACGGTGATCCCCATGCTGAACCCCCTGATCTACAGCTTGAGGAATAAGGAGGTCAAGACTGCCATGCAGAAAACTCTGAGAGGAAAACTGCTTTGATACAAACATTATTATTCGTTCTCAATTTTAAAATAAGTTGTGAGGAATCCCAGAGCAAAGTCCTCTGAATGCTTGCCCACCCGGGATGGCAAGCAGTCCCTCCTCTGTGCCGCTGGGTGACTCCTCCTGCCTTCTTCCCTCTTTCTTCATGCACTTTCTACTCTCAAATCTATTTAAAACAAGATGATTTTAAGTTCATTTCTCTTATTTGGGAAACATTTTCTATATCCTAGTTCTTTTGTAAAACTACTATCTGAACTGTATTTTAACATAAATTTTAAATACTTTTGCAGGTTCACAGACATAGAAACCAAACAGTGGCTGCTGGGAGGAGAGATCAGAGGGACAGGCAATTAAGAGACACAACTACAATGCATCAAGTAGATAAGCAACAAGAATCTATTGTACCACACAGGGAAATAAAGCCATTCATTTATAGTAACTTCATATAGAGTCATTTAAAAAAAAAAAAAATGGTGTGTATCTGAAATGAATATAGTATTTTCTTTTTTTGTTGTTTTTTGTTTTCCTTTTCCTCCCGCATCACAAATTTCTTTATTTTGCTTTTTTGATTTTACAGAGTGTTGTTGTTTACAGAAATATATAATTCCAGATTAGTCATATGTATATCCCATTCCCCTCATCCCACCCCTCCAGGCTGTTGCATAGCCCCCATGTACAATCCCTTAGACCCACAGCGCATTGACAATAGTTATCTCTTTTGCATAAGATAGTGTAGGGTTCCATGTTGCTCTTTCCATGTCCCTCACCCACTTTTCCCTCTCTCCAATATGCATAAGTCTCTTTTCTATGACTGTTTTTCCATCAATGCTCTGCGTTTGTATTTATCAGTACAAACTTACTGGATTCCATATATATATATATATATTAGTATACTGTATTTGTCCTACTCTTTTTGACTTACTTCATTTTGTATAATAGGTTCTAGGTTTACGTATCTCATTAGGACTGAATCTTCTGCATTTCTTTTTGTAGCCGAGAAGTATTCCTTTGTGTATATATATATACTAGAGCTTCTTTATCCATTCATCTGTCGTTGGACATCGAGGTTGCTTCCATGTTCTAGCTATTGTGTAAAGTGCTGCAATGAACATTGGGATACAGGTGTCTCTTTCTATTTTGATTTCATCTGGGTATAAGCCTAATAGTGGGATTGCTAGGTCATATGGTGCTTCTACTCTTAGTTTTTTAAGGAATCTCCATACTGTCTTCCATAGTGGTTGCATCAATTTACATTCCCACCAATAATGCAAGACTGTTCCCTTTTCTCCGCACCCTCTCAGCATTTATTATCTGTAGATTTTTTGGGAACATTTTCTATATCCTAGTTCTTTTGTAAAACTACTATCTGAACTGTATTTTAACATAAATTTTAAATACTTTTGCAGATTCACAGACATAGAAACCAAACAGTGGCTGCTGGGAGGAGAGATCAGAGGGACAGGCAATTAAGAGACACAACTACAATGCATCAAGTAGATAAGCAACAAGAATCTATTGTACCACACAGGGAAATAAAGCCATTCATTTATAGTAACTTCATATAGAGTCATTTAAAAAAAAAAAAATGGTGTGTATCTGAAATGAATATAGTATTTTCTTTTTTTGTTGTTTTTTGTTTTCCTTTTCCTCCCGCATCACAAATTTCTTTATTTTGCTTTTTTGATTTTACAGAGTGTTGTTGTTTACAGAAATATATAATTCCAGATTAGTCATATGTATATCCCATTCCCCTCATCCCACCCCTCCAGGCTGTTGCATAGCCCCCATGTACAATCCCTTAGACCCACAGCGCATTGACAATAGTTATCTCTTTTGCATAAGATAGTGTAGGGTTCCATGTTGCTCTTTCCATGTCCCTCACCCACTTTTCCCTCTCCCCAATATGCATAAGTCTCTTTTCTATGACTGTTTTTCCATCAATGCTCTGCGTTTGTATTTATCAGTACAAACTTACTGGATTCCATATATATATATATATATTAGTATACTGTATTTGTCCTACTCTTTTTGACTTACTTCATTTTGTATAATAGGTTCTAGGTTTACGTATCTCATTAGGACTGAATCTTCTGCATTTCTTTTTGTAGCCGAGAAGTATTCCTTTGTGTATATATATATACTAGAGCTTCTTTATCCATTCATCTGTCGTTGGACATCGAGGTTGCTTCCATGTTCTAGCTATTGTGTAAAGTGCTGCAATGAACATTGGGATACAGGTGTCTCTTTCTATTTTGATTTCATCTGGGTATAAGCCTAATAGTGGGATTGCTAGGTCATATGGTGCTTCTACTCTTAGTTTTTTAAGGAATCTCCATACTGTCTTCCATAGTGGTTGCATCAATTTACATTCCCACCAATAATGCAAGACTGTTCCCTTTTCTCCGCACCCTCTCAGCATTTATTATCTGTAGATTTTTTAATGATGGCCATTCTGACTGGTGTAAAGTGATATCTCATTGTAGTTTTGATTTGCATGAAATGAATATAATATTTTCAATCAACTACACTTCAATAAAAAATTAAACTTTCAGCAGTGGGCTTGAGAGTCATTCACTGTTTCATTTTCTTCTATGTAGAAAGTATTTCTTAACCCAGTGTTTACCTTTTTGCACTTGGAAGGAGTACAGAAGCCAGAGAGAGGTGGGTTTAAGAGTCACCAAGAAGTGATACTCAGACCTTTCTCATCCTGACTTCCTTCTCTCTTCTCTTCTGCTCCTGGCTACTTATTTCTGCCCAAGAACGTCTACCTGATTCCTTTATGTGATTTTCTTAGTCACAATAATAATAATCTCAGTCACTAACCTGTTTTTAGACATTTACTCCGAGGCACACAAGTCTTCTAAATACTTTACATGCCTTATTTCAATTACACTGCGTAACAGTTAGGTACCACTGTTTCCCCATTTACTGTGGAATTTAGTGTAGCACCTTGCTCGAGGTCACACAGCTGGTAAACAAGACCCTGGGGTTCAGACCCAAGTCTGAGTGACTCTGGAGTCCACCCTCTTGGCTCTCAGTCATCCCCTTTGCTTGAGGCTGGTGCTCCCTTTGAGCAGTGCCTTTACCCTGTCCTCATTACAAATGCCTCTCTAAAATAAATTCCTCAGATCCCCACCTTTCCTCATCTACCCTGGTCTCTACATTTATAGGGAACTTCTTCAGTATAACTAAGGAAAGATCACTCTGGAGGGACCAGCTCACTGCTTGCCGGACACTTCCCCACATTTAGCACTGGAAGCCCCACACCCTGAGAAACCCCTTGGTTCCAGGCAAACCAGGATGATTGGTCCCCCAAGTTGCTGCAAGCCTCCTGGATTGCTTAAATAACTGATCCACCCACTGCCAACCTCAATCAGTAAATCCAGTGTCAAGGGATTTGTCCCCACTTGTTTTTTGCCAAAAAATAATGTTTTAAACTGTTTTGCCGAAAGTTTTCACTTTTGTCTCAGGCTCAAAGGATTTGTTAACAAAATAAGCGACTTGTTATGTACAAATAAAGTAATATAAACATTAAAAAAAAGTAGTAGAGATTTATCTAGTTTAAATATACTAACATTATATTAAAGAATTATCTAACTTTAAATATACTAACATTAAAAGAAAAGAGAAAGAACTTCCCAGGTGGTCCAGTGGATAAGGACACCGCCTTGCAATGCAAGGGGCGCCAGTTCGATCCCTGGCCTGGGAAGATCCCACGCGCCGCAGAGCGGCTGGACTGATGTGTCCGATTACTGAGCCAGAGCTCTGGGGCGCTTGTGCCCAGAGCTGGTGCTCTGCAGCGATAGAGGCCACTGCAATGGGAGGCCCACATGGGCCAAAGAACAAAGATGGAAATAAATGACAGACCAATAGAAGTGGCAAAAAAAAGAAAAGAGAAAGAGAAACAGCAGAGGACACATCACCAAATGGAGTACTGACCAACATCCAGACTCAGACACGGCTGGGAAGTCCTCTGTCACAGCACATCTGGAGTCCCAGCTGGGAAAAGGCCCCAGGCAACACGTCTGCTCCGTGGGTGAATCTTCAAAGATTGCAGTTAGGGGTTCCCACTTATAATCCCAGGAGGCAAACTCAGCCCAGCAGCCATCAGGAAGCCAGTTTTGGCTCTGGTTTCATGTTAATGCTGTTGGTTTTGTTTTGCAAATCTTGGAATGTTGCGAACTCCAGGGAGTGGTTGGCCAGACCTCTTCCAGGGATTTAACAAATTCCAAGGTTTCCTCATCTACCCTGGTCTCTACATTTATAGGGAACTTCTTCAGTATAACTAAGGAAAGATCACTCTGGAGGGACCAGCTCACTGCTTGCCGGACACTTCCCCACATTTAGCACTGGAAGCCCCACACCCTGAGAAACCCCTTGGTTCCAGGCAAACCAGGATGATTGGTCCCCCAAGTTGCTGCAAGCCTCCTGGATTGCTTAAATAACTGATCCACCCACTGCCAACCTCAATCAGTAAATCCAGTGTCAAGGGATTTGTCCCCACTTGTTTTTTGCCAAAAAATAATGTTTTAAACTGTTTTGCCGAAAGTTTTCACTTTTGTCTCAGGCTCAAAGGATTTGTTAACAAAATAAGCGACTTGTTATGTACAAATAAAGTAATATAAACATTAAAAAAAAGTAGTAGAGATTTATCTAGTTTAAATATACTAACATTATATTAAAGAATTATCTAACTTTAAATATACTAACATTAAAAGAAAAGAGAAAGAACTTCCCAGGTGGTCCAGTGGATAAGGACACCGCCTTGCAATGCAAGGGGCGCCAGTTCGATCCCTGGCCTGGGAAGATCCCACGCGCCGCAGAGCGGCTGGACTGATGTGTCCGATTACTGAGCCAGAGCTCTGGGGCGCTTGTGCCCAGAGCTGGTGCTCTGCAGCGAGAGAGGCCACTGCAATGGGAGGCCCACATGGGCCAAAGAACAAAGATGGAAATAAATGACAGACCAATAGAAGTGGCAAAAAAAAGAAAAGAGAAAGAGAAACAGCAGAGGACACATCACCAAATGGAGTACTGACCAACATCCAGACTCAGACACGGCTGGGAAGTCCTCTGTCACAGCACATCTGGAGTCCCAGCTGGGAAAAGGCCCCAGGCAACACGTCTGCTCCGTGGGTGAATCTTCAAAGATTGCAGTTAGGGGTTCCCACTTATAATCCCAGGAGGCAAACTCAGCCCAGCAGCCATCAGGAAGCCAGTTTTGGCTCTGGTTTCATGTTAATGCTGTTGGTTTTGTTTTGCAAATCTTGGAATGTTGCGAACTCCAGGGAGTGGTTGGCCAGACCTCTTCCAGGGATTTAACAAATTCCAAGGTCCCCTTCCAATCTATCTATTGTGTTTCTCTTCCAAAATGCACAGCAGGTATGGCCGACAGCAGTAGTCTGGGAAGTGACCCAAAGGTCAGAATCAAGGTCGGAGGCCTGCTCTGTTTTGTCTCTGAAGCCTTAACAAGACTATTTAATTTCCCTAACGTAGACTCAGCAGCCTGATATAATGCAAAAGACCGATCAACACTTCTTGTCATGTCTAGCTGGATTTCATAGTTTATTGTATGAATCAGAGCTTTATGATGGGAAACTGGCGTGACTCTATAGTTTTCTCAAGCAGAAAGGGAGTGGATACAGAGAATGACTTGCTTACAGTTGACTGGATGACCAGAGAAGGGGTGAGGAGGAGTGCCTTCAAAACAGATCCAACCCGCGGGGCCAGCAGGACCACTGCCACGGTGAAAAATGGCCTTCACACTCACAAAACCCTTTCATTAACCATTGGACCCAGGGGTGGGGAATCACCTGGAGATTTGTTAGCAAGGCAAATTTGGGGTCCCTGCTCCACACCTACAGAATGACCAGGTGGGCTCAGTAAACTGCTGTGGTCGGCCTCCTGTTGATTCTGATACACACTGAGGGGAGAGAACCGCCTCACTCCCATCCTTCATATCTCACAAAAATGCATTTAATTAATTGAAGCCAATTCATACCCATGGCTCTACCTACAGGGAATCTGGAATATGTAAATTTTCAGCTTTTTACCTGACTAGAAAGAGGGTACAATGGACATTGCTGGGGTCTAGAGAGGGGCTTACTGCTATAAACTGACTCATTGTGCTGACTGCAGACAAAATACCAGGTTAAGTCAGTGACCTGCTGAGACTGACCACTTTAATGTTTTTCACAGCTGGCGACTGCTGCCCCAAAACTTCGTGACGGCCAGACACCAGCCACAAGTTAGAGGTGCAATGACACGGCTGGGAAGTCCTCTGCCCGAACTCCAGGAAAGGGTGGTTGGCCCCACTTATAATCCCAGGAGGCAAACTCAGCCCAGCAGCCATCAGGAAGCCAGTTTTGGCTCTGGTTTCATGTTAATGCTGTTGGTTTTGTTTTGCAAATCTTGGAATGTTGCGAACTCCAGGGAGTGGTTGGCCAGACCTCTTCCAGGGATTTAACAAATTCCAAGGTCCCTTCAATCTATCTATTGTGTTTCTCTTCCAAAATGCACAGCAGGTATGGCCGACAGCAGTAGTCTGGGAAGTGACCCAAAGGTCAGAATCAAGGTCGGAGGCCTGCTCTGTTTTGTCTCTGAAGCCTTAACAAGACTATTTAATTTCCCTAACGTAGACTCAGCAGCCTGATATAATGCAAAAGACCGATCAACACTTCTTGTCATGTCTAGCTGGATTTCATAGTTTATTGTATGAATCAGAGCTTTATGATGGGAAACTGGCGTGACTCTATAGTTTTCTCAAGCAGAAAGGGAGTGGATACAGAGAATGACTTGCTTACAGTTGACTGGATGACCAGAGAAGGGGTGAGGAGGAGTGCCTTCAAAACAGATCCAACCCGCGGGGCCAGCAGGACCACTGCCACGGTGAAAAATGGCCTTCACACTCACAAAACCCTTTCATTAACCATTGGACCCAGGGGTGGGGAATCACCTGGAGATTTGTTAGCAAGGCAAATTTGGGGTCCCTGCTCCACACCTACAGAATGACCAGGTGGGCTCAGTAAACTGCTGTGGTCGGCCTCCTGTTGATTCTGATACACACTGAGGGGAGAGAACCGCCTCACTCCCATCCTTCATATCTCACAAAAATGCATTTAATTAATTGAAGCCAATTCATACCCATGGCTCTACCTACAGGGAATCTGGAATATGTAAATTTTCAGCTTTTTACCTGACTAGAAAGAGGGTACAATGGACATTGCTGGGGTCTAGAGAGGGGCTTACTGCTATAAACTGACTCATTGTGCTGACTGCAGACAAAATACCAGGTTAAGTCAGTGACCTGCTGAGACTGACCACGTTGTTTAAGCAACCTCCTGTTTTTCACAGCTGGCGACTGCTGCCCCAAAACTTCGTGACGGCCAGACACCAGCCACAAGTTAGAGGTGAACTAAGCCATGGGCTATAAGACGGACCCACCAGAAGGGGTTGAGCTGCTGGTTCTTCTTGCCAGTCACCTTCTTATTTTTCTCTTGATAAATTTCCTTTTTCTCTGTCTGACTACCAGGTTCATTTTCTTTTTCTCCGCACTTGTCTTACAGAGATGAAAGTGAAAGTCACTCAGTCGTGTCTGATTCTTTGCGACCCAGTGATAAACCATGGAATTCTCCAGGCAAGGATACTGGAGTGGGTAGCCTATCCCTTCTCCAGGGGATCTTCCCAACCCAGGGATCAAATCCAGGAGGTCTCCTGCAGTGCAGGCAAATTCTTTGCCATCTGAGCCACCAGGAAAGCCCTGAATGTATACATGTATTCTTCCAATTAAATAAATCATATGTGCATATATAAAATATATGTTTACATATATACATAATATATCCTGTATTTCTATTTTTAAAAGTGTGTAAAAATCAGTGAAGGGGATCTCCAGGGCAGTCCAGTGGTTAAGACTCCACACTGCCATGGCAGAGGCACACATTCAGTCCCTGCTTAGAGAGCTAAGATCCCACATGCTGCTCAGCATGGCAAAAAAAAAAAGTATCACTTGAAAAATCATTTTTTAAATCAGCAAAGGCCTAAGCATCTTGTGTCAGTTTAGAGGATGAATCCTACTGCCACCTAGTGGCGAAATGCCAAAAATTCAAGGACAGGAATCAAAGAAGCTTCTTGGGATGCATCTTCTAGCCCAGCAAAGACTCAGTCTTTACACAGCAAGTTCCAAAACACACAGAACACCCAGAATTTCATTTAACAATTGGCCATAAACTGCTGTGGTCGGCCTCCTGTTGATTCTGATACACACTGAGGGGAGAGAACCGCCTCACTCCCATCCTTCATATCTCACAAAAATGCATTTAATTAATTGAAGCCAATTCATACCCATGGCTCTACCTACAGGGAATCTGGAATATGTAAATTTTCAGCTTTTTACCTGACTAGAAAGAGGGTACAATGGACATTGCTGGGGTCTAGAGAGGGGCTTACTGCTATAAACTGACTCATTGTGCTGACTGCAGACAAAATACCAGGTTAAGTCAGTGACCTGCTGAGACTGACCACGTTGTTTAAGCAACCTCCTGTTTTTCACAGCTGGCGACTGCTGCCCCAAAACTTCGTGACGGCCAGACACCAGCCACAAGTTAGAGGTGAACTAAGCCATGGGCTATAAGACGGACCCACCAGAAGGGGTTGAGCTGCTGGTTCTTCTTGCCAGTCACCTTCTTATTTTTCTCTTGATAAATTTCCTTTTTCTCTGTCTGACTACCAGGTTCATTTTCTTTTTCTCCGCACTTGTCTTACAGAGATGAAAGTGAAAGTCACTCAGTCGTGTCTGATTCTTTGCGACCCAGTGATAAACCATGGAATTCTCCAGGCAAGGATACTGGAGTGGGTAGCCTATCCCTTCTCCAGGGGATCTTCCCAACCCAGGGATCAAATCCAGGAGGTCTCCTGCAGTGCAGGCAAATTCTTTGCCATCTGAGCCACCAGGAAAGCCCTGAATGTATACATGTATTCTTCCAATTAAATAAATCATATGTGCATATATAAAATATATGTTTACATATATACATAATATATCCTGTATTTCTATTTTTAAAAGTGTGTAAAAATCAGTGAAGGGGATCTCCAGGGCAGTCCAGTGGTTAAGACTCCACACTGCCATGGCAGAGGCACACATTCAGTCCCTGCTTAGAGAGCTAAGATCCCACATGCTGCTCAGCATGGCAAAAAAAAAAAGTATCACTTGAAAAATCATTTTTTAAATCAGCAAAGGCCTAAGCATCTTGTGTCAGTTTAGAGGATGAATCCTACTGCCACCTAGTGGCGAAATGCCAAAAATTCAAGGACAGGAATCAAAGAAGCTTCTTGGGATGCATCTTCTAGCCCAGCAAAGACTCAGTCTTTACACAGCAAGTTCCAAAACACACAGAACACCCAGAATTTCATTTACAATTGCATCTGCACAGGAGTTGCAGCGGACATGAGGTGAGAGGTGAGCAAGGAATGGGATAACATCTAGAAACGAACACCAGCCTTTACAGGTAGACAGAAAGGCATAAGTATGCATCACTATTTAAAAATTTTTTACAATTGAAGGAAAAGAGAGAGAAAGTACATTGGGGGAATATTTTTAGGGTAATGAAGGCACGCTTATGTTTGTACATTGAAGAAAAATATTAGTAGAGAAAAGAATATTGAAGGGACAAGGAAGAAAATGGAACTTTTAGAATTGAAAATACCTGGGGGGATAGGAAGAAACAGCATCAAAAGCACTTGACCATATGAAGTACTCATTCATTACTGTAAATACTAAAATGAAATAGGACTCAAAAGACAATTTTTTATTATTGATTTTTATTGGGGTATAGTTGCTTTGAGCTTCCCGGAGGGCACTAATGGTGAAGAACCCGGCTGCCAATGCAGGAGACATAAGAGACATAGGTTTGATCCATGGGTCAGGAAGATCCCTGGAGTAGGGCATGGTAACCCACTGCAGTATTCTTGCCTGGAGAACACCATGGACAGAGGACTCTGTCAAGGGTAGGCCTAAAACCCGCAGTCATTTTTCGTGGAAAGCCCTGAATGTATACATGTATTCTTCCAATTAAATAAATCATATGTGCATATATAAAATATATGTTTACATATATACATAATATATCCTGTATTTCTATTTTTAAAAGTGTGTAAAAATCAGTGAAGGGGATCTCCAGGGCAGTCCAGTGGTTAAGACTCCACACTGCCATGGCAGAGGCACACATTCAGTCCCTGCTTAGAGAGCTAAGATCCCACATGCTGCTCAGCATGGCAAAAAAAAAAAGTATCACTTGAAAAATCATTTTTTAAATCAGCAAAGGCCTAAGCATCTTGTGTCAGTTTAGAGGATGAATCCTACTGCCACCTAGTGGCGAAATGCCAAAAATTCAAGGACAGGAATCAAAGAAGCTTCTTGGGATGCATCTTCTAGCCCAGCAAAGACTCAGTCTTTACACAGCAAGTTCCAAAACACACAGAACACCCAGAATTTCATTTACAATTGCATCTGCACAGGAGTTGCAGCGGACATGAGGTGAGAGGTGAGCAAGGAATGGGATAACATCTAGAAACGAACACCAGCCTTTACAGGTAGACAGAAAGGCATAAGTATGCATCACTATTTAAAAATTTTTTACAATTGAAGGAAAAGAGAGAGAAAGTACATTGGGGGAATATTTTTAGGGTAATGAAGGCACGCTTATGTTTGTACATTGAAGAAAAATATTAGTAGAGAAAAGAATATTGAAGGGACAAGGAAGAAAATGGAACTTTTAGAATTGAAAATACCTGGGGGGATAGGAAGAAACAGCATCAAAAGCACTTGACCATATGAAGTACTCATTCATTACTGTAAATACTAAAATGAAATAGGACTCAAAAGACAATTTTTTATTATTGATTTTTATTGGGGTATAGTTGCTTTGAGCTTCCCGGAGGGCACTAATGGTGAAGAACCCGGCTGCCAATGCAGGAGACATAAGAGACATAGGTTTGATCCATGGGTCAGGAAGATCCCTGGAGTAGGGCATGGTAACCCACTGCAGTATTCTTGCCTGGAGAACACCATGGACAGAGGACTCTGTCATGGCGGGCTCTGTAGGGTCCATAGGGTCGCAGAGAGTCAGACACGACTGAAGTGACGTGGCACACACAGAGGTGCTTTACAATGTTGTTAGTTTCCACTGTACAGCAAAGTGAATCGGCTGCACGTGTACATGTGTATCCCCTCTTAGTTTGATTTCCTTCCATTTTGGTCACCACGGAACACTGAGCAGAGTCCCCTGTGCTGTACAGGGAGGTCTCATTAGTTACATATTTTACAACATACTCTCAGTCGTGCTTATATGTCGATCCCAAACTCCCAACTCATCCAGCCCCCACCCTTTCTCCCCTTGGGGTTCACACCTCTGCTCCCTGCACTGACAGACAGTTCTTGAGGTGAATCGGGACCATTCTTAATTTTAAAATATTCATTGTTCTTATGAGTTGAATTGTGTCCCCTCAAAATTTATATGCTGAAGCCCTAACCCTCAGTATCTCAGAATGTGAGTGTTTGGAGATAAGGCCTTTAAAGTGGTAATTAAGTTACAGTGAGGTCACGAGTGGAGGAACATGAGGTGAAAGTGTTAGTCGCTCAGTCGTCTCCCACTCCTTGAGACCCTCATGAACTGTAGCCTGCCCGCCTCCTCTGCCCACGGGATTTCCCAGGCGAGAATACTGGGTAGCCAATCCCTTCTCCAGGGCATCGAACCTGGGTCTCCTCCATTGCAGGCAGATTCTTTACCATCTAAGCCACCTAGGAGGCCACCAAGGTAGGCGTTAATCCAACCAGACTGGTGTCTTTATAAAAGGAAGACATTCAGACACAATGAGAGACACCAGAGGTATGGGCAGAAGAGAGAAACCCATGTGATGGCTCAGGGGAAAGGTGGCCGTCTGCGGACCAGGCAGGGTGCTCTCAGGGGAAACTGATAGGGACAGAGTAGAACAGGTAGGTGGTGGTAGAGTCCTAGTAGGGGATGGTAGGTAGAAGGAAGAAACCTGGGAAAGGTTGGGAGGCCAGTGAGTTGATGATAACTCAGGAGAGCTGCTCCTTATTCAGTAAAGCAGGCTTGACTGGGTATAAACAGCTGAAGAAGGAGGAGCTGGCGAAGAAGCAACCAATGATGTATGTCCTGCATCTGTGTCTACTTGAGGGGGGCGGTCTTCTCCCATCCTGTATATATGGCTGCCCACTCAATCAAAGGGAGAGAGAGCAGAGCTTTCCTGCCTTCCCGCTTGCACCACTTACAAGTACCCTATCCTAATAGATCCTTTTGTTGTCTATCACTCTGCTTCTCGCTGAATTCCTTCTGTGTTGAGGCACGAAGAACCTGAGCCTCGGCGGGTCCAGATGTTGGGTGAGTGCTGGATTAAGTCCTGGCTGCGTGGGTTCAAGTCTCAGACAGGGTTTTGGCTGGGATTGAGTCCTGACTACTTGGATTCAAGTCCCAGGCAGGGTTTTGGCTGGGGTTAAGCCTTAGCCTCATGGGTTCGAGTCCCAAACAGGGTTTTGGCTGGAATTCAAGCTCCAGTCACGTGGGTTCAAGTCCCAAGCAGGGTTCATCAGGTCTGGGCCCTGGGTTTAAGTCTCAAATCAAGGTAAAACCCTTTCAAAACCACACTCGATCTTGGACTTCTAGCCTCCAACACTGTGATAAAATAAATCTCTGGTTTAAACCACCCAGTCCATAGTATTTTGTTATGACAGCCCTAGCCAAGTAATATAGGCACATTTTTTAGTTTATTTTTATTTCACTTTTACAGAATTTTGTTGTTTTCTGCCATACAAAGATGCATCCTTGCTTGTTTTTTTAAAAATATAGATTATTTATTTGAATTCACCAGGTGTCTGGCTTACAGTATTCTTAATTGCAGCGTGTGGAATCTAGTTCCCCAACCAGGGTTCAAACCAAGGCCCCGGTATGGGGAGTGCAGAGTCTTAGCCACGGGATCACCAGGGAAGTCCGATGCATTCCTACTAAACCCTGAACCAAGTATAGGATGCTCACCATCTCTCCTAGTACTTAATATTGTATAGAAGGGAAGAGGCAAGAGAAAGGATTTAGAGGCAGAAGAATCAGAAAGGAAGTGGTGACGCTACCTCTACGGACCGATGATATTATTATACATCTAGAAATGACAAAAAATCAAGGAAAATATACCAAAAATAATACCAGTAAAATTTCAGGAATAAAATTAGAAATCGGGGCTTCCCTGGTGGTCCAGTGAGTAAGGACACCGCCTTGAAGTGCAAGGGCGCCGGTTCGATCCCTGGCCTGGGAAGATCCCACGTGCCGCAGAGTGGCTGGACTGATGTGTCCAATCACCGAGCCGGAGCTCTGGAGCACATGCGCCCAGAGCCGGTGCTCTGCGACAACAGAGGCCACTGCGATGGGAGGCCCACAGGAGCCAAAGAACAAAGATGGATGAAAATAGATAAATGAAAGACCAATAGAAGTGGCCCCTCGCAAAAAAAAAGAAAAAATTAGAAATCAATATAGTTCATTTACAAACAATAACCTTTTAAAACATATAAAATAGATTTCACCTCAGTAGAAAAGTGAAATTCCTAAGCAAGAATTTTACAAAATCTATGTGACTAAAGATAAGACACACCTAAAGAACACAAAGAAATACAAGAAGATATTTCCTGTCCTTGGACTGGAATATTCCACCAGAATAGGTCGGTTCTAAATTTGTTTATAATAGTATTTCAATAAAAATCGTGTCAGGCTTTTTTCAGGAAGAATCCACACTGATGAGAGAGTTTATATGAAAGAGTCAACAAGCAAGAATAGCATGAAAAATCCTGAATACACATTGTTTAGAAGCTAACCCTAACACGTGTGAAAACATTATAAAGCTTCTATAATTAAAATGGGTTGGTGTTAGCACATGAATAGAATGGTGGAATGTTGAAACAGAACAGAAAACTCACACATAGCCTTGAGAACAATAGAAATGTAATATATGATGAAGGTAGCATCTCAAATCACCTGGGAAAAAATGATGATACAACTGGATAAGCCATATGAAAAGTAATAAAATTAGATTCCTTTCTCACACCATAAGCAGTATAAATTTTTTTAGCAGTATAAATTTTGGATGTATCCAAATGCACATACTTATATCACAGATAAAAAGCTAATGTCTTGAATATAAAGAGAGCAATAAGCAGGACAACTCCCAGAGCTCACACAGCTTGGCATCATTCAAATTCTCACTAGCAGGAGAGAAGTTCAGTTCAGTTGCTCAGTTGTGTCTGACTCTTTGCGACCCCGTGGGCTGCAGCACGCCAAGCTTCCCTGTCTTCACCATCTCCCGGAGCCTGCTCAAACTCATGACATCATTGAGTCAGCGATGCCATCCAACCATCTCATCCTCTGTTGTCTCCTTTTCCTCTTACCTTCTATTGGTCCCAGCATCATGGTGTTTTCCAATGAGTCATCTCTTCACATCAGGTGGCCAAAATATCAGAGCTTCAGCAAGAGAGAAGAGATTTCAATAAATCCATGGGGCATACCCCAGGCTATTTTAAATGTATAAAAGCTCAAAACCAAGCATCAAAGGGTCAAGCTGATTCTAAAGATAAGTAAAACCTGCCAGAAGAAAGTCCAGCACACTTTAAAGGAATACAATAAAATCCAACATTCTACAACATAAATCTATAATGATCACATCCAATCAAAACTTACTAGATCTGAAAGGAGTAGAAAAATGTGCCCTATACACAGCAGGAAAATAAAGTCAACAAAAACAGTCCAGAAATAACGGAGATGATGGAACTGGCAGATAGGAACTTTACAACTAGCTATTATAAATATAACCAATATGTTCAATATTTTAAAGGAAATAAAAAGCACACTAAAAGAAATGAAAGATTCAATATTTTAAAAAATAAGCACAAATAGAAAGCTCCCTAACACGTGTGAAAACATTATAAAGCTTCTATAATTAAAATGGGTTGGTGTTAGCACATGAATAGAATGGTGGAATGTTGAAACAGAACAGAAAACTCACACATAGCCTTGAGAACAATAGAAATGTAATATATGATGAAGGTAGCATCTCAAATCACCTGGGAAAAAATGATGATACAACTGGATAAGCCATATGAAAAGTAATAAAATTAGATTGCTTTCTCACACCATAAGCAGTATAAATTTTTTTAGCAGTATAAATTTTGGATGTATCCAAATGCACATACTTATATCACAGATAAAAAGCTAATGTCTTGAATATAAAGAGAGCAATAAGCAGGACAACTCCCAGAGCTCACACAGCTTGGCATCATTCAAATTCTCACTAGCAGGAGAGAAGTTCAGTTCAGTTGCTCAGTTGTGTCTGACTCTTTGCGACCCCGTGGGCTGCAGCACGCCAAGCTTCCCTGTCTTCACCATCTCCCGGAGCCTGCTCAAACTCATGACATCATTGAGTCAGCGATGCCATCCAACCATCTCATCCTCTGTTGTCTCCTTTTCCTCTTACCTTCTATTGGTCCCAGCATCATGGTGTTTTCCAATGAGTCATCTCTTCACATCAGGTGGCCAAAATATCAGAGCTTCAGCAAGAGAGAAGAGATTTCAATAAATCCATGGGGCATACCCCAGGCTATTTTAAATGTATAAAAGCTCAAAACCAAGCATCAAAGGGTCAAGCTGATTCTAAAGATAAGTAAAACCTGCCAGAAGAAAGTCCAGCACACTTTAAAGGAATACAATAAAATCCAACATTCTACAACATAAATCTATAATGATCACATCCAATCAAAACTTACTAGATCTGAAAGGAGTAGAAAAATGTGCCCTATACACAGCAGGAAAATAAAGTCAACAAAAACAGTCCAGAAATAACGGAGATGATGGAACTGGCAGATAGGAACTTTACAACTAGCTATTATAAATATAACCAATATGTTCAATATTTTAAAGGAAATAAAAAGCACACTAAAAGAAATGAAAGATCTTTTTAAATAGAGCATCTAGTACTTAAAAATATATAATATCTGAAGAGAAAAAATATCACTTCATTGTATTAACATCAGATTCAACACTGCAGAAGAAAAGAGCAACACATTTGAAGACGTAACAATAGAATCTATCTAAACTGAAACACAGGGAAAAGACTGATATAAACCTGAATAGAGCCTCCATAACCTATGGAACAATGTCAAACAGTCTAACATAGGTGAAATTTGAGTCCTAGCAAGAGAAGGGCTGGAAAAACAAAAATATTTAAATATATAATGGCTAGAATTTTTCCAAATTAGATGAAAACCATATGCCTGCACTTCCAAGGAGCCCAATGAATCTACAAGCAGAATTTTAAAAAAATGAAACAATACAAAGCTGCAACATAATCAAATGAATGAATATCAGTTATAAAGAGGACATTTTAAAAGCAACCAGATTAAAAAAAAAGCACATCACATACTGGGAAACAAAATAAGAATGACTACAAATGTCTCTTCAGAAATGCAAAAGACATTTAAAAAGGATAATGGAAAGATATCTTTAAAGTACAGAAAGAAAAGAATTGTCGATCTTCAATTCTATATTCAGTGGAAACATGTTCCAGACTTGAAGGTAAAATAAATAAGTTTTATTAATACAAGCTAAGAGAATCTGCTGCCAGTTAATTGCACTTCAAGAACCATGAAGGCAAATTCTCCAGGCAGAAGGAAGAAAGATACCAGACGGAAAACCGAGGAGCCTCCGGCATTGTAAAATTAACCTTGGAGATGTAATGTAAATATAAACTTGGAGCACCTCAAATTGTAGAAATGTGTAGATAAATATGAAAATTTATTTTAATCTTGATAAGTAAAACCTGCCAGAAGAAAGTCCAGCACACTTTAAAGGAATACAATAAAATCCAACATTCTACAACATAAATCTATAATGATCACATCCAATCAAAACTTACTAGATCTGGAAGGAGTAGAAAAATGTGCCCTATACACAGCAGGAAAATAAAGTCAACAAAAACAGTCCAGAAATAACGGAGATGATGGAACTGGCAGATAGGAACTTTACAACTAGCTATTATAAATATAACCAATATGTTCAATATTTTAAAGGAAATAAAAAGCACACTAAAAGAAATGAAAGATCTTTTTAAATAGAGCATCTAGTACTTAAAAATATATAATATCTGAAGAGAAAAAATATCACTTCATTGTATTAACATCAGATTCAACACTGCAGAAGAAAAGAGCAACACATTTGAAGACGTAACAATAGAATCTATCTAAACTGAAACACAGGGAAAAGACTGATATAAACCTGAATAGAGCCTCCATAACCTATGGAACAATGTCAAACAGTCTAACATAGGTGAAATTTGAGTCCTAGCAAGAGAAGGGCTGGAAAAACAAAAATATTTAAATATATAATGGCTAGAATTTTTCCAAATTAGATGAAAACCATATGCCTGCACTTCCAAGGAGCCCAATGAATCTACAAGCAGAATTTTAAAAAAATGAAACAATACAAAGCTGCAACATAATCAAATGAATGAATATCAGTTATAAAGAGGACATTTTAAAAGCAACCAGATTAAAAAAAAAGCACATCACATACTGGGAAACAAAATAAGAATGACTACAAATGTCTCTTCAGAAATGCAAAAGACATTTAAAAAGGATAATGGAAAGATATCTTTAAAGTACAGAAAGAAAAGAATTGTCGATCTTCAATTCTATATTCAGTGGCAACATGTTCCAGACTTGAAGGTAAAATAAATAAGTTTTATTAATACAAGCTAAGAGAATCTGCTGCCAGTTAATTGCACTTCAAGAACCATGAAGGCAAATTCTCCAGGCAGAAGGAAGAAAGATACCAGACGGAAAACCGAGGAGCCTCCGGCATTGTAAAAATTAACCTTGGAGATGTAATGTAAATATAAACTTGGAGAGCACCTCAAATTGTAGAAATGTGTAGATAAATATGAAAGATACTTTTCTCAAATTTTATATGATCAGAGATAAAGCAAGGAAAGATGACAGAAAGGAAGGGGCACAGGCTAGAGGTTTAGGTGGAGGGGTGAGGTTAGACCTTGTTGTGAAGGTAATATTTGTACAGAGACTCGGAAAAGATATGGCTGAAGTTGTGCTTGGTTATATCAGCCATTTTAACATCCGTTTGGGTAAACATGGCTCAGTGAAACATCTCTTCTAGGCAGTATATTTCTATCACGCACTTCAGTAATCATACCTTCACCCAAAGCAAAGAAAAACTTAGAGTGAGAGTTTAGAGGAAAAGAAGACCTTTCTGAGCACTTTAAGAAATAATAAGTCATTTCATGAAGGTACCTATGTATACCTGATTCTGTTCAAACACAGTGCCCTAGCATGCATTATATAACTGACTTCAGGAAGGGATATGATGAAGTCATTTCTTCAAGGACTAGTAAAGGTGGTATGTGATCACCTGTACTCCACGTTCCTTGTTAAGGACACTGTTAATTTGTATGAGGACAAGCTTTTCAGCCAAAATCTGGAAAAATTCCAGTCTCAGTGAGTGGATGGGTAAGATATATTTGTGGTAAGAGTTAAGCACTAGAGTCCCCTTGTAGAGTTATTAAATCATATTAGAGAGGCCAAAACCCATCTTCCTCAAGGCCTATTTATGAAATGTACACACTTATCCATGATTAATTATATATCTCTATGGTCAATATTCAACAAGGACTCAAGTAATGGTGATGTATTTACAGATTTTCACTTAGAGTTTTTCTAGCTCCTTCAGGGTCATTAATAAATCCCAATCCATGCCTGCAATCCCACTGCACAAAACTCACATGAGAGAAAAAGAGTGCTTGCCTCAGTAGCACAGATGCTACAAACAGAGGAAAAACAATTCATCAACACACACTTCAAATAAGCCCCAGAAGACAGGCTCTCCCTGAGACTTAAGAGCAAATGAGACCTCAGGGGTTCATTAAAAGTTGACTTTTCTCTAAAAGCCTTTGAGGCTCCTGTCTGGATGAGGCAACATCAGGGAAAGTTTTCCTGAGTTGATGTTACTTCAGAAAGTGTTGCCATGGAAGCATCATTTCAAATGCATTTCAGACTATCAGAGCAGCCCCTTTCTGTATATTTGTGCTTTTGCTTTTCTGCTTTATTTTCACTTTTTTCTGAGGCAGAATTTCAGGTAAAATCTACACTCTTTGTGACCCCATGGACAGTAGTCCACCAGGCTCCTCTGTCCATGAAATTCTTCAGGCAAGAATGCTGGAGTGGGTCGCCATTCCCTCCTCCAGGGCATCTTCCTGACCCAAGGACTGAACCTGCATCTCTTGCTTTATAGGCAGATTCTTTATCATCTGAGCCACTGTGGAAGTTCCTTATTTTTAATCTTTTGTGTTAAAATTTGCATAACATAAAACTCACCATTTTAAGGTGTATATATAGTATTTTTTCATATATTCACAATCATGTGCAGCCTGTCAGTACTAATTCTAGAACATTCCATTGGCCCACAAAGAAATCCCATCATTTCCCATCCCATCATTTCCTATTCCCTCTGCCTCCGCTAATTTGTTTTCTGTCTCTATTGACCGGCCTCTTCCATTCGTTTCATATGCATAGAATCATGCAGCATGCAGTGCTTCATGTCTGGCTTCTTGCCCTGAGCTTAATGTTGTCAACGTTTGTTGATGCTGTAACATATATAACTTCATCATTCTTGCCCGGTGAGCTGATTTACCATGTTGACTTAGCTGCTGCTACCGATAAATGGTAATTAAAAAATTTTCTCTATGGTCAATATTCAACAAGGACTCAAGTAATGGTGATGTATTTACAGATTTTCACTTAGAGTTTTTCTAGCTCCTTCAGGGTCATTAATAAATCCCAATCCATGCCTGCAATCCCACTGCACAAAACTCACATGAGAGAAAAAGAGTGCTTGCCTCAGTAGCACAGATGCTACAAACAGAGGAAAAACAATTCATCAACACACACTTCAAATAAGCCCCAGAAGACAGGCTCTCCCTGAGACTTAAGAGCAAATGAGACCTCAGGGGTTCATTAAAAGTTGACTTTTCTCTAAAAGCCTTTGAGGCTCCTGTCTGGATGAGGCAACATCAGGGAAAGTTTTCCTGAGTTGATGTTACTTCAGAAAGTGTTGCCATGGAAGCATCATTTCAAATGCATTTCAGACTATCAGAGCAGCCCCTTTCTGTATATTTGTGCTTTTGCTTTTCTGCTTTATTTTCACTTTTTTCTGAGGCAGAATTTCAGGTAAAATCTACACTCTTTGTGACCCCATGGACAGTAGTCCACCAGGCTCCTCTGTCCATGAAATTCTTCAGGCAAGAATGCTGGAGTGGGTCGCCATTCCCTCCTCCAGGGCATCTTCCTGACCCAAGGACTGAACCTGCATCTCTTGCTTTATAGGCAGATTCTTTATCATCTGAGCCACTGTGGAAGTTCCTTATTTTTAATCTTTTGTGTTAAAATTTGCATAACATAAAACTCACCATTTTAAGGTGTATATATAGTATTTTTTCATATATTCACAATCATGTGCAGCCTGTCAGTACTAATTCTAGAACATTCCATTGGCCCACAAAGAAATCCCATCATTTCCCATCCCATCATTTCCTATTCCCTCTGCCTCCGCTAATTTGTTTTCTGTCTCTATTGACCGGCCTCTTCCATTCGTTTCATATGCATAGAATCATGCAGCATGCAGTGCTTCATGTCTGGCTTCTTGCCCTGAGCTTAATGTTGTCAACGTTTGTTGATGCTGTAACATATATAACTTCATCATTCTGGGGGGCTGAATACTATCCCATGGTATAGATAGATGACACTGTATTTATCCATGCATAAACATGGGTAGACATTCAAGCTGCTGCTACGCGGGGGCTGTTACAGATAATGCTGCCTGAATCGGCCAGAGGGGAGAGCTAGGGTTCTTCTCAGGTATTTTCTGAGCATGTGCCCAGGTTTAGCTATGTGTGTGGTCTTCTACGTTTCCAGGAATTTGTGGGCTTTTTTCAAAGTCCTGATTTAAACATCTCATTCCCAAGTCATTCTTCCCAATATTTTTGGTTAATCTAATGTTTGTCCCTACTATTGTCCCTTGCCCCAGGTGATAGTGACTAATACATGCCTGCTGGGTGCTCAGTCGCTCAGTTGTGTCTGACTCCTTGTACGCCATGGGCTGTAGCGCACCAGGCTCTTCTATCCATGGGGATCTCCAGGCAGAAATACTGGAGTAGGGTGCCATTTCCTCCTCCAGCGAATCTTTCTGACCCAGGGATCGAACTCGCATCTCCTGCGTCTCCTACATTGGCAGGCGGATTCTTTACCACTGAGTCACCTGGGTACACGTGCCTTTAAATATTTCCACATATGGCCTTCTCCTGTAGCCCCACCAGGCCGTGAGGAAAAGGGAGAGTCCAGGTTAGGCAAATAGAGGCAATCCCTTTCATGATCTTTCAGAGAACCACCAGGCAGCTGAAAACAAACAAGCACAGTTCTTGGAGAATAAGGTCTGTTCTGTTCCTTCCAGTAATAGTACTGTTCTACCAGGAACACAGCCTGCTGTCTTCAAGGCCAGCACTGTGCTGGTAGCGGGAAATGCAGCCAGGATAAGTTAAAATGCCACAGAGCTCTCTTACCAAGAGTCAGCCTTTTTTTCTTGCTAGCTTTTTGAACCCAGAGTTTATTTTGAACATTCCATTGGCCCACAAAGAAATCCCATCATTTCCCATCCCATCATTTCCTATTCCCTCTGCCTCCGCTAATTTGTTTTCTGTCTCTATTGACCGGCCTCTTCCATTCGTTTCATATGCATAGAATCATGCAGCATGCAGTGCTTCATGTCTGGCTTCTTGCCCTGAGCTTAATGTTGTCAACGTTTGTTGATGCTGTAACATATATAACTTCATCATTCTGGGGGGCTGAATACTATCCCATGGTATAGATAGATGACACTGTATTTATCCATGCATAAACATGGGTAGACATTCAAGCTGCTGCTACGCGGGGGCTGTTACAGATAATGCTGCCTGAATCGGCCAGAGGGGAGAGCTAGGGTTCTTCTCAGGTATTTTCTGAGCATGTGCCCAGGTTTAGCTATGTGTGTGGTCTTCTACGTTTCCAGGAATTTGTGGGCTTTTTTCAAAGTCCTGATTTAAACATCTCATTCCCAAGTCATTCTTCTCAATATTTTTGGTTAATCTAATGTTTGTCCCTACTATTGTCCCTTGCCCCAGGTGATAGTGACTAATACATGCCTGCTGGGTGCTCAGTCGCTCAGTTGTGTCTGACTCCTTATGCGCCATGGGCTGTAGCGCACCAGGCTCTTCTATCCATGGGGATCTCCAGGCAGAAATACTGGAGTAGGGTGCCATTTCCTCCTCCAGCGAATCTTTCTGACCCAGGGATCGAACTCGCATCTCCTGCGTCTCCTACATTGGCAGGCGGATTCTTTACCACTGAGTCACCTGGGTACACGTGCCTTTAAATATTTCCACATATGGCCTTCTCCTGTAGCCCCACCAGGCCGTGAGGAAAAGGGAGAGTCCAGGTTAGGCAAATAGAGGCAATCCCTTTCATGATCTTTCAGAGAACCACCAGGCAGCTGAAAACAAACAAGCACAGTTCTTGGAGAATAAGGTCTGTTCTGTTCCTTCCAGTAATAGTACTGTTCTACCAGGAACACAACCTGCTGTCTTCAAGGCCAGCACTGTGCTGGTAGCGGGAAATGCAGCCAGGATAAGTTAAAATGCCACAGAGCTCTCTTACCAAGAGTCAGCCTTTTTTTCTTGACTGTGTTCCCTTGATTGCTACAGCTTTTGGTTAGAACCCAGAGTTTATTTTGAACATTTTTGTCAGTTTATTTATTGCTTTTGTCCACAAAAGGACTTTGGAAGCTTCCTCTTCTGCCGTTTTGGCCCATAGCCGTCTAGACTCAACCACTCTCAACTCTAATGCATCCCACTTGAATTACAAAGTATATGGCCCTGCTAAGTATGCAGAAAATAAGCTTTGGATTTAGTCTGATCTCAGTACAAATTCTGGCTCTGCCACTTCCTAGCTGGATGGCAGTGGCAAATTTGTTTAACCTCTCACTGAACTTCAAATCCCCTATCTTGAGATGTAGATGATAAACACAACTCAGAATTGTAATTATGAATAAGTGGATCCATTTCTGGCACTGCTAGTTGAGGTATAGAGATTATGATGCAACGTGGATTGCCCCGTCTTTACCACTGTAATCTGAAGCCTGAAAGAGAATGGGTGGGGCAGGTATTTTTACTGGCATGTCTGTGTGTGTGTGTGTGTGTGTGCGTGTTTGTGTGTGCAAGCATGCACACAGTGGGAGGGAATCATATAAAACCATGTATTTTAAAAGGCAACCCAATAAAGCAAGCTGTAAACAGTATGTATGACATGAACTCATTTCAGAAAAAGAAAGGCATATGTATCCATACAAAAATATTGGGAAGGATAGACATTAAGTAATCAAGAATGCAGAGGAAATATGCTGTTTTTAATTTCTCATTTTTTCCTGTCACTTATATTTCTCATTTGCTTCCTACACATAAATTGCCTTTGAAATCTTAAAAAAAATGCTTAAGAAATACAGCAACAAGATCCCATTTGTACTCAGAAATTCAATGAACCTATTTAAGTTTGAAAAACTAAAGTCCTATAGAAAAGGAAGTTACAGCAAAACAGCATGTTACAGAGGGGACAGAATGGGCGAGCGTCAGAAGTCATAGGTTCTAGGTCATGGCCAGGTCTGCCTCTTGCTAGCTGTGTGACCTGGGCAACTTGAGTAATTTCTTTTTATTTTACTTATATATTTATTTATTATTTTGACTTCACTGGGTCTTTGTTGCTGCTCTGGGCTTTTGCTAGTTGCTGCGAATGGGGGCTACTCTGTAGTTGCAGTGCATGAGCTTCTCATTGCAGTGACTTCACTCTACAGCACAGGCTGTAGAGTGTGGACTCAGTAGTGGTAGAGCACAGGCTTACTACCCCACGGCAGGTAGGATCTCCCCAGACCAGGGAAACAATCCATATCTCCTGCATTGGCAGGCAGATTCTTCACCACTGGACCACCAGGAAGGGCCTTGAGTAACTTCTTGAGCTTCTGTTTCCTAGAAGATGAAAACAGTAATACACCATTCATCTTGTTTCACTGTGTGGTGGTGGTAATACATCAAGAGTAAAGCACAGGCCTGAAAGACACAAATGTGCATATTTAAAAGGCTACAAAGTAGAGCCTGTGTGGGTGCTCAGTCGCTTCAGTTGTGTCCGACCCTTAGCGACCCACCATGGATTCTCCAGGCGAGAACACTGGAGCCGGTTGCCATGCCTTCCTCCAAGGGATCTTCCCACCGCAGGGATCTAACCCACATCCTTTACATCTCCTGCATTGGTGGGCAGGTTCTTTTTGGGGGCGGGGAGCTGGCTGGGGAGGGAGGGGTGGGGGGGCCACTTCTATTCGTCTTTTATTTATCTATTTTCATCCATCTTTGTTCTTTGGCCCGCATGGGCCTCCCATCGCGGTGGCCTCTGTTGTCGCAGAGCACCAGCTCTGGGCGCATGTGCGCCAGAGCTCTGGCTGGGTAGTAGGACACATCGGTCCATGCGCTCCGCAGAACGTGGGTCTTCCCAGGCCAGGGATCGAACCGGCGCCCCCTGCACTGCAAGGCGGTGTCCTTACCCACTGGACCACCAGGGAAGCCCGGCAGGCAGGTTCTTTACCACTAGCGCCAACTGGGAAGCCCAGAAACTAGAGCAGTGGTTCTCAAATATTAATGTACATCAGAATCACCTAGCAAAGGTATTAAGACTCAGATTGCCAAAACCCATCGCCAGAGTTTCCAACAGGTCTGGAGTGGCGCCCAAGGATGTATCAATTCCCGGGCAGTGCTGATGATGCTGGTCTGGGGACCACACACTGAGAACCACTGAACTATAGTCAAAGAGAAAAGCACAGAATTGTCAGGTTCAAGTTCCAAGCCAGTTCTCTCAGTTCTGTAACTTTGAACAACTCTCTTCCTCTATCTGCACGTGAGTTTCTTCACCAATTAAAAAAAAAGCATATTATAATTCCTGCTAATAAATACCATCTGCCCCCAAGATTTTTATGAGGATTAGAAGATTTAAACTTGTGAAAAGACTGCATAAACTCTACTGAGTTATGCAAATAGCATTAATTATATAAGTTAGGCAACTAAAGTAGCGAGAATTTAAATTATTTTTATTTTAGGAAATACATCTCAGATACAGAGATGTCTGTCATTTTAGATTCCCAGCAGTAAAGATCCATGCTTCTAGAAAGCATGAGTGAAAATATGACTCCTTTGCCACTGCAAATGGAGATAAGACTGCCTTGTTGGGACTTCCCTGGTGGTCCAGTGGCTACGACTAAGCTCCCAATTCAGGGGACCCAGGTTTGATCCCTGGTCAGGGAACTATATTCCAAATGCTGCAACTAAGACTTGGAGCAACCAAATGAAATAAATTAATTAAAAAAAAAAAAAGAGTGCCTTGCTTAAGCACCATGAGAGAAATGCGTAAATAATAATAAAACGAGAGTTTAAATTTATTGAAACGGTATTTTTCAAGTGTGTGTGTGTGTGTCTGTGTGTTCTCAGCCACTCAACTGCGTCCACCTCTGCAGTCCCATGGACTGAACCCCTCCAGGCTCCTTTATCCATGGGATTCTCCAGGCAAGAATACTGAAGTTGGTTGCCATGCCCTGCTCCAGGGGATCCTCCTGATCCAGGGATAGATCCCACATCTCCTGCATCTCCTGTATTGGCAGAAGGACTCTTTACCACTAGCACATCATGGGAAGCCCCATTAATTCCCAACTTGTAGCTAAAACTGTTTGGGCTTCAAATGGTCAAATAATTTGCTCAGGGTCACACAACAAATATTAGAATCTAATAAATATGCTTATAATGCTATTTACTGATTCATCTAATTTAGGCATAATTCATTGATTCAGGGCCTAGAATAGTAATTATAGTTATTTTGAAAGGATTTGCTTGGGGAACTACTACCAATTCAATTTGGTTGGGATTTAGTTCTCTCATATCTCCCACCCTCTGTACCCTTCTCCCCTCCTCCCCAAAATGAGCACATCATCATTTTCATTTCTCAACACTTAACTATATACTGTGATTGCATTTCCTTACTTGCTCGATTTTATTTTTTCCCAGAGTAGCTATTGTGCCCATTGTTTTTTACATGACTCTTCTTTTCTTCTTCAGACTTTCAACTTTTTATTTAGTACTGGGGTATAGCCAGTTAACAATGTTTTGGTAGTTTCAGGTGAACAGCGAAGGAACTCAGCCATACATATACATGTATCCATTCTCCTCCAAACACCCCTCCCATCCAGGTTGTCTATGTGCCTCTTCTGAATATTTCCACATACCCAAATTTCAGGGGTAGAATATGACGTGAGAAGAGGCATTCAAGGACAGACAGACTTCTTGGGACTCCAATACAAAGGGCACAGGGCAGAGAGGGTTTTGGTTCCCCACTTGAATCTTCTCTTTTGATCTGTGAGTGTCATATTTCTATTTCTGGTTCCACCTACTTCTAACCTGACCTAACCTAAAGTTTCCTGAGCTCCTCTGAGTACAAAGGAGCAATAGACCTCGTCTTTTTTTCTTAGTTCCCTTACTTTATTCAGAATAAACTTCATTTCAAGCCTAATTTGCCCAATTTTTAAGCTACAAAATTTTTATGAGTCTCCAGTTTTTCAAACTATAAAACTCTCAGTTGCTGTAATTCAATCTTTCCTTAGTAGACCAGTGGCTTCAGTCTAGACTCAGAGATGCTGACTTTTCAGCAATCATAGGTCTTAAGCCCAATGACCAGTTTATTGGATTCAATTTCATATGCAAAGTAAACCTAGGTGTTGGCATAATACACAAAGTACTACAGCCCTACTTCATCCTTTATTTTCAGTACATATGCCCACAAGCATACATACAATTTTTCACAAATACATAACTGTGATGACATGCACGTTTCTGTGGGTGTACTCTTTACCACTAGCACATCATGGGAAGCCCCATTAATTCCCAACTTGTAGCTAAAACTGTTTGGGTTTCAAATAAATATTGCTCAGGGTCACACAACAAATATTAGAATCTAATAAATATGCTTATAATGCTATTTACTGATTCATCTAATTTAGGCATAATTCATTGATTCAGGGCCTA
Organism: Tragulus kanchil; assembly: GCA_022376925.1. Taxonomy (NCBI): domain Eukaryota; kingdom Metazoa; phylum Chordata; class Mammalia; order Artiodactyla; family Tragulidae; genus Tragulus; species Tragulus kanchil. The sequence goes on from JAIOJX010000006.1 coordinate 153,780,696, forward strand.
GAATAGTAATTATAGTTATTTTGAAAGGATTTGCTTGGGGAACTACTACCAATTCAATTTGGTTGGGATTTAGTTCTCTCATATCTCCCACCCTCTGTACCCTTCTCCCCTCCTCCCCAAAATGAGCACATCATCATTTTCATTTCTCAACACTTAACTATATACTGTGATTGCATTTCCTTACTTGCTCGATTTTATTTTTTCCCAGAGTAGCTATTGTGCCCATTGTTTTTTACATGACTCTTCTTTTCTTCTTCAGACTTTCAACTTTTTATTTAGTACTGGGGTATAGCCAGTTAACAATGTTTTGGTAGTTTCAGGTGAACAGCGAAGGAACTCAGCCATACATATACATGTATCCATTCTCCTCCAAACACCCCTCCCATCCAGGTTGTCTATGTGCCTCTTCTGAATATTTCCACATACCCAAATTTCAGGGGTAGAATATGACGTGAGAAGAGGCATTCAAGGACAGACAGACTTCTTGGGACTCCAATACAAAGGGCACAGGGCAGAGAGGGTTTTGGTTCCCCACTTGAATCTTCTCTTTTGATCTGTGAGTGTCATATTTCTATTTCTGGTTCCACCTACTTCTAACCTGACCTAACCTAAAGTTTCCTGAGCTCCTCTGAGTACAAAGGAGCAATAGACCTCGTCTTTTTTTCTTAGTTCCCTTACTTTATTCAGAATAAACTTCATTTCAAGCCTAATTTGCCCAATTTTTAAGCTACAAAATTTTTATGAGTCTCCAGTTTTTCAAACTATAAAACTCTCAGTTGCTGTAATTCAATCTTTCCTTAGTAGACCAGTGGCTTCAGTCTAGACTCAGAGATGCTGACTTTTCAGCAATCATAGGTCTTAAGCCCAATGACCAGTTTATTGGATTCAATTTCATATGCAAAGTAAACCTAGGTGTTGGCATAATACACAAAGTACTACAGCCCTACTTCATCCTTTATTTTCAGTACATATGCCCACAAGCATACATACAATTTTTCACAAATACATAACTGTGATGACATGCACGTTTCTGTGGGTGTCTATAATCCCTTGTTCTTTATCCTTTTCCTTCTTCTTTGGCTCCTTTTGACCCCGTTACAGACAGGTCATATGTATGCACCTAACACACAGTTTTTTTCATGGTCTCCTTGGACATTTGTGTGCATTAAAATTCAATTACTCAAGTTCCACTAACACTGACATGCACGGCCTGTCGAGGTGCAGAGTGTACTCCTTTTCAGAATGGTGTTCCAGGAACCACCCTGTGACGCTCTCACCCCAACTGCTGCCTTCCAGTTTAGCTGGTAACTAACCCTGGTGGCTCAGACACTGAGAATCTGCCTGCTACATAGGAAACCCAGGTTCGATCTCTAGTCAGGAAGAGAATGGCACCCCACTCCAGTACTTTTGCCTGGAGAATTCCATGGACAGAGGACCCTGGTGGGCTACAGTCCATGGTGCTGCACAGAGTTGGACACAACTGAGTGACTAACATTTCCATTTTCACTTTCAGCCTCCTTTGGCAGGAAGATATCTGCTGAGTTAAACCACACAGCTTCAAGTCCAGGGGAAAACTAAGGTCAATTTCCAGACGCCTAATGACAATTCACATTTCTACAGCAACTTGAAAAATATATATATTTCCATATGCATTTTCCCATTTTGTGCTTATAACACACTATGGAAGTAGATATTTTTACTTCTCATTTTATAGATAGAGACATGACTTGTCATTCAGTAAGTAGTATAAAAACACCACACTGTATTTCCTGGATTTGGGATAATGTCAGCTTTACATTATCATGTTCTGGTGAATATTTTGGAATTGACTATAGGAAAGGGGAGATTAAGTTTCTGAAGCAAAAAGCATGCCCAAGAAATAAAACAGAAATTTTTATCCCTAAATATATGAAGCAGTTGTAGGCAGTACAAACTCCAGGCCTTGCCCATTTCCTCTAACTATGCTCGTCTCTGAAGCACTTCCTACCTGCTCTGACTCCTAATGAACATTAGCAGTAGTGAGATGAATAAAATACACGAAACAGGCGGGGGGAGATGCTTATACCTGGCCTTCCACAGGCTTCCCACTGGAAGAGAACGACTGTAGGAAGTGACTCCAGAGGGACAGACTTCATTCTCAGGGAATTGACAAGGCAACCAGGGGTCCAGCTCCCTCTCTTCCAGGCACCGTCATGAGGGGGGACCCAGTCTTTATTGCTTTTACTAAAAAACAGGTGGAATCTCATACATATCTGCATTCAACCCATTGAAATATCACGCATGATGCAGCCTCCAGAAAAGTTTACATTCCTGGAAGAATGAGAATTAAAGATCAAATAGTTCCAGTATAGGTATGAAAAGAGTTTTGACCTTGTAGACCCCCGCTAAAAGGGCTTCCTGGACTCTCAGGGGTTCCTAGATCACAATTTGAAAATCCCAGCTTAACATCCAACAGTCTGACAAAAATGTTTAAGTTGAATGGTGCTAACTGGTGGTAAAGATGTGGAAATATAAAAAACTTTGCACACCATAGCCATTCTAGGAGCAATATGATATCACTCAAATCAAGCTAAGTATATACTGCTACAATCTAGAAATTCTTATCCTTGATAAATATCCCAATTGAATTCTTTTGTGGAACCATAAGGGAAAATGTGCATTATTTGTGGTACAAGGATTCCAAGCAAGATAAATGTTCATCCACAGGCAGGGAAGTAGATAAAGTAAAATATTTCTCAGCAGTAGAGCCAATACGTTATCTATGTTTATAGCAATGCGGATGGACTTGAGAGATACAGAGTTGAGTGTTAAAAAGTAAGAAACAGTAAAGTATAAAACATAAAATCACTTAGGTGTATTAAAATTATCATGCACAGACTTTCAGACAAAGAGCAGTATGTCATAGTAGGCAAGTGCTCCTGCAGCAACAAATAGAAAAGGTTGTGTTGATTACAAAAAGTTTGTTTTGTGAGTATCGGGAAGTTGTGGAAGAAATGAAGACAAGATGAAGTGAAATTCCACAAGAGACAGAACCGTTTGGGATGAGAACACAGTGTCTAGGAAGTTTTCCCCTGGAGGAATTTTCTAGGTGCCAACTCACTGTTGGTCTTTGTTCAAGCAGAGGCCCTCTGTCAGGGAAAATTGAACCATCAAAGCTTTTAGTGGTTGTTACAAGGGTGGAGTGAACAATTGGAAATTTGAGAGACTTCAAATCCCTGCCCAGTCTTCCCCACAGGACATTTCCTGAGTGCTTGGGAGGTGTGGACTAGACAAAAAGCCTCTAAAATGCAAAATGAGATCTCCTACACTCTGTGCTAATTCAGAGAGGAAAACACTAGGAAGGGAAGGGCCCCACATTTAAGTCATTGATCAGACTTACACAGGCGGTCTCTCCTTCAAAGGACTTGCCAGTTGGAGAGGTTAAATGCAGCAGGAGGCAAACGAGCTAGTCTGAATTCCTCAGTAGAGGAAAATCGACCTTTTCAGTCTTTTCAGAACTTAAAGAGACAAAGACTCAATAGGCTCAATCAAAATCCTGGGAAGACCCGGCTCTAGGAACAGGAAAAGCTTAATGTACCCTGACTCTTACTAACTCCAGCACAGACCGATGTCAGCTCAGAGCCGATTTAGCAGTCGCCTCCTCTCCTATACACCTAACAGAAGAAAGGGGGACCATCTTTAGTAAAAGACAGCATCGTCCAGAGCCATCTCTGGTTCTTATGGTCCTTCATCCCAATTGAATTCTTTTGTGGAACCATAAGGGAAAATGTGCATTATTTGTGGTACAAGGATTCCAAGCAAGATAAATGTTCATCCACAGGCAGGGAAGTAGATAAAGTAAAATATTTCTCAGCAGTAGAGCCAATACGTTATCTATGTTTATAGCAATGCGGATGGACTTGAGAGATACAGAGTTGAGTGTTAAAAAGTAAGAAACAGTAAAGTATAAAACATAAAATCACTTAGGTGTATTAAAATTATCATGCACAGACTTTCAGACAAAGAGCAGTATGTCATAGTAGGCAAGTGCTCCTGCAGCAACAAATAGAAAAGGTTGTGTTGATTACAAAAAGTTTGTTTTGTGAGTATCGGGAAGTTGTGGAAGAAATGAAGACAAGATGAAGTGAAATTCCACAAGAGACAGAACCGTTTGGGATGAGAACACAGTGTCTAGGAAGTTTTCCCCTGGAGGAATTTTCTAGGTGCCAACTCACTGTTGGTCTTTGTTCAAGCAGAGGCCCTCTGTCAGGGAAAATTGAACCATCAAAGCTTTTAGTGGTTGTTACAAGGGTGGAGTGAACAATTGGAAATTTGAGAGACTTCAAATCCCTGCCCAGTCTTCCCCACAGGACAGTTCCTGAGTGCTTGGGAGGTGTGGACTAGACAAAAAGCCTCTAAAATGCAAAATGAGATCTCCTACACTCTGTGCTAATTCAGAGAGGAAAACACTAGGAAGGGAAGGGCCCCACATTTAAGTCATTGATCAGACTTACACAGGCGGTCTCTCCTTCAAAGGACTTGCCAGTTGGAGAGGTTAAATGCAGCAGGAGGCAAACGAGCTAGTCTGAATTCCTCAGTAGAGGAAAATCGACCTTTTCAGTCTTTTCAGAACTTAAAGAGACAAAGACTCAATAGGCTCAATCAAAATCCTGGGAAGACCCGGCTCTAGGAACAGGAAAAGCTTAATGTACCCTGACTCTTACTAACTCCAGCACAGACCGATGTCAGCTCAGAGCCGATTTAGCAGTCGCCTCCTCTCCCTATACACCTAACAGAAGAAAGGGGGACCATCTTTAGTAAAAGACAGCATCGTCCAGAGCCATCTCTGGTTCTTATGGTCCTTCATCCCCAGTGTTCAACACACAGTGCAAATTCCAAACAGGAATGTTTACTCTAACTACTATGATTAAGAAAATAGAAGATGGAGATTCCCTGGCAGTCCAGTGGTTAGGGCTCTGTGCTTTTACTGCCAAAGGCCCAGTTTCAATCCCTGGTCCAGGAACTAGGATCCCACAAGTCATGTGTCGTGGCCATTAATTAATTAATTAAATACAAATAAAACACAAGATGAATGAATTAGATGAAAGTGTGCAGATTTTCATCAGAAAACTAGGGCCTCTAAAAAAGAAAAAAAAGGAATTTTCTGGAGTGATAATGCCCTAGTCCTGATGAGGTGTGGATTACATGGAAGTATGTGAAGGGACTGAGACTGAAACAGTAACAGCCAACCCCCACGGCTCTCCAAAGCCTCCCTAGAGGTGTTGTAAACGTGACCTCCCAAGAGCTACCTGCAAAACGTGACCCCCCAACATGCACGTGACCCCCAGGCTACGTGACCACATCCAGGTGCCCACCTAGACTACATGACATGGTCCAGGTGCCCACCGGTGGATGAGACTGACTACACATCGCCAGAAACCCCTAGTAGATAAAAGAGCCCCCACCCACCACATGGATGCAGTTGGTCTGATCCCACCGAGAGACTGCCCCTCATTGCAGAGAAATAACGGCAATCCATTCCTGTAGTGGTCGGCTCTTTCTCTTAGCTGTAAACCCAGAACCACTTTTCTACCCCCACTGGTCCTTTCAGTATGCATTTTTCAAAATTTGTGTATGCATGCTTAAACTTTGTTTTTTTTCCCCTTTAATTGTACACTTAGTGATGTGCACGCTGAAGTATTCAGGAGACGATATCCATATTTGCAAAGGACTTGCCAGTTGGAGAGGTTAAATGCAGCAGGAGGCAAACGAGCTAGTCTGAATTCCTCAGTAGAGGAAAATCGACCTTTTCAGTCTTTTCAGAACTTAAAGAGACAAAGACTCAATAGGCTCAATCAAAATCCTGGGAAGACCCGGCTCTAGGAACAGGAAAAGCTTAATGTACCCTGACTCTTACTAACTCCAGCACAGACCGATGTCAGCTCAGAGCCGATTTAGCAGTCGCCTCCTCGCTCTAGACACCTAACAGACGAGAGGGGGACGATCGTTAGTAAGAGACAGCATCGTCCAGAGCCATCTCTGGTTCTTATGGTCCTTCATCCCCAGTGTTCAACACACAGTGCAAATTCCAAACAGGAATGTTTACTCTAACTACTATGATTAAGAAAATAGAAGATGGAGATTCCCTGGCAGTCCAGTGGTTAGGGCTCTGTGCTTTTACTGCCAAAGGCCCAGTTTCAATCCCTGGTCCAGGAACTAGGATCCCACAAGTCATGTGTCGTGGCCATTAATTAATTAATTAAATACAAATAAAACACAAGATGAATGAATTAGATGAAAGTGTGCAGATTTTCATCAGAAAACTAGGGCCTCTAAAAAAGAAAAAAAAGGAATTTTCTGGAGTGATAATGCCCTAGTCCTGATGAGGTGTGGATTACATGGAAGTATGTGAAGGGACTGAGACTGAAACAGTAACAGCCAACCCCCACGGCTCTCCAAAGCCTCCCTAGAGGTGTTGTAAACGTGACCTCCCAAGAGCTACCTGCAAAACGTGACCCCCCAACATGCACGTGACCCCCAGGCTACGTGACCACATCCAGGTGCCCACCTAGACTACATGACATGGTCCAGGTGCCCACCAGTGGATGAGACTGACTACACATCGCCAGAAACCCCTAGTAGATAAAAGAGCCCCCACCCACCACATGGATGCAGTTGGTCTGATCCCACCGAGAGACTGCCCCTCATTGCAGAGAAATAACGGCAATCCATTCCTGTAGTGGTCGGCTCTTTCTCTTAGCTGTAAACCCAGAACCACTTTTCTACCCCCACTGGTCCTTTCAGTATGCATTTTTCAAAATTTGTGTATGCATGCTTAAACTTTGTGCTTTTAATTGTACATACATTTTACCTTCAAAGAAACAAACTATAAGTATAAATCAAAGTACACTTAGTGATGTGCACGCTGAAGTATTCAGGGAGACGTATATCCATATTTGCAATTTACTTTGAGGTGAATCCACAAAAAGTTAAATGGTTTAAAGGTGGATAGAGAAATGAATAGTTAAATATATACATAAAAAGCAAGCCAAGTAGGGCTTCCCTGGTGGCCCAGTGGGTAAGGACACCGCCTTGCATTGCAAGGGGCATCGGTTCGATCCCTGGCCTGGGAAGATCCCACGTGTCACGGAGCGGCTGGACCCATGTGTCCAATTACCGAGCCAGAGCTCTGGAGTGCATGCGCCCAGAGCTGGCGCTCTGCGACGACAGAGGCCACCGCGATGGGAGGCCAACAGGGGCCAAAGAACAAAGATGGATGAAAATGGATAAATGAAAGACCAATAGAAGTGGCCCGCCCGCCCTCCTCCCTCTCCACCCCCCCCAAAAAATAAAAGCAAGCCAAGTAAAATGATATTGACAGAATTAACTATTAGAGATGTTCACGTTAAGATGTGCAAGTTAAATTCTTGCAACTTTGCTATATTTTTAAACTCTTTTCCACAGTAAGATAGTAATACAGTGTGATAAGAGAATATTATGAATAATGATAGGCAAATAAATTTAACAATTTGGATGAAAAATGGACAATTTCCTCAGAAATTATGGTCTAAAATATTCCACAAATCCTTTAACAATCCCTTCAAAATGTAGAGCCCAATTCCCATCCCCTTTCATATGCTGGATTTTGTAACTTCCTTCTGTTGAGTAGAAAAAATACAAAAGCCAGTCCAGCTTCAGAGGTTAGATCATTAAAGGTACAATGACTCCTCCTTTGCTCGCTCGCTCTCTGTGTGAGAGGTTAGGAGGCAGGGAGGGGCCCACTTAGTGAGGAAATGAGGCCTTCTGCCAATACCCAACAAGAAACTGAGACTCCCAGAAGATACAAACAAAACATCTATCTGGTGATGGTCTCACATATGCATGCTAAGTCGCTTTAGTTGTGTCTGACTCTCTGCAACCCTATGGACTGTAGCCCACCAGGCTCCTCTGTCCATGGGATTCTCCAGGCAAGGATGCTGGAGTGGGTTGTCATGCCTTCCTCCACGTACATCTTCCCAGCCCAGGGATTGAAACCGCGTCTCTTATGTCTCCTACATTGGCACACAGGGTTCTTTACAACTAGCTCCACCTGGGAAGCCCAAGGTCTCATATGCAGAACGTAAAAAGAAATTCTGCAAATCAATATTCAGAAGATACACAACAGAAGAAAAAAACAGGCCAAGGACTCAAAACATACACTTTCCAAAAGAAAATTTCCAAATGGTCAAAGTGACCAACATCATTCAGCATCAGAAAAATGCAAGTTAAACACAATCCCATGTTATTACACACCTTACAAAATGGCCAGATTTTTTAAGTTGCAACATAAGGATGTGGAGCAAATAGGACTTCTATAAACTCTTGATGAAAATGTAAATAAGTTCTGGAATGGGTATCTGTTCCCTTTTCCAGGGGAAGCTTCCTGACCCAGGGATCAAACCCAGGTCTCATGCACTGCAGGCAGATTCTTCACCATCTGAGCCTAGGAAGCCCATAAATAAATACAATACCTTAGTAAATAAATGAAGATAAACATATGCAAAGCATTATGACCCAGCAGTTCCAATGTATGAATTCTCATTGGTATATAACCAACAGATATGCATACATATAATTCCCCACAAGACACAAATTAGAATGTTCACAGTAGCATTATTTTTTTTAACAACCAGAAATGAGAAACTCAGATGTCCCTCAACTGGTGAATGGAAAAACAAGCTTTCCTTTACTTTTGTCCATCCCCTTTCATCTGCTGTATTTTGTAACTTCCTTCTGTTGTGTAGAAAAAATACAAAAGCCAGTCCAGCTTCAGAGGTTAGATCATTAAAGGTACAATGACTCCTCCTTTGCTCGCTCGCTCTCTGTGTGAGAGGTTAGGAGGCAGGGAGGGGCCCACTTAGTGAGGAAATGAGGCCTTCTGCCAATACCCAACAAGAAACTGAGACTCCCAGAAGATACAAACAAAACATCTATCTGGTGATGGTCTCACATATGCATGCTAAGTCGCTTTAGTTGTGTCTGACTCTCTGCAACCCTATGGACTGTAGCCCACCAGGCTCCTCTGTCCATGGGATTCTCCAGGCAAGGATGCTGGAGTGGGTTGTCATGCCTTCCTCCACGTACATCTTCCCAGCCCAGGGATTGAAACCGCGTCTCTTATGTCTCCTACATTGGCACACAGGGTTCTTTACAACTAGCTCCACCTGGGAAGCCCAAGGTCTCATATGCAGAACGTAAAAAGAAATTCTGCAAATCAATATTCAGAAGATACACAACAGAAGAAAAAAGCAGGCCAAGGACTCAAAACATACACTTTCCAAAAGAAAATTTCCAAATGGTCAAAGTGACCAACATCATTCAGCATCAGAAAAATGCAAGTTAAACACAATCCCATGTTATTACACACCTTACAAAATGGCCAGATTTTTTAAGTTGCAACATAAGGATGTGGAGCAAATAGGACTTCTATAAACTCTTGATGAAAATGTAAATAAGTTCTGGAATGGGTATCTGTTCCCTTTTCCAGGGGAAGCTTCCTGACCCAGGGATCAAACCCAGGTCTCATGCACTGCAGGCAGATTCTTCACCATCTGAGCCTAGGAAGCCCATAAATAAATACAATACCTTAGTAAATAAATGAAGATAAACATATGCAAAGCATTATGACCCAGCAGTTCCAATGTATGAATTCTCATTGGTATATAACCAACAGATATGCATACATATAATTCCCCACAAGACACAAATTAGAATGTTCACAGTAGCATTATTTTTTTTAACAACCAGAAATGAGAAACTCAGATGTCCCTCAACTGGTGAATGGAAAAACAAGTTGTTGTGTTTCTGTACAATAAAAAAGAACGGAAACCTGACACACACAGTAACCTGGATCAATCTCAGAAATACGTTGAGTAGAGAATCCAGACAGAAAAAATACATACATATGATTCCATTCATATAGAGAAAACAACAGGCAGTACAATCGATTCTCATAGACATCACGTAAAGCAATAGAAGCCAACCACAAACGTGTATATCCCTTCGATTCCATTTCTATAAAGCATAAGGAAGACAAAATGAATCTATGCTATTAGAAGTTAGGATCGTGATTACCCCTTGGGAAATTATGGTTATCAGAAAGGAACACAAAGGTGGCTCCTGGGGTGTTAACTGAGGTACTGTTTCTTGATCAGATGAAAATTTATGGGATGCGTGTATCTTAATTCATGTATATTAGACATCATTCAAAAATATAAACTATTTTAAAGACAGAAGGAAATACATGCATACGAATAATGTTTGCAAAATATACTTAGCAAAAACACACCTCATGAAAAGATATGGAAAGGGGAGCATGGAGAGGCCGGTGAGGAATAGAAATACAGGGTCCCTTCTGCTCCCAGGCTGGAATCACTGTAGCCAGTACACACGAGGCAGCTCCCAGTCAGAGCTGGCCTCTGGCCTGGGGGTGGGGAGAGAGGCAGTGCCAGCCGGCACACCATGTGCCTAAAAAATCAGAAGTTATAAATCAAGTTAGCAAACTGTTAAATCAAATACACTCACTCTCATACACATGCACCCCTTCCTAATGATCAGGAATGCCAGGTTCAAATTTAGCACCCTCAAACTGCCCAGATCCACGGGGATCCTCTGGTAGTCCCCCTTGGGGTTCTGTGCTTCCACTGCAAGAGACCCATGTTCGGTCCCTGATAAGGGAACTAGCATCTCACTACCTCACAGCACAGCCGAGAGAAAAACATTAGAGAAGCAATCTGCCCAGGTCCCTTTAAGTCCCACACTGAAAGAAGCCTCACAGTTGCATGTGTGGGCACCCGGAACTTTTAAATTTGGTCCACACCCCCTCAGTGAGCCATTCCTTAGACTCAAGGGTGTACACCAGCAATATGATCTGCTGATGGGAGGATGTACCTGAGGAAAAGGTGTGCATGGGCCCCGGAGGCAGACTGGGGCCATCTGAGCAGGGAGTGACAGTACCCCAGGTACGGGAAGAGTGGTCTGGAGCAGGTGTGGGGGCTCTGTAAAGGCATGTCCCCTTGGTCCCAGGCGCTCATTCCCTTGTGGGAAGGCCACAGCCAAAGGCGACCGGCATGAAAGCCCAGATCAAGGTCTCTCTTGTCAAGTCTAAGGGCGGTCCAAGAGAGAAGATTACCATATGCCTAGTGTTTGCTTTTCCACCCACCCATCCAGCTTGGCCAAACTAAAGTTAAGAGTGGGACTTCCCTGGAGGTCCAATAGTTAAGAAGCTGCCTGCCAATGCAGAGGACATGCATTCAACCCTCGGTCTGCAAAGATTCCACATGCCACGGAGCAGCTAAACCCATGTGTCACAACTACTGAAGCCCATGGGCTTGTGCTCTGTGACAAGAGAAGCCATCACAGTGAGAAGCCCTTGCATCACAGAGTAGCCCTCACTCACCACAACTAGAGAAAACCCCATAGCAATGAAGAGCCAACACAGACTAAATAAATAAATTTAAAATTGATAAATAAAGAGCCTGTATTTAAACTACGCTTTACAGTTTACCTGGAGAAGGAAAGGGCAGTATTCTTGCCCATATTCTTGCCTGGAGAATTCCATGGACAGAGGAGCCTGGCAGGCCACGGTCCACGGGGCCACGAAGAGTCGGCCGTGACTGAGTGACAGCACATTATAGTTTATAGTGCATCTTCTTACACAAAACTCTACATCAGTCTTCTCAGTTGTGTACAGTCCACGTAATACTACTTGATAGATGAGAATACTGAGCCAAAAGTGACAATTAAAAAAAGATTGCTGGTAGATCTCCAGACTTTTCCCTCACAGAAAAAAGAAGCCTCCACCCAGTTGCCATGTGTGGGCACCGAACTTTTAAATTTGGTCCACACCCCCTCAGTGAGCCATTCCTTAGACTCAAGGGTGTACACCAGCAATATGATCTGCTGATGGGAGGATGTACCTGAGGAAAAGGTGTGCATGGGCCCCGGAGGCAGACTGGGGCCATCTGAGCAGGGAGTGACAGTACCCCAGGTACGGGAAGAGTGGTCTGGAGCAGGTGTGGGGGCTCTGTAAAGGCATGTCCCCTTGGTCCCAGGCGCTCATTCCCTTGTGGGAAGGCCACAGCCAAAGGCGACCGGCATGAAAGCCCAGATCAAGGTCTCTCTTGTCAAGTCTAAGGGCGGTCCAAGAGAGAAGATTACCATATGCCTAGTGTTTGCTTTTCCACCCACCCATCCAGCTTGGCCAAACTAAAGTTAAGAGTGGGACTTCCCTGGAGGTCCAATAGTTAAGAAGCTGCCTGCCAATGCAGAGGACATGCATTCAACCCTCGGTCTGCAAAGATTCCACATGCCACGGAGCAGCTAAACCCATGTGTCACAACTACTGAAGCCCATGGGCTTGTGCTCTGTGACAAGAGAAGCCATCACAGTGAGAAGCCCTTGCATCACAGAGTAGCCCTCACTCACCACAACTAGAGAAAACCCCATAGCAATGAAGAGCCAACACAGACTAAATAAATAAATTTAAAATTGATAAATAAAGAGCCTGTATTTAAACTACGCTTTACAGTTTACCTGGAGAAGGAAAGGGCAGTATTCTTGCCCATATTCTTGCCTGGAGAATTCCATGGACAGAGGAGCCTGGCAGGCCACGGTCCACGGGGCCACGAAGAGTCGGCCGTGACTGAGTGACAGCACATTATAGTTTATAGTGCATCTTCTTACACAAAACTCTACATCAGTCTTCTCAGTTGTGTACAGTCCACGTAATACTACTTGATAGATGAGAATACTGAGCCAAAAGTGACAATTAAAAAAAGATTGCTGGTAGATCTCCAGACTTTTCCCTCCAGATTCTAAAAGTTCTGTCCTCTCTGTACCTCAACAGTGCCACCCATCCTTTGGCTTTCTACAGAACTGATGGAAGCTTTAAGAAAAAATTGTAAATATACGGAAATTGTAAATCCATGGTTGAAACATTTTAGTAAAAGACCAGAGAGTGGATGTGGGGGCGGGGGTGGGGGTTGGGCAGCAACCCTAGGCAAAGTTCTGGGAGCTCCTTTCCCACCCCAAACCACAAAATGAGGGCCTTCATCACATTTAACCAATCTCCACCCAGATTCCACACCAATTACACAGGGGGCCTGCTTCACAGCCCTCCTTCCCTCCACCGCCCTACCAAAAATACTTTATTAATGAGAGGGCAGCCTAAAGCCACAGAACTGCATCTGCTCGGGATGGTCCAGAGGGTGGCCTGGCACCGGCCCCAGCTGACACCCGACCCTCCTCCCGCGACGGCCCCCTGGGCGATGCCTCCCTCTAATTACCAGGTGCCTGGCTCAGGGCCTGGCTAGTTATTTAGAAATCAGTGCCCGCTCCTCACACAGATATCCATGAGACCCGGGCTGCAAGAGCTGTCTGCTGAAAGCTGACTGTCTAAAGCTGCTGCCTCCCGACTCCACTCTCCGGGACCCCCTTCTTCCACCCCCGCACCCAAGCTCGACAGCATCATGTCGTCGCTCGCTCACACGGCCGCAGAGTACATGCTCTCAGACGCCCTGCTGCCCGACCGCAGGGGCCCCCGCCTCAAAGCACTGCGCCTGGAACTTCCCCTGGACCGCATGGTCAAGTTCGTAGCCGTGGGCTTCCCCCTCTTGCTGATGTCGCTGGCCTTTGCCCAGGAGTTCTCCTCGGGTAAGTGGGCTTCTGAGACCCAGTGGGCCCTGAAGTGAGACAGCCCCCATATTGTCCACATCGCCTGACGCGGGCCAGGACATCACCCGAAAGGCAGACAGACTATGTAGCCCTTTAGGACGTCAGCAAAGCCAAGATGCCAAAACAACTTTGAAAGTCATTTCCAAAATTTTGTAATAAAAAATAGCCTTCATCCTAGTATTCCTATGTTTTAAATTACTGCAATAATTAAAGTTTTATTTTGATTTTCATGCTGATGAAAGACATTAGGATCCTATCATCTTTCCAGGACCTAGGACCTCTAAAGGTCTTCGTTTGCCATCTTTACATAAATGTCTTCTCTTCTCGGAGCTTCTTACTTGCCACCTCCTGGATTATTGACCTAATAATCAGAACACAGGTTAAGTGCCTGACAGCCTGACGGCATCACAGGTGCTCAGGACATCCCCTCCTTCCTCTCCAAGAAGCCCAGCCACATGCACAGACACTAGCAAACACGCACACTGAGTGGTCTATGTGCTAGATTAACTCAGCCAATCTGCCACCTCTATTAATGACAACTGGACTCTCTTAGAAGTGGGATTTCTTTTTTAAAATACTTTGTTTACTGGGCTATGCCAGATCTCAGCTGCAGCGTGTGGGGTCTAGCTCCCTTGCCAGGAATCAAACCCAGGCCCCTTACATTGGGAGCATGACAGCTTAGCCACTGGGCCACCAGGGAAGTCACTCAGAATTGGGATTTCTGGCTCTCTGGTGAGCTCACTACCTTCCCCAGGGAGATGTGTCCATCTCCCCCTGCTTCTTCATTCACCCAGCAAGCTAGGGCATGGGAAGGAGACCGTGCCTGCCAGATACAGAGGGGGTTAGATTTCTGGAGGCGACCCCTGGAAAGCTCTTGGCTGTTGGTCCCCCAGCTCCCTGTTCCTCCACCCCAACTCAGGGCTGCCCCAGAACTGTGTTTGTTCCTGCTCCAGGGTCTCCCATCAGTTGCTTCTGTCCCAGTAACTTCAGCATCCGGCAGGCCGCCTACGTGGACAGCTCCTGCTGGGACTCCCTGGTTCACCACGCACACGATGAGTCTGGCCAGCCCAAGACAAAAGCTCTCTGGCCTCACAAGGTGAGGAGGCTGGGGCTCTTTCAGGCCAGCCTCAGGGCCGAGTGGAAAGGGCAGAACTGGGTCTTTAGGTTCTCTCTGATCTGCTCCTACCTTTTCATTTTGATGGCTGACTTTCATATTCCAGGCATTCTTCAAATATCTGGTCATATGTGCTCACCCACGTTTATCCAATTGGAAGTTTGGGGCCTGGGGTTGAGGCTGCTAGTTTAGAGTTACCCCTTTGGGTTATTTTGTTAGGAAACCCTCAAATATCTTTATCTGCAATCTGATATTCTGGCTGGTCAGTTTTTCCAAGAAGAATCAGTCACTCCTTAATCTGTGGGGTGGGGGCAGCATGCAGTTGGCACCCAGTTTGTCTGCCAGCCCTCTTGGAAGTCAGCAGGGAGTCAGCATCCAGTACCTAATGAGCTCATGCCCCATTCTCCGTGTGGCCCCCAGCCCTCAGTGGACCCAAGTACGGGGTATGTCTGATTTAACACTTCCAGAGAACAAAGCCCAAGGGTGGTCATGTTCTGGAAAGGCCTGCGGGTTTCTTTCCTCAGTGTTCCTGTTTCCGGTCCCACCTGCGCCCCCACTTTTAGGCACACCTGGTATCTCCCATTCCTGGGCCTCTCTGGTTCTGTGTGTGGTGAAAAGCAGCTTGACGGCACCCACCTCAACTCCCCACCTCTGCAGGCTGGCACCTTCTATCACGCAGCCGCTTCCCAGATCTCAACACTCTGCCCTCCTCGTCTCCTCTTCTCTTTTCTCTGTCCTTCTAGGATTTTGTCTTTGGGGTCCTTTTGTCATCATTCTAGTGGGGTTGCAGGAGGGAGCAGAAGTAATATGTACATACAGGCCACAATTTTAATCAGAGGTCACTCATAGCATTTTCTAGTCATGACAGTTTACAGGGCCTCACAATGCCGCAGTTCTAGGACCCAGACAAAACCAGAGACTTCACTAGCATGGGAGGATGGGAGGAAGGGATAGTCTGGGATCAGTGAGTACACACTGCTATATTTAAAACGGATAAGCAACGAGGACCTATGTATAACACAGGGAGCTCTGCTCAATGTCACGCGGCAGCCTGGGTGGGAGGGGAGTTTCAGAGAGAATGGATACATGTATGGATATATGTATGGCTGAGTTCCTTTGCTGTCCACCTGAAATTATCACAACAGTGTTGATGGCTGACTTTCATATTCCAGGCATTCTTCAAATATCTGGTCATATGTGCTCACCCACGTTTATCCAATTGGAAGTTTGGGGCCTGGGGTTGAGGCTGCTAGTTTAGAGTTACCCCTTTGGGTTATTTTGTTAGGAAACCCTCAAATATCTTTATCTGCAATCTGATATTCTGGCTGGTCAGTTTTTCCAAGAAGAATCAGTCACTCCTTAATCTGTGGGGTGGGGGCAGCATGCAGTTGGCACCCAGTTTGTCTGCCAGCCCTCTTGGAAGTCAGCAGGGAGTCAGCATCCAGTACCTAATGAGCTCATGCCCCATTCTCCGTGTGGCCCCCAGCCCTCAGTGGACCCAAGTACGGGGTATGTCTGATTTAACACTTCCAGAGAACAAAGCCCAAGGGTGGTCATGTTCTGGAAAGGCCTGCGGGTTTCTTTCCTCAGTGTTCCTGTTTCCGGTCCCACCTGCGCCCCCACTTTTAGGCACACCTGGTATCTCCCATTCCTGGGCCTCTCTGGTTCTGTGTGTGGTGAAAAGCAGCTTGACGGCACCCACCTCAACTCCCCACCTCTGCAGGCTGGCACCTTCTATCACGCAGCCGCTTCCCAGATCTCAACACTCTGCCCTCCTCGTCTCCTCTTCTCTTTTCTCTGTCCTTCTAGGATTTTGTCTTTGGGGTCCTTTTGTCATCATTCTAGTGGGGTTGCAGGAGGGAGCAGAAGTAATATGTACATACAGGCCACAATTTTAATCAGAGGTCACTCATAGCATTTTCTAGTCATGACAGTTTACAGGGCCTCACAATGCCGCAGTTCTAGGACCCAGACAAAACCAGAGACTTCACTAGCATGGGAGGATGGGAGGAAGGGATAGTCTGGGATCAGTGAGTACACACTGCTATATTTAAAACGGATAAGCAACGAGGACCTATGTATAACACAGGGAGCTCTGCTCAATGTCACGCGGCAGCCTGGGTGGGAGGGGAGTTTCAGAGAGAATGGATACATGTATGGATATATGTATGGCTGAGTTCCTTTGCTGTCCACCTGAAATTATCACAACAGTGTTAATTGACTATACTCTAATAGAAAATTAAAAGTTAAAAAAAAACAGAGACTTAATAGAAAGAGCTCATGGGGTGTCTCTCTGGAAACATTCGAGCTGGGTCTAGACAGTAACAAGTTCAAAGGACTTCTGGGGGGATTCATACGTCAGAAAAGAAGCAAGTTGTTGGTCATGAAATGTCCTGAGAGCTCTCTATTCCCGTATTCTCTGGCTCCACTTTAAACCTATTGAAATAGAAGTTCTAGAGTGAAAAGTTCATTTTCAAGAAACATTTCTTAGACAAGAAATTCATTTCTCTCGGGGCCTAATATGACTTTCCTAGCCTGTCTCTATTGTTTAGTTCAGAAACGCACACACACAACTAAATATGCGCCCTCCCTCTTTTTCTTCAAACTCTCCTCTGACACATACAGACACTCTTTGTGACCCCATGGACTGCAGCCTGCCAGGTTCCTCTGTCCATGTGATTTCTCAGGCAAGAACACCGGAGTAGGCTGCCATTTCTTTCTCCAGGGGGTCTTCCTGACCAAGCAATCGAACCTGGGTCCCCTGCATTGCAGGCAGATTTTTTACCATCTGAGTCACCTGGGAAGCCCATTTATTAGAGGAATACATTTTAAAATCAGATTGCTTGGACCCAAATCATGCTTACTCACCTACTAGACGTATAACTCTGTGTGGGCTACTTCACATATTTTGTGCTTCAATGTCTTTATCTATAACATAGAGATACTGGTAGTACCTAACCATAAATGCACAATGCACATTCAGTCCCCAGCAAACATGTCCTTAACTAAGCCTCGACAAGTAGAGCTTTTACTGTGTGCAAAATAGTGGGCCTAACCAGTTAGGTGTGGTGAGTGTGGTAAGAAACTATAAGGAAAAGTCCTTCACCTCAGGAAGCAAACAGTGTAGTGGAGAACACCAAACCTATACACACCTCGACATCAGCTTCCACACACAGAGGCCAGAAACAACCCCCAAGGAGTCCAAGACAGGGCTTGATGCGTAGTTTGGTTTTACCAAGAATCCAGAGAGGAGAAAAGGCCACCATACAGTGAAGAGTTGGGGGGCCAGGCTACATGAAGGAAACGGGCCCTGACCTTCTCTCTGGAGGGTTGAAATAAAAGCCATGTTGGGAGCCCTAGCAGCACTTTGAACGCCAATGGACTCAGAGTACCCGGCGTCAAGAATCCCGAGCAGTCAGGGCAAGGAAAGTGGCGGACTAAAAAGGACATGCTCTCTCTAGAATGCTCTGACAACTATGGCCTTGACCTCTAATTGGCTATCCAGGATAACATGCATCAGGAACGGGAACAGGAAGCTAGTGCTCTTTCTCCTCCCTTCTTCCCTTCCTGCCTCCGTCTGTCTGTCTGTCTCTCTCTCCCTCCATCTGCCTTCTCCTTCTGAGGCAAGAACCAGGGTGTGAGAGTCCTTCCTTCAGTGCTCTCTTCCAAGGCTACAGGGCCTGGGGGCCCTGGGCCACACTCCTCAGCTATCTCTCGCCCTGCAGGCCCTCCCCTACTCACTGCTGGCCCTGGCCGTGGCCATGTACCTGCCGATTCTGCTGTGGCAGTATGCGGCCGTGCCAGCCCTCAGCTCGGATCTGCTGTTCATCATCAGCGAGCTGGACAAGTCCTACAACCGTGCCATCCGGCTGGTGCAGCACATGCTGAAGATCCACCAGGAGAGCTCGGACCCCGACGTGTTCTGGGATGAGCTGGAAAAGTGAGTTGTCTCCTCCTTTCCTTTTGGAAAGACTCCATCAAGCACTACAGTGGTACCCCACAGGGGGGTACCCTGCAGAGTGCTTAGCAGCTCACCACATTAACCTTCTGTCGTCTCTGTACAGAGAGGAAAAGGACCCCCTCTTTTTTGCCATTTCCTTTCAAAGTTCTGTGTGGCTACTTCACATATTTTGTGCTTCAATGTCTTTATCTATAACATAGAGATACTGGTAGTACCTAACCATAAATGCACAACAATATCCCCAAAAGCCTCGACAAGTAGAGCTTTACTGTGTGCAAAATAGTGGGCCTAACCAGTTAGGTGTGGTGAGTGGGTAAGAAACTATAAGGAAAAGTCCTTCACCTCAGGAAGCAAACAGTGTAGTGGAGAACACCAAACCTATACACACCTCGACATCAGCTTCCACACACAGAGGCCAGAAACAACCCCCAAGGAGTCCAAGACAGGGCTTGATGCGTAGTTTGGTTTTACCAAGAATCCAGAGAGGAGAAAAGGCCACCATACAGTGAAGAGTTGGGGGGCCAGGCTACATGAAGGAAACGGGCCCTGACCTTCTCTCTGGAGGGTTGAAATAAAAGCCATGTTGGGAGCCCTAGCAGCACTTTGAACGCCAATGGACTCAGAGTACCCGGCGTCAAGAATCCCGAGCAGTCAGGGCAAGGAAAGTGGCGGACTAAAAAGGACATGCTCTTTTAGAATGCTCTGACAACTATGGCCTTGACCTCTAATTGGCTATCCAGGATAACATGCATCAGGAACGGGAACAGGAAGCTAGTGCTCTTTCTCCTCCCTTCTTCCCTTCCTGCCTCCGTCTGTCTGTCTGTCTCTCTCTCCCTCCATCTGCCTTCTCCTTCTGAGGCAAGAACCAGGGTGTGAGAGTCCTTCCTTCAGTGCTCTCTTCCAAGGCTACAGGGCCTGGGGGCCCTGGGCCACACTCCTCAGCTATCTCTCGCCCTGCAGGCCCTCCCCTACTCACTGCTGGCCCTGGCCGTGGCCATGTACCTGCCGATTCTGCTGTGGCAGTATGCGGCCGTGCCAGCCCTCAGCTCGGATCTGCTGTTCATCATCAGCGAGCTGGACAAGTCCTACAACCGTGCCATCCGGCTGGTGCAGCACATGCTGAAGATCCGCCAGGAGAGCTCGGACCCCGACGTGTTCTGGGATGAGCTGGAAAAGTGAGTTGTCTCCTCCTTTCCTTTTGGAAAGACTCCATCAAGCACTACAGTGGTACCTCACAGGGTGCTCGTGAGACTCCTCTGTGCCATCCTTCTCAAGAGTGCAGAGTGCTTAGCAGCTCACCACATTAACCTTCTGTCGTCTCTGTACAGGGAGAGGAAAAAGGACTCTGCCTCCAGTTTAGAGGTGAAGTTGATGGTCACAAAGGGGTCATTCTCTAAAAGGCCATTTTTAAAAAATCTCTTCTGAAGTTTTTAAATTATCTATTCCTTTTTTGGCTGCAGAGCGAGCAGCCTTCTCATTGCAGTGGCTTCTTTCGTTGTGGAGCCCAGGCTCTCGGGTGGACAAGCAGGCTCAGTGGTTGTGGCCCAGGGGCTTATATCTCCTGTGGCATGCGGAAGCTTCCTGGACCAGGGATCGAACCCTTGTCCCCTGCACTGGCACATAGATTCTTAACCACTGGACCACTAGAGAAGTCCTAAAAGATCACTTTTCAGAACCTTGAATGGCTCTTCTCAAGCCTCCAGAAAAAAAAAAGAAGATGAAAATTCTCCCAAATATTTTTTCTAAGCCCTCCACATACTGTCATCAACTACTCTATCAAACGTTTCTCAAACTACCAACTAACAGAAACTGCCCCTGGGCAGTCTCTTTCCTTTCTCCCAAACAAGCCATTCATTCAGTTAAGCTGTCATCTGTCATTTACAAAGAACCAGAGCCAGCTCTGGGTGCTGTGGCGATGTACGTGTGTGTGTGTGTGTGTGTGTTGGGGGCAGTTAATAGTCTGTGGAGGGAAAACAGACAACAAGTAAGCATAAGATGTAAGTAAATTATTTGGTAGAAGATAAATGGTATGAAGAAAACTGAGCGGAGTAAGAGACTCAGGAAAGCTGGGAGGCAGAAGGAGACACAGTTTTAAATAGGGCGGCCAGGGCAAGCCCCCACTGAGCACAACTGAGCTAAGATTCGAAACCCTAGTTTGTGCACATTTCTGTCTTCTGCAAAAAGCTCCTCCCCGCTCTACCTTTCTAAGCCCTACATACCTTTGGGAGCCCAATCTAAAACAATACTCTCCATAGGAGTTTCTGAACATTCCGACTCACGCTGCTATCCATCTCCTAACTTTTACAACAACCGCACTTGGTCTCCACCACTTTAGCAACAAGCCAAGCATTCTTGTCATTTCATATTTGCATGTCTCGCCTGCCCTTTCCCTACAAGCCAGGCAATAAGCATCTTCAGAGTGGAGACTGGCATTAGGTACACGTTTCTAAATGCCACAACTCTCCACAAATGCTTGTGAGCACATTTATGTTTATAAAATGAATGAACTGGCCTAAAAATCACACACAAAGTAAGCAGATGGAAAACCACAAGGTGGTCATTTAGAATCCCAGTCCAGTGCTAATTTAATAGGTCAGTGCCTCCTAAGAATCCTACTTCAGCACAGAGATATAGTCTGCCTTACTGGGCAGATATCCAGAGTGACTGGTCATTTTTTATGCACTGATCATTCACTGGGTTTACGGCATTGCACTTGTTTCTTGGAAAATTACGATACACTCAAGTACCATGTTTTCGGGAGAGGAGTAGTTATGCCCAAAGAAGACAGGTATTCCTATGGGCCAAGAACACCACGATGGATACACAGATGCTGTTACTTTCTCACACAGCTCCCCAGATATACTTTATTTGTTTGTTTTTAATATTTAGTTTTTAAATTTTATTTAATTACTTGTCCTTGTCTTGGTTGTGGCATGTGGAATCAGTCCCCCAACCGAGAATCAAAACCAAATCCCTGTATTGGGAGAATGCAGTCTTAACCATTGGACCACCAGGGAAGTCCCTCAGGAAATAGTTATGTCTGCTTTCTTTTTTTGGGTGTGCTGGGTCTTCATTGCTGCTGGGGCTTTTGTCACGTTGTGACAAGTAGAGGCTACTCTCTAGGTGTGGTGCACAGGTTTCTCATTGCGGTGGCTTCTCTTGTTGCAGAGCACAGGCTCTAGGACACATGGCCTTCAGTAGCTGCAGCATATGGCTTGGTAGTTGTGGCTCCTGTGCTCTAGAGCACAGGTTCAAGAGCTGTGGCACCAGGGGTTTAGTTGCTCCGCAGCATGTGTATTTTCCCGAGCCAGGGATCGAACCCATGTCTTTTGCAGGGGCAAGTGGATTGACCCCGGAGCCACCAGGGAAGCCCCCTCAGGATGTAGTTCTAAATGCTCCTTCCGAAACTCGGCCTCTTTCTCCCCCTACCCAGGGCTCGGAAAGAGCGGTACTTTGAGTTCCCCTTGCTAGAGCGGTACCTGGCCTGTAAGCAGCCGCACTCACTCGTGGCCACATACCTCGTGAGGAACGCCCTGCTGCTCCTCTTCACCGCTGCCACCTACCTGTACCTGGGCCACTTCCACCTGGATGTCTTCCTCCAAGAGGAATTCAGCTGTTCCATCCGTGAGGAACGCCACGCTGACTCCTCGTTCCAGATCGTCAGTCTCGCCAGCATAGCCCCACTAAAGAAATCCTACTTCAGCACAGAGATAAGTCTGCCTTACTGGGCAGATATCCAGAGTGACTGGTCATTTTTTATGCACTGATCATTCACTGGGTTTACGGCATTGCACTTGTTTCTTGGAAAATTACGATACACTCAAGTACCATGTTTTCGGGAGAGGAGTAGTTATGCCCAAAGAAGACAGGTATTCCTATGGGCCAAGAACACCACGATGGATACACAGATGCTGTTACTTTCTCACACAGCTCCCCAGATATACTTTATTTGTTTGTTTTTAATATTTAGTTTTTAAATTTTATTTAATTACTTGTCCTTGTCTTGGTTGTGGCATGTGGAATCAGTCCCCCAACCGAGAATCAAAACCAAATCCCTGTATTGGGAGAATGCAGTCTTAACCATTGGACCACCAGGGAAGTCCCTCAGGAAATAGTTATGTCTGCTTTCTTTTTTTGGGTGTGCTGGGTCTTCATTGCTGCTGGGGCTTTTGTCACGTTGTGACAAGTAGAGGCTACTCTCTAGGTGTGGTGCACAGGTTTCTCATTGCGGTGGCTTCTCTTGTTGCAGAGCACAGGCTCTAGGACACATGGCCTTCAGTAGCTGCAGCATATGGCTTGGTAGTTGTGGCTCCTGTGCTCTAGAGCACAGGTTCAAGAGCTGTGGCACCAGGGGTTTAGTTGCTCCGCAGCATGTGTATTTTCCCGAGCCAGGGATCGAACCCATGTCTTTTGCAGGGGCAAGTGGATTGACCCCGGAGCCACCAGGGAAGCCCCCTCAGGATGTAGTTCTAAATGCTCCTTCCGAAACTCGGCCTCTTTCTCCCCCTACCCAGGGCTCGGAAAGAGCGGTACTTTGAGTTCCCCTTGCTAGAGCGGTACCTGGCCTGTAAGCAGCGCTCGCACTCACTCGTGGCCACATACCTCGTGAGGAACGCCCTGCTGCTCCTCTTCACCGCTGCCACCTACCTGTACCTGGGCCACTTCCACCTGGATGTCTTCTTCCAAGAGGAATTCAGCTGTTCCATCAAGACAGGACTGCTACATGATGAGACCCACATCCCCGAGCTCATCACGTGCAGGCTGACCTCCCTGTCTGTCTTCCAGATCGTCAGTCTCGCCAGCATAGCCATCTACACCCTGCTGGTTCCAGTGATTATATACAACCTCACGCGGCTCTGCCGGTGGGACAAACGGCTCCTTGCCATCTACGAGATGCTCCCAGCTTTTGATCTCCTCAGCAGAAAAATGCTGGGCTGTCCAATCAATGACCTCAACGTGATCCTTCTTTTCCTCCGAGCCAACGTCTCTGAGCTCATCTCTTTCAGCTGGTTGAGTGTCCTATGTGCATTGAAGGACACAACCACACAGAAGCACAACATTGACACAGTGGTTGATTTCATGACTCTCCTGGCTGGCTTAGAACCCTCAAAACCTAAACATCTCACCCATGGCATGTGTGATGAAACCCCATAGCTAAGAAACCGTGCAGCAAGAAGTTTTATGGAAAGTAAAGATCTCTCCCCTTCTTCACAAGCCTCATGCACTAACATACAAACATACCCATTTTAGTTTGCTAAGCTTGGATTTAGCTGAATTGAACATACTATATTGTGTTATCCCAAAGGTGAGAAGATGAAATCATCATATGGAAACAAATCTGAACGTTGGAACTGAAGAATAAAAAGAAAAAAACTAAAATATTAGGTCTAGAGCTAAATATGAAGACAGAAAAAACATCGTAACTGAAAGTCTAGACATTGCACAAAGGAAAAAAGTTCTATACGCTGTTCATGGAGGCGAGTTCTTCCCACTGCATTTGCTCCATGGCCTTTCTAGGATACTCAGTTTGCCCTGATCTTCCTCAAAGTCTACCCAGGGCTGCCTCCTTCAAGAAGCCCCCTCATCTCCACCCTCCTCCCTAGTGGGGCATTGCCATATCATCTGATACCTACCTCGGAGATAAAACTGATGACACTGTATTAATATAGCCCGGGTCTTTTCCTCTTAAATAAGTTTCCTAAAGGTTGTGTCATCATAGGCACGAATAAATAAATATTCTTCTGAATGCATAAGGAACAGGGAGCTTTGGGAGGTGTTGTTTACTGTAGTCTGCCCGAAGTTGGGAAAAGAATGAGTAAACAAGAGGAGTCTGGTGTGTTGGAAAGTGTAAACACAGCTAGAGAGTTCTATTCTTCTCCATCAGGAGAAGTGACTGAAATAATGCTCTTGCAGAAAATCCAGGATTTGTCAACAAATCCTGTTATGAAGATGGTTCGCTGATCAAGATGACACTCAGTAGCCCTTCAGGACTCGATCAATTAAAGAGTGAAGAAGCACATGAGAAGTATGTAAGGTCTACTAAGGAGTGAAAATGCAACCTCTAAATAAACCCAAAAAAGTCAAACATGGAAGTAAATATGTAAAATTATTATGCTGTAACTGGAATATTAAGCAGTCATCTAAAATTACATTTATAAAGAGGTTATAATAACACTACCAATGCCTATAACAATAGTAAATGAACCAAAGAGGAAACATTATATTCATTATCATCTATGTAAATAAGCATTAAAATATTAAACATACAAACTACTACATATAAAATAGGTAAGTACAAGGATATACTGTACAGCACAGGATATCATAGCCATTATCTTGTAATAACTTTAAATGGAGTATTATCTGAAAAATTGCTGAATCACTACGCTATACACCTGAAACTAATATAATATTATAAACCAACTATACTTCAATTAAAAAATTAAACATATATGTTAAAAGTGATTCATTTGGGGGCTTCCCTGGTGGTCCAGTGGGTGAGGACACTGCCTTGCAGTGCAAGGGGCACAGGTTCAATCTCTGAACTAGGAGGATCCCACGTGCATGGAACAGACAGACTGATGTGTCCAACTGCCGAGCCGGAGCTCTGGAGCGCATGAGCCCAGAGCTGGTGCTCTGCAGTGAAAGAGGCCACTGAGGTAGAAGGCCCACACAGGCCAAAGAACAAAGATAAATAAATGAATGACCAATAGAAGTGGCCAAAAAATATACATAATAAGTGATTCATTTCGTGTAGCAGATGTATGAATTTTTTTAAATCTTTACACTATTTTTTCTGAATTTTGCATGAAATTTTTTATAAATCATAAGGAAGTATTTCTAATGAAAAAGAAAATGTTAACGCAAATTCCACTGAAATCCATCAGCCAGAGCAGACTGCAAACTAAGGCAAATAATACCACTTTCCCTCCCACTACATGAGAGGACTGACAAGCTAAGTCATGTCAGTCCTATTCAATTCTTTGTGACCCTGTGGACTGGAGCCCACCAGGCCTCTCTATCCATGGAATTCTCCAGGCAAGAAAACTGGAGTAGGTTGCCATTTCCTCCGCCAGGAGATCTTCCTGACCCAGCGATTGAACCCATGTCTTTTATGTCTCCTGCACTGGCAGATGGGTTTTTTACCACTACAGCCACCTGGAAAGCCCACTAGGTAGGATGCATAGAATACATGAGGAGAAGTGAAAACTAAATCAAGTCACAAAGGCTGCAAGGACAAAATACAGCTGAAGAGCAAATAAATCAGGCAGTTAGCAAATAAATGTTTAAAAAAGAAGAAAAAGAAAACTTCCTGTCAATCAGAACTACCTATTTTCAGGTTCTGAGGTAAAGTGCCCATCTGTAGTATGAAAGGCATGAGTATGAATATTTTGTAGATTGAAAGTATTCTCGGCAATTTTCAGACATGAATCTCTATGCTTGCCTTGTATATTTGTAAAAGCACACTGAAACCCTGAGGTCCAACACGGCAGCTAACAATCTGGATGAACTAAAAGGACTCTTATAACCGTCTCTCTGTGTTAAAACCATTTATCAGGACTCTTGCCACTATTCTTACAATTTCCAGATGTGAAGTACCTGGGCTATCAATTGTAAACCTTTTTTTTTTTGAACTGATCTCGAAGTTTCTTATTTTAGCCTTAGGTTTCTCTCCAGTAACACTGTTTTGGCCATGTGTGTAGTTTCCATAATTTCCATATACAATTCTAGAAGTCTAAATTTTGAATATACACAACAGTAATTATATACTCCTTCACCTCATTATTCTAGAGTCAATATTCAGTTTTGAGAAACCTGGGACCAAGAGGCTCACTCAGCTCGGGGGCCCTGCTGAAAGAAAAGACTACTTACAACGCTCTGGCTTCCAGCCCAGTGCAGTTACCAACACTGCGCTCTAACGAACTGTCTATCCTAATTATTTGATGATTTTAGGCAGACCTTGATTACAGAGTTAGAGCTATACAAACGTTAAGTTTAGGCACAGAACATGCTTTTGGTTTCATTAGGCAAATATTTACTGAGTGCCCACTTAGCACAAACATGTTATTAAAAGTCTTCCATCTTCCCTACTAGATTCTAATCTGAAAGCAGACGACTTTTTTTTTTTTTTATTCACCACTGTAATCCCAGCTCCCAGTCAAATGACAGCGTTATTGAACCCAGGCAAGAAAACTGGAGTAGGTTGCCATTTCCTCCGCCAGGAGATCTTCCTGACCCAGCGATTGAACCCATGTCTTTTATGTCTCCTGCACTGGCAGATGGGTTTTTTACCACTACAGCCACCTGGAAAGCCCACTAGGTAGGATGCATAGAATACATGAGGAGAAGTGAAAACTAAATCAAGTCACAAAGGCTGCAAGGACAAAATACAGCTGAAGAGCAAATAAATCAGGCAGTTAGCAAATAAATGTTTAAAAAAGAAGAAAAAGAAAACTTCCTGTCAATCAGAACTACCTATTTTCAGGTTCTGAGGTAAAGTGCCCATCTGTAGTATGAAAGGCATGAGTATGAATATTTTGTAGATTGAAAGTATTCTCGGCAATTTTCAGACATGAATCTCTATGCTTGCCTTGTATATTTGTAAAAGCACACTGAAACCCTGAGGTCCAACACGGCAGCTAACAATCTGGATGAACTAAAAGGACTCTTATAACCGTCTCTCTGTGTTAAAACCATTTATCAGGACTCTTGCCACTATTCTTACAATTTCCAGATGTGAAGTACCTGGGCTATCAATTGTAAACCTTTTTTTTTTTGAACTGATCTCGAAGTTTCTTATTTTAGCCTTAGGTTTCTCTCCAGTAACACTGTTTTGGCCATGTGTGTAGTTTCCATAATTTCCATATACAATTCTAGAAGTCTAAATTTTGAATATACACAACAGTAATTATATACTCCTTCACCTCATTATTCTAGAGTCAATATTCAGTTTTGAGAAACCTGGGACCAAGAGGCTCACTCAGCTCGGGGGCCCTGCTGAAAGAAAAGACTACTTACAACGCTCTGGCTTCCAGCCCAGTGCAGTTACCAACACTGCGCTCTAACGAACTGTCTATCCTAATTATTTGATGATTTTAGGCAGACCTTGATTACAGAGTTAGAGCTATACAAACGTTAAGTTTAGGCACAGAACATGCTTTTGGTTTCATTAGGCAAATATTTACTGAGTGCCCACTTAGCACAAACATGTTATTAAAAGTCTTCCATCTTCCCTACTAGATTCTAATCTGAAAGCAGACGACTTTTTTTTTTTTTATTCACCACTGTAATCCCAGCTCCCAGTCAAATGACAGCGTAATAGGCCCTCAATTAACAGCTATGCAAGTATTATAAAGGAAGGAAACAGGGAGAAAAGCAGTCCAAGCATTGCGTTCCAGCGCGTCCTACAGTCGAGGAAGGCCAGTAAGGAATATGGAAACGAGACGCTGAAACCCTGCGGGCTCAGGAAGCGTGTGATTTTTGTGTTTTGTCTTTAGCTCAATAATACCAAACCTCAGCTAAACGCGCTCAACGACCCAAGGGTCGTTTCCATCCGCCCTCCGTCTCCACGAGGCCCCGCCCCCTCCCCGCCTCTCGAGCCGCGGATCCGCCCCGCCGAGAGCCCTGCTCCCGCCCCGGAAGCTGCGTGCTGGCGCCGTGACGTAACCTCCGGTTACGGCCGCTTAGCTAGACGCGGAAGTGCAGGAGGGCCCTGGAGCCGGTGCGGTTCCAGGATTTCTGGCTTTGCCAGGCGCCTAGTGAACCTTCCAGAGAGGTCGATTCCTAGAGGCCGGCTCCTGCCAGCCCGGAGCCCCCCGAGGCGGCGCTGGGGGCCGCTCCCCCTCCGAGGGGCAGATGCAGGCCTCCCCGCGGAGCGCCCAGAGCGGGGCCGGGCCCTGAGCTGCCGCCGGCCTGGCCTCCTCGCCGCGGGCCCCGCTGCAGGCCGGCCGAGCCAGGATGAAAAAGCTCCCGAAGAAGAGCCAGAACGAGAAGTACCGGCTCAAGTACCTGCGGCTGCGTAAAGCGGCCAAAGCCACGGTGTTTGTAAGTAAGACCGGCCCTCGGGCCTGCTCCGCCTCCAGCCCCTCTGACCTCGCGAACTCCTTCCCCGAGCGGGTGCCCTTCCCAGAGAGGCCGTGTTAACAGCGTTAAAGTTTAGCACAACATGCTTTTTTGGTTTCATTGATTACAGAGTTAGAGCTATACAAACGTTAAGTTTAGGCACAGAACATGCTTTTGGTTTCATTAGGCAAATATTTACTGAGTGCCCACTTAGCACAAACATGTTATTAAAAGTCTTCCATCTTCCCTACTAGATTCTAATCTGAAAGCAGACGACTTTTTTTTTTTTTATTCACCACTGTAATCCCAGCTCCCAGTCAAATGACAGCGTAATAGGCCCTCAATTAACAGCTATGCAAGTATTATAAAGGAAGGAAACAGGGAGAAAAGCAGTCCAAGCATTGCGTTCCAGCGCGTCCTACAGTCGAGGAAGGCCAGTAAGGAATATGGAAACGAGACGCTGAAACCCTGCGGGCTCAGGAAGCGTGTGTTTTTTGTGTTTTGTCTTTAGCTCAATAATACCAAACCTCAGCTAAACGCGCTCAACGACCCAAGGGTCGTTTCCATCCGCCCTCCGTCTCCACGAGGCCCCGCCCCCTCCCCGCCTCTCGAGCCGCGGATCCGCCCCGCCGAGAGCCCTGCTCCCGCCCCGGAAGCTGCGTGCTGGCGCCGTGACGTAACCTCCGGTTACGGCCGCTTAGCTAGACGCGGAAGTGCAGGAGGGCCCTGGAGCCGGTGCGGTTCCAGGATTTCTGGCTTTGCCAGGCGCCTAGTGAACCTTCCAGAGAGGTCGATTCCTAGAGGCCGGCTCCTGCCAGCCCGGAGCCCCCCGAGGCGGCGCTGGGGGCCGCTCCCCCTCCGAGGGGCAGATGCAGGCCTCCCCGCGGAGCGCCCAGAGCGGGGCCGGGCCCTGAGCTGCCGCCGGCCTGGCCTCCTCGCCGCGGGCCCCGCTGCAGGCCGGCCGAGCCAGGATGAAAAAGCTCCCGAAGAAGAGCCAGAACGAGAAGTACCGGCTCAAGTACCTGCGGCTGCGTAAAGCGGCCAAAGCCACGGTGTTTGTAAGTAAGACCGGCCCTCGGGCCTGCTCCGCCTCCAGCCCCTCTGACCTCGCGAACTCCTTCCCCGAGCGGGTGCCCTTCCCAGAGAGGCCGTGTTAACAGCGTTAGCTTTTCCAGGGCGCATTTCACTTGTTAGCCTCGTGCCTGGGGCAAAGTACGTAATTCCTGTAAGTCTGTTCCCTCATCTGCAAACGAGCTCTAATAACTACCTTGCTGAGTTAACGAAGATTAAATAAGGAAAGTAAAGGGCCCAGGACCTGGGAGATGCGTCTATAAATTTTAGTGATTATCGTTACTACCGCAGAAATCTGGGCATGCCTTTGATTCTCGAGAATCAGTTCTTGAGAACTGTTTGACTCCGAGTCAAACACCTGATTCTAGTTTCTTCATTGCTTTCATTGCGCGGCCTCTTTACCAAGCATCTCGCACACCCACGGGTGACTCCTTCCCTCAGCAGGCACGTGACGCTTTCAGTAATCCCGCCTTCTGACCGCCTCCTGTGAGTCTTCCGAGTGTTTCTCCTGATTTTTGTTGTAGAGGCACGGGGTTTATGGAATGAATGAGCTGGCTTGCCAGCTACAGCTAAGTGTTAGGATATTGTGGCTTGCTCAGTGTCCCAAATGTCTCCCCACATCTGAATCACCACCTTACCTCTTCTTCCAAAAGCTTGACCATGCCTTAGCTCTTTTGGGAGCATAGGGAAAGGTTTGAAAACTTGGACATTTAATCTCAAAACATTTATTTGGCATTTGCTCTGTGAGAGAAGTAAGAACAGCAGAATTAAGAGGACTTGGTCTCTGATGTTATCTTTCTTTTATGCTTAAATGTCAGCAGTGCCTAGAGCTTGGCACCTGTGTTTTTAGGCTGTTGGTTCCATCAGATCCGTGAAGAAGGTTTTGTGAAGAAAGAGCATTGTTTTGACCATTCACAATTTGAGGTCGGACCCCTACAGACTCATGCTTGGGAGCTTGGGAGATAGATCAAGTCACCAGTAAAGATACTTGAATACACATAAATAGGTTATGAAGTTTCAGAATGTTATAGGCTAGACTTGATTTTTTTCCATCCAGGTTTTCTCTTTAAGGTTCATACTGCCTGATTTGTTTAGGGTTAGGTTGGTTTTATAAGCTTCCCAAGAGTCAGGGCACTTGGGAATGAGCATTCCCCATGTTTATATGGGTTGAGTTAAAGCATCTATAGATTTGAGCAGTATGGGTTGAAGGCAGCTGGGATTAAGGTGACCATATGTCTTGGTTTGCCTAGGACAGCCCTAGTTTGCCGTATTGTTGTGGCAAAATCATGACTAACTCCGCTCTCCATTCAGAGGTGCTGCAGTTTCCGTCAATTATCTTACTCCTCTGTCCAAAGTAGAAATCGGCCCTTGTTTGTATGCAGGCTGTCTGCAACACAGACCATCCCAGCAACGCCGACTTCTTTGGTTTGAAATATAGCTCCTCTTCTCATCATAACTGGGGAAGGAAATAGCAACCCACTCCAGTCTTCTTGCCTGGAGAATCCCATGGACAGAGGAGCCTGTGGGTCTACAATCCATGGGGTCACAGGAGTCAGAAACAACTTAGCGACTATACTACTGCTACGCAGAATACTTTGATCTTTTATTCATTTTCTGTGATTATATTCATAATTTTTTTTTCAAGGAAAATGCTGCTATTTGTGATGAAATTGCTCGACTTGAGGAAAAATTTCTTAAAGCAAAAGAAGAAAGACGGTGAGCTGGAGTCACTTTGTGTTCAGAATCACATTCTTGGTGATTGATACGGTGTTGCTGCTCCAGGGTGTTTTTCTCTTCAGGGTGTTTTCTTAGGATTTTTGTACTGTGCCCAGCCCACTGGCCACTAATGTGATCCAGAGAAACTCACAACCTGTGCTATTGGTTGATATCTACCCAAGTCGTGTTGGACCATGATAATGAAACAACTCCATTCATCTTTCTGACAAAACCCTCTGACTACATCTAATAAGTAGTTTTACTATAACCTACAGTTAGAAATTCACAATTTGAGGTCGGACCCCTACAGACTCATGCTTGGGAGCTTGGGAGATAGATCAAGTCACCAGTAAAGATACTTGAATACACATAAATAGGTTATGAAGTTTCAGAATGTTATAGGCTAGACTTGATTTTTTTCCATCCAGGTTTTCTCTTTAAGGTTCATACTGCCTGATTTGTTTAGGGTTAGGTTGGTTTTATAAGCTTCCCAAGAGTCAGGGCACTTGGGAATGAGCATTCCCCATGTTTATATGGGTTGAGTTAAAGCATCTATAGATTTGAGCAGTATGGGTTGAAGGCAGCTGGGATTAAGGTGACCATATGTCTTGGTTTGCCTAGGACAGCCCTAGTTTGCCGTATTGTTGTGGCAAAATCATGACTAACTCCCGCTCTCCATTCAGAGGTGCTGCAGTTTCCGTCAATTATCTTACTCCTCTGTCCAAAGTAGAAATCGGCCCTTGTTTGTATGCAGGCTGTCTGCAACACAGACCATCCCAGCAACGCCGACTTCTTTGGTTTGAAATATAGCTCCTCTTCTCATCATAACTGGGGAAGGAAATAGCAACCCACTCCAGTCTTCTTGCCTGGAGAATCCCATGGACAGAGGAGCCTGTGGGTCTACAATCCATGGGGTCACAGGAGTCAGAAACAACTTAGCGACTATACTACTGCTACGCAGAATACTTTGATCTTTTATTCATTTTCTGTGATTATATTCATAATTTTTTTTTCAAGGAAAATGCTGCTATTTGTGATGAAATTGCTCGACTTGAGGAAAAATTTCTTAAAGCAAAAGAAGAAAGACGGTGAGCTGGAGTCACTTTGTGTTCAGAATCACATTCTTGGTGATTGATACGGTGTTGCTGCTCCAGGGTGTTTTTCTCTTCAGGGTGTTTTCTTAGGATTTTTGTACTGTGCCCAGCCCACTGGCCACTAATGTGATCCAGAGAAACTCACAACCTGTGCTATTGGTTGATATCTACCCAAGTCGTGTTGGACCATGATAATGAAACAACTCCATTCATCTTTCTGACAAAACCCTCTGACTACATCTAATAAGTAGTTTTACTATAACCTACAGTTAGAAAGCCAGGGGATAAAAGAAATTGCATTTCATTCTACAAATATTTATTCATATGTAGTACTCTGTGGGTGTATATACGTATGCGGCTTGTGGTATCTGCCCTTCAAAAACGTAACGTCTTCCAACATCCAGTTAGAAGGGCTCTCTGTATGCAGAAGAGAGATGCTATAATCCCCTATCCTTAGCATCTTGGGGGTTATCCTCTGTAACTTTGTTTTTCCCACGGTCCAAAAGAACTTTATTTTTGTGAACATGATAATCTGAATCGTGAAGTTGAATAAAATACAGGATTTAGACAAAACGGAAGCTCATAGCCCTACTCCCTTTCTTCCCCGACCTCAGGTACTTGCTGAAGAAGCTCCTCCAGCTCCAGGCCCTAGCTGACGGGGACGTGCAGGCTGCGGCTCCTTCCCACAGCTCCAGCTTGCCCCTTCCTTACGGTGTGGCCAGCTCTGTGGGAACTCTCCAGGGAGCTGGGCCTGTCTCTGGGCCGAGCGCGGGGGCTGAGGAACCGTTTGGGAAGAAATCCAAGAAGGAGAAAAAAGAAAAAGGCAAAGAGAGCAACAAACTGGAAGGTACCCTGGGGAGAGGCTGTCAGCCGTCCCGTGGTTCAGCGGCTGGTGACAGGGGCCCAGTCCTGACTGGCGGACACTCGGCTGTCAGCTGTCCTGTGGTTCAGTGGCTGGTGACAGGGGCCCAGTCCTGACTGGTGGACACTCGGCCGCAGAGATGACATAGACTCTCGCTGGTTCTTAAGCACCCCTCCTAAAAGCCCTTGGAAACCCAGTGTCCTAAAGCCATGCTGGGTGGAGGAATTGCACTTAGACCTGATGAAACATGATGGGAGCAGGGCAAGACTGCCTCCCCTTGGACCCTCCCAGCTGCCCGGGGGCCTCCAGTTCACGCTTTCCTTGCGGCAGGGGCATGGGCTCGGTGGCCTTTGGAGCACACAGTTGACTTGGGAAATTGCTGACCTTATAAATGAAGTCAGAGGCCTTTAAAAGCATAAGGCTTTTTTTTTTTTTTTTTTAATTTATTTTGGGCAGGGGTCGGGTTGGGGAGGGAGGGGAGCGGGCGGGCCACTTCTCTTGGTCTTTCATTTCTCTATTTTCATCCGTCTTTGTTCTTTGGCTCCTGTGGGCCTCCCATCGCGGTGGCGTCTGTTGTTGCAGAGCGCTGGCTCTGGGCACTTGCGCTCCAGAGCTCCGGCTCGGTGATTGGACACATCGGTCCAGCCGCTCCATGGCACGTGGGATCTTCCCAGGCCAGGGTTCGAACCGGCGCCCCTTGCACTGCAAGGTGGTGTCCTTACCCACTGGACCACCAGGGGAAGCCCGCATAAGGCTTTTAGCTCCTAAGCTCTGATGCTGAAATTGGTTGCAGCTAGGTGGGCGGGTTAGAAAGATACTCAAGGCTTTGCGGAAGAGCCCCATGTGCCCATCCGTGTGTGCATAGGACCAGGATTGGCGCGTGGCTCTTAGCATCATGTGAATTCTTTCCCTTCCCCTCAGCGTTGGGAGGGGCCTAAAGTGGGTGACCCCAGATTTGCGTTTCAGTTCTGAAGAAAACAGCCGAGAAAAGGAAAATGGAGACAGGTGCTGGCAAGCTGGTTCAGCCCATTGCCCTGGATCCCTCAGGACGGCCTGTGTTCCCCATCGGACTGGGGGGTCTGACAGTGTATAGCCTGGGGGAGGTGAGTGAGCCTAGCGACACAGAGAGAGGAGAAGCTGAGAAATGGGAGTGGGCCTGAGCCTTTCCTCCCCATTCCCAGTAGCAGCAGCCCCTTGCTGATCCAGACCGACCCACGACAATCTCTAGTCCCTTGGAGAGCAGGTCAGTTTCGTCAGCTGCACATCCTGCACTCGTTCTCTGATCTGAGTCACTCTTTGCAGCCCCAAGGTGGTTCTAGAGGCTTCCACAGTGCCCCGGGCTTTTCGCTTCTCCAGTGACCTCAGTGGCAGGTTGAGGGCGTCTTTTTTCCCTAGATCATCACCGACCGGCCTGGCTTCCATGACGAGACTGCCATCTACCCTGTGGGCTACTGCAGCACTTGGGTCTGCGCCAGCATGCAGAACCCCAATCGGGAGTGTCTGTACACCTGTCAGATCCAGGATGGGGGCACACAGCCTCAGGTACCCACTCTAAGGATTGGTTTTCTTTTTCTGAGAACTTTCTCTGTGACAGGCACTTAATGTATATATTCATACACTTGACAAGGTCGATACTCTGGAAGATGGGAGTGCTTGGCCCGAGTCAGACCTCTGCTAACAAGGGATGGAACCTGGGTGTGGATCTGCACTTGTGTGATTCCCCCACTGACAGCCTTCCTCCGAGGCGTGCTGCTGCTCACGGTGGTGGGGAGCGTGTGAGCCTGCCGAGGCTGCGTGTGTGTGAAGTGCGGGCCTGCGTTCAGGGAGGATGAGAGTGACGCTGCTAGTCTTGGTGGAACCAGAGGCTGCAGAGAAGCTGTGTATTAGTTTCTGATTGCACTGCTTTTTTTGTTTGTTTGCTTAATTCATTTCTTTCCAGCTGCTCTGGGTCTTTGTTGCTTCACGCGTGCTTCTCACTGCTGTGGCTTCTCTTGTTGTGGAGCACAAGCTCTAGGCGCACAAGCTCAGTGGAATCTTCCAGACCAGAGCTCAAACCTGTGACCCCAGCATCGGCAGGCAGATTTTTAACCACTGGAATACCAGGGAAGCCCCTACCTGCACATACTGTCAGTGGTGTGGTTGGAGACAGTTCGTATTCCCGAACCGTTTCCTCTCATCCTTGAGAGAAGGTAGACCATTTCCAGAGTTGCAGGCTTCACCATCTGATGACGTTGCAGATGGCCTGAAAATGGGGGAGAAGAAGCTTTGGGCAGAAGCCAAGAGTCTGCTTGATGCATGTGAATACTGTATTGCTCCTGTCCTTGTTGGAAGGCTCTTGAATGCAGCTAAGCATTCAGATGACTTTGGCCGGGCAGTGTTTCTCTTTAGAAAGGATTCTGACAGACAGACTTGAAACTGTAGCAGTGTATAACAAATCTATGTATTTAAGGGGAATCTAATCAAAATCCTAATAGAATGTAAATGGCAACTGACAGGCTGATCCTTAATTTCCTCTAAAACGCAAATTGCTAAAATATTTTTGAAAATACAGATTCTGTAGGGTTTTTTTGTTCCTTTATTAAGCCATTGCTAAAATATTTTTCGGGAGTGTCGGGTAACCCACCTGTCAGATCCAGGATGGGGGCACACAGCCTCAGGTACCCACTCTAAGGATTGGTTTTCTTTTTCTGAGAACTTTCTCTGTGACAGGCACTTAATGTATATATTCATACACTTGACAAGGTCGATACTCTGGAAGATGGGAGTGCTTGGCCCGAGTCAGACCTCTGCTAACAAGGGATGGAACCTGGGTGTGGATCTGCACTTGTGTGATTCCCCCACTGACAGCCTTCCTCCGAGGCGTGCTGCTGCTCACGGTGGTGGGGAGCGTGTGAGCCTGCCGAGGCT
Organism: Tragulus kanchil; assembly: GCA_022376925.1. Lineage (NCBI taxonomy): Eukaryota > Metazoa > Chordata > Mammalia > Artiodactyla > Tragulidae > Tragulus > Tragulus kanchil. The sequence goes on from JAIOJX010000006.1 coordinate 153,817,175, forward strand.
GCGTGTGTGTGAAGTGCGGGCCTGCGTTCAGGGAGGATGAGAGTGACGCTGCTAGTCTTGGTGGAACCAGAGGCTGCAGAGAAGCTGTGTATTAGTTTCTGATTGCACTGCTTTTTTTGTTTGTTTGCTTAATTCATTTCTTTCCAGCTGCTCTGGGTCTTTGTTGCTTCACGCGTGCTTCTCACTGCTGTGGCTTCTCTTGTTGTGGAGCACAAGCTCTAGGCGCACAAGCTCAGTGGAATCTTCCAGACCAGAGCTCAAACCTGTGACCCCAGCATCGGCAGGCAGATTTTTAACCACTGGAATACCAGGGAAGCCCCTACCTGCACATACTGTCAGTGGTGTGGTTGGAGACAGTTCGTATTCCCGAACCGTTTCCTCTCATCCTTGAGAGAAGGTAGACCATTTCCAGAGTTGCAGGCTTCACCATCTGATGACGTTGCAGATGGCCTGAAAATGGGGGAGAAGAAGCTTTGGGCAGAAGCCAAGAGTCTGCTTGATGCATGTGAATACTGTATTGCTCCTGTCCTTGTTGGAAGGCTCTTGAATGCAGCTAAGCATTCAGATGACTTTGGCCGGGCAGTGTTTCTCTTTAGAAAGGATTCTGACAGACAGACTTGAAACTGTAGCAGTGTATAACAAATCTATGTATTTAAGGGGAATCTAATCAAAATCCTAATAGAATGTAAATGGCAACTGACAGGCTGATCCTTAATTTCCTCTAAAACGCAAATTGCTAAAATATTTTTGAAAATACAGATTCTGTAGGGTTTTTTTGTTCCTTTATTAAGCCATTAACCCATCCAGACATAATTTTCCAGGTACCTTGTGAGCTTTATCAAGTGATACCTTTAGTGTCTGCTAAATACATGTAATACTGGGGTATGTTTCCAGATGATTCTGTTTAATCTATTTGTAAATTCTAGTATGATTTTTAATTGCTTTCGCTTCATAGAATGTTTTATATTGTAATATATTAAAAGAAAACAGAACAATATTTTCATAGTTGTAGGGTGAAGTGGAAAGCAAGACATGAAAAGTAGAACCTATAATGTTAAATAGTAACAGATTTGACTGTTGAAAATATAAACACTTCCGAATGACAGAACCACCATTATCAAAGTTAAAATTAAGCAATAAACAAGAAGAAAATCCATCACAGTGGATTAAACTCCAGAAATTCACAGAAACCATGCAGATGGTCAGTGAGAGCAGAGCTCACTAGTAGTTAGGGAAACGAAAACAAAAGGGTCTTATTTTTTCCTACACAAGTATCAAATAATAGCAAGTGTTGGCCAAAATTTAGGAAAACAAGTACAAATGGTAAATTAAAAATGTGTAAGGTACCTTTTTTTGGAAGGTAGCTGGGCAATATCAGTTTTAATGTCTGAATACTTTAATCCAGGATACTTCTAGATAGTCTAGAATGTCTTAGAAATGTGCAAGTGTGAACAAGAGTTACATGCAGCAATATGATTGAGGCATTGTTTGCAATAACAAGAAGTTAGAAGTAGCCTGTAGCCATCAGTAGTAGAATGGGTAGAAATTAAGATATATCTACCTTGTGTAGTGTTGTACAACAGTTAAAAGAAGTAGGGAAAGATCCCAAGACTGAAATAATACATTTTTGCCTTTTAATTGTGCTTTGCTCAAATAGAGTATATAGTATATACTCACTATAAAAGATTAGAATTGGTGTGATCAATACCAAATAGAAGAGCAATCCTATGAAATATCTGAAGATACTTATTCACAGTTTTTTCATGAATTAGCTGAGAAATGAATATAAACCATCAGAATGTTAAACTTGTAACATAAGTCATTGAAATAACAAAACTATTGACTGAAACTACTCACAAGGTAATTTTATTACTGACAAAATTGAAAGAACTCTAAAATTTGACACAGGAAGATTGAGTCAAGTGAAATAATAACCACAGAGGAAAACTTACAAACATAGAAACTACTCAGTAAAATTTGTTTTGGTTTCTTAAAAAAAACCAGTGCAGATCATTGTAAATATATAGTGTGTGTATATATATGCAGAAAATAAATTAATCCTGTGTGAAATAATTTGATTAAGTATTGAAAACCTGGCAACTGCTTAGCTGAACTGTATAGGAAACTGGTCAAGGAATTTGACTAAATAAAATGTGTTACAGAAAAAAATGTTTTGTCTTTTTGTGTGTGTGCAAAATGTTTTTGAACTTACGGAAAACTTGTCAGGGAATCGCTGGCTAGGTAATACTTGGTACAAAAATATCTTCCTGGCAAAAATCCCTCAGTATTAGTAGAATTTTTTTTTTTTAAAGATTTATTTATTTATTTACTTTGGGCGGGGGTCGGGTTGGGGAGGGAGGGGAGTGGGCGGGCCACTTCTATTGGTCTTTCACTTCTCAATTTTCATTAGTCTTTGTTCTTTAGTTAATGAAATTGGGTACAAATGGTAAATTAAAATGTGTAAGGTACCTTTTTTTGGAAGGTAGCTGGGCAATATCAGTTTTAATGTCTGAATACTTTAATCCAGGATACTTCTAGATAGTCTAGAATGTCTTAGAAATGTGCAAGTGTGAACAAGAGTTACATGCAGCAATATGATTGAGGCATTGTTTGCAATAACAAGAAGTTAGAAGTAGCCTGTAGCCATCAGTAGTAGAATGGGTAGAAATTAAGATATATCTACCTTGTGTAGTGTTGTACAACAGTTAAAAGAAGTAGGGAAAGATCCCAAGACTGAAATAATACATTTTTGCCTTTTAATTGTGCTTTGCTCAAATAGAGTATATAGTATATACTCACTATAAAAGATTAGAATTGGTGTGATCAATACCAAATAGAAGAGCAATCCTATGAAATATCTGAAGATACTTATTCACAGTTTTTTCATGAATTAGCTGAGAAATGAATATAAACCATCAGAATGTTAAACTTGTAACATAAGTCATTGAAATAACAAAACTATTGACTGAAACTACTCACAAGGTAATTTTATTACTGACAAAATTGAAAGAACTCTAAAATTTGACACAGGAAGATTGAGTCAAGTGAAATAATAACCACAGAGGAAAACTTACAAACATAGAAACTACTCAGTAAAATTTGTTTTGGTTTCTTAAAAAAAACCAGTGCAGATCATTGTAAATATATATGTGTGTGTATATATATGCAGAAAATAAATTAATCCTGTGTGAAATAATTTGATTAAGTATTGAAAACCTGGCAACTGCTTAGCTGAACTGTATAGGAAACTGGTCAAGGAATTTGACTAAATAAAATGTGTTACAGAAAAAAATGTTTTGTCTTTTTGTGTGTGTGCAAAATGTTTTTGAACTTACGGAAAACTTGTCAGGGAATCGCTGGCTAGGTAATACTTGGTACAAAAATATCTTCCTGGCAAAAATCCCTCAGTATTAGTAGAATTTTTTTTTTTTAAAGATTTATTTATTTATTTACTTTGGGCGGGGGTCGGGTTGGGGAGGGAGGGGAGTGGGCGGGCCACTTCTATTGGTCTTTCACTTCTCAATTTTCATTAGTCTTTGTTCTTTGGCTCCTGTGGGCCTCCCATCGCGGTGGCGTCTGTCGTTGCAGAGCATCAGCTCTGGGCGCATGCACCCCAGAGCTCCGGCTCGGTGATTGGACACATCGGTCCAGCCGATCCGCGGCACGTGGGATCCTCCCAGGCCAGGGCTCGAACCGGGGCCCCTTGCACTGCAAGGCGGTGTCCTTACCCACTGGACCACCAGGGGAAGCCCTCCTCAGTATTAGTAGAATTTTGATGTAACATTTTCTTTTTATAAACAGTCAGGATATTTTACAACTCAAAAAATAATGTGAAATGGGGATTTGCAGTCAAAATGGCCTATACTCTTCCTAGATATTATAAAGTCAACCTAAGATTATGTGGAGAACGATCTCATTTGTTTTTAAAATACCATTTTGTATTTATAAATGTAAGTTAGTGGATAAGAAATCATCTGGAAAGGTACAGAACAGATTAAGCATTGCCTTCGAGAGCAGTCAAGCAGAGGGTGTAGAAAAACACAGTTGGAAGCCTTTCTCTGTTTTATGGCTTGTAGGGTCTAACAGCCCTCTAGGAAACAGCGCCCACCTTTTAGCTGGTACACCTCACTTTAGGTTCCAGAGTGAAGAACAGCAGTAGCAGTAATGTGACTCTGCCACCTTCTTCCCGAAGACTGAACCCACTGCTTCTTTGTCTTTCTCAGTTTGAAATCGTTCCTGAAGATGATCCCCAGAATGCCATCATCAGCTCCTCCGTGGATGCCTGTCATGCAGAGCCTCCCTGAAGCATAGCAAATTCTTGGCAACTGCTTAGCTGAACTGTATAGGAAACTGGTCAAGGAATTTGACTAAATAAAATGTGTTACAGAAAAAAATGTTTTGTCTTTTTGTGTGTGTGCAAAATGTTTTTGAACTTACGGAAAACTTGTCAGGGAATCGCTGGCTAGGTAATACTTGGTACAAAAATATCTTCCTGGCAAAAATCCCTCAGTATTAGTAGAATTTTTTTTTTTTAAAGATTTATTTATTTATTTACTTTGGGCGGGGGTCGGGTTGGGGAGGGAGGGGAGTGGGCGGGCCACTTCTATTGGTCTTTCACTTCTCAATTTTCATTAGTCTTTGTTCTTTGGCTCCTGTGGGCCTCCCATCGCGGTGGCGTCTGTCGTTGCAGAGCATCAGCTCTGGGCGCATGCACCCCAGAGCTCCGGCTCGGTGATTGGACACATCGGTCCAGCCGATCCGCGGCACGTGGGATCCTCCCAGGCCAGGGCTCGAACCGGGGCCCCTTGCACTGCAAGGCGGTGTCCTTACCCACTGGACCACCAGGGGAAGCCCTCCTCAGTATTAGTAGAATTTTGATGTAACATTTTCTTTTTATAAACAGTCAGGATATTTTACAACTCAAAAAATAATGTGAAATGGGGATTTGCAGTCAAAATGGCCTATACTCTTCCTAGATATTATAAAGTCAACCTAAGATTATGTGGAGAACGATCTCATTTGTTTTTAAAATACCATTTTGTATTTATAAATGTAAGTTAGTGGATAAGAAATCATCTGGAAAGGTACAGAACAGATTAAGCATTGCCTTCGAGAGCAGTCAAGCAGAGGGTGTAGAAAAACACAGTTGGAAGCCTTTCTCTGTTTTATGGCTTGTAGGGTCTAACAGCCCTCTAGGAAACAGCGCCCACCTTTTAGCTGGTACACCTCACTTTAGGTTCCAGAGTGAAGAACAGCAGTAGCAGTAATGTGACTCTGCCACCTTCTTCCCGAAGACTGAACCCACTGCTTCTTTGTCTTTCTCAGTTTGAAATCGTTCCTGAAGATGATCCCCAGAATGCCATCATCAGCTCCTCCGTGGATGCCTGTCATGCAGAGCTCCTGAAAAGCATAAGTGCGGCTGTGTAAGTTGACCAACAGCTTGAAGGCAGGTTGAAAAGGATCACTTTGGGTCCAGTGAGACCCTCGCTGTTGCTTTTAATGAGTAGAGATCCTTTATCTTATAGATTGTCCTTCAAACATCTCAGCAACTATAGTCTCTAGACTCTCAGAGTCAGGAAAGCTCACCGCGTGTGTTCATACTCATCTCCCTCTCAGCTCTCAAACTAACATTCTTCCTTTCCCATTTAGGGGGAAGCTGATGCCCAGCATGCATCCGTCTGGAGCTGACTTTTTTGGGTTTTCTCATCCAACCATCCACAACCTGATCCAGAGTTGTCCAGGAGCTCGAAAGTGTGTCAGGTAAGTGGGGGTGAATCCATTCCCTTGAGAAAAGCGCCGTGATCAGTGGGTCAGGGACCTAAACTGGTGGTTGCCGCTCTGCTCATTCACTTATTTGTTGAGCTGCTTCTGTGCACGAGGCACAGTGTTGGTCCTCTGTGGCCTGCGGACAGTGGGCAGGCGCCAGCACCCGGCTGTCCTGAAGGTGGTGTCATTTGTGGGCACCGTGACAGCAGCAGAAGGGGAAGCCCTGCAGAGTGTGTGTCAGTAAGGAAGCCTGTCTGTGTGCTTTCCATTTTGGGTTAGTTAATCCATTTTTTAGATGGGAGAGACCTAAAGAAAAAATAACTGATCCCTTTGGAGAGATGAATGAGTTGTTATGGCCAACAGACAAGTCAATAATGGTCTGGTCCTGCAGTTACCAGTGGGTGAAGTTTGATGCATGCAAACCTAGTGACAGCCCGTTGTCCCAGGAGCAGCTAGAGAATGACGTAGCTACAAGCTTTGAAGCCTTTCAGAGACACAGCTTTGATGAAGATCACGATGATCCCATTCTGCAAGGTATCTTTTTTTACTTTCGGTCTGACAGTTGTCTGTTTTTAGGCTACCCTTCCCTCTTGCCTTATCGCTGAGTACCCTCCAGGCCTGGGCAGTGACAGAGGCGTGCCTTGCGCTGGCCACAGGCAGCCCTCGCAGAAGTCACAGGGCGTGGCTGAGGTCCTGGGGTGGCAGAGCTCACCAAGAACCCAGCGCAGCTCATTCTCCAACCTGAGTAACACCTGAGCAGAACTCCAAGAGGAGGTTTACTCGGGACTTGCAGCGTCACATGTAGTGAAAGGGATCCATGGCCTTGGTCCTGCCTGTGCTCCACGGACTCCCCACAAAAGGGGCGCGGTGATCGGGGGATCCAGCAGGGAGTCACAGGGAGAGCTCTGACCGGAAATAAGTAGACAGAACTACCGTCTCTGTCTTTGTCTGCTGTGCCCTGTAGCCCGCGGCAAGTCACTTCCTCTACTTCAGCCACAGTTTTCTTTTTTCTTTCTTTCAGCATTTTATTGGAATATAGTTGATTTACAGAGTTGTGTTAATTTCTGCTGTACAGCACAGTGCTTCAGTTACACATACAGATATATATATGTACACACACACTTTATATTTGTTTACATCATGTCTTTTGTGGCGGGGGGGCGGGCGGGCCACTTCTGTTGGTCTTTCATTTATCTGTTTTCATCCATCTTTGTTCCTTGACCTGTGTGGGCCTCCCATCTGTTGTCGCAGAACACCGGCTCTGGGCGCATGCGCTCCAGAGCTCCGGCTCGGTCACTGGACACGTGGGTCCAGCCGCTCCGCGGCACGTGGGATCTTCCCAGGCCAGGGATCGAACCGGCGTCCCTTGCACTGCAAGGCCGTGTCCCTACCCACTGGACCACCAGGGAAGCCCCTACATCATGTTTTGTCACAGGATATTTAATATAGTTCCCTGTGTTGTACGGTAGTACCTTGTTTTTTTGTTGTTTTAATTTTATTTTTTTTTTAATTTTCACAGAATTTTGTTGTTCACAGACATGTATGTTCCCAGATCAGTCATATGTATATCCCTGGCGCCCTCCTTGTTGCTTATCCATCCTGTGTATACTGGTTCACATCTGCTCCCAAACTCCCAATCCTTTCCTCCCCCTTGGCAACCACAAGTCTGTTCTCTATTTTTGTAGGTAGGTTCATTTGTGTTATATTTTATATCTCTATAGTGATATGTGGTATTCGTTTTCCTGCTTCTGACTGACTTCACTTTGTATGATAACCTCTGTGCATCCCTGTTGCTGCAGATGGCATTGTTTTGTTCTTTTTTGTTGCTGAGTTATATGCTGTTATATGTATATGTATACATGTTTACATACCACATCTTCGTTCATTAATCTGTGACGTGGCTATTGTAAACAGTGTTGCTGTGAACATTGGGGTGCATGTATCCTTTTGGATTATAGTTTTGTATGGGTATTCGCCCAGACAAATCCCAATATGTGGGATTGCTGGGTCATTGATAACTTTTGAGGGACCTCCATACTGTTTTCCACAGTGATTGCACCAACTTACATTCCCACCAACAGTGTAGGAGGGTTCCTTTTTGTCCACACAGTCTCCAGCGTTTATTTATTTATTTATTTTTAAAGATTTATTTATTTATTTATTTATTTATTGGGCGGGGGTCGGGTAGGGGAGGGAGGGGAGTGGGTGGGCCACTTCTATTGGTCTTTCATTTCTCTATTTTCATCCGTCTTTGTTCTTTGGCTCCTGCGGGCCTCCCATTGCGGTGGCATCTGTCGTTGCAGAGCTCCGGCTCTGGGCGCATGCGCTCCAGAGCTCTGCCTCGGTGATTGGACACATCAGTCCAGCCGCTCCGCGGCACATGGGATCTTCCCAGGCCAGGGCTCGAACCGGCGCCCCTTGCACTGCAAGGTGGTGTCCTTACCCACTGGACCACCAGGGGAAGCCCTCCAGCGTTTATTATTTGTAGACTTTTTAATGATGACCACTCTGACTAGTGTGAGGTGCTGTTATCATTGTAGTTTTGACTTGCATTTCTCTAATAATTACAGATGATGAGCATGTTTTCATGTGCCTATGGGACATTTGTATGTCTTCTTGGAGAAATGTCTGTTTAGGCCTTCTGTTCGTTTTCAATTGGGTTTTTCGGTTTTTGAGTTGTATAAGCTGTCTGTATGTTTTGGAAACAAAATCAGTCCCATCATTTGCAAATATTTTCTCCTGGTCCATAGATTGACTTTTCGCTTTAAGGTTTCCTTTGCTACGCAAAAACCCGTAAGCTTGATTGGGTTCCATTTGTTCTCTTTTTTTTTTTTTTTTTAACTTTTTTGGGGGGGTGGGGGGGGGGGGGGGGGGTGGGCCACCTCTATTGTATCCATTTTCATCCATCTTTTTTGTTCTTTGGCCCGTGTGGGCCTCCCATCGCGGTGGCCTCTGTTGTCACAGAGCACCAGCTCTGGGCGCATGCGCTCCAGAGCCCGGCTCGGTAATTGGACACAGTGGTCCAGCGCTCTGCGGCACGTGGGATCCTCCCAGGCCAGGGATGGAATCAGCGCCCCTTGCACTGCAAGGTGGTGTCCTTACCCACTGGACCACCAGGGGAAGCCCTCCAGCGTTTATTATTTGTAGACTTTTTAATGATGACCACTCTGACTAGTGTGAGGTGCTGTTATCATTGTAGTTTTGACTTGCATTTCTCTAATAATTACAGATGATGAGCATGTTTTCATGTGCCTATGGGACATTTGTATGTCTTCTTGGAGAAATGTCTGTTTAGGCCTTCTGTTCGCTTTTCAATTGGGTTTTTCGGTTTTTGAGTTGTATAAGCTGTCTGTATGTTTTGGAAACAAAATCAGTCCCATCATTTGCAAATATTTTCTCCTGGTCCATAGATTGACTTTTCGCTTTAAGGTTTCCTTTGCTACGCAAAAACCCGTAAGCTTGATTGGGTTCCATTTGTTCTCTTTTTTTTTTTTTTTTTAACTTTTTTGGGGGGGTGGGGAGGGAGGGGGCGGGTGGGCCACCTCTATTGTATCCATTTTCATCCATCTTTTTTGTTCTTTGGCCCGTGTGGGCCTCCCATCGCGGTGGCCTCTGTTGTCACAGAGCACCAGCTCTGGGCGCATGCGCTCCAGAGCCCGGCTCGGTAATTGGACACAGTGGTCCAGCGCTCTGCGGCACGTGGGATCCTCCCAGGCCAGGGATGGAATCAGCGCCCCTTGCACTGCAAGGCAGTGTCCTTACCCACTGGACCACCAGGGAAGCCCCATTTGTTCATTTTTGCTTTTATTTCTGTTGCCTTTGGAGACTGACCTAAGAAGACACTGGTACGATTTATGATAGAAAATGTTTTGCCTGTGTTTTCATCTAGGAGTTTTATGGCACCGTGCCTTACATAAAGTCTTTAAACCTCTGAGTTTGTGTAGGATGTGAAGGTGTGTTCTAATTCCAGTGATTTACATGTGGCTGTCCAGCTTCCCAGCACCACTTGCTGGATTTCAGCCACAGTTTGCTTCACTGTAAAAGTAAATTATCTGTCCTGTCTCACCAAACAAGGGCAAAATTGGACTGACAGAGGCAAAGGAGTTGAAAGAATTAAAAGGACTTGTGTGTGTCTGATCAAACCAGTCTCCTAAGATGCCCAGGCAACAGTGGAACTTAAGGGATTTTTCTCTCCCGGATCCTTGGACCTCCCGGAGCTCCAGCCCACAGCCTTTGCGTCGTCATAGCAGCCCGTGTTGCTGCCGCGTGAGCCCTTGGTGGGCTCTCACCTAGAGCGCCTGACGTCTTCCTCACGGTGTAGCCCGTCTCAGTCCTCAGACTGAACAAGAGTGACTCCACGTCGTTCTCATCGGGATGGATTTCTTAACTTAAACTAACACGTAGGTTGTATGGAAGAAAGCAGCAAGTAGGGAGTGAGAAGATAGTAAATAGATTCTCATGGTGACAGCTTTCCTGGGAAAAAACTCCAGCTGTTTTATTTTTAGTAATAAATTTCTGTTGACAGTTCTGCTTATTTTCATCTTGTTGTCATCAGGATGTAATCTTTCACGTAGCTCTGCCGGAGGAAAACTAAAGTCTTGATAAACCAGAGTGGCGGGCGGCTGCTGCCTCGAGAGGAAGGTACACGACTCGGATGGCCTCCTGCCCGTGGCCAGTGACCGCCGGGCCGCAGCCCGCAGCCAGCGCTGCCCGTCCTCCTTTCACGTCCTTAGTGGGCGCCGCGGCACGTGGGATCCTCCCAGGCCAGGGATGGAATCAGCGCCCCTTGCACTGCAAGGCAGTGTCCTTACCCACTGGACCACCAGGGAAGCCCCATTTGTTCATTTTTGCTTTTATTTCTGTTGCCTTTGGAGACTGACCTAAGAAGACACTGGTACGATTTATGATAGAAAATGTTTTGCCTGTGTTTTCATCTAGGAGTTTTATGGCACCGTGCCTTACATAAAGTCTTTAAACCTCTGAGTTTGTGTAGGATGTGAAGGTGTGTTCTAATTCCAGTGATTTACATGTGGCTGTCCAGCTTCCCAGCACCACTTGCTGGATTTCAGCCACAGTTTGCTTCACTGTAAAAGTAAATTATCTGTCCTGTCTCACCAAACAAGGGCAAAATTGGACTGACAGAGGCAAAGGAGTTGAAAGAATTAAAAGGACTTGTGTGTGTCTGATCAAACCAGTCTCCTAAGATGCCCAGGCAACAGTGGAACTTAAGGGATTTTTCTCTCCAGGATCCTTGGACCTCCCGGAGCTCCAGCCCACAGCCTTTGCGTCGTCATAGCAGCCCGTGTTGCTGCCGCGTGAGCCCTTGGTGGGCTCTCACCTAGAGCGCCTGACGTCTTCCTCACGGTGTAGCCCGTCTCAGTCCTCAGACTGAACAAGAGTGACTCCACGTCGTTCTCATCGGGATGGATTTCTTAACTTAAACTAACACGTAGGTTGTATGGAAGAAAGCAGCAAGTAGGGAGTGAGAAGATAGTAAATAGATTCTCATGGTGACAGCTTTCCTGGGAAAAAACTCCAGCTGTTTTATTTTTAGTAATAAATTTCTGTTGACAGTTCTGCTTATTTTCATCTTGTTGTCATCAGGATGTAATCTTTTCACGTAGCTCTGCCGGAGGAAAACTAAAGTCTTGATAAACCAGAGTGGGGCGAGGCGGCTGCTGCCTCGAGAGGAAGGTACACGACTCGGATGGCCTCCTGCCCGTGGCCAGTGACCGCCGGGCCGCAGCCCCGCAGCCAGCGCTGCCCCGTCCTCCTTTCACGTCCTTAGGTCCGGCCCTGCTCAGCCCCAGCCGGACGGTCCAGCCTGAGGCCCACCGATCATCTTTCTCACATTTCATAAGGGATCAAAAACCCTTCTCTGACTCCATCTACATTCCCTTTGTGCCTCCTTGCTGGAGAGCGTGCTTTTAGCTAAATACATTGAAGCCACGTGATGACACAAGTAAGCGGACTGGTTCCACCCCGTCAGGCCATCAGCTGTGTAATGACGCTGCCTTCTGTGTAACTGAGATCGGGGGCTCCACGCACAGCATGAAGGTGGCGGTTTGCCCTTTCACCTAAGCCCAGCCGGTTTGCCTCCACACTGCCTGTGAGACGCTTCTCTGTCACCCAGCCACGGGCCAGGCCAGCTGGACCTGGACGGCACAGGGAGGGAGGAGGAGAGACTGGGTCTCACGGGCTGGGCTCTGACGGCACAGGGAGGAGGCAGACGGGCCTGGCGTCTCACGGGCTGGACCTGGACGGCACAGGGAGGAGGCAGACGGGCCTGGCGTCTCACGGGCTGGACCTGGACGGCACAGGGAGGAGGCAGACGGGCCTGGCGTCTCACGGGCTGGACCTGGACGGCACAGGGAGGAGGCAGACGGGCCTGGCGTCTCACGGGCTGGACCTGGACGGCACAGGGAGGAGGCAGACGGGCCTGGCGTCTCACGGGCTGGACCTGGACGGCACAGGGAGGAGGCAGACGCAGCGTCTAGGGCACATCACGCTGGCCACCATAAAGTATCAGAAACTAACTGATACTTAATTTTGTGGCCTATTTTATAGCCTTACAAGTTCGTATAGCTTTTATAGTCCAAAAAGTAATAATAACAAAATCTGGGTAATAGCAAATCAGGGATAGAAAGGAGATCATAGGTATTCATTTTGTAGCTTCCCTAGAAGTTTTTCAAACCACAAATCTCAGCCCACTGGTTGTTTGCAACTTTGGCAGTCAAGGCCACATGTTTTAAAATTAAATCAGAAGACAGAACGTACTGGAATGCTTCACATGTCAACTACAGTGTGTACATAGGCGTTTATCAACCATTCACACCATACACATGGGGACACGTGGAATGGTGTAGTCTTCACCTCTTGGATTGTTAAAGATGTCTTACGTTGGACAGCATCCTGGGTCACTTAGAATGGGGAGAAATGTGGGACTCGTAGGAATGTGAACTGTTGACCCTTTGGAAGGGGTAAGCCGTAGATACCAAAACGCTGTATTTATTTTTAAACCTGTTAGTCCACGTGAAGGACCCGGTGAGATTAAAAGCAGTGTGGCGTTTGTAACGGTTGTCGTGGTACTAGTGTAAAATCCTTCGTGTTCACCAATGGCAAATCATTAAAGTACAGGGCGCCCACAAACAAGCAAACGAAGTCTTGTTTTCACTTTACACAGGAAGATTATTTTGCTAGAATTAAGTCAAAAACTCCACTTACAAAATAATATACCATGTAGTAGTATGTAAAATGTGACCCAAACAAATCAGGTGATGTTCACCTTAATACATTAAGTGTGTCCAGATGCTGAATTTGGGGATGATTTTTACTTGTTTATACTTTCCTTTAGCATCCAAGTCTTCCACAGTGATTATAAATTTGATTTCAAACAGTATTATTTTCATTTGGAAATAAACTGAATTCCCACAGAATGTTTTAAATTAGTCAACCATTAAACATAAATTTTCGCATGACTTTACCATTCAGATGTCCACTACCTAACCCTAACTAGTGCCCCAGGTGACTGGGAGTGACGGGAACATGGGCCTGGAGCCTTGGCTGTCTCCCGGCCACCGGCCGCTGAGCACACGTGCGCTGAGGGTGGGGAGGGGTGGACAGTAGGTTCGCTTTTTCTCTGCTGTCTGTATGGGGCTCATGGTTTTCATTAGGTTTCGTGAGTTAGAGGCCAAGGTTTGGGTATGAGATGTAAACTCTGCACAAGAAGTCCTCAGAGGAACCCGAGTTCCTCCACGCTGCGTAGCTGCTTTGGTTCTTGCCAACTAAAACCACGGCACTGGGACGTCCCGGTGGTCCAGTGATTAAGACTCTAAGCTTCCACTGCAGGGGGCACAGGTTCAATCCCCGATCAAGGAACTAAGATCCCTGCATGCTGTGCGGTGCAGCCAAAAAATTTTAAATACATAAAATTTCAAATAAATAAAATCCTGGCACTGACGAAGCAGTCCTGCTGTTCAGTTACCCCAGGACCCCTGCAGGGGGACAGGCATGGAGAAAGTGATGCTTGTGCTTTTGTGTTCATTTTTCATAGTAAGAATGAAAACTACCCACAGGTAAGCCTCCTCTCTCGGCCTCATAGGACAGTTTCCAGGCCCAGTTTCATCTAGAGATCAATGTGTACCCCATGACTCACAGTTACACTTTGAATTATTAGTCAGGGCTTCCCTGGTGGCTCAGACAGTAAAGAAGCCGCCTGGCAATGCAGGAGACTCCCTGGGTCAGGAGGATCCCCTAGGGAAGGAAGTGGCAGCCCACTCCAGGGTTCTGACCTGGAGAAGCCCACGGACAGAGGAGCCTGGGGCTGCGGCCAGGCGGCCGCACAGAGTCAGACATGAGTGGGCACTTCACACGCTCACTTTTCAGTAGATGACAGTTATCAAGTGCTTTTAACTGTTGAAGCAAGCGATAAACGGCATTATGATTCTCAGTAGTAGGCACCAAAGCCCTCTTCCATAGTTGTCCTATGTGTTATTTTCCTGATGCTTATCACATAGCTTTACTTTCAGCCTCCCATCTGGATTCTCTTTTCCTCATGGCTAAACGTCCTGCCTGTCAAGAGCCTGCCATCCCTCTCTGCCCCTCGGTGACCTCTGCGGTCATGTGGTTCCCCCACCGGCCACTCCTCCTCACCGCTTCTCTTGCCTCTTCAAGACCATCCTGTAGCAGCTCCCAAAATCCCTGCACAGGGCTCTGGTTTCTTTGTTTTAAACAGTCACAGTATCTTCAGCCTGAAGGAACAGAATTGGTTTGGGCTTAGAACAGAACAGGGCCATCTTGAATTCTCTGAAAGACTGTTGCGTAGCGGAAGAAACATTTCCATTCCACAAGAGGAAGATCTGTTGAGAATGGAAACTCCATAGAGAAGTTGGATAACCATGGGTCAGATCTTATTAACAACAACAATAAAACAAAGCCTAAGTGTTAGCTGGCCTTTATGGCCTTGAAATCTCTTCTTCCAATCCTCAATTCCCACGGTCTGGAGGTAACACAAAGGTGTTAAAAGACATTTCACTCCCAGTAAGGAAAGCAGTGAGTGACAATGAGGTTTAACATGTTTGTGCTTCATAATTAGTCCACTGTGGATACTTGGCTGAAGACAAGCAAGCGTTTCATCTGCCTCCCAGCCCTGGCATCTCAGAACATGGAAACGCCATGTGCTAGCCAGGAGCCGTCAATGAGGCAGTTTTATTAATTACCATTAAAATCAATAGTTGTTATTTAAACTACTAAATGCCCAACTCTAAAGGATCCACACTTAGGTCTAAGGCATGCTCACGCTACAGTGAAATCACTCAGCAGTCCTGCTGCGTGCGGGGGCGGGGTCTGTGAGGAGCGCGGTGAAGGGGGCCGCTGGCAGGGTATGGGCAGCGTAGTAGAGGGGGCACTGCTTATATTCACAAGGCCACGGGGCCCAGGCGTAGCGAAGAGCCGCCGGGGGGGCGTGGCAAGACTTGATGCTCAGGGCCAGGGTCTGGGTGGAGAAGGCGTCCATGGGAGCTGGGAGCCACTTGCACTGGTGGTCACTGCAGCAGGAGACCTAAGCAGGAGAGTCACAGACAAGAATGGTTAGGACAGTCAGGAGGAGGTGCTGAGAGACGGAACGGCTCTTCAGAGGGACGGAGGGAGAGAAAGGGCTGCTCTCAGCCTAGGACGCATTTCCTACAATAACCAAGACAATTGGCTCTGGTCATCACAGCAACAGGTTGATAATAAAAGCTCACATGATACAATAAATAGCTGAGATCAATAAATACAACAGTAAACTACTGAGGGAGACAAGACAGCATGGTGGCAGGAAGCACTTCGGGAGGCTCTCCTGCACAGTCTTCAGTGATCCTCCTGCCGAACAGGAGGGTGAGCAAGCCCGCCGCTGGGCTGCTCTCTGGCTCCCAGAGGAGCTGGGGGAGGAGGGGGACACAGAACTGTGATGGTAAGCTGCTCCCGAGTCAAAGCAATCCGGCGAAGGGAGCCTGAAAGACTCCGTTCCCACAGGCTCAGATCTTCTTGGCCCCAACTCCGACTCCAGGCCCGGGCAGCTGGGCAGACAGGGTGCTCCGTCTGCCACCCTGGCCTTGCTGTTGCTTCGTTGCTAAGTTGTGTCCGACTCTTCGTGGCCCCCTGGGCTGTAGCCCGCCAGGCTCCTCTGACCGTGGAATTCTCCAGGCAAGAAGACTGGAGTGGGTTGCCATGCCCTTCTCCAGGAGATCTACCCAACCCAGGGAGCAAACCCATGTCTCTTAGGTCTCCTGCACCGGCAGGTGGGTTCTTTACCCACCTGGGGCCACCTGAGAAGCCCACAGTAATTCACACGAAGTTGCAGATCACCAAGCTTAAGCTTCTTAAAGGAGAGACTAAACTCAAAAGAAAATCAGAATTTAGAATCATGCAACAACAACAAAAAAATGTTCAAGGATGAGGAAAGCATTCTGGAGCTAGAGTCCTTTCAATAGGTGCCCACGAATCATGCTACCTATCCAGGGCAAAAATGGCTGCCCCGGGAGGGAACATACAGAGGGACTCTCGTTTTAAGATGGCCTCTTTTAAATGAATTGGTTATTCTAATAAATTTATCTTATTTAACGTATTTAACTGATTGAATTATTCGGTTTATTTGAATATTAATTGATTTGGGGCTTCCCTGGTGGCTCAGTAGTACAGAAACTGCCTGCGTGAGTTTCTCAACTGTCCCATCAAAACCGCCTCTAAGGGAATGAATCAATAGCTGCTCACTTGTCACTCTGAGACAAACTTAGCCCCTGACCAACTAAGACCTGCCGCATATATAATTAGAGATGGGCCTTGGTGTGGAGGAAATCCTGATCCCCACACAGGGTGAACCCCTGTTGTTTCTGCAGTTCTCACCTCAAATATCTTGTCGTCGCGCCTCAGCACCTGGATGGGCTGGGAATAGGTCAGGTTGAGCAGCCCCATGTCCGCCAGGAGGTCTATCTTCTGAGGCAGTGGTCCCTGAAAAGTCAGCTTCTCTCCGTAAGCCACAGCACGGGCCCCCAGGTGCAGCCGGTAGGCCACCGTCTGCTTATCTCGAGGATGGATACTACAGGACGAAGAGCAGGGAGAGAAGTTTGGGTTTGGGCTCAGCAATAGTCAACATTCTTTTTTAAAAAACGGAAATCTTACATAAAGCGTCCTTTAAGAAAATGAGACTGAATCTAATAGCCAGTGAAATGTGACTAGTCCGCCTAAGGGACATGGAGAATTGTAACCACAGATGGGACTCGGCCTTCTATTGCACAGGCAACCTTGAAATAACTGAGGACTTGGAAGGAAAAACTAAAGGGAGAGGAGTGGGAGGGAGGCTGGACGTGAACCCAGGAGCGCTCTCGTAAGACTGCGGCAACCGTGAAAGGCCTGTGTTTCATCTGAATCAACCGTTCATCACTTGGTCCCCTTACGGGTGTTATGTGTTTATTCCATAAACACTCAGCATTCAATATTGAAAAATAAATATTCACTCAAGCTCCCTACTCTAATCCAGACACGGTGTGTCGGGCTCCACGTCACCCTGACATCCCCTGGTGTCCTACTGCTAGCTCGTGGGCAGTCGTCATGGGGGTTGGGCGCACACATCCTGGGAGTCCCTCTCTGGGTCCGCGGTGGAACTGCACCTCCCGGTCTCGCTGAAGGCAGGCAGCCATGGTCGCGGGGCTGGCCAGTGTGCTGTGAGCAGAAGAGGCTTCTGTTGCTTCAGGTGGAAGCATCCAGATGCCCACACGAGACCATAGGTGACTGTGAAGGCACAGGTCCCCCCAGAGCCGCTGTCGCTCTGGACCTGTGGATGATGACATCGGCAAAGCCCCTCTGTGGACCTTCTTTGGACACGGGGTGTCAACACAAAAGAGGCTTCTGTGGGATCAAGGCACTCGGCTGGTGAGGGGTTTTGGTTACTGCAGCGCTTCAGGGCAAATGATGGATACATCAGGCTCCTAAGGTCCAAGGCAGAGGCCCCCTCCCGAGTGAACGTGAAGGGAACAGACAGAGAACACATACGACTGTCCAAGCGAAGCCCAAGGAGCACCCACCTGCCGAAAGGGCCGTTCCTATCACCGAGATCCACGGCGACAGCCATGAAGGTGTTGGGCATCCTTCGGTTGGGGACGTAGCCAGAGTCAGCTGTCTGATGCCAGCGGATCTGGGGAAGTCCATCATTGGGGGCTTCGTCAGACAAATAGGAAGATAACTAGAAAGTAGACACTGTGCATCAGAACTTCATTGCATCAGAAATCTACACTGCAATAAAGCTATAAAAACATTAATTGGAAGAAAAAAAAAAGAAACACTGGAGCCTTTCATAAGCAGACCCTGCTTCTGCTTCACTCACTCACTCACAGGCTTATCCAGCACAGACTTACAAGCCTCTCCCCCTCGTGGCCGAACCACTCGTCCCACAAGCCACAGCGGAACGACCCCTCCACCCTGCCACCATCGAGAGCTAGTCTGTTTCTCCTCACCCCCAGTCTGGGCTAAGCCTGTGAGGCCCTCTGACAAGCAGGATGCAGTTGAGGGATGGCGCAGCTACTGAACCTGCCTCGAGCGCCTGCCTCCTGGCTTCGCTTTCTCAGAGCCCTGAGATGGCCGTGGAGCAAACACGCAGCTGCCCTGCAGACAGGCAGAGGAGCAGCCTGGGGAAGGCAGTGGGCTCCACGTTTGGTGTCCTACTGCTAGCTCGTGGGCAGTCGTCATGGGGGTTGGGCGCACACATCCTGGGAGTCCCTCTCTGGGTCCGCGGTGGAACTGCACCTCCCGGTCTCGCTGAAGGCAGGCAGCCATGGTCGCGGGGCTGGCCAGTGTGCTGTGAGCAGAAGAGGCTTCTGTTGCTTCAGGTGGAAGCATCCAGATGCCCACACGAGACCATAGGTGACTGTGAAGGCACAGGTCCCCCCAGAGCCGCTGTCGCTCTGGACCTGTGGATGATGACATCGGCAAAGCCCCTCTGTGGACCTTCTTTGGACACGGGGTGTCAACACAAAAGAGGCTTCTGTGGGATCAAGGCACTCGGCTGGTGAGGGGTTTTGGTTACTGCAGCGCTTCAGGGCAAATGATGGATACATCAGGCTCCTAAGGTCCAAGGCAGAGGCCCCCTCCCGAGTGAACGTGAAGGGAACAGACAGAGAACACATACGACTGTCCAAGCGAAGCCCAAGGAGCACCCACCTGCCGAAAGGGCCGTTCCTATCACCGAGATCCACGGCGACAGCCATGAAGGTGTTGGGCATCCTTCGGTTGGGGACGTAGCCAGAGTCAGCTGTCTGATGCCAGCGGATCTGGGGAAGTCCATCATTGGGGGCTTCGTCAGACAAATAGGAAGATAACTAGAAAGTAGACACTGTGCATCAGAACTTCATTGCATCAGAAATCTACACTGCAATAAAGCTATAAAAACATTAATTGGAAGAAAAAAAAAAGAAACACTGGAGCCTTTCATAAGCAGACCCTGCTTCTGCTTCACTCACTCACTCACAGGCTTATCCAGCACAGACTTACAAGCCTCTCCCCCTCGTGGCCGAACCACTCGTCCCACAAGCCACAGCGGAACGACCCCTCCACCCTGCCACCATCGAGAGCTAGTCTGTTTCTCCTCACCCCCAGTCTGGGCTAAGCCTGTGAGGCCCTCTGACAAGCAGGATGCAGTTGAGGGGATGGCGCGCAGCTACTGAACCTGCCTCGAGAGCGCCTGCCTCCTGGCTTCGCTTTCTCAGAGCCCTGAGATGGCCGTGGAGCAAACACGCAGCTGCCCTGCTGCAGACAGGCAGAGGGAGCAGCCGTGGGGACCGGAAGGCTGGGAGGGGAGAGGCGCTCGTGCCCCAGCTGCCCAGCTGAGGGGCCTGGCACATGATTCTGGATCCTTCCATTCCAGCTGCAGCCACACGAGCAAGCCTGGCTGATGTCACAGAACAGAGACGAGCCACCTGGTGGACCACCCCCGGGCTGGCCAACCCATAGAAAAAGGAGCAAATTCGGTGGCTGAAGGCGTAAGCCCCAAAGTTCTGGGGTGGTCTAGTACAAAGCCGGAGGTCACTGACCTACTGTAACCTGTGTGCAACACAGGGTAGGCTGCGGGGAAGCGGAGAGGGCTCTGCCCTTGTCCTTGCTGATGCTCAGCCACTCAGGCACACTCTCTTGTGACCCCAGAGACTGCAGCGCACCAGGCTCATCTCTCCTCCACCCAGAGTTTGCTCAGACTTGCGTCCACCAAGTCGAGGATGCCATCTAACTATCTCCTCCTCACTCGCCCCCTCTTCCTCTCGCCTTCAGTCTTTCCCGGCACCAGGGTCTCTACCCCCACAGTGGCTCTTCCTATCAGGTGGCCGAAGTACAGGAGCTGCAGCTGCAACTTCTACCCTTGAGCTCATGGCCGACCGCATCAAAGACCTGCTCTTCACACCTGTCAGCAGCCGTACTGAAACCCGGTTGCCCCCTGGCCATGATGTGTGTCACCCACTAAGAGAAAGAGTGCATTTGCCCACTGCTGATTCTCATTAAACCCTCTTATGCAAATTGGCCTGAACAGATGAAGTCATAAAAGGTGGTGTGGTGAAGCTTCACGAGGAAATGTCAGGGAAACTAGAAAATGGCAACAAAACGATCCAGTGAGTAAGCCTACTGCTTCCCACGCAACACCCAAGGCAAGACTGGCAGTGGAGCCGTGTGCAGCGGCGGGCACCACGAGGAGGATCCCTGCGACAGAGCCACCTGCAAGAGCCTAGGGTGAGTCCCAGCCGGAAGTGCCGAGGGAGACGGGCTCCCAACAGCCTCTCCAAGCGAGGAGGTTGTCTCAAAATGGCAGTTTGCTGAGAATGCCTGCATTCCCCATTATTTCATCAGTTGCACTACTAGACACTGGCCACATGAGGGCACCAGCAGACTACGCACCCACGTGAGATTCCTGTGTTTTTCCTGAGAAGAAAACAGGGCATCCGTCTCCTGCAGGGATTAGTAGAAACACGGCTGCCAAAGAAGGCACGTCATAGCCAAAGAATATCAAAGTGGCCGCACCTGTAGGACTTCACAATGGCATCTGTAGCGTGCAGTGTTGTCCACTGCTCCTCCAAAATCCTTTTTAAAAAGCATATCCCGGGGCTTCCCCTGGTGGTCCAGTGGGTAAGCACACCGCCTTGCAGTGCAAGGGGCGCCAGTTCAATCCCTGGCCTGGGAGGATCCCACGTGCTGCGGAGCAGCTGGACTGATGTGCCCAACTACTGAGCCGGAGCTCTGCAGTGCCTGCGCCCAGAGCCGGTGCTCTGCAGCGAGAGAGGCTGCTGCAATGGGAGACCCACACACAGGCCAAAAGAACAAAGGTGGATGAAAATAAATAAATGAAATACCAATAGAAATGGCCAAAAAAAAAAAGCATATCCCCAGGGACTCCAATGAAGGACATGGAAGCCTGGCGTGATGCAGTCCATGGGGTCACAAAGAGTCGACATGACTAAGCAACTAAACAAGGGACTCCATTAGTCATGAATGGATGTGAGAGTTGGACCATAAAGAAGGCTGAGCCCCAAGAACTGATGCTTTTGAACTGTGGTGCTGGGGAGAAGAAAGCTTGAGAAATCAACCCACTAAGAAAGGCATTCCACTGCTGATTCTCATTAAACCCTCTTATGCAAATTGGCCTGAACAGATGAAGTCATAAAAGGTGGTGTGGTGAAGCTTCACGAGGAAATGTCAGGGAAACTAGAAAATGGCAACAAAACGATCCAGTGAGTAAGCCTACTGCTTCCCACGCAACACCCAAGGCAAGACTGGCAGTGGAGCCGTGTGCAGCGGCGGGCACCACGAGGAGGATCCCTGCGACAGAGCCACCTGCAAGAGCCTAGGGTGAGTCCCAGCCGGAAGTGCCGAGGGAGACGGGCTCCCAACAGCCTCTCCAAGCGAGGAGGTTGTCTCAAAATGGCAGTTTGCTGAGAATGCCTGCATTCCCCATTATTTCATCAGTTGCACTACTAGACACTGGCCACATGAGGGCACCAGCAGACTACGCACCCACGTGAGATTCCTGTGTTTTTCCTGAGAAGAAAACAGGGCATCCGTCTCCTGCAGGGATTAGTAGAAACACGGCTGCCAAAGAAGGCACGTCATAGCCAAAGAATATCAAAGTGGCCGCACCTGTAGGACTTCACAATGGCATCTGTAGCGTGCAGTGTTGTCCACTGCTCCTCCAAAATCCTTTTTAAAAAGCATATCCCGGGGCTTCCCCTGGTGGTCCAGTGGGTAAGCACACCGCCTTGCAGTGCAAGGGGCGCCAGTTCAATCCCTGGCCTGGGAGGATCCCACGTGCTGCGGAGCAGCTGGACTGATGTGCCCAACTACTGAGCCGGAGCTCTGCAGTGCCTGCGCCCAGAGCCGGTGCTCTGCAGCGAGAGAGGCTGCTGCAATGGGAGACCCACACACAGGCCAAAAGAACAAAGGTGGATGAAAATAAATAAATGAAATACCAATAGAAATGGCCAAAAAAAAAAAGCATATCCCCAGGGACTCCAATGAAGGACATGGAAGCCTGGCGTGATGCAGTCCATGGGGTCACAAAGAGTCGACATGACTAAGCAACTAAACAAGGGACTCCATTAGTCATGAATGGATGTGAGAGTTGGACCATAAAGAAGGCTGAGCCCCAAGAACTGATGCTTTTGAACTGTGGTGCTGGAGAAGACGCTTGAGAACCCCCTTGGACAGCAAGGAGATCAAATCAGTCAGTCCTAAAGGAAATCAACCCTGAATATTCACTGGAAGGACTGAGGCTGAAACTGAAGCTCCAGTACTTTGGCCACCTGATGCCAAGAGGCGATTCTTTGGAAAAGAGCCTGGTGTTGGGAAAGATTCAGGCAAAAGGAGAAGGGGGTAGCAGAGGACTAGAGGGTTGGATGGCATCACCAACTCAATGGACAGGAACTTGAGCAATCTCTGGGAGATAGTGCAGGACAGAGGAGCCTGGTGTGCTGCAGTCCTTGGGGTCGCAAAGAGTCAGACGTGACTTAGCCCCTGAACGACAACACTGGTCCCCAACTCCTGCTCCTCTGTCTCTCGCCCCACGCCTCAGGTCACGTCCCTACTAGAAACTCTCAGACACACAGGTCTAGCCCCGCCGTCTCCACGGAGCTCCCGTCCTTCCTCTGACTGTGCTCTAGTTACTGCTGCCAGTGCTTCCCAGGGGGCCCTTTCCCAGGCCAGTTCATCTTCCTTTACAGACCAAGCGGCCCTCCAGATTTTCTGGCTTTGCTCATTAATAACAAACAGACATTTTCTAGCTTGTACCAGGTTTTACCTGGACTAGCTCATGTTTTGGTTTTGTTTTCTTTTTCAATAAAGTTATTTTTGTGCTAGGTCTTCATTCCTTCGTTGCTAG
Organism: Tragulus kanchil; assembly: GCA_022376925.1. Classification (NCBI taxonomy): domain Eukaryota; kingdom Metazoa; phylum Chordata; class Mammalia; order Artiodactyla; family Tragulidae; genus Tragulus; species Tragulus kanchil. The sequence goes on from JAIOJX010000006.1 coordinate 153,840,327, forward strand.
GTTCTGACTTAGTTTCAGTGAGTGGGGGCTACCCTTTAGTTACAGTGCATTCTCATTACAGGGGTTTTTCTTGTTGCAGAGCACGGGCTCTAGAGTGCACAGGCTTCAGACGCTCTGCTACCCGAGCTCTAGAGCACAGGCTCCATAGTTCTGGCCCTCAGCCTTAGCTCCCCGGTGGCATGTGGGATCTTCCCCCATGCTCCAATGAAGGACATGGAAGCCTGGCGTGATGCAGTCCATGGGGTCACAAAGAGTCGACATGACTAAGCAACTAAACAAGGGACTCCATTAGTCATGAATGGATGTGAGAGTTGGACCATAAAGAAGGCTGAGCCCCAAGAACTGATGCTTTTGAACTGTGGTGCTGGAGAAGACGCTTGAGAACCCCCTTGGACAGCAAGGAGATCAAATCAGTCAGTCCTAAAGGAAATCAACCCTGAATATTCACTGGAAGGACTGAGGCTGAAACTGAAGCTCCAGTACTTTGGCCACCTGATGCCAAGAGGCGATTCTTTGGAAAAGAGCCTGGTGTTGGGAAAGATTCAGGCAAAAGGAGAAGGGGGTAGCAGAGGACTAGAGGGTTGGATGGCATCACCAACTCAATGGACAGGAACTTGAGCAATCTCTGGGAGATAGTGCAGGACAGAGGAGCCTGGTGTGCTGCAGTCCTTGGGGTCGCAAAGAGTCAGACGTGACTTAGCCCCTGAACGACAACACTGGTCCCCAACTCCTGCTCCTCTGTCTCTCGCCCACGCCTCAGGTCACGTCCCTACTAGAAACTCTCAGACACACAGGTCTAGCCCCGCCGTCTCCACGGAGCTCCCGTCCTTCCTCTGACTGTGCTCTAGTTACTGCTGCCAGTGCTTCCCAGGGGGCCCTTTCCCAGGCCAGTTCATCTTCCTTTACAGACCAAGCGGCCCTCCAGATTTTCTGGCTTTGCTCATTAATAACAAACAGACATTTTCTAGCTTGTACCAGGTTTTACCTGGACTAGCTCATGTTTTGGTTTTGTTTTCTTTTTCAATAAAGTTATTTTTGTGCTAGGTCTTCATTCCTTCGTTGCTAGGTTCTGACTTAGTTTCAGTGAGTGGGGGCTACCCTTTAGTTACAGTGCATTCTCATTACAGGGGTTTTTCTTGTTGCAGAGCACGGGCTCTAGAGTGCACAGGCTTCAGACGCTCTGCTACCCGAGCTCTAGAGCACAGGCTCCATAGTTCTGGCCCTCAGCCTTAGCTCCCCGGTGGCATGTGGGATCTTCCCGGACCAGGGATCGAGCCCATGTCTCCTACATTGGCAGGTGGATTCTTTACCACTGAGCCACCAGGGAAGCCCCAATTAGCTTGTTTCATACTTAACATAACGCAGAGGTTCAATGTTCTGTTTGAAATCACACAGCTAAGGAAGTGCTGGAGCTGAGATTCAAATCCCCAGACCACGCTCTGAGCCATGATGCTGTTGTATTTGACACTTCCCTTTGAAGTTTAAACATTTATATTCCCAGTTTTTCACAAGCAACCAACACACTGTTGTTGATGATAAACTTGACGCCCGAGGCTAAGGAACTTCCACAAAACCGTGGGTACAGGACAAGGAGCAGGTCTCTCAGCGTCGTGCTGTGTATTTCTAGTACCTCACACAGTTTGTGGCATAGAATAAACATTTAAACGTATTTTGGGCCTGGGTTGATTGAAGTCACATTCCAACACAGGCTGAGAGACCAAAAAAGTGCCTCCAAGGACCAAATGTAGTTTCTACCAACAGTGATACAGAACTGGTGACAGGCGTTGCTATTTTGAAAATAATGAGCAGAATATTCTCGTTCAAAGTCAAAACAAATGTAAGAAAGAAGAAAGAAGATGATTGTAAAGTAATTATAAGTGGAAAGCAGGTCTATAAAAATCTTTTATCCAAAAAAAGACGTGAACTGGGACGAGGTAGAGGAAAGGGGGACAGTGAGAGGGAGGGGGGCGGGCCACACAGGACCGCCACCTGGAAGCAGGGGCCTCTGTGTTCATGGGATTCTCCGGGCAAGCATACGGCCACGCCCTCTTCCAGGGGCACTTTCCAACCCAGGGATCAAACCCAGGCCTCTTATGTCTCCTGCATTGGCAGGAGGGTGCTTTACCACTGGTGCCATGTGGGAAGCCCCATGAACTTGGTTAAATATGTGTATTCCTTCTAGGCAAGGCTGAGAGCAGAGTCCTTCCTGATGAGCTACCACTACTTGACAGTCCGGTTTCTCTTGATGTATTTTTTCATTTGTGTGTCATGTGCATGTGCCCAGTCACTCAGTAATCTCTGACTCTTAGTGACCCCCTGTACTATAGTCCACCAGGATCCTCTGTCCATGGAACTCTCCAGACAAGAATACGGGAGTGGGTAATGGGCTTCCTTGGTGGTCCAGTGGGTAAAGAGTTCACCTTGCAATGCAAGGGCACCAGTTCGAGTTTCATACTTAACATAACGCAGAGGTTCAATTCAACACAGCTAAGGAAGTGCTGGAGCTGAGATTCAAATCCCCAGACCACGCTCTGAGCCATGATGCTGTTGTATTTGACACTTCCCTTTGAAGTTTAAACATTTATATTCCCAGTTTTTCACAAGCAACCAACACACTGTTGTTGATGATAAACTTGACGCCCGAGGCTAAGGAACTTCCACAAAACCGTGGGTACAGGACAAGGAGCAGGTCTCTCAGCGTCGTGCTGTGTATTTCTAGTACCTCACACAGTTTGTGGCATAGAATAAACATTTAAACGTATTTTGGGCCTGGGTTGATTGAAGTCACATTCCAACACAGGCTGAGAGACCAAAAAAGTGCCTCCAAGGACCAAATGTAGTTTCTACCAACAGTGATACAGAACTGGTGACAGGCGTTGCTATTTTGAAAATAATGAGCAGAATATTCTCGTTCAAAGTCAAAACAAATGTAAGAAAGAAGAAAGAAGATGATTGTAAAGTAATTATAAGTGGAAAGCAGGTCTATAAAAATCTTTTATCCAAAAAAAGACGTGAACTGGGACGAGGTAGAGGAAAGGGGGACAGTGAGAGGGGAGCGGCGGCGGGCCACACAGGGCCGCCACCTGGAAGCAGGGGCCTCTGTGTTCATGGGATTCTCCGGGCAAGCATACGGCCACGCCCTCTTCCAGGGGCACTTTCCAACCCAGGGATCAAACCCAGGCCTCTTATGTCTCCTGCATTGGCAGGAGGGTGCTTTACCACTGGTGCCATGTGGGAAGCCCCATGAACTTGGTTAAATATGTGTATTCCTTCTAGGCAAGGCTGAGAGCAGAGTCCTTCCTGATGAGCTACCACTACTTGACAGTCCGGTTTCTCTTGATGTATTTTTTCATTTGTGTGTCATGTGCATGTGCCCAGTCACTCAGTAATCTCTGACTCTTAGTGACCCCCTGTACTATAGTCCACCAGGATCCTCTGTCCATGGAACTCTCCAGACAAGAATACGGGAGTGGGTAATGGGCTTCCTTGGTGGTCCAGTGGGTAAAGAGTTCACCTTGCAATGCAAGGGGCACCAGTTCGAGCCCTGGTCCCTGAAGATCCCACTTGCCGCAAAGCAGCTGGGCCAGCACGTCCAATTACGCACCAGCGCTCTGGAGAGCATGTGCCCAGAGCCAGTGCTCTGCAACGAGGGAGGCCACTGAAATGGGAGGCCCACACAGGCCAAAGAATAAAGATGGATGAAAATAAATGATAATTATGACTTAGAGGCAAAAAAAAAGACAAGAAAAAGAAACACACTTTAAAAAAAAAAAAATACTGGAGTGGGTTACAATTTCCTACTCCAGGGGATCTTCTTGACCCAGGGATCAAACCTATGTCTCCTATGTCTCCTGCACTGGAAGGCAGATTCTTTACCACTGCACCACCTGGGAAGCCCATTTGTGTATTGGGCCTTGTTTAATGAGTGCTGACCAATGATGTAGCACTGGGGATATAAATGTGATCCAGGGAAATGTGGTCACGTGCAGAGCCCACCTACCACTACAAAAGGGAAGTAGAGGGGGCTGAGCAGTCACCCACATGGGGACAAACTGGGTGGTCACAGAGGCTTCCTAACTGATATCCAGGCTGAGGCCTAAAGGATGGTAAAAGTTAGCTAGGGAAGTGGGAGAGAAAGATTGTTCTAGGCAGAGAGCAGGCACAGTGGGCTGGGAGAAAGTGAGAGAGCGCAGGTCATTCTAAGGGAGGAAGGGATAACACTTAGTTTAGGAGGGTGTGGGGAAGCAGACATTCTCTGTTAAGAGTACACATTTATACAAATCAATAAATTTCCACAGAAAAATTTGAGGATATAGTCTTAAAAAGTGTGCAATTTAACTTAGTAATTCTGTTTCTAGGAACTTATAGAAATAATTAAGCACATGCGCAGTGATTTAGCCACAAGACAAAAAATGTACCACTGCTTATAAAGGCAAAATGTTTAAAGCAACCTAAGAGCCTGTCTATGGAAGACTAGTTACATAAATTACAATACAACCATGTTTCTGAATAGTCTCCAGTCATTATAAATCGTGCTGAAGATTAATTACCACATATTGTGAACATGAAAAGTGTTCACAATATGACATTAAGAGAAGGGCTTCCCTGGTGGTCCAGTGGGTAAAGAGTCCACCTTGCAGTGCAGGGGGCACTGGTGTGATCCCTGGCCTGGGAAGGTCCCACGTGCCTCGGAGCGGCTGGGCCATGTGTCCAACTGCTGCCCAGCACTCTGGAGCACATACTCCCAGAGCGGGTGCTCTGAAGCGAGGGAGGCCACTATGACGGGAGGCCCACACAGGCCAAAGAACAAAGATAAATAAATGAAAGACCAATCGATGTAGCAAAAAAAAAAAAAAAAGGAAAAATTAAAAAATATATATATGAGAGAAAAGGTCTGCTTATTTCTGGATTGTGAATTTGTATGTATTTTTAGTTTCTTTTTTTTTTGTCTTTCTCTTTAATATTTATTTAACGAACATGTAATGTTCTTTAATAAGAACTGGTTATTTAATAAATACTGGTTTATTGTTGTTGTTTAGTTGCTAAGTCATCTCCAACTCTTTGCAACCCTATGGACTATAGCCCACAAGACTCCTCTGACCATTAGATTTCCCAGGCAAGAATACTGGAGTGGTTTGCCATTTTCTTCTCCACAGATCTTCCAACCCAGGAGCTGAACCCACATCTACATTAAAGGCTGACTCTTTACCACTGAGCCACCTGAGAAGCCCAAATGTTGGTTATGTAATTAATTTTGAGATTTAACTGCCCATCAGTGAGCTGAGATGAATTAAGTTACACTCAGTTCTTGACTAGCAGGCCAGCTATGAGGGCAAAAATGGGAACACGGATTCCAGGGAAAAGCTCTCAACAGCACCTGCGCCCACCAAAGCCCATGACCCCTCTTCCCCTTGGCACCTACCTGGACAAATCCGAATGGGAAGAAGCGCTCTGTCTGTCCCTGGGAGCCATCGTGGAAGGTTTGGCGCCAGTCGTCAATGAGCAGAGGGAATGTACAATTGTAGAGGTCTCTGTTAAAATTTACATTGTACTCCCCTGAAAATAGTCCAAACTGTGAGAGGGGACTGGGGTAGATGCAAGATGGCCCCACATTGCCCTCCAACCTCTGTCCATGCCTCTAGGTAGAGGGCCTTCCTGCGGTCTCTCTAGACTGGGCTTGGGGCTTGTTCTGGCTGATGGAGCATCAGCAAACATGATACAAGCAGAGGTTTAAAAAACTATTCAGCTCTGAGGGTTTGTTCTCTCCTGATACACTTGGAACCCTGACCATCTCATAAAAATGATAAGTAAATCTAAGCTAGCTTGCTGAAGATCTTTGGTGGTCAGTCAGGAAAGAATCCACCTGCAATGTAGGAGACTTGGGTTCAGTCCCTGGCCGGGGAAGATCCCCTGGAGAAAGGAATGACAACCCACTCCAGTATTTGCTTGGAGACTCTCGTGGGCAGAGGAGCCTGGTGGGCTGCAGTCTATGGGGTCGCCAAAGAGTCAGACATGACTGAGTGACTAAACTGCCACTACCACAGCTTGTTGAAGGATGAGAGGCCATGTGAGAACAACAGACATGAGGGAGAGGCCATACTAGGTCATCCAGCCATCAGACTACCTTCCAGGCGACCAAAGAGACATAAGAGATCATAGCAGAAATGAACCGAAGCAGCCCTGACCGAAAACCTACCCTGCTCACCCAGAGAAGAGTGAGCCACATAAAATCACTACTGTTCCAGGAGGACTGGTTATGTGGCAACAGCTAACTGAGACAATGGAGAACCAGCAAATTGAACACTCACCCTGGTACCAGATCGCCCCTTTCAGTGTCATGTTACGGAGCGGGTGGATCATGGCATTCCAAAGAACAGAGTGTTCACTGGGACCAGTTCCAAGATCGGACGGCATGAACCTGAAATCAGGAAGACACAGTGTTGGGAGAGAGCCAGTGATGATCCCATGATGATCCCCGGGCTGGGCGTCTATCCAGCTTCACTCGGGACAAGGCCCTGAAGAAAGCCACGCAGAGTTCTGTTTCCATGAAAACATGTGAACAGACCCCAAATGTTACTACGGGTTCTTCCCAGGATGTGTGTGTCAGTCAGCTTTCTGTGAGTTCAGTGGAGCTGTCCCCATCTCCTATCGAGTGACTGAGGCCAGAGAGCGGCAGTGGTAATGAGTCTATCATCACTCGGGCAAAAAGTTTGCTTAACTAGTACTCAAGGGATGGACCCTGAGGTGGTTTTAAGCTCTTTGCTTTTATAAGCAACGCCACAACTATCTTCCTGGGAGCTAAATCATTACATACAGCCTTGATTATTTCTTTAAGCCAAATTCCCAGAAATGAGATGGCCAGGTCAGAAGGCACATTTTCTGAGGACTTGGAACATGGCCCTCAACTGTCTCTATGGAATACTTGTGTGAACTGATGCTTGGAGCAGCTGAGTGTGAGAACGCCCGTGGCCCCTTGGTACTGTCTCAGCCATGCCCCCAGAGGTCTGGGAAGCCCGGCTTTAGATTCCTCCAGCTCCACTGAAAGCCAGTCTTGCTGTCCCAGAGCTGGATGGCTTCACTCCCCGGCAGGCAGGCCTTTACCCAAGATCTCCCAAGAGCGCCAAGCCACGCTCTTCCCGGGGAGAGTGCATGAGACAGTTCTGAGAGAGCAGCTCACCTAGTGTTCACCTCTACGTCAACATCGGTGTCAAGATGCTACCAGCCAGCCTCTTCCCTCCCTTCCCTCCACCCAGGACTCTTCCTAACCCAGCCCTGCCCGAGGGTGCCCTCGCCTTCGGTCTTGTGATACCTTTCTCTGATGACATGGATACTTGTTCTTCCAAATGGTAAGACTGTTTATTCTCACAGTGGTTACCAGCACAGTCGCTGACACCAGACTTTATCACTTACTAGCCATGTCCACCAGCAAGTCCCTGAACCTCTCTTGGACTTAGTCCCTGTATCTATCACGTGTTCATAGCACCCACACTTCAAGAGAGTGTTGTCTTAAATGACTTATATATATGAAGTGTTTACAACAGCACCCTGCATTTAGAGAACTCCTATTTAGTATCCTGTTACCCCTATTGACAGTGAGGGAGTCTGGGAGGGGTATGTCCACTCCACTGTATTTTAAATGGACCACCATCGAGGACTCACTGTGCAGCACAGGGGCCTCTGCTCCATGCCATGGGGCGCCTGGATGGGAGGGGAGTTTGAGGGAGAGTGGACACGGGTATCCATATGGCTGAGTCCCTCTGCTGTCCACCTGAACCCATCACACCATTCTCTGGTAACTGGCTATATTCCAATGCAAAATAAAAACCTTAAAATATCTGATTAGAAAAATAAACGAAAAAAAAAAGTTTCCTTAAAGTATTAGCTCTCCCTATCATTAAGGAAAAGGGTCATAATCACTTCTTGCCAGGCCGTCAGGGGACAGTGGTGGTGAAGACAGAGAAGCGAGTCACACACACTGAACACGAATCTGTACGTCCAGCCCCTACTTGGCTCCCCCGAGGAGGCCGCCATCCTTCTCTCCTACAGAGTTTCCTGGCGGGCTGTCTCCCGACAGGAGGACACGTTCTTAGCCTGACCTTGGGACCCCACAGGCTTCCAGTGACCTTCGGGATGACCAGGCTTCAATGGGCGTCCCGCCCCACGCGGACGAGAGCAGCCCCACCGGGTACCGCAGGGTGTCGTACAGGAAGCGCCCGAAGAGCCAGCACACTGCGGACATGTATGTGAAGTTGCCATGGCCCAAGTTTTCTGTTCGGAAAAACAGATAAAGAAAGGCAGTCAGGGGAAACACAGATGGACAGAGCCTGGAGCTCCTCTCCTGGGTGCGTCTAGGGGAGACGCCCAGCTGTGGGTCAGGCCTTGCATTCCCTTCTAAGACTTTCCAAAGGCAGGAGAAGACAGAGGCAGCCTGCTGGCTAGCAGAAAGCTGAAGGCTCCCTAGTCAGGCAAGAGGCTTCCCCACCAAGTACAGGGCCCTGAGAACCTAGGAATATTGAGAGTCCTGTGCAACAGGTGAGGGGCAGAAAGGTCGCCAGCCTCCATGCCACCCCCACCTACGCTCTTACCCAGCATCCATCCCCACCCAGCTCCGTGGAGGGGACAGGCAAGGACAGAGCACGTCAAGAAGAAATGCTCTGGGTAGTTTTATACCCAATTTTATAGCCATGGTAGCTGAACAGCAGAGCTATCACGCTGCTGACAAAGGCCCATAGAGTTGAGGCTGTGGTCTGCCCAGTGGTCACATGGAGAGCTGGACCATAAAGAAGGCAGAACGCCAAAGAATTGATGCCTTCGAACTGTGGTGATGGAGATGACCCCTGAGAGTCCCGTGGATAGCAAGGAGATAAAACAAGTCAATCTTAAGGGAAATCGACCCTGAATATTTGCTGGAAGGACTGCTGCTGAAGCTGAAGCTCCTATACTTTGGCCACCTGATGTGAAGAGACAACTCGCTGGAAAAGACCCTGATGCTGGGCAAAGACCCTGATGGGAGGCAAAGGGTCATAATCACTTCTTGCCAGGCCGTCAGGGGACAGTGGTGGTGAAGACAGAGAAGCGAGTCACACACACTGAACACGAATCTGTACGTCCAGCCCCTACTTGGCTCCCCCGAGGAGGCCGCCATCCTTCTCTCCTACAGAGTTTCCTGGCGGGCTGTCTCCCGACAGGAGGACACGTTCTTAGCCTGACCTTGGGACCCCACAGGCTTCCAGTGACCTTCGGGATGACCAGGCTTCAATGGGCGTCCCGCCCCACGCGGACGAGAGCAGCCCCACCGGGTACCGCAGGGTGTCGTACAGGAAGCGCCCGAAGAGCCAGCACACTGCGGACATGTATGTGAAGTTGCCATGGCCCAAGTTTTCTGTTCGGAAAAACAGATAAAGAAAGGCAGTCAGGGGAAACACAGATGGACAGAGCCTGGAGCTCCTCTCCTGGGTGCGTCTAGGGGAGACGCCCAGCTGTGGGTCAGGCCTTGCATTCCCTTCTAAGACTTTCCAAAGGCAGGAGAAGACAGAGGCAGCCTGCTGGCTAGCACAAAGCTGAAGGCTCCCTAGTCAGGCAAGAGGCTTCCCCACCAAGTACAGGGCCCTGAGAACCTAGGAATATTGAGAGTCCTGTGCAACAGGTGAGGGGCAGAAAGGTCGCCAGCCTCCATGCCACCCCCACCTACGCTCTTACCCAGCATCCATCCCCACCCAGCTCCGTGGAGGGGACAGGCAAGGACAGAGCACGTCAAGAAGAAATGCTCTGGGTAGTTTTATACCCAATTTTATAGCCATGGTAGCTGAACAGCAGAGCTATCACGCTGCTGACAAAGGCCCATAGAGTTGAGGCTGTGGTCTGCCCAGTGGTCACATGGAGAGCTGGACCATAAAGAAGGCAGAACGCCAAAGAATTGATGCCTTCGAACTGTGGTGATGGAGATGACCCCTGAGAGTCCCGTGGATAGCAAGGAGATAAAACAAGTCAATCTTAAGGGAAATCGACCCTGAATATTTGCTGGAAGGACTGCTGCTGAAGCTGAAGCTCCTATACTTTGGCCACCTGATGTGAAGAGACAACTCGCTGGAAAAGACCCTGATGCTGGGCAAGACTGAGGGCAGAAGGAGGAGGGGACATCAGTGGATAAGATGGCTGGACGGCATCACCGATGCAATGGACATGACCTTGAGCAAACTCCAGGAGATCAAGGACAGAGAGGCCTGGCGTACTGAAGTCCATGGGGTCGCAAACAGCTGGTCAGGACTGGGTGACGGAACAACAACAACAACAACAAAATGAAAACAAGAACAAACAAGTAATGTGGAGTTTGGCCGAAAGGGAAAGGAACAGAAACCAAAGCCAGCGTTTCAGTGTCCGGCATCACTGCGCTCATTCATCTGTAGAGCCCAGGAACCAACGCAGACAGACAGAACCAGCAATTTCCACATCAGAAGAGGGCTGATGAAGAGGGGAACCACATACAACCAGTGAGATCCAGTCCTCTGGCTCCAAAAGAACCACTCTGTGTTAGTCACGGCCTTGGCGCGTGAAAGAGCCAAAGTCACAATTCTGGCCCTTTAGAAACGTGGAGAGTGTAATAACGTGAACCGAAATCAGTTTCAAATCAATTAAAATGGCCCGAGCACCTAGTAGGTGCCAGGGACTTCTAGATGATTATGAAATAGTAATTAAAAGAAAAAGGAGAGACATGAAACCTCTCCTCAAAGGCTTTACATTCCACCAGGGATCAAACCCGTGTCTCTTGTGTCTCCTGCATGGCAGGTGAATTTTTTTATTGCGGAAGCCCTGTTATATTCTACAGAATAAGACTGTGTCAAATAGATGGCAAATATGGTTTAGTGCTTTAGGAGGTACAAATAGGTGTTAAGGGGTTTTCACAGGAAAAGAAAGAATAGCAAATGAAAGACAGATCACAAAGTGCCTGGGAATGGCAGGTAGACTGCCTTCCCTGTGCTCTGGCCCTGCCCTGTGCTTGGGATTTCCCTCACCTTGCTAACTCAGTAGGATTTCTGTATTCTCAATGTCTGGGATTCTACGCAGTCAGTGAATATTAGTTGGCTGATGTTGGGTAGCTGTGAGTGGCTGGAATAAAGGTAGACTCACTGATGGGGAAGCAGAGGGGAAAAGTAATTATGAGGGATGGAGGGAGGTGGGGAAGCCTTGAGAAAGAGAAGTGTGATAAAAAGAGAAGGCATTCTGGGCAGAAGAAACAGTATGTACAGAGGCACCCAGACATGGAACGCCTCTTGAGCCCTTGAGTAGAGCATCAGTTACAAAAGGAGACTGATGTAAGATAAAACTGGAGGGTAGCTGGGAGTCACATCTGGGAGCAAGGAAAATGGAGAGCCACTCAGAAAGGCATGGGAATGAGAATGTGTGGTGGGCAGCACAGCCCCCAAAGGTATCCACGGTCTGATGCCTTGACCTTGTTGATTGAACCTTATGTTCAAAGGACATCATAGATGATTCAAGAGTAAGGACCTGAAAAGCGGGCGGCTGTCATGAATTATCCAGAGAAGTCCAAGCTCATTACAAAGACTCTTTAAAATCAGAGACCCCGGGGACTTCCCTCGTGGCCCAGTGGTTGAGAATCTGCCTTGAAGTTCAGGGGACATGGCTTTGATCCCTGGTCAGGGAACTAAGATCCCAGATGCCTTGGAGCAATAAAGCCCATGAGCCAGAACTGCAGAAGTTTGCCTGCCGAAATGAACACCCAGCACATCCAAAATCAGAGACCTTTCCCGGTAGTGGTCAGATACGAGGACAGTAAAAGAGGAAGGAGAGACGTGAAATGTGAAGGGGGCGTGACCTACCAGACTCTTCACCAGACGCCTCTGCCAGGCTATTCATCAGGCAGCACCTCCCCAGCCACACTGAACGAAAAACCACCCCCCTCCCAACTCCAGCAGTACTGCCCCCCGCCCTGCTGTATTTCATGTATTTACTCCTCAGCACAGACCACCATCTACCCTATCCCTTGATGTTCAAACATTTGAGTCTCTTGACTTCAGAGAGTGAAAGGGAGCCAATAGCAAGATATAATACCTTATCCAAATCTAACGGATTCCTGAGTTTTGGAGGACATGCAGTAAACGTTCACAGACCAAAGGATTCATTAAAAAAAAACTTACCCATATCTATTCAGTTTCTGAGTCCTTAAAAGGGAAGCTCAGACAGTGTGATCCTGAAGAGTATCAACACTTTGTATATACTTTACTAATTTTACTAATCATTTTCTGTATTCCCCCACTAGACTGTAAGCTCCACCCCGGAGACCAGCCATGCCCACCTGCTTCATTCTCTGCTCTTAGCCCCAGCACGTCAGAATGGCACGGAGCACACAGTAGGCCCCGATATTTGCTGAATGAATTCATACTTGAGTAGAGCATCAGTTACAAAAGGAGACTGATGTAAGATAAAACTGGAGGGTAGCTGGGAGTCACATCTGGGAGCAAGGAAAATGGAGAGCCACTCAGAAAGGCATGGGAATGAGAATGTGTGGTGGGCAGCACAGCCCCCAAAGGTATCCACGGTCTGATGCCTTGACCTTGTTGATTGAACCTTATGTTCAAAGGACATCATAGATGATTCAAGAGTAAGGACCTGAAAAGCGGGCGGCTGTCATGAATTATCCAGAGAAGTCCAAGCTCATTACAAAGACTCTTTAAAATCAGAGCCCCCGGGACTTCCCTCGTGGCCCAGTGGTTGAGAATCTGCCTTGAAGTTCAGGGACATGGCTTTGATCCCTGGTCAGGGAACTAAGATCCCAGATGCCTTGGAGCAATAAAGCCCATGAGCCAGAACTGCAGAAGTTTGCCTGCCGAAATGAACACCCAGCACATCCAAAATCAGAGACCTTTCCCGGTAGTGGTCAGATACGAGGACAGTAAAAGAGGAAGGAGAGACGTGAAATGTGAAGGGGGCGTGACCTACCAGACTCTTCACCAGACGCCTCTGCCAGGCTATTCATCAGGCAGCACCTCCCCAGCCACACTGAACGAAAAACCACCCCCCTCCCAACTCCAGCAGTACTGCCCCCCGCCCTGCTGTATTTCATGTATTTACTCCTCAGCACAGACCACCATCTACCCTATCCCTTGATGTTCAAACATTTGAGTCTCTTGACTTCAGAGAGTGAAAGGGAGCCAATAGCAAGATATAATACCTTATCCAAATCTAACGGATTCCTGAGTTTTGGAGGACATGCAGTAAACGTTCACAGACCAAAGGATTCATTAAAAAAAAACTTACCCATATCTATTCAGTTTCTGAGTCCTTAAAAGGGAAGCTCAGACAGTGTGATCCTGAAGAGTATCAACACTTTGTATATACTTTACTAATTTTACTAATCATTTTCTGTATTCCCCCACTAGACTGTAAGCTCCACCCCGGAGACCAGCCATGCCCACCTGCTTCATTCTCTGCTCTTAGCCCCAGCACGTCAGAATGGCACGGAGCACACAGTAGGCACCCAGATATTTGCTGAATGAATTCATACTTGAAAATGTAGGAGTACCTGAAGTTACCAAGGCGAGGCATATACAGGTGAAGGAGACAAGGAACTAGAAAGAGCACAAGGGACCACGCCTGGAGGAAGGGACTGGAGAGAGCAAAGAAACAGGCGGGGCGCAGGCAGGGGGGGCCAAGGGAGAGGAAGCACCACACAAGCTCAAAGGAGGCGCAGCTTCTAGGAGCAGCGGTCGCCGAGCTGATTCCACGGCCTCTCCAGAGTGCCCCCCAGAACAGTAGGAACCTTGGAACCAGTTGTTGCCCTGGATGCAGAAGCCAGATTATAAAGGGTTAAAGAGTGGGGCAACCGAGATAAAATGGCTGGATGGCATCACCCACTCTATGGACATGAGTTTAAGCAAGCTCTGAGAGATGGTGCAGGACAGAGGAGCCGGGAGTGCTGCAGTCCATGAGGTCACAAAGAGTCCGACAGGACTCAGTGACTAACACAAAGAGTGTACACGTAGGAAGCCAGTGAAAAGAACAAAAGGTGTTCTCTAAGAAGGCTGGACGAGGGTTTCCCCTGGTGGTCCAGTGGATAAGGACACCGCCTTGCAGTGCAAGGGGCGCCGGTTCAATCCCTGGCCTGGGAAGATCCCACGTGCCGCGGAGCGGCTGGACCGATGCGTCCAATTACTGAGCCGGAGCTCTGGAGCACATGCGCCCAGAGCCGGTGCTCTGCGACCACAGTGGCCGCCGCAATGGGAGGCCCACACAGACCAAAGAACAAAGATGGATGAAAACAGACAAATGAAAGACCAAGAGAAGTGGCCCGCCCGCTCCCCTCCCTCCCCAACCCAACCCCGCCCCCCAAAAAAAAAGAAGGTTGGACGAGGCAAAGGAGAGAGGAGCGGTTCCAGAAGAGGGTGTGTTATGCTTGGTTTCACTTGGTTTTGTTCGAGTGAAAGACAAGCAACGCTCTGAGAGCAGGGACTCTGTGCTGATCACAGCTGCACCTCGGGGCCTAGAACAGAGCCTGATGCAGAGCAGTCCACGATTTAAGCTCTGAAGCTCTTACCCAAGTCAGAATGGCACGGAGCACACAGTAGGCACCCAGATATTTGCTGAATGAATTCATACTTGAAAATGTAGGAGTACCTGAAGTTACCAAGGCGAGGCATATACAGGTGAAGGAGACAAGGAACTAGAAAGAGCACAAGGGACCACGCCTGGAGGAAGGGACTGGAGAGAGCAAAGAAACAGGCGGGGCGCAGGCAGGGGGGGCCAAGGGAGAGGAAGCACCACACAAGCTCAAAGGAGGCGCAGCTTCTAGGAGCAGCGGTCGCCGAGCTGATTCCACGGCCTCTCCAGAGTGCCCCCCAGAACAGTAGGAACCTTGGAACCAGTTGTTGCCCTGGATGCAGAAGCCAGATTATAAAGGGTTAAAGAGTGGGGCAACCGAGATAAAATGGCTGGATGGCATCACCCACTCTATGGACATGAGTTTAAGCAAGCTCTGAGAGATGGTGCAGGACAGAGGAGCCGGGAGTGCTGCAGTCCATGAGGTCACAAAGAGTCCGACAGGACTCAGTGACTAACACAAAGAGTGTACACGTAGGAAGCCAGTGAAAAGAACAAAAGGTGTTCTCTAAGAAGGCTGGACGAGGGTTTCCCCTGGTGGTCCAGTGGATAAGGACACCGCCTTGCAGTGCAAGGGGCGCCGGTTCAATCCCTGGCCTGGGAAGATCCCACGTGCCGCGGAGCGGCTGGACCGATGCGTCCAATTACTGAGCCGGAGCTCTGGAGCACATGCGCCCAGAGCCGGTGCTCTGCGACCACAGTGGCCGCCGCAATGGGAGGCCCACACAGACCAAAGAACAAAGATGGATGAAAACAGACAAATGAAAGACCAAGAGAAGTGGCCCGCCCGCTCCCCTCCCTCCCCAACCCAACCCCGCCCCCCAAAAAAAAAGAAGGTTGGACGAGGCAAAGGAGAGAGGAGCGGTTCCAGAAGAGGGTGTGTTATGCTTGGTTTCACTTGGTTTTGTTCGAGTGAAAGACAAGCAACGCTCTGAGAGCAGGGACTCTGTGCTGATCACAGCTGCACCTCGGGGCCTAGAACAGAGCCTGATGCAGAGCAGTCCAGAGTAAAGAGGCAGGCAGACTGGACAGTGGGCCTAAGGAGAGAGCCCAAGGGGTAAGAGAAGGTGAGAGCCTGAGTCAGAGGCAGCCCCAAGGGAAACCGTCCGTGTGTTCAGACAGAGGAATAAAGAGAAGACAAGAGGAGAGGCGAGTCGGGCGCTGAGGAGATGCTGGCAGCGCTTGTGCCGAGCGGCTTCCCTGAGGCCAGTGAAGCTGGAGGAAGCGCCATCTGCTCAGAGAAAGTGGGGAAGACTCACCAAGGAGTCCTGGGAAGAACAAACTGATGAAACAGGTATCATCAGTTAGCTGGGGCTGGAGGCGATTTACTCGCTCAGTTGTGTCCAGCTCTTGCAACTCTGTGGACTGTAGCCTGCCAAGCTCCTTGGTCCATGGAATTCTCCAGGCAAGAATACTGGAGTGGGGCTCCCCTGATGGTCCAGTGGGTAAGCACACCGCCTTGCGGTGCAAGAGGCACCGGTTTGATCCCTGGCCTGGGAAGATCCCACGTGCCGCGGAGTGGCTGGACCCATGTGTCCAAATACCCAACCAGCACTCTGGAGCGCACGCGCCCAGAGTCAGTGCTCTGCAACGAGAGAGACCACTGCATTGGGAGGCCCACACAGGCCGAAGAACAAAGATGGAAATAAATGAAAGACCAATAGAAGTAGCCAAAAAAAAAAGAAAAGAAAAAGAATACTGGAGTAGGTTGCCATTTCCTCCTCCAGAGGATCTTCCCGATCCAGGAACCCACGTCTCCTCCAATGCAGGCAGATTCTTTACCACTGGGCCACCAGGAAAGGGGACTGTTGAGGTAAATAAGAAATGAATGAAAGGATAGGCGAGTCCTGATAGAGCAGAACCAGCTTCAGGATCGTGGACACCATGCAGGGCACCGACCCCTCACAGAGGAGCGCACACGTTCTGGCCATCACTTACTGGAGGTGGGCTTCGACCATCGCAGCTCAACCTCGGCGAGGTCCTCTAGCTCCTGTGGAGCCTGGGTGAGAGCCACCGAGAGGATGCGCACCGACTGATAGGCAGCCGTGTTGGACAGCTCCTCTGTGGCGTTAAATATCTGGAAAAGAAGCAGGGACGTCATTTCTTACAGCAACCCAGGGGACGGCCGATGAGGCTGCTGCCCCTCCTAAACTCTTCCGGCCCTCCCAGCTCCCTCTGCGCCTTCAGGATCTGGAAACCGAGGGCGTAACCGAAACCGACGATGAGCTGGCCAGGATGGCCTGCATCCACCTTGACCATGGCAAGTCCTATCCCAAAGAACACGGGAACACAATGACGTCTGAGATCTCAAGGGCAAGGAGCCTGGCGGGCCACAGGCCACGGGGTTGCGAGAGTTGAACGTGACAGAGGAGCTGTGGATGGGTTAGGGCTAAAAAAGTCTGATACCTTGAGAGTGAAATACTCCTGTTCAGGAAAAGTATCCGTTAAAATAATGGCATCGGGTTCTTTAAAAAAAAAAAAAAAATGGAGCTAGAAAGGTCATGGGGAGGTAGGCTTATCTAATCCACACCCTGTAAGGGATGTGTACTAAAAAGAAACACACCTGAGAAACGACTTTTGAACTTCTGAAACATCCTGAAATCAGCCTCAAAATGCTTGTCTTCTCCTCTCAGGCCTGGCAAATCGCCAGAGGAAAGCACAGGGGCCCCGGCGGATTGGAAGGCGGCGTTCAGGGCGACGGCTGAGATCGGTCCCGAGAAACCAGACCAACAGAAGCATCCATCCAAAGACACGTCACTTTTTCCCAAACCACTTTAGGAAACCTCACCAGCTGCTGCGAGTGCGGGGGGGCGGGGGGGCTGGCTTCAGGTGCCTCTGGGCATGAATGTGTGCACTGCACCTCGTGGCGTTAGTCCTGTACACCATCTTTCCCCTCGGGGTTCACGCCTCAGGGCTGTGTCCTCCAGTCCTGACCGCTGAGTAGGCATGTGTTTCTTTATTTGAAAAAGAATGGAGGGGAGGACGAGCTGAGGGAACAGCCTTGGCCTCTATCCACCCCCACGTGTGCAGCAGCGAGTGGGGAGCTGTGCGCGAGGGAGCACAGGGAGCCCCGCTCAGGGCTCTGTGAGGACCCAGGGGCTGGGATGGCCGGGAGAGGCTCACGAGGGAGGCGGCACAGGGTTGCTTAGAGACGGTTCTCCTTGCTGGACACCAGACACCAACACAACATTGTACAGCAGTTATCCTCCAGTTAAGAGCAGGAGTGACAGTCGGGCTGGGGAGGCTCGAGTGGGAGGGGACGTAGGTACACCTATGGTGGATTCAGGCTGATATGTGGCAGTGAACCACCAAGCTCTGAAAAGTAAAATTAGAAGAACAAGAATCCCGATGGCTGGCAGTGGCCGATCCTTGACCATGGCAAGTCCTATCCCAAAGAACACGGGAACACAATGACGTCTGAGATCTCAAGGGCAAGGAGCCTGGCGGGCCACAGGCCACGGGGTTGCGAGAGTTGAACGTGACAGAGGAGCTGTGGATGGGTTAGGGCTAAAAAAGTCTGATACCTTGAGAGTGAAATACTCCTGTTCAGGAAAAGTATCCGTTAAAATAATGGCATCGGGTTCTTTAAAAAAAAAAAAAAAATGGAGCTAGAAAGGTCATGGGGAGGTAGGCTTATCTAATCCACACCCTGTAAGGGATGTGTACTAAAAAGAAACACACCTGAGAAACGACTTTTGAACTTCTGAAACATCCTGAAATCAGCCTCAAAATGCTTGTCTTCTCCTCTCAGGCCTGGCAAATCGCCAGAGGAAAGCACAGGGGCCCCGGCGGATTGGAAGGCGGCGTTCAGGGCGACGGCTGAGATCGGTCCCGAGAAACCAGACCAACAGAAGCATCCATCCAAAGACACGTCACTTTTTCCCAAACCACTTTAGGAAACCTCACCAGCTGCTGCGAGTGCGGGGGGGCGGGGGGGCTGGCTTCAGGTGCCTCTGGGCATGAATGTGTGCACTGCACCTCGTGGCGTTAGTCCTGTACACCATCTTTCCCCTCGGGGTTCACGCCTCAGGGCTGTGTCCTCCAGTCCTGACCGCTGAGTAGGCATGTGTTTCTTTATTTGAAAAAGAACGGAGGGGAGGACGAGCTGAGGGAACAGCCTTGGCCTCTATCCACCCCCACGTGTGCAGCAGCGAGTGGGGAGCTGTGCGCGAGGGAGCACAGGGAGCCCCGCTCAGGGCTCTGTGAGGACCCAGGGGGCTGGGATGGCCGGGAGAGGCTCACGAGGGAGGCGGCACAGGGTTGCTTAGAGACGGTTCTCCTTGCTGGACACCAGACACCAACACAACATTGTACAGCAGTTATCCTCCAGTTAAGAGCAGGGGAGTGACAGTCGGGGGGCTGGGGAGGCTCGAGTGGGAGGGGACGTAGGTACACCTATGGTGGATTCAGGCTGATATGTGGCAGTGAACCACCAAGCTCTGAAAAGTAAAATTAGAAGAAAAAATTTTAATAAAATAGAATGTGTCATAAATACACTGTTTGGCTTTTTAATGACTGTTTCTTCTAATCTCCTCTCCACCCTTCTGGACAGTCTGGTCTTCCCAAAACAAAGGCCTAACAGGAGCCTCAAGAAGGCCAGTTATCCCTGGCCTCCGGGAACGGGCTGAGGCAAGGCTGCGGGAGGCCGGGCCGCTCGCCACTGGCCACTGGCCACAGGGCGCGCAGCTGGTGCGCCTTCCCTCCCACCGGCCGCAGAGCACCGGCTGGCCCTGCGGCCCCCCGGGCAGGAGCAGCTGGAGGGTCCCCACAGAGTATTTCATTGAGATGCGCTGCCCCTGGAAAGGCTTTCTGACTGGCCACTGAGCCTGCTGTGGCCATTAAGCCGGCCAGATGCCAAGGCGACGGCCCTTTGGGCCCAGTGGGCGCCAGAGCCTGAAAAGCTCCCTGGGCGATGCGGCGGGCTCCGGGCTGCCAGGGTTACTGGTCTTCCACACACAGTCTCAGGCAAATTCCATAGGAAGTCCAGACAGGCTCGTTCGGGATCGTGTCTGGCAAGCTTTGTGCAGAATAAATATTGAAGACAAAGAACAGGCTAAGGCACTCACAGTGTATTTTGGCAGGGAGGTTGTTTTTCAGCAGCAAGTACCTGTAAAAAAGTCGCCTCCCTTGAAATTCAGTTCTGCACCGAGCGCTGAGGATCCTGTGTGGCTTCCATGGAAACGGGGCATGAAGCTGCTTCAGCTCCCTCCACCCACGCCAGCTTCCGCGCGACTGGCAACTCAAGGGCCTGAGACCCAGTGGGGAGGTGGCGCGGTGACCAGACCGGCGGAACCGGGGAGCGGTGCGCCCGCTCCATCGTCACCAGCACACAGAACCAAATCCAGAGCCCTGGCTGGGAAACTCCATTCGCAAGCTCACATCTGTGCGGTATTTCAAGCCAAAGCTCGAAAGCCACAGGAAGTGTGAGCAGAAACGGGGATGGGGGAGTTCTTACTAGACCTGACAGCAATTAGGTCTGAAATGGGCATCCTTTCGCAAAATTGCTAAGCCTTTTTCTAAAAAAAATTTATTTTGTACTGGGCTGTAGCTGATTAACAAACAATGCTATGGTAGTTTCAGAGAAACAGCGACGGGCCTCAGCCACACATATACATGTATCCCTTCTCCCCAAGCTCCCCACCCCCCAGGCTGCCAGTAACACTGAGCAGGGCTCCCCGTACCATACAGTCGGTCTCCCCAAGCCTTCTGTGATGGAAGCATTTCCTCGGGGATACCGGCAGCAAACTTAGGAATAAAGAGATTTCAGGAAGATTTTCATTTAAATGACACTTGGTTTCCCTGCTGATGAAAGGGGAAGCCTTCCTCCATCTGCTGAGATCAAATTTCATCTCATCAAACACCCCGGTGTAATTATTTTTCTACCAAGTATTGAAATGAGGATGTAAATGAAGACCAAGGTATTTGAAGTCATTAAGGCTGCAGCGATGGGGAGAGCCCCTCCGCCCCTCTGGGGACCCCAGTTCACCATCAAAGCAGCTGCTCGCCAGGGTTCATTTTGTAACCTTTATACCACATTCTTGAATTAATGAAGAAACGTCAAGAATCTATTTCCTCAGAGAGTCTGGGCATGGGGTCTGCACGGGGAGCAAGGCACATGTGTGTGAGAGGGGGTGTGTGCGTATGTGTGTGTGAAATGCACACATGCACACACTGAAGGGCATAGGGAAACTTTACTTAAAAGAATTAGAATTCTGCATACTACTTTCCCTTCTGTGTGTGTGTGTGTGTGTCCACGCTCAGTTGCTCAGTTGTGTTCACATCTTTGTGGCCCCTGGACTGTAGCCCGCCAGGCTCCTCTGTCCATGGGATCCACCAGACAAGAATACTGGAGTGCGTTGCCATGCCCTTCTCCAGGGGATCTTCCTGGCCCGAGGATCGAACCCAGGTCTCCTGCATTGGCATGTGGGTTCTTTACCACAGAGCCACCTGGGCAGTGCCACTGTGCCTTCTACCCCATTACAGTATGGCATGCTGAACGCTGAGAGGATAACCATCAATAAGCCAGTCATCGTAACTCCTGGGATCTCTGATTGTACGGTGGCACCAGCCCTTCTCTTCTGGAGTTTAGTTTTCTGATTTGTAAAGCAGGAAGGTGGGGTCTGCTGCGATACTGAAAAACTGGGTTTCCCATCGAACACTGGCCACCTTCTTCTGAGCCTGACTAGAAATAACCAAGTCTTAAGATGTATCCTGACTTAGAAGGTGACAGATGAGCATTTAGACTTTCCTCCATTTATAAACATCTCACTCGGTGTTATAAATAACACTTGATTTTAAAATTCCACTTTACCCTAACAACAAGATGGGCACACAATCTGCCATTTCCTTCATCTGTCTGTGAAAAGTGGTTGGTTATAGTGGAAATTTTATCTCCCCAGAAAAGTCACATGGAGGGAGAGAGGGGAAAGAGAGAGACACTGTGTGTGTGTTGGGAGTCTTCAGGGGAAGGAAGAAAAAGGAATAAAGGAGGAGTTGTGTCAAGCATCTTTCTGATCCAAAAACAAAGTTCTACAGAGTGTTAAGAGACTAGAAAACTTGGCTTTGGGTACTGTCAGCACCTAAAATGCTGTCTTGCAGACTAAGCGCGTGATTTTAAAACAAACGAAATTAACACTTGGCTTTTTCAGATGGAATCTTTTTTGTTTTCCTATGCCTCAGAGCTTCTAGCCTTAGTTCAGTACAGAAGATGCTTAAGAGTAAATTCCAGGCAGAAAAAAAAATGTGTTCGGTCTTAACAATCAAGCTGTGACTTAGCTTGACAGAAAATGGGATGAGATCCCCTGGCACCGAAAAGTGCGATTGAGAACCTAACTGTGTAGCTACAAACAGATCTGGTCCATGCCGCTCTGTGCAAACAGGGAACTGCAATTAAAGCATTAAGGAAAATACTGTTTTCCTTAATGAGTTAACTGCAATCCCACTTCTATATAAAAGCCATGCCTTCTATCAAGAGATGAAACTTCAATTGTGCTTCTATTCACTGCTGTTAAATTGGAGCCCAGTTAAAGTCCAATTTAATAAACATTTAAATTCAAAACGTTTCCACATATTTAAGCAGGACAGAAAGCAAGGCTAAGTAAAATACTGGTTAGGAAGATGCAAATGCAAGAATTTCGATTTTTAAATTAGAAAACTAATAATTAAAGGAAATAGGTATGTCCAGAGTAGAGGTCTTTTTATTTATTAATTGGTTAAAAAAAAGAAGAAGAAATCATAAGGGTTAGGAGCTACAGAAGCAAAACAAGAAATCCTAAGTACATGCAAGGGCTCAATTTTATAAATTAATTTTAAAAGGTGAATTGAGATCATGGTCTAGTTGTAGAGATTTTTAAATCTCAAATGTAATTATCCCTCAAATATGGAGAAGGAGATAATGAAAATAAATTAGGAACTGAGTTTTAAACAACAAGATGGGCACACAATCTGGTCTGTGAAAAGTGGTTGGTTATAGTGGAAATTTTATCTCCCAGAAAAGTCACATGGAGGAGAGGGAAAGAGAGAGACACTGTGTGTGTGTTGGGAGTCTTCAGGGGAAGGAAGAAAAAGGAATAAAGGAGGAGTTGTGTCAAGCATCTTTCTGATCCAAAAACAAAGTTCTACAGAGTGTTAAGAGACTAGAAAACTTGGCTTTGGGTACTGTCAGCACCTAAAATGCTGTCTTGCAGACTAAGCGCGTGATTTTAAAACAAACGAAATTAACACTTGGCTTTTTCAGATGGAATCTTTTTTGTTTTCCTATGCCTCAGAGCTTCTAGCCTTAGTTCAGTACAGAAGATGCTTAAGAGTAAATTCCAGGCAGAAAAAAAAATGTGTTCGGTCTTAACAATCAAGCTGTGACTTAGCTTGACAGAAAATGGGATGAGATCCCCTGGCACCGAGTGCGATTGAGAACCTAACTGTGTAGCTACAAACAGATCTGGTCCATGCCGCTCTGTGCAAACAGGGAACTGCAATTAAAGCATTAAGGAAAATACTGTTTTCCTTAATGAGTTAACTGCAATCCCACTTCTATATAAAAGCCATGCCTTCTATCAAGAGATGAAACTTCAATTGTGCTTCTATTCACTGCTGTTAAATTGGAGCCCAGTTAAAGTCCAATTTAATAAACATTTAAATTCAAAACGTTTCCACATATTTAAGCAGGACAGAAAGCAAGGCTAAGTAAAATACTGGTTAGGAAGATGCAAATGCAAGAATTTCGATTTTTAAATTAGAAAACTAATAATTAAAGGAAATAGGTATGTCCAGAGTAGAGGTCTTTTTATTTATTAATTGGTTAAAAAAAAGAAGAAGAAATCATAAGGGTTAGGAGCTACAGAAGCAAAACAAGAAATCCTAAGTACATGCAAGGGCTCAATTTTATAAATTAATTTTAAAAGGTGAATTGAGATCATGGTCTAGTTGTAGAGATTTTTAAATCTCAAATGTAATTATCCCTCAAATATGGAGAAGGAGATAATGAAAAAAGGCAAGATAATAAAAATAAACTTGAGGAACTGAGTTTTAAAGAAAGAGCTAGGGAAGATAATAATCTTTTCAGGTTCTAAATGTATTAATGGAAACAAATAAAAGTATACATCAAAGTATAAACACATTAGCTCTGATCCATAATGCTAATTGTTGATTCCTAAGATTCTTATTTATATAATGTGCCTGTTTATTGTAAATTGAGCCTCTGATAGATATTTGATGTCAGCTGTGTATAAATTTCTTATTTTTATAACTTTCTCTTAAAAATTATGGTTACTTCATGCTCATTATAGAAAAATCAGATAATACAGACAAGCAAAGAAAATCAATCCCAATTTCAAATGTGCCAAAGGACTTCACTCACACAAATTTCTCTGGAGGTCTGATACTGAGTAAAAAAATATCTACTGATATTCCAACAATATTTTAAGCTAATAAGCTTTAAATATGACTATGAGCTTGCTACTGCCCAGCCCGATGCTAATATAGGTGAAACAGCAATGGTCTCCCTTACTCCTATTTTTAAATCAGACAGCTTCCACTAAACCAACAAGGCAAAAACCTCATCCCACTCTATCCAGAAATCCACTCCCTTTATTCTAGACTGTTTTTGTGTTTGGTCAGAAAGCAGAGGGCTTCCCTTGTGGCTCAGTGGATGAGAACCCGTCTGTCAATGCAGGAGACGCAGGTTCGATCCCTGATCCGGGAGGATCCCACATATCACAGAGCAGCTAAACCCATACATCAACGAAGACCTAGCACAGCCAAAAATAAGTAACAGTTTTTAAAAAAAAATTTTTTTAAAAAAAAGAAAGAAAGCAGAGTTATTTGAGCACCAAGACCCTTGTCTTGCTAGACTACCAATCAACAGTTAAGAAGCTTGCTCCCTTGATGACTTTTTCAATGTCCTTTAAAAAATTATTTTTAATATATATTTGGCTGCACTGGGTCTTCATTGTTGTGCACGGGCTTTCTCTAGTTGTGGCGAGCAGAGGCTACACTTTAGTCCATGGTGAATGGGCTTCTCGTTGTGGTGGCTTCTCATTTCCGAGCATGGGCTTTAGGGTGTGCGGGCTCAGTAGTTAGCTGTGACTCTGGGGCTCTAGAGCACAGGCTCAGCAGTTCTGGCACAGGAGCTTAGCTGCTCTGCAACATGTGGAATCTTCCCAGGCCAGGGATCGAACTCATGTCCCCGGCATTGGCAGACAGATTCTCAACCACTGGACCATCGGGGAAGCCCTTCCGATACCCTCTCTATTCAGCTTCCCTTAAGAGACTCACTCACTGTGTGTCAGTGGGGCCCTGTCCTCTAACAGCACTGGAGGCAGGACCGCTTCCAGATGAGTTTCCTCGCTGACAATAGTTCAACAGGCTGGCATTTCCCCTTGCTCGCACTTGGTTTTCTGTTTACTGAATATGCCCATCACCAGCCAGGAGTCTTGCTCTTCCCCTCACTTTAAAGCGGGGTAAACAGAGCCCAGTGAAGCCTCTCTACAGCTACAATGCTGCTGCTGCTTAATCACTCCAGTCGTGTCTGACTCTTTGTGAGCCCATGGAATGCAGCCCACCAGGCTCCTCTGTCCGTGGAATTCTCCAGGCAAGAAGACTGGAGTGTCTTGCCATGCCCTGCTTCAGGCGGACCTCTACAAACCAGGGACTGAACCCGCGTCTCCTGCATTGCAGGCAGATTCCTCACCACTGAGCCCTCATGGAAGTCCCATATACACATATATATGAAGAGCTTTTATGTATCAAATGGCACTCTCGAAAAAGTAAAATGACAAACTGCAGAATGAGACAAAATATTTACAAATCATTCACCTGAGAAACAATCGATACCTAAAGGTATCAGTAATTGCTACAATTTAATAACAAGCAACCCAATTCAAAAATGGGCAAAAGCCCTAAATAAACTTTTTTCAAACAAGATATGTAAATGGCTAATAAGTACATGAAGTAATACTCAACATCACTAGTGGTTAGAAAAATGCAAATCAAAACCACATTAAGATACCACTTCACACCCATTAGTGTGGCTAGAATCAAGAAAATGGAGCATTACACCTGTTAGTGAGGATGCAGTGAAATTAGAAAAGCTTTGTATATTGCTGGTAGGAATGTAAAATGGTACAGCCATTGTGGAAGACAGTTTAATGGGTCCTCAAAAATTAAATATAGAACTAACCCAGCAATTCCACTCACAGGCATATATGCAGAAAAAAATTGAAAACGGGAACTGGAACAGATATCTGTAAATCAATGTGCATGGCAATATTGCTCGCAATAGCCAAAAAGTAAAAGCAACCCAGGTGACCATCCACAGATGAATGGATAAACCAAATGTGGCATATACAATGGAATATAATTAAGCCCTTAAAAGGGACAAAAAGTTGATATATGCTACATGGATGGACCTTGGAAGCATGATCCTTAGCCAGATAAGTCAGGCACAGAAGAACAAATATTGTATGATTCCACTTCTGGGAGGTACCGCAAAGAGGCAAATTCATAGAAAGCAGGATACGAGGTTACCAGCGGCAGGATGAAGGGGAAGGAGGATATACTGCTCAATGGGTACAGAGTATACAAAAGAGATGACGAGGAAGCTCTGAGGATGGACAGTGGTGACTATTCCACCCAGCACTGAACTATATTTAATGACGCTGAACTGCACCACTTACCAACGTTAAAAAGATAAACATTATGTTATAGTCATTTTAACCACAGTTTTTAAAAACATGTTTTAAAAACAAAGTTTCATAAACACCAAGTGATTTGCTCCAAGCCATACAGCTAGTAAGAGGCAAAGCCAACATTCAGTCTCAATTTCTAAATTTCCATGGCAACAAAAGACAGAGTGCATTAGTTGCTCAGCATCAAAACAAAATCTAATTGTTTTGATCTCCTAGGCTCTCTCCAAAAGCTCATCTTCCAAGACCAGTCAAGAAGAAGAGTAATCTATATGGCCCTCAATTTGATATGAAATCCCCAATACCATCAAATACTGTCTACCTTCTGTCTTTAGTCCAGGAAAGTGAGAAAACAGTGCCCCCCACCCCAACAGCCCACTAACCATGACTAACAAAACAGGTTCTGGGGTCTCACACAAATCCTGGCCCCACAATGACCCTGTGACCTGAGGCAGGAGCTTAACTTCAGCTGGGACAGTTTCCTCGTCTGTGAGATACGAATGTCTTCCAAGTATTCAGCCCATGAAGTTATTAAACTGAATTAGTTAGCACGTGCAGAGAAAGCACTTCGAACAGATCTTAGCTTCCACGCCCTTCTCCTCCTCGCCCTCTCCTCTCCCTTCTTTTCCTTCTGCATCATTAGCATTATTATCATGAGAGTCTGCAAATTACCTGTGAAACCGTCATCTTCATGTTACTTTGCCCACTGCAAAGCCAGACATCTCCAAATAAGACATCATGAACTCTCAGGGTGAAGTGGACCCTCCCAAGAGTCTGCCGTGCCATCACTTCATAAGGTCCACCAGGCTTCACTGGATCCAGTACCACCGTCCAGGTGTTCGAGTCTGCCGAAATAATAACAAGGCTCCAAGAAATTAATGAATCAATCCACTAAAATGAAACTGAAGCCCAGAGTCATGCATCAGACTCGCTGGTGGCAATGCCCCGCTTCTGTGATGAACTGGATCCAAAGCTATGAAGACTGGCCAAACTTCAGACATGTCAACAGAAATAACAAAAACAGCAGCGTGGGTCTCATTAATCTGTACCCAATCCTGCCTTACTTTTAACTGAAGCATTTACAAGAAAAATAAATCACCCAGTTATAATCCAAAGTGAGGACAGACAAAAATACACAGAGATTAAAGCACAAGGGAGTTTAATCCAAAAATGCAAGATGGAAATTCTTACTATACCACCCAACTGTCAAAATCAACATAATCATACCCTAATAGATTTACACAGCGCCCCAAAGTAACTTGCAATTATCCAATCAAATGTGAGCACAGGTTAGAGAAAATCATTTATCATCTGAAATTTACTTGATGGTACCAGGGAAGATTCCACATCCCCATCATCAACGCCTCCACCACCTCCCTGCTACATTGCTCTCAGGGATTAAGAACACCAGTGGTTCTCGCTCTTGTATCAATAGTTAAACAGGTGAGTAAGGAAACCGACACATAAAGAAGTAGTAGGAGGCATACAAATTAATCTCTCTTGGAGGAAGATATTTAGACTTGCCTAACTAATTATTTTCACAGAGTTATTTACCAGTCTTAACATTTTCAGACTCAATGAGGGAGATGAAAAGTTTTGCAAGACCCTATTTCAGAAATGCATAGCACATTCCTTAGGAACCACCCCCCCGCCACCTTCCCACCTCTCACCCACTCAAACCACCACCACTGCCAACATCGCACTCAGAAGCTTGAGAAGAGTATCTTCCAAGTGGCAAAATTATGCCCAGGAGAACCAAACCACATGAGCAAAGTTGAAGAAGTAAGAGGGAGAAAACAGACAAGATAGAGAGATGATCATTTTAAAAGAAATATTCTTGGCATAATGTTGAAGAATATGGACTGACTGATAATTTGCGCCCATCAGATCAAGGTCAATTCAAAGAGAAGGAATGGCAAGAACTAGAAATGACGCATCCTAAGGTTATTGTTTGTTGTTGTTGCTGAGTCTACTAAGTCGTGTGCGACTCTTTTGCAACCTTGTGGACTGTAGCCCCCCATACCCCTCTGTCCATGGAATTCTCCAGGCAAAAATACTGGAGGGGTTGCCATTTCCTTCTCCAGGGATCTTTCTGACCCAGGGTTGAACCTGCATCTCCTGGTTCAATCCTGAAACGGTAAAGCATTTACAAGAAAAATAAATCACCCAGTTATAATCCAAAGTGAGGACAGACAAAAATACACAGAGATTAAAGCACAAGGGAGTTTAATCCAAAAATGCAAGATGGAAATTCTTACTATACCACCCAACTGTCAAAATCAACATAATCATACCCTAATAGATTTACACAGCGCCCCAAAGTAACTTGCAATTATCCAATCAAATGTGAGCACAGGTTAGAGAAAATCATTTATCATCTGAAATTTACTTGATGGTACCAGGGAAGATTCCACATCCCCATCATCAACGCCTCCACCACCTCCCTGCTACATTGCTCTCAGGGATTAAGAACACCAGTGGTTCTCGCTCTTGTATCAATAGTTAAACAGGTGAGTAAGGAAACCGACACATAAAGAAGTAGTAGGAGGCATACAAATTAATCTCTCTTGGAGGAAGATATTTAGACTTGCCTAACTAATTATTTTCACAGAGTTATTTACCAGTCTTAACATTTTCAGACTCAATGAGGGAGATGAAAAGTTTTGCAAGACCCTATTTCAGAAATGCATAGCACATTCCTTAGGAACCACCCCCCCGCCACCTTCCCACCTCTCACCCACTCAAACCACCACCACTGCCAACATCGCACTCAGAAGCTTGAGAAGAGTATCTTCCAAGTGGCAAAATTATGCCCAGGAGAACCAAACCACATGAGCAAAGTTGAAGAAGTAAGAGGGAGAAAACAGACAAGATAGAGAGATGATCATTTTAAAAGAAATATTCTTGGCATAATGTTGAAGAATATGGACTGACTGATAATTTGCGCCCATCAGATCAAGGTCAATTCAAAGAGAAGGAATGGCAAGAACTAGAAATGACGCATCCTAAGGTTATTGTTTGTTGTTGTTGCTGAGTCTACTAAGTCGTGTGCGACTCTTTTGCAACCTTGTGGACTGTAGCCCCCCATACCCCTCTGTCCATGGAATTCTCCAGGCAAAAATACTGGAGGGGGTTGCCATTTCCTTCTCCAGGGGATCTTTCTGACCCAGGGTTGAACCTGCATCTCCTGGTTCAATCCTGAAACGGTAAAGCATTGCTCAAAGTTCTGGGAGAGACATCCCAAAGCCTCAGGCAACAGGGAAAGGGCTCACAGTCACCCGCTCTTAGAAGCACAACTGACCAAGTCCGCTACTCCCACCCGCGAGAGGTCAGTTAAGCTCAGGTCCGAATGTTCGCTATTGTTTTTACACCACCAATAGCCACAGACATCAACACACTGAATGCAGAATTCACCTCAAGCAGAAAAATCACTGTTTTGGAAACAGTGGGCAGCGAGTCCAGATTGTGTCGCACAGGTGTGAGGTGCTCCGTATGGCGCTCTCGTCTGAGCAGGCAGACTCTCCAATCTGTGCCAGCCACAGCTTTGCCAAGGTCTTTCCAGGCTTCCTACTCGAGCTGTGCCCTCCTGCCCCGGCCGCTGCTCGTCTGTGACGATGAGGTCAGTTCCTGGAAGACCTGGGACAGGACGCTTTTTGAGTCTTCCACTGCTGTACATGTTCTTCCAAGTCACTGCTGTTCATGAGGTGGCTGCACTTAGTCTCCAGCCAGGTAATTCGGTTGGCGTGGAAAACGGCCTTCACCAAAGCTTCTGAAGGCTCTGCTGCCCAGCAATTAAAAGGCAAAGAAGGAAAGGTAGAGAGTGTTGGGCAAAACACAGCCACACTACTGTACCTCAGCCAGAGGATGCGCTCGCTCTAGAGCCCAGAGCGTCTGAAGAGAACCAGGCCTGGAGTTCTGAGCCTTGTTCCCCAGAACCGCTCCCCCAGGAAACCTCTCAACGTCCTCACAGATGCTGGAGAACATTCTTTGGTTCCAGTTTCTAAGTTCTTCCAGTTTTAGCTCTTTACGCTCCTGCCTCATAAAAGAAAAACCCTAACACGATGAATGTAAAGTTAACTGCCACACAAGGCAGGAGAAACCATCTCTAAATTTGGCTCTGAATTCAAAGAGAAGGAATGGCAAGAACTAGAAATGACGATCCTAAGGTTATTGTTTGTTGTTGTTGCTGAGTCTACTAAGTCGTGTGCGACTCTTTTGCAACCTTGTGGACTGTAGCCCCCATACCCCTCTGTCCATGGAATTCTCCAGGCAAAAATACTGGAGGGGGTTGCCATTTCCTTCTCCAGGGGATCTTTCTGACCCAGGGTTGAACCTGCATCTCCTGGTTCAATCCTGAAACGGTAAAGCATTGCTCAAAGTTCTGGGAGAGACATCCCAAAGCCTCAGGCAACAGGGAAAGGGCTCACAGTCACCCGCTCTTAGAAGCACAACTGACCAAGTCCGCTACTCCCACCCGCGAGAGGTCAGTTAAGCTCAGGTCCGAATGTTCGCTATTGTTTTTACACCACCAATAGCCACAGACATCAACACACTGAATGCAGAATTCACCTCAAGCAGAAAAATCACTGTTTTGGAAACAGTGGGCAGCGAGTCCAGATTGTGTCGCACAGGTGTGAGGTGCTCCGTATGGCGCTCTCGTCTGAGCAGGCAGACTCTCCAATCTGTGCCAGCCACAGCTTTGCCAAGGTCTTTCCAGGCTTCCTACTCGAGCTGTGCCCTCCTGCCCCGGCCGCTGCTCGTCTGTGACGATGAGGTCAGTTCCTGGAAGACCTGGGACAGGACGCTTTTTGAGTCTTCCACTGCTGTACATGTTCTTCCAAGTCACTGCTGTTCATGAGGTGGCTGCACTTAGTCTCCAGCCAGGTAATTCGGTTGGCGTGGAAAACGGCCTTCACCAAAGCTTCTGAAGGCTCTGCTGCCCAGCAATTAAAAGGCAAAGAAGGAAAGGTAGAGAGTGTTGGGCAAAACACAGCCACACTACTGTACCTCAGCCAGAGGATGCGCTCGCTCTAGAGCCCAGAGCGTCTGAAGAGAACCAGGCCTGGAGTTCTGAGCCTTGTTCCCCAGAACCGCTCCCCCAGGAAACCTCTCAACGTCCTCACAGATGCTGGAGAACATTCTTTGGTTCCAGTTTCTAAGTTCTTCCAGTTTTTAGCTCTTTTACGCTCCTGCCTCATAAAAGAAAAACCCTAACACGATGAATGTAAAGTTAACTGCCACACAAGGCAGGAGAAACCATCTCTAGCACAGAGAGGTTATTAATGGTCAAACTGACTCAGAAACAATTGGTTTGAAACAGTGCAGATTTACCCCCACGTGCTGGAGAAGACACTTGAGCCCTTGGACAGAAAGAAGATCAAACTAGTGAATCCTAAAGGAAATCAACCCTGAATATTCACTGGAAGGACCGATGCTGAAGCTGAAGCTGCAATACTTGGCCACCTGATGTGAAGAGACGACTCACTGGAGAAGACCCTGATGCTGGGCAAGACGGAGGGCAGGAGGAGACGGGGGCGACAGAGGAGGAGACGGCTGGCTGGCATCACCGACTCAATGGACATGGGTTTGAGAAACTCCAGGAGACAGTGAAGGACAGGGAAGCCTGGCATGCTGCAGTTCACGGGGTCGCAAAGAGCTGGACACGACTGAGCCACTGAACAGCAAAGTATATAGAAAGGAGAGCAGCCCTTGTGAAGACTGTTCCTTAGACTGAAAGCAAGGGCAGGACGGTTCACAAGGAGAACTGATCCAGCCTTGGCCCATCCACTTAGGACTGGCTGGTTAAAATGGAGCAAACCACAGGCCAGTGAGGTCCAGTTGTAGATTTCAGAAACTGTGTTGACCTACCAAGTCCATTAGGTTGAGTCCCAGTAGTAAAATTGAGAGACCAGCCACAGAAGAGCTCATGTCCGCCACCAGCAGGCTTCTGCTGATTTGGTGGGCTTCCTGAGCAACAGCAGCTCTGGTTCCTTCTCCTAGGCCCCCATCGCTTGCTGTCCTGTAACATCTCTTACCAATCCAGCCCCAGGTTTCTGTAAAGGCTCATTTTTGCTGTAATCAAATGTCTGCTGCCTCCATTCTTTCTTCTTCCATCCAGGAGGACTCACGTTCTTCCTTCATTGGGCTTACTATGTGCCAGGCACCGTACCAAAGAATGGCAGAGAGCAAGCCCCAGTCCTGGGTTATACTGACAAGAAAGCCATTCAGACTGACCAGGGCTCTGTGTTTTCCTGACCAGTGGTCAGTATATCTGCAGGCCTATATGTCACTGTCCTCTTCTCTACATTTTCCAGCCACGGGCATAAAGAACTCTCTCCATGTTCTTTTCATCTCCTGGACCAACCCCCACCTCAAAATGGTAATAAACAAGTCAAAGCAAAAAAAATTAATGTGTCTAGAGACATGATTAGTCATGAAGCGCATCTTGCTTTTTTCCTCTTTGCTATTCACATCAGATGTTAATTATTTTTCGGGTTATTGTGCCAAATCTCAGCAGCCAAGAAGAGAGAAAGGAAAATTATCCAACCACTCTTCCCTTTCTGAGAGGAAAAACCTAGAGCTGGAAGCAGCCCCGAGTCCCCTTTCCCCCACAGAAGCCTGGCCCCTCACCAGCCGCAGCAGGGTCCAGTGGTCTGTGGAAGTAGCTTGGAGGTAAAGAAGGCCTCAGTGCTCACACGGCCCCTCCCGACTTGCATCATTCTGCATAAAGTTCATCTTCACCATCACAAAACATGAGTGTTAAAAAAAAAAAAAAAAAAAAAAAGAGCTTAAACATTTTCCTATCAACAAAACCATCCCCGCAAGTTCCTGAAACTATAGCCTGCTATGGCAGACACAGCCGAAGGTCACCCTGAATAAGTCACACCCTTGTAGAGTCCCTCCCCTCAAGTGCTGGCAAAATGTAGGATTTGCTTCCAATCAACAGAAAATGGCAAAGGGGATAAGATGTCATCTTCACGATTAGATTATATTACAGAGAAAGAATGAAAGGGTTTTACAGATATAATGAAAATCACTAATCAGTGAACTTCAAGTTAATTCAAAGAGAGATTATCCTGGGTGGGTCTGACCTAAAGAAAGCGAGCCCTTTAATTAGGGTCTAGAGGGACTTCCTTGGCAGGCCAGTGGTTAAGACTCTGAACTTCCAATGCAGGGGACAGGGGTTCAATCCCTGGTTGGAGAACTAATCCCATATGCCACATGGCGTGATCAAAAATTAAATAATTACTATAAATAAATAAATAAATAGGGTTTAGAAATCAGAGGTGTGAAGCCACAGAGCTCTGCCATGAATTCTGCAGGCACAGGACAGAACCCTGCCAGCAAGCTAAGAGAGCCCAGAAGTGAATCATTCCCTAGTCAAACCTCTAGATGATAATTCAGCCCAGCCAACACCTTGATTTCAACTTTGTGAAATTCCGAGTAGAGAACCCAGCTAAACAATAGCCAGGTTTCAGACCTACAGAGATAGTAACAGTATCTTGTTTAAAGCATCTATGTTGGTGATAACTTACCACGTGACATAGAAAGCTAGCACAGGTGATTTTTAATTTTCTAAGAGGCTTAGGCTTTTTGTATTTTTCTGTTTACCTCAATCATGATGACACATTCGGGCAGACACACCATTTTATCACCTGCATATGCATCCCCCATGTGTGTCAAAGTGAGAAGACAGAGACCCTTTGCCCCAAGTTCACTCCTTGGCTCTGAAAGAAGCATCATGCATGACAGGCCCAGAGCCTGACCATATTCCCAGCCACCCTCAGGTCTCAATTTTCCCAAAGCTGAAGTGTCAGTCAGCTAGACAAAAATGTTTACATTGTTAAATTCCACTTTTCTGTGGGCACTTATGGGATTATAAGTAATAAGTTAAATATTAACAAAGATGAACAGAGTGACAAATTGAGGTAGCCTGGATGAAAATCCCAGCGTCATCATCAGAATCTAAACAGAAGTCAACCCTTGAGTATGCCTTCTAGTATCTTCTTTGAGAAACATTTTCTTCACTGCCCTGTGAAATTTCCTACGTGCCTATCTCTTTTATTCCAAATAACACTTTATCCATGTTGCTTCATGGGCAGGATAGAGCAAGCTGTCCACTGAAGTTGGTTTGTGAATCTATATAAACTACAGTACCATTCTTTTCTATCAAGAAAGTGTGGAGGGCCTCACAAATAGATCTCCCCATCCCTCAATAACAGTGATCTCTTTTCCTGTGGAATTCCTATCAATAGTCCAGGAATCACTTGGTTCCCTTCAGCTGCTGCTGGACATTTGAACTCCAAGTGACCCATCACTTTTCAGTGGTGCATCTGAAGCATTACTTGAACCTAAACTGCTAAACGGGAAAGGACAGCAGGAGAGAGTTCCTGGACAGTGGACACTACTTTCATTCTTCTTTGTATTCTCTAGGGTTTATAGCTCAGTGTTTTATATACAATAAACCCTCAGTTGATGTTTACAGAATTGAACTCAAGTTAAATGAGTAGGTTCACTACCACTGGAAAGAAGGAGAGAGGCCCATCTCCTAACTGTTGCCTTTTACGCCTTCCTGTCACCACCTACCCTCCTGCCTGCAGCAGCCATGAGTGGGGGAAAAAATCGAAAAATCAAGCATAAGAACATTTTCAAAACTGAAACGCTATCTATTGTGTGCTTCCTCTATTTCTACAGTACTGCACAGTCTCTGTCTCCTAAGCATTTAGTAAGGTTAATTACTGGCACTGAAGAAATAAATATTTTTTAAACTATAACATTTCTTGAGACTTCCTGGTGGTTTGGTGATTGAAACTCTGTGCTTCCAATTGAGGGGTGCAGGTTCAATCCCTGGGTGGGAGACTAAAATGCCACATGCTGTGAGGCAGGTCAAAATAAGTTTTAATAAATTTTACAAAGAACTAAAAATTAATTAAAATTTAAAACAATTACAACTAATTAAAATTAACTGAAAAATAATCCTGATCCAGAGATCAAACCTACATCTCCTGCCTCTCAACCACTGAGGCACCTGGAAAGCCAAAGACTAATTGAACTACATCAGTTCTTTAGAGCTCTATCAGTGTCATTTTACTCAGAGTACCACTACCTGTACTCCATATTGCTTTTTTTTTTCCTTTTTTTAATTTTGGTCTCTCTTATTGGTTTTTTACTTATTTATTTTCATCCATGTTTATTCTCTGGCCTGTATGGGCCTCCCGTGCAGTGGCCTCTTCCGTGCAGACCACCAGCTCTGGGTGCATGTGCTCCAGAGTGCCGGCACGTAATTGAACACACTGGTCCAGCCGCTCCACAGTACGTGGGATCTTCCCGGGCCAAGGATCGAACCAGTGCCCCTTGCACTGAAAGGCGGACTTTTTACCCACTGGACCACCAGGGAAGCCCATATTGCTTATTTTTGAGGTGACACAGCACAAAAAGAAAGCACTGCAGCTCTCCCAAAGTCTTCATTTTCACTATATCCTACAAGTCACAATAGCATTTAAATCTAACAGAGAACATACCTCAATCAACTTAAGCTTCCCTTCAGGTCTCTGAATTTCAGCCAATGAGCTTCTTCCTTTAAAAAATCTTGTTAAAACCCAAGAACCAGAAGCACCTACTTTGTATCTATGCCTAATATTAACTACTTTTGAATGTTTGTTGAATGGAAATGAATTATTTATTTATTTATGGCTGTGCTGGATCTTTGCGGCTGGTCAGGTTTTCTCTGGTGGTGGCAAATGGAGGCTACTGCCCAGCTGTGGTTCTCAGGCTTCTCACTGTGGTGGCTTCTCTTGTTGCAGAGCACGGGCTCTAGGGCACAGGCTCAACAGTTTTGGTGCATGGACTTAGTTGCTCCATCACATGTGGGATCTTCTCTGATCAGGAACTGAACCCATTTCCTGCACTGACAGGCAGATTCTTCACCACTGAGCCACCAGCGAAGGCCTTGGAAATGAATTATTAAAAGTCTACACCAGCATCTGGATCACTCTGGACTGGATACTGGTCCTGTACACTGACAAAACCAGTCAGGTGATCTTTGTTTTCAGGGGCCAATAGAACTTTCACAAGCTTCACTATCAGAGGAATATTCAGGTCCTCTCACAAACAACCAACCCCCACATTAACACCGCCCGCCCCAGAGAAGCCTCCTCACCTGTCTCTTACCTCAACATCCCACAACTAGCTGTGGAGTGACTGCTAAGACATAATGAAACCAAGTTTGCACTTGATCCGACCATGAGCCCGCCTTCCCGCATCCAGGACCTTCAAGCTCCCCCACACGCGACCTGGTACCTCTTTATCACTTCCAGGCAGAGACCCCTCTGTACGAACTCTTGGCTCCTGAAGCCTGCTAGCTGCTCATTCTCACCTTCTTGACCATCCTCACAGCCACTCTCTGTGGTCAAGCCTTCCCTGTCTGTCGCCTGAATATCTTAACAGCCTGCTAGCAGGTCCCACCACCTCTTCCATCCATCTCCAAGCCTTCTTTCACTGTGGCGCCGGAGCAAGCTTTCTAAAACACAGATTTCATTGTGTTCTTTTGCCACTTAAAATCCATATATCCAAAGTAGAGTACATGCTCCCCGGCAATGACAAACAGGCCTCCTTCCATTGCCAGCCTTCCCTCCCGCCATCGGCCGCCAGCCATGCACCCCCCTGGCCCAGACCACCCTGCCCGTCACTCCTCTAGCGACCCGGGCCCACTCGTGCCTCCACGCCTTTGCCCAGGTTGCTCCCTCTGCTCGGTCTGCTCTACTCATCTTCCAAAACAAGCCTAAGACTAAGCTAACTATCCCTCCTGGGCACTCCCATAGCCCGCTACGCTTCCCCACCATGACACGCACTTCACTGTAACTGATTATTACATTTCTATCTCCGCCCCTAACCCCCAAGCCTCATCAGGGGCGATCACATTTGTTTTGTTCATCAATGGATAACCAGTGCCTAGCCTTGTATCTGACATCTAGCAGCCACTTAGCAAATAGCTGAACGTCAGACTAAATAATACAATAGTAATAATGGTAGCAATAACAATGCTGTTGTTTAATCACTAAGGCATGTCTGACTCTTTGCAACCTCAAGGACTGCAGCCCTCCAGACTCCTCCGTCCATGGCATTTCTTAGGCAAAAATACTGGAGTGAGTCGCCATTTCCTTCTCCAGGGGATCTTCCCAACCCAGAGATCGAACCTGCATCTCCTGCTTGGCGAGCGGATTCTTCACCACTGAGCCACCTGGGGGAAGCCCAGCAATAAAAACCACTGACACTTATTCCCTACTTATTATGTGCCAGGTACTGTTCTAAGTACTTGATACATGTTAATTCACTTAATCCCCACAACAATCCTAAATTTTTTTTTTTTAAAGATTTATTTATTTATTTATTTTGGGCAGGGGTCAGGTTGGGGAGGGAGGGGAGCGAGCGGGCGGGCCACTTCTATTGGTCTTTCATTTCTCTATTTTCATCTGTCTTTGTTCTTTGGCTCCTGTGGGCCTCCCATCGCGGTGGCGCCTGTCGCTCCAGAGCTCCGGCTCTGGGCACATGCGCTCCAGAGCTCTGGCTGGGTAATTGGACACACCGGTCCAGCCGCTCCGCGGCACGTGGGATCTTCCCAGGCCAGGGATCGAACCGGCGCCCCTTGCACTGCAAGGCGGTGTCCTTACCCACTGGACCACCAGGGGAAGCCCCTAAATACTATTTTTTATCACTGCTTTAAAATAAAGAAAATGTGACACAGAGATATTAAATTACACGCCCAAGGGCATACAGTTATTAAACAACAGTCAGGATCTGAACAGGATGGTGTGTTCCAGAGTTTATGTTCCTAATCTTCCTCCATACGATGACCTCT
This sequence comes from Tragulus kanchil, assembly GCA_022376925.1. Classification (NCBI taxonomy): domain Eukaryota; kingdom Metazoa; phylum Chordata; class Mammalia; order Artiodactyla; family Tragulidae; genus Tragulus; species Tragulus kanchil. The sequence continues at coordinate 153,878,478 of JAIOJX010000006.1, forward strand.
CCTTTCCATATGATTCAGTTCAAATGTCACTCTCAGTGGAAACCTTCCCTCACCATCCGGTCTGAGGGAGATGTTTCTCTTCCTCATCCCACGACGCTCATAGCCACCTCCATCAGCACGGACTACAATGCACTATGTGGCTTGGTATCTATTCCCATTATTGCTTGAGGACAGCGACTTTGACTTGCTCTTATTTTCCTTTGTATCTTCAGTACACATGGTAAATACTCAAGTGACTTTTTTGGATGGATGGATGGATGGATGGATGACTAACTTGAGCTGGACTCCGAGCACGCGTTTTCAGATCGTCCAGCAGGTGGCAGAAGACAACAAAAGCTGAACAGAGGCTGGCCTACCTTACCTTTCACCCTGGTCACTTTCTTCATGAAGGCTTCCTGATCTCGCCACAGCGTCACGGTCACTGTGGCTCCGGGAGTGCCGTAGCCCCAGATCACTGCCCCTGCCGGCTCCTTCTGCAGTACCATGTAGTTGTCGATGTAGGAAGCGAAGCGAAAACCAACATCTGAAAAACGGAGCAAACATTTAGAGGAGCATCAGTGGAGAGATTCAGCACCAAACTGACTCACTCCGGTTAAACGGCAAGGAACACACAATCTTCATACACGAGAATTCGAAGTTACCCAGTCCTTTTAATTTTCCGAAACTAGATCTTAGTCCTCCGAATTAGGTAAGTGGCATAACAAGGACAGTTTCCGGCAGCACGCGCTGTAGAGCAAGATGACCAATAAGGACAATTCAAAGAGCCTAGGGCAACCCACTTAATACACGCCTCCTCCCCTTCAAAGCTCTCCTGTTCCTCTGCTCTCAGGCCTGGCCCTAATGCTCGACTCCCTCCACTCACCCATCCCCCTGCCCATCACCAACATGCTCTTTTTACGCACCTCACAGATTGTATTTATGAGAAAAATGAACCACTTCCCTTCCTTACTTGCCATGACCATGCACACTCCTCACAGCTGGCAATACAGAGGCTGTCTCTTGTCAACGCATCCCTTTCTGATCTTTTTCTCCACTTTCTATCTCCCCCTTTCCAGCCTCTCAGAGTCTATCTCCCTCAAATAATTCTCCTGATCATGTTTTTTGACAATCCACTTAAAATTGTAAATAAACCTTTATGAATATCTGTGACAAGTCTGCTTCCTTCTAAGGCAAATTCAGATCAATGAAGACACAAAAAGTAGTCAATGAGAGAGAGAAGGTCAAAGTGTCTGAACCAAAGGTCTTTCCTTGGAATTCACTCATTTTGCAAATTACATCATACGAAAAGAGAGCATTTGAAACTGTGGATTCTATTCCAGACAGCCACTAACAAGGCTGAATAAGAATTCACTTTAACGAGATCATTCCTATTTTTAGCCTCCAGTCTATATCGAAGTATTTTATTAAAAACAAGCATCTAACCAAATTACCTCGGTGAATTTCTCATCAAACCTTAATAAGGAAACAACAACAAAGAAACCTTTTAAGTGACTCCCTGTTTTTTCATACAGATGAAACAGACCAAGACCAACTAGAAGAAAGTAATTAACAAAATTACAATTTTTTCAAGAGTTTTAAACAAAAATGATAGGCAGGAAAGTGAATCAGAACTGACAAAGCTGACGTTTTTCTCCCGGAAGCTCCAAATGATGACAGACCCGCAGGCTATACTTAACAGAGCAACAGAGCTAATGGGTCTCCAGCACCAAACTGACTCACTCCGGTTAAACGGCAAGGAACACACAATCTTCATACACGAGAATTCAAGTTACCCAGTCCTTTTAATTTTCCGAAACTAGATCTTAGTCCTCCGAATTAGGTAAGTGGCATAACAAGGACATTTTCCCGGGCAGCACGCGCTGTAGAGCAAGATGACCAATAAGGACAATTCAAAGAGCCTAGGGCAACCCACTTAATACACGCCTCCTCCCCTTCAAAGCTCTCCTGTTCCTCTGCTCTCAGGCCTGGCCCTAATGCTCGACTCCCTCCACTCACCCATCCCCCTGCCCATCACCAACATGCTCTTTTTACGCACCTCACAGATTGTATTTATGAGAAAAATGAACCACTTCCCTTCCTTACTTGCCATGACCATGCACACTCCTCACAGCTGGCAATACAGAGGCTGTCTCTTGTCAACGCATCCCTTTCTGATCTTTTTCTCCACTTTCTATCTCCCCCTTTCCAGCCTCTCAGAGTCTATCTCCCTCAAATAATTCTCCTGATCATGTTTTTTGACAATCCACTTAAAATTGTAAATAAACCTTTATGAATATCTGTGACAAGTCTGCTTCCTTCTAAGGCAAATTCAGATCAATGAAGACACAAAAAGTAGTCAATGAGAGAGAGAAGGTCAAAGTGTCTGAACCAAAGGTCTTTCCTTGGAATTCACTCATTTTGCAAATTACATCATACGAAAAGAGAGCATTTGAAACTGTGGATTCTATTCCAGACAGCCACTAACAAGGCTGAATAAGAATTCACTTTAACGAGATCATTCCTATTTTTAGCCTCCAGTCTATATCGAAGTATTTTATTAAAAACAAGCATCTAACCAAATTACCTCGGTGAATTTCTCATCAAACCTTAATAAGGAAACAACAACAAAGAAACCTTTTAAGTGACTCCCTGTTTTTTCATACAGATGAAACAGACCAAGACCAACTAGAAGAAAGTAATTAACAAAATTACAATTTTTTCAAGAGTTTTAAACAAAAATGATAGGCAGGAAAGTGAATCAGAACTGACAAAGCTGACGTTTTTCTCCCGGAAGCTCCAAATGATGACAGACCCGCAGGCTATACTTAACAGAGCAACAGAGCTAATGGGTCTCCTGCACAGACGTGGTGGCCTGCTTGTCCTGCGTAACAGCCCAGTCTCCAGACAGCCTCAGCTCTCTCTCAGGAGTTTGTTCCATCATAAAACCTACATGGCAATCAAAAGATCACCCAGAAGACCCACGGGGTTGGAGATGCACGGCTACCAGGAGCAAAACGCTCTGAGAAGAAACGACACCAGTCTAGCACTGCCTAAGCACTGTGCGCAGCCTGCTGGGAGGACGGGAAGGGAAGAGGCACCTGTGCGGGAAGGCCTGGGCTTTGGTAAGTGCTTCAAAAGAAAGAAAACCTGAAAACCCAAGGCCTAAGGGCTGAGCAGCAAGAGGAGTGGATTAGAAACAGATTGAAGAAAACTGGCTGCTGCAGGTGTTGTTGTCACTGTTGTTTAGTTGCTCAGTCATGTCCAACTCCTGACCTATAGCCTGCCAGGCTCCTCTGTCCGTGGAATTTCCCAGGCAGGAGTGCTGGAGGGGGCTGGCTGCAGGTGTGAGCCCATGGAAGTCAGGGGTTCTGGATACAGGCAGCCACCTTCTCAAATGTTAGGGGAAAATACCTTCCCCCAGTTAAGTCTGTTCGAACACACACATTCACAGAAACTCTTTGTGAGTGACTTGATGCTAAATTAAAGCATGCTAGAGATGGAAAGAATCTTTTACACCCTGGGGTTTAATCATGTGATTTACTGATCAGCAGCCTGAGACCCAAGTAGATCAGATAATTGTTTTTAAACAGCTTGCACATTAATTATATCAACAAATATTTAAAGGTGCCTACTATGTGTCAGGCACAATGTTAGGCACTGAGGACATGACGGGGAAGCTTTTTAGAAAGGCAGACAAAGCGCCTTGCCAGCAGGGAGCTCACATTCGAGTGGGAGCTCACCTGTGAAAGGCAGAGAGCCAAACACATTACAGATGTTAAACTTCTTTGCCCTCAAATCACACAGGTCGTTTAGGACAGGACAAGAAATCAAGCCACCTGATTCCAAAGTTACTGCAGTTTCTACTCTGCCACAGTTAGATACTGTAGTAAATCAAAGTCACGTGCCTTAGAAGGTTCGTGCTGATAAAGCTCACAGTCCAAGCCGGCAACAGCGACACAGCGGGACATTACCAAGGACAGAGCAATGGACGAAACAGGACAAGAAAGGTGGTGGACCTGATCACCATTTTCTTCAAATACAAGACACTTCACATTTGAAACTGTGTTTTTAGGTCTTCGATTCTTTCTTCATTTGGGTGTCAGAGTAGAAAAACAGGAATTAGTGTTCTGGGAAGTTAAAAGTATGCATTTAAAGCTGACTGACAACATTAGGACAGAGGTTACCTCCGGTGAAGAGCTGGGAGATCCCCTGGGGAGGACTATCCATGAAGTCTCGGGAAAACATCATTATTTAAGTTCTTAAATTGTATGTAAAGCCCTTAGGTGTTCATCTGATTGTTTCACTGCTATATCATTTGTGTCCATTTCAAATATCACGTGACAAACGTGGGAACAGGGGGAATGAGTTGAAGGAAAGAAGTCAGGATACGCAATCAAATAAGAAGAAAATTTAGAGCATCAGCGACTAAAAGAATAAAGTCATTGTTAAGGAAGGTGATGTAACAATAGGACCCAAAGGCAATGATAAATAAATACTGATGTTAAAGTTAATAGCCTTTAACATAAAAACTAATAAAATACTGGCCCTCATTCCCTTCTCCCCACTTCATATACTGGCCTCAAAGGTCACGGTATGGGGACGAGTCAAGAAATGACACATAGAGAACTAGTTTATGCCCTTGTTAATGAATGACTGGCCTCTGGGTACAGCCTAGATCAGATAATTGTTTTTAAACAGCTTGCACATTAATTATATCAACAAATATTTAAAGGTGCCTACTATGTGTCAGGCACAATGTTAGGCACTGAGCATATGACGGGGAAGCTTTTTAAAAAGGCAGACAAAGTGCCTTGCCAGCAGGGAGCTCACATTCGAGTGGGAGCTCACCTGTGAAAGGCAGAGAGCCAAACACATTACAGATGTTAAACTTCTCTGCCCTCAAATCACACAGGTTGTTTAGGACAGGACAAGAAATCAAGCCACCTGATTCCAAAGTTACTGCAGTTTCTACTCTGCCACAGTTAGATACTGGTGGTAAGTCAAAGTCACGTGCCTTAGAAGGCTTGTGCTGACAAAGCTCACAGGCCAAGCCGGCAACAGCGACACAGCGGGACATTACCAAGGACAGAGCAATGGACAAAACAGGACAAGAAAGGTGGTGGACCTGATCACCATTTTCTTCAAATACAAGATACTTCACATTTGAAACTATGTTTTTAGGTCTTCGATTCTTTCTTCATTTGGGTGTCAGAGTGGAAAAACAGGAATTAGTGTTCTGGGAAGTTAAAAGTATGCATTTAAAGCTGACTGACAACATTAGGACAGAGGTTACCTCCGGTGAAGAGCTGGGAGATCCCCTGGGGAGGACTATCCATGAAGTCTCGGGAAAACATCATTATTTAAGTTCTTAAATTGTGTGTAAAGCCCTTAGGTGTTCATTTGATTGTTTCACTGCTATATCATTTGTGTCCATTTCAAATATCACGTGACAAACGTGGGAACAGGGGGAATGAGTTGAAGGAAAGAAGTCAGGATATGCAATCAAATAAGAAGAAAATTTAGAGCATCAGCGACTAAAAGAATAAAGTCATTGTTAAGGAAGGCGATGTAACAATAGGACCCAAAGGCAATGATAAATAAATACTGATGTTAAAGTTAATAGCCTTTAACATAAAAACTAATAAAATGCTGGCCCTCATTCCCTTCTCCCCACTTCATATACTGGACTCATAGATCACGGTATGGGGACGAGTCAAGAAATGACACATAGAGAACTAGTTTATGCCCTTGTTAAACCCTGGAAAGCCCTCCTGAGCTGCAGTTGTCTGCATCTGGGTACTCGGCGGCCGCTTAGGTGCAGCTGCGGCACTCCTTTCTCTGCATCCCGTCTGTCCTCTCACCTCAACTTTCTTTTCTGTGACCCGACGTCCAGTCCAGAGTATTCAAACGACACGATGTGACCCGGCCAAGAGTCAACCTGAGCCATCCTCCTCCCCAGCGCCGCCTCTATCATCCCACCACCAATATCTGCCAGCTGCCTCGGGAATCAAAGCTGAGCCTTAAATACTCAGAGCTGCTGTGGCGTCTGTCTTAGCCCCTCATCATCACTTGAACTAGTAAAATTTAATTCCCCCAAGGAACCCAGCCTGGGGTAAACCCTCCCCAAGGGTACCACTGGATGACTCAGTCACCAGTTTCCAAATACTATTTAACTAGCTTCGCCCCCTTCCCTTCGAGCTCCCCTGCAGTTATTCAAAGACCCTGAGGGCCTCGGTCTGGGCACCTTGGGGTCTCCCCTCCTGAAATAAACCCAACGCTCCCGCTGCCCTACGCGCAGCGTCATAAGGGCGGTGGAGGGGAGCAGAGGAAAAGCACAGGCCGGGGTTTCTGCCCAGCAGACACCTGCCACCGAGGCCAGGGTCGCAGAACCTGGCCTCCCGACCCCAGGATTCTTCCTGGACCGCGAAAAGGCGGCGCCGGAAGAGGCCTCGCGCAGGACGCGGGACCTCGGGGTGCGCGCCAGCAGACGGACGGGCAGGTGTCGGGCTGAGCCTGGCCGCCTCACCTGCACTTGCGGGGGCCGGCAGGAGTAACCGCAGCGCCAGACCAAAGACAAATCTTAGAGCGAGCATGTTGGCGGAGAGCCGTCTCCGCCGCGCAGGCCCCGAGGCTTGCACGCCAGCGAGGGCGGGGCCGAGGGCGGGGCGTGCGCGGGCCGGAAAGGGCCTGACTCCGCCCACCCCAGCCTCTGTCCGCGAAGCCGTCCGCGGCGCCGGGCGGGCCCGTGCCTCTCTTCGGCCGCCGTAGTCGAATGGGGCGGGGAATAAACGGTTTCCCGGCAACGAGAATAAACAACACGAAACGGCGGCTCCATCTCTGAGAGAACGAAGAGGTGAGACGGTTTACCCCCCTCTCCTCTCCAGAATCGAGACCTCGCCTTTGCCTTCGCCTCCCGCGTTTTCTCAGGATCCCCGCCGCAGTCTGGACGCCGAGGTCAGACTGGGCCCCCGGCGGCCCGTGTTGCGAGCCTCGAAGGCCCAGACCCCCGACGCCCCTCCTCCCCAGCGCCGCCCCTATCATCCCACCACCAATATCTGCCAGCTGCCTCGGGAATCAAAGCTGAGCCTTAAATACTCGGAGCTGCTGAGGCGTCTGTCTTAGGCCCTCATCATCACTTGAACTAGTAAAATTTAATTCCCCCAAGGAACCCAGCCTGGGGTAAACCCTCCCCAAGGGTACCACTGGATGACTCAGTCACCAGTTTCCAAATACTATTTAACTAGCTTCGCCCCCTTCCCTTCGAGTTCCCCTGCAGTTATTCAAAGACCCTGAGGGCCTCGGTCTGGGCACCTTGGGGGTCTCCCCTCCTGAAATAAACCCAACGCTCCCGCTGCCCTACGCGCAGCGTCATAAGGGCGGTGGAGGGGAGCAGAGGAAAAGCACAGGCCGGAGTTTCTGCCCCCCAGCAGACACCTGCCACCGAGGCCAGGGCCGCAGAACCTGGCCTCCCGACCCCAGGATTCTTCCTGGACCGCGAAAAGGCGGCGCCGGAAGCGGCCTCGCGCAGGACGCGGGACCTCGGGGTGCGCGCCAGCAGACGGACGGGCAGGTGTCGGGCTGAGCCTGGCCGCCTCACCTGCACTTGCGGGGGCCGGCAGGAGTAACCGCAGCGCCAGACCAAAGACAAATCTTAGAGCGAGCATGTTGGCGGAGAGCCGTCTCCGCCGCGCAGGCCCCGAGGCTTGCACGCCAGCGAGGGCGGGGCCGAGGGCGGGGCGTGCGCGGGCCGGAAAGGGCCTGACTCCGCCCACCCCAGCCTCTGTCCGCGAAGCCGTCCGCGGCGCCGGGCGGGCCCGTGCCTCTCTTCGGCCGCCGTAGTCGAATGGGGCGGGGAATAAACGGTTTCCCGGCAACGAGAATAAACAACACGAAACGGCGGCTCCATCTCTGAGAGAACGAAGAGGTGAGACGGTTTACCCCCCTCTCCTCTCCAGAATCGAGACCTCGCCTTTGCCTTCGCCTCCCGCGTTTTCTCAGGATCCCCGCCGCAGTCTGGACGCCGAGGTCAGACTGGGCCCCCGGCGGCCCGTGTTGCGAGCCTCGAAGGCCCAGACCCCCGACGCCCCGCCCCAGACCCGTGGACCCCCTCGATCGCAGGATCGCCTCCTTTTCATAAACAATAATTCAGTGCCCCATCTCCTGTTTGCTCAAAAGAAGAAGAAGGAAAACGTCTATAGATTCGGCCTCCTTAAGACTCTGGTCCCCACTGAGACCCCTGCCACCGCTTCCGGCCTTAGTTGGCAGGGACACGAGCAGGCCAGGCCCCTGAGTGCAGTTTGCAGAGCCCGTAGCCCAGGCCTCTGCTTAGCAGCTATCTTCATCTGGCCCTTGTGTTCTAAGACCGGAAGAGAAGACTAAGAGAGAGAAAACCAAAAATGTGAGGGTCCTCAAACTTGGGAGGCTGGAATTACCAAATCGTGACCTTGCCCCCAGCCCCTTCGCCCCCACTGCCCCTTCCACAGTAGAGAGACGCTCCGACCAGGCATCCTAGGTTATACTTAAGAACTGGAAGCCTAGCACGACTAAGTATGAAACATTCATTCGACAAATTAATTTCAATGACTAGTTCTTTTTTTTTTTTTAAGACCGTATACAGGGTTTTTTTTCCCCTCAATTTAAGATGAGTTTTTAACAATCATTCTCTAAACGCCTGTGGAATAGGAAAAACTAGCATTATAAAGACACAGACAAAGGGAGAGAGAGGAGAAAGTACTTAATATTATAGTGAAAATCTGTGATTTTTGTAATTTTTAAAATTTATTTATTTTTTAATTGAAGGATAATTGCTTTACAGAATTTTGTTGTTTTCTGCCAAATATCAACATGAAGTAGCCATAAGTATATATATATATATGTCCCCTCCCTCTTGAACCTCCCCATCTCTCTCCCCATCCCTAGGTTGTTACAAAGCCCCAGTTTGAGTTCCCTGAGTCATACAGCAAATGCCCATTGGCTATCTATTTTACATATGGTAATGTAAGTTTCCATGTTATTATTTCCATACCTCTCACTCTGATTTTTGTAATTTTTAGAAATGATTTCACCTATTACATATTTTTAGTGTTCTAATACTGGAAAATTTCAAGATTCTTTGGAAGAGATGGACAGACTTAGGTTGTGCTGCGGGGGAACAATTGCAGTCCATAAATTTGGGGTCTTGACAATAATTTGTTTTTGTAGTAGTGATTGTCTGAGTGAAATCAGACAAATTTAAAAAGCGTACTCTTTCATGCATCTCTAGGTACAGTAGGCAATTACTCCCAAGGAGATGTCGATTCCATTTTCCAACACACACTACCGAATTCCACAAGGATTTGGAAATCTTCTTGAAGGACTCACACGCGAGATTCTGAGGGAGCAACCGGACAATATACCAGCTTTTGCAGCAGCGTATTTTGAAAATCTTTTGGAGAAAAGAGAGAGTAAGCTTTTTTAAAAAAAATAGATTTTTTTTTAAATAAGAGATTGTTTGATTATGGTGAGACTTGCTTAAGACCATCCCCATTCCACAGAAAGCCCTTATGAGGCAGGGAGCTTCAACTACCAGTTGTTATTTGAAACAGCATGTGCCTTTGGGGACCTCCCTGGTGACTACTCGTGGTAAAGTACACACCTGGTAATGCAGGAGACTTAAAAGACATGGGTTCCATCCTTGGGTTGGAAAATCCACTGGAGGAAGGCATGACAGCCCACTCCAGTATTCTTGCATCCCATGGAGGGAGGAGCCTGGCAGGCTAGGGTTGCAAAGAGTGGACTGGAACGACTTAGCACACACACACGTATCTTTTTGACAGGCTCTCTTAAATCACATTATTTCACGTTATTGAAGATTACTGTTTGTCACCGACAACTTCTTTGTATATCTCATGGACACGTTGGTTAGAAGGGGAGCTCAGGAAAACACCCAGCCTAGCTATTCTTCTATTCTTCCTGGGAGGAGAGTTGGTGGTTTTCTTTACATTTTGACTCTCCTTACTTGAAAGTATTACTAAGTGTTGCAAAAGAATAAATAATTTTATACTCCTAAAATTAAATAAGTTGGTATTCAAAGGGGTATATGAAATTGTTCCTCAGTAAAGGTACAGAGAAGAACGGTTTTGAATGGTGACCTTTTAGCTTGGGAAGGTGATTGATACTCTTTTTATGTATTTCTGAAGTCCCATCCTGTCCAGAGATTTAAGATTCATGCTAACTCTTTGGTTGAGAGCCAAAGCAGAGTTTCTTCACTTTCATAAATAAAATTTCCAAATCCCCAGCCTTGAAGGTTCCTGACTAGCAAGTGGGATTACAGCTATAAGTTTCTATTGAAAACCCTGACTAGGACAACCATTTTGTTTAAGCTGTTATCATTGCTTTTGATAACAGTATTCCAGCAGAGTAGTGCAAGTGACCCAGGTGGCTCAGTGGTAAAGAATCTGCCTACTGATGCAGGAGACCCAGCTCACTCCCTGTATCGGAAAGATGCCCTGGCGGAGGGCATGGCAACCCACTCCAGTATTCTTGCCTAGGAAGTCCCGTGGGCAGAGGAGCCTGGCGGGCTACAGTCCATGGGGTTGCAGAGCCAAACACAATTTAGCGACTAAACAGCAAATGAAAGAATTAGTGGGCTTCCCTGGTGGCTCAGTAGGTAGAGAGTCCACCTTGCAGTGCAAAGGACACGGGTTCGATACATGGCACGGGACAAGCCCACGTGCTGTGGAGCGGACCAGTGTGTCCAATTATGAGCCAGCAAGAGGCCACTGCAATGGGAGGCCCACACAAGCCAAAGAATTAAGATGGATGAAAATAAGTAAATGAAGGACCAATAAAAGAGACCAAAGTTATTTTTTTTTAATAAAAAAAAAAAAAAGTAGTAACAGCAAACAAACATTTCCTTTTTTTCTTTAATTTTTTGGCCTCTTTTATTGATTTTTTAATCCATTTATTTTCATCCATCTTTATTCTTTGGCCTGTGTGGGCCTCCCATTGCAGTGGCCTCTCTCGTCATAGAGCACTGGCTCTGGGCACTTGCACTCCAGAGCACTGGCTTGTAATTGGACACACTGGTCCAGCCGCTCCATGGCACGTGGGATCTTCCTGGGCCAGGGATCGAACTGGTGCCCCTTGCACTGCAAGGCAGACTCTGTATCCACTGGACCACCAGGGAAGCCTATAAGCATGCCACTTTAATGGTTTTACAGAGAGAGGAAACTTAGCATGAGGCTTGAATTGAAACAAAACCCATACACACATATAACTCCACCCTCTTCTCCTCTTTGTTCTACCCTAACAGAGCTCAAAATCTGCCAGTTTCCTGAATTGCTGGTCTTTTCCATTTCCGGCCTGTGTAAATATTTGTTACCCAATCTGAAACTTAAATGTCACTAAAAAAACCAAAAAATATATTATTAAGAGAAATCCAGAGTTAGGCAGTGAATTGCAATGAACATTAATTTTTTATAAGATTAATTTTACAAACTCACAACTAAAAAAGACTTTGTTATTTAAATTTTAAACCTCAGAAACACCCCAAAAGTCGTTGTTATTTAACTTCAGACCTCAGAAACATCCCATTACAAAAAACGTGATTCATTTGTTGCCAGATCATGATAATTAAAGCAACTGGTGATTCAGATTAATCGTCTTAGAATACAAACTTTCTAACTAATATAAAATGGGTAAAACTTATAAATAAATACCACACCCATTTCCACTCACGTAAACAAGGTGAATTATCCAACTGATACAAGGATCTGCATTTAGTCTTTCCAAATAGACAGAATACTCTAGCCTAGTCTCTCACACAGTGCAACAATTCCCTTGCCAGCATTTCTCATAGGTAATTACTCAGCTTAATCTTGATTTTCTGTGACAGAAAATGTTTTAGTATATGATATAAGTGATATCTCAAAGCTCTAGGGAAAAGGTGGGCTTTTATTAAATGATCTTGAGTTAAAAAAGTAAAAAGATTAAATTGGATCTATTTCTTACATCATATACTAGGATAAAGTTCCAAATTTATCATATTTAACTATCTTACAGGGCTTGCCTGGTGGTCCAGTGGGTAAGGACACTGCCTTGCAGTGCAAGGGGTGCCGGTTCGATCCCTGGCCTGGGAAGATCCCACTTGCCACAGAGCGGCTGGACCGATGTGTCCAAAAGCTCTGGAGCACATGCACCCAGAGCCGGTGCTCTGCAGTGAGAGAGGCGCTGCGATGGGAGGCCCACACAGGCCAAAGAACAAAGATGAATGAAAATAGACGAATGAAAGACCAATAGAAGTGGCCTGCCTGCTCCCCTCCCTCCCCACCCCACCCCCACCTAAATAAATAAATCTTTAAAACAAACAAACACAAACAAAAATGGAATGATGCTATAGAGTGATCTTCAGGGCATCTTAGGTGAAAAAAGTAAGGTAGAAAAAATATAGTTAGTATGCTGCCAATTATCTAACAAAGAGGTATTGATATGAATTCATAACTGTTCACTTATATTATTAAGAGAAATCCAGAGTTAGGCAGTGAATTGCAATGAACATTAATTTTTTATAAGATTAATTTTACAAACTCACAACTAAAAAAGACTTTGTTATTTAAATTTTAAACCTCAGAAACACCCCAAAAGTCGTTGTTATTTAACTTCAGACCTCAGAAACATCCCATTACAAAAAACGTGATTCATTTGTTGCCAGATCATGATAATTAAAGCAACTGGTGATTCAGATTAATCGTCTTAGAATACAAACTTTCTAACTAATATAAAATGGGTAAAACTTATAAATAAATACCACACCCATTTCCACTCACGTAAACAAGGTGAATTATCCAACTGATACAAGGATCTGCATTTAGTCTTTCCAAATAGACAGAATACTCTAGCCTAGTCTCTCACACAGTGCAACAATTCCCTTGCCAGCATTTCTCATAGGTAATTACTCAGCTTAATCTTGATTTTCTGTGACAGAAAATGTTTTAGTATATGATATAAGTGATATCTCAAAGCTCTAGGGAAAAGGTGGGCTTTTATTAAATGATCTTGAGATAAAAAAGTAAAAAGATTAAATTGGATCTATTTCTTACATCATATACTAGGATAAAGTTCCAAATTTATCATATTTAACTATCTTACAGGGCTTGCCTGGTGGTCCAGTGGGTAAGGACACTGCCTTGCAGTGCAAGGGGTGCCGGTTCGATCCCTGGCCTGGGAAGATCCCACTTGCCACAGAGCGGCTGGACCGATGTGTCCAAAAGCTCTGGAGCACATGCACCCAGAGCCGGTGCTCTGCAGTGAGAGAGGCCGCTGCGATGGGAGGCCCACACAGGCCAAAGAACAAAGATGAATGAAAATAGACGAATGAAAGACCAATAGAAGTGGCCTGCCTGCTCCCCTCCCTCCCCACCCCACCCCCACCTAAATAAATAAATCTTTAAAATAAACAAACACAAACAAAAATGGAATGATGCTATAGAGTGATCTTCAGGGCATCTTAGGTGAAAAAAGTAAGGTAGAAAAAATATAGTTAGTATGCTGCCAATTATCTAACAAAGAGGTATTGATATGAATTCATAACTGTTCACTTATATTTTTAAATGGAAAAATAAATCTTTTTAAAGATTAATATTTACCCCCAGGGGGAGAAGGCACAGAGTGGAGGGGATAGGATAGAAGCTGTACTTCTCTAAATGTATCTGAAGTTCGAAGTCATGTATGATTAACATAGTTATAAAGATAGAATTAAATATTTAGTTGTTCAGCAGTTTCTAAGTTTAAAAATAAAGGGAAATAGATTAAACTAGCTAGTATTAAATGTGTAACATAACCCCACCAAAAAGAATTATTTCATGTGACTTTATAACACAGTACTTTGTGAGTTCCTGGTGGATACAGCCTAAAAAATAAAATGAGGTTTTAAAGAAAAAATTTAAATTGTTTTCAGTTTTCACTGTTAATAATATTACAGTATAGTTATTTTGAAGTTATTTCATACATTGTAGGGCATAGCAAATAATTAACTACCCCATTGTTATTAGGAATACGATTTTTAGTGTAAGAAAATGACATACAGGCACATTGCCATTTTGCAACGCCTAAAGAAATGATCGAAGCAAGTCATCATCACTGGGCCCATAAAAACTGTGAAAAAGAGAAATAACCAAATATACAGTTCATATCAGAATTGTATTCTTGAAAAAATCAAACATGAATCAGATCAAACCTACAGAGCTAACCAGAAATCTACAGGAAATTTAAAGGCAGAGGAGCTCATTAAAAAAATCATAAGGGGAATGGAATCAGAAATACCCAAACTATGGAAAATTCCAAAAGGAAAAATGACTTAATTTCCTCAGCAAATAAACAGCAAGGAAAAAAACGTGGGGTGGGATATAGGGATTTAAACAACATGACAAAAGGTTGTGTGTGCCCACCGTTCGAACAAATCAACAATAAAAATAAATAAATAAAAATAGACTAGATAATTGAGTCTTGCCAGGTGACCAGTGGTAAAGAATACGACTGCCACTGCAGGAGACACAGAGGCATGGATTTGATCCCTGGGTGGGAAGATCCTCTGGAGTAGGAAGTGGCAATCCACTCCAGGAGTCTGGGCGGGAAGATTCCAGGGGCAGAGGGCTGCAGCCCATGGGGGTAGCAATGAGTGGGACACGACCGAGCTACTGAGCACGAGCAATAATAGATAATGGGAGCAATGTGGATAGTTGATGGTATTAGAAAATTATTGCTAGTATTTTTAGGCATGATAATGGCATTATGGCTTTATATGTCAGAGATGAATGCTGAAGCAAGTATTTGTAGATGACATAGTACAATGCTTGGGGTTGCTTGAAAATAGAAGAAAGGGTAGGCAAATGACTGAAGTTACAAATAAGATAAGATCAATCATGAGCTTGTAATTACTGAATCTGAGTCATATGTGCATGGCAAGTTGCTATATTTTTCTCTCTATTTTCTAAGTCTGAAATACTTCATAATGAAAAGTTTAAGAAAAATTCTGTTTAACTATAAATACTTCTGTCTATGTCACCTGACTATATCATATACCCACTTAAAAAAAAAATTTCTCTCATCCTTCATTTTTTCAAACTTCCTCGCCATTCAGCATTTATTTTTATATATTTCCTATGTTTACTAACACATAATAAGTTTCTATAAGTATATAATACATTTCTATAGTGATATTTAAGTATTGGCATTTGTTCTCTACCGCCCCCATTTTATTATAACTTCTGTGAAGGCATCAATTATGTTGTTTAACTGCCTTTCTAAATATCCTCAAGGGTTCCTGTAATGTTTAATTCGTCATCGTCGCTGGTTATATCCATAGCACTAGGTTCTGTGCAATGTCAGTAAATTTTCAAGGGTCGGTAAAGGACCTGTAATTTGAAAAGGAAAACATTTTATGTTACTAGTCTACATTTACTTTAATGAACTCAAAGTAAGTCTGGCATTATTATATTTTTCTTACTTAGAAACCAGCTTTGATCCAGCAGAATGGGGGGCTAAGGTCGACGACCGCTTCTATAACAACCATGCATTCAAGGTATGGTCCTAGAAAGCCATGAGATTTGGTTAATTCTTCTCCCTGTTTCCAATACAGAGATTCTTGGGATCTCCCAAAATCATGAATATTGTGAGAGGCATTTTAAACCCATTTTTGGTTCCACTCCAGGAGTCCCGGGGGCCGGAAGATTCCAGGGGCAGAGGGCTGCAGCCCATGGGGTAGCAATGAGTGGGACACGACCGAGCTACTGAGCACGAGCAATAATAGATAATGGGAGCAATGTGGATAGTTGATGGTATTAGAAAATTATTGCTAGTATTTTTAGGCATGATAATGGCATTATGGCTTTATATGTCAGAGATGAATGCTGAAGCAAGTATTTGTAGATGACATAGTACAATGCTTGGGGTTGCTTGAAAATAGAAGAAAGGGTAGGCAAATGACTGAAGTTACAAATAAGATAAGATCAATCATGAGCTTGTAATTACTGAATCTGAGTCATATGTGCATGGCAAGTTGCTATATTTTTCTCTCTATTTTCTAAGTCTGAAATACTTCATAATGAAAAGTTTAAGAAAAATTCTGTTTAACTATAAATACTTCTGTCTATGTCACCTGACTATATCATATACCCACTTAAAAAAAAAATTTCTCTCATCCTTCATTTTTTCAAACTTCCTCGCCATTCAGCATTTATTTTTATATATTTCCTATGTTTACTAACACATAATAAGTTTCTATAAGTATATAATACATTTCTATAGTGATATTTAAGTATTGGCATTTGTTCTCTACCGCCCCCATTTTATTATAACTTCTGTGAAGGCATCAATTATGTTGTTTAACTGCCTTTCTAAATATCCTCAAGGGTTCCTGTAATGTTTAATTCGTCATCGTCGCTGGTTATATCCATAGCACTAGGTTCTGTGCAATGTCAGTAAATTTTCAAGGGTCGGTAAAGGACCTGTAATTTGAAAAGGAAAACATTTTATGTTACTAGTCTACATTTACTTTAATGAACTCAAAGTAAGTCTGGCATTATTATATTTTTCTTACTTAGAAACCAGCTTTGATCCAGCAGAATGGGGGGCTAAGGTCGACGACCGCTTCTATAACAACCATGCATTCAAGGTATGGTCCTAGAAAGCCATGAGATTTGGTTAATTCTTCTCCCTGTTTCCAATACAGAGATTCTTGGGATCTCCCAAAATCATGAATATTGTGAGAGGCATCACAAATGTCTTACAAAATAATTCTAATTGTGCTATTCTTTCTGGCAAGAAATTCTTTTCTAAGGTATCTGAATCATGTACCATACTTAGCTTCAATTTATCAACAGGAAGGATGTACTGACACATTCTATGAGTTCAAAAGTGAAGTTCCATCCATTTGTGCCAGCCAGGTATAGGGGGTGTTCTGTTTATTTCCATTTAACTGGATTCTGTGTGTTCATGTTTTATTAAAGTCAAAAGAATAATGTTGAAATTTTTTAAGTCTTAAGTCATATACCAGCTTTAGAGTATGTTTTCTTCTCTTCTGAATTCTAAAGGCTTTATTTGATTAGCTTCTAAGTCTTTACATTTATGTTTTATGAACTAAAGAGGCTCCTCCTGTGGGTTGTGAATGGGCAATGCTTCTCTTATGGAGGAAGATTTCAGTAACCATGTCAAGACAGAACTGATTTCCCTTGTTTTCTACTTAAATCCTTCCCCACAGCAAAACTTACTTCTTTGACTTTGTTTTTAATCTACAACCTTCGTTAAAGATTCAACTTGACCTCATACTATGGAATACAAAAGCACTTACTTCATTCCTATTTGAGAAACTGTTGGTATCTCCTGTATTCTTTGTTCAGGTTGCTGCATTACAGCACCATGTCAGCTTTTAGTATAAGACAATGGCTTGTTTTTAATATAAAACAATATTACATTTTAAAAGCAAAAGATCAAACTTTTTAAACCAATTCCTTGGTCTTTGATATTTGTTTATGCTATTCCCTTGAGAGTTTTCTTTTTTCCAACCTGCTCTCCTTGTTAAAAAAGCATATGTATTTAATTCCCACTACTTATCAATAACTTTAGTATTTACTTTAATGAACTCAAAGTAAGTCTGGCATTATTATATTTTTCTTACTTAGAAACCAGCTTTGATCCAGCAGAATGGGGGGCTAAGGTCGACGACCGCTTCTATAACAACCATGCATTCAAGGTATGGTCCTAGAAAGCCATGAGATTTGGTTAATTCTTCTCCCTGTTTCCAATACAGAGATTCTTGGGATCTCCCAAAATCATGAATATTGTGAGAGGCATCACAAATGTCTTACAAAATAATTCTAATTGTGCTATTCTTTCTGGCAAGAAATTCTTTTCTAAGGTATCTGAATCATGTACCATACTTAGCTTCAATTTATCAACAGGAAGGATGTACTGACACATTCTATGAGTTCAAAAGTGAAGTTCCATCCATTTGTGCCAGCCAGGTATAGGGGGTGTTCTGTTTATTTCCATTTAACTGGATTCTGTGTGTTCATGTTTTATTAAAGTCAAAAGAATAATGTTGAAATTTTTTAAGTCTTAAGTCATATACCAGCTTTAGAGTATGTTTTCTTCTCTTCTGAATTCTAAAGGCTTTATTTGATTAGCTTCTAAGTCTTTACATTTATGTTTTATGAACTAAAGAGGCTCCTCCTGTGGGTTGTGAATGGGCAATGCTTCTCTTATGGAGGAAGATTTCAGTAACCATGTCAAGACAGAACTGATTTCCCTTGTTTTCTACTTAAATCCTTCCCCACAGCAAAACTTACTTCTTTGACTTTGTTTTTAATCTACAACCTTCGTTAAAGATTCAACTTGACCTCATACTATGGAATACAAAAGCACTTACTTCATTCCTATTTGAGAAACTGTTGGTATCTCCTGTATTCTTTGTTCAGGTTGCTGCATTACAGCACCATGTCAGCTTTTAGTATAAGACAATGGCTTGTTTTTAATATAAAACAATATTACATTTTAAAAGCAAAAGATCAAACTTTTTAAACCAATTCCTTGGTCTTTGATATTTGTTTATGCTATTCCCTTGAGAGTTTTCTTTTTTCCAACCTGCTCTCCTTGTTAAAAAAGCATATGTATTTAATTCCCACTACTTATCAATAACTTTAGTATTTAATTATCTTTAAGCAGTTTGATCCAAGACTTTATTGTTTGGGAACATTGCCTATTTGGCCCTCTTCCCTCTCTCCAGGAGCAAGAATCACCTGAGAAATGTGAGCCCAAAAAAGAAAAATCTGAGACATCTGTGAAGGAGAAGACAGCCTTAGTGAGTTATATTTTCCTTGTACTATTAGGTTCCTACAAAAAATGACTTCACTCAATTTAAGATTATACTACAAATATGAATTTAGTCTTTTATCCATATTGCTGAAGGCATGCTTTTGCTTTCTAGTTAACTAACAACAGCGATAAACTAACTGGTTAGTCATTTTTAGCCATGGCTCCTATAAATGAAAACTCATTCTTCCCCTTAAACACAAATATCTTATTTTCCAAGATTGTCAGTGGATGGGAAAATCTCCCCCAAGGAGAAGAACAGACCAAAATCAGTCTCAGCCTTGATCCTTCAGATTCCTCTTCCTCTTGGGAACTTGTCACTACTGGGTGCTGTCACCACCAGCCAGTGACAAAGGCTCAGACAGCAAGAGGTCACTCAAGGGAATCCACACAGAGCCAAATTAAATGACTTCACTCAGTGAGTCCTACTCATCTTCCGTGCATTTCCTTCTACAAAAATGACTTTCTGCCTGACAGCCTACATCCAAGCAATGATGGGTTAGACTCCACCCACTCTCAAAATGCTCATATTCGTGGTGTGCTAAAGCCATCTCTCTAGAGACAGTTGTGCACGTATCTACACAACTCCAGGTTCAGTAATATGACTTGGATATTTGGAACCAGCCACAGTGGGACTATAAAAATCATCATAAATACTACAAATAAGGACCATTTTTTTCTGAAGAGCCAGTTGTTAAACATTTACTATAAGCACAGCACTGTCTATATGCTTCATAGCCCATGTCCAAGAGGACCAAGCCTAGTGAGAAGAGTCCACTGTCTGCAATGTTGAAGGCCAAACTTCTGAGTTTCTTCTCAAGTATTAATGTCCCAGTTAATCACCCAGTACAATTACAGTTGACACCCAAAATGACCATCCCCCTTCCCAGTGGGATGTAAGTTTTCCTTATAACTTTTATAAGTCATTTCAAAGCAGCTCCATCCACATGCAGACACGATGCACCTGGAGGTCAGGAAAGAAGGGAGGAAGAGTTCTTTCCTTACCTCTTTCATAGGTGCCCTTCCGCAGGTTTCTATGACTTTGAGTTGCAATCCCATTTATTTCCAACTTTCGCATAATTCATTTACCCACGATAGGGCATCATCTCAGAGGATTTTATACCACTCCATTTGCATTTTAAAGTTTAAAAAGAGCTACATTTGCCTCTTTGTCATGGGGGAAGGGAGTATTTGAAAAACCCAAAGTTCCATTAGTTAAAATGTATAAATTAATCAAAGTACATCAGTACAATGTGCCATTAAAAAATGGAGCACAATGGTGTCATAAAAAAAATTAAGCATACTTTTAATCCATTTTGTATAATCCCGATTCTTTTAAAACAGCACATTTGCTATTCTTCTTGGCATTTTGACCCTGCTTTAAGGATTGTCAGTTATTTCCCACACACACAAAAAATGTTAAATAGCTGTTTCAATGGGGGATGAAGTTTGGCAATGATCATTTATTACATAGACACATCAAAGAGCAATAAAACAAAATGCCTCTTATCCTATCCACTACTCAGTACATAGGGACTTCCCTGATGGCTTGGCAGCAAAGAATCCACCTACCAGGGCTTCCCTGGTGGTCCAGTGGGTAAAGCGTCATGTAGTGCAAAGGGTTCCAGTTCGATCCCTGGCTCAGGAAGATCCCACATGCCGTGGACCAGTGTGTCCAATTACGAGCCAGTGCTCTGGAGCACATGTGCCCAGAGCCAGTGCTCTGCAACAAGAGAGGCCACTGCAATGGGATATCCACACAGGCCAAAGAGTAAAGATGGATGAAAATAAATAAATGGAAAACCAATAAAAGAGGCTAAAATTTAAAAAAAAAAAAAAAAATTCACCTACCAATGCAGGACACAAGGGTTCAGTCCCTGAATGGGGAATATCCCCTGGAGGAAGAAATGGCAACCCACTCCAGTATTCTTGCCTGGGAAATCCCATGCCCAGAGGAGCCTGGTGGGCTGAAGTCTCTAGGGTTGCAGAGTTGGGTATGACTTAGTGACTAAACAGCAACATTTGGTCCATATACAATGTGATGATATATAAAATTCCCGCAGAAAGCAACCTATCTTGATTGTTACATTCCAAAATTGATGAAACGTAGGCATTTATTTTTATGGCATAAAAATATGGGAGTTTAAGTTAATAAAGTTGCAATCCCATTTATTTCCAACTTTCATAATTCATTTACCCACGATAGGGCATCATCTCAGAGGATTTTATACCACTCCATTTGCATTTTAAAGTTTAAAAAGAGCTACATTTGCCTCTTTGTCATGGGGGGAGGGAGTATTTGAAAAACCCAAAGTTCCATTAGTTAAAATGTATAAATTTATCAAAGTACATCAGTACAATGTGCCATTAAAAAATGGAGCACAATGGTGTCATAAAAAAAATTAAGCATACTTTTAATCCATTTTGTATAATCCCGATTCTTTTAAAACAGCACATTTGCTATTCTTCTTGGCATTTTGACCCTGCTTTAAGGATTGTCAGTTATTTCCCACACACACAAAAAATGTTAAATAGCTGTTTCAATGGGGGATGAAGTTTGGCAATGATCATTTATTATATAGACACATCAAAGAGCAATAAAACAAAATGCCTCTTATCCTATCCACTACTCAGTACATAGGGACTTCCCTGATGGCTTGGCAGCAAAGAATCCACCTACCAGGGCTTCCCTGGTGGTCCAGTGGGTAAAGCGTCATGTAGTGCAAAGGGTTCCAGTTCGATCCCTGGCTCAGGAAGATCCCACATGCCGTGGACCAGTGTGTCCAATTACGAGCCAGCGCTCTGGAGCACATGTGCCCAGAGCCAGTGCTCTGCAACAAGAGAGGCCACTGCAATGGGAGATCCACACAGGCCAAAGAGTAAAGATGGATGAAAATAAATAAATGGAAAACCAATAAAAGAGGCTAAAATTTAAAAAAAAAAAAAAAATTCACCTACCAATGCAGGACACAAGGGTTCAGTCCCTGAATGGGGAATATCCCCTGGAGGAAGAAATGGCAACCCACTCCAGTATTCTTGCCTGGGAAATCCCATGCCCAGAGGAGCCTGGTGGGCTGAAGTCTCTAGGGTTGCAGAGTTGGGTATGACTTAGTGACTAAACAGCAACATTTGGTCCATATACAATGTGATGATATATAAAATTCCCGCAGAAAGCAACCTATCTTGATTGTTACATTCCAAAATTGATGAAACGTAGGCATTTATTTTTATGGCATCAAAATATGGAATATTTAAAAGTTTATTACCTTTTCTCCTTTCTGGAAGGCATCTTCTGAAGAAAACAAGGACACAGAGGAGAATGCTGCTGTCAAAATCCAGGCAGCCTTCCGGGGACACTTAGCCAGAGAAGAGGTAAAGAAAATGAAATCAACTGATGTTGAAAAAGAGAAAACAGTGGAAGACAACTGAGGAGACTGGCTTTACCCTGCATCAAACATCAAAAAATCCAAATCCATCAACCTTGTTATGATTGTCTTTTTTTCTTAATAAGTGAGATTTGATGTAGTGAAATAACATTTGTTGCTGTTGTGAAAAATCTGTCGTGAGCATTTGTTTAATAAACATGCCATTGAACACATGCCTCTTGAAGATCTCTCTGTGATCATGAGTCTTATTTATATACTTCTCCCAAGTATGTGTCTAGAGACCCTTGGATTTAAGGTTACAAAGCTGGATTCAGAGTATCTGAGTGTTCAGGGATCTCAGAGGCTGTCTGACCTAACCATGATCTAATGAATAAGTACCCTCTATCACATCCCTGAAAAATAGTCCTTTGTCCCCTATTTCACTCCTAGTAGCAGAGAATTTCACTGCCTTTCACCATTTAGGTTTTGAATAACTCAAAGCATTATAAAGATAAACTGAGTCAAGAATCTGTCACCCCGTAAGTTCCACTCATTGGTTTTCATCTGTTGTATATGCAGACAATCTTTTATTGAAAAAAAAATGTATTAAGCACAATTTACATGACAGGATTTAGTAGAAAACATCTGCTCTTACATTCATGCAGCTGACAGCTTTTTTTTTATTGTCTTGCTCTCCACAACCACACAGAACAAGACTAATATGTAATATTTACAAAAAAAAAATCCAAAAGCTATCATAATGTCACAAATGCTCTCTCTTCTTTAGCTAAAACTTTCAAGTTTCTTTAATGTGTCCATGATAATACCTGTTTAACAAACTCGGGAGTCCATGTCTTTTATTTTTCAATGAACTATTCAAGCTCCCAGCGCTTTATTTTTAAGTTTCATTTTCCTTTGCTGAGGCATCCCCACCCCCCTTGAATATTGAAGAAACTGCAAGGTTCATGTCTATGGCCAAAAGATGCAGTCCCCTGCCCAAAATAAAATGAGGAGAAGTGGAGTCTTAGCTTTTAATTAGTACTGTTGCTGACTACCAGAAGACTGAGGTAATATCCTGGCTGGTTAAGAGAAAAATAGTTTTCTCCCCAGTGAATATACAGCAGGGCAAAATAAGCTACCAGTTAACTTTTCAGTACTTCTGTTATACATGGGAAATGATGAAACTCTGCCTTCCATATAGTCAGTGTAGACACACACACATCCAGGGATGGTGATATATTTGAAGAAGGAGGGAAAAAAAGGTAGACATGGCGGTGGTGGTAGGACAATGCATAGGAATTAAGTCTCTGGCTGCTCCTTCTCAATCTGCTTTGGTGCTAAATCTACATTCCTTAACCACCAGATAATAAAATGCCCCCAGGCACATTTCTTGGGTTTCTTTTTAGGCAACCACACTTAATTATGAATCTCATCCAATCTTGGCTTTATATTTTTTTAATAATTATTTATTTTTGACTGCATCGGATCTTAGTTGTGGCACAAGGGCTGTTTGTTGTGGCAGGCAAGATCTTTCATTTCAACCCTCAGGCTTCTCTCTGGCCATGGTGCTGGAGAGTGGGTTGACTCAGTAGCTGCAGCGAGGGTTTCGTTGCTCCGCAGCAATTAGGATCTTAGTTCCTGACTAGGGATGGAACTTGCATCCCTGCTTTGCAAGACAGATTCTCAACCACTGGGCCACCAGGGAAGCCCCCAGTCTTGGTTTAAAAGCCACCACCTACATGCAGCTCACTCCCAGATGTATACCTGCATACATTGGCTGTTTCTCCACTCCAGTTCCAAACCTATATAATAAACTGCCTACCTAACATCTCTGTTGGGATGTCGACATGCAACTTAGACTCAGTATGTCCAACAGCATAGCTGTGCTCCTGGTAACAGCTTCTGGATATTACCCATCGTTTAGTTTCTTTAATGTGTCCATGATAATACCTGTTTAACAAACTGGGAGTCCATGTCTTTTATTTTTCAATGAACTATTCAAGCTCCCAGCGCTTTATTTTTAAGTTTCATTTTCCTTTGCTGAGGCATCCCCACCCCCCTTGAATATTGAAGAAACTGCAAGGTTCATGTCTATGGCCAAAAGATGCAGTCCCCTGCCCAAAATAAAATGAGGAGAAGTGGAGTCTTAGCTTTTAATTAGTACTGTTGCTGACTACCAGAAGACTGAGGTAATATCCTGGCTGGTTAAGAGAAAAATAGTTTTCTCCCCAGTGAATATACAGCAGGGCAAAATAAGCTACCAGTTAACTTTTTCAGTACTTCTGTTATACATGGGAAATGATGAAACTCTGCCTTCCATATAGTCAGTGTAGACACACACACATCCAGGGATGGTGATATATTTGAAGAAGGAGGGAAAAAAAGGTAGACATGGCGGTGGTGGTAGGACAATGCATAGGAATTAAGTCTCTGGCTGCTCCTTCTCAATCTGCTTTGGTGCTAAATCTACATTCCTTAACCACCAGATAATAAAATGCCCCCAGGCACATTTCTTGGGTTTCTTTTTAGGCAACCACACTTAATTATGAATCTCATCCAATCTTGGCTTTATATTTTTTTAATAATTATTTATTTTTGACTGCATCGGATCTTAGTTGTGGCACAAGGGCTGTTTGTTGTGGCAGGCAAGATCTTTCATTTCAACCCTCAGGCTTCTCTCTGGCCATGGTGCTGGAGAGTGGGTTGACTCAGTAGCTGCAGCGAGGGTTTCGTTGCTCCGCAGCAATTAGGATCTTAGTTCCCTGACTAGGGATGGAACTTGCATCCCCTGCTTTGCAAGACAGATTCTCAACCACTGGGCCACCAGGGAAGCCCCCAGTCTTGGTTTAAAAGCCACCACCTACATGCAGCTCACTCCCAGATGTATACCTGCATACATTGGCTGTTTCTCCACTCCAGTTCCAAACCTATATAATAAACTGCCTACCTAACATCTCTGTTGGGATGTCGACATGCAACTTAGACTCAGTATGTCCAACAGCATAGCTGTGCTCCTGGTAACAGCTTCTGGATATTACCCATCGAATCTTCAATTCCCTCAGCTTTTTTCACCTCTGAAAAACAGCCATTCCATTCTTTTGTTTGCTCAAGCCCAAAACCTAGAGTACATACCCAGCTTGTCTCTTTCTCTCACACCCCATTTATAATCTATCAGCAAAGTCTGTGGACTCGATCACTAACTTACCCAGAATGCGACCACTTCCACTGTTACTACCTTGGTTCTAGTTCTCATCGTCTCTCTCATGAAGTATCGCAATTCCCTCTATACTGACCATTGCCACACTAATGCTGTACAACCCACTCCACATTCAGTGATTTCAAACAATTATTTTTTCTCACGCTCAGTCATTTCCAACTCTTTGTGACCCCATAGACTGTAGCCTGCCAGCCTCCGCTGTCCTCTGAAATTTTCCAGGCAAGAATACTAGAGTTCGGGCTTCCCTGTTGGTCCAGTGGGTAAGGACACCGCCTTGCAGTGCAAGGGGCGCCAGTTCGATACCTGGCCTGGGAAGATCCCACGTGGCGCGGAGCGGCTGGACTGATGTGTCCAATGACCAAGCTGGAGCTCTGGCGCGCATGCGCCCAAAGCCGGCGCTCTGCAGCAACAGAGGCCACCGTGACAGGAGGCCCACACAGGTCAAAGAACAAAGATGGATGGAAATAGATAAAATGAAAGATCAATAGAAGTGGCCCCCCCTCAAAAAAAAAGAAGAAGAAGAAAAAAGAATATATGAAGAATACTAGAGTTTGATTGCCATTTTCCTACTCTACAGGATCTTCCCAGCCCAGGGATCAAACCCATATCTCTTGCATTTCCTGCATTGGCAGGAGGATTTTTTACCACTAGCGCCACCTGGGTAGCAAGCTGGGCTGGACTATAGGCTGGATAGTAGGTTCAAGGCTGCTCTAAGCTAAGAATTAGTGAGTTGACTGAGGAAGGTCTCCTTCAGACTGTGAGCCCAAGAATCAACCGCAGTCCCTTTGGTTCGTGTGTCCTATTCAGAGCCAATGCTGACAAGATGACTTAGGGCATGTTCTTCTCATGGTGGTCATGGAAACACAAGCAGGAAAAGCCAACAGAAGAGAATATTCCAGGCTTTTGCTCATAACACTTAACTGGAGTAATGGATCACGTGGCTGAAAGTCAAGGCAGTTTGAAATCCTTTATAAGAAATAGCATAATGTTGTCAGGAAGATGACATAGTGGATGCTGGCTAGCAAACAACAAATACCCATCACAGGGTTTCTCACTACACTGTCTACTGAATTTTTTGTCACAACCAAAGGTTGGCAAAGTATCGAGAAAAAAAGGAAAAAGTTAAAACAGTGAACGAGGGCTTGACAAACACAAGCCTGCAGATTTAAAGCAGAGGTTTAAATCGCCTGCCACAGAAATGACAATGTGAACAGTGTTCCTTGGAGCTGTGAGATGTCAACAGGGGAACCTCTCGGAAGGAAGAGCTTTGGAGTCTAAGAGAATCTGAACATCGTGTGAGAGAGAAAAAAACTGAAACCGTTTTAAAAACACATGCAAAATGCTGCTCTGTGGGAGGCTGCGTGTTGAGAGTCTGTGAACATGAATTTTTCATAAAGCATTCATATGAACACTGTACCTGGAGAAAAAGAATCTTCTATCAAGATCATCAATCCATCCTTTTTAACAAATATAAGCCCAGTATCATCCAGATGGAAGCGCTCACTGTTGCAGAGTGCAGGGAGCTTGATCAGCATTTCTGTGAGCAAGAAATGAGGCCCAGAAAAGAATCTGATGGTTACTGTCATTCTGCCTCTAAACATACATCGTTCACTTTTTAAAAAAAAATCAGAGTAGATTTTCTGTAACAAAACATGTTTGCATTTTCATACATTTATTTGAATCCAGGACACTTAATTTTTTTATTTATTTTATGGCCATTCTATACAGCACGCTGGATCTTAGTTCTCAAACCAGGGGTTGAGTTCACACGCCCTTCAGTGGTGCATGAAGGCTTAACCACTGGAGCTCCAGGGAATTCCCAACACTCTTTATTTCAAAATAATCTTCATTTTAAAATGCTGCCGATAAAAAAATTATTTTAAAAATGAAATTTCTTCTTTGTTAAAAAATTCTATGATGGGCATACCTGCTGATCAGAGACTAACCTATAACAGAAGAAAATACATTTCTATTTATTATCTAAATAAATTCTAAGTACCAAAATTCCAAATAGTAACACTATGCCCTGAATTGTGTCCCCTTCAAAATTTGTATGCTCAGGCCCTAACCCACTGTGATTTATTTAGGACCTTTGGGAGATAATTATGCTTAGGTGAGGCCGCTTTAACTCTCCACTGTGTTATTTAGGACCTTTGGACATAGTGGATCTGCTAAAACACTACCCATCACAGGGTTTCTCACTACACTGTCTACTGAATTTTTTGTCACAACCAAAGGTTGGCAAAGTATCGAGAAAAAAAGGAAAAAGTTAAAACAGTGAACGAGGGCTTGACAAACACAAGCCTGCAGATTTAAAGCAGAGGTTTAAATCGCCTGCCACAGAAATGACAATGTGAACAGTGTTCCTTGGAGCTGTGAGATGTCAACAGGGGAACCTCTCGGAAGGAAGAGCTTTGGAGTCTAAGAGAATCTGAACATCGTGTGAGAGAGAAAAAAACTGAAACCGTTTTAAAAACACATGCAAAATGCTGCTCTGTGGGAGGCTGCGTGTTGAGAGTCTGTGAACATGAATTTTTCATAAAGCATTCATATGAACACTGTACCTGGAGAAAAAGAATCTTCTATCAAGATCATCAATCCATCCTTTTTAACAAATATAAGCCCAGTATCATCCAGATGGAAGCGCTCACTGTTGCAGAGTGCAGGGAGCTTGATCAGCATTTCTGTGAGCAAGAAATGAGGCCCAGAAAAGAATCTGATGGTTACTGTCATTCTGCCTCTAAACATACATCGTTCACTTTTTAAAAAAAAATCAGAGTAGATTTTCTGTAACAAAACATGTTTGCATTTTCATACATTTATTTGAATCCAGGACACTTAATTTTTTTATTTATTTTATGGCCATTCTATACAGCACGCTGGATCTTAGTTCTCAAACCAGGGGTTGAGTTCACACGCCCTTCAGTGGTGCATGAAGGCTTAACCACTGGAGCTCCAGGGAATTCCCCAAAACTCTTTATTTTAAAATAATCTTCATTTTAAAATGCTGCCGATAAAAAAATTATTTTAAAAATGAAATTTCTTCTTTGTTAAAAAATTCTATGATGGGCATACCTGCTGATCAGAGACTAACCTATAACAGAAGAAAATACATTTCTATTTATTATCTAAATAAATTCTAAGTACCAAAATTCCAAATAGTAACACTATGCCCTGAATTGTGTCCCCTTCAAAATTTGTATGCTCAGGCCCTAACCCCCACTGTGATTTATTTAGGACCTTTGGGAGATAATTATGCTTAGGTGAGGGGCTTACTTCATGATGGAGTTAGTGCTTTTAAGAAAAGTAACACCAGATCTCCGTCTCTCCCTCCCTTCTCTCCCTCTCTCTTTTTTAAGAAAAATGTAACTTCAATGGTGCTTGAGCTATGAATATATACAGATAGATGTAAGCAGCTTTATTGACATATAATTGACACACAGATACCTGTACCCACTCAATGTATACTAGTTGATGAGTTTGGACTTACGCAAACACCTAAGGCATCACGATCACAACCATAGTCATAAACACAACCAAACCTTTCAGAGCTTTCTTATGTCTCTTTTTTAATATTTATTTATGTATTACTTATTTACTTGTGTCATAACACAACGTGAGATTTACCCTTTTAAATTCTGGCGTGCACAATACTATACCTCTGACTGTAGGCACTGTTATCTTCAGCAGATCTGTAAAACTTGTTCACACCTTAACAGAAACTTGGTAACAATCCAACGACTTCCCACGTACCCCTCCTCCCAGCCCCTGGCAATGACCTCCGCATTCTGTGTTCTGTAAGTCTATTTATTATTGGTACCTCACAGAAGTGGAATCCTGTAGCATTTTTCCTTCTGTGATTACCTTATTGCACTTAGCATAACATCCTCCAGGTTTACCCATAATGTTGCAAATGGCAGGATTCCCTTCTCTTTGGAGGCTGAATAATATTCAATTGTGTCTAGACCACAATTCCTTCATCCATCCATATTCCCTCTCTTTCTATTACAATGAGAGAGCTAATGACGAGGACTTCCCTTTAACTGACTACCAAATATGAAAGTGGGAAAGAGTAGCAAAGGTCCTTCCGCTATCATTTCAGGCTTCATATCAGATTTTTCTAGGGGGTGGCCACTATTACGTCCACTGTCCTTCTTTCTACTTGTACCTAGATCTTCTTTTTAGTTTCTACCCACCATCAACACAGACCAAAGGTTAAGCTTGCTCTAGAAATAAATCCAGATCAGCTTAAGCCAATTAGCACCTTCATCCCTTCAGGCAGTTCTCATTATTCCAATACCAGACATAGGATGCGATTTAAGCCTATCTAATTAGGAGAGAAGCTCTCAAACCCAGGCGATTTCACCCCCAGGAGACATTTGACAATGCCTGGTGATGTTTTGTTATCACAGCTCAGGGTGAGGAGGAGGAATGCCTAATGGGTGAGCCCAGAATGCTTCTTACCATCCTACAGTGCTCAAGACAGACCCCCACACCCCCAAGTTATCCAACCCAAATGTCACTGGTGTCAAGGTCAAGAAATTGTAAATTAGGCATAAAAATGTCATGAGGGAGAACAAGTTTAGAATAAAGCTGAGCCAGGAGGAAGTAGGGCAAAAAGAAAGAAATCTGTTTCTTTACTGATGACATTACAACGGCTGAAATAAAGCTGAAGTTCAGGGACTTTCTATTTGTATGAGCCAATTAATGCCCTTAATGTTTTATTTCATTTTAAACTTTTTATTTTATATTGAGCTATAGCTGCTTAACAGCGTTGCGATGGTTTCAGGCGGACAGCAAAGGGACTTGGCCACACATATACATGTATCCAGTCTCCCTCAAGCTGCCCTTCCATCCAGGCTGCCACATAGCAGGGAGCAGACTTCCCTGTGCTGTACAGTAGGCTTCTGACAATTATCCATTTCGAATATAGCAGTGTGTACATCTCCATCCCAGGTACCAACTCCCTAACTATCCTTTTCCTCATCCTTCCCCACTGGCCACCATAAATTCATTCTTTGTGTCTCTTTCTGCTTTGTAAATAAGTTCACTGTATCATTTCTTTTTAGTGTCCACATATAAGGGATGTTATAGGATATTTCTCCTCTGTCTGACTTACTTCGCTCAGCATGATTCAACAAATTTCCATCCATCCATATTCCCTCTCTTTCTATTACAATGAGAGAGCTAATGACGAGGACTTCCCTTTAACTGACTACCAAATATGAAAGTGGGAAAGAGTAGCAAAGGTCCTTCCGCTATCATTTCAGGCTTCATATCAGATTTTTCTAGGGGGTGGCCACTATTACGTCCACTGTCCTTCTTTCTACTTGTACCTAGATCTTCTTTTTAGTTTCTACCCACCATCAACACAGACCAAAGGTTAAGCTTGCTCTAGAAATAAATCCAGATCAGCTTAAGCCAATTAGCACCTTCATCCCTTCAGGCAGTTCTCATTATTCCAATACCAGACATAGGATGCGATTTAAGCCTATCTAATTAGGAGAGAAGCTCTCAAACCCAGGCGATTTCACCCCCAGGAGACATTTGACAATGCCTGGTGATGTTTTGTTATCACAGCTCAGGGTGAGGAGGAGGAATGCCTAATGGGTGAGCCCAGAATGCTTCTTACCATCCTACAGTGCTCAAGACAGACCCCCACACCCCCAAGTTATCCAACCCAAATGTCACTGGTGTCAAGGTCAAGAAATTGTAAATTAGGCATAAAAATGTCATGAGGGAGAACAAGTTTAGAATAAAGCTGAGCCAGGAGGAAGTAGGGCAAAAAGAAAGAAATCTGTTTCTTTACTGATGACATTACAACGGCTGAAATAAAGCTGAAGTTCAGGGACTTTCTATTTGTATGAGCCAATTAATGCCCTTAATGTTTTATTTCATTTTAAACTTTTTATTTTATATTGAGCTATAGCTGCTTAACAGCGTTGCGATGGTTTCAGGCGGACAGCAAAGGGACTTGGCCACACATATACATGTATCCAGTCTCCCTCAAGCTGCCCTTCCATCCAGGCTGCCACATAGCAGGGAGCAGACTTCCCTGTGCTGTACAGTAGGCTTCTGACAATTATCCATTTCGAATATAGCAGTGTGTACATCTCCATCCCAGGTACCAACTCCCTAACTATCCTTTTCCTCATCCTTCCCCACTGGCCACCATAAATTCATTCTTTGTGTCTCTTTCTGCTTTGTAAATAAGTTCACTGTATCATTTCTTTTTAGTGTCCACATATAAGGGATGTTATAGGATATTTCTCCTCTGTCTGACTTACTTCGCTCAGCATGACAGTCTCTAGGTCCATCCATGTTGCTGTAAATGGCATGATT
Source organism: Tragulus kanchil (assembly GCA_022376925.1). Taxonomy (NCBI): domain Eukaryota; kingdom Metazoa; phylum Chordata; class Mammalia; order Artiodactyla; family Tragulidae; genus Tragulus; species Tragulus kanchil. Next base: position 153,910,227 of record JAIOJX010000006.1, read on the forward strand.
TCCTTGTTTTTAATGGATGAGTAATATTTCACTATATATCTGTTATGACATCTTCTTTATCTATCCCTCTGTCAATAGACATTTCAGTTGCTTCCATGTCCTAGCTATTGTAAACAGTGCTGCAATGAACATTGGGGTTACATATGTCCTTTGAGACCACGCTTTTCTCCAGATATATGCCCAGGCGTGGGATTGCAGGGTCATAAGGTAGCTCTACTTTTCATTTTTTAAGGAGCCTCCACACTGTTCTTCAGAGTGGCTGCATCACTTTACATTCCCATCAACAGTGTAGGAGGGTTCCCTTCTCTCCACACCCTATCCAGCATTTACTGTTTGTGGTTGGTAAATCCCCTTTATTTTTAGTAGTTTTCAGCTGCTAAAACTGTTCTTTTAAACTTATGAATACTGTGTAAAAGAAAGGGAAGGAGAAATGTAGATACGAAAAAAAGAAAAAAAGCCAAGGAGAGGAAAGAACCTAAAATAGCTACTAAAGAGAGCAGCAGCTACAGTCCGACCTGCAGAGAAAGACAAGCAACTGTCCACCAGGCTTATCCTTCCCACCGACCAGCTGGGAGTCACTGGAATTATTAACATTGTAGAAGATAAAGGAAGCATATCAATCATGAGTCTGCCTTCCCTCAAGGAATCATAGGCATTCAGCAAGGAAAGAAGACACAACAGTAACAACAACAACAATAAAAAGAGTACAGGAAAGATACAGAAAGGATTTTTAAAATATAACACAAAAAGCACAAACCATAAAGGAAGCAGCTGATAAATATGATCACATTAAAATTTAAAACTTTCAAATATCAAGAAAAAAACCCACCATAAGCAAAGTGAAAAAACGCAGCGCAGAACGAGAGGAGGTATTTGCAATTCAAAATGCATAAAATTAACAAAAGATTAGTATCCAGAATATAACTCCTACTCAGTGTAAAAACTGTACATGAGAATGGTAAACACTAAATTCATGATAGTGATGAGTGTAGGAGGAAGGGAGAAGAGTAGGATCAAAGAAGGGAACCAAAAGAAGCTGAGATATATACAGTCATTCCTGAGAATCCATGGAGGATCGGTTTCAGGACCCCCAAAGGATACAGAGTGCCCGCTATATTTCTCTGTTTTTTTTTTTTTTAGTCTGAAGCAAATTAAAACAATGAATGAAAACCAGTACAACAATGTAATGAAGCTGGGTGAGGGAAACATGAGTATTTTTAAATGTATTCAATACAAGTAAAACTCTCCACACCCTTATTTCCGAGCATTTACTGTTTGGACCATTTTGGCCGGGTGGGATTGCAGGGTCATAAGGTAGCCACTTTTCATTTTTAAGGAGCCTCCACACTGTTCTTCAGAGTGGCTGCATCACTTTACATTCCCATCAACAGTGTAGGAGGGTTCCCTTCTCTCACACCCTATCCAGCATTTACTGTTTGTGGTTGGTAAATCCCCTTTATTTTTAGTAGTTTTCAGCTGCTAAAACTGTTCTTTTAAACTTATGAATACTGTGTAAAAGAAAGGGAAGGAGAAATGTAGATACGAAAAAAAGAAAAAAAGCCAAGGAGAGGAAAGAACCTAAAATAGCTACTAAAGAGAGCAGCAGCTACAGTCCGACCTGCAGAGAAAGACAAGCAACTGTCCACCAGGCTTATCCTTCCCACCGACCAGCTGGGAGTCACTGGAATTATTAACATTGTAGAAGATAAAGGAAGCATATCAATCATGAGTCTGCCTTCCCTCAAGGAATCATAGGCATTCAGCAAGGAAAGAAGACACAACAGTAACAACAACAACAATAAAAAGAGTACAGGAAAGATACAGAAAGGATTTTTAAAATATAACACAAAAAGCACAAACCATAAAGGAAGCAGCTGATAAATATGATCACATTAAAATTTAAAACTTTCAAATATCAAGAAAAAAACCCACCATAAGCAAAGTGAAAAAACGCAGCGCAGAACGAGAGGAGGTATTTGCAATTCAAAATGCATAAAATTAACAAAAGATTAGTATCCAGAATATAACTCCTACTCAGTGTAAAAACTGTACATGAGAATGGTAAACACTAAATTCATGATAGTGATGAGTGTAGGAGGAAGGGAGAAGAGTAGGATCAAAGAAGGGAACCAAAAGAAGCTGAGATATATACAGTCATTCCTGAGAATCCATGGAGGATCGGTTTCAGGACCCCCAAAGGATACAGAGTGCCCGCTATATTTCTCTGTTTTTTTTTTTTTTAGTCTGAAGCAAATTAAAACAATGAATGAAAACCAGTACAACAATGTAATGAAGCTGGGTGAGGGAAACATGAGTATTTTTTAGTATTATCTGCTATTCAAAGCTATGGTTTTTCCAAGAGTCATGTTTGGGTGTGAGAACGGGACCATAAAGAAGGCTGAGCACCGAATAACTGATGCTTTTGAACTATGGTGTTTAAGAGTCTCTTGGACTGCAAGGAGGTCAAACCAATCAATTCTAAAAGAAACCAACCCTGAATATTCACTGGGAGGACTGATGCTGAAGCTCCAATACTTTGGCCACCTAATGCAAAGAGCTAATTTTTTGGAAAAGACCTTGATGTTGAAAAAAAAAAAAAATTGAAGGCATAAGGAGAAGGGAACAGCAGAAGATAAGATGGTTAGATAACATCACACTGACTAAATGGACATGAATGAGCAAACTCCAGGAGACAGGGGAACCTGGCATGCTGTAGGCCATGGGGTCGCAAAGACCTGAACACGACCTACTGACTGAATAACAGGGAATCCTTTATTTTAATTTGTATGTTTCATATGTTTTACCAAAAAATTTTATGAATTACTGCAAATCATTAAGAAGAAAAAATCAGACAAACGGGCAAAAAGTACGAGCAGAAACCCAAGTCCAAGAAGCAAATGGCAAAAACATGTTCAACCTTCCTAATACAAAAAATGTAAATTAAACAATAATTAGATACAATTTCTCATTCAAAAATTGGCAAAATTTAAGTCTGACAATACTGAGTGAATGATGTGGAACAGTTGAAACTCACACTGCTCTTGGGAATGAATGTAAATTGGCACAGAATCTAATAAACTTATTGACAATAACCACACTCTTAGTGTTTCAGAAATTCAGTATATAATACCCCTCTCTTCCCACCCCCAATTATGAACAACATAGGGAAAGGAGGAACACTGTGATCAAAAGAGACGTGTCTTTCAGAAACAGAATATCTGGGTAGGCCCATGACTGAATTTGATTAGCAATTAATGTAGCTCAGAATAGATAGAGAGACCATCTCCCACATACGGGTACAACTGCTGTTTGGACTTGAGGTCTTCTCCTTTGGGGAAGGAGTCAGTATGGTTTTGTGAGAAGATGGAGACAAAGAGTGGGTTTCATTTTCATAATGCAAGTTCATAGTAGGCTTAGTGGGATACATAGGTGTTCAAGTTAGGCTATTCAAAGCTATGGTTTTTCCAAGAGTCATGTTTGGGTGTGAGAACGGGACCATAAAGAAGGCTGAGCACCGAATAACTGATGCTTTTGAACTATGGTGTTTAAGAGTCTCTTGGACTGCAAGGAGGTCAAACCAATCAATTCTAAAAGAAACCAACCCTGAATATTCACTGGGAGGACTGATGCTGAAGCTCCAATACTTTGGCCACCTAATGCAAAGAGCTAATTTTTTGGAAAAGACCTTGATGTTGAAAAAAAAAAAAAATTGAAGGCATAAGGAGAAGGGAACAGCAGAAGATAAGATGGTTAGATAACATCACACTGACTAAATGGACATGAATGAGCAAACTCCAGGAGACAGGGGAACCTGGCATGCTGTAGGCCATGGGGTCGCAAAGACCTGAACACGACCTACTGACTGAATAACAGGGAATCCTTTATTTTAATTTGTATGTTTCATATGTTTTACCAAAAAATTTTATGAATTACTGCAAATCATTAAGAAGAAAAAATCAGACAAACGGGCAAAAAGTACGAGCAGAAACCCAAGTCCAAGAAGCAAATGGCAAAAACATGTTCAACCTTCCTAATACAAAAAATGTAAATTAAACAATAATTAGATACAATTTCTCATTCAAAAATTGGCAAAATTTAAGTCTGACAATACTGAGTGAATGATGTGGAACAGTTGAAACTCACACTGCTCTTGGGAATGAATGTAAATTGGCACAGAATCTAATAAACTTATTGACAATAACCACACTCTTAGTGTTTCAGAAATTCAGTATATAATACCCCTCTCTTCCCACCCCCAATTATGAACAACATAGGGAAAGGAGGAACACTGTGATCAAAAGAGACGTGTCTTTCAGAAACAGAATATCTGGGTAGGCCCATGACTGAATTTGATTAGCAATTAATGTAGCTCAGAATAGATAGAGAGACCATCTCCCACATACGGGTACAACTGCTGTTTGGACTTGAGGTCTTCTCCTTTGGGGAAGGAGTCAGTATGGTTTTGTGAGAAGATGGAGACAAAGAGTGGGTTTCATTTTCATAATGCAAGTTCATAGTAGGCTTAGTGGGATACATAGGTGTTCAAGTTAGGATAGACTATACTAGCTACTGAGGCATTGTCTTGCAGCTTCAAGCCCGCCTCCTGTGGCTCGGTGATGCTGGGGTTGGGTTCTGCACACCACACCTCTCCTTCACAAGCTGAACTCTTTTCTTGTTGTTTAGCTGCTCAGTCGTGTTAGACTCTTGCAATCCCGTGGACTGTAGCCCACCAGGCTCCTCTGTCCATGCGATTTCCTAGGCAAGAATACTAGAGTGAACTGTCATTTCCTTCACCAGGGGATCTTCCCAACCCAGGGATCAAACCTGCCTCCCCTGCGTTGGCAGGCAGATTCATCATTGGCAGCCATCAGGGAAATCCCTGGCCTCGTTTAGGCTCCAACAAGACGGCCATCAGGAAGACTGCAAGGCTAGAGGAGGAGGATGCCCCCGGCTCATTCCTGTTGGCTTCCTCCGCCTGTCGGTGTCCCAGCGCTTCTTCCTCACCCTAGGGCAGCGTCTGGTCCAGAAACAGCTGAGCCCAGTGTTCTAACAGTCCCTGTGAGCTTCAGTGTGTCCCCTTGGAGGCACCAGCCCCAGAGGTGCTCCTCCTCAGAGGCCTGACTTTCAGTTCCACGAGGCCCTTTCACTTTTTTCTAAGTCTGTTTGTTTTTAACTTTTCATTTTATATTAGAGTACAGCCGATGAACAATATTGTGATAGTTTCAGGGGGACACCAAAGGGTCTCAGCCATGCACACGTATCCATTCTCCCCCAAACTCCCCTCCCACCCAGGCTGCCACGTAACAATGAGCAGAGTTGCTTGTGCAGGAGGTCCTTGTTGCTTATCCATTGAGTATAGCGATGTGTACATGTCCATCCCAAATTCCCTGACTATCCCTTTCCCATCCTTGCCCTGGCAATCATAAGTTCATTCTCTAAGTCTGTGAGTCTGTTCTACATTTTATAAATCTTAATTTCTTCTCTTTGTTCCTCCAGGCCTAGGAGTTGGTAGCTGCTTCCTGCAATGTCTATCTCCATAACAGCAGAGATTCCTCTGTTAGCTTTTTCAATCACTGTGTTAGCAGTTCTTTACACCTGATTAACAATTCTTTATGTTACATTCTATCTATTACTCTAGCGGGTTTTGTTCCCTGATTACATGATGTCTAATTCAGATGAGAATCAAAATATCAGATTTTTTTTTTTTTTTTCACTAAGAAGAGTGGGATGAGGACTTCTGGATGAAGAGGGAAGACGGAGCACGTGCATCTAATTCTGTATCCTTCAGTAACCCCACAGAAACAACAGCAAAGGGATTTTTTTTTTTTTACATTCAAGCGTGGTTACTGAAACAGGAAATGAGGCAAAAACTGACAAATTTCAGAAGCTGGAAACTAGATTCAGTGGAACCGAGAAGGTCAAACCCCAACCCAATGTGAGGAAGGCTGAGAATCGGCACCATTTGTGCCCCAGTATTGGCAGGAATAGACAGGACCGGTTAGTTAGAGGGATGAGGGTGGTGGCCACCTAAAAGAAAAAGCTGGGAACCTGATCCTCCCACCCTCGCCGGATCCAGAGGTTTGCAATCCAGAGAGAACAGAATAGCCCTAAACTGGGAGGTACAGGCCCACTTGAGGACAGAAGCAACAGGCCCAAAGAGGGTGTGCCCTGACCATGTGCACTCTGCCTCCCGAGTCCAGAGACATCCAGCCCTCTTTCCCTTTCCTCCTCCAAAAGCACAGGTAGAAGAATCCTAGCCTTCCAGGTGAGAGACTGGAATGTCCTTCCCTGAAACATCCGACCAAAATAACTGGCATCAGGGCGTCTCCACAAACAGCCCATCAGATCACTTTGAAACTCAGCCAACAAGATGATCCACATGATAGTAAGCATGGTCCAATCAGTTCTCCAGTTCTTTATTCTTGAATAAAATCACTCTTGATCGGCCATGGGTTATGAGACACATAGACGCATAGTTGGTCAAAGCCTGTAAAAAGGTTTTAATGTATTTATTTACTTATTTTGGGCTGTGTTGGGTATTCGTGGCTGCACACAGGCTTCCTAAATGTACCCCAATCATAAGTTCATTCTCTAAGTCTGTGAGTCTGTTCTACATTTTATAAATCTTAATTTCTTCTCTTTGTTCCTCCAGGCCTAGGAGTTGGTAGCTGCTTCCTGCAATGTCTATCTCCATAACAGCAGAGATTCCTCTGTTAGCTTTTTCAATCACTGTGTTAGCAGTTCTTTACACCTGATTAACAATTCTTTATGTTACATTCTATCTATTACTCTAGCGGGTTTTGTTCCCTGATTACATGATGTCTAATTCAGATGAGAATCAAAATATCAGATTTTTTTTTTTTTTTTCACTAAGAAGAGTGGGATGAGGACTTCTGGATGAAGAGGGAAGACGGAGCACGTGCATCTAATTCTGTATCCTTCAGTAACCCCACAGAAACAACAGCAAAGGGATTTTTTTTTTTTTACATTCAAGCGTGGTTACTGAAACAGGAAATGAGGCAAAAACTGACAAATTTCAGAAGCTGGAAACTAGATTCAGTGGAACCGAGAAGGTCAAACCCCAACCCAATGTGAGGAAGGCTGAGAATCGGCACCATTTGTGCCCCAGTATTGGCAGGAATAGACAGGACCGGTTAGTTAGAGGGATGAGGGTGGTGGCCACCTAAAAGAAAAAGCTGGGAACCTGATCCTCCCACCCTCGCCGGATCCAGAGGTTTGCAATCCAGAGAGAACAGAATAGCCCTAAACTGGGAGGTACAGGCCCACTTGAGGACAGAAGCAACAGGCCCAAAGAGGGTGTGCCCTGACCATGTGCACTCTGCCTCCCGAGTCCAGAGACATCCAGCCCTCTTTCCCTTTCCTCCTCCAAAAGCACAGGTAGAAGAATCCTAGCCTTCCAGGTGAGAGACTGGAATGTCCTTCCCTGAAACATCCGACCAAAATAACTGGCATCAGGGCGTCTCCACAAACAGCCCATCAGATCACTTTGAAACTCAGCCAACAAGATGATCCACATGATAGTAAGCATGGTCCAATCAGTTCTCCAGTTCTTTATTCTTGAATAAAATCACTCTTGATCGGCCATGGGTTATGAGACACATAGACGCATAGTTGGTCAAAGCCTGTAACGTAGAGAACGGTGATTTTTAAATGTATTTATTTACTTATTTTGGGCTGTGTTGGGTATTCGTGGCTGCACACAGGCTTCCTGCACCAAGTGGGGCTGCTCTCTATTGCGGTGTGAGGGCTTGTCACTACGGTGGTCCCCAAGCTGCAGAGTGCAGGCTCTAGGACACCCGGTTAAGGAACTGTGGCTCTCGGCATGTGGGATCTTCCTGAATCAGGGGTACAACCCATGTCCCCTGCATTGGCAGCCAGATTCTTAACTACTTGACCACCAAGGAAGCCCTAGAAAAAGGAGATTCTGAAAAATTAAATTCACTTTACGAAACAGACTATGCAAGGAGAAGAAATCTTTGTTTTGTTTTGTTTTGCTTTTACAGAGTTTTGTTGTTAACAGCTCTATCTAATCCCAAACCCGCCAAAGGCATAGCTTTGACACCTCCCGCTCGAGTCCCCCTCCCTCTCGAGTCCCTCCCTCTCGAGTCCCCTCCCACTCGAGTCCCCTCCCACTCGAGTCCCCCTCCCGCTCTCTCGCATCCTGCCCCTCCAGGTTACTGCATAGGAGGAGAAACCTTTTTTAAAAATTTCATGGGTGTCCTCAGAGAGGAGAGACATTACATTCAATTTTTTAAAAGGATAAACACTCAGGAAATGAAAAGAAAAGCTCTCAGAAATGTCAAACTTTGTAGAAGGATTCCGAAACTCAGTGGAGTTGGCAGTTCCTCAACAAGTTACACATAGAATTGCCATACGACCCAGCAATGTCACTTCTAGGTGTATGGGAAAGAGAATTGAAAACACATGCTCACACCAAATATGTGTGTCAGTGTTCACAGCAGCATCAGTCTTCCCTTTCCTCCTCCAAAAGCACAGGTAGAAGAATCCTAGTTCCAGTAACTGGAATGTCCTTCCCTGAAACATCCGACCAAAATAACTGGCATCAGGGTCTCCACAAACAGCCCATCAGATCACTTTGAAACTCAGCCAACAAGATGATCCACATGATAGTAAGCATGGTCCAATCAGTTCTCCAGTTCTTTATTCTTGAATAAAATCACTCTTGATCGGCCATGGGTTATGAGACACATAGACGCATAGTTGGTCAAAGCCTGTAACGTAGAGAACGGTGATTTTTAAATGTATTTATTTACTTATTTTGGGCTGTGTTGGGTATTCGTGGCTGCACACAGGCTTCCTGCACCAAGTGGGGGCTGCTCTCTATTGCGGTGTGAGGGCTTGTCACTACGGTGGTCCCCCAAGCTGCAGAGTGCAGGCTCTAGGACACCCCGGGTTAAGGAACTGTGGCTCTCGGCATGTGGGATCTTCCTGAATCAGGGGTACAACCCATGTCCCCTGCATTGGCAGCCAGATTCTTAACTACTTGACCACCAAGGAAGCCCTAGAAAAAGGAGATTCTGAAAAATTAAATTCACTTTACGAAACAGACTATGCAAGGAGAAGAAATCTTTGTTTTGTTTTGTTTTGCTTTTACAGAGTTTTGTTGTTAACAGCTCTATCTAATCCCAAACCCGCCAAAGGCATAGCTTTGACCCCTCCCGCTCGAGTCCCCCTCCCTCTCGAGTCCCCTCCCACTCGAGTCCCCTCCCACTCGAGTCCCCTCCCACTCGAGTCCCCCTCCCGCTCTCTCGCATCCTGCCCCTCCAGGTTACTGCATAGGAGGAGAAACCTTTTTTAAAAATTTCATGGGTGTCCTCAGAGAGGAGAGACATTACATTCAATTTTTTAAAAGGATAAACACTCAGGAAATGAAAAGAAAAGCTCTCAGAAATGTCAAACTTTGTAGAAGGATTCCGAAACTCAGTGGAGTTGGCAGTTCCTCAACAAGTTACACATAGAATTGCCATACGACCCAGCAATGTCACTTCTAGGTGTATGGGAAAGAGAATTGAAAACACATGCTCACACCAAATATGTGTGTCAGTGTTCACAGCAGCATTATTCATAATAACCAAAAAGTGGAAATAGACTAAATGTTCATCAGCTGATGATAAACAAGATGTGGTAAATCTACAGAGTTGACCTTCAACAGAGACTTGAAATTCAAGGGTCTACCTACACTTGGATTTTTTTCAACAAATACATAGTTAAGCCTTTTTATTTGTGGGCTTTGCATTCTCAGATATGGAGGGTCAGCTGCATTCTATGCCATTTTATATAAGGGGCTTGAACAGCCATGGATTCTGGTATACATGGAGCTTCTTGAATCGGTCCCCATAGATAGTGAGGGATCGCTATACCAGGGAATATTACTCTGTCCTAAAAAGGAATGAAATGTTGATAAATGCTAGAAGACAGGTGAAAGAAGCCAGACACAGAAGTCCATATATTGTATGATTACATTTATATGAAATGTCCAGAATAGGCAAATCCACAAAGGACAGAAAATAGATCAGTGTTTTTCAGGGGATGGAAGAAAGAAGCAATTAGGATTAACTGCTAATAGGCACAGGGCTTCTTTCAGGGATGATGGAAATGTTCCGGAATTTAAGAGCAGTGGCGGTTGCACAACACAGTGAATAGACTCAAAACCACTGAGGTTGACACGCTAAAATTATAAATATGTGATACGAAGCATATCTCAGTTTTAAAATGCTATTAAAATAAAGCCAATAGAATTGAAGGGAAAAGTCGAGGAAATCTCCCAGAAAGGAAAGTCAAAAGAAAAAGATGGAAAATAGGAAAGATAAAAGTAGATAGAGAGAGCAGGAAAACAGAATAGGGGAAATTATCCATGAAATAATTCTAGAAACATCCCCAGAACTGAAGAACATAGATTTCCAGACTGAAAGAACCCTGTGGGCATCTAGAACAATGACTGAAAGTAAATCCACTACAGGGTACATGGAGAAAATTTGTGAATATTGCAACAAGAAGATTCTAGTTATCTGAAGGCACATATAAGTTACACATAGAATGATGACCCAGCAATGTCACTTCTAGGTGTATGGGAAAGAGAATTGAAAACACATGCTAAAATGGAGTGTTCACAGCAGCATTATTCATAATAACCAAAAAGTGAAATAGACTAAATGTTCATCAGCTGATGATAAACAAGATGTGGTAAATCTACAGAGTTGACCTTCAACAGAGACTTGAAATTCAAGGGTCTACCTACACTTGGATTTTTCAACAAATACATAGTTAAGCCTTTTTATTTGTGGGCTTTGCATTCTCAGATATGGAGGGTCAGCTGCATTCTATGCCATTTTATATAAGGGGCTTGAACAGCCATGGATTCTGGTATACATGGAGCTTCTTGAATCGGTCCCCATAGATAGTGAGGGATCGCTATACCAGGGAATATTACTCTGTCCTAAAAAGGAATGAAATGTTGATAAATGCTAGAAGACAGGTGAAAGAAGCCAGACACAGAAGTCCATATATTGTATGATTACATTTATATGAAATGTCCAGAATAGGCAAATCCACAAAGGACAGAAAATAGATCAGTGTTTTCAGGGATGGAAGAAAGAAGCAATTAGGATTAACTGCTAATAGGCACAGGGCTTCTTTCAGGGATGATGGAAATGTTCCGGAATTTAAGAGCAGTGGCGGTTGCACAACACAGTGAATAGACTCAAAACCACTGAGGTTGACACGCTAAAATTATAAATATGTGATACGAAGCATATCTCAGTTTTAAAATGCTATTAAAATAAAGCCAATAGAATTGAAGGGAAAAGTCGAGGAAATCTCCCAGAAAGGAAAGTCAAAAGAAAAAGATGGAAAATAGGAAAGATAAAAGTAGATAGAGAGAGCAGGAAAACAGAATAGGGGAAATTATCCATGAAATAATTCTAGAAACATCCCCAGAACTGAAGAACATAGATTTCCAGACTGAAAGAACCCTGTGGGCATCTAGAACAATGACTGAAAGTAAATCCACTACAGGGTACATGGAGAAAATTTGTGAATATTGCAGACAAGAAGATTCTAGTTATCTGAAGGCACATATAAGTCACACATAGGGTAAGAATTTCAAACTTAATAGCTACACTGTACTGGTAATTTCTTCAGACTTCTAAAGGAAATAATTTTAAGCCTAGAATTCTATATTCCACCAAGCTATCGTACAAACATTGTTGCAGGGAGGAAGCCAATTCTGACCCCACGGTGAAACTGTTTCTTCGACTTGCTTTTCATTGCTTTTTTTATTATAATCATACAGAATGGTTTGTCTCAGAGAATTCTGCCCCTCTGCCTGACTGTTAAAGTGCCTTTGTTCAGAACCCTGTCTACCTGTGGATGGCAGGAAGGAAGAAATGAACAGATCCCCTGCCTGAGTTTTTCCATTCTAAGAGATATTTGCAAGATGAATGGGCTTTTTACTTTGTTTCCTCACCTCCCCCATCTCTGATCGATAGAAGAACCTGGCATCCAGAGCCTGTAAGAGGGTCATTTTGAGGTGCTAGCCTGCCATCTTCTCAGTCTGCGGCTTTCCGAATAAAGCTGTTTTCCTTACCTCAACACCGGGTAAGAGTAAGAGGGCAAACAAAGATGCTCTCAGACATGCGAAGTGTGTTAGGCATTGTCTGTTGTCCTTTCCAGACCTTCATCCCGCTTTGTGCACTTGGAGAATCTTTTCATGGCCTGCACCAGTGCGCTCCCTTGCCTTCTAGTTTTGATAATAAGAGACACCAGCAAGAGGCCAGAGGACAGGACAAGAGCAAAGGGATGAATTGTATTCCCCTTGTTTAGCTTCTGTGGATTGTCTATATCCCTCTCTGAAAGGCCATAGCTCTCATCAAACATCTACTCTCCAGCTGCTCTCTAGGTGCTAGCAGATTCTCCCTCCCCTTGATCCTTTAAGCCTTCCACCCGCATCTCTGAGGCTCTGCTCCACCTCTTACTGTTCTTTGTTCTGACAAGTCTGCTAGCCAGTGCCACACCAGTCATGCGTTTCCACCACCCCAGAGCCATTTGTTCTGACAGACCTGCAGCTCAGTGAGAACCGGGGTGACTTGGGCTGGCTCAGCAGGACTGCTTTCCTTCAGGTGTCGGGAGCTGGAGCAGCCGCGTTTCTCACTGGAGGCCAATGGGTGGGAGTAACTATGCTCCGCATCCCTCTCAGCCTCCAGACAAGAAGATTCTGATCTGAAGGCACATATAAGTCACACATAGGGTAAGAATTTCAAACTTAATAGCTACACTGTACTGGTAATTTCTTCAGACTTCTAAAGGAAATAATTTTAAGCCTAGAATTCTATATTCCACCAAGCTATCGTACAAACATTGTTGCAGGGAGGAAGCCAATTCTGACCCCACGGTGAAACTGTTTCTTCGACTTGCTTTTCATTGCTTTTTTTATTATAATCATACAGAATGGTTTGTCTCAGAGAATTCTGCCCCTCTGCCTGACTGTTAAAGTGCCTTTGTTCAGAACCCTGTCTACCTGTGGATGGCAGGAAGGAAGAAATGAACAGATCCCCTGCCTGAGTTTTTCCATTCTAAGAGATATTTGCAAGATGAATGGGCTTTTTACTTTGTTTCCTCACCTCCCCCATCTCTGATCGATAGAAGAACCTGGCATCCAGAGCCTGTAAGAGGGTCATTTTGAGGTGCTAGCCTGCCATCTTCTCAGTCTGCGGCTTTCCGAATAAAGCTGTTTTCCTTACCTCAACACCGGGTAAGAGTAAGAGGGCAAACAAAGATGCTCTCAGACATGCGAAGTGTGTTAGGCATTGTCTGTTGTCCTTTCCAGACCTTCATCCCGCTTTGTGCACTTGGAGAATCTTTTTCATGGCCTGCACCAGTGCGCTCCCTTGCCTTCTAGTTTTGATAATAAGAGACACCAGCAAGAGGCCAGAGGACAGGACAAGAGCAAAGGGATGAATTGTATTCCCCTTGTTTAGCTTCTGTGGATTGTCTATATCCCTCTCTGAAAGGCCATAGCTCTCATCAAACATCTACTCTCCAGCTGCTCTCTAGGTGCTAGCAGATTCTCCCTCCCCTTGATCCTTTAAGCCTTCCACCCGCATCTCTGAGGCTCTGCTCCACCTCTTACTGTTCTTTGTTCTGACAAGTCTGCTAGCCAGTGCCACACCAGTCATGCGTTTCCACCACCCCAGAGCCATTTGTTCTGACAGACCTGCAGCTCAGTGAGAACCGGGGTGACTTGGGCTGGCTCAGCAGGACTGCTTTCCTTCAGGTGTCGGGAGCTGGAGCAGCCGCGTTTCTCACTGGAGGCCAATGGGTGGGAGTAACTATGCTCCGCATCCCTCTCAGCCTCCTAAGCTTGGAACTGGTCTGGTCTCACTGTCACACGCCACTGGCCAAAACGTCTTCTGAGCCCAAAGAAGCGCAACAAGGATGTACACTCCATCCATTACAAGAATATGCAAGGATATGGATAAAAGTAAGGATGAAAAATTGAAGTCAGTTATTCAAACTACTAGCCCCATCGTCACCATTATAAATAGCATAAGTGATAGCTGCTCAGTCGTGTCCACCTCTTTGTGACCCCATGGAGTATGGCCTGCCAGGCTCATCTGTCCATGGAATTCTCCAGACAAAAATACTGGAATGGGTTGCCATTTCCTTCTCCAAGCATTATAAATAGTCCCTTTTATTAATACCCCTCAATTACGTTATTTGAGTGTGCTGTATGTTGCCTTTCAGGCTCTCAATTAAGGTAAGAATCAATATCAAAAAAGACCCAAGAAAACTGTCCCTAAAATGGGATTCCATTGCTCTCATTTTAAAAAAGAATTTATTTCGTTGTCTGTGCTGTGTCTTAGTTGTGGCATGAAGGACCTTTGATTTTCACTGTGGCATGAGGGCTTTTTTTAAGTTGCAGCATGTAGGATCTAGTTCTTTGACCAGAGATCAAACCTGGGCCCCCTCCATCAGGAGTGAAGAGTCTTCACCACTCACTGGGCCACCAGAGAAGGCCCTTTTACTCTCATATTTAAGAAGCACACAATTTCTTTCTTTACCAGGACACTGGTATTCTTTGCCATGGCATTCAGTGGTATCACAGTGACTCAATTTATCATCGGTGTTGCAAAGGATGAAGTTCAGGTGGCGGCAAAAGAAATAAAGTAACTGCGGCACTTAGTCACCATGGTGACGACAGGTATTCTGAAGACGGTAGAGCAAGCTGGCTGCTTCTGATGGCTCCAAAGAGAGCAGACAGGGGAAAGGACCTAGCGAAAGCTTTCCATACCCGACTCAGAACCAGGTGGAAGATTGAGAAGGTCTGTGGCTGCTGTGAAGACTCCATCTCCTGTAGTCTCTGGAGAGATGGGGCTGAGGATCAAGTCTAGAACATGATTTTAATGTGGCAGAGTTGCAAACGCCATTAAATGCCTGGTTTAAATCCCTTACAGTAAGCTGAGGGTACTGGTGGGAAAGGCTTCCCTGGTGGCTCAGTGGGTAGAAAATCCACCTGCCAACGCAGGAGATGTGCGTTTGATCTCCAAATCAGGACGATCCCCTGGAGAAGGAAACGGCAACCCACTCCAGTACTCTGGTCTCTAAAAATCCTACGGAGAGAGGAGCCCGCTGGGCTACAGTCCATGGGGTCGCAAACGATCTGGACACGACTGAAGTGGCTGAGCACGCACACGCTGATGGAAAAGAAGGATGACTTCGAGGTGTGGGATGGAAACATTTGTGCAGACACAGGTGACACTGAGGCCTTAAACGCTCAAATCCTTTTAAACCTCCCTGACTATTCTGCAGCCCCATTTCCTGAAAGTTGAATGAAAATCTTTCAATGACCACATTAAGAAAATGTGATTTTCTTCAGGATCTACCTCTGCCACGCTCAAGGAGGGTTAAATGGCAGCACAGTTCAGATTGTAAAGTACAAGACCTGTGCCTGGAGGAAACAGACTGTTTGACAAAAGAATTGTAGGACGTAGTTAACTTGTATCAACAGGAGTCTGGGGGACATACATTTAACTAGATTCTAAGATTGCTAGGCAAACAAGAATGTAGTCTAAGGTTTGATTACCTAAATATTTTGAAATTTCTAACTATAAAATAGGATTTAGTGTCATGATTTGAGTACTTGGGAAGAGGCATTAATAATCAACTAGGAGTAGGAAATGGCAACCCACTCCAGTATTCTTGCCTGAAACATGCATGCACAAATCCTAAAACCTGAAGTCCCACCTTGGTTCACTAGTCACAGTACACTTAAGAAAGTCAGGTAAAAAATGAACCCTCTGTCAAAACTCAGTGGGACCATGGATCTATTCCATGGTACCCAGTCTCAGAAAACATATTTGGAAACATGATTTTCACGTAGATCTATTACGGACAGAAAGGAGGGTCGAGTAAAGAGCAGCTTCCACTGCGTGGCTCAGTTTGTAGTCTCTGGAGAGATGGGGCTGAGGATCAAGTCTAGAACATGATTTTAATGTGGCAGAGTTGCAAACGCCATTAAATGCCTGGTTTAAATCCCTTACAGTAAGCTGAGGGTACTGGTGGGAAAGGCTTCCCTGGTGGCTCAGTGGGTAGAAAATCCACCTGCCAACGCAGGAGATGTGCGTTTGATCTCCAAATCAGGACGATCCCCTGGAGAAGGAAACGGCAACCCACTCCAGTACTCTGGTCTCTAAAAATCCTACGGAGAGAGGAGCCCGCTGGGCTACAGTCCATGGGGTCGCAAACGATCTGGACACGACTGAAGTGGCTGAGCACGCACACGCTGATGGAAAAGAAGGATGACTTCGAGGTGTGGGATGGAAACATTTGTGCAGACACAGGTGACACTGAGGCCTTAAACGCTCAAATCCTTTTAAACCTCCCTGACTATTCTGCAGCCCCATTTCCTGAAAGTTGAATGAAAATCTTTCAATGACCACATTAAGAAAATGTGATTTTCTTCAGGATCTACCTCTGCCACGCTCAAGGAGGGTTAAATGGCAGCACAGTTCAGATTGTAAAGTACAAGACCTGTGCCTGGAGGAAACAGACTGTTTGACAAAAGAATTGTAGGACGTAGTTAACTTGTATCAACAGGAGTCTGGGGGACATACATTTAACTAGATTCTAAGATTGCTAGGCAAACAAGAATGTAGTCTAAGGTTTGATTACCTAAATATTTTGAAATTTCTAACTATAAAATAGGATTTAGTGTCATGATTTGAGTACTTGGGAAGAGGCATTAATAATCAACTAGGAGTAGGAAATGGCAACCCACTCCAGTATTCTTGCCTGAAACATGCATGCACAAATCCTAAAACCTGAAGTCCCACCTTGGTTCACTAGTCACAGTACACTTAAGAAAGTCAGGTAAAAAATGAACCCTCTGTCAAAACTCAGTGGGACCATGGATCTATTCCATGGTACCCAGTCTCAGAAAACATATTTGGAACAGATACACGTAGTAACATGAAAAGCCTTCACAGTGATTCCTTGACCACAGTGTGAGATCTATTACGGACAGAAAGGAGGGTCGAGTAGAAGGTCCTAGAACTGCTCTACCCCAATTCATTCCATTCTGCTGAGCTAGTAACCCAAAAACAAGCTAGAAACCATGCCAGAGAAATCAGAGTCAGCATCACTATTAAAGACTTGAAAGAGGCAGAGGTGTGATTCCAACCACATCCCCATTTAACTTCCTTTTTCTGAGCTCTTTCAAAAAAACAGATGGTCTTGGAGAAGGGCTGTAGATTATCGCACACTTAATCAGTGATGCCATTTGCAGCTGATTCTATGTGCTATCTCTGCTGCAGCGGAACGACAGAGCCTTTGGAAACTGGTACGCAGATAGTAGGCTAACAGATTCTCCCCATTCACCATTCCTATTGCCGAAGATGATGAGAAGTAATTTGACTTCAGGTGGCAGGGACAGCCGTATCCTTCACTGTACAGGCGCCTTCTCTTTGTCCTAACATAGTCTGGAGAGACCTTGACTGTCTTGATACTGTAACTAGACCATCAAGTTGGTATCATGATAGAAAGCTCAAGGACTTACCACATCAGTCAAGTTCCTGAGGATCTAGAGGTCTAGTTCATGTCAGGATATACTCTCTAAAGAAAAGACAATTGGTTCCATCTATCAACCAGAAAAAGGCACGATGCTTGCCTCTCTGGATTTTAGAGGCATCACATACACATATGATCATGCTGCTCCTACCCACGTGCCAGGAAAATCATCGTAAGGCCGTCAGGTCAATGGCTAGTGAGACAGGTAGTACCTTCTCCATGAAGAATACTTCGCACAGGAAAATAACAGGTCAAGGAAAGCTTCCTGGGGGAAGAAGAGGTATGGGATCATATGGTTTTGTTTGTTTTTAATTTTTATTTTACTTTTACAGAGTTTTGTTGTTTACAGATGGGATCATATGTTGGAAAGGAAAGTTTAGTCCGTGAGAGTCAGGGAAAACTGCTAAAGTCTTTACGTATTCCCACTCAGTTTTGTTTCAAAAACCTCAAAACAAATATCATATAATAGTTATATATGTGGAATCTAGAAAAAGACACAGATGAACATATGTGCAAAGCAGAAATAGAGATACAAACATAGAGAACAAAAGTATGGACACCAAGCGGGGAGAGGAGGCGTGGGATGAACTGGGAGACTGGGCTGGACAGGTGCCCACTGCTGATTACTGTTCAGTCACTCAGTCGTATCTCACTCTCTGCGACCCCATGGACAGCAGCACGCCGGCCGCTCTGTCCTCCACTACCTCCCAGAGCTCGCTGAGTTGCATATCCACTGAGTGGTTAACGTTTCTCCATGACGAGGCTGTGATTCATGAGGGGGACACATGATCGGCACTATGGATAAAACAGATAACTAGTGAGAACCTACCGTACAGCACAGGAAACCCTACTCAGTGCTCTGTGGTGCCCTCAAAACGGGAAGGAAATCCAAAAATCAGGAGATACATGTAGGCCTTTGGCTGATCATTTTGTTATACAGCAGAAAATAGCACCATTGTAAAGCAACTATACTCCAGTAAAAACTTTTTTTAACACCCTCGGGCTCAGGAAGAAGTATTCGTCTTCAATTAGGTCACAGAAAGCTCAGCGCTTCAGGCCCGAGGGGCACACAGCAGGACTGGAAGCCACCGGCTTGCTTCTATCTAGGTTCTTCAAGTCCAGACGCCTCTGTCACAGTCTTTGCCGCCAATGCCACATCTGGTTCAAATGACACTGGGAAGTGACCCAAAATGGGGAAGAAGAATGTGGTGCCCCTGGGCAGACCGGGATGGTGTGGCACTCTGGCCGCCTCAGCTGCTATATTGAAGGATGGCTTTTTTTTTTTTTAATTGTTTCTGTTCTATAACAATCTAGGGCCCTTGAAGGACAGCCTCCTTAGAAGCAGAATATGGCTGAACTCAAGGTGGTTTCTCTCCGGAACTCTTCCCTCGCGGTCCCCAAATCCACACTCAGAGGCCAGAGTACGGAGACCCGTGGGAAACGATACCTTGCTTAGTTTTGCCTTCCCTTTGGCTGAGGCGAGACTAGAAGCAAGGGGTACCCGTCACCCACCTCCCAGACAGTTGGGAAAAGGCAGGAGCCTGGGGACTGCAGTCGGCGTGTCCTGGGTCTCGGGTGGCTGCAGCCTGGACCTCACCCCTCCCGCGTGTCTGCCCTGGCCCCCAGCCCTCCAGGGGAGAAGCCGTATCAGAAGCCAGGGCCTGCCGGCCGGGGGCAGGGAGGGCTGAGGAGGCGCCGGCAGGAGCCGGAGGAGGCTCTGGCCAAGTGCGCGGCCTTCGGGTGGAGGAGGGAGGCTGGAGGAAGACGTGGAGGCCCAGGCAGCCTGCAAGCAGTGCTTGCTGCTCCTCCTTCTCCCCGGACAGGGGAGCAGGCGCTCACAGACCTACTTACCGAGAGTCAGCGCTCTCCCTTCCCCGACGGGGCTCCCGGCGCCTCTCTGGGGAAGGAGCGACGCGCCGGGCGGGGACAGCCGGGGGCGCGGGGCTGCAGCCTGGCAGCAGTCTGGATTGGCGGGTGGGCGGCGGCGCCCCGGGGGCCGGGAGCGCTTCTGGGCAGCGATGCTGCAGTGGGAGTCTCAGGCAGCATCAAGATGTGTTTCTCCTCCACCAGCCTGCTGCTAGCGGCGGTGTTTCTACAGTGGTTTAGCACCCCCTCCAGCCCTTCCCACAGACCCACTCCAGGCCCAGGTCCCCCTTCCTCCCCTCCCCCAGGCCTCCTGCGCGGTCTCCCCTCCCCACCCCCGCCGGAGAGAGCGCGTGGCTAGGGATGCTGAGGTACTAATTGTATTAATGAGAATGGCAAACACATCCTTTCCATCTGGCGGCATGAAAAAGAGAGGCTGTTGGGGATGCAATTACCCACTACAGGAGAGAGTCAAATAGCCGTCAGGTTTGGCAGTGAAATTATTAGTAACAGCCGCAGTTGCCAAAACCTTACTAATGAAATGAATGCAAATCACCTTTCCTGGTGGCAAGAGGAAGACCATCCAAAAGGCCATTTGATGGCAGAAATCTCTGCCGCGGAGACAGGCATTTTCTCCTTGGAGGATTTAGGGCCGAGGAGCTGGAGATGATGCTCCGATTGTTGCTGACACACACGCTGACATTACAAACTGAAGCTGTGTGTGTCGGTCGGTCCGTCTTGGGCTGGGCTCCCTGGAGTCCAGAGGGCTTTGGACAGCCCCCAACCCGCAGGACAAGACAGCCTAAGACACACCACCTCAACCCCCTCGCGCCCTCAGTCACTGTTCCCAGGCCATCTGCGCAGGCTTCCCGGTCTCCTGCAGCAAGTGGTTGTAGCCCACTTCAGGCCAGATATTTCTGCAATTTCCGACATTTTTTTTGCCTTCATGAAATTTGTATATAGCAGAAGCTGAGTTTGCTTTAGGCAGAGCATATGCTTCATATTTATTGGAATAAGTTTTCTAGTTCCTTAGCATTCTGTTCACTGATATTCCGTATGTTAAAAATATCTCTGCTTTTTCCCCTGATACTCTAGTAGGCAGCCACAGTTTTCCCCTATAGCTTTTCTGGGTAGAAACCAGAACCTGCTCTCCACAGCCTGGGGGAGTATTCTATACCTTTGGAGAAGATGACCTGATTTCCTGCCCATGATGACAAAGACAGTTCCCTTACTCTCCACCAGCCTCACGGATAATAATAATAGGCAGCCTCATTCTAGGCAGCAGAGACCTTCCTTTTAAAAAGAAAAACACTAAGGCCAAAGACGTTATCTCTTACTTAAAGATTCTGTCCCCCCATGGATCTATAATGTGTTCAGTAGAGGAAGCAAACAAAGGAGAGAATCCCGAACACGCGAGTCTGGGATTCAAGGAGATTGCAGATGGACTTGACAGGTCCACACTTCCCAGGAGGAGTGGGCGATAATCCCCTGGGCACTTCGCATGCTGAGTCCAGAGTTCCAATGGCCTCTGGGATTTCCCAGAGGACCGATGGGAAGGTCCTTGTTCCGGGTGTTCCCCCGAGAGACAGAGGGAGCTACTTATCTCAGCAATGGGAACCTGGATTTTATGAGAACTCCAGCAGCAAGAGAATAATGAAAAAGATGGAACTATCTACATTTGAAAAGCAGAACTTGGAGTTAAAGTGGGAGAATGAAGATCCAAACTCATAGGAGTGTGTGTGTGTGTGTGAGAGAGAGAGAGAGATGGAGAGAGAGAAAAAAAAAGAAAGAGAAGAGGGGGCTTGGCTGGTGGTCCAGTGGCTAAGACTTCATGCTCCCAATAGAGGAGGCTGGGGTCCTAATCCCTGGTCATGGAACTAAGACCCCACATGCTACAACTGAAGATTCTGTGTGCCCCGACAAGGATCAAAGATCTGACCTGCTGAACTGAGACCCAGTGAAGCCAAAAAATCAATCAATTTTAAGAAAAAGAGAGACAGAGGGACTGAGGCTGTAGTGTGGGGTGAGGGAGATGTTTACAAACAAGAGGGAAGAACAACCCTCTTCTTGGAGGAGACCTCAGCTTCTTACGCCCTCATCTGCTAGAAGAGCAGGACGGAGCATAGAGTTGCTGCGGCCAAGGCAAAGGGTGAGCATCTCCTGTTCTGACCCCAACAGTCCATCAGAGAGCCCCCCTGACATTCTGTATGGGCCCACCCCCCCGCAATAAGTCGTTTATATGAATCAATGCAGGTTTTTTTTTTTTTTTTGTCTGAACCAGGAGGCTGCACAGAGCTGGGCTGCAGGCCATGGCTCGATAAACCCACTAGCAGATCAAGTCCCCACTCTAGACCTTGACCCGTCTTCTCTGGGCTTGGCCTCAGAGAGATTCCATAAGCAAATCAAGCTCAGGAAGTCCGTATGCTTCAAATAGTCTTTTGTAAGCTGGCTATCTCTCATTTAAAATGCCTTTCCTCACATAAACAACACATTGGTTCATTCACTCATCAATTGTTTATTGAGTACCAGGTGCTGGGGACGCAATGATGAAAGTCAGACGTAGGCATTATGTTCTCAGATCTATCTATTCAAAGCCCATTTAATCAATAATCAAGGCAAGCTCATTTGCGTGTGTGGGAGAATTCCATTCTGAGCTCCATCTCGGGCTACCTGGAAAATAGCATTCCCTGCCTTGGCAATAGCAGCCAGAAACTCCCACCTGGTCCCTGAGCAACTGCAGCCATAAGTGAGAGGTGCAGAAACCAGGATCTGCTGAGCGCCTGCCGATGTCTGGCTGTGCTCGCACCTCACGTACCTCTGTGAGCTGTGACTCGGTGAGGCAGACACAACTCCTCTTGCTTTAAAGAACCCAATTCTCGAAACCTCCTTTGCTTAAGCTTGTGGCAGAGCACGGGCTCTAGAGTGCTGGCTCAGTAAGTGTGGCGCTTGGGCTTAGTTGCTCCAAGGTACGGGGGATCAGCCTGGAGCAGGGATCGAATCCTGTCCCCTGCTTTGCAGGCTGACTTTTCGCCACTGGACTACCCTAAACCAGGTGTCTCTGTCTCTGCAGTCTCCTGGGTTTGGTCCCCTTACCCAGGCATCATGGGCCATCTTCTATTTCCTCTTATTTCATGACTGTAGGAACAGCAGATCTCCCAGGGCTGACTCAAATGGACATACAGACATATATCCACAAGTCAAGGCCCTTCCCAATCTCATACCTAGTTAGACCCCTGCTGTCAGGTTCTGAGAGGCCTCGCCGGCCCCTGCTGTCGGGAGACTTTTTGTTTGATTGGAGGAAAATGGCTTTGCAGTATTGCATTGGTTAGGAGTGGTGTTAAGAAAACCATTGCACCTGCTGTCTCCCTGCCCTCACCCCATGTCCACAGCACACGATCCTTGGCCCCGTCCAGGTCATGGAGGGCTTCTTAGTACCGCAGGTGGTTGCCCCCCAGACAGCCCCTCTTTGCAATGACAGGGGCGAGGCAGTCAGAGGAGACTTGCTCCTCGCCCCAGCCACCCGCAGTTCAAGCCTCGGGACAGGTTTCTCTGCTCCACACGCCCTGCGTGGGTTGGCTCCTGTTGCTAGGAGAACCTGACCATTTGCATTTCCTGCTGTTTTTATTTTAGATTAGCAGCCACACTGCTGCAAAAACACAGGGTATTTTAAGAAAGACAGAAAAAGGAAAGGCGAGGCAAGGACCTAGCATGGAATCTCCTTCCCAAAGGCCTGCAGAGCACTCGGACCAGGTGGCACCCGTGGCAGCCCCCACCCAGCCCACCCTGGCCTCTCACCTTCTCTCCCGGAGCTCCATCTCCCAGTCCTGACACCTTGACAAGCCCTTTCGAGCTATACAAGAACAAGAGGGGCTTCCCCGGTGGTCCAGACTCTGCCTAGCCATGCAGGGGATGCAGGTTCAATCCCTGGTTGGGGACCTAATATCCCACATGCTGCAACTAAGACCCAAGGCAGCCAAATAAGTACATACACTTTTTTTTTTTTCAATAGACGAAAAACACAGTCTCTTTTCAGAAAAAAAAAAAGGAAAAAGTCATACCTAATACACAGAGAGCATAGTTTCCCGGCATTCAGACAGACAAATAGAAACATTTCTAGGTTCCCTGCTTTGCAGGCTGACTTTTCGCCACTGGACTACCCTAAACCAGGTGTCTCTGTCTCTGCAGTCTCCTGGGTTTGGTCCCCTTACCCAGGCATCATGGGCCATCTTCTATTTCCTCTTATTTCATGACTGTAGGAACAGCAGATCTCCCAGGGCTGACTCAAATGGACATACAGACATATATCCACAAGTCAAGGCCCTTCCCAATCTCATACCTAGTTAGACCCCTGCTGTCAGGTTCTGAGAGGCCTCGCCGGCCCCTGCTGTCGGGAGACTTTTTTTTTAATTGGAGGAAAATGGCTTTGCAGTATTGCATTGGTTAGGAGTGGTGTTAAGAAAACCATTGCACCTGCTGTCTCCCTGCCCTCACCCCATGTCCACAGCACACGATCCTTGGCCCCGTCCAGGTCATGGAGGGCTTCTTAGTACCGCAGGTGGTTGCCCCCCAGACAGCCCCTCTTTGCAATGACAGGGGCGAGGCAGTCAGAGGAGACTTGCTCCTCGCCCCAGCCACCCGCAGTTCAAGCCTCGGGACAGGTTTCTCTGCTCCACACGCCCTGCGTGGGTTGGCTCCTGTTGCTAGGAGAACCTGACCATTTGCATTTCCTGCTGTTTTTATTTTAGATTAGCAGCCACACTGCTGCAAAAACACAGGGTATTTTAAGAAAGACAGAAAAAGGAAAGGCGAGGCAAGGACCTAGCATGGAATCTCCTTCCCAAAGGCCTGCAGAGCACTCGGACCAGGTGGCACCCGTGGCAGCCCCCACCCAGCCCACCCTGGCCTCTCACCTTCTCTCCCGGAGCTCCATCTCCCAGTCCTGACACCTTGACAAGCCCTTTCGAGCTATACAAGAACAAGAGGGGCTTCCCCGGTGGTCCAGACTCTGCCTAGCCATGCAGGGGATGCAGGTTCAATCCCTGGTTGGGGACCTAATATCCCACATGCTGCAACTAAGACCCAAGGCAGCCAAATAAGTACATACACTTTTTTTTTTTTCAATAGACGAAAAACACAGTCTCTTTTCAGAAAAAAAAAAAGGAAAAAGTCATACCTAATACACAGAGAGCATAGTTTCCCGGCATTCAGACAGACAAATAGAAACATTTCTAGGTTCCCAAAGGAATTCTCCAGCCCTGCGAAAACCCCTGATCTTCAATGATTCTGTTTCCTCTTTCTTCCTTCCCCTTCCCTTCCAGCCACTGCCCCAAAGATGGGCGCTTGCTAAAGATGGGGGCTTAATTTCCCCCTAAGGCCTCACCCAGGTCAGTGTTACCTGCCCAGCTCCCTCTTCCACTAGCCTCTGCCTCCTTATTCTAACAATGCCTGCTTCCTGTCACCTTTACCTCTGCTTCTCACTGGTCATCTGTTCTTCTGTGTCTCCTCCCCTAGACCGCAATCACCTAGAAACCAGTGTCCAAGTTGTTTTTTTTTTTTCCAAGCCGTTTTTATTTTTTAGTTCCCTTTTCACTTCTCGACTATTTTGCTCACTACAGAAGTCCATTAACACCTTTAAAGTTGGTTCATCCCTGGACCTAGACACTTTCCTACAGAGAGAAGCAAGTCAGAAAGAGAAGAACAAACATCGTATTTTAATACCTATGTGGGGAATCTAGAAGAATAGTCTACATGATCTTATTTGCAAAGCAAAATTAGAAACGCAAACACAGAGAACAAATGTATGGATACTGAGGTGGGAAGGGAGGGTTAGGTGAACTGGGATATACACTGTTGACACTAATGTCTACACAGAGAACGGAGAATCTACTGAACAGCACAGCAAATGCTCTTCAAGTCTCTGTCGTGACCTAAACGGGAAGGAAATCCAAAAAAAGAAGGAGTATTGTATATGTATATGCATATGTAAATATATATGTAAATGTATATGTACATGTATACATATAGCTGATTCACTTGCTTCCCAGATGGCTCAGTGGTAAAGAATCTTCCTGCAATACGGGAGACAGGGGTTCAATCCCTGGGTTGGGAAAATCTCCTGGAGAAGGAAATGGCAGCCCACTCCAGTATTCTTGTCTGGGAAATCCCATGGACAGAGAAGCCTGGTGGGCTACAGTCCATGCAGTCGCAAAAGAGTCAGGTATGACTTAGTGACTAAATAGCAACAAGAAACTAACACAGCATTGTCAAGTAACTATACTCACATAAAAATTAATTTTGAAAAATAAATAAATAAAATTGGTTCATCTCCGTCAAACATACATTGATTTATTTAGCCTCTTTTCAAATAACCTCCCTTTCAGAGGTTAAGGCTGCCAACCTCACTTGGGAGGACCAATCTCTGATGACCTAGCATGAACTCAGGAGGGGCTGATGGATCCTCAAAACAAAGCAGGCACTTGGATGCTTGGGCTGGTCTTCTATCTGATTTGACTGGGCAGTGGGCATGGAAGCTCTAGAGAGATGTAACATCTCCTTCCTCCAGTCCCAGATTCTTGACCTTTAAGGAGACAGAGACTGTGGCAGGAATTCTTAATTATCTCTCATTCTCTATTTGTTCTCATTAACAAAAACACAGATTTTGTATGGAGCCTCAACATGTTCAGCCGTGAAACTATATTTCCCAGCCTGACTTGCGGGTGGGTGTGGATGGGAAAATGGAACAAAAAAACAAACATCGTATTTTAATACCTATGTGGGGAATCTAGAAGAATAGTCTACATGATCTTATTTGCAAAGCAAAATTAGAAACGCAAACACAGAGAACAAATGTATGGATACTGAGGTGGGAAGGGAGGGTTAGGTGAACTGGGATATACACTGTTGACACTAATGTCTACACAGAGAACGGAGAATCTACTGAACAGCACAGCAAATGCTCTTCAAGTCTCTGTCGTGACCTAAACGGGAAGGAAATCCAAAAAAAGAAGGAGTATTGTATATGTATATGCATATGTAAATATATATGTAAATGTATATGTACATGTATACATATAGCTGATTCACTTGCTTCCCAGATGGCTCAGTGGTAAAGAATCTTCCTGCAATACGGGAGACAGGGGTTCAATCCCTGGGTTGGGAAAATCTCCTGGAGAAGGAAATGGCAGCCCACTCCAGTATTCTTGTCTGGGAAATCCCATGGACAGAGAAGCCTGGTGGGCTACAGTCCATGCAGTCGCAAAAGAGTCAGGTATGACTTAGTGACTAAATAGCAACAAGAAACTAACACAGCATTGTCAAGTAACTATACTCACATAAAAATTAATTTTGAAAAATAAATAAATAAAATTGGTTCATCTCCGTCAAACATACATTGATTTATTTAGCCTCTTTTCAAATAACCTCCCTTTCAGAGGTTAAGGCTGCCAACCTCACTTGGGAGGACCAATCTCTGATGACCTAGCATGAACTCAGGAGGGGCTGATGGATCCTCAAAACAAAGCAGGCACTTGGATGCTTGGGCTGGTCTTCTATCTGATTTGACTGGGCAGTGGGCATGGAAGCTCTAGAGAGATGTAACATCTCCTTCCTCCAGTCCCAGATTCTTGACCTTTAAGGAGACAGAGACTGTGGCAGGAATTCTTAATTATCTCTCATTCTCTATTTGTTCTCATTAACAAAAACACAGATTTTGTATGGAGCCTCAACATGTTCAGCCGTGAGACTATATTTCCCAGCCTGACTTGCGGGTGGGTGTGGATGGGAAAATGGAAGTGGATCTGAGTGAAAAAAAGTGAAAGCGTCAGTCACTCAGTAAGAGTCATTGACTTTTTTTGATGCCATGGACTGTGGCCCACCAGGCTCCTCTGTGCATGGAATTTCCCAGGCAAGAACCCTGGAGTGGGTACCCATTCCCTTCTCCAGACGATCTTCCTGACCCAGGGATCGAACCCAAGTCTCCAGCACTGCAGGCAGATTCTTTACTGTCTGAGCCACCTGGGATTTCTGCAACAGCTCGTCAATAAGGAGACAGAGTGGAGTGGAGTTTTTTTGCCCTCCGCTCTTCATCCCACCTTTTCCCTCGTTCCTGCCTAGAAGGTTCAGCCGAGGCACAAGCAGCTGTCACGAACCATGAGACGGGTAGCAGGTGCTGAGGATGACCTCATGGAACATCACAATGACCCTGATGGAAATTCATATAAGTCTCCTCAAAAAACTACTATGTGAACACAGTCTTGCAAACAACTTCCGGTTTCGTGAACCCTGGAATCAGTGCATGGATCCCAGTTACGAATCCTGCCTTAGACATGTGGGGACAGCCAGCTGTACCCCAGCTGCTTAGATACCAAGTTAAAGTGATCAGACTGAGTGAAGTACATCAGACAGGAAAGAAGAAATATCCTATGACATCCCTTATACACAGACTCTGAAAAGAAATGATACAAATGAACTTACTTACAAAACAGAAAGAGACTCACAGACTTAGAGAATGAATTTATGGTTGAGGGGAGGAAAGGAGAGAAGAAAGGGAGGAAAGTCAGGGAGTTTGGGATGGTCATGTACACACTGCTATGTTTCAAGTGGATAACCAACAAAGCAGGCACTTGGATGCTTGGGCTGGTCTTCTATCTGATTTGACTGGGCAGTGGGCATGGAAGCTCTAGAGAGATGTAACATCTCCTTCCTCCAGTCCCAGATTCTTGACCTTTAAGGAGACAGAGACTGTGGCAGGAATTCTTAATTATCTCTCATTCTCTATTTGTTCTCATTAACAAAAACACAGATTTTGTATGGAGCCTCAACATGTTCAGCCGTGAGACTATATTTCCCAGCCTGACTTGCGGGTGGGTGTGGATGGGAAAATGGAAGTGGATCTGAGTGAAAAAGTGAAAGCGTCAGTCACTCAGTAAGAGTCATTGACTTTTTTTGATGCCATGGACTGTGGCCCACCAGGCTCCTCTGTGCATGGAATTTCCCAGGCAAGAACCCTGGAGTGGGTACCCATTCCCTTCTCCAGACGATCTTCCTGACCCAGGGATCGAACCCAAGTCTCCAGCACTGCAGGCAGATTCTTTACTGTCTGAGCCACCTGGGATTTCTGCAACAGCTCGTCAATAAGGAGACAGAGTGGAGTGGAGTTTTTTTGCCCTCCGCTCTTCATCCCACCTTTTCCCTCGTTCCTGCCTAGAAGGTTCAGCCGAGGCACAAG
Source organism: Tragulus kanchil (assembly GCA_022376925.1). Lineage (NCBI taxonomy): Eukaryota > Metazoa > Chordata > Mammalia > Artiodactyla > Tragulidae > Tragulus > Tragulus kanchil. The sequence continues at coordinate 153,938,920 of JAIOJX010000006.1, forward strand.
CAGCTGTCACGAACCATGAGACGGGTAGCAGGTGCTGAGGATGACCTCATGGAACATCACAATGACCCTGATGGAAATTCATATAAGTCTCCTCAAAAAACTACTATGTGAACACAGTCTTGCAAACAACTTCCGGTTTCGTGAACCCTGGAATCAGTGCATGGATCCCAGTTACGAATCCTGCCTTAGACATGTGGGGACAGCCAGCTGTACCCCAGCTGCTTAGATACCAAGTTAAAGTGATCAGACTGAGTGAAGTACATCAGACAGGAAAGAAGAAATATCCTATGACATCCCTTATACACAGACTCTGAAAAGAAATGATACAAATGAACTTACTTACAAAACAGAAAGAGACTCACAGACTTAGAGAATGAATTTATGGTTGAGGGGAGGAAAGGAGAGAAGAAAGGGAGGAAAGTCAGGGAGTTTGGGATGGTCATGTACACACTGCTATGTTTCAAGTGGATAACCAACAAAGCCCTACTGCATGGCACAGGGAACCCTGCCCGGTGTTGCGTGGCAGTCTGGATGGGAAGAGAGTCTGGAGGAGAAGGGACACTTGTGCACGTGCAGCTGAGTCCCTTTGCTGTCCACCTGCCACATGGTTATCACAGCATTGTTCATCTGCTATACTCCAATATAAAATCTAAAGTTTTAGAAATATAAAGTGGGGAAGTCTAGGATTGCACTGTGACTGTTGCCAAAATCCTGGCTGTCTGTGCACCAAGGCCAAACAGAGACACAGAGGCAGAGTCATGGAAGAGAACGAAAGAGTGGCTTTATTACTTCGCCAGGCAAAGGGGGAGCAGAGCAGACTAGTGCCTCAAGAACGCTGCTCCCATCCCTGGCAGTGGCTTTCGAGTGGGACTGGCGGTGCGGGCAGAAGAGCTGGGGCGGGATGGCGAGGCGGGAAGGAGGGCTTTCTGGCGGGTAGGGAGAGGTAAGTAGTCAGGCAGGACTGGGATAAGGATCAAAGCAGTGACACTCTTCTTCTGTGTTTCAAAAGGGCGGGGTTGCTGACAAGATCAGGGCGCGTGCAGGGTCGTAGGCTGTCTGTCTCCTCATCTTGATGGGCCTCAGCCTCAGGTGCTTTCCTTGGTGCTTCTCCTTTGATGAGCAACTGTTCTGCCCTTTGGAACTCTGACAAGGTCATGGAGGCTGGCGTCTTGCCTACAAGGAACGGGGACCAAAGGCTTCGGTGCCCAGGAGTCCCACAGGGCCCTGCATCGGGCCGGCATTTTGTTACCCGCCAGCCCTCTTCCTCCCCCGCCCTCGCCCCTCTCCTCTTCGTGGCTCTCAAGCTGGGCCGCCCGGCCCTCCTTCCCGCCTCACCACCCCCGTCCCAGCTCTGCTCCCCGCACCACCAATCCCACTCGAAAGTCACTTCATGCTGGGAAGGAAATTAGCATTTGTGTTGGGACAGAAAGTGACACTGCTCAGCGCTCACTGTCATTCTGCTCTTAATTAATATTTAACCTCAGCGAGATTGTGCAGCAGACGGAAGTGGCTGATGGGAGAACAAAGCCCGAGCCGGCTCTCCGTTCCAGCACTGCCTCCCCCACTTCCAGCTTCTCTCCCTGTACCTTCGGGCCCTGAGGAACAGAGGGCCCACTGGGAAGCGAGGAAGGTGACCCCTGAGGACCCGCGGTTGTACTTTCTGGATCTGCTCCCGCGAATCTATTGTGGAGAGAATCCTTCCGCAGCAAAAGGAGAGCAGCCGGAGCTCAGAACCTGATTTCCACGGCCTCCAAGCTAGCCTGGGCCTGGCCTGCCCAGAAGCATGAAAAGACCAGAGGGGAAAGAAAAGCAATGCAAATGTGCCCCTCAACAGAGTCTATTTAATGCACTATTTTTAGTTGCCTTCAATCCCTCGGGGCTGTCAGGGCGGTTGCAGCCCCACTCCCCCGGGAGAGGAAATGACAGGCATTATTACCCAGCCCAGAACACTGGTGCAGTGCACGGTGGCGGTGGGGGAGGGGGGGGGTGCTGCCTTGCCAGCTCCAAACCGGAGGAACTTACTTTCCAACGGGAAATCGAGGACATCGAGGGAGATCGGGCCACGGGCAGAAGGCCCCCGGGACCCCCTCCTCCATGCCCCGCCAGCCTGTGGAGCATCCCCGCATCCAGTCCACTGGGCTGAGACCAGGAACGTGGGAGTCTCCTCAGTCCCCAAGTGTCTGTAAAGTAGGTTATACAACATCCCTCCCTGCCAAGTTCTTCCTTCTCTCTAATCTTAGCCCTGCCTTCGGTCTAAGCCCGTTTCCCCTTGCTCCGCAGGCAAAGGCAACGGAGGAGTCCCACAGGGCCCTGCATCGGGCCGGCATTTTGTTACCCGCCAGCCCTCTTCCTCCCCCGCCCTCGCCCCTCTCCTCTTCGTGGCTCTCAAGCTGGGCCGCCCGGCCCTCCTTCCCGCCTCACCACCCCCGTCCCAGCTCTGCTCCCCGCACCACCAATCCCACTCGAAAGTCACTTCATGCTGGGAAGGAAATTAGCATTTGTGTTGGGACAGAAAGTGACACTGCTCAGCGCTCACTGTCATTCTGCTCTTAATTAATATTTAACCTCAGCGAGATTGTGCAGCAGACGGAAGTGGCTGATGGGAGAACAAAGCCCGAGCCGGCTCTCCGTTCCAGCACTGCCTCCCCCACTTCCAGCTTCTCTCCCTGTACCTTCGGGCCCTGAGGAACAGAGGGCCCACTGGGAAGCGAGGAAGGTGACCCCTGAGGACCCGCGGTTGTACTTTCTGGATCTGCTCCCGCGAATCTATTGTGGAGAGAATCCTTCCGCAGCAAAAGGAGAGCAGCCGGAGCTCAGAACCTGATTTCCACGGCCTCCAAGCTAGCCTGGGCCTGGCCTGCCCAGAAGCATGAAAAGACCAGAGGGGAAAGAAAAGCAATGCAAATGTGCCCCTCAACAGAGTCTATTTAATGCACTATTTTTAGTTGCCTTCAATCCCTCGGGGCTGTCAGGGCGGTTGCAGCCCCACTCCCCCGGGAGAGGAAATGACAGGCATTATTACCCAGCCCAGAACACTGGTGCAGTGCACGGTGGCGGTGGGGGAGGGGGGGGGTGCTGCCTTGCCAGCTCCAAACCGGAGGAACTTACTTTCCAACGGGAAATCGAGGACATCGAGGGAGATCGGGCCACGGGCAGAAGGCCCCCGGGACCCCCTCCTCCATGCCCCGCCAGCCTGTGGAGCATCCCCGCATCCAGTCCACTGGGCTGAGACCAGGAACGTGGGAGTCTCCTCAGTCCCCAAGTGTCTGTAAAGTAGGTTATACAACATCCCTCCCTGCCAAGTTCTTCCTTCTCTCTAATCTTAGCCCTGCCTTCGGTCTAAGCCCGTTTCCCCTTGCTCCGCAGGCAAAGGCAACGGAGGACAGCTGGTCACCAGCCCCCAGCGAGAGATCCCTTCTTTGTCTTGAAGAAAATGATTCAGTTTCCTCTTGGCCTTCTCCTATCCAACCTGAGTCATCCGGGTTCCTCTAACCTTTCCACACATGTCATGCTTTTAGCTCATCTCGTCACTCTTCTAATGCTGCTCTGAATAGATCCTAAAGTTCTTCCTGGGAACCTGAGCAGATGCTGGCCCTCCTCCAGGGAGCACCTGAGCATCCATTGGAAGGGAGGAACGAATCCTGCACTGTCTTGGAGAGATTTCCTCACTGCCTCAGTTACTCTGCTGTAGCTATCCACAGGACCAAAGTCTCCTTATAGATCGCACCCTCCACCTCTGCGCTCTCCGTGGCCTCACCAGCTAAATGCAAGTCTCCTAAGTACTGGTACATGCCTTTTCACTGTCTAGGTTTCAATGAGATGCATAGATAAAACTTTTCAGCAGCATAGCTATCATTTGCTCTGTAAATTATACAAAGGCATCTAAGAAGTAGCTTTTACTCTTGTGGTGCCTGCCTGACCTCTGAAGAATGTTTGCTTACCCATGGCATTGCAAACCATTGCATTATTCTGTGTTATATTCATGCATTTGATACATATGTTTTGAGTTCCTCTATCTCAGGCATGAAAGACAGAATCCTGGTTCCAGAGGTATTCACAGCCAAGTGAGGAAGATAAGATGGAAACAATTACTAGACAGGGTTTCTGTGCTGTGCTCAGTCGTATCTGACTCTTTGTGACCCCGTGAACTGTAGCCTGCCAGGCTCCTCTGTCCATAGGATTCTCCAGGCAGAAATACTGGAGTGGGTTGCCATTTCCTTCTCCAAAAGAAGGCTGAGCTCTGAAGAATTGATGCTCTCGTACTTTGGAGCTGGAGAAGACTCTCCAATGTCCCTTGGACTGCAAGGCGATCAAACCAGTCAGTCCTAAAGGAAGTCAACCTTGACTATTCACTGGAAGGACTGATGCTGAAGCTGAAACTCCAAGACTGTGGCCACCTGATGCGAAGAGCCGACTCACTGGAAAACACCCTGATGCGGGGAAAGATGAAGGCAAAAGAAGGGGGCGGCAGAGGAAGAGATGTAGGATGGCATCACCAACTCCATGGACATGAGTTTGAGCAAGCGTCAGGAGATGGTGAAGGACACGGAAGCCTGGGATTCTGTAGTCCATGGGCTTGCAAAGAGTTGAGCATGATTTATCAACTAAACGACTGTTATGAGTGTTATAGGACATAATAACGGAGATGACCATGCATCACTCAGTCAGCTGGGTCTGGAACAACCCCCTGTCTCTTGAGGACCTGCTCTCCCCCCACCTCTAGCCAGATAGTTCTGGAGGGCACTACCAATCACATGACCCAGCTAGCCACACAGCTGTGCCACAGGCTAGGGCAATTGCAATACTTCAGTCTTTTTGGCCACAGGGATTGGTACAGGGATGGGCATGTGATCCAAGTCAGTGTTATCAGAGGCCACTCCTGGGAATGTTAACCATTCTTGATCAGGGGATTTTTGCTGAAACTAATGCCTGTGGTCAGCCGTTTGTTATGTAAGTGATATTGATACATCTCCAGACAATAACATTTGAGTAACAAAAGACATGGGCTTTCCTGGTGGCTCAAGGGTAAAGAATCCTCCAACCAATGCAGGAGATTTAGGTTTGATCCCTGAGTTAGGAAAATCCCCTGGAGAAGGAAATGGCAACCCATTCCAACATTCTTGCCCGGAGAACACCATGGACAGAGGAGCCTGGCAGGCTACAGTCCGTGGGGTCACAATGAGTCAGGCACACTTAGCACACACATGCACGGCAAGGGCCTCCCACCTGTCACTCTTTAAAAACCAATAAAGGGCTTTCCTGGAGGTCCAGTGGGTAAAGAGTCCGCCTTGCAGTGCAAAGGGCATGGGTTCGATCCCTGGCCTGGGAGGATGCCATGTGCCGTGGAACAGCTGGACCGGTGTGTCCAAATTACGAGCCAGTGCTCTGGAGCGCTTGTGCCCAGAGCCAGTGCCCTGCAACGAAGAGGTCAACCTTGACCTATTCACTGGAAGGACTGATGCTGAAGCTGAAACTCCAAGACTGTGGCCACCTGATGCGAAGAGCCGACTCACTGGAAAACACCCTGATGCGGGGAAAGATGAAGGCAAAAGAAGGGGGCGGCAGAGGAAGAGATGTAGGATGGCATCACCAACTCCATGGACATGAGTTTGAGCAAGCGTCAGGAGATGGTGAAGGACACGGAAGCCTGGGATTCTGTAGTCCATGGGCTTGCAAAGAGTTGAGCATGATTTATCAACTAAACGACTGTTATGAGTGTTATAGGACATAATAACGGAGATGACCATGCATCACTCAGTCAGCTGGGTCTGGAACAACCCCCTGTCTCTTGAGGACCTGCTCTCCCCCCACCTCTAGCCAGATAGTTCTGGAGGGCACTACCAATCACATGACCCAGCTAGCCACACAGCTGTGCCACAGGCTAGGGCAATTGCAATACTTCAGTCTTTTTGGCCACAGGGATTGGTACAGGGATGGGCATGTGATCCAAGTCAGTGTTATCAGAGGCCACTCCTGGGAATGTTAACCATTCTTGATCAGGGGATTTTTGCTGAAACTAATGCCTGTGGTCAGCCGTTTGTTATGTAAGTGATATTGATACATCTCCAGACAATAACATTTGAGTAACAAAAGACATGGGCTTTCCTGGTGGCTCAAGGGTAAAGAATCCTCCAACCAATGCAGGAGATTTAGGTTTGATCCCTGAGTTAGGAAAATCCCCTGGAGAAGGAAATGGCAACCCATTCCAACATTCTTGCCCGGAGAACACCATGGACAGAGGAGCCTGGCAGGCTACAGTCCGTGGGGTCACAATGAGTCAGGCACACTTAGCACACACATGCACGGCAAGGGCCTCCCACCTGTCACTCTTTAAAAACCAATAAAGGGCTTTCCTGGAGGTCCAGTGGGTAAAGAGTCCGCCTTGCAGTGCAAAGGGCATGGGTTCGATCCCTGGCCTGGGAGGATGCCATGTGCCGTGGAACAGCTGGACCGGTGTGTCCAAATTACGAGCCAGTGCTCTGGAGCGCTTGTGCCCAGAGCCAGTGCCCTGCAACGAGAGAGGCCACTGAAATGGGAGGCTCACACAGGCTCAAAGCATAAAGATGGATGAAAATAAATAAATAAATAAACAATATAAGGCCAAAATTTTAAAAACAAAACAAAATAATAAAGATCAGTCATCTAACTAGAGAAAAAAAATGCCCAAACCCATCCAGTCCTCATCTATCTCTGGATTTGCATCTCGGTCTTAAAGGAATTTTCCTGACTCTCCAGTAGGTCTAAGTATAGCAAGCCCACACACCAGACATGGGACAAAGGAGAGAGATGCTGAGAGAGACCAGGGGACAAAGGCTTTGAGCGTGACTAGAGGAGCTATAAATGGTCACCCAGGAGCCTACAATGGTTCTTCAACCAAGCAGAGCCAATCTAGGACAGAGCCCAGCTGCACAAGATCACAACAACTCATGTCTGAAATGCGAGCTGTTCCAACTTAGAATCTTCAGGGTCTTCATCAAAGAATCCCTAGAAATAATGCACATGCTTCTCCCGTCCTGTCAGAATGCTGGCTACATTGATCTGAGACACTCAAACATCTCGTGGATTAGTATGGCATATTAGAGATTCATTCATGTTAATCATATAGAATGGATAGTGGCCTAAATAGATGAGGTGGTTTCCTCATGATTTTAGCACCTGCCTTTATGGTCAAAAGACAGCAGACGCAGCTCTGGACTTCAGGTTTGCATTCACGGCGGAAAGAAGAGGGACTGGCCGCCGCCTCTCCGCCTCCTATCTGGAGAGCAGAGCTTTCCCAGAAGATTTTCCCCCGGGCGAGACTGTCAATCCCATTCCAAAAACAACTTCATTGCCCGGAGAACACCATGGACAGAGGAGCCTGGCAGGCTACAGTCCGTGGGGTCACAATGAGTCAGGCACACTTAGCACACACATGCACGGCAAGGGCCTCCCACCTGTCACTCTTTAAAAACCAATAAAGGGCTTTCCTGGAGGTCCAGTGGGTAAAGAGTCCGCCTTGCAGTGCAAAGGGCATGGGTTCGATCCCTGGCCTGGGAGGATGCCATGTGCCGTGGAACAGCTGGACCGGTGTGTCCAAATTACGAGCCAGTGCTCTGGAGCGCTTGTGCCCAGAGCCAGTGCCCTGCAACGAGAGAGGCCACTGAAATGGGAGGCTCACACAGGCTCAAAGCATAAAGATGGATGAAAATAAATAAATAAATAAACAATATAAGGCCAAAATTTTAAAAACAAAACAAAATAATAAAGATCAGTCATCTAACTAGAGAAAAAAAATGCCCAAACCCATCCAGTCCTCATCTATCTCTGGATTTGCATCTCGGTCTTAAAGGAATTTTCCTGACTCTCCAGTAGGTCTAAGTATAGCAAGCCCACACACCAGACATGGGACAAAGGAGAGAGATGCTGAGAGAGACCAGGGGACAAAGGCTTTGAGCGTGACTAGAGGAGCTATAAATGGTCACCCAGGAGCCTACAATGGTTCTTCAACCAAGCAGAGCCAATCTAGGACAGAGCCCAGCTGCACAAGATCACAACAACTCATGTCTGAAATGCGAGCTGTTCCAACTTAGAATCTTCAGGGTCTTCATCAAAGAATCCCTAGAAATAATGCACATGCTTCTCCCGTCCTGTCAGAATGCTGGCTACATTGATCTGAGACACTCAAACATCTCGTGGATTAGTATGGCATATTAGAGATTCATTCATGTTAATCATATAGAATGGATAGTGGCCTAAATAGATGAGGTGGTTTCCTCATGATTTTAGCACCTGCCTTTATGGTCAAAAGACAGCAGACGCAGCTCTGGACTTCAGGTTTGCATTCACGGCGGAAAGAAGAGGGACTGGCCGCACAGCCGCCTCTCCGCCTCCTATCTGGAGAGCAGAGCTTTCCCAGAAGATTTCTCAGCAGAAATCTGCTCCTATCTCGTTGGCCATATCTGGGCTGTGTGATCAGCCTTAGCTGTCATAAAAGCTGTGAAAGTGGAAACAGACTCAGACTGATTATGACGCATTGTCAGGTCCAGACTCATGACAGCCTCCAACAAAATGGCCGTTCTGTTAGGAAGCAAGTGGGGTGTGGGGGGCGGTGCAGGGATGTTGGCTAGGTAGCCAATAGCATCTGCCATGATGGTTTTACTAAGATCCACACATGCTCACATAATATCCCAAATGTGGAACTTTCCATACTTTCCATTTTTTTTTTAAATGTGGACCATTTCAAAAGCCGTTACTGAATTTGTAACAACAATTGCTTCTGTTTCACATTTCAGTTTTTTGCCCCTAAAGTATGTGGGATACTAACTCCCCAACCAGGGTTTGAACCCACACACGCTGCATTGGAAGGCAAAGTCCCAACCATTGGACTACCAGGAAAGTCCCTTTCCTGTGGTTAAGATCTGACAGATGTTTAGCAAATCATAACACAGCTCAGCTCTGCCATTCTGTTCCCAGTAGGAAAGCACTCTCTCTTCTTTAAGAACCAGGCTTTAAATTATTAGAGAAATGCAATCAAAACTACAGCGAGGGGCTTCCCCTGGTGGTCTAGTGGGTAAGGACACCACCTTGCAGTGCAAGGGGCGCCGGTTCGATCCCTGGCCTGGGAGGATCCCACGTGCCGCGGAGCGGCTGGACCCATGTGTCCAATTACCGAGCCGGAGCTCTGGAGCGCATGCGCCCACAGCCGGTGCTCTGCGACGACAGAGGCCGCTGCGATGGGAGGCCCCCAGGAACCAAAGAACAAAGATGGATGAAAATAGAGAAATGAAAGACCAATGGAAGTGGCCCGCCCACTCCCCTCCCTCCCCAACCCGACCCCCGCCCAAAATAAATAAATAAATAAATCTTTTAAAAAAAAATCTACAGCGAGGTATCTCCTCACACCAATCAGAACGGCCATCATTAAAAAGCTCACAGACAATAAATGCTGGAGAGGGTGTGGAGAAAAGGAAACCTTTGCACACTGTTGGTGAGAATGTACATTGGTGCAGGCACTGTGGAACACAGTATGGAGTTTCCTCAAAAACTTAAAAATTGGGGACTTCCCTGGTAGTCCCGTGGTGGAAGCTTCACCTTCCAATGCAAGGGATGCAGGTTCCATCTCTGGTAGGGGAGCTAGGATCCCACATGCCTTGGGACCAAAACAGCAAACAAACAACAACAACAACAACAACAGAACAGAAACAATATTGTAACAATTCAATAAAGACTGTTTAAAAAATTGTTTTAAAAAATTAAGTTACCAAATTAAATGGTAACTCTACTAAAAACAGAGTTACCATTATGATCCAGCAATCCCACTCCTAGGAATATATCTGAACAAAACTGTAATTCAAAAGCATACATGCACCCCTAGGTTCACAGCAGCACCATTCACAATAGCTGAGACACAGAAACAACCTAGGTGTTCATCAACAGATGAATGGATAAAGAAGATCTGATATATATGTGCAGTGAAGTACTACTCAGCGAAAAAAAAAAGAATAAGATGGTGCCATTTGCAGCAATGTGGATGGACCTAGAGATGATCACACTAAGTGAAACGAGTCAGAAAGAGAAAGAAAAATACCATTTGATATCGTGGAATATAACATGGACACAAATGAACTGATCTACAGAACAGAAACAGACTCACAGACAGAGAACAGGCTTGTGGTTGCCAAGGGACAGGGTGGCAGAGGAGGGATGGGTTGGGAGTTTGAGATTAGCAGATGCAGAGTAGTACATATAGGATAGATAAATAACGAAGTCCTACTGTGGAGTATAGGGGAGCATATTCAGTATGCTGTAGAAAGTCATAATGGAAAAGACTATGAAAAAGATGGTGTGTGTATATATATATATATACACACACACATATATATTATATACACACACATATATATATATATATCTGAATCAGTTTGCTGTAACTGGAAACTAACACAGCGTTGTAAAGCAACTATACATCAATAAAATAATTTTTAAAAAAGAACCAATCTTTAGTCTTTTGCTTCTGAGAAGCGTTTTCTACAGGATCGTGTCTACTATACAGATCGTTGACTTGGCCTCCCAGGTGTGTGTGAACACTGAACACCTATGGAAAGACTACTTAAATACCTTAAGATGTTAGGGTCAAAGGACCTAACATGCCTTCTCGCTCAGCAGCAGGAACATTTCTACTAACGGCCCAATCCCCAAAGAGCTCATGTTCCAGCTCCCCCCTCCATCCCACTCAGACACGCAATCCCACGGCAGGCAAAGGAAAAATAACAAAAGCATATCAGCCCAAATAACTATCAGTTCTTGCCTCCTTCAGTGCAAACATTCCACCCAAACTGGAGAGTAACAAGAGCAGGAGTTAATTTTAATCCCTTGCCTTTCCAAAGTGCTCTGACCTAGTCACAGCAGCACCATTTTCTGAACAAAACTGTAATTCAAAAGCATACATGCACCCCTAGGTTACAGCAGCACCATTCACAATAGCTGAGACACAGAAACAACCTAGGTGTTCATCAACAGATGAATGGATAAAGAAGATCTGATATATATGTGCAGTGAAGTACTACTCAGCGAAAAAAAAAAGAATAAGATGGTGCCATTTGCAGCAATGTGGATGGACCTAGAGATGATCACACTAAGTGAAACGAGTCAGAAAGAGAAAGAAAAATACCATTTGATATCGTGGAATATAACATGGACACAAATGAACTGATCTACAGAACAGAAACAGACTCACAGACAGAGAACAGGCTTGTGGTTGCCAAGGGACAGGGTGGCAGAGGAGGGATGGGTTGGGAGTTTGAGATTAGCAGATGCAGAGTAGTACATATAGGATAGATAAATAACGAAGTCCTACTGTGGAGTATAGGGGAGCATATTCAGTATGCTGTAGAAAGTCATAATGGAAAAGACTATGAAAAAGATGGTGTGTGTATATATATATATATACACACACACATATATATTATATACACACACATATATATATATATATCTGAATCAGTTTGCTGTAACTGGAAACTAACACAGCGTTGTAAAGCAACTATACATCAATAAAATAATTTTTTAAAAAAAGAACCAATCTTTAGTCTTTTGCTTCTGAGAAGCGTTTTCTACAGGATCGTGTCTACTATACAGATCGTTGACTTGGCCTCCCAGGTGTGTGTGAACACTGAACACCTATGGAAAGACTACTTAAATACCTTAAGATGTTAGGGTCAAAGGACCTAACATGCCTTCTCGCTCAGCAGCAGGAACATTTCTACTAACGGCCCAATCCCCAAAGAGCTCATGTTCCAGCTCCCCCCTCCATCCCACTCAGACACGCAATCCCACGGCAGGCAAAGGAAAAATAACAAAAGCATATCAGCCCAAATAACTATCAGTTCTTGCCTCCTTCAGTGCAAACATTCCACCCAAACTGGAGAGTAACAAGAGCAGGAGTTAATAATCCCTTGCTTTCCAAGTGCTGCACTCTGACCAAAAAGGGAAAAAAAAAGAAAAAGAAGAAAAGGTTGAATCAGACAAACGCACCAAGGTTAGAGTCAGAGTTAATCTGGGTAGAAATTCTGTCATTTTTACATAGGGAAAACCACTTGACGAAATGGCCAAATTCCTGTGTCACAGTCTAATCCAAGGGGTGTGTGACATGCCTTTCATATAGGGTACTGCGTTTGATGAAATTTTTAATTTTTCTTTCTTCTGTAAGAATAATTTTTAAAATTTATTTATTGTTGGCTCTGCTGGGTTTTCATTGCTGCACAAGCTTTTTCCCTAGTTGCAGTGAGTGGGGGCTAGTCTCTAGTTGCAGTGCACAACTTTCTCATTTAGGTGGCTTCTCGGGTAATGCAGCATCACCTCTAGGGTGCATGGGCTTCAGCAGCTGCAGTTCCCAGGCTCTAGAGCACAGGATCAACAGTTGTGGTGCATTGGGCTTAGTTGTTTCTGGCATGTACGCTGTACCCAGGGATCAAACCAGTGTCTCCTGAATTGGCAGGCAAATTTTTTTTTTAAAAGATTTATTTATTTATTTATTTATTTATTTTTGGGCGGGGGTTGGGTTGGGGAAGGAGGGAGAGGGCAGGCCACTTCTATTGGTCTTTCATTTCTCTATTTTCATCCATCTTTGTTCTTTGGCTCCTGTGGGCCTCCCATCGCAGTGGCCTCTCTCACCGCAGAGCACCAGCTCTGGGCGCATGCGCTCCAGAGCTCCGGCTCGGTAACTGGACACATGGGTCCAGCCGCTCCGCGGCACATGGGATCTTCCCAGGCCAGGGATCCAACTGCACTGCAAGGCGGTGTCCTTACCCACTGGACCACCAGGGGAAGCCCGGCAGGCAAATTTTTTTTACCACTGAGCCACCAGGGAAGCCCTGGAGGAAGCTTTTTCTTGTAAAAGACCCACCATCCAAATGCTACGATGGCTGAATTCTAACATCTGTTCTCCTATGTCTGGGCCACCTTAGGTGACAGTTGGCAAGGACAACTGTCACTGTTCTTGCCTCCTTCAGTGCAAACATTCCACCCAAACTGGAGAGTAACAAGAGCAGGAGTTAATAATCCCTTGCTTTCCAAGTGCTGCACTCTGACCAAAAAGGGAAAAAAAAAGAAAAAGAAGAAAAGGTTGAATCAGACAAACGCACCAAGGTTAGAGTCAGAGTTAATCTGGGTAGAAATTCTGTCATTTTTACATAGGGAAAACCACTTGACGAAATGGCCAAATTCCTGTGTCACAGTCTAATCCAAGGGGTGTGTGACATGCCTTTCATATAGGGTACTGCGTTTGATGAAATTTTTAATTTTTCTTTCTTCTGTAAGAATAATTTTTAAAATTTATTTATTGTTGGCTCTGCTGGGTTTTCATTGCTGCACAAGCTTTTTCCCCCTAGTTGCAGTGAGTGGGGGCTAGTCTCTAGTTGCAGTGCACAACTTTCTCATTTAGGTGGCTTCTCGGGTAATGCAGCATCACCTCTAGGGTGCATGGGCTTCAGCAGCTGCAGTTCCCAGGCTCTAGAGCACAGGATCAACAGTTGTGGTGCATTGGGCTTAGTTGTTTCTGGCATGTACGCTGTACCCAGGGATCAAACCAGTGTCTCCTGAATTGGCAGGCAAATTTTTTTTTTAAAAGATTTATTTATTTATTTATTTATTTATTTTTGGGCGGGGGTTGGGTTGGGGAAGGAGGGAGAGGGCAGGCCACTTCTATTGGTCTTTCATTTCTCTATTTTCATCCATCTTTGTTCTTTGGCTCCTGTGGGCCTCCCATCGCAGTGGCCTCTCTCACCGCAGAGCACCAGCTCTGGGCGCATGCGCTCCAGAGCTCCGGCTCGGTAACTGGACACATGGGTCCAGCCGCTCCGCGGCACATGGGATCTTCCCAGGCCAGGGATCCAACTGCACTGCAAGGCGGTGTCCTTACCCACTGGACCACCAGGGGAAGCCCGGCAGGCAAATTTTTTTTACCACTGAGCCACCAGGGAAGCCCTGGAGGAAGCTTTTTCTTGTAAAAGACCCACCATCCAAATGCTACGATGGCTGAATTCTAACATCTGTTCTCCTATGTCTGGGCCACCTTAGGTGACAGTTGGCAAGGACAACTGTCACTGTTCCCTTCCTTGTGAAGTCTAGGAAAGAGATCTTTCCATATCCATACTAACTGACCTTGCAGAGGCTCATATGAAAATTCATATAATGATTGTTGATAACCCCATCTTCAGCCAGATGGCCGAGCTATTTCGGTTCAACAAAAGTGGTGGTGGTAGGCCCTTCTTTCTTATAAACGGCAGTGGCAAGCTGGTCTTCAGCCAGCCTGGTGGGCAGAGTTATTAACACAAAAACTTACTCAAGGGAATTGGGATCAATTCCATCAGACTACCAGATAAAAGAAACATCTCACTTTTAAAAATGAAAATAAAACCAGGCTTCCCTGGTGGTCCAGTGGATAAGGACACCGCCTTGCAGTGCATGGGGTGCTAGTTCGATCCCTGGCCTGGGAAGATCCCACGTGCCGCGGAGCGGCCGGACCGATGTGTCCAGTTACCCAGCCGGAGCTCTGGAGCGCATGCGCCCAGAGCCAGTGCTCTGTGACAACAGACGCCACCGCGATGGGAGGCCCACATGGGCCGAAGAACAATGATGGATGAAAACAGATAAATGAAAGACCAATAGAAGTGGCCCGCCCACTCCCCTCCCTGCCCACCCCATCCCCCCGCAAAAAAAAAAAAAAAAATGAAAATAAAACCATCTAAGCTTATCAATGGAAAGAGGATCTCCAAAATTTTTTAACATTTTTTGGGGGGTCACTTCTATTGGTCTTTCATTTATTTGTCTTCGTTCTTTTGGCCTGTGCGGGTCTCCCATCGCAGTGGCCTCTCTCATTGCACTCCAGAGCTCCGGCTCAGTAGTTGAACACATCGATCCAGCCCTTCCACAGCACGTGGGATCTTCCCAGGCCAGGAACTGAACTGGTACCCCTTGCACTGCAAGGCGGTATCCTTAACCACTGGACAACCAGGGAAGCTCGAGGATCTTCAAATTTAAAAAGGACAATGGACTTTCCTATCATTGTGGCGGTTAAAACTCTGCCTTCCAATGCAGAGGGTGAGTTTTTGACCCCTGGTCGGTGGTAAACTAAGATCCTACAGGTCAAGAGGTGTGGCCAAAAAGCCCCTGAAACAGCCAGCTTCCTCTTAAGGTCTCTCACTAATGGATGCGGCCACCCCATTGGTCTTTGGACCTCAGGTACTGGGGTGTGTCATTCTTCCTTCAATGTCCTTTTGCAAAGCTAAGACAAAGTTAAAGCGCTCAACCAAGCTAAAGGAAGGAAACCATAAAACAGAAAGAGAAACATTTAGCAAGACAAACTGGCTGTAGGCAAGGCTCCTTCCCAGGCTTGCAGGTCCTGCCATGTTCTGTCTCCTATGCTCCTTCCATGGAGGGAGAGTTCCTCAGCAAGGACGGCCATGGAACTCGTGCTCAAATGTCTCAGCTCCTCAGAATGGAAGCCTGAGGCTGAGTCTCACAGAGTTGAGGAGTTGCTTCCCTATTTAAGGCTCGCCTACTAAGTTCTGGCTGAAGACACACCCAGGCTTCCACCAGAATGGTGTGTGTGTGTGTGTGTGTGTGTGTGTGTGAGTGTGTGTGTGCACAGCCTCTGAGTCATATCCGACTCTTTCTAACTCCATGAACTATAGCCCAGAAGGCTCCTCTGTCCATGGGATTTTCCAGGCAAGAATACTGGAGTGGGTTGCCATTCCCTCCTCCATGGGATCTTCCTGACCCAGGGATCAAACCCGTGTCTTCTGCATTGGCAGGTGGGTTCGTTACCCAGGAGCCACCTGGGAAGCTCCCACCAGAATCATAGCCCACTGCAAATTAGATCATGCCTGACCACAGAAAAACGGACTTTTCTTTACCCTTCACTTCCTGTACATAGTATTATTCCTTCACCCCCTTCTTCATTCAATCATTCAAAAAATATTTATGAAGTATCTGATAGGTCCAGACATTATGATAAAGTTTACAGTGGTTAAAAAAACGAATCTTTTTCTTTATGGAGCTTCCAGTCTAATGAACACACTCTTTAAAAGTAAGTATTAGGGCTTCCCCTGGTGGTCCAGTGGGTAAGGACACCGCCTTGCAATGAAAGGGGCGCCAGTTTGATCCCTGGCCTGGGAAGATCCCACGTGCCACAGAGCAGCTAGACCAATATGTCCAATCACCGAGCCGGAGCTCTGGAGCGCATGCGCCCAGAGCCCGTGCTCAGCAACGACAGACGCCACCGCAACGGGAGGCCCACAGGAGCCAAAGAACAAAGACGGAAGAAACTAGAGAAATGAAAGACCAATAGAAGTGGCCCGCCCGCTCCCCTCCCTCCCCAACCCAACCCCCGCCCAAAATAAAATAAATAAATAAATCTTTTTTAAAAATTAGAAAAAAAGAGTAAGTATTAAAGAGTCCCTATATTTCAGGGACACACACTTGAATATTTATGAACAAAATGATAACGGGGGAACATAAGGAACATACATTAAGCCAGTTTGGTGATGAGCTGGAGAACGTCAGCATTGAGAAGCGCACGCCTGGGATAAAGGCCGTGTATACACACTCCAAGAGATGCTCACCCTGGGTGATTTCAAGAGGCTCCATCTCCTGGATGAGAGTTCCCCACTTCTTCCCTATGGCAGACAGTCTCGAGGAGAATGGCCTGCTCCTCACCTGATACACTTTACTGGAAGAGCCAGGAATATCTTTCCTGTGCCAAGTGGCATGGAGGATCTTAGTTCCTCCACCAGGGATCGAACATGCGCCCCCTGCACTGGCAGCGAGGAGTCAACCATTCTTTTATCCATTGTTCACCTGAACCACAAAAGGGAAAAGGATATTTAAAGAGACTAAGGAATAAGGTAAAAATCACTCCTCATCTAAGTCTTTTTATATAAAAGAAAGAAGAAAGAAAATGAAAATGTGTATTATCTGGACCAAAACTGAAGTGGGTCTTAGGACTGTTTGCAAGTTTAAAATACGATCAAAATAGCTGTTTGCTTGTTGTTGGACTGCGTAAATCCAATGTATGCTAGTGAGATCTGAGACCCAGCAGGTACACAGGCTGCTTGGCCATCACTGGATTTTATTCATCAGGAAACGAGGGAAATAAATGGGGGGGTTATTCATAGGAACGACTTCCAGTCTAATGAATTAAAAAACCCTGGTGGTCCAGTGGGTAAGGACACCGCCTTGCAATGAAAGGGGCGCCAGTTTGATCCCTGGCCTGGGAAGATCCCACGTGCCACAGAGCAGCTAGACCAATATGTCCAATCACCGAGCCGGAGCTCTGGAGCGCATGCGCCCAGAGCCCGTGCTCAGCAACGACAGACGCCACCGCAACGGGAGGCCCACAGGAGCCAAAGAACAAAGACGGAAGAAACTAGAGAAATGAAAGACCAATAGAAGTGGCCCGCCCGCTCCCCTCCCTCCCCAACCCAACCCCCGCCCAAAATAAAATAAATAAATAAATCTTTTTTAAAAATTAGAAAAAAAGAGTAAGTATTAAAGAGTCCCTATATTTCAGGGACACACACTTGAATATTTATGAACAAAATGATAACGGGGGAACATAAGGAACATACATTAAGCCAGTTTGGTGATGAGCTGGAGAACGTCAGCATTGAGAAGCGCACGCCTGGGATAAAGGCCGTGTATACACACTCCAAGAGATGCTCACCCTGGGTGATTTCAAGAGGCTCCATCTCCTGGATGAGAGTTCCCCACTTCTTCCCTATGGCAGACAGTCTCGAGGAGAATGGCCTGCTCCTCACCTGATACACTTTACTGGAAGAGCCAGGAATATCTTTCCTGTGCCAAGTGGCATGGAGGATCTTAGTTCCTCCACCAGGGATCGAACATGCGCCCCCTGCACTGGCAGCGAGGAGTCAACCATTCTTTTATCCATTGTTCACCTGAACCACAAAAGGGAAAAGGATATTTAAAGAGACTAAGGAATAAGGTAAAAATCACTCCTCATCTAAGTCTTTTTATATAAAAGAAAGAAGAAAGAAAATGAAAATGTGTATTATCTGGACCAAAACTGAAGTGGGTCTTAGGACTGTTTGCAAGTTTAAAATACGATCAAAATAGCTGTTTGCTTGTTGTTGGACTGCGTCAGTCCAATGTTTGCGAGTGAGATCTGAGACCCAGCAGGTACACAGGCTGCTTGGCCATCACTGGATTTTATTCATCAGGAAACGAGGGAAATAAACTGAGGAAAGGGAAAGGAAGGGGTAGGGAATAAGTGAATGTTTGAGGCAATATAGGAACAAGCAGTGAACTACATCCAGCGCTCAGAGACCCAGAAGAAGGAGGGGCGTGGGGGGAGCAGGCAGGCACCTGGCACAGGGGCAGGGGGCCAGCGTGGGTTAGAGCGCCGAGGAGCAGCGGGGCTGCTGCGCAGGCGTGTGACCCTGGGATCTGGGAGTGTCCCGGTGTGTCCAGTTAGGGCATAAAACCCTGCATGAGAGGCAGGGACAGACCTGCTGTCCCCGGGGCCTCTGCCAGTGACGCTAAACGCAGTGCACGGCTCACAGCACTTGTCTCTGCCTGAGATGTCCTTCTGCCTGTTCTCAGCCCCTTTACTTGTTTTTAAGCCTTTATTGAATTTGTTACAACATTATTTCTGTTTACGTTTCAGTTTTTTGGCCACGGGACATGAAGGATCTTAGCTCCCTGACCAGGGATTGAACCCACACTGCCTGTGCTGGAAGGCCAAATCTTAACCTCCTGACAGCCAGAGAAGCTCCTCATGGCCCCTCTACTTCTTTGAGTCCTGTTCTTCCTCCATACCAAGCCATCCTCCTCAAGGAAGCCTTCCTGGATCATTCAGGTTCTCAGTTATTTCTCCATCTCAATTCTCATAACACTTGCTGTCTGCCTCATTCTTGTTTTTTTCTTTTTCTCGCAAGTCCAAAAATCTACACTACTTTGGAAGAGCCAGGAATATCTTTCCTGTGCCAAGTGGCATGGAGGATCTTAGTTCCTCCACCAGGGATCGAACATGCGCCCCCTGCACTGGCAGCGAGGAGTCAACCATTCTTTTATCCATTGTTCACCTGAACCACAAAAGGGAAAAGGATATTTAAAGAGACTAAGGAATAAGGTAAAAATCACTCCTCATCTAAGTCTTTTTATATAAAAGAAAGAAGAAAGAAAATGAAAATGTGTATTATCTGGACCAAAACTGAAGTGGGTCTTAGGACTGTTTGCAAGTTTAAAATACGATCAAAATAGCTGTTTGCTTGTTGTTGGACTGCGTCAGTCCAATGTTTGCGAGTGAGATCTGAGACCCAGCAGGTACACAGGCTGCTTGGCCATCACTGGATTTTATTCATCAGGAAACGAGGGAAATAAACTGAGGAAAGGGAAAGGAAGGGGTAGGGAATAAGTGAATGTTTGAGGCAATATAGGAACAAGCAGTGAACTACATCCAGCGCTCAGAGACCCAGAAGAAGGAGGGGCGTGGGGGGAGCAGGCAGGCACCTGGCACAGGGGCAGGGGGCCAGCGTGGGTTAGAGCGCCGAGGAGCAGCGGGGCTGCTGCGCAGGCGTGTGACCCTGGGATCTGGGAGTGTCCCGGTGTGTCCAGTTAGGGCATAAAACCCTGCATGAGAGGCAGGGACAGACCTGCTGTCCCCGGGGCCTCTGCCAGTGACGCTAAACGCAGTGCACGGCTCACAGCACTTGTCTCTGCCTGAGATGTCCTTCTGCCTGTTCTCAGCCCCTTTACTTGTTTTTAAGCCTTTATTGAATTTGTTACAACATTATTTCTGTTTACGTTTCAGTTTTTTGGCCACGGGACATGAAGGATCTTAGCTCCCTGACCAGGGATTGAACCCACACTGCCTGTGCTGGAAGGCCAAATCTTAACCTCCTGACAGCCAGAGAAGCTCCTCATGGCCCCTCTACTTCTTTGAGTCCTGTTCTTCCTCCATACCAAGCCATCCTCCTCAAGGAAGCCTTCCTGGATCATTCAGGTTCTCAGTTATTTCTCCATCTCAATTCTCATAACACTTGCTGTCTGCCTCATTCATTTGGCATCTATCATTTATTACTTCAGGAAATATAAATATATCTCATGCAGGTACATGTAGTACACATATTTATATACGTCTACATCTATATATACCTAAGGTATATGTGCACATACTATATATACACACATACATACGTACTTTTATCTGTAAGACCATAAGAGCTAAAGAGAGATGGTTTGTGACTTCTTAGCTACTATAACTTATTTCTTTTGAGTCCAGTGAAAGCATTGGGAATCGTAGAGGTGAACACACAGAGAATTCAACGCTGTAATAGAACTCCTACAGTTTAGTCCTAATTCTGCAGTGGTTGCTCAGATGGTAGAGACTCTACCTACAATGGGGAGAACTGGATTCGATCCCCTGGGCTGAGAAGATCCCCTGGAAAAGGGAATGGTAACCCACTGCAAGTATTCTTGCCTGGAGAGTCCCATGCACAGTCCATGGGGTCGCAGAGTTGGACGTGACTAAGCAGCTAACACTTACTCCTCTGCAGAGCACTAGAGGTCTCACATCAATAAGACACAAGTCGCTGAACCTCGCCAGGCCTCACGTCCTTCTCAGAAAAATGGATTAAAACTACTAACACCTCCTCACACAGTTCTCAAAAGCACCAAGTTACATCATGACTGTGGAAGCACCTTGTAAGTCACCCTTCAGATGTAGGATAATGTTATCATTCTGTTGTGAGTATTGATCTGGGCTCTTCTGTTTCATGATGGTGTAACTGTTTCAAACTCCTTCAGATGTAAAAATGTTCATTTCTCTGCCGAGATGTCCTCTGCCTGTTCCCCCTTACTTGTTTTAAGCCTTTATTGAGTTACAACATTATTTCTGTTTACGTTCAGTTTTTTGGCCACGGGACATGAAGGATCTTAGCTCCCTGACCAGGGATTGAACCCACACTGCCTGTGCTGGAAGGCCAAATCTTAACCTCCTGACAGCCAGAGAAGCTCCTCATGGCCCCTCTACTTCTTTGAGTCCTGTTCTTCCTCCATACCAAGCCATCCTCCTCAAGGAAGCCTTCCTGGATCATTCAGGTTCTCAGTTATTTCTCCATCTCAATTCTCATAACACTTGCTGTCTGCCTCATTCATTTGGCATCTATCATTTATTACTTCAGGAAATATAAATATATCTCATGCAGGTACATGTAGTACACATATTTATATACGTCTACATCTATATATACCTAAGGTATATGTGCACATACTATATATACACACATACATACGTACTTTTATCTGTAAGACCATAAGAGCTAAAGAGAGATGGTTTGTGACTTCTTAGCTACTATAACTTATTTCTTTTGAGTCCAGTGAAAGCATTGGGAATCGTAGAGGTGAACACACAGAGAATTCAACGCTGTAATAGAACTCCTACAGTTTAGTCCTAATTCTGCAGTGGTTGCTCAGATGGTAGAGACTCTACCTACAATGGGGAGAACTGGATTCGATCCCCTGGGCTGAGAAGATCCCCTGGAAAAGGGAATGGTAACCCACTGCAAGTATTCTTGCCTGGAGAGTCCCATGCACAGTCCATGGGGTCGCAGAGTTGGACGTGACTAAGCAGCTAACACTTACTCCTCTGCAGAGCACTAGAGGTCTCACATCAATAAGACACAAGTCGCTGAACCTCGCCAGGCCTCACGTCCTTCTCAGAAAAATGGATTAAAACTACTAACACCTCCTCACACAGTTCTCAAAAGCACCAAGTTACATCATGACTGTGGAAGCACCTTGTAAGTCACCCTTCAGATGTAGGATAATGTTATCATTCTGTTGTGAGTATTGATCTGGGCTCTTCTGTTTCATGATGGTGTAACCTTGGGTAAATTCTTCAACCCCCAAAAGCCTTTGCTTCCTCATCAGGAAAATAGGAAAGATAAGGCCTAACTTGCAGGGTTGTTACAGGAACGATGTGGAATCACATTTACAGCGTGACTAGCACACCACACGGCACCCAGCACCCACTCAGAAATCTTGTTCCTTCCCTCGTCTCGTCAGCTGAGTCCTACCAGGCTTTCTGTGTCCTGGCCCAAGCAGGACCCCATGCACAGCAGAAGTTCAGGAACTCACTACTTTTCTCGATCAAGATGCTAATGAGAGCGATGTTGATGATAACTCTGCGAAGATGACCTCATGGTGGCCTAATGTCCAGCAAACCTGGCTTTGACAATAGGATGCCGTGGGCTTTCTCTCCCTCATCTTTATGACATGTGGGGTGAGGGAGGGAGGAGGCCTCCAGTCAGGTAGAGGCCCCTTTAAAAATGTACCCGGGCTCCTCCTCTGCCAACCAAGTTGCTAAAAATACGACGACAGCAAAAGCTGAAATATTTGCAGAGAAAACTGAATTTCCTGCTACCCTCACCCCTTCCACTCAAAATCCTGACCTAAGAAGCCCCCAGATCAGCTCCACCCACGGCACAATCTCCCACGTCCCACCCTCGTTCTATTACGGAGTCCCGCCGGGGGCTAGAGCTGGGATGTTTTGTTCAGACAGTGCCCGCTCCAAGGCGGGCCAGCCGCAAGTCTTGGCAAATAGCTTGCCATGTGCCTTGGCGTTTCGCTCTGCTTCCAAGGACCAGCACTCCAAATCCCCCTCCATCTGTCCCAAGAAGGATCTATGCTGGACCCCAGAAGCTTCCTGCTGATCCGTCTTTTATCCTCTGTTTATCAGACCATCTCATCCTCTGCCAGCCTTGCCTTCTATTCGGTGCCCTCTGCCTCCCTGCTCCTTGCAGTGTCCAGCCCCCCCGGCAACCACAGGCCCCAGCGTCCCCTCAAACCAGGCCTTGCCAGAGCGCCACTCCTTTCTGGGCTGGCTGTCCTTCTTCAATAGCATTGGGGGCCTGAAAGACAGAGGGGAGTTTCTGAAATCTGCAGACTCAGGGAGGATACACGCAGAGCCCAAGCCCAGCGAGTTAACAGGCAGCCCTCTAAAAGCTGGCCTTGGCCCCAGGCCCTAGACAGGCAGTGCGCTGTGGCGAGGGTCATCTGGTCTCACCGAGTGGGGCAGGTCACCTGCTGCTCAAAGCCAAGGGACCCCGCCGTCCACCCTGTCCCCGTCCCCTTTCCTTCTCATTGATTTGAGAATCCGAAACTCACAGTTCCACCCAGCCGGCCTGGCTGACAGACTCTGGCCGCCCAGTCCAGAGAGGAAGCCCTCAGCAGAGGATGTGTATGCCGCGCTGCGTGCTGGGGGAGGTGTCACTTCTGTGCGTGGCTGCGGCTGTGCCTGTGTGACGAGGTGCCCACAGTGTGTGTGTGTGCATGGAGGTGTCACTAAGCGGGGCCGTCCGGGCTGCTGCACCTGCCTGGGGACCCCTGAGCCTGTGGGTGCCTCTCTTCCTGTTCCGCCTCTGCCTGCCTGTCCGTCCACCTGCTCCTCACCTCGCCACCTGCCCATCCCCCCGACAAGCACTGCTGGCCAGTCCTGCGTGGGCGCCTCCAGTGGGCTGTTGCTGAAATGGTTGTTTTCCAGGTGGTGTCACAGTCACGTATCCATTGTCCCTCAGGCCTGCCGGTGGCCAGAGGCACCCTCACCTCCACACAGAGGTGTCGATTAGGAGGAGGAAGGCTGTGCTGCCTGTGTGAGGGTCTGAGGGGGTGCATTATAAAGATATCCCCTCTTCAGCTCTGACCAGCAGGAAGAAGGGCCCAGAGGCAACGCAGCCTGCCGAGGGATGTTGCCTAGCAACTTGGGAGACTTTACTGCAAACTCACTAAATCCCGAATTCCTCAGCTCTAATTTGGGAAGAGAAAAGCACATAGTCCAGGCCTGAAATCCAGTCTGCCCCCCATGTCCTTTCTCTCTTTCTCCTCCGGAACCCAGAATTGAAATCTAAGGGGAATTGGCGCAAACCAAGGCCCTCATGGAGACAAGGGACTGAGTTCCCAGGACATCCTGCCATTTGGTGGAAGGGGGGGAATGGAGGATGTGCCGAGACAGATTGGGGAACAGATTTTCAGTTACAAGGGTGGGTGGGTCCCAAACATGCTGGAAGAGACACCCCTACACCCCAGGGCTTGGAATCCCAGCCAACTCAGCTCGGGGGACAAGCCGGCTAAGCCTGTCCTTAACCTGAGGGGCCACTGGAATTTCCCTCCCACTCATTGTCCCTTTGGCAAGCAAGGTCAGTGGCCCAAATGTTCGGGTAGGAAGGAAGCATGCGCCAGCCGTGCTGGGTCAGGCCAGGGGCTGTGGGTTCACCGGGTGCTGTTTCAGCCTCCGCTATCCCAGCCAAAGCCACAGGGATCCCCTGCTCTGGGCTTCCCTGTAGCTCAGGTGATACAGAATCTGCCTGCAACGAAGGACACCCGGGGTCGATCCCTGGGTCAGGAAGATTCCTGGAGAAGGGAATGGCAACCCATTCCAGTATTCTTGGAGACTGACAGGGGAGCCTGGTGGGCTACAGTCCATGGGGTTCCATAGAAAAAAGGGGAGTTCCGCCTCTGCCTGCCTGTCCGTCCACCTGCTCCTCACCTCGCCACCTGCCCATCCCCCGACAAGCACTGCTGGCCAGTCCTGCGTGGGCGCTCCAGTGGGCTGTTGTTGAAATGGTTGTTTTCCAGGTGGTGTCACAGTCACGTATCCATTGTCCCTCAGGCCTGCCGGTGGCCAGAGGCACCCTCACCTCCACACAGAGGTGTCGATTAGGAGGAGGAAGGCTGTGCTGCCTGTGTGAGGGTCTGAGGGGGTGCATTATAAAGATATCCCCTCTTCAGCTCTGACCAGCAGGAAGAAGGGCCCAGAGGCAACGCAGCCTGCCGAGGGATGTTGCCTAGCAACTTGGGAGACTTTACTGCAAACTCACTAAATCCCGAATTCCTCAGCTCTAATTTGGGAAGAGAAAAGCACATAGTCCAGGCCTGAAATCCAGTCTGCCGCCCATGTCCTTCTCTCTTTCTCCTCCGGAACCCAGAATTGAAATCTAAGGGGAATTGGCGCAAACCAAGGCCCTCATGGAGACAAGGGACTGAGTTCCCAGGACATCCTGCCATTTGGTGGAAGGGGGGGAATGGAGGATGTGCCGAGACAGATTGGGGAACAGATTTTCAGTTACAAGGGTGGGTGGGTCCCAAACATGCTGGAAGAGACACCCCTACACCCCAGGGCTTGGAATCCCAGCCAACTCAGCTCGGGGGACAAGCCGGCTAAGCCTGTCCTTAACCTGAGGGGCCACTGGAATTTCCCTCCCACTCATTGTCCCTTTGGCAAGCAAGGTCAGTGGCCCAAATGTTCGGGTAGGAAGGAAGCATGCGCCAGCCGTGCTGGGTCAGGCCAGGGGCTGTGGGTTCACCGGGTGCTGTTTCAGCCTCCGCTATCCCAGCCAAAGCCACAGGGATCCCCTGCTCTGGGCTTCCCTGTAGCTCAGGTGATACAGAATCTGCCTGCAACGAAGGACACCCGGGGTCGATCCCTGGGTCAGGAAGATTCCCTGGAGAAGGGAATGGCAACCCATTCCAGTATTCTTGGCTGGAGAATTCCATAGACAGGGGAGCCTGGTGGGCTACAGTCCATGGGGTTGCAAAGAGTCAGACACAACTAAGCAACTAACACACATACCCTCGGGCTTCAGTCCACAGGTCTGAAAACATCCTGCCTTGGTTGGGGGAAGTTACCCTCCACAGCAGGCTGTTTGCCCTTGAGGCTCCTCCCAGAGCTCCCTCGCCAAGCCTCTCCCAAAGCCCACAGCCTTCCTCCATCATGGACCCAAAGAACTGATGACTTCAGGTATTTCCCTACACTGGGGTTGAGGGCATTTTGCCCTTCCCAGAGTCAAGGGTGAGCGTGGCCAGTTTTTGTTCTATTCAGAAGCAGTGGATTAAGAGGTTAAGGGGAGTGTGGTTTGGGGAGTGAGAAGGGTGTGCATATCTATGCCTAAATATACACAAAACGGGTGTCATGCGTGTATGATTTTTTCTGTACAGTGCAGGGCATATAGATAGGCGGATGGACGGACAGAGAGAGAGATGGAATGCAGGCATTCCGGGTAGGTTGATTGCCGTGTATGCGTGTGAGTGCGAACACAGCGGAATCTGCGTGTATCTGCAGTGTGTGTACAAGGGCTGTGTAGTTATTTTTGCAGGCTGTGTCTGCATGTTGAAGAAATGCACGTTTTCGTGAGCCCGGGGAGTGTCACATACATGTGGGGCTCTGGCGTGAGCTTGTGTTTATGTGTGCCCTCCACCAGGCTGTGTAGCAACACCTCCTCCATTCCATAGCAAAGTGATAGCGGTACCTTTAAACCACACGTCCTACCGAGACAAGCCGGCTAAGCCTGTCCTTAACCTGAGGGGCCACTGGAATTTCCCTCCCACTCATTGTCCCTTTGGCAAGCAAGGTCAGTGGCCCAAATGTTCGGGTAGGAAGGAAGCATGCGCCAGCCGTGCTGGGTCAGGCCAGGGGCTGTGGGTTCACCGGGTGCTGTTTCAGCCTCCGCTATCCCAGCCAAAGCCACAGGGATCCCCTGCTCTGGGCTTCCCTGTAGCTCAGGTGATACAGAATCTGCCTGCAACGAAGGACACCCGGGGTCGATCCCTGGGTCAGGAAGATTCCCTGGAGAAGGGAATGGCAACCCATTCCAGTATTCTTGGCTGGAGAATTCCATAGACAGGGGAGCCTGGTGGGCTACAGTCCATGGGGTTGCAAAGAGTCAGACACAACTAAGCAACTAACACACATACCCTCGGGCTTCAGTCCACAGGTCTGAAAACATCCTGCCTTGGTTGGGGGAAGTTACCCTCCACAGCAGGCTGTTTGCCCTTGAGGCTCCTCCCAGAGCTCCCTCGCCAAGCCTCTCCCAAAGCCCACAGCCTTCCTCCATCATGGACCCAAAGAACTGATGACTTCAGGTATTTCCCTACACTGGGGTTGAGGGCATTTTGCCCTTCCCAGAGTCAAGGGTGAGCGTGGCCAGTTTTTGTTCTATTCAGAAGCAGTGGATTAAGAGGTTAAGGGGAGTGTGGTTTGGGGAGTGAGAAGGGTGTGCATATCTATGCCTAAATATACACAAAACGGGTGTCATGCGTGTATGATTTTTTCTGTACAGTGCAGGGCATATAGATAGGCGGATGGACGGACAGAGAGAGAGATGGAATGCAGGCATTCCGGGTAGGTTGATTGCCGTGTATGCGTGTGAGTGCGAACACAGCGGAATCTGCGTGTATCTGCAGTGTGTGTACAAGGGCTGTGTAGTTATTTTTGCAGGCTGTGTCTGCATGTTGAAGAAATGCACGTTTTCGTGAGCCCGGGGAGTGTCACATACATGTGGGGCTCTGGCGTGAGCTTGTGTTTATGTGTGCCCTCCACCAGGCTGTGTAGCAACACCTCCTCCATTCCATAGCAAAGTGATAGCGGTACCTTTAAACCACACGTCCTCGGGGGCATTTCTTCGAGACCTGAGGGGGAGGGAAGGTACCGGGAGCCACGTCTGGGACCCTAGCTTGGTTGTGGCAGTGTGGGTGAGGGGTGCGTGGTTTTCTCTCTGTGGGTGGGAGGAGTGTTGTGCCCAGCTGCGAGTGTGTTTGTGCCCGGGGTGTCGGGGTCCTCCTTCTGCCTGCGCCGACATACATCTGCTTGGCAGTCTGCCGCCTCGGCAGCAAGGGGGTGAGCTGGGGAGGATGGAGTGTGTAGGAGGAATGGATGGAAGTGTGTAGGCAGAGAGGCTGGGGCACGAGAGTGAGCGGGGCGGCGGAGGGAGCCGAGAAGGGGCGTGGCCCTCCCTTGACTCTCCCCGCCCACTTGGCCGAAGGTTTCTCCCAATTGGCTGCTTTGCCGTAGGGCTCAGGATACTCGCTCCAGCCGAGCGGAGCGCGGGAGAGAGGACCCGAGGGCTGAGCTGCAGGTTCGGCGCTGATCGGCTGCCTCCCCACCGCCCCAGAGTCCCCACCCGTCACAGCACAGACCCCCTGAGCCAGCCTCCGTCCCAGCCAAGGACCCTCGACACCAACATGGACTGCTGCACCGTAAGTTACAGGGCCTGGGGTATGGGCACTCAGCTTGGTCTGGAGGAAGGGGCTACCGAGAAGCCCCTGGAGGGCGAGTGAGGGATGGAAGTGGGTGCAGAAGACCCAGGTGCCATCAGGGTGCCTGCTGAGACGCGAATGGTGGGTGATGGAAGGCGCCCGCCTGCCCTGGAAGCCCGAGGAAAAATGCTCCCCGACTCGCGGGGGCGTCTGGACGCCCGTCCGCCAGGCAGTCTAGGTCCGACTGGAAGCCCCGCGAGAGGCTCTGCCATAGGGAGGCTGCAGGCTAGACGAGCAGAGGCACTTCCCCCAGGGAGACGTGGGAAACGGCCGCCTACCGAAGCTACGGCGACTCCGTTCCCCTGGCTTTCGGGCCCCACCCCACTCTCCAGCCCACTGCCGCTGCCGTCGGTGGGCCGACAGGATGACCTGGGGGCCCTCGCGCCCTGTGCAGCGCCGGGTGAGACAGTCAGATCATATTGGTCACAGGAGTACTGATGATGGGCAGTGACGAGCCTAGTCCGTGGTCTCGGGTGGGGGGACTGGCCCGGCCGCCCACGCCTTCTAGCCCTGGAGTGGGCGGGGTGAAGTGGCCTCGACAGAGCCCTGCTGGCGGGGGAAGGAAGTGTCTGCAGTCTGCGCCCACACGGAGACCTAACGCCAAAGCAGGTTGCTGTTAAGGTCCGGGCGTGAAAGCACCCGGCCCAGGACTGAGCTCCTGGCACACCCGAGGAGTGAGGTGGTCATATATGTATAGGATGTATTTGTTCGTTTACATGTTACTTTTATTTATTTTTAGCCCTTGCATATGGAGAGAGTCAGACCTCAGGGCCCTTGTATTCTCAGCCATTTGGTCAACCCAGCTAATGATACAAGAGGTTAGGACTTGGCCTGCTCCCCACCCTCCACGCTATGGCTTAGAAAAGTGGGGGAAATGAGGTTTTGGAAAGAAGGAATAGCCCGTTTAGAAGAGGTGAGAGTTCCCGATGTCTGAGTACCAGGAGGCAGAAAGAACTTAGGGGAAGTGGTTGTGGTTGCTGTTAGGTTTAACGCTTATAAATACAAATAATAGCTGTCCATTCATGAATGCTTCCCAAGTACCTAACACTTTGTATTTAATCATCATGGCAACCCTGTGAGAGAGCTATTTGCCCCATTCCACAGATGTGCAAACTGAAGTTTAGAAAGGCTAAATGATTTGTGCAAGGAAGCACACCTTCTACCTGTGAAGTTGGAACACTAGCCTTGTCTGATTCCAACAGCTCTAATTTAACCTCTCCTATAAATGTTTATGATATTTCCTCATTATAAAGGTTTTAGGCTCACAACAGGAAAAAATTTTATACTGAAGAAAAGTATAAAAAAGAAGTATGTCCGTCATCTACAGTCCCACCCACTGGAGAGAGCGCCGATAGCATGTTTTCTCTATGCCTTTCCCCTGTGTTTGTTGCTCTGTGTTGAGGCAGGGTTTGGTTGTGAAGGGGGGACTGGGATCTTAGTAACTGAGATTCCTGGGCTGCTCACCCTCAGTGGCGTTTTACAAAACAGAAAATAGATGGACGGTGGGTTCTGGGTAGGCATGTGGGGGAGAGGAAATATTGCCCAGATGGTAAGAATGGTGGGGGAGAAAAGGCAAGAGGCACGGTCTAGTGGGAAGAAGTGAGAGAGCAAAGACTCCAGGAAACCAGGGAAGGAGAGCAACTTGTCCCTGCTGGTCCCTGCAGGACTAATCAGAGGAGGATGTCGGGTCCCTGCCTTAGGCTCTGGTCTGCCCTGGCGCTCGCTCCTGAGTGCCCACAAGACCATACTGAGGGGTTGGAGTAAGTGTCCCCCAGAAACAGAAGAAACTGCCCACGCACATAGTACAGAAGAGGCAAACACACAGTTATTCCCATGGCCCAGCATTCTGGGTCAGCTCCAGCGCATTCTGTACACAGGAGTCTTCCCCTCTCAGGTCCTGGCCTAGGTGTGCCGGGCTAAAGAGCTAAGCAAGAGAAGGCGCCACCATCTGGCTGTGCCAGGGGGCCAAGAAGAGGGAACAGGGCAGAGCTAGGACTGAGCATCCTCCTACCTGTCGCAGTTCTGTGGAGGGCTGGGCTCCATGCTAGGAAGCTGGGACTGGGACATGCCTTGAGAGCAGAGCGCATCTGGGCGTCTGGGGGCCAGTCCCTCTTCACCTTCAATGCTGGGCTGTCCCTGCTGACTGTCCAACCTGCTGTTTGGACATGACCTAGTCCTGCCTTGTTTCCTTCTTTCTCCTTGGTAAGGAGGCTCAAGCAGAAGTGAGAAGAAAACAGATCTGCTTTTTCTTTTTTTTTTTAAAGAGCAAGAGCTGTTGATTCAGATGTACCAGTTGCCAATTTACATAGTCACATTTATCTGACTTTCCTGAATTAATATAAAAAGGCAAAGGAACATTTTTGGACATTTTTGGGGGGGTGGGGGTTACTGTAGTTGACTTAATCCAGCTCATAGAAATAATCCCCGGCCCTGAGGCTGTGGTTCCCAGCACAGGTTTCTGAATCCCATCACTATCTGTCAGCTCTGTGACCCTGGGTAAGTTGCAACATGTCTCAGGATGTTTCTTGACCTGTACAATGGGGACTGAGTGAGGGCTTCCCTGCTGACTCAGCGGGAATCAGCCTGCAATGCGGGAGATGCAGGTTCGATCCCTGGGTCGGGAAGATTCCCCGGCGAAGGAAATGGCAACCCACTCCAGTGTTCTTGCCTGGAGGACTCCATGGGCAGAGGAGCCTGGCGGGTGACAGTTCATGGGATCCCAAGAGTCAGACACAACTGAGCAACTGAACCACCACTGCCACCAGCATGTGCAAAGTGCATAGCAAAGAGCCTAGCACATGACCAGCAGTAGGAGGGGATAATTCTTAAAGCCTTTAGGATTCGGGAGCTGAAGGAGACTGTGCATCTGGGCCATCTTCTAAATGTGGCTGAAGATGCTGAGACTCTGGGGCTGAACTGATGTTTGGGACCAAAAGCCATGACTCGCGTTTTGCCCACAACTGCTCCCCCTCCCCCTCCCGGCAGCCCCCTAGTTCACACGGGGCTCTGAGGCACACACCATCAGACCCTGTCTTTGGAAGCCACCAACCTAGGTACTCTTCCTGGCTCCTTTTACTCTCTCTCCATTGCCATCCTTCCAGCTCTGCCCTGAGAACTCAGCTGGAGGGAGACGGAGCTGCTTCAGGGAGGAGCCGTGTGTGGGGTGGCTCTGCCTGATGTTCCATTCTGGATGTAGCTGGGGTGGGCGGTGACAGCAGGTGGGTCTGAGCTTGTCTGGGGGCAGACACCCCTTCCTCCGCTCAACCTCTACAGCTGCCAGCCCAGGAGAGGGCGGCAGGAATGTGTTTTCGAGCACTGTCCTCTTTAGAGGAGAAGCTTCACTGTTTCCTAAGAATAGCCCCCAAGAAAGGCTTAATCTCTGAGAATCAAGGATCCAGAAAGAGTGGTTTCTGTTCATAAGTGGGGAATAAGGTGTCAGAGAGAGCGCGCTAGACCCAGGAAAGACAAGAAGAGCGTGTCAAGTGCCCTCCGCAACCACACTGGCCCTTAATAATGTCTTTCACCTGCATTTAACTCAACTGGAGACATCTTGAGCACAAACCAAAAACCTCTGAAGCCCAGGAAATGAAGACAACCATGGGGTCCATGAGAAGAGGAAGCCATTTGTAAACCTGGGCTCAGGCATCTAGGACGGCCACCTACACCGCCCAGGGTAGGACCTGGCTGGGGCCGTGGTCCCTGAGGTCCCGCTCATGCTTATCCCAGTTCTGGGAGATGGAGGGAGGGGAAAAGGAATAGAACTGAATTACTCTTAGTACATGAGATCTTGGTCATCTCTTGCCGGAGAAACAAAAACACAAAGCAATGGAAGTACTCAGAGAAAAAAATAAAATAAAGGCAAATTCCTAGAAGTTGGAGGGTCAATTCAAAGGAGAGATGCCCTTCTAATTCATGATACCTTTCTGCTTCCCATCCCACTTCTCTGCTACAAATAATATTAAACGACAAAGGGGCTGGGGGTGGGGTCCACTGCATTCCAGAGCCTTGCCTCTGAAATCAGTCCCATCGATTCCCTAATCCTTTCTATTCTCAGCTAGGGCAGGTCAATGAGAAACAGAAACCTGGGGCATGGGGATGAGTCTCGTGATTTTTCAGTTGATTCCTATGAAATTGTCTTTACGTGACCGCTTTAGCCTACAAAGCCAACTGTCTCACATCAATTTACCATTATGTAAAGGAATCATAATCACTGCCATTAATGGGGCAATTTGATGGTGCTAGAAGCTTTCTACACATCACAGTAGTTCTTCCTCACGCCCAGAGGCGGACAGTCTTGCTTGATTTCAGATGAAGGAACAGAGATTAGGAAACATGCCCAAGACCACTCAATTAGCAAGTGGTAGAGTCTGGCGCATTTTCTTGACTGTCTTTGCTTGTCTGAAGAGTAGGGGTTAAAAATACACTCTGGGCTCTGACCAAGGCTTGACTCTTTGGTCTTGATACCTACGTGTACAACTTCAGGTAGGTTTTCAACGCTCAGTTTTATTAGGGGTCAAATGGGATAACGATGAAAGGTATGTCATAGCATTGTTTCCAGGACTAAATAAAATAACATGTCTAAAATCCTGTGTTGCCATGCCTGGAACAAGGGCAGTGCTTACATGGTATTAAGAGTGATTGTTACGCTTCTTTTCTTTCTCTTGAGCACCTCAAGGAAAGAGCTGCTTGCTCCTGCGTCTCCTTCCTTCGTCTTTTTTTGGAGTGAAGGCTTTTCTCTGTAGCTTCTGGCAGACCATCTTCTCTGCTGTGTTTGAGTGCATTCGGAGGAGCAGTGCAAAATGGAGGGTCAGTGGGGAAACAGTCTCTGGCCTCTAGCCCTGAGTGGAGGGAGAGTTCCAGCCTGAGCTCGCCTGTGATTTTACTCAGCGAAGGGACAGCCTGATTCTTCTAAACCCTCCCAGGGAATCCTGGGCTCAGATGGGCCCCTTCTGAGCTGGACGCACCCTCTGAGGATGGGGCAAAGACAGGCACATCCAGAGGTCCCGTAGAGTAGAGGTTTACTTGGCTCCTCTAAATGCAGCCTCCAGGCAGCCGCTGCAGGTGCCTTGGCTCACTCAGGGCTACCGAGCTGTCTGGCGCGCTTCTCTTTCTTGAATTAGGAGCACAACTGTGTCCACCGGACTCTGAACCTCCCTTTGTGTCTGCCAGGAGCCACATGCTCGCACATACATCAGTGCGGGCCCTGCCTCAGCCCTTCTCTTGCGTTTCCCACCCCGCGCCATCCTGGTCTCAGGCCCCAACCCTCTCCTCCTACCCCAATCCCTGGGGGCCTCGGCGGGGGGTCTCTGCCGGGTCACCCCACACGAGCCGCCTCTCCCCCCCGCCCGGCCCCCAGGAGAGCGCCTGCTCCAAGCCAGACGACGACATTCTAGACATCCCTCTGGACGATCCGGGTGCCAACGCGGCCGCTGCCAAAATCCAGGCGAGTTTCCGGGGCCACATGGCGAGGAAGAAGATAAAGAGCGGAGAACGCGGCCGGAAGGGTCCGGGCCCCGGGGGACCAGGCGGAGCTGGGGGCGCCCGGGGAGGCGCGGGCGGCGGCCCCAGCGGAGACTAGGCCAGGTGAGGTGGGCCACAGGCTCTCCTTCCCGACTCCAGACCCTCCTCCGAAGGTGCAAGGAGGGCTAAGGGCGCTGGGCCGGTGCGGGTGGAGGGTCGGGGGAGAAAGGTGTGCAGGGAGCCAAGGAAATCGCAGACGGGGGGGGGGGGTGGGCGGAAGCGGGAGGAGGCCGCAGGTTCCAGGGCTCACCCGCTTCTCTCCATCCTCCCTGCCGCCCCGCCCCGAACCGAAGAACGGAGCATTTTCGAAGGTAATGAGTGATCGACCGTCCCGGAGCTTTCTCTGTAGCTTCTGGCAGACCATCTTCTCTGCTGTGTTTGAGTGCATTCGGAGGAGCAGTGCAAAATGGAGGGTCAGTGGGGAAACAGTCTCTGGCCTCTAGCCCTGAGTGGAGGGAGAGTTCCAGCCTGAGCTCGCCTGTGATTTTACTCAGCGAAGGGACAGCCTGATTCTTCTAAACCCTCCCAGGGAATCCTGGGCTCAGATGGGCCCCTTCTGAGCTGGACGCACCCTCTGAGGATGGGGCAAAGACAGGCACATCCAGAGGTCCCGTAGAGTAGAGGTTTACTTGGCTCCTCTAAATGCAGCCTCCAGGCAGCCGCTGCAGGTGCCTTGGCTCACTCAGGGCTACCGAGCTGTCTGGCGCGCTTCTCTTTCTTGAATTAGGAGCACAACTGTGTCCACCGGACTCTGAACCTCCCTTTGTGTCTGCCAGGAGCCACATGCTCGCACATACATCAGTGCGGGCCCTGCCTCAGCCCTTCTCTTGCGTTTCCCACCCCGCGCCATCCTGGTCTCAGGCCCCAACCCTCTCCTCCTACCCCAATCCCTGGGGGCCTCGGCGGGGGGTCTCTGCCGGGTCACCCCACACGAGCCGCCTCTCCCCCCCGCCCGGCCCCCAGGAGAGCGCCTGCTCCAAGCCAGACGACGACATTCTAGACATCCCTCTGGACGATCCGGGTGCCAACGCGGCCGCTGCCAAAATCCAGGCGAGTTTCCGGGGCCACATGGCGAGGAAGAAGATAAAGAGCGGAGAACGCGGCCGGAAGGGTCCGGGCCCCGGGGGACCAGGCGGAGCTGGGGGCGCCCGGGGAGGCGCGGGCGGCGGCCCCAGCGGAGACTAGGCCAGGTGAGGTGGGCCACAGGCTCTCCTTCCCGACTCCAGACCCTCCTCCGAAGGTGCAAGGAGGGCTAAGGGCGCTGGGCCGGTGCGGGTGGAGGGTCGGGGGAGAAAGGTGTGCAGGGAGCCAAGGAAATCGCAGACGGGGGGAGGGGGTGGGCGGAAGCGGGAGGAGGCCGCAGGTTCCAGGGCTCACCCGCTTCTCTCTCCATCCTCCCTGCCGCCCCGCCCCGAACCGAAGAACGGAGCATTTTCGAAGGTAATGAGTGCGACTCCGAAGCCGCGGGGTGGGACCCCTGAGCGGAAGCAAAGGAAAAGGTCCCCACCCCTCCCCTCCGCCCGCCCTCACCCCTCCCAGCAAGGGAAATGCCCCTGCGCCCGCGGGCTTTCTGACCCTTGGGGCTGCCCGATGCCGCGACGGGGCGCACCTGGGCCGACCCAGACACGCAGTCCCCAGCACTTGCTTGCACAGGTCGGGCCCGGGGCCAAAGACGCCCTGCGGCTCGCACACCTACCGGCTGCCGGCTCACTGCAGCTGGGTCTCCGGGCGGGCCGTTCCGGGTGATCCGGGCTCCCCGAGCCTCCCCGCCCCGGCGTCCCGACTCAGGGAGGAGGGGGAGAGGAAGCGCTGAGAAAGCGCCCAGACCGTCTCTCTCCTCGGTTCCCCAGGACAGATGGATGCCGCGTCCCCTTCGCAGTGACGAGACTTCCCTGCCGTGTTTGTGATCCTCTCCTTCCCACCAACCTGCCAGCTTCAGGAGCCCTCTCTGCGTCCCCAGAGACCTTCTCCCGGGCAGACTTCGTCGAGAAGTCGCCAAGGCCGTGCCCTTTTAATTAGCTCAGCGGTCCAGTCTGGTCCCCGTACGCCCTTCTCCCCGCCCTGACCCCCCAGGTGTTCCTCCTCTAGCTTCTCGCCCGCCTCTCCCCGCACCCAGCATGCTGCTCCGCCTCCGCAGCGTCCGCGCGCTTCCCTCCGAGCGCGGCGGAGGGCGCCCTACGCGTGGCCCAAGAACACGCCGACAAAAAGACAAAAATCCTCTGGCTCCTTGCGCAGCTAAAGGGGGCGCGCTGCGCCTCCGCTGTGCCGTCCACGCCCCGGCCTGGTCCCAGAACTTTGGATCTGGGGACAGGAGAGAGGGGAGGAGGGCTTCATGATGTCGGACACCCCTGGCCTTGATCAGAAGGAAAGTGCCCATGTCATACCCCAACCCCACGCCTGCCTGCAACCCGGCCTCGCCCCTCCCCGGCGCACCCCGAGAGCCGCCTCTCCCGCTCTCTGCTTTTGCTTCGAACGTCGAGCGCGAGGGAGGCTCGGCAGGTAGGAGGAGTCTTCCGCGGCCCCGCCCCCGCTCCTGCTGGCCCCGCCCCCAGGGCTCCGGGGGTGTGGCCGGGAGGGTTTTTGTCTCCGTGTGTGCATGTGACCGCGCTGGGTCGGAATGTGAAAAATAAAGAGGAATGTCCAACTTGTTCAGAGGGTGCCAGAGGGGAGGGAGTGTGGGTGCTTGAGGCCGCCGCTGGATGTCCGAACAAGTCTCCGTTGACCAAACAGGAAAGTAGAGCGGGGCTGGGGGGTGGGAAGGGAGGAGGGAAACCTAGATGAGAGACACCTCGGGAATCAGACTTCCCTCTGACAGCACCTCCTCTATGAATACTTTTTGGGGACCCCTATGGGAATATGCTAAACCGGCAGAATGAAGAGGCAGTCACGGTACCCAAAGACTTTAATTCTTGAATTCCCCCTCAGGGATCAGGAGAGAAATCAGACAACCATAGGGAGCTTGGACTTGGTCGTCACAGTGCTGGCAGAGGGGGGCCTCTCCAGGAGCCCATTACTAGAGCCGGCTCCTTCCGAAGTTTGCTCAGAAACCCCAGGCGCGATGGCGTCCTCCCTAATAGATACAGGCAGTTGTTAGTGAAGCCTGGGCGCATCCCTCCGAGCGTGCCCCTGCTCTGAACCCGGGACTGCTCATTTTTACTGTGCTTAGAAGTGCCCGTGGAATTTTGGTTGAAATGCAGATTCCAGGCCCTATCGCTCCCCTAACAGACACACAGACACACACACAGATTCTGCTTCAGGAAGAATAGGAAGTGGTTTGAACCTAAATGTTTAACAAGCTCCTACTGATTTCTGTTCAGGCAGTCTCAGGACAGGACTTCCCAGATGGCGTTAGTGGTAAAGAACCGGCCTGCCAATGCAGGAGACGTAAGACATGCAGGTTCCATCCCTAGGTCGGGAAGATCTGGAGGAGGGCAGGGCAGCCCACTCCAGTGTTCGTGCCTGGGAAATCCCATGGACAGAGGAGCCTGGCGGGCTGCAGTTCATGGGGTTGCAAAGAGCTGGGCACGCCTGAAGCGACTGAGCACGCTCGCAGGCAATCTGAGGACCACACTTGGAGAAACACCGCTCTGATCCCTATTCTGGACCCCACGAGTGACAGCTAAAGTGGATGATGGCGCTTTCGCCTCTCCTTTCCTTACTGCTCCCAAGCCAAAGAACTAAACTCAGCTGAGAGCTCAGGACAAACCACTTCCAGCCTGCTGGTGTATATAAAAGGCCTTAAAACGTGAAAAGGGAAAAATTCTTCTCAGTGTGAGAGCGGGTAGGGCAACCTTCTACCCTGTACACTTCATTCACATGCTGAAACGCACAGGCTATATTGCCGCGCACCCCACCACCCAAGCCCAGCTTAGCCGGACACCTTCAGGTGTCAGAGCTTGAGGGCCGCCGTCATCAGCTCTTGACCCAAGCCCTTTCTTCCCACCCTGACCAGTCCTCAGCCCGCCTGCTCACCGAAGGTCACTTCCTTCATACGTCTCCTTGGGCCTCTTCCTCCTTTCTTTCTGGAACCTTATCAGGCAGAACACAGCCACGGACAGGAACAGCAGGCCCAGCAGCACCCCAATCACAGCCCCGGCCACTCGGCCTTTGGAAGGGTCTAAGGAGACACATAAGGAGATTAGTGCCTAATGGCTCAGATGGTAAAGAACCCGCCTGCAATGCAGGAGACCTGGGTTCAATCCCTGGGTTGGGAAGATCCCCTGAAGGATAGCTCAGGAGTCCACTCCAGTATTCCTGCCTGGAGAACCCCATGGCCAGACAAGCCTGGCGGGCGACAGTCCACAGCATCGCATGCCAGTCACAGTCACGTCATACCGTAGAGTCAGACACGGCTGAAGCAACTTAGCACTCACACAAGGAGACACAGGGTCGTCAGAGCAGCAGACCCACTGTGATGCCCCAGATAGCTTCATACAGACCCCCCGACCCAGGCCAGCCAGCCCAGCCTTTACCCAGCATCCCCTACCAGTCACAGAGAGGGTCAGCTCACAGGACGCACTGCCCATCTGGTTGCTGGCCACACAGCGGTAGATGCCCGAGGAAGTCACGGAGAGATTGGTGAGGATGAGCTGGCCGGACACCTCATCTGGAGGGTAAAGAAGACGTGTCCCATCACTCGGTCACCTCACGGCGCGCTATGCTAGGACAGAAGCATATTTCACTTCCCCCTTACCACAATCCTGTCAGGAGGGAACTCGCTTCATTCAATGAGTGGGAAAACCAGCTCAGAGCAGGAAAGTAATCGTCCAGGGTGACCCAGACAGGGAGTGTCAAAACCATTGCCACTTCCACACTCTTCCCACCCTACATGGCTACCTTTTCAAGGAAGGGGCCAACCCACAGAGGAAGGGTTCAGAAACCTCAGTGGAAATGAGGTGGGTTGCCTGCTGGCTGACATCAGGTTCTTGGAGTAAAGGTTTTGGTTACTGGACACTGTGTCCTCTGGAGTGGCTCTGTGCTGACCCACACGCTCTTCTCAGCTGCTTATCTTCCCTTTACGAGTAAGAGTACACGTAGGGAAGTAACCCGGAGGCTCTCTGGACTGAAAAGGGGGGTTGCAGGGACTGGGAGGTAGGCCAGGGCACTGGAACCAGCACAAGGAGGCTGAGAAGTCAAGGCTCTTAGCCAACTGTGTGATTCCCCTAAAGAAACTGGCTAAGTGATTCAAGCCCGTCCTTGCTACTCTGCCTCAGCGTCCTCTCTAAGAAGTCTAGAAATGATTCAACACCTTTAAAAAGTCTACAAGGAGCCCAACCCTCCAAAGAGACAAGTGGGAATCACAGAATAGCCCCCGCCCTTCCACTCTCTTCCATGATATCAGAAATATGGCTAGCTCGAGAAATGCTCCCGGGAACACACAGCCACAGACTGTGCAGGAAGACAGGAGGGAATGGCAAAGACATCAACACAGAAGCAGGGGGAAAAGGGGTAGCGTGTCGCACACCTGCAGGCATGGAACTTGCACTGTGGATGTGCAGAGTTCAGAGCCTGGCCATCTGCCCAGGCTCTGTGTCCCTTCTTCCTGAATGGCCTGGGCCATCTGCACAGGACGCACTGCCCATCTGGTTGCTGGCCACACAGCGTAGATGCCCGAGGAAGTCACGGAGAGATTGGTGAGGATGAGCTGGCCGGACCCCTCATCTGGAGGGTAAAGAAGACGTGTCCCATCACTCGGTCACCTCACGGCGCGCTATGCTAGGACAGAAGCATATTTCACTTCCCCCTTACCACAATCCTGTCAGGAGGGAACTCGCTTCATTCAATGAGTGGGAAAACCAGCTCAGAGCAGGAAAGTAATCGTCCAGGGTGACCCAGACAGGGAGTGTCAAAACCATTGCCACTTCCACACTCTTCCCACCCTACATGGCTACCTTTTCAAGGAAGGGGCCAACCCACAGAGGAAGGGTTCAGAAACCTCAGTGGAAATGAGGTGGGTTGCCTGCTGGCTGACATCAGGTTCTTGGAGTAAAGGTTTTGGTTACTGGACACTGTGTCCTCTGGAGTGGCTCTGTGCTGACCCACACGCTCTTCTCAGCTGCTTATCTTCCCTTTACGAGTAAGAGTACACGTAGGGAAGTAACCCGGAGGCTCTCTGGACTGAAAAGGGGGGTTGCAGGGACTGGGAGGTAGGCCAGGGCACTGGAACCAGCACAAGGAGGCTGAGAAGTCAAGGCTCTTAGCCAACTGTGTGATTCCCCTAAAGAAACTGGCTAAGTGATTCAAGCCCGTCCTTGCTACTCTGCCTCAGCGTCCTCTCTAAGAAGTCTAGAAATGATTCAACACCTTTAAAAAGTCTACAAGGAGCCCAACCCTCCAAAGAGACAAGTGGGAATCACAGAATAGCCCCCGCCCTTCCACTCTCTTCCATGATATCAGAAATATGGCTAGCTCGAGAAATGCTCCCGGGAACACACAGCCACAGACTGTGCAGGAAGACAGGAGGGAATGGCAAAGACATCAACACAGAAGCAGGGGAAAGGTGTAGCGTGTCGCACACCTGCAGGCATGGAACTTGCACTGTGGATGTGCAGAGTTCAGAGCCTGGCCATCTGCCCAGGCTCTGTGTCCCTTCTTCCTGAATGGCCTGGGCCCTTACCTTGCACCATGCTGCCAGGAGAAGGTGTAGGAGAAGCTCCAAGGCGGATCCAGTTGTACACTGGCTTGGGGGCTCCCAGGGAAGAGCATCTCAGGGCCGCAGAGCCCCCCACAGAGGTCTGCCCGCTCTGAGTGCATGAGGGCATACTGGGGGGCACTGAAAAAATCACAGAAAGTCCTTAGGGGCCTTCTAGCACACCACCCCTACGAAGTGCTTCATTTCCTGCTTCAATATGCCTGCCACAGAGAGGTCCACCTCTGTTCACACACCACTCCCTCCCCAGGAAGTGATTTCCACTATTGGAAATTCTGATTGTTAGAAAATTCTTCCTCATGTCTAGCCAAAATCTGTGTTAATATGATATCCACCCATTGGTCTCAACTCCGGCCCTCTGGGATCACAAAGAGAAAAGGAGAACTCTCTCCTCCGCAGGACAGCTCTGCACAAATTTGAGCTCAGCTGTTACACACCACCGCCTGAGTCTTGTCTTTTCCATCTAAACATCGCCAGCCCTTGAAAAGTTTCTTCTGTTTGCTCAAGGCTGGGGTGCGGTAGATGCTCCAAACACAAAGCTAGTGCTCGGCAATGGTGTCCTTGTTGCTTTAGTGGCCATATCGCCTCTCTGCTGCCAGTCTAGGTTCCCCCAAAGATGGATCTGTTGAGGATGACTCAAACTCCTATCTGTGGGAGCGGCTTTCTCTCAGACTCTCACTCGGGACTGAGGGAGGAGGCATTCGATGTGGAGGACGGGGTGGGGACTTCAGGAAGAGGGTATTTTCTTTTGGGGTCCCTAGTGCAGTTGTGCGCTTGGGCTGGAAGTCAGGAGAGGGGAGATCTCTCAGGGCCGGGGCAGTCTTTCAGGTGGCACGGGGAGTGGGTGGCGACCCGGCCTGCCTTACCTAGCACAGTAAGGTTGATTAGCCCCAGCCCGTTGGTATAGAAATCTGGCGGGTTGTTAACATGGCAGAGGTAGGTTCCGGTGTCTGAGGGGTTGACAGCCATCAGTTTCAGGGTGGCCACTCCTCCTGTGGGGGGATTCTGAAGCAGGCTGGCCCTCTCTGCCTTAGGACCAGTTGGATACAGGTGGTGGTTGGTGAAGTACA
Source organism: Tragulus kanchil (assembly GCA_022376925.1). Taxonomy (NCBI): domain Eukaryota; kingdom Metazoa; phylum Chordata; class Mammalia; order Artiodactyla; family Tragulidae; genus Tragulus; species Tragulus kanchil. Next base: position 153,980,248 of record JAIOJX010000006.1, read on the forward strand.
GGATCTGGAGAGAAGCAGAAGACACCCAGATGGGCCTTTGGCTACCTGGCAACAACTTTACAGTCCTTCAAAGCAGGGGTGAGAGACCCTGTCTCAAAGCAGTCAGGGAAGCTGATACTCTGTAGCCAGAATCGTGAAGGTCTGTCTGTCCCCAAATATCATCCCTTCCCAGGAACTGGCTGAATGAACTCCGTCCCTTGCTTTCAGCTACGCCTACTCTCAACGGCAAGGAGGGGGTGCAGGGAGGGGGGGATGTGGCCAAATATTCCTGGAAGGGGCAGCCTTTTATCCTGCTTTAAATCACACCAGCTTAGCTTCTGTGAGCTTCCAAGCTGACGCTGGAGCGGCACTGTCATAGCCACTATGGGGGTGCTATTCAGGTGCTCAGTCCTGCCCCCCTCCGGCCCCCGCAATGGGCTGCAGCTCCTCACTGCTGGACTTCCCAGGCAAGAGCACTGGAGTGAGGGTCATTTCCTCCTCCAGGGGACTTTCCCAGTCCAGGGATCAAACCCATGTCTCCTGCAGGAGCGGGAGGATTCTTTACCACTGGGCCATCTGGGAAGCAAGAGCTATGGGGAGGAAGCTGCCGGCTGCAGGGCTGTGTCTGGGATCAGCTAGGCCCTGTTCCTAAGAAGACCCAGAACAAAGTCCACGGATTCTTTTCATCCAAGGAGCATATGGATCGCAGATGCACCCTCTCGGACCACACCCCGTCCTAAGTAGGCCCCCTGTTCCTGCCTCTCCCCTCCGTCAAGTATACCAAGGCAGAAGCGCCCCCCGCTCCGCATAGGTGCCCTCAGCTCACAGGCTCGGACGCTGAGATGGGCCCATCGGTTCGAGGGGTGGCGACCGGCCTGCCTTACCTAGCACAGTAAGGTTGATTAGCCCCAGCCCGTTGGTATAGAAATCTGGCGGGTTGTTAACATGGCAGAGGTAGGTTCCGGTGTCTGAGGGGTTGACAGCCATCAGTTTCAGGGTGGCCACTCCTCCTGTGGGGGGATTCTGAAGCAGGCTGGCCCTCTCTGCCTTAGGACCAGTTGGATACAGGTGGTGGTTGGTGAAGTACAGGATCTGGAGAGAAGCAGAAGACACCCAGATGGGCCTTTGGCTACCTGGCAACAACTTTACAGTCCTTCAAAGCAGGGGTGAGAGACCCTGTCTCAAAGCAGTCAGGGAAGCTGATACTCTGTAGCCAGAATCGTGAAGGTCTGTCTGTCCCCAAATATCATCCCTTCCCAGGAACTGGCTGAATGAACTCCGTCCCTTGCTTTCAGCTACGCCTACTCTCAACGGCAAGGAGGGGGTGCAGGGAGGGGGGGATGTGGCCAAATATTCCTGGAAGGGGCAGCCTTTTATCCTGCTTTAAATCACACCAGCTTAGCTTCTGTGAGCTTCCAAGCTGACGCTGGAGCGGCACTGTCATAGCCACTATGGGGGTGCTATTCAGGTGCTCAGTCCTGCCCCCCTCCGGCCCCCGCAATGGGCTGCAGCTCCTCACTGCTGGACTTCCCAGGCAAGAGCACTGGAGTGAGGGTCATTTCCTCCTCCAGGGGACTTTCCCAGTCCAGGGATCAAACCCATGTCTCCTGCAGGAGCGGGAGGATTCTTTACCACTGGGCCATCTGGGAAGCAAGAGCTATGGGGAGGAAGCTGCCGGCTGCAGGGCTGTGTCTGGGATCAGCTAGGCCCTGTTCCTAAGAAGACCCAGAACAAAGTCCACGGATTCTTTTCATCCAAGGAGCATATGGATCGCAGATGCACCCTCTCGGACCACACCCCGTCCTAAGTAGGCCCCCTGTTCCTGCCTCTCCCCTCCGTCAAGTATACCAAGGCAGAAGCGCCCCCCGCTCCGCATAGGTGCCCTCAGCTCACAGGCTCGGACGCTGAGATGGGCCTCCCAGGCTGCACGAAGCTCCACTCGAGGGCGAAGTTGTCTCCCACCGACGTGCTGTAGCCGCAGATCAGCTCTGCGGTGACGCCCACCGGCGCGCTCAGGGGCTCCGAGGGCACCTTCACCTCCACGGCCAAGGCGGGGGCTGGGGGCACGAGAGGCCGGCGGGGAAGGACTCACACAGCCGGATCCGGCGCCCTGCCTCCCCCGGGGCTCAGCTCTCTCCACTTCCTCCCTCCCTCCCTGAAAGCCAAGGTTTCGGGGCAGGAGGAGCCCACATCCGGCCAGGTTGGTGGGTGAAAGGACCGAGACTAGGCCAGGTCTTAGGGTGTGTTTGTCGGGCAAAGGAAAACAGAAGTCGGGTGGTGGTGAAACCCTCCCGAGAGGCCCGACTCCTCAGCCAGCCTCTGTCCTCGACCCTCCCGGGCTTCCAGGCGCCCTCCCGGCACTCTCCCGGCGCTGCGCTGCCCTACTCACCACCCCAGCAGACCCAGCCCAGCAGGATCCTGCAGAGGGAGAGCCCCGCGAGCCGGGCCATGACTTCGCTCCTCTGCCTCTCGGTCCGTCTGGGTGTCTGGGTCTGGAGAAGGGAGTGCCCACAAGGCAGCCTGCTGGTGCTGGGCCCAGGGAGCCTGGCTATCTCAGAGCAAACAAGGGGAGAGGCCGGGCCCTCAGATGAGGAAGGGCTCCTCCCTCCTGCCGGCCCAATACAGGACTCATTCTCACCCTACCGCCTTCTGTGGTCCTCTCTCCCCCGTTTCTGGAGCTTTCGGGCCCTAGGAAAAGGGCTGGGCTTCGGGTGGGCACTGCAGGGAGTGGGATCAGAAGGAGAGCTCTGCAGGGAAAGGGCGACCTGTAGGCAGAGAGACGCCGAACCCCCGAGATGATGTCATCACTTTGAGCTATGGGGAGGAAGCTGCCGGCTGCAGGGCTGTGTCTGGGATCAGCTAGGCCCTGTTCCTAAGAAGACCCAGAACAAAGTCCACGGATTCTTTTCATCCAAGGAGCATATGGATCGCAGATGCACCCTCTCGGACCACACCCCGTCCTAAGTAGGCCCCCTGTTCCTGCCTCTCCCCTCCGTCAAGTATACCAAGGCAGAAGCGCCCCCCGCTCCGCATAGGTGCCCTCAGCTCACAGGCTCGGACGCTGAGATGGGCCTCCCAGGCTGCACGAAGCTCCACTCGAGGGCGAAGTTGTCTCCCACCGACGTGCTGTAGCCGCAGATCAGCTCTGCGGTGACGCCCACCGGCGCGCTCAGGGGCTCCGAGGGCACCTTCACCTCCACGGCCAAGGCGGGGGCTGGGGGCACGAGAGGCCGGCGGGGAAGGACTCACACAGCCGGATCCGGCGCCCTGCCTCCCCCGGGGCTCAGCTCTCTCCACTTCCTCCCTCCCTCCCTGAAAGCCAAGGTTTCGGGGCAGGAGGAGCCCACATCCGGCCAGGTTGGTGGGTGAAAGGACCGAGACTAGGCCAGGTCTTAGGGTGTGTTTGTCGGGCAAAGGAAAACAGAAGTCGGGTGGTGGTGAAACCCTCCCGAGAGGCCCGACTCCTCAGCCAGCCTCTGTCCTCGACCCTCCCGGGCTTCCAGGCGCCCTCCCGGCACTCTCCCGGCGCTGCGCTGCCCTACTCACCACCCCAGCAGACCCAGCCCAGCAGGATCCTGCAGAGGGAGAGCCCCGCGAGCCGGGCCATGACTTCGCTCCTCTGCCTCTCGGTCCGTCTGGGTGTCTGGGTCTGGAGAAGGGAGTGCCCACAAGGCAGCCTGCTGGTGCTGGGCCCAGGGAGCCTGGCTATCTCAGAGCAAACAAGGGGAGAGGCCGGGCCCTCAGATGAGGAAGGGCTCCTCCCTCCTGCCGGCCCAATACAGGACTCATTCTCACCCTACCGCCTTCTGTGGTCCTCTCTCCCCCGTTTCTGGAGCTTTCGGGCCCTAGGAAAAGGGCTGGGCTTCGGGTGGGCACTGCAGGGAGTGGGATCAGAAGGAGAGCTCTGCAGGGAAAGGGCGACCTGTAGGCAGAGAGACGCCGAACCCCCGAGATGATGTCATCACTTTGAGCTCACAGTGGGAGCCTGAGGCCCCGTCCAGGACCCTCCCACCCCTCTCAGGGAGTCTTGCTCCTTCTGAGCCCCTCTTCTCCTCTGAGATCCCGGAGGCAGGGAGGCAGTAGTCTCCATGGAAACTACAACCCTGCCCCCTCCAAGAGTCACCCCATTCCATGGGCAGAACAACTGAGGTCCAGAGGAGCCCGCAGGCTTGGTAGGAAAGGGGGTGGAAGGATCAGTGTGGACACCCTGGCCCCCCATCCTGGGTCTGGCTCTGCCTCAGGACGGGGGTTGGTCGCTGCTGGAGGGCTGAGACGGATTCAGAGGCCTGGGAGGGGACGGCGGTGGGGGTCAGGCTCTTGAGCTTTGACCAGCAAGCCAGAGATGAAGTGCACAGGCACCCAAGCTGTGAGCACTCTATCTCCAGCAGAAAGTCACCAATTTCAATCCTTTGCTGCTCAGAGTGAGTTAGGATCTCCAGCCCCAGGTTCTCTGGGCCTCTCCACCATCGCCTGACAGCACATGACCCTTGTAAAGACTCTAGAAGGGGGCTTCCCTGGTTGTCCAGTGGGTAAGGACACCGCCTTGCAGTGCAAGGGGCGCCGGTTCGATCCCTGGCCTGGGAAGATCCCACGTGCCGCGGAGCGACTGGACCGATGTGTCCAATTACCGAGCCGGAGCTCTGGAGCACATGCGCCCAGAGCCAGCACTCTGCAGTGACAGACGCCACCGCGATGGGAGGCCCACAGAAGCCAAAGAACAAAGACGGATGAAAATAGAGAAATGAAAGACTAAAAGAAGTGGCCTGCCCACCCCTGTCCCTCCCCAACCCGTCCCCCCCAAAGACTCTAGAAGGGGGCTTCCCTGGTGGTCCAGTGGGTAAAGAGTCCATCTTGCAGTGCAAGGGACACTGGTTTGATCCCTGGCCTGGGAAAATCCCACACGCTGCGGAGCGGCTGGACCCATGTGTCCAATTACCAAGCCAGAGCTCTGAAGTGCATGCGCCCAGAGCCGGTGCTCTGTGATGAGAGAGGCCACTGCAATGGGAGACCCACACAGGCCAAAGAATAAAGATGGATGAAAATAAATAGATAAACAAAAAGTCAATAAAAAGAGGCCAAAATTAAAAAAAAAACAAAAGACTCTAGAAGGGCGATCCTGAGCCAGAAAGCCAAGCTGGAGCCCTGCTGGGTCCACAGCCTGGTAGGGTCCTCTCTCCACGATCCGGAGAGTCAGCTTCTCCCGGGAATTCCAAATTTGAAAAGGCGACGTCACTCTCCCTTTCCATACAAACACAATATATCTTTATTGAAGTTGGCAGAATCAAAACAGAACCATGCATTTCAAGTTAGTTGGAAAAAATATTTTCCTTATCGCCTGCCCCGACAAAACCCAACCCAGTCAGCAGGGCAGGCTATCTTAATGCAGGGAGCTGGAGGGGGCGTGAAGGATGAGGTTAGATGGGGAAGGGGGCCCGCAGGACTGGCTGACCGCAGTCGCTGCCAGGGCCCGGGGGTTGGGGGAGGCAGTGGTAGCAATTTCAGCAGCATCCCACTGCAGTCTTGGAGACAGCCCAGGGCGGGAGCTCTTCCTGATCCCAGGTCCACTTCCTCTTCCTCTACCTCCTGGAAACCTGGGTTTTAACTGAGGCTCAGTTTTCCCACAGTAGAGATGTGAGGACAGAGGACCAGGGGTCTGAAGCTGGCCACCCCGTCAAGATTCAGGCCTCTGTGCTAACGGTAACCCCTGCAGGAAGGAGAGAAACCACATGGCTTAGCCAGCAAGGGGCTGGGTCATCACACCAGAGACCCAGGCTGACTCTGGGCAGGCATCAGCACGGGGACGGCACCTATGCGGCTCAGAGCAGACGAAGAGACCCCGCCAGGGCCGGCGGACACTGGCTGAGGGTGAGCCCCTTCTGTCCCAGGCAGCCCCGGCGAGGACAGGGCCCGGCTGGAGAGGCTGGGTGTCGGGGTCAGTGCACCAGGTCTGGAAGGGCCATATGGTGACCGGATGGCGCGCACCGAGGTCACGGAGGAAAGGGTCCCGTTCTTGGAGATGGTGTCTGAGCCCCTGAGCCACGGCAGGGTCCGGGGGGCGAAGGCGTCCTCCCTAGTCACCAAAGAAATGATCAGAGGTAGAAGGTGGAAGAAGGGAAGAAGGGAGGGTTTCCACATGTTTGGCCTTATTCTCTCCTCTCCTCTCCAACGCTCCTCCCTTCCTATCTGCCTGTGGACGTGACGTCTCAGCCAGCGCCCACCCCGGCAGCAGGTGAGAGCTGCGTGAATCCCCAGGGAGGGTCCTCAACGTGGCAGAGGCCGGGGACGCTCACTTGATCTCGTTGGCCGGCTCCTCTCGGGCCTTGCCCCGGCGTCGGCACAGGAGGGCCAGCCCCACCAGCAGCCCCAGCCCAGCCACAGTGCCCACCACAGCTCCAGCGATCACTGCGGCCCCAGGACCTGGAAACACCTTGCTGTCAGAGGGGACGCTCGGCCAGTCCCCGGCCCTGGCCAATCCCGCTGCCCTCTGCCCCACTGCCACCACGCCCATTTTCCCTCTTTGTTAGGAAGGCGACTGGCAAGCAGAACGTGGTCACTGACCAAACCCTGAACATTCGACCAAGACAGGCTCCTCCCCTCTCTCGCCAACCCGCCCCTCCCACTGACCAACCCCCTCCTTCACTACACTTACCCCTCACTGACCTGTGCTCACAGTCAGGGTCACATTGCACTGGGCACTGCCCACCTCATTGTAGGCCTTGCAGATATACACTCCCGACATCGAGGTGGACAGGTTTTTGAGGCTTAAAGACCCACGGACGGCATCTGGGGACACAAGTTAGCCATCAGCCCAGGGATCCTCTTTCCCACACACAAAAAATGAAAACCAAAAACCTCCTGCCTCTCCTCTAAAGCGTGCTCTTGGACTCTGGGAGACTGACGAGGGAGGGAAGAATGTGATAGCCCACGGCCGAACTGCTGGCTCCCCACCTCCTTCCATGTACACCACTCGCTGTTCCCAAGGGATATCCGAAAGGAGGCTAAAGAGGACGTGATGCCCAGAGACACCGAAACCCGATTTTTTCTTTAATGTCTGAGTGGTGAGAGAAAGAGCGCTGAGTGAGGAGTGAGAAGACCTGGGATCCAGAATAGGCTGTGGGACTTGAAGAGAGTTGCTTGCTATCTCTGGGCCCCAATTTCTTCGTTTGTAAAATGGGGCGCACGCATGCTAAGTTGCTTCAGTCGTGTCTGACCCTTTGCAACCCTGTGGACCATAGCCCTCCAGGCTCCTCGGTCCGTGGGATTCTCCAGGCAAGAGCAGTGGAGTGCGTTTCCATGTCCTCCTCCAGGGAATCTTTCAGACGGAGAGACTGAACCCACATCTCCTGTGTCTCCTGCATTGGCAGGTGGATTCTTTACCCCTGAGGCCTCTGCTGTGTGTATTCAAACCCGGCTATTGATATTCCCATTTTACAGATGAGAAAACAGAGTCACACGCCTAGTGAATGGCGGATCCTCCAGCCCAGTGTCTCTTGAGTGACCTAAGTGTCTGTCCCTGGGGGGCCTCTTTCCCACCCCCTCCCGTGGCTTTCCCGCCTCGCGCCCCTTGCAACCCAGCCCCTCTGGTCCTCCTCTCTCCTCCACCCCGGCCTCACTCTCAGTTGTCTCTGGAAGTTCCCTCACCGAGAACAGGCGGAAAGAACACCTGGGAGGACGGGGCGGACCGCGCCCACTGGTACTGGGCAGCGGGCTTGCTCCTTGGGGACTGGCAGCTCAGGGTCACGTTGGTGCCCACGTGGGGCACATTCTGGAGGCGGCAGGAAGGAGGAGCTGGAGGCACTGGGGGAGGGGAGGCAGGTTAAAAACGCACATCTGGGGACCAAGAGCTCCCACACCGACCGCCTGTCACTCTGGGTGCCCCTCTCCCAAGCCTCCCCACGCGGTCCTTTGGGGAGAGACGCGCCGGCCTCGCAGGGCCTCTTACTCACCCAGCACGCTGAGCTCTAAAGTCTTGCTGCTGTAGCCTGAAGCAGCGCCGCGGCTGTCGCGCCAGTTCACGGAGCACAGGTAGGACCCCGAGTCTTTCTCCTGGACGCTCCGCAGCCGCAGGGACACGTTCCGGGAGGGCATGCGGTACACCAGGGATGCTCGAGGGTCGCTTGACGTGACCCCACTGATGAGCGCCAGCACCTGGTCGGGGCAGAGCACCTCCCGCGGTCACAGGTCAGACCCCTACGAAGGTGAGAAGACCTGTCTGAGAAAATTCCAGAATAGGCTGTGGGACTTGAGAGAGTTCGCTATCTCTGGGCCCCAATTTCTTCGTTTGTAAAATGGGGCACGCATGCTAAGTTGCTTCAGTCGTGTCTGACCCTTTGCAACCCTGTGGACCATAGCCCTCCAGGCTCCTCGGTCCGTGGGATTCTCCAGGCAAGAGCAGTGGAGTGCGTTTCCATGTCCTCCTCCAGGGAATCTTTCAGACGGAGAGACTGAACCCACATCTCCTGTGTCTCCTGCATTGGCAGGTGGATTCTTTACCCCTGAGGCCTCTGCTGTGTGTATTCAAACCCGGCTATTGATATTCCCATTTTACAGATGAGAAAACAGAGTCACACGCCTAGTGAATGGCGGATCCTCCAGCCCAGTGTCTCTTGAGTGACCTAAGTGTCTGTCCCTGGGGGGCCTCTTTCCCACCCCCTCCCGTGGCTTTCCCGCCTCGCGCCCCTTGCAACCCAGCCCCTCTGGTCCTCCTCTCTCCTCCACCCCGGCCTCACTCTCAGTTGTCTCTGGAAGTTCCCTCACCGAGAACAGGCGGAAAGAACACCTGGGAGGACGGGGCGGACCGCGCCCACTGGTACTGGGCAGCGGGCTTGCTCCTTGGGGACTGGCAGCTCAGGGTCACGTTGGTGCCCACGTGGGGCACATTCTGGAGGCGGCAGGAAGGAGGAGCTGGAGGCACTGGGGGAGGGGAGGCAGGTTAAAAACGCACATCTGGGGACCAAGAGCTCCCCACACCGACCGCCTGTCACTCTGGGTGCCCCTCTCCCAAGCCTCCCCACGCGGTCCTTTGGGGAGAGACGCGCCGGCCTCGCAGGGCCTCTTACTCACCCAGCACGCTGAGCTCTAAAGTCTTGCTGCTGTAGCCTGAAGCAGCGCCGCGGCTGTCGCGCCAGTTCACGGAGCACAGGTAGGACCCCGAGTCTTTCTCCTGGACGCTCCGCAGCCGCAGGGACACGTTCCGGGAGGGCATGCGGTACACCAGGGATGCTCGAGGGTCGCTTGACGTGACCCCACTGATGAGCGCCAGCACCTGGTGGGGGCAGAGCACCTCCCCGCGGTCACAGGTCAGACCTGCGCCCAGGGCTCAGCGGGTCCGCCCCCCCCCCCCCAGGTCCTCAGAGGCCCTCCCCTGTGCCATCGCCTCTAGCCTCCAGCGGCTCTCCATCGCTCCCGTCTCCCTCGCCACTCTCTCAGCACCCGGGGCTTCGCAGCCGAACCGGTCCTATTCCCCGGATGCTGTCTCTGCATCTCCCGCTGGGGTGTTTAGAAAGGGCTAAAAAGGGTGAGGGATCATGTAAATAGGGGGGAATCACTGAAAGAAACGTCAGCTGCAGGAGGAGAGCCAAGAGAAAAAAATCTTTAAAATGTTTCTTTTTCTTGAAGATGCCCCCTCCAGCTTATGTGTAAGTCCAGGCCCTACCCGTACCTCCTTCTTATCAAATGACCCCCCAGCACTCTTTCTAGGATCTCACAGGGAGCCCGCGCAAGGCAGGGGCTGCCTCTGAGTCTCCCTCTGATGGCAGGAAGGAGGACAGGTGAGGGACTGTAGGAGGAGACGCATCCTTGCCCCTGAGAGTGTCATGAAGGGGCAGCCCAGCAGATGATCATCTGGGGAGTGGCCGGGACAGACAGTGGCCTGTGACAGATCATGCGCAACAGGAAGATGCTCCACTGTTAAAGCTTGTGTGATACCTGCCCTAACCTTCTGGTTTCCCAGCGACGTGAACGGCCGCAGTGTTGGGTGTGCTGGGTTTCTAGGGAACTTTGGGAAAAGGAGAATTGGGGGAAGGGGGAGCCTCCGAGATAAGAGCAAAGTCTGAACTGGTGAGATGGACCTTACTCTTCCCTGACCTCCCTGGCCACCCCTCCCACCAGCCAGCTCCTCCCAACCCACTTCCCCCCTCACTCCCTCCGTCCCCCCACCCCACCTCCAACCCCTCCATCCAACCCCCAACCCGCTCCCCCTTTCATCCCTTCACTCCTTCCTACCCCTCCATTCCTTTCCCCGTCCCACCCTGCACTCCCGTCCCCCTACCCCCACCCCGCCCCCACCCCGGCCCGACCTCGTAAGCAGTCCCCTCACCTGGCTCGTATTCCCATTCTTCCCTCCCTGTAAGAACCACATCACGGTGAGCTCCTCCCCAGGCTTGGGCTGGCTCAGAGAGTGCTCCCCAGGCACGCTGTACCACACCGGGAGAACCACTTCCGCTCCCTCCACCGCCTGCAGCTTGGTGAGGCCGATGTGCATCTCCACCTGGGCCCGCGAAGGGGACGCTGGAGAGGACAGGCGGAGGGTGAGCGCGGAGCGCGGGGGCCCTGGCCAGGAGAGGACGGACCTCGAGCGTCTCGCCCCGCGGGCCCGGAAGGCGGCTCAGGGCCCGCTGACCCGCGATGCCGTGGTCAATTTCATCACCGCGGCTTCTCCCCAGCCTCGGCCCGCGGGCTTGTAGCAAAGACAGGGACCCGTGTCTGTGCATTCATTTGTATCTGGAGGCACAGATTTCCGCGCACCAAGTGGAGGGGGCAGCTTTCCAGCGAGAAGGAGAAGACATCCAAGACGAAGGGCAGATTTCATACTTTTAATCTACACTCAAGCCACTTGCTCCTGCAATTTTCCAGGGGCACCAGCCCACAAGGAATCCCGCTGGTCAGGATCCACAGCATTCCCATCTCCTGCCTCCTCCACCAGATGGGCGGAGGGGAGTGGGAGGGTTAATCCGTTACCGATTAACCCCTATGGCTCCTTCAAAACTACTCCAAGCCAGAGGGACTGGAGAGGCCAGCGTCCAGCGCGGCCCAGTGACCTCCCGCTGGCTTCCCACACCTAGGCTGCCCCAGGAAAGCTCCCAAGGGCCCTTTTTTGGTTCAGGGGATTTGGGTGAGTCCTCCAAGGTCGCAGGGAATTGCGGCAGAGCTAGGAGGAGAGTGAAGGTCCCCTGACCATCAAACACAAAAAATGATCAAGTGGGGCTTCCCTGGTGGTCCAGTGGGTAAAGACACTGCCTTGCAGTGCAAGGGGCGCCTGTTCGAGCCCTGGCCTGAGAAGATCCCACGTGCCGCGGAGCGGCTGGACCGATGTGTCCAACTACCCAGCCGGAGCTCTGGGCTGCATGCGCCCGGAGCTGGCGCTCTGCAACGACAGAGGCCACCGCGATGGGAGGCCCACAGGAGCCAAAGAACAAAGACGGATGAAAACAGAGAAAATGAAAGACCAAAAGAAGTGGCCCGCCCATTCCCCCTCTGTCCCCACCCCACCTGCCCCAAAAAAGATAAATAAATAAAACAAACAAACAAACAAAAGATAAAAAAAAAAAAAAAGATCAAGTGGATCTGCCTGGGACTGACTTTCAGGAGGTGGCCTGGGTGTGGGTTTCAGGCAGGGGGCTGTCGAATCAGAACTTGCATGATGGCGTCCAGGAATACGCTCTTACTGTCCTTTGGAGAGGCAGTGGAGTGGCCGGTCACAAGTCTGCCCCAGTCACAAGGGGGAATAGCCTTGGCTTGTCCAAGGCCAGGCCTGAGGATGCTGGCCACTCCAGTCCTGCACCCACCCCGCTCTCACGGAGGCTCTGAGTTGTCGGCATCAACACTGCGCTGGAGTCTGAGATGCCACCTCCACGTGGTGGGACCGAGGCCACCTCCCAGACAGAGGCCATGCACAGGCCGGGCTGTCCATCCTCCTAGAGGCCAGCTGAAGGCCCTCAAGCATGTCCCAATTCCACACCAGGAATCCCGCCGGTCAGGATCCACAGCATTCCCATCTCCTGCCTCCTCCACCAGATGGGCGGAGGGGAGTGGGAGGGTTAATCCGTTACCGATTAACCCCTATGGCTCCTTCAAAACTACTCCAAGCCAGAGGGACTGGAGAGGCCAGCGTCCAGCGCGGCCCAGTGACCTCCCGCTGGCTTCCCACACCTAGGCTGCCCCAGGAAAGCTCCCAAGGGCCCTTTTTTGGTTCAGGGGATTTGGGTGAGTCCTCCAAGGTCGCAGGGAATTGCGGCAGAGCTAGGAGGAGAGTGAAGGTCCCCTGACCATCAAACACAAAAAATGATCAAGTGGGGCTTCCCTGGTGGTCCAGTGGGTAAAGACACTGCCTTGCAGTGCAAGGGGCGCCTGTTCGAGCCCTGGCCTGAGAAGATCCCACGTGCCGCGGAGCGGCTGGACCGATGTGTCCAACTACCCAGCCGGAGCTCTGGGCTGCATGCGCCCGGAGCTGGCGCTCTGCAACGACAGAGGCCACCGCGATGGGAGGCCCACAGGAGCCAAAGAACAAAGACGGATGAAAACAGAGAAAATGAAAGACCAAAAGAAGTGGCCCGCCCATTCCCCCTCTGTCCCCACCCCACCTGCCCCAAAAAAGATAAATAAATAAAACAAACAAACAAACAAAAGATAAAAAAAAAAAAAAGATCAAGTGGATCTGCCTGGGACTGACTTTCAGGAGGTGGCCTGGGTGTGGGTTTCAGGCAGGGGGCTGTCGAATCAGAACTTGCATGATGGCGTCCAGGAATACGCTCTTACTGTCCTTTGGAGAGGCAGTGGAGTGGCCGGTCACAAGTCTGCCCCAGTCACAAGGGGGAATAGCCTTGGCTTGTCCAAGGCCAGGCCTGAGGATGCTGGCCACTCCAGTCCTGCACCCACCCCGCTCTCACGGAGGCTCTGAGTTGTCGGCATCAACACTGCGCTGGAGTCTGAGATGCCACCTCCACGTGGTGGGACCGAGGCCACCTCCCAGACAGAGGCCATGCACAGGCCGGGCTGTCCATCCTCCTAGAGGCCAGCTGAAGGCCTCTGAAGGCCCAGGAGCGGATCCGGCCAGGACATGCACCACCCCTTCCGCTTCCTGGTTGCGGGTCTTTATAGAACCCCCAGCTCTACTCCTTGACCTTCTTAGCATTCCCCTCCCCGTTTCCTGGCAGGTCCCCAAGGGCTGAGCAGGAAACTTGTGCCCGGTGATAAGCCAGGAGACAAAGCGGAGGGGGCCGCCGGGCCGGAGGCTGTGCGGGGAGAACGACCTCTGCCTCAAGGAGCCTCCGCCCGCCCCGAGGACCGCCCGCCAGCTGGGATCCTGGCGAGGCTGAGCGGGGGGCCGCCCCGCCGCGCACTCCCAGCGGCCAGACAGACCCCGCCGGAAACCTGCCGCAGGTCCCAGAAGATGAGCCGCCGCCGCCTCCTAGGCGCCCCCAGCGACCGCGCTCAGGTCCTGGATTTATAATGTCCCTTGACAAAGGGGAAGGGGGGTCAGGGGGTAAATCAGTCATAACTCGGGCACACTGGGGCCACGACATGGGTCAGCTAGGAGCAGGAGGGGACCCCTGCTCTGGTCCTGGGTGTCCTCTGGAACAGAAAGCCTCTCAACTCTTCGGCCCTTTTTGCCCCCAGGTGCCACAGGGAGAGGAAAAGGGGGAGGGCTGAGTGAAGGAACCAGGAGCAGGGGAGGGATCCTTCTGGTCCTTTCCAGACCAGCTTGTGGAGCAGGCAAGAGGGAAGGAGAATGAAAACGGGCTCTGGGCCGGCTCCGGCTCGGCAGGGCTACTATTTTTAGTCTCCCTAGTTCTCTGAGAAACTCCCCCCGCGGGCTTCTCACGCCCCAGGGGCAGCATCGCTGAGCTGCCCCTGGGAGCAGAAGGGCCTCCGGGTAGAACCCGGTCGGGCAGAGCCCAGCCGAGCCGGTAGCTCCCAAAGTGCTGACCGTCCTGAGGGCCGTTTAACCCTCCGGTGGCCATCGGCAGTTAGGCCACCCTGGGGGGAGGGGGCGGTAGGGACGCTGAAGTCTGGGCCTTCAGGATGAAAACCGGGGCTCAGAGGAAGGACAGACAGAGGATGGGTTGGAGGAGAGTCACCGAGGACCCCCTGGACATGAACTTGAATTGTCCTGCCTTGCTTGGGAGATCCCCAGCAGGAAGGGGGATGAGAAAGTCAGGGGCAGAGTGCAGAAGGAAAAGAGGCTTTGGTGTTGAATTCGGGAGAGGGGGCCTGAGACACTGAGGGATCCCGGAGCACCCGCCAGGCCTGGGGGGCTCGCGGTCCGGTCTTGAGCCCCACTTTGCCTGAGGGACCTAATACTTCTGCCCCAACACAGCACAGACTGAGCTAAAGGACGCACAGGTGGGAGCGGGCAGTCTCCAGCTCGGTCTCCACCACGGGGCTTCAGTTTCGCTCTCTCTCTTTCCAAACCTGACTTGACCTGGCGACTTCCAGCCAGAGAGGGTGAGGAGCTCAAGCTGACCTGGACAGACCCCACCTTCACCTTCGTCTGGGGTCCTTGAAGAGGATGCCAAGAGCGCCTGCAAGCAGCGTGTGAAACAGCTTATAATGAGCTTCGTCCTTGTGGGGCCTTCTCTCCCAGACGTTGCACCAGGCCCCCCCAGCTCCTGGACGCTCCCAGAGGCCTTCACAAAGGCCTCCAGCCCTTGCTCCAAGAGGGGCCCTTCCTCTCTCACTCTCCAAGGCCCTCCTCTCTATTTCCTTTGTCCCTGGGACTCTGGGAACCAACAGGGGTGACGGACCTCTTGGGGGGTGTCACAGTTCTGATCCTCTAGCGTTCGAACCCCTCCTCCACTTCCTGTGTCCCAAATGACCTCACGGTCGAACTTTGGGGGCACCTCCCTTGATTCCCAGGGCAGGAAGCAGGAGGAGGGGGCCAGAGGGAGGATCTGGGCTGAGGAATTGAGGTGAAGCCTGCGTGTCAAGCTGAAGGACCAGGGAATTCCCCAGGGGGCTCCTGCACCTCAGCCTGTGTGTGGGGTGGGGGCCGGAGGGTGGGGGGGCTGGAGTTAAGTCCTTAAGCTCTTTAGCCAGTGTTTCATCTAGCGGCTCATCTCATCTGTCTCTGCTGGGTGGAGGCAGGGAGTGTGGGTGAGGAATGGTTCCAGCAAACCCTCTCCCCCACCACAAACAGACCGCCCGAAGCGGTCACTCTCCCCAGGCACACCAGGACAGAAGTTAGCATCAGCCAGGGATGCCCAACCTGGGCAAAGTGTGTAAGTGCAGGAAAGGAAAGCGCCAAAGATGGGAATCCTGTCCCACCCAGCCCCTCATCCGCGCCGGAAACCACCCGCTCAGGGCCGGATTCACCCTGTCTCTCCTCTCCTGTTCCCTCCAGGTCCAGGGTTTCACTCACCGAGCGTGGTCAGCCCCAGGAGCAAAACCCACAGCAAGCCGGTCCCAGGGGACCTGGGCGAGGAAACCATGGCCTTCTCTGGCCCCGAGGGAGCCAGGGGCGCCGGCTCCGGGACACTCCGACCAACAGGTGCCAGGGCTACAGGACAGCCGGCGCGGACGCGGGGGCCAGGCCACTGGCACCAAGGGCGACTCCGGCCCGAGTCTCTGCGTGTCGGTGCCGGTGGTGGGGTGGGGACCGCCGGGGACTGGGGGCGGGGCATCCGAGGGGGCGGAGAGGTCGCCGTCCTCCCGGGCGGGGCTCGAGGGTGACCCGCCGCAGGGGGGCGATCCTCGCGCTTCGACGGCCGGACCCCGAGGCCTCCCGCGGGTCAGGACGGCAGGCTGGGGTCGACTGAGTCGCGGCGCCCTCGCAGCCGGCGCGGGCGCAAGGGCAGAGGGTCCCGAGCTCTCAGGCCGCGGCGCACCCTTCCCCGTGCGCTGCGGGGGGTAGGAAGGAGGGCCAGGAAGGAAGGGAGGCTTGGGGATGGCCTGACGTCCAGGGGCCACCCTAAGCGGCCGGGGCTCCCGCCGGACTAACCGGCTCGGAGCTTGCGGGTCCCGCGTCCTCAGCCTGAGCCGGGAGGAGTGGAGCCGCGTTTTCCCGGGGCCGCTGGGGCGCTCCGCGCGGCACCGGAGCGGCAGGAAGGGGCCAGGGTGCCTGCTGCGCGGGTCGGGTGTGCAAAACGACCCATATTCCAGGGCCGGGGCGAGCTGGCCGCTGGAGCCGGCCGGGAGAGCGGCCCGGGAAGGGGCCGCCCCTGCCCATCCCCGCACGTGCCGCGGGGCCCCGACGCCAGGTGGCCTCTCCGCAGCTTCGCGGAGACGCCCTAAAACGCAGGCCCGAGGGTCAGTCACTCGGAGCTTGTGTCGCAGACCCAAGGAGGGAAGCGATTGGCACAAGGAACCCCTGGAGCTGAGCGGGACACTGAGGCGACGGGAGCCAGGTTCCCCTCTCCACTCTGAATAAGCCTTGTGCAGGCTGGGGAGGAGGGGACAGCTGCGCCACGGTGGACTAGACGACGTCCCTCCGTTTATTTATCCCCATGTCTTCGCTGCCTCCCATCCCGCCTCCGGAGCGCTCTGATCCTTTAATTCCCGGGACCAGACCGTGTTCGCTGTGAAATTGAATTTAATCGTCCCCCCCGCCCCGAACCCCGGCCACCCAACCGGTCAAGGGCTCTTCTGCGCCCTCTGGCGGCCGCAGCTCCCTTAGAGAAGGACATGCACCTGTTCAGGCGTCTCTGTCGGACAGCCAATGTAAAGATGCTTCAAACGTCTGATAACTGCTCAACCACCAAGCAAAGGTCACCGAGGACAGAAAACCTAACAACGAATCCCTGGCGCTGCCTGCTCAGGTAATAGCTGACTGGGAAGAAAGGCTGCCAGGTCTCCTGGATTCCATTAACACCACATGGTTCCACTCTGTGTGGTCTTTGAGCTTGGGCTGCCCAAGGTTTTTCTTTTATCCACAGCGGCCCACGGACCCTCTCAGTGGCTTCTTCCCAGTGTGATCTGCCTGGCTGCTCTTTAAACACCTGCCGTGCAGTGGCGTTGAGAAATGGCTATGCCAACACTAGACTCCTCCTGCAATCCCTGGAATCTAGTACCTAGCAGCTTAGTGACAGCAAAGGCCGCAGTAATAGGTAACTGCTAGTCTCATACCCTTAGGCAGGGACTACTTGAAATTGTCAGATTCTGTGTGTGGAGAGGGGGTGTGGTGCTGTTGATTTGGCTTTTCTAGTCTATCGCAATCAACTAAAAAGAAAACAACTCTAGTCTTCTCTGCAAAGCTCCTTTTTTAACTTCCAGATCCGGGCTAGGTTACCCCTCAGATAACTAAATCCCTCCGAGAAGAGCAGTACAGAGCTCTCAGTGGTGTCCCAGGTACTCCAAAGCGTCTCAGTACAGGCTGTAATCAAGTGCTCTGGAGAAGGGAACGGCTACCCACTCCGGTCTTCTTGCCTGGAGAATCCCCGGACAGAGGAGCCGGGGGGCTGCAGTCCCTGGGGCTGCAGAGTGGGAGGTGACTGAGCGAGCACCACTGCTCAAGCCTTACGTAAGGGAGAACCTCACCAGTGACTCTCCATACCTAACTTTTCAAAATTTGCACCTCATTAATTTACATCAGAAGATACGAATAAAAATTCATAGGCAGTGAATCTCTCCCTGTGACCCACAAACAGTCCTCTCAGGATTCTCACTGCTCTCAATCAATCAAGAATTTTCTATCCTATCGCCTATTCCAACCGCTTTTTTTCTGCGGACCTTGAGGTGGTCGAGTATAGAAGTTAGCAGAGCAGTCCTATTACTTTCTGAAAGTTTCTGCTGAGATGTAGTGGTTCAGGGTGAAAATTTCTCTTCACCGTTCTGTAAAATGGGTGTGATGTCTGAGTGACCTGGGAGCCGCCTGTCTAACAGGTTATGTGCAAGAACTCAGTTCATATGTTAAGAGGCTCTATTTCTACAGTATTTTTTAAAGTTTGTTTTTTTTTTCCTGATGCAGACCATTTTTAAAGTCTTTATTGAATTTGTTACAATATTGCTTGTTTTAGGGGTTGGTTTTTTTTGGCCCTCAGGCATGTAAGATCTTAGCTCACAGGCCAGGGATCAAACCCACATCCCTCGCCTGCACTGGAAGGTGAAGTCTTAACTCCTAGACCACCAAGGAAGTCACTCTACAGTTTTTGTTTTTTTTTTTTAAATTTTGGCCTCTTTTATTGGCCCTTCATTTATTTATTTTCACCCATCTTAATTCTTTGGCCTGTGTGGGCCTCCTATTGCAGTGGCCTCTCTAGTTGCAGAGCACCGGCTCTGGGCCCATGCGCTCCAGAGCTCCGGCTCAGTGATTGGACACACCGGTCCAGCCACTCTGTGGCATGTGGGATCTTCCCAGGCCAGGGATCGAACCGGCGCCCCTTGCACTGCAAGGCGGTGTCCTTATCCACTGGACCACCAGGGGAAGCCCCCCTTACAGTGTATTTTTAATGCTGATTCTTACATTTGACTGTAGTGTCTCCATCCCCCTGGCATCAGTTATAAGGCTTCATTAAGGTCTAAAGAGTCCATTTTTTGTCATTAGGAATGCTCATATAGTTATGTGACACACTGCTGTCTTCTCTTCTGGATTGTTCTGGCCAAAAAGAATAGATATTCAGGATCAGTAAGGTACTTGTGCTCCAAGTCTCCAATTTTCAGCTTTGTCCTCTTGCCCTGACCCCTCATCCATCCCAAGTCACACGTGAAAACACATGCAGGGTCAGTCTCTGCCACGTTCTCCGTACTGCTCATGGTGGGCCAGCAGTGCCCTGTTCTCAGTAATGACAGGGGGACAGCCTCAGTAAATGTTCTGCCCGTGCTAAGTAACCAACAGCAGGGAGAAGTGGGATGGGGGGTGGGGAACGAATGAAGCATAATGTTCATTTTCGGGCTGACCAGTGGCAAAGTTTGGGGAATGCCATGTGCCGCTCCTGATAATGCTTTCTCCTGTAGCACTTGGCACTGATATTATGGATTATTGCTACAAAATGGTCAGTGCAGTCTTGGTCTTCGGGACCACAACTCCAAGCTACAAAGAAGAGCAAACTCACGGGAATTTCTGAAGGCCCAATCCTACAGCCTGTGCCCGGGCAGAAGATGTGCTGCCCTCACACATTCCAGACCACTTGTACACTCCGTGGACTAGCACAGCTTTTAGCAGCACATGTCAGAAGCAGCCAGCTCCACCAAGCTAGCCTCAAATGACATTATTAAGAGTCACCCACCGATTACAAGCTCTCCGGTTATTAGACAAAGAAATAAGCATCGAGCAACCAGAATGAGAAAAGGCACTGATTTAAGACTACTCAAGCTGCAGGAAAGAACAGAGTTTATCAAGATGCAATTTTATCTTTAATTGCATAGAAAAATGGGAAGAAGTATAGCTCTCACGTGGATTTGTAGTCCATTTAAAGTGGAGCACCTGAGAGATGTCGGGGGACTCATTAAAGGGAAATAACCTAACAAGTCCCTGCCTAGAGATTAAAGTGACCCGTGACTACCCCACTGGCAGGCTGGTTCTTAGATGAGAGGACTGACCTCCGTGTGGAGGGCACAGACTCTCTGAAAGGTCTCAGCGTGATAATTACTCTCCTAATGGACTGACACCCCACAACTCCCTGTGCCCCTGGATCTCTTAACAGTTTTGCTGGACACCTCTATTGGATCTTCGCTCCTTTTCCAGGCTGTAAGACACCATCACCTCTCCCCGTGTTCCCGGGAGACCTGCCCCTGATTACGGAGCGCAAAGCTGAGGAATAAAAGTCTCTTGAAAATGCAGGTCTTAGGGCCAAAAGGAATATCCTTTTGTAGCTTTTTAAAAAGTGGCACAAGTGAACTCCCCAGTGACCCTCAGGACTCTGGCGGCGGCCAGTGGGGCAGAGAGAGTGAAGAGGCGTGAGGAAGTGGAGCGGACACCCCGTCTGCTCCGCTCAGCCCGCGCGAAGTCCGAGCACAGTCCCGCGGCCAGCGCGACCACACTCGGCTACAGAAAGCTCCTCTGGTACAATGCCAAGGGGCCAGGAATGCCTTTAATACTTGTTTTTTTTTTTAAAAGTTTTAAATGGCAGCACAACCATAAAGTTGGTACATCACAGAAACGGAGGTCTTTGCAGGCAACACTGATTGGGAATAGCAAAACACGTGGCTGGTGAAGAAAATGAAACTCTAAATTATATACAATAGTAGCTAAAAGGTAATATTGAAAAACAGTCTTATTTCCTGTGACTCAAGATTTAACTTGCCATTATCTATTGCTTATTTATTCAAGGTTGTAAATAATACTTATATAGAGCCATAGAGATGTGTAAAAATGAAACATCGTGAAAAAAATACAATTTTTCCATTTCATATGAAACTCAAAGTATAAGTTTTGTCCAATATGGAATGTACCTACATTTGTTTACATTAGGGCTCTAAAATTCATTTAAAAATTGCTTTTTCTGTTGTTTTTAAAAAAGAAACAGCTGACCCACCATGCAAGTCCGCTGTGCAGCTTGCTTGCTCAGAATGAGCATTTTCAGGTGAGGTCTGTGCTCTCTGCCCAAGGTCTACCACGGTTTCCGAGCTGTCCTGGCCCGATCGTGGAAACAGCTTCCGTGAAGAGGCCACGGCAGCATCCGCACGAGTCTGGGTAACGGGACGGGCGTGGAGGGGAGCGAGGCGAGAGCCCGGATCCGTGGGAAAGACGACATTCAGTTGTTGTATTTTAGGGGGTACCCGATGGCTTTTTCCAGGCACTCGACTAACGAGCCAGCTGAAAGGAAATCCCTCTCGACTTCTACAAATTTGATGTAGATGGATTTGGGGGACACGCCAGGGTCCACAATACAGTTCTGAGACAAAAACCCATTAATACCAACCCAGTCCTTGCTGAAGGTTTTGGTATTCGCCTGGGAAAAGTAAAACAAGCACTGCTGCAGAGTCCTGACCTCAGCGATCCCGAGGTAGCAATAGATAATTCGGGTGGGTTCTGTCTCCACCGGGAGCGAGGCTTGTGCTGAAAGGGTCTCCAAGTCCACCCGGCCCGCCTCGCCAGGGCCCAGGGACCGTCGCTCCGCCGGAGGAGGGAGGCCTCTCCATGCACTCCTCGTAGCCAATGGCATAGAGGCCAGGGCTTTTGGGAATGCCTCCTGGCAATAAATACTGAACCACATTCCCACCGGTCGGTTTGGAGTGGGCAATGGGGATCCAGTCAATTTCCATGTGCAGCTCCAGGCACCTGGCTTCGCTAATAGTGATCTCCAGAAATTTGTAGTACACGTTCTTCCAGTTCATTTTCTGCACTCGGGTCATGATGATCCGCCCTCAGGCTTCTCAGAATTGAAGTACTCCCGAGTCGCTTGCCCAGTGGCACCTGGGAGCTGATCTCGGCGTGGCATATCTATTGCTTATTTATTCAAGGTTGTAAATAATACTTATATAGAGCCATAGAGATGTGTAAAAATGAAACATCGTGAAAAAAATACAATTTTTCCATTTCATATGAAACTCAAAGTATAAGTTTTGTCCAATATGGAATGTACCTACATTTGTTTACATTAGGGCTCTAAAATTCATTTAAAAATTGCTTTTTCTGTTGTTTTTAAAAAAGAAACAGCTGACCCACCATGCAAGTCCGCTGTGCAGCTTGCTTGCTCAGAATGAGCATTTTCAGGTGAGGTCTGTGCTCTCTGCCCAAGGTCTACCACGGTTTCCGAGCTGTCCTGGCCCGATCGTGGAAACAGCTTCCGTGAAGAGGCCACGGCAGCATCCGCACGAGTCTGGGTAACGGGACGGGCGTGGAGGAGAGAGAGGCGAGAGCCCGGATCCGTGGGAAAGACGACATTCAGTTGTTGTATTTTAGGGGGTACCCGATGGCTTTTTCCAGGCACTCGACTAACGAGCCAGCTGAAAGGAAATCCCTCTCGACTTCTACAAATTTGATGTAGATGGATTTGGGGGACACGCCAGGGTCCACAATACAGTTCTGAGACAAAAACCCATTAATACCAACCCAGTCCTTGCTGAAGGTTTTGGTATTCGCCTGGAAATGTAAAAACAAGCACTGCTGCAGAGTCCTGACCTCAGCGATCCCGAGGTAGCAATAGATAATTCGGGTGGGTTCTGTCTCCACCGGGAGCGAGGCTTGTGCTGAAAGGGTCTCCAAGTCCACCCGGCCCGCCTCGCCAGGGCCCAGGGACCGTCGCTCCGCCGGAGGGGAGGGAGGCCTCTCCATGCACTCCTCGTAGCCAATGGCATAGAGGCCAGGGCTTTTGGGAATGCCTCCTGGCAATAAATACTGAACCACATTCCCACCGGTCGGTTTGGAGTGGGCAATGGGGATCCAGTCAATTTCCATGTGCAGCTCCAGGCACCTGGCTTCGCTAATAGTGATCTCCAGAAATTTGTAGTACACGTTCTTCCAGTTCATTTTCTGCACTCGGGTCATGATGATCCGGCCCTCAGGCTTCTCAGAATTGAAGTACTCCCGGAGTCGCTTGCCCAGTGGCACCTGGGAGCTGATCTCGGCGTAATGGTAACGGATATCCTCTTTCCAACGGGTGTTGTAACCGATTCCAAAAATGGCCAGTTTATTGGACAGGTGAAGCCTTGAAAAGTCTGTCCAGCTCTGAAACAGTTCCCATTTCAACTGTACTGATTCCAAAATCTGTACAATATTTTGCATGATGTCTCTTTTCCTAGAAAGAGAAATAAAAGTCAGATTCCTCAGGTGTCTAGATGAGCACTATCCAACAGAACTTTCTGTGATGCTCAGTGTCTGTGCTGTCCAGTATAATAGCCACTGCACAGAAATGTGGCTGGTGTGAGTGAGGTATTAGGTTCAGAATTAAAATTACATTAATAGTCACAGGGGACTAGTGGCTACCAAACTGGACTCGATAATCACAAGGATTAAAATCTGAGACATGCTTACCCCTAGGAAGTCTCTAGGAACAAGTGATAAACTGCTTCCCATCACTTCTACAGTCTGGCTCTGGTACATTTAGTAACTATCCATCTGTAAGATCTCAGGATTTCAGAAACTCAAGGATCATGTGTGTATATGTGTGTTTGTATATATATATCTGTAGAGTGGCTACTATAAAGCACATGATGGCCTTCTGACCTAACTATCAAAAGCAGGTGAAGAATGATGTATTCAAAAAGGTCATCAGGGGCTTCCCTGGTGGTCCAGTGGGTAAGGACACCGCCTGGCAGTGCAAGGGGCGCCGGTTCGATCCCTGGCCTGGGAAGATCCCACGTGCCGCGGAGCGGCTGGACTGGTGTGTCCAATGACAGTGCCAGAGCTCTGGAGCGCATGCGCCCAGAGCCGGCGCTCTGCAACGGCAGATGCCACCACGATGGGAGGCCCACAGGAGCCAAAGAACAAAGATGGATGAAAAATGGACAAATGAAAGACCAATGGAAGTGGCCCAGCCTCTGCCTTCCCTCCCCACCCCTCCCCCACCAAAATAAATAAATAAATAAATCTTTAAAAAAAAAAAAAAAAAAAGGTCATCAGACTCACTTAAAAGAATGAACAGGTTAATTTCTAACCTGGAAATTCTGGAAGTTCATTGAGTTTGGTTCATACATGCTGGCCGTAGAAAAACATGAAACTGATTATGACTATTGATCTGATACAAAAGGATATTTTTCTCTGTTTGTCTGAAATACAGTACTACTCCCAAATTTAAAAGAACTGTCAATTTAACTGCACAGAATTGAGATCTGAGAACTCAGATGGAAAAGTTCCATTATTAAACTTCCGTTGTGAGAGAGAAGAATTCCAGGTGATGAATGGAGACTGTTCTAAAATATATTTTTATAAAAGGCAAGTAAAAGCATAGAAATTATTTCAGTTTTGACTTGGACAGTTACCAGAATGAGACCAAGTGCAGGGAGATTCTTGTTTCACATGCTGCTTAATTCATGTAATTCCAACTGATAGTTCATAATGATTTCTATAAATATGAGGATATTTGTTTCTCAGGTAGGGCACATACTGGAAGCCTGAATTTTGTTAAATAGTAACTTGGCAACAGTCACACTCTACATCGAGCATAGGTTTAAGCTACAAAAATACTCAGCTACCACACTCACATACAATCAAATACAGGGAAGGTAAGGGGGTGTGAGGGTAGCTTACGAACAGCTTCTTGGTAGGAGACAGACTGTACACACTTTCCTCTTACATTCTCATACCTTCTAGAAGAGTTTTTGGAACAAACTAGGGAATCTTTCACATAGCCATTCTCTCTTCCTCTCCTTGACTTTTTTCCCAAGATGACAAAGAGCTAGTGTTCTCAGTTGCTTCTTGATCCCAGGCCTGCTCTGGACGTGCTCTCTGCTCTGTAGTGTGTCTAGGGAGCTACTCAAGTATCTGAGCGGCGTGGGGATGACACCACTGCATCTCTGGGCAGCGGTCCTCTTCTCAGAGTGCACAGCAGCACTCCATCACTCTCCTAGTATTCAGATTCTGGGGTCTGTGAGGCTAAGATATAGGACCATGTTTCTGCATGGGTCAGTGCTTAAAAATAAAAAATGATCAGGGCTTCCCTGGTGGTCCAGTGGGTAAGGATACTGCCTTGTAGTGCAAGGGGCACTGGTTCGATCCCTGGCCTGGGGGGATCCCACGTGCCGCGGAGCGGCTGGACCCATGTGTACAATTACTGAGCCGGAGCTCTGGAGCACACGCGCCCAGAGCCGGTGCTCTGCGCCGACAGAGGCCACTGCGATGGGAGGCCCACACGGCCAAAGAACAAAGACAGATGAAAATAAATAAACGAAAGACCGACAGAAGTGGCCAAATAATAAAAAAAAGAGAGATCATTCATCGCCACCGTTCTTCCTTATCCTCTTTCAAAATATTTCACTGATCTCAGGGAGGACTGGGCTAAGGCGGTGGGAAGGCGGGCACAGCTCTTTGTCTGGTTTGTTCACTGCTGTATCCCAACGCCCGGCAGCACAGTAGGTATCTGACAAATCAGTGGTGACTCTTCCTCATGGGTGGAGGACGGTGTACCCGACTGGTGTGAAAGAACTTATCAGCTAGTTCAGCCTAAGCCCACCTACACTTAAGAGTGAACAAGCCCAGTGTCCAAATGAAGCTGCCTTACCCAGCACTGGCATGGCCCTAAACTGGCAGTAAGGAGCCGTGCTGAGGAAACTGTTCCACTGGGAAAGGCCTGCCCCCGAGGACCCGCTGTCCCCAGGAGCTGAGAGCTGGGGAAGAGCAGCTGCGCTGGTGTGTCTGCAGTCGGTCAGTCTCCCTCCCCGCCATCTAACCTCGGCCTCAGGCCAGCTTCCACAGCTGCCGAGCGCAGCAAGAACCAGACCCCACTATTCGAGCAGTACCTGAGAACTGTCTGCTGTGTGTGAAGTTCCAACCAGGAGAAAATTATAGGGGTCAGGGGAGAAAGTCCTATTTTTGGATGACAAAGAGCTAGTGTTCTCAGTTGCTTCTTGATCCCAGGCCTGCTCTGGACGTGCTCTCTGCTCTGTAAGCTACTCAAGTATCTGAGGGGTGGGGATGACACCACTGCATCTCTGGGCAGCGGTCCTCTTCTCAGAGTGCACAGCAGCACTCCGTCACTCTCCTAGTATTCAGATTCTGGGGTCTGTGAGGCTAAGATATAGGACCATGTTTCTGCATGGGTCAGTGCTTAAAAATAAAAAATGATCAGGGCTTCCCTGGTAGTCCAGTGGGTAAGGATACTGCCTTGTAGTGCAAGGGGCACTGGTTCGATCCCTGGCCTGGGGGGATCCCACGTGCCGCGGAGCGGCTGGACCCATGTGTACAATTACTGAGCCGGAGCTCTGGAGCACACGCGCCCAGAGCCGGTGCTCTGCGCCGACAGAGGCCACTGCGATGGGAGGCCCACACAGCCAAAGAACAAAGACAGATGAAAATAAATAAACGAAAGACCGACAGAAGTGGCCAAATAATAAAAAAAAGAGAGATCATTCATCGCCACCGTTCTTCCTTATCCTCTTTCAAAATATTTCACTGATCTCAGGGAGGACTGGGCTAAGGCGGTGGGAAGGCGGGCACAGCTCTTTGTCTGGTTTGTTCACTGCTGTATCCCAACGCCCGGCAGCACAGTAGGTATCTGACAAATCAGTGGTGACTCTTCCTCATGGGTGGAGGACGGTGTACCCGACTGGTGTGAAAGAACTTATCAGCTAGTTCAGCCTAAGCCCACCTACACTTAAGAGTGAACAAGCCCAGTGTCCAAATGAAGCTGCCTTACCCAGCACTGGCATGGCCCTAAACTGGCAGTAAGGAGCCGTGCTGAGGAAACTGTTCCACTGGGAAAGGCCTGCCCCCGAGGACCCGCTGTCCCCAGGAGCTGAGAGCTGGGGAAGAGCAGCTGCGCTGGTGTGTCTGCAGTCGGTCAGTCTCCCTCCCCGCCATCTAACCTCGGCCTCAGGCTCCCTGGGCTCCAGCCTCAGGCCAGCTTCCACAGCTGCCGAGCGCAGCAAGAACCAGACCCCGCTATTCGAGCAGTACCTGAGAACTGTCTGCTGTGTGTGAAGTTCCAACCAGGAGAAAATTATAGGGGGTCTGAGGCTGGTGACGTCAATTCTGTGAAGCCTGAGTCCATCCCCAGTTACCTCAACTGGGCCTCCCCTGTGTTCTTCAGAACTTTACTTTTTGATTACCAAAATGGAATGTTATAAGGAATTTCGGTGTCCCTCTGGCCCCTCTATCATTTCACTTAACCTCCGATAATCTCTGGGCCCTGCAACTCATCTCTGTTTCACACTTAAACATCCAAACACCTCATCCACACACAGGCCAATGCCATCCACACACTGATTTTCATGTATTTCTTCCTATTGTATACAAAATCCTCAGCATTTTTAGTCATGTTAGATGCTTGGTTGCGTCTGACTGTTTGCGACCCCCATGGATGACAGCCCACCAGGTGTCTCTGTCCATGGGATTCTCGAGGCAGGAATACTGGAGTGGGCTGCCATCCCCTCCTCCAGGGCATCTTCCCAACCCAGGGATTAAACCCTGGGTTTCCAGCATTGCAGGCAGATTCTTTACCATCTGCGCCACCTGCTTGTATACCAGTATTCTGGATCAACCCCTGGAAAACTTGGGTTAAAAAGATGAGGAAGAATGACAAGGGACCTCCCTCCGTGGCATGGCTGCCACTCTCGTAGCATGTCTAAGTACTGCAAGACTTTAGGTATTTACACCCTGGAGAAGGCAGACGGCTACTTACTGTGCTTCCTCAGAAGACTCTTGTTTTATTTTTAGTGTTCTCTTTGTGACAGGTATTTCATCTGAAAAACAGAGGTTTTGGAAGCATTATATTTTCCTAAGTGGTAACAAAAAATTTTTTAAATAGAAAGTCACTGGCATGGCCTAAACTGGCAGTAAGGAGCCGTGCTGAGGAAACTGTTCCACTGGGAAAGGCCTGCCCCCGAGGACCCGCTGTCCCCAGGAGCTGAGAGCTGGGGAAGAGCAGCTGCGCTGGTGTGTCTGCAGTCGGTCAGTCTCCCTCCCCGCCATCTAACCTCGGCCTCAGGCCAGCTTCCACAGCTGCCGAGCGCAGCAAGAACCAGACCCCACTATTCGAGCAGTACCTGAGAACTGTCTGCTGTGTGTGAAGTTCCAACCAGGAGAAAATTATAGGGGGTCTGAGGCTGGTGACGTCAATTCTGTGAAGCCTGAGTCCATCCCCAGTTACCTCAACTGGGCCTCCCCTGTGTTCTTCAGAACTTTACTTTTTGATTACCAAAATGGAATGTTATAAGGAATTTCGGTGTCCCTCTGGCCCCTCTATCATTTCACTTAACCTCCGATAATCTCTGGGCCCTGCAACTCATCTCTGTTTCACACTTAAACATCCAAACACCTCATCCACACACAGGCCAATGCCATCCACACACTGATTTTCATGTATTTCTTCCTATTGTATACAAAATCCTCAGCATTTTTAGTCATGTTAGATGCTTGGTTGCGTCTGACTCTTTGCGCCCCCCATGGATGACAGCCCACCAGGTGTCTCTGTCCATGGGATTCTCGAGGCAGGAATACTGGAGTGGGCTGCCATCCCCTCCTCCAGGGCATCTTCCCAACCCAGGGATTAAACCCTGGGTTTCCAGCATTGCAGGCAGATTCTTTACCATCTGCGCCACCTGCTTGTATACCAGTATTCTGGATCAACCCCTGGAAAACTTGGGTTAAAAAGATGAGGAAGAATGACAAGGGACCTCCCTCCGTGGCATGGCTGCCACTCTCGTAGCATGTCTAAGTACTGCAAGACTTTAGGTATTTACACCCTGGAGAAGGCAGACGGCTACTTACTGTGCTTCCTCAGAAGACTCTTGTTTTATTTTTAGTGTTCTCTTTGTGACAGGTATTTCATCTGAAAAACAGAGGTTTTGGAAGCATTATATTTTCCTAAGTGGTAACAGATATTTATGTAGATGAGTAGCTATATGTTTACTGTTTGTTCCATACTTTTCAATGTGAGAACCTAATTCTACTGTCAGACACAGTCCGAAGCCAGATTTATAAATATAACTCGTATATAATGAGATGCATACATTTATATGCAAGATCAGAAACCAGCTCTACGAGTGTAAAATCCTTCAAGGTCACCAGTGGATTTCTAGCTGGGAGCTTAAAGCTTAATGTTACAGCAAGCATGATTTTTAGAGGAATGAGAATGAGAAGATTTCTGTTCTATTTAGATTTTCTATGTAGGTTTTACAGAGCAATTATTCCTCCCCACCCCAGTATCAGGATCAATATGCTCTGCTCTGCATGTTTCTGTTTTTGTTTTCTCCAGAGGTCTGGGTGATTTAACTCTCTCCAGCAAAACCAGAGATACACTATGCCAAGTAATTTATACCTTAGAACTGTTTTGAAATTAAGAGGTAGTGATCCCTTAGCATCTGCCCTTTTTACTCTTCCGATCATTAGTTCTCTCACATAGTGTCCGTCTTTTGGTTTTCAACCCCAGTCTTCATTCCCTCTCTCTTCCAATATTTGAGAGATTTTTTTTTTTTTTTAAAGAAACAGCATTCACAAGAAATAATGACATGGTCAGACAGTTATTTCGGTCAAAAAGTTCTTTTCCATGCCATCACATGGAACAATCCAAATGAAGGTTTTGGCCAGCCCAGTATTAGCACTTGCTCCTCCTCCTTTCGGACGAGGATTTCTCCGCCACAGGTGCTCTCTGCAGCGGAGGCACGGGCTCCTGGCCCAGCCTGGGAAGGGCACGCTTACAGCTGACTCCCCTCATCCCTCCTCGGGGCTGCCCGACGGCTCCACTGGGGAGTGTGACTGTCTGCTTCTCAGTGAGCACTCGCTACACAGTTTGCTATGAATAGACAAAGGCTGCAGCAGCGCTTGATCAGTATTTGCAAATTATGAAAAATAAAACTATATTATAGTTTTATTATATAGCAAAAAATAAATGAAGAAAAACCACTACATCATTTCCTTTCTTTCCAAAACCAAGGGACTTCTGACAAGCATTATATTTTCGTGGTAACAGATATTTATGTAGATGAGTAGCTATATGTTTACTGTTTGTTCCATACTTTTCAATGTGAGAACCTAATTCTACTGTCAGACACAGTCCGAAGCCAGATTTATAAATATAACTCGTATATAATGAGATGCATACATTTATATGCAAGATCAGAAACCAACTCTCTGAGTGTAAAATCCTTCAAGGTCACCAGTGGATTTCTAGCTGGGAGCTTAAAGCTTAATGTTACAGCAAGCATGATTTTTAGAGGAATGAGAATGAGAAGATTTCTGTTCTATTTAGATTTTCTATGTAGGTTTTACAGAGCAATTATTCCTCCCCACCCCAGTATCAGGATCAATATGCTCTGCTCTGCATGTTTCTGTTTTTGTTTTCTCCAGAGGTCTGGGTGATTTAACTCTCTCCAGCAAAACCAGAGATACACTATGCCAAGTAATTTATACCTTAGAACTGTTTTGAAATTAAGAGGTAGTGATCCCTTAGCATCTGCCCTTTTTACTCTTCCGATCATTAGTTCTCTCACATAGTGTCCGTCTTTTGGTTTTCAACCCCAGTCTTCATTCCCTCTCTCTTCCAATATTTGAGAGATTTTTTTTTTTTTTTAAAGAAACAGCATTCACAAGAAATAATGACATGGTCAGACAGTTATTTCGGTCAAAAAGTTCTTTTCCATGCCATCACATGGAACAATCCAAATGAAGGTTTTGGCCAGCCCAGTATTAGCACTTGCTCCTCCTCCTTTCGGACGAGGATTTCTCCGCCACAGGTGCTCTCTGCAGCGGAGGCACAGGCTCCTGGCCCAGCCTGGGAAGGGCACGCTTACAGCTGACTCCCCTCATCCCTCCTCGGGGCTGCCCGACGGCTCCACTGGGGAGTGTGACTGTCTGCTTCTCAGTGAGCACTCGCTACACAGTTTGCTATGAATAGACAAAGGCTGCAGCAGACGCTTGATCAGTATTTGCAAATTATGAAAAATAAAACTATATTATAGTTTTATTATATAGCAAAAAAAATAAATGAAGAAAAAACCACTACATCATCTCCTTTCAAACCAAGGCTTTCCTTCATTTCTTGTTCAGACGGAAGCCTGGAAGGGGACTTCTGACAAATCACAAACTGGGGGTAAAAGCACTGGGTGTAAAGGAAGGACAAGGTAGTTCTATCCATACCAGTTGAGCCAAGAGTCAATACTCTTCGCGGTCATCTTAGAATGGAGGGCTGTGGGCTGGCTTTAATCGACAGCCTGTCACTGAGCTTCCTTGTGCGGCTCAGACTTAGGAATTCTTCTGGGTCTTCAGGCACTTTGTGGGACCCAAGGACCCAGCACTAGCAGGCAGTTTAAGGCTGAAGCAAGAATACCTAAACTGCCCCAAACAGACTGGCTGTATGCGTCGTGCTGACTGTGGGAACAGTGGTGGAAGGTGTTATGGACGTGAAAAGCCCGTGCACACGTGAAGACATGCCCCCCCCACGCACACGCATGCACAAGCGTCATGCATCCTGGTTTCCTTACCCAGTTCCTGATCTGTGGGGTAGCCATGGAGATCCTGACTGTGGTTTCCCCAGTCCTCCTGAGAATACTCCTCCATAGTGCTGCCATCTGACTCCAGCTCCTGGTACAAGCCACTACTGTTAATAAGTACAGGCTGGCAGGGCTGAGCATCCCATCCTCCCTGACCAAACACCTGTTCCAACTGTTCAAATGTGTAACTGCTCTTTCTTTTCCCAACACCATGTTCTTTCACCCGACTGTAACACCTGCGAAGGGTCTAAGACACAAAGTCTTTTGTTATTCCTTTAAAGCTGTACTTCCTCTTCCAGGTACGGACCACAGATATTAATTACTATTAGACAGACATGGACAGACAAACACAGACACATTGTTACAGGAATGCTAGATTTTAAATTCATTATTATATTAGAAAAAATTACTGATTTAGCATTTACTCAAACATGTTATCATTCAAACAATTATTTTTCAATTAATTATCCATTAAACAACAAGAAACATTACAACATTATTGCATGTATCCCATACACATATTTTTATACCCCCACCCCCATTTTAAAAGAATAACAAAAAAAAAAAAAAAAGAAAACAAGAAATACCAGCCAGCCAATAGGATGCACACCTGCCACAGAAAAGAAAGAGCTGCTATTGTGCCCAGAATTTGGAAAAAGTGAGGGGAGGAAGGACAGAAAGAAGAATTTCCCAAAGCAAAGAACATATCCTTCCTTACTCTAGATTAAGAAGGAATACAGGGTCAAAACAATTGCCTAAGGAATTAGCTGGTAAAACAAATGACTTACATAGTCCATACTCCCTACTAACTCACTCTGTCTTTGGGGAAGTTGCTAAAATTTAAAAGAGATCAAATCAATGCTAGATTCTTAGTCTCAAACATCAATTATCAAGAAACAACACTACACTACTACCTCCATCTAAACATTAGCCACTGATACTACTAGCCCATTCTACCAACTCAAGGTGCCAGCCAACAATGACAGTTCAAGCCAATCGTTTATTTTAGGCGGGGAGAGGGGAGAGGTGGAAGCATGTTATCTCACTTCATTATGCAAATCCACAGATAAAAACCTGGATGATTTTACTACCTTGCACAACCCTTCAACCTGCTTTGGTCTTTTCATGCATATCCCTGAAGATTAGCCCGTTTCAGTACATCTTATGCTATTTTCTATGATATTTCCAAAGATAAATCAAGGTCTTACTCCCAGGCCTTGTGCCTCAGCTCCAAATGCAGTTTAGTTACATTCATTCTCTGTCCCATCTCTGCCTCCTTTTGTTCCTTCTAATCTCCTTCCTATTTTACTGGGTTATACTCTTGAGGATTTTCATGACAGACAAGACCTTTTCTCTGGTGGCTCCAAATACTTTCAAACTCAACTTTGCCAAATCAGTTTACCTTAGACTTACTTCATACACATCAGTCAGACTGTTCATTTCTCCTGAATGTGAGATGACTTTCTATAAGCCAGTATGTCATCTATTCTCTCCAAAATAAAACAACTCTGAATCATCCGGATCGAGCCTCCTCAAAGTTCAGTATCTTTAAATCGCAGTTGACAAACTATAGGAAGACACTCTAACACTTTGCAAATCGCTTCCTTGAGGCCAGAAATCCAGACGGGCAAAGGGAATAATAAACACAAGACACGCGAAGATGATCTTCCTCCCACACAGAGCAGTGACTAGAGTCACCCGTCATAAAACCAGCCACCTGTTCCCTGAGAAAGCACCTGCTTCATTCTCCCTTTCTGGAGACTTTTTCTGCCGCCTGAAAGAAATGCAGTTCCTGATAATATACTCTTTAAGAGGGTTCCTTCTTTCTCTTTGTAAAGGATACTCACAAGCACCTAACACACAACTTTCTGGAACAAACTGGAAATGAACCTGGGAAATGTGTAGTGGGCAACTCTTCCAATGGGAGGGGACAAACGCCTGCAGCTGATGCCACATGGCTTTCTACAACCCCTTCCTGGTGCCCTCTGCCCTCTCTTGTCGGGGCTGGAATTTGAATTGCAAACATCTCCTGCTCACTTATTTTTATCTCACAATGTCTACTTTCTCCCTCCAAGAACACCCGACCGGTTCTTTCCAGCTCCTCCAAGGCCATAAATGGAGACGGGAAGCGTGTCACTCAGTGCTCACGACTTGCGGGCTGCCTGGAGCACAGCCTTCGGCATACCAAGGAGTCCAGCTGGATCTGTCGCCAAGGGTCATCTCAGAAGTCAGGAAGAAGGACTAACACTCCTCTGAAGGAAGGTGCCACACTCAGGCCGTGACCTAGGTGTGAGCAAAGCTGCGAATCTTCGACACTACATACAGAGGGGAACCACAGAAAAAATTTTCTTTCTTTGAAACCGCCAAATCGAGGTTAAAATTTCACTTGGTTTCTGTATACGAATAAGGAAGCTAGCAATACCTAAGGGTTCTAGATATGGAAGAAAAGTGAGATGACATATTTTATATTCCATCAAAAAAAAGTGTAGTAGATCCTGTCACTTCCTACTCAGTAGTGTAATTCTGAAATACACTTTAGTAGTGCAATATGATGAAACGCAATACCTATTAGGCATCTGAATGAGAAACGTTTGGTAATGTCTAAATCTGTATGATGGGAATTTGACAAAAACTATCAGGAAGTTAAAGTCATCTCTAAAAAACTTTTGCAAATCGCTTCCTTGAGGCCAGAAATCCAGACGGGCAAAGGGAATAATAAACACAAGACACGCGAAGATGATCTTCCTCCCACACAGAGCAGTGACTAGAGTCACCCGTCATAAAACCAGCCACCTGTTCCCTGAGAAAGCACCTGCTTCATTCTCCCTTTCTGGAGACTTTTTCTGCCGCCTGAAAGAAGTGCAGTTCCTGATAATATACTCTTTAAGAGGGTTCCTTCTTTCTCTTTGTAAAGGATACTCACAAGCACCTAACACACAACTTTCTGGAACAAACTGGAAATGAACCTGGGAAATGTGTAGTGGGCAACTCTTCCAATGGGAGGGGACAAACGCCTGCAGCTGATGCCACATGGCTTTCTACAACCCCTTCCTGGTGCCCTCTGCCCTCTCTTGTCGGGGCTGGAATTTGAATTGCAAACATCTCCTGCTCACTTATTTTTATCTCACAATGTCTACTTTCTCCCTCCAAGAACACCCGACCGGTTCTTTCCAGCTCCTCCAAGGCCATAAATGGAGACGGGAAGCGTGTCACTCAGTGCTCACGACTTGCAGGCTGCCTGGAGCACAGCCTTCGGCATACCAAGGAGTCCAGCTGGATCTGTCGCCAAGGGTCATCTCAGAAGTCAGGAAGAAGGACTAACACTCCTCTGAAGGAAGGTGCCACACTCAGGCCGTGACCTAGGTGTGAGCAAAGCTGCGAATCTTCGACACTACATACAGAGGGGAACCACAGAAAAAATTTTCTTTCTTTGAAACCGCCAAATCGAGGTTAAAATTTCACTTGGTTTCTGTATACGAATAAGGAAGCTAGCAATACCTAAGGGTTCTAGATATGGAAGAAAAGTGAGATGACATATTTTATATTCCATCAAAAAAAAGTGTAGTAGATCCTGTCACTTCCTACTCAGTAGTGTAATTCTGAAATACACTTTAGTAGTGCAATATGATGAAACGTACAATACCTATTAGGCATCTGAATGAGAAACGTTTGGTAATGTCTAAATCTGTATGATGGGAATTTGATGTATTGAAACAATGTTAAAAAGATTTCCAAACTGATTCTAACTCTCTCAAGACATAAATACACAAAAGAGGTACCTTCTGGGTTCAGTAAAGACCACAGGTCCAAGCAGAGGCTGTTTAAATAGCAGATATCAACTGAGATAGAAGATGAAGTAAAAAACCATGAGCTTGACCGCTAGTATAAGAAACACTGCGATTCAGATAAACTAGAGTGACTTTAGAAATGGATAAAAAGAACAAATGGAGGCCCTCCACTTTGTCATCCATAATATACCAGAAGAAAAAACACTTTTCACACTCTTAAATAATTAGCCAAAGCATATAGTTAAGCCAGTGTAGGTCTGCATCGACAGTCCTCAATAAACCAGCTAAACTGCACATCTTAAGTTAAGATAATGCTCTGGAAAAATGCTCTGGATTGCACTCTGGAATCTAGGAAAAACTAAGTCTTGCCTCCCATTTTAGACAGCTGAACCACGCCCAACAAGAGCCTCAATTCAGCTTCCTTCAAGAACCATTTCCTGGTTCAACACAGAACCCTTGTTTCCCTTCCTTTCTTTGTTTCTCTCACCCATCTAAGAAATGTATACTCACTTGGCTTTAGCATTTTTCAAAAAGTTTAAGATCTCAGAGGGGAAGGAATTTGCTTAAAAGTATTAAAGACTATTCTATTCACTTCCCTTATTGATAGAAAAGGCCATAGTATAGCGCTATGACTGTCTCCTGCCTGGAAGGTATGAGGTGATATCCTGAGTGAAGTCACATGGACACAAGTCAGCAGAAGTCAAGAAAACCTGGACAGAAGAACTCAACTACAGAAAACAACTTGACTAGGTAGTCAGATCAGAGGAGTCCAAAGGTATCTGATTTGGAAGAACTGCCAAGAGTTTGCTTGGTAACTCCACCGTGCCACGTGTTCAGTGACTAGAAAAGGTAAGGAACCAGAGAGAAGAGGTGAGCGACGTCCAATTACCAAAGCAGGGAGAAACAAATCAGATGGCTGACAACCGACAATTCATCAACAGAGGGAAGGTTTTGCCAAAGTTTAAGATTACAGTGAGAGGAAATGAGAGAATAAGATGACATTCATTGTGGATGAATGTAGGGCGAGTCTGGGGGTGGGGAGCGGGGCAGGTAAACAAAGGCAGGAGCTTCAGATTGGCAGGATTGGGGGTGTCACGGCAGCAATGCAAAGGAAGACCCAGGGTTACAGTACACGTAACATTCAATACAGTGCACAATGCAGCTATCTTGCCAAAGTAAGTAAATCCAGTATTGGGCTGTATAAGCAGAGGAATCACATGTAAGCTATGGAGGTGGCTCTTCCTCTCTAGTCAGCACCGGTGAGGCCACAGCTGGAACACAGCATTCAGTTCTGGGCATCGAACCAGCTACAAGAGAGGGAAATTGCAGAGTTCAGAAAAGGGCAAATAAAATAATGAAAGGCTTGGAAAATAAGATCTTTAAGTAGGGCCAGTGGTTTCATCAAAGGCCTTCCTGACATTACATGAGCTCCTCTGGGGTAAAAAGATAAGGCTCCTTTTAATTTCAGTGTCCTCCAATTCCTCCTTTGGCTTTCAGGAAGAGGGAAGAACGGAACTCTTCCCTGGTGAGGCAGAGCAGGAAGCAAGCTCTCTACGTGATACGGGCGTGCGCCACCCGATTCTGCTCCTGGCTCCACCACTTTCTCGCAGTCTGCCCCATTTCATGCAGGCATAAAATCACCCCAAGACAAACACTGTTTTAACAGAACTGTCCATACGTGCAACAGGGCATAAACCACAGGAGGAACAGAGGCAAGGCGTAACTGCCGTGTTATGTCTGGTTTAGAAAACAATGGCATGGTCCTGAGTGAAGTCACATGGACACAAGTCAGCAGAAGTCAAGAAAACCTGGACAGAAGAACTCAACTACAGAAAACAACTTGACTAGGTAGTCAGATCAGAGGAGTCCAAAGGTATCTGATTTGGAAGAACTGCCAAGAGTTTGCTTGGTAACTCCACCGTGCCACGTGTTCAGTGACTAGAAAAGGTAAGGAACCAGAGAGAAGAGGTGAGCGACGTCCAATTACCAAAGCAGGGAGAAACAAATCAGATGGCTGACAACCGACAATTCATAAACAGAGGGAAGGTTTTGCCAAAGTTTAAGATTACAGTGAGAGGAAATGAGAGAATAAGATGACATTCATTGTGGATGAATGTAGGGCGAGTCTGGGGGTGGGGAGCGGGGCAGGTAAACAAAGGCAGGAGCTTCAGATTGGCAGGATTGGGGGTGTCACGGCAGCAATGCAAAGGAAGACCCAGGGTTACAGTACACGTAACATTCAATACAGTGCACAATGCAGCTATCTTGCCAAAGTAAGTAAATCCAGTATTGGGCTGTATAAGCAGAGGAATCACATGTAAGCTATGGAGGTGGCTCTTCCTCTCTAGTCAGCACCGGTGAGGCCACAGCTGGAACACAGCATTCAGTTCTGGGCATCGAACCAGCTACAAGAGAGGGAAATTGCAGAGTTCAGAAAAGGGCAAATAAAATAATGAAAGGCTTGGAAAATAAGATCTTTAAGTAGGGCCAGTGGTTTCATCAAAGGCCTTCCTGACATTACATGAGCTCCTCTGGGGTAAAAAGATAAGGCTCCTTTTAATTTCAGTGTCCTCCAATTCCTCCTTTGGCTTTCAGGAAGAGGGAAGAACGGAACTCTTCCCTGGTGAGGCAGAGCAGGAAGCAAGCTCTCACGTGATACGGGCGTGCGCCACCCGATTCTGCTCCTGGCTCCACCACTTTCTCGCAGTCTGCCCCATTTCATGCAGGCATAAAATCACCCCAAGACAAACACTGTTTTAACAGAACTGTCCATACGTGCAACAGGGCATAAACCACAGGAGGAACAGAGGCAAGGCGTAACTGCCGTGTTATGTCTGGTTTAGAAAACAATGGCATGGTCAGTCTAAGACTTCAGATGAAAAACAGTCAAACTGCAGGGAGGACAGCTTAGTTATAACAGCAGGAAACAATGTTATAAGAAAAAACAAGCAGCGAAACAGACTTTCAAAGGTAGTTGTCAAACTGGCCATACTAGAAATGGCTCACATAGTTTATCTCAACCCTCTGCCACTAAATTTAAGATTCTTTAACCCGAATGACTAAATAAAGGATACACTTATTTAACTAGACAATCTTAAAGGTCACATACTATATATTCCACAAGCGATAGCAGGAAAATTCCACTGGGAGCGGATCTCCAGTGACTGCTTATAAAAGCGTTAAAAACCATACTTCAGCCTAAGCAGATGTGGACTGTGAAACAAAAGAAACAGATCTATCCTCTTTTAAACTAAAGCTCCTGCTTTGCTGTGTTACAATTAGTTGCTCTTAGTTAACTGAGGCAACATTAACAATTATTTCCATATCTCTAGGAAAGACTCAGAATTTCTTAAATCAGTTTAATTTTCTCACTGTGAGCACAAAGGCAGGGGGGTAAAGCCTGAAATGGCAGACAACTATAAAAACAATTCTGCATACAGTAAGAGGAATATTAAGAACATCGTATACATTTATGTATTTATATATAGACACAGAGTTGTAACACAGAGTCGTAAGGAAGTCAGTTAAGGCAAAATCCATCTGGGGTCAGTGTAATCTTTCCTATCTACTTTCTTAGGTTTTCTGTTTAAAAATTTAATAGCCTACTCCTCTGGGGTAAAAAGATAAGGCTCCTTTTAATTTCAGTGTCCTCCAATTCCTCCTTTGGCTTTCAGGAAGAGGGAAGAACGGAACTCTTCCCTGGTGAGGCAGAGCAGGAAGCAAGCTCTCTACGTGATACGGGCGTGCGCCACCCGATTCTGCTCCTGGCTCCACCACTTTCTCGCAGTCTGCCCCATTTCATGCAGGCATAAAATCACCCCAAGACAAACACTGTTTTAACAGAACTGTCCATACGTGCAACAGGGCATAAACCACAGGAGGAACAGAGGCAAGGCGTAACTGCCGTGTTATGTCTGGTTTAGAAAACAATGGCATGGTCAGTCTAAGACTTCAGATGAAAAACAGTCAAACTGCAGGGAGGACAGCTTAGTTGTAACAGCAGGAAACAATGTTATAAGAAAAAACAAGCAGCGAAACAGACTTTCAAAGGTAGTTGTCAAACTGGCCATACTAGAAATGGCTCACATAGTTTATCTCAACCCTCTGCCACTAAATTTAAGATTCTTTAACCCGAATGACTAAATAAAGGATACACTTATTTAACTAGACAATCTTAAAGGTCACATACTATATATTCCACAAGCGATAGCAGGAAAATTCCACTGGGAGCGGATCTCCAGTGACTGCTTATAAAAGCGTTAAAAACCATACTTCAGCCTAAGCAGATGTGGACTGTGAAACAAAAGAAACAGATCTATCCTCTTTTAAACTAAAGCTCCTGCTTTGCTGTGTTACAATTAGTTGCTCTTAGTTAACTGAGGCAACATTAACAATTATTTCCATATCTCTAGGAAAGACTCAGAATTTCTTAAATCAGTTTAATTTTCTCACTGTGAGCACAAAGGCAGGGGGGTAAAGCCTGAAATGGCAGACAACTATAAAAACAATTCTGCATACAGTAAGAGGAATATTAAGAACATCGTATACATTTATGTATTTATATATAGACACAGAGTTGTAACACAGAGTCGTAAGGAAGTCAGTTAAGGCAAAATCCATCTGGGGTCAGTGTAATCTTTCCTATCTACTTTCTTAGGTTTTCTGTACATTAATATCTGACAAACTGACTTGCCAATCACCTAATCCTTCAAAGCCTACCTGAGTTATTTAAAACCAACCAATCAACCAAAACCCCAACAGAAGAAAACCCAAAACACAGCACTCGCGTCACATCCCCCAGCTCTTTAGGGTTCAGGAAGACCTGGCACAAGAGAAATCTTTTTATCCTCAAGATTGCCTCTTCCTCTCCAGAGCAGAAACTGTTAACTTCTTAAGCTTCTTAACTTCCTGGATCCCAATCCCCGGAAGAATACAGGTACAAAACGGCTGTGTACAATGCCAAGAGGAAGGAACATGGACTTCTTGAACAGCTCACACAAGAACCTTGGGTTAAGAAACTCTGTTCTATGCCACGTGATTTTCTCTTCCATAGAAGAATACAACAGGTATCAGTGAGAAACCTTAAAACAAGGTAGACTTGGTCTGTGTCTTAGGTTTTACAAGAGAGGCTGAAGACTAGGACCAATTCAAATGTAGTTTCTCCCGTTCCCTCAATATCCTGCTCATTTAGATAAAGCAGCATTAATATTTCCTTTAAGAGGTACATTAGCAAAATTCCCATTTCTTCAAAGAAATAATTTCTATCAGTAACAGCATACAAAGATATCAATGTACTCTTCTCAAAAATATATTGCTTTTCTTCTACCTGCTGGGGAAGAAATGTTTTTCTGTAGTGGCAATTAAACAGTAATAAATGACTCATAAGCTATGTTGATTATCTCTTCTAATTGTATCACAGAGTACTTGATCATTCACTATCTCATTAACTTATCAATAGAGATATTAGATAAATTACCTAAGGTAACCACTTAGAACAGGGAAATTCACACCTATAAACAAGTGTAGGAACTGTTAAGTCTTAACTACCTCCCTAAATGGACAATGGCTAAGCCTTAACATTTCCCCATTTTTACAGCCCGAAGGCTAAAGGGACTCCAAGGAATAGGCACTGTCTACACGAATTCAGTCCCTAACTTCATGGGATCAAGGTCGGATCTGCTGTTCCCCTGAAACCCCCATGGTCAGCAATGCCTTCTGCATTAATATCTGACAAACTGACTTGCCAATCACCTAATCCTTCAAAGCCTACCTGAGTTATTTAAAACCAACCAATCAACCAAAACCCCAACAGAAGAAAACCCAAAACACAGCACTCGCGTCACATCCCCCAGCTCTTTAGGGTTCAGGAAGACCGGGCACAAGAGAAATCTTTTTATCCTCAAGATTGCCTCTTCCTCTCCAGAGCAGAAACTGTTAACTTCTTAAGCTTCTTAACTTCCTGGATCCCAATCCCCGGAAGAATACAGGTACAAAACGGCTGTGTACAATGCCAAGAGGAAGGAACACGGACTTCTTGAACAGCTCACACAAGAACCTTGGGTTAAGAAACTCTGTTCTATGCCACGTGATTTTCTCTTCCATAGAAGAATACAACAGGTATCAGTGAGAAACCTTAAAACAAGGTAGACTTGGTCTGTGTCTTAGGTTTTACAAGAGAGGCTGAAGACTAGGACCAATTCAAATGTAGTTTCTCCCGTTCCCTCAATATCCTGCTCATTTAGATAAAGCAGCATTAATATTTCCTTTAAGAGGTACATTAGCAAAATTCCCATTTCTTCAAAGAAATAATTTCTATCAGTAACAGCATACAAAGATATCAATGTACTCTTCTCAAAAATATATTGCTTTTCTTCTACCTGCTGGGGAAGAAATGTTTTTCTGTAGTGGCAATTAAACAGTAATAAATGACTCATAAGCTATGTTGATTATCTCTTCTAATTGTATCACAGAGTACTTGATCATTCACTATCTCATTAACTTATCAATAGAGATATTAGATAAATTACCTAAGGTAACCACTTAGAACAGGGAAATTCACACCTATAAACAAGTGTAGGAACTGTTAAGTCTTAACTACCTCCCTAAATGGACAATGGCTAAGCCTTAACATTTCCCCATTTTTACAGCCCGAAGGCTAAAGGGACTCCAAGGAATAGGCACTGTCTACACGAATTCAGTCCCTAACTTCATGGGATCAAGGTCGGATCTGCTGTTCCCCTGAAACCCCCATGGTCAGCAATGCCTTCTGCATTACTGAGCCATCATTCTCAAACTCTGTCTTTAACTCATCTGACTTTCCTTGATTCTACAGATACTATTCGTTACCTGTCCCTGACACTGTCCTTGCCAAGTGCCTCTTCTGTAAAGCCACCTGTAATAACACTGATTGACAGGGAGTGGGTGGGACTGCCCAAGGCACTGATGGCAAACCAGGTTCCAAGTTCCAAAACACTACAGAAATTTTGAATGGAGAAGAATTTTAGAGATCCTCCAGTCCAACTTCCTTATGAGGAGCCAAGGCCCCAAGACAAGTTACGTATTCCTTTGAAAGGGATTCAACATGTAAAAAATGACCAAATGACACTCACAAAATGTTGTATCCCAAGAAAGCTATTCCACTAGACTATAATCTCCATGAGGTAAGGGTTATGTCTGCCTGGTTTCCTGTTTCTTAGAGCCCAGAATAGTGCCTGTCACACAAAGACTGTTCAATCCATTACATGAATTAAGGTACTATTAAAGTAGTAAATCACTAGCAAGAAGATCAAAATTTTGTTAGCAAAGAAAATGGGGAAACATTGTTTAACCATACATTGGGTTAAATTTATAAAAGTAAGTCCAAGGTAGGTAGGACTCCTAAAAGTTTCTGAAAAGAGCGGGATCAGAAAAAGGTATAAAACAGAATTACAGCTATAATTAGCAAATTAATTTCTTTCTAATACAGGAGGACTGACTGCAGAGGGCTGGGCTAGTTTTAAATATCTACCATTCCTGTTACACTGTTCTTTGGAAGGGATTGGGTAGGATTGCCGGCCAAATGGAACTCTGTCACCCGATCCAAATTTTATTATTTATGTCTTATCAATTAAATAAAATATTCAAGAATAGTCTTTGACAGTAGTTCTGTCAAAGACAGAAAAGGAAAAAAGACTCGATTGTTTCCTGGACTTTAACAGGGTCCAACAGAAGAATGACCACCCAAACTGAGAGCCCTTATCTCTACGGCCTCAGCTGCTGTGGTGAACTGACCAGGACTGAATTCTATCAGCTGCACTGCATCCCAAATCCAACTGTCGACAATTCACTTTTGTGAATTGTCAGTGGGGTCTCCATGAAGGAGAAGTCAGGCATAGAACACAGCAGTCAGGAATGATTTTGTTCTCAATGAGTAGTAACTCCTAAGCTTTCTAGCTTCCTCCA
The DNA here is from genome assembly GCA_022376925.1 of Tragulus kanchil. Taxonomy (NCBI): domain Eukaryota; kingdom Metazoa; phylum Chordata; class Mammalia; order Artiodactyla; family Tragulidae; genus Tragulus; species Tragulus kanchil. The sequence goes on from JAIOJX010000006.1 coordinate 154,022,916, forward strand.
TGTTAGCAGCTGAGAGTCTTACCCATCCAGATTATGAAGGAAAAAGCCCACAAGGGGGACAATATTCATGGTCAAAACCAAGTACCTTCCATTGCTCAAGGAACTATACTCATAGAAAAAAGTCATACAGATACTCATACAAAATCTCACCTTGGCAGCAATACAAGATAAGCCATACCTAGTGTGCATGGTCAGGCTTAAGGGCTTCTGTGGGATATCAAATTCCTTCTAGACATGGAATCCTTAAGGGGTTCTCTATTTAGGATAGACAGGTAAAAAAACCACGGTTTACTGAGCTACTTAACCATTTCAGAAGCAGGCAGCATGGTCACCAGACACACGTCACGCTCTACTAGATCTCCCCCCGCACACCACGCACAGGGAGCAACATCGGTTGTCACATAAAGCACTGACTTGGATGAGAGGTTATTTTCATCTGACCTCCTCTATCAGCGCTGACGCTGCTACACTGGCATCTCTGCTGAAGCTTTTCTCAGCGCTTCACATCCCAGGGCACCACCTAAAAGTAGTATGTGGAATGATATTAAAATGGTAACTTTTATTAGTGACAACTAAAAAAAAACACATTTAAGAGAATTCTCTAAAACCTATCTAGGATAGCAGTGAGAATCATTCATCTTTACAGTCCTCTCATACATACAAACATCCTGTATTACACACAGACTGTTTCATAATGTACAGTGTCTCAGTTACACACATGTACACACGTGTACACACATTCCAGACACCCTCAGAGCGTTATCATTACACTGTTGCGCTGCTTCTCAAACACAACGATACTTTATTCAACTCATGAGACCAATGTTTATGGAGCAAGGTCCCCCTGAAAAAAGCCACTTGATTCTTTTCATAGGGTGCCCATGTGATTCTGTGCCGTAGTTATTTTCTTACTGAAAACTACCACCTATGATGCAAAGATAATTTACAAGTTTTTTTTTTTTTCCCATTAGTAAGCTTTATGTATTTGGTGGTGGAAAAAAAATAATTTGGACATTTAGATAAAATCTAAAAAAATTAGAAATCCTTCACTAAGATACCTTGGTGACGTTAGTGAGTGCGTCAGTGAGAGGGAGCCTAACCTCGGGCAGCCAGACATTCCCAGGAGGATTCCAACCAGAAGCCATCACCACTCAGTGTTCCAGGCAGCTGGCGGGGAGGCGCCAGTGTCCCATTCCCAGGGGAGGGGTCTGGGCAGTGTATTACACATGCACAGAGGTCTGTGATGCTGCCCTATTTAAGAGAAACGAGAACTAAGAGAATTACAAGCACTTATCCAAGGTCACTATCGGAGTGTCCTTAATGCAAATTCATCTTGGGCTTCAAAATGAGGACCTGGTATGCTTCTCTTGTCCAGACACTGAAAAGTACAGAAAATCATTGTATTTACGTTTTGGCCATAGTTGTTGGGAAGTCCATAGCTCATTTAATATTTAGCTTAAGTAACCACGTGTACCTGGGTTACTGCTGTTCTCCCCGCACTCTCCGATGTCTTATTCTAGTTTTAGTTTTTTTCATGTGCACGCTCCCTTATTTTGGATATTTATATCACACGTTACAAAACATCCACATCATCCCTAAGGAGAAGAGTACCCAAATCATTCACATATTAGGTGAACAAGGGCAGGCCTCAAGTAATAACTCTGTGGTCTCTTTAAGTCACATCCTTATCCACTTTTACTGTCAAAAAAATAATTCTACCTTGTAAATGTTTCTCCTTCTTTAATGTCAAACGGAATTCCTTTAAGAGGAGTTGGCAGTTCAGTAAATACCCTGAAGGCATGAATGAATGACTGAATGAGCCTTCTACAACAAAAGTCTTACAAACAAAAGTCTTACTTCTGCGTCAGCACTTGTTTTAAATTCTTACTTAGGAATTCCAAATTAGTGTTTCTCTTTGTGTTTGTCATCTTAGGACACCACGAACTAACTGCAAGAATTTTAAAAATCTGTGTTTTCATTGCTATGACAAGAAACACAATGGACAACAATGATGTGTCTATGCGATTTTCGTATTCAGAGCATTTATGACTTTATGATTTCACTGTTGCCAAAATACTGTTTTCAACTGTCAAACTTTAATAAAAGTGGGCTGATAATTCACAAGGGGGCAATGCAATCAAGTGGCTAAGAGTGCAGTCAGACTCAGTCTAGCTTCACCACCTGCTAGCTCTGTGACATTAAACAAAGTAATCTCTGTGCCTCGATTTTTCCACTATAAGGTGGAGTTAATAACAGTACTTCCATCAGAGATTTGTGTTAAATAAAAACACTCAAGTAGAGCATTTAATGCAGGGTTTGCGTAATAGCTTGTACTCAGTAAATGTTAACTATTTGTTGTCGATACAAAAATGATAGTCATACCCCTTGGAGACCAAGGCGCTCTGTGTAAAGGTTAATTCAAGTAGAGAAAAATTAGCAGTGAAATTTTAAAATTAAGCACACGGTAAGAAAAACAAACTCAAAAGAACCTTACTGCAGCAATCAGTGCCAGAACCTCAGAAAAGCAAGTAAGTTTCAGCTAAATTACATCACCAATGCTCATCTGATTTTTTTCCATTAGTACTTAAAATGCTTTATAAAGTTGTTTTTGACAACACGGGAAATCTTTTAAGTATTAATAACAGGGGTTTATACCTAGATTTACATATTAAGTAGCATTGTTCAATGAACATGTTTTTGCCCTCACATTATTGGAGCTTCACAAACACCTGCCCCCTCCAATCCCTGGTCCTTTAATGTCAAACTTTCTGTGGTCTCTTTAAGTCACATCCTTATCCACTTTTACTGTCAAAAAAATAATTCTACCTTGTAAATGTTTCTCCTTCTTTAATGTCAAACGGAATTCCTTTAAGAGGAGTTGGCAGTTCAGTAAATACCCTGAAGGCATGAATGAATGACTGAATGAGCCTTCTACAACAAAAGTCTTACAAACAAAAGTCTTACTTCTGCGTCAGCACTTGTTTTAAATTCTTACTTAGGAATTCCAAATTAGTGTTTCTCTTTGTGTTTGTCATCTTAGGACACCACGAACTAACTGCAAGAATTTTAAAAATCTGTGTTTTCATTGCTATGACAAGAAACACAATGGACAACAATGATGTGTCTATGCGATTTTCGTATTCAGAGCATTTATGACTTTATGATTTCACTGTTGCCAAAATACTGTTTTCAACTGTCAAACTTTAATAAAAGTGGGCTGATAATTCACAAGGGGGCAATGCAATCAAGTGGCTAAGAGTGCAGTCAGACTCAGTCTAGCTTCACCACCTGCTAGCTCTGTGACATTAAACAAAGTAATCTCTGTGCCTCGATTTTTCCACTATAAGGTGGAGTTAATAACAGTACTTCCATCAGAGATTTGTGTTAAATAAAAACACTCAAGTAGAGCATTTAATGCAGGGTTTGCGTAATAGCTTGTACTCAGTAAATGTTAACTATTTGTTGTCGATACAAAAATGATAGTCATACCCCTTGGAGACCAAGGCGCTCTGTGTAAAGGTTAATTCAAGTAGAGAAAAATTAGCAGTGAAATTTTAAAATTAAGCACACGGTAAGAAAAACAAACTCAAAAGAACCTTACTGCAGCAATCAGTGCCAGAACCTCAGAAAAGCAAGTAAGTTTCAGCTAAATTACATCACCAATGCTCATCTGATTTTTTTCCATTAGTACTTAAAATGCTTTATAAAGTTGTTTTTGACAACACGGGAAATCTTTTAAGTATTAATAACAGGGGTTTATACCTAGATTTACATATTAAGTAGCATTGTTCAATGAACATGTTTTTGCCCTCACATTATTGGAGCTTCACAAACACCTGCTATATCACTACAGCTCCAACTTGTTGCTCATTTCATTCTTTCCTAGCTAAAAGTCAATAATTCAGTCATTTTCAAAGGTTTACAGTCTGAGCAAGTATATAGCAACAAACACACTAACATAAAAAAGGGAGAAAAAAGGAATCCTATCCAGTGAGGATTTAGCCTCGCTCACCCGGCAACCTCTTTGCAAGAAGCAGGAGGCAGGCATGAATCAAATAAGGATAGAGTTTTCAGAGTTCAATAAAATAAAGAGCATGTAGACTTCTCATTTCTTATTTGGTGCATAGAAATTTTACTGGAATTAAAATAAGATTCACCATCGCTTCTTGAAAAATAACAGTTCACAGATCTGTAGTCATGCTATCATGAAGAAGCTAAATATTTGTCCTTGCCTTTTCCTCCTACTTTTGTAATTTAGCTTATATATGTCAAAAAATATTTTCTACCGTTCTAAAACTGGCAGAACTCTGATTTCTCAAATCCAACTATTAACCATGCCTCCTAATTTATACAAGAGAAGGAACCTCTCCTATTTCTAATGAAGACTGTACCTTTAGAACCAGCACAGAGTGCTTATTATCCAATGACTGCATGAATACCAACAGCATAGCACGTTGCTGCTTGGAGATGTAAAACTCAGTTACAACTGAACATACCACAATAAGAAGTCATAATATAAAGATCATGTAAATCATTCTTAATAAAGCCAAGGTAAATGAATTTCTATTTCCTATGCATAAGGAAAGGTTGAGAGGCCAAACTTGCTAAGGATAAAAAACCCTTGGAGACCGCCGTTAAAGGTTAATTCAAGTAGAAAAATTAGCAGTGAAATTTTAAAATTAAGCACACGGTAAGAAAAACAAACTCAAAAGAACCTTACTGCAGCAATCAGTGCCAGAACCTCAGAAAAGCAAGTAAGTTTCAGCTAAATTACATCACCAATGCTCATCTGATTTTTTTCCATTAGTACTTAAAATGCTTTATAAAGTTGTTTTTGACAACACGGGAAATCTTTTAAGTATTAATAACAGGGGTTTATACCTAGATTTACATATTAAGTAGCATTGTTCAATGAACATGTTTTTGCCCTCACATTATTGGAGCTTCACAAACACCTGCTATATCACTACAGCTCCAACTTGTTGCTCATTTCATTCTTTCCTAGCTAAAAGTCAATAATTCAGTCATTTTCAAAGGTTTACAGTCTGAGCAAGTATATAGCAACAAACACACTAACATAAAAAAGGGAGAAAAAAGGAATCCTATCCAGTGAGGATTTAGCCTCGCTCACCCGGCAACCTCTTTGCAAGAAGCAGGAGGCAGGCATGAATCAAATAAGGATAGAGTTTTCAGAGTTCAATAAAATAAAGAGCATGTAGACTTCTCATTTCTTATTTGGTGCATAGAAATTTTACTGGAATTAAAATAAGATTCACCATCGCTTCTTGAAAAATAACAGTTCACAGATCTGTAGTCATGCTATCATGAAGAAGCTAAATATTTTTCCTTGCCTTTTCCTCCTACTTTTGTAATTTAGCTTATATATGTCAAAAAATATTTTCTACCGTTCTAAAACTGGCAGAACTCTGATTTCTCAACTCCAACTATTAACCATGCCTCCTAATTTATACAAGAGAAGGAACCTCTCCTATTTCTAATGAAGACTGTACCTTTAGAACCAGCACAGAGTGCTTATTATCCAATGACTGCATGAATACCAACAGCATAGCACGTTGCTGCTTGGAGATGTAAAACTCAGTTACAACTGAACATACCACAATAAGAAGTCATAATATAAAGATCATGTAAATCATTCTTAATAAAGCCAAGGTAAATGAATTTCTATTTCCTATGCATAAGGAAAGGTTGAGAGGCCAAACTTGCTAAGGTTAATAAAACTGATATACAGAATATCTTACTTGAGGGGTTTTCTGATAATTGTTTTGAATTAACATATATTCATACTGTTTTCTACTGGAATTTAAGCTCTTTGAAGGCAAATGGTTTTGCTCTTACTTCTTTTTTTCCAGTTTTATTCTTTGAAGTATTCCCAGAACCTAAACCAAATATTTGGCATGCAGAAGTGGCTCAACAGATTTTTGTTAAAGGAATGGATGAATAAATGAAAACTTAATTTATTGTCTGTGGCAGTTGAGAGGGCAAGTATAAGGTCAAGGTACTTTCTGACCTATCACACTCCTTTTTCTAAATTATAAAACAGCTATCCATTTAGAGAAAAGTATTTGTAAATTTTAAATAATAATGATAAAAGCAGGTTCTGGTATATATGAACTTTATTCTGGTTTTATTAATATAAGTACAAACATAATTGACTTATTTGGATAAATGTAGCAATCTGAAGGTAGATAGTAAAGAAACAACATTGTGAGTTTCAAATATTCAGGCTATTACAACAAAGTCATGTTACACAGGCTGAGAAAATGCTATTAGAAAACAAATCTAGATAAATAACTTCCATTCTATTGTATCACTTTATACTGAATGAAGTTACTACTTGGTAGCTCAAAAAATAATTTGTGAATACAGCCAAGAACACACATATAAAAATAAGATGAAGGCTGTTATCCCTAAAATGTCTGAGAACACACACAGCTCTGTTTTTCACTAAGAAATAACACCCCACCCCACCCACTAAGTGACAAAGTAACACTCACTTGATTATTGCCAAGGAAAAAAAGTATTTCTACCCATACTCAAGGACTCTTTCAACTACAAATAGGTTAAGAATTACACAGATTTAAATATACACCTTATTCCAATTTGTAGACATTTTCCTATTACTCAGGACGATAGGGGCGAAGACCCCGCATAGATCACAAATGCCAACTAATCTGTAGTATCTACAGCATAGGAGGCACGGATTCACTGAGCATTCTGTTCTCAACACTGAAGGAACTTTTCACAACAGTAAACAGCAGGTGCAAGAATTGTTTTATCCTGCATAACCCCACAACAGAAATAAAATTAAAGAGTACCTAATCATCAATGGGCAAGCCTAAAAATCAACTCTAAAAAAAGTGGTACTGGTCTTTGTTTTTGAAACTCAAGTGTTTTTTCCCCCCATTTTTTAACATTCTGTAAACATGACACAGATACACGCATCCAAAGCGTAGGGGGCGTGGTGGGGGCAACAGTCACCTGAGCGTACTTCTGAGCAACTGCGCAACAATTTACATTTGAAATTTTAGATCAGATAACGATTTCTCTTTCAGGAAAAAAGGAAGGCAAGATCATCACTTAAGAAGCCTGTGGTTCAGACAGGCACCCAAGAGAATCTGTGTAACACAGACAGGACTGCCCTAAAACAGTGCTTTATTTTGCTGGATCTCACTGGGTTCTGGGCTTCCCTGATGACTGAGACGGTTATGAAGCTGCCTTGCAGTGCAGGAGACCAGGGTGTGGTCCCTGGGCTGGGAAGACGACCTGGAGAAGGAAATGACAACCCATTGTCAATAGCCTTGCCTGGAGAGGCCCGTGGACAGAGGGCGACACACCCAGTCCGCCGGGTCACACAAGAGTCGGACAGGACAGAGTGACTAACACTTTCACTGGGTTCTAGAACCCAATCTAGGGAGCTCCCTGGCAGTCCAGTGGTCAGGCTTCTGAGCTTCCCCTGCGGGGAGAACCAAGGCCCCCAGCAACACAGAACATCTACAAAGAAAAAAAAAAAGAGGAACCAACTGAAAGCTTAAAACTTAAGCTGTGAAGCCCTGTGACGACCTCTGAGGGCGGCAGCTAAGAGCCCTCTGTGTAAGCTGGCAGACAAGTGCAGAGTGAGCAGCCAAGTTACGATCTAGTAAATGCGATAAATTAGAACTTTCAGATTCTCCAAAAGAATTGCACTAATTTTGGTATGTCTGAAATCTGTTCTCTTCTCTTTCTTTTCACTGTCACAGTTTTCTTTCACCCCTTGTCTAGGTTTCTGCAAGGAGCCTCTAAATGATCTTTGTGCTTCCAGTCTTAACCTTTCTGATTCATTTTCCGCCTCAGAGCCATTTCGAGAACGTAAGGTGAACCATGTCAAGCTCCAGCTGAAAACTCGGATAATTTAGAATAAAGTCCAGACTCCTTAGCCCATCCTCTGACCTCCTGTTTGTCTCCAGTCCCATTTCTTACCTCTTCCCACCTCCTTTCCCCTTTTCCCTCAAGCCCGAGGTTCTCGGTCTCTAGAACCACACAGGGTAAACCATTTCACCAGAATATCTGGGACATGACCTGTCCCAAATTAATGGTGCAGTTTTGATTCCTTAAGTCTAATTTGGCACAGTGACTGAAAAAACTAGATCTCACCTCATTCTCCTCCACTGCTCTTCTCTCTAAAAGTGCACGCTCCGGCCCATTAGTAGGCTGAGCAATCAGTTTTAATGGGTTGTGGGCACCTTTCTCAACCCCACAAGTGGGAGACGGACAGATGACCACCTGGGGGGACCTGTCCTGGTGCAGAGGCCCCGGGGTGGCTAGGAGACAGGGCTGGATGGAGAGCTGCTACAGGTTAGAGGGGATGGTGCAGGTGACAGGCTTCTGAGGGTCACCAGTTTGCGGGAGGAGGCGAACCAGCTGAGCCCTGGGCACAGAGCTGACATGTGATAATGGGGAGTTATTTCGTCCTCACCAGGTGCTGACGCTCGTCAGTGGGGTTGTGTCAGGCGACCACAGAGCATCCCTGGTCCGCCCCGGGCCCTCCCGGAACGCATCCCTGCAGCTGCAGAACCTCCAGGAGGAAAACTCTGGGCCCTACCTCTGCTCTAGGTTCTTGGTCCCCTGGATGCGCATTTTTAACCTGCCTCCCCTCCCCCAGTGCCTCCAGCTCCTCCATCCTGCCGCCTCCGGGGTGTGCCCCACGTGGGGACCAACGCGACCCCGAGCTGCCAGTCCCCAAGGAGCAAGCCCGCTGCCCAGTACCCGTGGGCGCGGTCCGCCCCGTCCTGTTCTTTCCGCCTGTTCTCGGTGAGGGAACTTCCAGAGGCAACTGAGAGTGAGGCTGGGGTGGAGGAGAGAGGAGGACCAGAGGGACGGGGTGCAAGGGGCGCGAGGCGGGAAAGCCACGGGAGGGGCTGCGGAGAGAGGCCCGCCAGGCGCAGGCACATGCTGCGGCCTGCCACTCAAGAGGTGCTGGGGCTGGACGATCTGGCTTCCAATACAATAGATCAAACCAGATCTGTGCTGCACAATGTGGGTTAAGTGAGTTAATATTTGTGAAGCACTTAGTGCAAGACACATCGTAAACGCAATATATGCATTATTATCCTATGAAGTGTGTTTCAGTTATACACATACAAGTATATATTCATGCACATATATGCACATTATATGAACACTAAGCAACAGGGTAAAACATGTCTTCTTGTTGTATGTTCAAAAAGATGCACTGCTTTGGTTTTTCTTCCTAGTATACAAACTAAAGAAGGAAATATATAATGGCTATAACTGCAATTCAAACTATGATAGGCTTACTTATCAAAACATACACATTTCTAGGATTGGTACGTCTGCTGTTGTTCCCAGACTACTGGCTCCAGCCTCCGACATGGCCTTGATGACACCCCTGCCCGGGTGAGCGTGCTGCCTAGGGCACACCTTCTTCAGCTGACAGGCATGACTTGTTCTGCCGCCGGCAGCACCAGGAGTCCAATGTCACACAACACACAGGCTGTGCTCACAGTACCGGAACTGGTGCTGAGTGTCCTGACTCCTGGGGGGGCCACATGGATGGTGAATACACACACACACTGCTATGTCAAGGCTCCCATGGAAAGCCCTCGAATATGTTGATGAATAATAATAAAAATAATTAAGTCCTTATTTCAGACCTTAGTATTTAAAGAAACCCTGTGGCGGGTTTGTTAGATGAGTCTGATGAAAGGGAACGAGTACGAGTTCCAAATTCTCCCCCGGACGCCCGGCCAGGTGTTAAGCTCCACAGCTCTCTCCTGGCTCCCATGGGCAGTGGGATTCCAATGGCCCAGGCCCTCTACCTCAGGCAAGACAGATACAGAAAAGATGGTCCAGGTTCTAAATTAGGAGTATTTAACTGTGGTGCCTATATGCCTTCTTAGCTGATCAAGGCACCTTAAACTCTAGGGATTCCTTTCATTCTGTCTTATATGTATTTTTCAGGCACGAACTTTGGCTGCTGAATTTTTTTTCCTAATGTTTCCCATCATGCCTGTTTTATTTATATTTATTTTCATCCTTTTTAAAAAATTCTTTTGGCCTGTGTGGGCCTCCCATTGCAGTGGCCTCTCTCACTGTAGAGCACCGGCTCTGGGCGCATGAGTTACAGAGCGCTGGCTCGTAAGTGGACACACCGGTCCAGCCGCTCCACAGCACGTGGGATCCTCCGAGGCCAGGGACTGAACTGGTGCCCCCTGCACTGCAAGGCAGACTCCTTATCCACTGGACCACCAGGGAAGCCCACTGGCTGATGAATTTTGAATATTAAAGGAACACAGGTTAGTCATATTGTTTAAGTGGAATATTGTCTGATCATCAAGATTTTCAAGATACATTTGATCCAACCTACAGATAAGATTTGGGGTGAACCTTTCAGATTCAGAGTACATTATTCCATAAATTGTACAGCCAACCCTATCTCACTCATCTTATACCAGATTTAATCTGTCCTATATCCTGTTAACGTCCCATAAACTTTCAAACAAATGATGAAAAATTTTTAACGTCAACTTTAAAATGTTCAAGAGAGTGCATGGATTTCAAAACTCTTTTGGGAGCACTTGGCAAAAAATTTTGAACCTCATTATTCCAAAGTTGTTCTGGCCAGTATAATAGCCACTACCTAGCCACATATGGCTATTTAAACTCGCCTGCTCTTTAATGTTTATTGGAGTATAGTTGCTTTACAATGTTATGTTAGTTAAATTTAAATGAATTAACACTGAGATTAAAAATCGGTTTCATAGTCAAACTGGCCACACCTCAAGTTTTCAGTTACTGCCTGTGGCCATGGCTGCACAGTGGCTGCTGGACAGTGTATTTTTATTTAGATTTATTTTATTTATTTATTTTGGGCGGGGGTCAGGTTGGGGAGGGAGGGGAGCAGGCGGGCCACTTCTATTGGTCTTTCATTTCTCTAGTTTCTTCCATCTTTGTTCTTTGGCTCCTGTGGGCCTCCCATCGCGGTGGCGTCTGTCGTTGCAGAGCACTGGCTCTGGGCGCAAGCGCTCCAGAGCTCCGGCTCGGTGATTGGACACATCGGTCCAGCCGCTCCGCGGCACGTGGGATCTTCCCAGGCCAGGGATGGAACCGGCGCCCCTTGCACTGCAAGGCGGTGTCCTTACCCACTGGACCACCAGGGGAAGCCCCTGGACAGTGCATTAATGGAACATGCAAACCTTAAGTTTGCACTTGGACTTTTCTGTAGTACAGAAAGTTCTACTGGACAGCACTGTCCTGAAGAACCAAGCATACGATATGGCTTAACCCCCTCAACTGAGGCTGGATCTCTTCCTCCAGCGGTAGACCACAGCTCTCTTGACTTCTGCCAAGGTTCCTCCGACTCACACGCAAAGCAACAGGGAGGGCAGGAAGAAGGAATTCTAGTGTCCCCCAGAGGTCCAAGTGTGCAACCAAGAGAATCCTTTTATAAAATATAGCCTTTTTTAATACTCTGAGTAACAACAATTTACCTATATTGTTCAATACGGTAGCAACTAGCCACATGTAGCTATTTATAATTTAAGGTGTAATTAATTAAAATAAAATGTAATTAAAAATTCAGCTCCTCAAGCACACTAACCACATTCCAAAAGCTCCACAGCCTTTGGCTGGTGGCTTTCACCCTGAACTACAGCAGATACAGAAATTTGCATCATTACAGAAAGTTTTATTGAACAGTAGTTTTATACTACAAGTTACCTCATTTTTTTTTTCTTTTACATACCCTCTGAATAAAGGGTCTAGAATATTTCACTCCACTTTCCAATAGATTTCCCCAAATGCCAGGAAATAAAACTCAGGTACCTATCCATGCACTGTTTTAAGGTGTGTTTACTAGAGTCCTTACCTCCAAAACTGAAAAGCCTAAATATAAATGTAGGGCTGGGAGTCTAGGATGGTCTATTCTTTTAGGATACATATTAAGCCTCTGTCAGATTCAAACGCAGACAAGAAAACTGAAACACATGAGTATTGGGGTAGTAATGGCTTGGGAATGAAAGAAATAGGAGGAGACAAATCTGATTAAATCTTTCTGACGAAAGTGGGAGACCATATTTCTGGAAAATCTTTCAACAATAACACAGAAGTCTTGTCCGCAGACACCTGGGAACAGTTCTCAGAAACAGGCAGAGTCTTCAAAGGCTCACACAGGGACAACGGTATCTTTAGGCTCGAGGTTATCTTTGCCTCATTAGCTCTCACAGATAAGTAATGATAAATCTTGACAGTTACAATGAAAGACCAAATATACAACACTGTGATCTGCCCGCTGACGTATATTTGTTCAAAAAATCGAGGCAGTGTCTCGAAAACACTAATTATCTTGTCTGCTAGGCAAAGACTCCCTACCACTCTTTAACATTTATCTGATGCGCCACCAGTGTTGACCCAGCAAAGACAGGTTCTTCAGGTCACATGATAACCTTGCACGTCATCTCCAGGCAGAGCCAGAAGTACACATCTGTTTCAAAGACACAGAGCTAACTCCCAAGAGGCAAATTTTAGGAGCACACCCAAAAATATGGCACTCGAGCATGAGTTTTGCAGTGCGTGGAATTAACTGAAACTTAAGTGTGAATCCAGCGTCTTGCTTGGAATGCATGAAAGCTTTCACTTTCACTTTCATGCATTCCAAGTCTATACACGTCTCTCAACAACTACCGTACGGGCTGTGCTGAGCGCTCTCCCTCCTTTGAAGCAAGCCATCCCACTCATGGCCTGGGTCTGCCATTTGATACTTAAGTACTGCACTGCATACCATCCCCTGTGCTGTCTGGCAGAGCTTTTGAACTCTCGGGTGTGGGTCTCTAGACTTCAACTGCGCTGTACGCTCTTGGGTTCTGTAGGGTGGTTCTTCTCTTCATCCTAACACCAAGCAGACAGTAACACTCAAGCATTTGGAGAATGGAGATACGAAGACGAGGCCTGTGGAAAAGGACAGAAAACCACCTATTTGTTTATCTGACTCCACAATTAGGCTGGAATTGATAGCAGACTCATTTTCTTCTGGCAAACAAACAAAAAGCAACAAAACTTCAGAACCAAACAATACCAAACATGTGTAGCAAACCAATCTCAAACACATCCATTTTATCCAAACGATTGAACACATACTAGTCACAGGACATGCCAGACTTTGCACCAATTAAAAAAAAGTTTATATCTGACTTTAAGTTAAAATCCTGTGCGCTTAGAAATACACATATTCACTTGGATAGTATTTAAAAGTAGTTACTTTTGTAGCAAAATCCAAGAGTCATTATATGACTAGGCTGTTACATCAATATAAGGAAACTATGTTTCAGGAAAGTTTCAGGGAAAAACTGAAGTTACTATATGTCCTCCTTTTCAGACTTAGAAGAAATTATTCACTGGGTCTTCCTAGTGGAACCTCGACATTTACAGAAATACATTAGACCAGAAGTGTAACTGAGGCACATGGCATTCCTTCCCTGGGAGCCTCTGATGTGAGTTCACACTTAAGTGAGCTGATTATTCTGGACAAGATGCCCCTCCACATCCATATGTTACTGCACAACCATGCAAATTATTTTGCAAATTCCAAAGCCAAAAGGATTACTGAATTTCTTTTTGCAATTCACATTAGCATGATTAAGTGCAAGAGTTTTCTGAATTACTTGTTCTAAATTGGCATCTCTGAAACTGAGACTAAAAGATTTGTTTCAGGGGTTTGGGATGATTCTGAGAATTTTCTAAGCTTATTCATAACCTTTTGTTATTTTCATAAACATAATCTGGAATACTTGGACATCGACCTCCAAGTTGTGTAAGGCTATAATTTTAGTGATCACGTGTGCTTCTATGCTTAAGACTATATTCATCTTAAGTCTCCTAGACTTAAAACAGAGCTTAAAACCAGAGCTTAGTTTCTAATGCAGTATTTTTCAAACTGAGTTTCAAAGTCTACGCTTGGGGACTAAAGCAATACTGCCCTAGACTCTTCTACCTTCCCAAATGACTGGTTTTGCTTATTTGGTGAGTTTAATAAACATGTATCCAGTGCCTACTTAAGGTGGCTAGGCACTGGAAATACTGTTGTGAGTGAGACCAGACTTGTCCTTATAGAGCTTATAACTGTGGTAGCAAAGACCAACACTGTTAATGAAGAAGTCTGGTTCCTTGGTTGAAATCAGACGTAAGGACTCGATCAGCTCAAGAAGAGCTCATGGGTAGAGGCTAAACAGCACAGTGCAAAAACTCCCCCAAACTTAAACTTAACAACCTTGAACAGAAGAGGGGGTGAGATTCAGAGAACAGAGAGTACTCTTAGCTTCTACTTCAATCCTATCTATAAACTATTACCTTCATGGCATCTTTAACATGGGGGAAGGGAACCCAAAGAGAGATGTTACTGGCTAAACCAATTTAATTTTCTAATTGAGAAATGGGTGTCAAACAACAGTTTGTAATATCTTCTGGATGAAATTTTCTAAGCCACAATGTCCTTAGATAAACACTAGTTGAGCCAAGATCTCTGAAACTTTGGAGCCATCTCCTTCTCTAGTGTGAGTTCTTACAGGGTTTTTAACCTCCTCAAGAGTTTTTTTTTTTTTTTTAAAAAAGGTGTCAGGCCCGCCAGAAAAGAAGTACACTGATACTGTAACTCTGAACAGGAAGAAGTTCTGTGAACCCTGCGGGCAAGACTGCTACCAGACTCTCGCTAGCAGACCCTGCAAGGAGGAAAGCAGCTCACCTAAGAAACAACTCCATATCTGCCACCACCACAAACCTGAACTTCCAGATTAAAAATCTGCAGGAAGAGCAAAAGGGATAACTCAGCAGGAGGTACCATATCTAACCCAAATGAAGCCTCTGTTTAAACCTTGTACACAAAGATGGCCAGATGCACAGTGAGAGCTTTACTTGTCACCACATCTGGCACCACAGCTAAAGTCGGGGGCGGGGCGGGGGGAATGGCTTTTGAGCAGCAGCCTAGTCAGGAACACAGCAGGGCCTCAAGCCAACCTCACTCTGCAGGCAGCACTCTCTCAATTTCGGACCAACCCTCAGCCAGGGTAACTTTTAACTATGCCCTAACTCCACGAAAGCAATACACTATCCTGCCACAATCGAGCCTTTCCCGCTCTCCAAAAGCACCTCAAGACTTGATCGCCCTTCGGGTGAGAAGCAAGCTCAAATCAGAAGCTGGACGGCGGACACAAAGGCCATCGTCCGAAAGAACTTACGTAGGGCTCTTCGCCTGCCACTCACTTGAAAACTGCTAGACCAACACTGTTAATGAAGAAGTCTGGTTCCTTGGTTGAAATCAGACGTAAGGACTCGATCAGCTCAAGAAGAGCTCATGGGTAGAGGCTAAACAGCACAGTGCAAAAACTCCCCCAAACTTAAACTTAACAACCTTGAACAGAAGAGGGGGTGAGATTCAGAGAACAGAGAGTACTCTTAGCTTCTACTTCAATCCTATCTATAAACTATTACCTTCATGGCATCTTTAACATGGGGGAAGGGAACCCAAAGAGAGATGTTACTGGCTAAACCAATTTAATTTTCTAATTGAGAAATGGGTGTCAAACAACAGTTTGTAATATCTTCTGGATGAAATTTTCTAAGCCACAATGTCCTTAGATAAACACTAGTTGAGCCAAGATCTCTGAAACTTTGGAGCCATCTCCTTCTCTAGTGTGAGTTCTTACAGGGTTTTAACCTCCTCAAGAGTTTTTTTTTTTTTTTTAAAAAAGGTGTCAGGCCCGCCAGAAAAGAAGTACACTGATACTGTAACTCTGAACAGGAAGAAGTTCTGTGAACCCTGCGGGCAAGACTGCTACCAGACTCTCGCTAGCAGACCCTGCAAGGAGGAAAGCAGCTCACCTAAGAAACAACTCCATATCTGCCACCACCACAAACCTGAACTTCCAGATTAAAAATCTGCAGGAAGAGCAAAAGGGATAACTCAGCAGGAGGTACCATATCTAACCCAAATGAAGCCTCTGTTTAAACCTTGTACACAAAGATGGCCAGATGCACAGTGAGAGCTTTACTTGTCACCACATCTGGCACCACAGCTAAAGTCGGGGGGGGGGGGCGGGGCGGGGGGAATGGCTTTTGAGCAGCAGCCTAGTCAGGAACACAGCAGGGCCTCAAGCCAACCTCACTCTGCAGGCAGCACTCTCTCAATTTCGGACCAACCCTCAGCCAGGGTAACTTTTAACTATGCCCTAACTCCACGAAAGCAATACACTATCCTGCCACAATCGAGCCTTTCCCGCTCTCCAAAAGCACCTCAAGACTTGATCGCCCTTCGGGTGAGAAGCAAGCTCAAATCAGAAGCTGGACGGCGGACACAAAGGCCATCGTCCGAAAGAACTTACGTAGGGCTCTTCGCCTGCCACTCACTTGAAAACTGCTAGACTGGGGGCTCAGCAGCCCGCCTCTCCTGCCCCTGCTCCACCCCGCCCCGGCCAGTGAGCCTCCGCCTGGGAGCCCCCGGCCTGGAACAAAGCGAGGGGCCCCGGCGACGGGGGCGGGAGGCGCCGGCGGCACGCGGACCGCCGCCCGGCGCACAAGGCGAACCCAGCAACTTCAGAGCGCAAGAACACCCGCAATTGGCAAGCGAGAGGGGCGGCGGCAGACACGCCCAACTTCAAACTCCGGAAACCTACGGGCTGGCGGCCATCAGGAAAAAAAGCCCGACTCCCAGGGCGAGAAGACAGAGGCGGAGGAGACGCCGACCGCCCGCCGGGCCCCGGAGGGGAGCCCTGCGCTCGGCCCGGCCCCCGCCCCCGAGGCCCGCCTCCCCGCCTTCTCTCTGCCTCTGGCTCGCTGCCCCGGGCCGGGCGGCCGGTTACCTTGATGCGCTCCCGGCACTGGGACGGGGTCCGCTCGTAGCCCAGCTCGGCCAGGGCCCGGGACACGCGCTCGTACATGGCCGGCCCGGGGGCCTTGCTGCCGAACACCGTGCCGGCTCCCTCCAGCTGCTGGTACCGCGCCTCCACCAGCCGCTCGTTGCCCCACACTGCGATGAGCGCGTTCGTCTCGGCCGGCGTCCACGACATGCCCCGGCAGGCGGCGGCGGCGGCCGCCGCGGCCCCGCCGCCGCCGCCGCCAGGGGAGAAGGAGACCGAGGACGCGGCGGCGCTGCGGCCCCCCAGCCCCAGCCCGAGCCCCCCGGAGGCCGCTGCCCCCGAGCCCGCCGCGCTGCCCGGCCCGAGCGGGGAGGCGCCCCGCGGCGTGGACGGGTCGGACAGCGACGGGTTTCCGTCGCTCAGGCCGCCGGGAGAGGCCGGGGAGAGCACCTCCATCTTCGGGATTTTGAGCGGCGAGGTGGCGGGCAGCTCCGAGCCACAGGGCGCAGCCATCTTCCAAGCGGCCGCCGCTGCCCCGCCCGGAAGTGACGCGCGCGCGCATCCGGCCGCCGCGGCCCCGGGGCCGCCCTCGGGCCCGGCCTCTCTCCGCGAGCGCGCTCCTCCGCGGGGGCGCGGGCCGGGGCGCGGGCCGGGGCGGGGCGGGGCGGGCGTGAGGGCGCCGCGGGGCGGGGCGGGGCGTGAGGGCGCCGGCGCGCGCAGGCGCGGGAAGCCGTCCCACTTCCCCTCCAGCCTCGGCCCCGCGGCAGGGGGGAGGCCCGCGCGGGATCCCGGCGCTCGCTCGCTCGCTCGCTCTCCTGCCCCGGCGCCGCCGCTCCGCACGCGGGCCGGGCCGCGCGGTGCAGGGGCGGAGGCCAGGGCGCCTCCAGCAAGGCGCCGAGGCTGCGGGGACAGCGTTCCCGGGGAGGACTTTCAGGAGCCTTTAGGGACCCGGCGCGGCTGGTGCTCCGGAGCTTTTCGAGAAGCCCCAGCGCGTTGTTTGAAGAGCAGCTGCGATCCCAGTTCTGATCGGTTTTCCAGTTCGTCTGGGTCGGGGGTGACGGTGTTTAGAACAGTGGGACGCCTTTATCGCGCTGGCACGATCTGTCTGTAGCTTAAATGTGTACGGGACGAACTCCCAAGCCCATCAGAAAAGTGACTTTCCAGTACCGTTCTCCGTCCTCCCAAGTTTGGGAGTTGCCTCGTTTTCCCCAGTTCTTCATGCTCTCCGGTGTAAGGTGACTCGAAGAGAAGTCAGTTCTGTGGCTCTTGTGACCTTCAGTACGTAGCGGAAATCGTTCCGTACAGTGCCGCAGTGTAACGAACGGTAACACTCCGAGTCGCTGTAAGCTCTTTCAGTATTCCTCAATGCCAAAAATCTAACCTCGGATCAAATCTGCCCCCCTGAGCCCCGGAGGCCGCTGCCCCCGAGCCCGCCGCGCTGCCCGGCCCGAGCGGGGAGGCGCCCCGCGGCGTGGACGGGTCGGACAGCGACGGGTTTCCGTCGCTCAGGCCGCCGGGAGAGGCCGGGGAGAGCACCTCCATCTTCGGGATTTTGAGCGGCGAGGTGGCGGGCAGCTCCGAGCCACAGGGCGCAGCCATCTTCCAAGCGGCCGCCGCTGCCCCGCCCGGAAGTGACGCGCGCGCGCATCCGGCCGCCGCGGCCCCGGGCCGCCCTCGGGCCCGGCCTCTCCCCGCGAGCGCGCTCCTCCGCGGGGGCGCGGGCCGGGGCGCGGGCCGGGGCGGGGGCGGGGCGGGCGGGGCGGGGCGGGGCGGGGCGGGGCGTGAGGGCGCCGGCGCGCGCAGGCGCGGGAAGCCGTCCCACTTCCCCTCCAGCCTCGGCCCCGCGGCAAGGGGGAGGCCCGCGCGGGATCCCGGCGCTCGCTCGCTCGCTCGCTCTCCTGCCCCGGCGCCGCCGCTCCGCACGCGGGCCGGGCCGCGCGGTGCAGGGGCGGAGGCCAGGGCGCCTCCAGCAAGGCGCCGAGGCTGCGGGGACAGCGTTCCCGGGGAGGACTTTCAGGAGCCTTTAGGGACCCGGCGCGGCTGGTGCTCCGGAGCTTTTCGAGAAGCCCCAGCGCGTTGTTTGAAGAGCAGCTGCGATCCCAGTTCTGATCGGTTTTCCAGTTCGTCTGGGTCGGGGGTGACGGTGTTTAGAACAGTGGGACGCCTTTATCGCGCTGGCACGATCTGTCTGTAGCTTAAATGTGTACGGGACGAACTCCCAAGCCCATCAGAAAAGTGACTTTCCAGTACCGTTCTCCGTCCTCCCAAGTTTGGGAGTTGCCTCGTTTTCCCCAGTTCTTCATGCTCTCCGGTGTAAGGTGACTCGAAGAGAAGTCAGTTCTGTGGCTCTTGTGACCTTCAGTACGTAGCGGAAATCGTTCCGTACAGTGCCGCAGTGTAACGAACGGTAACACTCCGAGTCGCTGTAAGCTCTTTCAGTATTCCTCAATGCCAAAAATCTAACCTCGGATCTTAAACTTGAAGGCCCCAGCTGATTTTTTAAAATGTTAATGAGCTACACAGTTTTATTTTCTTCTAACGACAAATATGTGTTAGATAATAATAAAGAGCTGAGGTCGGCTGCATTGTACACTCAGAATCGGGGCTTCCCTGGTGGCTCAGTGATAAAGAATCCACCTGCCAGTGCAGGAGACATGGATGCCATACCTGATGCGGGAAGACCCCAGGTGCCGGCAAGCAACTAGGTCAAAGTGCCACAACTACCGAAGCTAGGGCCCCTAGATCCTGCGCTCCATAATAAGAGAAGCATCAGATACGAAGCTCACGCACTCAGCTAGAGAATAGCCCCCGCTCCCTGTAACTAAAGAAGAGCTGGTTCAGCACAGCCAAAAATAAATAAACGCAGAATCACCCAGAGAATGACAAGAGTTGTCATTGGAAAGCCAAAAGAATAGGTAATAGAGACAGTCTAGAGGAGATAATTGTCTCTGTATGTCATGTAAAATGCCAACATAGCTTAAGATACAGTAGTATGAAAAAACATAAATTACAACATTTATGGACTTTTTCTAAGAAAAAGTTATAGTTTAGTGGATATACAACTGAGTCACTTCGCTTCACACCTGAAATGAACACAACACTGTAAATCAATTATATTCCAAAAAAATTCAAAACTGGAGTGGATGCAAAGGAGGCTAAAGAGGAAGAGAGCCTATGTATACTTAGGGCTCATTTCTGTTGTAGAGCACAAACAAACACAATGTGGTAAAGCAATTATCCTCCAATTGAAGAATACAAAACAATAAGTAATCTTTCACATCCTTCCAAAAAAAGAAAAGGATACAGTCTAGCACCTCAGTTAAGGGTATGAATTCTCGACTCAGAAAGCCTGGCTTCAGTTTCCAGTTCTACAACTTGAGCCAACTTATTTACCCAACCTCTGGGCGCCTCGGTATCCTCCTCTGTAAAGTGAGGAGGACCTCACGGCACTGTTGCGAGAATAAATGAGTTAATATGAATAAAACCCTTCCAATAACCCGGGTCTCAAAAGCAAGTATGAGCGCTAACTATCATGTCAGTCTGCTTGCGCTCTAGTTAGCCTGTGTTCTTCCCCTTCACTTTCTCTCACCTCTGGTTTTCAGTGTTCTCATTTCCAATTCTCTTAAGGGCTCTAGTGGAATCTTAAACACCTATCAAAGCAAAATTCACTCTCATTTAACCCAATAATTTTTTTTTAATGTCAAGGTATACAGTGATAAAGAATCCACCTGCCAGTGCAGGAGACATGGATGCCATACCTGATGCGGGAAGACCCCAGGTGCCGGCAAGCAACTAGGTCAAAGTGCCACAACTACCGAAGCTAGGGCCCCTAGATCCTGCGCTCCATAATAAGAGAAGCATCAGATACGAAGCTCACGCACTCAGCTAGAGAATAGCCCCCGCTCCCTGTAACTAAAGAAGAGCTGGTTCAGCACAGCCAAAAATAAATAAACGCAGAATCACCCAGAGAATGACAAGAGTTGTCATTGGAAAGCCAAAAGAATAGGTAATAGAGACAGTCTAGAGGAGATAATTGTCTCTGTATGTCATGTAAAATGCCAACATAGCTTAAGATACAGTAGTATGAAAAAACATAAATTACAACATTTATGGACTTTTTCTAAGAAAAAGTTATAGTTTAGTGGATATACAACTGAGTCACTTCGCTTCACACCTGAAATGAACACAACACTGTAAATCAATTATATTCCAAAAAAATTCAAAACTGGAGTGGATGCAAAGGAGGCTAAAGAGGAAGAGAGCCTATGTATACTTAGGGCTCATTTCTGTTGTAGAGCACAAACAAACACAATGTGGTAAAGCAATTATCCTCCAATTGAAGAATACAAAACAATAAGTAATCTTTCACATCCTTCCAAAAAAAGAGAAAAAGGATACAGTCTAGCACCTCAGTTAAGGGTATGAATTCTCGACTCAGAAAGCCTGGCTTCAGTTTCCAGTTCTACAACTTGAGCCAACTTATTTACCCAACCTCTGGGCGCCTCGGTATCCTCCTCTGTAAAGTGAGGAGGACCTCACGGCACTGTTGCGAGAATAAATGAGTTAATATGAATAAAACCCTTCCAATAACCCGGGTCTCAAAAGCAAGTATGAGCGCTAACTATCATGTCAGTCTGCTTGCGCTCTAGTTAGCCTGTGTTCTTCCCCTTCACTTTCTCTCACCTCTGGTTTTCAGTGTTCTCATTTCCAATTCTCTTAAGGGCTCTAGTGGAATCTTAAACACCTATCAAAGCAAAATTCACTCTCATTTAACCCAATAATTTTTTTTTAATGTCAAGGTATACAGTGTGTATGAAAGAGAGCTGTGCGCAAAATCATACATGAAATCAGGAACGGCACAGAGTTTTAAAATCGTTGCTTCTTCTGCTCTCCTTTTCCCACAAGCCTTCTATTGTTACTTCTGGACGATCCTCAGATCAACTCTGACTCACACAGGAAGCCTTCCTAGATAAAGTGGGTTGACTGAGAAGTCTCTGTTCCCACAAACTTCTGTTTTAAACATTATTTCTTCATATCACCCCTATATTCCCACACCCATCAGTCTATCCAATGAGAAAAGATTGTGTCAAAAACACTTCCAGGGCTTCCCTGGTGGTCCATTGGGTAGAGAGTCTGCCTTGCAGTGCAAGGGGCAACGGTTCGATCCCTGGTCCGGGAAGATTCCACATGCCAGAAACAGCTGGACCAGTGTGTCCAATTACGAGCCATTGCTCTGGAGCGCATGCGCCCAGAGCCAGTGCTCTGCAATGAGAGAGGCCACTGCCGTGGGAGGCCCACCCAGGCCGAAGAATAAAGATGGATGAAAATAAATAAATAAAAAACCAATAAAAGAGGCCAAAAGTAAAAAAAATAAAACCTTCCAGTAACACCCTAAAGTTAAAACGAGGCTAATAATGTAAAACCTGCAGAGATGTACTCTATTACACAGTGTAGAGGCACTGCTCGAGGCCACCGGGATCATGTGATCATGGTGTTGGCTTCTGGGAGTTGCACGATACTTGTTCAAGACTTCACGGTCCCGTCAGGACTTACGGAATGGCTGCTGTGTTGGAAGTAATGTGCTACACCTGTTACTTGTTCAAGATCCAAAACTTGACTGAGGCTAAAGTGAGGAGGACCTCACGGCACTGTTGCGAGAATAAATGAGTTAATATGAATAAAACCCTTCCAATAACCCGGGTCTCAAAAGCAAGTATGAGCGCTAACTATCATGTCAGTCTGCTTGCGCTCTAGTTAGCCTGTGTTCTTCCCCTTCACTTTCTCTCACCTCTGGTTTTCAGTGTTCTCATTTCCAATTCTCTTAAGGGCTCTAGTGGAATCTTAAACACCTATCAAAGCAAAATTCACTCTCATTTAACCCAATAATTTTTTTTTAATGTCAAGGTATACAGTGTGTATGAAAGAGAGCTGTGCGCAAAATCATACATGAAATCAGGAACGGCACAGAGTTTTAAAATCGTTGCTTCTTCTGCTCTCCTTTTCCCACAAGCCTTCTATTGTTACTTCTGGACGATCCTCAGATCAACTCTGACTCACACAGGAAGCCTTCCTAGATAAAGTGGGTTGACTGAGAAGTCTCTGTTCCCACAAACTTCTGTTTTAAACATTATTTCTTCATATCACCCCTATATTCCCACACCCATCAGTCTATCCAATGAGAAAAGATTGTGTCAAAAACACTTCCAGGGCTTCCCTGGTGGTCCATTGGGTAGAGAGTCTGCCTTGCAGTGCAAGGGGCAACGGTTCGATCCCTGGTCCGGGAAGATTCCACATGCCAGAAACAGCTGGACCAGTGTGTCCAATTACGAGCCATTGCTCTGGAGCGCATGCGCCCAGAGCCAGTGCTCTGCAATGAGAGAGGCCACTGCCGTGGGAGGCCCACCCAGGCCGAAGAATAAAGATGGATGAAAATAAATAAATAAAAAACCAATAAAAGAGGCCAAAAGTAAAAAAAATAAAACCTTCCAGTAACACCCTAAAGTTAAAACGAGGCTAATAATGTAAAACCTGCAGAGATGTACTCTATTACACAGTGTAGAGGCACTGCTCGTAGGCCACCGGGATCATGTGATCATGGTGTTGGCTTCTGGGAGTTGCACGAGATACTTGTTCAAGACTTCACGGTCCCGTCAGGACTTACGGAATGGCTGCTGTGTTGGAAGTAATGTGCTACACCTGTTACTGCGGATCCCAATGGTAATCATAAGTAGACAAAAACTTGAGAGATCATGTATGAAATGTCTCAAAAATAATGTAATAATGTCTCTTTTGAGTCCAAAACAATACAGATCTGCCTTTAAACTATCAGCTACTCTCCTTTATCTGTATCAGCCCTTATCCATTTGCTTCACATTCTGTGTCAAGTGTTTGTCTTCCTAGCTTTTTAAACCAGTTTTGTTTCTTTCCTTTTGATTATTTGATTGTGTCGGCTCTTAGCTGTAGCATGTGAACTCTCGGCGGTGGCCTGTGGGATCTGCTTCCCTGACCAGGGATGGAATCCTTGCGCCTGCATTGGGAGCACGGAGTCTTAGCCACTGGACCACCAGGGAAGTTCCTGGCCAGCTTTTGCAGGAAGCCTTCCCTCATCTGTTGGACAAATAGTCCTCCATCTGATACCCATTCACACAATTTAGCACTTCACATCAATGTTTTCTATTTCAGAAGCTTAGTTAATTCTGTTACATAGTTTCAGTGTGTTTTATGACTCATTGTGCTAGTTGCTTTATCTTTTTGCCCTTCCTCTGCCACACCAAGTCCTCTTACCTCTGCTTCTACACTATGTCTTAAGTATGATCGCTTTTCAACCCAGCTTCAAGCCTCTGTCCTGTCCACTAGACAGCTGGACTTCCTGCTTACATCCTTGGGGCTTACACAGTAGCTAGAGTGAACTTGGTATTTTAAAGCTTTTTTTGTGTGAAATATAATGTATAAAGGCGTACAGAAGATTTATATGTACAACTACTGTATGAATTACTATAAAGCAAATACTATATGACCACCACCCAAGGCAGAATATAGCCAGGACTCTAGAAGCCCTGCCCTAGGACCTCTTCCCAATGGTAAACTCTGTCTCCCTCATAAAAGTAACCACTATCCAGAAACTTCCCTTTTTTACTAGTTTTATCACATGATTGAAAAAAGTGAAGGTATTAGTCACTCGTATCCAGTTCTTTACGGCCCCAGGGACTGTAGCCCGCCAGGCTACTCTGTCTATGATTATGCATCTCTAAAAGTGTTTCCCTGCTTTTGAATTTTTTGGAAATGAAATCACATGTATTCTTTGTTTGGCTTCTTTCATTCAATATTATGTTTTTAATTAAGATTCATCTAGTCTGTATAAGGCTGCAGTTTATTCATTTTTGTTGCTGTAAAATAGTCTGTTTTATGACTATGTCACATTTTATTTATCCACCCTACTGTTGAATCTTTGGGTTGCCTCTAAATTAGGATATTATGAATAATGCCACTACAGACATTCTTGAACATGTCTCCCAGTGCATATGCACGAGCGTTTCTGCAGACTATATACCTCCCCCTGCCTTCTTCCCTTCTTTCTTTCCATGTGGATACATAATTACTCCAACTCCATTTACTGAAAAGACTATCCTTTCCTTCCCTCTTTTGTGGTGCTATCTTTGACATAAATGAAGAGTCCATATGTGCATGGGTTTATTTCTGGGCTCTTCTATTACACTGGTCTATTTTTCTATCTGTGTTCCTCGTGGCAATATCACCCTGCCTTTAGAATGAGTCATGCTGGCTTTATGATAAGTCTCATATCAGGTACAGAAGGTCCCTCTTCCTTTTTCTTCCTCCTTCTTCAAGAGTGGCTTGCTATTCATGATTCTCCACATTTCCATATACATTTTTAGGATTAGCTTGTCAAGTTCTACCCAGAAAAGCTGTGGACATTTTGACTGGCATTGCATTGAAACTACAGACCAACTTGAGAAAAACTGACATCTTTATAATGATTGGTCATACAGTCCTGGAAAATAATATATTCATTTATTTGGTCTTCTATTTCTCTCAACAAAGGTTTGTCATTTTCTGCATAAACGTCTTATACATTTTCTTTGTTGGGTTTATTCCTAGGTAGTTGGATTTTTTTATAAAACACTTATAGGGCTTCCCTGGTGGTTCAGTGGGTAAGGACACCGCCTTGCAGTGCAAGGGGCGCTGGTTCGATCCCTGGCCTGGGAAGAGCCCACGTGCCGCGGAGCGGCTGGACCGATGTGTCCAACTACCGAGCCAGAGCTCTGGAGCGTATGCGCCCAGAGCCGGTGCTCTGCAACAACAGAGGCCACCGCGATGAGAGGCCCACATGGGCCAAAGAACAAAGATGGATGCAAATGGACAAATGAAAGACCAATAGAAGTGGCCCGCCTGCTCCCCTCCCTCCCTACCCCTCCCCCACCAAAATAAATAAATGAATAAATAAATCTTAAAAAAAAAACCAAAACCAAAAAAACACTTATAAATGTTATCATTTTTAATCTGATATTTTCTAATTGTTTTTGCTGTTATGTAATAATGCAATTGATGCTTGCATGTTGGTTGTGCATTTTAGTAATCCTGACAGATTGGCTTTTTAAAATTGTGAATTATTGCATATCATTCCCGTGTTAAAAAAAACAAAACCACCAATGGCTTCCCGTTGTATCATCCAAACTCTTTGCCACGAGTATGATGGTTTTAAAACGTATCCACACCTTATTTGATGCTCTTTCCAATAAGAAATTGAATTTTGTTCCTTTCTCTGGGTCAATCTTTGTGATCCATAACTTTGGGCTTTTGCCGGAGTACCTCACTGGTCTATTTTTCTATCTGTGTTCCTCGTGGCAATATCACCCTGCCTTTAGAATGAGTCATGCTGGCTTTATGATAAGTCTCATATCAGGTACAGAAGGTCCCTCTTCCTTTTTCTTCCTCCTTCTTCAAGAGTGGCTTGCTATTCATGATTCTCCACATTTCCATATACCTTTTAGGATTAGCTTGTCAAGTTCTACCCAGAAAAGCTGTGGACATTTTGACTGGCATTGCATTGAAACTACAGACCAACTTGAGAAAAACTGACATCTTTATAATGATTGGTCATACAGTCCTGGAAAATAATATATTCATTTATTTGGTCTTCTATTTCTCTCAACAAAGGTTTGTCATTTTCTGCATAAACGTCTTATACATTTTCTTTGTTGGGTTTATTCCTAGGTAGTTGGATTTTTTTATAAAACACTTATAGGGCTTCCCTGGTGGTTCAGTGGGTAAGGACACCGCCTTGCAGTGCAAGGGGCGCTGGTTCGATCCCTGGCCTGGGAAGAGCCCACGTGCCGCGGAGCGGCTGGACCGATGTGTCCAACTACCGAGCCAGAGCTCTGGAGCGTATGCGCCCAGAGCCGGTGCTCTGCAACAACAGAGGCCACCGCGATGAGAGGCCCACATGGGCCAAAGAACAAAGATGGATGCAAATGGACAAATGAAAGACCAATAGAAGTGGCCCGCCTGCCCCCCTCCCTCCCCACTGCCCACCAAAATAAATAAATGAATAAATAAATCTTAAAAAAAAAACCAAAACCAAAAAAACACTTATAAATGTTATCATTTTTAATCTGATATTTTCTAATTGTTTTTGCTGTTATGTAATAATGCAATTGATGCTTGCATGTTGGTTGTGCATTTTAGTAATCCTGACAGATTGGCTTTTTAAAATTGTGAATTATTGCATATCATTCCCGTGTTAAAAAAAAAAAAACAAAACCACCAATGGCTTCCCGTTGTATCATCCAAACTCTTTGCCACGAGTATGATGGTTTTAAAACGTATCCACACCTTATTTGATGCTCTTTCCAATAAGAAATTGAATTTTTGTTCCTTTCTCTGGGACCTGGGTCAATCTTTGTGACTACCTTGATGAGCCACATGTGGTGAGAATGACGTTATGTGACTTCGAGTCTGGTCTGGAAATACCCTGAAGCTGTTGCCAGTTTCTCTTGATATATTGCTTTGAAAACCTTTAGCCACCATGTAAGAAATTGGGCTACCCTAAGCAGAGAGAGAGAGAGCGCACCAAGGAACCAGAAATGTTCCATCCTCTAGGCATTTGTCTAAATAGCTAGGGCTCTAGACAGGGGAATGGGGAAGTCCTGCGAGGAGCCCAGTCCCAGCCATCACCTGAGTATAACCACACAAGAGACCCTCAGGCAAGAATCACCTCCCGGACTCAGGACTATGCAGCAGTTGGTAGTTGGAACACTGACCTACAAGACCCTTTTACTCTAAGTTCAGGTACCTGTGGCCTCAACTTCATCTCCCATCTCAAGCATGCCGCAGTCACACTGACCTTGGAATCTGCCCTGTCAAATAAACCAAACCTACTTCTGTTTGGACGTGTTGTATTTCCTTATCTTAGAACACACTCTTGGTTCTTCCAGTGACAGCCTGTTTCTCATAAGTCATCTCCTCAAATGTTGCCTTCTGAGAGAAATTTTTACGGCATCTCTATCATATTACCAACTTATGTTATCAAGACACATTTCCTGAAATCATTTATTTATGCAAATGTATTTTTCTTTCATATATTTATTGTTTCCCACCACCCTCTGGAATGGAGGCTGCTTGAATCCAAGGGTTTTGGCCATTTTCTTCCCTTCTACTGGATCCAGCACTTAGAGGAGTCCAGGCGGGCTTTCATCATTAACCAAGATGAGGAGCAGGGCCTAGATGTACCCTCCTCTCTTGAATAACTAGAAAACCAGACAAAACATGTGAAACAATGGTTCTCAAGACAAAAGACATCAGAAAACAAAGGACAGTAAACCTAAGAGATGGCAAACAAACAAGGTGATTGTAAGGATGGTTTCACAGGTGCATACATACATTGTGTGCACGTGCTAAGTCTCTTCAATCGTCTCTGACTTTCTATGGCCCCATGGCTCCTTTGTCCATGGAATTTTCCAGGCAAGAATACTGGAGCATGCATATGTTAGTGATTATCAAATTATACACTCAAATGTGTATGGTGCATTATATGTTGAATAATCTCAATAAAGTTGTTATAAAAATGTAATTTCAGGCTAACAATAGACATTTGTTGAGTGTCTGTTTTTCTTGGACTGTGATATCTTAGTGGTTAGGGATTTTTTAAATTACTTTTTATTGGAGTATAGTTGGTTTACAATGCTGTGTGAGTTTCTGCTGTTCAGCAGAATGAATCAGTCTTACGTATACATATGTCCGCTCCCTTTTGGACTCCCTTACCGTTAATGTCACCACAGAGTATTATGTTCTCATTAGTTATGTATTTTATACACAGTAGCAATAGTGTATAGGTGTCAAACCCAATCTTTCAATTCCTCCCCTCTTTCCCCCTTAGTATCCATACATTTTCTTTGCCTCTGTGTCTCTCCTTCTGCTTTACAGGTGCGGCCATCTATACCATTTTTCTAGATTCCACAAACATGCAAATAAACCAAACCTACTTCTGTTTGGACGTGTTGTATTTCCTTATCTTAGAACACACTCTTGGTTCTTCCAGTGACAGCCTGTTTCTCATAAGTCATCTCCTCAAATGTTGCCTTCTGAGAGAAATTTTTACGGCATCTCTATCATATTACCAACTTATGTTATCAAGACACATTTCCTGAAATCATTTATTTATGCAAATGTTTTTTTCTTTCATATATTTATTGTTTCCCACCACCCTCTGGAATGGAGGCTGCTTGAATCCAAGGGTTTTGGCCATTTTCTTCCCTTCTACTGGATCCAGCACTTAGAGGAGTCCAGGCGGGCTTTCATCATTAACCAAGATGAGGAGCAGGGCCTAGATGTACCCTCCTCTCTTGAATAACTAGAAAACCAGACAAAACATGTGAAACAATGGTTCTCAAGACAAAAGACATCAGAAAACAAAGGACAGTAAACCTAAGAGATGGCAAACAAACAAGGTGATTGTAAGGATGGTTTCACAGGTGCATACATACATTGTGTGCACGTGCTAAGTCTCTTCAATCGTCTCTGACTTTCTATGGCCCCATGGCTCCTTTGTCCATGGAATTTTCCAGGCAAGAATACTGGAGCATGCATATGTTAGTGATTATCAAATTATACACTCAAATGTGTATGGTGCATTATATGTTGAATAATCTCAATAAAGTTGTTATAAAAATGTAATTTCAGGCTAACAATAGACATTTGTTGAGTGTCTGTTTTTCTTGGACTGTGATATCTTAGTGGTTAGGGATTTTTTAAATTACTTTTTATTGGAGTATAGTTGGTTTACAATGCTGTGTGAGTTTCTGCTGTTCAGCAGAATGAATCAGTCTTACGTATACATATGTCCGCTCCCTTTTGGACTCCCTTACCGTTAATGTCACCACAGAGTATTATGTTCTCATTAGTTATGTATTTTATACACAGTAGCAATAGTGTATAGGTGTCAAACCCAATCTTTCAATTCCTCCCCTCTTTCCCCCTTAGTATCCATACATTTTTCTTTGCCTCTGTGTCTCTCCTTCTGCTTTACAGGTGCGGCCATCTATACCATTTTTCTAGATTCCACAAACATGCGTTAATATACGATATTTGTTTTTCTCTTTCTGACTTACCATCACTCTGTATGACACTGTCTAAGTCCATCCATGTCCAAATAACTCAATTTCATTCCCTTTTAAGGCTGAGAAATGTTCCATTGTGTAAGTCCACGGAATTCTCCAGGCAAGATGCTGACGTGGGTTGCTGTGCCCTCCTCCAGGGGATCGTCCCAACCCAGGGATCAAACCTACCTCTCTCACATCTCCCCGGCATTAGCACCACTTGGGAAGCCCACAGATGTACCATCTTCTGTATCCATCCCTCTGTTGATGGATATTTAGGTTGCTTCCATGGCCTGGCTATCATAAACAGTGCTGCTGTGAACATTGAGGTGCGTGTATCTTTTTGAATTATGGTTTTCTCCAGGTATATGCTCACGGGTGGGATTGCTGGGTCACATGGTAGCTCCATTTTAGTTTTTAAGGAACCTCCATATTATTCTCCACAATGACTGTATCAAATTTTACATTCCCAGAAACAGTGTAGGCGTGTTGCCTTTTCTCCACACCCAGCTAGATTTTTGATGATGGTCATTCTGCCTCATGTGAGGCGATAGATAGCTCATTGTAGTTTCGATTTGCATTTCTCTAGTAATGAGTGATGTTGACCATCTTTTCATGTGTTTGTTGGCAATCTATGTTTCTTCTTTGAGGAAATATCTATTTGGGTCTTCTGCTCATTTTTTGGATTGGGTTGTTTGTTTTTGCTTTGGTTGCAAATAGTTTCTCCCATCCTGAGGGTTTTGTTTTCGTCCTGTTTATGGTTTCCCTTGCTGTACAAAAGCTTTTAAGTTTAATTAGGTCCCATTTTCTTATTTTTGTGTTTCTTTTCATTACTCTAGGGTCAGAAAAGATCTGGCTGTGATTTATGTCAGAGTGTTCTGCCTACATTTTCCCTTAACATTTTTATAGTGTTTGGAGTTACAGTCAGGTATTTAATCCATCTTGAGTTTGTTTTCTGTATGGTGTTAGGGTGTGTTCTATCTCATTCTTTTACATGTAACTGTCTAGTTCCCCCAGCGCCACAGTGGTTAGGGAGTGATTCTTCTCTACATGTTTAACAATACCCAGCGAAGCACCATGTTGAATACCAAGCATTCAAATGAAGCTTTATAAATATTATCATGGCACATTTATTGCATATCTTTTATATTAGTATTATTTATTATTTTAGTATCATTAATATTAATTTGTATTTATATTACAATTAAATTATATTGTTATTTATTGATATATTTATTAATATATTAAAGTCATTTAAGTGGGACTAAAAATATTTTTCTTGACAAAATGTTGAACTTAATTATCAAAGAAATACAAATTAAAAGAGTGAAATACTAGTTTTAACCTTTTCGTTTGCAAATAGTTTTAAATGATAGCTTAAGCAACAGTTGTTTTTGTATTCTTAAGGAAAAATAAAGTGATTTTGATTTCTAAAGCATTTTATAATACCTACTTAAGAGACTGGGAAAATAGATGCATTCTCTGCTCTGATAATAAGCATGTACACTGGAAGAAATTTTCTATTGAACAGTTTTAATAACTATGGACTTCCCTGGCAGTCCAGTGGTGAAGATTTCTGCTTCCACTATAGGGAGTATGACTTCCATCTCTAGTCAGGGAACTAAGATTCCACATGTTACATGGGGCAGCCAATAAATAAATAAATTACAAAAGCTTTAAAAAAACATAAGAACCCCCTAATCCAGTTAGCTATTCCATTTCTAGAAATATATACTAAGAAAACAAGGTTTCACACAAAGATTCAGTTACAAGATGGCTCACCACTATTTCATGTGCAATACCAACAGTTAGAATGACCTGTACACCCAGCAGTAAGATACTGGATAAGTGAACACTGCTACGTTCATTTCATGAAATATTCTGACAAGAAAAAATGATGTAGTAAATAAGCAAACTTAGAAGAGATGTTCAGAGTATGTCTTGTTAAGAACAATAGGCTTGGGCTTCCCTGGTGGTCCAGTGGGTAAGGACACCGCCTTGCAGTGCAGGGGGCGCTGGTTTGATCCCTGGCCTGGCCCACGTGCCGCGGAGCGGCTGGATCGATGTGTCCAATCACCGAACCAGAGCTCTGGAGCGCATGTGCCCAAAGCTGGTGCTCTGCAGCGACAGAGGCCACTGCAATGGGAGGCCCACATGAGCCAAAGAACAGAGGTGGATGAAAATAGATAAGTGAAAGACCAATAGAAGTGCCCCCCCCGCCCCACACACAAAAAAAGAATAATAGGCTTAAGAGAATGCAATGACAAAGTAAAGGCTGGAAAAAATTTATGAAACATATTTGACTCATATCTAAAATATACAATGATCACTTAAAACTCAACAAGAAGAAAACAGCCCACTTAAAAAATGGGCAAATGATCTGAATGGATACCTCACCACAGAAGATATATGGATGCAAATGCATTTTAAAATATGCTTAATATGATATATGGTTGAGGAATTGCAAATTGAAACCACGACACGGTACCAGACGCCTATTAAAATAGTTAACATCTAAACCACTGACAATGCCAAGTGCTGACAAGGTTGTGGAGCAGCAGGTGCTCTGATTCGTTATTCATGGGAAGGCAAAACAGTTCAACCACTTACAAAGCTAAACAGTCTTGCTGCATGGTGCAGCGATGGCTTTTAGATCCACAGAAAATCCTGTGTGCGTGCATGTGTGCTCAGTCACTCAGATATGAATGTTTACAACACCTTTATTCATAATTGTCAAAACAGGAAACAATCAGAGGGTCTTTCAATAGCTTAATGGAAAAACAAACTATGGTACAGCCACATGGTGGAATATTATTCAACAAACAAAGGAAATGGGTTATCAAGCCATGAGCAGACATGGAGGAAAGCACGCTACTAAGTGGGAGAAGCCAGTTTAGAAGGCTGAGTGATTCCAACTATGTGATGTTTTGGAAAAGTTAAAGCTGTGGGGACAGCTCAAAGAAAAAAAAACCAGTGGTAGCCAGTGGAAAAGGAATGGAACTCACTCCAGTATTCTTGTCTGGAGAATTCCATGGACAGAGGAGCCTAGAGGGCTTCAGTCCATGGGGTCTCAAATATACGTATACATGGGGTTTCCCTGATGGCTCAGTGGTGAGGAATCTGCCTGCAATGCAGGAGACCTGGGCTCCATCCCTGGATTGGGAAGATCCCCCTGGAGGAAGGCATGGCAGCCCACTCCAGTATTCTTTCCTGGAGAACCCCACGAACAGAGGAGCCTGGAGGGCTGCAGTCCACGGGGTCACACAGAGTCGGACATGGCTGAAGTGACTAAGCAGCAGCAGTGGCAGCCAGAATTTGGGCAGGAAGGGAGGGAGGGCCCACAGGGAATTCTTAGGGCACGGAAACTATTCTCTGTGACACTGACACACACATGGACATGTGACATTCTATATTCGTCAAAACCCATAAGATTCGACCACCCAAAAAGCTGACGCTAATGTAAACTACAGGCTTCAGTGAATAATAAGATATCAATAGCATTAGTTTCAATCTCTTGCCTAGATTGAAAAATGGCTTAAGTGGTCTTCCTGGTCCCATCTGGTCGCCTCTCTGACTTCATCTCTTGTTGCTGTTCCCTAGCAAGTCACACTGGCCTTCTGGCGGCTTCGTGAATATAGAAAGCATGTGGATGAGCTTCTTGGGTTGGCAATACTCTGCCTATTACCATGTTGATGCCAAGAGGGAAACACATTCTTGAGGACACAAAACCTCCCATTTGGATCTCTCTCCATTCTCCATTTTGCCATATGTGTCTCTTCCTTTGGCTGATTCTAATGTGTATCCTTTAATCATAGCAAAAGTGTAGTCGTCAGTCCTGAGCTCTGTGAGTCATTTTAACCAAGGATGGAACTTGAAGGTGATCATGAGCACAATCTAATTTATAGCCAGCTGGTCAGAGTAAGGGGGGCCGTAGGGGGCCCTGAACTTGCAGTCAGTGCCTGAAGTCTCGGCCATTGGCAGTCTAGGGGTCCTAGCCCTTAACTTTGGTTGGCTCTAATGGAAGCGTTACTAGATGGCAACAACATCTAGTACCTTATGTTGTGAGAAATAGTGGTGTCCTACAGGCAGTGATGGTTTAGAACTATGGAGTTTCCAGAGCCTGCCTAGATCCTGGGTGGTACCCACCACCTCTAGGTGAACATCCTAACACCATATATTTGTACAACTTAACTTCTGCAAATTGCAATTTTGAGTCTCTAAACAGGTGGCTGAGAACATAAAGAATCTGCCGATGATACAGGAGACCCGGGTTCCATCCCTGGGTTAGACAAAGAGTAAGGCACGACTGAGAAACTATCACTTTCACTTTCAGCCAGGTAAATAGCAGCCCACTCCAGTACACCCGAAGAGTGGGGGCTCAGTACGGGTCACACAGAGTCGGACATGGCTGAAGTGACTAAGCAGCAGCAGTGGCAGCCAGAATTTGGGCAGGAAGGGAGGGAGGGCCCACAGGGAATTCTTAGGGCACGGAAACTATTCTCTGTGACACTGACACACACATGGACATGTGACATTCTATATTCGTCAAAACCCATAAGATTCGACCACCCAAAAAGCTGACGCTAATGTAAACTACAGGCTTCAGTGAATAATAAGATATCAATAGCATTAGTTTCAATCTCTTGCCTAGATTGAAAAATGGCTTAAGTGGTCTTCCTGGTCCCATCTGGTCGCCTCTCTGACTTCATCTCTTGTTGCTGTTCCCTAGCAAGTCACACTGGCCTTCTGGCGGCTTCGTGAATATAGAAAGCATGTGGATGAGCTTCTTGGGTTGGCAATACTCTGCCTATTACCATGTTGATGCCAAGAGGGAAACACATTCTTGAGGACACAAAACCTCCCATTTGGATCTCTCTCCATTCTCCATTTTGCCATATGTGTCTCTTCCTTTGGCTGATTCTAATGTGTATCCTTTAATCATAGCAAAAGTGTAGTCGTCAGTCCTGAGCTCTGTGAGTCATTTTAACCAAGGATGGAACTTGAAGGTGATCATGAGCACAATCTAATTTATAGCCAGCTGGTCAGAGTAAGGGGGGCCGTAGGGGGCCCTGAACTTGCAGTCAGTGCCTGAAGTCTCGGCCATTGGCAGTCTAGGGGTCCTAGCCCTTAACTTTGGTTGGCTCTAATGGAAGCGTTACTAGATGGCAACAACATCTAGTACCTTATGTTGTGAGAAATAGTGGTGTCCTACAGGCAGTGATGGTTTAGAACTATGGAGTTTCCAGAGCCTGCCTAGATCCTGGGTGGTACCCACCACCTCTAGGTGAACATCCTAACACCATATATTTGTACAACTTAACTTCTGCAAATTGCAATTTTGAGTCTCTAAACAGGTGGCTGAGAACATAAAGAATCTGCCGATGATACAGGAGACCCGGGTTCCATCCCTGGGTTAGACAAAGAGTAAGGCACGACTGAGAAACTATCACTTTCACTTTCAACCAGGTAATATCATCCTCCATTTACAAGTGAAGAAACTGAAGTGAAGCGGAGGCACTTGTCCAAGGTCACTAGACTCAAACACAATGTTCGACTTCAATGCAGAACTCTTCAAGGCATGTCTGTTTTCATCCTCTGCTATGAGTGAGTCGCTTCAGTTGTGTCCACGTCTTTGTGACCCCATGGACTGTAGTCTGCCCGGCCCCTCTGTTCATGGGACTCACCTGGCAAGAATATTGGAATGGGTTGCCGTGCCCTTCTGCAGGGGATCGTCCCGACCCAGGGGCTGGACTCATATCTCTTATGTCTTCTGCAATGACAGGCAGATTCTTTATCACTAGTGCCCTCTTGGAAGCCCAGTGGAGAACTCTTTATAGCACTACAGAAGTCAACTATAACACATAAGCAAGGGAATCTTTATGATCAGTTTTCCCTAAGCCTCTGTTAGGAAACCGAAGGCAACTAGGTCCCTCCAGACTTAGGACTCAGGATTCTCTTCCACCTATGTGACTTCCTGTTTGGGCCAGTGAGATTTGA
The DNA here is from genome assembly GCA_022376925.1 of Tragulus kanchil. NCBI lineage: Eukaryota > Metazoa > Chordata > Mammalia > Artiodactyla > Tragulidae > Tragulus > Tragulus kanchil. The sequence continues at coordinate 154,058,887 of JAIOJX010000006.1, forward strand.
GGGGAAACTATTTAGAAACCCAGATCTTCTCCAGTTAAAGAACCACGTGTTCCCTTGGGGCTCATCAGGTCTCATGCTATTAGCCTTGCTCAGGGAGAAGAGAATGTGCTACCCTTAGAAGGACCAAAATTAGGTATGTAAGGAAACTTTTAGTTCAAAGACTCAAGAGATCCTGTCCCAGAATCGTGTTTCACTACTAACATGTCCAAGTTCTTGAGTGCCTTGAAAGATAATAAGCCAAGCTGACAAACCAAATGGAAAATGGCCAGCATAGCCAAGCTTTAATGGAACAAACTATGATGGTTTAGAACTATGGAGTTTCCAGAGCCTGCCTAGATCCTGGGTGGTACCCACCACCTCTAGGTGAACATCCTAACACCATATATTTGTACAACTTAACTTCTGCAAATTGCAATTTTGAGTCTCTAAACAGGTGGCTGAGAACATAAAGAATCTGCCGATGATACAGGAGACCCGGGTTCCATCCCTGGGTTAGACAAAGAGTAAGGCACGACTGAGAAACTATCACTTTCACTTTCAACCAGGTAATATCATCCTCCATTTACAAGTGAAGAAACTGAAGTGAAGCGGAGGCACTTGTCCAAGGTCACTAGACTCAAACACAATGTTCGACTTCAATGCAGAACTCTTCAAGGCATGTCTGTTTTCATCCTCTGCTATGAGTGAGTCGCTTCAGTTGTGTCCACGTCTTTGTGACCCCATGGACTGTAGTCTGCCCGGCCCCTCTGTTCATGGGACTCACCTGGCAAGAATATTGGAATGGGTTGCCGTGCCCTTCTCCAGGGGATCTTCCCGACCCAGGGGCTGAACTCATATCTCTTATGTCTTCTGCAATGACAGGCAGATTCTTTATCACTAGTGCCCTCTTGGAAGCCCAGTGGAGAACTCTTTATAGCACTACAGAAGTCAACTATAACACATAAGCAAGGGAATCTTTATGATCAGTTTTCCCTAAGCCTCTGTTAGGAAACCGAAGGCAACTAGGTCCCTCCAGACTTAGGACTCAGGATTCTCTTCCACCTATGTGACTTCCTGTTTGGGCCAGTGAGATTTGAGGGGAAACTATTTAGAAACCCAGATCTTCTCCAGTTAAAGAACCACGTGTTCCCTTGGGGCTCATCAGGTCTCATGCTATTAGCCTTGCTCAGGGAGAAGAGAATGTGCTACCCTTAGAAGGACCAAAATTAGGTATGTAAGGAAACTTTTAGTTCAAAGACTCAAGAGATCCTGTCCCAGAATCGTGTTTCACTACTAACATGTCCAAGTTCTTGAGTGCCTTGAAAGATAATAAGCCAAGCTGACAAACCAAATGGAAAATGGCCAGCATAGCCAGTTTTAAGGGGAAAAAATGCAATTGGCTTTTTTTTTAAATTTTTTTTTGGCCACTTTTATTCATCTTTCATTTATTTATCTTTGTTCTTTGGCCTGTGTGGGCCTCCCATCGCAGTGGCCTATCTCACTGCAAAGCACTGGCTCTGGGCGCATGCACTCCAGAGTGCTGGCTGGGTAGTTGGACACATCGGTCTGGCCGCTCCACAGCACGTGGGATCTTCCCAGGCCAGGGATCGAACCGGCACCCCTTGCACTGCAAGGCGGTATCCTTACCACTGGACCACCAGGGAAGCCCCAACTGGCTTTTAAGTATATATAAATATATAAAGTATATATAAATATATAAAATATTCCCAATCTCACTCATAATATGCAAAATACAAATTAAAACTACAAGACGTCATTTTAAATTGATTTATTTTAAAAATTTTGGCGGCGCTGGGTCTTTCATTGCAGTATGGGTGCTTTCTCTAATTGCGGCAACCGGGGGCTACTCTTTGCACAGGCTTCTCATTGGAGTGGCTTCTTTTGTTGCAGAGCACAGGCTCTAGGCTTGCGGGCTTCAGCAGCTGAGGCACAGGGGCCTACTTTCTCTGCACCTGTGGAATCTTCCCAGACCAGAGATCAAACCCATGCCCCCAGATTCCTAGCCACTGTACCACCAGAGAAGTCTGACAATGTCCTTTTTGCCTGTTAGACTGGCAGAGAAAAACATTTGGATAATACATTGTCTTGCGAAATCTGAGGAAACCTCATCTGGCAGCCTTCTGTGTTGCTGGTGAGATTCAAAACTGGCATAACCTCTATGAAGTCTGGCTTGGCAATATTTCACAAATGCATACTTGAATTTGACTTAGCAAGTCCACTTTTGGGAATTTATTCCTAAAATGTATCCACATGCTAGGGTAACGATATCTGCCATATACTGAAAAACCCTGTCACAATATTTTATAACTCTTTCCATTATGAGAGGAGTCTGTTTCCCCCACACTTTGAATCTGAAATGGCCCCATGGCTCACTTGCAATAAAATGTAGCAGAAGTGTTCCAGAGCCTAACCTCAAGAGGCTTGTATCTTCCACTCTTGAGCTCTTGGAATTCTGCCCTTGGACCAGACTGGTGGCTAGAAATTGGAAAAACACCAAAGATCCTGTAGCAAAGCCTGGAGGGATGGTGAACAAACAGTTGTTGGAGGCTGAGAAAGCAGTCAGGAAAGAGCTAATAGAGGCTGGAGAAAGGACAACACGTGGTAAGTGTGATGGAATCATTGGTGAAGTGTTGCCCATGGCAACTTGGAAGATAGAAAATGTACCTAATAAACTTTAAATAGATGATAAGGACATCTCCAGACAGGCTGTTGAAAGTGCTTTGGTTTCTTCTAACAGAGTCTGATGACACTCAGAGAGAGAGGGATGAGCAAGAGAAGGCATCGTGCAATTTCCAAACGTTATCTGGAGGAGACACAGGCATTCAAGGATTTGCTGCTTTGGCTGATACAACAGACTCTTATTCCCAGTTCTCCTGGCTGGTAAATATTTCTCAGCCTTAAAGGAGTCCGAGGCCAAGAATCAAATCAAGCGTATGGCTGTACAAGCCCTGTGAAAAGTCCTGAATGATTTAAGGTAAATGCCCACAGGTTTCAGAGAATCCTAAGGGTGCTTTCCCATAGCGGCCCCAAATTACTACCCCAAAGACCTTGATTGTCTTGGTATATATGACGCAAAACAGCACTAAATTCCTAAATTCCCCTATTTAAAATTTTTTTATTAATTTATTTTTGACAGTCCTGGTTCTTCGCTGCTGCACGAGAGTTTTCTGTAGTTTCAGAGAGAGGGGGCTACTCTCTAGTTGTGCTGCTCAGGCTTTTCATTGCAGTGGCTTCTCTTGATGCAGAGCACAGGCTTGAGGGTGCACAGGCGTCAGTAGTTGTGGCTCGCAGGCTTAGTTGCTCCCTGGCATATAGGGATCCTAGTTCCTGGACCAGGGATTAAACCCATGCCCCCTGCATTGGCAGGAGGATTCTTAACCACTGGACCAGGAGAGAAGTCCCAAATTCCCCTATTTTGATAGCATTGTGCTAATTGGATCATTTGAATACCAGCAGGGTGGAAATATACCCCAAGATGATGGGGGTGGGGCTGCCATATCAGTAAAACTTTTAGGGTTTGGTTGTCTTGGGCATGCCCAAGAGGTCCAGTCCAAGCTTGAGGACAAGTTCTGCATCTGAAGCATCTGAACTGAATTAAATTTCTCCTCTCACAGGGCTTTGCTGGATGCCAAAACCTCCCATTCATTGGTGCACTCTGGTAGGCACTATAGTAAGTACTTCACATACATGGTCTTACTGAAGCCTCACGTTATACATGAGAAGTTTAGCCTTAGCTCTCCTAGCAGGCACAGTGGTAAAGAATCCAACTGCAAATTGAGAGGATGCAAGAGACACATTTGGGTTCGATCCCTGGGTCAGGAAGAAACCCATGGAGAAGGAAATGACAACCCACTCCAGGACTCTTGTCTGGGAAATCCCATGGACAGAGGCGCTCGGACGGTCACAGTCCACAGCGTCACAAAGAATCAACACAACTGACGTGACTCAGCATGCACGTGCATGCAAGTGTCCGTTAGGTTGAAAACTGGAATTTAGTAAGAAGGACCCAGAGTGGATTCTAGAGTTAAAATAAATCACTCATTTTTATTAATAGTTTGAGGAAGATTCAGTACCAGCAAGAGAACAAAGAACTCTTGGGAAAACGGAAGATGACGGCCAGAGGAGGGCTGGGAGGAAAAAGCCAAGCACTAGGCCTTAGCGAGGGTGGTTCAGGCTGCCTTGTGTGTAGGTGGCACCAGAAACCTCTGGTCTTAAGTTATATTCTTTGCATTTTTCTTAGTTAAGTAACCCATTTTCTTACATTTAGAAGTGAGTGGGCCTCTTTCCCAGCAGGAAAAACTAGAACATCTCAGCGAGCCTATGAGGAAACTTGAGGGATCACTTGGCAGCAGTTACAGAGGTATTTTCAAGTAACTGCCCTTCCTGCTTGAATTCCCTCCCAAGTCATTAAACAGAGAAACAGCCTTTTGTCCTGGCTCTGAGTTGAACAAAGTTACAGAGTATAGGCCAGGCTTCAAGTCCAGGGTTAATTCTAATTAATGGGGCAAGATCTGCCACCTGGTGGTAAGAAATAACATGCCACCTGCTTTTCTCACCTAATCTCTTGGTGTACTGTTTTATTTTTAATCGTGTATTTCAACAAACCCACCATCAGCCTCTAACTTCGGCTTGCTTGCTTGCCACAGCCAAAGTCTCCTAACTTGATAACAAGGCTCACATATCGAGGAGGATATTTCAGCAAACATTTGGATCTTCAATCGGAGTATTTTAGAACATCTGGGAGGAGAAGCCAAGATGAGAAAGAGGCGAGGGGGAGGTGTTAGGATTCTCCTAAAGAAGAAAGAAACCATTCATTCATGCATATGCAACCATTCATGGAATCACCACCGAGCACCAAAAACCATGCTTATCAAAATAAAATGCCTTTCCATGAAAAGAGAAAACATGCTAATCAATTTGCAAACTGAAATGTGTAAGACAATATCCTGACACCTTCAGTGACAACGAGATGAGGAGATGAGCAAGTCTGGCTGGGAGAATAAATTAGAGTGATTCTCGTTTCCTCCGGAAGATGCAGTGTTGTTTGAGTCCGTTAGGGGGAGTGCTCGATCTCCAGACAAGAAACAGTTTGGACTAATGCTGAAAACTCCCAGGTTTGCTTGGGGATTTAGTCTATCCGTCCCTCACAAGAGAGTAAAATACCCCAGGACCCGGGGAGCTTGAATTTACAGTAACATTCTCCAAAATCCGTCCCTACAACCCACTAGGCCTTAGCGAGGGTGGTTCAGGCTGCCTTGTGTGTAGGTGGCACCAGAAACCTCTGGTCTTAAGTTATATTCTTTGCATTTTTCTTAGTTAAGTAACCCATTTTCTTACATTTAGAAGTGAGTGGGCCTCTTTCCCAGCAGGAAAAACTAGAACATCTCAGCGAGCCTATGAGGAAACTTGAGGGATCACTTGGCAGCAGTTACAGAGGTATTTTCAAGTAACTGCCCTTCCTGCTTGAATTCCCTCCCAAGTCATTAAACAGAGAAACAGCCTTTTGTCCTGGCTCTGAGTTGAACAAAGTTACAGAGTATAGGCCAGGCTTCAAGTCCAGGGTTAATTCTAATTAATGGGGCAAGATCTGCCACCTGGTGGTAAGAAATAACATGCCACCTGCTTTTCTCACCTAATCTCTTGGTGTACTGTTTTATTTTTAATCGTGTATTTCAACAAACCCACCATCAGCCTCTAACTTCGGCTTGCTTGCTTGCCACAGCCAAAGTCTCCTAACTTGATAACAAGGCTCACATATCGAGGAGGATATTTCAGCAAACATTTGGATCTTCAATCGGAGTATTTTAGAACATCTGGGAGGAGAAGCCAAGATGAGAAAGAGGCGAGGGGGAGGTGTTAGGATTCTCCTAAAGAAGAAAGAAACCATTCATTCATGCATATGCAACCATTCATGGAATCACCACCGAGCACCAAAAACCATGCTTATCAAAATAAAATGCCTTTCCATGAAAAGAAAACATGCTAATCAATTTGCAAACTGAAATGTGTAAGACAATATCCTGACACCTTCAGTGACAACGAGATGAGGAGATGAGCAAGTCTGGCTGGGAGAATAAATTAGAGTGATTCTCGTTTCCTCCGGAAGATGCAGTGTTGTTTGAGTCCGTTAGGGGGAGTGCTCGATCTCCAGACAAGAAACAGTTTGGACTAATGCTGAAAAACTCCCAGGTTTGCTTGGGGATTTAGTCTATCCGTCCCTCACAAGAGAGTAAAAATACCCCAGGACCCGGGGGAGCTTGAATTTACAGTAACATTCTCCAGCACCGCAAGCACCTCTCTTCGTTCCTCTTTTACCAACCTGCCTTCCTCCTTCCTTCTAGACCAGGGCTCTCCAATTGCAGCCCCAGGCATCACCACCGCCATCACTTGGGAGACATTTAGAAATGCGAATTCTCAGACCCGAAGACTTCCTAGCCCCGGAGGAGGGCAAGGCAGTCCACTCCAGTATTCCTGCTTGGAGAATCTCGTGGACAGAGGAGCCTGGTGGGCAATGGCTCATACGGTCACAAAGAGTCGGACACGATTGAAGCAACTTAATACACGCAAGCCTTCCCAGATAACTACATCAGAAACATCAGAAACTTTGAGGCTTTTTTTTTTTTTAATGAATACTTATTATTTTGGACTGTCCTGGGTTTTTATTGCTGTGTGGTGGCTTTCTCTAGTTGCAGCACATGGGGGCTCCTCTCGAGTTGCGGAATACAGGCTTCTTCTTGCAGTGACTTCTGTTGTTGCTGAGCATGGGTTCTAAAGCTCATAGGCTCAGTAATTGTGCAGAGCAGGTTCAAGGCCAGGGGCCTGCGAGTTGTGGTGTATGGGCTTAGCTGCCCTGTGGCATGCGGGATTTCTCCGGACCCAGGGATCGTGCCTGTGTCCCCTGCATCGGCAAGCGGACTCTCAACCAGTGGACCACCAGGGAAGTCCCTCTGGAAGTGTGTTTATCAGGGCCTCCAGGTGATGTGGATGCATGCTAAAGTCTGAGAACCATTTGTCTTAAAACTACGTGGGTATGGACAAGGGAGACAGGCAGAGAGGACACGAAGAGGAGAAAACAATGCTGCCAGCTGTAACGGGAGACAACACTGCACCCCAGTGGCTTTTACCACCAGTGTTGTGGACACTAACCCCCAAATTCACCCTTGTCAGATTGGTGACCGTGCCTCGATCTTCAGACGGGCGCTCGGCCTTCAGTTCCTGCTACTCCAGAGCAGTAGCTGCACGGTGTCCAGGGCAGACAGACCGGGGCTGTGCCAACCGACAGTTTCAACTCTCTCCCCTTTCCCTTTCCCGATCTGTGAGGCCACCTTGCCTCCTGGGCAGCGTGGTGTACAAGCCCCCGCAGCACCCTCTCTCACCTCCCCCGCTTGGGGTTGGGATACACGCCACCAAGGCCCTGGCAGCACCTGCACCTTGCTTCCTCCTGTTGGGTGCGGAGAACACGACAGGGGGTCCTTGGGGTCAGCTGGGTCTGCAATCACAGAGTCCACCTGTCTCGGACCAAAACTATTCAGAAAAAAAAATTCCAAAAAGCAATTCTCTGTAGGAAGGCAACGATATACTTACACAATATTAGGAGTTGTATTGGTTCTACTCTAGAGATTGATAATTAAAATATATGGTGGGCAATGGCTCATACGGTCACAAAGAGTCGGACACGATTGAAGCAACTTAATACACGCAAGCCTTCCCAGATAACTACATCAGAAACATCAGAAACTTTGAGGCTTTTTTTTTTAATGAATACTTATTATTTTGGACTGTCCTGGGTTTTATTGCTGTGTGGTGGCTTTCTCTAGTTGCAGCACATGGGGCTCCTCTCGAGTTGCGGGATACAGGCTTCTTCTTGCAGTGACTTCTGTTGTTGCTGAGCATGGGTTCTAAAGCTCATAGGCTCAGTAATTGTGCAGAGCAGGTTCAAGGCCAGGGGCCTGCGAGTTGTGGTGTATGGGCTTAGCTGCCCTGTGGCATGCGGGATTTCTCCGGACCCAGGGATCGTGCCTGTGTCCCCTGCATCGGCAAGCGGACTCTCAACCAGTGGACCACCAGGGAAGTCCCTCTGGAAGTGTGTTTATCAGGGCCTCCAGGTGATGTGGATGCATGCTAAAGTCTGAGAACCATTTGTCTTAAAACTACGTGGGTATGGACAAGGGAGACAGGCAGAGAGGACACGAAGAGGAGAAAACAATGCTGCCAGCTGTAACGGGAGACAACACTGCACCCCAGTGGCTTTTACCACCAGTGTTGTGGACACTAACCCCCAAATTCACCCTTGTCAGATTGGTGACCGTGCCTCGATCTTCAGACGGGCGCTCGGCCTTCAGTTCCTGCTACTCCAGAGCAGTAGCTGCACGGTGTCCAGGGCAGACAGACCGGGGCTGTGCCAACCGACAGTTTCAACTCTCTCCCTTCCTTCCAGATCTGTGAGGCCACCTTGCCTCCTGGGCAGCGTGGTGTACAAGCCCCCGCAGCACCCTCTCTCACCTCCCCCGCTTGGGGTTGGGATACACGCCACCAAGGCCCTGGCAGCACCTGCACCTTGCTTCCTCCTGTTGGGTGCGGAGAACACGACAGGGGGTCCTTGGGGTCAGCTGGGTCTGCAATCACAGAGTCCACCTGTCTCGGACCAAAACTATTCAGAAAAAAAAATTCCAAAAAGCAATTCTCTGTAGGAAGGCAACGATATACTTACACAATATTAGGAGTTGTATTGGTTCTACTCTAGAGATGATTTAAAGTATATAAGAGGATGTAAAATACTGGGACATTTTATATGAGGGACTTGAATATCCGGTTTTTGATATGGGGGTGCTGCAGCCAATCCCCAGATTGGACTGTACTCACAAAGGGAAGTGCTGTTTTACTGTACAGCATCCCAGTGCCTACAGGCCTTATGGCAGGGCAGGCATCGTTGTCAGCCAGTCTCTCAGTCATGACGTGACCCCATAGACTGTAGTCAGCCAGGCTCCTCTGTCCACGGAATCCTTCGGGCAAGACTACTGGAGTGGGTAGCCATTTCCTTCTCCAGGGGATCTTCCCCACCCAAGGATGGAACCTCTGTCTCCTGACCGTGGAGGAGGGTCCTCCTGGGAAGCCGTCACGGCAGGGGCAGGCGTTGCTCCTTAGTATTTTCCGCCATCCCTGCCTAGTCTCCCGCATCCCATCTGCCTGCGCCTCCCTACCTTGCGTTTGTAGCACGAAGCGGGCATTTAAATGGTGTGGAAAGAACAGCCAAAGCATGCTCTGCTGCCTGCCATGTTTTTCTTTAGCTGCTGCCAAAAAAAAAAAAAGTGCCAGGCCAGAGCCAGACTTTGTCAGTCTCTTATGAAGGAATCACTGTTTTAAAGGGGAACGCTGAGTGATTCAGGGGTCTCCCTGCTTTCCAGTCCTCCTCCCCCAACGTGGACACACAAAGAGCAGAAGAGGGGAGACGGGGAGGGGCGGGGGAAGAAGACCTCTGCACTGCGCGACGTCCCGGGTCACCTCGTCCGGACTCTGAGCCGCAGACAGAGGCTGGGCCCTGGGCGGGGAACAGAGCCTCCCCGCCCCAAACTCCCCGGGCTGGGGGCCTGCCTGTCAGGTCACAGCTGCTCCAAATTTATAGCCCCTCCTCGGGCCGCCGCCGGCCTCTCCACGGCCTCTTTACCAAGTGCAGCCCCAGCTGAGACCCCTCCCGCGGGGAGGAAGGGGACACATCCCCGCCGGCCCCGGGCTGGGGGCGGGGAGCAGGTGTGAAGCGGGGGTCACAGCCGCGCGCGCGGTCACCCTCCAACGCACGCGGAGATCCGCCATCACCCCCAGGTGCACACAATGGGGCCGGGGCCGGGGCCAGGCCGAGGGCGGCTCATTACCCGTGATCTGCCGGGGGTGGCGGGGCGCTGTTGAAAGAGAGGGGCCGCGGGGGAGGGACGGCCGCCGGAGCCCTGGGCCGGAGCGCGCGCGGGTGGAGGGGCGAGGGCTGCCTGGTGGATACCCGTCCAGTTGCAGCCGATCTCCGGGCCTCACCAAACCCCCAAAGCCTGCACCAGTCTGGGCCCCCAAGATCGGGCTGGAGGCGGAGCCAGGGAAGAACGAGAGGCCCTCTGGGGCTGGGGAGGGGCCGGCGCGCCCGGGTACTGCGCACCCCGCGGGCTCGCTGATTGCCTATTGTCCGGGTCCCCTCCGCGCCCCGCGCACTCGGCCGGTTTAAAGCTTTCTCTGCACCGGCCTCATGGGTTCAAAATGAGCAGCTAGAGCTTCCGGCGCGCGCCAGGGAAGGGTCTTTCAAGGAGTGAGCCTGGGGAGGAGGGGAAGTGGTTGCAGGAAATAGAGGAGGCACAAAAAAGCATCTGCCCGGCTCTTATTCGCTCCCCCATTCGTGCCAGTGGAGCAGGGCTCTCGTTCCCAAATGCTCCGTCTCCCCAGATGGACTTCTTTCCTCTCTCACCCCAACTGCTTTGGGATAGATGCTCTCTTTTTATTTTCCTGAGCCTTTGTCGGGGCTCTGGAATGCTGAGGGGGAAAGCGGGAGGTCTGGACAGATGTGTGTACCTTTGAGGTTAAAGAACTGGGACAGAGTTGGGAATTAAAAGAAAGGGAGCTCCTTACCCCTAGGGTGTCTTCTGTCCTAGGGAATTTTTCTCATTTTGCCGGGCCCCAAACTCCCCGGGCTGGGGGCCTGCCTGTCAGGTCACAGCTGCTCCAAATTTATAGCCCCTCCTCGGGCCGCCGCCGGCCTCTCCACGGCCTCTTTACCAAGTGCAGCCCCAGCTGAGACCCCTCCCGCGGGGAGGAAGGGGACACATCCCCGCCGGCCCCGGGCTGGGGGCGGGGAGCAGGTGTGAAGCGGGGGTCACAGCCGCGCGCGCGGTCACCCTCCAACGCACGCGGAGATCCGCCATCACCCCCAGGTGCACACAATGGGGCCGGGGCCGGGGCCAGGCCGAGGGCGGCTCATTACCCGTGATCTGCCGGGGGTGGCGGGGCGCTGTTGAAAGAGAGGGGCCGCGGGGGAGGGACGGCCGCCGGAGCCCTGGGCCGGAGCGCGCGCGGGTGGAGGGGCGAGGGCTGCCTGGTGGATACCCGTCCAGTTGCAGCCGATCTCCGGGCCTCACCAAACCCCCAAAGCCTGCACCAGTCTGGGCCCCCAAGATCGGGCTGGAGGCGGAGCCAGGGAAGAACGAGAGGCCCTCTGGGGCTGGGGAGGGGCCGGCGCGCCCGGGTACCGCGCACCCCGCGGGCTCGCTGATTGCCTATTGTCCGGGTCCCCTCCGCGCCCCGCGCACTCGGCCGGTTTAAAGCTTTCTCTGCACCGGCCTCATGGGTTCAAAATGAGCAGCTAGAGCTTCCGGCGCGCGCCAGGGAAGGGTCTTTCAAGGAGTGAGCCTGGGGAGGAGGGGAAGTGGTTGCAGGAAATAGAGGAGGCACAAAAAAGCATCTGCCCGGCTCTTATTCGCTCCCCCATTCGTGCCAGTGGAGCAGGGCTCTCGTTCCCAAATGCTCCGTCTCCCCAGATGGACTTCTTTCCTCTCTCACCCCAACTGCTTTGGGATAGATGCTCTCTTTTTATTTTCCTGAGCCTTTGTCGGGGCTCTGGAATGCTGAGGGGGAAAGCGGGAGGTCTGGACAGATGTGTGTACCTTTGAGGTTAAAGAACTGGGACAGAGTTGGGAATTAAAAGAAAGGCGCTAGGTGGTGACTATCCCAGCTCCTTACCCCTAGGGTGTCTTCTGTCCTAGGGACTCACACTGGTCTTGGCTTTGTCTCATGCTCCTCTTTGGCACAGTCTCTCACCTTTCCTGGGAGGTTGGCATTTCTGGGAAAGGACCTGAAAAGGGACGAGGGAAAGGCTGGGACAGCCAGGTCTAGTGATAAAGGGCCTCAGCACCGAGAGTTCATGCTCAACAGTGGCAGGGGTAGAGTTCAGTGGAAGCTGAAGCTCATCAGATATAGAGGCCGCAGTCTGGCAGCCTGGGGACCAGATACAGGGGACTGGCACATGTTGACCCTTTAAGTATTTTTCAGCATTTTATTGTGGATCAATTGCATATTCTGTATAATAAACAGATACAAAATTAGAAAGACTAATAGAATGAGGCTGTATGAACCCATCACCCAGGTTTGGCACTTGTTTGTTCGAAGACAGTCTTCCTTCGTAGGTCCTCATCTCTCTCCCTGCATAATTTGAAGCAGATGTCAGAAATCATATTTCTTCCGTGAATATTTCAAAGTCGTCCTAAAGGGTAAGGTCAGAATAAGAATCAGTAAGAGTAATAGGCAAGAATCAGACCCGACTGAGCGACTGAACAACAACGGCGTCACACCTAAACTCTATCATCCAATATATAATCAATATTGAAACTTTCCCGACTGTTTCGATTATTTTTCTCCGTTATTGTTCAAATTAGGATTCAGAGGAAACTATACAGTGTCCTGTCTCTTTTAACTGGATGTTCCCCCATTCATCTCTTTTTTCTTCTCAATTTATTTGTTGACAAAATTGGGTCATTTGTTCTGAAAAATTTTCCACCCTCTGAATTTTATAGAATGTATCCCCATGGTGTCATTTAACATGTTCCTCTGCCCCTATATTTCCTGCAAATTGGTCATTAGATATACAGGCTTGAACAATTAATGCTTGATTTTTTTTCATAAGAATACTTCACAGGCAGTATTGTGTAGTTATATCAGGAGTCCTGTCTGCTTGTCGGTTGTATTTGTTGTTGTTATACCACCATCCAGTAAGGATAGCTGCCCGGATCCATTATTTCATCAGGGGGTGCCAAATTGTGACATTCTAATTCTGTGATTCCATCTTCATTGATTAGCTGGAATATGTCTCTAAAGAAAACCTGTCATCAACGATTTCTGTATGTTGAGGTGCATCCAGATAGAAAAGGTAGGGTAAATGCTTGATTCTTTACCTATGATTTCTCAAAATATGAACCAATTCCTTAACATCTCTAAACGTAAGTAATGATTTTTTAAAAATCATTGTGAACTTGAGGTTTTAAATATGTTTGATGGGATTTACAGCAAGTATGTTTTTTATACATGAGTATTTTTAAAATTAGGAGATACCATAGTAAGACTACCAAGCTCTGTCTTCTGTAGATGATCTGGCAATCCTGAGCCCTCTGCCAACATGGCTAGTTAGTGGTTGAAGGGCACTGCCCTCTTAAGTGGGCATTTATTCTTCTCCTGGTCTGCTTAGATCTCTTCAGTTACCTGCCTGGTAGCAAAAGGCTACAGACTCTGTAACAGACCTGCTGGTGTGAGTTTGTAAACTAAACTCAATCCATGTTTCATCTTACAAATGAGAGAGCTGCTGAAACTTACCTATCTAGAAGAAGAAGACAAGTCAGCTTGCCTCCTTAGACTTACGTTTTTAAGATATTTTTGATGTAGGCCGTTTTAAAAGTCTTTATTAAAACTATTACAATGTTGCTTCTGTTTTATATTTTGGTTTCTTGGCCATAGAGCATGTGGGATCTTAGCTCCCAAACTAGGGAGCAAACCCACACCCCCTGCATTAGAAGGTGAAGTCTTAACTACTGGATCACCAGGGAAGTCCCTGCCTTACCTATCCTTTGAGCTAAGTCAGAGGCCTTGAAACACCTCAAGTCAATCTCCCTTCCACTTCCTAAAACACAGACTTTGCAGAGCAAACTTGATACTGTTCCACATTCCTCCCTGTCTTTCTTGCCTCCCACACCCAGTCAGTCACCGAAGCCTGCTAATTAGCCTTCCTGCCTGCATTTCTGACCCCTCCAATTCGCCCTCTCCATCAAAAACCAGTGTTCCAAACCATATATCCAACCATGTCACTCTAGCTTAAAGATCCATCAGTAATTTCTCATAGCCTTCAGGTTTGATCTAAGTCAGCCTCCTCTGCACATCATACAAGGCTCCCCAAGCCATCTTACCACGTGTCACAGCCCCATCCTCTAGCCTGCAGGACTCTGCACACACAGTGCAGTCTATATTTTGTCCTCTGTGTTCTGTATTTGCTTCTTTAAGCACCCATTCCTTCCCTAGCTAACTCTTCTTGAAAATGTTTTAAAATCATTGTGAACTTGAGGTTTTAAATATGTTTGATGGGATTTACAGCAAGTATGTTTTTTATACATGAGTATTTTTAAAATTAGGAGATACCATAGTAAGACTACCAAGCTCTGTCTTCTGTAGATGATCTGGCAATCCTGAGCCCTCTGCCAACATGGCTAGTTAGTGGTTGAAGGGCACTGCCCTCTTAAGTGGGCATTTATTCTTCTCCTGGTCTGCTTAGATCTCTTCAGTTACCTGCCTGGTAGCAAAAGGCTACAGACTCTGTAACAGACCTGCTGGTGTGAGTTTGTAAACTAAACTCAATCCATGTTTCATCTTACAAATGAGAGAGCTGCTGAAACTTACCTATCTAGAAGAAGAAGACAAGTCAGCTTGCCTCCTTAGACTTACGTTTTTAAGATATTTTTGATGTAGGCCGTTTTAAAAGTCTTTATTAAAACTATTACAATGTTGCTTCTGTTTTATATTTTGGTTTCTTGGCCATAGAGCATGTGGGATCTTAGCTCCCAAACTAGGGAGCAAACCCACACCCCCTGCATTAGAAGGTGAAGTCTTAACTACTGGATCACCAGGGAAGTCCCTGCCTTACCTATCCTTTGAGCTAAGTCAGAGGCCTTGAAACACCTCAAGTCAATCTCCCTTCCACTTCCTAAAACACAGACTTTGCAGAGCAAACTTGATACTGTTCCACATTCCTCCCTGTCTTTCTTGCCTCCCACACCCAGTCAGTCACCGAAGCCTGCTAATTAGCCTTCCTGCCTGCATTTCTGACCCCTCCAATTCGCCCTCTCCATCAAAAACCAGTGTTCCAAACCATATATCCAACCATGTCACTCTAGCTTAAAGATCCATCAGTAATTTCTCATAGCCTTCAGGTTTGATCTAAGTCAGCCTCCTCTGCACATCATACAAGGCTCCCCAAGCCATCTTACCACGTGTCACAGCCCCATCCTCTAGCCTGCAGGACTCTGCACACACAGTGCAGTCTATATTTTGTCCTCTGTGTTCTGTATTTGCTTCTTTAAGCACCCATTCCTTCCCTAGCTAACTCTTAGTTACGGTTTGTCTCCCTTCAAGGAACTTCCTGGGCAGTCCAGTGGTTAAGGCTCCATGCCTCTGACGAAGGTTCCAGTCAGTAAGATCCCACATGCCCCACGGTATGACCAAGAACAACTCCAGCAAAACAAAAATAAATAATGATACTTCAGTAGCTTTTTAAAAGTCTCCCTTCAAGCTTGAGACGGACATGCTCAGTTTAGTTCAGTTGCTCAGTCATGCCCAGCGCTTGTGTGACCCCACGGACGGCAGCACATCAGCCTTCCCCGTTCTTCACCATCTCCTCATTGTGAGTTGGTGAAGCAATCCATTCATCTTGTCTGTCCTCTGTCATTTCCTCCTCCTTCTGCCTTCTACTTTTCCCAGCATCAGGGTCTCTTCACCTCAGGTGGCCGAAATATTGGAGCTTCAGCATCAGTGGCATGTACACACTGCTGTATTTAAAATGAATAACCAACAAGGGCCTGCTATGGAGCACAGAGAAGTCTGCTCAGTGTTACGTGGCAGACTGGGTGGGAGGGCCACTGGGGGAGAATGGGTATACCTGATGTATATTATGGCTGAGTCCCTTCACTAGATGTCTGCCTGAAGCTATCACAACAGTGTTCATCAGCTCGACCCCAAAACAACACAAAAAGTTGAAAGCAAAAGTCTCCCTTCAAGCTTTGATCTTTTTGGAAACCTGCTCTGGACAGTCCCTGGCTGCATTCACTGTCCTCTCTGCACTCGGGTGGCCTTCTGTGTGGGTTAGTTGGGTTCGTTTTTCCTTCCACTTAGCGTCCACCTGGGGGATGTGAGAGCTTCCCGCGGCCTCACAGGTGCCACATCTGTACTCCAATGCCTAGAAACACAGCACAGGGTAGGCGGGTCAGCAAGGATTTGGTTAGACCGGAGAGATGAAGCCTTGCGGGCTTCTTATGGACAGAAGGAAGTTCCCCTTCCCCACAGGGAAGGAACTCGATGCAGATGACACCCCCCCCCCCCACCGCAGGCGCTCCCCGACAGCTGCTAAGTGGAGGCTAGGGTGGCCGGGCCAACTCGGGGCCTGCACCGGATGGGGGTGTGGGTGGGTGTACCCAAACGCATGCGCCCACCCCGCCTCGTCCTCTGATGGGATGTGTGTGTGTGTATTTGCGTTCACCCCCCCTCCTCTGGTGTGTGTGTGTGCACCCACGCGCACGTCACCCACCCCGCCTCCTCCCGCTGGGAGGATAATTAAAGCGCCAAACGGCGGAGCGGGCGGGCAGTGTTCCCGGGGGCACATTTCATCGGGGCTGATTAATGAGGCTGGGGAGTTAATGAGAAGAAAGCTAAAGGAGAAAGCTAAACGAAGGGAGCCGAGCAGCGGAAGCTGTCTGAGGCTCCAGGCGGGAGAAGGCCTCCGAAGGCATCTCCCGCCTCCTTTTTTCGGGGGAGGCTCAGCGCCAGCCACGTGGTGTGGGGGCGCCCCTCGCTGTCTCAGTGGAGAGGAGGGGTCGCCGCCCTGGAGACCTTGCTTTTCCTTCCTCTGCTGTGCCCGGCCTCGCTAAACAGAGAAAACTGCCCTTCCCATCTAAAACCCAACAAAGGACCGCAGGAGACAGCCTTCTTCACAGTTGGGCAGGAGTGCAGGCCACCTGCAGATTTCCTTCGATGGAAGTTAAGAGCCAGCTCTGTCCTTACCAACTGATTAACCCGTAGGCAAGTTACTTAATCCCGTGAACTTTGTTTCTGCATCTGTAAAATGGGCTCATACTCCTTACCTCTCCCCCCCAACACACACCTCAAAATGGCTAAAGTTGGATTGGGATCTTATTAATAGCTATGTACCAGATAGCTAAGCATTTGATATATATATAATCTTTTGGAAACCTGCTCTGGACAGTCCCTGGCTGCATTCACTGTCCTCTCTGCACTCGGGTGGCCTTCTGTGTGGGTTAGTTGGGTTCGTTTTTCCTTCCACTTAGCGTCCACCTGGGGGATGTGAGAGCTTCCCGCGGCCTCACAGGTGCCACATCTGTACTCCAATGCCTAGAAACACAGCACAGGGTAGGCGGGTCAGCAAGGATTTGGTTAGACCGGAGAGATGAAGCCTTGCGGGCTTCTTATGGACAGAAGGAAGTTCCCCTTCCCCACAGGGAAGGAACTCGATGCAGATGACACCCCCCCCCCCACCGCAGGCGCTCCCCGACAGCTGCTAAGTGGAGGCTAGGGTGGCCGGGCCAACTCGGGGCCTGCACCGGATGGGGGTGTGGGTGGGTGTACCCAAACGCATGCGCCCACCCCGCCTCGTCCTCTGATGGGATGTGTGTGTGTGTATTTGCGTTCACCCCCCCTCCTCTGGTGTGTGTGTGTGCACCCACGCGCACGTCACCCACCCCGCCTCCTCCCGCTGGGAGGATAATTAAAGCGCCAAACGGCGGAGCGGGCGGGCAGTGTTCCCGGGGGCACATTTCATCGGGGCTGATTAATGAGGCTGGGGAGTTAATGAGAAGAAAGCTAAAGGAGAAAGCTAAACGAAGGGAGCCGAGCAGCGGAAGCTGTCTGAGGCTCCAGGCGGGAGAAGGCCTCCGAAGGCATCTCCCGCCTCCTCTTTTCGGGGGAGGCTCAGCGCCAGCCACGTGGTGTGGGGGCGCCCCTCGCTGTCTCAGTGGAGAGGAGGGGTCGCCGCCCTGGAGACCTTGCTTTTCCTTCCTCTGCTGTGCCCGGCCTCGCTAAACAGAGAAAACTGCCCTTCCCATCTAAAACCCAACAAAGGACCGCAGGAGACAGCCTTCTTCACAGTTGGGCAGGAGTGCAGGCCACCTGCAGATTTCCTTCGATGGAAGTTAAGAGCCAGCTCTGTCCTTACCAACTGATTAACCCGTAGGCAAGTTACTTAATCCCGTGAACTTTGTTTCTGCATCTGTAAAATGGGCTCATACTCCTTACCTCTCCCCCCCAACACACACCTCAAAATGGCTAAAGTTGGATTGGGATCTTATTAATAGCTATGTACCAGATAGCTAAGCATTTGATATATATATAATCTTTTTTTAATTTTAAAAATGTATTTAAGTATATTTGATTTAAACTGTTGTGTTAGCTTCTGCTGTAGGGCAAAAGCTGCTGTGTGGTTATGCATATATACACACTCATTTCATACTCTTCAATTATGGTTTGTCACTGGATATTAGGAATATAGGTCCCAGTGCTGTACAGTAGGACCTTGTTGTTGGTCTATCCTAGGTATAATAGTTGGCATCTGCTAATCTCCAACTCCCAAGCCATCCCTCCCTCACATCAACTCCCTCTTGGCAATCACAAGTCTGTTCTCTCAGTCTGTGAGTCTGTTTCGTTCTAATACAGCTTTAGAATAAGAAGGAAACAAGATGCCATCTCAAGGAAGGAAGAGTGTTGAATAGGGAACGTCGTTGGGAAAGAGGGAGAAGTAGCTGGAGACACATTCCTGCTGCTTTCGGTAGGAAGAAACAAGCTAGCAGCTCAGTGAAGCGGGTGTTGAAACACATGGCGTATATATAAACTCCAGGAGGCAGCTCTGTTCTTGCCATCTTTATTCCAAAGAGAAGGACACGGGGTCAGGGAACCTGAGGTGACTTGCTCCAGGCCACCCAGCCACTAAGTGGCACTGGGAAGTGAACCTGCCCATGTGGCTCCAGAGCCTGGGTCCTTAGCACCAAGCAACGATGCTAGTTTGCAAGGTGATTGGGAGGATCTAATCATATAACATGCAGAAAAAACTCTAAACTGTAAAATGCTAAGCAAATGTGAGAAGAAGCCACTGTTGTTGTCATCATCATCATCATTTTCATACTTACTTTTGGACCTCGGGTAGAGACAAGGCCATGTGGGATGGGGCCTCTGAAGAGAGAGAGAGGACAGGGCAGCCTGGCCAGCACTCCGCAGCCTGTGCCTGACTGTGGCGGCAGAGCCCCAGTGCGCATGCGTGCGCAGGCACTCGGTCACGCTCGGCTCTTTGCAGAGAACCCGCCAGGCTCCTCTGTCCGTGGGATTCTCCAAGCAAGAACGCTGGAGCAGGTTGCCATTTCCTTCTCCAGGGGATCTTCTCCACCCGGGGATTGAACTGGCGTCTCCTACGTCTCCTGCGTGGGCAGGCAGGGTCTTTACCACTGAGCCACGAGGGATCCCAGAGTCCCAGATCCACCTCTCCATGCTCACATCTCTCCGGCGTGAGGAGTCGTCGTCTCGATTTTAAAGGCGAGAGCATGGCACAAGCGGATGGGGCTGAGTTTGGACTCAGAAGGACCACGTTCCAATATGAATCTGCCATTGACCAGCCACGTGGACCTCAGGGAGTCCCTTGATGACCCGAGCTTCATCTTCTGGTTAGGAGGATGGCAGTCATAGCTCTTTCACAGGCCTGCTGGAAAGGAAGCAGCATGAAGCGTTGCGTGTGAACAGTCTTTGTATCTTAAGGTTGTGCTTTGTATGGGGGCTCAGTGATAAAAGAAAGAAAAGTCTGCCTATAGTGCTGGAAACCTGGGCTTACTCCCTGGGTCAGGAAGATCCCCTGGAGATGGTAATGGCAACTCACGCCAGTGTTCTTGCCTAGAGAATTCCATGGACAGAGAAGACTGGCGGGCTATGGTCCATGAGGTGGCGAAGAATCAGAAATGACTGAGCAGCTAACACTTCGCATCTGGAAGTGGCTGGGAGGGGAGTCCGGGGGTTTCCAGCAATGAGCAGAGTGCCTGAACTGCCCAATAACTGCCCCTCGATTCCTCTCGTAACCAGCCTTTGGAATCGACAATTCCATATGGATCTCCAGTCTAGAGTGGTTTGAGACCAGAAGCCACTCAGCCCCGAAAAAGTTATGATGACTTCCAAATGAGCCAGGTTCCTCCTGCTGCCCCGAGGCTGCCCAGGCCAACGGAAGACAACTCATTCTGCTCCTGCTCATCAGGCACCGTCCCCTCCCCCCCAGCCGGACTCTGAAGCCGCCAGGCCTCACTAACGCTCCACCCAGCACCCCTCACTGGGGGAGCCAGCCAGCACTGGCAAAAGAAAGAGCATCAGTAATTTTCTCCAAAGGAGCCTCTGTCTAGAGAAACCAATATTTAACATCCCCATTTACATTGAAAGCGTGGTTCTGATTATGAGATGGTAATGAGGGGATTAGCCAGAGCAGAGAGCCCCTGCCTGCCGCCCCCTCCCGTCCTTCCCGCCATCACCCTGCGTGGTGAGCTGACTCCCAGAGAAGGAGGTGTGGGGGAGGGTGCGGGGCCCTCCCACTGGGAGCACATCAGAGATGCCAGCGCAGGGCAGGGGTCCTTCAGGAGCCCATCTGAGAGCCCTTTCTTCACAGCTGGAATCAGCCTCTGAAAGGGTGAGATGGAGACCCGGTTCTGAGAGGCCTTCTGGGAGGCCTTCCGTCTTCTCCCTCGACTCAGCCACGTGGACCTCAGGGAGTCCCTTGATGACCCGAGCTTCATCTTCTGGTTAGGAGGATGGCAGTCATAGCTCTTTCACAGGCCTGCTGGAAAGGTAGCAGCATGAAGCGTTGCGTGTGCACAGTCGTTGTATCTTAAGGTTCTGCTTTGTATGGGGGCTCAGTGATAAAAGAAAGAAAAGTCTGCCTATAGTGCTGGAAACCTGGGCTTACTCCCTGGGTCAGGAAGATCCCTGGAGATGGTAATGGCAACTCACGCCAGTGTTCTTGCCTAGAGAATTCCATGGACAGAGAAGACTGGCGGGCTATGGTCCATGAGGTGGCGAAGAATCAGAAATGACTGAGCAGCTAACACTTCGCATCTGGAAGTGGCTGGGAGGGGAGTCCGGGGGTTTCCAGCAATGAGCAGAGTGCCTGAACTGCCCAATAACTGCCCCTCGATTCCTCTCGTAACCAGCCTTTGGAATCGACAATTCCATATGGATCTCCAGTCTAGAGTGGTTTGAGACCAGAAGCCACTCAGCCCCGAAAAAGTTATGATGACTTCCAAATGAGCCAGGTTCCTCCTGCTGCCCCGAGGCTGCCCAGGCCAACGGAAGACAACTCATTCTGCTCCTGCTCATCAGGCACCGTCCCTCCCCCAGCCGGACTCTGAAGCCGCCAGGCCTCACTAACGCTCCACCCAGCACCCCTCACTGGGGGAGCCAGCCAGCACTGGCAAAAGAAAGAGCATCAGTAATTTTCTCCAAAGGAGCCTCTGTCTAGAGAAACCAATATTTAACATCCCCATTTACATTGAAAGCGTGGTTCTGATTATGAGATGGTAATGAGGGGATTAGCCAGAGCAGAGAGCCCCTGCCTGCCGCCCCCTCCCGTCCTTCCCGCCATCACCCTGCGTGGTGAGCTGACTCCCAGAGAAGGAGGTGTGGGGGAGGGTGCGGGGCCCTCCCACTGGGAGCACATCAGAGATGCCAGCGCAGGGCAGGGGTCCTTCAGGAGCCCATCTGAGAGCCCTTTCTTCACAGCTGGAATCAGCCTCGGAAAGGGTGAGATGGAGACCCCCGGTTCTGAGAGGCCTTCTGGGAGGCCTTCCGTCTTCTCCCCTCGACTCAGCTGAGGCTCTCAGCTCTCCGATTCTGTCCGGCATTTCCGATGGGCGCGGTCCTTGTGTCATGCCTTGCCTCTGAAGTAGAGGACTGGAGTTATAAAATCCTTTGGGAGAACTTTTACTCGGCTCCTGACTTTTCTGGCTTAACCGCCAAGCTAGCCTCTCTCCCCTAAATTGCCTCCCTCTCTGGAAGGTGCCCTTGTCTTCCTCATGCCAGACCCTGCCTTTTAACCAGGCAGCAGTTTATCTCTGGCTCTTCCTGTGGGGCAAGGAGTTGGGGGATGGAGAGAACCCAAGGGGGTCACCCGTCCCGAGGCCCCGTTTGTTGGTGGACAATTGCGCGCAGACTGGATAATTCAGTGTGTGATTGTGGTCACGCCCCCCCTTTTGTGCCCCTTTCAGAGCCAATCTCCCAGACCCAGATGGGTTAATCCATAATGCAGACGAGCAAGTAATTGGCTGTCAGCCCGGCCCCTGCACCCCCTCCCCTATTAGTGCCACGGCCCTAATGAAGCCCAGCTTGGAGAGCCCCCTTCTCAATGAGGCGCCAGCCCCAACCCGGCCAGGCACACATGTGTCTCCGCTGCTCTGCCCGGAGCCTGGCTCCCTTTAGGGACCCTCAGCCCGGCCTCCCCGGGGTGACCCAGCTGCCAGGGCTGCGGCGGCCCGGGGGAGGCTGTGATGGATGGGAGGGAGTTAGTTAATAGAGTCCCAAACACATGGGCCCTGTCCCCACCCCGACCCTCCCCCTCAACACACACACTTTTGCAGCTTCCTCCAGCCGCCCGGGCCTTCGGAAATAGCCCCGTGGAACACCCCCCGCTTCCCTCTCCCCCTAAGCTGTGCTGAAAAGGGATTTCTTTGGACGCTGGCACAGGTCACTGCTGCTCACCTCATCCCCAACCTCTGCCAACCTGAGTCCCACGTGGGTTCTGGGCAGAAATGGCTCGAGACAGCCTTAAAAGATGAGCTTGGCCTCCAGCTGCCAATGACTCAACTCGTGTTGTAGTCTCACTGAGAGATTTTCTTTCCCTTAATTCTTGGGGTCCATCTGTGTTTAAGTCCTGATTCTCTTCCTACCCACTTCACAACCAGTTTTTTAGTTAGAGGCCTAACTAGAACCAAGCCCCAGAGATGAGGCAGGCGCTACAGGCCAGAGCCCTTCTCTCTGTTGCAGACGCCTAGGCCAAGACCAGTGGCTTGAGCTGCCGGTCCTGGCCTAGGCGCCCTAAGAGTTGTTTGTTGGTTGGTTGGTTTTTAATATTTTATTTATTTATTTTTGCCTGTTTCTGGGTCTTCGTTGCTGGGGCTACTCTCAAGTTGTGGTGCGTGGGCTTCTCATGGGCGTGGCTTCTCTTGTCTGGAGGATGGGCTCTAGAGTACAGGCTCAGTAGTTGTGGCACACAGGATCAGTTTCCCTGCAGCGTGTGGGAGCTTCCTGAATCGGGAATCAAACTGGTGTCCCCTGCATTGCAAGGGGGATTCTTAAGCACTGGACCACCAGGGAAACCCTCCCACCAGGTTTTGAGCTCCCTGACTGGAAGGATTCAAGCCAAGTCTGGATGAGCAGAAAGGTTTAAGGAGGATATTTACAAAGGGACCTACCATTCTTTGATTCCCTGCACTTGCTTCCTATTCGCTCATCTCTCTTCCTTTAAGTATAGAGTTGTGAGTTTCCTGACTTTCTCCCCAACCAGCGGAGGAAAGGAGAGTTTGGCCAATGTCTGGGTTTGGATGCCCATCAAGGTAGGAACTCTGTGTCCTGAGGGAAGTGTCCTTGACAAGTCATCTGCCTGCCCTCCTTCCTCGACTTACCCCTTGAAAATGATAATTTTATGGGACCTCCCTGGTGGTCCAGGAGTTAGGACTCCACCCTCCCAATGCAGGGGGCCTAGGTTCAATCCTTGGCTGGGGAACCAAGATTCCACATGTTGTGTAAGTGTGAGCAAAAGTAAATATTTTTTAAAATGACAATTTCATGTTTTCATTTGTTTTCATATTTCCATTATTAACAACATAGTTTAAGTGAAGTCAAGATAAGAAATTGCATATGTTTCCTCTTACCCAACCAATCATTGCTTATATTTTGGTTTAGTTTTCTTTCCATTTCTTCTTCATATGCATAGAAATCATTCAACACAACTAAAAATATTTACCGAATGTCTTCTGTGGGCCAGGCTCAGTGCTTGCAGTCTTTCTACCTGGATTGTAACTCCAGACCTGTTCCTATTTTCTCTTTAAATGACAGACCTGTCTCTTCCCCTTTTTAAATGCCAAGATTATTGCTCTGGAATAAGTAAACCCTCTTCTGATGGACTATTTGGCAAGCCTCACATTCAGAGATGGGGGTCTCAGCGCCTGTCAAGGTCAGAATCCATAAAGGACTCCAGTGTCACAGTGGGTCGTCCCTTTATGATGAAGACCTTGGAGGGGAAAATAAAGACCCCCATGCTGACAGGGAAGGGCGTGGGGGGTGGAGGAAAGTGACCCTGAGGAAAGCCGAGCTCCATTTATGATTGGATGGGTCGCAACAGTGAGTGGTGAAATACCATCCCGAGGTAGCTTCTAGGAAGTGTTGAATATTTATGAACCTTGCAATCAGGACCTAGGAGGTAAGGCTTTAGAAATAAACAGGCAACAGGATGGGGGTAGGGAGGAGAGAAGGAGAGAGAGAGATGTAAGAAAAGCCATGGAAAAGGAGGACACGGGAAGGGAGAAGGGATTCCTGTGACTGGTCAGAATAGTGACTTCCCTGAATGTGTAGATGGGGACTGAGGCCACAATGCGGCTGGCCTTTCCAGGTCAGACCACGGAAACCTCGAGAGGTCCTGGAGTCATCTTCATGCCAAGGATTGAGCTCCAGGATATGTCAGTAAAGTGGAGAGCCTCTTGTGGTGTAGAAAGCCAAAGATCACGGTAGAGCAATGGCAGGAAGGTCTACAGGGCAGAGGGATCCCTGAAGACACTGGAAATCAGTCTGGTATTCATGTGAATGTGAGTAAAACCTACCTTTCCCTTGTATTTAACGCAAAAGCATTTCCCTCTGAATATAAATCATTACAGGCGAGGGAATATTCCTCTTTAATTGAAAAAGGAGACATCCTCTGTTGGAGGCAGGGGATCTGAACATCTTAATTGGTCTCTTTCTTTGTGAATTTTATGCTCACATAGACAGACATACAGAGAGAGAGAAAGAGAGAGAGAGAGCAGGAGAGAGAGAGGCAGAGAGAGAGAAAGGCTGAGACTAGGAAATTAAGACATAGATAAAGAACATAGTCCATTTCTGACTTCCCTGAAATTGCAGAAGTTCCAGGAATGATAGAAATGAGCAAACACAAAGAACAGCTTGTTTAATACTGATAGGAACCAGGGACTAAGGGATTTCAGAACGAAAAACAGAATGGTAGAAAAAGAGCTAGAGGTCTTAGTGGATTATACTCAGCAATGTGATTGTAGGGGTCGTTCTGTTACTAGAATTATGAATCATGCATAAGAATGTGGGGGCGGGGGGAGCAGGGGAATCTTCCTTCTGCTCTCCAAAGAGGCAGGTCTTTCACAGAGACATGGGGTATCAAACACACAGGTGTGGGATCAGCCTGAGTTTAAATTCTGGGTCCTCCATTTAGTACCCACGAAGTAACTTCAGGCAAGTTACTTAAGCACTCAGTGCCCACGTCTCCCTGTCTATAAAAGGAGGGAAATAACAGCACCTATTCATTGAGTAAATAGGAGAGTTAAATGTCTAAGCATCTAGAACACCCCTGGCAATAGTAAGTTCACAGTAAATGCTACGCTACATGTCATGCTAGGCACCCAGGGCTGAAGGATGAGTGAAATGTAGCTCCAGCTCTTTATGGGGAACTTGGAGCTTCAGGAGGAAGATAGTCAGGTAAGCAAATAATCAAAACATCATGACTGAAGCGATTTAGCACACACCCATGAACATCTGCTGGACAGATGAATGAACAAAACCACTGAGTAAACATGAGCTATTGTTAGCTATTAGTCACCTCTGCACTTTCACTTCTAAGAATTTACCTTACAGATACGCATATGTGCAAATATATGTATATTGTTTATTTTTAGCATTGTTTATACAAAAAAAATCAAGAAACAACCCAAATCTCCATAAAATGGGGTATGATTACAAGTGTATGATACATTTATGCAATGAAATATCAGGCAGTCATTAAAGTAAAAAAGCTGGCTGAGCATGTATTATATGTGTGTGTGTGTCGCTCAGTCGTGTCTGACTCTTTGGAGCCCCGTGGACTGCAGCCGCCAGGCTCCTCCGTCCATGGCATTCTCCAGGCAAGATACTGAGTGGGTTCCCACCTCCTACCCCAGGAGATCTTCCTGACCCAAGAATCGAACCCACGATTCTTGCATCTCCTCTATTGGCAGGTAGATTCTTTACCACTGTGCACCTGGGAGACCCCCATGAGCATGTATTATGCCTATAATAATAAAAATGTATTTTAAACCAGCAAATAGGGTCCCTGGGAGCATAGCAGGAATACTAGAGTCAGGAAGGGGAGGAAAGAAAACAGAAAGAGAAGGTGTATTGGGCCGAATTTTCAGAACGTGGCCTTATTATGGAGTGCTTGCTCTGAACCAAGGTTAACAGCAGGAACCAGGAAAGTTCCCGTTCTTCCTAGCCTTGTGCCGTCTGCACTGGGATGCAGACATCTCTGTCCAGTTGCCTCCCACACAGCCAGGCCTGGTGGTGTGCGCTGCACTGGAAACTGCCTTCAGGCTCCTCCACTGGAACCCGGGCCGTGGGGGCCGGTGCGCTCTGGGACAGGGGCCCTGCCTATTGTCCCTGCAGCTATAGGGCTTCAGCTCGCAGACCCTGGCTCCTGCCAGGGGTCGACTCCTGCTGGCTGCTTTCCAGCGGGGCCTGTTCTTTGCTCCCTGATCCCCCCTCCTGTTTGGCCCTCTGGCCCCTGCCGGCTGGGTCACTGCCCCTGGCATCAGGCTCTGAGGCCAGCAGCCTGCTGGGCCACTCACAGGCAGGGCCTGGTGGGGGTGGGGGCAGATGTTCGTGCCTTGTCCCCCTCCCCCAAGCAAAACACGCACATATGCTCGATGTGTGTCAGTGCCCCGGGAAGGGGTCCAGGCAGAGACAGTGATGGGGGGCTACAGGCTCTGGGGGGATGTAAATGGACTGGGCGCACGCGCGCGTGTGCATGTGTGTGTGTGTTTGTACTGGGGAGAGGGAGGCAGGGGCAGTCATCAGTGTGAGAGGAGGGCTGTCCTCAGACGGTCCTCCTGGGCCATCACATGCCAGCAGCTCACCCACAACCAGCTGCATGCGGGCTTTGACCCTCCAAGAAGCTTCCCAGGCAGCCCCCATCCTGGTCGCTGAAGACTCCCAGCTACATTCTCGGCCCTGTGCGATGGCTCGAGGCTGGGAAGTCGGCCTGAGGCAGCTGTTCTCTCCACAGGCACCGCAGCCACAGCCATCCACCCGCCCCAGACACACCTTTCTTCCCCCAAATGCCATAACCCTATCAGAAGATAGTTCCCCTCTCTCTCCACAGACTCAAGTCTCTCCACCCCGCTGCCCCTTGCTACGCCCTCTTCTTTCTGCCAGCTTTTGAGTGCTTGAGGTGCTGCACCCAGCACCCGTGGTCTGCAGGTTAGGCAATGGAGACAGATGTAACGAGTTACCTAGCCTCTCCAAGAGGTAGAAGCCAGAGTTGTATTGGTCCTTTTTGGGGCAGAGGTGGGGTGGGGGGCAGGCAGTGAGGAGACAAATAGGAGGCAAACTCCTTCTAGAACTGCTTGTGGCAGCAACCCCGAGAGAAGCTGGACCTGAGAAGGGGCAGGGCGGAGACTGAAGGGCCCGTGGTTCAAGACTCTGTGCTTCCACTGCAGGGGCCAAGGTTCAATCTGATGGTCAGGGAACTAGGATTCCCCATGCCGTGAAGGGAGGGCCCTCAAAAGAAAGAAAGGAAGAAAAGGGGCAGGGTTGGTGTCAAGGTTGCACATCTCACCTTGAGAAAGGGAGGCTGCCCACCCTCTGCCCCACCCTCCACTAAGCCTAGGGCAGGAACCCTGACAGGGCGGGGAATTAGGCTGCGGTTGGGAAGTATTTGTTCTCCAGGTCACCCCAGTTGAGTACTGTACCCTCTTTCGGCATTCAGTCGAGCTGGTTCAAAGGGAGCATATTCTAGAGATTTGTATTCTAGAGATACAAAGAGGTACAAGGAAAAGAAGAGCAGAGAGGAAACTGAACAAAGAATAGGGAGACAGAAAGGAGACTGGAGCCGGGCGAGGTGTCGAAGAGGGCCAGGAGATCTGGGCCGGGAGAGTCTGGGAAAGGAAGAGCCCTGCTTGGTCCAGCCTCCACATCCAGGATGCCAGGCTTTAGGAAGCAGCCTTGCCCATGGGCTGAGTTGCAGCCTCCGCTCAGGGAACCCTGAGCAAATAGCCCTGATCCCCACATAAAGGGCCAATTAACTGCGCTGTCTCCGGGAACAAATCCGCTAACAGGGTGACAAGCCCCCAGACGCTGGCAGCCCCGGTGTTTGCTGAGAGGCCGACGGGAGCAAATCAGGGGATTAGGATGGGGCAGGAGCCACGTGGTGGATGCGGTTTCCTGTCTGCGGCAGCCCTCCCCGCCCGCCCGAGCAGGGCTGGTGCCAGGAGGCTGCATTCCTGTCCTGGCTCAGCCTCTGCTGCGATGGAACCCGGGTGCCCGGGTGCCCGGGCGGGCCAGCAGGAGGGGGAGCAGAGGAGCTCCAGAGCCGAGCAAGTGGTCCAGTTGCTCTTTAAGAGACCTCCCCTCTGGGTCCGGAAGGGAAGGGTCCAGAGTGGGAAGGCTTCTCACTGGCAAATACAGGATTGGGACTGCTGGGTTTGTCATTCCTATAGGGGCTGATTTCTGGGGGGGAAATCTATCCCTTACCACTTCTTTTATTTGAATGCAGCGTCATCCGGGAGCAAGGACCAGATCCTGTCTGAGTATCCAGTGCTTTAGAAAGAACATGTCACCAGCTCCTCCCCACCTGTCCCAACTCAAGGTCCGTGCTCTGACTTATGTCATCTGTGGGGCACCAAATCCCTTGTCCAGAAAGGGCAGGTGGGGTGCTGAAAGAACCGTTCCTAGGGCGCAGTCTCCGGAGGGGGGGTCCCTGCTCCTGTTGCCCCCCCACCCCTCACCTCCGCAACTGGGCTTGGCTTTTCTAAGTCATTCGCAGAGCTGGGGGCAGAGTGCGATTGGAAGACACCCTAACATCCATTAGTTTGAGGCTCCCAGGGATTGCCCTGAGGATTAGAGGCATATTCTAGAGATTTGTATTCTAGAGATACAAAGAGGTACAAGGAAAAGAAGAGCAGAGAGGAAACTGAACAAAGAATAGGGAGACAGAAAGGAGACTGGAGCCGGGCGAGGTGTCGAAGAGGGCCAGGAGATCTGGGCCGGGAGAGTCTGGGAAAGGAAGAGCCCTGCTTGGTCCAGCCTCCACATCCAGGATGCCAGGCTTTAGGAAGCAGCCTTGCCCATGGGCTGAGTTGCAGCCTCCGCTCAGGGAACCCTGAGCAAATAGCCCTGATCCCCACATAAAGGGCCAATTAACTGCGCTGTCTCCGGGAACAAATCCGCTAACAGGGTGACAAGCCCCCAGACGCTGGCAGCCCCGGTGTTTGCTGAGAGGCCGACGGGAGCAAATCAGGGGATTAGGATGGGGCAGGAGCCACGTGGTGGATGCGGTTTCCTGTCTGCGGCAGCCCTCCCCGCCCGCCCGAGCAGGGCTGGTGCCAGGAGGCTGCATTCCTGTCCTGGCTCAGCCTCTGCTGTGATGGAACCTGGTCCCCTGGGTGCCCGGGCGGGCCAGCAGGAGGGGGAGCAGAGGAGCTCCAGAGCCGAGCAAGTGGTCCAGTTGCTCTTTAAGAGACCTCCCCTCTGGGTCCGGAAGGGAAGGGTCCAGAGTGGGAAGGCTTCTCACTGGCAAATACAGGATTGGGACTGCTGGGTTTGTCATTCCTATAGGGGCTGATTTCTGGGGGGGAAATCTATCCCTTACCACTTCTTTTATTTGAATGCAGCGTCATCCGGGAGCAAGGACCAGATCCTGTCTGAGTATCCAGTGCTTTAGAAAGAACATGTCACCAGCTCCTCCCCACCTGTCCCAACTCAAGGTCCGTGCTCTGACTTATGTCATCTGTGGGGCACCAAATCCCTTGTCCAGAAAGGGCAGGTGGGGTGCTGAAAGAACCGTTCCTAGGGCGCAGTCTCCGGAGGGGGGGTCCCTGCTCCTGTTGCACCCCCACCCCTCACCTCCGCACCTGGGCTTCTGGCTTTTCTAAGTCATTCGCAGAGCTGGGGGGCAGAGTGCGATTGGAAGACACCCTAACATCCATTAGTTTGAGGCTCCCAGGGATTGCCCTGAGGATTGAGGGAGGAGTTTGGGGACAAGCCCGCATCCCTTGACTAGGTCTCTAGTTCACGTAAGCTCCACCTGCCTTAAACTCTCAGCTCTTGACTCACCTTAGGCTGGAGTCTACCTGTCTGTGTGGCACCCACCCTCACAGTCTTGACATGTCCTCCTGCCTCTTCCCACTGGGGAGGCAGCCACCCCACAAAGCTGACCTCATCACACAGCCTTCTGGCTGAACCGGAACCCCACCATCAGCAGGGCCTCAGCTCAGACATTAATAGAATGGCCCAGGAAGGCCACCTCCAGCCTAGGAAAGTGTGTGAGTGTGCGTGTGTGTGTGTGTGTGTGTGTACGTAGGTAGGCTTGACTAGGAAATCTTCAGGTATTAAGAACTCCAGAAAAGTTGGCAGCACTGGGAGAGTAGGGGGGTGGGGGAGGTCGGTTGTCTCTCTCCCTCCCCAAGGAGCGCTGCTAAGTCGCTTCAATCCTGTCCAGCTCTTGGCGACCCTATGGACCATAGCCTGCCAGGTTCCTCTGTCCATGGGATTCTCCAGGCAAGAATGCTCTTCTCCAGGGGATCTTCCCGATCCAGGGATCGAACCACCTCTCTCTGTCTCCTGCATTGGCAGGCGAGTCTCATCTGGTCGTTATTAAGTTTGAGTAGATTCGCGCCGAGTCTCTCCTCATCTCCACCTCCTCTCTTGCACTTGCCTTTGCAGGCTCTCTCTGTCTTAGCCCCAGATCCCTAGGTCCTCTTCAGTCTCCTCCAAAAGGTCAAACAATTTAATAAAAGATGTCAGAACAGAGCAATGCCAAAGCGTGCAAACAGATGTGGGCTGCCTGGGTGTCCTTGGGCTTTCTCCCTGCAGTTTTAACCCTGTTGAGCCCCCTGCAGGAGCTACCAGATTAGGGCGTCTGGGGGTAGGGACGGGTCAAGACGCCGCTGCCTACTCCCCGGGTCTCTAGTCGACAAACCAGCGACTGCGGGGCTGCGGAATTCCTCTTCACTCTCCCACAATTCCCGTCCCAAAGCCTCCAGCCGCCGGCACTCCCGCCGCAAAGCGGGGAACTTGGGAGAAAGTGGCAGCCAGGACTGGGAGAGCCAGAGGACCGATCTGGCGCTTTGCCTCAGTTTCCTAAGGGCCTGGAATAGAGAGGAGGGTCTCCTTTTTTGAAGTCAGGCAGAAGGGCAGAGTTCGACAGAGCCTCACCCCACATCTTGGATGCTTTGAGAAAGGAGGGAAACTCTCTTGCGTGCTCAGAACCGACCGGCGACGCGGGACGCGAGGCGGGGACTCCAGCTCGCGCGCTGGTTGACTCCAGTCTCTGGCCCTGCCGGTGGCCGTCCGGGCGGGGGTGGGAGGGCGGAGAGAGGTGGATTAATCCCTTCATTACGCGGTGGTCGGCGTGACACCTGCTTTCTGCCCGCCCAGCTCCCAGGGGCCCCCGGCACTGGGGGGTGGAGAGAGGAGGAAGGAGGAAGGGCGCGCGGAGGCACGCGCGCTGGCCAGGCGCGCCGGCAGCAGAGCGGCACCGTGGCTGGGGCAGCGCGCAGAGGCTGCGGAGGGGCTTCCGGCTCCCAGCCCGCGGGTCTTAGACCCAGGGGCTGGGCCCCGAGCCCCCCGCCCCGGTCCCATTCTGGTCGCGCCATGCTGCGCTACCTGCTCAAGACGCTGCTGCAGATGAACTTGTTCGCCGACTCCTTGGGCTCGGACATCTCCAACTCCAGCGACCTGCTCTTCGGCTTCAACTCCTCGGTGGCGGCGCTCAACCAAAGCCTGCTGCCCCCCGGCGATCCTTCTCTCAACGGTAAGAGCCTGACCCACGGGGGCTTCAGATCCAGGGGTGCGGGTAAGGTGGGAGGAAGCGGCGGACGGGGGAGTCCAAAGCGCACCTGCTTGAAGGCGGGACGGAGCGGCGCCCTCCAAGTGCCTCCCGGTTGGTGGGAACTAATGGGTAGTCTGGGACTTAACGCACCTCAGTGGGGACATCTTTGGGAAAACGAGGGTTTGGGAGGAGATGGCCATCGACTCCACCACTCCTCACCGCACCACCTCAAGCGGCCACCCCAGGTGACAAGAACCGGAGTGCGAGAGGCCGGGACCCACTGTCCCAAGGGCAGAGGAGGGGGCGCGGCCTCGGGAGGGCCTCGGCCAAGCCGGGCCACTCGGTGACCCACCCAGGGAACGGGTTTCCCTTCGGGACCCTACGTTTTCCAAGAACTCACTTAGTCTATGACCCACCCTCTAGAAAAACGGAAATAAAGACAAAAATAAACATGTGGGACCTAATGAAACTTAAAAGCTTTTGTAGAGCAAAAGAAACTACAAACAAGGCGGACAGACAACCCAAGAACTCTGTTCACTTAGGACGCGGGTGATGGCGCCAGGATGTGTAACGTATTTGCTACCGAAAACGGCAGCAGGGGCGACCGTTTCAGAGAAACTTACGAGTTTGTCGCTCAGAGATGGAACTCGCCGCCGGCCCACCCCGGCAGAGCGGCGGCGGGCCGGCAGCGCCAGCGGCGAGGTCATTACCGCTAATTACAGTGATTAATAAGCGACCGAGACAGCGCGCTATCCCCGAGCGCTGCGGGGAGGTGGCGCGAGGGGACGGCCCGGCCGGGAAGAGGCCCGATGGCTCCCCTGCGGGCCGCATCGGGGGACTCCCGCTTCCCCGGACCCTGCGGTGGATCCCGCTCTGGCCCCAGCCTCGGTCCCTTTGCCTCCACCCTCTCAAACCTGCCAGCACCGTGCTGGGGACCCCAAGGCGGCCAGAGAGGAGGCAGGGGCGATGAGGGTGCGTCTGAGAGCGGGGTGCTCCAGGTGCAGGGGGAGGAGCCCCAGAGCCCTATTAGCATGGCCATTAGCTATTCATTAGCGGCTCTGAAGCATCTCCGGAGACCGGGAATGCCAGCGAGGAAATTCCAGGGAAAGGGCGCCCGCAGCTGTGTCTGCAGGAATCAGGGGGAAAGAGCTGACAAGAAGGGTGTGGTATGTGTGGAGGGAGCGAGGGGCAAAGATGGGGAGTAAGTTGGGATGCTCTCCTCTCCTGACTCTCCTACATTCCCAGGGGGTTAAGCAGGGAATTCTCACAGACACCTCAGAAACACCTGCGCCCCCCCCCCAGCTCCTCCAGAGGGTGATCACCCCACATTGTCTCATTTAAACTCGAAAATGTATGGAGGTGTGTTGATGGGCACATTTTGTAGCTGAGGAAACAAACTCAGACTGGATAAATGATACTTCAATGGTCGCTAAAGCAACGCAACGCTTGGCTATAGTAAACCTTTTCCCACTACCACCAAAGGTTATGTGAAGGGCGGAAGGGATTATGGGGGCCTGGAAAAGTTTGATTCAGATAGAGACTGCAGAGGCCAAGATAAGGCACGGTGGGGCCAGGAAGGAGGAGCCCTTCACTAATGGCAGACTAGCCATCTTCAAGGCACCTCCTCCCAAGTTCCTTACATACACGGTGGTCCCGTGACACCCCTATCACCACTCCCACATGCAGGTAAAGAAACTTCGACTCAGAGACGTTCATCATCTGCCCTAGCTCTTACAGCTAGGAAGTGTCAACATCTGAGGTTTCAGCCCCAGCTGGTTCCACATCCCTTGAGCTCTTAACCACTACTGCGTTGCCCACAGAGGATCAGGGCTGCCTGAATGGGGACTGGGATGGGGTGGAGGAGAGGAGACGAGTGAGAAGTAGAGACTTCCATGTGGAAGGGAGGAAATCGAGAAAAATCCCCTCCTTTCGTAAGTGGGAGGAAAGCCAGTCTTCTGGTCCCAAACCAGTTACATACACTCTCCCCAGGATAGCACTAGACGGGCAAGCCATGTAGCTTTGTCTCCTTAAGAACTTCTAAGAACCTGGGCTGAAAATGAAACGCAATCCCACTCAGCGGCTGGAAGCAAGAGGTCTCCGTGGATTTTGGAACAGGGTGAGGGTGGGAGACAGGGGAAGGAAGGTCCAGAACAGAAGTGTGGAGTGGTCCTTGGTTATTTAAGGACACCAGGTTATGCAAGGTGGCAGTGACGCCTACTGGCCACCACGGGTTACAAATCCACTTTTGACAAAGCTGGGGGAGGGTGCTGGGGCTCACCCAGCTCTGGGATCCTTGGCCCCAAGCTGCAGATGAAGAAGCAGCGAGCAGAAGTCTGCAGGCCAAGTGAGGGGCAGGAGCGGGCAGGAGCGGACATGCCGGTCAACCGACTGAGTGACCAAGGAAAGTTAGAGGACTTCCTCTTCCAATGATGGCCTTGCTTGGCCACATCAATCTGTAGAGTAATCTGTTGAACGCTGCCCTCTTAGAAAAGGAGCATTACTCACTTTTTCACCATCATGTGCATTCAGCTCCTGTGACCTCGAAATGTGATGATTGGGGTGGGGGTGAGAAGGGCACAGTGCCCATTCAGACTCCAGGTTAAGGAACTTCTCGCTGCAGGCCCCAACCCATCATTCACTTCTTCCCTTTCCTAAGGGGATCCCCAGTGGGGGCCACGGTCTTTCCATTTCACAGCCACGGGACCCTGCGGAGGCCGAGAACCAAGTGTGCGCTCTGGAATACAGCTTATGGGTCTTCAGAGATCAGGGAGGAGATCCAGGAGCCAGCGCGGGGGTTTTCAGTTGGGTCTGGGGACTGAACCCAGGTGGCTAGAGGCCTGGTCTACTTGCTCAGCCAAGGCCCAGGGCACTTCACCTGGCAGGAGAGGAGGCGGCGCTGTTAGCCTGCCTAGGAGCTTGGGGCCTCCGCTGACCGCCTATTTGCAGGCTTCTCTTTTTCAGCCTGAGAACATGCGGGGCAACTGCCTAGAAGGAGACACTCGACCCCACCCAGAGCGAGGGTGGGCAGGCAGGCGTACCTTTCTCTGGAGCCTGGCGCTCCCTTATTTCCGTGTGACTGCTCTGGTCCAACCAGTCCACTAGGATAGCACTAGACGGGCAAGCCAGGTCGCCTTGTCGCCTTAAGAACTTCTAAGAACCTGGGCTGAAAATGAAACGCAATCCCACTCAGCGGCTGGAAGCAAGAGGTCTCCGTGGATTTTGGAACAGGGTGAGGGTGGGAGACAGGGGAAGGAAGGTCCAGAACAGAAGTGTGGAGTGGTCCTTGGTTATTTAAGGACACCAGGTTATGCAAGGTGGCAGTGACGCCTACTGGCCACCACGGGTTACAAATCCACTTTTGACAAAGCTGGGGGAGGGTGCTGGGGCTCACCCAGCTCTGGGATCCTTGGCCCCAAGCTGCAGATGAAGAAGCAGCGAGCAGAAGTCTGCAGGCCAAGTGAGGGGCAGGAGCGGGCAGGAGCGGACATGCCGGTCAACCGACTGAGTGACCAAGGAAAGTTAGAGGACTTCCTCTTCCAATGATGGCCTTGCTTGGCCACATCAATCTGTAGAGTAATCTGTTGAACGCTGCCCTCTTAGAAAAGGAGCATTACTCACTTTTTCACCATCATGTGCATTCAGCTCCTGTGACCTCGAAATGTGATGATTGGGGTGGGGGTGAGAAGGGCACAGTGCCCATTCAGACTCCAGGTTAAGGAACTTCTCGCTGCAGGCCCCAACCCATCATTCACTTCTTCCCTTTCCTAAGGGGATCCCCAGTGGGGGCCACGGTCTTTCCATTTCACAGCCACGGGACCCTGCGGAGGCCGAGAACCAAGTGTGCGCTCTGGAATACAGCTTATGGGTCTTCAGAGATCAGGGAGGAGATCCAGGAGCCAGCGCGGGGGTTTTCAGTTGGGTCTGGGGACTGAACCCAGGTGGCTAGAGGCCTGGTCTACTTGCTCAGCCAAGGCCCAGGGCACTTCACCTGGCAGGAGAGGAGGCGGCGCTGTTAGCCTGCCTAGGAGCTTGGGGCCTCCGCTGACCGCCTATTTGCAGGCTTCTCTTTTTCAGCCTGAGAACATGCGGGGCAACTGCCTAGAAGGAGACACTCGACCCCACCCAGAGCGAGGGTGGGCAGGCAGGCGTACCTTTCTCTCTGGAGCCTGGCGCGCTCCCCTTATTTCCGGGTGTGACTGCTCTGCGCCGTCTCCCCATCTCAGGGTCAAGGATCGAGCCGGAGGACGCCATGCCGCGCATCGTGGAGCAGCCGCCCGACCTGCTGGTCTCCCGAGGCGAGCCGGCCACGCTGCCCTGCCGCGCCGAGGGCCGGCCCCGGCCCCGCATCGAGTGGTACAAGAACGGGGCGCGCGTGGCCACTGCGCGGGAGGACCCGCGCGCCCACCGGCTGCTGCTGCCCAGCGGCGCCCTCTTCTTCCCGCGCATCGTGCACGGGCGCCGCGCGCGGCCCGACGAGGGTGTCTACACGTGCGTGGCGCGCAACTACCTGGGGGCAGCGGCCAGCAGAAACGCCTCTCTGGAAGTGGCTGGTAGGAGCCTGCTGGCGGCGTCCAGAGCTTCGGGGAGGGAGGAGGGCACCGGTAAGCCCACCAGCGGCCAGTTCCAGTCGCGAGCCATCACCGCCCTGCCTTTGGACGAGACTTGGCCAGAGGAGGAAGTGGCCCTGGTCTTGCCACAAGCAGAGGAGAGTTCCAGTAGGCGGTGGCCCGCCTCTCCCCAGACACTCTCCTCTTCCCCACCCCGGATCCCACACCCGATTGACTCCTCGGGTCACTCTCCTCCTCTCGCCCTCTCTCCAGTCCTCCGGGATGATTTCCGGCAGTCTCCTGGGAGCGCGGTGGTGGCCGTGGGAGAGCCGGCGGTGATGGAGTGCGTGCCCCCGCGCGGCCACCCCGAGCCCTCCGTGTCCTGGAGGAAGGACGGCGCTCGACTCGAGGAGGCGGAGGGGAGGATCACGGTGAGGGGTCCCGCTCGGAGCCGGGGTCCCTGCCAGGGACATCCTGAGGGGCAGGTCCTTAGGCTGGGACAAGCCTCAAAGGAGGAAGGCCTGACTCTGCAGGTCTCGGAAGGGCGGGGCGAAAGGTCCTGAAAGCGGTAGGAGGTTTTAAAACCGGGCTTTAGCTGAGCACAGGTTGAGTCAGCTAATGAACGGAGAATGAATCAGCATGGGTAGGATGGAACTGGGGTAAGAGGTGGCCGCAGGATGCCCCCCGGACGGGTGGGTGGTGCTCTGGGCTCTGGGAGAAACGGTACACACCTGAGCCCCTCCCTGGGCGCATCACTTGGACGACATCCCTGGTGGCTCAGATGGTAAAGAAGCCGCCCGCTGTGCCGGAGACTCAGGTCCTATCCCTGGGCTGGGAAGATCGCCTGGAGAAGGGAATGGCAGTCCACTCCAGTATTCCTGCCTGGAGACTCCCATGGACAGAGCAGCCTGGTGGGCTATAACCCGGGGGGGTCACAGAGAGCCGGACACGACTGAGCAGCTAATACTACTACTGTCTGACAAGTGGGTCAGCTTCACGGGTCTTCTTTGGCTTGCTGTGAGGGTTAAATAAAACGTGTGCTTTCAAGGCTATAAAGAGCCCCGCCTCTCTGGAAGTGGCTGGTAGGAGCCTGCTGGCGGCGTCCAGAGCTTCGGGGAGGGAGGAGGGCACCGGTAAGCCCACCAGCGGCCAGTTCCAGTCGCGAGCCATCACCGCCCTGCCTTTGGACGAGACTTGGCCAGAGGAGGAAGTGGCCCTGGTCTTGCCACAAGCAGAGGAGAGTTCCAGTAGGCGGTGGCCCGCCTCTCCCCAGACACTCTCCTCTTCCCCACCCCGGATCCCACACCCGATTGACTCCTCGGGTCACTCTCCTCCTCTCGCCCTCTCTCCAGTCCTCCGGGATGATTTCCGGCAGTCTCCTGGGAGCGCGGTGGTGGCCGTGGGAGAGCCGGCGGTGATGGAGTGCGTGCCCCCGCGCGGCCACCCCGAGCCCTCCGTGTCCTGGAGGAAGGACGGCGCTCGACTCGAGGAGGCGGAGGGGAGGATCACGGTGAGGGGTCCTGCTCGGAGCCGGGGTCCCTGCCAGGGACATCCTGAGGGGCAGGTCCTTAGGCTGGGACAAGCCTCAAAGGAGGAAGGCCTGACTCTGCAGGTCTCGGAAGGGCGGGGCGAAAGGTCCTGAAAGCGGTAGGAGGTTTTAAAACCGGGCTTTAGCTGAGCACAGGTTGAGTCAGCTAATGAACGGAGAATGAATCAGCATGGGTAGGATGGAACTGGGGTAAGAGGTGGCCGCAGGATGCCCCCCGGACGGGTGGGTGGTGCTCTGGGCTCTGGGAGAAACGGTACACACCTGAGCCCCTCCCTGGGCGCATCACTTGGACGACATCCCTGGTGGCTCAGATGGTAAAGAAGCCGCCCGCTGTGCCGGAGACTCAGGTCCTATCCCTGGGCTGGGAAGATCGCCTGGAGAAGGGAATGGCAGTCCACTCCAGTATTCCTGCCTGGAGACTCCCATGGACAGAGCAGCCTGGTGGGCTATAACCCGGGGGGGTCACAGAGAGCCGGACACGACTGAGCAGCTAATACTACTACTGTCTGACAAGTGGGTCAGCTTCACGGGTCTTCTTTGGCTTGCTGTGAGGGTTAAATAAAACGTGTGCTTTCAAGGCTATAAAGGCCCATGATTCCTCCATGATTCCTCTGCAGATCCGCGGAGGGAAGCTGATGATGTCACACACGCTCAAGAGCGATGCAGGAATGTACGTGTGCGTGGCCTCCAACGTGGCAGGAGAACGCGAGAGCGGGGCAGCCAAGCTCGTGGTCCTGGGTAGGCGCGGGGAGCTTGCAGTTCCAGTTGTGAGTTGCAGCCGGAGAGTGACTCGCAGGGCAGACCGGCTGACTTCCCTCGCCCGCTCTCCACAGAGCGTCCCTCCTTCCTGCGGAGGCCAGTCAACCAGGTGGTCCTGGCTGGTGCCCCCGCGGACTTCTCATGCGAGGTGCAGGGGGATCCCCCTCCCCGTCTACGCTGGCGCAAGGAGGATGGGGAACTGCCCACAGGCAGGTGAGAAGCCCCCTCCTGCCGCCTGCAAGGAGGCCCAGTCAGCTCAAGAGCACGCCCAGCCCAGGAGGGCAGAGGCTGCCGCCGGGCCGCAGCCTGCTCCCCGGAGCCTCTGGCCCCTGCTGTAACCCGTCCCGTCTCCATTCACGGGGCCTTGGGCTCTAGCTCCTGTCCCTGGAGAGGTCCACCCGTCCTTATGTACCCTGACTTTGGCCTCTATCCTGGGGGAGCAAGTACGGACGGGCCTCTAGCTGTGGCCAACCCAGCCCGGGGGCGGGAGGGGAGCAGGTATGAGATCCGGAGCGACCACAGCCTCTGGATCGGGCGTGCGAGTGCTGCCGACGAGGGGACGTACACCTGTGTGGCAGAGAACAGCGTGGGCCGCGCCGAAGCTTCTGGCTCCCTCGTCGTCCACAGTGAGGGCCCGCCGGGGTGGCCTGTGGCAGGGATGGGGTGAGGGAAGATGGAGATGTGTGGACGTGGAGGATGTGGAGAAAGGACAGAGCAGGAGCTCCGAGGGAGTCCCCTGAGATTTGCAGAAGGCGAGGAAGGAGAAAAGGTCGAAACAGGCTAAGCGGGGAGATGGACATTTGCTCCTGCTTAAGGCAAGCTCGGTCCTCTCTCCTGCTCCCTCTGCCTTACTTAGTACCCCTGACTCCCTCTTCTTTATCTCCCTCCCTTCCCAGTTCCGCCCCAGCTTGTGACCCAGCCCCAGGACCAGATGGCAGCTCCTGGAGAGAGCGTGACTTTCCAGTGTGAGACCAAAGGAAACCCCCCGCCTGCCATCTTCTGGCAGAAGGAGGGCAGTCAAGTAGGTGGTCAGCTCCCTGGGCCTGCCCACAGCGCCTCCTCTGGCTCTCAGCCTCTTTCCTTCCACATTCTGCAAACTTCTCTCTGGGCTTCTGTCTTATCCTTTCTCCCAGAAGGAGGATTAAATCAGATAATGCCGATAAAAGACCTGGAACATACGATAATATGTTTCAGTGGGAGGGAACAGTCCTATACGGTAGTTCCTTGGAGGATCTTTCTGTTATGAGCAAGGCTATCCTGAGGATGTAGCCACGCCTGGGGCCTGGACCCAATCCACTCGGGTATTCTTGCCTGCAGAATCCCATGGGCAGAGGAGCCTGGCGGGCTACGGTCCACGGGGCCACAAAGATTCCGACACGACTGAAGCGACTTAGCTCGCTGGAAAGGGAGTGCAGGACCCAAACTGCTCAGGGTAGAACTGGGACATGCCCGTCTACTTACAAGAGACCTCCACCAGGGGGAGCTCACAGTCGCCCCTCCAACCTTAGCAAACAAATCTCAGGATACACAATTGGAATGAACATCAACTAAATTTACACAAGGAACTCCCTCCAAGGGAAGGGTGGGGATTTTGCTACTAGGAAACCGGGTCAACATAATAAAATAATTCTAATAAAACCCACCCCACTAGGAAACCGGGCCACCCACCACCCCCCTGCAAATCCACAGCCACAATTTTCCTACATCATCTTCTCTAGCACAGGGACTTCTATGTTTTAATTATATATATATATATATATATTTTAATTTATTTATCTTTTGGGGGTGGGGTGGGGAGGGAGGGGGATGGGCGGGCCACTTCTATTGGTCTTTCATTTCTCTATTTTCATCCGTCTTTGTTCTTTGGCTCCTGTGGGCCTCCCATTGTGGTGGCCTCTGTCGTCGCAGAGCACCGGCTCTGGGCACATGCACCCCAGAGCTCCGGCTTGGTGATTGGACACATCGGTCCAGCTGCTCCGCGGCACGTGGGATCTTCCCAGGCCAGGGATCGAACTGACGCCCCTTGCACTGCAAGGCGGTGTCCTTACCCACTGGACCATCAGGGGAAGCCCAATTATATTCTTAAATGAATAAAAAAGCTTGATGGTAGGGACTTCCCTGGTGGTCCAGTGGCCAAGGCTCCATGCTCCTAATGCAGGGGGTCCAAGTTCAATGACTGGTCAGGGAACTAGATCCCATGTACCTCCATTAAGAGTCCACATGCCCAAACTAATACCCAGTGCAGCCAAATAAATGAATATTTTTAAAAAGCTGATGGTAGTAGAGGGTGGGAATAGGTATCAGTCAGGGGCTCAAACCTGCTTCTCTACTTTCTGTGCATCTAATGTAAAATGTTAGAACCAGAGAGAAGGGGAATGCACTGAGTATTTCTCATTCTAACTATTGAAAGTGTTTCAGGTAATTGCTTGATTTAATCGTCATGTAACTACCGTCTGGGCTTCCCAGTGGCACACGCGGTAAAGAATCCACCTGCCAAGGCAGGACACTTAAGAGAGGCAGGTGCTACCCCTGGGTGGGGAGATGCTCTAGAGGAGGGCAAGGCAACCCACTGCAGCAGTGTCGCCTGGGAAATCCCTAAGGGCAGCGGAGCCCGACAGGCTATCGTCCACTGTGTCACAAAGAGCTAGACACGACTGAAGCGACTTCACATGCACACACGCATGCAGCTATCCTCCACGCATCAAATTGAGAGAAACTGGGGCTCCGGAAGGTTAAACAGCTTGCTCCGTTTTCTGAATAGTAGAGCTGGGGTGTGCATCCCCAGGTCAGCTGTAAAATTCCCTCATTCTTGTGAATTGGTTTCACTAGTTTGCCCAAGGTTACCAGACTGGCTAGGGATGGGGTTAAGAGCTAGAGCCTTAGGGTTTCTCTGGATTCTGGGGCTGGTGAGAATGAGGCGCTCTCCGGGACGGCGGCCGCACGGATCGGTTGCTTGCTCTGTCCCCAGGCTCTGCTCTTCCCCAGCCAGTCGCTTCAGCCCACGGGCCGCTTCTCCGTGTCTCCTCGAGGCCAGCTCAACGTCACCGACGTGCAGAGCGGGGACGCTGGCTACTACGTGTGTCAGGCTGTGAGCGTGGCTGGCAGCGTCCTGGCCAAGGCTCTGCTGGAGGTAAAAGGAGGTATGTGCCCGTGGAGCCAGGGCTGGAAGGAAATGACCGCTCAAAGAGGTCTGTTTCTCCTGGATTCTGTGTAACGTGTCTGCGCGGGGAGAGGCGTGTTCCTGACACGTGCCCCTGACGTTTGGGAATCAGACAGAGAAGCCACTCGTGGACGGCTGACCCCAGGCAGAGACCACAGGTGGCGGCGGAAGCCCCTCCGGTGCTCAGGGCAGGGGAAGTGAAGGAGCAGAGACGAGCACGAGGGGCTGGTTGCCTGAGCCCAGGGCCCTCCCCTGAGGTGCCCAAGTTCTTCCTCTCTCAGCCTCTCTGGAAGGGCTGCCCCCCATCATCCTCCGGGGACCAGCCAACCAGACGCTGGCACTGGGCTCCTCTGTGTGGTTGCCGTGCCGAGCAAGTGGGAACCCGCCGCCTAGGGTCCAGTGGAAGAAGGACGGGCAGTGGCTGCAAGAGGATGACGTCCAGCTCCGTCTGATGGCCAATGGCACCCTGCACATCGCCAGTGTGCAGGTGAGTCTCGCTCCTGGAGCCTGAGGAACTGACAATGGCCACGTGGTCCACACGCCCAGCTCTAGGACCTGCCGTGACTGGAGCTCCATCTCTGCTCTCAGATTACCTAGACCAGGGGTCCCGGCCCACCTGCTGCTAGCGGCCTCTCAGGAGCCGAGCCCCAGAGCAGGAGGTGAGCCGCAGGCGAGGCCTCACCTGCCTTTCCAGCCGATCCTCATGCACCGCCTGAGCTCCGCCTCCTGTCTCAGCATTAGTGGTAGCAGATTCTCGTAGGATCGAGAGCCCTGCTGTGGACTGGATCTAGGCTGCGTGCTCCTTATGAGAATCGTCCCCAAACCACCACCCCCAACGTCGAAAAGTTGTCTTCCATGAAACTGGTCCCTGGTGCCCAAAGGGGCAGGGCCTGCTGACCTCGAGTGGATGGCGTCCTCCCCGTCCTCCGGGCACATCCCGCCCCTCGCCCGCCTGGCTCCGCTCCCGGTCGCCAGCGCTCCCCTCGGCTCTTTCTCACAGGAGGAGAACACGGGACTCTACAGCTGCGTGGCCAGGAGCCCCACCGGGGAGGCCACCTGGAGCGGCTGGCTCAGGAGGCGAGGTGAGTGTTCTCTTCTTTTGTTCTGCACCCTTCTCGGAGCCGGCTTCAGAGGTAGTCAGCAAACACCGGGGACTGGTGTGATCTTCCAAAGGCCATGCCCGTGGTGGTGGGGAGGAGGCGGAGAGACTGGCGCCCTGGGAGGCAGAGTAAGCGGGGGGCTAGTTCAGTCTGTCCCCGCTTCAGCCTCCCAACTCCCACGGCTCCTCTGGGAAGGAGGACGACCCTGGCGCCATCTTTTCCCCATCCTTCTACTCAAAGATTATCTCCTCACTGCAGAAGACTGGGGAGCATCACCCGACCCCCCTACGGAACCCAGTACTCCTCCGGGACCTCCCTCGCAACCCGTGGTCACCCAGATCACCAAGAACAGCGTTACTCTGACCTGGAAGCCCAGCCCACAAGCTGGGGCCACAGTCACCTCGTATGTGATAGAAGCCTTCAGGTATGGAGAAAGACGCGAACCTGGACAGCCGCCCGGAGGGGCTCTGAGGTCCCGAAAGTCTTTGCTGCTGTGGCGAGAGGTTTGCCAGTTCTGTCTCCCCAGCTGAGGAAGCCGTGGCGGGGCTGCGGGGATGGCAGAGCGGCTGAGATGGAAAAGACCGCTTGAGCCGGGACAGCTCTGTCCCTTCGTTCTTGTAGCCAAGCTGCTGGTAACATGTGGCGGACAGTGGCAGACGGCGTGCAGCTAGAGACGCACACGGTCAGCGGGCTGCAGCCCGGTACCATCTACCTGTTCCTGGTGCGGGCCGTGGGAGCCTGGGGCCTCAGCGAGCCCAGCCCTGTCTCTGAGCCCGTCCGCACGCAGGGTGAGTGAGATCTGGGTCCGTGGACCGTGGGGACCCAAAGCATCCCTTGCCCCCCGGCTATGACACCTGCCTGGGTCCCGTTTCTGTCCTGGTGCCCGGCCTGGACTAGGAAGTCATGCTTCCCTTCCACTGAGAGAACAAGAGGAGAGAGGAAGACCCATTCAGTCATCTGGGTAGCTCTTCCCTTCTGACAGGACTAGAAGGAACCTTGGAGGGGCATCTTCATGTAAGAGATAAAGAACAAGGCCTTTAAAGGTGTATATATTCAACCCCTAGTGGTCCAGAGGTTAGGACTCCTTGCTTCCACTGCAGGGGGCACGGATTCAGTCCTGGCCCGGGAACCAAGATTCTGCATGCTGTGCATTGAGGCAAAAAATAAAATAATAATAAAGAAACACACACACACACACACACAACACACACACAACCACTCCACCCCCAAAGAGCCGACTCACTGGACAAGACCCTGATGCTGGGAAAGACTGAAGCGAAAGGAGAAGAGGGCAGCCGACTCAGTGGACGTGAATCCGGCAAACTCCAGGAGACAGTGAAGGACAGGGAAGCCTGGTGAGCTGCGGCCCACGGGGTCGCAGAGTCAGACAGGACTGAGTGACCGACCCAACGACAACAAAAACGTGCAGCAAGCTGATACCCTGACCCACCTCGGGAAGCTCGTCCCCCACCAGCCCTCTCCTGGCCCGGGACGTGCTCCAGGGTGGTGGTCTACGGGGAAGAGCCGGGGCGCGACATCCACACGCCCTCAGTCCTGACTCCCTGGCCCAGAGGCCTCTGCTGAGGGGGCGGTTTGGTCAACAGACGGCAGCCCACCCAGGCCAGAGGAGGACCCATGGAGAGGCCAGCGGGGACTGGCCGAAGTGGCTGTGCGTCTGCGGGAGCCTGTCGTCCTTGGGCCCCGGACTCTGAAGGTGTCCTGGACTGTGAGTGCGGCCTGGGGATAACGGTGGGGTGATAGGGACACACGTCTGGGGGGTGCGAGGTGCGCGGCGGCGGGGCTGGGACTGGAGGACGTGCTGGCCCCGCCCCTCCTCCTGCACGCTCCGTCCAATCTCCCACAGGCGGACGGCCCAGCCCAGCTGGTGCAAGGTTTCCGGGTGTCTTGGCGGGTAGCAGCTTCTGATGAAGGAAGCTGGTCGGTGCTGGAGCTACAGTCCCCAGGCCAGCAAAGTACTGTGCTAAGAGGACTCCC
Source organism: Tragulus kanchil (assembly GCA_022376925.1). Taxonomy (NCBI): domain Eukaryota; kingdom Metazoa; phylum Chordata; class Mammalia; order Artiodactyla; family Tragulidae; genus Tragulus; species Tragulus kanchil. The sequence goes on from JAIOJX010000006.1 coordinate 154,103,825, forward strand.
GCCAGGGACCCGAATTCAGATCAAGGTGCAAGCTCAAGGCCAGGAGGGGCTGGGCCCTGAAAGCCCCTTGGTGACCGGGAGCATCCCCGAGGAGGGTAAGGGGGTGGGGCACAGTGCTGAAGGGTGGCTGGAGAGAAGGGGGCGTGGGGCGGAGGAAGGTCCCCCCATCCCGGTGAGCAAGGCGAGTGGGCAGCACTTGCGGCTCTCTGTTCCCTGAGATGTCAGAACTGGGAGGGCGGGGAAGGCTGGGGCCGGAGGGGCCGCTCGCCATGACTGTCTGTGCCCTTCTCACCATGCTCCGCCCTGGCCCAGCCCCCAGCGGCCCCCCCCAGGGAGTGGCCGTGGCCTTGGGGGGTGAAGGCAACGGCAGTGTCACTGTGTCCTGGCTGCCTCCACTCCCCTCCCAGCAGAATGGGGTCATCAAAGAATACCAGGTGCGGGTCAGGAGGGACTGGGCCGCCCTCTGGGGCGTGGAGGGGGAGGCAGGCAGGGTCAGGCCTAGGGAGGCGGGAACCTAGGGCTGCTCCGGGCCTGGAGGACGGGTTGGAGAGGAGGGAGGTGTCAGCGTGCCCTCTCCGAGAGCCGAGTTACGCCTGGCTGGACGCCTGCCACCAGGCAGCGCTCTCAGGGGTCCCCATGCGGCCAGCATCCACTTCCGACTGTAAACCCGGGTCTCGGCCTCCCCAGATCTGGTGCCTGGGCAACGAGAGCCGCTTCCACCTCAACCGGTCCGCGGCGGGCTGGGCGCGCTCGGCAGTGCTGCGGGGACTGCTGCCCGGTCTCCTCTACCGGACCCAGGTCGCGGCGGCCACCAGCGCGGGCGTGGGCGTGGCCAGCGCCCCGGTGTCGGTGCAGCTGCGTGAGTCCGGAGGGGGTGGGCGGGGCGGGCTGGGATCTCGGGGGGCCCTGGGGTAGCGGTGCCTCTACGCCCCTCACCTCTCTGACCCCCACAGCATCCCCGTCGGAACCGGAGCCTGGGCTCGAGATGCGCCCGGGGCTGGCGGAACGGCTGGCGAGGGTGCTGCGGGAGCCCGCGTTCCTCGCGGGCAGCGGCGCCGCCTCCGGGGCGCTGCTCCTCGGGCTCTGCGCCGCCCTTTATCGGCGCCGGAGGCAGCGCAAGGCGCTCAGTCACTACGCGGGTGAGAGCCAGGCCCGCGGCCGCGCGGGCAGGGGGCGCCCGGGCGCTGGGCGCAGGCGGGGGAGGCCGGAGCCTGGAGAGCTGGGCCCCGCCCGGGAGGGAGGCGCGGAGGACGGGAAAAGGGGGCGGGCGGCCGGGGTAGGAGCAGGGCAGGGGCCGCCCTGGACGGAGGCAGGGGACCCGCGGGCGTGTCCGGACCTTGCAGCCGGGAAGGAGGGCGGGGTCCAGAGGGGCCGGAGTCTGGAGAGGGGTGAGGTGTGTCCTTAAGGCGCCTGGGGAAGGAGCAGACTTCGCAGTCAGCCTCAGCTGAAACGGGGCAACTCCGGTGAACGGAGGGAACCTCGCTTCCTGGGGGCTGCGGGCTGGCAAAGGGAGTGTGGCCACGATCCCAGGCGATTAATCGTCAGGCCGGGGGGCTTCCCTGGTGGTCCAGTGGGTAAGGACACCGCCTTGCAGTGCAAGGGGTGCCGGTTCGATCCCTGGCCCGGGAAGATCCCACGTGCCGCGGAGCGGCTGGACCGTTGTGTCCAACTACCGAGCTGGAGCTCTGGCGCGCATGCGCCCAGAGCCGGTGCTCTGCAACGACAGAGGCCACCGCGATGGGAGGCCCACAGGAGCCAAAGAACAAAGATGGATGAAAATAGAGAAATGGAAGACCAAGAGAAGTGCCCCCCCCCAAATAAATAAATAATAAATATTAAAAAAAAAAAGAATTGTCAGGCGGGGTCTGGATGAAAAGGGACGGGCCAGCTGAAAGGAGACGACTTGAGTGCGGCTTCTTCCGAGAAAGGGGCGTGTCTGGAGAGATGGGCGCTCTCTTCCATCAGAGGTTCCCAGTCTTTGCTACACTCGGGATTCACTTGGGAAGCTTTAGAAAAATGCTGATGCCTGAGCCACACCCCTAGGAATTCCGATGAAGTTGGTCCAGAGTACAGCCGGAGCGGCAGAACTAAGACCGGAGCCTAAGAGTGGACAGGAATATGGATATTTCTGACTTTTCTTTTCCCCTCTTCTTTCTCCCTCGGGTTCCTTTCCGGAAGCCTCCTTTGCTTACACGCCTGCAGGTGAGACATCCCTGCCAGGGTGGGGACTGGGGCTCAGATTCCAGGGAGGGGTGCTTCTCACACTCTCCCCTCACCTTCCCCAGTGTCTTTCCCGCACTCAGAGGGCCTGTCGGCAGCCGGGTCCAGGTAATTCTCTTAGCTCTCTCCCACGCGTGATCCTCTGCCCTGGACGCCAGTCCACCTGCCCCCAGGCTGACCTTCTCCCTCCTCCCGCCCCGACGCTCCCCATTACTGTCCGCAGTTCCCATCACCCCTGCTTCCCTTACTCCGCGGGCCTCTGCGGGCTCTCTGCCCCAGTGTTCACCTGCCGTCCCTCAGGCCAGCGATGGGCCTTGGCCCTGCCCCCTACCCATGGCTGGCGGACTCGTGGCCCCACTCGTCTCGGAGCCCTTCAGCCCAGGAGCCCAGGGGAAGCTGCTGCCCCAGCAATCCTGACCCGGACGACAGATACTACAATGGTGAGGAGTTCTGATTCCCTCAGGGCTCAGCAGGAGGCCCCGCACCTTCTCCAGTCGCCACCTCTGGGGCAAACTGAAGGGGGCCAGGGCGTCCGGGCTTGCTGAGGCTGCTCGGTTCTTGGGGGGCTGGGAGCTGAGGGAGCCTCTCCAGTGCCTAACCTCTGACCCGGCTTGGGGCGGGAGAAGAAGTGGGATCACCAGCTTCCCTGGTGACTCAGCTGGTAACGAGCCTGCCTGCAGCGCAGGAGACCCAGGTTTGATCCCAGGTTTGATCCCTGGGTCGGGACAATCCCCTGGAGAAGGGAATGGCTACTCAGTCCAGTCTCCCTGCCTGGCGAATCCCATGGACAGAGGAGCCTACAGTCCATAGGGTCACAAAGAGTCTGACTCGACTGAGCGACGGACACACACACGACCTTTACCCTGTCTTGGGGTGAGGGCAGAAGTGGGCCTTTGGCTGCCCTCTATCCCCCTGTCGTCCTGCTTTCCTGTCTCCGCCCTGTCTCCTCCCCGGGCCTCCCTCTCTCCTCTCAGAAGCAGGGATCTGCCTCTACCTGGCTCAGACGGCCCGCGGCGCCGCCTCTGCTGAGGGTCCTGTCTACAGCACCATTGACCCGGCCGGCGAGGAGCTGCAGACCTTCCACGGGGGCTTCCCCCCACAGCCCTCAGGGGATCCAGGCACCTGGAGCCCGTACGCTCCCCCAGAATGGAGCCAGGGGGACAGCGGTAGGACTCCAGTTCCCAGCAACCCCCATCTTAGCCCCAAGCAGCATCTCCCAAAGAGCGTCTCCAGCTTCCCCCTCTGGGACCTAGCCTACAGCTTCCTTCTGACTGTCTCTCCTCCGCCTCTTTCCTGCCTGTATCTTGTGCAACCCCGTCCTGTGCTCAGGAGTCCGGGGAGGCAAAGGAAAGCTTCTGGGAAAACCTGTACAGATGCCCTCTCTCAACTGGCCAGAAGCCCTGCCGCCCCCGCCCCCTCCCAGCGAACTGAGTTGCCTAGAGGGGCCCGAGCAGGAGCTGGAGGGCGGGTAAGGACGCGTGCTGCCCGCAGATGCCTGTGCACGTGGCCCCAGCCCAGGGCTCCTGTCGGGGACAAAGGGCGGAGATGCTGGGAGGAGAACGGAAGCGGCAACGGAAGGCCAGGGGAGCCTACGAAGCCGCTCAGTCGTCCTTCCCCGCCTGCCTCTTTGCCGCCAGCTCAGACCCAGAAGAGTGGTGCCCACCGATGCCCGAGAGGAGCCGCGTGTCAGAGCCCAGCTCCAGCGGGGGCTGCTTGGTCCCTCCATCCCGAGGGGAAAGCCCCTCTCCCACACCTTCCTATGGACAGCAGTCCACAGCCACTCTCACCCCCTCTCCTCCTGACCCTCCCCAGCCCCCCACCGACATTCCCCATCTCCGCCAGGTGCCCAGGTAGGGAGGCATGCGGTACCTTGCATGTCACAGCCCTCCATACGCATCTATTCAGCGGGTGGATGGATGAATGGCTGGATGGGTGCATGGACGGATGGATGGGTGAACCTGGGAGGCCTCAGGGCTGCATTCGTGTGCTGTGACTGGGGAAGAAACCGGAGGCTGACAAGCTGTCTCCCTCCCTCCAGACTTGCCTCCATCAGAATGACCCTGCAGGCTTTCTGGGGCCGTTTTGAGATGGCTTTCCTCATACCGCCCTGGCCTGGGAGCCTGGTCGGGGACGGGCTGTGCCTTACTCATCGGAGTGTGAGGCTGATTGTTTTACCCAGTGCCTGGCACACAGCTGGCGCTTAGAGTTTTCTGAGCGAACAGACGCAGCCTCGTGTCATTGCAGGAGGGAGCCCCTCGGGCCAAGTTCCCCTCTCAGTGTCTCCCAGCCCACCCTGCGCAGCCATGAAGGGAGGCCGGCTGGCCTTGGGGCTGGCCCCTCCGCCCCCCATCCCAGCCCCAGCCCCGTCCCTGCTCCAGCGGGCAGTGGCCCCGGTGAGTGCGGGGTCCCCGCAGCCTGCCCCCCCTCTTCCTGAGGGCTTGAAGCCCCTTCCCATCCCCTCTCTGACCCTCTCCTGCCCGCCCGCCTCCCGCAGGGAGAGCCCGGCAGGGGCCTGGAGAGTCGACTCCTCCGCCTCGCGGGCCCCGGGCTCGAGTCCGGAAGAAGCCCAAAGCTGCTCCTTACAGGCGGGAGCACAGTCCTGGAGGTGAGGGCCACGAGCCTGGGGAGAGTGGCGGGAGCGGGGACCGGCCGGGGGACCCCGAGCTGTGCCTCCGCTGCCTCCTGGTGCCAGGGACGGCGAGGAGGACGGGGGTCAGGAGACGGAGGAGACCCTGCAACAGCAGCTCTCTCCCCAGACTTGCCCCCGCCACCCCTTCCGCCGCCAGAGGAAGAGGCGAGCTGGGCGCGGGGGCCGAGGGCGGCAGGCAGCGTGTCCTCCCTGGAGCGGCAGCGGGAGCACGGCGGGCCGAGGAGCCTGGGGCAGGCCGGGCCCGCGCGGGGCCCCCGCCCTGACGGTAGGAGGGCCCTGCTCCCCGGGGGGCGGGCTTTGGGAGGGCAGCCTGCAGCCCGCTGTGGTCCTCCTCAGCCCAGCTCACCCCTGGCCTCCAGCTGGGCTCATGCTGGGCCTGACCAACGTCAAAAACACTTGTCTCTCTAGCCTTCTCTGGGCAGAGCTCCCTGAAGAATTCAGGTTGTCTCCTTTCCCAGGACCAAAGCCCGGATGAGAGAAGAGGGCCTGGGTGCTCTGTCCCTCCTTCCCCAAGGCCTTCTTCTGGAGGGGATTCCCCGGAGGCTTTCTGAGCACGTGTTATGGCAAGACCAGAAGCTGGGCCCGCTGCTGCTCCTCAGTCCCGGGGCGCTCTGCCCTCCACGCTTCCAGAGCAGGGGTGGCGGTCAGGTGGCCCGGGGGGCAAGCAGCCACGTTTGGCCCTGCCCGAGTCCAGCTGCCCCTTCTGTCTCTCGCTGCAGAAGCAGCCTGGCTCCCCTACATCCGGCCAAGCTTCCTGTCCCGGGGCCAGGGCACCAGCACCTGTTCCACAGCCGGCAGCAGCTCCTCCAGCTCGCGGGGCTCCCGGGGCCCTGGGCGGAGCCGGAGCCGGAGCCGGAGCCAGAGCCAACGGCCTGGACCGAAGCGTGGAGAGGTGGGGCTGGCAAAAATGAGAGTGGAGGGGTGGGGAGAGGGGTCAAGGACGACTGGAAATAGGACGGTGGAGAGGGCTTTGGGAGAGGTGTGAAAAGGACAGGACCTGGTGAGCACAGAGGAACCCTGGAGCAGAGGTGACAAAGGATGGAGACAGATGCCATGACAGAGGGGCCGGGGCTCCCCAGGGGAGCCAGGGGCAGAATAGGCGCCGACCAGAGAAGAGACGCATCCCCACTGGGGCCTCTTGGCCCTGGGTCAGGGCCTTGCCAGCTAGCCTCCCTCTCTCTCTAGGAACCAAGATGACCTTTGACGATACACCGGAAGTTCCATGGGGAAGGGCTTGTCCCGGGGCCAGGAGTCTGAACGAGGGCCCCTCCCCTGGTGCTGAAGGCTGAGGAGAGAGGACCAAGGAAGGTTGCTCTCCTCGTGACGATCTCCCCGAGGAACCGGCATCGAAGCCAGAGAGCCGGCTCTTCCCTCGCCATCGAAGACACTTTCATAAATAACACAATAAAAAAGAGGCTGATCAGAGCCCTGAGTCCTGTTTGTCTGGTTTTGTCAAGGATGTGAGAAGAAGGGGCTACGAGCGTGTGTGTAGCCTCTGAACTTCGTCAGCTGAAAGCGGTTCAACTGGGGAGGACTCGGAGATGCCAGCTGTGCTGCCTCCAGGAGCTGAACCACGGTCTCCCCAGGGACCACCAGGGGACCTTCCACACAGCCAAGCTCGGGAAACGCGGCCCACCGTCCCGGAGCCCCTCCCTCGGCGCTCTCCCGCCTGTCTGGAAACAGGCCCCTTCTAACAGCAGTAAGCTTTCAAAACTCGAAGGAGGTGCTCGCGGATGAAATCCTGGCCAAGGAAAAACAGGCTTTTTCAGACACCCATCCCAACCCCCTCACAGGAGTGTGTGCAGCCGGCCACCTCTCGGCCAGGTTAGTGTGCTCGGTCACTTCAGTGGGGTCCAGCTCTTTGAGACCCCGTGGACTGTAGCCCACCAGGCTCCTCTGTCCATGGGATTCTCCAGGCAACAGGCTGGGTAGCCTTGCCCTCTTCCAGGGATCTTCCTGACCCAGGGATCGAACCCGCATCTCTTATGTCTCCTGCACTGGCAGGCAGGTTCTTTACCCCAGAGCCACCTGCAAGCCCAGTTAGCCAGATTAGGCTCAGATGTTGTTGGTTAACCTGGCAGAGAATTTTCTTTGGCCACAAGACTTCCATAGTGGTCCAGTGACTAAAACTCTGCTCTCCCAGTGTGGGGTGTCAGGGTTCGATCCCTGGTCGAGGAACTAGATCCCACACGTCACCATTTTTTGGGCCACGAATGCCATAGTCGCCATCACTCCCGAAGCCACAGCCCACACCACTCCCTGGACACCCAGGTCTGCTTCCTCCTCACTGCGCAGTGACTGCCCCAGACTCTCAGGGGATCCCAGGCTTTCACCTCTTCCGTCGCTTTGACTAGAGTGTGCACACGTCTCTTTTTCTCGCTTGGTCTGGCAAATGGGGCTGTCACGTCCTCGACAGGAGTTTGACCAGGCGACTAAAAGGAAAACAAAATCCAAAAGAGGAAAAGCAAATAGAAAGGAAGGGATGTGTATCCGGCAGGGCACTGACTCCTCATCCTGAAGTCATGCCCCTGGTCATGCTGCGCAGCATGCCCGTCTCGTGTGGATCTGCCCCTGACCTTTCCCACCAAGCGAGGAGGATACAGCCCCGTCTGCCCTGGAAATCCTGCTCCACTTCCATTTCTCTGTCCTGTTTTTTGTCTGAAGGGTGCCCACCAGCCAGCCATTATGATTCCTATCTTTTGTAGCTACTTTGTCTATTTTAAGAAACCATCTGGGACTGGTCTTTGGGGCTGGGGGCCGGGAATGGCTGAAATCAAGAGTCATCTCCACGGGACAAGCCGCGGAGACCAGCAGACCCTGAACCCCGCCCCGCCCCGCCCCTAGCCCCTCCCCTTTCTGGGTTCTGCTTAAAACCCGCCCCTAGCTCCTCCCTTTTCTGAGTTCTGCTTAAAATCTGAGATGCAGGTAACTCCCCGCTTCACAATGGAACAGAAAGCGACGCCTGAGTGTCCGTGAATGCCTGACCCGTTTCTAACCGAGGTGCCCCTCCCAGGATGGTGTTCGGCAGCGTGATCTCGCCGTCATCGCAGCTTTATGGTATTAAGTCCTTTACTGACAACTCATGGTGACACCAGAAGGGGGAGGGTGCACCTGTCCCACTTCAACCTCCTCCCTAGACGCACCCTGAACCCTCTGCTCGGCGCCGAGGCCGGGCCTCCCTGCCTCCGTGGAGCCGCTCCGTCTGCCCTTCGCAGGGGTCTGGGGCCAGAGCAGGAAGGCGCTGGGAAAGGCTGGGGGCGGGGGCTCCGAGATGCTCCCTCCTCCGCAGTCCTCTCCCATGAGCTGCTGCTGTCCTCCAGGGAGACGTCCGGCTCCCCCATTCCTGTGACCCAGGCAGGGGTCGGGGAGCACCCACAGGAGTCAGGGCTGCTGCTGAGGCCAGAGCGGCCTGGCTGTGGGCGTGGGTGGAGCAGAGGGAAAGGCCGGGGCTGGGAGCCAGATGGAGATGACTTTCTGCTCCTGGGGGCTCCAGGCTCACTTTGTTCTTTTCTTTTGCTTTGCTTTCATTTGTTCTCACAATCTGGGAGGGAAAACGACAGAAGACAGGCCAGGCCCCAGCTGCAGAGGGGCACAGGCCAAGACCTGCCGTCCACTGTCCGGGCCGGTGGCTGACCGGGAGAGGAGGCTCTGGCTCTCGTCGTGACTGTCTGGGGGTCAGTTCAGGCGGAGTCTAGGAGGAGGCGAAGACGGTGGAGTTATCCCCGGCTCCTGGCACGCCTTCCCGACCCCTCTTCCCCCGGCCCCACAGAATCCCTCTGCTCAAGATCAGTCCTCACATCAGCCAGCCAGCCCGACACCTACCGCCAGCTTTGGGCACAGGAGAGCTGAGCTGACTTTTGCGGGAAGCGATCTGAACGTGGGGAGGCCAGGGAGGCAGCCCCTTTCCAAGCCACTGGGCGTGAGTTTTCTCCGTGTCCTCCAACCAGTCTGACCTCCACTCCCACGGGGGCAGGGAAAGGGTGGAGGTGAGGGAGACGTCATCCCGGGGGGAGGGCGGTGACGAAGCATCTGTCAGGGAGGGCAGAGAGACCTTTGGAGAGTGGCCTTCACTCTTGGGGACCAGTTTAGGGCAGAAAGCATGGGGCTGCTTAAGGCCTCCGCCCCACCCGAGACACGACCCCGTCCCTCTCGTCGATCCACTCCAGCGGCCACATCTCCAGGGTCCTCGCCCCAGGGGACGGACGATACTCGTCGGTGTCTTCCAAGAGAATAGCTTGAGCTCTCTCCTCTCAGCGTAGCCCTGGCTTTGTGTCCTAGGTACTCCTGCTCTTCCATTCGCCATAAGCCTGCACGCTTTTGCAGGAGGCATAAGGTAGAGTCAGGGTTTGAAAGCTGGATCTGGGGGGTCTAACAGATGTCCGAGGAAGGGACCACCCAAGGGGCAGGGGCTGCGGTTGACTCGGGGACGGTGGTCCCACCCGCCAGACACATGAAACAGGAAGCCCAGCATGCCTCAGCCCACCATCGACCGGACAGGAGCAAGGCTTCGACAGGCCCGGGGGGCATACGAGAGAAAACGGAACTTCCCACGGTGGACAAATCCGAGTCACTAGGCTGAGGGGGCAACCTTTCCCGGAACCCCAGGCCTGGCAAAAGGAGGGTCCTAGAGGTAGCAGAATGGACCGTACAAGAATTGGCTCGCCCCTGGGCTTTTTTTTTTTTTTTAGTATTTATTTATTGCTGTGCCAGGTCTTAGTTTAAGCATGCAGGATGTAGTTCCCTGACCGGGTTTTGAACCTGGGCCCCCTGCACTGGGAGCATGGGGTCTTAACCACGGGATCATGGGGGACCTCTGTGCCTATGGACTTTTATCTAGCAGGGCACTGACTTCTCACCCTGAGGAGGAGTTTATCCTTGTACAGTTTATCCTTGTTCCCCGGATGACCTCAGGCAAGTTCACACACCTGTGGGACTGACAGTTCTCTCATTTGGAAAAGAACATTCCTCGGAGAGCTGCTGTCACTGCCGAGCGCATGGAAGACGCTTAGGATAGGGCTGAGACAGGCGACGCCTGGCTGGGGAGAAGCTGTGTCCACGCCCGGGGGTGAGTGCGCCAGTCACCTAACGCACCTGTGAAGACGCAGTCGGCCTCCCTGGGCTCCAGACCGAAGCCAAAGCTGTCGGCCGCCATGGCCAGGGCCCGGGCGAAGTGGGCGTCGGCGAGGAAGGACCCGTCGGAGGAGCTGACCAGGCTGGCTCTGGCGCTCGGGCCGTTGTCCTCGGAGGCTGAGCCCCAGCCGTTGGCCAGGGAGCCCTCGCTGGGGGTGGGCGTGAGGCAGGGCCGCGGAGGGGCCAGCAGGCCCCTGGCCTCGGACCCCGCCGCTGCTCCCGGCCTGCCCATGTCGGCGAGGCCCGAGGCGGCGGGGACGCTGATGTAGCCGTAGGTGACGGCGGGCGAGGGAGCCCTGGGCATCGGAGAGACGCTGTTCCTAGAAAGAGGCCAAAGGGGAGGTGGGGCACGGCCGGGGGTCTGGGCACCGCGGGCAGCAGCAGTCCCGCGAGGAAGGTGCAGGCGGAGAGCTGAGCTCGCGCCTGTCTCCAGCCTGTCCGCACCCTCTGGTCTCCGCTCCGGCCACTCACCTGGGGGTCTCCTCGCCCTCACTGAGCTCCAGACACAGGGCCACCTCCTCGGGGGTCAGCACACTGTCCTGATCCTCCGCCAGAGACGACAGCGATGAGCTGGACGGGCGGCTGGATGCTGGGCTGGGGCCAGAGAGGGAGGAGGCCTGGGCGCTGGAGGGGCGGCGGGGGCCCGACGAGGGGAGGGCGGAGACGGGGGCTGCGGGCAGCGCGGGGGGAGTGGGGCGTGGGGGCTCCGCCGAGCGCCTGTTCGGGGTAAGACAGCAGATGGTCAGGGCCATTCTTCTGGTCCCCGGCCCCCCGCCCCCAGCCCTGTCGGCTCTCAGCAAACACCCCACCCTAGCCCCAGTGCCTGCCCTGCCTCCCGACCTCACGTCCTCTTACTGGGTCTGTTGACTCTGAGCGGGGGTCCCACGAAGAGAGAGGGGTGTGGCGGGGAGAGGGCGAGTCACCAGCTCACTGGAGGAGCTGAGGAGCTGCGGCCCCAGCGCCCGCCAGGCAACCAGAGCCCGGGGAGCAGCTCCTGGGAAACAAGAGCCTGGCCGTGAGACTGCAGAACCCCCAGCCCCAGCCCGCCTGTCAGCCCGCCCCTCGGCGTCCTGTCCCCACCCCTACTGAGTCAGCCTCCTCGGGGACAGGAGCCAGACGGAGGGGCTGGTGGGCCCCCAGGCTGCCTCTCCCCGTCACTCGCCTCTCAGGGCCCTCTGCCTACCTGGGCTCTGGGGAAAGTTCTTGGAGCCTCTGGTGCTGGACTCGCAGGCCCAGAGCTCCGCAGGGCGGCTGCCTCGGAGCAAGGGAGAGCTGTCGGCCTGGTGCAGCTCTGCAAAGCAAAGAGTTCAGGGCTGGCAGCCACGTCGGGGGTCTTTCAGACCACAGGCTCTGTCTCCAGCCTGGCCATCTGGTTAAGCTTTTCTCTGAATTCAGGGAAAAGAGGGAAGGTTCGCCCTCCATCCAGGGAGCCATGATATAATACTGGCAAGAGCACTAGGCTTGGAGGTAAAACACTTGCAACCACAGCCCGGCTCAGCCTTGCATTAGCTGTGTAGCTAGCGGTGTGACCTCAGGTAAATACATCAACCCTTCTGAGCCTGTTTCATTTGTAAGCAACTGCTCCTAAGGGCGGTTTCACCAATTCATTAAAACCAGATGGGGACGCTCCTGGCACCTAATAGGTAATATAAAAAATCTCCTGAGGGCTTCCCTGGTGGTCCACTGAGCAAAGGGTCCACCTTGCAGTGCAAAGGGCTCCGGATTGATCCCTGGCCTAGGAAGATTCCATGTGCTGGGAGCCGCTGGACCCATGTGTCCAATTACAAGCCAGTGCTCTGGAGCGCATGTGCCCAGAGTTGGTGCTCCGCAATGGGAGAGGCCACTGCAATGGGAGGTCCACCCAGGCCAAAGAATAAAGACAGATGAAAATAAATAAATGAAAAAACAATAAAAGAGACCAAAATTAAAAACAAAAATTTAAAAACCAAACCAAACCAAACCAAAAAACCTCTTGGGACTTTCCTGTTGGTCCAGTGGCTAAGACTTTGCGTTCCTTATGCAGAGGGCCTCGGCTTGCAGCCTGATCAGGGAACTAGATCCCACATGAAGAGCTGGCACACAGCACACAAAAGATCCCATGCATTTAGTTAAGTCTCAGTGCAGCCAAATAAATAAACGATTTTTAAAAAATATTTTAAAAGTTCAGAAAACAACTCTTTACTGTGTACATGCCAATTTTCTGATCTTTATTCATTCACATTGCTACCTCCTACTCTCTTGAATTTTGACTCTTTGAAGGCAAACATTCCTTATTCTCTTGGAGAGAATCTGTTCACTTCCACTTCTCACATGGCAAATATCTCAAGTGGCTCTGGATCATTTTGCCCTGATAAGCCTGAGAATCTCTCACCTGGGAGACAGGTTGGGCTCTCTCAAGGAAGACAAAACATAGGAGCCCCAGATCAGCTAGGTGTGACACGAGAGAGTCAGTGGACGGGAAGAGGAGCTGTAGAACAGAAAGACGTGCCCGTCTCATCCAGGCTGGCAGTGCCCTGCTTGTGGATATTTAACACAATGCACATTGAGTGAATGAGTGAATGGATGGGTGATATCAGAGACGTAGATATAAACACAGGGTGAGAAGGATCATGCACAAGATGACAGCTACCATCAGGCCACGTGGCCACTTCAGAGGCAGGGCTCTAAGTCAGCTATGACATTGCAGAAGACCCGGCTGTGGGCAACGACTTGGTTAGGCCAAACTCAAAACAGATCTAAGTGGAAGCCAGAAAGAAACAGAGTACTAAAGGGAAAGGATTTCCCCAAGACCAAGAATAGAAGAACATCATGCAAAGGAGAAAAGGAATGGTCTTCAGGTTAGGTCACATGATCGAAAGCCCAATGAGGAAAGGGATCAGAGATCAGGTAGGAGCGCATGTGCCCAGAGTTGGTGTCAATGAGAGGCCACTGCAATGGGAGGCCCACACAGGCCAAAGAATAAAGACAGATGAAAATAAATAAATGAAAAAACAATAAAAGAGACCAAAATTAAAAACAAAAATTTAAAAACCAAACCAAACCAAACCAAAAAACCTCTTGGGACTTTCCTGTTGGTCCAGTGGCTAAGACTTTGCGTTCCTTATGCAGAGGGCCTCGGCTTGCAGCCTGATCAGGGAACTAGATCCCACATGAAGAGCTGGCACACAGCACACAAAAGATCCCATGCATTTAGTTAAGTCTCAGTGCAGCCAAATAAATAAACGATTTTTAAAAAATATTTTAAAAGTTCAGAAAACAACTCTTTACTGTGTACATGCCAATTTTCTGATCTTTATTCATTCACATTGCTACCTCCTACTCTCTTGAATTTTGACTCTTTGAAGGCAAACATTCCTTATTCTCTTGGAGAGAATCTGTTCACTTCCACTTCTCACATGGCAAATATCTCAAGTGGCTCTGGATCATTTTGCCCTGATAAGCCTGAGAATCTCTCACCTGGGAGACAGGTTGGGCTCTCTCAAGGAAGACAAAACATAGGAGCCCCAGATCAGCTAGGTGTGACACGAGAGAGTCAGTGGACGGGAAGAGGAGCTGTAGAACAGAAAGACGTGCCCGTCTCATCCAGGCTGGCAGTGCCCTGCTTGTGGATATTTAACACAATGCACATTGAGTGAATGAGTGAATGGATGGGTGATATCAGAGACGTAGATATAAACACAGGGTGAGAAGGATCATGCACAAGATGACAGCTACCATCAGGCCACGTGGCCACTTCAGAGGCAGGGCTCTAAGTCAGCTATGACATTGCAGAAGACCCGGCTGTGGGCAACGACTTGGTTAGGCCAAACTCAAAACAGATCTAAGTGGAAGCCAGAAAGAAACAGAGTACTAAAGGGAAAGGATTTCCCCAAGACCAAGAATAGAAGAACATCATGCAAAGGAGAAAAGGAATGGTCTTCAGGTTAGGTCACATGATCGAAAGCCCAATGAGGAAAGGGGATCAGAGATCAGGTAGGACTCTAGAGACAGCTGTGTCTCATCATCTGATATCAAAGGTCTGGGGCCATGATGGGCCCTAGGAATCTATGTACAGTAGCCGGACCTTCTGAGCCACTGGATGAAAACTCACACAATGGCTAGACTTCCTCCATCAGAGTTTCCTTTTGTGCTCTGGCTGGCCTGGCTTGTACTCATTTCCTTTCATTGTTGTGTGACCCAGGGAGCCCTGAGGGTCAACTTTGGGTGCTTCAATCCCACTCCCACCAGCTCTGTCTTGTCTTGTGTCCGGCTTCTTGCCTAAGCTCAGAAACAGCGACACAGGCTGTTGATGCTGGTTTGTGTGGAAAGGAAAGGGGAAAAGCCGTATTTATCCCAGCTCATTTCTTTTTTTTTCTAAAGGATTTTTGGTAACCCAAAAGAGCTTCCTTTCATTTTGCTTGGAATTACTTGATTTATAGTCTCAATATTATTTGAATTAAACTATATGATGAAAATATTATCAAAGTCAGGTGGAATCTTGTTGGGCACACCTGAAGGGTGATAGATACTTGTTTGAATTAATCATTTAACAAGGATATTCAATGTATGTATCAGCAAAGTGAACTAAGAATCTCACATAATGGATGAGACACAGCGAGACAGCAGTTGTGAGACTATTAGTCAGAGGGAAAAAACCTCACTTAAAGTCAGATAATAAGAAAAAGGAACCAGCAGGTGAAGGAGGTAGGGGACACTGAGAGAGACTGCCAGTTGCAGAAGACAAAGAATCAGCGGTCTTTTGGGCTAGATGACAGCAGTAGAGGAGCTCCATGCTCTGGATAAGGTTTTGGTTTTGTTTGTTTGTTTGACACTACTAGGCTGCAGCACGTGCTCTGTGAGATCTCAGGTTCCTGACCCGGTAGTGAACCCGTGCTCCCTTCAGGGAAAGGGCAGAGTCTTAATGCCTGGATCACCAGGGATTCCCTCTGGATGAGATCTTGCTGAAAGTGGCTCGAGGGTCCATTAGCCCGGGGGAGGCACTACGCTCACCCCATCCTGGCGCAGTGGTTGGGTGAGGCTGGGTGAGAAGAAAAGGGGATGCGGTGAAGACCTAGATCTCTGAGTGAGGATAGGAAGCGTCATCTCAGAGCTGGAACCTTTCTTAAGAACTAACTTCAGAAAACTGCTCCTCTTTTTGGGGGTAGTAATAATGTTCTCAGACGGGGTTCTACATTATATTCAGGTCAGTGTGGTTATCCATAGAAAAGCTACTTTTTAAGTGAGTGTTATACAACCTCTTTTTAGCTGGTATTTCATGATCACAGAGGATTTCTTTTTTTTTTTTTCTTTTACATTTATTTTATTTATTTATCTTTTTGGGGAGTGGGGTGGGGAGGGAGGGGGATGGGCGGGCCACTTCTATTGGTCTTCCATTTCTCTATTTTCATCCATCTTTGTTCTTTGGCTCCTGTGAGCCTCCCTTCACGGTGGACTCTGTTGTCGCAGAGCATCGGCTCTGGGCGCATGCGCCCCAGAGCTCCGGCTCGGTGATTGGACACATCCGTCCAGCCGCTCCGCGGTACGTTGGGATCTTCCCAGGCCAGGGAACGAACCGGCGCCCCTTGCACTGCAAGGCGGTGTCCTTACCCACTGGACCACCAGGGGAAGCCCCACAAAGGATTTCTAATGCAATAGCCCTGAGGCAATGCTGGAAAGGATGCCAGCTTCGCTCATATTTAGAATCATAAAATTCTGGATATTGGACAAGCTGTTAATTACCGTAACTAAATCCATCTTTGTCTTAATAAAAGTTGGATTATGTCCACTTACCACACTGGCTGCTGAACATTTATAAATCTTACTAATTGGCCTGGGAGGCTCCTGAAGATGGCAGAGAGTGCAGGCAATGTTCAGAAATTGAGAAACAGAGTCAGTGAGAGAACAGAATTCCCCAGGGGTGCTCCCAGAAAGATTCAGAGTAGGTTTTGGAAGCAGACGATTGTGCTTTCAAATTTGAGATCCACAGCGTATGGTCGTGGGGTTTTGAACAAGTTACCCCATTCTGATCCTCTTATCCTATCTGTAAAATTAGGAAAATAATGCCTGACCAATATGCTGAGAGGATTAAATGAAACAATAAATACAAGCAAAGCACCTAAGTAGTTGCTAAAGAAATAGAAACTACACTTATTTCTCTCTGGAGAGTCAAAGCAGGTAGCTAGAAGTCGGGAAGGAAATCTGGACAGAAAGGAAATAGTCATTCTCTGGGAAGCAAGTTGGGAGTTACACCTGTGGAGATCCATACCTCGTGCATAGTACATAGTACCTGTGCGCACAGTACCTCGTACAGAGGTCCTGCGAGCCTGAGGCTTCACGCTCGCACTGGTTACACTCCTCCAGGTTCTAAAAGTACTCATGCCAGTCAGGCCCTGTCGGTAGACTTTGAACCGGTAGAGAGCAAGAATTATATCTGGTGTCTCTGGGATCCCCTGTCTGGGCATACAGTGGTGCTTATGCAGTGTTTGCTGAACTGAGCTGACTGCAGAAACAGGGCTCACTGCTGGTGTGGCAAAACCCAAGCAAGAACCCTGTGTAAAGAAAAGCGGAAGCCTGGGGCTTCCCTGGTGATCCAGGGGTTAGGAATCTGTCCCGTAATGCAGGGGACATGGGTTCAGTCTCTGGCTGGGGAGGTAGGATCCCACATGCCTCGGAGTCACCAAGCCTGCTGGTCACAACCATTGAAGCTCCTAGCCCACAGCTAGAGAGTCCATGCCCGCAGCAACAACGATCTGCCTGCCCTGAGTAAGACCCAACACAGACAAACAAATAAAAGAAAGCTGAGAGCAGAGCACGCCTGGCTGGGTGGGTGGGACAGGTGTCCATCAGGATAGGCTGTGGGCGGGGCAAGGCCCACACCTGGTATCCAGGCTCCTGTCCCCGCTGCTGCCTCCCCCTGCCCTGTTCCGGCTGCACCCCTCCTCGCCTCCTTACCCTGCTTCTTTTTGGCCTTCCAAGCCTCTGCAGGAGCCAGAGACAAGCGCGGTGAGGAGAGGCCCCGGCGGCCACAGAGGCTGTCTGCACTGGGCCAGGGGCTGGAGAGCCGGGCCGGCTGGGGCGTGAGCCGCCCGGCAGCCTGGGCCTGCGGGCTTGGCCGGGCTGGCGGGCCAGAAGGCCCCTCTGCGATGAGGGAACCATAGAAAGTGCTGGTGTCAGGAAGCAGGGGGACCCCGGGGCTTCGGGGATCCCAGGAGATCACTGCGGTAAAAAATGATAGGTGGGATTATAGGGAACACAGTCCATCCACGCCCCCCTTCTCCAGCCTTGGGACTGCAGCCCCGCTGCGAGGCCCGCCCCCCACCGTCACCCCTTGGGGCATGCTCACAAGAGCGGCGACCGTCTAGCGGGTCCCGGGGGTCCACTCCCAGCCGGCTGCTGAGGCTGCTGCTGCTACTGAGGTCCCGAGAGCCGGAGGTGGAGCGCCACGTGTCTGCCAGCCACGGGGAGTCGTTGTGATCCATCCTGGGCAATGGTGGGGGCGGGGCAGAGAAGAGGCGTGGAGGGAGAACGTCACTGGCCAAGACCTCCAGCTTAGCGGCAGCAGGGCAGGTAGACGAGATGGTGGTACCAGCTTTATATCTTCACTGCTTTTCAGCCCCTGCGGACTCCTTAAGATCTCTGATGGGCTGTCCCACACTGAGCGCCCTTCTCTTATCCTGGGATCAGGGGACCTCCAAGTTGCCCAGAGCTGGGAGGTATCACAGACAGATGGCTATGTGCTGACACAGAGAGCACAGGTCGGAAGCCAGAACTGCCGCAGCCTAGCTGGGCCACTCGGTCTATTCGCCTCTCCAAGCCCTGGTTCCTCCAGCTGTAAAACGGCCACAGCGAGGCTTTCCTTGCAAGACTGATGTGTAAGCTAGATGAAGAAATGGAGATCACTCCGCCAGCGGCGCAGGACTTTGTTACCTGAAGAGCGGCTTCTCTCCCTCTAGCCTGCCTTCCTCGGAATGGGGCAGCAAGCCAGCAGGGACCAGACCAAAGCACTTCTCTGCCTAAAACCGCCCATGGCTTCCCCCGGACCGAGATGGAGCTCCGCTGCCTGGCATGGCTAACAGGGCCCTCCTTAGCCTAGCTTCCAGCTCCTCAGCCTTAGCTTCCGCTCTGACCCATCCTACACCGGATGCCCCAGCCAGTCCGAAAGGCTGGTCTTTCCCTGTAAACACAAGAGGCTAGTTCTCGCTCTTCCCTTTGCCCACACGCCTCCTTTTTTTGAACTTTAACTGTGTGTTTGTGTTTTACTATAATTGCTTTACAATGTTGTGTTAGTTTCTTCTGTACATGAAGTGAATCAGCCATGTATTTACATATCTGCCCTCCTTCTCGCACCTTCCTCCCACCTGCCCCCAACCGACCCCTCTAGGTCATCAGAGAGCACTGAGCTGAGCTTTGCTGTAGCAGCTCCCCACTGGCTAGCTCTTTTCCACATACAGTCAAGGTCAGTGTGAATCTTCTGTCTCCCATGTTTCCCCACCCAGCCCCCTCCTTGTACTGGCACATGGCTCTGCACTCCCCACTCTGGATTGCGTTTCTGTCAGTGGGCCTGCCCAAATGTTCTCCTGGCAGACAGGGACTGTTCTAAAGAAATGAAGGAACAAAGTGATCAGAATGGAATCTCCCTCGAGGAAAAAGCGTGAAGTCCCAGGGGAGACAAACATTTCAGGGAGGAGCAGAGGAAGCCCAGGAGGTAGCTGGAAGGGAAAGACCAGTGAGCACCAAACAATGCAGGAACACAGCACGAGCCCGCACAGAACTTTGCTCTGGGCTGAGAACCTGAGAGCAAAACGCTAGCCTGAACGCTGGACCTGTCTGGCACATAATAGATGCTCCAAGAACTCTGCTGAAAGAGGCAGACCCAGAATGTGAAATCTCCCCGAGGAGATCTAATGAGATAAAGAGCAGGAGACAGTGGGCAGAGATGAAATGGTTGAGTGTAAAACTCAGCCATTAGGAGAAAAAAGGATATTTTCTTTCTTAGTGTCTTGTCTCCTAACTGCTGACTTGCTCCGGCAGCCGAAAGCCCTGGGAGCAGATGGATGGACTGCCGGGGGCAGGCAGGGCTGTTGAGAGCAGGAGTGAGGCCTCTCACGCAGGGGCAGAGTGCCCCCTGCTGGAACTGCGGGTGGATTACTGTGAAAGAAAGATGCCTCAGGGCGGGCAGGTGATGCCGGAACTCAAAGGGAGCACTAGGAAGATGCTGGGCGTGCAGAGAAAATTAGAAATCAGACTGGTCCTTCTGTGCTCGCTCTTCCCAGCAGGAGAGCTCAGTAAGTATCACAGAGAGTTAGGTAACAAGAGCACCAGATTAGGAGTTCAGAAAGCATGTACTGGCCATGTAGCCTTGGGCAGTCACTTGAGGTAAGAGTCTTGGTTTACTCACCTGTCAGGTAATAGGAAAATTAGTGAAAGAGAAATTCTCACTTGAGGTTCAGGGGAGATTCACGTGTTAGGGGAGATGGAGCTTCCCAGGTGGTAAAGAACCCACCAGGTTCGATCCCTGGGTTAGAAAGATCTCTCCTAGAGGAGGGCATGGCAACCCACTCCTATATTCTTGCCTGGAGAATTCCATGGACAGAGGAGCCTGGCAGGCTACAGTCCATGGGGTCGCAAAAAGCCAGGGCACGACAGAAGTGACTTAGAACACATACACGTGCAGGGAGAATGAGTGCTCCGGCCACTGTTCTAAAGAAATGAAGGAACAAAGTGATCAGAATGGAATCTCCCTCGAGGAAAAAGCGTGAAGTCCCAGGGGAGACAAACATTTCAGGGAGGAGCAGAGGAAGCCCAGGAGGTAGCTGGAAGGGAAAGACCAGTGAGCACCAAACAATGCAGGAACACAGCACGAGCCCGCACAGAACTTTGCTCTGGGCTGAGAACCTGAGAGCAAAACGCTAGCCTGAACGCTGGACCTGTCTGGCACATAATAGATGCTCCAAGAACTCTGCTGAAAGAGGCAGACCCAGAATGTGAAATCTCCCCGAGGAGATCTAATGAGATAAAGAGCAGGAGACAGTGGGCAGAGATGAAATGGTTGAGTGTAAAACTCAGCCATTAGGAGAAAAAAGGATATTTTCTTTCTTAGTGTCTTGTCTCCTAACTGCTGACTTGCTCCGGCAGCCGAAAGCCCTGGGAGCAGATGGATGGACTGCCGGGGGCAGGCAGGGCTGTTGAGAGCAGGAGTGAGGCCTCTCACGCAGGGGCAGAGTGCCCCCTGCTGGAACTGCGGGTGGATTACTGTGAAAGAAAGATGCCTCAGGGCGGGCAGGTGATGCCGGAACTCAAAGGGAGCACTAGGAAGATGCTGGGCGTGCAGAGAAAATTAGAAATCAGACTGGTCCTTCTGTGCTCGCTCTTCCCAGCAGGAGAGCTCAGTAAGTATCACAGAGAGTTAGGTAACAAGAGCACCAGATTAGGAGTTCAGAAAGCATGTACTGGCCATGTAGCCTTGGGCAGTCACTTGAGGTAAGAGTCTTGGTTTACTCACCTGTCAGGTAATAGGAAAATTAGTGAAAGAGAAATTCTCACTTGAGGTTCAGGGGAGATTCACGTGTTAGGGGAGATGGAGCTTCCCAGGTGGTAAAGAACCCACCAGGTTCGATCCCTGGGTTAGAAAGATCTCTCCTAGAGGAGGGCATGGCAACCCACTCCTATATTCTTGCCTGGAGAATTCCATGGACAGAGGAGCCTGGCAGGCTACAGTCCATGGGGTCGCAAAAAGCCAGGGCACGACAGAAGTGACTTAGAACACATACACGTGCAGGGAGAATGAGTGCTCCGGCCAGTTCTATGCTCCAGCTCCACTGTCCCTTGTCCCCTCTGCCCCTCCCTCCCCTCAGCCCCTGTCCTGTCTCACCTGTGCTTTAAGATGGCATCTTCACTGGTGTATCTGTAGAGACCTGGGAGAAGGCAGGAGCAAGGGTCAGCCCAGAGTCTCCAGCATCTGGCACGAGGACTGCACCCCTGCTGCATTCTGGCTGGACCCGGGGAAGGCCAGCTAGCCTGCCTGTGAGTCCACTTCACCTCCTCACCTGGGCCCAGGTGCACCCCAGCTTGGCGCCGGCGGTGGATGCACATGGCAGTGCCCAGCAGCAGCAGCCAGAGCACCACAGCCAAGCTGGCAATGACCTCTGGCCGCTTCAGGATCGCCCTCAGCTTCTCCAGGGTCCACGGGCCGTGTGCGCTGGGCTGCTGGGCAGCTCGCTCCATGGTCTGCTCTGTAGGGGAATTTGAGCTCAGGACGAGGCCATAAAGCTGGGCAGACGAGGAGAGAGGAGCTGGAGGCGTGAGTGGGGAGAGAGGAAGGTGGAACCGGGGCCTGACGAGGGCTGGGCAGGGACGGAGGGCACTGTCCTCACCTAGTAGGAAGCAGACGGGGCTGCTGGGCGGCCCAGCCCCAGCAGCCGTGACTGCAGCCACTTGCACGCAGTAGGAACCTGACGTGTGGGCAGCCATCTCCAGCTGGGTCTGCTCACCCTCCACGGTCCAGTTGGCCGGCGGCAGCGAGGTGTTGCCCAGGCTCCAGACCTGAGACACAAACAGGTGAAGTGGCCCTCCTGACGCATCGCAGCAGCCAAGCCCTTCATCAGGCAGCTCAGACTCTGGGCGTGTGGCCGCCCTGTCCTGCCGTTCACCCGGAGACACCCCCACATGCGCCCACCCTTCCCGTTTCCTTCTCCCCTACAAAGTGAGAGAGACTCCTCTCTAGACAGACAGGAGAGTGACAAAAGGAATCTGCCTTAATAGGTGCAAACCAGAGGCTCACACTTGCCAGTGTGCTTTAGGATCGCTCGAAAGGTTTGTTAAATTCCAGACCGCCAGGCCCATCTCTGATCCACAAAGCCTGTCAACGGACCAAAGAATCTGTGCTCTAGCAGGTTCCCAGACGACGCTGAGGCCGCTGGTCCAGGACCCTCTCTCTGAAACCACTGCCTCAGAAGCTGGGCGTCAGACACAGCCTTTGCTTTGATCCCTGTTCTGTTTCCTACACCTGTGACCCGAGCCTCACTTTCCCTGTCTGTAAACGGGGACAGCACCCCAGGGTGGACCGTGAGATGAAGTGAGATTGTGTAGGTAAGCGCTCAGCATCCTCTGGGAGACAGTAGGGGCCCCGCTTTTCTGCCCAGATACCGTTTCTTAGTGCCCAGAGCGAGGGTCGACGGGAGGCCTGTCACCCTCCCGGGGTGTGTCGGCTTGTGGGGGTACCTGGTAGCCACGGATGATGCCATTGTGATTCTCAGCCGGTGGTGGAACCCAGCTCACAAGGATACTGCTGTTGCCAGGTTTTAGGGTCACCTCCTGGGGCGGAGCACTGGGCACTAGAGGGGTAGGAAGAGCGACTGTAAGGGGCGCCGAGGGAGAGGGCTCTAGGGAGAGGAGCTGGACTGGGGAGCTAGGGTCTAAGTCACACTGATGAGAACAAGAGCTTTTCTGGAATCAGGGTTCATGTCCCTGCGGGTGCCAAAGGAGAAAAAAGAATAAGAGCTTCTCTCACCTCTGCTTCCAGAACTAGGATGGCAAGAGGGAGCCCGGGGGCGGGATCCCTGGCCGGAAGGGGACCGAGAGGGGCCGGGGGCAGACTGTTGGGTTCTGGAGCGCGTCTCCTCCTGACCTTGCTCAGGAAGCCTCAGGAGCAGCACGTTGCTGTCGGGGCCTTGAGCCCGGCCGGAGGACGGTCTCACTTTGAACTCGTAGCCTTGGCCCCAGCGGAGGCCCCCGAGCTCTGCGCTGGGCCGGCCGGCCAGCGCGGCCTCCGTCCAGGGGGCTCCCTGGCCCCCAGGGGCAGCCTGGGTCCTGAACAGGGCCGTGTAGGACTGCGCCGGCGCAGCGGGGCCGCTCACCTGGGGAGGACAAGGGGTGGCAGGGCTCGGGCTCCCCTGAGCGGCCCTGCCAGAGCCGTGGCTGGCTCCGCCCCAGGGCCCTGGGCCTCACCTTCCAGCTGAGCCGCACCGCAGGCCCGGGCTCGGTGCCCTTCGAAGCGCCCGGGTCTAGCAGGGTCACGTTTTCCAGCTGGATGCGCACAGCCAGCAGCTCCAGGGGCGGCTTGTCGTCCGGAGGCTCTGTGCGGGGCGCAGGCTGGCGTGAGCCCCCGGGCCGGAGGGAAGAAACTGAAGAGTGGAACACCTCTCCGCCACGGAGGAGCCAGCACTCGCAGAAGGCGCAGGTCAAGAGCACGCCCGCGTCTGTTCTTGGGTGGGGGACTCACCCCGAAATGGGGTCCCCACGACTCTGACCCAGATCCCGGGTTGAGCCCCCGCATCCTCCGACCGCATCCCACACCAGAGCGCACCACCCTGGCTGGCACCCGCCACCTTGGCCCTGACCGCAGGTGCCCGCCCTGCCTTACCCTGGACGGACACCCGGGCGGCCCGGCTCTCGCGTCGCCCTGCGCTGTTGGTGGCCACACACATGTAGGTGCCCGCGTCACTCTTCTCGGCGCTTGACATCAGCAGGGAGCCTCGGGACACCTGTCAGGACAGGTGCCTTGTGAAGTGTCCCCGGTGGGGAGGCAGGCCTAAGGCCTCGTGGCTGCCCAGCCTCAAAATCTGCAGGGGCTGTGGGGCTGCGGGCGGCTCAGTCCCTTGCGTGTGCAGAGGCCGAAGTCTGGGAAGGGGCTCCACTCACCGAGTGCCGCCCTGGCTGCAGGGCCAGGGGCTTCCCATCCTTCCACCAAGAGACAGCGGGCTCTGGGTGGCCCCAGGGAGGCCCGCACTGCAGCGTCACCGGCTCGCCCACTGTGGCTGCCGTGTCCCGGGGCTGGACCTGGAAGTCCTCCCGAAGGACTGTGGGAAGGATGGACGGTCGGCAGGGAATGGTCCCCAGTCCTCCCACCCAGGTTCCACCTCGGCACCGCCACCCGCTCGGCCTTGCCTACCTTTTCGAACGACCTTGTGCTCACGCGCCAGGGCCCCGCCTCCCCCAGGTCGCCCACCCAGGACTGTCCCCAGCCCGCAGCGTTCCTCGCCCAAGCCTCCCCGCCAGGCCTCACCAGCCACGGAGAGCCGTGCGCCCCGGCTGACCGCTGTGCCCAGCCGGTTGCTGGCCTCACAGGTGTAGACGCCCAGGTCCGTGGAGCGGGCCTGTTCACCGTGGGCACGCCCCTGGGGAGGGGGACGCAGCAGCAGGAGGGTTCCGTCAGGCAGGAGGTGGTGAACGTCCGGGGGGCCCATGCTCAGGGGGTGCCCGTCCAGCAGCCAGCGGATAGTGGGCGGTGGCTGGCCAGAGGCCCGGCACTTCATCCTGGCGGGGCCAGAGCCCTGGAACAGTTGGTCCTCGGGATGGACCAGGATCTGGGGTGGGAAGTCCTGGGCCATGCCTCCTGGGAGAGAAAACGAGGTGAAGCCCGGTCTGACTACCAGAAGGGCTCCCAAACGCCAGCACGCCTCCTCTTGTCTGAAGATGAATTCCTGAATAGCACACCGGGGAGGTGAGGGCCATCTGGTTGCGGCATCTGTCACCCCACTGATGGCCAGAGCTGATTCGGCTCCTCTGCCCGGCTCGGCGGGTGTCGCCTCCCTCCCTCACCACTCCACGTGTGTCCCTCCGGAAGCTACCAGCGTGGTTGAGGACGACCACCATCCCCAAGAAAGAAGGACCTGTCTCTGGTCAAGGGTATGCGGATAGCTGTGTTGCCCGGATAGAACCTCCCAGAATGCTGGGAGGGAGGGGAGCAGGCCATCAGGCACGCATGGCTCTATGTGAGGGCCGCAGAGCCCTCAGTCTGTCTGTCTGTGTGTCTGTCTGGCACTCAGTATCACCACCATCATCGTCACCATCGTCTCTGCTACCCCCACTGCAAAAGGGGAACAGAGGAGCGAGGGCCCCCTTCCCCCACCCCCTCAACCTGGCCTCGGATCAGGGACGTGCAGGGGCCAGGAGTGGCGAGGGTCAGACTCACCGGTCAGGAGCAGCAGCAGGAGCGGGAGAGGCGGGGGTCCATGGGCCCCTGGGAGGCTCGCTCCCCCAGAGCCCATGGCTGCTCTGGGCCTCTGCCCGGGTCTGCAGCTCTCTGTCCTACTGCTCACCGCCGGCGGGAAGGAGGGGCGGGCGGGGTGGCCCGGGTTGTTTGTGACCGAGACTCTGCCCCAGGAGGGAAGCGGCTTTGAGGAAACCGACGCTTCCTGCCTTGGAGAACTGGGAGGAGACCAGAGGAGAGAGGCTCCACGGCCTTGACCCTTTAGTCATAACCTGACTCCCACCCCAAACCCAGTCTGAGATTTCTTAGAGGTACTCTTCACCCTAACCATAAGTCCACCAGTTTGGATCCTTTAACTCCAAGCCACTCTTGAACGACTGAATCCCAATCCCAGTTCCTTTGTTTCCAGGGGACACACCCATCCCCAGCCCACCCTCACTCCACACCCTGGAATGGAAAGGAAACCCAGAGGTGAAATCTCACAGCCCTGCTTTCTGAGGCTGAGGGTAGAGGAAAGAAGCCAAGAAGATCATTAGGTGTGTGGTGGGGCGAAGAGGGTCTCCTGTCCGTTTCCCAGGGAGAGGGGAGGTGGCAGGTCAGAATGCAGGGAGGATCAGACACTCCAGGACAGTCTGGAAAATGCCCTGGGCGGGCGTGCTCCCAGTCAGCCCAGAGGCAGATGAGATCAGCTTCTGGGAGCCCAGTTTCCTTATTTGTAAAGTGGGAATAACAACAATAACAGCAACAATAATCCTTCCTACCTTGAGAGCTGGAGTAAGAGAGGAGAGGAGTATAAAATCACTGAGTACAGTGCCCAGTGCCTGAGAACTGATCAGCAATGCTTAACCAGTATTGTGATTTATTTTATGTCCATTCCACCTCTGAAACAATTTGAGCATCTTTCGCAGGGATATTTTTCAGGCCCTGGAAAGGTGGCTAGAGTAAATGACCTTTAGGAGTTTTTCCAGCCCTGGGACTTTCCTGGGGTTCCAGTGGATGAGGACCCACCTTCCAATGCAGGGGGCGAGGATTTGATCCGTGGTTGGGAAACTAAGGTCCCATATGCCCTGCTGCGCAAGGTCGGCAGGAGCAGCAGGAGCGGGAGGCGGGGTCCATGGGCCCCTGGGAGGCTCGCTCCCCAGAGCCCATGGCTGCTCTGGGCCTCCCGGGTCTGCAGCTCTCTGTCCTACTGCTCACCGCCGGCGGGAAGGAGGGGCGGGCGGGTGGCCGGTTGTTTGTGACCGAGACTCTGCCCCAGGAGGGAAGCGGCTTTGAGGAAACCGACGCTTCCTGCCTTGGAGAACTGGGAGGAGACCAGAGGAGAGAGGCTCCACGGCCTTGACCCTTTAGTCATAACCTGACTCCCACCCCAAACCCAGTCTGAGATTTCTTAGAGGTACTCTTCACCCTAACCATAAGTCCACCAGTTTGGATCCTTTAACTCCAAGCCACTCTTGAACGACTGAATCCCAATCCCAGTTCCTTTGTTTCCAGGGGACACACCCATCCCCAGCCCACCCTCACTCCACACCCTGGAATGGAAAGGAAACCCAGAGGTGAAATCTCACAGCCCTGCTTTCTGAGGCTGAGGGTAGAGGAAAGAAGCCAAGAAGATCATTAGGTGTGTGGTGGGGCGAAGAGGGTCTCCTGTCCGTTTCCCAGGGAGAGGGGAGGTGGCAGGTCAGAATGCAGGGAGGATCAGACACTCCAGGACAGTCTGGAAAATGCCCTGGGCGGGCGTGCTCCCAGTCAGCCCAGAGGCAGATGAGATCAGCTTCTGGGAGCCCAGTTTCCTTATTTGTAAAGTGGGAATAACAACAATAACAGCAACAATAATCCTTCCTACCTTGAGAGCTGGAGTAAGAGAGGAGAGGAGTATAAAATCACTGAGTACAGTGCCCAGTGCCTGAGAACTGATCAGCAATGCTTAACCAGTATTGTGATTTATTTTTATGTCCATTCCACCTCTGAAACAATTTGAGCATCTTTCGCAGGGATATTTTTCAGGCCCTGGAAAGGTGGCTAGAGTAAATGACCTTTAGGAGTTTTTCCAGCCCTGGGACTTTCCTGGGGTTCCAGTGGATGAGGACCCACCTTCCAATGCAGGGGGCGAGGATTTGATCCGTGGTTGGGAAACTAAGGTCCCATATGCCCTGCTGCGCAAGGTAAAAAAAAAAAAAAGAACAAAAATAAGGAGTTTTTCCAGCCCTGAAAGACTGTGCTTACAGCAGATCTGTAGCTTCGGAGCCTGCAATGTCAGTGTTCACTCTGCTTCTCTCTACCCCCCACTCAGAGAGACACTGCGCCCCTCTCAGAGCCCAGCTCCTGTTTACAGGTCTCTTCCTTCCAAATCTGGAATCTCAGACATTTCCTGGATCTGTTCCCGGAAGACCGAGGCCAGGCTCTGGGGGCTCAGCGGAAGAATGTCCAGCCTTTGTTCCCCATTGTTCCCAGCCAGCTCCTTCGTGGGGCCCCTAACCCAGCCGACTCCCTCCCTTCCTCTTCCCTCCCAGCCCTGGCCCTCAGAGCTTAATTTTATTTTTTTTTTAAACATTTATTTATTTATTTATTTATTTATCTTTTAGGGGGTGGGGAGGGGGGGTGCGGGTGGGCCGCCTCTATTGGTCTTTCATTTGTCTGTTTTTCATCCATCTTTGCTCTCTGGCCCATGTGGGCCTCCCACTGCGGTGGCCTCTGTTGTCGCAGAGCACCGGCTCTGGGCACATGCGCTCCAGAGCTCCAGCTCGGTAACTGGACACATGGGTCCAGCCGCTCCACGGCACGTGGGATCTTCCCAGGCCAGGGATCGAACTGGCGCCCCTTGCACTGCAAGGCAGTGTCCTTACCCACTGGGCCACCAGGGAAGCCCCTTCAGAGCTTATTAAGAGGAATGCCTCCTTCAGGCCTTCTTCTCACCTCAAGTGCATACCAAGTCTGATTAAGGCAATCAGAGCAAGAGAACATTGTGGTGTCTACAGACTGGGCATTTCCAAGGGCAAAGAATAGACTGAGTGAAAGTAGCAAAGTGTCAGAAGAATTGGCATTGGGGTCAAAGAATAGTTTGGTATTTCAGAAGTGGGGGAGCCAAAGGCAGTGATGAACTCCATGGCGTGTGCCTAGGCCTATGAACGCCAGACAGCGCTGAGTAGAATTCAGAGGTCAAGGGTCTGTGGAGCCAGAAGGATGAAGGGGGTATTCACGTGGACGATGAAGTCAGCCCAGGATGAACAAGAAGGGATGGATTTACTGCACATCCAGCCAAGATGGGATTTCCCAGGCCCAGAGTCCCATCCCCCCCCCCCAAAACTGTCTGACTCTGTGAGTGCCTGCCCCCCAGGAATACTGGGGTTAGCAATCCTCTCTAGTCTCTTTGGACTGGGCAGACTAAGCAAGTTTTTTGCTAATGCTTTAATGGCAGCTTGATTTGACTCAAATCTCCACAATCCAGAAAGATGGTAAACGTTTCTCTTGGGGAGAAAATGAGGGCAAATCTCAAAGCAGTTCAGATTCATGACTAGGTGGTCCTCAGATGGGTAGGAACTGGCCAGAAACCGAGCGAGGAGACCTCCAGTGCTGTTTTGCAGGAATGGAGGCCAGGAGAGTCAGCACGCCTCTGTCCATTCCCAGACTCTGCAGACCCCAATGCCAAGAACCGATGCAGAGTGCAGGGCTTCGCGAAGTGAGGGCCAAGGGGACTTCCTAACAATGAGGTGCGTCTGGATAGCTCTCAGATGCCTCAGTGCTCATTTCCAGCAACCTGGCCCCGGGGCATCCTGATTGTCTCATTTTTACTCATTAAGGAAGAGCCGTCTGGGTGAGTCATAGGAATGGTCGGTGGAGCTGCCTTCAGCTACTTCTAGGAGGCGCTTCTCTGGGCCCCTGGGGATTGTGCCGGCCAGTGACTCCTTTAAATAGTATCTTCCTTCACCCCCTGGTCTCAAGAGTTTTGTGTTTTTGTAACTCTTTCGTGGCTTGTAAGAGGGAAGAGAGAGGAGAGAGATTCGGTGTTCTTTTTAAGGACCCCCGCCTCCCCAGGACATTTTTTTCTACCTTCAGTTCCTGGCTTCTCTGACTTTTCTGTTTTCTGAAAATGCAGCCAGGACTGCTGCTGGCCAAGCTGGTGCAGTAAATAGACTGAGTGAAAGTAGCAAAGTGTCAGAAGAATTGGCATTGGGGTCAAAGAATAGTTTGGTATTTCAGAAGTGGGGGAGCCAAAGGCAGTGATGAACTCCATGGCGTGTGCCTAGGCCTATGAACGCCAGACAGCGCTGAGTAGAATTCAGAGGTCAAGGGTCTGTGGAGCCAGAAGGATGAAGGGGGTATTCACGTGACGATGAAGTCAGCCCAGGATGAACAAGAAGGGATGGATTTACTGCACATCCAGCCAAGATGGGATTTCCCAGGCCCAGAGTCCCATCCCCCCCCCCAAAACTGTCTGACTCTGTGAGTGCCTGCCCCCCAGGAATACTGGGGTTAGCAATCCTCTCTAGTCTCTTTGGACTGGGCAGACTAAGCAAGTTTTTTGCTAATGCTTTAATGGCAGCTTGATTTGACTCAAATCTCCACAATCCAGAAAGATGGTAAACGTTTCTCTTGGGGAGAAAATGAGGGCAAATCTCAAAGCAGTTCAGATTCATGACTAGGTGGTCCTCAGATGGGTAGGAACTGGCCAGAAACCGAGCGAGGAGACCTCCAGTGCTGTTTTGCAGGAATGGAGGCCAGGAGAGTCAGCACGCCTCTGTCCATTCCCAGACTCTGCAGACCCCAATGCCAAGAACCGATGCAGAGTGCAGGGCTTCGCGAAGTGAGGGCCAAGGGGACTTCCTAACAATGAGGTGCGTCTGGATAGCTCTCAGATGCCTCAGTGCTCATTTCCAGCAACCTGGCCCCGGGGCATCCTGATTGTCTCATTTTTACTCATTAAGGAAGAGCCGTCTGGGTGAGTCATAGGAATGGTCGGTGGAGCTGCCTTCAGCTACTTCTAGGAGGCGCTTCTCTGGGCCCCTGGGGATTGTGCCGGCCAGTGACTCCTTTAAATAGTATCTTCCTTCACCCCCTGGTCTCAAGAGTTTTGTGTTTTTGTAACTCTTTCGTGGCTTGTAAGAGGGAAGAGAGAGGAGAGAGATTCGGTGTTCTTTTTAAGGACCCCCGCCTCCCCAGGACATTTTTTTCTACCTTCAGTTCCTGGCTTCTCTGACTTTTTCTGTTTTCTGAAAATGCAGCCAGGACTGCTGCTGGCCAAGCTGGTGCAGTAAATGATACTAATTCAGGTGGGATTTGATTCTTCTTACCGGCAGAGGGACCTTGAATAAGTCAAATAACTTCTCCGAGCTCCACTTGCTTCGTCTGTAAAATGTCCGTATGAGGTCTGAGGATAGTGGATGTGAAAATGCTGTGGGAGCACTAGGCGTGTGTTAATCAGCCCTGGAGTGCTCTGGAAAGGGTATAACCCCTCACTGACCAACAGAGCCACAGCCACCCAGGACACTCTCTTGGGCTTTG
Organism: Tragulus kanchil; assembly: GCA_022376925.1. Lineage (NCBI taxonomy): Eukaryota > Metazoa > Chordata > Mammalia > Artiodactyla > Tragulidae > Tragulus > Tragulus kanchil. Next base: position 154,134,235 of record JAIOJX010000006.1, read on the forward strand.
AGATCCTACTCTTTCTTGTCTTCTTACTTTTGTTTTGCTTTCTTTTCTTTCCCTCTTTATTTGAGTTTGGTCCCAATCTCCAAATTCTCCTGTTTGTTCCAAGATGCCAATAGCTGGAGGGAAATTGAGACGCAAGCAGAAACAGGAATGATCTCCTCTTAGCTAAAAGGGAAGTTGCCCTGACATCACTTCACTGGCTCAGCTTTTGTAATTCCTGGGCAGCGAGGTCATGGGCCATTTCAGGGTTCATGTGGAAATCACGTCTATGTTACTCTTGACAGCACAGCTTCTTGGTTTCCTCAGCACCAAAATCTGTGAGTCACACTAAACCAAACATTAGAGACTGGACCAAGTGGACATCTCCAAGGCTGTTGGCATCATGGTTTGTTCACATATCCAAGAAGAAAAAGAGACCAATGACTGTACTTTGTGTTCTGCATGTCAGTGTCCCTCCAGGCAGAGAAAACACCAGGAACACACCTGTTGCTAACGTATTGGGTTTCTTACGCCTTGCAGCTTAGGGGTGTGTGCACCATCGGTTGCCTCAGTAACAAGGTGTGTGCCCAGTCTGACTCTTAAAACCCCATGCACTGTAGCCCACCAGGCTGCCTTGTCCACAGTATTCCTCAGGCAAGAGTAATGGAGTGGGTTGCCATTTCCTTCTCCAGGGGATCTTCCCAACGCAGGGGGCAAATCTGCATCTTCTGCATTGGCAGGTGGATTCTTTCCCACTGACCCACCTGGGTAGGTCTAGTAAGAAGGTGTTAGAACCTATTATAAGATTTGGGCTTTGATTGGGTAACAGGAAGCAAAGCTTTGGTCTAAATGGGTTGCTGTCCAGGAATCAGGGACAATTCTATGATTCTTTGCAGAATGGTGTCTTTGATAATTTCCTTACTATGTGGTGTATCAATGTTTTTTTTTTTGGTGCTTCGTCTGAAAACTATGAGGTCTGAGGATAGTGGATGTGAAAATGCTGTGGGAGCACTAGGCGTGTGTTAATCAGCCCTGGAGTGCTCTGGAAAGGGTATAACCCCTCACTGACCAACAGAGCCACAGCCACCCAGGACACTCTCTTGGGCTTTGAGATCCTACTCTTTCTTGTCTTCTTACTTTTGTTTTGCTTTCTTTTCTTTCCCTCTTTATTTGAGTTTGGTCCCAATCTCCAAATTCTCCTGTTTGTTCCAAGATGCCAATAGCTGGAGGGAAATTGAGACGCAAGCAGAAACAGGAATGATCTCCTCTTAGCTAAAAGGGAAGTTGCCCTGACATCACTTCACTGGCTCAGCTTTTGTAATTCCTGGGCAGCGAGGTCATGGGCCATTTCAGGGTTCATGTGGAAATCACGTCTATGTTACTCTTGACAGCACAGCTTCTTGGTTTCCTCAGCACCAAAATCTGTGAGTCACACTAAACCAAACATTAGAGACTGGACCAAGTGGACATCTCCAAGGCTGTTGGCATCATGGTTTGTTCACATATCCAAGAAGAAAAAGAGACCAATGACTGTACTTTGTGTTCTGCATGTCAGTGTCCCTCCAGGCAGAGAAAACACCAGGAACACACCTGTTGCTAACGTATTGGGTTTCTTACGCCTTGCAGCTTAGGGGTGTGTGCACCATCGGTTGCCTCAGTAACAAGGTGTGTGCCCAGTCTGACTCTTAAAACCCCATGCACTGTAGCCCACCAGGCTGCCTTGTCCACAGTATTCCTCAGGCAAGAGTAATGGAGTGGGTTGCCATTTCCTTCTCCAGGGGATCTTCCCAACGCAGGGGGCAAATCTGCATCTTCTGCATTGGCAGGTGGATTCTTTCCCACTGACCCACCTGGGTAGGTCTAGTAAGAAGGTGTTAGAACCTATTATAAGATTTGGGCTTTGATTGGGTAACAGGAAGCAAAGCTTTGGTCTAAATGGGTTGCTGTCCAGGAATCAGGGACAATTCTATGATTCTTTGCAGAATGGTGTCTTTGATAATTTCCTTACTATGTGGTGTATCAAGTGGTTCTTTTTCTTCCTTTTCTATTATAAATGGTACTGCTCTGAATCTTTATTCTGTATATCTCCTAGTATAATTAAGATGTTCTTTAAGGAATACATAAACCTAATAGTCAAATTTCTTAGTCTTAGGGCATACAAATTTGAATTTCAGATGCTAATGACAAATTGTTTACCAAATTAATTTGGAATGTCCTTAAAGCCACATCTTCAAAACAGTTGGTGCATTTCTTAGTTTTTGACAATATAGTATGCAAAATTTTATTTTATTGTTATAATAATTTGCATTTGCTTGAGTAGATAATGAAACTGAGCATCTTTTCAAGTGTTATTCACCATTTGTGTTTTTCATCTGGGAAGTATTTATTTCTATTGATTGCTCATTTTTCTGTTCTTATTGTCTTCTTCTCAATCACCTTCAGGAACTTTTACATAATCTGGAAAATAATTCTCTGTGAATTAGAGATGTTGCAAGAACAGATTTGGTTTCATGTTTTCTCTTTCCTTATGATGTGACAGATGTTCTTAACTTTGCCATAGATCTATTTATTAAGGTATTTATATTTAGTACATTTTTTCTACTTTTGAAGAAAATTTTCTCTACACTAAAGTAAGAAAACATTATCGCGTCTTCTTCTAGAAGTATATACGTTTTACGTCTTTGTCTTTGATGCATCATGAATTGGCTATTTTTTATGGCTCCAGGGTGGGATACACTGTTCTATTTTCCAAGTGGTAATGAATTATCCCAGCATGGCTTACTGCTTGTCCTTGGGACCTGCAATTATTCCTTGATCACGCATCAAATACCCATATATATATAGGTTATTTCATTGGTCTGTTTGCCTAATCCTGCAGAAACACCATGCTATTTCAGTCACTAGAGCTGCTTAATATTTTTCCATCTGTAGATGAGTCCTCCCTTCTTACTTTTCAGCAGTGTCTTGGGTATCCTTGCACTTTCAGTGTCAAGTCCTTGAAAACTTTACAGAGTTGAACCTGAATGCATAGGAAAAACTGACATTGTATAACACTGTCTTTCTATTGATCAACTTGTACACCTGTTCATTTAGTTGAGTCTTCTTTATTTTAAAAATCATTATTATTTTTTAAAATTTTGGCCTCTTTTATTGTTTTTTAAATTTATTTATTTTCATCCATCTTTATTCTTTGGCCTGTGTGGGCCTCCCATTGCAGTGGCCTCTCTGCTTGCAGAGCACCAGCTCTGGGCGCATGTGCTCCAGAGCACTGGCTCACAACTGCACACACTGGTCTAGCCACTCCATGGCATGTGGGATCCTCCCAGGCCAGGGCTTGAACCAGTGCCCCTTGCACTGCAAGGCAGACTCTCTACCCACTGGACCACCAGGGAAGCCCTATTTTTAAAGTTATTTTTAAAAATATGTGTTTATTTGACTGCATCAGATCTTTGTTGTAGCACGTGGAATCTTTTGTTGCCACGCTTGGACTCTCGAGTTGCAGGACCAGCTTAGTGGCTCCATTGCTTGTGGGATCTTATCGTCTGAGCCACAAGAGAAGCTTGTTTGAGGGATCTTAGTTCTTTAACCAGGGACTGAACCTGCGTCCCTGCACTGAGAGGTGGATTCTTAACCACTGAACCACCAGGGAAGTCCCTACTTGGCTTTTCCTTAATATCTTTCAATAAAGCTTCATAAGTTGCTCTATATAGATATTAAATATATTTTGTTTGATGTATTCTTAGCCAAACTGTTAGACCTCTTGTTGAGATTATTAGCAAAGAAAGATGCAAGACTCTCTACCAGCCTGTATGCTTGTGCCTTTGCAATGCTGGTTGTCCCTCCCATAAGGCCCTCCCCAACCCCTTGGAGCTGGCCTGATCTTGTGAGTTGCTTTGACCAACAGAATACAGTGAAGTCACATATGGAGCTTTTAAGTCTGAGCCTCAAGAGGTCTTGCAGCGTCTACTCTAGAAACATTGCCCTGAGACTACCATGTGAAGTAGCTCAATTTGCTCCTATAGATTAGAAATGAGGTTTTGTAGCTGATTCCCTCAACCTACAAGCCAACAGGGAGCATCCATCACCAGACATGTGAGTGAGGCCGTCTTAGGCTCCGGCTACAGTTCCAGATACTAGATGATTCAGTCACACAGCTTACATGAGTTGAATCCTTGATTATGCATTACGAGAAAAAAAACTGACATTGTATAACACTGTCTTTCTATTGATCAACTTGTACACCTGTTCATTTAGTTGAGTCTTCTTTATTTTAAAAATCATTATTATTTTTTAAAATTTTGGCCTCTTTTATTGTTTTTTAAATTTATTTATTTTCATCCATCTTTATTCTTTGGCCTGTGTGGGCCTCCCATTGCAGTGGCCTCTCTGCTTGCAGAGCACCAGCTCTGGGCGCATGTGCTCCAGAGCACTGGCTCACAACTGCACACACTGGTCTAGCCACTCCATGGCATGTGGGATCCTCCCAGGCCAGGGCTTGAACCAGTGCCCCTTGCACTGCAAGGCAGACTCTCTACCCACTGGACCACCAGGGAAGCCCTATTTTTAAAGTTATTTTTAAAAATATGTGTTTATTTGACTGCATCAGATCTTTGTTGTAGCACGTGGAATCTTTTGTTGCCACGCTTGGACTCTCGAGTTGCAGGACCAGCTTAGTGGCTCCATTGCTTGTGGGATCTTATCGTCTGAGCCACAAGAGAAGCTTGTTTGAGGGATCTTAGTTCTTTAACCAGGGACTGAACCTGCGTCCCTGCACTGAGAGGTGGATTCTTAACCACTGAACCACCAGGGAAGTCCCTACTTGGCTTTTCCTTAATATCTTTCAATAAAGCTTCATAAGTTGCTCTATATAGATATTAAATATATTTTGTTTGATGTATTCTTAGCCAAACTGTTAGACCTCTTGTTGAGATTATTAGCAAAGAAAGATGCAAGACTCTCTACCAGCCTGTATGCTTGTGCCTTTGCAATGCTGGTTGTCCCTCCCATAAGGCCCTCCCCAACCCCTTGGAGCTGGCCTGATCTTGTGAGTTGCTTTGACCAACAGAATACAGTGAAGTCACATATGGAGCTTTTAAGTCTGAGCCTCAAGAGGTCTTGCAGCGTCTACTCTAGAAACATTGCCCTGAGACTACCATGTGAAGTAGCTCAATTTGCTCCTATAGATTAGAAATGAGGTTTTGTAGCTGATTCCCTCAACCTACAAGCCAACAGGGAGCATCCATCACCAGACATGTGAGTGAGGCCGTCTTAGGCTCCGGCTACAGTTCCAGATACTAGATGATTCAGTCACACAGATGACCTCATGCAGCACCAACGAGTGAACTGCCTAGCGCTACAGCCCTGCTCACTGACACAAAGAACTGGGCTAGAATGAAGTGATTATTCTTTTAGGCCCTTCAGGGTTAGGGTGGCTTGCTACAGAGCAATAAAGAAATGAGATATTTTGTGCCATTTGTCTAATAGTTTGTAGATTCCTTTGAAATTTCTATATAGAAAATTATATAATCAAATGAATTTTCTGTTTTTTAAATTTCTCATCTTTATATGTTTTGGTTCCTTTTTTTTGTTTTACCAGCACAATGTTGAATACGAGAAGGGATTGCAGGTATCTTTGCTTAACCTCTTCCTTTTAAAAGGAATACATCTAATGTTTCACAATTAAGAATAAGGTTTTCTGTTGTTGTTGTTGTTGTTGTTTTAATTTTATTTATATATTGGAGGGGGTGGGTTGGGGAGGGAGGGGGTGGGCGGGCCACTTCTGGTCTTTCATTTATCTATTTTTCATCCGTCTTTGTTCTTTGGCCCATGTGGGCCTCCCATCGCGGTGGCCTCTGTCGTCACAGAGCACCGGCTCTGGGCGCATGCGCTCCAGAGCCCCGGCTCGGTAATTGGACACATCGGTCCAGCTGATCCGCGGCACGTGGGATCTTCCCAAGCCAGGGATCGAACCGGCGCCCCTTGCACTGCAAGGCGGTGTCCCTACCCACTGGACCACCAGGGAAGCCCCTGCTGTTGGTTTTTGTAGGTATTACTGATCAGGTTTTAAAAGCTTTTTATTTCCAATTTGGGAAAGTTAAATATATTGCCTCTTACATCTGTTAACTTTCATTCATGGTGATTTGTTTCCTTCTGATGCTATCTCTCAGCATCTAGCGCAGGGAATGGTCCATGGTCCATGATAATATGTTTGCTGAATAAAAGAAAGAACACCAGAATGCATGAATGGTGAGTGAGTGATGATTTTGGAATGAACAATTTGGGATTTCCAGAGACAGTGAAGGATGGTAAAGGACGATGAGAAGAAAAGGGAAAAGGGAAATGACTGGTATTTTTAGGCTGTTTGTTCTCCTGATTAAGTGGAATAAAGTTGTCACTTCATTTCATCAAAAGTTTATTGAGCATCCAGTATGTGCTAGGCACTCTGCTAGATGCCAGTAATACAAAGATGAAGATCAAAACCAAACCAAGCTCAAACCACCTCCTTGCTCTCCCCTCCCCCCATTTAAGGCAGATTTATTTGGCTTGAGCCTGGGAAGCCAGCCCCACACGGATGCGGCGCCGGAGTGCAGCTCGCCCTCATCTCGCCTCAGTCTTCACCCCTGCCTCCCCCCAGCCAGCCTGACCAGCATGAGCCCTCTCCACCTCCCGCATCTCCCACCTGCCTGAGCAACCTTCCCGAATGCACTATCTCCTTCTAGATGAGGCCCCGGGGAGGTGAGGGGAGCCGTTCTGAGGTGAGGAAGCCTGGAGCAGTGTGCAGGGGCAGAGGGCGGGGTGGGCCCGAAGCTCAGGGAAGGGAGACGGGGGCGCTCTAGAAACGCTGCCGCCCTTGGGGCTGGGACCAAACGTGCCCCGTGTGTGGCATGCTGGGAAAGGGGGCATTGAGAGTTGTCTGTGGGCTGGAGCAGATTACCAGCTGGAGCTCAGGAAGTTGAGCAGGGACCAGGGACGCACTGGTGGCATCGGGGAGGAGGTCAGAACACACAGAGGGGCTTCTTCTCTTTCATCATTCTAATCGCCCTCTCTCTTCCCAAGGTAGATTATTGTCTTTCCTCCAAACTGTGCAAGACGTGGCGGCACGGGCGTGAGGTGCACGGTGGACCCTCCTCTCTGCGGTCTGTGTGATTACGGAGCCTGCCCTGTCCTGTCTCCAGGGACCCGAGCATCTGAGAGCAGGGCAGGCGGGAGGCCAGAGACCAAGGGTTTCATCAGGTCTCCAAGACACAGGGGCAGCCATGAGCCTCCTCCTCCCGGCACCGTTTCTGAAGAGAGTGGAACTCCATCCTCTTACAGACAGAGGAAGCGGGAAAACGTGTCTGGGGGACGATGATTGTTGGAAAGGCTTGTATTATACAAAGCCAGGGAGAAGCGGCAGGTATGAGGGGTCAAAGGACAAACTGTCACCTGATAGCTTCTGGGCCCAGGGATGAGTGAGAAGCCCCTTCACGGGGGAGGAGAGACGGAAAGAAAGCTGGGCTGGACACTGAGGAGGAGTCAGTGTGGGAAGCTTCACTCCTTTGCTCTCGGAATGTACTGGAGCTTGTCTCTCCCGGCTGGTAGGCACTCTGCTAGATGCCAGTAATACAAAGATTCCAAAATTTGCTCTCCCCCCATTTAAGGCAGATTTATTTGGCTTGAGCCTGGGAAGCCAGCCCCACACGGATGCGGCGCCGGAGTGCAGCTCGCCCTCATCTCGCCTCAGTCTTCACCCCTGCCTCCCCCCAGCCAGCCTGACCAGCATGAGCCCTCTCCACCTCCCGCATCTCCCACCTGCCTGAGCAACCTTCCCGAATGCACTATCTCCTTCTAGATGAGGCCCCGGGGAGGTGAGGGGAGCCGTTCTGAGGTGAGGAAGCCTGGAGCAGTGTGCAGGGGCAGAGGGCGGGGTGGGCCCGAAGCTCAGGGAAGGGAGACGGGGGCGCTCTAGAAACGCTGCCGCCCTTGGGGCTGGGACCAAACGTGCCCCGTGTGTGGCATGCTGGGAAAGGGGGCATTGAGAGTTGTCTGTGGGCTGGAGCAGATTACCAGCTGGAGCTCAGGAAGTTGAGCAGGGACCAGGGACGCACTGGTGGCATCGGGGAGGAGGTCAGAACACACAGAGGGGCTTCTTCTCTTTCATCATTCTAATCGCCCTCTCTCTTCCCAAGGTAGATTATTGTCTTTCCTCCAAACTGTGCAAGACGTGGCGGCACGTTCGTGAGGTGCAGTGGACCCTCCTCTCTGCGGTCTGTGTGATTACGGAGCCTGCCCTGTCCTGTCTCCAGGGACCCGAGCATCTGAGAGCAGGGCAGGCGGGAGGCCAGAGACCAAGGGTTTCATCAGGTCTCCAAGACACAGGGGCAGCCATGAGCCTCCTCCTCCCGGCACCGTTTCTGAAGAGAGTGGAACTCCATCCTCTTACAGACAGAGGAAGCGGGAAAACGTGTCTGGGGGACGATGATTGTTGGAAAGGCTTGTATTATACAAAGCCAGGGAGAAGCGGCAGGTATGAGGGGTCAAAGGACAAACTGTCACCTGATAGCTTCTGGGCCCAGGGATGAGTGAGAAGCCCCTTCACGGGGGAGGAGAGACGGAAAGAAAGCTGGGCTGGACACTGAGGAGGAGTCAGTGTGGGAAGCTTCACTCCTTTGCTCTCGGAATGTACTGGAGCTTGTCTCTCCCCGGCTGGTAGGCACCCGGGTCCCAGATGCCTGAGAAGGGCCCCCAGAGGCCCTGCCTTCACTGATTCCCTGGATGCTCAGCCCTGCCCTTTAGATACCCAGGAGCGGGCATCTGGCTTCCCCTCTGTTTAGGATGGTTTTAAGTTTGAGGCAAGTGGCCTCTCTAATCTGGACCTGCGAAGTTCCCCAGGAACCAGGAGTTCGTTCAGGGAGAAGGAAGGTGGGTGGGAAGTAAGAACGTGCCCTAGGAAGGACACAGGGTAGTCACGGGGGGTGGGGGTGGTTAGGTTACCGATGTTAGTTTCCGTAAGCCCATCGGGGATTGGGCCGTGAATTTAATCATCTATATGGTCCTAAGAGGGCACAAACCGCACCCACCGAGAACACAGCCAGTGGTCCTGAAGCAAAACCCAACCCACTGCACAATCTGACCCGTCCTCCGCCGCCCCCGCCTCGCTCCCCTGACTCCAAATGTTCACAGTCGTCCAGCGCCTGACCCTCTGCCCCGCGGGGCCTCCCCTCGCCCCTCGCCCCTCGCCCCTCGCCCCTCGCCCCTCGCGGGCGGCAGCCCGGCTGCCCCGCCCTCCCCTGGACCGCGGGCCTCGGTGCGCGGGCGCCTCCCGGGGGGCTCCCCGAGAAGACTCAGGCGCTGATCTCCACCGGCCCTGCCTCGTCTTGCTCGCGGATCAGGTGCACGCCCGCAGTCCGCAGTGTGCGCGAGCGGCCGGGCGAGCTGGGGGCCCGGGGCGGCGACGAGTGCGTCCGGCCCGGGGCAGGGGAGCGCGCGGGGGAGCGCGGGTAGCGGCGGGCCCGAGGGCAGGGGATGGGCGCGGCGGGGACAGAGGCGGAAAACGTGTCTGGGGCGATGATTGTTGGAAAGGCTTGTATTATACAAAGCCAGGAGAAGCGGCAGGTATGAGGGGTCAAAGGACAAACTGTCACCTGATAGCTTCTGGGCCCAGGGATGAGTGAGAAGCCCCTTCACGGGGGAGGAGAGACGGAAAGAAAGCTGGGCTGGACACTGAGGAGGAGTCAGTGTGGGAAGCTTCACTCCTTTGCTCTCGGAATGTACTGGAGCTTGTCTCTCCCCGGCTGGTAGGCACCCGGGTCCCAGATGCCTGAGAAGGGCCCCCAGAGGCCCTGCCTTCACTGATTCCCTGGATGCTCAGCCCTGCCCTTTAGATACCCAGGAGCGGGCATCTGGCTTCCCCTCTGTTTAGGATGGTTTTAAGTTTGAGGCAAGTGGCCTCTCTAATCTGGACCTGCGAAGTTCCCCAGGAACCAGGAGTTCGTTCAGGGAGAAGGAAGGTGGGTGGGAAGTAAGAACGTGCCCTAGGAAGGACACAGGGTAGTCACGGGGGGTGGGGGTGGTTAGGTTACCGATGTTAGTTTCCGTAAGCCCATCGGGGATTGGGCCGTGAATTTAATCATCTATATGGTCCTAAGAGGGCACAAACCGCACCCACCGAGAACACAGCCAGTGGTCCTGAAGCAAAACCCAACCCACTGCACAATCTGACCCGTCCTCCGCCGCCCCCGCCTCGCTCCCCTGACTCCAAATGTTCACAGTCGTCCAGCGCCTGACCCTCTGCCCCGCGGGGCCTCCCCTCGCCCCTCGCCCCTCGCCCCTCGCCCCTCGCCCCTCGCGGGCGGCAGCCCGGCTGCCCCGCCCTCCCCTGGACCGCGGGCCTCGGTGCGCGGGCGCCTCCCGGGGGGCTCCCCGAGAAGACTCAGGCGCTGATCTCCACCGGCCCTGCCTCGTCTTGCTCGCGGATCAGGTGCACGCCCGCAGTCCGCAGTGTGCGCGAGCGGCCGGGCGAGCTGGGGGCCCGGGGCGGCGACGAGTGCGTCCGGCCCGGGGCAGGGGAGCGCGCGGGGGAGCGCGGGTAGCGGCGGGCCGAGCGGATGGGCAGCCCTGGCGATCGGCCCGGCACGGTCGGCGACACGGAGTAGCCGGGCGGGCCGGGCTCCGTCGCGCTTCGAGGCTCCGGAGCGGGGTTCTCCTCGGGCTCCGGGGAGTCCTGCAAGGACACAAGCCGCGAGCGGTCAGCGGACAGCCGACCGGGGCTGGGAGCGCGCTCGGCGTTCCGGGCGCGCAGGGCATCCCTAGGCCGCTGCAAACGCCAGTGTCTTGGAAGGCTGCAGATGTAGGTCTGGGTTTTCTGCAACACGGGACACTGAGCATGGCGCCTGGCACATAATAGGTGCTCAGTAAATGTTGAGATGAAATGTATTAAATCGAGTGCTTTGTCCTCTTACTCCCTGCTCTGCACCTGCCTCAGACGGTGTGGGACAGAACTGGTTTGGAATAGTTAGGAGATCACTGGGGCTTGGCTCCATGGACCTGGACCAAAGCCCAGATCTACCACGGATTTACTGGTTTGATTCTGGGCAAGTCATTTCACCCCTGTCAGCCTTATTTTTCTCATCTCTAAAATGGGGATGCCACAAATGTTTCTCAGGATTATTCTGAGTCCTAGAAAGCGATGTCAACACGGTAGGCCTGCTTCGCACCAGAACCTGCCGGGGGCCGATGGAATGTTTCCGGGGCATCCAGCCCGGAGCTGCTCACCTTGTCCTTCAGGATGTAGAGTGCCATGGGGTTCTTCCGCTCCTGCTCTCCACTTCGTGGAAGGGTATCTGCTGCACGGGACAGAGAGAGGGGGCGCTGGCCCAGGTACAGAACTCTTTCCTCCAGCCAGCACCTGCTCTCTGCGCTTCCCAGTGGCCGTCAGAGTCCCGCCACAACCGCCACCGAAGGCTCCGTTGTACCAGGGGTCCTACCTTGGCTGCTCCTCTCCCTGCTTTGCAGTCTTCGTGCGGCTGGTGGAGGAAGGGGCCCTGCAGAGCTGGCTTCCTTGTCGCCCAGTTCTGCCTTTTCCCAGCAGCCCACTGATCTGAGGGAAGATGGGACAGGTGAGGGGGCGGCTGGGAGCTCACCTTCTGGTTTCAGGCGGTCTTCATTCTGATCCATGTACTCCAGGGAGGTTTGCTTCTCCAGCTTCCTCTTCTTCCTGCAAATCAACCCAGAATCAGGTGAACAAAGCTGTTGAGTGTGAGCAGGACCAGTTCGGGGGGTATCTGATGGGCACGAATGAGGCTTGTAACAGGATAGCAGGTTGGGTGCGATGGGGACAGGCAGTAGTGCAGAGCTTTGGAGTATCTCCCATCTAGGCTTGCACCCTAAGTCTGTCCCTGGCGTTGTGACTGTGGGCACATCATTTAAACTCATCTGTCTCAGGTCAGTATCTGTTAACAGCTGATAATCACACTGAAAGGTAGCACACTAACCACAAACACAGTGCCTGGCTCACAGAAGGTGATGCACAAATGAAGCCATTATTCATAGTGCTGGGGGGCTTCCCTGGTGTGGCTAAGACTCTGCACTCTCAATGCAGGAGGCCTGGGTTCGATCCCTGGTCAGGGAACTAGTTCCCACATGCTGCAACTAAGACCTGCCGCAACCAAATAAATAAATAAAAATGTTTAAAAAATAGTGCTGGGGTCGTGAGCACAGGATGTGGTTTCCGTATATAATGCATGCGATGGTATGATGGATCTCCTGGGAAGAGCTTTGGGCCCTGGGAGGGAAAGAGACTAGAGGAGCTTCCCTGGTGGTCCAGTGGTTAAGAATTCACCTTGCAGTGCGGGGGACACCATTTCAATCCCTCGTCTGGGAACATCCCATGGGTCACAAGCCACCTAAGCCCGTGCACTGCAACAGCTGAGCCCGTGTGACCCACCTGCTGAAGCTGGTATACCTCTAGAGCCCACGCTGTGCAACAAGAGAAGCCACCACCATGAGAAACCCACCCACTAAAACTAGGGAGTACCCCCACTCATTACAACAAGAGAAAGCCCATGTGCAGCAGTGAATACCCAGCAAAGTCAAAAATAAATATAAATAAATACATAGTTTTTTTAAAAAGAGAGAGAGAAAGACTAAGGAAAGAACAGAACTCAGGGCAGGGGTGGGTGGAAAGATGTGGGTGCTCAAGGAGGGGAACCTGCAGAGTTACCCTGACTTTTTGGAGGGTTTCCAGCAGGCACAGACTGTCACCAAGGTCACAAGGAGGAAGATGCCACCTGTGGACAGGATGATGTAGAGGGAGCTTCTTCCTAGGGAGAGAGGGAAGCAGAGGGGTGAGAAAGACTTCGGAGTGGGCAGTGACCTGGGGAGGGACTAAGGAAGAGGAAAGCAGCCCCAGGAAGCCTCGCTGGCCAGCGGTGGACCCGGCCCAGAGCTCACTTCCCTCCTCTGGCTCTCCTCCAGGGAGACCTGGCCCGTCTCTGCCTCTCCGCCCCTCTCGTGGCACTCGGTCTGGGCTGTTCTCCACCTCTGCTGGGTCCTGCCTCTCAGGGTTTTGAGTCCCCTGAGAGGGCAGCGGGAGACTCACGGTACACGGTGATCTTGATGGGCGGGCTGCGGCCCTGGCTGATGGGGTTCTCCACCACACAGCTGTACAGGTCGTCGTCCTCCATGAGCACGCGGGCGATGGTGAGGACCTTTTGGTCCGGAGACAGGAGCATCCGGGAGTCGTTGAGGAGGGGCTTGCCATCCTTCAGCCAGGTGTAGCTGGGCTTGGTGCCGTTCTCATGGGAGCAGTTCAGGGTGAAGGCCTCGCTGAGCTCCAGCACCGTGGTCGATGCTACTAACACCTGCGGCCTTGAAATGGGCACTGAGCCCGGGGGTGGGGAAGCCAGTGAGCCAGGGGCCACAACGCATCTTCCGTCCCGTCTTAACTGCCTGCCTTCCCACTCAGTCTGTGCTCTTCAGAGGCTTCAGCTCTGTACCGCCATCCTTCCATCCAACCATCATCCATCCACTCACTTATGTGCCCAGTATTTGTCGAGCACCTAATGCGCACGGAGGGCACACTGCAGAACAAGACAGTCATGGTCCCTGCCCTTTAGGACTTACCCTTCCTTTCTCCTCATATACCTTTCTGAGATGTCTTAAGCTGGCCCAGTCTTGAAGATATTTTCCCTGGAACAAGCTTAGGTCCAAAAAGGCTCAAACACTGGCTCTATCACTTACTAGTTGGGTGAACTTGGGGAAGTTCACTTGCCCAGTGTGCCTCCATTTCCTCATCTTCAAGATGGAATCAATGATGTTAACTATCCCTAATTATGCTAAGAATTAAATGAGTCGATATAGGCAAAAGCGTACAGTCATTCCTGACACATAGTAAGCACCCTATACATGCTAGCTGTGGTCTGTCTGCCCATCTCTAAGGTCCCGTTGGTTTCCTCTCAGCTTCCGAGTGGCTCTTCTGTGGGTTTTCCTGGGTCTGCCTAGTGCACCGGGTGGACACTGACCCAGCCCCAGCCACTGCTGGCCCTCCCTCCCTGCTGGAGACTTTACCATCCACAGTGAGGTTGATGGTCTTCTCCCCGGTGAAGGTGTCGTCCGTGATGGAAATCTCCACCTCATAGGTGCCCTCGTCCGCCAGCTGCAGGTCGCTGAGAAGCAGGGAGCCGTTTTCAAAGAGGCGGATGCGGTCTCGATAGTCAGGCCGCAGGGTGCCGATGACCTCCGTGCCGATGGACTGAACCACGGTCACGGGCTTGTCCCGCTTCAGCTGCCACTTGACCACGGGCTTGTCGCTGCTGGTGCTGCTGTACTGGACGGAGAGCAGGGCGGCCTTCCCCACGGTGCCGTGGATCAGGCGCAGCGGGCTGGTGATGTTCACCCCTTCCAGGCGCTCTGCGAACGGAGGCCCGCGGGGGAGGGCGACGTCAGGCCCTGGCCCCTTCCCCCACTCCCGCCTCTGCGTCCTCCGGGTTCGCCATGCCTCACTCTTCTGGCCCTTTTGCTCCCTGTCAGTCCTTCCTTTTTTCCAAACCAGGAGGCAATAAAACTAAAAGGTTAGTTGTGGGAGACAGAAGCAGATTTAATTTAGTAAGCCCATTCAGTCCTTCTCGGGAACAAGTGCCTTGTTAGGTAGTGAGCTCATCGTCCTTGGGAGGAATTGAGAAAAGACCAATGGACTGTTCTTTCGCCTCTCTGTGCTTTAATTTCCTCCTCTGAATAATGAGGTTCCAGATGATCCACAACCTGACATTCTCTGACCCATCACCTGTCAAGAATTTTGTAATCATAAAATCTTCTACACTAATCTAATGATGAAAGCCACCATATTTATGAATATTATATACTTGTTATTGAGAGGAGTCTCAGCTGGGGAGAGTTAGAATGGACGAAATCAACTGTTTGTTTTCAAATTGTCTTATTAAAAGCGTTTTTGTTCCCATAAGATCTTATAATGACATTTAGTTCTAGATCACTTGGTTTGGTCAAAGAGGTGTGAGGACCAGAATCCTGTCCTTCTCTATAGCTTGGGGTGCTTCCAGGGAATCCCTGTGGCTCTGTGTGACAGACTGAAGTCTGGGTACATGATCCTTAAGATTTCTCCAGCTCTTAGTTTCTGTGATTATTTAGATGGGATTTCCTGCCTAGCAGATGCTAGGTCCAAGGCTTGGCTTGATTTAGAAACACAAGCTTTCAAACTTCCATGAATAGGCAAATAGGATTTGGTATGTGCGTGACTTGAAGTGGCTCTGAAAAAATTGTTGAGCTTCATTAAGGGCCAAGGTGGGCCCATCCACTGCCTGCCCCGGCTCCCCCGCTGACCTCAGAACCCAGTCTGGAGCAGTGGGATCAGCACATGAGCATGATATACAAGAGTCCCGCTGGCCTTTAGCAATCCCAAGCCCCCAGGTTTTCACTTCTTCCTTCCAGGAGGCTGGGCTGTGACAGTCCCAACCCCAAGGAAAAGTGGAATTGGGTTCCCCTCCTCCTTCTGACTTCTCTAACCCTCCCTTGAGCTTCCCCTGCGTCCACTCTCTCTAATCCCACACAAGGTCCTAGTAGTGTTTTGGGGATGTCTTTCCCTCTTCAAGTCTGCTCTTTCAACCAATTTGTTTCTTTATTTTTGCTGTATCATGCAGCACATGGGATCTTAGTTCTCTTATCAGGAATCAAACCAGGGTACTGTGCAGTGGAAGCAACAGAGTCCTACCCACTGGACCATCAGAGACATTCCTGTTTCTTCCAATTAAACTTGATTCTTCCAGGGACTTCCCAGTGGTCCAGTGGCTAAGATCTTGCACTCCCAATGCATGAGTTTGATTCTTGGTTGAGGAACTAGATCCCACATGCCAACTAAGACCTGGCACAGCCAAATAAATAAATTTTAAAAAATGAAAAATAAACTCAATTCTCCTGGATAAAACTATTGAAGAAGCTGCCGCACATGGACTGTCCTCAGCCTTACCCTCCTCTTGGTGGGTGCCTTTTAAGTGTATGTTAATAAGGCATGCCCACAAGTTGTAGGGCATGTTCAGAAATGGAGCAGTCTTTTTCAGAAACTGACAAAGAATATTTTTGCTGAGTGAACACTGTTTCCCAAAACCTAGCCAAAATTGGAGTTGATTTTAAGGTCAGGGTCCCACAGCTTTCAAGGGATACAGAAAACTAAGACAGGTGCCAAAGAGGACATAGAAGCAAGGAAATGGCTGATGGTGCAAATAAAAGGGACTAAAACTTTTCAGCCTTGAGAAGTGATTAACTTAATCATCGCCCTCAAGTCTCAGAGGCATCATGATGTGGAAAGTCTCCGTTCCCGCGAAATTGACCTCGCAGCAAAATGTCCCTGCCAGCTTAAATGGTCACACTGGATCAGGGAGGTGGCTCCTGTCAAGAAAGATTTTGACCTGCTGTGACACCAAGGAATGTCAAGCTTTAAAGTATAAAAATGTACCTACCAATAGCCTTGGGGACACTTTTTGGGGGGGACCCTTAATAGCCGTATTCTTAAAAGAAACCATCATCTACTCATTTTTTATGTGCTCCTTTTTGGCAGGCAAAGGTTTTCTTTTTCCAGCATTTCCCTTAATTAAATTCACCTTTGTGGCATATTAATGAGAGAGACTTCCCTGGTGGTCCAATGACCAAGACTCCATGCTCTCAATGCAGGGGTCCCAGGTTTGATCCCTGGTCAGGGAACTAGATCCCACATGCCACAATTAAGAGTTCACATGCAACTAAGAGTTCACATGTCACAGCTGAGAGTTTGCACGTGGTAACTAGAGATGCCACGTGCTGCAACTAAGACCTGGTGCAGCCAAATAAATAAATATATATTTTTAAAGGATCCATGAAATAATGAGAAACGTGTTACACCTAATCTACACACTCTGAAAGCATGAACTGTAGTTATGTCCTTTTTTTATCTAGAGGGCTTTTTGTTTTGTTTGGATCTGTCTCTACAGGAAGTCCCGCCTTCCCTTGGGCTAGCATAAATACCCTTATTTGGGCTTTCTCCAACTCTATTAGTTCTCTTTGGAGGGGTGGTGACTAGGACTGCATACAATAGCCCAAGGGCAGCACACAGCTCGGTTTTCTTTTTCTGTCTGGCCACACTCCACAGCCCGTGGGGCTTTAGTTTCCCAACCAGGAACTGAACGCACACCCCTGCGTTAGAAGGCGAAGTCTTCACAGGATAGCTGGGGAAGTCCCACACAGCACTGTTTTCTAAGAGCAAAAAATAGTGTTTTCTGCTTTTCACTTTTATTTTTATTCTTCTTAATGAATTTATAATAATGTTAAATGCTCTGAGTAAACACCCCTCCTCTGCCCCTACTGCAGAGTGGCTTCACTGTCGGAGTTATTGTGCTCTAGTACTCTCTTGCTACTTTGTTGAGGCCTACACAAGTGTGAACTCAGTTTAAATGCTCTAGGAACATAAAATAAAATCAGGAAACAGAAATTGTGCGTGAGAGATATGGGAAGAGTCACACTGGATCAGGGAGGTGGCTCCTGTCAAGAAAGATTTTGACCTGCTGTGACACCAAGGAATGTCAAGCTTTAAAGTATAAAAATGTACCTACCAATAGCCTTGGGGACACTTTTTGGGGGGGACCCTTAATAGCCGTATTCTTAAAAGAAACCATCATCTACTCATTTTTTATGTGCTCCTTTTTGGCAGGCAAAGGTTTTCTTTTTCCAGCATTTCCCTTAATTAAATTCACCTTTGTGGCATATTAATGAGAGAGACTTCCCTGGTGGTCCAATGACCAAGACTCCATGCTCTCAATGCAGGGGTCCCAGGTTTGATCCCTGGTCAGGGAACTAGATCCCACATGCCACAATTAAGAGTTCACATGCAACTAAGAGTTCACATGTCACAGCTGAGAGTTTGCACGTGGTAACTAGAGATGCCACGTGCTGCAACTAAGACCTGGTGCAGCCAAATAAATAAATATATATTTTTAAAGGATCCATGAAATAATGAGAAACGTGTTACACCTAATCTACACACTCTGAAAGCATGAACTGTAGTTATGTCCTTTTTTTATCTAGAGGGCTTTTTGTTTTGTTTGGATCTGTCTCTACAGGAAGTCCCGCCTTCCCTTGGGCTAGCATAAATACCCTTATTTGGGCTTTCTCCAACTCTATTAGTTCTCTTTGGAGGGGTGGTGACTAGGACTGCATACAATAGCCCAAGGGCAGCACACAGCTCGGTTTTCTTTTTCTGTCTGGCCACACTCCACAGCCCGTGGGGCTTTAGTTTCCCAACCAGGAACTGAACGCACACCCCTGCGTTAGAAGGCGAAGTCTTCACAGGATAGCTGGGGAAGTCCCACACAGCACTGTTTTCTAAGAGCAAAAAATAGTGTTTTCTGCTTTTCACTTTTATTTTTATTCTTCTTAATGAATTTATAATAATGTTAAATGCTCTGAGTAAACACCCCCCCTCCTCTGCCCCTACTGCAGAGTGGCTTCACTGTCGGAGTTATTGTGCTCTAGTACTCTCTTGCTACTTTGTTGAGGCCTACACAAGTGTGAACTCAGTTTAAATGCCAGTCACTCAGGAACATAAAATAAAATCAGGAAACAGAAATTGTGCGTGAGAGATATGGGAAGAGTAACATGGAGCCCTATACTATCATATGTGAAAGAGGTAACTATTGTCAATGCGCTTTGGGTTAAGGGGTCTTACATGGGGGCTACGCGATGGCCTGGAGGGGTGGGATGGGAGGATGGCATACACATATGGCTAATCTGGGATTATACATATCTGTAAACAACAAAACTCCGTAAAAGCAAAAAAAAAAAAATCAGGAAAAAATAAAAGCGATTGTGAAGAAGGCCCTTGGGATCCAGGAAGAGAGACTAGCTGTTTTTCTACACTCTAAAGAGTGCAAATGTTCAGGAATGTGTACCTAGCTAATAAGCGCAAGGACGGCACACAGAGATTTACCACGTTTCGGACTGGAGTAATCCTTATTTGTTAAGCTGTCAGTTCTCCCAAGGTGGTGTATAGACTTAATACAATATTAATCAAAATCCCAGGGGGTTTAATCCTTGGTACAAGGATAGTAAAATAGATCAACAGAACAGAACAGAGTCCCAAAACAGACTTAAACATGATAGCTTGACTTTTTTGTTTTTCTGTGTGACTTGTGGGATCTTAGCTCCCCAAACAGGGATTGAGCCCATGCTCCCGGCAGAGGAAGCCCAGAGTCTGACCCCTAAACTGCCAGCGAAATCCCTGATTGCTTGACTTACAACAGAGGTGACATGTGGTGAAGTGGACAAAGACATTTTTTTTTTTTTTAATAAATAATGCTGGGCCAAAATGAATCTTGGTCCTTCCTTACCACACATCTCCCACAAATACCAATTCTAGGCAGATTGTAGGTGTCAATGTGAAAGGTAAAAAACTGTGTTAAAAGAAAAATGGGAGAATATATCCATGACTTGAGGGCAGACATGGCTTTCTTGACAAGACACAAAGGTGGTACCCTTAAAAGACAAAAATGAGACAGTGGACACAAGAAAATTAAGAGCTTCTGTTCACTGTCGGAGTTATTGTGCTCTAGTACTCTCTTGCTACTTTGTTGAGGCCTACACAAGTGTGAACTCAGTTTAAATGCCAGTCACTCAGGAACATAAAATAAAATCAGGAAACAGAAATTGTGCGTGAGAGATATGGGAAGAGTAACATGGAGCCCTATACTATCATATGTGAAAGAGGTAACTATTGTCAATGCGCTTTGGGTTAAGGGGTCTTACATGGGGGCTACGCGATGGCCTGGAGGGGTGGGATGGGAGGATGGCATACACATATGGCTAATCTGGGATTATACATATCTGTAAACAACAAAACTCCGTAAAAGCAAAAAAAAAAAAAATCAGGAAAAAATAAAAGCGATTGTGAAGAAGGCCCTTGGGATCCAGGAAGAGAGACTAGCTGTTTTTCTACACTCTAAAGAGTGCAAATGTTCAGGAATGTGTACCTAGCTAATAAGCGCAAGGACGGCACACAGAGATTTACCACGTTTCGGACTGGAGTAATCCTTATTTGTTAAGCTGTCAGTTCTCCCAAGGTGGTGTATAGACTTAATACAATATTAATCAAAATCCCAGGGGGTTTAATCCTTGGTACAAGGATAGTAAAATAGATCAACAGAACAGAACAGAGTCCCAAAACAGACTTAAACATGATAGCTTGACTTTTTTGTTTTTCTGTGTGACTTGTGGGATCTTAGCTCCCCAAACAGGGATTGAGCCCATGCTCCCGGCAGAGGAAGCCCAGAGTCTGACCCCTAAACTGCCAGCGAAATCCCTGATTGCTTGACTTACAACAGAGGTGACATGTGGTGAAGTGGACAAAGACATTTTTTTTTTTTTTAATAAATAATGCTGGGCCAAAATGAATCTTGGTCCTTCCTTACCACACATCTCCCACAAATACCAATTCTAGGCAGATTGTAGGTGTCAATGTGAAAGGTAAAATAATGTTTTAAAAAGAAAAATGGGAGAATATATCCATGACTTGAGGGCAGACATGGCTTTCTTGACAAGACACAAAGGTGGTACCCTTAAAAGACAAAAATGAGACAGTGGACACAAGAAAATTAAGAGCTTCTGTTCATCAGGAGACACCATTAAGAGAGGGAAAAGGCAAGCTGAACAATGGGAGATAGTTGTAATACATTATATCCTATAAATGATTCATATCCAATATATATATTTTAGACTCCTACAAATTACTACTTAAAAAAAGAATCCAGGAAACTCAATAGAAAGTGGGCAAAAGACTTGAATCAGGTACTTCACCTAAAACGATTTCCAAATAGCTAATAAGTATATGAAAAAACATAACTTTATTAATCATCATAGATATGTGATTTTAAACCATAATTTGATGCCATGTCAGTGAGGATAGCTAAAACGAAAAAGAGAAGGTTCAGTTATTGGTGAATATATGGAACAAACATCCGGGAATTCTTAGTCATCGCTGGTGGGAATGTAGGTCGATACAACCACTTTTGGAAATTCTGGCTATGTCTGCTAAGCCTAATCACATACACAGAACTCAGTGAATTCTACTCCTGAGTGTATCTGTTCACCAAAAGACATCTACTAGAAGGTTTTTAACAATGCTATCCATAAAGGCCCAAACTGTTAACAACCAAAGCATCTATCAAAGTTGACTAGGTAAATAAATTGTGGTATATTCATATGAGGGAATATTATACAGCACTGAGACCAAAACAATTTACAATTTCAACAACAACATGCATGAATCTTACAAGTTTGGTGTTCAGTGAAGGAAGGCAGGCTTACAGTAATGCATATATATGATTCCACTTTTATGAAATTCAAAGACACACAAAATTCATCTGTATTAGAAGGTGGGACATCATTGTAACTCTGGGGGGAAGGCAACAGCAACATATATAGTATGTAGGTGCTTCTAAGGTACTGAAATATTCTTTTCCTTGATCTTGGGGGTTAATTAAATGGGTTTATTCACTTTTTAATGATTCACATAACTGTATCCTTATGCAAAATTGCATGTTTCTGTATGTAATTTTCAATTGCAATAATAAAAAAATGACAGCAACCACAATGTGAAGGTGATCTTAGAACTAAAAGGTTGGAGCTCAGGCAAGGGACCTCTTCCTAATGGGTGCCTTTGAGGATGGACTGGCTCTGGGATCCCAGAGGGTAACATCCTGCAAATCAGATTACCTAGATATACCCCATACTGTGTTTATGACTGTAAATTAGTAGCCTAGCCTCTAAAAGAGCTGTGTTTGAATGTTCCAGGAATAGGGCTGCGATGAATCTAGGAAAGCCTCAGTAGTCCATAATAGGCTCAGAGTGCTGAAGACTACGTGTTACTTGCCGGAGGCAAGTCTGGTGGTTGCTGCCTTGAAGGAATATTGTTCAGTTGCTAAGTTGTGTTTGAGTCTTTGTGACCCCGTGAACAGCAGCATACCAGGCTTCTCTGTCCTTCAATATCTCCTCCTGGAGTTTGCTCACATTCATGTACATTGAGTTGGTGACCCATGCAACCATCTCACCCTCTTTCGTGCCCCTCTCCTCCTGCCCTCAGTCTTTCCCAGCGTCAGAGGCTTTTCCAATGAGTCACCTCTATGCATCAGGTGGCCAAAGTATTGGAGCTTCAGCTTCAGCACCAGTCCTTCCAGTGAATATTCAGGGTTGATTTCTTTGAGGGCAAGGGATTAAGGTAGATCTCTTGGAATAAGGGTCATGCCCCCCTTTAGTGCCAATCTTCTTTTTTTTTTTTTAAAGATTTATTTATTTATTTATTTTTGGGGAGGGAGTGGGGAGGGTGGGCCCCTTCTACTGGTCTTTCCTTTATCTATTTTCATCCATCTTTGTTCTTTGGCCCGTGTGGGCCTCCCATCGCGGTGGCCTCTGTTGTGGCAGAGCCCTGGCTCTGGGCGCTCGTGCTCTAGAGCTCCGGCTCGGTGATTGGACACATCGGTCCAGCCGCTCCGCGGCACGTGGGATCTTCTCAGGCCAGGGATCGAACCGGCGCTCCTTTCACTGCAAGGCGGTGTCCTTACCCACTGGACCACCAGGGGGAGCCCTAGTGCCAATCTTAAAACTGCATTCCTCAGCCTCCTTTACATTTGAGTATGGCTGTGTCATTACTGAGTTCAAGCCAATAATACTACCAGAAGTGGTAGGTACCACTTATAGTCTGGTTTGCTCCCCTTTTTTTCTTAATCCTCTACCTAAAAGCAATAGAGATAAATCTCAGAGTGATCATTGGAAACACATGTCAAAATTGATAGAATTCCATTAGCATGATCCCTGGAAAACCTCATGGAAGAATCTTTGCTCATCCCAGGCCTTGCCTGCAACTGCACCAACTACTCCATGGTTAATGCCAGGAGAACTTAAATGTTGGAGTTGATTTGTCTCAGAAGCTGACATTTTCCTAGTAGATGGAGGATGGCTCTTGTGTCCACAGCACTGCAGTGGCCTGACCCCGCACTTCCCTCTTACCTGTCATAGGTTGTAATTGATATCTTATTAGCATAGTTTATATTTAGAATTCTTGTTATACTTTTTTGTTTTTCTGGCCACATCGTGCAGCATGTAGGATCTTAGTTCCTGGACCAGGGATCGAAACTGTGTCCCCTGCAGTGGAAGCTCAGTGTCTTAACCACTGGACCAGCAGGGAAGCCCCTTGTTAAATAATACTTAACTAAGTTCCATTGTTTCTCATAGAAGATCCTTTGTCACCTTTTGTTTTTGCTTAATCACACTGACTGGCAAGAACCTTCTGTAGTTTTTTCTTCACCATATGATGACCTGAAAGAGCGTAGGGGGATCTCTGATTTGTGTATTTCATTGTACTTTTCCTATTTCCAGTTCACTGCCTCCCATACTGTCAGCTCTCATTTTTTCAGCTCATAATTTTCACTGACCCTGATCTCACTAAGGCTAATGGTAACCCCTTAATGGCCACATCCAATGGGCTCTTTTAGATCCTTATTATACTGGATTCCTTCTTACATTTGATGTCAACTCTCTGGGAACTCCCAACTCCCTTTACTTTTTGGAAGCTACAGGCTTCCAGGTCTCCCTCTGTCTCTCTGACTGTTCCAAGTCTCCTCAATGGCATTTGTTCTCTGCTTTCCTCTGCAAATCTTGGGGTCCCTCCGACACACACCGACTTAGGGAATGAACTTATGCTTGCCAGGGGGAAGGGATATTTAGGGAGTTTGATCAACATGTACACATTGGGTCTTTAAAACGAATAACCAGGGCTTCCCTGGTAGTCCAGTGGGTAGAGAGTCCTCCTTGCAG
Organism: Tragulus kanchil; assembly: GCA_022376925.1. Classification (NCBI taxonomy): domain Eukaryota; kingdom Metazoa; phylum Chordata; class Mammalia; order Artiodactyla; family Tragulidae; genus Tragulus; species Tragulus kanchil. Next base: position 154,158,034 of record JAIOJX010000006.1, read on the forward strand.
TGCAAGGGGCCCCGGTTTGATCCCTGGCCTGCGAGGATCCCACGTGCAGCGGAATAGCAGGACCGGTGTGTCCAATAGCAAGCCAATGCTCTGGAGCACATGCACCCAGAGCCGGCCTCTGCAACGAGAGAGGCCACTGCAGTGGGAGGCCTACATGGGCCAAAGAACAAAGACGGATGAAAATACATAAATGGAAGACCAATAAAATAGGCCAAAATTAAAACAACAACAACAACAGCGGATAACCAGCAAAGACCTACTGTATAAAGCCCAGGGAAGGCTGCTCAGTGTTACGCGGCAGCCTGGATGTGGAGAGGCATTTGGGAAAGAATGGATACGTGTGTGTAGGGCCGAGGCCCCTCACTGTCCATCCGAAATTAGGACAACATTGTTAGTGAGCTAAACTCCAATACAAAAGAAAACGTCAAAAAAATTTGCGTTGTATTTTTTTTGAATCTTGGGGTTCCTCTGTGATCCATTTTAAGCTCATTTTCTCCTTTAAGGTGGCATTTATTTGTTGTGATTTTTTAAAAATCTCACCTCATAGCTGGCAGCTTCTAAATACCTCTCTCTAGCCTTCCAGTTTTAGGTGAGTCAACATTTCTCCATGAATGTCTCACAGGCACTTCAACCTCAGCATGCCCAACGCTAATGATCATATCTCCCAGCCTTGCCCCGTTTTTTTAAGGTCTCACACAGAAACTCCTTCCCCTTCCTTGGATCCTTTCACCTCCTATCAATCACTAGGTCCTGGCTTTCCCTCCAAACGATTATCTCAACATCCTTCCCTCCCTCTTTCTTCATTCTAACTCCAGCCCAGGTCACTTGTCTCCTGAACGATTGCAGTAACCTTGTTATGGGTTGACCCGTGTCCCCTAAAATTCATATCCTGAAGTTCTAATCTCAAGTATTTCAGTACATGCATGCTCAGTCACTTCAGTCATATCTGACTCTTTGAGACCATCATGTCCTATAGCCCCTAGGCTCCTCTGTACATGGATTCTAGGCAAGAATACTGGAGTGGTTTGCCATTTCCTCCTCCAGGGAATCTTTCCAACCCAGGAACTGAACTCACATCTCTTAAGTCTCCTGCATCTGCAGGCAGATTCATTACCAGTGAGTCGCCTGGGAAACCCTAAGTATCTCAGGATGTGACTATATTTGGCATTGAGGTAATGGTCAAGGTAATAAGATAATACGAAAGTGGGAAAGGGTGAAAGTGTTAGTCACTTAGTCATGTCTGACTCCTTGTGACCCCATGGACTGTAGCCCACCAGGCTCCTCTGTCCATGGGATTCTCCAGGCGAGAGTACTGGAGTGGGTGGCCATTCCTTTCTCCTGGGGAACTTTCCAAACTAAGGATCAAACCCATGCCTCCTGCATCGCAGGCAGATTCTTTACCGTCTGAGCCACCAGGGAAGCCCCATGCTGGAGGAGGTGGGCCCCTCATCCAAGATGACTGGTGTCCTTATAAAAAGGAGAAAGTTGGGTATACACACAAGCACAGGGAGAATGCCATGTGAAGATTACAGTTAACCAGCCACAGCCAAGGAACTGCCCGAGGCCAGCAAAGAGGCCTAGAGCAGACGTTTGCCCAGCACCTTCAGAGGGGAGCACAGCCTTCCCGACACCTTGGTCTTCAACTATTGCCTCCAGATTTGTGAGACCATGCGTGTCTAGTGTTGAAGCCTCCCCGTCTGTGGTTCTAGCACATGGGTACAGGCTTCCTATCGTGCCTCCAGTTTCGCCTCCCTGCAAAGCCAACGATCTCAGATATACTCTGGCACCGCTGGTTCCCAGATTAAAAACCATTCCATGCCCTCCCCTGGCCCCACTGTTTGCCGAGTATTCTCCAGTTTCCTAAACAGAGGCTTACCGAGCTCACCTAACTCCATTCACACTTTTCTCTTTAGCAGGAGTGACTGACTGAGCTGCTCTTTTTTTTTTTTTTAATTATTTATTTATTATTTATTTTGGTGGGGGTGGGGAGGCAGAGGGGTGGGCGGGCCATTTCCACTGGTCTTTCATTTGTCTACTTTCATCCATCTTTGTTCTTTGGCCCACGTGGGCCTCCCATCACGGTGGCATCTGTTGTCTCAGAGCACCAGCTCTGGGCGCATGCGCTCCAGAGCTCCGGCTCGGTAATTGGACACATCGGTCCAGCCGCTCCGCGGCACGTGGGATCTTCCCAGGCCAGGGCTCGAACCGGCGCCCCCTTCACTGCAAGGCGGTGTCCCTACCCACTGGACCACCAGGGAAGCCCTGAGCTGCTCTTAACACGTGATACCATTTCAAGCTGTTGGCCTTGGCCATTTTCCTAACTATAATGCTCACTTCCCCACCTACCTGTTTTTCTCATCCTTTAAAATTCATTGCAGACGCTCCCAGGAGGCCTCCCCTGGTATTCTCCCACTCACATCCTGAAGCACCAGCATCAGCTTCCTGATGGGGCAGGTGACCTCTCTCTACCTCTCTGCCTCACAGTAGCTTCTGAATTTTACCTAAACGATCTCTGCATCTGTTTGCCCAATGAAATTGTGAATTTCTAGGCACTCTGGAACAGTGTGTGTGTGCGCACATGCGTGTGTGCCCAATTACTCAGTCGTATCCGACTCTGGGACCCCTTGGCCTGTGGCCTGACAGTCTCCTCTGTCCATGGCATTTTCCAGGCAAGAATCCTGGAGTGGGTTGCCGTTATCTACTCCAACGGATCTTTCTGACCAAGGGATCACACTTGTGTCTTTTGCATCTCCTGTATTGGCAGGTGGGTTCTTTATCACTAGCACCTCCTGGGAAGCCTCTGTGTGTGTGTGTGTGTGTGTGTGTGTGTGTGTAAGCACAGTGTCATTTCTCCAAGGAGTTGGTAGAGGGCAGTATAGGAAGAGTCTCTGGTGTGCCTGAGTCATGGATAGTTTGTTGTTAACTACCTCAAACGAGGAGACTGATTATCTCCAAATAATGAGACATTTCTTTTATCTCCCTGGCGATTTTACACCCAGAGAAGTCAGGGTGGGGGGTTAGGGAGGCACAAAACCAAGATTTCCGCACCTCTCCTAGCCCCACCATGATCCCTCAGAAAGAGTGCCGGACTGGTCCACGCCAACAAGACATCCCGTAAGCAGTGGCTCGTTGCCCTCCATCTAATGTATTGAATGCTGTGGGAGCTGCAGAGTCACGCAGGCTTTGGGGAGGGGCTGGCTAGGGCCGGCAGAAGGCACACAGAATGAAGAAATACATTCAGCACGAACGTCTGAATTCACTGAGACGCTTCCCACGGTAGCTGAGCCTTCTCCCCTCCTCCCACCCCAAAGGCCTTCTGGCCCTCAGCTCCCCCGCCCTCTCCTTTGAAAGCCCCGGGTCCCTTCTGCCGCCCTTGTCTTACCCCCTGGTCCTCCTACCTGTCTGGATCAGAAGCAGGTAGACCAAAGGCGCGAGGCGCAGGGCGCCGAAGGCTCTGGACGGGGCTTCCCTTTCTCTCTTCATTTTGGGTGGCGTCCTCCAGCTCTGGTGCAGACAATTAGCATGATTTCTCCACTCTGGGCACGTCCCTTTGTGCCACTCTGAGTTTCTCTGCCCAGACAGCACCCTGCCAAGTTCCCTCTGAATACACAGAGCTCTGTGTGCTGCTGAACTTGTTCCTGCCTCTCTTTCAGACCTGGCATTTTCTAGTTTCAGAGCCCTACATCCCGGGTTGGGAAGAGGGCATCTGCTTAGGAGACAATCTCCGGAGGCTCGGAGCAGCTCTTCACCCGCCTGTCTTGAGCCCCACTGCGAGGCGGGCAGGGGATGAGGGTGTGGTCTTAGTGAAGGGGCTGGGCTGGGATCCACACTGAGCTGGACCGTGTGTGTCTCAGCCAGTCCTGTCTCCACCTCTCGCTCCTGTTTCCTACGAAGGTGGGTCTGCTCTGGGGACACACCTCCAACAGGCTCTGGAAAGGCAGGGAGAAGAGCTTGCTGGGAATTCAAGGTTCCAGAAACTACTGAAGAATGGACAAACCCTGTTCTGCCCCAAAGGAAGAAGATTGGCAAATGGCTTGAATTCCGTTATTTTCATAGCTGTCAAGCTTGGGCTTCTCTCTCGTATCAGAATCACGTAGAGGCTGGGGACCTCTTTCCAGAAGGAACTCTATTCAGTTCTCAGCCTGCAGCCCACTTTCTAGAACATAGCAGAGCAAAGATGAAGGTAATGCCTCAAGAGACGGGGATTCTGTCACCAGCGATGGCCCAGCTGATGGCTCGAGTCTTGAGCTGTGATGAGGGGGAACACCCCAGCTCTGCCCTGACCCCTCACTGCCACGTCCACAGCTTCTGCAGGTTGTCAGTGAAAGGCTTGCGTTTGTGATCAGGGAACAGATGGGTGCACAACCGTGTTAATTCTCCAATTTCACATCTCTACACAGGGGATTCACTGAGACGCTTCCCACGGTAGCTGAGCCTTCTCCTCCTCCCACCCCAAAGGCCTTCTGGCCCTCAGCTCCCCCGCCCTCTCCTTTGAAAGCCCCGGGTCCCTTCTGCCGCCCTTGTCTTACCCCCTGGTCCTCCTACCTGTCTGGATCAGAAGCAGGTAGACCAAAGGCGCGAGGCGCAGGGCGCCGAAGGCTCTGGACGGGGCTTCCCTTTCTCTCTTCATTTTGGGTGGCGTCCTCCAGCTCTGGTGCAGACAATTAGCATGATTTCTCCACTCTGGGCACGTCCCTTTGTGCCACTCTGAGTTTCTCTGCCCAGACAGCACCCTGCCAAGTTCCCTCTGAATACACAGAGCTCTGTGTGCTGCTGAACTTGTTCCTGCCTCTCTTTCAGACCTGGCATTTTCTAGTTTCAGAGCCCTACATCCCGGGTTGGGAAGAGGGCATCTGCTTAGGAGACAATCTCCGGAGGCTCGGAGCAGCTCTTCACCCGCCTGTCTTGAGCCCCACTGCGAGGCGGGCAGGGGATGAGGGTGTGGTCTTAGTGAAGGGGCTGGGCTGGGATCCACACTGAGCTGGACCGTGTGTGTCTCAGCCAGTCCTGTCTCCACCTCTCGCTCCTGTTTCCTACGAAGGTGGGTCTGCTCTGGGGACACACCTCCAACAGGCTCTGGAAAGGCAGGGAGAAGAGCTTGCTGGGAATTCAAGGTTCCAGAAACTACTGAAGAATGGACAAACCCTGTTCTGCCCCAAAGGAAGAAGATTGGCAAATGGCTTGAATTCCGTTATTTTCATAGCTGTCAAGCTTGGGCTTCTCTCTCGTATCAGAATCACGTAGAGGCTGGGGACCTCTTTCCAGAAGGAACTCTATTCAGTTCTCAGCCTGCAGCCCACTTTCTAGAACATAGCAGAGCAAAGATGAAGGTAATGCCTCAAGAGACGGGGATTCTGTCACCAGCGATGGCCCAGCTGATGGCTCGAGTCTTGAGCTGTGATGAGGGGGAACACCCCAGCTCTGCCCTGACCCCTCACTGCCACGTCCACAGCTTCTGCGGCAGGTTGTCAGTGAAAGGCTTGCGTTTGTGATCAGGGAACAGATGGGTGCACAACCGTGTTAATTCTCCAATTTCACATCTCTACACAGGGGCGTGGGGCTGGGGGAAGGACAGTTCCCTTGTAGAAACTGTTGAGAGGCTTGATGAAGATTTAGTGCAACAGAGCGCCTTGAAAATTCTTTGTTGGAGAGGTGATGTGCGTATGGGTGTGCTCAGTCGTGTCCTACTCTTTGTGACCCCGTAGACTGAAGCCCGCCAGGCTCCTCTGTCCACGTAGCTCTCCAGGCAGGAATACTGGAGTGGATTGCCACGCCCTTCTCCAGGGGATCTTCCGACCCAGGGATTGAACCTGCGCCTCTTGCTTCTTCTGCACTGACAGGCAGTTTCTTTATCACTAGGGCCACCTGGGAAGCCCTGCAGAGGTGATATTTTAAACTCAAAGGAAACAGAACAAACAAAAAGCCCTGCCTCTTCTAATTCCTTTAGGGCTGTTTGTATTTCAGTGAGACCAGAGTTTCCAGCTCGCCCTCTTGGATGTCTCTAGCATTGGTCTTAATTTTATAAATGTGGAAGTTATCTTCCAAAGTATTCTTTTTACGTTCTGAAGAACATCTGTATAAGCCAGGCTTCTTTTGTTGTTTAAATTTTTATTGGAATATAGTTGCTTTAGAATGTTGTGTTAGTTTCTACTGTATAGCAAAGAGAATCAGCTATACGCGTACATATATCTCCTCTTTTGTTGGATTTCCTTCCCACTTAGGCCACAGAGAACTGAGTGGGGTTCTTTGTGCTATACAGTAGGTTCTCAGGAGTTACCTGTTTTACATATAGTATCAAGTCAGGTTTCTAGAACTAAAGATTGAATGCATGGCCCATCGGAACCGAAGGATGAGGGAAAAGAGACAGACAGCATTGGTTTTGAACATCATAGAGAAACTTCCACAAAAATAATATTGGGAAATGCATAAATCAAATTTTTCCCTTTTGCATATCTATGCTTGTGACTTCTTCCTACACAGCTCAAGGCACCTGTCTGCCTTTGGTCGAGCTAGTGATGTTTCTGCAGGAATACGATGAAAAAGAGAATGGTAATATTCAGCTTCTGACTCTGAAAATAGTTTTCACTGAAAGGCTTGAAAGCCAGTCTTTGTAAGGAACTAAAGGATATTTTAATTTCTTTTATCTGCTCCTTTGATGCATCATGGAGCAGGCTGTGGACTGGATCATAGCGTTCTTCTCTAGTGCAGACAAGTGGCCTCGTTTGCCTGTGATGATTAGGCCCGGAGGCTTATTGTCTGAGGTAAAAAGGATATGATGTTCAGGAAATAGAAAGCTTGTAGGCTGCCTTTTTTCAGGCTGAAGGGCTGTGGGAAGCGAACAGTGACAGAGGAAAACAGAGGCAGGAAATAAGCTCTCCACACCCGCCCCCCCAGCCCCACTGCAAGCGTGACCTTCAGGCTTCTGACCGCCATGCAGAACACGCAAGTGTCCCAAAGTAGCCACATGCTCCCTGAGGGGACCCAGCGGTGCCGGAGGGTAAAGAACCAGCGTAAGGCAGAACAGGGAGTGCGGGGACTCCACTGGGTGGGTGACGCTAGGCCACCAGAGGCTCCTCAGACCAAGAGGCAACTTAGACTCTGGCCGAAGCCAGTGGAGTCCTGAAGGCCAGCCAGGTCCCCAGACACTGGCTCCTGTTGCCGCAAGGATTCCTAAGCCCCACCAGCTACACTCACCCCAGATCTTCTCAGAGAGGAGCTGGCTTAGGGGTGGAAGCTGAAAATACTGATGGATCCAAGCAGAGCCTGAGCTACCAAGAAGCGGGTTTGATTCCTGAATTGGGAAGCTCCCCTGAAGGAGGAAATGGCCACCCATTCCAGTATTCTTGACCGGGACATTCTGTGGACAGAGGAGCCCAGCGGGCTACAGTCCATGGAGCTGCAAGGAGTGGGACACGATTTAGTGGCTAAACAACAGTGGCTAAGACTCTGCCTTCCCAATGCAGGGGACTGTGTTTCCATTCCTTGTTTGGGCACCAGATCCCACATGCTGCAACTAAGACCCATTGCAGCCAAATAAATCTTTCTTTCTTTTTTTTTTTTTTTTTAAAGAGACTGTTCTGGTGGTTGGGTTGGATGAGTTTACCAGGATGGGTTGAGTTTTGGGTTTCCTCTTCTGCCCTGGGGGGAGGGAGGTTCAAGTGGGAGACCCTGCATCTGCAAAGGCACATATGAACCACCATGCCTTTGCATGTCTGAATGTGTGTGCGTGCATATTAGCTGCTTTAGTCGTCCCAACTCTTTGCAACCCTGTGGACCATAGCCCGCTAGGCTCCTCTGTCCATTGGGTTCTCCCGGCAAGAACTGGAGTGGGTTGCCCACATCTGAACGCAGAAGGAGCAGTTTTTACAATCATGCTACAGGTCCTTTTAAGATGAGTAGCCCTATAGAACCTCATAGCATCTGCTTCTGGGCTTTTTTCTCCTCAAGAGCAGAAAGCTCTTGGACTTAAGGCCTGTGTCTTATGGGCCTCTGAAGCCCTGCTGTGTCATACAGGGCCCGGCATGTCGTAGGGGCTCAGCAGACAGTTGATGAACACTGAATGGGTGAGAGCCTGTGGGACGCGGGGGCCTCCCCAAGCAGCTGGGTGGAGTGAGGGGCAGCTGAGGGTGGGGCTGGCCAGAGGCGGCACAGCAGGGGGGCCACCAAATAGTGACTACAGAGGACCAGCGGGGTGTGAGCACACAGGAGGCACTCCTGGGTCCACCCCCAGAAATACGCGGGAAGCACGTCGGCGCTGGCCACTGAGGCGCTGGGCGCTCGGGTGGTAGACACAAGGAACAGTCCAGGCTGACAGTCAGCCAGCTTACTGTCTCACACGGCGCGTGACGGGGGTCTCACCTGTTCTACTTGACCCTGTTTTACCCTTCAGGGCATTCCCTGGGTTTTTCCTTGTGGGTGTGTCTGTTCCAGCTAATTGCTGATGACTCAGACTGGGGTTTTCGTGTGTTTTTTTGCGTAGCTTAATTAAAGCCTGTTTTACCTTTTTACTCAGACTGGGGTTCGTGAAAAGGCAACTCTGCCTTCCCAATGCAGGGGACTGTGTTTCCATTCCTTGTTTGGGCACCAGATCCCACATGCTGCAACTAAGACCCATTGCAGCCAAATAAATCTTTCTTTCTTTTTTTTTTTTTTTTTAAAGAGACTGTTCTGGTGGTTGGGTTGGATGAGTTTACCAGGATGGGTTGAGTTTTGGGTTTCCTCTTCTGCCCTGGGGGGAGGGAGGTTCAAGTGGGAGACCCTGCATCTGCAAAGGCACATATGAACCACCATGCCTTTGCATGTCTGAATGTGTGTGCGTGCATATTAGCTGCTTTAGTCGTCCCAACTCTTTGCAACCCTGTGGACCATAGCCCGCTAGGCTCCTCTGTCCATTGGGTTCTCCCGGCAAGAACTGGAGTGGGTTGCCCACATCTGAACGCAGAAGGAGCAGTTTTTACAATCGTGCTACAGGTCCTTTTAAGATGAGTAGCCCTATAGAACCTCATAGCATCTGCTTCTGGGCTTTTTTCTCCTCAAGAGCAGAAAGCTCTTGGACTTAAGGCCTGTGTCTTATGGGCCTCTGAAGCCCTGCTGTGTCATACAGGGCCCGGCATGTCGTAGGGGCTCAGCAGACAGTTGATGAACACTGAATGGGTGAGAGCCTGTGGGACGCGGGGGCCTCCCCAAGCAGCTGGGTGGAGTGAGGGGCAGCTGAGGGTGGGGCTGGCCAGAGGCGGCACAGCAGGGGGGCCACCAAATAGTGACTACAGAGGACCAGCGGGGTGTGAGCACACAGGAGGCACTCCTGGGTCCACCCCCAGAAATACGCGGGAAGCACGTCGGCGCTGGCCACTGAGGCACTGGGCGCTCGGGTGGTAGACACAAGGAACAGTCCAGGCTGACAGTCAGCCAGCTTACTGTCTCACACGGCGCGTGACGGGGGTCTCACCTGTTCTACTTGACCCTGTTTTACCCTTCAGGGCATTCCCTGGGTTTTTCCTTGTGGGTGTGTCTGTTCCAGCTAATTGCTGATGACTCAGACTGGGGTTTTCGTGTGTTTTTTTTTGGTAGCGATACTGTGATTATAAATATCACTTATCTTTAACTTTGAAAGCCTGTTTGTACTTGTTGTCGCTTGGCATGTGCCTCTTTGGGACCAGGAAGCGTGGTTACGGTGGCCATCTTCCCGTTAGCCTGGGAGACTCTCCAGAGCCTGGGCTGTACTTGCTCATCTTCAGGGGTCTCCTCCCGGGACCCGGCTCTGAGCTCTGCCTGACGTGGCTGTTAAACTGCTTGACCGATGGCAGCCAGGCCTGTGCCCCTTCCTCCTGCCTGCATCCATGGGCATTGTCCTCTCCTGAGCAGTGCGGCCCAGTCCTCTTAGCTCTTCTGCTGCCCCTTAGGACTTCATGCCACTCTCCTCTGGCTCTGGGGCTCTGGGATTCTCAGCAGCCCCCATCCCACAGCCATGGCGGCTGTGGCCTGCTTTATTCAGGTCCAACCAGATAGATCATGGGCCTAAAGCTCAGAATGGAAACCTTCCCCCAACACACACACACACACACACCCTGGCTTAAACTCAGAAGTGTTCCGCTCCACAGGACTGGAGGCAGTGGTTTTGACGAAATCACCACTCTATGCAGACCTCGTCGAATTTTGGGGAAAAAAAACTGTCTAGGGAATTATAAAAATGATCTGTCCTTGAAGAACTTGATGTCCAGCAAGAGTGGCAATCACAGAGAGACGGACACACCCCTAAATGTGAGAGACGTTTAGGATGGACTAGCTTGTTCCACTTCTTCATTTCTCAGATGAGGGATTAAGGGACAGAGATGTTAAGTAATTGTCCCAGAGTTAAACTGCTATTTAATGACAGATCTGGGACTCCTAAAGTTACTGACCAGTACAGGCAAGAAGACGTAATACACATAGAAACACACACACACAGAAATCATATATAAATAAGCACTAGATTTAATAATCCTAGCATTAGATTTCAGAATGTCCCCACCTACTGGGCCTGTTGGTTTTTTTGGTTCCAGTCTCCAGGAAGAATGCTCTGGCACTTTTACTACTAAGTGGTTTGGGTCCCTACTAATACCATCACATCAGTGGTGGGTTTTATATTTAGCATCCTCCCGTCCTTCCCTTGTGCACTTCCTGCTATTATTGAGTTGTTTCTGTCTCCTCCACTAAATCGTAATTAATCTTTGGTAGCAGAATGAAAAAAAAAAAATAACAAATGACACCTAAATTCCGCTTGCGGAGGGAATTGTCTTTAGCAAGAAAAATATCCGGGTCACATGGAGTGACCTATAAGGCCCGAAGCCTAAAGAGTCAAGGCACAAAAAGATAAACCCCTGTGTAATAGAAACAGACGGGAATTCGGTGATGGGGAAAGAGCAGAGAGAGAGAAGCAAGGAAGGGGGTGGTCTGAGCAAGCAACGAGGCATGAGAACTAAAGAGAAGTGAAGAACAGCCTGGGACTTCCCTGGTGATCCGGCGGCTAAGACTCCGCACTCCCGATGCAGGAGGCCCGGCTTCGATCCCTAGTCGGGGAATTAGATACCAGTGGCTGCAACTAAGACTTGGCACAGTCAAATTAATACATTTTTAAAAATTACGTGTGGATACTTTATTTGAAAAGTGATCCCAGGGCTTCCCCTGGTGGTCCAGTGGGTAAGGACACCGCCTTGCAGTGCAAGGGACGCCGGTTCGAGCCCTGGCCTGGGAAGATCCCACGTGCCGCGGGGCCGCTGGACTGAGGTGTACAATAGCCGAGTCGGAGCTCTGGAGCGCATGCGCCCAGAGCCGGTGCTCTGCAACAATAGAGGCCACCGCGATGGGAGGCCCACAGGAGCCAAAGAACACAGACGGACGAAAATAGAGAAATGAGAGACCAATAAAAGTGGCCCCTCCGCTCCGTTCCCTCCCCAACCCGACCCCCGCCCCAAATAAATAAACAAATAAATCTTTAAAGGGGGTTTCCCAGAGTTAAACTGCTATTTAATGACAGATCTGGGACTCCTAAAGTTACTGACCAGTACAGGCAAGAAGACGTAATACACATAGAAACACACACACACAGAAATCATATATAAATAAGCACTAGATTTAATAATCCTAGCATTAGATTTCAGAATGTCCCCACCTACTGGGCCTGTTGGTTTTTTTGGTTCCAGTCTCCAGGAAGAATGCTCTGGCACTTTTACTACTAAGTGGTTTGGGTCCCTACTAATACCATCACATCAGTGGTGGGTTTTATATTTAGCATCCTCCCGTCCTTCCCTTGTGCACTTCCTGCTATTATTGAGTTGTTTCTGTCTCCTCCACTAAATCGTAATTAATCTTTGGTAGCAGAATGAAAAAAAAAAAATAACAAATGACACCTAAATTCCGCTTGCGGAGGGAATTGTCTTTAGCAAGAAAAATATCCGGGTCACATGGAGTGACCTATAAGGCCCGAAGCCTAAAGAGTCAAGGCACAAAAAGATAAACCCCTGTGTAATAGAAACAGACGGGAATTCGGTGATGGGGAAAGAGCAGAGAGAGAGAAGCAAGGAAGGGGGTGGTCTGAGCAAGCAACGAGGCATGAGAACTAAAGAGAAGTGAAGAACAGCCTGGGACTTCCCTGGTGATCCGGCGGCTAAGACTCCGCACTCCCGATGCAGGAGGCCCGGCTTCGATCCCTAGTCGGGGAATTAGATACCAGTGGCTGCAACTAAGACTTGGCACAGTCAAATTAATACATTTTTAAAAATTACGTGTGGATACTTTATTTGAAAAGTGATCCCAGGGCTTCCCCTGGTGGTCCAGTGGGTAAGGACACCGCCTTGCAGTGCAAGGGGCGCCGGTTCGAGCCCTGGCCTGGGAAGATCCCACGTGCCGCGGAGCCGCTGGACCCATGTGTCCAATCGCCGAGTCGGAGCTCTGGAGCGCATGCGCCCAGAGCCGGTGCTCTGCAACAATAGAGGCCACCGCGATGGGAGGCCCACAGGAGCCAAAGAACACAGACGGACGAAAATAGAGAAATGAGAGACCAATAAAAGTGGCCCCTCCGCTCCGTTCCCTCCCCAACCCGACCCCCGCCCCAAATAAATAAACAAATAAATCTTTAAAAAAAAAAAAAAAGAAAAGTGATTCCAGCAAAACCAAGTAGGATATTAGAGCAATGAGACGTGAAGTGAAGGAAGTCCCGAAGGCAGCACAACAAGCAAATGCCTGCCATGGGCAGCTAGAGCTTAATCCCGAGGGAAGTAACGAAGAGCAAACCCCAACGTTACCCCACCCAAAGGGCAAGGGCGCTGGGATATCTATCCACCAACTGCCATCAGATCTGGGCTGCTTCTGATGGACGAGGTGCTTCTGACTGCCTCTCTGAATCATTAGTCAGAAGTCCACCTCTTGGTCTCAACTTTGTCCCCAGCACCTACCCTCTGACTAAGCTCTGACCCCTGGTGCCCTCGCTTACGGCTGAAGCTATCAGTGATTCTTTCTTCCATAAACCTGTATGTGAACAGTGCCAGAGCTGAGCCTGTCATCCGCTCAGTGCAGAGTGGAGGGAGAGGGAGACCCACAGAGCTGCAGTGGGTTGCCTGGGAAACGAGGAATTTGTATGAGGCTTTGTGTGGGGAGGAGGCCGTGCCTTGCTGCTCCGGCAACCTCGGAACAAGCGACAGATTAGCTGGCTAGCTCTCTCTGGAACAAAACAAGCTTTCTGTGGGCCCGGACAGTGAGGAATGGCCCTCCCTAAGGACATTTTTTTCTTTCCTTTTTCTTTTTAAAGCTCTCCAACTCTGGCTTGTTTCTGAGAAACATCAAATAGGAATGGAGATGGGGGTCAAAAGCTCCCTTGCCCTTCACAGTCAAATTAAAAAAACATTTTAAAAATTACGTGTGGATACTTTATTTGAAAAGTGATCCCAGGGCTTCCCTGGTGGTCCAGTGGGTAAGGACACCGCCTTGCAGTGCAAGGGGCGCCGGTTCGAGCCCTGGCCTGGGAAGATCCCACGTGCCGCGGAGCCGCTGGACCCATGTGTCCAATCGCCGAGTCGGAGCTCTGGAGCGCATGCGCCCAGAGCCGGTGCTCTGCAACAATAGAGGCCACCGCGATGGGAGGCCCACAGGAGCCAAAGAACACAGACGGACGAAAATAGAGAAATGAGAGACCAATAAAAGTGGCCCCTCCGCTCCGTTCCCTCCCCAACCCGACCCCCGCCCCAAATAAATAAACAAATAAATCTTTAAAAAAAAAAAAAAAGAAAAGTGATTCCAGCAAAACCAAGTAGGATATTAGAGCAATGAGACGTGAAGTGAAGGAAGTCCCGAAGGCAGCACAACAAGCAAATGCCTGCCATGGGCAGCTAGAGCTTAATCCCGAGGGAAGTAACGAAGAGCAAACCCCAACGTTACCCCACCCAAAGGGCAAGGGCGCTGGGATATCTATCCACCAACTGCCATCAGATCTGGGCTGCTTCTGATGGACGAGGTGCTTCTGACTGCCTCTCTGAATCATTAGTCAGAAGTCCACCTCTTGGTCTCAACTTTGTCCCCAGCACCTACCCTCTGACTAAGCTCTGACCCCTGGTGCCCTCGCTTACGGCTGAAGCTATCAGTGATTCTTTCTTCCATAAACCTGTATGTGAACAGTGCCAGAGCTGAGCCTGTCATCCGCTCAGTGCAGAGTGGAGGGAGAGGGAGACCCACAGAGCTGCAGTGGGTTGCCTGGGAAACGAGGAATTTGTATGAGGCTTTGTGTGGGGAGGAGGCCGTGCCTTGCTGCTCCGGCAACCTCGGAACAAGCGACAGATTAGCTGGCTAGCTCTCTCTGGAACAAAACAAGCTTTCTGTGGGCCCGGACAGTGAGGAATGGCCCTCCCTAAGGACATTTTTTTCTTTCCTTTTTCTTTTTAAAGCTCTCCAACTCTGGCTTGTTTCTGAGAAACATCAAATAGGAATGGAGATGGGGGTCAAAAGCTCCCTTGCCCTTCCTGGGGCCTTCACCCTGCAGGTTGGTTTTGCTGCCTGTAGGAGTTTGTCACTGTGAAGATTTCCCCGGAAGAAAAGCGTAAAAGCGTTCAGCAGAGACTGCGTGTCTCAAAAAGTGTGTGTTCAGTCGTGTCCAACTCTTTGCGACCCTATGGGCTGTAGCCTGCCAGGCTCCTCTGTCTATAGGATTTCCCAGGCAAGCATACGGCAGCGGGTTGCCATTTCCTTCTCCCGGGGATCGTCCCCGTCCAGGAGCCAGACCTTGCGTTTTAGGGGGATTCTTTACCAACTGGCCTACTAGGAGAGCCTGTCTCAAAAAACACGTGGTTTGTTTGTTGGTTTGTTTGTTTGCTTTTGAGAGAAACATGATTCTGGGAGAGTAGGGAGTCCTGGGGAGATTTCCAAAAGGCAGGGAGAAGTGCTCCCAGTTCCAAACAGGAATACTGAAAAGCATCAAAGTGTTTTATGCTGAGAGTCAATATTTAATTTCTGAATAGAATTCCCACCCCCTCAGAAGCTGAGAGGAACTCAGGCTTGTGTCCACAGCTGATGAACGTGCCCTATTCAGCAACTCTCATGAGGAACAAAGAGGGGTAATTCACTGGCATTAACGCATGGAGAGATCCAGCTTTCACTGACCTATTTAAGACGTGGTGAGGACATTCTAGAAAACATCTCTGGCTTTCTGTCCATGTAAAGCTTCAGAAAGACCCCCTGGAGAAGGAAATGGCAATGCGCTCCAGCATTCTTGCCTGGAAAACCCCGTGGACACAAGACACTGGTGGGCTACAGTCCACGGGGCAGCAAAAGAGTCAGACAGGACGGAGCCGCCAAACAGCAAGTTTCAGTGCTTAAAGAAAAACAGGTTGAAACATCCTTGGGAAGCCACAGATTACTCTCAACTCATGAAAGGCTCCATTGTTTCCCTTGTAGATGCTCAGATGGTGCCCTCCCACCAGTAGTATCAGGAAAGGGTTTGTTCCCATCCTCCCTCCTCCACTCTCCTCCCCAAAAGGGAGGCACAGGAATAGACGGGCACTGCTTACTGTGTGAAAGGCACACCTGCGCTCCACACTGAAGAGGAGTGAGACGTGGGGAGGGAGACCCATTCAACACACAGAAAACATAATCCTTGCTGAGGTGCCAAACTCTACTTGGGAAAGCTGCACCTATTAAAAAATCTCTAATACTATTGATGATATATCTGCACTGCCCTTACAGCTTGTCTTCTATTATTTTTTAAGGTGATTTTCATTTTTACAAGTTTTGATTTTTTTACATGGGTTATTTGTGCAAAATTAGATTTAGAAGAGGAAGAAAGGCACACAAATGGACAATGGGACATGAGAAGAAACAATGGCAAGCCTTGTCCCTCACTGCTACTTAAAAGTATTGTTTATCTAAAAGTGTAAGTAGCCAAAGAAAGATTGCCAACATTCATGTCAAGGTTCTTATCCTATAAAAAGGGAGGAAAAAACTGAAGCATGCAGCATCAACTGAGGATTTGAGAGGAAAATAGTTTGCCACAGATATGTACCCTTCCTTGGGTTAATTAAAACTTAAAAAAGAAACCCCAAAACACACAAAAAAATGAAGGGGAATTATACATTTGTTTACCTAGGGTTGTGCTGCTCCTTTAAAAAAGATCAAAGGATTGCCAGCTTTCCCTGGCTTAAAAATTAATGATTATTTCCATTCCTCTGCCAAATTGTCTAAATTTTAGAATATTGTCTTATTCTAACAACTCTATGTGGTAAGAATTCCTCTTCCTGCCTGCCACTCCCCTCACCTTGCCCCAAGGAGGGACATGAAGCTCAGAGAGGTTAAGTGACTGGCTCACAGTCACACAGCTTGTGTCAGCGTAGTCTAGCGCACACTCAGCCTACGCTCCTTGGTCTAATGTTCACATACTACACTCCTGAAAAAGGTTGCCTTCAGTCAGGCCCAGAAGTAAAAAGTTGGTAGAGAAAAGCAGTCTCTGAAACAAGAAGGAGACGAGGAAGGGTAAAGGACTTAAAAAACAAGACAAATCTCAGCAAGACAATGACTGAGTCCCCATTACTGAGGTTGAGGACACTAAAACGAATTTGTGTTTACACAGGATTCAACGTAGGGAGAGACAAGATTTCTTTTTTTTAAAAAAAGATTTATTAATTTATTAATTTTGGAGGGGTGGGGTGGGGAGGGAGGGGAGCAGGCGGGCTACTTCTATTGGTCTTTCATTTCTCTATTTTTGTCCGTCTTTGTTCTTTGGCTCCTGTGGGCCTCCCATCGCGGTGGCGTCTGTCGTTGCAGAGCGCCGGCTCTGGGCGCATGCGCTCCAGAGCTCCGGCTCGGTAATTGGACACATGGGTCCAGCCGCTCCGCGGCACGTGGGATCTTCCCAGGCCAGGGATCAAACTGGCGCCCCTTGCACTGCAAGGCGGTGTCCTTACCCGCTGGACCACCAGGGAAGCCCATTCTTTTTTATTTTAATATTTATTTTTATTTGGCTATGCCAGGTTGTAGTTGTGGCACTCAGGATCTTTCATTTTTTTTAAATTTTTTAAATTTTAAAAAATTTTTACAGAGTTTTGTTCACAGGATCTTTCATTTCTGTTGTAGCATGCAGAATTTTTTACTTTAGTTGTGAGATCTACCTGACCAGGAATGGAACCCGGGCCCCCTGCATTGGAAGTTCAGGCCTAACCACTGGACCACCAGGGAAGTTCCCTATAAAACATTCTTAAAATTCCTCTTTGGAAATTGTGTTTAGACCCTTCAACATATTTTTTTAAGTATCTTTTTAGATTGCAACTTTTGTATTTTAGGAATACATTTTCTAAAAATGTCTAAATATGGCAAATAATACAGGTTAAGAATTTATTGATAGAGAAAATCATTTTGGTCTGAACTAGTTTGGCGCTAAAGTGAAGTTTTTTTATCTTAGTGAAGCTTCTTTGATTTCAAAGAACATTCATGCCAAGGAAGTTACTATCAGAGGAGAGGCATATCCCATGCATCTAGAAATGGAGTGCTCATACAGTGGGACAGCTACTGGCACCAATTCTTGTAGGTGGCTTTATATCTTTCTGCTTATCTGCTCCATTTGCCTACCTTTACCAATCACCTCCCTTTACTTTGCTTACCTAAGGGCTATGTTACAAACAATATAAAATCTAATGCAAACTGGCATTCATGATAAGGAACTTTATTGACTCACATTGGCTCGCAGTCTAAAGGTGGAGTAACATTGAATATCAGCTTAATACACAGGTTCAGAAGTGTCAACAGTGAATAGAAGGACCTTAAAGTGTGATTAGAGCATCTCTTTGAAACATTGCCAGGCTCTTTGATAAATAAGAAAATAACAATGATGATACTGGTGGTAAAAAAAGAAAGCATGCTCAGTTGCTCGATTGTGTCCAAATCTTTGCAACCTCATGGACTGTGGCCTGCCAGGCTCCTCTATCCACGGAATTATCCAGGCAAGAATACTGAAGTGGGTTGCCATTTCCTCCTCCAGGGTTCTTCCTGACCCAGGGATTGAACCTGTGACTCCTGGGGCTCCTGCATTGCAAATGGGTCCCACTGATCCTCACTGGAAGAACCCGCCTGTAAATACAGGAGACATAAGAGACGCTGGATCGATCCCTGGGTTGGGAAGATCCCCTGGAGGAGGGGATGGCAACCCACTCCAGAATTCTTGACTGGATACTTCCAGGATAAAGGAGCCTGGTGGCTACAGTCCATAGGGTTGCAAAGAGTCAGACGTGTAAAGATACAGATGGAAAATTCTCCCATTTCTCTCCTGCATGGTCAGTTTTCTTTTCTTTACTGGATAATTCCCATTAACAAAAACACATAGGCTGCAATATTAAAGAAAAGAATCCTCCTATGATCCTATCTCTCCTTTCAGCTCTGCATTTCTCTGTGTCCCTTTACAAGAAAACTCACTGAAAGAGTTGTCTAAAATGGCTGTCTCCAGTTCCTCTTCCTCCTCTCTCAGGCTACCTTATAGCCTTTGGCTTTCAAACTACTCCCAAACATGTCTCTTACAAAAATTGTCTATGACGTCCATATTGTTAAATCCAATAGTCAAATTTCAGTCCTCATCTTATTTGGCCTGTCAGCAGAATTTAACACAGGTGGTTGGTCCTCTTCAACAAAACATTTTCTTCACTTGGCTTTTAAGGTATTATACATTCCAGGTTTTCTTCCTAAGGCTACCGGCTCATCCTTCCAATCTCTCTGCATTTCCCTCTTCTTCCCAGCCTCTTTAACGTGAGAAAACCCCAGGGCTCAGGTTCTCAGCCAGAGAAGCGCCCAGTCTGGAGCGATTGTACCTGCTGTTCCCTTTGCCTGGAACTTTCAGAAAACTCTCCAGTGAAAATTAGCTTGTTCCACTATCTCATGGAAATTTGGATAGGAGTCTTTCTTAAAATTATCTCAGTGAACCCTTCTCGATAGGAAAGCATCCATTTTGGCTCAGATTGCTCGATTGTGTCCAAATCTTTGCAACCTCATGGACTGTGGCCTACCAGGCTCCTCTATCCACGGAATTATCCAGGCAAGAATACTGAAGTGGGTTGCCATTTCCTCCTCCAGGGTTCTTCCTGACCCAGGGATTGAACCTGTGACTCCTGGGGCTCCTGCATTGCAAATGGGTCCCACTGATCCTCACTGGAAGAACCCGCCTGTAAATACAGGAGACATAAGAGACGCTGGATCGATCCCTGGGTTGGGAAGATCCCCTGGAGGAGGGGATGGCAACCCACTCCAGAATTCTTGACTGGATACTTCCAGGATAAAGGAGCCTGGTGGCTACAGTCCATAGGGTTGCAAAGAGTCAGACGTGTAAAGATACAGATGGAAAATTCTCCCATTTCTCTCCTGCATGGTCAGTTTTCTTTTCTTTACTGGATAATTCCCATTAACAAAAACACATAGGCTGCAATATTAAAGAAAAGAATCCTCCTATGATCCTATCTCTCCTTTCAGCTCTGCATTTCTCTGTGTCCCTTTACAAGAAAACTCACTGAAAGAGTTGTCTAAAATGGCTGTCTCCAGTTCCTCTTCCTCCTCTCTCAGGCTACCTTATAGCCTTTGGCTTTCAAACTACTCCCAAACATGTCTCTTACAAAAATTGTCTATGACGTCCATATTGTTAAATCCAATAGTCAAATTTCAGTCCTCATCTTATTTGGCCTGTCAGCAGAATTTAACACAGGTGGTTGGTCCTCTTCAACAAAACATTTTCTTCACTTGGCTTTTAAGGTATTATACATTCCAGGTTTTCTTCCTAAGGCTACCGGCTCATCCTTCCAATCTCTCTGCATTTCCCTCTTCTTCCCAGCCTCTTTAACGTGAGAAAACCCCAGGGCTCAGGTTCTCAGCCAGAGAAGCGCCCAGTCTGGAGCGATTGTACCTGCTGTTCCCTTTGCCTGGAACTTTCAGAAAACTCTCCAGTGAAAATTAGCTTGTTCCACTATCTCATGGAAATTTGGATAGGAGTCTTTCTTAAAATTATCTCAGTGAACCCTTCTCTGACATCCTATCCAAGATTTCATCTCCTCTACCCTCCGACAGGCTTTCTATCCTCTTCTTCAGCTTTTAATCTACAATGCTCATCAGCACCAGGCACATTTGTTTACTTTTTCATGAGTCTATTTTGTTATTCTCATGGCAACTTCCACGAACAAGGGATATTTGCCTGTTTTGTTCACTGCTATACATTTCCAGTACCTAGAACAGTACTGGTATATACAAATCTCTCAATTATATGGTAAACGAACAAATGAATGGGTATTTCACAGGGATAATGAATTATAGTAAAGCTTGGAGCAGACAGGGAGACTACTCAAGAGGCTACAATATTTATGTATAAGAATATGTATAAAATAGCACTATTAATGTAAGGAAATGTACAAAGGAGCAGCATGACTTACTACTGGCTTGAAAAGTGTTAGTTGCTCAATCGTGTCAGGCTCTTCACGAACCCATGGACCGTAACCCACCAGGCTCCTCTGGTCACGGGATTTTTCAGGCAAGTATATTGGAGTAGGTAGATCCGCTTCTCCAGGGGATCTTCCCCATCCAGGGATTGAACCTTCGTCTCCTGCACTGCAGGCAGCTGCTGGCTTAGTTCCTTCCTGAAGGAAGCCCTGCCAATCTCACCTTCTCCCATCCTTTTCTTCTACTTCCTTTCATCGGGTCCCTAGCCCACTCAGTCCGGGGCTTCTCTGATGGCTCAATGGTAAAGAATCCGCCTGCCAAGGAGGAGACCCGGGTCCGATCTCCTGTTGAGAAGATCCCCTGGAGTAGGAAATGGCAACGCACTCCAGTATTCTTGCCTGGGAAATCCCATGGAGCCTAAGCTACAGTCAGTCCATGGGGTCGCAAGACTCAGACGGGACTTAGCCACCACAACCCGCTCAGTGAACCAGCTCTTCAGCCTCTTTAACGTGAGAAAACCCCAGGGCTCAGGTTCTCAGCCAGAGAAGCGCCCAGTCTGGAGCGATTGTACCTGCTGTTCCCTTTGCCTGGAACTTTCAGAAAACTCTCCAGTGAAAATTAGCTTGTTCCACTATCTCATGGAAATTTGGATAGGAGTCTTTCTTAAAATTATCTCAGTGAACCCTTCTCTGACATCCTATCCAAGATTTCATCTCCTCTACCCTCCGACAGGCTTTCTATCCTCTTCTTCAGCTTTTAATCTACAATGCTCATCAGCACCAGGCACATTTGTTTACTTTTTCATGAGTCTATTTTGTTATTCTCATGGCAACTTCCACGAACAAGGGATATTTGCCTGTTTTGTTCACTGCTATACATTTCCAGTACCTAGAACAGTACTGGTATATACAAATCTCTCAATTATATGGTAAACGAACAAATGAATGGGTATTTCACAGGGATAATGAATTATAGTAAAGCTTGGAGCAGACAGGGAGACTACTCAAGAGGCTACAATATTTATGTATAAGAATATGTATAAAATAGCACTATTAATGTAAGGAAATGTACAAAGGAGCAGCATGACTTACTACTGGCTTGAAAAGTGTTAGTTGCTCAATCGTGTCAGGCTCTTCACGAACCCATGGACCGTAACCCACCAGGCTCCTCTGGTCACGGGATTTTTCAGGCAAGTATATTGGAGTAGGTAGATCCGCTTCTCCAGGGGATCTTCCCCATCCAGGGATTGAACCTTCGTCTCCTGCACTGCAGGCAGCTGCTGGCTTAGTTCCTTCCTGAAGGAAGCCCTGCCAATCTCACCTTCTCCCATCCTTTTCTTCTACTTCCTTTCATCGGGTCCCTAGCCCACTCAGTCCGGGGCTTCTCTGATGGCTCAATGGTAAAGAATCCGCCTGCCAAGGAGGAGACCCGGGTCCGATCTCCTGTTGAGAAGATCCCCTGGAGTAGGAAATGGCAACGCACTCCAGTATTCTTGCCTGGGAAATCCCATGGAGCCTAAGCTACAGTCAGTCCATGGGGTCGCAAGACTCAGACGGGACTTAGCCACCACAACCCGCTCAGTGAACCAGCTCTTCAGCCCAACATATTCCCTTTCCTGAAGATGTGGGATGATCCCCGGGACACTCGAGGCACGGCCGCATGCCCACGTTTCGGGCTGGCAGGCTACCCAGCGGCCGGGTGCACCTGCGCCCACTCTCCACCTATGGCAAGAGCGTTCACAAGTCCCGCCCCCTCCGCGAGAGAAAGCGGACGTGACGAATCACCGGAGCGCGAAGCCCCGCCCCTCGCGCTCGCGGCCCCGGGAGATGACACCCGCCGGGCGGAGGCAGGTACGGGCGCCCAGGGGCGGGGCGGGGCGCCGCGGCTTTTCCAAAAGTGGCGGTTTGCCGGCGTTAGTTACGGTGGTATCCACGGGAGCTTCGGTCTGTGGTTGCTGCGATCGAGACCAGCCCGGTGCAGCCTCAGCAGCAGTGGGACCCCGAGGCCCGAGAAACAAGCCTTTCCTCTGGTCCGGGACTTCCCGGCGTCAGCGCTGCCCCCGTAACCGGAGGCCGATGATTTGAACGTTTGGCTTCGGACCCAGGTTCCCATCCCCAGCCTCCCGGCCCCTTGCCCTTCCGCCCTACGCCCTTCCCTCCCTCTCCCTGCCTTCCCTCTCTCCATCAGCTTCGTCTGCCCCCGGCCCTGTTTCTTGCCCAGAGCGCTCTTTATGAGCGTGCCCTCCTTTGATAACACTTCCCTTATGTCTTCTGTCTTTCCTTCTTTCCCCTTTCCTTCCTTCTCCAGAATCCTTGTCAGGCCATGCCTTTTCCAAGGCTTCTGTCCTTTTCAGGGGTCTGGGACACACGTGTTAAGGGAATTGAGTTTCTAAAGGCAGTCGTTCGAAGATGTTAAACTTTTCCTTTTTCCTAACCAGGAGTCATAGATGCCAAGACATATGGCCCCTCTCAAGAAGTCTCGAAATACAGCAAAGTTGCCCCTGGCTTTAAACCCCCTGAAGAGCAAGGACGTGTTGGCCGTGCTGGCTGAGAGGAACCAGACTGTGGCACCCGTGGGCGCCTGGGTGGAGCCTGCCCCACCGGCTAGTTCCGAAGTCTCCGCAGCTGTGAGTGTCAGTTTGATGCACATATGGTGGGGTTCCTTCTCCGTCTTTCTTTTGGTTAGCCTTGTTTTGGTTAATTCGTGGTGCTCGGATAAGCAGTCTGGGGATGCCGTTTCTGTTCCATCAAAAACAGTTACGTTTTGCCATTGGGATTATTATTATTATTTTTAAAGATTTATTTATTTATTTTGGACGGAGGTCGGGTTGGGGAGGGAGGGGAGCGGGTGGGCCACTCCTATCGGTCTTTCATTTGTCTAGTTTCATCCATCTTTGTTCTTTGGCCCGTGTGGGCCTCCCATCGCGGTGGCCTCTGTCGTCGCAGAGCACCGGCTCTGGGCGCATGCGCTCCAGAGCTCCGGCTCGGTCACTGGACACTTGGGTCCAGCCGCTCCGCGGCACGTGGGATCTTCCCAGGCCAGGGATCGAATCGGCGTCCCTTGCACTGCAAGGCGGTGTCCTTATCCACTGGACCACCAGGGGAAGCCCTGCCATTGGGATTATTGAACAAATATGTGCTTGTCAAAACCTGCTGTAGCTTCAGTTTGTATAATCAGGTGTTTATTACCTATGTCTGTTTCAGTGTACTTCGCAAACTCTTGATTACTTGCTCTGCCCAAGACCTAGGTCTTATATCTTCCTGACACTACAATGTAGTAGGGGTGACCACAGTTAACTGATAAATTTTGTAATAGAGATTCAGTAAGGTTCAGATGCAGTAAGAGAATAAAAGAGGAAGACTTTAGTTCTGATGGGAATTCTGAGAAAGTGAAACCATAAATTCCACGAGGACAGGGTCCTTTATGTTTGGTTCACTCCTGTACTGGCATGTGACAAGGCTTCAGGAAATGTGTGTTGAATGAATGAACGAGGTTAATATAGTTTTAGTCCTTAAAGAATGGAAATGCTGTAGATAAGGAAGGGCATTTCAGGCAAAGGGAAACTTTTACAAGCTGACATCTGTGTCTGTTTACAAGATCACGCTCTTATGTACCTATTAACACAAGAGGACAATTTTATAAGATTTGTTTTTTTTTTTTTGGTAAGAAGATTTTTGATCGTCTTTCACCAAACAGTGCCCCTTAGGTATTTGTTCGTGTATTATTGTGGTACTTCGCACATTATATTTGTACTAAGTTTACGTATCTGCTTTTCCTGATGGAGTATGTAAATATTTGTGGACTGCACAGAATATATGAAGGTCAAAATGTGTAGGCAAGGTGTAGAACACGAGTTGGAAAGTACGAGGTAGGTTCTCTTAGTGGTCCTTGGTCTCAGAGAAGAAATAAGGCGTGTTTCAAGTAAATGTTAAATAGCAATGCAATGGCACATATGCATTCATTTATGTGTATATGGATGTATATACATATGCGGGGGCTTCCCAGGTGGCTGTAGTGATAAAGAACCTGCCTGCCAATGCAGGAAACATTAATTGATCCCTGGGTCACGAAGATCCTTTGGAGGAAGAAATGGCAACCCACTACTCCAATATTCTTGCTGGGAGAAGTCCATGGACAGAGGAGCCTGGTGGGCTACAGTCCATAGAGTTGCATAGAGTTGGACATGCTCTTTTTTTTTTTTTTTTGGCCACTTCTATTGGTCTTTCATTTATTTCTATCTTTGTTCTTCGGCCTGTGTGGGCCTCCCTTCGCAGTGGCCCCTCCCACTGCAAAGCACTGGCTCTGGGTGCGTGCACTCCAGAGCTCCGGATCGGTAGTTGGACACATGGGTCCAGCCACTCCATGACACATGGGATCTTCCCAGGCCAGGGATCGAACTGGTTGGTGCCCCTTGCACTGCAAGGCGATGTCCTTACCCAATGGACCACCAGGGAAGCCCTGGACATGCTTTTATATATATGTGTGTGTGTGTGTGTGTGTTCATTGATTCCTACTGTATTTCCAGAAAGGATTTTGAGTCTGAGTAGTATATGACCGAGTGCTAAGATGATAGCAGGTGATCAAAGAAGAAAGATATGATGCTGAATTGAAGTGACCCAGAAAAGCTTAATGAAAATTTTGGATAATCCAAAAAGGAAGGGGATGAGTCTTCAATAAAGAAGAATAGAAAGAGTAGGAAGTCAAGCCTAGGTGTACTCCAGGTTTTAAAGGTGAATTAGATTACTTGGAGTGGAAGGCTGAGGAGGGGAACAACGCTTGATAGGATTGTGGAAGTAGGAATAGTAGGGAACCACAGGAAGCTTGGACAAGGGATTGACTTCATTCATTGTTTAATATTTACAGATGAATTTCATGATCACATCATGCTCGATTAGATTAACTGTTTCAACACTTTTGAAGGTGAGGGAGATAATTGGCTTCTGCGTGACAAATTAGGATGTAATGGTAACAATATAAGCATGAAGTATAGCCCCAGGATTTTAATGGTAAGGAATATAAAGGCGAGGCCTTGAAAGGGAGACTGACATGGAGATGAAAGGAATAAATGTAAGAAACATCCCAGAAGAACCTGTAAGATTTGGTGCAAAGGTATTTTGGTATTTAGGTTAGTGAGCCCTCTTTGTAACTTTCTAACTGTCAAAATGATGACATCTTTATGTCAGTAGCGTCAAAATACCAAAAAGCTGCCAAGGTTTTTCTTTTAAATGGCAACCCACTACTCCAATATTCTTGCTGGGAGAAGTCCATGGACAGAGGAGCCTGGTGGGCTACAGTCCATAGAGTTGCATAGAGTTGGACATGCTCTTTTTTTTTTTTTTTTGGCCACTTCTATTGGTCTTTCATTTATTTCTATCTTTGTTCTTCGGCCTGTGTGGGCCTCCCTTCGCAGTGGCCCCTCCCACTGCAAAGCACTGGCTCTGGGTGCGTGCACTCCAGAGCTCCGGATCGGTAGTTGGACACATGGGTCCAGCCACTCCATGACACATGGGATCTTCCCAGGCCAGGGATCGAACTGGTTGGTGCCCCTTGCACTGCAAGGCGATGTCCTTACCCAATGGACCACCAGGGAAGCCCTGGACATGCTTTTATATATATGTGTGTGTGTGTGTGTGTGTGTTCATTGATTCCTACTGTATTTCCAGAAAGGATTTTGAGTCTGAGTAGTATATGACCGAGTGCTAAGATGATAGCAGGTGATCAAAGAAGAAAGATATGATGCTGAATTGAAGTGACCCAGAAAAGCTTAATGAAAATTTTGGATAATCCAAAAAGGAAGGGGATGAGTCTTCAATAAAGAAGAATAGAAAGAGTAGGAAGTCAAGCCTAGGTGTACTCCAGGTTTTAAAGGTGAATTAGATTACTTGGAGTGGAAGGCTGAGGAGGGGAACAACGCTTGATAGGATTGTGGAAGTAGGAATAGTAGGGAACCACAGGAAGCTTGGACAAGGGATTGACTTCATTCATTGTTTAATATTTACAGATGAATTTCATGATCACATCATGCTCGATTAGATTAACTGTTTCAACACTTTTGAAGGTGAGGGAGATAATTGGCTTCTGCGTGACAAATTAGGATGTAATGGTAACAATATAAGCATGAAGTATAGCCCCAGGATTTTAATGGTAAGGAATATAAAGGCGAGGCCTTGAAAGGGAGACTGACATGGAGATGAAAGGAATAAATGTAAGAAACATCCCAGAAGAACCTGTAAGATTTGGTGCAAAGGTATTTTGGTATTTAGGTTAGTGAGCCCTCTTTGTAACTTTCTAACTGTCAAAATGATGACATCTTTATGTCAGTAGCGTCAAAATACCAAAAAGCTGCCAAGGTTTTTTCTTTTAAAGAACTGTCACAAGTTCCCACATAACAACTCAACATATTAAAGTCTTGGAGCATATGTAAACATGTCTCCTTTCTCTACTTAAAAAATTCTGGGGACTTTCCTGGTAGTCCAGTGGCTAAGACTCTGAGCTTCCAACACTGGGGCCCTGAGTTCAGTCTCTGGTTATAGAACTAGATCCCACAAACTGCAACTAAAGGTCCCACATGTCACAATGGAAGGCCCCATGTGCTGGCGCAGCCACATAAATAAATATATTAAAAAATTCTGATCATTAGCAGTCAAAGACTGTTTGATCAAGCATCTAATAGAATTCTTTGTATGATTGTAGCGTATGTAACCTGGGGAATCCACCCTTAATAACAGAATGTAACTCTTGTTAGCTCAGAATTTCTAAAGCTTGGTTACCCTAAAAACACATATGTACTAAAGGGAATCATTTAGCCTAATCATTTTTGTTCCCAAGATTCAAGGAGCCATCAAAATTCCCCAAAATGGCATAGTTTGAGACTGCACCTTAATTAAATTATCATATGAGGGTGTTTAGGTGTTTCTAAAATGTAGTGCAATCTTATATTTGGTTTTTACTTGAGATCTACAGTTTGGAACCAGTCATGCACTTCAGTAAGTTGTTTGATGATCTCAAGGTGAGTGTGAAAGGGGGCAGAGACAATGGGAGTTAAGAAAAGAGGACGATGGCTGCTGTTTGTCTGGGTCTTGAGTTAAGTTGAGTCGCTTGTCCGTACTTTCTATTATAACTCCTTTGGAATTACTTTACCCAATTATTCACTGATATTTGTCCTGTACATTCTACTCCTGTGGCACACACTGATGTAGAGTAGTTTGGGGTATAGATTTCTTAGAAATCTTAATTTTAATTGGAACTTAAATTCATTTGCTTTTGCAATTTAATGGCTGTGACATAATTTGAGGGACCGTCAGAATTAGAATTTGGAATCACTGTGTCAGAAGAAGGGATAGATAGGAGGTGTGATGGTCTTATTTAATCTGAAGGTTCCTTATGGAAGAGAGACACAGTTGAGAGGAAAGCAGGAGCGTACAGGCGTGATTCTTGGAGTCAAGAGAAAGTTCTAGCGCTGCTGCTCGGCAGCTAGCTGGGGGATCTTGGGCTGCTACTAAGGGCGGATCTTTCTGAGCCTCAGTTTCCTCACCTTTCACGTAAGAGGTAAGAATACCTAGTATTGGAGGTAGCTTTGAGGATTCAATAATTAAAGATAAAGTGCTTATCTCATACAGATCTTTAACCGTGGTAACTGGTGGTGTTACTCTTTGTTACTCAAAGCATTTAGAGGAGGTGAGCAGTGATCAAGGAATCAAATGTGATAAAACATTCCAGATTGTTTAGAATGTTTTGCAATGAAGCATTATATAAATATTGAGTGTCTTTTTATTATAGGCTCTGTTACTTTATGGGGAATGAAGGAGAATTAAATACATTTCCTGTCCTCAAAGGATTCATAACCTGACAGGGGAGTTGAAAAGTACTGTACTCAACATGGATGAGAATGGGAAGTACCACACGGTTGTTGCATGGCCTTGAAGACTGAGGAGGCCTTTTCTAGATGGAGATGACTGGAAGGGCATGTTTGGTTAAAAATGCAGCATAATTCTCATATTATAATAGGACATAGTCAGTGAGTGGTGAACAGTCTGATGTTTTACCGTTAGTCACTCAGTTATATCTGATTCTTTGCAACTCCTTGGACTGTAGCCCGCCAGAGACCTCTGTCCATGGAATTCTCCAGGCAAGAATACTGGAACTGGTAGCCATTCCCTTCTCCAGGGAGTCTTCCCGACCCAGAGATTGGACCCAGGTCTGCTACATTGCAGGTGGATTCTTCACTGTCTGAGCCACCATGGAAGTTGAGCACTCTGGTATATGTGGACTATTTTACTCACTTTAGAAAATGTAGCATAATATAGGTTTGAATTGCTTCATTAAGAGTTAATCAGGGGCTTCCCCTGGTGGCCCAGTGGGTAAGGACACCGCCTTGCAGTGCAAGGGGCGCCGGTTCGAGCCCTGGCCTGGGAAGATCCCACTTACCGCGGAGCGGCTGGACCGATGTGTCCAATTACCGAGCCGGAGCTCTGAAGCGCATGCGCCCAGAGCCGGCGCTCTGCAACAACAGAGGCCACCGCGATGGGAGGCCCACAGGAGCCAAAGAACAAAGACGGATGAAAATGGAGAAATGAAAGACCAGTGGAAGTGGCCCGCCCTCTCCCCTCCCTCCCCAACCCGACCCCCGCCCAAAAATAAATAAATAAATAAATCTTTAAAAAAAAAAAAAAAAGTTAATGAAGATACTTGTAGTACTCAGTACAACAAAAAATTAAGACTTGATTTGAGTGCTCACAGATTCTGATTTTTAATTTGTGATTTGGTTGAAGTTGTTGGTGCTCACTAGCTAGGTCCAGATTATCAGCCCTGAACTCCTGTGACTTCTTTACTGTACAGAGAATTTTGGATTATAGAACTGAATTATTTTTTCAGGATTGTATCCTGACTGCTTTGTGTTTACAACAGGCAAAACTAGTGGGACATTAAGTTTATTTTCTATCTTTCATCTTTAAAGACTTCAGCATGTATAATTGAAGCAGAACTGAAGGAACAGCTAAGAAAGAAACAAGAAGCTCTAAAGCGTTTCCAGAGACAAGTCAAACACCGAGTAAACCAGCAAATTAGTCTTCGAAAAAAGGAACAACTTCAGCGGTCTTACGAAGCTGTAAGTTCAAAAGTGCGCCCAAGTAGTAACATGGGAAATGTTATTAGGCAATAATGGAATCACTTTCTTTTGATCCCAGACTTTGTATAATCTGATTAACTAGTGAGAACAGTAGGTTTGAATGTAGAGAAACTGTTGTTTCGGTTTCCTGTGTTGTCCTGACTCCCTCTTTTGCTTTGACCAAGTAGTTATAAGTGATGTCAGAGTTTGGGCTGGGGTTTGAATTCTGGCTTTGCTGCGTACTAGCTGTGTGATCCTGGGCTAACTGCTTAAATTCTCTCAACTATAGTTTCTTTATCTGTGTCATGGGGATATAGCACTTGTCTCACAGTGTTGTTTTGAGAATTAGATAATGTAAATTATTAGCACATAGCGGGTGCGTGCTAAACGTGGGTTTCTTTGACAACTAAAACTTTTCTCTCTCTCTCTCCAAGCCCAGTTTTAAGGCTTTGGGGCTGCTGGTAGGCATTAGTTGATTACACACGGGCTGGGGGGAATTTCACTAGAGGAATCTCACTCTTTCTTCCTTCATGTAGGCAGAGAAAGAAGGCTTTATAGCTATGCAGTCTTCAGATCGAGCACACCTAACTCCTAAAAGAATGAGCGTGTTCCCAAGCAATTTGAATGCTGCTGTTGGAAGTGTTAGGTTGTCTTCCTCCCAGATCCTTGAGGGTGGAATAGAAGGCATAGAGAATCAGAATGAACTGTTCCAGCAACAAGCCCAGGCTGTAAGTACATATTCACTTTATTTATGCCTCTCTATTTTTCTAAAGATACTTGACATATCTGAGCTGCGATGTAGAAGTTAGGAGGTGTTACAACAACTTTGATTTTTATCACTTCCCTCCTTTTTTTAACCTTTGTAAAGTGGAGATTAGTGGGATTGTATCCTGACTGCTTTGTGTTTACAACAGGCAAAACTAGTGGGACATTAAGTTTATTTTCTATCTTTCATCTTTAAAGACTTCAGCATGTATAATTGAAGCAGAACTGAAGGAACAGCTAAGAAAGAAACAAGAAGCTCTAAAGCGTTTCCAGAGACAAGTCAAACACCGAGTAAACCAGCAAATTAGTCTTCGAAAAAAGGAACAACTTCAGCGGTCTTACGAAGCTGTAAGTTCAAAAGTGCGCCCAAGTAGTAACATGGGAAATGTTATTAGGCAATAATGGAATCACTTTCTTTTGATCCCAGACTTTGTATAATCTGATTAACTAGTGAGAACAGTAGGTTTGAATGTAGAGAAACTGTTGTTTCGGTTTCCTGTGTTGTCCTGACTCCCTCTTTTGCTTTGACCAAGTAGTTATAAGTGATGTCAGAGTTTGGGCTGGGGTTTGAATTCTGGCTTTGCTGCGTACTAGCTGTGTGATCCTGGGCTAACTGCTTAAATTCTCTCAACTATAGTTTCTTTATCTGTGTCATGGGGATATAGCACTTGTCTCACAGTGTTGTTTTGAGAATTAGATAATGTAAATTATTAGCACATAGCGGGTGCGTGCTAAACGTGGGTTTCTTTGACAACTAAAACTTTTCTCTCTCTCTCTCCAAGCCCAGTTTTAAGGCTTTGGGGCTGCTGGTAGGCATTAGTTGATTACACACGGGCTGGGGGGAATTTCACTAGAGGAATCTCACTCTTTCTTCCTTCATGTAGGCAGAGAAAGAAGGCTTTATAGCTATGCAGTCTTCAGATCGAGCACACCTAACTCCTAAAAGAATGAGCGTGTTCCCAAGCAATTTGAATGCTGCTGTTGGAAGTGTTAGGTTGTCTTCCTCCCAGATCCTTGAGGGTGGAATAGAAGGCATAGAGAATCAGAATGAACTGTTCCAGCAACAAGCCCAGGCTGTAAGTACATATTCACTTTATTTATGCCTCTCTATTTTTCTAAAGATACTTGACATATCTGAGCTGCGATGTAGAAGTTAGGAGGTGTTACAACAACTTTGATTTTTATCACTTCCCTCCTTTTTTTAACCTTTGTAAAGTGGAGATTAGTGGGATGATGTTTACTGTGTATATATATTTTAAATTTATATTTGAAAGTATATGAGAATACCTTGGGCAGCAAGGACGTCAAATCAGTCAGTGCTAAAGGAAATCAACCCTGAATATTCACTGGAGGGACTGATGGTGGAGCTGAAGCTCCAATCCTTTGGCCATCTGACGCGAAGAGCTGACTCACTGGACAAGACCCTGAGGCTGGGAATGATCGAGGGCAAGAGGAGAAGGGGGCGACAGAGGAGGAGATGGTTGAATGGCATCAGTAACTCAATGGACATGAATTTGAGCCAACTCTGGGAGATGCTGATAGACGGGAAAGTCTTTGGCATGCTCCAGTCCACAGGCTCAAAAGAAGTCAGATGTGACTTAGCAACAGAACAACAACAAAATTTATATTTACTGATCGGACACTTAAGAATCATGTAGAGAAAGGTGCCAAAGTGTTAGAGTTCAAAACTTACGAGCAGAGCTTTCAGTTAAAGAGTGTAGATTTTCCACTTATACTTAAGTTGTTATTGTAAGTTACTCTCCTTTTGTAGCATATGGACAAAAGTGATTCCTAACCTCTGTTGCACAAAGTTTCAGTACATATATGGGGCTTTTCAGTGATTGTTTTTGTTTCTTTTTTCTGTCGGTCAATCTGACGATCACAGTACATTGATTTGTAAGTCAGGTAATAATATAATAGACTCTATAAATGAACATAATCAGAAGTTTTTAACGGAACTTTTCGGTAATTCACTGTATATACTTAATATTTAACACTTGACCACCACGGATAGATACCTCCACTCGAGTCACTTGATGCCGTCTACTCAGCAGCCCCGCCTGGCTTAGTGTACCTTGGCTTTTGTTCCATTGATCATATTCTTCAGCTTGGTTGTGGGAATAATCTTCATCTTATCATGCTGAAATGTAATACTAAGGTTAATGAGAGAACAATAATGGAAGATTATGATTATATGAAAGTAGAAGTTGTGTGATGCTGATGTCCTTGCTCATAAGCATGAAGCAAATCTGATTGTGCTGTTAGGATAAATGGAGAAAGCTTTATAAGTACACGTTACGTTGAAATACTTTTTAAAAAGATTGTTTTTCTCTTTCCCAAACTACAACTTCTTGTCATTGTTGGGCTTTTAGTGATCATTTTTATAATCATTTAAAATTTCTTTTTAGTATTATGAGCAATTTACTGAACCAGTATTTACTGAGCCAGGCACTGCCTAAAGGGTAGAGCATTTAGACAGACACAGTCCTTGCTTTCCTGGTGCTGGTAGCTAGCCATCCCATTGTAGTGAAGATTGTACTTCATCTGTATAATACATAAATAGGACGCGTTGGTTCACAGATATGTGAATATACTGTGTTTGTTAAGCATTGTAGGGATTCTAACAATATGCGAAGTAGGACCTTTCATGGGCTTATATTTTCAAGTAGAGATACAAAGCTAATAGACTCCTAATCTATTAGTTAAGAATATGGAAGTATTTGCTGCATTTTGTGATAAATTTGTGTAGCAGAAGTTCAAACTTTAAAAATTTAAGGCAGTCGTTGGAAGAATTCTTGGAAGAGGTGGAATTGAGCTGTGTATTTTGTATTGGTAAGCTGAATTGAACTGGTAAATTCCAAAGAGCTTTAAGATAGAAGGAACAGTAAGAAGTCTAGAATACAAAAGATTTTATACTTTGTTGTTGTTTGTTTGTTTATTTAATTTTTACGTTGGGCCTGTGGCTTGTAGAATCTTAGTTCCCCAATTAGGGATCAAATCCATGCCCCTTGCGGAAGAGGGGCGAAATCCTCACCGCTGGACCACCAGGGAAGTTCCAATCCTGTTTTTTTTTCTTAAAAGGAGATGAATCACTGAAGAGTGTTCAGTGACTTAAGCTACTTTAAGCCTATCAATTTTGGCTTATGCAATTCGGTGACAATAGATGCTGTTTTTTAATCTGGCTGTTTCTGTTGCAGTTTTTATCCACTAGATGTCACTGAGAACTAAACAGTGAGACCGTGTTCAAGCACTAACTCCTTTGGGACAGTCCCAGGCAAACTGGGAGAGTTGGCCATCCTGTCTCTACACGTTTTCTCTTCTTATTTTTCTGTTATTGACTGGTATTCTCATCATTGTAGCTCCAAAACTTTGTTATACCTAAGACTTCTTTAGCCTCTTGGCCCCAGCTTAGGATCTTTTAGGTCCAATTCCTATGGTTAACGTTTTCTCTGAACACTTCCTAGTTCATGATGTAAGACAAGGAATCCTTAGTGGCCCATCCTGCCTTTTTGCAGGAGGTTTAGGTTACCGGCCAGCCGCTAGTGTGGCATGCCTACTTGATGAAGAAACAAAGCTAATGCCATTGATGCACTGCATTGGGGCGCATGGGCTAAGGGCCTCATGTGAGCTGAAGATTTAATTCTAT
Organism: Tragulus kanchil; assembly: GCA_022376925.1. Taxonomy (NCBI): domain Eukaryota; kingdom Metazoa; phylum Chordata; class Mammalia; order Artiodactyla; family Tragulidae; genus Tragulus; species Tragulus kanchil. Next base: position 154,191,972 of record JAIOJX010000006.1, read on the forward strand.
GGTATTTCTGTGACTATAGGAAAGTCCAACACAGTTGAAAACCAATGTGTTATCTTTTGCAAATAAACTATATTATCTTTGGATAGCATTCAACTTTGAGTAGATTTTTATGGCATTAGCATACATTTAAGGTTGGTTGGTATTAGGCCTCTGTGGCAATAGAGTAGGTGAAATTCTATAAATGTTAGAGCTCGTCTATATCCTTTTCCCATGACCTCTATATTAGTACCACATTGTTTCATTTATATAGTTACATGTAAATTCCATCTTCCGATTTCCTGGTTGTCTGAATTGAAAAGAACTAGGTAAAACCTAGTCAGTGGGGAACAGTGTCATAACAGATGTCTGTATTTGTCAAATTTAATCTGACATATTTACTTGAAGTTTTAATATATGATCATTATTTGCTTTAGATTGTAAGATATAAGTCTCAAAGTTTGTTTATTTAAACCTCAGTTTGTTTATATAGTACATTTTAATTTTATTGCTCCTTCTGCAGATTCGAGGGAAAATTTGTCCCTTGCCTCTTCAGGTATTTGGTGTCTGCCGGCATTCCTTTGCTTGTGTCCACATCAAACCAGTCTTTGCCTTCAGCTTCCCATCACCTTATTTTCTGTATGTCTGACTGTCCTCTACCTGTTTTATTAAAAAAAAAAACAAAAAAAAAACACTTGTGGTGGTAGTTTTATGGGCTTGTCTAGATAATCCAAGTTTCCCTCCTCTTCTCAATATCCTTAACTTAATCATATGTGCAGAGGCCTTCTCTTACAAAATTCAAGCACTAACTCCTTTGGGACAGTCCCAGGCAAACTGGGAGAGTTGGCCATCCTGTCTCTACACGTTTTCTCTTCTTATTTTTCTGTTATTGACTGGTATTCTCATCATTGTAGCTCCAAAACTTTGTTATACCTAAGACTTCTTTAGCCTCTTGGCCCCAGCTTAGGATCTTTTAGGTCCAATTCCTATGGTTAACGTTTTCTCTGAACACTTCCTAGTTCATGATGTAAGACAAGGAATCCTTAGTGGCCCATCCTGCCTTTTTGCAGGAGGTTTAGGTTACCGGCCAGCCGCTAGTGTGGCATGCCTACTTGATGAAGAAACAAAGCTAATGCCATTGATGCACTGCATTGGGGCGCATGGGCTAAGGGCCTCATGTGAGCTGAAGATTTAATTCTATGGTATTTCTGTGACTATAGGAAAGTCCAACACAGTTGAAAACCAATGTGTTATCTTTTGCAAATAAACTATATTATCTTTGGATAGCATTCAACTTTGAGTAGATTTTTATGGCATTAGCATACATTTAAGGTTGGTTGGTATTAGGCCTCTGTGGCAATAGAGTAGGTGAAATTCTATAAATGTTAGAGCTCGTCTATATCCTTTTCCCATGACCTCTATATTAGTACCACATTGTTTCATTTATATAGTTACATGTAAATTCCATCTTCCGATTTCCTGGTTGTCTGAATTGAAAAGAACTAGGTAAAACCTAGTCAGTGGGGAACAGTGTCATAACAGATGTCTGTATTTGTCAAATTTAATCTGACATATTTACTTGAAGTTTTAATATATGATCATTATTTGCTTTAGATTGTAAGATATAAGTCTCAAAGTTTGTTTATTTAAACCTCAGTTTGTTTATATAGTACATTTTAATTTTATTGCTCCTTCTGCAGATTCGAGGGAAAATTTGTCCCTTGCCTCTTCAGGTATTTGGTGTCTGCCGGCATTCCTTTGCTTGTGTCCACATCAAACCAGTCTTTGCCTTCAGCTTCCCATCACCTTATTTTCTGTATGTCTGACTGTCCTCTACCTGTTTTATTAAAAAAAAAAAACAAAAAAAAAACACTTGTGGTGGTAGTTTTATGGGCTTGTCTAGATAATCCAAGTTTCCCTCCTCTTCTCAATATCCTTAACTTAATCATATGTGCAGAGGCCCTTTCTCTTTACAAAATAACATTTACAGGTCTCAGGGATTAAGACCTAATGTCTGTGTGTGTGTGTGCTAAGTCACGCCAGTCGTGCCCGACTCTTTGCCACCCTATGGACTGTAGCTCACTAGGCTCTTCTGTCCATAGGATTCTCCAGGCAAGAATACTAGTGTGGGTTGCCATGCCCTCCTCCAGGGGATCTTCCCATCCTAGGGATCGAACCCACGTCCCTTGTGTCCCCTGCATTGGCAGATGGGTTCTTTACTGCTAGCACCACTTGGGAGGCCCCCTGATATCTTTGTGGGCGGGGGAGGGGGGCATTCGTCAGCCTGCTGCAGCCTCATAGCAGGTCATTGAAAGGGCCTTTGGGTTGATTTGATAAAGGGTTATGGAAACTGAATGCTTGGTATAGTCCAACTGCTGGACCAGTTGAAATATCCTGCTTAGGGGACTAAAATCAGTCTGAAACTCTAATAGGGTTTGGACTGGATGAAAATAAAGGACACTTACTCTTCCTTTAAATATGTTACAGCCCGTGTTTTGCATCCTTGGTGCCACTGTACAGGGCAATGAGGTCTGCCACACGACGGTGGTAAAAGCAGGCATGTGCACGGCTGTGTGTTTTTCCATAACTTCAACTGCAGACATGCTGCTTCTTTTTTGCATTGTGATTAACTCTGTCTTGACCTGTTTAGCCACTCTATGCTAACCACATTTAGAAGTCCTCCTTTTAGTAGAACAAACAGTAATGTTTCAAGTTGATTTCTCTGGCTAGAGGTAGAGATCCTCTAGAAGCAAAGTCAGAAAGAAGCTGGTGGGCTTCCCTGGTGGTCCAGTGGGTAAGGACACCGCCTTGCAGTGCAAGGGGCGCCGGTTCGATCCCTGGCCTGGGAAGATCCCACGTGCCGCGGAGCGGCTGGACTGATGTGTCCAATTACCGAGCCGGAGCTCTGGGGCGCATGCGCCCAGAGCCAGCGCTCTGCGACGACAGCGGCCACCGCGATGGGAGGTCCACAGGAGCCAAGGAACAAAGACGGAAGAAAATAAAGAAATGAAAGACCAATAGAAGTGGCCCTCCTGCTCTTCTCCCTCCCTACCCCACCCTCCTCAAATAAATAAATAAATAAATCCTTAAAAAAAAAAAAGAAGCTGGTAACTGGGCAAGGAAACTGGGCTGGTAGCAAGGGACTGTTTTCTTCTCTAGCCACTACTAGTAAATATAATATTTGTTATCATAAAATATCTGTAAATCATATTCATGATTTCCTTTTAAGAAAGAGATGATGTCATTAAACTTTTACTGAATGGGTTCGAACTGGTCCACGCTTTACCATCATTTCACTGAATAGTATTGGGATATGCTTTTCTGTATTTTCCTTAAAGGAACATTCTGTGCAGATATGTGGAGTGTAAAATAGGCTGTGCTTATCTAAAAAAGAAATCAAAGTAGTTGCTTATTGAAATTGCTAGGTAGAGATAAGGAAAGAATACAAAATTAGCATTTAATATTAATATGTATTACCAATTCTTGCCTAGAGTACTTGAAACAAATCGATTCTGTTGAGGTGTTTGAATGTGTATTCTAATTTAACATAGGAAGGCTTCCTGGAAGAAGAGACAGTGACGAAGTGACTCATGTAAATAGAAAAAAGGATTTTGGGGGGACTAGGAATAGGAGTGATAAAAGTGATCAGGCATACAAGGACCTTGTGAAGAAATAACTCCTTATTAAGAAAGACCGAGAGAGGTAATGACTGCTCAGTCATTTACAAACTCAGATCTTTAAGTTCTAATATTTTTGTATACATACTTAATAAAAAGTGTATGTTATCAAAAAATGATTTGAGTAATAGCACTTAAATCAAGTGATGAAATGCAGTCTCTTAGAATAAAAAAATAAGGTTGTGAAAACACTTATCAGCACGTCAGAAAGTCTCCTTTGCAAGTAATCCTCTTGTCTCAGGTCTGGCATTTTTTAATAATAGGGGCCTGTTTTCCTTTTGGAACACTCGGTGAACTTGGTATTAAGACTTCAGCCTGTTTTTGTTTTCTTTTATTCCCCTTACCTTGGCAGCTTAGTCAAACCATGAAACGAGCACGTCACCTGCTGGCATCATTTAAAACTGTGAATCAGAAAGATGCACCAGTGTTTCCAGACGATGGAAAGGAAAGCTTCCCCACCCAAGAGGTAAATTCAGTTCTCATGTGTTGTTTCTAAAAACACAGGTAAAAAAAAAAGGATAAAGATTAACTTACACCTCAACATTATTTAGAACTGAGAAATAATTGGAAGTGACCTTAATTTTCCAGTAGTAGTAAAAATCATGATATGTCTATATACAGCTGTTACCAAAAATATGCTTTCAGAGGATATCTGAAAACTAGGGAAAGTGGCTGTGATATAAAGCTAAGTGGAAAAAGCAGGATATAAAATTAGATACAGTTTAAACTCCATTTAAAAAATTCATTCAGTAGATGTTTATGGAACATCTCTGATTGCCAGGCATTGTTCTAGAAGCAGGACTTAACAGTGATGAAAAGGAACTGGGCAGCACATTCTTTTTTTTTTTTAAATCTTGGCCACTTTTATTGTTTTTTTAAAAATTTATTTTCATCTCCTTTATTCTCTGGCCTGCGTGGGCCTCCCATTGCAGTGGCCTCTCTCATTGCAGAGCACCGGCTCTGGGTGCATGCACTCCAAAGTATTGGCTCACAGTTGGACACACCGGTCCAGCTGCTCTGCGGCATGTGGGATCTTCCCTGGCCAGGGTCGAACTGGCGTCTCCTGTACTGCAAGGTGGACTCTTCACCCACTGGACCACCATGGAAGCCCCTGGGAAGCACATTCTGAAGCAAGCATGTAAATACAGAATATAATTTTGAATGATAAGTGCTATGAAAAAAATAAAGCAAAATATTGAGATGGGGAGAGAATACTATGTGCACAGACAAAGGCCTGGAAAGAAATGGACCAAGAGGTTCCTACTGATTATTTCTGGGTCATGTTATTACAGGAGACTTTTTCTTTTAACCATAGAAAATTTCTATAATGTATATATTTTAGTCAGGAAAAGATCAATGGCATCATTTTTAAAAAAGAAATAAATTCTTCTTTTTTGTTTTATTTGTTCTTTTTTGGCTGCACCACACATGTGGAACTTCCCCGACCAGGAATCAAACCTGCGCCCCCTGCAGTGGAAGCATGGAATCTTAATCACTGGACCACCAGGGAAGTCCAGGAAGAAATTCTTTTGATTCAAAATATAGAATAATTTTTTGGATTTCCCTGGTATATATTTTCCCTGGTATATAGATTGCAGTGAAAACAAAAACAAAAACAACCCACAGAATAAGGTTAGATTGAATACTTGGAACCTAAATATGGAGTTAGATTTAAAGGAATATTTAGAGCTATCCTTGTAAAATTACATTGTTTTGGTGCCTCCCTATTTCCATGTTTGCAAATCTGGGTCCTAAACCCGTATATTTCCTATGTTTACTGAATTTTAGCATTAATTTGAAGTTTCGATAGGTGGCATTGGTAAAATGGACTATTAATTAGTCTTTTTACTAAGTGGAAAAGCAGGATATAAAATTAGATACAGTTTAAACTCCATTTAAAAAATTCATTCAGTAGATGTTTATGGAACATCTCTGATTGCCAGGCATTGTTCTAGAAGCAGGACTTAACAGTGATGAAAAGGAACTGGGCAGCACATTCTTTTTTTTTTTTAAATCTTGGCCACTTTTATTGTTTTTTTAAAAATTTATTTTCATCTCCTTTATTCTCTGGCCTGCGTGGGCCTCCCATTGCAGTGGCCTCTCTCATTGCAGAGCACCGGCTCTGGGTGCATGCACTCCAAAGTATTGGCTCACAGTTGGACACACCGGTCCAGCTGCTCTGCGCATGTGGGATCTTCCTGGCCAGGGTCGAACTGGCGCTCCTGTACTGCAAGGTGGACTCTTCACCCACTGGACCACCATGGAAGCCCCTGGGAAGCACATTCTGAAGCAAGCATGTAAATACAGAATATAATTTTGAATGATAAGTGCTATGAAAAAAATAAAGCAAAATATTGAGATGGGGAGAGAATACTATGTGCACAGACAAAGGCCTGGAAAGAAATGGACCAAGAGGTTCCTACTGATTATTTCTGGGTCATGTTATTACAGGAGACTTTTTCTTTTAACCATAGAAAATTTCTATAATGTATATATTTTAGTCAGGAAAAGATCAATGGCATCATTTTTAAAAAAGAAATAAATTCTTCTTTTTTGTTTTATTTGTTCTTTTTTGGCTGCACCACACATGTGGAACTTCCCCGACCAGGAATCAAACCTGCGCCCCCTGCAGTGGAAGCATGGAATCTTAATCACTGGACCACCAGGGAAGTCCAGGAAGAAATTCTTTTGATTCAAAATATAGAATAATTTTTTGGATTTCCCTGGTATATATTTTCCCTGGTATATAGATTGCAGTGAAAACAAAAACAAAAACAACCCACAGAATAAGGTTAGATTGAATACTTGGAACCTAAATATGGAGTTAGATTTAAAGGAATATTTAGAGCTATCCTTGTAAAATTACATTGTTTTGGTGCCTCCCTATTTCCATGTTTGCAAATCTGGGTCCTAAACCCGTATATTTCCCTATGTTTACTGAATTTTAGCATTAATTTGAAGTTTCGATAGGTGGCATTGGTAAAATGGACTATTAATTAGTCTTTTTTACTGTTTCTTGGGGTACCTTGATCAACTGTCTCTTGTTCTCTCTCAGTTTTGCTTCCTAATTGGTGTATATATATATATATATATATATATATATTTGGCCACTTCTGTTGATCTTTCTTTTATCTGTTTTCATTGATCTTTGTTCTTTGGCCCATGTGGGCCTTCCATCGCAGTGGCCGCTGTCGTTGCAGAGCACCAGCTCTGGGCGCATGTGCTCCAGAGCTCTGGCTCTGTAGTTGGACAAATGGGTCCAGCCGTTCCGTGGCATGTGGGATCTTCCCAGGCCAGGGAACGAATCGGCGCCCCTTGCACTGCAAGGCGGTGTTCTTATCCACTGGACCACTAGGGAAGCCCCCCAGCTGGTATTTTTAAAAAATATTTTCTAGGTGACATGTATGTTTATATTTAATTTTGTATTTTTTCTTTAAGTATCTCAGTGCAACCAGCAATCATCAAAGACATGTCTTTTATATGTTTGTAGTTAGTAGAATACCAAGCTATAATGCCTTCCTCTACAGTTATAGCTAAGAAATTTATAGTTAAATATGAAAAGCAGCTGGGCAAGGGTGTGCCTATACATGGCATTCCATATTAGATGCATTAAGTCTGGTTACCGTTTTCTAGGATTGCTTTGTTGTGACTCAAGATGGAGTTTCTTTTGTAACTGAATTCTTGACTTGGTTTCTTGACAATTTTCATACCTATTCCACAGATTTGGCAGTACTATAGTTTTGGTCCATAAACCTGACTTCCTGGTATGCCTGGAAAGAGATGGTTAGACTCAGTTTATTTAAACTGGAAAAAGAAGGATAACCATATCCTAGAGATTGATATTTTATATTGTGAAGAACCTGTTCAAACCTTTCATTGATGATTTTCCAGAAAGAGTGCTGTGCCTAAGTCTGATTAAAATAATTATCCAGTAGAAGGGAGGAGGATTGAGTATGATATAACATCCTTGTATAAACCAGTTTTACACGTCAAAGGTGCCGTTTAAGTGTGATTTATTATGAGTTGGAGCTAGCCACTTGCTTTCAAAGAATGCATGTGCTATTTCAGGTAAAACTTCACAAACAAATGTGCTCCATATAATTGACAGTGATCTAAGAAATGAGTGAATTTTTCTTATCAGGTATGTAGTGTTTCCATTAAATCTGAGCACTTTTTCTACCCACTTAGTTGTGTGCAGGAGGAATCTGCCAGTAAGAAAGCAGAACAATCTACAACCCAGTGGAGCTCTGATCTCATTTTCTTGTTAAGACTTATTTTTACTGACGTTTGAGTCTATGTAGTGGTGGTTGTTCTAGAGTTAGAGATACAGAGAAGTTAGATTTGGTTGCCCATGGTTAGATCCCTGAGACCAAATTTCAAACTTTCTGCAGCTGGTTAATGGCTAGGATAGGGGCAGATTGCAAGTAAGTTAAAATGTTTGTTATCCCATTTCATTCCATATGTTTGTTATGGAATGATTTGTTTGTATCCTTGAAATAGAACTCTCTATTCTGTATCGGGCTACCATAGCCTGCTAAGATTATACCAGGTATTTCACAAAAACGCAACTTAGTGTTATGAACGTATTGCTTTCTCTAGACCATTTGCGGTAATTTTTCTTTTTTGCAGAAAGCACTCTGTAGGAAGCCAGCATTCCCCAGGATGCATACAGGGGTAAGAGGAGAATTGCCCTCGGAGGTCCATCAAGCTCTTTTAACTCCTGTAGATTACCAGAAATTTATGGAGGATCAAGTAAGAAAACATACAGAGTGGAGGGAACAAATGGCTGGGCCTAAGTATTGAAATTATAATATCCAAGGATTGTTTTTTCTAATGATTTCATTGAGCAATTATTCACATACTACACTTAAAGTGGAAACTTCAGAGGTTTTTGGTATATTCACAGGATTGTGCAATGATCACCACAGTCTAATTTAGGAGATTTTCGTCACCCCTGAAGGAAACCCTGTACCCAGGAACTGTCACTCCCTGCTCTCTTCCTGTCCCCAGTCCCCAGTGCTAAGCGGTCCCTTCACTGCTTTCTGTCTCCTATAGGCTTGCTTGTGCTGGACGTTTCATGTAAATGTGTGTGTCATGTGCCTGAAATGAAGTCCAGTGGGGCTTTTGTGACGGGCCCTTCCATCCTGGTAATGGATCCGGAGTCCATCTCCATTACGGCACGCGTCAGTACCCTAGTGCGCCACACGGGGTGCGTCCATTCATCAGTTAATAGACAGTGGATTGTTTTCACTTAAGCTTTTTATGACTAGCTGTGCTATAAGCAGTTATTTGTATTTGTGTGTATTTGTGTGAACATTCGTCTCTCTGGTAATAGAATTTCTGGGTCTCATGGTAACTCTATGTTTAATATTTTGAGAAACTGCCAAGCTGTTTTCCATCAGCAACATATGAGGTTTGCATCCTCTTCAATACTTGTCGCCCATCTTTTTATAGCTTCCTAAGTGGGTGTGAGGTGGTATCTTACCAACATTTTTTTTTTCGCCACTTCTATTGGTCTTTCATTTATTAATTTTCATCCATCTTTATTCTTTGGCCTGTGTGGGCCTCCCATCACAGCGGCCTCTCTCGCTGCAGAGCACCGGCTCTGGGCACATGCGCGCCAGAGCTCTGGTGCGGTAGTTGGACACATTGGCCCAGCTGCTCCACGGCACGTGGGATCCTCCCAGGCCAGGGATTGAACCGGCGCCCCTTGCACTGCAAGGCGGTGTCTTTACCCACGGGACCACCAGGGGAAGCCTCCAACTTTTGATTTATATTTTCCCGATGACTGATGATCTTGAGTATCTTTCTCATGTGCTTATTACCCATTTATATATCTCTTATGGAGAAAAATCTTTCTTCAAAAGCAGTGCTATTTTTGAATTGGTTGTCTTTTTATTATCAAACTGGAAGAATTCTTTAGGCTTTCCTGGCTCAGTGATAAAAAATCCACCTGCAGTGCAGGAGGTGCAGATTTATCCCTGGGTCAGAAAGATCCCCTGGAGAAGGAAATGGCAACTCACTCTGGTATTCTTGTCTGGAGAATCACCACAGTCTAATTTAGGAGATTTTCACCCTGAAGGAAACCCTGTACCCAGGAACTGTCACTCCCTGCTCTCTTCCTGTCCCCAGTCCCCAGTGCTAAGCGGTCCCTTCACTGCTTTCTGTCTCCTATAGGCTTGCTTGTGCTGGACGTTTCATGTAAATGTGTGTCATGTGCCTGAAATGAAGTCCAGTGGGGCTTTTGTGACGGGCCCTTCCATCCTGGTAATGGATCCGGAGTCCATCTCCATTACGGCACGCGTCAGTACCCTAGTGCGCCACACGGGGTGCGTCCATTCATCAGTTAATAGACAGTGGATTGTTTTCACTTAAGCTTTTTATGACTAGCTGTGCTATAAGCAGTTATTTGTATTTGTGTGTATTTGTGTGAACATTCGTCTCTCTGGTAATAGAATTTCTGGGTCTCATGGTAACTCTATGTTTAATATTTTGAGAAACTGCCAAGCTGTTTTCCATCAGCAACATATGAGGTTTGCATCCTCTTCAATACTTGTCGCCCATCTTTTTATAGCTTCCTAAGTGGGTGTGAGGTGGTATCTTACCAACATTTTTTTTTTCGCCACTTCTATTGGTCTTTCATTTATTAATTTTCATCCATCTTTATTCTTTGGCCTGTGTGGGCCTCCCATCACAGCGGCCTCTCTCGCTGCAGAGCACCGGCTCTGGGCACATGCGCGCCAGAGCTCTGGTGCGGTAGTTGGACACATTGGCCCAGCTGCTCCACGGCACGTGGGATCCTCCCAGGCCAGGGATTGAACCGGCGCCCCTTGCACTGCAAGGCGGTGTCTTTACCCACGGGACCACCAGGGGAAGCCTCCAACTTTTGATTTATATTTTCCCGATGACTGATGATCTTGAGTATCTTTCTCATGTGCTTATTACCCATTTATATATCTCTTATGGAGAAAAATCTTTCTTCAAAAGCAGTGCTATTTTTGAATTGGTTGTCTTTTTATTATCAAACTGGAAGAATTCTTTAGGCTTTCCTGGCTCAGTGATAAAAAATCCACCTGCAGTGCAGGAGGTGCAGATTTATCCCTGGGTCAGAAAGATCCCCTGGAGAAGGAAATGGCAACTCACTCTGGTATTCTTGTCTGGAGAATCCCATGGAAGAGATGCCTCGCGGGCTACAGGCCACAGGATTGCAAAAGAGTCAGACACGACTTAGTGATTAATCAACAACAGTATTTCTTTGTGTATTCTGAATACAAATCCCTTATCAGATACATGATCTACAAGTATTTTCTCCCATTCTCTGGGGGGCCATTTCACTTTTTTTGTGTATATGTGTAAGAAGCCTCTTTATTCAGGTGCCTCCCTTTACTGGCATAAGAACAAAAGTGCCAAATTAATCATGTCACTGTTTTATTCTCACAGTAGATTTTGTTTATTTCCAACTCCTTTGAAATGTTAAACTTTGTTTGTAACTATATCCATCTACATTAAAACTACTCCTCAACTCACAAAGACCCCACTTATTGCTAATTTCTATGGACACATTTTCAATTGCTCATTTTATCCACTCTACAAAAATCTCACCTTTTTGTCAGCAGTTAAAAAAAAACAGAGAACCTAAAGGCCCTCAAATGACTTTCCACCAGTTTACCAGAAGAAAATTACCAATATCCACAACTTTTTAAAACAATAAAAAATTTCTATTTCTAAAACCGTATTTACAAGACTGAAATTCCAGACTCTATATCGCCATCAGGGTAGTCATTTCACTTTCTTAATGCTCTCGTTTGCAGCACATTTTTGGTTTTGGTGTAGTCTAATTTATCTGTTTTTTTTTGGCTGCTTGTGTTATGGTGTAGTATCTATCAAACCATCACTTAATCCTATGTGTTTCTCTAGGAATTTTATAATATTAACTCTTATATTTAATCCTATAATCCATTTGAGTTAATTTTATATATGGTGTGAAGAAGAATTCTAAGAATTCGTTTGCATGCATTCCTGTATCTACCTGTAATAGATAACATTTGTTCATTTGTTTGTTTTTGCATTTTTTGTTTGTATGTTCTTTAGGAACCTGAGGAGTCTTTTATTATGACAGATAAGAAACGGGAAAAGAATTTGTCTTGGGGGGACCAGCAGAATCTCTTTCCTGAAAACAAAGATATACCTTTCACCAGAGTTCAGGTAAAGCAGAGTAAAAGGATAGTATTAGAAAAATTTTGAACCGATACTGGTTCGAACAGTATTTCCTTTGTGTATTCTGGAATCCATGGAAGAGATGCCTCGCGGGCTACAGGCCACAGGATTGCAAAAGAGTCAGACACGACTTAGTGATTAATCAACAACAGTATTTCTTTGTGTATTCTGAATACAAATCCTTATCAGATACATGATCTACAAGTATTTTCTCCCATTCTCTGGGGGGCCATTTCACTTTTTTTGTGTATATGTGTAAGAAGCCTCTTTATTCAGGTGCCTCCCTTTACTGGCATAAGAACAAAAGTGCCAAATTAATCATGTCACTGTTTTATTCTCACAGTAGATTTTGTTTATTTCCAACTCCTTTGAAATGTTAAACTTTGTTTGTAACTATATCCATCTACATTAAAACTACTCCTCAACTCACAAAGACCCCACTTATTGCTAATTTCTATGGACACATTTTCAATTGCTCATTTTATCCACTCTACAAAAATCTCACCTTTTTGTCAGCAGTTAAAAAAAAACAGAGAACCTAAAGGCCCTCAAATGACTTTCCACCAGTTTACCAGAAGAAAATTACCAATATCCACAACTTTTTAAAACAATAAAAAATTTCTATTTCTAAAACCGTATTTACAAGACTGAAATTCCAGACTCTATATCGCCATCAGGGTAGTCATTTCACTTTCTTAATGCTCTCGTTTGCAGCACATTTTTGGTTTTGGTGTAGTCTAATTTATCTGTTTTTTTTTGGCTGCTTGTGTTATGGTGTAGTATCTATCAAACCATCACTTAATCCTATGTGTTTCTCTAGGAATTTTATAATATTAACTCTTATATTTAATCCTATAATCCATTTGAGTTAATTTTATATATGGTGTGAAGAAGAATTCTAAGAATTCGTTTGCATGCATTCCTGTATCTACCTGTAATAGATAACATTTGTTCATTTGTTTGTTTTTGCATTTTTTGTTTGTATGTTCTTTAGGAACCTGAGGAGTCTTTTATTATGACAGATAAGAAACGGGAAAAGAATTTGTCTTGGGGGGACCAGCAGAATCTCTTTCCTGAAAACAAAGATATACCTTTCACCAGAGTTCAGGTAAAGCAGAGTAAAAGGGGATAGTATAATAGAAATTAAAGTAATTATGATTTGAACTCGAGATACTGGTATCCTTGTGTCTGGTTTGAGATTGTAGATTCAGATTCTGTTGAGTTGAGCAAAGAATGTAATTTTGCATTTTATCTTAGTAATTTATTTGACTACCATTTCCTTTTAAGTTTATTTTAGGAATCTCATAGAAACCTGAGAGTGTTACTGCTACTTGGCATTCTGTATTTGATATTTCTGTTCACTTTTAGAAAGTACAATTCAAAGATCCATTATTTGCTGTGATGCAAGAGGAAAAAGTAAAGGAGCTACATCAGGACGTTCTGCCAGAAGCAGAGGATTATCTTCCAGAAGACAAAGGGGATTTGACGGGCATCCTCAGAGCTAGATGGGAAGCCCAGCGCTGTGAGCCAAGGCTCAGTACCCAGGCTATCCAATGGGAAGACCACGCCGTTGAGCCCAAAGCCCAGGCTGTTAAGACAAAAACTAAGAGTGTTATGCTGAAAGACCAAAATGTTGAACTACAGGATGGGAATATTGTCTTGGAAGATTTGCCACTCCAAAACCAGACTTTTCTACCTACTGACCAGCATGTTCTCCCTAAAGACCAGAATGTTCTACCTAAATGTCAGGACCAGGATTTCCTACCCAGAGACCAGTGTGTTTTACCTGGAGACCAGCATGTTCTCCCCAAAGACCAGGACATTCAACCCAAATGGCAGGACCAGGACTTTCTGCCCAGAGACCAGAACTTTCTCTCCAAAGACAAGAATGTTCTGTCCAGATGTCAGGACCAGGATTTTCTACCCCGTGATCAGGTAAAATAGAGTGGAAAGGAGATACAACAAAAAGAGATGTGTGTTAAGACTTGTTGTAAAATTTGCAAGAACCATAGTACACAGCTGATTTGGAGCTCCATAGTTGGAAAAAAAATAGTTTCCTGATTGATTTCTCACATGTCCAGCATTCTTATTAATTGTTAAAATTATTATCAGTAGCATATTACCCCTGTCTGGAAAATTTCCTTTTTTAAAAACTTTTCTTCATTAGGTAAAAAAATTCTTGCAGCCATCATCTTTTTTGTTCTTTCTCCCAACACCATTCTACGCACTCTTTCCTGAAAACAAAGATATACCTTTCACCAGAGTTCAGGTAAAGCAGAGTAAAAGGGGATAGTATAATAGAAATTAAAGTAATTATGATTTGAACTCGAGATACTGGTATCCTTGTGTCTGGTTTGAGATTGTAGATTCAGATTCTGTTGAGTTGAGCAAAGAATGTAATTTTGCATTTTATCTTAGTAATTTATTTGACTACCATTTCCTTTTAAGTTTATTTTAGGAATCTCATAGAAACCTGAGAGTGTTACTGCTACTTGGCATTCTGTATTTGATATTTCTGTTCACTTTTAGAAAGTACAATTCAAAGATCCATTATTTGCTGTGATGCAAGAGGAAAAAGTAAAGGAGCTACATCAGGACGTTCTGCCAGAAGCAGAGGATTATCTTCCAGAAGACAAAGGGGATTTGACGGGCATCCTCAGAGCTAGATGGGAAGCCCAGCGCTGTGAGCCAAGGCTCAGTACCCAGGCTATCCAATGGGAAGACCACGCCGTTGAGCCCAAAGCCCAGGCTGTTAAGACAAAAACTAAGAGTGTTATGCTGAAAGACCAAAATGTTGAACTACAGGATGGGAATATTGTCTTGGAAGATTTGCCACTCCAAAACCAGACTTTTCTACCTACTGACCAGCATGTTCTCCCTAAAGACCAGAATGTTCTACCTAAATGTCAGGACCAGGATTTCCTACCCAGAGACCAGTGTGTTTTACCTGGAGACCAGCATGTTCTCCCCAAAGACCAGGACATTCAACCCAAATGGCAGGACCAGGACTTTCTGCCCAGAGACCAGAACTTTCTCTCCAAAGACAAGAATGTTCTGTCCAGATGTCAGGACCAGGATTTTCTACCCCGTGATCAGGTAAAATAGAGTGGAAAGGAGATACAACAAAAAGAGATGTGTGTTAAGACTTGTTGTAAAATTTGCAAGAACCATAGTACACAGCTGATTTGGAGCTCCATAGTTGGAAAAAAAATAGTTTCCTGATTGATTTCTCACATGTCCAGCATTCTTATTAATTGTTAAAATTATTATCAGTAGCATATTACCCCTGTCTGGAAAATTTCCTTTTTTAAAAACTTTTCTTCATTAGGTAAAAAAATTCTTGCAGCCATCATCTTTTTTGTTCTTTCTCCCCAACACCATCTGTCTGGAGAGCTGAAAGATGGGAAAAAAGAGTACAAGTGTCCACCAGTATTTTTCAGCCAGGCTTCATGGCCACCTCTGGCAGTGGTCGGTTCGACCAGAGGAAGAGGGATGTGGCTGGGCTTCTGTGGCACGGCAAGTAGAGTATTCACTTACTGGAAGATGTTGACCTCGGTTAACTCCTGAGTTCTCACTGCAGCCTGAAATGTTATTAAGTTGTCTTTCTTAACTGAGCAATTGTATTTTATACTTGTTCTTTTTCAGAAAGCAGATTTGGAGCCAGCAGCGTCAGTGTTGGTAAGTGGGAGTTAGGGAGAAGTGTTTCCTGTGGGTGTCCATCAGGATCTTTTATGCAGGTGTGAGGATGAGGCCTTCATCATTAGCAAGGTAGAACAGAAAAAGGAGAGGGAGCAAGAGGAATTGCCTGGTTTGGGTTTAGTTTGGGACATTGTAAGATTCTTCTCAGTAGATGTCAGGAAGTGTGGTTTGTATTTTATTCCATATTGTTTCACATTATCTGAAGTTGAAAACATCACCATAAGGCTCCTAATAAAGCCTAGAATATTATTGCTATCCTGTGAACCCATTGCTATCCCATTGAACAATTGACAGTTTATGTTTTTCTGTATTTTATAAGGTATGCTTCAGGGAGACATATTGTGATATGATGTATGAGAAAGGGAGACAAGACTTTTCTCTGGCAAGTTACCAGTATCTGCCTCTTCAACTTGAGGCCTCCATCAGAGATCACATAGAGCACAATCAAAAAGAGACAGATGGAGGACTTCCCTGGCAGTGCAGCGGTTAAGACTCTGCACCTCCACTGCAGGGGGCGCGGTTCAATGCCTGGTTGGGAACTAAGATCCCCTGTGCTATGAAGCGTGGCCCCAACCCCCACCACTCTACCTCCTGCCTCTGCTGCTGCAAAAAAGAAAAAGATGGAAAATAAACTAACTAGATTTTATACATTTTCAACAGCTGGTAATGTAAAATATAGAATCAGACCCTTGTTTAGTGAACTGTATGAGTCAGGTCAGGTCTGTCAGAGACCTGATAAATCACACTCATGTTGTTATTGCGGAATCAGTTAGACTGTTTTAATTTACTAAGATTGTACTATAGCTTTTGGTGAGGCCCACATTATTACCACAAGCATACTGCTCTTACATGAATGATATAGGAGGAATTAGCAGATTCTAAATTACTTAAAATTTGAGAGGATTGTCAGACTCTTCGTACATGCTGCTACTGCTTAGCCATTTCAGACGTGTCCAGCTGTTTGCAACCTCATGGACCATAGTCTGCCAGGCTCCTCTGTCCATGGAAGTCTCCAGGCAAGAAAATTGGAATGGGTGGCCATAACATCCTCGTTCAAACCAAAATGTATCAGGATATCCTCATTTGATACCATTTCCTTCATTTCTTTCACTGAAGCTTAGAGCATTGAGATGAGCATGTTGCCCTGGTTAGACGAGTTTTCTGGTTTTGTTGTTTTTTTTAAAATGTGTTTCTGAAACAACTATCATCTCTTATGCAAGAAGAAAGATCAATTGACTCTGCGTGTCATGACTATATTAAACCTAAAATGCAAGACCAAGCCCCTCCGGAAAGCAGGTAGAGCAGAATACAGTGAGAGTGCTGTATACTTTCTGAAAAAGTAGTAAGATTTGGGCTAGAGCTTGTCAAGCTAGCTTGTACATAGGTTACATAGAATTAAAGCTTCTGGCATTAGGCTAAGAGTATGATGTCTTCAGTTATTTCAGAATGTGTTAGATTTAAAGAGAGTCCATGCAACAAAGCATATCTCTGTCACTTGGGTTAAATAAGAGATAAGTTTTATTTATACAATATTGGTTGGTTATCAGTAAATAGTCCTTGGTAGACTCAAGTCCTTAAGCAGATTTGGCTTTGGACATCACTTAGTCTTAAACACACTGAAGGAATTCTCCTCTTGGCCAGCTGAAGCAGTACACCAAAGCCAGACACCCAGTTTGCAGACCAGTTATGAGGAAGGACAAGACAAACTATTTGCCACTCAGAACTTCCCAGACTTCACACTTTAGTGTTTGTGCACGGGATTATCTAACCAGATTTTGTACATTTTCAACAGCTGGTAATGTAAAATATAGAATCAGACCCTTGTTTAGTGAACTGTATGAGTCAGGTCAGGTCTGTCAGAGACCTGATAAATCACACTCATGTTGTTATTGCGGAATCAGTTAGACTGTTTTAATTTACTAAGATTGTACTATAGCTTTTGGTGAGGCCCACATTATTACCACAAGCATACTGCTCTTACATGAATGATATAGGAGGAATTAGCAGATTCTAAATTACTTAAAATTTGAGAGGATTGTCAGACTCTTCGTACATGCTGCTACTGCTTAGCCATTTCAGACGTGTCCAGCTGTTTGCAACCTCATGGACCATAGTCTGCCAGGCTCCTCTGTCCATGGAAGTCTCCAGGCAAGAAAATTGGAATGGGTGGCCATAACATCCTCGTTCAAACCAAAATGTATCAGGATATCCTCATTTGATACCATTTCCTTCATTTCTTTCACTGAAGCTTAGAGCATTGAGATGAGCATGTTGCCCTGGTTAGACGAGTTTTCTGGTTTTGTTGTTTTTTTTAAAATGTGTTTCTGAAACAACTATCATCTCTTATGCAAGAAGAAAGATCAATTGACTCTGCGGTGTCATGACTATATTAAACCTAAAATGCAAGACCAAGCCCCTCCGGAAAGCAGGTAGAGCAGAATACAGTGAGAGTGCTGTATACTTTCTGAAAAAGTAGTAAGATTTGGGCTAGAGCTTGTCAAGCTAGCTTGTACATAGGTTACATAGAATTAAAGCTTCTGGCATTAGGCTAAGAGTATGATGTCTTCAGTTATTTCAGAATGTGTTAGATTTAAAGAGAGTCCATGCAACAAAGCATATCTCTGTCACTTGGGTTAAATAAGAGATAAGTTTTATTTATACAATATTGGTTGGTTATCAGTAAATAGTCCTTGGTAGACTCAAGTCCTTAAGCAGATTTGGCTTTGGACATCACTTAGTCTTAAACACACTGAAGGAATTCTCCTCTTGGCCAGCTGAAGCAGTACACCAAAGCCAGACACCCAGTTTGCAGACCAGTTATGAGGAAGGACAAGACAAACTATTTGCCACTCAGAACTTCCCAGACTTCACACTTTAGTGTTTGTGCACGGGATTATCGGGGACACCGAGGAGGAGTGCTTGGGGGAATGACACAAGCTTGTTTCCGGCTTTCCCTGAGAAAATGCTGGCAACTTTATGTTTTCTTGGTGCCTTATCTTATTCCACTCACGTTGTTGAATAAAGAGTTGCCCCATGCAAACAAAGAAAAAGAAAACAGATCAGAATAACCTGGGATTTGCTTTCAAATACTCTAGGAAAAACGTGGGAGGAAGAATAGATGGAAAAACATGGTGTTGCTAATTGCTGATGCTGGGCGATGGGTATCTTCAAATTCATTATACTGTTTTTTTTCCCACTTTGGAATGGAAATGTTTGGAAATTTCATACTGAACTCACACAGGCACATCCCTAACTGTTATGTTATCTTCCACTAGTATCGTTATTTTGGGTTGTCACTGAAGCCTACAGTATTGTCACTGACCTGTCATTGTTGCTCAGTTTTATATGTTGTTGTTCCTTTAGGACAAGGGTATGGAGCAACCCTCAGGTTTTGAGAAATGGGAGCTTGGAAGAGGAGTTGCTTCTGGAGTGCCTTTGGTGTGTCTTAGCCGGTGTTCAAGACCCGGCCTCTCTCGAGTAAGTAGAGCAGGATAAAGTGAGGAGTAAGTAACAGTGAATTCCTTAGGTTTTGGTCCCAGATTGACTGGGCAGAGTAGAAACGGCTTCAGGGTTTAGTGTTAAGGTCGAAAAAGTAGTAAGATTTGGGCTAGAGCTTGTCAAGCTAGCTTGTACATAGGTTACATAGAATTAAAGCTTCTGGCATTAGGCTAAGAGTATGATGTCTTCAGTTATTTCAGAATGTGTTAGATTTAAAGAGAGTCCATGCAACAAAGCATATCTCTGTCACTTGGGTTAAATAAGAGATAAGTTTTATTTATACAATATTGGTTGGTTATCAGTAAATAGTCCTTGGTAGACTCAAGTCCTTAAGCAGATTTGGCTTTGGACATCACTTAGTCTTAAACACACTGAAGGAATTCTCCTCTTGGCCAGCTGAAGCAGTACACCAAAGCCAGACACCCAGTTTGCAGACCAGTTATGAGGAAGGACAAGACAAACTATTTGCCACTCAGAACTTCCCAGACTTCACACTTTAGTGTTTGTGCACGGGATTATCGGGGACACCGAGGAGGAGTGCTTGGGGGAATGACACAAGCTTGTTTCCGGCTTTCCCTGAGAAAATGCTGGCAACTTTATGTTTTCTTGGTGCCTTATCTTATTCCACTCACGTTGTTGAATAAAGAGTTGCCCCATGCAAACAAAGAAAAAGAAAACAGATCAGAATAACCTGGGATTTGCTTTCAAATACTCTGGGAAAAAACGTGGGAGGAAGAATAGATGGAAAAACATGGTGTTGCTAATTGCTGATGCTGGGCGATGGGTATCTTCAAATTCATTATACTGTTTTTTTTCCCACTTTGGAATGGAAATGTTTGGAAATTTCATACTGAACTCACACAGGCACATCCCTAACTGTTATGTTATCTTCCACTAGTATCGTTATTTTGGGTTGTCACTGAAGCCTACAGTATTGTCACTGACCTGTCATTGTTGCTCAGTTTTATATGTTGTTGTTCCTTTAGGACAAGGGTATGGAGCAACCCTCAGGTTTTGAGAAATGGGAGCTTGGAAGAGGAGTTGCTTCTGGAGTGCCTTTGGTGTGTCTTAGCCGGTGTTCAAGACCCGGCCTCTCTCACAGAGTAAGTAGAGCAGGATAAAGTGAGGAGTAAGTAACAGTGAATTCCTTAGGTTTTGGTCCCAGATTGACTGGGCAGAGTAGAAACTGCTTCAGGGGTTTAGTGTTAAGGTCAATAACAGTGGGCAGAGATATAATGTCCTGTTGTTCTGTGACCGTTCTGCCCTGCTGAGACTGCTTCTGGCCTCATTAAATCTTTGCTCGGGCCCTGGCCTGATGCTATTCCTTGGACCATTGTCCAAGGCTTATGTTTTCTTTTAGCACAGGAACTATGGACAGGCCTTGCGTGATGTGACAGATGAGAGATGGGGAAAGGAGCTATTTTTGGAGCACCATGAATATGTTGTACATGAAATCCAGGATCCAGGTTCTGCCGGAGAGCAGGTAGAGCTTAGTGTAGTAGAGAGTAACAGCCGAAGTCAGTTAGAGTTGGATGTGGGCTTGCCAGAGCAGCTACGCTACTAACAACAACGACGATAGTGTTATCTCTTATGAATAGTATCAGTTAGTATCATTACGGATAACAGCTTAAACTCATTAACCGTTTACCATAGCCAAAATGATTCTAGAACTTTGTATCCACTGTCTCATTTAGCTATCAAAATAACCCTGGGAGATCAGTGCTATTATTGTGCTTGTTTTATGGATAGAGAAACTTAGAATTGCTTTACAGCTGCAGTTAAGATTCCTAGTGTGGGGTTTCCCTGGTGGTACAGTGATTAAGGATCCACCTTGTAATGCAAGGGACAGCGGTTTGCTCCCTGATCTGGGAAGATCCCACATGCCACAGAGCAACGAAGCCCATGTGTCTCAGCGACTGACCCAGAGCTCTAGACCCCATGAGCCACCCCTCTTGAAGCCTGAGCACCTAGAGCCTGTGCCGTACAAGAGAAGCCACCGCAATGAGAAGCCCGCATATAACAACTCAGAACAGCCCCATGCTCGCCTCAACTAGAGAAAACCTGAGTGTGGCAACAAAGACTCCGCCACAGCCAAAAAAAAAAAAGAGATCCCTAGTCCCTAGTGTGGCAGGAAGGGTAAGGTCTGCTTCCACGCCCTAATGTGTGTCAGACTCTTATGACCTGCTTAGTTCCATCAGGGCTGTGGATGCAGCCGAAAGCATTTTCGTGACCATCGTATCGCTGGTCACACAATTTGGTGAACACTTTTGCATCTCTTAGAGCTTACGCTCCACCCAGCAGCCATCTGTTGGAACAGCTGAAAGACGGCAGGAAGATTTGCTTCTGGATGGCCATCGGCATCCTCCGCCCGAGCAGCAGAGAGAGGCCTCCCGCAGAGGACAGGTGGAGCAGACTGCAGAGTGAGAGCAGTGGGCTTTAGATCGGGCCATGGGTACTGAGTCCCGGAGAGGGAAACGGCACCCCCTGCAGTGCTCAGGCCTTCAGAATCTCATGGACAGAGGAGCCTGGTGGGCCACAGTCCATGGGGTTGCAAAGAGTCAGGTATGACTGAGTGAGAGACAGCAAACAACAGGTCCTCACTGAGCCAGGAGCAGTAAGGCAGAGCCGAAAGCAGATTCTTGGTGTATTTCATGGTGTATGAAACCTATCCTGACCTAAGGTTGCTCCCTGAAGCCTAGGGTATTGTCAGAAACACTGTGGCCTACTGGAAAAACTATATCTTTTACATGTGTGTTCTCTTACAAAAGGTGTATTTCTGGTGGCTGTTTTCTTTTATGAGAAGGAAAGAAGTTAAGTGATTGCTGAAAGGGAGGGGTCAGGAAGGTCTTCCACCCAACAGCCAGGCCGAGGTCCCCCTCAGGAACCTGGTAGAGCGTAAGGCAGGATCACCAAGGCGTTTGGGCTGGAGCGTGTTAGGCTTACATTGCCTGAGATACAGTGTGCTGTGTTAAGATCTATAGTTTTTTAAAAAAATGTTTTAGTGCTCTGGCTTGCTAAGATTTCTCCATGGCTTACCTGAAGTCTGGTGTATTCCTGCTAGAATTTTACAGCCTGCATAATTTCTAACTCATGGTTTTATGTTATTTTAAAAACAGAGCCTTCAAGCAGCTGGCATTGTTGGAATATATGAAAGTGATAAAGAGAAATTTCCTCTTGGCCCTTCTAAGAAAGCAGACAGAAAAGGAGGCAGAAAGGCAGTCAGTAGGATTTGGGCTGAGCAGTGCAGGACTGAACTGCAGCTCCTAAGATTGGTACAAGGGAAGGCTGTTGTGTTTTTTCTGTGTTGCTGTTTATGTATCCTACAGGCCCTTTCCCACTTCTGGTATTTTGCATATTTTTCTCCTCTGCTTGATGGTTTTCTCGTTTTTCTTTGCAAAGCTAATCTCTTCTCATCCTTTATGTTTCAACTTAAACGTGAGTTTCAACTTCTACTCTAACTACTAAATTAAGATTACGCCTCCCCTCTTGTGTTTTTCCTCGGTCCCTGCATTCTGTTTGTTTCCTTCTCCAGACACAAGACAGTCAGTAATTATTGACTTATTTACATGTTTTCCAGTAGTCATTGAGTTTTATGAGGAGAGACAGCACACCTGTTGTGTTCCCTGGAGTGTGGACAGCCTTTTGTGTGGTACCTAGTACCTGCTAGTCTCTCGCTAAATTTGTTCAGAAAGAATTGGTCCAGAAGACATTTACTGAGCACCTGTTTGATGTTGGCCATTGTTTAGATTTCAAATATTAAAGATATAGCTGTGAACAAGACATAGCACTTGAAGTTCACGGTAGTCTGAAGAAGAGAGACTGACCGGTGATGCTTATGCCGTTGCATAGTGACAGGATGCCTGGGCCATTAGTTTAGCTCAGAAGAGGGCTCCCTAATCCTGACCGTCTGATTGAGGGTGCAGCTTTACCAGTCAGAACCCCTTCTTCTTGTGCTTCTGTCACACCAGCCCTGAAAATCCTAGATCAGTCCTTTTACCTTTCAGGCTCCCTAATAATCCAAGTTTATGGGGGAAAAAACTCTTTAATGATAATGGTGTAGATTTATACACATTCATACTTAAAGAGTTTTACAGTCACAGCTGGATCCACAGTACTGCTTGGCTTCTTTCTTAGTGGCTGCTTGTCAGCTCCCTCACCCATGGCCCACACTGATCATTCCAAACTGTAAATACTCAAAGCTCTTTCTGCACCCCATCCTCTCTTTCACGAAGATGACTCCCTTGACCATGTACTTTTTTTTTTTTTGCCACTCTTACTTGTTTCTACTAAACTTAGAGGAAGAATTGTCTTTTCTTTTCCTTCTTTTTTTTTCCCTCTTAGAATTTTTTTGGCTGTGTGGCACACAGGATCTTAGTTCCCTGACCAGGGATCGAACTGTGCCCCCTGCATTGGGAGCATTGAGTCTTAATCACTGGACCACCAGGGAAGGCCCAGAACTGTCTTTCTTTGGATCCATATTCTGGATTCACTTGCCATGTTTTCTTCTGGGTCCAGTTCTCTTTTGCGGGGGAGGGTTCAAGATTGGTTTTATTTTCAGAGCCTGCAGCTGCTGGTTAGCAATGCTAGCTGAGCTGGAGTAATCTGAGGGCTGTCCCACCTCCCTGTCCAGGCATTCAACCAACAGGATCCTTACAGACGTGACTGGAGCGCCATTCCGCTGTGGCGCAGGGTGTGCCGGGGGCGGGGCCTTCTCCCCCCCCCCTCCCCACACACCTTTCCTCACAAGGTGCTTTTATAGCCAAATGCAACTCAGACCCATCACACAGCCACCGTCGTCTCCAGCATCACTGATTCCCTGGTGTCCCGTTTTGAACATTATATTGTGAGACTGGCTTCTGTTAAAATCCTCTGAAGAATGTTGCATTTTTTGTTTAATTTTGTTTGTTTGTTCGTTCTAGAAGGCAGTTGACGTGGTTTGAGTTCAGCTCTAAGTTCTCTCCCATTTTCTGTAAACAGTGGCTCCAGTGTTCGTTCAGTTCTCAAAGCCTTCATTATGCTCCTCTAAGTCCATCCCAGGCAGCAAAGCTCACGGGTGGTTCTGGGGCGTGTGCCGGTTCAGACACAGAATTAAAGCATGCACTTTTCTAACTTACTCTTTTTTAAATTAATTTTTATTGGGCTATAGTTGATTTACAATGTTGTGTTAGTTTCAGGTGTACAGCAAAGTGAGTCAGTTATCTATCTGTCTGTCTATCTATCTGTCTATATATGGACTCTGTTCCCAAGGAGGCCATTACAGAGTATTGAGTCAAGTTCTGAACGCACCCCTGTTTGGGACACCCATTGCATATACTCTCCAGACATAAGGGGCTGCATTTTTTACAATTTTTACTTAGAATCAATGAGAGAGAGCCAGAGGCTCAGAGCAGGCTTACTCCTTGGTCACCAGTGGAAGTCCAGTTTTTCTTACTTAAAATTTTTTTTTTTCTGTATTTATTTATTTTGGGCTGCACTGAGTCTTCATGACTGCGCATGGGCTTTCTCTAGCTGTGGTGCACAGGTGTCTAATTGCAGTGGCTTCTCTTGTTGTGGAGCACAAGCTCGAGGCCAACAGGCTTCAGTAGTTGAGGCACATGTGCTTATTTGCTCCACGACATGTGATATCTTCCTGGACCAGGGATCAACCTGTGTCCCCTGCATTAGCAGGTGGATTCTTAACCACTGGACCACCAGGGAAGTCCTCACTTACTTTTCTGAAAGCAGAAAATAATTTCATTTTTATTACAGCAAAAAGTAAATACAAGTAAAAAGGAAAAAAATTCCAAAGATAACCACCATTAGCCTTTTGTGAAGTAGTGTTTGTAGATTTTGTCTATAGTAAAATAAATAATTTTTAAAATAATAGCCTTATGAGATATACAGTCAGTTCTCTTTATTCATAATAGTTCCATAAAGTTGCCATAGACACTGAAATTTAGTCAATGCTAGACCATTCCTCAGCTGTTTTGTATGAATTTCTGTTTAAAGACATCTTATTAATATGTATCATTGACGCATTAACATTGAACTCAGGACCAGTGGCGCTATAGTTCATGTCTGAATGAAGCTTATCTAATGCATGTATTTTCTCCATAAGGCATATCACAGCCTTCTTATGCTTAAGAACACTGAGGGCCATCTTAAACGGCAAAATCAACAAAAAACCGCAAAAGTGCAAAAAAGTTTTACACTCAATATGCATTTGAAAGGATACTTGTTTTCAGTATGAAGACTGAAACGGAAAGGCGGAGCATCACCATGTTCGACCTCAGCTGGCAACATGTCCATCTGGAAGGCTCAGGTTTTTCACAGCACTATGCATGCCTGCAAGTGATCACGAAAGCACTGTGAGCGTTCATTCTGTCATAACACATACATCTTGGTGAACAGGCAGATTCACAAAAAGGAGTATTCAAATAATGAGGATTGGCTACTTTATATACCATATAAGTAACCCATTGAAAGTGTACACTTCAGTGTTTTTACTAGATTCAAAGTGTTGCCCAGACTTTGCCACAATCAGTTCTACAATATTTTAATCACCCCCAGAAGTCACATAGCACTCACTCCCCATTAGCACCTGTTCACTCCCTTTTTCCCCTTGCCCCCAACCCCAGCTCTGAGGCAACCACTAGACTACTTCTTGTCTCTGTGGATTGGCCTTTTGGACCTTCTATCTAAGTGAGCTCCTGGAATGGTGTTTTGTTACTGACTCCTTTCACTTAGCATAATGTTTTCAAAGTTCATTGACCTTGTAGCATGTAGCAGTCCTTCATTCCTACTCGGATAATATTCCATTGTATGCTTGCAGCACATTCTGTTTATCCATTCATCAGTTGATAGACATTTGGATTGTTTCCACTTTTAGACTGTTGTGAATAATCCTACTATGAACATTTGTTTATAAGTTTTTCTGTGATACCTGTTTCCATTTCCTTTGGGTGTGTAAGTAGGAGGGGAATTGCGGAGACACACGGTAGCCACGTGCTGGATCTGCGGGGAGGGAGCCGTGCACTGGGTCTGCGGGGAGGCGTTGCCAGAGTGGCTTCCAGAGTGGCGCACTGCTTTTCATCCTCACCCCCAAATTATGAGGCTTCAGTTTGTCCACATCCTCATGAGCACTTGTCATTGTCTGTCTTTTTAATTATAGAGCTCTTACTGGATGTGCAGTGGTATCTCATTGTGGTTTTGGTTTACATTTTCTTGGTAATTAATGATGAACATCTTTTTGTGTGCTTATTGGCCATATGTGTATCTTCTTTGGAAAACTATTAAATCCCCTGCTCAGTTGCTAACTGGATTGTTTGTCTTCTGATTACTGAGTTATGTGAGTTCTTAATATAGTCTATACACAGGACCTTTATTTATTTTGGAATTTGTAGATGTTTTCTCCTATCCTGTGGGCTGTCTTTTCTCTTTCTCAGTGGTTTCTTTTGCAGCACAGAAATTGTTCATTTTGATGAAGTCCATGTTGTTTCCTCTTTTGTGGCTTATGTTTTTGAAGTCATAGCTAAGAAAGCATTGCCTAATCCATGGTCATGAAGCTTTACTCCTTAGCATTTCTCTAAGAATTTTATCTCTGTTACATTCAGGTCTGTGATCCACTCTGGATTGATTTTCATATATGGTGTTAGGTAAGAGTCCAACGTCATTCTTTTTTGCACGTGGGTATCCAGGGTGACCCGACATCATTTATTGAAAAGACTCTTCTTACCTACTGAATTCTCATCACTCTTGTCAAAAATCAGTTGATTGTAGATCTGAGTTTATTTCTGAACTATCAGTTCTATCCCATTGATCGATAAGTCTGTCCTTATACCAGTACTGTACTGTCGATTAGTGTAGGTTTGTAATTAGTTTTGCGTTGGGGAGAGTGAGTGCTCCAACTTTGTTCTGTTTCAAGATCATCTCATCTACTCTTAAGTCTCTTGTATGAATTTAAGAATTTCCTTGGCAGCATCTACAAAGAAGTCAACTGAATTTTTTTTAAGATTTTTTTTTTTTTTTTTGATATGGACCATTTTTGAACTCTTCATTGAGTTTTTTTGCAATATTGCTTGTTTTATGGTTTGGTTTTTGTGCTTCAAGACATGTGGGATCTTAGTTCCCTGAACAGAGATCAGACCCCTCCGCCTTCTGCATTGGAATGTGGGTCTTCAGTACTGCAGGTGGACTGTCTCTAGTGGTGGTGCACAGGCTTCTCATTGCCATGGCTTTTCTTGTGGCAGAGCGTGAGGTCGAGGCACGCAGGTTTCAGTAGCTGTGTCTCTAGAGCGTGGGATGAGTAGTTGTGGTTCCTGGGCTTAGTTGCTCTGTGGCAGGTGGATTCTTCCTAGACCAGGATGAAACCTGTGTCTCCTGCATTGGCAGGTGAATTCTTAACCGCTGGACCATCAGGGAAGTCTAAAAGGTGAAATCTTAACCACTGAACTGCCAGGGAAGTCCTATCAACTGAAATGCTGATGCAGAGTGCGTTAAATCTGTTGATCAATTTGCCAGCTAAACAATATTAAGTCTTCTGATCCATGAACAAGAGATGTCTTTTCATTCAGTCAGATCTTTTCTTTCAGCGTTCTCGTGTAGGTGTCAGTGTATACAATTTGTACATCCTTTGTTTAATTTATTCCTAAGGTATGTTTTGATGGTATATTGTATGGGTTTTCCCTTTAATTTTATTTTCAGGTTGTTCGTTGCAAGTACATAAAAATATTTTGCACACTGATCTTATATCTTACAACTTTGCTGAAAGATAACTTTTTTTGATAAATAACGAATTCTGAAAAGAAAAGTAATTTTAAGCTTGTATTTCTAACAGATTATGATTTGAGCCATATGATTGTCCAAGTATACTAAATTATGTCAACAGGGCTGTTTTAGTAATTTGGGGGAAATAAGCTCTGGTTTCTTCCCTGTCATGACAGCTGATTACTATAATACTTTCTTTCAAACTTTTATTCTGTAAAATTATACCATAAAGAATATGTACAAATATAGACAGGCAATATTAAGGGATCTAATTTTGTATCCTGGATTCAGTCCCAAGCACACAGTGCTAATAGAGTGATTTCAAGTGATCCTTTTGGAAGACTTCTGAACATTTTGATTTGTCATTAGTTCATCCATGTTTTTGACCTAAGTCTTTTGTTTATTGATTTTGATTTGGTTAATTTCTTTCTTTTATTCTTTCTTAAAATTTTATTCTTTTATATTTGATTTTTTGATTTTTTAAATCTAGTTGAGCTCAGGATTGCAGGAGAAAAGAATTAGTAGATGAGATTATTAAGAGCATGCCTACGGCTAGCTTTTGGCAACTGTCAGTTTGTGTGACTGGACATTCTAACAGGTTGGTGATGAGTATCAGTCAAGATTGAACACTGAATTCCAGACTTCCCTGGCACTTCGGTCTGGAGTAAGTCAGGAGGAGGACAAGAAAGAGGTATGTGGTGGTGTGGACGTCAGTCTCTCTGCTGTAACAGTACATGTGCGATTGGACGCAATTTGTTGTATCTTCACACATTGAGCAAATAGTACGAATTCTGTCGATGAAGACAAATTACTTGAGTCATTATAATATGTTGAACTTCTAAGCTTCTTGGATGTAGGGTATCTTGAAATCAGAGAGCTGATCCTAGTGACTTTCTCCAGTTAGTATATTTTTGCCATAAATAGCTTATTTAAAGGAAGAGTTTTAATTTATGGCTTCCTTTTCATCTGAAATTATTTTAAATGAACAGTTTTTAACACTGGTCATACACCAGAAACAGACATGGAAAGTTTTTCAAAATGTAAGTGTCCGGACCTTGAAAAGGTAGGGCATCTGTGTTTTAAAAAATATACCACTGACAGCTGTGATATAGCCTCAGTATTGAGAACTGTATCATACTTTTAATAATTTTCTCCAAAATGATATAAGCTACTTAAAGGACAAAAACATGTCTGTGTGTATACTAGTGATCTTTGAGTAGCTTGTGCCCTTAAAACAGAATATGTAAATTTGGAGGTATGCAGGATAGTAATATTTACTT
The DNA here is from genome assembly GCA_022376925.1 of Tragulus kanchil. NCBI lineage: Eukaryota > Metazoa > Chordata > Mammalia > Artiodactyla > Tragulidae > Tragulus > Tragulus kanchil. Next base: position 154,221,064 of record JAIOJX010000006.1, read on the forward strand.
TTATTATTCTCATTCCCTTTAACGTATGATCCTCTGTTATTCCTTAATCCTTCCTCCCTCCTCCCCCCACATGAGGCTAGGCTTAGAGTGTGCTTCTGTGTGTGGGTTTAATTTTGAAAAGGTAAAGTGACTATTATCCTATTATAAACTACCTCTGTCTCTTTGGCTCTGCTTCTGTGGTGCTTACTAGTCGGGAACACAGAGTAAATATACTGTGTATGCTATCATATTAAATATAATCATTTCCTCAAGAGCTGTTAACAATGGACCATGCTAAGGGCAAACTAAATTAGTACTTCTTTCTCTGATTTGTCTGTAACATTTAATAGCAGTGTGCTTGAAATATAAATCTCTTGCAGTATGTGATATTATCCTGAGTCACCATAAACAGAAGGAAATTAAGCACTTAATTCCCTGCTACTTTTGTATCATATAGTTTTCTTGTCTGTGGCACAACAGTATTTTCCTTTCTCGGAAAGTCCTCTGAAAGTAGAAACTTAAATTTTTTTTTACTTCTCTTTAGCGTCAAAAGCAGTACCTGAGATATAGACGACTTTTCATGGATATTGAGAGAGAACAAGTGAAGAAACAACAAAGGCAAAAAGAACAAAGGAAGAAAATTAAAAAGTAAGTTTTTAGTCCTTGTTGTGAGCTGTAAAATCTCAGTTAGTTAAGATCATTTTTGAAGCTAGAGTTTAGAAATAACCAGGTTAGTTTAGTTTTACCTTTTTACCCATAGTGGAAACAACTATTTTTGATCTGGGTGGCAGTTTTACAGGATGGTTAATAGATGGTTAACCATTCTTTCCAAAAAAGGAAAACTCAAGTTCAGATGCAGGCTTAGATGTTTACATTAGGGAATCCCAAATATGTAAGGGAAAAAATAGCACCAGGGTTTGCCTTAACTATTCTAGAAGATGGAAAACAGAATACTTCCCAAGTAATTACAGAGGCCAGCATAATCTTAGCACCAGCTGACAAGGACATTTTAAGAGAGCAACATTTATAGACTAATTTCTCCTATGAGCATAAATTATACTTGAAATTAAAATGGAAGACCTCGGGGCCAGTGAGCGGCACTGTCCCAGGCCTCTGACCCGGGGATTCTGCCCGCGCCCCGCCTTCGTCCCCAGCACAGCTTGTCAACTAATCCCCAACTTCTCCCAAGCCCCGCACCCAGTGGAAATAAAGCTTTTTGCAAAACCAGTGATGAACAAAATGACTAAACATTCCAAGAATGTTTGAGAATTGTTTTTCACTGGGGGAAATAAATATTTTTTTTCTATTCTTTCTGCATTTCAGTTCTTTATCATTAATATATTTGACTCTGAGAGCCTAAGCCATATCTACATTGCTTAGTGTCTTATTTATTTTGCTATAAGAGTACAATGATTTCTGAAATTTTTATGTGACAGTGCACTAGTGAGAATAGTTTTCCTGGGGCTGTTTGATAGTTTCTTTGGTATGTTTTTATTCTCATATGTTTCCCTCTTTGAGATATATTATATACTCTTGTCCTAAAAGTGACTTGACAAAACCGCTACAATAAAAAAGTGTGAGTGTATGTGTGTTTTGGATTGGGGTTAGTAGAGAGAGGTTTGAAAACATCCTCATGAAGTTGTCTAGGGTAGTCTTTGGACAGGATTCTATTTAAATATTTCATGAATCTTTTCTGTTCTTTTTTTTTTTTTTTTCCTATTCTTAATGTTCTTTGGGGCTGTAATTACATAATTTCCCTGGATGACAGTTTCAGAATCTCAGGACGTTGGCTCTCAGAGAGTCCATTCTTACATCTATGCCAGATTTGTCTTACTGTAGCCTAGTCATTTTGCCATAATTATGATCTGATCTACATAAAATATCTCAGTTCTGTGGTGCTTTAGAAATAACCAGGTTAGTTTAGTTTTACCTAATGGAGATCTGGGTGGCAGTTTTACAGGATGGTTAATAGATGGTTAACCATTCTTTCCAAAAAAGGAAAACTCAAGTTCAGATGCAGGCTTAGATGTTTACATTAGGGAATCCCAAATATGTAAGGGAAAAAATAGCACCAGGGTTTGCCTTAACTATTCTAGAAGATGGAAAACAGAATACTTCCCAAGTAATTACAGAGGCCAGCATAATCTTAGCACCAGCTGACAAGGACATTTTAAGAGAGCAACATTTATAGACTAATTTCTCCTATGAGCATAAATTATACTTGAAATTAAAATGGAAGACCTCGGGGCCAGTGAGCGGCACTGTCCCAGGCCTCTGACCCGGGGATTCTGCCCGCGCCCCGCCTTCGTCCCCAGCACAGCTTGTCAACTAATCCCCAACTTCTCCCAAGCCCCGCACCCAGTGGAAATAAAGCTTTTGCAAAACAAGTGATGAATAAAATGAATAAACATTCCAAGCATGTTTGAGAATTGTTTTTCACTGGGGGAAATAAATATTTTTTTTCTATTCTTTCTGCATTTCAGTTCTTTATCATTAATATATTTGACTCTGAGAGCCTAAGCCATATCTACATTGCTTAGTGTCTTATTTATTTTGCTATAAGAGTACAATGATTTCTGAAATTTTTATGTGACAGTGCACTAGTGAGAATAGTTTTCCTGGGGCTGTTTGATAGTTTCTTTGGTATGTTTTTATTCTCATATGTTTCCCTCTTTGAGATATATTATATACTCTTGTCCTAAAAGTGACTTGACAAAAACCGCTACAATAAAAAAGTGTGAGTGTATGTGTGTTTTGGATTGGGGTTAGTAGAGAGAGGTTTGAAAACATCCTCATGAAGTTGTCTAGGGTAGTCTTTGGACAGGATTCTATTTAAATATTTCATGAATCTTTTCTGTTCTTTTTTTTTTTTTTTCCTATTCTTAATGTTCTTTGGGGCTGTAATTACATAATTTCCCTGGATGACAGTTTCAGAATCTCAGGACGTTGGCTCTCAGAGAGTCCATTCTTACATCTATGCCAGATTTGTCTTACTGTAGCCTAGTCATTTTGCCATAATTATGATCTGATCTACATAAAAATATCTCAGTTCTGTGGTGCCCATATATAAGCATTTCTACAGCCCATCAGGCAAAGCTCAGAATGGAAATTTCAGTTCATTTAACTGAAGCTAAGACATCTCCGCTGTGGGTATTTTATGTCTACCCTAAATCTTCTTATGACATGCCCACCACATGGCATAGTCAGTGGGGAATTGTCCTTTAGCTATTCTGCTGACCTTCTTCAAAAGCTTTTCTGCTTAAGGCTTTTGTTTTATTGCCATTTTCTCACCGGATAATCTTTTTTCTTGTTGGATTTATAGTCTTGACCCCAGAAAAAATATGAAGGTCTCTGTCTTACAGATGGTATCAGAACATTAAATCTGTTGTCATTGACAGTTTGCAAATAATGTAAAATAATGTTTTTGCTTTTTCCTTGTTGAAGAGGTGAAATCATGTATGCCTTCTTTGCATGGGGGTTATATGTTGTGACTTACAGACAAAAACCATTCTAGGAGCATTCTAAAATAAACAACTACCTGTTTTCTAAATAAGGATTGATAGGAACCGCTTTACCTCACCCAGTTGTTAGGAGAATCAATTGATACATCTTCGTTCATTCATTTAGCAGCTGTTTATTTAGTATCTATTAATTCGTAGGCATGATGCTAGATTTAAGGTTGAAAAATGGAAGATATGCTCCCACTCTTCAAGGGTATTACCAGATAGAGTCCACTGACTGATGGGAGAGCCAGCTAAATGAATAATTATGGTGCCATATGTTAGTATTACAAAGCAATGTAGCATGTGATTAAGAACATGGGGAGATGTGTGTTCAAGGCCTAGCTCTGCTTCCCACCAGCTTTGTGACTTTGGGAGTTATTCTCTATTAACTCTAGTTTATTCTCTATAAGACAGGGATAATAGGGATATATACCTCAGAAAGTTGCCATGAGGATTAAGTGAGGTAACATGGCAAATGAGCTTAGTATAGACTCTAGCATGTAGTCCATGCTCAGTAAATGTTAGTTGCCAAATATTTAAGGGAAAAAATAGGACTATGTTTTACATAAAATATTGCAGAGAATGGAAAGCAGGAATACTTCCCAAATAATTATAGAAGCCAGTATAACCTTAATACCAACCTCTCTTGGATATTACAAGAAAGCAATATTATAGTCTACTTTTTTTGACCAACATAAATGAAAAAATATCAAGTAAAATATTAGTAAAATAAAATCTATCTTCTCATGTCAGTAGGAGGAAAAAATTACAAGAAGGCAGGAGACCTCAGAGACTGTTTTGAACTCAGAGTTGGAGTTGGTGAAGCAGGACAGGAAGACTGCCTGGGTTGAGCCGTGAAGGGCCAGCAGTGCAAGAGACGCAGCTGGACTGGGGTGGGCAGAGAGTCAATGGGAGTTTCAGGCGGAAGCATTAACACTGTAAAAGCAGTAGCAGGAGTGAATGTGACACTTCTCAGCTGGGTGTGATTGGAGCTATTGGAATGGCAAGAGATAAGCCTAACAAAATGAGGAAAGATCATAAAGAACTTTGTATGCTGTCCAAAGGAATTTGCATTTTATCGTGGAAACAGGAGACACTCAGAGGCATTGTAAAGAACAGATGCAATGATGAAGACTAGATGTTGGGAAATTATGGAAGTAATACACTTACAGAGAAGAGGAGAGGTCAAGTTACTTTTTTAGACATTATTAAATATTCAGTCCTTACTGTGTTTCAAATACTTTCCATATTGGGTTGGCCAAAAAGTTTGCTCAGATTTTTCCATAACATCTCACAGGAAGACCTTAATGAACTTTTTGACCAATCCAATAGATAACGGTGTCGTTTAGTTGATACATAGTCCTATAAGGTAGTGGTGGCGACCATTCATTGAGTGTTTACAGTGAACCAGGTGTAGTGTGGACTGCTGTGGAGGTGCTGGCTCATTTGCCCACGTCAACAACTGTATGAGGTCAATTTCATTACTCTTTTTGTTTTGCAGATGAGAAAAATGAGCCCCAGAGAGGTTAAGTAAGTTGCCTAAGATTGAGATGACACTTAGCAATGGCAGAACTGGAATTCAATCCCAGAGTTATTTAATTCCATCACCTAACTGCTTTCAAGTTGCCAAATATTAAGGGAAAATAGGACTATGTTTTACATAAAATATTGCAGAGAATGGAAAGCAGGAATACTTCCCAAATAATTATAGAAGCCAGTATAACCTTAATACCAACCTCTCTTGGATATTACAAGAAAGCAATATTATAGTCTACTTTTTTTGACCAACATAAATGAAAAAATATCAAGTAAAATATTAGTAAAATAAAATCTATCTTCTCATGTCAGTAGGAGGAAAAAATTACAAGAAGGCAGGAGACCTCAGAGACTGTTTTGAACTCAGAGTTGGAGTTGGTGAAGCAGGACAGGAAGACTGCCTGGGTTGAGCCGTGAAGGGCCAGCAGTGCAAGAGACGCAGCTGGACTGGGGTGGGCAGAGAGTCAATGGGAGTTTCAGGCGGAAGCATTAACACTGTAAAAGCAGTAGCAGGAGTGAATGTGACACTTCTCAGCTGGGTGTGATTGGAGCTATTGGAATGGCAAGAGATAAGCCTAACAAAATGAGGAAAGATCATAAAGAACTTTGTATGCTGTCCAAAGGAATTTGCATTTTATCGTGGAAACAGGAGACACTCAGAGGCATTGTAAAGAACAGATGCAATGATGAAGACTAGATGTTGGGAAATTATGGAAGTAATACACTTACAGAGAAGAGGAGAGGTCAAGTTACTTTTTTAGACATTATTAAATATTCAGTCCTTACTGTGTTTCAAATACTTTCCATATTGGGTTGGCCAAAAAGTTTGCTCAGATTTTTCCATAACATCTCACAGGAAGACCTTAATGAACTTTTTGACCAATCCAATAGATAACGGTGTCGTTTAGTTGATACATAGTCCTATAAGGTAGTGGTGGCGACCATTCATTGAGTGTTTACAGTGAACCAGGTGTAGTGTGGACTGCTGTGGAGGTGCTGGCTCATTTGCCCACGTCAACAACTGTATGAGGTCAATTTCATTACTCTTTTTGTTTTGCAGATGAGAAAAATGAGCCCCAGAGAGGTTAAGTAAGTTGCCTAAGATTGAGATGACACTTAGCAATGGCAGAACTGGAATTCAATCCCAGAGTTATTTAATTCCATCACCTAACTGCTTTCAAGTCTGTAACTTCAGTAAACTATAAGCCAGGGGGCCAGGAAGACAGTAAGGAGGAGGCAGTTTTGAGAGCAAAGATACTGCTGGAGGAGAGCTCAGAGATAAGTCCCAGGTTTATGGTTAGGTTACCCTTAGCCCATTTACCTAATGGTCTGCTTTGAAACAGATTTTCCAGCAAGGAGTTAGAGGTGGAGAAGATAAGTTTAGTTTGGGGCAAATTGGATTTTAAGTGCTTGAAGGAAATTCGACTAAAACATCCAGTAGGAAATATGAAGTTATTTTTAATGATGATTTCAGAAATCGCTAAGAAAGAATACTATCATAATCAAGAAACAGAGAGACGAAGAAAAAGGCTTAACAGGGAAACTGGGCTGGCAGGCAGAGATTTAGACTGCGTAGATTAGACCTTAATCCTGTTGTACTTCAGTGGGAAGATTTCTTTCATCTCCTTAAGAGGTTATTCTTTTAACTGACACCTCTTAACTCCTGAAATAAAGCTACTCCTTATTCTTGGATGCAAAGTTCCCTTTATTTGACAGTGTTAGTGTTGGCAAATTGCTGTGATTGCTCAAGAAGTATGAATCCGTAGAGCCAAAAAGCCTTCAGTTTTGGTTCTAGGTCTCTGTCTTAGTTTAACTCTGTAAAGGATTAATGGGTGTAGCCTTATATGGAAAATGACTAACAAGAGTTTTTGAGCTGTTGTAATTATAAGAATGTATTTTTAATGCAGTTTGCCCATTATCCCACTTTCTTTTCAGGATTCTTTTCAAAATATAAATATTGACATCCACTTCTTGTTGTGCAGACACGCAATATAGCAGGTTGACCAATCAGTTGGCAGTGTTTTATGTTCTTACTCTCTTTTACTGAAAGTCTGACACTGGTTTCAGCATTACCAGAGAACTACTATAATTGTATTCACGTCAGTGCCCTGGGACAGACTGATATGTTGACATGCTGATTTCCAGCCTAGCTGAGTTTCTGTTGTGTATCAACTAAAAGGTATATTTTCGCAAGAAGCGTTAAAGACATCTGCAAGAAATAGACTTGTTTAGAGAATAATTGTTTATATCAACTTTTTAAGTTGGTTTCGCCATTTTTTAAATGTACAACTGACTCACTTTTCTGTATGCCTGAAACTAACACAGTATTTTTCAAAGTTTTATTTATTTGTGTATTTATTTTTGGCTATTCTGGGTTTTCACTGCTGCTGCAGGCTCTTCTCTGGTTGCAGGGAGTGGAAGCTACTCTCTAGTGGAGGTGAGCAGGCCTCTTGTTGCGGTGACTTATCTCGTGGAACTCAGGCTCTAGGGCACACAGGCTTCAGTAGTTGCAGCACATGGGCTCTATAGTTGCGACTCTGAGGCTCTAGAGCACAGGCTCGACAGTTGTGCCTCACGGGCTTAAGTGCCTTGCAGCATGTGGGATCTTCCCGGATCAGGGATGGAACCTGTGTCTCCTGCATTGGTGGGCGAACTCTTTACCACTGAGCTACCAGGGAAGCCCACCTTTTATTATTATTATTATTGTTATGAGCCTTTCTGAAACTATTGTATGAAGGTAGTTCTTAACTTGAGAATCTGACCAAAGCTGTGAATCCTTTTCCCAAATAAATACTTTTGAGACACTCATGTGGAATGTCAAATTGGCAGGTAGTTGAATAGGTTTGAATCTTAGAGGAATCGTCTGTTTTGGAGTTGGAGCTTAATGAGTTACAGGTGATACGGGTGATCACGGAAGCGGATGGTGTGCAGAAAGTCACCCAGGAGAAGGCGTGGAATAAGAAACGGAGGCTGCCTAGACATAGTGTGTTTGCTGACTTGGGTACAGTGTTGCCCACTGAGAATGTAAATAACAGAGGAATCAGTGCCTTTTTTTTTTGGAGTGGGGGAGAAATTGTTGTGCAGACACGCAATATAGCAGGTTGACCAATCAGTTGGCAGTGTTTTATGTTCTTACTCTCTTTTACTGAAAGTCTGACACTGGTTTCAGCATTACCAGAGAACTACTATAATTGTATTCACGTCAGTGCCCTGGGACAGACTGATATGTTGACATGCTGATTTCCAGCCTAGCTGAGTTTCTGTTGTGTATCAACTAAAAGGTATATTTTCGCAAGAAGCGTTAAAGACATCTGCAAGAAATAGACTTGTTTAGAGAATAATTGTTTATATCAACTTTTTAAGTTGGTTTCGCCATTTTTTAAATGTACAACTGACTCACTTTTCTGTATGCCTGAAACTAACACAGTATTTTTCAAAGTTTTATTTATTTGTGTATTTATTTTTGGCTATTCTGGCTTGTCACTGCTGCCACAGGCTCTTCTCTAGTTGCGGGGAGTGGAAGCTACTCTCTAGTGGAGGTGAGCAGGCCTCTTGTTGCGGTGACTTATCTCGTGGAACTCAGGCTCTAGGGCACACAGGCTTCAGTAGTTGCAGCACATGGGCTCTATAGTTGCGACTCTGAGGCTCTAGAGCACAGGCTCGACAGTTGTGCCTCACGGGCTTAAGTGCCTTGCAGCATGTGGGATCTTCCCGGATCAGGGATGGAACCTGTGTCTCCTGCATTGGTGGGCGAACTCTTTACCACTGAGCTACCAGGGAAGCCCACCTTTTATTATTATTATTATTGTTATGAGCCTTTCTGAAACTATTGTATGAAGGTAGTTCTTAACTTGAGAATCTGACCAAAGCTGTGAATCCTTTTCCCAAATAAATACTTTTGAGACACTCATGTGGAATGTCAAATTGGCAGGTAGTTGAATAGGTTTGAATCTTAGAGGAATCGTCTGTTTTGGAGTTGGAGCTTAATGAGTTACAGGTGATACGGGTGATCACGGAAGCGGATGGTGTGCAGAAAGTCACCCAGGGAGAAGGCGTGGAATAAGAAACGGAGGCTGCCTAGACATAGTGTGTTTGCTGACTTGGGTACAGTGTTGCCCCACTGAGAATGTAAATAACAGATGGATTCACTTGCAGGCCACCAGTGACCACAGAGAGTTGTTTTGGTGGAGTGATTGATGGGTCTTAAAAAACCATTGGAGTGAGAGAGAGGAGATCAGATCACAAAAAACTACACTTTAAAAATGTTTAACTGTGACAGAGAAGTAGCTAGGAGGAGAAAGGGAAAAGGGCTGATTCCATTATTTCTAGTAATTGTCCTATTACCAGCCTTTGAGAAACATTGCTGACATACATCCTTCGCTCTTAGTTTACACATATAGAGAACAAATGGTAGAGAGAGTTGTACTAGTAGCTGAACTGTTCTGTTGTCACATGCTTGACTCCAGTTCGCTGTTGAAAACCTGGGGCTTCCCTGCTGGCTCGGTGGTAAAGAATCCACCTGCCAGTGCAGGAGATGCAGACAGGGAAGGCTCGTGGGCTACAGTCCATACACTCACAAAAGAGTTGGACGCAAGTTAGCAGCTAAACAGCAGCCACAGTTGAAAGCCTCAGTTTGAGGTTTTACAGTTGATTTCTCATCTGTAGAAAAATCTTTTCACATTTACCTTTTCCATAAGCTCAGGAGTTACTGCACTAATCAAATATGAATATCCTCAAAATATTTACTTCTTTTTACTGACTCTCTTTGAAATAAGATCTTTATGTAAGTAGATCCTTAGCCAAGGGCATCTGTGATCCTAGGCTCATATTTAAACTTCCATACTCTTTTAATTTCTTCCTTTTATTCTCTCATTGATTTCTCTTACTCTTTCCTTTTATTCTCTCACTGATTTCTCTTACTCTTTCCTTGTATTCTTTTACTTGTATTCTTTCTCATACTGATTATATTTATGCATTATATTTTAAGAGGGCAAATTGATATATATTTTAAAGTCAATTGCAGGGAATTCCTTGACAGTCCACTGGTTAGGACTCTGCACTTCCACCGTAGGGAGCATGGGTTCAGTCCCTGGTCAGGCAGCTATAAGATCTCGCATGCTGCACAGTGTAGCCAAAAAAAAAGAAAATTAAATTGTGAATGATATGTGTGTTGTGGCTCTTCTCTACATTGCCTTTCTCCCATTCCTAGTACACTTCCTGATACACCTTTATATCTTGATTCTTACTAGGAATAAAACATATCTCTCTGCACAAGTTGCAGTCGTGAGATTTCTTACCTCTGTCTTGTTCCAACTTTATGTTGCGTTTGAGTTTGAATCATACCATAAAACCCCTTCATGGATCACAGCTTGCCATGGTGAATCTGACCAAAAGAGACAGTTCTGACAAAAAAGTGGGCCACTGGCGGAGGGAATGGCAAACTCCTCCAGTATTCTTGCTGCAAGAACCCCCATGAACAGTATGAAAAGGCAAAAAAGACATGACATGGGAAGATGAGCCCCCCTGGTCAGAAGATGTCCAATTTGCTAATGGGAAAAAGTGGGAAAAATTACTAATAGCTCTAGAAAGAATAAAGCAGCTGGGCCAAAGCAGAAATGACGCTCAGGTGCAGATGTGTCTGTTGGTGAAAGTAGAGTCTGATGCTGTAAAGAACAGTATTTCACAGGAACCTGTTAAGTCCATGAATCAAGGTAAATTGGACATGGTCATTCATAGATGGCAAGAGTGCACAGTGAAATCTTTGGAATCAGTTAACTAACATGGATAGGAATGGGCAAGTTTCATTCAGATGATCATTATATCTACTACTGTGGGCAAAAATCCCTTAGAAGAAATGGATTAGCCCTCACAGTCAATAGAAGAGTACAAAATAACAGGACTTGAGTACATTCTCAAAAACAACACAATGATCTCAGTTTGTTTTCAAGGCAAACCATGCCACATCACTAATCCAAGCCTATGCCCCAGCCACTGATGCTGAAGAGCTGAAGTCAACTGGTGCTATGAAGCCCTCCAAGGCCTTCTGAAGATTTCCTTTTCGTCATAGGGGACTGAAATGCAAAAGTAGGAAGTCAAGTGATACCTGAAGTACAGGAACATTTGGCTGTGGAGTGCAACATGAAGCAGGGCAAAGGCTAACAGAGGTTTGTCAAGAGAACACACCAGTCATAGCAAGCACCCTTCTCCAACAACACAAGAGCCAACGCTACACATGGACATCACCAGATGGTCAATACTGAAATTAAATTGATTGTATTCTTTGCGGCTGAAGATGGAGAAGCTGTATACAGTCAGCAAAAACAAGACCTGGAGCTGACTGGCTCGCATCATCAGCTCCTGATTGCAAAATTCCAGCTTAAATTGAAGACAGTAGGGAAAACCACTAGGCCATTCAGCTATGATCTAAATCAAATCCCTTATGATTATACTGTGGAGGATTGAATAGATTCATGGGATAAGATCTGGTAGACAGTGCTCGAATTATGGATGTAGGTTCACAGCACTATACAGGAGATAGTGGTGGTCAAAACCATCCACAAGAAAAAAATGCAAGAAGGCAAAGTGCTTGTTTGAAGAGGCTTTATGAATAGCTGAGGAAAGAAGAGAAAGGAAAGGCAAGGGAGAAAGGAAGAGCTATACCCATCTGAATGCAGAGTTCCAGAGAATGGCAAGGAGAGATAAGAAGGCCTCCAAAGAATAATGCAAAGAAATAGAGGAAAACAACAGAATGGGAAAGACTAGAGATCTTTTCAAGAAAAGAGATAGCAGAAATGACGCTCAGGTGCAGATGTGTCTGTTGGTGAAAGTAGAGTCTGATGCTGTAAAGAACAGTATTTCACAGGAACCTGTTAAGTCCATGAATCAAGGTAAATTGGACATGGTCATTCATAGATGGCAAGAGTGCACAGTGAAATCTTTGGAATCAGTTAACTAACATGGATAGGAATGGGCAAGTTTCATTCAGATGATCATTATATCTACTACTGTGGGCAAAAATCCCTTAGAAGAAATGGATTAGCCCTCACAGTCAATAGAAGAGTACAAAATAACAGGACTTGAGTACATTCTCAAAAACAACACAATGATCTCAGTTTGTTTTCAAGGCAAACCATGCCACATCACTAATCCAAGCCTATGCCCCAGCCACTGATGCTGAAGAGCTGAAGTCAACTGGTGCTATGAAGCCCTCCAAGGCCTTCTGAAGATTTCCTTTTCGTCATAGGGGACTGAAATGCAAAAGTAGGAAGTCAAGTGATACCTGAAGTACAGGAACATTTGGCTGTGGAGTGCAACATGAAGCAGGGCAAAGGCTAACAGAGGTTTGTCAAGAGAACACACCAGTCATAGCAAGCACCCTTCTCCAACAACACAAGAGCCAACGCTACACATGGACATCACCAGATGGTCAATACTGAAATTAAATTGATTGTATTCTTTGCGGCTGAAGATGGAGAAGCTGTATACAGTCAGCAAAAACAAGACCTGGAGCTGACTGGCTCGCATCATCAGCTCCTGATTGCAAAATTCCAGCTTAAATTGAAGACAGTAGGGAAAACCACTAGGCCATTCAGCTATGATCTAAATCAAATCCCTTATGATTATACTGTGGAGGATTGAATAGATTCATGGGATAAGATCTGGTAGACAGTGCTCGAATTATGGATGTAGGTTCACAGCACTATACAGGAGATAGTGGTGGTCAAAACCATCCACAAGAAAAAAATGCAAGAAGGCAAAGTGCTTGTTTGAAGAGGCTTTATGAATAGCTGAGGAAAGAAGAGAAAGGAAAGGCAAGGGAGAAAGGAAGAGCTATACCCATCTGAATGCAGAGTTCCAGAGAATGGCAAGGAGAGATAAGAAGGCCTCCAAAGAATAATGCAAAGAAATAGAGGAAAACAACAGAATGGGAAAGACTAGAGATCTTTTCAAGAAAATTGGAGATTAGCAAGGGAATATTTCATGCAAGGATGGTCACAATAAAGGACAGAAATGACAGAAGCAGAGATTAAGAAGAGATGGCAAGAATACATAGAACTTTACCAAAAAAGAGGTCTTAATGACCCGAATAACCATGATGGTGTGGTCACTCATCTAGAGCCAGACATCCCGCAGTGTGAAATCAAGTGGACCTTGGGAAACATTACTGCGGACAAAACTGGTAGAATTCCAGTTGAGTTATGTGAAATCCCAGAAGGTTATGCTACTAAAGTGCTGCACTCAATATGTCAGCAACTTTGGAAAACACAGCAGTTGCCACAGGACTAGAAAAGGTGTTTTTTGTTCCAATCCCAAATAAGGACAGTGCCAAAGAATGTTCAAATTATTGTACAATTGTACTTGTTTCACATGCTAGCAAGGTTATGCTCAGAATCCTTCAAGCTAGGCATCAGCAGTAGGTGAACTAAGAAATTCCAGATGTACAAGCTGGGTTTAGAAAAGGCAGAGGAACCAGAGATCAAATTGCCAACATTTGTTGAAGAAAGCAAAGGTATTCCAGAAAAATACGTACTTCTGCTTCATTGACTATGCTAAAACCTTTGACTCTGTGAATCACAATGAACTGGAAAATTCTTAAAGAGATGGGAATACCAGCCACCTGGCCTGTCTCCTGAGAAACCTGTATGTGGGTCAAGAAGCAGCAGTTAGAGCCAAACATGAAACAACTGACTGTCTCAAAATTGGGAAAGGAGTACAACAAGGCACCCTGCTTATTTAACTTTTATGCAGAGTACATCATGTGAGATGCCAGGCTGGATGAATCAAAAGCTGAAATCAAGATTCTTGGGAGAAATGTCCACAACCTGAGATATGGAGATGATACCACCGTAGTGGCAGAAAGTGAAAAGGAACTAAAGCGCTTCTTGATGAGGGTGAAAGAGGAGAGTGAAAAAGCTGGCTTACACCCAGCCTTTGAAAAACTAAAATCATGACATCCAGTTCCATCACTTCATGGCAAATAGATGCAGAAAAATTGGAAGCAGTGACAGATTTTATTTTCCTGGGCTCCAAAATCACTGCAGACGGTGACTGCAGTCATGAGATTAAAACACACTTGCTCCTTGGAAGGAAAGCTATGACAGATCTAGACAGCATATTAAAAAACAGAGATAGCATTTTACCGACAAAGGTGTGTATAGTCAAAAGCTATGACTTTTCCAGTGCGAATGTGAGTGTTGGACCATAAAAAAGCTGAGTGCTGAGGAATTGATGCTTTTGAACTGTGGTGCTGGATAAAACCCTTGAGAGTTCCTTGAACAGCAAGGAGATCAAACCAGTCAATCCGAAAGGAAATCCACCCTGACTATTCATTGGAAGGACTGATGCTGAAGCTGAAGCTCCAATAATTTGACCACCTGATGTGAAGTGATGATTCACTGGAAAAGAGCCTGATGCTGCGAAAAATAGAAGGCAAAAGGAGAAGGGGACGACAGAGGATGAGATGATTGAATGGCATCACTGAGTCAATGGACATGAATTTGAGCAGGCTCCAGGAGAAAGTAAAGGGCGGAAGCGTGGCATGCTGCAGTTCATGGGTCACAAAGAGTCAGACGTGACTTAGCAGCTAAACAACAGCTAAAGCAGCAGTAACAACATACATTTAGACTCTGTGAATCACAATGAACTGGAAAATTCTTAAAGAGATGGGAATACCAGCCACCTGGCCTGTCTCCTGAGAAACCTGTATGTGGGTCAAGAAGCAGCAGTTAGAGCCAAACATGAAACAACTGACTGTCTCAAAATTGGGAAAGGAGTACAACAAGGCACCCTGCTTATTTAACTTTTATGCAGAGTACATCATGTGAGATGCCAGGCTGGATGAATCAAAAGCTGAAATCAAGATTCTTGGGAGAAATGTCCACAACCTGAGATATGGAGATGATACCACCGTAGTGGCAGAAAGTGAAAAGGAACTAAAGCGCTTCTTGATGAGGGTGAAAGAGGAGAGTGAAAAAGCTGGCTTACACCCAGCCTTTGAAAAACTAAAATCATGACATCCAGTTCCATCACTTCATGGCAAATAGATGCAGAAAAATTGGAAGCAGTGACAGATTTTATTTTCCTGGGCTCCAAAATCACTGCAGACGGTGACTGCAGTCATGAGATTAAAACACACTTGCTCCTTGGAAGGAAAGCTATGACAGATCTAGACAGCATATTAAAAAACAGAGATAGCATTTTACCGACAAAGGTGTGTATAGTCAAAAGCTATGACTTTTCCAGTGCGAATGTGAGTGTTGGACCATAAAAAAGCTGAGTGCTGAGGAATTGATGCTTTTGAACTGTGGTGCTGGATAAAACCCTTGAGAGTTCCTTGAACAGCAAGGAGATCAAACCAGTCAATCCGAAAGGAAATCCACCCTGACTATTCATTGGAAGGACTGATGCTGAAGCTGAAGCTCCAATAATTTGACCACCTGATGTGAAGTGATGATTCACTGGAAAAGAGCCTGATGCTGCGAAAAATAGAAGGCAAAAGGAGAAGGGGACGACAGAGGATGAGATGATTGAATGGCATCACTGAGTCAATGGACATGAATTTGAGCAGGCTCCAGGAGAAAGTAAAGGGCGGAAGCGTGGCATGCTGCAGTTCATGGGTCACAAAGAGTCAGACGTGACTTAGCAGCTAAACAACAGCTAAAGCAGCAGTAACAACATACTATGGTATTTATGCTCTAGAGTCTTTGAGGAATACTCACTGTAGATTTACATTTATAGCTCAAGAAAGAATGGCAAGTGTGCAGAACAATTAGAAGAAAATCCTTGTTTAGAGTGGACTTGTTAACTCTGCTAGAGGTGGCCAGGAACTAGCTGTTAGAATCTGGGTGGACTTAGTTATGCATACAAGTCTCTTGTAATTTTCCAGTGCCTGATCTTTCAGCCTTTGTAGGACAGCTTCCTGGTTTTTAGTATATACCTGTGTTAATTGAACAAAGGAAGCCCAGAATTCCCCTGGAGTAAACAGCCTGTTACAAATGGATAGAAGCCCAGAATTTTCAGCAGACTTTATTGAAGCTTTATTGAAGAGGTATGTGAATTGTCCTCATACTGCTGTTTTGAAAACAGCAACTCATTTGTTTCGGTCATTTTTAGCAACTGACATTATCTGCATGTATCTATAAGTTCCAGTCTTGAGTTAGTTATATTTCTTTTCTTTATATTTATCTATTTGGCTGTCTCAGGTCTTAGTTGCGGCGCGCAGGATCTTCATTGTGTCAGGCAGGATTTTTGGTTGCGGTGCGTGGGTTCTCTAGTTGTGGTGCAGGCTCTGTAGTTGCAGTGTGCAAGCTTAGTTGCTCCATGGCGTTGTGGGATTTTCCCAGTTCGAGGATCAAACCCATGTCCCTTGCACTGGGAGGCAGACTCCCACCCACTGTGCCACTAGGGAAATCCTAGCCCAGTTCCTTTTATCAGAGTTATTATTTTGAGATTACGGTAGTGGTATTAAGAGCTTATACCTTTTTCTTATGGATAGTATTCCTCTGTATGGATGTACTGCAGTTTGTTTATCCATTCACAGGTTGATGGACGTTTGGGTTATTTCTAGTTTTTTGACAAAAACTATTACAAATAAAGCTGCAGTGAACATTCATGTGCAAGTCCTTAGAAATATGTTGCCTTTTCTCATGGGCAAATACCTGACAGTAGACTAGAGCATCATGGTAGGTATATGTTTCATTTTTTAAAGAAACTGTTAGATTATTTTCCAAAGTAGCCGTACCACTTCTTGTTATGACCAGCAGTGTAAGAGAGTTCAAGTTCCCTTATATCATTGCCAACACTTGGTATGATCAGTCTTTTTCATTTTAGCCATTTGAACAGGTATGTAGTGGTCTCTCATTGTAGTTTTAGTTTAAATTTCCTAAATGACTAAAGAGATTGTGCATTTGGTATCACACTTAAGAAATCATTGCCTAACCCAAGGTCACAAAAATTTTTTGTTTTCTTCTAGGAAGATTATCATTGTAGGTTTTACATTTGTGTCTGTGATCCAATTTGAGTTCATTTTCACATGCAGTGTGAAGTTTATTTTTTATTTTTATTTTTTTATAATTTTTTTGGGGGGTGGGTAGGGTGGGGAGGGAGGGGGATGAGCGGGCCACTTATATTGGTCTTTCATTTCTCTATTTTCATCCGTCTTTGTTCTTCGGCTCCTGTGGGCCTCCCATCGCGGTGGCCTCTGTCGTCGCAGAGCACCGGCTCTGGGCGCATGCGCTCCAGAGCTCCGGCTCGGTAATTGGGCACATCAGTCCAGCCGCTCCGTGGCACGTGGGGATCTTCCCAGGCCAGGGATCGAACCGGCGCCCCTCGCAGTGCAAGGCGGTGTCCTTACCCACTGGACCACCAGGTGAAACCCTGAAGTTTATTTTTTTGTATATGTATACCCTTTTTCTGAAAAGTTGTTCTTTCTCCACTGTATTTGTACATTTTTCAAAAGTGAATTGTCCCATGCGCTGTAAAAGAGAAATATTGATGTGTTGGACTTCATCAAAATTTAAAACCATTAAGAAGGTGCAAAAAAACAGCTGCAGGTGAGGGAAATAATTTGCAAATCATTTATCTGATGAGAGACTTGTAGTCAGAATATATAAAGGGACTCTTACAACCGATAATTAAAAGAAGCCAATTAAAAACTAAACAAAGGATTTCAGTAGACATTTTTCCTAAGGAAATACTTAAGTGGCTAATAAGCACTTGAAAAGTTGCTCAACACCATTAGTTATTGGGCGGTGCAAATGAAACCCACATTGAAATACACTTCATACACACATGAAAATGGCTATAATAAAAAAGACAAGTTATAACAAGCTCTGATGAGGATGCCTCAAAATTAGAAGTCCCATACACTGTTGGGGAGGAATGTCAAGTGTGCAAACACTTTGGAAAAACAGTTTAGCAATTTCTCAAAAGGTTAAACATAGAATTACCACATGACTCAGTAGTTCCATTCTTGGGTATATAAACAAGAGTCAGAAAAATTAGTGTCTGCCTGGGGGTGGGTGGGAGAGGATGGATGGTGACTGTTAATGAGCACCAGGTTTCTTTGGGGGATGATGAAAATATTCTCGAATTATGGTTGTGTGAACTTTATGGTTTGCAAGTAGTATCTGAGTAAAGATGTTTAAAAAACCGAGTTGTTGTAGATGTGTGGGTTTATTTCTGGACTTTCTCTTCTGTTACTAATCTATCTTTATGCTAATATCATGCTGTTATGATTGGTGCAGGTTTGTAATAATGCTGAAATCAGATAGTGTTAATCTTCTAATTTTTATTCCCCCTAGAGTCATCAGGGTGTAGGTCATTTGCATTTTAGGTTGTTTGCATTTCCCGATGAATTTTAAAATGTTTCTCAATTCTACCAAAACACTTCTTGGATTGTTATTGGGAGTGTGTTGAATCTATAGATAATTTGAGGAAGAATTGACATCAATGATTGGTAGCCTGTTTTCCTGAAGTTTATTTTTTTGTATATGTATACCCTTTTTCTGAAAAGTTGTTCTTTCTCCACTGTATTTGTACATTTTTCAAAAGTGAATTGTCCCATGCGCTGTAAAAGAGAAATATTGATGTGTTGGACTTCATCAAAATTTAAAACCATTAAGAAGGTGCAAAAAAACAGCTGCAGGTGAGGGAAATAATTTGCAAATCATTTATCTGATGAGAGACTTGTAGTCAGAATATATAAAGGGACTCTTACAACCGATAATTAAAAGAAGCCAATTAAAAACTAAACAAAGGATTTCAGTAGACATTTTTCCTAAGGAAATACTTAAGTGGCTAATAAGCACTTGAAAAGTTGCTCAACACCATTAGTTATTGGGCGGTGCAAATGAAACCCACATTGAAATACACTTCATACACACATGAAAATGGCTATAATAAAAAAGACAAGTTATAACAAGCTCTGATGAGGATGCCTCAAAATTAGAAGTCCCATACACTGTTGGGGAGGAATGTCAAGTGTGCAAACACTTTGGAAAAACAGTTTAGCAATTTCTCAAAAGGTTAAACATAGAATTACCACATGACTCAGTAGTTCCATTCTTGGGTATATAAACAAGAGTCAGAAAAATTAGTGTCTGCCTGGGGGTGGGTGGGAGAGGATGGATGGTGACTGTTAATGAGCACCAGGTTTCTTTGGGGGATGATGAAAATATTCTCGAATTATGGTTGTGTGAACTTTATGGTTTGCAAGTAGTATCTGAGTAAAGATGTTTAAAAAACCGAGTTGTTGTAGATGTGTGGGTTTATTTCTGGACTTTCTCTTCTGTTACTAATCTATCTTTATGCTAATATCATGCTGTTATGATTGGTGCAGGTTTGTAATAATGCTGAAATCAGATAGTGTTAATCTTCTAATTTTTATTCCCCCTAGAGTCATCAGGGTGTAGGTCATTTGCATTTTAGGTTGTTTGCATTTCCCGATGAATTTTAAAATGTTTCTCAATTCTACCAAAACACTTCTTGGATTGTTATTGGGAGTGTGTTGAATCTATAGATAATTTGAGGAAGAATTGACATCAATGATATTGACGCTTCCAGCCCGGAGCACTTCCTTAGCTCTTCTTAGTTTTCCTGTTACACTTTTCAGTGCATAGGTCTTTCCCATTTTGTGTCAGGTCTGTCCTGATTATTTCATATTTTTAAAGCTGTTGTGAGGGCTTCCCCTGGTGGTCCAGTGGGTAAGGACACCGCCTTGCAGTGCAAGGGGCGCCGGTTCGAGCCCTGGCCTGGGAAGATCCCACATGCCGCGGAGCGGCTGGACGGATGTGTCCAATCACCGAGCCGGAGCTCTGGAGCGCATGCGCCCAGAGCCGGTGCTCTGCAACGACAGACGCCACCGCGATGGGAGGCCCACAGGAGCCAAAGAATGAAGACAATGAAAATAGAGAAATGAAAGACCAATAGAAGTGGCCCGCCCACTCCCCTCCCTCCCCAACCTGACCCCCGCCCAAAGTAAATAAATAAATAAATCTTTAAAAAAAAAAAAAAAAAGCTGTTGTAAATGGCATTTTTAAAACTTTTCAATTCTTGTTTTGTTGTTGCTAATATATGGAAATGTATGGTTCGTTTTTGGATATGTATCTTGTACTAATTCATAGGATTTTTTTTTTACATGGTGATCATGTCATCTTCATACAAAAATGATTTTACTTCTTCCTTTAAATCTGGATGTCTTTTATTTTTCTTTCTTACCTGATTTTACTGGCTATAATCTTCCGAATAATGTTGACTAGAAGTGATGAGACAGGGCACTCCTGATCTTAAAAAGCATCTTGTCTTCCCCACCATCAAGTGTGATGTTAATTATAGTTTATTTTCTTAGGTTCCCTTCTCAGTTTGTTGAGAATTTTTATCAGGAAATTATGTTGGATTTTGTTAATTTTCTTTCCCTCTTTAGTGAGATGATCATAGTTTTTCTTTTGTTAATGTGGTGAATAACATTGATTTTTAAATGTTAAATCAATTCGGCCTTCCTGGGACTACACTCTAGTTAGTCCTGATGTATGACCATTTAAAATATATTATTTGTATTTGCTAAAGATTTGGATTAGACTTTATCTCTATGTTCTAGAAGATAGTGCTTATACTTCTCTTGTAATATCTTTAACAGGCTTTGTTTTCAAAGCAATGCTGGACTCACAGAATGAGCTGGGAAGTATCCTATTTTGCAAGGAAGAATTTATGTAGAATTGGTATTATTTCTTCCTTAGCTGTTCAGTAGAATTTGCCAGTGAGTTTTCCTGTCTCTGGAATTTTCATTAGGGAAGTGTTCTCCACAACAGTTTCAACATGGATGATAGATATAGGGCTGTTTATTTATTTATTTTTCTTTATGTGGCTTTAGTAGTTTGGCTCTTTCAACAAATTTGTCATTTCATCTAGACTGTCTAATTTGCTGGCATAAAATTATTCTGAGTATTCTTCTATTATCTTCTTAATATCTGTAGAATCTGTAGTGGTTTCATTTTTCTAATTTTTTTAATCTTAAAATTTGTATATTCTTTTTTTTTCATGGTCAGATAACTTCAAGATTTATCAATTTTATTGATCTTTTCAAAGTGCTAGATTTTTGAAAAAATTTGGCCTCTTTTATTGTTTTATTTACTTATTTATTTATTTTCATCCATCTTTATTCTTTGGCCTGTGTGGGTCTCCCATTGCAGTGCCATCTCTCCTTGTAGAGCACCAGTTCTGGGCGCGTGTGCTCCAGAGCACTGGCTCATAATTGGACACACTGGTCCAGCCGCTCTGTGGCACATGGCATCTTCCCAGGCCAGGGACTGAACCGGTGCGCCTTGCACTGCAAGGCAGACTCTTTATCCACTGGACCACCAGGGAAGCCCAGGGCTAGATTTTTCTGAAGTTTCTTAAGGTTGAGGTTAGGATATTTATTTGATAGCTTTCTTTTCTCATGAGGCCTCCCTGGTGGTTCAGATGGTAAAGAATCTGCCTAAAATGTAGGAGACCTGAGTTCGATTCCTGGGTGGGGAAGAGCCCCTGGAGAGGGAATGGCATCCCAGTAGTCTTTCCTGTAGAATCCCATGCACAGAGGAGCCTGGTGGGCTTTGGCCATAGGATCACAGTGAGGCTGCTAAGTGCTGTCTTGGGTCAATACTCCTTTATTTTCCATCCATTAAAAAAGCACAGCTTCTCCGATGGCTTGGTGGTGAAGAATCCACCTGCCAGTGCAGGAGACGCAAGTTTGATTCCTGGATTGGGAAGATCCCCTGGAGGGAGACATGGCGACCCACTCCAGTATCCTTGCCTAGAGAATCCCATGGACAGAGGAGTCAGGCGGGCTACAGTCCATAGGGTCACGAAGAGTCAGGTAGGACTGAAGCAACTTTGCACATGTATGTCTTGAATTCATTTGAATTTATTGACAGTTTTTTTATGGTCCAGAATATGATTCATCTTGGCGAATGTTCTAGGTTCAGTAACCTTACAAAGAATGTGTTTTTTAGAATTCTTTATGTGGCTTTAGTAGTTTGGCTCTTTCAACAAATTTGTCATTTCATCTAGACTGTCTAATTTGCTGGCATAAAATTATTCTGAGTATTCTTCTATTATCTTCTTAATATCTGTAGAATCTGTAGTGGTTTCATTTTTCTAATTTTTTTAATCTTAAAATTTGTATATTCTTTTTTTTTCATGGTCAGATAACTTCAAGATTTATCAATTTTATTGATCTTTTCAAAGTGCTAGATTTTTGAAAAAATTTGGCCTCTTTTATTGTTTTATTTACTTATTTATTTATTTTCATCCATCTTTATTCTTTGGCCTGTGTGGGTCTCCCATTGCAGTGCCATCTCTCCTTGTAGAGCACCAGTTCTGGGCGTGTGCTCCAGAGCACTGGCTCATAATTGGACACACTGGTCCAGCCGCTCTGTGGCACATGGCATCTTCCCAGGCCAGGGACTGAACCGGTGCGCCTTGCACTGCAAGGCAGACTCTTTATCCACTGGACCACCAGGGAAGCCCAGGGCTAGATTTTTCTGAAGTTTCTTAAGGTTGAGGTTAGGATATTTATTTGATAGCTTTCTTTTCTCATGAGGCCTCCCTGGTGGTTCAGATGGTAAAGAATCTGCCTAAAATGTAGGAGACCTGAGTTCGATTCCTGGGTGGGGAAGAGCCCCTGGAGAGGGAATGGCATCCCAGTAGTCTTTCCTGTAGAATCCCATGCACAGAGGAGCCTGGTGGGCTTTGGCCATAGGATCACAGTGAGGCTGCTAAGTGCTGTCTTGGGTCAATACTCCTTTATTTTCCATCCATTAAAAAAGCACAGCTTCTCCGATGGCTTGGTGGTGAAGAATCCACCTGCCAGTGCAGGAGACGCAAGTTTGATTCCTGGATTGGGAAGATCCCCTGGAGGGAGACATGGCGACCCACTCCAGTATCCTTGCCTAGAGAATCCCATGGACAGAGGAGTCAGGCGGGCTACAGTCCATAGGGTCACGAAGAGTCAGGTAGGACTGAAGCAACTTTGCACATGTATGTCTTGAATTCATTTGAATTTATTGACAGTTTTTTTATGGTCCAGAATATGATTCATCTTGGCGAATGTTCTAGGTTCAGTAACCTTACAAGGGAAGAATGTGTATTCAGTTGTTGTATAAATGTATATTCTTGTATTCTATAAGTGTTGTGGAGTTCTGTAGTGTCCAGTAGGTCAAGTTGGTTGAGGATGTTGAGCAAGTCTATATCTTGGCCATTTTTATGCCTGGTTGAGAGAGGGTATTACAACTATCTGCCTCAACCGTGGATTCATGATGTATCTTTGCTATTCCATCTGCCTTTTCTTTGTGTATTTTGAAGCTTTTTTTATTAGATGCATAAATGTTTGAGACTGTTATGTCTTCTTAGTTATTTGACTCTGTAATTGTGAAATGATCTTTATCTCTGAAGGTTTGTTTGCTCTGAAATCTATATTATCTGATATTAATAACACAGCTGTTCCAACCTTCTTTTACTAGTGCTAGCACATGTTTTGCAGTTTTATATTTTTAACCTGTTTGTTCCTTTGTATTTAACGTTCATTTCTTGTCAGTGGTGTGTAGGTGGGTCAAATCATGCAATTTTTGTCAGATATGATAATATCTTCCTTTTTTTAAAAAAAAAAAGATTTATTTATTTATTTATTTAGGGGGGTGTCAGGGTGGGGAAGGAGGGGAGCGGGCTGGCCACTTCTATTGGTCTCTCCACTTCTCCATTTTCATCCGTCTTTGTTCTTTGGCTCCTGTGGGCCTCCCATCGCGGTGGTCTCTGTCGTTGCAGAGCACTGGCTCTGGGCACATGCGCTCCAGAGCTCCGGCTCGGCAATTGGGCACATCAGTCCAGCCGCTCCGCGGTACGTGGGATCTTCCCAGGCCAGGGCTCGAACCGGCGGCCCTTGCACTGCAGGGCGGTGTCCTTACCCACTGGACCACCAAGGAAGCCCAATATCTTCCTTTTAACTGGCGTGTTTAGACTACTTATTTTTAATGTAATTACTGGAAGGCTTTTGATATAAGTATATTATCTTGCTGTTTGTCCCATCTGTTCTTAGTTCTCTTTCTTACCTTTTGTGAATTCCTCTTATATTTTTATGATTGTGTCACATTTCCTTTGTTGTCCTGTTAGCTATGACATTTTTGTTATTTTATTGGTTGTTCTGGGATTTATAGGGTTTCCCACATGGCTCAAAGGTAAAGAATTCACCAGCCAGTACAGGTGATGCAGCTTTGATCCTTGGGTCAGGAAGACCCCCGGGTCAGGAAGATCCTGTGGCATAGGAAATGGAAACCATTCTAGTGTTCTTGCTTGGAAAATCCCATGGGCAGAGGACCCTGGCAGGCAACCGTGGGGTTGCAAAGAGCTGGACATGACTGAGAGACTGGGCACGCACAATTTTACATCTCTTAACTTTTCACACTCTACCTTCAAATGACGTTATACTACTTCCCATATAATTAAAAAATTTTAATACAAGAAACTTAAGGTAGTGTACTTCCGTTTTTCTCATTCAAGGTTCATGCTATTGTCATACATTTTACTTTTCCATATAAAATACATTGCTGTTCTTATTAAAGAAGTCTGTTATTTAGAAGAGAATTAATAAGAAAAATCTTACATTTATATGTTACCAGAAGCATCATTTTGCTCCTGTCTGAAAGTTAACCTTTAACATTTCTTGTAGTTGTGGTGTGCAGGCATACCTTGTTCTACTGTGCTATGCTTTGCTGTACTTCATAGATACTGCATTGCTTACAGGTTGAAGGAATGTGGCAATCTCGAGTTGAGCTAGTCTGCTGGTGCCACTTAGTTTTTGATTAAGGCGTGTACATTGTATTATCGTGCACTTAAAAGACTACAGTGTAGACAGAACTTTTATATGCCCTGGGAAACCAAAAACTCCATGTGGCTTGCTTTATCGCAATCTCCCCTTTATAACAGTGGTCTGGAATCAAGCCTGCGCTGTCTCTGGATTATGCCTGTACTGGAGATGAATTCTTTCAGGTTTTGTATGTCTAAAAACAGCTTGATTTCACCTTTTCCCCTTCATTTGTTCATTTATTTATGTGACATGTTGGGGGGTTTTTTCGATGGTAAGAAAACACATACTGTGACGCGTTTGCCATTGTAACCATGTGTAAGTGTCCAGTCCGGCAGTTTAATAAACTAACATTCCCAACAGTGAATATGGTGTGAGGTGATGATCCCTGTGAGATTTCGGTTTGTGTTTGGCTGAAGAGTCATGACGTTGGGCGTGTTTTTGTGTGACTGCGGGTCACTTAGAGATCATCTTTGGAGAAATGTCTGTTCCAGTCCTTGACCCATTTTTAACTGGATTCACTGCTTTTTTAATGTTCTATTTAAATGCTTGAATTTTTGCCCTGCAGGGTTTTTTGGATAATTTCTATCATTATGCTTTCAGGTTGATGTCTGCAACACAACACTTAAACTGCTAGTAATCCCATCCAGTATATTTTTTAATAGAGAATTTATTTTTACAGAGCAGTTTAGGTTCACAGCAAAATTGAGAGGAAGGTAACGCGGTTATTCCTGTGTGCTCACTGTCCCCTGACATTCAGAGCCTCCTCCACCACCCGCATCCCCCACCAGCACGGTACGTCTGTCAACAGGTGATAACCCACCTTGATGCCTCATTATCAGCCAAAGTTTATAGTTTGCATTAGTGTTTCCTCTTGGTGCTGTGCATTTTTGTGGAAGTGGGAAGTGTTAGTTGCTCAGTTGTATCCAGCTCTTTGCAATCCTGTGGACTGTACCTCTGTCCATGGAATTCTCTAGGCAGGAATACTGGGGTGGGTTGCCATTCCCTGCTCCAGGGATCTTCCTGACCCAGAGGTCAAACCCGGTCTCCTGCATTGCAGGCAGAATCGTTACCATCTGAGCCACTGGGTTTGGGCAAATGTACAGTGAGACGCATCCATCATTAAGTATCGAAATTTTCAGAATCTTTTTAACCCTGGGAAACCAAAAACTCCATGTGGCTTGCTTTATCGCAATCTCCCCTTTATAACAGTGGTCTGGAATCAAGCCTGCGCTGTCTCTGGATTATGCCTGTACTGGAGATGAATTCTTTCAGGTTTTGTATGTCTAAAAACAGCTTGATTTCACCTTTTCCCCTTCATTTGTTCATTTATTTATGTGACATGTTGGGGGGTTTTTTCGATGGTAAGAAAACACATACTGTGACGTTTGCCATTGTAACCATGTGTAAGTGTCCAGTCCGGCAGTTTAATAAACTAACATTCCCAACAGTGAATATGGTGTGAGGTGATGATCCCTGTGAGATTTCGGTTTGTGTTTGGCTGAAGAGTCATGACGTTGGGCGTGTTTTTGTGTGACTGCGGGTCACTTAGAGATCATCTTTGGAGAAATGTCTGTTCCAGTCCTTGACCCATTTTTAACTGGATTCACTGCTTTTTTAATGTTCTATTTAAATGCTTGAATTTTTGCCCTGCAGGGTTTTTTTTGGATAATTTCTATCATTATGCTTTCAGGTTGATGTCTGCAACACAACACTTAAACTGCTAGTAATCCCATCCAGTATATTTTTTAATAGAGAATTTATTTTTACAGAGCAGTTTAGGTTCACAGCAAAATTGAGAGGAAGGTAACGCGGTTATTCCTGTGTGCTCACTGTCCCCTGACATTCAGAGCCTCCTCCACCACCCGCATCCCCCACCAGCACGGTACGTCTGTCAACAGGTGATAACCCACCTTGATGCCTCATTATCAGCCAAAGTTTATAGTTTGCATTAGTGTTTCCTCTTGGTGCTGTGCATTTTTGTGGAAGTGGGAAGTGTTAGTTGCTCAGTTGTATCCAGCTCTTTGCAATCCTGTGGACTGTACCTCTGTCCATGGAATTCTCTAGGCAGGAATACTGGGGTGGGTTGCCATTCCCTGCTCCAGGGGATCTTCCTGACCCAGAGGTCAAACCCGGTCTCCTGCATTGCAGGCAGAATCGTTACCATCTGAGCCACTGGGTTTGGGCAAATGTACAGTGAGACGCATCCATCATTAAGTATCATACAGAATAATTTTACTACTCTGAAAGTCCTTTATGCGCTGCCCTGTGCATTGTGAGGTCTTCAAGGCCAGACTGGTGGAAACAGGCTCCATTCTGTGCTCTGTGTGAGCACGGGACACTGTTCCCTGTTATTCTTTCGGGTGGCTCTGTCCCTGGCCTCAGATCGTGTCCCAACATACGTGCACGGTGCTCTGCTGAGTAGTAGAAGGAGACTGGATCTCTGGCTTCTCTCTCTGATCAGGCAGCTCTGTTCCCTGGGTTTTCTCTTAGGCCCTCTAGTCGTTTTTGTGTTTCTGCACTTTCAGCGTCATCTCCTCGACTCAGGAAGTCCACCAGGCTTTACCTTAACTCCTCTGCCCTGAGCTGCTGCCTGGAAACTTTGAAAGCAGTAATCTTGGGCGCTTGTAGGACTCGCTTCATTTGTTTTCCATCTGTCAAGGATCACTGTCTTTCATTGCTTAATAGCCGGTGTCTGGAAAAACCATTGTTTGTTTTTGTATTTGGTCTGGTGGGTTTCTAGGCTGACTTGTTCACTTATTTATTTGGTTGTTTAAGGTTGGAGGGCACCAGTCCCTGTTAATCCATTTTAGCCCAAAGCAGAAGTCCTGCCTACTTGTAATTTTAACCTGAGAAAGTTCTTGTGTTAGAATTCTTACAGGAAAACTCTTTCAGTGGTAACCATTGGTCATTTCCATTCAAGAGGCTATGGATTTTCATGAGCAAAGGTATAACTCAGATCATCTAGCAGGGAGTTCTTAGTCTTTTCTAGCAGTGTTAAACTGATTTCCTGACTCCCTTCTTTCTGGGAATGTCTTGATGTATTTGGATCTAAAAGCTTATTCTAAGTAATAAATTGATGAAATTCCTAGCTATTTTATGATTTTATTCTCAGAATTAAGAAAAAGAAAGAGCAGCAACGTTATGCTGAAGAGCAGAGGATATTAAGAATGAACTCCCAGCAAGAGCCATGTCCAGAGGAGAAGATGAGTGAGATACTAGCCCAGCTGCAACTTGGGGAAATCAAAGGAGCCAGGGAAAAACAACAGCAGCGAGAAAAGGAATACCAGAGGTACTTTGGACAGTTCTGCAGGAAACGTTGGATCTGGAGGAGACTTGTTAGGAAGTCAGTGTTCTCATTTTCCTTAACAACAACAAAAAAGTTCACTGTGTCTTATATTTTAGAGGTTTCAGAACTTCATTACATTTTTTTTTAAAGATTTTTTTGATGTGGATCATTTTTGAAGTCTGTATTAAATTTGTTACAGTTTCATTTCTGTTTGATGTTCTTTGGCTTTTTGGGGCCATGAGGCGTGTGGGATCTTAGCTCTCCAACCAGGAGTCAAGCCCGTACCCCCTGCCTTGGAAGGTGAACAGATTTCTGGATTCTCTGAGACCTCTCAGGGGCAGCACTGCATTTTCCCAGTGCTGCTTCCTGCTTCACATAAGAACGGTTGGGGCACAGCGACATGAAATAGTTTAGCAATTCAAGCTGGGAGTAAAATAAAACCATATGCCCTTTCTCTTCATAGTGGTTCACTTTTCCTGGCCTTGTGTGTATTTTTATAGATATGTAGAAGCTTTAAGAGCCCAGATCCAGGAGAAAATGCAACGGTATAATATTACTTTACCTGCACTCTGCTTCTGTGGTCCTGATTTTTGGGATGCTCATCCTGATACCTGTGCCAACAATTGTATTTTCTATAAAAACCACAAAGGTAAGTGTCCTCAAGGAATGGTTGGAATGTGGTGGCATATTAAAAAAAATAGCAAGAGTAAAAGTAGTGACTGTAGAAGAAATACAGCGATTAAAAAGGCAAATGGCTATAACTCAGATCATCTAGCAGGGAGTTCTTAGTCTTTTCTAGCAGTGTTAAACTGATTTCCTGACTCCCTTCTTTCTGGGAATGTCTTGATGTATTTGGATCTAAAAGCTTATTCTAAGTAATAAATTGATGAAATTCCTAGCTATTTTATGATTTTATTCTCAGAATTAAGAAAAAGAAAGAGCAGCAACGTTATGCTGAAGAGCAGAGGATATTAAGAATGAACTCCCAGCAAGAGCCATGTCCAGAGGAGAAGATGAGTGAGATACTAGCCCAGCTGCAACTTGGGGAAATCAAAGGAGCCAGGGAAAAACAACAGCAGCGAGAAAAGGAATACCAGAGGTACTTTGGACAGTTCTGCAGGAAACGTTGGATCTGGAGGAGACTTGTTAGGAAGTCAGTGTTCTCATTTTCCTTAACAACAACAAAAAAGTTCACTGTGTCTTATATTTTAGAGGTTTCAGAACTTCATTACATTTTTTTTTAAAGATTTTTTTGATGTGGATCATTTTTGAAGTCTGTATTAAATTTGTTACAGTTTCATTTCTGTTTGATGTTCTTTGGCTTTTTGGGGCCATGAGGCGTGTGGGATCTTAGCTCTCCAACCAGGAGTCAAGCCCGTACCCCTGCCTTGGAAGGTGAACAGATTTCTGGATTCTCTGAGACCTCTCAGGGGCAGCACTGCATTTTCCCAGTGCTGCTTCCTGCTTCACATAAGAACGGTTGGGGCACAGCGACATGAAATAGTTTAGCAATTCAAGCTGGGAGTAAAATAAAACCATATGCCCTTTCTCTTCATAGTGGTTCACTTTTCCTGGCCTTGTGTGTATTTTTATAGATATGTAGAAGCTTTAAGAGCCCAGATCCAGGAGAAAATGCAACGGTATAATATTACTTTACCTGCACTCTGCTTCTGTGGTCCTGATTTTTGGGATGCTCATCCTGATACCTGTGCCAACAATTGTATTTTCTATAAAAACCACAAAGGTAAGTGTCCTCAAGGAATGGTTGGAATGTGGTGGCATATTAAAAAAAATAGCAAGAGTAAAAGTAGTGACTGTAGAAGAAATACAGCGTTTCGTGATTGATTTCTTATTATATATCACACTGTTATATCCCCCTTTACAGCACAACTCTGAGGCAATAAAAATAATTACAGTGAGTTATATTTCTCTTTGAGGTCTGTTATCTCCTTGTCTCCATTTATGCTGGGGAAATAGTCCTAACTCACTGCACAGCAGTGAGACTGGGATCGCAGGTCCTCCTGTAAATGAAGGACGTCAGAGCTTGCCTTCTACGTCTGAGTTAGGCCTCTGTCCAGTTGAGTATCCTGTTATCCACATTCTTGAATGTTATCTAACATGGACTTATCTATTATTATATCTATTATCTATAATATGTCTAGTATTTATAATGTGTAGATATCCACATTCGATGGCCAGTTCTGCCAGGGGTCACTGAGGAAAATGAGGACCAATAGAAATGCTATCAGGAATCCCAGCTAAAGAAAGTGGAGTCATTGCTCTTGTCACTAATGTTTCTGTTTCCTGTACCCCAGACCAAAAATACTGCCAATATTTGTGTTCCTCATGTTCCATCTGCGATGGGAGTTTCTTATCAATCCTGTGAATTATGTTTAAAAAACGTACATCTGATCATGCCATTCCCCTATTATCTGAACTGAAGGACTCACCATGGAAGTATAAAATACACTGCATATCTGGCATATTTCCTCTCTGGCTCCAGGCAACGCTCAGGACTTACCAAGCCTGCTGTTGTCTGGATTCTCTGAGACCTCTCAGGGGCAGCACTGCATTTTCCCAGTGCTGCTTCCTGCTTCACATAAGAACGGTTGGGGCACAGCGACATGAAATAGTTTAGCAATTCAAGCTGGGAGTAAAATAAAACCATATGCCCTTTCTCTTCATAGTGGTTCACTTTTCCTGGCCTTGTGTGTATTTTTATAGATATGTAGAAGCTTTAAGAGCCCAGATCCAGGAGAAAATGCAACGGTATAATATTACTTTACCTGCACTCTGCTTCTGTGGTCCTGATTTTTGGGATGCTCATCCTGATACCTGTGCCAACAATTGTATTTTCTATAAAAACCACAAAGGTAAGTGTCCTCAAGGAATGGTTGGAATGTGGTGGCATATTAAAAAAAATAGCAAGAGTAAAAGTAGTGACTGTAGAAGAAATACAGCGTTTCGTGATTGATTTCTTATTATATATCACACTGTTATATCCCCCTTTACAGCACAACTCTGAGGCAATAAAAATAATTACAGTGAGTTATATTTCTCTTTGAGGTCTGTTATCTCCTTGTCTCCATTTATGCTGGGGAAATAGTCCTAACTCACTGCACAGCAGTGAGACTGGGATCGCAGGTCCTCCTGTAAATGAAGGACGTCAGAGCTTGCCTTCTACGTCTGAGTTAGGCCTCTGTCCAGTTGAGTATCCTGTTATCCACATTCTTGAATGTTATCTAACATGGACTTATCTATTATTATATCTATTATCTATAATATGTCTAGTATTTATAATGTGTAGATATCCACATTCGATGGCCAGTTCTGCCAGGGGTCACTGAGGAAAATGAGGACCAATAGAAATGCTATCAGGAATCCCAGCTAAAGAAAGTGGAGTCATTGCTCTTGTCACTAATGTTTCTGTTTCCTGTACCCCAGACCAAAAATACTGCCAATATTTGTGTTCCTCATGTTCCATCTGCGATGGGAGTTTCTTATCAATCCTGTGAATTATGTTTAAAAAACGTACATCTGATCATGCCATTCCCCTATTATCTGAACTGAAGGACTCACCATGGAAGTATAAAATACACTGCATATCTGGCATATTTCCTCTCTGGCTCCAGGCAACGCTCAGGACTTACCAAGCCTGCTGTTGTCTGTCAGTATTACCACGTTTCTTTTATAGCTTTGCACCCCCACACACTCATTTCTTTGCCTGTAAGACCTTCTTCCCTCTACTCTTACTAATCCTTCAAGACCATTTTAAACGTTACCGATTCTTTTTTTTGGAATGTTGCCACTTCTGGAAATCTTTATCATGGTCTCCTAGTTTTTCTTTCATTTTCAACTTCATTTTGTGATGACATTCTGAATATGCCTCTGGTTTGAAAATACCACCTGGCAATTTAATTTTTGTGTCCAAATACCCTGTGATAAACACCCAGTATTTCTTCAGTGAGTTGTTCAAGCGGAAGCCTATGCGACAGGACCGAGAAGAGGAGGAGGCTGGGAGGACGGTTCAGAAGCCAGCTCCTTCGTCACTCTGTCGCTCTTTCTTTGCAGCGTACACCCGGGCACTGCATTCAGTCATCAGTTCCTGTGACATCCCCGAGGGAAACTCAGATCTTCGAGTGGCCATTCATAATTTTGCTTCTGCGCACAGACGGACTTTGAAAACTCTGTAATGAGAATCTGAAATCAACACTTAGTATTTCAGCTTTCACTACAATCTACCCTGAGAGATTAGGAAAACTGTCAAAAAAGTGTATAAGATGTGTAATCTGGATGTGTATTGTGCCCTGTACAATAGCCATCTTTATAATTAGATCCTGACCATTTCACTCTGTGCTTGGGACCAAGATTGAAATTTGGCTTCCAGACTTGTATCATTACTGTAAACAACAGGAAACATACTGTTTTAAAATTGATCACTCAGACTGGTGAGGTTTCTCTCACTTTGTTCTGCTCTGCTCAGAGGAGATTATTAGAAATATTTGAGATTATCTCATTTATTATGTTTCAACTGTACTTTGAGTCTTGACAGAATTGAAAATGTTTGGATGAAGCAGAAGGAAAGAGGCAGAAATGAATTTCTGAGCACCAGTGGCCATCTGTATTTCTACTGACTTTTCTAGTTATGTATAACGGAGCTGAGAACAGTCTGAATTTGATGTATGTTTTTTCTCAAAATTTTTTCTCTCATGTTTTTAAATTTATTACCTCTTTCTCCGTTCAGTGACGATGAGCATAGGACTTTTTAATTTTATAATTTGTATGGCAAAAAAGGCAAATAAACCCTCTGTCTTTTGGCCATCTTTCAAATGAAATAACTGTGAATGACATTTCAAAAAGTGAATCTGAAGTCAAAGAGAATAAAGTCCTACCATATTTTCCTATCTCTAAAAATCTAGTGAGTGCCAGGGCAGATGAAATTAACATTGCTATAGTTAGTGTGAATTTGCTTTTTTCTTTACAGTGTTTCTTGACACAAAGTATGGAAAGCAATTTAATTTTTGTGTCCAAATACCCTGTGATAAACACCCAGTATTTCTTCAGTGAGTTGTTCAAGCGGAAGCCTATGCGACAGGACCGGAAGAGGAGGAGGCTGGGAGGACGGTTCAGAAGCCAGCTCCTTCGTCACTCTGTCGCTCTTTCTTTGCAGCGTACACCCGGGCACTGCATTCAGTCATCAGTTCCTGTGACATCCCCGAGGGAAACTCAGATCTTCGAGTGGCCATTCATAATTTTGCTTCTGCGCACAGACGGACTTTGAAAACTCTGTAATGAGAATCTGAAATCAACACTTAGTATTTCAGCTTTCACTACAATCTACCCTGAGAGATTAGGAAAACTGTCAAAAAAGTGTATAAGATGTGTAATCTGGATGTGTATTGTGCCCTGTACAATAGCCATCTTTATAATTAGATCCTGACCATTTCACTCTGTGCTTGGGACCAAGATTGAAATTTGGCTTCCAGACTTGTATCATTACTGTAAACAACAGGAAACATACTGTTTTAAAATTGATCACTCAGACTGGTGAGGTTTCTCTCACTTTGTTCTGCTCTGCTCAGAGGAGATTATTAGAAATATTTGAGATTATCTCATTTATTATGTTTCAACTGTACTTTGAGTCTTGACAGAATTGAAAATGTTTGGATGAAGCAGAAGGAAAGAGGCAGAAATGAATTTCTGAGCACCAGTGGCCATCTGTATTTCTACTGACTTTTCTAGTTATGTATAACGGAGCTGAGAACAGTCTGAATTTGATGTATGTTTTTTCTCAAAATTTTTTCTCTCATGTTTTTAAATTTATTACCTCTTTCTCCGTTCAGTGACGATGAGCATAGGACTTTTTAATTTTATAATTTGTATGGCAAGAAAGGCAAATAAACCCTCTGTCTTTTGGCCATCTTTCAAATGAAATAACTGTGAATGACATTTCAAAAAGTGAATCTGAAGTCAAAGAGAATAAAGTCCTACCATATTTTCCTATCTCTAAAAATCTAGTGAGTGCCAGGGCAGATGAAATTAACATTGCTATAGTTAGTGTGAATTTGCTTTTTTCTTTACAGTGTTTCTTGACACAAAGTATGAAAAGCTTTAATATTGTGAACTAAGGAGGGGTCCTGACATTTTCTTTTCCCTACTTCTAATGATGAGTGTTGAAAAGGAACTTAGGTTATGTATCAAAAAACACCTAGACATCAAGTCAGGTCATTAAAAATATGAGTCAGAATTACCTGTGTGACAAGATTGACTGGTTATTTAACCAGATTAATTATCCAGTTCAGTCAAAATCCTTATGCAACTAAATACTTGATTTAGCCTTTCTGAGTTATAATTTAACATCTTTGTTGAGATATAATTCATATATCACTTGATTCACCTGCTTGAAATGCACAATTCAGTGGTTCTGTATTGTCTGTGGTTGTACAACCGTCAGCACTATCAGATTTTATTTATTTATTTATTTTTTATTCTTTATTTTAAAAGTTTTACAGAGTTTTGTTGTTCACAGACATGTATGTTCCCAGATCAGTCATATGCATATCCATGGTCCCCACCCGCCCAGATCCCCCCATCCCACCCCTCCAGACCTTCGCCCCAAGCCATTGTAAGCACTCCTATTCCCTTAGCACTATGACACTAGCTATCACTGTCAGATTTTAGAACACATGTCACCCTAAGGCGATGCTCCTGTGATCCAGCAATCCCGCTTCCAGGTACACATCCAGAATAACTGAAAGAATCTTGAGCATATGCAGTCATAGTGGCAAGAGGGCAAGCAGCCTAAGCTTCCATCAGCAGATGGGTAGATAAACAAAATGTGGTGAATACATACAATGGAGTAGCATTCAGCCCTAAAAATGGAAAAAATCCTATCATGTAGTGTAGCATGGATTAACCTTAAGGACATTATGCTCAGTGAAGTGAGTCAAGAACAAAAAGACAAATAGGGTGTGCTTCCACTCAGGAAGCTACAGTAGTGAATTTCATGCAGGTGTAAAGAGGAGTGATGGTTGCTTCCCTGGTGATCCAGTGGCTGGGAATCCACCCTCCAACGCAGGGAATATGTGCTTGATCCCTGTTTGGGAAAATAAGATCCCACATGCTGTGGGGCAGCGAAGCCTGAATGCTTAAAGTGTGAATTTGCTTTTTTCTTTACAGTGTTTCTTGACACAAAGTATGAAAAGCTTTAATATTGTGAACTAAGGAGGGGTCCTGACATTTTCTTTTCCCTACTTCTAATGATGAGTGTTGAAAAGGAACTTAGGTTATGTATCAAAAAACACCTAGACATCAAGTCAGGTCATTAAAAATATGAGTCAGAATTACCTGTGTGACAAGATTGACTGGTTATTTAACCAGATTAATTATCCAGTTCAGTCAAAATCCTTATGCAACTAAATACTTGATTTAGCCTTTCTGAGTTATAATTTAACATCTTTGTTGAGATATAATTCATATATCACTTGATTCACCTGCTTGAAATGCACAATTCAGTGGTTCTGTATTGTCTGTGGTTGTACAACCGTCAGCACTATCAGATTTTATTTATTTATTTATTTTTTATTCTTTATTTTAAAAGTTTTACAGAGTTTTGTTGTTCACAGACATGTATGTTCCCAGATCAGTCATATGCATATCCATGGTCCTCACCCGCCTAGATCCCACCATCCCACCCCTCCAGACCTTCGCCCCAAGCCATTGTAAGCACTCCTATTCCCTTAGCACTATGACACTAGCTATCACTGTCAGATTTTAGAACACATGTCACCCTAAGGCGATGCTCCTGTGATCCAGCAATCCCGCTTCCAGGTACACATCCAGAATAACTGAAAGAATCTTGAGCATATGCAGTCATAGTGGCAAGAGGGCAAGCAGCCTAAGCTTCCATCAGCAGATGGGTAGATAAACAAAATGTGGTGAATACATACAATGGAGTAGCATTCAGCCCTAAAAATGGAAAAAATCCTATCATGTAGTGTAGCATGGATTAACCTTAAGGACATTATGCTCAGTGAAGTGAGTCAAGAACAAAAAGACAAATAGGGTGTGCTTCCACTCAGGAAGCTACAGTAGTGAATTTCATGCAGGTGTAAAGAGGAGTGATGGTTGCTTCCCTGGTGATCCAGTGGCTGGGAATCCACCCTCCAACGCAGGGAATATGTGCTTGATCCCTGTTTGGGAAAATAAGATCCCACATGCTGTGGGGCAGCGAAGCCTGAATGCTGCGACGACTGAGCCCTTGCACTCTAGAGCCCATGCTCCACGGGAAAAGCGTGCACGCTGCAACTAGAGAAAACCCACGTGCTACAGTAAGACCCAGCACAGCCATAATTTAGAAAAAAAGAAAGTAGGGGAATGGTTGCCAGGATCCGGGAGCAGGGGGAAATGGGAAGTTGTTTAATAAGCAGAGTTTCAATTTTCCGAGATGGGAAGAAGTTCAAGGGGGCTGTTTCACAACAGTTATGAGTATCAATACTCTTAATGCACACTACTGAAATGTACACTTCAAATGTAAACTTTAAATTATAGTTTGTTTTCTGTTTTTACCATAATTAAACTTTGAGTGTGGAGAAGAAAAATTCCATCCCCATGAGCAGTTGTCTCCCATGCTTCCGGCCATCAGCAGCCCGCTTTCTATCTCTGTAGGTTTGCCAGTTTTAGACTTTCCATATAAATGAAATCATATAATACTCATATAATACTCTTTCATGACTAGAGTCTTTCATTTAATACATTTTTATGATTTCTCTATGTTGTAGCATGTATCAGTAACTTGTTGCTTTTTATTGCCAAATAATATTCCTCTCTGGATATCTTCTGTTTTCTTTCACCAGTTGATGAACAGCCCCGGAGGGCTGTTTCTACTAATTAGCTACTGCAAATAATGCTGCTGTGAACTTTTGTTTGCAGGTTTCTCCGTGGACGCGTGTCTGCGTTTCTCTTGGCTGCATACCCAGGCGGGGGTTCGCAGGGCCCTGCAGCAGTTCTGTGCTGAGCATTTTGAGGGACTGAGAACTTTCGCGAACCGGCTGCACAGTTTTAGATCCACACTGGCTGTGTGTCAGGGTTCGGGTTTCCTTCATACCCTCCAGCTCTCGTCCTCACCTCTCTCTGATGATAGTCTTCCTGCTGGGTATGAACTGCTACCTCGTTGTGGGTTTGACTTGTGTTTTCCTGATGCCTAAGGATGCTAAGGCTTTGGACCTTAGGTCTGGGAATCCACCCTCCAACGCAGGGAATATGTGCTTGATCCCTGTTTGGGAAAATAAGATCCCACATGCTGTGGGGCAGCGAAGCCTGAATGCTGCGACGACTGAGCCCTTGCACTCTAGAGCCCATGCTCCACGGGAAAAGCGTGCACGCTGCAACTAGAGAAAACCCACGTGCTACAGTAAGACCCAGCACAGCCATAATTTAGAAAAAAAGAAAGTAGGGGAATGGTTGCCAGGATCCGGGAGCAGGGGGAAATGGGAAGTTGTTTAATAAGCAGAGTTTCAATTTTCCGAGATGGGAAGAAGTTCAAGGGGGCTGTTTCACAACAGTTATGAGTATCAATACTCTTAATGCACACTACTGAAATGTACACTTCAAATGTAAACTTTAAATTATAGTTTGTTTTCTGTTTTTACCATAATTAAACTTTGAGTGTGGAGAAGAAAAATTCCATCCCCATGAGCAGTTGTCTCCCATGCTTCCGGCCATCAGCAGCCCGCTTTCTATCTCTGTAGGTTTGCCAGTTTTAGACTTTCCATATAAATGAAATCATATAATACTCATATAATACTCTTTCATGACTAGAGTCTTTCATTTAATACATTTTTATGATTTCTCTATGTTGTAGCATGTATCAGTAACTTGTTGCTTTTTATTGCCAAATAATATTCCTCTCTGGATATCTTCTGTTTTATTTACCCAGTTGATGAACAGCCCCGGAGGGCTGTTTCTACTAATTAGCTACTGCAAATAATGCTGCTGTGAACTTTTGTTTGCAGGTTTCTCCGTGGACGCGTGTCTGCGTTTCTCTTGGCTGCATACCCAGGCGGGGGTTCGCAGGGCCCTGCAGCAGTTCTGTGCTGAGCATTTTGAGGGACTGAGAACTTTCGCGAACCGGCTGCACAGTTTTAGATCCACACTGGCTGTGTGTCAGGGTTCGGGTTTCCTTCATACCCTCCAGCTCTCGTCCTCACCTCTCTCTGATGATAGTCTTCCTGCTGGGTATGAACTGCTACCTCGTTGTGGGTTTGACTTGTGTTTTCCTGATGCCTAAGGATGCTAAGCATCTTTTCATGTGCTTATTAGCCCTTTGTATATCTTTTCTTGAGAACTGCCTTTTCAGGTCCTTTGCCATTTTGTAATTAGATTATTTATCTTTTCATTACTGAGTTGTAAGAGTTAATACATTCTGCATAAGATCCCTTGTTAGACTTATAGTTTGCAAATATTTCCTGTTGTTCTGGGGATTGTCTTTTCACTTTCTTGATGATTTCCTTTGTAGGGCAGGAGTTTTTGATTTTGAGGAAGTTCAGTTCATCTACTTTTTCTTTTGTTGCGTTAGCCGTTACCTAATCCAAGTTCAGGGGCATTCCCAGTGGCTCAGCGGGTGAAGAATCTGCCTGCAGTGCAGGAGATGCAGGAGATGTAGGCTCAATCCTTGGGTCAGGAAGATCCCCTGGAGGAGGAAATGGCAACCCCCTCCAGTATTCTTGCCTGGTGAGAATATTCCCGTGGACACAGAGGAGCCTGGCGAGGCCACAGTTCATAGGGTCACAAAGAGTCGGACAGACATGACTGAAGCGACTGAGCGCATACATACCTGCAGTCCTCAAGTTCACAAAGATTTAGTCCTGTGTGTTCTAAGAGTTTTATAGTTTTAGCTCTTACACTGAGGTCTGTGGTCTGTTTTGAGTTAATAGTTGCACAGTACATTAGCTAGGAGTCCAACCTCATTTTTTTACATGGTGATATCTAGTTGTCCCAGCATCATTTGTTCAAAAAACTATTATTTGCCTCACTGAATTGCTGTGACATTGTTGTCAAAAATCAGTGAAACATAAATGTTAGAATTTATTTCTGAACTCTCAGTTCTATTCCATTAATCTATAGAATTTATCCTTAAACCAAAGCATTCTATTTTGATTACTGTAGGAAGTTACGAAATTGGGAAGCATGAGCCCTCTAGCTTTTTTCTTTTTTAAAGATAGTTTTGCTATCCTGAGTCCTTTGCATTTACTGGTGACTCAGTGGTCAAGAATCCACTTGCAATGCAAGAGGCACGGGTGGCAACCCACTCCAGTATTCTTGCTTGAAAAATCCTACATACAGAGGAGCTTGGTGGGTTACAGTCCAAAGGGTTTCAAAAGAGTCGGACATGACTTAGCGACTAAACAACAAAGTGATCTCTACTTGTGCTTGTGTATACACACACACACGCCAAACTGCAAGAACATCTGTTTCTTTCTGTTGCCTTCTCCATTCTCAGCAAATGACAACACCATCCTTCTAGTTGTTTGGCCAAAAAAGCATGGAATTCACTCCTCACTCTTACCTTTTTTACTCAGCCCACACCCAGTCCTTATTGGCTTTTACCTTGAGTGCTTACTGGCTTTACCTTGAGTCCTTATTGGCTTTACCTTGAGTCCCTTATTGGCTTTACCTTGAGTCCCTTATTGGCTTTACCATTGGCTTACCATGTCTGCCCTACTACAACCCTGATCAACACCATCATCGTCTCATTTGAGTCATTGCAGTAGCTGCTTGGTTGGTTCTGTTTCTCTGTCTGCCCACCCGTAGACTGTTCTCAGTATCCCAGCAAGAGCAGTCCTGTCAAAAAACTAAAATCACGTTACTCCGCTGCTCACAGCCTCCTTTGGCCATTCACTTCATTCAGGAAAAGCCAAAGTCCTTTCAGTGTCACACAAGGTCCTGTAAAATCTGCTGTGGGAATACCAGGTGGAGGGGTGGTAAAGAATCCACCTGCCAGTGCAGGAGATGGGGTCCCCTGGGGGAAGAAATGGCATCCCACCTCAGTATTCTTGCCTGAAAAATCCCATGGACAGAGGAGCTTGGTGGGCTACAGTCCAGGGGGTTGCAAGGAGTCAAATGTGACTGAGCACGCATGCCACACACACACACACACACACACACACACTCACACGAGAATGCATGCCCCCTCCCCATATCCCAGTTACTTCTCAGACTTTATCTCCCACTGCTTTCCTCTTCTTGTCCTGCTGGACTCATTGGCCTTGTATTTGGATGGACATTCCAGGGACTGTTGTTTCAAGTCTTTATTAACTCTTTCCCTGACTGGAGACACTTCTCCCTCAGGTAACTTTTTGATCATTTTATTATCTCCTTGAAGCTTTCACCAAATGTATCTTAATTAGAAAACATTCCCTGTGTATGTGTGTGTCTGTGTGTGCACTTAGTCACCCGGTCCTGTCCAATGGATTCTTAGAAACCCATGAACTGTAGCCCACCAGACTCCTCTGTCCATGGAATTTTCTAGGCAAGAATACTGGAGCAGGTTGCCATTTCCTTCTCCTGGGGGTCTTCCCCAGCCAGGGATCGAACCCACGGCTCCTGCGTTGGCTGGCGGTTTTGTACCACTGCACTCCCTGGGAGGCCCCTTCCCTGACCGTGTGTTTTAAAATGTGACCCTCCTATCGACCTGCTGCCCTTCGGTGCTTCCCTCACCTTCACGATACTTACACCTGTATGGCATACTGTATATTTTACTTAATGTTTATTTTCTTGACTAGATTGTATACTCCATGAGGATGGGTTTTTTTGTTGTTGTTCTTGTTCAATGCTCTACCTGTCATGTAACAAGCTCTTAGTAAATGTTTGTTAAATAAATGCACAGACGTGAATTTTTTAAATTCCAAATGCTTCTGTGTGATCAGTAGTCTTACCTAATGTTTTTGATCTTTAAACATCCTTAAACATCATTTTGGGGCTTCCCAAAGTGGCATTCGTGGTACAGAATCTGCCTGCCAATTCAGGAAACATAAGAGACATGGGTTTGATCCCTGGGTCAGGAAGATTCCCTGAAAGAGGGCACAGCACCCTACTCCAGTCTTCTTGCCTGGAGAATCGCATGGGCAGAGGAGCCTGGCGGGCTACAGGCCATAGGGTTGCACAAAGTCAGACACGACTGGTGCAACTTAGCACGCAGACATCATTTTACTTTGTTTTCGTTCTTTAATTATGACTGTAATTTGGGACAAGAACTGGGAGTTTTTGTAAAGAAAGAGGGTTATACTCCCCATATCCCAGTTACTTCTCAGACTTTATCTCCCACTGCTTTCCTCTTCTTGTCCTGCTGGACTCATTGGCCTTGTATTTG
The DNA here is from genome assembly GCA_022376925.1 of Tragulus kanchil. NCBI lineage: Eukaryota > Metazoa > Chordata > Mammalia > Artiodactyla > Tragulidae > Tragulus > Tragulus kanchil. The sequence goes on from JAIOJX010000006.1 coordinate 154,262,574, forward strand.
GATGGACATTCCAGGGACTGTTGTTTCAAGTCTTTATTAACTCTTTCCCTGACTGGAGACACTTCTCCCTCAGGTAACTTTTTGATCATTTTATTATCTCCTTGAAGCTTTCACCAAATGTATCTTAATTAGAAAACATTCCCTGTGTATGTGTGTGTCTGTGTGTGCACTTAGTCACCCGGTCCTGTCCAATGGATTCTTAGAAACCCATGAACTGTAGCCCACCAGACTCCTCTGTCCATGGAATTTTCTAGGCAAGAATACTGGAGCAGGTTGCCATTTCCTTCTCCTGGGGGTCTTCCCCAGCCAGGGATCGAACCCACGGCTCCTGCGTTGGCTGGCGGTTTTGTACCACTGCACTCCCTGGGAGGCCCCTTCCCTGACCGTGTGTTTTAAAATGTGACCCTCCTATCGACCTGCTGCCCTTCGGTGCTTCCCTCACCTTCACGATACTTACACCTGTATGGCATACTGTATATTTTACTTAATGTTTATTTTCTTGACTAGATTGTATACTCCATGAGGATGGGTTTTTTTGTTGTTGTTCTTGTTCAATGCTCTACCTGTCATGTAACAAGCTCTTAGTAAATGTTTGTTAAATAAATGCACAGACGTGAATTTTTTAAATTCCAAATGCTTCTGTGTGATCAGTAGTCTTACCTAATGTTTTTGATCTTTAAACATCCTTAAACATCATTTTGGGGCTTCCCAAAGTGGCATTCGTGGTACAGAATCTGCCTGCCAATTCAGGAAACATAAGAGACATGGGTTTGATCCCTGGGTCAGGAAGATTCCCTGAAAGAGGGCACAGCACCCTACTCCAGTCTTCTTGCCTGGAGAATCGCATGGGCAGAGGAGCCTGGCGGGCTACAGGCCATAGGGTTGCACAAAGTCAGACACGACTGGTGCAACTTAGCACGCAGACATCATTTTACTTTGTTTTTCGTTCTTTAATTATGACTGTAATTTGGGACAAGTAATTTAATTTCTCTGGGCTCCAGTTTTCTGTAAAGAAAGAGGGTTATACTCAGTGACCTTCAATCTCCCCTGTAGCTCTAACATTCTTCATATTTATTAATTATATTTTATACCTTTAGCCTTACTGATTCTCTGTTTCATTTGCTTTTCATGGTGAGTCGTAGACTCATGTTCAGTTTACTTGTAAATAGCGAGGTAACATCAGACGAGTTAATTCTCTTCAACTCTGACTCCAGTATTAATCTCGTCAGAGTAAATGCAAGTTCAGTAGGTCACAGTGGACTAGGAAAGCAGGACCCGAGGGTCTAGAACACTATGGGTGTCTGTCTGGCAGGAGGGGTGCACCTCCAGGGCTCAGCTGTGCTGTTCCACAGAATTCTTTATCAACTTCCAGAATTCAGGTCAAGAGACAGAGTATGTATGGGACAGAGGCAATTCAAGAATTATAGTAGTAGCAGAGGGTATCCTTGGCTTCATGCCAGCATATTACTGGTAACTGTCTGATATCACTTAGCCCTCCTTTTTTATCTCTTTTATGATGGGCAGGAAGAAGTTTGTCAGCAACTTCATTGACTACCTACTGGGTGTAGAAGCCGGAAACTGCTACTTTTATACATTCCAATCTTTCATGGTTTGATAAGTGGCAGGTATTCCTTTTCGGTGTTTCCTTACTTAGATTCTGGTTCTGGAAGCAGAATATCTCCTTTAGTCTCCCTGATGCTGGGAAAAACAGATGGCAGAGAAGAGGACAACAGAGGATGAGATGGTTGGATGCATCGCCAGCTCGATAGACGTGAGCTTGACTAGGCTCCGGAAGATGGTGAAGGACAGGTAAACCTGGTGTACTGCAGTGCGTGGTCGCAGAGAGTCAGAGACGACTTGTACAACCCCATAGACTGTAACCCATCCGGTTCCTCAGCCCGTGGGCCTTCCCAGGCAAGCGTGCTGGAGTGGGTTGCCATTTCCTCCTCAGGGGATCTTCCCGTCCCCGGGATCGAACCCCGCGCTCCTGCATTTCAGGTGACTTCTCTACCATCCGAGCCACCAGGGAAGTGCCATAGAGGAAGATAAAAGCAAATGTTCTCCTGTGAGACTGTGCTCATTCTATGGTGCAAAAGACTTTGAATCTGTTGATTTTGATGTTGAAGGCTGTCTTAGGGAAGAAATGTGTCTGGTCTCGCTCTCAGTGTCACCACTATTAAAGGGGTGTGTCAGGAGGCAGAAGTCAGATTGACTTGTTTGGATTAACACAGTTTGGTGGTGCATTTCTGCATGAGTCATCATTCTGTCCAGGCCCTCAGATGAGGTCACCTTTGATAAATGTTTCACGCAATTCCTGTCTTAGGTTCCACCCTCTCCCTCAAAATATCTATGGCAATCATTAATAGGTGAAACTATTAGACACTGTCATCATCTGATCCCACTAATTCATCTTCCTGTCATTAAAATCAAGAGCAGACATTGTACCTCCTGATATCCTGCTGTATGAAGCGTTCAGTGCCCTCAATGACGTATTTCTGCCCCCCACCCCAAAAAAGTTGAAACAGTATAATCAAGCCTTAAGCCTTTCTCATCTGGAGTTCTGAAATCTAAGTTCTGCTGCCCTAAGGAATCCACTATGTAGAATACATTAACTTCTCTTGGCTCTGTCCTTGGGAGTCTCCAGCCAAGAATACTGGAACGGGTAGCCATTCCCTTCTCCAGGGGATCTGCCCAACTCACGGGTCGAACCCACGTCTCCCACATTGCAGGCAGATTCTTTACTGTCTGAGCCACCAGGGAAGTCGTCGACGTTAACAAAGTCCCCGAAAACTGAGTTCTCCTGCTGAGTTTATGATTAACCTCTTTATCTAAAAGTTTATTCCTTTTCGTGTCCTGTCCCTCATGACCGAAGAATATCAAAAGGGGATTGAACTGAGGACTCTGGGGGACCCTCCGGGATGCAAAGATCCCCTCTGTGCCCCCCATTTTTTGTTTGTAGAAAATAAGTTTTAGTCTCCTCAACCTTCCCTGAGTTCTAATTAGGGAAGTGAGGGAGTGCAGAAACAACTAATTCAGCAATAAAAGTCCTAGTTCCTCCTCAAGGAACATATGTTATAAACTGACACTTATTTTTGAGTTCTGCTGCACATAAACCCCAGGCTGGTCAGAACCAGAAGTTTGATGATAAAGATTCCTGAAACATCACCCTGTTACCTCAGCACCAACCAATCTGAAGACAGTCCATGAGCTGATCACGCTCCCTGCAACCTCTGCCCCGAAGGTTGTCCTGAAAAAATCTTTCCCTGAAATCCGTCAGGGAATTCAGGTCATGAACCGTCCCACACTCCTCGCTAGGCTCCTCACAAATAAACACCATCATTTCCGTCCTGACACCCTGGAGTCATGGATCGGCTCTGCTGCCCTGCGGGCAAGTAAGTCACAAGTTCAGTTTAGTTACAGACTGAGAATGGCCCTGGCTGTGTGCCTCCCTTGGGAGAATTGAGAAAATCGTCTCAAGTCATTTTGTGTATTTTCTAGTTCAGATGAAAATACTATGTAAGAAAGGAGGAAAAGCTGAGAATTCCATTTATAGGAGATAGGGAGAGGGAAACAAATGCTCCCGTGAGAGAGCAGACATCCAGAAGAGAGAACACTCTGGAGGAAAATGGACCCAATTCCGTTTGGGAAGGTGGCTCTAGATTAAGACAGATTTATAGTGATTACAACCCTTAAATATAATGTATGGATCTTGCTTGGATCCTGATGTTAAAGAAAAAGTCTGAAAAAAGGTGTATTTGAAGGAATTTTGAAGAGTCTATACTACTCATTTTATTAAGATTACAAAGGCATTGTAGTTACATAAAGAAAACATCCCTACAGGAATGATTACTGAAGTACTCGAGGATGAAATAAAATTATGTTTGAGATTTGCTTTAAAATAATTCAACAAAATGGTACAAGAGAGATAGGTGAAGTACAGCAAAAGTCTGATAATAATGCATCTAAGGGGCAAGTATATTGATGTTTTATTATGCTATTCTATTTTTGTGTAATTTCTCAGAAGCAATTTACTTAAAAGAAAAAAAACCCCAAAAGCACCTTGGGCCTGAAATAAACTTGTTAGCCTTATAAATGTCGTTCCCTTTCTCCTTTTCCTTCCGCCTCCCTCCCCAATAACAGGAGCTTTGGGTAAGGAAGTAATATCCCTTGGTTGTGTGATTTCAAACTTATTATTTATAGTTGTGTGATTTCTGACATGATCATTATTATCAGGTGGTGATTAGACCCTAAAGGCTGCAGCATTTTGTGTTCTATTTTTTGAAAGATTTTAAAAATGTGGACCAGTTTTTTGAAAGAAGCACCTGTACCCCAACGTTCATTGCAGCTCTCTATACAATAGCTAGAACATGGAAGCAACCTGGATGTCCATCGACGAATGAATTATACAATGGAGTACTTCTCAGCTGTAAAAAGAAATGCAGAAGAACCAGTCCTAATGAGGTGGATGGATCTAGAACCTATCATAAAAGTGAAGTAAGTCAAAAAGAGAAAGACAAGTACAGTATACTAACACACACATATATATGGAACCTAGTAAGAGGGTAATGGTTATACATGCAGTGAAGCGATGGAAAAACAGACATAGAGAACAGACGTATGGACACTGTGGGGAATGAACCGTGGATGGGAGGCATAGAGGGAGTAACATGGAAACCTATACTATCATATGTGGAAAAGATATCTATTGTCATCGCCCTGAGGGAATAGGAGATCCTGCAGGGGCGGGGTGCGATGGCCTGGAGGGGTGGGGTGGGGGGACAGGGAGGGAGGAGGGAGCCAGGGATATGCATGTGCCTGATCTGGGAACATACATGTCTGTGAACAACAACACTCTGTAAAAATTTTTAAAAAATCAAATAATTTTTAAAAATGTGGACCAGTTTTTAAATCTTCATTGAATTTGTTACAGTATTGCTTCTGTTTTGTTGTGGTTTCTTGGCCCCAAGGCATACGGGATCTCAGCTTCCTGACCAGAGATGGCACCTGCACCCCTGGGTTGGAAGGCGAAGTCTGAAGCGCTGGGTTTCCAGGGAGCTCCCACTTTGTGGTTTTTCTATAAGAAAGACTGGGCCTCAGTCACTTGGTTTTATTATTTGGTGGATTCCCAGGCATATAAAATTTGAGAAGATCAGGGATATAGGGTTGTTGTTCAGTGGATAAATTGTATCTGACTCTTTGCTGCCTCATGGACTGTATTATGTCAGGTTCCACCACCTCCTGGAGTTTGCTCAGATTAATGTTCATTGAGTCAGAGGTGCTATCTAACCATCTCATCCTCTGCTGCCCGCTTCTCATCTTGCCTTCAATCTTTCTCAGTGTCAGTCTTTCCCAGTGAGTCGGCTCTGTGCATCAGGTGGCCAGAATTTGGAGCTTCAGCTTCAGCATCGGTCCTTCCAGTGAATATTCAGGGTTGATTTCCTTTATGACTGGTTTTATCCCCTTGCAGTCCAAAGGACTCCCGAGAGTCTTCTCCAGCACTGTAATTTGAAAGCATCAGTTTTTCAGCACTTAGCTTTCTTTATGGCCCAAGTATCAAGTTTGTACATGAATAATGGGAAAAACATGGCTTTGATTATACAAACCTTTGTCGACAGTGTGAAAATAGGGTTGAAATTATGAAAATTACACAAGGAAAATAGGATAGATATTACAAAGAACAAAATGGTTATTTAGTAAAAGAAACTTTGAAATCTTACGATGAAGTAGGAATAGAGAATACGCTGTGTAAATCAGGGATGGTAAAACTCATTTAGATTTCCAGAGGAGTAACATGGAAACCTATACAATCATAGGCGAAAAAGATGGCTTTTGTCATTACCCTGGGGGAATAGCAGATTCGGCAGGGGTGGGGGGCGATAGCCTGGAGGGGTGGGGTGGGGGGACAGGGAGGGAGGAGGGAGCCAGGGATATGCATGTGCCTGATCTGGGAACATACATGTCTGTGAACAACAACACTCTGTAAAAATTTTTAAAAAATCAAATAATTTTTAAAAATGTGGACCAGTTTTTAAATCTTCATTGAATTTGTTACAGTATTGCTTCTGTTTTGTTGTGGTTTCTTGGCCCCAAGGCATACGGGATCTCAGCTTCCTGACCAGAGATGGCACCTGCACCCCTGGGTTGGAAGGCGAAGTCTGAAGCGCTGGGTTTCCAGGGAGCTCCCACTTTGTGGTTTTTCTATAAGAAAGACTGGGCCTCAGTCACTTGGTTTTATTATTTGGTGGATTCCCAGGCATATAAAATTTGAGAAGATCAGGGATATAGGGTTGTTGTTCAGTGGATAAATTGTATCTGACTCTTTGCTGCCTCATGGACTGTATTATGTCAGGTTCCACCACCTCCTGGAGTTTGCTCAGATTAATGTTCATTGAGTCAGAGGTGCTATCTAACCATCTCATCCTCTGCTGCCCGCTTCTCATCTTGCCTTCAATCTTTCTCAGTGTCAGTCTTTCCCAGTGAGTCGGCTCTGTGCATCAGGTGGCCAGAATTTGGAGCTTCAGCTTCAGCATCGGTCCTTCCAGTGAATATTCAGGGTTGATTTCCTTTATGACTGGTTTTATCCCCTTGCAGTCCAAAGGACTCCCGAGAGTCTTCTCCAGCACTGTAATTTGAAAGCATCAGTTTTTCAGCACTTAGCTTTCTTTATGGCCCAAGTATCAAGTTTGTACATGAATAATGGGAAAAACATGGCTTTGATTATACAAACCTTTGTCGACAGTGTGAAAATAGGGTTGAAATTATGAAAATTACACAAGGAAAATAGGATAGATATTACAAAAAGAACAAAATGGTTATTTAGTAAAAGAAACTTTGAAATCTTACGATGAAGTAGGAATAGAGAATACGCTGTGTAAATCAGGGATGGTAAAACTCATTTAGATTTCCATTCTCCCTCTAAATAATACCTTCTGGGACTGTAATATTGCTTTTGTTGTCAAAGTTCTTTCTTGCTGTGTCTTCAAAGGCCCTATTTCTGTGGGATAGTTTGGGCTGTGGTTAAGGTCACAGTCACAGGTGACATTCTGATTGTACCACATATCAGCTATGTGACCTTAAACAAGTTACTTGAGTTCTCTGGGCCTCTGTTTCATCATCTGCAAAATGGGAATAATAATAGTACTTACTTCAAAGAATTGTTGTGAGAATTAGAGGAAGCAGTTCAGACATTCCTTTTGATTTCTGGTACTAATGCCTAAGAGAAGAGGTTTTCTAAGTCCCTAGGTCATCGGCATTTACTGTTTATTTGCATTTGGGTATTTGATTGTATTCATGTAAAGCCAATTGTTTTTTAAGATGGAGAATCAAGGAAAGAGTTTGCCTAGTTACCAAATGGATGGGTGTGCCATTTAAGCTGTAAATTAGCACACCTTGTTTATTGCTCAACCAGAGGGTGAGACGATGCCTGCCTTAAAATCCTTCCCGGCTTAGAACTGCAGGAAAGCTCATCTCACAGGATTGGCCCACGTCACGCCGGCAAGATTGAGTTGTGGTTCAGCTGAAGGAGGAACATCTTACCCTGTCTTCCCAGATGGGCTTGGTGTTTTCTCTAACGAGTTGCCATTGAGCTTACCAACACATCTATTCCTGTCATTCTTGAGACTTTATAACCTACACATAAAACCTGGCTGTCACACAGCTAGTCTTTTAGAGTTCAGCCTCACGAGTTTTTTCCACGTAAGGTACTTCCTTGTTCTTTTACTAGTAACTTAGGTCAGTGATGGTGGGTGAGGGCCTTTCTGCCTGTGACCTTTGCTTTGTAAAAAGACAAAAACATGGGCGAGGAGTTTGGGGGAGAATAGATACATGTATAGGTGAAGGGTGAAACCTTTTTGCTGTCCACCTGAGACTACTGTGACTACCTGAGACTACTGTGACGTTATTAATCAGCTATACTCCAATGTAAAATAAAAAGATTTTTAAAAAATAAATAAATAAAATAAAAAGATTTTAAAATGGAATAAAGCAAAGGCAATACAACTAGAAAATGTTTCTGAAAAACATAACAAATTGAAAGGACAGATGTACTATATTTAAAATTGATAACCAACAAGGACTTCCTGTATAGCACAAGGAACTCTGCTTAATGTTCTGTAATAACCTAAATGGGAAAAGAATTAGAAAAAAGAATAGATATATGTATATCTGAATCTCTTTGCTGCACACTTGAAACTAACATAACATTGTAAATCATATATACAATACAATCAATTATAGTCCAATTAATATAAAAATTAATAAGACATAACTTAAAAATAACAATCAACAGATAAAAAAGGCCCGACAGAGCTGGGACTTGGAGTGGGAACCACGTAGACAGAAGGCAAGGAAGAGGTTTAGACTGAGATGAACAATGGAAGGTCAAGGGGAAAGAATTCGAAGGGAAACAGGGCTGGAGCTTGAGCCTACGTGATGGAAGCACAGTTCAGCTAGACGTGGGTTTCTGAAAGCTCTGGAGATGTTTATTGTTAGTCTAGGAGACTAATACAGTCTAAGTGGCTTATACTGTAGTGTCTGAAGTCGGTAATAGTAAGTGTATAGTAAGTCTAGACTTACATTTACTGACTCATGCTGGAAAATCCATTCATAAAGGACGCAGATAAACAATGATAGCTGGAGACTTAGTTAATGCTCTGCTAACCCTATTACATTTTCTGAACGCCTTACCTACTTCTTCCTCTTTACCATCGTCAAAATGGACATACACGGATTAAAAGCCATTAATGAAACTAATTTGACTCCAAGAGTGACATGTAATTAGATCCACACAACTACATACCTGGCCCCCAGAGGCAGCATGGGGTAGGAAATTTGTTTAGGCTGTGATGTGGTTCTACCTGACACTCAGGAATTCGACTCCACATCTCATTTTGAGACACACTGCTTTGAATTAATAAGACGCTTATCCCAGTTACATCATGCCTCACGCTCCTGGGCTTGCCAAGAGTCCTTCCTCACCTGAGCAGTGGGACTGTAAACCTTGCCAGGTCAGATATACAAGGAGATTCCCAGGGGTTGGTTCCAAATTGAGTACTGCTGTTCCGTGAATCTCACAGGATGGAGTCGGGCCTCTCCATGGGACTCCAGGGGGCTGGGTGCTGACTTGTAACATTTAGGTCCGGAGAGCCCCTGAGGATTACTAGGTGCTTTGTTTGTCTGAGATTGTCCTTCCAGTTCTCAGTCTTAAATTCTTTTTCTTTTCTTTTTTTTCATAGAAGGATGATTGCTTTACAGAGTTTTGTTGTTTTCTGCCAAACATCAAGATGAATCAGTCTTAAAAGTTTACTCATCCTTAAGGCAAAGTATTGCTCCCACGTGTGTGCTTAATCTTGTCCGACTCTTTGAGACCTGATGGACTGTAGCCTGCAAGCTCCTCTTTCCACGGGATATTTCAGATAAGAATACTGGAGTGGGGGGCCATTTCCTCCTCCGGGAAATCCTCCCAACCCAGGGACTGAACCCACATCTCCTACATGCAGGCAGATTCTTTACCTGATGAGCCTTTGGGAAAGTCTGTTACTACCCACTGCTCTATGAAAACATACCTGATCTTGTCTCAGTCAGAAGTAAATATCCCTCCTGCTCATGCTAAGTCGCTTCAGTCATGCATGTTTGCCTCTTTTCGACGGGATGGGCCATAGCCCGCGAGGCTCCTCTGTCCACGGGACCCTCCAGGCAAGAATACTGGAGTGGGCGGCCATGGCTGCCTGCGGGGATCTGCCCGACCTGGGTCTGGAACCTGTGCCTCGTGCATCGCCAGCGTCGCAGGCGGGTCCTGTACCCCTAACGTCACCGGGGAAGCCCAACCACAGTACAGAACTTGTGATCCTATGTAGTATACATTGTTCACCTATCAGGAGAAAACGGTAAAGTTCTGTCTCCCATATAGATACTAAAATGAGCAGATGTTAAAGACTGAAAGTCCTGGGGAAAATAAGCAGACGTTGTAACTGGCTCCAAGAAAAAATAAAGGACAAATGCTCATATTTGTCTGAATAAAAAAATGTTGTGGAAGTTCAAATTTGGACAAAACTGATTTTTTTCTGTAGTTATTTAAATTTTGCAGAACTGTAAATCAGATCAATTATAGGTTAAAATCAGATAACCTGGAAGGGAGTCTTCTCAACAATGTATAATTTTCCACCGAAGCATAATATTTTTTCTTTGTTTTGATCAAAAATAGTCTTAAAGACTATTCTTGGTCATAACCAAAACTGGTCTCATTAGATTGAGTCTAATTATTTATGTAGGGACAATGGTAGTGTTAATTCAGGTCTTCTGAAGTTTGCTTTGTTGAAAGTTTTGATAAGGAATTTTAGATTTGTTCTAAAATATTCTAAAATATTTATTAATTAACCAGACTGAATTGTCATTCATAGTCATCTGTTTTCAACCTGATTGTGTTTTTAAACTTTGAGACTTTGAGGCGTGTGTGTGTGTGTGTGTGTGTGTGTGTGTGTGATGGGCTTCCCACGTGCCATTGTGGTAAAGACACGACCTGCCAATGCAGAAGACGTGGCTTCAATCCCTGGATGGGGAAGATCCCCTGGAGGAGGAAATCGCAACCCACTCCAGTGTTCTTGCCTGGGGAATCCCATGGACAGAACGAGCCTTGTGGGTTACAGTCCCTGGAGTTGCCAACAGCCAGACACAACTGAGAAACTGAGCGTGCAAGCATGTGTGTCTTAAAGCTCACTCTGTGCAATACATAGATGAGGACTCTATAAGACTTGAAGGACTTGACAAGGTAACACAAGGACTTGGAAAGAAACTAATGAATTGTCTGTTTTCCTTTTCATTCCCCCTAGAGATGCCTGGGCATATCCCTCCCTCCGTGGCTGAAGCTCTGTCATTATAAACTAGAAAGATCTGTACAATTCATTAGTAGGAAAGAGGAAAAAGGGTTTAGAAACAGGACTGTCAATAGCAATTGCTAGAGCACATTTTAGCATATGGTGAACATTTAGGTAATATTTAATTCTGAAGATAGGAAGACTCGGGTCTAAAATAAGAGTTTCCTTGGGACTTCCCTGGTGGTCCAGTGCTTAAGACTGTGCAATTCCAATGCACACGTTGTGGCTTCGATCCCTTGCTGGGGAGAAAAATATTCCACATGTTGCGAGATGAGGCCAAAAGATTAAAATAAGAGTTTCTCTGAAGGACTAGGTTCTCCGAGGAATTTCAGTCTCCAGCACAGCCCCTGCATCTTGCGACCTGCCTGTCCTTTACATCTTTTATAAGGAATGCCAGTGGAATGCTGGGAACCGGGGATCTGAGAGCTGTAGGAAAGAGTTTTGCGGAGAAATTATAGGGTGAAGGTATCGCTGGGCCACAGAGATATGGAAGACTGTCCAGATCTGGGGCCTGCCTTTGCTCCCAGGGGGATCTAAGGGCAGCAAGAATATCTCCAGGTTTTATTATAAGAGACTAGTTTGTTTATCCAGATATCCTTTAATCTCAATAGTAAGCTTTTCCCTAAAAGATTTTCCAATTCTTGTCTGTGAAAAGCATCACAGTTCTTTGAGGTCACATGCTTCTGATTTCTAAATCCAACTTCCAATTTTCCTTGGTCCAACCTGTTCTCCCTGTTTCATTCCCCTTGTTTCACAATGCTGCCGTAAAACTGTATTCCCAAGAAGAGCTTTCAGACAGCAACAGGGTAACAGAGGGGGCATCCCACAGTCACCTGAGAAGGAAGAATCTGATCTCTGAACGCTTCGAGGCCCTGGGCAAGAGCTGGTATCTTTCTTTCTACCACTATCATTATGGGATTTAGAACATGCCTTGTTTCTTCCAAAAGCTTAAATTTTCTTGTCTTTGGAGTGGGGAGGTGTATAATCTCCTAGACATGCAGTGGTACAAAGGTGTGAGATCATTAGGAATCAAAGGAATAATGCTGAAATCTGTACTGAATAAGGCAAGTTGGATGTTAACTTGAATTAGCGTGGATGGCTGACCTTGACGCTCCACAGTGTATTCTCAAAAGAAAAGATTTATACTAAAAGGTAAACTCGTGGGACTTCCTTGGTGGCCTAGTGGCTAAGACTCCATGCTCCCAGTGTAGGGGGTCCAGGTTCAACCCCTGGTCAGGGAACTAAGATCTCCCGTGTCACAGCTACAGTTTACATGATAAATATCCGTGGTAAGCGATCAGGGCTGCAACTAAGACCCAGTGCAGCCAAATACATAAATAAATATAAAGTTGTGGCTTCGATCCCTTGCTGGGGAGAAAAATATTCCACATGTTGCGAGATGAGGCCAAAAGATTAAAATAAGAGTTTCTCTGAAGGACTAGGTTCTCCGAGGAATTTCAGTCTCCAGCACAGCCCCTGCATCTTGCGACCTGCCTGTCCTTTACATCTTTTATAAGGAATGCCAGTGGAATGCTGGGAACCGGGGATCTGAGAGCTGTAGGAAAGAGTTTTGCGGAGAAATTATAGGGTGAAGGTATCGCTGGGCCACAGAGATATGGAAGACTGTCCAGATCTGGGGCCTGCCTTTGCTCCCAGGGGGATCTAAGGGCAGCAAGAATATCTCCAGGTTTTATTATAAGAGACTAGTTTGTTTATCCAGATATCCTTTAATCTCAATAGTAAGCTTTTCCCTAAAAGATTTTCCAATTCTTGTCTGTGAAAAGCATCACAGTTCTTTGAGGTCACATGCTTCTGATTTCTAAATCCAACTTCCAATTTTCCTTGGTCCAACCTGTTCTCCCTGTTTCATTCCCCTTGTTTCACAATGCTGCCGTAAAACTGTATTCCCAAGAAGAGCTTTCAGACAGCAACAGGGTAACAGAGGGGGCATCCCACAGTCACCTGAGAAGGAAGAATCTGATCTCTGAACGCTTCGAGGCCCTGGGCAAGAGCTGGTATCTTTCTTTCTACCACTATCATTATGGGATTTAGAACATGCCTTGTTTCTTCCAAAAGCTTAAATTTTCTTGTCTTTGGAGTGGGGAGGTGTATAATCTCCTAGACATGCAGTGGTACAAAGGTGTGAGATCATTAGGAATCAAAGGAATAATGCTGAAATCTGTACTGAATAAGGCAAGTTGGATGTTAACTTGAATTAGCGTGGATGGCTGACCTTGACGCTCCACAGTGTATTCTCAAAAGAAAAGATTTATACTAAAAGGTAAACTCGTGGGACTTCCTTGGTGGCCTAGTGGCTAAGACTCCATGCTCCCAGTGTAGGGGGTCCAGGTTCAACCCCTGGTCAGGGAACTAAGATCTCCCGTGTCACAGCTACAGTTTACATGATAAATATCCGTGGTAAGCGATCAGGGCTGCAACTAAGACCCAGTGCAGCCAAATACATAAATAAATATAAATGGTTTTTGTAACAAAGGTAAATTCATACCATCCCTTATTTCCAGAATTAGCAAACTGAGAACTAGAAAAAACTTAAAAGTTGACAAAGATCTGCCTTTTTTTTTTTTTTTCACTTTTTACAGATTTTGTTATAAAAGAATGGTCAGTTCAGTTGAGTCTGATCAGTCCGGTCTGACTCTTTGCACGCCAGGCTCCCCGTCCTCCACCATCTCCCTGAGTTTGCTCGAACTCGTGTCCATTGAGTCGGTGATGCCTTCCAACCATCTCTTCCTCTGTTGTCCCTTTCTCCTTCTGCCTTCTATTTTTCCCAACATCAGGATCTTTTCCAATGAGTCATCTCTTCACATCAGGTGGCCAAAGTATTGGAGCTTCAGCATCGATTCTATTGCAAAATATATATATATATATATATATATATATATGCATATGTATACAATTATATATAAAATGTAATGTATATTTTTTAAAAATAATAAAATTATATGTGTGTATATACAGGAAGTTGCAAAAATAGTTCAAGGATAAAACTTCACCCAGTTTCCCCCAGTGGTTCCATTTAGTATAACTATAGGAAAGTGTCAGAAGCAGAAAGTTGTCTTTGGCACCGCGTGCAGTGTGAGACAGTGCGGATAAGCCGGAAGGAGCCTCTGGGCCGACCCGGCGTGCCCGGCCTGTGTGTGCTGCTCCCCCCGTGCTGACTCCTGAAGCCCCCCCACAGCTGAGACACAAAGCTCCTCCACCACCACAGAGCCCTCCCTCCGTCACTCCCAGAGAGTCAGCTTCCTCCCCCCGGAGCAATCCCTACCCGCTGGCCACCACTGATTTCCTCGCCACTCTATAGTTCATTTTGAGAATGTTATTTTAATGGAACCATACCTGTGGGGCTTTCCTGGCGGCTCAGATAGTAAAGAGTCTGTCTGCCATGAAGAAGACCCAGGTTCCCTCGCTGGGTCAGGAAGATGCCCTGGAGAAGGGACTGGCAGCCCCGTCCAGTGTCCTCAGTGGAGAACCCCAGGGACAGAGGAGCCGGCAGACTGCAGTCCGCGGGGTCGCCCAGAGTCAGACTCGACTGAGTGACTCACACTTGTGCTTGGCAGGAGTAAGCCAGCCTTTTCTTAATCCTTTACTTAAATGGTTTTTGTAACAAAGGTAAATTCATACCCCCATTTCAGAATTAGCAAACTGAGAACTAGAAAAACTTAAAAGTTGACAAAGATCTGCCTTTTTTTTTCACTTTTTACAGATTTTGTTATAAAAGAATGGTCAGTTCAGTTGAGTCTGATCAGTCCGGTCTGACTCTTTGCACGCCAGGCTCCCCGTCCTCCACCATCTCCCTGAGTTTGCTCGAACTCGTGTCCATTGAGTCGGTGATGCCTTCCAACCATCTCTTCCTCTGTTGTCCCTTTCTCCTTCTGCCTTCTATTTTTCCCAACATCAGGATCTTTTCCAATGAGTCATCTCTTCACATCAGGTGGCCAAAGTATTGGAGCTTCAGCATCAATTCTATTGCATATATATATATATATATATATATATATATATGCATATGTATACAATTATATATAAAATGTAATGTATATTTTTAAATATAATAAAATTATATGTGTGTATATACAGGAAGTTGCAAAAATAGTTCAAGGATAAAACTTCACCCAGTTTCCCCCAGTGGTTCCATTTAGTATAACTATAGGAAAGTGTCAGAAGCAGAAAGTTGTCTTTGGCACCGCGTGCAGTGTGAGACAGTGCGGATAAGCCGGAAGGAGCCTCTGGGCCGACCCGGCGTGCCCGGCCTGTGTGTGCTGCTCCCCCCGTGCTGACTCCTGAAGCCCCCCCACAGCTGAGACACAAAGCTCCTCCACCACCACAGAGCCCTCCCTCCGTCACTCCCAGAGAGTCAGCTTCCTCCCCCCGGAGCAATCCCTACCCGCTGGCCACCACTGATTTCCTCGCCACTCTATAGTTCATTTTGAGAATGTTATTTTAATGGAACCATACCTGTGGGGCTTTCCTGGCGGCTCAGATAGTAAAGAGTCTGTCTGCCATGAAGAAGACCCAGGTTCCCTCGCTGGGTCAGGAAGATGCCCTGGAGAAGGGACTGGCAGCCCCGTCCAGTGTCCTCAGTGGAGAACCCCAGGGACAGAGGAGCCGGCAGACTGCAGTCCGCGGGGTCGCCCAGAGTCAGACTCGACTGAGTGACTCACACTTGTGCTTGGCAGGAGTAAGCCAGCCTTTTCTTAATCCTTTACTTAAATAGCCAGCTTTTCTTGGTGTGTTCTTCTTTTCCTTCTCTTTCTCTGTCTGTGCTGTTGATGCTTCTGAACTTCTGGCTTCTCCAGCACCCAGTGCAGAATAAATGGAACAGAAAGCAAACCTGGACAAATCACTGCTGTGTCTTTCCTAAGATCTCAGAATTCCTAGCTACTCTTCTTTGTTCTGCTTTTCCAGAATTTTCTTATGGTACCATGTATATCATGCCCAGGAGTTTTAATCCCTTAGCAAGCAGAATAGGGAGAAATGAGTTTACTCCATTTGGTCTGAAATCAGCTGTCTACCAGCAGTTTAAAATGGCCATTTCCCCTCAAAGAACATCAATCTGACCACCTTTCAGTTCTTATAACACCCAGTTTACATGGGAAGAACAAGATCCCAACCCTGTAACGGTGATGTTCAAGGCTAGTTCACCACAAGGGACAACAGCCATATCTTCTGGCATGCCTCACTGTTAAGGCATGCTCTCCAGCTAACAGACTTGTTTATGAACCATTTCTTGACCAAATCACGCTTTTTCCTGTTTCATCACTTTGCACATGCTGGTGTCCGGACACTCTGCGGGTCCCAGCTTTGTGTCCTTCTCTGCTTGGCACGCATTCAGCAATATTTCACGTCTTCTCATGTGGACCTGCTGGGAAAGCTCTCAAGCCTCTTCCAGAGTTATTTCCCAGTGCCACTTCAGGAGTAGGGACATGCTCTGTGAGCTGCGTCTCTTCTCCTAAGGGCCTTCCTTGGTGGCTCCGTGGCCAAGGATCAGACTGCCAAGCAGGAGACCTGGGTTCAATCCCTTACTCGGGACGATTTCCTGGAGAAGGAAATGGCAGCCCACTCCAGTATTCCTGCCTGGAGAATCCCATGGACAGAGGAGCCTGGGTACAGTCCACAGGGTTGCAAAAGAGTCAGACACAACTGAGCAACTAAACAGCAATGACTTCTCCTAGAGCTCTTTGAGGTGGAATTACATTTCTACACAGCTCTGTCCCATTCAACTGTGACTTATTTGTGATTAAGGCTGTGTCTCTTTTATTCATCAGTGTATCCCAGCACAGAGCACCACGCCTAGCACACAGCTGGCACTCAAACAATGTTGATTAAATGGGTAAATGAATGGTTGCTTTCAGATACTAGAGCAACCAAAAATTGTCCTCAGCTTGTGTGACCAGACCACCTGAGGCTGCCTTCTATTATCACCATATATATTCCTTTTCATTTTCCCCCTCAAACAAAGTGACCTTCGGTGGCCATAACTTTATTTATTTATTTATTGTCTCTAAGTCATCATTTGTGTTTCCTCCATCTTTATATTTTGGCCTGTGTGGGCCTCCCATCACAGTGGCTTCTCTCGTTGCAGAGCAGTGGCTCTGGGCGTATGCGCTGGTGTGGGCCTCCCATCACAGGTCAAAGAACATCAATCTGACCACCTTTCAGTTCTTATAACACCCAGTTTACATGGGAAGAACAAGATCCCAACCCTGTAACGGTGATGTTCAAGGCTAGTTCACCACAAGGGACAACAGCCATATCTTCTGGCATGCCTCACTGTTAAGGCATGCTCTCCAGCTAACAGACTTGTTTATGAACCATTTCTTGACCAAATCACGCTTTTTCCTGTTTCATCACTTTGCACATGCTGGTGTCCGGACACTCTGCGGGTCCCAGCTTTGTGTCCTTCTCTGCTTGGCACGCATTCAGCAATATTTCACGTCTTCTCATGTGGACCTGCTGGGAAAGCTCTCAAGCCTCTTCCAGAGTTATTTCCCAGTGCCACTTCAGGAGTAGGGACATGCTCTGTGAGCTGCGTCTCTTCTCCTAAGGGCCTTCCTTGGTGGCTCCGTGGCCAAGGATCAGACTGCCAAGCAGGAGACCTGGGTTCAATCCCTTACTCGGGACGATTTCCTGGAGAAGGAAATGGCAGCCCACTCCAGTATTCCTGCCTGGAGAATCCCATGGACAGAGGAGCCTGGGTACAGTCCACAGGGTTGCAAAAGAGTCAGACACAACTGAGCAACTAAACAGCAATGACTTCTCCTAGAGCTCTTTGAGGTGGAATTACATTTCTACACAGCTCTGTCCCATTCAACTGTGACTTATTTGTGATTAAGGCTGTGTCTCTTTTATTCATCAGTGTATCCGCAGCACAGAGCACCACGCCTAGCACACAGCTGGCACTCAAACAATGTTGATTAAATGGGTAAATGAATGGTTGCTTTCAGATACTAGAGCAACCAAAAATTGTCCTCAGCTTGTGTGACCAGACCACCTGAGGCTGCCTTCTATTATCACCATATATATTCCTTTTCATTTTCCCCCTCAAACAAAGTGACCTTCGGTGGCCATAACTTTATTTATTTATTTATTGTCTCTAAGTCATCATTTGTGTTTCCTCCATCTTTATATTTTGGCCTGTGTGGGCCTCCCATCACAGTGGCTTCTCTCGTTGCAGAGCAGTGGCTCTGGGCGCATGCGCTCCCGAGCGCTGGCTCGCAATTGGACACACGGGTCCTGCAGTTCCTCCGCACATGGGATCTTCCCGGGCCAGGGATCAAACTGGTGCCTCCTGCACCACGATGCAGACTCTTCACCCACTGGACCAGCAGGGAAGCCCAGCCCTAACTTAAAAAAAAATAATAATTTAGTTATTTTTGCCTGTGCCGGGTCTTTGTTGCTGCCCACAGGCTTTCTCTTCGTGGTGCCTTCTGTGGCTGCAGAGCACAGGCTCCAGGATGCGGGGTCAGTGACTGCCGTACCCAGACTCAGTTGCCTCAAGGCATGTAGGATCTTCCTGGACCAGGGATAGAACCTGTGTCTCCTGTATTGGGAGGCAGATTCTTACCCACTGGACCACCGGAGAGGTCCTAGGAGTCTATAAAAATTTGACCACTTCCCCATCTGCTCCCTCCTTCCTGTGGACTGTCTCCTTTAAAGGTTGTCCTTCTGTAAACCTGCTGCCCCCCCTGGCTGACTGAGAGGACTGCCCCCCTGTGTGGTCGATACTGGTCTCCACAGCCATTGTGAACTATAGTCCTATCTTGAGCAGACGGACGCCTCTGCTTTGGACCAGTCATATGCATGCCAGGGCTTTCTTCGCCAAGCACTTCCAACACGTGGCCTTTTTTTTTGGATTTATTTCTTTAAAAAAAATTTAAATTTATTTTTAATTGGAGAAAATTGCTTTAAATATTGCAGTGGTTTCTGCCATATATCAGCATGCATCAGTCATAGGCACACGTATGCCCCCTTCCTTTTGAACCTCCCTCCCAGCCCCCACCCTCTCTCACCCCTCAAGGCTGTTACAGAGCACCAGCTGTGCGCTCCCTGTGTCACGCAGCTAATCTCCACTGGTCGTCGGATTTTAAACATGGTAACGTGTATGTTTCAAGGCTAATCTGTCAACTCGTCCCACCCTCCCCTCCTCTACATGTTCACAAGTCTGTACTCTATGTCTGCATCTCCACTGCTGCCGTCCAGAGTGGTTCATCAGTACCGTCTTTCTAGAGTTCATATTTATGTGTTAACATACATATTTATCGTTCTTTTTCTGACTTACTTCACTCTGTATAATAGGCTCTAGTTTCATCCATTTTATCAGAACTGAGTCAAATGTGTTCCTTTCTATGGCTGAGTAATGTTCCACTGTGTATACATACCAGAGCTTTTTTATCCATTCACCTGTTTATGGCATCTAGGTTGTTTCCATGTCTTAGCTATTGTAAATAGTGCTCCAGTGAACACTGGGGTCCATGTGTCTTTTTCAATTACGGCTTCTTCAGAGTATATGCCCAGTAATGGGACTGCTAGGTCATGTGGTAGTTTTATTCTTAGTTTTTTTTTTTTTTTTTTTTTAAAGGATTCTCCATGCTATTTTCCATAGTGGCTGTATCCGTTTGCGTTTCTACCAACAGTGCAAGAGAGTTCCCAAAACACTGTCTTTTATTGAGAAACAAAATCTTTTTGGATACATGGCCACCTTGCTTGTCTATCTTCTGATGTGTTGCCTAGAAGAAGTTTAAAAGCAACTCTTTTTAGTGAGATTTCAGCGTCTTTCTTTTTTATGACACTTTACTCAACCCATACATCCAATCTTGTCAACTCCCATTGTTCTACATGTGTTATCATAATGCTTACAATAACTCAGTGAGTGAAGTTGTGTACACACAGCTACACAATACATACACATGCATACACACACACTCACACACACACATGCAGGATATTAAGGACTTTTCAGGTCAAATCTATTCTGTCATATCCATTGACACTTTGTAAGAACTCTGATCCTCTGATGCCTGGATTTTTTTGTTGTGGATACTGACCAGTTGTTTCTACCAGTTGTAGTTGATATCTCACCCTAACACTGTGTATAAACTCATGCACATACAATAATTGTTCCACTTACCTAACCTATTTATTATGGCCAGACACTGCATAATTTAAAATTCTTACAGATAAGAGTATAGATAGATGTTATAGAGTATAGATAGATGTTATTACCCACATTTTAAAGAGGAGAGAAATGAGGTTAGAGAAGCGGCAGAGACAGAGATGGCTCTGCCCCCAAACCTGTGTTCTTTTCACAACCTTTGGCCTCTCTATGAAAAGGCCGAAGTGAAGGCGACTCTTCAGGGACTTCCCCGGTGGGTTCGGGCTTAAGAATCCATGTGTCTACTGCAGAGGGCGAGGGTCTGATCCCTGGTGGGGAACGAAGATCCCACATGGGGTGCAAGCCAAAAGAAGAAAGAAAACCCATCCTTAAAGGTTGCCTAGCCTCTATTTCTCCTGATATCTCAACTCCCACTATTCAAGGCTCTGGGCTTTGACTCCATCACAAGGACTGTGCTGTTTCCTGTTTAGTGAGACAGAAGGTACGAGGAGAAAGCTGTGCTCAGTGCTGCGGCGTGTGTGCAAGGAGACACGGGGGTTCTGCTGCGGACTGCTCGTCCCCACGGCATCGGTTCTCACAGACCTTCTCAGGAATTCAGGTCCCTGGCTCCCTCTGCGGGAGCCAGGGAGGACACTCGCTGCCCCGTCTGGGAGGATCCGAACAGATGACTGACCACCCCGAAGCCCGTGGATGGTCAGTGAGACTTGCTAGTAATAGGAACTGGTAATCGATGGGCAAAAAGGCCATGGATGTCTAGCACCAAGGGCGTGGCAACCCACTCCAGTACTCCTGCCTGGAGAATTCCAGGGACAGAGGAGCCTGGCAGGCTACAGACTGTGGGGTCGCAAAGAGTCAGCCATGAGTGACCGTCTTCCAGTCACTCATTCAATACTATAGTGAGCATTTTAAAAACACTTTTAATTTTGTATTAGGGTATAGCCCATTAAAATTATAATGTTGTGATAGCTCCGTGTGAACACCAAAGGGACTTGGCCACATGCATACATGTATCCACTCTCCCCTGGACTCCCCTCCCATCCGGGCTGCCGCCTGACGCGGGGCGGAGGTCCCTGTGCTGGACTGGAGGTCCTCACTGGTTATCTGTTCAAATACAGCAGAGTGTCTCTGTCTGTGGAGTGTGCTTTCTCTGACTCTGAATAAGTCCATTTCTTACCTATAAATAAATAAATAAGTAATAAAAAAAGCTCAGAGTGTCATAGTGAGCATTTTTGATCAGCTATAGGTCTACCCATGGGACTTTCCTGGGGCTCCAGTGGTTAAAACTCTGTGCTTCCACTGCAGGGGGCATGAGTTTGATCCCTGGCCAGGGAAGATCCCGCATGCCATAAATTAAAAAATAAATAAATGAAAATTTTAAGACGATAGGGCTATCCAGAGTGGGAGCTAAGGCTCTTTTCCTTCAGCGTGTGATTCAGTAGCCGTCCCTCGCCTCCTGATTTCCTCAGATACTGTCCTCCCACCTGCCAGGCTTCAGCAGGTGGCGTGTGGGGGTGGGGAAGGTGAACTGAGAGCTTGCGTAGGTGAGAGAAAGGAGCCTCCGCCCTCGTCATGCCCTAAGTAGCAGGAAGCAAGGAGGTGGTCAGCTCACCCATGGGAGCAAGGCAGGAACCCGGGGAGGGGTGTCCCCGCTGCCAGCCTGGCCCCTGCACAGGGATCTAAGGTTGAATGAACAGGAAGGAGGAGGACAAGGCAGAGCCTGTCTCGGGACTGGCCCTGCTCCCGCGCTCAGCACTGCAGGAATAATACCCGTGCCACTGACAGGCCGCGTTCTCCGTGCCTCCCTGAGGCTTCCGGCCACAGATGAGCACGCTCTCCCGAGGGACACAAACACGCCCTCTCCAGAGGGCATGTGGAACGAGTGGTAATGAGTCCTAGTCCTTGGCTTCTCTCTGTCTGCAGTGGAAAGCTAGCAATTCCACACTGCTGAACTCTGGAGAGCACCCCTGGAGGCGCGCGCGTGTGCGTGTGTGTGCGTGTGTGTGTGTATGGGATTCTCCAGGCAAGGATACTGGAGTCGCTGCCATTTCCTTCCAGGGGACCTTCGGGTTCCTTATCACTAGCGCCTGCAAGGCCCCCGGAGGCCTGGCGGTGGGCTTTGCCGTTCCCCTGCGGACATCCACCCACTCCTCCGGTGCAGCATCAAGCGAGCTTAGCTGCTTCCTTGGCTCCTTTGTATCCGACTTTACCCTTCCCTCTAGCCCCGTGGTCACAAGCAGCCGCCTTCCCGACAGCAGCTCATTAGTCTGGTTTCTCTTCCACCGTTCACCTGCCTTCGGTCAGGTCCAATGCTTTGGGGGTGTTACTGACCCCAGTGCTGTCCACCTACATGCTGGGGTGGCAGGTGTCTCCTGGGGCTCTCCCGGGCCAACCAGCATGGGTGGGCAACCTTCCCAGACAGATAATGCCCACCTCGCGGGCCTGGAAGAATGCATGGAATGAATGTCTACCTGGGCACCCCGTGAGCCAGGTTAAAAGCTGAGTTAGCTGCTGGGGCCTGAGCTCTTCCTAGTGTGTCTCAGCTCCTCACACACAGCCTGTCTTCCTGTCCTGGCTCTCTCCTTGCTAGTCCTCCGCCTCCTGACTCAGCTCACTGCTGAGGTCACCTCTGCCGCGGGCCCCCAGGGAAACTCTGTTTGCCTCTTTTGGCCTGATTGTGTGACTGGCACTTCCCAGCCCACTCTCCTGGGTCGGAACCTCTCGGAGGTAGCCCGCACCCCACTTCTCTGGCCTTGAACTCTTGGCCTGGGCGTTCCTAGGGGTAAGGGGCAGGGTGGGGTTGGGGCTAAAATCCGTTTGCACAGGGACAGTCTTAGTTTATATCCTATTAAAACAATGTTATTCTACAGGCCAGGTTTCCCTCTCCACCCAGCTCTAGTTCACCCCTGGGTTCGCAGTCAACAGTCTCACAAAACCACTTTTACAGGTGGAAATATGCTCTGGAAATCTTCAGGCTAGAGGTGTGCATCGTTTCCTGTCTCAGAAGGGCCCCTCAGGGGTGCGTGGCTGAGGGCTTCCAGGGGCGGCCGCGACCCTGTCCCCAGGGCGCATAGGATGGGGGTGGGGAGGGCGGCGGGTCGGCAGGGGTCCTGTCCGCACCTGAATGGGACCGGCTGAAAATGAATGGGACAGAAAGTCCCTGCTGGGACCTGGGCAAGTCCGTCTGGGGCCTCTGCTGTAAGCCCGGCGCGCCCAGGCTGGCGTCCTGGGGGTCGCGGGTATCCGTCCTCGCCCTCCCAGCCGGCCTCGGTTTCCCGGTCCGTGTCGGGGTCCCCGCAACCAGGGCGGGAGGGCGCTCAAGGCCAGGGCCCGTGGTCACAAGCAGCCGCCTTCCCGACAGCAGCTCATTAGTCTGGTTTCTCTTCCACCGTTCACCTGCCTTCGGTCAGGTCCAATGCTTTGGGGGTGTTACTGACCCCAGTGCTGTCCACCTACATGCTGGGGTGGCAGGTGTCTCCTGGGGCTCTCCCGGGCCAACCAGCATGGGTGGGCAACCTTCCCAGACAGATAATGCCCACCTCGCGGGCCTGGAAGAATGCATGGAATGAATGTCTACCTGGGCACCCCGTGAGCCAGGTTAAAAGCTGAGTTAGCTGCTGGGGCCTGAGCTCTTCCTAGTGTGTCTCAGCTCCTCACACACAGCCTGTCTTCCTGTCCTGGCTCTCTCCTTGCTAGTCCTCCGCCTCCTGACTCAGCTCACTGCTGAGGTCACCTCTGCCGCGGGCCCCCAGGGAAACTCTGTTTGCCTCTTTTTGCCTGATTGTGTGACTGGCACTTCCCAGCCCACTCTCCTGGGTCGGAACCTCTCGGAGGTAGCCCGCACCCCACTTCTCTGGCCTTGAACTCTTGGCCTGGGCGTTCCTAGGGGTAAGGGGCAGGGTGGGGTTGGGGCTAAAATCCGTTTGCACAGGGACAGTCTTAGTTTATATCCTATTAAAACAATGTTATTCTACAGGCCAGGTTTCCCTCTCCACCCAGCTCTAGTTCACCCCTGGGTTCGCAGTCAACAGTCTCACAAAAACCACTTTTTACAGGTGGAAATATGCTCTGGAAATCTTCAGGCTAGAGGTGTGCATCGTTTCCTGTCTCAGAAGGGCCCCTCAGGGGTGCGTGGCTGAGGGCTTCCAGGGGCGGCCGCGACCCTGTCCCCGGGGCGCATAGGATGGGGGTGGGGAGGGGCGGCGGGTCGGCAGGGGTCCTGTCCGCACCTGAATGGGACCGGCTGAAAATGAATGGGACAGAAAGTCCCTGCTGGGACCTGGGCAAGTCCGTCTGGGGCCTCTGCTGTAAGCCCGGCGCGCCCAGGCTGGCGTCCTGGGGGGGGTCGCGGGGTATCCGTCCTCGCCCTCCCAGCCGGCCTCGGTTTCCCGGTCCGTGTCGGGGTCCCCGCTAACCAGGGCGGGAGGGCGCTGCCAGAGCAGCTGCGGGCAGACGGCACGTCACTCACAGCTGGCTGCAAGCGGAGTCGCGGCTTTCGGTTTCCCCGAGGGAAGGGAGCCGGCCAGCTCGGGCCGAAGCGGAGGCCCAGGGGCGCGGAGGCCCGCGCGCAGCACCGGGAGCTCGCGTGCGGGCCGCCGGGCCGGAGGCTGGGCAGTCGGTGCGCGCTGCGCGCCTGGCGGGCCGGCCCCGAGGGCGGTCAGGTGCGAGGGGGCGGGGGCTACCGGCCGCGGGGTCAGGGCGTGCCGGCCGGCGGGGCATTTAAACCCCGGGAGCGGCCGGCTCGGGGCGCGTGCCCCGCTCCGCGGCCTCCTCCGCCTCGCCCCCGCTCCGGGTACCGCGGGCACGATGCGCTCCTCCGTGGCGCCCGGCATCTGGTTCCTCCGCGCCTTCTCCCGGGACAGCAGGTGAGCGGGACTGGCAGGGCGGGGCGGGGCCGGCGCGGGCGGCGTGTCCGCGGAGACGCGCCTCCGGGGCCCCGGGCGCTGGGGAGGGCCGCGGGGTCGGCGGGGCGGCGGGGGCGCGCTCTGCCGCCGCCCTCCCCAGCTCTCCCGGCCCGGGACGCTGCCCGGGAGCGCTCCGCCGCCGCCCGCGTCCGCGCGCTCCCCGGGCGAGTGGGGTGGAGGGAGACCCCGGGGTGGTGGAGCCGCCCCCTCTTCACCCAGCCCTCGGGGGACCTGGCTCGGAGGCTGGGGAACCGAGCTCAGCGCTTGGCGGAGCAGCTGAGAACGCGGCCACGGGAGCTGTCGAAGGGCCCTCCCGGTCTGTTCTAGCCCGTGGATAGCTCCAAGGTCAGAAGCCGGTGGTCCTGGGAGCTGGCCTGGAGGGGTGCCGGGCCCTGGGGGACGCGCCCCGGGAGGGCGTACCTCTCAGACCGAGTGCAGCTGCTCCCCAGCTGGGTGGTCGCCCCAGCAGCCAGCAGGCGGCTTCCGCAGCTGTTTTCTTCCTGATCACGGAGGCTCGAGGGGGCCCCTGGACCTGGGGGGTGGGGTGGGGTGGGGTGCAGAGCTTTCACCCTGCGCGGCAGCAGAGGCCACGCGCTGCAGCGGTTTGCTCGGTCTGCACGGTATTTTTGTTTCACATGGTGTTAATTACCGTCATCTACAAATGATAAAACTTAACGTTAGCAGCCGGATTCTTCACTCATCTGATGTAGCAGTATCAGGCTTAAATTCTCCAATTTTATCCTTAGGGATCGGATAGAGTGCACACTCTTTTCGATGGGGTGCAAGCTCCTAAAGCACCAGCTTGTTCCAATTTTAAAACAAAATCCTGCATCCCCCACCCACTCAGTCCGGGGCAAATCAGGCTGGTCGCCCTAGGCCCTTTCCAGTTGGTGATAGCCCTCCTTGGGGACCGCTGGCATCACTGCCAGCCTTCCAGACTTATTTATTTGGTCTTTTGTTTGTTTGTTTGTTTCTACCTGTTTATCGCTACCAACTCATCTCCCTCCACCCCGTCTCACACACGCTCAGTCCTGTAGCCGGTGGACTGCAGCCCCCTGCCGCACTCCGCTGTCCATGAGATTTCCTGGGCAAGATGACTGGAGTGGGTTACTGGGTCCTTTTTGAGATGAGGACTGGTCAAAGATACTTTTCAGAAGAAGATCACCACTCTTGTAAGGATATAAGAATAAGCATATGTTAAATAGATTTTGTTTCACTCGTAATGAGAGTGCCAGAAGATGTTATAGTTGGCACAGAAGAGCATCCGTGGAGGGGAGAGTTGGGAGTTACTCCTCCGTTGGCACAGAGTTTCAGTTTAGGAAGATGAGAGGATGGGGGTGGACGGTGTCCTGGGGTTTGGTGGTGTGGTTACACCGGAGCATGAAGGTGCTAGAGACCACTGAGCTCTCCCCTTAGAAATGTTTAAAGTTATGTCACATACGTTCTACCACCACTTTAAAAAGAGAGAAGACAAAGAACATGCCCATTTATAAGTCAGAAATATTAAGGCAAAACTGGATGAGAGGGAAAATTATTGAAGCTCTGTCATTTCACGGAGATATTTTATATGACTTACCAGTTCCTTGGCATTTCGTGAAATTCAAGATCAGTGAAAGGCAAGAATCAGATAACGTGGAGGGGAGGGGTGCCCTCTAGGCAACGCACAGTTTTCCAGAGAAACACATTTCTTTTTTTCCCCACAGTTTGCTTTGCTGGGATCAAAAATAGTCTCAAAGAAAGATTATTCTTGGTCACCAAAGAAGGCAGGTCACGGTAGATCTGATCTGATTATTTATCTACATCCTTTACTATACAGGCCTTGTTACATTCACTTTGCTGGAAGTTTTCATAAGGGATCGGAGACTGGACTTTTAAAAGCCTTCTATTATTTACCATTCTGAGATTAGGAAGCCAAGCCAAGAAACCGTCTCCATCATGTTTTACCTGCTGTACCTATAAATTTAGACAAATTTCCCTCTTCTTGAGATGCCCCAAATACCTTCAGGTTCCTGGGCCTGCCAGGGAGTGACTTTCCTGATTTGCCTGTAAAGGAACACAGGAAGCCAATTTTCTTGGGAGGGTTTTGTATCGGCTGCAACCTTAATTCCTTAAGGGTGGCGGCAATATCTGATTAAACAAGCATCATTGTCAAATACAGCATTCCAGGCAAGGCATCGGTTGCAAAATCAAGTTTTCTAATTGTCGTTGTTGTTCAGTCGTGTCTGCTTTATTGCAACCCCAGGGACTGGAGTCTGCCAGACGCCTCTGTCCGTGGGATTTCCCAGGCAAGAATACTGGAGTGGCTTGGCATTTCCTTCTCCAGGGGATCTTCCTGACCCATAGATCAAACCCATGTCTCCTGCATTGGCAGGTGGATTCTTTACTGCTGAGCCACCTAAGAAGCCCACGTTTTGTAATATGTCTCTGTTAGGAAAAAAGAAAAAGAGAAGAGGTTCTTTTTTATATTTATTTATTTATTTGGCTGCACTGGCTATTAATGGTGACATGTGGGATTTTTTGTTGTTGTTGCAGTATGTCGGGTTGTTTTTAGTTACAGCATGTGAACTCTTAGTTGCGGCATGCAGGGTCTAGTGTCCTGACCAGGGATCGAATCTGGGCCCCCTGGACCATTAGGAAAGTCTCCAAGAGGACAGATTCTTATTGAACTTTTTTCCACAGCCATATTTTATAAAAAGCAAGAAGACTCAATAAAAGTTTCTAAATTCGAGGAAGTCAGGTAGGGAGAATGAGGTATTTACAAATGTTTCATTACAGTTTATAAAAATAGGCTCTCCTAAATTGTTATGGGTAACAGACAGCTTAAGAAGAGTGAGAAAGAGCTTTCTTATTATTCTGAACACTGAACACTATAACAACGTCAGTAATATTCCAAATGTGAGTGACAATCATCCTCATCCGTTCATTCGGTTCTAAGTGATTAACTCTTGTTCTGCTGAATCTGGGGTCAGCAGCCTCATAAACCTGTCACCTTCTTTACTGAGGAGTTCTGGAACTCGTGACTCAGTCCGCAAGTATGTTCTTAAAGATATCTGAGTGATATCGCCAGGAGCCTGTACCCACGAGTTTGGATCTGGCCCACTGCTTCTGTGAGATAGTTCTCGGTTGTTAAAGAGGAAACCTTTGGCTTATAGCTGATGGCAGAGCCTTTAGGGAGCATCCAGAGTAGAACACAAACTCCCTGCAAGGGTGAGAGACCAAAAAGATATGGATTAATTTATTAATGATAATTTTCAGAAGTGAATGATCTGATGAGAAGTCGTGACAAGAAAAATGAAGCTACCAAGGAAGTCTGGTTGTTTCTGAGGTGTGTAAAACAGAGTAAAGCCACTCCAAAAAAAATTAGGCGCTGTCTAAAAGCACATTTAAGGCTAGTTTCAAAGAAGACAGTGAGCATAATATCTGATTTGTAAAAATGGTAATTTTTATAGAACATAATTTTTACAGAGGAAAAGTATCTTGAGATCTTTTTATATTTCAATATATGTTTATATGTATTTCAAGATATATGGAAACCCCAAGACATAATTTACATAGGAAACCAAGGAGATGCCAAGAGTGTGAACTTAAATTTAGTATCTCCAGATGACTCAGTGGTAGGGAATGTGCCTGCCAGTGTAGGAGGCGTGGGTTTGATCCCTGGGTCAGGATGATCCCTCAGGCAGGAAATGCTCTATTGCAACTATTTTTCCCCACATTAGGAAAGTCTCCAAGAGGACAGATTCTTATTGAACTTTTTCCACAGCCATATTTTATAAAAGCAAGAAGACTCAATAAAAGTTTCTAAATTCGAGGAAGTCAGGTAGGGAGAATGAGGTATTTACAAATGTTTCATTACAGTTTATAAAAATAGGCTCTCCTAAATTGTTATGGGTAACAGACAGCTTAAGAAGAGTGAGAAAGAGCTTTCTTATTATTCTGAACACTGAACACTATAACAACGTCAGTAATATTCCAAATGTGAGTGACAATCATCCTCATCCGTTCATTCGGTTCTAAGTGATTAACTCTTGTTCTGCTGAATCTGGGGTCAGCAGCCTCATAAACCTGTCACCTTCTTTACTGAGGAGTTCTGGAACTCGTGACTCAGTCCGCAAGTATGTTCTTAAAGATATCTGAGTGATATCGCCAGGAGCCTGTACCCACGAGTTTGGATCTGGCCCACTGCTTCTGTGAGATAGTTCTCGGTTGTTAAAGAGGAAACCTTTGGCTTATAGCTGATGGCAGAGCCTTTAGGGAGCATCCAGAGTAGAACACAAACTCCCTGCAAGGGTGAGAGACCAAAAAGATATGGATTAATTTATTAATGATAATTTTCAGAAGTGAATGATCTGATGAGAAGTCGTGACAAGAAAAATGAAGCTACCAAGGAAGTCTGGTTGTTTCTGAGGTGTGTAAAACAGAGTAAAGCCACTCCAAAAAAAATTAGGCGCTGTCTAAAAGCACATTTAAGGCTAGTTTCAAAGAAGACAGTGAGCATAATATCTGATTTGTAAAAATGGTAATTTTTATAGAACATAATTTTTACAGAGGAAAAGTATCTTGAGATCTTTTTATATTTCAATATATGTTTATATGTATTTCAAGATATATGGAAACCCCAAGACATAATTTACATAGGAAACCAAGGAGATGCCAAGAGTGTGAACTTAAATTTAGTATCTCCAGATGACTCAGTGGTAGGGAATGTGCCTGCCAGTGTAGGAGGCGTGGGTTTGATCCCTGGGTCAGGATGATCCCCTCAGGCAGGAAATGGCAACCCACTCCAGTGTTCTTGCCTGGAGAATTCCTCGGACAGAGGATTCTGGCCGGCTGAAGTCCGTGGGGTCACACAGAGTTGGACACGACTCAGCACCTCACGCATGCAACTCAGCACGTCCTAAACATCTACGTTTTAATACAACTCCATAGGAGCATCTAATGTACCTCCCCTGTTGACAGCCATTGGGCTTTTAACGAGAAGATGCTGAATTCAAATTACAGAAGTAAAGTTGCAGATAACATTAGCTGAAATCATGGCTGGTAACATAATACGGTTGTCATCAGACAAAGCACCACCAGGGTGCGGATCCATAGAGACAGATCATGCACCGAGAACGCATTGAGAAATCTGGAGAAATTTCTCTTACAGCAGACCATTTCCGAGCTATGTATGTAAATCATTGTGTTCTACTTCTCTTTCTTTCTCTTAATAAACAAAAACACATCTCATTATCATATGTATAATGTTGTACTTCTTTGCCACTTACTGTTCCTAACAGAGTCTTATTCATATATATTAATTACACCTCCTAACCAAAGTAACTTACACTTCAGAGAGCATGAGGGGGCAGTGATGGGATCATTGGAAACAGGTTGGCCCACACCAGCATTTTAAAAGAGCTCAGAAACACACACAACTTTCGACAGCCTCACAGGTCCTTGACACACTTCTTAAAGTGTGACTCCACCTGCATCTCCCAGGTTTAAGACAGATCTAGGTGGAAATCCTCTCACCACCGTGTGCTTTGTGAGTTAACTTCTAGAGTGCCACTCCAAAAAAATTGCTCTAAGACTTTATAGTTTCAAAGCATAGATAATTCTGATTTGTAAAAATGGTAATTTTATAGAACATAATTTTTACAGAGGAAAAGTATCTTGAGATCTTTTTATATTTCAATATATGTTTATATGTATTTCAAGATATATGGAAACCCCAAGACATAATTTACATAGGAAACCAAGGAGATGCCAAGAGTGTGAACTTAAATTTAGTATCTCCAGATGACTCAGTGGTAGGGAATGTGCCTGCCAGTGTAGGAGGCGTGGGTTTGATCCCTGGGTCAGGATGATCCCCTCAGGCAGGAAATGGCAACCCACTCCAGTGTTCTTGCCTGGAGAATTCCTCGGACAGAGGATTCTGGCCGGCTGAAGTCCGTGGGGTCACACAGAGTTGGACACGACTCAGCACCTCACGCATGCAACTCAGCACGTCCTAAACATCTACGTTTTAATACAACTCCATAGGAGCATCTAATGTACCTCCCCTGTTGACAGCCATTGGGCTTTTAACGAGAAGATGCTGAATTCAAATTACAGAAGTAAAGTTGCAGATAACATTAGCTGAAATCATGGCTGGTAACATAATACGGTTGTCATCAGACAAAGCACCACCAGGGTGCGGATCCATAGAGACAGATCATGCACCGAGAACGCATTGAGAAATCTGGAGAAATTTCTCTTACAGCAGACCATTTCCGAGCTATGTATGTAAATCATTGTGTTCTACTTCTCTTTCTTTCTCTTAATAAACAAAAACGCATCTCATTATCATATGTATAATGTTGTACTTCTTTGCCACTTACTGTTCCTAACAGAGTCTTATTCATATATATTAATTACACCTCCTAACCAAAGTAACTTACACTTCAGAGAGCATGAGGGGGCAGTGATGGGATCATTGGAAACAGGTTGGCCCACACCAGCATTTTAAAAGAGCTCAGAAACACACACAACTTTCGACAGCCTCACAGGTCCTTGACACACTTCTTAAAGTGTGACTCCACCTGCATCTCCCAGGTTTAAGACAGATCTAGGTGGAAATCCTCTCACCACCGTGTGCTTTGTGAGTTAACTTCTCCATACCCATCGTGGGTAAGTCAGCCAGATTCTCGGGGGCAGAAGTGATCTGTGAACATTCTTGACCTCCTGTGGCTGAGGAAGAACCCACGATAAGTGTCCCTTCACTTCTTTCCTGATGCATGGTAGATTCGGACTCCTAACAAACACTTGACGTCATTGTAGTCCTTACTGTAGGCACATGATTGTTTTCAATGCTGAGGCTTACAAAGATGATTAAGATATGGTAAAGGATCCAACTGGAGGGAGGGCGTGTACTCTCATTACCAAACTGGCTGCTTCCACACGTTCCCAGGGAGGGCTTTTAAGCGGAAGAAAAGCAAGCAGGCATTCTGGAATGGGACCCTGGTGGACAGGCTCCCCCACGGGCTTTGATTTCGTTGTCTGTACAGCGAGGGTATTTTTAACAGCCTTATTCTGTAGTTGTGAGGATTAAAGATTGTCGCAAGGGGGAGCAGGCAGAAGACTTTGATGAGTGCCAGCCACATAGTAAGCACTGAGTAAACTAATTATTGACTATTATTCTGTGCGCTTTTCCGACCACTCTGTACCAGGCATTGTGTTAGTTTCACTGCAAGATCTTCGTTAGTTTCCTTGCCTGATTCCCCATTCTAAGGGTATAATGAAGCACAGAGAAGTTCTGTAACGTGACCACTGCCACAGAGCTAGTCAGTGACTGAGCTGGCTTTGAATCCGGGTTAGCTGAACTCCCAAGCCCCTGGTCTTTCCTCCTGATTATAGAGAGTAGGAGGGGGAAAAAAAAACAAGAGGCGTGTGGCTTGAGACAGATCACTCAATTTCTAAGGCTCCGGGTCCTTGTCTTTAGGACTGAGTAACAAAGTACCTCCAGCCCAGGGTTTTGGCGAAATTAAGTGAGAAGACATGTAAAGCACGTAGCCCAGTGTCTGGCGTGCTGTTAGTGCTTGGGAATTGCTTGGTGCTTGTGAGTTTCAGTGGACGGGGCCGGGTTGGGATTCATCTTGATTAGAAAGGAAAGGTACCATGTGACTTGGTGGATCTGGAGGTGTTCTGAGCAGAGGCTGCGGAATGGCAGAGGCAAGAAGGGAGGACACAGCCTGTCCCTTCGGCAGTGGGCGTCCGCTGGCGGGAGCCTGGGGTCTGAAGGTGTGGCCTCCACACAGGAGGCAGGTGGCAGGAGTGCAAGTGGAAGGCAAGTGGACGGCGGTACCTGCCGGCTCCTCCTCCCGTCAGACCGCCTGTGTCCGGCAGCCCCTCCGAGTGCCCCCAGGGCTGGGCCTGGCCGCTGCCTGCCCCTGGGCCGGCCTCTGCGTGGGCCGGCCGGGGGCAGAGGGCAGCGCGGGCCTCTTGCCAGAGGGGTGACTGTGGCTGCAGCTCTGGGGCTGGGCCTGTCTCCGGGGGGCCGCGGGAGGGGCAGGCAGGGCGGCAGCAGCCGGCGGGCAGGGGAGCGGGAGGGCGAGCTGCCGCGTCCCAGGCCTCCCCCTCCCCCTAGTCGCCCGCGGCAACGGGAAGGCGAGGCGTGGCGGCTGCGCGGGGCCAGTGGCGCTGCCGAGGTCCCGCGGCCAGATCGGCCACGCGCGCTAGTGAACGCCGAGGCAGCGCTCCCGCGATGTGGTTGGTTGGTCGCTCAGTGATGCCCAGCTCTTTGCAGCCCCGTGGACGGCGGCATGCCAGGCTCCCCGTCCTTCACGATCCTTCACGATCTCCTGGAGTTGCTTAGACTCCACTGCGTCTATGATGCCACCCGAGCCTCTCGTCCTCTGTCACCCACGCTGTGACAGGAGGTAGCTACGTTATGTACTCATCCGGCTGCCTCTGGCCTTCTTCGCGGCATGTGAGAGCCTTACCTGTGGCGTGTGAACTCTTAGTTGTGGCGTTCGGGCTCCGTTCCCTGATCAGGGACTGAACCTGGGCCCCTGCGCTGGGAGCCTGGAGTCTCAGCCGCTGGACCACCAGGGAAACCCCTTACAATCTCATTTAAAGGAAGATCAAAGTAAGACTTAGAGGGGAAATGCTCTCTCAGTCCTCGTGTGACAGGCGCCCACTGTCTCCTTTAATAGAAGCTCGAGGTGAAGCCGAGAGGGGAGGCAGCTGGCCCAGGGTCGCGGTAACAGGACCAGACGCTGAGATTCAGCCTCTTCAGGTCTAACGACCTTTCCTCTGTTCTGCCATGGCTTCCGGGCAGGGGGTGCGGGTGCTGCCAAAGCAGCTTTCTCGTCTCATGTTCTGGTAACTGCCAGTAGGGTCCCAGTAAGGCCAGCAGAAAGGGCCCGCTCAGCAAAGCTGTGAGAGTGAGAGGCCGCTCTGAGGAGGGGTGAAGATGGTGGTGGAGCCCCTGGCCCACCCGCTGCCTCGGGCTGGTAACCCAGAGAGCATGTGACCCTGCGTCCCTCCCCTCCCCCCCCAACCCGTGATTTCTGTCTTCTCCCCCAGACGCTCTGCTTCCTGTTCCTCTCTGCTGTTTCCTCTTTAGGAAGCCGACTGATGAGCACTTGCCTGGCTTTGGGTGGGGCGCTGCCTCGGGCGCTGCGGGCGGATCTAGAAAGCAGCAGGGGCTTGGGAACAGTCTCTGGTTGGCCGAGGCCTTCCCTCTTCCACGCTGGCTGTACCCCCTGAGCGCAGAAATCGGGGCTGACCGGTCCCCAGGTGACACCAAACTGGGGCCGGACACCAGGATTGGAGTCCGTGAAGCCTACAAACCCCACGCCTGACTGCCCCCTGAGTTAGTGTGTGGGGTCCAGGTGGGGTGGGCGGCCTTGCTGCTCTCGTTTTGGCGTCTGGCTCACGCCTTGCCCCTTGGATCCTTCAGCCGGGGAGAAGGTGTAGAGGCGGCTGAGCCAGGGGCCAGGCCTCCGGCAGCTCCCCAGAGGAGGGCCTCATCCCGCCTCCCGGAGAAGACCACAGCTCTGTTACCAGTCTATTCTGCCTGGGCTGTGTGTACAGCCTCTCTGCAGAGGGGAGACCAGCTAGCAGCCCGCTGCCCACTGGTTACAAACCCTGCCAGCCCTCACACTCTCTCGGAGGTTTTCCAGGTGTAAACACCTCATACTGTTGGTAAAAACCACGTCTTTTCATCCTGTCTGAAGGAAGGCTCAGGGTTCCCCTGCTTAGATCCCTTCTGAAAGCAAAGCAGTCTAGCAGTCTAGCCTATAGTTTCTGCTCCCCTGAAAGACATAATTATCTATGTGTTCCTTTTAGAAAGTCCTGAGCTCCTTGTGCTGCTAGCCAATGGCTCCCTTCTCTGGGAAGGATCTTGGGATGGAGCCCTGGGGCACCTTGATCCCTGGGAGTAGGTGCCCAAGTCCCCGCTGGAGGGAGGGTGTCGAGTGGAGGACCCTCAGGCTGCGCAGCCCCAGGAGGGCTTTGTTCCTCGGCCTCAGAGGCCACCCTGGACCTGGCCTGTCCCAGATGGCCCGTCCTGTCGGCAGAAGGCCTGGCTCGGGGCTTGGCCCTGTGCGCTCTGCTCCAGGCTGGCCTTTCTCTGCCAGCCTGTGTCCCAGTGGCGGTGGGGGACTTGGCAGCGAGTGGAGTAAAGGCATTGTCACCATTGGCCTGGTTCTTACTGTGCCCAGCCCTTTCTCCCGTCCCGATTCTGCTGAGTCCCAGCACGGGCACCTCCAAGGGACAGGCCACCGAGTTCATTTCCTCAGGGCAGGTGCCAGTGTCACCGGCAGCCAGAGCCGGCCCACTCTCTCACGTGGCCAACCCGAATGGCCCTCCACAGCTAGGCTGGGCTGAGGCAGGAAGTGATAGAGGCTGGTCACTGAGGGAGCTTACGTCCCCCCTGACCTGGGGCAGCATGGCTGCAAAGCCAGAAGGGGGTGCAGGGACCAGGGAATGCTGTAGAGAAGAGGGACCTTCCGCCACTGTCTCCTAAGGTCCCTCTCCTGGGACCTTATTTCTCATTTTCAGTTATTGCGCTGGTGGCAGTAGCTGGTCCTTGGGGGTTTGTTTGTTATCGGTCACTGCTTTGGCAGACGTTGTTCTTTGTCCCTACCTCAGTAGCATTTCTAGTGCAAAGTCTTAACGAGGTCCATAAAGCTATTAGCGTGCTCATTTGAAAGAATAAGTTGGACTGTCAGCTAATAGTTAAGAGATAGCTAGTTCACCTCTCTATCTAGCTTGGTTACTCAATAACCAGGACTGAGTGAGGGAAGGTGAGACTCTCGGAAGTGCCGCTTCTCGTGAACACAGGCTTAGAGGGCCCCTGGGTGGGCACCTGGCCTGGAACAGTCCGTGGGGTTCTCTGTGCAATTCCGGGGGCTCTGGCTTGCTTGTCCAGCCTGCCCAGCACCTCGGCTGCCTTCCCTCCCCTCCAGTGTGCCCTGAGGCACAGGGCACAATGTGTGTCCCCCCCCGCCTCCTTGCTGGGGCCCCTTAATTCTGAAGGGCTCGTAAGAGCAGAAGTGAAACCTGCGGCTTCTGCAGGCGTCAGGAACCCATCAGCTATCTCCTTGTGAGCTACTGTGAGATCGCTGGCCTCAGCCCAGCCTTTCACCCCGCCCATGTCCCCAGTCCCCTTTGAACTATGGCACCTTGGCATTTTTTCTCCGAAGACTTGCCAAAGAGGAATGGAAAGGAGACTGGACCGAGGGGAGGCCTGGCTCCGCGTACGCTCCACCCCGCCGGCCGGGCCCCTCTGGGCTCAGCGGGCCGCCGCGCAGGAGGCCCAGTGGAGGCCGGTGCCCAGCCTGGCCTCCCGCAGCACCGAGGACCTCCTGCCCCAGGCCTCCCTCCTCCGACTCTCCTGCTGTCTTGGCTGTCAGGTTTTCTACGGAGAGATGGGGTCGGAGCTGGGAGAAAGGTCAGCCAGGCCTCTGGGCAAGGCTGGAATCTGGCCGACCCGCATGTCTGTGGACATCTGCGAAGCCTCCCCGGCCCTCGTCTCCTCCCGAGAGAGTACAGGGAGGGCCCGGCAGAGCAGCCTGCGCTCTGGCCCGCTCCGGCTGCCCCCATGGGCACAAGCAGCCTCGGGCATCTCTGTCCGCCACTGCCAAGGTCCCTCTCCTGGGACCTTATTTCTCATTTTCAGTTATTGCGCTGGTGGCAGTAGCTGGTCCTTGGGGGTTTGTTTGTTATCGGTCACTGCTTTGGCAGACGTTGTTCTTTGTCCCTACCTCAGTAGCATTTCTAGTGCAAAGTCTTAACGAGGTCCATAAAGCTATTAGCGTGCTCATTTGAAAGAATAAGTTGGACTGTCAGCTAATAGTTAAGAGATAGCTAGTTCACCTCTCTATCTAGCTTGGTTACTCAATAACCAGGACTGAGTGAGGGAAGGTGAGACTCTCGGAAGTGCCGCTTCTCGTGAACACAGGCTTAGAGGGCCCCTGGGTGGGCACCTGGCCTGGAACAGTCCGTGGGGTTCTCTGTGCAATTCCGGGGGCTCTGGCTTGCTTGTCCAGCCTGCCCAGCACCTCGGCTGCCTTCCCTCCCCTCCAGTGTGCCCTGAGGCACAGGGCACAATGTGTGTCCCCCCCCGCCTCCTTGCTGGGGCCCCTTAATTCTGAAGGGCTCGTAAGAGCAGAAGTGAAACCTGCGGCTTCTGCAGGCATCAGGAACCCATCAGCTATCTCCTTGTGAGCTACTGTGAGATCGCTGGCCTCAGCCCAGCCTTTCACCCCGCCCATGTCCCCAGTCCCCTTTGAACTATGGCACCTTGGCATTTTTTCTCCGAAGACTTGCCAAAGAGGAATGGAAAGGAGACTGGACCGAGGGGAGGCCTGGCTCCGCGTACGCTCCGCCCCGCCGGCCGGGCCCCTCTGGGCTCAGCGGGCCGCCGCGCAGGAGGCCCAGTGGAGGCCGGTGCCCAGCCTGGCCTCCCGCAGCACCGAGGACCTCCTGCCCCAGGCCTCCCTCCTCCGACTCTCCTGCTGTCTTGGCTGTCAGGTTTTCTACGGAGAGATGGGGTCGGAGCTGGGAGAAAGGTCAGCCAGGCCTCTGGGCAAGGCTGGAATCTGGCCGACCCGCATGTCTGTGGACATCTGCGAAGCCTCCCCGGCCCTCGTCTCCTCCCGAGAGAGTACAGGGAGGGCCCGGCAGAGCAGCCTGCGCTCTGGCCCGCTCCGGGCTGCCCCCATGGGCACAAGCAGCCTCGGGGCATCTCTGTGTTCCTCCAGCCCAGGTCTGCATCCTGGGCCAGAGCGGAGGCGTGGACAGGCTGGCCTCCGGACCCCAATCTTACAGGCAGATCCGGGGCCTGGAGCCCCCGCCACTCAGAGGAGCTCGGGGCCCAGCCCACCTGCTCACCTCCCGTAACAGAGCAGCAGGGCTGTCTCTGCCTCCTCCAGTTTTCCTTCCTCAGAGTCAGAAACCACAGCCACTACCACAGCGCTGACTGGGTGTCAGGGACGCGTACGAACCGTTGCACGCGTCCTCTCATCAAGCTTTCAGCAGCCCTGTGAGGAAGGCGACCAGCTCGGCTCTTCAGATGACACACGGGTGTGAGGAATGAAAGCAGATTCTGCCTGATTCCTGAGTCCAGGGTGGCACCGGGGGGCTCTCTGGGGGCAGCCGTGTGCCTGGGGAGTGGCTGGCAGGATGGACGAGGCAGAGGAGACCGGCCCTGCCTTCTACGGGGAAGCCCGTCTGGAGCACCTGCTGGCAGAGCCCTGGGTCTTCACCTGCCTTAGCCTGGCTGGTGCCCAGAACACTCTGACCTAGAAGCTCCACCCTGGCTCTTCAGTGACACCCCGTCCCCCCGAGAGACGGCAGTCCTCGCCCCAGGCCCTCCGTGACCTGTCCCCTTGCCCCTCCGGCGCCCTCGCCTTTCAGACACCCTGAACTGCACGCACAGAGTCCCCAAACAGGTAGTGGTATTCACGCCTCCGCGCTTCTGCACAGGCACTTCCGTCGCCCTGGCCCCGCTCCCACCCAGCCCTGGTGGCCCTGGCCGCCTCCTGCTTGTTCGTGAAGGCTCTGTTGAGACCTCAGCTCCAGGATCCTTTCCTTTTTTTTTTCCTTCTGATTTTTTGGCCTCTTTCATTGGTTATTTATTTATTTATTTTCATCCATCTCTGTCCCTTGGCCTGTGTGGGCCTCCCATCGCAGTGGCCTCTCTCATTGCAGAGCACTGGCTCTGGGCGCATGCGCTCCAGAGCTCCGGCTTGTTGATTGGACACATCGGTCCAGCCGTTCCGCGGCACGTGGGATCTTCCCGGGCCAGGGATCGAACCAGTGCCCCTTGCACTGCAGGGCAGACTCTTTACCCACTGGACCACCAGGGAAGCCCTGCTACTTTTTTTTTTTTTTTTTTTAATTTTCACTGCAGTCTAGTTGTTTCACAATGTTGGGTCGGTTTCTGCTGTGCAGCGGCGCGAATCAGCCGTATATACTGCTCTCTTTTTTTGCATTTCCTTCCTTAGGTCACCACAGCGCACTGAGTAGAGTTCCCTGTGCCCCCTAACTGGGAGAGCCCGTAGGCTCTCATTACTTATCTGTCTTATACAGAGGGCTTCCCCGGTAAAGAACCCACCTGCCAGTGCAGGAGACTTGGGTTTGATTCCTGGGGCAGGACGATTCCCTGGAGAAGGGAATGGCAACCCACGCCAGTATTCTTGCCTGGAGAATCCCCCTGGACAGAGGAGCCTGGCGGGCTACAGTCTGTGGGGTTGTAAGCAGTCAGGCGCGGCGGCAGCGATGGAGCGCGTGCCTCGGTGTGTGTACCTGTTAGTCCCGGTCGCCTGGTCCATCCCACCTGCCCTCTTCCCTCTAGTATCTCTGCCCGTCTGGAGCACCTGCTGGCAGAGCCCTGGGTCTTCACCTGCCTTAGCCTGGCTGGTGCCCAGAACACTCTGACCTAGAAGCTCCACCCTGGCTCTTCAGTGACACCCCGTCCCCCCGAGAGACGGCAGTCCTCG
This sequence comes from Tragulus kanchil, assembly GCA_022376925.1. Lineage (NCBI taxonomy): Eukaryota > Metazoa > Chordata > Mammalia > Artiodactyla > Tragulidae > Tragulus > Tragulus kanchil. The sequence continues at coordinate 154,301,947 of JAIOJX010000006.1, forward strand.
CCCCAGGCCCTCCGTGACCTGTCCCCTTGCCCCTCCGGCGCCCTCGCCTTTCAGACACCCTGAACTGCACGCACAGAGTCCCCAAACAGGTAGTGGTATTCACGCCTCCGCGCTTCTGCACAGGCACTTCCGTCGCCCTGGCCCCGCTCCCACCCAGCCCTGGTGGCCCTGGCCGCCTCCTGCTTGTTCGTGAAGGCTCTGTTGAGACCTCAGCTCCAGGATCCTTTCCTTTTTTTTTTCCTTCTGATTTTTTGGCCTCTTTCATTGGTTATTTATTTATTTATTTTCATCCATCTCTGTCCCTTGGCCTGTGTGGGCCTCCCATCGCAGTGGCCTCTCTCATTGCAGAGCACTGGCTCTGGGCGCATGCGCTCCAGAGCTCCGGCTTGTTGATTGGACACATCGGTCCAGCCTGTTCCGGGGCACGTGGGATCTTCCCGGGCCAGGGATCGAACCAGTGCCCCTTGCACTGCAGGGCAGACTCTTTACCCACTGGACCACCAGGGAAGCCCTGCTACTTTTTTTTTTTTTTTTTTTAATTTTCACTGCAGTCTAGTTGTTTCACAATGTTGGGTCGGTTTCTGCTGTGCAGCGGCGCGAATCAGCCGTATATACTGCTCTCTTTTTTTGCATTTCCTTCCTTAGGTCACCACAGCGCACTGAGTAGAGTTCCCTGTGCCCCCTAACTGGGAGAGCCCGTAGGCTCTCATTACTTATCTGTCTTATACAGAGGGCTTCCCCGGTAAAGAACCCACCTGCCAGTGCAGGAGACTTGGGTTTGATTCCTGGGGCAGGACGATTCCCTGGAGAAGGGAATGGCAACCCACGCCAGTATTCTTGCCTGGAGAATCCCCCTGGACAGAGGAGCCTGGCGGGCTACAGTCTGTGGGGTTGTAAGCAGTCAGGCGCGGCGGCAGCGATGGAGCGCGTGCCTCGGTGTGTGTACCTGTTAGTCCCGGTCGCCTGGTCCATCCCACCTGCCCTCTTCCCTCTAGTATCTCTGCCTTTGCTGTCTAGGTGTGTGTCTCTTTCTGCTTTGTAAATAGGTTCATTTATACTGTTTTTCTAAGTTCTGCGTATGCATGGTAATATACAGTGTCTTTCTCTTTCTGACTTCCTTCACTCTGGCAGCCTCAGGTCCGTCCGCATCTGCCTCTCTTGCCCCTGCTCTCACTCCCAGCGCGTCTCTGCTGACCCCTGGGCCCTGGCTGGCAGAGGTCTCTCTCACGGTTCCCCCAGGCCCCTAGCTCAGGACCTAGCATATGGAGGGATGTGGATGTTGGCGGGGAGGGGGCGTCCTGTTTCTGCCGGGGAGGGCAGGGTGCCAGCAGCGGGCCCAGATGTGCCCACTGTTCTGTCCCAGCATCTCCCCCGAGGCTGGGAGGGAGAGAACTCCCGGTGGGGTCAGATAAGGCAGAGCTGGGCCACAGCTGGAGAAGGTCCCGGGTCGTGATGAGGTGCCTCCCTGGTGGGCGGGTGCCGGCCTTTGGGGCAGAAGCCGTGTGGTGGGGAAGGAGGAAGGGGGGGGAGGAGATGGGTAGCTGCCTGCCGGACGGTGCCCTTTGACCCCTCACTGTCTCAGACCAGTTCCTGAGGACTCAGCGTGGCTGAGCTGCAGCCTCGGCCTCACTGCCAGGCCTATCAAGGGAGGTCAGTCCGCACCAGGGGCCTCAGTGGGAGCCTGGGATCTCTGAGAGCCAGTGGACGTGCTCAGTCACTCAGTCCTGTCGACTCTTTGCAACCCCGTGGACTGTAGCCTGGTAGGCTCCTCATCCACGGGATCTCCCAGGCAAGAAGACTGGAGCGGCTTGTCATTTCCTCCTCCGGGGGATCTTCCAGACCCAGGGATCGACTCCGGGTCTCCTGTGTCTCCTGCATTGGCAGACAGATTCTTGATCCCTATTGGGGAAGCCAAGGAAATCTGATTGGTCACCAGGGTCAGTGGCTGCGTCCGTGTGGCAGGGAATAGACTCGGCCGAGCCCGGGAAGGGTGGCGGATCTTAAGGGAACCGCGAGATGGCCTAGGCTCTGTGGGGTTGTAAGCAGTCAGGCGCGGCGGCAGCGATGGAGCGCGTGCCTCGGTGTGTGTACCTGTTAGTCCCGGTCGCCTGGTCCATCCCACCTGCCCTCTTCCCTCTAGTATCTCTGCCTTTGCTGTCTAGGTGTGTGTCTCTTTCTGCTTTGTAAATAGGTTCATTTATACTGTTTTTCTAAGTTCTGCGTATGCATGGTAATATACAGTGTCTTTCTCTTTCTGACTTCCTTCACTCTGGCAGCCTCAGGTCCGTCCGCATCTGCCTCTCTTGCCCCTGCTCTCACTCCCAGCGCGTCTCTGCTGACCCCTGGGCCCTGGCTGGCAGAGGTCTCTCTCACGGTTCCCCCAGGCCCCTAGCTCAGGACCTAGCATATGGAGGGATGTGGATGTTGGCGGGGAGGGGGCGTCCTGTTTCTGCCGGGGAGGGCAGGGTGCCAGCAGCGGGCCCAGATGTGCCCACTGTTCTGTCCCAGCATCTCCCCCGAGGCTGGGAGGGAGAGAACTCCCGGTGGGGTCAGATAAGGCAGAGCTGGGCCACAGCTGGAGAAGGTCCCGGGTCGTGATGAGGTGCCTCCCTGGTGGGCGGGTGCCGGCCTTTGGGGCAGAAGCCGTGTGGTGGGGAAGGAGGAAGGGGTGGGAGGAGATGGGTAGCTGCCTGCCGGACGGTGCCCTTTGACCCCTCACTGTCTCAGACCAGTTCCTGAGGACTCAGCGTGGCTGAGCTGCAGCCTCGGCCTCACTGCCAGGCCTATCAAGGGAGGTCAGTCCGCACCAGGGGCCTCAGTGGGAGCCTGGGATCTCTGAGAGCCAGTGGACGTGCTCAGTCACTCAGTCCTGTCGACTCTTTGCAACCCCGTGGACTGTAGCCTGGTAGGCTCCTCATCCACGGGATCTCCCAGGCAAGAAGACTGGAGCGGCTTGTCATTTCCTCCTCCGGGGGATCTTCCAGACCCAGGGATCGACTCCGGGTCTCCTGTGTCTCCTGCATTGGCAGACAGATTCTTGATCCCTATTGGGGAAGCCAAGGAAATCTGATTGGTCACCAGGGTCAGTGGCTGCGTCCGTGTGGCAGGGAATAGACTCGGCCGAGCCCGGGAAGGGTGGCGGATCTTAAGGGGAACCCAGCAGAGACCTCGGGCCTAGGCTGAGAGCTGCCTGGGGTGCGCCTGTCTTTGCATTGAATGTGGTTGGTGCTGTTCTCCATGTACATCTGATGAAGACACCAGAGGCAAAACGTTAAAAGACCTTGCATTTGGTTACACAGTTAATTAGAGGCTTCCCCCATGGCTCAGTGATAAGGAAGCCATCTGCCCATGCAGGAGACATAGGTTCGATTCCTGGGTTGCAAAGCTCCCCTGGAGAAGGAAATGGCTCTCCACTCCAGTGTGCCTGCCCGGAACAATTTCACGGACAGGGGAGCCTGGCGCGGCACAGTCCGTGGGGTTGCAAAACGTCAGAAACAGCTGAGCACGTGCATGAGCGTGTACACACACACACGCACACATGCACACATCTTCAAGGCTTTTTCCAGCTTTTTCCAGACAGGGTGCGGGTGAGTGTTATATGTAGGGCTGTGGTTTTCTTCCACCCTTTGCTCTTTGAAGAAACCCAGCTGGGCACCGTCTTCAAATCCTCACCCTCCACCCCCTGCCCTCCACGAGATTCTGGAAGTCCCTGAGCTGGGAGTCACGAGCCCATTTACCAGCTGGAAAACAGCTGTCGCCAAGCATGTCTGTCTGAGTCACTGCGACAGCCCCTGGGAAGAGCCCCACATTCCTTGAAGAACCACGGGTGACTCCCCAGCATCGTGCACCCTTGGAAAGTGGGGGCCAGAGGGGCCAAGCAGCAGGGGAGCCCGAAAGCCAGGCTAAGGAGGCGGAGCTCTGTTCTCCACTGCCAGCACACTTTAAACTTTTTATTTTGAACGGAGCGTTGTTCTTAATGGAATGCAGGGCCGCTGAGACCTGGTAAGCCGGGTGACAGAGTGGCACGTGTCCCTTCATTCTCCGCAGAAAGTAAACTGTCAGGCAGTAGAGAGATGGAGCCAGAGCACGATCCCGGGGGTGGCACGAGAAGGCGCCTGGTAGCCCAGCCTGAGCGCAGCCTCTGATGTAACACCTTTCATTTCACAAGCTGCCGCCTTCGCAACATGCCTGTGGGGAAGTGATTGGGGGATTGGAGGCTGATCCCTGGAGAGGGCCGACCGAGCCTCCCGTGCTCTAGCTCTTCAGTTCCTGGAGCCCAGGGATAGAAAAGGCTTCCGGGCCCGCACCCCCTTCTTCCCCGCCGCCTCCGGAAGCTTGTTAAGAAGCCGCGGCTCTGGTCTCTCTCCTGGGCTGGAGTCCACGCCGAGCTCTATTTTCCATGCACTTCCTGGCCCCGGCTGCTGAGTCGGCTCAGCTGATGCTGTCCTGGGGAAGCAGTGACTCAGGAGGACACGGGGCACGCCCCGAGGCCCTCGGGAGACGGAGCAGAGTCGGGCGGGCAGTGGAAACTCTGGCGGCGCCTGGCTGACCTGTACCTTCCACCCAGACCAATGCATGGGATGAGAAGCGGGGGTGGGAGAGGATCCGCGTGATGTGTGAGCCACCGACGGAAAGAGTGACCCTCCTATCCAGTGGAATGGACTAGAATGGAGCCAGGCAGAGGACCTGGGTCCCGTCACCAGCGTTTCCTCTGTTGCCACATTTCCGACTATAGTTTGGACTCTGCTCCTCCTGGGCTTTACCATGTGCTTTTCTGTAGTGTAGAGGACTTCCCTGGTGGCTCAGAGGGTAGAGCATCTGCCTGTAATGAAGGAGACCTGGGTTTCTCCCTTGATGGGGAAGATGCCCTGGAGAAGGGAGTGGCTGCGCACGCCAGTAGTCTGCTCGCCCGGAGAATCCATGGACAGAGGAGCCTGGTGGGCTGCAGTCCTCTGGGTCACAGAGAGTCAGACACGACTGAGCAGCCAACTAGGCTTAAGAGGACTGTTGCCCTCACCTTAAAGAGAGACCCTTTCTGGCAGTTTGGGATCAGCATGCACACACAACCGTATTTAAAATGGATCCATGGATCTGCATGGTTGATCCCTTCGCTGCTTACCTGAAACCATCCCAACATTGTTCATTGGTTATACCCCAATACAGAATTTCTTGGTGTTAAAAAAAATAAAAATGGAAAGGAATCACCGACAAGGACCTGCTGTATCGTACTGAGAACTGTGCTCAGTGCTATGTGGCAGCCTGGCCGGGAGGGGCGTTTGGGGAGAGCGGATGCAGCGTATGGAGGGCTGAGGCCCTCACTGGCCACCTGAAGCTCTCACCGTATAGTTCATCCGCTGTACTGCAACATAAAATATAAAGCTCAGAAAAGACCCTTCCTCCACGTCGGCCTCCTGCCCGCTTCCACCATTTCCAGTATTTAAACACAATTCCGTCTCGCTGTCCCCGTCTCTCTCACACGCAGAGGTACCCTGATCTTAGTGGGGACAAAGAGAGGCAGAGGCGAGAGCAGGAGGGGTGCTTTGGTGTCGTGGCCCAGCTCTGTGGGGAGTGGGGGGCCTCTGCACGCAGGACCCAAGCATGAGGTCCCCTGAGCACTGTGGCCTCCGGGCACCTGGTCCGCCTCCCCGGGCCTCACCCCCGAGCAGCGCGCGTCTGGAGGGCAGCGCGGCGGGTGCAGAGGCCCCGGGGCGGCCAGAGCGGACACAGGCGGACTGCTTCCCGAGACGGCCGGTCGGGGCTCCCTGCTAACCCGCATGCCCGCACCTGCCTGCAGGTACCGAGGCTTCATCCTGCTGATCACCTTCTTAATTTACACCTGTTATCACATGTCCCGGAAGCCCATCAGCGTCGTCAAGGTGAGTCTGGCCCGGGGGTAAGGAAGAGCGCAGGACTGCCGGCCCCCGAAGAAACTCACTTCAGGAGGGCAGCCCGAGCTGGGCGTATCACCGTCTGTCCTTTATCTCGGTCGTCAAGCGGGTCTCTTCCGCCGCCGCCTCCCACTTTGAGCAGTTCTTTGTCCCGGGAGAACTTGCTGGGTTTCTTCACCAAGTCCACGGTGTCGGGGACGGTGGATGGAACCGGAGCGTGGCACCCTGAGCCCCGTGGCTTCTGCTCGCAGACTCCCCTTGCTCTTCTGTGGCCACGCGTCCCTGGAGCCAGCTCTTGCCTGACAGGGTGTCAGAGGCAGGAGCTGGGGGTCGGGGAGCAGCGAGGGAGGGCCGCGGGGCTGGTGTGGCTGGGGAGGCCGCTTGCTCCTTTCCGGGCCGGGTGGGCCCTGGGGCCCCGCGCTGACCCGTGCGTCTGTCCCCTCCCCAGAGCCGTCTGCACCGCAACTGCTCAGAGGCGATCCGGCCCATCCACAGCAACTACAGTCTCAACGACACCTCGTGGTGCAACTGGGCCCCCTTTGGTGAGACAGCCGCCAGCCGCTCCTCCCCACGTCTGCTCCCCGTCCAGGCTGGAGGGGGCTCCTGGCGGGGGCATCCTGACAGCCGGCTTCTGTCTCCCCCGTCCGCTTTCAGATAAGAGCAACTACAAGGAGTTACTGGGCGCCGTGGACAACGCCTTCCTCGTGGCCTACGCCATCGGCATGTTCATCAGGTACGAGTGTGTCGTCTTGTAGGACAGCGGCCTTGTGCCCCGGTCCCATCTGGGGCAGCAGAGTCAAAGGGACACAGCTGTCAGCTCCCCGAGGCGGAAATGAGCTTCTTTCTCCTGGAAAGGCCCTCCTGGATCTCCTCTTGAGTTTATTCTCTCAGATCCCAGAATCAGCAGTATGGCTGGAATATGCTCTATCCTGGGCCGGGGTCCTTCGAGGATGGCTCCAGATGCTGAAAGCCAGGCACGGCTTTTATGTAGCAGGCATGATGGTTCCTTTCAGGAGTCAAGGATGACTGAAGCGGGGTACCACCTCCAGAGAGCTCACAGCCTCATGGCACGAGCAGTACATCAGCAGCCTAATCATAAAACCGTGCGGTGGCTGCGAGTCAGAGGTGGCTACGTACGGGGCACGCTAGGCTCTGAGGAGTCACTTAGTCCAAGCTGGGATTAGAGAAGAGGAGTCAGGGAAGGCTTCCTGGAGGAGGTGGCGTTACCGATGAAGAGGAATTGGGCTTGGTAATGGAGACAGGGTCTTCCCCAGTGGCTCAGTGGGTAGAGAATTCGCCTGCAATGCAGGAGACGCATGAGACTCAGGGTCGATCCCTGCGTGGGGAAGATCCCTGGAGGAAGTGGGAACTCCAGTATTTTTCTTGCCTGGGGAACAAGGCAGGGGTAAAGAGCCTGGCTGGAGGGGAGGCCGGGGGCGGGCCGGGGGATTATAACAGGCTGAGCAGAGGGTAAAATGCAGGCGATGGGGGCTTCCCCTGGTGGTCCAGTGGGTAAGGACACCGCCTTGCAGTGCAAGGGGCGCCGGTTCGAGCCCTGGCCTGGGAAGATCCCACGTGCCTCGGAGCGGCTGGACCCATGTGTCCAATGACCGAGCCGGAGCTCTGGAGCGCATGCGCCCAGAGCCGGCGCTCTGCGACAGCAGAGGTCAGCGCGATGGGAGGCCCACACGGGCCAAAAGAACAAAGATGGATGAAACTAGACAAATGAAAGACCCATAGAAGTGGCCCGCCTGCTCCCCTCCCTCCCCACCCCACCCCTGCAAAATAAATAAATACATAAATCTTTAAAAAAAAAATTGCAGGCAATGGGACTGAAGAAGGAGGTCACAGTGTCCTAGGCCGTGGGCTCAGGAGAGCCGCTGTGGGCGTGGCCGCGGGAGTCCTGTTCAGACCTACGTGTCAGATACTGAGAGGCTGATGGAGGTGGATCTGAGGGAGGGTAGGGCTGGTGGGCTTCCCTGGGGGCTCAGATGGCGAAGAATCTGCCTGCAGTGCAGGAGACCCGGGTTCGATCCCTGCGTCAGGAAGATCCCCTGGAGAAGAGAGTGGTTACCCACTCCAGCATTCTTGCCTGGAGATTTCCATGGACAGAGGAGCCTGATGGGCTACAGTCCATGGGCTTGCAAAGATTCAGACAGGACTGAGGGACTAACACTGCACCTCAGGGCTGACTAGCGGGTCACGCTAAGGAATAGATTTGGCATGAGCCCCACTGGGCTTCGAGGAAAGCTGGAGTTAGAACAGTGCTGATAGAGACGGAGGCAAATGGCACGCTGGCGAGAAGGGCGGGAAACAGTCGCGCTTGCGAAGGGTGGGACGCGGGGGCAGGAAACCGACGTGGCCCTGGCTTCTGGCTTCAGTGGCCAGACGTGGCGCTGTCCACTCCACCGAGGCACGCGGGACATGGGTCTGGGAAGGAGGCAGAGGAGCCCAGTCTCTGGACTGGCTGAGTGGCAGCTGTCCGGGGCCATCACCGGATGTCCAGAAGGCGTGCGCACAGGATCCTAAAGCCCTAGGAGAGAGTTCGGGCTGTAGACACGCAGCTGGGCTGCGTAAAATGTGTCCAGGTGGCAAGGAAACCGTAAAAGTGATCTGAGAGACCGTGCGTGAGATGGGCGTGTCAGCTGAGCGGGAGGAAGATGGGCCACAGTGGCCTCACAGAGGCCACTCGCAAGGCGGGTGGTCAGCAGCATGGAATCCAGAAGAGGCGTGGCGTGCAGAGGTCAGCGATGGGAGGCCCACACGGGCCAAAAGAACAAAGATGGATGAAACTAGACAAATGAAAGACCCATAGAAGTGGCCCGCCTGCTCCCCTCCCTCCCCCCCCACCCCTGCAAAATAAATAAATACATAAATCTTTAAAAAAAAAATTGCAGGCAATGGGACTGAAGAAGGAGGTCACAGTGTCCTAGGCCGTGGGCTCAGGAGAGCCGCTGTGGGCGTGGCCGCGGGAGTCCTGTTCAGACCTACGTGTCAGATACTGAGAGGCTGATGGAGGTGGATCTGAGGGAGGGTAGGGCTGGTGGGCTTCCCTGGGGGCTCAGATGGCGAAGAATCTGCCTGCAGTGCAGGAGACCCGGGTTCGATCCCTGCGTCAGGAAGATCCCCTGGAGAAGAGAGTGGTTACCCACTCCAGCATTCTTGCCTGGAGATTTCCATGGACAGAGGAGCCTGATGGGCTACAGTCCATGGGCTTGCAAAGATTCAGACAGGACTGAGGGACTAACACTGCACCTCAGGGCTGACTAGCGGGTCACGCTAAGGAATAGATTTGGCATGAGCCCCACTGGGCTTCGAGGAAAGCTGGAGTTAGAACAGTGCTGATAGAGACGGAGGCAAATGGCACGCTGGCGAGAAGGGCGGGAAACAGTCGCGCTTGCGAAGGGTGGGACGCGGGGGCAGGAAACCGACGTGGCCCTGGCTTCTGGCTTCAGTGGCCAGACGTGGCGCTGTCCACTCCACCGAGGCACGCGGGACATGGGTCTGGGAAGGAGGCAGAGGAGCCCAGTCTCTGGACTGGCTGAGTGGCAGCTGTCCGGGGCCATCACCGGATGTCCAGAAGGCGTGCGCACAGGATCCTAAAGCCCTAGGAGAGAGTTCGGGCTGTAGACACGCAGCTGGGCTGCGTAAAATGTGTCCAGGTGGCAAGGAAACCGTAAAAGTGATCTGAGAGACCGTGCGTGAGATGGGCGTGTCAGCTGAGCGGGAGGAAGATGGGCCACAGTGGCCTCACAGAGGCCACTCGCAAGGCGGGTGGTCAGCAGCATGGAATCCAGAAGAGGCGTGGCGTGCAGGGAGATCGGGGTACCCCGGCGTGCGGCTGCGCAGAGGCCACTGCCGGCCCCCTTGGCAGTCGTTTCAGGAGCTTTGGGAGGGCCCTGGGGGGAGACGGGAGGCAGAGAGCAGGGGCGTGAGGGAGCGGAGATGAGCCGCGGATCCGACTCTCTCTGCAGCGGCATTTTTGGGGAGCGGCTCCCCCTCCGTTACTACCTCACGGCCGGAATGCTGCTCAGCGGCCTGTTCACCTCGCTCTTCGGTCTGGGCTATTTCTGGAACATCCACGTGCTCTGGTACTTTGTGCTCATCCAGGTATGGACCCCCGTCTTGCAGCCAGGCCTCGGTTCCTGGCCCAGAACGGTCTCAGAGGCTGCGAGTACTTCCCAGCCACCCTGGTCCCGGCAGACTCAGCCCCACGCTCCTCTGTCACCAGGCGGGGTCCCTGCCCGCGGCCAGGTCGGCCTTGCTGGGTCAGTGAGTGCGGGCTGAGCGCCCGCCTGAGGTCCCGGGAGGAGCCTGCCAGGCCCGGTCTCTGCCTGGGGGTCTGGGGCCCCAGGGGCGTCCGCGGTGGGTGTGTGCACAGGCGTGAAGGGAGAGGGGCCGCCGTGTGGCCTGTGGAGGGGCCCCCATCCCAGAGGTGCACTGCTCAGCCCAGGATCCGCCCTCCCTCTTCTCTCCCTGCAGATCTGCAACGGACTCGTGCAGACCACCGGCTGGCCCTCTGTGGTGAGCTGCGTGGGCAACTGGTTCGGGAAGGGCAAGTGAGTGTGCGGTGACGCGGGTGGGCCGCGGCGGGGGCCGGGCGGGGCGGGGGGAGGGGGCCCTAATGCGACGCCAGGTCAAAGATTAGAAATGTGACTCCATCTTGCTGACTTTCACAGGGACAGACGTTTTAGTGACTAAAAGCAGTGATGTTGTCATTGCTGAGGTTTCAGTCCTTAAAAGCTACAGCCTTAGTTATGCTTTTCCCTCAAACAGATGAATTTTCATTTTGCATGAAGACCAAGATGAAGCCTATAAAACTCTGTGTGTGTGTATATATATGTATATATATATATATATACACACATACATATCTATTATGTACATAATATATATATATATTTATATTTATATATTTATCAACATACAACCATATGTTTATGGACTTCCCTAGTGGCTCAGACAAAGTAAAAGGAGCTTTGGGAGGGCCCTGGGGGGAGACGGGAGGCAGAGAGCAGGGGCGTGAGGGAGCGGAGATGAGCCGCGGATCCGACTCTCTCTGCAGCGGCATTTTTGGGGAGCGGCTCCCCCTCCGTTACTACCTCACGGCCGGAATGCTGCTCAGCGGCCTGTTCACCTCGCTCTTCGGTCTGGGCTATTTCTGGAACATCCACGTGCTCTGGTACTTTGTGCTCATCCAGGTATGGACCCCCGTCTTGCAGCCAGGCCTCGGTTCCTGGCCCAGAACGGTCTCAGAGGCTGCGAGTACTTCCCAGCCACCCTGGTCCCGGCAGACTCAGCCCCACGCTCCTCTGTCACCAGGCGGGGTCCCTGCCCGCGGCCAGGTCGGCCTTGCTGGGTCAGTGAGTGCGGGCTGAGCGCCCGCCTGAGGTCCCGGGAGGAGCCTGCCAGGCCCGGTCTCTGCCTGGGGGTCTGGGGCCCCAGGGGCGTCCGCGGTGGGTGTGTGCACAGGCGTGAAGGGAGAGGGGCCGCCGTGTGGCCTGTGGAGGGGCCCCCATCCCAGAGGTGCACTGCTCAGCCCAGGATCCGCCCTCCCTCTTCTCTCCCTGCAGATCTGCAACGGACTCGTGCAGACCACCGGCTGGCCCTCTGTGGTGAGCTGCGTGGGCAACTGGTTCGGGAAGGGCAAGTGAGTGTGCGGTGACGCGGGTGGGCCGCGGCGGGGGCCGGGGGGGGCGGGGAGAGGGGGCCCTAATGCGACGCCAGGTCAAAGATTAGAAATGTGACTCCATCTTGCTGACTTTCACGGGGACAGACGTTTTAGTGACTAAAAGCAGTGATGTTGTCATTGCTGAGGTTTCAGTCCTTAAAAGCTACAGCCTTAGTTATGCTTTTCCCTCAAACAGATGAATTTTCATTTTGCATGAAGACCAAGATGAAGCCTATAAAACTCTGTGTGTGTGTATATATATGTATATATATATATATATATACACACATACATATATATTATGTAAATAATATATATATTTATTTATATTTATTTATTTATCAACATACACCCATATGTTTATGGACTTCCCTAGTGGCTCAGACAGTAAAGAATCTGCCTGCAATGAGGGAGACCCAGGTTTGATCCTTGGGTCGGGAAGATCCCCTGGAGAAGGAAATGGCAACGCACTCCAGTATTCTTGCCTGAAAAATTCCATGGACAGAAGAGCCTAGAGAGCTGCAGTCCATGGGGTCACAAAGCTTCAGACATGACTGAGTGACTAACACACACACACACACAAGCAAAAAACCCCACTCCTTTAGGGCGAGTTTCTCAGGCGTGGCACTGCGGACATTTGGGGCTGTGTGAGTCCTCGCTGGGGCACGTGTAGCAGCCTCTACCCTCTAGGCACCACCAGCGCGCTGAGCTGAGATCATCAGCGTTCTCCAGACAGTGTCCTGTCGGTGTTCCCGGGGGCACAGCCACTGTTGGCTGGGGACTTCAGAGCCAGCGCCTAGGGCAGGAGAAGACGGAGGTGGGGCTCCAGGCCCCGGGCCGGGGCAGGGGAGCCGGGCTTGCTCAGGGAGCTGGCCGGGGAGCAGGACGCCCCAGGCCTTGCGGTCGCTCCCTTGAGGGCAGCCGGCCCCCCCTCCTCCCTGACGGGGTCTTTGGCCTTGGAGGCTGCGGGCAGGGAGTCCGCTGTTCGCGCCTGGCTGGGGCAGTCGCCGAGAGCCCCGGACCTCTGTTCTTACGCCTCCTGCTCGTCCCTCCTCCCGCTCCCCGCCCCCTCCAGGAGAGGGCTCATCATGGGCATCTGGAACTCCCACACGTCCGTGGGCAACATCCTGGGCTCCTTGCTGGCCGGCGTCTGGGTGGATGGGCAGTGGGGCCTGTCTTTTGTGGTCCCCGGCGTCGTCACCGCCGTCATGGGCCTCATCACCTTCTTCTTCCTCATTGAATGTGAGTGGACCTCCCCGACACACGCAGGGCTGGAGGAGAAGCTCCGAGCTGGGTTCCGGGAGAAGGAGGCGGGTTCTGTGGGTTGAGGGGTTGTAGGCACAGACATGTGACTCAGAACAGATGGCTTCTGTGACGTTTGCTCGCTCGGGCCGTGGCGAGTTCCCGCGAGCCCCGCGTCAGGCTGCCTGGCAAGCGCTGGCTGCTCTGAACCAGAGGCAGGAGAAGTGGGTGGGATGGGACCCTCTCCACGCTTGCTGCCTCTTTCTGGCTCCCTGACAGACGGCCCCAGAAATCATGGCCATGGTTGCTTGTAGCGAGAGAACGAATCCCTGAGTCTCATGGTGAGGAGACCTGGCCTCAAAGGTGGTCTCCGGAGCCCCAGCTCCCTTGGGCTGGAAAGTCCACTGGCCCCCGTGGAGGTGGGGGTTGCACACTGTGCAGGGTGAGGGCCTGATCTGCTGGGAAGTTTCTTAGAAGCTTTTCCTTGCAGACCCAGAAGATGTGGACTGTTCCCCCCCTCAGCACCATGTGAGTGTGGCCCCCAGCCCCATCTCTGCCCTCCCACTCCACCGGGGCTGGTTCCAGGGAGGCCCGGGCAGCTGAGGAGGGGCCTGTGAGCCCTAAGTCCGGCCCTCGGGTGGCCCCCTGGCCGGAGGTCGGTCCGGTGCAGGAGGAGTATGCATACCTCGTTCAGCTTTTCTGGTGGGAGGTGGTATGTGGACCCGCTCCCACCAAGGGCTCTTCCTTGCTCAGGGAGAGCCGGCAGAGAGCCAGGACCACCCCGAGGACCCTGCGAATGGGCCCCACTATAACCGAGAGGGCAGCCCGGAGGCGGGTGCCACCTGCTTCAAGCAGACAAGCGCTCAGCCTTCTGCCATCAGCTTCTTCGGGGCCCTCCGCATCCCGGTGAGTCGTCTGTGGACGGGAAGGAGAGAGAGGCTCTCTCGATTTTTCTGCTGGGTCCCAGGAGATGGGGACGCTCGGGCTGATCCACAGTTTACAGCGTTTCTTTCCATGCAGCGCGTAGGGAGGGCGGCCCCTGTGGCGAGGGTAACGTGGGGTGCTGATCCTGGCCGCGTTCAGGCGGCAGGTGCATTCCAGAGGCGCTCCGTGGGCGGGGGGCGGGGCTCAGCGCCCGCGGGACCCAGGCTGTCCCGGCCCCTTCCCATCCTGCCCTCTCTGTGCCCCCAGGGCGTGGTCGAGTTCTCCTTGTGTCTGCTCTTTGCCAAGCTGGTCAGTTACACCTTCCTCTACTGGCTGCCTCTCTACATCTTCAACGTGGGTGAGTGCACGGGGGAGAGGAAGTTGCAGGGGGGCTCCGAGGCGGAACCCCTCCGTGCGATGCTTATGAGTCCACGGATAGGCAGGACTTTTGCTGAACCTCTCCTAGGGAAGAAGGAAAGCCTTTTTTCTCTTTAATGGGAAGCTACATTTTGCAGACACCTCCCCCCACCTTGTCCCCGATTCCAGCCACTTTTCCCCCATTGGCCCTGTGTCGGTGTCAGGAACTCAGATCCTCTCTAACCTCTTCTCTGGCCTCGAGTGTAGGCAAAAAGCCCCAACTGCTGGTAGCCTGGGGGGGAAACACTGTTCCCTTCCCAGGGGCTGCCGGGAGTCTCAGGGCCTACCTTGTGGACCTCCTGTCCACTGCCCCCACCCAGGGACTGACAGACGCGGAGAGGTCACTTTTGTGGTTGGAAAAGGATGTTCCTGTCCGCCTGCCCTGGGGATCGCCCCGGGCTGCTCGTCCCGGAGCGGCTCCGCCCCCAGCACCCCTCCAGGGCCGAGGACCTCTCAGCGGGCCTGTGGCGGAGCGAGGCTGCGGTCCGCTCGGCACGCTGGTGCCGCGGGATTCCGCTCGGATGAGTCAGGGCCGGATCCCAAGCTGCACCCTGCCCCCTCCCGCCCCAGCACCGCCGCCTTCAGAAGGGCCTCTCCCGAAGGCAGGGCTGGAGCGCTGGGCAGCCCTGTGGACACCGACTCTGTTCTGTGGCCTGGATGCTGGCCACAGAGTGAGAGTCCACCCCGAGCGCTGGGCAGCCCGCCATGGCTGGGTGTCCCTCTTTCTAATCCTAGGGCGAGGTCTGGGGACCTGCCCTGAGGTCCGCATTTACCCGTGAGCCTCCTTTCAGGCTCTGCCTGTCAGTTGGAGCCGCAGGTGGAGGTGACAAGCTCCCGTGGGGGCCTGCGGCTCCGTCGGGGGACGGGGAGACGTGTGGCTGGACGCGCTGAGATTCAGAGACAGCCGCTGTGCCCGCAGTGGGACAGGGTCTTCAGAGGCCGGCTCTCAGTGCTCTCAGAGGCCGCTGTTCCCAGAGCTCAAGGCCGTCAGCAGGGGAAGGAGGCAGGACGGGACCAGGGGCTGGAGAGGGAACCTGGTCCCAAACCGCGGCAGCCTCACGTGTGACCGGGGCCTGTCACTTCCGCACGGCCCCCGCTCCCCTGTGTGAAGACGCGGGCAGTGGCGCTGGATCAGGCCTCCGCAGGGTGGCTTCCAGCCGTGGCCTCTGAGACGTCTGCCCTGAGCCCCAGCTCTGCCTGCCTCTGTGTTCCGCAGTTCACTTCACCGCCAAGGAGGCTGGGGACCTGTCCACGCTCTTCGACGTCGGTGGCATCATAGGTGAGGCCACGTCCTGCTCTGCTTCGAGGCAGCTTCCCCCTCTTCTCTTGCCGGGGTGCACGCAGAAGGGGCATGTCCAGGGGGACTTGACCGAGCAGGTGGCATCAGAGGGGAAAGGTGGCGTCCTGCCCAGGCGGCCTTCCCTTGAGCCGTGGGTACGGGGACAGCTGCGGAGGGAGTCGCTGTGCTGGGTGCCCGCGGGCCGCTGGGCAGTGCCCGGGCCCCCGAGCCTGGGGCGGCAGTGTGCGCGTTGTGTTCCAGGCGGCATCTTGGCGGGGCTCGTCTCTGACTACATCAGTGGCAGGGCCACCACCTGCTGCGTCATGCTGATCTTGGCTGCCCCCATGGTGCGTAGAACCTCGAGGGCAAAGTGCGCGTGTGTGGAGGGCCGCCGAGCTGCGTGCACACCCAGGCGCCGCACGCACGCCCGTCTCGGTGTGGTGTGCCGCCCTGTGCGTGGCCGGGGGAGGAGAGGCCGGGTCCAGCACAGGAAACAGGCACAGACTGAGAATTCTGGAAAAGGCAGGAGTGACTGCTTGACCTTGGTGAGCTGGGGGAGGCCAGCTGCTGACTTCCTGACCCAGGGGCGAATAAGAGGCTGAGGGTTGATCCGAGAGGAGACTGCGGGGGCGACGGGAAAGGATGGGGCGCAGCGTGTTAGATCCTGCCTCCCGGGACAGCGGAAGGAGCCGGGCTGTGAGAAGGAAAGGAGGAAGGGGACCTCTGAGCTCCCAGTCTTCCATTCAGAGACAGCCGCTGTGCCGCAGTGGGACAGGGTCTTCAGAGGCCGGCTCTCAGTGCTCTCAGAGGCCGCTGTTCCCAGAGCTCAAGGCCGTCAGCAGGGGAAGGAGGCAGGACGGGACCAGGGGCTGGAGAGGGAACCTGGTCCCAAACCGCGGCAGCCTCACGTGTGACCGGGGCCTGTCACTTCCGCACGGCCCCCGCTCCCCTGTGTGAAGACGCGGGCAGTGGCGCTGGATCAGGCCTCCGCAGGGTGGCTTCCAGCCGTGGCCTCTGAGACGTCTGCCCTGAGCCCCAGCTCTGCCTGCCTCTGTGTTCCGCAGTTCACTTCACCGCCAAGGAGGCTGGGGACCTGTCCACGCTCTTCGACGTCGGTGGCATCATAGGTGAGGCCACGTCCTGCTCTGCTTCGAGGCAGCTTCCCCCTCTTCTCTTGCCGGGGTGCACGCAGAAGGGGCATGTCCAGGGGGACTTGACCGAGCAGGTGGCATCAGAGGGGAAAGGTGGCGTCCTGCCCAGGCGGCCTTCCCTTGAGCCGTGGGTACGGGGACAGCTGCGGAGGGAGTCGCTGTGCTGGGTGCCCGCGGGCCGCTGGGCAGTGCCCGGGCCCCCGAGCCTGGGGCGGCAGTGTGCGCGTTGTGTTCCAGGCGGCATCTTGGCGGGGCTCGTCTCTGACTACATCAGTGGCAGGGCCACCACCTGCTGCGTCATGCTGATCTTGGCTGCCCCCATGGTGCGTAGAACCTCGAGGGCAAAGTGCGCGTGTGTGGAGGGCCGCCGAGCTGCGTGCACACCCAGGCGCCGCACGCACGCCCGTCTCGGTGTGGTGTGCCGCCCTGTGCGTGGCCGGGGGAGGAGAGGCCGGGTCCAGCACAGGAAACAGGCACAGACTGAGAATTCTGGAAAAGGCAGGAGTGACTGCTTGACCTTGGTGAGCTGGGGGAGGCCAGCTGCTGACTTCCTGACCCAGGGGCGAATAAGAGGCTGAGGGTTGATCCGAGAGGAGACTGCGGGGGCGACGGGAAAGGATGGGGCGCAGCGTGTTAGATCCTGCCTCCCCGGGACAGCGGAAGGCCGAGAAGCCGGGCTGTGAGAAGGAAAGGAGGAAGGGGGACCTCTGAGCTCCCCAGTCTTCCGGGCTCCCGGCCAGCAGAGGCGGCCGGGGGAAGCTCGCTGTGACTCTGCCCCTGCTTCTCCCCTCTCAGATGTTCCTGTACAATTACGTCGGCCAGAGAGGGATCGGCATCTCCATAGGTGAGGAGCGGACCCCGCCGTGGGGCGCCACACGGCTGGCCTGGGGATGTGGGTGGGCGCCTTGGGGAAGTGACGGTTCTCGGCCGGGCGCCTGGGAGACTCGCCGCCCTGGGGCCGGGGGTGACGGTGGCCGCTCCTCTCTAACTGGACCGTCTCCGCCACCCCCCCAGTCATGCTGCTTATCTGTGGCGCCCTGGTCAACGGCCCGTACGCGCTCATCACCACCGCTGTCTCGGCTGACCTGGTAAGCAGGGCCGCCTCGGGGACTGGTCAGGACCTCTGTCTCCAGGTCCCTCTTCTCCTCGTCGCTCCCCGTCCCCCAGCCTGCAGGGACGCGAGCCTCGAAGTCCTTCAGAATCCGCCGCCGTGGGTCCCCCTTTCTTCCCAACTCCACGTCCCCGTCGCTCCTTCCCCCTGGGCCAGCCCCTCTGCAGCCGGGTCCTGCTCAGTGCTGCCTCTCAGTCCAGGCCTCCCCGCTCTGCTCTCTCCCCGCAGGGGACCCACAAGAGCCTGAAGGGCAACGCGAAGGCGCTGTCCACTGTCACGGCCATCATCGACGGCACAGGGTCCATAGGTCTGTGACTGCGCCCTGGGATCTCGGCGGCTGTCCCCCAGCCTGGTTTCGGGCGTGCTTGGGACGGAGGGCTGGGGCCCCGCTCCAGGCCCTTCTCTGATGTAGTGCTGCCCACAGGGGCGGCGCTGGGGCCTCTGCTGGCCGGGCTTATTTCCCCCACGGGCTGGAACAACGTCTTCTACATGCTCATTGCTTCCGACATCCTGGCCTGCTTGGTAAGCGTTTGGGGGCGCACAGAGGGGGAGGGGCGGGTGCAGGGCCGGACCCCTGGGGGTCCAGTGCGTGGGGACGGTGAGGATGCCTTCTTCAGAACAGAGGCTCTCTGCCTCCCAGGGGCGACCCCCTGGAGGATGGCTCTGGGCGCCCGCCCAGGGGTTACCTAGCGCCGGGGCCTGGCCACAAGCTCCGTGCTCACGTGCCTCCTCTCTCCTCGCCCAGCTCCTCTGCCGGCTGGTGTACAAGGAGATCCTGGCCTGGAGAGCATCCCTGGGCGGAGGCAGAGGGTAGGTCCCGCGGAGGGAGCGCTGGGGCCCCGCCCACCAGGCTGGCTTCTCCGGGGAGTGAGAAGCGTCGCTGGGCGCCTCTGCACACAGTCTGAGCCCAGCCCCAGCCCAGACCCCGGGGGCGCAGAGCCGGGCCTGGAACGCGCTCCGGGAGCCCCGGCCTGGCCCCCAGCCCCACTAACCCGTCCTCTGTTGTCCCATGTGTCTCCGTAGCTCTAACGTGGCCCTAACCCACACGCGGTAGTATTTCCCTCACGTCCCGTGACTTTTGTGAGTATCGTCTTTGTCTGTGGCGACTAATGCATTCTCAGAGGGCACGCACAGCTCTCCTCCAGTGCTGCGATTTCTCCGATTTTTCTGATTTTTCTGGCTTCTGCATTTTCCTTGGGGACCCGTTCCAAAGACTCAGACTCTGGGCAGAGCGTGGTGCTTGGGAGGTGTTTCCTAAGAGGCCGGAGCCGTCGCGAAGTTCGAGGGGCGTCAGCCTCTCCGCCCTCGGGAGAGCCACAGAGCTGGGGCCAGGACCCCCGGGACCGAGGAGGCAGCGTCCGGGGAAATCGGTTCCCTCTGCACGTGGACGCTGGGCTGTTCCTGCTTCCCAGCTTCAGGAAGCGAGAGCATCTGTCTGCCTGGGGTGTGCGGAAAACAGCGACTCCCGAGTGAAGTCTCTGAAACCGAACGTCTGCTGTGCGCCCGGCCTGTCGCCCGCGGGGTGGTTGTGCTCAGGCCGGCCCGCTGCGGGGGCAGGGCTCGGGAGCTGGTGCTGCGGTTGGCGGTGCTCTCTCAACGGCCTCCTGGGTCTTCTTAGGAGGGGCTCCTTGCTCGTGAAAAGCTGCCAGAGCTCGGCACGGGGGGTGCAGGGCCGGACCCCTGGGGGTCCAGTGCGTGGGGACGGTGAGGATGCCTTCTTCAGAACAGAGGCTCTCTGCCTCCCAGGGGCGACCCCCTGGAGGATGGCTCTGGGCGCCCGCCCAGGGGTTACCTAGCGCCGGGGCCTGGCCACAAGCTCCGTGCTCACGTGCCTCCTCTCTCCTCGCCCAGCTCCTCTGCCGGCTGGTGTACAAGGAGATCCTGGCCTGGAGAGCATCCCTGGGCGGAGGCAGAGGGTAGGTCCCGCGGAGGGAGCGCTGGGGCCCCGCCCACCAGGCTGGCTTCTCCGGGGAGTGAGAAGCGTCGCTGGGCGCCTCTGCACACAGTCTGAGCCCAGCCCCAGCCCAGACCCCGGGGGCGCAGAGCCGGGCCTGGAACGCGCTCCGGGAGCCCCGGCCTGGCCCCCAGCCCCACTAACCCGTCCTCTGTTGTCCCATGTGTCTCCGTAGCTCTAACGTGGCCCTAACCCACACGCGGTAGTATTTCCCTCACGTCCCGTGACTTTTGTGAGTATCGTCTTTGTCTGTGGCGACTAATGCATTCTCAGAGGGCACGCACAGCTCTCCTCCAGTGCTGCGATTTCTCCGATTTTTCTGATTTTTCTGGCTTCTGCATTTTCCTTGGGGACCCGTTCCAAAGACTCAGACTCTGGGCAGAGCGTGGTGCTTGGGAGGTGTTTCCTAAGAGGCCGGAGCCGTCGCGAAGTTCGAGGGGCGTCAGCCTCTCCGCCCTCGGGAGAGCCACAGAGCTGGGGCCAGGACCCCCGGGACCGAGGAGGCAGCGTCCGGGGAAATCGGTTCCCTCTGCACGTGGACGCTGGGCTGTTCCTGCTTCCCAGCTTCAGGAAGCGAGAGCATCTGTCTGCCTGGGGTGTGCGGAAAACAGCGACTCCCGAGTGAAGTCTCTGAAACCGAACGTCTGCTGTGCGCCCGGCCTGTCGCCCGCGGGGTGGTTGTGCTCAGGCCGGCCCGCTGCGGGGGCAGGGCTCGGGAGCTGGTGCTGCGGTTGGCGGTGCTCTCTCAACGGCCTCCTGGGTCTTCTTAGGAGGCTCTTGCTCGTGAAAAGCTGCCAGAGCGATGGGCCTGGTCTAGAGGGTGCACGTGAGGAAGAGCCTGCTGGGGTCACAGCAGCCAGCACTGCGTCTGGGGAGGCATTTCCCTTTAAGGAGACGTCCTCTGGGCTCCAGGGGAGAAACCGCCAGGGCGGCGGCTCTGCCCAGCCTCAGCCGCGTCCTGCCCTGGAGGGGGCGCAGGGAATGGCACCTCCTTCCACCTGCCGCCCCCGGCCAGGCCTGGGGAGGACAGGACGTGACCTGAGGTGGCCTAGTTGCACTGGCCTCCCTCTCAGCAGCCCTGGGAGGCGGGTGTGCTCACTTAGAGGGGAGAGGAGAGAAGGGAGGCTCGGAACTCGGAGGACACACCTCAGGCCTTTCGCTCACCCCAGCAGAGCCTGCGTTTGGACCCAGGGGTGCGGGCTCATTTCTCTGCGCCGTCCGTGGGTCTTTCCCGGAGGAAGGCCTGTGTCGGGGGAGCTGAGGGGCTTGCTCGGGCGCAGGGAGCTGGGTCTCAGAACCAGGAGCGCTGGGGACCATCCTGACTTCTTTGCTCAGCTGCTTCTGTCAATCCTTGGGCACCGTCTCAGCGTCCACGTCTATGTGTTCAATGGGGCTGCTTATTCCTAAATACCTGATTGAGTTGATCTCGGGCCGTGACATGCTGGGATAAAATGTGCTATGGCTTTTCCAAGCCGTCAAATGTGGCCTAAACACTTGAAAGTTTCCTTCTCCCTCTCTGTTTTTTTTCAACATGATTCTGGCTCGGTATTCCCTGCTGAAGAGGTGACAGTGCTGGGGGGCGGGGGCCGGGGGTGCCAATGAGAGGGAACGGGTTGGCCAAAAGTTCGTTCGGGTTTCCTGTCCGTCGTCGGGGGAACACCCAAACAATCTTCTGGCCGACCCAGCATCGAGGGACCCTGGGGGCCGGCCTTTCCTGTTCCGACCACGGGGCGGGAGCTTCTTAACCAGTGTCTCACGTCCTGTGCGCTGCCGTCGAGTCTCTCGAACCGAGTCTTGTCCCCCCCAGGCCGGCCCGCTGCGGGGGCAGGGCTCGGGAGCTGGTGCTGCGGTTGGCGGTGCTCTCTCAACGGCCTCCTGGGTCTTCTTAGGAGGCTCTTGCTCGTGAAAAGCTGCCAGAGCGATGGGCCTGGTCTAGAGGGTGCACGTGAGGAAGAGCCTGCTGGGGTCACAGCAGCCAGCACTGCGTCTGGGGAGGCATTTCCCTTTAAGGAGACGTCCTCTGGGCTCCAGGGGAGAAACCGCCAGGGCGGCGGCTCTGCCCAGCCTCAGCCGCGTCCTGCCCTAGAGGGGGCGCAGGGAATGGCACCTCCTTCCACCTGCCGCCCCCGGCCAGGCCTGGGGAGGACAGGACGTGACCTGAGGTGGCCTAGTTGCACTGGCCTCCCTCTCAGCAGCCCTGGGAGGCGGGTGTGCTCACTTAGAGGGGAGAGGAGAGAAGGGAGGCTCGGAACTCGGAGGACACACCTCAGGCCTTTCGCTCACCCCAGCAGAGCCTGCGTTTGGACCCAGGGGTGCGGGCTCATTTCTCTGCGCCGTCCGTGGGTCTTTCCCGGAGGAAGGCCTGTGTCGGGGGAGCTGAGGGGCTTGCTCGGGCGCAGGGAGCTGGGTCTCAGAACCAGGAGCGCTGGGGACCATCCTGACTTCTTTGCTCAGCTGCTTCTGTCAATCCTTGGGCACCGTCTCAGCGTCCACGTCTATGTGTTCAATGGGGCTGCTTATTCCTAAATACCTGATTGAGTTGATCTCGGGCCGTGACATGCTGGGATAAAATGTGCTATGGCTTTTCCAAGCCGTCAAATGTGGCCTAAACACTTGAAAGTTTCCTTCTCCCTCTCTGTTTTTTTTCAACATGATTCTGGCTCGGTATTCCCTGCTGAAGAGGTGACAGTGCTGGGGGGCGGGGGCCGGGGGTGCCAATGAGAGGGAACGGGTTGGCCAAAAGTTCGTTCGGGTTTCCTGTCCGTCGTCGGGGGAACACCCAAACAATCTTCTGGCCGACCCAGCATCGAGGGACCCTGGGGGCCGGCCTTTCCTGTTCCGACCACGGGGCGGGAGCTTCTTAACCAGTGTCTCACGTCCTGTGCGCTGCCTCTCTCCTCCTCATGCAGGTATAGAGAAATGTGAGGTCCCAATCAGAACAGAAGCATGGAGGGACCTCGCCCGGTCCCAGAGTGCCCCCCGACAGATGACTGCCGCAAAGCCCCCTGACCCAGCACCGGCCAGCCCAGCTCCCGAGGCCTCCGAGGGCTCGGAGATGCTCCACGGGAAGGGACAAGCTCGAGGACACGGACAGCTGAAGGCCTTGCTGGAGGATGGAGGGAATGCGACGTGCCCACCGTGCTGAGAAGGCTTCTCAAGACCCCTCAGAAATCACAGGCAGCACTGTGTGATCAGTGGATCAGTTTACCGCAGGGTCCCTTCCTCACAGGGTGGAATTGGGTGCGCGACCATCTGGGAGCGTGACACACCGCCCAGGGGCCATGGGGACGATTTTATGGTTAACCTGGGGCAGGGGGGTGGGGGGGCAGGTACTTGGAAACAGGACATGCATTCCAAAGTTAAGATTTATGAACAACTAACCTGTCTTGTGGGCGCTGGGAACGCGTCAGGGAAGGTTTTCATCATTGTTTTCCGACTAACAGCATAGAGGCTCCCTAGTCCTAATGATTATTAAACAATATCTGTTAACTTACAAAGCCCTTGATAACAGGGAGATGATTCCGCGCACAGCACAGTCCTGAGCAGGGCCCGCAGAAGGAGAGGAGAGACTGAAGATTCCTGCTGGGGTCAGTTACCGGCCAGCGACCTCGGCCTGAGCTCCGGAGGCGGGAAGTGGGGGGGGACGTAAATCACCTTGATTGAGTTGATCTCGGCCGTGACATGCTGGGATAAAATGTGCTATGGCTTTTCCAAGCCGTCAAATGTGGCCTAAACACTTGAAAGTTTCCTTCTCCCTCTCTGTTTTTTTTCAACATGATTCTGGCTCGGTATTCCCTGCTGAAGAGGTGACAGTGCTGGGGGGCGGGGGCCGGGGGTGCCAATGAGAGGGAACGGGTTGGCCAAAAGTTCGTTCGGGTTTCCTGTCCGTCGTCGGGGGAACACCCAAACAATCTTCTGGCCGACCCAGCATCGAGGGACCCTGGGGGCCGGCCTTTCCTGTTCCGACCACGGGGCGGGAGCTTCTTAACCAGTGTCTCACGTCCTGTGCGCTGCCTCTCTCCTCCTCATGCAGGTATAGAGAAATGTGAGGTCCCAATCAGAACAGAAGCATGGAGGGACCTCGCCCGGTCCCAGAGTGCCCCCCGACAGATGACTGCCGCAAAGCCCCCTGACCCAGCACCGGCCAGCCCAGCTCCCGAGGCCTCCGAGGGCTCGGAGATGCTCCACGGGAAGGGACAAGCTCGAGGACACGGACAGCTGAAGGCCTTGCTGGAGGATGGAGGGAATGCGACGTGCCCACCGTGCTGAGAAGGCTTCTCAAGACCCCTCAGAAATCACAGGCAGCACTGTGTGATCAGTGGATCAGTTTACCGCAGGGTCCCTTCCTCACAGGGTGGAATTGGGTGCGCGACCATCTGGGAGCGTGACACACCGCCCAGGGGCCATGGGGACGATTTTATGGTTAACCTGGGGCAGGGGGGTGGGGGGGCAGGTACTTGGAAACAGGACATGCATTCCAAAGTTAAGATTTATGAACAACTAACCTGTCTTGTGGGCGCTGGGAACGCGTCAGGGAAGGTTTTCATCATTGTTTTCCGACTAACAGCATAGAGGCTCCCTAGTCCTAATGATTATTAAACAATATCTGTTAACTTACAAAGCCCTTGATAACAGGGAGATGATTCCGCGCACAGCACAGTCCTGAGCAGGGCCCGCAGAAGGAGAGGAGAGACTGAAGATTCCTGCTGGGGTCAGTTACCGGCCAGCGACCTCGGCCTGAGCTCCGGAGGCGGGAAGTGGGAGGCACCAGGCCGAGCGCTATCTGCATCTTGGTACAGGGCGGCGGGCGTAGGCTCAGATGCCTGCTTGTTCAGATTCCAGGACAGAAGGGGGAGGTGCGGCAGGCGGAGCGTGTCCCTCCTTCTCCTGTTAAACTTGAACCTCTGTAATCAGCCTCTGCCTGGAAGCCGGACATTTCCAAGCCACCAGACCTCTCTTTGCCACAAGCCTGTTGTCTCCCCGCGTTTCCCCGTGCTGGCACGGCTCCTTCTACCCTCCCTTTGATCCTGGCTCTAACTCCTGACCCGTTTGGAGTAAGACATGATTAAGACATTGTTGCTGTGTCCTCTGGGGCGGGGCCAGGGAGAGGCGAGGCGGGGGTGGGCTGTCAGTTCCAGGCTCGCCCAGCTCCTCACCGAGGGGCCCTTGCCTTGCTCTTGTCCCAGCCCTCTGTGTCCCCAGGGAAGATGGCCTATCAGGGCAGTACTGGAGGGGGAGTGTGTACGTGGGGGGGGATGCAAAGTCACAGTATATTATTAAATATTTTGATAATGAAATGCCCGTGGTTACCAAGTGGTCACTGGCGGTCACTCCACACCCTGGGGGCTGCCAGGCGAACTCGGCATTTCTGTCTGCCCGTGGGAGGCGCCCGTCAGCTCTAGGGTGGGTGTCTGTTGTCAGCTGTTCCCATGCTTGTCCCTGTCAGGGATCACGGGGGATGTCGGGGCGCCGTCCCGGACCTCAGGGTGGTGTGCTGGGGTGCTCACAAAAGTCGTGCCCCGAGGAGGTGGTCCTGAGGACCCCGACGACCGAGGGTGTGGCCTTGGCGTAATTCCTTCTCTGGTTCAAAACCTTCCGCATCGAGACAGGCTGTACACACGCCAGTGGTGACAGAGCATCTCAGACTGCCTGAGGCTCACTCTGGCTTTGAAAGCAGGAGCCAGCCGGCATGTCTAGGTCCTCAGGCCCCAGGCCAGAGCTGCAATTCAGCTCCAAGAGTAGGTCTTTCAGCCCCAGGTTTGACACTTCCCTGGGGGCCCAGTGGTTAAGAATCCACCTGGCAGCGCAGGGGACATTGGTTCGATCCCTGGTCAGGGCATGAAGATCCCACATGCCACGGAGCACTTACGTCTGTGTGCTGGATCCCGCTGGCCACAGCTGGAGTCCATGCGCCGCAGTGAAGAGCCCACGTGCCACAGCTAAGATGCAACACAGCTGAATAGGCACAAACTGGCCGCCCGTCACTCTCTTACCAAAAGACCCAGCAGCACTCAGAGACGCCACTAGATGGCACCATCGTTCCACGGCAGCCCGGGGCCTGGGCTCCCTTTTGGCCTCTGGAGGTTCTCTCATCCACTCGCCTTTGGAGCAGGGTTGGGTGGGGTCCCTCTGGGGGTCTCCTCTTCCCCCACCTCACTGCCGATGGCTCCGAGCCTTCTCCTTATTAGAAGACGGTCATAGTGTACCCCAGGACCCTTTGGTAGAAAGACATTGTTGCTGTGTCCTCTGGGGCGGGGCCAGGGAGAGGCGAGGCGGGGGTGGGCTGTCAGTTCCAGGCTCGCCCAGCTCCTCACCGAGGGGCCCTTGCCTTGCTCTTGTCCCAGCCCTCTGTGTCCCCAGGGAAGATGGCCTATCAGGGCAGTACTGGAGGGGGAGTGTGTACGTGGGGGGGGATGCAAAGTCACAGTATATTATTAAATATTTTGATAATGAAATGCCCGTGGTTACCAAGTGGTCACTGGCGGTCACTCCACACCCTGGGGGCTGCCAGGCGAACTCGGCATTTCTGTCTGCCCGTGGGAGGCGCCCGTCAGCTCTAGGGTGGGTGTCTGTTGTCAGCTGTTCCCATGCTTGTCCCTGTCAGGGATCACGGGGGATGTCGGGGCGCCGTCCCGGACCTCAGGGTGGTGTGCTGGGGTGCTCACAAAAGTCGTGCCCCGAGGAGGTGGTCCTGAGGACCCCGACGACCGAGGGTGTGGCCTTGGCGTAATTCCTTCTCTGGTTCAAAACCTTCCGCATCGAGACAGGCTGTACACACGCCAGTGGTGACAGAGCATCTCAGACTGCCTGAGGCTCACTCTGGCTTTGAAAGCAGGAGCCAGCCGGCATGTCTAGGTCCTCAGGCCCCAGGCCAGAGCTGCAATTCAGCTCCAAGAGTAGGTCTTTCAGCCCCAGGTTTGACACTTCCCTGGGGGCCCAGTGGTTAAGAATCCACCTGGCAGCGCAGGGGACATTGGTTCGATCCCTGGTCAGGGCATGAAGATCCCACATGCCACGGAGCACTTACGTCTGTGTGCTGGATCCCGCTGGCCACAGCTGGAGTCCATGCGCCGCAGTGAAGAGCCCACGTGCCACAGCTAAGATGCAACACAGCTGAATAGGCACAAACTGGCCGCCCGTCACTCTCTTACCAAAAGACCCAGCAGCACTCAGAGACGCCACTAGATGGCACCATCGTTCCACGGCAGCCCGGGGCCTGGGCTCCCTTTTGGCCTCTGGAGGTTCTCTCATCCACTCGCCTTTGGAGCAGGGTTGGGTGGGGTCCCTCTGGGGGTCTCCTCTTCCCCCACCTCACTGCCGATGGCTCCGAGCCTTCTCCTTATTAGAAGACGGTCATAGTGTACCTCCCTCGGAGGCTCCCCCCCGTGAACGAGGGGGACAAGTCAGTGTCTAATGCTCTCAGGGCCTTGTCTAGTGGAGACGAGACAGGCGTAGGACAACAGTTGAAACAATCTGAGAAAAAAACACCAGGGCGGGTGACTCTGTTGAGAGACTTTTATATTGTGCTCTTGTCCAGTCCTGAAGGGACAGGGCTGACAGGAGGCTGAGCCCAGTGGCAAAGGAGGAACAAATGGGACTGTCCAGAAGGAAGAACCAACAGGAAGGAAGTTAAAGGGAGCACGCGCGGGGCCCTGACTGTGTTAGCACAGGGACTGGAAAACGCACAGGACGCTCGCTCGGCCGTCACGGGCTGGGTGGGAGGCTGGGGAGATGCTCAGGGTGCGTGGGCGCTTGGACCAGCCTCAGGAATGGGGACTGGGGTGCAGGTGGGAATCTGGAGCCCCCTCCGTCTGAGATCTGCCCCGGCACGCCTGGCTCTTCGGCCCAGGCTCCCTGCTCCCCCGCAGGCCTGGGCACTGTCGTCCCGGAGGCCTGGGACCTGCCTCCTTTCTGGGCCTCGGCACTCACTCGGGGCTGATGCAGGAGCATTACGTTAATTAGTTATTCATTTAATTTAACTTCACATTTGGTCTCAATTAAGCTTAAAGTGTTCTTCCTTATAGATGTTACAATAGCACTTGTAATTAAAAAGCAATAACTCTTTGCATTCCTCCTTAGGAGATCCACTGGGAGGCTGGGCGAGTGAGGAGGTGGGGGATGGGGAGAAGCCAGAAAAGGAGAGCAGCTCTGGGCGGATCCCGGAGGGGGCCCTCGAGCGTGAAGCTGGGGAGGGAATCGGCAGGCCCCCTGAGGACCGGAGAGTGGACCTGCGGCCCAGGGCCAGGCCCTGGGCTGCAGGCGTGGGGTACGGGGCGGAGGGGGCTGGGGGCGGGCGGTCCGCAGAGGGGGCGCACCGGGCTGTAGGTCCTGCGGGGCTGGGGGCGGAATAGTGCCCCCTCCTCCAGCGAGGTCCACATCCTCACTCCAGAGCCACGAGGCGGGGAGGCGATTCTGGATTTTCAGGGGTGGGCCCAGTGTTATCACAGCCTCTCCTTATAAATCCGAGAGGGAAGCAAGCCTGTCAGATGTCAGATGAGATGATGCTGGCTTTTAAAAATAATCAATCTATTTATTTATGATTGGCTGCATTGGGTCTTAGTTGCAACACACGGGACCTTTTTTGCTGTGGCATGTGGGTTTCTCTCTAGGTGTGGCACGCAGGCTGAGCTGTCCCACGGCTCTTAGTTCCCCAACCAGGGATTGAACCCATGTCTCCTGCGTTGGAAGGCAGATTCTTAACCACTGGACCACCACGGAAGTCCCCGATGCTGGCTTTAAAAAATATATATTTTGTAAAGTTTTAACCTTGGGCCTTTACATTGCTACTTGCACGTGGGTCATTAGTTCCCTGACCAGGGATTGAACTTGCATCCTCAGCAGTGAAAGCACTGAGTCCTAACCGCTGAACCACCAGGGACTTCCCAGAAGATGCTCACTCTGAAGATGAAGGCAGGACCAAGAAATACGGGCACCTTCCAGAGGCTGGAAAGTTTGACAAGGAAACCGAATTCTCCCCTGGAGCCTCTGAAAGCTTGATGTTAGCCTCGTGAAGCCCATTTCAGGTCACTGACTACCAAAACTGTAAGATAATCAGTTGGCATTGTTCTAAACTGCTCCTGAAAAAAAAAAACAGAAGTATTAGTCAACTCTTTGTGACCCACATGGATCTGTAGCTCACCAGGCTCCTCTGTCCATGGGATTCTCCAGGCAAGAATACCGGAGCGGGTTGCCATTTCCTTCCCCAGGGGGTCATTCCGACCCAGAGATCAAACCTGTGCCTCCTGCATTGCAGGCAGGTTCGCTACTGTCTGAGCCCCCAGGGGAGCCCTCTCAGCTCCTATGTTTGTGGTCATCGGTTACGGCAGCAATAGGAAAGTGTTCATGTGCCCAGTGTAAAAAGGGGGCAGTATCAATCTGAAGACAGCAAAACCAAAGAAATCCTCAAAGGTTTTTTAAGAAAGAAGTAGAGAGGACGGCCATGGAGCATTTAGGTACCGCACCAGGGCCGTATCAGTGCCGACCCCGAGTCCCCAAGGGCGGGGCCTGGGCTACATGGATGTGTTTTGTATCCACGGTGCCCAACCTTTTCAGCTCCAGGGACCAGTTTTGTGGAAGGCAGTTTTCCCGTGGACCCAGGGGAAAAGGCAGGCTTTTGGGATGGTTCAAGGGCATCACATTTATTGTGCCCTTTATTTCTATTATTATTACCTCAGTTTCACCTCAGATCATCAGGCATTCGATCCGGAGGTTGGGCACACCTGCTTTACAGTAACTAATGTGTGTGAGGAAAGCCGGAAAGATGGACTTCCTCATTCCGCTGTGGTGCTGGGCCCTGGTTTTGATCTCTGCTGTTATGTCTTAGGGCTTCCCTGGTGGCTCAGTGATAAAGAACCTGATCCTAATGCAGGAGATGTGGGTTTGATCCCTGGGTCAAGTAGATCCCCTGGAGAAGGAGAGAGCAACCCACTCCAGTAATTTTGCCTGGGAAATCCCATGGGGAGAGGAGCTTCGTGGGCTACAGTCCCTGGGGTCACAGAGAGTTGGGCACGACTTAGTCACGGAGCACTCGGTCATTTCTTAGGTCCCAGGAAGCTGAGGCGGGAGGGTGTGTGTTGAATGGAGGGGACTTGGAAATATGTTTTTTCCCTTAAGTAAGCAGTAACCAGGGGCTTCCCTGGCGGTCCAGTGGGTGAGAAGTATGCCTCGTAGTGCAGGGGGCACCGGTTCGATCCCTGACCCGGGAAGATCTCACATGCCGCGGAGCACCGGTGTGTCCAATTGCGAGCCGGCATTCTGAAGTGCATGCGCCGGGGGCTGGTGCTCTGCGGCAAGAGAGGCCACTGCAATGGGAGGCCCACACAGGCCAAAGCATGAAGATGGCTGAAAAATAAATAAATGGGGAACCGATAAAAGAGGCCAAAATTTAAAAAAAAATTTTTTTTAAAAGGTAGAAAATAAAGAACAGTAACCAATGTGGTCTGCTAGAAACAGAGATCAAGAAACAACTGAGTGACCTCAAGCCAACCGTCTCACCCCTCTGTGCCCATTTCCCGTCTGTGAAATGGAGGTATTAAGACTGCGTGGAGCTGCTCTAAGGATGACAGTAGTTAATAATTACGGAGCACTTAGGAAAGTGCCTCGTATGTGTTTGCTAAATACAGTAAAAATTGTGATTTCAGCAGGTAAAGGAGACTATTCCTAAGCAAATGGGCTGGAAATAGAGATAAAAGGTTGAGCTCTGTGGACAATAAGATTTCTTCCAATTCTGAGTTTTTGTGTTCCTGTGAAGATAATCAGCACTTCTTCAGATTGATACCCATGCAGTTCCCATTCCTCTGTCTGGAAACTTGCTCCCATGTGATAACAGCCAGATACTTAGAGCTGTGTGCCAGGAAGTCCTGATAAAAAGCCTTTTTTTTTTTTGTCCTAGAAATGCTAATTAGGAATTCTTTAATGAAACTTTGACCTGTTTTGGCTATGCATCAGGGGAATGGTGGGTGTAAGTTGTGACGAAATAATGTCAGCCAATGGAAACAAAAGGAGTTGCGTGAAAGCTAAAACTGATCATTAAACTCTTTCAGAAATGAAATATCAGGATCCCTGTGTCAAGTGAGAGCCTGGCTACTAACTAGCTAAGCAACTTTCTTTTTTTTTTAAAGCTAAGCAACTTTTTAAATCCCAGTGTCTCTCTGCCTGTCTCTCATCTGTGAAATAATTGTGGCAGGTTTCTTTTTAATTTTATTTTATTTTAGACTGCACTGGGTCTTTATTGCTTCTCAAGTGCTTTCTCTAGTTGCGGTGAGTGGGGGGTTTCTCTTTGTTGGGGTGCCCAGGCTTCTCACTTTGATGGCTTCAACAGTTGTGGCTCATGGGATTAGTTGCTCTGGGGCATGTGGGATCTTCCCAGACCAGGGGTTGAACTTGGGTCCCCTCCATTGGCAGTCGGATTCGTTAACCACTGGGCCACCAAGGAAGTCCCCACAGCGGGTTTCTTGACACATGAATACAAACCAAAGCAAAATAAAACCGTTCAACTGCAGCAGCGACAGGATAGAGTTGAATAGAAAAGTTTGTATCTTAGAGAACAGAACAAGAAATGCCTTACTGTATGTGAGAATAACAACCTTTAAAAATGATGTAGGTGCCTTCGTCCCAGGATGGAGCGAGGAAGGCAGCCATGATGCCTCAGAGCCTCATCCTTCCATGGCTTTACTCCACAAGGACCACACTCCACACCCAGGGGGCGCACAGTAAACCCTCAGTGAGCACTGACGCCTGCTGTATGCAGCACGGATGAATGGCAGTGCATTTCCTAGCAACTGAAGGGCGTACGATCACTCTGATGGATTTTCAGATGATCCGATACTGTGCATGTGTAAGGAATGTCAGCTTTACGTTTTATGAGACACAGAACTTGTCAAAAATTACTTAGTGTTCTGCCAGCTTGAGACAGCGCCACCTAGTGGCGTCTCCACTGTGGAGGGTAGTGTCCGGACGGGGGTTTTGTCAGGATATAATTTCAAGAGGGTATGAGAAAACGTGTTTTCTTATATAGAAGCCCTGACTTACTCTCCTCCCACCTCCCAAATGGTGAGATCCCCTGTTTCTCTGCCACAGGATGCCCTCTGGGTAGTACAACCTGTGCTAAGGCTGCTGATCAAGAACGAGTGGGACACTGAGGTGCTCTCTGTTTGTGTGGAAGGGACACCCTCTAGCTCTGTTTCCAGGAAGGCCCTGAGCACAAAGGGGTGCCATATTAGCCACTGATTATTGGGGTTCCCCCATAGAAGTTAGTGAAATTCATTTTATGCCCTTTCAGCCTTCTATTTCTTATCCCAGCCCTGTGGGTTGTGTTTTGTTTTGTTTTGTTTTGAGGTTGGAAATGACGACTTTGCACATAAAGATGTAAAGTGATCCACCGTTCACTTCACCACTTCCGGTACTTGTGGGTTCTGTATAAGGCAGGTCTAGTTAAAATACCCTTTGTACAAAGTATATTTTTGCCCTTAACACACACGTCTGTCATTTACATCTGCGGAGGGGGAATAAAAAAGACTATAGTGTCCTACTGGCATAGAGCATCAGAGTCCTTTTGCCGACTTATTTTCTGGTTCTTAATTTTCATCCAGAAGGTCCTTTAAATAGTTCTTAAGAGACAGGTTGAGGCTTTCAAAGGTGGAGCCTGTCTAGAGACTCCACCCCGACTTGTAATGACAAATTTCACTTGGTCTGGGGTCTTAGGTATCAAGTTATATTTAAGTCTGAGGATAAACATTCCTCATTTGGTTTGGGGAAAGAGATACAAGAGAAAGAGATGAAAATAACCCAATATGGACTCTGTTGTTGTTATTCAGTCACTAAACCGTGTCCAGCTTTCTGCGACCCCTTGGATGGGCACGCCAGACCTCCCTGCCCTTCTCTTTCTCCTGGAGTTTCCTCAGACTCACATCTATTGAGTCTGCGATGCCATCCAACCATCTCATCCTTGGTCGCCCCCTTATGGTAACTAAATGTCAGAACAGAGGCCGCCAGACCTTGGAAGAAAAGCATCTAGAGAGAGAGCAGCAGGACACACAACCAACGTGTCCATAGTCTGCCTCTAATCCCTCCTCAGACCTGAAATATAGAAAGGCTGGATTCAGGAAGCAGTGGCCAGGAGATCGAGGTGAAAGCCAGTCCTTTGGCTGCTGTTGGCTGCTGTTGGCTGCGGCCTCGGAGCAGTGGGAAGTGACACCATGGCTTCTGTGAAGTCCCTGTCGTGACATACAGAGTGCGACATGACCGGCACCTGATATCCAAGTGACCTCCAAGTTATCTCAGGAAATGAGTCGTTTGAACTTTGAGGGCCTTTCTTTACCAAACAATTTGAAATTGAAATGAAGTATTTTACATATTACCAAAAAGGACCGGGCTTCCCTGGTGGTCCAGTGGGTAGAGAGTCCACCTTGCAGTGCAAGGGACACCGGTTCGATCCCTGGCCTGGGAAGACCCCACGTACCACGGAACAGCTGGACCGGTGTGCCCAATTACGAGCCAACACTCTGGAGCGCACGTTCCCAGAGCCGGTGCTTTGCAAGGGGAGAGGCCACTGCAATAGGAGGCCCACACATGCCAAAGAATAAAAGATGGATGAAAATAAGTATAAAAATAAAAGAGGCATTAAAAAAGACCTGATATCAAAATAGGACCAAGTTCTTCCATTCTATTGGACAGCAGAAGTCAAAGTACCACTTTTTCCAAAATTCACTTGCTGATGTCTTGATTGAAAAACCAAAGCAGATCACTGTTGCTATTTCCTTTTCAAAAGAGGCAGAAAACCTGAAGTACAGGTGCTGAGAAGACAGCAATATCCCTCTTAAGCTGGTGAGAATCTCTCCCCAAATTTTACAATCCTGCTTTGGGAAGCCAGGACTCAAGGAATTTGTCTTAGTGGTGAAGAGATGATCCTCTGATCTCAAGGCAGGAAGGCTGTCCACACAAGGCTCTGAACAGCACCTTTCTATTCATCAATGACATCAAAGCGAGGGGGGAAAAAGGGCTTCGTCTTCCCGGAGGTGGCTCAGTAGGACCGCAGTGGTTTGGCATAGACTGGCTCCAGGATGTGATGGATTAGAACCAAGAAGAGGCTTCCAAGAAAGACAGCAGTGAGGAAGGCCAGCAGGACATAACGGCCGATAAACAAGGTATCTACAATCTGGAGAAAGAAACATCAAAAGTCAAATTACTGTTACGTCCAGCCATTGGCTGTGCGCAGCTGGAACCTCTTATGAATGGGCCCAGGTTGTCCATATTTGTCACTTTCAAATAACATCCTGCAAATGAGTAAGGTTTTGGTACCAAATTGAAAGTCGATCCCATACAGAGTGCGACATGACCGGCACCTGATATCCAAGTGACCTCCAAGTTATCTCAGGAAATGAGTCGTTTGAACTTTGAGGGCCTTTCTTTACCAAACAATTTGAAATTGAAATGAAGTATTTTACATATTACCAAAAAGGACCGGGCTTCCCTGGTGGTCCAGTGGGTAGAGAGTCCACCTTGCAGTGCAAGGGACACCGGTTCGATCCCTGGCCTGGGAAGACCCCACGTACCACGGAACAGCTGGACCGGTGTGCCCAATTACGAGCCAACACTCTGGAGCGCACGTTCCCAGAGCCGGTGCTTTGCAAGGGGAGAGGCCACTGCAATAGGAGGCCCACACATGCCAAAGAATAAAAGATGGATGAAAATAAGTATAAAAATAAAAGAGGCATTAAAAAAGACCTGATATCAAAATAGGACCAAGTTCTTCCATTCTATTGGACAGCAGAAGTCAAAGTACCACTTTTTCCAAAATTCACTTGCTGATGTCTTGATTGAAAAACCAAAGCAGATCACTGTTGCTATTTCCTTTTCAAAAGAGGCAGAAAACCTGAAGTACAGGTGCTGAGAAGACAGCAATATCCCTCTTAAGCTGGTGAGAATCTCTCCCCAAATTCTACAATCCTGCTTTGGGAAGCCAGGACTCAAGGAATTTGTCTTAGTGGTGAAGAGATGATCCTCTGATCTCAAGGCAGGAAGGCTGTCCACACAAGGCTCTGAACAGCACCTTTCTATTCATCAATGACATCAAAGCGAGGGGGGGAACAAGGGCTTCGTCTTCCCGGAGGTGGCTCAGTAGGACCGCAGTGGTTTGGCATAGACTGGCTCCAGGATGTGATGGATTAGAACCAAGAAGAGGCTTCCAAGAAAGACAGCAGTGAGGAAGGCCAGCAGGACATAACGGCCGATAAACAAGGTATCTACAATCTGGAGAAAGAAACATCAAAAGTCAAATTACTGTTACGTCCAGCCATTGGCTGTGCGCAGCTGGAACCTCTTATGAATGGGCCCAGGTTGTCCATATTTGTCACTTTCAAATAACATCCTGCAAATGAGTAAGAAAGAACTTTTTCTCAACATGCTGAGCCAGAAATACTAGCTAAAGGGAGGCTTAATGAAGAGACCAAATGTAGGCTCGATGTTGGAGACGCATAAACACTCTGAAGGCGAGTTGTTATTTTCTGTTCTGAACGAGTTATCTGAAAAAGTGAATGAGAAGCTTCTTGCTTGGTCTCAGGAAGGCTTAACTTGTGGCTGCTAATTTTTCATTATGAAGAATTTTAAACATATATAAAACTACAGTCGTATAATTAAACCCCCACATACCCAAGATACAACTCCCACATCACCAACCCATGGCCAACTCAGGAGGCGTCATTTTCCAAATGAAAAGGTGACTCTAAAACTTCCATCAGAAGAGCTCTGAACCCTCACGCTCATAACCCGGCATTCCAAGGGTTGGGGAAAGGGCCATTCACCCGAGGTCTTAAAACCCTAAGAAGAGAGGAAATCTGCCCGGATTCAAACAGCTGGCTGACGGGCAACCGGTCGTCCCTGAGGCCCCAGGGCTGCTGGTCTTTACAGACAGAAGCCTGCATTCATACTGGTGCTACCCGCTAGTCCACTGTTCACCGCCAGAGCTCTGTTTTCCACAGATCCAACGGTGCTGCCTAGGCTTGGGCAGGAAGAAGCAGTTTCATCTACAGACTTACTGGAGCAGGAACACAAACCAAGCGATGGGAGACGTCACAACTTCCAGAGGGTTTCAGAACCCCGTGCCTGAAGAGAACCGACACCTGTGGGGCGATTGCGGTCGACAGAATAATCGACCCACAATGTCCGCATCCGAAGCTCCCCAAAGTCTGCATCTGCTGAACTGAGTGACAAAGGAGGATTCAGGTTGTAGGCGGAGCTGTGGTTGCTGGTCAGTTGATCTTAAAGAGGGCGACTGGCCATTCTCTACCTCTGTGTCTTTATTCCTGCCGTGCAGATAGGTCCATCTGTGCGTTTCTCTAGACAGCAGTGAGGAAGGCCAGCAGGACATAACGGCCGATAAACAAGGTATCTACAATCTGGAGAAAGAAACATCAAAAGTCAAATTACTGTTACGTCCAGCCATTGGCTGTGCGCAGCTGGAACCTCTTATGAATGGGCCCAGGTTGTCCATATTTGTCACTTTCAAATAACATCCTGCAAATGAGTAAGAAAGAACTTTTTCTCAACATGCTGAGCCAGAAATACTAGCTAAAGGGAGGCTTAATGAAGAGACCAAATGTAGGCTCGATGTTGGAGACGCATAAACACTCTGAAGGCGAGTTGTTATTTTCTGTTCTGAACGAGTTATCTGAAAAAGTGAATGAGAAGCTTCTTGCTTGGTCTCAGGAAGGCTTAACTTGTGGCTGCTAATTTTTCATTATGAAGAATTTTAAACATATATAAAACTACAGTCGTATAATTAAACCCCCACATACCCAAGATACAACTCCCACATCACCAACCCATGGCCAACTCAGGAGGCGTCATTTTCCAAATGAAAAGGTGACTCTAAAACTTCCATCAGAAGAGCTCTGAACCCTCACGCTCATAACCCGGCATTCCAAGGGTTGGGGAAAGGGCCATTCACCCGAGGTCTTAAAACCCTAAGAAGAGAGGAAATCTGCCCGGATTCAAACAGCTGGCTGACGGGCAACCGGTCGTCCCTGAGGCCCCAGGGCTGCTGGTCTTTACAGACAGAAGCCTGCATTCATACTGGTGCTACCCGCTAGTCCACTGTTCACCGCCAGAGCTCTGTTTTCCACAGATCCAACGGTGCTGCCTAGGCTTGGGCAGGAAGAAGCAGTTTCATCTACAGACTTACTGGAGCAGGAACACAAACCAAGCGATGGGAGACGTCACAACTTCCAGAGGGTTTCAGAACCCCGTGCCTGAAGAGAACCGACACCTGTGGGGCGATTGCGGTCGACAGAATAATCGACCCACAATGTCCGCATCCGAAGCTCCCCAAAGTCTGCATCTGCTGAACTGAGTGACAAAGGAGGATTCAGGTTGTAGGCGGAGCTGTGGTTGCTGGTCAGTTGATCTTAAAGAGGGCGACTGGCCATTCTCTACCTCTGTGTCTTTATTCCTGCCGTGCAGATAGGTCCATCTGTGCCGTTTCTCTAGATTCCATGTATGTGTTAATATATGACATTTGTTCTTCTCTTTCTGACTTACTTCACTTTGTATGACTGACTCCGGGTCCATCCATGTCTCAACAAATGACCCAATTTTGTTTTTCTTCAGGTCTGAGTAATGTTCCATTTTGTATAGGTACTTGGGGGAGGTGGAAGGGAGGACAAACTGGGAGATTGGGATCGACGTAGATCCACTACCAAGCGTAAAGCAGACAGCTAATGGGGAGTTTCTGTAGAGCACGGGGAGCTCGGCTCGGTGCTCTGTGATGAGCTTGCGGACTGAGGGGCTGGGAGGGAGGTCCAGGAGGGAGGGCATGTGTGTACACACAGAGCTGATTCGCTTCACCGCACAGCAGACACTAACACAACGCTGTAAAGTAATTATATTCCAATGAAGAAGAACTAGGGAGGCTGACGGGAACCGTCCAATACAGGTGGCCCTGTGTCGTCCCAAGGCTCCTCAGAGGAGGCAGAGGGAGGCCGGAGAGAGGGACAGAGAGACAGACGGGAGGATGGAGGAGAGCCAGAGAGACCTCCCTTTGCTGGCGCTGAAGATGGAGTGACGGGGCCATGAGCCCAAGGCGGACCTCTGGGGGCAGGAGAGGCAAGGAAACCTTCCTCCCCAGAACCTCCAGGAAGGGAGACGGCTCTGCCAGCCCCCTGGTTTTGGCTGGTGAGGCTGGTCTGGGGTGCTCACCTCCGGAACCATAAGACAGGACGTGTGTGTTGCTGGCCGCTGATTCTCGGTCATTTGTTACAGCAGTGGTGGGCAACCCATACGGCGGCGACGCACAGAGAATCTGCCAAGTCCGAGCTCAGCTGCGATCGCTGAGACCCAAAGACACTGCCGAGGAGAGGGCTGCCCAGAGATTGCCCCACGGCCACCTTACAACAAAGGTCGGCTGGATGAAACAACTCTGACACGGCTCTGACCTTGGCTCCATGACTGAACAGGTCTCTCGCGGGCTGCCTGTTTGCCCGT
Source organism: Tragulus kanchil (assembly GCA_022376925.1). NCBI lineage: Eukaryota > Metazoa > Chordata > Mammalia > Artiodactyla > Tragulidae > Tragulus > Tragulus kanchil. The sequence continues at coordinate 154,340,061 of JAIOJX010000006.1, forward strand.
TCGACATGGTTCACTTTTTAATTAGCCAATTAGCCGGCCTTGGGTGCCGAAGGCCCAGGCCATGTATTATTGATACCGTATTGAGCCAGGCGGCTGCAAGGGATGGAGCCTCCAGACCTGAAAATGAGAACTCCAATCTCTGCCGGCCGCGCTGACGCACAGGTTTTGCTCAAAACCCGTTCTGCTCTCCTGGGTCTGAAACTCACATGGCGGAGGAAAGAGGGATTGATTTCGAAACGTATTTGCTCTGTGCCCTTCTTCCGACATTCACATCCGCAGTGATTCAGAAATACCCAGACTTCATCGCTTTTCCCACTTAAGATGGGAAAAACTGTCACGGTCCTGACATGGTCAGCGTGGTGGTCAGGTGCTGCCCAAAAAAAGAAAAACCCAGTGTGTATGAAAATACTTCCTTAATTTTGTGTGGTTAAGTATATCTCCTTGGGAATTTTCAGAATGAATTTCCTCTCTTTTGCCATGGTCAGCCCTAGACTGTACTAGCGATGGGTGCTGAGTTTAGTTCGGAAGTTCTATAGTTTCGTGTACTGCGGTCTGGTGTCCAAATAGTTGCCTCAAAACTCCCTGTGACGGCCCCTGATATTCGGCTGAGTCCCCAGTGTGAAAGTTCTGAAGACAGACCGTAGCTTGAATCCCTGCTTGGCCTCTTCCTGTATACATTTGACCTTGGGCAAGTGACTCTGACCGCTCCCAGGCTCAGGTTGTCCTGAGGATTGAATTAGAGCATGTAAATCACATGCTTAACACAGGACCTCACACACAGAGCTACCTGAAACAGTGTTTGCTATTATCGCCATTACATCTTCCTTTTTTAGATTTTGTGTGTGTGTGTGTGTGTGTGTGTGATGTGGACCGTTTTAAAGTTTTCATTGAATTTGTTACAACACTGTTTCCATTTTGATTTTTTGGGCTTGAGGCATGTGGGATCTCAGGTCCCTGACCAGGGACTGAACTCATACCCCCTCACTGGGAGGTGAAGTCTTAACCACTGGACCTCCAGGGAGTCCACCACTACCTCTTCAAAAATTAAAACAGGGCACAGCGCAAAGAAGCTGACGGGAGGGACAACGGGCCACAGGATGTCACGTGGAGGGATCTGAGGCGTGAAGCCAGGGCCCCAGTCGGGAATGAGCCGGGACAGGCGGAGCCTGTGAGAGGCCTTGCAACCCCACTTAGGCAGGCGGGTGCTGACAGATGCGCCGCTGGAAGGGAGGACCTATTGCCACACTGTCCACTCTCCATTAGCGCCCGAGGGCACTGCCTAGGTGTCGTCTGGGATCGGGGTTCCTGAGCCAAGGGGACCAAGAATGGGGCTCTCACGGGACAGGCTGCTCGAGTCGGTCTGCTCGGCGGGTCCCTGCAGCGTGAGGTGGTTTCCTGGCACGCCGCCTGCTCAGGAGCCAAATCCAGGCAAACAGCTGCCCGGACGTGCTGCGGTGGGCGTGGGAAGAAGTGGGACGGGGTTAAAACCCACCGGGGCAGCCCGCCCTCCACCCTGGTTCCCCATCTCCTTGGGAATTTTCAGAATGAATTTCCTTCTTTTGCCATGGTCAGCCCTAGACTGTACTAGCGATGGGTGCTGAGTTTAGTTCGGAAGTTCTATAGTTTCGTGTACTGCGGTCTGGTGTCCAAATAGTTGCCTCAAAACTCCCTGTGAGCCCCTGATATTCGGCTGAGTCCCCAGTGTGAAAGTTCTGAAGACAGACCGTAGCTTGAATCCCTGCTTGGCCTCTTCCTGTATACATTTGACCTTGGGCAAGTGACTCTGACCGCTCCCAGGCTCAGGTTGTCCTGAGGATTGAATTAGAGCATGTAAATCACATGCTTAACACAGGACCTCACACACAGAGCTACCTGAAACAGTGTTTGCTATTATCGCCATTACATCTTCCTTTTTTAGATTTTGTGTGTGTGTGTGTGTGTGTGATGTGGACCGTTTTAAAGTTTTCATTGAATTTGTTACAACACTGTTTCCATTTTGATTTTTTGGGCTTGAGGCATGTGGGATCTCAGGTCCCTGACCAGGGACTGAACTCATACCCCCTCACTGGGAGGTGAAGTCTTAACCACTGGACCTCCAGGGAGTCCACCACTACCTCTTCAAAAATTAAAACAGGGCACAGCGCAAAGAAGCTGACGGGAGGGACAACGGGCCACAGGATGTCACGTGGAGGGATCTGAGGCGTGAAGCCAGGGCCCCAGTCGGGAATGAGCCGGGACAGGCGGAGCCTGTGAGAGGCCTTGCAACCCCACTTAGGCAGGCGGGTGCTGACAGATGCGCCGCTGGAAGGGAGGACCTATTGCCACACTGTCCACTCTCCATTAGCGCCCGAGGGCACTGCCTAGGTGTCGTCTGGGATCGGGGTTCCTGAGCCAAGGGGACCAAGAATGGGGGCTCTCACGGGACAGGCTGCTCCAGACCGTCTGCTCGGCGGGTCCCTGCAGCGTGAGGTGGTTTCCTGGCACGCCGCCTGCTCAGGAGCCAAATCCAGGCAAACAGCTGCCCGGACGTGCTGCCGGTGGGCGTGGGAAGAAGTGGGACGGGGGTTAAAACCCACCCGGGGCAGCCCCGCCCTCCACCCTGGCTTTAACTAATTCTAATTTTTCAAACACACTTCAACCCTCTGGCGTCAGGGACCGTGCAGGGCAGGGCGGAGGTCTCGACCAGGAGAAGAAGTCACACCGCTGAGAAGGCAAAACGAAACCAGGGCTTTACCTTCAGCTCGGCTGCCGGCGCTGGGACGTCGCTGGCTCGAGGGAAGAGCAACAGAACCGCCGTGGCGCTCAGAGCCCCCAGGAACACGAACACGGCGGAGAAGCTGCGGCCCAGAGACAGGGGGTAAAGCACCGCTCCGCGCCCCTCTAATCCGTCAGGCCGGGCCTGGCTTTCCCCGGGCCCGCATCCTGTCTCAGTCCACGCACACGCCCGCTGTGCTGCCCCCCGCGCCAAGCGAATTTGGAAATGCTGTCTCCTTCCTATCAAAGCCCTTCTTCCCAGACAGGCACCAGTGGGATGCGTTCCTGTTTATTCCTGGGAATTCCAAATTCCTAATAAATGGGAATTGGTAGTTTTTTAAAATTTATTTTTAACGGGAAGGTAATTGCTCTACAATATAGTCTCGGTTTCTGGCACACGGCACCATGGATTAGCTACCTGTATACATGTATCCCCTCTCTCGAGCCTCCCTCCCACCCCTCTAGGGTTATATAGCAGCTTCGCGCTGCCTGTCTGTTTTACACAAGATAGTGTATATCTGTCAGTCCTACTGTCTCAGGATTTGGTAGTTTTCATTTGGACCTCTGCGTGGTCAGAGGAGGAGGAGGAGGAGGAGGAGGAAAACCTGGAGGGGCCCCTCCCCGGCCCCCCACTGCTGCGTGTTAAGTCAGAAAACGTCAGTGAATGATGTAACTCATTTCACACCTACACGGTCTGGCCAGTGAGTGTGACCCCACAAGGCCCTTAGAGTCAGTGTATGGCTGGATTCTTTCTCAAGATGGCCAGCTCGCGCCATCTTACGGCCCTCAGCTTCCTGGGGCCCCGGTCTGGAGCCTCGTGGGACAGACCCGGCACCTGCCGTGGATCTCCACAATGAAGACACAGGCACGTGTGTGACCCCAAAACACTCGAGTGGCAGCGAAAGCAGATTCTCTTTTCATCTCCTGTGTCCTCATCTCTACGCTCAGAGCTGACACACAGCCCCTCACTACTCCTGCCTCCCGCCTGTTTCTGAGTACAAATCACGCAGTCAGTGCTTATGATAAGAGGTTAAAATGCAACTCCTTCAAACTGCCAGTAACGACAACAGTGAGCTTCTGAATTCTAAATGTTTCATGAGCGTCAGCGATTTCACGTCTAATTGCTTTTACCTAGGACTCCCAGCTGGAGAGAAGGCTTACCTGGCTATCCCCGAGGCCCTGGACAGCAGGACACACAGCAGCAGCGCCGACACCCAGAGCAGCGCGAGGATGAACACGCCGGCCCCCACGCCGAGCACCGTGCCCGCCATGCAGGGGGCGCCGCTGAGCACCGGGCACGGTGCGGCGAGCTGGCCCCGGAGCTGTGGGTACTGGCGGGCTTCCTAGGGGCAGTAAGACACAGAAAGTGTGAATTCAGGCGAATTTTGGATGATTGTTTTGTGAGGAGGACTCATCCACACAGGTCTTTGGAACGGAGTCCCTTAATAGGAATTAGAAATTTAGAACCCAAATCTTCCTTTGCAGTGAGGACTGAGAAGCAGACGTTGGCTCCACGTGGATCTTTTCAAATTCAGTATCTGAGTTTGCTTTCCCACAACACACAAGCTGGACTCTCGCTTGATACAAAACCCCAACCGAGGACTGTAAAAGGCACCAGGACCCGAGAGCCGTGGGGCCCATGAGAAGCCGGAGCGCTCGGGCCAAGGCTGCCGTGTGAACTGGGACTCTGTACACTATCACGAGACGACTTTGCTGGACTTAGGAAGAAACTGGACTTACGAACACGCTCTCGGGACGGAGCTCACTTGTACGTGGACGACTCACTGCATTTCCTTCAGAGCACACATCACAAACTGCAGTTCACACTCTGAGCGATGGTTCCCAGGTTATGTCCAGTCTCTCCAGCTAGAGCAGGAAACGCCAGGAGGGCAGAGCCTCGTGGGACAGACCCGGCACCTGCCGTGGATCTCCACAATGAAGACACAGGCACGTGTGTGACCCCAAAACACTCGAGTGGCAGCGAAAGCAGATTCTCTTTTCATCTCCTGTGTCCTCATCTCTACGCTCAGAGCTGACACACAGCCCCTCACTACTCCTGCCTCCCGCCTGTTTCTGAGTACAAATCACGCAGTCAGTGCTTATGATAAGAGGTTAAAATGCAACTCCTTCAAACTGCCAGTAACGACAACAGTGAGCTTCTGAATTCTAAATGTTTCATGAGCGTCAGCGATTTCACGTCTAATTGCTTTTACCTAGGACTCCCAGCTGGAGAGAAGGCTTACCTGGCTATCCCCGAGGCCCTGGACAGCAGGACACACAGCAGCAGCGCCGACACCCAGAGCAGCGCGAGGATGAACACGCCGGCCCCCACGCCGAGCACCGTGCCCGCCATGCAGGGGGCGCCGCTGAGCACCGGGCACGGTGCGGCGAGCTGGCCCCGGAGCTGTGGGTACTGGCGGGCTTCCTAGGGGCAGTAAGACACAGAAAGTGTGAATTCAGGCGAATTTTGGATGATTGTTTTGTGAGGAGGACTCATCCACACAGGTCTTTGGAACGGAGTCCCTTAATAGGAATTAGAAATTTAGAACCCAAATCTTCCTTTGCAGTGAGGACTGAGAAGCAGACGTTGGCTCCACGTGGATCTTTTCAAATTCAGTATCTGAGTTTGCTTTCCCACAACACACAAGCTGGACTCTCGCTTGATACAAAACCCCAACCGAGGACTGTAAAAGGCACCAGGACCCGAGAGCCGTGGGGCCCATGAGAAGCCGGAGCGCTCGGGCCAAGGCTGCCGTGTGAACTGGGACTCTGTACACTATCACGAGACGACTTTGCTGGACTTAGGAAGAAACTGGACTTACGAACACGCTCTCGGGACGGAGCTCACTTGTACGTGGACGACTCACTGCATTTCCTTCAGAGCACACATCACAAACTGCAGTTCACACTCTGAGCGATGGTTCCCAGGTTATGTCCAGTCTCTCCAGCTAGAGCAGGAAACGCCAGGAGGGCAGAGACTTTGTCTCGTGGTCACTACAGTCTCCCCAGTGCTTTCCACAGAGATGATAAGCAATAGATATTTGTTGGATGAATAAATGAAGCGCGCTGACAAGCCCACGAAAGTCCAGTGAAAGAGTGTTGGGATCATACCTAATTTTAGCGGAAGATGACTCTAGCTTCTGACCCATATGCTGGGCAGAGCTGACAAGGAAGTACCTCACACGATAGCAAACGCCTAGAAAGGCTTAATAAGATGAAACGAAGAGAATTTAATACACAGTGGACCGTGAAAGCAATAAAGGGAAATCCTTAAGTGCTATAAACAGAAATGTAAGCAGGAGCTGAGCCCAACGGCCGCCAAGGATTCTGGAACCAGGGGCAAACCTTAGGTGGGGTCCTCTCCCGGACAGGTGAGGCCTCAGCCCCATGATACAAAGAACGAGAAATGAGAAAACGAGAAATGAGAACAAGGCACAAAAATGGGCTCTGAAAGGGCTCACCTGTCTTTGAAATAGGGACTAAGAATTTTGGTGCTGATGTGGTTGGAAGGAAGCCAGCCACATACCTGAGGCCATGGATGAAAGAAAGAATAAGCCAGGAGAAATCTCATCCCAATCCTTCATCACACGCAGGAGAGGGGTTCAGATCCCGCTACCAGTGAGGGGTGGGGATTCCAAGGAGTAAGACTAACATGTAACCTAGACTAATAGTGAGAAGCCCATGGGATCACAGCAAGGACAAACAGAAACCTCTCTGGAGGGAGGTCAGCACACAACACTCCCCCTGGCATCAGAGTAAAATAGAGAAGATTTCAGACATACAAGGACCAGCATGCAGTTCACCCCCATGGGTAAACTTCAAGAAGGAAATGAACTAAGAATGAAGATGTGAGAAAATATTGGGAAATACTAACAGTCAGGACTTCTGCAATGATAAAGACTAAATTTTTTTTGACTTAAAAACAAGGAAGAACTAAAATATGCATCGACAGTTAAATGGAAGGTGAGAAATGGCACCTCAAAGTTAAGTCATTCCATGGTTATTATTTTGCTCTGAGGAGAGTTAATATAGTTAATAGAGTTAATTTTACCTGTGAGCTTTGTTAAGCTAATTATGCATGTTAAAAAACACATAGGTAGACACCAAATAATAGAAATAGGATGAGTAACTTCCATTCTAGGGGAATGAGAAAAATAAAGGCAGAAAGCAGAAGGCAGGAGTGGAGGAAGACAAAGGAAAATACAAAATAAGACTGTAAAAATAAACCCCAATATAATAGTAGTCATACTATATAAGCAGACTATATTCAACTATTAAAAGAGATTCTTACATTTGGATTTTAAAAAACCAGCTCTTTATATAAGCTGTACAGAAAGCATAATGAAGAGAGGCTGAAAATACAGACTGAAGAGAGATGCAAAGCAAACAGAAAACACAAAGATGGGGAGGAGAGGAAAGGGAAATTGTTTGATGGATTTAGAGTGTCAGTTCTGCAAGATGAAAAAGGCTCAGAGATCTGTTGTATAACGATGTAGATATATTTATCACTACTGAACTGAGCAACTAAAATGATTAAATTTTAGGTTTGTGTTTTTTAACCACAATTAAGAAGAACAAAGCAAAACGAAATACAGTCTGGTGAAGCAATCCTAGTATCAAGCAAAATGGAACGTAAAGCTTAAAAAACTTAATAATCAGTTAGTCATAAAAGGAGTCATTTTAACAAACGGATACAACTTAAAACGTATAAAGATGAAATTGATAGAATCACCACAATAAATGGAAAACCCCACAGATTTCATCTGAGATTTTAGATCTCTCTCAGAAACTGATAGATCAAGCAGTTAAGAATAAACACTGCGGGCTTCCCCTGGTGGTCCAGTGGGTAAGGACACCGCCTTGCAGTGCAAGAGGCACCGGTTCGATCTCTGGCCTGGGAAGATCCCACGTGCCGCGGAGCTGCTGGACCAATGTGTCCAATCACCGAGCCGGAGCTCTGGAGCGCATGCGCCCAGAGCGGGTGCTCTGCGACAACAGAGGCCACCGCGATGGGAGGCCCACAGGAGCCAAAGAACAAAGACGGATGAAAACAGAGAAATGAAAGACCAATAGAAGTGGCCCACCCGTCCCCCTCACTCCCCACCCCACCTCCCAAAAGATAAATTAAAATAAAGAAAGAAAGAATAAACACTGGGCAGAAGATATACAAGTGGCCAAAAAAATAGGCGAAAAGGTGCTCCACTTCATCAGTCATCAGGATATTGCAAATGGAAATCAAAATGCACCACCTCTAGACACCTAAACTGAAAATGATGAACAACAACGAGTGCTGACAAAGATGTGGAGCAATTGGATCCTGTGTACTCGCTGGTGCGAGTGTAGATTGTTACCAGCCCTTTGGAGACTCTTTGGCTATGTCTAATAGAGCGGAGTATTTGTGAAGCCTAGACCCAGCTCTTCTCTTCCTGCATGTGTCCCCAGTAGACACGTCATAGGTTCACTAAAAGGTGTACGAAAGCTCCCCAGAAGATGTACGGAATTTTACTGCAGACCAGTTGGAAATAGCTAAACTGAGATGACCTAAATATACATCAGTTGAATATTGTTTGATGGATTTAGAGTGTCAGTTCTGCAAGATGAAAAAGGCTCAGAGATCTGTTGTATAACGATGTAGATATATTTATCACTACTGAACTGAGCAACTAAAATGATTAAATTTTAGGTTTGTGTTTTTTAACCACAATTAAGAAGAACAAAGCAAAACGAAATACAGTCTGGTGAAGCAATCCTAGTATCAAGCAAAATGGAACGTAAAGCTTAAAAAACTTAATAATCAGTTAGTCATAAAAGGAGTCATTTTAACAAACGGATACAACTTAAAACGTATAAAGATGAAATTGATAGAATCACCACAATAAATGGAAAACCCCACAGATTTCATCTGAGATTTTAGATCTCTCTCAGAAACTGATAGATCAAGCAGTTAAGAATAAACACTGCGGGCTTCCCCTGGTGGTCCAGTGGGTAAGGACACCGCCTTGCAGTGCAAGAGGCACCGGTTCGATCTCTGGCCTGGGAAGATCCCACGTGCCGCGGAGCTGCTGGACCAATGTGTCCAATCACCGAGCCGGAGCTCTGGAGCGCATGCGCCCAGAGCGGGTGCTCTGCGACAACAGAGGCCACCGCGATGGGAGGCCCACAGGAGCCAAAGAACAAAGACGGATGAAAACAGAGAAATGAAAGACCAATAGAAGTGGCCCACCCGTCCCCCTCACTCCCCACCCCACCTCCCAAAAGATAAATTAAAATAAAGAAAGAAAGAATAAACACTGGGCAGAAGATATACAAGTGGCCAAAAAAATAGGCGAAAAGGTGCTCCACTTCATCAGTCATCAGGATATTGCAAATGGAAATCAAAATGCACCACCTCTAGACACCTAAACTGAAAATGATGAACAACAACGAGTGCTGACAAAGATGTGGAGCAATTGGATCCTGTGTACTCGCTGGTGCGAGTGTAGATTGTTACCAGCCCTTTGGAGACTCTTTGGCTATGTCTAATAGAGCGGAGTATTTGTGAAGCCTAGACCCAGCTCTTCTCTTCCTGCATGTGTCCCCAGTAGACACGTCATAGGTTCACTAAAAGGTGTACGAAAGCTCCCCAGAAGATGTACGGAAGTTTACTGCAGACCAGTTGGAAATAGCTAAAAACTGAGATGACCTAAATATACATCAGTTGAATAGATGAGGTGTGGTACTATACATGCAATTTTTTCATTCATACAACGGAATAGTAGGAAGAAGCAAGAATGAACAGACTGCCTCTATATGCAGCAATGTGAGTGAATTTGACAAATACTGAGTACAAAATGCTAGAGGTCAAAGAGTTGATACTGTATAACATCATATATACAATGTTCAGAAACAGGTCATACTAATTAGGGGGTGAGCAGTCAGGAGTGCTGTGCTGTAAAAAGTAGTGACAAAAGAGGGTTCTGGGTGCTTATGAAATTTTGTTTATTTGGGTATTGGTTATGCATCTTTGTTAATTCTGTTAAATTGTATCTAGCGGTACACTTCTTCTTTGCATATTTTTCATTATGTGTCTTACTTTTGTGTCACTATGTGTCTTATTATGTGTCTTACTTTCATTTTCTCAAAAAAGTTTGCTTCAAAGAAAAGGCTGAAGAGACATACCAAACAAATGTAATATATGGGCCTTGCTTGCTTCCTGACTCAAACCAGCTATACAAAATCTTTTATGAGATGACTGGGGACATATGAACAGTATCTGGGTATTTAATGATATTAAGGAATTGATGTTTAAAGTGAAAATACTATCTTTTTAATATGATGCAGTGGTTATATTTTTGTGTGCTTAATTTCTCAGTCGTCTCTGACTCTTAGCTACTCTTTGGACTGTAGCCTGCCAGGTTCTTTTGTCGACAGAATTCCTCAGGCAAGAATGCTGGAGTGGGTTGCCATTTCCTTTTCCAGGGGATTTTCCCTATGCAGGGATCGAACTTGCATCTCCTGTGTCTCCTGTATTGGCAGGTGGATTCTTTACCACTGAGCAACCTGGGAAGCACCTATATTGTTAAAAGATTGTTTCTAATACACAGATACACACCCACCCAACACAGATAACAGATGATGTCTAGCAACATTGTAACTATCTGGGGCAGAGGTGAAGAAGGGGGTCCATAGAAGACAAGGCTGGTCATGAGTCCACTGTTGAAGCTGGGGTAGTGAATATATGAATTTTCCTATACTATTTTCTCTACTTCTGAATATATTTGAAACTTTAGCAATAGAAAGATGTGTGTATGAATAAGTATATATATGTACAACTAGGAATGAATCCAACAAAAGATGTGAAGATTTTTATAGCAAAAAGTATAAAACTTTCTTCAAAGATATATATATGTGTGTGTGTATATTTTTAAAGGCCTGAATAGAGAAATAACCCATGTTCCTGAATAGATGAAACAGTTTAATACCGAAAGAACCCAATTTTCCTGAATCTATCAGTTCAGTGCAATGCTAACCAAAACCTCAAAATAGTTTTTTGTGAAACTTGAAAACTGATTCTAAATTCACATGCAAGAGCAAACGCCCAAGAATAGCGAAAACAATTTTGAGAACTGGAATGGAAACTTGCCTTTCGTGTTACCAACTGCCGCAAGACACATGATAGAATCAAGGTAATTAAAACAGTGTGATCGCGGCAGAGACACACATGGGCCAGCAGCACAGCACAGCACAGCACAGCACAGTGCCCAGAAGCAGAGCCATGCGTTTAGGAGCACTCTGCCCAGGACAGAGGTGGCCTGTGTTCCGTGGGTCGAGGATTTCACAGACAGTGCTGGGGTAAGTCACGATCCAATCAGAAAATCCTAAAACCAGATCTCTGCCTTAAATCATAGGCAGAAACCACTTCTAAATGGAAAGTCATTCGTAATAAAACAGCATATGTTTAAATATACAAATGTGCAGCCAGACTACACTAGAATACGTAATGAAGGACTGCAATCAGATGCTCGCACCTAAACTTAGAATCGGCATGAGCGCAGAAACTACACACGCAGGCCGATGCAGGTGTGCCGCGTGGCAACTCAAATACCACAGGCTGGGCTGCCTCCAGTCGCAGGTTCTCTAGCGTGATGAACGGCTCTTGTTAAAGCTCCAAACCACACATAAGTATAATTTCCCCTTGATTTACATTAGAGTTGCATTCCTGGAAATTTTACTATATTCAACTGTGCCAAAAGATATATTATGCTTATACAAAAAGATGGAGTTAGGTTCTAGGCTCGTGTTATAAATGTGTATCCTGTGAGATACTCAGGATGTGTAGGATGAAGGACAGTTCCTCATGGCGAGGGCTGTCCCCTATATCACAGGACTTCCGGCTCTCTTCCTGTCCTGCTCGCTCCATCCCACGAGTGCCTCCAAAAGCCCTAGTAATAGCCAAAGGTGTCTTCACGAATTGCAAGATGATCAAAGAGGTCATACCATCACCTTAAAGAACCACAGTCCTAGAGAAACTCTGGTTAGAGAGACATGTACCAGGATGTGCATAAGAGCAAAACCTCTGAGAAAATCTACATGTTCATCAGTAAGGAAATGGGTATTAGATACTCACAACGAATACTTAAAATGACAGAACTTGAGCTAGTTGTATGGATATGAATGCATCTATTGGGTTGGCCCAGAAGTTCGTTCCATGACATCTTACAGAAAAATCCAAACAATCTTTTTGGCCAATCCAATAAAAGAAAACAATATTGAGTCTAAAAGCAAGTTGAAGAGTGAAGCCCACAGTTCTAGACTATTTGAACCTTTAAAATTAAAAAAATGCCTACACTGTTTTGTATTTATGAGATATGCATATACAGTAAACATAAACACATGGGCAAAAATGGTGCAGAACAGCTTCAGGACTGTCTGCCTCTGTGGAGGGAGGCAAGAAGAAAGAATGGGGCCAGGAAAGAGAACAAAGGGGTCCAAACTACATCTGTGAAGATTTATTTCTTGAAAATAAAAGACTTAAGCAGATAAGCCAAAAAGTTAATGTTTATTAATCTAGTTGATTGGCCCTAGGTATTTGTTATAATTCCCAGGCTAATAATCACTATTTTTGAAACTTTTGAGATAAATATCAATTTTTAAAAAGGTAATTGGTAGCCAGGTACATATGGATTTAGATCAGACTGGTGACCAATTAGTAGACTTTTTGAAACTCTCCAGGTAAGAAATGAGGCGAGTCTGGGCTGAGTCTTAGCTGTGGAAATGGGGGGGGGCTTACGCAGGTGGCAGTAGGGGTGACTCAGGTTTCCCGCTTGGTTGACTGAGCTGAGGGTCCTCCCCTTAGCAAGATAACTGGTTAAGTTTAATTGCTGCTGTTTCAGATATTACACAAAGTACCCGTAAGACTTGTACCAACTCTAACACCTAGAATACAGGGCAAATGGTATCATGAGAAATGTTAGTCTTAACCCCATAGAAACTTGAAAGTTCACGAGTCGCTGGGTTCCGTACATGGTATGGCTTTAAAGCATTGAGATGAATATCCTTGAGCTCTTGTAAGAATGAAGTTTGTCACCTTATAACCAAACGATACATTTTCCTTACTAAGCATGTAAAGGAAGGGCTGGATAAGGTATAAAGTGCTCTTGTGGCGAAGGAGTAAACACCTAGTCATTTTGTCTTGTTAATTCCACATGGGCCTAACGTGTGATTTTTTCCTTCATTGGAATAGCTAAATTATTGAGGCAAGCTTGATAAAATAAGAAGAAGAAGGAGAAGAACTCTCCAGGAAGACTACCTGAGTAAGTTACCAGTTCCTCCTCCAAGCAACCTTCCCAACTCAGGAACCAAACTTGCATCTCCTGCATCTTTTGCATTGGCAGGTGGATTCTTTACTGCTGTGCCATCTAGAAAGACTTCTATTTAATATACAAGGCTTTTTCAAACCTATTTTGAGAACTGAGCTTCCCTGCTGACTCATGATAATGAGTCTGCCTACAAATGCAGGAGATCTGGATCAATCCCTGGGTGGGGAAGACCTGGAGAAGGGAATGGTTACCCACTCCAGTATTCTTGCCTGGAGAATCTCATTGACTTTGGAGCCTGGGGAGCTATAGTCCATGGGGTCACAAAGAGTTAGACATGACTTAGCAACTGAGCATACGGGCACTATGGAAGACAGTGTGGAGATTCCTCCAAAAGCTAAAACTAAATCTCACTTCTGAGTGCTTATCCAAAGAACATGAAAACACTAATTTGAAAAGATACATGCAACGCTATGTTTATCACAGCATTATTTATAATATCTAAAATATGGAAACAACCTCAGTGTCTATCAACAAAGGGATAAAGAAGTTGTGTGTGTGTGTGTGTATGTGTATAAAGTAAGAGACAGTCCCTCAGTTGTGTCCAACTCTTTGCGACCCCATGGATTGTAGCTCTCCAGGATCCCCTGTCCATGGGATTCTCCAGGCAAGAATACTAGACTGGGTAGTCATTCCCTTTTCCAGGGGATCTTCCCAACCCAGGAATTGAACCTGAGTCTCCTGCCTTGCAGGCAGATTCTTTACTCTTTGAGCCACCAATGTATATACATATGTAAAGTGGAATACTACTGAACCACTGAAAAAGATGAAATCTTGCCTTGCCAACATGCACGGACGGCCCTTGAGGGTATTATGCTAAGAGAAATAAATCAAATGGAGGTAGACACACATCGCATGATTTCACACATACTAGGAGTAAACAAACAAACAAAATGAACAAAGCCAACCAAACAACAGAAATCTAGAGAACAGAGCAGTGGTTATCAGAGGAGAGAGTGGAGGAGAGAACAAAATGGAGAAAGGAGATCAACCCTACAGTGAAGGATGGAAACTTAACTTTTGGCGGTGAGCATATAGCATATAGAGGTGAAACTACAATGTTGGACATAAGAAACATCCAATGTTGCAAACCAATGCTACCTTAGTAAAAAATAAAACTTAAAGAAAGAAAAACGAAAAGTGAGGAATACAGGAGAGAACTGCTCTGCCAAAGGATTCATTTTCCTTCACAGCCGTTTCAAACCTTCAAAAATATTTGGGGGTCGGAGGGGGTGAACTTTCACACTTTTTTCTACTTTAAACACTTCAACATGGCTTGTAATGGTAAAACATTAGCCTCTATTCTTGTAATAAAACAGAATGCAAATCTGGGAAAAATCAGTTGCCACACTACCCAAACGCCAGCGATGTGGCATCATCTCTCCACGCGCGGATAGCAAAGGAAGCTCAGTGGATCCGGATGCCATCCTGCCACTCTTTTTCCAGTGTGCTGTTGTGATCTGAAAGTGCGCACCGACCGCCTGTCCGTTGTTCACACCACCCGGGGCCTCCAGCAGGCTGGGGAGTGAACACTTTCCCCGCCCTGCCTCTGATTCAAACTGGTAACGGGAAAACAGTGCCCTCAGGTCTCATCTTCAGAATGTTCGCCTGACTTCCTCCCAGTGGCTGGGAGAGAGATGAAGGTTTCGATCACAACGTATTTCTGACACTGCACTTTCTTAGGAGCACGTAAACTAAAACACTTTTTCCTTTTCGGCTCCTACTTCAGCATCTACTGGCCTCCAGACCTCGGGTCCAGATCGATCGTCGGTGATGGTAGTCTTGAGAACTCCCTGCACCGCCATCGTCCCCATGCCTTTTTCCAGCCCCGTCAGCCCCATCCCTTGCCATTCTCTCTCCTCTCTGGAGCCGCCCCCCTTTCCCCCCCTCTACCCCAGCCCTGCCACCTGGCTCCCTATCTCCCGGGTCCCCTACTCTTACCTCTCAGTCCAGCCAGTTTCAGCCCGCGGGGGCTTTGGTCTACTTAAGACGAATCACAAGTGGGCTTTCATCCCGGCGATTCTAGATTGGCTAATCAGCGCCACTCTTACAATGCTCACGTTTACCCTTATTGGCTTACGTCCGCTGCGCTCCAAGCAACGCGGAGCGTGGTGGGTGGGCACGCGGCCTTCCGTTACGCACTCTGATTGGTCGACGAATGCGGGTCGGGCTGGCCTCCAGTTCTACTGAATAGAGGCGGATCCTGGCTCCCGACTCTCGCCCCACCCCGAGCCGGATCTCACCATCCCTTAGGTAACCCTCGGGAGCTTTGGTCAGTCCAGCCGGAGGGCGGGTTGTTGGGCGGGAGGGAGCGGCTTTTCAGGCCTTCCGCTCTGCTACTACGGGGAGAGCACCTCTCGGCTGAGAAGCAAACAGCCCAGGCACCCCCTTTCCCCTATTCTCAGCCGTAGGGCCGTTTCAGGGGCTAGTGGGAATCGCAGTTCCTGACCTGCTGGCTCCCGTGGACCAAAGGATTTGGAAGCAAGTCAGATTAGCCTCAGAGAGGGTGATCAGACCTTCCTAACAACCACCCTGGAGAAAACCGAGACCCTAAAGCACTGATTGTAATAACATCACGTTCTCGTCCGTCCTTACCTCGCTGTATTGTATTTGGCATTATTCTAACGTTAGCCTTACACTATGGCAAGTGTTCCTCTACTCAGGGATAGACTGGGGAAGAGGAGCCAGGGTCAAATCAAGGAAATCTGTAGCTACGCCTCCAGACATCTGGGAATGGAGCTGGTCCATGCTTTTAGCCAACTGCTCTTGCCTACCTGCAACTAAAACTTGCCATGGTTTATCTGAGGAGCACGTAAACTAAAACACTTTTTCCTTTTCGGCTCCTACTTCAGCATCTACTGGCCTCCAGACCTCGGGTCCAGATCGATCGTCGGTGATGGTAGTCTTGAGAACTCCCTGCACCGCCATCGTCCCCATGCCTTTTTCCAGCCCCGTCAGCCCCATCCCTTGCCATTCTCTCTCCTCTCTGGAGCCGCCCCCCTTTCCCCCCCTCTACCCCAGCCCTGCCACCTGGCTCCCTATCTCCCGGGTCCCCTACTCTTACCTCTCAGTCCAGCCAGTTTCAGCCGCGGGGCTTTGGTCTACTTAAGACGAATCACAAGTGGGCTTTCATCCCGGCGATTCTAGATTGGCTAATCAGCGCCACTCTTACAATGCTCACGTTTACCCTTATTGGCTTACGTCCGCTGCGCTCCAAGCAACGCGGAGCGTGGTGGGTGGGCACGCGGCCTTCCGTTACGCACTCTGATTGGTCGACGAATGCGGGTCGGGCTGGCCTCCAGTTCTACTGAATAGAGGCGGATCCTGGCTCCCGACTCTCGCCCCACCCCGAGCCGGATCTCACCATCCCTTAGGTAACCCTCGGGAGCTTTGGTCAGTCCAGCCGGAGGGCGGGTTGTTGGGCGGGAGGGAGCGGCTTTTCAGGCCTTCCGCTCTGCTACTACGGGGAGAGCACCTCTCGGCTGAGAAGCAAACAGCCCAGGCACCCCTTCCTCTATTCTCAGCCGTAGGGCCGTTTCAGGGGCTAGTGGGAATCGCAGTTCCTGACCTGCTGGCTCCCGTGGACCAAAGGATTTGGAAGCAAGTCAGATTAGCCTCAGAGAGGGTGATCAGACCTTCCTAACAACCACCCTGGAGAAAACCGAGACCCTAAAGCACTGATTGTAATAACATCACGTTCTCGTCCGTCCTTACCTCGCTGTATTGTATTTGGCATTATTCTAACGTTAGCCTTACACTATGGCAAGTGTTCCTCTACTCAGGGATAGACTGGGGAAGAGGAGCCAGGGTCAAATCAAGGAAATCTGTAGCTACGCCTCCAGACATCTGGGAATGGAGCTGGTCCATGCTTTTAGCCAACTGCTCTTGCCTACCTGCAACTAAAACTTGCCATGGTTTTATTCTGAGGTTATAGCTGTCCGATCGAAAGATCGGTAAATCAGGCCCACCAAAGGAAATGAGACAGCGGATGCATGCTCCAGTGCTGAATCAGGAAGAGTGAATAGACAAAAATCAAAACAAACCATACCAAATTGAACAGCTGCAGTATTTGAACTTTGACCTTACACAAAATTCTGAAGCATCCATGAAGCAAACTCCTCTGTCCTGGAGCACTGAATCTCTGATTTAGGGAATTCAGCTCCTGAACGACAACTGTGTGAGTGAAATGGACGAGAATGGTTGAATCCCGTTAACTGCGCGGTTCAGTTCAGTTGCTCAGTCGCGTCTGACTTTTTGGGCCCCTATGGACTGCAGCACTCCAGGCTTCCCTGTGCATCTCATATTTATTCTGCTTTTAAGGTTTCATTTGCAGTCATGCGTACTAACCAATGATTTCTTATATGTTTATCAAGTTATCATTACTTGGTCCAATGAGGAGTTTTGTGGTTAGGAAAGCCATTATTTTGATAGTTCATTTCACTGGAATTGTTTGTTAACTGTAGCTAAGCACTGGTAGAGGCTTTGAGGATAGAGAAGAAATACAGTGTGACTCCTACTTTAATAGCTTGCGGTTTGTTAATGTCAACAGCATATGAAACAGTTAGCAAGCACTCTAAAGCAAGATATGACAAAGTGTCTTTCACAGAGAGCAGGTATTAGTTTTTTAAAAAATTTTGGCCTATTTGTTTCGTTTTCATCCATCTTTTTTCTTCGGCCTGTGTGGGCCTCCCATGGCAGTGGCCTCCCTCATTGCAGAGCACCGGCTCTGGGCGCATGCGCTCCAGAGCACTGGCTTGGAACTGGACACACCTGTCCAGACACTCCTGCGGCACATGGGATCTTCCCTGGCCGGGGATCGAACCCGTGACCCCTGCACTGCAAGGCGGACCCTTTACCCACTGGACCACCAGGGAAGCCCAGGTATTAGTTTTTTATTAAATGTTCACAACCTACCTCTCACTGAAATTGAGAGAAATCCTATCACCATAGCATTCTTTTGCCATCTCTTAACCGTAGTTCACTCTAGAATGGAGTGATTACTTGCCTATCCAGTCTTGCTCTTTTTAAGAATGTCTTCTACACCAGATGTTGTATGGTACGCCGTCTCTCTGCTATATATGTATCACTCACCTTGCACTTGTAGAGGGTACATAGGTGTCATATATGTATTCATTTCATTTTATTCAATTCCAATGGTCATTCCTCCTGAACAAACAAGTCCAAGGAATAACCATAACTAGTGTCTAAGTTCCTCTTTCTCAAATGTGTGAAACCATTCTTTATGCTGCCCGATGGAGAGGCAGAGTAGCACAAAGGGTCTTTAGGGTTACTGAGTGCAAGGGAAGTTCAAGAGAAGACAGACAATTTTCTTATTCATTTTCTGGTCATCAAAACTTTTCCTGCCAGACAACCGTGAATTTCTTATATACATTTTCTCATGTGTTGTGATTATGTTAGCATTTCTACAGATCTGAAAATGTACCCAGAACTTCAGTAATTGTTGATTATTCACAAAGATTCAAAAGCTACCGTTATTCTATTTTCTACTAATTGGGAAACTAGGTCAGGAAAAAAAAAAGGCTTCCCCCCAGTGCTGTTGTCAGTAGTTGAACCTGACTTACTGGCCTTCCACCATCACTCCCAAATCACCAGTGTGAGTTTCCAGATGATAATATTTACCATTGCCATGGATCAGGGGTCAGCAAACTATGATCTGTGGGCCTAAACTGACCTGCCATCTATTTTTTGTATGACCCGTGAGCTAAGAATGAGTTTTACTTTTTTAAATGGTTGGAAAAAAATCAAAAGAAGAAAAATATGTGAAAATTATGAAATTCAAATCTTAGTGTCCATAAGTAAAGTATTATTGGAACACAGATTCACTCTATGTTTACATGTTTTCCATGGCTGTTTCCATTTACAACAACAGACTGAAGTAGTTAACACAGGCTGTGAAGTCCATAAGCCTGAAATATGCACTGTTGGACCCTTAGAAAAAATTCTGATCTTTCCTATCTTAGAGGTCCTAATGAATCCGTTTCCATGGAACACTGGAACTGAATCAGACTTTCAAAATCATATAGTGCTAATTAAAAAAAAAATCTTACATTGATAGAGATAAGTTGCTTCTCCCTAAAATCTCATAGTCAGTGGACAGAACCAGTATTCTTAAGAGAACTGTGGTTTCATTGGTCTAAGATTTTTTTTTTTCTCGTTTGTGTTGTGTCGTCGCATATGATGCTTATCTCACTTACGATGGGAATGATGTTCTATAGCCTGGAAGCAAGGAGAGCTAATCAAAATCTTTCCTAATTTTGTTCTTCTGTCTCATCCAAACAAATACAGTGTACCACAGTCAATGTACGGATAACTGGGCTTTCATTATTTCAGCCAGTATGCGTTGTCTTCTGTCTTCCATATTTCTCATTTCTCAAAAAGTGTATGGCCACCATGAAAAGCTTTCTCACTTTTACGCTTTAAAAAAATACCTCTTTCTTTTTCAACAAAGGAATTCAGAGATGACTGACTTTCTATTCCAGTCTAGGTTCTTGAGGGAGGTGAAGACAACTAGAAAGGCACAGAACGGGCTTTGCTGTGCAGTCTGTGGATGGGCCATGTGTGGAGGGGAGCTGGATGTCCACAGACCCATCAGAGGGTGAGGTTTAGTGTACATGTGTGTAGGCGGCCTTTCCTGGGAGGGACTATCCATAGCTTTCATAAGATTTTAAGAGTTTAGAACCCCAAGGAGATTTGGGATTGTAGATACAGAGAAGGATGTGTTCTGGGGAGAAAGCTGCTCAAGTGCATGGTTGGGGAGACTGAGCTTGGTTCTCGGGTCTGGAAGACCTCAGATGACACAGGGCAAGAACTCTTTGCTCTTTGTATCAACCCACCCAAGTGTGTGTGTGTGTGTGTGATCTCTTCTGCCACTTATACAGGTGATAGAAATTCATCAGGTTCACATAACGGTCGAACTCAGAGAGTGATGAAATCCCAGTATAAGTCTCTCCCGAGACCATTCTGATGAGTAGAAACTGCAGAGGAACTAATTTTATGAAAATAGCAAATGGGATTGTTTTAGCTGAAGCAAGCTGGGAGAGCGGGTGCGGATGCCGAGCGGACGATGCGAGCAGTCCCATTGTGCAGAGCTGACAGCTCCAATCTGGCCGTTTATTTATTAAATGTCTTTCCGCTGTAAATTATTAAGCCTGGATTCTGGGAGATGAGGGAGCTGACAGGATAACACAATAGAGCGGAAGGAAAACCTGGACAGCTTCCTTCAGAATTATTGCAGCATTGTGTCTGGTAAAAGCCCCTGGCTTCCTGGGTTTGGAGAAGGGGGAAGAAAGCCTCTCTCTGGCGGGCCTCAGAAATGGTCGAGACAAGCATCAGGCTGTTGATTTCTGATTTGGGGTTGCCAGTTCTCACAAACCAGAATGTTCTCCAGAGAAAACGCAACCTGTTGGCTCAACAGCTGGGAGCCAGGCGTTTTGTCTATTCTCTGCACTATGCTGTTTTGCCCCAAAAGAGAAGAACTTGGTCAGCTTTACGACTAAGAAGTATCAAATGACAAGTTGTAGGGTTCTCAGCCTTGAGAAGACTGGGCTCGTTGGGCTTACTTGGTAGCTGGAAAGACCTCTCATGCTGAGAAGGCAGTTTTAGGGTCTGATTCTGAAAAAGAGGAGAAAGGTGATGATAGAGAGGGAGTTGAATTTTGATCATCCTCATCATCTTTTGAGAAGCTGGAATTCTGGTAAATGGGGAGTGGCTGGTTTATGGGACCTTTGGCTTTATTTTAGGCCTCTGTTTTCTGAGTAGCACACCAGAGGGCAGGAGGCTTCGTTTCCTGGCCAGATCTCGTAGGGTGTGAGCTTCCTCCTGGGTGGCATGCGATGCACTGGGGGGTCTTCGCGTGGAGAAGTGATGTGACCTGACTTGTCAAAAAACTAGCCGGGTGCTAGTGAGTGCCGTCTGTGGTCAGAATGGGGCCTGGTTCCCCCTAATACCAAGCCACAAACTAGCTTTAGGTGATTCCTCCCCAGAATGCCAAGTGAGAGGGCTCATGGCGCGGGGTGGGTAGGGTTTCTTTGTTCTTTGTGAAGCGGCGCGCTCTCCTGGAGAGTGCCGGGCTGGTGCTCAGCTGGACCTTCAGGTCCCTCTGTCCCCCTGCAGAGGGGGATTGTCGTTGTTCCGCTGCTAAGTTGTGTCTGACTCTTCGGGACCCCAGGGATGGCAGCACACCAGGTCTCCCTGTCCTTCAGTAATCTCTCTTGAGTTTGCTCAAACTCACGTCCGTTGAGTTGGTGATGCCGTCCAATCGTCTCATGCTCTGTCGCCCCCCTCTTCCTGCCCTCTGTCTTTCCCAGCATCAGGCTCTTTTCCAGGAAGTTGGCTCTTCGCATCAGGTGGCCAAACTCTAGGAGCTTCAGCTTAAGCATCAGTCCTCCCAATGGATATTCAGGGTTGATTTCCTTTAGGATTGACTGATTTGATCTTCTTGTTGTCCACGGGACTCCTAAGAGTCTTCTTCAACACCACAGTTGGAAAGCATCAATTCTTCTGTGCTGAGCCTTCTTGACGGTCCATCTGTCACATCTGTACCTGACTACTGGAAAAGCCATAGCTTTGATTCTACGGAGGAGGACATAAAGCATCAAACAGCAAGAGAATCTGCCACCCCTGGCCCGGCCCTGCCCTGCCCTGCCCTGGGCTTTTGATCCAGTCACCCTTTCTGGGGAACTAATAGGTAACAGCTGGCCCGAGAGGATTCCGTGAGTTCTGGATCCCCTCAACTTGTGCGGGAGGAGAGGACCACGGCTGAGAGGAGGGCACCAGGCAGCTGCTAGAGCACTCAGCCAGGGCCTGCACCGGACGTGCAGTGGGGCTGGGGGGCAGGAAATGCATCAGGCTTTGGGGAAAAGCATGAACTGTGGGGGGTCTGGACCAGCAGGTGTCTTGAGGCCCTGCTGTAGCCCAGGGCAGGCCTGAGCCCCGCGCTGCCTTACAAGATGCAGAGTGTGCCTGAGAGCAGCTGAGACGAGCTCCTGTTCAGCTGGGGTCAGGCCTGTGAGCGCTTTCATCCCTTCTTTGGGGATATTTTCTTTATTTCTTTTCTTCTTTTTTCGGCTGTGAGCTCCATGGGATCTTAGTTCCCTGACCAGGGATCGAACCTTTGCACCCTGCAGTGGGGGCAGTCTTAACCACTGGACCACCAGGGAAGCCCCTCTTTTGGGGTGTTTTAAAACAGAGTAAAGCTGAAGCTGTGGACAGTATGGCCTTAGTTCTTGAGCTCTAACTTCTTAGTTCTTGAGCTTGAATAAAAGGAGATGGCCAGCACTGAGTGATTTTTAAATATGGGAATAAATCTTGTTTGAGCTCTCAGTTATTCAAATTGAAAGGCTTTTTATAGATCGGTGCTGTGTTCTGGGGTTGAAAGACCAAATACTTAGGAAGGAGCTCTTAAGAACTAAATTAGAATTAGCTATGTAATTCTCTCAGAGGTGCACATGTACCTAGGTGTAGACCAGCATGAGAGGGCAGACTCACAAATATTATATACATATTATTGGTGAGAGTCTCTGTCCATAACAAGGAAACAAAGCCTTGAAGATTTCAGTTCTGGAACTTTCTGTCCCAGAACCCGATTTTGCCGGTCTTTGGGCACTGTGTCAAACTATCCTGATTAGACAATATTAACACATGAATCTGTTGCATAAATTCAGAGGCCCCGAGGGCAGTAGATGTGACTTAGAGGTCACCTGATAAATACTGCTTGGCCAGAAAGTACATTCTGGTTTTTCTATAAGCTGTCGTGGAAAAATTGGAATGCGCTTTTTGTAAACACAAAACACAATGATACATAGAATTTCCTTCTTAGATTGCTTCACCAACATCTTCTCCAGGTAGAGACAGTTATGGGAGTTGGCACATGAGTGAGGGACAGGGAGCATGCCACTCCGCGAAGAATGGAGAGAGTGAAGGCAGATTCTTTAGAGAAAACGGGAGCACACGGTGTGATCACACCTGAGGTTGAGAAGACGGCCATTCCAGCGGTCATTTCCCTGAACTCTGTTTCCTGAGGTTTTTTTTGGGGGCCCCCAGGGCAGGCCTGAGCCAGCTGCCTTACAAGATGCAGAGTGTGCCTGAGAGCAGCTAGACGAGCTCCTGTTCAGCTGGGGTCAGGCCTGTGAGCGCTTTCATCCCTTCTTTGGGGATATTTTCTTTATTTCTTTTCTTCTTTTTTCGGCTGTGAGCTCCATGGGATCTTAGTTCCCTGACCAGGGATCGAACCTTTGCACCCTGCAGTGGGGGCAGTCTTAACCACTGGACCACCAGGGAAGCCCCTCTTTTGGGGTGTTTTAAAACAGAGTAAAGCTGAAGCTGTGGACAGTATGGCCTTAGTTCTTGAGCTCTAACTTCTTAGTTCTTGAGCTTGAATAAAAGGAGATGGCCAGCACTGAGTGATTTTTAAATATGGGAATAAATCTTGTTTGAGCTCTCAGTTATTCAAATTGAAAGGCTTTTTATAGATCGGTGCTGTGTTCTGGGGTTGAAAGACCAAATACTTAGGAAGGAGCTCTTAAGAACTAAATTAGAATTAGCTATGTAATTCTCTCAGAGGTGCACATGTACCTAGGTGTAGACCAGCATGAGAGGGCAGACTCACAAATATTATATACATATTATTGGTGAGAGTCTCTGTCCATAACAAGGAAACAAAGCCTTGAAGATTTCAGTTCTGGAACTTTCTGTCCCAGAACCCGATTTTGCCGGTCTTTGGGCACTGTGTCAAACTATCCTGATTAGACAATATTAACACATGAATCTGTTGCATAAATTCAGAGGCCCCGAGGGCAGTAGATGTGACTTAGAGGTCACCTGATAAATACTGCTTGGCCAGAAAGTACATTCTGGTTTTTCTATAAGCTGTCGTGGAAAAATTGGAATGCGCTTTTTGTAAACACAAAACACAATGATACATAGAATTTCCTTCTTAGATTGCTTCACCAACATCTTCTCCAGGTAGAGACAGTTATGGGAGTTGGCACATGAGTGAGGGACAGGGAGCATGCCACTCCGCGAAGAATGGAGAGAGTGAAGGCAGATTCTTTAGAGAAAACGGGAGCACACGGTGTGATCACACCTGAGGTTGAGAAGGGACGGCCATTCCCGCGCGGTCATTTCCCTGAACTCTGTTTCCGGAGCTGAGTGGATTGCCCATTTAGTAAACTCTAGCTTCTTCCTGACCCTGTGGCTGTATTTTGACCTAAGGATTAGGGTCCTGATGCTATTCACTTTAAGAACCGAGCACCCCTCATCCGTCAGGCGAGGTTCTGGAGACGGAGGAGGGGTGGAGATGGAGATACAGTGCCTCTCTTCAGACTGCCCACATTCTACTTTCGAGACACACGGGAAGACACCCTGTGTGACAAAGGCTACATCAGAGGCACGTCTGCAGTGCTTCCCACCCGTGGGGGAGGAGTGAGCGGGACCAAGGGAGCTTTCCAGAAGGGAGCTGAGTTGAGCCTTTATGGATGACTGGAAATCAGCCACAGGGATAAGAGGGAAGGGGTGCCCTCATAAGGAACAGCACACACAGATGTCTGGTAGTGTAAGAGACGCTCGCAGAACAGATGCAGGGCCAGGAGTTCGGGGTCTGCGGCAGACAGTGTGCTGGGGCTGAAGGTGTGGGAGGCAGGAAAGAGCAGAAGATGGAGTGAGGGGGCGTGGGGGCCTGTGTCATGAGGGGCTTGTGTGGCCTGATAAGGAATCTAAGCATTAACCTGCCACTGCTGACGAGCCACTGCCTTTATATAAGGTCTTTATGCATATATACATACATGTGTAGTTATTTAGTCACTAAGAAGTGTCCAACTCTTTTTCATGGGACTGTGGACTGCAGCTTTCCAGGCTCCTCAATCCATGGGATTTCTCAGGCAAGAATGAATACTGGCGTGGGTTGCCTTTTCCTTCTCCAGGGAATCTTCCTGACCCAGGGGTGGAACTCACATCTCCTGCATTGGCAGGCAGATTATTTACCATGGAACCACTACTTGCCTGTAAGTCTCTTATAGATATTTATCTGGTTCTCTGGCCTCTGCTTAAGTTTATTCAGGGTTAGGGAGCTTTCAAACTCCCAAAGCTGCCCACTTCCTTGTTCGATGGCTATAAACCTGAGGAAATTCCTCCATTGAGCCAAATTCTTCATCCTCATAATGGCTACCCATTCTGTCTAAGCTTTGCCATTTGTAACAACACATAAAAGGCCACTTGAAAAATATTTGAAGGTACAATGAAACCTTCCTTCAAGATTTTCAGTTTTCCCCGTTAAGTACACACAGAGCTCCCTCATTCTTTGTTAATCTCATCGATTCTGGACTCCTTTACCACCCAGGTCATAGCTATCTGAATAAACTGTGGTTTATTAAAGCACCTTTTAGAATCTGGCACTAGAATTGCTCATAAGACTTCAAATAAGCCCAGAAGGCATGGAGTATGGTGGTGTGGTAACTGCGTCTCTTGAGCTGTACGCAGTGACTATCAGGGACGCTCACAGCCTTAGCTTGTTACTGGCCACATCTCACTGTTTGCTTTTAAAGCTTTTGATTAACTGAAGCTTCTAACTCTTCTGCACCTTAATTACTGCTGAGTAAATTCTCCACTGTACTCAGTATGAGCAATTTATTTCTGAAATCTAAAAATAGGGCTTTACAGTTATTTAAATGTTATTTAAATTTTACTTTTACATTGTTACTTTTCTAGACGACTAGATTCCAGCCTATTAGATTTACATTTATTTGTGTATTTATTTGCTAATTTTGGGCTGTGCCTGGCTTTCTCTGGGCGTCTCTGGCGGCTCAGCGGTAAAGTGCCGCCTGCAGTGCAGGAGAGGCAGGAGCGGCAGGTTCCATCCCTGGGTGGGAGGACCTCCTAGAGGAGGAAATGGCAGCCCACTCCAGCCTTCTTGCCTGGAGAATCCCACGGACAGCGGAGGCTGGCGGGCTGCCGTCCACAGGGCTGCACAGAGTCTGACACGACTGAAGCAACTGAGTGCACACACAGGCTTTCTCTAGTTGTGGTGAATGGGGCCTGCTCTCTAGTTGCAGTGTGTGGGCTTCTCACTGCAGTCGCCTCTTCTGTTGCAGAGAGTGGGTGCCAAAGTGTGCCGGCTTTAGCAGTTGTGGTGCATGGGTTTAGCTTCCAATAGGGATATGGGATCTTAGTTCCCAGACCAGGGATTGAATCTATGCCCCCTGCATGGGCAGGTGGATTCTTAACCACTGGACCACCAGGGAAGTCCCTAAGTTCATTGTTTTTTTAATGTTGGCCTCTTTTATTGTCTTATTTATTTATTTAATTTATTTGCATCCATCTTTATTCTTCGGCCTGTGCAGGCCTCCCATAGCAGTGGCCTCTCTCATTGCTAAAATATTTGAAGGTCTGGACTTTTCCTTAGTACACAGAGCTCCCTCATTCTTTGTTAATCTCATCGATTCTGGACTCCTTTACCACCCAGGTCATAGCTATCTGAATAAACTGTGGTTTATTAAAGCACCTTTTAGAATCTGGCACTAGAATTGCTCATAAGACTTCAAATAAGCCCAGAAGGCATGGAGTATGGTGGTGTGGTAACTGCGTCTCTTGAGCTGTACGCAGTGACTATCAGGGACGCTCACAGCCTTAGCTTGTTACTGGCCACATCTCACTGTTTGCTTTTAAAGCTTTTGATTAACTGAAGCTTCTAACTCTTCTGCACCTTAATTACTGCTGAGTAAATTCTCCACTGTACTCAGTATGAGCAATTTATTTCTGAAATCTAAAAATAGGGCTTTACAGTTATTTAAATGTTATTTAAATTTTACTTTTACATTGTTACTTTTCTAGACGACTAGATTCCAGCCTATTAGATTTACATTTATTTGTGTATTTATTTGCTAATTTTGGGCTGTGCCTGGCTTTCTCTGGGCGTCTCTGGCGGCTCAGCGGTAAAGTGCCGCCTGCAGTGCAGGAGAGGCAGGAGCGGCAGGTTCCATCCCTGGGTGGGAGGACCTCCTAGAGGAGGAAATGGCAGCCCACTCCAGCCTTCTTGCCTGGAGAATCCCACGGACAGCGGAGGCTGGCGGGCTGCCGTCCACAGGGCTGCACAGAGTCTGACACGACTGAAGCAACTGAGTGCACACACAGGCTTTCTCTAGTTGTGGTGAATGGGGCCTGCTCTCTAGTTGCAGTGTGTGGGCTTCTCACTGCAGTCGCCTCTTCTGTTGCAGAGAGTGGGTGCCAAAGTGTGCCGGCTTTAGCAGTTGTGGTGCATGGGTTTAGCTTCCAATAGGGATATGGGATCTTAGTTCCCAGACCAGGGATTGAATCTATGCCCCCTGCATGGGCAGGTGGATTCTTAACCACTGGACCACCAGGGAAGTCCCTAAGTTCATTGTTTTTTTAATGTTGGCCTCTTTTATTGTCTTATTTATTTATTTAATTTATTTGCATCCATCTTTATTCTTCGGCCTGTGCAGGCCTCCCATAGCAGTGGCCTCTCTCGTTGCTGAGCACCGGCTCTGGGCGCATGCGCTGGCTCGTAATGGAGCACACAGGTCCAGCCGCTCTGCAGCACGTGGGGTCTTCCCGGGGCCAGGGGTCAAACCGGCGGGCGTGCCTTGCACTGCAAGGCAGACTCTTTACCCACTGGACCACCAGGGAAGCCCCTCCAGATGCATTTTTTAAGCCCTTGCTTCTCTTTCCTGTGACATTAGTTGGCCTCCCTGCACATTTGATAAGCATTTTTTTTGGTGTTTAATCCAGGATAAAAATGCCTGGGATAGAAGATGGTATAATTAGACTCCTCATCTGTTATCTGTGTTCAGACAACTTCAGGTTTGCCCAGTGACCCATTTTGCAACATCATTCCTGTGATAACTGTAAAGATACATTGTATTTGGCATTTCCTCCCATTCAAATCAATAAACGTCTACTGTTGCTGTCCTATCTACTAGGTTCTGTGTTAGATACTGAGAACACAAAAATGATTCAGACATCATTCCTGTCTTAAAGAGCTCACAGAAGTGGCATTCATATATACACCAACTCCAAATTATGTGTATGATTAAATATTTGTTGCTGCTGTTGTTCAGTCATTAAGTTGTGTCTGACTCTTGTGTGAGCCCATTGAGTGTGGCCCACCAGCTCCTCGGTCCATGGGATTTCCTAGGCAAGAATATAGGAGTGGGTTGCCATTTCCTTTTATAGGGGAGTCTTCCTGACCCCGGGATCAAACCTGTGCCTCCTGCTTGGCAGGCAGATTCTTGAACACTGAGTGCACAAGTGGGTGAATGGGGCCTGCTCTAGTTGCAGTGTGTGGGCTTCTCACTGCAGTCGCCTCTTCTGTTGCAGAGAGTGGGTGCCAAAGTGTGCCGGCTTTAGCAGTTGTGGTGCATGGGTTTAGCTTCCAATAGGGATATGGGATCTTAGTTCCCAGACCAGGGATTGAATCTATGCCCCCTGCATGGGCAGGTGGATTCTTAACCACTGGACCACCAGGGAAGTCCCTAAGTTCATTGTTTTTTTAATGTTGGCCTCTTTTATTGTCTTATTTATTTATTTAATTTATTTGCATCCATCTTTATTCTTCGGCCTGTGCAGGCCTCCCATAGCAGTGGCCTCTCTCGTTGCTGAGCACCGGCTCTGGGCGCATGCGCTGGCTCGTAATGGAGCACACAGGTCCAGCCGCTCTGCAGCACGTGGGGTCTTCCCGGGGCCAGGGGTCAAACCGGCGGGCGTGCCTTGCACTGCAAGGCAGACTCTTTACCCACTGGACCACCAGGGAAGCCCCTCCAGATGCATTTTTTAAGCCCTTGCTTCTCTTTCCTGTGACATTAGTTGGCCTCCCTGCACATTTGATAAGCATTTTTTGGTGTTTAATCCAGGATAAAAATGCCTGGGATAGAAGATGGTATAATTAGACTCCTCATCTGTTATCTGTGTTCAGACAACTTCAGGTTTGCCCAGTGACCCATTTTGCAACATCATTCCTGTGATAACTGTAAAGATACATTGTATTTGGCATTTCCTCCCATTCAAATCAATAAACGTCTACTGTTGCTGTCCTATCTACTAGGTTCTGTGTTAGATACTGAGAACACAAAAATGATTCAGACATCATTCCTGTCTTAAAGAGCTCACAGAAGTGGCATTCATATATACACCAACTCCAAATTATGTGTATGATTAAATATTTGTTGCTGCTGTTGTTCAGTCATTAAGTTGTGTCTGACTCTTGTGTGAGCCCATTGAGTGTGGCCCACCAGCTCCTCGGTCCATGGGATTTCCTAGGCAAGAATATAGGAGTGGGTTGCCATTTCCTTTTATAGGGGAGTCTTCCTGACCCCGGGATCAAACCTGTGCCTCCTGCTTGGCAGGCAGATTCTTGAACACTGAGTCACCAGGGAAGCCTTATAGTTACATGTACATTACCTCAAATTTGTATTAGAGAGCTATATTTACATTTTTTCTAGTATAGATACGATCCATGCACATCATATCATTTTATATGTTAGCAGTATAAAATATACAGAAAACTCAGAGAAAGGATAGATTCCTCCTCTTCATAGGAGGAAAAGGAAAAAGAAGCGCTTCACACAAAAAATGACATTTTAACAGACCCTTAAAAGGTGTGTAGGCTTCTTGTGAGATAAATCAAGGATGAATATGGAAAGATATTCCAGACCAAAGAAACAGAATAAGCCAGCCACAGAAGAGGGAATGCCTTTGGTTCAGGAACAGCAAACATTCTAACGTAGGTAGAGGGCCAGGTTCAGGGAAATGAGTGGCAGGATATGGGACAGTGTGTACAGCATGTTGAATGCCAGGTTAAGGAATTCAGGCTTTCTCCTGTAGGTGAAGCGTTTTAGTTAAATCAGAAATCTTTGAGCAACATGATTGGATGTATCAAGGGCATTAGCTCTATGGTTCAGGAAATAATTCAGCTTGGCAAAACTCATTCTGAGCGAACCCATGTTGGCCCTGGTATTAACCAATCATTAAGCACATGTTTAATGAGAACCTCAATCTCTGTGTGTATGTGTGTATTTTATTTTAATTTTTTTAAGAATAGAAGTATAGTTGACTTACAGTGTTATGCCAATCTCTGCTGTGCAGCAGAGTGAATCTGTTATACACATACAGACATTATTTTTATTTTTTATTTTAATTTTTTTCCAAAGACATGTTTATTGGGTAATGGCCAATAATGGCCATTGTTAATGGCCAATTAACAATGTTGTAATAGTCCCAAGTGGACAGTGAAGGGACTCTACCTGCATAACCATGTATCCCTTCCTTCCCCCGCAAATCCCCCACCCATCCAGGCTGACACGTAACACTGAGCAGAGTTCCATGTGCTATACAATAGATTTTTGTTGGTTATCCCGACAGAGAAGGAGACATATTATACGACATCTCTTATATGTAGACTCTAAAAAGAAATGATACAAATGAACCTATTTACAAAACAGAGACTCACAAACTTAGAAAGCGAACGCATGCGTTGCAGGGGAGAAGGGATAGTTAAGGACTTTGGGGAGGTCATGTACACACTGCTATATTTAAAATATATACATTCTTTTAAAATATTTTTTCCATTATGGCCCGTCAGAAGATATTGAGAATAGTTCCCTGTGGCTCAGATGGTAAAGAATCTGCTTGCAATGCAGGAAACCTGGGTTCGATCCCTGGCTCGGGAAGAAAGGAAACGCCTGGCCCCTGGAGAATTCCACAAGCAGAGGAGCCTGGAGGGCTACCGTCCCTGGGGCCGCAGAGTCAGACACAACGGAGCAGCTAACCGTACAGTAGGCGCTTGCTGTTTATCCGTTAGTATTAATTTACATCTAGCAACCCAAGCTCCCAGGCCACCCCCCTCCCTTCCCCGCTTTGTGTGTGAGTTTGGCTCCTACTTCTTCAGCGTCTCCACATTGCCTCACTGTTGCTCTGACCTTTGGGCCTCTTGTTTCCTTACTTTTGCTCTGTTTAGTTAAATCAGAAATCTTTGAGCAACATGATTGGATGTATCAAGGGCATTAGCTCTATGGTTCAGGAAATAATTCAGCTTGGCAAAACTCATTCTGAGCGAACCCATGTTGGCCCTGGTATTAACCAATCATTAAGCACATGTTTAATGAGAACCTCAATCTCTGTGTGTATGTGTGTATTTTATTTTAATTTTTAAAAAAATAGAAGTATAGTTGACTTACAGTGTTATGCCAATCTCTGCTGTGCAGCAGAGTGAATCTGTTATACACATATAGACATTATTTTTATTTTTTATTTTAATTTTTTTCCAAAGACATGTTTATTGGGTAATGGCCAATAATGGCCATTGTTAATGGCCAATTAACAATGTTGTAATAGTCCCAAGTGGACAGTGAAGGGACTCTACCTGCATAACCATGTATCCCTTCCTTCCCCCCCAAATCCCCCACCCATCCAGGCTGGCACGTAACACTGAGCAGAGTTCCATGTGCTATACAATAGATTTTTGTTGGTTATCCCGACAGAGAAGGAGACATATTATACGACATCTCTTATATGTAGACTCTAAAAAGAAATGATACAAATGAACCTATTTACAAAACAGAGACTCACAAACTTAGAAAGCGAACGCATGCGTTGCAGGGGAGAAGGGATAGTTAAGGATTTTGGGGGAGGTCATGTACACACTGCTATATTTAAAATATATACATTCTTTTAAAATATTTTTTCCATTATGGCCCGTCAGAAGATATTGAGAATAGTTCCCTGTGGCTCAGATGGTAAAGAATCTGCTTGCAATGCAGGAAACCTGGGTTCGATCCCTGGCTCGGGAAGAAAGGAAACGCCTGGCCCCTGGAGAATTCCACAAGCAGAGGAGCCTGGAGGGCTACCGTCCCTGGGGCCGCAGAGTCAGACACAACGGAGCAGCTAACCGTACAGTAGGCGCTTGCTGTTTATCCGTTAGTATTAATTTACATCTAGCAACCCAAGCTCCCAGGCCACCCCTCTCCCTTCCTCGCTTTGTGTGTGAGTTTGGCTCCTACTTCTTCAGCGTCTCCACATTGCCTCACTGTTGCTCTGACCTTTGGGCCTCTTGCCCTCCCCGCTTTTTTCCTTAGGCATTTGTGCTCTGTATTCCATGGCTCTATTTGTTCACACACCAGTTTCTCTGACCTTTACTTTTTCTTGTGTCCTCTGGCTCTGGCCTCTGAGCCACAGCCATTCCCTGACCCTCAGAGCTGGTCCCGCCTCCACTCCTGATGTTCACGTGGCTCCACTTCCCTGGGGCAGCTGTGACCTCTGCATTTTCTCTTCTGCCTTGGTCTCACCTGGTCTCACCCTTGGCACGACCGTCTTCACCTCCATTCTTTTCTAGTTCCCTGACCTGCAGGTTGGACCCACTTGCTCACTTTGGTTCCAATTCTGTAGGTAGAATGAGATCTCTCCTTTCTAGGAGCTGTATGGTACAGCTAAAGAGACAGGACGGACACACCAACTGAGTTACAGCTGAGTGACAAGTGGATGTACTAACTTAAAACATTCTGTGAGTTTAAAGAAAAGGTTGAGGTGGGAAATAAAAGAACCTTAGGAGGAGTGGTCCTTATTTATTTTTTTTTTCATTTTTTTTCCTTTATTTTAAAGATTTTACAGAGTTTTGTTGTTCACCAACCTGTATGTTCCCAGATCATTCATATGCATATCCCTGGACCCTCCCCCGACCCACTTCCCCTCCTCCCACCCAGGAGCGGTCCTTTTGTTACAGAGTCCAAGCTCACTCTTCTTGACAGGCCAATGAATTCGAGAGATGAGGTGTTGAGGCAAGGAAAACGACTTTATTGAGAATAGTTCCCTGTGGCTCAGATGGTAAAGAATCTGCTTGCAATGCAGGAAACCTGGGTTCGATCCCTGGCTCGGGAAGAAAGGAAACGCCTGGCCCCTGGAGAATTCCACAAGCAGAGGAGCCTGGAGGGCTACCGTCCCTGGGGCCGCAGAGTCAGACACAACGGAGCAGCTAACCGTACAGTAGGCGCTTGCTGTTTATCCGTTAGTATTAATTTACATCTAGCAACCCAAGCTCCCAGGCCACCCCTCTCCCTTCCTCGCTTTGTGTGTGAGTTTGGCTCCTACTTCTTCAGCGTCTCCACATTGCCTCACTGTTGCTCTGACCTTTGGGCCTCTTGCCCTCCCCGCTTTTTTCCTTAGGCATTTGTGCTCTGTATTCCATGGCTCTATTTGTTCACACACCAGTTTCTCTGACCTTTACTTTTTCTTGTGTCCTCTGGCTCTGGCCTCTGAGCCACAGCCATTCCCTGACCCTCAGAGCTGGTCCCGCCTCCACTCCTGATGTTCACGTGGCTCCACTTCCCTGGGGCAGCTGTGACCTCTGCATTTTCTCTTCTGCCTTGGTCTCACCTGGTCTCACCCTTGGCACGACCGTCTTCACCTCCATTCTTTTCTAGTTCCCTGACCTGCAGGTTGGACCCACTTGCTCACTTTGGTTCCAATTCTGTAGGTAGAATGAGATCTCTCCTTTCTAGGAGCTGTATGGTACAGCTAAAGAGACAGGACGGACACACCAACTGAGTTACAGCTGAGTGACAAGTGGATGTACTAACTTAAAACATTCTGTGAGTTTAAAGAAAAGGTTGAGGTGGGAAATAAAAGAACCTTAGGAGGAGTGGTCCTTATTTATTTTTTTTTTCATTTTTTTTCCTTTATTTTAAAGATTTTACAGAGTTTTGTTGTTCACCAACCTGTATGTTCCCAGATCATTCATATGCATATCCCTGGACCCTCCCCCGACCCACTTCCCCTCCTCCCACCCAGGAGCAGTCCTTTTGTTACAGAGTCCAAGCTCACTCTTCTTGACAGGCCAATGAATTCGAGAGATGAGGTGTTGAGGCAAGGAAAACGACTTTATTCAGAAAGCAGCTGACTGAGAAGATTGCAGGCTAGGGCCTCAAAATGACCATCTTATTGGGGGTCTGACTGCCAGGTTCTTTTACAGATCAGAGAATTGAGGGGTGAGGAAGCAAAGTAAAAAGCCATTAATCTTGCAAACATTGCCTAGAATGGCAAGGCTCAGGTAGGGGGATGTGTTAACGTCTTCCTTCCTGCCATCCAAGGTGGAGAGGGTTCTGAACAAAGGCCCTGTAACAGTTAGGCAGAGGGGAGGGATTCTCTAAGGCAAGCTCTTAAATATGAGTCTAATAACAAAAGCAATGAAAAGCAAGTCAAAGAAACAGTTTCAACATGGAGTCAGAACTGGCTTCCTCCTCACAAGACTTTCTCATCAACTCCCTGTTGAAAAGTTTTGGCTGTTTTGAGACACATCCTGTGAAGGAGACGCGCAGTGGGGGAACTTCCTGTGGACTCCCCCGTGATTGGTTCCAAAGCTGCTCGCCTTAGAGGAGCGCCCCGGTCTGTGCCATCTAGCGGCTGCTGCCACCAGAAGCCTCACCCGCCTTGCGGAGAGAGCAATTTAACGCCATTTCCAACTTAAGCACCATATCTACGGGGCGTGAAATTAGTTCCAGCAAGCAGCAAATTTGCTGCTAATAAAAATATTTAGCGATTCACTTGTCTTTAAATCAGCACCAGGATATTCTTTTGCTTGCATCAATGCTTGTTCCTCCCAATTCTAATATTTGATAATCAAGCTGGCGTTGTTTAGCGAAAGCTGCGAAGGAGCAAGTGTTTCAGCTCTGCCAAAATTTGGGTTTCCTGAGAGGGAATTTCGGTCTCTTTCTTTTAGTCAAAAGTAGGCCTGGATGTTTGGATCATGGAGATGAAACACTTACAATGGTTTGAGGGGTCTTGGAAATAAGTTTTCCTCCTCTTCTGTCTGCCAGTCTTGTCTCTTGAGTCACTGCACATGAAAAATCTGGGGCATTAAGGAGGCGATTCTATCTCATGTTTAGACACAGCTATCCTCGGTCTCAGTGCCAAGCTTGTTTTAATCTCCTTCCTGTCTCTTTGAACCTCTACTCGTGTGTGTGTGTGTGTGTGTGTGTGTGTGTGTGTGTGTGTACTCAGTTGTGTCTCTTTATGGCACCATGGGCTGTAGCCCTCCAGGCTCCTCTGTGCATGGGATCTCCCAGGCCAGAATACTGGAGTGGGCTGCCATGTCCTCCTCCAGACAATCTCCCAATCCAGGGATCTACGTCTCTTGCATCTCTGGCATTGGCAGGCAGATCCACTGGTGCCATCTGGGAAGTCCAGAGTGGCATTAATCTTAACACTGAAGAGCCAGTGGAGGTCATTAAAGCTTCTTTTTCATTCATTCATTCAACAAATGTTTGCTGGGCACCTCTCATGTGCTTTCTTAGTTCCACGTCCTTCTTTGCCTTAGAGTGTTCCAAAAAAGCCTAGCCTGATAGCTGGATGAGAGACTCACCTGGCAGATGACATTCCTTTTCTGGGTCATGGGGACAGTGGGTAACACAGATGCCTCCTTAGCTTTCTTTTCCTTTTGGGTCTCATTGAAGAAACAGCAGCAGACCCTCTGGCTCTTAATGCTTAATTGATCCCAGGGTCTAAACAGATTACTCATTTCAAAGTCCTCATGATC
This sequence comes from Tragulus kanchil, assembly GCA_022376925.1. Classification (NCBI taxonomy): domain Eukaryota; kingdom Metazoa; phylum Chordata; class Mammalia; order Artiodactyla; family Tragulidae; genus Tragulus; species Tragulus kanchil. Next base: position 154,375,725 of record JAIOJX010000006.1, read on the forward strand.
TAAAGGAGGGTGGGGGTACGCCAGACCTCTGTCTTCTACCGCAGAGGAGCCCTGGCTGGGTCCTCTTTCTTCTGTTCCTGGTAGAAACCAGTTTCGAACATCCTGACCGGAAGTCAAAGGGCCAGCTTCTCCTGACTTAGAAAATGTACTTATGGTTGGAGGTGGTGGGGGAGAGATTGTTAGGGAGCTGGGGATGAACACGCACACGCTACTGTAGTTTAGGTGGACAGCCATCGGGGACCTACTGTCAGCACCGGGAGCTCCGCGCCATGTTACGTGGCAGCCTGATGGGAGGGGTGTTGAGGGGGGATGGATACATGGATAGGTATGGCTGCTGAGCCCTTTTGTGCTGCATCTGAAATAGTGTTAATCAGATATTCCCCAACACAAAAGTAAAAGTTTAAAGTTTGAAAAGATATAAGCTGTTTCTGACACATACAACTCTATCCTCAGAACTCAACCAGTCTGAGATGCTGATGAAAGCAGGCCTCTTGGTTAAGACAGGGCCCCTGGCTGGGCTGATAATTAGAATCAAAAACAGAGCCACCTAACTAACACTTACCTCCTAGTTGGAGATCCCGGAGGGAGTAGATTAGAGACATGCCATCAAGAGTGGCACTCGGCGGTGTCCCGGCCAGCACGGAGGCTCAGGAACGGGACGGGCAGTGGCAGGAGGCCCAGGGGCTCGGGGGTCAGGGTTCCAGACTCTGGGCCTGGCCCTCTTCCCCAGGTCCACAACTCTGACGAAGCACCCCTGACATCGGTGTGCTCATCTGTCAGAACAGATGGATCCCCCCTCCCAGATCCTCCGCTCGCAGGTGGAGAGGATCCGGTGGTGACTGCTCTGAAGGGCTGCGAGAGAGACTCCCCAGAGCGACAGGGAGCTGTAGTTAAAGTCTGCCTCTCCCATGGGACGGCAAGCACCCCATGATACATTTCAGTTAGACAAAGCAAGTCTGTTCTGATCGTAAGGAGGATAAGACCAGGTTCAGTGGAAAACCTGCGCTGAAGGAGACGTGCAACTGCTACTGTGCTGTAATCTCCAAACCCCCGATACCTGTGACTCAGTGAGAGTCAGCAGACGTTCTCCATGTTTAAAACCTTGATGATTCTATCCTGGCTCTAGAGTGACGGGAATCATCACGTGTGAATTTGTTGAGGAGATGCAAAAAGTGATTTGAAGAGAAAGCATTATTAATTAGTACATAAGCAAGAATTGGGATCCTGAAAATAAAAACCTAAATAGTTTCGTAGTTACTTAGAAATAAAGACATTCTCCAGTCCTCCCGGTCGGGTCTTTCTTCTATGTCAGTATGCAGTCAAGAAGGAGTTTCTGGGGATGGGGGTGACGTGGAGGATGCAGACTGAGTGTTGTTGAGGGCAGCTGGGAGAGTGCGAAGCAGGAGGCCGCTGGGGAAGCAGGGGACACAAAGAGACAGAGAAAGGAGGAAGCTGGACCCTTGGAGCCCCTGGCCCTTGAGGCAGAGCTGGCGGAGACTGGCAGAGGAATGATGGGGTTCACCAAGGATGCAGTTCTTCTCTGCCAGGTGTCCGGGTCCCTTGGCCCCCTCCTAATGGCTGCGCATCTCATTGCCCTTCAGCGAAACCTTCTGCTTCTCTGCTTCCCACGCCAGCCAGCTTGCTTCTGCCAGCTGCCACCCAGAGGTGGGAGGAGTGGGAGCAGTTCTCGTGTCCACTGCCCTCCTGCGGTCAGGTGCCGGAGCTGGGTCAAAAGTTAACCAGGTTGGGGATGGATTAATGGTGCTTTAAAATGTCTAATCTTTCCAAACGCCCATCTGTTTCTTGGGCATGTCTCATAACAGCATTCATCATAAGCCTGTCATTAGGCTTCCCCGAGTTCTTCTTGAATTTACGCACATAGAAGGTAGAAACTTAGCAGTGCTTCCACAAAGCCCTCATAAATACAACCCGAGGAGGTTGATAATACCAAACCTAGGCTGTGCAGAGCATATAATCAAGGACCATTAGTCAAAAAGGGCCTTTACAGATAGAAAGAATAATGTTCAGAGGTGTTCTTGATCTCAGAGGAGCTTGGTTAACACCTGGGTTCTTAAAACAGACTGGCCTTTTGCAGAATTTCTAACAGGTTAGGTGGGTGATCTTATTTTAAGTAGTTTATTCTCAGAGATCATATATAAAATACTTGATTTCTTTCTAATGAAAATTTATCCATCTTCCTAGTACTTAGCATCAAGGATCTGGATTGTTGAAATTGAGACTGGATCCTGTGTATTTAGGAAAGAAGATATCACGGTGCAGACAAAAGAAATGTCTTGCTGGGATAGCCACGATCTAGAATTGGGAGGTCATCTGAATAGTGTCAGAATGAAAAAAATGGAAGCAAATTTGAAAAATCAAATGGCCATGCAACATGTCGTGTGGAATTTTAGTTTCCTGACCAGGGATCAAACCCCTGCCCTGCATTGGAAGTGCAGAGTCGTAACTGCTGGCCCCCCGGGGAAGTCTCTAAGGATGCAGACTGAGTGTTGTTGAGGGCGGGGAGCCAGGAGGCCGCTGGGAAGCAGGACACAAAGAGACAGAGAAAGGAGGAAGCTGGACCCTTGGAGCCCCTGGCCCTTGAGGCAGAGCTGGCGGAGACTGGCAGAGGAATGATGGGGTTCACCAAGGATGCAGTTCTTCTCTGCCAGGTGTCCGGGTCCCTTGGCCCCCTCCTAATGGCTGCGCATCTCATTGCCCTTCAGCGAAACCTTCTGCTTCTCTGCTTCCCACGCCAGCCAGCTTGCTTCTGCCAGCTGCCACCCAGAGGTGGGAGGAGTGGGAGCAGTTCTCGTGTCCACTGCCCTCCTGCGGTCAGGTGCCGGAGCTGGGTCAAAAGTTAACCAGGTTGGGGATGGATTAATGGTGCTTTAAAATGTCTAATCTTTCCAAACGCCCATCTGTTTCTTGGGCATGTCTCATAACAGCATTCATCATAAGCCTGTCATTAGGCTTCCCCGAGTTCTTCTTGAATTTACGCACATAGAAGGTAGAAACTTAGCAGTGCTTCCACAAAGCCCTCATAAATACAACCCGAGGAGGTTGATAATACCAAACCTAGGCTGTGCAGAGCATATAATCAAGGACCATTAGTCAAAAAGGGCCTTTACAGATAGAAAGAATAATGTTCAGAGGTGTTCTTGATCTCAGAGGAGCTTGGTTAACACCTGGGTTCTTAAAACAGACTGGCCTTTTGCAGAATTTCTAACAGGTTAGGTGGGTGATCTTATTTTAAGTAGTTTATTCTCAGAGATCATATATAAAATACTTGATTTCTTTCTAATGAAAATTTATCCATCTTCCTAGTACTTAGCATCAAGGATCTGGATTGTTGAAATTGAGACTGGATCCTGTGTATTTAGGAAAGAAGATATCACGGTGCAGACAAAAGAAATGTCTTGCTGGGATAGCCACGATCTAGAATTGGGAGGTCATCTGAATAGTGTCAGAATGAAAAAAATGGAAGCAAATTTGAAAAATCAAATGGCCATGCAACATGTCGTGTGGAATTTTAGTTTCCTGACCAGGGATCAAACCCCTGCCCTGCATTGGAAGTGCAGAGTCTTAACTGCTGGACCACCGGGGAAGTCTCTAAGGTCATTTTTACTTACATTTTATGAGGGAGAATAGGTAAAGAAGGATGTCTAATTCACCATGTTTAACCGGAGTCCTGACTGCTCTTGACTGAGTTGTTCCATCAGCCTTATGCTTCTGTTTCACGGTGACTACTTTGACCCCATCTATACGTTTCTGCCAGATGAATTTCCCTATAGCACAGCTCTCTGACTCTCCCCTTAAACAAACTCACAGTGCCTCCCCATTTTACTGTAGAATCGTCACCCTAGGAAAGATGTTACGGGTTTTTCATACCAGCTCTCTGCCTGACGCCTGAGTGCTCCGTCTGCAGTGACTGGTCCTCTGGCCTGTGCCTGAGAGAGGTCTCCACGGACAGGGGCTGGCACCTCATCAGGCTGTGCATTCCCTTGCTGCACAGGTCTGTTCTTAAGAAAGTCCTTTCCTACATAGAGCTGAAAAGTTGCTCCTGCAACTTTCAGTTTTTTTTTTTTTTTTTTGTGTGTGTGTGTTTTTTTTTTTAATATTTATTTATTTGACTGTGCTGGGTCTTAGTTGCAGTACATGGGATCTAACTCCCTGACCAGGGCTCAAACCCAGGCCTCCTGCGTTGGAAACCAGGAGTCTTAGCCACTAGGCCACCAGAGAAGTCCCAACTTCCAGTTTTTGACCCGAACTCAGACCTGTGGATTTTCACATTAGAAGCTTCATCTGTCTTCCACATGAGAGCACTTTATCTAATTGAATTATTGTTGCCATGGGCCTCCTAAGACCTTCAATTCTTCCAGTTAAAAATCCCTAATTCCATTTTTGGCATTTCTTCTCTAACGTTGCCTATTGAATAATGTCCGAAATTCCAAACAGAGAACTTGACAAGACTGCGTCTCCTCTCACCTGTCCTCTCATCTTCGTCTGCTCTTGTCCACAAGCAGTCCAGGCACGTGGCTTGCCTTTTCTCTTCTCACTCCCATTCTTTGCCTGTGACACTTTTCTTCTCCTCTTTCTGTGTAAATCATTTCCCTGAGGGCTTATACCACCAAATTGTTAAATAGTTCATCTGCGGGGATGGAATGAGATGGATGAGAAGGGAATATTGATCTTTTAGTCTCTGTAATTCTTAAAAAAGAAGTATGATGGTCGTTGATCATTTTTTTTAAAAAATGTAATTCAATGTATTTTGCAAATACATTCAGATTAATTTCAAAATTATGTTAACAACAAATCCTCCCCATCAGTTGCAATCCATCTCAGATGTCATGTGGCTCAGGAGACTGGCTTCTTGCCAGATGTGAGCTTCCCCACTCTGAGCACCTGGGCATTTGGGGTGGCTTTCTCCATGACCTTGCCTTGTTGCATGTTCCATCACAGATATTTGTGCGCAGGCCATACCTTCTTCCCAGACTGTAAGTCCCCAGGCACCAGGGATGGCATCTTACACATTTGGGAAGCCCCTGCCGTCCAAACACACTTATACGCTATACATAATGTGGGAGTGCAATGCATTTTATTTAAAAGGTGGACTGCTGAGTTCACATTATAATTTACTTATACTCCTAACATGGTCTTTCTATTCTTCTTTTTTAAAAACTTTGGTCTTTTTTAAATTTATTTTTTATTTATTTATTTTTCATCCATCTCTGTCCTTTGGCCTGTGTGGGCCTCCCATTGCAGTGGCCTCTCTCGTTGCAGAGCACTGGCTCTGGGCGCATGCACCGCAGAGCACTGGCTCGTAATTGGACACGTGGGTCCAGCTACTCCGTGGCACGTGGGATCTTCCCGGGACCAGGAATCGAACCAGTGCCCCTTGCACTGCACGGCAGACTCTACCCACTGGACCACCAGGGAAGCCCTTCTTCTTTTTTTTACTTTAATGAGGAATGAGAACTCAGCCTCTGGTCAGCCACTGGCTCGCCTAACTGAGTACCACACTTCTCAAGCCTCTTCCTGAGGTGCCTACAGGCACTCTGTTTTTTTTCCCTTAAGAGTTTTCCTCTTTCCTCAGCCTCAGCTGTTCAGTGTCTGGATGTGTGAAGTTAACCCAGAGACGATGAAGAGAGGAAAAACCTCTGAGGATCTGCAGGCGTAGGGTGGTGGGTGGAGAAGAGAGGCAAGGTCAGAGCCCAAGGAAGTCAACTCGTTACAGAAAAGTATCCGGAGAGTCAGGAAATCCATTTTTTAAGCCTGACACTTTTCTTCTCCTCTTTCTGTGTAAATCATTTCCCTGCGGGCTTATACCAACAAATTGTTAAATGGTTCATCTGAGGGGATGGAATGAGATGGATGAGAAGGGAATATTGATCTTTTAGTCTCTGTAATTCTTAAAAAAGAAGTATGATGGTCGTTGATCATTTTTTTTAAAAAATGTAATTCAATGTATTTTGCAAATACATTCAGATTAATTTCAAAATTATGTTAACAACAAATCCTCCCCATCAGTTGCAATCCATCTCAGATGTCATGTGGCTCAGGAGACTGGCTTCTTGCCAGATGTGAGCTTCCCCACTCTGAGCACCTGGGCATTTGGGGTGGCTTTCTCCATGACCTTGCCTTGTTGCATGTTCCATCACAGATATTTGTGCAGGCCATACCTTCTTCCCAGACTGTAAGTCCCCAGGCACCAGGGATGGCATCTTACACATTTGGGAAGCCCCTGCCGTCCAAACACACTTATACGCTATACATAATGTGGGAGTGCAATGCATTTTATTTAAAAGGTGGACTGCTGAGTTCACATTATAATTTACTTATACTCCTAACATGGTCTTTCTATTCTTCTTTTTTAAAAACTTTGGTCTTTTTTAAATTTATTTTTTATTTATTTATTTTTCATCCATCTCTGTCCTTTGGCCTGTGTGGGCCTCCCATTGCAGTGGCCTCTCTCGTTGCAGAGCACTGGCTCTGGGCGCATGCACCGCAGAGCACTGGCTCGTAATTGGACACGTGGGTCCAGCTACTCCGTGGCACGTGGGATCTTCCCGGGACCAGGAATCGAACCAGTGCCCCTTGCACTGCACGGCAGACTCTACCCACTGGACCACCAGGGAAGCCCTTCTTCTTTTTTTTACTTTAATGAGGAATGAGAACTCAGCCTCTGGTCAGCCACTGGCTCGCCTAACTGAGTACCACACTTCTCAAGCCTCTTCCTGAGGTGCCTACAGGCACTCTGTTTTTTTTCCCTTAAGAGTTTTCCTCTTTCCTCAGCCTCAGCTGTTCAGTGTCTGGATGTGTGAAGTTAACCCAGAGACGATGAAGAGAGGAAAAACCTCTGAGGATCTGCAGGTGTAGGGTGGTGGGTGGAGAGAAGAGAGGCAAGGTCAGAGCCCAAGGAAGTCAACTCGTTACAGAAAAGTATCCGGAGAGTCAGAGGAGGAGAGAAGCTGGCAGGAGAGGGCGTAAAGGCAGAGCAGAGCCCTGTCAGCGCGGCCAGGCTGCTCCCCCAGAGCAAGCAGCCCCCCACCTGCCTCCCGAGCGGCATGAAGAGCTCTTGCTCCATCTGGTGATGGAGCGAATGGGAAAAATAGGATCTTTGTCTCTGCTGAATCTTGGGCTGTGCCAGACCTGAGCTGAAAGCACAGCCTCTGTCTGTCGGTCTGTCGGTCTGTCTCACACACGACAGCACCCTCCCCCCCCACCAGGCACCACCCTGCCTCCCACCTTCCCCGGCAGGCAGGATGCGGCTCTCTCCCAGCTCCTCGCAGCAAGGGTAAGCTTGGGCCAGGGTGGTGGGGTGGCGCCTGGCTTCCGGTGTTCAAGGATGCCCCTTTTTCAGTCCCCTGGCCCACAGGCAGGTGTTTCGTTTACAGAGAAAAGTGAGCAGGGAGGGGACAACTTGTAAGGAAGTGAGAGGGGCAGGCTGGGACGGCAGGGGAGGCTGAGCCCTGCCGGTGTTGAGCGGAGGCCTCGGTTGAGCCCGTGCAAGCTCAGGACCTGGCAAGGCCCTGTAGAGTTTTCCCGAGGGTCTTTATCAGTCCTGTATCATTCGGCCATGGATTGCCTCCCCTTGAAGGGACGTGATCTTGGATAGGGCAGTTTTCCGGAGAGGCGCAGTCCTGAGTCTCAGCACTAACAACCCAGCAGTTGGAGGTGGCAGCACTGGCCCTGAAGAGGGATATGGCCAGAGCACGCCAACATCCGCTGTCACGGATCAAGTCCTTCTAGTTCACCTTCCAGAAGTTTATTCACCCACATATGTATCCTTGAAACATAGGCGGGGTTCCTTTGTGTCTTTTAAAAATGCATGTAGATGATACTGTGCTACGAGTCTACCCTCTCCTCCGTCTGACACCCTGACTCCAGTTTGGAAGCCCATCCCTGTTGCTTTGCGCTGTGCTCAGTTGCTTCAGTCTCGTCTGACCCTTGGTGACCCCATGGACTATAGCCTGCCAGGTTCTTCCTTCCATGTGTCTGGATTTGTCCCTAAGGAAAATGGGGTCAACTCGTTACAGAAAAGTATCCGGAGAGTCAGAGGAGGAGAGAAGCTGGCAGGAGAGGGCGTAAAGGCAGAGCAGAGCCCTGTCAGCGCGCCAGGCTGCTCCCCCAGAGCAAGCAGCCCCCCACCTGCCTCCCGAGCGGCATGAAGAGCTCTTGCTCCATCTGGTGATGGAGCGAATGGGAAAAATAGGATCTTTGTCTCTGCTGAATCTTGGGCTGTGCCAGACCTGAGCTGAAAGCACAGCCTCTGTCTGTCGGTCTGTCGGTCTGTCTCACACACGACAGCACCCTCCCCCCCCACCAGGCACCACCCTGCCTCCCACCTTCCCCGGCAGGCAGGATGCGGCTCTCTCCCAGCTCCTCGCAGCAAGGGTAAGCTTGGGCCAGGGTGGTGGGGTGGCGCCTGGCTTCCGGTGTTCAAGGATGCCCCTTTTTCAGTCCCCTGGCCCACAGGCAGGTGTTTCGTTTACAGAGAAAAGTGAGCAGGGAGGGGACAACTTGTAAGGAAGTGAGAGGGGCAGGCTGGGACGGCAGGGGAGGCTGAGCCCTGCCGGTGTTGAGCGGAGGCCTCGGTTGAGCCCGTGCAAGCTCAGGACCTGGCAAGGCCCTGTAGAGTTTTCCCGAGGGTCTTTATCAGTCCTGTATCATTCGGCCATGGATTGCCTCCCCTTGAAGGGACGTGATCTTGGATAGGGCAGTTTTCCGGAGAGGCGCAGTCCTGAGTCTCAGCACTAACAACCCAGCAGTTGGAGGTGGCAGCACTGGCCCTGAAGAGGGATATGGCCAGAGCACGCCAACATCCGCTGTCACGGATCAAGTCCTTCTAGTTCACCTTCCAGAAGTTTATTCACCCACATATGTATCCTTGAAACATAGGCGGGGTTCCTTTGTGTCTTTTAAAAATGCATGTAGATGATACTGTGCTACGAGTCTACCCTCTCCTCCGTCTGACACCCTGACTCCAGTTTGGAAGCCCATCCCTGTTGCTTTGCGCTGTGCTCAGTTGCTTCAGTCTCGTCTGACCCTTGGTGACCCCATGGACTATAGCCTGCCAGGTTCTTCCTTCCATGAGAGTCTTTAGACAAAAATATGGGAGTGGGTTGCCATACTCTTCTCCATGGGACCACCCTGACCCAGGGATTGGACCTGCGTCCTTTACATCTCCTGCACTGGCAGGTAGGTTTTCACTACTAGCGGGGGTACCGTGCTGTTTTAATAACTCTGGCTTTACTGTATCTCTGTGTCTGGAATGGTGTGTTCCTTCTTCCTGCTCTCTTACTCTTTTTTTTTTCTTTAAACAAACATTAATGGACATTTATTCTTCCTCACAGATTTAGATGGTTTGTTGCGTTCTTCTGTCCCCACCCCCAGACAAATTTACTGGGATTTTGATTGGTTGAATTAAAGTTACAGATGACTTTGGGGAGAATTGACATTGTGCCAACTTAAGTCGTCCCTCCCATGAGTATGGTGGACACTTCCGTTCAGTCAAGCCTTCTTTCACACTCTCTAAGAGAGTTTAAAAAATTCTGTAAGTTTTACAGTTTTTTTTAGACTATTTAAAAATAATCTGTGTTGCTTTTGTAAATGATACCTTATTATATATTGAATTGGTTTAACTTATAAAGAAGAGTTGTGTTTTTTCTCTGTTGGTAAGGCAATGACTAATTCATACTCTGGAGGTAAAATTACCAAAAAATAAAAAGGTGCAATGTGAGGGACCTCTTTCCTTTACATTTTGGTGTCAAACAATGACCCAAAACGCTGCTGTAATCTGGGAACTACTGGTGCCTAAATCCTTTGCTAAGATGTCACTAATTTTCATTTGTGTCCATTTTCCAAACAATGTGGACACTGAGTTGGAGCCAGCGTGCCCCGCCCCCTCCCTGGTCCTCTCTGCTTTTGCCTCCTCTGCTTCAGAGAATGCAGTGCCTGGGACTTCTGACTGAACTGAGGTTGGGGGGTCCAACCTTGAGCGCGGCGCTGCTGGCCGGAAAGCTCGGCGAGGGCCAGCGCAGGAAATGGACAGCTCTGCCCCAGACACCATTCGCTAAGGAATACCTTTTCTGTCCCTTTCCCAAATGGACTGGGAGGAGGGTCCTGGAAAGCAAGATAAAGCAGAGCCGGCCGTGAATGAGGCAGGACGGTCTGCCGACCCCGCCAGGGAACAAGGCTGCAGGGGTGGCCCTGCCGTGTCTCTGAGCTGAGCGAGGCGCCAGCCGCCTCAGGGCACGCGCCCTCTTCTGACTCCTTCCCTGTCTTCCCAGCAGTCTTCTCAGGTTCATCACAGTAGGGGCAACACTTTTTCTTTACGTCTTCTTTGAACTTGTTACGAAATTGCTTCTGTTGTTCAGATTCTGGGTTTTTGGCCAGGAGGCCTGTGGGATCCTAGCTACCGGACCAGGGAACCCGCCTGCCTTGCTTGCATTGCAAGCAGTCTTGACTGCTGGGTCGACGGGGATCCCCTCCCCGAAGCAATGCTCCTCATCTCGCGGAGCAGAGTCAGACGAATCCAGGGAATATCCATCTGCACATTAGACTGCTTATTTTGTATTGTGATATGATGGAAAATAACTTTTCACATGCTTTGAGCAACACTCTTTTAAATGGTTACTCCACATCCATTAACTCGTGTGAGCCTTACAACACCCCTGAAGAAGTGAAAAGGCACAGACTTGCCCCTGTGCTTGCTAAGTCACTTCAGTCATGTCCGACTCTGGGACTCCTCTGTCCATGGAATTCTCCAGACAAGAATACTAGAGTGGGTTGCCAGGCCCTCCTTCGGGGAATCATCCCAACCCAGGGGTCAAACCCGCATCTCTTACATCTCCTGCATGGGCAGACAGGTTCTTGACTACTGATCCACCTGGGAAGCTCTGACCTCCCCTGGTGCCGGGTGGATGATGTTAGACTCCAGTTCCAGGCCAAAGCCCTTCCACTCCACCGTGTTACTCATGTCTGATGAGTGTTCAGAGCTGTCTCAAAGAGGAAAAATAGTCTCTCAGATATCTAACATGGACCTACATATTTTGTATCCTAGTGTAACCTTAAAAGTGCAGACAGGGCTTCCCTGGTGGTCCAGTGGGTAAGATACCGCCTTGCAGTGCAAGGGGCGCTGGTTCGATCCCTGGCCTGGGAAGATCCCACGTGCCCCGGGGTGGCTGGACCGATGTGTCCAACTACCGAGCCGGAGCTCTGGAGCGCATGTGCCCAGAGCCAGTGCTCTGTGACGAGAGGGGCCACTGTGATGGGAGGCCCATGCAAGCCAAGGAACAAAGATGGATGAAAATGAATGAATGAAAGACCAATAGAAGTGGCCACAAAAAAAAAAAAAAAAAAAGTGTGGACAAGAGTAGGTATCACTTCCCCACATTTGTAGCTTTTCACAACTAAGAATTAATTAAATGCTAATGAAAGTCTAAAATAAAAACATTAACCATGTTTTGGTCCAGTTTGAGCCCTCATGTTGTCTTCCTGCAGCTAAATTGCTGTGTGGAGGAGCAGGCGTTCCTGACTGCTCAGCTCTGGGTTCCTTTTCTTGTGGCTTCCCTACTGCTTGAGTTCCATCATTCTCCTGGATTTGAGTTTCTGAGACTCTTGCTTGTTGAAAGCACCGTGGCACCGTGGGCCTTCCCTCAAACCAGAGGCATTATTTAAATACTGGGTCTGCCTCTGTTGTTTGCCTTTTCAAAGCTGATTCCTTCCTAAGGAAAGGCAATGAGTAGTGTTTATTAAGTCCGGCTTCCTGGCATGAACCATGGTGAAATGAACTCTTAGCAAGAGGCAATCGGGTGATCCTCAGGGGCAGAAGGAATTATTTCCAGATTTTGGGTCTTTTGAAGAATGGCCAGTTTTTTCTCTTTGGGGAGGAGGTATGAAGCAGCAAATAAATATTGGAGAGTTTCCATTTTGCTCTGTGGAAGGTCTCATCTCTGACAAGTAGTTCATCTCTTTGTTGAGACTGAGAGGCGAATCTCCAGCAGGGAGAAAATTAAAAAACGTTCGGCACCAGTTGCTACCCTGATGAATCCCATCCAATTAGTTAACAGGACACTGCTGTTATGCTCCCTTATTATTTTGATTTTAATTTTATTATATTCTCTATTGTTTGTCATACCCTTTTGAAACTTCTGGGGATTAAAAAAATTTTTTTTTAGTCCATCCTTTTTCATTTGGCATCCATTGGTTTCTTTGTGCTTCTGTTTTCATAACTGAGTTCAAAATTCACATAGGATTATTATCAATTTATATATTTATTTGCTTTCTTCTTGGAACATAGCATCTAAGAGGTTAGATTCTGAAAGCAAGAGCATCAGTTGCAGTAGGAGTTTTAGTGTAAAAAATAGTGTAGAATTGTGTCAACTTCTGCGAAAAGTGTGAATTACACTTCTCCTTTGCTGGCAAAGACTCTCCCTTTTCAACAGGAAGCACTGAGGCAGGATGCTCTCAGTGGAGAAAATTCTCTCTTATCAGTTTGAACCTGGTTAGCCTCTGGGATTCAAGCACGTGCAAGAAGAGATGGCTTTCCTTTTTTGTTTTTTCCTTGAAGGACTCAGTTGTTTCCTACTTGAATTTTGGTTCCATCTCATCATTGATGGATAAGAGGCCATACTCTCTACATAGCCCAGGGCCTTTGAAAAGAATGGGGTCTTTCACATCCATTTGTAGCTGGAAGAACAGATCTGAGCCACTGACACTGTACGGTTGGGGTTTTCTGGCACGCTTCAGCTTGGGGAAGATTTTTGACCTCTTCGATCCTTGAAGATCTCCTTGTGCTCACTCAGTGTGTTGCACAGCCTCCCGGCCACCACATCAGCCTCTCCAGCCTCAGGGAGAGGGTGCCAGATAAAATAGAGGACGGCCACTCTAATTAGAATGGCAGATAAACAATGAAAGGTTTATGATTGGAGCGTGTACCAAACTTCACATGAGATGACCTTACGGCTCTCTCTCTTCTCCACTGTCCTCTGCCACATGTACCCAGAGTTTGACTGACCCTCCTTGACCTGTCTTTTCTGTTTTAGCTTCTAACCTTCAGCAATCTTGGACTCCTGGCTTTTTTCAATCGTCTCACCTCCAGCTCTGAGGCCAGACTCTCCCCTGCTCAGGTGGCTGCTGACATTTGAGGAGGTAAAGGGGCATGGAGAGGCCTGCCCCAGCACCCCGCTCTCTGTTCCCATCACCAGCATAGCTCTGGCCTGCCTTTGATCCCCTTCCCAAGAGATGTCTGTTTGATAACGCCCCTCTCCCCTCTGGTGCTCATCCTGGGGCTGGCCCAGGTCCATGGAATACGACCTAGAAGGGGGAGCAAGGCTCCTGCCCCCGGAAGGAGTGCCCCATGTGACAGAGAGCATGGGCGCATCTCAAGTGTGAGGTCCGGCGGAGTCTGGGTGTGGGTCTAAGGTAGGAACTGCCGGGCGTGATCGAGAACAGAGCGGCAGCCTCTGGGCCTGTGGTCCAGGCATGCTGTGCTTCATCTTTCTTTAGGAGAGTCTATGAAGACCGAGGTACCCCACTTCCACCATCACCCTCCCTCCCCCCCAACCCTTCCTGGCCTCACCTCCCTTCTCTGGTGGCTCAGAGGGTAAAGAACCTGCCTGCAATGCAGGAGACCCAGGTCCAATCCCTGGGTCAGGAAGATGCCCTGGAGAAGGGCGTGGCAGCCCACTCCAGTGTTCTTGCCTGGAGCATCCCATGGACAGAGAGCCTGGGGGCTGCAGTCCCTGGCGTCACAAAGGGTCAGACACAACTGAGTGACTAACACACTTTCTTTTCCTTGCCATAGAGATCACAGGAGCGTGTGTGTGTGTGTGTGTGTGTGTGTGTGTGTGTGTGTGTGTGTTGGGGAGGGTCAGCAAATTTACTTTAGCAAAATCTTGACAATTAACAATTTTAATTTATGGTGCTCTGGAGGCCAGAGGAACAGGTACAAAGTCGAAGTGACAGTGGGGAGGATTATTGTTTTGGGGGTGAATTCAGCCGTTCGACCGGTGGGCTTCTCCCCTCCCCTGCAGCCCCTGCCGGGGCTGAATTAGCTGGCTCTCTTCCGGCCGCGGTGTGGGGAGACACCCACAGCAGCTTTCATCCCCTCCTTTCTTCCTAATGGACTCACGCGGCTGCCAGAGCCTGCAGCTTCTTTCTCCATGGTGACCAAGCCCCTCATTTCCATTTAATCTCAGCCTCCACCGCCCCCAGCAAAGCCTAGCCCTTCCCTTCTCAGGTCCCCGGCACGCCTCTCACTTCTCTGCTTGTCTTCTGGCAATTTTCCTGGACTGCCAAGGAAAACACAGCAACACGTCCTGCATGCCTTCCTTCCTCCTTCATCTGCCCTCTTCCTTCTCTTTGTCCCTTTGCTTCAGTGACTCTTGTAGCTCCCTTCCTGGCCCCAGCTTTGTTCTCCTAAAGGATGCAACCCCGTGCAGAGAAGGGGGACAGAGAAAGAGCCTGTCCTCCTGCCCTTGGGCTGGCTCTGCCCGGAGTCCAGGGGAGATGAGCGTGGGGCCTCAGCCCGCTGCCCGGCTCCAGGGGGGAGAGCCTGGAGTCCACTGCTGCTGGAGCCACCCCGGGTGCCCTGGCCAGGCCTCTGCTCGCACGCAGGCTTTGCACGCAGTTGCCTGGAAGGACCCAGCCAGGGAGCTGGCCTCTGCCCCTGTCTGGACTGTGGGTCTGACTCTGGGTCTCAGAATTCCCTTCCGTTTTGCAGAATTCCCTTCATACCTCCCCTTTGCCCCCAGCCTTCCCTTTCTAATCAGGGATCCTTTCATAATGGAGAAAATGGCCTGATGGCTTGCAGACCGTTTAGGTTCCGGCCTTTTCCAGCGAGCCTGGATTCTTATCCAGGTTATCCAGCTCCGGCCTCGTGACAACCATGTGATTCTGATTTCGCCGATAGAGAAACGGAGGCTCCGTGAAACGGAACCTATTACCCAACATTTGAGTAAACCACCAGGCGAGCTGGGTCGAGAAGCTGGCTTGTCCTACTTCCTAGTTCACTGCGCCTTCTTTCCTTTGGCGGTCAGAGAGGGGGCAGAGAGGCAGAGCGCTGCCCCTCGGCCCACAGACCAGGTGCCAGTAGGAGGGGTGCGCCGTGGCTCCCCCTTCTGCCGTGTCCCCTCATGCCCAGTTAACTCTCTGTGTGACCTTCATCTTAATGTCTCTGTAGACGCTTTAGTTCTGTCCGCCCCGCATGATTCTTTCCTGGACCCTGAGCTTCTTGCGGGCACTTTCCGTGGCACGGCCCTGCGCTCCCCAGCACCCCAAGCCTCCACCCCCCCCTTCCCTTCTCAGGTCCCGCACGCTCTCACTTCTCTGCTTGTCTTCTGGCAATTTTCCTGGACTGCCAAGGAAAACACAGCAACACGTCCTGCATGCCTTCCTTCCTCCTTCATCTGCCCTCTTCCTTCTCTTTGTCCCTTTGCTTCAGTGACTCTTGTAGCTCCCTTCCTGGCCCCAGCTTTGTTCTCCTAAAGGATGCAACCCCGTGCAGAGAAGGGGGACAGAGAAAGAGCCTGTCCTCCTGCCCTTGGGCTGGCTCTGCCGAGTCCAGGGGAGATGAGCGTGGGGCCTCAGCCCGCTGCCCGGCTCCAGGGGGGAGAGCCTGGAGTCCACTGCTGCTGGAGCCACCCCGGGTGCCCTGGCCAGGCCTCTGCTCGCACGCAGGCTTTGCACGCAGTTGCCTGGAAGGACCCAGCCAGGGAGCTGGCCTCTGCCCCTGTCTGGACTGTGGGTCTGACTCTGGGTCTCAGAATTCCCTTCCGTTTTGCAGAATTCCCTTCATACCTCCCCTTTGCCCCCAGCCTTCCCTTTCTAATCAGGGATCCTTTCATAATGGAGAAAATGGCCTGATGGCTTGCAGACCGTTTAGGTTCCGGCCTTTTCCAGCGAGCCTGGATTCTTATCCAGGTTATCCAGCTCCGGCCTCGTGACAACCATGTGATTCTGATTTCGCCGATAGAGAAACGGAGGCTCCGTGAAACGGAACCTATTACCCAACATTTGAGTAAACCACCAGGCGAGCTGGGTCGAGAAGCTGGCTTGTCCTACTTCCTAGTTCACTGCGCCTTCTTTCCTTTGGCGGTCAGAGAGGGGGCAGAGAGGGCAGAGCGCTGCCCCTCGGCCCACAGACCAGGTGCCAGTAGGAGGGGTGCGCCGTGGCTCCCCCTTCTGCCGTGTCCCCTCATGCCCAGTTAACTCTCTGTGTGACCTTCATCTTAATGTCTCTGTAGACGCTTTAGTTCTGTCCGCCCCGCATGATTCTTTCCTGGACCCTGAGCTTCTTGCGGGCACTTTCCGTGGCACGGCCCTGCCTCCTCCTTGCCCCGGGTCAGCACAGGCTTCTGCCCACTGCCGCTGGGATGTCTGACCTAAGGCCCCCCACTAAGGGCGCGAGAAAACGATACTGGCACCATGTGCATCGTGGCAGGCAGCAGCCCAACCGACTCTCTCCTTCTCCCTCCTTCCTGTTACGCAGCAACCAGGCTTCTCAGCCTCCCTGTTCACCTCTGTGAGAAATTAAAGTCCCCATAATCAAATCAGCCCTTGTAAATTCCCTAGAAGCAGCTCCAGAGCCCCAAGAAGCCAGCAAACCCCAGACCCAAATCCATGTCAAATTTCATAGATATAATTTAAACAGGGATCAGAACCCACACTAACCCAGAAACGAAGGCTGCTCAAAATGCAGTTTATAGTCCATCTGCCTCTCCACTTCAGGGAGTCTATATTAAATTTATGGCAAAGTAAAACAAATAAACCCAGGCAAAGGCAGGCTGGAAATCTGCATACTCGTCAGAGAATTAGCAGCCCTCTCGGGTTAGGAAGGCTGCCTCTCAATTTGCATCTCTAAGGAGTTGTGACTGGTTGGGGGTGGGAAGGTCCGGGCGGGGATGGAGCCTGGTTGCGGGACTGCCCCCTGCTGGCAGGTTGCTGAACAGCAGCCCCTCGACCTTTGGCGATCCTGACCTGGCAGGGGAGAGGGTGACCAGAAGGAGCTGGGCTTTCCAGGGACAGCTGAGAAAAAGAATCTGCAGCTGAAATGCGTGCAATTGAAGGTGTGGAATTGGAAGAGCAGAGAGAGGCGAGGGACTGAGGAGCAGATCCTTACTTAGAAGCCTAAGACTGGGGAGGAGGAGTGGGTGTGGAACCTGCGAGGCCCCGGGGGAGGCGGAGGTTCAGGGCTGTCTCTTCAGCTGCACAAACCAGGGACGGGGAGACGTTCTCTACGCCGCCCCCTCTTCGTTTCCCTCTCCCTTACTCTCCACCACCCGTGGACTGGAAAGCCCAGAACACGGGGGCCGTCCTGCTTTGCGGGCAGTCTGGCAGCGGAGCCCGAGTGGGCTGTCCCGGCTCGGGGCTGGGGCTGGGGCCGGGCTGCGCTGCCGGGCTGCGCTTCAGGGCCGGACGCGGGCTGAACGAGGTGGCCTCCCAGGCGCTTCTGGCCGCTCACCCTCTCTGGTTCTGCCTCTGTGCCCGGGGATTCAGGGGTCTGTCACATGCGCTCCAGGGATGCTCCGAGGAGCCTCGGTACTCTCCTAGGATGTCCCATCATCCTTCCCAGGGGGCTTAAATGACACCTTCCTCAAGTTGGTACCTCCCCTGACCGCTTTAGGCAGAGACGGGCTGTCCTCCTTTTAATGCATTATGGATAGGAAGACAGATACTGATAGACACGCATAATCATACTGTGATAATGGGCTGCATTTATTCATGTATCAGCCCCCTCCTAGGATGTAAAGTCCTTGAGCTCCTGGAATGAGGGCAAGGGGAAGGGGCAGGTGAGTGCCAGGCTCATAAGTATTTACCTGTTCGTTTCTCAGCCCAGTGCCTCAATCATAGTAGATTCTGGCTAAGTACTTGTTATCTGAAAGAATGAATGAATGACTGAAGGTGACCAAGGTGCTGAAGGTCTGTCTGTGCAGTTTGCCAGAGACCTGGCTGTCACCTCAACCTCCTCCCTCTCCATCCTCGTCTCCCTTATTCTTTGATGGTTCCGTGGTGGTTCTATCGAGTTTCCTTCTTGAGTGACTTTCAAAGCCGCCTACTTCTTCTCCATTCTCTCAAGAGGTTCAGTTCCTACTCTGGAGTCAGACAGACTCCTGTGCTTAAACTAGCTGTGAGAACGCAAGTCCCAGTTTCTCTGTCATTTTCTTCCGCAAAGACAACATGGCTCTGTGGTTAGGACTATGGACGCCCAAGCTAGGCTGCCCTGCTTTGAATCCTGGCTGCTCCTTTTAGCTGAGCAAGCGTCTTCATCTTTCGGTGCTCAGCCTCCTCCTTCATGAACTAGAGTTAACAGAATCTACTCTGTATGGTGGTTTTGAGGATTAGAAGAGCTAAGACACATAAAGCCCTTTAAACAGTGTCTGGTACAGCTGGCCTTAGCTAACTCAATTTTGCTGTTGTAGTTTAGTTGCGAAGTTGTCCCCTATTCTGCCACCCCATAGTCACCAGGCTCCTCTGTCCACAGGAGTTCCCGGGCAAGAATACTGGAGTGGATTGCCATTTCCTTCTCTCGTCCATCTACTGCATTGGGAGGTGGTTCTTTACCCCTGTCACCACCTGGGAAACCCTCTTACAGGAGCACCAGTCCTATTAGATCAGGGCCCCACTCTCATGACTTCATTTTAACCTTAACTACTTCCCTCAAGAGGGGCTTCCCAGGTGGCCCTGTGCTAAAGAATCTGCCTGCCAATGAAGGAGACGTAGCAGACGTGGGTTCCATCCCTGCGTTGGGCAGATCCCCTGGGGAAGGGCATGGCAGCCCCCTCCCGTCTTCTTGCCTGGAGAATCGCATGGACAGAGGAGCCTGGCGGCCTGCTGTCCGTGGTCGCAGACTCAGACATGCCTGAGTGACTGCGTGTGCGTGTAGGCATGCAAGCACGTACTTTCCAAAGGTTCTGTCTCCAAACAAGGCACACGGGGAGTCAGGATTTCAACATGTGAATTTAGGGAGGACACAGTTTAGTCCGTAATGTTCCATCAGACCATCAGTCCCATGAAAGCTGGGCCTTTTCTACCACTCATCTGTGTGTTTTCCAGTTTGGTCCTCACCCGACCTCTTTGTGAGTCTCTGTAATTTCTGCAGTAACCTTCTCAGAGCAAGGGCCCGGGAAATATTTTCTGAATCATTGTGCCAGTTCCTTGTGGTCGCGCCGGGAGTTTGAGACACACAGACATTCAGATAGGAGCTGGTGAGTTTCCCAGGAAGAGGCTCCTTGCTCGCTTGTGACAGAATGAGAACGGGAAGTCAGGCCTCCATACTGCCTTCCACGCTGAGCCCAGTGCTCTTTGCAGAAACCCGGAAAAAGCGCTGTCACAGATCTGTGTACCACTACGAATTCTTTAACAATCCTTGTGAGAGTTTCCTTGCCAAGAAAGGGCTCTGTCTTTCAGGAAGCAAAAATTCTCCCTCACTTTGTGTCTCCTTCACACAGGCCCGTTTTTTCTCATGCTGAGCATCAGTAAAGCACTTGAAATATATATATATATTTTTTTTTTGCTTCCCTCCATCTGTTTAGGGGCAGCAGGACTGGGCTGGGGTGGGGACTTCCTTACCACCGGTTTGATTCCAAGTCCAGGTGTGTGGTTTGCTGGATGCTCCCTTCTCTGCTAATGGATTTTGGTAACTGTTTGTCATTTGCTTATGCAAATCTACCACTTCCTGCATTAGCACGAACCCAATTATAAAGTGAAATTTCACAATTAAACCACTTAGTGAAGGACATTAAGTGACCAGAAGGAATTGATTTGTAAAAATTTCAGCGATAATGACCAAGTGTTTCTGACATGTGACCAAGTTCTAGATTTTCCTTTAAACAAACCGTGTATGTGCTCATTTTCAGTGTGTGTACTGCACACAGACACGCGCATTTTCTCTCACAGCTGGTTTCCATCTTCTCACCGTGGGACTTGTTCTTGCTCCTTCTCGGGGTCTAAATTTTCCTCCAGTAGAGGAAATTCCACCAGCCATCAGATCATGTCTGCAAAGTTCTTGGAAACCTTCCAAGAGAAATGGCCACTGGGCTGAGGAAGCTGGGGTGGGCAGGAAAACAGAAGAAGGTGTAATGGTTTTAATAACGTCTCTTTGCCGTCTTGCTGATTGATTGATATATTTTGGCATTTGCTTTCCAGCTCTGCTGTAATCAATAGCAGTTAGAGAGCGAGGAGCTGGAAAGGGTGGGGACGCGGGGTGGAGCAGCATTGATTGGCCTTTACGGGAAAGAGCCTTGCCTGGTGGCTGCAGTGCTGTGGTCCCAGAAATGAGACCCCACTGTCCCTGTGAGAGGTTACCTTTCCTTACACTCACCTGGGCAAGGGGGCATAGAGTCAGAGGCTTGGAGATGAAGGAGGATAGATGAGCATCCATCTGAAAATGACTCCTTCTGGCATCTGAGGGAGCCAGACGCGCTGACTCTCCTCAGAGTGCCCACACCTTGAAGGCAGAAACCGCAGTCTCCTGGGATGGTGTAGGAGGAGGTTGACGTGGTGGGTGCTTCGTCACTAAGTCAGGTCGGGCTCTTTTGCAACCCCGTGGACTGTAACTCGCCAGGCTCCTCTGTTCATGAAGTTTCCCAGGCGAGAATATTGGAATGGCTTGCCAGGCCCTCCTCTAGGGGACCTTTCCTACCCAGGGTTGGAACCCGTGTCTCCTGCGTTGGCAGGCAGATTCTCTACCGCTGAGCCAGCAGGGAAGCCTTCTGGGGAGAGGCTTTAAGAGGGAGAGGGTGATGGTAAGCTGATGGCTTCAGGCTCCCCCCGGATGTACTCATGCTGGGCTCAGGTAGAATAAAGCAGAACCCACCTTAATAAAATATAAGTGTTCACAATTAAACCACTTAGTCAAGGACATTAAGTGACCAGAAGGAATTGATTTGTAAAAATTTCAGCGATAATGACCAAGTGTTTCTGACATGTGACCAAGTTCTAGATTTTCCTTTAAACAAACCGTGTATGTGCTCATTTTCAATGTGTGTACTGCACACAGACACGCGCATTTTCTCTCACAGCTGGTTTCCATCTTCTCACCGTGGGACTTGTTCTTGCTCCTTCTCGGGGTCTAAATTTTCCTCCAGTAGAGGAAATTCCACCAGCCATCAGATCATGTCTGCAAAGTTCTTGGAAACCTTCCAAGAGAAATGGCCACTGGGCTGAGGAAGCTGGGGTGGGCAGGAAAACAGAAGAAGGTGTAATGGTTTTAATAACGTCTCTTTGCCGTCTTGCTGATTGATTGATATATTTTGGCATTTGCTTTCCAGCTCTGCTGTAATCAATAGCAGTTAGAGAGCGAGGAGCTGGAAAGGGTGGGGACGCGGGGTGGAGCAGCATTGATTGGCCTTTACGGGAAAGAGCCTTGCCTGGTGGCTGCAGTGCTGTGGTCCCAGAAATGAGACCCCACTGTCCCTGTGAGAGGTTACCTTTCCTTACACTCACCTGGGCAAGGGGGCATAGAGTCAGAGGCTTGGAGATGAAGGAGGATAGATGAGCATCCATCTGAAAATGACTCCTTCTGGCATCTGAGGGAGCCAGACGCGCTGACTCTCCTCAGAGTGCCCACACCTTGAAGGCAGAAACCGCAGTCTCCTGGGATGGTGTAGGAGGAGGTTGACGTGGTGGGTGCTTCGTCACTAAGTCAGGTCGGGCTCTTTTGCAACCCCGTGGACTGTAACTCGCCAGGCTCCTCTGTTCATGAAGTTTCCCAGGCGAGAATATTGGAATGGCTTGCCAGGCCCTCCTCTAGGGGACCTTTCCTACCCAGGGTTGGAACCCGTGTCTCCTGCGTTGGCAGGCAGATTCTCTACCGCTGAGCCAGCAGGGAAGCCTTCTGGGGAGAGGCTTTAAGAGGGAGAGGGTGATGGTAAGCTGATGGCTTCAGGCTACACCCATCCCCAGGAATGGATCCAGCTCACTTGGCAGCATGCTGCGGGCTCAGGTAGAATAAAGCAGAACCCACCTTAGCCTGATCGCTTAGGCTCAAAACTCAGATTTGCTTCTTAATGCGTAACCTCAGAGGGGTTCATTAACCTAGCTGTACCTTGATTTTCCATCAGTAACATGGAGATGATAACAGGACCTCTTTCCTGGAGTGGCTATGATTGTGATGAGAGTGCATATACGTAAAGACCTTGGAATGGTCCTGGTATATGGTAAATGCTGTGTGCATGTTGCTACTATGATCTGAGGGTGGTGGGTGGTGGGATGGCACCCATAATTTATGGGTGGAAACTGAAGGGTACGTGTTTCTGTCATCAAACAGGGTCACCGCAGCATCCACCTTTGGCTGATGAGAACACAGGGCTCAGGACTCAGACTCTGTTAAATAATTCTCTTAGTACATCAGCCTGTTAGCTATGGGGTTTCTCAACCCGTCTCAGATTTAAAAATTTTTAGAAAGCTTAAAAACAAAGAAAGACCAAGTACAGATAGACAGAAAAAAGGATCAACTGGATTGGTAATGATGGCTTCAGAGCCCAGCAAGTCCAGCTGAGACAGGTATGTATTTGTTCAACAAACAGAAGTCCTGCTCTGTGTGAGATGGTTATAACTGATGTGACAATTTCCGTGTGTGAACCTGAGCTTACTGTTGATCCATGCAGATGTCTAATCGCTCCTGCACAAGGCCATGACAGCTTTCCTGTAACTGGTGATCCTGCCTCCTAGAACGGTTTGCTCAAAACAGAAAACGGCTTATTAAAGAAAATCCCATTCGCCACAATATTTTTGTTGAACACATCATTCATGTTTGAAGTATAGTTTTGTTTTCTTTCACAGACGTGGGTGAATTTTTAGTTTGGACACGTGAACCGATTTAGGGAGTTATTATTTTTTTTCCAGTTGTAGGCCTGGATACCGTGACGAAGAAAAGCTGGGAGATTGGCCAAGCAGGAATTAAGGAGCACATGACCAGCTCCTGAAAGGTTAGACCCGGAAGGGCTCCTGGAGATCCCCTAGTTCTTCCCCTGCGTTTTAAAGATGAGCCCAGAAAGATGTCTCGGCTTTTACAGCCTGGTCTTTTAGTTCCAAGCCCACTGCTGTTTCACATGCCATGGGTTTGTACAGCAGCCCTTTCCTTTTGGCAGACATTCTGTTCTCAGGTTCGTAGATATGGTAGTTCAGTTCAAGTAGGAGAAAATGCACTGAATGTCTACTTGGTGCCAAGCATGATGCCAGGTTCAGAAGACAATAATAAGATGTGGATCCCACCAATGACACTGTAGTGGACAGTACTATTATATCCAGTTCTTTACTTCCCCTCACTGTGAGAGGATCGTACTTAACCTGGGTCATTCACATCAGAGGTGGTCATGTGACTAGGTTTGGCCAATGAAATTGGGTAGAAGTGGTATAAATCACTTTTGAGCAGTGGCTTTGGGGGATATTTTATGGCCCCACCCACGTCTTCTCTTTTACAGTTGCCAGGGGAGTGGTGTGTCCAGGAGAGGGCTTCACCTCTAGTTGGGTCCCCCTTTGAGAGAAGCCATGGAGTAGATATGGAGCCACCACCACTACGTGACAGCAGTGGCAGATGACCCTTCACGCAGCTGAGTGTCTGGACTCTGTGGCTGCCCATCCTGCGGCGTACCTAGCATAAGCTGATGACTGCGGAGGAGCTCCCAGGATAGACAGAGGGCTAGCTTCCTTCCGGTTGAAACATGGGCTGATGGACGCTTTGCTAGATGGATGCAGAGGGGAATCAGACATAGGGCAAAAGAGGGCGGAAGAACTGTGGGGACGAGACATCAGGAAAGACTGCAGGAGAGGCAGTAGCTTAGAAGAATTTTAAAGGTTGAGAAGAAGTTCATCATGTTAGGGGCTTGAGAGGTTTGTTTCTTGAAGTGTTCTAATCAGAAAGACCAGCCTGCACGGACATGGAATATCATGGTATGTTCGAGAAATGCCTGTAATGTCCACAACCCGGGGCCAGGGTCAGAACTCTTCATCTTTGAATCCTACTGGGTATATGTAGACGCTCAGGTAAAAATGCAGCCTTTATTTTGATCAGAGCTTTGGCCTTAAATTTTCCTCTAATCTCACACCCTGAGGATCTAAGTCTGACTGTGTATGAGCCGTCGAGGTCCTTTCTCTAATGTTTAATTTTAATCAAAGAATACATATACGGACTTTGGAAATCAACAGTTGCCTTGCAACTCCTCCTGATCTCTGGGGCAGTCGCTCTTGGTTCTTATAGCTCATTTCTCTTTTGTATGTATCGCCATGTTTTAAAATAATATCCTTTATTGCTAGTTCTTGATTTAATATTTGAAGATGTTGTATATTGATTTTTCTGCCATGGCAGATGAAGACTCAGTACTCTCACACCATTATCCCCCTATTACGTCCCCCCACTTCCCTTCCTTCTCTCTCTCCAACACAAACTTTCTTTTTTGTTAAATCGATATTTGTGTTTGTATATTAATAAGTGTGCAAATAGTATTTATCCTCCAGTCAGGTTATGTACTGTGACCCTGGTCTTCTTTTGTGTCTTCTTCTTGTATTTTTTTTTTCCTGGAGTTAAGAACTGCCTCCTTTTTTATTGACCTGATGCCCAAATGTATTTATAATTAATTTTCTTTTCAAATGGTGTAACAGTTCTGCTAATGCCTGTTAGTTTTTCCTATAGTTCTATTTTTACTTTACAGTTATTCCTCTAAGAGCTTTCTGCTTTTTTGCTCCAATCTGGGTGGGCTGCTCTTAGAATTGAAATAGTGGATAGTTGTCACCTTGGGACTTCCCTTTACCATCATTGTGAATAGAATATTTCCTTTACTGCCTTCCCATGTTGGATCCCTTATTTACTAAATCCCTTGTCTCTTTAGTGGACTATTACTGAACTCTACTAAACTCTAACTTCCAATAACTTCTTAAGAATTAGTCCTTGGGAGGTGACTCTGTGGCGTCATTGGCTACCTGAAAATATTTTATGCTTGTCTGGCATGTGACTAATTATTTATTTGAGATAGAATTCTAGATTTAAAAAATTTTCTTCAAGAATTTAGGAAGTTTTTTTTTTTTTATTATTAAGATTTTTATTTATTTATATTTATTTTGGGCGGGGGTCGGGTTGGGGAGGGAGGGGAGCAGGCGGGCCACTTCTGTTGGTCTTTCATTTCTCTATTTTCATCCGTCTTTGTTCTTTGGTTCCTGTGGGCCTCCCATCACGGTGGCATCTGTCGTTGCAGAGCACTGGCTCTGGGTGCATGCGCTCCAGAGCTCTGGCTCGGTAGTTGGACACATCGATCCAGTGGCTCTGCAGCACGTGGGATCTTCCCAGGCCAGGGATCGAACCGGCACCCCTTGCACGGCAAGGCGGTGTCCCTACCCACTGGACCACTAGGGAAGCCCTTCTCTTTTTTTCTTTTTCAATCTATGGATGATTTATTCAGTTTTGTCTTCTAAATCCTATGAGTTTTTGCAAAAATGTTTATTGTATTTTTAAAAGAAGCTTTTTCATTTAATATTTTCTTTTTGCATGTGAACTCCTCTTATTTTGTGAATACAACCTTTCCTTTTATCTTTTTGCATGGGTGTTATTGCTCTCTTTGAACTTTTGTTCCTTGCAAAATTTCTGTCAGGTTGGATCTCTTTTTTTCTTGTTGATTTGCTCCTTTTTTCTTGTTTGAGGCTGTCCATAACAACAAACAAACTGATGATTCTCAACTGTTTATTCATATTTAGGAAGGAGGTACTAAAAGTTGATTTTGGAAGCTTGTTACATAAGTGCCAGAGCTGGATGACTGATGGGCTTCATCAGGTCGATTGGGTGGAAAATAAATCTGTTTATCAAGAGAACTTCAGCAAACAGTAACGGGTGTTCCCTCTGGGCGGCTCAGTTCTTCAGAGTAGAGTGTTCCAATCTATTGGATGGTGGTGTGAGAGTCGCTA
Organism: Tragulus kanchil; assembly: GCA_022376925.1. NCBI lineage: Eukaryota > Metazoa > Chordata > Mammalia > Artiodactyla > Tragulidae > Tragulus > Tragulus kanchil. The sequence continues at coordinate 154,401,621 of JAIOJX010000006.1, forward strand.
GGCAGGCAAGAGGAAGGGCTAAAGGTCACCTCTCCTTCATACTCTTCATCTTCCACTGTACTTGGTGTTCCCAAGTCCGATATTGTTCTTATATAATTTCTCCAAAGAAAAACCTTTTCATTTCCTGAAGGATAAAGGGCATGATGAACTGGCTGCGTGGGGAGAGTAGGTTTATCTCACCCCAAACCTACCCTTCAATAGACAGACTTTCCAGTGACGGTCCCCGTCCAGCCAGGCCTCTGCCCCCGGCGCCACAGTGCTGTGAAGCTTCCTGGCCTCTGCGGGGTGGGTCAGCCCACCCCACAGACCCTTGGCTTGTGAGTCTTCTCTCTGTTGACCCAGTTACCACTCTTCCCTCTTTATTCTCTTAAAAAAGTAGTTGTGAAGCTCCCTAGTCGTCTGTCTTTTCCTCTCCTGTTCTTGACCGTGGTCAGGACCTTTGTCGTTTGTTTTCAGAGGGTCGGCTGATGGTCCACAGGCTTCCCAGGCTGACTCGGTCGCCTGTGCTGGCGCCTCTTCCTTGTGTTGTCCCTTGAATGCTGGCGTTCCTCAGGCTTCTACCTCACAAGGACTCTCGTGGTCCCCGGAGTGTGAACCAGATGAGGGGCAGGATCACCCTCTGTGCTGAGGCCCAGGGTTTCCTCTCAGCTCCCAGCCTGGTTTGGCTCCCGAGCTGGATGACGAGGCAGAAAAGACAGAGGATCAGGGGTGCCCTTTGCCAACGGCTTGAGGCGCCAGGCTCTCACCTCCTTTGGTCTGATCTTGGTGCTCGTCTGGTCTTAAAATGGTTTTTTGTGACCTTACATGGAAGGAGGCTCCCAGACTGGCCCAATTATAGCAGTCTCACGGGAGGGCGGGGATGGAAGGAAAACCCCTTTTTCCTGGTCCAGCTCTGTCACTTGTTACAAAGCGAGTCAGGCACCATGCTAGGTGCGGGAACTACACTTGTGAGAAAAACAGACTGGATCCTTCCTGGGTCTTATGGTCCCAGGATATATACCAACAATAACAACGAAATGAAAACTCTCCACTCGGCAGTACATGAGTCCGTGTGTGTCGCCTCTGAGCTCCTGTTTCTCAGGCCTGGGGTGGGAGGTGGACGGGGCTCATGGGAAGCAGGGGGCTTTAGAGAAGGTGGCCAGTATGCACAGCAATGCCTCACGTCTTTGTGTCATTTGCACATTGCAACTTGCCTTGTCATTTTGGCAAATTCTGTTTGTTCTTTAAAATTGTTCAGTCGTCTCTTCCTCTGCAAAGTCCTCCCTGACCCACTCCGCAGCATTAACCACGCTCCTCCTCAGCCCTCCCTCCTCATACACCCAGCGGCGTCCTGGGTTAAGCGGAAGGGGTTAAGGACCCAATGTGGGGAGACCCCGAGCAGCGTGTGGGGACAGACCACCTTGGGTTGAGTCCCAACCCTGCCACATACTGCTTTGGCAAGTGAATTCACCTCTCTGAGCCTCAATCTTCTCATCTCTAAAATGAAGATAATTAAATCCACCGTGGAGTGGTATAGTGGAGATGGAATGACTATGGTATGTAACAGGAGTGGATACTTGGCCTGTGGATCTATTGGTTCCCTTCCCTTTGTCCTTTTAAGAACTTCCAGTCTCATGAGGAGAGAAGGACAAGCAAGTGAGCACATGTCACAGGTGCTGCCATAGAGGACAATGACATACATGACACTGACATATGGTACTCCCTCCTTGTTCCTCCACTTGAGTGTGAGCCTCCGAGAAGCGAGGTTTCCCCAGCACAGAGCACCTGGCACTCAGGGCTGCTCAGTAAACATTTGAGTGAGCGAAATGAGAATGACTCCCGAGCCCAGTGGATGTATTGATGGCTGTGGTGGGTCTCCACTGCTGCACAGGCTTTCTCTAGCTGCACTGAGCTGGGGCCACTCTCTAGCTGCGGTGTGCATGGCTACTCGCGGCAGTGGCTTCTCTTGTTGTGGGGCTTGGGCCCTGGACTGCGAGCTCAGTAGTCGTGGCACATGGGCGCACCCTTTTCCTGTCCACTTGTTTTTACAAAGCGAGTCAGGCACCATGCTAGGTGCGGAACTACACTTGTGAGAAAACAGACTGGATCCTTCCTGGGTCTTATGGTCCCAGGATATATACCAACAATAACAACGAAATGAAAACTCTCCACTCGGCAGTACATGAGTCCGTGTGTGTCGCCTCTGAGCTCCTGTTTCTCAGGCCTGGGGTGGGAGGTGGACGGGGCTCATGGGAAGCAGGGGGCTTTAGAGAAGGTGGCCAGTATGCACAGCAATGCCTCACGTCTTTGTGTCATTTGCACATTGCAACTTGCCTTGTCATTTTGGCAAATTCTGTTTGTTCTTTAAAATTGTTCAGTCGTCTCTTCCTCTGCAAAGTCCTCCCTGACCCACTCCGCAGCATTAACCACGCTCCTCCTCAGCCCTCCCTCCTCATACAACCAACAGCGTCCTGGGTTAAGCGGAAGGGGTTAAGGACCCAATGTGGGGAGACCCCGAGCAGCGTGTGGGGACAGACCACCTTGGGTTGAGTCCCAACCCTGCCACATACTGCTTTGGCAAGTGAATTCACCTCTCTGAGCCTCAATCTTCTCATCTCTAAAATGAAGATAATTAAATCCACCGTGGAGTGGTATAGTGGAGATGGAATGACTATGGTATGTAACAGGAGTGGATACTTGGCCTGTGGATCTATTGGTTCCCTTCCCTTTGTCCTTTTAAGAACTTCCAGTCTCATGAGGAGAGAAGGACAAGCAAGTGAGCACATGTCACAGGTGCTGCCATAGAGGACAATGACATACATGACACTGACATATGGTACTCCCTCCTTGTTCCTCCACTTGAGTGTGAGCCTCCGAGAAGCGAGGTTTCCCCAGCACAGAGCACCTGGCACTCAGGGCTGCTCAGTAAACATTTGAGTGAGCGAAATGAGAATGACTCCCGAGCCCAGTGGATGTATTGATGGCTGTGGTGGGTCTCCACTGCTGCACAGGCTTTCTCTAGCTGCACTGAGCTGGGGCCACTCTCTAGCTGCGGTGTGCATGGCTACTCGCGGCAGTGGCTTCTCTTGTTGTGGGGCTTGGGCCCTGGACTGCGAGCTCAGTAGTCGTGGCACATGGGCGCAGTTGCTCCATTGCCTGTTGGATCTTCCAGGACCAGGGATCGAACTCGTGCGCCTGCTTTGGCAGTCTGATTCTTAACCATTGGACCGCCAGGGAAGTCCCCGAGCCAGTCTGATAGAGCCATGGCCAGCAGTGCCTTCTCCTCGACCCAGCACCCATGCCCTCCACCAAGCTGTTCCTGTCGCAGAGGAGGGAAGAGTACGGTTTATCCGCCATTTGGGTGAGACTCTTCCATCCTCACTAAAGGCTTAGCTTTCCAAATATTATCCAAGTCTGGGACACAGGTATCCCCTACTCTCTTGGGTGGTGGGAGTAGTGGACACAGATGAGTGGACTGATCGAGGGCCCTCTTGTAGGACCAGCCCCTCTCTGCCTCCCTCTCTTGGAGCATCCAGACCCGCAGACCTCCCTCCGTCAGCGTATCCATCCTCTTCAAATGAATCTGTCTCCCAAGAACCAAACATGTCCTCTCCCTGGCCCTGACTTGGAATGAAGCGACTTAGCCCATAGACAGTGTCACGGTCTCTCGCCTTCCATTCCTCTTGTCGAGTCATCGCGCTGGTGAGAGCCCGGCCCTGGGTGATTTATGCAGCTCTCACCGCCCTGGTGGATTCGGAGTCTGGAACAATGAGACAGGGCTATCCATCACCCCTCTGCTCGGATCTCCCCGGACTCATTGGGAAGGCAGGAGGGGCGGGTGGCAGAGCAGCCAGCCTCAGGGCTTCTGTCCAGAGAGCATTTGTCACCGTGATCGAAGGCACAGGGCGGGTGTGGGGTGGGGGATGGAGGCTTTTTAGCTCACCCCGAGCCTACCCGGTGACAGCAGAGACAGAGGGGCACAAGGGTGAGAGCACACAGCAAGGGAATTAGAGCTCAGAAGGCAATCAGTGACCGCCACTGCGACCCTGCCTGCTCCAGCTCGGGATGCAGCAGCCCCTCGGCCAGCGTGCCGGGCCACCACCACTGCTCCGTCCTGTTGGTACCGGCCTCCGGCACCGTGCCTGCGGCGTGGTAGGCATGCGGCAAAGACACCTACTTGTGGATTGACAAAGCCTCCCTCCCTCCTCACTCGCTTCCCTGATCTCAGGGTCAGGGACCGTTCTGAGAAACCCTGGCACACAGATGCGTGCTGCCTCTGTGCTTCTGTGCATGCATGTCCTACACGCTCATCTGTGATGCGTGTGTGTGCACATGCATGTACTGCACACACGGGTCCACACAGGAGGAAGTACTTCCTGCGAATCAAGGTGCTTAAATTCTAGAATGGGTAGCCCAAGTGCCACCGTGGCTTTGGCTCCGATGAAGAATGTAATTCTCTAAGCCTGGGGATGGAGAGGGTGGGGGAAATGGGTGGGATAGCCTCTCAATCAGCAGTCTCCAACCTTTTGGGGCACTATTTCTATGGACAGGCCGCGGGGGATGGTTTGAGGGTAATTCAGCTGCTTTACATTTATTTTGCCCTTTAGTTCCATTATTATTACACCAGCTGCACTTCAGATCATCAGGCACTGGATCCCGGGGCTTGGGGGACCCGGCTGTAGATGCCTTCTCTACCTCTGACCCCTGGCGAGCCTACACAAGAGGAGACGGGCACGTGGTCATCACCTGAAAACAACTCAGAATCGTCATTGCTGCCGAGAACCCCGCCCTCTGCTCTTGGGGATCACTTTCCAGGAAACAAACTGTGGCTGGAGATGTGACAGCCCCGACTACTGCCCAAGCAGGGGGCAGGCTGCCTTGCTGCGCCTGCCATTTCGGGCCCCGGGCAGACTCTGGGGAGAGTCTGTGGTTGTCAGGAAATTAGAGGCTTTGTTCAAAGCTGAGATTGACGCCCAAATCTGGGAGCTGAAGAAAAGAGAATCCAAGAGCCGCGGGCGGTTGTGGCTTCGTCGTGTCTTTTTTTTTTAGTGCCGCTGAAGCAATAACAAGTAATGGCCTGAGCATCGCTGCCTCCCAGCGCCTGGGAAGTTGGCTGACCTGAGGAGAAGCCAAGGGTGGCTAATGAGTCATTAAGAGTCTTTATCAAATTAGGATTATAATCCATCTCAACATGCAGAGGAGAATGTTTCAAATTATCTACTTTCTTAATTGCAACTCAAAGATCTGGCAGGAAATTATCCACGCTCCCCCCCCTGCTCCGTCCTGTTGGTACCGGCCTCCGGCACCGTGCCTGCGGCGTGGTAGGCATGCGGCAAAGACACCTACTTGTGGATTGACAAAGCCTCCTCCTCCTCACTCGCTTCCCTGATCTCAGGGTCAGGGACCGTTCTGAGAAACCCTGGCACACAGATGCGTGCTGCCTCTGTGCTTCTGTGCATGCATGTCCTACACGCTCATCTGTGATGCGTGTGTGTGCACATGCATGTACTGCACACACGGGTCCACACAGGAGGAAGTACTTCCTGCGAATCAAGGTGCTTAAATTCTAGAATGGGTAGCCCAAGTGCCACCGTGGCTTTGGCTCCGATGAAGAATGTAATTCTCTAAGCCTGGGGATGGAGAGGGTGGGGGAAATGGGTGGGATAGCCTCTCAATCAGCAGTCTCCAACCTTTTGGGGCACTATTTCTATGGACAGGCCGCGGGGGATGGTTTGAGGGTAATTCAGCTGCTTTACATTTATTTTGCCCTTTAGTTCCATTATTATTACACCAGCTGCACTTCAGATCATCAGGCACTGGATCCCGGGGCTTGGGGGACCCGGCTGTAGATGCCTTCTCTACCTCTGACCCCTGGCGAGCCTACACAAGAGGAGACGGGCACGTGGTCATCACCTGAAAACAACTCAGAATCGTCATTGCTGCCGAGAACCCCGCCCTCTGCTCTTGGGGATCACTTTCCAGGAAACAAACTGTGGCTGGAGATGTGACAGCCCCGACTACTGCCCAAGCAGGGGGCAGGCTGCCTTGCTGCGCCTGCCATTTCGGGCCCCGGGCAGACTCTGGGGAGAGTCTGTGGTTGTCAGGAAATTAGAGGCTTTGTTCAAAGCTGAGATTGACGCCCAAATCTGGGAGCTGAAGAAAAGAGAATCCAAGAGCCGCGGGGCGGTTGTGGCTTCGTCGTGTCTTTTTGTTTTAGTGCCGCTGAAGCAATAACAAGTAATGGCCTGAGCATCGCTGCCTCCCAGCGCCTGGGAAGTTGGCTGACCTGAGGAGAAGCCAAGGGTGGCTAATGAGTCATTAAGAGTCTTTATCAAATTAGGATTATAATCCATCTCAACATGCAGAGGAGAATGTTTCAAATTATCTACTTTCTTAATTGCAACTCAAAGATCTGGCAGGAAATTATCATGAGAGATAACGTCTGGAAATTGATGGATTGTGCTGATGTGTGTCTAAGCTGCCATAACTGTAATAGCTGGAGAATTCACCCCCACACACGTGCATGGGCTGAAACTGATCTTCAACGCACAAACACCCCTGCTGTACATACTGATTCAGGACTCCAGACAGACAGACAGACAGGTAGTATGTCTGCCCGTGGTACATCAAGTCACCAGCATTTATTAGGCAATTCAGATAGGATGAGGCTGCTATCAAATGCTGAAAACGGGGACGGATAAGATATAAAAGAAACACTCTTTGCTTTTAAAAAGTTCAAAATCTGGTTAGAGAGCGAATGCATACATACTTGAAATTTTTTATTTTTGCTTTCTTTTTTTTTTTTTAGGCTATACTGTGTGCCATGTGAGAGCTTAGTTCTCCAGTCAGGGATCAAGCCTGAGTCTCTGGCATTGGGAGGGTAGAGTCTAGGCATCCACTGGAATGCCAGGGAAGGCCTTGCACTTGAAATTTAAGGACGTGTACAGAACAGCCTTTCACCGCACACTGCTATCGTGGAAGTCCGAGCACGCAGATCCAGAAGGATCCAGGGAATGGGCGTCTGAGTTAAGCAGAGCCGCTGGAGGAGGTGGGCTCTGCCGTGAGCGTGGCCTTTCTCACTACAAGGTGTGATCGCGCTCAGTGGAGAGGCAAGCAGAGAAGCCAGCTGAGTCTCTCCGGAAGCCCTGCATGCCATGTTTGCAAACGTCCCCAGAGGGGTGACGCTGGCTGACGAAGCCTGGCTTGGATGAAGAGTCCGGGCTGGCTGGCACTGGCCCCGTTTAGACGGGAGAGGTGTGAAGCTCACCCCTCCCTCGCCCCGCTGACCCAGCCTGCCTCCTCTGTCTGTGGAAGGGCAGCGGGATCTTAAGACAGAGTTGGACACTTCCGCGTCTCTCTTGGCTCCTGAGCACCTGTAAGACCCCCGTGTGTTCAGGGAGGGCGATCTGTTCATCTTCATAGTCCGAGGACGTAGGACGAGCCTGGCCGGCCCGGGTGCCGAATGGGAGCCGACGCGCTGGTGGCTTGTTGAGCAGTTCTCAGTGCACGCGTGTGGAAGGAGAGCGCACGAGTGCACGCGGGAGGGAGTGGACGGCGTGCTCTGGAAGCAGCAGTGCAGGCCAGTGGCTTGCTGGTGTGGGTTCTGGAGGAAGGCTGCCTGGGTCCACTTCAGGTGACGAGGTACTCTCCTCACCTAAGCGTCCACAGGGACGCTGTGGGGAGTTCAGGACACACGGCAGGCAGGGCACTTTGCACAGGGTCTGGCACTGAACAGAGAAATCCATACGTGTTGGCTCTTATTATTATTATTGGTGTCACGTGATTTTGTCCTTCTCTGCTAAGCGAGCCATGCTCTTTGCGCTGTGTAAGTTGGGTCTGCGGCTCTCTCATTAGGCTATTCTTCTTCACTCCACCCTCCACTCCTACAAGGAGCTAAGCTGTGACCAGCTTCTGCCGGGGCCGGGACCCACCCCGCCTTCCAGAGCCGTTGCTTGGTTCTTTGAGCCCTGTTGTCTGGCTGCTATAGGTCCCAGCCACCAGGATGGAGCTGGCATCCAGCCACGCGAAATCTTCAGCTCTGGAGGGTTGAGAGGTTGGCTGCAGGATCAGAGGCAGCAACTATGGCTTGAGTTCATGCCTGGAGACGGGGAGGATATGGCCCACTGGATGGGAGGTGATGGTGATGAGGGTGGTGAGAATGGGGATGGAGCCAAGGGACAGGGTGGTGAGAGCCAGGTGACAGTCGTGATGGTGACGAGGCGGTCGAAAGGATATGGGGGCTGGGTCCCTCAGTACAGGCGAGAGGAGAGGTCTTTGTTATAGAGAGAATAGGTGTTTCAAAACTCCTGGGGCAGAGGAGGGGAGGTCTTGGCAACCTCTGCCGTCTGAGGGAGGAGGCACGGAGCATCCTGCTGGCCTCCCTTGGTCCCATCGCCCCTTGACTGGTCCTGGGTGATGTTAGCAGGAAGCAGGGCAGATTGAAGAGCCACCGGACCAGAGGGACACACGGTCAATGGCAAAAGTTTCAGCATCCGGACACAGTTTATACCAGGGCAAAACCAAAGCCCAGAAAAGAGGCTTTAATAAAAATCGAATGTTAGTCACATAATAACTTAAACTTTCCTAATAGTCACATGAAAAGGGTAAAAGAAACAGGTGAAAATAGTTTAATAGTCTATTTTGTTTAATTCAACGTATCCAGAATACTATCATCTCAGCATCTCATTGTTGTTGTGGTTGCTGTTTAGTGGCTAAGTCGTGTCCAACTCTTTTTTTTTTTTTTTTAAACATTTACTTTATTTATCTTTTGGGGGGAGAGGTGGGGAGGGAGGGGGACGGGCGGGCCACTTCTATTGGTCTTTCATTTATCTATTTTCATCCGTCTTTGTTGTTTGGCTCCTGTGGGCCTCCCATCGTGGTGGCCTCTGTTGTCGCAGAGCACCGGCTCTGGGCGCACGCGCCCCAGAGCTCCGGCTCGGTGATTGGACACATCAGTCCAGCTGCTCCGCGGCACGTGGGATCTTCCCAGGCCAGGGATCGAACCGGCGCCCCTTGCACTGCAAGGCGGTGTCCTTACCCACTGGACCACAAGGGGAAGCCCGTGTCCAACTCTTTTGCGACCCCGTGGGCTGCAGCCCAGCAGGCCGCCCTGTCCATGAGACTCTCCAGGCAGGAACATGGGAGTGGGTGGCCAGGCCCTCCTGCAGGGGATCTTCCTGACCCAGGGATCACACCTGCCTCTCTTGTGTCCCCTGCCTTGGCAGGCGGGTTCTTTACCACGAGCGCTGCTGGGAAGCCCTGTTCACAGCACACCTCAATTTGCTCACCAATGCTCAGCAGCTCCTGGTGGCTAAGGGCAGCCTGGCTGTGAATCTTCCTCCCTCAAATTTTTATGACCAAATTCCTGGGATGCCCTGTCTCACAAATGACTCTTTCTTTTAGTCCATTAAATAATTTTATTTATGTATTTATTTAAATTGTAGGATAATTGCTTCACAATGTTGTGTTAGTTTCTGCTGTAAAACCATGTGAATCAGCGTAAGTACACATACACTCCCTTCCCACACGTGGCTCTTTTTGGAGATCACCACAGCATTTTACAGTCTAAATATCCTCTCTCTGCATAGTCCTTTTCCTCAGTTCTTCCAGACTGGCTGTGACACCGTCTACTCCTTGCTAGAACCTGGAAAGAAGTACAAAAATCACTCCAAGCTTTGTCCTTTCCTGCTTCCTGCAGTCCCTTGTCTGGAGTTAAGGTCTGGCAACTCACTTGAGGGCTTATATATTTGTGTGTGCATATGTGTCCGTGTATGTTGGGTGCAGGGGTTGGCAGAAATAAGGCATGGGTGGGAGACAGTTCTCGAAGAATCTTCGCAAACATATCTCAGCACTATGAGAAGGGAAGGTTTTTTGAAAGGCTTTTGGGACCATATTGCTCCTGTATTAGAGAAGCTGGTTAGAGACATGACCCAATTAGCTGCCTCTCTGTGCTCAGAGGACAGGCTGCAGCCCCCGTGCTTCAGAGGGTGGGAGTGGAATGGAAAGGAATACCAGAGAGGCCTTCACAGGGTAAAAAGAATGGATCAGAGTGCAGGGGGCCTTGACACCCCCTCGTGCAGCTCAGAGCAGTCTTGGAGCTCTACTGTTCAGAGAGTTTAGAAAGTCTGAATTTACACTGGTCCCCGGCATCAGTCTCCAAGGGAATTTAGCTTTTGGAACGAAATTTTTCAAGAACCGAGGGATCACACTGCCCCCTCTCTAGGCAGGAACATGGAGTGGGTGGCCAGGCCCTCCTGCAGGGGATCTTCCTGACCCAGGGATCACACCTGCCTCTCTTGTGTCCCCTGCCTTGGCAGGCGGGTTCTTACCACGAGCGCTGCTGGGAAGCCCTGTTCACAGCACACCTCAATTTGCTCACCAATGCTCAGCAGCTCCTGGTGGCTAAGGGCAGCCTGGCTGTGAATCTTCCTCCCTCAAATTTTTATGACCAAATTCCTGGGATGCCCTGTCTCACAAATGACTCTTTCTTTTAGTCCATTAAATAATTTTATTTATGTATTTATTTAAATTGTAGGATAATTGCTTCACAATGTTGTGTTAGTTTCTGCTGTAAAACCATGTGAATCAGCGTAAGTACACATACACTCCCTTCCCACACGTGGCTCTTTTTGGAGATCACCACAGCATTTTACAGTCTAAATATCCTCTCTCTGCATAGTCCTTTTCCTCAGTTCTTCCAGACTGGCTGTGACACCGTCTACTCCTTGCTAGAACCTGGAAAGAAGTACAAAAATCACTCCAAGCTTTGTCCTTTCCTGCTTCCTGCAGTCCCTTGTCTGGAGTTAAGGTCTGGCAACTCACTTGAGGGCTTATATATTTGTGTGTGCATATGTGTCCGTGTATGTTGGGTGCAGGGGTTGGCAGAAATAAGGCATGGGTGGGAGACAGTTCTCGAAGAATCTTCGCAAACATATCTCAGCACTATGAGAAGGGAAGGTTTTTTGAAAGGCTTTTGGGACCATATTGCTCCTGTATTAGAGAAGCTGGTTAGAGACATGACCCAATTAGCTGCCTCTCTGTGCTCAGAGGACAGGCTGCAGCCCCCGTGCTTCAGAGGGTGGGAGTGGAATGGAAAGGAATACCAGAGAGGCCTTCACAGGGTAAAAAGAATGGATCAGAGTGCAGGGGGCCTTGACACCCCCTCGTGCAGCTCAGAGCAGTCTTGGAGCTCTACTGTTCAGAGAGTTTAGAAAGTCTGAATTTACACTGGTCCCCGGCATCAGTCTCCAAGGGAATGTGCCCTCATGCATTTAATCAGGAACGAAATGTTCTCAAGAACCGAGCCCCTGGCTGCCCTGAGCACCATGGTCCCACGTGGATCCAGGGTCAGGAAGTGCCCCTAGGTAAAGAGTGAGCCTCCCCTTCCTCCTTCTTTGCTCCCATTATCTGTGTGTATACTCCTCAGACCCAGTGAAAGGCTATCTCCCATCCTCAGACCAATAAATAAGCTGTATAATGAAGGCCTAGGCAAGTGTGGTGGAAGCCCGGGAAAGGGCCTCCAATGCTAATGGCTTGTTTATTAGGGAGCCTCCTGAGTGCCGAGAACTGGGCCGAGCTCCTCCAGTATTTCCTCTTGTCCCCTGGGCTCACGAGTTGGATACTATCATCACCCTCATTTCACAAGGGCTGATACGGAGACCTGGAAGGCATCAGGAGCCTCCCAGACACCTGGCTAGGTTATGGCAGGGTGGAGATTCCAGCCAGGTCCCTGGGATTCCACAGCGAGTGCTCTCTGTGTGGAGAACCAAGGAAGTGTTGCAAAGAGGTGATAGTTCAGTGAAGTCTTAGCAGCAGATCAAAGTTTGGAAGATAGGGAAAGAAGAAACAAGGAGTCAAGGCTGAAGGCACAGTGTGAGCAACACAGGTAGGGTGGGGGCAGGTGGGTGTTCTGATATCCGTGATATCCGTGAGTGCCCAGGTGGTTAGAATGGAAGTGCCCAAACCTCTCCATCACAATGGCTTTTAAAAAACCCAATAAACTTTACTATGAGAAGGGAAGGTTTTTTGAAAGGCTTTTGGGACCATATTGCTCCTGTATTAGAGAAGCTGGTTAGAGACATGACCCAATTAGCTGCCTCTCTGTGCTCAGAGGACAGGCTGCAGCCCCCGTGCTTCAGAGGGTGGGAGTGGAATGGAAAGGAATACCAGAGAGGCCTTCACAGGGTAAAAAGAATGGATCAGAGTGCAGGGGGCCTTGACACCCCCTCGTGCAGCTCAGAGCAGTCTTGGAGCTCTACTGTTCAGAGAGTTTAGAAAGTCTGAATTTACACTGGTCCCCGGCATCAGTCTCCAAGGGAATGTGCCCTCATGCATTTAATCAGGAACGAAATGTTCTCAAGAACCGAGCCCCTGGCTGCCCTGAGCACCATGGTCCCACGTGGATCCAGGGTCAGGAAGTGCCCCTAGGTAAAGAGTGAGCCTCCCCTTCCTCCTTCTTTGCTCCCATTATCTGTGTGTATACTCCTCAGACCCAGTGAAAGGCTATCTCCCATCCTCAGACCAATAAATAAGCTGTATAATGAAGGCCTAGGCAAGTGTGGTGGAAGCCCGGAAAGGGCCTCCAATGCTAATGGCTTGTTTATTAGGGAGCCTCCTGAGTGCCGAGAACTGGGCCGAGCTCCTCCAGTATTTCCTCTTGTCCCCTGGGCTCACGAGTTGGATACTATCATCACCCTCATTTCACAAGGGCTGATACGGAGACCTGGAAGGCATCAGGAGCCTCCCAGACACCTGGCTAGGTTATGGCAGGGTGGAGATTCCAGCCAGGTCCCTGGGATTCCACAGCGAGTGCTCTCTGTGTGGAGAACCAAGGAAGTGTTGCAAAGAGGTGATAGTTCAGTGAAGTCTTAGCAGCAGATCAAAGTTTGGAAGATAGGGAAAGAAGAAACAAGGAGTCAAGGCTGAAGGCACAGTGTGAGCAACACAGGTAGGGTGGGGGCAGGTGGGTGTTCTGATATCCGTGATATCCGTGAGTGCCCAGGTGGTTAGAATGGAAGTGCCCAAACCTCTCCATCACAATGGCTTTTAAAAAACCCAATAAACTTTACTTTGAGAGCAGTTTTGGGTTCACAGCAAAACTGAACAGAAAGAATGGGGATTTCTCTTATGCACTCTGGTCCCAACCCCATACTGCTTCCTCCATTACCAACATCTCCCGTCAGAGAGAGAGGAGCATTTGTTATAACTGACGAACCTACATTGCCACATCATCACCCAGAGTCTGTAGGTAGCAATAGGATTCACTCTTGGCGTTGTACATTCTGTGGGCTTGGTGAAATGTCTAAAGAATGTATGTCCATCATTATATTGGTCATACTGAGTATTTCATTGCCCTAAAAATCCTCTTTACCTATTCATATCTCTTCCTACCCTCTAAGCCCCAGCGATGACTGATCCTTTTACTGTCTTCATAGTTTTACCTTTTCCAGAAAGTCATATGGCTGGCATCATTCAGTATGTAGCCTTCTCAGGTTCGTTTCCTTTATTTAGGAATACTCATTTAAGTTTCCTTTGTGTCTCCTCATGGTTTAATGTCTTATTTCTTCTCTAGTGCTGAATAATATTCCATTGTGGACTGCAGTTTAGCTATTCACCTACCAAAAGACATTGTGGTTGCTTTTGAGGCATGACAACTATGAATAAAAAAACTGCTGTAAACAAGCATCTGCGTGCAGATTTTTGTGGGGACCTAAGTGTTCAGTTCACCTCGGTAAACACCAAGGAGTGCAATTGCTGGATCACAGAGTAAGAGGAAGTATAGTTTTGTCATTGAAACTATCAAACTGTCTTCCAACGTGGCGCAGCATTTTGCATCCCCACCAGCAGTGAATGAGTTTTGTCAATTTGGCAGGGTGGAGATTCCAGCCAGGTCCCTGGGATTCCACAGCGAGTGCTCTCTGTGTGGAGAACCAAGGAAGTGTTGCAAAGAGGTGATAGTTCAGTGAAGTCTTAGCAGCAGATCAAAGTTTGGAAGTAGGGAAAGAAGAAACAAGGAGTCAAGGCTGAAGGCACAGTGTGAGCAACACAGGTAGGGTGGGGGCAGGTGGGTGTTCTGATATCCGTGATATCCGTGAGTGCCCAGGTGGTTAGAATGGAAGTGCCCAAACCTCTCCATCACAATGGCTTTTAAAAAACCCAATAAACTTTACTTTGAGAGCAGTTTTGGGTTCACAGCAAAACTGAACAGAAAGAATGGGGATTTCTCTTATGCACTCTGGTCCCAACCCCATACTGCTTCCTCCATTACCAACATCTCCCGTCAGAGAGAGAGGAGCATTTGTTATAACTGACGAACCTACATTGCCACATCATCACCCAGAGTCTGTAGGTAGCAATAGGATTCACTCTTGGCGTTGTACATTCTGTGGGCTTGGTGAAATGTCTAAAGAATGTATGTCCATCATTATATTGGTCATACTGAGTATTTCATTGCCCTAAAAATCCTCTTTACCTATTCATATCTCTTCCTACCCTCTAAGCCCCAGCGATGACTGATCCTTTTACTGTCTTCATAGTTTTACCTTTTCCAGAAAGTCATATGGCTGGCATCATTCAGTATGTAGCCTTCTCAGGTTCGTTTCCTTTATTTAGGAATACTCATTTAAGTTTCCTTTGTGTCTCCTCATGGTTTAATGTCTTATTTCTTCTCTAGTGCTGAATAATATTCCATTGTGGACTGCAGTTTAGCTATTCACCTACCAAAAGACATTGTGGTTGCTTTTGAGGCATGACAACTATGAATAAAAAAACTGCTGTAAACAAGCATCTGCGTGCAGATTTTTGTGGGGACCTAAGTGTTCAGTTCACCTCGGTAAACACCAAGGAGTGCAATTGCTGGATCACAGAGTAAGAGGAAGTATAGTTTTGTCATTGAAACTATCAAACTGTCTTCCAACGTGGCCGCAGCATTTTGCATCCCCACCAGCAGTGAATGAGAGTTCCTGTTGCTCCACAGCCTTAGCAGCATTTGATGTGGTCAGTGCTCCAGATTCTGGCCCTTCTAAATAAATATTCAGGGGTATCTTGCTTTAATTTGCATTTCCCTGATGACATACACTGTTGAACATCTTTTCATATGCTTCCTTGCTCTCCGTCTGTCTTCTTCAGTGAGGTATCTCTTCAGATCTTTTGTCATTTTCTAATCAGGTTGTTTGTTTTCTTAATGTGGAATTTTAAGAATTTTTAGTGTATTTTGGGTAATAGTCCATTATCATGTCTTTGCAAATGTTTTCTCTCAGTCCGTGACTTACTTACCTCCTTCTCTTCCTGCATCAGTTTTAACAATATGGATTCCGAGGCCCTTCTCTAGAACCAGCTTTCTCCAGGACTGGAACCAGGAACCCTGAAGTATAAAGAGGTTTCCCAGGCGATTGTCAGGCAGGAAGTCCATGGACAGCGCTTGGGGCCACTGAAGGTGGAGTTGGGAGGTGGAGACAGGAATAGAAGAGCTGAACTGGAAGGAGGACAGGGCCAGAGGAGGAGGAAAAGCGTGAATACCCTGATGAGGAAAGCGACCCTGAAAGCCATCCTTTTTGTTCTAAGGCCCAATAAACATTTTAGATGAAATCTTATAAACAATGGAAAGTGACCAAGGATTTCAAGGGAAAACCAAGTTGTGAATCAACTTTTGTTTTGGAAGAACATTCTGCTGATAGTACATAGGAAGAGGGCATATTGGAGTCATGCGACCAGTTAGAAAATCATCAAAAGACTCCAAGTGACTGGTGATAAGTCTCTCAACTAGACTGGAGCAATGATGGAGAAGTAAATTCCATTCCATTCAACAACTTTTATAGTTCTAGACTGAGTCAATGAATAAAAACTGCTGTAAACAAGCATCTGCGTGCAGATTTTTGTGGGGACCTAAGTGTTCACTTCACCTCGGTAAACACCAAGGAGTGCAATTGCTGGATCACAGAGTAAGAGGAAGTATAGTTTTGTCATTGAAACTATCAAACTGTCTTCCAACGGGGCCCGCAGCATTTTGCATCCCCACCAGCAGTGAATGAGAGTTCCTGTTGCTCCACAGCCTTAGCAGCATTTGATGTGGTCAGTGCTCCAGATTCTGGCCCTTCTAAATAAATATTCAGGGGTATCTTGCTTTAATTTGCTTTTCTCTGATGACATACACTGTTGAACATCTTTTCATATGCTTCCTTGCTCTCCGTCTGTCTTCTTCAGTGAGGTATCTCTTCAGATCTTTTGTCATTTTCTAATCAGGTTGTTTGTTTTCTTAATGTGGAATTTTAAGAATTTTTAGTGTATTTTGGGTAATAGTCCATTATCATGTCTTTGCAAATGTTTTCTCTCAGTCCGTGACTTACTTACCTCCTTCTCTTCCTGCATCAGTTTTAACAATATGGATTCCGAGGCCCTTCTCTAGAACCAGCTTTCTCCAGGACTGGAACCAGGAACCCTGAAGTATAAAGAGGTTTCCCAGGCGATTGTCAGGCAGGAAGTCCATGGACAGCGCTTGGGGCCACTGAAGGTGGAGTTGGGAGGTGGAGACAGGAATAGAAGAGCTGAACTGGAAGGAGGACAGGGCCAGAGGAGGAGGAAAAGCGTGAATACCCTGATGAGGAAAGCGACCCTGAAAGCCATCCTTTTTGTTCTAAGGCCCAATAAACATTTTAGATGAAATCTTATAAACAATGGAAAGTGACCAAGGATTTCAAGGGAAAACCAAGTTGTGAATCAACTTTTGTTTTGGAAGAACATTCTGCTGATAGTACATAGGAAGTACGGGGCATATTGGAGTCATGCGACCAGTTAGAAAATCATCAAAAGACTCCAAGTGACTGGTGATAAGTCTCTCAACTAGACTGGAGCAATGATGGAGAAGTAAATTCCATTCCATTCAACAACCATTTCTATAATATGTTTTCTGGACTGAGCAATGTACCAGGTTCTAAGGATTTTCAGATGAAATAAGATACTGTCCTCATGCTTAAAGAACTCACCATTTATCAAGATTCATCAAAAAGAATGAAGTTGAGAATAAAGGACACAGCATATGAACAGTGTCACGGATAGAACTGTGTCCCGCCTAAACCCATCTGCTGAAGCTGGAACTCCCACTGAGATTGTGTCTGAAGATGGCTTTAAGGTGATTAAAGGGAAGCGAGGTCATAACGGTGGCCCCCTCGTCCAATAGGCCTCGTGCCCTGACAAGAAGAGGAGGAGACTCCAGAGGTCCTTCTCTCTTTCCTGCACACAAAGCAAAGGCCATGTGAGGACACAGCAAGGAGGTGCCATCTGCAAGCCAGGAAAAGGGGTCTCACCAGGGACTAATCTTCCTTGGCACTTTGATCTTGGACTTGCAGCCTCCAGAACTATGAAAAAATAAATGCCTGTTGTTTAGGCCTCCTAGTCTGCAGTATTTTTGTTATGGCAGCCCAAGCCGACTAATACAGACAAGTCTTTAATTTGTATTCACAGGCTGATATAGACAGGATTCAGTAAAGCCATTGATTAGACAGGTCTAGGGCTCAGAAGAGGGCTTCCCAGGTGGCTCAATGGTAAAAACCTGCCTGCCAGTGCAGGAGACATGAGGTTCCTTCCCTAGGTAGGGCAGATCCCTTGGAGAAGGAAATGGTAATCCACTCCAGTATTTTTGCCTGAGAAATCCCATGGACAGAGGAGCTTGGCGGACCACTGTGGTCACCAAGAGCACACGAACGAGGGATTGAGCAGGAGCACGAGGCTTCAGAAGGACAACTCGGGCTGCTGTTAGCTGCTGCTACTGTCAACGAATCAAGTGCAGATAGATGAGAACGTGGCCTAGAACCACATCTGATGAACTCCAGCATTTAAAAGAGATGACAGAATTGGCAGGAGCTCCTGTTTGGTTCTAATGTTGATGTGCTGGTGGCTTAAGTGACATGTGAGCGCCTCTCCACCCTCTTCTTCATCCTGAGAAAGATGGGGGAGGGAAGGTGGAGTATCTGACATGAATTCCACAGACTTCATTTCCACTCTCTCCCGTCTCTACTCACCGACAAAGCCAATGTTCAGATATGAAACTCATGGAATTTGACCTATTGTCAATTCACTTGTTCATTAATTATCTGCGAGTTGTGTCATCTGTTGGATTCTTGCATTATTATTATTTGATGTTTTCTATACTGGGGCTTTGGCTTCTTCCAGAACGGAAGCTCCTTGAGGACAGGAACTATTACTTGAGCTTCTTTGCTTCTGCCCTTTACCCTTAGCTCTAGTACACGGCCGAGCTTCCAGTGGGTACGGGACAAATATTTGCTTTGAGTGATCATAAGAATGGTTGCATTAAAATTTTTTTTCTGTAATGAAAAAAAATTTGGGGGGTGTGGCACTGGGTCTTTGTTGCTGCGTGGGGTTTCTCTACTTGTGGCGAGTGGGACTACTCTCTAGTTGCGGTGTATGGACTTCTTATTACGGAAGCATCTCTTGTGGTGAGCACTGGCCCTAGGGAACACGGGTTTCAGCAGCTGTGGCTCTCAGACTCTAGAGCTCTGACTCAGTAGTTGTCTGAATGGGTTTAGCTGCCCCCACCGCATGTGGGATCCTAGTTCCTGGACCATTTGTATTCACAGGCTGATATAGACAGGATTCAGTAAAGCCATTGATTAGACAGGTCTAGGGCTCAGAAGAGGGCTTCCCAGGTGGCTCAATGGTAAAAACCTGCCTGCCAGTGCAGGAGACATGAGGTTCCTTCCCTAGGTAGGGCAGATCCCTTGGAGAAGGAAATGGTAATCCACTCCAGTATTTTTGCCTGAGAAATCCCATGGACAGAGGAGCTTGGCGGACCACTGTGGTCACCAAGAGCACACGAACGAGGGATTGAGCAGGAGCACGAGGCTTCAGAAGGACAACTCGGGCTGCTGTTAGCTGCTGCTACTGTCAACGAATCAAGTGCAGATAGATGAGAACGTGGCCTAGAACCACATCTGATGAACTCCAGCATTTAAAAGAGATGACAGAATTGGCAGGAGCTCCTGTTTGGTTCTAATGTTGATGTGCTGGTGGCTTAAGTGACATGTGAGCGCCTCTCCACCCTCTTCTTCATCCTGAGAAAGATGGGGGAGGGAAGGTGGAGTATCTGACATGAATTCCACAGACTTCATTTCCACTCTCTCCCGTCTCTACTCACCGACAAAGCCAATGTTCAGATATGAAACTCATGGAATTTGACCTATTGTCAATTCACTTGTTCATTAATTATCTGCGAGTTGTGTCATCTGTTGGATTCTTGCATTATTATTATTTGATGTTTTCTATACTGGGGCTTTGGCTTCTTCCAGAACGGAAGCTCCTTGAGGACAGGAACTATTACTTGAGCTTCTTTGCTTCTGCCCTTTACCCTTAGCTCTAGTACACGGCCGAGCTTCCAGTGGGTACGGGACAAATATTTGCTTTGAGTGATCATAAGAATGGTTGCATTAAAATTTTTTTTCTGTAATGAAAAAAAATTTGGGGGGTGTGGCACTGGGTCTTTGTTGCTGCGTGGGGTTTCTCTACTTGTGGCGAGTGGGACTACTCTCTAGTTGCGGTGTATGGACTTCTTATTACGGAAGCATCTCTTGTGGTGAGCACTGGCCCTAGGGAACACGGGTTTCAGCAGCTGTGGCTCTCAGACTCTAGAGCTCTGACTCAGTAGTTGTCTGAATGGGTTTAGCTGCCCCCACCGCATGTGGGATCCTAGTTCCTGGACCAGGGATCGAACGTCTGTCCCCTGGATTGGCAGGCAGACTCTTAACCACTGGACCAACATGGAAATCCCAGTCCCAGAATGTTCTTCCCAGTCCCATTTAGATAATCCTTTTTAAAATTTTGCGAGTTACAAAAGTAGTCGATGCAAGATAGCTTTATTTAAAATTACAAGGTGCATTTTAAAGCCTCAAAAGGGTATTAATGTAGACATCACAGTATTTAAGAAGACTCCAAAAATGAATCGTTCATGGCAATGGATCTCCTGTACCAAGAGATGGGCACCCAACGAGATTTCAGAAAATGAGGGGTGTGACAAGGGTGAGCCAGTGATGCATGGCTGCGGTCTGCAGAACTATTTATGGCTTAGTGGCACCTTTCTGATGGGGTTAAGTATTTACATTCAGTCCGGTTCTTTGCTCTGACTCTGCAAGCTACAGCAGCTCCCCGGGAGTCCTGGGAAAGAGAGAAATCTTCCCTCCAGGGGTCCTGGGCAGGGGCAAATGGCTGTCCCCTCCCCCTCCTGTATCTGAACTGGGCTTCCCTCTGAGAGTTTATGGCAGCCTGACCTTCAGCCTCTGGGTTGGAGAATCTGGCTGCTTCTGTACTACATAAAAAGGGCAAGTGCATCCATTATTATTATATTATTATCAATGTATAATATATAATAGCGATTATGCTATCAGCAGCCAGAGTTTCTGACCACAGATCCGAGGCTGGGGTGACATAAATACACTAGTGAAGTCTTTGGGGGGTCCAGGTGAAGGTGAGAAGCTTCAACTCTGCCTGTAATGGGAGCGCCAGTGACGTTTCTCCCAGCGGTGATTTCGGAGGCTGAACTTGGGAGCTGAGGTGGGAGAGGGGCTGGGAGGATCTGGACAAACAGTATCTGCTATATACTGTGATGCAAAAAAAAAGGGCTCTATTTCCTCCTCCGAGCCATGGCTAATGGCGCTCATCCTTGCCCGGGAAGGGGCAGACAAGAATGATCCAGGGCCTGGAAAGAGCAAAGGGCAGCCTTCAACTTCTTGGGTCAGATTCTTCGCAAAAAACCTGGCCTGCTTGGGTTTCACTTTCTGCTTTCCTTGCATAAATCCGAGTCTTTGTCTAGGCTTTATCCAGGCCCCCTGCCTGGTCTGGGGTCAGAGGATCAATCGCTGCCTGACTGTGGCTGAAATGACCCCTCTGCAGGGAGCAAGGAGCAAGTTTTATGCGAGGAAGAAAGGGTTCTCTTGTCCCTTAACACAGATGGCTATGTGCTAAGTGGTGGAAGCCAGCAAGCCTCCACCTGACCCTCACTTAGTAGGACTGTAATCTCTGTGGAATGAAAGAAAGCTGATCGCACCAGCTTGTGTTAGCCTTCCTCCTGGAGAGCTTCCTCTGAGAAACAGAGAAGCCACCTCAGTAGTCCCAGGCGGCAACAGCTCAGCTGGCCTCTCCTTTCACATTCCACCACGCGACGGACCCCCAGAAAATGAGGGGTGTGACAAGGGTGAGCCAGTGATGCATGGCTGCGGTCTGCAGAACTATTTATGGCTTAGTGGCACCTTTCTGATGGGGTTAAGTATTTACATTCAGTCCGGTTCTTTGCTCTGACTCTGCAAGCTACAGCAGCTCCCCGGGAGTCCTGGGAAAGAGAGAAATCTTCCCTCCAGGGGTCCTGGGCAGGGGCAAATGGCTGTCCCCTCCCCCTCCTGTATCTGAACTGGGCTTCCCTCTGAGAGTTTATGGCAGCCTGACCTTCAGCCTCTGGGTTGGAGAATCTGGCTGCTTCTGTACTACATAAAAGGGCAAGTGCATCCATTATTATTATATTATTATCAATGTATAATATATAATAGCGATTATGCTATCAGCAGCCAGAGTTTCTGACCACAGATCCGAGGCTGGGGTGACATAAATACACTAGTGAAGTCTTTGGGGGGTCCAGGTGAAGGTGAGAAGCTTCAACTCTGCCTGTAATGGGAGCGCCAGTGACGTTTCTCCCAGCGGTGATTTCGGAGGCTGAACTTGGGAGCTGAGGTGGGAGAGGGGCTGGGAGGATCTGGACAAACAGTATCTGCTATATACTGTGATGCAAAAAAAAAGGGCTCTATTTCCTCCTCCGAGCCATGGCTAATGGCGCTCATCCTTGCCCGGGAAGGGGGCAGACAAGAATGATCCAGGGCCTGGAAAGAGCAAAGGGGCAGCCTTCAACTTCTTGGGTCAGATTCTTCGCAAAAAACCTGGCCTGCTTGGGTTTCACTTTCTGCTTTCCTTGCATAAATCCGAGTCTTTGTCTAGGCTTTATCCAGGCCCCCTGCCTGGTCTGGGGTCAGAGGATCAATCGCTGCCTGACTGTGGCTGAAATGACCCCTCTGCAGGGAGCAAGGAGCAAGTTTTATGCGAGGAAGAAAGGGTTCTCTTGTCCCTTAACACAGATGGCTATGTGCTAAGTGGTGGAAGCCAGCAAGCCTCCACCTGACCCTCACTTAGTAGGACTGTAATCTCTGTGGAATGAAAGAAAGCTGATCGCACCAGCTTGTGTTAGCCTTCCTCCTGGAGAGCTTCCTCTGAGAAACAGAGAAGCCACCTCAGTAGTCCCAGGCGGCAACAGCTCAGCTGGCCTCTCCTTTCACATTCCACCACGCGACGGACCCCCAGAACTCGGCCACTTTTTAGAATGAAAATGGCAGAGGCTTCAAAGAGGCCTGCCTGGTATCGACAAAGAGGTAATTTACAGACAAAAGCCTCCACACCTTTTTTCTCTCTCCCCCTGCCCCAGTCCTCTAAGTCTACCCCTGGAAGAACTCAGCGCCCCGGGAAGCCCAGAGCAGAAAGAGCTCTTGAGAATAGGAATAACTAACCAGAGTGTCGTCTGAGCACCTTTTCTGGGGCCAGGGTAATGAGAATTATTCAAATGCAATCATAAAAATGAGGCCAGCCAGGCAGGAAGGCGGTGGGGGCGAAGGGAAGGATTTCTCGCCCGTTTTTAAGTTTCATAATTTCTGGGCAGTTCTCTCGGGGTCCACAGAAGACAGTTTCCCCGCATCTCCAGCCCCCCGAGCCCAGGGGGCCTTGAAGCTCCCTGCGGCGGTGGGTCGCGGGGGCCGCGGCCCGGGTGGCGGGGAGCGCTCCGGAGCGGCTGCGGGCTCTCGGGTCGGCGGCCGCCTGTGCGCGGCGCCCGGCGTCTTAGAAGAGCCGCCGGCAGAGGGCGACACTCGGGCCGCGGCTCCGCCTGGGAAGCGGCGGGCGCCGGGCGGGGTGGGGTGCGGGGGGTGGGGAGGAAGGGGAGTGGGGAGCGGGAGGCGCGCGGGGGGGCTCCGGGGGCGGGTCCCCGGGCCGCTGACGTCCCGGGCAGTGCTGGGAAGTATAGGCTGTGTTGTCACGCCGGTGTCAGTCTGATGAAGATTGGCATCAGGTAAGCTGTCATTCATTTCCATGTCAGAGACGTTTTCGCAGGCGGCGCGGCGGCGGCTGCTGCTGCGGGCGGCTGCCTCAGCGCGCGTGTGTTTTATTCCAGTCCCCAAGCCAGAGTATTATTCATTGCGACAGGGCAAGGAGGAGAGAGGGAGAGAGGGAGGCAGCAGGGAGGAGAGAGAGGGAGGCGGCAGGGAGGAGGGAGGCAGGGAGCGGCGAGGGACGGCGGGCGCGTGCGGAGAGGCTGGGGAAGCGCCGGGAGAGCGCGGAGCGAAGCGGCGCGAGCGGCGCCGAGGCCGCGGAAGGAGGCGGCCGGGGGCCCGGCCAGCGCGCAGCCCCGCCGCCGCCGCGCCCGGCTCGGGCCCGCGGCGGGGCGTGCATTGTCCGCGGGTGCGGGGCGCGGGCCGGCGGACTCGCAGCGCCGCGGGGCCGAGACGGCGGGGCGGGCGGGCGGGCAGCTGCGCGCCGGGAGCGCCGGGGACCCGGGCAGGGACTCGCGCGCGGGCCGGCGGAGTCCGGCTGCTGGCCGCGCGCGGCTGGGCGTTCCGCCGGCGAGGCTGGGAACGGCGGCCGGCTCCAGGTCCGCTTTCTTTCCCCCGGCTTCGCGCGCCGGTTGGGCCGGCGCCTGCTGGGTGCCGGTAGCTCGGAGCTGCTTCGAGCGGCTGGAAGCGGGAACAGCCCCAGACTGGGGCCGGGGGGCTGGAGTCCGGAAGCCGGGGCCACGTTCCGCCCGGCCTGGGGACCCAGGGCGAGGGAGCGTTTGCAGGCGGCTTCGTGGGGACAGCGGAGCACGAGCTGTGGGTCGGGGGAGCTGGGATCGCAGGGGCCAGGCTCAGGGACCTTAACCACGGAGGAGCCGGAATTTGTAGCCTCGCTAGCTTTCCAAGGATCGCTGGGAGTCTTTGGCGAGGTGTGGGGAGGCGCAGGGCCCTCGGCGAGGTTCGGGAATAAGGAGCTCTCCTGGCTCAAGAACTAGGGCACGGGTTCGTAAGAGGGGGGACAGAAAACACCCAAAGGGAGAGAGCCGAGGGGGGTGGGACAGGGTCCCGAGTCTGCCGCGCAAAGTTTGCATTTCTTTCCGGCCAGGCGTGCGGGGCTCTCGCGACTCCCGACCCCGAGGAAGAACCCGGCCAGGCGGGCCGCCTGGTCTCTGGGGGCTCTCGGGGGAGAGCCAGAGGTTCCGGCGCGGCGGGGAGACCCGCGCTCGGGTTGGGAGTGGAGCGGGGGTGGCTGCTGGTATGAATCAGCCCTGAATTAGCCCTGGGCTTCAGGGTGAGGCTGGAGTTCGGGTTTTCAGGATCCGAGCAGCTTTCAGAAGCGGGATCGAAGGGCGACTGAGTAGCTTAGGGATCGAGTCTTCAGCGGAGTGGGGAGGCGCAAGGCTGGAGTTAGGGGCCCTGGGTTATATCTGAGGCTGGAACCGGAGGAACTGGTGTCGTTTTTTAGGATCTAGCCACGCGTTCGCGGCTTTTTTTGAGGGGTGGGGGAGAAGGAGATCTGAAGCCATTGGAATTTGGGGGCGGGGGTCGCGCGTCCCCATGCTCAGTGTATGGAAAAGCGTTTAGGCAGGCGATGAAAGTAGTTGATAGGAGCCATGGCCGGCGGACCCCGAAATCCTGCCGCTTCTCCCCAAAAGCGAATCTGGAGAAGAGGACTTCCGGCGCGCAGGACCCGGGAAGCGGACAATTCGAAGGGATGTTCTGGGCGAAGCGACTGGGGAGCCTCGCGGGGCTCGGGGCGGATCGGAGGACCCGACCTCGGCGGCTCGGCGGGCTCCGGAAGCCGCTCGGGGTCTGCGGCGCGGCGGGGCGGCGGGGCGCGCAGAGGCTGCGGCCTGCACTGCGGGCGCGCGCTGCGAGGCGTCGCGCGGGGCCGGGGAGTCCGGGCTGCGGCCGCGGGGCGGGCCGGCTCGAACTCAGGCGCGCTCTGCGCTCCCCCCGGGCCGGGCCCGGAAGCCCCCTCGCCGGGCGGCCCGTGCGGTGTTCCGCCTAGGAAAGGGGGAAACGGGGCCCCCCGCCCTCACCCCGCTTGTCCTGGGACGCCTCCAGCGTGTCGAAACAACTAGTGGAAACCGAAAGCTTCGCATTTTAGGGAGACGGAGACAATCTCCTTCTCTCCAAACCTGAGAAAGCGATGGTGCCCAAACACAAGATCTGTTACGCAAAGCCCTAGTACCTCGCCCGCCTGCCCGCCCTGCATCCTGGTCTTGCCGGGGCTTCAGGACCTTGCGAAGACGGCAGGGAGGGTCTCCTGTCTCTGGTCGCCCACCCGAGCTGCACCGCGCTGGGCTCTGGCCTAGCTGGGTGGTGGGTGGGATGGGTGGCAGAGAAGTCCCTACTAGGGAGGGAGATGACCCCTTGGGCCACTCGGAAAGCAGAGTGTGTGGGGAGGGGGGTGATCGGGACGAAGATTTGAAATGTCTCCTTTGCTGTTTCGTCCCAGCCCTCCGCACCCCTCGCTGGGGCAGCCGGAAGGCGCTTCCGGGACGCAGAAGGCGCGCGAGCCACGAGTGGCCGCGGCGGCCCGGGGCGCGGCGACCGCCCAGCGGCGGAGCTCTGAGGCTGTTGTTTTGGAGGCTTGGAATTCAGGCTCCCTCTCTCCCGCCGAGAGCCCGAGGGCGGGAGGGAGCCGTGACCCCACGGAGGCTCCCTGGTCACCGCCTCCCCTTTGTGAGCGCGAAAAGCATGAAAGCCGAGAGAAAGAGAAGCTGCTGAGAATAAGGGGCAGGGGGTTACCGGAGGGAGCTGGGCCCGGCCACCGCTCACAGTAAAATGCCTCGTGCAAATTGCACTGGAGTGTACCCGACTTGAGACTGGCTGTTTTATGATCCTTTCTGGGAGTTTACTGCTCTCTGCTTTTAAGTCTATAGATTGCTTTAAGTTAATGAAAGTGCTGCTTTCAAAAAGGGCTTTTATTGTGCGTTCCTGGCAAGTCCGGCACCTCCCCTTTACTCTTCCCAAATGGGCCTGTTTAAAAAGCGGGAGCCTCCTGGAGTTTTCACATGGACGGAGCTTGGGGGAGGACATCGTCTGACAGTGAGGATGAATAAAAATCAGTGTCTAAGTCATTCGGAAAGACGAGTGCGCTTCTTTTCCGTCCGGCGCCATCTGTACATTCCAGTGTTGCCTTTTGGACTCGCGCGGAGTCTGACTTCAGATGTTGCGGGATGCCTCCCCCGACACCCCCCTCTCCAGATCGCTTTTATGTAGGCCTGACCCTGTTCAATGAAACTCAAACTGGATTTCAGGATTTCAACTGGCTGCCCATTCAAACTGCAACTAAAATATTTACTTGGGACTGGAGGAGGGGCTTTGCCTGGCATTCAGGGAGACAGATGTGTTAAAATGTCAGGGAGAAAGGCTGGGAACCTTGAGAAGACACATGGAAGGCTGTGTTTCAGGGCTTTTTCCTTTTTTCAGTTTATTTGGCACAAAAGGTGACATGACAAGGTTTTTGACTAGGTCCTAACCCAGAAACTGCAGTGGGGGGAAAGGTCCCTACTAGGAGGAGATGACTCCTTGGGGTGGGAGGGGTGATCGGACGAAGATTTGAAATGTCTCCTTTGCTGTTTCGTCCCAGCCCTCCGCACCCCTCGCTGGGGCAGCCGGAAGGCGCTTCCGGGACGCAGAAGGCGCGCGAGCCACGAGTGGCCGCGGCGGCCCGGGGCGCGGCGACCGCCCAGCGGCGGAGCTCTGAGGCTGTTGTTTTGGAGGCTTGGAATTCAGGCTCCCTCTCTCCCGCCGAGAGCCCGAGGGCGGGAGGGAGCCGTGACCCCACGGAGGCTCCCTGGTCACCGCCTCCCCTTTGTGAGCGCGAAAAGCATGAAAGCCGAGAGAAAGAGAAGCTGCTGAGAATAAGGGGCAGGGGGTTACCGGAGGGAGCTGGGCCCGGCCACCGCTCACAGTAAAATGCCTCGTGCAAATTGCACTGGAGTGTACCCGACTTGAGACTGGCTGTTTTATGATCCTTTCTGGGAGTTTACTGCTCTCTGCTTTTAAGTCTATAGATTGCTTTAAGTTAATGAAAGTGCTGCTTTCAAAAAGGGCTTTTATTGTGCGTTCCTGGCAAGTCCGGCACCTCCCCTTTACTCTTCCCAAATGGGCCTGTTTAAAAAGCGGGAGCCTCCTGGAGTTTTCACATGGACGGAGCTTGGGGGAGGACATCGTCTGACAGTGAGGATGAATAAAAATCAGTGTCTAAGTCATTCGGAAAGACGAGTGCGCTTCTTTTCCGTCCGGCGCCATCTGTACATTCCAGTGTTGCCTTTTGGACTCGCGCGGAGTCTGACTTCAGATGTTGCGGGATGCCTCCCCCGACACCCCCCTCTCCAGATCGCTTTTATGTAGGCCTGACCCTGTTCAATGAAACTCAAACTGGATTTCAGGATTTCAACTGGCTGCCCATTCAAACTGCAACTAAAATATTTACTTGGGACTGGAGGAGGGGCTTTGCCTGGCATTCAGGGAGACAGATGTGTTAAAATGTCAGGGAGAAAGGCTGGGAACCTTGAGAAGACACATGGAAGGCTGTGTTTCAGGGCTTTTTCCTTTTTTCAGTTTATTTGGCACAAAAGGTGACATGACAAGGTTTTTGACTAGGTCCTAACCCAGAAACTGCAGTGGGGCTGGCCTGCGGCTTTGACCGCATGTCATAACCATTTAAACTGTGGTTAGTTGTTCAAAGCTCAAAGCTTCTCCAAGCTGGGTTTCATTAACTCTACACCAGTTGCCTGGAAGCTCGGTAGCAATAAATTGTATAAACACATTTGAAGTAAGTTAGTGATGAAATAAGGAGAATTACTGTCTTGTGAGTGGAGAATCCTGAATTCATGGAGTTCTAGCTTAACTGGAAACATACCCCCTCTCCCTTGGCCTTGATGTTTATGGGTACACACAGAGTGTATGTTTTCTTTCTGCTGTGTCCATCTTCAACCTGGGGCTGTAACTAATTAGGGTCCAAGGCATGCCTAGAAAGCAAAAATGCTAGGTTTTAAAGGGCTCTCTATTAGCCTGGTTTCGAAACCAAACCCAACCCATCAACCTGACTTCCTTACCCTGGGTGAAAGCAGTGTGCCACAGAAACAGCAGCAGCGCAGACCAAATTAGATTTTTAAATGTTAGCGACTTAATAATACTGTGTTGTTAGCAATTGAATTTGCTTTTTATTGAAGAAACAACCTATAAAATTTATAGGCTTCCAACATGTTGCAAGATTTCCTTGCTATTTATTTAGCCTCTACCCCTTCCACCTTCTGAAATTCTCCAATTGCAAACTTTTTGTTCCCAATTTATTTAATTGGAAGCACATTTTCTAAATGAGTTCAAGGAAGGTGGGAAGTGCAGTTATAAGTTTTCCTTTTTCCTATGCAGTGCGGCACCAAGACAGAGATGCCGTAAGATATACATGTGTGTGTGTGTGTGTGTGTGAGATGCAGTTGCCCGAGGTGCCGGCATGTGAGGCAAAGTGTCTGAGTCAAACAAAATGCAGCTCATTGTGGGCAGAGGATGAAAATGATGCCACAGAGGAAGTTACGTGAGGAATGAGATCATCCCGAGGCACGGTGATCCTTGATTCTAGCCGACACACCGTGCTTTGTATGAGACACTTCACACGAGACCTGTGACTTACTGAAGACTGAATTAGGCCGAGAAGCAGACATTTGGAGGGGGAACTGCAGTGGCTGGGTTCTGTCCAGGCTGCATGGCCAGCCTTGTTGCGACGGGGATCTGCTAATTTAATTAAATCTAGTATCTGGTGGACTTCCCTGGTGGCTCAGTGGTAAAGAATGCGCCTGCCCACACAGGAGAGGCGGGTTTGATCCTTGGGTCCGGAAGATCCCCTGGAGAAGGAAATGGCAACCCACTGCAGTATTCTTGCCTGGGAAATCCACGGAGAGAGGAGACTGGCGGGCTCCAGTCCACGGGCTCGCAAGAGTAGGACACGATGAGCGACTAAACGACCATACCTGGTGGGAAAGGGAGGATGGAAATGACAGGGGCTGGCCGGTCAGTGTGCTGAGTGGTGTGTAGGCGAAGTTGGGGGACCTGGCAGTTTCATACCCTGGGACTATCTGGCTTCATGACAAGTGGGTCAACTAGCGAGTTTCCAGATCTTAGTTTCTTCGTCTGTAAAGTGAAATGTCTAAAACAAATTCCTCATGAGGCCCTGACTGCTGCCGCCTGATCCCTCACCCTAAATAATATAAGAAATTGGAGAGAAGCGGCTGCTGAGAAGCAAAGTTGCTTTCTTCATTGTGTTTTCCTGTCTTCACCCCCGGCCCCGCAGCCCTCCCCGCCCCACCGCCTTGGGCCGAGCCTGTCCCCACAGCTCTCTGGAGTTCTTGGACTTGGGTGAAGGGGCTGAACGCCTGCCTTTCTTACATCCTAGGATTTGAAATCCCTTCTGTGATTCCAAAATCCACCTGCACTTTGCAAGGAGAGGCAATCAACCCTGAGCTGGGGGGCCCGGGGTGCTGATTCCCAGTGGTGCGACCTGGAGCGGCTCTCACCCGTCCGATGAACACGGGATCTGACTGTGCAGAGGCGCAGCCTCTTTTCTTTCTGTCCTGCGGAAGAAACCAGAGCCTGGACGGGTGTGTGACTTCTGGCCGGTCTGGGGCTGGAGGGGGAGCGGAGTGGGTGCTGGTCTGCAGCTAACTGCAGCTTGAGCCTCGCTTAGCAGCCCCCATGCTGGCAGATCAAAGCAGATGGGGGCCAGAAAGCTTGAGAAGTCACACCCGGCCCTTATACAAAAGTGCACGTGCGCTCGGAGCCTCCTTCCGTTCCGTTCCGGAGCCTGGGTTTTCAAAACAAGCCCTGATACTGGAGACAGCTTCCAGTGGAATGCTTGCCTTTAATTCTCCCTCATCTAGGGGTGGGGAGGCTTCTTGGGGTAGTTTTTTCCTCTGTAGACCCTTCTCCAGTGGTCTCAGGAAGCGTCTTAGTTTCCAGTCTGACCCTGGGTGAGAGCTGGAGCACACAGGGTGCGGGTGGCGGGAGACGCAGACACTCCTCCCACCAGAGCTCGGCTTTTCCTTGGTCCAGATCCCTTGGGAGGGGGGACGCGCCGGCCTCGGGCGGCTGGGGAAGAGCTCGTGGCCAGTGTGTTGTCTTGAGGGAGATTTGCTGTTTGGCTTGGATGTCTTACCACCAGTTCTGCCCGCCTGGGTTTCTAATTACAAGAAGGCCGGCTCTGCGAAGACCTATCTCACTAAAAACACATCCCAGTGAGTAATAAGAAACCCTAAACCAGGCAGGATATTTTAAAACTGAAGCAATGAAGATTAGATTAAGTCTCCACCAAACAGCTTCGCTCTCGTATTATTTTTGGGGCTGGCGGGCGAAGAGGTTGGGAGGGGCCGGGTGGGTCGAGTTGCCTGTCTTCACCCCGGCCCCGCAGCCCTCCCGCCCACCGCCTTGGGCCGAGCCTGTCCCCACAGCTCTCTGGAGTTCTTGGACTTGGGTGAAGGGGCTGAACGCCTGCCTTTCTTACATCCTAGGATTTGAAATCCCTTCTGTGATTCCAAAATCCACCTGCACTTTGCAAGGAGAGGCAATCAACCCTGAGCTGGGGGGCCCGGGGTGCTGATTCCCAGTGGTGCGACCTGGAGCGGCTCTCACCCGTCCGATGAACACGGGATCTGACTGTGCAGAGGCGCAGCCTCTTTTCTTTCTGTCCTGCGGAAGAAACCAGAGCCTGGACGGGTGTGTGACATCTGGCCGGTCTGGGGCTGGAGGGGGAGCGGAGTGGGTGCTGGTCTGCAGCTAACTGCAGCTTGAGCCTCGCTTAGCAGCCCCCATGCTGGCAGATCAAAGCAGATGCGGGGCCAGAAAGCTTGAGAAGTCACACCCGGCCCTTATACAAAAGTGCACGTGCACTCGGAGCCTCCTTCCGTTCCGTTCCGGAGCCTGGGTTTTCAAAGCAAGCCCTGATACTGGAGACAGCTTCCAGTGGAATGCTTGCCTTTAATTCTCCCTCATCTAGGGGTGGGGAAGCTTCTTGGGGTAGTTTTTTCCTCTGTAGACCCTTCTCCAGTGGTCTCAGGAAGCGTCTTAGTTTCCAGTCTGACCCTGGGTGAGAGCTGGAGCACACAGGGTGCGGGTGGCGGGAGACGAGGCACAGACACTCCTCCCACCAGAGCTCGGCTTTTCCTTGGTCCAGATCCCTTGGGAGGGGGGACGCGCCGGCCTCGGGCGGCTGGGGAAGAGCTCGCGGCCAGTGTGTTGTCTTGAGGGAGATTTGCTGTTTGGCTTGGATGTCTTACCACCAGTTCTGCCCGCCTGGGTTTCTAATTACAAGAAGGCCGGCTCTGCGAAGACCTATCTCACTAAAAACACATCCCAGTGAGTAATAAGAAACCCTAAACCAGGCAGGATATTTTAAAACTGAAGCAATGAAGATTAGATTAAGTCTCCACCAAACAGCTTCGCTCTCGTATTATTTTTGGCTGGAATGTGGCGAAAAGCAGCTAGCCCTAGGGCCCGGGCAGACTCCAGAGGGTTGGGATGGGGCCGGGTTGGGTGGCGTAACTGTTAGTTTCTCTGCTCCATAGGAACGTGGCCAGTTTTAGTACAGCTCAGTCCAGGCCGTGGGGGCGCCCGGTGTGGGAGGAGGGAGCCTCGGGTCTGGGAGGAGCCAGACCCAAAGGGGCCAGAGAGTGGCCCTGAGTCAGCAGGTCACAGGGCACTGAGAGCCTTTTAAGTCTCTCACATCATTCAGTCTTTTGTGTTGAGCTCAGCTCCTACCCCCACCCCCACGGCCCCATCCCGTGCCTAGTTAACTCAGCCCTCCGCCACGTGGCCTTTGGAGGAGCCTGAGTTCCTGCGGGCTTTGCCTGCAATTCAGGAGACCCGGGTTCACTCCATGAACAGGGAAGATCCCCCGGAGAAAGGAATGGCTACCACTCCAGTATTCTTTTTTTATTTCACCTTTTTATTTATTTATTTTTTGCACCAACATCATTTTTATTGGCGTATAGCCAATTCACAATTTTTGTGATAGTTTCAGGTGAACAGTGAAGGAGCTCGGCCACACGTGTACATGTATCCATTCTCCCCAAAACCTCTCTCCCATCCAGGCTAGCACATAACATTCAGCAGAGTCCCATGTGCTATACAATAGGTTTTTGCTGGTTGTCCATTTCAAACATGGTGGTGTGTGCATGACTTTCCCAAAGTCCCCAACCACCCCCTGCCCCCTGCAGCCACTCCAGTCTTCTCGCCTGGAGAATCCCATGGACGGAGGAGCCTGGCGGGCTGTCGTCCGTGGGGTTGCAGAGTCGGATGTGACTTTTGCTTTAGTTTACTGAGTATTTGTCTGGGTGGAGAGAGGAACAGTTGTCTAGGATTTCTGGAAACAGAGTAACCAGGAATGGAGCATCAGAAGCCCTTGCTCTGTGGTGCTAGGGACGGGCAGCCAGGCATCCATTCATTCCTTTGTTCCTTCGTTCAGCAAAGTCCTAGAGAGTGTCTCCTCCGTGCCTGGCATGGTCCTAGGCACTGAGGACACAGCGGCAAAAACAAATGGAACGAACTCACATAACCACCAAGTCGCTGTCCTAGAGGAGCTTGTTTGGTTTTTGTTGTTGTTGTTGTTGTTTTAAAAATTTATTTATTTATTTTGGGCGGGGGTCGGGCTGGGGAGGGAGGGGAGCGGGCGGGTCACTTCTATTGGTCTTTCATTTCTCTATTTTCATCTGTCTTTGTTCTTTGGCCCGTGTGGGCCTCCCATCGCGGTGTCCTCTGTTGTCGCAGAGCACCCGCTCTGGGCGCATGCGCTCCAGAGCCCGGGCTCGGTGATTGGACACGTGGGTCCAGCCGCTCCGTGGCACCCCTGAGAGCCTTTTAAGTCTCTCACATCATTCAGTCTTTTGTGTTGAGCTCAGCTCCTACCCCCACCCCACGGCCCCATCCGTGCCTAGTTAACTCAGCCCTCCGCCACGTGGCCTTTGGAGGAGCCTGAGTTCCTGCGGGCTTTGCCTGCAATTCAGGAGACCCGGGTTCACTCCATGAACAGGGAAGATCCCCCGGAGAAAGGAATGGCTACCACTCCAGTATTCTTTTTTTATTTCACCTTTTTATTTATTTATTTTTTGCACCAACATCATTTTTATTGGCGTATAGCCAATTCACAATTTTTGTGATAGTTTCAGGTGAACAGTGAAGGAGCTCGGCCACACGTGTACATGTATCCATTCTCCCCAAAACCTCTCTCCCATCCAGGCTAGCACATAACATTCAGCAGAGTCCCATGTGCTATACAATAGGTTTTTGCTGGTTGTCCATTTCAAACATGGTGGTGTGTGCATGACTTTCCCAAAGTCCCCAACCACCCCCTGCCCCCTGCAGCCACTCCAGTCTTCTCACCTGGAGAATCCCATGGACGGAGGAGCCTGGCGGGCTGTCGTCCGTGGGGTTGCAGAGTCGGATGTGACTTTTGCTTTAGTTTACTGAGTATTTGTCTGGGTGGAGAGAGGAACAGTTGTCTAGGATTTCTGGAAACAGAGTAACCAGGAATGGAGCATCAGAAGCCCTTGCTCTGTGGTGCTAGGGACGGGCAGCCAGGCATCCATTCATTCCTTTGTTCCTTCGTTCAGCAAAGTCCTAGAGAGTGTCTCCTCCGTGCCTGGCATGGTCCTAGGCACTGAGGACACAGCGGCAAAAACAAATGGAACGAACTCACATAACCACCAAGTCGCTGTCCTAGAGGAGCTTGTTTGGTTTTTGTTGTTGTTGTTGTTGTTTTAAAAATTTATTTATTTATTTTGGGCGGGGGTCGGGCTGGGGAGGGAGGGGAGCGGGCGGGTCACTTCTATTGGTCTTTCATTTCTCTATTTTCATCTGTCTTTGTTCTTTGGCCCGTGTGGGCCTCCCATCGCGGTGTCCTCTGTTGTCGCAGAGCACCCGCTCTGGGCGCATGCGCTCCAGAGCCCGGGCTCGGTGATTGGACACGTGGGTCCAGCCGCTCCGTGGCACGTGGGATCTTCCCAGGCCAGGGATCGAACCGGCACCCCCTGCACTGCAAGGCGGTGTCCTTACCCACTGGACCACCAGGGAAGCTGGCTTGTTTGTTTTTGACAAGTGCAGAGTATGGGCTAGCCTCAGGAAAGAGCACATTGAATGCCTAGCTCACCTCATTGCTAATCATATGGATTTAGACAAGTTGCTTCACATCTCGAGCTCAGTGTCCCTGTCTGTAAAGAGGGAAATGGGGAGCCTAGCTCATAAGGCTGTGGAGAGTGAGTCTGTAAGGTGCACAGTGTCTGTCCCCAGGACTGGCCCAGTCGGGTTTTCTCTCCAGCGGCTGGCTGCTCCCGCCTCCCTTTCCCTTGCCTTTCCCCTTCCCCAGGACGCGGCCCGAGCCTCCCACTGGTCCCTGGCACGTCAACAAGTGTTGAGCAAACAGCTGTGTGCTGCCGGCTGCACAGAGACGTCAGCAGGGACTGTGCTAGAAACCGGGACAACAGACTGGGTCTCCAGGGACTGGGCAGTTCCGGGAAGGACAAACTTGACCCACAAAGGAGCGAGAGATGCTGTGCATATGCACCGAGGTGAAAAGGGAAAAAAAGGCAGAAATCAATGGCTAACAATGGAGGCAAGAGCAGGATGAGACGCTCCGGAGGGGCGGGGGCCGCGTGGAGGTGAGCTCTCGGCGGGGCAGGAGGAGCAGGGGCGAGCTGGGAGGCTGTCCAGGCCAAGGCGGCCCCATGCTGTCCCGGCGACGGCTAGGGGGCAGCCTGCGTGAGGGTGAAGAGCTCAGTCGCTCTGTCCATGGCCCGAGGGGCCAGAAAGGGCCACTGCGCCTTTGGAGAACCTCCCAGGTCTCCCTGTTGGAGAATGGGCTGCTTTCATACCTTGACCTTCCAATGCATAGGACTTTGACTTACGATTTAGTGCAGGGGCCAACAGCTAATTTCACTCCTGGCTGTGATGCGACTCTCTTACCTACTGGCTCCCTAAGCCAGGAGAGCAGAGGCCAGGTCCACTCCCGGCCCGCTCGGGGGCCATGAAGCTGCTGAAGTCAGAGCCCTGGGATGTGGAGTACGAGGACTTTGCTCCAGACTGCCCACTGGTTTCCTGTTGACCCACAGCACGTGGCTGACCTCTGGATGTCACCTTCTTCAGCCAGCCGGCGAGGAGCTGGAACGTGCTCTCAGAGGCCCCCTTTAGCCCCAAGTTCCGCGATTCTCCGTGTCCTCCTATTGAATCGGTTCACACAGAGATAACCGTTGAAAACACCATCGAAACAGGAAATCAGCAAATGTCACGACCCACAGCTGCCAAGGCAAGAGAGTGAGGGCTTGGCCTGGGGGTGTCCTCATGGTGCGGGGTACCTGAGACGCAGGGAGTTGGCTTTGACTTGGCTGATGCCCTTCCAGGGTGAACGGGTGCGTCTAGCCATAGAGACGCGTTTCCCAGGTAGTGCAGGGGTTTAGAACCTGCCTGCCAGTGCAAGAGACAAAAGAGACGCGGGCTTGATCCCTGGGTTGGGAAGATCCCCTGGAGGAAGAAATGGAGACCTCCTCCCGTATTCTCGCCTGAGGAATCGCATGGACAGAGGAGCCTGGCAGGCTATAGTCCACGGGGTTGCAAAGAGGTGGACACGAGTGAGGCACTCAGTGCACACACAAACACACAGAGCAGTCAGGGTGGCTCCATGAGGTGGCGTTTTGTCTGAAGACTCACCAGCCTCTTCTTAAAAAGCAGCTTGCTTCTTTCATTGTGATGGGTGCTGGGGAGAGGGTCACTGGCTTTCCGTCATTCTGGATTCTGACTCTGGTTCTTCTACGACGAAGCTGTGTGTCCTTGGGCACATCACGGAACCTCTCTGAGCCTCTGTTGTCTTTGCTAGACATGGGAGTAAACATATGGAGCACACCGGAGTGCTGTGAACAGTCTAGAAGGAAATGTCTGAAAGTGCTCACAGTGAGCACTGCTCTTTCCCGATAAAGACCGTGCTCACGTGCGCTCTCGTTGGAGCCTCTCAACTTTGCGGAGCAGGTGGAATGTGAAGCAATTGTTACGTCTCACTTTACAAGGGGGAAGCAGCGGCTCTCAGAGAGGGGCCGAGGCGGCAGGTCCACGAAGGGCTGGCCGAGGCCTCCACCCGCCCCGCCGGGGGGCGCGGGGGAGTACGCAGGGTAATTAGGGTAGCCTGGGTCCGCCTTTGATGCCCAAGGCTGGCTCTTCAGCCCCCTGGAGACCCATCGAGCACCCCGCTGAGCCAGGAGAGCCGTGGCGTCCTCTCCCGAGAGTCTCCGCAGACGCCACCTGCGCCCAGCTCCCTGTCACCCTTGCCTTTGCTGGCCCACGCTGCGGGGACCCGTGCTCTTAGGGAAGCCCAAACTTTTAGAAGAGCTATTTTTTCACTTCCGCAAAGCCTTCAGGAGGACTGGGCTGCCCAGCGCCTAGAGAAGGAGGTGGGTGTCAGGCAGGGAGGCGGGGGGTGGCCGTGGCGCGGGGCGGGGGGGTGGCAGAGCTGTGTCACCTGCCCCTCTCTGCCACCCCGGCGGGGACCTGGCTCGGGGTACGGGGGACCGGGGGGCGACACCCGTGGTCCCCGGGCCCTCCGTCCTGACAGACTGAGCTCACGAGCGGCAGAGCCTCTGATGGGCCGAGCCCAGGCGGCGCCGGAGGTCTGGATGGGGCGGGGGAGCCAGCCCGCCCCCAGAGGTCCCCCCGCGGTCCTCACTCGGAAGTCCCCTGTCCCTGAGCACTCCTCTTCCCAGGCGCGCGCTGAGCCAGGAGTGCAGGGCTGCCCCGCCCTTCTCAGGGCAGGCCGGGCTCTGTGCGGGTCGTGGGTTCGGCTCCAGGTCAGAGGCAGAGCGAAGCCGCCGGGGGACTCCAGGCGCGCCCCGGGCCTCGGCTAACAGGAGCCTGCGGTCCGTCCCCAGGCCTCTTCGGCCGTCCTTCCATCTGTCAGCTGGAGGGGCCCGAGCTGCCTGCTTAGTGGAATCCCAGCGATGAGCGGTGCGGGACTCAGGGCCGCACCTGTGGGACCTTGGACGCACCTCTCAGCTTCTCTGGACCTCCGCGTCCTCGATGTACCCATGGAGGAGGTTAGGTAGGATTCTCTCTGAGGCCGCGTCTGGACCTGCTCTTCCGTGACGCGGGCTGGCCAGGCTGGAGGGCTTGCTCCGGGTCGCCGGGCACCCGAGTCAGCGGGAGGTGGTGCACCCCGAGGGGCGTCTGGCCCGGGGTGGCAGGACTGCCTGACGCCGAGTGAGCAAGGGCGCTGGGGGGAGAGGCCAGGGCAGCCAGTCCTCACTTCCTTGGGTGCCCGGGCTGGCGAGCTCCTGCCGAGCGGGCGCTTCTGAGTCCTCTGGGCTCCAGGCGACCCAGGAGGCAGGGGTCAAGCGGGAGAGCCAGCGGTCTGGGGGCTCAAGCCCGCCTCGCTCCCGCGGCCCCAGGCAGAAGGGGTGGCCTTGCCCCGCGGCCTTGATGGGGGCGTGTCCCGTGGCCGTCTCCTCCAGGCCCCTCGGGGAGGACTCGGCTAGAGGCACAGGGGGTGGCCGTCCCCGGGGGCTCCTCACGCCTGAGTATGACCCTGAGGACTGCCAGAGAGCTGGCGGGACGCCCCAGCCTGCCCTGGAGGCCATTTTGGGGAAAAGCGATTGTTCCCTGTACTGGGAAAAAAGCACCTGCTCTCGAGAGTTTCTTAGTGGCCACGAAATGGGCGGGGGCACCACCTCCTACAGACACCCAGATTGTTGGGCAAATCCCTCTCCAAGATGGATGTCTGGCCCCATGGAATACTCTTTCGAGTCACGTCACTGGCTTTAGGAGGGAGAGAAGGAGAGAGCTGCGTCCACAGGCCGCACCCCGGGCAGTGTAGCCGCTGGCAGGGGACGGGGCACCTCCCCCGCTTCCTTTCTGCCCAGAGCCCAGTGCCCCCTGGCCACAGCAGGGCTGGACTCTGTCGGAAGGGAGGAGACCGGCTGCCACAGCAAGCATGCACGTCGCAGAAAGAAAAGGACTTTCTGAGCCCCATGATTTCTGAGTAGCGGTGCAAGGCCACAGAGGAATGGAGACCTGTCACTAGATGCTGGGCCACTCACTTTTTATTTTATCTGGCCACCGCTGCGGACCCAAGCCACACAGCTATGCTCAGAGGGGCTCAGGGAATCTGCCTAAGGTCACCGGCTGGTTCGCTGTCCCTCTACATCAGTGGTCTTTCCAGCCCAGCTTGCCGCCTGCGCTAGGGAGATGCGTGTTCGGGGGACGTCGCTACGGCTGGCTGGCGGCCTTCTTGCTTCATCTCCCTCCTGCCCCTGACCATGAGCTCCGGGTCACGGCCAGCTCCGTGTAAGATACAGGGCTGCGACTGGGTGGGTGACGGGTGATGAGCTGGCCGTGTGACAAGGAGCACGAGGGAGGCCGCCGGTCCCGCATGAGCCAGAGCCCCGGGTCTGAGCTGAGACTCGGCCACGCGCTCGCCGCGTGCCCTTCAGAGCTGGCCCCGCCATCGTCCTCAGTGAAGCGGTGGCGGCCGTGCCTGCTGCCCGGGGCTGCGGAGGGGCCACGCGGGCCAGGGGGTGGGGGTGTGCTGTGCACGTCGTATGCACATGAACGAAAGCGCCTGTGCGGTGCTTCACGTGGAACACGTGGGGGAGAAAATCGCTTGGCACAGACGGTGTTTCTTGTTAGTTTAGACTCGGGCACACACACAGACACCCCCCAATCCTCGTGCTCACTCCGAGCGCGATGGCAACCTTGCTTAAGTGATTGACAAGCTGGCAGGAGGGCCTGCCCCAGCTGCCCCGTGGCTGGGGTGTGAGTGGGTGGTTTTCCAGATTCCAGCAGAGTCTTCAGTCCTGAACCGCGGGCCCGCCGTGGGCCTGTGCTCGACCCGCTTAGGTTTTCCATCGAGTCCGGCGGGGGCCCGTCTGGACCAGGTGGGGTGGCTTGACCTCCGCCGGCCCCAGCAGCGCCCACCAGGCCACGGGCTCCTCCCGGGGGTAGCACTCACTCCGGAGATTCTTACTGAGCACCTTGTACGTGCGAGACCTGGCTGAGGTGCTGAGGGCGACACAGCTGTGACCTTGGCATGTGGCTTCCCTGCCCGTGGGATCCACAGTCTTCCGAGGGAGATGGGCCTTCGTGTTCTGTGGGTAACTGGTGAAACCACCATAGAGGCTCAGAGGAGAAGCTCAGGAAGTCATGCGCGATAGCCGGGTGCAGCCGCCTCTGGAGGTCTGGAGGTCACCCTGGGGACACAAGGCTCGGGCTGAGGTGCTCGCCTGCCCGTTTTTAAGTGGTCTTTCCAGCCCAGCTTGCCGCCTGCGCTAGGGAGATGCGTGTTCGGGGGACGTCGCTACGGCTGGCTGGCGGCCTTCTTGCTTCATCTCCCTCCTGCCCCTCACCATGAGCTCCGGGTCACGGCCAGCTCCGTGTACGATACAGGGCTGCGACTGGGTGGGTGACGGGTGATGAGCTGGCCGTGTGACAAGGAGCACGAGGGAGGCCGCCGGTCCCGCATGAGCCAGAGCCCCGGGTCTGAGCTGAGACTCGGCCACGCGCTCGCCACGTGCCCTTCAGAGCTGGCCCCGCCATCGTCCTCAGTGAAGTGGTGGCGGCCGTGCCTGCTGCCCGGGGCTGCGGAGGGGCCACGCGGGCCAGGGGGTGGGGGTGTGCTGTGCACGTCGTATGCACATGAACGAAAGCGCCTGTGCGGTGCTTCACGTGGAACACGTGGGGGAGAAAATCGCTTGGCACAGACGGTGTTTCTTGTTAGTTTAGACTCGGGCACACACACAGACACCCCCCAATCCTCGTGCTCACTCCGAGCGCGATGGCAACCTTGCTTAAGTGATTGACAAGCTGGCAGGAGGGCCTGCCCCAGCTGCCCTGTGGCTGGGGTGTGAGTGGGTGGTTTTCCAGATTCCAGCAGAGTCTTCAGTCCTGAACCGCGGGCCCGCCGTGGGCCTGTGCTCGACCCGCTTAGGTTTTCCATCGAGTCCGGCGGGGGCCCGTCTGGACCAGGTGGGGTGGCTTGACCTCCGCCGGCCCCAGCAGCGCCCACCAGGCCACGGGCTCCTCCCGGGGGTAGCACTCACTCCGGAGATTCTTACTGAGCACCTTGTACGTGCGAGACCTGGCTGAGGTGCTGAGGGCGACACAGCTGTGACCTTGGCATGTGGCTTCCCTGCCCGTGGGATCCACAGTCTTCCGAGGGAGATGGGCCTTCGTGTTCTGTGGGTAACTGGTGAAACCACCATAGAGGCTCAGAGGAGAAGCTCAGGAAGTCATGCGCGCATAGCCGGGGGGTGCAGCCGCCTCTGGAGGTCTGGAGGTCACCCTGGGGACACAAGGCTCGGGCTGAGGTTTGAGGGGAGCCGGCGAGGATGCTGGTCACCGTGGGCCAGCTTCCCCTGGCCTCGCGCTCAGATGAGGCCCTTCCCAGAGAGAGAGAGTTGGCCAACCCCTCCATCCCTGGGGGCTCCTTTTCTACCCCAGACGAGGGCAGACCGAGCCCACTGGGTGCCAGAAACAGCCTGCCAGGGGTTCTGTTCCCACCTGGGTTACTTGTCTGGGCTGCTTCACAGAGCTCAGCTGATGCTGTTCCCACGGAGCCCCTGCCCCGAGCCCAGCCCATCCTTCCGCACGCCTCCGGGCCTGGCATCCAGGAAGAGCTTTTAGGTGGTGAAGGCCTCCCCTGCTCATGCTTCCCAGCTGGGGCCCTGGATCGTATCCGGGGGTGCCTCCTGATGTTCACATTCATATCGCACCGGAGTCTGATTTCTGGAACGTCCCTGAGGGCAGCACCCGTGAGCAGGGGAGGAAGACTCGCCCTTCTTTCTTGCTGCCGTGGGGAGGACTATATTCATGGCTGATCTGGGGCCCTTTCCCCTAGATGGGATGGAGTCAGCCTCTTGAGTTGTTCCCTTGTGCAGCTGGAAACACTGGGGACAAATTATAAGCATTTTGTAGTCTGGAGCTTTGGAGGGAGCCAGGAGGAGAGGCAAGAGGGGGTGCAGAAGAGAGACTGACGGGCTTCA
Source organism: Tragulus kanchil (assembly GCA_022376925.1). Classification (NCBI taxonomy): domain Eukaryota; kingdom Metazoa; phylum Chordata; class Mammalia; order Artiodactyla; family Tragulidae; genus Tragulus; species Tragulus kanchil. The sequence continues at coordinate 154,442,698 of JAIOJX010000006.1, forward strand.
GTCACAGGGCTGTAAGTGCAAAGTGACACAGATATGGGGAAAAAGAAAAAGATGCTTGCAAGGGAAGAGCTGTGGGTGCAAAATGGACCTTCGCCTGAGGCTTCGGCGTCCCCCAGGCTGGCCGAGTGCCCCACTTCTGCCACAGGCTGGACGTGTGATCTTGGGCAATTTCCTAAACCTTTGAGCCCGAGTGTCTTCCCTTTTGTGAAATGGGGAGAACAGAGGCTCTTTGCAGGTGTCCGATGAGCCCGGCCTCGTCCCTGGTTGCTGGCTTGATTGCTACAGTCGTGGCCGACTCTTTGTGACCCTATGGACCGTGGCCTGCCAGGCTCCTCTGTCCATGGGATTTTCCTGCCAAGAATACTGGAGGGTTTCCACGCCCTCCTCCAAGGCGTCCTCTCAACGCAGGGGCTGAAACTGCGGCTCCTGTGTGGCAGGTGGATTCTTTACTGCTGAGCTCCCGGAGAGCTTACTGCTCCTAGTCGCTAGTGCTGGGTACTCAAAATGTGTGGGTTCCTTTCCTGCATTTCCTCCTCTCTCCCCACAGTGCGGGACACAAAGTTCCCCTTCAGGAGGCAGGATGGCGTGGGTGCAGAGAGAGGTGGGCCTCCCTGGGAGCCAGCCGGCACGGCTGCCCGAGGAGCACAGGCTGGAGGCATGGATGCAGAGCCGGCGAGGCTTCACCAACGACAGGCTTTGGTGTTCTGGGACTCCTGGAATACTCAAAACAGTGTACGTGACCTTGGGAGGGCTGCAAAGCAGAGACTCTTTGAAGCAGGGAATTGGGAGTATAGGAGAGAGGAAATACAACCTTAGAAAGAGTCTGCTCCGTGCTTGATCTTGAGCTAGGTACTTTCGCATCCATTATGTGAGTTTATAAATTTAGTAGCTTAGAATCTTAAAGTCTCAGAAATCTCAGAACTGGAAAAGACATAGAGACATCTGTTCCGACCTCTCTATTTTATATATGGAGACATGAGGCTCAGAGAGGGCACTAATTTGCCTAAGATCACACAGGAAATCAGTGGCAGATGTCGGTTAAAAACTGCCCAGGCCAGGGCAGTTGAGGCAGAGCAGAAAGAACACAAACTGGAATTAGCAAGACTAGGTCTGACTACAAACATGCTTACAGTATGACCTAGAGAAACTTACTTCCTGAGCCTCAGTTTGCTCAGCTGTAAGATGGTCTAGTAAGTCTCAACTCAAGTGGCCAGGACATAGAAATGAGAAGACCTGGGTAAAGTGCCGGGTGTGATAAGGGGCTCTGTGGGTTTGGGTCCTTTCCCCTCCCAGCCATGCCGGCTCTCCACTTGGCTCAGGGCTCTGACGGCATCCACTGGCCTCTAGAGAGCCCCGAGCTGGTCTGGCCTTGTGCCCCAGGGTGCTGATACACAGGAAGCCTGGGGCACTCGTTCATTCTCTCATTTGGTTATTCTTCGGGCACTAACTAGGAGCCGAGTGTGGGCCAGCCATGGTCTCGGGGCCCGGGCTGTGGTGCTTTGTTGTTGTTCAGTTGCTAAGTTATGTCCAACAAGTCGTGACCCCATGGACTGTAGTTCACCAGACTCCGCTGTTCTTCACTGTCTCCCAGAATTTGTTCAGCTTCCTGTCCACTGAGTTCGGTGATGCTATCTAACCGTCTTATCCTCTGCTGCCCTCTTCTCCGTTCCTTCTGCCTTTCCCGGAATCAGGCTCTTTTCCAATGAGTCGGCTCGTCTCCGGTGGCCTCAGTATTGGAGCTTCAGCGTCAGCATCCATCCTTTCAATGACTATTCAGGGTTGATTTCCTTTAGGATTAACTGGTTTGATCTCCTTGCCGTCCAAGGGCTAGAAAGGAGCTTCTATCCTGATAGAGCTCACAGTTGGATGGAGAAGGGAGGCATTAATTAAAAAAAAAAAAATCATGCAAATAAAGTTGAAATAACACGTCATAGGAGCTTTGAAGGGAAGAATGTGATATAATCATAAAAATCATAAATAGATTGCAGGTCCGTGGTGGAGAGGAGGGAAGTTGAAGTGAAAAAAATGAACAAATCCATCATATAAGTGAACAGTCTCAAATTCATTTCTGTCCCAGCCTTAATGATTTGGGTTCCTCATTGAATAAAAGCCAGAGTCTTGCCCTGGCTGAATCCCAGTCTTCCCCTGGCTGAATCCCCGCCTCCCGTCCAGCTCCTCTCCCTGTCTTCCTCTCTCACTGCTCCAGACCTCCCTCTGGATCCGGGAGGGGTCAGGCAGGCCCCTCCCTCGGGCCGTTGCCCCGGCTGCTCCCTCTGCCTGGAGTCCTGTTGCTTGCATCTGCCTGACTCACTCCCTGGGTTTTCCGAGGTCCCTACTCTGAGGTCATCTCCTCACTGAGGCCTTGCCTGAAGGGCCCACCTAAAACGAAGTTTCTTTCCTCCCGTCCCTGGCTCTCTCTACCTTCTTTGTTTTTCTCCAGTGTTGATCAGATGTTGTCTCTTCTTGCTCACTGCTGTAACACCAAACAGTGCTTTCGCATAGAGAGAAAGCCCAGTCAACGTTTGTGGACTGAATCAGTGAGCGAGAACCGGTTGCTTGAGAAATGATCTGTTCGGTTCATTCATAGATGCTTTCTCCTTCCTCTGAAGCTGACCCATGGAATGTCAGAACTGTAAGAATTAAGTCTTTGAACAACTCTCTTAAGTTAGCACCTGGACAAACTGAGGCCCAGGGAGGTTGAGGGGCATGTGAAAGACCACACAGAACAGAGCCAGGATGAGAACTGAGGACCCTGGGGTTCTTTTCAGGACGTTTTCTACAAAGATTTTTCTTCTTTTTTTGCATGATACAGCTCTTAGGGGATGAGAGGTTTGCTTGGAGGGTCCTCACTTCTGGGAGGTGGTTAGGGAGTGACCAGGAAGGCCCTGGATTTCCTTGAATTCTACTTCTGGGTCACCTGGCCTGAGGGGCTGTAAGTTCATTCCACGATCTCTGTTGCTGCTGCTCGTCTTGCTGGGAGACACGTTGGGGCCGCTCTTGGGAGGGTTTGGAAAAGGTGGCCTTGACCACCGGCAGGCAAGCCTACTTCTCTCCCCAGAACTCGGAGGTCAGTGAATGGGCTGCCAGGTTTCTGTAAAGGCCGATGACAAATGATTACACAGCTCTTACCCGGTGCAAGTCTGCCTAACTGAGGAATAACGCAAAGAAGCGTCAGAAAACAGAAGTATCCGTTTCTGGCCCTGCAGTCTAGAGACGTCTAGTCTGGCTAACTAGACTGGACTCCTAACTAGCCAGGGAGACCCTTCCTTAGGAGCATCAATATTAAAATAGTAATAATAACAACGAACGTTTCTTGAGTGCCTGTTATGTGCCAGGCACTCTTCTAAACCCTTCCGCACCTCTGCAGGCACTGAATGCCCGCCACCGCTCTGTTATGGGGCTGCCACGGCACTCTTCTAAACCCTTCCGCACCTCTGCAGGGCCCCCCTCACCTGAGGCCTTGCCTGAAGGCCCCTAAAATGAAGTTTCTTTCCTCCCGTCCCTGGCTCTCTACCTTCTTTGTTTTCCAGTGTTGATCAGATGTTGTCTCTTCTTGCTCACTGCTGTAACACCAAACAGTGCTTTCGCATAGAGAGAAAGCCCAGTCAACGTTGTGGACTGAATCAGTGAGCGAGAACCGTTGCTTGAGAAATGATCTGTTCGGTTCATTCATAGATGCTTTCTCCTTCCTCTGAAGCTGACCCATGGAATGTCAGAACTGTAAGAATTAAGTCTTTGAACAACTCTCTAAGTTAGCACCTGGACAAACTGAGGCCCAGGGAGGTTGAGGGGCATGTGAAAGACCACACAGAACAGAGCCAGGATGAGAACTGAGGACCCTGGGGTTCTTTTCAGGACGTTTTCTACAAAGATTTTTCTTCTTTTTTTGCATGATACAGCTCTTAGGGGATGAGAGGTTTGCTTGGAGGGTCCTCACTTCTGGGAGGTGGTTAGGGAGTGACCAGGAAGGCCCTGGATTTCCTTGAATTCTACTTCTGGGTCACCTGGCCTGAGGGGCTGTAAGTTCATTCCACGATCTCTGTTGCTGCTGCTCGTCTTGCTGGGAGACACGTTGGGGCCGCTCTTGGGAGGGTTTGGAAAAGGTGTCCTTGACCACTGGCAGGCAAGCCTACTTCTCTCCCCAGAACTCGGAGGTCAGTGAATGGGCTGCCAGGTGTTCTGTAAAGGCCGATGCACAAATGATTACACAGCTCTTACCCGGTGCAAGTCTGCCTAACTGAGGAATAACGCAAAGAAGCGTCAGAAAACAGAAGTATCCGTTTCTGGCCCTGCAGTCTAGAGACGTCTAGTCTGGCTAACTAGACTGGACTCCTAACTAGCCAGGGAGACCCTTCCTTAGGAGCATCAGTATTAAAATAGTAATAATAACAACGAACGTTTCTTGAGTGCCTGTTACGTGCCAGGCACTCTTCTAAACCCTTCCGCACCTCTGCAGGCACTGAATGCCCGCCACCGCTCTTTGTGGTGGCTGCCCCACTCTTTCACTTTGGGGCAACCTGAGGCACACATAGGTTAGAATATCTGTTCAAAGTCTCATGGCTACTATGTGGGAGAGCCTGGATCTGAACCCAGGCAGTCTCCTACCAGTGTCCATCCTCTTTATTTATGAAGTTAAGTACACATCACGAGGTGGTGGTAGGAAGTCAAGGGAGGGGGTTTCTCTGCAGGTTGAGAAAGCCAGGGAAGGCTTCCTGGAGGAGGTGCTGCCTGAATCAGAAGAGTGTTTGGATGGTCAGAGGGAGGCTTTGCCCCCTTCATGTTCCACCCTCATATGGAAGACAACAGTGGTTAGGCGGGCCTGGCGAGGGCTTTCGTCAGGGACAAGGCTCCTCCTCGCTTCATGGATATACTCAGGGATGACAGACACGAGTGAGGTCCTTTACCAGCCCAGCGAGGGTTGGGAAGAAGGCACAGCGTGGCTTGACCTCCCCCTACTTAGACGCAGTTGCCTATGGGCTGTGTCACGAGGATTCTGACTTGATCTTGGATCTAGGCGGATCTGAGGGTGAGACTCTCAAGATTCTTAAATGTTTGGGGAGCTTCTGCGAAGATCCTCTAAAGAAGAGGTCCGCAGCCTCCAGGGTCTAGTGCCTGAGGTGGAGCTGATGTAATAGTTAGACGCATACAGGGCATGATAAATGTCACATGCTTGAATCATCTCTAAGCCACCCCTCCCATCTCAGTCCATGGAAAAAATTGTCTTTTATAAAACCGGTCCCTGGTGCTGAAGAGGTTGGGGACCGCTGCTGTAAATGGCTTGTGAGACTGTGGCTGTTCTGTCTGTAAAGTGGGCGAGGAACTCCCCAAAGATGGGGCCGTAGTGAGCATTCGTTTCTGAAGACGTGGGTTCGGTCCACTTCAGGCTCTGAGCACTCTGCTGCTCTTCTCTGTGCCCCTCAAAGCCAGCTCTGCCCAGACTGGCCCCTCCCGGTCCCAGGCTGGAGCTGAGACACAGAGAGAAGCTTCTCTGCCCTGTGACCTGACCTTTGGGGACAGTGCTGCTGGGAGCCAGGTCTCAAGCTGTCCTCCTGCTCAGAGTGGGAGTCTTCAACCTCATCCTCCAGCTGTGTTTGCTTTCTGAAAACATTTGTAATTTTGCGGAGCCACGGAGCACAGGATCTTTCGGTTGTGGCATGTGGGATCTAGCTCCCTGACCAGGGATGAAACGTAAGCTCCCTGCATTGGGAGCACAGAGTCTTCGCCGCTGGACCACCAGGGAAGTCCCTACATTGATTTTTTTTTTCTAACGGCCAAAAGGAAACAAAGACAGTAAACACAATTTCCAAGACATTCTGAAATTTCACAAAAAGAGGTGATGGTCTTCAGATCAGCTCTCTTCCTGGATTTCCACTTTAGCACTGACCTTGATGAGCCGGGCCATCCGCAGATTCCACTCACTTGATGAACGGATTGTTCTTGAAGAGCCAGTGTGGGCAGGGGACGCACTCACGCCGAGCGAGCAGACCAGCGGGCTGTGACGCGCAGTCAGACATGCTCTGTTTCCCGAGAGGCTTTCCTCTGTTGCCTGTGGCCCCTCCACTTGGCTCAGGTCCATTTTCAATTTGTTGAGCACCCACAGTGCGCCAGCCACCAGGGAGGGAAACAAAGATGATAAGATTTGGCTTCTATGTGAAGGAGATTACAGTTTGAGTGGAGAGAGAAGCGGGAAAACATGGGAAATTAAATTATTTTGGAGGAGTTACATAGCAATGCACAAGGGCGGATCATCGCAAGAGACGTCCCTGGACAGGGAGGATTCATCACCGAACACGAGAGGCGGAGAAGAGCGCCTCGAGGGCGGGAAGCGTAAGAGGCCTCAGGACGGGAGGATGTGAGAAGAGGCTTGTGAGACTGTGGCTGTTCTGTCTGTAAAGTGGGCGAGGAACTCCCAAAGATGGGGCCGTAGTGAGCATTCGTTTCTGAAGACGTGGGTTCGGTCCACTTCAGGCTCTGAGCACTCTGCTGCTCTTCTCTGTGCCCCTCAAAGCCAGCTCTGCCCAGACTGGCCCCTCCCGGTCCCAGGCTGGAGCTGAGACACAGAGAGAAGCTTCTCTGCCCTGTGACCTGACCTTTGGGGACAGTGCTGCTGGGAGCCAGGTCTCAAGCTGTCCTCCTGCTCAGAGTGGGAGTCTTCAACCTCATCCTCCAGCTGTGTTTGCTTTCTGAAAACATTTGTAATTTTGCGGAGCCACGGAGCACAGGATCTTTCGGTTGTGGCATGTGGGATCTAGCTCCCTGACCAGGGATGAAACGTAAGCTCCCTGCATTGGGAGCACAGAGTCTTCGCCGCTGGACCACCAGGGAAGTCCCTACATTGATTTTTTTTTTCTAACGGCCAAAAGGAAACAAAGACAGTAAACACAATTTCCAAGACATTCTGAAATTTCACAAAAAGAGGTGATGGTCTTCAGATCAGCTCTCTTCCTGGATTTCCACTTTAGCACTGACCTTGATGAGCCGGGCCATCCGCAGATTCCACTCACTTGATGAACGGATTGTTCTTGAAGAGCCAGTGTGGGCAGGGGACGCACTCACGCCGAGCGAGCAGACCAGCGGGCTGTGACGCGCAGTCAGACATGCTCTGTTTCCCGAGAGGCTTTCCTCTGTTGCCTGTGGCCCCTCCACTTGGCTCAGGTCCATTTTCAATTTGTTGAGCACCCACAGTGCGCCAGCCACCAGGGAGGGAAACAAAGATGATAAGATTTGGCTTCTATGTGAAGGAGATTACAGTTTGAGTGGAGAGAGAGGCGGGAAAACATGGGAAATTAAATTATTTTGGAGGAGTTACATAGCAATGCACAAGGGCGGATCATCGCAAGAGACGTCCCTGGACAGGGAGGATTCATCACCGAACACGAGAGGCGGAGAAGAGCGCCTCGGGGGTGGGAAGCGTAAGAGGCCTCAGGACGGGAGGATGTGAGAAGAGGCGTGTGGAGCACCAGGGCCCCGCCGCTCAGGACCTCAGCGCAGACGTGGAATGCAGGCGTGACTGCCTCGATTCTGTTGGTGGTGGTTTTTAGTGGTTTGTCCCCCCGGATGGTATTTAAACTTTTTAGTTTGTATTGGAGCATAATCGATTAATAATGTTGCTACAGGTTCAGGTGCACAGCAAAGGGACTCAGCCCTACGTACACATGTGTCCATTCCCCCAGCCTCTCCTCCCAGAGCCCAGGCTGCAACATGACATGGAGCAGAGCTGCCCGTGTTATCAGGAGGCCCTTGTTGGTCATCCATTTTAAATACAGCAGTGTGTACATGTCCACCCCCAGCTCCCTAACCAGCCCTTCCCTCGTCCTCCACTCTGGCAACCAGAAGCTGGTTCTCTAAGCCCGAGAGTGGCTATCTGTATCTCTACATAGGGCAAAGGCCACGCTGCCCGGCTGATAAGTTGGATCAGAACCCAGCCCCTCTGCATCTAAACGTTTTCCAATAACAAGCCTATCCCGCACGAGCCAGGCCCAGGAGGTGGGGTGGGGGTGGCGGGGGATTGAATAGACAGGGAAAGGAGCGCCCCACGCACGACTGTGCGTGTAGGAAGATAATGAGTGAAGAAAGACCCTGCTGCCACGGTGGGGCACTAGCCAGCCAGCCTGCAGCGGGAAAAGCCAGCCTTCTCCAAGGGAGCAGCGCCCCGAGTCTACCGTGGGGTAGACCCCTGAGCCTCCAGAACTTTGCTCGTGCTGCCTGCTCTCTCTCCAGAACCTCTCCTCGCCATGCTCGGGAGCACCCCACCGCCTTCCCTGGGCCTTGAGTCAGAGGCTGGATAGGCGGGCGTCCTCCAAGAAGACCCAGTGAACCCCCGGTGATGGCCGTAACGAGAACCACACCCTCTCACACCTGTATGATGCATTTCTATCTACCTAGTCCTTCCATGTAAAACCTGAAACAAACCATGAAGAAATACGTCCTACGCTGAGCGAGCCAGGACTCCAGGCAGGTGATTCACTGTTCACGGCTATGTGCGCACACCTGCGTTTGAGAGGTGTTCAGCAGCGTCTGCTGGGTCTCACTCTGTCTGTGGTACCGGATTCCAGCCCCTCTGGAAAACCAGCCACAGCCCTGGTCCTTCTCCCCTGGAGCTGGTTCCATGTTCCCTGTGCCCGGAGGCCCCCTGTCTCAGCCAAACAGAAGCTGTGGCTAAGCCCATGTGCATGTGTGACTATTGAGTTCAAGGTTGAATGAAAGCTGGATTTTTCCTTTGGTTATATTCTCTGGGTTCAATTTAGTTGCGTGTGAAAAGTAAAATAGTTATATTTTATCTTTTCTACTGTCCTTTTTTGAGTAAAATACCTATAACATAAAAATTTCCATCTTAACCATTTTAAGTGTATAATTCAGTGACATTAATCACGTTCACAACATTGTACAAACATCATCATATCTATTGTTAGAAGTTTTCCACCCCTCCAAACAGAAACTCTGTGCCCACTAAGCAATAGCTCCTAGTCCACCCTCCATTCTACCCTTGGTAAACACTTTTGTTTTTCGAGGGGGAGGGTGAGGGTTGGGGAGGGAGGGGAGCGGGCCGGCCACTTTTATTGGTCTTTCATTTCTCTATTTTCATCCGTCTTTGTTCTTTGGCTCCTGTGGGCCTCCCATCGCAGTGGCCTCTGTTGTCGCAGAGCACCGGCTCTGGGCACATGCGCTCCAGAGCTCCTGCTCAGTAATTGGACACATCGGTCCAGCCGCTCTGCGGCACGTGGGACCCTCCCAGGTCAGGGATCGAACTGGCGCCCCTTGCACTGCAAGGCGGTGTCCTTACCCACTGGACCACCAGGGAAGCCCTACCCTTGGTAAACTCTTAATTTATTCTCTGTCTCTATGCAATTATCTATTCTAGATATTTTATATTAGTGGGTGATAGTATATTTACCCTTTTGTGACTGGTTATTTCAATGCTTATCTGTGTTGTAGTATACAAAAGAATTTAATTGCTTTTCATGACTGAATAATATGCCATGGTATAATATTCCACAGTATTCCATTCATCTGTTGTTGGACATTTGGGTTGTTTCTGCTTTTTGGCTATTGTGAATAATGCTGCAACTATCTGAGTCTCTATTTTGAGTTTTTTGGGTAGGTACCTAGGAGTGGAATTTCTGGGTCATATGGTAATTCTACATTTAACTTCTGAGAAACTGCTTGCTGTTTCACAGTGGCTACACCATCCCACTAGCAAAACTCGAGGACTCCAATTTTTCTAAATCTTCACTAACACTTGTTATTTTCTGTTTTTACTGTTGTTGTTTATAGCCATTCTATTAGGTATGAAGTGGTATCTCATAGTGGCTTTGATCTGCATTTCCCTAATGACTAATGGTGAGGGATATTTTCATGTATTTATTGGCCACTTATTTTTTTATTAAATAATTTTCCTGTTGGTCATTTACACACGCCTTTGGAGAAATTTCTATTCAAGTGCTTCACTGGGCTGTGCTGTGCTTAGTCACTCAGTCGTGTCCAACTCTTTGTGACCCCATGGACTGTAGCCCACCAGGCTCTTCTGTCCATGGGGACTCTCCAGGTAAGAATACTGGAGAGAGTTGCCATTCCCTTCTCCAGGGAATCTTCCCAAGCCAGGGACTGAACCCGGGTCTCCTACATAGCAGACAGATTCTTTACTGTCTGAGCCACCAGGGAAGCCCGTATCCCCTTGGTTTCTTTTTGAAGAAGAGTTTTATGGCTTTAGCTATAATTTTAGATTTTTGATCCATTTTGAGTTAACGGTTTGTATGTGGCATGAGGTAGGGTCTAGCTTCATTGTTTTGCATGTGGAAATCAGGTTGTCCCAGCACCATTTGTTGAAGAGACTCTTATTTCCTTTAATGGACTTGGCACCCTAGTCTGAATCAATGAAATATTAACGTATACGGTTACTTCTGACTCTTGACTTAACTCCATTGGTCAAAGGATGTCAGTCCTTAGGTCAGTAGCATACTGTTTTGATTACTGTAGCTTCGAAGTAAAACTTGAAGTTGGGAAGTGTGAGTTTTCCAACTTTGTTCTTTTTATTTTCAGGATTGTTTTGTTTATTCAGGGCTTCCTGTGACTCCATATGAATTTCAGCATCAGCATTTCTCCTTCCATAGAAAAGCTGTTGGAATTTTGATAGAGTTGTATTGAATCTATGGACTGCTTTGAGTAGTACTGACATATTAGCAGTTGTAAGTCTTCCTATCCATCAACATGAAACGTCTTTCTATTTATTTAGACCTCCTTTAGTTTCTTTCAGCAATGTTTTTCTTCAGATTTCAGGGTAAAGGTCTTTTACTTTTTCCGTTACATATATCCCTGCATATTTTATTCTTTTAGATATTATTATAAATAGAATTGCTTTCTTTATTTCCTTTTTAGATTGCTCATTGTTGGTGTATAGAAACACAACTGATCCTTGCACGTGATCTTGTACCCTACAACTTTGCTGAAGTTGTTAATTCTAGTAGCTTCCCTGTGGATTCTTTGTGATTGTCTGTATGTAGATTCACATCGTCTATGCACAGAAGTTGTTTTATTTCTTCCTTTCCAATTTGAAGCCTTTCTCTGGTGCCTCAGATGTTAAAGAATCTGACTGCACTGCAGGGGGTCAGGAAGATCCCCCGGAGAAGGGAAAGCTACCCACTCCAGTCTTCTTGCTGGCGGGAGCCCGGTGGGCTAGAGTCCATGAAGTCACAAAGAGTCGGACACGACTGAGTGACGAACACTTTCACTAGTTCTTTTTTAATTTAATTTATCTGGCTAAAACTTCTAGTAACTGTTGAACAGCAGTGGCAAAAAGTGGGTGTCTTGTTTTATTTCTGATCTCGGAGAACGTCTTTCATCACTGAGTGTGATGGCAGCTGTCCACTGCCTTCTGATGAGGGACCACTGCTAGGCCCTGGGTCAGGTGGGAATGGGGGACATTACCTGCTTTATTACTGAATAAATGAGTTTCTCCTGAAGGAGAATGTGTTAATTTTGGGGGGCTGCTCTAGCACATTACTGTACACTCTGTAGCTTATAAACAATATAAATTTATTTCTCACAGTTGTGGAGGCTGGGAGAGCCAAGATCTAGGCACCGGCTGTGAAGAGTTTCCTTCCTGGTTCACAGGAGACCGTCTTCTTGCTGTAACTTCACAGGCAGACGGGACTCGGGAGTCCCCTGAGGTCCCTTTTGTAAGGATACTATTTCCACTCACGAGGGCTTCACCTTCACAACCTAATCACTTCTCAAAGGCCCCACCCCCTAATACTATCATGTTAAGGAACTGGGGTTTCCTCATATGAAGTCTGGAAGCACACTTTCAGTGTAGAGCAGACAATTGTATGTGGAGCCTTGTTCAGAGGAAATACCCACTAATTTGAAAATAACTATTCCTTGGCAACACCAATCACACTCTTAAAATGTCATTTGAACTAACTTCCCCCCTCAACCAAATTGTCAAGTTCCCATTATGCTGAAGGCACTTTCATTGTATCATTTGCTCATGTGACAGTCCACAGAAGCAGGTTTTTTATTATTTTCTCTCCCATTTTAGAGGTGAGGCAAGGAAGGCCACTGGGCAAGGTGATTCATACAGCTGACAGGTATTCAAGGTTAGGTGTGTGTAATTGCTTTTCTGGTTTGTCAATTGACTTCTTGTTTTCTGTCCAGTAGTTCTCAAAAGGAGAGAGTGAGAACTGTCCCTCTTTGCAGGTGTATCAGAACCTTCCTGGGGGAAAGGCTTTCTCAGAGACATTGCCACCTCTCGGCCCGTCCTGACCGGTCACTTATTCAGGGTGATCTGTCCCCAGTAGGGGATCATTGTTGCAAGGATTCACTGCGACTACAGAGTTTGCTGCGAACTTCAGGCGTGTGCAGTGAAAAGAAGGTCGAGGGCCCCCGCCAACCGCAGCATCATCTTTCTTTCGTGATGTTCATGTCTCCAGATCAGCTAGAGAGACTTGGGGAGTTGATTCCTTCAAGAGATTCCAAGAGGGAACCCTTTCTGAGAACTGGGAGCACTGTCCTTGCAGCTCAGGGAGAAGCGCTGGGCCAGGCAACCTTGTCCCACCCCAAAGCCTGCGCTCTTAACTCAGGAGTAATCAACACTCTTGAGGAGGGAGATCAGCTTTATCGCGAAACTGCAGCCACAGGTACTTGGATAATTCATAGCCAATGTTCAGTTTCTGCCTCAAATTTCTGGGTCACTGGAGCTCTGCAAGATCCTGTTCTGGACAGTGTTACAAGACCCAGCTGGTGGACTTATGTGTCCCTCATGGAAAAAGTGTGGCCATGGTCCTGGAACAGAGAATCCTGACTGTGGGGAGGAGGTCGGGGTGCAGCCTGTAGAAAAGTCTTCGGTTTTCTGAGTCCTCTCACAAAAGTTCACGTCGGGGCTTCCCTGGTGGTCCAGTGGGTAAGGACATCGTCTTACAATGCAAGGGGCGCTGGTTCGATCCCTGGCCTGGGAAGATCTCACGTGCCACCGAGCGGCTGGAGGAATGTGTCCAACTACCGAGCTGGAGTTCTGGAGCGCATGCGCCCAGAGCCGGCGCTCTGCAGCGAGAGAGGCCGCTGCGATGGGAGGCCCACACGGGCCAAAGAACAAAGATGGATGAAAGTAGATAAATGAAAGACCAATAGAAGTGGCCAGAAAAAAAAAAAAGTTCACATCAACCCAGGACAGGGCAGGGGAAGGCTACATGTTTGCTTTCTTGATTGTGGAGGAGTTGCATTTCTTTTTCTTTCGTTCTGCCTCATTTTCTGCGTTTTAGTGGGAAGGGGGACATGGTGGATTTACTGAGCAGGAGTTACTGAGTCCCCCGCCAGTGCTGGCCATGCCGCTGCCGCATTTGTGTTTTCAGCGCCCATTAGAGTCGTCCGCTCGTGATGAGGCTTCCCTGGGCTGCGGATGGGCACGAAGACAAACCCACCAAGAGGCACATCCATTGAAATTCTGAAAACATACATATAAACAAACAAAGCCAAGGGGAGAGGGGTAGCCTTGCCTCCTGTTTCCACAACAATGCGTTCGCTTTAGATTAAATCCAGAAGATTTAGATTAAATTATTAGATTTATTTAGATTAAATTTAATTTAGATTAAATTATTGCCTCAATTCGATATAGCAGATACCTGTGTGATAGCGCAGGTGAGACGCAGTTCTTGCCCTGTAGGTGTCAAACCTGCTCGGCCCCTCCGTTTCAACCAGCTCCTCTCACGCCGTATTTCTCTGTCGCTCTGTTCTGCCCTCGTCACACCTGTCCCTGCCGGCTCTCGCGCTCTTCCCGTCTTGCAGGCTTGAAACCTTGGGGTCCCTCTCTCCTCGCCCCTCCCCCCGCTTCATTCTCTGGTTTGCCCAGGACAGTCCTGGCTTAGGTCTGTTGTGCCGGTGTAGTTGTAATGGCTCCCCGTCACCATGAACAGCGTCCAATTTCGGGTGATACGTCACCGATCAGCCAGTCTGTCACTTTCAGTGGTCAAGGCTGTCTTCCCCTCCTTCTCCACGCCTGGCACGTGGACCCCAGGGTTCACTGCAGCACTATTCACAATACCAGGATGTGGAAGCGATCTAAATGCCCATCGATGGAGAAATGGATAAAGCAGCAGTGGTGACATACGGGTATAATGGAATATTACTCCGCCATAAAAGGAATGAAATTGTGGCTTTTGCAGAGAGGAGAATGAGCCTAGAGACTGCCATACAGACTGAAGTAAGTCAGAAAGAGAAAATACTGTATATTAACTGGTACGTGTGGAATCTAGAAAAACGGTACAGATGAACCTATGTGCAGGGAAGGAATGGAGATGCAGACATGGAGAATGGATATGTGGACGCAGTGAGGGAAGGAGAGGGTGGGGTGAGTTGAGAGAGTGGCATCGACATACACACACCACCGTGTATTACGTAGACAGCTAGTGGGAACCTGCGATCTAGCACAGGGAGCTCAGCTTGGTGCCCTGTGATGACCTAGAGGGGTGGGAGGGAGGGTGGAGGCAGGCTTGAGAGGGAGAGGATGTAGGTATGCACATAGGTGGTCCATGTTGCTCTATAGCAGAAACTAACATTGGAAAGCAATTATACTCTAATAATAAAATTTTTAAAATAGCACGTCACTGCGTCTTCGCTGTCACCACCCTGGCTTGGACCCTGTTCCCTCCTGCCTGGACTGCTGCAACTGCCTTCTCGCTGGTCTCCCTGCTTTCAGTCCCCTCTACAAGCCATTGTCTGATTTCAAAGCACAGTGCTCCGCGCTGTCTTCAGTGGTCCCTTCTTGGACACAGCGCACAGTTCAGGCTCCCGAGTCTGGCTCTTAAAACCCTTTGCAGCCCCACCTCTGCTTTTGTTTTCTCTCTTTTGGTTTCTGTACAGGAAAGCTCACTTCCACTTGCGCTGGTGGAGGCCCTTTAGGAGCCACTGCTGCTCACGAAGGACTTCCCTGGTGGCTCAGTGGTAAAGAGTCTGCCTGCCAATGCAGGAGACGTGGATGTGATCTCTGGGTGGGGAAGAGCCCCTGGAGTAGGCAGTGGCAGCCCACTCCAGGAGGCTTGCCGGGGAGATTCCGTGGACAGAGGAGCCTCGCTGGCTACAGTCCGTGGGGCTGCAAGAGCTGGGCACGACTTCGCGAGTGCGTACACGTGCATGTTGCTCATGAGGAGCTTCACGCTTGGCTGTTCCCACAGATACAAGTCCCCGTGCCTGTGTCCTTCAGCCCAGGGTGGCCGCCCGCCTCTCCATACAGTGTTCTGCGACCAGCTGTCTCTCAGTGCTCTGTCCTCCTCTGAGCTCCTTGGCCTCGAGCAATTATTGCTGCACAACTCATTTGGCGTCTAATCACGCGCTGCCTCATGACTTTTCATATATGGCTCTCTTGCACAAGGGCTGCAAGTAGTTGCTGTAATTCCACGTTCGTTCACATAGCCTTTCTCCTCAATGAAACTGTAGGTTCCTTGAGGCCAGGAGTCAAGTCTTATTCATGCTTTTATTCCTTATGGTCCAAAGCAGGGAACCTGCGATCTAGCACAGGAGCTCCGCTTGGTGCCCTGTGATGACCTAGAGGGGTGGGAGGGAGCGGGGAGGCAGGCGTGAGAGGGAGAGGATGTAGGTATGCACATAGGTGGTCCATGTTGCTCTATAGCAGAAACTAACATTGGAAAGCAATTATACTCTAATAATAAAATTTTTAAAATAGCACGTCACTGCGTCTTCGCTGTCACCACCCTGGCTTGGACCCTGTTCCCTCCTGCCTGGACTGCTGCAACTGCCTTCTCGCTGGTCTCCCTGCTTTCAGTCCCCTCTACAAGCCATTGTCTGATTTCAAAGCACAGTGCTCCGCGCTGTCTTCAGTGGTCCCTTCTTGGACACAGCGCACAGTTCAGGCTCCCGAGTCTGGCTCTTAAAACCCTTTGCAGCCCCACCTCTGCTTTTGTTTTCTCTCTTTTGGTTTCTGTACAGGAAAGCTCACTTCCACTTGCGCTGGTGGAGGCCCTTTAGGAGCCACTGCTGCTCACGAAGGACTTCCCTGGTGGCTCAGTGGTAAAGAGTCTGCCTGCCAATGCAGGAGACGTGGATGTGATCTCTGGGTGGGGAAGAGCCCGGGCGTAGGGAGTGCCAGCCGACCCCAGGAGGCTTGCCGGGGAGATTCCGTGGACAGAGGAGCCTCGCTGGCTACAGTCCGTGGGGCTGCAAGAGCTGGGCACGACTTCGCGAGTGCGTACACGTGCATGTTGCTCATGAGGAGCTTCACGCTTGGCTGTTCCCACAGATACAAGTCCCCGTGCCTGTGTCCTTCAGCCCAGGGTGGCCGCCCGCCTCTCCATACAGTGTTCTGCGACCAGCTGTCTCTCAGTGCTCTGTCCTCCTCTGAGCTCCTTGGCCTCGAGCAATTATTGCTGCACAACTCATTTGGCGTCTAATCACGCGCTGCCTCATGACTTTTCATATATGGCTCTCTTGCACAAGGGCTGCAAGTAGTTGCTGTAATTCCACGTTCGTTCACATAGCCTTTCTCCTCAATGAAACTGTAGGTTCCTTGAGGCCAGGAGTCAAGTCTTATTCATGCTTTTATTCCTTATGGCTCCAAATGCCTGGTTGCTGTTCACTCAGTTGTGTCTGACTTTTTGTGATCCAATGGACTGCAGCATGCCAGGCTTTCCTATCCTTCACCATCTCCCTGCATTTGCTTAAACTCATGCTCATTGAGTCAGTGATGCCATCCAACCATCTCATTCTCTGTCGCCCTTTTCTCCTCCTGCTCTCAATCTTTTCCAGCATGAGGGTCTTCTCCAGTGAGTTGGCTCTTCACGTCAAGTGGCCAAAGTACTGGGGCTTCCGCTGTATCAGTCCTTCCCATGAATATTCACAGAGGATTTCCTTAGGATTGACTCGTTTGATCTCCTTGCAATCCACAGGACTTTCAGGAGTCTTTTCCAGCACCACGAGTTGAAAGCATCAGTTCTTTGGTGCTCAGCCTTCTTTATGGCCCAACTGTCACATCTGTTCGTGACTCCTAGAAAAACCATAGCTCTGACTAGACGGACCTTTACTGGCAAAGTGATGCCTCTCCTTTTTCGTACGCTGTCTAGGTTTGTCATAGCTTTCCTTCCATGGAGCAAGCATCTTTTAATTTCATGGCTGCAGTCACCGTCTGCTGTGAGTTTGGAGCTCAAGAAAAATAAAATCTGCCACCGTTTCCATTTTTTCCCCATCTATTTGCCGTAAAGTGATAGGACGGGGTGCCTGGTAGGTATAAAGGAATTCTTCCCAGAAGACCTGAACCGGGGCTCTAGGAATCCTGGGGTTGGAAGGACCCTTATAATCAAGTAGTTCAGCTTCTTTTTTTTCCAGGAGTAAAACTCAAGGTGACCCAGCCCAGGGTGGCCGCCCGCCTCTCCATACAGTGTTCTGCGACCAGCTGTCTCTCAGTGCTCTGTCCTCCTCTGAGCTCCTTGGCCTCGAGCAATTATTGCTGCACAACTCATTTGGCGTCTAATCACGCTGCCTCATGACTTTTCATATATGGCTCTCTTGCACAAGGGCTGCAAGTAGTTGCTGTAATTCCACGTTCGTTCACATAGCCTTTCTCCTCAATGAAACTGTAGGTTCCTTGAGGCCAGGAGTCAAGTCTTATTCATGCTTTTATTCCTTATGGCTCCAAATGCCTGGTTGCTGTTCACTCAGTTGTGTCTGACTTTTTGTGATCCAATGGACTGCAGCATGCCAGGCTTTCCTATCCTTCACCATCTCCCTGCATTTGCTTAAACTCATGCTCATTGAGTCAGTGATGCCATCCAACCATCTCATTCTCTGTCGCCCTTTTCTCCTCCTGCTCTCAATCTTTTCCAGCATGAGGGTCTTCTCCAGTGAGTTGGCTCTTCACGTCAAGTGGCCAAAGTACTGGGGCTTCCGCTTTCGTATCAGTCCTTCCCATGAATATTCACAGAGGATTTCCTTAGGATTGACTCGTTTGATCTCCTTGCAATCCACAGGACTTTCAGGAGTCTTTTCCAGCACCACGAGTTGAAAGCATCAGTTCTTTGGTGCTCAGCCTTCTTTATGGCCCAACTGTCACATCTGTTCGTGACTCCTAGAAAAACCATAGCTCTGACTAGACGGACCTTTACTGGCAAAGTGATGCCTCTCCTTTTTCGTACGCTGTCTAGGTTTGTCATAGCTTTCCTTCCATGGAGCAAGCATCTTTTAATTTCATGGCTGCAGTCACCGTCTGCTGTGAGTTTGGAGCTCAAGAAAAATAAAATCTGCCACCGTTTCCATTTTTTCCCCATCTATTTGCCGTAAAGTGATAGGACGGGGTGCCTGGTAGGTATAAAGGAATTCTTCCCAGAAGACCTGAACCGGGGCTCTAGGAATCCTGGGGTTGGAAGGACCCTTATAATCAAGTAGTTCAGCTTCTTATTTTGTAGTTGAACAGAAAAATGAACACAAGAGAAGTCAACAGACTTGCTCAAGGTGACCCAGCTCTGCCAACGGCACAGACAGGATTCAAACGCAGGCCTTCTGTATCAGCGGTCTGCACATCCGTGGATTCAACCAACTGTGGATCAGAACGTGTATTTAAAAAAAAAAAATCTAGAAAGTTCCAAAAAGCCAAACTTGAATTTGCCACATGCCAGCAACTATTTACATAGCATTTACATTGTATTTACAACTATTTACATAGCATTTACATTGTATTAGGTATTCTAAGTCATTTAGAGATGATTAAAAGTACAGTATACAGGAGGATGGGCTAGGTTATCTGCAAACACGACGCCATTTTATGTAAGGAGGTTGAGCATCCGTGAATTTTGGTACCCACAGGGTCCTGTCTCCCACGCCCTGTGGATATCGCGAGGTGCAGGGTTCGGATGTACTTTCCCCAGCACCAGGCTCCCTCCTCTGTGTTGACTTGATTTTGTGAGTGGATTACAACCCTTTCTTTTCAAGGACGAGTAGGCATTGAGAAAGCACCGGCCAAGAAAGTGGAGCACGGCCAGAGGAACGGCAGGGCCTTAGCAGGTCCCCAAGATGAAGCCTGCTTCTGTGGGGACTGCAGTCAGGTCTCTATTGTGCCTCTGTAAGATTTTGGGGGGAAGGGGTGGGTCCAGGAAGCCCTCTGAGCTCCCGATTCGGATTGTAAGACATCTATCCCAGGAGAGCCACCTGCTTAGAGGTGTCTTAGAGGAATGCCTGCTAAGACCCACCCCTCTTCGGAAGCTGTGGTGGTGGGGGCAGGAGAGGGTGGGTCCAGGAGTGGACCCCCGTGACTGTCTAGGTTTGTCATAGCTTTCCTTCCATGGAGCAAGCATCTTTTAATTTCATGGCTGCAGTCACCGCTGCTGTGAGTTTGGAGCTCAAGAAAAATAAAATCTGCCACCGTTTCCATTTTTCCCCATCTATTTGCCGTAAAGTGATAGGACGGGTGCCTGGTAGGAATGAAGGAATTCTTCCCAGAAGACCTGAACCGGGGCTCTAGGAATCCTGGGGTTGGAAGGACCCTTATAATCAAGTAGTTCAGCTTCTTATTTTGTAGTTGAACAGAAAAATGAACACAAGAGAAGTCAACAGACTTGCTCAAGGTGACCCAGCTCTGCCAACGGCACAGACAGGATTCAAACGCAGGCCTTCTGTATCAGCGGTCTGCACATCCGTGGATTCAACCAACTGTGGATCAGAACGTGTATTTAAAAAAAAAAAATCTAGAAAGTTCCAAAAAGCCAAACTTGAATTTGCCACATGCCAGCAACTATTTACATAGCATTTACATTGTATTTACAACTATTTACATAGCATTTACATTGTATTAGGTATTCTAAGTCATTTAGAGATGATTAAAAGTACAGTATACAGGAGGATGGGCTAGGTTATCTGCAAACACGACGCCATTTTATGTAAGGAGGTTGAGCATCCGTGAATTTTGGTACCCACAGGGTCCTGTCTCCCACGCCCTGTGGATATCGCGAGGTGCAGGGTTCGGATGTACTTTCCCCAGCACCAGGCTCCCTCCTCTGTGTTGACTTGATTTTGTGAGTGGATTACAACCCTTTCTTTTCAAGGACGAGTAGGCATTGAGAAAGCACCGGCCAAGAAAGTGGAGCACGGCCAGAGGAACGGCAGGGCCTTAGCAGGTCCCCAAGATGAAGCCTGCTTCTGTGGGGACTGCAGTCAGGTCTCTATTGTGCCTCTGTAAGATTTTGGGGGGAAGGGGTGGGTCCAGGAAGCCCTCTGAGCTCCCGATTCGGATTGTAAGACATCTATCCCAGGAGAGCCACCTGCTTAGAGGTGTCTTAGAGGAATGCCTGCCTCTAAGACCCACCCCTCTTTCGGAAGCTGTGGTGGGGGCACGGAGAGTCGGGGAGGGCACGGGAGTGCGGAGGAGGTCGCAGGAAGTGCCCGTTTGGAGGCGGCTGGGTCACACTTGCTTTGGGCCGTAAGGAAACCTGACTTGAGCAGGGCTGGGAAGTGCCACCGGTAATGCCGTTATATATAGCTTTCAACTTTAATAAGGTGTTGCAAAAACTATGAACATACACATAACTAAAAACACATTTCCCTGGAAGCTCGATCTCGGATCCCTCTCTACGGCTCCTGTGCGGCGCTTCACGCTGTCAGCAGAGCTGTTAAAACACAATGGAAAGTGGGTAATTGTGCATTATATGGCTTTTGTTTTCCAATATGAAATATTGACATCTGAAAGGAGAGTGGGATGATCGTGGTGGAGGGCGCCCTGGGAGAGACTGTGAGAGGGAGGCCGAGGCGGGGGTGGGGGGCTCCGGGGCTCGGGGTGGGTGGGCGGACAACAGAGGCGGGAGGGCAGCCGCCTGGCTGCTCCTAGTTCGGCAGGTCTTGGCTTTTCCAGCCATAAACGCAGGGAAAACCACACGTCTCAGGGCGTGAGGAGGCTCTGAGCTGATAGAGGGTTCGCGGAGGACTCTGGGGTCCTGGCAGAGCCGTGAGGTGCGGGCAGGGGCTGCGGAGCAAGAATGTGTCTGCAGGCATCTGGGGGAGACAAGGGCAAATTAAGTCAGGAAACAGGCGCTGGAATGGTTTCCGGGGAAGCTGGCGGCGTCCATGCCTGGGGCCTCTTCAAGGATGTCCTCCAGCCTGAACCGGCAGCCCGAGGGAGCCTCGGGGAGCCTCTGCCCAGAGCACGCTGGCTCCCCCCCCCCGAGCCACAGCAACCGTAGAGTAATAATAGCTGCACTTTATGAGTGCCATGTGGCAGGTGTTCTACATTCACTTCCTAACTTAATTCTTACAAAGTCCTCTTTCTGGGTGGAGCTGAGGTCAAGTTGGAGGACTCCCTGCTATGTCTCTGGGGTCTCCAGCCCCTCCCTGCGTCCGAGGGCCACTGGAAGTAGGGCGCCTGGGCAGCGGGTAAGAAGCCAGGTCCAGCTGGTTGGGTCTGGAGGTGCGTGCGTGTGGTAAGTCGCTTCAGTCGTGTCCGACTCCATCCCACCCTATGGATGGTGGGGGAGGAAACAGCACTGGCTGGCAGAGAAAGAAGCCGCGTGTGGCCTCGGATGGGAAGCTTGTCCTGAGGTACCCTGAGGGCAGCCAGAAGCATCGGGGTCATCGGGGTCAGTCCCCTGCCTCTGTGCAGGTGACCCGCTTGCTATGGTGGGGCCTGCAGGGTGACTCCATGGGGCCATGCAGCCCTGCAGGGTCCGCCGCCAGGACTGAGGGCTGACTTGTCTCCTCAGACAGATTACATTTGGTTTGCTCGGAAGGCATTTATGGCTTTATAAAGCTCTTAAATTGGCTCTTTCCCCCCTCAAAACGTTTCTTCAAGCTTACAAGGCCAGTTTTAGAATAGCAATTACCAGCTCCAATATCCCCCAGCAAACTCACGCTGTGCTGCTGTATACAAACTGCTCGGGACATTTGTAATGCTGCCGCAGAGCCTATCTGCGCGGTGGCGGGAAGCCCCGTCTGTCCCAAGGAATGCTTCGGAGGCCCATTCTCAGCTCTAATTTATGGGCCACATAAAACTCTGTGAAGTTGCCCTGCATCTTTCTGAGACAAAGTTGAGGTTTTTGTTTTTTTTTTTTTACTGTTTCAAGCTGCTAATTTTTACCATTTAAAGCCAGCCTTCTGCCCGTGCCAGTGTGCATGTGTGCATACAAGTTGGCCACTTTAATTTATGTGCCTCTTTCTCTCTCCGGGATGCTCATAACTTACAAATGTGTGCATAATGTACAGCCAGTTCTTCCTGGTTATGAGAGAGGCTTGGCAGCTTTGTCCTGTGCTCGAGTTTAACCAGGACTCGGTCCCACTCCCTCCGCAAACCTGGGGAGGAAGCCCCGGGGTGGAGAGGCAGAAGGACACTGGCCTGGGGGCAGGAGCTGGTGAGTGGCAGAAATTGGCCGCGTGAGCCTGGTGCGGGGTCCTTTCCGGTGAGAAGAGGCTGTGATGTGGATTGCGGAGAGCCGGGAGTTCAGAGCCGCTAGGGACTAGGATTACAAGCTGGAATGAAGCCCATTCCAGGTGGAACCTTCTAAGCTCAGTTTCCTCATCTGCAGGATGGGGGCACAAGTGGAGATTTCTCACTGGGGGGTTCTATCAAGGATGCTGATGGCTGTGAGAGCCCATCCCAAGCGAAGGCAGCAAATGTCCCAGAGCTGGTTGGTAGCTGTTCCAAGCTGGGAACTGCTGGCAGGATCCCAGAGAAGGGGGAACGGTCAGGCTCAACGTGATGTCTCGGGGAACCCCCCCGCTGGGCTAACCTAGGGCGAACTCCATGGGGCCATGCAGCCCTGCAGGGTCCGCCGCCAGGACTGAGGGCTGACTTGTCTCCTCAGACAGATTACATTTGGTTTGCTCGGAAGGCATTTATGGCTTTATAAAGCTCTTAAATTGGCTCTTTCCCCCCTCAAAACGTTTCTTCAAGCTTACAAGGCCAGTTTTAGAATAGCAATTACCAGCTCCAATATCCCCCAGCAAACTCACGCTGTGCTGCTGTATACAAACTGCTCGGGACATTTGTAATGCTGCCGCAGAGCCTATCTGCGCGGTGGCGGGAAGCCCCGTCTGTCCCAAGGAATGCTTCGGAGGCCCATTCTCAGCTCTAATTTATGGGCCACATAAAACTCTGTGAAGTTGCCCTGCATCTTTCTGAGACAAAGTTGAGGTTTTTGTTTTTTTTTTTTTACTGTTTCAAGCTGCTAATTTTTACCATTTAAAGCCAGCCTTCTGCCCGTGCCAGTGTGCATGTGTGCATACAAGTTGGCCACTTTAATTTATGTGCCTCTTTCTCTCTCCGGGATGCTCATAACTTACAAATGTGTGCATAATGTACAGCCAGTTCTTCCTGGTTATGAGAGAGGCTTGGCAGCTTTGTCCTGTGCTCGAGTTTAACCAGGACTCGGTCCCACTCCCTCCGCAAACCTGGGGAGGAAGCCCCGGGGTGGAGAGGCAGAAGGACACTGGCCTGGGGGCAGGAGCTGGTGAGTGGCAGAAATTGGCCGCGTGAGCCTGGTGCGGGGTCCTTTCCGGTGAGAAGAGGCTGTGATGTGGATTGCGGAGAGCCGGGAGTTCAGAGCCGCTAGGGACTAGGATTACAAGCTGGAATGAAGCCCATTCCAGGTGGAACCTTCTAAGCTCAGTTTCCTCATCTGCAGGATGGGGGCACAAGTGGAGATTTCTCACTGGGGGGTTCTATCAAGGATGCTGATGGCTGTGAGAGCCCATCCCAAGCGAAGGCAGCAAATGTCCCAGAGCTGGTTGGTAGCTGTTCCAAGCTGGGAACTGCTGGCAGGATCCCAGAGAAGGGGGAACGGTCAGGCTCAACGTGATGTCTCGGGGTTTTCCAAAGTTGAAGGGCGGTGCCTCTGGCTGGGCCTCCCGGGCTCTGCTGAGTCACACGGGCCGGCCGTGGGAACCCTGCGAACTCGGCCCCTCCTTCCCTACCGGCATCCTGTGATCCCTGATAGGAGCTCCTTGGACCCCTTCCCCAGCTCCCGCCAGCTCCCATGAGCACCTTTCTCAGGGGCAGTAACTCTCCCCTGGCCTTTGCTGACACTTCCACCGGGAGATGACACGGGCAGCTTTTCTAGCAGTTTCCCGGGGAGGCCACTGTCCCGTCTTGGGGTCCAGAGGAAGGAGTTTGTCCTCCCAGTCTGCTGTGTCCCCACAGGAGGGCCCTCGCTGCCCAGCGGGCAGAGCTTGGCCCTCCCCCCACTCCCCACTCCCTCCCGAGCTGGAGTCACACGAGCACACTGGCTGACAGAGGGTCGCTCAGCCCCTCCTGAGGGTGTGGGTGAGTCTCTGAATCAGAGGACCCCTGAATCCCACCCTGCCTTCAGTGTCCCTCTAAGCACATAATTTGGAAGAGGCAGAGCCAGAATTTGAACCCGAGTAGGTCTGGCTCCCAAGCTGATCTTTCTGCTCTGCTCTCTATCCTCTTGCTAACTGGATTAAGATAGAGGTCCAAGACCCATGGCTTTCCCTCCCCCAATTCTTAGCATTGTGAGCAGATGAGTCATGTTGTAAAACTGAAGTTTTTAAAAGAAGATAAGATGGTTTGAACTGGGAGACCTGAGAGGCAGGAGCAAGGGGTCGGACTTGGCAGTAAGCTGGTCAGTGATGGGAGAGGGAGTAAGGTCCAGGTTGGGGTGGGAGGAATGGAAATGAGGATGGACTTGAGAGCAGCATAAAAGAACTGGTAGACTCTGGCGATTAACCAGGTACTGGGGTCTGCCTTGGGGTGGAATCGCCAGCCCGAAGAGTCGAGGGAGTTGTTCATCATGAAAAACGCCCAGTTCTTGTGGAACAAGGGTTTACAAGTGTTGACTTTGAGGTGCCGTGGAAATGTCCAGGGGAAGAGTTCATGAGCAATGCTTGATCGTTTCTCCAGCCTCCAAACCGACTTTGGGTGTCACCGTCTCTTTGAGAGTACAGTAGAATGATGGGTTCTCTCCCAAGAAAAAAGTACACACACACACACACACGTGCGTGCGCATATGCACATGCATGTGCTCACACGTATGCAGAGTTTATTGACAGTATCCCAGAGGGCCTTGCTAGGATTGAGGGTCTCCAGGTTGCCCACACTCTGTTTAGGGCCTCCGTCCTGGCCAAGGGCATCTGTGCGCTGCCACCACGAGGTCTGCCTGAGAAGCTGGAGATGGGCGTCCTGTGAGGCTCTGTCTCCGGGTATTGCGAGTGTGGACTAAGTCAGAATTCCTCGAAGGGGACCCTTTCCCGTTCCAAAGCTTGTACCTGGGAATAGTGTGGTGGAGTCTGCTCTCAGACTGTGAGCCAACAGGAAGGTCACCGGTCTGTTTGCCCTGGGCTTGTGCATCCCTGGGTGTGCCCCAAACTCGGCCCCGAGTTTGTTCATTTTTCCCTTTCATTCACTCCTTCTGCTGAGTGCTGACTGCATGTCCGGGGCTGGGCTAGGCGTCCTCTGAGGATGGTGGTGCAGGACCCAGCAGGAGCAGGGCCCAAGCCCAGCAGACGCTTCTGGAAAGCCTGCCTCTGTGCCCATTGCCAGACCCAGGGCGTCTCCCCAGCACCCTCATGAACCACTGTGTATTTCTCTCGCAGAGAAACTCCAGCTCCCAGGAAGGTGTGGGCGCGGCTGTCACGGAGGGCACACTGGGGCTCCGAGGCGGTCCAGAGTGGGAGGCAGTCGTAGAGCAGGGACGGTTAGCCTGGCTTCTGATGGCCCGGCCACAGCTTCCTCTGTGACCGTGGCCAGCTGCCTCACCTCTCTGGACCTGGATTCCCACATCATTAGAGCAGAGGAGTTAGATTTGCCCATGTCCAAGGTCTCATCCAATTTAATTTCCTATGATTCTAAGTATTGAACCGCTACTTGCCTCTAAAGGCTCCCAGAAGGAAGTGGCCCTGAGACTATGGCAATAAAGCATGCTTCCTCCTCTAGGCGAGTGGTAAAGAACCTGCCTGCCAGTGCAGAAGACATAAGCGACACAGATGCGATCCCTGCTTTGGGAAGATCCCCTGGAGGAGGGCGTGGCACCCCACTCCTGTATTCTTGCCTAGAGAATCCCATGGACAGAGGAATCTGGTGGGCTACAGCCCATGGGGTCGCAGAGTCAGACGTGACTGAAGCGACCTAGCACACACAGTGCTCCTCCCCTGGGCAGGCCCCCTGTGCTTCATCACTTAGAAAAGATGCCTTGTTTCAGTGCTGGGAAGGCTTTTATCCTGTTGGTAAGAATATGGTAGCCACCACTGTGTGGCTATTTAAACTAATTAAGGAAATTTCCTGGTAGTCAGTGGTTAGGACTCAGTGCTTTTGCTGTGGGCCTGGGTTTGATCGTGGGTAGCAGAGCTAAGATCCCACAACCCATGCAGTATGGCCAAAAAAATAAATAAAAAATGTGAAAATTAAAATGTGAGCACATTAAAAACTCAGTTCTTGGGCTTCTCTGGTGGTCCAGTGGGTAAGGACACCGCCTTGCAGTGCAAGGGGTGCCGGTTCTATCCCTGGCCTGGGAAGATCCCGCCTGCCGCGGAGCGGCTGGACCGATGTGTCCAACTACCGAGCCGGAGCTCAGGCGCGCATGCGCCCAGAGCTGGTGCTCTGCGACAACAGAGGCCACCGCGATGGGAGGCCCACACAGGCCAGAGAATTAAGATGGATGAAAATAAATAAATAAAAACCAATACAAGAGGCCAAAATTAAAAAAAAAAAACCCTCAGTCTGACTGTGCACATTTCAGGAGTTCAATAGCCTCATGTCCATCACTGCAGGAAGCTCTGCTAGATGGGGCTGTGGTGAACAGCCCCAGCCAGGCCCCGGTTTCTCTGAGAGGGCAGAGGCCTCGGGTGGCTGGAGAAGGCGGGTGCTTGGAGCAGTTGACTAATGACAGCCGGGGAGACCTGGGTCCTTGTGTGATTCTCTGTATCTGGGATGGGAGGAAGGCGAAGGCTCTCCAGCATGGCCACTCTGACTTTCGGACTCATTAAATTGCAGCCCAGGCTCTGGGGCGGGTGAGCACAGACCGGAGGCTGCCCCTGGCGCCCTGTGACGGCCCACAGGGACGCTCGGCCTCCTCGCCAGGCCTCTGAGCGGCGGTCTCTCTTCCTGAACCCCTGCTTGACTGGGACTGCAGAGAAATCTCTTCTTCTGCTCCCCACCCACCTGCGAAAGAGATCCTGCCCCAGCCTTTCCCGGGAGGGTCTTCAGCTTCACTGCAGTCTCCGCGGAGGCCTCAGTCAGGGAGCGTTCTCCTGCTGGGAACTTGTTAGGAATAAATAACGGTGCCTCCGGGGCGGCCCGCCCCCGGCAGGGGAGAAGGAGACCCGGCTGGACGGCAGCCGCAGCAGGGGTGAGCCGGGGGTCTGTGAGCTGAGTCGTCAGGGGAGGGGGCGCATCCCAGGGGTCCCGGGTGCTGTGGAGTTGGGGTCAGTAGAGGGGTTGCGGCGTGCAGACAGCAGCTGCCTGCGCACAGAGCTGGTGGGATTACTGGCAAAGGACCATGGTGACCCCCGGCTGGGTCGTCTCCACCTCCGCACGCCCTGCCCTGCACACAGACGCCTGTGGCCATCTCTGGGGGCCGCCGCAGCGGTGGGTTGCAGCTTGGAGGCTCCTGGGAAGCCTGGCTGTCACCTCCCTACATGACGTGGTAGCAGCAGAATCCTGGCTTGCAGGCTGGGAGGCGTCGCTCTGGGAAGCAGCTGGTTCTTTGTCTGGACCTCAGAGTATAGTCAGAGCTATGATTTCTTTCCAGTAGTCAGGTATGGATGTGAGAGTTGGAGAATAAAGAAAGCTGAGCGCTGAATAATTGGTGCTTTTGAACTGTGGTGCTGGAGAAGACTCTAGAGGCCCTTGGGCGGCAAGGAGATCAAACCAGTGAGTCCTAAAGGAAACCAGCCCTGAATAGTCACTGGAAGGACTGAGGCTGAAGCTGAAGCTCTGACACTCTGGCCGCGCGACGGGAAGAGAAGCCTCACTGGAAAGGATGCTGCTGCTGGGAAAGACTACGGGCAGGAGGAGACGGGGAGAGGGGAGGAGACGGCTGCGTGGCGTGAGTCTGGGCCAGCTCTGGGAGGCAGCGGCAGGAAGGGAAGCCTGGCGTGCTGCAGTCTGTGGAGGCACAGAGGCAGACTCGGCTGAGAGACGGAGCACCCGCAGCGAGGCGGGCCGGCCGTGGAGCGGAGCTCGGGGGGACTGGGCGTCCGGGCTCTGCCGGCCCACAGGCGAGCCCAGGCTTGGACGGCCGTCGTCCCGGGACGCGCTGGGGGTTCTCAAGTCTGCTGACCAGAGAGGGGAGCGCGGTGTCAGGGCCACAGTGGAGGCCTCGTTTGGAGCCAGTGAGACATTCCACCAGCGTTTCTGCGGCAGGCCTTCCTCCCGAGAGGACAGAGAATTCTGTCTGGAATCCTCCTTGCTCCCATCAGCTTTTTGGATGGAAAGGGTAGAAAGGCAAAGGCAGGAGGGGTTTGGGGAGCAGGGAACACCCCCCACCGACCAGCCTCTCCAGCCTGCGTTCCCTCTTGGTGCCTCCCGGAGAGTAAGCAGGGTGGGGGCGGGCGAGGGGCGTCCTCCCGCCAGGCCGGCCCGGCTGCCCCTTCAGCGTGCTGGTCCCTGCCCGTCGTCGTCAGAGGACACGAGTGCTGGGTCAGTTTTACCTGAGCGCAGGTGAACGTGGCCACATTCACCCGTGTAGGTTTGTTTGTCTCCACCCACTTTGACCTGTGACGGCCTGCGACCCTTCATCCTCACTGTACAGATCTGACCTCCGGGACTTCAGACAAGCTATTTCCCCGCCTGCGGCCCGGCTGCCACCTCCCCTGCCCGCTCTACTCCTTGGCAGGCCCTCCTCCCCGCCTGTCTCTTCCTCCTCCTCCTTCTCCTTCTTCTTTCCTTCCTTTCTCCTTCTCGCTGGTGGTTGGCAGAGTCCCCACCTCATGCCCTCAGTCCACCCTTCGTTGGCACTTGATTGATGTTGTTCAGCTGAACTGTGCCCCCAGGCCCGTGTCCATTCTGAAGAGGCCGGGAAGCTGGCTGGAGCGGGCCCCGGGCCCCTCCCGCCTTCCTCGGGTACTGGCTTTTCCTCCTGGCAAAGCCTTCTTGGGTTCCCACTGTCACTCAGGCCCGCGCAGCCCCGCCTCTCACACTCACTCAGTGCAAATTAAATTTACGATCCATCTGAGTTTCTTCTTCATTGAGACCGTTTGCAGTCACATATTTATTTGAGTGGTTTGGGTTTTAGTGTCTGACTTGCCTGTTAGACAAGCTTCAGGAGGTCAAGGACAGGGAGCTGATCACAACAGGCACCCCAGTGCCCTTGACAAGCGACTGTTGAGCAGGTGAATGAATGGAGGGCCAGGCAGGGTACTTGCTTTCTTGCTCTGCCTGCAAAAAGGATGCGCAGGGCTTCCCTGGTGGTCCAGTGGGTAAAGAGTCCACCTTGCAATGCAAGGGGCACCGGTTCAATCCCTGGCCTGGGAAGATCCCATGTGCCATGGGCATCTGGGCCAGTGTGTCCAATTATGAGCTGGCGCTCTGGAGCACATGCGCCCGGAGCCGGTGCCCTGCACTGAGAGAGGCCACTGCCATGGGAGACCCACATATGCCAAAGAATAAAGATGGATGAAAATAAATAAATTAATTAATTAAATAAAAATGTTACAAATATTTAGATATATGTGAAATTTAAAAATTACCTAGTTACTGTTAGGTAACAACAACAAAGGATATGCACTCCACGTGGGCGGAGATCTGTCTCTGTAATTCACTGATGTCCCCCTAGAGAGCCGAGAACACTGGCACATCCAGAAACTCAGTAAAGGTCACTGAGCTGAGCAATTTGAGAGGTTCTAGAGTAGAGGGCTTGACTGGGCTCCTGAACTCAGACCACTGGCCAAGATTCAGACCACTGTGACTGCGCCCCTCCTTCTGTCTTCTCCCTGGCCTGCTGGGGCTTTGGTTCCGCAAACGCGTTCTGAGCCGAGAGCTTAGGCTGGAGCTGAGCCCAAACGGCTGTCAGCTGTGCCATGCTACCCTCCCCAGAAGGAAGGGGGTCTTCTTTGTCACTTCCTGGTGAGGGATGAGAAATGGGCAAGGGACCATGAACTTTTGGGAGCCCTTTGGAACTATGGTAGTGCAGCTCAGATCCTTCCCTGACATTGCTTTCTTCTTTTGAAGGAAAAAGCCGCCTCCCTTCTCTTCATTCAAAGTTCTGGTGACTCCCAGAAAGCACTGGACTTGTTCCCAAGGCCTGGCCGCAGAAGGGCGGGCACGCCTCGGCCAGAGGCTGGCTGCAGGAAGAGTGCAGTGCGAGGGCTGCCAGGTGGGCCCCGTGCTGAGCTGTGGTTCCTGCCTGTGGGAACGAGGCCAGGACACCTGTGTGCCACCGAGCTGAAGACTGTTTGGGAGGTTCTAGAATAGGGAGTGAGACGGCCAGGACAGGGTCATTTTTCGTCTCGCCCATCAGGAAAGGTCCGGCCTCAGCCTGCCTCCATTCTCCCATTGTGAGCGACCCGGTGGATCCAACTCCTTCACTCCCTTGAGGGTTTCCTTCCAGAGCCTTCTCTCTCGGGCACTCCCAGCTCCCTTTATAGTTTCTCCCTTGCATGTAGACATTTCCCCCCAAAGCCAGACTAGCCTGGCATTAGCTCCGATTTGGAGAAGAGAGGTGTCTGGGGGGTGGTGGGTTTGACCAGGGGGCTGGGGGTCGTGAGCTGCCTTGTGGCTGCTCTGAGGGTCTGGCAGAGCCCCAGACTCTGGCTGTGACATACAGCCCCCTTCATGAAACCAGACAGAATTAAGCCTTTTGTTTCCTGTTTGCTAGGCCGGCTTAAAGAAAACACAGAGGGTCCGTGCGGCTGGGGCTCCCAACAAGACCGCCTTTGTATTCATTTAATTAATCGGTTAGCTGAGGGGAAGGAGAGGAGGGAAGTTCATGCTATAAATACATGTTTTTCTTTGGCTTTTCCCCCCGAAAGACAGGGCTTCAATGGCATCCCCAAGAGAGCCCCCCATCTCACCCCAGACATGCTGGGGGCGAGGGGCCTGCGGGGCTGCAGCTGTGGCCCCCCTCCCCATGCCTCTGAGGGCATTAGCCCTGGTCTCTCTGGGTCCTAGGGAAATGTCAAATGCTGGTGGAAGGGAGGGGCAGAGGGTGGGGGTGTCCAGGAGGCTCTGGAATCCATTTCCCCCTCCTCACCTCTCCCCTCAAACCCTGCGTCTTCCTCCGCCCTCCACAGGTGAGGAGCCTGCACTGCCCCGCGGAGAAGTGTCTGCCCCAGAGGCGGGGCGCTCAGCAGGTGCACGGTGGGGAGAGGCCCTCGCTTAGGAGCAGAGCGGTCTCTTAGTTGTTTATTTGGCTTCATCTGGTCTTAGTTGCAACACGCAGGATCTTCATTGCATCATGCGGGATCTTTCACTGTGGCGCTGGGATTCTCTAGTCCTGACGCGGGGTCAGTAGCTGACCGTGCACAGGCTCAATTGCCCACAGCCCCATGTGGCTCAGTGGCGAAGCATCCGCTTGCCAGTGCAGAAGGCACGGGTTCCATCCCCGGGGTTGCGAAGACCTCCTGGAGAAGGGCACGGCAGCCCACTTCTGTATTCTTGCCTGGAGAATTCTATGAACAGAAGAGCGGGGTGGGCTACAGTCCACGGAGTCGCAAAGAGTCAGACATGACTTATAGCCCAAACACTCCCAGCTCCCTTTATAGTTTCTCCCTTGCATGTAGACATTTCCCCCCAAAGCCAGACTAGCCGGGCATTAGCTCCGATTTGGAGAAGGGAGGTGTCGGGGGGGGGGTGGGTTGGCCCAGGGGGCTGGGGGTCGTGAGCTGCCTTGTGGCTGCTCTGAGGGTCTGGCAGAGCCCCAGACTCTGGCTGTGACATACAGCCCCCTTCATGAAACCAGACAGAATTAAGCCTTTTGTTTCCTGTTTGCTAGGCCGGCTTAAAGAAAACACAGAGGGTCCGTGCGGCTGGGGCTCCCAACAAGACCGCCTTTGTATTCATTTAATTAATCGGTTAGCTGAGGGGAAGGAGAGGAGGGAAGTTCATGCTATAAATACATGTTTTTCTTTGGCTTTTCCCCCCGAAAGACAGGGCTTCAATGGCATCCCCAAGAGAGCCCCCCATCTCACCCCAGACATGCTGGGGGCGAGGGGCCTGCGGGGCTGCAGCTGTGGCCCCCCTCCCCATGCCTCTGAGGGCATTAGCCCTGGTCTCTCTGGGTCCTAGGGAAATGTCAAATGCTGGTGGAAGGGAGGGGCAGAGGGTGGGGGTGTCCAGGAGGCTCTGGAATCCATTTCCCCCTCCTCACCTCTCCCCTCAAACCCTGCGTCTTCCTCCGCCCTCCACAGGTGAGGAGCCTGCACTGCCCCGCGGAGAAGTGTCTGCCCCAGAGGCGGGGCGCTCAGCAGGTGCACGGTGGGGAGAGGCCCTCGCTTAGGAGCAGAGCGGTCTCTTAGTTGTTTATTTGGCTTCATCTGGTCTTAGTTGCAACACGCAGGATCTTCATTGCATCATGCGGGATCTTTCACTGTGGCGCTGGGATTCTCTAGTCCTGACGCGGGGTCAGTAGCTGACCGTGCACAGGCTCAATTGCCCACAGCCCCATGTGGCTCAGTGGCGAAGCATCCGCTTGCCAGTGCAGAAGGCACGGGTTCCATCCCCGGGGTTGCGAAGACCTCCTGGAGAAGGGCACGGCAGCCCACTTCTGTATTCTTGCCTGGAGAATTCTATGAACAGAAGAGCGGGGTGGGCTACAGTCCACGGAGTCGCAAAGAGTCAGACATGACTTATAGCCCAAACCGCAGTGTGGGGTCTTAGTTCCCCAACCAGGGATCAAACCCGAGTCTCCTGCATTCGAGGAGGAGTCTTAACCCGGGACCACCAGGGAAGTCTCAGAAGCAGACTGCTCCTGATTCTCCCTGCTGATCCCCCGATCCTAGAGTCCTCAGGAGAGGGTAGGGCTGGCACTCAATGCACTGCCCAGACTGGCTGATGAGGCACCAACCATCCAAGGGGCTCCCCGAGCCCTGCCCAGCAGCCCAGTTCCCACCCTCCAGCTGGAGCCGTTGGAGGGACAGAGGGAAGGAAAACAGAACAGGGCTCCTGGGCTCTGGGTGGGGTGGGGGTGTGGTTGGGGGTGAAAGCGAGTCCTCTTGGACAGGCATCCTCAATCCATTTCCAGCTGCGTGATATCTCCCCTGGATGATACTATTTAAACTATTTTTCTTTTCTTCATTTTAGAGATGGGCAGATTCACTCACGGCCCTCTCATTGCCTGCCCACCCCCACACGACCGGCAGGTGTCTTTAGAATTCAAAACACCTCTCTTGACGAGGTAAAATATTTGTAGTCCTTAAGTATGTGGCCCTCACGATGGACTTTCACTGCAGTAAAATTTTCCTTCCTGTGCTCTTTATCTCAAATCTCAGCTGAAAGGCTCTGGTGTCTGGTCATCGAGCAGCTCTAGCCCTTGTGGACACACTGTGCACAAGATCCCCAAAACAGAGGGTCCAGCGGTGCGACCCCTCATCTGATTTCTAATTATCAATATGTATCTTGTCTCATCAGGCCTGCTGTCCCGCCGGGGCACTGCCATCTCAGCTTGGGGCCAGGCCCCTGCTTCCCGCCCATGCCTGCCGGTTGCCTTGGCGCTTTAGGGAAACAGGACAGCAAAGCCCAGGCAGGAAGAGAGCTTTCCAAACGCTCATGGAGACAGGCTGCAAGGCCTTGATTTTCTCTCCTCCACCGACTCCCATCTCCCCACTGAGGCCGTTGCCTCCCCCAAGCGCTCAAGCCTAAGGTTTCAAGCCACAAACCCGAATAGCCTCCATCTCTGCCTTTCTGGGAGCACCGTTGGGCTGGTGGAGCCGTGAGTGGGGGTGCTCTTTCGTTACTGAGCCACAGGATGCTTGGAGCCGCATGTGACTTGTGTCAGCAAATTGATCCACTTAATGTATTGTGTGGCCGACAGAAGTCCACCTGGTCCACCTGCCCAGCCCGCTGGAGCAGGGCCTGAAACTCAGGACTCCAGAATTTCTGTGTCCACCGGGTCCCGAGCCTGCCCAGCAGCCCAGTTCCCACCCTCCAGCTGGAGCCGTTGGAGGGACAGAGGAAGGAAAACAGAACAGGGCTCCTGGGCTCTGGGTGGGGTGGGGGTGTGGTTGGGGGTGAAAGCGAGTCCTCTTGGACAGGCATCCTCAATCCATTTCCAGCTGCGTGATATCTCCCCTGGATGATACTATTTAAACTATTTTTCTTTTCTTCATTTTAGAGATGGGCAGATTCACTCACGGCCCTCTCATTGCCTGCCCACCCCCACACGACCGGCAGGTGTCTTTAGAATTCAAAACACCTCTCTTGACGAGGTAAAATATTTGTAGTCCTTAAGTATGTGGCCCTCACGATGGACTTTCACTGCAGTAAAATTTTCCTTCCTGTGCTCTTTATCTCAAATCTCAGCTGAAAGGCTCTGGTGTCTGGTCATCGAGCAGCTCTAGCCCTTGTGGACACACTGTGCACAAGATCCCCAAAACAGAGGGTCCAGCGGTGCGACCCCTCATCTGATTTCTAATTATCAATATGTATCTTGTCTCATCAGGCCTGCTGTCCCGCCGGGGCACTGCCATCTCAGCTTGGGGCCAGGCCCCTGCTTCCCGCCCATGCCTGCCGGTTGCCTTGGCGCTTTAGGGAAACAGGACAGCAAAGCCCAGGCAGGAAGAGAGCTTTCCAAACGCTCATGGAGACAGGCTGCAAGGCCTTGATTTTCTCTCCTCCACCGACTCCCATCTCCCCACTGAGGCCGTTGCCTCCCCCAAGCGCTCAAGCCTAAGGTTTCAAGCCACAAACCCGAATAGCCTCCATCTCTGCCTTTCTGGGAGCACCGTTGGGCTGGTGGAGCCGTGAGTGGGGGTGCTCTTTCGTTACTGAGCCACAGGATGCTTGGAGCCGCATGTGACTTGTGTCAGCAAATTGATCCACTTAATGTATTGTGTGGCCGACAGAAGTCCACCTGGTCCACCTGCCCAGCCCGCTGGAGCAGGGCCTGAAACTCAGGACTCCAGAATTTCTGTGTCCCCTCCGGGATGGTCTTGTGTCAGCCCTGTTCACCCCCAGACCAGCACATCCCTTCCCCCACACTTCCCGAGTCGGGAGACATACAACCGCCTTGGGTTCCTCTGTCTAGAGAACAGGTCACAGTTTCAAGGGGGAGAAAAATCAGTGCTGCCATTTGTGGTTCCTGGAACTGCTTTTTTTTTGCTTTTGCATTTCTCATTTTATTTATTTTATTTTTGTTTTGGCCTCTTTTATTATTTTTTCGTATATCTTTTTATTCTTTGGCCTGTGTGGACCTCCCATTGCAGTGGCCCCTCTTGTTGCAGAGCACTGGCTGTGGGTGCATGCGCTCCAGAGTGCTGGCTCCTAACTGGACACACCAGTCCAGCTGCTCTGCGGCATGTGGGATCTTCCTGGGCCAGAGATCGAACCAGTGCCCCTTGCACTGCAAGGCAGACTCTTTACCCACTAGGGAAGCCCTTAAACTAATTTTTTTTTTTTTAAACCAGAGATCCATAAACTGGGCAGTGGCAGGGAGAAAGGTCAGAACCTGGAGAGTCAATCTCATTTTCAGAGTTGCTTGAGTCGTCAAGTCGCTGGAGCTGTCGAGGATCTCAGTGATGAGCTGCGTGGGGAAGAAGCCACGGCTGCCTGCTTTCTAGGGAGAGGGAGTTTAGTTCACGGCAGCATGGTGGGTGGGCTGGCAGGACCCTGGTTTTGGTTCCCAGGATGCAGCCAAGGTGGCTGGGAGTTGGATGTGCAGGGGAGAGGGGCCACTAAAACTATGTTTTTCAAGCGTTACTGTCCAAATGAGTCACCTGGGCATTTTGTCAAAATGCAGACTTTCAGTTGCGGCTGACTCGTTGTGATCCCATGGACTGTAGCCCACCAGGCTCCTCGGTCCGTGGGATTCTCCGGACAAGAGTACTGGAGTGGGTTGCTGTTTCCTACTCCAGGGCATCTTCTCGACCCACGGATTGAACCCGAGTCTCTTGCCTTGGTAGGCTGATTCTTTACCACTGAGACAAAAGGCAGATTCTGAATCAGTAGGTCTGGGTGGGGCTGAGGTCCTGAATGTTGAACTCGGGTGGTGGTGATGCTGCTGGTCTGTGGGCCACGCGGTGAGTAGTGAGGAGCCGATGGATTTGACAGAGCTGTGCCTGCCAAGTGCGAGGTTGCTGGCCTGCGGCTTGAACGGCCTCTGCGTTCCTCTCAAAGCATAGCCGCTTATCCCCGTCTCCCTTGGACCTTCCCAGTTGTGTCAATGAAAGTTTCCTAAATGGTTGACCCCCCGGTTCTAGACCTCCACTCCAAGTGTCTGTCTTCAAGGTCATCACCTTCCTTTCCCTGAGCCTCACACGTCACATGGCTTCCAGTTAGACTGTGCATTGACCCCAGTCTAAACCCCACTCCTGGCCTTACTCTGCAGCCCCTAGGGGTTTGCCTTAATGGTTGGATGAGATTTCATGGGGCTTGCCTGGTGACTCGGATGGTAGCCTTTGGTGCAGGAGACCTGGGTTTGATGCCTAGGTGGGTAGAGAAAATCTCCTGGAGAAGGGAATGGCTACCCACTCCAGTAATCTTACTGGAGAATTCCGTGGACAGAGGAGCCTGGTGGGCCACAGTCCATGGGGTGGCAAAGAGTCGGACACAACTGAGCCACTAACACACTCAAGCCCACTTGGGTCTCTCAGTGTCCTTCCCCCAGCTCCGCTAAGGCCTTTCCTGTGACACGCCGTGACGCTCTTCCCCACGGCTCCAGCCCGGCCGAGGCTGCCTCTTCTCCGGATCACCCGGCCCTCCTCTGCGCTCCGGGGCCGCTGAGCTCGGCACGGGCTCTCGGTGCCATTGGCTGTCTGTGGACTAATGGCAGACTGAGAATACTCCACACCCTTCACAGAGGGCCTGACTCCACAACTAAGCTGCACACTCCCAGGGAGAAGGGACCATGTCTCATCTTTCCTTGCGTCCTTGCAGGGCCTTGCACACAGCAGTTGTTTATTCTTGGGTGGATGGGGCTTGTCCCGTGGGCTGCTCTATTCCCAGGACCCAGCTGCAGGCCTGGCACAGACTCTGGGCTCGTTAGGCATCCATTACATGCGGCACCTAGAAAGGAGAACTAGAAGATGCTCCGTGCATATTTTAATCATGGATGGTTTTTGAGGCCTGAGTTCTTGACATTTATTTTTGTATGCATTCTGTCTGTCAGTAGTGGGCTGGATAATTTTTATTTTGAATGAAAGCATGTTGCTGGGCACAGAGTGACTTCTGGAGAGGAAGGGGAAAGGGGAGCCCTCGCTGACGACTGGCCAGAGCCCCTAAGCTCTAGGTGGGCCGTTTCTCTCACCACTGGGCCTACAGGAGCTCCCCGTGGTTCTTAGCTCAACTGAGGGGAAACTGGGCTTTGGTTCAGCAGGCCAGGTTGGCCACTCCTTGACTGATGGCAGAGAGTGATATTTTCGGCTTTTGTGCATGTGTTGTTACTCCTGATACTAAATCTAAAATTTGTATTCAGTGTTTTCTTACACCCAAGTAAAAACCTATTCAGTAAACAACAAAACTCTGTCAAGAAATAATAATAAATAAAATTTGTATGGAAAAAAAAAAAAAAAAAAACCTATTCGGCCCCACGGAGAAACACCTGGCTCAGACTGCTGGCTGGAGGGGGCCATCCCTTGTGACATCTGAACCAACCTGAGGGGAAGGTCATCCAAGTGTGGCCAGCGTAGGGAGGGGAGAGTCAAGCCACGAGATCATGTGCGTGAAGGCTCGGATACACGAGCCAGCCTGTGGCAGGTGTGCCAAGGGGGCGGCTCAGGCTGCCTGGAGCAGGGGACAGGTCCGGAGAGGAGCAGGAGGAAGTCTCCACTGGCCTGGAGAGCCTCGGACGCCGGCCTCGGAGCTTGGCATTGTCACGTAGCCCAGGGGGAACCCTGTAGGGAGCAGCATGAAATAGCACTGGAAAACCAGACCAAGCTCTGCCTTGTCGTCTGTGTGATCTTGGCTGAAGGATCACCTCTTCGTGCCGCGATTTCCTAATCTGTAAAAAGGGCATAAGAATAGTACTTACTGTGTTGAGCTGTCGTGAGGACTGAGTTGGGTCAGTCAGCACAGAGTGCTAAGAGAGCAGTCTTGGAATAGAGAATACTCAGTGAATTGTAGCCATCACTGGTATTAAGGGATTTTAGGCTGGTGAGTGCCTTGGACAGATTTGTGTTTTAGAAAGTTCATTGGTGGCAGTCCTGAGAAGGCTGATCAACGTGGGCAAGATCAGATGTAGGGAAGGCTGTTAGACACCTAGCGCCGCACTCCAGGCCCCCCAGTGAAGGGTGGAGACAGGGGCATTGTGGCTAGAGGGCCGGGGGGCCAGACCCCAGAGCTCTGAGGGGGGAAGGGCACCAAGGAGACTTCTGAGACTTCACCTTACGTACTAGGTGTTTAGAGAGCATCACCGACTCAGTGGACATGAGTTTGAGCAAACTCCGGGAGCTAGTGAAGGACGGGGGAGCCCGGCGTGCTGCAGCCCACAGGGTCACAAAGAGTCAGACATGACTGAGGACTGGACCACAGCAACAACCCCGGCCAGCTGGTGCTGCCAGCAGCTGGACCAGGCAACCCGGGAGCAGCAAAAGGTCTTCTGGGCTATGAGCCCTCCCTCCCTTTCTTCCTCCCTCCTTTCGTCTTCCCTTTCTTCTTTCCTTCTTTCCTCCATCCCCTCCTTTCTTCCTCCCTCCCTTGGCAGCTTCCTCCCTCCCTTCTTCCTTCATTCTTCTTTCTTACTTTCCTTTTTTCTAAAAAAAACGAAAAAAAAATAGAAAAAAATTTGAGTTCCAGCATCTGTGGGGCACTTCACGGGAGATGTTCTCCCTCAGGAAATTGAACACACGCTACAGGATGTGACTGGAGATGGAGGCGTGGGACCCCCAGCTGTGGGGCACTGGTTAGAGCCGTGAAAGCGAGTGGGCTCACCAGGGAAGAGGGTGCGGAGGGAGGAGAGCGTGGGCAAAGACAGAGGCGCGCCTTGAGGAGTGGTGGCCGAGAAAGCGGCTCAGAGCGCCGCGGAGAGCCGGGAGGAGAATCTGGAAAGGGCGATGGGAGTGTGGAGGCACCAAACCAAAGGCGTCGAGAGCTTTGTGATGGGGCACGAGACCTCAGCGTCAGATGCAGCCTGACAGCCGCCGTCCCAGCAGAGAAGGGCTGAGGAAGCGCTCACGAGCTTTGTGGTGTGGACGCCCTTGCGTCCTGGGCGTGTGGGTGTCGTGGCGGTCCGGTGGAAGAGACTGGAGAGGGCTGATCCATGTCTCGGGTGGAGCCTGGCCTCTGGGCCAGGGCGCTCCCGCCGCCCTCTCTCGCCCGTGCCTGGGATGGTCTGCCCGCGCTGTGCCTGCGACGGGGCGGGCGGGTCGGGAGACTGAGTGCCTGCAGGTCAGGGGCGGGGCTGAGCAGAGGGTGAGGCCGCAGGTGCACGAGTACACGCACACTCGCAAGCGATGCGCCCCTTGGGACGGAGGGCCCCGGTGGGGGCGGCCTTAGCGGGGAAGAAGGGGGCTCTGCTTTGGAGAAGGGAGGAAAGGAGAGGGAGGCTAAAGATAAACGTTGAGAAGAAAGGGAGGCCCTTAGGCAAACTCAGAGGCCCAGTGGATGCTGGAAGCACCCAGGTATTCACAGGCGTTTGCGAAGCAGGGACGGGCTGCAGGGCAGCGGGTGGGCTGTGGGTCCCACTGCTATGGGCTAGAAGATGTGGGTCCGAGCCACGTTTGTGGTGAAAGAACAAATGCACAGAGGCAAGAGGGCTCCTCTCCCGAGGCCCCGGACAGAGAAGTCCTGAAGGAGCGTGTCCCTGGCACCGCCTGCATCCTCCCCGGCCCTTGGCCTCTGGGGACCTCCTGGGCCTTCACGGTCTTCCTGCAGCCCTGGTCCCAGGAGAAGAAGTAACTCCGTCCTACTCTGAGACAGGTTGATCCAGATGAAGGAGGAACCAGTGGAAGAAGGGGGTTGGGGGACAGGCCCCCCTGGAGGCAGGGGAATGATAACACGCGGTAAAGATTCCGCCACAGCCTGGCCAGGGAAGAGAGGGGGGCCTTTTGTGCTGAAAGAGCGTCCCAGAGGGGACCCCTCCTTCGAGATCGTACCTGTGGTCTGGGAGGCCCGGACACCCCGCCCCGCGGGCCTTGCCGTGCTTCTCGGGGACTTCTCGGCTATCCTGCATTCTGCGCTTCTTGCCCAGCTCCTTGGCTGGAATTCCAGGAGTCTGCCCTCCTTGCCTTCAGAAGGTCATCTCGTCCTGGCGGTTGAAGTTCTCTAAGGAAAGAGCCCACGCTGTTCTTGTTCCGAAGCCAACGTCAAATGAAGCGTTTGGGGTAATGGATGGGGGTGCGGGGCGCCTCACGGGTTCCTGCTCGCCCCCGTACCCACGTGTGTCAAGAATCGGTCGCAGGCGCGGTGGTGGACACACAGCGGGTGGGCCAGACCCGCCGGGCTCTCCCCTGCAGGCGGGGAAACACGTGGAGGCCGTGCTCCTGCCC
This sequence comes from Tragulus kanchil, assembly GCA_022376925.1. Taxonomy (NCBI): domain Eukaryota; kingdom Metazoa; phylum Chordata; class Mammalia; order Artiodactyla; family Tragulidae; genus Tragulus; species Tragulus kanchil. The sequence goes on from JAIOJX010000006.1 coordinate 154,483,204, forward strand.
AGGAGGCCCTTCCCCTCGGGCTCCGAGTCTTCCGGGTCTCTAGCCGGGGCTGCCTCCCACGGGTGTAGACAGGCTGTTCCATTGGCCTGGGACTGAGGGCTTTTCTGGGACACGAGTCCTTCATGTGGAAGCCTGGAAAGGCTCAGGGAAACGGGGACACGTTAATCACCCAAGGGTCCCACATGGACTTCCGGAAGAGGGCAACGTTCAGAACCTGCACTGGGCGCAGCCTGGCTCCTCTGGGAGGCTGCACCCTCCCCACGGCTCAAAGGATGAATAGTGTGCAATGTGTGGGGTAGGCGTGGCTTGGGGAGCCACAGGCCTGGATTGACATCCTCTTTCTGGCCCTTCCCAGGTGTGCAAGTGTGGGTGAGTTACATATCTGATGGTCGGTGTCCTCACCTGGGAACAGGTGATCATAGTATCAATCTCAGGTAAATGGTGAGGGTTAAATGCAGTAACATTTGTGAGTCAGGTGCCTAGCACAGACACCAGCCGGAGACCATCAGCAAATGTGCGCGCGCGCGTGTGTGTGCTTAGTCACTAAGTCATGTCTGACTCTTTGCAACCCCATGGTCTGTAGCCCGCCACGCTTCTCTGTCCATGGAATTTCTCAGGCAAAAACACTAGAGTGGGCTGCCATTGCCTTCTCCAGGGGATCTTCCCGACCCAGGGACTGAACCCTGCACCCTGTGTCTCCTGTACTGGTAGGCAGATTGTTTACCACCGAGCCCTCAGAGAAGCCCCAGTAAGGGTTAGTTCTAATTTCTCCCTCTCCTTCTTCCTTGTATTGGAGTGATGCCCATTCTGCAGATGGAGAAAACGAGGCTGATGAGCAGGAAGAGTTTATTCTAGCTCAAAATGACAGACTCAGAAATCAGCAGCAGACTTCTCATTTTCGCGAGTAACTTCCTAGTTTGGAATAAAGAAGCACTTCACTATATGGAATGTTCCCTAGATGAGGGGAAAACAACTATTTGTTTTTATCCGTCTAACGACTCACCTCTCGACTCATCTCTGCATCCACCCATCCATCCCTTCATTCAGCAAATATATGCTAGGTCCTTACCGTGTGCCAGGCATTGTTCTGGCTGCGGGAGTTCGGCTGTGAACAAATCGCCTTAATTTTCCACCCTCATCAGACTCGAATCCCACTGCAGGCGGCACAGGTTTGATCCCTGGTTGGGGACTGTGATCCCACATGCTGGACGGTGTTCCCCCTGCCAAAAAAAGAAAATTCTATCTAATATAATGTAAAGCAGAAATAATTTCTCAGAAGGGAAACCAAAGCAGGCTGAGCTGGTGGAGTGGCTGGGGCGCAGGCGCTGTTCCACGTGGGGCGGCAGGAAGGCCCCTCTGAGGCTGGGACGCTTGCACTGAGTCGTGAAGAATGCTGCCTGGGTCCCGTGGGCGGGCCCGCCTCCCGGAGCTCCCAGCGCAGCCCCGGCTGCCCGGGGTGGAGTCAGCCGCTGCGGGGAGGCCGCCAGTCCCCGATTTGGGCTGCGGAGGAGATAGGGTGCAGCTGTTCTTATCAGCTGTCTTTCTGTGCTGCTGAACCCTTGGCTGGTTCCAGCCTCGGGACGCGGGAGGGACCCAAGCTGGCACATCAGCGCTGAGGGTCAGACTGCAGATGGAAATGACATGAACTCCACCTGGGGACTCCCTCCATTTGGGACAAGTGACAGTGGCTTCGATTTCCTGTCCTGCTCTGTTTCTTTGGCCTGGCCTTCTCCTTTAAGAAAAAACACACCCCTGTTCGGATTGCATGCTAAATGATTTATGAACATTATTCTTCTCCGTTAGTTCTACCTGCAGGAGCTCGGCCCTCACAGTCCTTTTGGTGTTGATTAAGTGCACTGGAAAGCAAAAGGAGACGACGGTCTGAAAGTGCTTCCTCTTCCCTTTGGAAGAGCTCCTTTGCCGCTGCTTAAGCAGATCAGTCCCGCCGCTGCGGGCAGCCCGTGTGCTGGAGCTGGTGCTAGTGGATTTGAAACCCCAGAGCCTCCGGCTGGACGGTCCAGGAGGGTGTCCTTCCAGTTCAAGTGTGACTCTGCCTGGCCTGGCCCCGGGGGGGGCTCGACACCCGTCAGGAAGTTAGGGAGGGGTTCTTGAAGGGCAGGCCGGAGCCCAGTGTTGTCGGGGGACCCCACTGAACAGGGTGGGGAGAGAGGGGTAACAGCCTGTCTTTGATCTTCCTGGTCTCCGGAAGGCGTGTGTGTGTGTGTGTGTGTGTGTGTGTGTGTGTGTGTGTGTGTGTGTGTGTGTGTGTGTGTGTGAGAGGCAGTGTGGGGCCAGGGAGCCCGCCCCCTGGCTGCAGGTCCTCTTGGGTCTGAAGTTAGGTCAGAGCCTTCTCTGGTTCCGTAGAACATGCCACATGCTCTACGGGCGGACAGGTGATTAAGGGTCCAGACTTGGAACACACTGGGCCTCGGGAAAGCCACTAGAATCGATGTGGGTTCTCCCCCGGTCAGTCTCCTGCACGGCACTGGGCCCAGGGCCCGCTCCCACGGGTCCTCACCTCCAGATGGAGTGGACAGCTCGCCCTGGGCGCCCCTCCGGCCGCAGAAGCGGCGTGAAGCTGCTCTCTCCTCTCCATCCCCTTGTCCAGCAGACACCTCTGTGCGTTGCCCGCACAGTCTGGCCTTTCAGAGCCAGGCTTTCAAGGCTTGAATCCTCTGCTTTCCAAAAGCTGCACCCTTTGTGGCTTCCCTTCGGGCAGAAGCCCCGAGCTCCCTCCCCTCGGTCCCGCTTCCCCGGCATTTCTTGGTTGTGGCGTCACCGGACGCTGGCTGGGCTCAGCCTCTGTCACCTGTGGCACGGGCCTGTGGGATGGCTTTGTGAAGTGGGCTGCCGTTTCCTCTCCCAGGGGATCTTCCTGACCTAGGAATCAAAACTGCTGAGCGTCTGCCCTCCTGATTCTCTCCTGCTCTTGCTCCCTCTCTCTCCATCTCTCCTGACCGCACGCACTGGGAGGGGTTGCCTGTGAAGCCTGGATTCACGTCGTCAGCCCCTTTCTTGCTGGCTTAGAGAGAGGACCAGAGCAGAATCTCTAAATTGTGCGCCTGGGAGGCCGGCTGACGCCGAAAGGGGCGAATAGGAGGGGCTTGTCCAGCTAGGGACAAGTTTTGCTGGGGTTGTCCCTGCCTCGGTGCAAGTTGAGCCCAAGCCCGTGGACAGTCCGGAGGGAGGCCTGCCTCCTCCACACCCGGGAGCCCAGCCGCTGCCCGAGGGATGCAGGGATGTGGTTCGTTGCTGATGCTCAGATACTGCAGCGCCCTGTCTCCGTCTTCCCCCTCCACTTCCTCCGTCGCTCTCTGTCCATCACTCGCTCTCTCCATCTCTCCCTCCTCCTCTGCCTCTGTCTCTGTCTCTCCTCACCCCCCATCCTTGATGTGGAGGGCTCGGCCCCATCGAAGCTTCTATCCACTTGAAGAGCCCCTCTCTCTCCAGAGTGGCTCCAAGGGCCTTCTGAGTGGGGAGCAGGCAGCCCCTAGGCCTGGGAGGAGAGAGAAAGGCGTGAGAGGCCCTGAGGGCGCGCAGGGTCACCGCTCTGTATCTGGTGACTTCTGAATGCAAGCTCCAACAAAGAGAAATCTGTAGAGGGAGAGCCTCCGCGAAGGAAATAAAATCTCCATGAAAACAAACTTTTGTCAGAAACTCTCTCGCCTGGTTTTGGCAGTGGCTGCCAAGGCCCGAAAGGGGAAGGCCGATCTTCCAGAGCCGTTGGCAGGTTCTCAGATTGTCCAAATATCAGCTTGCTACTAGGGGGCTGTTTTCCTCCCGCCAGGAAGACAGGGCTTGGGAGCTAGTGTGGTGATAATTGGTTTCCCGAACAAGGCTACCACGAGTCAGAGGAAAGCGGGGGGCTGTGCAGAGAGCTCTGGACTGCGGGTTAGGATCTCGGTGCTGCACGTGTTCCAGTTGGGCCAACCCTGCATCCTTCAGGGCTCACCTTTCTTGCCTGGAAAATGGGCAGAACCTGCCCTGTAGAAAAGCAGGTCCGAGCCAGGAAGTAAGCTTCTGTTGTCCCTGACCCTGTGCTTCACGGAGCCCAGAAGGAAGAGGAGAAAGGGCGTCTGGAGGCATCAAGGCGGAGGGAGCTGGGTGTCTGGAGTGCTTTCTCCCCAGGTAGTCACACTCCAGGCTTAGTTGTTTAGTTTCTGAGTCTTGTTTTCCAAAGTATTTGAGGAATGGCTAAAGAAAGCCTTTCCACTAAAATCAACTGTGTTGGCCTCTCTCTAGATTGGTCTGGGGACAATGGGTCCTCGCAAGGTTTGGAGATGCAAACGATGAGGCTCTGTTCCTCATAAGGCTGGGATTTTTTTTGTTTTTTTTCCACCCTGAGGTCCAGGGAAAGGGTGAGGATTGGCAATGGGTCCAGGCCCCATCAAATGGTCTTCTTTCACCCTTCTCAGAGAGAAAACCCTTGAGTGTGACTGTTGTTGGGCAAAGTTCAGAGGACTTTGGGGCAGCGGTGGCCGGGGGATTAGGCAGGGAGGGGGCGGGGCTGGGGGTCCAAGTCTGTCTGCTCTTGATGGCCTGTGGGACCCAGGGCCCTCGTTCTCTCCCCACAGCCAGTATCAGATGGAATGAGGGCCCAGAGAGGGGGGAGGAGAAACTCAGGGGCAGTCCTGGTGGGAGGCAAACCCTGGTGGGTGCCGAGGGGCCCTGAGAGAGCTAGCTGGGAACCAAGGCCGCCTCCTCTGTTGGGACCCCTCCCCGCCACTCCTTTCCCAGCCAGAGGCCAGGGCTGCCGCCGCTACTGCTGTTTGGGAAGATAAGGGCATCTCCGGCTATGCTCTGAACATCTTTGAAAACTGAGAGATCCACGGGCACAAGGGCCTCCCCCGAGCCATCTCTGACCCGAGGGACCATGATGCTGGGTTCGGGGAGGTCCGTCCAGGGAGGCCTGTCTGGACCAGAGGAGGCGCTTCCTTCCTCCCTCTTCCCTAACAGAGCCAGACCTGCTGATGTCACATGGCTGGTGACGGGGACATTGTGACAAAGCGAGTTGATAGGTGAAGTCTCCCACTGCTGCCCCCATGCAGAGTTCATGGGGAACAGGGGCAGGTTTGGGCTCGTTTCGACACGCGTGGAAGGAAGAGGGGGCCAGTCTGTGCAGGCTCCCCTCGGACCTCTTGAACACACACACGTGCAGGCATACTTGCCTGTACACGTGTGCACAGAGAATCGTACCCACGGTCTCAGCAGACAGGCACACACAGTCATACACACACGCGCAGCCAGAGGCGTGCTGGAGACGAGGAGGAAATCTTCTATAAGAGCTTTTCCTTCACGATCCCATCTCCCTCCGCCTCTCACCCGCGCACCCTCTCTCCTCCCCACTCCCAGGTCACCGCCTCCAGTTTCGTCAGCAGGAGCACAAATCCTGGATCTGTCAGACCTGCCTCGTTCCACGCGGTGTGGAGACAGCACAAGGCAGTAAGGAGAACCCAGGTATGAAAGCCAGGGAGTGCTGGAATTGAAATGAAAACTTTCGGGAAGCGCCCACAAAATTCCTTAGGCAAAGTCAAGAGACAAATGACCAGCTGGGGGAAAAGTCTGTCCCCAGGGCTGTTCTCCCTTATACACAGAGAGTTCCTAAAAGTCGACAGCAAAATACATGGCAATAGAAAAAAAAATGGGCAAATAATTCTAACAGATTGTTCACAGAAAATACAAATGGCTCTTAACGTATAAAAGATGTTCCATCTTATACATACTAAGAGAAATGCAAGTTAAAACCGTTCTGAGTCAGCGTTATTCATTCATCTTTTAAATGGGCAAAAATCCCAAGAGTTGGTTCTCACACTGTACGGGCAAGTCTCTGTGGAAGCAGGCTGCCTTCCAGTTAAATCCGTACAACCCCACTTGGAGGGAAATCTGCAATATCTATCCGAATCATAAATCATAGTCCTAATGACCAGCAATTTCATATTGGAGAATTGATCCTAAAGATATATTTGCACCTAATTGAAATGGCATATGCATAAGTTTATTCTTTTAAAAATTTGTGTTTATTTGGCTATGTTGGGTCTTAGCTGTAGCATGCGAGATCTTCAATCTTCGTTGCATCATTCAGCATCATTCAGATGTGGCATTTGGGACCTAGTTCCCTGACCAGGGATCAAATCCAGGCCCCCTCTGTGTTGGGAGCACAGAGTCATAGCCCCTGGACCACCAGGGAAATCCTTTTTAAAAAATATTTATTTTTTATATGATTTTATTTATTTATTGAACTTTTGCTGTATGGGCTTTTCTCCGGTTGCCAAGAGGTGGGGCTGCTCTCTAGTTGTGGTGGATGGGCTTCTTGCTGTGGTGGCTTGTCTTGTTGCAGAGCACGGACTCTAGGGTGCGAGAGCTTCCGTAGTTTCAGCACATGGGCTCAGTAGATATGACTCCCGGGCTCCAGGGCTCAGGATCTATAGTTGTGGTACATGGGCTTAGTTGCTCCATGACATGTGGGATCTTTCTGGATTAGGGATGGAACCTGTCTGTCCCACGTTGGCAGGCAGATTCTTTACCACTGAGCCACTGGGGAAACCCCATATATTTATTTATTTATTATTTCTTAGAGTAAAAGATTGGAAAACGTCCAAGTGCTCATTACTTGGGGGCCACTTGGCTAAATTACGGACTATCCTGTCGATGGGATGATATGTCTTTAAAAAGAGGAGAGAGGAAGCTCTCTTTGTACTGATATGGAGTATAAAAAGAAAAAAATCCACCAAGAGGCAAAAAAAATGTGCATAATAAGAGAAAACAAGAAACTGTATTTGTGTCTACTTGAGCAAGTGGGAGGCAGGGATGAGAGGAAGACATTTCGGTGTAAACTTCTAAATACTTTCTGATATTTGAACCAGGTTACATTATTACCTGTTAAAAAATAGAACAAAAACTCTGTGCAAATCCCTCACAATTTGGATCAGACCTGCTGAGTTTTACCCCTGAGCTCTGAATTGTGCAGTGGTGGGCAGCAGAGATGGGAAGGCATAGAGCTGGGAGAGGTGTCCGGGGAGGGAAGCCCCTAGACTGGGTGTGGACATGAGAGGGAGGGCAGAGGCAGAGTGAAAGATGCTGCCCAGCTGGGGGCGCCTTGTGGAAGGTGGTAGATCCTGAGATGGGAATACTAGAGAGAAGCAGGAGGGGGAAGAGAGGCGGCCTGGAGAACCATTTTACCCCTTAAACTCAGCCTCTGAGATTCTCCAGTCGCTCAGTTCCTGGGAGCCCACCTTGTCCTCACTGTCCATCCACCTGCAGGCAGTATCTCCGGCTACAGACGTCTAACTTCCTGGTGATCCTCCCACCGAACATGTCAGCGCAGCCCCACGTGGGTGTGAACCCCAAGAGAGGCTTGGGGCTGCAGGTGGCTCTGGGCAGCGGTCTGAGCACAGAATCTTCCAAGGAGCAGAGGCTGATGTCTGGAGCACTTGGGCTGGGGAGGCAGGAATCTACATTCCCCACTGGGTCAGCCTGTCCTTGAGAAAGGGCAGGTCTTGCTGGTTCTCATCTCTGTTCCGATCTCTTTGGCTCACCATTCGCTGCTGGGCTCCAGGGCTCAGGATCTATAGTTGTGGTACATGGGCTTAGTTGCTCCATGACATGTGGGATCTTTCTGGATTAGGGATGGAACCTGTCTGTCCCACGTTGGCAGGCAGATTCTTTACCACTGAGCCACTGGGGAAACCCCATATATTTATTTATTTATTATTTCTTAGAGTAAAAGATTGGAAAACGTCCAAGTGCTCATTACTTGGGGGCCACTTGGCTAAATTACGGACTATCCTGTCGATGGGATGATATGTCTTTAAAAAGAGGAGAGAGGAAGCTCTCTTTGTACTGATATGGAGTATAAAAAGAAAAAAATCCACCAAGAGGCAAAAAAAATGTGCATAATAAGAGAAAACAAGAAACTGTATTTGTGTCTACTTGAGCAAGTGGGAGGCAGGGATGAGAGGAAGACATTTCGGTGTAAACTTCTAAATACTTTCTGATATTTGAACCAGGTTACATTATTACCTGTTAAAAAATAGAACAAAAACTCTGTGCAAATCCCTCACAATTTGGATCAGACCTGCTGAGTTTTACCCCTGAGCTCTGAATTGTGCAGTGGTGGGCAGCAGAGATGGGAAGGCATAGAGCTGGGAGAGGTGTCCGGGGAGGGAAGCCCCTAGACTGGGTGTGGACATGAGAGGGAGGGCAGAGGCAGAGTGAAAGATGCTGCCCAGCTGGGGGCGCCTTGTGGAAGGTGGTAGATCCTGAGATGGGAATACTAGAGAGAAGCAGGAGGGGGAAGAGAGGCGGCCTGGAGAACCATTTTACCCCTTAAACTCAGCCTCTGAGATTCTCCAGTCGCTCAGTTCCTGGGAGCCCACCTTGTCCTCACTGTCCATCCACCTGCAGGCAGTATCTCCGGCTACAGACGTCTAACTTCCTGGTGATCCTCCCACCGAACATGTCAGCGCAGCCCCACGTGGGTGTGAACCCCAAGAGAGGCTTGGGGCTGCAGGTGGCTCTGGGCAGCGGTCTGAGCACAGAATCTTCCAAGGAGCAGAGGCTGATGTCTGGAGCACTTGGGCTGGGGAGGCAGGAATCTACATTCCCCACTGGGTCAGCCTGTCCTTGAGAAAGGGCAGGTCTTACTGTTCTATTTCTCATCTCTGTTCCGATCTCTTTGGCTCACCATTCGCTGCTAGAGAGGACTTGGGGGCTACGAACCTTGTGCTGGGCATCCCAGGAAACAATGCCCTGTGTTCTCGTAGCATTAATACCTACCCAGGGGCACCATGTACTGAGGACTGTGGGAGAGGTGGACGGGAAAGGGACTCCAGAGAGGAGAACCCTAGGCAAAGTGAACATCCACAGGAGAAGTCAGTGGGCCAGCATGTGTCTGGGGTGTATCTACCCCTCTGCTGACAATAACAGTCCCCTGGACTCCGAGCCCTGCTCTGGGCCCATCTGCAGAGTCAGGGGCCAGAATGAAAAATGGACGAGATAGCTGATGGCAGCCTTGCTGTGCGGTGGTAGAAGCATTATGAACTGGTATGTGAAATATGGCCACACTCCTGGTTTTCATCGTGGCTGGAAAGGATTAGGAGACAATTAATAAATCATTTAGTGCCCAGAGTTTAAGTAACTTATTATTATGGCCTGCATATATTTGTTATGCTTCACTGAGCAACACTGGCAAATTTCCTTCAAATGTCACACAATTTGTATGCAATTTGTTTCGGAAGGCGTTTATATATATATAAATATATATAAAGAAACACATATATAAATTATTAACCTGAATGCTTCAGGACACATTGCCAGAATTCCTACCCCTCCCCCACCATCCCTTATGAATGTCATCAAGATTTCCTGTCCCCCAAAGAATGATTGAGCTGTGTCCCGCGGCCTGCTGTCTGAGGGGCTGGGGGGAGGATGAAGGGTCGCTGGCTGTCCGCTCTGGTTGGTCACCTGGGGCAGAGATCTAAAGAGGCTCTGAAGAAAGCACACAGGATTTTGGATTGGCTGGAGGCCAGAACTGTTGATCAAAATCTTTCCTTCCAAAGTTTTGGTGAAAATAAAAGAGATCAAGCTGGTGGGGGGCGCAGGGAGGGTCAGTCCTTGAATAAAACTCGGGTCCTGTGGATGAGGGAGCTGGAGGCGTTTCAGACACAGTTGGCTCCAGACTGTTTTGTTGACAGGGAAGCCTTCTCTAAGGTGAACTGGAGAATCTGTTCCACTTTCTCCTGAGCCCAATGTGTTGTCTTATTGCTTTTCTTGGTGGAGTGAGTTTGAAGTTCTGATAAGATGACATTTTTAGTTGATTCCTGAAAAATTATAGCACCTCCCCACAAAGATTCTCCTGTGAGTAGCTAGGGATGGGGTCAAAGGACAGTTTGCCTCTCCTCTTCCCAGATGTGTTTTCTAACACCTGTATGACGTGCATCTATTGAGCATCTAATATGTGATAAGTGCCCCTGGTGTGCATGTGTTTGTGTGTGTGCGTGTGTGATGAATCAAAACCGCCCCTGCCTTCTTGCTTTGTGCACTACTGGACCGTTCCAGCATTCAGAGAGTCAATGCCTGTCGAGTGAATGAATAAGCCAAAAGGAATGAATACAAGCAGCTTCTGAACAAGCTCAAGACAGCCTACAGGTCTGTAGGTTTATAGCAAATGAAGCAACTCATAAGGGATTACTCTCCACCAAAATATGGAAACCACTCATGCCAAAATCAAAACCAAAAAACCCCCAAGCAGCTACAGGTTATTATTTTTTTTGGCCTGCATATATTTGCTATGCTTCACTGAGCAACACTGGCAAATTTCCTTCAAATGTCACACAATTTGTATGCAATTTGTTTCGGAAGGCGTTTATATATATATAAATATATATAAAGAAACACATATATAAATTATTAACCTGAATGCTTCAGGACACATTGCCAGAATTCCTACCCCTCCCCCACCATCCCTTATGAATGTCATCAAGATTTCCTGTCCCCCAAAGAATGATTGAGCTGTGTCCCGCGGCCTGCTGTCTGAGGGGCTGGGGGGAGGATGAAGGGTCGCTGGCTGTCCGCTCTGGTTGGTCACCTGGGGCAGAGATCTAAAGAGGCTCTGAAGAAAGCACACAGGATTTTGGATTGGCTGGAGGCCAGAACTGTTGATCAAAATCTTTCCTTCCAAAGTTTTGGTGAAAATAAAAGAGATCAAGCTGGTGGGGGGCGCAGGGAGGGTCAGTCCTTGAATAAAACTCGGGTCCTGTGGATGAGGGAGCTGGAGGCGTTTCAGACACAGTTGGCTCCAGACTGTTTTGTTGACAGGGAAGCCTTCTCTAAGGTGAACTGGAGAATCTGTTCCACTTTCTCCTGAGCCCAATGTGTTGTCTTATTGCTTTTCTTGGTGGAGTGAGTTTGAAGTTCTGATAAGATGACATTTTTAGTTGATTCCTGAAAAATTATAGCACCTCCCCACAAAGATTCTCCTGTGAGTAGCTAGGGATGGGGTCAAAGGACAGTTTGCCTCTCCTCTTCCCAGATGTGTTTTCTAACACCTGTATGACGTGCATCTATTGAGCATCTAATATGTGATAAGTGCCCCTGGTGTGCATGTGTTTGTGTGTGTGCGTGTGTGATGAATCAAAACCGCCCCTGCCTTCTTGCTTTGTGCACTACTGGACCGTTCCAGCATTCAGAGAGTCAATGCCTGTCGAGTGAATGAATAAGCCAAAAAGGAATGAATACAAGCAGCTTCTGAACAAGCTCAAGACAGCCTACAGGTCTGTAGGTTTATAGCAAATGAAGCAACTCATAAGGGATTACTCTCCACCAAAATATGGAAACCACTCATGCAACTCAGTATCAAAAAGAAAAACCAAATAACCCAATCAAAAACTAAGCAGAAGAACTAAATAGACATTTCTTCAAAGAAGACATACAGATGGCCAACAAGCACATGAGAAGATGCTCAACATCACTAATTATTAGAGAAATGTCAACAAAACTACAATGAGGTATCATTTCACACCTGTCAGAATGGCCATCCTCAAAAAACTACAAACAGTTAAGTGCTAGAGAGGTTGTGGAGAAAAGAGAATCTTCCTGTACTGTTAGTGGGAATGAAACTGGTGCAGCCACTGTGGAGAACAGTATGGAGATTCCTTAAAACACTAAAAATAGAACTATATGATCCAGCAATCCCAATCCTGGGTATACCAAAGTAAACCATAACTCAAAAAGATACATATGCCCTAGTGTTCATTGCAGCACTGTTTGAAATAGCTAGGACATGGAAGCAACCTAAATGTCCATCAGCAGAGGAAGGGATAAAGAAGATGTGGTATGTATACACAGTGGAATATTCCTCAGCTGTAAAAAGGAATGAGATTGTGCTATTTTCAGAGCTGTGGATAGACCTAAAGACTGTCATACAGAGTGAAGTAAGTTAGAAAAACAAGTATCATATATTAACACATATATGTGGAATCTAGTAATGGTACAGATGAACTTAGTTGCAAAGCAGAAATAGAGTCACAGACAAACAAACAAATGGGTGCCAAGGCAGGGGGAGGCAAGGATGGGATGAACTGGAACACTGGGACTACCACACGTACACCATTGATGCTATGTATGACATGGATAGCTAATGAGAATGTGCTGGACAGCACAGGGGACTCTGCTCAGTGCCCTGTGGGGACCTAGATGGGAAGGAAATCCAACAAAGAAGGGATACATGTGTACATATAACTGATTCATCTTGCTGTACAGCTGAAGCTAGCAGAACATTGTAAATCAACTATCCTCCAATAAAAATTAATAAAAAGACTTAAAAAAAAAACCCTCATGAAAAAGATCAAGAGTAGTCTATCTCGACTAGAAGTCAAGTTTCCTTGGGTTTAAAAACAAAGAAAAGACAACCTACAGGAAAAACCCAGCAACTTGGAAGCATCAAGAAGGAGACTCAGTTGGGATTTTTCTGGATGGTGAAAGGTTGACTCCTGAAAGTCCTCCCAAGATGTTTTAGACATCATCTGTGGACCCTCTTCCGAGCTTCCTGAGTGAATGCTCCTGAACATGACTGAGGCTTATGTGATGATTCACAAGGCTCCCCTTAGCTGTCTCCTTGGTCAGCCTTCCATCCCCTCAGCCTGCCTTTTAGTGAAGCCCAAGCCCCCTCTTTCTTTGTCTTTCTTTCTTTCTTTCTTTTTTTTATCACTTCTAATTGGCTGAGGCCCAAGGGTCTAGATAACTGAGTGTATAAGAAATGTGTATGAAGAATTGATACTTTCGAACAGTGGTCCTGGAGAAGACTTGAGAGTCGCTTGGACAGCAAGGACATCAAACCAGTCCATCCTAAAGTAAATCGACTGAATATTCACTGGCAAGACTGATGCTAAAGCTGAAGCTCCAATACTTTGGTCACCTGATGTGAAGAGTCAGCTCGTTGGAGAAGACCCTGAAGCTGGGAGAGACGGAGGGCAGGAGGAGAGGGGGCGGCAGAGGCTGAGACGACTGGATGGCAGCATGGACTCCAGGGACTGAGTTTGAGCAAACTCAGGGAGATAGTGAAGGACAGGGAAGCCTGTCGTGCTGCAGTTCGTGGGGTCACAAGTCAGACACAACTTAGTGACTGAACAACAGCAACAAATAAAATCAGGGAAGAAGCTCCGAGAGTGAAGAAGTAAAGCCAGGGAGTTTCCTTAGGACTAAAGTTCATAAACTTTAGTGCAAAGATTTTGTGACATGTCCTTCGCACTGCTCAGAGATTTTTTAAAGCATTGTTTACTTTCCAGTGTTTTCATACCAAGGTGAGTTTACGAGGTTGCTGAAGAGCTAAGTCACGTGCTGGTGAAGAAGGCATCTTTGCCATAGAAACTCTGGGTTGTCTGCTGGGAGGGCTGGTAAAAGCATTTTATCTACTGGATTTGCTTTCAAGAGCATCACAGGGAATGTTCTCCGATTCAGTTATTTTAAGCCACAGGAAGGCAGTTTCACAATGAGAAGGGCCTCTTGTTTCCAGGGGATTCTGCCCATCAGTCTTGAGAAAGCATCTGCCGCTGGGTCTCGCTCCCCAGCTCCTCCTTCCCCTCTGCCCCTGGAGGGTGCTCACTTCACTCAGCCCGAAACGGAGCTGCTTTGTGTCTCCCCGGAGAGGCATCCAAGAGACCCTTCTGAGCAAGTCCTGCCTGGGGAGGGCCTCCGCGGTCCCCTCGGTGCACAGGGAGGGGGGCTTGTGCCCACTTATGACACCCTCCAGTTCTTTTGCTGGCAGGTGCCAGGCGGAGACTGTCAGCGGCTCAGGAGAGAGATTGTCCTGGTAGTTACTGCTGGCAAGGGATCTCATTTTATCTACCTGCCGGCAGAGTGCTCTGTCCTCTGCTGGAGGCCCGGCAGAGGGGCCCTGGGCAGGTGAGCCACAGCAGGTGGCAGGGCAGCCCGGGGATGCCAGGCCGGAAGAGGGAAGAGGCCAGGCCTGCCCAGGAGACTGAAGACACACGAGACAACTCGGTGAACTTGGGGAAATCTGCCTGCCCCTCGCCTATTGGTGGTGAGATTGGGCTTCCTTCAGGAAAGGCACAGTTTTCCTACTCCGTTTGTTCTCAGATTGGTGTTATACCCTGGAGCCAAATTAGTGGCTAAGAACAATTGGGAACAAATGCTCGTTCAGCATCCTGCTGTGATCTGAGGATCCAGGTGGGGACACCAGCCAGCGATTCCTTCTCCTCAATTCCTTCTCCTCTGTGAAGGCTCTCCTCTGCAAAGAATCAGCACCCCAGATCCATTCAGCCAGATTCCCTCGGCGGCAGCTGTGCCTAGCGCATCTGCCTCCCCTCTGCTCCACAAGCTGAAGCCCTCTGGTGTTACTGATGAAACAACATCCAGGACCAGGCCCCGAGGAGGGTTAGGAAGTGATGGAGGGAAGCGCTGTTTGCAGAGGTCTTCTCCCCGAGATCTGGGCCGGCAGGCCTTGCAAGCATGGCCTCTCCCCATGGGGCTCGATACTTGGGGCTTCTTTTCATGGCTGCTGTGGTGGGCACTCTTCTCTGAGAAGCAGGGGCACTGTTGGCTTGGCTTAGACTCAGAGGGAATGTTCCCACTCCCTCTGGCACTTACTGGTCTGAGAGGGAGTGGCTGAGTCCCCACGTCCCCCCATCTGGATGCACCTGCCCGAAGTGGGGAACCCTCAACACTTCACTCCTTAGTCAGCTGGCATCTGTCTCTTCCATTACACCGGGCTCCTTGGGGGCAGGAAACTGATTCACCCTTTATTTTTATTATTATTTTTAAAACTCCACCCTTTAAAAAAATTAATGAATTTCAGTTCAATTCAGTCGCTCAGTCATGTTGGACTCTTTGCAACCCCATGGACTGCAGCACGCCAGGCTTCCCTGTCCTTCACCATCTTCTGGAGCTTGCCCAAACTCATGTCCATGGACTCAGTGATGCTATCCAACCATTTTGTCCTCTGTTGCCCCCTTCTCCTTTTTCCTTTTATTTTCCCCAGCATTAGGCTCTTTTCCAATGAATCATCTCTTCGCATCAGGTGGCCAAATTATTGGAGCTTCAGCTTTAGCATCAATCCTCCCAATGAATATTCAGGGTTGGTTTCCCTTACGATTGACTGGTTTGATGTCCTTGCTGTCCAAGGGACTCTCAGGAGTCTTCTCCAGCTCCACAGTTCAAACGCATCAATTCTTGGGCACTCAGCCTTCTTTATGATACAACTCTCACACCCACATATGACTACTGGGAAAACCATAGCTTTGACTATACAGACTTTTGTTGGCAAAGGTTTTATTTCCTTTTTGGGAAGTGTTTTTAATTTCATGACTGCAGTCACCATGCACAGTGAATTTGGTCTTCTTTGTCAGCACCCCAGATCCATTCAGCCAGATTCCCTCGGCGGCAGCTGTGCCTAGCGCATCTGCCTCCCCTCTGCTCCACAAGCTGAAGCCCTCTGGTGTTACTGATGAAACAACATCCAGGACCAGGCCCCGAGGAGGGTTAGGAAGTGATGGAGGGAAGCGCTGTTTGCAGAGGTCTTCTCCCCGAGATCTGGGCCGGCAGGCCTTGCAAGCATGGCCTCTCCCCATGGGGCTCGATACTTGGGGCTTCTTTTCATGGCTGCTGTGGTGGGCACTCTTCTCTGAGAAGCAGGGGCACTGTTGGCTTGGCTTAGACTCAGAGGGAATGTTCCCACTCCCTCTGGCACTTACTGGTCTGAGAGGGAGTGGCTGAGTCCCCACGTCCCCCCATCTGGATGCACCTGCCCGAAGTGGGGAACCCTCAACACTTCACTCCTTAGTCAGCTGGCATCTGTCTCTTCCATTACACCTGGCTGCTTGGGGGCAGGAAACTGATTCACCCTTTATTTTTATTATTATTTTTAAAACTCCACCCTTTAAAAAAATTAATGAATTTCAGTTCAATTCAGTCGCTCAGTCATGTTGGACTCTTTGCAACCCCATGGACTGCAGCACGCCAGGCTTCCCTGTCCTTCACCATCTTCTGGAGCTTGCCCAAACTCATGTCCATGGACTCAGTGATGCTATCCAACCATTTTGTCCTCTGTTGCCCCCTTCTCCTTTTTCCTTTTATTTTCCCCAGCATTAGGCTCTTTTCCAATGAATCATCTCTTCGCATCAGGTGGCCAAATTATTGGAGCTTCAGCTTTAGCATCAATCCTCCCAATGAATATTCAGGGTTGGTTTCCCTTACGATTGACTGGTTTGATGTCCTTGCTGTCCAAGGGACTCTCAGGAGTCTTCTCCAGCTCCACAGTTCAAACGCATCAATTCTTGGGCACTCAGCCTTCTTTATGATACAACTCTCACACCCACATATGACTACTGGGAAAACCATAGCTTTGACTATACAGACTTTTGTTGGCAAAGTGATGCCTCTGCTTTTGAATACACTGTCTAGGTTTGTCATAGCTTTTCTTCCAAGGAGCAAGTGTTTTTTAATTTCATGACTGCAGTCACCTTGCACAGTGAATTTGGTCTTCTTTGCTACGGGGGCTTTTCTCTAGTTGTGGAGAGTACGGGCTATTCTTGAGTTGCAGTGCAAGG
The DNA here is from genome assembly GCA_022376925.1 of Tragulus kanchil. Lineage (NCBI taxonomy): Eukaryota > Metazoa > Chordata > Mammalia > Artiodactyla > Tragulidae > Tragulus > Tragulus kanchil. Next base: position 154,499,766 of record JAIOJX010000006.1, read on the forward strand.
GCTTCTCGTTGCAATGGCTTCTCTTTATGTGGCGCACAGGCTCTAGGGTGCTCAGACTTTAGTAGTCGTGACTCCCAGGCTCTAGAGCACAGGCAAACAGGCCTAGTTGCTCCGAAGCATGTGGATCTTCTTGGACAAGGATCTTGTGGACAGTGGATGCAGCCCACGGCCCCTGCACTGACCGGCAGACTCTCTCCCACAGAGCCACCAGGGAAGCCTCGTCCTTTATGATTGACCTCTGACCTAGGAAAGCCTCTGATACGCAAAACACATCTTATAAATGGATGAAGGGAGCGATTGGCTGACTTCCCTGGTAAGTCTCCACTCCTCTCTCTACCTGTTTCTGCAAATGTGACAAGATGCGTCCGAATGCATGTCTCTAAGGTCCCATCCGGATCCGAGCATGTGTGGTTCTGACCTCAGGTTCTAGTCTGGGTCTTGCTCTGCCGTGGTGGGTGCCATCCTCTGCCAGGGCTCTTCTCCCAGACGGGTCCTCGGCCTGCCACATAGTTGAAAATTTCCTCACAAGTGCAGAGCCAGATGCAAGATGAGGATTTGTTGGCGCAAAGGTTGCAATTGTCTGCACCTCTTGGGAGGCTGTGCTGGCCGAGGCCCTTCTCCCAGGGGTCTCAAGGGAATTGAGGGTCGCTTCATTTCCCATCAAAGGCGGGCCACCCTGTGGCGCGTTCCGTCCTGTCACCGTGCAGCCTCTGTTGGGGATGCAGGACCCAGATGAGCTGGCCTCCCCCTTACACCTGTCTGCCTGGCCTAGAACGGCTTCTGGTCTCCTTGAAACAGCAACGACGACAACCATCTTTACTGCACGAGGGAAGTGATTTTAACTTTTCAAAGAATATCATCCTTGTGCTTCGGTTTTACAACCTCTCTGTGTGTCAGGCAGGGAGGGAATAAACATCTTGATTTTTCTGAGTCCCAAAGATTTGTTGGTGTTTAGTCCAAGGCTTCTCAGAACCGTAGAAATTTCTAGTTGAATGTGAGCCTAGTGACTGTCCCTCCAGTGACTCTTAACCTCTCTGGGAACATGGACAGCCTTGAAATCTTGGTAACATTTGGAAATCTCTTCACAGAAAAATGCACACACGAATAGCATTCTGGACGAAGTCTCAGGAGGTTTATGGACCCTTTAAGATTCCTCTTGCTGTAATCCAGCCACTCAGCTCAGGAGATGAGGAATTTGAGACCCAGAGAGTTAGGGGGGCAGACAGAAGTCAAAGGGACGTGCACACCCAGACGGTCACCTATATTCTGTCTAAAACCCTTTCCAGCACGCCAGACTGCTCGCTCACTGCCACATTGCACTGGAAGCTAGATTCCCCCATCTTGTTCTTGGCCTGATTGCCTCTCCTTTTAGACTTCCTGCTCACTGTTCTATTGCCGTAGATATTAATATATTCCTTGACTTTCATTTCATTCTAAAAAGGGGCCTGAAAAGTGAAAGTATGAGTTGCTCAGTCATGTCTGACTTTTTGCAACCGCTTGGCCTGTAGCCCACCAGGTTCCTCTGTCTATGGGCCCCTCCACGCCAGAATACTCGAGTGGGTGGCCATTTCCTTCTCCAGGGTATCTTCCCAACCCAGGGGAAGAGCCCAGGTCTCCTGCTTTGGAGGCAGATTCTTTACCCTCTGGGCCACCAGGGAAGCCCAGGCCTTACACAGCCTCCCGCTAGTTCCTTCTCTTCTTCACCCTGAGCTGTGTCTCATCTGTCGAGCCTCAGCTCCCTCAAATTGAATGTTCCTATCGGAAGGTTGCCTCCCCTGTTGACCCGCTGGCCTGGGAGCCCCAGCCCCTCTGTGCTCTCCCCACTGGGGCTGCAGACACTTGGAGTGCCCTGCTCGCGCATCCTGTTCTGGGCTCCCTTATCCTCTTTTTCAAAATTGTGAAATACAGATAACATATGCTTCCCAGGTGCCTCAGGCAGTCAAGAATCTGCCCGTAACATTAGAGACCTGGGTTTGATCCCTGGGTTGGGAAGATCCCCTGGAGGAGGGCATGGCAACCCACTCCAGCATTCTTGCCTGAAGAATTCCACGGACAGAGGAGCCTGGTGGGCTACAGTCCATGGGGTCCCACAGAGTTGGACACGACTGAGTAACTACCACAACACAGTGCACCTAACATATACTTTGCCATCTTAACCGTTGAAAGCCGGCAGGTGGGTGGCATTCAGCACATTCGTATCGTTGTGCAACCATCACCACCGTCCATGTTCAAGAGGCTTTTATCTTGCAGAACTAAAACTGGATCTATTTTTCGAAAAATGTTAATGCATTTATTGACTGCACTGAGTCTTCACTGCAAGCACACAGGTTCTTCCATTTTGCTTGCGACATGCAGGATTTTTAGTTGCAGCCTGTGGTATCCTTTCAGTTGAGGTGTGGGAACACTTCGCTAGGGCAGCTGGGATCTAGTTCTCTGATCAGGGAGCGAACCTGGGCCCCGTGCTTTGGGGGGGTACAGTGTCAGCGTGGGACCATCACGGAAGTCCCGGAAACTCTGCATCTATGAACCAGAACTCATCTCTCTCCCCAGCTCCGGGTACCCTCCATCCTATTTCCACCCCACCCCAACCCCCAGTGTGACTGACTACTCTGGGTGCTTCATGTGAGTGGAACTGATGGGGACAGAATGGAATAGTTAGGTAGTTGTAAAGTCCTAGCAGAGAACTGTAGGTAGAAGGGGAAAACCTGGGAGAAGCTGGGAGGCTAGTAAGTTAACGATAACTCAAGAAAGCTGCTCCTTACTCAATAAAGCAGAAAGAACTGGGGAAGGATTCTTTACCCTCTGGGCCACCAGGAAGCCCAGGCCTTACACAGCCTCCCGCTAGTTCCTTCTCTTCTTCACCCTGAGCTGTGTCTCATTGTCATCACTCCAAATTGAATGTTCCTATCGGAAGGTTGCCTCCTGTTGACCCGCTGGCCTGGGAGCCCCAGCCCTCTGTGCTCTCCCACTGGGGCTGCAGACACTTGGAGTGCTGCTCGCGCATCCTGTTCTGGGCTCCCTTATCCTCTTTTTCAAAATTGTGAAATACAGATAACATATGCTTCCCAGGTGCCTCAGGCAGTCAAGAATCTGCCCGTAACATTAGAGACCTGGGTTTGATCCCTGGGTTGGGAAGATCCCCTGGAGGAGGGCATGGCAACCCACTCCAGCATTCTTGCCTGAAGAATTCCACGGACAGAGGAGCCTGGTGGGCTACAGTCCATGGGGTCCCACAGAGTTGGACACGACTGAGTAACTACCACAACACAGTGCACCTAACATATACTTTGCCATCTTAACCGTTGAAAGCCGGCAGGTGGGTGGCATTCAGCACATTCGTATCGTTGTGCAACCATCACCACCGTCCATGTTCAAGAGGCTTTTATCTTGCAGAACTAAAACTGGATCTATTTTTCGAAAAATGTTAATGCATTTATTGACTGCACTGAGTCTTCACTGCAAGCACACAGGTTCTTCCATTTTGCTTGCGACATGCAGGATTTTTAGTTGCAGCCTGTGGTATCCTTTCAGTTGAGGTGTGGGAACACTTCGCTAGGGCAGCTGGGATCTAGTTCTCTGATCAGGGAGCGAACCTGGGCCCCGTGCTTTGGGGGGGTACAGTGTCAGCGTGGGACCATCACGGAAGTCCCGGAAACTCTGCATCTATGAACCAGAACTCATCTCTCTCCCCAGCTCCGGGTACCCTCCATCCTATTTCCACCCCACCCCCACCCCCAGTGTGACTGACTACTCTGGGTGCTTCATGTGAGTGGAACTGATGGGGACAGAATGGAATAGTTAGGTAGTTGTAAAGTCCTAGCAGAGAACTGTAGGTAGAAGGGGAAAACCTGGGAGAAGCTGGGAGGCTAGTAAGTTAACGATAACTCAAGAAAGCTGCTCCTTACTCAATAAAGCAGAAAGAACTGGGGAAGGAGGAGCTCATGATGTATGCCTTACATCAGAATCTACGTCTGCTTGAGGAAGGCGGTCTTCTACCCTCCTATATATATATGTTGCTGCCCTCCCAGTTGGGAGAGGAGCAGAGCTTTCCTGCCTGCCCACTTGCACCTCTTACAAACATCCTATCCTAATAAATCCTCTTCTTGCCTATCACGCTGCCTCTTGCTGAATTCCTTCTGCATTGAGGCACAAAGAATCTGAACCTCAGTGGGTCCAGATTTTGGGTGAGTGCTGGATTAAGTCCCGGCCACGTGGGTTCAAGTCCCAGACAGAGTTTTTGGCTGGGATTGAGTCCTGACTACGTGGGTTCAAGTCCCAGACTGGGTTTTGGCTGGGTTCAAGCCCCAGCCACGTGGGTTCAAGTCCCAAACAGGGTTTTGGGTTTAAGTCTCGATTCGAGGTAAAACACTTTCAGAACTATACAGCACTTGTTACTTTGTGACTGGATTATCTCACGTAGCATAATCTCCTCCAGATTTCTCCCCCTTGAAGCTCTGGTCTTATTCCCTTTCTTTTTTAAGGCGTAATGATGTTTCATCGTGCAGAGAGAGCACATTTTGTTTCTCCATCATCCATATGTGACTACTTGTGCTATTTTCACTTTTTGGCTCCTATGAATGGGAATACAAATTGTCTTGTTGAGTCCCTGATTTCAGTTCTTGGGGGTATATGCTTAGAAGAGGAGGGATGTTTTTTCAGGTGTCTTAGTGATTCTCTGCTCTCCATTGAATCTATATTTATTTTGTTCTTTAACATCATTTGCGTAACTACTAGCCTCACTGGGTCTGTGGGATGTGCCACAAAGAGTACTTTCTCATGGAGCTCAAAGGCTCTTTCTTGTCCCCTCTGTCTAAAGATGACCTCCTCACTCACTGCTGCTCCCTAGTCTGTTTTTTTTTGGGGGGGTGTGGGGTGGGGAGGGAGGGGAGCAGGCGGGCCACTTCTATTGGTCTTTCATTTGTCTATTTTCATCCGTCTTTGTTCTCTGGCCTGTGTGGGCCTCCTATCACGGTGGCGTCTGTCGTTGCAGAGCACCGGTTCTGGGTGCATACGCTCCAGAGCTCCGGCTCGGTGATTGGACACATCATTCCAGCTGCTCCGCGGCACGTGGGATCTTCCCAGGCCAGGGATCGAACCGGCGCCCCTTGCACTGCAAGGCAGTGTCCTTACCCACTGGACCACCAGGGAAGCCCAGTCTGTTTTTTTTTTAACTTTTTATTTTGGGGTAGGATTTATTAACGATGTTGTGATAGTTTCAGATGGACAGCAAAGGGACTCAGCCATAGATATATTAATGTATGTATTCATTCTCCCTCAACCCGCCTCTCCCATCCAGGCTGCCACGTAACACTGAAAAGAGGTCCCTTTGCTGGGTGGTAGGACCCTGTTGGACTTTTATTTTCTTTAGTGCTTATCACTTTGACGTTATGTATTTGTGAATTACAGTTTATTTCTTCCTTACAGTGTGAACTCCATGAGAGCGGGGACTTTTCTGTTCTGTTCATTATCACATCACTGATGTCAGACAACGTTAGTGCATAGGTCTAAGACACAATTATTCAGTTATTATTACCTTAATGATACATAGAATAAATGGATGACTAATTGAATGAATAAATAAACAAGGTACTTTTCCTTCCCACAAGGAACTTGTGGTCTGGGAGGGAGACAGATGTACTAGAACTATAAACAAGATAAAATATGGGACCCTGAGAAGCACATGATTAATTCGTACAACAGTGCCCAGCAGGGTCAATTCAGAAAGCACCTCTGTGTACTGGGCGGACTTGTCCCTCAACACTGACTTAAAAGGCCCAGGCTCTGGAGTAGCTTTAAATTCATTTTCTCATCAATCTCCCCCAAACCTCATGCTAGGATATTATTATCATCAGTTTCCAGGTGAGGAAACCAAAATGGACAGAGGCTAAGGAACTTGCCCAACCCAATGTAGCTAGGCAGGGTTTTTTATTTTTATTTTTTAATATTGATTTGGTTTCTCCGGGTCTTAGCTGCAGCGTGTGGAATCTAGTTCCCTGACCAGGGATCAAACCCGGGCCCCTTACATTGGGAGTGTGGAGTCTCAGCCGTTGGACCGCCAGGGGAGTCCCAATATGGCAGGTTAGAAATCAGGTCTGGCTGCCTCCTAAGTCCAGCCTCTTTTTCTTTCTTGTATCAATTCTTTTTCCTTTCCTTATTGAGTTTCTTTTCAAAACCCATGAAAGGGGCAGCACTCACTGCAAGCCACAACCCGGCACAGATATCCTAGTGACCGTGGCCCTTCAGCCTTCTGTTCCTGGTGCCGTCAGCACCGGGTGACTGTCCGCGCCCCGCGCTGCTGCTCACACAGACTCAGATTCTGTCCCATCAGCAAAGGGACTCAGCCATAGATATATTAATGTATGTATTCATTCTCCCTCAACCCCCCTCTCCCATCCAGGCTGCCACGTAACACTGAAAAGAGGTCCCTTTGCTGGGTGGTAGGACCCTGTTGGACTTTTATTTTCTTTAGTGCTTATCACTTTGACGTTATGTATTTGTGAATTACAGTTTATTTCTTCCTTACAGTGTGAACTCCATGAGAGCGGGGACTTTTCTGTTCTGTTCATTATCACATCACTGATGTCAGACAACGTTAGTGCATAGGTCTAAGACACAATTATTCAGTTATTATTACCTTAATGATACATAGAATAAATGGATGACTAATTGAATGAATAAATAAACAAGGTACTTTTCCTTCCCACAAGGAACTTGTGGTCTGGGAGGGAGACAGATGTACTAGAACTATAAACAAGATAAAATATGGGACCCTGAGAAGCACATGATTAATTCGTACAACAGTGCCCAGCAGGGTCAATTCAGAAAGCACCTCTGTGTACTGGGCGGACTTGTCCCTCAACACTGACTTAAAAGGCCCAGGCTCTGGAGTAGCTTTAAATTCATTTTCTCATCAATCTCCCCCAAACCTCATGCTAGGATATTATTATCATCAGTTTCCAGGTGAGGAAACCAAAATGGACAGAGGCTAAGGAACTTGCCCAACCCAATGTAGCTAGGCAGGGTTTTTTATTTTTATTTTTTAATATTGATTTGGTTTCTCCGGGTCTTAGCTGCAGCGTGTGGAATCTAGTTCCCTGACCAGGGATCAAACCCGGGCCCCTTACATTGGGAGTGTGGAGTCTCAGCTGTTGGACCGCCAGGGGAGTCCCAATATGGCAGGTTAGAAATCAGGTCTGGCTGCCTCCTAAGTCCAGCCTCTTTTTCTTTCTTGTATCAATTCTTTTTCCTTTCCTTATTGAGTTTCTTTTCAAAACCCATGAAAGGGGCAGCACTCACTGCAAGCCACAACCCGGCACAGATATCCTAGTGACCGTGGCCCTTCAGCCTTCTGTTCCTGGTGCCGCGTCAGCACCGGGTGACTGTCCGGGCTGCGCCTTCCGTGCCGCGTCTGTGCTCACACAGACTCACGCACACGGATGCATTCAATCTGGAGTTTTCTCTACAAAAATGGAATCTCACTGTACCATCATTCTGCTACTTACTTGTCTTACTTGGAGCATTATGGCCGTCTCTTGTAGTAAAACATGTCGATTTGGCTCGTCCTTTTAACTAGCAGCATTTACTGATAGTATGGTAGTTTCACAGACTACCTGAACATTCCCCTACTGGTGGGCATCTAGCTTGTTTTTCACTTTCTCCCAGTACAAATGCTGCTGAATTATCCTTGTGCATGGGTACTTTCCTTTTTAAAAAATTTAAAAATATTATCTGTATTTCTTGGCCATACCATATGGTGTGTGGACTCTTAATTCCCCAGCCAGGGATTGAACCTGTGCCCCCTGCATTGGCAGCTTGGCGTGTTAACCACTGGACTGCCAGTGGAGTCCCTGGTATGTTTCTTTCTATAGGATACTTTCTCAGACTGGGGGATTTTTAATTGCAGTAGATCCTGCTACACTATTTTCCCCAAAGATAGTAGGGATACAGTCTCCTGCTTTGAATCCCTGCAGTTTCTAAGTCCGTGGCGGTCCCCTCGTTCTTCCTCTGCTGCTCCTCCTCACAGACAAGTACCCTCAGGTGCGTCCCAGCCTCTACGGACCTGGCCAGGACTCCCGAGGACACCACCCCCTTCTCTCACCTCCTCTTAGGGCCTGGCTCTGTGCTCTCCCTTGGCCAGTGAGCACTGGCTGTCAGGAAACCTAGGCTGTAGTCCTAACTCTGTCACTAATCATCTGTCTCACCTTGGATAAGCCACTTAACTTTTCTGAGCACTGGTTTCTTCACCCATAAATCGAAGGAGGTTGGCCTGGGGTATGTACGAAGCCCTCCCTTTCCAGATGACCTTCCCGGGTTTAAGACCCCATAGTGCTGACTCCCACGTGGAGCCCTGGGGTCTGTCTGCTCTCTGCAGGGCCCGGGGGCCTGCATCGGACAGAAGGATCTTTCTGCAGCTAACGTCCCTCCGAGAGTCTCCCGGCCACCTCGATCGCTTATTCTATCAAGAAGTAGTAAGGCAGGTGGGATTCTAGAGCCAGGCTGAGTTAGACCTGGGCTTGACCCCAGCCCAGCCAAGACCTTGGACATCTTGCCTCACCTCTCTGTGCCTTGATTTCAGAATCTGTTAAGTGAGTAAGACAGAGAGCTTCAGTGTTCTAGAGCAGCAGCGTCTGCCTGTGAGGATGGAAACAGTCCATGTGGGCCTCCCAGCAGAGCAGCCACACATGGCTATCGAGCACTTGAAATGTGGCCAGGGAAGCTGAAGACTTGATCTTAGACGTTAACATTCATGAATTAGGATTTGTATTTTATTTTATTTATTTATTTTTTTGAAACATTTATTTATTTATTTATGGGGGTGCGGGTCGGGAAGGGAGGGGGCGGGCGGGCCACTTCTATTGGTCTTTCATTTGTCTATTTTCATCCATCTTGTTCTTTGGCTCCTGTGGGCCTCCCATCGCGGTGGCGTCTGTTGTCGCAGAGCACCCGCTCTGGGCGCACGCGCTCCAGAGCTCCGGCTCGGTAATCGGACACATCAGTCCAGCCGCTCCGCGGCACATGGGATCTTCCCAGGCCAGGGATGGAACCGGCGCCCCTTGCACTGCAAGGCGGTGTCCTTACCCACTGGACCACCAGGGAAGCCCGGATTTGTATTTTAAAAGCCAGAAGCAAAGGCTCTCTTGGCAGGTAGTCTGGTGGTTAAGACGCCATGGTCCCAGTACAGGGGCACGGGTTCATCGCTTGTTGGGGAACTAAGATCCCACATGCCTCATGGCATGGCCAGCCAAAAAGGAAAAAACAGCTTTCCTTAAAAAAAAACATTAAAATAGGCCTTCCACTGTCACTCAGTGGTAAAAAATCCACCTGCCAATGCAGGAGACAAGGGTTCAACCCCTGATCCGGGAAGATCCACATGCGGTGAAACAGCTAAGCCTGTGCTCCACAACTCTGAGCCTATGGTCTAGAGCCCAGGAGCCCCCACTACTGAGCCCACACGCCCTCGAGCCCGTGCCCTGCAACAAGAGAACCCATAGCCGTGACTGAGCACTGCACCTAGAGAGTAGTCCCTGTTCACCACAACTAGAGAAAGCCCATGCACAGTCACAAAGACCCAGCACAGTCAAAAAGAAATACATAAAAAATTTTAAACTATAAAAAATAAATAAAAAACCAGAGGTGGCTGATGGCTGTGCTGCTGGCCTCTGGAGCTCCAGAAGATGAAGATGTAATGTAGCACATAGAAAGTGCTTGGCCAGCCCGGCATATAGTAAGCGCTCAATAAGTGACTGGTCTGATTAGGTACCGTGTGTCTTGCTTTCCGGCCCACCACACCTGATGGCTCTCAATGACACCCCACACTCGCTGTCCCGGAGGCACCTGGGGAGGCAGGGAGGGGGAGGTGTCGCCGCTGGTGGTGCGTGTCCGTAATGAGCCTGGCGCTGAATGCTTCTGGTCGGCGACTTTCCCTGGAGGGTCATGTGAGCCGGAGTGGTATGTGGCCTGCTTTGCAAGTGATTAACATGGTGTAAGCAATCTACATGGAGAGAAAAACCCCTCCACTGGTATTCCATTATTCTATTAGAGTTTCAGAGCTGGGATTAAGTGGACATGATTTCTTCCTATGGGCCATTAATTTTGTTTTATTGCTGGTCTGATGGCCATTACCCTTTTTTGCCAATGCATTCCCCCATTAGGTTTGTACAATTAACAAAATATGTGCTGTTAGGGCTTTGATAGGAACAGTGGGATGGAGATAAAGGGAGGGGTGCAACCTCCACTGAGTTGAGGGTGGGGAGAGGCTGGACCCAGGGGTGGGGCCTCCTAGTCCCTGGCGTTGCTGGAAACTGCCCTAAAACCTAAACTGGCCACCTTCTGGCCAGGTGTGGGGAAATGCCAGGGGGTCAGAGAGGGAAGGATGCTCGACGGACCTGGCTGGGAGCAGCGCAGGTGAGGGTGAACGTAACGAGCCGCCTGGGCGCCGTCGCCCTGAGCCTACAGCTGGCAGCACGAGTCGGCCTCCCGGGCCCGCCCTGTGACCAGAGGCTGCCAGATGACCCCTGCCTTCTTCTCTCTGCGTGGCCAACAAGAGGACTCACGCCTAGTGTCACCCAGCGAGTGCCACCTGAAGACACAGGACTGGCCTTCCTCCTAGTTTTAGAGAAAACTTGGGAATCTGGATTTTCAAATGTTGAATTTTCCACTTTTTAGATGTTGCAGTGTTTACAAAAACCTCAAACAGGCAAGAGGCCGGCTCAGGGCTGCTGGCGGGTGGCCTCTGCCAAGACCCGAGCTGTCCTTGGAGGAGGAAAGGACGTGCCGTGGTTTGTGCTTCAGGGAGAGCCTGGGCTGGGGGAAGGTGACCGGGCTGGCCGTCGTGGAGTGCTGAAGCGGGATGCCGGGAGACGGACCAGGGGCGTGGGAGAGAGGAGGAGGCCTGAGGCAGATGACCGTGGCCCGGGAGAAGAGCAGTGAGAACCAGCCCGTTTTGAGTCTCGAGGTTTTCTCATCCCTGGGGGTGCCTCCTTACAGGTGCGGGGCCCGGGTAGAGGCTTCAGCCTGGCCGGGGCCGGGGGGCGTGACTGAGGGTGTTTCCCGGGTCTTCTGCGGCTGGGTGCCCGGCCCTGCCTGCGGCCCAGGGGCAGAGGGTGGCGGGGAACAAGCCGGTTGTCACCAGGCTATGAGGAGGCCTGTGAAGCACCCTCAGAGCTGGGTGGGCACGTTTCTCACTCGATGCCAAGCGTCTCTCAGTGCTCAACGCCCCAGGGATGGTGCCACTGAGAGCCTGGTGCTCAGGGGCTGTGATGCTGAGACTAACCGACAGCCTCAGTCTAACATAAACCAATATAAACCACCGCGAACAGTTGTGAGGGAAGGAGGGGAGCAGAAATGGAGCAGAGAGGGTGCTCAAGGCAATGAGGTGGGAGGTACAGGACACACTGGCTCTGCTGATCGTTCCTCCTGGAGGGTCTTTTTAAAAAAGTTTTATTTGTGTATTTATTTTTGGCTGCACTGGGTCTTTATTGCTGTGTGAACTTCCCCTAGCTGTGGCAGCGGTGGCCACTCTTTTGCTGCAATGCGTGGGCTTCACATTACAGTGGCTTCCCCTGTTGGGGTGCGTGGACTCTAGAGTCAGGGCTCCAGGAGATACGGCTCCTGGGTTCTAGAGCACAGAGTCAGTAGTTGTGACTCACGGGATCTTCCCAGACCAGGGATCGAACCGACTCTCCTGCATACAGGCGGGCTCCTTACCACTGAGGCCCCAGCGAAGGCCTGGGAGGGTCTTTTGAAGTTTTGTTTCTCTTTCGGGCGTTTTGCTCGTGTGCCTTCAGAGGCTTCTCAGAGGCGGGACCATCCAGAGAGACGGTGCCTGAGAACAGATTGCCACAACCTGTTCTCCTCCTAAAGGTCTGGTTGGGGGAAGAACAGAGGAGGATCCTGTCACGGGTGGTGGGAAGAAGGCAGAGGTCCTCAGCCTTCTTGATTTGCCTCCTTTTTCCAGGGAGGTGCTGGCCAGCCCTCCTCTCCTCACCCTGAAGGACAGCAAGAGCAGCCCCATTTGTTATTGTGCACGTGTTCCAGGCATTGCGCTAAATGTTCTCTGAGCATCATCTCATTTCAAGGTGCTGCTCTTATCCCCCTTGAAAAGATGTGAACATCGAGGTTTGTAGTGATTAAGGTTAGGGAAGTGATAGACCGAGGTGTCTCAACTCTTACCCACATTGTATACTAAGCTACTTCAGAGCCTCCACGGGGCGGGGGCGGAGGGTGAGTCTGGGCAGCTTCAGAGATGTGCAGATGTCAGACAGCGTTTGGTTTAAGGATCACCTAGTCGAGCACTATCATTTTGCAGATGAGGAAACTGAAGCAGGCAGTGATTAAAATTCCATGTCCAAGGTCACACAGTAAGTTAGTGATGGAGTCAGAGCGTGAACCGTTGGCATCCTTGGACTGGTGTCCTCTGGATTAGACCTCCTGTCTTGCTAAGTTCCAAGCTCATCTCCCTCCTGCCTTCGGACTTGCCCGGGATGCTTCATGGGAGCTTGCTGAGCTCTCCCTGGCCGTGCAGAGTCAAGTTCTGCTGTGCACCCCCGCCACCGTGGGAAACTTTCTTGTGTCCTTCTCCATACCTCTTAATGGTGAACCTTCATCTACCCCCTCTTTATTTCCCATTTCATAAATGTCCTCACATTTATAAATGCAAGTGATTCCTGTTGGGGTGCGTGGACTCTAGAGTCAGGGCTCCAGGAGATACGGCTCCTGGGTTCTAGAGCACAGAGTCAGTAGTTGTGACTCACGGGATCTTCCCAGACCAGGGATCGAACCGACTCTCCTGCATACAGGCGGGCTCCTTACCACTGAGGCCCCAGCGAAGGCCTGGGAGGGTCTTTTGAAGTTTTGTTTCTCTTTCGGGCGTTTTGCTCGTGTGCCTTCAGAGGCTTCTCAGAGGCGGGACCATCCAGAGAGATGGTGCCTGAGAACAGATTGTCACAACCTGTTCTCCTCCTAAAGGTCTGGTTGGGGGAAGAACAGAGGAGGATCCTGTCACGGGTGGTGGGAAGAAGGCAGAGGTCCTCAGGCTTCTTGACTTGCCTCCTTTTTCCAGGGAGGTGCTGGCCAGCCCTCCTCTCCTCACCCTGAAGGACAGCAAGAGCAGCCCCATTTGTTATTATGAACATGTTCCAGGCATTGCGCTAAATGTTCTCTGAGCATCATCTCATTTCAAGGTGCTACTCTTATCCCCCTTGAAAAGATGTGAACATTGAGGTTTGTAGTGATTAAGGTTAGGGAAGTGATAGACCGAGGTGTCTCAACTCTTACCCACATCGTATACTAAGCTACTTCAGAGCCTCCACGGGGCGGGGGCGGAGGGTGAGTCTGGGCAGCTTCAGAGATGTGCAGATGTCAGACAGCGTTTGGTTTAAGGATCACCTAGTCGAGCACTATCATTTTGCAGATGAGGAAACTGAAGCAGGCAGTGATTAAAATTCCATGTCCAAGGTCACACAGTAAGTTAGTGATGGAGTCAGAGCGTGAACCGTTGGCATCCTTGGACTGGTGTCCTCTGGATTAGACCTCCTGTCTTGCTAAGTTCCAAGCTCATCTCCCTCCTGCCTTCGGACTTGCCCGGGATGCTTCATGGGAGCTTGCTGAGCTCTCCCTGGCCATGCAGAGTCAAGTTCTGCTGTGCACCCCCGCCACCGTGGGAAACTTTCTTGTGTCCTTCTCCATACCTCTTAATGGTGAACCTTCATCTACCCCCTCTTTATTTCCCATTTCATAAATGTCCTCACATTTATAAATGCAAGTGGTCAGTCCCACACATGATTCAAGTTTATCTTTGTGGTAGGTAAGGCCGGCCTGAGTTTAAAGTCTGGTTGCCTTAGTGCAGGGCTGCCTGTCCCAAGGCCTCTGACACGGCCCTCCAGGACGAGAGGCTGCTTGCCTTGGAAGGTCATATCGTGTGAGGCACGTGGTTCCCCAGCAGGCGTCCCTGGATCAGTTCCAGTCAGGAAGGCGTTTCTGCTGGTGCAGGGTGAGGAGTGGAAAACAAGGACAATGTGGAGAGGCTGCATCAGCACACATGTGTGTAAATGTGTGCGTAAGAGAGATGGACAGATAGAGACAGAGAGAGGAGACAGACATGGCGGCAGCAGAGCGAGGGGTGGTGCTGTTCATGGTGCCTCATTCATTCCAGAGAGTTCAAAGGGTGGCCCTTTGTGCTCTCCTTACTTGGAGGGGTTGAATTACTTTATAAGACAATGGTAAAAGGAGACAGTTTATTAATATTTTACCAATATACATGTTTGTCACCCCTCCACATATCCCAGTTTTTTAGCATTTTATGGGTGATGGGAGCCATGCCTGGGAGACCATGTCCCGGGGCATCTTCTTACCCAATACAGGATCCTCTTTCCAGTGTCGGGAGCGAATGGTCAATCCCGTGTATGATTTCCTTGGAAAGGAAGCCTAACTCACTGTTGGATGGTTCTTAGGACTTCTTATATTGAACTGAAGATTGGCTTCCTCTAATATCTATCAAGTAGCCTTAATTCTACCCCTGTGTGGAGCAACACCAGCCCCTCTTCAAATATATGGAGGGTTCCATGTGGGAGAGATTGTTGCTTTAGTCAATAGAACTAGCACCAATGGGTCATATTAGAGAGCACAAATGGAGGTCCACCTCTAGTTTCTTCTCCCATATCTTTTACCTCATGACCCCTAATCATGAAAATAAGAACAATGACAGGCAATATGAAATGCCTTCGGACTTGCCCGGGATGCTTCATGGGAGCTTGCTGAGCTCTCCCTGGCCGTGCAGAGTCAAGTTCTGCTGTGCACCCCCGCCACCGTGGGAAACTTTCTTGTGTCCTTCTCCATACCTCTTAATGGTGAACCTTCATCTACCCCCTCTTTATTTCCCATTTCATAAATGTCCTCACATTTATAAATGCAAGTGATCAGTCCCACACATGATTCAAGTTTATCTTTGTGGTAGGTAAGGCCGGCCTGAGTTTAAAGTCTGGTTGCCTTAGTGCAGGGCTGCCTGTCCCGAGGCCTCGACACGGCCCTCCAGGACGAGAGGCTGCTTGCCTTGGAAGGTCATATCGTGTGAGGCACGTGGTTCCCCAGCAGGCGTCCCTGGATCAGTTCCAGTCAGGAAGGCGTTTCTGCTGGTGCAGGGTGAGGAGTGGAAAACAAGGACAATGTGGAGAGGCTGCATCAGCACACATGTGTGTAAATGTGTGCGTAAGAGAGATGGACAGATAGAGACAGAGAGAGGAGACAGACATGGCGGCAGCAGAGCGAGGGGTGGTGCTGTTCATGGTGCCTCATTCATTCCAGAGAGTTCAAAGGGTGGCCCTTTGTGCTCTCCTTACTTGGAGGGGTTGAATTACTTTATAAGACAATGGTAAAAGGAGACAGTTTATTAATATTTTACCAATATACATGTTTGTCACCCCTCCACATATCCCAGTTTTTTAGCATTTTATGGGTGATGGGAGCCATGCCTGGGAGACCATGTCCCGGGGCATCTTCTTACCCAATACAGGATCCTCTTTCCAGTGTCGGGAGCGAATGGTCAATCCCGTGTATGATTTCCTTGGAAAGGAAGCCTAACTCACTGTTGGATGGTTCTTAGGACTTCTTATATTGAACTGAAGATTGGCTTCCTCTAATATCTATCAAGTAGCCTTAATTCTACCCCTGTGTGGAGCAACACCAGCCCCTCTTCAAATATATGGAGGGTTCCATGTGGGAGAGAGATTGTTGCTTTAGTCAATAGAACTAGCACCAATGGGTCATATTAGAGAGCACAAATGGAGGTCCACCTCTAGTTTCTTCTCCCATATCTTTTACCTCATGACCCCTAATCATGAAAATAAGAACAATGACAGGCAATATGAAATGAGTGCTTATTTTGTGCAAGTCACTGTTCTAAGCACTTTACAGTATATGAACTCATTCAAACCTTCAGACCAACCTCAGAGACAGAACCCTCATTAGCCCCATTTTACAGATGAACACTGAGAACTGTGGATGGAGGTTCATTAACATTGTACAGGAGGTAATGACCAAAACCATATCAAAGAAAAAGAAATGCAAGAAGGGAAAGTGATTGTCTGAGGAGACCTTGCAAAGAGCTGAGGAAAGAAGACAAGCAAAACGCAAGGAAAAAAGGGAAAGATATACCCAACTGAATGCAGAGTTCCAGAGAATAGCAAGGAGAGATAAGATGGCCCTCTTAAGGCCGTCATTTCACATGGTAGCAAGTTTATGCTCAAAATGCTTCAAGCTAGGCTTCAACAGTACATAAACTGAGAACTTCTAACTGTACAAGCGGTTTTAGAAAAGGCCGAGGAAACAGAGACCAAATTGCCAATATTCGTTGGATCGTGGAGAAAGCAAGGTATTTCCAGAAAAGCATCTACTTCTGCTTCATCAGCTATGCTAGAGCCTTTGACTGTGTGGATTACCACAAACTTTTGGAAATTCTTAAAGAGATGGGAATACCAGACCACCCTTCCTGTCTCCTGAGGAAGCTATATGTGGGTCAAGAAGCAACAGTTAGAACTGGACTTGGAACAATGGACTGGTTCCAAATTGGTAAAGGAGTACAACAAGACTGGGTATTGTCACCCTGTTTACTTAACTTATATGCAGAGGACATCATGTGAAATGCTGGACTGGATGAATCACAAGCTGGAGTCAAGATTGCCAGGAGAAATACCAACAACCTCAGATATGCAGATGACATCACTCTAATGAAAGAAAGTAAAGAGGCATTAAAGAGCCTCTTGATGAAGGTGAAAGAGGAGAGGGAAAAAGTTGGCTTGAAACTCAACATTAAAAATAAACTAAGATTATTGCATCTAGTTCCATCACTTCATGGTAAACAGAAGGGAAAAAAGTGAAAACAGTGGCAGACTTTATTTTCTTGGGCTCCAAAATCACTGTGGACAGTGACTGCAGCCATGAAATTAAAAGAAGCTTACTCCTTATAAGGAAAGCCATGACAAACCTACACAGCATATTAAAAGAGCAGAGGCATCACTTGCTGACAAAGGTCCATCTAGTCAAAGCTACTGTTCTTCCAGTAGTCATGAATGGATGTCAGAGTTGGACCATAAAGAAGGCTGAATGCCTAAGAATTGATGCTTTTGAATTGTGATGCTAGAGAAGACTTTTAAGAGTCCCTTGGACTGGAAGGAGATCAAACCAGTCATAAAGGAAATCCACCCTGAATATTCACTGGAAGGACTGATGCTAAAGCTGAATCTCCAATACTTTGGCCACCTGATGTGAAGAGCCGACTCTTTGGAAAGATTGAAGGCAAAAGGAGAAGGATGTGGCAGAAGATGAGATGGTTAGAGAGTGTCTCTGGGAGCTAGTGGAGGACAGAGGAGCCTGGCCTGCTGCAGTCCATGGGGTCACAAAGAGCTGGATACAACTCAGTGACTGAACAACAGAAACGACAGATGAAAAACTGAGGCCCAGAGAAGTAAAGTAACTTCTCCATGGGCCCAGTGCCAGGAAGGGGTGGGACTGGGATGGACACCTGTGTAGTCTGATTCCTGAGCTTGCACTTTGAAGTACTAAGCTTTTAACCAGTACTTTGACCATTAGGTGTCTTTGCCCACCTCTCTTCTACTCATCACTGTCAAAGTTATTAAAATATGATGCCAAAACTGCATCTGAAAGTAATGCGGCTTGATACATCTAAAGTGAGAGAACCATTCTCCCCTTGCATGGCTCATGCTTCGTTTCTCAGTCACCTCTGACTCCTTGCTATAAAATAGCCCACTGGCCGCCTCTGTCCTTCTCCAGGCAAGAATATTGGAGTGGGTTGCTAGGGATTGAAGCTGGGTCTCCTGCATTGCAGGTGGATTTCCCACCATCTGAGCCACCAGCAAGAGGCCCATTCTCCCCTTGGCTGGCGACTGTATAGCTAGTAAGGCAACTGATGTCAATGTCATGGGTTTGGCAGCACACCCTGGGCTCTACCTCACCTTGCCTTTAACTCAAATAACCCTTGTCCTTTCTACAAAAAATCAGGTCTTCCCAGTCTGTGACATTTTTTGGCTCTGCTGGGTCTTGGCTGCTGTGCATGGGCTTTTTCTAGTTGCAGCAAGCAGGGGCTACTCTCTAGTTGTGGTACACGGGCTTCTCATTTCGATGGCTTCTCTTGCTGTGGAACATGAACTCTAGGCACTTGGGCTTCCGTAGTTTTGGTGCATGAAGTTAGTTACCCCTTGGCAGGTGAAGCTTCCTGGATCAGGGATTGAATCCATGTTCCCCGCTTTGGCAGGCAGATTCTTTTTTTTTTAATTTTTATTTTGCTTTTTTCTTTTACAGCGTTTTGTTGTTTACGGATATGTATGATCCCAGATTAGTCATATGTATATCCCCCCCATCCCACCCCTCCAGGCCGTCGCACAGCGGGCAGGCAGATTCTTAACCACTGGATCATCAAGGAAGTCCCCAATCTGGGATGATTTTTGCAATTTATTTTTAAATGTAAGAGTAAGGTTTTGAATGAAAGAGTAGGGTTTGGTATATTTATTTTTGTCAAATCTTTTTCTGTAACTCTGTAAAAAGTTAAGACAAATTTGCATGTGGACATAGAGTACAATAATTTGATGGCTGAAAGTGATGCGATTGTGATGGAAAATTCTTTATTTTCAAATTTATTTATTTTCAAATTGATGATGTTATTGTGCAAGAAATAAAAACTGGTAGACAAAAGGATTGACTTTTTAGTTTTGGCCCATCCTTTCAGCTTGTTCAAAGCTTCATAACACTGCCCATCAGAATTCATCTCCCCAGCAGAGTGGTGGCCCTTTCCAGCTTAGCAGCATGTGCACATGGCAAGTCTATCATACCTTCTTCCAAGTTGCTGGTTGCTCCACAGATAGTCCCAGGGGGCAGGAATAACCCTCCCCTCCATGCAGTTCAACCAAGAAATATCCTTTACTGAGTTCATGCATATTTAGTAGCAATGTGTCAAGAGTGTAGATGATTACGAGTTGGAGCCCACTGCCAGCCAGGGGCTGGTTGTGGATCCTGTTAAGAATGAACAGAGTCCCACAGAACAGAAACAGACTACAGACTTAGAGAATGAACTTATGGCTGCTGGGGGGCAGGATGAAGGAAGGAGCAGCTAGGGAGTTTGGGATGCATATGGGCACTATATTTTAAATGGATAGGCAACAAGGACCTATTGTGTAGCGCAGGGAACCCGGCTCAGTGTTACGTGGCGGCCTGGATGAGAAGGGAGTTTAAGGGAGAGTGTATGTGCGTGGCTGGTTTCCTTTGATGTCCACCTGAAACTATCACAAGACGGTTTAATAATTGGCTATACTCCAATACAAATTAAACAGTTCAAAACAGTAGAATGAACAGAATCCACCATCAGACATTTCGACACTTGCTGAGAACCTGTCGTGCGCTGGGCTATAAAGATGCAGGAGGTGCAATCCTCGTCCTCAACCATGCGCCATCAGTGGGCTGGTCTTGCCTCTCAGGTACTCCATGAGTCCCCGGTCTTGGTCCTGGAGATGTCAGTGGACAGCCGCAGAGGAAGTGCCTCATCCTGGGTGACATCGACACCAGAGGGACATCTTTCCAGGAGCAAGTGTACCACACTCCATGCCTGAATGTTCCACCTAAAATTCCACCTCTTCCAGGAAGCCTCTCTGCCTTAATTAAGAGGAAAATAAGGAGCTTCCCTGGTGGTCCAGTGGGTAAGAATCTGTCTTGCACTGCAGGGGACACCCAGTTTGATCCCTCATCCAGGAAGATCCACGTGCCACAGGGCAGCTACTGAGTCCTTGCCCTGGAGCCCCTGCTGCAACCATGAAGCACATGTGCTGCAACTACAAGGCCCATGTGCCTAGACCCTGCGCTCTACAACAAGGGAAGCCGCTGCTGTGAGAAGCCCACACACCCCGACTAGAGAGTAGCCCCCCATCCGCCGCAACTAGAGAAAGCCCGCGCACAGCAATGAAGACTCAGTACAGGCATAAATAACTAAGTTAATTTAAAAAAATGATCCGAGACCAGATCAGAGGAGTGCAAGCCCTGCAGACACACTAATCTTATCAGCAACCCCATGTCTGAACTATTTAAAAGGAAAATACTAAAGAGTGAGAGTGGGGTGGAGAGTGACCTTTCTTTGTTGGAAAACTCAAGTAAGGACAGAACAGAAACAGACTACAGACTTAGAGAATGAACTTATGGCTGCTGGGGGGCAGGATGAAGGAAGGAGCAGCTAGGGAGTTTGGGATGCATATGGGCACTATATTTTAAATGGATAGGCAACAAGGACCTATTGTGTAGCGCAGGGAACCCGGCTCAGTGTTACGTGGCGGCCTGGATGAGAAGGGAGTTTAAGGGAGAGTGTATGTGCGTGGCTGGTTTCCTTTGATGTCCACCTGAAACTATCACAAGACGGTTTAATAATTGGCTATACTCCAATACAAATTAAACAGTTCAAAACAGTAGAATGAACAGAATCCACCATCAGACATTTCGACACTTGCTGAGAACCTGTCGTGCGCTGGTCTATAAAGATGCAGGAGGTGCAATCCTCGTCCTCAACCATGCGCCATCAGTGGGCTGGTCTTGCCTCTCAGGTACTCCATGAGTCCCCGGTCTTGGTCCTGGAGATGTCAGTGGACAGCCGCAGAGGAAGTGCCTCATCCTGGGTGACATCGTACACCAGAGGGACATCTTTCCAGGAGCAAGTGTACCACACTCCATGCCTGAATGTTCCACCTAAAATTCCACCTCTTCCAGGAAGCCTCTCTGCCTTAATTAAGAGGAAAATAAGGAGCTTCCCTGGTGGTCCAGTGGGTAAGAATCTGTCTTGCACTGCAGGGGACACCCAGTTTGATCCCTCATCCAGGAAGATCCACGTGCCACAGGGCAGCTACTGAGTCCTTGCCCTGGAGCCCCTGCTGCAACCATGAAGCACATGTGCTGCAACTACAAGGCCCATGTGCCTAGACCCTGCGCTCTACAACAAGGGAAGCCGCTGCTGTGAGAAGCCCACACACCGCGACTAGAGAGTAGCCCCCCATCCGCCGCAACTAGAGAAAGCCCGCGCACAGCAATGAAGACTCAGTACAGGCATAAATAACTAAGTTAATTTAAAAAAATGATCCGAGACCAGATCAGAGGAGTGCAAGCCCTGCAGACACACTAATCTTATCAGCAACCCCATGTCTGAACTATTTAAAAGGAAAATACTAAAGAGTGAGAGTGGGGTGGAGAGAGTGACCTTTCTTTGTTGGAAAACTCAAGGCTCCAGGACCTCCCAGCCCAAGCCTGGCCCCGCCCCAGACGCTGGGAGCCTGCTGACTCAGAGTGCACCCCTCCTGCAGTCGCTCAAGGCAGCCTCCGCCTTGTCCCTGGCCACTCCTTGCCTTCCCACCTCACCCTTGCTCAGATTGCTCTCTTTCTTGGAACGCGCCCTGTCTTTCTCCACCGGCCAAATCCTGCCTGTCCAGTCCTCAGACCCTGGCCAAGAGCTCCCTCCCCTTGAAAACTCCGCTGAAGGCTACTGCTCTCACGACTCCATTTCGGTGGAGAGAGAGAGGTGTAGTCTCTCCCACACAGGTCGGCACTGTTTATGTATGCGCTCATCTTACCTGGTGGATATTCTTATTTTGCCAGTGATAGGGCGACAGTTTTGTTTTTTTTTTTTAAATATTTATTTATTTATTTTGGGGGGTGGGGTGAGGAGGGAGCGGGGCGGGCAGGCCACTTCTATTGGTCTTTCATTTCTCTATTTTCATCCATCTTTGTTCTTTGGCCCGTGTGGGCCTCCCATCGCAGTGGCCTCTGTCGTCGCAGAGCGCTGGCTCTGGGTGCATGCGCGCCAGAGCTCCGGCTTGGTAATTGCACACATGGGTCCGGCCACTCCATGGCACGTGGGATCTTCCCAGGCCAGGATCGAACTGGCGCCCCTTGCACTGCAAGGCGGTGTCCTTACCCACTGGACCACCAGGAAGCCCGTAGGGCGACAGTTTTAGTACGAGTCCGTGGATTTCATTCCCACTGCACCGACAAGTGTCGATGATGCAGCGGGTCTGATAAATATGTGCTGCTTTTCTTTTTCTTTTTCCATTAATGTATTTATTTCGTTGTTAGGGCTCAGCTGCAGCATACGGGATCTTTGTTGGATCGTGTGGGATCTTTCATTGTGGCACACACCCTAGTTGTGGTAGGAGGGCTCAGTCGTTGGGGCCTGTGGGCTTAGTTGCTCGGCAGCATGGGGAATCTTAGTTCCCTGATCAAACCCTTGCCCCTGAATTCCAAGGTGGATTCTTCGCCGCTGGGCCACCAGGGAAATCCCTGGGCTGGGTTCTTCTTGTTGTTCTTGCTTCTTTATCCCAGGCAGGTAGTTACAAGGAGTCTTGTTTTCTGACCTTCCCGGTCACGCCCCCGCCACCGTCCCCACGTTTCCCTTCCAGCCTGATGGGCTCTTCACTTTCCATAATCCTGACATAAACCACGGCGTCATCAGTGATGTTGTTTGCTTGCTTGGGCAACTTCTCTATATGGATTGTGAACTTTCCCAGGGGTTCCTCTGCTCTGTCCCCCTGCCCAGGGTTTTCTGTCAGACAGGAGGCCCTGGAAAATGATCGTTGCCTTGCTCAGCTCAGGGTGCTCCACAGCCATGAGCCTCTTTTCCTCCAAGATTCCCGAGAAGGGTGGGGGTGACTCATACACAGTCTAAAAAGATGTTTTCTGTCATTAACAGGTTGAATCTGGAGCGGGACTCCGAGGCTGTCCTCCATGCTGCTCATCAGCAAAGGGACTGTGAACCGTGAGTAACTTTGATTTGTATTTTCCGTGCTGACTCAATAAGGTTATGGGTTAAAGGCCAGCCCTGAGCCTGATCTTCCGTGGCCATGCCTTGTATGAGAGACGTGCTCAACAACCAGCCAGTCAGGATGTGAAGCTCAGTGCCCCTCCAATTAGATGAGGCCTGACTGAGATGAAGAGGCTCTGTGACATGGCATCCTATTTCATTACACTGTATTGATTATGCATTAAGGTGGACCTGATGGGTTCTGCATGTCGTGAGTGTTGGAGAGGGAAAGTCTTGAGTCTGCAAGGCCAGGCCAGAGCCCAGCTGCTACAGTCTGCGGGCTCAGCGAGGGAGGCCGTGAGAGGAGGAACTGGGCCAAGTTCAGAGCTCGCACTTGCTTTTATGTGTGGTTGTTTCCAGAGGGACCCGAGGGAGGAAAGAGGAAGTACTGCCGGTCACTTCCTTCCATCAGCACAGGACCACGCCACCTTACACGGGCGTGCGGGCTCGTGGGGTTCTCTGCCGGGCAGAGGCTGCCTGCCTGTGGGCCCTGGCCTAGGCCCGGTCTGCCCAGTGGAGCTTTCTTTGCTCATCCGGCTAGAAGTGGTTTCTCTCTTTTCTGAGATTCTGCACATCATCTGTCTGCTGGGCACCTCTCTGCCCACGTGGTGCTGGGTGCCCTCGCCAGGCTGAGCTCCTGGAGGCTTCTCTGGGGTCCCCTGGTCCTTGTTCCCTGCGTCTGCCCTCCATCCCAGCGCCGTTCAGGCGGCGTCAGCTCGAAGGGCTGGCCTGCCACTGTGTAGCCTCCCTGCCCTGCTCTGGGGGCTCCTGGGGTCTGAGCGGCTGCGCCTTTGATAGTACATTGGCTCCCAACCAGTCCATGGAATTATAAATGATTAACCGTTATCAGCGCACATCTTCACCTCTGTGTAAAAATAGATTGACTGTAATGAGTATTTGAATAAATCATAAGAATGGCCGCCCCGTGATCGTCTAACATCCTGCCGACGGCTGCCCGGTGAGTGAGCAGGGCGCCGGGCCTCCGCCTAATGGCCTGCGTGGCGGTGCCGCGGCCTCTGTGATTGACGGCCCCGGCTCCCAGGGCACCCCCTCCAGCCCCCACTCGGAGGGGTCGACCCCTAGGCCGGGGGCGGGAAAGGGTGCCTCCCTCCCTCCTCTTCCAGGAAAACCTGCCTAAGAGACGGGGCGCGGGGTTGGGCGGGGGGATCAGGGTAGGAGAATAAGGACCTCTGTGAGAATCGATGTCTCCCGGAGCCGGAGGTTAGAGGGACCTCATAAGTCAAGTCAAGTGTGAGAGGAGCAAGCGGAGCGTGAATTTCACGAGAGCGGCATGTAGGGGAAGTAGGTCTGCACATCCTGTCCCCGTCCCTGCGGACAGCTGGTGCCAGGCCTGGACCACCCACCTTCGGGGAGCTGCTTCTCCAGGCCACTCGGGAACCCCCCCACCCCGGGCCGAGCGGGGATCTTCAGTTCCCTGGTTGCTGAAATGAGATGATTCAAAGCCTCTTTCAGGCAGCGTGTTTTTTTCCTCTTTTCACTCAGGCTGCCCCAGGCAGCGGAACCTGCGGAGAAAGGAACAGTCTCAAAATTTGACGGTGAGGGCTGGATTTGAGAAGGAAACAGCACACAGTCTAGTTTAGGTTGAGTGGTGTTCCAGTGACGAGGGGTGTGTAACAAACCACCCCAAGACCTAGTGACTTAACAACATTTATTGAGATTGTTTATTCTGTGAATAGTCAGGAGTCCAAACAGGGCACAGGGGAGATTGTCTCTGGTCCACCCCCTGGGGTCGCCTCCAGGGCAGACCACGCGTGCTGTGAACATCTGAAGGCTCGCTTCATGGTCACTCTGGGGTGGATGCCAGCTGCTGGCCGAGGCGTTAGCTGGGGCTGTCCCCCAGACCCACGCGTCCCCTCCCCGGACCCTGGACAGCCTCATCATGTAGGTGCCCTGATGGAGCATCCTGAGAGGGACCAGGGGCCGGGCGGGGCTGCCTGCCCAGGTCCCGCAGTGTCACTTCCACGGTTTCCGCTGGAATGGGTTGGGGCAGGTACAAAGGCCCACCTGGGCTTAAACAAGGGGACAAGGGGCGAGGAAGAGGGGAAAGGGGCGTGGTTTTGATGAAAGGTTTGGAGGGAGCATCTTGGGGTCTTCTGCAAGTTGGCTTAACATCAATATTAATAACCATGTTTGCTGAGCATCTACTATATGCTAGACACTCTGCTCAGCATGTGATGGCCGTGCTCTCCTTGAAACCCTTGCTCTACTTTATGAGACACCAGTGTTATCTCAGTATTACCTCCAGACAGGGAGCAAAGGCCCAGAGACAAGAGGGGAATCAGAGTCAGGGACACAGGAAGTTAGTCATAGCGTTGAAATCAAACTTAAGTCTCCGTTCTAAAGCCTTAATCACTTCATTGTGCAGCTCCAAGGAACTGAGCTTACTCTCCTATAAAAGAGGGACGTCTGATGATATCACCTCCACTGTTACCCTCGGTCCTGAGAGGCCAAATGTCCAGACAGTATGCTGGGAACTGGCTTATACACCTCTAAAGCGGAGACTGACTCTAGGACACAGGGCTGCATGAAAGCACAGAATGATTTCCTGTTCTTTCCTTTCCCCTTTCGTGAAACTTGGATCAGGAAACCAGTGTTTAATTTGCGCAGGTGAAGGAAACAGATAAAAGCCTGAAAGACCGTTTGTATTTTCAAGGCTTCAACTCGGAGGGGTGGGAAGGATGGGGGGGTGGGGAGGGAAACATCAGGTGTAAAGCCCAAAGCGGGGTTTCAGTCTCAGCCCCAAGACTTAGAACCTCTGTGATTCTGCACACCTCTTTGGTCTTCACATTCCTCATCTCTAGAATGGAAATGGTGTCATACATGCTTCCCAGGGTGGCTTGGGGACTAAACGAAATCCAGCATGTATGAGCTTTAGGGCCATCCCTGGTGCCCATTAGGTACCTGCTAATGGTTCAGCCATCCACTCCCCCAGTAGGTAAGGGCAACGTGGAGCCGGAAAGACTGTTTATATCCATTGCTTCTGACAGAAGTGGTCAAACGCCTTTCCTTTAACTGTACTGTCCATGAAAGTTCACTCATAAACTATTGATATTTTAATAATACACATTAGCATCTTGCCCTTTGACAGATGAATATTGAATGAGCATAAAGAGGCAAAAGAATAACCAGGTCCGTGACTTCAGTGAAGCGATGCTCAGAGGAAAGGCCCCGCTCCCGGGACCATGTGACTGGCCTCTCCTTCTCTCCAGTGACCCCTAGGAAACAGCTCTTAGAAGGAGCTCAGAATCTGGCCCAGCCCAGCCTAGTCTGAGCAGGATTTGCCTTCGGTTTTCTTCCACTTGGCAGGAGGGGACTTGGGAGAAGACAGAAAAAGGTCACTAAAGAGCTGCTTAAGGCCTATACTTCTCATGCTTATGTGAAATTCCCGGCATCTCTTCTCTGGATTTCTTGTCCAACACCCTGTCCTGCACCTTAAGTGAACAGTCCTCAAACAACATGCCCACAGGAGAGCAGGCTGTGAGCTCAGAAATAACTCAGAGGACTTCCTCCCCGTCTCTGTCCCCTGCTCACCACATCTTGACGGGTGCCTGTGAGGGTTTATAAGACAAGAACCTCCTGCCATTGCAGCTCCGGCTCCTGCCCTCCTGCCCGACTGTCAACAGCCTCTGGTTTTCCATGGCTTCCGTCTGGGCTGGGAGTCCTTGAGTGTGAGAACAGTGGCGGGGGCTCCTCGTTGGTCCGGCTTAATTGGCGTGATTTAATGGCGGTGGTGGCGGATTCAGATTTATACGGCTTTCTGAGCTGCAAATCTGCTTTCTAAATGTAGAATTTGTGGATTTAATGCTGTTCTGTGATTCCTGCCTCCCGATCTCTAGAACCTCTGTGATTCTGCACACCTCTTTGGTCTTCACATTCCTCATCTCTAGAATGGAAATGGTGTCATACATGCTTCCCAGGGTGGCTTGGGGACTAAACGAAATCCAGCATGTACGAGCTTTAGGGCCATCCCTGGTGCCCATTAGGTACCTGCTAATGGTTCAGCCATCCACTCCCCCAGTAGGTAAGGGCAACGTGGAGCCGGAAAGACTGTTTATATCCATTGCTCCTGACAGAAGTGGTCAAACGCCTTTCCTTTAACTGTACTGTCCATGAAAGTTCACTCATAAACTATTGATATTTTAATAATACACATTAGCATCTTGCCCTTTGACAGATGAATATTGAATGAGCATAAAGAGGCAAAAGAATAACCAGGTCCGTGACTTCAGGGAAGCGATGCTCAGAGGAAAGGCCCCGCTCCCGGGACCATGTGACTGGCCTCTCCTTCTCTCCAGTGACCCCTAGGAAACAGCTCTTAGAAGGAGCTCAGAATCTGGCCCAGCCCAGCCTAGTCTGAGCAGGATTTGCCTTCGGTTTTCTTCCACTTGGCAGGAGGGGACTTGGGAGAAGACAGAAAAAGGTCACTAAAGAGCTGCTTAAGGCCTATACTTCTCACCCTTATGTGAAATTCCCGGCATCTCTTCTCTGGATTTCTTGTCCAACACCCTGTCCTGCACCTTAAGTGAACAGTCCTCAAACAACATGCCCACAGGAGAGCAGGCTGTGAGCTCAGAAATAACTCAGAGGACTTCCTCCCCGTCTCTGTCCCCTGCCCACCACATCTTGACGGGTGCCTGTGAGGGTTTATAAGACAAGAACCTCCTGCCATTGCAGCTCCGGCTCCTGCCCTCCTGCCCGACTGTCAACAGCCTCTGGTTTTCCATGGCTTCCGTCTGGGCTGGGAGTCCTTGAGTGTGAGAACAGTGGCGGGGGCTCCTCGTTGGTCCGGCTTAATTGGCGTGATTTAATGGCGGTGGTGGCGGATTCAGATTTATACGGCTTTCTGAGCTGCAAATCTGCTTTCTAAATGTAGAATTTTTGTGGAGTGGTAAAAAATAATGGCTGTTCTGTGATTCCTGCCTCCCGAGCTAGGAGATTGCAATTTACATTATGCAAATAGACATTATGCAATCAAGGCACTTTAGCGGGAATCTGGCGACAGAGAGGCCGCTGATGAGCTATGAGGTCTGCAGCCCCAGCTGGAGGGGCCGGGAAGAGCGGGGTGCAGCAGGGAGGTCTGGGGGGCGGAGGGGGCCGAGGCTGTTCCGCTGTCCCGGGGAGGCCCCGTGGAGCCAGGCCCAGAGACGTACGCTTCCGGGGGCTGCCAAAGCGACTCTCTCAATTAATGGCTTTGTTTAATCATACCCCCTGTCCAGAGGAGTATTGTCTTACGGATAATTTCGTTTGCCTAACGAGATTTTGCTAATTAAATCTCCTTTCAGTTGGTGTGACTCTGCCTGCAGGAGACGGGCTATCTGGAGTCTCCTCCATAAACCTTTCTGGAGAGGAGCCGGCATGGAGGAAGGGAAGGAGGGGAGGAGAAGCAGGGCGGGAGGGAGAAACATCCCGCTGCGAGCAGGCCTGGAGAAGCTTCCAGCAGGGTTTGGAACTACAGAGTGGCTGCCACCACCCACCTGGCCTTTCTCTCCAGTTCTCTGGAAACGCGGGTACTCTCAGAAATCTTTGTCCAGCCTGAGGGGCTTTCTCCTCTTTGGGCTCCTCTGTAGCTCCTGTCAGCTCTACCATGCCCCCTTCTCAAGTTCTTCTGCAATCCCCGGGAGCATGTGCGGGATTTCCCTGCACTGCTTCCAGCGGCGCTGGCTGTGGATGGTGACAGGGGCCATTCCCCCAAGGGCAGGCTGTGAGCTCAGAAATAACTCAGAGGACTTCCTCCCGCTCTGTCCCCTGCCACCACATCTTGACGGGTGCCTGTGAGGGTTTATAAGACAAGAACCTCCTGCCATTGCAGCTCGGCTCCTGCCCTCCTGCCCGACTGTCAACAGCCTCTGGTTTTCCATGGCTTCCGTCTGGGCTGGGAGTCCTTGAGTGTGAGAACAGTGGCGGGGGCTCCTCGTTGGTCCGGCTTAATTGGCGTGATTTAATGGCGGTGGTGGCGGATTCAGATTTATACGGCTTTCTGAGCTGCAAATCTGCTTTCTAAATGTAGAATTTTTGTGGAGTGGTAAAAAATAATGGCTGTTCTGTGATTCCTGCCTCCCGAGCTAGGAGATTGCAATTTACATTATGCAAATAGACATTATGCAATCAAGGCACTTTAGCGGGAATCTGGCGACAGAGAGGCCGCTGATGAGCTATGAGGTCTGCAGCCCCAGCTGGAGGGGCCGGGAAGAGCGGGGTGCAGCAGGGAGGTCTGGGGGGCGGAGGGGGCCGAGGCTGTTCCGCTGTCCCGGGGAGGCCCCGTGGAGCCAGGCCCAGAGACGTACGCTTCCGGGGGCTGCCAAAGCGACTCTCTCAATTAATGGCTTTGTTTAATCATACCCCCTGTCCAGAGGAGTATTGTCTTACGGATAATTTCGTTTGCCTAACGAGATTTTGCTAATTAAATCTCCTTTCAGTTGGTGTGACTCTGCCTGCAGGAGACGGGCTATCTGGAGTCTCCTCCATAAACCTTTCTGGAGAGGAGCCGGCATGGAGGAAGGGAAGGAGGGGAGGAGAAGCAGGGCGGGAGGGAGAAACATCCCGCTGCGAGCAGGCCTGGAGAAGCTTCCAGCAGGGTTTGGAACTACAGAGTGGCTGCCACCACCCACCTGGCCTTTCTCTCCAGTTCTCTGGAAACGCGGGTACTCTCAGAAATCTTTGTCCAGCCTGAGGGGCTTTCTCCTCTTTGGGCTCCTCTGTAGCTCCTGTCAGCTCTACCATGCCCCCTTCTCAAGTTCTTCTGCAATCCCCGGGAGCATGTGCGGGATTTCCCTGCACTGCTTCCAGCGGCGCTGGCTGTGGATGGTGACAGGGGCCAGGTGGGAGCCCTCTCCACTGTTAGCCAGACGGTCTGGCTCTTCAGAGAGGGAAAGAGCCCCAGTTGGCCATTCCTCCAGGGAAGAGGGAGTGAATCAAAGGGGAAGAAGACCTTGTCAAATTCATGTATCATCAGAGTCAGCCTGGGCTGGGGTAGCCCCCCGCCCCCTGTATGTGAAGGAAACTGAGGCTGTGCCTGCAGGAGCCGGGGCTCTTTACTGCCCCGAGTTCCTTGGCCTGGCTGGCCAGGGGCCTCGCAAGTCCACCCTGTCTGTTTTCTCAGCTTCGTCTCCTGCCGGCCTTATAGGGTCCTCCTCCCTGTTACTTACAGACACTCCTACTCCTGGTGCTCCAAATACCGGGTTATTCAGTTCCCCCCAAATACTCTGTGTAAGTTCACACCTCAGTGCCTTTGTAGTTGCTGCTTCCTCTCTGGAATCTACTTGGCCAGGATAGCCCCCCTCCTCCGGCAATACCCAGCTTACACATCTCTCAGCCTACTGCTGACAGGCCTTCCTGTCTTTTCTGAAACAATGCTCTCCTCCCTCATTCTATACACTGTCACAGGACCTCAGACTTAGATATTTGTCTGTGTAGCCAAGTTAAGAGCTGGATCATATCCTTCTCCTGATGCCAGTGCCTAGAATCATGCCTGGCCACAACAGGCCTCCTCAGGTTTTTGAAAATGAATGAATGACCATGGGAAGTTGGTGTGACTCTGCCTGCAGGAGACGGGCTATCTGGAGTCTCCTCCATAAACCTTTCTGGAGAGGAGCCGGCATGGAGGAAGGGAAGGAGGGGAGGAGAAGCAGGGCGGGAGGGAGAAACATCCCGCTGCGAGCAGGCCTGGAGAAGCTTCCAGCAGGGTTTGGAACTACAGAGTGGCTGCCACCACCCACCTGGCCTTTCTCTCCAGTTCTCTGGAAACGCGGGTACTCTCAGAAATCTTTGTCCAGCCTGAGGGCTTTCTCCTCTTTGGGCTCCTCTGTAGCTCCTGTCAGCTCTACCATGCCCCCTTCTCAAGTTCTTCTGCAATCCCCGGGAGCATGTGCGGGATTTCCCTGCACTGCTTCCAGCGGCGCTGGCTGTGGATGGTGACAGGGGCCAGGTGGGAGCCCTCTCCACTGTTAGCCAGACGGTCTGGCTCTTCAGAGAGGGAAAGAGCCCCAGTTGGCCATTCCTCCAGGGAAGAGGGAGTGAATCAAAGGGGAAGAAGACCTTGTCAAATTCATGTATCATCAGAGTCAGCCTGGGCTGGGGTAGCCCCCCGCCCCCTGTATGTGAAGGAAACTGAGGCTGTGCCTGCAGGAGCCGGGGGCTCTTTACTGCCCGCGAGTTCCTTGGCCTGGCTGGCCAGGGGCCTCGCAAGTCCACCCTGTCTGTTTTCTCAGCTTCGTCTCCTGCCGGCCTTATAGGGTCCTCCTCCCTGTTACTTACAGACACTCCTACTCCTGGTGCTCCAAATACCGGGTTATTCAGTTCCCCCCAAATACTCTGTGTAAGTTCACACCTCAGTGCCTTTGTAGTTGCTGCTTCCTCTCTGGAATCTACTTGGCCAGGATAGCCCCCCTCCTCCGGCAATACCCAGCTTACACATCTCTCAGCCTACTGCTGACAGGCCTTCCTGTCTTTTCTGAAACAATGCTCTCCTCCCTCATTCTATACACTGTCACAGGACCTCAGACTTAGATATTTGTCTGTGTAGCCAAGTTAAGAGCTGGATCATATCCTTCTCCTGATGCCAGTGCCTAGAATCATGCCTGGCCACAACAGGCCTCCTCAGGTTTTTGAAAATGAATGAATGACCCTGGGGGAAGCCTGTGGAGGGATGGAGAGGTTTTCTCTCTTAAGTCCTGCAGACCCTGGGACGAGCGACGGTGGTGGGGCATCAGGAGACTGACCTCTGTGGGGGCTTTGCAGAGTTACTCGCCCATCGGTTGCCCTTCGTTCCTGGGTGGGAAGGTCCTAATTCCCTCTGGGTGCCAGGCCCTGCATTGGCTATGTCGGCCTCTCCTCTTGCACTTAATCTATTGTTTTTGTAGAGGACATTGCGGAGAGAGTAAGGCAATGTTTGCCTGTAACTGGGCCCAATGGTGTGTCCCAGCAGGCTCTATCCCTAGGTAAGTGACAGCTACTATGCTTCCCAGTCTTTCCTCCCCATCCAGCCAGCCCATCATCCAGCCATCCATCCATTCATCCATCTATCCATCTCCTCATTCATCCATCCTTTCATCCATTCATCCATCCCATTCAGCCATTCAGCCATCCATCCATCCATCCAGCCATCCATCCATTCATCCATCTATCCATCTCCTCATTCATCCATCCTTTCATCCATTCATCCATCCCATTCAGCCATTCAGCCATCCATCCATCCATCCAGCCATCCATCCATTCATCCATCTATCCATCTCCTCATTCATCCATCCTTTCATCCATTCATCCATCCCGTTCATCCATCCATCCAGCCAGCCATCTCGTTCATCCATTCATCCATTCTGTCCATCCATCTATGCGTCTGTTTATCCGGCCATTTATCCATCAATCGATCCACCTGATCCCATCCCATCCTATCCATCATTCTGACTAGAACCTGAGCTGCCTGAAGGGTGTGGCGCCTGGGCTCTCCCCGTGCTGGAATGCCTGGGTTGTGGCACTCAGAGAACCTGTGTGCCCAGGTGTGTGCTGGCGGATGGCTGAGCACTGGGGCTGCGCGGGCAGCCTCTGGCTGCTGGGTCTGGCCTGCTGCCCAGCGAGCTAGCTAAAGCAGTCTGCATTCCACGCTGGGGAACGGGAGGGGGGTCCCGGAGAAATGGCTCGTAGCTTCCTATGTGATAGGGAGTTAACACATGCATGCTGACTCTGTGTGTGTGTGTGTGTGTGTGTGTGTGTGTGAGGAAGTGTTTGAAGACAGTGATCTGTTTTCCTTAGTTCCTGAGTTTCAATTTGCTTTTCCCCTGACGTTTTCCTCTTGACTGACCTCTGTGGGGGCTTTGCAGAGTTACTCGCCCATCGGTTGCCCTTCGTTCCTGGGTGGGAAGGTCCTAATTCCCTCTGGGTGCCAGGCCCTGCATTGGCTATGTCGGCCTCCTCTTGCACTTAATCTATTGTTTTTGTAGAGGACATTGCGGAGAGAGTAAGGCAATGTTTGCCTGTAACTGGGCCCAATGGTGTGTCCCAGCAGGCTCTATCCCTAGGTAAGTGACAGCTACTATGCTTCCCAGTCTTTCCTCCCCATCCAGCCAGCCCATCATCCAGCCATCCATCCATTCATCCATCTATCCATCTCCTCATTCATCCATCCTTTCATCCATTCATCCATCCCATTCAGCCATTCAGCCATCCATCCATCCATCCAGCCATCCATCCATTCATCCATCTATCCATCTCCTCATTCATCCATCCTTTCATCCATTCATCCATCCCATTCAGCCATTCAGCCATCCATCCATCCATCCAGCCATCCATCCATTCATCCATCTATCCATCTCCTCATTCATCCATCCTTTCATCCATTCATCCATCCCGTTCATCCATCCATCCAGCCAGCCATCTCGTTCATCCATTCATCCATTCTGTCCATCCATCTATGCGTCTGTTTATCCGGCCATTTATCCATCAATCGATCCACCTGATCCCATCCCATCCTATCCATCATTCTGACTAGAACCTGAGCTGCCTGAAGGGTGTGGCGCCTGGGCTCTCCCCGTGCTGGAATGCCTGGGTTGTGGCACTCAGAGAACCTGTGTGCCCAGGTGTGTGCTGGCGGATGGCTGAGCACTGGGGCTGCGCGGGCAGCCTCTGGCTGCTGGGTCTGGCCTGCTGCCCAGCGAGCTAGCTAAAGCAGTCTGCATTCCACGCTGGGGAACGGGAGGGGGGTCCCGGAGAAATGGCTCGTAGCTTCCTATGTGATAGGGAGTTAACACATGCATGCTGACTCTGTGTGTGTGTGTGTGTTGTGCGTGTGTGTGTGTGAGGAAGTGTTTGAAGACAGTGATCTGTTTTCCTTAGTTCCTGAGTTTCAATCCTTTGCTTTTCCCCCTGACGTTTTCCTCTTGGTGCCAATGTTCTGTCTCTTCTTCGAGGCTTGCAACCATCTTCGCATCCCCACTGTGCTATCTAGGCTCTGAGTCCAAAGGGCTTCTTAGTACATAACAGGTGCTCAGCAAGCACTCCGTGGTGCACTGAATGAAGGAACAAGCATGCCCTTTGCTTCAGGAAGCCTTGAGCTTGAGCTCTAATTCTGTTATTTAGGTGACTGGAAACTTGGGATTTAATTTTCTCATCCAGAAAGCAAGAATGCTAATACTGCCTATTCCATCTTTCTTGAAGGGTTGTTGGTGGAAGATTATAAGAGGTACATGAAAGTGTTTTATAAACTAGAAAGCACTATGCAAGTATAAGAGGTTATTATTCTAATGGTTATTACACTTGAAGTGATCATTGTGTTTGAAAATTAGGGATTCTGTTTCCAGGAATATAAAATCACCCGGACCTTGTTGGAGCTCTGTGACAACACAGGAACTGATCCCACATTGGCCAGACTATGGGAACTTTCTGGGGCTGGGGTGGGACAAGGGATCTGGTGAAAATGGTACATCTTCATTTGTGCCACCTGTCCCCCATGTGGACCCACTCATATGGTCTCTTTTGAGCCTCGGCCGTTGTCCGACTTCCTATGCTCATTATTTTTGCATATGTTGTTTCCTCTGCTAGGTGAGCTTTTCTCCTTTCTTCTGTGATCTTTTGACACTGTTGTGCCTAGTTGCGGTACAGTCCCTGTGGTCCCAGGTTACCAAGCATGCCTCCCTGAAGGCATCTGTCATGTGCACCCGGGACTGAGGAAGACGGCCTACCTGCCCACAGCGTGCGCCTCCAGGGCGCGTGCCGGGCATCACTCATCTTTGCAGCTTCAGAGTGTAGGGGATGGATGAATGGATGGGTGGGTGAAGGCTGAAGGGGAGGTTGAGGCTTGGTAGACGCACAGGGTTTGAGCTTTTGAAGCACCCTAAACTGCAGGGGAAGGTAAGGAAGAAGCAGCTTCAGAAAAATTAAAATTGCTGCATCCCAGATTTCTGAGCAAGAGTTCCCTCCCCTCTCAGATCCAAAAGGCCAAGTAGGCTGATCTTCCCTGGGGCCCCTGGGGCGCTCCAATCCCATGCAGGTGGGTGACTGGCCATCAGCCAGGTGGGAAGTGAGGCCCTCAGTTTGGAGCTGAGTCCTGAGGAGGGAGGCACCTGCCTGTCATGGACCCACACAGGTGAGCTGCCACCCATGTGGCGAGGCAGGTGCTGCCTGCCGCCATCGCCAGCCCCTGCAGATCCTGCCTCTTGGTGGAGTCAGCTCCGGCTAGTGGAGAATCTGCTGGAAGTCCTCCTGGGAGTCTGGCTGTGTCTCCTTCTCCCTGTTTTGGAGGCATCTTGTCTCCACCCTGCTCTGGCCTCTGCCCACCGCCCTCCCACTCCCAGCAAGGCTCTGCTCCTCTCAGAGCCCCAGGCAACCGCAGCCAAGTGCCAGGGGGCTGGGAGGCTTTTCATTACCAAATGCACTGAACCTATTTGTGAGTGTTTTGCAGAGTGTTTAATCCAAGGTGTTCCCTCAATTAAATTAGTGCAAACATCTGTGTCCCACATCCACCTCCATTTGCATTCTGTGTCATTTATTACAGCGGGAAATGGGAAGGCACCTTAGGAATACTTAGGACTGAATTAGGCTTGTGTGGGGTGGGTGTCGGGGGTGGGGGTCTGAAGGTGCCTGTGAGGTTGGTCCACAAGGAGGATCCATCTCCAGGCTGGGACTGGCGGAGGAACAGCTTTCTGGTGCAGTGGACCACACAGTGGATGTAGCCAGGTTTGGGACCATCGGTCTTGTGGGGGAAGCTGGGTGATTTTAATTAATGCCCCTGATCCAGATGGTACTGGTGGTAAAGAACCCGTCTGCCAATGCAGGAGGCGTGAGAGATGAAGGTTCGATCCCTGGATTGGAAAGATCCCCTGGAGAAGGAATTGAGAACCCACTCCAGTAGTCTTGGCTGTAGAATCCCGTGGACAGAGGCGCTTCACAGGCCACAGTCCATGGGGCTGCAAAGAGTCGGACACGACCCAGGTGACTTAGCCTGATTCCCTCCTGCTCGAGTGTCAGGACCGCAGAAGCAGGGGGAGTTCACTGTGGTTGTTATATAGCTTTAAACCCGACTTTTTAAAAATTGTATCACATTCCAGTGACCCGCCTGTGTTTCCCCCAGGGGAGGCTTTCCTGCTGGAAGGTGGACTTCTTCATCGTGAAACTGCTCAACCGTGGTGACTGGCTGAGTGTAGGTGGCAGCTTGGTTCCCCCTACCCATGAGCCCCAGGACTGTCGAGGGCGTTGAGAGTCCCGCTCCTCCCCTAATCCAGGAGGCACTGAAGAAGAGAAGCTTCTGCTCGATGCATTACCTGTTGTAACCCCCACCACCAGCCCTCTGAGACAGGGCCTCTAATGACAGGGCAGATCGGAGAGCCAGGCTTCATTACACAGGTTAAACAGCACGCACAGTTTTGGTCCCCAGCTAGAAAGAGGAACAAGTGGGATGTGAACTCAGGTCCACACAACCTCAAAGAGTAGGCATGAACTCCCGCCACACGAGGGCTCTCTCTCGAGCATGAAGCAGCTGGTACTGGCTTTGGGTCAGGGCCCTTACCCCTTCCCCAGATCTCGAGGCCGGGACACCCAGGCTGGGCTTGCAGAGGCCCTGGTCCTAGCCTGCCTGCCCCCATGGTTGTTGTTCAGTCACTAACTTGTTGTCTGACTCTTTGTGACCCCACGGGCTGTAGCACTCCAGGCTTCCCTGTCCTACACTGTCTCCCGGAGTTTGCTCAAACTCATGTCCATTGAGTCGATGATGCCATCCAACAATCTCATCCTCGGTTGCCTCCTTTTCTTCCTGTCCTCAGTCATTCCCAGCATCAAGGTCTTTTCTAGTGCGCTGGCTCTTTGCATCAGGTGGCCAAATCATTGGAGCATCGGCTTCAGCATTAGCCCTTCCATTGACTATTCGGGGTTGATTTCCTTTAGGATGGACTGGTTTAATCTCCTTGCTGGCCAAGGGAGTCTCAAGTGCCTTAGGGATGCCTGGGGCCTGCAGTGGTGACCTTCCTGAGAGAAGGGACTCCTGGCTTTTGTGCGGTGGCGCGGGGAGGAAGAGAAGTCTTGGGAGTGAGGTAGACGTTCAAGAGATGCTCCAGGACTTAGAGATTGCTGTATTCTTTGGTACTGAGTAGGAAAACTGAGGCTCAGAGGAGGCCATCCCTTGCCTAAGGTCACTGAGTGTTTCGTGGTAGAAGCCGGACGGGAACCCAGGACTCCTGCCCACCTCCTGGGAGGGGAGCGATGTCAGGGCCTGGGAGGCCGCAGGGGTTCTGTGGGGTGTGCCGGCACTCTGGACGCAAGGGGTAAGCCAAAGCTGGAGAAGGAGACAGGGCGAGAAGGGGCAAAGACGGCCGTGGACGCGTCTGCCAATAGTGCTCCTGTGCCACCGACAGCAGAGGACCTCTCTGGCCATAGAGGGCTGCTGGCCGTCCCTGACCTGGGCCCTGGAGCAGGTCTGCACCTGCTCCTAGAGTTCCACTTAGGATGTCCAGGAGGCAGCAGAACCTGGGGAGCTGGAGGGGGTCCCGGGACCCAGGACTGTGAACCTGCTGGTGTCCATCTTACTTCCCCTTCCCCATCTGTCTGGCCAGTGGCTGGAGGAACGGGGACTCAAACTCCAGTCCCCTCTCCCACCTCCTCCCCGAAGAAACAAGAAGAGCTTAACCTTAGTTTCCCCATCTGTTAAAGAGTAATAAAGCCTCATCTTACAAGATCCTTCGGGAAATGAAAGGAAATAATAGGCGTGCTTGACCCTGTTTCTGGATGCAGAGCACTTTGCTCATTTTCCTTTCTTCTTCACGGCATGCGTCTGCTTGCCCCTCTGGATCCTGTGCCTGGAGACCTATGGGCAGGGGGCTCTGCCAAGCAGAGAGTGGGCAGCCCATGTCCCAGCTCCTCCCCCTCCCTTGTGTCTCCCCTCCCTCCCTCTCTCAACAGAAGACTTTAATAAATGCATCTCAGCCTGTGGTCCTGCCTGGGGCTTTATAAGAATGAATTGCTTATCCTGGCCCTTGGTCCTTCCTAGAAATGACAGTCTACAATCAACACACATGCATTAAGCACCACTGTGTGTGGTGCCCAGCTCTGGGCTTGGCAGGGTCGGCCTGGGAGCGATTCCCCCAGCCTCTTGTTTCCTCCCAGGGTCCCAGGGGTTCCTGCTTTCTTTGGCTTTGCTGGGTCCCAGGATCATCCACTGTCGCCAGTAGCACTGGGGTTTTCTATACCCTTGTGTGCCCCTCTGCTTCTACACAAGGTCCTCTCTCCTTTGAGTGCCCTCCACCCAACTCATTTACCTGGTTGGAGCTCAGGTTCTTGGTGACCAGTAGTCTGTGACCACACCCCAGCTTCTTCCTTGAGCTCCTGGTGCACACACTGAGTATCTTTCTGTGACGATTGTTACTGTTTTATCACTAAGTCATGTCTGACTCTCTGTGATCCCGTGGACTATAGCCCGCCAGGCTCCTCTGTTCATGGGATTCTCCAGGCAAGAATACTAGATTGGGTTGCCATTTCCTTCTCCAAGGAATTTTCCCGACCCAGGGATCGAGCCCACGTCTCCTGAATTGGCAGGTGGATTCTTTACCACAGAGCCTCCTGGGTAGTCTTGGGTGACTATTGATCATATGATATTTCCGTTATGCCTCTACTAGGGATGCTGGGCTCGTCAAGGCTAAGGCTGGTGTGTGCAGCATCCTAGAACTCGCGTGGGCCTGAGGGCTCATCTGTTCTGCCTCACTGCACAGGCCAGGTCCTGCCCAGTTCATGCCTTACAGAGGAGAAGGCCCATTACTAGAATGCCTTCCTGTCCCGTTAGCCTCTGACGCTCCGTAAAGGCTTGTTTTGTTGGAGAAAGCAGTGGCATGTTTGACAGGAAGCTGTCATGGCAGCTGAGGCCTAGCTCTTTAGTTTCCAGGGTGTTCCGTCTGAGAGCAAGTCCCTGTCCCTTTTATATGCAGTTCTGGTAAGTATTTGCTCTCTTTCACGGGCCTCAGGATATGGGATCTCCAGATGGAGCTGAGAATGGCAGAGAAGAATGCCATTGATTTATTCAGCCTGTGGTCCTGCCTGGGGCTTTATAAGAATGAATTGCTTATCCTGGCCCTTGGTCCTTCCTAGAAATGACAG
Source organism: Tragulus kanchil (assembly GCA_022376925.1). Taxonomy (NCBI): domain Eukaryota; kingdom Metazoa; phylum Chordata; class Mammalia; order Artiodactyla; family Tragulidae; genus Tragulus; species Tragulus kanchil. The sequence continues at coordinate 154,538,689 of JAIOJX010000006.1, forward strand.
TCTACAATCAACACACATGCATTAAGCACCACTGTGTGTGGTGCCCAGCTCTGGCTTGGCAGGGTCGGCCTGGGAGCGATTCCCCCAGCCTCTTGTTTCCTCCCAGGGTCCCAGGGGTTCCTGCTTTCTTTGGCTTTGCTGGGTCCCAGGATCATCCACTGTCGCCAGCAGCACTGGGGTTTTCTATACCCTTGTGTGCCCCTCTGCTTCTACACAAGGTCCTCTCTCCTTTGAGTGCCCTCCACCCAACTCATTTACCTGGTTGGAGCTCAGGTTCTTGGTGACCAGTAGTCTGTGACCACACCCCAGCTTCTTCCTTGAGCTCCTGGTGCACACACTGAGTATCTTTCTGTGACGATTGTTACTGTTTTATCACTAAGTCATGTCTGACTCTCTGTGATCCCGTGGACTATAGCCCGCCAGGCTCCTCTGTTCATGGGATTCTCCAGGCAAGAATACTAGATTGGGTTGCCATTTCCTTCTCCAAGGAATTTTCCCGACCCAGGATCGAGCCCACGTCTCCTGAATTGGCAGGTGGATTCTTTACCACAGAGCCTCCTGGGTAGTCTTGGGTGACTATTGATCATATGATATTTCCGTTATGCCTCTACTAGGGATGCTGGGCTCGTCAAGGCTAAGGCTGGTGTGTGCAGCATCCTAGAACTCGCGTGGGCCTGAGGGCTCATCTGTTCTGCCTCACTGCACAGGCCAGGTCCTGCCCAGTTCATGCCTTACAGAGGAGAAGGCCCATTACTAGAATGCCTTCCTGTCCCGTTAGCCTCTGACGCTCCGTAAAGGCTTGTTTTGTTGGAGAAAGCAGTGGCATGTTTGACAGGAAGCTGTCATGGCAGCTGAGGCCTAGCTCTTTAGTTTCCAGGGTGTTCCGTCTGAGAGCAAGTCCCTGTCCCTTTTATATGCAGTTCTGGTAAGTATTTGCTCTCTTTCACGGGCCTCAGGATATGGGATCTCCAGATGGAGCTGAGAATGGCAGAGAAGAATGCGCCCATTGATTTATTGCCCGTGTGTCTTCGCCACGGGCATTTCCTCTTCCTGAAAAGTCCTCTCTGGGCAGCCAAACCCTGCCTTTCCTCCCCAGCCCACACCACTTCTTCCTCAAGGCTTGGAATTTGGGGAAACACAAGCCGTTTCTCCGTTTCAGAGTTTCTGGCCCAAATCCCTGACACCGACCAGTGTCCGCCTGCCTCCCGGGTGTATCTGTCTGTCCTTTTCCCTGAGGATGTGTCACAACAGGACGCATGGCTGGTGCTGCTGTGGCCCTCGCTCTGTGTGGCAAGGCGCCCGGCACATTCTGAATTTATCACCCGTGTTTGCCAAATGAACAGGATTACTCCTGGTCTCTCTCAGATGCAGATGTCTGGGTTCTTCTCCCGTCCTTTGCTTTGACTTTTCTTCCCCAAGATTCTAAAGGACCTGGAGGCTCACTTATCACCCATTACTGGAAACTGGATGCTCTGGCCAATGAAAGAAAAAAGCAGGTGTTAAATTCTGCACGGTGTACGGAGCAGACTGGAATTACTTCTGGATGGCAGGGCTGTCAAGCCCTAGACACTGATACTCTATGTGTAGTGTCTCCAAAAGAGAGTGAGCAAGACGAGCCTTTGGAATAAGAGAAGAAAACAGTACAACTTTGTTTATGTACTACTTGCGTGCTTAATCACTTCAGTCGTGTTCAGCTCTGCAACTGATAGGCTGTAGCCCACCAGGCTCCTCTGTCCGTGGAATTCTTCAGGCAGGAATACTGGAGTGAGTTGCCAGGCCCTCCTCCAGGGGATCTTCCCAATCCAGGCATTGAACCCGCGTCTCTTATGTCTCCTGCATTGGCATGCAGGTTTTTTACCACTCACACCACCTGGGAAGCTCTTTGTTTATGTGGATCTTTTAGCTCATCCTGTTGATATTTCTATTTCAAAATATGTTCCATAAGACATTTCATGTATTGCTACAGCAGTAGGCTCCATATACACACTTCTGCACATGCACGTTCATATATAATATGTATGTACTGAGGACGTATTAAGCATTTTGCATCTGAGGACCATGGACTTTGGCCCCTGGCTCACTGTCGTAGGAGATGAGTCCAGTGCATTTTTGGCAGTGTCTCCGGACAAATGTCCCATCCCCTAGCATGGCCCCACATTATGCCTAAAGCTTTGCAGCCTGAACCTCACTGGAGGCCAAATGCCTTAGAGATAGTGACTTGGGGAGCCTCCTCATCTGCGACTCCACAGGGCCTGGTGCATGGCAGGCAATCAGTAAATTACATGGGGCTTGCAAAATATTTATTTGAATTGAGACTATCTGAGAATGTTTTAAACTTTTAAAATTTGACTTCAATTTAATCTTCAATTGTCAACTCCCAGAGATTGCACTTGACATATTTACCCGAGACCCATTATGCAACAATAAAATATAAGTATATGAAGGCAACAGGGGATGAGGTGGTTGGATGGCATTACAACTCAGTGGACATGAGTCAGTGATGATCACAAGCTCCAGGAGATCGTGAAGGACGGGGGAGCCTGGTGTGCTGCCGTCCATGGGGTCACAAAGGGTCAGACATGACTTAGCAGCTGAACAACAATGCCTGCTGTGGACCAGGTTCTGAGTTATGTGCGGAGCGACGAGATTTAAGATCTCTGACCTCAAGTTACTTACACTCCTTTTTTTATTAATGTTTAATGTTTTGTTTTGTTTTATTTTTTTGTTTGTTTTTGTCTTAGCCATGAGGCCTGTGAGTCTGACCATTTCTTCTGTGAATGTTCTAGGCAGTGGGTCTGTTGATGGTCTACGGCAGACAGAAGGCATCCACCAATGCAGCTGCGTTCTAGGGGCCCTGTTCCCTCCTACTGGGCATGGCCAGGGCCCAGTGCAAGCAGGGAGTGATAGATCTCCCAGAGGAGGTGGGGGTGGGGCGATAGAATGGGGTCGGGAATGGTTTTTGTATAAGGGATGATGAGGCGGAGTCTCTAAGCTAACCTTCGAGGCTCCTATGTTGAAATTTCAGAAGCCAAGAAGGGGCCTATCAGATAAGCAGTGAATCTGAAGGGAAGATGTGTCAACGGAAAGAGATGGCCTTAACTGAAGAATGACACTCATACATCTGACAGCTGGCCTCCCTCACCCCAGGACCAGAAGTGCGGGCCTCTTGCCCTGGCTTGCTGAACCCGAGACGGTCAGCGGCTGAATCAGGGCTCTTGGCTCCTTGGTGGAATCCGCACATGGAGGATCCCAGGAGCTTAGGCTGGGCCTGCGTCTTCCACACCCTCAGTGGCTGTTTCGCCAGGGTGAGGATCCTCTGAGCCCCCAGTGCCTGTGGGCTGCGGGCACCCCCTCCTGCCTCCAGCGGCTTCCGGTGGGGCCATCGGCCCGCAGCCCCGGAATGAGCGTGGCTGCATGTGACGTCTTTCTTCCTGTAGGAGCTGAGCACTTGCCACCCTGCTGTCTGTTTTTCCTTGCTAAGGTTCAGTTCTAATTATGTTGATTTTCTTCATCCCACCCCCTCCTGGAAGCTTATTAGGTTGAATATTTTTATTTATTATCATTTCGCCCAACTCCTGCCAGCATTTCCAATTACTCTCCCCGCTTCCTTGTAATTGTCTTTCTGTAATGGCTCTGAAACAATTGCGCTAAATGAGGTGTCTCCTGGAAGATGAGAGTCTCACTTCATTAAAGGCTAATGTATTCTCAGCTCCAGCTCTGTGGGGCTAGCTTGGAAGGAAGACATTTAAACAGCTTCTTTTATTTTATAGGGAGCAACTTTTCAGCGACGAAGATGTCTGTGGGGTATATGCGTATGTGTGTGTGTTGCCTGATTTTAATTTAAAGAAAGTTTATGAAATAGTGGAAGTCTCCCTGTTGATGAGACTCTCTGTCCCTGGGGAGCTCAGGTTGAGGTGGGTGGGGTCCAGGGTTCCACGGAGCGGGAGGACAGGGACATTCTATTCAGATGTCCTCCTGCCTTTCTGCCCAGTCCCTCTGACTTCGTGTCAACCCCTGACCTCATGATGCCTCCATCCTGTGTTGACTTTCACTGGCTAGTAACCTCCTGTGATATCATGGATTTTTTTTTCCAAAGGGATGATGAGGCGGAGTCTCTAAGCTAACCTTCGAGGCTCCTATGTTGAAATTTCAGAAGCCAAGAAGGGGCCTATCAGATAAGCAGTGAATCTGAAGGGAAGATGTGTCAACGGAAAGAGATGGCCTTAACTGAAGAATGACACTCATACATCTGACAGCTGGCCTCCCTCACCCCAGGACCAGAAGTGCGGGCCTCTTGCCCTGGCTTGCTGAACCCGAGACGGTCAGCGGCTGAATCAGGGCTCTTGGCTCCTTGGTGGAATCCGCACATGGAGGATCCCAGGAGCTTAGGCTGGGCCTGCGTCTTCCACACCCTCAGTGGCTGTTTCGCCAGGGTGAGGATCCTCTGAGCCCCCAGTGCCTGTGGGCTGCGGGCACCCCCTCCTGCCTCCAGCGGCTTCCGGTGGGGCCATCGGCCCGCAGCCCCGGAATGAGCGTGGCTGCATGTGACGTCTTTCTTCCTGTAGGAGCTGAGCACTTGCCACCCTGCTGTCTGTTTTTCCTTGCTAAGGTTCAGTTCTAATTATGTTGATTTTCTTCATCCCACCCCCTCCTGGAAGCTTATTAGGTTGAATATTTTTATTTATTATCATTTCGCCCAACTCCTGCCAGCATTTCCAATTACTCTCCCCGCTTCCTTGTAATTGTCTTTCTGTAATGGCTCTGAAACAATTGCGCTAAATGAGGTGTCTCCTGGAAGATGAGAGTCTCACTTCATTAAAGGCTAATGTATTCTCAGCTCCAGCTCTGTGGGGCTAGCTTGGAAGGAAGACATTTAAACAGCTTCTTTTATTTTATAGGGAGCAACTTTTCAGCGACGAAGATGTCTGTGGGGTATATGCGTATGTGTGTGTGTTGCCTGATTTTAATTTAAAGAAAGTTTATGAAATAGTGGAAGTCTCCCTGTTGATGAGACTCTCTGTCCCTGGGGAGCTCAGGTTGAGGTGGGTGGGGTCCAGGGTTCCACGGAGCGGGAGGACAGGGACATTCTATTCAGATGTCCTCCCTGCCTTTCTGCCCAGTCCCTCTGACTTCGTGTCAACCCCTGACCTCATGATGCCTCCATCCTGTGTTGACTTTCACTGGCTAGTAACCTCCTGTGATATCATGGATTTTTTTTTCCAGTTTATATATCCTCACTCATTCATTTGTTGTTTATTCATCTATTTGTTCATTTGTTATTCATTCAACACATATGTTTTTTTAAGATGGAGATGGACTCTTTCTAATTATTTATTTTGGGTTGTATTGGATCTTTGCTGTTGCATGCAGGCTGTCCCTAGATGTGGTATCCAGGCTTCTCTTTGCAGTGGCTTATTGCAGAACACCGGCTTTAGGCACTTGGGCTTCATCAGGTGTGGCCCTCAGGCTTAGTTGCTCTGTGGTATGGCGGATCCTCCCAGACCAAGGACCGAGCCTGTGTTCCCTGCATTGGCAGGTGGATTCTTATTCACTGTACCACCAGGGAAGTCCCAGCACATGTTTATGGCCTGCTATGTTCGGGCATCATTCAGGATGGGGATGTGACGTTTTGGAGCTTATTCAGTGAGGGAGCAGAGGTGGATGACAGGTGTAGGCGCTTCCAGTACTACGTCCTGTAATCAGGCAAGGGAGGACCGCCTGAAAGCATGCAGGAGGGCTCCTAGTGAAATCTGGTGGGATCAAAGGTGACTTCTCGAGGGCAGGGGGATCTTGGTTGACACTGGGAGGGTGGCTGGGCTGCCAAGTGACAAGGGCATGGATGGAAGTCCTTGAGACTGAGGGGACTTCTGTAGCTAGAAAGGGCCTGGTAGGCAGGTGAGATGCAAGGTTTTCTATCTGCCAGGAGCCCCGTGAGGGGCAGGAGATCATGGTGGGTCCTAAGACTTGGTTACTGAGAGATCAGGGCCCATAGAAGAATTTTAAGTTGAGGATTGATTTGGCCAGACCTGCCTTGGAAAGACTGCTCCTGGTTGAGTGTGCAGAGTGGATTGGAGGAAGGCAGAAAAAAAAAAAAAAAAAGAAGGGCTTCCCCTGGTAGTCCAGTGGGTAAGGACACCGCCTTGCACTGCAAGGGGCGCCGGTTCGAGCCCTGGCCTGGGAAGATCCCATGTGCCGCGGAGCGGCTGGACCAATGTGTCCAATCACCGAGCCGGAGCTCTGGAGCGCATGCGCCCAAAGCCCCACGCTCTGCAACGACAGATGCCACGCGATGGGAGGCCCACAGGAGCCAAAGAACAAAGATGGATAAAAATGGAGAAATGAAGGACCAATAGAACCGGCCCGCCCGCTCCCCTCCCTCCCCAACCTGACCCCCGCCCAAAATAAATAAATAAATCTTTAAAAAAAAAAAAAAGAAAAGACAAGGAGACCTTTGAAGAAGTTGCTGCAGATGATGATGGTGCCCTGCCTGGAGGAAGCAGCAGAGGAGAATGAGGGGTGTTATATACGTTTGTGAGGTGTTACAGGTGGAGAAATGACAGGCTCTGAGTAGGGCTGGCCCTCAGGCTTAGTTGCTCTGTGGTATGGCGGATCCTCCCAGACCAAGGACCGAGCCTGTGTTCCCTGCATTGGCAGGTGGATTCTTATTCACTGTACCACCAGGGAAGTCCCAGCACATGTTTATGGCCTGCTATGTTCGGGCATCATTCAGGATGGGGATGTGACGTTTTGGAGCTTATTCAGTGAGGGAGCAGAGGTGGATGACAGGTGTAGGCGCTTCCAGTACTACGTCCTGTAATCAGGCAAGGGAGGACCGCCTGAAAGCATGCAGGAGGGCTCCTAGTGAAATCTGGTGGGATCAAAGGTGACTTCTCGAGGGCAGGGGGATCTTGGTTGACACTGGGAGGGTGGCTGGGCTGCCAAGTGACAAGGGCATGGATGGAAGTCCTTGAGACTGAGGGGACTTCTGTAGCTAGAAAGGGCCTGGTAGGCAGGTGAGATGCAAGGTTTTCTATCTGCCAGGAGCCCCGTGAGGGGCAGGAGATCATGGTGGGTCCTAAGACTTGGTTACTGAGAGATCAGGGCCCATAGAAGAATTTTAAGTTGAGGATTGATTTGGCCAGACCTGCCTTGGAAAGACTGCTCCTGGTTGAGTGTGCAGAGTGGATTGGAGGAAGGCAGAAAAAAAAAAAAAAAAGAAGGGCTTCCCCTGGTAGTCCAGTGGGTAAGGACACCGCCTTGCACTGCAAGGGGCGCCGGTTCGAGCCCTGGCCTGGGAAGATCCCATGTGCCGCGGAGCGGCTGGACCAATGTGTCCAATCACCGAGCCGGAGCTCTGGAGCGCATGCGCCCAAAGCCGGCGCTCTGCAACGACAGATGCCACGCGATGGGAGGCCCACAGGAGCCAAAGAACAAAGATGGATAAAAATGGAGAAATGAAGGACCAATAGAACCGGCCCGCCCGCTCCCCTCCCTCCCCAACCTGACCCCCGCCCAAAATAAATAAATAAATCTTTAAAAAAAAAAAAAAGAAAAGACAAGGAGACCTTTGAAGAAGTTGCTGCAGATGATGATGGTGCCCTGCCTGGAGGAAGCAGCAGAGGAGAATGAGGGGTGTTATATACGTTTGTGAGGTGTTACAGGTGGAGAAATGACAGGCTCTGAGTAGGGCTGGTGGAGAGGGAGCGGGGGTGTTGAGAATGAGGTCTGCTTTTTGGCTTGGGCAGTTGGGTGAATGTACGTGGTGGGGTACTCATTACAAGACAAGGACCATGAGAGATCCATGCAACTCCATGGGATGTGGGACTGCCAGGCTCAAATCCCAACAGAGGTGAGACCCTGTCCTCAGTGACTGCTATTGGAGCCCCAGTGCCTTGCCAGCAGGCCCCATGGGTTGTACACGGGTGTCAGCTCATTCCATTAAGGGGCTACACACAGCTGTGTTACGGAGTTCTGTGCTTTGAGCTGAGCAGGTCCCCTCTCGACTCGGACCTCTGACCCAGGCAACACAGCCTGTACCAAGGCCTTCGAGCATTGTCCAGGCCATCTCCCATGGTAAAGGGTTGTCTTTTTATTTCTTCTTTTTTTTTTTGACTGTGACACCAAGCATGTAGAATGTTAGTTCCCTGCCCGGGGATCAAACCTGTGATCCCCGCATTGGCAGCATGGGGTCTTAACCACTGGACCACCAGGAAAGTTCCCAGAGATGTCTCTTCTACAGGGTTTTTTATTTCATAGTTAAGAAGGAGTAGGAAGTCACTTCCTGTTATGTTTGGGTGAGAAGCAAAGAATATAAGCTTATACCAGGGGGTTGAATCGAATTCATCCAGAAGTGTTTTTAGCCTCTGAGGCACGTCTTTTAGGATCCTGGAAGCTTGTGAGCACAACAGCGGTGGCGACGGTGACAGAAGGAACGGTGATGATCTCTCTGTTTACCGAGGCTGCTGTGTCCACACTTTCTGTTAAGCGTTGCCCGAACTGTCCCATTTAGTTCTTGCAATAATCCCATCGTGCTGGTATTGTTATCAGCACAAAGTGGTAAACGCAGCAGACCCTAGGACTCCCAGCCTGTGGTTTCCTCCTCAGGGTCAAGGAAGGAAGGTGTAGTTCATGCCAGAGCCAGTTTAGGGGCAGCTTGAGGGCCAGGAGAAGTGACTTAGTCCATGGTCCACTTGCTGGTTTTCTCTACTCTTCATGCCCTTTGTTATGACTTATTTTTCCAGCTTACGTATCCTAACTCACTCACTCATTCATTCATGCGTGCCCTTCAAGGCCTTGTGTGCATGCCGCTGATTCCCGAACACATCTAGAACTCGCCCCCGCCCTGGTTCCCAGAATATACATAACATCTCTCGGTTATAGTTGCTGATCTGTACTGAGTTCTCTGCACGTCTGTCACCTCAGCTCTACTTTGGATTTTCCTGGGAGGGGATCGTGGCTCATTCCCCTTTATATCCTTGGTACCCAGCACCAGGCCTGGTGCACAAATGTTCTATGAATAAATAAACGCGATTCGTGATGCCAGGATGCTCAGGAGTGGCCCAGGAGGTCAGCGGACAGGAGCGCCTCGCCCCCCGTCCATGACAGAAGGAGCAAACACGCTGCCCACATACACTCTAGGCTGGACTCAGCTCCCCGGGGAAACTGCCCCAGTGGTAAGGGGCAGCTGTCAGGAACAGAATTCTCTCTGTGCTCTGGGAGAACGTGGGGGTTGAGGCAAGTGCTCCTCCAGGGAGAGGACTGAACGAGGCAGCGTGGAACTGGATGTTTATTCTGATGAGGCGCTTATGTAACACCAGGCTTCCTCGGGCTCCCGGGGACGGGAGAGAGTGCACGCCGAGGAAACAGAGACAGCCGCTTGCACTGTTAGACTCCCTAAGGGAAGAGGCTCGCACACCTGACATCTTCCAAAAAAATGTAGTGCCCGGCCAATTGTCAGGTGGCTTTTTTGTTTGTTTGTTACAAAGAATAAAATGTGTCTAAATACTCAAGTGCAAAAAATCATCGATAATTTTTCATCTCCTCAAATCTTGCTCTGATCGCCATTCCTCCAGGCCATGATGGGGTGCTGGGAAATGCTGTCCTCAGGAGAATCGGGCCCTCCCTTCAGTAGCTCCCACTGCAGTCTCCAGCTGTGTGGGCTCTAGTCACAGTTGGAGGGCAGCCGGGGGAGGAGGAGGAGGAAGGCTCTGAGACCCAGAGTTCCAGGTCACTGCATCGCTGTGTGACCTGGGGAAAATGGCATAGCCTTTCTGAGCCTCAGTTTCTGTATCTGTTGATTAAGAGAACCAGCAGCTCGGCCCTAACTCTCAGGCTCATTATGAGTCTCTGTGCCCCATGGCAACAGATAGTTGCCATGGATAGTACAGAACCCTCTGCTCATTCTCCCTGCAGCTCCAAAGCTGAGTCAGGCCTCCCTGCCTCAGCCTCCATAGGAGATGAAGATCCAGACAAGTTCTAAGTCTGAAACCTCCTGGGGTTCTTGGAAACCATAGGCCAGGCCTCCTAGGCCCTAGGAAAATGGCAAACTGAGCTTTGTCTTGCAGAACAGTGGGTAAGAAGTCTGCAGATCCTAGAACGGAGCTAGACAGAGCATCAGTCTGTTCATTTGGGCTTACCTGGTGGCTCTGGTGGCAAACAGTCTGCCTGCCACGCAGGTAGATCGAACCCAGGTGTGACCTCTGAGTCGAGAAGATCTCCTGGAGAAGGAAATGACGACCACTTCGGTATTCTCGCCTGGAGAATCCTATGGACACAGGGTCTGGTGGACTGCAGTCCAAGGGGTTGCAGACTCGGTCTGTTCATTTAGCAAAGGTTTACTGAGGACCTACCATGTGCAGGCATTGTGCCCGTCCCTGTCACAGCCCATCCTTCCAGAATTCGTGGTCTAGCAGGTATTCCCGATTAGTGCCCGATCTTCTCCATCCCGTAGATGAGAAAGGACAGACGGCGGGACGCGAAGTGATATCACAGAGTCACATAGCCAGTCAGCGGGCCTGGCAGGATCAAAAGCCCGCCTTGTGAAGCTGCGATGAGCTGACGGCTGCTGAGGGCTCAGAGCCATGCCAGGCCCCCGCCCAGTGAGTTCGCTGTACCTGAGCTGGCTGGGACTCCAGCCTCCAGGAGGGGACCTTTGTCCCACACGACAGCTTGTGGCCCGGAGCTCCAGCCTCACTCGTGTCTCCAGTCCAGGTGTTGGAGGTGAGACTGGGGCACCTCTGAGGTGACACTGACAAAGGGCGGACAAGGAGGACAGTCGGGCTGGAGCTCGGGCTCTTGGCATTTCTTATTCCGTTCAACCAAGGCTTATGGAGAGCTCGCCCCACGCCAGGCAGGGGGCTGAACAAGCCCACAAGCCGCACGTCCTCGACAGGTGGGGAAGGGTGGGTTTCAGTCGGGAAAGGGGTTGAACCCTAAGTAAACCAGGTATTTGCCAAATGAGATGTGCTGTGAGAGTTCTGTGCAGTGTGATTTGTGTCGTTGTTCCGTGGCTCAGTTGTGTCTGACTCCCTGGGGTCCCGTGGACGGCAGCCGCCAGGCCTCCCTGTCCCTCGCCAGCTCCTGGAGCTTGCCCAAGTTCCTGCCCATTCCGTGGGTGATGCCGTCCAACCATCTCATCGCCTGCCACCGCCTTGTCTTGCCTTTAGGAGGCACGGCGCTCCCGCTCAGTGTGATTTAGTAGAGCTTGGTGGGTTAGGGGGCAGTGAAGGTGGGGGTGTGGGGCAGGGGCTTGGGGTAGGTTTTATTCACTTCTGGAAAATGCTCTGCCAAACGTGGCCGGGGGATTTCTGAGAGCTTCTTCTCAGCTGTATGCCCTCGCCTCCAAAGCTCAGCCTCCCAAATGATATAGTAATACGGAGGTTGTCTCCTTCTCGCCCAGGCTCCAGCCACAGCAGGAAGTAGTGAGTCCAGCGTTAAGGCCACTCAGGTTTCACTACTATCTCCTTGGGGCTCTCAGGGACCTCCCTCCATTACAACTTAGAATCAGGAGTCAAGGAAGCATAGAAAGACCAGCACGACTTCTCTGATGCTCCCTGGGTCTAACTTTTATCATCTGAAACAGGGGCACTTAACTTGCCCAGGAAGATGAAGATGATCCTCCAGGGAGGATTCCCAGAGGAGAGGAGGGACAGCCCCAGTCCTGAGGAAGCCCAGGGAACATGCTGTTCCAGGGCAGTGGCGGCTGCCGAGGAGCTGTCACAATGCCCCGCATTCCTCGTTCTCCCCAGCCTGTCTGAGCAATCGGTGCACCACTGTGTATTGTTTATCTTGTTCAGAAATCAAAGACTTCCTTTGGACTTGTGTGAATCTGCCTCTGTTCATCAGGTGAGCCCTTGAGTGGATGCCAAGGTCCGGGATCACCAACAGCTGGGGTCCCCCATGTCCTCCCATAATTAGGGATCAACGGGACTGAGTCTTGCTCCATTCTGGCGCTTCAGGACCCGACTGACCAAGGTCAGGAGCCGTCTCAGGGGACTGGACCAGCACAGGGAGGAAGGCCAAGGTCTGAGCACACCTGACCGTGGAGATTTCATTGTCCGCAATTCCTGTTGTTGTCCAGTCACTCTGTTGTGTCTCTTTGTGACCCCGTGGACGGCATCACACCAGGCTTCCCCGTCCTTCAGCCTTTCCCAGAGTTTCCTCAAGCTCATGTCCCTGGAGTCCATGCTGCCATCCAGCCGTCTCCCCCTCTGCCGCCCCCTTCGCCCCCTGCCCTCCATCTTTCCCAGCATCTGGGTCTTCTCCAATGAGTCAGTTCTTCTCATCAGGTGGCCAAAGTACTGGAGCTTCAGCTTCAGCCTCAGTCCATCCAATGAATATTCAGGGTTGCTTTCCTTTAGGACGGACTGGTTTGATCTCCTTGCTGCCCACGGGGCTCTCCAGAGTCTTCTGGTTTCTCCTATTCCTTGTGTGTGCTTGGGACCAAGGAGGCCATCCTTGCCTATCCTCTCTCCAGGCAGGGCTGCATGTAGCCAACCTACCAAACGGGTTCCTAAGAACCCGTGCGTGTGTTAGTCGTTCTTTGTGACCACTCTCGGCCTATAGCCTGCCAGGCTCCTCTCTCCATGGAATTTTCCAGGCAGGAATACTGGAGTGGGTAGCCATTCCCTTCTCCAGGGAATTTTCCCGGCTCAGGGATTGAACCTGGATTTTCTACACCGTAGGCAGATTCCTTACCATCTGAGCCACCAGGGAAACCAACTGTATCCATTCACAAAGAATCAAGAGAGGCTCTGCAGAAGAAGGAAGTAGATTCATGGAAGTCCAGTGAGTCTGTCTTCTCCATCAGAAGTATCCACATTCGACTCAGAGTCAAGTGCCTTCCTTCCTTAGGGTCTCGTCCCCACTGCCTCGCAGCCTGGCTGAGCATCTCAGGTGCTAACCCGGTAGCAGCGGTGACCTTCTTGATCAGATAATACTCTCTGTGTTTGTATTTGGGGCAGGGGAAGAGGGGCAACCCAGATTTCATCCAGAAAGTCCCTGGGTGCTCACTAAGCCAGTCCTGAGCTGACAGGCCCCGGACTCGCCCAGGCAGCCTCTCCACCTCGCTCTCGGGGCTAGTGGTCAGCCTCCCCGCCCCTCCTGGTGTCCTGATCCTTGGGCCCCAGTCCTTAGAGCTTCTTTTTGTCCAGCAGACCCCTGATTTGGCAGCCCACCCCTCCCTCGAGAGATGCTTTCTTCCCAGATCGTGGGCAATTCCTGGTTCTCTGACCGGAAAAAGCCCTGTTGCTCTTCCCCGCCCGGCTGCTGAGGTGGGTGCAGGTTTCTTAGTAATGATCTGCCTCCAGGAGCCGGGAGACAGAGGCGCTGCTGCGGTTGCCTCCACTGCTGCCAACATCAAAGCTTTCCGTGTGGCTTTGGTAGAATGTTAAGAATTGCAAGATAATTAAGTTGCATTTCTGTGCATTGTTTACTGTTGCTCTCAACCAATCGCTATTCCAGAGGGGCTAATCTGTGCAGGGCTTTTCTTTTTTTTTTCCTTTGCAATGCCTGTTTGTACCACATTCTTCATTATGCTTCAGTTACAATTTTAATTTTACTATTATTAAATCTTCCCCAAAGCTGTATTATTCTGCTCCTCTGAGCCGGAATTCCTGATGTGGGGACTGTTTGCATCTGGGCCTGTTCACAAATGATTGTTCTTGTTTACAAAAGAACATACATTAAAACTCAGCACTGGAGGAATCCTGGCTTCCTTCTCCCCTCCCTGGTCCAGGCTCACCTGGTTGTTGGAGGCGAGGGAGAGGAGACAGCAGAAGGGATCTGGCAATTTTTAAGATTCTTCTGTTGAAAGAGCATCTTCGTGGCCCCTAAAGGGCAAAGAAGAAGGTAGAAAGTTGAGCATGGATGTGGGGATGGGGTGGCCAGTGGGCTTCACTTTTTCAAAAATATTTATTTTTTTATTTGGCTGTGTGGAGTCTTCGTTGCTTCGTTCAGAATCTTTGGTCACAAGCGTTCAACTCTAGTTGTGCATTGCGGGATCAGTGATGGCAGCATGTGAACTTAGTTGCTCTGCAGTATGTGGGATCTTAGTTCTCCATTCAGGAGTCAAATCGGCACCTCTGCCTTGAAAGATGGATTCTTAACCACTGGACTACCAGGCAAGTCCTGAGGCTTCGTTTTCGTTTTTGAAGTTTGGCCTCTTTTATTGCTTTATTTATTATTTATTTATTTTCGTCCATGTTTATCCTTTGGCCTGTGTGGGCCTCCCATTGCAGTGGCCTCTCTTGTTGCAGAGCAGCGGCCCTGGGCACATGCACTTTAGAACGCTGGCTCGTAGTTGGACACGCCAATCCAGCCGCTCCATGGCATGTGAGATCTTCCCAGGCCTGGGATCGAACCAGTGCCCCTTCCAGTGCTAGGTGGACTCTTTACCCATTGGACCACCAGGGAAGCCCTCAGGCTTCACTTTTTTATAAGTTGCAAGATACCAGGAGTTAGGAGCTGTGTATTTGCTTCAGCAAGTGAGTGTAGCTTAGGAGTTAGGACTATGGGCACTAGAAACAGATCTGGGTTAGAAACCCAACTTCTTTACTTCCTTAGGTCTGTGACATTGGGCTTTTGAGTAACAGGGCTCAGTCTCAGTTTCTGCTTGAAAAACCAGGAAAGAACTGATGAGGATCTAATACTGCACCACGGGTAAGGATGAGACGGAAAGGGCTTAGAAAGGGGCTTTTCTCCAAAGCTGTATTATTCTGCTCCTCTGAGCCGGAATTCCTGATGTGGGGACTGTTTGCATCTGGGCCTGTTCACAAATGATTGTTCTTGTTTACAAAAGAACATACATTAAAACTCAGCACTGGAGGAATCCTGGCTTCCTTCTCCCCTCCCTGGTCCAGGCTCACCTGGTTGTTGGAGGCGAGGGAGAGGAGACAGCAGAAGGGATCTGGCAATTTTTAAGATTCTTCTGTTGAAAGAGCATCTTCGTGGCCCCTAAAGGGCAAAGAAGAAGGTAGAAAGTTGAGCATGGATGTGGGGATGGGGTGGCCAGTGGGCTTCACTTTTTCAAAAATATTTATTTTTTTATTTGGCTGTGTGGAGTCTTCGTTGCTTCGTTCAGAATCTTTGGTCACAAGCGTTCAACTCTAGTTGTGCATTGCGGGATCAGTGATGGCAGCATGTGAACTTAGTTGCTCTGCAGTATGTGGGATCTTAGTTCTCCATTCAGGAGTCAAATCGGCACCTCTGCCTTGAAAGATGGATTCTTAACCACTGGACTACCAGGCAAGTCCTGAGGCTTCGTTTTCGTTTTTGAAGTTTGGCCTCTTTTATTGCTTTATTTATTATTTATTTATTTTCGTCCATGTTTATCCTTTGGCCTGTGTGGGCCTCCCATTGCAGTGGCCTCTCTTGTTGCAGAGCAGCGGCCCTGGGCACATGCACTTTAGAACGCTGGCTCGTAGTTGGACACGCCAATCCAGCCGCTCCATGGCATGTGAGATCTTCCCAGGCCTGGGATCGAACCAGTGCCCCTTCCAGTGCTAGGTGGACTCTTTACCCATTGGACCACCAGGGAAGCCCTCAGGCTTCACTTTTTTATAAGTTGCAAGATACCAGGAGTTAGGAGCTGTGTATTTGCTTCAGCAAGTGAGTGTAGCTTAGGAGTTAGGACTATGGGCACTAGAAACAGATCTGGGTTAGAAACCCAACTTCTTTACTTCCTTAGGTCTGTGACATTGGGCTTTTGAGTAACAGGGCTCAGTCTCAGTTTCTGCTTGAAAAACCAGGAAAGAACTGATGAGGATCTAATACTGCACCACGGGTAAGGATGAGACGGATAAGGCCTTAGAAAGGGGCCCACCAGATGGGGAGGACCTAGCGAGGCGCAGGTAGAGTTACATTATCTTCCTCATCGTCATCCTCTCGTTCTGTCTCCTGTCTGTTTTGTTTTCTCCATCGCCTGTCCCAAAGGTTTCCCACTTGACCTTCCCTGAGAAAACCTGCCTCTGCTCTCTGTGGTCACTAAGCCAGTGGAGTGGGTCACTAGTGTGGTCACTAAGCCAATGACAGGGGGCTGGTAGGAAGGACTTACCTGCCATCCCAAGAAGGAAACAGGGCAGATTCAAGGGAGCCTGAGCTTGCAGAGGGAAGAGGGCTCTGGGCCTGCTGCAGATGGCCTGCCCTGGGGTTTTGAGAGCCTAGAACCAGCTGCTCGTGCCTTCTGCTTGAGCCGGGTCGCTGGACCCGGCAGAAGTAACACAGCTCGTGTTCCTGGGTCTCCTCCCTGCACCCACCCCAGAGTCCCTGTCTTCTCAGCCTCCTCCTGGGGTCCCCTCAGCTTACTTCTTCCCTGTCACCCCGTCCTCCGTACCGCCACCCACACTAAAACCATAACTTTTTTTCCCCCTTTCCCATTATCTCTAACCCATATACTCTGGGAAGTTTAATTTGTTCTCGGTAGTAATCACCATTAACTAGAAATTGTCTTTCTCTGTGTAAACACGTCATTAGTGAAGCTGGTTTTCTGCAGGGTCCAGATTTCATTTTTATTAAAATGAAACACTTTCAGGCGCCTCACTGTGTCCAAGGAGAGAGAGTATAATTTTAACCCATTGGGTTGGCCACAGATAATTGGGCTGGCATTTGATTGGACGATTAGGGAAATATCTTCTTTGCATGCAGTATAATTTGCATTTTTTTCCCACTTATATGAAGCTAAGTCATGCTTTCGTACACAGGCAGTTTTAATGAGCATTATAAATCCTAATGAATATATTTTCATGTTCATTTTATTGGCTTGTTTTTATTACTAGAGGTCTGAAAAACAGGGCCAGTGAGGGAGCCGCAGAGGAAATGGCAGGGAGAGAGGCAGCCTTCCGCCCCTCCCCTGGCCTCTCCAGCCTGCCCGGGAGGGCGGAGGGGGCTCCGCGGATGTGGGAGGGCTGGGCGGGAGGGAGTCAGCCAGGTCGCCTTTAACCCAAACCAGAAGCTGCTCGGGACCCAAGGGGACCCACGGAGCAGGCGTGTTGCCCTGGGGTGCTCGGGCTCCAGCTGCAGCCCGGCCCCCTCTGCAGCCTCAGTTGCCGGAATAGCAACTGAGCCGTGAGAACGATCTGGAGCCAAAGGGGCACAGGCTACTTCTGCACAGGGCCTGGCACGTGCTAGGAGCCCCACGCAGGCTGATCAGATGGAATTGGATTGGGTTCTGATTCACACAGGGCTTTGTTACTCTTGTCCGGTTGCTCAGTCACGTCCGACTCTTTGTGACCCCTTGGGCCTCAGCACACCAGGCCGCCCTGTCCTGCGTCACCCCCAGAGCTTGCGCGAGCCCATGTCCATTGAGTTGGTCGTACTGTCCAACCCTCTCAGCCTCTGTGGCCCTCTTCGTTTGCCTTCCAGCTTTCCCAGCACAGAATCAGAGCACTGGCTTTAAACCCAGCCCTGAAAGGCACTTAGCAAATGTACAGGGCATCCTTTTCTCCTGGATGCTTCAGAAGCTTCCTCAGTGTCTTCGGGTCTCAGCACGTTGTTATGCATATCAGTCGCAGGCCTTAGAGTTCTGCTTCTCTCTCCATTCATTCATTAATTCAGCAAACATCTGGGGGCGCCAACTGTGTTCTAGGCGCTGAGCCAGGACACGGGCAGCGTCGTCCCCCGGATCTCCCCCAGCTCCAGCATTGAAACAAATTCTGTAATAAGTCACCAAGAAAGAATAAATAAATGAAGTGGCCTTTCCAGCTTGGGCTTCTGGTTCTAGATCACTCCGTGTGCACCCAGGGTTTGGTCTCTCTCCCTCGGGGACCCCGAGTGCGCCTCTGTGCCTGGGCCGTCCTGTGGCGGTGCCTCTGCTTATCTGCACAGGCAAGGCCTTGCGGCCCGGCTCCCGCTCGTCCAGCCTGGCCTCTTGGATTCTCCTGCTCACATGCTTCGCTCCAGCTGAAGGGCACCCTGGCATCTCCTCCTCGCCGGCCCCTGGCCCACCTTGCCTTGCGGACTCACGCCTGGCTCTAGGCCTCACTGGGAGGAGCCCGGCTGGGGCCAGCCTGGCCTCCTGGGCCGTCTTCCTGCTGACCTTCTGCTCCTCACCACATGCCCTGCTCTCTGCTGACCGGCCCGCCTTGCTCCCGTCTCCCACCTGCGCTTCTCCCCTAGTTACTGTTTTTTTAACTGTAATTTTGCTTTTTTATTTATTTTCAGCCGTACGGGGCTTTGTTGCATGTGTGCTCAGTCACTCAGTTGTTGTCACCTCTCCGTGACCCCGTGGACTTTAGCCCTCCAGGCTTCTCGGTCCAAGGAATTTTTTAGGCAAGAATACTGGAGTAGGTTGCCATTTCCTTCTCCAAATTTTTTTTTTTTTAATCAGAAAGATATTTGCAGCTCCTAAGGGTTGTGAGTTTTGAGAAAGTTTTAGAAGCGAGTTTAACTTGAAACTAGTTCATTTCCCTTTAAGATGGCAGCTCGGAGGCGAGGGGGACCCTCCTGGGAGGCTGAGCGTGACCACAGGGTGGGCAGTACCCTCCACCGGAACCCCTGCCCACACCCACGGATGCCGCAGACCACACCTTGCAGCCTTTATGCTTCCTGTGCAAGAGCTGCTTACTGACCCGCCTCCCTGTGCACGTTGTTATGCATATCAGTCGCAGGCCTTAGAGTTCTGCTTCTCTCCATTCATTCATTAATTCAGCAAACATCTGGGGGCGCCAACTGTGTTCTAGGCGCTGAGCCAGGACACGGGCAGCGTCGTCCCCCGGATCTCCCCCAGCTCCAGCATTGAAACAAATTCTGTAATAAGTCACCAAGAAAGAATAAATAAATGAAGTGGCCTTTCCAGCTTGGGCTTCTGGTTCTAGATCACTCCGTGTGCACCCAGGGTTTGGTCTCTCTCCCTCGGGGACCCCGAGTGCGCCTCTGTGCCTGGGCCGTCCTGTGGCGGTGCCTCTGCTTATCTGCACAGGCAAGGCCTTGCGGCCCGGCTCCCGCTCGTCCAGCCTGGCCTCTTGGATTCTCCTGCTCACATGCTTCGCTCCAGCTGAAGGGCACCCTGGCATCTCCTCCTCGCCAGCCCCTGGCCCACCTTGCCTTGCGGACTCACGCCTGGCTCTAGGCCTCACTGGGAGGAGCCCGGCTGGGGCCAGCCTGGCCTCCTGGGCCGTCTTCCTGCTGACCTTCTGCTCCTCACCACATGCCCTGCTCTCTGCTGACCGGCCCGCCTTGCTCCCGTCTCCCACCTGCGCTTCTCCCCTAGTTACTGTTTTTTTAACTGTAATTTTGCTTTTTTATTTATTTTCAGCCGTACGGGGCTTTGTTGCATGTGTGCTCAGTCACTCAGTTGTTGTCACCTCTCCGTGACCCCATGGACTTTAGCCCTCCAGGCTTCTCGGTCCAAAGAATTTTTTAGGCAAGAATACTGGAGTAGGTTGCCATTTCCTTCTCCAATTTTTTTTTTTTTTAATCAGAAAGATATTTGCAGCTCCTAAGGGTTGTGAGTTTTGAGAAAGTTTTAGAAGCGAGTTTAACTTGAAACTAGTTCATTTCCCTTTAAGATGGCAGCTCGGAGGCGAGGGGGACCCTCCTGGGAGGCTGAGCGTGACCACAGGGTGGGCAGTACCCTCCACCGGAACCCCTGCCCACACCCACGGATGCCGCAGACCACACCTTGCAGCCTTTATGCTTCCCGCTGTGCAAGAGCTGCTTACTGACCCGCTCCCCTGTGCTAGATTCTGTGAGAGACAGAGCACTTTCAGAGAGGCGCTCTGGTCCTGAAAGTGGCCTGGCCCACGTGGGAAGGACACAAAAGATGTGGTTGAATCCCCGCTCTGCTGCATTTCAGCCCCTCACTTCCCCGAGCCTCTTCGCCCTCATCTGTAACATAATCCCACCCACCTCACAGGAGGTCATAGAGATGGGACCATGGTGGTGGAGACTGTCAGTGGTGGCCATTATTCAGAGTGGAATATGACCAAGTCCTAAAGTGAGTCAGCCCATGGGCCCTGGGTCCTGGTGCACATCTTACCTTACGAGGACTGCTGAGAAGGTGAAGCCATGGCCACTGTCGGGTTGGGATGTTGCTGCTTCCTAGAGGCAGAGGCTTCTGTCTGTGTCCAGCTCTGGCCGGAGCGGCATTGCTGGAGGGCTGGGAGGATCTGGCTCCGCCCCGCCCGCCCCCCACTACTCTGAGCAAAGACTCACTGGTGCTGAGTGAGTGTCTGTACTCGGACCCTCCTTCGGGCGGCTCTTCTCCCGAGAGCAGGGCCCCGGCGCCCGTGGCATCAGGACGCAGGCTGCTGCTGAGCGCTGATCTGTCTACTTCCTGTGTCAGGTCCATCTCGTCTGCCATTGTGATTGCAAATTTCTTCTGGACGGGGGTCCTTGTCTGAGATTTCTTCCACCTGCCCCCGTCGCCACCCACCCCCGCAGCCGCAGGTGCAGAGTCACCATTCAGTAAACTCGTGGCTGACCTCGCTGGCCAGGGGCGCGCGCCAGTGCCTCCTCCCCCGCAGCGTCAAGGCCGTGGGCTCCTGGCGAGGCAGCTGGTCTTGCTCTGGAGGCGGAGGGCTGGCCCAAGGAGCATGGCACCGGCTCTGAGGCTGTGCTTGTCGGAGCTGCAAACAGAGGAAGTCTTTCCTCACCTGGGAGAGTGGCGTCTTCAAGGTGGTCTGTGCAAAAGCAAGCGGCGGCCCCAGGGCTGAATCTTCCTGAGGGAGCTCAGAAGGGAGGGAGGCGGCACAGAGCGGCCTCTCGTCATCTGTCAGCCACAGTGGCAGGGTGCCCGGAGGGGAGGATTGCTGGGAGAGGTGAATTGATAAGCTCTGGAGGAGAGGCAGGGGCTGCCCGGTTCAGAGGAAGGGCCGCGGTGGCGAGTGGGCCCGAGGGACCTCGAGGCTGGGGATGGGGTCAGAGCAAGCGGGCTGAGGGCCAGTGACGGGGGATGAGAGGAACCTGTGTTCTGGCTGCACACGGGGCGAGGAGGGGGCGCCCCAGAGAGCCATCTCCCCTCTCGGGCAGAGGGTGTTTGTTTAGCGTCCAGCCTGAGTCTCGGTTGGACCCCTGGGGTCTCGCGGCATGGTGGGATGGCGGGAGGTGCCGCCCTGAGACCAGGCTTTATGCCTTCCACTGCTGCCCCCGGCCTGCCCTCAAAGGCTGCATCCTTGAGGAGGCGGTCAGAGTGAGCCAGGACCGAGGGCTTCCTCTGGGCACCCGGGCGCCCCTCTCTTCTCTCCCCCTCTGATTCTCTCTGCCCCTCCGGCCCCAGCTCCCCTCTCCCGCTGCGCCCCGGCCGGCTCCTCCTCCGTGGGCCCCTCGGTCTGTCCCTCTGGTCAGTGCTGGTGCTCCTCTTGGTCGGCAGTGTCCACGCACCGCCCGCCTTGCGTCCGGGAGTGATGCCGGGGGAACGGTCCGCGGAGCTGACTGCACGCCCGGCTGTGCTGGGAGGGCCAGAAGCGAAGATCCGCCGTGCCTAGGGCCACCCCCCTTGTCTGTGGGCCTCAGTTTCCCCAGAAGGGCAGTGGAAGGGGGGGGCACTGCTGCTCAAGAATGCTCCCTGGCGTGGGCTCACCTCCCCGCGCCCCCACCTGCTTGGGCCGAGGAAGCGGGGCTGTGTGAGGGCTGGACTGGGGGGAGCACACGGAGGAGGTCTGCGGCCGGACTCGTTTAGGCAAACAGCAGGGCCTGCTGCGGAGGCTCCAGCCCCCACGTACGCGGCAACAGCTGCAGTCCAGCTGCTGGCATCCCTGCTGGGGGAGCGTGCTAAACCTCTCCGGGGTCAGCACTGTGGTATGTCGGTTTCCATAGCAACCAGCCAACGGGCCACTTTCTCAGAACAATTCCCCTACTCAGCCGGGTTCTGGACTGAGCTCAGCCCAAGGGCATGTGGCTGAGGAGAAAGCAGGAGGGGGAGCGGCTGCCGGAGGGCCAGACGGGCCCACGGAGAGCGGCTATCTCCAGGCCTGTCTGAGCAGAAGGGCGGGCCCCAGAAGGCCGGGCCGGGCCGGCAGACTCTCTTCTGGGCCTGGCTGTCCCTTGCCCTGCTCTGGGCAGCCCTCCCACGCCCGCGCAGCCACAGACCGCCCAGCTCGGCCTAGTTGGAAGTATCAGGTCTTTGTCTGGACCCCAGCTGCCTTGGCTGGGCTCAGAACTAAAAATTCCGGAATGGTGTAGGATGGGTGGCGGGGCTGGCCTCTGTCCTTACCCCTTCCATCCCTGGGGCCCGGGCCCATGGTGGGATGGCGGGAGGTGCCGCCCTGAGACCAGGCTTTATGCCTTCCACTGCTGCCCCCGGCCTGCCCTCAAAGGCTGCATCCTTGAGGAGGCGGTCAGAGTGAGCCAGGACCGAGGGCTTCCTCTGGGCACCCGGGCGCCCCTCTCTTCTCTCCCCCTCTGATTCTCTCTGCCCCTCCGGCCCCAGCTCCCCTCTCCCGCTGCGCCCCGGCCGGCTCCTCCTCCGTGGGCCCCTCGGTCTGTCCCTCTGGTCAGTGCTGGTGCTCCTCTTGGTCGGCAGTGTCCACGCGCCGCCCGCCTTGCGTCCGGGAGCGATGCCGGGGGAACGGTCCGCGGAGCTGACTGCACGCCCGGCTGTGCTGGGAGGGCCAGAAGCGAAGATCCGCCGTGCCTAGGGCCACCCCCCTTGTCTGTGGGCCTCAGTTTCCCCCAAAAGGGAAGGGGAGGGTGGGGCACTGCTGCTCAAGAATGCTCCCTGGCGTGGGCTCACCTCCCCGCGCCCCCACCTGCTTGGGCCGAGGAAGCGGGGCTGTGTGAGGGCTGGGCTGGGGGGAGCACACGGAGGAGGTCTGCGGCCGGACTCGTTTAGGCAAACAGCAGGGCCTGCTGCGGAGGCTCCAGCCCCCACGTACGCGGCAACAGCTGCAGTCCAGCTGCTGGCATCCCTGCTGGGGGAGCGTGCTAAACCTCTCCGGGGTCAGCACTGTGGTATGTCGGTTTCCATAGCAACCAGCCAATGGGCCACTTTCTCAGAACAATTCCCCTACTCAGCCGGGTTCTGGACTGAGCTCAGCCCAAGGGCATGTGGCTGAGGAGAAAGCAGGAGGGGGAGCGGCTGCCGGAGGGCCAGACGGGCCCACGGAGAGCGGCTATCTCCAGGCCTGTCTGAGCAGAAGGGCGGGCCCCAGAAGGCCGGGCCGGGCCGGCAGACTCTCTTCTGGGCCTGGCTGTCCCTTGCCCTGCTCTGGGCAGCCCTCCCACGCCCGCGCAGCCACAGACCGCCCAGCTCGGCCTAGTTGGAAGTATCAGGTCTTTGTCTGGACCCCAGCTGCCTTGGCTGGGCTCAGAACTGGGAAGAGAAAGTTCCGGAATGGTGTAGGATGGGTGGGGGACGGGGCTTGCTGGCCTCTGTCCTTACCCCTTCCATCCCGGACTGTCAGAATTCCACTCACCCCGCCCTCAGTGACCTCAGGGAAAGACCCCCCCTCCGTCAGTCTGTCCTCTCCACATTTTCAGGGGATGGGGAAAGCCACCTGTCTCAAGCCCCTTTGGAATAGATGCCCTTAACCTGAGTAGGTTGGGGTTGTGCCTGACCCTTTGGGAAAGGGAGACCCATTAGAGGAGTGCAGACAGATTGGGAGCGCCCAGGGAGCTTGATCCATTTTCTGGGTGAGGAATCGGGGCAGTGGAGCTGGGGATGGATGGCTTGGGGGTAGGGGTGGGGTGGCACGGGCCGCCAGGCCTCCATTCCTGGGCAGAGGGCGTTGCTCCCTGCCCTGTCCTCTCCCTGGCTGGGCTTACTCTTCGGCTCCTGCAATGGTGAGGGAGGCCAGAGCGTCTTCCCCAGGCCCCTTGGACCACAGCTCAGACAGCTGCAGGCTTGGGGACCGTGAGGCCCAGAAGGGTGTCCTTAGCAAATGGGGCTGGGGCAATGTCTCTGAGCAGGCCAAGTGACCTCGGGGTCGGGACCGGGGCTGGAACGCGCTGCCATGACGTGTGACCGGGGTGGTCCCTGCTCTGACCTGGGGAGGCGTAGAGTGTTCCTGGGGTGACCGGTCTGCCTGTCTGGCTCCTCTGTGCTGCTCCATGGTTCTTCATTTAAGAGGGGCCTGGTTGTCCCTTCCCCTCCCCTCATCCCATCTACCATCGCCCCCTCTTAAAAGGAGGGGACAGATGTCCTCCCCACCATCCATCACAGCTGCAGCCGGACACATAGGCCTAGTCCCTGGAAACAGGTGCGGAGGAATTCTCAGCCCCTGGGCCAGAGGATCATTCAGGAAGGTGGCCGCTTTGGAAGCTGCATGGGCTCCCGTCCTCCTTTGACCCCATCCGTGAAATGAGGGGCTGCCTTGGCTGAGCAGGTCCCGGAGTGGGCCCTGAGCACAGAGGACTTCCAGGGGGAAGGCGGTGGGCGGTGACTTCTGAAGCCAAGCAAACTTGGGACGTGCTGCCTGAGAAAGTTCCGGAATGGTGTAGGATGGGTGGGGGACGGGGCTTGCTGGCCTCTGTCCTTACCCCTTCCATCCCGGACTGTCAGAATTCCACTCACCCCGCCCTCAGTGACCTCAGGGAAAGACCCCCCCTCCGTCAGTCTGTCCTCTCCACATTTTCAGGGGATGGGGAAAGCCACCTGTCTCAAGCCCCTTTGGAATAGATGCCCTTAACCTGAGTAGGTTGGGGTTGTGCCTGACCCTTTGGGAAAGGGAGACCCATTAGAGGAGTGCAGACAGATTGGGAGCGCCCAGGGAGCTTGATCCATTTTCTGGGTGAGGAATCGGGGCAGTGGAGCTGGGGATGGATGGCTTGGGGGTAGGGGTGGGGTGGCACGGGCCGCCAGGCCTCCATTCCTGGGCAGAGGGCGTTGCTCCCTGCCCTGTCCTCTCCCTGGCTGGGCTTACTCTTCGGCTCCTGCAATGGTGAGGGAGGCCAGAGCGTCTTCCCCAGGCCCCTTGGACCACAGCTCAGACAGCTGCAGGCTTGGGGACCGTGAGGCCCAGAAGGGTGTCCTTAGCAAATGGGGCTGGGGCAATGTCTCTGAGCAGGCCAAGTGACCTCGGGGTCGGGACCGGGGCTGGAACGCGCTGCCATGACGTGTGACCGGGGTGGTCCCTGCTCTGACCTGGGGAGGCGTAGAGTGTTCCTGGGGTGACCGGTCTGCCTGTCTGGCTCCTCTGTGCTGCTCCATGGTTCTTCATTTAAGAGGGGCCTGGTTGTCCCTTCCCCTCCCCTCATCCCATCTACCATCGCCCCCTCTTAAAAGGAGGGGACAGATGTCCTCCCCACCATCCATCACAGCTGCAGCCGGACACATAGGCCTAGTCCCTGGAAACAGGTGCGGAGGAATTCTCAGCCCCTGGGCCAGAGGATCATTCAGGAAGGTGGCCGCTTTGGAAGCTGCATGGGCTCCCGTCCTCCTTTGACCCCATCCGTGAAATGAGGGGCTGCCTTGGCTGAGCAGGTCCCGGAGTGGGCCCTGAGCACAGAGGACTTCCAGGGGGAAGGCGGTGGGCGGTGACTTCTGAAGCCAAGCAAACTTGGGACGTGCTGCCTAGACGCGCCTTTATGATTTTGAAGACTAACACGTCCAGCACTCAAGACAGCCCAGTTTATCCTAGGGCTCCCTAAACATTTCTGACCATGGCACCCTTTCCACAAGTCCTGTGAACAAACCCACCTGGCAACTACCAGCCTATCAGGTGTTCCAGTTGCCCGTCCACATCTGAGATGCCCCCCCTACGTCTGAACGTCTGAGATGCCCCCAGCACCACAGACAGCCCTGTGACTGGACCCCCAGCCCTGGGCTCGGGCCTTCTGCCCTTCCCCTCCACCTCCTCCCGGCCTGCTGCTCCGCTTTGCTCAGATTAGCCGCCTTCCAGATGGAGACGCTGGTGGCTGGCACGGAGAGAGGGCTTGTCCCGGACGCGCGAGAGCCAAGGCCGAGGTGGAGAAGCAGAACTGGGCTGTCTCAGGTTTCTTGAGGGAGGGACGCCCTCACAGCTCCACCCGAACCCCGACCTGTCCCTTAAGGTGTGTGGATCATCTGTGGTTTTACTGCTTTAAAAATGGAGGCAGGGCTTCTAGAACGAAGCGGGCAGGAAGTTCTGGCTGCCAAGTGTCTAGAAAAAGGACCCTGAATGGGGAGGGGAAAGTGCAGCGGCTTCCCTGGTGGCTCCGTGGTAAAGTATCCGCCTGCTAATGCAGGAGACACAGGTTCAGTCCCCGAGCCGGGATGGTCCCACGTGCTGCAGAGCAGCGAGGCCCACGGGCCACAGCCACTGAGCCTCTGCTCCAGAGCCCGGAGCCACCACAAGAGAACCCCACCATGAGAAACCTGAGAACCACTGTTGGAGAGCAGCGTCCACTCACCGCAACGAAAGAAAAGCCAGTGCAGCCAAAGATAAATAATTTATTTTTAAAAAAGGAAAAGTGCCCTTCTCCTCCCTTTACTGTCCAGACTCTCAGAAAGAGCACCTCACCTTCTCTGGCCTTTAAATTTTCCAAAGGCCTTGCTTGGACATGTCTTCATCTTCCCGTTGGGGATCAGCCGTGATGGAGTGGAGACGCGCTAGGCCGTGCAACCAGACCCCTGGGCGCCAGCCGAGTTGTTTTGTCTCCCAGAAAGAAAGAATAGTTCCTTTCTTGAAGGATTCTTCAGAGAATTGAAGCACACGATAGTCCTGACCATGGCCACCACGCAAGAACTCTGTAAGCACTAGCTTAGAAGAATTAAGCCTCCGAGAAGAAAGAGTTCTCTATTTTTAGCAGGAAGAAAACAGAGGCTCAGAGAGGTTAAGCGACTTACCCAAGGTCACACCGTTTGTTGGTCTGCTGACTGTCAGTCCTTTTCCACTTCACCTCATTTCCAGGAAAATGTCTCTGAGAGTGCACGTCTGTTTCTGGAGGGCGTTTAGCCATTGTGACTTTCTTTCTTTTTGAACCGTGTACTCTGCTCAAGCAAGTAAAATGCCTACGAGAACAACTGCTGGACAGGCCTGCTTTGGGGGAGGAGGGATTTGGCCGGGGGGTGGAGGGGGAAAGCGGTTGTTCGTTCTTCAGACAACGGCAGGTGCCTCTTGTCCGCGTGCACAGCCGCAGACTTTCTTACCGACTTTCCACCCCTTTTCTTACAGCAGCGAAGCTGATCTATACACAAGACCTGGGGGCAGGAATGACCTCTGTGCTCTCTTTTTCCTTGTGACTCAGGCTTTGAATCGTTTAGTTAGTGCCCGGAAATGAGGACAGAATAGAGAGACGCGAGGAACACAGAGTGCCTGTACCGTGCTCCTTGCTGCCCTAGGATCTGAGGTGGACGCCTTCTGCAGCGTCAAACCTCCTCTTGACTTTTATGCTGGTGAGAGAGAGGCTGCTCAGAGCCCTGGGGAAGAAAGGCTCTCTTCCGGCAAGGTGTCAGCTCTGTGATTTCTGTCAACATTGCCGTGTCTATTACTGGCATCCGATAGACCCGTTTCTTTAGCAAAATGATTGTCTTGGCCAAAAACCTCATTCGGATTTTTCCCTAAGATGTTATGAGGAAACCCGAATGAACTTTTGGGCCAACCTCATATCTTCTTTTTCTGCCACGTCCGTTCCCTCATCCTCATCTAAAAAGTCCACAGCCAGTGAAGTTGGAAGGAGCGGATGGACCCCTTGGTGAGGCTGGAGCAGCTGGTCTACCGGACTTATCTCCATGTGCTCGTGGGCACGCTTCTGTGTCCAGGCAGACCGCCTTCCTGTCCCTGGGGTGAATGGGAGGAGGAACGTTCCTGAAGCCAGCCTTCCTCAGCTCCTCTGGTCCTGCCCTCTACCTGCTGCGGCCTCTCTCCACCCTGCCCGTTCAGAGGCAGGCTTTCTGAGAAAGAGGAGGAAGGAGGAATTCTGTTGCCCAGATGATTTCTAGCTCTGCTCGTCTCACTTCAAGGGCTGGCCCTGCTCCAGCCGCTATCTGGAGTAAAAACAACAAACAACCCCAAATGCTTTCCAGCACCAGATCGATAAGCTCTGATCCCACCACAGGCTGTTTCCTGCTCGGCTTTCTGATGGAGGAGCTGTGTGTCTGTGTGTGTGTGAGTGTGTGTTCTCTGCTGGTTGGCAGGCACTCTGTGCATCGGTCGACACAAGAAGAGCGGGGCTGGGGCAGGGTATTGTCTTGAGCGGAGGCCTGATTAGAACAAGGAGCTAAGCAGCACTGTTTATGACGGTGTTTTGTACAGGAGTTGGTGGGGAGCGAAGGGAGGAGGCGGCGAGCTGAGCGGGAGAGAGGGAGGAAACACCACACGGGGGTCTGACAACTCTCAGCCCAGAGGGTCAGAGGCACGCTGAGGCAACTGGCCAGGCCTCTCCTCTGAGCCAGTCAGAGGAGCTCAGGAGAAACGCAGGGGCCAGGACCCAGCAAACCCTGGAGTGTGCAGAGAGCGTCCCTCTGCTAGCACCACTGCCCTGTCTCTGAAAACGGGGACAGTCTCCAGGCCAGCTGCAGCTCCAGAGTCAGAGAGTGGGCTCAGAAAGCCCCTCTCGGTCTCGTTTCCTCTTTCCCCTCTGCACACAGGACTTGGGAAGCACATGCTGGCCAAGCTGCAGCCCCACATCAGGGGGAGGAATTCTGATTTGGAGCAGACAGCCTTGGACCTGTCACAGGGCCTTTGGGAGCCTGGGTTTCCCGGGTCTAAAATGAAGGCTCTCAGCAACCCTTTGACCGCTTTATGACCCTGTGAGGCCAAATGCGATGTGGGAAAGTGCCTTTTCAAGACTTACGGATGTATGCTTTATTATTCTTAGGAGCAGGCTTGGCTCGCCAGCTTAACGCTGGGCTGCGGCCGGGGCCTGAAGCTGGGAGCTGGGATGGATGCAGAATTTCCTCTCTCGGCTGCAACTTCAGATCTTCAGGAAGTTATCCCTCCCTGGCATCCAAATGAAGCCGGGCTCGCAGTAACATCTTTTAAAGCCTATTAGCTTGGTAGGCCTTAGAACAGACGCTTCTGGAGGGCAGGAGATCTGGGGCTCTATGGGACAGGAATCTCTGGCTTCAGGGAGAAACCAGTTCAGTGGTGGTGTTTCTTCTCTACCGGCAAGTTCTGGCCTTGGGCGAGCACTTTAAACCCACAGCTTGGCTGCGTCACCCCTGAGAATTCCGTGGCCGTCTCTGGGACGAGCTGAGGAGGCCAGGAGGTGGCTTTGGTCCGGCCATCACTGCGGTGCCAGGGGCCAACCGCGGCCTCCTGGGGTGGCGCTGGGGAACCTGCGGGGCAGGAGGGGGCCGTGGGGTGGGCTGGGTGCTGCCGCTTCGCGTCCTCCTTCACCTGGGTGCTGCTGAAGCTGGTCCCCGAAGCTGTGACCGAGAAGCGTCTCCCGGGAGAAGGATGAAAGAGACCGGAACTCTTGTAAATTTTTAATCTGAAAAATAAAGAAAGTGTGAATTAGAATTAATGCAGGTATTAAATATTTAAACTTTCTGTACTCACTTTCATTTCTAACGTATTCCTCCCTCAAAAGCCTCAAGAACGTTCGTCAGATTTGTTCTCCAGCCGTCCCTCTGTCTCCACCCGCCCCGCCGGCCGCCCCAGCCCAGTTACCCCCGAGAGCCCCACAGGTATCCATCACCCTGATGGAAATTTTCATTTTATTTCTCCTAAAGGAACTGTCTGATCTCTCTCTCTCTCTTTGTATTTATGCTCTCTCTATATGGCAGCGTAAATAATTAATGCCATTATAAACACATCCTATGCAAAATATTTATTAGAAAAAATAACTCTTTAATTTGGCACGTCATTTAATTCCACTTTGTAATCATAGCACATGGGCTACAATTAATGCCAGGGCCGGGGAATCCAGCCTGCCTGCTTGCGCTCACAGAGACGTGATTAGATCTCCCCGGCGCAGCTCCCTCAGCCTTCGGTTGCTTGAGTGAGTTTGGTTGTTGGCGGCTGATGGAGCTGAGGGTGAGGCTGGCGGAGGTGGGCTGGCCAAGGTCTCTTCAGGTGCGTGTAGCAGCCTGCCTCCGGGAGGGTGTTGGGACTTTGAGATGTCGACGTTCTTAGATCCTGGGGTGGAGGCAGGGCGTGCTGGTAGTTCTTGGGTTGAATTTTTGTTTTGGTGACTTCGCACCAAGGATTGGCTTCAGGGGTCGCAACAAATTTCCTAGAGATCGCGGTTCTGGCTTGTGGTCATCTACATGTTTTTTTTAATTCACCAAGTGCTTCATCCTTGCTGGGCGTTGTTGGTCACATTATAGATGCAACGATAAACAAGACAGGTGCTGGAGATGAGCGCATCCGGGGGTCATGGCTGCTCCCCGCTTGCCTCTGCTCATTCCCTCTCCCCACTGACAATCTTTCTGGCCCTTAAGGAACCTGTCCAGCAGGGCAGCTCCTCCCGTCCCCACCCCCCACCACCGCCCTGGCTTTAAGAGCTACTATTAAGGACTAGTGTTTGAATAACTCAGTGTTTCTGGAATTACGGATGCCTCCGGACTTAACACAACCTTGCTAAAGCCTGGGGAGGGACCCCGAGAGCCAGGTGAGTGACAGCCCCGTCCTTTGCTTCCAGATGCCAGGCGTGGTTCCCCCCTGCAGCCGCGAGTGGCTCCACGTGGAGTCTGCTGGTCCTGAGGTGTCGAGCCCCTCCACCCGTCATCCTGAAGGGCCCAACTTTAGACTGAAGTCCCGGAGCGGAGGGTGGTTAATTTGGGTTCTAATGTAGCAATTGTCAGTCTTTCCCCGTGTTGGGCAGCTTTTTGACTTGTCTGCAGGCCTGGCATTCTCTCTTCATTCAACATGCATTCCCAGGCTTAAAATCTCCCGTTCACTTGTGGCCCAGACTCTCATTAATTGGTTGGTGGATGGAGAATAACGAGAGGACAGCAAATGCCGTGGAGAGATTTTTCGTTTGCGTGCGGCCGTGGGTGCCTCGTGGTCTGGAAGGCCAGTGCAGCCTCCCCAGCCTGGGATTCCACCGAGGAGAAGGCCGGAGCAAGGGGTGCCCGCTCCCGGCCCACCTTCCTAGACACTCTCGGCCTTTCGCGTCTCCCAAAATAGGATGACGGGCAGAAACGTGGAAACCGGAACCGGCACCGGGTCTCCTCCTGCACTCGGGGCCCAGCTCCGGGTCTGTGACAGGCGAGAGCTGTCTGGGGAGGCTGCCGTTTGACCCAAGAGGCCCCACGGGATGGGTTTTCCAGGCCTGTCGGGGGCTCTCGCTTCTTGGGATCAAAGAGGCCGAACCTCGGCTGCCGTGAGGATGAAACAGAAGGTTCTGGAGATGACCCCAGTCGTTTGATGTCTTGTCCTTCACGGGGAGTGGATGGCGTTTCTAGGGGCTGAAGGGCAGGAAGATGCGAGCAGCTTCGCTCTTCCGTGCCGTGTCGCTGTCTCCCCCCTGCAGCAGGGGCCGTGGATGCGCCCCAGGCTGGGCCCTCGCCAGGCTCCGGGCTGTTGACTCGCCTTCTTTGTCAGCCTTTCGCCTTGCTTCTGCCTTTTTTTTAGAACACGTTTCCACTTGCCCACAGTGTCCTGTGTCTAAAGACGTTCATACTCTCTTCCTGAACCTCTCTGATGCTGAACACTACCTGGCTCTGTGTTTCATATTCTTCTTTTCTTGAGTGGCCCTTCTCCCACCATTTGCACCTGGATTACATGCTTGGATCAGCTCTCGGCCCTCCTCTGTCTGTCTCATTCATCCATTCATTCATTCACTGGAAACTCACGATGCAGACCCAGCACCTTGGACACTGCAGGCAGCTTGGTTTCCTGAGGAGATTTGGTTCCTGGCTCCTGAGGCTCTGGTTTCAGTTCTACTCCGTCCGCTCAAGGTCTGTCTTATCGTGAAACCAGCGGAATTAGGGCAAGAACAGAAGTAACTCGATGACTTTCTCAAGGGAAAAAAGCCCACCGGATCTTTAAGGGATCATCTCATCTGCAGGCCCTGCTCCAGCTCACAGGCCAGAGCCTGCTCCTGGCTCCGCTCCCTCGGCCCACAGAGCCCAGAAGTGAGGTATCTGCAGCTGGAGCCACAGAGAGGCCTGGCGTGCAGATGGGGAGGACGCCGCTGCCCGCCCTCGGAGATAGACACACTGCTCATCCCTGGGTCTGTTGGCAAAACCCACTCTTGCTTTCCTGATGTCTAGTGCCCAGAGTGACAGGGCCAGGGCCACCCGTGCTACGGTGACAAACCCAGAGGGCACGACAAGCCCAGAGCCGCTCAGGGCCTCTTATTAAACCTGACATCCAATAACCCAGGCCTCTTGCCTAGTCCCCTGGAAGGTTTGGAGCAGACTGCACAGAGGCCGGGAGGAGCGCGTGGTGAGAGCTGGCAGCCAGGCGCCTCTGGGCCTCGGAGAGCGGGGGCGTGCGGACGGCACGCAGGTGTTTTTCCGTGCATCTGTCTCGACGGGGCTGATTCTCGATCCTTGGGTGATTGATCCGCTGATGGAATGTCTGACTTTGGATGAGTAATATCTGACATTTCCAAAGCTTCATCACTGACTGATGCTCCCATTAACCCCGTGATGGGTCCTTGGCCCAGGTTTATAACTGAGACGATCGAGATGTGGAACGTTTGAGTTGCCGAGGTCGCAGAGCTCATCCATGGGCCGGCAGTGACCCAGTCCAGAGCTGACCGTACACCCCAGGTTTCTTTGACTGCCCGTGCCTTTTGGTGTCCTCTCTCCCTAATGGAGGGGTTTCGGCCCGTTCCACTGGGGACCAGGCTGAAGATTAAAGAGCTCTTCCTCGGGTTTTGATCTTGTCAAGTTCATAGGGCCTGGGGCAATGTTCAGTGACCCCCCAGAGGAGCAGCCCCCTTCTCTCTGGTGCTCGCCTCCCTTTATGGTTCCCACCTGTCCCCAGGGCCTCCAGGGCCGGGCTGGGCGTACCGAGGAGCGGCCTGACAGCGCCTCCTGGAAGCTGTTTGCTGGAGGATGGCGGAGATCAGCCTCTCTGGCTGCCTCGCGGCTCCTTGTTTGTGGAGGTAATGAAAGCACTTCTGAGACGCTCTCTCCAGGTTCTGGCTTCAGTGCAGGGGGACTGCCCTGGAGAACGAGGCAGGGCGAAAGGCCGGGCGTATTCCTGGCCCAAGCCAGCCCCCTGCCTCAGTCTCAGATTTGAGAAACCTTGCAGCCAGCCTCTCTGAAAGCGTGTCCTGCTCCTCCAAAGCCCAGGGTGAGGGAGGCTGAGTGCCAGGCCAGGAGACGGCGGCCATGCTGGTCAGGACAGCAGCTGATAAGATGCACAAATTCCCCGGCGAGGCTCAGAGGTCATGGATGTGTGTTTGCCTTTGTAGCCCGCGTTGCTTTCCGCTGCTTGAAATTCTCCTAAAAACCCAGAGGAGCAGCTGAAAATATCCCAGGTAATATGAAAATGGATAACGGCTTAGCAAACAGAGCCCAGCTTCTGAGCAAACAGCTGAAAAGGCAGGCAGCCCAGGCTAAATGAGAAAAGAGAATGAAAAAGGAGGGTTGGGCAGATGGAAACAAGACCGGGGACACAGAGGCCAGCAGGAAGCTGGCCCGCGGTCTCACTGCCAGCCCTCGTGGCACGGAGCTGCCCTGTCTCCTGAACGTTCCCCTTTGGCCACTTTCTTCCTCAAGGGTTGAGGGGAAAAGGAGCAGAAAAAAAGGTTCCCAGCCTTGGCCTGGATGGAGCCACTTAGTAGTGAAGCCTCTCGCGGCCTGGTGTCTTGCACGCGATTCTCTGCATCAGAAGGGAGCTCGGGAGGCAGGCTAGGTGGGCAGGGTGCTGTCCGGAGTTAGGAGGCTCCAGCTCTCTGCTGTGTGACCTTGTTGGGAGGCCTGTGGGCTCCACTTTACTTTTTTTTAAAAAAAGTATTTATTTATTTGTCTGGCTGTACCCCGTCTTGGTCTCAGCATGTGGGATTTGAGAGGCAGCGTATGGGACCTTAGTTCCCCCACCAGGGATGGAACCTGTGCCTCCTGCGTTGGGAGTGCGGAGTCTTACTCAATGCAGGGGAGTCCTCCACTTTCCTAATCAGCAAAATGAGAAGGTGGGACTAGATGATTTCAGGGACCACAGGGAGGATCCTTTCAGCTCTAGCATACTGGCAGGTTTTTTTGTGTTTTTTTTTTCTGTAATCAACAAAGACTTGGGTAAGTGCTACCTCGTCGCTAAGCTGTGGGATTCCAGAGGATGCGGGGCGGGCTAAGCTGGTTCCTCTGGGACCTTATTCTCTGAGACTCCTGTGACACAGTCAGCCCCCTTCCGGGACCTGAACCAGCAGAAGAACCTTTTCTACTCTGAGCAAGACCAGGTGAAGCTAGATGAGAATTCCTTCCTCCCAACAGTGGGGAAGAGGGTGTTACCCGGGCTCTGGGGCCAGAGGGTGGAACCTGAGGACCTGACACGTATGGCCACTCTCATTTCTCAAGGGCTGCCCGTGTGTCCGGAGCTTTGCTAAGAAGCGTGTCTCCGCTTCATGGCTGAGACTCAGAGGCTCAGGTAACTTGCCCATGGTCACGTGAGCTGAGAGTTACCCAGATCCAAATGGTTATGGTTACAGCCATAACCACATGGCCTTCAAGACCTTAGAGTCCCAGGGAAAGGAGTGCGGGACCCTGAAGGGTGACGGATGTTCAACAGTAGTCAGTGAGGCATCCCAGCTCCCAGAGAGGGTTCTGTTCCCTCGTGGGAGTTCAGAGGGGGCGTGCTGCTGGCAGTCCATCACCACTGCAGCGCTGGCCAAGTGCACGGCAGAGGGTTCTTCCCCAAACCGTGGCTGTTTTTCATTTTTTCACTGTTTGATAAACTGTGGAACCAAGTAGACACCAAGAGCACAGCCAAGGACGTTCAACAAGGAGCACAGGGGGCTGGGAGGCGAGGCACAGAACGCAGCACTGACCTGGGCTTGGAGGCTGGCCCGGCCCAGGCCAGCGACCCCAGGCTACCCTCTCAGTTGCTGAGCTTCCTTCAAGGATCTTGGAGGGCTCCGTGACCACCTGGGTCAGAGGGATGTTAGAGTCCATGGAGCATCCTGTTTAGGTGGAAGCTTAACTCGGGCTGCTAAGAGAATGTCCAGCTCCAAGATGTAAGAATGTGTCCCACCCATTCCCTGTGCACAGGCTGTGTGCCACGCGTGGTGCCGGACCAACCCCAGCACAGCATGAGTGAGACAGCAGGGCCTGCCCCCGCCACCTCTGCCTCCACAGCTGGCCTCAGGTTGCTTCCTTCAGGCAGGCGGTCAACAAATACGAAGTTCCTCTTGTGTGCAGGGCCTGAGGCAGGTGCAGGAGACGGCGCGGACAGGACAGGCCCCCACCTTGAGGGGATCCCTGCTCTACGTGGGGAGGGAGGGAGGGAGTAAATGAGGGGCAAGCGTGTCCATAAGAGGATGTTATGTGCGGGCCCAGTCCTGGTGACCCCATGGACTGTAGCCAGCCAGGCTCTTCTGTCCGTGGGATTCTCCAGGCAAAAATACTGGAGTGGTTTGCCACTTCCTACACCAGGGGATCTTCCTGACCCAGGAGTGAACCCGTGTCTCTTGCAAAGACCCCACATGCCGAGTGGCAACTAAGCCAAGTGTGGCAACGACTGAGCCTGTGTGCTCCGGAGCCTCCAACGCCACAAGCAGAGGAAAACCAAAGCATCTCAATGACAGATCCTGAGTGCCACAACTAAGACCCCCATTTGGCCCAAAATAAACATATAAATAAAATATTTAAAAGAAAATGAAGACAGAGTGGGGTCCAGGGAGTATTCATTTAAAGGAGGTATGTTTGCAAGTCAGTGGAAATGACTCATAAAAGAGGGAGAAATCATAATGCAAGAAGAAATAGAGGATCTGCAAAAAAAAAAAAAAGTTATTGAATTGGCACGGAAGAATGAGTTCAGAGCCCAATGAAGGTGTTGACCTTGGATGGGAGCCAGGATTCTTTTTCCGGTGGATTTGAGGGAGGGGCAGGAAGCCTGTTTGGGTTTGGGTGCAGATACAACGAAGGATTTGTCTGTGGAAAGATGAGGTAGTTCTCATCTTACAGAAATCTATTTTCTCTATGAAATATACGACAAGGTCATCAGCTGAGAACGGGACGGGGAGGGTGTGTTGGAGACTTGAGTGGAGAGAAGGAAGCATGATGGTTTCCCCAGAGATGGAGAAATTGGACTTTCTTGGGAAGTGTAGTAGGTTTTTCTGACAGTGTTGAGTGAGATTTGTGGTCATGTTTGTAGCAAATTTGCGTCATTTTTCTCCAGCAATGTTCAGTTGCTCTACTATGGGCCAGGCATAAGCGGCTCGGCCACCAGGCTGGAGTCCTAATGGACTAGGGCAGTGGGAGAACCGCCAGAAGGTTCAGGCTGTTGGCCAGGGAGTGGCTGGAGTGTGGATTTTGGAATCAGAGCCAAACAAGGAAGACAGTGGGCATGTGTGGGGAGTGGCAGCAATAGATGACAAAAAGGTGGGGTTTTTTTGGTTTTGGGGTGTTTTTTTTTGATGAGACAAAGGTCTCCATGAGTTGGAGAACAACTAGAGTGGGAGTATCAGAGTAAGCTAGCCCCACAATGGCCAGAAAGTGGGAGTTGGTATTTAGTAAGGGATTCAGTGATTTAGCAGGTATTCAATAGGTGATTCAGTGATTGGTGTGACCAAGCCGAGGGAACGTCCCTAGAGTGGAGTAAAAGGGCATTGGAGCCAAGAAGGTCCAGGAGCTAAGAGGCCAGGCTATGGACTTTATCATCCTCATGGATGTTGGCGCCTCTAACAGCGATGACAGGAACGGTCGCAGAGAAAGCCTCAGGGATACAGGGGCTGCCGTCATCCATGAATGAGAGGGCATGACCAGGAAGTTGGTAGAAGGATAATGTCCTGTGAGTGGGGCATTTGTGAAGTCTGATGACGGGCTCTTCAAATCAGCTTGGGTTCTGAGAGCAGAAAGAGAAAACTCAGCTAGCTTTCTTGTTTAGGGGAGCAAGGAAGATACGCACCCACCTTCCCTTCTGAAGTACTTTGGATGGGGAGACAGAACTTCTCCCACCAACAAGAAGGGCTTCTAAGAAAATAGATCCTGGGGTGGGAGGGAGGACACCAGGCTTCACTTACAGCGAGAAAGGGGAGAAGATAGAGCAGACCCGTGTTCCCAGAGGGCGCAGTAAAGAGATGTGGGGAGGGAAGATGGAGGGGAAGTTAGGGGCACAGCATGGACTTGGTTGCCATGTGTGCTCCTAACAGCAAAGTAGTCATTGCAAACCGGAGAGCTTGGACTAGGGCCTCTGTCCCTGTCACCTTCGGGGGCACCTTGGTCAAGTGACCTCGCTTGTCTGCTCTAGGATGCCTGTTTGTGACTATGGGCTCACCTGGGTAGCAAGAAGTAGGTGCAGAGCCTGTGACTTGCCGTGGCGAGGCTGTGCACATCCCTCTCCGGGCCAGGCAATGATGCGCCCTGGATGGGCTCCTGTCTGACAACATGGGTAAATCATTTATCGCGTCTCTTCCCAGAGCCCAGAGCTCCTTCCATGAAGCTCAGCGTCAGCTTGAGGAGACCAGACATGCACACAGGACCCAGGCTTGTTGCTGAAAGATACCTGGGAGGTGTCAGATTCAGCTGCCTCACGTGAGGACATGCATGGGAGAACAAAGACCCCACGCAGGCCCTGAACTCTTGGTCCAAAGCTTTCCCGCTCCCGTGTCCTACATTTTTATCTGACTTGCAATGGCTGCGGGGTGGCCCAGAATTGAAGAGGCTGCCCAGCGGGCCCTGTCCCTCTTTTTCCCTGCAGAACTCCTCAGAGCCCTCTTCCCCAGCCCTGAGCCAGGAGCTGGTACTGAGTGCATTATGGGGCCTGGGGGAGCCCTCAGGACCTCAGAATAGGACGGCCATGAACGTGGCCTGATGAGCCAACTCCTGCCTTTCAGCCCCTTCTATCCTTGCAGCCTGCGCAAGTGTTAAATACAGCATCAAATTAAGCAAAATTAAATACATTTCCATGCAGCATTTTTCTCTTGACTGAATCAAACAATGTGGTTGCCATAGGAACAGCCTCTTCTGAAAAGGTCACCTGCAAGAAACTGTGTTTTAGGTACAACTCAAGGAGATTATGGGGGATTAACTCATTTTATACATATATATTAAATATATATATTTTTTTCTTTAAAGTGGCTGTTATGAAGGAATAATATCCAACTGAGCTGGAAGATACCCACGGAAAAAATTTTTAAGTCCCTGATAAAGGATTTTTTTTCTCTCTCCTTTTTTTTTTTTAACCAGCATGCAGTGGGGTGATAACTGAAATGGCGACTCTGTGTTTTTACTTGGCTTTAATTAAACCTCAGTCGGGGCTGAGAAATGTGGTGAAGCGAGATAATTGCACTATTCCCAGTACAGTTTTTAAACTCCGGCTTTGATATGCACCTCGTGACAGCCTGAACCTGCACCCAGACTCCTGGGGCTGCTTGAAGCTCAGCTTATAACCACCCCTCTTAACCTGCCGGCATCTGGGGAACGGCATTCGGGATCTTGAATAGGAAATTAGGGCCTGGGGAGGAGGGGGCCAAGCCCTCTGCGCAGAGGCAAGGGGAGACCATGTCTCTCCTAAAAAAGTTCCTCTCTAGCCTCTGGGAGTTCTCTTAGCATCAGAAGTATTGGGGAAGGACCAGCCCGGGCCAGTCTGAGTCAGGGACAGAAGGGGATGGGTCTTCTCTGGCTTTTTGTCCCCATAATTTAGAGAGTACCTGGACTATCTCGAGGACGCCCTTACTGGATTTGGGTTCCAACAGGCTGCGCTGGTCCAGGCTCCTTTGTGAATGTCACAGGCAGTGTTGGGCAGGAGGAGGCACTATGTGTTTCCACTCGGCTCTCTGTGTGAAGAACCTGGCTGAGGGTGAGGACCTGAGTCCATGGATGAGGCTCCAAGCTCCATGCCCTCACCCCCGGCACATCCACCCCTCGGGGCTCCCCGTGGCCAGGCCAGCCCAGTCGTGACAGCACACGCACAGCAAGGTCTGGCTGTCTGTGGCGGCAGGGAGATTGGACCTCCGTGGCCGAGTTGTGCGAGGACTGTGCCCGGCCCCTTCCCGCCTCTAGTCCTGCTGACTCTCCAGGAAGCAGGAGGTTGGGAGGCGGCACTGTCTGTTTGAGACCGTGAGGCAGAAGGTCTCCAAGAAGAGGGTTAAGACAGACGGGGAGCCGGAGGACCCCGGGGATCTGAGTGGCTCCCCTGGCTTCCTGGACACTGGCTAGACAGCTTTCCTGGAACCAGGGGCTGCTCACACTTTGAAGGTTATTCAGAACTTGCTGGTCAGGGCTGACAAGCCCAGATGTCACATTGGGGTTACCCAGGGCTCCGTATCCTCTGGAGCCCAAGTCACTTGCTGGGGCCCAGCCTCCTCTCTGGGACTGTAAGAGTTGATGACCAGAACCAGTCTAGAACTGCCTCGGGAGGAAAGGAATTGAGATCTTAGGAGATAGACATGGAGTTTGGTCAAGTGCGATTCTAGGAACGTGTTGAACAAGCCCAGTTTATAGAAATCCCTTTAAAGATAGTGCTTCGAAGCCGTCCCAGAGGGTGACCTGCTGTCACACAGAATGAACATCTTTCCTTTTCTATATTTATCAGGCTGGTGTGCCCAGGATTTTCTTGTATTTGTCCACAGATCTGGAGTCCAGTTCCTTCTTTAATGTACCCCAGTACCAGAAAAAATAAGCTTGTGTATGTTGTAAACAGTGAGAATTTGCAAAATGGGCCAACCTGGAGTTGAATTCTGACCAGCCGCTTAGCTGACGAACCAGTCTCTTTCCTCAAATGGGGGTAAAACTAGCCACTGTCTGAAATAACAGGTCCTGAGAGGGTTATTCTGAAGATTAAGTGAGATGACCCGAGGGAAGGTGTCTGGATAACATAGGTGCTCAACAGATGTTTGTTGAATGTTTCAGGAACATGACTTTCGTACAAAACAAATCATGTGTTTCCTTTGCTGTGAAATCCAACTTTCCAGCCTAGGGACCACTGTGGAGATTAAAGAAGGAACAGCAATTTCAGGCTCTAATCCCCTACAACAATCACAGGAGGTTTTCTTAAACTCTTAAGAGGAAGCAAATCTACAGTTTTTCAAGGAAGAATCCTATTTTTAGAGCAATTCATTCCTTTGAACTCACATGTACCCTTAAAACAAGATGCCTTCGTTTGGACTGGCCAAACTAGAAATGCCCAGAGAAAAAACTGCTCTCCTGAATGATGGAGGCTTGGCCTTTGTGTTACCCACATCCAGCTCATTTCCCCATTTGGGACATTTCCCCATTTAGAGCTGCTGCTGCTGGGAGACTGCGGATGTCATGGCTGCTCCATGGGAATTTGGCCGCATCCCTTTTCCCGTCTTGGGTCTCACTCCTCAGCTTGTCAAAATGGGGACCATCTCCAAGTGCCTTCAGAGGCAGTTGGCAAGGAGGAGCTCTCTTCTGGCTCCGAACGAGGGGCTGGTCGTCCGTGGGCTTTGGGAGTCAGACCAAACTGGGTTTGAAAGCTGCCTCTGCCATTTGTTAAGCTGTGTGACCTTGCGCTGTGTGCATGCATGTGAGCTTGGTTGCTTAGTTGTGTCCAGCTCTTTACGAACCTGTCCATGGGATTTTCCAGGTGAGAATACTGGAGTGGGTTGCCATTCTCCTGACCCAGGGATCGAACCCGCATCCCCTGTCTCTCCTGCATTGCAGGTAGATTCTTTACCTGCTGAGCCACTGGGGAAGCCAGATAGAACTTAGTGAGGGCAAATTACCTGTTACCCAGGAAAATACATGGTTAAGTGGATGATGCCTCAGACCCGAGACTGGGTTAAGACAAGACATTACAGCCACCATCTCCCTCAGTTCGCTCTGCCTAAGAACCTTCTTTGTAGTCAAGTAACAAAACTTCCTCCTTCTTTCATGTACCTGAATATCCAGGTGAACTGCTCTCTAGAGGAGACAGGGACAGTTGAAATACATGAAGTGCAAGGCTTGGACATCCAAGTATCTCGTAGGGACAGCATCAGAGCACCAGCACACCAGGGCCGTGATCTGCGTGTTTCAGGGAGAGAAAACAGTAAAGACGTTTTCTGGAAGGAAATAGGAATCAGAAGGCTGTACAATTGGTGCACAGTTAAGCTGGGAAAATGGAAGGGTCAGGTTAAAAGAGCAATGGTTTTCGTTCAAAAAACGAGCTCTGCCCCTTCTGAGCCATAGTGTCTTAGCACAAATTAGGTAGCCTCTCTAAGCCTGGGTCTCTCCTTCTGTAAGTGGAAATAAGCGTGGGACACAAGGACAGGGTTGTTCTGAGAATTAAATGAAATCGTGGGCCTCGTGTGCTTTACATGATGTGCTTTGCATGATGTGCTTTTGAGACGTGCCTTTCGTTATTTTGCTCCACACCCTTAACCTTGGTCCCACTTTCAGTGTCGGTGGCCCCATAGGCTGTCCCATAAGGGCAGCCTGAGGGTCACGGGGCAGTCTTGGGTCTCACTCCTCAGCTTGTCAAAATGGGGACCATCTCCAAGTGCCTTCAGAGGCAGTTGGCAAGGAGGAGCTCTCTTCTGGCTCCGAACGAGGGGCTGGTCGTCCGTGGGCTTTGGGAGTCAGACCAAACTGGGTTTGAAAGCTGCCTCTGCCATTTGTTAAGCTGTGTGACCTTGCGCTGTGTGCATGCATGTGAGCTTGGTTGCTTAGTTGTGTCCAGCTCTTTACGAACCTGTCCATGGGATTTTCCAGGTGAGAATACTGGAGTGGGTTGCCATTCTCCTGACCCAGGGATCGAACCCGCATCCCCTGTCTCTCCTGCATTGCAGGTAGATTCTTTACCTGCTGAGCCACTGGGGAAGCCAGATAGAACTTAGTGAGGGCAAATTACCTGTTACCCAGGAAAATACATGGTTAAGTGGATGATGCCTCAGACCCGAGACTGGGTTAAGACAAGACATTACAGCCACCATCTCCCTCAGTTCGCTCTGCCTAAGAACCTTCTTTGTAGTCAAGTAACAAAACTTCCTCCTTCTTTCATGTACCTGAATATCCAGGTGAACTGCTCTCTAGAGGAGACAGGGACAGTTGAAATACATGAAGTGCAAGGCTTGGACATCCAAGTATCTCGTAGGGACAGCATCAGAGCACCAGCACACCAGGGCCGTGATCTGCGTGTTTCAGGGAGAGAAAACAGTAAAGACGTTTTCTGGAAGGAAATAGGAATCAGAAGGCTGTACAATTGGTGCACAGTTAAGCTGGGAAAATGGAAGGGTCAGGTTAAAAGAGCAATGGTTTTCGTTCAAAAAACGAGCTCTGCCCCTTCTGAGCCATAGTGTCTTAGCACAAATTAGGTAGCCTCTCTAAGCCTGGGTCTCTCCTTCTGTAAGTGGAAATAAGCGTGGGACACAAGGACAGGGTTGTTCTGAGAATTAAATGA
This sequence comes from Tragulus kanchil, assembly GCA_022376925.1. Taxonomy (NCBI): domain Eukaryota; kingdom Metazoa; phylum Chordata; class Mammalia; order Artiodactyla; family Tragulidae; genus Tragulus; species Tragulus kanchil. Next base: position 154,580,943 of record JAIOJX010000006.1, read on the forward strand.
AATCGTGGGCCTCGTGTGCTTTACATGATGTGCTTTGCATGATGTGCTTTTGAGACGTGCCTTTCGTTATTTTGCTCCACACACCCTTAACCTTGGTCCCACTTTCAGTGTCGGTGGCCCCATAGGCTGTCCCATAAGGGCAGCCTGAGGGTCAGGCTCTGGGAGCCCTTTCCTGGGTGAGTGGATCGGGAGGGTGCCCCTTCCTTGGGTAGAGGTGACCGCTCAGCCTGTAGCCCCCTCCCCGGGCGTGAGCCTTTGCAACAACCATGATGGACAGTGGTGCATGTTAGCACCGAGACACAAGAAATAGCATCACCAGAGAACCAACGTAAGCCTGGCCTGATTTAGTACAGAGAAAAGGACAGCTGCTGGGCTCGGCTGGCTTCCACCCAGCAGAAGGCTATTTTTTGCAAATAAAATGGTAAGTTGCTAATCAGAAAGATAAATTAAGAAGCATTAAGATAATGACGGTCTAATCACCGTCCACACAGAACTGCTAGCGTGAATACCCAGGCTACAGAGTGCTCGGGCGCATTTGGCGATTATTTGCGGTATGAAGGGAATATGGATTCCAGGCCTGCAATCCGTCTATCTCAGAAAACCCTTAGCATCAGCCTCCTCGGGGAGAGGACACGCGCAACTTCTGGAGGTCATCTGAGCCTCTGCCCACCCCCACCCCCAGATCTGAGCAGCTTCCCCCAGACCATTCCTCATTCAGGGTCGTTTTGCTACTGGGGTCCCCCAGCTTCTGGGAGGGTACGTCCTGGTCCAGCCTCTTAGGTCCCCAGTGCACTTCTTGGAGACTGACCGTGTGCAGATCTGCTCTAATCTGAGAGAAGTAGAAGGAGCCTCATCTGGGAGTGAGCCAGCCGCAGAGCAGAGAATGGAACCCAGGCGCCCCCCGTGCTTTCTGTGGGCCATTAGGCAGACGCTCTGTCCCATTAGCCTAGCATCTAGAGGGGGATCGAGACCATGGGACTGTTGTTCGTCTCATTCTTCAGCGGGGGACCCCAAGGCCTAGGGAGGGTGATTGGTCCAATATCTCAGAGACAGAGACAAAGCTAGGAGGCAGGCTGGGGCTCCTACACAGCTCCTCTACCCTGAGAGGCTCTCACTCTAGACAGAGAAAGCCTTCCCTAGAGTCCCAGTTCTTTCCTGATGCCTACTGGGTGTTAGGGCATTGAATGATGTTGGAAATGAAATGGAAGAAATGAAGACCATATTGGGGCTTCCCTGGTGGTCCAGTGGGTAAGGACCACTTGCAGTGCAAGGGGCGCCGGTTCGATCCCTGGCCTGGGAAGATCCCACATGCCGCGGAGCGGCTGGACTGATGTGTCCAATCACCAAGCCGGAGCTCTGGAGCGCATGCGCCCGAGCCGGTGCTCTGCAACAACAGAGGCCACCGCGATGGGAGGCCCACGGGAGCCAAAGAACAAAGACGGATGAACATAGACAAATGAAAGACATAGAATTAGCCCGCCTGCTCCCCTCCCTCCCTACCCCACCCAACCCCCAAAATAAATAAATAAATAAATCTTAAAAAAAAAAAAAAAGATCATATTGTCTGACCATAGTCTTGAAGTCAGACAGTGAAGTCTGGATTTGATCTAACGGTGGGGTTGTTGCTGTTCAGTCACTAAGTCGTGTCTGACTCTTTGTGATACCATGGACTACAGCCCGCCAGCCTTCTCCTGTCCTTCACTGTCTGTTGGAACTTGCTCAGATTCGTGTCCACTGAGTCGGTGATGCTGTCTCACCATCTCATCCTCCGTTGAGTCGGTGATGCTGTCTCACCGTCTCATCCTCTGCTGCTCCCTTTTCCTTCTGCCTTCCCAGCATCAGGGTCCCTTCCAATGAGCTGGCTTTTCACATCAGGTGCTCACAGTACTGGAGCTTCACCAACGGTCCTTTCAATGAATGTTCAAGGTTGATTTCCTTTTAGGATTGACTGGTTTGATCTCCTTGCTGTCCAAGGGGCTTTCAAGGGTCCTTTCCAGCACCATAATTTGAAAGCATCAGTTCCTTGGCACTCAGCCTTCATTATGGTCCAACTGTCACATTCGTACACGGCTATTGGGAAAATCATAGCTTTGACTATACAGATCTTTGTTGACAAAGCAATGCTTTTGCTTTTTAATATGCTGTCTAGATTTGTCAGAGGGGTTATAAGCCATTGAACTTCTTGACTATACAGACCTTTGTTGACAAAGCAATGCTTCTGATTTTTGATACGTTGTCTAGATTTGTCAGAGGGGTTATAAGCCATTGAACTTCTCCGAAGCTTCACTGTAGACTTACTGGGATCCTCATCTGTTTAGAGGGGATAATAAATGACTTAGCCCGTAGGGTTTCGATGAGGCTCCCATGAAAGGCTGCGTTTAGCATGCTCTGCTTGACCTCATCCCTCTTCCTGGGAGAAAATTCTGCAGAGGCAGCAGCCCATCACTGCAGTAGTTTGGTCCTCGGCAGTGGGGTACCAGGATCAGCTCGGGCCAGTTTGCGAGAGCTGACTGATAAATTTTCAGGAGTTTGGTAAGCCATGGTTAAGTAGAGCCATTATCAAAATTAAATCATGTAGGCTTAAATTATATTATAATATGTTATAATATTATATAATTATAAATGATATTATAATGTTATAATATAATGTTACATAATTATAGATTATATTGAATACAAAGATAATAAATAGCCAAAAAACTCATGGGTTCCTGGGCATTCTACTACATTTTATTGTTATCTATGCCGTTGAGGTTGTCGATGCCTATTGTATCTGAATGGTGGAAACACGATACGTATAATATGTATACACATGTACATATGCATAAATAATATGGCATTCCTCTGCATCTCTGCCCTCACTGGTAGGTTGAAATTGGCCACTTGGGAGTATTATTCCAGAGAGCAAGTTGTTGTTGAATATTTACTAGCACCTCATGGGTCCTCAGTGGGCCCCGAGTGAGGAATGGGGTGCTATGAGGGTCTTGTCATGAGGTTAATGAGGGACCAATAGACAAGCCCCGTCTCCGTGCCGGGCACACAGTGTGCACTTAGTTTTTCAAATTAACTGATTAATTTTGACGGTGCTGGATCTCCACTGTGGCACGCAGGCTTTCTCTCCTTCTCTCTAGTCCTCTCTACAGGACTTTCTCACTGCAGTAGCTTCTCTTATTGCAGAGCACAGTCGCTAAGGCAGTCAAGGCTGGTAGGGATAGATCTTGGGCTTATTTGCCCTGCAGCACGTGGGACTTTCCTGGAGCAGGGATCGAACCCATGTCCTTGGCATTGGCAGGTGGATTCTGGTCCACTGGGCTACCATGGAAGTCCCTCACACTCTGTTAATGATGGACGAAACTGGGGAAACGTACAAGGAAGAAAGGAAGGATGAAGAGTAAAACTTGAGACAGGACACTGATGCTTATAGGTGGGTTAACAACACAGAGTCGGGGCTTCCTGGTGGTCCAGTGGATAAAGACACCGCCTTGCAGGGCAAGGGGCGCCGGTTCCATCCCTGGCCTGGGATGATCCCACATGCCACGGAGCGGCTGGACCGATGTGTCCAATCACCAAGCCGGAGCTCTGGAGCACAAGTGCCCAGAGCCGGTGCTCTGCAACGAGAGAGGCCACTGTGATGGGAGGCCCACACAGGCTAAAGAGCAAAGATGGAAATAAATGAAAGACCAGAAGTGACCAAAAAAAAGAATAAGAACAATGCAGAGTCAGCCCATGAAAGAAATTTTAGTATTTTACTAATCTGAATGCCTGAACACTTTGTTGTCAAATGGCTTTTAAAAATATCAAGTCATATCCTAAAGAAAATGGGTTCCTGGGCATTCTACTACATTTTATTGTTATCTATGCCGTTGAGGTTGTCGATGCCTATTGTATCTGAATGGTGGAAACACGACGATAATATGTATACACATGTACATATGCATAAATAATATGGCATTCCTCTGCATCTCTGCCCTCACTGGTAGGTTGAAATTGGCCACTTGGGAGTATTATTCCAGAGAGCAAGTTGTTGTTGAATATTTACTAGCACCTCATGGGTCCTCAGTGGGCCCCGAGTGAGGAATGGGGTGCTATGAGGGTCTTGTCATGAGGTTAATGAGGGACCAATAGACAAGCCCCGTCTCCGTGCCGGGCACACAGTGTGCACTTAGTTTTTCAAATTAACTGATTAATTTTGACGGTGCTGGATCTCCACTGTGGCACGCAGGCTTTCTCTCCTTCTCTCTAGTCCTCTCTACAGGACTTTCTCACTGCAGTAGCTTCTCTTATTGCAGAGCACAGTCGCTAAGGCAGTCAAGGCTGGTAGGGATAGATCTTGGGCTTATTTGCCCTGCAGCACGTGGGACTTTCCTGGAGCAGGGATCGAACCCATGTCCTTGGCATTGGCAGGTGGATTCTGGTCCACTGGGCTACCATGGAAGTCCCTCACACTCTGTTAATGATGGACGAAACTGGGGAAACGTACAAGGAAGAAAGGAAGGATGAAGAGTAAAACTTGAGACAGGACACTGATGCTTATAGGTGGGTTAACAACACAGAGTCGGGGGCTTCCCTGGTGGTCCAGTGGATAAAGACACCGCCTTGCAGGGCAAGGGGCGCCGGTTCCATCCCTGGCCTGGGATGATCCCACATGCCACGGAGCGGCTGGACCGATGTGTCCAATCACCAAGCCGGAGCTCTGGAGCACAAGTGCCCAGAGCCGGTGCTCTGCAACGAGAGAGGCCACTGTGATGGGAGGCCCACACAGGCTAAAGAGCAAAGATGGAAATAAATGAAAGACCAGAAGTGACCAAAAAAAAAAAAAGAATAAGAACAATGCAGAGTCAGCCCATGAAAGAAATTTTAGTATTTTACTAATCTGAATGCCTGAACACTTTGTTGTCAAATGGCTTTTAAAAATATCAAGTCATATCCTAAAGGTATTAGGAAGCTGTCATTGAAACATCTCCTGGTAAACAGTTTTGCAGACTTGGAAAGAATCCCTCTGAAATAAGAATTCTTCTCCCCAAACCGAAATTTTGTGTAAAAATGGATTTGGACTCAATTCCGTCCAAGGGAAGTTCACCAGACCTCATGAACGAATTGAGCCCAAGGCGCTGTGGGTGCCATCCCTTGCCGCCAGCCGAGGTTCTGGGAGCCCCTCCTCCCGCTGCTTCCTGGCCTGAGGGTGCTGCGGGGCCCCTCGCTGGGTCCAGGCCAGCGCCTAAGAGCCAGAGCAGAGCTTTGAGGTGTGCTCTCCTTCCTCCCTCCCCTCCAGGTGCCCTGTGAGCTTGGCCTCGGGTTCCCTCTGGGAGAGACATCTGCAGTTAGAGCCCTTGGCCTTCCCAGCTCGGGGGTGGGGTGGGGTGTGTGTGGCTGTTTGACCAGACTCCCTCGGGGTGGACTGGCCAGAAGTGTGGAGAAGGAGGGCGCGTGTCGGTCAGGCAGAGCACGGCGGGGTTTCTTCCTGGTCCTTCCTGAGAGGGACAGAGTCACCGATGCTTTCTCCCTGGACAGTGCCTGCTGCATGGGCGTCCTCCCCCTGGCGCGGGAGAGCAGGCCCCTTCGGAGGCCCCTGCTGCACGGGATGGGGAGACCCTCTTGTCTCGGGCCTTTCTCTCCCTCGGCCCCCCGCCATCAACTATCTCATGGCATTGATCCTCACCATTACCCTATGAAGTGCATCTTTTATTATCCCATTCTACAGATGAAAAAACTGAGGCACAAATAGATCCTGTAGCTACTATGCAGAGTCATGGGGACTCTCACCCAGGGCTGTCTCACCCCAAGGCCCAGGCCAAACCACACGGTGTGCCGTTTAGGGAGTGGCTGCTGGTACCAGAAGTGGCAGCATCTCTTTGGGGAGGATTCAAGGGGGCGCTCAGCCGAGGTACCCTCCATGCAAGCTACTCACCCACTCCCAGCTCCACCAACCTGACTGAGCACTTCTAGGACTGGTGGGGCCACACAGCCGAGCCCCCCAACCCGCCTCCACCCCGGCCCAGAGCCACCGTGGCCACAGCCTGGAGAGAGGATGCATTAGCAGCCAAACACGCCGGGGTCCTTCTGGAAACAGAGCCTGGCTCCCGCACCCGTGTTGGCAGGAAGGAAAGGGTCCTCGGGGCCTCACCAGATGGGGCCGTCACTCCCTCCCCGCTCCCTCCAAAGCCTTGGAATCTCCAGCCAGACAGCAGCACGTGGCTTTGGGCTGGTTCCCAGCTAAGGAGGTTGGGGACGGGGAAAGGAATGGGGCTGGAAATTCCTGAAAAGTCCGCCTTCTGAGGAACACATGAATCCTCTGCCTCCTGGGTCTCCTCAGCAGCTGCCCGGAGCTGCAGAATTTATCGGAGGCCTTCACGCAGTGACAGGCTGCTCAAGAAAGGACAGCCAGGGCTTCTGCATCTGCCTTCTTCGGTTTCTAACTTGCCTGGGCTTCTACCCCCAGACTCGGGGTGCCCCGGGTGGGGGGGTGTGTGGCTGTTTGACCAGACTCCCTCGGGTGGACTGGCCAGAAGTGTGGAGAAGGAGGCGCGTGTCGGTCAGGCAGAGCACGGCGGGTTTCTTCCTGGTCCTTCCTGAGAGGGACAGAGTCACCGATGCTTTCTCCTGGACAGTGCCTGCTGCATGGGCGTCCTCCCCTGGCGCGGAGAGCAGGCCCTTCGGAGGCCCCTGCTGCACGGGATGGGGAGACCCTCTTGTCTCGGGCCTTTCTCTCCTCGGCCCCCGCCATCAACTATCTCATGGCATTGATCCTCACCATTACCCTATGAAGTGCATCTTTTATTATCCCATTCTACAGATGAAAAAACTGAGGCACAAATAGATCCTGTAGCTACTATGCAGAGTCATGGGGACTCTCACCCAGGGCTGTCTCACCCCAAGGCCCAGGCCAAACCACACGGTGTGCCGTTTAGGGAGTGGCTGCTGGTACCAGAAGTGGCAGCATCTCTTTGGGGAGGATTCAAGGGGGCGCTCAGCCGAGGTACCCTCCATGCAAGCTACTCACCCACTCCCAGCTCCACCAACCTGACTGAGCACTTCTAGGACTGGTGGGGCCACACAGCCGAGCCCCCCAACCCGCCTCCACCCCGGCCCAGAGCCACCGTGGCCACAGCCTGGAGAGAGGATGCATTAGCAGCCAAACACGCCGGGGTCCTTCTGGAAACAGAGCCTGGCTCCCGCACCCGTGTTGGCAGGAAGGAAAGGGTCCTCGGGGCCTCACCAGATGGGGCCGTCACTCCCTCCCCGCTCCCTCCAAAGCCTTGGAATCTCCAGCCAGACAGCAGCACGTGGCTTTGGGCTGGTTCCCAGCTAAGGAGGTTGGGGACGGGGAAAGGAATGGGGCTGGAAATTCCTGAAAAGTCCGCCTTCTGAGGAACACATGAATCCTCTGCCTCCTGGGTCTCCTCAGCAGCTGCCCGGAGCTGCAGAATTTATCGGAGGCCTTCACGCAGTGACAGGCTGCTCAAGAAAGGACAGCCAGGGCTTCTGCATCTGCCTTCTTCGGTTTCTAACTTGCCTGGGCTTCTACCCCCAAGCGGGGGCAAGTGACTTGGAAGCCAGGAGGGCCCCCCGGAGCCCTGCAGCCTGTCAGCAGGGCTTGGCTTGAAAGGCCCCTGCCGAGGGCCACCCAGGGGGCTGCTCCCAGCTCCAAGTACCTGCCAGGGATGAGAAACATGCCCTGGGATTAATGGAAACCAGATGAGTAGGGCGGCCCCTCCACCTGGCCTCCACCAGAGAACGCTCAGATTTCTGGCATTGTGGTGAAGCTTTTCTGAGTATTTCTCTAATATTGTGGGTTTTTTTTAATTTAAAATGAAAAAAATTTTTGGGGGGAGGCTCCAGGCCACATGCCCAGGAACAGAAGCTGGGAATTCTAGAGGTTTTGTCCAAAGTAATATGGGGCAGGGGGGTTGGTGAGAAGGGACCTTTGAGGTCGCCCAGTGCCAGGGTCTCCACCCAGACCGCCCCTTAGAGTCACCAGGGAGCTTTTTAAAACGACCTGGGCCTGAGCCCTACCCCAGACCACTGTGTAAAAGCCTCTGAGGAAGGATTCCAGGTGTTTTATTTTAAAAGCTCTCCAGATGTTCTAATACGCTGCCCAGGTTGGGAACCGGTGAACTCTCCCTTTATAGAGGAGGAAAATGAGGCCTGGGTTGAGGAAGCCATCCACCCAAGGCCCCATAATTGGGACCAGTTCCTCTGCCCTCCGTCCCAGCCAAAAATGTGTTCCCTCTTCTGTGGCCCCAAGCCCCTCCATCCTTCCCTGATGGCTCAGCGGATAAAGAATCTCTCCTGCAGGAAATGCAACTTCTGTCCCTCGGTCGGGAAGATCCCTTGGAGGAGGAAACGGCAACTCTCTCCAGTATTCTTGCCTGGGAAGTCCCGTGGCCAGTGGCGCCTGGGGGGCTTGGCTGGTTCCCAGCTAAGGAGGTTGGGGACGGGGAAAGGAATGGGGCTGGAAATTCCTGAAAAGTCCGCCTTCTGAGGAACACATGAATCCTCTGCCTCCTGGGTCTCCTCAGCAGCTGCCCGGAGCTGCAGAATTTATCGGAGGCCTTCACGCAGTGACAGGCTGCTCAAGAAAGGACAGCCAGGGCTTCTGCATCTGCCTTCTTCGGTTTCTAACTTGCCTGGGCTTCTACCCCCAAGCGGGGGCAAGTGACTTGGAAGCCAGGAGGGCCCCCCGGAGCCCTGCAGCCTGTCAGCAGGGCTTGGCTTGAAAGGCCCCTGCCGAGGGCCACCCAGGGGGCTGCTCCCAGCTCCAAGTACCTGCCAGGGATGAGAAACATGCCCTGGGATTAATGGAAACCAGATGAGTAGGGCGGCCCCTCCACCTGGCCTCCACCAGAGAACGCTCAGATTTCTGGCATTGTGGTGAAGCTTTTCTGAGTATTTCTCTAATATTGTGGGTTTTTTTTAATTTAAAATGAAAAAAATTTTTGGGGGGAGGCTCCAGGCCACATGCCCAGGAACAGAAGCTGGGAATTCTAGAGGTTTTGTCCAAAGTAATATGGGGCAGGGGGGTTGGTGAGAAGGGACCTTTGAGGTCGCCCAGTGCCAGGGTCTCCACCCAGACCGCCCCTTAGAGTCACCAGGGAGCTTTTTAAAACGACCTGGGCCTGAGCCCTACCCCAGACCACTGTGTAAAAGCCTCTGAGGAAGGATTCCAGGTGTTTTATTTTAAAAGCTCTCCAGATGTTCTAATACGCTGCCCAGGTTGGGAACCGGTGAACTCTCCCTTTATAGAGGAGGAAAATGAGGCCTGGGTTGAGGAAGCCATCCACCCAAGGCCCCATAATTGGGACCAGTTCCTCTGCCCTCCGTCCCAGCCAAAAATGTGTTCCCTCTTCTGTGGCCCCAAGCCCCTCCATCCTTCCCTGATGGCTCAGCGGATAAAGAATCTCTCCTGCAGGAAATGCAACTTCTGTCCCTCGGTCGGGAAGATCCCTTGGAGGAGGAAACGGCAACTCTCTCCAGTATTCTTGCCTGGGAAGTCCCGTGGCCAGTGGCGCCTGGGGGGCTGGCGGTCCACAAGGCTGCACAGAGCTGGACACGACCCAGTGAAAGGCAAGTAACCCCCGATCCCCAGGCCTCTGTTGAAGATGCCTGTGGACCTCCTTCCCTGGAGCCGGCCGTCAGTGCATCTCCTTCAGAAAGCCGGCCCGAGCGCCTCAGCCGTGTCGCAGTATGGACCACACGGATCCTTGTGGCTCAAATTGTAGCCCGAGGGCCCGCAGCACCAGTGCCCTCTGGGAGGTCACTAGAAATGCCTCCTCCAGCCCCAGCTCCCAGTGCATTCGAGAGAGATCCCTCTGTGACGGATAAGCCCCGCCGAAGTGAAGAAGCGCTGGCACCCTCTGTTGGGGTCGTGTGTCGAGACCGCATCTTAGCAGTAAAGTGACCTTCCTGAGAAACGGGCGGTGGCCACTGGGCCTCAGAGCACGAGACACGGGGCCCCGTCCTGAGCACACAGTGGATGCTCCATCTCTGACCTGAAACAATCTCTCTGAGTGGCCAAGCGTGTGGACCTCTCAGAATGGACACAGAGTCGCAGTCCATAGCCTCCGGGGGCTGTACCGCCCAGGGAAATCCTCTCGACTGCTGGTTGGGAGACACCTCCCCAAAAGGGGCGTGAGCCCCCCTCCCTGCCGGACAGCAGAGACAGCTGGGGGACCCCCCACCAGACACACACAGGGGGGCGAGCCCATCTCCCTGCTAAGGAAGCAGAGAAGGAAGGAGCATCTCCAGCTTGCCCACCTCGGCCGCTGTGTGACCAGGTAGATACTGCGGGTTGGTCCTCCAACTTCCCATGCTCTGAAATGGAGGTGATAGTGTCAGTTCCACAGACCTGCTTGGGGCCACCTTGGCTTCGGGGCACCTGGTGAAAGTGTGAGAGTGTTCTCTGCTCAGGCCTGTCTGACTCTGCAACCCCAGGGCCTGCAGCCTCCCAGGCTCCTCTGTCCATGGAGTTCTCCAGGCAAGAATTCTGGAGTGGGCTGCCGTTTCCTTCTCCAGGGGGTCTTCTCCACCCAGGGATCGAGCCCAGGTCTCCTGCGTTGTAAAGATTCTTTACATTCTGAGCCACCAGGGAAGCCTGATAGGAAGGTAGGAAGCCAGTAAATGCTTTGAATGAGAATTCAGTGAGATAATGAGTATGAAAGCCCTTTGCTACCTCCATCCTCATTTATATATAAGGCCATTTTCTCTTTAAATTTCTTTCTTTAATTTTAAATCATTTAGTTTTGGTTGCACTGAGTCTTTGTGGCTGAGCGCGGGCTTCTTAGAGCTGCTGTGGGGGGCCTACTCTCTAGCTGTGCTGCTTCGGCTTCTCATCGTGGTGGCTTCTCGGGTCTAGGCAGGTGGGCTTCGGCAGTTGCGACTCCCAGGCTCTAGAGCGCCGGCTCGGCAGTTGTGCTGTGCAGGCTTAATTGCCCCAAGGCATGTGGGATCTTCCAAGATCAGGGATGGAACTCATATTGCCTGCACTGGCAGGCGGTTCCTTCACCACTGAACTAAGGAAGTCCAAAGGCCATTTTCTTATTCTCCCCTTTCCCGTTTTCTGGATAAGGAAAATAAGGGTCCATTCTCATTCCCAAGCTTTGGGTTCTGGGTCAGATTCAAACGGAAACAGTTGCCCCTGGTGCTGCAGACGGAGGCTCCGTAAGAGGAGGGGTGCTCACAGAGGAACAAAGCAAGGGTCAGTCCAGCCAGAGCAGAGTTCGCTGGCTCAGGTCCTAATGGGTGAGGAGATGAAGGTGGGTCAGAAGTCTAGGACCTTAAATCACTTTTTAAAAATTGCTGCTTACCACCAGCATGCCACCCGGTGCTCATTAAATGTGCAAGCACCTTCACCGGAGGCCTGCACCGTCTGGATGCTTTATCCTTCGCCCAATAACCGTTAATCAGCCCTCAGCCACAGCACAAGCCCTGCGCGGCTGGTCTCCCCTCCATTTTTGGGGGGTGATAGTGTCAGTTCCACAGACCTGCTTGGGGCCACCTTGGCTTGGGGCACCTGGTGAAAGTGTGAGTGTTCTCTGCTCAGGCCTGTCTGACTCTGCAACCCCAGGGCCTGCAGCCTCCCAGGCTCCTCTGTCCATGGAGTTCTCCAGGCAAGAATTCTGGAGTGGGCTGCCGTTTCCTTCTCCAGGGGGTCTTCTCCACCCAGGGATCGAGCCCAGGTCTCCTGCGTTGTAAAGATTCTTTACATTCTGAGCCACCAGGGAAGCCTGATAGGAAGGTAGGAAGCCAGTAAATGCTTTGAATGAGAATTCAGTGAGATAATGAGTATGAAAGCCCTTTGCTACCTCCATCCTCATTTATATATAAGGCCATTTTCTCTTTAAATTTCTTTCTTTAATTTTAAATCATTTAGTTTTGGTTGCACTGAGTCTTTGTGGCTGAGCGCGGGCTTCTTAGAGCTGCTGTGGGGGGCCTACTCTCTAGCTGTGCTGTTTCGGCTTCTCATCGTGGTGGCTTCTCGGGTCTAGGCAGGTGGGCTTCGGCAGTTGCGACTCCCAGGCTCTAGAGCGCCGGCTCGGCAGTTGTGCTGTGCAGGCTTAATTGCCCCAAGGCATGTGGGATCTTCCAAGATCAGGGATGGAACTCATATTGCCTGCACTGGCAGGCGGTTCCTTCACCACTGAACTAAGGAAGTCCAAAGGCCATTTTCTTATTCTCCCCTTTCCCGTTTTCTGGATAAGGAAAATAAGGGTCCATTCTCATTCCCAAGCTTTGGGTTCTGGGTCAGATTCAAACGGAAACAGTTGCCCCTGGTGCTGCAGACGGAGGCTCCGTAAGAGGAGGGGTGCTCACAGAGGAACAAAGCAAGGGTCAGTCCAGCCAGAGCAGAGTTCGCTGGCTCAGGTCCTAATGGGTGAGGAGATGAAGGTGGGTCAGAAGTCTAGGACCTTAAATCACTTTTTAAAAATTGCTGCTTACCACCAGCATGCCACCCGGTGCTCATTAAATGTGCAAGCACCTTCACCGGAGGCCTGCACCGTCTGGATGCTTTATCCTTCGCCCAATAACCGTTAATCAGCCCTCAGCCACAGCACAAGCCCTGCGCGGGCTGGGTCTTGCCTGGCAACCACAATCTGTTCCTATTTCATCTAAAAAATAAAATGGATCGGATGTTGTGTTTCTCCCCCACCCCCAGCATGAAAGAGTGAAGGATCAGAGGGCTCTCCCAGCCCCCACACCCACCCCTTGATGAAAAATTAACCAGCTGTGCAGAGCGAATGAATTCCTAAAGGGGAATGAGGTCTCTGATGTGAGCTGGGCCGGGTTCTGGGAACTCCAGAAATCCTCCTGGTTGTTAATCCTCCAGCCCCTGGATCCGCAGAGCAGTGCGGACAGGTGTGTGCAGCATGCTAATCGCCCCTCCGCCCGCAGCCAGCTGTGCTAGCAACTGGTGGAGCTGCGGAGGCCCGGCCGGGGTTTGGATGTGATGCAAGTCCCTGTGCGCTTTCGGGGGAGAGGGAGTCGCTGGAAGCCCCCGGCTGTGTACCTCGGTCTCCTTCTCCTTCTCAGGAGTGGGCTCCCTGATGGCTGAGGTTGAGCGCTGCTGAAGCCCAGTGCCTAATGGAGACCGCCACTTAGCAGGGACGGGAATGAATGAATGAATACTGAAGGAGGGCTGAGGGTCTGGTCCACAGGCTCACTCAGTCCCGGGGATACCATTCATTCCTTTACTCAGTCAGTCAACAGACATTCCTCATGGTCACAAAAAGTGTACAGTTCATTCATTCATTCATCAACACTAGGCCCCAGGCCTTGTTGGTCCTGGGGATGCCCAGATACCGTGCTCATTCTCCGCCCCTAAGAGGTTCATAACATTCAGGGAAACACCTCAATTAGCTGAAAGCATCCATGAGTGCGTGACGACAGCCTTGAGAGTGAATTCCTGAGGGGCTGAGGAGCCCAGAGAGAGGTATCCAGCTCTGCTGAGAAGACAGGGGCTTCCAGGGCGGTAACATCTGAGTTGAGCTTGGAAGGGCGACGGGGTTAACCAGGCAGCACCGTGGGGAGCAGGAATCTCTGAGAGGGAGCGGAGCTGGGCCAAGGACCAAGACCACGTACAGGCCTCGTGGACCCCAGGGCGCACGGGTTAACTGCGACGTGGACCTTCACCGGAGGCCTGCCCCCTTTCAAAGCCACAGCACAAGCCCTGCGGCTGGGTCTTGCCTGGCAACCACAATCTGTTCCTATTTCATCTAAAAAATAAAATGGATCGGATGTTGTGTTTCTCCCCCACCCCCAGCATGAAAGAGTGAAGGATCAGAGGGCTCTCCCAGCCCCCACACCCACCCCTTGATGAAAAATTAACCAGCTGTGCAGAGCGAATGAATTCCTAAAGGGGAATGAGGTCTCTGATGTGAGCTGGGCCGGGTTCTGGGAACTCCAGAAATCCTCCTGGTTGTTAATCCTCCAGCCCCTGGATCCGCAGAGCAGTGCGGACAGGTGTGTGCAGCATGCTAATCGCCCCTCCGCCCGCAGCCAGCTGTGCTAGCAACTGGTGGAGCTGCGGGGGCCCCGGGCCCGGGGGTTTGGATGTGATGCAAGTCCCTGTGCGCTTTCGGGGGAGAGGGAGTCGCTGGAAGCCCCCGGCTGTGTACCTCGGTCTCCTTCTCCTTCTCAGGAGTGGGCTCCCTGATGGCTGAGGTTGAGCGCTGCTGAAGCCCAGTGCCTAATGGAGACCGCCACTTAGCAGGGACGGGAATGAATGAATGAATACTGAAGGAGGGCTGAGGGTCTGGTCCACAGGCTCACTCAGTCCCGGGGATACCATTCATTCCTTTACTCAGTCAGTCAACAGACATTCCTCATGGTCACAAAAAGTGTACAGTTCATTCATTCATTCATCAACACTAGGCCCCAGGCCTTGTTGGTCCTGGGGATGCCCAGATACCGTGCTCATTCTCCGCCCCTAAGAGGTTCATAACATTCAGGGAAACACCTCAATTAGCTGAAAGCATCCATGAGTGCGTGACGACAGCCTTGAGAGTGAATTCCTGAGGGGCTGAGGAGCCCAGAGAGAGGTATCCAGCTCTGCTGAGAAGACAGGGGCTTCCAGGGGCGGTAACATCTGAGTTGAGCTTGGAAGGGCGCACGGGGGTTAACCAGGCAGCACCGTGGGGAGCAGGAATCTCTGAGAGGGAGCGGAGCTGGGCCAAGGACCAAGACCACGTACAGGCCTCGTGACGATGCCCTGGCCCAGTGCTGGTGGCTGGCATGGCAGGAAGAACAGAGGGCTCGGGACAAGTGTTAGCGGAGGGGGGTCACTTTCTCAAATGTAGAACAGGAGGCAGTGGGACCCTCAGATTCCCTGCCCCCCACACTGGGAGTTTATAGTGGGCTCTCTGCCCAGAGCTGGGTGGGTACCTGGGGCTTGGAGGGCCAGCTTGATCAGGCCCTACTCTGAGCTCTGGGCTCTTCTTGCCCTGGGCCAGGCCAGCCATGAGAGAGGGCTGTGTGGTCTCCGAGGACTGGATTACCCAGAACACCACCTTCCAGAATGGGACCAAGTCATCCTCTCAAGTCTTAGCCCAGCTGTTGTGGAAAACATACGACAGTTGCTCAAAAAAGCTCAGCCTAGAGTCGCTATATGCATAGCCCAGCAATCCCACTCCTAGGGCTACACCCCAAAGACCTGACCACCGAGCCTTGAACGGGTATTTGTGTATCTGCGTTCGCAGCAGTGCTACTCACAGTGACAGGGAGGTGGAAGCCGCGCAGTGGCCGTCCGTGGACGAGCGGACAAAGAGGATAGAGCGTACACACGCAGGCACAGGGGAAGAGTCCGCAGCCATAGAAACAGACTGATTCTGCTACAGCGTGGGTGAGCCTGGACATCGTTAGGCTAAGTGAAAAAAAGCCAGACACAGAAAGACAAATTTATCTGAACCCACTTAAAAAAAAAGTTTATGTATTTATGTATTCTTGGCTGTGCTGGGTCTTCCTTGCTGTGCTCGCTTTCTCTCTTTGCAGCGAGCGGGGGCTACTCTCTAGAGGTGGCATATGGGCTTCTCACTGTGGTGGCTTCTTTTGTGGCAGAGCACGGGCTCTAAGGTGCATGGGCTTTGGTAGCTGGGGTTCCTGGGCTCTGGAGCACAGACTCAGTAGTTGTGGCGCATGGGCTTGGTTGCTGTGCAGCACGTAGGATCTTCCTGGATCAGGGATTGAACCTGCGCCTCCTGCATTGGTGGGCAGATTCTTTACCACTGAGCCACCTGGGAAATCCCTGAACCCATTGTTATAAACTGTCTAAACTAGGCATATTCATAAAGGCATAAAGCAGATTCGAGGTTATCAGAGGCTGGGGAGGTCACAGAACTGGGGAGTTATTGCTTAAGAAAAAAAAAGGAGTACAGCGATCCTGTTTGGGATGGTGGAGAAGTTTCGGAATAGCAATGACATTGCATAGCAGCACAAATATAATGAATGTCACTGAATTGTGCACTTCAAAATGGTTAAAGTGGCATACTTTATGTTTTATATGTGACCACGACTTTTTATAAAAAGAATGTTAGGCTGGCTTTTGCAGAAGACAAACCAGTCAGTACTCGATCTCGTGCACCCTCTCCGGTCTGCCTTCCTGGCAGGCTTTTCTCCCCACTAGGATTTCTCTCAGCCCTGAGTTCTGCCAGGCTGGTGTGTTTCATTTTTGTTTTTATTTCCTGCATCTGCGTCGGCTACCACCAGAATCTATTATTGCTCTCCGGGGCTCATGCCCCTGACAGCGATTATTTGTTCATGTAAATCAGAGCGCCCGGGACAAAGCTTTCGTGGCAGTCTCTCTGGTGGAGGCGGAGGCAGTTGCAGGGCTGGAGTGAGAGCCAGCCCCCACCCAGCCCCCTCTGGCGCGTGCTCAGGAACGGGTTGGGGGCGTGGGGGGCTGGCCCCAGCTGGTTCGGGTTTAGGAAACCCTTGCAGGTGGTAATGTGGATTCTGGATCCTGGGGGCACTGCCATGGTGTCCTCACAAGGCAGGTTTCATGTTTGAATCCACAGATCCTACTACCCGGCTGAGCATGTCATGAGCCTTCAGTTTGGGATCATCAGGACGTAGCCGGTCTAGTCATGCTCGGAAGATGGTTTCCATCCATGAGGCCGGCTGCAATCACCCCTTTCTTTCCTCCTTCCTTTCTGTCCATCGGTGACTCTGCAGCCCTAGACGGCAGGCAGGGGCTTCTCTCATTCTTGAGTCCAGGAAACTTCCTATGTAGAAGTGCTTGCCCTGAGAGAGAGGAAATACCACAGATCAAGACTGGAGACAGTTACTCACTCTTGATGTGCGTGTGAAATGTGGAAGCACCGGAAGAGGTCCAGGCTGAACCAGACCCCAGAGATCGGGGCAGACTGAGGGTGTTACAGACTTGCTTTGGGGAGAGGGGAGCAGTCACCACAGAGCCCCAAAGCTATTTACAGGCCAGCACCAAAGGGAACATACAAGATACAGAGCGGCCTCGCAGAGCACCCTGCTCTGTGTCAGAACAGACATGGTGGGTGTGCACAAAACATCCCTGGGAGGGAGGCCTAAGAACTGTGACAGGGACTGCCTCTGGCCGTGGGACGGAAGACCAGGGATTCGTGGTCACGGGTGGGTTTTCATAGTTAACATTTTGTGCTGCTTAAATTCTTTACCTTCTTTGCTATATGCTTTTTTAATTTCATTAATTAACTTATTTTTGATTGCGCTGTGTTTTCATTTCTGCTTGGACTTTTCTCTCATTGAGGCGAGCAGGACTGCTCTCTGGTTGCAGTGCACAGGCTTCTCACCGCCGTGGCGTCCTTTGTTGCAGAGCACGAGCTCCAGGCGCGTGGGCTTCAGTCATTGCGGCACGTGGGCTCTAGAGCGCGGGCTCAGACGTTGTGGCGCACGGACTTAGCCGCACTGCGGCATGGTCCTCCCAGACCAGGGACTGAGCCCGTGTCCCCTGCGGTGGCATGTGGATTCTTACCCACTGAGCCACCAGAGAAGTCCTGCCATGTGCTTTAATTCCCTCATTACAGAAACGAATTGTAACTTTTTTAGGCCAATGCCCTGTGCCATAGGCGGGCAGGTGGCTAGCAGGCAAGTGAGGGAGATGTCACTCCTCACCCCCACTGTGGCCTGGTGGCCAGCACTGCTCTTTCAAGGACGGTGGTGACATGGGTGGAGAGAGGCCCTCGGTCCCTGGGGAGCTCACCCCGGTGTTAGGTGTTCATTGTATCTCTTTTTTAGTAAGAGAACCTTCTTCTTCAAAGGTTCCTTGTCCTGCCTCCTGGAGGAACATCTCTGTCCTTGTGTCTGAAAAACTCCCCCTCTGCCTCTCTGGGATCTTTTGCAAGTCTCTTCTCTCTAAACTTCGGGAAGCGTTAGGTCTTTCAATGGGCAGCCTCATGTGGAAGTTTTTGTTGAGCAGTTGTAACACACACACACAATCCCTGGGGAAATACAACGTCTCCCTTCTCCCTGTAACCCTCTTCCTCAAATGTCTTCAAAATGGCTGAGGATATTACCGTTAATCTCATTTCCCCAGACATTGATGGAGGGGAAAAACACTCAGAGTGTTACAGAATATTTTGAGTGATGGAAAACCGTGTGCTAAGGAAGGAAGTTGTCTCCTGAGTTTAATTCTGTAGTTCGCTGCCATTAACGTTGTAATAATATTTTTCTTAAATAACAAAGCTTCCTAACATGATTGCCCCCTTTACTTGTAATTTCAGACAGTTATTTCCATGTTAACTAGAGGAAATTAAGACATTGACATGAAATATAAATGGGTCTTGCTTGAAACTGTTTTGAATGTCCCTGTGAAGGAACTAGTTGTTATCGTATCTTCATTATTTTCATTTCCAGAAGTATTTACGGGCCCTAACAGAAGCCTGGATAGTCACTAGCCTGAGAGAAGCCTCCCACCCCAACTCTTAGGAACTGGTAATCTCCTTGGAGACATTCTCTAACTAGGTGGCCAGCAGAGAAGTCCAGAAAAGAACCAAAGTACACATGAAAAGGAAGGAGAAAATCGAGCTGAGTAGAGAGGCAGGGAGAAGTGGATGGAGACAGAGCCTTGGGAGCTGGTCATGGAGAACGAAGGGGAGAAGGGAAGGGAAAGGGTGGGGGGAAAGCGGTGTGGCCGGGCACTTGAGTGAGCAGGAAACTAAGAACGAACTATCCCTGTGAAAAGATTAGTGGGTGTCTAGGACACCGTGTGGTTATGATGGGAAGGGTGTACTTTAAAAACACCTGAGCACCTGGGTCTGCTGCTCACCAGTCAGTAGCTGCCAGGCTGTCACTCTATCGAGAGCCCGTTTCTCCATCTACAAAGGAATATGGTGATCGCCTATCGTGCAAGGCTGTTGTGAGCTGCCGTGAGCACATGCGTGGTGTTACTAGGTACCTAACAATCACTAGCCCTCTCACTGCCTGCCTCGGGTGGAGGATTGGGGTCCAGTAAGAGGTAGGAGGGAGATGTGATTACAGGGAGAAGTAAACCCTAGGCTGAGGAGTTTGAGCTCTGTTTTGCCGAGCACGGGGACACAGTAAAGTAGAATAGTAAGGGTCACACTTTCGTTGGATCCATCTGTTGGTGGCTTCAGTCTGGGAGGACTCACCGGGGCAGGGACCACAGCATTGCAGGAATTCAGTCAAGGGAAATAAGGAACATCTAGAACATAGAGGTTGGGTTTAGTGACTTCGTGGTTAAGAGGATGGGTGGAGGGACGAGCCAGTGATAGATCTGAGGATGGGGCACCGGGCAGGGGAGCCTTTTTTTTTCCAATTTAAGTTGCCCCTTTACTTGTAATTTCAGACAGTTATTTCCATGTTAACTAGAGGAAATTAAGACATTGACATGAAATATAAATGGGTCTTGCTTGAAACTGTTTTGAATGTCCCTGTGAAGGAACTAGTTGTTATCGTATCTTCATTATTTTCATTTCCAGAAGTATTTACGGGCCCTAACAGATAGTCACTAGTCACTAGCCTGAGAGAAGCCTCCCACCCCAACTCTTAGGAACTGGTAATCTCCTTGGAGACATTCTCTAACTAGGTGGCCAGCAGAGAAGTCCAGAAAAGAACCAAAGTACACATGAAAAGGAAGGAGAAAATCGAGCTGAGTAGAGAGGCAGGGAGAAGTGGATGGAGACAGAGCCTTGGGAGCTGGTCATGGAGAACGAAGGGGAGAAGGGAAGGGAAAGGGTGGGGGGAAAGCGGTGTGGCCGGGCACTTGAGTGAGCAGGAAACTAAGAACGAACTATCCCTGTGAAAAGATTAGTGGGTGTCTAGGACACCGTGTGGTTATGATGGGAAGGGTGTACTTTAAAAACACCTGAGCACCTGGGTCTGCTGCTCACCAGTCAGTAGCTGCCAGGCTGTCACTCTATCGAGAGCCCGTTTCTCCATCTACAAAGGAATATGGTGATCGCCTATCGTGCAAGGCTGTTGTGAGCTGCCGTGAGCACATGCGTGGTGTTACTAGGTACCTAACAATCACTAGCCCTCTCACTGCCTGCCTCGGGTGGAGGATTGGGGTCCAGTAAGAGGTAGGAGGGAGATGTGATTACAGGGAGAAGTAAACCCTAGGCTGAGGAGTTTGAGCTCTGTTTTGCCGAGCACGGGGACACAGTAAAGTAGAATAGTAAGGGTCACACTTTCGTTGGATCCATCTGTTGGTGGCTTCAGTCTGGGAGGACTCACCGGGGCAGGGACCACAGCATTGCAGGAATTCAGTCAAGGGAAATAAGGAACATCTAGAACATAGAGGTTGGGTTTAGTGACTTCGTGGTTAAGAGGATGGGTGGAGGGACGAGCCAGTGATAGATCTAGACCTTGGAGCCAGAGTGTGGGGACAGCCCGGTGCTATAGGCGGAGAGGAGCCAGGCGCCTGACACACTGATGGGGGTGGGTACGGAGCTCAGCTTGACTTGAGGTGACAGCCAGACATCGAGCGGAAGCATGCAGCTGCGAGGGCAGTCCCAGGGAGAGCGGTCAACTCCAGAGGGAGATCTGAGAGTCAGGCTCTCTTGCGGATCAAACCCATGTGCGTGGTGCCCATGTGTGCATGTGTGTGCGTGCAGACATTCGAGTGTGCATAATGCACACGTGTGTGCCACTCAGCCCGAGAGCATTGTGAGGGCTTGAGGTGGCCTTCGGTGGATGCCTGTGTTGAGTGTCCTGGGGCCATGGGGGAGGGGCCACACCAGGCAGGGTGGGTTCCGGGGTCATACTGGATACTGAGTTAAAGCTAAATAAGGTCAACAACGTCACTGGAATCCGTGAGAACTTGGCTTTCATAGAGGGTGGTTTCAGAGCCTGAGCTGACATGGCGGCCCCTTCCTGCCCAGTCGTAACCCTCCTTGTCTGGACTGTGGCAGCATTTGGCTTCAGTTGTCCTCTCTTTCGTAGACTGCTGTGCGCCTTCCTCCTCACCTGGACCCTGTGTAATTCTGCCCCTGTCCAATGGGTGCACAAGCATTTTAAGAATGTGCTTCTGCCCTCACCACCCCTGCACACCTTGCACGTGGGCGACACCTTCTCCATTCGGTGAAGGATGAACCAAGCTCCCAGGGCTCGGGAAAAGTACCTCGAGATCATCTCGGCCCTTCTCTTCTCTCACACTTGACAGCCATGAATTCAGAAATCTGGTCAGACCAAACTCGGCACCACTGGTGTTCCCACCCTGGCCCACACTCTGCTGCCGAGCACGGGGACACAGTAAAGTAGAATAGTAAGGGTCACACTTTCGTTGGATCCATCTGTTGGTGGCTTCAGTCTGGGAGGACTCACCGGGGCAGGGACCACAGCATTGCAGGAATTCAGTCAAGGGAAATAAGGAACATCTAGAACATAGAGGTTGGGTTTAGTGACTTCGTGGTTAAGAGGATGGGTGGAGGGACGAGCCAGTGATAGATCTAGACCTTGGAGCCAGAGTGTGGGGACAGCCCGGTGCTATAGGCGGAGAGGAGCCAGGCGCCTGACACACTGATGGGGGTGGGTACGGAGCTCAGCTTGACTTGAGGTGACAGCCAGACATCGAGAGGAAGCGTGCAGCCGCGAGGGCAGTCCCAGGGAGAGCGGTCAACTCCAGAGGGAGATCTGAGAGTCAAGCTCTCTTGTGGATCAAACCCATGTGCGTGGTGCCCATGTGTGCATGTGTGTGCGTGCAGACATTCGAGTGTGCATAATGCACACGTGTGTGCCACTCAGCCCGAGAGCATTGTGAGGGCTTGAGGTGGCCTTCAGTGGATGCTTGTGTTGAGTGTCCTGGGGCCATGGGGGAGGGGCCACACCAGGCAGGGTGGGTTCCGGGGTCATACTGGATACTGAGTTAAAGCTAAATAAGGTCAACAACGTCACTGGAATCCGTGAGAACTTGGCTTTCATAGAGGGTGGTTTCAGAGCCTGAGCTGACATGGCGGCCCCTTCCTGCCCAGTCGTAACCCTCCTTGTCTGGACTGTGGCAGCATTTGGCTTCAGTTGTCCTCTCTTTCGTAGACTGCTGTGCGCCTTCCTCCTCACCTGGACCCCGTGTAATTCTGCCCCTGTCCAATGGGTGCACAAGCATTTTAAGAATGTGCTTCTGCCCTCACCACCCCTGCACACCTTGCACGTGGGCGACACCTTCTCCATTCGGTGAAGGATGAACCAAGCTCCCAGGGCTCGGGAAAAGTACCTCGAGATCATCTCGGCCCTTCTCTTTCTCTCACACTTGACAGCCATGAATTCAGAAATCTGGTCAGACCAAACTCGGCACCACTGGTGTTCCCACCCTGGCCCACATCTGCTGCCTGGGTTATTGTAAAGCCTCTGACCCGTTGTCCTGCTTCACCCTTTTCCTCTTCAGTCTTACTACCCCCCCACAGGAACTGCATATAACAGAACAAGCAGACCTGACCACTCCGCTGCTCAGAAACCACCAGTGGCTTCCCATTTTGTGCAGAATGAAAACGCAGGCCCTGCCTGGCCCTGCCTGACCTAGTCCCGGCCAGTTCTGCCACATCTCCTGGTCCGCTCTGCTCCGGCCTCTTCGTTGTTCCTCCAGCCCCATCCTGCCTGGAACACTCTTCCAGTCTCTGCTCTGCTGTCGTCTAACCAAGAAGGTCTCCTGACCACCTCAGAAAAGGGAAACCCCCACCTGACTCCTGATATCCCATCTGTTTGGGGCTGGCTTATTTCTCTCCATCTGGAGTACTATACCTTTGCTTATTTATTTATTATCTGTCTTACCCAATTACCAATATATTTTTTCTTTGAAGTTTTTTTTAATGTGGACCATTTTGAAAGTCATTATTGAATTTGTTACAATATTGCTTCTTTTTTGTGTTTTGGTTTTTGGCCACAAGGTATGTGGAATCTTGACTTCTGGACTAGAGGTTGAACCCACACCCCCTGTATTGGAAGGCAAAGTCTTAACCACTAAACTACCAGGAAGTTCTAAAAGTGTCTTCTATGAAGACAAGGAGTTTGTTTTCAGAGCCTGAGCTGACATGGCGGCCCCTTCCTGCCCAGTCGTAACCCTCCTTGTCTGGACTGTGGCAGCATTTGGCTTCAGTTGTCCTCTCTTTCGTAGACTGCTGTGCGCCTTCCTCCTCACCTGGACCCTGTGTAATTCTGCCCCTGTCCAATGGGTGCACAAGCATTTTAAGAATGTGCTTCTGCCCTCACCACCCCTGCACACCTTGCACGTGGGCGACACCTTCTCCATTCGGTGAAGGATGAACCAAGCTCCCAGGGCTCGGGAAAAGTACCTCGAGATCATCTCGGCCCTTCTCTTTCTCTCACACTTGACAGCCATGAATTCAGAAATCTGGTCAGACCAAACTCGGCACCACTGGTGTTCCCACCCTGGCCCACATCTGCTGCCTGGGTTATTGTAAAGCCTCTGACCCGTTGTCCTGCTTCACCCTTTTCCTCTTCAGTCTTACTACCCCCCCACAGGAACTGCATATAACAGAACAAGCAGACCTGACCACTCCGCTGCTCAGAAACCACCAGTGGCTTCCCATTTTGTGCAGAATGAAAACGCAGGCCCTGCCTGGCCCTGCCTGACCTAGTCCCGGCCAGTTCTGCCACATCTCCTGGTCCGCTCTGCTCCGGCCTCTTCGTTGTTCCTCCAGCCCCATTCTGCCTGGAACACTCTTCCAGTCTCTGCTCTGCTGTCGTCTAACCAAGAAGGTCTCCTGACCACCTCAGAAAAGGGAAACCCCCACCTGACTCCTGATATCCCATCTGTTTGGGGCTGGCTTATTTCTCTCCATCTGGAGTACTATACCTTTGCTTATTTATTTATTATCTGTCTTACCCAATTACCAATATATTTTTTCTTTGAAGTTTTTTTTAATGTGGACCATTTTGAAAGTCATTATTGAATTTGTTACAATATTGCTTCTTTTTTGTGTTTTGGTTTTTAGCCACAAGGTATGTGGAATCTTGACTTCTGGACTAGAGGTTGAACCCACACCCCCTGTATTGGAAGGCAAAGTCTTAACCACTAAACTACCAGGGAAGTTCCTAAAAGTGTCTTCTATGAAGACAAGGAGTTTGTTTTCTTCATTGATGTGAACTCAGTGCCTAGAACAGCACCTTGCACATAGTAGGTGATTAATAAATAGGGATTGAATGAAAGAGAAGGAAAACTAACATTGTAGGGTTCTTATGATGTGCTGAGTTGTCTTGAGTACTTTAACTGACATCATTTATTCCTCAAAGCAACCCGTAGAGTATTATTCTCCCCATTATATAGATGAGGAGCAGACAAATACAGATACAAGTCAATATTTATTATTCAAGCTGAGGATTCAGAATAGAGGCAGAGACAGGGTAGAGGAATGAGGAGATCATTCGACTTCAATTTGGTCATTCATTAATCCATAAGATATTCAGGAAGCCCGTGAATCTGTCAAGTCCTCTGCTAGTTTCCTGGGATCTAAAATTCTATTCTCAGTGTCCAGCTTGGTGGTGGAAATAACTGTTGAAACAAAATCTTAGAGCAATGTGGTAAGTGCTATAAGATAGAAACGCATCACTCAGAAAGCATGTGCAGGAAAGTGTTTCATCTGGACAAGTCAAAGAGGGCTCCCTGGAGGTGGTGATATTATAAGTTAATCTCTGGGAATGAATGCTATACACTTAAGAAAATCAGTTGTTCCTGGCAGGAAACAAGCCCAGCTCTTTTTCTTTTTTTTTAAGATTTATATGTGTGTGTGTGGACCATTTTCAGATTCTTTATTAAATTTGTTACAACACTGCTTCTGTTTTGTTTTGGAGGATTGTAGCCCTGAGGCATGTGAGATCTTAGCTCCCTGATCTGCGATAGAACCTGCAATCCCTGCATTGGAAGGCAAAGTCTTAACCACTGAAGCACTGGAGAGCTCCCTAGGCTAAGCTCTTGAGCCTGATATGTGGTGCCATAACCCGGCCTCCACTTACCTCAAGGCCTTGCCTCCAACATAAACTTCTCGTTAGTTTCTGCACCACGATGCTGGTTCCGATTTCTGACCCCATGGGCCATAACCCACTAGACACCTCTGTCCGTGGGATTCTCTAGGCAGGAGCAGAGTGACTTGCTGTGCCATCCTCCAGGGAATTTTCCCAGTCTCTTACGTCTCTTGCACTGACAGGTGGGCTCTTCACCACGAGCGTCACATGGGAAGCCCTCTTGTGACCTCAGGAAAGCCGTTTAGCATCTCTGAGCCTCAGTATATTCGTCTATTAAATGAGATTGATCTTATCTGCCACATTTATTTCAGAGGATTGCTGGGAAAGTGAAAGGCTGTGTGTTGCACTGTTTCACAAGGAGCACTGGTAGAAGTCCGAGGCTGTTGTCCTGAGGGGCTCCTCCCCACCGCCACCGCGGCCCGCCGCCCGTCCGGAGAGGGCGCGAGTGAGGAGCCTCGGAGTGGGGGCAGGGCTGGCCCCCTCGCAGCCTCCCCCCGCCGGCCTCCTGTCTCCTGGGCTCAGACTCTGGGCCAGAAGTGACTTCGATGCGCCCTCACAGCCGCTGAGCACGCCCAGAGGGACCCGAAGCCCGTGAATCTGTCAAGTCCTCTGCTAGTTTCCTGGGATCTAAAATTCTATTCTCAGTGTCCAGCTTGATGGTGGAAATAACTGTTGAAACAAAATCTTAGAGCAATGTGGTAAGTGCTATAAGATAGAAACGCATCACTCAGAAAGCATGTGCAGGAAAGTGTTTTATCTGGATAAGTCAAAGAGGGCTCCCTGGAGGTGGTGATATTATAAGTTAATCTCTGGGAATGAATACTATACACTTAAGAAAATCAGTTGTTCCTGGCAGGAAACAAGCCCAGCTCTTTTTCTTTTTTTTAAGATTTATATGTGTGTGTGTGGACCATTTTCAGATTCTTTATTAAATTTGTTACAACACTGCTTCTGTTTTGTTTTGGAGGATTGTAGCCCTGAGGCATGTGAGATCTTAGCTCCCTGATCTGCGATAGAACCTGCAATCCCTGCATTGGAAGGCAAAGTCTTAACCACTGAAGCACTGGGGATTTCCCTAGGCTAAGCTCTTGAGCCTGATATGTGGTGCCATAACCCGGCCTCCACTTACCTCAAGGCCTTGCCTCCAACATAAACTTCTCGTTAGTTTCTGCACCACGATGCTGGTTCCGATTTCTGACCCCATGGGCCATAACCCACTAGACACCTCTGTCCGTGGGATTCTCTAGGCAGGAGCAGAGTGACTTGCTGTGCCATGCTCCAGGGAATTTTCCCAGTCTCTTACGTCTCTTGCACTGACAGGTGGGCTCTTCACCACGAGCGTCACATGGGAAGCCCTCTTGTGACCTCAGGAAAGCCGTTTAGCATCTCTGAGCCTCAATATATTCGTCTATTAAATGAGATTGATCTTATCTGCCACATTTATTTCAGAGGATTGCTGGGAAAGTGAAAGGCTGTGTGTTGCACTGTTTCACAAGGAGCACTGGTAGAAGTCGGAGGCTGTTGTCCTGAGGGGCTCCTTCCCACCGCCACCGCGGCCCGCCGCCCGTCCGGAGAGGGCGCGAGTGAGGAGCCTCGGAGTGGGGGCGGGGCTGGCCCCCTCGCAGCCTCCCCCTGCCGGCCTCCTGTCTCCTGGGCTCAGACTCTGGGCCAGAAGTGACTTCGATGCGCCCTCACAGCCGCTGAGCACGCCCAGAGGGACCCGAAGCAGACTGGTGTCTTTCCTGCGCCTCCATTAGTTTCGGGCTCCGTTCCCCGCCTTCCCCTCAGGCCGTGCTGGGGCTGAGCGAGGTGGCTTGCCTGGGAGACTCACCTCCATAAGCAGGGACCCTCCGTCATCCCGAGGCTGCCTGTCCCGGGGTGGGGGGGCTCACTGTCCTCTGCTTTTGGTCTTGAGCTCTCCAAGGGGTGGAGAGAAAGAAGCTTTCCTCCGTGCTTTGTGGAGCGGTGGGTGTGGGGACAAGAAGGGGACACAGAGGAGCAGTTCCGACCCTGATTTTGGAATTGCATCTTTACAAATGGCTTCAGAGGGAACAAAGCTGGCAGAGGCCGGGGCTAGAGATGGATCTGCTCCCATGCCCCCCTAGCGCTTTCTGGCCACACCCTACCAGACTGATAATGATAAAAGTAAAATGATAAAAATAGTAACGACAATGCACTAGGTACTGTGCTAACACTTTGCATGTGTATCCTATTCAGTTATCAATCTGGGGGGATTATTAGTATTATCCCCATTTTACAGATGCGGTCACTGAGGCACAGAGGGTCTCCCCAGGCTGGCAAGTAGTGGAGCCAAGAATCAAACCCCAGCATTTAGAATTACATGGAGAGGAAGGGTTTTTTGTGCTCAGTTGCTCAGTCATGTCTGACCCTTGTGGCCCTACGGACTGTAGCCCGCCAGCTCCTTCTGCCCTGGAATTTTCCTGGTAAGGATACTGGAGTGGGTTGCTATCTCCTTCTCCAGGGGACATTCCCGCTTGAGGATCGAACCCCGCAGTCTTTCGTCTCCTGCACCAACAGACAAATTCTTTACTACTAGTGCTACCTGGGAAGCCCGGAGAGGAGGGGGTGGTCCATTAATGTAGGAGAGTCACCTCTGGGAGCTCAGTGTGCTTGAGGGTGGCTGGAGTGTGCGTGTGCGTGTGCGTGTGCGTGCGTGTGCGTGTGCGTGTGCACATGATTGAAAGCAAGAGAAGTGGGCGCAGAGAGGAGGTTGCAGTGCCTGCTGATGTCAGGTGTTATTTCTCTTGACAGAACACATCCAGGTCCAAACAGGCAGAGCCCCGCATGTCATCTCTGAGGGGAAACCTGAAAACAAAGCCTCCGGGTCCAGGGAAGTCTTCCTGGGATCGGGAAGCGTGACCGGCACGAGGCAGGCGTCTAAGATTTGTTCGATGACTCGCAGGACGGATGGGCAGATAGGCGCATTTCTGACCTAGGGTGGGAAGATGGGATTTCAAGCTGCAGCAAGTTGCGGCGTGTGGCCCTGGGCGCATCTTGTCCTCGCTCTAGTCCCCGGCCCCCTCCTCCCGGAAATGAAGGTGATGCTGATAGATGCTTATTTCAGCCCCGGGCTGACGCGGGCTGCACACGTTGAGAGCCCCATCTCGAAGGCGTCAGCCTGCTCAGCTCACCTCAGGGGCCCCGGCCCGGCTCTGGCTCTGAAAGCGTTTGCCTGGCGTCAGATCAGATGCTGCCAGTCCATGGGGGTGGGGGGAAAGCTGGGACAGGACTGCAGGCAGTGAGGTCAGAGGGCAGAGAGAGAACCATCTCACCTCATCCAGAACACCTCAGGGATGCAAGAGCCTCTGGCCGGTATTCCCTAGGGGAGGCGGGTTCAGGCCATCCTTCCCTCGGGTCCATCAGACGAAAGGTCCTTAACTCTCCTTTCCCAGGAGCCTGGCGTAGGGACAGGGCCTCCGGGGCAGAACGGACGTCTGGGTACAGGAAGGAACGTGGCATCTGATTTCACTTCCCACAGAGGCCGGCATAAAGTTGATATTTTTTGTGGTTGCAGACAAAGTAAAGAGAGAATAAAGTGTTGAATTGTTTGGCATTATCAAGGATTTCAGCTCCCCAGGACTCCTGCATAAAGAGATGGAAATGGAGCCGCCAGAGCCAAGAAACACAAAGAAATATATGAATTTATTACATATTATCTTTCCTCCTTCCAAGCAGCCCTGAAAATGTCAAAAGATCATCTATTGTTTCATTGCTGATTAAAAAAGTAAGCCAATTTGGGGTGGGGGGCTCTGGGCTTTGGAATGAGGCAGGCAGGAGGAAAAGAAGACACATATGTTTTCCCAAGGTCAGCTTTCTGATTCTTCCTTTCTGGGTGTGAGTTTCACAGACACACTGGCCACTCTTGAGGCCAGGGCAAGCACGTGATGGCACATTTGCACACTTGTGAATGCGTGAGTGCCTGTGGGGTGCAAGGCTGTGTGTGCAGTGCTGCCGGAGAGCCCGGGCCGGGGCCAGGGGCCAGGGCCTGGCGCTGACTGTGGCCACGGCAGCTCCAAACAGCTAAATGTCTGCCGGCAGAATCCAGAGAGGGGCTGGCTGTGATGTCTAGAGGAGACCCAGCAAGGCTTCCCAGAGAAGGCAGCATCCAAGCTGGACCCTGAAGGAGGAGAGGCTTTCTCCTGGCCCAGGAGGGGAGCATGGCCATCACACGCACGGGAAACACAGTACGACGGGACCAGCTGGCAGGGCGCGCGTGGGCATCACGCCTAGGAGTTGGGCCTGGAGGGCAGAGTACCTGAGCCTGGAGCTGGCCCGGCCCCTCGCCTCCTGTTGAGCAGCCGAGGCCTCATCTGCTAGGAGACCTGCTTCGTCACTCTCCTCTGATGTTCAGTCTCTCAGTTGTGCCTGTCTCTTGGCGGCCCCATGGACTGCAGCACGCCAGGCTTCCCTTTTCATCACTGTCTCCCAGAGTTTGCTCAGATTCATGTCCACTGAAGTGATGATGCCCTCTCACCGTCTCCTCCTCTGTCGCCCCTTGTCCTCCTGCCCTCAGTCTTTCCCGGCATCAGAGTCTTTCCCGGTGAGTCAGCTCTTCCCATCAGGCGGCTGAAGTATGAGAGCTTCAGCTTCACCTTCAGTCCTTCCGATGAATATTCGGGGTTGATTTCCTTTAGGATTGACTGGTTTGACCTCCTTGCTGTCCAAGGGGCTTTCAAGAGCCTTCTCAAACACCAGAGTTGAAAGCATCAGTTCGTCGACACTCAGCCTTCTTTACGGTTCAGCTCTCACATCCATACGTGACTACTGGGAAAACCATAGCTTAGACTGTGCAGAACGTTGCTGGCAAAGTAACGTCTGCTTTTTAAAGGCTAGACGCTGTCTAGCCTCTGATGCTGACATGGGTGTTTCTCTCCCCCTGCGGTGCTCCCACCGACCGCCCGGTCGCACCGCCTTCAGCCGATGGCCTTGCAGCGGGGCTGAGAGTCCTCCCGGAAGAAGCTGGTCCCTGCCTCGCCTCCCCAGTCGCCCACCCTGGGCAGGGGAGAGGCCAGCTACGGGGGAGCTTGGCCGCCCCGTGCACGAGGGGTGCCACAGGGCCGAGGGGACTGAGTCAGCCCCCCAGGGCCGGGGCCCTCAAGGCTCCCGCTGCCAGGAGCTGTCAGGCTCGTGCACACATGGTGCCTGACAAGGAGGCCGGGCAGGCAGATGGGCCGGGAGCCCCTGGCTTTTCCTCTTCTGTCTGTCTGGACAGCCCCCCAGCAGGAGCCCCCCCATCCCCTCCTCCCGGCGCTCCCTGCCTCTCTCTTCCCAGGAGGGTCACAGAAGTGAGTCGGAGGATTTCTGAGTTGGGAGAAACCTCACGGGGCTCAGAAGCCTCTGGAGCGGTGCGGTTGTCCAGCTCCAGCCCCACTCCCCAGACGACGAGGTGCCCCTTTCAGGGCTGGTCAGCTCTTCCTTTTGCTCACCTGGAACCTTCCCCCCATGGCTTCCTCCTAAACAGGGAAGTTTTTGAGAGGCCTCTTGCCTAGAGGTCAGTTCCAGGCTCTGGAAGGGACACAGGCCGAGGGGCCCAAGCGCCCGCCTGGTTTCCACAGCAGCTCCACTCGCGGTCGCTGCGCTGGGTGCGGAGAACAAGGCAGGAGATTCCTTCAACACGGACGGCAGTGCCTCCCCATCTTCCCCAACCTTAATCCCCAGGGAGGTCTGAAAGACCCCACCAAGCCCTGGAAATCAGCGTCACCTCAGTCCCTTACCTTGGAATTCTGCTTTTCAGTTTTCGTATTCTTTTTGCAGTCGTTTCTCTTGTGATCCTCAGACTTTCCTGAGGCTAAACAGAACAAGCATTGCCTCACCCTCACTTTTATAGACGAGCACACGGGACTGCAGCCCAAGGGCCGTGCCTGAGCGCATAGAGCTCATTTGTGGAGAGCTGGCCCTGGGCCCCAGTTTCCCTGCTGCGTCCGCAGGGAGGCCCCAGACCCCGGGAAGGAGGCAGGTGCAGCGGTGGGTCCTGCTCTGTCCAGAGCCAGTGCTGGTCTGGATCAGACCCTGCACCAGGAAGTCCAGCACCCAGGCCT
Source organism: Tragulus kanchil (assembly GCA_022376925.1). NCBI lineage: Eukaryota > Metazoa > Chordata > Mammalia > Artiodactyla > Tragulidae > Tragulus > Tragulus kanchil. Next base: position 154,611,917 of record JAIOJX010000006.1, read on the forward strand.
CTAAGATTCCTCCTGTCCTGCAGGTTCCTGCTTTATCAGCAAACTGATGCTCCTTCTACTTTGGGGAAACACTGACAGACATGCAGGCAGAGCCGAATTAGCATTGCAGAACCATGGGAAGAACTGGGGTTCCGCGTAGGGATGGGTGTTAGGAAGATAACACAGAGAAAGGCCCCATCTCTGCCCCTGACCAGTGGAGGACACCGTAGGCAAGAGCAGGTGCGGGGGGTCGTGGGAGCGTGGCCACTGCCTCTCAACCCTCCCTCCCACCACACTCTGCCCCTGCTGCCGTACGAAGGGCAGCATCCTGCCCGTCTTGTTGCCTGTCTGAACTAGGGACCTAATACGGGCCGACCCCAGCAGGCTTCTGCAAGAATACAAGGCGCTTGCTGGGCTCTGGGAGTGGCAGGGGAAATGGCGGGAGGGGACCCTCACCGCGCACGGGGAGCACGTGTATGCATGGGGCTTGGCAGCCTGATGGAGTCAGAGAATGACTCTGAAGCTCCACGGGGAGACTGCAGGAGGGGCCGCTCAGAAACGGCTTCGCTTGGGTAGCGACCAGAAAGAGCTGATGCCCGAGACGGCAGCCCCAGCCCCGGGGACCCGTCCCGCCACGTTCTGGCCCCGAAAGGAAGACTTTCCATTCCCTTTCCCTGGAAACCCCCTCGCTTACGGGAAGCTGGGTGTTATCTTAAGGTCTGTAAACGGCCTGCCTGCTTTTCCAGCTGGAGCTGTTCGTTCAGAACAATTAGCACGCAGTTTAGAGCTGGAATGGAGCATATGGCAGGGGGACCCCAGGAACGAGAACACGGCAGCCCGAGAGGAGGGGGCGGAAGGGGTGTTTGCAAAGGGGGTGCTCTAAGCAGGCGCCCCTGCTGTGTGTGTGGAGGGAGCCGAGCGGGCTTGTACAGACGCCTTCTTCATCCCAGGTCATGACTGTACCCAGTGCCCCTTACGATGGCATTTTACATCGAGACTTGAGCAGCCTTACGAGCCTGGGGAACGTCCTCCTCTGAGGAGCTTCAGGGGAGATGCCCAGGGTCTCTCCTGGCCGAGGGTGGGGGTCTCGAGGAGCGCGTATTTACCCAGACCGCCTTGGACGCTCCTTCATTCCCTAAATACTGAAAACACTGATGGTGGGGGTGGGGAGGGAGGCCACGCTGTGCCGAGAACCATCCCAGGAGGGAGCGGGACACCTGGGACAGTAGCGCAGCGAGAGCCCCGCCCTCTGGAGTTTTCTCTCTGGGGCGGAACCTCAGACGCGGCACGGGGGTCGACTGCAGGTTCACCTTGCCAACCGGCAAGGTCAGCCCTGCGGTTGCCTTTTTACACACAAGGAGTCTGTTAAAACCTGTCCAAGGTCTCTGAGCGGGCGAGTGGCGAGGTCCGGATGGAAACCCACCTGGCCCCGTGCCTGCTGGCACTCACCAGGCCTCAGAGGCGGACGAGACGCCCCCGCCTCCCCGGGCAGCCCCCCGTTGGTGTGCCAGGCCGCGCAATCGCTGATGCCCGCACAGGCGGACGTACACATCGCTCCGGCGTCACTTTCCCAGGGGAAGAGTGGCTCCCGGAGACTTCGTGACTTGCCTAAGGTCACGTCCGGTCACAGTGTGGTCAGACGGGAGCCTGGGGGTTCTTTCTAGGGAACCAGGCTAACTCGTCCTTTCTTCTCAGCGAGGCTGAAGCCGTGTTCGCATCAAGATCTAGCCCCCTGCCAGCTCCAGGGCCATGCAGCCCCCTCTCCGTCCCCCTGCCCCGCCTGTCCTGGGTCAGAGGGGCCGAGGAGCTGGGCAGGGGCTGACTCCCTGTCAGCCGGGATCGGGCACCTCCTGGGAGGGGACTGCAGCGCAATCTGGCCACGCCACCCCCAGCCCTGGTTCGTGCTGCAAGGAATGACTGTAACCAGACGTCAGGTGGCTCTCGGGGTCAGGAGCTAAACAGCACTCTGTCTGAAAGAAAGATTGCAGTAACAGCATCGGGGGCAACTGCAGAGGTGGAGGCGGGGGAGAGAGAAGAGGCAAACTGACCGTTGTGCAGTGCTTATGAGACTTAAATTGGTGCCCAGGGCAGGTAAAGAACAGAGCTATAAATCCAGGCTCCTGAAGGAAGATTCTGGACGTAGGAGACACAAGCTCACTTAAAATATGTCTGAGAAGAGAACCAAAGACCGTTATTTTTGAGTAAGGATATAAAATGCTAAACACTGCCTTTATTAGTCCTTTCTAAAAGCCAGGTGTAAAATACTGCCATTCCCAAGATTGTGTTTTTCCTTTTTTTGTCTTTTAATGGCAGAAATTAAAATCTCCTTAAGCCATTAGCCATCACTCCTCAAGGTGAGGCCCCAGAGCTGTTCTGCCGAGGCCCTGTCCCCTGGGTGACCATCCCCCAAGCCTTGCACACCTCTCCCCAGCCCTCCTCGGCCCCCATTGGCACCCAGTGCCTGCCCGGCAGCAGGTGGCTGAAAGGGTGAGAAGTTTTATGGGTCTGCCCCAGCAGACCCTGTCTCCCACCAGTCGCCAATTTGGCCGGTTGCTCCCCGCTCACAAATACCTAATGCCGAAGACATGCGGGCCCTGGACCGTGGCCAGGCGGGCCTTCCGGGTGTGAGCAGCCCGCCGGCTCAGCCTGAGGTGCTCTCAGACCACACTTCTGCTCCCCATCCTGGCTCTCTTTCTTCCTTCCCACCCTGTCTTTCTTCCTTTTCTTTTTTTTTTTTCTTTTCTTTCCATCAAAGGCTGATGCTACCAGAGAAAAAGTTCATAAAAATGTTATGTCCACCATAAAACCCCTAATGTGGCATTCTGCATGATCCATGCATTAACATTAACATTTCCCAGACAGTTATTGTGAGATAATGGTCCCAGCCATAATTCAGCGGCAGCGTTCTTTCGAGCAAATGTTATGGAGGAATAAATGACTCGCCGGGTGTGCTGCGGCGGGGGCGGGGGCGGGGGATGTGGCTGGAAAACACAGACTCTGGACCAGAGAGGTCCCAGCATGGCTGCAAGGGGTCTGGGGCTCTTTCTAGGTCTGACCGCGGACTCTGTGTACCCCGAGGCCAGGCTCTCTGCCGTCTGTCTCTGTTCCCCACTAGATCCCATCTTTCTTCTTTGTGCTGTACTGGGAGGGTGGGGTAAGAGGACGGATTCAAGGCACCGGGCTTGGCGTAGGGCTGAGAGAGGGCCGAGCAGCTCAGCAGCTTGACCAGCATCCTCCCCGCCGCCGCCCCTCCTCCTGTGGCCCGGCACACCTTACCCTCACCTCTGGTGCGGCCTCACGGAGTGGGTGGACATGAGTCTGAGCAGGCGTCGTGGAGGGGAAGGACAGGGAAGCCCGGCGTGCCGTGGGTCATGGGGTCGCAAAGAGGCGGACGCGACTGAGCATCTGAACTGACTGGCTGACGGGTGTCCCACTTACCCCCCTGGGTTTTCACTATGTGTCTGCATGGCTGTGTCCCCCGCTGGAATTGGGCCCGCCGCGTAAGCAGCACACCCATCTCAGTCTCTCTGGTGACCGAGCACAGAGCAGGTGCGCATTGCCTATTGGTTGACAGTGGGGATGCATGGATGGTTGGATGGATGGGTAGGTGGACAGATAGGACGGGTAGTTGGATGGGTGAGAACAACAGAAGAAGATCCAGAAATGAAAGCAGACCATAGATGAATGAGATTAGACACGAGCAAAATGGGCAGCACTTACGGAACAAGACCATAGGGTGTGGACGTGGGCAGGCCGTAGGGGTCTGCTGCTCTTCTCGTGTCACTCTTCGGGACCACGCTGCCTGGAGAGCTGGGGTGAAGGCAGGGCTAGAACTCTGGACCACAAGTTCAACGCTCTACCAGCTGCCATGTTGCCCCTGACACGCAGGCTAATTACATGCAAGAGAACCTTCTCCTCAAGGGGACATGTCAGACAGAAAATCAACTCAGCATAGCTCATGGTGAGTGCTCCAATGGGAAACATCCTCAACTGGGAGACTACAGGGCGGGACGAAGGATCCAGGTCTCGGAGATGAACAAAACCAGAAAAGGCAAATCTGGAGGGAGGGAGGACATTTGAGAAAGTGTGGGTGAAGGCACAGAGGTGGCTGGAAATACACAGATACGGAATTCGTACTGGTACATGCTGCGTGCACAGCCCCAGGAGATCATCTGGCTCTTAGGTCGATCTTCCTTGGAACCTGCCCCTCGACAGCTCCTTGCTGCTCCCTCCTGACAGGTTATCAGCTCGTGGCCTGCATGGCCAGCTCTCTGCTTGTGTCCCACTTGGGCCCTGCCGGTTCCACGGATGTCAGCCACATCCTGGTCTTCTCTGCTGCCTGTGCCCAGGCATGCACAGGCCCACGGGGAGGGTCAGCTGGAGCCCCTTCCTCCCTGAAGTGCTGGGAGGGAGGAAGCCCTATGAGGAGCGCAAGGGAACACGAGGGCTCTATGACCTCCCCAAGAGCAGTGCCCAGGTTTGCTATGCCGGCGAGGGAGACGGCCGCCTCTGCCGTGCATTCAGAGGGTCCTGGAGAGGCATGGCCCCCGTCAGAAGCACCTTCCTCACTCAGGGGTCTCGTCTTGTCCTAGAGCTGGCGGGCCCTCGGAGGCTGACAGGCTGAACCTGCTGTGCCGTGAAGGCACCTCCAGAAGCCGACTCTTGTGGTCTTCCTAATAACTCCTGGGGAGGGTGGCTCTTCCAGTGGGGGCCGCTCTCGCTGGCAGAACTCCCTCACGTGACGGGGAAGTTTATCTCTGGCACTCCACCGCCCTGTGCCAGGTCCTCTCTCCAAGCGGCACAGGGTACACCAGTGTGCCCTCTGCATACGCTGCTGTGCGTGTGCTCAGTCGTGTCTGACTCTTGCAACTCTGTGGGCTGCAGCTGCCAGGCTCCTCGTCCATGGGATTTCCCAGCAAGAACACGGGAGTGGGTGCCACTGCCTTCTCCAGGGGATCCCTGCCCTACGGGTGGATTCTTTACCGCTGAGCCACCTGGGAAGCCCCTTCTCTGCATAACAGTTCTTTAAACATTGAAAACAATATGCAACCCCTCCCTACGTATTCTGTTCTGCAGGTGTATAACTTTCTCCGGCATCCTAGCCTTCTTCCCAAGATTCACTGCCGATGGTCAGTGCTTCCCTTCAAACGTAAACATAATCCTCCAAAGTGGTCTGAGCCATTTCCTCCTTCACCTGGACTTGTTGGAATGCAGCTTCGGATTGCAATTAACTTTTTATTGTCTTTGGCAGCCACATCATAACACTGGTACCTATTGCATTTTCAGCAGGGAAGTTACACTTCCCTGCTTTTTTTTTTTTCATATGTGATGCTTTTAAGCTCCATCTCCCTCACTTACACAGTCTGCATTTCACTCTCACAGTATAGCTTTATATTTCTCTGTTCGACATCATCACCTTGCTTTTAGCCCGTGTTTCCTGCCTCACAAACTCTTTCTCAATCTTAATTCTACCTCTAAACACAGTAAGTATCCCTTCAGTGTGTGGATGAGATACAGGCCTTCTACAGTGTTATGCAAATTGCTGGTAAGGATGCTCAACAATCCAAACTGGTTATTTCAATATGAAAGACCTCCCTCCATGCTGAAGCCTATAGATCAATACTGACTGGGGACAATCACAATCTAGCTAAAAGTTCACCTACCACTTTTCCCATCCAACTTTCTCCTTTCTGTTGAAATAGAGTTGAGGTGCAGTATTATGTTAGTTTCAGGTGTAGTACTAGGGATTTGATATTTGCATATATTATGAAAATGATTCCCATGGTAAGTCTGGTAACCGTTTGTCCCCATGAATCCAATTGACTTTTCCGTCTTATCCCATCTTAACCTAGCCAGAGGGATATCATGGAAGATGTTGTCACATATCTTCCTGAAATCAAGATGCTCCCTGGAGTCTTCCTTATCTACCAGCCTAGGAATTCTGTGTGTTTTTAAGGGCGATAAAGTTAGTTTGACAGGACTGTTCCTCAGTGAAGCTATTTTGGTTTGGGATTGTCACTTCTTTCTTTCATAAATATTCCAGTTTAGAAGTTTTGTTAGCAACGAATATCAAACTTACTCTCTTGTAGCTTCTAGAATTGGATGTTTACCAATTTAAGAATATACGATTTCTGGGACTTCCCTGGCAGGCCAGTGGCTTAGATTTCACCTTTCAGTTCAGGGGCTGCTGGTTCACTCTCCGGTCAGGCAACTAAGATCCCACATACCTCGTAGGAGAAAATTTGTCACAAACTTTTTAAAAGGCTTTAAAAAATGGTCCACATCAAAAATCTTTTTTAAAAAAGAAAGAAAACACAACAGCTGCATCTTCCATCTCTAAAACCTTTTTCTTTCCAGCAGTTCACAAACAGCTAGCAGAGGTTCTATGGCCGTGTCTTTAAGTTCTTTCCTTCCTCGAAGATGTGATTTGCTGGTGTCTGCAGCCTTGATTTTATTTAAAGCTGTAAGAGGCTCGTTTACCATCTCCTCACCTATCTCAAACTTGAAACCTGTATAAATCATCACCTTGCTTTTAGCCCGTGTTTCCTGCCTCACCCCAATCTTAATTCTACCTCTAAACACAGTAAGTATCCCTTCAGTGTGTGGATGAGATACAGGCCTTCTACAGTGTTATGCAAATTGCTGGTAAGGATGCTCAACAATCCAAACTGGTTATTTCAATATGAAAGACCTCCCTCCATGCTGAAGCCTATAGATCAATACTGACTGGGGACAATCACAATCTAGCTAAAAGTTCACCTACCACTTTTCCCATCCAACTTTCTCCTTTCTGTTGAAATAGAGTTGAGGTGCAGTATTATGTTAGTTTCAGGTGTAGTACTAGGGATTTGATATTTGCATATATTATGAAAATGATTCCCATGGTAAGTCTGGTAACCGTTTGTCCCCATGAATCCAATTGACTTTTCCATCTTATCCCATCTTAACCTAGCCAGAGGGATATCATGGAAGATGTTGTCACATATCTTCCTGAAATCAAGATGCTCCCTGGAGTCTTCCTTATCTACCAGCCTAGGAATTCTGTGTGTTTTTAAGGGCGATAAAGTTAGTTTGACAGGACTGTTCCTCAGTGAAGCTATTTTGGTTTGGGATTGTCACTTCTTTCTTTCATAAATATTCCAGTTTAGAAGTTTTGTTAGCAACGAATATCAAACTTACTCTCTTGTAGCTTCTAGAATTGGATGTTTACCAATTTAAGAATATACGATTTCTGGGACTTCCCTGGCAGGCCAGTGGCTTAGATTTCACCTTTCAGTTCAGGGGCTGCTGGTTCACTCTCCGGTCAGGCAACTAAGATCCCACATACCTCGTAGGAGAAAATTTGTCACAAACTTTTTAAAAGGCTTTAAAAAATGGTCCACATCAAAAATCTTTTTTAAAAAAGAAAGAAAACACAACAGCTGCATCTTCCATCTCTAAAACCTTTTTCTTTCCAGCAGTTCACAAACAGCTAGCAGAGGTTCTATGGCCGTGTCTTTAAGTTCTTTCCTTCCTCGAAGATGTGATTTGCTGGTGTCTGCAGCCTTGATTTTATTTAAAGCTGTAAGAGGCTCGTTTACCATCTCCTCACCTATCTCAAACTTGAAACCTGTATAAATCATTTTTCTGGTTTGATGATCGTTGTCCTTGAAGAAAACAAAGCAAAGTGGGAGCTAAATCATTTGCTTTCTTTCTGTCATCTGTAACCTCCTCCACCTGCCCGGGGCTGTGGCTGCCTTCCTCCCTTATTTTTGTCTCTTTCTGTTTGCTTCAAGTATTGCTGTTTTTTAAGAGAGAGAGGAGAGGGAGCAGAGTGGGGGAAGGGGGAGGGAGAGGGAGGATGTTTTCAGTCTCCACTTCTTTCTGGTCTTTGGCCTTCCCCCAGCAGGTTCAGGCTACTCTTGCGTTTTGCTTCTTATGGATCAACCCCTCCTTTCGTCTTCTGCACATGTGTTTTCTAAGCCACCACAGAGCTCAGATTTTTAAAATGCACGTACCTCATTAGAAAGGCATAGGCCAAACCCTCCTCTCTTAAAAACATAATTAGCAATGAAATTCAACCCAACCAATATTTCCTCTAATGCCCACAGCATAGCTCCAAATACAGCGGGTAATACAGAGGCGAGCAGGAGAGTCCCCATGGTGGACAAGGCAGAGACACAAATTACCGTAGCCCTAGACAGAATGCGACAAGGAGGACGGAGCTGGTTTATATAAAGTTGCTGGAGTCCAAAAGTCTGAGAAGATCAGGCAAAGATTCATGTGGGAGGGGCTTCCCTGGTGGCCCAGTGGGTAAAGAGTTGGCCTTGCAGTGCAAGGGGTGCCGGTTTGATCCCTAGCCTGGGAAGATCCCACATGCCGCGGAGCGGCTGGACCGATGTGTCCAATTACCGAGCCGGAGCTCTGGCGTGCATGTGCCCAGAGCCGGTGCTCTGCAGCGAGAGAAGCCACTGGAATGGGAGGCCCACACAGGCCAAAAATAAAGATGGATGAAAAATAAATAAACAAGAAACCAATAAAAGAGACCAAAATTAAAAAAAAAAAATTAAAGATTCCTGTGGGAGGTAGCATTTGACGTGATCAAGGAAGGAGGCTAGGGAGTGTATCGGAAGTCAGAGATGCAGAGGAGGCTTTAAGTTCCTGAGATGCACAAAGGTGAAGACGCAAGATGGTGTCTGGATGACAGCGGATGACTGTATGTGGCTGGACCACAGCCCGGGACATTGCATTCCAAGCTTTGTCCTCTACCATGGTGTCCCCCAAAACACTGGGGGATAGAGCTTCCCTGGTGGTCCAGTGAGTAAAGAGTCCGCTTTGCAGTGCAAGGGGCACCGGTTTGATCCCTGGCCTAGGAAGATTCCACATGCCGTGGAGCGGCTGGACCGGTGTGTCCAATTATGAGTCAGTACTCTAGAGCGTATGAGCCCAGAGCAGGTGCTCTGCTACAGGAGAGGCCACTGCAATGGGAGATACACACAGGCCAAAGAATAAAGATGGATGAAAATAAATAAATAAAAAAACAATAAAAGAGGCCAAAATTTAAAAAAAAAAAAAAAAAAACAATTCTGGGGGAGAGTGGATACACGTGTATGAATGGCCGAGTCCCTTTGCTGTTCACCTGAAACTATCACAACATGGTTTGTTAATCAGCTAAACCCCAATACAGAGTAAAAAGTTAAAAAGAAACAGCACTGAGCACAATACACGCTCATATAAACTCATCAACACCTCTCCAGACCTATTCTTCCTCTGTTATCACTCCCCCACCCACCTTTTGTTGGTGACATCACCATCCTCCCAGTAAATTAAACACTGAACTTAGAGTCAAAATATCTGCATATGAATCTAGGATCTAGCTCTTCATTTCTCTGAGCCTTTATTTCTTTTCTCCTCCTCACAACCCTATTTTGGCTGCGCTGGATCTTGTGACACATGGGCTCTTCATTTGGTATGCCAGCTTCTCTGGTTGAGACGTGCGGGCTCTAGAGAATGCAGGCTCTAGAGAATGCAGCTGTGGGACGAGGACTTCGCTGCAACATGTGGGATTTTAGTTCCCTGACCAGGAATCGAACCTGGGCCCCCTACATTGGGAGCACAGAGTCTTATCCACTGGAAGTCCCTGGGCTTCTATTTCTTCGTCTGTAAAACGGGGGAACAGGGAGTAACTTGCCTGTTCACATAGGAGAGTCGTGAAGATAAAATGAGCAAACCGTGAAGGAACTGCTTTGCAAATGGTGATGTGCTGTGTAGAGGCAAGAGTGCTGTCACTGGGATGGTGCTGGTCCCTGGGGGGGCGTTGAGGGGGGGCGTGGGGCGGTAAAGAATGAAACTGTGGGTTCCTATGAGTGGTGCGTGGTCAGTGGAGAGCCTTGTGAAGACACCTGGGAAGGTGAGCAGGGCAGGGCGGGGAGGCCGCAGGCAAAGGCAGAGATGTGGGCAAGGCCATTTGGAGGTGGCAGACCCCAGCCTCTTTTGGTTGGGGCTGGACTGGGGGCTGGTTTTGAGACTCTTTAGAGTGGTGGGAGCTCACGCTACATGCCTGGCTCCGAAGAAAGTCATCACCCTGCTGAACCTCGGGAGAGCAGGCTGTGAGATGTCGCCGTGTCTTCCTGCAAGACTCCTGAAGCCGAAAGACGGGCCGTGGGAGGTGGGGAGGCAGGGGCAGGAGGTGCTTTGGGTCTCAGATGACTGCGGGTGCAGACACACCCACGCCCTGCCTGTCCCCTCCTGTCACGTGCCGCACACTGAGGACCCCCAACGGCCACCATCTGCCTAAACCCCAATAAAAAGAGTAAAAAGTTAAAAAGAAACAGCACTGAGCACAATACACGCTCATATAAACTCATCAACACCTCTCCAGACCTATTCTTCCTCTGTTATCACTCCCCCACCCACCTTTTGTTGGTGACATCACCATCCTCCCAGTAAATTAAACACTGAACTTAGAGTCAAAATATCTGCATATGAATCTAGGATCTAGCTCTTCATTTCTCTGAGCCTTTATTTCTTTTCTCCTCCTCACAACCCTATTTTGGCTGCGCTGGATCTTGTGACACATGGGCTCTTCATTTGGTATGCCAGCTTCTCTGGTTGAGACGTGCGGGCTCTAGAGAATGCAGGCTCAGTAGCTGTGGGACGAGGACTTCGCTGCAACATGTGGGATTTTAGTTCCCTGACCAGGAATCGAACCTGGGCCCCCTACATTGGGAGCACAGAGTCTTATCCACTGGAAGTCCCTGGGCTTCTATTTCTTCGTCTGTAAAACGGGGGAACAGGGAGTAACTTGCCTGTTCACATAGGAGAGTCGTGAAGATAAAATGAGCAAACCGTGAAGGAACTGCTTTGCAAATGGTGATGTGCTGTGTAGAGGCAAGAGTGCTGTCACTGGGATGGTGCTGGTCCCTGGGGGGGCGTTGAGGGGGGGCGTGGGGCGGTAAAGAATGAAACTGTGGGTTCCTATGAGTGGTGCGTGGTCAGTGGAGAGCCTTGTGAAGACACCTGGGAAGGTGAGCAGGGCAGGGCGGGGAGGCCGCAGGCAAAGGCAGAGATGTGGGCAAGGCCATTTGGAGGTGGCAGACCCCAGCCTCTTTTGGTTGGGGCTGGACTGGGGGCTGGTTTTGAGACTCTTTAGAGTGGTGGGAGCTCACGCTACATGCCTGGCTCCGAAGAAAGTCATCACCCTGCTGAACCTCGGGAGAGCAGGCTGTGAGATGTCGCCGTGTCTTCCTGCAAGACTCCTGAAGCCGAAAGACGGGCCGTGGGAGGTGGGGAGGCAGGGGCAGGAGGTGCTTTGGGTCTCAGATGACTGCGGGTGCAGACACACCCACGCCCTGCCTGTCCCCTCCTGTCACGTGCCGCACACTGAGGACCCCCTGCTCACGGAGAGGACCGAGCCACCATCTCCAGCCTCAGAAAAGGCCAGGGAGGATGCTAGACCGCGTAACCCAAGGTGGCTAAAGTGCATAACGGAGGAGTGCTCGCACTTACAGGAGCTCAGAGGTAGAAACCACCGGCCACTGGAGACAAAGGAGGCTCAGAGAAAGCCTCCAGTGGGAGAGAGCCCAGAGATGAAGCGTGTGGAGCTGTCCACGTAGATGAGGCCGGCAAGAGTGTTCTGGGAAGAGAGAAGAGCAGGTGCGGAAGCACGGGGCACAGGAAAGCGTGCTGAGCTCCTAGGAGCGCCCGTTGACCTCGTGCGGCGGGAGCATGCGGCGATGTGGGAGACCAAGAGGCCGCGGAGCTGGGAGCCTAGGCAGCAGGGGTAGGATGGAAGGAGTCAGGTGCGTTTAGGATGGAAGATGCGATGTGAGGGAAAGGAGGTGAGAGAAGGGGAGGAAGGAAGAAGAGAAGGTGACGGCATCTGTGAGTTTTCTTCTTTTTAAAAGATCTTTATCATTTATTTATTTGACTCTTTGCAACCCCATGGACTGTAGCCCACCGGCTCCTCTGTCTATGGAATTCTCCAGGCAAGAATACTGGGGGAGCCATTGCCTCCAACAGGGGATCTTCCCAACCCAGGGATCAAACCCAGGTCTGCATTGCAGGCAGATTCTTTACCATCAGAGACACCAGGTGGGGGACACCTATTTGGCTGTCCTGGGTCTTAGTTGCAACATGTGAGCTCGTTGTTCCCTGACCAGGGACGGAAGCTCGGTCCCCCTGATTGGGAGCGCAGTCTTAGCCGCTGGACCCCCAGGGAAGCCCCCAGGTTTCCTTCTTGATTGCCTTCAGCGACAATGGTGTCATTTATCCAGAATGAGGAACAAACGTGGGGAAGGCGTGGGCAGAGTGGAGGCAGTGGGGCTCACAGCTGGGCGTGGTTGAGCATGGGATAGGGGTCCATGGGGCATCTGGACCGTATCCGACCTCCTTCAGTTTTAAATCTAAGTCCCGCTGTCCTGAGAAGAATGTATTTCATCTCTCAACGGCTCTATAGCCCTTCGGGGCAGAGGCTGGGTCCTCTCACCTTTGTGCCAGGTGCTGGGAGGCAGCGTGAGCCCTCCATGGTCACCCGGCCTCTCTTTACCTCCTCTGTGGGTTTCTCCACGTGCTCTGCCTCTAGAGCAGACCCAGCGGGTGATTCCAGGCCACGCCCCTGCCAGCCTCGGGTGCGGTGTGCCGCTCGACCTGGAGTCTGTGCCGTCTCATCTGGTAGCCACCAGACTCGTGTGTCGATGAAAATGAAAGTGAGATTAAACTGCAAACTCAGTTCCCCAGTCGCAGCAGCCACAGTGCAAGTGCTTGCTAGCCATGCGGCATCCGGGGCTGGGGATGCTGAGAGCGGAGGCCGCCCTGCCGCCCAGGCTGCTGCTGGAGCTGGCCTCAGCAGGAGGGTGCTCACAGGAGGGTGCCCTCCCCCAGGCAGCCGGGACGGAGGAGACAGGGACGCTGTGAGGCTCCCCTTCTCCGGGGCGGTCCCAGGAAGCCCACCCTGCCCCCCTGAGCCGGCACGCGAGCATCCCCTCGCAGCGTCTGTGAGGGTCGCCCCGCTCACGTGTGTGAACCCGGATGAGACGGCCCCCGCGCGGGGACCCTCAGTGGACACCGGCTGTTTGTAGTCACAGTGAGCCGGGTGCAGAGCCCAAGACGCAGAGCTACAGGCGCCTGAGAGGGCCGAGACCACAGTCCCTGGCTTTGGGAGCACTGGAGAGCCAAGTCTGGGAGAGCGGGCTGGACCTCACTGTGCACGTTAGACCTGGAGGGTGACGTGAGAGGCGTCTCCTCGGGAGCCTCCAGAGAGGGGCACTGGGGGACCTCAGAGGACCTCGGGGTCACCGAGGGGAGGTGCCCCGGGTGGGGTCACTTGCCTGTGGACCTGGGTGTGGGCCTGGCTTTGGTTCCTGGGCGGCAGCAGGCGGGCTGGGGCCTGGGGTGGGAGAGGCGCGGGGCCCCTGGCTCTGAAGTCCATCTGCGGTGTAATAGCGGGAGAGGCACGGCGCACGCGTCCAGATGGCCTGGCGATGCCTCTTCCTGCGCACGGGCTGCGTCTCTGCAGGCTCCTGCCCCTCGTTTGCGCCCTGCGTGCCTGGGGCCGAACGAGCAGGACCCGTCGCTGAGCCGCCGTCAGCCAGGAGGGCGGAGCGGTTGTCGCAGGGGGACCCTGGGCAGCTGGGGTGGAGGAGGCAGTGATGCCAGGAGGCTCCCCTGCACAGGGGCCATCCCAGAGAGCCTCGTCGTCCGTCCCCGAGCCGGGCACCCGTCAGGACCAGAAGGCAGCCGTTTCCCGACAAGGATGCTCCTTGGTCGCCAGCCCAGCGGCCGGCCCTGGCTGAGGGCCTCCGGTGGAACAGATGGACAGACACTGGTTTACCCCTGATCAGCAGCCTCCCCGAAGGCAAAAGCAGAGTACCTGCCCTGGCTGGGGAGGGGCGTCGGGGGAGGGGCCTCTGGTGAAGCGAGGAAGCCCCAGGCCGCTGGCCTCTGGCCTGGCAGGCGCTCTCGTGACTCTCCGCGCGGCCGCAGTCCTGCAGCTCTGATCCAGGAGCTGGACGGGTCATCGCGACGTCCCGTCCAGGCCTCTGTTCTTCCACGGTGTGTGAAGGTGGAGGGGACAGGGTGGGAGTGGGCTGCGGCTTTCCTTGGGCTTCGACCTGCTCAGAAGCAGAAAGTCTGCCTTCTCGTCCGAGGGTCCCTCTGCAGCCCTCCTTCCCGCCGCCTCCCTCCTCTCCTGCCTAGCAGGATGGATTGAGGCAGTGTGGAGAAATCCGAATAACTAATCAGAGTCCTCATTAACCCCCTGCCAGGATGCTCAAACATTCACTTTGCTGTTTGTGAAGCAGAAAAAAAAACCCTCTCCCTACATTAAAATTGATGAGTTATTAATCCCTGAGCTCCCGCCCCGGGGGCGCTCGCCCCAGCCTGCCTGAGGCCCTGCGGCTCGGCCGCCGCCTCGGGCCACTTGCACTTTCCGTTATTTATCGGGCCAGCACAGAGAGGCCTCTTCGCAGCAGCGGGCTTGGTGCCAGCTCGGAGGCCGCAGCTTTGTCTTCTCCCCGGTGGGCTGGGCTCCACCCCGGGGCGCAGCTGCCAGGCTGCTGCCAGGCTGCCAGGCTGGGCGAATGAATGGAGGTGTGGACGCGTCTTGCTCTGACCTGCGCGGGCGGGGCGCGCCGCTCTGCGCTTCCGATGAGCCAGCCCGGGAGCGGGCGGCCCCAGTCCAGCGCTGGGCTAGGAAGGCCTGCGAGTGTGTCTGGCCCTCTCTGCACACCCACAGTGCCCCATGGCTTCCCTGGCACCGCCCCACCCCTGGCCTGAACGCTGTGGTCTGCCTCTGCATGCAGGCAGGCAGCCTGCTTGCCTACCCTCCAGATTCACAAATATGCAGTATGTGCTGCACCTCGAACCGGGAGCTGTGGGGAGCCAAAGCCATGCAAGACTCGGTCCCTACTCTCAGGGAGATGACCCTGCAATGGGGTCAACATGGCCTGCCCGCCCCCCCCCAGCACACACACACACACACACACATATGATCCTGGGGAAGGGCGAGAGGGAAGAAGGAGGAGACCTGAGCAGCGGAAAAGGCTCCTTTGGCTTTTCTAAGCCTAAGACGCTGTGGGGGAGACAAGACCCACTGGGAGACCCTCCTTCCTCCCATCTGCTTCTGTTGGCTCGGCCCTCTGACTGGCTGCCCGGCTGCCCTGTCAGGGTCTGTCCACATCTCTCGCCTGCCCTGGCCTGTGAACTCACAGCCAGTGTCGAGCCCGTGTAAGCTCCCTTGTGTGCTCCTCTGTGTAATAAGACAGCTTTGTGAGGCAAAGGAGAAAGGCCTGAAAGCCTTGTTAGGCCTCTGCAGCCCTCCTTCCCGCCGCTCCTCCTCTCTGCCTAGCAGGATGGATTGAGGCAGTGTGGAGAACCGAATAACTAATCAGAGTCCTCATTAACCCCCTGCCAGGATGCTCAAACATTCACTTTGCTGTTTGTGAAGCAGAAAAAAAAACCCTCTCCCTACATTAAAATTGATGAGTTATTAATCCCTGAGCTCCCGCCCGGGGCGCCGCCCAACCTGCCTGAGGCCCTGCGGCTCGGCCGCCGCCTCGGGCCACTTGCACTTTCCGTTATTTATCGGGCCAGCACAGAGAGGCCTCTTCGCAGCAGCGGGCTTGGTGCCAGCTCGGAGGCCGCAGCTTTGTCTTCTCCCCGGTGGGCTGGGCTCCACCCCGGGGCGCAGCTGCCAGGCTGCTGCCAGGCTGCCAGGCTGGGCGAATGAATGGAGGTGTGGACGCGTCTTGCTCTGACCTGCGCGGGCGGGGCGCGCCGCTCTGCGCTTCCGATGAGCCAGCCCGGGAGCGGGCGGCCCCAGTCCAGCGCTGGGCTAGGAAGGCCTGCGAGTGTGTCTGGCCCTCTCTGCACACCCACAGTGCCCCATGGCTTCCCTGGCACCGCCCCACCCCTGGCCTGAACGCTGTGGTCTGCCTCTGCATGCAGGCAGGCAGCCTGCTTGCCTACCCTCCAGATTCACAAATATGCAGTATGTGCTGCACCTCGAACCGGGAGCTGTGGGGAGCCAAAGCCATGCAAGACTCGGTCCCTACTCTCAGGGAGATGACCCTGCAATGGGGTCAACATGGCCTGCCCGCCCCCCCCCAGCACACACACACACACACACACACATATGATCCTGGGGAAGGGCGAGAGGGAAGAAGGAGGAGACCTGAGCAGCGGAAAAGGCTCCTTTGGCTTTTCTAAGCCTAAGACGCTGTGGGGGAGACAAGACCCACTGGGAGACCCTCCTTCCTCCCATCTGCTTCTGTTGGCTCGGCCCTCTGACTGGCTGCCCGGCTGCCCTGTCAGGGTCTGTCCACATCTCTCGCCTGCCCTGGCCTGTGAACTCACAGCCAGTGTCGAGCCCCGTGTAAGCTCCCTTGTGTGCTCCTCTGTGTAATAGATTCCTAAAGACAGCTTTGTGAGGCAAAGGAGAAAGGCCTGAAAGTGGAGGGGGAGAAGAGAGAGGACTTCAGCCCCCAGCTCTTATTTCCAACCACATTAATTGACGACAGTGAACAGTGGTCAGGGGTCACCTTCCCGATCGTTGGCTCGAGGTGGTGAGGATGATCGTTCAGCAACGTCTGTGAGTGCTGCCGTGTGCTAGGAGGTCACGGGGAGCCAAGCAGGCCTGCATCCCGGCCCACGGGGAGCTTACAGCCTAGGGGAGGAAGCAGGCGTCTCCCACGTCATCACAGAGGAGCAAGCGCTCAACTGAATCCTGGCCTGCAGTCTACAAAGGAGACCTCCCTGGTCTGAGCGGTCAGTGTTGCTGCCCCGGAGGAAGCAGCTCTGACCGAGATGTGGATCTGAGCCTCTGGGTAAGGATGCTCTGAGCGTCCAGATCCCCACCCTGTCCTTGCTGTGGAGCATCCCACCTACTGGCGGGGGGGCGGGTATGTAAACAGTTGATCCATAGGAGGCAGAACGAGCCAAGCACCAAGTGCAGGGCCACTGGACAGCCTGGTTTGCCTGGGGCTGTTTCAGCCGAAGCCTGTGGCGTCCGTGCAGTTACGAATCGTGCTCTCCTCGCCTCTCAGAACTGTCCCCATCTGGGCGGCACATCGTACACGGTCTCCCTAACAGCGCGCCATGGCGGTGCAGACGTGTGAGCCCCTCTGTGTAGGAAGCCAGGGGATACTTCACGCGGTGAAGGGTGCTTCGCCTCGGCCCTTGAAGATGGAGCCACGTTCCAACTAGAGCAGAGAAGTAGAACATCTCCGTCCTAGAAAGCAGAGAGCAAGCCGCGGCCTAGCAGAGGCTGTGAGGAGCGGAAGAGCGCAGCTCACCTGCCACCCGGAGCAGCGTGGCAAGCAGTTTGTGGAACATTTTAGACAGTAAATATTTCAGGGTTTATGTTGTACTGCAGCTACTCAGCCCTGCTGCCAGTGTGGAAAGCAGCCCTCGGCCAGAGTGAACAGACAGCGGGGCCGTGCGCCAGTAAAACTGTGTTTACCCAGGATCTGGCCTGGGTGTCGGAAGTCGGCCCCTGACGTTGAGGCTGGGAGGAAGAGCCACGAGACGGAGGCCTGGAAAGTTCAGCAGGAGCCATATCGTGAGAGGTCTCAAACAGCGGACTTGTTTGCTAGTAATAACACTCTTTGTGAACACAGGCGCTTCCCAGGGGCGAGTGGTAAAGAATCTGCCTGCCAATGCAGGAGATGCGAGAGGCAGGTTTGATCCCTGGATCGGAAGGAGCCCCCGGAGAAGGACATGGCAGCCCACTCTAGCACGCCTGCCTGGGAAATTCCAGGGACAGGAGCCTGGCAGGCCACCGTCCGTGGGCTTGCGGAGAGCTGGACGTGGCTGAGAATGCACGGCTCGTGCGTGCAGCCGGGCCTCACCTCGGGTCCGAGGTTTGGAGGGCGCTGCAGAGCAGCAGGGAGCGGGGAGCAAAGCTGCCCGGCACCGCCCGTGGAGGCAGGTCTCAGGCACTGGAGTCTGAGGCGCTCTGGCCTCTGGCCTCCCTGGAGAATCTTCGCTTTTGTTCTGAGCACACGCCCCTCCCACTCCCTGTTCTTGGGGTGCTCACACTCTCCCGGGCAGACCCTGTGACGGGGGGCCACCCTCTCCCTCCCACAGAGCCAAGGCCATCAGAGACCCTCCCCTCGGCTTCCGGCTACTTGCAGCTGCTGCTCGGGGTCTCCTGAGCACAGGGCCCGAGGGCTGCCCCAGCTGCGCCCCCAGCACTCCCACCGGGTGGAGTCCAGCGCCTTCACAGTGTAATTACTGCAGAGCTGCAAGGGGCTCAGGAGCCTTCTGACCACCTGTGTATCCCCAGCTCGCCTTTCCTGTGAATGTCCCCACAGAGCAGAGAAGTAGAACATCTCCGTCCTAGAAAGCAGAGAGCAAGCCGCGGCCTAGCAGAGGCTGTGAGGAGCGGAAGAGCGCAGCTCACCTGCCACCCGGAGCAGCGTGGCAAGCAGTTTATGGAACATTTTAGACAGTAAATATTTCAGGGTTTATGTTGTACTGCAGCTACTCAGCCCTGCTGCCAGTGTGGAAAGCAGCCCTCGGCCAGAGTGAACAGACAGCGGGGCCGTGCGCCAGTAAAACTGTGTTTACCCAGGATCTGGCCTGGGTGTCGGAAGTCGGCCCCTGACGTTGAGGCTGGGAGGAAGAGCCACGAGACGGAGGCCTGGAAAGTTCAGCAGGAGCCATATCGTGAGAGGTCTCAAACAGCGGACTTGTTTGCTAGTAATAACACTCTTTGTGAACACAGGCGCTTCCCAGGGGCGAGTGGTAAAGAATCTGCCTGCCAATGCAGGAGATGCGAGAGAGGCAGGTTTGATCCCTGGATCGGAAGGAGCCCCCGGAGAAGGACATGGCAGCCCACTCTAGCACGCCTGCCTGGGAAATTCCAGGGACAGGAGCCTGGCAGGCCACCGTCCGTGGGCTTGCGGAGAGCTGGACGTGGCTGAGAATGCACGGCTCGTGCGTGCAGCCGGGCCTCACCTCGGGTCCGAGGTTTGGAGGGCGCTGCAGAGCAGCAGGGAGCGGGGAGCAAAGCTGCCCGGCACCGCCCGTGGAGGCAGGTCTCAGGCACTGGAGTCTGAGGCGCTCTGGCCTCTGGCCTCCCTGGAGAATCTTCGCTTTTGTTCTGAGCACACGCCCCTCCCACTCCCTGTTCTTGGGGTGCTCACACTCTCCCGGGCAGACCCTGTGACGGGGGGCCACCCTCTCCCTCCCACAGAGCCAAGGCCATCAGAGACCCTCCCCTCGGCTTCCGGCTACTTGCAGCTGCTGCTCGGGGTCTCCTGAGCACAGGGCCCGAGGGCTGCCCCAGCTGCGCCCCCAGCACTCCCACCGGGTGGAGTCCAGCGCCTTCACAGTGTAATTACTGCAGAGCTGCAAGGGGGCTCAGGAGCCTTCTGCGACCACCTGTGTATCCCCCAGCTCGCCTTTCCTGTGAATGTCCCCACAGAGCAACTGGAAATGTGCCCCCGCCTACGGAAGGCCCCGCTTCTCTGGAGGCCCCGAGACGCAGGGGGCTAGGCTCCCCCGGTCTTGTCTTGCTTCAGGATCTTGCCAAGGGTAACCCTGCGTCCCTTCCTCCCTCCGTCCTGGGGTCCTGGGCTCGCGGCCTCTTGGGCCCCCAGCACAGCTCTCTCCACTGTGCGTGAGGCCCTGTCTCTTTCTTTCCTGTAACCAAGTGGCTGTGTGGGTACGTTTCTACAGATGCCAGACTCATAACTTCAAGTTGTTGCTGTTTAGTTGCTAAGTCGTGTCCAACTCTTCCGTGATGCCGTGGATGTTTGCGACTCACCAGGCTCCTCTATCCATGGCATTTCCCAGGCAAGACTACTGGAGTGGGTTGTCATTTCCCTCTCCGGGGCATCGTCCCAGCCCAGGGATGGAACCCACGTCTCTTGGATCTCCTGGATTTGCAGGCAGTGTTGTGAGGCACGCTCAGTGAAGCACCCAACTCTGCTCGTGGTGGATGAAAAAGAGGTTTATTAGGCTGGCTTTACACCAGTGGGTCTAAGGCTTTCATTTAGCCAAGGACCCCGAGCAAAACTTGTGGCTCACCTTTATACCTAAAGCCCACATGCACAAACCCATCTCCTCAACTGCTAAGGTTGCCTAGGAGACATTAAGAAAAAAGTATGATTTGGTAACAATCACAATAGTAGAATTGAAAATCATCTAAGCATATCGCTTAGCCTGTCTATAACATAATTTAAAAAAAATGGCAATTTATGGCCTCCTGGAGAATCTTCGCTTTTGTTCTGAGCACACGCCTCCCACTCCCTGTTCTTGGGGTGCTCACACTCTCCCGGGCAGACCCTGTGACGGGGGGCCACCCTCTCCCTCCCACAGAGCCAAGGCCATCAGAGACCCTCCCCTCGGCTTCCGGCTACTTGCAGCTGCTGCTCGGGGTCTCCTGAGCACAGGGCCCGAGGGCTGCCCCAGCTGCGCCCCCAGCACTCCCACCGGGTGGAGTCCAGCGCCTTCACAGTGTAATTACTGCAGAGCTGCAAGGGGGCTCAGGAGCCTTCTGCGACCACCTGTGTATCCCCCAGCTCGCCTTTCCTGTGAATGTCCCCACAGAGCAACTGGAAATGTGCCCCCGCCTACGGAAGGCCCCGCTTCTCTGGAGGCCCCGGGGACGCAGGGGCTAGGCTCCCCGGTCTTGTCTTGCTTCAGGATCTTGCCAAGGGTAACCCTGCGTCCCTTCCTCCCTCCGTCCTGGGGTCCTGGGCTCGCGGCCTCTTGGGCCCCCAGCACAGCTCTCTCCACTGTGCGTGAGGCCCTGTCTCTTTCTTTCCTGTAACCAAGTGGCTGTGTGGGTACGTTTCTACAGATGCCAGACTCATAACTTCAAGTTGTTGCTGTTTAGTTGCTAAGTCGTGTCCAACTCTTCCGTGATGCCGTGGATGTTTGCGACTCACCAGGCTCCTCTATCCATGGCATTTCCCAGGCAAGACTACTGGAGTGGGTTGTCATTTCCCTCTCCGGGGCATCGTCCCAGCCCAGGGATGGAACCCACGTCTCTTGGATCTCCTGGATTTGCAGGCAGTGTTGTGAGGCACGCTCAGTGAAGCACCCAACTCTGCTCGTGGTGGATGAAAAAGAGGTTTATTAGGCTGGCTTTACACCAGTGGGTCTAAGGCTTTCATTTAGCCAAGGACCCCGAGCAAAACTTGTGGCTCACCTTTATACCTAAAGCCCACATGCACAAACCCATCTCCTCAACTGCTAAGGTTGCCTAGGAGACATTAAGAAAAAAGTATGATTTGGTAACAATCACAATAGTAGAATTGAAAATCATCTAAGCATATCGCTTAGCCTGTCTATAACATAAACTGATTAACTAAAATCACAAATGGCAATTTATCTTGTGACGAATATTTCATTTTCATGGCCAAGGGGAGGTTTGGGTACGAGGTCTTCCTGGTCAGGTTCTCACCAGCCCCGGAGGCCTAGCTGACAGTTTATTTTTCATCTCCAGGGCTACCCAGTCCAAACACTGCCCAGAGTTCACTGAAAGTGTAAGATGGAGTCCTCTTCCTCAAGATGGAGTCAGTTCAGTCAGGGCAGCCAGCTTCTTTCTTCCTTCACCAGTACAGGTGACATTCAGTAAAGACTAACAGGGAATAATCAATGCTGACAGGGAGTAATTCAGTTTAACAAGTATATGACTTTTAGATAATGATCTTACAATCACTTACAGGTAAATCTAAGTAAATTATTTCATATTATATGTCTCCTTTTACAGCAGGTTCTTTCCCACTGCGTCACCTGGGAAACCTATAACTAACTTTAAGGGAGTGCCCCCAAACTCAGCAATCAAGAGAAATCATATTTTAATGAGATATTTTTAGACATCAAAGTTAATGACAAAAAACGCATGATAAACAAAACATCAACATTTTAAACACTGGCAGGATCCGTATTCCTGATTCTTCCTTTCACATTAACCTGAAAGGCATCTTAACACAGTTGTGTTAGTCTCAGTTGTGTTGACTCTGTGTGACCCTGTGGACTGCAGCCCACCAGGCTCCTCTGTCCATAGGATGTTCCAGGCGAGAATACCAGAGTAGGTTACCAGGTCCTGCTTTCATCCCCGTGACTGAGGTTCTAGGCTCACCCTTAAACCTTGTGGCCAAGGCAAGGACCTGGGGTCCCAGCCCCAGGAGATGCCAGAGGAGGGGCATGGCTCCAGGGCAGGCAACAGGACAAGTTAAACTTGACCTAGGAGATAACAGGGTCTGCAAATCCCCCTCCTACCTGCACAGAGGGAATTCCTCTTCACGGTCCGTTTTCTGCTGCACAGCCAGGCTTGCCATCTTTTTACCTTTCTCCCAACCAACATCTTCCTGCTCCTCCCGTCTGCCGTGAGTTTTATGCTCGTCCATCTTTGTAAGAATCCGGCCTAGATTCTCCAGGGAGTGAGTGGGGAACTTTCGATTTCCCTTATCCGCTGCTTTCATGTACCATTTCTCCTTTGCCCTTGTTATCTGAGCCTCTGTGTTTATTTACTGTCTTGTTATCACATGTCCACCTGCTCTGGTCTCCACCCAGACCAGAATGTAAACCCCATGAATGCTGAGATTTTTATCTTTTTTGTCAACAACTGTGAACAGTTCCTGACACATAGCAGGCACTCACATGAGCATTTGTTGAATGAGTGAATAACAGTTGAGCTCCCTTTTCTTTCATCGGTCCCCTCCCAGAGCCAGCCTGCCCTCCCCTTTAAGTCAGAAGACATTAGACCTTTTTCCTAAATGAAAGAACATCTACCCTGGGCCTCCACCATAAGCTGTGCAAAAAAGCAGCAGGAAGCTTTGAAATCACAGTTATTACTTAACAAGTCCAAACTGGGCAAAAGAAACGAATATTTTCCGGAGCAAACTTTAGAGTTTCCAAGGTATGTTGTACATTCCCCCCTTCCCCCTGCTTTTTATTTTTTATTATTTATTTTTTTATTTTGGTGGGGGTGGGGTAGGGAGGGAGGGGAGCAGGCGGGCTACTTCTATTGGTCTTTCATTTGTCCATTTTTTCATCCGTCTTTGTTCTTTGGCTCCTGTGGGCCTCCCATCGCGGTGGCCGCTGTCGTTGCAGAGCACCGGCTCTGGGCGCATGCGCTCCAGAGCTCCGGCTCGGTAATTGGACACATCAGTCCAGCCGCTCCGCGGCACGTGGGATCTTCCCAGGCCAGGGATCGAACTGGCGCCCCTTGCATTGCAAGGCGGTGTCCTTACCCACTGGACCACCAGGGAAGTCCCCCCCACCCCCCCACTTTTAATAGGGAGTAATGTCCAAAGGAAGATTGAAACTCCTTGTAAATTTGAAATGAATACTGATTCTTTTTGTAACTTTGGCCAGGACACTAAGTCTCGGTTTTGATTATTGCATCTGTAAAATGGGTATATTGGTTCCAGGACTACCAACTTCACAAAGTTGTTGACAAGCATAATGTTGACAGCTGTGGTTGGATTTGCTTTGGATATCCTTATGCATGCATAGAGGTGTACAAGTTCTCATTAGCAGTTGGCCAAGCTTCCCAGGTGGTGCAGTGGTAAAAAAAAAAAATCCACCTGCCAATACAGGAGATGAAAGAGATTCAGATTCGATCCCTACGTTGAGAAGATGCAGTAGGAAATAGCAACCCACTCCAGTATTCTTGCCTGGAGAATTCCATGGACAGAGGAGCCTGGTAGGCTACAGTCCATGCAGTCCCAAAGAGTTGGATGTGACTGAGCAGGCATGCGGGAGGCAGAACCATAAGTCTCCTGATGATGAGATCACAGTGGAGGTGACCATCCGGTCCTAACTTTCTTTCTTTTCCTCTTACTTTCTGGCTGTTCTGGGTCTTTGTTGCTGGATGGGCTTTCTCTAGTTGCAGCGACCAGGCTACTCTCTACGTGCGGTGCTTGGGCTTCTCCCTGCTGCAGAGAACAAGCTCTAGGGCGAGCAGGTTTCAGGAGATATGTCATGTAGCCTTTGTTGCCCCGCAGCAGGTGGAGTTCCCAGACCAGGGATTGAACCTATGCCCCTACACTGGCAGGTGGATTCTTAACCACTTATTTTTTTATTTTGGAGGGGGGGGGAGGGAGGGGAGCAGGCGGGCTACTTCTATTGGTCTTTCATTTGTCCATTTTTTCATCCGTCTTTGTTCTTTGGCTCCTGTGGGCCTCCCATCGCGGTGGCCGCTGTCGTTGCAGAGCACCGGCTCTGGGCGCATGCGCTCCAGAGCTCCGGCTCGGTAATTGGACACATCAGTCCAGCCGCTCCGCGGCACGTGGGATCTTCCCAGGCCAGGGATCGAACTGGCGCCCCTTGCATTGCAAGGCGGTGTCCTTACCCACTGGACCACCAGGGAAGTCCCCCCCACCCCCCCACTTTTAATAGGGAGTAATGTCCAAAGGAAGATTGAAACTCCTTGTAAATTTGAAATGAATACTGATTCTTTTTGTAACTTTGGCCAGGACACTAAGTCTCGGTTTTGATTATTGCATCTGTAAAATGGGTATATTGGTTCCAGGACTACCAACTTCACAAAGTTGTTGACAAGCATAATGTTGACAGCTGTGGTTGGATTTGCTTTGGATATCCTTATGCATGCATAGAGGTGTACAAGTTCTCATTAGCAGTTGGCCAAGCTTCCCAGGTGGTGCAGTGGTAAAAAAAAAAAATCCACCTGCCAATACAGGAGATGAAAGAGATTCAGATTCGATCCCTACGTTGAGAAGATGCAGTAGGAAATAGCAACCCACTCCAGTATTCTTGCCTGGAGAATTCCATGGACAGAGGAGCCTGGTAGGCTACAGTCCATGCAGTCCCAAAGAGTTGGATGTGACTGAGCAGGCATGCGGGAGGCAGAACCATAAGTCTCCTGATGATGAGATCACAGTGGAGGTGACCATCCGGTCCTAACTTTCTTTCTTTTCCTCTTACTTTCTGGCTGTTCTGGGTCTTTGTTGCTGGATGGGCTTTCTCTAGTTGCAGCGACCAGGCTACTCTCTACGTGCGGTGCTTGGGCTTCTCCCTGCTGCAGAGAACAAGCTCTAGGGCGAGCAGGTTTCAGGAGATATGTCATGTAGCCTTTGTTGCCCCGCAGCAGGTGGAGTTCCCAGACCAGGGATTGAACCTATGCCCCTACACTGGCAGGTGGATTCTTAACCACTGGACCACCAGGGAAGTCCCCAGTCCTAAACTTCTCACTTTACTGATGGAGAACCAAGGCCCAGGTGGAGATACACCCAGGATCACATGCCAAGCTCACCACGAGAGAGACGGATAGAAGCCAGGTGCCCTGGCTCCTGGCCCCGTTCCTGAGCTCTCCGCTCTCCTCTCGAATCCCAGCCTAGCGAGGCAGACATTTTCAATAAAGCCCCTTCCCATCCCCTCCCTATCTGAGATTCATTTCTGAGAGGTATCTGAACGAGGATTTTATAGGTCTTCCTGGTTCCTCTGTGGTCCTCAGACGCTGGTTATGACCGAAACCTCAGAGACAGGCCGTGTGAATCCGGACTGGGGACTTGGTCCCTCTGGCGCAGGCCATCCGACTGGCCGTCTCTCCAGATGCCGTGTGGTCATCACAGGACGGAACAGGCCCTGCGAAGGGCAGGGGCGCTGAGACATTAATTTCTTCAGTGTCATGCTTCCTGTGCATCCCTTAATGACTGAGGATGACATGCCTGGGGAAAATTGCAATTTCCCCTCGAAGGCTCAACGGGGAAGTCACAGCCACCAGACTGTTTTGCAAGAGGGTGTGTCCACAGGGCTCTGAACTGACCACACGAGCAATCTTCTGGTGTTTTGTGGGGTGTGTGGCCATGGTCGTGACCACGAACTGGAATTCATGCTTTTGCATGTCTGTGTTTCTGGGATTTTTCGTGTGTGTGTGTGCGTGCGTGCGTGTTACCATCACTTCTGTCTCTGTGACCATGTGGAGATCAATGTGTGTTTCTTTAAAAAAAACTGGTTCTCATTTCCTGCATAAATTATTCCATGTAAAAGGCCATCCGGAGCTCAGTTCCTAGCATCCTTTTTCAATAAAGCAATATTATCACAGCCTCGTCCCCAAACTGGTCTCAGGAGAGGCTTTTCCTAGATTCTTTGTCAAACGAAATGTCACCGACTCACCAAATGATGAGAAGAAGAATCCTTCTTGTTTATTTCCCGAGTGAGGCTCAGCAGCCTCCGCTCAGCCTCGGGGCCTCCTCTCCTCGGCTGGGCGGCAGGCGGGCAGGGTGAGCAGGGGCCAGCCTTGAACTGCGCCTTTCCCTTCACCCCTTAAGCAGCTTTGTGACTTTGGGCAACTCACTGTTCTAGCCTCAGTTACCTCTTTTAAAAATAGGACTAATAATACCTCCTTTATAGGGTTGTTGCAATGATTAAATAATAGACTGGGTGCTACAGTTCTTTGTGCGGGACTAAGTATTTTGTATGTCATGCACTCTACGTATCCTCTGCTGAATGTGTGCGTGTGCGTGTGCTCAGTGCTGTCTGGCTCTCT
The DNA here is from genome assembly GCA_022376925.1 of Tragulus kanchil. Classification (NCBI taxonomy): domain Eukaryota; kingdom Metazoa; phylum Chordata; class Mammalia; order Artiodactyla; family Tragulidae; genus Tragulus; species Tragulus kanchil. Next base: position 154,638,342 of record JAIOJX010000006.1, read on the forward strand.
GTGGCCCCGTGGCCTCTAGTCAGGCTGCCCTGTCCGTGGGATTTCCCAGGCAAGAACACCAGCGTAGACTCCCATCTCCTACTGTAGGGGATCTTCCCAACCCAGGGATTGAGCCCTCGTCTCCTGTGTCTCCTGCCATAGCAGGCAGGTTCTTTACCACGGCACCAGCTGAGAAACCCCCTCTGCTGAACAGATACATTTATTTGCTCCTTGATGCAGTCCATGGGGTCACAAAGAGGCGGACATGATCGAGCAACTGAACTGAACTGAACTGAACTTACTCCGCCAAAATTGATTGAACACCTTATGAACAAATGCACATTAGGCTCTAAACACATTCTGTTTAGGATGATAGGATCTAGCGGGGTGGGCAAAGAGATAAGCACTCTTTTGCAGGATAAGTGCTAAGAGCATTGTGCATAGGGTGCTCTAACCTTCTAGAGACATCCTGTGGCGGCTGAGTGGAGGAGGATGTGGGCCTCAGGGAGACTGATTGCGAGACTGTTGCTGAGCCCAGGTGTGGCAGAGGAGATGGAGAAGAGGAAAATGCAGCTCGCTCTACCTGGGGGATCAAAAAAAAAAACCCAAGAAACAATGATTAGCTTGTATCAGGATTCACTGACCTCCTGCTTCTGGGTTGGGAAGGCAGTCCCAGAGCCCGAGGTCATTCAGCAGCCTGGTTGGGTGAGGGAGCAGGGGCTTCGAGGCTGGAGGCCTGACCATTGGGAAGAGGAATGATGGGAAACAGCAGGAAAAGGGCGGAGCCCAGCTGAGGGGCATAGGAGGCTGCAGGCAGAGCTTGTCAAAGGGCTTGTGATGGTGCTCCTGGCTATCCTAAGAAAATTAATCCTGCTGGAAAAACTGAGCAACTTCTTTAAATTTGGGGCTGATCTTAGGTGCCTTTAAAGGGACACTTGCTAGGGACTTCTCTGGTGGTCCAGTGGCCAAGACTTCACCTTCCAGTGCAGGGGGTGGTGTTCCATCTCTGATCAGGAAGCTAAGATCCTGCATGCCTCCCAGCCAAAACACCAAAACGTAAGACAGTAGCAGTGTGATAACAAATTCAATGAACACTTTAAAAATGGTCCACATCAGTACCATCTTCCTAGATTCCATACACATACATTGATATACAATATTTGTCTTTCTCTTTCAGACTTAACTTCACTCTGCACAGTAGACTCTAGATTCATCCACCTCATTAGGACTGTTCCCTTTTAGAGCTGAGTAGTATTCCATTGTTTATATGGACCACATCTTCTTTATCCATTCATCTGTAGATGGATATCTAGGTTGCTTCCATGTTCTAGCTACTGTAGATAGTGCTGCAAAGAACCCTGGGGTACAGGTGTCTTTTTCAGTTATGATTTTCTCAGAGTATGCACCCAGAAATGGGATTGTTAGGTCATATGGTAATTCTGCTTCATTTTGATACATCACAGAAAGCAACACAATGTTATAAAGTAATTATCCTCCAATTAAAATTTAAAAATAAATAAATTTTAAAAATGGTCCACAGGAAAAAAAAATCTTAGATAAGATAAAGGGACACTTGCTTTCCATGACGGATTCCCTATCACCAGGCTCACATCTGTGGCTGGTCAAATTCTGCCCAGGTCTCTCGATGCTCTTGGCGCTTCCTGCTCATCTGTTCATCCCCTCATTTAACAAACACACATTGAGCCTGATGCTAGGCCAGAGCTGGAAGCATAAAAGGTGAGGATGTTCTTGCTCGGGCAACTCCCAGCTGAATGAGAGGGTCACCTAGAGGGACACCTGGTAATAATCTGGTGAGATACAGCCAAGAATTCATAGCTAAGAACTCTGAGCTTTATCTTCAAAGAGATACAGTCCCAGTTATTGGGGGATCAAGGAGGGAATGGCTTGCCTTGCGGGGGCTAGGGGACCCCTGAGAGAGAGCTTCACCCAACTGAATCTTGATGGATGAGTATGATTTGGGCAAATAAGACCTGAACAAGCTACTATTCCTGTCATTGTCTTAACACTGACAGTCACCATTTATTACAGCTTTTTTCTATGTCAACGTCAAGTCCTTTATTGTCCACGGAGCACATCATATGTCTGATATAAAGCCAGTCGGTCCCAGCAAACACCCTGGTGTTGAGCTGGGTGGTCACATGGCTGGGAGGGAGGAGGATCTAGGATTTGAATCTGGTTTCTCCCACTGTACTATGCCTCCCACATTAACTCGTTAATATTAGTGCAAGAAGTTTGTGAGATAAGTGATGGTTTGGTCAGATATCTCAATTCAGAAATGCGTGGAGGTAGAGAGAGCTGTGGTGCCTTTGACAATGGAATAATGACTAAAGGGCTTCCCAAGTGGTACAGTGGTTAAAAAAAACAAAAACAAAAAAAGAACCTACCAATCCAAAGACACAAGTGATGCTTGTTTGCTCCCTGAGTCAGGAAGATCCCTCGGAGGAAGAAATGGCAACCCACTCCAGTATTCTTGCCTGGAGAATTCCGTGGACAGAGGAGCCTGGCAAGCTATGGTCCATGTGGTCGCAAAGAGTCAGACACGACTGAAGAGACGTAGCACCTATGCATGCATCGTTAGGGAAATACAAATTAAAAGCACAATGAGATGTCACTGCACACCTATCAGAATGGTTAACATTAAAAGTAGAGATAACACTAAATACTGGCAGGGAATGGGAGACTGGATCGCTCATATGTGAATGGTGGCTATGTCCTCAGCGCTGCCCTGTTCATACGCAAAGTGTAAATCAGGCTGGCTGAACAGGTGTTCTCCAGGGAAGCCTGCTCTCCATCCGAGGTCAGAGGACACCCTGGTTAAATCCCTTGAGGAGGCAAGGCTGGGCCTGATCAGAGCTAAAGATCTGGGTGGGACCACCGCTTTCCTTGGAGATCTTGTCGGAACAGAGGGACTTTTTCTTCAAGGTGAAGGCCCTGGTTCTTCCTCTGTCTCTTGCATCTGAGCCATTGGGTCACTTAGGGACCATGTCTCCCCATCCGTCTGTCCCTCTGTCCATCTCAGTGCCTGTCCAGCCAATTAACTGGGCTCCAGCCCAGCCCCGGGGTCAGGGCACTGGTGTCGCAGACTGCCTGCCAACCTCTGGAGGAGAAGGACTTTGTGTGGGGACAAAACAGAGGGGACTGGGTCTTCTCTGGCGAGATCTAAAAAGGTGTCGGCGGGACCCTCCTGGGGGCAAGGTGGGCGTGCGTGTGGAGGCGGACGGCCGCGACCATGGGCTGTCCCCTTGCCCCCTGGCCCAGGCTGTCTTTCATTCTCCTCAGGCTCTTCTGTCCCGTGAGCTGCCCCGTTATGCTTAGAGAAAGAGCTGCTGGTGGCAGGAAGAGATGACAGGCTGTATTTCTGCCTTGAAGCTTTCTCCAGGCTGGTGGGAACCAGGCAGTTGGCAGTGCTGGGGAAGAGGAAGTCTGCTTGCCTGTAGCCCTGAAGTGTGGCCCTGGGTGGGCACAGGGGCATCCCCGGGAACCGTCCTTCCCCTCTCGGCTATGTATTTATTAGTCCCCGCGTGGGCTGGGCTGGGCATCTCTTCCCTAAACTGGGGTGATTCCTCTGGGGGTCCACTCCTCGGTGCTGAGTTAGGAGTGAGGCGGCGGGCAGAGGGACAGCTGGAGTGGAGAGACAGACAAAAGCAAGCACTGCCATGGGGGCGGAGCGCTGACCCTCAGCACCAGAAAGGATGTACTGGAAAGAAGGGGCCGCAGGACACCCTGCACAGGCAGGGCTTCTTCCTTCTGCAGCCTCACCCGGGCCCTGTCCTCTGCCCCTGGCAATGGGGGGGCTGGCAGAGGAGGGGCAATGGGGCCACCAACCAGCAGCAGCATCGTCTACCCCGACAGGGCAGAGTTATGTCCTCATCCTTAGACCAGGAGCACCTGCCTCTGAGATACGAAGATCCTCGGTATGTGTGTTTCATCTTTGCATGCTCAGGGCCTAGCACACGGTAGGTTCTCAGTACGTGGGGCCTACGGCGAAGCCGTTTCGCCAGCCCAGAAGAAGGGAGGAGGAATAACTGGTTCTTCCTCTGTCTCTTGCATCTGAGCCATTGGGTCACTTAGGGACCATGTCTCCCCATCCGTCTGTCCCTCTGTCCATCTCAGTGCCTGTCCAGCCAATTAACTGGGCTCCAGCCCAGCCCCGGGGTCAGGGCACTGGTGTCGCAGACTGCCTGCCAACCTCTGGAGGAGAAGGACTTTGTGTGGGGACAAAACAGAGGGGACTGGGTCTTCTCTGGCGAGATCTAAAAAGGTGTCGGCGGGACCCTCCTGGGGGCAAGGTGGGCGTGCGTGTGGAGGCGGACGGCCGCGACCATGGGCTGTCCCCTTGCCCCCTGGCCCAGGCTGTCTTTCATTCTCCTCAGGCTCTTCTGTCCCGTGAGCTGCCCCGTTATGCTTAGAGAAAGAGCTGCTGGTGGCAGGAAGAGATGACAGGCTGTATTTCTGCCTTGAAGCTTTCTCCAGGCTGGTGGGAACCAGGCAGTTGGCAGTGCTGGGGAAGAGGAAGTCTGCTTGCCTGTAGCCCTGAAGTGTGGCCCTGGGTGGGCACAGGGGCATCCCCGGGAACCGTCCTTCCCCTCTCGGCTATGTATTTATTAGTCCCCGCGTGGGCTGGGCTGGGCATCTCTTCCCTAAACTGGGGTGATTCCCCTCTGGGGGGTCCACTCCTCGGTGCTGAGTTAGGAGTGAGGGCGGCGGGCAGAGGGACAGCTGGAGTGGAGAGACAGACAAAAGCAAGCACTGCCATGGGGGGCGGGAGCGCTGACCCCTCAGCACCAGAAAGGATGTAATGGAAAGAAGGGGCCGCAGGACACCCTGCACAGGCAGGGCTTCTTCCTTCTGCAGCCTCACCCGGGCCCTGTCCTCTGCCCCTGGCAATGGGGGGGCTGGCAGAGGAGGGGCAATGGGGCCACCAACCAGCAGCAGCATCGTCTACCCCGACAGGGCAGAGTTATGTCCTCATCCTTAGACCAGGAGCACCTGCCTCTGAGATACGAAGATCCTCGGTATGTGTGTTTCATCTTTGCATGCTCAGGGCCTAGCACACGGTAGGTTCTCAGTACGTGGGGCCTACGGCGAAGCCGTTTGCGTCAGCCCAGAAGAAGGGAGGAGGAATAATTCAAAAGCTACCCGAGAACAGAGTTGCCCACTGCCCAAATAGGTCTCAGACCCCTGGGACACGGGGCAGCGGAGGCTGACATCAGCAGAGCCCCCAGGAATGGCCCACCCACCACTCAGGGCCTGTCACCATGCCTTGACCTTCAGAAAGCCCAACGTGTACTTGGCACTCACCTTGCAGGCTCTGCCTCTGTGCGGGTAAGAAGTATAAGAACAAAGAGAGGTGGGGAGGCAGGAAGAGCGAGGTGGCTGGATCCAGAAGACAGGCTGCTTGCTGGCTTGTTTTCTTAGGCAAGTCTGATGTTCGACTTCCCTCAGCCTCGTTATCCACCTCGATACAATGAGATCAACCATCCGGCAGGCAGAAAGGCATCTCATAAATTCAGATGCGATGTAAATACGTGAGACCTTCTGCAGATCATTAGTTGAAATCCTTCCAAAAGAATATGCCTTTAGATTTGGCACCTCTGCATCTAGAAACTTCTCCTAAGACAGTGATCAAATCTGGAGCAAAACACAGCCATAAGAAGGGACATTATGGGACTTGACTGGCAGTTCAGTGGTTAAGACTTCGCCTTCCAGTGCCGGAGTTGTGGGTTTGATCCCTGGTCAGGGAGCTGAGATCACATACGCCTCATGGCCATTAAAACAAAACATGAAACAGAAATAATATTGTAATGAATTCAATGGATGCTTTAAAAAATGATCCACACTGTTTCAAAAGGGAATGGGCATTATTGGTTTATAACAGCAAAAACTAGAAATAATAGACACTTGGTTGGGTCAATTGGAGTACATCCATAAATAGAACGCCACATAGTCACCAAGATTATAGCGTATATTTCCCTTATATGCAAAGGTATTTATGGTATGTTGCTAAATATAAAAGACTTCCAGAACAGTGTGTATACTATGATGCTGTTCTGTAGGAAGAATTTTACTCCTCAGATTAACTGTGGTTATCTTTGCATGATAGGACCACAACTCACTTAAAAATTTCTGGGATTTCCCTGGCAGTTAGTTCAGTGGTTAGGACTTGGCGCTTTCACTGCCAGGGACTGGGTACAATCCCAGGCTTGGGAACTAGACCCCACAGCTGCTCCATGCCGCCAAAAAGAAAATCTGTCTTCTTTATTTTGTCCAATAACCATATATTATTTTGTAAAGATAATAAAAGGTGTTATCATATTGAAATGCATGCATGCTCGGTCACTCAGTCGTGTCTGACTCTTTGTGACCCCATGGACTGTAGCCCGCCAGGCTCTTCTGTCCATGGGATTCTCCAAGCAAGTATCCTGGGGTGGGCCGCCATTTCCTCCTCCAGGGGATCTTCACCCAGGGATCAAACCCATGTCTCTTGCGTCTTCTGCACTGGCGGGTGTATTCTTTGCCACTGCACCTGGGAAGCGCATTATATTGAAAGACCGCACTCTAAAGATTGCCTTAAGAATTAAAGAAGATATGACGTATTGAAAGGATTCTGTAAACTAAAAATTACTCGGATATAAGAAAGGATCTCTGCCCGTGAGGAGCCTCCAGTCTGGAAAGAGAAGAGAGATGTTAAGATAACTATAGCTTGAAACAGAACGAGGTGAGAGCTTTCAGAAGATGATAAGCAGCGTGTTACTAGGAAACACAGAGGAGGTAAAATGGCAGCTGGCAGCAGGGGGAAAAGCCAGAATGTTTGCACTGAGCACTGAAGAACGGTGAAGGTCTCGTTGGGTAGAATCGAGGCAGTGAGAGCCGTGGGAGACGGCAGGGCAGGTTTGGGGAGTGGAAAGGTTGCGTGGGATGGAATGGAGACAGTCTACAGGCAAGGCGTAGAAGCTGCGCCCAGAAGGCAGTCGAGGTGCGTCTCCGCCAGACTGAGCGCCTGTGGGTGCCTCTGGGGAGAGAGTCCCTGGGGACTCCGGAGTGTAGAAGGCAGTCGATTATAGCGTATATTTCCCTTATATGCAAAGGTATTTATGGTATGTTGCTAAATATAAAAGACTTCCAGAACAGTGTGAATACTATGATGCTGTTCTGTAGGAAGAATTTTACTCTTCAGATTAACTGTGGTTATCTTTGCATGATAGGACCACAACTCACTTAAAAACTTCTGGGATTTCCCTGGCAGTTAGTTCAGTGGTTAGGACTTGGCGCTTTCACTGCCAGGGACTGGGTACAATCCCAGGCTTGGGAACTAGACCCCACAGCTGCTCCATGCCGCCAAAAAGAAAATCTGTCTTCTTTATTTTGTTCAATAACCATATATTATTTTGTAAAGATAATAAAAGGTGTTATCATATTGAAATGCATGCATGCTCGGTCACTCAGTCGTGTCTGACTCTTTGTGACCCCATGGACTGTAGCCCGCCAGGCTCTTCTGTCCATGGGATTCTCCAAGCAAGTATCCTGGGGTGGGCCGCCATTTCCTCCTCCAGGGGATCTTCACCCAGGGATCAAACCCATGTCTCTTGCGTCTTCTGCACTGGCGGGTGTATTCTTTGCCACTGCACCTGGGAAGCGCATTATATTGAAAGACCGCACTCTAAAGATTGCCTTAAGAATTAAAGAAGATATGACGTATTGAAAGGATTCTGTAAACTAAAAATTACTCGGATATAAGAAAGGATCTCTGCCCGTGAGGAGCCTCCAGTCTGGAAAGAGAAGAGAGATGTTAAGATAACTATAGCTTGAAACAGAACGAGGTGAGAGCTTTCAGAAGATGATAAGCAGCGTGTTACTAGGAAACACAGAGGAGGTAAAATGGCAGCTGGCAGCAGGGGGAAAAGCCAGAATGTTTGCACTGAGCACTGAAGAACGGTGAAGGTCTCGTTGGGTAGAATCGAGGCAGTGAGAGCCGTGGGAGACGGCAGGGCAGGTTTGGGGAGTGGAAAGGTTGCGTGGGATGGAATGGAGACAGTCTACAGGCAAGGCGTAGAAGCTGCGCCCAGAAGGCAGTCGAGGTGCGTCTCCGCCAGACTGAGCGCCTGTGGGTGCCTCTGGGGAGAGAGTCCCTGGGGACTCCGGAGTGTGAGGGGACACAGCTGTGTGCCCAGCCCAGGGAGGGTCTGGATGGATGCAGGACAGAACTGGCTGCCAGGGGCGGCTCACGAACTGGGGGCCCCGTCTGCTGGACGAGTGAGGAGGGCCCTCTGTAGGGGTCTCCCTGGCAGTGGAAAAGCTGGAGACCACCTTCCACCTGGCCTGGAAAGGGATGAGGGGTGGGGAGGTCAGTGGGAGGAGCGTGAGGAGGGGCTCAGAGAGGAAGGAAGGGAGCCTGTGCCCCAGGCTACTTGCCAGAAGGCAGAAGCAGAGAACTGGGGACTCACTCACTGAAGTCACAGCTTAGTGGAGGAGGAGCGGACCGGGTGGGAGAGCCTGGGTGCTCAAGCATCCTCCGGGCAGTGGCCAGGGGGCCGGAGCCTCCTGCCACTGTGAGTATCTCATATCCATCAAAACCTCTTGGGAGGAAACGGGTGCAGGGTGGGGAAAGGGGTTTTGTTTCAACCCAGAGAAAGCTTGTTTATGGAAATTCATTAACCACCCTGCAGCTTTTCTCAGCGCATCCCATCTTCCAGCTTGCCCGCTTCCTCTGCCCCATAGCCAGCAATTCATGCACCCCTCAGGATTCCAAACGCTGTGACTCTGCCATCCTCCCTCCCCGCAGTGCGTGGGTGCACGCACGCACACACACCCAGACCCAGGAAGGGAAGCGGGAATGTCATGCTCAGGCTAATGTCTGACTTTCCATCTCCCGCTGCAGCTCCCAGCCCGGCCACTGTTCAGCTCCTCCTGTTGTCATGTCACTAGTTAATTACATTCTTTACTGAGGTGCAAATGTGTTTTTACAGGGAGACTAAGATGCTGTTAACTGGGAAGGAATTGTGAATGTTAAAGATGCTTTTACCTCTGGTTGCAGGGCTGGGGCTCTTGCCTTGGAGGCGCCCCCTGAGGCTGCCCTGAAAAGGCAGCCCGGGTGCAGCAGCCCCCCATGACACCCCATCCCACGACTCCGTCATCCTCACCCCAAGCACAACTTCATGAGAGTCAAGTGAGCGACTCAGTCCAAAAGGAGAAATTCATGTATTTGGGAAGTGTCAGGCCAGGACTTAAACCTGCATTGACCACTAGCCTCGTTTTTGGACATTTTGTCCATTTCAAATATTGAGAAGCAAGATTAATCCACTTTAATAATAAATAGATAAGTCGTGCAGCTGAAGCACCCTTTAGCTCAGTGCTTTGTGTCCTTTGGCCTCCTGACTCTTCTTGCCTGCTGCCCTATGGTGCCCACCCCACGCCACGCGTGTCCAGACCCCCGAGCTGGAGCCCGCTCCCTGGGAAGGCGTCTGAGGCTCCTCCGCACGCTGGAGCAGGTGGCAGCCACCGCCCTTTCTCTGATCTCCTTATCGTTTAAAGCAAGAGGCTCCTCAGGAGCCAGAGCCACTCAGGGAGCTGCCCGCACTGAGGGGAGGGGTCGCCTGCATGCCGGGCGCCAGGACACCAGCAGGGCGACCACGGGCCACCTACCGTTGAGACAAGGACTGGGTTCTAACGTGGCTCGGTGGGTCTGGGCAGCCAGCGAGGAGAGGGGCTTGAATGATCACGTGGAAGGGGACTGCAGAGCACACACAGTGTCTACTTCACCACTGGCGGGGAGGAGGGGGCACAGAGCGGGGACCCCTTTAGCCCTGTCTCTCCAGCCGTCCCTTCTGAGTGCTCCTCTGCCCTTTCTCACAGGTGCGCTGGCTCTGGCCAACAGGAAGGATTGCTGGCCCAGCTGGGAGTGAGGAGAGAGGGACCGAGTCCCCTGAGGGCCATCCGAGAGGCCGCCAGGATCACCGAACAGTAAGAAACGTTCTCCATCCTTTAACGTGTGATTAAACCCTGCAGGCTTCCCTGGTTGTCTCAGATGGTAAAGAATTTTCCTGCAATGCAGGAGACCCAGGTTCAGTTCCTAGAGAAGGAAATGCAACCCAAGCCAGTATTGTTGCCTGGAGAATCCCATGAACAGAAGAGCCTGAGGGGCTACAGTCCATAGGGTTGCAAAGAGCTGGACTAACGCTTCGCAAACCCTCCGGGCAGATTGTCTTGTCTTCTGAAAACCTCGAGAATGGGTCCATAACGTCAGCTGACACGTAGCACACACAGCCTCAGAACGCACAGCCCTGTATTGTTTCTTCTTGGCTTCTGGAAGATGAGGTGAGGGCTATGCCTTGTCCCTGGCTCTTCTTCTTGCCCCGTTGCTTGGAAGATGGGCTGTTGCTCCACTTTAATAATAAATAGATAAGTCGTGCAGCTGAAGCACCCTTTAGCTCAGTGCTTTGTGTCCTTTGGCCTCCTGACTCTTCTTGCCTGCTGCCCTATGGTGCCCACCCCACGCCACGCGTGTCCAGACCCCCGAGCTGGAGCCCGCTCCCTGGGAAGGCGTCTGAGGCTCCTCCGCACGCTGGAGCAGGTGGCAGCCACCGCCCTTTCTCTGATCTCCTTATCGTTTAAAGCAAGAGGCTCCTCAGGAGCCAGAGCCACTCAGGGAGCTGCCCGCACTGAGGGGAGGGGTCGCCTGCATGCCGGGCGCCAGGACACCAGCAGGGCGACCACGGGCCACCTACCGTTGAGACAAGGACTGGGTTCTAACGTGGCTCGGTGGGTCTGGGCAGCCAGCGAGGAGAGGGGCTTGAATGATCACGTGGAAGGGGACTGCAGAGCACACACAGTGTCTACTTCACCACTGGCGGGGAGGAGGGGGCACAGAGCGGGGACCCCTTTAGCCCTGTCTCTCCAGCCGTCCCTTCTGAGTGCTCCTCTGCCCTTTCTCACAGGTGCGCTGGCTCTGGCCAACAGGAAGGATTGCTGGCCCAGCTGGGAGTGAGGAGAGAGGGACCGAGTCCCCTGAGGGCCATCCGAGAGGCCGCCAGGATCACCGAACAGTAAGAAACGTTCTCCATCCTTTAACGTGTGATTAAACCCTGCAGGCTTCCCTGGTTGTCTCAGATGGTAAAGAATTTTCCTGCAATGCAGGAGACCCAGGTTCAGTTCCTAGAGAAGGAAATGCAACCCAAGCCAGTATTGTTGCCTGGAGAATCCCATGAACAGAAGAGCCTGAGGGGCTACAGTCCATAGGGTTGCAAAGAGCTGGACTAACGCTTAGCAAACCCTCCGGGCAGATTGTCTTTTCTTCTGAAAACCTCGAGAATGGGTCCATAACGTCAGCTGACACGTAGCACACACAGCCTCAGAACGCACAGCCCTGTATTGTTTCTTCTTGGCTTCTGGAAGATGAGGTGAGGGCTATGCCTTGTCCCTGGGTACGTCTCTTCTCCTCTATGTATTCCACGAACAATAAACTCATGTTGCTATGGAGAGATGGGCTGTTGCTCACACCCATAATGGTGGTAGCACTTGTATAACCCTCTGGAGCAAGCGTTATCTCCAGGGGTGTTTGTGCAAAGCTCAGTTCTTGGACCTCACACCAGACACCCTGAACTGGGAGTCTAGGTTTAGACCAAGAATCTACACCCCCACCCCGAGTGTGCTGATGAACATGGAGGAAACTGCATCCCAGGTGTGTGTGTGATGAACAACGAGAACTAGTTCCTTAGAGTGTATAAAGCATTTTGAACAGAGAATCTCACTTAATCCTCTTATCAGATAGGGTTTTTAAAATCCCCTCAAATAACTAGATGATCTCACAGACTGAAGTACCAGCATAGACAGGGATTTAGAAATCCAGTTATCCAAAACAAACCTTTTTTCTTTCCAGTATGCCATGGTAAGGGCTGGATCTATTGTGGTGAATGGGAACCCCCAAATCCATAGGACCCTGTCTGGGTCTTTGTAAGTTTCCCTGATGTGTCAGGACCACCATGGCCTTCTGGTTTCCCAGTCTTTGTATGGGATCCAACATGTGTTTTGTGCTCAGTCCTGCTGGGCTCTTTGTGACCCATGGACTTAGCCCACCAGGCTCTTCTTTCCATAGGATTTCTCAGGCAGGAGTACTGGAGCGGACTGCCATTTCCTTTTTCAGGGGATCTCTGACCCAGGGATTGAACCCGTGTCTCTCAAGCCTCCTGCTTTGGCAGGTGGGTTCTGTACCACCCATACCACCTGGGATCCAATCTTTGTTTGAGGGGCAGTAATCATTGCCAAATTCCTTGCAAAAGCTGGTTTCCCTCAAGAGAAGAAGGAGAGAGAGAGAGGCAGGTGGCTAGAAAAGCCAGGTTTATTCAAGAGGACCACAGTCACACATACACTGACCACTGAGCAATCTGGCCACATGCGGGCAGCCTGGTCTGTTCTGGGGACTCCATACAGCTGCGGCTGTCGCCATGACCATCTGCCTCGTGCGCCCTCGGGCTGTCAGGGAGCTCTGTCACAGGGATGGGACGGCCTGGGAAACATGCTGGGGCTCCCAGAGGTGAAAGCCAGGGACCAGGCCTTCCCCCAAGGGTGGGCTGAGTGATGCCCCCTTGGGGACAGTCTTTTCAGCCATCTTCAGAGCCTGTGCACCCGGTGACATGGGAAGGCGGTCAGGGGATGCACGGCGGTGAAGGAAAGAAAGGAGGCGAGCGTGAGAGCCTCCTGGCGAGCCGGCCTGGGTGGGAGTGGCTGCCCACACACAGAGACTTCCCTAGGTCTGGCAAGCGAAGGCGCTTCCTGCTGCCGAAATAGCCGTTCCAGAGGTAGCTCTATAGGCAAAGCCCTATTTCTCTCCAGGCTGACGCTGCAGGTGCTGGGGTCTGAACAGGCCAGACAACGCCTGGGAGAATGGAGGGTCCTCCCGGCCCTCCCTACAAGAAGGAGGGCACACAGAACACGGGGAAGCACGGACAGGGTTGGTGGACGGCTGAGACCTGTGGTGGGTTGGGTCTCTCCGTAGAATTTAGGACCCTGTCTGGGTCTTTGTAAGTTTCCCTGATGTGTCAGGACCACCATGGCCTTCTGGTTTCCCAGTCTTTGTATGGGATCCAACATGTGTTTTGTGCTCAGTCCTGCTGGGCTCTTTGTGACCCATGGACTTAGCCCACCAGGCTCTTCTTTCCATAGGATTTCTCAGGCAGGAGTACTGGAGCGGACTGCCATTTCCTTTTTCAGGGGATCTCTGACCCAGGGATTGAACCCGTGTCTCTCAAGCCTCCTGCTTTGGCAGGTGGGTTCTGTACCACCCATACCACCTGGGATCCAATCTTTGTTTGAGGGGCAGTAATCATTGCCAAATTCCTTGCAAAAGCTGGTTTCCCTCAAGAGAAGAAGAAGAGAGAGAGAGAGAGGCAGGTGGCTAGAAAAGCCAGGTTTATTCAAGAGGACCACAGTCACACATACACTGACCACTGAGCAATCTGGCCACATGCGGGCAGCCTGGTCTGTTCTGGGGACTCCATACAGCTGCGGCTGTCGCCATGACCATCTGCCTCGTGCGCCCTCGGGCTGTCAGGGAGCTCTGTCACAGGGATGGGACGGCCTGGGAAACATGCTGGGGCTCCCAGAGGTGAAAGCCAGGGACCAGGCCTTCCCCCAAGGGTGGGCTGAGTGATGCCCCCTTGGGGACAGTCTTTTCAGCCATCTTCAGAGCCTGTGCACCCGGTGACATGGGAAGGCGGTCAGGGGATGCACGGCGGTGAAGGAAAGAAAGGAGGCGAGCATGAGAGCCTCCTGGCGAGCCGGCCTGGGTGGGAGTGGCTGCCCACACACAGAGACTTCCCTAGGTCTGGCAAGCGAAGGCGCTTCCTGCTGCCGAAATAGCCGTTCCAGAGGTAGCTCTATAGGCAAAGCCCTATTTCTCTCCAGGCTGACGCTGCAGGTGCTGGGGTCTGAACAGGCCAGACAACGCCTGGGAGAATGGAGGGTCCTCCCGGCCCTCCCTACAAGAAGGAGGGCACACAGAACACGGGGAAGCACGGACAGGGTTGGTGGACGGCTGAGACCTGTGGTGGGTTGGGTCTCTCCGTAGAATGGAAGGCTTCGCTCATTCTAGGCAACTTCAAGCGCCATCTGGACCTCTCCCCTCACTCCCCAGCACATCACACACGCACACGCACGCACACGCACACACACGCACACGCACACGCACGCACACGCTGACCACTGAGCCATCGTGCCCAAGGAGCACCAGTCTGGTCTGTGCTGGGGGGGGGGACCCGATATAGTTGACACCGTTGCTTGGGTGGGTGCAGTCGTCAAGGACGATTTTTGCAGCTAATGCTGGAAGTGTGGCAATCAGGGAGCCGCCAGCTGTCTCACTTAAATTCTTAGCTCTCTCGCTCTCTTTTTTTAAAATCATTTTGCTTACATAATCCACCCCCTTTTTATTTTCTAATTCTCTCCTTGCAAAGCTGGCACCGGAGGGAAAGGGCTGGGGTGGAGGGGGTAGCAATTACACATCAGTTTGGGGAGCATTTACATTTTGCAATTACAATTTAAAAATAAGCCTCGTTAATGATCTCCACGTGTCAACGACAACCCCGAGCTGACACACATACTCTCGTGGGCCTGCCTGCCTGCCTCCCACGGAAGTCAGAGGCTCCGGGGGGGGCGGAGGTGCCTAGGGAGATGTGAAGGAGTCGAACAGCACCCGAGGACAGGGGCCAGGGCGACAAGTGCCCGGAAGGGGTGGGGGCAGAGGGCAGGGATGGAGCTGAGCAACAGAAACCCAGGGTCCGGTCCTGCAGCTTCCCTCCTCCTTGCTGTGTTCATTCTCCATCCCAGCTCATCTCCCTCCTTGCCCGATAGAGCAGGCTCCAGGTCCCCAGAGGCAATGTCAGGGCTCAGCGCTGGTCTCCTCCCAGGTGGGGATTTCCAGGTCCTATTGGGCCAGTAACTCCTAGTCTCCCAGAACCGGAGGATGTCCCTGGGTTTTCGTGGAGTAGGGAGAGGGCCTGAGTCCATACATGGGGTTCGGGAAGGGAGCAGGGTTAGCCCATCCTGGTTTGGGAAAGCCTCTCCTCCTAGCAGTGGATTACCACACAGTGATCGACGCCCTCTGATTCCTTGAGCAGGGACTTTGGACCAAACCTGCCCAGCCTCAGATTCTCTCTCTGCCGTTGGCTGGCTGTGGGACTGGGGGCAAGTTACGTGACTTGGGTTTTCTTTTCTTTTTCGGGGGCTTCTAACCATTGCTGTCTTGATGGACTGGGACCACCGCGTTCGGCTGCAGGGCTCGTGTGAGGGTGAGATGCCAGAACGACTGTAGAACAGGCCCCTCCGCACGCCTGGAACGCGAGGAATGCTCCCCCACCCCCAGCCTGCCCCCCTCCTGCCCGTGTCGAAGCTGTTCCTCTGCAGCTGCCCCAGACACTAAGGACGCGCGCTCCCGTGCAATTTCCCCAGGTCTCCCCTCAGCGTCAACCCAGCTGCTCCCCGGGCAGCTCCTGAAGTGAACCCCAGCCCCACCCCCACCCCCCACCCCGTGCGCTTCTCTGCCGGCCCTGACATCAGACCCTGCTCCAGCCTTCAGCATCTCTGGGCTCCCTTCCCACCGCTCTAACAGCCCAGCTTCCCCTCTTCTGGGCACTAAATCAGCGGAACGACCTTCCATCACGCCCCATGTGTGTTCTTTATCTGGGAGGGAGGGAGGCGGACGGGAGCTCTGTGAGGTGTCTTTTTAGCCTCGGCGTCTGTAATTCTCAGGTTTTCCTTCCCCATCTGGCTTCCCCCTGACCAGATGAAAGCTTCACACGCCTGACTTGTGCGTGAAGCTTTCATCTCCTGGTGGCTTCATCCGCCCCCATCTTTGAACTGATGACTTGTAGTCAAGAACTTGCCTTTGTGACTGGAAATATATAGAAGACAGCTCTTCCTTAGGATAGAAAGAGAGCTGGGTCTTGCAAGATTCTGAGTGAGGGAGATGTTCTTGGCACAGGGTAGAGGAACAGCAAGGGGTTGCATGGCAGCAGGAGGGGTGGTTCTTGAGGACAGGGACTGCGTCTTACTGATTTGGGTGTTTCGTTGAACACAGCAAAATATTATGTTTCAAATGTTGCTCTAAAAACTTGCTTTGTTAAACTAGGCTGCATAATGTAGAGTTTTTCAGGTCAAGAGAAATAAATCTACTTTATTATTTTTGACTGCTGCATAGTATTCTTTCCCTTCTTTCCCCCACCTCTACCCACTAGATTCACCATCCAAAGTCAGCCGCAGTGAACAGTTTCTGACTTAGATGTGCCTATTTATTATGTTATATAAATATGCGTCATTTCCTTTTGGGGTCGGGGCTATGCTGTACGGCATGTGGGATCTTAGTTCCCCAGCCAGGGGTAGAACCTGTGTCCCTGCAGTGGAAACGCAGAGTTTTAACTCCTGAAGCACCAAGGGAGTTCCTACTCCCTCTTTTTTTTAATGTATGTGTTTGTGAATCCCTTGCTGTGGAAACTGGGGAAGTGAGCACACATTCTTCACCTTCCAATGTGTATTAGTTTGATCAAACTATATTTGGTATTATCTATCTGTTTTTAGTCTACAATATTATATAGGCTTCCCTGGTGGCTCAGCTCATAAAGAATCTGCCTGCAGTGCAGGAGACTCCGGTTCGATCCCTGGGTTGGGAAGATCCCCTGGAGGAGGGCATGGCAGCCCACTCCAGTCTTCTTGCCTGGAGAATCCCATGGACAGAGGAGCCTGGTGGGCTGCAGTCCCTGGGGTCGCAAAGAGTTGGGCATGACTGAACAACTAAGCACAGCATAGCACGTAGTAATATATAATACAGTACACATGGATTACAGAGTACATAGTACTATACTATTTAGTATAGTTTTTTTTTTTTTGACCAGTTCTATTGGTCTTTCATTTATTTATTTTCATCCATCTTTGTTCTTTGACCTGTGTGGACCTCCCATCGCAGTGGCCTCACTCGCTGCAGAGCAACAGCTCTGGGCGCATGCGCTCCAGAGCTCTGGCTCGGTAGTTGGACACATCAGTCCAGCTGCTCCATGGCACGTGGGATCTTCCCAGGCCAGGGATTGAGCCGGCACCTCTTGCACTGCAAGGCAGTGTCCTTACCCACTGGACCACCAGGGAAATCCATACTTAGTATAGTTTATGTGCTATCTTCATGTTAAGATTTAGAAGAGTTATATTCTATTAAGCAGCTGTGGTTAGCTCTGCATACTGACTGTAGGTTGATGACAATGTGGAAATGTTCCTCAGCCACAGAACTAAATCATGGGATTTGACCACGGAAATGGGGGTAGAATCCTGTCCTTACCACTTGGCTGCTGCTTGAATCTGCTGAGCCCCCGGCTCGACGCCCACCCTCAGTCCCTCTGGCTTCCTTCCTCCCATGAGGCCGTGGCTCTGTCTTGTCTTCTGTCATCTTCTTCCTCCAGTTTCTTTGCTTTTTTTTTTATTTTTCAGAATACCACTTCTAGTTATTTTTGTGCTGATGGGAGGGGAGTGAACGGAGTCCTCATGTGTCTAGAATGGACTTCATTTTCTCTTTGAACTTGACTGACAGAACTCAGATCCGGCCCCACGTTCAACACCTTTTTCTCGTCGATCCTGAAGGTGCTGCTCCACCACCTGCTTATTTCCAGACTTGCAGTGAGGGTCTATTTTTAGTTTCCTTTTGAAAGTTCTGAAATTCCACCACTGTGTGTGTGCTGAGGCTTGAGACTTTGTTTGCTCCTTTTTTATTTTTCTCACTCAGCCCCTGGGATCCCTTGAAATCTGCAGTCATCTATCTTGCTTCATTGCATAGCTTCATGTATTCCACACATCTCTGTTTTCTCCTTCTGGGACGTCCACGCCCAGCACAGAGCCTGGCATATAGTAGATGCTCAGTAGATGAGTATGGGCTTCGGGTTAGGACCCGGTTCAACTTGCTCTTTGGCCTTGGGCAGAATCTCTCTCTCCTCTGTGCCAGGCAGTCGTGGGTTGGGCTTGAGGGAGAAGCTAAGACTGAAGAGTGAGGGCAAAGCTGAGCTCAAGCTAGGGCTCCCGTAGTGGCCAACCTCTAGCGACAGACGTGTCCCTGAAACCTCAGATCTCTTCAGCATCCCCTGAACGTTGACCCTGTTGAGGCCGTCTCTCCTTGACCTTCCTGATCTTTCTTACCGGGGCCTCCCTCCTTCTTCATCTCCTTCTGCCCACCCCCACCTCCTGCTATGCCCCAGACTGTCTCAGCTCATGTGTGGTCAGCGCTCCTGTTTGTGAAATAACCCCCGACCATGGCAAGGGCCTCATTAGGTGAGGTCCTTTTTTCACTTTTGTGAATTTCAGAACAAAGAAACAGCAGACGTCTCTTCCCAGTGCTGCAGAGCTGATGCTCTGACCTGAGACAGGTGGGCCCTAAGAAGGAGATGAGAGCGGCTTGTGCTTGTGCCCCAGCCTGAGGCCACTTGCGCCCGTGCGGAGGCGTCTTGGCTGAGAATTCCCACTTTTTCCTCCTCTTCTCCCCAGAGATGGGCTCTGGGAGCAGATGCCTCACACTCAGTACCCCTGCCCTGCCCAGACCTCTCGGCTCTGGACAGCATCTCTAGGTCTGGGAGTTGCAGGGCTCCGCCCCTTCACCCTGAATGGGCCAGACCCTGCGAGACCCAGAGCAACAAGCGCTCAGATCCCAGAAGGTCATTCTCTGTTCTGATCGGAGGATTCTAATTGGTCCCCCAGGGCCAGCGTCCACTGTGTGCAGCTGTCTCCGCCTCTCCCCCTCCCAGCCCTGTCCTTGTCCCGCCATGAGAAGTGGGATCTGTCTTACTGGCACAAGTAGAGGCACAGCTTGCCCTTCGAGGTCACAAAGATTCTCTACGGAAGCAGGATTCCTTTCCACTGAGACCACAGCGACAGGGAATGACTTGTCAGTGCGAAGGGCAGCATTAAGGTTTGAGGCGAGTTCTAATGTTCAGACAAGCTGCAAGCACCTAAAGATACTGCCGCTAAGAAGGAACATTTCTTGGTTGAGTGCAGCAGAAAGGGCCAGGATATGACGGACGTTTTCCCTGGTAGAAACCGGAGAACGACGGACGCCTTTCCAAAGCTGGAGGTTGAAGGGATGGAGCTTGGCAGAGGATAGTCAGGGGCCAGGGGGAGGCAGAACAGAGCTCTAGCCCCCTGCACTTTTGCTTAATTGCTTCCTGCTTTGGAGGCTATTTTGCGGGAGTTAAAAATCACACTGCTGGCCGGCAAAGATGTCTTCACTGGTCACCCCTTCAGAATACTGCCTCAAACCTCCCTGGGCGGAGAGAGAGAGTGAGGAGGCAGGTCTGAAAGGGAGGTGTGTGGCGAGGGGCTTTTGCAGGGGGAGAAAGCCAGGACTCAGGGAGGTATGACAAGACATGCTCCCTGAGGATCAGGTGTCCCGACCTGAACACACGCTGGAGCTGCTCCACTGAACAGGCCCGCCCGAGACGGAGCCAGGTGCCTCTCAGCCTGTGAGTCACGGCATTTCCCTCCAGAACAGCGACTTCTTTGCAGCTGTGGGTGGCCCCTGGAAAACCATGGGTGGAGCAGGAAGAGAAGGCCAAGCAGAGAGTCTTGGGAGCAGATGCCTCACACTCAGTACCCTGCCCTGCCCAGGTCTGGGAGTCTGGGAGTTGCAGGGCTCCGCCTTCACCCTGAATGGGCCAGACCCTGAGACCCAGAGCAACAAGCGCTCAGATCCCAGAAGGTCATTCTCTGTTCTGATCGGAGGATTCTAATTGGTCCCCCAGGGCCAGCGTCCACTGTGTGCAGCTGTCTCCGCCTCTCCCCCTCCCAGCCCTGTCCTTGTCCCGCCATGAGAAGTGGGATCTGTCTTACTGGCACAAGTAGAGGCACAGCTTGCCCTTCGAGGTCACAAAGATTCTCTACGGAAGCAGGATTCCTTTCCACTGAGACCACAGCGACAGGGAATGACTTGTCAGTGCGAAGGGCAGCATTAAGGTTTGAGGCGAGTTCTAATGTTCAGACAAGCTGCAAGCACCTAAAGATACTGCCGCTAAGAAGGAACATTTCTTGGTTGAGTGCAGCAGAAAGGGCCAGGATATGACGGACGTTTTCCCTGGTAGAAACCGGAGAACGACGGACGCCTTTCCAAAGCTGGAGGTTGAAGGGATGGAGCTTGGCAGAGGATAGTCAGGGGCCAGGGGGAGGCAGAACAGAGCTCTAGCCCCCTGCACTTTTGCTTAATTGCTTCCTGCTTTGGAGGCTATTTTGCGGGAGTTAAAAATCACACTGCTGGCCGGCAAAGATGTCTTCACTGGTCACCCCTTCAGAATACTGCCTCAAACCTCCCTGGGCGGAGAGAGAGAGTGAGGAGGCAGGTCTGAAAGGGAGGTGTGTGGCGAGGGGCTTTTGCAGGGGGAGAAAGCCAGGACTCAGGGAGGTATGACAAGACATGCTCCCTGAGGATCAGGTGTCCCGACCTGAACACACGCTGGAGCTGCTCCACTGAACAGGCCCGCCCGAGACGGAGCCAGGTGCCTCTCAGCCTGTGAGTCACGGCATTTCCCTCCAGAACAGCGACTTCTTTGCAGCTGTGGGTGGCCCCTGGAAAACCATGGGTGGAGCAGGAAGAGAAGGCCAAGCAGAGAGTCTTGGGGAGCAGGCTGACGGCATGCCCCCCACGCTACCTGGGCCACAACACAGCCAGTGTGAGGCAGAGCCTGGCCCCGAGCTGCCTGCAGGGTGTGGAGTCAGGGCCCAGGCAGCCCCGCACCCGCTCAGCACCAGCTCCCAGGGCTCCGCGCTCACCGCTGAGGCGCGTGGTCACATTCCCCGTTACACACCCCCTGTCACATGCAGTCTTCGGCCCGTGTTCTGCCATGCCACATTCGTCCTCAAATTTTGTTCTTTCCCTTCACGACTGACCCCACAGTCCAGCGAGTCCGCGGCGGAGGCTCAGCGGCCTCGCTCAGCACTCAGGGAAGCATCTTCACTTCTGCTGCGTTGTGTTTGGAGGCCCCGACTTCTTATCGCTGCTCTCGGCACTTTGAGGTCCACCTTCCACTCGTTTTTATGCACTAGTAAGAGCAAATGCAATGCAGCGTTTAAATCACTGTGCGTGCGCCCTGCTGTCGGAGGAGGGCAGGGCTAGGAGAAAGGGACAGTCGCTGTCTAAGAGGCCTCGCCAGCCGCAGGCACACGGTTTGTGCCTGGCAGTGGAGCCCACAAGCCCACATCTGGCCGACGTGGGACATTCAGGAGGGTCACTACCGTGTGGCTCTCAGAATTCAGGGCATGCGGAAGTGAAGGGCAGCCTGTGCTGGGGTCGTGACTGCAGACGGTGGTGTTTGTCTTTCTCTTCCTCCATGTCCAGGGCTCTGCTCCTCTGCAGGTGTTCTCTGACGCCATCCCAGACGTCTAGGTTCAAGGTTTAGACTCTGAAGTCAGGCCTTGTGTCACATTTGAAGACCCTCTCCACCTCTCGAAGCCTCAGCGTTCACATCCTTGAAAGGGGATAACCATCATGCCAATGCCATGTGGTTGTTGAGAAACATAAATGCGGGTCTCTGTGACAGCGGCTTAGCCCAATGCCTGGCGCATGGAGACGGCTCAGTGAGCGGCAGTTGTTAATAATGCTGGATTATCTTCTCTTGCCCTGGGGAGAAACTGGCTCCAGGGAAACAAACTCATTCTTACTAAGGTGTAAATGACTGCTGGGACTTAGATTTATCCTTCCTAGATTTGTCTGTTTGACTTTCTAGCGGTAACCCAAAGAACGTTGTAATTGCATATCTTTCCAGCCTCTGTAAGGAGGTGGCCGTGGTTGTTTAGTCGCTAAGGTGTGTCCGACTCTTTTGTGACCGAATGAACTATAGCCCACCAGCCTCCTCTGTCCATGGGATTTCCCAGGCAAGAAGACTGGAATGGGTGGCCATTCCCTTCCCCAAGCGATCTCCTCAGCTCAGAGACTGACCCCACGTCTCCTGCATTGGCAGGCACACTCTTTACTCCTGAGCCACCTGGGAAGCCCTCCAGAAGGAGGCAGACCTTGTAAAACCATACTGCAGAATGGAAGGAAAAGCAAGACAAAATCCTGATCACGTCTGCTAGGAGCATTAGAGGTCAATGGGAAGGTGGAGATCTAACTGGGAGGTAGGTTTCTAAGACGGAGAAACGCACGTGGTGCTAAACCATGCTCCACACCCTCCCTCTGCCTGAAGGAAGGGCTCCCATGACAGGCTGGGCCTGGAGGAGAAAGCGAAGCAAGGCTTTGTGGGAAACAAGGCCTTGGGGCAGCATTGGATGCAGGCAGAGGTGGTCGGGTAACACAGAGGACGCTGCCCGCAGGGAAACCATTTCTCAGGAGGTAGACGGGACTCGCGGGCTCGGCCGGGCCTGGGTGGGCGAGGCTCAGGAACGACTGCCCGCAGCAGCCCCTCTCACGCGGCGCCGGCCGGACCCTCCCCACTTCCTCCCTTCCCCCCAGGTTGCCTTTCTGACAGATCGGGACCACGGAGCTGTGAGGACCAAGGCACCCAGCTTGTGTCCTTTCCTCCCCAAGCTGACCTCGCTGATGTGGACTCTACCTGTTCCCCCTTCCTTTTCTCACAGACTCATTAGGGGCTCCGGGTGAGGACAGCTATTGGCTGAGTCAGGAAGAATCAGGGGTAAGTGGCTTTTCAGTGATAAACTGAACCCAAAGGGCCACTTACTTTCATAGCCTTTTGTCTGATTCTTGACCCTTTTTTTTTTTTCTGGAGGCAGTTTTTAACACTGGAACCAGACATCAGCCAGCCAGAGAACACAGTGCAGTCCTTAAGGAGGAAAGGGGCCTGGGTGACCCTCTTAGCATCCTCTGCTTCCAGGAGAATACGAGAGTGTTTCAGGTGATACATCTGCTAGGCACCAGGGTCCCTTAGTTCTGTGGACTCCCCCCAGCTGAGACCCCTCCCTGCACCCCTGTCACAGCCCCTCGCTCCTGTTTTCCTCCTTCTCAGCTCCCAAGGAGGGCCAGCCTCCTAGGTGACGGCCTCCGAGAAGAGAAAGAGTGATGGGAGGGAGCCCACAGTTAGGACAGAGAAGAGACACTCTCCTTCCATCTGGGGTCCCCAGCGTCTGGGCTGTTTGTCTCTGTTGAGTTGTGAGCCCCAGGGGCCCGGCCTGTGTTGTTTTCTCAGCTCAGCTCCTGAGTAGCGGCTGCTGTCAGCTCTCGACAAATAATAATAAACCTGGGAATCAGGTTGGTCGAGGGGGATTTCAGTCCCTGGGTTCATTTTTAGATTTGTTTCTCTGTGTGTGTGCAGACACAGAACACGTGATGGGGTCCCCGGGGAGCAGGCCGGGGCTCCTAGCTGCCCTGGCAATCCACCCCAGCCGCTCCCGTGGAAGAGCTGCAGGCCCCCCTGCCCCGCGCCCCGCGCCCCGCGCCCCACCCTGGACCACTAGGGCTGCCTGCACGTTTGCGAGAGAAGAAAAATAACTGAATGAAAGGAGTCAAGCTCTCTTCTGTCTCTGTTCGCCCCACCTCACCCACTCATGCTGTTTGGCTAGAGACGAAGGGGGCTGGAGATGAAAAAGAGGGCAGACTCCCATCTCTAGGTTCCAGGGTTGCCCAAGGGATGAGCAGGGACCTGGCCACGGGCCTCAGGGCAGGCTCCCCTGCCTGGAGCCAGCCACAGCCTCCCTCCGACCCCCACTCCTGGGAGGCAGGGACAGGGGAGAAGTGAAAAGGGAACTACGTTCTAAGTCAAGCGACCCTGGCAAAAGCAGGACCCAGTTGTGGGTGAGTGTGAACTTTAGGACCAGACCGACTGGGGCCTCTGGCATGGAGCAGCACCTGCTTGAAGGCAGATTGGGTGACCCTAGGAGGTCATTACTGCCATCCCCCTACCTCCCGGCAGAAGAAAGCACCGCTTCTTTGTAAGAAGACACTTACAAAGTCACTTTTATAGCCAGCAGGCTCTTATTTTCTCCTCCCTTTCTGTTTTTGTTTTGTTTTGTTTAAAGGAACCCAAGGTGGGGGGGGAATCACCAAGTTGTAAAGTGCTTACAGAGGAGATGAGAATCTTCATCAAAATGCTAAAAGCTGGAGGGGAGAGTAATGTGCAGACTCTCCTGCTATTTATGGGATTGATTCTCAGATCAGGAAGAAGCAAGCAGTTGGATGAAAGGAATTATTGTTAAGCTCCTCGGTGGGAAGACCTAATGGACAATTGCCGCTATCGGGGGGAATTAAATTGCTGTTTCAGTTTGTAAAATATATCAACGGCTTTTTGAAGCCAGAGAAGGTGTGACAGCCCAGGCAGGAAGGAAAGGAGGGGACTGTCAGCGTCTGGTCCCTGTGTGAGAAGCAGGAGCAGCCAGGAGAGACGCTGGGACCAAAGTAAAAGCTGTTCTCCTAATTCTGACCCTGCTCCATTTTTTTTTAACCATGTTGACCACTGGCTGAACTGGGTGCCTAAAGGAGAGACAGCCACAGCCCTAACTCTGGGCGCTGAGGTGTCAGGAGCCCCCAGGATCCAGAGGCAGTGAGGCCGGACGAGTCTCCTCCCTGGGAAACCTGATCAGGGGTGAGGAGGGCCGCTGACCTGGTTCAAGATTCCCAGCAGCCCCGCCCACACCCAGGGACTGTCACAAGCCCCCTAGCACCACCCTGCACCCCACCCCCGCCAACACACACACTACACTGTGGGCACAGAGGGATCCACAGTGGACCGTAGACCGCTTCCTCCCAGAACTGGGGGTGCCAGCAAGCTGTAGCCAGGCCCCAGGCCGGGGTTCCTGGGCGCAGAAATGACTTCTAGACTTGGCCCCACAAGGGACATATGGTTATTCCAGATAAAACTCAAAAGAGCAGGGCTTCCCTGGTGGTCCAGTGGGTAAAGAGTCTGCCTTGCAGTGCAGGGGGCAGCGGTTATATCCCTGGCACGGGAAGATCCCACAGGCCGTGGAGTGGCTGGACCGGTGTGTCCAATTACGAGCCAGTGCTCAGTGCTCTGGAGCACATGTGCCCAAATCTGGTGCTCAGCTCAGAGAGGGGCCACAGCGATGGGAGGCCCACACAGGCCCAAGAATAAAGATGGATGAAAATAAATAAATGAAAGGACCAATGAAAGAGACCAAAATTTAAAAAACAAACAAAACAACAACAACCAAAAACCAACAGAGGAGATGAGAATCTTCATCAAAATGCTAAAAGCTGGAGGGGAGAGTAATGTGCAGACTCTCCTGCTATTTATGGGATTGATTCTCAGATCAGGAAGAAGCAAGCAGTTGGATGAAAGGAATTATTGTTAAGCTCCTCGGTGGGAAGACCTAATGGACAATTGCCGCTATCGGGGGGAATTAAATTGCTGTTTCAGTTTGTAAAATATATCAACGGCTTTTTGAAGCCAGAGAAGGTGTGACAGCCCAGGCAGGAAGGAAAGGAGGGGACTGTCAGCGTCTGGTCCCTGTGTGAGAAGCAGGAGCAGCCAGGAGAGACGCTGGGACCAAAGTAAAAGCTGTTCTCCTAATTCTGACCCTGCTCCATTTTTTTTTAACCATGTTGACCACTGGCTGAACTGGGTGCCTAAAGGAGAGACAGCCACAGCCCTAACTCTGGGCGCTGAGGTGTCAGGAGCCCCCAGGATCCAGAGGCAGTGAGGCCGGACGAGTCTCCTCCCTGGGAAACCTGATCAGGGGTGAGGAGGGCCGCTGACCTGGTTCAAGATTCCCAGCAGCCCCGCCCACACCCAGGGACTGTCACAAGCCCCCTAGCACCACCCTGCACCCCACCCCCGCCAACACACACACTACACTGTGGGCACAGAGGGATCCACAGTGGACCGTAGACCGCTTCCTCCCAGAACTGGGGGTGCCAGCAAGCTGTAGCCAGGCCCCAGGCCGGGGTTCCTGGGCGCAGAAATGACTTCTAGACTTGGCCCCACAAGGGACATATGGTTATTCCAGATAAAACTCAAAAGAGCAGGGCTTCCCTGGTGGTCCAGTGGGTAAAGAGTCTGCCTTGCAGTGCAGGGGGCAGCGGTTATATCCCTGGCACGGGAAGATCCCACAGGCCGTGGAGTGGCTGGACCGGTGTGTCCAATTACGAGCCAGTGCTCAGTGCTCTGGAGCACATGTGCCCAAATCTGGTGCTCAGCTCAGAGAGGGGCCACAGCGATGGGAGGCCCACACAGGCCCAAGAATAAAGATGGATGAAAATAAATAAATGAAAGGACCAATGAAAGAGACCAAAATTTAAAAAACAAACAAACAAAACAACAACAACCAAAAAAAACCCGTCAAAGAGCAAAATGGCCTTGGGAGTAAGGAAAGGGGAGGCGGGGGAGGCCCTTGGAGGGAGGACCACAGGCCTTGGAGGGGGCCCCGCTGCCTGGACGGACGGTTCACTGATGGCTCCTACTTCTTCCAAAGACCACAGGGAGGTTATGGGCGGAAGGAGGAGAGAGATGGGGAGAGAGGGAGATCTCCCACCTCGCAGGGAGGCAGAAGCTGGCAGCGCTGGTCAAACTGAGGCTGAGCTCGCTGGCTCCTCTGCGGCCTTGGGACCAGCACCATCACCAGGGGCCATGACCTGACACCACCTCCCAAGTGGGCTGCCCAGACAGGTGGTGGAGGACAGTCAGAGCAGAGGGCAGTGGGTGGCCACGGGGTCCTGAGTGGCCCGCGGGCTGCCTCGGTTGTCATCTCTGCTGCTTCTCACGTCAGCAGAGTCAGTTCCAAGCAGGGACCAGAGGCGCCCCAGGGAGCATCTCTCCTCGCTGACACATTCCGCCAGAACTGGAGCTCTGGGCCCCCTGGATCCGGGTGACGGGGGAGGTGTGGCCTCTCGCCAGCCTTCGGCACAGCGAGCGATACGGGGAGTCTGACCTCAGTGTGAATCCTGATCCTTCCTCCCGTGTGGACGCAACCACCCGCCGGGCTCCCGAGCCGCGACTCTGATCTGGCCTCATCGTATTGGGCTTAGTTGCTTGGTCGCGTCTGACTCTTCCCGGCGTCAGGGACCGTAGCCCACCAGGCTCCTCTCTCCATGGGGCTCTCCAGCAAGAAGACTGGGGCCGAGTGCCAGGCCCTCCTCTAGGGCATCTTCCCAACCCAGGGACTGCACCCGGGTCTCCTGCATTGCAGGCAGATTCTTTAGCATCTGAGCCACTAGGAAAGCCCTCTCCTCATATTAGAGGATTCTACTTGCCCCCAGAAGCCCCAAGTCAGAATGATGGGGGTGGGGGAGCAGAAGCCGCCAGGCTGCAGCATTCCCATCTCCTCAGGCCCTGAGCTCAGAGCACCTGGCAGGTGCACAGGCAGGCCCAGGTCCAGCTCTTGCTGGGAGCGGGCGGCTCCAACGAGCTCGCCTTTCCTGTTAGCTCCACAGGGACGCGTCCCTTCTCCCTTGTTTTGAAAGAGCGCCACCGGCCCTGCTCACACTTCGAAGCTTCCCACCCACGGGGGCATCCTCTCCGTCCCCTCTGTGCTCCCCCCCATCCGTCCCCACACAGCCTTCAGCCTTGTCACCCTCCGGGCGACTCCGGGCACCGGGGCTCTCCGCTTCCGGCTTCCAGCCCTTCCTGGGTTTTGCGAAGAGGCTCGGTGTGTGTGTGTGAGTGTGACTCTGTGTGTGCGCGTGCTTGCGTTTCTTTAGATAAATCCACAGAGTCACATGAAATCGGTGACAGGTTGACACCGTTATTTCAAGATTCATCGCTCCGAGTTGCCAGCACGGGAGACGTAGCCAACTCCTTCCCACCACCAACACTTTTTTTTTTCCCCAGGCATAATTTATAGCAGCAGGGTGAATTTGTTTCCAAAAGATGAATATCACACTATCAGCAACAGCTGCCTCTCATTTTTATTTGTTTTTAAATTTGACTCAAAGTCCAATTCTCTATACACATCCGAAGCTGTAAATCCTAAGGCGACTGATTACATGATTTAGTAAACAGGTTATATTATATAATGCAATTAAAGCGGGGCTCCGCAGCGCCACCTACAGGTCCCTCCTGGGAAGGGAGCTGCGCCGGAGTCTCCTTTTGGGCCCGGCTCTCCGTGGAAGGAAAATAAACGGGATTGCCAGGGCTGAGGCGGCCGCCCCGGAGGGAGAACCCGAAGCCAGCCAGGTTACTAATGCAGCCTTTCAGTCCCTCCTGCCGAGTTCACTGTGTTATTTCAGCCTCCTGCAAATCTGTCTAGACTCAGAACCCTGGCCTGGGCATCTGCTGCGAGGGTCGGACCTGGGCTTGCGGGAGGGGCGGGAGCCACCTGGGGGCCCCTGGGCTGGTGGAGGCTTCCTGCCTCTCCTGGCCCCTGGGGCCTCCTTCCCACATTCGCAAATGAAGCCGCCTTTGGAACGAAGCTACCAGCTTCAACTATTTCCATTCTGTTCAGGAGAGCCTGTGTGTGAGTGCTAACACATACACATGTGTGAGTGGGCAAAGACTTTTGGAATATTCTAGTGAGTTCCCTCATTCTGAAGACCTAGAGGGAAAGTGACTGCTACAGGTCACAGAGAGGGGGCAGCGCTGGGTGTGGAGCCCAGGCTTTGCTGACCCCAAGCACAGGCCGAATCTGATCGCTGGGGATCTACAGATGAGGACATGGAGATCCCCTAGGATAGGGGGAAGCAAAATGGTAAAATACTGTCTCTGTGTGTCAGGGGACAGAAGAGAAGGGCTCCCAGGGGCGGGGGGCTCAGTGCTGCCTCTTCCTCTGCCTGGATGTGGAGGGGGTGAGGGAGGAAGAGGGGAAGA
Organism: Tragulus kanchil; assembly: GCA_022376925.1. NCBI lineage: Eukaryota > Metazoa > Chordata > Mammalia > Artiodactyla > Tragulidae > Tragulus > Tragulus kanchil. The sequence goes on from JAIOJX010000006.1 coordinate 154,667,054, forward strand.
AGTGGCCGTGCTCTCTCCCACCGCTGCCCACCCCTCTGTCCATGAATCAGGCCCGTGGGCCATCAGGGATCCTACCTTCTCCAAAAAGGTTCTGAAAATCGCTCCAGGAAAGGAGGCTTACTTCCCAGGGCCAAAGAGGGAAACTGGACCAGAAGCAGGATCCTAGCGGGTCCAGGGGGAAGGGAGGGCAAGGGGTAGATGTCCAACAGGGTGGAAACGTCCCCTGCGCTGTCCTGAGCCGGCCACCCGCCCAGCTTCCGGTCGACGGGAGACCGCATCGAAGCTGGCCCTGGTCCCCTCTCCCAGCTCACGCCCTCCAGGCAGGCGCGGCCAGGATCAGGGAGCAAGAACAGAAGCCATGGGGCCTGCTGGCGGGAGAGTTCCCAATTAGACTCTGTTTCTCATCCTTAAGGCCCTGAGCCCCCAGCCCCAGCACCCCGGCCCAATTACTGCCGGGCAGTGTTAACCCCTTGGTGCCCCAGGCCGTTAATGGAATGTTAATTGGTCTAATGGGTTCCTTGTCAACAAGTCCTAATGAGCTCCTGCCTAACAAGCTTGAGCCTTTTTTTCTCAGCCTGTTTGTCAACACACTGGAGTTTGGGGTCCAGCCGGAGCCTCGCCTTGTGGGCTGGGAGACTGGGGTCGAGGAGAGGAGGAGGGGACGCTCAGGGCTGCACCTCCCTAACTCCGAAGGGAGTTCTTCAGTCACCCTGACCTGTGTGGGGAGCCTCCCTCTGCCCCTGAGCTCCGTAAAATGGCAGTTGTACCTCCTTTCGATGATAATATCAGTGACAAACGATTTATTCTTGGATACCATTGTGGGGTGGAGTGTTACATTAGGGATGGGGCTCGTTTTTTTTCCCTCCTAGCTGCTATATAATTAAGGTGCTCAGCATTAAAAAAAACAATCCTTTGATGTGGGCAATTGTGCCTCGTGTGTCCTCCATTTGCACTCCTGGCCTCGTTCCTCCAGCACCCTGGTGTCCGGTGACAGAGGGCCAGGGCCTCGGGACAGAGCAGAGCCGCCTCCTGGCCAAAGACACATGCTCCAAGGTCCCTGCGCCCTCCACCCTCCCAAAGAAAGCACCGGAAGGGGCAGGTTTCCCCCAAGGGCTTGGGGCCCAGTCCTGCTCAAGGAGTGCCCGCCACCCCGCTGTGGCGCCTCAGCCGAGAGAAGCCAGAACCCCACGTTCCTCTCTGGGATGCTCCGCCGTGGAGCCTGGGGACCCCCAGCGCAGCTGGTGGGAGGAAGAGGCACGTGTGTGGCTGGAGGTGTGTGAAGAAAAGAGCGCTTCCTGATCCGGGGTGCGCTCGGGGTCTCCCCCAGCATCGGGTTACCAGAGACCTCCGTGCCTCGGCACTCACTCGGGGAGGGAAACATAAGCCCCTGATGAAAAGGCCTTCTGTTTTCTTGCAGCAGAAGCTCCCAGAGGGTAATGGGGCAGTGGCCTAGTGGCCTGCGGTGACCTCGGGGAGGACGGGAGGGGGGCAGGGGCCATCTGGGTCCTCAGAAAATTGTTCCCGTGACCTCTGGCCCCTGTTCCACAGCCCAACCGGCTCCAGGCTGAAAATACCTCTCTCAGCCTGGACAGGGCTGGTTTCTGGGGCAGACGCCTCTCGTGTGTGTGTTAGCCACTCGGCTGTGTCCGGCTCTGTGCGACCCCAGGGACTGTAGCCCACCAGGATTCTCTGTCCACGGGGTCCCCCAGGCAAGCATGCTGGAGTGGATGGCCATTCCCTTCGCCAGGGGATCTTCCTAACCGGGGATCGAACCTGTGCCTCCTGCATTGCAGGCGGATGCTTTACCATCTGAGGCCCTAGAGTGCTCGTAGAGCTCCCTTTACCCGCCAGGTGGGGCAGCTTGCCAGCTGTTGCAAATAGCTATCTCTAAGCACAGAGACTCTAAAGTGACCCGCCTCCCATTCACTGGACAGCGAGCAAAAGAAGGCAGACTGAAGAGTCCTCTCTTCGCCTCCGTGCTCCGCATATTGAGCTTCCTGTGCTTTGCCTTCAGGATGACTTTCTCTTCTGTGGAATGAGGTATAAAAACCAGACCCAAGGTGGAAAGGAACTGCATGTGTGCTCAGCTCTGGGCCCACCAGGTTCCTCTGTCCCTACCGGAGTGGATTTGCCATTTCCTTCTCCAGGGGATCTTCCTGACCTGGGCATGGAACCTGCGTCTTCTGCATGGCAGGCAGATTCTTAACCACTGAGCCACCAGGGAAGCCCTGAAGGGACTAGTACCCCTAAAAGGGGAGAAAACCCTTTTAGGGGTACGAGGGGTGCCAGACTCTGCCCCCAGGCTCCCCCTTCTGGAAACTTCTGGCACTACGGCCACACAGAGGTTGGCTTTTTCTGGGCAAAGAGCATCTAAGATTGGTGCCGCGCGGATCCCGCCTTCAGGACCATTCCAAAGCTACCCCGTCTGCCGGAGTCCCCAGAAAAGCTGAGCCTATCACACCCCCGGAATACCCCTATCGTAATTCCCCAGGTCCAAAAGAGACTCGATGCCCTTTTCACTATCTCAGAGGTCTTCACTCTGGAAGTTTTCTCTGATATCTCAAGGAATCTGTATCCTCTGCCCCCCCACCAGCCTCTGCACTCCATTCTTGCCTTCTTCGGGTGTTTTCCGCCTCCCAGACCAGACCCAGCCGTGTGAACAGGCCCCGGCTCCCTGACTCGCAGAGTCAGGCTCCCCTCGGGGCTTCCTCCCGAGCCCCTTTGCAGAAGTAGAGCCTGGCCCCAGTGCCCTGTGTGTGTGTGACATGGGGTGACCTGGGTGCTTTGCTGCAGAGATGTCCTGGTGGTCCATCTTCAGAAGCAAGGCCAGGGTGGGTGGAGCGCGGGTTCAGAGAGGCCAAGAAGAGTGACCCGCGGTCTCGCTGTTTTCAGCACAGGAAGCCACCCTTCCCTGAGCCTTCTCCACGGGAGCCTCCACTCCCGGGCCATCGCCTCCCTCCCCGGGGAGGAGGCCTCGCCTCCTTTCATCTCTCCCCCCCCCCCCCAGGACAGGGCCCTGTAGCTGACACTTGATACACCTTTGCTGAAAGGCTGGATTTCCAGGGCCTTCATGTGTGAACTTCAGGTCAAAGCACACCTGGTGGTCTGAGACGGGTCAGCCAGAGCTGATCTTTCCTCCTCTTCCTGAAAAAGAATCAGCACAAGACATTCACTCTCGTACTCTCCACGTAGGGCCCTGGAGACCCTCCCTTTGACTCCCTCAAATTCCCACAGAATTCAGGAGTGTAAACATTTTCGAAGGCCCTGGGGAAGGGGTGTTGGGAGGACATCAGGTGCGAAGGGATGGAGCCCTGGGGTCCCCAGGGAGGAGGGAAGGAGAGGGAGGGTCTGACTCTCATGCCCTCCAAGATCACTGCTCCTGAGCACCCTCTGCCCAGGAAGGACAGGCCCTGCACTCTCAGACGTTCTCAGGAGCCCGTGTGTCCCTCCATGTGTGTCCCTCTGTGGGCCCAAGACCGCGAGCCCTGTTCCCGGGCAGTGAGCCGTGGTTTCCAGCTCTGAATATTTCAGGGCCTCTCCTGAGCTCAGCAGCTCTCTCAGCGTTCTGTTGCCTTGGGTGGCACTGCCAGGCTATCTCCTCTTACAGCTGCTCCACTTTGTGATTCAAGCAGAGACCTTGAGGCCAGCGGGGCAGCTGGCTGGTGGGGTGAGGGGTGGGGTGCTGTGGAGCCCGCCCCTCCCGCGGGGCACCTGGGGGTCTTGGCGCCACCCTGCTTTGCGAGCACCGCCCCCTCACCTCTGCTTTTGCCTCCCTCGTTAAGAGGACCCCTGGGCTCTGGCGGCTCGTCTGGCCTCACGTGTGGTTGAACTCAGAGCGGAGCAAAGGCTCCGAGAATGTGCAGGCGCGTCCATGTGGCCGTGGTCCCTGTGCCTCTGCCTCTGTCCCTTCCCAGAGCACCCCCTTGGGCTGCTCGCTCCACGCTCCGGGCTGAGGAGGGACCAGTGTCCCAGGTCCCTTTCCATCCCTAGGGGGTGTGGGGTTAGTGTGCTCGAGACCCTGGGGACACCGGCAGTGGAGTGGATCTAGAACGGTGAGGGCGAAGGCTTCTTCTTTTGCTAAATGGAGGAGAAAGAAAGCGTGACTTTATTCCTTTGCCAGGCAAAGACGGAGCACAGTGGGTTAGCACCTCAAGGACTGCGCCCCTTCCGTGGGGAGCAGGGAGAGGCTGCATACTCAGGCAGGTGCATGTGATGAGGACCACGACTGAGGCTGCTGCCCCCAGGGTGCAGGGCGTGGCTCCAGGAGTCCAGGGAAGGGAAAGGACCCTGACCGTGGGGTGCCCACATGGCATCCAGCCCCCCCGTGCTGCCCTGGCCAAGCCCTCTTCCCGGCTTCCCCAGCCCTGAGCTGGTGCTGAACTAAAATGGGGTGCAGGCAGGCAGGCTGTTTCACATGTGACGTGAGTCTTGTTTCTTTCAAGTCAAAAGAGCACCGCCAGCCCCTCGCCGCCCAGCTTCTCCGTAACTCTCATGCCCTCCCCTGAAGGGCTTCTAGCCCTTGCTGTGTCTGGCCAGTCCCGGGCCTGGTCTGGGCTCACGTCCAGCCGCTGGTCCCCGGGGCTCCCTGACCTCGGCTATTAACGGTGCGGCCCCCTTTCTCCTGCCACAGATCCTCCATGTGAATCCATCCCATGATGCAACATGCCTCCCCAGCGCCCGCTCTGACGATGATGGCCACGCAGAATGTCCCTCCCCCACCCTACCAGGACAGCCCGCAGGTGAGTGAGGGACCTGCGGGAGGGCGCGGTGGCCGTCCGGGGCGGAGGACAGGGCCAGGCCTCTCTCGGCTCCCCCCCGCCCCGCTGGGGAGCCTCTCCAAGAGTCCAGCACACGCAGACCCTGAAGGCGGTCCCGCACTTGGCAAAGCTCTGGGTTCAGGCCCCACCCAGGGAGCTGTCGCCCACACAGAGGACCTTGCACACTAGGGTGCAGCACCCGGTCATGCTCCTGGGCCGCCCTCCACCCCACTTCTGGCTCACAACCCAGGTCCGACAAGCGCACCCCACCCCTCACTCACGGAGACGCAGGCCCAGGTACATGGAGTCTGCTTTGCGTGTTTAGGGTCTTCCCTAAGCCAGACTGGCTCCCGAGGAAGCTAGCCAGGCGTGGGGATCCCCGGGAGGACGCAGGCACGGGTGGAACGCCTGAGTCGGAGGAGGTGGGCGAGGAGCGCGGGACAAAGCCTTCTGGCTCACAGGGAAGGGCTGTTCTCTCCAGACTGCTAGACTTTGAGGCCAGCTGGCTTTGGGGGGACCCTTCTCCCCACTCTTTAAGGCTGCTCAGTGCACGTCTTCCGTGTTGGATTTTCAAGCAAGGGGAACCCCTTGCTTTGAGGGTGCGGGTGGCTCCAGGAGTCCAGGGAAGGAAAGGACCCTGACCGTGGGGTGCCCACATGGCATCCAGCCCCCCCGTGCTGCCCTGGCCAAGCCCTCTTCCCGGCTTCCCCAGCCCTGAGCTGGTGCTGAACTAAAATGGGGTGCAGGCAGGCAGGCTGTTTCACATGTGACGTGAGTCTTGTTTCTTTCAAGTCAAAAGAGCACCGCCAGCCCCTCGCCGCCCAGCTTCTCCGTAACTCTCATGCCCTCCCCTGAAGGGCTTCTAGCCCTTGCTGTGTCTGGCCAGTCCCGGGCCTGGTCTGGGCTCACGTCCAGCCGCTGGTCCCCGGGGCTCCCTGACCTCGGCTATTAACGGTGCGGCCCCCTTTCTCCTGCCACAGATCCTCCATGTGAATCCATCCCATGATGCAACATGCCTCCCCAGCGCCCGCTCTGACGATGATGGCCACGCAGAATGTCCCTCCCCCACCCTACCAGGACAGCCCGCAGGTGAGTGAGGGACCTGCGGGAGGCCGCGGTGGCCGTCCGGGCGGAGGACAGGGCCAGGCCTCTCTCGGCTCCCCGCCCGCTGGGGAGCCTCTCCAAGAGTCCAGCACACGCAGACCCTGAAGGCGGTCCCGCACTTGGCAAAGCTCTGGGTTCAGGCCCCACCCAGGGAGCTGTCGCCCACACAGAGGACCTTGCACACTAGGGTGCAGCACCCGGTCATGCTCCTGGGCCGCCCTCCACCCCACTTCTGGCTCACAACCCAGGTCCGACAAGCGCACCCCACCCCTCACTCACGGAGACGCAGGCCCAGGTACATGGAGTCTGCTTTGCGTGTTTAGGGTCTTCCCTAAGCCAGACTGGCTCCCGAGGAAGCTAGCCAGGCGTGGGGATCCCCGGGAGGACGCAGGCACGGGTGGAACGCCTGAGTCGGAGGAGGTGGGCGAGGAGCGCGGGACAAAGCCTTCTGGCTCACAGGGAAGGGCTGTTCTCTCCAGACTGCTAGACTTTGAGGCCAGCTGGCTTTGGGGGGACCCTTCTCCCCACTCTTTAAGGCTGCTCAGTGCACGTCTTCCGTGTTGGATTTTCAAGCAAGGGGAACTTGCTGGGGTCCTCTCGCCTTCTTGCCTTCGTGCCGTCAGGGGCTGAGCCCTGCTTCCCGGGGAAGCCTGCTCCCTTGCCCTCGTCGCGCTCATCAGCCCAGCAAGCCAGCTGCTCTGACACTCCGCGTCCTCAGGAAAGCCCAGCCCAGGCACGCGGGAGCCAGGCTCTCTGAAGGGCTCGTCCACGTCCTCTCCTTTCCTTCAGGTCTCATCTCATTACTTCTGGACCCAGTGTGACTTGTCTCTTCAAGGCCTGGAAGGCTGAGCATGTCTTATTATCACCTCCTCAGAAACCCAGTTTCTTCCACGGGCAGAAATGGACAGTCTCTGCTATAAAGTCCCCAAAATGAAAAAGGAAGCGAGAAAGCAGGGCCTGTCCTCCGAGACCCATGCAGTCGTTTAATAATGTTCCCGTTGTGCTAAGGGCTAGCAATACCGAGCGTAATCTATTCAAATGCACAGGAGAATCTCACTTTGGAAAATTAGGAATCTGCGTTTAAAAATTCCCAAGCCCCGGACCTTCTTTATAATAAATTAGAAAAAAAATTTTTTTTCAAGGCAAATTCTTAACTTGGCAATTTCATTTTTGAAGTATGGGGAATAAAGTTATTAAAAATGAAGGAGGCTTTTCTTCCTTCCCATTTTAGCCCGGAAGTGTTCATGGTTGTGCCTCCGTTCTATCTGGGCACAAGCCAAGTGGTATAATGGCTAAGCAGCTTCTGACCCCCTCAGTTCTGTTCCGGCCCATCCTGGGAAACTCTGTGATTACTGGTAAGAATGTCCCTCTGTTTATTATGCACTGAAGATATGTTGTAAGTTTAGAAGGTACAAAAGCAACAACCCACTGGAGCCCTTCCTGCGGCCTGCTTCCTCCTCCTGGGGGCTCGCTGTTAACTTCCGCCACAGCCACGGCACCCTCTGCCGTCCAGCTCCAGTCCCTCAGTTCCAGCTGCTCCTGAGTCCTGCGTGCACCAGGACGCTCTCTTTGTGCCCTGAGAGGTAGGGCGCGGCACGGGGGACTGTGGAATTCCACGATGATTGTTTAACAGAAACAACATCTCCAGGGAGACCTGGGTGTGAACTAGGTGTGCGGTCCCAGCATTCAGCGCCTACATTACCCTTCCATCCTCCTGCCTCCCCACCTCAGCCTGGCCGGCTGTCACCTGGACTTACCCAGCCCTCCCTCCCGTGACCCCAGCTCCCCGACTGATCCCAAAGGGACCCTCAAGGTCACCTTCTCTGGTAGTTCTCCCCTCTCCGGGCCAGCAGCTCTCCAGCCTCCTTCCCAGAATCTCCCCACCCTCTCACCCTTCCCGGCATATGGGCTCCATCCACGCGCCCTGAAATGCCGTTCAGGTTCTCCATTTCTGTAACACTCATGGGCATCACCACCCACCAAGCAGAGCTCTTGCTCTGTGGCTCCTTCAGCAATTTTAGGAAACTGTCCGCTTTCCTGAAGAGGCTGCAGCTTCCACACCCTTACCTTAACCCCCTCCTCCAAACTCCTGCTGTCAAGCCCCCTTCCTTAATAGACACATACTTGCTGTTGCACAAATACCTTTGCTTATAGGCTTATAGGCAAGCCACGTATTTTACCTGGTCTATTTGTGTGTGTATTCAGTGTTTAGTGTTCCTCTGACTGTGTGTCCCCAGCACGTCGGCTGCGTGAGCATTTGGCTAGAAAGCAGAAATCCCGGTGTGTTCCAGTCTGACCCGTCAGGCACAGCTGCCTGTGGATGGGGGCACTCGGTTCGCAGTTTGAATTAGTAGCCAGTTGCTCCACGGGGGGCTGGGTGCCTCCATAGTGTGACGTAATGATGGGTAGTATTGAAATTGGCTTCCTTGGGGGACACAAAAACTCTCAGCTCAGGACCCAAAAGGGGCCGCTCACCCCCCCCTTTATTATGCACTGAAGATATGTTGTAAGTTTAGAAGGTACAAAAGCAACAACCCACTGGAGCCCTTCCTGCGGCCTGCTTCCTCCTCCTGGGGGCTCGCTGTTAACTTCCGCCACAGCCACGGCACCCTCTGCCGTCCAGCTCCAGTCCCTCAGTTCCAGCTGCTCCTGAGTCCTGCGTGCACCAGGACGCCTCTTTGTGCCCTGAGAGGTAGGGCGCGCACGGGGACTGTGGAATTCCACGATGATTGTTTAACAGAAACAACATCTCCAGGGAGACCTGGGTGTGAACTAGGTGTGCGGTCCCAGCATTCAGCGCCTACATTACCCTTCCATCCTCCTGCCTCCCCACCTCAGCCTGGCCGGCTGTCACCTGGACTTACCCAGCCCTCCCTCCCGTGACCCCAGCTCCCCGACTGATCCCAAAGGGACCCTCAAGGTCACCTTCTCTGGTAGTTCTCCCCTCTCCGGGCCAGCAGCTCTCCAGCCTCCTTCCCAGAATCTCCCCACCCTCTCACCCTTCCCGGCATATGGGCTCCATCCACGCGCCCTGAAATGCCGTTCAGGTTCTCCATTTCTGTAACACTCATGGGCATCACCACCCACCAAGCAGAGCTCTTGCTCTGTGGCTCCTTCAGCAATTTTAGGAAACTGTCCGCTTTCCTGAAGAGGCTGCAGCTTCCACACCCTTACCTTAACCCCCTCCTCCAAACTCCTGCTGTCAAGCCCCCTTCCTTAATAGACACATACTTGCTGTTGCACAAATACCTTTGCTTATAGGCTTATAGGCAAGCCACGTATTTTACCTGGTCTATTTGTGTGTGTATTCAGTGTTTAGTGTTCCTCTGACTGTGTGTCCCCAGCACGTCGGCTGCGTGAGCATTTGGCTAGAAAGCAGAAATCCCGGTGTGTTCCAGTCTGACCCGTCAGGCACAGCTGCCTGTGGATGGGGGCACTCGGTTCGCAGTTTGAATTAGTAGCCAGTTGCTCCACGGGGGGCTGGGTGCCTCCATAGTGTGACGTAATGATGGGTAGTATTGAAAGGCTTCTGGCAGTTCTCCAAGGATGCGGCCTTATCGACCAAGGGGAGGCAAGACACACACAGTGAGAACTCTCAGCTCAGGACCCAGATGGGACGCTCACTTCGGAAGGGAGTCAGGCCCTTGCTTGAGACTACCCTCTCCCCTCCATCCTCCCCGCCCGCTCAGAGCTGGGAGACCGGTGTTCAGGACCGCAGGGCACTGTGCTGGGAGACGTGGGGTCCGGATGGTGCTGTCCCGCCCCCACTGCCCCCGGAAGGCTGAGGCTGGGCCAGCCGTCTCTCTTGCCCTCTGAGTCCTTCCTTCCCTTCCTGTCCAGCCATCATGCTCCCCCTGGGGAGGGCCAGGGAAGCAGACATCTCTGGAAGCTGGAGAGGCTTTGATCAGTCATCAGGATCCCCATGCTGGGAGGCAGAGAGGGCGGGGAGGTGCCTGTGAGCGTCCCCCTCCGTCCAGGCCGTGCAGCGGGGTTGGACAGAAGTGGATTCGGTGGTTTTCACACTTTTTCATTCCTCTCATCCCTTTATGGACAGGCAGGAGCCCCCTGCCTCGCAGGGCCTTCTGCTCAGCTGCCAGGGAGGCACTCTGCAGCAATCAAGTTAATTCTGCAGCTTTGAAAGTCCCCCTAAGCCTCTCCTGTGGCTGTGATTGACGGCCCCCTCTGCCCCTGGGGCCAGCGCCCCAGGGACCATATGGGCGACCTGCCTTCCCTCACTTTGACTCATCAGAACGGACTCTCCTCTTTCTTTTTTATTTTCTGCTGGGCCTTTCTTCTCGCTGTGCCCAGTGACCTCTCCCGCTGTTCCGCTTGGGCCACCCATGTCTTTAAACAGGACATGGTCCTGAGCTTCAGGTCACTCCAGACCTGGATTCTTCATCAGGGTAAAGGCAAAAACAGCCCTCAGGTTTGACTGTGGGGCCTTTCGGCTTCACTTAGGAGACACTGGCCTAGCAAAAGGACTTTGCTAGAAGACGCACTCGCTCTCCTAGCCTTGCCTAGGGTTTTTATTTGATGAACTTCCTACCTGAATTCTTGTATTTACCAAAACACACAGAGACATTTTATTGTTATCCACTTGCCTCCAAGCAGAATGAGTGCTCTAAACAGCTACAAAAATAGTTAATGGCCTGAGTATACAGAGCTTAAAATAAATCAGGGAACAGGTGATCTGTCAGCAGCCGGCCTGAGGAGCTGGAAGCCACCGGCCTCCCTTCCGGTTGAGCTTCTAGGAGCTCGGGTGTCTGGGGAGCCGGGCGGAAGGGGGATGAGTGAGCATGGCCTCCTATGGATGTTGTCCTTGGCGTCTGTGGTCTAGAGGAGGCAGAGGGGGCTGACTCAACTCAACCTGACATAGTAGAATAGCAATGCAGGAATCCGAGGCCTGTCCCAGTCCACTGCTGATGACTCATACAAAGTTGGGGAAGAAGTTTCGATATTATTACTTCCATTCACTCACCATTTAATAAATATCAGGTGATTTCCATGGGACTTACAAACCTTATGCCATGTACCAGGGACACAAAATTAATAGATTCCACCCCAGCGGAGCTTATAGTTAATTTGGGGCCTTTCTGTGTCGGTGGAATAGGAGGAATTTCTGCCCTCACAGGGCTGCCTCACGGGGCTCCTGAGAGTGTGAGTGCTATAGAGTACAGTGGTGTTTTCCCGCTTTCTTTCAGCCATGACCCTGACATTGATTTTCATGCTTCCTCCCCGGGAACAGCAATCAAGTTAATTCGAGCTTTGAAAGTCCCCTAAGCCTCTCCTGTGGCTGTGATTGACGGCCCTCTGCCCCTGGGGCCAGCGCCCAGGGACCATATGGGCGACCTGCCTTCCTCACTTTGACTCATCAGAACGGACTCTCCTCTTTCTTTTTTATTTTCTGCTGGGCCTTTCTTCTCGCTGTGCCCAGTGACCTCTCCCGCTGTTCCGCTTGGGCCACCCATGTCTTTAAACAGGACATGGTCCTGAGCTTCAGGTCACTCCAGACCTGGATTCTTCATCAGGGTAAAGGCAAAAACAGCCCTCAGGTTTGACTGTGGGGCCTTTCGGCTTCACTTAGGAGACACTGGCCTAGCAAAAGGACTTTGCTAGAAGACGCACTCGCTCTCCTAGCCTTGCCTAGGGTTTTTATTTGATGAACTTCCTACCTGAATTCTTGTATTTACCAAAACACACAGAGACATTTTATTGTTATCCACTTGCCTCCAAGCAGAATGAGTGCTCTAAACAGCTACAAAAATAGTTAATGGCCTGAGTATACAGAGCTTAAAATAAATCAGGGAACAGGTGATCTGTCAGCAGCCGGCCTGAGGAGCTGGAAGCCACCGGCCTCCCTTCCGGTTGAGCTTCTAGGAGCTCGGGTGTCTGGGGAGCCGGGCGGAAGGGGGATGAGTGAGCATGGCCTCCTATGGATGTTGTCCTTGGCGTCTGTGGTCTAGAGGAGGCAGAGGGGGCTGACTCAACTCAACCTGACATAGTAGAATAGCAATGCAGGAATCCGAGGCCTGTCCCAGTCCACTGCTGATGACTCATACAAAGTTGGGGAAGAAGTTTCGATATTATTACTTCCATTCACTCACCATTTAATAAATATCAGGTGATTTCCATGGGACTTACAAACCTTATGCCATGTACCAGGGACACAAAATTAATAGATTCCACCCCAGCGGAGCTTATAGTTAATTTGGGGCCTTTCTGTGTCGGTGGAATAGGAGGAATTTCTGCCCTCACAGGGCTGCCTCACGGGGCTCCTGAGAGTGTGAGTGCTATAGAGTACAGTGGTGTTTTCCCGCTTTCTTTCAGCCATGACCCTGACATTGATTTTTCACCTGATCTTCTGTACGTCTCCAGCAGCCAAGACTGGATTGAACTTTAATTACTCTCCTTTTTTTTCCTGGGAACACAAGAGGCATATCAAGTTTGTGTCTGTAGCTGTAAACACACGCTCTCTCTCTCTCCCTTTCTCCCCCTCTCTCTCTCTCACAGACACACACACACACACCCTAAAGGGCCTAATCGAAGTCACCGTTGTGGGACTATTATTCAAGGAAAGGGTCCTCCAGGGATAGACGGGAAAGAGGGGGAGCAGAAAGCACCCAGAAAGCACATGGAGCTGGCAAGTGAAAGACTTGGATCCCGGTCCACGGTCTTCCTCCCTTTAGCCGGTCCAGTCCAGTCCATGTCCAGGCATCCCAGCAGTGCCGGCAGGGCAGCAAGCACTTCCAGTTTCATTTTGGAAACTACTGCCTACAGACCCTTTTAAATTCATGAATTGTTGAAGACGCCCATTTCACACCGTGAAGTAACTTTCCCATGGTTTCTTCTATCTGGTCACTCCTAGAATCGGGACGGCAGGTGCCTCAGGCTTGCTGCTCCAGAAGCCTCTCTGAGCCACACGGGCTGCCCTCCTCTCCTCTAGCCCTCCTCTCCCTGGGCTGACTGGGTTGCGTGTATTTGGAGGAACTGTGGTTGACTCCCTCCCATTCTGGATTCCTAAGCCCTTTAACATGCCACTCTGTCACTTCCTGGGCTTCCCCAGTGGCTCAGCGGTAAAGAACTTGCCTGCAATGCAAGAGATGCAGGTTTGGTCCCTGGGTCAGGAAGATCCCCAGGAGGGTCTGTCAGAATCTGTAAGAGTTTTGAAGGGACTTCAGGGATCTACAACAACATCCCAGCAGTCTTGCCTGGGAAATTCTACGGGCAGAGGAGCCTGGAAGGCTACAGTCCATGGGGTCACAAAAGAGTTGGACAGGACATGCCTTCATGTACGGGGATTCCACCAGCGGCTTATAGTTAATTTGGGGCCTTTCTGTGTCGGTGGAATAGGAGGAATTTCTGCCCTCACAGGGCTGCCTCACGGGGCTCCTGAGAGTGTGAGTGCTATAGAGTACAGTGGTGTTTTCCCGCTTTCTTTCAGCCATGACCCTGACATTGATTTTTCACCTGATCTTCTGTACGTCTCCAGCAGCCAAGACTGGATTGAACTTTAATTACTCTCCTTTTTTTTCCTGGGAACACAAGAGGCATATCAAGTTTGTGTCTGTAGCTGTAAACACACGCTCTCTCTCTCTCCCTTTCTCCCCCTCTCTCTCTCTCACAGACACACACACACACACCCTAAAGGGCCTAATCGAAGTCACCGTTGTGGGACTATTATTCAAGGAAAGGGTCCTCCAGGGATAGACGGGAAAGAGGGGGAGCAGAAAGCACCCAGAAAGCACATGGAGCTGGCAAGTGAAAGACTTGGATCCCGGTCCACGGTCTTCCTCCCTTTAGCCGGTCCAGTCCAGTCCATGTCCAGGCATCCCAGCAGTGCCGGCAGGGCAGCAAGCACTTCCAGTTTCATTTTGGAAACTACTGCCTACAGACCCTTTTAAATTCATGAATTGTTGAAGACGCCCATTTCACACCGTGAAGTAACTTTCCCATGGTTTCTTCTATCTGGTCACTCCTAGAATCGGGACGGCAGGTGCCTCAGGCTTGCTGCTCCAGAAGCCTCTCTGAGCCACACGGGCTGCCCTCCTCTCCTCTAGCCCTCCTCTCCCTGGGCTGACTGGGTTGCGTGTATTTGGAGGAACTGTGGTTGACTCCCTCCCATTCTGGATTCCTAAGCCCTTTAACATGCCACTCTGTCACTTCCTGGGCTTCCCCAGTGGCTCAGCGGTAAAGAACTTGCCTGCAATGCAAGAGATGCAGGTTTGGTCCCTGGGTCAGGAAGATCCCCAGGAGGGTCTGTCAGAATCTGTAAGAGTTTTGAAGGGACTTCAGGGATCTACAACAACATCCCAGCAGTCTTGCCTGGGAAATTCTACGGGCAGAGGAGCCTGGAAGGCTACAGTCCATGGGGTCACAAAAGAGTGGGACAGGACTGAGCCCACCTGCTCTTTTTCCCTCACTCAGTCAGTGCCTCAGTCATGTGACCCACACGCCAGGAGCTCATGGGAGCCAGGCCTGGCGATGGGAACTGGACTCCAGTCACTCAGGGAGACGGATAAATGAGGGCCTGAAGTGTAGCAGGGTTTAAGGTCCACCACCGCCCGTGCAGGAGGCAGGAGGCAGGAGGCAGTGCGACCTGGCCAGGGTTGTGGAGCATTGTGAAGGCTTCCTGGGAGGGCTGCCCCTCCTCCAGCTGAGTCTTAAAAGAGAGGTGGGTTCACACGTGGTCACGGGGGACCCTGGAAGGCTGGGATCACATCTGTGCTGTTCACTGTTGCAGCCCCGTGTTGGAGACAGAGGGTCCGCAGTGTTGATGCCACGCAGCAGTGACCGGTGTGCGCCCTGTGGACTGTGCCCTCCCCACGAGACCATCCACTGTGCCCCCTCTTCCTCCCCTCTACTCAGGCCAAACCTGGTATTTGCTAAATGGCTTCCAGCCCTGATCTCCCCCCAGGGCTTTGGACACCCTCTTGGTTACCAGGAAACCAGATCTGGCCCTACCGCCCCCAGACCAGGCCAGCCCTGCTGGAGCCTCAGCGGTCCCTCGTGGGGCAGAGAGCACAAGGCTTCCCTGGCCTGGTGGGCAGGCCCTCCCCGGGGATGGGCAGCCAGCACCCTGCCAGTTCAGAGGAGCGGTTGTCCCCGCAGGAGGGCTGTTTGGTCTGTGGGGGTCAGCTGGGGAGGTGCAGACCTTCGGGCCGGTTTGGGGGAGAGCAGCGCCAGGAACTGTGGTTGACTCCTCCCATTCTGGATTCCTAAGCCCTTTAACATGCCACTCTGTCACTTCCTGGGCTTCCCCAGTGGCTCAGCGTAAAGAACTTGCCTGCAATGCAAGAGATGCAGGTTTGGTCCCTGGGTCAGGAAGATCCCCAGGAGGGTCTGTCAGAATCTGTAAGAGTTTTGAAGGGACTTCAGGGATCTACAACAACATCCCAGCAGTCTTGCCTGGGAAATTCTACGGGCAGAGGAGCCTGGAAGGCTACAGTCCATGGGGTCACAAAAGAGTGGGACAGGACTGAGCCCACCTGCTCTTTTTCCCTCACTCAGTCAGTGCCTCAGTCATGTGACCCACACGCCAGGAGCTCATGGGAGCCAGGCCTGGCGATGGGAACTGGACTCCAGTCACTCAGGGAGACGGATAAATGAGGGCCTGAAGTGTAGCAGGGTTTAAGGTCCACCACCGCCCGTGCAGGAGGCAGGAGGCAGGAGGCAGTGCGACCTGGCCAGGGTTGTGGAGAATTGTGAAAGGCTTCCTGGGAGGGCTGCCCCTCCCTCCAGCTGAGTCTTAAAAGAGAGGTGGGTTCACACGTGGTCACGGGGGACCCTGGAAGGCTGGGATCACATCTGTGCTGTTCACTGTTGCAGCCCCGTGTTGGAGACAGAGGGTCCGCAGTGTTGATGCCACGCAGCAGTGACCGGTGTGCGCCCTGTGGACTGTGCCCTCCCCACGAGACCATCCACTGTGCCCCCTCTTCCTCCCCTCTACTCAGGCCAAACCTGGTATTTGCTAAATGGCTTCCAGCCCTGATCTCCCCCCAGGGCTTTGGACACCCTCTTGGTTACCAGGAAACCAGATCTGGCCCTACCGCCCCCAGACCAGGCCAGCCCTGCTGGAGCCTCAGCGGTCCCTCGTGGGGCAGAGAGCACAAGGCTTCCCTGGCCTGGTGGGCAGGCCCTCCCCGGGGATGGGCAGCCAGCACCCTGCCAGTTCAGAGGAGCGGTTGTCCCCGCAGGAGGGCTGTTTGTGCGGAGTCATGCTGGGGAGGTGCAGACCTCGGGGGCCCAGGGTTTGCAGAGAGGACCTATGGGAGGTACACAGGTGTACGCGTCCTTCCCAGTGTCAGTGAGCGCTTCCAGGGTGGGCGGGTGAGCACCTCGTGAACCACGCCAGCGTCCTCTGCTCGTTTTCATGGCCAGACTAGACTGTCGAGGGGCTGGATCGCTCGGCCCCTCCAGGCTCTGCCTTCCAACCTTCCACACACACCACTTGCAACGCCCAGCCCTTCTCGTGGCGTTTTAGGATTGGGGGCGGAGGATCTGGGGCGGGGACCTGTAGCTCCAAGCTTAACACAGCACTGAATCGAGCTGGATGATAGAGGAGAGTCCAGTGGTCGGAGAGGGTGCAAGAGGATCACAAGGACCCCAGGCTAGGAGAGGCAATGGGGACAATGAGAAGCCCGTGTAGGTTCTAGATCCTGCGGAGCCGCTGACAGCGGGCAGCCCCCAGGAAGGCTGCCGCCCTTCCCCGTCCACTGTTAGTATCCAGTTTTCTTCTTCTTTTTAAGAGAATACTTACTTGTGGATTTGGCTGTGTCCTGTTTTAGTTGCAGCGTGCCGAATCTTTCACTGCAGTGTGTGGGCTCAGCAGTTGTGGCACACAGGCTTAGCTACCCCTTGGCATGTGGGAGTCTTAGTTCACTGGCCATGGCTCAAGCCCGCGTCCCCTATGTTGGAAGGCGGATTCTTAAACCCTGGACCACCAGGGAAGTCCTCACCACCCAACAGCCTCATCCCCCTGTCCCTGGGCCTGGGACAGCTGTGGGCCTCTCCCTCTCAGCTCCCGATCTTGATAAATCGTTTTTCTCTGCCTAGGAAAAAAAAATCTATTTGGAGATAAACACTCATTCTCCAAACCTGGAGGAAATGCCGAGTTTACAAACTTGACCCCCAGGAGCTAAATAATTTGAATCACTGTCCTTTTCAGGCCAGCTCCCCGGCCCTCCAATCCCTAACAACAGCCTCTCAGCTGGGGCCTCTTGGGATGTTGGCAAATGATCACTTTTGATTTACAATTTCCTCTGGACCCCAGCAGACCTTTCTGTCCCACCTTTCCCGGAAATCCTGCCTAACAAGGGGTGGTAAGAGGAAAAGAAGTCCCTCCCCTCAGCCCTCCTGCTCCTGGAAGCTCATCTGCATAGAAGCCCCTAGGAAATTCCTTCAAGAACAGGAGGAAATTCACCCTTAGAGGACTGAGCAGAGCAGAGCACACCAGCCTACCTGTATTTTACCCTTAAGCAAGGGGTACACATAGCCGTGCGTTGCTTTCTGAAAGATGCATGTTCTGGAAATCTCGTGTTTAGTGAGTACAACCACCCTCCCTATGGGAAGAACTTTAGAGCTTCCAAAGGGCTTTCGCACACTGCACGTGCTCTAACGGGAGCCCCATGCCAACCCTGCGGGTGGACAGACATTCTGTAAGCAATCTCATGGCGTCAGAGGACGTCACTGTTATTAATAGAAGGGGCTTCAGAATTTCCCTGGTGGGTCAGGGACTGAGAACCCACCTGCCAGTGGATTTGATCCCTAGTCCAGGAAGATCCCACATGCTGCAACTGAGGCAACTGAGGGCAACTGAGTTGCAGTGTAACCCCTGAGCCTGCTCTAGAGCCTGTGCTCTGCAACAAGAGACGCCACCACCATGAGAAACTTTCGCACCCCAACTAGGGAGTAGCCCCTATTCGCCGCTATTAGAGAAAGCCCTTTTACAGCAAGGAAGACCCAAAGAAGCCAGAACTAAATACATACATATAATTTTTTAAAAAGAAAGAAGGGGCTTCAGGCTTCCCTGGTAGCTCAGTGGTAAAGAATCTGACTGCCAACGCAAGAGACATAGGTTCGATGCCCAATCTGGGAAAATCCGACATGCCACAGAACAACTAAGCCCATGTACCACAACTATTGAGCCTGTGCTTTAGAGCCCGGAAACGGCAGCTACGGAAGCCCACAGGCGTAGAGCCCATGTTCTGCAACAAGAGAAGCCACTGCAATGAGAGGTCTGTGAGTGGCAGCGTAGGGTAGCACCCACTCACCACAACTAGAGAAAAGCTTGCATAGCAATGAAGACCCAGCACAGCTCAAAATAATAAATAAATAAAAGCATTTTTTAAAAAAGAAGGGACTTCAGATGGCACGTACGCCAGCCCACCCAGCTAGAGAGCTTCTACCACCTCCCCGGAGTCTCTGCTTGGCCCCGCGCCGATGAGAATTCAGCTTCCGAGAGGCAGGCCGTCCCAGCCTCGGAGAGTGCCGAGGCTTGGAAACTTACTGTTTGGGTTGAGCCCCAGGGTGTCGTTGTGCTTTGCAGGTTGGATGCATTGGTTGTTGTCTGATCCTTTGGGGCACCCAGAACAGAACTCACACACGCTAAGCCCATGTTCAGACCTCCAAAGGGGGCTTTCATGTCCCTCCATCTCCCACCCAGCCCTCGGATCTTTCTTAGCATTGCAGGCTCCTGCAAATATTCCTCAGAACCGCTTCAGCAGCCCGGGCCTCTCTCCTTTGTGCCCTTGTCTCGCCTTAGTCGATGGGCCGGAAGCTCTGCGTCCGCCATGCCTCTGCTGACGGGTCCTCGCCGAGCATCAGTTAGGTGGTTTGTTTGTTTAACAGACAGATCACCCTTTGGACAGAATGAGTCTGCCGTCGACTAAAACATGCTGCTAAACCACGTCTCCCATGTTCTGTACTTAAAAATATCGATTTTTTTTTTTTGGCCAAGGTGTTAGAAGTGTTAAATTCTAACTTATTAGATGAGAATTAATCTTATTAGACTTAGCACGTTGCCAGATTCTGTAAAGATCGTTTGAATCCAGGTTTCATGTCACCCATAAATTTGTTAAGGGCTTTTTCAGACCTTCTCTAAGTCACTGATCAGAATACTGAGGATGAGGGTCAAGGAGAAAGAATGTAGTATCTCCCAGAAACCTTCCTAACAAAGGCTGATGGGGATACAGTGTATTTCTTTTACAGTCTCAGTTTCATTGACCCTCCATCAGGCATTAATTCATTCAGTCAACAAATATTTGTTGAGCATCAGCTAGTGCCAGGCTATGCTAGGCACTAGTTAACCAGTGAACGCAACTGTTAAGCCACTGCAATGAGAGGTCTGTGAGTGGCAGCGAGGGTAGCACCCACTCACCACAACTAGAGAAAAGCTTGCATAGCAATGAAGACCCAGCACAGCTCAAAATAATAAATAAATAAAAGCATTTTTTAAAAAAGAAGGGACTTCAGATGGCACGTACGCCAGCCCACCCAGCTAGAGAGCTTCTACCACCTCCCCGGAGTCTCTGCTTGGCCCCGCGCCGATGAGAATTCAGCTTCCGAGAGGCAGGCCGTCCCAGCCTCGGAGAGTGCCGAGGCTTGGAAACTTACTGTTTGGGTTGAGCCCCAGGGTGTCGTTGTGCTTTGCAGGTTGGATGCATTGGTTGTTGTCTGATCCTTTGGGGCACCCAGAACAGAACTCACACACGCTAAGCCCATGTTCAGACCTCCAAAGGGGGCTTTCATGTCCCTCCATCTCCCACCCAGCCCTCGGATCTTTCTTAGCATTGCAGGCTCCTGCAAATATTCCTCAGAACCGCTTCAGCAGCCCGGCCTCTCTCCTTTGTGCCCTTGTCTCGCCTTAGTCGATGGGCCGGAAGCTCTGCGTCCGCCATGCCTCTGCTGACGGGTCCTCGCCGAGCATCAGTTAGGTGGTTTGTTTGTTTAACAGACAGATCACCCTTTGGACAGAATGAGTCTGCCGTCGACTAAAACATGCTGCTAAACCACGTCTCCCATGTTCTGTACTTAAAAATATCGATTTTTTTTTTTTGGCCAAGGTGTTAGAAGTGTTAAATTCTAACTTATTAGATGAGAATTAATCTTATTAGACTTAGCACGTTGCCAGATTCTGTAAAGATCGTTTGAATCCAGGTTTCATGTCACCCATAAATTTGTTAAGGGCTTTTTCAGACCTTCTCTAAGTCACTGATCAGAATACTGAGGATGAGGGTCAAGGAGAAAGAATGTAGTATCTCCCAGAAACCTTCCTAACAAAGGCTGATGGGGATACAGTGTATTTCTTTTACAGTCTCAGTTTCATTGACCCTCCATCAGGCATTAATTCATTCAGTCAACAAATATTTGTTGAGCATCAGCTAGTGCCAGGCTATGCTAGGCACTAGTTAACCAGTGAACGCAACTGTTAACCAGTCTTCTTTGAGCTTAAATTTGAGTTGGAGATGGGAGAGAAAATCACTGAGCAAGCAGATGTGTAGTGTCTGGTCATAATAGGGGTGTGAAATATATGGTCATAATAGGGCTGTGAAATGAAGCAGAGGAAGGGGAGAAGGGCTAGAGAGACTCTATTTTACTCTGAAGATGGGACATCTGTCAGAGATCTAATGAAGAAACTGAGACAGCAAGTGTTGGTGGCCACTGGCACCACCCGTCATGTGTTTGTGTTAGTGGAAACACAATACTCCTTCTTGCAGAAAGCAGGCACCTAGATCAGATGATGAGCTTCCCAGTTATAAAACATCTGATTCTTTCAAGGTGTGCTCACTCATTCCCTCATTCATCTTCTCAACAAGGCCTAAACACCCACTCTCTGTCAACTGGGTACCAGGGATGAAGGCTGAACAAGGCGGGCGCTCGGGAGGCAGACGAGGAGGCCGGGTCCAACCGCAGAGCAGGATGAGAGCTACGAGGCGCCGTGGACCAGCTGGAGGAAGGCAACAGCGGAGGCGTGTCACCGCACAGACATTCCAGGGATCCACTTAATCAAAGACAATAAAATATAAAGCATTAAGTTCTGTAATGACGAGTGCCAAGATTTTTTAAGCCGTTTAATCATTTCTTTAAGTGAAATCTTAAACAGAAAGTCTAATATATTTTTAAAAAACTGCTCTGATTGACACCAACTTGAGGCCCCAGGGCCACCTTCCAAAACATGTAACACAGGTGTAACACAGGAGGAAAACTATTACCCTCAATATGTGTTAGGGTTGAGAACAGGAATCAGCTCATTGTCCGCTAAAACCTGCTTATCTTCAAGTGCCCGGGTAAACCAAAATTTGCAGAACATTCAATTATCCAGCAGAACCATTAAAAAAAAGTTACCTCTGGCTTGCGTTAAGTTAAATGGAATAAGTCTCTGCCCAATTGAGAACTGACTCAGCTATTTTTTTTCCTGCTCTCCAAAGTCATTGAATCAAATATAACGCTGCCCAGGACAGCCCAAATGACTAATAAGCACAATTTAAAGGGCTCATCGTTCTGGGTTTGTTCCCCCATCCCCCGCTTCCGGGCCAAGGCCACCACCTCAGTTTGCATTAAGACTGGTCGTTTTTAAAGGGAGCTCACTTCAGCATCACCTGGTTTGGGCTATCCTAAACCATTCTCCAGAACGTTCTGACGTGCCTGCCCTCCACCCCTTCCCCTGTCGCACGTGTGCACATGCACACGCATTCGACAGTCACGCTTCTCTCGGCGCCTTCTTTCACCTGCACACACACATCACAGGACCGGGCAGACCTCGCAGTTCCAGCCGGGGCACCAGCTGTCCTGACCCACTAACCCGCCCACCTCTCTCTGTCTCCGCAGATGACGGCGACCGCTCAGGCCCCCTCTAAGGCCCAGGCTGTCCACATCTCCGCACCCTCGGCCGCTGCCAGCACACCCGTGCCCACCGCCCCCATTGACCCCCAGGCCCAGCTGGAGGCTGACAAGCGCGCTGTGTACAGGTAGGAGGCGCTCCGGCTGGGCCCTGCTCAGAAAGCCCCCGGCAGTCTCACACTGCCGGCCCTCGAGGGTGTGCTCGTGGAAGCCAGTGGCCAGGGCTGTTCTCCCCACTTCTCTCCGAAATCACCCCAGGGAGCCTTCCGCTGGCCGTGCAGGGTGGGCTCCGGCTTCCTGGAATTGTCCAGGCAGGGAACGGCAGCCTGGGCTATGGCTTCCAGGAGGGGCCCCTCCTCAGCCCAGCTGGGGAGATGAGCCCCGATGAGCGTCAGAACCACCTGACCTCCAGCCCCACTCAGCAGCACCCACCCCACCCCCGCACCCTACTGTCACCTCCACCCCAACATGCACCATCCAGGACGCGTGAGCAAACTTTACTACACCTCCCAGAAAGCCCCGGGGAGGCTTGTTAGAACATGCCTAGCTGGACTCTGTGCTCAGAAATGCTGAATCAGTAGATCAAGCTGTAGGGAGAGGACATGAATTTTTAACAAGCAATCCAGGTGAAGCGGCTGGCGGCTACTGCTTGGCCCACACTGTGATTCGTGGTCGACTTCAGTTTTCAGCAATAGAGGCTGTACGTGCATGTGGAGGTCCTGATGTCTCCCATCCCCTGCCGAGGGGCCGTTTGCTGAGCAGCCGACTTGTCTTGTTTTCGCTCCGCACAGTCCCTGGCCCCGCTTCCGGCCAAGGCCACCACCTCAGTTTGCATTAAGACTGGTCGTTTTTAAAGGGAGCTCACTTCAGCATCACCTGGTTTGGGCTATCCTAAACCATTCTCCAGAACGTTCTGACGTGCCTGCCCTCCACCCCTTCCCCTGTCGCACGTGTGCACATGCACACGCATTCGACAGTCACGCTTCTCTCGGCGCCTTCTTTCACCTGCACACACACATCACAGGACCGGGCAGACCTCGCAGTTCCAGCCGGGGCACCAGCTGTCCTGACCCACTAACCCGCCCACCTCTCTCTGTCTCCGCAGATGACGGCGACCGCTCAGGCCCCCTCTAAGGCCCAGGCTGTCCACATCTCCGCACCCTCGGCCGCTGCCAGCACACCCGTGCCCACCGCCCCCATTGACCCCCAGGCCCAGCTGGAGGCTGACAAGCGCGCTGTGTACAGGTAGGAGGCGCTCCGGCTGGGCCCTGCTCAGAAAGCCCCCGGCAGTCTCACACTGCCGGCCCTCGAGGGTGTGCTCGTGGAAGCCAGTGGCCAGGGCTGTTCTCCCCACTTCTCTCCGAAATCACCCCAGGGAGCCTTCCGCTGGCCGTGCAGGGTGGGCTCCGGCTTCCTGGAATTGTCCAGGGAGGGAAAGGCAGCCTGGGCTATGGCTTCCAGGAGGGGCCCCTCCTCAGCCCAGCTGGGGAGATGAGCCCCGATGAGCGTCAGAACCACCTGACCTCCAGCCCCACTCAGCAGCACCCACCCCACCCCCGCACCCTACTGTCACCTCCACCCCAACATGCACCATCCAGGACGCGTGAGCAAACTTTACTACACCTCCCAGAAAGCCCCGGGGAGGCTTGTTAGAACATGCCTAGCTGGACTCTGTGCTCAGAAATGCTGAATCAGTAGATCAAGCTGTAGGGAGAGGACATGAATTTTTAACAAGCAATCCAGGTGAAGCGGCTGGCGGCTACTGCTTGGCCCACACTGTGATTCGTGGTCGACTTCAGTTTTCAGCAATAGAGGCTGTACGTGCATGTGGAGGTCCTGATGTCTCCCCATCCCCTGCCGAGGGGGGCCGTTTGCTGAGAGCAGCCGACTTGTCTTGTTTTCGCTCCGCACCAGTCCCTGGCCCCCAGGGCTGGGCCCTGATTGTTGCAGGGAGGTGGGACAGGCTTGGGGTCACTGCGGTCTGTCTTGTGCATGTGGTTGAGGTGAAGATGTGGCCCTGGGAGGGCAGACCTGATGAGGCCCTGGCAGGGATTTCAGTCATCATTTATCCATGGGGAAGCCAAGTATTGAGGTCCAACCCTTGCTCACATCCACTCGTGTGGGCACCTGCAGACGTCAGGCCAAAGCCGGCTGGCTGGGTGAGTCCCGCGGCGGGTGCTAAGGCCCCTCACACGTGGACCAGCCCACCCAGGGTGGATCGGGGGACGGGGTCCTTCCTCGCTCACCCCACCACCCGCCCCCATCCTGATAGTGGCTTTGCGGTAACGGTTGTACATTTTGCCATTATTATAATTATCCTTGGCATTATCTGTAGTCGCTCAGATGGCTGAATACCTCTAATGCCAACAGTTGGGAGTTCAGAGCAATGGGCCCTGATCCCTAGATCCTGACTCAAGGTCTTTCCCAGGCCTGGACGGCACAGTGCCTGCCGCCCCACCCCCCGGCCCCCTCCCCACACGCACAGGCCAGGCCCCGCTCCTGCAGAGGGGAAGCGCTGCCTTGGGCCCCGAAGACTGCCTGGATCTGTCACAGTTCCGTCAGAGACCCTGAGGAGGACCCAGCTCCCCACCCCCTGCACAGACTGGCACTCTGCCTCCTTCGCGCTGGCGTCGAACCCTTGCTGTTACTAGTGCTGGGCTGGGCGCTGGGAAAGAGGGCAAATTGCAAAGGTAACATGGGCTCTTACCAGCCTCTCTGGGTACAGAGAGGTACATAAGCAAGAAACCAACACAGAGTGGTCAGAGCTTTGTCAGAGAAGCCTTCGGGAGGGAGGCAGTATTCGAATTTGATCCAGAAGGCCAAGTATGATTGTTCAGCAGGAGCAGAAATGGGAGGGGGTCTTCCAGGCGAAGGAAAGTCAGGTGTGTTCCCAGCGCAGCCAGTGGCCAGAGCCACTGGGTGTGGGGACATGAGGCTGCACAGGGCCTGCGACACTCACCTGTGTGGTGGGCTTGTGCCTGGTGGGGAGATAAACAGGGAAAGGAGAGTGCCAGGGCCCTGCGGGGCACTCACCTTGTGTGGTGGGATTGTTGGGGGCAGGGAGGTGGGACAGGCTTGGGGTCACTGCGGTCTGTCTTGTGCATGTGGTTGAGGTGAAGATGTGGCCCTGGGAGGGCAGACCTGATGAGGCCCTGGCAGGGATTTCAGTCATCATTTATCCATGGGGAAGCCAAGTATTGAGGTCCAACCCTTGCTCACATCCACTCGTGTGGGCACCTGCAGACGTCAGGCCAAAGCCGGCTGGCTGGGTGAGTCCCGCGGCGGGTGCTAAGGCCCCTCACACGTGGACCAGCCCACCCAGGGTGGATCGGGGGACGGGGTCCTTCCTCGCTCACCCCACCACCCGCCCCCATCCTGATAGTGGCTTTGCGGTAACGGTTGTACATTTTGCCATTATTATAATTATCCTTGGCATTATCTGTAGTCGCTCAGATGGCTGAATACCTCTAATGCCAACAGTTGGGAGTTCAGAGCAATGGGCCCTGATCCCTAGATCCTGACTCAAGGTCTTTCCCAGGCCTGGACGGCACAGTGCCTGCCGCCCCACCACCCCCCGGCCCCCTCCCCACACGCACAGGCCAGGCCCCGCTCCTGCAGAGGGGAAGCGCTGCCTTGGGCCCCGAAGACTGCCTGGATCTGTCACAGTTCCGTCAGAGACCCTGAGGAGGACCCAGCTCCCCACCCCCTGCACAGACTGGCACTCTGCCTCCTTCGCGCTGGCGTCGAACCCTTGCTGTTACTAGTGCTGGGCTGGGCGCTGGGAAAGAGGGCAAATTGCAAAGGTAACATGGGCTCTTACCAGCCTCTCTGGGTACAGAGAGGTACATAAGCAAGAAACCAACACAGAGTGGTCAGAGCTTTGTCAGAGAAGCCTTCGGCAGGGAGGCAGTATTCGAATTTGATCCAGAAGGCCAAGTATGATTGTTCAGCAGGAGCAGAAATGGGAGGGGGGGGGGTCTTCCAGGCGAAGGAAAGTCAGGTGTGTTCCCAGCGCAGCCAGTGGCCAGAGCCACTGGGTGTGGGGACATGAGGCTGCACAGGGCCTGCGACACTCACCTGTGTGGTGGGCTTGTGCCTGGTGGGGAGATAAACAGGGAAAGGAGAGTGCCACGGCCTTTGAAAACCACCTGGAGGTCTGATGACTTGGGGTACAATCATCACACCCCATTTAGATAGTGATCTACGTGTTCCAGGCGTGGTCCACAGACTAGCAGCATCACATCCCCTGGGAGCTGATGAGGACACAGACTCTCAGGCCTCAGCGACCTGAGGATTCCCAGTCTGCATTCTGACAAGATCCCAAGTGATTTGCCTGCCCCCTGGAGGCAGGTCCCCTACACTTCTGGGGCCTCAG
The DNA here is from genome assembly GCA_022376925.1 of Tragulus kanchil. NCBI lineage: Eukaryota > Metazoa > Chordata > Mammalia > Artiodactyla > Tragulidae > Tragulus > Tragulus kanchil. The sequence goes on from JAIOJX010000006.1 coordinate 154,693,127, forward strand.
GGGGCAGGGGCATGTAGTGAGCACAGATCTTACAGTTTAGAAAGCCCCCCAACTCGTGGTGTAACGAAAAGCTTCTGGAAACCTAGACTCAAGGCCTACGTTCTCCTTGTATTCATCTCCCTGAGCGTGGGTTTCACGATGCAACCTAATCACGGGCTTGGCAAGAGTCATGAGACAAGTCGCGTCAGCGTGCATCTCCCCGTCTGGCACAAAGCCGCTGGTGCCCTAGATCCCGCCAGTGGGACCCATGTGCTCTGTCACCCTTCCCAAGGACCCCAGGCTCACGCCCCACTGAGGCCCGGCCAGGAAGGGGGCTGCCTCCCCAAGGGAGCTGTCCAACAGGACGTCGCCTGATGTGTGGCGTCCAAGTGGTCCATCCACCAGCGCGGCTCACCGTCACACCTGAGCCCCAGCCTCGCCCACGGGGCGGCTCACCTCACAGCCCAGGCCTTTGCGCAGCAACCTCTGCCTCTGTCTGAACACGAAGAAGCCCCAATCTGATGCCACCAAGGAGCCCAGCCAAACACGCCTGCCCAGCCTCTGAGGACAGCCAAGCAGACGGGCGTCAGCCTCCTGGCCCGGCTCTTCCTGCCCGGGGTGGGGCGGGTGGGCAGGGGGTCTCCCACGACCCACCTCTCCCATTAGTACCAGTCACCCTCTCCACAGCCCTTCTAGGCGGGTGAGGGGTCCCGCCTCCTGCAGGGTCAGGTAATTCTAATTAGATTTGCCTGCCTGGGGCAGCCGGCTGCTCCAAAGCACATCAGGGAGTCAGCGTTTCATGTCAATAAATGTAACCAGACCCTTTCCAGGGAGATTAGTGCCTGGCCCTGACTTTTTGGAGCCCCAGCGAAGCCCCTCCCAGAACCACAGAAGAATGGAAGTGGGGGAGGCCCCTCCCTGGCTAGGGTGGCAGGGGTCAGTGCCACAAGAGGGAGGGGGCCTGCCCGTGCCCTGAGGTTTTGTTTGTGTATGAGGATGTGTTAATGAAATAAATGTACTGGTTCCCTTTGGATGTGGAAGCTGTGTGTGTGTGGCCAGGGGGAGAGGGGAGGCAGAGCCTGTCTTTAATTGGATCATACGAGAGCATCGTCTGGGCTAATCAGCAAGGCAACCAGGAGCTCCGGCTCAGATTAATGACTGCAGTCTAATCCGAGCAGATCCCGTGATTGGATGCACATCGCGGGTAATTGTGTTTGTGGCCCATGAGCAATGCTGAGCTGGGATCTGCAGAGGGGAGGCCCCATGGAGTGGGGACTGCAGGCTTGGACCCAGCTCACGTCTCTCCTTCCTCAGGCCTGCCTCACCCGTGAGGTCCCCCCTGCCCTCACCTCTGCTTAAGAAGTTAAAATTTAGCTTGGACCACGTCTTCCCTCCCCTCGGCCCGCGGGTTGTGGGCTGGATGGCGCTAGGTGGCCGGGAACCTGGGGCTTGGGTCGCCCGCAGCACAGAGATGGGGCCACCAGGGTGAGGTCAATCCAGCCTGCTCTTCCCCTCCTCCCCTCCGCTCTCCTTCGCTCCCCTTTGAAGTGAGTGGGTTCCCATGGAAACCGTGATGTCCTGGGGAGCTGGGCCGGCCAGGTGCAGTGAGGGAGGAGGGGCACTCTGCTGAGACCACTCCGCTCAGGCTGGATTCCTGCCCCTTGGGCTGAACTCTTGTCTGAGGACTCTGGGAAGTGGCCCTCCGGGCACACCAGAAGTTACCTGCGAGTGACAGGAAGTGCTGGGCTGGAGGCGGGAACACTGAGAGAAAGATGGGGCCAGTTGTGCTTCGCTCCTCCATGAAAAATGTCAGGGAGCTGACTGCGAATCAGGTGGGCAGGGTGAGAGGGCCACAGGGCCCTGTATTTCTCCTTTGTGGCGTTGCTCGCAATTGAACGGATTGTGTTAATATTAGTTCTGCTTCCACTGCTAGATCGTTATGTCCATGAAGACGGGGTCTGTGTGTTTTCATTGATTTATCCCCAGTGCCCTGAGAAGCACTGTAGAGCCAGCAGCCTGGATGAGTGTATACTAAATCAGCGCTGATTGAGAGGATTCCTTAAATAGGCGAGGAAGGACCGGACATATTCCAGGTTCTAAGCTGGGCGGCTTGCAGAGCCCTCACTGTAGCAGCTGTCGATGCCGGTGGGGTAACTGCATCCACCGCGGCCTGTTTTGTGATCCTGCTGACAGAGCCGGGAAGAGAGGCACACAGCGGGCTCCCACCGGCCCCAGGCACAAAGCCCGCACAGTTACAGGTGCCCAGTCTGACCGGCGCCTTTGCAACTGATTTTGTGGAATCGGTGAGCCACAGCCCTGCACTCCTTGGTCTTCACTGCCTCACTGGTCCACTCCTCAGTTCCAGATTTGAAATGTTCTCTCATAATGAAAGAAGGCTTCGAACAATACCTAGCACAGAATGGACACTTTCTCTCCATGTGTGCGCGTGGTCAGCCGTGTCCGACTCTTTGTGATCCGTCCCTGGGACTCTCCAGGCAAGGATACTGGAGTGGGCTGCCATTTCCTCCTCCAGGGGATCTTCCTGGCCCAGGGATCAAACCCGCGTCTCTTATGTCTCCTGCGTTCACAGGCTGGTTCTCTACCACTAGCACCACCTGGGAATGATTGCTGTGGGTCTGCAATTGTGGTCTTTCACCTGAAGCCCAAGGGAGTGAGTTTCCTCCTTCCTAGATGCTGTCCAGCTCCATCAGCTCTCAGCATCTGCTTGAGCAGAGCCCCAACTTCTCCACGTTCCCCAAATAGATTCCAAAGCTTCCACAGCTTCTCCATTAACGAGCTCCTTCACTGCAGCTCCAGAAACCCATCATCAGACCAGGCTTCTGCATCCTCTTTAGTTTCTCAGCTGCCAGAGTCTCGGCCTTTCCGTGCAGTGCTTGTCGTTCCTTCCTGTCAGTCTCAGCTCCCTGTAAATCACACTCACAGCTCCTGTGCAGATGGGACCTTGCCCCCGGCAGCTCATGCTGAAGTCCACTTCTAGCGCAGTGAAAGCAACACGCATACCTAAAACCTTGTTTGTAACACGTTTGTCCCTGTTGCATGCATGGAGAAGGAAATGGCAACCCACTCCAGTGTTCTTGGCTGGAAAATTCCATGGACGGAGAAGCCTGTAGAGCTACAGTCCGTGGGGCATCCAGTATATATTTATGGGGCTTTTCTGATGGCTCAGTGATGAGGAATCTGCCTGCAGTGCAGAACACCCAGATTCAATCCCTGTGTTGGGAAGATCCCCTGGAGGAGGGCATGGCAGCCCACTCCAGTCTTCCTGCCTGGAGAATCCCAGGGACAGAGGAGCCTGGCGGGCTGCAGTCCACGGGGTCACTTAGAGTCAGACACGACTGAGTGAGTGTGCAGAGGCGCCAGCTGTCGCATGCAGACTGGATCACTCTAGACTCCATTCTTGTTCAGGGGAAAGGTCAGAAAGGAACACTGGGCAAATCGCCCCCTTGAGGCCGTCCCTCTCAATGGCAGTGAAGTCCAGGCTCAGTCCTGACGGTCCTGTAGTTAGGGGCACAAAGGCCATAGAACAGCCACGCTGGACAGCAGGACGAGCTTGCGCGGTGGATGCAGTGGTAACTATCTGGTTAGCTTAGGCAAGTGAGTCTCTCTGACCTATGTTTTCTCAACTGTAAGAAAAGGAAATCGTCATAGCTAGACTAAAATGAGATGCTATATGACAATAGCTAACATACAGATCTGTGTTGGCTGCATGGGGTGGGGTGGAGGTATTTGGGGTTTTTTTTAATGGTGAAGTTTTTTGTTTTTTAAAAATGATTTATTTGCCTGTGGATGCAGTGGGTCTTTGTTGCTGTGCACGGACTTTCTCTAGCTGTGGCGAGTGGGGCTATGGTTGCAGCGCTTGGGCTTCTCACTGCGGTGGCTTCTCTTGTTGCAGAGCGTGGGCAGACTCAATTGTTTGGCACACACAATTAGTCCCTCCGCAGCGTGTGGGATCTTCCAGGACCAGGAATTGAACCCATGTCCCCTGCATTGGCAGGCAGATTCTTAACCAATGGACCACCGGGGAAGTCCTGAGATGGGAGTGTTTTATACAGAGGGGCCAGCACAGTCTCCTTGACCTTCTCAGCATGGGAGGCATCTGGTGTGTTTAAAGAGGTGAAACGCAGGCTTCAGAATGAGGTTTGTGGACCTCGATTGTCCAGGTTTCCATTCTGGCTCCACCACTGCACATGAAACCTTTCTGGGCCTCAGTTTCCTCATCTGTAAAATACGACTGAAATCAGCACTCTTTTCATGAGGTTGGTCTGAGAGTGAGATGAGATAATACCATAAAGTGCTCGACTGAGAGCACGTGGAGGTGCTCCGCAGGCATGAGCTGGTATTCGATGTTTGGGAACAGGGTGGTTGGGCTGGAAGGTGAATGCTGAGAGGCGAGACAGCAAGAGGCAAGATAGGAAAGGGCTCCCAGTTGAGTTCTGTTCACACTGCAATTCGGTTAAACATTTATTGAGCTCTGCCGTGTGTAAGCATCATGTCCAGTTCCAAGAGGGTTTCTGAATTAAAACAGATCGGTCCAGGGAGTGGGAGGAAGATAGGCGTAGGAAATAGCTAGAATATAAACTTGACACATGGTACGGGCTCAAAAAAGTTTTTCTGGAATGGACTACAAGGCCCCGGACCTTGGTGCAGTGTGAGAGTGTTGGACTGTTTTTCCCGAGAGAGAGGAAGACCAAGGGAAATGGTAGCCAAGAGGTCTCTCCTGAGGCCGGGCTGGTGGATAGAGCTGGACAGGGGTCTGGCTGCCCTGTGACCATCTTCTTTAGCGGCTGCCTGGCAAGGACCCTGGGAACTGGTACTTCCTGCTGAAGTGTCTTTGAGGGAACTCTTGCACCCCGTGACCAAAGGATGTTCTCTCTCAGGAGTTGACCTTGGGGCTTAACCCTGTGCCTTCCCTGGCAGAGTGCTGGGTCATTCCTGGAACATGCTGGGTGAGGGGGCCTGAGGATGGGGTCGGGGGAGAAGTTCGGCCATTCCAAAGGGAAGACTCAGGACCAGATGCTTCCGGACGAGCGCTTGGGCTTCTCACTGCGGTGGCTTCTCTTGTTGCAGAGCGTGGGCAGACTCAATTGTTTGGCACACACAATTAGTCCCTCCGCGTGTGGGATCTTCCAGGACCAGGAATTGAACCCATGTCCCCTGCATTGGCAGGCAGATTCTTAACCAATGGACCACCGGGGAAGTCCTGAGATGGGAGTGTTTTATACAGAGGGGCCAGCACAGTCTCCTTGACCTTCTCAGCATGGGAGGCATCTGGTGTGTTTAAAGAGGTGAAACGCAGGCTTCAGAATGAGGTTTGTGGACCTCGATTGTCCAGGTTTCCATTCTGGCTCCACCACTGCACATGAAACCTTTCTGGGCCTCAGTTTCCTCATCTGTAAAATACGACTGAAATCAGCACTCTTTTCATGAGGTTGGTCTGAGAGTGAGATGAGATAATACCATAAAGTGCTCGACTGAGAGCACGTGGAGGTGCTCCGCAGGCATGAGCTGGTATTCGATGTTTGGGAACAGGGTGGTTGGGCTGGAAGGTGAATGCTGAGAGGCGAGACAGCAAGAGGCAAGATAGGAAAGGGCTCCCAGTTGAGTTCTGTTCACACTGCAATTCGGTTAAACATTTATTGAGCTCTGCCGTGTGTAAGCATCATGTCCAGTTCCAAGAGGGTTTCTGAATTAAAACAGATCGGTCCAGGGAGTGGGAGGAAGATAGGCGTAGGAAATAGCTAGAATATAAACTTGACACATGGTACGGGCTCAAAAAAGTTTTTCTGGAATGGACTACAAGGCCCCGGACCTTGGTGCAGTGTGAGAGTGTTGGACTGTTTTTCCCGAGAGAGAGGAAGACCAAGGGAAATGGTAGCCGAGAGGTCTCTCCTGAGGCCGGGCTGGTGGATAGAGCTGGACAGGGGTCTGGCTGCCCTGTGACCATCTTCTTTAGCGGCTGCCTGGCAAGGACCCTGGGAACTGGTACTTCCTGCTGAAGTGTCTTTGAGGGAACTCTTCCACCCCGTGACCAAAGGATGTTCTCTCTCCAGGGAGTTGACCTTGGGGCTTAACCCTGTGCCTTCCCTGGCAGAGTGCTGGGTCATTCCTGGAACATGCTGGGTGAGGGGGCCTGAGGATGGGGTCGGGGGAGAAGTTCGGCCATTCCAAAGGGAAGACTCAGGACCAGATGCTTCCGGACGAGCTGCTGGCAGCAGATGTTCCAGGCGGGGTTTTATGGGCTGGGGCTCTAGCAGACACTCCTTGCTTTTGGAAGCGGTTGGATTCACTGGCATCCGAGAAAACATCTCAGCTGTTGACTACAGCCAGGGGAGTGACCCTGCTGGAGCCGTAAGCTGAGAGTCAAACCGCGTTCCGGTTTCCCGGGCACCAGGCATCGCCTCTCCCTGCCCTCCCGCCAGCATCTTGACGGCCCCGGCCCGAGCCTAGCCTCCGCGCGGCCGGCGGGCACCGGGACTGAGGCTGCCGCGGGAGCAGGTGTGTTCAGAGGCAGTGGGTCCTGCCGCTTCCGGGCTCACCACCCGGCCTGGGCAGAGCGGAGACAGCCAGGCACCTCGCCGAGACCAGGCGCCTGCAGCAGCGAGCCAGCAGCCCAGCATCCCGGTGACTTTTTTCTCACGAGTGTATGTTAGGGTCCACGGAGACAACCGATGCTCACAGCTGACGGTGCCTAGCACGGACACGGCTCGCCATGAGCGGTGCCTCCAGTTGGGAGGGGTGACTGTGGGTCAGGCCCCGTTCTGGAGGGGGGACAGCAGCCAGTGGGGCTCCTGCCGGAGTGGGTGGACTGGGGAGGGAGGGGAGCAGAGCCGGCAAGCTTCTCGTGGCTTCTCACCAGGGAGGGCCGAACCCAGTCTAACCCTTCCATTTTCAAAATATTCATTTATTCATTTATTTTTGGCTGCCCTGGGTCTTGATGACCGCACGTGGGCTTTTCTGTAGCTGCGGAGAGCCAGGACTACCCTCTAGTTGTGGCACACGGGCTTCTCGTTGCAGTGGCTGCTTTTAGGCGGGCGGCGTCTTTGCTCTGCAGCGCGTGGCGTCTCCCTGGCCCGGGGCTCGAGCCCCCGCCCCCTGCGCTGGCGGACAGTTTCTTAACCTCTGGACCAGCAGGGATGTCCTGACCCTTCTTTTAACTAAGTCCACTTTTTGATTTTCCCAAGCCCCGGACCGTTGTGTCGTCAGTGAAAAGAACGTAAGACCAAGACTTCAGATTAAGTTCTGACTCTGCCACTGAGCAACCCATTTAACCTCTTCAGATGAGCTTTTCTACCTCATAGAGTAGGCATCAAATCAGAAAAGGAAAGATCTATAAGAAACGTCAAAGCCTTCTTCAACACACAGAAGTCTTATTTTTCCCACAATCACAAGTTTTTTTCTTTTTTGCTTTTACAGAGTTCTGTTGTTTACAGATATGTATCATTCCAGATTAGTCCTATGTATATCCCATGTCCCCCCATCCATCCCTCCAGGGCATTGCATAGCCCCCTTGTACGATCCCTTAGTCCCCCAGTGCATTGACAATAGTTACCTCTTTGACAGTTCCGTGTCACTCTTTCCATGTGTCTCACCCACTCTTCCCTCTCCCCAGTGTCCTTGAGTCTGTTCACACAGAAGTCTTACTACGGGAGAAGGTTCTCTTGGACACTCATTTGATGAGGTAGAGACTCTTGTGCTGCAAGGGTCCTGATGCTCAAAGGTTACGTGTGTCAGCTCAGTTCCGTGAGCCCAGAACAGACAGGACTGGAGGACAGGAGAGGAAAAATGGGAGAGGGGAGAGAGCATGAGACTTATGGTTTGGATACCCAGATTTAAATCTAAACTCAATCACTTATTAGCCTGATGTAACTTAACCGTGTGGCACCTCGGTTTGCTCATCAGTGAAGTGGGAACAATAAAAATATTAGGTGTTTCAATGCAATAAGCACATGAAATGTTACTTACAAAGTACCACCAAATTTGCATGGGTATGTCACGACCAGTGACGGAGGCAAAATGGACACCGGCTTCTCACTGGGCACCAGCTGAATCTCTGGGAGCTTGAATAGAAGCTGCCTCTGCCCGGCTGCCTGTGGGAAAGACACTTCTACTTTCTCTTCCTGAGTTACCTCCCGTTAAAATGAAGGGGCTGAGCATGAGAAGAACAGGAGATAACAAGGATTAATGATAGTAAGGATTTGGAGAATAGGGAATCCTTGTGAACTGTTGCTGAGATCATAAATTGGTGTGGCCACTATAGAAAATAGTATGGAGGACCCCCCAAAAATTAAAACTAGAATTGCCATAAGATCCAGTAATCCTCCTTTTGTGAGCCAAAGGAAATGAAAACACAAACTGGAAAAAATATCTCTACCTCCATGTTCATAGCAGCATTATTTGTAATAGACAAGGCACAGAAACAACTGAAGTGTCAATGGATGGATAAATGGATAAAGAAGTTGTAATGTGTATACACACGATGGGATATTATTTAGTCAGTAAAAAAAAAAAAAAAAACAATGAAATTCTGCCATTTGTGACAACATGGAGCGACCTTGAAGGGATTATGCTAACTAAAATATATCACAGAGGAGAACAAATTCTGTTTGATCTCACTTTTATGTCAAAACCAAAAAATAAGTTAAAAAATAACTTAGAGCAAAAGAGATCAGATTTGTGGTTACCAGAGGAAAAGTAAAGGTAGGGGAAATCCTGGAGAGTATTTGAAAGGCACAAACTTCCAGAAAAAAAACCCCATGAACTTCCATTTATGAAATAAATGAATATTAGGGATGTAATGTGGGGCTTTCTAAGTGGTGCTAGTGGTAAAGAACCCGTCTGCCAATGCAGGAGACACAAGAGACGTGGGTTTGATCCCTGGATCAGGAAGATCCCTTGGAGTAGGAAATGGCGACCCACTCCAGTATTCCTGCCTGGAGAATTTCACGGACAGAAGAGCCTAGCGGGCTACAGTCCATGAGGTCACGAAGAGTCAGACACAGCTGAGCATGCTCACAACAGCATAAGGGCTGTAAGGTGCACCGTGATGACGCCAGCTAGCACCGCTGTATCATACAGAGCAAAGTCAAGAGTGCAGCACCAAGAGGTCTCAGCACAAGGACAAATATTGTTTCTCTCTCTTTTTTTATGTATCTAAGAAGATGGATGTTAGCTTAACCTATTTTGATCATTTCACAATCTTCGTAAGTCAAACCGTCATACTGTGCATCATAAGTTTATACAGTGATGCAGTCAGTGATTTCTCAATAAATCTGGGGGTGAGGAGTGAAGAGGCTGAAGTGAGCTCCGAACAGGTCTCAAGTTTGGGGTTCTTTGTATTCTTGCCCTTGTAAACTAGCCTTAACAGCCTATTTGTGGAGATTTCACATTTCTTTTTTTATTTTAATATGTCAGGAGAGAGGAATGTGTGTGTGTGTGTGTGTGAAGGGATGGAGACAAAGCTGCCTGTGGCCTGCCCCGGCCCCGCCCTCGACAGGGGTGGACCTGTCCGCCCACCTGCGGGGCGGAGAGCTGGTTGGAGCCCAGGAACCCAGCAGATGCAGGTCCAATTTAGCAACACGAAGAAGTCCTCTCCAAGGCAACCCAGGCGAACACACCGCCCACTGTGCAGGACTAAAAATACACCCGCATGGTTTCCACGTCACACCTGAAGTAAAAATACATTCAACCGGGAGCTGCTGGCTTGGTCTCCCCACCTCGCTCTGCTCTCTCCGTCTGCTGCCTTCGAGGGGAGGAGAGGAGGCAGGCCAGCCGAGTGCTTCCTTCACACTCACTCCTCTGCCTCCAGGACCCTGGCGGCCCCACCCCACGCACTCCGGCGGAGCCCAGGGGAGGCGGAGGCAGGTCCCTTTGTAGCAAGGTAGCTGGAAGCTGCCAGATGGCTGTAGCCAGCCTGGGTACCACAGGGGAGGGAGTAGATTCTGAGCCTCAAGAGCACTCAGGCTTGTGTCTCAGAACCTCCACTGGCTGCTGGTGCTCACTTCATTCATTCGTTCGTCCCCGTGCATTGATTCATCAAACAGTTATCCATTTTCCGCTGTGTGCCAGGCAGTGTGCTTGGTCCTGGGGAATTCAGAGATAAGACGAGATGGTGGGCCAGGGGAGCTCCCCGGGGACTGAGGAAGCCAGAGTTGTGCTCAAACTATAGTCGGTAGAGTTTAATAATGGTCCACATACAGAGCAAAGTCAAGAGTGCAGCACCAAGAGGTCTCAGCACAAGGACAAATATTGTTTCTCTCTTTTTATGTATCTAAGAAGATGGATGTTAGCTTAACCTATTTTGATCATTTCACAATCTTGTAAGTCAAACCGTCATACTGTGCATCATAAGTTTATACAGTGATGCAGTCAGTGATTCTCAATAAATCTGGGGGTGAGGAGTGAAGAGGCTGAAGTGAGCTCCGAACAGGTCTCAAGTTTGGGGTTCTTTGTATTCTTGCCCTTGTAAACTAGCCTTAACAGCCTATTTGTGGAGATTTCACATTTCTTTTTTTATTTTAATATGTCAGGAGAGAGGAATGTGTGTGTGTGTGTGTGTGAAGGGATGGAGACAAAGCTGCCTGTGGCCTGCCCGGCCCCGCCCTCGACAGGGGTGGACCTGTCCGCCCACCTGCGGGGCGGAGAGCTGGTTGGAGCCCAGGAACCCAGCAGATGCAGGTCCAATTTAGCAACACGAAGAAGTCCTCTCCAAGGCAACCCAGGCGAACACACCGCCCACTGTGCAGGACTAAAAATACACCCGCATGGTTTCCACGTCACACCTGAAGTAAAAATACATTCAACCGGGAGCTGCTGGCTTGGTCTCCCCACCTCGCTCTGCTCTCTCCGTCTGCTGCCTTCGAGGGGAGGAGAGGAGGCAGGCCAGCCGAGTGCTTCCTTCACACTCACTCCTCTGCCTCCAGGACCCTGGCGGCCCACCCCACGCACTCCGGCGGAGCCCAGGGGAGGCGGAGGCAGGTCCCTTTGTAGCAAGGTAGCTGGAAGCTGCCAGATGGCTGTAGCCAGCCTGGGTACCACAGGGGAGGGAGTAGATTCTGAGCCTCAAGAGCACTCAGGCTTGTGTCTCAGAACCTCCACTGGCTGCTGGTGCTCACTTCATTCATTCGTTCGTCCCCGTGCATTGATTCATCAAACAGTTATCCATTTTCCGCTGTGTGCCAGGCAGTGTGCTTGGTCCTGGGGAATTCAGAGATAAGACGAGATGGTGGGCCAGGGGAGCTCCCCGGGGACTGAGGAAGCCAGAGTTGTGCTCAAACTATAGTCGGTAGAGTTTAATAATGGTCCTAAGGGAAATAAAAATAAATGCTTACTGGCGGTATTCTTTGGTTTAAAAGGGGAGTCCTGGGCCCCAAAGTGTTAAACTTTGCCTCTCCTCCTCCTCCTCTTTCTGTGCCTCTGTCTGAATGGACACGTGGGCTTGTTTCCCTGCCAAATGAGTCAGTGGAGATGGAATTACAAATTTATCGGAGCGGATAGGGTCGACGTTGCTCTGAATTAAAAAAAAGGTGCCCCCACGCCGTTCCAGGGAAGTGGAACAAGCGTTAAGTGCCAACTTACTGAGTGCCAGCATGTGTCTGCATGTTCACATCTCCGCTTAATCGTGCGATAACCTTGGTGGGAGGTGGTGTCATCCCCGCTCTATCCAAGAGGAAACTGAGGCTCGGGGAAATTCCGTCCCTCACCCCCGAGTCATCGAGTTAATTCCCCAGCGTCTGGGCAGGCGTCAGCCCACCCGACCCACCAGCTGTGTGAGTGAGGTCAAGGCAGAGCCCTGCCCCAAGCACGGCGTGTTGGCATCTCAGAGGAGACGATGGCGTCTCCTGGACAGACCCATCCGGAGCCTCGGTCCCAGGGCTGGAACTCCGAGTTAGGGTCTGAGGAGAGGCCCAGGCACAGGCATTTCAGGTGGCGGAACAGCAGGCGCCCACGCAGGCTGGTTAGCCCGAGTAGGTGAAGGTGGCGACACGGGGGCTGCCGTCTGTCTGTCCAGTCGCCACGTTCTCTGCTGAGTCTGTCGAGGAAAATGGCTGAGGCCGCGCTGTGAGAGGACTCATCTGAGGATGTCCACTTCATCGGAACCAGGAGAGATTTCGCTAGACTTCTCAAAGAGACTACTTGTAACGGCCTTCTGATTGAGAATAGATGCCCAGGAAAGGGGCAGGGTCTGTCTGGCCAGGTGTCCCCAGGTTATTCTCTCTGACTCTGTGGTCGCAGCGGCCTCTCGCCTGGGGCACTAGAAATAAAGGGTTACAGAGCCTGCCCCTGGGTAGAGTTTCCAGGGTGGTGGGCCTTGGGCACCTGGAGACCTCCGCTGTGTGTGTCCGTGGAGTCTAGGTTGGGTCGCTGGTGAGCCGGCTGTCACTTGTCCCTCTTCACCCCACCTCGCTGACCAGTGGCTCCTGTGCTCTGCAGAGATCTGGCCCTGACCAGGCTCTGGTCCCACTGCCTCAGCACCCTTTGGGACTCCCCTGGTGCTCCAGTAGCTAAAGGCTCTGAGCTCCCAATGCAGGGAGCCCGGGTTTGGTCCATGGTTGGGGAACTAGATCCCACATTGCCACAGCTAAAGATCCCGCATGCTGCAGCAAAGACCCAGCAGAGCCAAATAAAAATAAATACTTAAAACATAAATAAAACATAGAATAAAAACCTCCACTAGGAAATTTTCCCCTCCCACTATACATTCCCTCCTCTGGCTATCCATTCTCATCCCAGCCAGAAGCGGTCCCGGGCTCTGAGCACCCCACCCTGTCCCCATCGGAGGAAGCAGCCGAGGTTCAGGGAGGGGTGACCGCTGACCCTGGGCTGCGACGGGAGGTGCGGGGCAGGCCTGGGGCTCCAAGGTCAGTGCCAGGGCGAGGCAGTGGACAGCTAGGCAGGCTGCCACACACTTGGCTGGGCCCATAATTGAGGTCTGCAGTTCTGGCCAAGGTCACAAGGGGAGGAACGGCTGAGAGGATCAGAAGTGACGGACTGGCGTGACTGTGAATCACAAGGTTTATCACCCAGAAAAGGGAGCCCAACACTAATGTCTCCCCCTGCATGTGACCAGCCTCCTCCCCTCCCCCAGCCCACGGGGCTCAAGTTCTCTCTGTGTATCTGCTCTCTGTCTCTTGTGTTCTTTGCACTGTAGCCTCTCTGAAGCTCTACTTTAAAAATAATTTTTTAATTGAAGTGTAGTTGACTTTCAATGTTGTGTTAGTTTCATGTATATAGCATATATATGTGTGTGTGTGTGTATGTGTATGTATATGTGTATATATATATATATATTCTCTTTTTCAGATTCTTTCCTGTTACAGGTTACTGCAAAATGTTGAGTATAGTTCCTCATGCTGTCCTGTAGGTCTCTACTGGCTATCTGTTGAAGCTGTATATTTTTGCGTTTTGTTCTTTTTCCAATCCCAGCTTCTCTGGTTATGATCCTTTGAATAGAAAGAAATGTCGAAAAAAAATTCTTTTTTAACCCAGGTTGTCCAAGGAGAAAGGAAAGGAAGCAGAAAAAGTTCCATTTGTCTTTTTTTGAGTCCTTTAATAAAAGGCAATGAGCTTCAGCCTTATTGGGGAACTCACAGTTAGATGTGAGTGTAAACATTACCAAGGAAGTTGCGGTCTCCATCCCAAGAGATCTTGAGAAATATTAGTGAGGCCTATTGAGCCATCTACCCGAGGAACACCTGTCTTGGGACAGGAAGGAATAAAATGCAAGCTGTGGAAGCTCACCTTCCCAAGGGTGTGCTCATAAGCCTCACCAGAAATGTGTGTGTGTGACGGGGGAGGTGCAGGGGAACCCTGAGCACTTTGCCCTCAAGAGAATCTGGGAGTTTGCTGAGGAGTCTCGACCTCTCTGTGCTAGAGATAGGATCTGAAAAGGACTCAGCTAAAATCCTGCCCTGTTGACGGCAGGTGGGGTGCCCCTTAGGGACAACCCCAGACATCCTGGCCCCAAACTGGGCCTTTTAGGCCAGCAAATTTGGATGATGTGAAAAAAAAAGTTAAAAAATCCCACGAAGACAGAAATGTCAGAAGTAATTAAACCAAATGATGGCTTAAACCCCTGTAGAAATCAACACATCCGGTTTAATCACCTTCTTAAGCTAGCACAAGACTGCAGGTCTGTGGAGAGGGGTCTTTCTTTCTTTGGATGGTTAACAGGAACTGCGTATCTTCGGCTTGCTTCTGGCTCAGATGCTTCTGGGGAGAGGTGAGGAGGGTGGGGGTGGGGAAGGGGAAGGTGAGGATTCAGCAAAGAGAAAAGAAATAATAAAATCTTGTTTGAGATCATCTCGGTCCCCCGCGCCGGGCTCTGTCCGCACCTGGGGCGGCCCGCCCTCCCGGCACCGGGCACAGGCACAGTGCTGAATGTGCTAAATTAGGCCATTAGAGAAATTCATTTCTCTTTATTAGTCTGTGTCAAATCCTTTTTATTAGTGGCTGGAAACGACCTCTCTTCTGCAGTAAAATGTCATGCCAGTTCACTCCTTTTATTTGTTCTGCACCGACGAGGCTCAAACTCTCCCTGAATTAGGGCGGTGAGATTTATTTCCTCCAAATTTTGAATGGCTTAAGAGAGCTTGGAGTGGAGGGGGCGGCAGGTGGGAGGCAATGCAGGGAGAAGAGTGGCTAGAGATCGGGGAGGGAGAAGCTGAGCTCTTCTGGAGGTCAGCTGTCCTCAGCTCTTTGGGAAATAAAGTCTGACGGCCATCTTTCACGTCTCCCTCTTCACTGTCTGGGCTCTGGGGACTGAGTTTCCACATTTCTGCTTCTGGCCTCTCCAGGGTACTGACCACGGTGGAAGAGATCTGGACAGTGGGCAGTTTCTAGCTGGACAGACTGAAGCTCAGGGAAGGTCAAGAATGGCAGCACCAGTATCCCTCACATAACCGAAAGTCCCCGTCTCATCCCATGCCTGGCTCCGACTGGCCATTCGTGTCCAGGGGCAGCGAACATGCACAGCGCTCATGATCTTTGCCCTAGTCACTGTGCCCCCGGCCCTAAGTCCAACGTGGTGGCTACTGGAAAGGACTCTCTGGGGGTGGCTTCCAGTCTCTTCCCCAGCCTTAGGGGTGATGTTGGAGGGTAGTTTAGAAATAGAAGTCAGTGCTTAGGTAGGTGGAGGATGGGCGACTGGGGAGGGGGCTGAGAACTGGACTGAAAACGGCCATCAAGAAGCTCATGGTAGCCAGGGAATATTGAGCAACTGAGTCACTGGGAAACTGAGCTTGTTTCTCAGGGCTGGTCCAGCAGCCCCCACTCCTGAAACCAGCAGGTAGCCGTCCGGGTGATGGAGAGATTCAATGGGTAAGTTCAGGAGTCCCAGGCAGCCTCACCAGCCCTGCCATGGGTCACGTGCAAAGCTGTGGGTCAACCCAGGGCTCATCCAAGCCCCTGGGCTCAGGGATCCCAGGATCCTGGGCTCAGCGGCAGTGGAACCAGAGACAGAGGTGGGAGGGAGGATTGGGAGCTGAAAGTGCAGCTCTGGCAGGGAGGGGCTGTGTAGAGGGGCCACAGCAACTGCCAGGGAGCCTGCTCCGTGTTCCCTGGGTTCTCGCTTCCCTTGTGGGACAAGGATGGAAAGCACATTTTCTTCTACTGAGAGTTTACAGAAGCCATAGAAACACCCCCAGGTATCACTTCATCTCTCCTCTCTCTCTCTCTCTCTCATGTGCACTGGGGAGAGCTGACCCCTGCAGGGGAGAGGTTTATAAGATGGAGCAGTGCTAGAGCTCTGCCCAGAAGGGGCACGCTGTCCCCCAGTGGAGTGGACAGTGCCTCCACCCCAGTCCCTGGAAGCTCGGCTCAGTGCGAGCCCGGCGGACTGCCTGCTGCTCGCCTCTTGAACTTCACCTCCCTCCCTTCACCTACCTCATTCCAGCTGCACACATCTGGACTTTGTTCCAGAAACATGCCACACATTTCTATCACAAGTGCTTTGATTCTCTCTTGCTTGGAACGCCTCTCCCTCAGACCTTTGCCTGACTGCCTCTTCATCGTTGGAGGCTTAAGGCAAAGGCTGCCTCCTCAGGGAGGCCCTCCCCGACCCCTCTCCTCCCTGCAGGGGCCAGGACGGCAGCAGGGGAGCCCACCGCCTGCCCCACCCCCGCTCCAGGGCTGGGCGCTGGGAGAGGCCGCCTTCACAGCTCTCCCATCCCCACCCACACGCCACCCTCGATGTGCACAGGGACCACACCATCGCCGTGCACACACTGCATGAGAAATATCAGGTACCGCGTGCATGCCTGCTGCACATAGTGTAGGACACTGCATTCCCAGCACACGGTCTCTGCACCCCAGCTCCAAACACACAACCCACGTGTGCACAGGCCTGCAGAGACACCACACCGTGGTGTGCACACACAACCAAAGCACCAGCACAGCCTGCTGACACACCGCTCACACTTGCTCTCACGCTGACAGCCCGCACTCAACCCGGGCACACAGGCATGCACGGGCACACCCCGACACACACACCGACCTGCCCCCTCCTTCAACAGCTGCCCAGCCTCCGTCCAGCCCGTGAGAAAGGAGCTGGCGGTGACCGGCGGCTGCTGTGGGGACGGGGGTGCGGCACCCCCACCACCTGGCACGGCGCTGCGGATTATTAGTCCCTGGTAATTTAGTGCCCTTGTACAGAGTCGATTTGTGCCTTTCATTCCTAATTGATCTAGTGGCTGTTTAAATGGCAGCAGGCATCTGTTGAGAGTAGGAAGGTTCATAAGGCGCAATAATTCATAACACCGCCTGGAATTTGCCTTTCATGTCCCTCAGCTAAACCACTGCAGGGCTCTGCTTAAATCACAGCCGCGAAGGCTTGCTTTGGTATTCCACTCAGGGCCAGGAGAATCTTGCATTAAACTGGGATCAGGTTAGATTAGACTATAATATGCTGCAGTATTAGTGGCTGCAAATGAAGACTTAGACTGGAGTTTAACCCCTTCACCTGGGTTTCTCTTTGTCTTCAGCAGCTGGCTGAGCGAAAGCATTGTTTTCCCGCCAGCTTCCGGAGGGGGCTGAGCAGATCGCCCGGCAGCTCGGGGGCTGCACACGGGCTAGCCTCAGACATTGACCCGTTTTTCCCTCCAGCCTCTCACCCAGCCTGCCGCCTTGGAGCCCAGCTGCTTTCACGTCACAACCAGGGTCCGGGAGGTGGTGTCCCGGCGCAGCTCTGCGGAGCCCAGTGGATTACTGGAGGCAGGAACTCATCTCCTCCAAGTGTCCCTATCCCTGAGCCTGAGTAGAATGGCCAATAGGCACGGGTTTGGGTGTGGATGGGTCTAAACACTTTCCGCCCAGAACTGTTAGAATCCCAGGATGGGACGGGTTCATGGAGGCTCCCCATCTGCCTACAAACACTTTGTAGGCTGGCAGTTGGGTCCTTCTCGGCGTGTTTAGTCACAGTGTTCCTGTAGGAAGAAACGTGATGGGTTTTCCTCTTTAAGACTTCTCATGCTTTCCAGTATGGCAGCCACTAGCCACATGCTACCATCTAAATTTCGTTAAAATTAAAAGTTCAGGGTCCTTGGCCTGCCCTGGTAGCTCAGTGGTAAAGAGTTCGCCTGCCAAAGCAGGAGACACGAGTTCCATCCCTGATCCGGGAGGATCCCACGTGCTGTGGAGCAACAAAGCCGGTGAGCCACAACTATTGAGCCTGTGCTCTAGAGCCTCAGAGCCGCAACTATGGAGCCTGTGCTCTAGAGTCTCAGAGCCACAGCTATTGAGCCCGTGTGCTGCAACTACTAGCCCGTGTGCCCTAGAGCCCGAGTTCCACAAGAGAAGTCACTGCAACAAGAAGCCTGCTCACCTCAACTAGAGAGTAGCCCCCACTCCCTGCAACTAGAGAAGAGCCTGTGGCAGCAGTGAAAACCCATAACAGCCAAAAATAAATAAATAAAATTTTTTAAAACTCAGGGTCCTAGACATGACAGTCATATTTTTTTGAAGCTTTTTATTTTATATTGGAGTATAGTCGATTAGCATCGTTGTGATGGTTTCAAGTGGACAGCAGAGAGACTCAGCCGTATGTACTCATGTGTCCACTGTCCCCTAAGCCCCCTCTCACCCAGGCTGCCGCATAGCGTTGCGCAGAGCTCCCTGTGCTGTGCATTAGGCCCTTGCTGGTTATCCATCTTAACTGCAGCAGTGTGTTCACGTCCACCTCAAACTCCCTTCTCCCCATTCTCTGCCCCCAGCAACCAACCCTAAGTTCATTCTCTGTGAGGCTGTAGGTAAGTTCATTTGTATCGTCACAGCAGCCATATTTTCAATGCCTGTGGCCTCAGGTGGTTAGTGGAGATGGTAGAACCTTTTCATCCTTGCAGGCAGTTCTGCGGGGCAGTGCTGACCACGGCATCCCCATTGGCAGATGTCCGGGGACCAGGCCCAGCACACGCTGTCTCCTCTCCCGTGAACAGATTTTAATCAAAAGGAAAGGAGCCGGATTTC
The DNA here is from genome assembly GCA_022376925.1 of Tragulus kanchil. Classification (NCBI taxonomy): domain Eukaryota; kingdom Metazoa; phylum Chordata; class Mammalia; order Artiodactyla; family Tragulidae; genus Tragulus; species Tragulus kanchil. Next base: position 154,711,583 of record JAIOJX010000006.1, read on the forward strand.
GTGGTCCTGGGGGACTTGGGTGGACAGTCAGAGAGGGATGTGCAGGTGCTTCGGGGGGACCACAGTGAGGGGAATGGGGGACTCCAGAGCCCAGGGTCCACACCAGTGTAAACACATGTACAGGTGCTGGTGTGAAGACCGAGCTGTTCACTCAGGCCGCAGAGGAATGAGACTGAGACTCACTTATATACGCCAATAGCGTCACACATACCTGCATCTAAGATACATCTATATTGGACAAATATGTATTAGGATCCACACGCCACTGCTGGACTCTGGGCAGGCAGGGAAGAATGCGTCCTGCCCTCCTGTCGCTGAGGGTCCAGTGAGGAGAGGGTGGGAATGCAGACGAGCCAGAGGGGCGCGGGTGTGGGGGAGGGGCCGTCAGGGCAGCTGCTTCCCGGAGCTAGTGATGCGGAAGCCAAGCCCCAGGGAGCGGCCAGGTCGGCACTGCAGCCTACATCCACCATCACAGGACCCCTCAGGTCACACAGTCTTCATTCACGGGTTCACTGTCTGTCACCGAATATGTATTAAGTGCCTGCTGTGTGCACCAGGGCAGGGTCCTAAGGACACAGTGATCAGAGAGACAGGGACCGTCTTAGGGGAAAACAGTGGACACATAATGATGCGTGTTATTACAGGTGCACCAAGTGTGTGTTGATAGAAATGTGTAGGGAAGTGTCACACGTGTCATTGGGGCGTCTGACCTGAACTGAGTCAGCTGACAGAGGCAGGACAAGTGGAGACACCTGCCCACTATGTGTGATGAGCACCCAGGTCCGTACCACCCCCACCAACACTGGTGGACACACAGGCGCTGCCCTGAGCTAGCTCCACGCAGCCACGGGAGGTCTCTGCGATCAACCATGACTGTGGACACCCAGGACTTTTCTGGACTCTTCCCACAGTTCCTTCCTGGGGTGACTTGAGCCAGAAACGGACACCTACGTTTTTGAAGGCTTGTAGCCAGCATACCTCATCAAACATCCACAGCTTATCAGGACAGAGAGACCAGTCAGGCTATCAGTGGGGGAGAACAGAAGCCATGAGACCCCAGAAATGAGGAGGTGGGATCCCCAATGTCTGGACATGACATGCTGCCGCCCAGGCAGACTGTGGGGACCAGGGCCGTCCTCTAGCAGCGGGGCTCTGGGAGGAGAGACGGGAAGGTGGGCAGGACCCCCGGTGGCTTCTGAGCCCTGACGGCAGCAGGTGTCTGAGTGCGCGTGTGTGAGCTCTTGATGTCTCCACAGGCACCCTCTTTTCCCGCTCCTGACGCTGCTGTTTGAGAAATGTGAACAGGCCACCCAGGGCTCTGAGTGCATCACCTCCGCCAGCTTTGACGTGGACATCGAGAACTTTGTCCACCAGCAGGAGCAGGAGCACAAACCCTTCTTCAGCGATGACCCTGAGCTGGACAATCTGGTAAAGACCCTCCAACCCCACCCTAGCTGGGGTCTCCTTGCCCTCTGCTCCCCTCCAAATGCCCAGAAGCATTCATTCATTCTTTTAGCAGTTTGCCTGCCCACTGTGAGCAGACCAGGCTGTACCCTGCCAGCAGCTGAGAACCTTAAACCAAGAGTTTAAGGCAGCATGGGTGCTGCCACCAAAGGTCTCCCTTCCTCCGGCCCTGAGGCCCCAGCACCACCTCCCACCCTCCTTCAGGGCAGACAGGGGGAGAGAAGAGCCATAGCATCCAGAATGTTCTGAGGGCTGGTGTCCAGGCATGTCGATAAATCTGTCTTGGGCTGCCCAGAGAGGAGCTGAGGGCCACGCGCTACGTTGTGGAGTATGAGCATGACAGGCATGTTCAAGTGTATCAGTGGAAAGGAAAACTGGATGCATTGTTACATTGAAAAGACCAGCAGATGTCCTGCCCATCTAGTGGGACACAGTAGATCAGGCTCCCAGACCTGGCTTGTCATTCAGATCATCACTATGGCTTTAAAAAGTACGTGCTCCTGGGCCCCTACACCTGGAAACCAGGATTTAGTAAGTTTGGTGGGATGGGACCTGCGAGTGTACATTTTTCAGGGTTTCCCAGACAACCGCAGTTTTGATAAGGCTTGGTAGCTGCTACATTAGATGACACCTGAACTTCTCATCCAGCCCTGGCAATGCTGCTGAGAAAAGTGCTGTAGAGAGACCGCTCTGTTTGCTCATCTTGACAACAGTCATCTTGGGATTAGTAACCACGATCATTGATATAGCTGTGGGTGGACTGCCCAGATCATGGCCGGTGAATTTGGAAACTCTGAAAAACTCTTCCACCCAGTGATGGATTATAGCACTGACCTCCATCCAGAGTTTAGTTGGTACCAACTCCCAGAAGGGAAGCAGAATTAGAAAAGCAAATGTGACTCCAAAAAGGAAGGAAGAAACACACACATGCACAGTGCACCTGCAGAACAGATTTAAACGGCTCGGGCATTATTCTGTGTTGTGAAGATCCACCCCACCGCTTCTCTCAAGAGCTGAATGTGCTGCTTTATGGAGTCCAGGGCAGCTGCCAGGAGAGCTCCCCTCCTTGGCCTGGAAGTCTGGGAAGTGCTATGATGTGTTTACAGGGCAGAGGATCTACACTTGGCTGAGGTCAGGAGCGTTCGTTGCACCTTTCTGGGAGCCCCAAATCCACCTCTGCTCAACCCCTGGCTGCAGCTGAGCAAGCTTCCTTCCCTGTAATGTAGCTCCCTGTCTCCTAGGTTCCCTGGGAGAGCTGTCCCCACGCAAGTTCTCCAGTCGATCAAATAGTTGGTGCGGCAGGCTCAGCCCTGTCCTGCTGTCCGTCTGGTGAGACTCCCAGAACTGCAGTTGTCAATTGGGTCTTTAGAAGTGGCCTCCACAGCTGCCATGGGGCCAGGAGGTGAGGCAGCCGTTTGTGTGGGAGCAAAAATGGACACGCCCCTCACTGGACCCCAAGAGAAACTGAGGCCTCAATTGGCAGGAAATACCGAAAATAAGCTAAGTAATATGCATGCATATAGAAGGTAGGAGTCCTGATGAAACACCACACAGACCTTTGGGATGGCCCAAAAGCTCGTTTGGGCTTTTCCATAAGACGTAGTAGAAAAACTCGAATGCACCTTTTGGCCAACCCAGTCATACGTCCTGGAAAATCCCCCAACGTGCCCACCTCCGTGTGCTCCTGTGGCCAACACTCTCTGGGCCTCTCGGGTTCTGTTCATTCAAAGACTCAGATTTCTTCATCAAAACCTGCCAACTTTGGTTAGTGCCTGCTACATGCCACGCCCGGCCTGGAGACGGGTGGACTGTAGGTGCTGTCCCCTGACCCCAGACCCCAGGTGCTCCCTGGGGCTCAGTCTCAGGCTATGGTGGGCTGGGAGGGTCTACCGGTGGAACAGGCTTTGCCCAGCCCACCCCTTCATGGGGACTCAGTTTACCTGGGAGGTGACCCTAGTCATGGATTATAGGGCACTGACCTCCATCCAGAGTTTAGTTGGTACCAACTCCCAGAAGGAAGCAGAATTAGAAAAGCAAATGTGACTCCAAAAAGGAAGGAAGAAACACACACATGCACAGTGCACCTGCAGAACAGATTTAAACGGCTCGGGCATTATTCTGTGTTGTGAAGATCCACCCCACCGCTTCTCTCAAGAGCTGAATGTGCTGCTTTATGGAGTCCAGGGCAGCTGCCAGGAGAGCTCCCCTCCTTGGCCTGGAAGTCTGGGAAGTGCTATGATGTGTTTACAGGGCAGAGGATCTACACTTGGCTGAGGTCAGGAGCGTTCGTTGCACCTTTCTGGGAGCCCCAAATCCACCTCTGCTCAACCCCTGGCTGCAGCTGAGCAAGCTTCCTTCCCTGTAATGTAGCTCCCTGTCTCCTAGGTTCCCTGGGAGAGCTGTCCCCACGCAAGTTCTCCAGTCGATCAAATAGTTGGTGCGGCAGGCTCAGCCCTGTCCTGCTGTCCGTCTGGTGAGACTCCCAGAACTGCAGTTGTCAATTGGGTCTTTAGAAGTGGCCTCCACAGCTGCCATGGGGCCAGGAGGTGAGGCAGCCGTTTGTGTGGGAGCAAAAATGGACACGCCCCTCACTGGACCCCAAGAGAAACTGAGGCCTCAATTGGCAGGAAATACCGAAAATAAGCTAAGTAATATGCATGCATATAGAAGGTAGGAGTCCTGATGAAACACCACACAGACCTTTGGGATGGCCCAAAAGCTCGTTTGGGCTTTTCCATAAGACGTAGTAGAAAAACTCGAATGCACCTTTTGGCCAACCCAGTCATACGTCCTGGAAAATCCCCCAACGTGCCCACCTCCGTGTGCTCCTGTGGCCAACACTCTCTGGGCCTCTCGGGTTCTGTTCATTCAAAGACTCAGATTTCTTCATCAAAACCTGCCAACTTTGGTTAGTGCCTGCTACATGCCACGCCCGGCCTGGAGACGGGTGGACTGTAGGTGCTGTCCCCTGACCCCAGACCCCAGGTGCTCCCTGGGGCTCAGTCTCAGGCTATGGTGGGCTGGGAGGGTCTACCGGTGGAACAGGCTTTGCCCAGCCCACCCCTTCATGGGGACTCAGTTTACCTGGGAGAGGTGACCCTAGTCAGTGACGGACTGATGGATCGGTTATTTCAGTGGAGGCGTTGAAGGAGCCCTGGGCCTGAGCCCAGGCTCACCCTCTGGGTGACTTTAACGACAACATTCATTGAAGCTCAGTTTCCCCATCTGTAGTGTGAGAACACCTGTCTCCTCTGACTGTCATAAAAAGCTGACCTATGGCTGGTGGGACTAAATGGCCTTTAAAAATGTATGGCAAAAAAAAAAAAAATTTAAAATGTGTGGCATCTAGAAAGTTAAGGTCAAACACATTATCACTAAAGCCAGGCATTCCAGCCACATCCCCTCACCTCCAGGCCATCAGAGAGACGCTGTGGCCAAGAGCCTGGAACTTTCTGGGGGTTGGGGTGGCGGCGGGGGCGGGGTGGGGATCAGGCCGTGCCCTTTGCCGTCCCGCACGTGGTCCCCTGTCAGGAGGCGGGTGGTGAAGAGGCCGACCACAGGAGCCATCATTAGAACAAGAGTCATGCAGCCGGCGCAGCCGAGATGCACATAATTAGAAATTAGAAAAAGGTCAGATCGCGTCATTATCAGCTCAATCAGCTGCCGAGTGCCACAGCCAGTTAATCTGGCATCTGTATTTTTTACAACCCCGCACACGTAGCCCAGTGGACTGTAACTCTTTATCCGGACAGATATACTGCGCAGCGGAGCAGGGACATAAAATGAGACCCCAAGCAAATGAGCTGAGATAATTGAGAGATTTATTTTTTATATATATGTGTGTCGGGGCGGCTTTCCTTTGCCCTTGAATATTGACTTTCACAGATGGGCTTGTCGCGAGGACACTGGGATCCCCCCAGACTCCGTCCCTCCCTGGACCCTGGAGCGGGACTCGATCCTGCCACCTCCCCAGCCCCACCTGCACTCCCACCCCCGGGACATGGGTCCTCCCTCTCCCACCGGTCCCTCCCCCCACCCTCGTCCAAGCACACCATCGTGTCTGCTTCCCCTGCTCCTGCCATCTCCCGACAAGTTCCCACGGGAACAACGCCCTCCCAGAGCCGCGCAGCGACCAGAGAGGTTCCCAGAGAGTAGGTTTCCGAGGGAGCCTCCCTTCCCGATAGCCAGCTGCGGGGAGAGAAACAGAACCATAAAACACTGGGGGAAACCTTAGGCGGAGAGAGCAGCATGTCCATTTTATAGTTGGGGCCGCTGGCGTCCGCAGAAGGGCAGTGACTTGTCAGCACCCAGGTCTTCTGGCTCCGTCCACTCCATCACCCACCTCTGTTTCCCCGGGGGACCACAGAGCCCTCATTTATAAGTGAGCATCTCTCCCCCAGGCCCGCGCTCTGCCGCGCTCCACCTCCCCATTTCAATGCCATGGGCGTGGCTTGCTCCCGGTTAACGCCCTCGGGATAGCCCCGCCCCGCCTCCAGTTCCCACCCCCACCCCACAGCGCTCGCCAGCCCTCTTTCACCTGGCCCGCTCATCCCCTTTTTGCGCCCAGCAGCCTCTGACTGGCAGTTGGTACAGTTTGTAAAATTTGCAAGTTCCCCAAACCCCTTTGAAAGGCAAAAGCTTTTTGTTTTATAAAATCTGATTTATGGGACCCCAGAGCAGGGCTGAGGTTTTATATATTATGCAAGATTTCAAACCGAGGCTGTAAAACGTACGGTTTCAGTTTCATGCACGGAATTTTTTTATGTGTAAATTTTTTAACATTTATGGGGCACGTTTTAATGAGACTCTGGTGTGGCTCACGGGACAGATTAGAGTTGCCTGACCGCAGAGCCAGCTCCAACATGGGGCCCCCCAGATCCCTGGGCCCCCTCTAAAGAGGGCAGAGTACAGAGGCCAGAGGTTGTGAATATGGAGACCGGTGAAGGAGGCAGGCCAGAGCCGCGGGCCCACAGAGAGCCTGGGTGGCCCCCTTCGGAGAGTCATTCCCTCCAGCCTCCCATCCAGACCCTCCTCGCCTCGAAGGGAGCTGAAAATCCCATAAGACTCCAGATCTGGGAAAGGAAATGATAATCAAAGCCAGTAATAAATAACATTTATGGCACACTTACTGGGGGCCAGGTGCCGTCCTAAACACTTCACCTGTATTATCTTACTTAATCCTCTTTTCAGACCCACAAGGCACCGATTATTACTATCCCCTTTTAGAATGAGGAGCCTTCTCTGGTGGCTTAGATGGCAAAGCATCTGCCGCGATGCAGGAGACCCGGGTTCTATCCCTAGGTTGGGACGACCCCCTTGAGAAGAAAATGGTAACCCACTCCAGTCTTCTTGCCTGGAGAATGCCATGGGCATGGAAGCCTGACGGACTGCAGTCCGTGGGCTTGCAGAATGAGACACGACTGAGCAATTTTCACCAAGATGAGGAGCTTGAGACATGAGGCGAAGTCCTCAGCTCCAGACCACACAGCTCATATATGAATCACACTAGGGTGTGGAGCCCAGGCCCATGCCGGGCAGTTCTGTGGCGCTCAACCCCACCTTTCCTTAGCGCTTCCTCTGCACTTGTTGTCAGTTCTTCTATGGCCGAATCCCGTTTCATCCTCAGGACAGCACAGAGGGAGCTACTGTTGCTGTCCCACTCTACAGATGAGGACAAAGAAGTGCAGAGATGGGGCAGAACTGTCCAGAGCATCCCAGTAGCTGGAGGACCCTAGGCTCAGCCTCCAAAACCCACTGTCTCCTACCTCTGCTAGTAAATTCTCGAGATAGCCCTGAAAGGGGTGATCGTTATACCCATCTTACAGACGGGGGAGTTACAGAGCTGAGATGGCACCAAGTGGGTCTATTTCCTGAAGCCCACCTCTCTCCCCTGAACCATAAGGCTTCTCGAGACTCTGAGGGCGTGGCAGGGGAAGCGCCACATTGTGACTGACAAGCAGTTAGCGTGCCCTGCGCGCGGCCTTCCTAAGTGCTCATCCTGTCCCCCAGTCATCTGGCCGTCTCCAGCCCCGGGTCTTCATCTTTCTGCCCTGTTCCAGGCCTTGTCCAGGGGCCCAACCCCTTCCAACTGCTCAGGCCTGGCTGGTCTGGAAAAATTCCCAATTAGAGTTTAGTTTTGGTTGCCCTAGTGACACGCAGGAAGCCCTTCAGAGCACTTCAAAGGAATGCGTGTTTTCCAGTTCCTTCATCAGTAAGTGAGAGAGACTTTTCCAGCTTCCCAAAGTGCAGAAGAAGGAGAGGGTGAAAGGAATCTGCCCCCCAGGGCAGGACTCCTCCCTAATTGCTGCCTGGAATTTCACAGGCTATCCAATCCCTGAGTCCTGATTGCCTGCTCTCCGGGAGAATGATAAACCATGCCTGTGTGTCCCCAGGTTTATGAGACTCAAATGAGGTGATGCAGAGAGAAGCATCTTGCACTTTGTGAAATGCTATGTGTATACATGCTTTGAAAGGCAGGGATTTATTACTGTCAAAGAGGCAGCAATCTTACAGGAGAGGCCACGTTTCAGAAAAGTGCTTGACGGTGGAGGGAGGGGGCGCGTTGGCGTAAATAACTAGCATACAACACAGAGCTACTGTGTGCCCACGGCACATGTGTACATGATCTTATTCAATGTTCACAACAAATTTATAGTGCAAGTATTACTCATCAGCTTACATGCGACAGATGAAGTTAAAGATCTGGTCCAAAACACTCAGGCAGGAAATAATAGATTCACGGCATCATGGCATGTGGCTCCCCAGGAAAGGAAAGCCCCTATCCTATGGACTTTCCTGAGACTTATGGGGCACTGTGTGGGCTTCCCAGGTGGCGCTAGTGCTCAGGAAGATCCCCTGGAGAAGGAAATGACAACCGGTTCCAGCCTTCTTGCCTGGAAAATCCTATGGACAGAGTGGCCTGGTGGGCTAAGGTCCATGGAGTCATAAAGAGTAGGACACAGGACTTCCCCTGGTGGTCCAGTGGGTAAGGACACCGCCTTGCAGCGCAAGGGGCGCCGGTTTGATCCCTGGCCTGGGAAGATCCCACGTGTCGCAGGGCGGCTGGACTGATGTGTCCAATTACCGAGTCGGAGCTCTGGAGCGCATGCGCCCAGAGCCGGTGCTCTACAACAACAGAGGCCACCGTGATGGGAGGCCCGCAGGAGCCAAAGAACAAAGACGGATGAAAACAGAGAAATGAAAGACCAATAGAAGTGGCCCGCCCACTCCTCTCCCTCCCCAACCCGACCCCCGCCCAAAATAAATAAATAAATAAATCTTAAAAAAAAAAAAGAGTAGGACACAACTAAAGCGACTTAGCTTGCGTGTACATGGGGTCAGTGAGCTGTGATATGAGACTAAAATGTAAGATTCCATCTTGTTTTGCTTTTGTGAAGGATGTTGCTTGGAAGAAGAGGGTTTTTTTTTTTTAATTATTATTTTGAAGGAAAAGGAGGGAGGGAAAGAAGTTAAAATATGAAGTCAAACTGGGAGAAAAGGAATTAAGGATACATTCACTACGTTTGATGACAATATTAAATTAAATGGAATTGCTATTGCACTAGGAGATTTGGAATAACCTTTTACATGACATTGATCACTTACGGAAATTGTTTAATATGTAAGAGTTTTATTCTGATTTAGAGGCAAAACCCAAAAATTGCATAAAAATAAACCAGTGGATGATTCACGAAACATAAATATAGAAGAAAAAACTGGGGATGATTATTTTTCCACTCTCTCAAAATGGAATAGCAATAGAAAAGCCAACAGGATATTAGAAATCATTAAAAGAGGTTGCAAAATGTAGATGCATTTGGTTCCCTGTGGTTTAGAAAGCACTTTCACATTATCATCTCTTTTAGCCCTTATCAGACCTTATGAGCTGGAGATGAGGAAGACTGAGGCTGAGAAAAGTCATGGAATTAGCCCAGTGTCACCCAATCTGTAAACAGAAGGCCTGGACTCAAATCCAGGCTGTCTGATGGTAAATCCCACAGGCTTTGCGCTGTACCGGGCAGCTGCCCCGTATTAATGGCAGTGACCACTTTTTTCTCTAATACTGAATAGATCTTACATATTCATCGCATTGGAATACCATTGTGATTCACTCTATGTTCTTAAATCTTTAAACCAAGTCTATTACCTCATAAAAAAGTAATCCTTCACCTGTGTTTTATTACACCAAAAGGCAGATCCACTTTCAGCCACTGTGCACCAGACCTGATCTAAACACATTGCACACATATTTCATCTGAGAAAAGCTATGTTGGATAGATTTTACTTTTTATTTTGTTCTACTTAATTGTATATTCTGATTCTTTTTACATAATAAGTATGTATTGGCTATAGATATGTGCACTTTTATGTGTGTGTGGATGTGTATGTGTGTGTGTTCACAGAAAAATTTTAAAGTGAATAAATACAATGTTGATTGAACATGAAATATAGTCCAGTTAAGGAAGACTCAGAGAAAAAGGAAAAAAGAATGAATGAATAAATGGAAGGAAGAAGAAAGGGAGGGAGGAAAAAAGAAGAAAAGTTTAAAGAATTAGGATTTTTTTGTCTGGAGGAGACAAAGCTAGCTGGGCAACTTATTCATGTCAGAGGTCTTGCCCAGTCTTTGGCCTGTAATGAAACTGCGTATTTGTTGGAAGGTAACATTAAATTAAGGGAGGTTGTTTTGATGGAGGCACTGGATATTCTACAGAAGGCTGAACCCTTTATATTAAGCCAGGGGAGATTTTGGTAAATGTCAGAAAGAACTCAGGAGACTGAGAGAACAAAGAGATGGTCTGAAGTGATGAGAGCCTCGGAAGATGCAGCCTTGTGTCCGGGAGAGGTTGGACCATCCATTTACCTGGAGGCTGATCTACATCATCTCACACAGCCCATCAGAAGTGCTTGTAACAGTCAGAGAATCAGAAAATAGAAGGCACCTGACAGTCCAACCGTCTCTTTTTACACATGGGGAAGCAGACAGGACCCTGCCCACCTTCACTGGCAAGGTACTCTGGCTCCTGGGGGCCAGGCCAGAGCAGTCGAACGAGGAAACATTGCCAGGAAGGGTTCTAGAAATCCTAAACATTAGTTTCTCCGAAGTTGTTGGTTTCCTGGAAGCCCAGACTTCCTGATCCTAAGCCACTTTTAGGTAAACCATTTGCACGATAAGATCATCAACATGCATTGGAATACCATTGTGATTCACTCTATGTTCTTAAATCTTTAAACCAAGTCTATTACCTCATAAAAAAGTAATCCTTCACCTGTGTTTTATTACACCAAAAGGCAGATCCACTTTCAGCCACTGTGCACCAGACCTGATCTAAACACATTGCACACATATTTCATCTGAGAAAAGCTATGTTGGATAGATTTTACTTTTTATTTTGTTCTACTTAATTGTATATTCTGATTCTTTTTACATAATAAGTATGTATTGGCTATAGATATGTGCACTTTTATGTGTGTGTGGATGTGTATGTGTGTGTGTTCACAGAAAAATTTTAAAGTGAATAAATACAATGTTGATTGAACATGAAATATAGTCCAGTTAAGGAAGACTCAGAGAAAAAGGAAAAAAGAATGAATGAATAAATGGAAGGAAGAAGAAAGGGAGGGAGGAAAAAAGAAGAAAAGTTTAAAGAATTAGGATTTTTTTGTCTGGAGGAGACAAAGCTAGCTGGGCAACTTATTCATGTCAGAGGTCTTGCCCAGTCTTTGGCCTGTAATGAAACTGCGTATTTGTTGGAAGGTAACATTAAATTAAGGGAGGTTGTTTTGATGGAGGCACTGGATATTCTACAGAAGGCTGAACCCTTTATATTAAGCCAGGGGAGATTTTGGTAAATGTCAGAAAGAACTCAGGAGACTGAGAGAACAAAGAGATGGTCTGAAGTGATGAGAGCCTCGGAAGATGCAGCCTTGTGTCCGGGAGAGGTTGGACCATCCATTTACCTGGAGGCTGATCTACATCATCTCACACAGCCCATCAGAAGTGCTTGTAACAGTCAGAGAATCAGAAAATAGAAGGCACCTGACAGTCCAACCGTCTCTTTTTACACATGGGGAAGCAGACAGGACCCTGCCCACCTTCACTGGCAAGGTACTCTGGCTCCTGGGGGCCAGACCAGAGCAGTCGAACGAGGAAACATTGCCAGGAAGGGTTCTAGAAATCCTAAACATTAGTTTCTCCGAAGTTGTTGGTTTCCTGGAAGCCCAGACTTCCTGATCCTAAGCCACTTTCTCCCTAAACCATGCCCCCTCTCGACTGCCATGTTCTCTGGGTAAATCCCGAGAGCCCATGTTGCCCATGAAGTCACGCTGGCCACCTGGCTGTGGGTCCCTGCTCTGTCACTTACCAACGTGTGACTTGAAGCAAGTCAACTTCTATCTCTGAACTTCATTTCCTTCAACTGTGAAATATGGGCAGTAACAGTACCTACTTGCAGAGGTGGTTATGTGAGATAAATAAGGTATGTGATGGGTTTAACACAGTCCCTGAGACCTAGTAAGATTAAGAAGTGTTTGGGTATTATTATCAATCAGTCAGTGCTTATTAAACACCTTCTGTGCTGATCAGTCTGAGAGACATAAACCAAGATCTCCACTGCTAAAACCAAGAAGAAAATTTAGGCCAGAGACAATAATTTATTCAGTATCCAACTCCATCTTTTGGTCCAAATAATCCAGATCAAAGTCACTCGCCCCCTGTTTGCCTGGGACGGCACAATCTTCTTTAGTCTCAGCCCCGCATACGGGACATTCCCTCAGCACAAGACCCTGAGGTCGGGCTCTGCAGGAAGACACAAAATTGTGGGTTTCTGCCTCTGAGTGCCTCTTCATCTAATTCAGTACTCCAAGAGCCTTAATTAGCCAAGCACAAGTCCTGCCCATCAGACAATCCAAATGCCATCCTGGGGGCGCCTCTGTCACTCCCCACTTGAAATGTTGATGAAGTTCAGAGAGTGTGTGGCCATGACTTTAAGCCACACAGCTTTCAGCTCCACACACATGATGGTAGGATTCTTTGGGAGTGATGCCCTTTCTTGTTTTCCTGGGCATCAGAATGCTGGCGAAAAGCTAGGAGGGTGGGATTGAAGAGGGACACCTCTACGTGGTTTATGTCAGCAGAAATCATCTCGGAGGGCAGGCATCCACCCTGATCCACCCTGTTCTTTTCACTTTTCATTTTGATATAACTGTAGCTTCACATGCAGCTGTAAGAATTGGTGCAGAGGAGCCCTGATTCCTTTCTTGCGTGGCTAGAGGACAGTTTCACAGCCAGGAAATAACAACAGTAAGATCCACCAGACTTATTCAGATTTCACCAGTTTTACATGTGGTCAGAAATGTGTGTGTGTGTGTGTGTGTGTGTGTTTAGTCTGTGCCATTTTATCATGTGTGTATTCATGGAAACACTATGATCGTCAAGATAGAGCAGTTCCTCCCTCCCTCCCCCACCATACCTCCTGCAACCACTAATCTAGTCTCTGTCTCTAAAATTTCGTCATTTCGAGAATGTTCTATGTGAAAAATAAGAATGTTATATAAACGGCATTATGTGATGGGTTTAACACAGTCCCTGAGACCTAGTAAGATTAAGAAGTGTTTGGGTATTATTATCAATCAGTCAGTGCTTATTAAACACCTTCTGTGCTGATCAGTCTGAGAGACATAAACCAAGATCTCCACTGCTAAAACCAAGAAGAAAATTTAGGCCAGAGACAATAATTTATTCAGTATCCAACTCCATCTTTTGGTCCAAATAATCCAGATCAAAGTCACTCGCCCCCTGTTTGCCTGGGACGGCACAATCTTCTTTAGTCTCAGCCCCGCATACGGGACATTCCCTCAGCACAAGACCCTGAGGTCGGGCTCTGCAGGAAGACACAAAATTGTGGGTTTCTGCCTCTGAGTGCCTCTTCATCTAATTCAGTACTCCAAGAGCCTTAATTAGCCAAGCACAAGTCCTGCCCATCAGACAATCCAAATGCCATCCTGGGGGCGCCTCTGTCACTCCCCACTTGAAATGTTGATGAAGTTCAGAGAGTGTGTGGCCATGACTTTAAGCCACACAGCTTTCAGCTCCACACACATGATGGTAGGATTCTTTGGGAGTGATGCCCTTTCTTGTTTTCCTGGGCATCAGAATGCTGGCGAAAAGCTAGGAGGGTGGGATTGAAGAGGGACACCTCTACGTGGTTTATGTCAGCAGAAATCATCTCGGAGGGCAGGCATCCACCCTGATCCACCCTGTTCTTTTCACTTTTCATTTTGATATAACTGTAGCTTCACATGCAGCTGTAAGAATTGGTGCAGAGGAGCCCTGATTCCTTTCTTGCGTGGCTAGAGGACAGTTTCACAGCCAGGAAATAACAACAGTAAGATCCACCAGACTTATTCAGATTTCACCAGTTTTACATGTGGTCAGAAATGTGTGTGTGTGTGTGTGTGTGTGTGTTTAGTCTGTGCCATTTTATCATGTGTGTATTCATGGAAACACTATGATCGTCAAGATAGAGCAGTTCCTCCCTCCCTCCCCCACCATACCTCCTGCAACCACTAATCTAGTCTCTGTCTCTAAAATTTCGTCATTTCGAGAATGTTCTATGTGAAAAATAAGAATGTTATATAAACGGCATTATGTGTGTAGCCTCCTGAGACTGACTTTTTTCCTCAGCATCATTCCGTTTAAATCCATCCAAGTCACTGAATATATCAATAGTTTGTCCCTTTTTATTGCTAAGTACTATTTAGTGATATGAATGTCCCATAGTTTCTTTATTCGTTCACCTGTTGAAGTATAGTTTGGTTGTTTCCAGTTCTGGGTTATTAAAAATAAGGTTGCTTTGAATATTCATATACAAGTTTTGGGATGAACACATGCTTTTATTTCTCTGGGATAAATGCCTGAGTGTAGTTGCTGAGTTGGATGATACTGATACGTATATTCAGTTTTGTAGGAAACTGTTCTGCTGTTTTCCACAGTGGCTGGACCATTTTTCATACCCATAAGTTGTATATGGGTGATCCACTTTCTAATTTCTCACCAACATTTAGTGTTATCTCTATTTTTAATGTTAACCATTTTGATAGGTGTATAGTAAAGTATCATTGTGGTTTCAGTTTGCGTTTTCCCAATGATGTGTGCATGCGTGCTAAGTCGCTTCAGTCATGTCTTGTCTGACCCTTTGCAACCCCGTAGACTGTAGCCTGCCAGGTGCCTCTGTCCATGGAATTCTCCAGGCAAGGCTACAGAAGTGGGTTGCCATTCCCTTTTCCAGAGGATTTTCCTAACCCAGGGATAGAACTCAAGTCTCCTGCATTGCAGGTGGATTCTTTACCACTGAACCAGCTGGGAAGCCACATGGAATTTTTATTATTTCATTATATGATTATCTTTATTATTTTATTTTTATTATTTCATGGAATTATATTCAATAATTCAAAATATATTTACTCGATAACTTTCATCCATTCAACAAATATATACTCAGTATTCGCATGTGTTAATAACCACAATAACAGGGTGAGCAAATTAGATACCATTCCTTCCTTCTGAAACCTCAAAGTCTAGGAGAGAGAATAGAGAAAACAATGCTGCCATTGAGAAAACACATTCAGGAAATGAGGAGGGGAAACGGGGGAAGCAAAATTACATGTACAAAGTGATTGGAACTATACTGAAATTCATGCATGCGAAAAGTTTGTCGCTCATGTCCAACTCTTTTCGTGACCTCGTGGACCATAGCCCTCTACACGCCCCTGTTCACGGAATTCTCCATGCAAGAATACTGGACTGGGTTGCTATTTCCTTCTCCAGAGGATCTTCCTGGCCCAGGGATTGAACCCAGGTCTCCTGCATTGCAGGCAGATTCTTTACCATCTGAGCCACCAGGGAAGTCCATGCATGTGAACCCCCATCACCAAAATCATCACTTTTTAGGGTGATTAGATCAAAGGCAGCCTTCTTCATCCTCTGTTTTCCAGACTTCCACAGTGCTTTCTTTTATTTTTTAATTTAATTTTATTTTACAGACTTTTGTTGTTTACTGCTATACATAAACCCAAATCAGGCATAGGTGTACACTTGACCACAGTGCTTTCTCTTTTATAATAATAGCAGCTATAACGAGAAAGGCTTTTGACTGAAAAATAGCTTCTTGCCTTGAGAAGTTAGGATGCTCCATGAAGAGGTGGCATCCTCATATACAGCCACTGAGAGGGCACGGAAAGGCCACCTCAAACAGTTGGGTGCCCCAGCGTCCAGCTCGGTCAAGCTGAATGATGCAGTCAGTCAACAAGTACTGATGGGATGTCTGCAAGGTGACCGGCGTCACGTGAGGTGCTCAGACTCTGTGTGTAAGAACAGCCAGTCCCTGACCTCTTGGGACTCTTACAAGGAGCTCTGATCTCTGCCTTCCTCGTGCCTCTTCAGAGCCTCGCCCTTTGCATCGCGTGCCTTCCCTCAGATGCTCCTCTCCACAGACCTGTACAGCTGTCAGGAAGGACGTCATTGTCCCCAGCTGTCAGGCAATGAGCTGCAGAGCTTATGCACTTGGCCAAGGCCACCATAGACAGGAGGCCTGGAGCTTGAGACTTGGCCTTCCACCTCTAAGGACATGCTATTCTCAGAATAGCACACCTGCCCCGCCCAGGACAGCTGTGCTAACGGGAGACTCAAAAACGCAAACAGGGACTTCCCTTGTGGTCCAGTGGATGAGAATCCACCTACCAATGGAGGGGACATGGATTCAGTCCCTACTCCAGGAAAATTCCGCGTGCCTTGGGACAGCGAAGCCCGTCTACCACAGCTACTGAAGCCTGAGCACCCGGAGCTCATGCTCTGCAACAAGGAGAAGCCACGGCAAGGAGAAGCCTGTGCACCACAACTAGAGAGTATCCCTGCTCGCCACAACGAGAGAAAGCACGTGTGTAGCAATGAAGACCCAGGGCAGCCATAAATAAAACTAGTTTTTAAGGAATAAAAAGAATCTATGCATTAAAAAAAAAAAAAAGCCCACTACCTACAGAGATCATGTACACCCTACATCCCTAGGGCAAGAATGGGCTTCTCTCTCCTGGTGTGCCTGGGGCTTGGGGGGATCAAGGGAACGAGGGTACTAGGATCCAGACACGTGGGCTCACCTGTCCTCCCTCTCCACAGATGGTAAAGGCAATCCAGGTCCTGAGAATCCACCTGCTCGAGCTGGAGAAAGTCAATGAACTCTGCAAGGACTTTTGTAACCGGTATATCACCTGCCTCAAAACCAAGATGCACAGTGACAACCTGCTCAGGAATGACCTCGGGGGCCCCTACTCCCCCAACCAGCCCTCCATAAGCCTTCACTCACAGGTAACACAGCGTGCTGGGTCCTGTCTCTTAGCCAGGCTCCAAAGCCAGGTATCAGAAAGCCCTGTGGAGACCTGGGAAGATGACTTAGACTCACCGGATCTTTTCATCCTGAGATCTGGCCTCTGGTCCACTCCGCCTGCTATTTTCAGGCAGCACAGACCCTTTTTAAACCCAGAGCTCACCATGCCAGGGCACCAGCGTTCCCTAGAAAATGAGCAGACCTGAGAGGGACGGTGTCCAAAATGAATCCTGGCTTCCAGGTTCAAGACTGCCCCAGAAATGAGTGCGAGATGGAGATGGAGAGCTTTGCTGGAGGGTGAGGCAGGACGGAGCTGGGAATGGAGCCAGACTTCGCCGCCCCAGCCACAGGCTTCTCCAGGGGGCTGGGGTTTGACGAGCTCCTGTGTTCTGGGCAGGAGGGTTTGGGGAAAGTGGTCCTCCCTGACTCCCGCTAGCCCAGTAGAAGAAGTCGAAGCTTCCCAAGGGACAGCTTTCCCCTGATCACTCTCTAGTTGTTCACCCTGCCCTGACACATCTGTCTCCTTGTATTTAAGTCACCTAAAGTCACCCCTTCTCTCAACATTCACTTGCCACCTTCATCTTGGGGACCAGGGACAGTGGAAACACCAGCTCTGTGCTCTGGGTGAGAATGGGCTCTCTCTAGGGCAGAATATTTCTCCAAAACCTAGAAAGTAAGAAAGCTTCCTGGTGAGACCTTTCTGCGCTCGCTGGTGCCGATGTAAGCCCTCAGCTCACCACTTCCTTCTTCTCCCACTGAGCTCTGAGTCCAGGGCACGCACTTGGAGGGTCCACATGAGGTTTGCCACACCCTCTGCCCGTGAGACAGTCAGGCTTGGGGATATGGGTAAACTTTCTAAGAATGCTTGGTGAGACAGGCTGAGAAGAGTGCCAGAGAAAGGTGGTGCTGTTTTTAGCCTTAAATTTCAAGGACCAACACGTATAATGTATCTTACTAGGTTGGCAGAGGCAGGGGAAGGGACAGGCCAGCCATGCTTGTACATTTTGACCACAAGAGTCATATAGAACCCGCCCTGTGGGGGTCTCTGGGGGGCTACATAGTGAGTACTGCAGGGGACACAAGGCAGGAAGTTTATTTCTTCTTCCCCTTGCTTGAAATTACCAAATCACTTTATTACAGATCTAAACTCCGCCGCCCAGGCTTCTGCTTGCTAATACTCTCTTGAAATAGACTCATTCCTTCAGAGTCTTATTGTACTTTCCCTTATGATCAAAATTAGCAAGAAACTTGCATAAAAGAGGACAATAATTGCTCAACGAGCATCTCGTTTGTAATTTATTAGTTTCTATTATTGTGGGTTACCATGGCGACGCTGCGCAGCCCCGGTGACGGGAGAGATGCAAGATAGGAGCCGAGGAGGCTGTGAGGCCTCACCAAATGGAGATGCACATTTTTATCAGTAATTTTCATGAAAATAATAAGTGAGGAGTTAATGAGATGGAAAGCCATCCTGTGGCTATTGTGAATTTGTTTTAAGTGTTGATCTAATTAGAATGCATCGGTCAGGAAAAGTAATGAGGATTTAGTGCCTCACAGAGATGTGAGGATCATATCAGAAAATTAGCACAAGTCTTTGGAAATAATCAGGTCCTTGGAGAGGCACCGGGTTTCCCCTCTTGGGCCCTCCAACCTCAACTCCAGCTCTGGCATCGGGGTGTGCCGGGGTAACAGGCAAAGAAAGGAGGGTGAGGGCGCTTAGCAGCCGCTGTTGTCCACTCAGGGTTGAGGTCTTGGGGCCGACAGGTTTGTCTGCAGGCATCAGGACCACTGGAGACACGGGTTAGTGGAGAAGGATAACGTGGGTGCCGAGCGAGCCAAGGCTGGGAGATGCTGTCTGCAGAAGGCAGTCTTCCTGGGGGATCCCAGCATTCAGCGCCTCTGAGTGAGAGACGAGAGGAAGGCACTTGGATTCCTATCACCTTAAGCATCACATCTGTGCCTGATGGTGAAGCTGGCCCTGGGGTGCGCGCTGCAGAAAGGCCTCTGATCGGCTCAGACAGAGGAGCTCAGACAATCCAACAACAAAGGCAGGAAGGAAGAGAGGAGAAGACGCTTAGCCAGGTGGTCCTGTTTGCTGCTTCTCAGACTGGTCCCTTCACTTCCCCTCTCTCTCTGCCCCCACCTACTCGGTTCAGGCTCCATTGGGTAAATAAAATAAGGCAATTACCCACGAGCTACTGTCACAACTCCTAACTCACTCTTCTGTCTTCTGTGGCTACCTCCCGGGCCCTGCTACAAACACACACACTCACACACACACAGCCCTCCTTGACATCTGCTGCTGGCTTTATCTTCTAAAGCTCTGTGCAAATCCTTCTCCTGCCCCAAAACTCTGATTGCACCCCGCCTAGGGTTTTCATATCCTTTACCCGACATTCAAGGCCCTCCTCAGTCCCCACGCTGCAGGAGCAAACCCAGCCTCTTCCCTGAAGACAGCGGGAAGGCTGCTCTCCCAGAGGAGGCCTCCCTGCCTCCCCATCCCCAAGCATGGAGTTTCCTTTCTCTCAACTCCTGGACGTGGTGGGCCATCGACATGGTGAATATCACAAGTGACTTCCATCGTCACTTGTGTGAGCCTCATTTTCGTCTCCTGGATAGCAGACATTTTTTTGAGTAGAGACAGGATTTCATATATTGTTATAACCCACACCTGACAGTAGCCATACAGGGTCTGGTGCATGACAGGGGGCCAGTTGAAAGAAGTAATATGGTGAGAAAGATGGAGAGAGAGAAGTCAGGGAGGCAAGAGGAAGGCCACGGAGGAAAGGAGAAATAGTGAGAACGACAGAGGGAAAGAAAGACCAATATCAAGGGTCGCATTTCATTTTTTCTGTTTATATTCTTTTAAAAAAAAGTTTGAGTTTGCATTAGAGTACAGCTGATTAACAGTGTCAAGATCATCTCAGGCAAACAGCAAAGGGACTCAGCCACATAGATACATGTACCAGTGCTCCTCCCTGGACCAGAAAATGGCACCCGCTCCAGCATTCTTGCCTGGAGAATCCCACGGGCAGGGGAGCCTGGCGGGCTACGGTCCGTGGTGAAGCTGGCCCTGGGGTGCGCTGCAGAAAGGCCTCTGATCGGCTCAGACAGAGGAGCTCAGACAATCCAACAACAAAGGCAGGAAGGAAGAGAGGAGAAGACGCTTAGCCAGGTGGTCCTGTTTGCTGCTTCTCAGACTGGTCCCTTCACTTCCCCTCTCTCTGCCCCACCTACTCGGTTCAGGCTCCATTGGGTAAATAAAATAAGGCAATTACCCACGAGCTACTGTCACAGCTCCTAACTCACTCTTCTGTCTTCTGTGGCTACCTCCCGGGCCCTGCTAAAAACACACACACACATACACACACAGCCCTCCTTGACATCTGCTGCTGGCTTTATCTTCTAAAGCTCTGTGCAAATCCTTCTCCTGCCCCAAAACTCTGATTGCACCCCGCCTAGGGTTTTCATATCCTTTACCCGACATTCAAGGCCCTCCTCAGTCCCCACGCTGCAGGAGCAAACCCAGCCTCTTCCCTGAAGACAGCGGGAAGGCTGCTCTCCCAGAGGAGGCCTCCCTGCCTCCCCATCCCCAAGCATGGAATTTCCTTTCTCTCAACTCCTGGACGTGGTGGGCCATCGACATGGTGAATATCACAAGTGACTTCCATCGTCACTTGTGTGAGCCTCATTTTCGTCTCCTGGATAGCAGACATTTTTTTGAGTAGAGACAGGATTTCATATATTGTTATAACCCACACCTGACAGTAGCCATACAGGGTCTGGTGCATGACAGGGGGCCAGTTGAAAGAAGTAATATGGTGAGAAAGATGGAGAGAGAGAAGTCAGGGAGGCAAGAGGAAGGCCACGGAGGAAAGGAGAAATAGTGAGAACGACAGAGGGAAAGAAAGACCAATATCAAGGGTCGCATTTCATTTTTTCTGTTTATATTCTTTTAAAAAAAAGTTTGAGTTTGCATTAGAGTACAGCTGATTAACAGTGTCAAGATCATCTCAGGCAAACAGCAAAGGGACTCAGCCACATAGATACATGTACCAGTGCTCCTCCCTGGACCAGAAAATGGCACCCGCTCCAGCATTCTTGCCTGGAGAATCCCACGGGCAGGGGAGCCTGGCGGGCTACGGTCCGTGGGGTCGCAATGAGTTGGACACAGCAGAGTATCTGAGTGTTCTCGAACTCCCCTCCCTCCAGGCCGCCCCGTAACACTGGGCAGCGGCCCTTGCTGTGCAGCGTGCCCCGCGGGTCCTATGCTGGAGAGGGAGGTGTGGGGCGAGTGAAGACCTGGAGGGAAGGAGCGCGAAGACAAAGAGAGGCGACTGAGAGGAGGGAGGCTGAAGGCAGATGCAGACGACAGGCTGAGCTGGACGCCCCTGTGCGCCGCCCCGTCCACACCTCGTCACACGGCCGTCTCTGCCTCACTGGACGGGGCGGGCTGGCCCAGGCTTCCCAAGAGGCAGCGACCCAGGCGGGCAGGAGACTCACTGCAGGAGGCCGGCCGGGCTGGGGCACGGGGCCAGCATCAGAGGAAAGGAGAGGGAGAGGACCACCGGGAGTGTGTGTGTGAGGGTGTGAGGGTGCATGCATGTGAGAGTGTGCGGGGTTGTGTGTGTGTGTGAGCGCACGCGCACGTATTCGTCATGGCTCGACCTGAATCCCCCCCAGCCTGAAATAGCTGCTGGGAGCGCCAGCCTGGCCTGGGGAGGGGCGTCCCCCCTCTGGAACATGATCCTCAGGATCAACATTCCAGCCGCCCGCCAGCTTTGTTGCAAACTGCTGGCTCCTGGTTTTGCCTGTGTGCTCACCATTCAACCTTGTGTTGCAAAGTGGGGGATATTTTTTTAATTCACATTGGTCCCCCTCTCTCAGATGCCGTGCTGTGTCCCCATCTGGCTCTGTGGGGTCTGGGCACGCTCCCGCGTGGCCTTCCGCGTGCAAGCTTTCTCTTAGGGGCAGAGCGGGGGTGCAGAGAGAGGGAGACTGCTTCTCTCAAGCAGGAGAGCTAAACTGGGCTTTCCAAGGGCTTGGGCCACAGCCTAGTCTCCCCGCTCCCCAAGAAACCATCCTGCTCGGCCAGCACAGAAGGGCACCCTGCCTTCTTGCTCAGCAGAGCCTAGGCTTCCCATGACGGCAGCTTCTCAGGAGGGAAGCTCTTCCTGGATTCCACCGGGGAGACCCTCACACCCCCCTTGCTCAAGCATTCATTTCACCTGAAACCCGTCCTTCTTTACCCATAGAGATTAAACCTCAGCTCTATTCCAGGGCAGATGGGACTGAGCCACGGTTCTCACTCAGTTGCCGAGCCCTGAGGGGCTGCTTACCATATGCTAGATCCTGGGAGAACATCACGCATGTCCAGGATGAGCGCCCAACCCGGGAGGGAGCTTGCGTCACACCTGAGGATCTAGATAAGTTCCGTGAGCATAGAGTGCTCAGGGGCAAGGGGGGCCTGAGGAAGGGCAGAAAAGCAACTGCTGGAAAGGGTCTGGATTGAGCAGAGCACGTGTGTGGCCTGAGGTTGCCCAGTGACCCCTACGCACCCTTCCTGCTCCTGCTAGGAAAGCCCAGGCCGCACCTGCACACCCTCATGGCCAGGGTCTGTTCATGCCCAGAGACAGGATGAGCGAACCTCAGTAGGGTCAGATAGGCCAGCAGGAGGATTTTCACAGCTAACGTGATTGAAGAAGCTGCGGTTTCGGTGGCTTTGGAGAGGAGGCATTTCAGGCGGGCTTGGGTGAGTGGGGGCTTCGGGTAGGTAGGCTTGGGGCTTCCCTGGGCGCTCAGATGGTCAAGAATCCGCCTGGAAAGCAGAAGACCTGGGCCCAATCCCTGGGTCTGGAAGACCCCCTGGAGAAGGGAATGCCAGTCCGCTCCAGTATTCTTGCCTGGAGAATCCAGTGGACAGGGGAGCCTGGCGGACTACGGTCCATGGAATGGCAAAGAGTCAGACACACCTGAACGACTAACGCTCTCGTTTTCACCTTTTCTTTTCACCTGGGTAAGTGGAGGGTGGTTCGTAGACGATCTGGGAGCTCTCAGTGCGAAGGCTCCCGGGGCAGAGAAAAGTCCGGAGAGGAGGAGGAACAGCGGACAGTCTCTGAAGTGAAGGGGCTGGGGGTTAGGGGGAAATCTCATGCTGCAAGCGTCTGTTCAGGTACCAACAGCCTGCTGGCTTCCCAGGGCATAAAAACGTCCAGTGGGTAAAGAGTCCACCTTGCAGTGCAAGGGGCACTAGTTCAATCCCTGGCCCGGGAAGATCCCATGTGCCATGGAGCACCTTGACTGGTGTGTCCAATTAGGAGCCATCACTCTGGAGTACATGCGCCCACGAGTTGGTGCTCAGCAACGAGAGAGGCCACTGCAATGGGAGGCCCACACAGGCCAAAGAATGAAGATGCATGAAAATAAATAACCAAGGACGAATTAAAAAAAAAAAATGATGCCAAAATTGAAAAAAAAAAAAAACAACACGGCAGCTCCATCTCTAACTGCAGGTGTCTTGATGACGTAGCTTGCAGCTAGATAAGCCGTGAGCATAGAGTGCTGGGCACTGAGGAAGGGCAGAAAAGCAACAGCTGGAAAGGGTCTGGATTGAGCAGAGCACGTGTGTGGCCTGAGGTTGCCCAGTGACCACTACGCACCCTTCCTGCTCCTGCTAGGAAAGCCCAGGCCGCACCTGCACACCCTCATGGCCAGGGTCTGTTCATGCCCAGAGACAGGATGAGCGAACCTCAGTAGGGTCAGATAGGCCAGCAGGAGGATTTTCACAGCTAACGTGATTGAAGAAGCTGCGGTTTCGGTGGCTTTGGAGAGGAGGCATTTCAGGCGGGCTTGGGTGAGTGGGGGCTTCGGGTAGGTAGGCTTGGGGCTTCCCTGGGCGCTCAGATGGTCAAGAATCCGCCTGGAAAGCAGAAGACCTGGGCCCAATCCCTGGGTCTGGAAGACCCCCTGGAGAAGGGAATGCCAGTCCGCTCCAGTATTCTTGCCTGGAGAATCCAGTGGACAGGGGAGCCTGGCGGACTACGGTCCATGGAATGGCAAAGAGTCAGACACACCTGAACGACTAACGCTCTCGTTTTCACCTTTTCTTTTCACCTGGGTAAGTGGAGGGTGGTTCGTAGACGATCTGGGAGCTCTCAGTGCGAAGGCTCCCGGGGCAGAGAAAAGTCCGGAGAGGAGGAGGAACAGCGGACAGTCTCTGAAGTGAAGGGGCTGGGGGTTAGGGGGAAATCTCATGCTGCAAGCGTCTGTTCAGGTACCAACAGCCTGCTGGCTTCCCAGGGCATAAAAACGTCCAGTGGGTAAAGAGTCCACCTTGCAGTGCAAGGGGCACTAGTTCAATCCCTGGCCCGGGAAGATCCCATGTGCCATGGAGCACCTTGACTGGTGTGTCCAATTAGGAGCCATCACTCTGGAGTACATGCGCCCACGAGTTGGTGCTCAGCAACGAGAGAGGCCACTGCAATGGGAGGCCCACACAGGCCAAAGAATGAAGATGCATGAAAATAAATAACCAAGGACGAATTAAAAAAAAAAAATGATGCCAAAATTGAAAAAAAAAAAACAAAAAAACAACACGGCAGCTCCATCTCTAACTGCAGGTGTCTTGATGACGTAGCTTGCAGCCAGATTTGTGGGGGCTACGCTTTGTCTGACCATCACAATTGCCAGGGACTTCAACGGCAGTGAAGAAGGCGGGCAGTGGGGTAGGGCTTGGGGACGTGTTGGAGATGAATGAACTGAGTCGCCACCTCTTGAGCTGCTCAAGGAAGAACTGGCAGACAAAATGGAGAAAACATCGACATTTATTGAGCTCCCTGGTCTCCAACACTGTTGGTACCAGGTGCTTGACACAGATCCTCTCGCTCACTCCCCACAGCCAGCCTGCAAGGCGCATATCCTTTTCTCTCCATTTTACACCCAAGGAAAGGGAAGCTCAGGGCATTTAAGGTGCAGGCACAAGGTCGCACGCCTAATAAGTGTCAGAGTCAGGGATGGATTCCTCCCAAGTCCATCTGCATTGATTAGATCCTTTTACTTTTTCAGTGACATGTAGGAAGGAGAACCAGGGCTCCTGGGCCCCAGGTGGGGAGCCGTGACCCTGTCTAGCTGTACATCAGGGTTTCAGAGACGAGCAAGCAAGAAGCCCATTGCTGAGAAGTAAGAATTTGGTCTTGCTGATAAATTCGCTCCCTCCTACTGGGAGGGGAGAGGTCACAAAGAAAGCGGGGCCTCGAGACTCTGGGCTTTTCCAGTCACCCTGCAAGTGTGCTGTTCTCCAAAAACATAGGAATCGGTTAGCACGCGGAACTTACACAGAAATATAGGAAGGGATTATCAGTGCAGCCCTGCCTGGGGAAGGGGGCTTGCCTATTGATGCACAGGGAGTTTGCATTTTCGGAATTAGCAGGGGGCAGAGTCAGCACCTCAGTCTAGTCGCTGGAAGCTCCACCTCGGGAGCGAGTATGGGGGCCGTGGGTCACCCTGCAGAGTCACCGCTGAGATGCAAAGGGGACACCCCTGACCCCAAGTGACAGGAAACTGAGTTCCACTGCCTTCTTCCTCCATGGGCTGCCCCTTCTGGGTCCCTACCTACCTTCTGGCCCCCGAGCTCTGGCTCAGCGGCCAGGACCCCAAGAGGGCAGCCCTGCCAGGCTCGGAGCCCCGAGTGGCTCCCTCCTTCGGAGAGAATGTTCCTAAGAGCAGCCGCCGCTGCATGTCCCCACAGGCCAGAAGTACCTTTCCCTTGAGACGAAAGCTTCCACCAGCAGCAGGAACAGGATTAGGTGGCTTGTTTACATGTGATTGGTTGCCCTAGGTTTGGGAACCCAGCTCTTCCCAGCCTGAGACAGGACAGGACGCTGGCTTTACCAAAAACAGAGGGCCGCTGCCAGGAACAGGGTGCCTGGGGACAGCAGCAACCTCTCCACCGGGCCCAGGCCACAGCCCGGGCAGGCCACCCATCTCCCGAGCATCCGTCAGGCACCCAGTGCTGTGCTGGGCAGTTTGGAGGAATTTAAAGACGCCTATTTTCCTTAAAAACAAATGAACACAAAAGCCCTGTAGCCAAGCAGGAGAAGAAGACACATGCCTGATAAAGATCCCCGTACCGCGTGCCCAGTGTATCCGTGAGGCCAATAGGAAGCATTAAAGGAGTCGAGAGGATAAGCCAAGGGCGTGCCTGGCTGGGTCAAGACAGGCTCTGCAGCAGAAGCGAGGTGCTTATAACCAGCTCCCCACCCCCAGCCCAGGCAAGTTAGGCACAAACCTGTCCTCCTGGGAGGCTGGGGAGACTTTGGAAGCGTGTTCTGGGCTGGTGGATCAGCAGAGACCCCTAGTGGCCAGGGGGTGGAAGGCCGACAGCTGGGGCCTCCGCTGCCGCGGCCCCTCCACCCTCCACCCACTCACAGTACATCTCAGGGAGTGGCATTGTTTCTTTTTTCCCTAAAATCCCCAGCTGGAAGGGGGTCTTCGAACGGTCATCCAGTTCATTCCCTTGTTTCGCAAGCATCCTAGTACTATTTTAAAAAAAAAAGAACATTCCAGCTATTGCAAAATAACTTAAAGGAAAAACTTTCTAATCAGTCCTTTCCTTCACTCCTTCATTTCTTCCTCCCATCACGGTTGGTTCCAGGAATTTCTTCCTTGGGTGGAAATTAAGTCTTCCCAGGCAGCAAAAGCCCTCCGCCTAATAACAGGGAAGAGAGTTCACGGAGCTGACCCCTCCTCCTGGGCCAGCGTCAGACCCCAGAGTCAGAGCTCAGGGTCATTGCCGGCTCATTTCCACCCCTACCCACGCCCCCCCGCCCCCCGCCCTGCCATCTCCCCTCCGCTTCCAAAAGTAATCACGGAGCCTTTCACTTTTTCATAGTCAGGGCTTCCTTTCGAACAAGTCATCTTTTTTTGTTCCAAAAATGAAATGTGAAGTAGAACTCACCCAGTGACCCCTGTGGTTCAGAAAGAATGACCGATGGCCCCATGGAGCCAGGGCCTGGCAGCTTCCCCTGGCTGGGCAGGGGGAGGGCGAGTGCGGGGCAGGGGGCGTCCAGGAGTACGAGCTCTCAGCCAGAAAAAGCTGCTTCTCTGCCTCACTCCCTCCTCCTGCCCCAGGGGCTCTCAGCCCCTCTGGGTCTCTGGGAAACAGCCCTGGAGAAGCAGGAGAGGCAGGAGGCCAGTGGAGGCCAGTTCATCAGTTTCCATCTAACTTCTTGGTCACCTGGTCTATGCCCTAAAGGACATTGTTTCTGGGAAACTCTAAGTTTTCAACTTTTTGGTCTATTTCCTACTAGAAAGTAAGAGACCCAATGGAACGGCTCCACCAGGGGAGCCAGGAAAATGCCCATGGGTCCTAGACTTCTGGCAGTTTCCAGAGGCTTGAGGACACCCCTGCCACGCTCCCAAACACGACAAAGAACTCCTGGACTGGATAACCAGCTTTCAGCCCTTGGTTCCTGGGCAACTCAGGCCAGGATGTGAGAAACCGGATGCTGGGATGCCACTGAAGTTACCGCACGTGCTTCTTGCCTCTTCATGCGGCCAAGGAGCCTGGCAGGAAACCGCTCCGTCCCCCTGGTTTGGACTGTGAGGAGACCCAGGAGGAGGCTGTCCCGGAGATGATACCGTCTGCTTAGCCACCATCTTCTCCCCAGGGGCTCCCACTGCTGCCATAGAAGCTCCTCAGTCAGAAAAGGCCGGGAGAGGTTCCCCAGAGATCCAGCCCCTCTGTCTCCATAGATACAAGGCTCCAACGGACTGGAGACTAAGGCGGGACCAGAAATAGCTGCTCAGTCAAGTCACGGGGCTCATCTGGGACGGAGACCACAGCCTCTACACCTGCGGCCTGGCCCTGGCCAAGGCGTACTGCAGGCAGGGAGGCCGGGATGAGCGTGAACTGACCATCACGGCTCAGTCCTTAGCCCGAGGAAGCGAGAGATGATTCAGGGGGTGCCAACGTGTGCCAGGCACTGTACTCACCTTGGAGCCTGGCTGGCTGACTCCAAAGCTCGTCTCTCCACCCCAGCACCCGGGCCACGCGTGGAACTCGAAGACTGGAGCTCAAGGCAGCGCTGTGTGACTCAAGAAGGTCACTTCTGTTCTCAGAGCCTCAACTCCTCCTCAGGCAAATAAACCTGAGAGTATTTGGGAATTCTCTCCTCTGCTGATCCCATAGGTAGTGGGGAGATTAAAATGGAAAAGCACAGTGAGAGAATGCTCTTGGATATTCAGTGTTTATGATAAACAGGTAGTTTTCAGAGCCAGCGCATCTTTGAGACCATCCGAGGGAGATTCTTTTGTCTGTTTGTGTTTTGTTTTTATAGTATTTTATTTTTTTTGACTGGGCCAGGTCTTCAGTTGCGCCATGTGGGATATAGCTCCCTGACCAGGCATCTAGCCGAGGCCCCTTGCCTCGGGCACATGGAGTCTTAGCCACTGGAGCACCAGGGAAGTCCCTGAGGGAGGTTTTTTTAAAAGACAGATTGCTAGGATTTCCCTGGTGGGCCAGCAGCTAAGATTCTGTGCTCCCAAGGCAGGGAGCCTGGGTTCGACCCCTGGTCAGAGAGCTAGACGCCATGTGCCACAACTAAAGATCCTGCGTGCCATCAACTAAAAAAAAAAAGAAAAAGAAAAAAACACAGATTGCTGATGGTCTCATTCAATGACTCCGAGAATCTGTGTCTTTAAAAACACACCAATGCTCAAGCAGGTTTGTGAAACAGTTCATATTTACAAATGTAAGAGATTGATAGCAAAAGGAGAAGGGGAAGCAGAAGATGAGAAGGCTAGAGAGCATCACCGACTCAATGGACATGAATTTGAGCCAACTCTGGGAGACAGTGGAGGGCAGAGGAGCCTGGCAGGCCACAGTCCACGGGGCCGCAAAGAGTCAGACACGACTGAGCGACCGAACAATGACACCAGAAAGGAGATGGATATCATTTCCCCAAACCCCAGGGATGCCAAGATTTTGCTTCCTCTCTTTGTCCCCGCTACGACATGGTTAGCACAGGGCCTGCCCGCAGCCTCGACCCATGAGGTTCTCTGTTCCGTTCCTGTATGATTGTCACTCAGCTGCCTCTTAGCGCCTCCCAGCAAAGACCCAGAGTAGGAGAAGATGGTAGAAAAGAGAAGGGTCTGATCTGAAGAATAAATTGCCTTTCGTAACCTAAACTGGGGAAGCTGGTGTGGAAGCTAACCAAGCCACCTGGCTGAGAACCAGCCAGAGTGTGAAGAAGCCAGGAAAGATCCAAGTGATATCTCGCTCTCTCACCTCTGGCTGGGATAGGTGTGCTGGCTGAATCCCAAGCCGTACGTCTTGTACTCATTTTACTGGCTTTGCTTGTGTTTTCCTAGCTTTGCTGGATTTGGGGGTGAGGAGCGGGGGATGGAAGAAAGTCTGGGACAACCTTTGATGTTTGAAATCCCCAAATACTCTCATTCAATAAGGAGCTCCCTGGCGTGGATGATTGCAAACCAGAGGTCGTTGAATAGTCATTTGCCATGAGTCAGGAGTTTCAGGATGAATGCCATGGAGTGGCTGCCCCCAACTATTAAATATACTTTACAAGTTTGCCCCAGCTTTTCATAATCTCAGACTTGGTTTATGGCCTGAGAGAATGAGTGGTTGACTGGAAGGCTGGCAAGAGGGGAGCTCAAGTTCGGAGCAGACTCACGCTGAAGAGTCAGGCTTCGAGGGTTCCTGGGTGTCAGGACCAGACACGTCTTATACATGCGGAGCCACCGAAGGGCCCTGCGCGCGTGCTCGGTCACTCCAGTCGCGTCCGACTCTTTGCAACCCTATGGTCCACAGTCCACCAGGCTCCTCTGCCATGGGATCCTCCAGGCAATAATACTAGAGTGGGTTGCCATGGGACCGAAGGGCCACGAGGTGCTAGTTTCTAATCCACCGTCTCTCCTCGGGTGCCCATGCCGCCTCTGTATGTGGAGTTTTGACTTGTTTCTATCTGTTCTCAATGCCTTCAATAACTATTCATTGGACCCCTGTGGTTTCAGGAGTACCTTGTGCCCTAGGTCTTGCCCTGGGGTGGGGTGCAGTGTTTGCCAGTGAAGGAGCGCTGGAGTCCAGGCTTGTTGCTGCTCCCCAGCTGGGGGCCTCGGGCAAGCCGTTTGGGTTTCGAAGCCTCAGTTCCTTGCCTTGTACCGCCGGGAGCTGGACTCCTCAGACTGGAAGGGCTCTTCCAGCTCCTAGGTCTCTGCAGGTCGGATGGCATTACACTTGAGCTGCACCAACAGGGAGGCCAAGAGTTCTGCTCAAAGAATAAGCCTCCCTGGCCGGAAGGCCCTCACAGATCCCAGCAAGGAAAAAGCGAGGCAGGAGCTGGCCGCTCCTCTCTGCCCCAAGGTCACAGCCGCAGAGGTGAGCCCAGGGGGAAGCAAGGCCTGGTCCCCGCCTCCCTGCGAGGAGCCAGCTGGGACGCCTGGGCAGAGGAGGGGGAGCCCGACTCCAGCCCGGCTGCTGCTTATTTATGTAGCCCGTGCTCCTCAGCCCGGGACCCGGCCGTGCAAGGGGGGAAAAGGCCGCTCTGGAGGGGCTGCCCAGGGCGGGGAAGCAGCTGAGTCCAGTGGGATTGTCTGTACCGACCGCTGCCTCCTGCGAGGCTCCGCCGGCCCCCAGAAACCAGGGTCTGGGAGGTGGCACGTCACTGCTGTCCCCGCCCTCGAAGCTTCTCTTCAGCGGTTTTTTAAATCAGGGGGTTTGAGGGTTCTGGAAGGCTGGCAAGAGGGGAGCTCAAGTTCGGAGCAGACTCACGCTGAAGAGTCAGGCTTCGAGGGTTCCTGGGTGTCAGGACCAGACACGTCTTATACATGCGGAGCCACCGAAGGGCCCTGCGCGCGTGCTTGGTCACTCCAGTCGCGTCCGACTCTTTGCAACCCTATGGTCCACAGTCCACCAGGCTCCTCTGCCATGGGATCCTCCAGGCAATAATACTAGAGTGGGTTGCCATGGGACCGAAGGGCCACGAGGTGCTAGTTTCTAATCCACCGTCTCTCCTCGGGTGCCCATGCCGCCTCTGTATGTGGAGTTTTGACTTGTTTCTATCTGCTCACAGTGCCTTCAATAACTATTCATTGGACCCCTGTGGTTTCAGGAGTACCTTGTGCCCTAGGTCTTGCCCTGGGGTGGGGTGCAGTGTTTGCCAGTGAAGGAGCGCTGGAGTCCAGGCTTGTTGCTGCTCCCCAGCTGGGGGCCTCGGGCAAGCCGTTTGGGTTTCGAAGCCTCAGTTCCTTGCCTTGTACCGCCGGGAGCTGGACTCCTCAGACTGGAAGGGCTCTTCCAGCTCCTAGGTCTCTGCAGGTCGGATGGCATTACACTTGAGCTGCACCAACAGGGAGGCCAAGAGTTCTGCTCAAAGAATAAGCCTCCCTGGCCGGAAGGCCCTCACAGATCCCAGCAAGGAAAAAGCGAGGCAGGAGCTGGCCGCTCCTCTCTGCCCCAAGGTCACAGCCGCAGAGGTGAGCCCAGGGGGAAGCAAGGCCTGGTCCCCGCCTCCCTGCGAGGAGCCAGCTGGGACGCCTGGGCAGAGGAGGGGGAGCCCGACTCCAGCCCGGCTGCTGCTTATTTATGTAGCCCGTGCTCCTCAGCCCGGGACCCGGCCGTGCAAGGGGGGAAAAGGCCGCTCTGGAGGGGCTGCCCAGGGCGGGGAAGCAGCTGAGTCCAGTGGGATTGTCTGTACCGACCGCTGCCTCCTGCGAGGCTCCGCTGGCCCCCAGAAACCAGGGTCTGGGAGGTGGCACGTCACCGCTGTCCCCGCCCTCGAAGCTTCTCTTCAGTCTGTGGCTCCGGATCTGCAGTCACTGGCTCAGGGTTTCCTTCAGGCACATGTTTCTCTTGGCCCCACACTCTCGACCTTCCTGCCGCTGACAGCCCAAGCTCGTCCAGTCCTCAAGCCAAAGCGAGGGAGCTGCGGGCCTTCGCTCCCCTTGATTTTCTTAACCGTGTTGTTCAGTCGCTCGGTCGTATCAGACTCTTTGTGACCCCGTGGACTGCAGCCCGCCAGGCTTCCCTGTTTCTCACGATCACCCAGAGTTTGCTCAAACTCATGGCCATTGAGTCAGTGATGCCATCCAACCATCGCATCCTCTGTCACCTCCTGTCCCTCCTGCCCTCCATGTTTCCCAGCATCAGGGATTTTCCAGTGAGTTGACTCTTCACATCAGGTGGTCAAAGTATTGGAGCTTCAGTCTCAGCAATGGTCCTTCCAGTGAATATTCAGGGTTGATTTCCTTCAGGATCAACTGGTTTTATCTCCTCGCTGTTCATTTTCATGACTGTTTTCCTGTCTAAATCCTTAGAACATCATGCCTGTACTCCAGGCCTTGGGAGTGGGAACGCCCACCGTAGCGGGCAGGTCCCCTGGGGCAAGTCCTGTTTTCACAGGAGGACCAGTGGGGGGGGCGGGCCGGGGGCAGGGTTCAGCAGCCCCATTGCATCTCCTCAGGCGCACTCACTACCCTGCTTTCGTGCCTGCCTTGCTTTCTCCAAATGAAGCCTAGAGACCCCAACCTCTCACACCCAGCTCCTTCCTCACAGACCCTCCCCAGAGGAGTGGAGTGCTGCTCAACAGGGAGGCCTCACTGCTCCCGCCCGGACTTCCTTAGCCCTTGAGCCTCCTTCCTGTTCCTCCTCATTGCGTCTGAGCTCACGGTCCCAGCTCTTCGGTGACGATGAAAAGGTCCCCTTCGCCTCCTGGGCTGGCCGGCAGGAAGCGGGC
The DNA here is from genome assembly GCA_022376925.1 of Tragulus kanchil. Taxonomy (NCBI): domain Eukaryota; kingdom Metazoa; phylum Chordata; class Mammalia; order Artiodactyla; family Tragulidae; genus Tragulus; species Tragulus kanchil. Next base: position 154,744,173 of record JAIOJX010000006.1, read on the forward strand.
TGGCAGGTGTCAGCGCAGGGCGGGGCGGGAGTCTCCGCGGGCGGCTCTGCGTGGGGGCCCGACGAGAGGGAGGAGCCGCTAGGACATGCCCCGGCCTGGCTGAGGGGAGGCGCCAATGGGAGTCCTGGAAGATAAATAATGAAGAGGACAGGCAGCTATTTTTTACTATTATTTATCAAGTATTTTAGTAGCCATAATACAACAGATCCTAAGCTAGGTACAAAGATAATACATTGGAGGCCGCATTGTGTGCAGCGTGGTGTCAAAAATGCTGAGAAGTGAGGCCCTTGGTGGCAGGAGGCATCTGGAGACAGCTGAGGATGAAGGCTGAGTATGTGCTGAGCAGGGAAAAGCCCGGATCTCAGCCCTGGCCTCACGCTGCAGTCACCCGGGGGCTGTCAACACCCCCGCCCCCGCCCCGAGCCCTGGTCACACCCTTGACTGGTTAAGTTAGAATGTCTGGGGATAGGGCTTCCCTGGTGGCCCAGTGGGTAAAGAGTCCGCCTTACAAGCAAAGGACGCCGGTTCGATTCCTGGCCTGGGAAGATCCCACGTGCCACGGAGCAGCTGCACCGGTGTGTCCAATGACGCGCCAGAGCTCCGGAGCGCATGCGCCCAGAGCCGGTGCCCTGCAGCCAGAGATGCCACTGCAATGGGAGGCCCACACAGGCCAAAGAATAAAGATAACTGACAATGTATGATGATTTAGAGGCAAAAAGAAAGAAAAAAAGAAAAAGAAACAAACTTGAAAATTAAAAAACGAAAACAAAAAACAATGTCGGGATGGGGATGGAACTTGGGCATCCATACTAGAACTTCCACAGTGAAGCCAGACCACTGGTTTGTAGGATAATTTGTGTCTCAAGTGCGCAGGGGAGTGGAATAGGTCGGTGGATGACTCTTACTGGTTGGTTGTTTGTTTGTTTTTTAAAGATTTATTTATTTATTTATTTTGGGCGGAGGTCGGGTTGGGGGGGGGAGCTTGGTCTTTCGTTTCTCTCTGTTCATCCGTCTTTGTTCTTTGGCTCCTGTGGGCCTCCCATCGCGGTGACCTCTGTGGTCGCAGAGCACCGGCTCTGGGCGCATGCGCCCCAGAGCTCCGGCTCGGTGATTGGACACATCAGTCCAGCCGCTCCGCGGCACGTGGGATCTTCCCAGGCCAGGACTCGAACCGGTGCCCCCTGCACTGCAAGGCGGTGTCCTTACCCACTGGACCACCAGGGGAAGCCCTGGTTGGTTGTTTTTAATAATGAGCCTCCTTATTCACACTTTCTAGGGAGAATTGCCTTTTGGAGTTGGGTGTGGGAGGAGCGGGAGGAGGGAGGAAGGAAGCCAGGAAAGGGGAGGGGAGAGGAGGATTTGGGGCTCTGGCAATTAAGCCTTAGTGACACTGTCGCAAACCACGCCTCCCTTACTGCCAGGACCTCCTGCAGAATTCCCCCAATTCCATGTCTGGAGTCTCCAATAACCCCCAGGGCATTGTGGTCCCAGCCTCCGCGCTCCAGCAGGGCAACATCGCCATGACAACCGTCAGCTCACAAGTGGCGTCAGGTCTGTGCAGGGGATTGTGGGGGACACCCCCGGGAGGAGAGCGGGGGGCCGGAGGGAATTCCAGGGTTGGGGGGCAGGATGCTGGACAGAGAGTTCTAGGCTGTGGGAGGGGGTGCCCCCGCCAAGGTAGGCGCTCCCAGCTGAGTTTCTGCCTGAAGTGGTCCGTAAGCCGACAGATGGTTACAAGACCTAACGACGATGGTTTGGAACAAATTTAGGTCAGAGAGCCTTCCCTCCAGACACACAGAGCCTCTGTTCCCTGCACCCCCGGCCCCAGCCCACCCGCACAGGGGCTGAAGGCCTCCAGAGTAGAGGGTGTTCACACGGGAGTGCCACGTGGATTGGGAACCCCGCTTGCCCTCACTCCTACCCACCCCTATGGCAGGGGACCCCAAAACTGGTTGTCTCCTCAGGTGGAGCCTTATACCAGCCGGTTACCATGGTAACCTCCCAGGGTCAGGTGGTCACCCAAGCAATCCCCCAGGGAGCCATCCAGATCCAGAACACACAGGTGAGTGTGAGCGTGCAGTGCAGGTGTGCGCCCGTGTGCAGGGCGGGCGGGAGGGCTCCGGCCACGGTCTGCTGGGCGCTTGACGCCGCTCGCTCCGCGCCCCTCGTCATTCCCCTGAGAGGTATCATCCTTCCCCTCACCTGACAGATTAGAAGGTGGGTGTTGGAAAGGCTCCGCCCGCTCCTGAGATCCCCTGCCTCTTGGGGCTCCGTCGCGGATCCTGCACTGCCTCTCCCTCGTCTGGCTCTGGGCCAGTCTGCGGTTCAGTGGGACAGAGACACACACCGAGGCCAGGGTGCCAGTGAGCAGGTCGGAAGTCAGAGGCCCGAGAGCTGGCACGGGCCCTGACGTCTCGGGTAGGGCAGCTGAGCCCCCTGGCCTCTGAGGGCTTCTCCGTAGCAGAGGGACCCACATCAGCTGCCCTCGGCCCCACCCGCCTGTAGAGCTGATGTGAGGGCTGACCATGGTGATGGACAGACTAGCACTCAACCAGCGCTCAAACACCCCAGAAATGCTAACGACTATTCGCGGCTTATGGTGAACCTCTCTCTCCTGTGCCCTCTGCATGAGCCTGCTTCCTTTGCTCCCCTCTCATCTCCTACCCCCTCTTCGTCCTTCTCTTCCTTTCTCCTTCTTCCCTAGTCCCACTCTCTGAGGGGCTGATGCCGGGTGCCAGGACAGGTGACCTCCCCCGGACCCTCCAAATGACTTGGGAGAGGGGTCTGGCGGCGAGAGCCTGCCCTCTCTAGGGCAGCAGGTCCCTAGCTGCTGGCCCGCCAGGCTGCTGATGCTGATTTTTTCTCCACGTGCCCTGAAGGTTAACCTTGACCTCACCTCCCTCCTGGACAATGAGGATAAGAAGTCCAAGAACAAACGAGGAGTCTTGCCCAAGCATGCCACCAATATAATGCGTTCTTGGCTCTTCCAGCATCTCATGGTGAGTGCGTGTGTGCTGGGGTGTGGAGGTGCAGCGCGGGGTGTGAATAAGCCCTGGGGCACCCGGTCTGTGCTTCCCAGCTCTGCAGAGGGCGTGGCCTCAGAGAGAGGCTCGCTGGTGGGAACACCATCTTCCAGAGCCCAGGGCAGAGAGAGGCTCAAATGGGACCAAAAGCTGGAGACTCCAGTGCTTGTGGCTACGACCTCAGAAAAGCACGACATCAGTAAGGGGAGGCGGACAGACACGTTCTGAAGACCGTGAAGCTCTGGGCAAGTGGACAGTGTTGTTTCATGAACAGGGTGGGAGTCTGTGGGGCGGGGCCGTGGTTACTGCTCCCTCGGGCAACCACGCCCATTCCTGCCCTCTCTTGTAGAAGAAATGGCTTATTCTCCAGCAGAACTCTTCTGTTTCCAGAGTCTTCGGGGCTGGGCGGCGCGGAGGGTGTGCGACCCTTTCCCTCGAATCAGAGTGGCCGGAGGAGTCATGGGTGGGGCCGCTGTGGCCACGCCCACCCCACCCCCACCCCCGTGGGAGCGGTCCAGGCTGAAATCCTATGGCCCAGTGACTAAGGCACTGTGCTTCCAAGGCAGATAGCATCAGTTCAATCATTGGTCAGGGAACTGATCTCGCCTGCCGTGAGGCACAGCCAAACAGAAATTTTTTTCATTAAAAGAAAAAGAGTAATGTTTACAGGGGCTTCCCCACGGACCCAGTGGTTAAGATGCTGAGCTTCCACTGCGGGAGGTGTGGGTTTCTAAAGCAATTGCCACGTGCACTTAACATGATGGTAGCACATGTTTGTGTGCTCTGTAAATTCCCGCAGACAGGCCTTGGGTTGAGTATCAGGAGTGACTTCAAAACATGACCTTCTAGCGTCCTTCCAGGACTGGAACAATACAGAGAGCCAGTGACTCTGTCTGGGCTGTGTGTATGTGTCGCTGTGTGTCTGTGCGTGTGCGTCTTGGGAGGTTGGGAAGGAAGGTTCTTCAAGCCGAGGCAGGCTCCCGGTGGTGTGCGAGCTCTTGGCTGGGCACGGCAGTAATAGACACACAGACAGAAGACAGCACCGGGCTGGGGGCTGTTGGCATACTGGCTGGAAAAGTGTGGAGAGGAGCCAGGAGTTTGGGAGACTCTTTGTTCAGAGAGAAGGAGAGAAAGCCAGTGGATCTGGGGAACTAATTCATCAGTCAGTCGTCAGCCCTTTGTTTGTAGAGGGAGTGCCTCCAGAGGCTATGGAGCCCAGGCCCCGGGCTTGGGGATCTTAGGATCTCTGCCCTGGAAGTGGTGGGGCCTGCCCTCCCAGCAGACCGCCCGGCATCCACACCCGCCCCCAACTCTGGGGACTTGAGAACTTGGGGCCACCCCAGTGCTTTGCTGAGGACGCCCATTTTAAAGGCACTATCTTGGGCACAGACAGTAAGCAAATGTGGAGAGAAGGAGCCGGAAGGCTGAAGGTTAAGGAGAGAGGTTGGAAAGACTCCCAGAGCCCAGTGAAGAGCCGGCGAGTCAGGGCCAGGCCTGGCCTCTTCCTCAGTCTCAGGATCTGGATCTCGTCGTGGGGGTGCCCAGGTCCCCTGCCTTCTCCCTTGACCACACGGGCAGAGAGCAGGGGGCTCAGTGGACGTGGCGGCCCTGAGAGGCCCGTGTCTGTGCTGAGCTCCAGCCCCGGGGGGAGAGCTTCCGGGGGACGTTTCCGTGCCCGGGTGCTGACCTGTCACGTCCGAGTCTGGGGCACGCAGGCTGCCTCTCTGGCCCTGTCAGGAGGCCCGCGTGTTGCACTGTGAGAATGTGTACCTGTCGGGCCTGGCGGGGGGCGCACGTGGGCTGCGGAGGCAGCCAGGTCTGGCGTCACACCTAGGCTGTCCCTCCTCCTCTGCAGTCTGGCTACACTCGCCTTTTGCAGAGATCACGAGAAAGCAATCAGATGAGTATGGGGCCCTGGCACATGGGGTCTTAAAAGCGTGGTTCCCTCCCCTTCTCTCCACCGCCCCAGCCCCACTGCATTTTTGAAGACCGATGCGAACAGCCCGCAACCTCACCTCTAAGGGGAGAAACGGCTTGTAGGAGAGAGAGGAGGCCACAGGACACTCCGCCTCAAGATTCCAGTGTCCAGTCCTGCTCCCCCACTCTATCACCTCAGCTGCCTCCCGCCCCCAGGTGGCAGCTCCCCGCTCAGTGAACCCTTCAGCCCAGAGGGAGGGTCACCGTACCCACCCCTCCTGGCTGCGCCTCCTGCCTCCCCCTCTGCTGTTGAGCCACCTCCAGAGCACAGGGTTCTTGTCTTCCACTCCTCCACCACCTCCAGCCAGGTGGGGAAGAGAGGGCAGAGCAGCTGAGCGCAAAGCAGAGGGGAAAGAAGGCACCAGGTGAGACCCACGGAAGGGCCTGGAAGGGTGGAAGGGACCTTCTGAGCAGCGTGAGGGAGGCCTCACCTTCCCCGCGCCATCAGTGCCTCCGAGGGCACCAGGTGTGGACACTGTTGGTAAAGCACTTGACGGCTTATCGGCTGCCGCCCAGAGCCCCTGAGGACAGTATCAGGGGGCCACCCTTGGCCCTTTGAAGTCAGAACTCAGAACTTCCAGCTGAGGAGGAGGAAGAGAAGCCCGGGGAGAAGTCCAGGCTCCAGAGACTCAGCATGACACAGCCGTCCTCCCTGCCAACGCTGGCTCCACAGGAGCAGGCGGGCACACAGCCCCCAAACCCCAGCTTAGGAGCGGCACCGCGAGGGCTCCCAGTCTCAGGGCACAGGAGAAAGAACACAGAGTTTGAAGACAGACAGACAGGGCTATGAATTGAGGCCCTTCTACTAGCTGTGGCACCATTCTATTCCTTTGGAAAAAGAGCTAATAGTCATTCCCACGGCTGTGAAGATGAAATGAAATAACATACATACAAAGAGCCATGCCTGATACACAATCGCACTGAAGAAATGTGAGTTCCTTTTGAACTTTCTAGAACACAGACCGTGAGCAAGGTTTGGGGGCCACCCCCAACATTTGTGAACATTATTTAGAGGTGGCTGACTGATCTGTTTTGATCTGTGATACCTCCTGATTCTTCCATCATTTGACCCTAAGAATACATTGACTAATACTGTTACTTCCCTGTTCTGTGTGTATATGTGCATATCTACGTGTTTTATGTCTGACTCCGCTGTAAATTGCTCAGGAATAGGGATCATACATGGTGCCTTTTCTAGGGGCCCCAAAGCATCAATCCCAAGGTGCGTACCTTTACAGAATGTTATAGGTGTGGCTCCCAAGAGAGGGTACCATGATGAAACAGACTTGGGGAAATCCGGGCTATGTGAGGTTTGGCTTATTTCTTTACCCTTAGCATACTAGAGGGCATTGTGAATTTGCAGGAGGGGGCGTGGCTTGGAACTCTCCCAGACATTTGATCGCTCCGAGTCCCTCTTGTCTTCACCGGGGCGTTGAGGACCAGCTCTGAGACTGTAGTTGCTGGGGAACAAGGCTTTGTGGCAGCGTTATGTCAGGCACATAGTAGCTCCTCACTTTGAGGAAGGAAGGAGAGACAAGGTATGAAGAGGGGCAGCTATCAGTGTCAGCAGATGTTCTTATATCCAGTAAAAGAGGACAACTACTTTGTTGACTGGTTAATTGGAAAAGTTGAAGAAAGGAACAGTCATTAAAAAGATACATTTTTAATTTTTTTATTATTGAAGTATAGTTGATTTACAATGTCGTTAATTTTACAACAAAATGATTCAGTTATACATATATCCTTTTTCATATTCTTCTCCTCAATGGTTTATTACAGGTTATTGAATATAGATCCTATGTGATAGGACCTAATTGTTTATCCTTCTGCATATAATAGTTCACATCTGATGATTCCAGACTCCCGACCCATCCCTCCTGAACCCCCACTTCCTCTTGCAACCACAAGCCTGGCTTCTATGCCTGTGAGTCAGCTTCTGTTTGGTAGATAAGTTCATTTGTGTCATATTTTAGATTCCACATATAAATGACATCATGTGGTATTTATCTTGTGCTGTCTGACTTACTTTACTCTGTATGATCAGCTCTAGGTCCAACCATGCTGCTACAAATGACATTGTTCTATTTTTTTGGCCGAGTAGTATTCCACTGTGGGCTTCCCAGGTGGCTCGATGGGAAAGAATCCACCTGCCAGTGCAGGAGATGCAGGAGACGTAGGCTGATCCCCGGGTCAAGAAGATCCCCTGGAGTAAGAAATGGCAACCCACTCCAGTATTCTTGCTAGGAGAATCCCATGGAAAGAGGAGCCTCACGGGCTACTCTCCACAGGGTCGCAAAGAGTTGGATATGACTGAGCACACATGTAAACAAGGCAAAGTGATACATTTTATTTTTATTTAAAAGCTCATAATATGTTTGCTAATGTTTTGATAAAGGGACAAGGTCTTTTTCTAATTAAAGTTTGTGCGCCTTTACAGAATGTTATAGGTGTGGCTCCGGGTCCATTGTTCCTTTTCACCCTTAGCATACTAGAGGGCATTGTGAATTTGCAGGAGGGCGTGGCTTGGAACTCCCAGACATTTGATCGCTCCGAGTCCCTCTTGTCTTCACCGGGGCGTTGAGGACCAGCTCTGAGACTGTAGTTGCTGGGGAACAAGGCTTTGTGGCAGCGTTATGTCAGGCACATAGTAGCTCCTCACTTTGAGGAAGGAAGGAGAGACAAGGTATGAAGAGGGGCAGCTATCAGTGTCAGCAGATGTTCTTATATCCAGTAAAAGAGGACAACTACTTTGTTGACTGGTTAATTGGAAAAGTTGAAGAAAGGAACAGTCATTAAAAAGATACATTTTTAATTTTTTTATTATTGAAGTATAGTTGATTTACAATGTCGTTAATTTTACAACAAAATGATTCAGTTATACATATATCCTTTTTCATATTCTTCTCCTCAATGGTTTATTACAGGTTATTGAATATAGATCCTATGTGATAGGACCTAATTGTTTATCCTTCTGCATATAATAGTTCACATCTGATGATTCCAGACTCCCGACCCATCCCTCCTGAACCCCCACTTCCTCTTGCAACCACAAGCCTGGCTTCTATGCCTGTGAGTCAGCTTCTGTTTGGTAGATAAGTTCATTTGTGTCATATTTTAGATTCCACATATAAATGACATCATGTGGTATTTATCTTGTGCTGTCTGACTTACTTTACTCTGTATGATCAGCTCTAGGTCCAACCATGCTGCTACAAATGACATTGTTCTATTTTTTTGGCCGAGTAGTATTCCACTGTGGGCTTCCCAGGTGGCTCGATGGGAAAGAATCCACCTGCCAGTGCAGGAGATGCAGGAGACGTAGGCTGATCCCCGGGTCAAGAAGATCCCCTGGAGTAAGAAATGGCAACCCACTCCAGTATTCTTGCTAGGAGAATCCCATGGAAAGAGGAGCCTCACGGGCTACTCTCCACAGGGTCGCAAAGAGTTGGATATGACTGAGCACACATGTAAACAAGGCAAAGTGATACATTTTATTTTTATTTAAAAGACATACATAATATGTTTGCTAATGTTTTGATAAAGGGACAAGGTCTTTTTCTAATTAAAGTTTGTCATTTTACTTGCACAAATTTCTCCTATAGATGACATCTATAAATTTCATCTCTATTTAAAATGGAAGAAGAACTCTGACTTTGAGGAAGTAATCTGGCTGCAGAATCTTTCTAGATTTTTGCTGTATATCCTAGTTGCTTGCACTTGTCTCACCTGATCTCACTTTTAAGTAAATTTGACTCTGGAGTCTTTCCAAAGCACTCCACTTAATTTTCTTAGCAACAGCTTTTGCATTTTGCTCTCACATTTCATTGGTTTTCAGAATAGTTAATTAAGTTACATAATTACAGGAAGATGTATAACTGGCATGAACTCCTCAATATCAACACTGCTGACTTCTGGATAAGCAGATAAATTAGTTAATGATCATTCCACAAAGTAACCTATTCATCTTAAGCCTTCAGGATGTAGACAGCAGTTCTACTGGTCGACAACAGAAAGGGAGAGCGCAGTATAATATGCAGACTTGTTTAATAGCGATCAGTTATCAGAACTTCTGTAGATGCTGGATTTCCTGTTTCCTCCTTTCCCTCGGGCAGAAGTTAGTCTTCTTTGATTCCTTCTGCCCTGTGTCTGAGGCTTCCTGTCCTTGCCACTGTCCTGTGGCACTAGCAGCCCCGGAAACGGAAATGTATTCAGACGACAGCGTGCCCCTGAGAGGGAGGCTCGGCCCCAGAGCCCTTCTGCTGTGAGGCTGCTGTGAGAGGGGATGGTTTCATCCATTAGCTCCTTGCTTCAGGCTCCCTGAAGAACCCAGTGAGATATTCTTGCTATTGCATTTCGGCTGAGAACAGCTCAACTCCTGCTGGACGCAATCGTTCCATTGCAAATCCAGGGAAACCCTGATGGAGACGGGAGGGAAGGGTGCTGCTCTTCCCAGCCCCCCCGACCCCCACTTCTGCCCTCGTCCCTTCTGGTTCAGATCTCAGCCACCTCCCTGGCTTGCCTGGGTGATTCTGCTCTTTTCCATTAGAAACGTGACTGCTCTCGGTGCTGCTGTTCCCCGAGCACGAGAGCCACTTTACAGAATGTTTTCTCTGTGGGGGGCTCCTCGGGAGGCAACCAAGCCCCAGCAGCCCCGCCGCGACCAAAGGAGCCCCTCCTCCAGCGGCCACTGCAGCCTGCTGGGTGCGGGCCAAGCTTCTTTCTGCATCATCTCCGTTCACCCAGCCAGCCAGCCTAGGAGGTAGTATTGCTCCCATCCTCATCTTTGCAATAACAAAACTAGGCTCAAAGAAGGTAACCAGATTTGAAGCCTGGACCATGTGGCTCAAGGCTCTAATTTCTTACGCCCCAGGATGTACCACCTCTACACCGACTCAAGTCACAGCAGCATCGTGTGGTGCCCACGTGAAGTCTAGGTAGAGCAGAGGGGACCCCGGCTCTCAGCTGAGGTGCAGAGCCCTACCCTGAGGCAGGTGCAGGATTCGAGAGCCCGGCCCTACTTCTCAGATGCTGTGCAGCTGCCTGCCATCTCAGGCGTCCCTCCTCCTTCCACCTCGGTCACACTGACCAGCCAGGCGTGCCTCCCCCCAGGGGCACCGTTGAGCTCTGCTCACGGCCATCTCGCTCCCGCCCCACAGAGCTGACGGCCTTACTCCAGGGCCCTTATGTACACTATTTACAAAGTCGTGCAATCCTCACCACTATCTAATCCCAGAACATTTCATCACCCTGGAAAGAAAACCTGCTCCCATTAGCCGTCCCTCGCCCACCCCTAGAAGCCAGGGGTCCACCTTCTGTTTGCATGGGTCTGCCCATTTCGGATATTTCACATGAATGGAATCGTGTGATGTGGAATCCTCTGTGACTGGCGTCTTTCACTTTGCGTGATGTTTCCAGGGTTCATCTCTTTTGGGAGACATGACGGTCCTTCATTCCTGTGTGTCACTGAACGGTCTCCCATTGTGTAGACAGACCACAGTTTGTTTATCCATTCATTGGTCTGTGAACATTTGGGCTTCACCTTCTTGGCTTTGAGTGTGGCTACTACACACCTTTGTGTCTTCCCCACCAGTCTTGTGTCTTGAGACTCTTTTGTCAGATCCCAGCTATTCTTGCCCACAGGGCTGGAGCCGCACATGTTGGACTTACCCCTGCTGGAAGACACCCAGGTACAGCCTGTGCCCTGCACACAGGCTCCCGGCCAAGGCGGGCTTGTGGAGGAGAGAGCCAGTCGGTTGCCTCTGCGCCTTGGCGTTGCCTTCAATCACTCAGTACACATTCTCGCCTGCTTCCCAGTGCCTGGCACTGTATACGTCTAAAGGAAGAGGGCATCTACCCGTGTCAGCCACCCACCTACAGGCTCCAGCGACTGCTGACTTAGACTGGTGGCGTGGCTTGCCGCAGATAGAGACAGTTCGTGGAAAGGGCACGGTACTCGGAAGTAAGACCTGGACTTAAGTCTCACTGCCGCCTCTACCTGCAGCTTCCCAGGTGGCTCGTGGTAAAGAATCTGCCTGCCAAGTGGGAGATGCGGGCTCGATCCCTGAATGGGGGAGATCCTCTGGAGAAGGAAATGGCAACTCACTCCCGTACTCTTGCCTGGGAAATCCTACAGACGGAGGAACCTGGCAGGCTACAATCCATGGGGCCACAAAGAGTCGGACATGCCTAAACACACACTCATATATGCCCCCTTTACCTAGCCAGCAGACCTACGGTGAACTGCTTGACCTCATCAAGCCTCAGTTTCCTCTGCTGTGAAATGGGAACCACAATATCCAGCTCATAATACTGTTGTGAGGATAGAATAAGATGATGGGTGTGCAGAGGTCCTTTGACCTGAAAAAGACACCTCCAATCCCCCTCTGGGTGTCCCTGATACCTGCTCTGCCTTGGAAAATGCAGAGAGGAACATTGAAACTTCTAGGGAATCTGCGGAAATAAGTAAGAACCGTCAAAAAGCAAGAAAATGGTTTACAGAGTCTGAACCATTCTTGTTCCAGCTTTATCTACTATTTTTCCTTCAATTTCATCACCTTATCTGAAATCTCACTCATCAGAGATCCATTTAAAATTATCCTATCCCTGTCAAAATGCCCATGGTGAGGCTATCACTCCTTCATAGCTTAGGTATGAATGAGTCCAAAAGCTTGGTTTTCTACACCCACTCAGCTAAGATCAGTTTCATTGGCAGAGTGCCAGTGCTTATTAGTGGTGGAAGATGAAGATTAGAACATCTTTAAGCACGGCATTTTGAGGAGGCAGCCCACAGTGGTGCGCCAGAGGAAAGGCTCCTAGCAGTGGTTTTCAGCATCTCCTGACCCTTTTGAGAATCTGATGAAAGCTTTATCTCCAATGTCATTAACATCACTGCAGGGGACTTGACCACGTTCTAAAGGCTGGAAGCCTCCAATTCAGGAAGCAAACAGTAGGATGACATAAGGATTCAGGGGCTTGTCACAGGAGATGCCGGGAAGAGTCGATGGGGCACGAAAAGCGGAAAAGCTGACGAAGGCTATGCTCACCAGTCTCAGCGTTCACCTGGGTCTAGTTATGGTCCCTGGAAGTAGAGGAAGACCTCTTGCTTTTTATTCTTGAATCCTGAGGGTGTCTCCACCAGAACACAGATCTTCAACTCAATTGGTCTTTAAGGCTAGCCCAGAAAACTGCCTATTGAAAAATAACTTGTTTCTATGGGAAAATGTGACCTAAACGTTCCAAATAACACATCTGTCCACCAGCAGCTGAGCTTCAGGTGGGAGACGTGATTTCAGCACTCCAAGGGCTGGTCATCTGGTTGAGGGAATAAGTCATACGTGGCCTGTGAGCAGTCAGCCCATGAGGCAACCGAGTGCGCTTGCACAGACACACATGCAGGGGTTTGGGGAAGGGACAGCTCGACAGAGGGGAGGGGCTGCCCATCCTGCTGGTTGGCCACATCCAGCAGAGTGTGTCCAGGAATGGACATCGGATTCCAAAAGGTCCTTTGACAAATCGTGCTCAGAGAAGGGCAGCCAGGACAGGGACATATCTGTTCAGATGACTCCGACAGGAAGCATGGCGCATGGTGTCGGCAGAGGGTCGGAGCTGCTTGGTCTATAGCTCCTTTGGGGCAGCCTGGGCAGTAGAAAGAAAGGCTTTGGAGGCAGGCAGACCTGAGACTGAGCCTCGCTCCGGTTTTTACTTACTCTATGACCTTGCATGCGTCAATTTAATTCTCTGAGGTCAATTTCCTTTTTATAAAGTGGAGACAATCATACCTACCTATGGTGAAGATCAGTAATATGTTAAAAGCACAGTGGCCAACGGAGGTGGAGCAGACAAGGTTAAAGATACAGAGGGCTGGAGTTCCGTAATGGTCCAGAGGCCAAGAATCCAGCTGCCCATGCGGGGGCCATGGGCTCAGTCCTTGGTCCAGGAAGATTCCGCATGCCGCAGGGCAGCTAAGCCCATGAGCCACAGCTGCTAAAGCCTGCCCGCCTGCAGCCTGTGCTCTGCCACAAGAGAAGCTACTACAGCGAGAAGCCTGCTCACAGCACTCGAGAGTAAGCCCTGTTCCCTGTAACTAGAAAAAACCCACACACAATGAAGATTCAACTCAGCGGGGGAAAACAATGATCCAGGAAGTGTGGGTCCTGACTTTGCCACATGCCCCTTGTATAACCTGGAGCCAGTTTTTAGCCCTAGGGCTGAGTTTTCTCATGTAAAATGGGAATACCGATCCTATCTCACACACGCCTTGAGAATTCAGTCACAGGACACCTCAAGCGCTCTCCCAGGGCGCTCTGTGCTCCGTAAGTGCTCGGGATTCTCCAAAAACCTGTCCGGTTCCAGGAAGTGGTGGCACGTCCTGTTAGGAGGTGAGGGCAGGTGCTGCGGACCCTGTGCGGCTCTGAAAGGCAGTCTCTGTTCTCCGGCTAGAGGGTCGGGAGGCAGAGTTCAACAGAGAGACCCCTGGTCAGGGAACTAAGATCCCGCACGCTGCCTGCCACTGCCAAAAACTAAAAACAAAATAAAGAGGCCTGAAAATGGCCAGGGGGGATTTACGACTTTACAGCATGCCCCAGGAAGCCTGAGAGCGGGTGAGGCGCACAGAGAATGAGAAGACGACCCCATTGTACGCACCCTAGGGCTGGTGCAGTGCCAGCGTCTGGGAAATAAGCCCACTTGAAAAGAGAAGCACACTTGGACATGTGCAGGAGGGTTCCTGGGGAAACTGCTCTCCGGAAAACAAGCAGTGGGCTTTCCCTGAGAGGGAGCCGCTTGCACTGAGCAGCAGGTTTATTTTATGCCACGGATTCACTTAACGAACCCTCGTGGCATGTGCTGGGCTTCCCAGGTGGCTCAGTGGTAAAGAATCCGCTTGTCAAGCGGGAGATGTGGGTTCAATCCCCAGGTTGGGAGCATTCCCTGGAGGAGTTAATGGCAACCCACTCCGGTGTCTTTGCCTGGGAAATCCCATGGACTGAGGAGGCTAGTGGGTCCGTGGAGTCGAAAAGAGTCAGACAGGATGTAGAGACTAACCTACAGCCTGGAGTGTTCTGGGCAGTCTTCCAAGCACCTTTCAGATATTAACACACGGAACTGTTATTAGGCCACCTTTGGGAGGTGCAGTTGCTCTCCGTGTTGCTCAGAAGAGGAAGCTGAGTATGAAAGCCCAGGCTCTCGAAGTGGTGAGAGGCCAGGATTCAAAGTCAGGCAGTCTGAGTCCACGGGACGTGTTCTTCTGTTTGGCTGTGCCAGCTCTTAGTTGGGACATGCAGAACCTTTAGCTGCAGCATGCAGACTCTTGACTGCCGCATGTGAGATCTAGTTCCCTGATCCTAGTGCCCCCGGCACTGGGAGCTTGGAATCTTAGCCACGGAACCAGCCGGGAAGTCCCTGGGGTCCCTGTTCTTTGTTCTTGCCTGTTCTCACAATGCCACTCCAAGACCCCTCTAGAAGACGTGGCCAGTGTGCTCAGTGGACTCCTACGGACCGCCTTCTCCTTCCCACCCCCAAATATGTTTGAAGCAACCAATTCTGAGAATAGCACAATTAATAAGTAGGCGGCCTGGGGAGCCTGAATCACGGAGGCCCTGCCCCACCCTACTCCCCATGCCCACAGGCACACGCAAAGGGAACAAACACCACTTACCCTCCGAGGGGCCTATGATCATTCAACACAGACGCACTGAACACATGGCACAAACCAGGCATTTTCCCTTGGCACTGACGAGGTGGGGGTGCTTTTCTCAAAAATTGCAGCCTGTCTGTGTGGGTTGAAAACAACAGATCATCCTTGTAGTCTGTGGAATTATCGGTAGGGTTAGGGCTCAGAGCTCATTAGTGGGGGTCCAAATGGACTAAAGGGGCTGGGACAGACTAAGGACCAATTTTACTACCCTGTGGAGGATTGATTGAAATAGAAGCCAGGGGAAGGGAGAGTGGTTTGTAATCACAACTTAGCGACTGACTGAACGAACCAACCAAAAACAGGAGGGCAGCAAATTTTTACAACAGAAAACTATACAGCAATGAACATGAAGGTGATTGTTACACAGAACAACCATGGATGGATCTCACAACTCTACTGTGGAGTGAAATACTAAAGGCTGTGTGATTCCATGTATACAGGGTCCAGAAGTCAAGCAAAACTAGAACATTGTGTTAAGAGTGTAACACAGATCGTAAATGTATAAAGAAAAGCAAAGAAGGGAATCACTGTGAACATCAGACTATCTCTGGGGAGGATATCTTTGGAGGTGGTGACTTGGACGGGACAGAAAAGGAACTTTGGGGGTACCAGTATAATTCTATTTTGTTGACTTGAGTGATGGGCACATGGGTGTTTGTGGCACTCTACCAAACCATGCGTTTCAGTTCTCGGTGATTTTCTGTGTGTTTAGTCACTCAGTCGTGTTCAACTCTCTGCGACTCCATGGACTGTGGCCCAGCAGGCTCCTCTGTCCATGGGGTCCCCAGGGAAGAATCTGGAGCAGTTGCCATTTCTTCCTCCAAGGGATCTTCCTAACCCAGGCACTGAACTCGGATCTCTTGTTGTCTCCTGCTTTGGCAAGTGGATCCTTTAGCACTGGTGCCACCTGGGAAGCCTGTGCTTTTCTGTGTGCACAATTCTAAGTGGGGGTGAGTGGAAAAGAGAGAGAAATGGACGAGTGGGACATTCAAGCCAGGGAAGCTCTAGCAGGAACGGGAGTGTCCCTGGGCACCTCCTGCACCCCCCTCCATCAATGGCATCTTCTGCATGACGTGAGGTGCTGGTTTCAGGGCCCCTCACGATCCCCACTGCCTCCCTCTGGCTCACTTCTGGCCCTCCTAGATGAGGAACCACACTGAGAAGCGGTGGCCCCAGCAGGCCACACGGGCACAGTTGGTCAGGAGTGAGACAGGAAGGAGGGGGTGGCCGGCCCCGGTGCGGGCAAGCGGGGCGGGAAAGCCGGCGGTGGGCCCTGCTGCAGCGGCAGCTCTGCCTCACACCTGCAGCGGCCGCTTCAGTGTCCCTGTGGGACCTGGCCAGCCTCCTGCTCATCTGCCTGGGCTAGGAGGGGGGCGCACCCTGTTGGGCGGGCTTTGAGTTAAGGAAGTGCCGAGGGACCCATGAACCAGCCTGACTGAGCTGCTTTCAAACCCAGGACCCAAGGGGGAGGCCCATAGTTCCAACTGAAAGACGCCTTCCGCTTCACTTGAGCCCAGGTGAGGCTTGAGTTCTGGGGTCAGCAGGAAGGGGTCAGCAGAGGGTCTGGGTTAGAAGACAGAGAAGCTTGATGGCAACCATGGAGTCATGAAATGCCTCCTCAGCATAAATCCTGCCATTCCGTCCCCCGGAGACTGAATAGTCAAAACTCTGGCGTCTGGGAGGCTTCCCTGCGTGGTGCAGAGTGAGTCCATGCAGCGTCTTCTCATTCAGTCATCCCCAAAGTCCATCTTGCTATTTCCATCTTAAGCCCAGAAACTGAGGATGGCGGACTGGAAACGATGCATGGCCAGGGTCCTATGGCTGGTTAAGCAGTGGGTGCAGGGCTTGACCTCTGCAAAAGAGGTGCTGGTGGTGGTTTCGTTGCTCAGCGTGTCCCCATGACGTCGCGACGCTACAGACAGTCACCTGTTGGGCTCCTCTGTTCGTGGGATTTCCCACGCAAGAATCCTGGAGGGGGTGGCCTCTCCAGGGGGCATGCTCCTCACTAGCAGGCAGCCCTGCCCCGCCAGGGGAGGCTCTCTGCTGGCCTGAAAAGGAGCCGTCACTGTCCGGTCCGTCTGTGTCTCTTCTAGACAGCTTCCACCTCCGCCCTTCCCTCCGGCTATGGAGGAGAGAGAGTTCTTCTAGGGAGCCGCTGCGGAGGCCAGAGGACTCTCCACCGTCGCACTGGGCTCCTCGCCCCGTCCCTGGCCTCCAGCCTCTCCGGTCGTGCTAAAAGTAGCGCTGATCCAATGGAGGGCTGTCCAGGGGTCAGAGCTATTTTGACTCTGTCCTCAGGAATCATCTGGTCTGAAGCGTGGACAAGCTGGACCACTCCCACGAGCACTCGATGTGGTGCCAGGAATGTTCTGGCGACACACCTGTCCCCAAGGCCGTGCCAAACACTGCCACTCAGCCCCACCCGGCCTCCACCGCGTGCCTCCTGAGACTCGCGTCCAGGAAGGATGGGGGTGGGACTTGCACTGCCGGAGGAGAAGGGCTTTGTGTCCCTTCTCATAAGAGAACAGCCAGCCAGCTTGGGGGACCCCACCTCTCATTCCTCCCCATTAATTGAACCTGTGGGTTTATGACATGCACCAGAATGGAGGCCTGCACCGGAAGACTCCTTGGAGAGAGCAAGCTTTATCTGTGAGAGGCGGAAGGATTTCCTTCTCTGGAGGTCTTAACAGTGGAAGAGATTTGCATCTAACCAGCTCCACTATAAGTCCCAACACGAAGCCCCTCCCTGGAAGGCCGGTGCCCTCCATTACTAGGATGGCTTGGTCGTTCAGAGTCCAGCTGAAGCCCACTTCCCTGGAGAAGGCACTCCTGATTCTCTTACCACCCAGTGCATACCGACGCACTCATGTTTTTTGGTTGCTCTGGGTCTTTGTTGTTGCACATGGACGTTATCTAGTTGCAGTAAGTGAGGGCTACTCCTCCTGTGGTGCTCAGGCCTCTCGTTGCTGTGGCTTCTCTTGTTGCAGCCCATGGGCTCTAGAGCACAGGCTCAGTAGCTGTGGCACCCGGGCTTAGTTGTTCTGCGGCATGTGGGATCTTCCGGGACGAGGGATTGAACCCATGTCCCCTGCACTGACGGCAGATTCTTATCCACTGCACCATGAGGGAAGTCGCCTTCACACTACTATTTCATAGAGGGTTTCTCCTTTGGGTGTAGCCTTTCCCTCTAAGGGGTGAGCTCTGTGGACAGGCATCTTTCACTTGCAGATGCTTCTCCCGTAGCAGCTTCCCTGGATTCGTGGTTGAGGCACGGGCACAGTTGGCAAGGCTCAGGGAACACATCTGCCAGTTCCTTCTTGTGCTGGTTCACTTGTCCATTTCATACAGAAGCATTGAATATCCACTCTGCCTGCTTCTGGTCTGGACATTGAAGATGCAGCGTCTGATAAGGCGGGGTCCCTGGCTGAGCAACTCCCAGGTTAGGGGAGAGATCTATCACCATACAGTGGGCCGAAGGCAGCTATTCAAGTGCTGCAGTGACTGACTCTGCCCAGGGGAGCTGGGAAAGACCTCACAAAGGGCTTGACCTGGGATAAGTCTTTGCAGAAGCCCAGAAATGCAGTGGTAAGGTGGGAGAAAGAGTATTCCAGCATAGGGAACAGCATGTGCGAAGGTGGGAAAGTAGGAAGGACCTCGTGGGACCCGGGAAGCCCCAAAAGTTGCCCTGTTTGGGCTGTGTTCTCAGACCAACTGCGATGAATGACAAAGAGGCTACTTGGTTTCTAATCCACGCCAAGGAGACTGGAACTCCACAGGGCAAGGAAGGAGAGCTCCACTATAAGTCCCAACACGAAGCCCCTCCCTGGAAGGCCGGTCCCCATTACTAGGATGGCTTGGTCGTCAGAGTCCAGCTGAAGCCCACTTCCCTGGAGAAGGCACTCCTGATTCTCTTACCACCCAGTGCATACCGACGCACTCATGTTTTTTGGTTGCTCTGGGTCTTTGTTGTTGCACATGGACGTTATCTAGTTGCAGTAAGTGAGGGCTACTCCTCCTGTGGTGCTCAGGCCTCTCGTTGCTGTGGTTTCTCTTGTTGCAGCCCATGGGCTCTAGAGCACAGGCTCAGTAGCTGTGGCACCCGGGCTTAGTTGTTCTGCGGCATGTGGGATCTTCCGGGACGAGGGATTGAACCCATGTCCCCTGCACTGACGGCAGATTCTTATCCACTGCACCATGAGGGAAGTCGCCTTCACACTACTATTTCATAGAGGGTTTCTCCTTTGGGTGTAGCCTTTCCCTCTAAGGGGTGAGCTCTGTGGACAGGCATCTTTCACTTGCAGATGCTTCTCCCGTAGCAGCTTCCCTGGATTCGTGGTTGAGGCACGGGCACAGTTGGCAAGGCTCAGGGAACACATCTGCCAGTTCCTTCTTGTGCTGGTTCACTTGTCCATTTCATACAGAAGCATTGAATATCCACTCTGCCTGCTTCTGGTCTGGACATTGAAGATGCAGCGTCTGATAAGGCGGGGTCCCTGGCTGAGCAACTCCCAGGTTAGGGGAGAGATCTATCACCATACAGTGGGCCGAAGGCAGCTATTCAAGTGCTGCAGTGACTGACTCTGCCCAGGGGAGCTGGGAAAGACCTCACAAAGGGCTTGACCTGGGATAAGTCTTTGCAGAAGCCCAGAAATGCAGTGGTAAGGTGGGAGAAAGAGTATTCCAGCATAGGGAACAGCATGTGCGAAGGTGGGAAAGTAGGAAGGACCTCGTGGGACCCGGGAAGCCCCAAAAGTTGCCCTGTTTGGGCTGTGTTCTCAGACCAACTGCGATGAATGACAAAGAGGCTACTTGGTTTCTAATCCACGCCAAGGAGACTGGAACTCCACAGGGCAAGGAAGGAGAGCTCAGCCACCACCACCCTGTGCCCAGAGGGGGTCAGAATGCACGGAGCCTCTCCTCCTCTGCCCCTGGGAGCTACCGTCTTGTCCCCACCCCTCTGTGTTCCTTCCCGGTTAGATGGAATTGGCTCCTGTGACATCGCTGTGATTTCTTTCTTGTTAGAATCTTAATATTATGTGGCTCACAAACCCCCGCTGCCCTGGCTTGGCAGGAAGGGTCAGAGACGAATTAAAACAACACACGCTCCTGATTGCTTTAGCCAAGGGACGCTGGGGCCACCGAAGAGATTGCTTTCCTCTTTCGCTGATAACGAGAGGTCCCCTGAGGCTGCTGATCTCAAGCTCGTCCCTCAGGCAGCTTCAAGCACCTTGCCCGCATCATCCAGTAACAGTAGGAAGAGCCATCTCTTGTTGAGCAGTTTCAAGCATAGTTTCATTTAATCACTAGATGCCTATGATGTTGGGCTAAGTCATCTGGGGATCTCACAGCCCTTCACAATACAGCAAAACTCAGCGTCTGGTCTTCGGGATTTTGGGAGGCCCAAACGCCATTCACTCGTCCCACCTCAACAAAGGGGTGTGTGCAGGCTGCAGACAGCTGGGCCTTCTGCCTTAAGAGTCCCCAAGCCTCCTCTAGCGGCCAGGGGACGGCTCTGACCCATTCAGACACTCATGACATCTATCGCCAGCCTGCCAGGTACCAGCCATTGGGCCGAAGCCTGAGAAAGACACAAAGACACACAGACTTGGTCATCACCGGCTTCCCCCCCAGCCCTCTGCCACCCCAAGCTTTCCCAGTCTTTAATGTGACCTGCTCGGCCTTCCCAATGCTCCAGCCAACCCCCCAGGTCTCCTCCCTAGCCTCTCTGGTGCTCATCATCCAAAGCCCAGCATCTACTCCCTTGTGTCCGCTTTCTATCACCAGGTGTCGTTGTATGTCATTGACGTCATTTGTACGTCATGCACACGTGGAGGGCGCTGGGGATACATTAATAAGACAAATTGATAAGCACTGGCTTTTGCCGCACGAAGCACAATTCAAGAGACAGACTAGCCTGGAATCAGGGCAGGGACGGGAGGCCCTGCCTCATGTGCTCCCTTACCCCCCAAAACCCCGACTGCGCCTCACAAGTGGCAGCATGCGGTGTGGGCGGGAGTCCCCCGCAGAGTCAGGGGATCTGAGCTCCATGCTGGTGCCACAGCCTGGGGGGACAATGGAGAGCCTTCTTCAGTTTCCTCATCTGTCAAGTGGGGAGAACAACACCCATCCTGCCACTTCCCAAGTTTTAGTGATGTGCTTTCTTAAGTGAAATGAGTACACGAAAGCATTTCAAGGGCCTACCGTAGTAGCCCAGTTGGAGTTATCACCGTGTTTATCTTCTGTCTCCTAGGATGCCTGTGGGAGTCTGCACACAGAGTAGATATTCAATAAATGTCAGTTAGTATAAATTAAATGCACTCGTTCACCCCGATTACCACCTTCTGAAAGTCCTGCGGGCTTTCGCGGCCATGGTGCATCCTAATACTGGGAGTGCCTGACCCGCCCGCTGTGGTCTCGGGGACCCGGCGAGGAGGCCACAGTGCGGTGACAGCGGCCAGCACTGAACCACGCCGGCCCTCCGCGGCGGGCAGGGCGGAGGCAGCGTGGCCCTCTTGAGGCCCAGAGCAGCCTCCGGCCAAGCCCGCAGGCCAGTCCTTCCTGGGGAGCCACCGTTCCACTCTCCGCCGTTCGGGCTTCCACACCCCTGGGGCTGCCTGGCCCGGGACACTGCCTGCGCCGCCGGCACAGCCTCGAGCGGACCCGGCCACCGCGCGCCCACCCTCACTCGCGCGTCGCCTCTCCTTTCAGCACCCCTACCCCACGGAGGACGAGAAGAGGCAGATCGCGGCCCAGACCAACCTCACCCTCCTCCAAGTACCGACCCCAGTCTTTAATGTGACCTGCTCGGCCTTCCCAATGCTCCAGCCAACCCCCCAGGTCTCCTCCCTAGCCTCTCTGGTGCTCATCATCCAAAGCCCAGCATCTACTCCCTTGTGTCCGCTTTCTATCACCAGGTGTCGTTGTATGTCATTGACGTCATTTGTACGTCATGCACACGTGGAGGGCGCTGGGGATACATTAATAAGACAAATTGATAAGCACTGGCTTTTGCCGCACGAAGCACAATTCAAGAGACAGACTAGCCTGGAATCAGGGCAGGGACGGGAGGCCCTGCCTCATGTGCTCCCTTACCCCCCAAAACCCCGACTGCGCCTCACAAGTGGCAGCATGCGGTGTGGGCGGGAGTCCCCCGCAGAGTCAGGGGATCTGAGCTCCATGCTGGTGCCACAGCCTGGGGGGACAATGGAGAGCCTTCTTCAGTTTCCTCATCTGTCAAGTGGGGAGAACAACACCCATCCTGCCACTTCCCAAGTTTTAGTGATGTGCTTTCTTAAGTGAAATGAGTACACGAAAGCATTTCAAGGGCCTACCGTAGTAGCCCAGTTGGAGTTATCACCGTGTTTATCTTCTGTCTCCTAGGATGCCTGTGGGAGTCTGCACACAGAGTAGATATTCAATAAATGTCAGTTAGTATAAATTAAATGCACTCGTTCACCCCGATTACCACCTTCTGAAAGTCCTGCGGGCTTTCGCGGCCATGGTGCATCCTAATACTGGGAGTGCCTGACCCGCCCGCTGTGGTCTCGGGGACCCGGCGAGGAGGCCACAGTGCGGTGACAGCGGCCAGCACTGAACCACGCCGGCCCTCCGCGGCGGGCAGGGCGGAGGCAGCGTGGCCCTCTTGAGGCCCAGAGCAGCCTCCGGCCAAGCCCGCAGGCCAGTCCTTCCTGGGGAGCCACCGTTCCACTCTCCGCCGTTCGGGCTTCCACACCCCTGGGGCTGCCTGGCCCGGGACACTGCCTGCGCCGCCGGCACAGCCTCGAGCGGACCCGGCCACCGCGCGCCCACCCTCACTCGCGCGTCGCCTCTCCTTTCAGCACCCCTACCCCACGGAGGACGAGAAGAGGCAGATCGCGGCCCAGACCAACCTCACCCTCCTCCAAGTGAATAACTGGTGAGTCAGCGTCACCCGCCCAGAGCCTCTCAGACCCGGGGCGCACCTGCTGGGTGCGGTTGTTGCACAGCGGGAGGCCGAGGCTGGAGCGCCAGCCCACCCAGCGTCTCAGCCCGGGGGCCTCGCCAGCCCTCCCGCGTGGGCTGCGGGCGGAGAGCTGGAACCCACGCCCGCGGCTTCGGCGGCAGCTTCTGAGCGCCCTCTGCTGGGCAGCTGCGTCAAGAGCGTCGCTGGACGCTCGGCGAGTAGAAAGCCCAGCCCCACCTGCCCTACAGACGCGGGAGAGGCTGCGTCCCAGGGCCCGAGCCCCTGGGGTCCTCTGGTCTCCTTAGCACCCGTGTAAACAGAGCCCAAGCTCAGACATTCTGCAGAGCTGGGAGCGGGAAGGAGGCAGGAGGCAGTCCTGACTCCCGCCTCTGTAGCGAGAATCTCAGAAGGCCAGGTCTGGCGATGGGAGAAGACCCTTGGCGCCCTAGAGAGAGGTCAGAGGCTATTGCCTTAGGCCAAGGATCTCTTCCTCCTGCTCTTCAGTCCTGACGGGGCTGGAGCAGATTCCTCAGCCTTCTCTCACCCGTGCCAGCTTGCGGTCCCCAAGCTCCTGGTGAGCCCACGAGCTCCTTGGTGCCCGGGGCTCATCGCTGCTGTGCTTTTGCACCCTGGACCATACGAGGGTGAGCCGGCGGGAGTGCAGAAACAGCTTCGTGCTCCCTGCACATGTGTGCGCACACTCATACACACACGCCCACACACCTGCTCACACGTGCGCACACTTCCTCGTGCACACGGGCACATAGCTCACACCTGTGCACGCACGTCCCCCCCACCTCAGGGGCGGCTAACCCGTCTTGCATCTGACCCCCGGCGCAGGTTCATCAATGCCCGAAGACGCATCCTGCAGCCCATGCTTGACGCCAGCAACCCCGACCCTGCCCCCAAAGCCAAGAAAATCAAGTCGCAGCACCGGCCCACCCAAAGATTCTGGCCCAACTCCATCGCCGCGGGGGTGCTGCAGCAGCAGGGCGGCCCCCCAGGAACAAACCCCGACGGTAGGAACGCCCGAGGGCACGCCAGACCGCGGGGCGGGGGTGGGAGGCGCCCCCGGAGCGCCTACAGGCGCGGCGGCGCAGGGTCAAGGGCTGAGCATCTGCACACTCCAGGGACGCTCTCAGCTGTGTCACCGGAGTCCGCCCTCCCCGTCCCCGCAGGTGGATGTATGTATGCCTGGAAGAAGGGCATTTGGGGGCATATATATTTTGGGGCGGGGGCAGGTTGGGGAGGGAGGGGAGCGGGCGGGCCACTTCTATTGGTTTTTCATTTATCTATTTTCCTCCATCTTTGTTCTTTGGCCTGTGTAGGCCTCCCATCGCAGCGGCCTCTGTCGTTGCAGAGCACCTGCTCTGGGCGCATGCGCTCCAGAGTTCCAGCTCGGTGATTGGACACATGGGTCCAGCCGCTCCGCGGCACGTGGGATCTTCCCAGGCCAGGGATCGAACCGGCGCCCCTTGCACTGCAAGGCGGTGTCCCTACCCACTGGACCACCAGGGAAGCCCAGGGAGCATGTATTTTAACACGTCGAAAGCAATCTCACCAAGACGCGTGGGCTCCGCTGATGGTCATCCGAGTTGACGGCCACTCAGTCGAGCACCCGTCCTCACTCCCACACCCACCCGAAGTTTCTTAGCGCTGATCAGTGTCGGCACCGTCCCCCGAGAGCCAGGGCCGTCTATAAATACTGAGGCAGGCAGCTGGCTTGTGAACGGAGGCCAGAAACTTTGTTTTCCCAGCTTCTCCATCGCAGTCTCCATACACACTTTCCTAATTGCTGGTCGCCTGGTGCACAAGGAATAATTCAATGAGCCATGAGCCAGACATTTTATAGCTCAGCATGTGAAGCTAGCTCAGTGTGGGGAGCGGAGCGGAGTGACGCGTGTGCATGCCTACCTTCTTGTATACGGGCGTGTATATAGCCGTGTGCCGGTTCCTACTGGTGGACAATAGTCTTAGGAGATAGAGTGGAAATCAACAGGTTTTGAGCCACACCAACCAGGGAGAGAATCCCAGCTGTCTCACATCCGGCCGTGTTGCCTTGAGCTGGTGACTCAGTTGTCTAGCTCTGTTTCCTCCGCTTTGGAATGGGGAGGCCAAGCCCTACCTACAGAATTCTTCCAAAGGCAGCGGTGTCTGCCACGCTTACACAGAAGCCGCTCAGCAAGCGGTCCCCAGGAGTGCTGCTGCTTGCGATGAGGCAGGGAGGACTGACAGGTGGATGGATAGGAGACGCCACACCAGGGACCCGTCCAGCATAAGCGCTCACCGCCCCGCCCAGGGGGCCTCCTGGGCCTGACCCTGGCCTTCTCCTCTCTTGTAGGTTCCATCAGCCTGGACAACCTGCAGTCCTTGTCCTCAGACAACGCCACCATGGCCATGCAGCAGGCTATGATGGCGGCACACGATGACTCGTTGGACGGGACGGAAGAAGAGGAGGAGGAGGAGATGGAGGAAGAGGAGGAGGAGGAGCTGGAGGAGGAGGCCGACGAGCTGCAGACAACGAATGTCAGCGATCTGGGCTTGGAACACAGTGACTCCCTGGAGTAGTCGAGCAGCCCAGGTGGCCCTGGTCACCCAGCGGGAGAGGAGTGCCATCAGGAGGGCCTGGGGTGGGGGGAGAGGGAACACGCGCAGGCAGCGCCGAGGACGTTGGGCCCTCGCTTCCCAGAATCAGTAGCTGGAGGCAATGCACCGGAAACACCCGCTCCTCCCCAGCCACCAACCTTCGCCGAGACCCCTGGCCCCGCTGCCCCGACACTGCAGTGGACTCTGTGTGCCGGGAGCAGTCGGGCAGCCTGGACGGAAAGGCTGAAGTGAGATGCGGACTCACGGAATCCCTGAGGACAGACGGCACCCACGGCGCCCCCATGGAAAGACTTGAGCTGTTTACAAGCCCTGTGCTGGGAGGTGGATCGGTGCGGTTCACGAGCCTTTCCCAGGGAACGGCATTAGGAGGAAACAGAGACAAAGAGGGTCTTGGTTCCACCTCCAGAGGGTCCTCAGCTCCTTTGAGAGACATTCAGGGCAGGAGGGAACCCGAATGCATGACCCATGGCTGGAAAGGGAGGGGCTGAGGTGTTACATCTTCTGGAGCAAGGCGGGGCCTGGACTCTGTGGGGCTCCCCTCGGGCCTCCAAGGCCCATGGACTTGGGAAAGAGGGATGAGAGCCACCCTCTCTCCTGGAAACCAGTGGCAAGCAGGCAGGCTCAAATCATAGGAGGCTAAGTGGAGGTTAAGCCACCTTCCCCTGGGTTGGCTCCAGGGCCCAAGGAGGTGGCAGGACCTGGGCTAGGAGCCATATCAAGGTGACTTTCAGGACCACGGCCGTCTCCAGGTGGTCACAGAACTCAGCTCCTGTAGCCACAGACAATGATGTCCCACCCTGGGAGGGAGCTCCCCAGATATGCTGCCACCTCCAGGGGCTGTTGGAGAGGGCGGAGCCAGATTGGCAAGGCAGCTGTCCACCCCTCCTGTCCCTCACTGCTGGCCCTCTGCCCCCAGGCCGACTCCACCAGCCTTCATCCTCTCGTCTTCGCTCTATCCTTCCAAGAAGGCAGAAGAAACTTTGGAAAGAAGCATCCGGCCTCGTGGGAAGCCAGGGGTTGGAGAAGGTGCTAGTTACATCCCCCTTCCCATCAATATCCAAAGTGTGGGAGGTGCCCGCCACCCGCCTCACGGTTCCACCCACCGTCGCTTACACAGCCCCGAACGCGCGCAGGCAGCGCCGAGGACGTTGGGCCCTCGCTTCCCAGAATCAGTAGCTGGAGGCAATGCACCGGAAACACCCGCTCCTCCCCAGCCACCAACCTTCGCCGAGACCCCTGGCCCCGCTGCCCCGACACTGCAGTGGACTCTGTGTGCCGGGAGCAGTCGGGCAGCCTGGACGGAAAGGCTGAAGTGAGATGCGGACTCACGGAATCCCTGAGGACAGACGGCACCCACGGCGCCCCCATGGAAAGACTTGAGCTGTTTACAAGCCCTGTGCTGGGAGGTGGATCGGTGCGGTTCACGAGCCTTTCCCAGGGAACGGCATTAGGAGGAAACAGAGACAAAGAGGGTCTTGGTTCCACCTCCAGAGGGTCCTCAGCTCCTTTGAGAGACATTCAGGGCAGGAGGGAACCCGAATGCATGACCCATGGCTGGAAAGGGAGGGGCTGAGGTGTTACATCTTCTGGAGCAAGGCGGGGCCTGGACTCTGTGGGGCTCCCCTCGGGCCTCCAAGGCCCATGGACTTGGGAAAGAGGGATGAGAGCCACCCTCTCTCCTGGAAACCAGTGGCAAGCAGGCAGGCTCAAATCATAGGAGGCTAAGTGGAGGTTAAGCCACCTTCCCCTGGGTTGGCTCCAGGGCCCAAGGAGGTGGCAGGACCTGGGCTAGGAGCCATATCAAGGTGACTTTCAGGACCACGGCCGTCTCCAGGTGGTCACAGAACTCAGCTCCTGTAGCCACAGACAATGATGTCCCACCCTGGGAGGGAGCTCCCCAGATATGCTGCCACCTCCAGGGGCTGTTGGAGAGGGCGGAGCCAGATTGGCAAGGCAGCTGTCCACCCCTCCTGTCCCTCACTGCTGGCCCTCTGCCCCCAGGCCGACTCCACCAGCCTTCATCCTCTCGTCTTCGCTCTATCCTTCCAAGAAGGCAGAAGAAACTTTGGAAAGAAGCATCCAGCCCCGTGGGAAGCCAGGGGTTGGAGAAGGTGCTAGTTACATCCCCCTTCCCATCAATATCCAAAGTGTGGGAGGTGCCCGCCACCCGCCTCACGGTTCCACCCACCGTCGCTTACACAGCCCCGGAGGACCCGGGGCTCCCCCAGGAGGAGGAGGAGGTGTCCCACTGCCTGCCCTGACACCCCCACCCACCCCAACGCCCAGGCCGCAGGAAGTGGCCCCAGGTCTCCTGTTCCCTCCCACCCCGGCGGCTGTGAACCACGGGACTGACCACACATGTGTTTTCCACTGAGTTTATTTAATGGACTTGCAGCTTCACTTGTCAGTTGTGTGTTGGCCGTCTCTGTCAGCGGCAGGGTGCGAGCGGCTGCCAGGCTCGGCTTGAGGGCCCCCCTGTGGGGCCCCGTAAGGTGGAGCAAAAGGGTTGTGGCTTTCCTGAGGTCTCCCCGAAATGAATGTATTTCTTCCCCCAAAAGAGCTGATATTTAATGTTTTACTAGGGATTTTTGAGAAACAAGTAACCTTATTTATAATCTGGGTGATCCTATCATTTTTTACTCCCTTTTGATGCCGTAAGTGGAGGAAGGTCTAGCTTTTCTGGCGTGAGACTTTTGCAACGTGCAGTGGGATAAAAGACACGTCTGTTCTGCTTCGTTTCTCTTGGTCACACACAGATGCACACACGCGCTCCTGCCTGTCACTCTGGACAGGCATCCCGCCCACACACGTGCACACACATCCTCCTCCCGCCCCTCTCCACCTGCCTAATGTTACGCAACCTCTTCTGATGTATCCACCAAACCAGTACTGAATGTGGCCGAGTTTTCAGTAAACCTTATTACCTACCATCGTTCTGGCGTGTGATCCTCTTTTTCTGTGGTTAAGGGCTAGGGGGACCCTGGACCAGAGGAAATTTGGAGCCCTCAGCATAATCCTTGTTGACCTGACTACCCATGAAAGGGACCGCGGGAGAGGGCTTTCTGGGTGTCCTCAGTTTACCAGTCTGGGGAGGGAGGCGGCCACATTTGGCACAATCACGCAGAGAGGTATCTGCCCTAAAACCGAGAAGACAGATGGAGGCTCTGCACTGCCTTCTCCTGGCGGTCTGCTGCCATAGCAGAGGAGTTCCCGCCTCGGTCCCCTCTTCCACCACGCCTAACCCTCAAAGGCCCTTGCTTATCCCACCTCCAGCCAAGCTGCCCCTCCCCAGGCCCTCCCCTGCCTAATGAGCCCTCTCCCTCGGGTGAAAGAAAGGTCCCAAGAATCAGGAAGGATAGACAATCTTAACTGCCACGTTGAATCCAGGAGCTCTGTCCAGAGTGGAGCCTGCCCTTTGAACCCCAGAGTTCAGCGCTGTTTTGCCTGGGGCAGGAAGAATGTGAGAGGCAGGTAATCGCCCCAGCTAAGTGAGATGCAACCTGTTGCTTTCAATCTAGAGGTTCCCTTACCTGGGCCCTTTGTTGAGATGCCCCGGCGTGGGTTTTGTGCCCGTTTGCAAAGGCTGCCGAGTTTATACTCAGCTGTGGACACTTTCTGGCCAGGCTGAAGATGGGGAAGGGAGGGATTCCAGAGGTGAAAGTGTAGGTAGCATTCCCCTGGGTCCCCACCCTCCCAAAGCCCAAACCCCAGCCACATCTGGAAACTTCTGTAGAGACCCTGCCTCTGGCAGTGGAAAAAGCCTCAAAAAGCACGGGAAGATGATGCCTAGAACCTCAACCCCCAGACCTAGGAAGATGGTTTTCAAAGCAGTGATTTCAAGGAACAAATTCTCTTTTTTCCCCTTTCTTTTTATTTTTAAATTATGATAATAAAATAACACATTTGCAGGAGACTTGGAAAACACAGGACAAAGTTACATATAGTCCCACTATATATTACAATTGCTTTTGAAGTGGATAAATTAAAATTTTTAGTTGGAGTTAAGGAGCACACTCTCAAGAGATACCTGAATTAGTCTAGGATGAACGGCATATTACATTTGGTTAAAGGGGCTTTATAATGTGCATTAGTATATGAAAGTCTGCAAAGTCCTGAACATTCATTGGAAGGACTGATGCTAAAGCTGAAGCTCCAGTACTCTGGCCACCTGATGCCAAGAGCTGACTCACTGGAAAAGAGCCTGATGCAGAGAAAGACTGAAGGCAGGAAGAGACGGGGACAGAAGAGGATGAGACGGTTAGATGACATCACTGACTCAATGGACGTGAGTTTGCGAAAGCCCTGGGAGGAGCATCCTGCAGTCTGTCCACCCAAGGGCTGCCCTCCCACAGCCTAACCCTCAAAGGCCCTTGCTTATCCCACCTCCAGCCAAGCTGCCTCCCAGGCCCTCCTGCCTAATGAGCCCTCTCCCTCGGGTGAAAGAAAGGTCCCAAGAATCAGGAAGGATAGACAATCTTAACTGCCACGTTGAATCCAGGAGCTCTGTCCAGAGTGGAGCCTGCCCTTTGAACCCCAGAGTTCAGCGCTGTTTTGCCTGGGGCAGGAAGAATGTGAGAGGCAGGTAATCGCCCCAGCTAAGTGAGATGCAACCTGTTGCTTTCAATCTAGAGGTTCCCTTACCTGGGCCCTTTGTTGAGATGCCCCGGCGTGGGTTTGGTGCCCGTTTGCAAAGGCTGCCGAGTTTATACTCAGCTGTGGACACTTTCTGGCCAGGCTGAAGATGGGGAAGGGAGGGATTCCAGAGGTGAAAGTGTAGGTAGCATTCCCCTGGGTCCCCACCCTCCCAAAGCCCAAACCCCAGCCACATCTGGAAACTTCTGTAGAGACCCTGCCTCTGGCAGTGGAAAAAGCCTCAAAAAGCACGGGAAGATGATGCCTAGAACCTCAACCCCCAGACCTAGGAAGATGGTTTTCAAAGCAGTGATTTCCAAGGAACAAATTCTCTTTTTCCTCTTTCTTTTTTATTTTTTAAATTATGATAATAAAATAACACATTTGCAGGAGACTTGGAAAACACAGGACAAAGTTACATATAGTCCCACTATATATTACAATTGCTTTTGAAGTGGATAAATTAAAATTTTTAGTTGGAGTTAAGGAGCACACTCTCAAGAGATACCTGAATTAGTCTAGGATGAACGGCATATTACATTTGGTTAAAGGGGCTTTATAATGTGCATTAGTATATGAAAGTCTGCAAAGTCCTGAACATTCATTGGAAGGACTGATGCTAAAGCTGAAGCTCCAGTACTCTGGCCACCTGATGCCAAGAGCTGACTCACTGGAAAAGAGCCTGATGCAGAGAAAGACTGAAGGCAGGAAGAGACGGGGACAGAAGAGGATGAGACGGTTAGATGACATCACTGACTCAATGGATGTGAGTTTGCGAAAGCCCTGGGAGATGGTGAAGGACAGGGAAGCCTGACATCCTGCAGTCTGTGGGGCTGCAAAAAGTCAGATGTGACTGAGCAACTGAACTGACTGAATGAAAAGTCCTGCGGAAAAGAAACCTGTTTAACGTGTTCCCCCAGATGTATTTATCTTTTGTTTCTCAAGTAATAGCTATTCAATCATACTATTACTGCATGAAACACATTTTAGGAAACACACCTCTGATCCTGACCCCAGGCTCTCCCACCCCCTCCTGAGTTTTCCCTCTCAAGTTCTTGCCACCTTTTTCTCTCTCTTTTTTTTTCTTTTTTTGCCTCTAAGCCGTCATTTGTTTTTCATCCATCTTTGTTCTTCGGCCTGTATGGGCCTCCCATCACAGTGGCCTCTCTCATTGCAGAATCATGGCTCTGGGCGCATGCGCCCCAGAGCGCTGGCTCCTAATTGGACTCAGCTGCCCAGCCGCTCCTAGGCATGTGGGATCTTCCCACACCAGGGATCAAACCCGTGCCTCTTGCACTGCAAGGCGGACGCTTTACCCACTGGACCACCAGGGAAGCCCTCTTGCCACCTTTTAAGCAGTGCTGGTAGCTAAAAAGTGGTTTCTTAAGCCATTTGAGATGTGAGTGGTTGTGCTGTTGAGGAGGCAGCCACCTCCCACCGCGTGCCTCCATCCTATCCAACCCACAGAGATTCCCGCAATCCATGTGGAATAAAGAGAGATGGGACAATGTGGGGTGTGGGGGGGTGGTTTCCTTTATCCCCCAAATGGAGCTGTGGTATCAGTGCCCTGGGAAGCCTTCAGACTGACTTCTGGCCCCAACCCCAAGCCCATCAGGGATGACCTGATTAGGGATTCCAGCTCAGGGAAGTTCATGACCCGAGCTCAACTTCCTGGACCGGGGGGACCTCTCTATTGCCCTACACGTGACCAGATGAGGTCAGCGCCTGTCACAGCGCAGCTGGCGAGGGCTCATTCACTCAGGGATTAATTGCACAGCAGCTCTGTCCCAGGCAGCTTTAGACCCTGAGGATACAGCTGTGATCAACGAAGACACAGTTCTTGCCTTCAAGGACTTCATGTCTTCGGGAAAGATTAAGGCTGAAAGAGAGCTCCTAATAGCCTCATAATTGTTGAGCTATGACCAACTGGATTGTCTACAATCATCTCCAACTCAGTCAGTCAGAGCTGCAATCAGGAGGTCTACAGCTCAGGTCAAATGCAGCTCACAGTCAGGTTTTGTTTGAACCACACGTTGTTTTCAAAAACTGGGAGCCAACGTGATTCCTAAAAGAAAAAAATTGCGGATTCCTGGTTTCTCTAGAAAAATTGAGTAATCGGGCAACTTAGAACCTGTATTCCCACCTGAGCGTAGCTAAGGTCAGTGAAGTCACTGCAGCCCCTGCCAGCGTGGCCTCCAGGCTGTCCTGACGTTGGCCACGCACCTGTTCTCCCAACACAGAGGCTGGGGCCAGCTCCCATCTATTACAGGGCTGCCATTCTTTGGTTGGCTCACTGCTGATTATGTTTTCTCCTCCCTTTCTTCCTTTTCCTCTTTTGCCTTTCCCTCCAATATTTGAGTGGCTGTTTTTAAAAAGATAAATCGGGACTTCTCTAGTGGTCCAGTGGTTAAAACTCTGAGCTTCCAATACAGGGGGCGAAGGTTCCATCCCTGGTCAAAGACTAACATCTCACATGCCATGTGGCCAAAATAATAATCATAATAATTTTTAATTAAAAAAATAAATAAAAGGGAAAACGTATCTCTATACTCATTGCTTCATCAAGAGTGAGAAAACAAGATAGTTCAAGAGGGCTCTACATTTTTTAAAAAAATGGGGCGAATATATTTGTTTGTCTGGAGAAGGGAATGGCAACCCACTCCAATATTCTTGCCTGGAGAATCCCTCGGACAGAGGAGCCTGGTGGCCTAGAGTCCATGAGGTCACAAGAGACAGACACTTAGCACACATGAACATTTGCTGATGGAAGAGAAGACTCTCCTACCTTTAACTGCAAAGGTATGTAACCAGATGCCTTCACTCCCGTGTCACCAGCACGCCTGGCCTCCAGAGATTATGAGCCTTGAGGCATCCACCAGGGTTGCTTGTCATGTCTGCACATAAGGTCCCACGACCAGACTGTTCCCAGATTCCAGTCAAGATGCTTAAGACCTTAAGAAGCACCGCTCTCAGAAAATAGTTCGCAGTTACCTTTTAGGAGATCTTTGTTTTACAGCTGCTTGCACTAACTTCCTCTGGCTAAACACACTGCAACCAACCCCCTGAGCCTGTTCATCATTCAGTGAGTGTCCAGATGCCTACTGTGTGCCCACCTGGCATCGAATGGGGAACAGAGGATAATTCAACTTCACATAGCATCCCAGGTCAAGGGTCACAGGGGGCTGGCAGAAAGAATGCTGATAGCCTCACACTCCACACCGTTTTATGTGCTCATGTGCTCTGTCAGTCAGTTGCATCCGACGGTTTGCAACCCCTTGAACTGTAGCCGGCCAGGCTCCTCTGTTCATGGGACTTTCTAGGCAAGAATATTGGAGTGGGTTGTCATTCCCTTCTCCAGAGGATTTTCCCAACCCATGGATCGAAACTGCATCTTTCGCGTCTCCTGCATGGGCAGGCAGATCCTTTACCACTGCACCACCTGGGAAGCCTCGCGTGTTTCTACGGTGGTGTCTTATTTCCGTCCCTCAGACCAGGGAGATTTGGGGGGCGGGGAGGGGCGGCACTGTGAAGCTTAGGAATCTTAGTCTCCTGACCAGGGGTCAGAACCCCAGTGCCCCTACAGTGGAAGCGTAAAGTCTTAACACTGGACAGCCAGGGAAGGCCCAGGCTGGGTTTATCCTACCACCGTCAAGGGTACCTGACACTTCTCTATTTCTCAGCCTCTCTTTGGGCCTATCTCATTTAGCCCCTTTGCAAATTAAATGCATCTCATTAAACTAAACCCATTTAGGACAATGCCCTTCAGGTGTGTGCATCTTCGTACATCTTTCATTTTAAGACAAGTGTTTGATTTATTTTTCATCTCATTACACTCCTTAAAATTATGTGCATCTCATTACACTCAGCGCACCAAGACGCCTTATTTCAGGTGTAGACATTACACCCAGCATTACCAGGCAAGAATTTTTTTTTTTCATTTCATTACAAGCCTGACAATTTATGTACATCTCATTACAATCAGCCGTTTAAGACAATTCCCTTCAGTTGTATGTATCTCATGATACCTATTCATTTTCAGAATTTTTTTTTTCATCTTATTACACCCGAGCATTATCCAGAGAACTCACCTCAGGTGTGGTGTTCTCTCACCTACCTGTTCTCTCGTGGATTTCTGGGTGGTTGTTCCCCCAGCAGTTCTGCAACGCCTTTATGATATCAGACTCACGGAGGCCAGCTCTGCCCACCTGCGGGCCTCCCAGGGCCCCTCTGAAGCGAGAGGAAGCACGCTGGCTTCCCCTGGATTTGGCGGAGACTCTGGCAAACACCTTCCCTCACACCCAGGGGCCATCTAAATGTACTTCCTCAGGCTTCCCTGGTGGTCCCGTGGGTAAGGACACCGCCTTGCAGTGCAAGGGGCGCCGGTTCGATCCCTGGCCTGGGAAGGTCCCACGTGCCGCGGAGCGGCTGGACCGATGTGTCCGGAGCTCTGGAGCGCATGCGTCCAGAGCCAGTGCTCTGTGACAACAGAGGCCACCGCGATGGGAGGCCCCCACGGGCCAAAGAACAAAGACGGATGGAAATAGACAAATGGAAGACCAATAGAAGTGGCCCGCCCACCCCTGTCCCTCCCCAACCCGCCCCCCACAACAAAAAAAGAGAGAGAAATAAATAAATAAATAAATGCACTTCCTAGCTGGGACAGGGAGCAGGGGAGAAGGGATGGTCACTAAGTCCCCCTTTGGTGGATCTTCCACTGTGGGGCTCCAGCGTCTCCTAGGGACTCCCCTCCTCTCTCCTGAGCCCCGGCCCTACTGGGATAGCTGAGACCACATCGCCGCCCAGACCCCCGGCAGCTAGACTGCCCCCTACTTCCAGCTGCCCTTCTGACTGAGTGGTGTTAACTATCCGTGTGGGGTCAGCGTTTTAGAGGCGGATGAAATAACCCAGCTCTCTTGTGAGGAAATCCCCCAGCACCTCCAGGCCTAAGGGCGTCTTCATCTCTGCTCCCCCCAGCCCCACCCGTGGAGTACTCTGCTGAGGGAAACTTAGAGTGGCTGAGCAGGATTTTGAACAGCACCGTAGAGATCCCGAGTCTTGGCCTCAGCCAAACCTGACTTCAGCAGGAGCTCTGTGGCCCTCACTCTGAGCTAAAAGAGCTTTGCTGCTCTCAGTACCGCCCCCTCCAGGGGTCTTTGCACATGACAAGGATCCAAGCCTTGAGTGAAAAAATCATTTCTCAGTCCCAGAAAGGGGGCCAAGGGCCAGGAAGCCAAACGGCCCACCGCTGTGGGACCCCATTCACAGTGCGTTGTAAATTGCCATCCGCCTTTGCCCTCCATGTCCAGCATGGGAAGCCAGCGCTTCCTTGTGATCCCGCCAACCTCTGGCGGTGGGCGGAAGAAGTGGTGGTCTTCGAGGCTCACCTCCTATGTGAGAGATTGCAAAGCCTTTCCCCAACCTCTAGGATGAATCCTAAGTTCCCACCTGTGCAGCCTAATCACGAAGCACGTGAGGCTTCTGGGAGTGTGTTCCGGACAGTCTGTGCACTTTGTCTTCTGTCATCCCACCTGTCTCCTTGCCGGTGAAAGCAATCTTTTCTCTAAGTGCGAAAATAAATGAGACTTTTCACCATCCCTCCTCCATTGCTCTGCTTGAGCGAAACTGCTGAGAAATCAGAATGTGATCCAGCTCTTTGCTTGCTTCCTTATGCAGGAGGGCCCAGAGGCCACGGGTTCTAGAATAGATGGGCCTCACTAAACTGGGTTTAGGGAGCATAAAGGGCAGGGTGAGACTGATTTTACGGGAATAGGCCACATCCTGCCTTGTTTTGGTTTTGTTTTCAAGTCTTTCCTGACTACTGGATTGCAAAAATGATGAGGCTCAAGAGACTGTAGGGTTCAGTTCTTTCTTTTGCATTCCTTGAAGTTTTCCAGCAAAAATAAAAGTCACAATTTTTCGAGAACTTTGCCTATATGCTAGATGTGGTCAATGATTCAAAACAACCCAGAAAGAATTACTAGTAATATTGTTAATATTAATAGTCCCGTTTTTAAAATAAGGAGATCCGTGCATGCTAAGTCACTTCAGTCACGTTCAACTCTTTGAGACTCAACAGATGGGAGCCTGCCAGGCTCCTCTGTTCATGGGATTCTCCAGGTAAGAATGCTGGAGCAGGGGCTTCCCTGGTAGCTCAGTGGTAAAAAGCTGGCCTACCAATGCAGGAGACATGGATTCGATCCCTGACCCGGGAAGATCCCACATGCTGCGGAGCAACTAAGCCCGTGAGCCACAGCTATTGAAGCTCTGCTCTAGAGCCTCCGAGCAGCAAACACTGGAGCCCGTGTGCCCTGGAGCCCGAGCTCCACAAGAGAAGTCACTGCAACAAGAAGCCTACTCACTTCAACTAGAGAGGAGCCCCACTCCCTGCAACTAGAGAAGAGCCTGCAGCAGCATGAAAACCCAGAAGAGCCAAAATAATAATAGTAATAAACTTTGAGGGGAAAAAAGAATACTGGAGCGGGTTGCCAGGCCCTCCTCCAAGGGATCTTCCCCATCCAGGGAGCGAACTCGCCTCTCTTACACCTCCTGCCTTGGCAGGCAGGTTCTTTACCACTAGTGCCACCTGGGAAGACCCAAAATAAGGAGACAGAGAAATTACATTTCTCAAAAATTATTCAGGAACTATATAGTAGAGCTGGAAGTTGAACCCATGCCTCCACCTCAAGCTCCTTCTATGAGGTGATTCGCCTCCTGAGCAGGGCTGAGCTTCGGGGTCAAGGGGAGAGACTCCTCTGCATCTGCCTTTGCTTTCCTCCTCTGAGGTTTCCAGGTAAAACAGCCTTCAAAGACGTGGGGTCCGGGATTCCCCTGGTGGTCCTTCCAGTGCCGGCGACACTGGTCCAGTCCCTGGCTGGGGATACCTGCTGCCCGGCACGGTGAGAGATCCAAACCTTAGCTGCTCCTCCCGCAGCAGGTCATCTGCCCAGTAGTCCACTGGTTTCCACTGGAACCATTTACACTTGGGCTGAGGGGTGCAGGACATAAGCCCTTGAGAAGCGTCTCTGCATGCGTCTCTCGTAGCGACAGATGCAGGAGGTCAGCAGTCTGGCGGTGACGGCAGCAGACAACCCTCCCTCACTTCCGCCTGTGTCGGTGAAGCCTGCCACCCTGTGCAGGCGGCAAGGCCAGGCTCCTGGGTGCTTTAGGGTGGACTACTGAAGGCTTCCCTGGTGGCTCTGCAGTGAAGAATCTGCCTGCTAATGCAGTATTGGGTCTGGAAAATCCCCCGGAGGAGGAAATGGCAGCTGACTCCAGTATTCTTGCCTGGACAATTGCACAGCGAGAGGAGCCTGACAGGCCACAGCGCATGGAGTCACAGAGAGTTGGACACGACTGGGGGACCGTACATGAACACGCATGAAAGTAAAACCAGGCTGAAAGATGGAAGAAGGACAAAGAAGAAGGAGCTCATCTCTGAGAGAGAGAACGGAGAATGGGGCCCGGGTGAAGGGAGAGAGGTTGCAGAGAGCAGAGGGCAGGCCCAGGGGCGGGGGATCCCCCAGCACGGTCAGATCGGGAATGCTGTTTTGGGAAAAACAGAACGCTTCTGCTGAAGGAGGAGGAGAGGAGAGAGAAGTGGAAATACACCTGGCCTTTCCCAGGCTCCCTTCTCTGGCTCTGTGATTCATTCTCCTGTTCTCTGCCAGGTGGAGAGTGAGAGAGAAAACGGAGAGTGGGACACAGGACAGAGAAAGAAGAGAGGGAGGGAAGGAGAGAGAGAGGAACTAGATGTGCGTGTGTCTCTGGGGTTTTCAGACAAAGCTATTATCAAAATGCCAACCAGCTCCTGCCTGGCCAATTTGCATATTCCATGCTGTGCTCTTTGAAGCAGGATGAATATGCATGAAGGCTTGGGTGGGGGTGTGGAGTTTCAGGGCTGTGGGCTAAGGTGGCTCATTGTTCTTTTAAAGGAAAGGCATTAATATGAAGTCAGGCGCTTTCCTGGTCAGCAGAGTGGCCTCTGCGTCGCTTCTCTCCTGAAGAGAGGAAGACAGCAAAACTCAGACTCAGACAGAAATCCGAAGGACTGTCCTCACATCCCCCTAAGAAAATAAATAATCAGGCCCCATTGAGTCTTTTCTTCAAGAGCAGCATCTAATTACTCTCCCCTTCACGCATACTAATCGTGGAGGCTGGCCCTGGCGAGAGTCACCCTTCCTGGCTCCCTTGGAGATGAGGCCCCCTCCCCATTCAGGCTTCTGTTGAAGGGGAGCTGGACCCCTGGTGTCCCCTGCTGCTGGCCTTTGGTGAGACCGGAAGTGCTCGTCATGATGGGGCCACAGGCGGAGTCCCTGGGACACAGTGGTGCTCAAAGCCCACGGGACGGACTCATCACGTCCATCAGGACTCGGCTCACCATTCAGCCTGGAACACCCAGGGGGGCACACCTTCTTGGATTTTTCCCACCGCTTCCTTTACCTCTAGGAGAAGACCGTTCTAGTCCTGGTAACACTGTGCACATGCAAAAGACTTATTTCATTTTAAAGATCCAGTTTATCCCATCAAACGTATTGTTCCAACACCCTTCCCTTAGGGTTGTCTTTCTGAGATAGCCCATCTGTCTCCATGCTGAAGCAGAGATATGAGGAAAGGGAATGTGGGGCCATTCCATGTGGACAATAGCTTGTCCCCACAGGATCATCTGTTTCCGCTCTACACAACCGAAGGCCAGCGTCAGGCCCTGTGGGGACATTTCCTCTTCAAGACTGGATCAGATTAGGCTTGAAAACCCTCAGGGAGGCCTTTAGCTGATGGGGACGAGCCTCAGGAGAGGAGCCTGCTGGCCAGCAGGTCTTAGCTCCATAGTGCCCTTGCTGAGTGTGGGCACTCAAGGTGAACTTGAGTTTTGCCATCAAAACTGACAGGCGTCTGAAGTATCCATCTGCCCTGGGACTCTTCCTGGTCGCTGAACGAGGAGAGGAGAGGGAGGGAAGATGGTGCAGTCACAGGTTACCCACACCATCCATGTTTCCGGGTTCAGTTTTCAAGAGTCAGGGCTCCAGCAGCTCTGAGGTGTCTCCAAACTTCACAAAACTCAACTGCCTAGAGATGTCATTAAAGCGCCGCCCAGGGACCTGCCTGGCAGTCCAGGGGTTAAGACAGCAAAACTCAGACTCAGACAGAATCAGACTGTCCTCACATCCCCTAAGAAAATAAATAATCAGGCCCCATTGAGTCTTTTCTTCAAGAGCAGCATCTAATTAATCTCCCCTTCACGCATACTAATCGTGGAGGCTGGCCCTGGCGAGAGTCACCCTTCCTGGCTCCCTTGGAGATGAGGCCCCCTCCCCATTCAGGCTTCTGTTGAAGGGGAGCTGGACCCCTGGTGTCCCCTGCTCCTGGCCTTTGGTGAGACTGGAAGTGCTCGTCATGATGGGGCCACAGGCGGAGTCCCTGGGACACAGTGGTGCTCAAAGCCCACGGGACGGACTCATCACGTCCGTCAGGACTCGGCTCACCATTCAGCCTGGAACACCCAGGGGGGCACAGCTTCTTGGATTTTTCCCACCGCTTCCTTTACCTCTAGGAGAAGACCGTTCTAGTCCTGGTAACACTGTGCACATGCAAAAGATTTATTTCATTTTAAAGATCCAGTTTATCCCATCAAACGTATTGTTCCAACACCCTTCCCTTAGGGTTGTCTTTCTGAGATAGCCCATCTGTCTCCATGCTGAAGCAGAGATATGAGGAAAGGGAATGTGGGGCCATTCCATGTGGACAATAGCTTGTCCCCACAGGATCATCTGTTTCCGCTCTACACAACCGAAGGCCAGCGTCAGGCCCTGTGGGGACATTTCCTCTTCAAGACTGGATCAGATTAGGCTTGAAAACCCTCAGGGAGGCCTTTAGCTGATGGGGACGAGCCTCAGGAGAGGAGCCTGCTGGCCAGCAGGTCTTAGCTCCATAGTGCCCTTGCTGAGTGTGGGCACTCAAGGTGAACTTGAGTTTTGCCATCAAAACTGACAGGCGTCTGAAGTATCCATCTGCCCTGGGACTCTTCCTGGTCGCTGAACGAGGAGAGGAGAGGGAGGGAAGATGGTGCAGTCACAGGTTACCCACACCATCCATGTTTCCGGGTTCAGTTTTCAAGAGTCAGGGCTCCAGCAGCTCTGAGGTGTCTCCAAACTTCACAAAACTCCAACTGCCTAGAGATGTCATTAAAGCGCCGCTTCCAGGGACCTGCCTGGCGGTCCAGGGGTTAAGACAGCACTTCCGCAGCAAGGGGGAAGGATTCGGTCCCTGGTCGACGAAGATAAGGATCTGAGCTCTTTTCACTCTTCTAGTACTTTCCTAGACGTTGCCTCTGCTGCTGGACTGGGCCCCACGTGTGGAGGAGCAAGGACAGAGGAAACGGTGATGCAAGACCACGAGACTCGGATTCGCTCTCTCGCTCAGCTCCCGATGCGGACACCAGGCGGGACGCAGCAGCCCCTCCTCCGAGACTCGCTTCCTCGGAGATGCAGCTTCTTCCTGACACTTGAGATTTATTTTTAACTGCCAGCAGCTTTGATTAGCTTGTCTCTGCCGCTTCAGACACCTGCTGGCAGGATAAATTGGGGAAAAGGAGTGACTGACCCAGATCCGACAAATCCAAGGCAGGAAGGCAGGCTCTTGGGGAATTCACTGCTCCCACGGAGCTAGCAAAGTGTGAACTGGGCTAAGGACCTCACCCCGCCCGTGGCCCTCTGCCCCGTGGCCAGGGCACTAGGGAACACAGAGCTCCAGGAGGCCCTTCTGTCAAAGCTCTGGTACTTAGGTCCATGTGCTGACCCTGAGCATCTGAACAGCTACCTCATACTGTTTCCACCTTCCTGGAGTGGCCGGGATGCTGTCCACGCACAAGCCCTCTCTGCGTTGATGCCCGAACTGGAGCTGCAGGAAGTACGGTGGGTTCCCTGACCCTTAGGGAAGATGGCTACTGCTCTGCGGCATGACTCCTGGAAAAGCAGAGGCACAGGAAGTGAGGATGGGGCACCAAGGATGCCATCTACTGTCACCTGCATGGACCTGTGGCTCTCTGTGGAGCTGCCAGTGGCCCACAAGCCTCAGATTCTAAGAAGCGCTGGAGGTCGAGGTGGACAAGAGACCAAGGTGCCAATCTGACAACCACATGGAGCATCTCTGCTTCTTGGTCTCCTCGTCTGTCTATCGGGGCAATGGTGAGATGCAAAGATGATTTGTAGAGGTGATTATGTCAGTGGCAGGTGCATAGCAAGGACCTGAGACAAGTTTTTAAGGCAGAAACAAAATTGTTCCATTTGATGTGGACAGAACCTAGAGACTGTCATACAGAGTGAAGTAAGTGAGAGAGAGAGAGATTAACATATGTATGTATATATATATATAAAGAGAGAGTATAGAAAAATGCTGCAAGTGAACCGTTTTGCAAAGCAGAACTAGAGACACAGATGTAGAGGAAAAATGTATGGATACCAAGGGGAGCCCAAGGAGGCGGCGGGTGGGGGAGAAGGGGGCGATGGGTTGGGAGGTTGGGATGGACATATGTACCCTGCTCACAGTAAGGGCCTACTGTGTAGCCCAGGGGGAAGAAGTACAATCTGTTTGTAAGACATGTATTAAGTTAACCTTAAAAAGGCATTCCAACATATGTTAGGTACAAACACTGTTAGATTCCACTTATACAAAGTACTTTGAATAGTCAAATTCAGAAAGTACATTGATAAAAGCCAGGGGCAGGCGGTTAGGGAGGAGAGGGAATGAGGACTTAGTGCTTCATGGAGACAGAGTTTCAGCTTAAGAAGGTAAAGAAAGCAGGGAGATGGATGGCGATGGGGAGAGTGCCCATCCAGGTGAATGCACTTTGTGCCGCTGAACCGTAAGCTTAGATACGGTTGACATTGTAGGTTTTATATTACATGGCGGGTTTCCCCTGGTGGTCCAGTGGGTAAGGACACCGCCTTGCAGTGCAAGGGGCGCCGGTTCGATCCCTGGCCTGGGAAGATCCCACGTGCCGCGGAGCGGCTGGACCGATGTGTCCAATCACCGAGCCGGAGCTCTGGAGCGCATGCGCCCAGAGCCGGCGCTCTGTGACGACAGAGGCCACCGCGATGGGAGGCCCACAGGAGCCAAAGGAACGAAGACGGATGAACATAGAGAAATGAAAGACCAATAGAAGTGGCCTGCCCGCTCCCCTCCCTCCCCAACCCGACCCCCGCCCAAAGTAAATAAATAAATATATTACATGGCTTTTATCATGATCAAAAAATTTTTTAAAGACAGGACTGTGGGAATCTGCAGAAATAACATCATTCAAGCCGGAAGACGGAAGCCGGGACTGTTCGGGCCGTGCTGAAATGCGCCCCTTCTGGACACGAGGACAACTTCAGCAGCTGCCTGCCGCCCGCGCCAGGGAAGGCTCGCGGAGTCCAGCGCGGCGAGGAGGGGCCAGCCAGCGGCTCCCAGGGTGGGCGGGGAGGTCGGGACCTCCCTGGGAGTCAGCCCGACCCTTCCAGCAGGAGTCTCCCCCGCTTCCCTCAAGCCTCACTTTCCATCTGCTAAGTTCACAGTCTCCTCTCCAACCAGAAGTGCCTACAACACACGGAGTGGCTCCCTGTAATACGATCAAGTAATAAGATCCTAGGAGGCTATGGACAGCCTCCTTCCTGTCCAGACAACGGCAGCCCCCAACGACCCACGACCCATCACAGGGCATGGCCGGCACTGCCCCATCCCCGGACACCCCGCAGCCGCCACAGGCCAGGAGCCTCACGTGGAGGCAGCGACGCAGCCTCTCTCTGCACGCTGGTGCTAGAGGGCCAAGGGACACCACACTCCAAAGCACACAAAGAATATTAATTAAATGAAGGTTTATTTCAAAATTAGTCTTAGGGTGGAAGCTGTTTGTGAGGGCTGGAGCCAGCTACATCATGAGTGGTGACAGCGTCAGCCCCCCTCCGGCACAGGCCGGGAGGAGGCCACGGCGTCAGCCCTGCCCGTCGGTCATGCATCCAAGGGTTACTAGGACTAGAAGCCAACAGCAAAGGACCCCGCGCGTTTGCTCATTTTAACCCAGGTTAAGCTATACATGTTTAAATACACGGCGGAGGCGACGTGGTGTCATGCAGTCCCTGCGGTGGGAAGACTCTTGCTCAGGACCTCCGCAGCAAGGCTGCTCCCGAGGGTGAGGTTAGGTGGGACAGAGCACTGGAAGAGAAGAGAGAGAGGACGTCACAGCAAGCGCGGGGCTGGACCTGCCGGCCCAGGGTCACCCTAGCCTCTCACCAGCTCTGGCACTGCCTTCTCACCACAGAAGAAAGGCCATGCGACAACACAGCAAGAAGGGAGCTGCTTACAAGCTGAAAAGAGAGCCCTCTCTTAAAACCCAATTTACTGGTTCCTTGATCATGGTCTTCTACCCTCCAGAATGGTGAGAAGATACATTTCTAAGGTCTAAGGCAGGGTTTTCCTAAAAATGATTCTCTTAATGCATCGCTGCCTGCCCGCGCCAGGAAGGCTCGCGGAGTCCAGCGCGGCGAGGAGGGGCCAGCCAGCGGCTCCCAGGGTGGGCGGGGAGGTCGGGACCTCCCTGGGAGTCAGCCCGACCCTTCCAGCAGGAGTCTCCCCCGCTTCCCTCAAGCCTCACTTTCCATCTGCTAAGTTCACAGTCTCCTCTCCAACCAGAAGTGCCTACAACACACGGAGTGGCTCCCTGTAATACGATCAAGTAATAAGATCCTAGGAGGCTATGGACAGCCTCCTTCCTGTCCAGACAACGGCAGCCCCCAACGACCCACGACCCATCACAGGGCATGGCCGGCACTGCCCCATCCCCGGACACCCCGCAGCCGCCACAGGCCAGGAGCCTCACGTGGAGGCAGCGACGCAGCCTCTCTCTGCACGCTGGTGCTAGAGGGCCAAGGGACACCACACTCCAAAGCACACAAAGAATATTAATTAAATGAAGGTTTATTTCAAAATTAGTCTTAGGGTGGAAGCTGTTTGTGAGGGCTGGAGCCAGCTACATCATGAGTGGTGACAGCGTCAGCCCCCCTCCGGCACAGGCCGGGAGGAGGCCACGGCGTCAGCCCTGCCCGTCGGTCATGCATCCAAGGGTTACTAGGACTAGAAGCCAACAGCAAAGGACCCCGCGCGTTTGCTCATTTTAACCCAGGTTAAGCTATACATGTTTAAATACACGGCGGAGGCGACGTGGTGTCATGCAGTCCCTGCGGTGGGAAGACTCTTGCTCAGGACCTCCGCAGCAAGGCTGCTCCCGAGGGTGAGGTTAGGTGGGACAGAGCACTGGAAGAGAAGAGAGAGAGGACGTCACAGCAAGCGCGGGGCTGGACCTGCCGGCCCAGGGTCACCCTAGCCTCTCACCAGCTCTGGCACTGCCTTCTCACCACAGAAGAAAGGCCATGCGACAACACAGCAAGAAGGGAGCTGCTTACAAGCTGAAAAGAGAGCCCTCTCTTAAAACCCAATTTACTGGTTCCTTGATCATGGTCTTCTACCCTCCAGAATGGTGAGAAGATACATTTCTAAGGTCTAAGGCACCTGTTGGTATTCTGTTTTATCAGCCTGAGCAGACTAATAGATATTAACATCCCCCAAAAGGAAGACGACCAGATGGTAGGTGTCTCTTAATGGAAGTCCCTGACTATTGATAAACAAATGCTTTCAAAAAATTTGTCCTGAGTGTCCTGAGTCCTCTGACCCTGCCCAGTCCAGTCTGACGTGGGCGCTGCAGATATGATCAGTCCTCTGGGTCCACTGGGCAACAGGAAACGCAACAGGTGGAAGAACATACGAAATGAAACCCGGCGGATGAAGCT
The DNA here is from genome assembly GCA_022376925.1 of Tragulus kanchil. Classification (NCBI taxonomy): domain Eukaryota; kingdom Metazoa; phylum Chordata; class Mammalia; order Artiodactyla; family Tragulidae; genus Tragulus; species Tragulus kanchil. The sequence continues at coordinate 154,788,864 of JAIOJX010000006.1, forward strand.
ACCAAGCAAAGGTGAAATAAGGAAATGCTATGGGTCAAATCACTTGGTTTCTTTATGAAATAAAATTCAAAGAAGGAGAGAGAGGAAGGAAAGAAGAAAGTATATACATTAAAAGAGATTTAAGAGACTTCCTTTGGGACTTCCCTGGTGGTCCAGTGGTTAAGACTCTGTGTTCCCAATGCAGGGAGCCTGGGTTCAATCCCTGATCAGGGAACTAAATCCCACATGCCACAACTAAGACCCAGTGGAGACAAATAATTAAATGACCAAAAAAAAAAAAGAGAGAGAGAGACTTCCTTGGTGGCCCAGCGGCTAAGGCTCTGCACTCCCAGAGGAGGGCCTGGGTTCCAGGCCTGGTCAGGCAGCTAGATCCCACATGTGGGAACTAAAGATTCCATATTCTACAACTAAGGCACACTGCAGTCAGATTTTAAAACTGAAGAGACTAAAGAGATTTAGGAGATTCATTATGCAATTGTAATGTATGGAATGTCTTTGAGTCATAATTTAAAGAAATAAATTGAAAAAATTTTATAGGGAAATCTGAACACTGGTTGAATCTTTTTTTTTTTTGACCAACCCACATGCGATGAGGGGTCTTAGTTCCCCAACCAGAGACTGAAGCCCTGTGCCCTGCAGGGGAAGTGTGGGGTCTTAAACCCTGGACCACCAGGGAAATCCCTCAAAGATATTTTTAAATGTTTTATTTTTCTAGTTCTGATCATGACCCCATTATTATGTTTAAGGAATATATACTGGAATATTTATAGATGAAGAAATATGTATTAGTTGCTATTTGCTACAAAATAATATGGAGGGGGAAATTGGGTATGGTTATAAATTACAAGGGATTTCCTTGGTAGTCCAGTGGCTAAGACTCTGTGCTCCCAGTGCTGGGGACCTGGGTTCAGTCCCTGGTCATGGAACTAGATCCCACAAACCATATCTAAGACCCAGTGCAACCAAATAAATAAATTACACTAGATTGGCCAGCAGTTAATAACTGATACAGTTGGATGCTAAGCATGTGACAGTTTACTATCCAGGTGTCCCCAACCTCCAGAAGCTAGTACCTGATGATCTGAGGAGGAGCTGATGTAATAACAGTAGAATTAAAGAGCGCAGTAAATGTCATGTGCCTGAATCATCCCAAAATTACATCCCTCTTCTCTCCCTGGAAAAACTATTTTCCACAAAACAGGTCTCTGGTGCCAGAAAGGTTGGGTACTGCTGCACTATACCGTTTTCTCTGTTTTTATATATGTTAAAAGTTTCTATAATAAAAGATGAAACAAAAAATAGTTGTAGAAGGATGTAGCTAATCATGACTCTAGTTTGCTGCCTTTCAAGTAGTGGAAACTGTTAAAGGTATCCTGGGGCTTTGTTTTTGCCAACTAAACATCCCGAGCTCCACAGAACTTTCACAATAAGCCTTTTGTTGGTCTGGCTGCTCCTCAAGCGCAGTCACCTAGGTGACCGGGGAAGGTGCGGATGGAATCTCCCCCTCGGGCCTCCTAGCAACATCCAAAGGCGAGGGCTCCTCACAATCATCCACTGAGCTCCCCGGCCCAGCGTGGCTGCTCTGGGAGGCCCACAGTGCCTGTGTCCAGCAAGAGTCCTGGCAGAGGGTGCCCCGGAGGTCATGTCTGCTCCCAGGGACCTGGGCTGTTCTTACCTTTTAAAATGTAGTCCGTCAGCAAAGTGGGCACCTTCTCGTTATCCTCCTTCATGGCAAAGAGAACTGGAGGGAAGGGAGAGAGCAGTCAAGACAAATCAGGGGGCTTCCCTGGTGGTCCAGTGGGTAAGGACACCGCCTTGCAGTGCAAGGGGCGCCAGTTCGATCCCTGGCCTGGGAAGATCCCACGTGCTGCGGAGCGGCTGGACTGATGTGTCCAATTACCGAGCCGGAGCTCTGGAGCGCGTGTGCCCAGAGCCGGCACTCTGCCACGACAGAGGTCACCATGATGAGAGGCCCACATGGGCCAAAGAACAAAAGATGGATGAAGATAGATAAATGAAGGACCAATAGAAGTGTCCCACCTGCTCCCCTCCCTCCCCACCCCACCCCCCACCAATAATAGATAAATAAATAAAAAAGACAAATCAGGGCACAGAGCCCACTTCTGGGCCAGACAACCCACCAACTCAAAGAGGATGTGAGGAGTTAAGGAAATCGGACATTCGTTGAGTGTCGAGCAAAGTCTAGAAGCCCCTGTTAAGGGTCAGCACTCATCCTGCTGGGGGAGGGGAAGCCAGGAAAGAATCAGGGAGGCTCTCCTGAGGAGTTGGTACTCTTTTCCTTCATCCTTTACTTTGCGTGCGTGTGTGCTCATCTGTAATTTCCACATCACCTACGTAGTATGCATCTTTAGTGATCATAAAAATAAATAAAACGATTCAAAACAGGAATCTGCTTTCACAGGCAATCCAAACGTTAAGAACAACAGCCGTCTCATGGCTGAACCACTGATAAATCTGCCTTTAAAGACATTCTATTCATATAAACAGGTATTATTAGAAAAGTTCTCACCGCCAATTAACTAAGAGCAAGTGAATTTAACAAATATTTTCTATTCTAAGCCCAGTACAGTGATAGAATTTGTGGAAATGCAAAAGTACTGATGACCCTCAGGAGCTTACAGACCTACCTATGAAGCAAACAAATAGGAACTGGTTAAACCTGAAGGTTTCTTATAAAATTTTTAAAACATATTTTTCTGTTATTAGGAAGTACCTTCTCATATTCATGAGTCATGTTGCAGAAGTCAGCTCTGTAAAAAAAACATCCTTCAAAAAATATTAATATCTGAACCTGTTTATGCTATCAAAAAAAGAGGGAAGGAATGGGAATATCTAACAGTAGATTTCTTCGTCAATAGATGACTTTAGTAAACTATGGTATATACACGATCTATGGCATCTCATACAGCTTCATGACAGAAGAGATCTGTATGTACAAGACACACTTTGCAATGAAGAAGGAGGTCTGTGGAGCTTTATGTATTAATTTTAAATGAGTAAATAATAAATGTTAATATTCACAGAAAACTCTGGAAGAATGTGGATGAAACTAAAAAGCAATTACCTCTGAGTAGGAGACCCCAGGGGATGTTCTCTTCCACATCCTATCTCTAAAGTGTCCAGCTTTTCTCCATGAGCATGTATGACTCTACCTTTGTCACTGAACACAATCTTTGCACTTAATTTTGTTTGGTTTTTTAACTTTTTATTTTATATTGGAGTACAGGCAGTTAATAATGTTGTGTTCGTTTCAGGTGGACAGCAAAGAGACTCAGCCATATATATACATGTATCCATTCTTCCTGAAACACCCCCTCATCAGGCTGTTGCATAACATTGAGCAGACTTACTTTGTGCTATACAGTAGGGCCTTGCTGGTTACCCATTTTAAATAGAGCAGTGTGCAACATGTATTGTTTTTTTCAAGTGGAGAAAACACTGAAGATCAACTGGTCCTGATGGCTGGGGTTAGGAGGCAACAACGGCAATGGAGGGACCCCCAGTTCATTCCCAGGTCCTGTGCTCCACTGATTACCTTGCCAACTTGCAAGTCAAAGTTGTGGAGCTTGACTTCAAAACTCAAGAGTGGGTAAGGAACAGAGCCTGATGATGGTACAAGTACATGGCCTGGTCCAGAAAAGACGACCAATTAACAAAGGGCCCAAGTACAGTGATAGAATTTGTGGAAATGCAAAAGTACTGATGACCCTCAGGAGCTTACAGACCTACCTATGAAGCAAACAAATAGGAACTGGTTAAACCTGAAGGTTTCTTATAAAATTTTTAAAACATATTTTTCTGTTATTAGGAAGTACCTTCTCATATTCATGAGTCATGTTGCAGAAGTCAGCTCTGTAAAAAAAACATCCTTCAAAAAATATTAATATCTGAACCTGTTTATGCTATCAAAAAATGAGGGAAGGAATGGGAATATCTAACAGTAGATTTCTTCGTCAATAGATGACTTTAGTAAACTATGGTATATACACGATCTATGGCATCTCATACAGCTTCATGACAGAAGAGATCTGTATGTACAAGACACACTTTGCAATGAAGAAGGAGGTCTGTGGAGCTTTATGTATTAATTTTAAATGAGTAAATAATAAATGTTAATATTCACAGAAAACTCTGGAAGAATGTGGATGAAACTAAAAAGCAATTACCTCTGAGTAGGAGACCCCAGGGGATGTTCTCTTCCACATCCTATCTCTAAAGTGTCCAGCTTTTCTCCATGAGCATGTATGACTCTACCTTTGTCACTGAACACAATCTTTGCACTTAATTTTGTTTGGTTTTTTAACTTTTTATTTTATATTGGAGTACAGGCAGTTAATAATGTTGTGTTCGTTTCAGGTGGACAGCAAAGAGACTCAGCCATATATATACATGTATCCATTCTTCCTGAAACACCCCCTCATCAGGCTGTTGCATAACATTGAGCAGACTTACTTTGTGCTATACAGTAGGGCCTTGCTGGTTACCCATTTTAAATAGAGCAGTGTGCAACATGTATTGTTTTTTTCAAGTGGAGAAAACACTGAAGATCAACTGGTCCTGATGGCTGGGGTTAGGAGGCAACAACGGCAATGGAGGGACCCCCAGTTCATTCCCAGGTCCTGTGCTCCACTGATTACCTTGCCAACTTGCAAGTCAAAGTTGTGGAGCTTGACTTCAAAACTCAAGAGTGGGTAAGGAACAGAGCCTGATGATGGTACAAGTACATGGCCTGGTCCAGAAAAAGACGACCACAGACCATCCAGGCAATGGCTTCTTTTATTATATTTCTTCCGTATTTTCAGACATGGACTCATTTCAACATAATAAGCTGAAAATGCAACTCAACATGGGAAGACTAAATGCTGCCCACCAAGAAGATAGGAATAAAAATACAATAATTGGACCCAGCCAATGTGTGACTAAGGTGATCTCCAAAATCCAAAATTGATCAGACATATCCAGTCTCCAAAGCCAGTCTTGGACCTAGGTTCTTGACGCAGGAGTTAGGGAAAGAGGACTTGCTGTTCACAAACCCATATGAGGATGTACCAAACAAGAGAGCTTTCATAGCCTACAGGAGAACTGGTATTCAAGGAAGCTGGCAGTTTTGTTTTGGTTTTTTTTTTAAGGAATAAAATATTGGAATGTGGTATGTCTATATGACAGAAGACAGAGCCATAAAAAAAATGTTAACCAAATGTTAACCGATGTGACTAAAATCATAATATGAAATTTAATAGCCAGTGCAATCCCAACAGTATGGGAAAGGCATAAAATAGGATGCCTGAAAAACAGTATATCATAACCACAGGGAAGGGAGCAAGAAGCTATTTGTTTTCCTTTATTCATGTTTCTATGTTTTCAAAGTATTCTAAATGATGGATATACTTTACCCCCAATTTTTAAAATGAACTTGAAAAGTGTAAACAAACCCACAGCTTCTTAATTAAAACGAAAAGATTTCACACTGAATTCCTGAATGGCTATCTGTCATAAATTTATAGCTCATCCTTTAAAAAAAAAAAAAAAAACAGCATGATAGACTGCCCTACGTGTACCAACCTTCATAATTTGTCCAAATTATTTTCCAAATGCTTGCTAGTTGTGAAAACACAAACACCTATAAATAATCAGCTCGCTTCTATCTGCTGCTGTTTAAAAAAAAAAAATCTTACTGCATATTTATGCAAATAAAAGAGCTTCAAATGAGTAAACAGGAAGCTGATGCACTTTGAATTTAAAATTCTCAAGGTTCTCAAGGACACAAATCTGTTGATGGAGGCAAGATTTCTGTTTATCAGAACCTTCTGTTTTTGTTCTCCAAAACAGAGCCTGGACTCATTTCAGACAAAAATCCAGGCAATGGCTTCTTTTATTATATTTCTTCCGTATTTTCAGACATGGACTCATTTCAACATAATAAGCTGAAAATGCAACTCAACATGGGAAGACTAAATGCTGCCCACCAAGAAGATAGGAATAAAAATACAATAATTGGACCCAGCCAATGTGTGACTAAGGTGATCTCCAAAATCCAAAATTGATCAGACATATCCAGTCTCCAAAGCCAGTCTTGGACCTAGGTTCTTGACGCAGGAGTTAGGGAAAGAGGACTTGCTGTTCACAAACCCATATGAGGATGTACCAAACAAGAGAGCTTTCATAGCCTACAGGAGAACTGGTATTCAAGGAAGCTGGCAGTTTTGTTTTGGTTTTTTTTTTAAGGAATAAAATATTGGAATGTGGTATGTCTATATGACAGAAGACAGAGCCATAAAAAGAATGTTAACCAAATGTTAACCGATGTGACTAAAATCATAATATGAAATTTAATAGCCAGTGCAATCCCAACAGTATGGGAAAGGCATAAAATAGGATGCCTGAAAAACAGTATATCATAACCACAGGGAAGGGAGCAAGAAGCTATTTGTTTTCCTTTATTCATGTTTCTATGTTTTCAAAGTATTCTAAATGATGGATATACTTTACCCCTAATTTTTAAAATGAACTTGAAAAGTGTAAACAAACCCACAGCTTCTTAATTAAAACGAAAAGATTTCACACTGAATTCCTGAATGGCTATCTGTCATAAATTTATAGCTCATCCTTTAAAAAAAAAAAAAAAAACAGCATGATAGACTGCCCTACGTGTACCAACCTTCATAATTTGTCCAAATTATTTTCCAAATGCTTGCTAGTTGTGAAAACACAAACACCTATAAATAATCAGCTCGCTTCTATCTGCTGCTGTTTAAAAAAAAAAAATCTTACTGCATATTTATGCAAATAAGAGCTTCAAATGAGTAAACAGGAAGCTGATGCACTTTGAATTTAAAATTCTCAAGGTTCTCAAGGACACAAATCTGTTGATGGAGGCAAGATTTCTGTTTATCAGAACCTTCTGTTTTTGTTCTCCAAAATGATAAAAAATGAAACTGTCCGGACACCTTAAGCAATGGGCCCAGGAGGCACACCCACCTTCCTCGGCAAAACAGATGAAGCTCCCCTTCCCTCCCTTTGGGCATCAAACAGCCCAGTGGAGGCCCATTCCCTGTGAGGCAGCGCAGCGGCCAGCCGGGCAGCCTGGGTAGCGGGTCACCCAGAGCAGGTCAGGGCTGCCAGGGGGATGGATGGTCTTGTGATTAGCCGAGCCTGTCCTGACTTCTCAGCCTGAGATGCTTCTGTTCCTAAAAAATGAAGCTGACACTGATGGCTAATACCCTGTGCCCCTGGCCCTTACGGGGTGGTAGTGTTGATGTATACAAAGAGATTTTGCCTACAAAAGGCTCTCTGTCACAGGCTTTTTTCTCCAGTAGCTCAGAATGTTTGTTAATATTACTTGACAATACAGAGTGGAAGAGAGGCGGCAGTCATTACCCGCGAGGAAACCCAGTCTCTCTTCTCTTCTCTCAGCCTTACCCCACCCAAGAAACCTTGCTTCTCATTAAATACAGCCAGTTCCTTGGAAGGAGCTCCCTGCTTTGGGAACACAAGGCAACCTCAAGCTGCAGGCAAGGCAGAGAGCACACGGCCTTGAGACCTGTGGGCGAACCACAGAAAGTGCCGCCCTCTCCACTACCGCGCCAGCCTCTTTCATCAGCTTGAGTTTCCCGGCAAGTCTCTTCCCTTCCAGGAACCAGGAAAAGACAAGGCAGCTCCCAGCATCACTGAGGAGCTCTTTAATTCCTCCCCATGTAGGGGACAGGATGCGACGGTGAGGCGCACATCTTGACCCACTGAAACTGCAGTGCTGTATTTAGACAACCAACAAGGTCTGCTGTATAGCACAGGGAACTCTACTCAATATTCTGTAACAACCTAATTGGGAAAAGAATTTGAAAACAAAGAACAGATATATGCATACGTATAACTGAATCATTCTGTTGTATAACTGAATCATTTTGTTGGATACCTGAAACTAACACAACACTGTGAATCAACTGTACTCCAGTACAAAAAAAAAAACTAAAAAGGGGGGTGGGCGGGAGGGAGGCTCAGGAGCGAGGGAGTATATATTACAGTTATGACTGAGTGCACTGTTGCACAGCAGAAACCAACACATTATCAAGCAATTATCCTGCAATTTAAAAAAATAATAGTAATAAAAAGAAAAAAAGGAAAAAGAAACCACTGTGGGGAACCTCAGGCCTGAGACCACAGGCGTACATCTCATGGAGCAGGCGGGAGAGAAATGAAGAGCCGACGTGGCTGAGCATGGGGGCACTCACTGTTGGTCAGCATCTGGAGGTCTTCCACCGACGGGGGTGAGGCCTTCTTCTCATAAGGGATGACCGTGTTCAGGTACTAGGGGACAAACAGGGCGTCTGGCGTGTGAGACAGAAACCCCGACCCCGGGGCTGAGATACGGTTGACAACGTGCGTGGGGATCGGGCTTTTCTCAAAAAAACACGCGTTCCATGAAATCTGACATTCCCGACAACACCTGTGCCCATGGGCGCACCATGGTCGTGGGACTTCTCCCATCTTCAGAAAATGTCTCTTTAAAAGGAAGACTTTATCAAAGTTAAGATTTACACAATTATCATACGACAGGAGGATACAAATTCTATTTAAGTTCCCATAGACTATAAACCAGGAGACACTGAAACGTATCCAGGGACATAAAGCAAAGTGCAAAAATTTCACGGCCTAAAAGGATATTGAAATCATACAGAGCCTGTTTTCTTATCACTATGGAATTATGTTAGAAGTCAGTATCAAAAGATATTTGAGGGACTTCCCTGGTGGTCCAGTGGCTGAGAATCTGTCTTTCAAGGCAGGGGACTCGGGTTCAATCCCTGGTCAGGGAACCAAGGTCCCACATGCTGCAAAGCAACTAGAGAGTCCATGGGCTGCAAGGAAAACTCCCTTGTGCCACCACTAAGACCTGACACAGCTGAATAACCAAATACATATTTTTAAAAAAAGATATTTGAAAATAACCCACATATTTTGGTTCATAGTGCTTTATAGGTTTACCATATCCTTCTACTTTTCTATTTATTCTATTAATTTTTGAGAGTCTGATATTGTATGTGATAAGTATGTGTATCACACTTCCATAATTAAAAAAAAAAGTAACATTCTCCCCTTGCCAAAAAGTAAAACTTTATCGTCCTAGCAGGAAAAGTATTCTTCCACTCCAGTTAATAATATCTTCTGACATTGGAAACTTTTTGATTATTGAGGAATCCTGGTGAGCTTTTGATCATTTATGGTGACATGATATTTTCTTCTCTGCAGTGCACCTTGAGAATGAATGGTTTCTCTTTTGTCTAAATGATGGGTGAGAAAACCTCAACCCCTTCCTCGGTCTGGGATGTTGGTTTTGCTCGCTCTTCTGGAGATGAGATGCTCCTACAACAACATCATCTCCGGGTCCAGTGGGCTACCTGGCAACCTTGGACAGAGGGACCTGGAAGGTTCTGAGGGAGCCTGGAGCCATGAGTGAGCACAGCTCTAGACCAAGAGGCGTGTGTTTAGACGGGGCTCTGCCACCAGCAGTGTGACCTGGGGGAAATGCCTCATCTCTTTGGGCCTTCATTCTTACCTCTGTGAACTCAGGGGATCTCGTTAAATGCTCCTAAAATGTCTTCCCTGTCTACAGCTCCAGAATCCTAACACTTCAGATTCAGCCACAAATATGCCTAACGCATAAGCAGTCTTTGTGCACGATCTATCGACACACCAACTTTCTCTGCTAGACAACGCAGTCCATGAAGGAGTTGGGACTCACTCATGTTCGTACTGCCTGGGGGCTCAGCAAAAGAACTCAGTGCGTGGTGGGCTCCAGGTAGCCAGAAATGCAAGCCGATTCTCAGAGAAGAAACTGACTAAGTGCAGCCAAACAGGAGACCCCGCAGCACGGGTTACAGTCAGCAAGACAGCTGAACTGGCAGTCTTGGCAGGACTGGCTCCGCTGGCAGCCCCGTGTGCGTGGTAAGTCACGCAGTCGTGTCTGACTCTTGCAGCCCCATGGATTGTAGCTTTCCAGGCTTTTCTGTTCATGGGATTCTCCAGGCAAGAATACTGGAGCAGGTTGCCATGGCCTCCTCCAGGGGACCTTCCCCACCCAGGGACTGAGCCCATATCGCTTGCCACTCCTACATTGCAGGCGGATTCTTTACTGCTGAGCCACCAGGGAAGCCCAGTGTGGTAGAGCTAATTAACCCTTGCATGGGCTCTTCCATGAGGTGGGTTCTCCTTTAACGCACTTTGTTCTGCAAGCAGCTGAATTCACAGGTCTACAAGGAGTTTTCACTATGCCTTGAATATTAACGCTCAAAAATGTCTGCCGTTTAAAAGACACACTCTTTCTCCTTAGAATGGAAGACATTGTTAGGACATCTCCACTCCTGTACCCTCCCCTGTCCTCACCCCATGCTGGGATAATTCTAATGCGTCCCTATTCCCCATTCCATTTGAGAAGACCAAGTGGCCCAAGCCTAGGAAGGAAGCCAGCAGCAAGGAGACGGGGTTGTACCTGCTTGTCACTTCCTGAGGGGCCAAAAGTCTGGCGGATGCCACTCTGCAGGATGTTGGAGATGCCTTCCATGCTGAAGCGCTGGTGGGGGGAGAGCAAGACTCAGAAGGGCAAGTGCTCCCTGCTGCTGTTCATCGCCCAGGGCTCCCATGTCCTCCCTAAGCTACCCAGACTCCTCCGCTTCCACACCGCCCCAGATCTGGGCCCCGAGGGTCTGTGACTAGAAAGTAAAGGTAAGACCTGGGCTATGAGATGAGGCCAACATTTCAGCCTGCGCTTTGCAAGAAGAAATAACAGCATCTCAGAGACTCAGTAAGTCCCTCGGGTGATGAGCCCATCCCAACCCCCGCACTCCTGGATTTCCTCATTGAAGCCTCTGTCGTATAAACAGAAGAATAAACCAGCACAGGGAACTTGGACAGGTGATGATGAAAATGTCCCAGGGAAGAAAACAAAATGCCCAGTCATTGGGAAGGGCGGATGTGAAGCAACTGCCCTCATCTAGGAAGCTTTCTTCAGAATGCATGTGCCCAGGCCCCATTCAGTAGGTCTGGGAGATGGCCCAGGAAAAGGTATGTTGAAAAATCTCCTTAGATGGTTCTCCAGGCAAGAATACTGGAGCAGGTTGCCATGGCCTCCTCCAGGGGACCTTCCCCACCCAGGGACTGAGCCCATATCGCTTGCCACTCCTACATTGCAGGCGGATTCTTTACTGCTGAGCCACCAGGGAAGCCCAGTGTGGTAGAGCTAATTAACCCTTGCATGGGCTCTTCCATGAGGTGGGTTCTCCTTTAACGCACTTTGTTCTGCAAGCAGCTGAATTCACAGGTCTACAAGGAGTTTTCACTATGCCTTCGAATATTAACGCTCAAAAAAATGTCTGCCGTTTAAAAGACACACTCTTTCTCCTTAGAATGGAAGACATTGTTAGGACATCTCCACTCCTGTACCCTCCCCTGTCCTCACCCCATGCTGGGATAATTCTAATGCGTCCCTATTCCCCATTCCATTTGAGAAGACCAAGTGGCCCAAGCCTAGGAAGGAAGCCAGCAGCAAGGAGACGGGGTTGTACCTGCTTGTCACTTCCTGAGGGGCCAAAAGTCTGGCGGATGCCACTCTGCAGGATGTTGGAGATGCCTTCCATGCTGAAGCGCTGGTGGGGAGAGAGCAAGACTCAGAAGGGCAAGTGCTCCCTGCTGCTGTTCATCGCCCAGGGCTCCCATGTCCTCCCTAAGCTACCCAGACTCCTCCGCTTCCACACCGCCCCAGATCTGGGCCCCGAGGGTCTGTGACTAGAAAGTAAAGGTAAGACCTGGGCTATGAGATGAGGCCAACATTTCAGCCTGCGCTTTGCAAGAAGAAATAACAGCATCTCAGAGACTCAGTAAGTCCCTCGGGTGATGAGCCCATCCCAACCCCCGCACTCCTGGATTTCCTCATTGAAGCCTCTGTCGTATAAACAGAAGAATAAACCAGCACAGGGGAACTTGGACAGGTGATGATGAAAATGTCCCAGGGAAGAAAACAAAATGCCCAGTCATTGGGAAGGGCGGATGTGAAGCAACTGCCCTCATCTAGGAAGCTTTCTTCAGAATGCATGTGCCCAGGCCCCATTCAGTAGGTCTGGGAGATGGCCCAGGAAAAGGTATGTTGAAAAATCTCCTTAGATGATTCTTCTGAGCTTCCCAGATTGAGAATCACTGGTTGGAAGAATGTGTCACTATAACAAGGTGTCACAATTTTCAATCCTGAAACACCCTATCGACATCCTAAAGAGATGAGTCAGGAGTATAAGCTGTTCTGGTCACAGGGACTCTGACCCCAGAATCCCAGGGCCCAGCTCCCCTCAGTCCTAAATACCTTCACGCCACTTTCTAAGGTCTTCCTCATAGAGCCCAGGTTATAGTCACCTCTAAGGTTACACTGTCTGCTCCAATTAGACAAGGCGTCCCCTACGGGTGCAGAGGAGACCGGTGGGCTCTTCTCCCTCTCGTGACCCCACTGTCCACCAGGCTGTCCTGCTCAGTCACAGCTCAGGATAGGTCTGTCTGGGGCCGTGGCTGGGCTGGTCCCCGGACCCGCCACGGGGAGCCTGGCAGCTGGGCGCACCTGGTCCTCGGACCAGGCTGTCCTCTTACCTTGAGAGGCATCTGGCTTCCCTTCTCTATCCGGCTGCTCTGCAGGCTCAGTCCTTTCTCTTTCCTCCGCTTCTTCATCAGTTCCCGCTGCTCCTTCTGCTTGTTCTGCACCTCGATGAGCACCGTGATGAAGGAGTTCTTCACTTCCTTCTCAAACTCCAGCTCGTCCCGGCGGGCCAGCTGCTGCACCAGCTCCTCCGAGAAGTCTCGGATGGCGCCCTCCACTTGGTCCAGCAGCTCCGCCAGCTCAGACCCTGACATGTGCCTCAGCCCTGCAGGGGAAGACCGTCCTGTAGGGTTAGCCCACCCAGCCCACGGGAGAAGCTCCCAGGGTCAGGAAGGACCTTCACGATTCAGGCATAGGCCAGAGGGGAGGGCCAGTGATTGACTGCAGAAGAAAACATCATCTCGGGGAACAAAGGCGAGAGAAAAGCCAGCCCCAGGGAAGCCTGCAGACTGTGCAAAAATCCAGGTGGACAGATGTGGCTTTTGATCCTTTGTTCTGTCTTCCTATTGTTTCACTGTCTCTATAATATTCCTACGGCTTCCCAGGTGGTGCTAGAGGTAAAGAATCCACCTGCCAATGCAGGAGACACAAGAGAGGCTAGAAGACCCCCTGGAGTAGGAAATGGCAACCCACTCCAGTATTCTTGCCTGGAAAATCCCATGAACAGAGAAGCCTGGCAGGCCACAGTCCATAGGGTCGCGGAGAGTCGGATGCTACTGAGCACATAGCTCCTCATGTGAAATGGCTTAAGAATTGGCAGGATGGGAAGGAGGAAAACAACGTGAAGAGGTTTGGCATCTGTGCCAAAGAGCAATAGAGAGGTGGTGTTTGTCCCAAGATCTGATCAAGGCACAGCTGACGGCAAAACAGGCAGAGTGACCTGGGGCCTCTACATATACTGTCTTGTGTCATACAGCGTACGTGTCCAAAAATACAAGGCATGTAAAGACAGGCAACGTGCACAGAAAAATGAAGCCTGGCTTTGCTTGTACTGAGTCTTCTGCTACATTTAGAGAAAAGAAAGGGAACCTGGGGTAACAGGACAGAGATCCCTGCACTTTAAATACTTGTCCCATAAGACTTCTTCGTCTGAGGTCGATTCAGGAGCATCTTTTCGGATGGGCCCCTTTCTAATGGCATCTTTTGTTTCTACATCAGAAACCGTTTTCCTTTCTCTTTCTGCTCCTGCTCTGCCCAGGGTATTTGCTGACTTAGTTCAACCTTCCCTTTATTTCACTCTTTGGAGTTGTCCTCCTCCTTCTGTTTTTGCCATTTCGCTCTGCATTTCAGCTGTTTTCCCCGGTCTTTTGCTGAGCAGTTCTATGTATGGGACCTTTGTGTGGCAGAGAATGGCCTGATTGGAGCAGCTGTGAATGCACCATCGGGGCCAAATCCACTGCTCCCGACAGATTCTTTCTGCTAACATCGCCCTGCCTCCACTCTTTGAAGTCACAGAGTTTTACTTATAGGACACGACTCTATTTTCACCATGATTCTAATCAAAGTTTGGATCGTTACACCCTGACCATCGCGCCTTTCCTTTCTGTCGCTTGTAAGTCCTGCCATCCCCATGCAAATGCACTCCCAGGACCTATTGTTTCACTGTCTCTATAATATTCCTACGGCTTCCCAGGTGGTGCTAGAGGTAAAGAATCCACCTGCCAATGCAGGAGACACAAGAGAGGCTAGAAGACCCCCTGGAGTAGGAAATGGCAACCCACTCCAGTATTCTTGCCTGGAAAATCCCATGAACAGAGAAGCCTGGCAGGCCACAGTCCATAGGGTCGCGGAGAGTCGGATGCTACTGAGCACATAGCTCCTCATGTGAAATGGCTTAAGAATTGGCAGGATGGGAAGGAGGAAAACAACGTGAAGAGGTTTGGCATCTGTGCCAAAGAGCAATAGAGAGGTGGTGTTTGTCCCAAGATCTGATCAAGGCACAGCTGACGGCAAAACAGGCAGAGTGACCTGGGGCCTCTACATATACTGTCTTGTGTCATACAGCGTACGTGTCCAAAAATACAAGGCATGTAAAGACAGGCAACGTGCACAGAAAAATGAAGCCTGGCTTTGCTTGTACTGAGTCTTCTGCTACATTTAGAGAAAAGAAAGGGAACCTGGGGTAACAGGACAGAGATCCCTGCACTTTAAATACTTGTCCCATAAGACTTCTTCGTCTGAGGTCGATTCAGGAGCATCTTTTCGGATGGGCCCCTTTCTAATGGCATCTTTTGTTTCTACATCAGAAACCGTTTTCCTTTCTCTTTCTGCTCCTGCTCTGCCCAGGGTATTTGCTGACTTAGTTCAACCTTCCCTTTATTTCACTCTTTGGAGTTGTCCTCCTCCTTCTGTTTTTGCCATTTCGCTCTGCATTTCAGCTGTTTTCCCCGGTCTTTTGCTGAGCAGTTCTATGTATGGGACCTTTGTGTGGCAGAGAATGGCCTGATTGGAGCAGCTGTGAATGCACCATCGGGGCCAAATCCACTGCTCCCGACAGATTCTTTCTGCTAACATCGCCCTGCCTCCACTCTTTGAAGTCACAGAGTTTTACTTATAGGACACGACTCTATTTTCACCATGATTCTAATCAAAGTTTGGATCGTTACACCCTGACCATCGCGCCTTTCCTTTCTGTCGCTTGTAAGTCCTGCCATCCCCATGCAAATGCACTCCCAGGGAACATGGCCCTTCCTGTAGCATCATTACCATTATCCCTACAGATTGATAAGTTTATACCCATTTTTGCCACTGCTGTTACATCTTTTAATTTCACGTTTCATCCACCTCTTTGTTTGCAGGATCATAATTACTACAAACCTGTATCAGAGAGTTAACAGGATACACAGATTAAGGGTATGGATTCTTCAGTTAACCTGCCTGGCTTCAAGTTGTGGCTCCACGCCTTACGACTTGAATGATGCACAGAGGCAAATACGCATTAAAAATAAGAGGCTTGGGGGTTTCCCTGGAGCCCAGTGGTCACAACTCCATGCTTCCACTGTAGGGAGTGCAGCTGGACCCCTGACCAGGGAACTAAGATCCCACATGCCACATGAACAGGCAAAAAGTGGGGGGGCGGGGGTGGGGGGGAAGAGTGCTGATTCTTCCTGTTGAAAATAAAAGAAGAGACTTCCCCTCTCCCTCCCTGCTCTTTTTTTTCTTCAGAATCTCTTTCTCTGTTCTTTTCAAACATGTGTCAATCACTTTCATGACGAAATACATCTCCTGCCAGTCTCAGGACTTGGGAATGTTTCCTCAAGGACCTGGAAGCCACTGCTTTGAAAAGCCATCACCAAGAAAGAAAAGAGGCCTCAGTAGTCATCTGAATCCAAATTACAAAACTTCCTTAGTGCAATGGGTTGTGTCCAGTTAGCTGTAGATGAGGGTGAGATTCCTTTCTGGTTTGGCTCTTTAGCAGAATGACGGTGACAGGCATCACCTTCTGACTTCATGCTTATTCGATAATAAAATTGTTTTCTTTCTCCTCTACTTCTGTGGAAAGCTTTTCTGGGTAGGGAGGAGATTTCATTTTTAAATTATATTTCCCCGATAGTGGCCTCGACCAAGTCACTTACCCACTCAGAAACCCAGTTAGCTCAGTCCTAATGGGGTTGGTACAGGCATGAAATGAAATTATGCATACCAAGTTTTAGAACAGGCTCTGATACACCAAAGCTCTCCAAAAATGTGAGCTATTATTATCATCACTGTTTGTAGATGTTTTTTTCATTGACTTTATGGCAGCGTCATTTGGAGTTTTGGGCAGTGCACCATGTAGCCTGTGGGATCCTAGTTTCCCAACCAGGAACCAAGCCCATGCCCCCTGCAGTGGAAGCACAGAGTCTTAACCACTGGACCACCGGGAAGCATCATTTTGATAGTGAATTCAGATTTCCTCTACTTGTTCTTTGGTTCATTTTAATCCTTTTTTTTCTTTTTTCTCAATTTCATCCTTCCCTGGCCCACCCCTGCAATGCTAACTTCTCTCCTGATGTCCAGTAAGAAAGGTGATGTTGATTTCCTAGATCCGAGGTTCTGCTAGTGGCATATGAAGCACTCTGCCTGGCAGAGCTGAGCTCATCCTCGGCAAGCCCACCCCCAGGACCCTCACCTTCATAGGACCAGTTATTGTTGAAGGTCTGGGCCAAGGCCTGCATCTCCTGCAGAAGGACCGAGTCCGCTTGGGAGGAAGTTTCTCCCCCATCCTCCTCTTCCAGGACCTCCTCTTCCTCCTCAGGGTCCGGGGAGTTCTGCATCATTTCCTCAATCTCTTCAATCACCTGAAAAAGGTACAGAAGAGAGCGCTCACTCTTCTCTGCTACAGGGACCTCCCAGCTCAAATTCTAATCCGTGAAGGATGTTCCTAATTTGCTGTCTGTAAAATTCCTCAAGCAATACTGTTACTTAATAAATATTGAATAATAATAAAAATAGACCTGACCGAAGGCTTGCAAACACTCTTCCTTTAATGGAAAGCCCTCTTTAATGTCAAACCTCTTCCAAGAACACCATTTAGATGAGTGCTTTATTGGAAATAAACTGCTCTTTCAGTAAACAAAGCAGAGTTGCCTGGAAGGGGACATTTACTTCAATTTGCTGAGTGTTTTCTTCCTAAGTGGGAGAATATTTCATCTACCCAACTCGAACACAAAATCCAGTCCGTTCACTGTGATGATGCGTCGGACCAGAAACAGCAGTGTGCCTAGGAACAGCTCAGGCTCATGGACTGCAAATGTATGGACCGCTTTCTACATAAAGGAAAAAAGCTCTTCTTCCAGAATGTACCCAGACAAGAACTAAAGCTGCCCAACAAGTGGAAATAAACACAAAGAAATAATAAAAGAGTAAGTAGGGTTTTGCAGAGCAGAAAATAGATAAGAAACCCAATTGTAATCTAGACTCTTGTAGGGGACCACTTCTAGATGAGAGAGCACAATTAGATAACTGCCAAAAGGAAAAAGGGTGCACTGTTGAACAACGTACAAGACTTTGTACACGAGCTGTTCACCCGTGAAGAAAAGTGGATGAAAGGAATTAATGGCTCTTTGGAAGGAGTCATTGATGAGCATGATCAGAACAGAGCATCTATGTATTTGTTCTCAGTGCTGTGATGGGCTCCGGCTCCAAAGCCACTGGTCTTTGAAGTGGGTTTCTTTAAGTTAGGCTGGACCAAAGACAAAGGCACTTAGGGTTCACCTCCTTTGGAATAATTTCCACTTCATTCCCAAGCCCTTCCTAGCTTCACTCACAAATTTAGGAGATACTTAGCTTTTGACCATCACAAGCCATTCATGGAAGACACGACCCCTCTTTGGAATGTTATGGCTGAGTTCCTCTTTCCCTTAGAGTCATTGTCATTGAACTTGTATCACTGAACTGTATTTTCCCCCTACCAAAATTCACAAGAATAACAGCTAGCCCCTCTTCTTTTTAATCCAGTTCCCTTTAATCTCTTGATCCTTATCTGTTGATATTCCACCCTTCACCACATATGTGAAAGAATTCTTTTACTGAAAAGCACTTTCTGGCACCAAAGGCTCCTAAAAGAGCGTTTTCAGAACCACTCTGTGAAAACACTTGAAAGGTGCCTGCTCATAGCAAGCGCCCATAAATAGCTGTTGACTGAAATGTTGAATGAGGAGCCCAGAGATCTGGGAGTATTCTCTCTCAGTAACAAATTATTAAAACCAAAATGAAAGCAACTCAATAAAATATGAAGCACTATATCTTTTTTTTAACCAACTAGTATTTCTAAGACTCTTTGGAAGATTCAACATTTTCAATGTTTTATGAAATACAAGAAAATATTCATCACTTGAAAGTTTCATCTGCTGTTTCTATTCTTGCAAGAACAGGGATTTGGGACTCCTGTTTAAGTGTCTTGACTCCAAGTACAATGAGTTGCAATAAAAAGGCTTAGCGGGAAATGAAGGCAGTAAATGCTGAGCCCCTCTTTGGCTATTATCAAACATGGACCCCACCTGACCCACATGTCAAGAGTTACGCTCCCATTTACTGCAGGTGGGTAAACTGAGGTTTAAAGAGACATGAAATCCCTTATCAAAGACACCCTCAGTCATGACACAGCCACCACAAGATTTTTCTACCACTTTAAAGGGATGTGGTAAGTCTGTACTTGAACTTCTTCTCTATCCAAAGAAATAGAAATCTCAAGAACTGAGATGATATTCATACCTGATCTGCTGTGAGCAGAGGCTCCTCATTGATTCCAGAATCATGTTCACTCTTCTCATTGAACTCTTCCTCTTCTTTCTCATGGATCTGAAAGGGGTGGGGGGGGATGGAACTCCAGTTGACCATCAGCAGAACTGGAATTCTCTCCAGTTTCTTGAACAGATGACACAGACAGGGGCCACCCTGGCCATTTACTGTGTAAGGAGAGAAACTGAAGAGGGGCGCAGAGGTTCATCCAATGCCAAGCATGCCCTGGAGGCACAGCATGCCTCACTGGGTCCAACGTGGTCAGAAAAAGACAATAAGGTACGTGTGGCCAGCACTATTTTGACCCAAGGAGAGCCACACGGTTCTTTACCCCCTAGACGGGTCATCTTCACGTGAACAAGGGACCTTCTCAAGATGAATGATACAGGCAACCAACTCCTGCAGCAAAGGCACACTTATTTATACAAAAAAGTTTCAGCCAGGGCTCTGTTTCCAGGTTTTACTCTATTAGGTATTATAAAGGGTGGGTCATTCCAATCCAGAGTTATGCTTTTAAAATCTGATGAAACGACATCATGTTGTTGGAATCTAGGCACGATGCCGTAGCCAGTGAAGGACGTGCTGAGACTCCACAGAACAATCCGACCACACAAACCAAAAACAAACTCAACAGCAACAGCAAATACGGACCCGTTTAGCCATCGTCCCAAGTAAAAAAGTTTATAACCACTGAGGTATTGATGTGCAAATCCCGCACAAAATAAGAATGAAGCTGGGAAAGACTGAGGACAGAAGGAGAAGGGGGCAAAGGAGAGGATCCGATGGTTGGATGGCTTCATCACCTCAATGGACGTGAGTCTGAGCAAACTTCAGGAGACAGTGAAGCACAGGGAAGCCTGGTGTGCTGCAGTCCGTGGGGATGCAGAGTCGGACACAACTGAGCGACCTAACAACAGGCCACTAAACCACCTAATAAGCTGCCCGTGCCCAGGAGTCTCCTTTGAAAGTCATAGCTGCAAAATCCCTTATCAAAGAACCTCTTGACAGCCACCACAAGATTTTTCTACCACTTTAAAGGGATGTGGTAAGTCTGTACTTGAACTTCTTCTCTATCCAAAGAAATAGAAATCTCAAGAACTGAGATGATATTCATACCTGATCTGCTGTGAGCAGAGGCTCCTCATTGATTCCAGAATCATGTTCACTCTTCTCATTGAACTCTTCCTCTTCTTTCTCATGGATCTGAAAGGGGTGGGGGGGGATGGAACTCCAGTTGACCATCAGCAGAACTGGAATTCTCTCCAGTTTCTTGAACAGATGACACAGACAGGGGCCACCCTGGCCATTTACTGTGTAAGGAGAGAAACTGAAGAGGGGCGCAGAGGTTCATCCAATGCCAAGCATGCCCTGGAGGCACAGCATGCCTCACTGGGTCCAACGTGGTCAGAAAAAGACAATAAGGTACGTGTGGCCAGCACTATTTTGACCCAAGGAGAGCCACACGGTTCTTTACCCCCTAGACGGGTCATCTTCACGTGAACAAGGGACCTTCTCAAGATGAATGATACAGGCAACCAACTCCTGCAGCAAAGGCACACTTATTTATACAAAAAAGTTTCAGCCAGGGCTCTGTTTCCAGGTTTTACTCTATTAGGTATTATAAAGGGTGGGTCATTCCAATCCAGAGTTATGCTTTTAAAATCTGATGAAACGACATCATGTTGTTGGAATCTAGGCACGATGCCGTAGCCAGTGAAGGACGTGCTGAGACTCCACAGAACAATCCGACCACACAAACCAAAAACAAACTCAACAGCAACAGCAAATACGGACCCGTTTAGCCATCGTCCCAAGTAAAAAAGTTTATAACCACTGAGGTATTGATGTGCAAATCCCGCACAAAATAAGAATGAAGCTGGGAAAGACTGAGGACAGAAGGAGAAGGGGGCAAAGGAGAGGATCCGATGGTTGGATGGCTTCATCACCTCAATGGACGTGAGTCTGAGCAAACTTCAGGAGACAGTGAAGCACAGGGAAGCCTGGTGTGCTGCAGTCCGTGGGGATGCAGAGTCGGACACAACTGAGCGACCTAACAACAGGCCACTAAACCACCTAATAAGCTGCCCGTGCCCAGGAGTCTCCTTTGAAAGTCATCTCAGGCCTGGCAAGAAGTGCCTCCAGGAACTCTTTCTGCAGACACCTCTCATCCAGGAATCAGCTTCACTTGCACGCCAACAGCGGGCATGCTGGTCTGCCTGCTTTTCCTGTTCTAATTAGCAACCCCAGGAAACACCTCAGTTTCAATCCAAACAATCATGTCAGGGGGAGCCAATCCTCAGAAACGTCTCCCCTCTCCCTTGAACTCCACCTTGGCAGGCACCCCCAACAAAACACATCACCTTCTAGCTACATTTGCTTAAAATCAGGACTATACCATAAAATAAAACATCAAATACATCTCAAAAAGCCATCTGCTCTCAACCTGGATAAGGGGTAGGACAGGGAGGTAATGGGATTATTTGAGGGGCTTTGGTGCCAGATGGTGACATCTATTTCTGCTGTCGAATCCATATGCTCCTCTCTCTGCCACGTCCACCACCTGTGGTACCCGCCTGCTTCCCGCAGCTCCCCGCTCTGCAGAAGGGAAACTCCTGGAGCCACGGCTTCTTCACAAGTACCCGCACATGGCAGAACTCTCTTAGGGCTAGAAAGTCCTATGGTAGGAGTTAGGCTCATGCTGTGAAACAAAATCTCATTTTCTGTTTGGATTATTTTTTATAAGCATCTGACAGCAAACGTTAATCTGTAATCAGAATTTTTGTCATAGTAAGTCAATTTTTAAATGGAATATTTGCATTTCCTGAGATGTGGCCAATTTTAGCGTTTACCTCAGTGGCTGTTAATACTGGATCTTTCAGCTCCCCATACCCCTTCCCAAGGACGTGCTGAGACTCCACAGACAGCCACACAAACCAAAACAAACTCAACAGCAACAGCAAATACGGACCCGTTTAGCCATCGTCCCAAGTAAAAAAGTTTATAACCACTGAGGTATTGATGTGCAAATCCCGCACAAAATAAGAATGAAGCTGGGAAAGACTGAGGACAGAAGGAGAAGGGGGCAAAGGAGAGGATCCGATGGTTGGATGGCTTCATCACCTCAATGGACGTGAGTCTGAGCAAACTTCAGGAGACAGTGAAGCACAGGGAAGCCTGGTGTGCTGCAGTCCGTGGGGATGCAGAGTCGGACACAACTGAGCGACCTAACAACAGGCCACTAAACCACCTAATAAGCTGCCCGTGCCCAGGAGTCTCCTTTGAAAGTCATCTCAGGCCTGGCAAGAAGTGCCTCCAGGAACTCTTTCTGCAGACACCTCTCATCCAGGAATCAGCTTCACTTGCACGCCAACAGCGGGCATGCTGGTCTGCCTGCTTTTCCTGTTCTAATTAGCAACCCCAGGAAACACCTCAGTTTCAATCCAAACAATCATGTCAGGGGGAGCCAATCCTCAGAAACGTCTCCCCTCTCCCTTGAACTCCACCTTGGCAGGCACCCCCAACAAAACACATCACCTTCTAGCTACATTTGCTTAAAATCAGGACTATACCATAAAATAAAACATCAAATACATCTCAAAAAGCCATCTGCTCTCAACCTGGATAAGGGGTAGGACAGGGAGGTAATGGGATTATTTGAGGGGCTTTGGTGCCAGATGGTGACATCTATTTCTGCTGTCGAATCCATATGCTCCTCTCTCTGCCACGTCCACCACCTGTGGTACCCGCCTGCTTCCCGCAGCTCCCCGCTCTGCAGAAGGGAAACTCCTGGAGCCACGGCTTCTTCACAAGTACCCGCACATGGCAGAACTCTCTTAGGGCTAGAAAGTCCTATGGTAGGAGTTAGGCTCATGCTGTGAAACAAAATCTCATTTTCTGTTTGGATTATTTTTTATAAGCATCTGACAGCAAACGTTAATCTGTAATCAGAATTTTTGTCATAGTAAGTCAATTTTTTAAATGGAATATTTGCATTTCCTGAGATGTGGCCAATTTTAGCGCGTTTACCTCAGTGGCTGTTAATACTGGATCTTTCAGCTCCCCCCATACCCCTTCCCAAGGTCCTGTCCCTGGGCTCCTGGTGAAGGCAGGGATGGAGCTTTTAGGCATTGACCCTTTTTGCCGTTCAGGCCTTATCGAAGCTGGGTGGCATCAGGAATGATTCCTAACAAGAGCCTTCGCCCTTCTCTCTGTCACACAGCATATTCGTCTGATTCAGGAGAGGGCGAAACAAGATGTCAAATAAACTAAGCGTGTGACAGGCACCATGAGTTTCCTCTAAGGCAGGAGCTATACCTAACCCACAAGCTCTCATGTCTCAGAAGTCTGATGCTAAAAAAATCAGTAAATAAAAGGAGCTGCAGGAATTTCCCTGGTGGTCCAGTGACTAAATCTCTGCGCTCCCAACGCTAGGAGCCAGAGTTTGATCTCTGTTCAGGGAACTAGATCCCACATGCAGAAACTAAGAGTTCACATGCTACAACTAAGACCTGGCACAGTCAAATGAATAAATACATAAATAAGTATTAAAAAAGAGAGAGAGAGAGAGAGACAAGCAGAGGGTACTCGGAGAAAGCCCTGGCTCCTTCCTTCCTTCTTCTGGGCCTGCTCTCTCCCATCCTCTGCTTTCACTGCTTCCGCCCTGCCCCTCTCCTTTCCTCCCGGCTCTGGAGCTCTTCTTCTGTCCCTCCATCTTTCCGCCGTCTCTAACCCTCGTCCCACCTTCCGTCTCAATCCAGTGGACTCTCTGTTCTGCTCCATCACTTCTCAACAAGCTCTCTTTCCTTCCAATGCTGTTTACAGACTCCCTTCCCTCCCTCTGTTCCCAGGACAGTGCATCTTGCCCAGAGTGTGGAATGCTGGAAGGGAACAGACAGAAACATGTTTGAAAAATGACAGCATTTACATGTATTTATAAGGAGTATTTATTCTGAGACTTTGTGGGTGATCCAGTGGTTAAGATTCCACGCTGGCGGGCTTCCCCTGGTGGTCCAGTGGATAAGGACACCGCCTTGCAGTGCAAGGGGCGCCGGTTCAATCCCTGGCCTGGGAAGATCCCATGTGCCACGGAGCTGCTGGACCGATGTGTCCAATGACCGAGCTGGAGCTCTGGAGCGCATGCGCCCAGAGCCGGCGCTCTGTGACAACAGAGGCCACTGCGATGGGAGGCCCACAGGAGCCAAAGAGCAAAGACGGATGAAAATGGAGAAATGAAAGACCAATAGAAGTGGCCCGCCCACTCCCCTCCCTCCCCATCCCGACCCCCGCCCACAATAAATAAATAAATAAATCTTTAAAAAAAGAAAAAAAGATTCCACGCTGGCAATGTAGGGGGTGCAGGTTTGATCCCTGGTTGAAACTAAGATCTGACATGGCAAGTGGCAGGGCCAAAAAATTTTTTCAAATGTGATACATATGGACCAGTGCGTGGGTGCTCCTCTTCCTAATATATGACACACACAGAGAAACTACTACAGGGAGTCCTTTAGCTTCTTGTGTGACGAGAAAGCTCTCGAACTGGGGTTGAATTTCTCTGTAGACTAAGACTTCAATTGCTTCCATACTATTGAAGTGAACTATGGCTTTTCCAAGAAAAAAAAATCTTTCTTCTGACTGACTTCCTCCCCCAACTGAGAAAAGACCAGGATCCAGAAACGAATCTGGCCATGCTCTTCACCAAGCTGTTTCCTCCTCCTGCTGCTTTTGGTAAAGGGTATGCCTTCAGGGCTGTAGCATGGTTGTTTAAAGCTTGAGGACAAATACAGAGAACTTCTCTGGAGACTAAGAGAGTGCTCAATCAGACGAGGAGTCTGAGTGAGATGTAAACTTATATTGACTCCTTGTGTCCAATAGTGACTAGCAACCACTGTTTTTTTGTTTGTTTGTTTGTTTTGTTTTCATTTTTAACCAGCGTTCCTGCAGATGGAATCATCTAGAATGCTTTAACAAGAAACACTGGATTAAAGACAAAACAAAAACAAAAAAACGACTGGTTACTAGTCACCACTGGACACAAGAGTGAGGGAGAAGGTCAGAAAGAGAGAAACAGAAGTCAGCAGAATCAGTAATAAAAAAGGGAACACCACTCTCACTCTTCCTAACACTGGAAGAATAAGAGAATATCATAAACAACTTTATGGTCAATACATTCAGTGACTTAGATTAAATGAATACATTCCTTGAAAGACACAATTTGCCAAAATTAACTCAGGAAGAAATGGAAAATCTGAATAGTTTTATATCTATAAAGAAATTAAATTGGTAATCAAAGACTTTCACAGAGAAAGATGGTTCCATCGGTGTAGTCAATCAAACATTTAAGGAGGAAGTATTACCAACAGAACAGAAACTGTTTCAGAAAATAGAAGAAAATTCTCTGATTTATTTTATGATATTACAAGAAAAGTAAACTTAAAAGAGTCCTATGAACACAGATGCAAAAATCGTTAATAAAATATTAAGAAGGGACTTCTCTGATGGCACAGTGGATAAGGATCTGCCTGCCAGTGCAAGGGGCACAGATCCAATCCTGGTCCAGGAGGATTCCATATGCCAGGGAGCAACTAAGCCCGTGCGTCACAACTACTGAGCCTGAGAGCCTACAGCCAGTGCTCCGCAACAAGAGACCCCACCACAGTGAGAAGCCTGTGCCCCACAACAAACACTAGCCCCTGCTCTCTGCAACTAGAGAAAGCCCGTGCGTGCAGCAATGAAGACTCAGCACAGCCATAAACAAATATTAACAAATCCCACATTATATAAAAAGGATATATATCACAGCTCAGAGGGATTTATCTTTTTTGTGTGTGACAGGTAAGAAATAAATGTATTCAGATAAGGAGAAAAGCACACTCCATAGACGAGTGTGGGCCATCACAGAGGATGAGTCCAGCGGCCGGGATTTATCTTTAAAGTCAAAGTTTGGTTTAATATTTGAAAATCAATTCGTGTAATTCATCACATTGACATAAAAAATTGATCTACATACATAAACTGATCTATGGATTTAACATAATCAGAGCTGAATTTCTGGCAAGTGTCTTTGTACAAATTTATCAGGTTATTCCAAAACTTAGGTGGAAATGCAAAGGATCTAAAATAGCCGGTCACTGGATTTGCTCTGCCATGGCCCACACTCTGTCTGTGGAATGTGCTTTCTCTGAATCTGAATAAATCCATTTCTTACCTAAAAAAAATAAAATAAAATAAAATAGCCAAAGCAACTTTGAGAAAAAAAGAACAAAGTGGAAAGACTTATGCTTTCAATCAAGACATTTATCATAAAGCCATAGTACAAATACAGGATAGGACTGGCATCAAGATAGATGCATAGTAGAGAATTCAGAAATAGGTCCACATGTTTAGGTCAACTGACTTTCAACAAGGGTAGCAAGGCAATTAAATATGAAAATGCTAATATTTCCAATGAATTGTACTAGAACAACTAGACAGTCATACACATGCACAAAAAATGAATCCTTCCCCTAACCTAAACCTCACACAGAAACTCACTTGAAATGGATCATAAACCATATAAAAGCTAACACTATAAAACTTCTATGAGATAAGAAAAAATCTGAGTGATCTTGGGCTTGGCAGCTTCTTAAATACTACACGAGAAGCGCAACCTGTCTTTTAAAATTGAATAAATTGGATTCTGTCCCCTTTAAAAGAACATTTGCTCTTCAAAAGATAATGTTAAGAAAGTTAAAAGGCAATCCACAGACAAGAAAATATTCATAAAACATACAACAAAGGACCTATATCTAGAATATATGTGTGTTAAATTAATTGAACAAAGAGACCATTTGGCTGAGGTGAGTTTAATGCTTTAGGAGTTTCCTAAACAAAGCAAAACCAAAACTATCTACGCCTCAAGGTCAAGGATGCAAACCAAAGGACAACCACTCACGCACAGCCAGTCAGACTTTCCCAAATAATATAACCACTCAAGCTAGAGACAATCAGATGATTTTCTCTTTTCCTTCCACCTCTTCTCTATAAAAGTCCTTCCCCGCACTCCTGTGGACCGAGCACTCCTCACCACTTTGGGTTTGGTGCTGTTGGATGTGAACAGATTTTTGCTCAAATAAACTCTCCGAAATTTAATATGCTTCACTTCATCTTTTAACACGAGGAACTCTAACACTTCCATAAATACGAACACAAACAGCTCACTAAGAAAACAGGCAAAAGATTCAAATAGGCACTTCATCAAAGAGGAAACACAGGTTGTAAGTAAGCACATGAAAAGATGCTCCACAACTTATGTTACCAGGGAAATGCAAATTGAAATCAAAATAAAATGCTACTATATACCCACTCGAATGACTAAAATCAAAAAGGCAGTCCCTGCCAAGGGTTGGTGAGGATGTGGCAGGATTTGAGTTCTCAAACTGGAACACAGTTTGGCAGTTCCTTAAAAGTGAAACATACACTTACAACCTGACCCAGCCATTCCACTCTTAGGTTTTTACCCAAGAGAAATAGAGACATATGTCCACAAAAAGACTTAGACCAGAATGTTCATAGTAGCTTTATTTGCAATATTCAAATGCTGGAAACAACCTGAATGTCCATTAACAGGTGAATACGTGAATGAATAAGCAAATGAGAAAATATTGATATAATGGAACACTATTCAGCAATAGAAAGGAATGAATGTAGATGCACTCAATAAAATGGATGGATATCTAGATAATTACACTGAGTTTAAAAAACAGACAAAAAGGGTACATGCTTCACGATTCCATTTATACGGAATTCTAAAATATGCAAGCTTATCTACAGTGACAGAATGTCAAGCAACCTGTCTTTTAATGAAAATTGGATTCTGTCCTTTAAAAGAACATTTGCTCTTCAAAAGATAATGTTAAGAAAGTTAAAAGGCAATCCACAGACAAGAAAATATTCATAAAACATACAACAAAGGACCTATATCTAGAATATATGTGTGTTAAATTAATTGAACAAAGAGACCATTTGGCTGAGGTGAGTTTAATGCTTTAGGAGTTTCCTAAACAAAGCAAAACCAAAACTATCTACGCCTCAAGGTCAAGGATGCAAACCAAAGGACAACCACTCACGCACAGCCAGTCAGACTTTCCCAAATAATATAACCACTCAAGCTAGAGACAATCAGATGATTTTCTCTTTCCTTCCACCTCTTCTCTATAAAAGTCCTTCCCCGCACTCCTGTGGACCGAGCACTCCTCACCACTTTGGGTTTGGTGCTGTTGGATGTGAACAGATTTTTGCTCAAATAAACTCTCCGAAATTTAATATGCTTCACTTCATCTTTTAACACGAGGAACTCTAACACTTCCATAAATACGAACACAAACAGCTCACTAAGAAAACAGGCAAAAGATTCAAATAGGCACTTCATCAAAGAGGAAACACAGGTTGTAAGTAAGCACATGAAAAGATGCTCCACAACTTATGTTACCAGGGAAATGCAAATTGAAATCAAAATAAAATGCTACTATATACCCACTCGAATGACTAAAATCAAAAAGGCAGTCCCTGCCAAGGGTTGGTGAGGATGTGGCAGGATTTGAGTTCTCAAACTGGAACACAGTTTGGCAGTTCCTTAAAAGTGAAACATACACTTACAACCTGACCCAGCCATTCCACTCTTAGGTTTTTACCCAAGAGAAATAGAGACATATGTCCACAAAAAGACTTAGACCAGAATGTTCATAGTAGCTTTATTTGCAATATTCAAATGCTGGAAACAACCTGAATGTCCATTAACAGGTGAATACGTGAATGAATAAGCAAATGAGAAAATATTGATATAATGGAACACTATTCAGCAATAGAAAGGAATGAATGTAGATGCACTCAATAAAATGGATGGATATCTAGATAATTACACTGAGTTTAAAAAACAGACAAAAAGGGTACATGCTTCACGATTCCATTTATACGGAATTCTAAAATATGCAAGCTTATCTACAGTGACAGAAGCAGGTTGTCTGAAGATAGGGGGATGAGAAGGAAGAGTGATGGACATGTACACGTGCTTGCTATCTTGACTTTGGTCGTGGTTTCACAGACATAAACTTACGTCAAAACCTACCAAGTTGCACAGTTTAACATGTGTTGTTCATTGTATGCCAATTATCCTTCACTAAAGCTGTGATTCAAAAAAAGGAGCGAGAGAAAAATTATACACCACGACCAAGTCGAGTTTAATCTCAAGAGTGCAAGGTTGATTTAACATATGAAAATCAGTTCGTGTAATTCATCACATTGGCATGATAAAGGAGAAAACTATATAATCATCTCGATAGAAGCAGAAAACAGAAATGATTAGTCTTCAGAGAAATAACAAGAAAACATCCCACAATTTTAGAGTCATGAGCTTCCAGGTTGAAAGGGCCCACGGAGTATAATGCAGAATGGAAGGAAAAAACACAGCTCACTCTAAGGCACATTACTGTAAAAGAAATGAGAAAGGAAAAAGAGAATATCCTCAAAGCTTCTAGAGAGAACCAAAGGAGAGTCACATATAAAAGACAAAGAATCAGAATGGATTTGGGGTTTCTTAATAACAATTAAAGCTGGAAGATAAGAGAATGATGCTGTGCAATTCTGAGTAAATATTCCTTTGCAACCTAAAATCACTCTATGAAGTCAAACTTTCAGTCAAGTGTATGACAGGGGAATATAGACATTCACATCTGTTCTAGTGAATATATTCCTCTCCACCCTTTCTTGAGAATATACTGAATTTTTTCCACCAAAATAAAGGAATATACCCAGTAAGATAAAAATATGGCAGTCAGGACAGAAGAGAGAGGCAAGAAGAATACCCAAGGCAATAGCTGTACACTAGATCTAGAACACAATCAGATTAGTTTACAGAAGAAAGATAGAGGGTCTTAGCTCTGATTTGTTAAGAAATTGAAAGGAATGAATGTAGATGCACTCAATAAAATGGATGGATATCTAGATAATTACACTGAGTTTAAAAAACAGACAAAAAGGGTACATGCTTCACGATTCCATTTATACGGAATTCTAAAATATGCAAGCTTATCTACAGTGACAGAAGCAGGTTGTCTGAAGATAGGGGGATGAGAAGGAAGAGTGATGGACATGTACACGTGCTTGCTATCTTGACTTTGGTCGTGGTTTCACAGACATAAACTTACGTCAAAACCTACCAAGTTGCACAGTTTAACATGTGTTGTTCATTGTATGCCAATTATCCTTCACTAAAGCTGTGATTCAAAAAAAGGAGCGAGAGAAAAATTATACACCACGACCAAGTCGAGTTTAATCTCAAGAGTGCAAGGTTGATTTAACATATGAAAATCAGTTCGTGTAATTCATCACATTGGCATGATAAAGGAGAAAACTATATAATCATCTCGATAGAAGCAGAAAACAGAAATGATTAGTCTTCAGAGAAATAACAAGAAAACATCCCACAATTTTAGAGTCATGAGCTTCCAGGTTGAAAGGGCCCACGGAGTATAATGCAGAATGGAAGGAAAAAACACAGCTCACTCTAAGGCACATTACTGTAAAAGAAATGAGAAAGGAAAAAGAGAATATCCTCAAAGCTTCTAGAGAGAACCAAAGGAGAGTCACATATAAAAGACAAAGAATCAGAATGGATTTGGGGTTTCTTAATAACAATTAAAGCTGGAAGATAAGAGAATGATGCTGTGCAATTCTGAGTAAATATTCCTTTGCAACCTAAAATCACTCTATGAAGTCAAACTTTCAGTCAAGTGTATGACAGGGGAATATAGACATTCACATCTGTTCTAGTGAATATATTCCTCTCCACCCTTTCTTGAGAATATACTGAATTTTTTCCACCAAAATAAAGGAATATACCCAGTAAGATAAAAATATGGCAGTCAGGACAGAAGAGAGAGGCAAGAAGAATACCCAAGGCAATAGCTGTACACTAGATCTAGAACACAATCAGATTAGTTTACAGAAGAAAGATAGAGGGTCTTAGCTCTGATTTGTTAAGAAATTGAAAGGCCATTTAATTTAAAAAAAGAAAACAGGTTTGATCGCAGGTCCTGGCACCAAAAAAAAAAAAAAAATATATATATATATATATATATGTATATATATAGTGAGACTTAGAGTTTGGGGTTGAACTAAGGATAGATATTCAGGAAACTAAGCAAATGGAAAAAAAAAAAAAAACAAAGCAACTATTCACTCCAAGTTAAGAGAAGAAATATTCTTAAAACATAAGACAAAACTCCGTGATTCAGCAGCAAAGAGTACTTGCACAGCTACACTAGTGTGTATACATCCTCCTCCTCTGCCTCGCTCGGTTGTGTCCGACTCTTGGTGACCCCTGGACTGTAGCCTGCTGGCTGCTCGGTCCATGGAGCTCTCCAGGCAGATACACTGGAGTGGGTTGCCATGCCCTCCTCCAGGGGATCTTCCCGACCCAGGGATCAAATCCAGGTCTCTCACCATTGCAGGCAGGTTCTCTACCATTTGAACCACCAGGCAAGCCCAGTATGTACATATAATATTGATTTAACTATAAATTGGTGACAAGAGGGAAAGTCAAATGTTGAGTATTTGAAGTGATACAGAAGAATTAAATCTTCTCTTCCATGATAGATAACAAACAATTTTTTAAAAAAATAATCAAATAAACAACAATATAAAGGTGTTTCGGAAACCGCAGATACCTGCCAAAAAGTAGCTAAAAGCGGTAGAAATGGTTGCCTTTATGGAGCAGGGAAACATAAGTCAGGGGCTGCAGTTTGTATTTTTTGTTAAGTCTCCTATTGTTTTAAAAGTGTGATTTGACTTTTAAATTTATGGACATGTGTTATTTTGATTTTACAAAAGCAAAACCGACTCTCTTTGCAGTTGTAACCCTACAGTTTCTATTTCATTGAATTGGTTACAGTCACAAGGACATGCATGAACGAGTTCGGGAGCAAATATCACTGATTCTCGGCAATGAACTAAGTAGAAGCAGAGATGAGATAAGAGGACTTGCGAGAGAGGGGCTGACCAGCCGTGCGCACACTGCATGCCGAGGCCGTTTGGTCAGCATGTTTTATAGAAGGAATATAGAGCACGGGTAACACAGCACATGGTTTAAACTGAGGTCAGTGAAAAGAGCGTCTACTGTAATGAATCCAAATAACAAAGGAGGCTGAAATAAAACAGTCTTCACCCATCCACTCTTGCTACCCCATCCTTTTCCTGTGGGTGAGATGGAGAAAATTCTACAAGGGGCTTGAGATCATCTTTCTCATTCAGTTTCCCCTGAAATATTAACCCTCTTGAAGGAAACCTTCAAATGAGGATACATTAAAGTCCTTTGGAAGGTCAGGCTATCTTATATATTCCTTTGACTTCATCCACAAAATGAGTTGGAAAGGTGACAAAGGAGATAACCAAGCAAAATCTGCCTTTGGCCCCACGACAGGCCTGACTTCATTTCAGTAATGAGATTTGCTCCATTACTGCCTATCTTCTTCGCATTTTGGGTCAGTACTCAACACTGTCCATATAAGCACTGTGAGAGAAAAAAAGCATTCAGGAGTTCAGAACAGGACATGAGACACCCAACATCCCTGTTAAGTAGGCTTGTAGCAAATCTCTTAGACTCAAAGTCTATTCTGCCCGAGTCAATGAAACCTCAAGGTTTTTGAGTATTTTGGATGGCTAATTATTGGAAGGATTTATACAAGCTCTAGAGCTAATTATTAGAAAGGATATAGAGCCACCTTTCAACAAATTAACCGCTTGCTGATCTCTCTGCTGTGCTATTTGGGGATAGGATCTGCAGTAATCAAATAAACAACGGTGTTTGAAACCGCAGATACCTGCCAAAAGTAGCTAAAAGCGGTAGAAATGGTTGCCTTTATGGAGCAGGGAAACATAAGTCAGGGGCTGCAGTTTGTATTTTTTGTTAAGTCTCCTATTGTTTTAAAAGTGTGATTTGACTTTTAAATTTATGGACATGTGTTATTTTGATTTTACAAAAGCAAAACCGACTCTCTTTGCAGTTGTAACCCTACAGTTTCTATTTCATTGAATTGGTTACAGTCACAAGGACATGCATGAACGAGTTCGGGAGCAAATATCACTGATTCTCGGCAATGAACTAAGTAGAAGCAGAGATGAGATAAGAGGACTTGCGAGAGAGGGGCTGACCAGCCGTGCGCACACTGCATGCCGAGGCCGTTTGGTCAGCATGTTTTATAGAAGGAATATAGAGCACGGGTAACACAGCACATGGTTTAAACTGAGGTCAGTGAAAAGAGCGTCTACTGTAATGAATCCAAATAACAAAGGAGGCTGAAATAAAACAGTCTTCACCCATCCACTCTTGCTACCCCATCCTTTTCCTGTGGGTGAGATGGAGAAAATTCTACAAGGGGCTTGAGATCATCTTTCTCATTCAGTTTCCCCTGAAATATTAACCCTCTTGAAGGAAACCTTCAAATGAGGATACATTAAAGTCCTTTGGAAGGTCAGGCTATCTTATATATTCCTTTGACTTCATCCACAAAATGAGTTGGAAAGGTGACAAAGGAGATAACCAAGCAAAATCTGCCTTTGGCCCCACGACAGGCCTGACTTCATTTCAGTAATGAGATTTGCTCCATTACTGCCTATCTTCTTCGCATTTTGGGTCAGTACTCAACACTGTCCATATAAGCACTGTGAGAGAAAAAAAGCATTCAGGAGTTCAGAACAGGACATGAGACACCCAACATCCCTGTTAAGTAGGCTTGTAGCAAATCTCTTAGACTCAAAGTCTATTCTGCCCGAGTCAATGAAACCTCAAGGTTTTTGAGTATTTTGGATGGCTAATTATTGGAAGGATTTATACAAGCTCTAGAGCTAATTATTAGAAAGGATATAGAGCCACCTTTCAACAAATTAACCGCTTGCTGATCTCTCTGCTGTGCTATTTGGGGATAGGATCTGCAGAAATAGCACCCAGTCAGGGGAATCTGACTCTCGTCTTCCTTGGACTCCATCCTGGAGCACCTAGAAAGATCAGATTCTCCTCTCTCACTCATTTGCTGAGCCCACAGGATGGTGACAGCACTTCCAGATAAAGAATTGTCAAATTTCCTCTGGACCAAAACTAGAAAACAAAGGAGGGGAGAATGAGGCTTTGAGCAAGGACCATTATCTGATTTAATAACACCCTCTGTATGTGTATTCAGCTAGAAGGGGCATTTTGGATCTCCGATAACCTATGCAAATCAACTCAAAACAAGTATTCTCCGTATTTACTTATTTATTTTAAGAAGCCTGTAGGCTACTTTCTTCTTTGGCATCAGTAACCACAGACTATGACTCAGGTCCAGTCTTGTAAATGTCTGATTGGTTGAATGTCTAAAGAATTCCTCCTAGAGGGAGGGAGGGAGACTCAAGAGAGAGAGGATATATATACATAGAGTCAATTCATTTTGTTGTACAGCAGAAACGAATACAACATTATAAAGCAATTATACTCCAATAAAAAAAATATGAAAAGAAAAAGCATTGCTTCCCATTGCATGACCACCTCTCTGTTATCTGGGCCCCAACTCTTGGGCCAGACTCTGAGCTTGTCACAAGTCTGTCAATACTGCTGTTTTTTTCAAACTTTTTATTTTATATTGGAGTATAGACGATTTACAATGTTGTGATAGTTTCAGGTGGACAGCAAAGGGACTCGGACATATATATCGCCCATACTATTTTTGATGGGACTGAACTGTACATTTTAGATGGGAAACCCTGATTTTTTTTTTTTAACCATCATTATTTGAACATAAAAGAAGCCTGTGATACTTACCCTCCTGTCTTACTTCAGATCACCTAACCTTGCACGTTGTAGGACACAGACGAGCCACAGAAGCGACCTGCATTTACCTGTTTTACAATCATTTCAATCGCCTCAGATGCCCAGGATGTCTCCCTTCATCCTACTTCTCACTTCCTCCACAATGACCACCTTCCTAGCCATGGTGTTGAGCTTCCTTACAATGGGGAAGACTGCTGGGTTACGGAATGTTTTTTGTTTGTTTGTTTTTAAACTGGAATCTGCGGTTTCTCATGCCCTGTTCAGTCAGGGGCCCCAGAGAGGTACCTCAGTGTCAGAGCCGTTGCCATTCAGAGCCTCCATGTTTGGGTCCCTCCAGTCTTCGGAGAGTGAAGGGATGTAATTGTCTGTCAGAGCGTCCCAAACCCTGTAAACAAAGAGAAGCTCTCATTAGCGCACATCTGTGGCCAGGCCCTGCCTGGAGGGAGGAAGAGCCGCCCGGCGAGGAGAGAGGCCTGGGCACGCCAGGCTGAGAGCAGCTGCCTTCCAGCATGCAGGAGCAAAGCAGCTTACAAACTGAATTTCAGGCACTCCCAGGAGAGAAGGAGCCAAGAGAATGAGCCCTAGCCAGGAACTTCAGGGCCCAAAAATAAAGGGGAATTGCTCATCATTGAGAGACCAATGGTAGCGTCTACAATTAAAACACCTCTGGCAATAAATAAATGACTCGGAAACTAAATCTGCCCCTCGACCAAATGACTCCTGTCTTGTGAATCTAAGAAATGTCCATCTTTCCTTTCTTAAGAACAGAGAAGTGTGAGAGGAAAAGGGAGGAAGAGGGAGAGAGACTGACTTGGAAAGATTTTCTGGCTGAATCTCATTAAGAACAGGGTCATGGTCTAGTTTATAGATAAAGCTGACCCTCGAACAACACAAGTTTAAACTGTGAGCATCTACTTATGGGTGGGTCTTTCTCCAATAAATATTGTAGGACAAATACTTCCATTTCACAGATTTTGATATTCACTAAGTGTGGGGGAAAGTTCATGTCACATTAGAGATCAAATTGTGGAATCAAAAGAACCAGGGTTTGAGTCCTGATTCTATTCAAATTGTTTCTGCTTCCAGCCCTTGTCTTTTACCATTTCCTTTGTTTTTGGGGTATGTGCAGACGAGCCACAGAAGCCTGCATTTACCTGTTTTACAATCATTTCAATCGCCTCAGATGCCCAGGATGTCTCCCTTCATCCTACTTCTCACTTCCTCCACAATGACCACCTTCCTAGCCATGGTGTTGAGCTTCCTTACAATGGGGAAGACTGCTGGGTTACGGAATGTTTTTTGTTTGTTTGTTTTTAAACTGGAATCTGCGGTTTCTCATGCCCTGTTCAGTCAGGGGCCCCAGAGAGGTACCTCAGTGTCAGAGCCGTTGCCATTCAGAGCCTCCATGTTTGGGTCCCTCCAGTCTTCGGAGAGTGAAGGGATGTAATTGTCTGTCAGAGCGTCCCAAACCCTGTAAACAAAGAGAAGCTCTCATTAGCGACATCTGTGGCCAGGCCCTGCCTGGAGGGAGGAAGAGCCGCCCGGCGAGGAGAGAGGCCTGGGCACGCCAGGCTGAGAGCAGCTGCCTTCCAGCATGCAGGAGCAAAGCAGCTTACAAACTGAATTTCAGGCACTCCCAGGAGAGAAGGAGCCAAGAGAATGAGCCCTAGCCAGGAACTTCAGGGCCCAAAAATAAAGGGGAATTGCTCATCATTGAGAGACCAATGGTAGCGTCTACAATTAAAACACCTCTGGCAATAAATAAATGACTCGAAACTAAATCTCCCCCTCGACCAAATGACTCCTGTCTTGTGAATCTAAGAAATGTCCATCTTTCCTTTCTTAAGAACAGAGAAGTGTGAGAGGAAAAGGGAGGAAGAGGGAGAGAGACTGACTTGGAAAGATTTTCTGGCTGAATCTCATTAAGAACAGGGTCATGGTCTAGTTTATAGATAAAGCTGACCCTCGAACAACACAAGTTTAAACTGTGAGCATCTACTTATGGGTGGGTCTTTCTCCAATAAATATTGTAGGACAAATACTTCCATTTCACAGATTTTGATATTCACTAAGTGTGGGGGAAAGTTCATGTCACATTAGAGATCAAATTGTGGAATCAAAAGAACCAGGGTTTGAGTCCTGATTCTATTCAAATTGTTTCTGCTTCCAGCCCTTGTCTTTTACCATTTCCTTTGTTTTTGAGGCAAAAACAGCAAGACAGGAACTTTTCACTGCGGAGGGGGTCAGCACCTCTAACCCCCATGTTGCTCAAGGGTTAAATGTATTTCAGTTTTAGACGCCTGCAATCTAAAGGGTCAGGAATTAACTCCTTGACATCTAACGGAGGTAAGGGGATGATGCCAATGTTATTAAAAGCCACTTATTACCCAAAATGTTTCAGGAAGCCCAGGGTGGCACAACAGTGTCCTCTAGGAATGCAGAATTTAAGTGTGCCCAGTCCCCATCATGGAGACTCTAAGGAAACTCTATGAGAGGAACCAACAAATACACCAGTGTCCACACGATTTGTTTTTAGTATGGGGAGACGGAGTTCCCTTTACTACATTTCTTTTTAAAGTTCTGATAAGGTACAATAGAAGAAATGGTATTTTACCATTCTTTGTGCTTAACTCACTTATTTCAGAAAGACTTTCTTGGAGGGGGAGAAAAAGTGGGAAGGGGCTAGGGAAAGTCCTGAAGATACAAATTTTCACACATGGAAAAATAAATCCATCAATAGCAAGAGATAAATGTACATTAGTAAATCAAGCTCCTAAAAGAATGCCATCCGTGGACGCCAGTGGCATTTGAGTTAATATGAGGTAATAAAATAATGAGGGCTCGAGGCAATCTCCTTCAGACACCTGTGAAACAAGTACAGGAAGGTATAGTTTATTTAGATATACTAATAAGAGGAAATAGCCATTTAAGAACAGAGAAGTGTGAGAGGAAAAGGGAGGAAGAGGGAGAGAGACTGACTTGGAAAGATTTTCTGGCTGAATCTCATTAAGAACAGGGTCATGGTCTAGTTTATAGATAAAGCTGACCCTCGAACAACACAAGTTTAAACTGTGAGCATCTACTTATGGGTGGGTCTTTCTCCAATAAATATTGTAGGACAAATACTTCCATTTCACAGATTTTGATATTCACTAAGTGTGGGGGAAAGTTCATGTCACATTAGAGATCAAATTGTGGAATCAAAAGAACCAGGGTTTGAGTCCTGATTCTATTCAAATTGTTTCTGCTTCCAGCCCTTGTCTTTTACCATTTCCTTTGTTTTTGAGGCAAAAACAGCAAGACAGGAACTTTTCACTGCGGAGGGGGTCAGCACCTCTAACCCCCATGTTGCTCAAGGGTTAAATGTATTTCAGTTTTAGACGCCTGCAATCTAAAGGGTCAGGAATTAACTCCTTGACATCTAACGGAGGTAAGGGGATGATGCCAATGTTATTAAAAGCCACTTATTACCCAAAATGTTTCAGGAAGCCCAGGGTGGCACAACAGTGTCCTCTAGGAATGCAGAATTTAAGTGCCCAGTCCCCATCATGGAGACTCTAAGGAAACTCTATGAGAGGAACCAACAAATACACCAGTGTCCACATGTTTTGTTTTTAGTATGGGGAGACGGAGTTCCCTTTACCACATTTCTTTTTAAAGTTCTGATAAGGTACAATAGAAGAAATGGTATTTTACCATTCTTTGTGCTTAACTCACTTATTTCAGAAAGACTTTCTTGGAGGGGGAGAAAAAGTGGGAAGGGGCTAGGGAAAGTCCTGAAGATACAAATTTTCACACATGGAAAAATAAATCCATCAATAGCAAGAGATAAATGTACATTAGTAAATCAAGCTCCTAAAAGAATGCCATCCGTGGACGCCAGTGGCATTTGAGTTAATATGAGGTAATAAAATAATGAGGGCTCGAGGCAATCTCCTTCAGACACCTGTGAAACAAGTACAGGAAGGTATAGTTTATTTAGATATACTAATAAGAGGAAATAGCCATTTAAAAATTAGCAAATATGTACACACACGGATGGATCAGATCCAAAACAAGATAAAGTGTGGTGTAAGATGCTAAAGAGGTAAGTGTATATTATATTTATATATATATATATATATATATATATAACAATACATGTGTATAAGTATATGTCAGAGTACAGACATTTGAAATCAGATACATAAAAGGAGGGAGAGGGCTTCCCTGGTGGTCCAGTGGGTAAAGAGACCACCTTGCAGTGCAAGGGGCACTGATTCGATCCTTGGCCCGGGAGGATCTCTAGAGCACATGTGCCCAGAGCTGGTGCTCTGCAACAAGAGAGGCCACTGCAATGGGAGGCCCACACAGGCCAAAAAATAAAGATGGATGAAAACAAAATAAATAAAAAAGCATCAGGGCTTAAACATTAAAAAAAAAAAAAAAAAGGAGGGAGGAGAGTGTTCTTAACACACATAACATCCAAAATGATGCATGAAATAGGGGTTTATAAGCAAAGAGATTTTCCTAGTGCACAATGCATGCAATTTGGTGATGAAACAAAAGAAATTCAAGAAACCACAATTGAATGGCACTGCTTTGGCTATCCCCTTATTCATTTTTTCCCCTACAATTATAAGGAAGCACTTGGAGAGAGCTCATCAATTGTTCATTAGACATCTATTCAACAGGATTCAGGGGCTATGGTTTCAGCATGGGTGATAATCTATCTTCCATCAAGCACTATCAGAGCTTCATTAATCCAGCCTAATTCTAAATCCAAGTCTCGTTAGCATTCTAATGCCAAGGAGCAAATGTGATTGACTGTCTCCAAGACCAAGTAAGTCCTGGCCCCACACCTACTACGAAGATCGATGGACAAATCCTCCGTGCACCACTGCATTGCGCTCTCGGCTTCAGGATAGAGCAACATGCGTGCAGCCGCTGACCTCAGGGTCTGAACCGGCGGCAAGTGCCCTGCAAAATGAAATTCAGCAAAGCCTCAAATAGGCAGGAGCCTTTTGTGCCTCTCCTAGATGAGATGAAAGCTGGGACCTTGCACGGGGCATGGCACACTTGCCAACCACCTTGAACCGGCTTCCATCCTTAAAGTGACACCTGAAGACTCTCTCAAATCACTGAGGGTGGAAACTTTTCTTAGGTGAGCCTTCACTGACAGACTCTGGATTTCATTTCTAGATTTTCCTAGATTTTTAGTGACAATTCCCCAAACCTGTATCTCCTCGAGATTTCGAGCCATCCTGTTCTCTTTCAAGTTTTCGTCTTCTTTTCTCACAGACCTGTGTTTTACCCTTTGAGGTTCGTAAGCAGCCTTTAATAGAATGAATCACCGCTCTGTCATCACTTGAACCTCTTCCCATTTAACAGCACCCGCTTAGCAACACTAACCAGAGCAGCCAGCCTCGCTGAGCATTTACTCAACACAAGGCAGGTACTATCCCAAACTCTCTATGTGGATTAACTCACTCATTTCTCACCACAATGTTGTAAGGCGGACAGTGAGGGCAAAAAAGAAAAGAAACACAGAGAAGTTAATTAACTCATCTAAATTCACAGTCAGTAATGACAGAGGTAGGATTTGAACCCAGAGCATACAGCTGTAGAGCCTATAGTCCTACCTGCTCAACTATTCTAATTCTTTATAAATGTTATGATTCTCGTCGCATCAGAACATAGGTCAAGTTAAAAATCACAACAGAGAACAGCAGGGCAGCGGCCAGCTCTGCGTGAAAGGCCTATAACTACATTATTCTGGACATGGAGCTTTCATCATCTACAGAAGGAGAAATGGCAAGGTCAGCAGGGGTACAGGCCTGCTTTCTGTTTAGAGCTCCAGCCTGAGGAAGGTTAAATGGAAGGCAAAGGCAGGCTTGTGGGCGGGCAGGCAGCCCCAGGAACGAACAGCAGCAGAAGGAGGGGAGAACACAAAGCTTTCTGGAGGGAGACAGTGGGTTAGACTTTTCTCCCCAGAGAGGTTATCTAGCCTCTCCTAAGCAGGATCCTTGCGAAGAGATGGATTCCTGTTACATATACCCTGGGTGGACTGTAAAATTTCACTTCCTGAGAAGCATCTGGTATTTACTCTTATCTTGGGGAAAGGAAAGGCAAAAGCCCAATTTTTTCGCTGCCATGGCAGGAGCCTTTGTGCCTCTCCTAGATGAGATGAAAGCTGGGACCTTGCACGGGGCATGGCACACTTGCCAACCACCTTGAACCGGCTTCCATCCTTAAAGTGACACCTGAAGACTCTCTCAAATCACTGAGGGTGGAAACTTTTCTTAGGTGAGCCTTCACTGACAGACTCTGGATTTCATTTCTAGATTTTCCTAGATTTTTAGTGACAATTCCCCAAACCTGTATCTCCTCGAGATTTCGAGCCATCCTGTTCTCTTTCAAGTTTTCGTCTTCTTTTCTCACAGACCTGTGTTTTACCCTTTGAGGTTCGTAAGCAGCCTTTAATAGAATGAATCACCGCTCTGTCATCACTTGAACCTCTTCCCATTTAACAGCACCCGCTTAGCAACACTAACCAGAGCAGCCAGCCTCGCTGAGCATTTACTCAACACAAGGCAGGTACTATCCCAAACTCTCTATGTGGATTAACTCACTCATTTCTCACCACAATGTTGTAAGGCGGACAGTGAGGGCAAAAAAGAAAAGAAACACAGAGAAGTTAATTAACTCATCTAAATTCACAGTCAGTAATGACAGAGGTAGGATTTGAACCCAGAGCATACAGCTGTAGAGCCTATAGTCCTACCTGCTCAACTATTCTAATTCTTTATAAATGTTATGATTCTCGTGCGCATCAGAACATAGGTCAAGTTAAAAATCACAACAGAGAACAGCAGGGCAGCGGCCAGCTCTGCGTGAAAGGCCTATAACTACATTATTCTGGACATGGAGCTTTCATCATCTACAGAAGGAGAAATGGCAAGGTCAGCAGGGGTACAGGCCTGCTTTCTGTTTAGAGCTCCAGCCTGAGGAAGGTTAAATGGAAGGCAAAGGCAGGCTTGTGGGCGGGCAGGCAGCCCCAGGAACGAACAGCAGCAGAAGGAGGGGAGAACACAAAGCTTTCTGGAGGGAGACAGTGGGTTAGACTTTTCTCCCCAGAGAGGTTATCTAGCCTCTCCTAAGCAGGATCCTTGCGAAGAGATGGATTCCCTGTTACATATACCCTGGGTGGACTGTAAAATTTCACTTCCTGAGAAGCATCTGGTATTTACTCTTATCTTGGGGAAAGGAGACTTTAAAAGCTATCCACTCTTATCTTTCATCAAAGAACTAAGATTAAACAAGTTCCCTCAATTTTTGTTATTACGCTGCCATGGCACCTGAGATCCAATTTGCTCCCTCGTGCGTGATAGGTCACTGCAGTCATGTTCGACTCCTTGCGACCCTATGGACTATAGTCCTCCAGGCTCCTCTGTCTATGGAATTTTCCAGGCAAGAATACTAGAGTGGATTGACATTTCCTCCTACCGGGGATCTTCCTGACCCAGGGATCAAACCCATATTGCCTGCATTTGCAGATGGATTTTTTACCACTAGGCACCACCTTCCCTGAGTCCCTGTAATACTAAAAATGCCTTTTCAAGCGCATGTTTTTTATCTTTGGCTTATATGCCTGCAGGAGACTTGGGTTCAATCCCTGGGTAGGGAAGATCCCTTGGAGAAAGGAATGGCAGTCCATTCCAGTATTCTTGCCTGGGAAATCCTATGGCCAGAGGAGCCTGGCAGGCTACAGTCTGTGGAATCGCAAAAGACTTGAACAGGACTTCGCCACTGAGCATGCACATACGCCTGCTGAAATGACTAAACAAGACAGAAAGATATCACCGTGGAGGGCTAGAGATTTGGAAAAAGATGCTAGCAGAGAATAAGCAAACTGAACAGAGTTCACTGGACAAGACATGGATACAAAAATCTGGAGGCTTCCCTGGTAGCTCAGTGGTAAAGAATCTACCTGCCATTGCAGGAGATACGGGTTGGATCCATGATCCGGGAAGATCCCACATGCTGTGGAGCAACTAAGACTGTGAGCTACAACTACTGAGCCTGTGCTTTAGACTCTCAGAGCCGCAACTATTGAGCTCATGTGCTGCAACTACTGAAGCCCGTAGGTCCTAGAGCCCGAATCCCACAACAAGAGAAGTCACGGCAACAAGAAGCCTGCTCACCTCAACCAGAGAGGAACCCCCACTCCCTGCAACCAGAGAAGAGCTTGTGGCTGCAGTGAAAACCCAGAATAGTCAAATATAAATAAATAAATAAAAATGTAAAAAAAATCTGGGTCTGGAACCAGCAATGTAGCCATCAAGGCTCCAACAATCTTCCTACACACACACCTTTGTATATATATTTCCGACAATATATGACGTAAACTGCCATCAGAATTCCAATTTGCTAACACTGCCTAGGCCGACTGCTGCTCTCATCCAGTGTTTTATTGGTTTCAAATCAGGCCAGTATCCACACTTAGATGTGCGTTACCATGAGCATACTTTTGCTATTAACACTTAGGAATTACGAATTATTAACACACCAATGACTCTGAACAACATTTTAGATTCTTGCAAACGCTTCCGTAGAATCCACACTATCTCCGCCTTCCATATGCGGAAACTGGACCTCTGAGAAGAGAATTAACTTCCCTGAACACCACAGCTGTCTGTCAACTTTCCCTGTCTGATTATTTGGTATTTACTCGTCTTCAACTTAAAGCATAGCTGGCTATAGGCTGTTGGTTTATCATGTGAACTCGCCTTGTGACAGGACCTTTGGCCCCATTATTCTATCAGAGGACACAGGAAACTGTCTACCTATGTGGCCCCTTTCCTTGTCAGAGAGCCAACAGGAAACCCCAGCAAGGTAGGACGGGGTGTGAAGGCTGACCGCTCCCACTTTGCGGGTCTCCAGGTTCCATCTCTTTCGCCAAGGAAAGGGTGATTTTACATACGCAAAGAAGAGATTCTGGAATATTTTCTAAATGAAAAAAAGAGAAATACGTGTTGACTCTTTTAAAGACTTCCACACCCTCACAATGCTATCGCAGCAACCCAAAAATTCCTGGTAGCTAGGAAGATCACTGCCATTGCAGGAGATACGGTTGGATCCATGATCCGGGAAGATCCCACATGCTGTGGAGCAACTAAGACTGTGAGCTACAACTACTGAGCCTGTGCTTTAGACTCTCAGAGCCGCAACTATTGAGCTCATGTGCTGCAACTACTGAAGCCCGTAGGTCCTAGAGCCCGAATCCCACAACAAGAGAAGTCACGGCAACAAGAAGCCTGCTCACCTCAACCAGAGAGGAACCCCCACTCCCTGCAACCAGAGAAGAGCTTGTGGCTGCAGTGAAAACCCAGAATAGTCAAATATAAATAAATAAATAAAAATGTAAAAAAAATCTGGGTCTGGAACCAGCAATGTAGCCATCAAGGCTCCAACAATCTTCCTACACACACACCTTTGTATATATATTTCCGACAATATATGACGTAAACTGCCATCAGAATTCCAATTTGCTAACACTGCCTAGGCCGACTGCTGCTCTCATCCAGTGTTTTATTGGTTTCAAATCAGGCCAGTATCCACACTTAGATGTGCGTTACCATGAGCATACTTTTGCTATTAACACTTAGGAATTACGAATTATTAACACACCAATGACTCTGAACAACATTTTAGATTCTTGCAAACGCTTCCGTAGAATCCACACTATCTCCGCCTTCCATATGCGGAAACTGGACCTCTGAGAAGAGAATTAACTTCCCTGAACACCACAGCTGTCTGTCAACTTTCCCTGTCTGATTATTTGGTATTTACTCGTCTTCAACTTAAAGCATAGCTGGCTATAGGCTGTTGGTTTATCATGTGAACTCGCCTTGTGACAGGACCTTTGGCCCCATTATTCTATCAGAGGACACAGGAAACTGTCTACCTATGTGGCCCCTTTCCTTGTCAGAGAGCCAACAGGAAACCCCAGCAAGGTAGGACGGGGTGTGAAGGCTGACCGCTCCCACTTTGCGGGTCTCCAGGTTCCATCTCTTTCGCCAAGGAAAGGGTGATTTTACATACGCAAAGAAGAGATTCTGGAATATTTTCTAAATGAAAAAAAGAGAAATACGTGTTGACTCTTTTAAAGACTTCCACACCCTCACAATGCAGAGAAGTTGATATCTCAGCCAATCCTCTTTGAACCAGTAGTTC
Source organism: Tragulus kanchil (assembly GCA_022376925.1). Taxonomy (NCBI): domain Eukaryota; kingdom Metazoa; phylum Chordata; class Mammalia; order Artiodactyla; family Tragulidae; genus Tragulus; species Tragulus kanchil. The sequence continues at coordinate 154,833,785 of JAIOJX010000006.1, forward strand.
CAATTGAAAACTAAAGAAATTAAATATTTGGAACTTCCCTGCCAGTTCAGGAAAAGACAGCATGCTTCTAATGCATGAGATGCAGAACTAAAACCCCACATGCCATGTGGCAAGGCCAAAAAAAAAAGAAAAGAAATCAAAACTTCAAAGGGAACCACTGGCCTTGCTTTCTGATTTGGAGGAGGTTAGTTTAAAATTTTCATTGTTTTTGTTTGAAGCTTCTATTGTGTAGTTCTAGCCCACCCAAAACACTTTCAGTTCATTGGTGGATGAAATCTCTAACTACTAAATCCAAGCAAGTTTATTAGAACATGAGAGCTGGGCTCAGGAGATTATTAACCGGCTCGGATATTAAATTATCTTTTCCCCTTATATCATAATCTTACAGTTGAAATAGCTGGATAGGTGTCTCCAAAACAAAGTGTGCAATTTGATTCAAATAAGTTGTAGAGCTTTAGATATGTATGAAACCCACTGAATGCCTAGAAAGCACTGTATCACTAGTTCTCTTCCCGGAATCCTCCCTCCGCACTCTCCTCACAGCATATTTTACCGTTAAGGAATTATTCAACCTATGATCATTTAGCTGAGCAGTCAATGAAGCAGGCAAGTCAGAAAAATCAGGAAAAGACTATAATCCCGAGTGATGGTAATTAACATTGAGTGGCCTCTGCTAATGTGATAGAAAAGGGTAAGAACCTGATTATTGAGTGTCTGTCCTTAATGAGGCAGAGGAGTGGTTTAGACAGAGGAAGCATTATCTGTTGGAAGCAAAAGGAATTTTCAGAGCACAGCCTGGGTGAGGCGAGAAATGAGGTTCTTAGCAAGTCCTTAGCCCCGCCTCATTGAGATTGAGCTCTGAAGTTCCAAAGACGGGCACCCCACGCAGCCAACCAGATTTCAGGGATGAGCCCAAGGTCACACAGTATGAGTCAGTGAGAGTGTAAAAATGAAAATTCATGGTTGTAGCGTTTTTAGTCCATTACCTGCTGCAATAAAGTAGAGTCAAAGAAGTTTTGTATAATAAAGCCCCAGAACCATTCTTTTTTGACCTCGAGGAGTTGAGGAAATTGTAACAGGCTCAAAATCTAAAAGAATCAGTTTGAAGCTTAAAACTGAATTGAAAAGCATAGCCCTCAGTCATAGTACTGGTCACCAGAGTGAAATGTCCTGGGTGATCATGGCTTCGGGCTAGCATTAATTAAAAAGAAAAAGAGGAAATGGAGTAGACTTAGAAAATTTTCATTGTTTTTGTTTGAAGCTTCTATTGTGTAGTTCTAGCCCACCCAAAACACTTTCAGTTCATTGGTGGATGAAATCTCTAACTACTAAATCCAAGCAAGTTTATTAGAACATGAGAGCTGGGCTCAGGAGATTATTAACCGGCTCGGATATTAAATTATCTTTTCCCCTTATATCATAATCTTACAGTTGAAATAGCTGGATAGGTGTCTCCAAAACAAAGTGTGCAATTTGATTCAAATAAGTTGTAGAGCTTTAGATATGTATGAAACCCACTGAATGCCTAGAAAGCACTGTATCACTATTTCTCTTCCCAGATTCCTCCCACCGCACTCTCCTCACATCATATTTTACCTTTAAGGAATTATTCAACCTTTGCTCATTTAGCTGAGCAGTCAATGAAGCAGGCAAGTCAGAAAAATCAGGAAAAGACTATAATCCCGAGTGATGGTAATTAACATTGAGTGGCCTCTGCTAATGTGATAGAAAAGGGTAAGAACCTGATTATTGAGTGTCTGTCCTTAATGAGGCAGAGGAGTGGTTTAGACAGAGGAAGCATTATCTGTTGGAAGCAAAAGGAATTTTCAGAGCACAGCCTGGGTGAGGCGAGAAATGAGGTTCTTAGCAAGTCCTTAGCCCCGCCTCATTGAGATTGAGCTCTGAAGTTCCAAAGACGGGCACCTACGCAGCCAACCAGATTTCAGGGATGAGCCCAAGGTCACACAGTATGAGTCAGTGAGAGTGTAAAAATGAAAATTCATGGTTGTAGCGTTTTTAGTCCATTACCTGCTGCAATAAAGTAGAGTCAAAGAAGTTTTGTATAATAAAGCCCCAGAACCATTCTTTTTTGACCTCGAGGAGTTGAGGAAATTGTAACAGGCTCAAAATCTAAAAGAATCAGTTTGAAGCTTAAAACTGAATTGAAAAGCATAGCCCTCAGTCATAGTACTGGTCACCAGAGTGAAATGTCCTGGGTGATCATGGCTTCGGGCTAGCATTAATTAAAAAGAAAAAGAGGAAATGGAGTAGACTTAGAAATGCATTACATGTACCTACGAGGCTAGCTATTATTGCTTATCCAGGTCACTCAATATTCAATATTCATTTAAAAAGAATTACTGGATCACTTACTACACACCATGTACTGTGTCAGTTACTGGAGACAGAATAATGAGTCAGACAGACAGACAGACCGACAGATGGCCCTTGTATTCACAGAGATACAGTCTCAGTAGCCATTAAGTAAGCAACTATCTGCCGAATATAATCAAGTTCAAGGATGGTTCTGGGGTGATTTAAACACATTGTATTTATTGTGCACTTTATTTCTAGTCTAATGCCACCGATGATCTGACAGGAGGTACCAGTCCACAGCCCGGAAGCTGGGGACCCCTGCTGTAGGACAAACCTCTTCCCCGCTTACTGATAGGCAACTTTTCCATAAAACGAGAAATCAAAAGTGCTCTTGCTCCAAACTTCCACTCCCAATGGCCTGACATTTTCTATGTGATCCCTAAGGAGCAGCTGATGCATAGTTTATCTCTTTGGAGAATGTTTGCCTGTTTTTACCAAAGGCCCCAAACACCTTTAATTCATGCAACAAACAGCCTCCTCTCTCTCTAGTCCCTCCTTGAACAGCACATTTCTCAAATTCCTGTTTCCTGACTTTTCTGAAGACCCTAGAAGGGGGCTAGTAAGGGACACAGGGAATACTCAAAGTCACTGCACCTGGCTATCGCTTTTATTTTGTCCAGGGCAATTCCCGGTTCTCTCGGTACGATGTATGTACTTTCTTATTTGGACTTATCTCAGCTTTTGCAGATAATCTTTCCAGTCCTGAGCAGTTGTAAACTATTTAGAAATGTTCACAATTCTGGTGTTTTGTAAAGCAAAGTGTTTCAACAACACAGATCCTTCTATCATAGTTTTCTTTCTTTTTTTTCCTGGTCCTTATCTCCAGTATCTGGATGGATTACTATGGATCTAAAGAAATCAGCTACACAGACCCCCAAATTTACCATGCTCCTGAATTTTGACTTTGTATCTAGGGAAACCTATTTCCTAAAAATCCTTTATTCCTTTGTGGTTTCAATTACAGGTGACCGTAAAGGGGCATAATGGGATGAGGTGAGCAGTTACCAGGGCACGGTCTCACAGGTAGGAAAGCATAAGTAATGCGCCACAAACACAAAGACAGAAACTTGCTCCATGTCAAAGAGCCCCAGACCCCAGGGCAACAGAGGCAACAGAAAGCAGCTCACTCCTCATCCTGCAGGCTCTCCTCCTCTTCTTGGATCTGGAACTGGTTCTTCACGGGAGCGAGGTTCTCCGTCTTGGCGTTGTAGTTCCGAAAGCAGACGTTGAGCTTCTCATCAAATTCGTTCACCAGGTCCTCCATGGACTTGAAGCTGATGATTTCAGAAGAAAAATTCTCCAACTCAGAGAGGGAGGGGTCCTCTAGATGGTGGGGGGACGAGCCATAGAAACACGGGGGCTTCTCCTCGGGGTCCTCCGAGCAGCAGGGCCGAAGGTCCTCAAACTCTTCATCCAAACTCACCAGTGGGGCCTCCATCCTTGCACAGCAATTGGAAAACTACAAGGTTCAGGGCTCGTTTCTCTGGAAGAAATAGACAGGATAATGGGAGTTTGGGCTGGGCTTTGATGCCAGCTCTGCTGGCAAGCCATAATCACCTACTACTCTCACCCTTGAAAACAAAGATGCCGCCTGACTGGCTCCTTCGTGCCCATGCTTCCTCATGGCATACTATACGCTTAAGGAGTTCAAATGTCATTGTCAGGGTGAATAACGCTAACCTAATTAGTGTACACTTTGGAGGCACACCTGCTCCTGTTCCCTGCCCCCCAAAACAAAGCCTAACCTTAACAAAGGTTAAGTATGCAGCCCCCAGGTCAGACTGTCTAGATGTGCGTCTGCTCCTTAGCCCCTCACCAGTCACGATTATAGTGGTAACTTAACTTCTCTGGCCTCCCTTTTTATTCTCAAGAAAGAGGTAATAGCAGGACCTACCTAGAAGGGCTGTTCTAAGGGTTAAAGCAGTAAACACAGGTAAGTACCTAGAACAGTGCCTGAGAGATAATAAACATCAATGTTGTTCAATTTATGTTCTCGGTATTATGATGAGGATAAGGATGATTAGCATAGATCTACATCCTTAACCCTGTGCTCTCAAAATTGGAAGTTTTGTGGGACTTCCCTGATGGTCCAGTGGGGAGCTAAGATGGCGCTCCCAATGCAGGGGACCTGGGTTCAACAGGGCAAAAAGGAAAGCAGCCCCTCACAGGTAGGAAAGCATAATGCGCCACAAACACAAAGACAGAAACTTGCTCCATGTCAAAGAGCCCCAGACCCCAGGGCAACAGAGGCAACAGAAAGCAGCTCACTCCTCATCCTGCAGGCTCTCCTCCTCTTCTTGGATCTGGAACTGGTTCTTCACGGGAGCGAGGTTCTCCGTCTTGGCGTTGTAGTTCCGAAAGCAGACGTTGAGCTTCTCATCAAATTCGTTCACCAGGTCCTCCATGGACTTGAAGCTGATGATTTCAGAAGAAAAATGCTCACACAAAGAGGGGGAGGTGTTCTCTAGATAGAGGGGGGACGAGCCATAGAAACACGGGGGCTTCTCCTCGGGGTCCTCCGAGCAGCAGGGCCGAAGGTCCTCAAACTCTTCATCCAAACTCACCAGTGGGGCCTCCATCCTTGCACAGCAATTGGAAAACTACAAGGTTCAGGGCTCGTTTCTCTGGAAGAAATAGACAGGATAATGGGAGTTTGGGCTGGGCTTTGATGCCAGCTCTGCTGGCAAGCCATAATCACCTACTACTCTCACCCTTGAAAACAAAGATGCCGCCTGACTGGCTCCTTCGTGCCCATGCTTCCTCATGGCATACTATACGCTTAAGGAGTTCAAATGTCATTGTCAGGGTGAATAACGCTAACCTAATTAGTGTACACTTTGGAGGCACACCTGCTCCTGTTCCCTGCCCCCCAAAACAAAGCCTAACCTTAACAAAGGTTAAGTATGCAGCCCCCAGGTCAGACTGTCTAGATGTGCGTCTGCTCCTTAGCCCCTCACCAGTCACGATTATAGTGGTAACTTAACTTCTCTGGCCTCCCTTTTTATTCTCAAGAAAGAGGTAATAGCAGGACCTACCTAGAAGGGCTGTTCTAAGGGTTAAAGCAGTAAACACAGGTAAGTACCTAGAACAGTGCCTGAGAGATAATAAACATCAATGTTGTTCAATTTATGTTCTCGGTATTATGATGAGGATAAGGATGATTAGCATAGATCTACATCCTTAACCCTGTGCTCTCAAAATTGGAAGTTTTGTGGGACTTCCCTGATGGTCCAGTGGGGAGCTAAGATGGCGCTCCCAATGCAGGGGACCTGGGTTCAATCCCTGATCAGGGAACTAGATCCCACATGCCGAAACTAAGAGTCTGCAGGCCACAGATAATGACCCCACACGCTGCAACTAAGAGCCAGCACACCTAAATAAATTAATGAGCTTTTTAAAAATTTTAAGAAACATTAAAAAGGGACTTTGATGTTGGTCCAGTGAGTGGGACTCCATGCTTCCAATGCAAGGGGCATGAGTTCGATCCCTGCTCAAGTAACTAAGATCCCATGGGCGGGAAGCATAGCCAAAGAAATAAATAAGGGAAGTTTTTTGATAACTTATTTGGTGGCAAAACCTGCCCTGACCTAAACTCATCTAGCAACTAAACCTGATCTACATGTGTATAGAGCTGTTTATGGGTTTTTTGTTTGTTTAAAATTTTATTCAGTTATTCTGGGTTTTCACAGACTCTTCTTTAGTTGCAGGGATTGGGGGCTACTCTCTAGTTGAGGTGAGGAGGCTTCCTGTTGTGGTGATTTCTCTTGTCCTGGAAGTCAGGCTCTAGGGCACACGGGTTTCAGCAGGTGTGGCCCATGGGCTCAGTAGTTGTGGCTCCGAGGCTGTAGGGCACAGGCTCGATAATTGTGGCTCACGAACTTAGTTGCTGCGCAGCATGTGGGATCTTCCCAAATCAGGGATTGAACTCGTGTCTCCTGCATTGGCAGGCGAACTCTTTACCACTGAGCTACCAGGGAAGCCCTGTTTATGGTTTTAATGTATCCCATTTAGTGTGTCGTGCTGTAGAAATTTTAACTTTTTTCAGTTATAGAGAAGGCTGCCCCAGCCCCCAGGGCATGATATTTAGAATATACACTCTATTATTGCCTTCAAAACCCTTCTGAACCACACCTGGTCCCAAGGTGTGGACAGGGCTTCATAGACCTGGGTGTTATTAGTCACATCAATAAATGAAAGACTAATAGAACTCTAGTACAGACTTTCAAACAAGCCCCTGAAGTTTTTGCAGATGCACAGCATATGTCTGAGACTAGAAGAGTGGATTACTGACCTGTTATTCTGTAAGAGACCCAACTACCCATGTGTTCCAAAGTCAGACTCCACAAGCACTGGGGCACTGCACCCCAGAGGACCTCCCTTCATTTCCCAGCAGCTTCGGGCCCTCTTCATTCGCTCCCTTCAGCTGTGATTTACCCATCTGTGCGTATGTCCAAGCCCTTCCCCAATTTTAATTTCAGTTCCTCGAGGGCACAGGTGTCCTCTGGATACCCTCCCTGGTTTCTAGCACACCCGGCCTGCGGCGAGGCAGTCCATCAATGTGTGCTCACAGGCCAACGACCTTCCGTATCCCCCCCACTTTCCCCTGCAGGCAGCACAAGCTCACTGTCTATCGTGCCCTTCTCGACCTACTCAGCTTCCTTGCCTGGAACACAGCAAGGCAACTTCTGTCTCTTATCTGTGTGAAAACTGATCTAGTTGGATGCTTAAATTGGAAACACTACACAAGGACAAGCAAACAGAGAGCAAACCCCATTCTCCAGCACTACCTGTCAAACTAAAACTCAACACACGTGGGGCCGACGGCAGGCCAGGCGAGGACCCAGACCCGTGCTTGCTGGGATTTTACTGGGATTAAGTCAGTTATCACCACATCTCATCAAACATATTCTGAGTATTTAATGTTTGCAAATGTAGTCTGCTAGGACCTCGAAATATAAAAAGATACAAAAGCAGTATGACAGCTTAGACAGAACACTGGGTCGAGAGCCAACAGACCTGCCAATGCCTGGCTGAGTGAGAAGCTCTGTGGGTCTTGACCTCCTCAACTTAAAAAAAAAAAAAAGTGCCAGAGAAAAAAGAAAGCTGTTGGTATAAAACTAATTATCTCTGGAAGTTACTTTTAATAACATATTAACATAATTAATAATTTATATACTACAGTTTAATAATATAGTTGAATCCAATACATCCAAAATACTACCATCCATACTTGTAAATAATAATGAGACATTTTACACTCTTGTTTAATACTAAGTCTTCAAAATCCAGTGTGCATTTTCATTCACAGTATGTCTCCATTTAAACCAGTCACCAACAGCCACATATGACTGGCTGCTACCACACTGGACATGCCACCTATTAAGCGATACACAACTAACTGTCAGCTAGAGGTTCATCACCTACGGTCAACAGACCCATAAGGGTTCTCGGAATATATCCATATTTTATTTTTTTGCTTTTAAAAGTATATTCAGGGAATTCTCTAGTTGTCCGGTGGTTAGGACTCCGAGCTTCCACTACCAAGTGTACAGGTTTGATCCCTGTGCAGCGAACTAAGATCCCACATGCTGCTCCATGTGGCCAAAAGAGAGAGAGAGAGGAATAAAAGTATATTCAGAGAAAAATCCCAAAGTTTCTTCTACATTGCTAAAATGGTTCATTACACAAAAAAGATCAGAAATCCCTGAGTGCCAAAAAAGTGAATTTAGAAAAGATCACTCAGTGTGACAAAAAGTAAGGAAGGTTTTGCAGACAATGAATTTGTGCTGAAAGAGGAAGAACTCTGATGGTTAAGTACCTGGACCCCTGGTTCTCATCCTGGTCCTAGCATTTCCCAGCCGTGAGACTCCAAGCAAATTACATAAGACTCATCAGTAAAATGGTCTTTAAAACAGTACTTACATTGGTGGTTGCTGTGTGGAGTAAATGAGATAATCTTTGAAATGGTGAGCACAATGTGTAAAACATATGAAGTGTCCAAGAAACGTCAGTAATATTAGGAAAGCAAAGATGTGGCATGACAGTGCTTCAGGTAAAAAGAAAACTATCCTTTCCAGGAACTGTGTGCAATGTTTCAAAATGCTTATCAGATGAGAGAACTCTCTCTCGTTGAATGTGACCATCCTTTTTACTATCACACCCCTGCTATTTTCAATGCGTGTGGTCAAAGTGTCTCAGATCACTGGTTCCATCTCAGAGAGAGATGAAAGCTAACCAGCTGGTATTCCAGATATGGATACTTCCTTTAAATCTCTACTCTTCTGGAGGGAACAGGGAGCTGCCGTGAGAAGGTGGTTCCAAGGAGGCTGCTGATTTCAAACAGCAAAATCTATTCCATTAACCCATAACAAGAGGGCAATCCAAACGGAATCTAAGACTACAATTGAGTTTTGAGGGATAGCAACAAGGAAGATCAGTCTGAAAGCACCTGTCCTCAGCCCAGGCTCCAGAGAAAAATGGATTCACTTAGAAGATTATAAAGGTAGAAAAAGATATCCTTGCTCTAGAGTTCAGAAACGTGATCCTTGGAACAACTCACCATACAACCTGCTTTCTTTTCATCAACTCACTCACTACCCAGGCATCAGAAGCTCTGCTTGATGGACCAGCTGGGGATGAAGCTAAAACTGAAAACCTGTGTCAGACATTGAAGTCACTTGGCACCCAAATTGAGCCCAAATTTTGTACAAAGAGCCCAGGCTATGGCGGAGGACGTGAGAGGCAGGCATCCAGCCCACCGCAGCCTCGAGGAGAGCTCTCTGAGTTGGGGCTGGCAGTCCTTCTCAGTGGTGCCCCTTCTCTCTTTCTTTTGCTCTTCTCTCTTAGTGGGGTGCTTCTTTCCCACTCAAGTGAGATGTTCTACTCTTACGTCCTGGCAAGCTTGCCCCTGTCTTCAGTCACAGCTCATTTCAGAAACCTCTTATACCCTTAAAGCTGAAGTGAATTCGATTAAGAGCTTATACTCTTTCCCTATACTTCCAAAATCAATTTGAAAAAAAAAAAAAGGAAAAGAATGGAAGAAAGAAGGAACCATAGGACGGTGGTCTTGTCTTTTTCTCTTTATCATAGAAAAGAGTACAGGACTCTTAAGCTTGCTTATGTCCTATAATCTATTCCATTTATTCTAGTTCCCAAGAGATGGTTTCATTTGGAAAAGAAAGGACGGGGCAGAGCTTAACAGAGACCCAGTAGGAAACACATAAGCGCCGCACAAAGATACACGTCGGCTGCGGCTCGGGCTGCAGTAGCCTTTCCCAGTGCCTGCTCTGCTGAGCCGAGCAGCAAAGAATCCGCCTCAGTCTGGAAAAAAACTTTTCCAGATATGGATACTTCCTTTAAATCTCTACTCTTCTGGAGGAACAGGAGCTGCCGTGAGAAGGTGGTTCCAAGGAGGCTGCTGATTTCAAACAGCAAAATCTATTCCATTAACCCATAACAAGAGGGCAATCCAAACGGAATCTAAGACTACAATTGAGTTTTGAGGGATAGCAACAAGGAAGATCAGTCTGAAAGCACCTGTCCTCAGCCCAGGCTCCAGAGAAAAATGGATTCACTTAGAAGATTATAAAGGTAGAAAAAGATATCCTTGCTCTAGAGTTCAGAAATGTGATCCTTGGAACAACTCACCATACAACCTGCTTTCTTTTCATCAACTCACTCACTACCCAGGCATCAGAAGCTCTGCTTGATGGACCAGCTGGGGATGAAGCTAAAACTGAAAACCTGTGTCAGACATTGAAGTCACTTGGCACCCAAATTGAGCCCAAATTTTGTACAAAGAGCCCAGGCTATGGCGGAGGACGTGAGAGGCAGGCATCCAGCCCACCGCAGCCTCGAGGAGAGCTCTCTGAGTTGGGGCTGGCAGTCCTTCTCAGTGGTGCCCCTTCTCTCTTTCTTTTGCTCTTCTCTCTTAGTGGGGTGCTTCTTTCCCACTCAAGTGAGATGTTCTACTCTTACGTCCTGGCAAGCTTGCCCCTGTCTTCAGTCACAGCTCATTTCAGAAACCTCTTATACCCTTAAAGCTGAAGTGAATTCGATTAAGAGCTTATACTCTTTCCCTATACTTCCAAAATCAATTTGAAAAAAAAAAAAAGGAAAAGAATGGAAGAAAGAAGGAACCATAGGACGGTGGTCTTGTCTTTTTCTCTTTATCATAGAAAAGAGTACAGGACTCTTAAGCTTGCTTATGTCCTATAATCTATTCCATTTATTCTAGTTCCCAAGAGATGGTTTCATTTGGAAAAGAAAGGACGGGGCAGAGCTTAACAGAGACCCAGTAGGAAACACATAAGCGCCGCACAAAGATACACGTCGGCTGCGGCTCGGGCTGCAGTAGCCTTTCCCAGTGCCTGCTCTGCTGAGCCGAGCAGCAAAGAATCCGCCATGCCTCCCCCTGCTGGGCCTCTGCACCTCCACAGAGGCCCCATTCCATCCCGCCTTGTTCCCACTACCTGCCCCAGAGATCACGTGATTCTATGCCCCCCACACCCTCCCCAAAGCTACCCTTCACTGACCCACCTTCGGTTTTCCACTGCTCAGTGCCAAGGCTCACATTTGGACGGAAACAGTATTTCACCGCATAGAAGTCAGCAGCCCTTTTGTAGTTCTGTTTCCCCCTTCTCCCTCCTCTTGCTGCTTCATTCACCCTCATCCCACACAGCCCTCCCCAGCCTGTCAGGGCAAAACAAAGCTCCTCCAAGCCGCACAAAGCCTGGTGCTCCGAGAAAGCGGGGCTCATCCTGCGCAGGCCGCACGCGTCCTCCACGGCCACGGCCCTTTCCAGCAGTCAAGACCGGACACAGGGAGCAGAGTGGGTCAGGAGGTGGTGTCGCGGTCAGGAGGGAAAGGGACAGACAAAAGGGACGAAGAGAGGGCGGCGGCAGACCCCCAGGGGCGCTTTCGGATGCGCCCCCAGCCCCAGAGGCCCTGGGCCCACTGGAGCGCAGTGCGCCCCCCGCAGCGTCGCACGCGTCCTTCCTCCGACCCGTTCGCGTAAAACCATCGCTCCGCCAGCGCCTGCGGGGCTGACACTGCAGGAATGCGCGGTCCCGGGGAAAGGCCCGGCTCCCGGGGAGGGGCGCGAGCGGGCTGCGCCGCCAGGTGCTTAGAGGCAGGGATGATGCTGGGGCGCGCGGAGGAGACGCACCGAATAACGGTCCCGCGAGCAGGCACCGACCGCCGCTCCAGCACCATCGGGCAGCGTCCCCTGCCTCCCCCAGCCCCCAGCCACACACACACGCGCACACACACGCACACACACACACACGCCTGGCTGGCCGGCCGAGGCTCTGCGATGCTTCCAGTGCCCCTCTTCCAGGATCTGCCGACCCCGGGCACGGCAGCCCCACCGCTCTCCCGTGAAGGGCTGGGCAGGAGGGCGAGCGCCCTCGGGCTCCTCCTTTCCGATTCCAGGACGGGACAGGATGGCGTGTGGAGACTCGGTGCCCCCGGACCTGCCCGCCGGAGCGTCCCAAGTCGCTGAGCCTCCTTCACCAACCCGGCCCACCCCCCACCCGCGGCAGGGGGTCGGTCCAGACCAAGGTCGTCCCCCGCGACGGCACCTGTGCGGGTCCTGGCGGAGGGAGGCAGCTCGCGGGGCTCAGCTGGACACCCCCATCCACGGGCCGCGGCGAGCGGCCGGAGCGCAGCGGCAGCGGCGAGCCAGCGAGCGCTCCCCCGCGGCTCCGGCGGCGCCCGGCGCTCGGCTCCCCTCCTCCACCCGGCCCGCCCCGCCGCCCCCTCCCCGCGCGCGCGCCCCGCTCCGAGAGGGCGCGCCCGCCCCGGGCACCCGCCAGCGGGCACGCGCGGGGCTCGGACGTCATCTCCTCGTTAACATTCCTAGCCTTCCCTGGTGCGTGTGGCCTGCCGCTATGAATATTCATGAATTACTATTTCTTCCCGCCCCCACACACCTTTAGCATTGGCCTTTCTGCTTCGCTCATGAATATTCAGAAGCTCAAGATGTGTACTTGCACTAACTCTCAGTGTGGGTTTCTCACTAGGAGTGCCTGGCACTCTGGCTTCATCATAAAAGCGTAGGCGGGTGGCCAAATGGATGGGCAGGTTGGGCAGGCGGATACCCGCAGACACACTCAAAGGCCTCCCTGGACGTTCTGGACTCCCCGTTTTATTCTGGGGACTGGGGTGACCAAGCTGAGGCGTGCCTGCCGCCCACTCGCGGTTCAGACCTCCAGTCAGAAGTAATGAATGCTTTCAGCACCCAGAGATGCAGGTGGGGGCTGGCTTCAGGCCAAGCAAGCTGCAACTATTTCCACTGTCCATCTGCAGAACTTTTTCGGGGGTCCTGAACAGAAGCTCTGTACCAGTTAAGCATTAACTCTGCGGTCCCTCCGAACCACCATTTCGCTTTCTGTCTCAGTGAATTTGGCTAGCCTAAGTATCTCTTGTCAGTGGAATCATTTGTCCTTTTGTGTCTGCCTTATTTTACTTACCATAGTGTTTTCAGGGTATTCCTGTGCTGTAGCATGTGGCAGCATTCCATTTCCATTTAAGACTGAGTAGTATTCCATTGAATATATATAATACAGGCTTCCCAGGTTGCTCAAGTGGTAAAGGATCTGCCTGCCAATGCCAGAGAGGCAGGCAGAAGACGTGGGTTTGATCCCTGGATGGAGAAGATACCCTGGAGGAGGAAATGGCAACCCACTCCAGTGTTCTTCCCTGGAGAATCCCACAGACAAAGGAGCCTGCTGGGCTAGTCCATGGGATCGCAAAAGAGTGGGACAAATGCATTCTTCCATCTATGGACACTTGGGTTGTTTTTAGATTTTGTCTGTTGTGAATAATGCTGTTATGAACATAGGGGTACACAATGTTCCAGGCAACATTTTAAAAATATCGTTCTATGACCTGTGCTGGAATCTGGAGAGGTGAAAATGCAGCCTGCCTTCAAGAGGCGCAGAATTTAGTGTACTGATTTCCAAAATCTGCTACTGGGAGCCAGTAGTGGGCTGAAGAGTGTCTCCCCCTAAATTTATATTCATCCAGAACCTCAGAATGTGACCATTTTTGGAAACAGGATCTTTGCAGATACAGTTAGTTAAGAAGAGGTCATACTACATTAGGGTGATCCTAAACCCGATGACTGATGTCCTCGTGAGAAGAGGGGACACAGAGAAACAGGAAAGAAGCCATGTGATGACAAAGGCAGAGATTGGAGTGATACAGCTACGAGCAAAGGGGACACCAAAGATTGCCAGGCGCCACGGGGAGCCAAGAGGAAAGGAAGCATCATTTCCCAGAGGCTTCAGAGAGAACTGGCCCTGCTGACACCTTGCTTTTGCACTTCTAGCTTCCAGAACTATGAGACTGTCAATTTCTCTTGTTTTAAGTCATTCAGTTTGTGGTGATTTGTTACAGCAACACTAAGGAACTAATATAGACTGTGGTAGTGAGGTGCTGCCGTCACAAATATTTAGAAGCCCCCTGGTGGTCCAGTGGTTAAGACTTCATGGGTTTAATCCCTGGTGGGGAACTAAGATCCCACATGCTGCACAAAAAGAAAAAAAATTTAATGTAAAAATGGCTTTGGAATTGGAAAAGAGGTGGAGGGTAGAAGAATTCTGAGGCACAGGACAGAAAAAAACCTAGATCGCCCTGAAGACATTGTTTGTGTACATATGTATTACAGGCGATTCTGGCAAACACTCAGAAAAAAAAAAAAATCAACTGTAGAGAAAGCTTCTAACAGAGAGAGTACACGTATTGTCATGAACAGAATGTTACTAAAAATATGAATGTTAAAGGCGGGTCTCATAATTATGGTCTCAGATGGAAATGAGAAACTGGACAAAAGGCAATCTGGTTACAAAGTGGCTTGACTGAAATGCTGCTTGCTGCTGGGTGGTGAGTAGATTTGTAAGCAATGAACTTTAGCTGAGGAGATGTTTAAAGTGTGGGGGATATGCGCTGATTTCTTCTTGCTGCTGATGTTAAAACGCAGTGAGAAATAACAGTTTGGACCCCTTTATTCCTAAGCATCCAATTGCGTGTAACATTTCTGAGAATTTTATACCAACAGAAAGACTGCCAGTCTGGACTAAAAGGCGCAGAGATGGAACACAATAAAGGATTTCTGTTAGACTTATGAAATTTCAAGTGAAGAAAACAGACTGATAGAGGTGAAGGTTTTCCCTCAAGAAAAAGAATGACTCTGAGGACAGGGCCAAGAGAATGGAGCTTCGCGACAAGAAGGATTATTCTCAGTCCTTGAAACCTCATGGAGGCTGCCCTGCTGCGTTTCGAGTTTGCTTTAGACTAGTAATCTCTTTTCGTCCATTTTCTCCCTTTCTGAATGGGGAAGGCTATCCTTCATCTTGCCATCACATTTTAGAAGCAGATCAGTTTCACGGGTCCAGAAATGGAGAAGAATTTTGCCCCAGGATACAGAATACCAAGTGTGCACTTAGTCATTCAGCTGTGTCCGACTCTTTGCTGGACTGTAGCCTGCCAGGCTCCTCTCTCGATGGGATTCCCAGGCAAGAATACAGGATTGAGTTGCCGTTTCCTACTCCAGGAGATCTTCCCGACCCAAGGATCAAACCTGCATCTGTCTCCTGCTTGGCAGGCTGATTCCTTATCACTAGTACCACCTAGGAAGCCCATAATACTCAGTGTCTCGCCCAGATATGATTTAGATGATGAAATTTGGAACTTCTTGAGTTGATGAGATTTAGAGTAAATGTGAAAATGGGTTAAGACCTGAGGATACTGGGGTGGGTGTAATGTATTTTGCACAAGGGATGGACGAGAATGTTGGGAGACGAAAGGGCAGACTTTAGTGGGTCGGAGAGTGTCCCTGCAGAATTCATGCCTACCCGTGTCTTAGTCTGTTTGGACTGCCATAACAAAGTAGCACAGACTGGCTGGCTTCTAAATTCTAAATAACAGAATTTGTCTCTCAGTTATAAAGGCTGGAAGGCCCAGATCGTAATGCCAGCATGGTAAGGCACTAGTCAAGACTCTCTTCCAGGTCTCAGACTTCCCACTTCTCACTGTGCTCTCACCTAGTGGACGGGGCTTAGCGATCTCTCTCAGTTCAGCTCGGTCACTCAGTCATGTCCTACTCTTAGCGATCTCAGGACTGCAGCACAGTAGGCTGCCATGTCCTTCATCATCTCCTGGAACTTGCTCAAATTCATATCCATTGACTCAGTGTAGCCATCCAACTGGCCTGTCCTCTTTGTCCTCTTCTCCCTTTGCCTTCTGTTTTTCCCAACATCAGACTTTTCTCCAGTCGGTCATCTCTTCCTATCAGGTGGCCAAAGTATTGGGACTTCAGCTGAAGTCCTTCCAATGAATATTCAGAGCTTATTTCCTTTAGGGTTGACTGGTTTGACCTCCTTGCAGTCCAAGGGCTCTCAGGAGTCTCCACCAGTACAGTTGAAAGGCATCGATTCTTTAGCGCTCAGCCTGCTTTACCGTCTGTCTCTCACATCCACACACGACGACTGGGAAAACCATAGCTTTAACTATATGGACTTTTGTTGGCAAAGTGATGTCTCTGCTTTTGAATATGCTGTCTAGGTTTGTCATAGCTTTTCTTCCAAGGAGCAAGCATATTTTAATTTCATGGCTGCAGTTGCCAAAGGAGGTCACCATTAGCCGGGCCATAGAGCCACCAAGCAGGACTGGGGAGACACCCTTGATTGCACAAACAAAACCTTGTGTGCCCCAGGATCCAGGAGAAAGGAGGGGTTTCTCTAGGGCCACTCTTATAAACACACTAATCCCATTCGTGAAGGGTTCTACATCTAAAGGCTACACCTTCAAATGCCATCACACCGCATATTAGGTTTTCAACATATGAATTTGAAAAGGACCTAAATATTCTGACAATAGGAAATCCAAACTTCAGAATGTAACCTTATTTGATAATGGGTCTTTGCAGATATAACTCGTTGAGATGAGATGATACTGAATTAAGGTGGGCCCCAAATCCAATGATTTGGTGTTATTGCTCAAGCAGTCTTAAGAAACAAATCCAGAACCCTAGAAGAGTTAAATAAGATAATTCAACATTCCACGTGTACTAACATTTCCTGTGTGCAATCCATATATAGCTTTGGCATTGGGCCTAGGGTGTGGAAGTGCTCAATAAGTGGCACTTCTGTGTTGTTTTTTAATTTAATTTATTTTAGTTTTTGACCACCCCACAAAGCACATAGGATCTTAGTTCCCCAATCCATACATTGGAAGCACAGAGTCTTAACCACTGGATCAACAGGGAAGTCCCTTATGTGTTGTTAGAAGTTTCAAGAATCTTCCTTAGGGATGAGATGCAGAGTTACTCCTATCTTCCTGTCTCTCCAGAGTGAGTCAGATTTTATCTTATCCAGTCTAAGAGTTCCTAAAGCTTCAGGTGGTGATTTTAATGACTGATTCGTGTCCGACTCTTGTAACCCATGGACTGTAGCTTGACAGGCATTTCTCTCTATGGGATTTCCCAGGCAAGAATACTGGAGTGGGTTGCCATTTTCTTCTCCATCCTGGAGCTTTAAAAATGTCTAAATAAAGAACACTCCCAGTGTACAAAGGTATACCCACTTTAAAGTAGATAAAAACTGTTGTTTTTAACTTTGGTCTCTTTTATTGGTTTTTTGTTTATTTATTTTCATCCATCTTCCAAACACCTCCTCCTGCCCCAGGCCAGGATCGAACTGGTGACCCTTGCACTGCAAGGCAGACTCTTACCCACTGGACCACAAGGGAAGCCCAATGAAAACTGTGTTAAGCAAAGCTCTATGATTGCCATTGGAGCAGCAGGTGACATCTCACTCCAGTGTTCTAGGGCCACTCTTATAACCACACTAATCCCATTCGTGAAGGGTTCTACATCTAAAGGCTACACCTTCAAATGCCATCACACCGCATATTAGGTTTTCAACATATGAATTTGAAAAGGACCTAAATATTCTGACAATAGGAAATCCAAACTTCAGAATGTAACCTTATTTGATAATGGGTCTTTGCAGATATAACTCGTTGAGATGAGATGATACTGAATTAAGGTGGGCCCCAAATCCAATGATTTGGTGTTATTGCTCAAGCAGTCTTAAGAAACAAATCCAGAACCCTAGAAGAGTTAAATAAGATAATTCAACATTCCACGTGTACTAACATTTCCTGTGTGCAATCCATATATAGCTTTGGCATTGGGCCTAGGGTGTGGAAGTGCTCAATAAGTGGCACTTCTGTGTTGTTTTTTAATTTAATTTATTTTAGTTTTTGACCACCCCACAAAGCACATAGGATCTTAGTTCCCCAATCCATACATTGGAAGCACAGAGTCTTAACCACTGGATCAACAGGGAAGTCCCTTATGTGTTGTTAGAAGTTTCAAGAATCTTCCTTAGGGATGAGATGCAGAGTTACTCCTATCTTCCTGTCTCTCCAGAGTGAGTCAGATTTTATCTTATCCAGTCTAAGAGTTCCTAAAGCTTCAGGTGGTGATTTTAATGACTGATTCGTGTCCGACTCTTGTAACCCATGGACTGTAGCTTGACAGGCATTTCTCTCTATGGGATTTCCCAGGCAAGAATACTGGAGTGGGTTGCCATTTTCTTCTCCATCCTGGAGCTTTAAAAATGTCTAAATAAAGAACACTCCCAGTGTACAAAGGTATACCCACTTTAAAGTAGATAAAAACTGTTGTTTTTAACTTTGGTCTCTTTTATTGGTTTTTTGTTTATTTATTTTCATCCATCTTCCAAACACCCTCCTCCCTGCCCCAGGCCAGGGATCGAACTGGTGACCCTTGCACTGCAAGGCAGACTCTTTACCCACTGGACCACAAGGGAAGCCCAATGAAAACTGTGTTAAGCAAAGCTCTATGATTGCCATTGGAGCAGCAGGTGACATCTCACTCCAGTGTTCTAGCCTGGAAAGTTCTGTGTTCAGGGAAGCCTGGTGGGCTGCAGTTGGTGGGGCTGAGGGGACTCGGACACAAATGAGCGACTATACACACAACCACACACACGATTGCTATGTGATTTGGGGAATAGAGCAGAGGGGCTGCCCAAAAGGTCACCTAACTTATGCCAGGGGTTCTCAAGGTCGTGACTTGTATTTTGAGATGGGTGGGTGTCACTGGGGCTGTCCCGGGTGCTGAAGGACGTTCAACAGCGTCCCTGACCACCAGATGCCAGGAGCAACCCCCCAGCTGTAACGACCAAAAATGTTTCCAGACTGGGCCTGTAGGGCTGAAGAAAAAAAAAAAAAAATTGCAGAATTGCCCCAGCTGAGAACCACTACCTTAGAGGTAAATCTTTCAAAAGTGAACATTCTGCTAGGATTGTGCTGCATTTCCTACAGAGAGAATTAGCAAGACTAACTTAGATGTAAGAAGGAACACATGTGCATATCTGTAAACAACAAAATTCTGTAAAAGCAAAATTTTTTTAAAATGGCAAAAAAAAAAAAAAAAAAAAGGCACACACATGCCTTTAAGTATGAAAAATTAAGACTGGGTTATAGGTACGAACCAGTGGTTGTTGACAGTACAGGATAAATAATCACTCCTGAAATTTCCCCAAGAACTTTCTAGGGGCTTACCTTAATTCCCTAACTGAACCTGTTTTGGTCCCAAATTAACTTGATAGAATCAAAGAATCTTAGAGTACATGGAGCACTTAAAGGTTGATTGGTCTAACAACTCGCCTGATGCAGAAACCAGTCTCCTTCTAGATTGGGGTATAAAATGAAAGAACACTCCCAGTGTACAAAGGTATACCCACTTTAAAGTAGATAAAAACTGTTGTTTTTAACTTTGGTCTCTTTTATTGGTTTTTTGTTTATTTATTTTCATCCATCTTCCAAACACCCTCCTCCCTGCCCCAGGCCAGGGATCGAACTGGTGACCCTTGCACTGCAAGGCAGACTCTTTACCCACTGGACCACAAGGGAAGCCCAATGAAAACTGTGTTAAGCAAAGCTCTATGATTGCCATTGGAGCAGCAGGTGACATCTCACTCCAGTGTTCTAGCCTGGAAAGTTCTGTGTTCAGGGAAGCCTGGTGGGCTGCAGTTGGTGGGGCTGAGGGGACTCGGACACAAATGAGCGACTATACACACAACCACACACACGATTGCTATGTGATTTGGGGAATAGAGCAGAGGGGCTGCCCAAAAGGTCACCTAACTTATGCCAGGGGTTCTCAAGGTCGTGACTTGTATTTTGAGATGGGTGGGTGTCACTGGGGCTGTCCCGGGTGCTGAAGGACGTTCAACAGCGTCCCTGACCACCAGATGCCAGGAGCAACCCCCCAGCTGTAACGACCAAAAATGTTTCCAGACTGGGCCTGTAGGGCTGAAGAAAAAAAAAAAAAAATTGCAGAATTGCCCCAGCTGAGAACCACTACCTTAGAGGTAAATCTTTCAAAAGTGAACATTCTGCTAGGATTGTGCTGCATTTCCTACAGAGAGAATTAGCAAGACTAACTTAGATGTAAGAAGGAACACATGTGCATATCTGTAAACAACAAAATTCTGTAAAAGCAAAATTTTTTTAAAATGGCAAAGAAAAAAAAAAAGGCACACACATGCCTTTAAGTATGAAAAATTAAGACTGGGTTATAGGTACGAACCAGTGGTTGTTGACAGTACAGGATAAATAATCACTCCTGAAATTTCCCCAAGAACTTTCTAGGGGCTTACCTTAATTCCCTAACTGAACCTGTTTTGGTCCCAAATTAACTTGATAGAATCAAAGAATCTTAGAGTACATGGAGCACTTAAAGGTTGATTGGTCTAACAACTCGCCTGATGCAGAAACCAGTCTCCTTCTAGATTGTGTTATATATGGCTTCTACTTGGATCCGTCTCATGATGAGAAACTTGACCTCATAGGGCTGCCCATTTCATTTTTTAAAATGGCTTTCAAGGCTAGAAATGTTTTTTTTTTTTTTTTAATTTAGACTTTTAGTGATAACACGTTATGTACTGTGCTCATTCTGTTTAATCTTCCTTAAAAGGACCCTTCTCAAAGAAGCCAGTTTTCCATGACATTCTGGAGATGAGCTGCTTAATCTTTATTGAAAACCTACTTCTATCACAGCCCAGCAAATAAAGGTGAGCTCATACCTGCTAATGTCATAAGACTGCTTGATTTTTCTAGCACTGGTAGTTCTTGAACAATAGCATTCAATTTGGGCCTGTATTCATCTCTATCCTCAAGCTCCAGGGATGATTAAACTCCCTGATTGGTTTCCTCAAGGGAAATAGAACATTCCCGAAGATCCAAATTCCATTCATAGTCATCTAGCCAGGAAGTAATTACTCTCTACCACAAAGCACATACAGCAAGAATAAGACCATATTCCTTTCAAAAAAAAAAAGCAATATTATAAAAATTGACAATACATCACACCCAAGGACAGTATTAAGCTCCAGAATAGTCACTTCTATTTTCTAATGAGAAAAGACAAGATACAGGAACTAGTTGCCAAACAAAGAATGAGATCCCTTAAGATCCCTGAAGACTCTCACCCCTAAAGGATGACAGTTCCCTTGTACATCTTATAAGTGAAAATGTAATGACAATTTTTTTCTAGAAAAGAGTTGGATATTTACAAATTTTAATAGTAAAAGGTAGATAAGGTCCCCAGCGTGAGGAAAGCGTTCAGATCTACAGTGGTCAAAAGAAAGGTCGTAGACTTCCCTAGTAGTACAGTGGGTACGAACAGGCCTGCCATTGCGGGGAACATGGGTTTGATTCCTGGTCCAAGAAGATTCCACATGCCTTGGACCAGCTAAGTCCATACATCACAACTACTGAGCCAGTGCTCCAGAGCCCACGAGCCACTACTACTGAAGCCCCTACACACTAGATAGAGCCTGAACGCCACAACTACAGAGGCTCATGTGCCTTTAGCCTGTGCTCTGCAATAAGAGAAGCCACCATAATGAGAAGTCTGTGCACCACAACAAAGATAGTCCCTCTCACTGCAACTAGAGAAACCCATAATGAAGCAGCAACAAAGACCCAGCACAGCCAAAAATAAATAAAAGAAAAGAAAGGTAAATCAAAGGATCTTCCCTTCTCAGTGGCTACCAAATGCTTCATTAGGCAGATCAACTGTGTCCTGGATGAATGGGGACAGAACAGGCTGGCCTGCTGTCACCTCCTCACAATAGGAAATAACCTCCAGTCAGTGTGACAAGGAAAAGCCACTCATGACACAGTTCAGCTTCATGAGCTCACTTTTAAGTTTACTTTTGGTTCTTTATAAAGCCCCCTCTAGTCCAGGCAGGGACATCATGTGTATAGACCCCTGAAGATCGATTCCCACCTCCCTCGATCTCAAGGAACTTCTTTATTTTCTGCTATCCCCAGGATGACCTGATATTCAGAGAGGATTCAGAAATAAACTTGGGGGAATAAAAATGCCATAAAGAAAAAAACTGCCATTTCACTGCACCAGTCTAGCCATATAAAATCACCTCACCAGCAAACCCCCAGAGCCCAGCACACTCTGCGTATCCTGCCCTGGGCTACAGATGTCCTCTTTAAGGTACACGTGACAACAGCATTTTCAACCCTGTGAAAATGACAAGCAAAGAAACCACCTCTTCCTCCAAAGTCTCATTTTCAAGTTAGTCTTTTTTGCATAGTCACTGTGACGAAGGTTGCCAAAAAATGGGTTTGATACATCCTTGTACATCTTATAAGTGAAAATGTAATGACAATTTTTTTCTAGAAAAGAGTTGGATATTTACAAATTTTAATAGTAAAAGGTAGATAAGGTCCCCAGCGTGAGGAAAGCGTTCAGATCTACAGTGGTCAAAAGAAAGGTCGTAGACTTCCCTAGTAGTACAGTGGGTACGAACAGGCCTGCCATTGCGGGGAACATGGGTTTGATTCCTGGTCCAAGAAGATTCCACATGCCTTGGACCAGCTAAGTCCATACATCACAACTACTGAGCCAGTGCTCCAGAGCCCACGAGCCACTACTACTGAAGCCCCTACACACTAGATAGAGCCTGAACGCCACAACTACAGAGGCTCATGTGCCTTTAGCCTGTGCTCTGCAATAAGAGAAGCCACCATAATGAGAAGTCTGTGCACCACAACAAAGATAGTCCCTCTCACTGCAACTAGAGAAACCCATAATGAAGCAGCAACAAAGACCCAGCACAGCCAAAAATAAATAAAAGAAAAGAAAGGTAAATCAAAGGATCTTCCCTTCTCAGTGGCTACCAAATGCTTCATTAGGCAGATCAACTGTGTCCTGGATGAATGGGGACAGAACAGGCTGGCCTGCTGTCACCTCCTCACAATAGGAAATAACCTCCAGTCAGTGTGACAAGGAAAAGCCACTCATGACACAGTTCAGCTTCATGAGCTCACTTTTAAGTTTACTTTTGGTTCTTTATAAAGCCCCCTCTAGTCCAGGCAGGGACATCATGTGTATAGACCCCTGAAGATCGATTCCCACCTCCCTCGATCTCAAGGAACTTCTTTATTTTCTGCTATCCCCAGGATGACCTGATATTCAGAGAGGATTCAGAAATAAACTTGGGGGAATAAAAATGCCATAAAGAAAAAAACTGCCATTTCACTGCACCAGTCTAGCCATATAAAAATCACCTCACCAGCAAACCCCCAGAGCCCAGCACACTCTGCGTATCCTGCCCTGGGCTACAGATGTCCTCTTTAAGGTACACGTGACAACAGCATTTTCAACCCTGTGAAAATGACAAGCAAAGAAACCACCTCTTCCTCCAAAGTCTCATTTTCAAGTTAGTCTTTTTTGCATAGTCACTGTGACCAGGGTTCAGATAAGCCAGTCTGTTTTAGTTGTCATGCCCTGCAAGATGACAGCTTAACTGCACTGAACATCAAGGCCGAAGAAGAATGCTGAATGGATTATGGTCGAGATTTTCCCCTTCAAAATACACAGAAGAGGGATTTCCCTGATAGTCCAGTGGCTAAGATTCTGCACTCCCAATGCAAGGGGCCGGGCTTGATCCCTGGTCAGGGAACTAGATCCCACATGCTGCAACTAAGGATTCAAACTAGTCACAACTAAAAGATCCAGCATGCCATAATTAAAACCCAGTACAGTTAAGTAAGTAGATAAAATAAATTTTAAAAATCAAATGTGCGGACCAAAAAGTATCCTACGAGATCCTTGACATGGTATGACATTGGGACAGAGTCTTGGAGAGCTATGAAAGGAAAAATATATCTTTGGATCTTGACCAGATCCCTAGAACATGTGAAAAATTGATGAGGCCAAGTACTAGCTGTTGTTTTAAAAACACACAGAGCAGCTCCACATAGAATGAATATAAAGTCAGATAGGCTTGGCACGCTATGGACATTCAAAAATGTGCTGATTTTCTTACATTTGTGTGTTCAAAAAAATCCAGTTTCTTTAATGGGTATAAATTTACCTGTTGAGTGTAATGACTGAACATGGATAAAATACAAAGTGTATATAAATCAGAGGACTCTCACTTATTACCTAATAAACAGATTGCCTCCAAATCTGATAATGGCAACTCTTGGCAGCCAAAAGAAATGAATAGAAATTATTCTCAAAT
Organism: Tragulus kanchil; assembly: GCA_022376925.1. NCBI lineage: Eukaryota > Metazoa > Chordata > Mammalia > Artiodactyla > Tragulidae > Tragulus > Tragulus kanchil. Next base: position 154,857,745 of record JAIOJX010000006.1, read on the forward strand.
GCTTCAAGAAACCTTGTTTAGAACAGGAAAATATTTGTTCTATGTTAAGTAATGTCGCTCTCTATTATTAATAGTTGGAAGATCTAAGAAGAATTCCCAGTTTAGTGTTCACAGAGTTGGGTGGTTATGGTGGATCGGGTTATCTGGATCACATCAATGGAGAGGAAAACTAAAGGGCAGGCTTCCCTGGTGGCTCAGTGGTAAGGAGTCAGCCTGCAGTGCAGGAGGCACAGGAGACCTGAGCTAAACCCCTGGATCGAGAAGATTCCCTAGAGGAGGGCGTGACAACCCACTCCGGTATTCTGCCTGGAGAATTCCATGGACAGAGGAGCCTGGTGGCTACAGTTCGCAGGGTTACAAACAGTCAAACACGACTGAAGTGAGTGAGTACACTCTCGCACACACACAGACTGAAGGGAAGGGGCCCAACTTAGTTTAAATTAGGAGAAACTCCATAAGCTAGGAGCCTGGCGTTTGGGATTTCAGTGTCAACTTTTATCATGAGGGAGCTTTGTTAACTTAGGGAAAATTACTTTGATTTTCTGAATCTCAGATCCCACATGCTGCAACTAAGGATTCAAACTAGTCACAACTAAAAGATCCAGCATGCCATAATTAAAACCCAGTACAGTTAAGTAAGTAGATAAAATAAATTTTAAAAATCAAATGTGCGGACCAAAAAGTATCCTACGAGATCCTTGACATGGTATGACATTGGGACAGAGTCTTGGAGCGCTATGAAAGGAAAAATATATCTTTGGATCTTGACCAGATCCCTAGAACATGTGAAAAATTGATGAGGCCAAGTACTAGCTGTTGTTTTAAAAACACACAGAGCAGCTCCACATAGAATGAATATAAAGTCAGATAGGCTTGGCACGCTATGGACATTCAAAAATGTGCTGATTTTCTTACATTTGTGTGTTCAAAAAAATCCAGTTTCTTTAATGGGTATAAATTTACCTGTTGAGTGTAATGACTGAACATGGATAAAATACAAAGTGTATATAAATCAGAGGACTCTCACTTATTACCTAATAAACAGATTGCCTCCAAATCTGATAATGGCAACTCTTGGCAGCCAAAAGAAATGAATAGAAATTATTCTCAAATGCTTCAAGAAACCTTGTTTAGAACAGGAAAATATTTGTTCTATGTTAAGTAATGTCGCTCTCTATTATTAATAGTTGGAAGATCTAAGAAGAATTCCCAGTTTAGTGTTCACAGAGTTGGGTGGTTATGGTGGATCGGGTTATCTGGATCACATCAATGGAGAGGAAAACTAAAGGGCAGGTTTCCCCTGGTGGCTCAGTGGTAAGGAGTCAGCCTGCAGTGCAGGAGGCACAGGAGACCTGAGCTAAACCCCTGGATCGAGAAGATTCCCTAGAGGAGGGCGTGACAACCCACTCCGGTATTCTGCCTGGAGAATTCCATGGACAGAGGAGCCTGGTGGCTACAGTTCGCAGGGTTACAAACAGTCAAACACGACTGAAGTGAGTGAGTACACTCTCGCACACACACAGACTGAAGGGAAGGGGCCCAACTTAGTTTAAATTAGGAGAAACTCCATAAGCTAGGAGCCTGGCGTTTGGGATTTCAGTGTCAACTTTTATCATGAGGGAGCTTTGTTAACTTAGGGAAAATTACTTTGATTTTCTGAATCTCAGTTTCCTCTTTTATAATATTAATGCAAAGGGCTTCCAATAAAATCCTACCCTACTCCTAAATTTAAAATCTATATTTTTATTGATTTTTAGTTCTTTTTTTTTTTTTTAAGATTTATTTATTTATTTATTTTTGGGCGGGGGTCGGGTTGGGGAGGGAGGGGAGCGGGCGGGCCACTTCCATCGGTCCTTCATTTCTCTATTTTCATCCATCTTTGCTCTTTGGCTCCTGTGGGCCTCCCATCGCGGTGGCGTCTGTCGTTGCAGAGCGCCGGCTCTGGGCGCATGCGCTCCAGAGCTCCGGCTCGGTCATTGGACACATGGGTCCAGCCGCTCCGCGGCACGTGGGATCTTCCCAGGCCAGGGATCAAACTGGCGCCCCTTGCACTGCAAGGCGGTGTCCTTACCCGCTGGACCACCAGGGGAAGCCCTAGTTCTTATTTATAATGTGTTAGTTTCAGGTGTGCAACTAGCAAAGCGAATCAGTTACACATACACACATAGCCACACTTTCTTAGCTTCCATTCCCCTACAGGCCAACACAGAGCACAGAGTCTCAGAGCCCCCTGTGCTCTACAGTAGGTTCTTAGTTACCCATGAGTTGCCTGTCTTTTACACAGCAGTGTATGTGTCAATCTTGCTCTCCTAATGTATAGGTAGGTAAGGTCCTCCTACCTTTCTCCTTAAAATCTACATTTTCTTTCCAAAACCAATCACACTGTTATGTGTAAACTGACTCCAAACTCACTTGGACTGTCTTTATTTATTTATTTTTAAATTTTGGCTGCACTGATTCTTCATTGCATCATTTGGGCTCTGTAATTGTGAAGCATGCTCAATTGTTATAGCCATGGACACAGAAGTTGTGGTGCCTGGGCTTGGGATCTTAGTTTCCCGACCAGGCATTGAACCGGCATCCTCTGCCGTGGTAGCATGAAGTCTGTTTTTTTTTTAAAGATTTTTTTTTTTATTTATTTTGGTGGGGGTGTGGTGGGGATGGGGGGGAGCAGGCGGGCTACTTCTATCGGTCTTTCATTTGTCTATTTTCATCCATCTTTGTTCTTTGGCCGTGTGGGCCTCCCATTGCTGTGGCCTCTGTGGTCGCAGAGCACCGGCTCTGGGTGCATGCGCTCCAGAGCTCCGGCTCGGTAATTGGACACATGGGTCCAGCCGCTCCGCAGCACGTGGGATCTTCTCAGGCCAGAGCTTGAACCGGCGCCCCTTGCAGTGCAAGGCGGTGTCCTTACCCACTGGACCACCAGGGAAGCCCCAGCATGAAGTCTTAACCATTGGACTACCAGGGATGTCCCTGGAGTGTCTTTAACTTCTGCCTGTGTGTCTCCGTGTGTGGACTCCTAGGTATTTCAGAGAGATACTGTGAGAAAGAAAGATGGCATAGTACTTAGTGGTACAGAACCCTAGGGAGAGAGCAAAGTAAATTCAATCTATAAACTGATTCTAAACTTTGTTTTCTTTTGAGATTTCCTGCAACAAAGCCTCACTTGCTGTCCACTCATGAAAGTGATGTATATTCACTGGATGTTCTTTAACGTCCCCTTTTAGGCTTGTCAGATTTTGCAAGGAAAGATGGGGGGCACCTAGTGAAACTTGAATTTCAAATACAACAATGGATTTTTTGAAAGCCCTGTCTTTGACTTATAAAAATTTTTTATTGATTGATTTTTTTTTTAAAGATTTATTTATTTATTTATTTTGGGCAAGGGTCTGGTTGGGGAGGGAGGGGAGCGGGCGGGCCACTTCTATTGGTCTTTCATTTCTCTGTTTTCATCCGTCTTTGTTCTTTGGCCCATGTGGGCCTCCCATCGCGGTGGCCTCTGTTGTCGCAGAGCACCGGCTCTGGGCACATGCGCTCCAGAGCTCCGGCTAGGTAATTGGACACATCAGTACAGCCGCTCTGCGGCACGTGGGATCTTCCCAGGCCAGGGATCGAACCGGCGCCCCTTGCACTGCAAGGCGGTGTCCTTACCCACTGAACCACCAGGGGAAGCCCCTGATTGATTGATTTTTGACTGAGCCGGCTCTTCACTGCTGGGCACGGGCTTTCTCTTGTTGTGGAGAGCAGGGCTACTTGCCAGTTTCAGTGCACAGTCTTCTCCTGTTGCAGAGCACGGGCATCACTAGCCGTGGTGCATTTGTTGTGACTTATGGGGCCTAGAGCTTGCAGGCTTCAGTAGTTGTGATTCCCAGGTTCTAGAGCTCGGCCTCAGTGGTTGTGGCATATGTGCTTAGTTGCTCCACAACATGTGGAATCTTCCCAGACCAGAGATCGAACCCGTGTCCCTTGTGTCGAGGTCCGTGCACGGGTTGGAAAAGAATTTCCAGACATGAGGCAGAGTGAGGGAAAAGTAAAGTTTATTAGAGTGGAGGGAGAGTCGCTGCCAGTACAGTGGGCCGGTTTAGGGGAGAATCAGCATGGAAGACGCTGCTAGAACAGCGGGTCGGTTCAAAGAGAACCAATCTTAAGCAGGGGTCTTTGACTCCTCTTATAGGTAGGGTCTAAGGAGTGGCCTAGGGGTCTTAAGGATCATTGCTGGTTGGACGATGTACTGGGTGGGTAGAGTGGTGACAACAGCATGCAGTAGGGCCCACGGAGTGGCACCGGGGTCTTCAGGATTGGGCGGTGTTCTGTAGCCCGGGGGAGGGGAGGACAAGAAGGGTCTTGTATTCCAAGACCCTCCCAGTTTGACTTGTTCTTTCATCCTTGGGCACCACACCTTGCACCCAGGCATATTCTTACCCACTGCTTCACCAGAGAAGCCCTAAACGACAGATTTTAAAAATAACTGTCGCAAATACTGTATAAAATGCACATACCAAAAAATTAACCATTGTTAATCTGAAGTTCATATGTAACTGGCCACTCTGTATTTTTTCTGGCAGTACTACGTCTATCCTTACCTTGGTAAAAGTGGGCAGTTCCTAACTCGTGTTGTGTGTGTGATAATTTATTGACTTGTGCACTTACAGATAGCCTATCTCAAAGTTTAAAACAATGCTTCTAAATGATATTTTAATTGTCATTGAATAGTCAGTTTGGACTACATTGTACTGCCTCTCCCCTTTCCATATTTCAAGGCAATCTTTTGTAGGGGGAGATCTTTGTGAACATTTCAGATGCCATATCTGGAAATACATGTGAGATTCAGTAGACTATTCTGCAGAGAGAGATGAGAGTAAGAGTAAGGAGGGGAATAGGAGGAAAGGAAAGTATAGTCAGGGAAGTTTAAAAAGAAATAACCATTTTCAACCTCTCCTTCATATTTACCTTTCCTTTATCTGATCATATGTAGGCCATGGGGCTTGATAAACCATGAACTTAAGCTTGATAAGTGAAAAAAACACAAAAACTTGTACTTGGATTCATACCAGCTTTATTTATTTAAAAATGTTTTTTTTTTTCATTTTGGCTGTACTGGGTCTTCGATGCGGGTCTCGGACTTTCTCTAGCTGCATTGCATGCACTTAGCTGCCATGCAGCATGTGGGATCTTAGTTCCCAGACGAGGAATCAAACCCTGGACCCCCTGCATTGGGAGCTGGGAGTCCCTGTTAATTAAAATCACTCACCCAGTGTCTGGACCCACTGATGTTCAGGTTCTTCATGTCTCTTTGCAGAGAAGACTTCAGTGAGAGACAAAGTGATAGGTAAGAAAGGGCTTTATTCAGATTCAGAGAAAGCACACTCCGCAGACAGAGTGGGGACCATGGCAGAGCAAATCCAGCGGCCCCGAGAGCATGGCGCTCTTAGCTTTTATAGGCTGGGTAATTCCATATGCTAATGAGTGGGAGGGCTATTCCAGCTCTTTCAGGGAGGGGTGGAACCGTCACTGCGCCTCTGGGTGTGTCATTTAGCTTGCTGACTGAGGATCAGGGTCTGGTCTGCCATCTTGGACCCATTTGATTCTAATGGATTTATGCTGTGTCCTTGGGCTGTCATTCTTTTCAAAAATTGTGCCCTGCCGCTTTCCCTCCTAACCCTTACAAAATCTCTGGTGAGGCTACAGAACCAGCCAAACAGAGTTAATTCTGAAGAGCTGGCACAGCAACAAGAGTAGCTATTAGTATGATTATTTGTGTGTCTGTTGTGCAAGGAGCTTCAATTACTATTACTGTTTATTAAAGTGTTGGCTAAAAAAGATGAACAAAAGAGTTGTGAGTTAAGTTTTATGCGGGGCACGATTAGGACTGCGGCCCGGGAGGCAGCGCCTCAGATAGTCTGAGAGACTCCTCCAAAGAGGTAGTGAGGGAAAGGTCCATATATATGATTTTGATGAAGAGGAAATTCAGTACCAATAAAGAGCCATTTTACAAAGGGCTTTCTATTAGTCACAAGGATATGATGCCACATGAAGGGATTTAGTGCTTTTCTATATATAAGGAGATGCAAGGATTGAGATAATAAAATCTATTCCTAAAAACATCCACATATCTAAAGACCTGCCCCTCCAGATTCCCTGGAGCATAGAGTGCCTCACTCCACCCTGAACAGCCTCAGGGGGTGTTGAAGGTCAGCAGCTCCCATCAGTACAGGGTTCAATCTACAGAGGCAGATGGCAAATGCCCTTGTTGTTCAGTCATTGGCAGTGTAATTGGTAAATGCCAATTTGTAGTGGACAGAAGTTTTTAATCTCATTTCAGTTTTCACAATGGCCCTATAGAGTGTTATCCTCTATGTTGGGAAAAGAGGAAATGGACTCTGAGACACTAATCTGTTTGAGGCCCACACAGGTAAGTACGGTGCAAGCCAACATCGGCCTCCGCGGCGTAGGGAAGCCACAGTTCATACCTGTCCATCAGAGAAACCAGAAAGCCAGGGATTGTAGCTCAGCCTAGCAACAGGACCAGCAGGGCACTGCCAATGACCCTACTTGCTCACTGCCTCTCCAGAAGTACTTTCTTCCTGGTGTATCTTGTTTTGTTTTTTGCTACGTTCTCAGCCATCCACCCGCCAAACAGGAGAGGTGAGCTTGATCCCTGGGTCAGGAAGATCCCCTGGAGAAGGGAATGGCAGCCCACCCCAATTTGCTCGGGAAATCCCATGGACAGAGGAACCTGGAAGGCCATACAGTCCATGTGGTTGAAAAGAGTCGGACACAGCGACTAAACAACAACAGCCTTCCTTAATCTTTCTTTTCTCCAAATTTTAAACTTTTATTTTGTATCAGGGTATAGCCAATAAACAATTGTAGTTGCACGTGAACACCAAAGTAGCTCAGCCATACCTATACATGTATCCATTCTCCGCTAACCCCCCCTCCCATCCACAGCCTTCCTTAATTTTGTTGCATAGATTTGTTTCTTGATTTAGATACTGCTTGGAAATTTGGTGCTTGGGCTATCAGGGCCTAACAAAATTGTGTGTGGTATTTTGCCTGCAGTCAGAATTCAATGTCAGAATGTGCTCACGGTCCTGAGATGCTTCACTCTGTGTCTCCTGGCTCCCATGCCGTGCCTCGCCTGCTGTGGATGAGCCGTGCCAGAGAATAAAAAAAAAATCAGTAAGTCTAGGACCTGGGGCCCAGTCGGGCTTAGAGCCTACAGAACTGGACTATGGAGTGACGTTTAAATTCGTCAGGGGTTTCTCCTTGGGGCCATCCAGAGAGCAGGGCGTCTTTCGCCCTCCTCTCCCTAGCAGGAAGAAAGCTTGCTCTCCACATCCATTCTCCCGTGGAGCAACCTCCCACCATTCTCCCCAGCCCCCTGCTGCCTTTCCCGCTGGCTGCCAGGTTGCCATGCCAATAAGGTTCCCATGGTTACTAAGAGCTGGTGCATTCCCATAGGCAGCACTTACCTAACAAAAGAAAAAAGGAGACGAGTATGGCCCCCGGGGCAAAAAAGTGGGGGAAGGGGACCAAAGAGAGTCTCTGTCCAAGGGATGTTGATGGACAGATTTCTTTATCTTTGATGCTTACAGGCTGAACTTGACCCAAATCCTGCTGCCTTGGCTCAAGTTCTCTCTTCCTTAAACATTTGGAGAGAGGTATATGGTACTAGTTCAAGATCATTGTTTTACCTAGTGTGGGATCAAAATAGACACTGCATTGTTAAAACCATGTTAATATGTAAATTTACTAATACATCTGGGCTCTTTGTCTAGCTGGGAAAATGGCAAAATGCAAAACACACACTGTTGTCTTGTCTGTTGTTTATCTTCTCTAAAAATCTGCTTTTCTTCTTGTGGTGTTTCTTCCTGGGCTGACAATCTTAAGCCACACCAGGTTTGTTGGTCTGTTTTTTTTTTTTTTAAGACAAAGTCTGTTTTCTCAAATAAAAGAAATGGATTAAAATATAAAACTCAAAAATAAAGAAAAAGAAAATAAAAAGAAATCATCCACAGTTCCAAAATCAAAATTTTTTTTTTGTTCTTAAAAATATACAGTTTGCGCTGTTAACTGGTTTGTCTTAGGTAATTGTAGAACATCATTTTTGAAATACAATTTAGTTTATTCAAATTTTGCTACGGTGAATTTTCTCTCTGCTTCTGGTCAGTTGTCAAGTAAAACTGGCAATTCTTCAGAAAAGCATAGTTATTTTCTGTGCCTGCAAACTGGGTACATCTGCCTTGAGAGAAGAGAGACTTTTGTCTTTGAAGATGAGAAGCTGACACCAAGAAGTGTTTCCGTAAATAGATTTTACTAAAATAGTCCTCATCTTTCATCAGTTTTCCCCATGTTTCCTAATCACTTCCTCACAATTAATTGTCCCTTGAAGCCCAAACTCTTTTGTTAAAAGGATAAATTAGTGTAAACACCTCTTTTGAGTTTTACTTTCTGTCACCTCCTGTGCACATGAATATTATTAAAAGTTAAGTACCTTTTTTCCTATTAATCAGTTTTTCATCAGTTTAATTTACAGTCCCCAGGTACTGAGCTTAGAAGAGTAGAGAAAGTCTTTCCCCCCGACACACTCATGGTCACAGCAGAATTATTCACAATCCACAGGGTAAACAGCCCAAGTGTCCAACAATGGATAGAATAAATAAGCCAAACATAGTATCTACTGTACATGCAATGGAATAGGAATATCACTGGGCCTTAAAAAAAGACATTCTGACACTTGGTCTAACAGATGAACCTTGAAGACATTGTGTTAAGTGAAATAAATGACTCACAAACAGATAAATTCTGAGGTATATAAATTCAGAGAAACAGAAAGCAGAATGATGGTTGTTGCCAAGGGGCTAGGGAGAAGGGGGAAATGAAGAATTGTTTAGTGAGTGAAAAGCTTCCATTTACCTGCTGAAAAATTTCTTCCGATGGGGCACACTATGTTAATATACTTAACAATAAGAAACTGTACAGTAAAATGTGGTTAAGATGGTAAATTTTATGTGTAGTTTAACACATAATGAGTGAAGAGCTTCAGTACACGTGCCGAAGAAATTTCTGAAGATGGTTATATTCACTCACTGTGTGAATACAATACGAAACTGCACACTAAAATAGAGTAACTTTTATGTGCATTTTACCACAGTTTTAAAAACACAAACAAACGTAGACTTACCATATGACCACCAATTCCACACCTTGGTACATAACCAGGAGAAAATAAAAAATACATGCATGTCCACATAAAAACGTGTGTAGGAGTTCATACATGTATGCAGGCTCAGTTGCTCAGTTGTGTCTGATCCTTTGCGACCCAGTAGACTGTAGCCTGCTAGGCTCCTCTGTCCATAGAATGTCCCAGGCAAGAAATACTGGAGTGGGCCGCTATTCCCTTCTCCAGGGGATCTTCCCAACCCAGGGATTAATTTGAGTCTCCCGTCTCTCCTGCCTTGGCAGGCTGATTCTTTACCACGGAGTCACCAGGCAAGTTCACAGTAGCATTATTCCTGAAAAAAAAAGAAAACAAGCCAATAGTCCATCAGCTGACAGATAGTCTATTTATACAATGGAATATTATTTCAACTCTGAAAGGAAGAGCTGCTACATGTTACAACATGAATGAACCTGAAAATACTGTGTTAAGAAGCCAGGCACACAAGATATATGTTGTAAGATTCTGTTTATGTGAAATGTCCAGAATAGGCATCTACAGAAACGGAAAGATTAGTGTTTGCCTAGGGCTGGATCTCAGAGAGGAGAAGGAAATGGCAACCCACTCCAGTACTCCTGCCTGGAAAATTCCATGGCTGGAGAAGCCTGGTGAGCTATAGTCCATGGGGTCATATATAGAGAGAGAGGTGGGGGGAGGCGGGAACCGGCGGGGGTGCAGGGGGACGGGGTGGGGGGGAAAGAGAGCTTCCCTGATGGCTCAGTGGCGTGGAATCTGCCTACAATACAGGAAATCCAGGTTCCACCCCTGGGCTGGGAAGATCCCCTGGAGGAGGGAATAGCGACCCACTCCAGTCTTCTTGCCTGAAGGATTCTATGGACAGAGGAGCCTGGTGGGCTTCAGTCCAAGGGGTCCCACAGAGTGAGATGTGACTGAAGCGACTAAGCAGCAGCAGGGCTGTGAGAGCGACGTTGGAATGGAAACTGTGGTGCCCAAGGATGAAAGAACAAGTCAAACTAGGAGGGTCCTGGAATGCAAGACTCTATTGTCCTCCCCTCCCTCTGGCCATAGTACACCGCCCAATCTTGAAGACCCCTCAGCCACTCTTTGGACCCTATTGTCTTTCCCTCAAGCTGTAGTCATTACTCTACTCCACCCAGTACACCGTCCCATCAGCAATGATCCTTAAGACCCCTATGGCCACTCCTTAGACTCCAGGTAGAAAATGGATCAAAGACCCCTGCTTAAGGTTGGTTCTCCTTTAAGCCGGCCCGCTGTACTGGCAGCGACTCTTCCTTCCCCTGCTCTGATAAACTTTACTTTCCTCTCACTCTGCCTCGTGTCTGGAAATTCTTTTCCAACCCACACACGGACCTCGACAGAAATGACAGCTAATGGGAACAGTTCATTTCTGAGCACTATAGAGGTGGCTGTGTTACCCGGAGCTGGGCCTCTCGGTACAGGTTAGTGAATCAAATCCCAGTGACAGAGTTTGGGGTGAACTACAAAAAGAGAGCTTTATTACTATGCCAGCCAAAGGGAGACACACAGGCTTCTGCCTCGAAAATCTGTGTCTCGACCCCAGAGAACCTGATGAGGATTTTTATAACAGTGGATCAAAGGTGGGGTCTCTGACAAGATTAGGGTGGATGCAGGAGTTCAGGGGGTCAGTCTCCTAACCTTGAGGAGCTTCTCTAGTCCCTTTAATCTTGTGTCAGGTGATTTCTTGGCTGGTCCTGCCTCAACTAACAACAGTTCAAATTTGACCTTTGGAACACAGGGAGGGTCATAATGACTGGAGTCTTGCCTTCCCCAGCCTCCTTTGGAGCAGTTTCTTAGAGCTACCTGAGGTGCTATTGGGCTATCTGAGAGCTATCAGGCTGCAATCCTCATTTTGCCACCCATAAAACTCGACTCACAGCTCTTACATTGTGCATCATTTTTCAGTCAACATCTACAAGAAATGAGGGACAGTAAGGCCTCCATGCCTGGGAGCCCCAGAGGGCCCCACCCAGTCACATAGGAAACACAGTGCATGTGTTAGTTCCCTGAGCCGTGTCCCCTCTTTCAGTCCCATGGACGGTAGTCCACCAGGCTGCTCTGTCCATGGAATTCTCCAGGCAACAATACGGGAGTGGGCTGCCATTCCCTTCTCCAGGGGATCTTTCCAACCCAGGGATGGAACCTGGGACTCCGGCATTGCAGGAGGATTCTTTACCTTCTGAGCCACCAAGGAACATAGTATTACATTCTTAATTATATCTCAATAAAACTTTTCTTAAAAACTGAAAAATAAAAACAAAATATCAGTAAATGTTTGAGTTCTAATAGCTCCAGTAACTTAACAGAAGAAAAGACAAATAAACCAGAGTCCTTAACCTGCATCTCTAGTTAATGATGGAGGGATTTTTTTTTTTTAAGTTTGTTCTAATTCCTGGGCTCAGCAAATTCAGTCCAGAATCTATGCTTTTCACTGCCATAAATGCATTGCTATTTTAACTCCTGGGTGTTGCCAAGATGAAGGAATACCAGTGACCAACTTCCTAGTTAATTGATGTTTGGGCATTAGTTTTACAGGTTAGTGAATCCAAATCCCAGTGACAGAGTTTGGGGTGAACTACAAAGAGAGCTTTATTACTATGCCAGCCAAAGGGAGACACACAGGCTTCTGCCTCGAAAATCTGTGTCTCGACCCCAGAGAACCTGATGAGGATTTTTATAACAGTGGATCAAAGGTGGGGTCTCTGACAAGATTAGGGTGGATGCAGGAGTTCAGGGGGTCAGTCTCCTAACCTTGAGGAGCTTCTCTAGTCCCTTTAATCTTGTGTCAGGTGATTTCTTGGCTGGTCCTGCCTCAACTAACAACAGTTCAAATTTGACCTTTGGAACACAGGGAGGGTCATAATGACTGGAGTCTTGCCTTCCCCAGCCTCCTTTGGAGCAGTTTCTTAGAGCTACCTGAGGTGCTATTGGGCTATCTGAGAGCTATCAGGCTGCAATCCTCATTTTGCCACCCATAAAACTCGACTCACAGCTCTTACATTGTGCATCATTTTTCAGTCAACATCTACAAGAAATGAGGGACAGTAAGGCCTCCATGCCTGGGAGCCCCAGAGGGCCCCACCCAGTCACATAGGAAACACAGTGCATGTGTTAGTTCCCTGAGCCGTGTCCCCTCTTTCAGTCCCATGGACGGTAGTCCACCAGGCTGCTCTGTCCATGGAATTCTCCAGGCAACAATACGGGAGTGGGCTGCCATTCCCTTCTCCAGGGGATCTTTCCAACCCAGGGATGGAACCTGGGACTCCGGCATTGCAGGAGGATTCTTTACCTTCTGAGCCACCAAGGAACATAGTATTACATTCTTAATTATATCTCAATAAAACTTTTCTTAAAAACTGAAAAATAAAAACAAAATATCAGTAAATGTTTGAGTTCTAATAGCTCCAGTAACTTAACAGAAGAAAAGACAAATAAACCAGAGTCCTTAACCTGCATCTCTAGTTAATGATGGAGGGATTTTTTTTTTTTAAGTTTGTTCTAATTCCTGGGCTCAGCAAATTCAGTCCAGAATCTATGCTTTTCACTGCCATAAATGCATTGCTATTTTAACTCCTGGGTGTTGCCAAGATGAAGGGAATACCAGTGACCAACTTCCCTAAGCATTTACTGAGGGGCAGTCGTTGACGTCATACTGTGTTGCCCCAAGCAATTTTATGTGTTTCACTTCAGTTTCATTCTATCTAAAACGGTAACAATGATAAATACCAAAAAGAGAAAAATAAATAAGCAAGCATCATTCCTTTCTGTGTCAAAAAAGAGACTTAGTAGGTATCTCCAGTGAAAAATTAGCCATTGTTTAGCGTTGTCGATTAAAAAGATGAACAGCTTGAGAGTTGTGGGTTAAGTTTTATTTGGGGAATAATTAGGACTGCAGCCCGGGAGGAAGCACCCCAGATAGCTCTGAGAGACTGCTCCAAAGAGGCAGCAGGAGGAGGGCCCATATTTAAGGATTTTGATGAGGGGGGAGTTTCATATCATTAAACAGTCATTTGACAAAGGTCCCCAGTCACGAGGATCTGACGTCACTGTGAAGAGATTTAGTGCTTTTCTACATATGAGGAGATGCAAGGATTGAGATAACAAAAGCTGTTCCTAAAAGCACCCACCTGTCTAAAGACCTGCCCCATCAGAGCATCTGGAGCACAGAGCGCCTCTACCCCACCCTGATCTCCATCAGGGGTTACTGAAGGTCAGCAGCTCTCCACAGCACAGGGTCTGGTCTCCGCAAAGGCAGAGGGCAAATGTCCTTGTTGTCCAGACATTGGCAATGGAATTGATAAATGCCAGTTTGTAGTTGACAGAGTGTTTCTAGACTTTCATTGCTGTAAAGGGGAAAAAGTTTTTTTTAGGGTTGACAGAGTGCCAAAAACATTGGTTCTTAAATAGTATACATTCTTAATTATATCTCAATAAAACTTTTCTTAAAAACTGAAAAATAAAAACAAAATATCAGTAAATGTTTGAGTTCTAATAGCTCCAGTAACTTAACAGAAGAAAAGACAAATAAACCAGAGTCCTTAACCTGCATCTCTAGTTAATGATGGAGGGATTTTTTTTTTTTAAGTTTGTTCTAATTCCTGGGCTCAGCAAATTCAGTCCAGAATCTATGCTTTTCACTGCCATAAATGCATTGCTATTTTAACTCCTGGGTGTTGCCAAGATGAAGGGAATACCAGTGACCAACTTCCCTAAGCATTTACTGAGGGGCAGTCGTTGACGTCATACTGTGTTGCCCCAAGCAATTTTATGTGTTTCACTTCAGTTTCATTCTATCTAAAACGGTAACAATGATAAATACCAAAAAGAGAAAAATAAATAAGCAAGCATCATTCCTTTCTGTGTCAAAAAAGAGACTTAGTAGGTATCTCCAGTGAAAAATTAGCCATTGTTTAGCGTTGTCGACTAAAAAGATGAACAACTTGAGAGTTGTAGGTTGAGTTTTATTTGGGGAATAATTAGGACTGCAGCGCAGGAGGCAGCACCCCAGATAACTCTGAGAGACTGCTCCAAAGAGGCAGCAGGGGGAGGGTCAATATATAAGGATTTTGGTGAGGGGGGAGTTTAATATCAATAAACAGTCATTTGACAAAGGTCCCCAGTCACGAGGATCTGACGTCACTGTGAAGAGATTTAGTGCTTTTCTACATATGAGGAGATGCAAGGATTGAGATAACAAAAGCTGTTCCTAAAAGCACCCACCTGTCTAAAGACCTGCCCCATCAGAGCATCTGGAGCACAGAGCGCCTCTACCCCACCCTGATCTCCATCAGGGGTTACTGAAGGTCAGCAGCTCTCCACAGCACAGGGTCTGGTCTCCGCAAAGGCAGAGGGCAAATGTCCTTGTTGTCCAGACATTGGCAATGGAATTGATAAATGCCAGTTTGTAGTTGACAGAGTGTTTCTAGACTTTCATTGCTGTAAAGGGGGAAAAAAGACTTTCTTCTACCCTGTTAGCTTTATGGGGTGTGGAAGACAAACTGATGTAGACAAATTAATAGGAGCAAAACTACCAATTTTATTTAATATTCTTAGGCTTTGATGGGAATCTATAGGAAAATCAATACCCAAAGAAGCAGTCAGAAACAAGACCTTACACACTTTTTAACAGTTTATTATTTTAAAGAAATATACATTTAAGGAGAAGTGATAAAGCAAAGGGATTTGAAATTGGGGGAGCAAATTGTGGGAAAGTGACTAGGAAATATATGGGAAAAAGTAGAAGACGGTCAGGGTTATTTTATTGGATCTGTCTTACAGGTCCCCTTTGGCATCAATTCCCTCCTGTTTTCAGTGATAAGAGTGTTCTTTTCCTGGTCCAGCGAAGGCATTTTTTCATGGGAAATTTTATGACCTGCTTATAGGTAACAGGGAGGGCAGAGGGCCCTTTGTGCAACTGCTGTTTCTCAAGTGTCTCCAGGTCAAAATAATCCACATGCCAAGGTACTATATTTTGGTGTGGGGTGCTTGAACACCTTCATTGCCCTTAAGCTACTTTGCAGTTCTGCATGTTACAAACAGGTAACTCATCGAAATACAGAACAGTTCTTGACTACAGATACCTACTAGTCCTGTCAAGAGGAAGTTCTATCGCTTCCTCTTCCCTCTCGGATACAGTCTGATGACGTGTCTTTGTTCAGTTGTTGTGTCTGACTCTTTTGAGAGCCCCCCCGTGGAGGATCTGACGTCACTGTGAAGAGATTTAGTGCTTTTCTACATATGAGGAGATGCAAGGATTGAGATAACAAAAGCTGTTCCTAAAAGCACCCACCTGTCTAAAGACCTGCCCCATCAGAGCATCTGGAGCACAGAGCGCCTCTACCCCACCCTGATCTCCATCAGGGGTTACTGAAGGTCAGCAGCTCTCCACAGCACAGGGTCTGGTCTCCGCAACGGCAGAGGGCAAATGTCCTTGTTGTCCAGACATTGGCAATGGAATTGATAAATGCCAGTTTGTAGTTGACAGAGTGTTTCTAGACTTTCATTGCTGTAAAGGGGGAAAAAAGACTTTCTTCTACCCTGTTAGCTTTATGGGGTGTGGAAGACAAACTGATGTAGACAAATTAATAGGAGCAAAACTACCAATTTTATTTAATATTCTTAGGCTTTGATGGGAATCTATAGGAAAATCAATACCCAAAGAAGCAGTCAGAAACAAGACCTTACACACTTTTTAACAGTTTATTATTTTAAAGAAATATACATTTAAGGAGAAGTGATAAAGCAAAGGGATTTGAAATTGGGGGAGCAAATTGTGGGAAAGTGACTAGGAAATATATGGGAAAAAGTAGAAGACGGTCAGGGTTATTTTATTGGATCTGTCTTACAGGTCCCCTTTGGCATCAATTCCCTCCTGTTTTCAGTGATAAGAGTGTTCTTTTCCTGGTCCAGCGAAGGCATTTTTTCATGGGAAATTTTATGACCTGCTTATAGGTAACAGGGAGGGCAGAGGGCCCTTTGTGCAACTGCTGTTTCTCAAGTGTCTCCAGGTCAAAATAATCCACATGCCAAGGTACTATATTTTGGTGTGGGGTGCTTGAACACCTTCATTGCCCTTAAGCTACTTTGCAGTTCTGCATGTTACAAACAGGTAACTAATAGAAATACAGAACAGTTCTTGCCTACAGATACATACTAGTCCTGTCAAGAGGAAGTTCTATCGCTTCCCTCTTCCCTCTCGGATACAGTCTGATGACGTGTCTTTGTTCAGTTGTTGTGTCTGACTCTTTGAGAGCCCGTGGACTGCAGCATGCTTGTCCACTCCTCCACTATCTCTCCAAATATGCTCAGATTCATGTACATTAAGGACATGTCAGATGATTCTCCATTTATAAATTCATTTTGAAATTCCTCTACTTGATAGAAATTTGTTTTTCCCTCACTTCTTCTTTGAAGTGGTTATAACATCCTGTGAGCTTGTGCTCAGCCATGTTCGGCTCCTTTCTCTTTTTTGTGTGATGATTTTGCCTTATTGTGCTTTTGGTTGCACGATGAGGCATGCAGTCCTAGTTCCCTGACCAAGGAGGTGCAGAGTCCTAACCTCTGGACCACTAGGGGTCTCTCACTGATGTGTGTGTTTTGTTTTTTTTTTTAATAGAAGTACAGTTGATTTACCAGGGCTTCCCAGGTGGCGTAGTGGTAAAGAATCCACTGGCCAAAACAGGAGATTTTTTTTAAAAAAAAACCTTTATTTTGCTTTTAACTTTTACAGAGTTTTGTTGTTTACAGATATGTACGTTCCCAGATTAGTCATATGTATATCCCCCCCTTCCCACCCCTCCCAACCATCACACAGCACCCATGAAGGATCCCCTTTTCTCACAGAGCAATGACTAGAGCTATATACTTCACTTTTGATAGTACAGGCCTTCATGCTACTTCCTTTACGCCTCCCACCTTCTGTTCCTTCCCTCCAATGTCCCTATGTCCACTGTCCATGTCTGTCTTTCCGTCGCTTCACTGCGTGTGCCATCATCACCATCCTACTAGATTCCATATATATGTGTTAAAAGCTGAACAGGAGATGTTTTATCCCTGGGAAAGATCCCTGGAGGAGGAAATGGCAACCCACTCCAGTTTAAAATTCTTGGGCCCAAAGGAAATCCCATGCTGTGACGGTGTGGGGTGCTTGAACACCTTCATTGCCCTTAAGCTACTTTGCAGTTCTGCATGTTACAAACAGGTAACTAATAGAAATACAGAACAGTTCTTGCCTACAGATACATACTAGTCCTGTCAAGAGGAAGTTCTATCGCTTCCCTCTTCCCTCTCGGATACAGTCTGATGACGTGTCTTTGTTCAGTTGTTGTGTCTGACTCTTTGAGAGCCCGTGGACTGCAGCATGCTTGTCCACTCCTCCACTATCTCTCCAAATATGCTCAGATTCATGTACATTAAGGACATGTCAGATGATTCTCCATTTATAAATTCATTTTGAAATTCCTCTACTTGATAGAAATTTGTTTTTCCCTCACTTCTTCTTTGAAGTGGTTATAACATCCTGTGAGCTTGTGCTCAGCCATGTTCGGCTCCTTTCTCTTTTTTGTGTGATGATTTTGCCTTATTGTGCTTTTGGTTGCACGATGAGGCATGCAGGGTCCTAGTTCCCTGACCAAGGAGGTGCAGAGTCCTAACCTCTGGACCACTAGGGGTCTCTCACTGATGTGTGTGTTTTGTTTTTTTTTTTAATAGAAGTACAGTTGATTTACCAGGGCTTCCCAGGTGGCGTAGTGGTAAAGAATCCACTGGCCAAAACAGGAGATTTTTTTTAAAAAAAAACCTTTATTTTGCTTTTAACTTTTACAGAGTTTTGTTGTTTACAGATATGTACGTTCCCAGATTAGTCATATGTATATCCCCCCCTTCCCACCCCTCCCAACCATCACACAGCACCCATGAAGGATCCCCTTTTCTCACAGAGCAATGACTAGAGCTATATACTTCACTTTTGATAGTACAGGCCTTCATGCTACTTCCTTTACGCCTCCCACCTTCTGTTCCTTCCCTCCAATGTCCCTATGTCCACTGTCCATGTCTGTCTTTCCGTCGCTTCACTGCGTGTGCCATCATCACCATCCTACTAGATTCCATATATATGTGTTAAAAAGCTGAACAGGAGATGTTTTATCCCTGGGAAAGATCCCCTGGAGGAGGAAATGGCAACCCACTCCAGTATTCTTGCCCAGGAAATCCCATGGGCAGAGAAGTCTGAGGGACCACCGTTCATGGGGTCACAAAGAGTTGGACATGACTGAGCATGCAACATAGTTGATTCGGTGCTGTGACCATAAAGATTAGTTTAAATGGAAGGTGTTTGAAATACAACAAATGCAGAAAGACGTATTTCAAGAGCATTCCCATCTGATCAAAAAAACCAGAAACCTTGCCATAATAAAACTGCCATAGATCCCCTTGGGGAGCTTTACTCCCAGGAAGGCTGACCTTTCACATCAGGAAGAAAAACTGCATACAGAAACTTTTTCAAGACCTTTTTCGTTTTGTTTTGTTTTTATAAAAGAACTGTCTTGCATTTGTTTCCCAAAAAAGTCTTTTGTCTTTCTTAAAACAAAACCAAACCAAAAAACAGCATGTGCCTCCCACAGAAGCTCTTTCTGTCTTTTCTCCTTCCCTTATTAAAATGATATATAAGCCTGTGTTCCCAGCAGTTCAGAGCCTCTTCATCTGAATGGTCCTGCCTGCCTATGAATAAGACTTGCTCTCTTTTCTCCAGTTCATCTATTGTTAATTCGAAGGCCCCCCGCTATTGATCCTATTTTGGTAGGGAGAAAGATTTTCGTCCCAACAGAGGGGATGGGAAAATTGGAGGAAAACAAGGGGTGACTGTTAACGGGCAGGGGGTTTATTTGAAGGGTTAGTGAAAATGTTCAAAAATTAATTGTAATGACGGTTGAAAACCTTTCTGTGAAGTTAGTAAAAGCTACCGTATTGTAGATATTAAATGGATGAATTTTATGGTATGGGAGTTATGTCTCAATAAAGTTGCTATTTTAAAATATTTAAAAAATTTCTCCTCTTAAATCCTTGGCTTGCTTTTCCTACCATGCCCATTCTATTTATCATGTTTCTTACTCAATCTTAATCAATCAAGTCCCCAGTATGGGGAGAATTGCCTGGAACCAAACTTCGATCGCTCAGTAAACTTTAACTTAACCTTGTTGACTGAAAAAACATGAACAAGATGAACTCAGAGTTGTGAGTTAAGTTTTATTTGGGGCACAGTTAGGACTGCAGCCCAGGAGGCAGCGCCTCAGATAGTCTGAGAGACTGCTCCAAAGAGGTAGTTGGGGAAAGGTCCATATATATGGTTTTGGTGAAGGCGGAGTTCAATATCGTTAATCAGTTATTTTACAAAGGGTTTTCAGTTAGTCATGAGGATATGATGTCAGCATGATGGAATTTAGGACCTTTCTAAATAAGAGGAAATGCAAGGATTGAGATAATAAAATCTATTCCTAAAAACATCCACCTCTCTAAAGACCTGTCCCACCAGATTCCCTGGAGCACAGAGTCCTCACTTAACCCTGAACTGCCTCAGGGTGTGTTGAAGGTCAGCGAGGACAGGGTTCAGTCTCTGCAGAGGCAGATGGCAAATGCCTAGTTGTTCAGTCCTTGGCAATTGCCAATTTGTAGTTGACAACCTCGACCTCTAAGAGACCGTGCAAGTTCTGTCCTGGTGGTGTTCTCCTTTACCGTCCTAAGTAAAGAACTCAAGAAGAGGGCTGGTTTGGTAGTAAACCTGTGTGCGTGTGGTACAATATATGCAAAAACTTACCATTTCAACCCTTTTAGAATGTAATGTTCTATCACTTTAAGTACATTTGTTACCCAGCCCAAGCTGAGTCTGCTCACTGCATGACAGGCTAATTAGCTGAGAGATAGGTGTTGAGCTAGCTCACCAAGATCCAGGTTCTTTTAGAGGATAGAGAGGGGTAGGAGCTGAGGAATGAAAGAGCACTGTCTTGCAGATACCTCCAGGAAGGGCCACCCTCTGAGGGGGAATGTTAATCAGTGGGCAGGGTTCCTTAAGGCAGGTCATTATGTATGATTATAATAAGAAAAGCAATGAAAACCAAAGGTTTTGAAGTCAGATAGAACTGGCTTTTCTCAGCAACAAACTCACATTACTGTTGAAACCACCACCAACCTTAACCTTATCATCCTCTCAAACTGAAACTTCATAACCATCAAGCAATAATTCCATACCCTCCCTGGGCTCCAGCCCCTGGTAACTTCTGTTGTACTTTCTGTCCCTATTCTTTCTCATCTAAGCAGACATATACAATATTTGTCTTTCTATGTTCGGCTCTTTTCACTTAGCATAACGTTTTCAAGGTTCATCCATGTAGTACTGAAAGTGTGCAACCTCAATTTGAGACTTAAACCCAGCGCCCAGACTTAATCAAACCTGTTTTGGGACTCCAACCCAGCCTAGACCCTGCTTGGGACTTGAACCCACGCGGCCGAGACTCGAACCCAGCCTAGAACCTGTTCATTAAAATCACTCACCCAATGTCTAGACCCACTGATGTTCAGGTTCTTCATGTCTCTTTGCAGAGAAGACTTCAGCGAGAGACAAAGTGATAGGTAAGAAATGGATTTATTCAGATTCAGAGAAAGCACACTCCGCAGACAGAGTGGGGGCCGTGGCGGAGCAAATCCAGCGGCCCCGAGAGCATAGAGCTCTTAGCTTTTATAGGCTGGGTAATTCCATATGCTAATGAGTGGGAGGGCTATTCCAGCTCTTTCAGGGAGGGGTGGAACTGTCACGGCGCCTCTGGGTGTGTCATTTAGCTTGCTGACTGAGGATCAGGGTCTGGTCTGCCATCTTGGACCCATTTGATTCTAATGGATTTATGCTGTGTCCTTGGGCTGTCATTCTTTTCAAAAATTGTGCCCTGCCGCTTTCCCTCCTAACCCTTATAGTATTGTCGGAATTTCATCCTGTAAGCCCCGCAGTTCATTCGCATTGAAACCCCAATTCAAAATCTTCAGTGTCCTAACTTCTACTCAATTTCATCCTCCTCTTAATGTCTGAATCAAATCTGATCTCATTCCTTCTCTCAAATGTTTTAAGGTAAAAGTCAGACTCTGGCAATCCTCAGCTGAATCCCATCTGCTGAATCCAGTATTGTGCTTGGTCTTCAGTTTCTCCAACATTTAAAAAATCAGGAGATTTTATACAGAAATCTTGACTCTGGCCTCTGGGTGAGTGTGACCGTTTTGCAGCACTTGCTCCCTGCATTGCCAAATGGGCCTGAATCCGAGCCTAAATTGTGCCCTCTGGGGCTCCAGCCCCTGGTAACTTCTGTTGTACTTTCTGTCCCTATTCTTTCTCATCTAAGCAGACATATACAATATTTGTCTTTCTATGTTCGGCTCTTTTCACTTAGCATAACGTTTTCAAGGTTCATCCATGTAGTACTGAAAGTGTGCAACCTCAATTTGAGACTTAAACCCAGCGCCCAGACTTAATCAAACCTGTTTTGGGACTCCAACCCAGCCTAGACCCTGCTTGGGACTTGAACCCACGCGGCCGAGACTCGAACCCAGCCTAGAACCTGTTCATTAAAATCACTCACCCAATGTCTAGACCCACTGATGTTCAGGTTCTTCATGTCTCTTTGCAGAGAAGACTTCAGCGAGAGACAAAGTGATAGGTAAGAAATGGATTTATTCAGATTCAGAGAAAGCACACTCCGCAGACAGAGTGGGGGCCGTGGCGGAGCAAATCCAGCGGCCCCGAGAGCATAGAGCTCTTAGCTTTTATAGGCTGGGTAATTCCATATGCTAATGAGTGGGAGGGCTATTCCAGCTCTTTCAGGGAGGGGTGGAACTGTCACGGCGCCTCTGGGTGTGTCATTTAGCTTGCTGACTGAGGATCAGGGTCTGGTCTGCCATCTTGGACCCATTTGATTCTAATGGATTTATGCTGTGTCCTTGGGCTGTCATTCTTTTCAAAAATTGTGCCCTGCCGCTTTCCCTCCTAACCCTTATAGTATTGTCGGAATTTCATCCTGTAAGCCCCGCAGTTCATTCGCATTGAAACCCCAATTCAAAATCTTCAGTGTCCTAACTTCTACTCAATTTCATCCTCCTCTTAATGTCTGAATCAAATCTGATCTCATTCCTTCTCTCAAATGTTTTAAGGTAAAAGTCAGACTCTGGCAATCCTCAGCTGAATCCCATCTGCTGAATCCAGTATTGTGCTTGGTCTTCAGTTTCTCCAACATTTAAAAAATCAGGAGATTTTATACAGAAATCTTGACTCTGGCCTCTGGGTGAGTGTGACCGTTTTGCAGCACTTGCTCCCTGCATTGCCAAATGGAGGTAGGGACCCAAGTAACAGCCTTCTCCACCCAGTGACTCCTGTTGAGCCTGCCGCAGGGCCCAACGGACGTCTGGCTTCCAGAGCCAGGTCAGAATGCATCCTCTGGGTCTGCAGGAGAAAGTCAAAGGACAAAACTGTCCTCTCAGATAGTGACAACGGGTAAAGGGTTCGTTGTCAGTTAGTATCAGTGTGGTGCCATCTTCTAAACAGAGCTGGGTGGATAAAAGAAACAAGCTGAGAGCCATAGCATATCATTTATGGAAATTAAAAATTTCATAACCAGGGCTCCCCTGGTGGCCCAGTGGGTAAAGAGTCCACCTTGCAGTGCACAGGGCACTTTTTTGATCCCTGGCCCGGGGAGATCCCACGTGCCACGGAGTGGCTGGACCGGCATGTCCAATTGCGAGCCAGCACTCTGGACCGCATGTGCCCAGAGCTGGTGCTCTGCAACGAGAGAGGCTGCTGCAATGGGAGGCCCACACATCCCAAATAACAAAGATGGATGAAAATGAATAAATAAATAGATCAAAAAATGAGGCCAAAATTTAAAAAAATTATGTACCCATAATAAATCAATTCACATCTTACAAGAACAAATAAAATGACACATATCAGAATTTTGGAACATCTGTGTGGGAAAAGATAGAAGGGAGAATCACTTTTATCACCTTTATTGGTGATAAAGAGGTAAATACATAAGTAAAAACTAACAAATATTATCGTAAGATATCACTTATGTGTGTATTCCAAAAAAAAAAAAAAAATGATACAAATGAATTTACGTTCAAAAACAGAAATAGACCCACAGAATAGATAACAAACTTAGGGTTACCAAAGGGGAATAGGGCTTGGGAGGGATACATTAGGAGTTTAGGATTAACATATACACACTACTATAAACAAAACAGGTAAACAACAAGGACCTATGGTTAGCACAGGGAAGTGTGCTCAGTATTTTGTAATAGCCTATAAGGGGAAATAGTCTGAAAAAAATATATGTATTATTATATATATTATATATGCGTGTGTGTGAGAGAGAGACTGAATCATTTTTGTGTACACCTGAAACATTATAAATCAACTTTACTTCAATTAAAAGACAAAACAAGCAAGGCCCTGCCCTGACAACAAGGACAGATAAAGTGAGATGTTCAATGAACTCACTCAGCTGCAACTGATATCCCCCCAAAACTGTGTGTGTACACACACACACACACACACACACACACGCATATGCAGTTGTTGTTTAGTTGCTAAGTCTTGTCCAACTTCTTGTGATCCGTGGACTGTAACCTGCCAGACCCTCCTATCTACGGGATTTTCCAGGCAAGACCACTGAAGTGGGTTGACATTTCCTTCTCTAGGATCCTCCTGATCCAGGGACTGAATCTGAGTCTCCTCCTGCTGTGAGGCACGCTCAGTGAAGCACCCAACTCTGCGCGTGGTGGATGGAAAAGAGGTTTACTAGGCTGGCTTTACACCGGTGGGTCCAAGGCCTCCATGTAGCCAAGGACCCCGAGCAAAACGTGTGGCTCACCTTTATACCCAAAGCCTACGTGCACAAACCCACATCCCCAGCTTCTAAGGTTGCCTAGGAGACGCTAAGAAAAAAAGTATGATTTGGTAACAATCACAATAGTACAATCGAAAATCATCTAAGCATATCGCTTAGCCTGTCTATAACATAAATTGATTAACTAAAATCACAAATGGCAATTTATCTTGTGACGGATATTTCATTTTCATGGCCTAGGGGAGGCTTGAGTATGAGGCCTTCCTGATTAGGTTCCAACTAGCCCCGGAGGCCTAGTTGACAGTTAATTTTTCATCTCCAGGGCTACCCAGTCCAAACACTGCCCAGAGTTCACTGAAAGTGTAAGATGGAGTCCTCTTCCTCAAGATGGAGTCAGTTCAGTCAGGGCAGCCAGCTTCTTTCTTCCTTCACCAGTACAGGTTACGTTCAGTAAAGACGAACAGGGCATAATCAATAATGACAGGGAGTAATTCAGTTTGACAAGTATATCACTTTTAGATAATGATCTTACAATCACTTACAGGTAAATCTAAGTAAATTGTTTCATATTAAATGTCCCCTTTTACACTATATTGGCAGGTAGATTCTTCACCACTGAACCACTAGGGGAGTCCAAATATATGCATACCTCTCTCTCTCAGAGACAGAGAGAGAAAGAGAGAGAGAGAGAGAGAGAGAGCGCGCGCGCTATGCATCCTTAACATCTGTGTCAGGACTGGGTCTAAGGCAGATGTTTGATAAATTATTTTGTATCAGTGACCATCTTGAACCAGAAGTTTCCTCTTCAGTTTCAGGAGACAGTATAGAACAGTGACTAAGTATATAAACTTTGCTGTAACATCGTCTGTTTGGACTAGTTCTGCCACTTATTATCTGCCTGTCCTTGGACAATTACTTAACCTTTTTCAATCTCAGTTCCTTATCTGTTAGCTCAGAGAGAAACAGTTGATAACATAGCCCTTAATACAGAGTGGGCAAGGAAAGATCCCACATGATGCAATAAAGATCCCTTATGCTGCAACTAAACCCCAATGCAACCAATTAAATAAAATTTATTTTATAAAAAGGTTTTATGCTTTTATCGACTTATTCTATCATCTATGTCATTCATGAATGTTTCTACTGATCAGTTATTCTGTAATAGATAATATTTTCCTGCATCTTTGCATGCTTGGTCATTTTGTTTTCTTTTGTCAGGTCATTTTATTTGAATGTCAAACACAACGCATATTTCCTTGTCTGGAGCTGGATATTTTTGGATTTATATACATATTCTTGAGCTTTTTTTCCCTGGGACATAGCTGTTGTTGTTTAGTCACTAAGTCATGTTCAACTCTTTGCAACTCCATGGACTACAGCATACCAGGTTCTTTTGTCCATGGAATTCTCCAGGCAAGAGTACTGAAGTGGGTTGCCATTTGCTTCTCCAGGGGATCTTCCTGATCCAGGGATCGAACCTACATATCTTGTGTCTCCTGTATTGGCAGGTGAGTTCTTTACTGTTAGTGCCACCTGGCTCTTTGTGAGGTTCAGGGATTATTTCCCCTGTGTCTTTCAGGTGACCCTTCCTCAAACTCCAGGAATTATCTCCTATGCATGCACAGATGTGTGCTCAGCTGAACATGTGAGGAGGTCTCTCTACAGATTTCTAGAGCCTCCATCCAGCATTTACGAACTAGCACAACCAAATAAATAAGTACAAAAAAACCCCCAAACACCTGATAATTGATTGACATGGGAAGTAAAGGAGAGGCAGTCAAATGTGACCTTGTCACATATGCAGCCATATTTTCCTTGCTCAGTAATTGGACACATCGGTCCAGCTGCTCCGCAAACCAAGCAAGTTTTGGCCTTAGGGCTATATCCTTGATTCCCTCTGTTAATCCCAGCTCTTTAGTTTCTTATCTGTATTCAAATCTCAACCAAGTCAGCTCCTCAAACTTGCCTTCCCTTCAAAGAGCCAATGCTAGCTGTTCGGCCAACTATCCTCTAGGACATGTTCATGTTTTATTTTTTAAAATCACTTATCACTATTACATTATTCTATTCTATCTATTTACTTGAATGTAAACTCCATTAAAGCAGACATCTTGTCTGTCTTGCTTACCACTAAATCCTATTACTTGAAAAGAGTCTGACAAATTGAGGGCACTTGGTAAATAGGAAGTTTATCTCTTGCTATTTCTCCTCTTCTATTCTGGCCATAATGGATGAATTACAGTGCTCTAAATACGCTGGATAGCTTTGCCTGTGCTTCTTCCTCTGCATAGAATTCCCTTCCATCCTTTCTTGTCTTTACTAATATCTCATTGTCCCTCAAGACTTTATTTTTATCCCATTGCATTTCCTTGTCTGTTTTCCCATTGGAGGGAAGCAAGTGTGTGCTAAGTTGCTGCAGTTGTGTCTAACTCTTTGTGACCTTGTGGGCTGTAACCTGCCAGGCTCCTCTGTCCACGGGATTCTCTAGCAATGAATACTGGAATGGGTTCTTCATGGGATCTTCCTGATCCAGTGATCAAACCCACACTTCATGTCTCCTGCATGGGCAGGCAGGTTCTTTACTACTAGCGCCATCAGACAGGTATTGGATTGACCAAGAAATTTTTCTATAACCACGTATAGAAAAACCCAAATGAACTTTTGGCCAACCCAATAGATCTAGAACAGACACTAGGTAAATTCTTGTGTACCTGGCAGCTTGTCAGAAATGCAGAGTTCTGGCCTCACCCCAGTTGCACCGAATGAGAATCTGTATTTAGCAAGGTCTTCAGATTAAAATTTGAGGGGTGCTACTTTAGTGGTGATGTACAAAGCCTAAATTTAACTGAGTGGCCTTGTGAGCCATAAGAGAAGGTTGGTGTGGTAAAGAAAAGTATGCGTGACTTCCCTGGTGGTCCAGTAGCTTAGACTCTGCACTCCCAATCCACAGTGCCTCAGTTAGATTAGGGAACTAGAACCCACATACATCCTGTATGTCACAATTTACAATCCCGCATATCACAGTTATGACCTGGTGCAGCCGAATAAATAAAAATAAGTAATTTTTTAAAAAAGCATGGTTCTGGAGACCTGGCAAACCAGGTTTGATTGTTTGTTTGTTTGTTTTTAAATCAGTTACAACACTTAGATGGGTTGTTGTGAAATAATAAATAGTAAAGGTCGCACGGCAGAGGCTTAATAAATCACAGTATTAATATCTCTCTCCCCTGGCAGCGTCCAAGGATTGAAACTAGGATATCTGTCTTCTGGATCTGGTATTGTCACCAGTTCACTAAATCAAGGAAGCATGGAGTTAGAAGAAGCCTTCACATAAAGCCCATTTAGCAGCCTTGTGTTATGGAGACTAAGGCTCATGGTTAGACTGGAGACCAAGTCTTCTGAGTTCAGTCTTCTGCCACACAGCGTCCTCACTTGTACAGTTAGGAAAATAATACTTGTTTCACGGATGGCACATAATCTTCAATAAGTATGAAAGGGCTCTTTAAAAATGTAAGGTTTAATTGTTATTGCTTTTAAAATCTAGATTGTGTTACACATGTTGGCATTTGTAAAATGTCCTTCCATGGAGCAAGTTGGGGTAGACCCATCTTTTAAATTCTTTCTAAATCCACACTTTGGGGGGGCATTTATTTATTTTAAAAACTGTTTTATACTGGAGTAGAGCAGACCAACAATGTTGTGACAGTTTCGGGCGCACGGTGAAAGGTGTGAACAGGCAGACTCGGTAGAGAGGTCGGAGGTTTCCAGGGAGGAAGAGGAGGGGGAACAAGCATTTTTAGCCACGGTGACCACCTTGATTGCCACGCCTGTGACAACAATCTGCTCTGTGTAAGACTCTCTTTAAGCCCAGAGCTGACCTTTGTAACAACAGTGTGTCTTGCTGGAGGACACATGCTTCCCCTGAGCTTGCGCCTGTGTTGTCTAAAGATGTGTGTTGTCGGTGTGGGTCTGGTAAGACCGTCATCACCTTAACGTGTTCTTTCGATCTATTGTTAATGACCAAGTGGAAACATACGACATGCCTCAGCTAAACCAGTTTCTGAGGGGACTCCTGTATCCGCCTTCCAGTTCCTTTAGCCGGAAGCTTTCTCTGTCCCTTTTTTCTTTAATAAACCTTTTCCTGCACAAAGCTCTGAGTGATCAAAGCCAAGTTTTTTGACCCCAAGTGCAAATCTTCTCCTTTGGAGATCACAAATCCAACATCATTCTCTAGCTGCTCTCTACTGTCACCTATCAACAGCAGAGTGACTCAGCCATACATATGCATGTATCCATTCTTCCCCAAACTCCCCTCCCATTCTGGCTGCCACATAACAATGAGCAGAGTTCTGTGTGCTATACAGTAGGGCCTTGTTGGTTATCCATTTTAAATACAGCAGTTAAATTCACACTTTTGAGAAAGGATAGAGTTTGGAGGAATTGCTGCTACTGTAATAAGTAATTACAATAATCAGTTTATCAACTACTTAAATGAAAATAACAAGCTAGCTAAGCCTCGGTAGACAAACTGTTTATATTTTTATGAAAATAAAGTTCCAAAAGAAATAAAAATCTTTTCTATGCAGAAATATCAGAAATAAACATAAGAAATACAAATCTTTCCTACACTGAAATATACATTTACTCTTGGGCAAAAGGGAAGTTTAGGAATCTCCTTTCCGTGATGACTTTAAGTGTTAGTCACTCAGTCCTGTCTGACTCTTTGTGACCCTGTGTAGTTAAGTCTGCCAGGCTCCTCTGTCCATGGAATTCTCGCGACAAGAATATTGGAGTGGGTAGCCATTCCCTTCTCCAGAGGAATCTTCCTACCCAGGAATCCTAATGACTTCAATCATGGAGAAAATCAGGCAATAGATTTAAAAGAAAAGGAAACTTTTAAGTGGATATTCATACATCTGTTCTCAGTGAAAATGAAACTACTGCCAAGGCCAAAGCAAATAAGAAAAAAGTTCCGTCTCCCAAGTGTCGAGGTCCGTGCGCGGGTTGGGAAAGAATGTCCAGACAGGAGGCAGAGTGAGGGAAAAGTAAAGTTTATTAGAGTGGGGGAAGGGAGACTCGCTGCCAGTACAGCGGGCCGGATTAAGGGGAAAAGTGGGAGAGGCTGTGAAAACAGCAGGCCTCACAGAGGGCCGGCTCAAGGGTGAGCCGACATAGTTAAAGAGGAAGACGCTGTTAGCCAGCCCTCACAGAGGGCTGGCTCAAGGCAGAACAGACCCTACAGAACAGCGGGTTGGCTCAAAGGGAATCGACGTTAAGCAGGGGTCTTTGACTCCTCTTATAGCTAGGGTCTAAGGAGTGGCCTAGGGGTCTTAAGGATCATTGCTGATTGGACGATGTACTCGGTGGGTAGAGTGATGACTACCGCATGCAGTAGGGCCCAAGGAGTGGCGCCGGGGTTTTAAGGATTGGGCGGTGTGCTATAGCCCAGCGGAGGGGAGGACAAGAAGGGTCTTGCATTCCAAGACCCTCCTAGTTTGACTTGTTCTTTCATCCTTGGGCACCACACCAAGGAGTTTACTTATATAAGTCCCAGGTTGGCCCTGTACTTCAGAATTTCAGCACTTTAGTTTCGATTCCAGTCTTGTTAGCTTCGACTTCGGAGTCGTTGTCTTTAAAGAGAAGGTAAAGTTTCTGCAAGCTCGGAGAAGGGAATGGGGCTGGAAGCTGGGCAGGGAAGAACAGGCCAACAAGTCCTCCAGCCCAGTTAACTCACTGAAGGCGAGTCAAGAGGTCCGGGTATTTGTTCTGTCACCGATCTTGAGTAAGTCAGTTGACATCTGGGCTTAAGGTATGTAAGGTTACATACTAGATAGCTTCTAATTGTAAAATTCTGATTCTGTTGGTGGTCTGAGCCGAACAGCTCTAAGCACATCTAGTGGTGAAGGAAAAGGAAGTGGAAAGAAGAGAAAAAATGAGGAAGAGAGATACAGGAGGTTGCGAATAGGGGAGAAAAAGATTATAGGTCAGGCTTGATGGTTCAATGCTGAGAAATTGCTGTTCCTGGGGTAGAGATGAACTGGTACGCACAGAGATGAAAACAGTTTCATTCTTATTTACTTGATCCTTTTCATCTCAGCGAATATTGTGCTGTTGGAAGACATGCCTAATGCACCCGGAGTGCATGGCAGCTTGACTTGTTCTTAGTGATTTTATTCTTAATGGTTGAGAGAGCTTAATTTAAACTCAGCATTCTTCAGTACTCTCTGATTACAGAAAATCTCGTACCCAACAGACCAAAAGGACTTCTTCATCTTATTGTTCTGTTGTCAGGCTTTGTAAGAGACAGGCAGCTCTGCAGAAGTAAGAGGGAGAGAACAAAGAACTATTAATAGACCCTGGCTAGGGACGGGCCGCTTCCGGGCGGCAGTGCAGAAACTGGGGCCGCGAGAGCGGCGCCGGCGGGCCGGCGCACGGACTGCATTTCCCAGGCGCCAGGGCCCCGCGTGGCTCCGCCCCTCCGCCCGGCGCCCGCCCGGCTTCCCAGCGGCCCCGCGCGGCCCGGGCATGCCCAGTGCGGGCGCGGCGGCCCCGGGCCTGGCAGCGCCCGGGCGGAGCGGGCGGCCGGGGCGGAGGGGCTCGGAGGAGCCGAGCGGGCCCGCGCTGGGCGAGCCGCCCGCGGGATCCGGAGCCGCGGCGGCCACGCTGACGGGTAGGTGCGGCTCGGGGAGCCAGGCCCTGGCCCGCGCGCCGCGCTCGCGGCGTGGGCCCCGGCGGCTGGGGCGAGGGCATGGGAAGGCGGCAGGGCCCGAACGCGGGCTTGGAGGCGCGGGCGGGACCGCGGGCCGGAAGCAGGGGCAGGGCTGGGCGAGCACCGCAGCCGCAGCCCGGGCTCGCCGCTCGCTGGGCAGGTGCTGCGCGGCGAGCTTCAGCTTCCAGCGTGACGGGAGGCGAGCGTGCCCCGCGCCATATGCTCGGCAGTGGATGCGGAGAGAGGCCAGTTTGCAGCTGAGTTTGCCCAGGAGCTACGGGGAGACGAGTCCGAAGGGACCTGTGGGCTCCGAGCATCCGCGGAGCCCGGTGAGAAGGGAGGATGCTCACCTTCAGCGCATCTGGACTGGGTTGCAACAGCCTCCTGCTTTCCGGTCTTGGGTTTAGTGACTTCGAAATGAAAGTGCAGGACTGTGCCTCAGTGAATGCTAAGTTCTAGGGATTTAAAGATTTGCTGTGTTATACGCCTGTAAGGCTTAAGAGACATTTTGTCCATGGGACGCTTGGGTTCAACAAAAGCCCTCATCCATCGCAAAACTTGAGTAGAAAGTCCCGACTGAGGGCTCCAACACCGGAGTGTTGGAGTTCGTTGTAGCCTTTTGCATGCCGTAATCTTGGGCGAACCTTTGAACTTAAGAGATGCAGTTCCTCCATCTGTGAAATCGTGTGAACTAGATGCATCTCATTTCTTTTTCCTTTCAGTTGAAATGTTCCCTCCGTATTATTCAGTGCCTGATCTCAAATTGTGGCAGGTTGCTTTGCTTTCCTCCATGCCTGAGCCTTTTTATCAAACAGGGTAATGCACCAGATATTTCTGTGGGAAGTCTGCAAGGATCTCCGCATAAAATTGAACGGACTTGCCTTTCAGAGGCCACTGTTGATCAGCAGCTAACCTGCCACTTGGTTCCTGCAGAAGCCAGGTGTGTTCAGATAGCACAGCTCTTCTCCTTGCGTTAGGATGGACGTGTTTCCAGTGGTGTCAGCACCGTGTGAAAATCCCAGACTGAATAATCGACTTCCTTCAACTCCCAAAGTAGCTCATTCTGTAATGCGGTTGTGTTTATCTACAGATTAAGGTTTTATTTCCGCGTTCTTGTACTGTATGCTCAACACCTATGAAGAATTTTAATACCCTTAATTCATGGATGAGGAAGTAGATGGTTAAGAGTAAATCCTGATATTCTGTAGGAACCAGTGTCTTTTGTGTCATCATTGAGGATTAACTGTCCACAGGACACTGGATTACCCTATCACTCAGGTGTTTTTTGTTGTTTATAAAGTGGGGTCCTTAAAAAAAGTTTCTTACTTTAGACATTTCTCTACCTGAAGTGAGGGCATCTGTGTCGGGTTTGACCCGAGGAGCAGATGGTACATAGTGTTGTGCGAGCTTCCTTCCTGCTGCTGTATTCCCTGCTCTTCCTGTTCCAGGTGGCAGTGGTCCAGTTGGGTCAGTAAGGTATAGTTTGGTGAAGTGATCATTAAGCAACGTGTGCTTATGTTTTGATTTTTAAAAATTTCTTTATTTTTGGCTATTCTGGGTTTTCACTGCTGCTGCAGGCTCTTCTCTAGTGGCAGGGAGTGGGGGCGACTCTCTAGTTGAGGTGACTTTTCTTGATGTGGAACTCGGGCGCTAGGGCCCACGGGCTCCCGTACGGGCCCGGGTAGGGCACCACTGCGGCTCCGTGTTGGAGTTCGTTGTAACCTTTGCATGCCGTAATCTTGGGCGAACCTTTGAACTTAAGAGATGCAGTTCCTCCATCTGTGAAATCGTGTGAACTAGATGCATCTCATTTCTTTTTCCTTTCAGTTGAAATGTTCCCTCCGTATTATTCAGTGCCTGATCTCAAATTGTGGCAGGTTGCTTTGCTTTCCTCCATGCCTGAGCCTTTTTATCAAACAGGGTAATGCACCAGATATTTCTGTGGGAAGTCTGCAAGGATCTCCGCATAAAATTGAACGGACTTGCCTTTCAGAGGCCACTGTTGATCAGCAGCTAACCTGCCACTTGGTTCCTGCAGAAGCCAGGTGTGTTCAGATAGCACAGCTCTTCTCCTTGCGTTAGGATGGACGTGTTTCCAGTGGTGTCAGCACCGTGTGAAAATCCCAGACTGAATAATCGACTTCCTTCAACTCCCAAAGTAGCTCATTCTGTAATGCGGTTGTGTTTATCTACAGATTAAGGTTTTATTTCCGCGTTCTTGTACTGTATGCTCAACACCTATGAAGAATTTTAATACCCTTAATTCATGGATGAGGAAGTAGATGGTTAAGAGTAAATCCTGATATTCTGTAGGAACCAGTGTCTTTTGTGTCATCATTGAGGATTAACTGTCCACAGGACACTGGATTACCCTATCACTCAGGTGTTTTTTGTTGTTTATAAAGTGGGGTCCTTAAAAAAAGTTTCTTACTTTAGACATTTCTCTACCTGAAGTGAGGGCATCTGTGTCGGGTTTGACCCGAGGAGCAGATGGTACATAGTGTTGTGCGAGCTTCCTTCCTGCTGCTGTATTCCCTGCTCTTCCTGTTCCAGGTGGCAGTGGTCCAGTTGGGTCAGTAAGGTATAGTTTGGTGAAGTGATCATTAAGCAACGTGTGCTTATGTTTTGATTTTTAAAAATTTCTTTATTTTTGGCTATTCTGGGTTTTCACTGCTGCTGCAGGCTCTTCTCTAGTGGCAGGGAGTGGGGGCGACTCTCTAGTTGAGGTGACTTTTCTTGATGTGGAACTCGGGCGCTAGGGCCCACGGGCTCCCGTAGCTGCGGCACCTGGGCTCAGCAGAGCACAGGTTCAGCAGCTGTGCTTCTTGGGCTTAGTTGCTCCACAGCATGTGGGATCCTCCGGGGTCAGGGATCAAACCCACGTCTCCTGCGTTGGCAGGTGAACTCTTCACCACTGAGCTACCAGGGAAGCCCCTGTTTTGAAATTTGAATTCTGTAAGAAGCTGCCTGTGAAATTGTTATTATGCTGAGAATTGTCTGAAATTGAGACTACCTCATATTCATTAAGTCATGTTTGAGAATTTTAGAATCCCAAGTTCTTAATTAAATTTTTGAAAATGGGGTTTCCATTCACCTGAAAACATTACTTGGGAGCATATCTTGAAGAATATTTATACATGTGAACTTTCTAGCTAGATTTTTCATTTACCTATTAAAAAAATAGAGTGGGAACCCCGAGAAAACCACAATTCAGAAAGACACAGGTACCCCAAGGTTACTGCAGCACTATTTATGATAACCAGGACATAGAAGCTACTTAGGTATCAATCAACAGGAATGGATAAAGAAGATGTGTACTTATATACAATGGAATACTGCTCAGCCATGAAAAAGAACAAAATTGTACATATGTTTGTATATATTTAAAGTTGGAAAACAGGGAAGGAATATTTGAGGGTCTTGGTGGGAAATTTCATGACATATCTTAAATTTAATCTGTGCCAGAGAGGCCTGTGTGTGAAGTACATTGGAACTTTAACCTTGCTCTTGGTATTTGCAGTCAAGTAACATCAAGAACCTTTTAGTTTCTCTACCTGAAGTGAGGGCATCTGTGTCGGGTTTGACCCGAGGAGCAGATGGTACATAGTGTTGTCGAGCTTCCTTCCTGCTGCTGTATTCCCTGCTCTTCCTGTTCCAGGTGGCAGTGGTCCAGTTGGGTCAGTAAGGTATAGTTTGGTGAAGTGATCATTAAGCAACGTGTGCTTATGTTTTGATTTTTAAAAATTTCTTTATTTTTGGCTATTCTGGGTTTTCACTGCTGCTGCAGGCTCTTCTCTAGTGGCAGGGAGTGGGGGCGACTCTCTAGTTGAGGTGACTTTTCTTGATGTGGAACTCGGGCGCTAGGGCCCACGGGCTCCCGTAGCTGCGGCACCTGGGCTCAGCAGAGCACAGGTTCAGCAGCTGTGCTTCTTGGGCTTAGTTGCTCCACAGCATGTGGGATCCTCCGGGGTCAGGGATCAAACCCACGTCTCCTGCGTTGGCAGGTGAACTCTTCACCACTGAGCTACCAGGGAAGCCCCTGTTTTGAAATTTGAATTCTGTAAGAAGCTGCCTGTGAAATTGTTATTATGCTGAGAATTGTCTGAAATTGAGACTACCTCATATTCATTAAGTCATGTTTGAGAATTTTAGAATCCCAAGTTCTTAATTAAATTTTTGAAAATGGGGTTTCCATTCACCTGAAAACATTACTTGGGAGCATATCTTGAAGAATATTTATACATGTGAACTTTCTAGCTAGATTTTTCATTTACCTATTAAAAAAATAGAGTGGGAACCCCGAGAAAACCACAATTCAGAAAGACACAGGTACCCCAAGGTTACTGCAGCACTATTTATGATAACCAGGACATAGAAGCTACTTAGGTATCAATCAACAGGAATGGATAAAGAAGATGTGTACTTATATACAATGGAATACTGCTCAGCCATGAAAAAGAACAAAATTGTACATATGTTTGTATATATTTAAAGTTGGAAAACAGGGAAGGAATATTTGAGGGTCTTGGTGGGAAATTTCATGACATATCTTAAATTTAATCTGTGCCAGAGAGGCCTGTGTGTGAAGTACATTGGAACTTTAACCTTGCTCTTGGTATTTGCAGTCAAGTAACATCAAGAACAAATATTGCTTAGGAGGGTAGTGAAGTGTAATTATCACTCATCTCATGATCTGAGATTTCAAAAGTACTTGGGATGTGTAGGAGGGATGGTTACCTGATGCGAAGAGCCCACTCGTTGGAAAAGACCCGGATGCTGGGAGAGATGGAGGGCAGGAGCAGGGGGCGACAGGGGCTGAGGCGGGTGGATGGCATCCCTGACTCAGTGGACATGAGTTTGAGCAAGCTCCGGGAGAGGGTGAAAGACGGGGAAGCCTGCCGGCCACGGGGTCGCAGAGAGTCAGACACGACTTTGTGACTGAAGGACAGCAAAGGGATGGCTAGAGACTCGTGGTCCAAGAGCACATTCACCCCAAATACAAGTGAAGGGGGGGTAAGTGACTTAAAAAATGGTTGATTCCAGGTTTTTCAGCAGCTACAGGTGTCACCTCACTTATTCACTTGCTTGTGTCTACTACTGAACTGCTGGCATCTACTGCAGTCCTATCACAGAAGTAGGTGAACAGCATTGTCCTGTAGCAACGTACATGAAGCAACGTGAAGATAAACGTTTGTCCCTGATTGTGCTCCACCTGTTTCTAGGCCC
The DNA here is from genome assembly GCA_022376925.1 of Tragulus kanchil. Taxonomy (NCBI): domain Eukaryota; kingdom Metazoa; phylum Chordata; class Mammalia; order Artiodactyla; family Tragulidae; genus Tragulus; species Tragulus kanchil. Next base: position 154,893,782 of record JAIOJX010000006.1, read on the forward strand.
TTCATGATGAAAGATCTGGGGACACGTGTCTCTCCTTTGTGCAGCTGATAGTTTGAGGGGAAGAGATGGCTGACAGTGTCAAGACCTTTCTGCAGGACCTGGCCAGGGTGAGTACATCGGTCCTCTTTTGACCCTTTTGCTGCAGGAACTGACTAGAAATTGTTATTGTTGAAATTGTTGTTATACTTGTTGGGTTCTTCACAGACGAGTTTTCGTTCCGATCCATACTCCTCAAGAGAGGGGGCTTATCGTCCCTTTTGCAGAAACTTGGCAGACCTGTCTGGTGAATGTGTGAACCCTGTTCAACTTTAGCCCAGACCCTCTTTTTTTTATAACTTTATTTTTTTGACCATGCCAAGGGAGTCGTGGATCTTAGTTCTCCGACCAGGGATTGAATCTGGGCCCTTGGCATTGAGAGCATGGGGTCCTAACCACTAGACCACCAGGAAAATCCCTCAGCTTTATTTTGAAATAAGTTTAGAGTTGCAGAAAAATTGCCGGGATCGTACAGAGAGCTCCCCTGCGTTCTTCACCAGATTCTCCTAATGTTACTGTCTTAGTTCAGTTCAGTTGCTCAGTCATGTCCATCTTATTGAACCATTGTATGCTGTTGAAAACCAAGCAGTGAACATTGGTGTAATGCTAATACCTGGACTACTTTGTTTGGATCTACAGAGTAGAACCTCTCTTATTTTCCCATTCTACCAGGTGGAGGTGACAATGCTCTTGGAAGATGTCCTGTAAAGAAACTTTCAGGACTCAAAGGTCTGTTTAGGACCCAGTAACCCAAATGATCAATACCATGACATTCCATTGTAGTGGATGTCTGAGGCCCAGTTCTCTAGTTGGAGCCCTTGCCGCTCTATTTTTAGGGGCAGGAGAGAGGCCAGTTCTGTCCAGGAGTGGGAATGTGTTTACAAGTTTATTGCCTTTGAGTAAAAGAGGTGGAATTGAAGGACTATCTTAGAAGAGCCAAAGAGAATTCATGCAATGTGACCTTCTTCTAATACCTTTCCTCCTTGTCTTGCTGTTCTTGTGTGATAAAATTTCAGCCCTGGATCAGTTATACAGCACGCATTTGCTGTGCTTGTCTGCCCCAGGCTGTGTCTCAGAGGTGGGGATCCCGTCACCATCCCAGCTCATGCTAGGCCCTAAGCCTTTTGAACTTGACGGTCATGAAATTTTAAACTGTTTGGGGAAGATTCAGAAGTTAAAAAGCAAAATAAGGTTAAACATCACTCCTAGGTTAAAGATCACACATGCCCTGCCAATGTCTGCACCTTTTGGCGGGTAGTTCATAAACTTGTCCATTTTTTTCTATCCTGGCAATTTTCTCTAAAATTCGTTATCGCTCAACAATGGGTGAAAATGCCATTCTTAAATCTAGGTTGACCAATGCTTCCAGAATGCCTTTTTCTACTTCTTGATGAAGGTGAATATCCTAGCTCTTCCCACTCTACTTTGAGGATAAATCTGTTCTGACACTTCAAACTATACATTTTTTTTGGTGTTCTGTGGTTTACTTATGTACTTTTCCTGCTGAATTATGAGTTTCTTGAGCATAGCTCAAGAGCATGCTCAGAAAACTGATGTCTGGCTCATCAAAGATGCTCAGTATGAAGGTGGGTGGATGAATGAGTGTAGTCCTTTGAACTGAGTAATAGGTAGTTCTGATGTTTGTAGTGATGACAGTAACCTTTCTGCCATTGAGGCTTTTCCATGTGTTGGCAAGCGGCCCCATCAGTGACTTAAGACTCAGTTGCCCTCTCCCTCACCATCCACTGTTGTAACACAGCCTCCAGCTGCACTGCCGTGTTCTGTCTGACGAGGCACGCTGTCACCGCTTTTCACACGTTCACAGTAATTACTTCTTTGTGTCTTCCTTCAGCTTGCGTCTAGCTCTGGTCCTTAAGAGACTGGTGTTCAGTCTATCCTTGTATTGCTGCTTTCGTACAGGACAGAGGTCATACTTGTAGGCATTCAGTTGATACAGGAAGAGTATAGTATAAGGGAGGGCAGTAACCTGGCTTTCCAATATTGGGAAGTCTTAGAAGGGTTAGAAAACTACTCTTTTGCAACCATCTTATTCATGATTGGTTTGGGCAAGACTTGTTGATTGAGGCTGTATCTAGGGAAGAGGACTTGATGAGCAGGCTATTTACCCAGTCTCAGAAATGTCTGACCACAGATTACTTATTACTTGCAAGGAGAAAAATTTTGCAGCCATATAATGGAGCTGGATAACGCCTTGACTGAATGTATATAAAATCTATGTCACTAGCAAGGGCAGACGGACATCACATGCCTTTGGATGTAACACCTGGAAAGGCCCACCAGCACTTAGGTGTTACCTGCTATGTTGTGCTTGGCTCTTCCGCAACCTCATGGACTCCAGCCTGCTAGGCTCCTCTGTCCATGGCATTTCCTAGGCAAGAATAGTGGAGTGGGTTGTCACTGCCTTCTCTGGGGATCTTCCTGACCCAAATATGTGTTTCTTGTATTGGTATGTGGACTCTTTACCACTGAGCCACCTGGGAAGCCCCATTTAAGTGATATTCCTGCCAAAAATGTGTAGCCTGGGGTCTGATCATGAGAGCACAAACCTAAGTTGAAGGCATCCTGTTAAAAAAAAAAACAAAAAACAAACCTGACCTGTATACTCAAAAGGAAGATAGCTAAGGAACTGTTCCTGATTATAGGAGACTAAAGAGATAAGAACTAAATGCAGCATGTGATTCTGAACGCATGTCTAGTACTGATGGGTAAAAATGCTGTAGAGGGCATTAGTGAGCCCAGTGGGGAAATTGGAGTACAGACTACAGATCAAAGTATTCATTTAATTGCTTTGATAGATAACTATCTGGTTATATAAAGAGCATGTTCTTAGGAAATAACTAAACAGTTACAAGTAAAGAGACATGATACAGCAACCTACTCAAATGATCTAGAAAAAAATGAGTATATATGTATAAATTATAGTAATAAATAACATCAAACACAGTAGCTGGTGAGTCCGAGCAAGGGTATTAGGACGTTCTGTAGAATCATTTCCACCGGTATTTCACTTTACTGTGTACAACTTTGGAAAGTCTTCTGATCCATAATCATCCCTCTTTAAGAATGATAAATGCTGTTGTCTACAGGGAATCAAAGACTCCATCTGGGGAATTTGCACCATCTCAAAGCTAGATGCTCGAATTCAGCAAAAGAGAGAGGAGCAGCGTCGAAGAAGGGCTAGCAGCGTCCTGGCTCAGAGGAGAGCCCAGAGCATAGAAAGGAAGCAGGAGAGGTAAGGCCTGGAGTCTGAGGTCAGCAAACACCTGAATCCCTTCCGGGGTGGAGCGGGGCACTTGAGGAAGTGACTGAATTTAGCATAGAGTTCAGACAGTATGCATTGACATGCAGTCTCAGTAACCGTTATTGGTCTCTTGTACTTTTTCCTCCCGTAAAAGAAGTTACGGGAGATTTTGACCCCGCTCCTCCTCATTGAATTAAATTGGGGTCTGGCAGTAATCCTTGTTCAAAATATCATAGTGCCTGAAAGAAACCACCATGGGAAATGTTGTTTTAGTTGCTAAGCCGTGTCTGTCTCTTTGCGACCCCATGGGTTGTAGCCTGCCAGGCTCCTCAGTGTATAGGATTCTCCAGGCAAGAGTGCTGGAGTGGGCTTCCATTTCCTTCTCCAAGAATGATGAATAGAGGACCATCAAAAATTTAGTTGGATTAGTGGATACTTCTAGGAGCGCCCATGTGGATTTTGATAGAAGAACCTCAGATATCACCTTCTAACCTTCTCCAGTCTTGGACTTTAGAAACTATAGGAGTTTGTTTATTTTGTTTTTAAGAAAAACTGCTTCTCTTGAAATACTTTGAGGCTTTCTCATTGACATTAGGAGAGAGCATTGGGAGAACAATAGGTGCTAGAAAAATAATATGGTGTCTAGAAAAGGAGAGCTGCTGAATGACAGTATGGAAATACCTATATGCCTGGTAAACTAAAGACATGTGGTCTTTTTCAGTGAACCACGTATTGTTAGTAGGATTTTCAGTGCTGCGCTTGGAATGGTGGAGTTTTCTGGGTAAGTTCTTTTCCTCAAGTTCCAGGTGCCTTAGCATCTCTCTTCAATTTGATTACATCAAACACAGTGCGGGAGTCCGAGCAAGGGTATTAGGACGTTCTGTAGAATCATTTCCACCGGTATTTCACTTTACTGTGTACAACTTTGGAAAGTCTTCTGATCCATAATCATCCCTCTTTAAGAATGATAAATGCTGTTGTCTACAGGGAATCAAAGACTCCATCTGGGGAATTTGCACCATCTCAAAGCTAGATGCTCGAATTCAGCAAAAGAGAGAGGAGCAGCGTCGAAGAAGGGCTAGCAGCGTCCTGGCTCAGAGGAGAGCCCAGAGCATAGAAAGGAAGCAGGAGAGGTAAGGCCTGGAGTCTGAGGTCAGCAAACACCTGAATCCCTTCCGGGGTGGAGCGGGGCACTTGAGGAAGTGACTGAATTTAGCATAGAGTTCAGACAGTATGCATTGACATGCAGTCTCAGTAACCGTTATTGGTCTCTTGTACTTTTTCCTCCCGTAAAAGAAGTTACGGGAGATTTTTGACCCCCGCTCCTCCTCATTGAATTAAATTGGGGTCTGGCAGTAATCCTTGTTCAAAATATCATAGTGCCTGAAAGAAACCACCATGGGAAATGTTGTTTTAGTTGCTAAGCCGTGTCTGTCTCTTTGCGACCCCATGGGTTGTAGCCTGCCAGGCTCCTCAGTGTATAGGATTCTCCAGGCAAGAGTGCTGGAGTGGGCTTCCATTTCCTTCTCCAAGAATGATGAATAGAGGACCATCAAAAATTTAGTTGGATTAGTGGATACTTCTAGGAGCGCCCATGTGGATTTTGATAGAAGAACCTCAGATATCACCTTCTAACCTTCTCCAGTCTTGGACTTTAGAAACTATAGGAGTTTGTTTATTTTGTTTTTAAGAAAAACTGCTTCTCTTGAAATACTTTGAGGCTTTCTCATTGACATTAGGAGAGAGCATTGGGAGAACAATAGGTGCTAGAAAAATAATATGGTGTCTAGAAAAGGAGAGCTGCTGAATGACAGTATGGAAATACCTATATGCCTGGTAAACTAAAGACATGTGGTCTTTTTCAGTGAACCACGTATTGTTAGTAGGATTTTTCAGTGCTGCGCTTGGAATGGTGGAGTTTTCTGGGTAAGTTCTTTTTCCTCAAGTTCCAGGTGCCTTAGCATCTCTCTTCAGATGGTTGAGTGATGTTACTGGTTCTCAACTGTCTTGAAACTGAGATGGGTAGCTCTCACCTGCTGATACATTCTTAAGGCCATCACTCAGGATTCTGAGCACCTTTAGTCATTTTAGGCCCATTCAAAGAATTCTTGTATGTGAATGTCAGGGATAGGCATGTACATACACTTTTTTCTTTCTGTTTGTTTTTTTTTTTTTTAAATATTTATTTGTTTAATTTTGGGTTGTGTTGAATCTTCGTTGCTGCATGGGCTTTTTTGTAGTTGCAGTGAGTGGAGGCTACTCTCTAGTTGCTTGAGCTTCTTATTGAGGTAGCTTCCCTTGTGGAAGGCTCTAGGCTTGCAGGCTTCAGTAGTTGCAGCTCTAGACACAGGCTCAGTAGTTATGGTGCATGGGCTTAGTTGCTCCGTGGCATGTGGGATCTTCCAGGACCAGGGATCGAACCCGTGTCTCCTGCATTGGCAGGCAGATTCTTTACCACCGAGCCACCAGGGATGCCCTGTATACTTTTTTCTTAAGTGACTTCTTCACAAGTTTTAATGTCATAACTAGTAATTTCTCATGATATTGTCTGGACATTTTGATTCAGAGTGACTCCGAGGGCTCAGAGGGGAGGGACAGATGGACATGGGCAAGGCTGTGCCTTTGCTGGTCATAGGAATGTCCTCAAATTGATTACTATTGAAACTCACACCAGAAGGTTGTCTACAGGTGACTGAGAACAACAGGGGCCTAAGTGACATTTGAGTTCTTTGAAGAACAAATAGTTAAATGTTTTCTTTGACTTGAAATTTAGTATAATTCAGCTTGTTAATCTAAACATTTCACAGGTGTTTTAGGTGTTAGCTTAATTAATAAAATATGACTGCGCTCTTGGTATTTGGGTGAAATGTTCTCCTATGCCCCCAAAAGTTTTACTGTTTTCTTAGGAAGTGTCGGGTTTGTACCTCTCAGCTGGAGGGTTAGGAAATAGAAAGAAGTCCAGTTTTGATGCCTCTTCAGGCCTCCTAACTTCCAAAAGGCACTTCCATCTGGAAAATAAATATACTGAAACTTGGAGTTCTCTTTTTAAAGAAGGGATTTTAATGTTTTCCTTGTCGCTTTTCTCCTTCAGTTCAGTCTCCTCTTGTTTTATCGAGTGTTTATTCCTGTCCTTCAGTCAGTAACGGCCCAGATTATTGGTAAGTGCCTCCGTTGGTCTTGCTGTCTGCCCGGGACAGAGGAGGGGCCGTTCCAGGGAAGTCCCAGGAACTTATCAGGAACCTTTGAGTAGAACTATAGATACTGTTCTATAGATGAGGAAATGGAAGTTGGTTACCAAGGTTAAGCCGTTAGTCAGTGGCGAGGCTGGAATCTGAACCGGGGTGGTTTCCTGCGCCCAGCGCCCTGCTCCTCGCTGCCCGCTCGTCACCACCAAGTGGTGAGCAGGCTGTGTCCAGGCAAGCAGCACACGGCCGTGGCCGCTCTGGGTGGGATTCTCGGCCAGAATGTGGTGTGCCTGTGAAGAATGAGACTGCCAGGAATAGGCACGGCGATGCACTGGCAGGAAGCAAAGGGGTGTGTGGGGGAGTGGAGAGGGAAACCACAGTCACCGTGGGGTCTCAGGGTTTCCGTTTCTCCAGTTAAACTGATAAGCCCTCCCCACCTTTCTTAGGCGATCCATCGCTACATGGGGATGTCTGGTCGTGGCTGGAGTTCTTCCTCACGTCGATTTTCAGTACTCTCTGGGTGCTCCCCCTCTTTGTGCTCAGCAAAGTCGTCAATGCCATTTGGTTTCAGGTAGGTCCAGGGCAGTGTGGAGTCTGGGTCTGAAGGCCTGGTGAATCGCCGGGTGGCAGATTTCCTTCCAGGTTAGTGGGCTTGTAGGGGGCGATTCTATAGCCTTAACGTTTCTTGGTCAGCCAGCCATTGGGTGAGCTCTCTACTCTTGTCAAGTGGAATTACTCTCTCAGGTCACCAGAGCATCTCATGGGCAGATGTCCTGGCTGGTCTCATGGTGGGTGAGTGGCCTTTGCTCTGGGGATGCATGTGGAAGCCGTTTAATTCACGTTTTGGTGTGGCATTTTCTCTCTTGCAGGACATAGCCGACCTGGCATTCGAGGTCTCAGGAAGGAAGCCTCACCCATTCCCTAGTGTCAGCAAAATAATTGCTGACATGCTCTTCAACCTCCTGCTGCAGGCTCTCTTCCTCCTCCAGGTGAGGCCGGGCCTCTGGGCACCAGGGCAGATGAAGCAAAGATGACCCACTAGAGGGAGCTTCACAGAGACAGGATATCCCGTTTATACTGAGCAGATATGTTTGTGGGAGCTAATGATTTTTCAATCATTTTTTTCCCCACAGAAACAACTAGAGACTTTTCAAGTCATAAAGTGATAAAGAAAGATGAATTTGCCTGCTCTTCCCTACCACCCTGAGCCTTCCCCATGCTCCTGCTGTTTTAGAAACTTGAGAAGCAGCTCTCGGGCTGTCTTGGTAGAGAGCGATGACTCAGAGTGGCAGCGAACAGCCGTGGGTCTCTGAACCATTGGATTAAGATTCTCCATGCTTGTTCTTCAGGGGATGTTTGTGAGTCTCTTTCCCATCCACCTTGTTGGTCAGCTGGTTAGTCTCCTGCATATGTCTCTTCTCTACTCACTATACTGCTTCGAGTATCGTTGGTTCAATAAAGGTAAGCCTAATGAAAGAAACTCCGAGCTTAGAGGCCCAGTTTGGAAATGGTGCTCCTGAGGCGGCGTCTTAAGTTCTCAGTACTGGCGCCTTGGCAGACCGTCGCTGGAATGAAGCAGATGTTTTGGCGAGAGGGGACTCACGTGTGGCTTAGGGGGTTTAACCCTTAACCCTGGTGTCGGGGCGGGCGTAGCAATGGAGCATTACCCTATGGAACTTAACGTCATGTAGCTCTGACAAAGCCATAAGGTGGCATAAGTGAGCATCAGCTATTCTGAGTTAAGAGAAGTTCATTTCATGCTGGGGCATACAGGTCATTTAGGGATATTTTGAAAGTCCTTGGCATATACGGGTATGGATGCCTGAAAGAGATTGATCTCTAGAGATGACTGCCTTGTTTGTTTTTTGGATATATCTTGCTTTGTTCAAGACCAGTACTGACAAGAGCATGTTGGTCACCTTGGCATTCGAGTGGGTGAGTGGCCTTTGCTCTGGGGATGCATGTGGAAGCCGTTTAATTCACGTTTTGGTGTGGCATTTTCTCTCTTGCAGGACATAGCCGACCTGGCATTCGAGGTCTCAGGAAGGAAGCCTCACCCATTCTAGTGTCAGCAAAATACTTGCTGACATGCTCTTCACCCTCCTGCTGCAGGCTCTCTTCCTCCTCCAGGTGAGGCCGGGCCTCTGGGCACCAGGGCAGATGAAGCAAAGATGACCCACTAGAGGGAGCTTCACAGAGACAGGATATCCCGTTTATACTGAGCAGATATGTTTGTGGGAGCTAATGTTTTTTCAATCATTTTTTTCCCCACAGAAACAACTAGAGACTTTTCAAGTCATAAAGTGATAAAGAAAGATGAATTTGCCTGCTCTTCCCTACCACCCTGAGCCTTCCCCATGCTCCTGCTGTTTTAGAAACTTGAGAAGCAGCTCTCGGGCTGTCTTGGTAGAGAGCGATGACTCAGAGTGGCAGCGAACAGCCGTGGGTCTCTGAACCATTGGATTAAGATTCTCCATGCTTGTTCTTCAGGGGATGTTTGTGAGTCTCTTTCCCATCCACCTTGTTGGTCAGCTGGTTAGTCTCCTGCATATGTCTCTTCTCTACTCACTATACTGCTTCGAGTATCGTTGGTTCAATAAAGGTAAGCCTAATGAAAGAAACTCCGAGCTTAGAGGCCCAGTTTGGAAATGGTGCTCCTGAGGCGACGTCTTAAGTTCTCAGTACTGACGCCCTTGGCAGACCGTCGCTGGAATGAAGCAGATGTTTTGGCGAGAGGGGACTCACGTGTGGCTTAGGGGGTTTAACCCTTAACCCTGGTGTCGGGGCGGGCGTAGCAATGGAGCATTACCCTATGGAACTTAACGTCATGTAGCTCTGACAAAGCCATAAGGTGGCATAAGTGAGCATCAGCTATTCTGAGTTAAGAGAAGTTCATTTCATGCTGGGGCATACAGGTCATTTAGGGATATTTTGAAAGTCCTTGGCATATACGGGTATGGATGCCTGAAAGAGATTGATCTCTAGAGATGACTGCCTTGTTTGTTTTTTGGATATATCTTGCTTTGTTCAAGACCAGTACTGACAGAGTATGCTAGTGTTGTAATTCACTTAGCCTGCCAGCTTTGAAAATGTGGTTGTTCAGTTGTAAAAGCTGCATAGAAGTTTTATGAAATTTTGTCAGTTCTAATACACACACACACACACATACACATATCTTAGTTGTATTCTAAGTGGCAGATGTGTATCTAAAACTCAAACCTCAAATACTTTGTATATGATATTGAATCACGTGACTATAAGAAATACCCAGCCTAATTGTGTTGGCTCCTTGTTTTAGGAATTGAGATGCACCAGCGGTTGTCCAACATAGAAAGGAATTGGCCTTACTACTTTGGATTTGGTTTGCCCCTGGCTTTCCTCACGGCAATGCAGTCCTCCTACATTGTCAGGTAATTGGACTGAAGGGACTTGAAGGAAAAAGTGAAAAAGTAACTGAGTGTAGGGAGCACCTTCTGTGCGCCTGGTTCTGTGCTCGGCATTCTGCATTCTTACTTGGCCATCCAGAAATCTGTACAATTTTTCTCCCTGACACGTAATCATAGACGTTTGTCAGATAGCATTGTTTTTTTTTTTTTTTGCTGTGGGGTGGGGCCACACTTTGAGGCATGTAGGATCTTACTTTTCCTGACTAGGGATCTAATTCGGGCCCCCTGCAGTGGAAGCATGGAATCCTAACCACTGGATCAACAGGGAATTCCTAGCATTAAAATACTGTCTGCATGATCCTGTATTCTATAATCTTCTGTGTTGCTTCCTGAAACGGTGTTAAACATATTTAGTGCTTAGAAAAATCCTTTTTTTTTTTTTTAAAAGATGTGTTTGATAGATTAAGGGTCCATCAAGCCAGATACTTAGCCCTTGAGGCAGATAACTTTGGGCTTCTAGTATCATCAAAGTCATGACTGTTTGAAGGTGACTAATTTTTTTTTTTTTTTTAAACAGTGGCTGCCTCTTCTCTATCCTCTTTCCTTTATTCATTATCAGCGCCAATGAAGCAAAGACCCCTGGCAAAGCATAGTAAGTGTTAGCCGGTATTAGCTAAAATGTAGTAAGTTTTTTCTGTCTAAAATATTGGGGTTGTACACTGTAATTATGTGAATGACACATTTTTGTTAAGGTTTTTAGAAATAACCTCACATCGTGGGAAAATATTAACATACAGTTGAAAGAGAGCAACGGGCTTCCCTGGTGGTCCAGTGGGTAAGGACACCGCCTTGCTGTGCAAGGGGCGCTGGTTCAATCCCTGGCCTGGGAAGATCCCACGTGCCGCGGAGCGGCTGGACCGATGCGTCCAATTGCCGAGCCGGAGCTCTGGAGCGCATGCGCCCAGAGCTAGTGCTCTGCGACAGCGGAGGCCACTGCGATGGGAGGCCCATGCGGGCCAAGGAATGAAGATGGATGAAAATAGATAAATGAAAGACCAGTGGAAGTGGCCCACTCGCCCCCGCTTCCTCCCCAACCGCTACCCCCGACCCCCGTGCCAAAACAACAAAAAAAGAGCAACACATTTAGGGTGTATCCTAATAATTTCCCCAGGTATATCTGTACATAACATGTTTTCAAAAATTGATGCTATTATATATGTTCTTAAAATGTAACACTTCACTTGTCAGGTAATTGGACTGAAGGGACTTGAAGGAAAAAGTGAAAAAGTAACTGAGTGTAGGGAGCACCTTCTGTGCGCCTGGTTCTGTGCTCGGCACATTCTTACTTGGCCATCCAGAAATCTGTACAATTTTCTCCCTGACACGTAATCATAGACGTTTGTCAGATAGCATTGTTTTTTTTTTGCTGTGGGGTGGGGCCACACTTTGAGGCATGTAGGATCTTACTTTTCCTGACTAGGGATCTAATTGGGCCCCTGCAGTGGAAGCATGGAATCCTAACCACTGGATCAACAGGGAATTCCTAGCATTAAAATACTGTCTGCATGATCCTGTATTCTATAATCTTCTGTGTTGCTTCCTGAAACGGTGTTAAACATATTTAGTGCTTAGAAAAATCCTTTTTTTTTTTTTTAAAAGATGTGTTTGATAGATTAAGGGTCCATCAAGCCAGATACTTAGCCCTTGAGGCAGATAACTTTGGGCTTCTAGTATCATCAAAGTCATGACTGTTTGAAGGTGACTAATTTTTTTTTTTTTTTTAAACAGTGGCTGCCTCTTCTCTATCCTCTTTCCTTTATTCATTATCAGCGCCAATGAAGCAAAGACCCCTGGCAAAGCATAGTAAGTGTTAGCCGGTATTAGCTAAAATGTAGTAAGTTTTTTCTGTCTAAAATATTGGGGTTGTACACTGTAATTATGTGAATGACACATTTTTGTTAAGGTTTTTAGAAATAACCTCACATCGTGGGAAAATATTAACATACAGTTGAAAGAGAGCAACGGGCTTCCCTGGTGGTCCAGTGGGTAAGGACACCGCCTTGCTGTGCAAGGGGCGCTGGTTCAATCCCTGGCCTGGGAAGATCCCACGTGCCGCGGAGCGGCTGGACCGATGCGTCCAATTGCCGAGCCGGAGCTCTGGAGCGCATGCGCCCAGAGCTAGTGCTCTGCGACAGCGGAGGCCACTGCGATGGGAGGCCCATGCGGGCCAAGGAATGAAGATGGATGAAAATAGATAAATGAAAGACCAGTGGAAGTGGCCCACTCGCCCCCGCTTCCTCCCCAACCGCTACCCCCGACCCCCGTGCCAAAACAACAAAAAAAGAGCAACACATTTAGGGTGTATCCTAATAATTTCCCCAGGTATATCTGTACATAACATGTTTTCAAAAATTGATGCTATTATATATGTTCTTAAAATGTAACACTTCACTGAATAATATACCTTTAGTTAAGCTCATTATGTAAGAATGGCCACCTTTTTAAAAAGTACTGGGCCCTGTGATCTGGCTGGATGAGTTTACTGATAATGATAGTACAACAGTGTTTTAAAATGAATCTTTGCAGTATTAGCACTCTGAAAGTTTGATCACTTCAGAGAAAGCCCCAATCTTTTGATCAATTTTGGATAAATCAGTGAGGATACAGGCATTAGAAATTTCTGATCTGCTTTGGGGTCTTGCATGTTCTTGTTGTCCAGTAATGCTAAGTGTGTATCATAGTGTAATTGACTGTCTTGAAAATCCTGAAAATGAAATACACATAGTATATGATATCTTCAGACCATACCTTAAAGTATTTATTTTGGTTGTTCTGGGTCTTTGTTGTTGCGTGGGCTTTCCTCTGTTTGCCAGTGTGTGGGCTTCTCATTGTGGTGGCTTCTCTGGTGTTGTGGATCATGGGCTCTGGAGCACAGGCTCATTAGTGGTGGTCCATGGGCTTCGTTGCTTTGTGGCATGTGGGATCCTCCTGGGTCAGGGATTGAACCTATATCTCCCTGCATTGGCAGGTGGCTTCTTTACCACTGAACCACCAAGGACACCTAATTTCTTAAATCACAAATAGTCTAAGATAGAACTTACTTTCCTCAGACCCTCAAAATTGCAAGTGGTGATTCCACAGTACTCTTGACAGTGACAGAACCCAGTGCGTTCTGCAGTTGCTGCCTGTTTAATCTGTGTGCCCAGTATCTATAGTTGCTTGATCAGATTATTGTTTTTCCTTTGTATCATTTTAAATTGAAAGTAGTCAAAGAAGTCATCAAGGGACTCCTGGTGGTCCATTAGTTAAGACTGTGTTCCCAATGCAGAAGACCCGGGTTCTATCCCTGGTCAGGGAACTAGATCCACATGCTGCAGCTGAGACCCAGGGCAGCCAAATAAATAAATAATTAAATAAGTCGTCATGTGATTAAAACAATTTTGCTCCACTGGGCAGTCTGACAAGTTGGGTCTGTCTTGCCTTTCAGCCTTTTCCAGTTGCGCCTCTTCTCCTTGGTGGTTTTCTTAAGCAACAGACTCTTCCACAAGACGGTCTACCTGCAGTCTGCCCTGAGCAGCTCCACTTCTGCAGAGAAATTCCCCTCCCCGCACCCATCTCCTGCCAAACTGAAGGCTGCTGCGGCCCACTGAGTCAGTCACCGCCGTCCGGAGGGGAGAGTAGGATCGGATGGACGCCGTGGCAGCTCTTTTCCTGGTTCACTTCCCCCCTCCCTGGGAAGACAGGGCCCACTCTGCTGCCAAGGGCCCTGCACACATTCCCTTCCCTCTGAGGAATCTGGATTTTTGTCTCTGGTGCACGTAAGGCAGAATCTTCCTGACACCAGTATGGATTTTAAACACCGGTGAGTCTGAAAGGACCACAGGTTTTTCTGCAGCTCTTTTCTAGCAGTTGCCAGCCCCGTGCCTGGACTGATTTGAATACTCTTTCTCCCCGTTCCATTTCCCCTCCCACTTCCCCTTCCTGCCTTCCACCGCCCTTGGATGAATGGATTTTTGTAATTCTAGGTGTTGTATTTTGTGGACCTGTTTCTGTTTTTCTGTGAAGCACATATCTTGGATGTGGGAGGTACAGGAGGCTCCGCCGCTCCTGGTCACGCCCTTTATAGCCATCACTGTCTTGTTTCTTGTAACTCAGGTTAGATTTTGGTCTCTTGCTCCACTGCAAAAAAGCAAAACAAAACACAAGCCTGAAGAGATGGGACAGGAGGAAAGACCTCACAGCCAGATCTCCATGGGGTTTGAGGAGCGATTTTCTTTCTTCCCCTTGAAGGGGAGAAAGCTTTTTTTCACAGGTACAATAAAAGCTCCCCCGACGATAGGGAGGAACCAGTTTTGGACAAGTGCCACTGCAACACGGAGTGCAGAGAGGACCTGACCTTTAAACTCTGGAGGTCTGAACTTGACTTTTGGCCACTGCCGGGTCTGTCTGGTGTTTCCAAGGAATATTGGGTGCTGCGAATAGGAACTGAAGGGGTAAACTTATTAAACCCATTAAACCTGTGATTGGTTGGTGTTTTCCTGTCATTTCAGAGACTAGATATGGAGGGATGGGGCAGATGTGCAAATACTTGTACAGTTTTAAGGTGTCACAGACTTGATCAAGTTTCCCATAAATGTGTAATGGTTGAATTTACAAACTGTCACTTCAAGAAACATTCATGGAACACAAGACTTTATCTTGATTAATTTGGAAGATTAGTTCTGAAAAATATTCCCTGAGAGAATTTGGGGTTATGTGGTTATAATCATGTTAATGCCTAGTAAAAGAATTTGGGATTGAGTTGTTTTAAAGTCTATATATACGTCTCTCCTCTGTATTTATGAAGAAAGAAAGATCCTTCTAGATTTCAACAAATTGGATGTCCTCAGGGAGGAGATTAGACATTTGCAGGAGGCAAAAACAAGGATTTAAAAATTGTTGCCAGGAGATGTGAACCAAGTTTGAATACAGAAGGTTTTAAAATGGTAGTTTGTTTCATCAGTTTGCAAATGTTCAGCAGTTGCCTTATTTAAGATTAATTCATGTAGTTTTTAAAATGAGATTTAAAATGGCCACATCTTTGCTGCCTGAAATTTGTATTTGTGTCAGCTAAGCTATCTTTAGAAAGGTGAGGGAAATTGAGTAGATGAAGACCAGTGATACCCAGCACTATGCCTGGCTATAGAAAATGCCTTAAGTTACTGGAAGTGAGGGATCTGTAAAGTTTCATCAGTGTGACTGAGAGGCCAGGCCTGTACAATGACTAGACTGGCAAATGTCTATTGTTGTAGACACTCCTAACCTCGCAAGGTGCACACAGAAGCAGTCTAAGCTTCTCTTGTCTTTCACTAGGATGCAGCCAGGGAGGGCAGTGATTAGGAAATCGGGATCAAAGAGAGAGCAGGCTGTTCTTGCCAAGTGCAGAGTGACAGTCTAAGGGAGACTAACAGTGACTGAAAGGGAGGGTGCATCACTGCAGGTGAAAATGAGGGCTTGACTTGCAGTCACGCAGCCAGGGAGATCTAAGCGATCACACTCACAGAGCTCTTTAGGGATAGGTATCACAGCTTGGACAGGTAAGTGGTTCCAAACAACTCTTTTATCCTATCTAGAGTCGTCGTCCGTTAGAGCGACTCAAGAAAGTAAACCCTTCAGACTCAGGTATGTTGAAGTCGGCTGGAAACTTGAATGGATGAAGGTGTACACTGACTTGTTCATTGCTCTGCATGTGGTGAGGGGCCAAGGTAAGATTTGAGAGTTGTGACAACTGGGATAGTTGCCCAGAAGAGAGCAATTAATGGCTACGGGTTCCTGAACCACCTTAAAAGATGACTTTTGTGGGCATAATAGAGTAACTGTTGTTGTTCACTGTCCGTTTGCCATCCGTTCATGTCATAGAAGTAGTGGATTTGCTCAGCTTCTGTGGCTCTGTGTTTACCTCTGTGGAGACTGCTCTGGTAAAGGTTACTGGTTCTTCAGTAGTGATGGCAGAGTGCTTAGCAGTCAACTCACACTTCTTTCCCATTCCCCCAGTATCCCTCCCATGCTGTATTCCAGCTACAGAAGCTAAAGGAAGCCTGCTTTAGGTCAGTGTAAGTTGCCTTATTTAAGATTAATTCATGTAGTTTTTAAAATGAGATTTAAAATGGCCACATCTTTGCTGCCTGAAATTTGTATTTGTGTCAGCTAAGCTATCTTTAGAAAGGTGAGGGAAATTGAGTAGATGAAGACCAGTGATACCCAGCACTATGCCTGGCTATAGAAAATGCCTTAAGTTACTGGAAGTGAGGGATCTGTAAAGTTTCATCAGTGTGACTGAGAGGCCAGGCCTGTACAATGACTAGACTGGCAAATGTCTATTGTTGTAGACACTCCTAACCTCGCAAGGTGCACACAGAAGCAGTCTAAGCTTCTCTTGTCTTTCACTAGGATGCAGCCAGGGAGGGCAGTGATTAGGAAATCGGGATCAAAGAGAGAGCAGGCTGTTCTTGCCAAGTGCAGAGTGACAGTCTAAGGGAGACTAACAGTGACTGAAAGGGAGGGTGCATCACTGCAGGTGAAAATGAGGGCTTGACTTGCAGTCACGCAGCCAGGGAGATCTAAGCGATCACACTCACAGAGCTCTTTAGGGATAGGTATCACAGCTTGGACAGGTAAGTGGTTCCAAACAACTCTTTTATCCTATCTAGAGTCGTCGTCCGTTAGAGCGACTCAAGAAAGTAAACCCTTCAGACTCAGGTATGTTGAAGTCGGCTGGAAACTTGAATGGATGAAGGTGTACACTGACTTGTTCATTGCTCTGCATGTGGTGAGGGGCCAAGGTAAGATTTGAGAGTTGTGACAACTGGGATAGTTGCCCAGAAGAGAGCAATTAATGGCTACGGGTTCCTGAACCACCTTAAAAGATGACTTTTGTGGGCATAATAGAGTAACTGTTGTTGTTCACTGTCCGTTTGCCATCCGTTCATGTCATAGAAGTAGTGGATTTGCTCAGCTTCTGTGGCTCTGTGTTTACCTCTGTGGAGACTGCTCTGGTAAAGGTTACTGGTTCTTCAGTAGTGATGGCAGAGTGCTTAGCAGTCAACTCACACTTCTTTCCCATTCCCCCAGTATCCCTCCCATGCTGTATTCCAGCTACAGAAGCTAAAAGGAAGCCTGCTTTAGGTCAGTGTAAGTTTCTTCTTAACAGTGAGAGCCATGTTGTTTAGTCATTCAATCGTGTTCTACTCTTTGCGACCCCACGGACTGTAGCCCGCCAGATGCCTCTTGTCCATGGGATTTCCCAGGCGAGAACACTGGAGTGGGTTGCCATTTCCGTCTCTAGTGAAATATATCATACATCTAGTGAGATATTTTGGATGAATCTTACATGAGTCCACAGAACCAGAAAGGATCAAGTGAAGGGAACAGATGACTTGGTCACAAAACAATCACCTGAGTGCCTTCCCTGTCAATCTTACTGCAAGGTTCTGGGGACTCAAGGGTGAGCAGAAGATGTTTGTTCTCATCTTGAACGTAACATTACAGTGTAGAAACAGAAATGATTAAGAATTATGTGTTCAGATAGCTACTATTTTCCACAGGCCTCAAAGCTGGATACAATGCTGGGATTCAGAGAAACTGAGCAGGAGACATGCTTATGCCATGTGTTCAGCCTTTCTTCCTTGGACTCACTCTGACCACGAGCCTAAATGTTTTGTTGCACCTTCAGACCTATGGGACAAATAGGGATCATTTAGATAAGTATATGATTCTTAACCGGGAGTTAACAGCATTATCTGAGGAGCTTTCCTAAAAGGCACAGTAACACTACTTGGACCTGGAGGGAATTGGTTTTTTCTCTTTTTTAGAAATGCATTTTATTTATTTGTGGCTGTTCTGGGTTTTCACTGCTGCTGCAGGCTCTTCTCTAGTTGCAGGGAGTGGGGCTATAGTTGAGGTGAGCAGGCTTCTTGTTGCAGTGACTTCTCTTGTTGTGGAACTTGGGTTCTAGGGCACACAGGCTTCAGTCGTTGCAGCACATGGACTCAATAGTTGGCAGTTCTGAGGCTCCAGAGCACAGGCTCCATAGTTGTGGCTCATGGGCTTAGTTGCTCTGCAGCAGGTGGGATCTTCCTGGAACAGGGATCGAACCCGTGTCTCCTGCACTGGCAGGATCTTACCATTTGGCAGACTCAGCACTCACACTTCTTTCCCATTCCCCAGTATCCCTCCCATGCTGTATTCCAGCTACAGAAGCTAAAGGAAGCCTGCTTTAGGTCAGTGTAAGTTTCTTCTTAACAGTGAGAGCCATGTTGTTTAGTCATTCAATCGTGTTCTACTCTTTGCGACCCCACGGACTGTAGCCCGCCAGATGCCTCTTGTCCATGGGATTTCCCAGGCGAGAACACTGGAGTGGGTTGCCATTTCCGTCTCTAGTGAAATATATCATACATCTAGTGAGATATTTTGGATGAATCTTACATGAGTCCACAGAACCAGAAAGGATCAAGTGAAGGGAACAGATGACTTGGTCACAAAACAATCACCTGAGTCCCTTTCCCCTGTCAATCTTACTGCAAGGTTCTGGGGACTCAAGGGTGAGCAGAAGATGTTTGTTCTCATCTTGAACGTAACATTACAGTGTAGAAACAGAAATGATTAAGAATTATGTGTTCAGATAGCTACTATTTTCCACAGGCCTCAAAGCTGGATACAATGCTGGGATTCAGAGAAACTGAGCAGGAGACATGCTTATGCCATGTGTTCAGCCTTTCTTCCTTGGACTCACTCTGACCACGAGCCTAAATGTTTTGTTGCACCTTCAGACCTATGGGACAAATAGGGATCATTTAGATAAGTATATGATTCTTAACCGGGAGTTAACAGCATTATCTGAGGAGCTTTCCTAAAAGGCACAGTAACACTACTTGGACCTGGAGGGAATTGGTTTTTTCTCTTTTTTAGAAATGCATTTTATTTATTTGTGGCTGTTCTGGGTTTTCACTGCTGCTGCAGGCTCTTCTCTAGTTGCAGGGAGTGGGGGCTACTCCCTAGCTGAGGTGAGCAGGCTTCTTGTTGCAGTGACTTCTCTTGTTGTGGAACTTGGGTTCTAGGGCACACAGGCTTCAGTCGTTGCAGCACATGGACTCAATAGTTGGCAGTTCTGAGGCTCCAGAGCACAGGCTCCATAGTTGTGGCTCATGGGCTTAGTTGCTCTGCAGCAGGTGGGATCTTCCTGGAACAGGGATCGAACCCGTGTCTCCTGCACTGGCAGGCGAACTGTCCACCACTGAGCTACCAGGGAAGCCCTGGTGGGAATTTTTTTTTTAATATTTTTATTTGACTACATTGGGTTTTTGTGTCATGCGGGATCTTTTGCTGTGGTCTTAGCTGCCCCACAGTGTGTGGGATCTTAGATCCTGAGCAGGGGTCAAACTCGTATCCCCTGCATGGCAAGGCAGATTCTTAACCACTGTACCACCACGGAAGCCCTTGGAGGACATTCAACTAATGCTAGAAATAAATTCTAATAACTCCTTTCATAGAAACTGGGAAACCCATTGCATTCATAAGAACACATTGTTGTGAAAAGGGGACAGAATAGGAAAGTTCTTGGAAATTAAAAAAAATGAAGAAAAATGAGACGGCTTATAAAAGTGATGTGGAGGAGGCTATGAGGAAACTGGAGGAAATTTCGCAAGAGAGAGCAAAAAGACTAAGACATGGAAAAAGTTAGCAATCAGGGAGAATTAGATCCAACATTTGTTTCAGAAAATGAGAACAGAAGCATGGAGACAATAAAATCAGGAAATTTTCCAGACTGATGATGCCAGTTGGAATTTTCATATAGATAGTTTCATCAATAATTTTTTTATTTGTGTATTTGGTCGTGCTGGGTCTTCGTTGCTGTGTAAGCTTTCTCGAGTTGTGACTAGGGGCCGCTTTTCGCTGTGGTGCTCAGACTTCCCATTGCAGAGGCTTCTCCTGTTGAAGAGCCCAGGCTTCAGTAGTTGTGGCACCGGAGCTTGTCCCTTTTGAGGGCCCTGGAGCCCTCGGGCTTTAGTTGCCTGAGGCATATGGAATCTTCCCAGGCCAGAGGATGAATCTGTATCCCCTGCACTGGCAGGCGGATTCCTGTTCTTTGTACCACCAGAGAAATCCCTGTAGTTTTCAGATAGATGCTTTTCACTGTCAAGTAAAAAGCAATGACAAGCAAAAAGACAACGGATGGGATCTCTAAGGAAAAGTATCAGAAAAACAGGTTACTTCCAAGAGACTGTGACTGACATTGGTATTAGACTTCCCAAGAACAACTCTGAGTAATAGAAGATAAGATTGTAATGCCTTGAGAGTGTGCGTTTATGTGTGCTTGTGTGTGTACAGGATGGGTGGGTCCCTATTTTGTTCTTAGAACTCTATAACTAATGATGAGATCAAGGACAAAATAAAGGCACTGTTTGCTTTCCATTCAGCTTTCCTGAAAAAAATTACTTGAAGAATCTACTGAAGTGAAAAAAATCCAAGGAATAGATGAGTAATTAAAACAAACACCCAACCAAACACCGTGAAAGACAGTGGAATCAGAGTGCACTGAGAAGGCATCTTGGTAATACAGCTTTGCAGCACACCTGGAGAAGTGGGTTCTGGGGAGACTGTCTTCAAGAAGAAAACACACTGTTACTCTGGTCTGCTCTCAGTGAGATGAAGATGTGTTTATTCTTAATCAGTAACATAAAAAAGGACACTTCAGGAAAGACCAAAACTTCCACAGCAATGGCAACTCTTACAAAGCAAGCTAAAAATAGCATTTTTCTAAGCAACTGATGGGACTGAAAACATTTTTCTGAAACAACGAAATCAAAACTTTTTGTCCAGTAAGTCAGGAGGGAGAGGGATCAACTGATATGCTGAATGTTCATGTATAATATCTGGGCCTGACTTTTACTTATAGATAAGCCTATCCCTATTAACTGATTATTAAAGAATCATCCTAAAAATAGGCTTATATATAGAGAGACACACATATATATACATATGTATATGTATATATATATATATATATATTAAATTGTCTGGGCTATTTCTTAGTCTCAGCATTTGAGATCTTTAGTTATAGCATGTGAACGCTCTGTTGCAGCTTGTGGGATCTAGTTGCCTGACCAGGGACCCAACCCAGGCCCCTGCATTGGGAACATAAGAGTCTTAGCCACTGGACCACCTGGAAAGTCCCTTGACACAGATTTCAAACTTTATTCTATAGATGTCTATTGACTTCTGAAAAAACTGACTTACTCATATCCCTTTAAGACAGTCTATGATTGAAACATGACTTCCCAAGAACACTGGGATCTCTAAGGAAAAGTATCAGAAAAACAGGTTACTTCAAGAGACTGTGACTGACATTGGTATTAGACTTCCCAAGAACAACTCTGAGTAATAGAAGATAAGATTGTAATGCCTTGAGAGTGTGCGTTTATGTGTGCTTGTGTGTGTACAGGATGGGTGGGTCCCTATTTTGTTCTTAGAACTCTATAACTAATGATGAGATCAAGGACAAAATAAAGGCACTGTTTGCTTTCCATTCAGCTTTCCTGAAAAAAATTACTTGAAGAATCTACTGAAGTGAAAAAAATCCAAGGAATAGATGAGTAATTAAAACAAACACCCAACCAAACACCGTGAAAGACAGTGGAATCAGAGTGCACTGAGAAGGCATCTTGGTAATACAGCTTTGCAGCACACCTGGAGAAGTGGGTTCTGGGGAGACTGTCTTCAAGAAGAAAACACACTGTTACTCTGGTCTGCTCTCAGTGAGATGAAGATGTGTTTATTCTTAATCAGTAACATAAAAAAGGACACTTCAGGAAAGACCAAAACTTCCACAGCAATGGCAACTCTTACAAAGCAAGCTAAAAATAGCATTTTTCTAAGCAACTGATGGGACTGAAAACATTTTTCTGAAACAACGAAATCAAAACTTTTTGTCCAGTAAGTCAGGAGGGAGAGGGATCAACTGATATGCTGAATGTTCATGTATAATATCTGGGCCTGACTTTTACTTATAGATAAGCCTATCCCTATTAACTGATTATTAAAGAATCATCCTAAAAATAGGCTTATATATAGAGAGACACACATATATATACATATGTATATGTATATATATATATATATATATTAAATTGTCTGGGCTATTTCTTAGTCTCAGCATTTGAGATCTTTAGTTATAGCATGTGAACGCTCTGTTGCAGCTTGTGGGATCTAGTTGCCTGACCAGGGACCCAACCCAGGCCCCTGCATTGGGAACATAAGAGTCTTAGCCACTGGACCACCTGGAAAGTCCCTTGACACAGATTTCAAACTTTATTCTATAGATGTCTATTGACTTCTGAAAAAACTGACTTACTCATATCCCTTTAAGACACAGGTTCAGTAATTGTTTAAAAAACCGAGAACCTCGATGTTCTTGAAACATCTAGAAAACTATGTTTTCTAATTTAAAGGAATCTAATTTTAATTCCTTAAAAAAAAAAAAAACCCTCAATTTGAAGAAACACTCACTTGGAGTTCTGCATTTCCTTCAGGTTCAGCTTCCTTCTGTTAATAAACTTAACATTGAACATATTATAAATACAAAACGAAAAAGCAAATTTATTGGATCATAACGTCCTGGGGTGCACCTGGCCATGTGGATTTTGTAAAATACAGGTGATTTCCAAGCACTAATGTAATGGACGCTGGGTAAGTATGGTCGGCTGCATTCACAGTGCAGCAACCACGAAGGAAGAAGACACTGGCGCTAGACGGAAGCCGCTGCCCGACGCTCCCGTGTTCTCCGGGGTGGCTCCCCTCCCGGAGGGCGTGGGGAGGAGCGGTGCGAGTCTGAGAAGCAAGGAACTGGCTGCTGCACCTCTGCCCCTTCCCTGCCTCTGCAGCCGCTTCTTTGAGTGCGACAGGAGAAGGGGGTAAGAGGGGTGACCGAGCACCGCCAGGCTGCACGCTGGTTCCGGGAAGAAGCCTGTCTGCAGCTTGGGAGGACCGCCCTGCCGCCTGGGACCCGCGGCGTGGGCTCGTTCCACCGAACCCCCACGACCCCTTTTGCCGGGGCACGCTCTTTCACCAGTCAGAGGCTGAAGAGAGAGAAATGCCTCTCTGAAGAGAGATCTGCCTGACATTTGCAGGTCTCCGGTCCGGCGCACCTGACCGGAGCAAAGTCAAAAGCAGCTCTGGAAGGAACGCTCAGACGTCTAAGATGTAACAGTCTGGATGGCGAAACGCTTGTTTCCGTTGATCACTAGCACAAAGTTCTTCTCACCTCTCCCTTAACCTTGCATTAAGGAGCATCCGTTTCTTCCTTTTAAAAAAAAAAACCAACCAAACCAAAACCCTCAAAGACGGAGGCGGACAACGTCCACTCGGCCTTTTGGGATTTGTAGTTTTGGCCTGTGCCTGCGCGTCGCTTCCGCTTTTTGTCACGTGACCGAGCTACACGCGCCCCACTTTCCGCCCGCGACTACTTCGCGGTCCGCAGACCGACACGTCACTGTTCGGCCCTCAACCAAACTGCTCCGCGCGAGTTCTTTCCGCGCTCTCGCTCTCACGAGCCGGCCTATCGTGACTCCGCGACTAGACGAAGTCCCGCCTTCCGACCGCTAAGTGATATGTGTATTGTCCAGTTAAAAGGTAGGAGGTCGGCTTCGATCCCGCCTCCAAATCTGACAGACCGTTCCGCCACCCTATTATTCTCTTCAGGACTCCTATTGGCCCTGAGCTAGCCAATGGGGAGCAGGCCGGGAGGCGGACCCGGCGCTGCCAGGGTTGGGTGCGCCGCTGAACAGATGGCAGAGGGAGGCAAGCGGGTTCCTGCGGAACGCCGGTCAGGTGAGAGGGCGCCGAGATGTAACTTGAGAGTCAGCTGCAGGTGCAGTCCAAAGGGTTGGTGGGGCTGAACGAAGCGCAGGAGGTGGCGCACTAACGGAAGCGGCCGTGGACCCCAGCAGAATCTGGGGCCTTGCAGAGGAGGGGGCGTGGGGCGCGGTGTGGTGACGTCCTGGAATGGAAGGGACGGAGGGTCTGGGATGACTTGGCTTGGGGTGAGTGCTTGGGCCAGGGATGGGGGTGGCGCGTGGCGAAGCGCGGGCTCCGGGACTGGCTCGTCCTGCAGGGCATGGCGCTCAGGGTGCTGAGACGGCGGGGTGTCCCGCGCTGCGTGGTGTCAAAGGTGTTGAGTTTGGGACGATGGGGGACGGAGGGAGGGAGGGAGGAGCGACCTGCAGGAGTGAGCAGAAGTGGGGGAGGGGGGGACGCGTGTGCCAAAGTGTGGGCAAGTTGGGAACTAGATCCAGGACGGGACAGGAGGCCGCAACTTGCAGGCATAGTCGAGGTGGAGGATGAATGCCAAGCGTTTCAAGCAACGCGTCTCAGCCCTTGAGCGGTGTGCGACCCTGACCAGCGAGCCGAGTGTGGCAGCTCCCTTGAGGTGCTGGCCTGCATCAGCTTCTCTGCTCAGTTTTCAGGTCGAGGGGCTAGTGTTCTCCTTGCCTCCGCTTGGTCTTCGGGGCGTGAGGCTCCTTTCAGCTCAGTGGTGGTGAGTTTTCCTGTTTAAGGCTTTGGGGAAAACAGGTACAATCCCGAGGGATGTGGCAGGGTTATTAAGTTCCTGGAGTTAGGTGTTTATTTTTTATTGCAAGGCCCGGTTTTCCTTTGAGATTACAATTAAAAACAAATGTACAACTGCTCCTCTGGGACGGTTAATTATGAAAGGCAGCTATGCTCACCACTATACCACCAACGCTGCTGGAACGGTTAATTATGGAGAAGACGCTTGAATCCTCACTGTTCGAGCTAGGAATATGTGATTCTTCATGGCCTCCACCTAGTACAGTGTTAATTTTTTCCCCTGTTTTCCTCTGGTAATAATTGGGAAAAGATCAGGGAGAATCCTGTTTCCTTTTTTTTTTTTTTTTTCCTGCAGTCTTGTATAATGTTGCATATTCTTTATTATGACAGTCTTTATCATTTTGCCCATGACCATCATAAGGTTTAAGAGGTAGTGATGTCTTAAAGAGAAATAGCTGACCTCCTACTGAGTGCTGATAAAATCTTGTGCATCAAGCGATCACCACTCTGAGTGGTCTACACACTACTTCCCTCCCTCAACATTTTATTTTAATTGTGTATCTCCCCCCCCCCCCCAACCCCAGCCCAATTTTTTCTGCCTTAGGAAAATTTTCTTTTCTTTTCCCTCCAGATTGTCATCTGGATCCATGAGCTGTTTCTTGGATCCGTGGTTTAAATCAGCAATGTCAGTTACAAGATACTTTGAGACAGCTGATGGGAAGTGGGTGTCCATCTGAGCAGTAGTTCCAGTGAGATATGAAATTGAAAGTGCAGTGATGTATCGTTGTGCCTCTCCCTCCCCTCCTGAGTACATGGCTGTACCTGCATTCATGATCAGTCTTGCTCTCTTGTTGACCCAGCAACCCCATTGGGATTCGGAGCAGAAAGAAGCTTGTAACCAGTCAGTTGGGGCTGAAATTAAGGGCTGTAAATGGTGCCGATTCAGACATGGCTTCTGTTTCTCAGCTTTCTGCTTTCACGTGTATGTTCATTCCTGCTTTCTTTCATACATTTCTGCCTTTTCTTGAATGCGCTCTTTCTCCATCTAATTATTGTTTTTTTTTTAATCTTCCTGTTTTCTTTGCCTGTTTTCCTTTGATCCGACCCCCCACCCCGCCCGCTTTTTTTCTCTAAGTGTTTTTTCTTTACTCCTATGGTATTTACTCCTTGCCTGTTGTGCTTATGTGTTTGTAGCTGCAAAGACTGAGAAACAGAATTACGGTGATAGAGTCTCATCATTCCTTTTCGTCCTTGACTCACAGCCTTGACCTGCTGACTTCTGTGTCTTTTGATCATAATTCAGGCTCGGCTTGGGTACTGGTATTAGTTGTGACCCTCTCTGGGATGTTCACTGCCTCCTGTCTCTGTGGTTGTCTCCTAACGTAAAATACGGAAGTGAAGTAGCTACATTGAAGGTGTTTAGTATCTTACAGTCTTGACTTTTCCATTTTAGCTATTTGACTGTCATCTGTTGCACCCACTGATGCCAAGATGACCAAGCTGGGGTTTCTGCGGTTGTCCTATGAGAAGCAGGACACGCTCCTGAAGCTCCTGATTCTGTCCATGGCTGCTGTGCTATGTGAGTGTGGACCTCTCTTTCTGGGAATATGGAAGGAAGGGAGAAAATCTTGAAAGAAATCAGCAATGGCTTTCTTAAATGCCTTTTTCTTCCCCAGCAGATTGTAATGTGTTCTGTTTTTTTTTTTTTTAACTTTTATTTATTTATTTTTGACTGTGCTGGGTCTTTGTTGTTGTGTGGGTTTAACTGCTCTGTGGTATGTGGGATCTTCCTGGATCAGGGATTGAACCTGGGTCTCCCGCATTGGCAGACGGGTTCTTATCCACTGAGCCACAAGGGAAGCCCATGTGTTCTTTTTTTACTCTTCTCAACTAACAGAATTTTGTGAAAGCAAAAGAAGCACAAGGGTTGTGAAAGTTGGGACTGGTGATCATCAGGGAAAGAATGGGAGGCTTGCTGTGTTAATTCTGTTTTCTCTTAGGACTGAAAGTGATACCAGAGACCCAGAGACCCAGAGACCCAGAGACCCAAGTTCTGTGAAAGATTTGTCTTCTGTAGTTACCTGCCTTAGTATTTCTGAAAGTCTCTCTAGAACTTACTCTGTTTTCTTAGATTTTTTTCTAACTTTTCACAAGTCATAAGTAGTCTAGATCTCCTTTTCTCTTAGTTTCCTTCAAAGGTGAAGTTGTGGGGAGGGATGGTCAGTGTATATACCAGATGACTTTGTAAATTGGGTGCAATATTAGTAGGTGAATTGTTGTTATAGGCCTTGATAATAAATGTTTTTATGTGCCCTACTTAAGTGGACATGTAAGGGAAAAGGAACTTCCTGGTTTTTCTGTGGGTGGGAAGGATGGATAAATACTTTATTCAGGCACTAGTTTGTATTTGCCATGACTTATCTGCTGGATATACTATTCTCTTTGTAGTGTTACATATTAAATATTGTTTATAGTACAATTTGTAGTATGATCTACTGTTGTTTTTCATGACACATTATCATTAAGATACTGGTTCTCTGTTTTGTGCAGCGTTCTCCACTCGCCTCTTTGCTGTCCTGAGATTTGAAAGTGTCATCCATGAATTTGATCCGTGAGTACCTTTGGTCTGGCATTTCCTTTAGGAAGCATTCAGGTTCCTGTGTTTTAAATTCCAGTGAACTCTCAATGATGGGGTTATACTTTCTATACATTTCTGTAATTATCCCTTTTGAAACATTTCCGGTGGAATTTGAAACCACGTGAGTCTTTTGCTCGTAAAAAAAATGAGAGAGGCCTTGCTGTTGGACCTGCATATCACTTAAGGTGTGGCTGAGGTAAGAGCGGTCTGGCTTCTCAGCTTGGTCCACAGATCATGGTGCACACTGAGAGAAAGGGTCCTGGGCCTGGTGCGTGTTAGAGGCTCACAAGAAAAATCAGAGGTCATGAACCTGAGATTCATGAATTTTTTTCTGTTTACCCATGTTGTATGGTAGAAATTACACCTATCAGATAAGTTCTTAGATACTGAGGAGAAGTTAAAGTTGTGAATTTGATTAGGGATTTTGTTCGGGATTGCCTCTATGCTAAAAAGAGGCATAGGGTGAAAGACATTTGTTGAACTTCATTTTGTTCCAGGAACTGGGGTGCAGATTATCTGGAAGCCTTCACAGTAAGCCTGTGAGATGGAGGTACTAGTGTCTCGTCTTTACAAACGTGATTGAGGCCGGGAGGAGCGATCATAGGGTAAATGGGGAAGATTTGAATCGAAATTTGTGTGTTTCTACGCTGGATGTTTTTTAGTTTTTTTTCAGTGTATATACCAGATGACTTTGTAAATTGGGTGCAATATTAGTAGGTGAATTGTTGTTATAGGCCTTGATAATAAATGTTTTTATGTGCCCTACTTAAGTGGACATGTAAGGGAAAAGGAACTTCCTGGTTTTTCTGTGGGTGGGAAGGATGGATAAATACTTTATTCAGGCACTAGTTTGTATTTGCCATGACTTATCTGCTGGATATACTATTCTCTTTGTAGTGTTACATATTAAATATTGTTTATAGTACAATTTGTAGTATGATCTACTGTTGTTTTTCATGACACATTATCATTAAGATACTGGTTCTCTGTTTTGTGCAGCGTTCTCCACTCGCCTCTTTGCTGTCCTGAGATTTGAAAGTGTCATCCATGAATTTGATCCGTGAGTACCTTTGGTCTGGCATTTCCTTTAGGAAGCATTCAGGTTCCTGTGTTTTAAATTCCAGTGAACTCTCAATGATGGGGTTATACTTTCTATACATTTCTGTAATTATCCCTTTTGAAACATTTCCGGTGGAATTTGAAACCACGTGAGTCTTTTGCTCGTAAAAAAAATGAGAGAGGCCTTGCTGTTGGACCTGCATATCACTTAAGGTGTGGCTGAGGTAAGAGCGGTCTGGCTTCTCAGCTTGGTCCACAGATCATGGTGCACACTGAGAGAAAGGGTCCTGGGCCTGGTGCGTGTTAGAGGCTCACAAGAAAAATCAGAGGTCATGAACCTGAGATTCATGAATTTTTTTCTGTTTACCCATGTTGTATGGTAGAAATTACACCTATCAGATAAGTTCTTAGATACTGAGGAGAAGTTAAAGTTGTGAATTTGATTAGGGATTTTGTTCGGGATTGCCTCTATGCTAAAAAGAGGCATAGGGTGAAAGACATTTGTTGAACTTCATTTTGTTCCAGGAACTGGGGTGCAGATTATCTGGAAGCCTTCACAGTAAGCCTGTGAGATGGAGGTACTAGTGTCTCGTCTTTACAAACGTGATTGAGGCCGGGAGGAGCGATCAAGGTTACGTGTATTTGTAAATGAAGGAGCCAAGATTTGAATCGAAATTTGTGTGTTTCTACACGCTGGAGTGTTACATTATTGAAACTGTTAGTGTTAGTTGCTCAGTCGTGTCCAGCTCTGTGACTCCATGGAGTGTAGCCGGCCAGGCTCCTCCGTCCATGGAATTCTCCAGGCAAGAATACTAGAGTGGGTCGCCATTCCCTTCTCCAGAGGACTTTGGAAGCATACTGATATTTCTTTGGGATCTCCCCAGTTTTTCTCTTACGAATGAGGAAACTTACATAATTTCACTTCTGGATCACCAGTCTCTTAGGGCTTTGTCTGAGGCCCTCTGGATGAGTGAACATTGAGATAAGGCAGTCGGGGAAGCACTGGGATCTTCTCTGTCGTCACAGAGATGAACGGGTCGGTACTGATTTTATGATTTGACTTGTCTTTTTGCCGGAACAGAAAACAGGCCCAAAGTGGGACCCAGCCCAGACCTTGTCTAACTTGTGCTTCCTCCATCTCACTCTGCCTCTCCTGCTGCTAGGCGAAGGACATGATTCTGACTCATGTTGACTGCCTGCTACCCTCATCCCTTCTGTCTCTCTGACGGGTACCAAAATAACGTTCATCAGAATAAACAGGATAGACGTTCCTGCCGTCTGCTTCTTTACTTACTTCGGCTGCAAAAACTTGACTGACCAGAAAGAAAATAGGGTTAGAGGGCTGGGCAGGAAAGATGGTTTATCTTGATTATCTTTAGTGATTTAATTATTACTCTAATTTTATTTGTTTATAATTTATTATTTATATACATATATTTTTACTTTTTTACTTCTTTTTAAATAGAAACTTAAGAGGTTTCGTAGCTTGGGCCTGTAAGCTGTGGCTGTATGTGTGTAACTCTAAGCGTTTTATATCAAATACTTTTGATGTAATCTGTATTTTTATGCTACCATGTATTTGGTGTTCAGAACTATTGTAAGCATATTTATCTATTTAGTTTTGGCCGTTCTGGGTCTTCCTTGCTGTGTGCGGGCTTTCTCTAGTTTCATCAAGCGGGAGCTATTCTCTAGTTGTTGTACTTGGGCTTCTCATTGCAGTGGCTTTTCTTGTTGCAGAGCACAGGCTCTAGGGGTGTGGGCTTTAGTAGTTGCAGCATGTGGGCTCAGTAGTTGTGGCACACAGGCTTAGTTGCCCCAAGGCATATGGGATCTTCTGGACCAGGGATTGAACTCATGTCCCCTAGACTGGCAGGCAGATCTTAACCACTGGACTAACAGGGAGACCCCAGAACTATTTTAAATAACAACATGAGTGGATGTCATTACAAGTTTAAACACTAAGAGGTTTGTGTTATCGAGTAGACTAAAAATTGTTCCACCCACCCACATCTTTAGAGATGCTCCTCAGTTGAAGTTATCCACGTGTCCTAGTTATGGAAATGTTCTTTTGTGTGTTCTTGTCCCTTGAAAAGAGTCACATCTATTGGTGCCCACATCTCAACTGTCCTGTTTTGGGTGCTTGAATTTTCTGACTGGGGCTGATGTCTACTACATGTGGGCCTGGTGAAGTGTCCTTTGTCTAAAGTTAGCCTCCAGGTGCATTTCCTTACAAGAGAAGCAGCGCTTGTCTAACTTGTGCTTCCTCCATCTCACTCTGCCTCTCCTGCTGCTAGGCGAAGGACATGATTCTGACTCATGTTGACTGCCTGCTACCCTCATACCCGTTCATCAGAATAAACAGGATAGACGTTCCTGCCGTCTGCTTCTTTACTTACTTCGGCTGCAAAAACTTGACTGACCAGAAAGAAAATAGGGTTAGAGGGCTGGGCAGGAAAGATGGTTTATCTTGATTATCTTTAGTGATTTAATTATTACTCTAATTTTATTTGTTTATAATTTATTATTTATATACATATATTTTTACTTTTTTACTTCTTTTTAAATAGAAACTTAAGAGGTTTCGTAGCTTGGGCCTGTAAGCTGTGGCTGTATGTGTGTAACTCTAAGCGTTTTATATCAAATACTTT
This sequence comes from Tragulus kanchil, assembly GCA_022376925.1. NCBI lineage: Eukaryota > Metazoa > Chordata > Mammalia > Artiodactyla > Tragulidae > Tragulus > Tragulus kanchil. Next base: position 154,924,597 of record JAIOJX010000006.1, read on the forward strand.
TGATGTAATCTGTATTTTTATGCTACCATGTATTTGGTGTTCAGAACTATTGTAAGCATATTTATCTATTTAGTTTTGGCCGTTCTGGGTCTTCCTTGCTGTGTGCGGGCTTTCTCTAGTTTCATCAAGCGGGAGCTATTCTCTAGTTGTTGTACTTGGGCTTCTCATTGCAGTGGCTTTTCTTGTTGCAGAGCACAGGCTCTAGGGGTGTGGGCTTTAGTAGTTGCAGCATGTGGGCTCAGTAGTTGTGGCACACAGGCTTAGTTGCCCCAAGGCATATGGGATCTTCTGGACCAGGGATTGAACTCATGTCCCCTAGACTGGCAGGCAGATCTTAACCACTGGACTAACAGGGAGACCCCAGAACTATTTTAAATAACAACATGAGTGGATGTCATTACAAGTTTAAACACTAAGAGGTTTGTGTTATCGAGTAGACTAAAAATTGTTCCACCCACCCACATCTTTAGAGATGCTCCTCAGTTGAAGTTATCCACGTGTCCTAGTTATGGAAATGTTCTTTTGTGTGTTCTTGTCCCTTGAAAAGAGTCACATCTATTGGTGCCCACATCTCAACTGTCCTGTTTTGGGTGCTTGAATTTTCTGACTGGGGCTGATGTCTACTACATGTGGGCCTGGTGAAGTGTCCTTTGTCTAAAGTTAGCCTCCAGGTGCATTTCCTTACAAGAGAAGCAGCGCTGAGACAGACAAGGAGCTGGAAATGAGGAGACTTGTGATGTCATGCTTGGCATACTTTTGGGTACCAAACTGACTTCTGGAGTAATGATAAGTTTCTCTGTGGTATAACCTGAGGAGCAAAATTCACTGCTAATTAGGGCAAGCATTTGGGTGTGGAGAGGAGCAGACACAGTTCTTTCTCGTCTTGCTATAGGTACTTTAATTATCGGACCACCCGGTTCCTGGCTGAGGAGGGTTTTTATAAGTTCCATAACTGGTTTGATGACCGGGCCTGGTACCCTTTGGGACGAATCATTGGAGGAACAATTTATCCAGGTGAGGAGAACAGAGTTTTTTTTCTTCACAGCAGTAAGGTATTTGCATGTTATGAAAAAGTGTGTTTTATATCTAGTATCTTCCTTTTGTGATGTTACTAATTTCATTCTGATGACAGATTCCTAAAGTAGGTCCTGTACGGAATGGAGAACCTGTGTGGGAGAGTGGGGATGGGAGGCTTTTGCTAAGTTCTGGCTTCTGATTGGATCCAGAGGAGGGACGCTTTCAGGCCTCCTGCTTTTGCTGTGTTAGTGTTTCTGGTGGTTTGTCAAGACCCGTGTTGTCACCTCATGGATACTTGGATTTTCCCTGTCTCCTTTCCGTTTTTGTCTAAGGAGGATAACCTATGGCCTTTTCTCTTCCTGTTGCAGGCTTAATGATCACCTCTGCTGCAATCTACCATGTCCTCCATTTTTTCCACATCACCATCGACATTCGGAATGTCTGTGTGTTCCTGGCCCCTCTCTTCTCTTCCTTCAGAAACACTAAGAGGTTTGTGTTATCGAGTAGACTAAAATTGTTCCACCCACCCACATCTTTAGAGATGCTCCTCAGTTGAAGTTATCCACGTGTCCTAGTTATGGAAATGTTCTTTTGTGTGTTCTTGTCCCTTGAAAAGAGTCACATCTATTGGTGCCCACATCTCAACTGTCCTGTTTTGGGTGCTTGAATTTTCTGACTGGGGCTGATGTCTACTACATGTGGGCCTGGTGAAGTGTCCTTTGTCTAAAGTTAGCCTCCAGGTGCATTTCCTTACAAGAGAAGCAGCGCTGAGACAGACAAGGAGCTGGAAATGAGGAGACTTGTGATGTCATGCTTGGCATACTTTTGGGTACCAAACTGACTTCTGGAGTAATGATAAGTTTCTCTGTGGTATAACCTGAGGAGCAAAATTCACTGCTAATTAGGGCAAGCATTTGGGTGTGGAGAGGAGCAGACACAGTTCTTTCTCGTCTTGCTATAGGTACTTTAATTATCGGACCACCCGGTTCCTGGCTGAGGAGGGTTTTTATAAGTTCCATAACTGGTTTGATGACCGGGCCTGGTACCCTTTGGGACGAATCATTGGAGGAACAATTTATCCAGGTGAGGAGAACAGAGTTTTTTTTCTTCACAGCAGTAAGGTATTTGCATGTTATGAAAAAGTGTGTTTTATATCTAGTATCTTCCTTTTGTGATGTTACTAATTTCATTCTGATGACAGATTCCTAAAGTAGGTCCTGTACGGAATGGAGAACCTGTGTGGGAGAGTGGGGATGGGAGGCTTTTGCTAAGTTCTGGCTTCTGATTGGATCCAGAGGAGGGACGCTTTCAGGCCTCCTGCTTTTGCTGTGTTAGTGTTTCTGGTGGTTTGTCAAGACCCGTGTTGTCACCTCATGGATACTTGGATTTTCCCTGTCTCCTTTCCGTTTTTGTCTAAGGAGGATAACCTATGGCCTTTTCTCTTCCTGTTGCAGGCTTAATGATCACCTCTGCTGCAATCTACCATGTCCTCCATTTTTTCCACATCACCATCGACATTCGGAATGTCTGTGTGTTCCTGGCCCCTCTCTTCTCTTCCTTCACCACCATCGTCACGTACCACCTCACCAAAGAGCTCAAGGTGAAGGATCGGGGGTGACAGGCTTGGGAACGGATGTTGTTGAACCTCTCAAGTAGATGCTAAAGGGAGCCTTCGAAGGGCAGGGAACCAGACTCAAGACAGCTTTCACTGAGCTGAATTGCTAGGTTCACCCCAGCCCCTCCCTGCAATATGTGGTTTCTTATCATTAGCAAGTGTTTGTCCTTATAAAGGAACATTTGAAGGTCAAATACAAATTGCTAAATATGGAAAAAGAATTTTTTTATTAATTTATTCATCACAGGACTGCCTTTTTGCCATATTTATTATTTACTTATTTCTATATTTATTTTTGGCTGCACTGGGTCTTCAGTGCTTTGTGCAGATGGCGAGAAGGGGCTACTCTCTAGTTGTGGTGCACGGGCTTCTCATAGGCAGTGGCCTCTTGCTGAGCCTGGGCTCTAGTCACATGGGCTTCAGTAGGTGTGGAGCGCAGGCTCTGTAGTTGAGGCACACGGGGTTAGTTGCCCTGTAATATGTGGGATCTTCCCACACCAGGGATCAAACCTCTGTCCCTTGCATTGTCAGGCAGGTTCTTATCCACTGTGCCACCAGGAAAGCCCTGAAAAAAGAATATTTAAAATGAGGTTTAGATCTCCCTCACAATCTAAGGGAGAGGAGAAATAACTGCCAGAAGCATTCCAAAGTGGTTAGTGTTTCCTACTGCGCTTAGTAATTATTTGCTTTTTTTAAAAAGCATTTATTTAAAAATTTTGAAACCACTTGACTGTTGCAATAGACACTATAATATGGGCTTTCCTTTCCCAGGTTTCTGCATGGCTGACCCTGGCTCCTGGAGTGTTATTCTTAGTTTGTGACTTTGGTGTCAGATACCTGAGAGATGACAAGCCAGTAGATAGGGTTTGGGAACCATGAGTTTAGTTTGGAAACTTTTTCATCCTTCTCCTTGCTGCCCTTGTTCCAAATTTGACTCTTACCAACAGACAAGTCCTTCCTCTTTTGGAGTGTGGATTATATTTTGTTCTTCCTCTCTCCTGAGTTCACAGACTGACTCGGAATGTTCCAGCTGTATTATCTAAGCTGGCATCTTTAGTCGACTATAGATGATCACCTCTCTTTGTTGGCTTTTTAGCATAAATGCTTACGGTCTTCCTTTGCTTATCCTCACATAGCGTTTAGGGGTGTGACTAGTTCTCCTGTGGTGTGCAGGCGTGGTTGAGGGGCGGGACTCAGATCTAGGGGTACGCCAGCCCAGTGGCTCCTTCCGGAGCAGGTCTGGCAGGTGGTACGCTTTGTCTGCTGGCACGTGCATACTCAGTTTCAGACTCACTGGAGGGAGTTGGTTGTGAAGTAGCTTTCTTGTGCTGCAGACATTTCTGGCATCACATCTACCTTGGAAAGTGTTCTCTGGACCTAGTAGAAGCAGAATGTGCTAGTGGATCCTTCTTTCTCTCGTAGATGTATTGGTGCTGACTTCCTATTACCCTTCCTGTCTTACAGGACGCAGGAGCTGGCCTTCTTGCTGCGGCCATGATTGCTGTGGTTCCTGGCTATATCTCCCGGTCTGTGGCCGGCTCCTATGATAATGAAGGTAAGACTTCAAGTGCTGAAGAGGATCTGCTCATGGCATTATCCAGCAGAGCTTCACAAAGGCAGTAGAATCTGTGTTCAAATCTCCGATTTAGCAATAGCAAAAATGGTGTCTGGGTGAGAAGACAAGAAACGGGCAGGAAGGGGCCTCAGACAAGTTTATAGTCTCTCTGTGTCATTTCCCCTAGAAAGTTAGTTGGTAGTTTTCCTTAAATAAGGCCTCTGGTGCATCTCTGCATTCCTAAAAGTAGAGGTAGGTTTTAGGGTTGGATGGTTTTTTGTTGTTTTTATTGTTTAATCACTGTATCATGTCTTGATGCTTGTGACCCTGTGGATTGTACCCCACCAGGTTCCAGGGCTGAATGGTACTTTTATTTTAACACTGTAATCATTTGCTCCATTTTTCTAGATGAAAGGAATGGATATTCCTAAAACTATAATGACTTCTACTGACTTACTTCCAATTCAACCTGTGTTTATGAGTGTTATTGGTAAAAAGTATTAGGTGTTACAAAGATAGTTAGTGAATAAGAGTATTGGCTTATAGTTAAGGAATTATAGAGGTAGATAATAAAATAATTTAGCCTGTAATCTATTAATGCAGACCTATAAAAATAAATAGTAATGGGCAGATAGTATTGTGTGCCACGAAAGAGGGCTTCCCAGGTGGTGCTAGTAGTAAAGAACCCACATGCCATTGCAGGAGACGATCCCTGGGTCGGGATGCCCATTTGATCCCTGGGATGGGAAGATCCTCCGGAGCAGGGCATGGCAACCCACTCCAGTATTCTTGTCTGAAGAATCCCATGGACAGAGAAGCCTGGTGTGCTATAGCCCATGGGTTTATAGAACTGGACATGACTGAGTATGCATACCTGCCGTGAGAGAAGTATGAACACAGTACTTTGGAAACGTGGAGAGAGGAGAGAGTAATTCAGATTTGGGGATGAGGGAAGGCTTTTTGGAAGTAGTTGTGTTTTAAATAGGCCCTGAAGTTGGAACTTCCTTAGGCAGATAATAAGGAGCGAGGCAATCAGGGCATAAGGACCAATTTGTGGTAAAATGTAGGGGCGGGGTGGTACTTGATAGAACTGGATATTGTTAGGACTCAAAAGGCAGGGAATTCAGTGTCTGGAAAGAATAGTAGGAATAATGACTTAACACTGAGTGCTCTCTGCCTACTGAGCTCTGTTCCACATGCTTTACATGTAATAGTTAAATTTGTCTTCACGGCCCATTTTTGAAGTAAATACTATTATAGAGGTTTTTTTTAAAAAAAAAAAAGGCAAGAAACTGAGACAAAGGGAGGTAGAGTAATTACTGTTAATGGGTAGTAGATCAGAGATAGGAATGCAGGTAGTTTGTTGCAGAACAGTATTTAATACTAACCAAGTGTGGCCCTCTATTGAATTCTGTGTTCTTTCTGCAGGGATTGCCATCTTTTGCATGCTGCTCACCTACTACATGTGGATCAAAGCAGTGAAGACTGGTTCCATCTACTGGGCAGCCAAGTGTGCCCTTGCTTATTTCTACATGGTAACTCTTCACTCCCTTCTTCCAAGTGTCTGTCTGTAATACCTGTTATATCAGGGATCAACGGATACAAATAGGAAGTAGCTCTTGGACTTTGAGAGCATCAACCAGAGGTCAGGAGTCTTTTTTATCTCTTGTGTCCATACGAAGTCTAACCCAAGGCAGGCAGGGGTATCACAGCAAGTTTAAGATAATTCTCTTGATTTGTAAAAGTCTTCAAACGAAGAGGGCTTCCCAGGTGGTGCTAGTAGTAAAGAACCCACATGCCATTGCAGGAGCGATCCCTGGGTCGGGATGCCCATTTGATCCCTGGGATGGGAAGATCCTCCGGAGCAGGGCATGGCAACCCACTCCAGTATTCTTGTCTGAAGAATCCCATGGACAGAGAAGCCTGGTGTGCTATAGCCCATGGGTTTATAGAACTGGACATGACTGAGTATGCATACCTGCCGTGAGAGAAGTATGAACACAGTACTTTGGAAACGTGGAGAGAGGAGAGAGTAATTCAGATTTGGGGATGAGGGAAGGCTTTTTGGAAGTAGTTGTGTTTTAAATAGGCCCTGAAGTTGGAACTTCCTTAGGCAGATAATAAGGAGCGAGGCAATCAGGGCATAAGGACCAATTTGTGGTAAAATGTAGGGCGGGTGGTACTTGATAGAACTGGATATTGTTAGGACTCAAAAGGCAGGGAATTCAGTGTCTGGAAAGAATAGTAGGAATAATGACTTAACACTGAGTGCTCTCTGCCTACTGAGCTCTGTTCCACATGCTTTACATGTAATAGTTAAATTTGTCTTCACGGCCCATTTTTGAAGTAAATACTATTATAGAGGTTTTTTTTAAAAAAAAAAAAGGCAAGAAACTGAGACAAAGGGAGGTAGAGTAATTACTGTTAATGGGTAGTAGATCAGAGATAGGAATGCAGGTAGTTTGTTGCAGAACAGTATTTAATACTAACCAAGTGTGGCCCTCTATTGAATTCTGTGTTCTTTCTGCAGGGATTGCCATCTTTTGCATGCTGCTCACCTACTACATGTGGATCAAAGCAGTGAAGACTGGTTCCATCTACTGGGCAGCCAAGTGTGCCCTTGCTTATTTCTACATGGTAACTCTTCACTCCCTTCTTCCAAGTGTCTGTCTGTAATACCTGTTATATCAGGGATCAACGGATACAAATAGGAAGTAGCTCTTGGACTTTGAGAGCATCAACCAGAGGTCAGGAGTCTTTTTTATCTCTTGTGTCCATACGAAGTCTAACCCAAGGCAGGCAGGGGTATCACAGCAAGTTTAAGATAATTTTCTTAATTTTTAAAAGTCTTCAAATGCTCTTATTTCCTGTGGGTACATATTGGTTGGCCAACTCTCTTTTCCAGTATGTTTCCCTAAATTTGTCCTTTCTTAATATATATTTTTTCTGTTCAATCTTCTGTAGACCCTGAGACTTCTTCCTTTAGCTGCTTCCAATTGCCCAGATTTCCCACGTATCCCTAAATCCTCCATGTGATCTTGCAATAGATTAACGCTGAGGGTTAGGGGGTCTTTTGTTTTGTGATCACAATGGCAGGAACCATAGAGAACAGAGGACTGAGTTACAGTAATGGGTGTCAATTTGATTTTTCTATTTAAAGAAGTCAGTTACTTACACCGTTTAAACCACTTGGCATAAATAGAGTTTTTCGTTACTGTAAATATGTGTTCTTTCAGAAGGGTCACAGGTGATATCCTAAGGTACAGTGGTGATGCTCAGAGGAAGTGTCCTTCCCCCATCCCAGGGCTCCTCCTGGGGAGCGTCCATGCTCTCCATCAGCCGATCCCTCTTCTTCCCCGGTCCCAGGTCTCCTCCTGGGGAGGCTACGTGTTCTTGATCAACCTGATCCCCCTCCACGTGCTGGTGCTGATGCTCACAGGGCGGTTCTCCCACCGGATCTACGTGGCCTACTGCACTGTCTACTGCCTGGGCACCATTCTCTCCATGCAGATCTCCTTTGTGGGTTTCCAGGTGAGCCCTAGCCACGGGGAGCGTTTTTTTTTTTTTTTTTTTTTAAAGATTTATTTATTTTGGGCGGGGGTCGGGTTGGGGAGGGAGGGGAGCGGGCAGGCCACTTCTATTGCCATCTTGCATCTACCTACTACATGTGGATCAAAGCAGTGAAGACTGGTTCCATCTACTGGGCAGCCAAGTGTGCCCTTGCTTATTTCTACATGGTAACTCTTCACTCCCTTCTTCCAAGTGTCTGTCTGTAATACCTGTTATATCAGGGATCAACGGATACAAATAGGAAGTAGCTCTTGGACTTTGAGAGCATCAACCAGAGGTCAGGAGTCTTTTTTATCTCTTGTGTCCATACGAAGTCTAACCCAAGGCAGGCAGGGGTATCACAGCAAGTTTAAGATAATTTTCTTAATTTTTAAAAGTCTTCAAATGCTCTTATTTCCTGTGGGTACATATTGGTTGGCCAACTCTCTTTTCCAGTATGTTTCCCTAAATTTGTCCTTTCTTAATATATATTTTTTCTGTTCAATCTTCTGTAGACCCTGAGACTTCTTCCTTTAGCTGCTTCCAATTGCCCAGATTTCCCACGTATCCCTAAATCCTCCATGTGATCTTGCAATAGATTAACGCTGAGGGTTAGGGGGTCTTTTGTTTTGTGATCACAATGGCAGGAACCATAGAGAACAGAGGACTGAGTTACAGTAATGGGTGTCAATTTGATTTTTCTATTTAAAGAAGTCAGTTACTTACACCGTTTAAACCACTTGGCATAAATAGAGTTTTTCGTTACTGTAAATATGTGTTCTTTCAGAAGGGTCACAGGTGATATCCTAAGGTACAGTGGTGATGCTCAGAGGAAGTGTCCTTCCCCCATCCCAGGGCTCCTCCTGGGGAGCGTCCATGCTCTCCATCAGCCGATCCCTCTTCTTCCCCGGTCCCAGGTCTCCTCCTGGGGAGGCTACGTGTTCTTGATCAACCTGATCCCCCTCCACGTGCTGGTGCTGATGCTCACAGGGCGGTTCTCCCACCGGATCTACGTGGCCTACTGCACTGTCTACTGCCTGGGCACCATTCTCTCCATGCAGATCTCCTTTGTGGGTTTCCAGGTGAGCCCTAGCCACGGGGAGCGTTTTTTTTTTTTTTTTTTTTTAAGATTTATTTATTTTGGGCGGGGGGCGGGTTGGGGAGGGAGGGGAGCGGGCAGGCCACTTCTATTGGTCTTCCATTTCTCTATTTTTCATCCGTCTTTGTTCCTTGGCTCCTATGGGCCTCCCATCGCTGTGGCGTCTGTTGTCGCAGAGCACCGGCTCTGGGCGCATGCGCTCCAGAGCTCTGGCTCGGCAATTGGACACATGGGTCCAGCTGCTCTGCGGCATGTGGGATCTTCCCAGGCCAGGGAGCGAACCGGCGCCCCTTGCACTGCAAGGCGGTGTCCTTGTCCACTGGACCACCAGGGGAAGCCCCAAGGGGAGCTTTTAGCGTCTTCCTTTTTTTCCCCCTAAGCAGCTCTAACTAAATTGACAGATCCTGGATTCTGGTGAGGATGGTAAAACTTAAGAAGTCTGATCTTGTACTGTGTGTGTTAACTGAAGCAACAGCATCATTGGTCATTAAAGTCTGCCTCTTGGAGAGTGTTTTGTTCATGAAGTTCAATTTAATTGCTCTTAATTTAGCTTAGGTTTATGGGAGAAGAAGGGATATTTTGGTTGAGCTGAGTTGATGTGTGTAAGTTGGTAAGGTCTCTTTCAGTTCTTTTTAATGTGAATGATCCCATTCAATAGTAATGATCCCTGAACTTCTTATTGGGGCGTAAGTGAAAGTCCTTTAGGAAGCAAAGCATTAACCCTTCAGCCACATTACCCCACAGGGTTAAGGGACAAGCCTTAAATTAGAATAATTTGGTATGTGTGACTTCTCATGTAAAATTCTTATGAAAGTGGAACCTTTATTCAGGTCAGCAAGTATTTCTTTACTGATCCCCTGTGATACGCAATGTTCTAATAACTGGGAAATGTAAAGAAAAAAAGTAAAACTGATTCTGGTCCTTGAGGAAGTCAGTCTTGCTAGGAAAGAAGCACCTGCAGCTCTGTGGCCTAACGGTTCTAGAAATGTATTCCTGGAGCAGCAGAGTCAGCAGCATCTGGGAACTTGTTAGAAATGTAAATTCTGGATTTGAATCTCCTGAATAAGAAACTCTGGCAGTGGGGCTCAGCAGTCTGTGTCTAAACACCCCTTCTTCCCCCACATCATGATTATGATGCCCAGGGGAATCTGTGACCCATTGATCTAAGTTATGGAAGAGATCTAAGATGTGTGGACTATAGAGGAGCATGATAGACTTCAGTCAGGCAGAGTAGGAGGAAGTAGTATTTTCATGGGGCCTTGAATGATGCGAATTTCAGTGAATGCAAAATGAGAAAATTGCACTCAAGGCTCAAAAAACAGCCTGAGCAAAGGCCAGAGATGTGATGTTGATAGAGTATGGTACACATTGGACTCTTGGGTACTATTTGGAAAATGGGACAGGGTGTCCTTGTCCACTGGACCACCAGGAAGCCCCAAGGGGAGCTTTTAGCGTCTTCCTTTTTTTCCCCCTAAGCAGCTCTAACTAAATTGACAGATCCTGGATTCTGGTGAGGATGGTAAAACTTAAGAAGTCTGATCTTGTACTGTGTGTGTTAACTGAAGCAACAGCATCATTGGTCATTAAAGTCTGCCTCTTGGAGAGTGTTTTGTTCATGAAGTTCAATTTAATTGCTCTTAATTTAGCTTAGGTTTATGGGAGAAGAAGGGATATTTTGGTTGAGCTGAGTTGATGTGTGTAAGTTGGTAAGGTCTCTTTCAGTTCTTTTTAATGTGAATGATCCCATTCAATAGTAATGATCCCTGAACTTCTTATTGGGGCGTAAGTGAAAGTCCTTTAGGAAGCAAAGCATTAACCCTTCAGCCACATTACCCCACAGGGTTAAGGGACAAGCCTTAAATTAGAATAATTTGGTATGTGTGACTTCTCATGTAAAATTCTTATGAAAGTGGAACCTTTATTCAGGTCAGCAAGTATTTCTTTACTGATCCCCTGTGATACGCAATGTTCTAATAACTGGGAAATGTAAAGAAAAAAAGTAAAACTGATTCTGGTCCTTGAGGAAGTCAGTCTTGCTAGGAAAGAAGCACCTGCAGCTCTGTGGCCTAACGGTTCTAGAAATGTATTCCTGGAGCAGCAGAGTCAGCAGCATCTGGGAACTTGTTAGAAATGTAAATTCTGGATTTGAATCTCCTGAATAAGAAACTCTGGCAGTGGGGCTCAGCAGTCTGTGTCTAAACACCCCTTCTTCCCCCACATCATGATTATGATGCCCAGGGGAATCTGTGACCCATTGATCTAAGTTATGGAAGAGATCTAAGATGTGTGGACTATAGAGGAGCATGATAGACTTCAGTCAGGCAGAGTAGGAGGAAGTAGTATTTTCATGGGGCCTTGAATGATGCGAATTTCAGTGAATGCAAAATGAGAAAATTGCACTCAAGGCTCAAAAAACAGCCTGAGCAAAGGCCAGAGATGTGATGTTGATAGAGTATGGTACACATTGGACTCTTGGGTACTATTTGGAAAATGGGACAGGTGAGTTAGACCCTGCCCTGGATTGGCCCTGCTTCCTTGGTGGAATCAGAGCTCCTTGGACCCTCTGGTCTGAAGTTGGTCGGAGCTGGACCCACTGTTCTCCTAACATTCTCCACACCGGCTCTCGCCTGCAGCCCGTCCTTTCGTCAGAGCACATGGCGGCCTTTGGCGTCTTTGGTCTCTGCCAGATCCATGCCTTTGTGGATTATCTGCGCAGCAAGTTGAATCCTCAGCAATTTGATGTTCTCTTCCGAAGTGTCATCTCCCTGGTGGGTTTTGTCCTTCTCACCATCGGCGCTCTCCTCATGCTGACAGGTAGGGAAGGCTTTTAGGATTAAGTGTAAATGGGTACAAACACAGCATAAGCTCCAGAAACGTGGGTGATTGCCAGACTACAGGAAGATGCATTCTTTTCCCCGTTTCTCTTGATTTCCTGCATATGAAGTCCTGTCTACTGCACATTCACTCCTTTGTCAGCCAGTATTTGGTTCAGCGTAGTTAAGAAGATCTTACTAGATCAGTTCTTAATCTCAGAAGATGCACATTTGGTGACAGAACTGCATCTTACCATCTAATCTTTCTCTTTTTGTCCTTTTCTTTTTTTTTTTTTAAACCTTTATTTTGCTTTTAACTTGTACAGAGTTTTGTTGTTTACAGATATGTATGTTCCCAGATTAGTCATATGTATTCCCCCCTTCCCACCCCTCCCAACCATCACACAGCACCCCTGGAAGATCCCCTTTTCTCACAGAGCAATGACTAGAGCCATTTTCTTCACTTATGATAGTACAGGCCTTCATGCTACTTCCTTTACGCCTCCCACCCTCTGGTCCTTCCCCACAATGTCCTCTTTTTGTCCTTTTCTTTCCTGTTGGTATATTGGTAGAGTGGGAGAAATCCTAACATTGCTTGCCCTACAATGTGGCCTCATCTAATCCCACAGGACAGAACCACGGCTGTTTGGCTAGCCTGCCATTTCCTCTTCGCTTCATTTTCCGGTCCCAGAGTCTGGTTTTGAGAATCGCTAAGGCCAAAGAGATGTGATGTTGATAGAGTATGGTACACATTGGACTCTTGGGTACTATTTGGAAAATGGGACAGGTGAGTTAGACCCTGCCCTGGATTGGCCCTGCTTCCTTGGTGGAATCAGAGCTCCTTGGACCCTCTGGTCTGAAGTTGGTCGGAGCTGGACCCACTGTTCTCCTAACATTCTCCACACCGGCTCTCGCCTGCAGCCCGTCCTTTCGTCAGAGCACATGGCGGCCTTTGGCGTCTTTGGTCTCTGCCAGATCCATGCCTTTGTGGATTATCTGCGCAGCAAGTTGAATCCACAGCAATTTGAAGTTCTCTTCCGAAGTGTCATCTCCCTGGTGGGTTTTGTCCTTCTCACCATCGGCGCTCTCCTCATGCTGACAGGTAGGGAAGGCTTTTAGGATTAAGTGTAAATGGGTACAAACACAGCATAAGCTCCAGAAACGTGGGTGATTGCCAGACTACAGGAAGATGCATTCTTTTCCCCGTTTCTCTTGATTTCCTGCATATGAAGTCCTGTCTACTGCACATTCACTCCTTTGTCAGCCAGTATTTGGTTCAGCGTAGTTAAGAAGATCTTACTAGATCAGTTCTTAATCTCAGAAGATGCACATTTGGTGACAGAACTGCATCTTACCATCTAATCTTTCTCTTTTTGTCCTTTTCTTTTTTTTTTTTTTAAACCTTTATTTTGCTTTTAACTTGTACAGAGTTTTGTTGTTTACAGATATGTATGTTCCCAGATTAGTCATATGTATTCCCCCCTTCCCACCCCTCCCAACCATCACACAGCACCCCTGGAAGATCCCCTTTTCTCACAGAGCAATGACTAGAGCCATTTTCTTCACTTATGATAGTACAGGCCTTCATGCTACTTCCTTTACGCCTCCCACCTTCTGTTCCTTCCCCACAATGTCCTCTTTTTGTCCTTTTCTTTCCTGTTGGTATATTGGTAGAGTGGGAGAAATCCTAACATTGCTTGCCCTACAATGTGGCCTCATCTAATCCCACAGGACAGAACCACGGCTGTTTGGCTAGCCTGCCATTTCCTCTTCGCTTCATTTTCCTCACGTTCATGTCCCAGAGTCTGGTTTGATTTTGCCCAGGACTCTGCGCATCGTCTGATTCAGAGCAGCACTGGAGGGGGGAGTGACGCAGTTTTTAGCATTGACCTTGGTTTGACCAGATTTGGTGGAAAACCCTTCCAGGGAGCATTTCTCCCTCCCTTCTCTCTGAGTTTATATACAGCCTGACTATTCTGCTGACTGCTGACAAGAATACTCTCAAATTTGAATTAAAAAAAGAGGAAGCAGTGAAATTCTCATAGTATTACTGGCATTGAGACAAAAACATAGTCCTCCTCTGTCTCAGAGAATCTTACTAAAATGCAAAGTTGTGATTAATTAGGATCAGATGTTATTTTGTTTCAGAAGTAATTGTGAAATATTTGTTGCCCCTTTGCTTCCAGGAAAAATATCTCCCTGGACAGGACGTTTCTACTCGCTGCTGGATCCTTCTTATGCTAAGAACAACATCCCGATTATTGCCTCGGTGTCCGAGCACCAGCCTACAACCTGGTCCTCGTACTATTTTGACCTGCAGCTTCTTGTCTTCATGTTTCCAGGTCTGTCTGCCTTCTTGTAAGAATCATCATTTGATTCAAAATTAGTAAAACACCTTCATCCTTGTATCTTTGTTGAGTCTGTCTTTTCCCTGTGTATTTATGTGGTACAGAAGATGGCTAAACACATTTTTCTAATATTTGAAGTAGAATGGAAGTCAGAAGTTGAACAATTGAGGATACTGTCAAGTTCAGATCAGAGTCTCAACAGTTTTCTGTTCACTTGTATTATAAGATAAGATTGAACCCTAACTCGGATTTTTTTAAAGTAGTTCCAGTGTACCCAACCCCTTATCCCTGTTTCCTCCCCATTTACCTTCTTGGCAGTATTGAATTTTGACAGTAGGCATAGCTGGTTGTAAAGAGCCTCTTCATCTTAACTTACCTAGCCAGGGCTTCCCTGGTGGTCCAGTGGATAAAGAGTCCGACTTGCAGTGCAAGGGGCACTGGTTCAGTCCCTGGCCCGGGAAGATCCTATGTGCCGCGGAGCAGCTGGACTGGTGTGTCCATTTATAAGCCAGCGCTCTGGAGTGCATGCACCCGGAGCTGGTGCTCTACGAGAGAGGCCACTGCAATGGGAGGCCCACACAGGCCAAGAATAAAAACAGATGCAAAATAAATGAATAAAAAACCAATAAAAGAGGACAAAGTTTAAAAAAATCTTGTCTGGCCAATTCAGAGATGTCTTAGAATTAACCAGTGATAGGGGACTTTTTTTTTTTTAATAACCTTATTTTTATTTTTTTTACTATGAAAATATGTTGTCTTTTGTACAAATACAGACAAATATTAAAGCTTCAGGAGTTTTCACCACGTACCTGTTGCTCCTGTTAACCCTTTGATATATATCCATCCAGTTGTTTACTGAGTTAAACAGTAAAACAGATGATAGGGTTTTTCTTCTAACTTTTTAAAATTTCATAATCCTAATTTATGTTATTTAGAACTATTTCAAAGAAATAATATTCAAGATAATAGCATTTGTTAGTTTTTTAAGTACTGAGGCAAAGAAGGTGGCAAATGATCCATAAACTTCCATAGCAGTATTTTAACTGGTGTATTTTATTCTATTTTAGAAATATTTAATAGTTAATCATTGAAGAGTTAATATTCAGTAGTTCTTTATGTTGGACATTAGGTGGTTTCAGAGTTTTTGCTATTTTAGAGTGCTGTAGTAACATCTTTGCATGTATCTATGATTGCTTTTCCAGCTCTTCACTTCTTTGTACCTTTGCTTTTGTAGTTGGTCTCTACTACTGCTTTAGCAACCTGTCTGATGCCCGGGTTTTCATCATCATGTATGGTGTGACCAGCATGTACTTTTCTGCCGTGATGGTGAGGAATGCCCTCTGTCCTAGTGAACCTGTCCACTCCTGACTCGGGGTTGTCTTTGTCCCTCGCATGGCAGGATTCAGTGCTGACTGTGCGGAGGCTCCCTCAGCACTTGCGGGGCTGAGTGGCAAAGCCGTTCACTGTTGTTGGCCCTTCCCAGGAATGTATGGGGTGCTCTCATATTCCTAATGTGGGACCCACCTTTCTCGGCATTTGGCAGGATTCTTCCTATGTGCCGGAGCAGCTGGACTGGTGTGTCCATTTATAAGCCAGCTCTGGAGTGCATGCACCCGGAGCTGGTGCTCTACGAGAGAGGCCACTGCAATGGGAGGCCCACACAGGCCAAGAATAAAAACAGATGCAAAATAAATGAATAAAAAACCAATAAAAGAGGACAAAGTTTAAAAAAATCTTGTCTGGCCAATTCAGAGATGTCTTAGAATTAACCAGTGATAGGGGACTTTTTTTTTTTTAATAACCTTATTTTTATTTTTTTTTTTACTATGAAAATATGTTGTCTTTTGTACAAATACAGACAAATATTAAAGCTTCAGGAGTTTTCACCACGTACCTGTTGCTCCTGTTAACCCTTTGATATATATCCATCCAGTTGTTTACTGAGTTAAACAGTAAAACAGATGATAGGGTTTTTCTTCTAACTTTTTAAAATTTCATAATCCTAATTTATGTTATTTAGAACTATTTCAAAGAAATAATATTCAAGATAATAGCATTTGTTAGTTTTTTAAGTACTGAGGCAAAGAAGGTGGCAAATGATCCATAAACTTCCATAGCAGTATTTTAACTGGTGTATTTTATTCTATTTTAGAAATATTTAATAGTTAATCATTGAAGAGTTAATATTCAGTAGTTCTTTATGTTGGACATTAGGTGGTTTCAGAGTTTTTGCTATTTTAGAGTGCTGTAGTAACATCTTTGCATGTATCTATGATTGCTTTTCCAGCTCTTCACTTCTTTGTACCTTTGCTTTTGTAGTTGGTCTCTACTACTGCTTTAGCAACCTGTCTGATGCCCGGATTTTCATCATCATGTATGGTGTGACCAGCATGTACTTTTCTGCCGTGATGGTGAGGAATGCCCTCTGTCCTAGTGAACCTGTCCACTCCTGACTCGGGGTTGTCTTTGTCCCTCGCATGGCAGGATTCAGTGCTGACTGTGCGGAGGCTCCCTCAGCACTTGCGGGGCTGAGTGGCAAAGCCGTTCACTGTTGTTGGCCCTTCCCAGGAATGTATGGGGTGCTCTCATATTCCTAATGTGGGACCCACCTTTCTCGGGTTCATGTCCTTGTGTCAGGGAGAGACCAGGGGCAGGTTCCTTTCACTGTCTTCCTGGTGTCTTAAAAAGGGAGATAATGTTTTTTTCTAAAAGGCCTGGGTGTTAAGTGCCAGATTTTTAGAGGAGAAATTTGTGTATTGCAGTTAAGACTGTGCTCAGACTTTTTTGATTCCATGCACAGTTAAGAAATACATTTTAGGGCCTTCCCTGGTGGTCCAGTGGGTAAAGACACCACCTTGCAATACAAGGGGCGCTGGTTCGATCCCTGGCCTGGGAAGATCCCACATGCCACGGAGCGGCTGGACCGATGTGTCCAACTACCGAGCCAGAGCTCTGGAGCACATGTGCACAGACCCGGTGCTCTGTGACGAGAGAGGCTGCTGCAATGGGAGGGCCACACAGGCCAAAGAACAAAGATGGAAATAAATGAAAGACCAATAAAAGTGGCAAAAAAAAAAAAAATTAAAAAAGAATTACATTTTATAGCATGTCATTACTCAGGATGTACATACATACATACATGGAAAACTGAAAAAAAAATTTTTTTAATATGTACTTCTACTGTAGATATATTGGGTATTTTCTCTTCTATTTTGTCCATTGCATTGACAAATCATGTTTGTTGAAAACCCCTAAACAGATGTCATCATCTACTAATAGGCTGAAATCTGCAATTTGTGAAACACTGATTTGATGGTGATTTTGCTTCCTGTTTTTTTAGGTGCGTCTGATGCTGGTGTTGGCACCTGTTATGTGCATTCTTTCTGGCATTGGAGTCTCTCAGGTGCTGTCCACTTACATGAAGAATTTGGACATAAGTCGACCAGACAAGAAGAGCAAGAAACAACAGGATTCTACTTACCCTATTAAGAACGAAGTAAGAAGCAATGCAAAGAACAGACTTGGGGAAGAGAGAGAGGGATGTGTGTGTGTGTGTGTGTGTGTGTGTGTACACAGACATGTTGTGTTTTCTTTTGCTTTTGCCTTTTTTTAATGAGGGGGCATAAAGTGGAGCCCCATCACCAGAGGTCAGAGTTACTCCATAGCCTCTGACTTAATTTCGATTCATCTCATCTGAATTATTGACTGTGGATAAGAAGCTGTGCTGTGCTATGGAAATGTAATTAGATTTACAACACATTGCTTCCCTGTCTAGGTGGCGAGTGGCATGATACTGGTCATGGCGTTCTTTCTCATCACCTACACCTTTCATTCGACCTGGGTGACCAGTGAGGCTTACTCTTCTCCCTCCATTGTGCTGTCTGCTCGTGGTGGAGATGGCAGTAGGATCATTTTTGATGACTTTCGGGAAGCATACTATTGGCTGCGTCACAATACTCCAGAGGTGAAGATTGGCGAGGAGTGGGATTGTGGGCTAGGAGGGAGGGATAGACATTTGCTGTTACAGTGAGGCAAGTAGCTTTTAGATGGGTAGCTTGGAAAACTGGAACTGTAGAACCTGGTATTGAATGGGCCTTCAAGGTCAGCCTCCACCACATCAGGGTTTCTTCTGCAGCAACCCTTACTGGTAATTATCTGTACTCTGCTTGAACACTTGTATTGACATTGTATTTTATCATGAGGTAGGCCATCCCAATTATAAAAGAAGCAAAGAGGCTAACAATAGCTAATATATGCTTATTGTAGAAAATCACAAAATAGGACCCCCCCAAAACATAAATTTTCCATTAAGGATCACCTAGTGATAACCAGTTTTGGTTTACACTTTTTGAGAATCTGAAGTGATTTTGTTTCCAGTAGATACTGGAATTGACACTTCTGAGTTAGATTCTTAAAAGAGTCTTATACGAATTTCTTAATCCTTTTGCGTCATATCCTGTGATTTATTTCCCAGTTTCCCGCCTGCCTCCCGCCTCCATTCTTTGTAGTAACTGATTTTTGTGATATTGTTTGTGGTCATTTTTTATGGTCTGTTCTCTGGTGACACTAGGCTATTTATTTGGAAACACTGCACAGCCCCCTACACCTCCCACCCCATTAGACTTGTTTGTATGTGATGATCTAGAATGGAAGTATTGGCAATGTTGGGTCGTGTAATTTGCAATGAGATTTCATTATGGTTGTAAATGTAGGACTGGGTGCCAAGATTTATTGTTTTGTTTGTCATGTGTTACTCTGAAGAAATTAATGAGCCATATGTTACTTCCTGTCAGATGCCCTTCCACTCCTAGTATCTGAATTTTGGAGTCAGTAGGACACCTGCTATTTTCATTTCCCATTCTTCTTTTCAGGATGCAAAGGTCATGTCATGGTGGGATTATGGCTACCAGATTACAGCGATGGCGAATCGGACGATTTTAGTAGATAATAACACATGGAATAATACCCATATTTCTCGAGTAGGGCAGGTAAGGTGAAGGGGCCATTTGAGTGTTTGTTGTACAGCGTCTCGTGGCAAATGCTTCACCACGAGAGATCATATGGCCTGGAGTTCTGTTTTGAGAAATATACATGTGTTTTTTTAGGCAATGGCATCCACAGAAGAAAAAGCCTATGAGATCATGAGGGAGCTCGATGTCAGTTATGTGCTGGTCATTTTCGGAGGTCTTACTGGATATTCTTCAGATGGTAATGAACTTGATTCTGTTTCTAAAGGCATAGATTCTAGAAAAACTAGATAAATCTGCTTTTCTATCCTTTTACTAATCTTACCTTGATTCTTTTTTGTTTCAAGTGCAAAAGTTCATGTATTGACATGATTACAACCATCCCAATTATAAAAGAAGCAAAGAGGCTAACAATAACTAATATATGCTTATTGTAGAAAATCACAAAATAGGACCCCCCCAAAACATAAATTTTCCATTAAGGATCACCTAGTGATAACCAGTTTTGGTTTACACTTTTTGAGAATCTGAAGTGATTTTGTTTCCAGTAGATACTGGAATTGACACTTCTGAGTTAGATTCTTAAAAGAGTCTTATACGAATTTCTTAATCCTTTTGCGTCATATCCTGTGATTTATTTCCCAGTTTCCCGCCTGCCTCCCGCCTCCATTCTTTGTAGTAACTGATTTTTGTGATATTGTTTGTGGTCATTTTTTATGGTCTGTTCTCTGGTGACACTAGGCTATTTATTTGGAAACACTGCACAGCCCCTACACCTCCCACCCCATTAGACTTGTTTGTATGTGATGATCTAGAATGGAAGTATTGGCAATGTTGGGTCGTGTAATTTGCAATGAGATTTCATTATGGTTGTAAATGTAGGACTGGGTGCCAAGATTTATTGTTTTGTTTGTCATGTGTTACTCTGAAGAAATTAATGAGCCATATGTTACTTCCTGTCAGATGCCCTTCCACTCCTAGTATCTGAATTTTGGAGTCAGTAGGACACCTGCTATTTTCATTTCCCATTCTTCTTTTCAGGATGCAAAGGTCATGTCATGGTGGGATTATGGCTACCAGATTACAGCGATGGCGAATCGGACGATTTTAGTAGATAATAACACATGGAATAATACCCATATTTCTCGAGTAGGGCAGGTAAGGTGAAGGGGCCATTTGAGTGTTTGTTGTACAGCGTCTCGTGGCAAATGCTTCACCACGAGAGATCATATGGCCTGGAGTTCTGTTTTGAGAAATATACATGTGTTTTTTTAGGCAATGGCATCCACAGAAGAAAAAGCCTATGAGATCATGAGGGAGCTCGATGTCAGTTATGTGCTGGTCATTTTCGGAGGTCTTACTGGATATTCTTCAGATGGTAATGAACTTGATTCTGTTTCTAAAGGCATAGATTCTAGAAAAACTAGATAAATCTGCTTTTCTATCCTTTTACTAATCTTACCAACATGTATTTTTTAGTTGGGGAAGTGTCTTAAGTCTTTGCAACTTGAGGTTTGGTTATTTTGATTTTTTTTTGGTGCAAGTAGGAAGTAGATGTAAAGAATCCTCATGCAAGTATAAAAATTGAAAGGGTTAGTTGCTAGTCGTTTCTGAGTCTTTGCGGCCCCATGTACTGTAGACCTCTAGGCTCCTCTGTCCGTGGAATTTTCCAGGCAAGGATACTGGAATGGTTAGCCATTCTCTTCTCCAGGGAATCTTCCCCACCTGGGGAGCGAACCTGGGGCTCCTGCATTGCAGGCAGATTCTTTGCTATCTGAACCACCAGGGAAGCTCCATTTAAATATGACTTGCTATAATAGTCTGAAGACCTAGGAATAGTTCTCCAAGCAGTGAACAATAAAGAACATAAGGCTTCTGAAAACAAGCATAAGAATTAGCCATTTCTAGTGAGTTTAAGCCATAGAGTCATCTGCCAACTCAAAATGTTTCATATGTATATACGTGTATGTGTGTATGTATATATTTATATGGCATATGTTAATCATGTTCCCTATGATTATTAGTAAAATCCTGTGCTCAGAAGAATCATCCAAATATAGTTCTTTGCCTTTTAAAAACTTTAAAGCAATATCTGTTTAACTTTAAAGTATTAAACACTTCTGAAAGTTTATAATAAAAATGATAGTCTTCAGTCCCTAACATCACTTCCAGGAAAATTATTCCTTACTAAATAGAGTTATTTACTAAAGTTATTTCTTTTAGTACTTATGTTCCTTTTTCTAAATAATATATGTATTCTGCTATTCACTGATTGATCATTTTAGATGCCCTGTATCACTTCTTATTTTAATAGATAAGAATGTAATTCTTTATATGATCCCCTCCCCCTTTCCATCTTGCATCTTCTCAGTAGAGTTAATGATCAGTTTTGGTTAAATCCAGATAAAGCACTTTCAAAATCATTACTAAATAAATATTATTTACTCCTGAGTCAGCCTGTGTACCTTGTGGTTACATTCTTATCTAGAATAACTTGTTTCCTGTAGTTGATAATTAATCTCTTATTTCTATCTTAATTTTCTTTGACTGTATGGTTACTTCTTAGAGATGTTCAAATTTTAGACTGAGTCTGGCTTCAATATAGACAGACTTAATAGATCCACCCTAAAAGAATGTGTAAAGTGTCAGTATGAGGTGGCAAGACGAGTCTTGGTGTTTCTTGTGCAGGCAGAGGAGGAAGGATGGGAGCAGGGTGTGTTCTCGTGGATCTGCACTTTCACACACAGTTTGCACTATTTGGTTGTGTGTGACTAGGTTTTTTCTTTCTAATAATAATAATATATACTAATAGGACAGAAAGTTGTTTGTGTATGTATATTTGTGTGCATGTATGTTTATGCTTATTTATATATGTGAATGTACACACATAGGTGGTAGAAATGGCTGTTTCCCTGAAATCTTTAGTATTTCATAATACATATCACACTTTATTAAGGCTTCTGAAAACAAGCATAAGAATTAGCCATTTCTAGTAGTTTAAGCCATGGAGTCATCTGCCAACTCAAAATGTTTCATATGTATATACGTGTATGTGTGTATGTATATATTTATATGGCATATGTTAATCATGTTCCCTATGATTATTAGTAAAATCCTGTGCTCAGAAGAATCATCCAAATATAGTTCTTTGCCTTTTAAAAACTTTAAAGCAATATCTGTTTAACTTTAAAGTATTAAACACTTCTGAAAGTTTATAATAAAAATGATAGTCTTCAGTCCCTAACATCACTTCCAGGAAAATTATTCCTTACTAAATAGAGTTATTTACTAAAGTTATTTCTTTTAGTACTTATGTTCCTTTTTCTAAATAATATATGTATTCTGCTATTCACTGATTGATCATTTTAGATGCCCTGTATCACTTCTTATTTTAATAGATAAGAATGTAATTCTTTATATGATCCCCTCCCCCTTTCCATCTTGCATCTTCTCAGTAGAGTTAATGATCAGTTTTGGTTAAATCCAGATAAAGCACTTTCAAAATCATTACTAAATAAATATTATTTACTCCTGAGTCAGCCTGTGTACCTTGTGGTTACATTCTTATCTAGAATAACTTGTTTCCTGTAGTTGATAATTAATCTCTTATTTCTATCTTAATTTTCTTTGACTGTATGGTTACTTCTTAGAGATGTTCAAATTTTAGACTGAGTCTGGCTTCAATATAGACAGACTTAATAGATCCACCCTAAAAGAATGTGTAAAGTGTCAGTATGAGGTGGCAAGACGAGTCTTGGTGTTTCTTGTGCAGGCAGAGGAGGAAGGATGGGAGCAGGGTGTGTTCTCGTGGATCTGCACTTTCACACACAGTTTGCACTATTTGGTTGTGTGTGACTAGGTTTTTTCTTTCTAATAATAATAATATATACTAATAGGACAGAAAGTTGTTTGTGTATGTATATTTGTGTGCATGTATGTTTATGCTTATTTATATATGTGAATGTACACACATAGGTGGTAGAAATGGCCGTTTCCCTGAAATCTTTAGTATTTCATAATACATATCACACTTTATTAGTTCATCTGTTGATAGACTGAGGTTGTTTCCATTTCTTGGCCGTTTTGAATAATGCTGCAGGGAATGCTGATGTCTCGGGGATAGTGATTTCATTTCTTCTGGGTGTATCCGCAGAAGTGGGATTCTATTTGGAGGTTTTTGAGGAACATCTCTAGGATTCCTGTCGTGTCTGTACCAGTTTACATTACAACCAGCAGTTCAAAAGGATTCCCTTTTCTTAGCATCCTTACCAGCATGACTTTTCTCTTTTTGATGAGAGTCGTTCTAGCAGTATGAGGTGATGCGTCACTGTAGTTCTGATTTGCCTGTGTGCATGCTTAGTTGCTCAGTCATGTCCAGCTCTTTGTGACCCCATGGACTGCAGCATGCCAGACTTCCCTGTCCTTCACTATCTTCCAGAGTTTGCTCAAGCTCATGTCGATTGAGTTAGTGATGCCATTCATCCATCTCATCCTCTGTCGCCCTTTTCCACTCCTGCCGTCAGTCTTTCCTAGCATCAGGGTCTTTTCTAATGAGTCAGCCCCTTGTATCAGGTGGCCAAGATATTGGAGCTTCAGCACCAGTCCTTCCAGTGCATATTCAGGTTTGATTTCCTTTAGGATTGATCTTGCAGTCCAAGGGACTCTGAAGAGTCATCCCTCCAACACTACAGTTTGAAAGCATCAGTTCTTCAGTGCTCAGCCTTGTGTATGGTCCAACTCTCACACTGGTACATGACTACTGGAAAAACCATAGCTTTGACTATACAGAACATTGTTGGCAAAGTGATGTCTCTGCTTTTTAGCATGCTGTCTAGGTTTGTTACAGCTTTTCTTCCAAGGAGCAAGTGCCTTAATTTGATGGCTGTAGTCATCATCTACAGTGGTTTTGGAGCCCTGGAAAGTAAAATCTGCTGCTATTTCCACTTTTTCCCCATCTGTTTGCCAGGAAGTGATGTAACCAGATGCCATAAGACATTCAAAAAACTAAGAAGTTTTTTGAACACTGATTTTAAGCCAGCTTTTGCACTCTCCTCTTTCACCCTCATCAAGAGGCTCTTTGCTTTCTTTTCTAGCTTAGAGTTAATGGTGCTATATGCCATTAGAAAGTATTTGGGGGATTTCCTTAGAAATAGTGAGTTTTCATTAGATGATCTAGCTCCAGCGACCTCTGTGATAAAGCTTTTTTTTTTTTCTTTTTCTAGACATCAACAAATTTCTCTGGATGGTCCGGATTGGAGGGAGCACAGATACAGGCAGACACATCAAGGAGCACGATTACTATACTCCAACTGGGGAGTTCCGTGTGGACCGTGAGGGCTCTCCAGTGCTGCTCAACTGCCTTATGTACAAGATGTGTTACTACCGCTTTGGACAGGTTTACACAGAAGCCAGTGAGTGACTCCTGAGAAGCTTACTAACAGAAAGAAGAGTCATAGCTAACACATACAGGATTTTTTTATATGCCAATCATGGCTCTGAGTGCTTTGTATCTACTAATTCATGTTATCCTTACAATAACCCAAAAAGCTGATGCCAATATTCCATATGTTTTATATATGATGAAATTGAGGTACAAATAGATTCCTTAACTGCCTGAAGTGCTATAACTAGTGCAGAGTCAGGTTAAACCCAGAAAGTCTGAAAAGCCTGCGTTTACTCATTACTTTTTTTTTTTTTTAATTTTGTCCTCTTTTATTGTTTTTTTATTTATTTATTTTCATCCATCTTTATTCTTTGGCCTGTGTGGACCTCCCACTGCAGTGGCCTCTCTCGTTGCAGAGCACTGGCTCTGGGTGCGTGTGCTCCAGAACGCTGGCTTGCAATTGGAAACACACTGGTCCAGCCGCTCTGCGGCACATGGGATCTTTCCCAGCTAGGGATCGAACCGGTGCCTCTTGCAGTGCAAGGCGGACTCTTTACCCACTGGACCACCAGGGAAGCCCTACTCATTACTTTTTATTACCTCTTAGTAAAAGGTGTTGCATTGGAGAAAGGATTATGAACGGGGTTAGAGTGCAATGAAAGGACTTTACATTTCTTCAGATAAATTGAAAGGAATGTGCTGAGATATTAAGTCTTTCCTGCTGACTTCAGTGTCCTGGTTCTGTAACTGGGACTGTTTTTGAAGTGGATGCAGGCCTGTGACATCTGAAAGGTTCTCCTTTGTCCCATCGAAGGGTTACTCGTGTCCCAGGGCCCTGGCTGGTAGTCCTCCGTAACAGAGGTGCTTGGAAGTCAGGCCTCTGTCTCTTAGAAGAGAGAAGTCCCATGGACTCTGCCAAGCACCATCTTGGGGAGGATGTGAGTTCGGATAATACTCAGTTTGCCCTTCCTGACTGATGTCCTGTTGTGCAGGCCCTGCTGTCTGAACAGACCACAACCTAGGGAATAACACTCCAGTGAGGGCTGACCAGATTGACTGTTTCCTTAGGAAATGAGTACTGTAGAAAGCAGTGTGTCTCCATTTTCATCCCTCTCTAGAGCGTCCGCTAGGCTATGACCGTGTCCGGAATGCTGAAATTGGGAATAAAGACTTCGAGCTTGATGTCCTGGAGGAAGCGTACACCACAGAACACTGGCTTGTTAGGATATACAAGGTAAGCAGCTGTTACACTAAGAAAAGCTCTGGCGCTGAAAAACGGGCCACGTAGTTCCACAGTGGGGATATTTCTGTGTCTGAAAAGTAGCCTGCTTAAAATTTTTCTGTTTTTACTTTAGATTTTTCTTAGTAGACACCCCAGTCTGCTGTCATTCTGGCAGTGGTTCCAGTGATATTTTCCCAGCTGGGGTAGGCTTGATCTGTTTTAGTGGTTATCGGGCTTTGGTGAGGGTACAGGGCAGGGGGAGAAAGAGAGAGAGTGTGCTGTGCTTTCTTTTCTCCCATTGAAGACTTCATGGCATAGTCACACAGAAATGTGTTATAGCTCTTATATAAGAAAAGGTTAAAAACCCTTGCCATATTTGAAGGGTAGATGGTTTACACATACCTCACAGAAGTACTTTGAGAAGCTCAGCAGAGAGTAGCTCGTCGCCCAGCCAGACCAGGCGGTCAGAGTCCAATGTAACTGCTCCCTGTCTGGGTGAACCCGGCTCAGTGAGAAGCTCTCCTTTGCTGACCTGATTGTGCACATTAAACTTATACGTTTCTATTGCAGGTGAAGGACCTGGATAATCGAGGCTTGTCAAGAACATAAATGTTACATCTGGTTCTGATCTGCTTCGCACTGAGTGCGTCACATTTAGGGCGCTGAAGACAGTTTTAAAAATACGCAGTTTATAAGAACAGCGCAATGAGATTAGAATTGTCTGGAGGTTTTGCCCTGGGCAGTATGGGCTGGGCCAAATGGAATGATCTTTGTAATTCTGAGCAGGTTACCAAATGAAATGTCATGGCTTTACTTTGGTCAATTAAAGGGGGGAATTTTTTTTTTAATGTGCCTTATTTGTTTTGACCTATGACTGATTTGAGGAAGCCTAAAGTTTATTCTGGGCTGGTAGAAGGACAGAAAGCAGACCACACTTGTGGTCTTAGCTCCCTAAATGAGCCACGTAGGAGCATTCTGTCTTTCTCTCATAAATCAGGAAAACTATCAAGGACTAGCCCAGGTCTACATATACAAACAGTTTTGTCATTTCAAAAACTGCAGCACCTAGCAGAATGCCTTGCACATAGTGGGTGCTCAATAAACTTTTACTGAATGAATAAAAGTTTGTGGGACCAGAGGAGTGCCATTTCTGGGCAGGAAGGGCAGCTGCATTGCCTTCACGTGTCTGTTCTCAGTATCTCTTGTCCTTAGAGGCGCTTTGAGTATAAGGGACAGAATGTGACCAGCCAGACCTGATCGCATCAGTATTCTTTGGGACTAACCTAGGTGTTCTTGTGTGTTTTCGTTTTGGAGCAGGAGTAAATCCAGTGAGACTTAAATTAGTAGTTTTGAAGACTTAAGGCAAACTGTGCAATGTTCTCAATGAAGAGGAAGAAATTCTTCCAACATTACATGTAGAACTTGGTGGTCAATAGCTTGAATTAGCTGAATTGTAACCATACGTATCTATTTGAAGTCTTACTTTTCAATACTCTCACTGATCCAGGAGACAGTAAATGTCTCTTTGCCAGTTTCCTTTAGCTTATGCACTAAACCTGAGTGGTTACCTGAAGGTGAGCTTCTCTTCTCCCTTAGTCACTTAGCCTCTTTGTTACTGTGTGTTACCAACAAGCTCCATGATCTGGTTTTGAAACCCCTGCCAAGTTAGCTACAGAAAGCTACAGGAATCTCATATTTAATGTCAGGACAAACAGCCTTATGTTCAGTTATACTAGGGCATTTTCTATATTTTAAGACATATGTCAGTGATGTATATAAACCCATGGTTATTTTTAAAAAAATACAAGGTAACTCTTCTCTGTTGTTCCTGTTTAAGAAACAGTAGCAGTGACATGACTTTCAGATAACTCAGAATGGCGTTCCTCAAGGCATGCTTAGGTCTCCACCTGGACCCCTGAAGCAGCCTTCCCAACCAGTGTATGAACCAGGTTCTGTAGCTCTGGGTGAGATTCAGAACTGATGTTAGGACTTGATTTACTGTATATGTAAATACATGTCTTGATTTATAC
Source organism: Tragulus kanchil (assembly GCA_022376925.1). NCBI lineage: Eukaryota > Metazoa > Chordata > Mammalia > Artiodactyla > Tragulidae > Tragulus > Tragulus kanchil. The sequence goes on from JAIOJX010000006.1 coordinate 154,952,195, forward strand.
ACAGAATTCCTCCCTAGTGGAAGAGTTCTAGGGTGTTTTTGTTTGTTTGTTTTTTAAGCAATATGAGTAATCCCAGTTGGAGATCATTAGTAATTTTCCTCTGTAGGAATGGGATAACCCTTTTTCCCTGCAGTTGCTGCTCCTAGGGTTTTATTATTTTCTAGACTATACAAAGATATATTTTTAAAAAAGAAATACTTCTAATTTCCATTGTTATAGTGAATTTAGTATATAAAAAAAAGTCAACTCTAAAAAGGAACAACACTGTTTTCCACCCCCCTAGAGGTCCCTACTTTCAACTCTGTTGATTCTCACATTATACCTCCATATCATTAAATAACTTGCTTTATTTTGCTATGTGTTGGCTTTTCAATTTTAGGTATCATCTGTTGGCTTTCTGGTGTGGAAAATGAGGATTTAGCTCTTTTTCACCATCCTTTATTTCCATGGGCATAGATTCTTACCATCTCAGAGCTCTGTTAAGGTTAATGTTACCTGAGTAGTTTTTATCTTAAGGCTTTTCACAACTAGGCCACATAGTATACTGTCACAATTCTTTTTCTTGCATTTAGGGTTTTTTGTTAGGATGTTCTCTCACTGATCCAGGAGACAGTAAATGTCTCTTTGCCAGTTTCCTTTAGCTTATGCACTAAACCTGAGTGGTTACCTGAAGGTGAGCTTCTCTTCTCCCTTAGTCACTTAGCCTCTTTGTTACTGTGTGTTACCAACAAGCTCCATGATCTGGTTTTGAAACCCCTGCCAAGTTAGCTACAGAAAGCTACAGGAATCTCATATTTAATGTCAGGACAAACAGCCTTATGTTCAGTTATACTAGGGCATTTTCTATATTTTAAGACATATGTCAGTGATGTATATAAACCCATGGTTATTTTTAAAAAAATACAAGGTAACTCTTCTCTGTTGTTCCTGTTTAAGAAACAGTAGCAGTGACATGACTTTCAGATAACTCAGAATGGCGTTCCTCAAGGCATGCTTAGGTCTCCACCTGGACCCTGAAGCAGCCTTCCCAACCAGTGTATGAACCAGGTTCTGTAGCTCTGGGTGAGATTCAGAACTGATGTTAGGACTTGATTTACTGTATATGTAAATACATGTCTTGATTTATACACAGAATTCCTCCCTAGTGGAAGAGTTCTAGGGTGTTTTTGTTTGTTTGTTTTTTAAGCAATATGAGTAATCCCAGTTGGAGATCATTAGTAATTTTCCTCTGTAGGAATGGGAAAACCCCTTTTTTCCCTGCAGTTGCTGCTCCTAGGGTTTTATTATTTTCTAGACTATACAAAGATATATTTTTAAAAAAGAAATACTTCTAATTTCCATTGTTATAGTGAATTTAGTATATAAAAAAAAGTCAACTCTAAAAAGGAACAACACTGTTTTCCACCCCCCTAGAGGTCCCTACTTTCAACTCTGTTGATTCTCACATTATACCTCCATATCATTAAATAACTTGCTTTATTTTGCTATGTGTTGGCTTTTCAATTTTAGGTATCATCTGTTGGCTTTCTGGTGTGGAAAATGAGGATTTAGCTCTTTTTCACCATCCTTTATTTCCATGGGCATAGATTCTTACCATCTCAGAGCTCTGTTAAGGTTAATGTTACCTGAGTAGTTTTTATCTTAAGGCTTTTCACAACTAGGCCACATAGTATACTGTCACAATTCTTTTTCTTGCATAGCTTCTGGAGCTGTGCAGGGGGGGATAGTTTTTTTCATTTGTATTTTGTATTTGTCACTAATTTCTCCCCAGATTCTCCCTTCTTTTTGCCTGCTTCCTTACAGTAGCTCAAACTCATTAGGAATTCATTCTTAGAGACATCCTAGGTTTGGTATATTGCAGCCTGGATCATTTATTCTCTAGGTTAACTAAACACCTCTTGGGCTGGTGTATCCTTTCACTGTCATACTGTGTGTTAATCGGACTTCTCTTTTTTTTTTTTAAGATTTATTTATTTTTTGCGGGGGTGGGAGGGAGGGGAGCTGGCGGGCCACTTCTATTGGTTCTTCATTTGTCCATTTTCATCCATCTTTGTTCTTTGGCCCGTGTGGGCCTCCCATCGCGGTGGCGTCTGTCGTTGCAGAGCACCGGCTCTGGGCGCATGCGCTCCAGAGCTCTGGCTCGGTAATCGGACACATCAGTCCAGCCGCTCTGCGGCACGTGGGATCTTCCCAGGCCAGGGCTCGAACCAGCGCCCCTTGCACTGCAAGGCGGTGTCCTTACCCACTGGACCACCAGGGAAGCCCCTGTAGTCTTTCCTTTGTATATTATATTTTGAAAATTTCCCAATGATGTGTCCAGAAAGCTGGGTACTTTGAACTTGGAAAAGTGAGAAGAAAGAAATGGAAGGTAAAGTACTTCAGTCTGGAAAATTTCTTTGAGTTATTTGTGGAGTCCCCCAACTCCCTTTTTCATTCTGAGAAATAAGTTATTTGGATTTTGGACTTCCTGGATTAGTCTCCTAATCTTATATTTAATTCACTTTATTCGTCCTTGGAGATCTCCTAAGCTTTTTTCCCTGACTTACCTATTTTGTTTGTTTTTCTACTATTTTAATATCTAAGAGCTTTTTGTATTTGAATATTCCTTTGTTTGGACAACTTGCATACAGAAGGCCTTTTCAGATTGTTTGTCTGCTCTTTTTAAATAAAGAGTAAGACCCTAAAAGGCTGATTGGAAGGTCTTTTGGGGGTGGGGTAGGAATTACTGACTGTGGGCTTTTCCTCTTTCCCGGCTGAGTTGTTAACATTGAGTCCCTGACTTTGGTATCTTTAGATCTTTTCTGTGTAGATAAGATTCCTTTGAGAAGGCTTTTATGTCCTTGGAAGATTACAAGCCAGGCTGCTGGATTTCTGGGAGTAAAGTGAGGAAAAAGGCTCAGAGGTTTAACCTTCAGTCCATAGACTTAGTCCTTTTGCTTCCAGTTAGGTACCCAAGATTTAACTGGGCCTGTTGCTCTCCAGTTCAAATAACCATGTATTTTCCCTCTTAAGTCTAGGACCTGCTTTAGGGAGGGCCAGCTCCTTGGGCACACAGAGGAGGGAGGAGGCCAAGGATCTGTTTGCTTCATAAATAATCTTTTACCCTGTTTTAGCCCCCCTTTGCCTCATTTAGCTACGTGTGTGCCTGTGCTCCGTTGTGGAGCATGTTGCCACTCCAGGGGATCTTCCAGACCCAGGGGTCTGTCTTCTGTCTCCACATTGGCAGGTGGATTCTCTATCACTGGCAGTACCTGTGAAGCCCCATTCAGTTACAGGTCATGTAACTAATTCAACTTGTGCCTTTAGGGAGTTCAGTGATACAAATCAAGTGGCTTTTCTGCTTTCTCTTTGCTGGATTTAGGATTTGTCTTTCTTATATTTAAGTTAAAACTTTGTTTTTCATTTCCCATATTTGTGGGTGATTGCCTTTAGAAAAATCTTTTAAAATAGTAAATTTTATTTCTACTAATTTAATACTATTAAAATTTACTACTTCAGTAAGGTTTCATAAAGGAACAGAGGTTTTTGTGAGTTATCTCGTCCCTATGCTCTGTCTTTAGCTGATACTTTGCCTGACATGTGTATACCTTATTTTTTTCAGGGTAAGATACTTTTATTGAATCCAGACACAAAAAACTGTGCAGGGCCTCCTTTTCTTTATATTCTTTGTTTGCAACGTGCACTGCAGAAACTAGAGAAAATGGAGTAAACAATCTGGAAAACTCACATGAAACCTAATTTGTGGTATCACAGTTAAAAACTTCTCACGTAAGCATTTTGAAATGTTCTGGTCTTGTTTTTTGTCCCTAACTTTTCTTTAAAACCAGTGTTCACCATTTGTACACTTATTTTACCGGTATCGCAGTCAAGAGCTAGTTATGCTAAATGCATGTGGCCCAGTTTTAAAAGCTCGAGGGGCCTTCCTCATGGTCCAGTGGGTAAGGACACTGCCTTGCAGTGTAAGGGGGCACCGGTTTGATCCCTGGTCTGGGAAGAACCCACATGCCGCGGAGCAGCTGGACCGGTGTGTCCAACTACTGAGCAGGAGCTCTGGCCTGCATGCGCCCTGAGCCTGTGCTCTGCAACAAGCAAGGCCGCTGCGATGGAAGGCCCACGCAGGCCAGAGAACAAAGATGGACGGAAATAAATGAAAGACCAATAGAAGTGGCCAAAAAAATAAAAGCTTGAGAATTTGATGGACATAACCTTACCTGCGCTTTGAGTTCCTAGTCCTTACTGTCAAGAGGGGATATCTGTTTCAGTTTTAACACACTGATTTGTTCTCTAGCCAGTCCCTTTCTCAGGATTTACTGTCCTACCTAAACTGGTTATTCTGTTTTTAAAATACGCATCGTAAAATGCAGCGTTTTTGCTTCTACTTGCCTGTTTCTTACGCAAAAGACAGAGCGGGCAGAACTAGGCTATGCAGTTGCACTTCCTTCAGAAATGGTGAGTGGAGGTACTGTTTCAGTGCCTCTTCGGACAAGACAGGGTAAAACTGGTTTTCCTGACATTATCTCAAGCTTTCTTCACCCCGACCCTTCCCACCCCATTTCTGCGGGACCAGTCTTCGCGATGTGAGCGAGAGAAATCAAAGTTCCTTCCATTCTAAACGGGATCAATTCTCAACAGGTGCTCCTAGCTTCTCGGCCTCAGGCTTCTCGGTAAAGTCACAGAGGCAGCTTCACGGCCTGCGATGCTCACTCCCCTGCCGGGCCGCTGCGCTAGGGGCCTGGGGTCGCGGGTGGCGGGCCGCGAGCCCCGCGTTGCTGCACTCCCCGAGACAGCGTGCGGCCGGCCGACGCGCTCGCAAGCGGTGAAACCTAATTTGTGGTATCACAGTTAAAAACTTCTCACGTAAGCATTTTGAAATGTTCTGGTCTTGTTTTTTGTCCCTAACTTTTCTTTAAAACCAGTGTTCACCATTTGTACACTTATTTTACCGGTATCGCAGTCAAGAGCTAGTTATGCTAAATGCATGTGGCCCAGTTTTAAAAGCTCGAGGGGCCTTCCTCATGGTCCAGTGGGTAAGGACACTGCCTTGCAGTGTAAGGGGGCACCGGTTTGATCCCTGGTCTGGGAAGAACCCACATGCCGCGGAGCAGCTGGACCGGTGTGTCCAACTACTGAGCAGGAGCTCTGGCCTGCATGCGCCCTGAGCCTGTGCTCTGCAACAAGCAAGGCCGCTGCGATGGAAGGCCCACGCAGGCCAGAGAACAAAGATGGACGGAAATAAATGAAAGACCAATAGAAGTGGCCAAAAAAATAAAAGCTTGAGAATTTGATGGACATAACCTTACCTGCGCTTTGAGTTCCTAGTCCTTACTGTCAAGAGGGGATATCTGTTTCAGTTTTAACACACTGATTTGTTCTCTAGCCAGTCCCTTTCTCAGGATTTACTGTCCTACCTAAACTGGTTATTCTGTTTTTAAAATACGCATCGTAAAATGCAGCGTTTTTGCTTCTACTTGCCTATTTCTTACGCAAAAGACAGAGCGGGCAGAACTAGGCTATGCAGTTGCACTTCCTTCAGAAATGGTGAGTGGAGGTACTGTTTCAGTGCCTCTTCGGACAAGACAGGGTAAAACTGGTTTTCCTGACATTATCTCAAGCTTTCTTCACCCCGACCCTTCCCACCCCATTTCTGCGGGACCAGTCTTCGCGATGTGAGCGAGAGAAATCAAAGTTCCTTCCATTCTAAACGGGATCAATTCTCAACAGGTGCTCCTAGCTTCTCGGCCTCAGGCTTCTCGGTAAAGTCACAGAGGCAGCTTCACGGCCTGCGATGCTCACTCCCCTGCCGGGCCGCTGCGCTAGGGGCCTGGGGTCGCGGGTGGCGGGCCGCGAGCCCCGCGTTGCTGCACTCCCCGAGACAGCGTGCGGCCGGCCGACGCGCTCGCAAGCCGGGTCCCACCTGGCGTTTGGCCCGGAGGGCACCCACACCGATGCAGTCCTCTGTTCTGAAACCTCTTTAGCCAGGCTCTCGTCCCTAGGTCAAAGCAACCCTGGTCCGGGCCGGCGCTGGCCCCAGGCGCCGCCAATCTCCAGCGCCGCCGGGCCGGGAACGCGCGCCTCCCTGCTTTGCGGCCCGGGAGCGCGCGTTTGCGACAAGGCGACGTCACCGGGTTTTGGCGGGAAACGGCCGGCATTTGGATTTCTGCGGTGGCGGGTAAAGGACGGCCTGGTGAGGAAGGGCGGCCGGTAGAGCGGGAGCGGCGCCGCGAGCCGGAGTTCGGGGGCTGCGGGACCCCGGAGGGCGCGGCGAGAGGACGTGCTCAGCGCCGGGCCGCGAGAATCGGACAGACTCCCGCGGAGGGGCGGCGGCGGGGCCCCGCGGTTCCGGGGCCGGCGAGAAGGCTCGTCTGCCGGCGGGGCCCCAGGCTTGGCCCGGCCGGCCGCGGCCCCGGCCCTTCCCTCCGCGTCCCGGCGCAGCGCGGCCCCGCCCGGGCTCCTCGTGGCCCGGGCACGGGGTGGGGGTGCGCGGGTGGGGAGGAGTGGCCGCGCTGCCCGCGGCGCCCTCCTGTGAGCCGGGCGTTCCCGGCTGCCCCGCTCGGCCGCCCTCGCCGCCCGTCCCGCGGCGGCCCCCAGCTCCTCGCCGCCCGGAGAGCGGCTTCCAGCCTTGCGTTTGCGCGCGGCGGGGCTCTCGAGCTAGCAGCCGCGGGCCGACGGGCCGCAGCGCAGAGCGCCCGCCCCGGCTCCGGAAGGCTCGGCCGAAGCGGGGTGAGGCGGAGCGGGAGCTGTGGTTTTCCCTGAGTCGCGGCGAGCGGCGGCGCGCAGAGCGCTGGCGATGGCTGACGCTCATCCTCACCCCGCCTGTCTGGGTTCCTGCCGTTACAGCCGCGGGACTGGGAGGAGGCATGGCAGTGCCCTTTGTGGAAGACTGGGACTTGGTGCAAACCCTGGGAGAAGGTGCCTACGGAGAGTGAGTCAGAGTCCTTTTTACCATGCCTGTGCTGGCTCCTTTTGAGTACGAATGCATTGTTCGGGAATTGTTTATTCTAACACCGTGGCGCCTTAGAGAACAGATCTCTGCCTGGACAATCCAGAACGTTGGGGGGACTGAATCTACACAATCTTCTTTAAGGGTTAATTTTTTTCTTCCTTTTTTGAAAACAATAAAGAAAAACATTTTTTTCACTAAAAGCTAGAGCTTTCTGAAGTCGGTTTCTCCTCCCATATATTTCTTCCTGGGGGTTAAACATAGTGGTTAAGTGAGCAGAAGAACAAACTCTGGAGTCCCCTTAATGCATTATCGGCCATTGTTTTGTGAATCTTACAGCAGGCTTTCTTGGGGGGCATGCCGTGCTCCTTTCTGGCTGGCCCACCAGGCGTGGAACGTGCACTGCCAGCACTGGAAGCCTGGGGACCACCAGGGAAATCCCCGGGCGCTGCCTGGTGTCCTTGTGTGCATGTTTCTTCAGCGCTAAAATGGCAATAACAGTACATATTCTGTGGCTACTTAGAACAGCTACCATAAACACGTGTACTATCAGATTAATAAATGTTCGGTAATGTCATTAAAAGTAAATGAATAGAGCAAGAATGAAATCCTGCCATTTTGGACACCATGGACCTAGAGAGTATCATGCTAAGTCTAAAGTCATACAGAGAAAGACAAATGCTGTATGATTTCCCTTACTAGGTTGAATCTTAAAACAAATGAACAAACATAACCAAAGAGAAACAGAACAGATTGCTGCCAGAGCCAGGGTGGAGGAGGGAATACTTGTAACAAACTTCTAGTTGCAAAATAAATGAGTCTCCAGTATGAAATGTACAATGTGGAGGGTATAGTCAGCAACTATGTAATACCTTTGTATTACATACAAAGTAGCATGTCCAAACCAGACGTATAGTGATCATTTTGAAATGTATAGAAATATCAGATCACTGTTTCTAACAGGAATTAACATAGTGTTGTAAGTCAATTATACTTCAAAACTCATAGAAAAAGAGATCAGACTTGTGGTTATCAGAGCAGGGTGTGGGTGGAGGGGGAATTGAATGACGGTGGTTCAAAGTTATAAAGTTCTAGTTATAAAACAAATAAGTACTAGGAATGTAATATACAACATGATTAATGTCATTAACACTGCTACATGCTATATATGAAGTTTAAAATGGTGAATACTAGGAGTTTCCATCACAAGGGAACATATATTTTCTATTTTAAATTTTCTATCTGTATGAAATGATGGATGTTCACTAAATTTGTGATAATGATTTCAGTGCTTTATGTCAATTATATCTCAGTAAACTGGAAGAGAAATGAAATGAACAGGGCATGTGTATGTGTGATATGGCCTAGAATTGCTGTTATCCCATTTTAATTTATCGAGCTTTTATAAGTTACTTTTGGATGTACAGCATAATGACATCTTTCGCGCATTAGCTGTTATACTTCACATTTCAGAAAGGAGTGTTACTGTTGAGAACACGGCAGAAACCATTTCCATGGTTTCTTCCAGGTGGTAAAAGTAATAAAGGTAAAATCGTTTTGGATGAGTTATGTTTAATCTTGACATTTTAAAAGAAATATAATTCAGATGTCTGGAATGTTGTATCTCCTCCTTTTTCTTTTTAGAGTTCAGCTGGCTGTGAATAGAAGAACTGAAGAAGCAGTTGCAGTGAAGATTGTGGATATGAAACGTGCCATAGACTGTCCAGAAAATATTAAGAAAGAGATCTGTATCAATAAAATGTTGAATCATGAGAACGTAGTGAAATTTTATGGTCACAGGAGAGAACAAACATAACCAAAGAGAAACAGAACAGATTGCTGCCAGAGCCAGGGTGGAGGAGGGAATACTTGTAACAAACTTCTAGTTGCAAAATAAATGAGTCTCCAGTATGAAATGTACAATGTGGAGGGTATAGTCAGCAACTATGTAATACCTTTGTATTACATACAAAGTAGCATGTCCAAACCAGACGTATAGTGATCATTTTGAAATGTATAGAAATATCAGATCACTGTTTCTAACAGGAATTAACATAGTGTTGTAAGTCAATTATACTTCAAAACTCATAGAAAAAGAGATCAGACTTGTGGTTATCAGAGCAGGGTGTGGGTGGAGGGGGAATTGAATGACGGTGGTTCAAAGTTATAAAGTTCTAGTTATAAAACAAATAAGTACTAGGAATGTAATATACAACATGATTAATGTCATTAACACTGCTATATGCTATATATGAAGTTTAAAATGGTGAATACTAGGAGTTTCCATCACAAGGGAACATATATTTTCTATTTTAAATTTTCTATCTGTATGAAATGATGGATGTTCACTAAATTTGTGATAATGATTTCAGTGCTTTATGTCAATTATATCTCAGTAAACTGGAAGAGAAATGAAATGAACAGGGCATGTGTATGTGTGATATGGCCTAGAATTGCTGTTATCCCATTTTAATTTATCGAGCTTTTATAAGTTACTTTTGGATGTACAGCATAATGACATCTTTCGCGCATTAGCTGTTATACTTCACATTTCAGAAAGGAGTGTTACTGTTGAGAACACGGCAGAAACCATTTCCATGGTTTCTTCCAGGTGGTAAAAGTAATAAAGGTAAAATCGTTTTGGATGAGTTATGTTTAATCTTGACATTTTAAAAGAAATATAATTCAGATGTCTGGAATGTTGTATCTCCTCCTTTTTCTTTTTAGAGTTCAGCTGGCTGTGAATAGAAGAACTGAAGAAGCAGTTGCAGTGAAGATTGTGGATATGAAACGTGCCATAGACTGTCCAGAAAATATTAAGAAAGAGATCTGTATCAATAAAATGTTGAATCATGAGAACGTAGTGAAATTTTATGGTCACAGGAGAGAAGGCAATATCCAGTACCTATTTCTGGAGTACTGCAGTGGAGGAGAACTTTTTGATAGAATAGGTATGGAAAAGATTTAAAATATTTCTTCTGCTAAATAAGGTTTTAAATTTGTCTCTTAATCTTGGGACTGCTGTTTGTTCCTTGTCTGTTCAGAATTGGAGTAAATATTTTTCTCTTTGCAACTTATTTAAACACTGAGTGCGTATGTAGAGTCACCTGAGAAACTTGTCCCCGAGTTGTGTAAGTGATTTCGGTTGGGGTGTCTGTTCTGTAGGGTTTAAGACTGATGAACTGTGGTCTCGGGGTGGGGAAGTATCCTAAGTGCAGTGTATTGTGTGCCTGGGCAGCTTTCTGTGTGTGTGGACATTGCAGTCTCATGCAATCATTGCTTAACATTTATAGATCTGAGATCATAGCCAGTTGTATCAGTGAAGTAATTGAGAAATTTCTAGGATTATATGTGTATATAAAGTAAATTATGTTTTTGCTCCTGTATGTTTTGGGGTATAGTAAAGGCCTTGGTATTAAAGAACACGTAAGATGTACGTAAAATATATTCTGTGGATCTAAGTTTATGATTTTGAGCTATGGTCTTAAAAAGTGATTATTAGAATCTCCAGTATGTATCTTAGACAAGAGTTGAGTATAAAAGAAATCAAAAGTTAATGAGACAGATAAAGATATTAAAAGATAACTGACAATGGAACCTTTCTTAATAAAACTGTTTCCTGAAAGGACTTCACAGGCATCCATGGCTTTGTAGTGTGAGAAATTATATGAAGTTTAAATTTGTTGTTAAATATTTAGGAACTCAGCTTAGATTTGCCTAGGCTTCCACTCGGCAATTACATTTCAGGAGTGGAAAACATAGTAGCTTAGCATTTAGAAGAAATTAGGAGAGAATTGAAGGGTATCAAATAAATCATGAGAGGTATAAATAGGGGCTTTCTAAGTATATCTTGCATTCTTGATTTGGGTGATAGTTTATTCTCTATTTCTCCTGTGATGTTAATTTATTTTCGCCCTTTAACAGCTGGGGAAGTGTGACTCTCTTTGCAAAACTGCAGATACCGATGTTTAACTTTAGAATTAGAATACTATGTGATTGATGCCTGATTATCTTTACCTGGTAAATTAACTTTGACAATTCTTGTAGAGCCAGACATAGGCATGCCCGAACAAGATGCTCAGAGGTTCTTCCATCAGCTGATGGCAGGGGTGGTAGGTACAGTGACCTCTTTTCCTTTTATTTAAAGTTAGTCTTCGCGCAGTAAGTTACCCAAATCTGGTATGCTTCCCTCTGCTTGTCTTTTAGGTTTACCTGCATGGTATTGGAATAACTCACAGGGATATTAAGCCAGAAAATCTCCTGTTGGATGAAAGGGGTAAGTTCAGCATTTTGTCATTGCTACCTAAAGCATTTTAATACAGCCATACAAGGCAGGATCAAGGCTTCTGCATTACTAACATTTCAGGGCAACTTTTTAATTTGCCGCTCAATTATGGTAGATGGTAAGTACAGTTAAGGTGAAAGTTCTGTCTCCAGTCTGTGTGTACTGAAGATGGAAATCAGAGTGGAAATGGGATCTTCTCGTTGATTTTTTGTACCGAGTTCCTCCTTTTATAAACTTAGCCACCCTGATAAGAAGCTCTGGTGGTTTGTGGGTCTTTACTTTGCGTGTGTCTCTGTATGCTTTCTTCCAGCCAGCTGGGTTTGTCCACTGCTGAGAAAGTTGTGCCTCGTGTGTGAGTGGTGCCTCCTGCCTCGGCACAGCCCAGTGAGGGCGTGACTCTGCTCTCTGTTGTTTTTTTTTTTAATTCTTTATTTTAAAGGTTTTACAGTTTTGTTGTTCACAGACATGTATGTTCCCAGATCAGTCATATCTGCTCTCTGTTTAACTGCTCTTTTCTGAAAGGCACTTTGGGCTCCAGGATCTTTCTTTAACCTGGTCCATGCTGTTTGTGTATTGACAGTATTTGTCTTCACAGAAGCCATGAGGCCTTTTTCTAGTTTTAGTTATATGATGATGTCTTTTATTTCTTCTTTTTTTTTTTGCCATCCTTTTTGTTCACGTTAAGGTAGAGAAGTTCCACAAATCTAAAATAACACCAGCAGTTTTCCAATAAAACTTGACTCCTTTTAAGTATGTGTGTGTGTTTGTATGGGCTCAGTCGTTTACTGGTTTCTTATTCTTTGTGACCCCATGGAGTATAGCCTATCAGGCTCCTTTGCCCATGGGATTCTCAGGGTAGAATACTGGAGTAGGTTGCCATTTCCTTCTCCAGGGGATCTTCCTGGCCCAGGGATCAAACTTGTGTCTCCTGCGTTGGCAGGGGTTTCTTAATCACTTGGGAAACCCTGTATCTATTTACAAAACATTTTCAGCGTTTTTCCTTCATTTTAGATAACCTCAAAATCTCTGACTTTGGCTTGGCAACTGTGTTTCGGCATAATAATCGGGAGCGTTTATTGAACAAGATGTGTGGTACTTTACCATATGTTGCTCCAGAACTTCTAAAGAGAAAAGAATTTCATGCAGAACCCGTCGATGTTTGGTCCTGTGGAATAGTACTCACCGCCATGTTGGCTGGAGGTGAGAGCTGTTTGTTTGTTTGTTTTTAGGTTAGAAATGGATTTATTCAGATTCAGAGAAAACACACTCCACAGACAGAGTGTGGGCCATGGCAGAGCAAATCCAGTGGCCGAGAGCTGTTTAATCAGGATAAAATTCCTGTCCTTTGGAAAACCAGGTTTCCTGTACCCAAATAAACAGTTCGAGGATATACATATTTATGTGATCATATTTTAATAGTAACTGATATATAACCAAGTTGGAACTTTTAATCCCAAAGATTTTCAAAAATAATACATGTATGGCTGTTAAATGAAATATCACAGTAGTTCTCTCTTAAAATTCATGTGAATACTCTTGGAAATAGTAAGGCAGGAAGTGGATTATCTATCTTAAAAACGCATCTAAAATTTCGTCGAGTTGGCATTCTTAGTTTGGAAACCATGGTTAGTTAATTTGGAGGAAACTTTTAATGGATATGTGTCTTTGATTATTTTTCCTTAAAATCTTTACTGTAAGATGATCTGAACATTCAGAAAACTGAGTCTTGTTTCCTTTTTAGAATTGCCGTGGGACCAGCCTAGTGATAGCTGTCAGGAATATTGTGATTGGAAAGAAAAGAAAACATACCTCAACCCTTGGAAAAAAATTGATTCTGCTCCTCTAGGTAACTGGGTTGTCGATGTAAAGCACTGATTTCTTGGATAATTAAGCGTAGTGCTGTTTGAGGTTTCTTTTTTTTTTTTTTAACATGTTTTTCTTTTTAACTTTTAAATCATTATGTAAATAATATATGATCTTTGCAGATAAAGTAGAAAAATAATAAATAAAAAAATGTAAAAATCAATCCCTACAATCCTAGCACTCAAAATTAGCTTCTTGTAATATTTCATTATCTGCTTCTGTGTTTTACGGTAAAAAATATATATGTGTGTATATTTGTTACATACATATATTATTTATAAGTACATTTGTTTTCACCAAAAAAATGACATCACACTATACATGTTATTTTGTAACCTTTTTGTGTGTTTGTGTTTATGTTATATGAGCATTTTTCATGACCATAATTGTGGATCTGCATCACTGTTTTTAATGACTGATGGTATTCTGTTACATAGACAGGCCTTACTAATCCAGTTGACCTTTTTTAGAGATTCAGAATTTTTTCTAATTTGCACTGTTGTAAAAGAGATGTGATGATCCTCCATATACTTTAATCTTATATATATATACCTTTAATTTATTTCATTAAAGTGAAACCCCAGAAGTGGAATTGCAGGGTCAAAGATACATACAGTTTTTAATTATTATTGTTTACTTTGACAAATTGTTTTCCAGAAAATTTGTGCTATTTCGTCATGGCCTTAACTAGTTTACATTTAAACTTTTTTTTGGCCACACCGTGCGGCATGTAGGATCTTTGTTTCCCCACCAGCAATTGAACCCGTACCCCACCCCTGCACTGGACACAGGGAGTCTTAACCACTGGACCACCAGGGAGGCCCCTTAAACACTTTTTAGAACTAATCTAATAGGCCTACCTGTAAGAAATATATTCTGTATTTATTTTAAATTAAGTACCAATGAAGTTGTATATCCATTATATATTAGCTTCTCTATTTTTGTGGTCTTGTTTGCTTTGCTCGTTTTGGTAGCAAGTTTTCTTTTTACTTTATATGAAGTTTTTTAAGAAAAAATTGTAATTAGATCTTTGCGTTTGTCACAAATATTTTTGACTATTTGTCATGTATTTTTATTTTGATTATGCTATTTTGACATACAGAAGTTTTATATTTTTGTTTATTTAAATCTAGTATCTTGTCCTTTTTGGTTTCTGACTCTATTGTCATGTTTGAAAACATCTTTTCTGCCCTCATAATTAGAAAAAAATTACCTATTGTTTTCCTGTATGTTTTTATGGCTTTTTTTTTTTTAAGTCTTTGGTCCATTAGAAGATCCTTTCGGTGTTGAGAGACGTATAACTTCTTTACCAATATAATTAGTGTCTTGGGATGGTGATTGCTTTTATTACTGCGTCTTAAAAAGTTGTTGAAAAGTAAATTTTCCATATAAAATTGTGTGAATGAGAACTTAATGTGATGTATTGAAACAATGTATGTTTGGAATTGAAAATGGATAAGAGGGTTTTATATATATGTATATATATCTTTGTGTAAATAGTGTTTTTTATCTTTGTATTAGTATTATCAAGTGGAGAGAAACATTTCCACCTGGCTCTTGTTCTCTCTATTTGCAAACAACCGAGAGTCTGATCTGGGAAGAATATTCATAGATAGAGATAGTAGCAAGGAACATGAAATTCAAACAAAAATTTAGTAGCTTTATTCTTTCCCTTCCGCAGAAGTAATACTTGGACATAAGGAGAGCAATAGAGAATGTGTGTTCTACACCACAAGCTATACTGCAGTTGATTTTTCTAATCTGCACAACTCTTGTAAATGTTGTCTTACTGTTTTGTTTTCAGCTCTTCTGCAGAAAATCTTAGTTGAGAACCCTTCAGTAAGGATTACTATCCCAGACATCAAGAAAGATAGATGGTACAACAAACCACTCAAGAAAGGTAATATGCTCAAAATACAAGGATTTTTTTTTTTTTTTTTTTTTTTTTACTTTTACAGAGTTTTGCTGTTTACAGAAATGTATAATCCCAGATTAGGGGAGTGAAGGAGGGAGGGGGTCAGGGATATACATATACGAGGGTTTGTTTGTTTGTTTTTCTGTGAGATAAAAAGTACTTGTAAAGTCAATATAAGTTAGCAATACAAGATAGCTGTGGCTTCTGTTCTCAGGGGGATGATAATATGTGGTATAAGAAAACAGAAATATAAAAAATACTTTTTAGTTCATTAATAATTATAAAGTAGAAAATCAGGGTCCTATAGCTAAGAATTTGATCAGGTCTTTATTTTTTTTTTTTTAAACTTTGTATTTTATATCAGGGAATAGCCGGTTAACAACCTTGTGATAGTTTCAGGTAAACAGTGAAGAGATTTGGCCACACACATTCATGTGTCCCTTCTTCCCCAACTCCCCTCCCATCCACGTGACATGGCCACATAACACTGAGCAGAGTCCCGTGTGGTGCACAGTAGCTGACATTGTCATAAGTAAGAGCATTTATCTTGCTGAGGAAATCCCATTAAATCTAAAACTTGAGGGTTAAAGGGGAGCTAGCCAGAGGAGAAACAGCAAGATGAGTGGCAGATAATAAGTGTTCATGGAGTTACTAAGTGAATAGAGAAGGAGGGGAGGGAGAGAGATTTGAGATGAGGTGAGAGAAGTAGATAGCAACCATGCCATGGAGGACCTTGTCAGCCATGATAAAGACCTTGGGTTTGGCCATGGGAAAACCTTCTGAGAGATTTTAAGCAAGGAAACGACATGCTTATGTATTTGGTTTTAAAAGATCTATTTAGCTATGCGGCTTTTTTTGTTGTTTTTGATCCTAGATGTGAGAAGATGGTAGGTTGGACCAGTTTAGTGAACAATGGGATTGGAAAGAAGTAGATTCCAGAGAAATTTAAGAGCTAGAGTTGATAGTACTGGTGATTTTTGTGGATAGTGAAGGAGAACGAGGACTCAAGGGTGTCTCGTTTCTGGTTTGAACAGCCGTGCAAATGGTGAAACCATTTACTGGGATATAGCTCAAAAGGAAAAGCAGATTTGGAGGGAGATTTGATTTGATTTGAGAAGTTAAATAAAACTGTCCGATGGAAGAGGCCAGTTGGTGCAATTCTTTCTGTTTTTCTGGGCAGCAGAAGCAGTAACAGGGCAACTGCCACAAACTCCTGCCACCGTCTCCACCCACCAGTCTGACTGGCCCTGTGCATTGCACTCCGTTTTCTTCCTTGGGGCTCGGGGTAAAGGGCTGCAGGTAGAAGCCAGCCCTTTCTCTTGCATGTGAGACACAGTCCTCTTGTGCTTACTCTGGAAGGTTGTCAGGCATCTCTTCTCTCTCCTGCATCATTAATGTCTCCCTCTTTGCTGGCTCTTTCTCATCAGCATACCAACATACTGTTGCTCCCATCTCACTGCCTGATACATAGTGGTTCAGTCGCTCGGTCACGTCTGACTGTTGTGACCCCATGGACTGTAGCGCACCAGGGATAAAATTCCTCTGTCCATGGAATTTTCCAGGAAAAAATACTAGCGTGGGTTGCCATTTCCTACTGAAGGGGATATTCCTGACCCGGGGATCAAACTGTTGTCTCTTACATGGCGGGCTGATTCTTTACCACTGAGCCACCAGATCCTACTGGGAGGAAGAAGCTAGAAGTCTAAGAGGGAATAAAAGAGCGTCAAGGTCCCTGAGAAGAAAGGAGGGTATATGGGCTCAAGAACGAGCAGAGGACTGGACATTTCATGGGAGGATGGAAGGGCGGTGAGGATAGGTAGGAATGCGAGTAAGCTAGCAGATTTGGCAGTGGCAAGTTGAGGAAGCTTCTAGTGACTGAAATGGAAAATGGTGTCTATCAAATATAATGAGGAACTGGAGGGTGATCTTGGTGATTTGACAGTAGAAGTTTTGAAAGAATCATTGTGGAAAAAGGAAGAGGAAACTGATTAGAGAAACGTAGGACAGCCTGTCAGGGTTGAAGATCCAGCCAAGGGGAGTAGCTATGAATTTACAATGGCATTGTATTCTGTATAATGACTATTTTTGAAACTTTTCCAGAAGAACAAAAGTGGAGCAGGACTGGTCTCGTTTCTGGTTTGAAACCGTGCAAATGGTGAAACCATTTACTGGGATATAGCTCAAAAGGAAAAGCAGATTTGGAGGGAGATTTGATTTGATTTGAGAAGTTAAATAAAACTGTCCGATGGAAGAGGCCAGTTGGTGCAATTCTTTCTGTTTTTCTGGGCAGCAGAAGCAGTAACAGGGCAACTGCCACAAACTCCTGCCACCGTCTCCACCCACCAGTCTGACTGGCCCTGTGCATTGCACTCCGTTTTCTTCCTTGGGGCTCGGGGTAAAGGGCTGCAGGTAGAAGCCAGCCCTTTCTCTTGCATGTGAGACACAGTCCTCTTGTGCTTACTCTGGAAGGTTGTCAGGCATCTCTTCTCTCTCCTGCATCATTAATGTCTCCCTCTTTGCTGGCTCTTTCTCATCAGCATACCAACATACTGTTGCTCCCATCTCACTGCCTGATACATAGTGGTTCAGTCGCTCGGTCACGTCTGACTGTTGTGACCCCATGGACTGTAGCGCACCAGGGATAAAATTCCTCTGTCCATGGAATTTTCCAGGAAAAAATACTAGCGTGGGTTGCCATTTCCTACTGAAGGGGATATTCCTGACCCGGGGATCAAACTGTTGTCTCTTACATGGCGGGCTGATTCTTTACCACTGAGCCACCAGATCCTACTGGGAGGAAGAAGCTAGAAGTCTAAGAGGGAATAAAAGAGCGTCAAGGTCCCTGAGAAGAAAGGAGGGTATATGGGCTCAAGAACGAGCAGAGGACTGGACATTTCATGGGAGGATGGAAGGGCGGTGAGGATAGGTAGGAATGCGAGTAAGCTAGCAGATTTGGCAGTGGCAAGTTGAGGAAGCTTCTAGTGACTGAAATGGAAAATGGTGTCTATCAAATATAATGAGGAACTGGAGGGTGATCTTGGTGATTTGACAGTAGAAGTTTTGAAAGAATCATTGTGGAAAAAGGAAGAGGAAACTGATTAGAGAAACGTAGGACAGCCTGTCAGGGTTGAAGATCCAGCCAAGGGGAGTAGCTATGAATTTACAATGGCATTGTATTCTGTATAATGACTATTTTTGGTAAAGCTTTTCCAGAAGAACAAAGAAGGTTGAGTAGAGCAGATTCATCATGTTGATTGTCATTATCACAAATCACTTTTTATTAAAAAGTTTGATCCTTTTTCTGGGTCTCTCAGTCTTCATAGAACATTGTTCTGTTAGCAGAAATGGCACCATTAAAATTTCTGCCTTAACATGACACTCTGCACTTGGAACATGCTTACAGGTCAGGATTTATAAAATATGTAGTTTGTACAGTTTGACATTGTATAGTCCTAGGAAGTTCATAACTGTATTTCTCATAAAATCATGTAGGAGGAGCCATTATCCAGTGAATAAGTATTTTGTGTTAAATACATGAGGTTAGATATGTTTTTACTTCTTCAAGTTGCCAGCTGGGTTAATTTAAAAATATCTGCCTAGAAAACTTGAAAGCGTTTATATTTATGTTCTCTTTTTTAGGGGCAAAGAGGCCCCGAGCCACCTCAGGTGGTGTATCAGAGTCTCCTGGCGGATTCTCTAAGCATGTTCAATCCAACTTGGACTTCTCTCCAGTAAACAGTGTTTCTAGGTAAGATTTGTTAATAATTAATAAAAGATCAAACAGTTGTCGGATGTAATAGTCCCTATGAAAAATAGTTCATGTACATACTGTTTTCTTAAGATGAATATAATTTTTTTGTGTGAGAATGTTAATTCCATGTAAGAAAGGCCTGATGAATTTTATTGAAAGGTATATTTTTCTCCATATCTTAATGCCTCAGTGAAGAAAATGTGAAATATTCCAGTTCTCAGCCAGAACCACGGACAGGCCTTTCCTTATGGGACACCAGCCCTTCATACATTGACAAACTGGTACAAGGGATCAGCTTTTCCCAGCCCGCCTGTCCTGACCATATGCTTCTGAATAGTCAGTTGCTTGGCACCCCAGGATCCTCACAGGTAAGGGAATTTAGTTCTTCAAATAAATGATGGCAGCCCTTTATTTTTTATTGTCTTAAAGTCTTCTTTTTCTTTTTTTGTATTAATCTAAGAACCACAATATTAACACTTAATAAACTTTTTTTTTTTTTTTTTTTGGCATGGAGGAGAGAATTAGGAGAGATTTTTTCTTTTTTAAACATTTGTGTATCTGGCTGTACCAGGTCATAGTTGTGGCACACAGGAGCTTCAATCTTCATTGTAGGATGTGGGATCTATTTCCCTGACCAGAAAGTGAACCTGGGACCCCCGTATTGAGAGCACCAGATTCTTGGCCACTGGACCACTGAGAAAGTTGCGAGACTCGAGACTTCTTTTTTTTTTTTTTTTTTTAAATTTCTTTTAGCTGCATCATGGTATATGGAATCTTAGTTCCCTAACCAGAGATGGAACCCTGCCCCCAGCCCTGGAGCACGGAGTCCTAGCCACTGGGTTGCCAGGGAATTCCCTAGGGGAGACTCTTAGGTATAAGAACTAAAGTCAGAGAAAAAAAAATTTAGGCCAGATAGTTGTGGTATGATTGCTGTTGGCGATCAATCTGGTGATTTATTCAGCTTTCCTCTGTTTGACATGTAGAACCCCTGGCAGCGCTTGGTGAAAAGAATGACACGATTTTTTACCAAACTGGATGCCGACAAGTCTTACCAACGCCTGAAAGAGACTTGTGAGCAACTGGGCTATCAGTGGAAGAAGGGCTGTATGAATCAGGTATGTCTCATTGGTTTTTGTCAGATCTTTTTCTTTTCTTGAAGAACAATTTAAAATATTTGAGTAAAATAACACTATCATTATCTGTATGTTTTAAACATATAAAAAAAAGTTAGTTTAATTTGAAAAAGGAATCTTTGCAATTGAAGAAATTTAAGAGGTTCTTTACCTTAACAAGTAGTATTTCTTAAAAGAAGACCTCTCCCCAGGCCAGGGATCAGGGAAGCCCAGAAATCTTAATATCAGGAAAAACAAAGGGAATGGAGCATTTTGTATTAAAGGAGATTAAAGAGGACTTGCCTGGTGGTCCAGTAGGTAAGGACACCGCCTTGCAGTGCAAGGGGTGCCGGTTCGATCCCTGGCCTGGGAAGATCCCATGTGCCACGGAGCGGCTAGACGATGTGTCCAATCACCGAGCCAGAACTCTGGAGCGCATGCGCCCAGAGCCAGTGCTCTGCGACAACAGAGGCCACTGCGATGGGAGGCCCACACGGGCCAAAGAACAAAGATGGATGAAAATAGACAAATGAAAGACCAATAGAAGTGGCCTGCCCGCCCCGCTCCCTCCTCACCACCTCCCCCCAAAAAAGGAGACTAAAGATACCTGATAAATAGTGCAATGCATGATCTTTTCACTAGAGAAGGGAGGGAAAAAAGCTGTAAATGATGTTGTCAGAACAGTTGGGGAAATTTGAATGTGGTTTTATGTTAGATAATGTTTCTATATTGTTTCTATATTAGTGTCAGATATCTTTGGTAGGGTCATAATATTGTGGTTTGTAGGAGACCCATGATGAAGTGTGTGTGAGTCATAGCTTAGTTTAAAAACTAATAAAAAAAGACAGTCATGTAAAAAAGATAAGTGAACATGCTTATCCAGGTTCAGAAGGCCAATAAAGTGTTTGTGGTTATTTATTGTAGGATACTTCCAGTTTTTCTGTAGATCTGTAAGCTTCCAAAATTAAAAGTTAGGGTACATATTACGCAGAAATCTGAGGCCAGCCTGATGTTCCTCTCACTTATATAGATAACTTACTCTCTCTCTTTTCTTTAAGGTAGATTGAGATAAAACTCACATGATATAGAAATCATCACTTTAGCCATTTTAAAGTGTATCATTTAGTGGTTTTAATTATATTCACAAGATTGAGGAAGTATCACCATTTAAATCTAGAACCTTCCACTGCATCTCAAATAGTCTCTGTCCTAATTAGCAGTCATTCTTCATTTCTTCCTCCCTGGCAACCACTAATATGCTTACTGGGATTACCTGTTTTTGGACATTTCATCTAAATGGGTTCATATAGTGTGTGACCCTTTGTGTTTGTCTTCTCTTACTTAGCATAGTATTTTCAAGGTTAATTCATGTTGTAGCATTTATCAATACCATATTCCTTTTTTTTTTAAGCCCTCTTCTCAAGTTTCTGCAATAAACATCCCTTTTTTATTTTTTTAATTTATTTACTTTATTTGGTTGCTCCAGGTCTTAGTTGCAGCGTGTGGGATCTAGTTCCCTGGCCAGGGATCGAACCTGGGCCCCCTGCATTGGGAGCACAGGGTCTTAGCCACTGGACCACCATGGAAGTCCCCCCATATTCCTTTTAATAGGCAAATGATAGCCCATTTGTGTGGAGAGGCTGTTTTGTTTATCCATTTATCTATTGATGGACATTTGGGATGATGTATCTACTTTTTGGCTGTTATGAATAATGCTGCTATGAGCATTCAGGTTTCTGTGTGAACATAGGTATTTTATTTTGTTTTTTAATACATCTTTATTTGCTTTTTATTGATTTGGCTGCCTCGGGTCCTAGTTGCAGCATGTGGAATCGTCAGTGTCCTGTGGGGGCTTTTGTTGCTGGGCCCAGGTGTCCTGTTGGTGGTGGAGCCCGGCTCCAGCGTGCAGAGGCTCGGTGGCCAGCACTGGAGAGCTCAGTCGCTCCGTGCTGTGTGGGGATCCCAGTTCTCTGCCTGGGGATAGACCCAGGTCCCCTGCGTTGAAGTCAGATTCTCAGCTAGTGGACCACCAGGGAGTTCCCTATAGGTATTTTAGTTTGCAGGGGCTGTCGTAACAAAATACTACAGACGAGGCAGTATTTATTTATTGAGAGGAATTTATTTTCCCACAGTTCTAGACACTGAAGTCCAAGGCCAGGGTTCCAGCAGGGCTGGTTTCCTCTGACACCCTGAATTTTACGTGACCACCCTCTTGCCGTCTCTTCATACAGCTTGTCCTCTCTTTGCACACAGCCCTGGCATCTGTTACATTCTGTATCCTGATTTCTTTTTCTTATGAAGACACCAGTAAGGTTGGATTAGGGCCCTCTGAACAGTCTAATTTGAACTTCATCACCTCGTTAAAGGTCTCTCCACAACAGTCTCATTCTGAGGCCCTGGGGATTGGAATTGCAACATGAATTTTGAGGGGACACAGTTTCAGTCCAGAAGGAGATGTTTTCAGTTTCTTAGGTATATACCTACTATTCGAATTGCTGGGGCATATGGTAACTCTGTGTTTATCTTTTGAGGAGCTGCCAAATGATTTTTCAAAGCAGCTGCACCATTTTACATTCCTATTAGCCGTGTATGAGGGTTCCAGTTTCTCTACTTTCTTGTTAACACTTGTTACTGTCCTTTTTTTTTTTTTTTAAGTTAAATCCATCCTTGTACAAGGTGAGAATTATTAAAAAATGTTCTTGTAATTTAGGCTGAACTTAGCTTGACAAAATTGCTGCTCTTACTTGGGCTCAACTGTGGAGCTGACATTGATGGCTTTTCTGTGGCTGGTGGTCCAAGACATAGACTCATCCGCTTTTGGGGTCCTGGTGCTGGCTGTTGGCTAAGCCTTTCTTTCCGTGTCATTCTCCTCGCCTGGGCTTCAAAAAAAACACTGAGAATGAAAGTTGAAAGGCCTCTCAACACCTTTGCCATCTTCTGATTGCTCTTGTAGCTTTTACCCTCAAATCTGGTGTCTCTCTCTTTGTATGTTTTAATGATCTTGTTTTCCCTCTCATCCTGTTTTCAGGTGTCCTGTTGGTGGTGGAGCCCGGCTCCAGCGTGCAGAGGCTCGGTGGCCAGCACTGGAGCTCAGTCGCTCCGTGCTGTGTGGGGATCCCAGTTCTCTGCCTGGGGATAGACCCAGGTCCCCTGCGTTGAAGTCAGATTCTCAGCTAGTGGACCACCAGGGAGTTCCCTATAGGTATTTTAGTTTGCAGGGGCTGTCGTAACAAAATACTACAGACGAGGCAGTATTTATTTATTGAGAGGAATTTATTTTCCCACAGTTCTAGACACTGAAGTCCAAGGCCAGGGTTCCAGCAGGGCTGGTTTCCTCTGACACCCTGAATTTTACGTGACCACCCTCTTGCCGTCTCTTCATACAGCTTGTCCTCTCTTTGCACACAGCCCTGGCATCTGTTACATTCTGTATCCTGATTTCTTTTTCTTATGAAGACACCAGTAAGGTTGGATTAGGGCCCTCTGAACAGTCTAATTTGAACTTCATCACCTCGTTAAAGGTCTCTCCACAACAGTCTCATTCTGAGGCCCTGGGGATTGGAATTGCAACATGAATTTTGAGGGGACACAGTTTCAGTCCAGAAGGAGATGTTTTCAGTTTCTTAGGTATATACCTACTATTCGAATTGCTGGGGCATATGGTAACTCTGTGTTTATCTTTTGAGGAGCTGCCAAATGATTTTTCAAAGCAGCTGCACCATTTTACATTCCTATTAGCCGTGTATGAGGGTTCCAGTTTCTCTACTTTCTTGTTAACACTTGTTACTGTCCTTTTTTTTTTTTTTTAAGTTAAATCCATCCTTGTACAAGGTGAGAATTATTAAAAAATGTTCTTGTAATTTAGGCTGAACTTAGCTTGACAAAATTGCTGCTCTTACTTGGGCTCAACTGTGGAGCTGACATTGATGGCTTTTCTGTGGCTGGTGGTCCAAGACATAGACTCATCCGCTTTTGGGGTCCTGGTGCTGGCTGTTGGCTAAGCCTTTCTTTCCGTGTCATTCTCCTCGCCTGGGCTTCAAAAACACTGAGAATGAAAGTTGAAAGGCCTCTCAACACCTTTGCCATCTTCTGATTGCTCTTGTAGCTTTTTACCCTCAAATCTGGTGTCTCTCTCTTTTGTATGTTTTAATGATCTTGTTTTCCCTCTCATCCTGTTTTCATTCTCTTCACTTCTTTCAGTCGCATTTTGATAAAACCCTTAATTTCTTCTGTTGCTAAGAGTTCACATAGACTCCGTTCCCCGTGATGGAGCTGCATCCTGTTTACAGGCTGATCTGGGTGGGCGCACACGTACCCCTGGGAGAGGAAAGTCCATTTGTATCGCAGTAGTATTGCTGAACTGAGATTACAGTTTCTGTTTAGAGTATTTTCTACCACATACGGTTTACCCTTGTCTTCATTGTCCTTAGGTTACTGTCTCAACAACTGATAGAAGGAGCAATAAGCTGATTTTCAAAGTGAATCTGGTAGAAATGGATGAGAAGATCTTAGTTGACTTCCGACTTTCTAAGGTATGTAGATCAGCTCATTTTTTAAGAGAAAATACTCTATTTTGCTCTTTTTAAAGAAATATTACATGTTCATTTTAGAAATTTTAAAAACACAAAGGGAAAAGAAGAAAATAAGAATCAAGTTTCATTTTATCATCCATAGAGGACACAGGTTTATCTTTGACACTGTATTAGAGTAACCTTACTATGATTTATAATAATACTATATGGAAATACTCTCATGTAGGGATTTTTTAATGGCCTTATATCTTAAAGATATGTTAATTTGGTTTTTTATTTAATATTATGAACGTTCTTGTCTTTATCTGTTCTTCTGAAACAGCTTTTCAAATAACATTAAAAGTTTTTGTCTGCTTTATAATCTGTAAATAAATAACAAAAACAATAAAGTTAAATTATTTTTAATCTTTAAAATAATTACCCTTAGTATTTTGTAGTCAGTTTGTAATTTAGGCTGAACTTAGCTTGACAAAATTGCTGCTCTTACTTGGGCTCAACTGTGGAGCTGACATTGATGGCTTTTCTGTGGCTGGTGGTCCAAGACATAGACTCATCCGCTTTTGGGGTCCTGGTGCTGGCTGTTGGCTAAGCCTTTCTTTCCGTGTCATTCTCCTCGCCTGGGCTTCAAAAACACTGAGAATGAAAGTTGAAAGGCCTCTCAACACCTTTGCCATCTTCTGATTGCTCTTGTAGCTTTTTACCCTCAAATCTGGTGTCTCTCTCTTTTGTATGTTTTAATGATCTTGTTTTCCCTCTCATCCTGTTTTCATTCTCTTCACTTCTTTCAGTCGCATTTTGATAAAACCCTTAATTTCTTCTGTTGCTAAGAGTTCACATAGACTCCGTTCCCCGTGATGGAGCTGCATCCTGTTTACAGGCTGATCTGGGTGGGCGCACACGTACCCCTGGGAGAGGAAAGTCCATTTGTATCGCAGTAGTATTGCTGAACTGAGATTACAGTTTCTGTTTAGAGTATTTTCTACCACATACGGTTTACCCTTGTCTTCATTGTCCTTAGGTTACTGTCTCAACAACTGATAGAAGGAGCAATAAGCTGATTTTCAAAGTGAATCTGGTAGAAATGGATGAGAAGATCTTAGTTGACTTCCGACTTTCTAAGGTATGTAGATCAGCTCATTTTTTAAGAGAAAATACTCTATTTTGCTCTTTTTAAAGAAATATTACATGTTCATTTTAGAAATTTTAAAAACACAAAGGGAAAAGAAGAAAATAAGAATCAAGTTTCATTTTATCATCCATAGAGGACACAGGTTTATCTTTGACACTGTATTAGAGTAACCTTACTATGATTTATAATAATACTATATGGAAATACTCTCATGTAGGGATTTTTTAATGGCCTTATATCTTAAAGATATGTTAATTTGGTTTTTTATTTAATATTATGAACGTTCTTGTCTTTATCTGTTCTTCTGAAACAGCTTTTCAAATAACATTAAAAGTTTTTGTCTTCTTTATAATCTGTAAATAAATAACAAAAACAATAAAAAGTTTTAAATTATTTTTAATCTTTAAAATAATTACCCTTAGTATTTTGTAGTGTTCTAAGCTTTTCTCTTATTGAATTTATATGTAGTATTTTTCATAAAAATTATGATTTGTCAAAAAGTTTGCAGTTTATGATTAGTGAACCTTTATCTGTGACAAGCTACTTTATGATTCATACTCATATACAGTTATATTCACATTTCTGATTCTTTAGAAGTTAGTAGCTCTGAGGTTATAGTTTTAAAGCCCTTGGTACATAAGACCAAAATATCATTTTCTTTGTTTCCTGAAAGATTGTACATGACTCTAAATAAGGCTGGAGGAATGGGTCACATACTTTATACTGGCGATTTGCTGCACTCCTATTGTCCAGATGCTTGGTATGAAATTAAGATCCTAGAGTAGTGAAATCCCTCTCAAACCTGAATCACTGGCCTTGTTGCTGCAGTATTTTGGCAAAATTTAACTTCAGTTTTGTAGCTTATTTTTAGTGTATAAACTCCTAGTGCCTATGAAAAACAGTGACGTAATCCAGAGATATTGACGCTTGGAACAAACAATTGCAATTGTTTCTGCTCTCTGGACCCAGTGTGGTGGGAACAGTGATGGGCCCAGAGTTAAATCAGAATTAAGAAATGTAGCTGTTTCTTTTACCAAGGTATTTTATCTTTGTAAGAGGACCAAAGATGATGGTAGCTGGACATTCGTTTGGCTGTTTGTCTCTATGTACAACTAAAGGAAATTTGATTTTATGTCATAGTCATGTTATTTCTTTTTGACATGAGTTTTGGATATTATTCCTAATATAGGGTGATGGATTGGAATTCAAGAGACACTTCCTGAAGATCAAAGGAAAGCTGAGTGACGTTGTGAGCAGCCAGAAGGTTTGGCTTCCTGCCACATGATAGATCCACTGGCTTTGGGATTCCTGGGGAATATAGTGCTGCTATGTGGACATTATTCTTCCTAGAGAAGATTATCTATTCTGCAAACTGCAAACAGTAGTCCCTGAAGAGTTGTCTTCCCTCTAGCCCAACATTTTCCAATTCTTTTTGTATGTTCTTCATACAAATAATACCTATATCTTAACTGTAAGTGGAGCTTTGGGGCAGGGGTGGATAGAATTCATTAGATATTCCTTTATCTGCATTTAGTGTCTGAATTGAGACCCCCTTGGTGGGAACCATGATCTGGGGTTACATGAGTTGATCAGCTTTTATACCAACATAATGAAAAATGAATGATACTCTTGTCCCATTTTTACCAGAACGTTTGGTTCCATCCAAAAAGTACATATTTCCTCCATGTTGACTTAATCACATGGATAAGTTACAGCAGCCTTGTATCTTGTGGGACTAAATTTATCCGTCTGTGAAGTGAAGCCGCTTCAGAATGTATATCCCCAAGATTTGTACTTAAAAGGGCCTGACCAGGTCTATAAACCTGATTTTGAATGATAATTAAAATTGAAAGTAGGTATTTTTTTTTCTGGTGTAGTTAATAGTATGTATGATTGGTCTTTCAAGTGGAAGTTGAGCATAAACTAGTGCTTAACTACCTTTACTCGAAATTACTGTTGCACATTTTAAATATTTTTCTTTATTGTTTTCTACTTTCACAGCCATATTTTAATTCTTTATTACAGAAATAAATTCTATTTTGAAAATGAAAAGCTAACTCTGTGATCTTATTGGTGACTAAGCCTCTAGGTAGTGAAGGATGAAAGAGGGTGGAGATGTAAGGAAGTAATGGAAATTGATCTGATTCCTGGCTTTCTTCACCTGTTAGTTTTAGTCAGATCTTGTTCTTTCAGTGAAATTTATATTAACATGTGAATGTGTTAGATTGGGCCCCAGTATTCCCATTTCTTGGTAGTTTATAAAAATTAGTCAGTTATCTTAGTCCAAAGCTAAGAACATGAAACTTGATAGAGTTTATCATATTATCATATATCCTGATAAGTGGTATTACTACAGTATACCCGCAGGAGGAATACACACAAACATTTAGGCAGCTTCTAAGAATTCAGCTAGTATATTCTAAAATATGAAAGAAATTTTGTTCTTGAGAATTGTCAGCCAGGAAATTCCCTGGCAGTCCAGTGATTAAGTCTCCGAGTGTCCACTGCAGGGGGTGAGGGTTTGATCCCTGGTCGTGGAACTAAGATCCCACATGCTGCACAGCATGGCCGAAGGAATTTTTTTAAAAAGAGAATTGTCAACCAGCCATTAGTAACTCTCATAAACAGCGTTGTCCCTTGGCTTTGACCTCTCCCCTGACCTCCAGACTTTCACAGCCATGGTCTACCTGACATTTCCCCTTGACTAAGTCTTCTCTTGCTCAAAAACAATTTACTACTGTCCTTCCCAACCTATTCCTTCCTAGTTTCCCTCCACCTCAGTAAATGCTACATTCAGTCCCCCAGTTTCCTAAGCCAAAACTCTAGAAATCATCATTGACATGGTTTTCATACTCTGTATTTAGTTCAGCAGCTCCTATTTAATTCAGCTAATAGGTACCAAATATGGCCTCCCATGTGGCTCAGTGGTAAAGAATCCCCCTGCAGTGCAGGAGACCCAGGTTCAATCCCTCTGTCAGGAAGATCCCCTGGAGAGTGAAATGGCACCCCGCTCTAGTATTCTTGCCTGGAGAATTCCATGGACAGAGGAGCCTGGCAGGTCCCAGTCCTTGGGGTCACAAAGTCAGACACAACTGAGCAACTAGCACGTTCACTTTCAGGATACTAGTGCTGTGATGACTTTATCTGTTGCAATAAGTATTTAAAATCATATATTTCCCTCTGAGTATCACTTTACTTCATGCCACATATTTTCATGTGTTGTACTTTTGTTATCTGGCTCAAATTTTTGTTTAATTATTTTATGATTTATTTTGGGTTTCCAGGACTTTGGGGTAACATGTAAATTTTAGATTGGGCCCCAGTATTCCCATTTCTTGGTAGTTTATAAAAATTAGTCAGTTATCTTAGTCCAAAGCTAAGAACATGAAACTTGATAGAGTTTATCATATTATCATATATCCTGATAAGTGGTATTACTACAGTATACCCGCAGGAGGAATACACACAAACATTTAGGCAGCTTCTAAGAATTCAGCTAGTATATTCTAAAATATGAAAGAAATTTTGTTCTTGAGAATTGTCAGCCAGGAAATTCCCTGGCAGTCCAGTGGTTCAGACTCCGAGCTTCCACTGCAGGGAGCGAGGGTTTGATCCCTGGTTGGGGAACTAAGTTCCCACATGCTGCACAGCATGGCGAAGGAATTTTTTTAAAAAGAGAATTGTCAACCAGCCATTAGTAACTCTCATAAACAGCGTTGTCCCTTGGCTTTGACCTCTCCCCTGACCTCCAGACTTTCACAGCCATGGTCTACCTGACATTTCCCCTTGACTAAGTCTTCTCTTGCTCAAAAACAATTTACTACTGTCCTTCCCAACCTATTCCTTCCTAGTTTCCCTCCACCTCAGTAAATGCTACATTCAGTCCCCCAGTTTCCTAAGCCAAAACTCTAGAAATCATCATTGACATGGTTTTCATACTCTGTATTTAGTTCAGCAGCTCCTATTTAATTCAGCTAATAGGTACCAAATATGGCCTCCCATGTGGCTCAGTGGTAAAGAATCCCCCTGCAGTGCAGGAGACCCAGGTTCAATCCCTCTGTCAGGAAGATCCCCTGGAGAGTGAAATGGCACCCCGCTCTAGTATTCTTGCCTGGAGAATTCCATGGACAGAGGAGCCTGGCAGGTCCCAGTCCTTGGGGTCACAAAGTCAGACACAACTGAGCAACTAGCACGTTCACTTTCAGGATACTAGTGCTGTGATGACTTTATCTGTTGCAATAAGTATTTAAAATCATATATTTCCCTCTGAGTATCACTTTACTTCATGCCACATATTTTCATGTGTTGTACTTTTGTTATCTGGCTCAAATTTTTGTTTAATTATTTTATGATTTATTTTGGGTTTCCAGGACTTTGGGGCTCTGTTTATTCAGATGACTGCTTTCCTTTAGAATCTTTCCCTCATTTTAGTTAATTTTTAAATTTGGCATTCATTTATCTTTGTTTAAGTATAATTGAGTTTCTGTATTCTTTTAGTTTCAAGTGTGCAACAGTAATTTGATTTTTTTAGATTTTTTTTTTAATGTGGACCATTTTTAAAGTTTTTATTGAGTTAGTTACAATATTTCTTCTATGTTTATGTTCTGTTTTTTTGTCTATGAGGCATGTGGGATCTTAGCTCCCCGCTCAGAGATCAGACCTTTACTCTCAGCATTGGAAGCCTTAGTCTTTACCATTGGACTGCCAGGAAAGTCCCTGATGTTTTTAAACATTACAAAATGATCACAGCAATAAGTCTGGTTAACCTCTATCACCATACTAAGTTAACTGTGTTTCCTTTGCTATGCCTTACATCCCCCTGACTTCTTTTGTCCTGGAAGTTTGTACCTCTTACTTCTCTCCTTTAGGTTTTTGAACATGTTTCAAATAGTTGTTTGTTAGTTTTGTTCACTAATTTCAACGTTTGGTTCATCTTGGGGCCAGTATCTTTTTTTCTTTTTAATTTTCTTAGCTATGGGTTACGTTTTCCTGTTTTTTGGTTTCAGGTTTTTTTCTTTTCTAATCAGTTCAGTTGCTCAGTCATGTCCGACTCTTTGCGACTGCATGGACTGCAGCATTCCAGGCTTCCCTGTCCTTTCCCATCTCCTGGAGTTTGCTCAAATTCATGTCCATTGACTCAGTGATGCCATCCAGCCATCGAGTCCTCTGTTGTCCCCGTCTCCTGCTGCCTTCTATTTTGCCCCTCATCAGGGTCTTTTCCCATCAGTTGCCAATTATTTTTTCTAATAATTTGTATCATACAGTGGACATAGTGAAAGATGCATTGCAGACATTTTGGATTCTGGTCCTCTGAAGAGTATTGACATTTATTCTAGTAGGTAAGTAACTTGGGTTGACTTAACTCCAAACTTGGTCTCCTTTGAGGTGGACAACAGCTAGAATCTCTGCTCAGTTCTTTCGGCTTCCAGGTACTATTGTTGTTGAGCCTCCTGGAGTCAGTGTCAGCCAAGAGTTAGTCACAGTTTATGCTCAAGTTTTGGCTAGTCATCCCCTCTGTGATTCCCTTCTTTCCAGGATTTCCTCCTAATTTTACAGCTACTCTGCCGGCTCCAGCCCATGTTCTCTGAACCCTCAAGTCAGTAAACTGGATTTTTCCCACCCTCTGATACATAACTTGATAAGTACCCTCAGGCATAAAACTCAGAGGACCGTTTGTCTCACCCAAGGCTGTCCTAGTGCTTCACAGTTGACCTCTCTCCAGTTCCTTTCAAGGAATTTTTAAAGGGTTGTTTCTTATTTTTTGTTCTGATATTCTAATTGTTATCTGAAGGAAGGTTAATTCAACCAAACTGATCCATCATTATTGGAAGCCCGAACTCCCCTAGCCTTAAATTTTAATGGCATGTTTGAATTTATTTCCTCAAAATACATAGCTAGTAGATTTAGCTATATCTAATATATTTAGGTAATATTTATCCCCCTACATCGAAAAATAACATCAGGGCTCCCCTTGTGGCTCAGTGGATAAGAACCCGTCTGCCAATGCAGGAGACACAGGTTCTGATCCCTGATCCGGGAAGATCCCACATACCGCAGAGCAGCTAAACCCACACATCAACAAAGACCCAGCACAGCCAAAAATAAATAAATAAAAGTTTAAAAAAAAAAAAAGAAAAGAAAAATAACATCAATGTTAGTAGGGTTTTGTTTCTCTTCCTGTTTCTGGCACCAGGGGTCCCCCACAGGCACTGACATTGTTACATGTTTTTAACATGCCGATCTGTCAATTAAGATGTGTTGTGCATGGTATCTATGACCTTGACTGACATGAAGCTATTCTGTGAGGTTTGCTTATCAACTAATTTGACTCAGTGATTAAACCGTGTAGTACTTTGTCCATCCTGGGTTTTAAAAGGTTTTTTGGTTATGTATCATATGAAATTTACCACTGTCTAAGCAGAAATTAAGACCTAATGTAGTTTTTCTTCAAGTAAATATTTCTTCAAGTAAATCTCTCCTATAAACACACACAAAACCTTGACAAGAACCAGAACAAAAACACTGATGCACTGGATTTTATCAAAGTTAGAGGCCTTTGCTCTACAAATGGCATGATTCAGACCACCCGGTCGATCTCAGGGGCTTTCATCTGTTTATTTCAGGGGCTTTTCAACAGAGGTATGGGGAGCATCGACTGATAAGAAACGGGCTTGTGAGGGACAGAAATTTGATTTTGGTCTTGAAAGAACCGTTCTGGCTAGAATTCATAGTGTGGTGGCTCAGATTGAGATCATGCAGCTTTGGTTTTGAAATCTGACCCGGGCTCATTGCTGCTTTGTAGCCTTGACACATTTGGAACAACATGGAGTCGATATGTGAAACATTTCTCTGTCAGACTTCCCTGGGAACTCAGGATGGTGCTGTATTTCCTGACTGACTTTCTGGGTTCTTCTCAGTGGGTCAGCTGTGAAAGCATTTTGAAGAACATAGAACTAACACAAGGGGAAGGGGGTGTGTACAGTTTCCACCTGCCCCTCTACGCTGAGACGAACCAGTGACACTATGCGTGAGAAACACATTTAAGATAATTACGACCTGCTCTATTTATGTAGCACATAAATGGAAATAAACCATTGTTATAATTATGTTGAGAATAGTCTCCACTCAGATCTCTCAGGGGCCCAGGAGAAGGTCGATTTTGCATACTGTGATCAATAGAGAAGTGGGTGTGGTTTCTGTAGGGATGGAGAGACGAGTCCAAGAGAAGAATCTACAATGTTTTAAGCTCCTTAGGGGGCATGGGTTTGTTCCCTTCTGGAGAATCCCACATGCCTTGGGGCAACTAAACCCCAAGCACCATAAACACAGCCTGAGAACTTAGAGCCTGTACTCCACAACTACCACTAGAGCAGCAAAGACCTACCATAGCCAAACATAAATACATGAAATAACTCATTTATTGAAAGAGGAAGGGGTGCTGAGAGATGGGGTAGGTGATAGGACAGACGGAGGGGAGAAGAGGTTCTGGAACACATGGATAGGAGGAGAGACAGGATACAAGCGCTTCTGGTCTGATGGGCAGGGGAAGAGGGGATTCGTCGTTGCCTGGGCAAGACATAAAACAAACTGACTCCAGGAGGGTGGCAGAGGGGTTTTGCTGCCTGAGTCAGAGCAGGAAGCCATAGCCCAGGCTGTTAGACCTTGTTGCAGAAAGACTGATTCCGACAGCATATCATTTGCATCCTAGTTCCGTGGGAGAAGAGGTTCATGGATGGACACATGTTCTCACAGCCTTGAACCATGAATTGAAGTTTTCCACCTGAAAGAAGCAGAGACGGACTGTAACGAGCACAGAGCTTCCTCATCCAAACTTATCTTTCATCCGTGGTGCCCCGAGTCCCTGCGTAGGAACGACCAAGTCCTCCAACTTGCATATTCTTTCTCCCCCTCCTTCTACCAGCTTCTGGGCCCTTCCCAAATCAGTTGCCCACTCTGTAGTGAAGGACCAGACAAACCACACGGGAAGTCAGGCAGTGTTGTTCAATAGGATGAAATAACCAAGGTCCCTTCCTGATTTGAGGGATGAAGACTGAGTATGGACCTCCCAGGTGATGTAGCGGTAAACCCGCCTGCCGAGGCAGGAGACACAAGAGAGGCAGGTTTGTTCCCTGGGTTGGGAAGATCCCCTTGAGTAGGAAATGGCAAGCCACTCTGGTTATTCTGGGAAATCCCATGGACAGAGGAGCCTTAAGGTTACAGTCCATGGGGGTCACGAAAAATTGGATATGACTGAGCAACTGAGCACAAGCACTGCGTGTAAGGGTCGAGAGGTGTGGGAATACACTCAAGACAGGTGGCAACCTGTGAGCACAGACTGGGGGACAACTGCTGATTACTTCATTCATTTATTCAGTATTTTCTAACTGCCTACTATGGGTTGGGCATTGTGCTAAGTGCTAGGAATACATAACCAAGAATGAGACAGACACGCTCCTGAGTCAATATCCCAGAGGCTCAAAGGGCAGCTCACAGTAATAGGAAGAGGCAGTCTCCCTGTCTCCTTTTAAGACTCCAAAGGCCTGCTGGGAAGGGCCTCTCTCTCAATAGCTAGAATTCTATGCTAGATTCTTAAAAAGACAAGGTCCTTCTGGATCTCCAAGCTTCTAGAGAACCCCAGCTGAATTCCTCCTCTGCCTTCTGCCACGCTCACCACCCCCCTAGGTACTCAAGCTGAGTGAGGTGCTCTCTGGCAAAGATAAGCTCATGAAGTCCCTTCATACCTTCAAAGATCTTCTTTAACATGCACTGCTGGGACTTCTGAGTGGAGCAGACGCCCTCTCCACGAAGACATTTTCCTTCGTCGTTCATATATGAGCACACATGACAACTTATTGGACCTGAAAAAGTTAAGATCAGCCTGATGGAATAGCCTTATGATCCAGGTGTGTAGTCACACATGTAGGGAGGGAAAATGGAGAAGTAGAACCATTCCTTGGGTCTCGGAAAGCATTCCATACCAGAGGAAATGCCTTCATTCTTACTGCTTCATCTATGACGTTCATTGCTGATGAATCCCACATTTCTCCCTCTAGTACTAACTTCAGTTCGTACTCTGGTGGCTTCCTGGACTTTTATCATTAGAAGCCCTTCTGCCATGTCTAACTCAGTAGGAGCAACGGACGTGATGTTCAATGAACTTCTCACGTGACGTTTATACTCCCCATGATACTCTCACACAAGAGTATCAAGGCACAGACACTTGCAGTAAAATCTGCCTGATTAATAAGCTACCTGAGGGACTTTCCTGGTGGTCCAGTGGTTAAGACTCCTCCTTCCAATGCAGGGTGTTTGGGTTTAGTCTCTGGTTAGGGAGCTAAGAACCCACATGCTTTGCAGCCAAAAAAAAAAAAAATCAAAACATGAAACAGAAGCAAATTGTAACAAATAGAGACTTTTTAAAATGATTTGCATCAAAACTAAATGAATACCTAAGAAAGAAATTGCCTATTTAAAACAAGAAGGGCAGTTAGCCTAAAAGAAGTTATGTTAGAATGTTCTAATGTTACAAATTTGTAAAGGGTTTGTATCAATTCTTTATTCTCAAATTGACCTGTCAAGACTGTGTCACAAAGGGCAAAGCCTCTGTGAAACAATTCCATATTGCCTCTCTGTCTCCACTGCCAATTTCCTGGTTAAGGAAGCATAAAAGTGGAAAGAATATGGGCTTTGGAGTCAGACTTCAGTTTAAATGCAAGATCTGCTACTTTCTGGCTACATGAGCTAAGCCTCACTTCTCTCGTCTGAAAATGTGGGCTACTGCTACTTATGCAAATAGAGTGAAATATGAAGCATTTATGTCTGATAATAACGAGACAATAAAGCTTGAGTCTTGTTTTCCTTCCTTTCACAAACCCTTCTTAATAAAAAGCCAAAGAACTGCAGTTGTACCGAGAACTTATTTCTGGATCTTTCTTATGATAAAAGAAATGTTCACATATTGAGGTCTACAGAAGTCATTTTGACTTAATCCTGAGTTAACCTGAAGTTTTGGCCTCTTTGTGTTCTACGAAACATACACTGTACACCCCTCCTTTAATTATTAAAGAAAAGGTCACATTGACTGGAAGTAAAAAAAACGTCCATGTTAAACATAAAGATTAAATACCCCTCTTTCTGGGACACTGATTCCATTGATGATAAAACTCCCTTTCCAGGTGCAGAGGCCAAACTGTATGTGCTGTATGTGTACATCCTGGTCTGTTGTTTTTAAGTTGTGAAGAAATGTATCCCTGATTTGTTTAATGCACCTTGTTCAGACAAGATATAAAAGTGTGCTGACCGCGACCTCTCTGAGATCAATAGCTTTCTTCCCACCCCTTACCAGGAGTCTTTATTTTTTTTAGCTCCATGGGATATAAAGTTGGCCTCATGCATATTAGGGAATCCCTTAAAACTCAAGTCTAGAGTTATACACCATCAAGTACTTTTGCATTGAATGTTAACCAAAAAGAAAAAAACCAAAATTGGGCTCTTGCTTCTTTGGTTAACCTCTCCCGCCCTTTGGCTGATTTAATGTTCACAATTCTGTTTTGGGGTGTTTTTTTTGTTTTGTTTTTTTTAATTTTTAAGGATAATTAAAGTGTGCTGAAGATTCTGCTTCTCCAGGGCAGTTTCTCAGAGTAATCTGGGAAGCTGGCTATAGTCCTCAGTTTGGCTCAAATAAAGCTATTATTGTTATTATTATTTTGGCCACTTCTATTGGTCTTTCATTTATTTCCATATTTGTTCTTTGGCCCGTGTGGGCCTCCCATTGCAGTGGCCTCTCTCATTGCAGAGCACCGGCTCTGGGCGCATGCGCTCGAGAGCTCCGGCTCGGTAATTGGACACATCAGTCCAGCCACTCCACGGCACGTGGGATCTTCCCAGGCCAGGGATCGAACCGGCGCCCCTTGCACTGCAAGGCAGTGTCCTTACCCACTGGACCACCAGGGAAGCCCAAGCTCTTATTATTATTGATTGTTTACTATTTCCATTGACATCATGTTCAAATCAAAAAAAAAAAAAAAAGCCAAGAGCTACCAGTTTCGGTGTGAGACATCTCTTTGGACAGTTTCCTGAGCATTTTAACATAGTTTGTTAACAGGCAGATTTGGCCTGAAGTTCACCAAGGCGGTCTTCAGTGAGCGTCTTCTTCTATTGGAGCTGTGGGCATTTGTTTTCATAATTTTTTGCATAGAATGAAGTGGGAGGAACAGCTGATATTTTGTATTTGTTTTGTTTTTCCTAAAGAAGGTCCTCTGAACTCTTTAACCTTCAAAAACCCCACAAAACCTGGATCCTGCCTCTTGGGATTATTGTAAAGAAACAGATTCTTGAGAGACTTGTCTGTGACATGGTGGAATGATTCTTCAGAACCCCTTAAAACTGGCTTTCTTGATGTGTTACTTACGTCCCAGCTGAAGTCAAGGAAGGGCACCCATGCAAATATGACTCACCTGAGAATGTGCTTGTAGGCGTGAGGGCTGAAGCCTGTTCACTCGAGGTCTGCTGGGCCAGTTGTTTTTCACCTGAGATTTGTTCACCTGAAACTGCTTCACCTGCAAGCTGTTCACCTGGAGCCTTCTCAACTGCCGTCTGTTCATCTGTGGCCACTTCACCTGCAGGTTGTTCACTTACAGACTGTTCACCTGTAGGCTGCTCCAGAGAAGGCTGTTCACCAGGGCTGTGCTCACGCAGAATGTGTTCACCTACAGTGGGCTCCCCTGAGGCACGCTCAAGGGCTGTTTGCTCACCTGCAGCGTGCTCAGTGGCGGCAGGCTCACTTGAACTGTGCTCACTCAAAGGGTTGCCGCCTGAAGAAGTCTCGTACAAAGGCTCAGCATCTGAAGGGCTGGCGAGTGAATAGTAATCATCTAAGAATTGCTGAACTGATGCTTGATGATCCATAGAGCCAAGATGTTCGTCCGGCTGACCTGGTGTTCCTGGGAGAAGAGATGGGGAGGGTGAGAGATGTCCACATAGCAGAGTGCTTTCCTACAGAGCAAGACTAATGCTGTGGGAGCGCTAGGTTTCTGGGGGTCTGGGTCAAGCCCCTGAAGACCTTGTAGGTGTTGCAGGAAGTCAGCCAATGGCTTGAGGGGCCAAGGGTGTTAAAAACACAATGACCACCTAAGTGATAGAAGGAAAGCATCTTAAGATCCACAATATTTGTGTGTTCCCACACAAACACACAAATATTTGTGTGTGGGAACACACAAATATTGGGGCACAGGGGCACCCAAAGCACCTGTGCCTCCCTCAAAAAACCAGCATCATCTTTCACGTCATCAGAATTCCATCACTTGCCTCCCTCCGGCTCCCCTGTGGGTGAAAGGTCAGAATGGAGATACAGGAGCAAGAGAAAGCACGTTGTTTCAGTAGCTGAGTAATTCCAGCTGAAACGGAGGGTGGAAGATTTCAAACTCTGGACAAAATGAATTTTAAACTAGAGATGACATACCTAACGAACCCACAAAAATTACCAGAAGAGATTAAGACCTTTATCTGGCAAGTTCACGTTCTTTCCACACCCAATCCTCAGTCTACATGGGTTGGGGACTGAAAGCCAAGTTCCTATTCATTATTAAGGTAAAAACAGTATCTGCTTCTATACCTCTGCATTGATATTCCTTTTGCTGTGCCATTTGCACTTACTTCATGGAGCTGTCATGAGTCTTCAGTAAGATAAATTGTGACGTGCCTACTCCATTGCTCAAGTGCTCAAGTAACTTTAGTTTTCCCTTCTCCTGGTTTTACATTTGGAACTATAAAACTCTTAACTGGTCATTCTCTTCTGACCTGTCTCTTCTATGTTTAATCCAGTTTATAATTAGTTATCAGACAAATACTCCTTAAGTGCAACTTTGATTTTATTAAGTGTAGCATCAAGCAGACAATTTGATTATTACTCTCTCTTTTTGATTATTATTCTTTGAGTAGCTGATTTAGACTGAATAACCTAGAGGAGGGTGGGGAGTAGACCATAATGACTGAGTTATTAATCCTAGCCCAAAGCTGAGAGGAATATAATATAATCTGTATTATCCTGATTATATCCTGTAAGAGAGAGAGAGAGTGTGTGTGTGTGTGTGTGTTCTGAGCGCTTTGAAGTCCTTACAACCAACGATTTTCAAAAGACTAGCATTAGAATATTTTGATAAAGGAAAGATAGATTGACTAAGGCTCTTAGGAGTTTTTAATTTTAAAAAGTTGTTACAGAAATATCCACTTGTGAATGATTCTTAGAAAGTGAACGGAAGTTTTAATAAAGAGATTTCTGATACAAAAAAAGAGGCTTGATATAGCAGTGAAGCTTTTGTATACATATATATATAATATGTATAATATATATATAATATGTATAATACATACATTTTTAGAAAACCTGAACTTTTGCCTAGCTAAGAAACTTAAGACAATTTTGATTCCACTTGTTTGACTTAGTATGACCAGAATGCTGGATACTGAATTTAAAAAATAGATGGGGCTTCCCTGGTGGTCCAGTGGGTAAGGACACCGCCTTGCAGTGCAACGGGCGCCGGTTCGATCTCTGGCCTGGGAAGCTCCCACGTGCCACAGAGTGGCTGGACCGATGTGTCCAATTACCGAGCTGGAGCTCTGGGCGCATGCACCCAGAGCTGGTGCTCTGTGGCGACGTGGGGGCCAATACCGAGCCAAGTTCCTATTCATTATTAAGGTAAAAACAGTATCTGCTTCTATACCTCTGCATTGATATTCCTTTGTGTATTTGCACTTACTTCATGGAGCTGTCATGAGTCTTCAGTAAGATAAATTGTGACGTGCCTACTCCATTGCTCAAGTGCTCAAGTAACTTTAGTTTTCCCTTCTCCTGGTTTTACATTTGGAACTATAAAACTCTTAACTGGTCATTCTCTTCTGACCTGTCTCTTCTATGTTTAATCCAGTTTATAATTAGTTATCAGACAAATACTCCTTAAGTGCAACTTTGATTTTATTAAGTGTAGCATCAAGCAGACAATTTGATTATTACTCTCTCTTTTTGATTATTATTCTTTGAGTAGCTGATTTAGACTGAATAACCTAGAGGAGGGTGGGGAGTAGACCATAATGACTGAGTTATTAATCCTAGCCCAAAGCTGAGAGGAATATAATATAATCTGTATTATCCTGATTATATCCTGTAAGAGAGAGAGAGAGTGTGTGTGTGTGTGTGTGTGTGTTCTGAGCGCTTTGAAGTCCTTACAACCAACGATTTTCAAAAGACTAGCATTAGAATATTTTGATAAAGGAAAGATAGATTGACTAAGGCTCTTAGGAGTTTTTAATTTTAAAAAGTTGTTACAGAAATATCCACTTGTGAATGATTCTTAGAAAGTGAACGGAAGTTTTAATAAAGAGATTTCTGATACAAAAAAAGAGGCTTGATATAGCAGTGAAGCTTTTGTATACATATATATATAATATGTATAATATATATATAATATGTATAATACATACATTTTTAGAAAACCTGAACTTTTGCCTAGCTAAGAAACTTAAGACAATTTTGATTCCACTTGTTTGACTTAGTATGACCAGAATGCTGGATACTGAATTTAAAAAATAGATGGGGCTTCCCTGGTGGTCCAGTGGGTAAGGACACCGCCTTGCAGTGCAACGGGCGCCGGTTCGATCTCTGGCCTGGGAAGCTCCCACGTGCCACAGAGTGGCTGGACCGATGTGTCCAATTACCGAGCTGGAGCTCTGGAGCGCATGCACCCAGAGCTGGTGCTCTGTGGCGAAAGAGGCCACCGCAATGGGAGGCTCACAGGAGCCAGAGAACAAAGATGGATGAAAATAGATAAATGAAAGGCCAATAGAAGTGGCCCGCCTGCCCCCCTCCCTCCCTACGCCCCCCAAAAAAAACTTAAAAAAAAAAGATGCACAACAAGCAACAACAGTCGACTGCATAGCACAGTGAACTTTATCTCATAATGGAAAATAATCAGAAAAATAATATATGTGTATATGTCTAACTGTGTCACCTTGCTGTGCACCTGAAACATTGTAAATCAACCACACTTCAATAAAATATGTATATTAAAAAGTTTTTTAAAAAAGAGACTTGAAAAAGCACACTTTCTTAGTCATTCTGTCATTTATGGATCACTGCTTCACCAAGTGGCTGACATACACTACCATCTGGTAGCTATGTAGCTCTGTTTCTGAGTCAACTTTCGACAGCTGAAGGAAGCAAAACATAAAACCTTGGAGAACCAACATTACAGAAAGCACTCTGTCATTTAATGGAAAGCTCAGAGATCATGGTCTCTTGCAGGCAGAAGGCGGGAACGGAGCCCATCCTGAATAGGGTTCCAGAAAGAGGAAAAACGGATGACTGAACGGATAGGCCAGAGCCGGGGAGGGGAGGCGTCTAGGATCTCTGGCCCAGGGATGACTTTTCAGGCACACTGCACTCCCATAACTGCACAAGGAGGATCCCAGACACTCAGTTCACTGGGACAAAACCCTCACTGGACTTCTAGAACCCCTAGGTCTATCTTCTCATTTCACAGAACATCATATACCCGTATTGAGTGTCCAAAAGTGTTAGGAATGAGACCTGAACTTTTGCCTAGCTAAGAAACTTAAGACAATTTTGATTCCACTTGTTTGACTTAGTATGACCAGAATGCTGGATACTGAATTTAAAAAATAGATGGGGCTTCCCTGGTGGTCCAGTGGGTAAGGACACCGCCTTGCAGTGCAACGGGCGCCGGTTCGATCTCTGGCCTGGGAAGCTCCCACGTGCCACAGAGTGGCTGGACCGATGTGTCCAATTACCGAGCTGGAGCTCTGGAGCGCATGCACCCAGAGCTGGTGCTCTGTGGCGAAAGAGGCCACCGCAATGGGAGGCTCACAGGAGCCAGAGAACAAAGATGGATGAAAATAGATAAATGAAAGGCCAATAGAAGTGGCCCGCCTGCCCCCCTCCCTCCCTACGCCCCCCAAAAACTTAAAAAAAAAAGATGCACAACAAGCAACAACAGTCGACTGCATAGCACAGTGAACTTTATCTCATAATGGAAAATAATCAGAAAAATAATATATGTGTATATGTCTAACTGTGTCACCTTGCTGTGCACCTGAAACATTGTAAATCAACCACACTTCAATAAAATATGTATATTAAAAAGTTTTTTAAAAAAGAGACTTGAAAAAGCACACTTTCTTAGTCATTCTGTCATTTATGGATCACTGCTTCACCAAGTGGCTGACATACACTACCATCTGGTAGCTATGTAGCTCTGTTTCTGAGTCAACTTTCGACAGCTGAAGGAAGCAAAACATAAAACCTTGGAGAACCAACATTACAGAAAGCACTCTGTCATTTAATGGAAAGCTCAGAGATCATGGTCTCTTGCAGGCAGAAGGCGGGAACGGAGCCCATCCTGAATAGGGTTCCAGAAAGAGGAAAAACGGATGACTGAACGGATAGGCCAGAGCCGGGGAGGGGAGGCGTCTAGGATCTCTGGCCCAGGGATGACTTTTCAGGCACACTGCACTCCCATAACTGCACAAGGAGGATCCCAGACACTCAGTTCACTGGGACAAAACCCTCACTGGACTTCTAGAACCCCTAGGTCTATCTTCTCATTTCACAGAACATCATATACCCGTATTGAGTGTCCAAAAGTGTTAGGAATGAGACCGTGCCAAGCTAGGTTCTAACGGTGAAGCTGTAAGGAGGAGGAATCAACAATTCCTTGTTCAGAGTTGACTTGTTCAGTCAGCTACTCCTGATTTCATGTCAGATTGGTCTGTGTAACTAAGACACTCGCCTTCCTGCTTCAAAGGCCTTAAAAAGGCCTCTTACATGTCCAACCCGAGCCAAGACCAAGGACTCACCCCCGGCAGATTCAAGCAGGCACAGACTCACTAGAAGGAAAATCTTCATCTGGATTTTGGGAAAGAGGAGCCCCCGGGTGTGGGACACCCACGAGCTGTGAAGAAAATCTGTGAGCAGAAGCTCCCAGTGCCAAGCCACAGAGGCTGGGAACTCTAGAACCTCAGAAACAATCCATGATTCCTCACAATGGGTTGTAGTCTGAGGTTCTCAGGTGCCTGATCAGACAAGCTGGCCCAAGGCCGACTCTGCTGTGAGGGCCGATTTGCCATGTGTCTGACAATGCACTGGGCTCTCTGTCCAATTTTTAAAAGAAATTTGAAGTATTGAGATGTGAGGTGTGATTAGCAGGTTAATTTCTTTTTTAATTTGGTTCTCTAAATCAGCCTTTTTTTTTTTTTTGGTACTGCCCCTAGAAGGCTGATCTCTATTGAATTGATCACTGGAGTACTGGTTGGGTTTGGCTTCAGATTGTGTGTAGTCAGTGGAAGACTGGAGAAGGGAACACACACACACACACACACACACACACACACACAGAGTTTGAAGTATTTATTCCTCCTGTTACCTTCGTACCACAGTTCTGACACGGGCTGGGTCTTTAAAGGACAGTTTCTGTCTAGTGTCCTCTCCTTCATGGCTCCAGCTCTCCGTAGGCTGTGGTAGCACGTTTTCCTTCCCCTTCCCTCTCAGACCAAGAAGGATGATGATTTCTTGCTGTTGCTAAACCTGGATGCCCCAAGTTTATTTTTTGTTTCCTTAACCCTGCCCACATCTGTTAATAGTCTTTTCGCGAAGATCTATATCAATCATGGTTTGGGCAGGAAACAGATGACAAACTCAAATGGGTATCAGGAGAACGTACAAGATATGGGCATTGAAAA
This sequence comes from Tragulus kanchil, assembly GCA_022376925.1. NCBI lineage: Eukaryota > Metazoa > Chordata > Mammalia > Artiodactyla > Tragulidae > Tragulus > Tragulus kanchil. The sequence continues at coordinate 154,995,473 of JAIOJX010000006.1, forward strand.
GGGATCGACAAGGGACATTTGAAAGCTGTGCCTTGAGTGGCAACTGCTGAGAAGATGGATGCAGTGAAGCATTTACCTGGTATTAAGCTAGAACTTTTGGGAGCCTGGGCTTCCCAAGTGGTGCTTAAGAACCCGCCTGTCACAGCAGGAGTCATAGGATACATGGGTTCAATCTCTGGGTTGGGAAGATCCCCTGGAGGAGGGCATGGCAACCCACTCCAGTATTCTTGCCCGGAGAATCCCATGGACAGAGGAGCCTGGTGGACTACAGTTCACAGGGTTGCAATGAGTCAGACATGACTGGCAGCAGAATTCCCCGAGTCCCCATCTCTTTCACTGTTCACCTGTCTCAAACCCTTTGTTATGTATGTCACTGAATGATGGATCGGAAACAGTTGTATTTGTCACTCTTATAATTATTGCATGCACATCTTCCTCATCAGACTTAAAGCTCTGTGAAAGTGGTGTTTTAGTCTGTCTTGGTCACTGTTGTGTCCTCACTAGCAACATACTGGACACCCAACAGGTGGTTAGTACTGGGTTGCCCAACAAGTTCACTTGCCTTTCTCAAAGCTGGTACGGAAAAGCTGAAACGAACTTTTTGACCACGTCAATACATCTTTTTCCTACATGAAGGAATGAATGAGCTGTTTTACTTGACCTCTCTCTTTGTCATGGAGGAAGATGTATATGCCTATACGTATACGTCCCCGGGAGTGGGAAGCCCTCATGGCTCAGTCAGTAAAAACCCACCTTCAGTGCAGGAGACATAAGAGACAAGGGTGTGATCCCTGGGTCAGGAAGATCCCCTGGAGAAGGAAGTGGCAACCCACTCCAGTGTTCTTGCCTGGAAAATTCAATGGACAGAGGAGCCTGGCAGGCAGCAGTTCATGGTGCTGCAAGAGTCGGACATGACTGAGTGACTGAACCAAGGAGGGAGAGTGAGTCAGCTGAAGATTCTGGGTCAGTTGGAGAAAGCAGGTTCTCAGGAGTCAGAAGTTACAGTGGCCTACTCTACTTGGCTTGAGTTGGAGGATAAAACTAGAATTCCCAGGTCTGTTGCTTTGTATGAGCAGGGCTACTGCCAGGGGAAGGCACTGAGACCTTGAATGATCTGTCCCCACATTTCCTTCCTCTGCCTTGCCTTTATGCTCCTCCGTCTCCCTCCTCCACCTTCATCCCAAGCTCCATCCTAGGCCACATCCATTGCTGCTGTTCAGTCACAAAGTCGTGTCTGACTCTGCAACCCCATGGACAGCAGCCCTCCAGGTTTCCCTGTCCTTTACCATCTCTGAGCTTGCTTAAATTCATGTCCACAGAGTCAGTGGTGCCATCTAACCATCTCATCCCCTTTTATCCCCTTCTTCTGCCCTCAGTCTTTCCCAGTATCAGGGTATTTTTCAATGTGCGGAATCTTCGCCTCAGGTGGCCAAAGTATTGGAGCTTCAGTATCAGACCTTCCAATGACTATTCAGAGTTGATTTCCTTTAGGGACTGACTGGTTTGATCTCCTTGCTCTCCAAGGGCCTCTCAAAAGTCTTGGCTACATCCATACTTGACTTCTAATTATTCTCTAAATATGCAACACCCTCTGCATTTTCATGTTTCCTTTTCCCCCTTTCCTGACATTGTATTTCTCCATCTCCTTTTCCTGATAAGAATTTACTCTTAACTCTTTACACACTTTCTGAGAAGTCCCAGATCCATCAGTCTGGCCCACAGACTCCTCTCTTTTCAGTTCAGACCCATATATCTGAGTCTCATTCAGAACACTTGAAACGTGAAGAATGTAGCTGTTTTACTTGACCTCTCTCTTGTCATGGAGGAAGATGTATATGCCTATACGTATCGTCCCGGGAGTGGGAAGCCCTCATGGCTCAGTCAGTAAAAACCCACCTTCAGTGCAGGAGACATAAGAGACAAGGGTGTGATCCCTGGGTCAGGAAGATCCCCTGGAGAAGGAAGTGGCAACCCACTCCAGTGTTCTTGCCTGGAAAATTCAATGGACAGAGGAGCCTGGCAGGCAGCAGTTCATGGTGCTGCAAGAGTCGGACATGACTGAGTGACTGAACCAAGGAGGGAGAGTGAGTCAGCTGAAGATTCTGGGTCAGTTGGAGAAAGCAGGTTCTCAGGAGTCAGAAGTTACAGTGGCCTACTCTACTTGGCTTGAGTTGGAGGATAAAACTAGAATTCCCAGGTCTGTTGCTTTGTATGAGCAGGGCTACTGCCAGGGGAAGGCACTGAGACCTTGAATGATCTGTCCCCACATTTCCTTCCTCTGCCTTGCCTTTATGCTCCTCCGTCTCCCTCCTCCACCTTCATCCCAAGCTCCATCCTAGGCCACATCCATTGCTGCTGTTCAGTCACAAAGTCGTGTCTGACTCTGCAACCCCATGGACAGCAGCCCTCCAGGTTTCCCTGTCCTTTACCATCTCTGAGCTTGCTTAAATTCATGTCCACAGAGTCAGTGGTGCCATCTAACCATCTCATCCCCTTTTATCCCCTTCTTCTGCCCTCAGTCTTTCCCAGTATCAGGGTATTTTTCAATGTGCGGAATCTTCGCCTCAGGTGGCCAAAGTATTGGAGCTTCAGTATCAGACCTTCCAATGACTATTCAGAGTTGATTTCCTTTAGGGACTGACTGGTTTGATCTCCTTGCTCTCCAAGGGACTCTCAAAAGTCTTGGCTACATCCATACTTGACTTCTAATTATTCTCTAAATATGCAACACCCTCTGCATTTTCATGTTTCCTTTTCCCCCTTTCCTGACATTGTATTTCTCCATCTCCTTTTCCTGATAAGAATTTACTCTTAACTCTTTACACACTTTCTGAGAAGTCCCAGATCCATCAGTCTGGCCCACAGACTCCTCTCTTTTCAGTTCAGACCCATATATCTGAGTACCAACTGGACACTTCGACCTCCATATCGCAGAACACTTGAAACTCAACATTTGTGATGCTGAATTTGTCATGTGCACCACAACTATTGAGCTGGTACTCTAGAGTTGAGTAACTGTAGTTACTGAGCCCACCATAGCTCCTGAAACCTGCCCATCCAGAGCTGGTGCTCTGCAACAAGAGAAGCCACCACCATGAGAAGCCCACGCGCGCCAAGAAGAATAATACCTACTGGCCATAACTAAAGGAAAGCCTGCGCACGGCAACAAAGATCCAGCACAGACAAAAATAAATAAGTAATTTTTAAAAAGCTAGTTAAAATGAGAGCAAAAGATACCAGGAAAGAACGTGGCTCTCTCAGTAGGGCAGGTGGAGGTGAGCAGAGCCTTTGTGCAAGACCGCAGCGCTCCCATCAGGCACTTGGTTCACTCCATCCTGAGGAAGCCCAGCGCTTCACCTGGTTCACATGGGCTGCCTGCCCCCATCAGGGTTATAAAGCCAATGAGGGGGCCTGGGGGGCACCCCCTGTGGGGGAGACAAGAAGTCCCTTTGCCTGTGCAAAAATCCACTGAGACAGACAGAAGAGCCTAGACTGTACTTGAGAGGAATGTACACCTACTGGCTTGCTGCACTGCCCAGTCTGAAGAGGCGAACACCCTGGCCCACTCACTGCACACCAAAGCCTGACACGGGATCTGGCAAAGATTTGCTCCAGCTCTGCAAAAGCAGACCAGGGCACCCGGGGTGCGTCCGGACAGGAGACAGAGCCCGCTGTCAGCACACTCAGAGGGCGGCCCACGGAGCCACAGCAGGTGTCTGAGTAAGTACTGGGAGACGCCACAAGAGGGTGCAGCAGCTAAGCACTGAGTCTCAGGTGCGGGGAGAGGACTTGGCCTAGCTGTGCACAGCCAGACAAGGAAGGCTGCGGCGTGCCCCAGGTGGGTGGTGGTAGCCACAGTCTCCACACTGGGGCTTGCCACGAGAAGGGACAGCGGTCAAGTACCGAGCATCAGACAGGCCCTGGAAGAGGACTTGGCCGAGCTGTAGCACAGGGGCTCTAGACAGGTCCTGGCAAGTGCCCACCACAGAGGCAGTGGTGCAGCCCCTCAGTTCCTACAGCCACCGCACCCCAACCTCCACACCCAGACCACTCCACACCGCACCCTAGAGCTGAGACCAGCACAACAGACAAGGCCGTGAACGTGGGCTGGGTTGAGCGGAACCACGGGTGCCCACGCAGGCAGCGTACGGGCCTCTGTGACTGCACAAGCCTCACGTGCTTCAGCAGTCGTCTCCTTTGGGGCAGGCGTGTCCTCAAGGGCAGTGGAGCCTAATCACACCAGACCCTCAGGGCCTCCCCTCCAGCAACGGGGGAGCAGACCCCACCCTCGACAAAGCAGTGGAAGGAAGCCTGGCCTCATATCCTATACAGGTGTTAAAACCCCAGCCCAATACACACAGCCTACCAAGGGCATAACAAGGGCCAGGACACTTGGAGGAAAGACATTCCTGGCATCCACACCAAAACCACCCCTTGTACCAAAAATACTGGATACAGGCCACACGGGGGTGCTACCACATAAAAACACTCCTTAAAAACCACAGCAGATGTTTCTCCTAAATTCATAGAGGTAGGTGTTTAGCAAAATGAAAAAGCAGAAGAATGACTCTCAATTAAGAGACAAGAAAAATCCCCTAAAAGAAAGATTAATGAAACTTTACCTCAGCAGTCTGCAAGATCTCAAGCTCAAAAGTACTTGCTCAGGGCTTCCCTGGTGGTCCAGTGGGTAGGGACACCGCCTTGCAGTGCAGGGGTGCCGGTTCGATCCCTGGCCTGGGAAGATCCCACGTGCCGCGGAGCGGCTGGACTGATGTGTCCAATTGCCAAGCCGGAGCTCTGGAGCGCATGCGCCCAGAGCCGGTGCTCTGCGACAACAGAGGCCACCACGATGGGAGGCCCACACTAAAAACGATGTGTCCAAATCCGCCTCAGGTGGGTGGTGGTAGCCACAGGAAGGCTGCGGCGTGCCCCAGGTGGGTGGTGGTAGCCACAGTCTCCACACTGGGGCTTGCCACGAGAAGGGACAGCGGTCAAGTACCGAGCATCAGACAGGCCCTGGAAGAGGACTTGGCCGAGCTGTAGCACAGGGGCTCTAGACAGGTCCTGGCAAGTGCCCACCACAGAGGCAGTGGTGCAGCCCCTCAGTTCCTACAGCCACCGCACCCCAACCTCCACACCCAGACCACTCCACACCGCACCCTAGAGCTGAGACCAGCACAACAGACAAGGCCGTGAACGTGGGCTGGGTTGAGCGGAACCACGGGTGCCCACGCAGGCAGCGTACGGGCCTCTGTGACTGCACAAGCCTCACGTGCTTCAGCAGTCGTCTCCTTTGGGGCAGGCGTGTCCTCAAGGGCAGTGGAGCCTAATCACACCAGACCCTCAGGGCCTCCCCTCCAGCAACGGGGGAGCAGACCCCACCCTCGACAAAGCAGTGGAAGGAAGCCTGGCCTCATATCCTATACAGGTGTTAAAACCCCAGCCCAATACACACAGCCTACCAAGGGCATAACAAGGGCCAGGACACTTGGAGGAAAGACATTCCTGGCATCCACACCAAAACCACCCCTTGTACCAAAAATACTGGATACAGGCCACACGGGGGTGCTACCACATAAAAACACTCCTTAAAAACCACAGCAGATGTTTCTCCTAAATTCATAGAGGTAGGTGTTTAGCAAAATGAAAAAGCAGAAGAATGACTCTCAATTAAGAGACAAGAAAAATCCCCTAAAAGAAAGATTAATGAAACTTTACCTCAGCAGTCTGCAAGATCTCAAGCTCAAAAGTACTTGCTCAGGGCTTCCCTGGTGGTCCAGTGGGTAGGGACACCGCCTTGCAGTGCAGGGGTGCCGGTTCGATCCCTGGCCTGGGAAGATCCCACGTGCCGCGGAGCGGCTGGACTGATGTGTCCAATTGCCAAGCCGGAGCTCTGGAGCGCATGCGCCCAGAGCCGGTGCTCTGCGACAACAGAGGCCACCACGATGGGAGGCCCACACGGGCTAAAGAACAAAGACGGATGAAAATAGAGGAATGAAAGACCAATAGAAGTGGCCGCCTGCCCCCTCCCTCCCCACCCTACCCCTGCCTCACCCCACCCCCCGCCAAAAATAAAGCATTAAAAAAAAAAAAAGTACTTAGTCAGGTCCAACTCTTTGGACCCCATGGACTGTAGCTTCCTAGGCGCCCCTGTCCATGAAATTCCCCAGGCAAGCACACAGGAGTGGGTAGCCATTACCGTCTCCAGGAGATCCGTTTGACCCCAGAGGCTGAACCTGAGTCTCCTGCACTGCAGGCAGACTCTCCCCTCTGACTCACCAGGGAAGCCCTCAAGCTCAAAGCAGATGTCACAAAAATGCTGAAGGAAACAAGGAAGAGTATCAGTGAAATGTAGACCACCGTAACAAGGAACTAGAAACTAAGAAGATGAAACAATCAAAAATAGACAATTCAATTTCTGAGGTAAAAACCTATCTAGAAGCAATGAATAGCAGACTGAATGAGACAAAAGAATGAATAAGTGATCTGGAGGACAGAATAATGGAATCCCTTACAACAGCAGAAGAAAAGATAAATGAAGAAAAAGCTATGGGATAATAATATAAAGTGTGCTTACCACCACATGCAGGGGTTTCTGAGAAGAGGGAGGTAAGGGGTTGAAAATGTGTTTGAAGAAATGATGACTGAAAACTTTCCAAACCTAAAGAAGGAAACAATTCTGAAAGGATTCTTTCGTGACAAAGAAAGAACCTTAAATTTACGGGGAACACTTTCACTTACCTCTCTGAGGAGAGAGTAAATATGGTCCTAGATTCACCCATAGCTAAAAAGCTCTGTGTTTTGGCTTCCCTGGTGGTCCAGTGGGTAAGGACACCGCCTTGCAGCGCAGGGAGCGCCGGTTCGATCCCTGGCCTGGGAGGATCCCACGTGCCGCTGAGCAGCTGGACCGATAATGTCCAACTACGGGAGCCAGAGCTCTGGGGCGCATGCACTCAAAGCCAGTGCTCTGCAACAACAGAGGCCACTGCGATGGGAGGCCCGCACAGGCCAAAGAACAAAGATAAATGAATGAAAGATCAATAGAAGTGGACAAAAAAAAAAAAAGTTCTGTGTTACTCTCCTGTTACTGCAACAACAACAACAAAAATTCCCCACAAACTTAATGATTTAAACAATAGAGATTTCTTCCCTTACCATTCTGACGTTCAGAAGTCTGAAGTGAATCTTACATAGCAGGATCTTTCTGGAGGTTCCAAAGGGAGGGACTGTGGCTTTCCTTGTCTTGTGGTCAGAAGTGCTGCTGTACCCTCCGCTTGCCTCCATCCTGTGGTCTTTTCAAGGCACCTAGTGATGGGACTTGTTTGACCCCTATTTTCCAGCCTTGGAGGAGAAATTTTAATTTTTTTTTTAAGATTTATTTATTTTATTTATGGGGGGCGATGGGGAGGGAAGGGAGCGGGCGGGCCACTTCTATTGGTATTTTGTTTATCTATTTTCATCCGTCTTTGTTCTTCGGCCCGTGTGGGCCTCCCATCGCGGTGGCCTCTGTTGACGCAGAGCACTGGCTCTGGGCACACGCGCCCTAGAGCTCCGGCTCGGTCATTGGACACATCAGTCCAGCCGCTCCGCGGCACGTGGGATCTTCCCAGGCCAGGGATCGAACCGGAAACCCCTGCACTGCAAGGCGGTGTCCCTACTCACTGAACCACCAGGGAAGCCCGAGAAATTTTAATCTGATGCAAACTTTCATTCTAGGACACACAGAAGCAAATGGAGTAGGTACTGTTAAAGCATCACTGCTTGATGATTTTCATGGCCCCTAGAGGACTTTTAAGGAGGGCCTTTTCCTCCATAAGAGTTATTGAAGTCATATTTTATGACTACACTGGTATAAAGATGAATCTATGAATGTTATATGTTAAAATATTTTCTTTGATTTAAAATTTCATTTATTTTCTTCTGATTTTAAAAGAACTTAAAACACTTCTGTGGGCCTCTAACAGTAGTACTATCGGCCCCAAGAATGACAGCTAGTGAGTCTAATGAATAGTGGTATTGGGTTGGCCAAAAAGTTCTTTTGGGTTTTCTGTAAGATATTATGGAAAACCCTGAAATTTTTGATCAACCCAATATAAAGATTGGGGAATGGGATTCCTGAGTGGAACACAAATGTCAGTTTTCCCAGATGTAGGCCTTAACAATTCTGAGAGAATATCTCTAACTTAAATTTTATAATGGTTGAGTTTCCATTGCAGTGAATACCCCGATCTTTTTGCATCCATAACATGACTATATGACTTGCAATATTCTAGCATAGAGTATATTGCCTTTACATAGCAAAATGATATTTTATGTCTTCTAAAAATTTTTTTTATTTACATCTGCTGTGTCAGGTCTTCATTGCTGCTCACAAGCTTTTTCTAGTTTTGATGCCCAGGCTTCTCACTGGAGTGGCTCCTTTTACTGTGGATCATGGGCTCTAGAGGACATGGGCTTCAGTAATTGCAGCACATGAGCGTATTTGCCTATGGCATATGGGATCGTCCCAGATCAGGGATCGAACTTGTGTCCCCTGCATTGCAAGGTGGATTCTTAACCACTGAACCACCAGGTAAACCTGATATTTTACTTCTAAAATAACACTTTATGCACCTTTTAAAAATGTTGGGCTCGGGGCTTCCCTGGTGGTCCAGTGGGTAAGGACACCGCCTTGCAGTGCAAGGGGCGCCGGTTCGAGCCCTGGCCTGGGAAGATCCCGCGTGCCACGGAGCGGCTGGACCGATGTGTCTAATGACCAAGCCGGAGCTCTGGAGTGCATGTGCCCAGAGCCGGTGCTCTGCGACAACAGAGTCCACCGCAATGGGAGGCCCACACGAGCCAAAGAACAAAAGATGGATGAAAATAGACAAATGAAAGACCAATAGAAGTGGCCCGCCTGCCCTCCCTCCTCCCACTCCACCCCAAAAAAAAGAAAAAAAAAATGTTGGGCTCGTGGCTTGTATCTTTATTGATTTTTCCCTGAATGTGCAAAAATGTTCTGTCTCAAGGGTATTTGCAAATGGATGATCACAGTACACACAAGTACTGTGAGTACAAGTAAGTACTGTGTGTAACCGCCCTCGCTCTGGTCTTTACTCTTGGGATGATGTAACAAAAACTCCTACCTGACAAATGTCAGTTTTCCCAGGGATATTATGGAAAACCCTGAAATTTGATCAACCCAATATAAAGATTGGGGAATGGGATTCCTGAGTGGAACACAAATGTCAGTTTTCCCAGATGTAGGCCTTAACAATTCTGAGAGAATATCTCTAACTTAAATTTTATAATGGTTGAGTTTCCATTGCAGTGAATACCCCGATCTTTTTGCATCCATAACATGACTATATGACTTGCAATATTCTAGCATAGAGTATATTGCCTTTACATAGCAAAATGATATTTTATGTCTTCTAAAAATTTTTTTTATTTACATCTGCTGTGTCAGGTCTTCATTGCTGCTCACAAGCTTTTTCTAGTTTTGATGCCCAGGCTTCTCACTGGAGTGGCTCCTTTTACTGTGGATCATGGGCTCTAGAGGACATGGGCTTCAGTAATTGCAGCACATGAGCGTATTTGCCTATGGCATATGGGATCGTCCCAGATCAGGGATCGAACTTGTGTCCCCTGCATTGCAAGGTGGATTCTTAACCACTGAACCACCAGGTAAACCTGATATTTTACTTCTAAAATAACACTTTATGCACCTTTTAAAAATGTTGGGCTCGGGGCTTCCCTGGTGGTCCAGTGGGTAAGGACACCGCCTTGCAGTGCAAGGGGCGCCGGTTCGAGCCCTGGCCTGGGAAGATCCCGCGTGCCACGGAGCGGCTGGACCGATGTGTCTAATGACCAAGCCGGAGCTCTGGAGTGCATGTGCCCAGAGCCGGTGCTCTGCGACAACAGAGTCCACCGCAATGGGAGGCCCACACGAGCCAAAGAACAAAAGATGGATGAAAATAGACAAATGAAAGACCAATAAAAGTGGCCCGCCTGCCCTCCCCTCCCTCCCCACCCCACCCCCCCCAAAAAAAAGAAAAAAAAAAATGTTGGGCTCGTGGCTTGTATCTTTATTGATTTTTCCCTGAATGTGCAAAAATGTTCTGTCTCAAGGGTATTTGCAAATGGATGATCACAGTACACACAAGTACTGTGAGTACAAGTAAGTACTGTGTGTAACCGCCCTCGCTCTGGTCTTTACTCTTGGGATGATGCAATAAAAACAGAAAAAAATCTCCTATACAAGTGGCTGCACAGTCCATATACAATAGTGGGAGAAAATGGATCTGGACCCTTTCTACATGAGAGAGAGAGAGAGAGAGAGAGAGTGAGAGAGAGAGAGCGCACACGAGAGAGTGAGAGCAAGAGCGAGAGAGCTATCCTCGGGCTTTCCTGAAAGAGGAAGGAAAATGTTTGCTCCCCAGAGACTTCCTGAATTCTCCCTGCGACTCTCTGCTATGTGAATGCAGTGCCCCCAGGGGCCATTATTTGTCCCTGGATTTCTCAACATAGGCCTCCCTGGAGGCTTAGATGGTAAAGAATCCGCCTGCAGTGCTGTAGAACCAGGTTCAGTCCCTGTGTCAGGGAGATCCTCTGGAGGAGGACATGGCTGCGCATTCCAGTACTCTTGTCTGGAGAAGTAAGTGGACAGAGGAGCCTGGCGGGCTGCAGTCCACAGGGCCACACAGAGTCGGACAGGACTGAGCCACTAACATTCACTTGTTTCCTTCTCAGCCTAGAGGTGTCTCTGAGACACCAAGCTCCTTCCTGTCTGAAATGTAAACACCTGTGGGTGCATGTTCCCGTCATCCTGGGAGTTTAACCCAGGGACCTAGTTCTGCCAGTAACTACTTGGCCCTTTTAGAGAGAAAAGGGAAGCTTGTGGCTTATTATTCTCCTGAATCAGAGCAATTAAGTAGACAAAAAATTAGAGATCGCATCCTTATGGTTGGTGAAAAGTGGTCTCCAGAAGAGTGAAAGCAAACGTTTCTTATCTTTAAATTGTGTACACATCCACGTCCCTGGCGGCTGGACCTTTTGTAAGAGCACTAAGACACCCAGGGAATGTTTATTTCCCGACAACATATTAGAAATCAGTCTCAATACATGTATGAGAAAAAACACGTTTTTGGGTGTTTTTTTTTCTCTTTTAGTGTCTTTCTTTGTGCGATTGGTCCTCACCAGTAGCTCAGATGGCAAAGAATCTGCTTGCAAGACAGGGGACCCAGGTTCGATCCCTGGGTCAGGAAGATCCCCTGGAGGAGGGACTGGCAGCCCCCTCCAGTGCTCTTGGCTGAAGAATTCTATGGACAGAGGAGCCTGGTGGACTAAAGTCCATGGGGTCGCAAAGAGTGGGACTCGGTGTCATAGTGTCAACTACGAACTGGCATTTACCAATTACATTGCCAGTGTCTGGACAAGGACATTTCCCGTCTGCCTCTGCAGAGACCAGACCCTGTGCTGTTGACCTTCAATACTCCCTGTTGGAGAGCAGGGTGGGGTTGAGACTCCATGCTGTGGAGAGCTGCTGACCTTCAATACCCCCCCACCCCGATGGAGATCAGGGTGGGGTAGAGGCACTCTGTGCTCCAGGGAATCTGGTTGGGCAGGTCTTTAGACAGGTGAATGCTTTTAGGAACAGATTTTATTATCTCAATCCTTGCATCTCCTCATATTTAGAAAAGCACTAAATCTCCTTATGGTGACATCAGAGCCTCATGACTAACTGGGACCCTTTGTAAAATGACTGTTTAATGATATGAAACTCCCCCCTCACGAAAATCCTTAAATATGGGCCCTCCTTCTGCTGCCTCTTTGGAGCAGTTTCTCAGAGCTATCTGCGGTGCTGCCTCCCGGGCTGCAGTCCTAATTATGCCCCAAATAAAACTTAACCCACAACTCTCAAGTTGTTCATCTTTTTAGTCGACAATTGCGTCATTGGGATGCATTTTATACATAGTATATGTTATTTGCCAGAAACCTCTCTCTTAGTCTGGAGAATAACCCAGAGGATGGAACACCTATTATCAGTCTCTAACTTCACTATCTGCATTGGCTGTCCATGTGGAATGTCTTTTATCTCATGTTCACTAAAAAAATAACAATATGCTCTACTGGGTCTCCATTGCTGGGCGGGCTATTATCTAGTTGAAGTTCTAGGGCTTCTCATTGTGGTGGCCACTTTCTTAATGTGTACACACACGTCTATTTGTAAGAGCACTAAGACACCCAGGGAATGTTTATTTCCGACAACATATTAGAAATCAGTCTCAATACATGTATGAGAAAAACACGTTTGGGTGTTTTCTTTTTTTTTTGTGCGATTGGTCCTCACCAGTAGCTCAGATGGCAAAGAATCTGCTTGCAAGACAGGGGACCCAGGTTCGATCCCTGGGTCAGGAAGATCCCCTGGAGGAGGGACTGGCAGCCCCCTCCAGTGCTCTTGGCTGAAGAATTCTATGGACAGAGGAGCCTGGTGGACTAAAGTCCATGGGGTCGCAAAGAGTGGGACTCGGTGTCATAGTGTCAACTACGAACTGGCATTTACCAATTACATTGCCAGTGTCTGGACAAGGACATTTCCCGTCTGCCTCTGCAGAGACCAGACCCTGTGCTGTTGACCTTCAATACTCCCTGTTGGAGAGCAGGGTGGGGTTGAGACTCCATGCTGTGGAGAGCTGCTGACCTTCAATACCCCCCCACCCCGATGGAGATCAGGGTGGGGTAGAGGCACTCTGTGCTCCAGGGAATCTGGTTGGGCAGGTCTTTAGACAGGTGAATGCTTTTAGGAACAGATTTTATTATCTCAATCCTTGCATCTCCTCATATTTAGAAAAGCACTAAATCTCCTTATGGTGACATCAGAGCCTCATGACTAACTGGGACCCTTTGTAAAATGACTGTTTAATGATATGAAACTCCCCCCTCACGAAAATCCTTAAATATGGGCCCTCCTTCTGCTGCCTCTTTGGAGCAGTTTCTCAGAGCTATCTGCGGTGCTGCCTCCCGGGCTGCAGTCCTAATTATGCCCCAAATAAAACTTAACCCACAACTCTCAAGTTGTTCATCTTTTTAGTCGACAATTGCGTCATTGGGATGCATTTTATACATAGTATATGTTATTTGCCAGAAACCTCTCTCTTAGTCTGGAGAATAACCCAGAGGATGGAACACCTATTATCAGTCTCTAACTTCACTATCTGCATTGGCTGTCCATGTGGAATGTCTTTTATCTCATGTTCACTAAAAAAAAAAAAATATGCTCTACTGGGTCTCCATTGCTGGGCGGGCTATTATCTAGTTGAAGTTCTAGGGCTTCTCATTGTGGTGGCCACTTTCTTTGTGGAGCATGGGCTTTAGGCTCATGGGCTTCAGTAGCTGTGATTCTTTGGCTTAGTTACTCTGCGGCACGTGGAATCTGTCAACTAAAAAGATAACACAACTTGAGAGCTGTGGGTTAAGCTTTATTTGGGGCATAATTAGGACTGCAGCCCGGGAGGCAGCACCCCAGAAAGCTCTGAGAGACTGCTCCAAAGAGACAGGGGAGGAAAGCCAATATAAAGGTTTCAGTGTGGGGGGAATTTCAAATGTCATCAAGTGAAGGGTTTCCAAAGGGGTTTTTATTTTACAAATGGTTTGGATCTGTCTAGTGCTTTTCTAGGTGTGAGGAGATGCAAGGATTGAGATGGTAAAGTCTATTCCTAAAAGTCATTTACCTCTCTAAAGACCTGTTCCACCGAATTCCTTGGGAGCACAGAGTGCCTTGCTCCACCCCAATGTCTTTCAGGGGGTGTTGAAGGTCAGCCGCTCCCAACGCAGTGTTCAGTCTTCCCAGAGGCAGATGGTAAATGCCCTTGTTGTCCATTCATTGGCAAACAAATTGGTAAGAGCCAATTTGTAGTTGACAGATCTGTGGAGCCCTGTACCAAGGTCACCGGACAAAAATCTCTGCAACTGACCAAGCCCCATAGCAACTGTTGCCATGAACCACCGGACCTAAACTCGCCTACTCCTTGACCCCATATTAGGCAAAAATACCCACCGTATTGCCCCCCAAATAGCATCTTAACAAACCACCTAATGCCATAGGTAGGAATTTTCCAATTCCAGTAGGAATTTTCTTTGTCTTAAGGCTATAAAATTGGCTACTAGCTTATGAAAGGGTTTATCTCTTCCTTGAGGCAGCCTGCTGTTCTAACAGTGTCTCCCTCTTTAATAAGCTTTATTCCCGTCTCATTCTGCCTCATGTCTGGAAGTTCTTTTCCAACCTTTGCATGGGCCACGGCAGGATGTTCCCAGACCAGGGATCAAACCTGTGTCTTCTGAACTGGCTGGTGGATTCTTTACTACTAAGCCACCATGGAAGCCTTGACATTCATTTTTGAAAAATGAATTTTGTGAATGTAGAATTCTTGGTTGACATTTTTTTCCCTTGCAGTTTCAATGTGCCATTCCACGTCCTCTTGTTCTTGTTCGGTTGCTCAGTTGTGTCTGATTCTCTGTGACCCTTTGTGTAAGAAAAGTGTGAAAAAAAAGAGAGAGAGAAGAATGGGGATTCCAGGCAGAGTCAGGGTTATTCACACTGGACTTAGGTAGGAGCCATCACGTGGGATCTGGCTACACAGACATGACCAGGAGAGACATGCAGAGGGAGGGCAAGGGCGTCAGAGAGAGAGGGGCCAGGCGGGCCCAGAGGCCAGAAGGCCAAAAGGGCAAAAGGGCCATGGCAGCCAAGAGTGGGAGTGAAGTATCTGGGTGGGGCCAGGGAAAGGATTGGATGCTGAGGTGAGTTTGCAGGTAGAGGTGGGTTCGCAGGTGGGTGGGCTTTGTGGCCTCAGAGGTCATGACCAGAAGAGACTGGGGAGAGGGCCGCAGGCTGACTCCACTCTTTGCAGATTTTCAGCTCCATCAAGCACCAGGGTCTTTTCCAATGAGCTCGCTCTTCACATCAGCTGGCTAAAGTATTTGGAGTTTTTAGCATCAATCCTTCCAATGGCTATTAGGGGTTGATGTCCTTTAGGATTGACTGGTTTGATCATCTTGCATCCCAAGAGCTTTCTCCAGCATCACAGTTGAA
This sequence comes from Tragulus kanchil, assembly GCA_022376925.1. Lineage (NCBI taxonomy): Eukaryota > Metazoa > Chordata > Mammalia > Artiodactyla > Tragulidae > Tragulus > Tragulus kanchil. Next base: position 155,010,546 of record JAIOJX010000006.1, read on the forward strand.
AAGCATCAATTCTTTGGTGCTCAGCCTTCTTTGGTCCCTAATCTCACACCTGTACGTGACTACTGGGAAAACCATAATTTTCACTAAATGTGCCTTTGTTGGCAAAGTAGTATCTCTGCTTTTTAATACACTGTCTAGGTTTGTCTTACATTTTTTTTTCAAACTGTTATTTTACTTTTAACTTTTACAGAGTTTTGTTGTTTACAGATATGTATGTTCCCAGATTAGTCATATGTGTCATAGCTTTTTATCCAAGGAGCAAGCATCTGTTAATTTTATGGCTGCAGCCGCCATCTTCAGTGATTTTGGAGACCAAGAAAATAAAGTCTGTCACTGTTTCCATTGTTTGCTCATCTAGTTGCCATAAAGTGGTGGGACCAGATGCCATGATCTTAGCTGTCTGAATGCTGAGTTTTAAGCCAGTGTTTCACTCTCCTCTTTCACCTTCATCAAGAGGTTCTTCAGTTCCTCTTCACTGTCTGCCATCAGGATGGTGTCACCCATGTCCTCCTCTATTTCCGGAGTCCACTTTTAACTTTATTGAAATAATCCTTTGTATGTCATGGGTCTTTTTTTTTTTTTTTTTCATGCTGCTAACAAGATGGTTTTGGGTCCTTTAGCATTTGCACTGTGATAATCTTAGGTGTAAATCTCTCTTTGTTTACCCTACTAAAAGTCTGGACAATGTACCAGTCAGGGTTCTCCAGAGAAACAGAACTAATCATATTGTTACAGAGAAGAAGCCAATTCTGACTCCAAGAAAAACTATTTCATTGACTTGCTTTTCATTATTTTTGTTATTACAAACATATAATAACCTGCCTCAAGGGACCCTGCCCCTCTGTCTGACTGTTAAACTAAAGAGCCTTTGTTCATCTCATAGAGAGACAATCTGGCCCTGCCTGCCTGTGAATGGCTACAACAAAAAAAATTAACACACCCCTTCTAAAGGTTGGCCCTTCCCAGAGATGTTTTCTAAGACTCAAGACCCTTTTGACTTTACTTCCTCACTGCCCCTCCCTCTCAATCCAGCACTTTGGCTTTAATTCCTTATTACTTCTCTCTCTGACTGTATAAAAGCACACAGTATCCAGACTCGGACAAGATGGTTCCTTTGAGACATTATTCTGCCATCTTCTCGGTCAGCTGACTTTCCAAATAAAGTTGTATTCCTTCGCTCAGCATCTCCTCTCTCAGATTCAGTGGCTGACTTTTCAAATTTGTTGCTGAGTCCAAGGTCAGTCTTCTCACTGCACGAGAGGACAATAAATTTGAGGCTGACCAAGAAGCTAAAGTCAAAGGGCAGAGTGGAGAGGGGGAGGCAGTGAGGAAGTAAAGTTAAAAGGATCTTCAGTCTTGAATCATCTCCAGGAAGGGCCAGTCTTTGGAAGGGGTGTGCTAATCTCTTCTTTTTGTTGTAGCCATTCATAGGTGGGCAGGGTCAGATTGTCTCTCTGTAAGCTGGACAAAGGCACTTTAGTTTAACAGTCAGGCAGAGGGGCAGGGTCCTCTGCGGCAGACCATTATGAATGATTATAATAGACTTAATGGACATGACTTTGAGCAAACTCCAGGAGACAGAGAAGGATAGGGAGGCCTGGCATGCTGTAGTCCATGGATTCACAAAGAGTTGGATAAGACTGAGCAACTGAACAACAACAACATAATAAGAACAGGAACGAAAAGCAAGTCAAGGAAACAGTCTCTAATGTGGAGTCAGAATTGGCTTCTCTGGAGCTCAGAAGGTAGAAATACAACTGACCCCAGGTAGCTGAGGTGTGTTGACTAAAAAAAGATAGGCAACTTGAGAGCTGTGGGTTAAGTTTTATTTGGGGTATAATTAAGACTGTAGCCTAGGAGGCAGCACTCCAGATAGCTCTGAGAACTGCTCCAAAGAGGCAGCAGGAGAAAAATCAATATATAAGGTTTGGAGGAAGGGGGTGTTTAATACCAATAAACAGTCATTTTACAAGGGGTTTTGGGTTAGTCACGAGGAACTGATGTCACCATGAAGGGATTTAGTAATTTTCTAGACATGAGGAGATGCAAGGATTGAGATAATAAAATTCTGTTCCTAAAAGCATCTGCCTATCTAAAGACCTGACCCACCAGATTCCTGGGAGCAGAGTGCCTCCCTCCACCCTGAACTACCTCAGGGGGTGTTGAGACTTAGCAGCTCCCATCAGCACAGCATTCAATCTCTGAAGAGGCAGATGGCAAAAGGTCTCGTTCAGTCATTGGCAATGTAATTGATAAATGCCAATTTGTAGTTGACAGGTGCATAGCAAAGGAACGATTTCAGTCAGCCCAGACTCTTTCATAGCCCCATATACAGAAAATCACTAAATTCCTTAGCTTGAGATATCTGTTTTTATCTAACTATCAGTAATCTTTTGACATTCAGACTACCTGCTCTTCTTGCAAGACTCCTATATATTCTGGCTCCCTTCCTTGTTGCCTCCTTGGCTTAAAGTCCTAAAAATTCCCACCAAATAAAATATTACTCTCAATATGGGCTTTTCCAGTGGCTCCGTGGTAAAGAATCTGCCTACTAATGCAGGAGACATGGGTTTAATCCATGGTCAGGAAGATTCCCGGGGGAAGGAAATGGCAACCCATTCCAGTATTCTTGATAAGACTGAGCAACTGAACAACAACAACATTAATGAAAGAAACAGGAACTCCAGGAGACAGAGAAGGATAGGGAGGCCTGGCATGCTGTAGTCCATGGATTCACAAAGAGTTGGATAAGACTGAGCAACTGAACAACAACAACATAATAAGAACAGGAACGAAAAGCAAGTCAAGGAAACAGTCTCTAATGTGGAGTCAGAATTGGCTTCTCTGGAGCTCAGAAGGTAGAAATACAACTGACCCCAGGTAGCTGAGGTGTGTTGACTAAAAAAAGATAGGCAACTTGAGAGCTGTGGGTTAAGTTTTATTTGGGGTATAATTAAGACTGTAGCCTAGGAGGCAGCACTCCAGATAGCTCTGAGAACTGCTCCAAAGAGGCAGCAGGAGAAAAATCAATATATAAGGTTTGGAGGAAGGGGGTGTTTAATACCAATAAACAGTCATTTTACAAGGGGTTTTGGGTTAGTCACGAGGAACTGATGTCACCATGAAGGGATTTAGTAATTTTCTAGACATGAGGAGATGCAAGGATTGAGATAATAAAATTCTGTTCCTAAAAGCATCTGCCTATCTAAAGACCTGACCCACCAGATTCCTGGGAGCAGAGTGCCTCCCTCCACCCTGAACTACCTCAGGGGGTGTTGAGACTTAGCAGCTCCCATCAGCACAGCATTCAATCTCTGAAGAGGCAGATGGCAAAAGGTCTCGTTCAGTCATTGGCAATGTAATTGATAAATGCCAATTTGTAGTTGACAGGTGCATAGCAAAGGAACGATTTCAGTCAGCCCAGACTCTTTCATAGCCCCATATACAGAAAATCACTAAATTCCTTAGCTTGAGATATCTGTTTTTATCTAACTATCAGTAATCTTTTGACATTCAGACTACCTGCTCTTCTTGCAAGACTCCTATATATTCTGGCTCCCTTCCTTGTTGCCTCCTTGGCTTAAAGTCCTAAAAATTCCCACCAAATAAAATATTACTCTCAATATGGGCTTTTCCAGTGGCTCCGTGGTAAAGAATCTGCCTACTAATGCAGGAGACATGGGTTTAATCCATGGTCAGGAAGATTCCCGGGGGAAGGAAATGGCAACCCATTCCAGTATTCTTGCCTGGGAAATCCCATGGACAGAGGAGACTAGTGGGCTACAGTTCATGGGATTGCCAAACAGCCAGACACACTGAGGGATTAAACAAAAACAAGTCAACTTTTAGGTTGTACTTTTTGTTTTTCTCAGTTGAAACCCCTATTTCAGCTCCATTGAGGTATGAGTGCATGCTAAGTCCCTTCAGTCACGTCCGACTCTGTGAGACCCTATGAATTGTAGCCTGCCAGGCTTCTCCATGTCCAAGAGATTCTCCAGGCAAGAATACTGGAATGGGTTGCCATGCCCTTCTCCAGGGAATCTTCCGGACCTAGGGATTGAACCTGAGTCTCTTAGAACTCTTGCATCAGCAGGCAGGCTCTTTACTACGAATGCCACCTGGGAAGCCTTTATCGAGGTATAACTGATAATAAAACTTACGTATACTTAAAAGGTACAGTGTGATGATTTCATATATGTATACACTCCAAAATGATAGCCACAGTCAAATGAATTAAAACATCTATGGGGCTTCCCTTGTGGCTCAGTGGTAAAGAATCCACCTGCCAATGAAGGAGACGTAGGTTCCATCCTCATCTGGGAAGATCCTACATGCTGCAGAGCTACTAAGCTCTTGGGCCATAACTATTGAGCTTGTTCTCTTGAGCATGGGAGCTGCAACTATCGAAACCCGTACATCTAGAGTCTGTGCTCTGCAACAAGAGAAGCCACCACAGTGAGAAGCCAGAGTGCTGCAATTAGGCAGTAGCCCCACTTTCTGCGACTAGAGAAAAGTTGGCACACAGCAACAGAGACTCGGTGTGGCCAAAAATAAATAACAAATAAATAATATTACTTGAAAAAAACCTGACAGAGTTCTCTTTGTGTGTGTGTGTGTGGTAAGAACTCTTAAGATCTACTCTCTCAGCAAGTGTCAAGTACACGATGCAGTTTTGTTTAGTCACCATGCTGCCCAGTAGAGCGCCAGAACTTAGTCCTCTTACAATGAACTCTTGTGGCCTCTGACCAACCTCTCCCCTTCCACTCCTCCCACCCCTTCCATGGTCAGGAAGATTCCCGGGGAAAGGAAATGGCAACCCATTCCAGTATTCTTGCCTGGGAAATCCCATGGACAGAGGAGACTAGTGGGCTACAGTTCATGGGATTGCCAAACAGCCAGACACACTGAGGGATTAAACAAAAACAAGTCAACTTTTAGGTTGTACTTTTTGTTTTTCTCAGTTGAAACCCCTATTTCAGCTCCATTGAGGTATGAGTGCATGCTAAGTCCCTTCAGTCACGTCCGACTCTGTGAGACCCTATGAATTGTAGCCTGCCAGGCTTCTCCATGTCCAAGAGATTCTCCAGGCAAGAATACTGGAATGGGTTGCCATGCCCTTCTCCAGGGAATCTTCCGGACCTAGGGATTGAACCTGAGTCTCTTAGAACTCTTGCATCAGCAGGCAGGCTCTTTACTACGAATGCCACCTGGGAAGCCTTTATCGAGGTATAACTGATAATAAAACTTACGTATACTTAAAAGGTACAGTGTGATGATTTCATATATGTATACACTCCAAAATGATAGCCACAGTCAAATGAATTAAAACATCTATGGGGCTTCCCTTGTGGCTCAGTGGTAAAGAATCCACCTGCCAATGAAGGAGACGTAGGTTCCATCCTCATCTGGGAAGATCCTACATGCTGCAGAGCTACTAAGCTCTTGGGCCATAACTATTGAGCTTGTTCTCTTGAGCATGGGAGCTGCAACTATCGAAACCCGTACATCTAGAGTCTGTGCTCTGCAACAAGAGAAGCCACCACAGTGAGAAGCCAGAGTGCTGCAATTAGGCAGTAGCCCCACTTTCTGCGACTAGAGAAAAGTTGGCACACAGCAACAGAGACTCGGTGTGGCCAAAAATAAATAACAAATAAATAATATTACTTGAAAAAAACCTGACAGAGTTCTCTTTGTGTGTGTGTGTGGTAAGAACTCTTAAGATCTACTCTCTCAGCAAGTGTCAAGTACACGATGCAGTTTTGTTTAGTCACCATGCTGCCCAGTAGAGCGCCAGAACTTAGTCCTCTTACAATGAACTCTTGTGGCCTCTGACCAACCTCTCCCCTTCCACTCCTCCCACCCCCTACCCCCAATCACAGGCGATTTTTATTGCCTTTTTTTTCCCCTCCTGTATATGGGTTATACGTTCCAGTTTCTTTGCATTTCTAATGATTTGGGGTTAAAAACTAAACATTTAAGTAAATTATCATTGCAGTCCTGGATTGCAAAGATTCAATCATTGATTTCAGCTCTTTCACCTTGCCTCTCAGAGCTTATTGTTTTTGTCATTTTTCTGTTTGTTTGCTTAGTGACTTGGTTGGACTTTTGTGATAGGGACAGCATAAAGGGACAAAGTAGATGGTTAGTTAATCCCACTAGTGTAAGTAAAAAACAATATGAGAGACCTCGTAAGCCAATGATTACTCAAGAAAGCAGGTTTGCTTAACCATGAAAACAAGCAGGCTTGCTTAGCAACAAAACCATGAAACAGAAGCACAAGACATGTCCTCAAACAAGTAAACAATGGTGGGCGAGACACACATCCTGCCCAGTGACCTCATAAGCTAATGATCCCTAGGATATGCACTTTGCACGCACAAAACAATCATTTGTGAACCTAATTTGACCATGTAGGAATAAGAAAATTCCCCTGGTCACCCGGGAGGAAGAGCTGATGATGGAAGCATGATGTCTATTCAAGAAAGACAGAGAAGTCCTTCCCCCCAACTTTTCCTTGGATTATAGAACTGTATCCCACTAAGTTCTCAGGGCATGGTACTCTTCGCCCACCCACCTGCAAGCCTCACAGGTATCCTATTCTAATAAATCACTTCTTACCTATCACTTTGCTGTGTGTGCTCAGTAATCCAGTTGTGTCTGATTCTCGCAAAAAGGGGTAGCCCCACTTTCTGCGACTAGAGAAAAGTTGGCACACAGCAACAGAGACTCGGTGTGGCCAAAAATAAATAACAAATAAATAATATTACTTGAAAAAAACCTGACAGAGTTCTCTTTGTGTGTGTGTGTGTGGTAAGAACTCTTAAGATCTACTCTCTCAGCAAGTGTCAAGTACACGATGCAGTTTTGTTTAGTCACCATGCTGCCCAGTAGAGCGCCAGAACTTAGTCCTCTTACAATGAACTCTTGTGGCCTCTGACCAACCTCTCCCCTTCCACTCCTCCCACCCCCTACCCCCAATCACAGGCGATTTTTATTGCCTTTTTTTTCCCCTCCTGTATATGGGTTATACGTTCCAGTTTCTTTGCATTTCTAATGATTTGGGGTTAAAAACTAAACATTTAAGTAAATTATCATTGCAGTCCTGGATTGCAAAGATTCAATCATTGATTTCAGCTCTTTCACCTTGCCTCTCAGAGCTTATTGTTTTTGTCATTTTTCTGTTTGTTTGCTTAGTGACTTGGTTGGACTTTTGTGATAGGGACAGCATAAAGGGACAAAGTAGATGGTTAGTTAATCCCACTAGTGTAAGTAAAAAACAATATGAGAGACCTCGTAAGCCAATGATTACTCAAGAAAGCAGGTTTGCTTAACCATGAAAACAAGCAGGCTTGCTTAGCAACAAAACCATGAAACAGAAGCACAAGACATGTCCTCAAACAAGTAAACAATGGTGGCGCGAGACCCACATCCTGCCCAGTGACCTCATAAGCTAATGATCCCTAGGATATGCACTTTGCACGCACAAAACAATCATTTGTGAACCTAATTTGACCATGTAGGAATAAGAAAATTCCCCTGGTCACCCGGGAGGAAGAGCTGATGATGGAAGCATGATGTCTATTCAAGAAAGACAGAGAAGTCCTTCCCCCCAACTTTTCCTTGGATTATAGAACTGTATCCCACTAAGTTCTCAGGGCATGGTACTCTTCGCCCACCCACCTGCAAGCCTCACAGGTATCCTATTCTAATAAATCACTTCTTACCTATCACTTTGCTGTGTGTGCTCAGTAATCCAGTTGTGTCTGATTCTCTGCAGCTCCATGGACAAGAGTCCAGCTCCTTTGCCCAGGGAATCTTCCCAGAAAAAAATATTGGAGCGAGTTGCCACTTCTTACAGAGGGCATCTTCCCAGATCCAGGGATCAAACCTGCGTCTCTTGCATCTCTTGCATTGGCAGGGTCATTCTTTATCACTCAGCCACTCGGGAAGCCCATCTATCCGTTTGCCTCTTGCCAAATTCTTTGTGCACTGAGATATAAATAACTGTGGTCCCAGAACTCTTTGGAGCCCCTGAAATGACACCCCAACAGCTTCAAGTGTTGTGAGATTGATGTCCCCTGCAGTGTGTCCGCTCTTATGTCACCCTTAGAGGGCATCACCTAGCGCGTGGTCACAGTCCTCCGGGGTGAGAGGGGTCTGCCGGGGCTCCTGAGACACCTCTTTCCCTGATTCTCTGTGAAACTGTCATCACACCAACCTGTGGACTCTGTGACTTACTGGCTGATGGTCTCCTGGGATATGAAAAGCTTTGAGGTTTGATCCAATTATTTTCAAGCCCCTTTGCAAAGGTCAGTTTTCAGGCTAGTCTTCCCTATTGTTCTGCCCCCAGTAGGATTTTCTTCACTGTTTCTCTCTCTGGTTCTCACTGGTAAACTTTGCGAACCTACTGTTTACCCTGTTTCTTGCAGTGAGGGAAGAGTCACTAATTGCTTACCACCCCAAATCTCCATTGCTTTCAAGGGTGTACTTTTTCTTGAACATCCCTACACTCTACTTAAAATAAAGTTTGCTCTTTCAGGGAGAACCTTACATTCTTATGCTCTTGAGAACTGCTGGCATCCGAAATAAAGCAAACTTTCCTTTCCACCAGCCTGCCCTGTTTATGGACTTTTGGCCGCTAGCAGTCTGACACCCCCATACGCCCTCAGTAACCCTCGCGGTACAGATCTTGATGATTTGGGGAGAAATACTCCATTTTGCTCCTATTCGCCAAAAAAGAAAGAAAGAAAGAAACGAATGCAGATATGTTTCATTTCCAAGAAAGGAGACAATACTACTGAGATAGACTGGGACCTGGAACACTTTGCTGCAGTGTTTATATCTGACAAACGTCTCCCTGAGCAACTGAATACACAAAGATTAAACCTGCTGCACATGCATGCAAATTATGGACAACAAGAGGCAAAGAGACTAAAAACCCAAGTCCAGAAGTGCTGGGAACAAATGCAGAATATTGTGCATACCCCTTGCACTCAACACCACTAAAGGGGTGGGCAAGCCACCTAAGTCACCCCCTTGCCTGACCCCTAGACATACCCGTACAGCCACCCGTATAAGGAACCCACTTAACTTCCCTGAGCGAGCAAGTGAACCAGATGCTTGTTCTCACTTCCCCTGCTGCAGCAGACCCCAGTAAAACCTTGCTCGAATTTCCTGTCTGGCCTCTGATCACTTTCTCTTTTTTTAATTTTTATTTTACTTTTCACTTTTACAGAGTTTTGTTGTTTACAGATATGTATGATCCCAGATTAGTCATACGTGTATCCCCTCCTCCCATTCTCTGTGAAACTGTCATCACACCAACCTGTGGACTCTGTGACTTACTGGCTGATGGTCTTGGGAGATGAAAAGCTTTGAGGTTTGATCCAATTATTTTCAAGCCCCTTTGCAAAGGTCAGTTTTCAGGCTAGTCTTCCCTATTGTTCTGCCCCCAGTAGGATTTTCTTCACTGTTTCTCTCTCTGGTTCTCACTGGTAAACTTTGCGAACCTACTGTTTACCCTGTTTCTTGCAGTGAGGGAAGAGTCACTAATTGCTTACCACCCCAAATCTCCATTGCTTTCAAGGGTGTACTTTTTCTTGAACATCCCTACACTCTACTTAAAATAAAGTTTGCTCTTTCAGGGAGAACCTTACATTCTTATGCTCTTGAGAACTGCTGGCATCCGAAATAAAGCAAACTTTCCTTTCCACCAGCCTGCCCTGTTTATGGACTTTTGGCCGCTAGCAGTCTGACACCCCCATACGCCCTCAGTAACCCTCGCGGTACAGATCTTGATGATTTGGGGAGAAATACTCCATTTTGCTCCTATTCGCCAAAAAAGAAAGAAAGAAAGAAACGAATGCAGATATGTTTCATTTCCAAGAAAGGAGACAATACTACTGAGATAGACTGGGACCTGGAACACTTTGCTGCAGTGTTTATATCTGACAAACGTCTCCCTGAGCAACTGAATACACAAAGATTAAACCTGCTGCACATGCATGCAAATTATGGACAACAAGAGGCAAAGAGACTAAAAACCCAAGTCCAGAAGTGCTGGGAACAAATGCAGAATATTGTGCATACCCCTTGCACTCAACACCACTAAAGGGGTGGGCAAGCCACCTAAGTCACCCCCTTGCCTGACCCCTAGACATACCCGTACAGCCACCCCGTATAAGGAACCCACTTAACTTCCCTGAGCGAGCAAGTGAACCAGATGCTTGTTCTCACTTCCCCTGCTGCAGCAGACCCCAGTAAAACCTTGCTCGAATTTCCTGTCTGGCCTCTGATCACTTTCTCTTTTTTTAATTTTTATTTTACTTTTCACTTTTACAGAGTTTTGTTGTTTACAGATATGTATGATCCCAGATTAGTCATACGTGTATCCCCTCCTCCCACCCCTCCAGACTGTCACACAGCACCCCTGTAAGACTCTGATCGCTTTCTATTGATTAAGAAGGCCAAGGGGCTTCCCTGGTGGCTCAGTCGTTAGAGACTGCTTGCAGTGCAGCAGATGGGAGTTCAATCCCTGGGTCAGGAAGATCCTCTGGAGGAGGGTGTGGCAACTCACTCTGTTGCAGAAATCAGACCGTCAAGCAACCGAGCACCACACTCAGGGGGTTGGAGAACTCAGGTTTATGACACCGGTGGTTCCAGAGGAGCTAATGCTCTGAAATTCTGGGCCGTGGGCTGAGGGTGAGCTCTTCTTTTATAGGATTACATAGGCAGGTACAGTTGGTAATTCCTGATCAGGTACATTAAAATCTTTAGCTACAGAGCACAGGAGTTAGTTATCTTTAGATGAAGCCCCATAGAGGGAGGAATGGAGCATTCCTGACACTATGGGCTTATCAGGCAAAGGCAGGAACAGGTTTATCAGAACATCTTGCAGTTACAGTGGTCTCGGCACCACAGGCATACCTCATGGGGGCAAAAAGAACTTTATAGTTTATCATTATTGAACACGAGTCTCGGTTTCCTCCTTCAACTCCGGTATTCTTGCCTGGAGAATCTCATGGACAGAGGAGCCTGGTGGGCTACAGTCCATAACTGAAGCAACTAGCGTGCACAGAAGAAGGCCAAGAACCCAGGTTGGTAACACTGACACTAAAAGCTATTTGTGTCTGGCCTGCACTTTACAGAGCCTAAGCACATGTTTATTTTCCTAGGCTTATTTAAAAAAGAGAGAATCCTTAATGGCAGTTTTTTACTCACACCATAGTCCAGTAGATATGTTCAATATGGCAAACCTCTGTAACTGGTAGTACATCACTAACTCAACTGAATTTCCAAATCCCGTTGGGCAATGTCAGTCAGACTCTAGTCTTCAATTTTACATTATGCAATAGAGATACAAGAGTCAGCTCTTCTTAAATACATTGACATCCTCAGTAGGGCCAGTGGAAGGGGAGCAAGGTCAGTAATTGCTAGAAGGAATGCAGAGCTCTAGTTCCTTCAGGCACCCTGTTTGCTCTTTGTCCAGGGAAGTGCAAGCCTTTGTCCGGGCTGCCATTGGCTGCTCCTCCCTGCCTGGAGTTATAAAGTCAGGATCTCAGTGGCTCTTGAGCCCGTGCTTCTGTCCTGTCTTCTGTAAGTCTTTGCAGGTGAAGCCAGATCCAGAAATGGCTAAGCATCTTCTGGTACTGCTTCTGGTAGTCCTGTCCTCGATGCTTGGACCCCTGGAAGGTGAGCCCCCTGGAAGCATGTAGGAGGGCAGCGGGGACTGAGGAGAACCTGAGGCTGAGTGGCAGCTTATGTTTCTATGTGTTACCTGTCTCTTCCACTCTTTGCCTGCCTTGACATTAGAATGTCCAACAGATGAGATGACCATTTACACTGTCATTTAATCTGTGTCATTCCACTTTTGTAGGAGTACCTTTCAATATCTTTTTACTTGAAAGTCTGTTTTTCATAATTTCAAGTGGTTAAACATTTTTGAAAGCTGAAATCCTTGGGTATTTCATTTGTTGATTACTTGAGGAAGTCAGACTGCTGGGGATATACTATAGAAACAGGATGGACCCTCACCTGGACTTGGATCACATATCAAGACTGATGATGCCACATATGCACGAGGAGGGTATGAGAAGGTTTTTTTTTAACTTTCAAGGGAGTCTAACACGTCCATAACGGGGAAGCAACTAGCGTGCACAGAAGAAGGCCAAGAACCCAGGTTGGTAACACTGACACTAAAAGCTATTTGTGTCTGGCCTGCACTTTACAGAGCCTAAGCACATGTTTATTTTCCTAGGCTTATTTAAAAAAGAGAGAATCCTTAATGGCAGTTTTTTACTCACACCATAGTCCAGTAGATATGTTCAATATGGCAAACCTCTGTAACTGGTAGTACATCACTAACTCAACTGAATTTCCAAATCCCGTTGGGCAATGTCAGTCAGACTCTAGTCTTCAATTTTACATTATGCAATAGAGATACAAGAGTCAGCTCTTCTTAAATACATTGACATCCTCAGTAGGGCCAGGGGAAAGGGGGAGCAAGGTCAGTAATTGCTAGAAGGAATGCAGAGCTCTAGTTCCTTCAGGCACCCTGTTTGCTCTTTGTCCAGGGAAGTGCAAGCCTTTGTCCGGGCTGCCATTGGCTGCTCCTCCCTGCCTGGAGTTATAAAGTCAGGATCTCAGTGGCTCTTGAGCCCGTGCTTCTGTCCTGTCTTCTGTAAGTCTTTGCAGGTGAAGCCAGATCCAGAAATGGCTAAGCATCTTCTGGTACTGCTTCTGGTAGTCCTGTCCTCGATGCTTGGACCCCTGGAAGGTGAGCCCCCTGGAAGCATGTAGGAGGGCAGCGGGGACTGAGGAGAACCTGAGGCTGAGTGGCAGCTTATGTTTCTATGTGTTACCTGTCTCTTCCACTCTTTGCCTGCCTTGACATTAGAATGTCCAACAGATGAGATGACCATTTACACTGTCATTTAATCTGTGTCATTCCACTTTTGTAGGAGTACCTTTCAATATCTTTTTACTTGAAAGTCTGTTTTTCATAATTTCAAGTGGTTAAACATTTTTGAAAGCTGAAATCCTTGGGTATTTCATTTGTTGATTACTTGAGGAAGTCAGACTGCTGGGGATATACTATAGAAACAGGATGGACCCTCACCTGGACTTGGATCACATATCAAGACTGATGATGCCACATATGCACGAGGAGGGTATGAGAAGGTTTATTACTTATCTCAGGAGGCTTTCAAGGGAGAGCTGGGCTTACTGCCAGGTGTCTTCAGATAGCTTGAGGGAGCAGAGAAAGGAGACTGTTGACTTTAGATGGTGGTGAGGAAAATAGGCAGGGCTATCGTTCCTGCATTAGGAAAGAGCTCCTGGGGCCTGCATGTGGGGCACAAGGGGCGCGATGTCAAGACTGCCAGCTGTGAAACATCAAAAGCTGGAGTCAGACACGCTATTACATGACCAATTAATACTTGCAATGTCCTTAACAAAGTGTCTTTTACTTATTGTAGTATTTAGATTGAATTGCAAGGCAGGTCTTCAGAAGCTTAACCATTTTCTAATCTGCTTGATGACAGTGAGCAGGGAGAATTTTTGCTGAAGACAATTTTTTATTTCATATCACCTTCTCTACAAAACTTTAACAGTCGAGATATTCTATCTGTGGATATGCATGTGTACACACATATGGAATATATAAAATATACTTTCATATATATATAACTCAATATAATATATGTTATATGTTTTCATATTTATGTTATACATATTAGAATATTTAAGATATATTTAAATGTATAAATATTAAAACATACAATATATTTACATATATATTTATTTATATTCATATACTGTCCTGTTTGGACACAGGACACAATTCAGAATTACGTATGCATCAAAACCAATTGCAAAAGGGGAGTTAGGTTCTCAGTTTAGTGACTTATTTTGCTGCAATATTATATTCAACTGGCATTTGTATTTATTCTTTCACTGAACAATAAATGTGTTTATGTGGTTTGTCAGCTTTTCAATTAAATTTATTATAGCATTAGAAAAAGGTGCTTAACCTTCTACAGAATATACTTTCATATATATTTTTTTCCTTTTCCCCATCATGCTTCTTTTTGTTTATATATTTATTTTCATCCGTCTTTTTTTTCTTTGGCATGTGTGGGCCTCCCGTTGTAGTGGCGTCTCTGTCGGCAGCGGACTGGCTCTGCGCGCATGCACTCTAGAGCCCTGGCTCTCAATTGGACACACTGCTCCAGTCGCTCCGCGGCACGTGGGATCCTCCCAGGGCCGGGATTGAACAGGTGCCCCTTGCACTGCAAGGTGGACTCTTTAATCACTGGACCAAAAGGGAAGTCCTCATAGTTTTTTGTTTGTTTGTTTGTTTTTTCTGATGCCATGATTGATTAAAACTGGAATGATCATTGGCATTAACAGACATTGCTTTTTTCCAATGTTCTTTAACAAATGGAATCAGCCCGCTTATAGTCGATGTTCTGTTTGTCTTGTAAAAAACCCAAGAAGACTTGGAGTACAAAGTATGAAAAGTTAATTTTTGAGAGCAAACATTTGACCTAAATGAAAATCCAGCATCCTGGCTTGTGATCCCCTCTGAAAGTGATAGGAGTAAAACTCATTTGTCTGGAAGGTGATCCCAGGAAACACCAAGAGGGGCGTGGGGAAGTAAGACAGAACATGCAAAGAAATGAGTAAACTGGACACCATGGTGAGCAAACACAGCCCCTCCTGCTGGAAATCGTGGAGGGCCGCGTGAGGGAGCAACTCATGGGAAAGAAAGTTGGTGATTCATCCACCAATTGCGCGTCTGTTCTTGGGAGAAGGGTGCTCCCAGCTGCCTAATGGGCGTGACAAGCATGTCAGAGTCCCACGTGCTTCAGGGACTGCCTTCAGCACGTGGAGGTGAAGGCTGAGTGCTGTGGGGAAGGCAAAAGGAACTGTGCCTGCTTCATCCAGTGACACACGAAGCCTTTGCTGCAGCGGCTCAGAAGGAATCATACACGGGCACGGTTCTCTTAAAATGATCGTCTCTTAAAAGAGCCACTGAAATTCTCATGCAGATCGGTATCTTTAGTAGGGTGTCATGTGCTCGGGGAAGTGTAGGTCCAAGGTCGATGGTAAATACTGACAAGACAGGCTGCCCAGGTGATCCAGTCATCATTAAGTCTAGAGGAGGAAGAATTGGACGTTCCATTTTTTCATTGAGTGTATATTTTTCAACGTTCATGATTTTTGAAAAGTTCTGCTGCAAAATAAAAATCTGCGAGTAAATAAAAAAACAAAGGTAGAATTGATTTCTTGATCTGATGGACGAAGCTAAGTTAGGAATCCCTAAATTGGAACCGCCACCCTCTCTATCTCCCCCTGTCTTGCTTCACTCTCTTCTGAGCTTCTCTTTTTCTTCCCAACCGCCTCCTCCTACCTGTCTCTTCCCTCCACTCCCGTTTTAGGCTGAGTCCTGGAGTTCTCCGGAGTGACTCTTCCATTGAGCAGGGAGGATGGAGGATGGGCGCTGTCGGTGAAAGAGGGCCAGGGGCGGCTTTGTGAAGCTGCAGGTGGGGCTGACTTGGCACAGCTCCCGCGTCTCCTGGGCTGCTCCCACAGCGGCCTTTCACTTGGCGCATTCTCAGTGGCGCCCCCTGCTGTCGGGGTGATAACCAGTTGGCAAGTGGGGTCGGTAGAGCTACCGTGAAGGACTTTCCTCCAGCACAGCCGGTCCCTGGGAGGACAGGGAGAGCCCTATGCGCGCAGGTGCACACTCTGTGCCTAGAGCTGCACGTGCCTCCTCCCAGGTGCAAATCAAGCATGGAGAAATCATCTGCCTTCAGCTCATTCATCTGGGGTGGGGACTGGTCGGTGTTCAGGCACCCCTGGGTCACAGGTGCGCTCCCTCCTGGGCAGCAGGGAGGCTGGACTGGAAGAGCCTCATTGTTGGCTTGACTTTCCAGCTCTAGAATGTTTCCAGTGTCGAAGAATCAATGCCAACAGGGTCTGCGAGACTGGGAACAGCACCTGCCACACCCAAGACGGCCAGGAGTGTTTTCTGAAGACGGTCTATGAAGGTAGGTGTGACCTGGCAAGTCCCCTCGGTGACCTTTGTAGCAGGTTAGGGGTTAATGGTGGGTGTTCCTCGTCCTGGGGCAGGGTGTGGGTATGGTAGGAACCCTCCATGGGACACTGTAAGAGCCTGGGCCCCAAGGACAAGGCAGGGTGACTGTGGGACTCAGGGAATTGGCCCCTCAGGAACCCTGGGAGTAGGAGCCACATAGAAAGGGGATCGGCTTTCTTTTCTTGACTAAACTAGAGAAGGAGTATCATCTCATTCTGGTACTGGGCTGCCACTGGTCCTTAATTGGAATGGTGACCTGTAAGAAAAGTGAGGAGCTTAGCTCCTGAGAGGAAATGGAACGAGATTGCTGAAATTTTCCCAAATGGGACCTGTGATGGGATTTGGGGGAACTAGAGACATCGAACAGGGGAGAAATGGGCAGGGAGGAGATGGGCGCAGTTTCTGTCCATCCTTTCTGCCCTCTTCTGTGGGAGCGTGGGTTGCATTCTGCTACAGGGAGCTTGCCAAGCTATCCCATGAAAGCCCACCAGGAGGCCTCCCTCAGCATCTCAGTCCCAGGAGGCAGACATTCTACCAAGAGCATGCGTCCTCCACCCAGCAGGCTATTTCCCCCTTATTCTTGATTAGTTAGTTGATGCATCGATCCTGTGATTCATTTAGGAATATCTATTGAGCTGTCCACCGGGGTGTGCTGGGCCCCACATCCTGGGTTCCAGAGTCTCACTTGTTGTCTCTACCCCTCTCCAGGTGACACTTTTTCCCATGGTTACCAGGGTTGTAGCAGACTATGCTCTCCCATAAAGCTCTTAAATAGAAACACTAGTGTGGAGTTTAGATGCTGTCGTGACTCATCTCTCTGCAACAAGTTCTGAAGACAAGGCCTAGCTTTTGCCCTGATCTGATGGATGATGCCATTCGAATCATTGCCTCCCAAAATGCAGTTCTTTGGCCTGTCAATAAAGTCTTTCTTATTTGCAGTCTTCTGCCTTTTTTTTTTTTTTTTTTGCATTATTACCTGATAATGGTCTTCGGATGGTCATAGCTTGCTTTTGTATTCACACATGTATGCCACAGGTTCAGTGGGAGAACAGGTGTATTAATAGATACATCTCCTCTAGGATGCAAACCACATGGACATACTAAGACTTTCCTCTGGTCTGGGTTGACTGGATCAGTGGTGAACACTCGCCAAGTTGAGTCAACAAAATTCTCTTTCCTGGCATTCTGTTATTGGATTTTAGAAACGAACAAATTCTTTGAATGTGATTAGAACTGTAATATGAAACTCAGCTGCTATGGGTACCCATCTTCAACCATTTGACAGCGAGTCAGACAGACAGAAGGCTGGAGGTTACTCCTGAGTGGTGGAGTTATCTTTAGAATAAGAAGCAGAGGGCAGGGACTTCCGTGGTAGTCCAGTGGCTAAGACTCCATGTCCCCAAAGCAGGGAGTTGAGGTTCCATCTCTGGTCAGAGAACTAAATCCTACATCCTGCAACTAAGATCCAGAGCAGGCAAATAAACAATTTAAAAATAAATATTAAAAAAGAAGCAGACTGCATATGCGATCTCATTCTGGCACGTGTTTCATCCACTCATGCTTGATGTCTATGTATTCCACCAAAGGTACATTTCATTAACAGAGGCATTGCATGTCACTGAAATGTATCTGCTTCTTGTGATTGTCTGCTGTCAGCAATTATCTTTCTGTGAAGCAGCCACTAACAATGCAACAACGATAGTCATAGGTTGCATGTATCAAAACCAGTACGCTTATATCCATTGTATCTTTTTACTATCACAGCTATAGGAGGGAGATACTATTATTGTTCCCATATTATAGATGAGGAACTAAACCTAGAGAGTTATAATAGATTCCTAAGACTATAGTAGATTTCCACCCAGACAGTCTGAGTCCAAAATTCACATAAAGCTCTTAAATAGAAACACTTGAGTTTCTTCTGACCTTTTTTTAAGACAAGGCCTAGCTTTTGCCCTGATCTGATGGATGATGCCATTCGAATCATTGCCTCCCAAAATGCAGTTCTTTGGCCTGTCAATAAAGTCTTTCTTATTTGCAGTCTTCTGCCTTTTTTTTTTTTTTTTTTTCATTATTACCTGATAATGGTCTTCGGATGGTCATAGCTTGCTTTTGTATTCACACATGTATGCCACAGGTTCAGTGGGAGAACAGGTGTATTAATAGATACATCTCCTCTAGGATGCAAACCACATGGACATACTAAGACTTTCCTCTGGTCTGGGTTGACTGGATCAGTGGTGAACACTCGCCAAGTTGAGTCAACAAAATTCTCTTTCCTGGCATTCTGTTATTGGATTTTAGAAACGAACAAATTCTTTGAATGTGATTAGAACTGTAATATGAAACTCAGCTGCTATGGGTACCCATCTTCAACCATTTGACAGCGAGTCAGACAGACAGAAGGCTGGAGGTTACTCCTGAGTGGTGGAGTTATCTTTAGAATAAGAAGCAGAGGGCAGGGACTTCCGTGGTAGTCCAGTGGCTAAGACTCCATGTCCCCAAAGCAGGGAGTTGAGGTTCCATCTCTGGTCAGAGAACTAAATCCTACATCCTGCAACTAAGATCCAGAGCAGGCAAATAAACAATTTAAAAATAAATATTAAAAAAGAAGCAGACTGCATATGCGATCTCATTCTGGCACGTGTTTCATCCACTCATGCTTGATGTCTATGTATTCCACCAAAGGTACATTTCATTAACAGAGGCATTGCATGTCACTGAAATGTATCTGCTTCTTGTGATTGTCTGCTGTCAGCAATTATCTTTCTGTGAAGCAGCCACTAACAATGCAACAACGATAGTCATAGGTTGCATGTATCAAAACCAGTACGCTTATATCCATTGTATCTTTTTACTCTCACAGCTATAGGAGGGAGATACTATTATTGTTCCCATATTATAGATGAGGGAACTAAACCTAGAGAGTTATAATAGATTCCTAAGACTATGGCAGTAGATTTCCACCCAGACAGTCTGAGTCCAAAATTCACAATACTCTTCTCCAATCCAAAAGTTATTTATTGGAACAAGAATAGTTCAGTTATCTCTGTAAGGACCAGAGTAAATATTTTAGGCTTTGTGAGCCATAAGGTCCATAACTATTCAACTCTGCCACTTGCAGCAAAAAGGGCAGCCACAAAAACTAGGTAAATAGCTGTGTTCTAACAAAACTTTATTCATAGAGTAAAATTTGAAATTCATAGTTCTTTTTTTAGGCTTAATTTTTTTTTAATGGGAGTATAATTGCTTTACAATATTGTGTTTGAATTTCATATAGTTTTTGCATACTATAAAATACTATTCTTCTCTTGACTTTTCCAACCTTTAAAAAGGTGTTTTAAAGTGTTTTTTAATAAACTTTTTATTTTGTATTGGGGCATAGCTACTTAGCAATGTTGTGATAGCTTCGGGTGGACAGCAGGGGGACTCAGCCAAGCCAGACAGGCTGCCACATAACATGGATCAGAGTTCCCTCTGCTATACAGTAGGTCCTTGGTTATCCATTTTAAATAAAGCAGTGTGTACATGGCCATCCCATACTCCATTTGAGGAAGCAGAAAACCCAAAGACGAAGGCACAGCTGACATCTGAAAGCACTTATCCATTTCTGTATGATCTTTTACTTGTTTCCAGTGTTTCCCCATGTTGTGGATAATAACTTCAGAAATTATCCAGAGGGCAATAATTTAGGAAATAATCTTTCAGAAATTTCTGAAGACTTACAGAAATCTCCACAAATAAGAGGTCAAAGTACAGTTATATAGGCTTTTGAGACAAAATATTATATACTCAAATAACATGTGGATAGTCTACCTAGTCCAGATCTGCACTTACAAGGCACGTAGTGGATCCCTGTGACCCCTGATAGGATTGAGAAAGGAATGTTATCTCCTAAGGACTTACCTTGCTGGCGTCAGGAGAAAACTCTTTAAATCAAGCAGACATCCCTGTGTCTTCCAAGGACATCTGGTTAAACCAGGACGTCTAACACACAGCTTGTTCCCATATTATAGATGAGGGAACTAAACCTAGAGAGTTATAATAGATTCCTAAGACTATGGCAGTAGATTTCCACCCAGACAGTCTGAGTCCAAAATTCACAATACTCTTCTCCAATCCAAAAGTTATTTATTGGAACAAGAATAGTTCAGTTATCTCTGTAAGGACCAGAGTAAATATTTTAGGCTTTGTGAGCCATAAGGTCCATAACTATTCAACTCTGCCACTTGCAGCAAAAAGGGCAGCCACAAAAACTAGGTAAATAGCTGTGTTCTAACAAAACTTTATTCATAGAGTAAAATTTGAAATTCATAGTTCTTTTTTTAGGCTTAATTTTTTTTTAATGGGAGTATAATTGCTTTACAATATTGTGTTTGAATTTCATATAGTTTTTGCATACTATAAAATACTATTCTTCTCTTGACTTTTCCAACCTTTAAAAAGGTGTTTTAAAGTGTTTTTTAATAAACTTTTTATTTTGTATTGGGGCATAGCTACTTAGCAATGTTGTGATAGCTTCGGGTGGACAGCAGGGGGACTCAGCCAAGCCAGACAGGCTGCCACATAACATGGATCAGAGTTCCCTCTGCTATACAGTAGGTCCTTGGTTATCCATTTTAAATAAAGCAGTGTGTACATGGCCATCCCATACTCCATTTGAGGAAGCAGAAAACCCAAAGACGAAGGCACAGCTGACATCTGAAAGCACTTATCCATTTCTGTATGATCTTTTACTTGTTTCCAGTGTTTCCCCATGTTGTGGATAATAACTTCAGAAATTATCCAGAGGGCAATAATTTAGGAAATAATCTTTCAGAAATTTCTGAAGACTTACAGAAATCTCCACAAATAAGAGGTCAAAGTACAGTTATATAGGCTTTTGAGACAAAATATTATATACTCAAATAACATGTGGATAGTCTACCTAGTCCAGATCTGCACTTACAAGGCACGTAGTGGATCCCTGTGACCCCTGATAGGATTGAGAAAGGAATGTTATCTCCTAAGGACTTACCTTGCTGGCGTCAGGAGAAAACTCTTTTAAATCAAGCAGACATCCCTGTGTCTTCCAAGGACATCTGGTTAACACACAATGTGGACGTCTAACACACAGTCCCTGGGGCCACAAAGAGTCAGGCATGGGGCTTCCCTGGTGGTCCAGTGGGTAAGGACACCGCCTTGCAGTGCAAGGCACGCCAGTTCAATCCCTGGCCTGGGAAGATCCCACGTGCCGCGGAGCGGCTGGACCCATGTGTCCAATTACCGAGCCAGAGCTCTGGAGCGCATGAGCCCAGAGCCAGTGCTCTGCGACAACAGAGGCCACTGCGATGGGAGGCCCACATGGGCCAAAGAACAAAGATGGACGAAAATAGATAAATGAAAGACCAATAGAAGAGGCCCACCCGCTCCCCTCCCTCCCCAACCCGCCCCCACAAAAAAGAAAATTTAAAAAAAAAAAAAAATGAGTCAGGCATGACTGAGCCACTGAGCATGCAGACAATTCACAGTAAAAAGGGGTAGTGGCCCAAATGTATAGAGACAGAATTTTTTGTTTAAATCTTTTTTCTTGTTCTGCCCGAAACAAACTTTTATTTCACCAGTTCCTGGATATGAAATTGCTATGTCATATGGTAATTTACTGTTTAACTTTTAACACCTGTTTAACTTGATGACACTGCCAAAGCGTTATCAGAAGTGGCTACACATTTTATATTCCTATGATGTATGGGGATTCCAACGTGGTTTTGATTTGCATGTCACTAATGTGACTTCTCTTTTCTTCCTAAAACATGGCTTCCTTGCTGCCAGTGAGTCCTTTTTCTTGCTTCATCTTCTCTTTGTCAACTCATGAGTGAGTGAGTGTCCAGCAAGTTATAAGGGCAAGAGAATCGTGATTGGGATCAAGCAGTTTGTCTGGTAAATAGGGAAGCTATACAATTGACTAGAGCCTGTCTTGGACTATTAAAGGATTAAGAACGGCCCCACACCCTTCCGCTGTATTTTGTCTTCTACAGTCATCTCTCTTTCTCTTGGACCTGCTGCCCTCCATCCCAGTCAGCCCTGCATTCAGTTTCCATGTACAGTCCATGTCTCTTCCTTCCGTAAAAATTACACTGAAAACTCTGACATTTGACTGCAAAAATGCAAATAAAGTGTCTTCCAAGGACATCTGGTTAACACACAATGTGGACGTCTAACACACAGTCCCTGGGGCCACAAAGAGTCAGGCATGGGGCTTCCCTGGTGGTCCAGTGGGTAAGGACACCGCCTTGCAGTGCAAGGCACGCCAGTTCAATCCCTGGCCTGGGAAGATCCCACGTGCCGCGGAGCGGCTGGACCCATGTGTCCAATTACCGAGCCAGAGCTCTGGAGCGCATGAGCCCAGAGCCAGTGCTCTGCGACAACAGAGGCCACTGCGATGGGAGGCCCACATGGGCCAAAGAACAAAGATGGACGAAAATAGATAAATGAAAGACCAATAGAAGAGGCCCACCCGCTCCCCTCCCTCCCCAACCCGCCCCCACAAAAAAGAAAATTTAAAAAAAAAAAAAAATGAGTCAGGCATGACTGAGCCACTGAGCATGCAGACAATTCACAGTAAAAAGGGGTAGTGGCCCAAATGTATAGAGACAGAATTTTTTGTTTAAATCTTTTTTCTTGTTCTGCCCGAAACAAACTTTTATTTCACCAGTTCCTGGATATGAAATTGCTATGTCATATGGTAATTTACTGTTTAACTTTTAACACCTGTTTAACTTGATGACACTGCCAAAGCGTTATCAGAAGTGGCTACACATTTTATATTCCTATGATGTATGGGGATTCCAACGTGGTTTTGATTTGCATGTCACTAATGTGACTTCTCTTTTCTTCCTAAAACATGGCTTCCTTGCTGCCAGTGAGTCCTTTTTCTTGCTTCATCTTCTCTTTGTCAACTCATGAGTGAGTGAGTGTCCAGCAAGTTATAAGGGCAAGAGAATCGTGATTGGGATCAAGCAGTTTGTCTGGTAAATAGGGAAGCTATACAATTGACTAGAGCCTGTCTTGGACTATTAAAGGATTAAGAACGGCCCCACACCCTTCCGCTGTATTTTGTCTTCTACAGTCATCTCTCTTTCTCTTGGACCTGCTGCCCTCCATCCCAGTCAGCCCTGCATTCAGTTTCCATGTACAGTCCATGTCTCTTCCTTCCGTAAAAATTACACTGAAAACTCTGACATTTGACATAGAGAAAAAACATTAGGAGGTAAAAATATGCTTAGGACCAGGAGGGAGAGATGGAAATGGGCTTAGATGCAGAGCCGAGAATCAGTGAAAGGGACAGGTTTCTATCATAGACACATATGAGTGACGGGAGGATCTTGATCTGTTCATAAGCACATCTAGCCTCTCCCTCCATGGAGGGCTTTCATGAGAACATGTGGAGCAGTCAGCTTCCCAAGTTAGAGTTAGGTCTTTAATCAGCATAGAGGGTTTTGGGTGTTTTTTTTTTCTATATATGGTACAAAAGAGAGTGTTGTAGTTTCATTCTTTTACATGTAGTTGTCCAATTTCCCCAACACCATTTATTGAAGAGACTGTCTTTCCTCCATTGTGTATTCCCATTACCTGTTATACCAAAACCAGATAAAGACACTACCAAAAAAGATTAGAAGTCAATATCTTTGATGAATATAGATGTTAAGACTCCTCAACAAAATCTCAGCAAACTGAACCCAACAACACATAAAGAGGATCAGGCACCGTGATCAAGTTGAATTCATTCCAGGGTTACAAAGACGATTTAACATATGTAAATCAATCAGCGTGATATGCTATCCAAATTAGAAGGGAAAAGGTAAGATCATTATTATATGATACAACATGATACTTTCTATGGAAAAAATCTAAAGATGCCACATAAAAACTGTTAGAACTGATACACAAATGTATCAAGAGAACAGGATGAAAGTCTAATATATAGAACTTGGTTGCATTTGCACACACATATACACACACACACACTATCTATCTATCTATATATACATACACATATATATTCTTTTTCATATTCTTTTCCATTATAAGTTATTACAGGATATTGAATATAGTTTCCTATGCACTGGTAAATAGGAAGCTATACAATTGACTACCCTTGGACTATTAAAGGATTAAGAACGCCCCACACCCTTCCGCTGTATTTTGTCTTCTACAGTCATCTCTCTTTCTCTTGGACCTGCTGCCCTCCATCCCAGTCAGCCCTGCATTCAGTTTCCATGTACAGTCCATGTCTCTTCCTTCCGTAAAAATTACACTGAAAACTCTGACATTTGACATAGAGAAAAAACATTAGGAGGTAAAAATATGCTTAGGACCAGGAGGGAGAGATGGAAATGGGCTTAGATGCAGAGCCGAGAATCAGTGAAAGGGACAGGTTTCTATCATAGACACATATGAGTGACGGGAGGATCTTGATCTGTTCATAAGCACATCTAGCCTCTCCCTCCATGGAGGGCTTTCATGAGAACATGTGGAGCAGTCAGCTTCCCAAGTTAGAGTTAGGTCTTTAATCAGCATAGAGGGTTTTGGGTGTTTTTTTTTTCTATATATGGTACAAAAGAGAGTGTTGTAGTTTCATTCTTTTACATGTAGTTGTCCAATTTCCCCAACACCATTTATTGAAGAGACTGTCTTTCCTCCATTGTGTATTCCCATTACCTGTTATACCAAAACCAGATAAAGACACTACCAAAAAAGATTAGAAGTCAATATCTTTGATGAATATAGATGTTAAGACTCCTCAACAAAATCTCAGCAAACTGAACCCAACAACACATAAAGAGGATCAGGCACCGTGATCAAGTTGAATTCATTCCAGGGTTACAAAGACGATTTAACATATGTAAATCAATCAGCGTGATATGCTATCCAAATTAGAAGGGAAAAGGTAAGATCATTATTATATGATACAACATGATACTTTCTATGGAAAAAATCTAAAGATGCCACATAAAAACTGTTAGAACTGATACACAAATGTATCAAGAGAACAGGATGAAAGTCTAATATATAGAACTTGGTTGCATTTGCACACACATATACACACACACACACTATCTATCTATCTATATATACATACACATATATATTCTTTTTCATATTCTTTTCCATTATAAGTTATTACAGGATATTGAATATAGTTTCCTATGCAACACAGTAAGACCTCATTGTTTATTTTTTTCTGTGTATAGCAGTGTGTATCTACTACACCCAAACCCCAATTTATCCCACCCCTGCCCTCTCTCCCCTTTGTTAACCATAAGTTTGTTTTCTGAAGTGAAAGTGTTAGTCGCTCTGTGGTGTTCCACTCTCTGTGACCCCGCAGATTGTAGCCAGAGGCTCCTCTGTGCAC
This sequence comes from Tragulus kanchil, assembly GCA_022376925.1. NCBI lineage: Eukaryota > Metazoa > Chordata > Mammalia > Artiodactyla > Tragulidae > Tragulus > Tragulus kanchil. The sequence continues at coordinate 155,036,039 of JAIOJX010000006.1, forward strand.
AGAGCTCTCCAGGCAAGAACACTGGAGTGGGCAGCCATTCCCTCCTCCGGGGGATCTTCCCCATCCAGGGCTAGAAACCAGGTCTCCTGCAATGCCAGCAGATTCTTTACCATCTGAGTCACCAAGGAAGCCCTGAGTCTATTTTTGTTTCATAAATAAGTTCATTTAGGTCACATTCTAGGTTCTACATGCAAGTGATGTCATATGGTATTTTGTCTTTCTCTTTCTGACTTACTTGACTTAGTATGATAATCTTGGATTCTTCCATGTTGCTGCAGATGGCCTTATTTTGTTCTTATGGCTGAGTAGCACTGTGTATATATATGTACCCCATCTTCTCTATCAATTCATCTGTGGATGGAGATTTAGACTGACTCTTGATCTTAGCTATTATGAATAGTGCTAGGAACATTGGCGTGCATGTATCTTTTTGAATTGGAATTTTCTCCAGATATATGCCCAGAAGTGGAATTTCTGGATCATATAGTTGCTGTTGTTTTTAATGGCGCAGCCACTGTGGACTGTTTTCCACATTGGTGCAGCCACTGTGGAAAACAGTCCACAGTGGCTGCACCAATTTACATCTCCACAACAGTGTGGAGGGTTCCCTCTCCTCCTCAACTTCTACAGGATTTGTTATTTGTAGGGTTTTAAATGATGGCACCACTATCCTTCCCTGAGGAAACAGTATCAGGATGCATAAGGAGTATAAACTTCCAGGAGAAGTTTTGAACAGTTCATTATTTTCTGCCTTTCACTCTTTTCCTAGGTTCCCCAATGGTCACATGCCCCTATATAATATCATAGTATGCTTTGTGTCCTGTGCCTATTATTATCAATACATCCTTCAAGTTTGCGCAGAACAGCGCATCTTCAGTAAAGTAATGCCATGGAAGAAGAATTTTGTCCTTTAGCGGCTCTGATAATTCATTCATATTCTGTTTTCTCCATTTTCTACTCCTTCCCCACCCTCCGTTCGTGCACAGTGATGATGGGGTGATGCAGGACTCGGGCCCCGTGAGCAGCTCGGAACCCACTATCATGTTACAGGGGCTGCCGAGCATACAGGCGACCCTGGGTCACTCAGCTAGGTCCTCAGTGTGGGGACTAGGTGATAATGGCATTATTTATCCATGCACCGCGCACTCCTGTAGCATCTACTCTGAATCGCCTTTGTCTTCTGAAGGTGGTGGAGGGGAGTTCTCTCCCCTCACATGTGTGAGGAGCTGGACTCTCAGTCTGTGGATAGGTGGGGATTTGGGGGCCCCTTTCCTCCCGTGGTTGCTTTCTGGCCCGGCAGACCCTCAGGCATTCATGTATTTGTCCTGTTATTCCTGTTGAGTCAGAAATATGATTGAGCCCCTGCCCTGTACCATGCTTTGTGTGGAGAGCTTCTGGTGAATGGTGAACGTGACGGTCAGGATCTCTGCCATGAAAAGGCTGTTCTGATGGAGAAGGAGAAAGGGAGACCCTCTCACAGGGACCTCGAACATTTTCTCTAGTGCCTAGCCAGGACCTTGCTTCACGATCTTTCTCCTCTCTTTGGCGAGATCTCTAAGCATGAACACTCTTGTTGGAGAATGAGCTATTTTTATTGCACATGACTATTAAATTCAGGATACCACAAAACTGTACTTTCAAAGGTATTGGGACATAGGTGTTCCTTTGAGCAACAACAGTAAGACTTTAAATTTAAAAACATTATCTGCTTTCTTTGTAGTCTAGAGAAACAAGAGTAATATAGCAAGAATTGTTTCATATATTATAAAATTGACTATTGCTCTACAATGCTTAAGCTCCTTTCTTATTTGGAAAATATTTGCATACGTTTAATGTGTTTAAGAAGTATCCTGTGCCTGAAGCTATATCCTAATTTAGATATGCATGACAACAGTAGATGTGAATACTGGTTCATAGAAATTACTAAGTAAATGTTTGCGATTATGGCTGCCTCAGTAGTGTCAACTCTGATTCAGTATTTGAGAGGCCCATTGACATCTCAATCGTGAGCTCAATCAGATGGAGGAGGAGGGAAAGGGCAAAGCAAAATCTCCCGTTTCCCATTTTTTCCCCCCCGTTCGTGCACAGTGATGATGGGGTGATGCAGGACTCGGGCCCCGTGAGCAGCTCGGAACCCACTATCATGTTACAGGGGCTGCCGAGCATACAGGCGACCCTGGGTCACTCAGCTAGGTCCTCAGTGTGGGGACTAGGTGATAATGGCATTATTTATCCATGCACCGCGCACTCCTGTAGCATCTACTCTGAATCGCCTTTGTCTTCTGAAGGTGGTGGAGGGGAGTTCTCTCCCCTCACATGTGTGAGGAGCTGGACTCTCAGTCTGTGGATAGGTGGGGATTTGGGGGCCCCTTTCCTCCCGTGGTTGCTTTCTGGCCCGGCAGACCCTCAGGCATTCATGTATTTGTCCTGTTATTCCTGTTGAGTCAGAAATATGATTGAGCCCCTGCCCTGTACCATGCTTTGTGTGGAGAGCTTCTGGTGAATGGTGAACGTGACGGTCAGGATCTCTGCCATGAAAAGGCTGTTCTGATGGAGAAGGAGAAAGGGAGACCCTCTCACAGGGACCTCGAACATTTTCTCTAGTGCCTAGCCAGGACCTTGCTTCACGATCTTTCTCCTCTCTTTGGCGAGATCTCTAAGCATGAACACTCTTGTTGGAGAATGAGCTATTTTTATTGCACATGACTATTAAATTCAGGATACCACAAAACTGTACTTTCAAAGGTATTGGGACATAGGTGTTCCTTTGAGCAACAACAGTAAGACTTTAAATTTAAAAACATTATCTGCTTTCTTTGTAGTCTAGAGAAACAAGAGTAATATAGCAAGAATTGTTTCATATATTATAAAATTGACTATTGCTCTACAATGCTTAAGCTCCTTTCTTATTTGGAAAATATTTGCATACGTTTAATGTGTTTAAGAAGTATCCTGTGCCTGAAGCTATATCCTAATTTAGATATGCATGACAACAGTAGATGTGAATACTGGTTCATAGAAATTACTAAGTAAATGTTTGCGATTATGGCTGCCTCAGTAGTGTCAACTCTGATTCAGTATTTGAGAGGCCCATTGACATCTCAATCGTGAGCTCAATCAGATGGAGGAGGGAGGGAAAGCAAAAGGCACCAGGTGCACCGACAGTAAGCGTTCCCTGAGCCCTGAGGCAGGTGTCAGCCAGGCTGTGCTTGCTTGAGCTCTGGGACTGCAGAGGAGGGAGTCGTGGGGGACTTTGGATCCCGAGGGAAAAAGCTGTTTTAGGAAAGCGCTATCCACATGAGAGGGCTTCCCAGGTGGCTCAGCAGTAAAGAACCCACCTACCCACGCAGGAAATGCGCATTTTGTCTCTGGGTCAGGAAGATCCCCTGGAGAAGGAACTGGCAACCCAATACTGGGTCGCAGTATCCTTGCACGGAGAGTCCCATAGACAGAGGAGTGTGGTGGCCCACAGGCCGTGGGGTCGCAAAAAAATCGGACATGCCTGAGCAACTGAGCACACACACACACCTGCATGAGAAGCTCCCGTTCACGGGCCTGGGGCCAAGGTGTGTCCAGAGAACAACGAGTCCAGGTTGTTATCAAGCTTCTCACCCAGTTTCCTGGACTGTAAACAGTTTACACTGCACTGGTCCTGTTGCCACAACTAATGAAAAAACATCCGGCTCATTATTACTAACTAAACTCCATACTCTGCTTAGATTTCCTTAGCTCTGTGTTGAACGTCATTTTTTTTCTCTTCCAAGATTCTTACATTTCTTTTGCTCACCATGAGCAGCACAATGACAGTTTCTCAAAATTTCCCTGTTTTTTGTGATGTTGATAATTTTAAAGATTACTGTGCAGATGTTTTTTTGTTTGTTTTTGAACAAAGCATTAAAAGGGTTTCAATAAAATCAGTAAGTTTACATTTGTGCATCTTGTGCATTTAGGACACATCCAGGGGGTAAAAGGGAAAGGACTGGGTCTCCGTGGGAGGAGCGGGAAGCCCAGGCCATTCGGGCTGTGTGATGCTCAGGCCGCCATCCCTCTGCAAGCACATCCCCAGCTCCTTCAGCTAGGAGCGCAGGCCCAAGTCTTTAGAACCCACGCTGTGAACACTCCTAATGGGCTGCCAAACAGGTGCTAGCAGGTTAACAGCTCATGAAATTGAAGCCTTGTCCAGAGAACGTTCATGTCAGCTGCGTCCACTTCAGGCTGTTTGAGCTAGGAGGGAGACGCTGAACTGCCCCAGGGAGAAAAGGACCAAGGGACAGCTCTGATTCCTCTCACTAAAGACAAGGTCACAAAACAGCAGGCCTCTGCAAAGAACCATGTATTTATTTCTTTTAACAATGTAATTTGAGAAAAGGGCTGGGTAGGAGGGTTCAAGAGAGGCAAGTTTTTTACGGTTCTTGTTGTGCAGATATTTTACAGATGTCCCTTGTTTTGAGTGCGTCTGATGCTTTTCTTGTGGTTAGACGAGGGTTACAGACGTGGGGAGGAGAACTGCAGAGGCGCAGTGCTGTTCTCAGGCTTCGTAGCTAAGGTTCATGCTGCCAACCTGCCTTATTGCAGTTGATATAAACCTTGATCACTGGACAGAGATACTATTTCTCAGGCCACTCCAGGTAAGGCGATATTTCCCCTTTGACCATACTGTACTCTTTGAAAGCAAGTCACTGTGTAGCCCATTAAACCTGCTTTTAATTGTTCTTTTAACTTATTTGCATTTTTAAAAATTATTTTACAATAGTAAGGGTTCACATTGCTCATGAGAGTATGTCTAAGAAGGCAGTTTTTAAAAATGTTTTTATTTTTTGGTCACACCATGCAGCATAGAGGATCTTAGTTCCCCAACCAGAGAATATTTAGGTTTATTTTATTTTATTTATTTATTTTTAAAAGATTTATTTATTTATTTTGGGCGGGGGTCGGGTTGGGGAGGGAGGGGAGCGGGCGGGCCACTTCTATTGGTCTTTCATTTCTCTATGTTCATCGTCTTTGTTCCTTGACTCCTGTGGGCCTCCCATCGCGGTGGCGTCTGTTGTTGCAGAGCGCCGGCTCTGGGCGCATGCGCGCCAGAGCTCCAGCTTGGTAATTGGACACATCAGTCCAGCCGATCCGCGGCACGTGGGATCTTCCCAGGCCAGGGATCGAACCGGCGCCCCTTGCACTGCAAGGCGGTGTCCTTACCCACTGGACCACCAGGGGGAGCCCTAGGTTTATTTTAGAGTTTAAAGACAAAGCTCTGGCTTAGGTTGTGCACCACAAAGCCTAACCTAACTGACCTTGTCTTTTATCTCCTATCTTGTCTCAATTTTAGGGGGGAACTGGCATGAAAAATATTTACACTTCACATTCTGAAAATAGCCGATATTCGGGGCTTCCCCTGGTGGTCCAGTGGGTAAGGACACCGCCTTGCAGTGCAAGGGGCGCCGGTTCCATCCCTGGCCTGGGAAGATCCCACGTGCCGCGGAGCGGCTGGACCGATGTGTCCAATTACCCAGCCAGAGCTCTGGAGCACATGCGCCCAGAGCCAGTGCTCTGCGACGACAGAGGCCACCGTGATGGGAGGCCCACATGGGCCGAAGAACAAAGATGGATGAAAAATAAATAAATGAGACCAATAGAAGTGGTCCGCCCACCTCCTCCCTCCCCAACATGCCCCTCCCCCAAAATAAATAAATAAATAAATCTTTTAAAACACACACACACACACATAGAACAAGTGAGATAGTAAGATGGTGACAGATATTTCTAGTCATAATAATAGAGGCATTTAAAAAAATTTTATTTTGCTTTTTCTTTTACAGAGTTTTGTTGTTTACAGATATGTATGATCCCAGATTAGTCATATGTATATCTACCTCCCATCCCACCCCTCCAGGCTGTCGCAAAGCACCCCTGCAGGATTCCCTTTTCTCACAGCATAATAGAGGCATTTTTACACTAAAGAGAAGGCAAACTTCTCTATGCCTGAAAACACACTCAACTCATTCTTATGAAAGATCCTAATTCACTTTCTCAGTTCTTCCCAAATGTCTTGAAAGGGCTGTACATAGCATCAAAATCTGATGAGACCACTTTTTCATCCTTAGACCTGGGTACTTGGTACCTGCTTGGACTTTGAGGTCTCTCTGTCCATCTGCCAGTTGGACACATTCTCCAGAGCTTTTCACTGGCCCACAAACTCCTGGTGTATAAAATGGAACCCATCACCATTCTGGGCTCGTTGCACTCACTTCTGAGTTGATGGAATCAGAAACCAAGCAGCCAGGTGGCCAGAGGAACAGCCTGTGAGCAGTCAGTGTGGGCTGGTGCTTTGCAGATGTGAAGGAAGCAGGAGATGGACCAAGGGTGAGCTGAGCTGAGAGCACTTGGTGCTGCGGGAAGGAGCCAGTGGCCTGGGGAGAAGTGAAGAGGGAAACTTGGAGGAGAGGGGGGGATGCTGTGTGCTCTGCAGGGGGGCATGTGCGGGGATGCAGGACCAGAGCTTCCGGGAAGAGAAGGCTGAGCGGACACCACCACTGACAAGGAATTAGCTGTTAGTGATTCTTCCAACGCAATGATATTCCTCTATACATATTGCAGAAATCCTGATTTGTACAGCAATAGCTTGAAATCTTGAAGTTTCCCCGCACCAACTTCCAAGCTCTACATTTATCGGAACAGTCCAGTTGAGTGTGGTTGTAGCGCCAGCCATCTGGGAGAGAAGGATGTTGACATTCAGTTCCAGAGAACTGTACCCAGAACATTTCCCAGCCTCTCTCAGCCCCGCCTCCAGATGAGGGACACGTCCACCTCCTGGGGAGACTGCAGCCCCGCCCCAGTGCCAGGAGTCAGGCCCCAGCTCCAGCCAGAAAAGCCCAGCGTAACAGCATCACCTCTCACGTTGAAGAAGTACATATCGGTAGTTCTGCATCCAGGACTTGTTTCGGCAGTGCAGTTACCCTCACCACGCAAACATCTGCCCTTCTTAAAAATGCTGCAGACCTTGCACAGGGTGGCTGGAGCTGAGGAGAAACAGACACGGAAGCTCAGGGCACTGTCGAATGGGCTGAGAGCAAGGTGTATATGACACATTAGGACCTGGGGGTTGAGGCACAAAACCTGACTCTAAATACTTCTGCACATAATCTGGGGGAAAAGTATCCATTGGATATTTAAGGAAATGGGGTCTTTGACATAGGGATCTCAAAATCCATGAATAATAAACAACTTTATGCATACTTTATGAGTGAATTGCATAGCATGTGCATGATATCCTACTAAAGCCGTTTGATGGTTTTTCACAATAACCTTGAGTAAGAATATGACATTACCTGCTGGGGGATATGGAAGATACTAGAACATAAAATGTAAGAGGGGAAAAAAGGCATGGATTCTGAAAAACGGCATGGGTTCTAAACAATCAAGTGAAATTTCTAAACATGCACCTGACCAACACTAAGACATTACATCTGCTTAGCTTGGAATCCTGGCTGAACTCCCCGCCCAGTACCAGCTCTGTGTTCGCAGGCTCCCTTTGGATTTGAGAGCAATTGTGGGACCAGAGCTTCCGGAAGAGAAGGCTGAGCGGACACCACCACTGACAAGGAATTAGCTGTTAGTGATTCTTCCAACGCAATGATATTCCTCTATACATATTGCAGAAATCCTGATTTGTACAGCAATAGCTTGAAATCTTGAAGTTTCCCCGCACCAACTTCCAAGCTCTACATTTATCGGAACAGTCCAGTTGAGTGTGGTTGTAGCGCCAGCCATCTGGGAGAGAAGGATGTTGACATTCAGTTCCAGAGAACTGTACCCAGAACATTTCCCAGCCTCTCTCAGCCCCGCCTCCAGATGAGGGACACGTCCACCTCCTGGGGAGACTGCAGCCCCGCCCCAGTGCCAGGAGTCAGGCCCCAGCTCCAGCCAGAAAAGCCCAGCGTAACAGCATCACCTCTCACGTTGAAGAAGTACATATCGGTAGTTCTGCATCCAGGACTTGTTTCGGCAGTGCAGTTACCCTCACCACGCAAACATCTGCCCTTCTTAAAAATGCTGCAGACCTTGCACAGGGTGGCTGGAGCTGAGGAGAAACAGACACGGAAGCTCAGGGCACTGTCGAATGGGCTGAGAGCAAGGTGTATATGACACATTAGGACCTGGGGGTTGAGGCACAAAACCTGACTCTAAATACTTCTGCACATAATCTGGGGGAAAAGTATCCATTGGATATTTAAGGAAATGGGGTCTTTGACATAGGGATCTCAAAATCCATGAATAATAAACAACTTTATGCATACTTTATGAGTGAATTGCATAGCATGTGCATGATATCCTACTAAAGCCGTTTGATGGTTTTTCACAATAACCTTGAGTAAGAATATGACATTACCTGCTGGGGGATATGGAAGATACTAGAACATAAAATGTAAGAGGGGAAAAAAGGCATGGATTCTGAAAAACGGCATGGGTTCTAAACAATCAAGTGAAATTTCTAAACATGCACCTGACCAACACTAAGACATTACATCTGCTTAGCTTGGAATCCTGGCTGAACTCCCCGCCCAGTACCAGCTCTGTGTTCGCAGGCTCCCTTTGGGTTTGAAGCAATTGTGCAGAGCACACCTAGTGCATTCCATATAGCCTCCCTGGACCAGGATCTCTGGGGGAATGGATGGGGCATAAGAGCTACACTGGCTTGAGGATGATAAGGCATATTTTAGTATTCAATGATTCCCAAGGACAGCACCAAAAGTCATCCAAAGTACACACATATTTGAGTAAAAAGAGTACTGTAAAAGTTGTTGTTTAGTCACTAAGTCCTGACCCTTTGCGACTCCATGGACTGTAGCCAGGCTTCTCTGTCCATGGGATTTCTCAGGCAAAAATTCTGGAGTGAGTTGCTATTTCCTTCTCCAGGGGACCGTCCTGATTCAGGGATCAAGCCAATGTCTTGTTCATTGGCAGGTGGATTCTTTACCACTGAGCTACCACGGAAGCTCATACAACAAATACTTTCCAAATAAAAAAAGAACTAAAGCATTATACAGGACAAGCCTATTTTATAGTATGTGAAACAGTTCCTACCATATTACTCTTATTTCTCTAGACTATAAAGGAAGCAGATTTTTTTTTATTTAAAATTTTGTTGTTGTTCAAAGGAACACTTACGCCCCAATATGACTGAAAGTAGTCTTGTAGTATCATGAATTCATTAAGCATGTACAGTATTATGAAATAGTCAATTCTGTAAAACTTTTGGTTCAAAATAAGCAGTTCGATTACCTCCTCTTACTACCTCACTGCCCCCTGGCTGGTCTTTCTGGAAAGTCTGGAGCAACCCACTGGCTCTGCCTCAGAGGGCCAGCCCAACAAAGTACAAAACCTCCCACTGAGAAGAGCCCCAGCCCCAGGCTGCCCCCAGAGTGGGACTGACCCCAGTCTGAGACCTCAGAAAGGAACCTGAACTCTTTCCCTGGTAGCTGTCGAGGGGGGGGCAGCAGAAAGAGCCCTCAGGTCCTTGAAGGTCAGGTCATCTCACAACCTCATCCTTGACTTTGTCCCCTCCCCAGCTGGTCAGGTCACCAGCAGGTGCTGCTGCCCGGCCCACCTCCACGTCCTCACCCCCGGCCCAGCTCCCACAGGGACTCACCCACTCCTTGGAAGAACAGGAACGGGAAGGCCCCCAGCAGCAGGAGCAGGAGCAGAAACTTGTCCATCTCAGTCTGGGGTGGCGGGAAGGCGCAGAGGTGGTTAGAGCAGGGGACCGAGTGCCCAGGGAGGGTGAGGACAGACTGTGCTTATGTGCATCTGCGAGGAGGCTGAGGGCTCTGGACTGAGTGACTCCGGGGCTGTGGGCAGAAGCTTCCTTCTACACACCTGCCGGTGGGTGTTGCATTGGCCGAGTGAGCCCAGGAAATGTTCCCATGGAACCCACTCCTTTGGACATTTCCGAGGACAAGTGTCCCAAGTAACCCTCCTGTTCCCTTGAGGTTGCCTTCTGATCAGTGGAGGACATGGTGGTGCTGGACCCCTCAGCAGTTCCTGGCTCTGAATTCTCTGAACATCCCATTGGCCCAGCCCAAGAACAAGAGCTTCTCATGTGGGCAGGGCTTTGCTAAAGCCGCCATTTCTTCTGGGTCCAGCATCCCCATGACTCCGTCCTCTCCAGTCCCCAGAGCCCAAGCCAGCACCCAAGCTGGGCAGACACCTGCCTCGGGGCTCATTGTAGGTGCAGGTCATGTTGGTTGCTTCCCCTCCACCCCCTCACCTCTGTTTCTAGTTATTGTTAGGACCATCGTCCACTGCTAAATAAATAAATATTCATGGAGCTTCCCTGGCAGTCCCGTGGCTAAGACTTTGCCTTCCAGTGCATGGAGTGTGGGTTTGATCCCTGGTTGGGGAGCTAAGATCTCACATGCCTCACTTTCAAGAAACCAAAACATAAAACAGAAGCAATTGTTCCTCTTACTACCTCACTGCCCCGCCCAAACTGACAACCCAGCTCTGAGACCCCCAAAAAAACCTCCCACTGAGAAGAGCCCCAGCCCCAGGCTGCCCCCAGAGTGGGACTGACCCCAGTCTGAGACCTCAGAAAGGAACCTGAACTCTTTCCCTGGTAGCTGTCGAGGGGGGGGCAGCAGAAAGAGCCCTCAGGTCCTTGAAGGTCAGGTCATCTCACAACCTCATCCTTGACTTTGTCCCCTCCCCAGCTGGTCAGGTCACCAGCAGGTGCTGCTGCCCGGCCCACCTCCACGTCCTCACCCCCGGCCCAGCTCCCACAGGGACTCACCCACTCCTTGGAAGAACAGGAACGGGAAGGCCCCCAGCAGCAGGAGCAGGAGCAGAAACTTGTCCATCTCAGTCTGGGGTGGCGGGAAGGCGCAGAGGTGGTTAGAGCAGGGGACCGAGTGCCCAGGAGGGTGAGGACAGACTGTGCTTATGTGCATCTGCGAGGAGGCTGAGGGCTCTGGACTGAGTGACTCCGGGGCTGTGGGCAGAAGCTTCCTTCTACACACCTGCCGGTGGGTGTTGCATTGGCCGAGTGAGCCCAGGAAATGTTCCCATGGAACCCACTCCTTTGGACATTTCCGAGGACAAGTGTCCCAAGTAACCCTCCTGTTCCCTTGAGGTTGCCTTCTGATCAGTGGAGGACATGGTGGTGCTGGACCCCTCAGCAGTTCCTGGCTCTGAATTCTCTGAACATCCCATTGGCCCAGCCCAAGAACAAGAGCTTCTCATGTGGGCAGGGCTTTGCTAAAGCCGCCATTTCTTCTGGGTCCAGCATCCCCATGACTCCGTCCTCTCCAGTCCCCAGAGCCCAAGCCAGCACCCAAGCTGGGCAGACACCTGCCTCGGGGCTCATTGTAGGTGCAGGTCATGTTGGTTGCTTCCCCTCCACCCCCTCACCTCTGTTTCTAGTTATTGTTAGGACCATCGTCCACTGCTAAATAAATAAATATTCATGGAGCTTCCCTGGCAGTCCCGTGGCTAAGACTTTGCCTTCCAGTGCATGGAGTGTGGGTTTGATCCCTGGTTGGGGAGCTAAGATCTCACATGCCTCACTTTCAAGAAACCAAAACATAAAACAGAAGCAATTTGTTGTTAGAAAACAATTGTACTGTAACAAAGACTATAAAAAGCAACAAACAAACAAAAAAACACATGACATTTGTAAAAGCAGTAAGGCAGATTTTATTCCAGGGGACAGGTCTGATGGGGTTTGGTAGTAGAGAAAAAAGCTTCAACTCAATTCTAACTACAAGGACAAGTGAAGATTTTTAACCAAGGAGCTGGTTGGGGTAAGGGGTGGCATCAGTGAGGTAAAATTGCTAAGAGGAAACATCAAATCTATGAGAAACTTGCTAGGTTGACTCAACGGGATTCTTGCTGAGGGCAGGATGATACGATATGGAGGCAGGGAGGGAGGGATTCGATCAGAGTTATCAGGGTGGAGGGTTTTACTAAACTGACCCAGCAAGACTCTTGCTAAAGCTGGACTGTGCCAAGGACATAGTCAAGGTCAGGAGCTAGACAAAAAGAGTACTCAGAAGAGCTTGACTCACTTCTGATGAAAGTAAAGAAGTTCTGTCAGCTCTCAGTGCCAAGTCAGTGTCGGCAATTGTGAGAGTAGTTATAACAACAACACTTACTTAGTATTTTCAAAAACCAGTGCAAATACATCATCTGAGATGCATCTTCAGCCTATCATAATCACATCGTAAACAAATCTGCAGCAAATATGATAAAAACAACAAAGTTAATCGAGGCCTTAGAGCTAGGTGGATGGATAGGTTATTTTAAAATGTATAAAACAATTTCTACAGTATGCAATTCTTTTATTTTTCTAGCCCCTAAAACCACAGATCTGTGTTCACCAAGTTGGATTTATATAGACAGATGGTCACTGCTCTAGGACTGGGCTGAGGGGCTCAGAGTTTTACAGATGCTTCATCATTGGCATGGACTAACTAGGTGACCCACACAAGGCAAAGGGGGTGTGAATGTTTTTCTTATATTTTAATTCCAATTTTTTTAGAGCTTGTGTCAATTAATTTTTTTTATTGGAGGGTAATTGTTTTACAATATTGTGTTAGTTTCTGCCACACATCAGCACGAATCAGCTATAGGTATATATATATATATATATATATACCTATACATGTATATGCCCCCTCCCTCTTTAAAATATATATTTGTAAAATTTTTGGCTTCTTTTTAAAATTAGTTTTCTATTTATTTATTTTCATGCATCTTTATTCTTTGGCCTGTGTAGGCCTCCCATTGCAGGGGCCTCTTTCGTCACAGAGCACCAACTCTGGGCGCCTGCACTCCAGAGTGCTGGCTCGTAATTGCACATATCGGTCCAGTCGTTCCATGGCATGTGGGGTCTTCCCAGGCCAGGGATTAAACCGGTGCCCCTTGCACTGCAAGGCGGACTCTTGCCCACTGGACCACCAGGGAAGCCTGGCCCCTCCTCCTTTAGCCTCCCTCCCAGCTCCCACCCCATCCCACCCCTCTTGGTTGTCACGGAGCACCTGCTTAATCTTGTGTTACACAGCATCTTCCCACTAGCTGTTTATATTACATATGGTAATACATTTGTTTCACTGTTACTCTTTCAATTCATCTTTGCTACATATATTCTCTAGAGTGTTTTCAACTCATTCATCACGTTTTATAAAAATAGCCCATTCCCCAACAAGTATTCATGCTTGGAGATCCAGCCAAAGCGAGGGGAAAGATCATGGAGCAAGGTCGCAATGGGCAGGTTGAGTGATAGAAGGAACATTCCAGGTCACTGTGAGAGGGTCTCCCTTTCTCCTTCTCCATCGGAACAGCCTTTTCATGGCAGAGACCCTGACCGTCATGTTCACCATTCACCAGAAGCTCTCCACACAAGGCATGGTACAGGGCAGGGGCTCAATCATATTTCTGACTCAATAGGAATAACAGGACAAATACATGAATGCCTGAGGGTCTGCCGGGCCAGAAAGCAACCACGGGAGGAAAGGGGCCCCCAAATCCCCACCTATCCACAGACTGAGAGTCCAGCTCCTCACACATGTGAGGGGAGAGAACTCCCCTCCACCACCTTCAGAAGACAAAGGCGATTCAGAGTAGATGCTACAGGAGTGCGCGGTGCATGGATAAATAATGCCATTATCACCTAGTCCCCACACTGAGGACCTAGCTGAGTGATCCAGGGTCGCCTGTATGCTCGGCAGCCCCTGTAACATGATAGTGGGTTCTGAGCTGCTCACGGGGCCCGAGTCCTGCATCACCCCATCATCACTGTGCACGAACAGAGGGTGGGGAAGGAGTAGAAAATGGAGGAAACAGGGTATGAATAAATTACTGGAGCTGCCAAAGAGCAAAATTCTTCCGTGGCATTACTTTACTGAAGGTACGCTATTCTGAGCAAATTTGAAGGATGTACTGATAATAATAATAATACATCGGACCCAGTGCACACTGTGATATTGGAAAGGGGTGTGGTATCACTGGAGATACCCAGGTGGCTCAGTGGTAAAGAATCTACCTGCAGTGCAAGAGCCTCAGGAAACATGGATTCAATCCCTGGGTCAGGAAGGTTCCCTAAAGAAGGGAATGGCAAACCATTCCGGTATTCTTGCCTAGAGTGTACCATGGATAGAGGAGCCTGACGGGCTGCAATTCATAGGGTCACAAGCAGTTGGACAGGACTGAAGCGACTGAGCATGCCTCACTGGGGAGCCTAGGAAAAGAGTGGAAAGCAGAAAATAATGATCTGGTCAAATCTTCAGGTCAGCGCTTCAAAGTCCAGGAATAAACTCTATGGTCTGTCTACTTTGAGGGCCTCAGGCACCATCTCTCTTCCAGCATAGGAAGCTTCCCCGGGCAGCAGACAGACAGGGGGTGTCTAGAACCACCACAGGCTTCCAGGCCCACTGGACAACATCCTCGGAGGTGTCCAAGATGGCTGGTTGTGTGGGAACATTTCCTGGGCTCACTCGGCCAATGCAACACCCACCGGCAGGGGTGTAGAAGGAAGCTTCTGCCCACAGCCCCGGAGTCACTCAGTCCAGAGCCCTCAGCCTCCTCGCAGATGCACATAAGCACAGTCTGTCCTCACCCTCCCTGGGCACTCGGTCCCCTGCTCTAACCACCTCTGCGCCTTCCCGCCACCCCAGACTGAGATGGACAAGTTTCTGCTCCTGCTCCTGCTGCTGGGGGCCTTCCCGTTCCTGTTCTTCCAAGGAGTGGGTGAGTCCCTGTGGGAGCTGGGCCGGGGGTGAGGACGTGGAGGTGGGCCGGGCAGCAGCACCTGCTGGTGGCCTGCCCGGCTGGGGGGGGGGCAAGGTCAAGGATGAGGTTGTGAGATGACCTGACCTTCAAGGACCTGAGGGCTCTTTCTGCTGCCCCCCCCCTCGACAGCTACCAGGGAAAGAGTTCAGGTTCCTTTCTGAGGTCTCAGACTGGGGTCCGTCCCCCTCTGGGGGCAGCCTGGGGCTGGGGCTCTTCTCAGTGGGAGGTTTTGTACTTTGTTGGGCTGGCCCTCTGAGGCAGAGCCAGTGGGTTGCTCCAGACTTTTCAGAAAGACCAGCCAGGGGGCAGTGAGGTAGCAGGAATAGGTAGCTGAGAGGCTATCTTTTTTTTAAACATTTGTTTTATTTATTTATCTTTTGGGCGCTGGGGTGGGGAGGGAGGGGGATGGGTAGGCCACTTC
Source organism: Tragulus kanchil (assembly GCA_022376925.1). NCBI lineage: Eukaryota > Metazoa > Chordata > Mammalia > Artiodactyla > Tragulidae > Tragulus > Tragulus kanchil. Next base: position 155,051,238 of record JAIOJX010000006.1, read on the forward strand.
TATTGATCTTTCATTTCTCTATTTTCATCCGTCTTTGTTCTTTGGCTCCTGTGGGCCTCCCATCACTGTGGCATCTGTTGTTGCAGAGCGCCAGCTCTGGGTGCATGCGCCCCAGAGCTCCGGCTCGGCAATTGGACACATCAGTCCAGCCACTCTGTGGCACATGGGATCTTCCCAGGCCAGGGATCGAACTGGCGCCTGTTGCACTGCAAGGCGGTGTCCTTACCCACTGGACCACCAGGGAAGCCCTGAGAGGCTATCTTGAACAAATGTTTCTATGACAGGTTACAGTGTTTCCATTGTCACAAATATGTGTGAGCATCAGATGTCTTACAGGGAGTGGGGAAGGAGAAAGTTTTGCAGGACTGCATCCCCACCTTGGGGCCATCACAGTCTGTGTGTCTGATGAGAGTCTGGCCTCAGCGGGCTGTACATAGTGACTCTCACTGCACTCTGCCTAGTAGCATCGTAGCTAAGGGGACACCATTCCTATTATTTTTAATAGAATCAAAGACTCTGTGTAGGGACCCAGTGGTCCATCAAAAGGCACTCAGGTCCCTGCTCTAACCACCTCTGGCCTTCCCGCCACCCCAGACTGAGATGGACAAGTTTCTGCTCCTGCTCCTGCTGCTGGGGGCCTTCCCGTTCCTGTTCTTCCAAGGAGGGGGTGAGTCCCTGTGGGAGCTGGGCCGGGGGTGAGGACGTGGAGGTGGGCCGGGCAGCAGCACCTGCTGGTGACCTGACCAGCTGGGGAGGGGACAAAGTCAAGGATGAGGTTGTGAGATGACCTGACCTTCAAGGACCTGAGGGCTCTTTCTGCTGCCCCCCCCTCGACAGCTACCAGGGAAAGAGTTCAGGTTCCTTTCTGAGGTCTCAGACTGGGGTCAGTCCCACTCTGGGGGCAGCCTGGGGCTGGGGCTCTTCTCAGTGGGAGGTTTTGTACTTTGTTGGGCTGGCCCTCTGAGGCAGAGCCAGTGGGTTGCTCCAGACTTTTCAGAAAGACCAGCCAGGGGGCAGTGAGGTAGCAGGAATAGGTAGCTGAGAGGCTATCTTTTTTTTTTTAAACATTTGTTTTATTTATTTATCTTTTGGGGGGTTGGGGTGGGGAGGGAGGGGGATGGGTAGGCCACTTCTATTGATCTTTCATTTCTCTATTTTCATCCGTCTTTGTTCTTTGGCTCCTGTGGGCCTCCCATCACTGTGGCATCTGTTGTTGCAGAGCGCCAGCTCTGGGTGCATGCGCCCCAGAGCTCCGGCTCGGCAATTGGACACATCAGTCCAGCCACTCTGTGGCACATGGGATCTTCCCAGGCCAGGGATCGAACTGGCGCCTGTTGCACTGCAAGGCGGTGTCCTTACCCACTGGACCACCAGGGAAGCCCTGAGAGGCTATCTTGAACAAATGTTTCTATGACAGGTTACAGTGTTTCCATTGTCACAAATATGTGTGAGCATCAGATGTCTTACAGGGAGTGGGGAAGGAGAAAGTTTTGCAGGACTGCATCCCCACCTTGGGGCCATCACAGTCTGTGTGTCTGATGAGAGTCTGGCCTCAGCGGGCTGTACATAGTGACTCTCACTGCACTCTGCCTAGTAGCATCGTAGCTAAGGGGACACCATTCCTATTATTTTTAATAGAATCAAAGACTCTGTGTAGGGACTTTCCTGGGGGTCCAGTGGTTAAGACTCTGTGCTCCCAATGCAAAGGGCCCAGTTTCAATCAATAGTCAGAGAACCATATCCCACATGCCACAGCTAAGACCCAGTGCAGTCAAATAAATAATTAAAAAAAAAAAATCCCTGTGTAAAACTCTCGTATCCTTACAGAATCCACAGTCATCCTAAGATGCAAACATTCCTTAGCTTTAAGGGTTTATTGGAAAGAAGTATTTAGGATCCTCCTTTCCCCTTTAACCCCTTGACCATATCAGGGTTCTAGCCTACCTTAATATCAGCCCATTCAACTTTGGAAGCAGCCTTCCATGTCTTTTTTCTATAGCTCCGGATACATTATGTACGGTCTGCCAGAATTTTCAGAAAGGTCGGTGTTTGCAGGGCAAAGGCACTTGCACCGTGGAGCAAGGTCCTGGATGCAGAACCCAAGATTTCTTCATTTTCTCAGAGAAAGGTGAGACTACGAGGCCAGGTTCTTCCGGCTCAAGCTGCCGCCTCGCTCCTGACACTAGGGAGGGGCTTCCGCCTGCGGGAGCCTCACTGGAGGTGGACATACCCCTAGTCTGGAGGCCAGACTGAGTGTGGCCGGGGAAGGTTCCGGGTAGTTTTCTCTGGTGCTGACTGTCAATGCCCTTCTCTTCCAGGTCGATGGCAACTGAACCACACTCAGCTGGACTGCTTTGATTTCTGCATGTCTTCAAATTCCTATTTGGGAGACCTGAAGGTTTTGACCTTTTGCTGTAAAGGTCGAGATTTCTGTAACAAATATTTGGGAAAAGGAAAGGAATAACCGGGCGGGTCACTGACGGCTGATTCCTTGTCAGTGGTGGTGTCCGCTCAGCCTTCTCTTCCCGGAAGCTCTGGTCCTGCATCCCCGCACATGCCCCCCTGCAGAGCACACAGCATCCCCCCCTCTCCTCCAAGTTTCCCTCTTCACTTCTCCCCAGGCCACTGGCTCCTTCCCGCAGCACCAGGTGCTCTCAGCTCAGCTCACCCTTGGTCCATCTCCTGCTTCCTTCACATCTGCAAAGCACCAGCCCACACTGACTGCTCACAGGCTGTTCCTCTGGCCACCTGGCTGCTTGGTTTCTGATTCCATCAACTCAGAAGTGAGTGCAATGAGCCCAGAATGGTGATGGGTTCTATTTTATACACCAGGAGTTTGTGGGCCAGTGAAAAGCTCTGGAGAATGTGTCCAACTGGCAGATGGACAGAGAGGCCTCAAAGTCCAAGCAGGTACCAAGTACTGAGCGGAAACTTTTCCAAGGAAGAAAAAGTGGTCTCATCAGATTTAGATGCTATGTACATATTCAGAGTCTATTGATAACTTTGGTTGTAAGACTTCCAGAGCTTTGAGCGAGCGAGGTTCGAATGGAGGTGGAAAAGTCATTGATCCCATTCAACTTTGGAAGCATTACTTTTTCTATAGCTCCGGATACATTACGGTCTGCCAGAATTTTCAGAAAGGTCGGTGTTTGCAGGGCAAAGGCACTTGCACCGTGGAGCAAGGTCCTGGATGCAGAACCCAAGATTTCTTCATTTTCTCAGAGAAAGGTGAGACTACGAGGCCAGGTTCTTCCGGCTCAAGCTGCCGCCTCGCTCCTGACACTAGGGAGGGGCTTCCGCCTGCGGGAGCCTCACTGGAGGTGGACATACCCCTAGTCTGGAGGCCAGACTGAGTGTGGCCGGGGAAGGGTCCGGGTAGTTTTCTCTGGTGCTGACTGTCAATGCCCTTCTCTTCCAGGTCGATGGCAACTGAACCACACTCAGCTGGACTGCTTTGATTTCTGCATGTCTTCAAATTCCTATTTGGGAGACCTGAAGGTTTTGACCTTTTGCTGTAAAGGTCGAGATTTCTGTAACAAATATTTGGGAAAAGGAAAGGAATAACCGGGCGGGTCACTGACGGCTGATTCCTTGTCAGTGGTGGTGTCCGCTCAGCCTTCTCTTCCCGGAAGCTCTGGTCCTGCATCCCCGCACATGCCCCCCTGCAGAGCACACAGCATCCCCCCCTCTCCTCCAAGTTTCCCTCTTCACTTCTCCCCAGGCCACTGGCTCCTTCCCGCAGCACCAGGTGCTCTCAGCTCAGCTCACCCTTGGTCCATCTCCTGCTTCCTTCACATCTGCAAAGCACCAGCCCACACTGACTGCTCACAGGCTGTTCCTCTGGCCACCTGGCTGCTTGGTTTCTGATTCCATCAACTCAGAAGTGAGTGCAATGAGCCCAGAATGGTGATGGGTTCTATTTTATACACCAGGAGTTTGTGGGCCAGTGAAAAGCTCTGGAGAATGTGTCCAACTGGCAGATGGACAGAGAGGCCTCAAAGTCCAAGCAGGTACCAAGTACTGAGCGGAAACTTTTCCAAGGAAGAAAAAGTGGTCTCATCAGATTTAGATGCTATGTACATATTCAGAGTCTATTGATAACTTTGGTTGTAAGACTTCCAGAGCTTTGAGCGAGCGAGGTTCGAATGGAGGTGGAAAAGTCATTGATCCGAGAGACCAGTGAAAGAAATAGTGAGTGAAGGTCACTCTCCAAAAAGGGTCATGGGTGATGGTCGTAGAACTAGTTGGGGAACCAGGACAGAAGAGTGTGATGCTGCGTGTTCATGACAGCTGGCGTGTTATTGGCAGAGCGGCGTCACTAGAAGAATGGCAGAGAAACCTCACTGCAGCAGGTGGAGGGATGAATGGAGTGGGACAGGAGGCTCTAGTGAGGGCAGGTAGCCCTTTCAAGAAGTTTGGGAAGAATTGAGAGAGTGGAATAGTATCTTTTATAGTAAGAGTGATCCTATACATTTAGTCAAAGAAAATATTTTTCTACTTGATGTTTTTCTCTTGGTGTTTACATTTTTTAATGTAAAAATCCTCTTGCTATAGCTGTAACAATGAGTATTTATACATATTCTCCTCTTCTGTGTCTATATATAACATTTTCTTCTCTTTTTTGTCTCCTTTTTTTCCTTTTCTTTCTTTCCCTTGTCCTTAACATGTTCTTTGTTTTTTTCTTTGCCATTTCCTATGGGAAAATGGAGATTATTATTTTTTTTTTACTACTTATTTTGATTATTACCATTCACAATTTAAAACTAAGTAAATTGAACATGTTATATTTCTCGGGAACAAAACAAATAAGAATAAATTAAAACATATTGTGGCTTTCATTTATTTTTAAAATATTTATTTTATTTTATTATTTATTTGACTGTACCAGGTCTTAATTACAGCACAGGTATCTTCATTTGTGACATTTAGGAACCTTAGTTCCCTGACCAGGCACCAGACCCAGGTACCTTGCTTTGGGAGCACAGTCTTAGCCACTGGACCACCAGGGAAGTCCTATGACTTTTACTCAGTTAAAACATGGAAATGGGAAGGAATTGGGGGAGGACCATTACAAGAAATAGTCTGGCAATAGTTACTCAGTAGGTGATCAAGGTTAAAGCATCCATAATAAAGCAGGTTGATATTATATACACATAACCCAGGTCTAATAAGACACCACTAAAATCCATATTGAAGGACCTTCTGCAAAATACCTGCTTCACACTCATCAAAAAAAAAAAAAAATGAAGGTTATAAAAAAAACTACAGAGAAAGTCCAAGAAATGGCCTCAACCCAGCGGAGGGAAGGAGACATGATTAGACAATAGAATAAAAAGAGAAAACAGAAACTATGCAGGAGCCTAATGAAATCAGAATGCAGTATATAGTTCAGAGTTGAGTCAATATTTTCTCTTTAGTTGCGATAAAATTTTCCTATAAATCAAAAAATATTGCAGAATTAAAAGTTATTAGAAAAAAACACCAAACGTATCCTTAGATAGAAACATTGGTATCACTTAATGTATATCTTATTGGCATTTTCAAGATAAGTACACACACACAGGGCTTCCCTGATGTCTCAGCTGGTAAAGAATCCTCCTACAGTGCAGGAGATGTGGGCTCCATTCGTGGGTGGAGAAGGTCCCTTGGAGAAGGGCACAGCAGTCCACTCCAGAATTCTTGCCTGGAGAATCCCATGGACAGAAGAGCCTGGTGGGCTACAGTCAATGGGTTGCAAAGAGTTGGACACAACTAAGCGACTAAACAACAACGACAAGAAGTCATTTGATTGCTATATATTTTTGCTTTCCAGAGATCCTATAAAGTTGCTGTAGCCAGTCTCGTTATTGTTGTAAATTTTCAGTGCAGTTGGGTAAATAGGAAGGAGAGTGACTACTGAATCATATGATTGGAATATATTTATTTTTTGTAAGAAATTGCCAAAATGTCTTCCAAAATGGCTATACCATTTTGCTTTCTGAGCAGCAATAGATGAGATTTGCTGTTGCTCTACATTCTTGCCAGCCTCTGGGGCTCTCAGTGTTCTAGACATTGTCCCTTCTAATAGATGCATGGTGATATGTCACTGTTGTTTCCATTTGCATTTCTCTAATGATGCATCATGTGGACCATCTTTTCATGTACTTATTCAGCTCCTGTATGTCTTCTCTGGTGAGATCTTGTTAAGGTCTTTGCTCCATTTTTAATTGGGTTGTTTGTTTTCTTGTTAAGAGGGGTTTTTAAAATTTTTATTTTGTATTGGAGTGTAGACGATTTACAATGTTGTGTTAGTTTCAGGTGTATAGCAAAGTGATTCAGTTACACATACACATATACCTATTCTTTTTCAGATTCTTTTCTCATTTAGGTTATTACAGAATATTGAGTCACGTTGTTAACTTTAAAGGTTTTTGTATATTTTGGATAAAGTCCTTCATCAGCATGTTCGTACAGAAACTAGGGGCCTAATGAAATCAGAATGCAGTATATAGTTCAGAGTTGAGTCAATATTTTCTCTTTAGTTGCGATAAAATTTTCCTATAAATCAAAAAATATTGCAGAATTAAAAGTTATTAGAAAAAAACACCAAACGTATCCTTAGATAGAAACATTGGTATCACTTAATGTATATCTTATTGGCATTTTCAAGATAAGTACACACACACAGGGCTTCCCTGATGTCTCAGCTGGTAAAGAATCCTCCTACAGTGCAGGAGATGTGGGCTCCATTCGTGGGTGGAGAAGGTCCCTTGGAGAAGGGCACAGCAGTCCACTCCAGAATTCTTGCCTGGAGAATCCCATGGACAGAAGAGCCTGGTGGGCTACAGTCAATGGGTTGCAAAGAGTTGGACACAACTAAGCGACTAAACAACAACGACAAGAAGTCATTTGATTGCTATATATTTTTGCTTTCCAGAGATCCTATAAAGTTGCTGTAGCCAGTCTCGTTATTGTTGTAAATTTTCAGTGCAGTTGGGTAAATAGGAAGGAGAGTGACTACTGAATCATATGATTGGAATATATTTATTTTTTGTAAGAAATTGCCAAAATGTCTTCCAAAATGGCTATACCATTTTGCTTTCTGAGCAGCAATAGATGAGATTTGCTGTTGCTCTACATTCTTGCCAGCCTCTGGGGCTCTCAGTGTTCTAGACATTGTCCCTTCTAATAGATGCATGGTGATATGTCACTGTTGTTTCCATTTGCATTTCTCTAATGATGCATCATGTGGACCATCTTTTCATGTACTTATTCAGCTCCTGTATGTCTTCTCTGGTGAGATCTTGTTAAGGTCTTTGCTCCATTTTTAATTGGGTTGTTTGTTTTCTTGTTAAGAGGGGTTTTTAAAATTTTTATTTTGTATTGGAGTGTAGACGATTTACAATGTTGTGTTAGTTTCAGGTGTATAGCAAAGTGATTCAGTTACACATACACATATACCTATTCTTTTTCAGATTCTTTTCTCATTTAGGTTATTACAGAATATTGAGTCACGTTGTTAACTTTAAAGGTTTTTTTTGTATATTTTGGATAACAGTCCTTCATCAGCATGTTCGTTACAAACATATTTTGCCAATCTATAGCTTGGTGTTCTCACTCACTTGATAGTATCTTTTGCAGAGCAGAAAATTTTCATTTTTAAGGAAGTCCAGCTTATCAATTCTTTCTTTCCTGCATTGTAGCTTTGTTGTTACATCTATGCTAATCACCAAACCCAGTGTTATCTAGATTTTCTCCTATATTCTTCTATAATAGTTTTATAGTTTTGCAGCTTACCTTTATGTCTGTGATCCAGTTTGAGTAGAATTTGTGAAGAGTGTAAATTCTGTGTCTAAATTCTGGTGGCTTTTTTTTTTTTTTTTTTGGCACATGGGCATCCATTTGTGTTCTATATTTTGACAATACACTACAGTCCTCCTTTAATAAACAAAAGGCTATTTTCTTTTTTTTAATTAAATTTATTTCTTTATTTTAAACATTTTACAGAGTTTTGTTGTTCACAGACATGCATGTTCCCAGATCAGTCATATGCACATCCCTGGTCCCCTCCCCTCTCCCAGGCACCCCCATTCCACCCCTCCCAGCGGTCACACCACGCCATTGTAAGTACTCCTATTCCCTTAGGACAACGACAATAGCCATCTTTTTCACACATGATAGCATATGTTTCCATGTTACTCCCTCTATGCCTCCCAACCACTGTTCCTTCCCCACAATGTCCATATGTCTATTCTCTGTCTGTGTTTCCATGGGTTCACTACATGTGTTATCATTACCCTTTTACTAGATTCCATATATATGTGTTAGTATACTGTACTTGTCTTTCTCTTTCTGACTGACTTCACTTTTTATGATAGGCTCTAGTTCCAACCACCTCATTAGGACTGATTCTTCTGCATTTCTTTTAACAGCTGAATAGTATTCCATTGTATATATGTACCAGAGCTTCTTCATCCATTCATTCGCCAATGGACATCAAGGTTGCTTCCATGTTCTAGTTATTGTATAGAGAGCTGCAATGAACATTGGGATACAGGTGCTTCTGTCAGTTTTGATTTCATCAGGGTGTAAGTCTAATAGTGGAATTGCTGGGTCATATGGTGCTTCTATTTTTAGTTTTTTAAGGAATCTCAATACTGTCTTCCATAGAGGTTGTATCAATTTACATTCCCACCAACAACACAAGAGTGTTCCCTTTTCTCTGCACCCTCTCCAGCATTTATTGTCTGTCGATTTGTTGATGATGGCCATTCTGACGGGTGTGAGGTGATATCTCATTGTAGTTTTTTTTTTTAAAGATTTATTTTATTTATTTTTCGGTGGGGATCGGGTTGGGGAGGGAGGGGAGAGGGCGGGCCACTTCCTTTCATCTCTCCATTTTCATCCGTCTTTGTTCTTTGGCTCCTGTGGGCCTCCCATTGCGGTGGCGTCTGTTGTTGCTGAGCGCCGGCTCTGGGCGCATGCGCTCCAGAGCTCCGGCTCGGTGATTGGACACATCTGTCCAGCCGCTCCGCGGCACGTGGGATCTTCCCAGGCCAGGGCTCGAACCGGCGCCCCTTGCACTGCAAGGCGGTGTCCTTACCCACTTGGCCACCAGGGGAAGCCCCTCATTGTAGTTTTGATTTGCATTTCTCTAATAATAATCAACTTAGAGCATCGTTTCATGTGTTTTGGGCCATCTGTCAAAAGGCTATTTTCAATTAAAAATCTCACAGTGAAAATCAGCCTTAGATGAACACTCTGAAGAGGCAAAGGTAAGGATTTAGACCGAGCTCTTTATGACACTGAGTCTCGGGTTTATTCTCTTCTTGCATGCTCTGTAAGCTGACATCCTACATGTATGACTGGTTGGCCATTGTACATGCTTAGTGCTTGTGCTGTGTCAGCAGACCTTAGTGACACTTGACAGTTTTTCTTTTCTTCCTTGACTTTGGAAGCAAAAAAACTTCTGTTCTGTTAAATGATTGTTCTTGCATCCTATATTTATTTATTTATTATATATTTTTTAAATAACTAATTTGGCTGTGCCAGGTATTAGTCAGAGCATGTGGGATCTTTGATTTTCTTTGGGGAATGCAGGATCTTTAGTTGTGGCATGTGGAATCTAGTTCCCCAGCTAGGGATTGAACCTGAATTCTCTGCATTGGGAGCCTGGCGTCTTAGCCACTGGACCACCAGGAAAATGTCTGTATCCCATATTTATTGACGAGTCTCTACCTGTTGGACTTTTCACATCTGTCCTCCTTTTCCATTTGGAGTTAGATCTGACCTACTGTCCTCAGAAGCAACTCTCTGTCAGAGTCCTGTGTCCACAAAGGGCTTTCATTGCCCAGGGAAGCATTCATCTTCCAGAGGAGCTCACTGGGGAGGGAGTAGGAATGCTCAGTGGCACAACATGTGGGTGGTGTGTTTCAGTACCAGTGTCCTGGGTAACTGCACAGAAAACAGAGTGCTTCAGGAGGTTGAGAGAAAGGACTCCACAGGTTCACGGTTAGGTAATAGACATGGATAAGTACAGAAGAGCCTGCCAGCACATCCCAAATGTACTAGCTAGAGGAGCACTGATATATGAAATCTCTTATCTAGGCCATGGCCCACTCTGTTGGTTGCTGAACTCCAGTTCTCCTGGAAAGAGAGAAAGGGCTGACATGGTGACACGTCCTCAAGTCCTGTGGTGAATCTGAGAGGTGCTGGGAGGAGGAACAGTAGCTATCATCTCAGAGACTCACGACACGAGTAGGAAAGCTGATTAAAAGATGAGAACTGCTATGGTGGCCTCTAAGTGACCTTAGAGGCCACCAGGCCTCTGCTATGTCCAGAGAAATTCATGTCCCCTGAATATACCATTTCCACCGTTCAACTTGACCATCTTTGAGATGTAGCTCATCCCCACTGCAGTGAGATAACCTTGCTGGCATCTCCCCATCTGTGCTGAGGTCTCTGGTGTATGTAGCCTGCTGCTGCAGTGAGCTCACCTTGCTTTCTCTACTGATCATTTTTCTATCTGGTTAAGAGAATTGCTTAGAAGAGGGGACAGTTCTTACATTAAAAAAATTTTTTTTAATTGGAGGATAGTTGCTTTATGATACTGTGTTGGTATCTGCCACACATCAACATGAATCAGTTGTAGATACACAGATGTTCCCTCCCTCCTGAACCTCCTCCCTCCTCCCTCCCGTCCTATCCCACCCCTCTAGCTGTCACAGAGTGCCTGATTTGAGCCCCTTGCTTCATACAGCAAGAACATCAGGACTATCTTGCAATTGCAAGCTAGGCAATTAGCCTGCTGTCCATACAACTTGTTAACTTTAAGGAATGTGCCTGGTTGCCCATTGGTTAAGAATCTACCTTGCAATGCAGGGGATGTGGGTTCAATCCCTGGTTGTGGAACTAAGATCCTGCATGCCAAAACTAACACTCAATGCAGACAAATAAAACCAATAATTAAAAAAATATATTAACTTTGAGAATACTTGTGGGGTCATCTGTAGTTAGGGCAGCCTGAGCGATGTCCTAGGGCAGGCAGGGGGAGGAATGGGTGGTGGAGGAGGGATTTGGAATGTTGCAGTAGGTGGGAGGGTTCATATTTGTTCCTCTCCTTTCCTTTCCTGTCCCTGTTATGCACTAGACTGAGTGAATAGTAAAGTGGCTGGTAGGCTGCTCGTAACAGTGTGTGCCAGTCGCTCAGTCATGTCTAACTCTTTGCGACCCCATGGACTATAACCTGCCAGAGTCCTCCGTCCATGGAATTCTCTAGACAAGAATACAGGAGTGGATTGCCATTCCCTTTTCCAGAGGATCTTCCTGACCCAGGAATTGAATCCATGTCTCTTGCATTGGCAGGTGTATTCATTACCATCTGAACCACCAGCGACCCCAATGCCCTGATCCAGGAGCTCAGGCAATACCTAATCTCTAACAGAATCTGTTTCAAGAAACAGTGGATATAAAATGGGAAAGTTCCCAGAGCTGGATCTCTTTCTGCTTTTCATAGGAACTGGTAAGTCCTTAGTGGTTTGAGGATGTTTACTGATAGACTTAGACTCAACCTTGAAAAATATTTAAACAGGGTTGTCTTTTCCCCATGCCTCTCGGTTCTGGAAGCTCTCACTGGCCCGTTAAGGAATAAGGTCCAGTTACATATACAGGGAAGCTTCTTCCATCTTCTTATCCTCCTTGGGTCCTTCTTTAATCCTTGGTCTCTGCTGGGGACCTAGTCTGATGGATAAGCTTTCCATACTTCCTACATTGGCTTGTACGTGGAGGGAAGAGGCAGACTCTTGGTCACCCTGAGAACTACCCACCCTGATCACATCCCTGGGGCTTCAGTCCAGGCTGTGACACCCATGGAAATGATTCGACTCTTCATTTTATGTGTAATCCGTGCAGCTGGCCGTGCAGGTTGAAAGTCATAGGTGGTGTGGAGGGTAGTCAGTCTCCCTTTCTGGTGGTTTGTTGTTCTTCTGTCTACCGTAAGAAAGAATTAGATCGTCTCCATAGTTCTTCCTGTTATGTCCATGGTCCTCAGATATATGGGTGCCTGGAACAAAGCCCCAAGGGAAGACTGTCCTCAAGACTTCCAGGAGACCTCTTCCCTCTTTGGGAAGTGACAGCGAGGCTTCCCTTCTCTCCTCCACATTATCTTTTCTTCCTGCAGCTTTAGCTTTCTAGTGTAACGAATGTGGATCCTACACATGGAACTTGCTGGAGTAAGATGACTTGCAAAACTGCTTGTGGGGCTTCCCTGGTAGCTCAGCGGTAAAGAGTTCACCTGTCAGTGCAGGAGACATGGGTTTGATCCCTGATCTGGGAAGATCCCACGTGCCGCGGAGCAGCTGGACCCATGTGTTCAATTACTGAGCCAGCGCTCTGGAGTGCGAGCGCCCAAAGCCGGTGCTCTGCAGCGACAGGCGCCACCGCGATGGGAGGCCCACAGGAGCCAAAGAACAAAGACGGATGAACATAGAGAAAGGAAAGACCAATAGAAATGGCCCGCCTGCTCCCCTCCCTCCCCAACCCGACCCCCGCCCAAAATAAATAAATCTTTAAAAAAAAAAAAAAGAATCAGACACAACTGAGTGACTCAACAACAACATCTGGATACTGGAAGTCCAAGTCAGGATCTGAGCCTTAGGATGAGGCCGTCCTTTTGGGGCCCCTATAATTACGTCAAGGGTAGCAGGGAACCAAGTGGACCTGGGGCTATGCTCATCGTTGTACTGGTCCCTTCCTGAGTCTCCTGAGGACCCCAACCACTTCGTTGTTCAGAGTCCAGGAGCTCTTAGGCCTCCAGGTATTTATGTGTGCTGTTCCCACACACTTCCTCCCAGTGGCCTCTGCTCTGTGTGTCTCCCGCTGATCAAACTTCCTTCTTGGCCTAGTCATCAGCCCTGGACATCTTCTCTGACCCTTTGCTGTATGCACAGGCCTCTCTTCTGTGTTCCCACGGGCTCCCTGCCATGTCCTCCTTGTAACATCTCCCACTGTGTATTCTAATTTCCAGTCATTTCCCCAATCCTCAGTCCTAGAGAGATGATATTGCTCACCACTCTGCCTCTGGTACTTCTCATAGAGCCTGGACCTCAGCAGGTGTTCACCAAGAGCTTCACGCTTCTCTGGCTGAGAGAGAAGCTGCTGTATATGGTCAACAGCTAGAACCACAGCTTCCCCTGATGGTGCTAATTCTCTCGTGTCTGACTCTTTGTGCTTCCTTCTCTCCTCCACATTATCTTTTCTTCCTGCAGCTTTAGCTTTCTAGTGTAACGAATGTGGATCCTACACATGGAACTTGCTGGAGTAAGATGACTTGCAAAACTGCTTGTGGGGCTTCCCTGGTAGCTCAGCGGTAAAGAGTTCACCTGTCAGTGCAGGAGACATGGGTTTGATCCCTGATCTGGGAAGATCCCACGTGCCGCGGAGCAGCTGGACCCATGTGTTCAATTACTGAGCCAGCGCTCTGGAGTGCGAGCGCCCAAAGCCGGTGCTCTGCAGCGACAGGCGCCACCGCGATGGGAGGCCCACAGGAGCCAAAGAACAAAGACGGATGAACATAGAGAAAGGAAAGACCAATAGAAATGGCCCGCCTGCTCCCCTCCCTCCCCAACCCGACCCCCGCCCAAAATAAATAAATCTTTAAAAAAAAAAAAAAGAATCAGACACAACTGAGTGACTCAACAACAACATCTGGATACTGGAAGTCCAAGTCAGGATCTGAGCCTTAGGATGAGGCCGTCCTTTTGGGGCCCCTATAATTACGTCAAGGGTAGCAGGGAACCAAGTGGACCTGGGGCTATGCTCATCGTTGTACTGGTCCCTTCCTGAGTCTCCTGAGGACCCCAACCACTTCGTTGTTCAGAGTCCAGGAGCTCTTAGGCCTCCAGGTATTTATGTGTGCTGTTCCCACACACTTCCTCCCAGTGGCCTCTGCTCTGTGTGTCTCCCGCTGATCAAACTTCCTTCTTGGCCTAGTCATCAGCCCTGGACATCTTCTCTGACCCTTTGCTGTATGCACAGGCCTCTCTTCTGTGTTCCCACGGGCTCCCTGCCATGTCCTCCTTGTAACATCTCCCACTGTGTATTCTAATTTCCAGTCATTTCCCCAATCCTCAGTCCTAGAGAGATGATATTGCTCACCACTCTGCCTCTGGTACTTCTCATAGAGCCTGGACCTCAGCAGGTGTTCACCAAGAGCTTCACGCTTCTCTGGCTGAGAGAGAAGCTGCTGTATATGGTCAACAGCTAGAACCACAGCTTCCCCTGATGGTGCTAATTCTCTCGTGTCTGACTCTTTGTGACTCCACGGACTGAAGCCCGTCTGGCTCCTCTGTCCAACGGATTCTCCAGGCAAAATAACTGGAGTGGGTGCCCATTTCCTTCTCCAGGGGATCTTCCAGGGATTGAACCCCATTTCCTGGGTCTCCTGCTTTGGCAGGTGGATTCTTAAATACTACTTGCACATTAGTGAAAGCTGGGAGAAGAACCTCAGAGCAAAATTTTGAGAGGTGTGCTCCATTCTGGAGCCTGTCTATTCAGTACATCTCTTTTTTCCTTAACACATTCATGGCTCACAGCAGACTTGGCTTTGGGGAACAATTTGTTCTGCTTTTGTCTGTCAAGAAAAGAAACCCCAGATTCAACTCATTGTCCTAATGAGGAGGTTGTTCAGAGTATTGCTATTGAAAACCTGCTGTGGAGTAAGGGGCTTCTGCGATTCCCTCCCAAAGCTATCTGCAATATAACAGTGTGAGATGGGGCGCAGACGGCCTTATCACCTCCCTCCTCTCCCCTGCACTTATCTCTGTTCTTTTCTTTAGGATTCATATTCATCCCCATTAGAGGTTTCTTCTGTATCATGCTCTCTGGTGTGTGCGTTGACCTTGAGGAAGGCTGTTCTCTGGTTCCGGTGTAGCCCCGTGACCCACACAACTCATGCCTGTTCCCCCCAGCCCCCACCCTCAATAAGCATGTATAGAGCTGCTTTTGTTTTAGTAAGTACTTTTGTTGAGGCAGTCTGAGTGCGGCTCTTGGAGAAGAATTTCCAGTCCCAGAGTATCCCACAAGCTGCAACTAAGAGTTGATAAGCCATAATTCAGAACTGGTGCAGCCAAATAAATAATAATAAATAAATTAAATATCAAAAAAGAGGGTAAATCAACATAGGCTAACAGGCATAGAGACAGTTAAAATGAAGAGCCTTTTTGACCCCCAATTTTTTTAGGAATAGGAAGCACACTGAGATGGCTGGGAACATGGGCCGTTTCTTTTGGAGGGGCAGAGTGGTTCGAGGAAGGAACTGAGAGCCACAGAGAATTGTTCTCAATTGTAGGACTGACTGCCTGTGAAAGGCTGGACTTCAGAACTGCCATGGACCAGTAACTGTTACATGTCTCAAATGTCTCCTTTTATTTTTTCAAAAAAATTTTTTTGTTATGGGCCATTTTAGGTCTTTATTGAATTTGTTACAGTATTGCTTCTATATTTTTGTTTTTGGTGTTTTGGCTGTGAGGCGTGTTGAATCTTGGTTCCTAGACCAGGGATGAAACCTGCACCCCTGCATTGGAAGGTGAAGTCAAACACTGGACCACAAGGGAAGTCCCGCATCATCTCCTTTTGAATGGAAGTGTTTATTATAGTTATTCTACCTCTAGCCTAGTCTTCTTGTTAAGTGTGTGAGAGCAGATATTTGTCATTTTAGTTCTTAAGTCCCGAGGAAATGCATCTGGGCAGCCTCATCTGCCCCAGGACCTGACTTAGATCATAAGATCCTGAATTTTAATTTGAAACTGTAACAGAAAGGGATTGAAGACCTTAATAGGCATTTCTTGGAAGAAGACACACAAATGGCCAAAAGTATATGAACAGGTACTCAGTATGCAAATCAAAACCACTGAGATAATACCTTACATACCTTATGATAGCTCTTATTAAAAAAAAATAATAAAAAAGGGCTTCCCAGGTGACTCAGTGGTAAAATATCTGCCTGCCAGTGCAGGAGACACAGGTTCGATCCTTGGTCCAGGAAGAGCCCACATGCCACGGAACAACAAAGCCCTGTGGGCTACAACTACTGAATCCCATGCCGTAAAGCCTGTGCTCTGCAAGAGAAGCTATCACAATGAGAAGCCAGAGCACCACACCTACAGAAAACGCCCTGTGCAGTAACAAACACTCAGCACAGTCAATAAATAAATAATAAGTATAATCATTAAAAAAGAAGAAATATATGAAAGTTAACACGTGTTGGTGAGGATGTGAAAAAGAGGAACCCTAGTAATTGTTGATGGGACTGTAAACTGGTCCAGCCACTATGGTAAACAGTACGAAGATTCCTCAGAAAATTAACAGAACTCTCATGTAAGTCACCTGATCTTCTTTTTCTTCCTTTAAGCAAGGTTCTTAACATGTCTTCCAGAAACAGGGTCAAAGTACTTCCCCCTTTGTTCCGTGGCTTCCTCAAACATCAGACATTCAGAATCAAAGGGCCACATGCTGCAACTAACATCTGGTGCAGACAGATACATAAAGTCTATTAAGTTTTCCTCCTATAAATGCAATAAATAATTTGGTAAAGGAATAATGGCTCAGGGAATAGAATTGGAATCCTTATAGTGTAGTAATTATTGTAATAATGCACACTCTGTCCTTAGACATCAGACTAAATTGGAAGTCCCGCATCATCTCCTTTTGAATGGAAGTGTTTATTATAGTTATTCTACCTCTAGCCTAGTCTTCTTGTTAAGTGTGTGAGAGCAGATATTTGTCATTTTAGTTCTTAAGTCCCGAGGAAATGCATCTGGGCAGCCTCATCTGCCCCAGGACCTGACTTAGATCATAAGATCCTGAATTTTAATTTGAAACTGTAACAGAAAGGGATTGAAGACCTTAATAGGCATTTCTTGGAAGAAGACACACAAATGGCCAAAAGTATATGAACAGGTACTCAGTATGCAAATCAAAACCACTGAGATAATACCTTACATACCTTATGATAGCTCTTATTAAAAAAAAATAATAATAAAAGAGGGCTTCCCAGGTGACTCAGTGGTAAAATATCTGCCTGCCAGTGCAGGAGACACAGGTTCGATCCTTGGTCCAGGAAGAGCCCACATGCCACGGAACAACAAAGCCCTGTGGGCTACAACTACTGAATCCCATGCCGTAAAGCCTGTGCTCTGCAAGAGAAGCTATCACAATGAGAAGCCAGAGCACCACACCTACAGAAAACGCCCTGTGCAGTAACAAACACTCAGCACAGTCAATAAATAAATAATAAGTATAATCATTAAAAAAGAAGAAATATATGAAAGTTAACACGTGTTGGTGAGGATGTGAAAAAGAGGAACCCTAGTAATTGTTGATGGGACTGTAAACTGGTCCAGCCACTATGGTAAACAGTACGAAGATTCCTCAGAAAATTAACAGAACTCTCATGTAAGTCACCTGATCTTCTTTTTCTTCCTTTAAGCAAGGTTCTTAACATGTCTTCCAGAAACAGGGTCAAAGTACTTCCCCCTTTGTTCCGTGGCTTCCTCAAACATCAGACATTCAGAATCAAAGGGCCACATGCTGCAACTAACATCTGGTGCAGACAGATACATAAAGTCTATTAAGTTTTCCTCCTATAAATGCAATAAATAATTTGGTAAAGGAATAATGGCTCAGGGAATAGAATTGGAATCCTTATAGTGTAGTAATTATTGTAATAATGCACACTCTGTCCTTAGACATCAGACTTTAAATCCTGATTGTAGCATATATCAGCTTTATAAACTTAAACAAAGCACTTTAAGTCTGTGCTACCATTTTCTCATCTGTAAAATGGAATAATGACAGTAAGTACCTCACTGAGCTGTGATGGTTTCAAACACTTGTAGAGTGTTTAGAAGAGCATCTGACAATTAACAGTTTCTCAAAGAACATTTGTTATTCTTTTTTTTATTTTGTTTAATTTTGACCTCTTTTATTGGTTTTTAAATTTTATTTATTTTCATCTATCTTTATTCTTTGGCCTGTGTGGGCCTCACATTGCAATGGCCTCTCTCACTGCAGAGTACCAGCTCTGGGCACACGCGCTCCAGAGCTCCGGCTTGGCAATTGGACACACCGGTCCAGCCGCTCCGTGGCACACGGGGTCTTCCTGGGCCAGAGATTGAACCAATGTCCTTTACATTGCAAGGCAGACTGTCTACCCACTGGACCACCAAGGAAGCCCTTGTTATTCTTATTTGAGAAAGCAAATTGCTTTTTCTTTTCTATATAATTTAAAACAAAATACATTTAAAAAATTGTAAATCTATGTTATTGGGCACACAATGATAAAGACACAATTTATGACTTTAATACCATAAATGAGCAAAACTATATTTGAGTTGAGTTTCTGAATGCTATTGAAGTTAAATTTCACATCAATTCAAACTGAATTATTACAAATGTAGGATGTTAAATATAGTTTGTATGGTAATATTTTGTTTCCAAGAAAATATCCATAGAATATATGCTCAGAACATTAACAGCCCTCTCATGTAAGTCACCTGATCTTCTTTTCTTCCTTTAAGCAAGGTTCTTAACATGTCTTCCAGAAACAGGGTCAAAGTACTTCCCCCTTTGTTCCGTGGCTTCCTCAAACATCAGACATTCAGAATCAAAGGGCCACATGCTGCAACTAACATCTGGTGCAGACAGATACATAAAGTCTATTAAGTTTTCCTCCTATAAATGCAATAAATAATTTGGTAAAGGAATAATGGCTCAGGGAATAGAATTGGAATCCTTATAGTGTAGTAATTATTGTAATAATGCACACTCTGTCCTTAGACATCAGACTTTAAATCCTGATTGTAGCATATATCAGCTTTATAAACTTAAACAAAGCACTTTAAGTCTGTGCTACCATTTTCTCATCTGTAAAATGGAATAATGACAGTAAGTACCTCACTGAGCTGTGATGGTTTCAAACACTTGTAGAGTGTTTAGAAGAGCATCTGACAATTAACAGTTTCTCAAAGAACATTTGTTATTCTTTTTTTTATTTTGTTTAATTTTGACCTCTTTTATTGGTTTTTAAATTTTATTTATTTTCATCTATCTTTATTCTTTGGCCTGTGTGGGCCTCACATTGCAATGGCCTCTCTCACTGCAGAGTACCAGCTCTGGGCACACGCGCTCCAGAGCTCCGGCTTGGCAATTGGACACACCGGTCCAGCCGCTCCGTGGCACACGGGGTCTTCCTGGGCCAGAGATTGAACCAATGTCCTTTACATTGCAAGGCAGACTGTCTACCCACTGGACCACCAAGGAAGCCCTTGTTATTCTTATTTGAGAAAGCAAATTGCTTTTTCTTTTCTATATAATTTAAAACAAAATACATTTAAAAAATTGTAAATCTATGTTATTGGGCACACAATGATAAAGACACAATTTATGACTTTAATACCATAAATGAGCAAAACTATATTTGAGTTGAGTTTCTGAATGCTATTGAAGTTAAATTTCACATCAATTCAAACTGAATTATTACAAATGTAGGATGTTAAATATAGTTTGTATGGTAATATTTTGTTTCCAAGAAAATATCCATAGAATATATGCAAAAGGGAATTTAAAAGAGACTTAAAAGTGTTCACTCCAAAAAAATGAGCAAAATGAAAACAGTTATGGGGGAAACGAGGGTTTAGAATGCTATAAGACATACGGTAGCTAGTATCAAGATGGCAGAGGTTTGGACCTTCCTCGCCAGTAATTACTTTAGCTATTAGAGGCCTAAACTCTCTCATCTAAAGGCAGAGACTGGAAGAATGGATTTAAAAAATTATCCATCCATATGCTACATACAAGAGATTCACTTTATAAAGACACAAATAGGTTGAAACTCAAATGAAAAAAAGATACTCCTTGCAAATAGTTACCAAAAGAGACCTAGGGTGCCTATACTAATAACAAAATGATCTGTTACAAGAAATGAAGAATGACGTTATATTTTGATAAAAGGGCCCATTCATTATGATGCTATGACAATTATAAATATACATGTGCCAAACTGAAATCCAAATATATACGACAAGCTTTGACAAAACTGAAAGAAGAAATAGACATTTGACTTCAGTATTTCACCTTTAATAATGAGAGAAACAACATATAGAAGATCAGCAAGGAATTAGAGGAGTTAAGCTATACCCTAAACCAGTTAGATGTAAGAGACATATAGGAAGTGTATGTGCCAACAACAGCAGGCTATGCATTCCTCTCAAGTGACATGGAATATTCTCCAAGAAAGTCAGATGGTAAGCCCCCATGGACAGACTCTCCTCATCAGGCCTCCCTGTTTTGAGAACCTCTCCAGGTCTCAAGTGTTATGGGTCTGATGAGATTTAAGATTCTGGACATTTGAAAAGTAAAATGACTTGGAGACTTTTGCCAGATCATTCTTTGTCTGGTAGCCCTTCCTTCTTACCAGGTCCACTATGGAAAGAGCCCAAGAGTTCCCCTGAATATGGTCTTTTTACTCAGTAGAGTTTATTTTAATACATTGAGTGTCCCCCAGTGCTCCAGTGCAGGCTCCCCGACCTCTCTATCTCTTAGACTTGGGGTTTAACACCCCCATCCAGAACAGCAGAATCGGACAACCAGGCCTGGTTGTCTAATCTGAGCCCAGCCTACATTTCAGAGAGGCACTACATTTCCTTCTCATCCACGTTTTATTTCTCTTGGGCATCTTGGCTCTCAGCAAGCAGTGTGGGTGGCGGCTGAGGATCTAGATGTTTGTTAAAGAATGGTGGACTGAAAGCTGTCAGGGCACAGGTCCCTGCCAAGTAGCTGCATATCTCAGGCTAATCATCTGATTTAACATAATGGAAGGGAACAACATCCTTCACTGATAAGCTATTGCAGTGACTTGTATTACAACAGAAGAACACGTTTTTCTCCATCCGGGTAATGCGTGTATACTCCACACATCTTCTTGGGCAGCCCAGCACAGAGTACTGGTAGATATAATCTGAAAAGGGTAGGAGAATAACTGAGCTCTAGGTTACACGTGGGGCAGGACAGGGCAGGTTCCCAAGTGAGCAGTCCTGTCCCTCCCTTTCCTCCTAACCCCTTGGGCACAGCCTGGATCTGAAGCCCCTTCCACAGAAGGTGCAGATTCCTTCCAGGGTGACCTGCTTCTGCTCTCAGAAATGCATACCAGACAAACTCTACGAGTGCCAGGAACGGAGAGGAATTTGGAGGTCATCCATCAAAGCCCCACCATTGTCCAGGTGAGAAACTGTAGTTGAAGTTAGTTTCCCCTCCCTCCCCATCCTCCTGCCCACATCTCACCTCCTGTGTGATGATGAGTATATACTTCTTTGGTCTGGCATGCTAAATCAGGATATCTGGGGTGGCAGTAACCTAAATTCTTTCTGCAGTTCTTGCCAACATATTCATCACAGGAGGTACAAGAAACCAATCTCACTGTATGATCTGGAACATACGGAAGAACAGGATGAGAACAAGGACTGCCAAGTAGAGAAGATGAAGAGAGCAGGTCACTGCTGCAGGGGCTGGCACTGAGGCCAGAAACCCTGACTTCTCTGGCCTTCCTCTTTGCCCTCTGAGGATGGTCCCTGCAGAGCCAGAACTACCCATCAATCTGTTTCAGGGGCTGGTTACTAGGACACTCTCCGTTGTTTCTTTTCAGGTTCGGTCTGCAGCTGTGGCTTTGGAAAGGCACCGAAATGGGCATTTTAATTTTTGGCAGGGCTGGGGGAGGTCAGCTGAGAGAGACGGCCCAGGATCAACAACTAAGCAACTAACACACACACAAGTTTATTAAGCATATAAGAGCAGTTAAAAAACTGGGAGCTTTTGGGTTTCAGACCGATACAAAGCTCAAAGGTTCGCTGTTATAGGATGGTTTAGAGTGAAAATGAGAAAGGTGTCTAATGTTACAATGATTGACTATTACAGTGGGGTTTTCAAAGGGCAGAGATTGGTTAGAAGCGGTGGTTGTTGACTGTTGAGTCCCTCAATCATGTCCAACTCTTTTGCAACCCCATGGACTGTAACCCATCAGGCTCCTCTGTCCCTGGGATTTCCTAAGCGAGAATCCTGGAGTGGGTTGCCATTTCTTCCTCCGGGGGATCCTCCTGATCCAAGGATTGAACCCGAGTCTCCGGCCCTGGGAGGCAATTTCTTTATTGCTGAGCTGCCTGGGAAACGCTAGATGACTTAAGTTTCTTTTGACCATCAGGCATTTATAAGAAATAATTCCCTGGTAGCTCAGATGGTAAAGAATCTGCCTGCAATGCAGGAGATCTGGGTTTGATCCTTGGGTTGGGAAGATCCCCTGGAGGAGGAAATGGCAACCCACCCTGGGTTTCTCGCCTGGAGAATCCCACGGACAGAGGAGCCTGGTGGGTTATAGTCCACGGGGTCAGAAAGCCTTGGACAGGACTGAGCAACTTTCACTTTCACTCACTTCAGTTCAAGAGAAGAGTTAGGTTTGGCTTTGCTCAGACGCAGTGAAGCTGTATCACCCCCTCCCCTCAACCCGATTCCTGGAGTGAGAGCTTGGAGGGCTCCTCGACAGCGGGGGCAGCAGCATCTTTAGGAAGGGTTTTCATGGTGGGGAAGGGAATTTGCAGCAGCCGAGGGCTCAGGGGCCTGGCTCTAGCAAACACTGTTGACCTCCTGCTTCTCTGGATCAGGACTGGGTAGGGCACGGCTCCCTGCCTCATCCCCCTGTCCGCTCGGTCTCCCCAGCTACTGTACTCACCCTCTGTGGAAGGCCAGCACAGAATCTCGAGGGCTCCGGGGAGCAGGAGGGCCAGGAGCCAGTCTGTATGCATTGAGGGAAGGGCAGGGAGGCAGGCAATCAAACTCCAGAAAGAGCTCAGCAATGGTGCACCAGACCAGATGTACAAGAGAGCTGAAGCTGCGACTCCCTCTCTAGTCGCCTGCTCTGCTATGTCTTGGACTGTAAGAGGTACAGGTCAATTACCTGTGTTGGGAGGTCCTGCCAATAAGGTAGTGGGTGTTTGGCTTCCTTTTACCTCATTCCACAACCAACGCAGGGCCTTGACCAAGGAATTTACATCAGAAAGAGATTGGTGACCTTCCTCAAGATAGTAACCACCTCATCCCAGAGAAGGCAGGGGATCTAAGTAAAACAGAGATGGAAGCCACCTTCCGAGTCCACATCTTTTCTGCTTATTCAACTTACTGTGTGTGGTACTCTAGACTATTTCACTGAGCCCTGCTATCAGGCTTTGCTTCATAGGTGCTGCAAGTGCACCTAACACTCTTGAGTTGTGGTGAGTTCCTTGATTTAGCCAAATCACGTTAACACTGGTCTTCCTCAGGTGAAGGAACTGGCTCACCTCAGGGTTTCTCGCCTGGAGAATCCCACGGACAGTAGGATGCCCTGGTAGCAGAGGTTTGAATGGGTCCAACCGGGGTCAACCCACCCTGGGTTCTCGCCTGGAGAATCCCACGGACAGAGGAGCCGGGTGGGTTATAGTCCACGGGGTCAGAAAGCCTTGGACAGGACTGAGCAACTTTCACTTTCCCTCACTTCAGTTCAAGAGAAGAGTTAGGTTTGGCTTTGCTCAGACGCAGTGAAGCTGTATCACCCCCTCCCCTCAACCCGATTCCTGGAGTGAGAGCTTGGAGGGCTCCTCGACAGCGGGGGCAGCAGCATCTTTAGGAAGGGTTTTCATGGTGGGGAAGGGAATTTGCAGCAGCCGAGGGCTCAGGGGCCTGGCTCTAGCAAACACTGTTGACCTCCTGCTTCTCTGGATCAGGACTGGGTAGGGCACGGCCCCCTGCCTCATCCCCCTGTCCGCTCGGTCTCCCCAGCTACTGTACTCACCCTCTGTGGAAGGCCAGCACAGAATCTCGAGGGCTCCGGGGAGCAGGAGGGCCAGGAGCCAGTCTGTATGCATTGAGGGAAGGGCAGGGAGGCAGGCAATCAAACTCCAGAAAGAGCTCAGCAATGGTGCACCAGACCAGATGTACAAGAGAGCTGAAGCTGCGACTCCCTCTCTAGTCGCCTGCTCTGCTATGTCTTGGACTGTAAGAGGTACAGGTCAATTACCTGTGTTGGGAGGTCCTGCCAATAAGGTAGTGGGTGTTTGGCTTCCTTTTACCTCATTCCACAACCAACGCAGGGCCTTGACCAAGGAATTTACATCAGAAAGAGATTGGTGACCTTCCTCAAGATAGTAACCACCTCATCCCAGAGAAGGCAGGGGATCTAAGTAAAACAGAGATGGAAGCCACCTTCCGAGTCCACATCTTTTCTGCTTATTCAACTTACTGTGTGTGGTACTCTAGACTATTTCACTGAGCCCTGCTATCAGGCTTTGCTTCATAGGTGCTGCAAGTGCACCTAACACTCTTGAGTTGTGGTGAGTTCCTTGATTTAGCCAAATCACGTTAACACTGGTCTGGTGAAAGGAGAGACCGCTCAGGTGAAGGAACTGGCTCACCTCAGATTTTTGGAATGTCTGATAAGAATGGAGATGAAGGGACTTCCCTGGTGGTGCAGTGGTTAAGAATCCACCTGCCAAAGCAGGGGACATAGGTTTGATCCCTGATTCAGGAAGATCCAACAGTCTATGGAGCAACTTACCCCATGCGCCACAATTACTGAGCATATGCGCCTAGAGCCTGAGTTCTGCAGCATAAGAAGGTTTCTCATTTCCACCGCAATGAGAAACCTGCCTGCAGTAACTAGAGAATAGCACCCACTCGCCACAACTAGAGAAAGCCTGTGTGCAGCAATAAAGACCCAGCCCAGACCAAAAAATATATCAATTAATGGAACTGGAGATTACAAATTCAGTTATTATTAAAGATATCCAGCACAAGGAACTCAGCAAACCTTATTTTATCAAAATTCTCTGTATGTCCCATGGTCTTTGAATGACCCAGCAAACACTTGTTTCCCAAACTTTAACTCTTTATAAGCTCCTCTGAATTACCTTACTTTCCCTTGAAGAGTTCGTGAAATGAAATCACACAGTCATATCTATCAATAAACAAGAAACATCACAGCCATCAGTGATTCTGGCCTCCAACTGTGAACGAGGGCTCCCCGAACGTCAGTCCAACAGATGTCCCACCTCCGCTCTCCCAGTGGTTGCCAAGGAGATCGGAAGAGAGAATGCAAGAAACAGCCACCTGCCACATCTGCCACTCTTTAAGGTGGACAAGGAAGCAGGATTTGGCCCCAGATAGCTAAGGTGCATATGAAAGGAATGAGTTCAGTGAGCCCAGAGACTTGTGTCTTCCCATGGATAGAATGTCAAATTCCTTGAACTGATAGCTGATTTTTGGTGTTCAGCCTGTCTGCTCCCTTTGTGGCAAATTGTTTATAACCTGACTCTCCCTCACCCCGCCTTGGAGCAATTTTCTCTGAGCTACTGAGATGCTGTCTCCCCAGGCTCAGGGTCCTAAACTTTCCCACCAAATAAAGTAACTCTACTCTTAGGCTGTGATGTTTTTAGTCTCCTGCGTGGCTTCCCTTGTAGCTTGGCAGTATAGAGCCCGCCTGCCAATCCAGGAGACAGAAGAGACACAGGTCCTATTCCTGGGTCAGGAAGACTCTCCGAGAAGGGCATGGCAGCCCCCTCCGGTGGTCTTGCCTGGAGGATCCCATGGACAGAGGAGCCTGGCCGGCTGCAGCCCAGGGATCACAGAGTCGGACACAACTGAGGTGACTTAGCACACGGGATTAGCCAACTAACGAATTCCTGGTTGCAGAGCTAAGATCACACATACCTGGAGGCCAAATTGGAGCAACATTGTAACAAATTCAATGAAGACAAAACAAAACAAAACAAAACACCAAAAACCAAAAACCAAAACCCTTAAGGGAGCTCAGGGATTTTTTTTTTTTCTTCTTTTAGAGCTTCAGTCACCAATCTCATTGCATGCTCTGCAAATGAAATAGAAAGTTAAAAAAAAGGCGGCGGCGGGGGTGGGGGGGGGTGTCTTTAAAAAAATAAATTAATTTTAAAGGTGGGTCTTTAAAAAATTATTTCTTTCTTTATTTGTGGCTGTGCTGGGTCTTCGTTGCTATTCTCATCTTCCTTCAGTGGCTGTGTACAGGCTTCTTATTGTCATGAGGTGTCTAGATGTGGCCCATAGGCTCTACGAGCTTGAACTTCAGTGGTGGATGAGGCTAAATACAGGCTTACCCCGAGGGCACGTGGGATCTTTCAGGACCATGAAAGATCAGTCCAACAGATGTCCCACCTCCGCTCTCCCAGTGGTTGCCAAGGAGATCGGAAGAGAGAATGCAAGAAACAGCCACCTGCCACATCTGCCACTCTTTAAGGTGGACAAGGAAGCAGGATTTGGCCCCAGATAGCTAAGGTGCATATGAAAGGAATGAGTTCAGTGAGCCCAGAGACTTGTGTCTTCCCATGGATAGAATGTCAAATTCCTTGAACTGATAGCTGATTTTTGGTGTTCAGCCTGTCTGCTCCCTTTGTGGCAAATTGTTTATAACCTGACTCTCCCTCACCCCGCCTTGGAGCAATTTTCTCTGAGCTACTGAGATGCTGTCTCCCCAGGCTCAGGGTCCTAAACTTTCCCACCAAATAAAGTAACTCTACTCTTAGGCTGTGATGTTTTTAGTCTCCTGCGTGGCTTCCCTTGTAGCTTGGCAGTATAGAGCCCGCCTGCCAATCCAGGAGACAGAAGAGACACAGGTCCTATTCCTGGGTCAGGAAGACTCTCCGAGAAGGGCATGGCAGCCCCCTCCGGTGGTCTTGCCTGGAGGATCCCATGGACAGAGGAGCCTGGCCGGCTGCAGCCCAGGGATCACAGAGTCGGACACAACTGAGGTGACTTAGCACACGGGATTAGCCAACTAACGAATTCCTGGTTGCAGAGCTAAGATCACACATACCTGGAGGCCAAATTGGAGCAACATTGTAACAAATTCAATGAAGACAAAACAAAACAAAACAAAACACCAAAAACCAAAAACCAAAACCCTTAAGGGAGCTCAGGGATTTTTTTTTTTTTTTTTCTTCTTTTTAGAGCTTCAGTCACCAATCTCATTGCATGCTCTGCAAATGAAATAGAAAGTTAAAAAAAAGGCGGCGGGGGGGGTGGGGGGGGGTGTCTTTAAAAAAATAAATTAATTTTAAAGGTGGGTCTTTAAAAAATTATTTCTTTCTTTATTTGTGGCTGTGCTGGGTCTTCGTTGCTATTCTCATCTTCCTTCAGTGGCTGTGTACAGGCTTCTTATTGTCATGAGGTGTCTAGATGTGGCCCATAGGCTCTACGAGCTTGAACTTCAGTGGTTGAGGGATGCAGGCTTAGAAGTTGCAGCATGTGGGCTTACCCGCCTGAGGGCACGTGGGATCTTTCAGGACCATGAAAGATCATGGTCCTCATCAAACCGGTGTCCCCTGCATTGCAAGGCAGGTCCTTAACCACGGCACTGCCAGGGAAACCCCCAGAAATGGTGGATCTCGGGAAACACTGTGGATAGAATCAGTAAGATTTGTTAATTAAATGTGTGGTGGGGTAGGGGTAAGGAAAGGAGAAAGAAAAATCTCTGATGACCCTCAGTTTTTAGCCTGAGAAGATGGGAGCATGGTGCAGTTATTGGGTGACATGGGAAAGAATTTGCAAAAAAGGGAGGTGAGCCTGGAGGTGAGGTGAGATGAATAGAGGGTCGTAATGCTGGAGTGAGTTGGGTATAAACTCAGTTGTTTGTTTGGGGGGACACATTAAGTTTGAAATGCCCATCAAATGCAGACATTGCAAAGGCAATAGAGAGATTTTCACTGGGCTAGTGACTAAGGTTCCACCCTCCCAATGCAAGCTTGATCCTTGGTTCAATCCCTGGTCAGGGAAATAGATCCTGCATGCCCCAACCAATAAGTAGCACAGCCTAATTAATTAATTAGTTAAACCTTTTTTAAAAGCTTAAGAAATCATTGGAACGTTTAGAGGGAAAGGTAAAGATCTGTGCATCTTCGGTGTATTGAGGATATTTAGAACTATAACGTATGTTCACTAGAGGGTAATAGGGTAAGAAGACCAAGGACTGAGAAATGCATATGACATCCATAGCCTCAGGTTTTGGGTACTGAAAAGATAAAACCCCTGAAACTCAAGCCGTTAGGTGCTAATAGTGTGTATTGTGGGTGGTGCTCTTGTTACTGTTCTTCTGTGCAGCTCTTGTGCACCTGTTTGCACAGAGGCCATGCCCCATAGACACAGTGCTTTCAGTCTGGCTCTCCTGTTGCTGCCTCTGCTGCTCGCCAGGAATCCTCCCGAACAAGATCAGTCAGAGGCGTATCTGCCGACAGCCTTCCGAGGATCCACCCAGAGGAACAGGAAGCACTGGGGTAATGGAAGTAGCCGAGGTAAGGCCCCCAATCCAAGAGCCCGTAAAGCCAAGTGGTAGTCTCGAACGGTAGGAGACGGGACAGCAGACGGAGGGTAAACTACTGACACAGAGAAGAAACAAACCACCCGACGACTAAATTCATGTATGTTATGATTCAAATCATGTTCTACTGTACCTCTGGTCCTAAACTTTCAGTTATTTCATCAGTTTTGAAATTATGGAGACCTGAGCAGAAAATCCTCATCACAATGTCTTTGGTCCTGCCTTCCAGACTTCTGCTGGGAGAGGAACTTTTCCCATACAGAGATGTTACAGGAAATATTTTTCGTGTTTATTTGGTGCGCCATTTCGCCTGAGAGTGAGTTGAGTTAGGGTGACATGGGAAAGAATTTGCAAAAAAGGGAGGTGAGCCTGGAGGTGAGGTGAGATGAATAGAGGCTCGTAATGCTGGAGTGAGTTGGGTATAAACTCAGTTGTTTGTTTGGGGGGACACATTAAGTTTGAAATGCCCATCAAATGCAGACATTGCAAAGGCAATAGAGAGATTTTCACTGGGCTAGTGACTAAGGTTCCACCCTCCCAATGCAAGCTTGATCCTTGGTTCAATCCCTGGTCAGGGAAATAGATCCTGCATGCCCCAACCAATAAGTAGCACAGCCTAATTAATTAATTAGTTAAACCTTTTTTAAAAGCTTAAGAAATCATTGGAACGTTTAGAGGGAAAGGTAAAGATCTGTGCATCTTCGGTGTATTGAGGATATTTAGAACTATAACGTATGTTCACTAGAGGGTAATAGGGTAAGAAGACCAAGGACTGAGAAATGCATATGACATCCATAGCCTCAGGTTTTGGGTACTGAAAAGATAAAACCCCTGAAACTCAAGCCGTTAGGTGCTAATAGTGTGTATTGTGGGTGGTGCTCTTGTTACTGTTCTTCTGTGCAGCTCTTGTGCACCTGTTTGCACAGAGGCCATGCCCCATAGACACAGTGCTTTCAGTCTGGCTCTCCTGTTGCTGCCTCTGCTGCTCGCCAGGAATCCTCCCGAACAAGATCAGTCAGAGGCGTATCTGCCGACAGCCTTCCGAGGATCCACCCAGAGGAACAGGAAGCACTGGGGTAATGGAAGTAGCCGAGGTAAGGCCCCCAATCCAAGAGCCCGTAAAGCCAAGTGGTAGTCTCGAACGGTAGGAGACGGGACAGCAGACGGAGGGTAAACTACTGACACAGAGAAGAAACAAACCACCCGACGACTAAATTCATGTATGTTATGATTCAAATCATGTTCTACTGTACCTCTGGTCCTAAACTTTCAGTTATTTCATCAGTTTTGAAATTATGGAGACCTGAGCAGAAAATCCTCATCACAATGTCTTTGGTCCTGCCTTCCAGACTTCTGCTGGGGAGAGGAACTTTTCCCATACAGAGATGTTACAGGAAATATTTTTTCGTGTTTATTTGGTGCGCCATTTCTTAGTTACAGCATTTGGCATCTTTGATCTTTGAAGCAGCAGGCAGGATCTTTAGCTGCAGCATGCAAACTGTTCAATGTGGCATGTGGGATCTAGTCCCCTGACCAGGGATCAAACCTGAGTCCCCACATTGGGAGCACAGTCTTAGTTACTGGATCACAGGGAAGTTCCTCACTTTCTTATACCTTCTGTGAGCACACATTCCCAGGAAATGTCTTAGACACGGAAAGAAGGCCATGTCCTCTAATCCTGCATTGTCAATGTTTTGGCACATGTTTCCGTCTTTGAAATCACAAGAGCTGGGATTTTTCCTTGAGTGCATTTATATCTTCGAAATGCTCTCATGCCCGCTTGTTCCTTCTCCACCCACCTCTGGATGGTGCCAAGAGTTCCAGTGTTCCTTTTCTCACCTGACTAAGTTTTTCACCTCCCTTCTGATGTCCATTTGGACTTTAATGATCAGAAACTGTCCCATCTGGAGACTTCAAGAAGAAGACGTTCTAACCCCGCAGGCAGCATCTGAGGCTTATGCTCCCAGGCTTAACAGGATTCCATACCACTGAACTACTGAGTCCACCACCTGTCTCCCACCCTGCCTGGGGCTACGTGAAACTCCTAGGAAGGTCCCCTGTATTATTGTCCCTTTGGGAGGGCAAGGTCCAATCTGAGCCTCCCTGGCGCCTAGGCCTTCACCAAGGGATAGGCTTTTCTCAGGGTCTCGTCTCCTTGACTTTGGCTTTCCGACACCTCCTTCTGTAGTTTCATCAATTTCTTCCTTCCTCTGAGCCTTCTCCCAGGTTGAAGTGCTTAAAACAATCTCTCTTTCCAGCTCTCCTTCCCTCTCTCTTTATTCCTCCCAGCACCTTCGGCATCCCAGCTTTGTCAATGATAACTTTCCTGTACTCCAAGGACCAGAAGCAAAGGTTGCTTCTGTAGCCAATGCTCATAAGACTCCGTTTCAATAAATGTAAATTCAAGACATCCTCAGAAGAACAAATATCAGATATTGACACAGATATACGTGGGATCTAGAAAGATGTTACTGGTGGACCTATGAGCAGGACTCCAGTGGAGACCAAACCTAGAGAGCACTATGACGTGAGGCAAAGAGAGGGTGGGACAGCATTTGGCATCTTTGATCTTTGAAGCAGCAGGCAGGATCTTTAGTTCATGTGCATGTGGGATCTAGTCCCTGACCAGGGATCAAACCTGAGTCCCCACATTGGGAGCACAGTCTTAGTTACTGGATCACAGGGAAGTTCCTCACTTTCTTATACCTTCTGTGAGCACACATTCCCAGGAAATGTCTTAGACACGGAAAGAAGGCCATGTCCTCTAATCCTGCATTGTCAATGTTTTGGCACATGTTTCCGTCTTTGAAATCACAAGAGCTGGGATTTTTCCTTGAGTGCATTTATATCTTCGAAATGCTCTCATGCCCGCTTGTTCCTTCTCCACCCACCTCTGGATGGTGCCAAGAGTTCCAGTGTTCCTTTTCTCACCTGACTAAGTTTTTCACCTCCCTTCTGATGTCCATTTGGACTTTAATGATCAGAAACTGTCCCATCTGGAGACTTCAAGAAGAAGACGTTCTAACCCCGCAGGCAGCATCTGAGGCTTATGCTCCCAGGCTTAACAGGATTCCATACCACTGAACTACTGAGTCCACCACCTGTCTCCCACCCTGCCTGGGGCTACGTGAAACTCCTAGGAAGGTCCCCTGTATTATTGTCCCTTTGGGAGGGCAAGGTCCAATCTGAGCCTCCCTGGCGCTCTAGGCCTTCACCAAGGGATAGGCTTTTCTCAGGGTCTCGTCTCCTTGACTTTGGCTTTCCGACACCTCCTTCTGTAGTTTCATCAATTTCTTCCTTCCTCTGAGCCTTCTCCCAGGTTGAAGTGCTTAAAACAATCTCTCTTTCCAGCTCTCCTTCCCTCTCTCTTTATTCCTCCCAGCACCTTCGGCATCCCAGCTTTGTCAATGATAACTTTCCTGTACTCCAAGGACCAGAAGCAAAGGTTGCTTCTGTAGCCAATGCTCATAAGACTCCGTTTCAATAAATGTAAATTCAAGACATCCTCAGAAGAACAAATATCAGATATTGACACAGATATACGTGGGATCTAGAAAGATGTTACTGGTGGACCTATGAGCAGGACTCCAGTGGAGACCAAACCTAGAGAGCAGACTCATGGACAGTGAGGCAAAGAGAGGGTGGGACAGGTGAACAGAGCGGCCTGGAAGCATGCACATCACCATATGTAAAATAGATAACCAGAGAGAATTTCCTGCATCCCATGGGGATTTCAGCCCCGGGCTCTGTGACAACTTGGAGGGGTGGGATGTGGGGAGAGGCGGGAGGTGGGAGGGAGGCTCACGAGGGCGGGGACATGTGTATACCAATGGCTGATTCCTGGTGCTGTATGGTAGAAATCAGCACAATATTGTAGAGCAATTATCCTCCAATGAAAAATCAATAAATGTTAAAAACCAAATGCTCACGTATTGAGAAAATAAATTTAAAAAGCCAAATGCTCATGTACTTCATGTGTGCAGCGTGAAGGCCACACAAGAGCAGCAATGGTAGAAACAGAGAAGGGGATGCTTGTGGTGACCTTAGGCAGACAGAACAGGCTGGACTCTGTCACTGGTTTAATGTGAAATGAGAGAGATGGGGGCAGCAGAGCTGGGGCTGAGTTTCTTTCCATCGTGGGTTTCAGCTGTGCTCTTGGTATCACACAGGAGTGGCCGGAGGCAGAGAAGGAGTCCTGGAAGAAGGAACAGTTACACCAAGCCGTATGCAGAGGCATTTTTCTAGTATATGCAAAAGAGAACAGGGCCTCTGCGGGGAGCTGAGGAAGGCTCTCCATGAGGAGGCTTAGGGTGCAAGCCAATGGGGGGCTGTCTGCATAGGGCACTACCAGGAGAGAGCATCTCTCACGCTGGGAGCTTCCCCCCAAAACTCAAAAAAGAGACAATTTTCTGTCTGGACCATTCCTTCAAAACCTGATCTAGAATAAATTGTTCTTTTTCTGCCAAATCACTGGTATCAATCGTATGGGTACTGGGAAACACCTGGGAGTTTAAGGTCACTGGGCAGCCTTGGAACCATAACTTGTGGTTCTTCATCTTGTTGACCTTCCTCAAAGGGGCTTTTCTGATGGCTGAGATGATAAAGAATCTGCCTGCAGTGCAAGAGACCTGGGTTAGGCTATGGCAACCCCCTCCAGTATTCTTGCCTGGAGAGTCTCATGGACAGAGGACTTTGGTGGTCTGCAATCTATGGGGTCACAAAGAGTCAGACACAACTGAGTGATGAATGCTTTCACTCTCAAAGGTGGCATCTGGCTAAGCTGACAGTTCTTTCCTCAGATAAGATGCTGGCAATCACCACCAGCCCCACCATGGTATACAAAAGTGACATTATGTGAAATAGCTTAATTATCAATGAAGTTCAGGATTTTTTT
Organism: Tragulus kanchil; assembly: GCA_022376925.1. Lineage (NCBI taxonomy): Eukaryota > Metazoa > Chordata > Mammalia > Artiodactyla > Tragulidae > Tragulus > Tragulus kanchil. Next base: position 155,084,528 of record JAIOJX010000006.1, read on the forward strand.
TTTTTTTTTTCTTTTTTTACTGCATTCACCCTGGAAAGTAGAGATATGCCTTTCAAAATTAATGGTAACCATTGGAAATCAGATGTCCACTCAACACATATCATTTTTATTGTTTTGTATGGTAACTTTGGAGATGCAAACCCCAAATCCCAGCCCATCACCTAAACATCTTCTAATCATATACATAAAGATACAATTAAGTACTCACCTAGTCACTCTCAGAGGGTTGGAAAATCCAGAGCTACTCTTCTGGACTACTTGCACCTACAGAACTCTGATCAAAGAAGGGCATCATTAGTACAGAGGCCCAGACTCCACATGAAGAAGGAAAATGTCAATCACTCAGTCATGTCCAACTCTTCACCAACCCATGGACTACATATAGCCCACCAGGCTCCTCCATTCATGGACTTCTCCAGGGAAGTATATTGGAGTGGGTTGCCATTCCATTCCCCAAGGGATCTTCCTGACCCAGGGATTAAACCCAGGTCTCCTGCATTACAAGTAAATTCTTTACCATCTGAGCCAAGGTGTAAAATTTGACTCCATGTGAGGTTTGGATCAATAAGCAAAGGGATTCATTCCCGAATACTTTTAAGTCATGGGTCTGTAACTCAGGACGTAAGAACAATTATTTTGGGTGCCCTAAGAAGATACGAAAAAGGATTAGGAACACTGGGAAAAGCCATGGAATGGGGCCCAGTAGGAAAATCAGGTATTATGGGATACTAAGACTGGGAGTGCGGATTTGAGGAGATATTAGGAGAAAAATGAGTCAATAAAATAGGGTTCAGGAACTTCCCTGGTGGTCCAGTGGCTGGCTCTGTGACTTCGATGCAGGGGGCCTGGGTTCAGTCCTGGGTCAGGGATATAGATTCCACACACTACAACTAAGATCTTGACCAAATAAATATTTTTTTAAAAATAATGTTCAAATATAAGCAAGGAATTCAGGTGGATCAGTGAAGCTGAAAGGAGAAACATTTCTGCTTTAGGAAAAGGGGCATAATAATACCATGGAAGTGTAATGAAATGAGGAGACAGGTTCTGGTAGGGCAGAGAACGCAAACCTTTGCTTTTTTTGTGTGGAATGCCGTTAGTCAAAGAATTAAATATGAAATTCCTAGAAGGAAAGGAGGGGGGACCTCACAAGGTCAAAGAAAGGAAAGTTAAGATGTAAGAGGAGATGTTAAGTTTCAGGGTATTGTAAGGAGGGAAGCGACAAATCTGCCAGTGAGTGTGCAGAGCACAGTGGCTCAGGGGTAAAGAGTCCACCTGCTAATGCAGGACACTCCAGAGACATGGGCTCAGTCCCTGGGTCAGGAAGATCCCCTGGTCGGGAAGGTCCCCTGGAGGAGGAAGTGGAAACCACTCCAGTATTCTCGTCTGGAGAATCACATGAATTTTCTTAGAATCCACAGCCTGAATTCCTCTCCACAGGAATCCTACATTCATGTGATGCCTAACAGGTCACCACGTCACTCTTATTGTTGAGGTAGCTGCCCCTCCCCATACCTGGCTGGGTGTCAAAGTGTGAAGGTCCAGCTGACCTACTTCTAGGAGAAGTAATCCCAAATTTCTCTCATAAAGCTAAAGTCTCCACCACTGGGAAACTCCAAAAATCTTTACCATCTGAGCCAAGGTGTAAAATTTGACTCCATGTGAGGTTTGGATCAATAAGCAAAGGATTCATTCCCGAATACTTTTAAGTCATGGGTCTGTAACTCAGGACGTAAGAACAATTATTTTGGGTGCCCTAAGAAGATACGAAAAAGGATTAGGAACACTGGGAAAAGCCATGGAATGGGGCCCAGTAGGAAAATCAGGTATTATGGGATACTAAGACTGGGAGTGCGGATTTGAGGAGATATTAGGAGAAAAATGAGTCAATAAAATAGGGTTCAGGAACTTCCCTGGTGGTCCAGTGGCTGGCTCTGTGACTTCGATGCAGGGGGCCTGGGTTCAGTCCTGGGTCAGGGATATAGATTCCACACACTACAACTAAGATCTTGACCAAATAAATATTTTTTTAAAAATAATGTTCAAATATAAGCAAGGAATTCAGGTGGATCAGTGAAGCTGAAAGGAGAAACATTTCTGCTTTAGGAAAAGGGGCATAATAATACCATGGAAGTGTAATGAAATGAGGAGACAGGTTCTGGTAGGGCAGAGAACGCAAACCTTTGCTTTTTTTGTGTGGAATGCCGTTAGTCAAAGAATTAAATATGAAATTCCTAGAAGGAAAGGAGGGGGGACCTCACAAGGTCAAAGAAAGGAAAGTTAAGATGTAAGAGGAGATGTTAAGTTTCAGGGTATTGTAAGGAGGGAAGCGACAAATCTGCCAGTGAGTGTGCAGAGCACAGTGGCTCAGGGGTAAAGAGTCCACCTGCTAATGCAGGACACTCCAGAGACATGGGCTCAGTCCCTGGGTCAGGAAGATCCCCTGGTCGGGAAGGTCCCCTGGAGGAGGAAGTGGAAACCACTCCAGTATTCTCGTCTGGAGAATCACATGAATTTTCTTAGAATCCACAGCCTGAATTCCTCTCCACAGGAATCCTACATTCATGTGATGCCTAACAGGTCACCACGTCACTCTTATTGTTGAGGTAGCTGCCCCTCCCCATACCTGGCTGGGTGTCAAAGTGTGAAGGTCCAGCTGACCTACTTCTAGGAGAAGTAATCCCAAATTTCTCTCATAAAAGCTAAAGTCTCCACCACTGGGAAACTCCAAATAAGAGAAGCAGTTTCCTCTGGTCTCTCGTCTTCTGCCCCAGGGGTTATTTTGTCCCAGCAGGACTGACAGGGAGAAACTGTCTCCCTCTTGATTATACTCTGTCATTGCCTCTGCATCGAACCTCCCCACCTCTCTTCCCCATTCCCTATGGCACTCTCCTTTTATTCTTTTTTTGCTTAGCCCTCTTTTGGACTTTCTGCATTCCAATTATTTATACTCATATTCTCTTAGCTTTTTTCTTTTTATTTTTTTTTTGAACGTGGACTTTTTAAAAGTCTTTATTGAATTTGTTACAATATCGTTTCTGTTTTATGTTTTGGTTTTTGGCCATGAGGCACATTGGACCTCAGTTCCCCAGTCAGGATTCGAACCTCCACTCCCCACATTGGAAGGAGGAGTCTTAATCACTGGTCCACCAGGGAAGTCTCTTCTCTCAGCTTTAATGAGTAGCTCAGTGTAAATGGATCTTAATCTAACCTGGTTAATCCCGATTTTTCCTTGTCTTCTTCCACAATATAGTCTGATGAAAAGACCACAGGACAAGATCCTGAATGCTAGGACTGAAATAAATTAGACCCCAGACCTACCTGGGAGGTCCCTCTTACCGACAGTTTGCCAAAAAGAAATCTTTTAGAGTGCTTGGCTTCCCCTGGAGCAAGAAGCACCTTTGAAAGTCTTCTGCAGTGTCCCCACCCCTTGCCCTTCCTAGGGAAGCCCAGCCTGGGCAGACCTATAAAGAGGCACCTCCCAGCTTCCTGCTCCAACCTGCCCTCTTCTCCCTCCAAAATGAACAAGTCTCTCCTGCTAGGACTCCACGTCCTCCTCTGCTGCTTTAGAGGTAAGAGCCCCTGTGGTTGACAGTTGGAGAGATGTGTCCAGGATCCCTGGAATGGGTCAAGGTTCTCGTGACAGAGGTTCTCTTAGGAGAGCTATACGTAACAGAAGCTGTTCTAAGGCCATGGCTTTCACCCACGATGCAGCCCATCCCTGGAAACTTCAGCAAAGTTTTAGTCTGCTTGCAGAAACAATAGGTAGACTTTAAGGGAACTGAAAAGATTTTCATAGAACCTGAGAGTGAGTTTGTAAAATGAGGTCTGCTGAGAGAATATCTTTTCTCCCACCCCTCCCCCCAACAGTACTGTATGGGTCATTTGCAAGCAAAGAACACAAAGGTGAGTGGAAACTGGATCAGTGGTATGTGGGGGCAGGGCGGGGGTGTTGCGGGGAGGGGAGATGGGAGGGGAAGAAGGAGCCTTGAGGCTAAAATGAATCCAGAGGCAGACCTGGAATCCCTACACTCAGCCACCTCCTCCAGCAGGATGGCACCGTGGTGGGAGCGGAGTTTTAGTCTGATGGAAAAACGGGAGCAGCAGTTGACAAGGCTAAGGATGAGTGTGCTAAAAAAGGAGGAAAAGGGGAATTCCCTGGTGGTCCAGTGGCTAAGACTCTGTGCTCCCAATGCAGGGGGCCTGGGTTCGATCCCTCGTCAGGGAACTAGAGCCCACATGCTACAACTGAGACCCAATACAGCCAAATAAATATAAATAAAATATATATATTAAAAAAAAAAAAAAAAAAGTGAGGAAAAGGGAAAGGAGGTAGTGGAATGTTGAGTTTCAGGCGCTTACTGGCTAAATCCACATAGTAGTAATTTCATGGAGTTCAGACGCTTTCATGCCTTGTCCACTTCCAGGAGCATGTAGGTAAGAAAGTCACATAGTTCAATTAAAATGAAGGGAATGCCAGGCTTCCCCAGGGTTCCAGTGGTTAAGAACTTCCTGCCAATGCAGGAAACATGGATTCCATCCCTGGTCTGGGAAGATCCCACATGCCGTGGGACAACTAAACTCATGTACGGAACCTACTGAGCCTGAGTTCTAGAGGCCACCAACTGCAAGGACAGAAGCCACCTCAATGAGAGGTGGAAAAAGAGCCCTGTGGTTTTGACAGTTGGAGGAGATGTTTTCCAGGATCCCTGGAATGGGTCAAGGTTCTCGTGACAGAGGTTCTCTTAGGAGAGCTATACGTAACAGAAGCTGTTCTAAGGCCATGGCTTTCACCCACGATGCAGCCCATCCCTGGAAACTTCAGCAAAGTTTTAGTCTGCTTGCAGAAACAATAGGTAGACTTTAAGGGAACTGAAAAGATTTTCATAGAACCTGAGAGTGAGTTTGTAAAATGAGGTCTGCTGAGAGAATATCTTTTCTCCCACCCCTCCCCCCAACAGTACTGTATGGGTCATTTGCAAGCAAAGAACACAAAGGTGAGTGGAAACTGGATCAGTGGTATGTGGGGGCAGGGCGGGGGTGTTGCGGGGAGGGGAGATGGGAGGGGAAGAAGGAGCCTTGAGGCTAAAATGAATCCAGAGGCAGACCTGGAATCCCTACACTCAGCCACCTCCTCCAGCAGGATGGCACCGTGGTGGGAGCGGAGTTTTAGTCTGATGGAAAAACGGGAGCAGCAGTTGACAAGGCTAAGGATGAGTGTGCTAAAAAAGGAGGAAAAGGGGAATTCCCTGGTGGTCCAGTGGCTAAGACTCTGTGCTCCCAATGCAGGGGGCCTGGGTTCGATCCCTCGTCAGGGAACTAGAGCCCACATGCTACAACTGAGACCCAATACAGCCAAATAAATATAAATAAAATATATATATTAAAAAAAAAAAAAAAAAAGTGAGGAAAAGGGAAAGGAGGTAGTGGAATGTTGAGTTTCAGGCGCTTACTGGCTAAATCCACATAGTAGTAATTTCATGGAGTTCAGACGCTTTCATGCCTTGTCCACTTCCAGGAGCATGTAGGTAAGAAAGTCACATAGTTCAATTAAAATGAAGGGAATGCCAGGCTTCCCCAGGGTTCCAGTGGTTAAGAACTTCCTGCCAATGCAGGAAACATGGATTCCATCCCTGGTCTGGGAAGATCCCACATGCCGTGGGACAACTAAACTCATGTACGGAACCTACTGAGCCTGAGTTCTAGAGGCCACCAACTGCAAGGACAGAAGCCACCTCAATGAGAGGTCTGTGCATTGCAACTAGAGAGTAGCCCCAGCTGCTGCAACTGAAGAAAGCCTGTACGCAGCAATGAAGACCCAGCACAGCCAAAGAATAAATGAATTAAATTTAAAAAAGAGAAGGGAACGAGGCCTGCGGGCACATACACATACACACACACACACACACACACACACACAAATGCGCATTTATCTTTCTCCTTCAAGTCTGTGCTGCATCCTAAGAGGTGGTAGGGAAGGCTAAGAGGCTGTCTAGAGGTGAAGAGAGTTGAAAGGAAGGAGAGGCACAGAGATGCCCCAAGAAACTAGGCTTTGGAACAGGAGGGTCTAGAGTGACTCCAGGTGAAGAGGGCAGGACGAGTCTCGTGTGTCACAAAGATTCCAGTGGCTCGAGACAAGGGTCAGTCTTGGAGAAAATTGCAGATGGGTGTTATTTCTCTTTGCCAGCACAGCCCATAACCTACTCGTTGGTGAAAGTCATCTTCCTGGTGAGTATGAAGAGGCTCGGATCTGATTCTCTCAGTTTTGATGTTATTCCTCCTTTCCTTATCCCGTCACCTGTTTTATGGGCTAAAATTCCGAAGACCATGAACTCTAGCTCTTCCCTTGGCTCAGCCTATTTAATAGAGGTGGATGCCCATGCTTCATGGCTCTCTGGAAAGCCCTCGGGGCTCCCAGCAGATCTCAGATCTGAAAGGGGAGATGGTTTTTTCATCACAGTGCCCTCATGTGGACTTCCCTACTCTCTGGCCCAAATTATAGAAATTATTCAGTGTAGGATGTGCCACATCCAATTTCCAGGAGAGAGATGTTCCAGAGGCAGAGGAATATGTACTGCAGAAAGAGAAGAGGCTTGCACAACTGGGAAGATTTTTACAAGTAAGTTGAGGGTTGGGGGCAGGAGAACAGGGTGGCAGAAGCAGACGGGACCTATTGGTCACAGGAGGAAGGAGGAGCTTTAGTGTTAGTCACTTAGTCGTGTCTGCCTCTTTGTGACCTCACGAACTGTAGCCCACCAGGCTCCTCTGTCCATGGACTTCTCCAGCCAAGAATACTGGAGTGGGTTGCCATTTCCTACACCAGGGGATCTTTCCAACTCAGGGACGGAACCCTGATCTCCTGCATCGCAGGCAGATTCTTTACTGTCCGAGTTACAAGGGAAGCCCTAGGATGGCTGAATATCTCTACCCCATCCCATGATGAAAAATAGATAGAAATGGTCTCTAAGGGGTGGAGATCTACAGCCATGGAATCCATGTTTTGAGAAGCCTGAGGAAAACCAAAGAGACTGGGCTTCCCTGGTATCTCAGTGGTGAAGAGTTCACCTGCCAGTGCAGGAGACACTGGTTCGATTCCTAATCCGAGGGGATTCCACATGCTGCGGCGCAGCTAAGCCCATGAGCCGCAACTACGGAGCCTGTACTCTAAACCCTCAGAGCCGCAATTACCAGGCCCATGTGCCACAACTGCTGAAGCCTGTGTGCCCTAGAGCCGGAGTTCCACAACAAGAGAAGTCATTGCAACAAGAAGCCTGCTCACCTCAGTTGGAGAGTAGGCCCCACTCCCTGCAACTAGAGAAGAGCCTGTGGCAGTAGTGAGAACCCAGAATAGCAAAAAGTAAATAAAATTAAATTGAAAAACAACAACAACAAAAAAAACAAGAGACGGAGTTGAAGGGAAAGGAGACGCCAGTGGAGAACAGAGCTGAATGCTGGAGCGGGGAGGGCACTTCTGTGATTGGTCCCTGCTTGGCCTTCTTTGTGTTGGGTTTTAAACCATGGCAATAGAGAGACCAGGACCAGCAATAGATACTGTCTAAGTGGCCCTTCATAGATAAGACAGAACGACATGATTTCTCAGTTTTCCTATGCTTTGTGGTGAGAACTACGTTAGTGTTTCTAGCCCTTCCTTAAATCCGTGTTAGCCTTCTTGGTGGAAACACCTAGCTCCCCTGGGCCCTGAGTTGCTGCTGCCACTACATCCCCACATTCAGGGATTTTCTTTCTTTCTTTCTTTTAACTACTCTGTTATTGTTTCTCTTTGGGGAAGTACCGAGATGGCAACGTCTTCCAATTCATTATGTTTAAACAACTTAGATTGAACTACATGAGGTTGTTTTTGTATGCCAGTGTGAGCTGGGAAACTTTTTCTTTCTTTCTTTCTTTTTTTTTGTTGTTGTTGTTTTGTTTTATTTTCAGAAACCTCTGTGCTGATGTGTTTCTCCTCCTTCTGCAGATGATGGTACTCTCTGGTTAACCTTCAGGGGCTGCATAAATAACTGCGCTAATGTGAACAACATAAAGTGGGGTGTCTATCTGGTGAACTTCAGGTGCTGCAGAAGCCATGACTTGTGCAATGAAGACCTCTAGAAACCATCGGTTCTTTCCTGGTTCCAGTCTCGGGGTGGGTGACGTTGTTGGCAGAAGCTCTTCACAATAATCTCCTAAAAAAACCACATTTCAGATTGCAAGCACTTGACTCTGCCTTATGCATATATAAAAAAAAGCCCTCTCTTTGTCCATATTCTCTGTCACGGCCCCTGAGAAGGGGTGTACAGGGAACTTGAAGACAAAATCAATATATTCTGCATGTTGTTCTAGAACCCAGTGCATTCACCAAACACCCAAGTTGCTTCAGAAAGGAAGAGGAGGGGGATGAGAGGGTAGGATGAATTGAGAAAATGCATTCACATAATTACACTACTATATATAAAATAGCTAACTACTGGGTGTGAAAGTGTTAGTCTCTCACTTGTGTCTGCATCTTTGTGATCCCATGGACTGTAGCCTGCCAGGCTCCTCTGTCCATGGAATTCTCCAGGCAAGAATACTGAAGTGGGTTGCCATGCCCATCTTCAGAGGATCTTCCTGACCCCAGGATTTGAGCCAGGGTCTCCTAGCATTGCAGGTGGAGTCTTTACTGTCTGAGCCACCTGCTGTACAACATGGGGAGCCAACCTGTTGCTCTCTGACAGCCTAGAGGGGTGGGATGGGAGGAGGTGAGAGAGAGGCTCAAGAGAGGATATTCACTACTCCAGTGAATTCCTGACAGAACAACAAATATCTACCCAAGTGGCTGAAGGAATTCAAATAATTTTTTTTCCAGTTTTTCTTCGTCCCCATAAGCAGCAGCTTACCAGCATAAATAAAGAAATCCATACATGTTTGTGTGTTGAATACTTACAAGGCACATTTTGAAACATTCAGAAACTGCTTCTAAAACAACTGATTTAGAGCCTAGTCCATGAACACATGAGGTCAGAGTGGAAGCCCCCCCCACCTCCGCCAGTTATATAATGTCTCCACAGTCTGTCGAGGTTTTAGAGCCAGGTTTATGGATTCCGATACAATCTCAGCTTGTATAAAATTTGCAAAAATGATTTGAGATGTGATTTTCTGACAGTTTTTCAATAATGAAATAATTCCGTTTTCAATAGTTCCTATTGGAATGCTATGATTTGATACACATTTATGCAAAAGAAACCCTGTTTCTCCCAATATTAACAAACCTTCAGAAAGTTCTGTACAGCTGGTTTGTCTTCCTTGATCCATTTTGCCGGCTAAGGTCCACCGCACCAAGGGGTCACTGGCTGGAAGAGAGCACTGGCCCTGCATCCAGAGTGGCCGCTCTTGCTCAGGGACTGGCTTCCCCCACCGCTCCCTCGACTTCCCATTTGTTTGTTCTGTAAAATGGAAGGAATGAGGTGTCCCACACCAGGACCCAGAAAACCAGGGGGAGACGGGGTGTTGCAGCCAGGGGCGATGTAGGAGTCAGGACCTCCAGGACAGAAAGAGGCAGGACAGGCTCAGGCAGCCCGGACTGGGAGGCTCCCGGACACGATGAGGAAACTCCCGGGGCTCTGCCGTGGGGCTTCGGAGAACCTCCACTCTGACCTCAGCTGTCAAGCGGGCTGAGCCTCCATCTGCAGCACGAGGTGCCTGCCTGGTCCACCTGCACCAGTTGCCTTCCTCACGTTGGAGCTCGTCTTTAATGGGAAGCTTCCGCTTGGTTTTTGCTTTGGACCGATTCAGACCGTTCTAGACACTCACCACACATCAGAGGAAGTCTCCCAGAACCATTTCATATTTGGAAACGGCTGCTAGTATCTCCATTCTTCTTATAAACCAAATAAATAAACAACCCTGAATGGAAGGCTCTACTACATTTTCTACTTTGCAAGGTGTTAAAGTATAATATTCATTCTAACATGGTACGGTTTGGGGGAAATTCCAGTATACATAAATTGAAGATATTTTAAGATTAATTTGTATATTAAAAATTTTTTATTTTGGAAAATATAATATGATAGAAACTAATAACTAGTCATAGGCCTGTGTATCAGAAGGAATACTATAAACCCTAGAATAATATATATGTGTATATACATATAAAGCTAAAAATAAAACAATAGCATCTTTAAATTCTAGCACACAGAAAGGTTAATATGGTAAAAGCTTTTTCTCACCAAAAGTGAGTGAATGTTAACTTGGGAATTAATTTTTTCACTTCACAGCTAATCGTTTCATAAGGAAAACGACAGTGAAGATCTGAAACTCTTAGGCCTCTTTGACATTTTCCGTTGCAGGGCTATCCTAATGGATCAAAATCCTTCAGTTTTCTATCCGTGAGTACTCTGAATGCCAGGTAGTATTTGAGCATTTTTGAGGGCTCAGTAGGAGAGCACTGCTCACATGCCAGGAAACAGGGTAATTGACCACCACTCGGTCCAGGGCCCATTCTGACACACGTGGCTTGGAACACGCGAATAAGATAACATGACTAGAAGCACAGTGACCTAGGGCTCCAACGTCAGGAGCAGCTGTGGTTGGTACAGTTTCCCCCTAATGGTGGGCGTCACAGGAGTCTCGGATGGACTCTTCTTTCAGTGGAAGCCAGTGTTTTCTAATTTCTTGAGCGCCTGTTGAATACCAGCCCTTTCAAGCTCCCACCAAGTACCTCTTCTACTCTCCTTCCCAGGACTCCCACAGTCTCTTGTGATTTCTTGGCTCTAATTTTATCCCCTCTGCTTTCTCCTGATCTTCTCTCAGAAGCCCCATCAGAATGCCTTGCTCCCTTTGCTAGAAACTCTAGAACTTTGAATTTCGCATCAGCCCTAAGGCAAGTAAAGATTGCCAGGAGGGCTTCCCCTGGTGGTCCAGCGGATAAGGATACCGCCTTGCAGTGCAAGGGGCGCCGGTTCAATCCCTGGCCTGGGAAGATCCCACGTGCTGCGGAGCGGCTGGACCAATGTGTCCAATGACCGAGCCGGAGCTCTGGAGCGCATGCGCCCAGAGCCGGCGCTCTGCGACAACGTACGCCACCGCGATGGGCGGCCCGCAGGGGCCAAAGAACAAAGACGTATGAAAACAGAGAAATGAAAGACCAATAGAAGTGGCCCGCCCCGCTCCTCTCCCTCCACAACCCGACCCCCGCCCAAAAATAAATAAATAAATAAATCTTTAAAAAAAAAAAAAAAAAAGATTGTCAGGAGATGCCAGGCAGCAAATCGACAAGAATCCCACCAGAAGGCAGAGTTGGGTTTGGGGGCCTCTGGCTTTGCACTTTCCTGTTCATGGGAGCCATATGGGAGACAGACAGAGCTGCCGTAGCAGATCCACTGGAATATAGCAGTGGGGTCGGGGTTCTGAGAAAATGTGGGATGATGGGAGACACAGAACCAACGTCAAAATGAATCCAGAGGCGTGCCTATGGCTCTCCAGTTCTCTGACGCAGAGATAATGTAAAAGTTATTGTATGGTTGGCTATAGGTAGGTGACCTCAGAAGAGCTTGAATGAGAATCTAACACCAGGATAAATCAACTTTTAATTCAGCAACCTCTGTTGCTGAATTCTTGCAAAACCTCTGTTTTGCAAGATCCTGTAATGGGGGATTTAAGGAGGAAATGAGCTGGCAAGAATGAGTCCAACATTTCCAAGCAAGATTGTTCCTTTCCCCTTTTCTGTTTATTTTATCCAGACTCTGGCTGAACAGATTCATCTCAAGGAATTAATATTTTTGGAGATGTTGGGTAGAGATTTTGGAGTCTTAGGAGAGAATCACTATAAACATGTTGGGAAGGAATAAAATTGAATGATGGTTTTCTTTAGAGAACACTGTCAGATTTATTAACAGTTCAGGTATTTATATAATAAGCTACAGGTAGTCCTTTGCACCATTTCAAGATGCACAAATACCAGTTTTCACAGTGTAGTTAGACAACATCTTTCCCCCAACGAGGCCGAAATTTTAACTGTCACCATACTAACTGTGAACCATTGCATTAGTCTTGCCACTGGCTTTTTACTTAAAAACCATTATGCAAAGATCTGCATCACGAATAGCAACAGTTACATTGCTTCTTTCAAAGTCCTAGTGATGAGTCACTGAACAGCTATTAGTTACACGTATACAATGAAGTATGTACTTGTGTTGCCTCCTTGTCTCCCAGTACTAAACCCATGTGGGGTTTTACAAAAAATGGATAATCAAAAGAGGAAACTATTCAACAAACATGACAGAACAAAGAAACAAAAAGTGATAACACTGGAAGTCAAATCAGACAGAGTTAGAAGACTTGAAAATAGCCACAGAAAAGTAAAGACAGGACGAGATCTAGGCCACAAAAAACAAAGTGAAAGAAAAAAGCCTTTGGGGGGGACTTTCCTGTTCATGGGAGCCATATGGGAGACAGACAGAGCTGCCGTAGCAGATCCACTGGAATATAGCAGTGGGGTCGGGGTTCTGAGAAAATGTGGGATGATGGGAGACACAGAACCAACGTCAAAATGAATCCAGAGGCGTGCCTATGGCTCTCCAGTTCTCTGACGCAGAGATAATGTAAAAGTTATTGTATGGTTGGCTATAGGTAGGTGACCTCAGAAGAGCTTGAATGAGAATCTAACACCAGGATAAATCAACTTTTAATTCAGCAACCTCTGTTGCTGAATTCTTGCAAAACCTCTGTTTTGCAAGATCCTGTAATGGGGGATTTAAGGAGGAAATGAGCTGGCAAGAATGAGTCCAACATTTCCAAGCAAGATTGTTCCTTTCCCCTTTTCTGTTTATTTTATCCAGACTCTGGCTGAACAGATTCATCTCAAGGAATTAATATTTTTGGAGATGTTGGGTAGAGATTTTGGAGTCTTAGGAGAGAATCACTATAAACATGTTGGGAAGGAATAAAATTGAATGATGGTTTTCTTTAGAGAACACTGTCAGATTTATTAACAGTTCAGGTATTTATATAATAAGCTACAGGTAGTCCTTTGCACCATTTCAAGATGCACAAATACCAGTTTTCACAGTGTAGTTAGACAACATCTTTCCCCCAACGAGGCCGAAATTTTAACTGTCACCATACTAACTGTGAACCATTGCATTAGTCTTGCCACTGGCTTTTTACTTAAAAACCATTATGCAAAGATCTGCATCACGAATAGCAACAGTTACATTGCTTCTTTCAAAGTCCTAGTGATGAGTCACTGAACAGCTATTAGTTACACGTATACAATGAAGTATGTACTTGTGTTGCCTCCTTGTCTCCCAGTACTAAACCCATGTGGGGTTTTACAAAAAATGGATAATCAAAAGAGGAAACTATTCAACAAACATGACAGAACAAAGAAACAAAAAGTGATAACACTGGAAGTCAAATCAGACAGAGTTAGAAGACTTGAAAATAGCCACAGAAAAGTAAAGACAGGACGAGATCTAGGCCCACATGAAGCTACATCACAAACCACATTTTAAAAGTCTGATGAATAGAAAAACAAGGTAAAGTTGCTTCAACATCTTTTAGTTTAATTTGCACCGTGAATGGAAAGTCACTTATGATTGAAATGGAGCATTTATTTCTACCTTTAATTGAGGATTGTAGTCAAAAACAAATTCCCATCACTTTGGCATTGAAGTCAATTGCTACATTGAAGAAACACGGTAATTACAAGGACATCTATTTACTACCAATAAAGGGTGATTTACTCGTTTCAAAGTCAACATGAATTGATGAGTGTTAAGCCATGCAGTGAAGCTGAAAGTGCAGGTAAGGATGCTCCTGTGAACTCTGCACCCAGATTCCAAGCACTGCAGACACAGCAGTGAGAGACTCTACTGTGCAAAAATAGCTTTTCAACTTGAATAGAATGTAAGTAAAGTTAGAAGATAAAGATGGTTGTGTGAATGTTGACACTGCTGCCAGTCAAGAATGAGTTCTAGGTGTGCAGGAGGAAGAACTTAGTGGAGATGAACCTGAGGGAAACAGTTGTGAAGGATGAACAAGTCTTGGAGGAAGTGAAGCTATTGATCAACTTCACATTGAAGAAACTCTCAGAGGTGTTACATAACATTGCCACCACAAAGGACAAAATTTTGTAAGCTGATTCAAACTTAAAAGGAATATGATGATTTGCCCAAACAGAAATAAGATGCTCACTCCATATTATAAGGTATATAATGAGAAGAAAACAAGAAGTTTTCAAACTACTCGATGTATTTTTTCATAAAGAAATAAAGCATTATTAACAGAAAGAAAATGTAAGATGAGGTTACCATTGGGTGAAAGGGAAGAACTTAAACCCATTTAGCAAAATGGATAATCAAAAGCTAGGAACACAAAATTAGTTACACGTATACAATGAAGTATGTACTTGTGTTGCCTCCTTGTCTCCCAGTACTAAACCCATGTGGTTTTACAAAAATGGATAATCAAAGAGGAAACTATTCAACAAACATGACAGAACAAAGAAACAAAAAGTGATAACACTGGAAGTCAAATCAGACAGAGTTAGAAGACTTGAAAATAGCCACAGAAAAGTAAAGACAGGACGAGATCTAGGCCCACATGAAGCTACATCACAAACCACATTTTAAAAGTCTGATGAATAGAAAAACAAGGTAAAGTTGCTTCAACATCTTTTAGTTTAATTTGCACCGTGAATGGAAAGTCACTTATGATTGAAATGGAGCATTTATTTCTACCTTTAATTGAGGATTGTAGTCAAAAACAAATTCCCATCACTTTGGCATTGAAGTCAATTGCTACATTGAAGAAACACGGTAATTACAAGGACATCTATTTACTACCAATAAAGGGTGATTTACTCGTTTCAAAGTCAACATGAATTGATGAGTGTTAAGCCATGCAGTGAAGCTGAAAGTGCAGGTAAGGATGCTCCTGTGAACTCTGCACCCAGATTCCAAGCACTGCAGACACAGCAGTGAGAGACTCTACTGTGCAAAAATAGCTTTTCAACTTGAATAGAATGTAAGTAAAGTTAGAAGATAAAGATGGTTGTGTGAATGTTGACACTGCTGCCAGTCAAGAATGAGTTCTAGGTGTGCAGGAGGAAGAACTTAGTGGAGATGAACCTGAGGGAAACAGTTGTGAAGGATGAACAAGTCTTGGAGGAAGTGAAGCTATTGATCAACTTCACATTGAAGAAACTCTCAGAGGTGTTACATAACATTGCCACCACAAAGGACAAAATTTTGTAAGCTGATTCAAACTTAAAAGGAATATGATGATTTGCCCAAACAGAAATAAGATGCTCACTCCATATTATAAGGTATATAATGAGAAGAAAACAAGAAGTTTTCAAACTACTCGATGTATTTTTTCATAAAGAAATAAAGCATTATTAACAGAAAGAAAATGTAAGATGAGGTTACCATTGGGTAAGGTAAGGGCAAAAACTGCTGGGAAAGATGGTTTCAAAATGATAAGAATTTTATTGGTAGGAAACTGGTTCAGTATCATATATACTTTCCTTTCCCTTGAGTCCAAAAAATGACCTCTCTGGAATGTTATATCCATCATTACACTTATCTTTATTGGTACAGCAATATGTTTCTTTCCGTAAGTCATGAAATACTTGGTGCATTCCCTGTTCACATGGCTTACAAGACAATACTGAGTAGCGGTAGAGATGTCTGTCTAAAGAGAAGAGAAAGCGTTAGTCACTCAGATGTGTCCACCTCTTTGCAATGCCATGACTATAGTCCACTTGGTTCCTCTTTCCATGGTATTTTCCAGGACTGGGCAGCAATTCCCTTCTCCAAGGGACTTTCCTGATTCAGGGGTAGAACCTGGGTGTCCTGCATTGCAGGCAGATTCTTTACCATATAAGCCAAAGAGAAGAGAAGAGAAAAGAAAAGCAAATGTGATTACCTTGTTTGATCTCACCATCTTCCTAGGGGTGACACCTCTCCAGAACCTCAAAAGTCTATACACAGGAAACTTGCCCCAAGGCAGTGTCTGCATCTCATCTATGCCTCTCTGCCTCCCAGACAGCCCCCGTTCCAGGTCTGTGTATGGAGAATCTGACTTTCCCACTCTCCCCGATCCCAGGCTCCCTCCGCATATTGAGTCCAGGGGTCGTGGGCACCACTGGTAATACCTTTTGTCTCTTTCTATACCCACTTACCTGTTAAGCGATCGTAATAGTAGTAGTGCTCTGTGGTACAACTCCTGTTAAATAGAACTGCTTTAAACTTCGAACACGTTTTCATAGGCATGAGGCACTGCATTCCATTAAAATGTTGACAGACATTGCACAATCGAAACACTAAAGAAAGAGAGGAAGACCTTGATAGAGAGTTTCACGGAGAGGGATTCAGCTCAGAAGCCCACCCCCACCTGTGAGCATTTGTCCTGGAGTGCTGTGCCACACAAGAAGGGTGCTGACACCCCTCCCAGCTTCTGCCAGGGCTCATTATTCCTTTCAAGAAGCTAATGGCGTCCTCCCCTCACCCGAAGCTGGGGGTAGAAGCAGACACTGGAAGCGTCAGCGGGGAAAGCGGACTGTAGTCAGGGAGGGTAGACAGATAATGTGCAAAGAACCGAAGAATGTCCCCCCCACCATGGCATGATTTTATCCAAGAACGGAAAATGAACTGCATCATACTCATTGATGTCAGGACTCCGTCTCCTGTAAAGAGAAGAAGAAAAAATTTTCCTTGAACCACTCACGCCAGCCCAGAGAGTCAAGGCACCAGACCCCCCTCTGCCTCCCCATACATTCTCTGCCCACCCGCTTGCCCACCCAACTACACCCCGGCAGGCTTACTCTCATTCACGAAGAGCACTGTGAACATGCTCACCAGAAGCAACCGGAACATCCTGGGGCCCATCCCCGCAGAGGTCTCAGTCGTAGGCTCCAGCCTTTATTATCTCCACTACCTGCCCGCAGGCGTCCCACCAGAATCACAGAATCATAGAGTTCAGGTCGGTCCACGTGAATTCCCTCTCTCCTGTGTGCCCAGGAGGCAGTACATTCTGTCTCTCCACCTACGTAGAACTCAGGCCAGGCAGATGTCCCATTTCATTTCATGAGATCCAGTTCTAATAAGACACTTTTATTTGGTGGTGTTGAACCTCTGTCCGTAGTACCTCTTCACATGGCTGTATTTCTGCCTGTTGATCTACACAAAACAGGTGTATGGAGAATCTGACTTTCCCACTCTCCCGATCCCAGGCTCCTCCATATTGAGTCCAGGGTCTGGTAATACCTTTTGTCTCTTTCTATACCCACTTACCTGTTAAGCGATCGTAATAGTAGTAGTGCTCTGTGGTACAACTCCTGTTAAATAGAACTGCTTTAAACTTCGAACACGTTTTCATAGGCATGAGGCACTGCATTCCATTAAAATGTTGACAGACATTGCACAATCGAAACACTAAAGAAAGAGAGGAAGACCTTGATAGAGAGTTTCACGGAGAGGGATTCAGCTCAGAAGCCCACCCCCACCTGTGAGCATTTGTCCTGGAGTGCTGTGCCACACAAGAAGGGTGCTGACACCCCTCCCAGCTTCTGCCAGGGCTCATTATTCCTTTCAAGAAGCTAATGGCGTCCTCCCCTCACCCGAAGCTGGGGGTAGAAGCAGACACTGGAAGCGTCAGCGGGGAAAGCGGACTGTAGTCAGGGAGGGTAGACAGATAATGTGCAAAGAACCGAAGAATGTCCCCCCCACCATGGCATGATTTTATCCAAGAACGGAAAATGAACTGCATCATACTCATTGATGTCAGGACTCCGTCTCCTGTAAAGAGAAGAAGAAAAATTCTCCTTGAACCACTCACGCCAGCCCAGAGAGTCAAGGCACCAGACCCCCCTCTGCCTCCCCATACATTCTCTGCCCACCCGCTTGCCCACCCAACTACACCCCGGCAGGCTTACTCTCATTCACGAAGAGCACTGTGAACATGCTCACCAGAAGCAACCGGAACATCCTGGGGCCCATCCCCGCAGAGGTCTCAGTCGTAGGCTCCAGCCTTTATTATCTCCACTACCTGCCCGCAGGCGTCCCACCAGAATCACAGAATCATAGAGTTCAGGTCGGTCCACGTGAATTCCCTCTCTCCTGTGTGCCCAGGAGGCAGTACATTCTGTCTCTCCACCTACGTAGAACTCAGGCCAGGCAGATGTCCCATTTCATTTCATGAGATCCAGTTCTAATAAGACACTTTTATTTGGTGGTGTTGAACCTCTGTCCGTAGTACCTCTTCACATGGCTGTATTTCTGCCTGTTGATCTACACAAAACAGGTGTATGCTCACACCCACATGGTGTCCACTCGGCTATAACAAAGCTGGGGCATCTGAGAGTGTTGTGGGTCCCTTTAGATGCCACACCCCTCCTGAACACTCACCTCTGCTGATTCCCCAGATGGGTTCTGACTGCCCAGTGGAGCATCCCCCTCTGAGAGACAGAACAGATAGCCCAGAGGGGAAAGCAATCGCACTTCCCTCTAGTATTATTCTTAAAAATTTGGAATGGAGAAAAACCCAAGAATGGTAAGTGGAGAGACAAACACTAAGGGTGGTGGGGAGAAAGAGGAAGAAATGCTTGGATTACTGACTGGAAAGGGGCAGTGGTGGGATTATAAAGCAGAGCTCTTAGTGTGAACTACGCAGGTGCACACAGAGCTAGACAGCTGTGTTCCTGAGCACACACCAGACTCCCTCGCCACACTTCTCAGGCTCTTTTCCTATTTGATGTTTTCTCCACAGTGTTTCACTCAATTTGTCCTTTTCTCATTTCTCCTTGCTTATAGTTATTTTGTCTTTCTCATCTCGCAAGACCAGAAGCTCCAGAAACATGAGTTTTGTCTGTTGCATTCCTTTGTCTTCAGCACCTCAAATGATGCCTAGTGCATATCAGATAATCAGAACTACCTGATGAAAAACTGGATGGCAGGATTCGTATGGTTCACCTGAAGGGCACAGGGAATGGAGCGTCTGTTCTGACAGCTTGATTCCAAGTTCTTGGCCTTCACCTTGCAGTTAGGAGTCATGACACGGAAGACAGGCAGTGGCGATGGGAGGCTGCCGTTCTTGGGCAGGGAGTTTGGGTGGGGGCTTATTACCTCAGTTAGGAGTCCCTTTATTTGACAACCCAGAAGCCCAGGAAATCACAGAATCATAGAGTTCAGGTCGGTCCACGTGAATTCCTCTCTGTGTGCCCAGGAGGCAGTACATTCTGTCTCTCCACCTACGTAGAACTCAGGCCAGGCAGATGTCCCATTTCATTTCATGAGATCCAGTTCTAATAAGACACTTTTATTTGGTGGTGTTGAACCTCTGTCCGTAGTACCTCTTCACATGGCTGTATTTCTGCCTGTTGATCTACACAAAACAGGTGTATGCTCACACCCACATGGTGTCCACTCGGCTATAACAAAGCTGGGGCATCTGAGAGTGTTGTGGGTCCCTTTAGATGCCACACCCCTCCTGAACACTCACCTCTGCTGATTCCCCAGATGGGTTCTGACTGCCCAGTGGAGCATCCCCCTCTGAGAGACAGAACAGATAGCCCAGAGGGGAAAGCAATCGCACTTCCCTCTAGTATTATTCTTAAAAATTTGGAATGGAGAAAAACCCAAGAATGGTAAGTGGAGAGACAAACACTAAGGGTGGTGGGGAGAAAGAGGAAGAAATGCTTGGATTACTGACTGGAAAGGGGCAGTGGTGGGATTATAAAGCAGAGCTCTTAGTGTGAACTACGCAGGTGCACACAGAGCTAGACAGCTGTGTTCCTGAGCACACACCAGACTCCCTCGCCACACTTCTCAGGCTCTTTTCCTATTTGATGTTTTCTCCACAGTGTTTCACTCAATTTGTCCTTTTCTCATTTCTCCTTGCTTATAGTTATTTTGTCTTTCTCATCTCGCAAGACCAGAAGCTCCAGAAACATGAGTTTTGTCTGTTGCATTCCTTTGTCTTCAGCACCTCAAATGATGCCTAGTGCATATCAGATAATCAGAACTACCTGATGAAAAACTGGATGGCAGGATTCGTATGGTTCACCTGAAGGGCACAGGGAATGGAGCGTCTGTTCTGACAGCTTGATTCCAAGTTCTTGGCCTTCACCTTGCAGTTAGGAGTCATGACACGGAAGACAGGCAGTGGCGATGGGAGGCTGCCGTTCTTGGGCAGGGAGTTTGGGTGGGGGCTTATTACCTCAGTGAGCTCATCCCCAGAGCCAGATACACAATCTACCTCAGTGGGGTCCTTCACGGAATCTTCATTCTGAGAGGAGCCCCTGCACACCTGAGATGGAACCCCAAGTTTGCTACCTCCTGCTCTGTGACCCTGAACAACTACTGAACATCTCTGTGCCTCTGACACAGGACCTCTCAGAGCTATCTCCGACATCGTTGTTAGGACTGAACAGACTCACACGTGGGAAATGGCATGGGGAGGAGCCAAGCATGAAGACGTGCTGGGCGTCAAACATTCTTTGGACATGAGACACGCTTCATCTTTTGAATTCTCTGAGCAGCTTCGTAGCTTGGAAATAACTGGCTCCATCTCACAGCTGACGACCAGGAGTGCTTAGAGTTGGAGCATCTTTCTCCAGGCGTCACAAGGTGTGCCGCTGCTCCAGTGGGCTGTTATGCATCCACTCCACCATGCTGTCTCCGTCTCTCCACAATCCAGAAGGGTTCCCAGGGCTGGAACTCTCGAGGACTCTGTGCCCTGAGTCATCAGATGGCAGTGGAGAGAGGGAGAATGGTTAAGAGAAATATGTCTCCATTAAAAAACAAAACCTCTCTCTTGCTAGCAGAGAAAACATTATTCATGGGAAAACTCCCTCTGAATCTAGGGGTCCCACAAGCCTGGCTGGGCTTTAAGATTTATTGGCCATTGCCAATGAAGCAATTCACATAGGGACCACCTCTGCAAGTCTTGCATTTGGAACCTGTGAGACACTGGCAGAAATTCGTGGATGGAAATCCCAGGGAGTCTGAGCTATGAGCATTAAAAGCTTAGCCCTTCAAGCACAAGATCTCCTATTCTATGTAGGAAGATGCTCCTACATCAGAGATTAACCCCTGGGCCTCAACCCCAAATTCCATGCAAGCCAAGTCTCTCTCTTGCGTTTGTTCAGGCATCTTTGAACAACATTACTCTCAGAATAAAAGTCACAGAAACTTTGAAATTATACCAGTTTTTTTAAGAAGAAGATAAAATCCTCTTTGTGCCCGAGAGTCTGAGAATGGGAGGTGCTTTTGGGGCAGGAGTTTGGGTGGGGGCTTATTACCTCAGTGAGCTCATCCCCAGAGCCAGATACACAATCTACCTCAGTGGGGTCCTTCACGGAATCTTCATTCTGAGAGGAGCCCCTGCACACCTGAGATGGAACCCCAAGTTTGCTACCTCCTGCTCTGTGACCCTGAACAACTACTGAACATCTCTGTGCCTCTGACACAGGACCTCTCAGAGCTATCTCCGACATCGTTGTTAGGACTGAACAGACTCACACGTGGGAAATGGCATGGGGAGGAGCCAAGCATGAAGACGTGCTGGGCGTCAAACATTCTTTGGACATGAGACACGCTTCATCTTTTGAATTCTCTGAGCAGCTTCGTAGCTTGGAAATAACTGGCTCCATCTCACAGCTGACGACCAGGAGTGCTTAGAGTTGGAGCATCTTTCTCCAGGCGTCACAAGGTGTGCCGCTGCTCCAGTGGGCTGTTATGCATCCACTCCACCATGCTGTCTCCGTCTCTCCACAATCCAGAAGGGTTCCCAGGGCTGGAACTCTCGAGGACTCTGTGCCCTGAGTCATCAGATGGCAGTGGAGAGAGGGAGAATGGTTAAGAGAAATATGTCTCCATTAAAAAGCAAAAACCTCTCTCTTGCTAGCAGAGAAAACATTATTCATGGGAAAACTCCCTCTGAATCTAGGGGTCCCACAAGCCTGGCTGGGCTTTAAGATTTATTGGCCATTGCCAATGAAGCAATTCACATAGGGACCACCTCTGCAAGTCTTGCATTTGGAACCTGTGAGACACTGGCAGAAATTCGTGGATGGAAATCCCAGGGAGTCTGAGCTATGAGCATTAAAAGCTTAGCCCTTCAAGCACAAGATCTCCTATTCTATGTAGGAAGATGCTCCTACATCAGAGATTAACCCCTGGGCCTCAACCCCAAATTCCATGCAAGCCAAGTCTCTCTCTTGCGTTTGTTCAGGCATCTTTGAACAACATTACTCTCAGAATAAAAGTCACAGAAACTTTGAAATTATACCAGTTTTTTTAAGAAGAAGATAAAATCCTCTTTGTGCCCGAGAGTCTGAGAATAACACTGTGAATAAGTTCTGTTTAGTTGCTCAGTCATGTCCAACTTTTTGCAACTCAATGGACTGCTGCACGCCAGGCTTCCTTGTCTTCCACCATCTCCCAGAGCTTGCTCAAAGTCATGTCTATTGACTCAGTGATGCCACTCAATCATCTCATCGTCTGTCCTCCCCTTCTCTTTTGCCTTCTATTTTCCTCAGCATCAGGCTCTTTTCCAATGAGTCATCTCTTCGCATCAGGTGGCCAAAGTATTGGAGCTTCAGCTTCAGCATCAGTCCTTCCAGTGAATATTCAGGGTTGATTTCCTTTAGGATTGACTGGTTGGATCTCCTTGCTCTCTAAGGGACTTTCAAGAGTCTTCTCTAGCACCACAGTTCAAAGGCATAATTCTTCGGCACTCAGCATTCTTTATGGGCCAACTCTCACATCCATACATGACTACTGGGAAAACCACAGCTTTGACTATACGAACTTTTGTCAGCAAAGTGATATCTCTGCTTTTGAATATGCTCTCTAGGTTTATCATAACTTTTTTCCCAAGGAGTGAGTATCTTTTAATTTTATAGCTGCAGTCACCATCCACAGTGATTTTGGAGCTCAGGAAAATAGTCTGTCACTGTTTCCACGGTGAGTCCATCTATTTGCCATGAAGTGACAGGACCGGATGCCATGATCTTCATTTTATGAATGTTGAGTTTCAGGCCAGCTTTTTCACTCTCCTCTTTCACCTTCATCAAGAGACTTTCTTCAGTTCTTTCCTCAATTCACATAGGGACCACCTCTGCAAGTCTTGCATTTGGAACCTGTGAGACACTGGCAGAAATTCGTGGATGGAAATCCCAGGGAGTCTGAGCTATGAGCATTAAAAGCTTAGCCCTTCAAGCACAAGATCTCCTATTCTATGTAGGAAGATGCTCCTACATCAGAGATTAACCCCTGGGCCTCAACCCCAAATTCCATGCAAGCCAAGTCTCTCTCTTGCGTTTGTTCAGGCATCTTTGAACAACATTACTCTCAGAATAAAAGTCACAGAAACTTTGAAATTATACCAGTTTTTTTAAGAAGAAGATAAAATCCTCTTTGTGCCCGAGAGTCTGAGAATAACACTGTGAATAAGTTCTGTTTAGTTGCTCAGTCATGTCCAACTTTTTGCAACTCAATGGACTGCTGCACGCCAGGCTTCCTTGTCTTCCACCATCTCCCAGAGCTTGCTCAAAGTCATGTCTATTGACTCAGTGATGCCACTCAATCATCTCATCGTCTGTCCTCCCCTTCTCTTTTGCCTTCTATTTTCCTCAGCATCAGGCTCTTTTCCAATGAGTCATCTCTTCGCATCAGGTGGCCAAAGTATTGGAGCTTCAGCTTCAGCATCAGTCCTTCCAGTGAATATTCAGGGTTGATTTCCTTTAGGATTGACTGGTTGGATCTCCTTGCTCTCTAAGGGACTTTCAAGAGTCTTCTCTAGCACCACAGTTCAAAGGCATAATTCTTCGGCACTCAGCATTCTTTATGGGCCAACTCTCACATCCATACATGACTACTGGGAAAACCACAGCTTTGACTATACGAACTTTTGTCAGCAAAGTGATATCTCTGCTTTTGAATATGCTCTCTAGGTTTATCATAACTTTTTTCCCAAGGAGTGAGTATCTTTTAATTTTATAGCTGCAGTCACCATCCACAGTGATTTTGGAGCTCAGGAAAATAGTCTGTCACTGTTTCCACGGTGAGTCCATCTATTTGCCATGAAGTGACAGGACCGGATGCCATGATCTTCATTTTATGAATGTTGAGTTTCAGGCCAGCTTTTTCACTCTCCTCTTTCACCTTCATCAAGAGACTCTTCAGTTCCTCTTTGCTTTCTGCCATAAGGGGCGTATCATCTGCATGCCTGAGGTTATTGACATTTCCTCCTGGCACTCTTGATTCCAGTTTGTGCTTCATCCAAACTGGCATTTCACATGATGATTAAATAAGCAGGGTGACAACGTACAACCTTGATGCACTCCTTCCCCAATCTGGAACCATTTGATTGTTCCATGTCTGCTTCTAACTGTTTCTTTTTTTCCTGCATACAGGTTTCTCAGGAGGGAGGGAAGGTGGTCTGATAGTCCCATCTCCCTCAGAATTTTCCGCAGTTGGTTGCGATCCACCCAGTCAAAGGTTTTAGTGTAGTCAATGAAGCAGCAACAGATGTTTTTCTGGAGTTCCCTTGCTCTTTCTCTGATCCAACGGGTGTTGGCAATTTGATCTCTGGTTCCTCTGCCTTTTCTGAATCCAGCTTGTACATCTGGAAGTGCTTGGTTCACGTATCTTGGAGGATTTTGAGCGTTGCTTTGCTAGCGTGTGAAATGAGTGCAACGGCGTGGTAGTTTGAACATTCTTTGGCATTGCCCTTCTTTGGGACTGGAATGAAAACTGACCTTTTCCAGTCCTGAGGTGACTGCTGCATTTTCCAACGCGGCTGCCATGTGCAGTGAAGCACTTTAACAGCATCATCTTTTACTATGTGCAATAGCTCAGCTGGAATTCCATCACCTCCACTGGCTTTGTTTATAGTAATGCTTCCTAGGACCCACTGGACTTCACACTCTAAGATGCCTGACTTTAGGTGAGTGATCACACCATCATGGGCATCTAGTTCATTGAGATTCCTTTTTTTATATAGTTCTTCTGTGTATTCTTTCCACTTCTTCTTAATATCTTCTGCTTCTGTTAAGTTCATAGCATTTCTGTCCTTCATTATGCCTCTCTTTGCATGAAAAATTCCCCAGTTATCTCTAATTTTCTTGTAGAGATCTACAGTCTTCCCCATTCTGTGACTATCTTGTCTTTATTTCCAATAATCTCTTGTCTTCTTCCCATAAGATAATATTTCTATAGATTTACCTCATACTTATAAATATTAAACACTATCATAGTTGACATAATAGATATGCTATTCTGAGTTTTTGTTGTGAAATTTGCACCCTTCTTGCTGTACCTCACTTTCCCTCTGGGATGTTAGGCCCAGAAGAGGCAGGAAATTCCAGAACCGATCTTCTGGGAAACTCCTTTCCAAAGGCTGAGACCTGAGCTTGCCTTCGACTCACCAAATGCCCGGCCAGATGCTTAGCCTTTCAACACCTCTTAGTCTAGGATTTTTGTGTGGGTCACAGACAGACCTGGGACACCTAGGGAAACTCTCTCTGCCACTGAGGACGACATGCTTCTCAGCCTTGCCTTTTTCCCTGCCTCTAAGTGAGTCCCAAGAACTATGTTCCCAGCACCCACCTTCCTGCAGGGCCTGCACCTGCTCCCCCAATCTCTGGCCTCCATTCAAGGGCATTCCACCATGTCCGGAGGGCATGTTGTGAGACATGTTTTCCTATGCTGTCCTAGACAGAGTCAAACTGTACCCATCCCCTGTCCCTACAGAAGGAGGGAACAGAATAACTTTGAAGCCAAATTAGACTCTTTTGTAGTCAGCCCAAAGCTGGTTTTACTTTGCCCACGTAGGAGGACAGTGAAAAGGCATGGAATACAAGGGAAAATAAAAACAAAAATTCTAAGAGCCTTCCCTGCTCGTCCCGTGGTTAAGACTTTGTGCTTCCAGCACAGAGGGTGAAGGTTCAGTCTCTGGTAGGAGAGGGAAGATTCCCTCATGCCTCAGACTGTAGCATAAAACTTTAAAAAGATATTTTTTTTTTACTTCCCTGGCACCCTGCACATCATGACTTAGGGGTCACACCATCATGGGCATCTAGTTCATTGAGATTCCTTTTTTTATATAGTTCTTCTGTGTATTCTTTCCACTTCTTCTTAATATCTTCTGCTTCTGTTAAGTTCATAGCATTTCTGTCCTTCATTATGCCCATCTTTGCATGAAAAATTCCCCAGTTATCTCTAATTTTCTTGTAGAGATCTACAGTCTTCCCCATTCTGTGACTATCTTGTCTTTATTTCCAATAATCTCTTGTCTTCTTCCCATAAGATAATATTTCTATAGATTTACCTCATACTTATAAATATTAAACACTATCATAGTTGACATAATAGATATGCTATTCTGAGTTTTTGTTGTGAAATTTGCACCCTTCTTGCTGTACCTCACTTTCCCTCTGGGATGTTAGGCCCAGAAGAGGCAGGAAATTCCAGAACCGATCTTCTGGGAAACTCCTTTCCAAAGGCTGAGACCTGAGCTTGCCTTCGACTCACCAAATGCCCGGCCAGATGCTTAGCCTTTCAACACCTCTTAGTCTAGGATTTTGGTGGGTCACAGACAGACCTGGGACACCTAGGGAAACTCTCTCTGCCACTGAGGACGACATGCTTCTCAGCCTTGCCTTTTTCCCTGCCTCTAAGTGAGTCCCAAGAACTATGTTCCCAGCACCCACCTTCCTGCAGGGCCTGCACCTGCTCCCCCAATCTCTGGCCTCCATTCAAGGGCATTCCACCATGTCCGGAGGGCATGTTGTGAGACATGTTTTCCTATGCTGTCCTAGACAGAGTCAAACTGTACCCATCCCCTGTCCCTACAGAAGGAGGGGAACAGAATAACTTTGAAGCCAAATTAGACTCTTTTGTAGTCAGCCCAAAGCTGGTTTTACTTTGCCCACGTAGGAGGACAGTGAAAAGGCATGGAATACAAGGGAAAATAAAAACAAAAATTCTAAGAGCCTTCCCTGCTCGTCCCGTGGTTAAGACTTTGTGCTTCCAGCACAGAGGGTGAAGGTTCAGTCTCTGGTAGGAGAGGGAAGATTCCCTCATGCCTCAGACTGTAGCATAAAACTTTAAAAAAAGATATATTCTCCTGCAATATTTCTTACATTCAACAATATCTTCAACCACTTTAGCTGGCCTCAGACAAGCACTGCCTCTGGCCTTGCTCAGCAGAGTGGAGGGCTGAGTGTGGATCGCTTGCTCCCTGAGGAGTCAGAGCAGACAGACCTGCTTTACTAATGGGCTCCACGAGAGCCCCCACCAGGCAGGAAGCATGTGTGTGGTGGGGAAGCAGTCACGCTTCTTCCTGGGGACATCTCACTGCCTCACTGCCAGCCCAACTTATTTCCTGATGCCAAGATCCACTTCCGACCCCTGCTCCTTCAAGCCACCAGAATCAACCTTGGGACAGCCCTGCATGTCTGGATCTCTCCGTGGAGACCACTGACCCACCTTCTCTTCCTCTGTATTCATCCCAGATCTGCCGTCTGACCTGGTGCCTCTTACCCTCATTTAACTGTCTTCTCGAATTTCTAGACTTGGTCAGCCTTGAAGGTTCACTTTTACCAAGCAAGTGAATAGAGGAGATGGGTACATAAGCAACACAGCCCAGTGCCTTGACTTGGCACCTACAACACAGGACTGGATTCTAATCTCACTACAGTGTCAAGACGGAGGCAGAGCCTGCTCTGTGTTCTCTCAGATCGCAGGTCAGCGATCACGACTGACAGGTTGAGAAACAGGGAACGCGATCTTGGAGTCAGATATGGATTCTGTGTCACCAGTTTGCATCTATTCAGCTCCTACTTCATGCTGGGTTTAGGAGTTCCATTCCTGGAACACAGATGAAAAGGGGATGAGTTGCAGAAAGACCAGGGATAATGACTAACTGCTTCCCAAAGGACTCCTCTGAAAGGTTTCTTCATGATCCTCTCTCCTGAGACTTCCCCAGGAATGAGTCATCAGGATCTCAGTCTCTAAGGCAAAGAGGGCTTTCCCTTGAGGTCATTCCCTCATGGAAGCCCCGCCCCTTCATCCCAGCTATTGCCTTCCAGTCCTGCGCTCGAAGAGTAGCCTGGCAACTTTAGGAGTGATGAGTACAGATGGGAGGCTCCTCCACCCTCAACAACAGTCCCCAGCCTAGATGCAGTCACAATGGATGCTCACCGTGGGTCCTTCCTACTATGCGAGCTGCTCGAACATTAATGTGTCAGGCTGGAGAAGAGGGAATGGAAGTTACACTGCCCCCTAATGGTGTAATCTGCCTGTTCTCGCTTACCTTCTAAAACCCAAGTAAAATGCCTACCAGGGGGCAAAACTGACTTTGATTTCATACAGTTTTCTTCAAAAGTTCATTTGGAAATGGCTGGCAAACAGGACACTGTGGGATCCATTCTCTCCATTTCCCCAGGCCAAGAGTCAATCAGGTGTACGTTCACGAGGACTATCCAAATAAAAAGTGCTTGATTGGGCTCTGGTAAGAACATGGAATACTTTTTCTAGTTTTCCATAGTAACCTTAGTTCCCAGGTGGTACCAGGGGTAAAGAATCTGCTTACAATGCAGGGAGCCCTGGGTTGGGGAGATCCCTTGGGAAAGGGTACAGCAACCCATTCCAGTATTCTTGCCTGGAGAAACCCATGGACAGAGGAGCCTGATGGGCTACAGCACATGGGGTAGCAGAGCTGGCCATGAATAAAGTGACTTAGCGCACATGCATAGTGGCCTTGACCTCCTAGCCAGAACAGATGTCAGAAACTTCAGCCAGTAGGAACCAGTCTCTGAAAATGTCATCTGCTTAGAGAGTATCATGGGCTAAGGGCCAGCAGCTAATGCTCTGGTTTGGGATGAGGAGGAACCTGACAGTGGGGGCGACTGCAAGAGTGGCCTGCTAAACTTTAACTGTCGTCGAGCCTTGATCTGTCTTGTGTGTTCTGAATGAACAGGAAGGTCAGGAACAGTTTCTTCAAGAATGGCCTTTGAAGATGGAGCCTGAGGTTCGGAGAAAACTGTCTGGTTTTCCTTGGTGGGTGGACATCAAAGATGTTCACTGAGCTCTGTTACTGTGCCTGGGCAAGACTGGAGCCCAGCCTATGATTCTGGATGGTAGGAAAGAGCCAGAGGATGCATAGAGGTCCAAAGAAGCTTGCATTCAATGTCTAGAAAGCCTCTCTTTGTGTCTCCTCTTCATTTCTAGGGTTCCCAATTCCCGGAGAATGCTGGCAACCACCAGAGCCCTTCTAAGATGTTCCAAACTTCTGGAAATTGGCAGTATTCCCTAGGTTGCTTGGAAGGGAAAGAGAGGGTCATTGGGTAAAAGGAAGGAGAGGGAGTCAGTAGGGACGGTCAGAATTCTTGGGATATAACCTATTCCCCAATAGGTCAAGCAAAATTTCCTGCACTTTAACATACCATAGCAGAAACTTGATAAATTACCAAATGATTATCTGATGGCTCCAGATCATTTGAACTCATATATCATCCTCTAGTAGCTAGGAAGATCAAAAACTCCCTCACTCGTACTACAGTTTGCAGTGGGAACCACACACTCTGCACGAGAGTAGTAGAGTAGTAGAGAGCTTCTGTCTCGGAGGGAACCAAGAGCAGACACTGCTCTCTAACAGGAAGTTCCCCGATTTGTTGTTCAGCGGCTAAGTCGTGTCTGCTTCTCTGGGACTCCATGGACGGCAGCATGCCAGGCTTCCCTGTCCTTCACCATCGCATGTGCGTGCCCTTGCTGTTGCTGGAAGTCTCTCTGCCTCTCCTTCCTATCTACTCTCTTCTTCCAAGGGCCTTTGTTTTCTCCTTCAGTAGCATCACTCTTCCAGGCAAATCTGGGTATGAAGAATTCCTTTATCTCTGTGCTGTAGCCCAGTGGGAAGGCTCCTGTTTCTTTGAAGAGCACATTTGTCCTGGATTAGCTGGCGTCTCCACTCCCCTAGAGGCCATTTAAGATCACAAGCATCTTATAATTTAGATAGTATTTGTTATATGAACTTAAAGCATAGAGTTCTTGGGAGGTTTTGAATGCATCATATAAAGACATGACAGAGAAACTATTATACTGTTTCACAGAACTGATGCATCTAGATGAGCCACTTATTTATCCCCTGCTATCCCCTCTGCCTGCGCATATGCTAACATCTGCACAACCACCTCTTTGACTCCTGATTCGTTAGGGGATATAATATTATTTAATTCTCTATCTCTCTTCACACATGGAGCGCAACATAGTAATCCCTGCCTACAGCAGTGGTCTTCCCAAAGCAAAGCAGCAGATTCAAAACTGAAGCTCAAGGACTTCCCTGGTGGTCCAGTGATTAAAGAATCCATCTGTCAGTGGGGCAGAATGCTGGCAACCACCAGAGCCCTTCTAAGATGTTCCAAACTTCTGAAGGTTGGCTTGGAAGGAAAGAGAGGGTCATTGGGTAAAAGGAAGGAGAGGGAGTCAGTAGGGACGGTCAGAATTCTTGGGATATAACCTATTCCCCAATAGGTCAAGCAAAATTTCCTGCACTTTAACATACCATAGCAGAAACTTGATAAATTACCAAATGATTATCTGATGGCTCCAGATCATTTGAACTCATATATCATCCTCTAGTAGCTAGGAAGATCAAAAACTCCCTCACTCGTACTACAGTTTGCAGTGGGAACCACACACTCTGCACGAGAGTAGTAGAGTAGTAGAGAGCTTCTGTCTCGGAGGGAACCAAGAGCAGACACTGCTCTCTAACAGGAAGTTCCCCGATTTGTTGTTCAGCGGCTAAGTCGTGTCTGCTTCTCTGGGACTCCATGGACGGCAGCATGCCAGGCTTCCCTGTCCTTCACCATCGCATGTGCGTGCCCTTGCTGTTGCTGGAAGTCTCTCTGCCTCTCCTTCCTATCTACTCTCTCTTCTTCCAAGGGCCTTTGTTTTCTCCTTCAGTAGCATCACTCTTCCAGGCAAATCTGGGTATGAAGAATTCCTTTATCTCTGTGCTGTAGCCCAGTGGGAAGGCTCCTGTTTCTTTGAAGAGCACATTTGTCCTGGATTAGCTGGCGTCTCCACTCCCCTAGAGGCCATTTAAGATCACAAGCATCTTATAATTTAGATAGTATTTGTTATATGAACTTAAAGCATAGAGTTCTTGGGAGGTTTTGAATGCATCATATAAAGACATGACAGAGAAACTATTATACTGTTTCACAGAACTGATGCATCTAGATGAGCCACTTATTTATCCCCTGCTATCCCCTCTGCCTGCGCATATGCTAACATCTGCACAACCACCTCTTTGACTCCTGATTCGTTAGGGGATATAATATTATTTAATTCTCTATCTCTCTTCACACATGGAGAGCAACATAGTAATCCCCTGCCTACAGCAGTGGTCTTCCCAAAGCAAAGCAGCAGATTCAAAACTGAAGCTCAAGGACTTCCCTGGTGGTCCAGTGATTAAAGAATCCATCTGTCAGTGCAGAGGACATGAGCTTGATCCCTGGTGGGGGAACTAAGGTCCCACATGCTGAGGAGCAGCTACTAAGCCCCTGTACCCTTCGAGCTGGTACCACAACTAGAGTGAACCCCACATGCTGCAATGGAGAGCTCATGTGCCGAAACTAAGACCCAACGCAGACAAATAAATAAATAAACCAGTTTAAAAATCTTCAGCTCAGACTTTTGCAGCCAATCATGGGTTTTCAAATTACAGAATACTTATTAAAAAGAAAATGGTAGGGGCTTCCCTGGTGGTCCAGTGGGTAAAGAGACCACCTTGCAGTGTAAGGGACTCTGGTTCAGTCCCTGGCCGGGGAAGATTCTGCGTGCTGCAGAACGACTGAACTGGTGTGTCCAGTTATGAGCCAGCGCTCTGGAGCGCATGTGCCCAGAGCTGGGTGCTCTGCAACGAGAGAGCTGGGTGCACTCCCACTGCAATGCGAGGCCCACACAGGCCAAAGAATAAAGATGGATAAGAATCAATAAATAAAGAACCTGTAAAAGGCCAAAATTTTAAAAAGAAAAAAAAAAAAAAAAGAAAATGGTATTGGACTTCCCCCATGGTCCAGTGGTTAAGACATCCTGTCCGTGGGGCACGAGTTCAATCCCTGGTCCCTTGCTCAGGAAAGTTCCACATGCTGCAAGGTGTCGCCAAAAACAAACAAAAAAAGATAATGGTATTGACATCCGCATTATAGTGGGCTGAGGTTCATCCTTTGTCTCTCCCCTTCAGTCAACAACCAGTTAAACATCTACAACTCAACAGAGAATCTCTGCTAAACACTCAGAATTCCAGAAAATCTGTATGCTTAGTCTCTCAATCGTGTCCGACCCTTTGTGACTCTGTGCACTATAGGCTGCCCAGATCCTCTGTCCATGGGATTGTCCAGGAAGGAATACTAGAGTGGGTTCCTATTCCTTACTCCAGGGAATCTTCTTGACCCAGGGATCGAACCCTGGTCTCCTGTACTGGCAGGCAGAGTCATTACCACTGAGCCACCAGGAAGCCCCAACTCTTCTTTACTTACAAATATATTTGCAAGAGGAGCCCTTTGAATAGGAGCTTTCTGAAAGTTCAGAAACAGAACTTAGAGAGGAGCCCTTTGAACTGCTGCTGGATCAAACTGCTCAAATGTGGGAACATGTCTTCTTCTGAGCCAGGGGGCAGCCAAGTGTGAGGAAGCCTCCGGGCCTGTGTTACAAGCTGCCTGTGGCTTCAAAGCGGTCAATGCCTCGGGGTAGATGGCCAGTGTTCAACAGCCCTAGAATAGAAACTTGGTTTCAAGGATGATATCAGAGAAAGTATATTTAACTTTTGGCCACCTACTAAAAGAAAACTTAAAATACCTTTGCTTATATGCTGCGGTTAAATAGACTATTACAGAGGCTATGCAGATAGGAACATGGTTGGGAAATTCAGGACTCATTGGAGAAGATTTCTGACTTTTAATAGCAAAACACTACTATGGGACTCAGGGAATTCAAACTGGGTTCTTGTGACAGCCTAAAGGGGTGGGATGGGGTGGGAGGTGGGAGGGAGGCTCACTGAGGAGAAGATCTATGGATACCTATGGCTGATCCATATTGATGTATGACAGAAACTAACACAATATTGTAATTATCTTTCAATTTAATTAATTAGAATAAACATTACTGTAGAAGCTTAGATTTAATAATATATAAGAGGAGCTTCTAGAAAATTCTTACCATTTGCTATAGTTAATTTAAGAGGAGGAAGATAGAAGAAACACTGTGTTGGTTGGTAGGAAAAAGTTGAAGGCTCTCAAGCTGACATTTTGAACCCAGACTCTGCCTAATGGAGAGACACTGAGGCCCAGCAGACCAAGTTCTACAGTGGTAGGGACTTCTGAGACCAGGGAAAGTGGTATCAAGGAAAGTTCTGTTTTATTTAATTTATTTATTTATGTTGGCCACATAGCTTATTTATGGGAGAATCTCTGAACCTCGTTCCTGTGAGTCTCTCAATCGTGTCCGACCCTTTGTGACTCTGTGCACTATAGGCTGCCCAGATCCTCTGTCCATGGGATTGTCCAGGAAGGAATACTAGAGTGGGTTCCTATTCCTTACTCCAGGGAATCTTCTTGACCCAGGGATCGAACCCTGGTCTCCTGTACTGGCAGGCAGAGTCATTACCACTGAGCCACCAGGAAGCCCCAACTCTTCTTTACTTACAAATATATTTGCAAGAGGAGCCCTTTGAATAGGAGCTTTCTGAAAGTTCAGAAACAGAACTTAGAGAGGAGCCCTTTGAACTGCTGCTGGATCAAACTGCTCAAATGTGGGAACATGTCTTCTTCTGAGCCAGGGGGCAGCCAAGTGTGAGGAAGCCTCCGGGCCTGTGTTACAAGCTGCCTGTGGCTTCAAAGCGGTCAATGCCTCGGGGTAGATGGCCAGTGTTCAACAGCCCTAGAATAGAAACTTGGTTTCAAGGATGATATCAGAGAAAGTATATTTAACTTTTGGCCACCTACTAAAAGAAAACTTAAAATACCTTTGCTTATATGCTGCGGTTAAATAGACTATTACAGAGGCTATGCAGATAGGAACATGGTTGGGAAATTCAGGACTCATTGGAGAAGATTTCTGACTTTTAATAGCAAAACACTACTATGGGACTCAGGGAATTCAAACTGGGTTCTTGTGACAGCCTAAAGGGGTGGGATGGGGTGGGAGGTGGGAGGGAGGCTCACTGAGGAGAAGATCTATGGATACCTATGGCTGATCCATATTGATGTATGACAGAAACTAACACAATATTGTAATTATCTTTCAATTTAATTAATTAGAATAAACATTACTGTAGAAGCTTAGATTTAATAATATATAAGAGGAGCTTCTAGAAAATTCTTACCATTTGCTATAGTTAATTTAAGAGGAGGAAGATAGAAGAAACACTGTGTTGGTTGGTAGGAAAAAGTTGAAGGCTCTCAAGCTGACATTTTGAACCCAGACTCTGCCTAATGGAGAGACACTGAGGCCCAGCAGACCAAGTTCTACAGTGGTAGGGACTTCTGAGACCAGGGAAAGTGGTATCAAGGAAAGTTCTGTTTTATTTAATTTATTTATTTATGTTGGCCACATAGCATGTGGGATCTTAGTTCCCGGACCAGGGATTTCACCTATGTACCTTACAGTAGAAATGCAGAGTCATAACCATCGGACCCATCAGAGAAGTCCCCTATTATATCTTTTATACACTTTTCTTCTCTTTTGCCTCCCACAGGAACCAACCAGACCCCACTGCAGCCTGGATAAGCCTCTGTCCAGGAATGAAATAAGATTTGATATAAAACAAAAGAAAAAACTAGAGATATGCAGTGTGTCTGTGTGTGGTGAACCAGTCATGTCTGACTCTTTGTGACCCCATGGACTGGAACCTGCCTGGCTGCTCTGTCCACGGGATTCTCCAGACAAGAATACTGGAGTGGGTTGCCATTTCCTTCCCCAGGGGATTTTCCTTCCTGATACAGGACCGAACTTGCGTCTCCTACATTAGCGGGATTCTTTACCATTAGAGACACTGAATAGGTAGGGTTTAAAAACCAATTTTGCAACATGATATTGTCATGTCCTGCCTCGTAAGCCAGGGGTTCTGAGGAGTTTTCCAAAATTCCTTTACTTTCCATTTGTGATGGAACCTGGGGGACACCTATCAGATAATTCTCTTACAGTGTAAAGGGAGTGCTGCCTTCCCCCTATCAGCCTGAGTCTATGATAAGATAAAAGTGGGGACAGGGGGAGAAGAGGGAGCAAAATATCCATGTCTCAAATCCCTGTTGCCAACAGGCAGCCAAAAAGTGGTGGTTTGTTTTAAATACAAGGGAACTTAGGTTGTTACTGCATGACCAAGTCATGAAGAACTTTTTTGAAAACTATAGCATACACTGGGACTTTAGTACTCTCTTGTCCAACAGTCTTGTTCAATAGAAGCCTGTAACAATGAGATAAGGACAAAACCACCATGAGTCCAGATCTCACAGGACTGAAGGCTGGAGTATGTCATCAAGTCAAGAACCTCTCCAACTGAGACATGCACAGAAGCGAGAGAAGGTGGAGTAGTCAATATGTGAATGCAGCTGCAGCTATCATCTTGGCTCATGATAAAGGACAAAACCATCACAGGGACTTCTGAGACCAGGGAAAGTGGTATCAAGGAAAGTTCTGTTTTATTTAATTTATTTATTTATGTTGGCCACATAGCATGTGGGATCTTAGTTCCCGGACCAGGGATTTCACCTATGTACCTTACAGTAGAAATGCAGAGTCATAACCATCGGACCCATCAGAGAAGTCCCCTATTATATCTTTTATACACTTTTCTTCTCTTTTGCCTCCCACAGGAACCAACCAGACCCCACTGCAGCCTGGATAAGCCTCTGTCCAGGAATGAAATAAGATTTGATATAAAACAAAAGAAAAAACTAGAGATATGCAGTGTGTCTGTGTGTGGTGAACCAGTCATGTCTGACTCTTTGTGACCCCATGGACTGGAACCTGCCTGGCTGCTCTGTCCACGGGATTCTCCAGACAAGAATACTGGAGTGGGTTGCCATTTCCTTCCCCAGGGGATTTTCCTTCCTGATACAGGACCGAACTTGCGTCTCCTACATTAGCGGGATTCTTTACCATTAGAGACACTGAATAGGTAGGGTTTAAAAACCAATTTTGCAACATGATATTGTCATGTCCTGCCTCGTAAGCCAGGGGTTCTGAGGAGTTTTCCAAAATTCCTTTACTTTCCATTTGTGATGGAACCTGGGGGACACCTATCAGATAATTCTCTTACAGTGTAAAGGGAGTGCTGCCTTCCCCCTATCAGCCTGAGTCTATGATAAGATAAAAGTGGGGACAGGGGGAGAAGAGGGAGCAAAATATCCATGTCTCAAATCCCTGTTGCCAACAGGCAGCCAAAAAGTGGTGGTTTGTTTTAAATACAAGGGAACTTAGGTTGTTACTGCATGACCAAGTCATGAAGAACTTTTTTGAAAACTATAGCATACACTGGGACTTTAGTACTCTCTTGTCCAACAGTCTTGTTCAATAGAAGCCTGTAACAATGAGATAAGGACAAAACCACCATGAGTCCAGATCTCACAGGACTGAAGGCTGGAGTATGTCATCAAGTCAAGAACCTCTCCAACTGAGACATGCACAGAAGCGAGAGAAGGTGGAGTAGTCAATATGTGAATGCAGCTGCAGCTATCATCTTTGGCTCATGTCCAGTTACAGAAATGGGTACCGCATCGATTTTACATTGCTTGATCTTTTCAAGTCTCTCCCTTGACTCCCACTAGAAAGAATCCTGAAAGTTGAAAGTGGTTAGTCACTCAGTCGTGTCCAACTCTCTGTGATCCTATGAACTTTTAGCACCGGAAACTATATTCAGTATCCTGTGATAAACCATAATGGAAAAGAATATGAAAAAAATATGTATAACTGAATCACTTTATTGTATAGCAGAAATTAACAAGACATTATAAATCAAATATACTTCAATAAAATTTTGTAAAATATATGTGCTTCCCTAACTCAAAAGATCCATGTTAAATTGGCTTTTCCAACATGACTGCCTATTTTGAAAACGTTATCTACACGTCTTTCTTTATCCCAGCTTTGTATTGATAAAATCCCAAATGAGAATTCCTCAGGATGGATTATTGTTCAAACACAGGCAAAGGCAGAGAATATACCAGACTATTCAAGTAGAGGAGTAATTGGTTTACTGTAAGAATCTCATGTAGCATAATAAGGGAGGAAAATGATCATGAAAATCCAGAATCAAGAACTGCACGCAGTAAGCTTCACTCACAAGGAGAGAAATGCCAAGGTTATTCCATTCCCAGGGAAGCTTCACGACCTTGGCCACAGGTGTGCTCTTCCACCATCAATGCTGCTCCATCTCCCTCTATTTGTTTTATTCCCTCAGGGAGAGAGAGGGAGAAAGGGAGAGAGAAGGAGGGAAAGGGAGGGGTCTGCATCTCTTCACTGTTATCATTGTTCAGTTGCTCATTTGCATCCAACTCTTTGCGACCCCATGGACTGCAGCACACCAGGCTTTCCAGTCCTTCACTGTCTCCCAAATTTGCTCAAACTCATGTCCACTGAGTCGATGATGCCATCCAACCATCTCATCCTCTGTTGCTCCCTTCTCCTCTTGCCTTCAAAATCTTTCCCAGTACCAGGATCTTTTCCAATGATTCAGCTCTTCACATCAGATGACCAAAGTATTGGATCTTTAGCTTCAGTATTAGTCCTTCCAAAGAATATTCAGGGTTGATTTCTTTTAGTACTGACTGGTCTGATCTCCCACCACCATTAGCTTCCACTATATCACCCCTTCTGCTTACTCATAACTACATCTTGCATAGTATGCTCTGTAACTAGAACACAGTGGTTTTCTAGAAAGAATCCTGAAAGTTGAAAGTGGTTAGTCACTCAGTCGTGTCCAACTCTCTGTGATCCTATGAACTTTAGCACCGGAAACTATATTCAGTATCCTGTGATAAACCATAATGGAAAAGAATATGAAAAAAATATGTATAACTGAATCACTTTATTGTATAGCAGAAATTAACAAGACATTATAAATCAAATATACTTCAATAAAATTTTGTAAAATATATGTGCTTCCCTAACTCAAAAGATCCATGTTAAATTGGCTTTTCCAACATGACTGCCTATTTTGAAAACGTTATCTACACGTCTTTCTTTATCCCAGCTTTGTATTGATAAAATCCCAAATGAGAATTCCTCAGGATGGATTATTGTTCAAACACAGGCAAAGGCAGAGAATATACCAGACTATTCAAGTAGAGGAGTAATTGGTTTACTGTAAGAATCTCATGTAGCATAATAAGGGAGGAAAATGATCATGAAAATCCAGAATCAAGAACTGCACGCAGTAAGCTTCACTCACAAGGAGAGAAATGCCAAGGTTATTCCATTCCCAGGGAAGCTTCACGACCTTGGCCACAGGTGTGCTCTTCCACCATCAATGCTGCTCCATCTCCCTCTATTTGTTTTATTCCCTCAGGGAGAGAGAGGGAGAATGGGAGAGAGAAGGAGGGAAAGGGAGGGGTCTGCATCTCTTCACTGTTATCATTGTTCAGTTGCTCATTTGCATCCAACTCTTTGCGACCCCATGGACTGCAGCACACCAGGCTTTCCAGTCCTTCACTGTCTCCCAAATTTGCTCAAACTCATGTCCACTGAGTCGATGATGCCATCCAACCATCTCATCCTCTGTTGCTCCCTTCTCCTCTTGCCTTCAAAATCTTTCCCAGTACCAGGATCTTTTCCAATGATTCAGCTCTTCACATCAGATGACCAAAGTATTGGATCTTTAGCTTCAGTATTAGTCCTTCCAAAGAATATTCAGGGTTGATTTCTTTTAGTACTGACTGGTCTGATCTCCCACCACCATTAGCTTCCACTATATCACCCCTTCTGCTTACTCATAACTACATCTTGCATAGTATGCTCTGTAACTAGAACACTACTGCTTGGCCTCTCTATACATTCTATTATCTTCACCTGGCTTATTATCAACATTTATTCACATTCTTATGAGATGAAACAGATCCGCCATACTGGCACAAGATCTCCATTTCCAATTCAAACACCTAGTTCAACCAAACGCTGTCTGGCTACCTGGTCAGGGAGGGCCAAGAAAACTCCACCAACACCAAGTTGTTTCTTGAATGTTAGTTTCTACAAACTGAAATGCCCCTAAAATTGTTCTTAAAGCCTCATCCCTATGCTTGTTCAGTTTTTTCCTGACTTGAGATTCTTCCTAAAGGCTCTACAAGAGAAAGATATGGCTCATGTTGCCAGCAGATTAGAAAACTCAAATGAGCTTTCTCTTATCTTTATAACCCATGGGCAAAAGGAGTGTCAGTGTTAATCCAGAGAGAATTCCAGCCAGAAGTGAGTACAAATGAGAATAAAGTATGATTACAGAGTTCCCAGTGTTAATTTGGGATGATTTTGACCCAAGTCTTTGCATTTCCTTATAGGAGATAATGAACAACCAATTGAAACCCCAGCACTATTCATGGCAGCACCATCATAAGAAAACTGAAATTCTGTGAATAGAAATTTGCAAAAATTCCATCTAGGGCTCCATCATTAATGATGGTTACTCTTTTCTCTACCAGATGGCTTTCTCACTCTCTACCACTGGTTAGAAGAGGAGAGCAAAGTACAGGTTTGGGAAAGGTGAGTTGAAGAATAATCAAAATTCCAGGAGAGATGCAGAACTAGATGCCCTCAGGGAGGTTACAATAGTCTTTATGGTTGCAACAGATGAGCTCTGTCCTCTTTTCAAAACTTAAGAAGTTGACGTCCTCACAGTTGGTCTTACACGACAGTTTTGAATAAAAATACATACTTCGCCCTGAGGAAGTGAAAGAAAGGGAACACAGCTGTAACGACTCTTTTTCTCTTACGATATTCGTAGGAATCCCCTATCTTCAAAGCCTAACTGACTTTTCTCTAGATTTCAGTGAGCTAAAAGACAGACTCTATTAACTATCGACACAATGAATTTTGTTTCCTAACTTATAAGGGACAAAATAGATGTAATTTTCATCACTTGGGACTGGAATGAAAAAGTAGGAAATCAAGAGATACCTGGAGTAAAAGGGAAGTTTGGCCTTGGAGTACAAAACGAAGCAGGGCAAAGGCTAACAGAGTCTGGCCAAGAGAACTCACTGCTCATAGCAAACACCCTCTTCCAACAACACAAGTGATGTCTCTACGTATGCACATCACTAGATGGTCAATACTGAAATCAGATTGATTATATTTTGTGGCCTAAGATGGAGAAGCTAGATAAACTCAGTGAAAACAAGAGCTGACTGTGGCTCAGATCATGAACCACTTATTGCAACATTCAGACAAAATTGAATTAAGTAGGGAAAACCACTAGGCCATTCAGGTATGACCTAAATCAAATCCATTACAATTAAATAGTGGAAGTTACAAATAGATTCAAGGGATTAAATCTGATAGACAGAGTGCCTGAAGAACTATGAATGGAGGTTCATAATATCTTATAGGAGGCAGTGATCAAAACCATCCCCAAGGGCTTTCCTGGTGGTCCAGTGGGTAAGGACATCGCCTTGCAGTACATGGAGCGCTGGTTCGATCCCTGGCCTGGGAAGATCCCACGTGCCGTGGAGCGGCTGGACCCATGTGTCCAACTATGGAGCTAGCGCTCTGGAGCACATGCACCCAGAGTCAGTGCTCTGCAATGAGAGAGGCCACTGTGATGGGAGGCCCACACAGGCCAAAGAACAAAGATGGAAATAAATGAAAGACCAATAGAAGTGGCCAGAAAAACACTAAACCATCCCCAAGAAAAGAAATTCAAATGGGCAAAATGGTCTGAGGAGGCCTTACAAATAGTTGAGAAATGAAGAGATGCAACAGGCAAAAAGGAAGAACGACAGTTTTGAATAAAAATACATACTTGCCCTGAGGAAGTGAAAGAAAGGAACACAGCTGTAACGACTCTTTTTCTCTTACGATATTCGTAGGAATCCCCTATCTTCAAAGCCTAACTGACTTTTCTCTAGATTTCAGTGAGCTAAAAGACAGACTCTATTAACTATCGACACAATGAATTTTGTTTCCTAACTTATAAGGGACAAAATAGATGTAATTTTCATCACTTGGGACTGGAATGAAAAAGTAGGAAATCAAGAGATACCTGGAGTAAAAGGGAAGTTTGGCCTTGGAGTACAAAACGAAGCAGGGCAAAGGCTAACAGAGTCTGGCCAAGAGAACTCACTGCTCATAGCAAACACCCTCTTCCAACAACACAAGTGATGTCTCTACGTATGCACATCACTAGATGGTCAATACTGAAATCAGATTGATTATATTTTGTGGCCTAAGATGGAGAAGCTAGATAAACTCAGTGAAAACAAGAGCTGACTGTGGCTCAGATCATGAACCACTTATTGCAACATTCAGACAAAATTGAATTAAGTAGGGAAAACCACTAGGCCATTCAGGTATGACCTAAATCAAATCCATTACAATTAAATAGTGGAAGTTACAAATAGATTCAAGGGATTAAATCTGATAGACAGAGTGCCTGAAGAACTATGAATGGAGGTTCATAATATCTTATAGGAGGCAGTGATCAAAACCATCCCCAAGGGCTTTCCTGGTGGTCCAGTGGGTAAGGACATCGCCTTGCAGTACATGGAGCGCTGGTTCGATCCCTGGCCTGGGAAGATCCCACGTGCCGTGGAGCGGCTGGACCCATGTGTCCAACTATGGAGCTAGCGCTCTGGAGCACATGCACCCAGAGTCAGTGCTCTGCAATGAGAGAGGCCACTGTGATGGGAGGCCCACACAGGCCAAAGAACAAAGATGGAAATAAATGAAAGACCAATAGAAGTGGCCAGAAAAACACTAAACCATCCCCAAGAAAAAGAAATTCAAATGGGCAAAATGGTCTGAGGAGGCCTTACAAATAGTTGAGAAATGAAGAGATGCAACAGGCAAAAGATAAAAGGAAAGATATACCTACCTGAATGCAGAGTTCCAGAGAATAGCAAGGAGAGATAAGAAAGCCTTCTTGGGCTTGCCTGATGGTCCACTGAGTGGAGAGTCCACCTTTCAGTGCAAGGAGCATTGGTTCAATCCCTGGCCCGGGAGGATCCCATGTGTCGCGGAGCAGTTGGAGAAGTGTCTCCAGTTGCAAGCCAGCACTCTGGAGCGCATGCACCCAGAGCCGGTGCTCTGCAGCCAGAGGCCACTGTTGTGGGAGGCCCATACGGGCCAAAGAATAAAGATAGATGAAAATAAATAAATAAAAAACCGATAAAAGAGGCTAAAATTAAAGAAAAAAGAAAGCCTTCTTAAGTGAATAATTCAAAGAAATAGAGGAGAACAATAGAATGAGAAAGACTAGAGATCTCTACAAGCAAATTAGAGATAACTATGGAACTTTTCATGCAAAGATGGGCATAATGAAGGACAGAAATGCTATGAACTTAACAGAAGCAGAAGATATTAAGAAGAAGTGGAAAGAATACACAGAAGAACTATATAAAAAAAGGGATCTCAATGAGCTAGATGCCCATGATGGTGTGATCACTCACCTAAAGTCAGGCATCTTAGAGTGTGAAGTCCAGTGGGTCCTAGGAAGCATTACTATAAACAAAGCCAGTGGAGGTGATGGAATTCCAGCTGAGCTATTGCACATAGTAAAAGATGATGCTGTTAAAGTGCTTCACTGCACATGGCAGCCGCGTTGGAAAATGCAGCAGTCACCTCAGGACTGGAAAAGGTCAGTTTTCATTCCAGTCCCAAAGAAGGGCAATGCCAAAGAATGTTCAAACTACCACGCCGTTGCACTCATTTCACACGCTAGCAAAGCAACGCTCAAAATCCTCCAAGATACGTGAACCAAGCACTTCCAGATGTACAAGCTGGATTCAGAAAAGGCAGAGGAACCAGAGATCAAATTGCCAACACCCGTTGGATCAGAGAAAGAGCAAGGGAACTCCAGAAAAACATCTGTTGCTGCTTCATTGACTACACTAAAACCTTTGACTGGGTGGATCGCAACCAACTGCGGAAAATTCTGAGGGAGATGGGACTATCAGACCACCTTCCCTCCCTCCTGAGAAACCTGTATGCAGGAAAAAAAGAAACAGTTAGAAGCAGACATGGAACAATCAAATGGTTCCAGATTGGGGAAGGAGTGCATCAAGGTTGTACGTTGTCACCCTGCTTATTTAATCATCATGTGAAATGCCAGTTTGGATGAAGCACAAACTGGAATCAAGAGTGCCAGGAGGAAATGTCAATAACCTCAGGCATGCAGATGATACGCCCCTTATGGCAGAAAGCAAAGAGGAACTGAAGAGTCTCTTGATGAAGGTGAAAGAGGAGAGTGAAAAAGCTGGCCTGAAACTCAACATTCATAAAATGAAGATCATGGCATCCGGTCCTGTCACTTCATGGCAAATAGATGGACTCACCGTGGAAACAGTGACAGACTATTTTCCTGAGCTCCAAAATCACTGTGGATGGTGACTGCAGCTATAAAATTAAAAGATACTCACTCCTTGGGAAAAAAGTTATGATAAACCTAGAGAGCATATTCAAAAGCAGAGATATCACTTTGCTGACAAAAGTTCGTATAGTCAAAGCTGTGGTTTTCCCAGTAGTCATGTATGGATGTGAGAGTTGGCCCATAAAGAATGCTGAGTGCCGAAGAATTGATACCTTTGAGAATAGAGATATGTACATTGTGGGGAATGAATAGTGGGTGGGAGGCATAGAGGGAGTAACGTGG
Organism: Tragulus kanchil; assembly: GCA_022376925.1. Classification (NCBI taxonomy): domain Eukaryota; kingdom Metazoa; phylum Chordata; class Mammalia; order Artiodactyla; family Tragulidae; genus Tragulus; species Tragulus kanchil. Next base: position 155,128,367 of record JAIOJX010000006.1, read on the forward strand.
AAACCTATACTATCATCTGTGAAAAGATAACTCTTGTCATTGCACTGTGGGAATAGAAGTTCCTGCAGGGACTCAGTGCGATGGCCTGGAGGGGTGGGATGGGGGAGCTGGGAGGAGGGAGGAGAGCAGAGATATGCATATGAATGATCTGGGAACATGCATGTCTGTGAATAACAAAACTCTGTGAAAATTAAAAAAAAAAAAAAGAAAAAGAATTGATGCCTTTGAACTGTGGTGCTAGAGAAGACTCTTGAAAGTCCCTTAGAGAGCAAGGAGATCCAACCAGTCAATCCTAAAGGAAATCAACCTTGAATATTCACTGGAAGGACTGATGCTGAAGCTGAAGCCCCCCGAACACTAAAACCTTTGACTGGGTGGAGACCAACTGCGGAAAATTCTGAGGGAGATGGGACTATCAGACCACCTTCCCTCCCTCCTGAGAAACCTGTATGCAGGAAAAAAAGAAACAGTTAGAAGCAGACATGGAACAATCAAATGGTTCCAGATTGGGGAAGGAGTGCATCAAGGTTGTACGTTGTCACCCTGCTTATTTAATCATCATGTGAAATGCCAGTTTGGATGAAGCACAAACTGGAATCAAGAGTGCCAGGAGGAAATGTCAATAACCTCAGGCATGCAGATGATACGCCCCTTATGGCAGAAAGCAAAGAGGAACTGAAGAGTCTCTTGATGAAGGTGAAAGAGGAGAGTGAAAAAGCTGGCCTGAAACTCAACATTCATAAAATGAAGATCATGGCATCCGGTCCTGTCACTTCATGGCAAATAGATGGACTCACCGTGGAAACAGTGACAGACTATTTTCCTGAGCTCCAAAATCACTGTGGATGGTGACTGCAGCTATAAAATTAAAAGATACTCACTCCTTGGGAAAAAAGTTATGATAAACCTAGAGAGCATATTCAAAAGCAGAGATATCACTTTGCTGACAAAAGTTCGTATAGTCAAAGCTGTGGTTTTCCCAGTAGTCATGTATGGATGTGAGAGTTGGCCCATAAAGAATGCTGAGTGCCGAAGAATTGATACCTTTGAGAATAGAGATATGTACATTGTGGGGAATGAATAGTGGGTGGGAGGCATAGAGGGAGTAACGTGGAAACCTATACTATCATCTGTGAAAAAGATAACTATTGTCATTGCACTGTGGGAATAGAAGTTCCTGCAGGGACTCAGTGCGATGGCCTGGAGGGGTGGGATGGGGGAGCTGGGAGGAGGGAGGAGAGCAGAGATATGCATATGAATGATCTGGGAACATGCATGTCTGTGAATAACAAAACTCTGTGAAAATTAAAAAAAAAAAAAGAAAAAGAATTGATGCCTTTGAACTGTGGTGCTAGAGAAGACTCTTGAAAGTCCCTTAGAGAGCAAGGAGATCCAACCAGTCAATCCTAAAGGAAATCAACCTTGAATATTCACTGGAAGGACTGATGCTGAAGCTGAAGCTCCAATACTCTGGCCACCTGATGCGAAGAGATGGCTCATTGGAAAAGAGCCTGATGCTGGGGAAAATAGAAGGCAAAAGAGAAGGGGATGACAGACGATGAGATGATTGAGTGGCATCACTGAGTCAATAGACATGACTTTGAGCAAGCTCTGGGAGATGGCGGAAGACAAGGAAGCCTGGCGTGCAGCAGTCCATGGGGTCTCAGCCAGATATGACCGAGCCACTGAACTGAAGTGAACTGAGCTGAATTTATAAAAGACATTCACCTGTTCTTCACTCAATACTGACTTAAAGAAAAATCCAATTTTGCCATACCCTCTGCAGCACCACCCCGTCATTACCTATCCCACTCACCTACGTGTTCCGACAAAAGGAGGGCAGTGTCTCTAAGAAGAAAAGGTGATTATCACTCTACACTCCACACTACCTTTTTCAGTGAGGAAGTAAATGTTTTCAACAGCACAGGTCTGCTGGTACTTCAGGGTACAGGACCTCATGGCTTCATAGCAAACCCCAAGATGATAGTTTCTACATTTATAACACACTGTTTGAGGCCCTGTTAGACACAGAAAGAGATGCTTATAGGATGTGGTTTTATGACAAGGATTCTCCAGGTTGGAGGGTTTCCCAATAGGAAGCCTAGCCTACTAGTGCCTAGTGCGTCCCAACTTTTCTTGGGACCCTGACTCCTTTGACAATCTTGCGAAAGCTAATTTGTACATACATAAATCAAATACTGGATATCATCTCAAAAGGTCAGAGTTCCCCTGAAATATACCTGTGGTCTCCAAGTAATGAGCCCATCTCCTGGCTTGATGATTTTGTTTGTTATTGGGGAAAAGGAAGCAAAGATGGGGATTTTAGCTTCAGACTCCAGAAATGGACTAAATGGGTAAGATCAAACTCCTAGGATTCAATCGTAATAACAGATTACAGCTCTCTCAAAAGAGGGTGGGAAACATTTACTCCTAAAATGCCACCAATAACCTTTTTACTGAGGACGTTAGCCATGAGAGCAAGGAGATCCAACCAGTAACCTGAATTGAAGATTCACTGGAAGGACTGATGCTGAAGCTGAAGCTCCAATACTCTGGCCACCTGATGCGAAGAGATGGCTCATTGGAAAAGAGCCTGATGCTGGGGAAAATAGAAGGCAAAAGAGAAGGGGATGACAGACGATGAGATGATTGAGTGGCATCACTGAGTCAATAGACATGACTTTGAGCAAGCTCTGGGAGATGGCGGAAGACAAGGAAGCCTGGCGTGCAGCAGTCCATGGGGTCTCAGCCAGATATGACCGAGCCACTGAACTGAAGTGAACTGAGCTGAATTTATAAAAGACATTCACCTGTTCTTCACTCAATACTGACTTAAAGAAAAATCCAATTTTGCCATACCCTCTGCAGCACCACCCCGTCATTACCTATCCCACTCACCTACGTGTTCCGACAAAAGGAGGGCAGTGTCTCTAAGAAGAAAAGGTGATTATCACTCTACACTCCACACTTCCTTTTTCAGTGAGGAAGTAAATGTTTTCAACAGCACAGGTCTGCTGGTACTTCAGGGTACAGGACCTCATGGCTTCATAGCAAACCCCAAGATGATAGTTTCTACATTTATAACACACTGTTTGAGGCCCTGTTAGACACAGAAAGAGATGCTTATAGGATGTGGTTTTATGACAAGGATTCTCCAGGTTGGAGGGTTTCCCAATAGGAAGCCTAGCCTACTAGTGCCTAGTGCGTCCCAACTTTTCTTGGGACCCTGACTCCTTTGACAATCTTGAAAGCTAATTTGTACATACATAAATCAAATACTGGATATCATCTCAAAAGGTCAGAGTTCCCCTGAAATATACCTGTGGTCTCCAAGTAATGAGCCCATCTCCTGGCTTGATGATTTTGTTTGTTATTGGGGAAAAGGAAGCAAAGATGGGGATTTTAGCTTCGTACCTCCAGAAATGGACTAAATGGGTAAGATCAAACTCCTAGGATTCAATCGTAATAACAGATTACAGCTCTCTCAAAAGAGGGTGGGAAACATTTACTCCTAAAATGCCACCAATAACCTTTTTACTGAGGACGTTAGCCATGATCATACCTTTCACATGTTCATAAAATTCACCTGTGAAAAGAGAAGTTTTCCTTGTCATAATCGCATATGCAAAAGCCCCAAGAGCCTCTTCTGGAAACGCCTCCTGCTACATCTTTCCTTTTCTTAACCAACAACCAACCCTCTCAGGGTCTCCAGGACTTACCCTTGCTCATGCAGACTGTGATGACCACGCACAGCAGAAACAGAACAGACATCCTGGGACTTTGGTCATGTGCAGTTGCCTGTGGAAGGCACTGCTTGATCTCCACTGTGTTCTGTACTTGGGCTTTTTGTCTAGATCATATAATCATAAAATTTCAAAGACAAGGAGTACCTCAGTGTTCCCAGAAGCAACCAATGTACCAACTGCAGTTCACTGCCCATAAGCCATCCATTTCAAAATTCTCCTCAATAGTTAAACCTTGTGCTCTGCAAGTAAAGTCAACTCTCTTTGCCACATTTTAACCTTTCAGATATTTCAAGACAGGATTTGGACACTGAAGTTCCTATTAGCTCTCTTTGCTAACCTGAGAATAATCTCAGATTTGTCATTGTTTTGCTTAGACTGAGGGACCAGGAATCAAATCCAGGATTTAAGATATCGTCTGAATGCGGAGGAAACACTGGAGTGGTTTTCCCCCCATCTGCTGTGATATAGGAAAGGGAAGGTTCAGGGGAGAACAGAGAATTATCTACTTTGCCTTCAGGTATTATAAATTAATTGATGGCTCTTTGTTTAAGTAAATATTTTCTGTATACATACCAAACACAAGTTTTATAAAAAGAGAAGATACCAAGTAAATCAGGCCATGAATCTGCAGCATCACTAAGATTAGAGTCTAGTTAAGGAGACTACAAGTACATCGAGCACAGTTGGCTTGGAGGCCTAGATAAAGGACATTCAAATTTGACTGCCTGACTACGGAAGGCAGCCCTGAAGAAGGGATAGTTGTGTAGGACTTTGAAGCCTAGTGATGTGTTATAAATAGCTAGAAAAAATGACCAGGGTTGATGTTGTTGTTGTTCAGTCACTAAGTCATGTCTGACTCTTTGTGACCCCATGGACTGAATCACGCCAGAGTCCTCTGTCTTTCACTATCTCCTGGAATTTGCTCAAGCTCATGTCCATTGAGTCAGTGATGCTATCCAACCATCTCATTCTCTGTCGCCCCCTTATCCTCCTGCCCTCAATATTTCCCAGCATCAGGCTCTTTTTCCAATGAGTCGCTCTTGTCATCAGGTGGCCAAAGTATTGGAGCTTCAGCTTCAGCCTCAGTCCTTCCAATGAATATTCAGGATTGATTTCCTTTAAGATTGACTGGTTTGATCTTCTTGCTGTCCAAAGAACTCTCAAGAATCTTTTCCAGCACCACAATTGGGTGGTGGGGAATAGTTGCCTGTGGAAGGCACTGCTTGATCTCCACTGTGTTCTGTACTTGGGCTTTTTGTCTAGATCATATAATCATAAAATTTCAAAGACAAGGAGTACCTCAGTGTTCCCAGAAGCAACCAATGTACCAACTGCAGTTCACTGCCCATAAGCCATCCATTTCAAAATTCTCCTCAATAGTTAAACCTTGTGCTCTGCAAGTAAAGTCAACTCTCTTTGCCACATTTTAACCTTTCAGATATTTCAAGACAGGATTTGGACACTGAAGTTCCTATTAGCTCTCTTTGCTAACCTGAGAATAATCTCAGATTTGTCATTGTTTTGCTTAGACTGAGGGACCAGGAATCAAATCCAGGATTTAAGATATCGTCTGAATGCGGAGGAAACACTGGAGTGGTTTTCCCCCCATCTGCTGTGATATAGGAAAGGGAAGGTTCAGGGGAGAACAGAGAATTATCTACTTTGCCTTCAGGTATTATAAATTAATTGATGGCTCTTTGTTTAAGTAAATATTTTCTGTATACATACCAAACACAAGTTTTATAAAAGAGAAGATACCAAGTAAATCAGGCCATGAATCTGCAGCATCACTAAGATTAGAGTCTAGTTAAGGAGACTACAAGTACATCGAGCACAGTTGGCTTGGAGGCCTAGATAAAGGACATTCAAATTTGACTGCCTGACTACGGAAGGCAGCCCTGAAGAAGGGATAGTTGTGTAGGACTTTGAAGCCTAGTGATGTGTTATAAATAGCTAGAAAAAATGACCAGGGTTGATGTTGTTGTTGTTCAGTCACTAAGTCATGTCTGACTCTTTGTGACCCCATGGACTGAATCACGCCAGAGTCCTCTGTCTTTCACTATCTCCTGGAATTTGCTCAAGCTCATGTCCATTGAGTCAGTGATGCTATCCAACCATCTCATTCTCTGTCGCCCCCTTATCCTCCTGCCCTCAATATTTCCCAGCATCAGGCTCTTTTTCCAATGAGTCGTCTCTTGTCATCAGGTGGCCAAAGTATTGGAGCTTCAGCTTCAGCCTCAGTCCTTCCAATGAATATTCAGGATTGATTTCCTTTAAGATTGACTGGTTTGATCTTCTTGCTGTCCAAAGAACTCTCAAGAATCTTTTCCAGCACCACAATTGGGTGGTGAATAGGGAAAGGCACCAAAGGCACAGTAAATGCCAAAGGGCAGAGATGTCAAGCAATCTGCCACACTGGGATGAGAGCTAGTCATGTGATTCTAGAGACATGAATGAGGAAGAAATTCAGAGAGATGCATCTTGCTGGAAGTGATGGCAGATGACTAGAGAGAAGGGCTCGAGAGAACAATGCATGATGCTTACTGCTGAGATTACCCTGTCCCACACACATAAAGTGGGATTTCTTGCTCACTATTACCATTGGAAGATTACAATGAAAAGCATCATTTTTTTCCAGGGCTGGAAAAGACACTAAAGTACAGTCTTCTGTACTGATAAACTGAATTCTAGAAAGGACATCTTTATCCCAGACTCAAGTTTGGTGTACATATGGGTTCAGATCCTGGCTCTGTTGCTTGCCAACAATGTGACTCTGGTTGAGTTACTGACATTGAGAATGATTTTCATCATAAGATTGATGTTAGTAGTGTATTCAAGTCTGTGTGAAGGCTCTGGAAACTATCGAACATGAATCCCTGGTGCAGCACTTAAAGCCTCAGAAGCAGCCTGGGCCTTTTTGCTCGGGTAGGTGTCAAACACTTCAGTCAACAGGGAAAGGGCACCTGGCTAAGAGAGGCGATGTGGCTTTGGCATTTAAGGGCCAAGAGCCTGGCTGCAAAGATGATAATCGGTAGCATATTATGTCACATGTTAAGTCTCATCAAAGTTTACATCAGGCTTTGGGTGTTAGAAACAATGGAAAGATGAATTACAATCTCTTCTGGAAAGAACTTTGAAGATATTGTCAGCTTCAGAACAAACTGTTTAATTTGCTTTTGGGTGGGTTAGCAGGTGGGAACTGATTTAGTTCTGACTCATAAAGACTGTGTGAGAAGTGGTTCCATCTCACAGTGTGAGCTTGAGGTCATCCATATGCTAATGATGCCCAATTTTATACCTCTATCTCTGACCTCTCTTTTGAGTTCCAGATTCACATCTACAAATACCCATTCTACTTTAGAAGGCTCAGAAATACCACAGGACATTGTTTTCAAGAAAAATTTGATGAATGGGTGATGAGAAGTGGATCAGAGAACCTAGTGCTTGGGTGGTGGCGTAAAATTCTACAATCCTAACTGGAAATAGAAAAAAGATTCAAAACTCAGTGGGTCTTTCAGAAAATATCTGCCAGGGGGCACCTTGAAGGAAGAAGCACAGAAACTGTGGTTTAATCTAGAGTTTCTTCTTTCTTTGCTATGATTCTAGATTCTGTCTCTTTAGAGAGAAGAGAAAACAGGTGATGTATAAGTGCTCAGAAGCTAGGCTTCTTGATAAGCCTTTGGAAAGCCCTGAAAAATGCTATCCCAGTTTTTAACATTTTCTCCTGAAAGACGGAAGCTAGAAAACCCAGATTCAAAGCCTTCACCGTCTTGATTTTCATTGTAAATTAATTTTTTTCAAAGGAACAGACTCCCTCATGAGTCTGTTGAAGGCTTATGACTCTCTTCTTAGGCAGAGATGGGCTCCACACTGTGCCCATAGGAAAGGAACATCATAAATTTTGTGGTACTTGAGCTAAGATTTATTTCACCAGTTGTTATCTGATATCTAAAAATGTCATGCTTGAGACATTTTGATGAACATGTTGTCCCTACAGCTGAAGAATGTGTCATTAAATGAGTTCACTATATAAAATTCCTGTTATCGCACCTGGCTAAGAGAGGCGATGTGGCTTTGGCATTTAAGGGCCAAGAGCCTGGCTGCAAAGATGATAATCGGTAGCATATTATGTCACATGTTAAGTCTCATCAAAGTTTACATCAGGCTTTGGGTGTTAGAAACAATGGAAAGATGAATTACAATCTCTTCTGGAAAGAACTTTGAAGATATTGTCAGCTTCAGAACAAACTGTTTAATTTGCTTTTGGGTGGGTTAGCAGGTGGGAACTGATTTAGTTCTGACTCATAAAGACTGTGTGAGAAGTGGTTCCATCTCACAGTGTGAGCTTGAGGTCATCCATATGCTAATGATGCCCAATTTTATACCTCTATCTCTGACCTCTCTTTTGAGTTCCAGATTCACATCTACAAATACCCATTCTACTTTAGAAGGCTCAGAAATACCACAGGACATTGTTTTCAAGAAAAATTTGATGAATGGGTGATGAGAAGTGGATCAGAGAACCTAGTGCTTGGGTGGTGGCGTAAAATTCTACAATCCTAACTGGAAATAGAAAAAAGATTCAAAACTCAGTGGGTCTTTCAGAAAATATCTGCCAGGGGGCACCTTGAAGGAAGAAGCACAGAAACTGTGGTTTAATCTAGAGTTTCTTCTTTCTTTGCTATGATTCTAGATTCTGTCTCTTTAGAGAGAAGAAAACAGGTGATGTATAAGTGCTCAGAAGCTAGGCTTCTTGATAAGCCTTTGGAAAGCCCTGAAAAATGCTATCCCAGTTTTTAACATTTTCTCCTGAAAGACGGAAGCTAGAAAACCCAGATTCAAAGCCTTCACCGTCTTGATTTTCATTGTAAATTAATTTTTTTCAAAGGAACAGACTCCCTCATGAGTCTGTTGAAGGCTTATGACTCTCTTCTTAGGCAGAGATGGGCTCCACACTGTGCCCATAGGAAAGGAACATCATAAATTTTGTGGTACTTGAGCTAAGATTTATTTCACCAGTTGTTATCTGATATCTAAAAATGTCATGCTTGAGACATTTTGATGAACATGTTGTCCCTACAGCTGAAGAATGTGTCATTAAATGAGTTCACTATATAAAATTCCTGTTATCTCTAGCCAGAGTACCATAAACTCACTGATGGGTTTCAGAGACTGACCGTGCCCAAATTGATCATAGTTTTCCAGTGAGTTACCCATGGTGAACCTAACCCGAGTTAATTTTTTGTAGAGACAGATCTCTAAGGCATGGGGGCCAAAGTGGCCACATAGACAATACAAATTTGCTAAAGACAATTCTAGAGATAATCGTGTGATAATTCTAGAGACAACTTCACAGCCCTACAAAAAATAAACAGTTCCTCGCCTTGGAGAACAGATTTCTGGTAAAGTGAAAGCCTTCTGGGCTGAGAATCAGAAGTTCTAGGTGGAAGGCCCCGCTTGGTCTTGGACAATATATCTTTTTATCTCTTTCACTGTTCTTTTGCTCTATCCATAAGGCGTGGACCTTTTTTTTTTTTTGACTTATTTGTTGCTCACCTCACTCACATGACAACTGTGCTTGGCCCATAAAAGTGCTCAATAAATATTAGTCGAATGTATAAATAAATCTCCAAGAGGTATTCGATCAAGATGGTCTAGAGTATGGCTTCTTGCAACCTAGATGTCCATTGACAGATGAATGGATAAAGAAGCTGTGGTACATAATATACAATGGAATATTACTCAGCCATAAAAGAAATACATTTGAATCAGTTCTAACGAGGTGGATGAACCTAGAACCTATTATACAGAGTGAAGTATGTCAGAGAAAGATAAATATGGTATACTGACATTTAGAAAGGTGGTGCTGATAAATGAATATGCAGAGCAGCAATGGAGAGGAGGACATGGAGAAGTCTTATGGACACTGGGGTGAGGGAAGGGAATACGCTGCAGGACTCGGGGATCTCAAACAGGCGCTCTGTGGCGATCTGGAGGGAAGGGAGGTGGGGGGAGGTTCGCGGCGGGAGGGACATGTGTAACCTACAGCAGATTCAGATAGATGTGTGGCAGTAAACAACAAAACTCTGTAAAAAATAAAATAAAAATGAAAAAAAAAAAGAGAAAGAAATGGTATTCAAATTGAAAAAAAAAAAAGAGAGAGCACAGCTTCTTGAACTAGAAGGTCTTACTCTGGGGACTGGTGTTGCTAAGTCACTAGTTATGTGATCTTGGGTCAGACACCAGAACTCACGAGGCCTTAGCTTCCTTTTCTGTGAAATTGAGGTTAGAATAATAATATAATTCCATTAATAATAATCACTACGAGGATTGAAAAAAACAGTTAACTTTCTGCAAATAACATTTCTTAATTACCATCCTTTCGATGGGGTGGAGAAAGCATGAAACTACAGCTCCCAAAGGAGACCTTGTGTGATCAATCTCCCCTCAGGGATGAATAATCCCCGCCCTAGACGAAGAGGAAGGTTTTCTCTTGTAGCCTGCAGGCCTGTGCGTCCAGCCCCTGGCTTCTTTTCTTCCCGTGCAAAGGACTGTCTGTCAGGATGGGCAGACACTTCTTGTTGCTTTTGTTGCTCCTCTGCTGTTCTGTGGGTGAGTCAGAGACTTGAGGAGCCGGCCCCAGAGCCAGGATTGAGGGGGCATGGGCCATTCCGTATGAGTAGCTGGTGTCCAGGCTGGGCTGAGTCTTGACCATGGCATTTATATGGGAGGGGAAGCCAGCCTTGAGAGTACTCCCTGGGCCTTTTCTGATCTTCTCAACGTTCTACCCCGACCTCAAGCCATTATGGCTGCCCCTTCATAGACCCGCCCGCCCTGTCCCGCTATTCCCACAACCGAAACTCCTCACAAGGTCGCCCGTAGGATATGCATCCCATGGAGATACCTGTGCTCCTTTTGCTGGGGGAGCCACTCCGTCTACAGAGAATAGTTTTATAGTTCGTTTTAGTGCCATCGAAGGCTTTTGATACCCTTATCAGGGGGTTTTATATTCAAACTTATGATTGTAGGAAGGAAAATGCTGGATGCCCTGGGATCAGACAGGTTAAAAAATAATTCAGTTACGCTCTCAGAGTCTCTGTTTCTGGTGGCTCATCTGGGGATGAGATGGGAAAATGCCTACTTACAAGGCTTTTGTGAGAATTAAATCAGATATAAAAAAAGAGAACATGGTCCAAACGAGATGCTTAAGGAATGTTACTTTCTCACTTATGTGCACTAGGGAGAGGTGGGCTTTTGTTGTTGTTGCTGTTGTTTAATGAAACTGTATTTTCAGTGCACAGTAGCACATAAAGTGGCACTGAACTCTGGTATAATTCAGGAAGTTTTATTCAAAGTCAAAAATTACCTAATTGTCGGCAAATCAGACACCAGAACTACGAGGCCTTATTTTTGTAAATTTTTTCATAATTTCACTACGAGGATTGAAAAAACAGTTAACTTTCTGCAAATAACATTTCTTAATTACCATCCTTTCGATGGGGTGGAGAAAGCATGAAACTACAGCTCCCAAAGGAGACCTTGTGTGATCAATCTCCCCTCAGGGATGAATAATCCCCGCCCTAGACGAAGAGGAAGGTTTTCTCTTGTAGCCTGCAGGCCTGTGCGTCCAGCCCCTGGCTTCTTTTCTTCCGTGCAAAGGACTGTCTGTCAGGATGGGCAGACACTTCTTGTTGCTTTTGTTGCTCCTCTGCTGTTCTGTGGGTGAGTCAGAGACTTGAGGAGCCGGCCCCAGAGCCAGGATTGAGGGGGCATGGGCCATTCCGTATGAGTAGCTGGTGTCCAGGCTGGGCTGAGTCTTGACCATGGCATTTATATGGGAGGGGAAGCCAGCCTTGAGAGTACTCCCTGGGCCTTTTCTGATCTTCTCAACGTTCTACCCCGACCTCAAGCCATTATGGCTGCCCCTTCATAGACCCGCCCGCCCTGTCCCGCTATTCCCACAACCGAAACTCCTCACAAGGTCGCCCGTAGGATATGCATCCCATGGAGATACCTGTGCTCCTTTTGCTGGGGGAGCCACTCCGTCTACAGAGAATAGTTTTATAGTTCGTTTTAGTGCCATCGAAGGCTTTTGATACCCTTATCAGGGGGTTTTATATTCAAACTTATGATTGTAGGAAGGAAAATGCTGGATGCCCTGGGATCAGACAGGTTAAAAAATAATTCAGTTACGCTCTCAGAGTCTCTGTTTCTGGTGGCTCATCTGGGGATGAGATGGGAAAATGCCTACTTACAAGGCTTTTGTGAGAATTAAATCAGATATAAAAAAAGAGAACATGGTCCAAACGAGATGCTTAAGGAATGTTACTTTCTCACTTATGTGCACTAGGGAGAGGTGGGCTTTTGTTGTTGTTGCTGTTGTTTAATGAAACTGTATTTTCAGTGCACAGTAGCACATAAAGTGGCACTGAACTCTGGTATAATTCAGGAAGCTTTCACATAGATTCAGTTTGAAGCTCAAAATAGACATTATCACCTAATTGTATCTCAGTCACAAATGTCAGAAATCCCATCAGAGTAATGCTCCAGGCAAAAATCCTGGAGTGGGTAGCCATTCCCTTCTCCAGAGGATCTTCCCGACCCAGGGACTGAATGTTTCCCACACTGGGGGGGATTCTTTGCTATCCAAGCCACCAGGGGAGCCAGAGCACCGCCAGCCTGGGTGAAATTGTTTAAAACACTCATCCTCATTCTCACATTCTGTCTCCACTGCTGCCATGTAAGCCAGGTCATCAGTAACAGAACCATCTTTACGTTGGAAAACTGATGCCATTCAGGCTACATCTTTGCTCAGAGTTACCGCATTACAAGTGCTTTCCTGGTGACTCAGACGATAAAGACTGCCTGCGACGCTGGAGATGGGGTCGATCTCTGAGTCTGGGACCCCCTAGAGAAGGGGGTGGCAACCCACTCCAGGATTCTTGCCTGGGAATTCCGTGGACAGAGGGGAGAACTATAATTCATGGCTTGGATTGAGCCATGATTTCCTGGTTGTAAAAAGAGTCAGCCACTTCACTTGCACTAGGTTAACAGGGCTGAGGTGGGGGTCAGGATCCTTTTCCTCTTACAACAGCATTTCTCTGGATGTGGAGCTCATGAGCACTCCAACCGTTGACAACCAAATCCCAACCACCGACTCTTCATCCGTCCCATGCGCTGTACTTCCACCCCGCCCTCGATGCCTCGACAGGTCTAGTTTCTTCTAAGTCCCTGCCTCCCCGCAGCCTCACACCAGCTCTGTGCCCTCCAGAAGCGACGCCGCTGAAATGCGTCACGTGCCACTTACGCATGCAGACAGATCACTGTAGAAGAGGCTTTTGGTGGGTCTGTGTTGCGGTCTTTTGTGAGAATTAAATCAGATATAAAAAAAGAGAACATGGTCCAAACGAGATGCTTAAGGAATGTTACTTTCTCACTTATGTGCACTAGGGAGAGGTGGGCTTTTGTTGTTGTTGCTGTTGTTTAATGAAACTGTATTTTCAGTGCACAGTAGCACATAAAGTGGCACTGAACTCTGGTATAATTCAGGAAGCTTTCACATAGATTCAGTTTGAAGCTCAAAATAGACATTATCACCTAATTGTATCTCAGTCACAAATGTCAGAAATCCCATCAGAGTAATGCTCCAGGCAAAAATCCTGGAGTGGGTAGCCATTCCCTTCTCCAGAGGATCTTCCCGACCCAGGGACTGAATGTTTCCCACACTGGGGGGGATTCTTTGCTATCCAAGCCACCAGGGGAGCCAGAGCACCGCCAGCCTGGGTGAAATTGTTTAAAACACTCATCCTCATTCTCACATTCTGTCTCCACTGCTGCCATGTAAGCCAGGTCATCAGTAACAGAACCATCTTTACGTTGGAAAACTGATGCCATTCAGGCTACATCTTTGCTCAGAGTTACCGCATTACAAGTGCTTTCCTGGTGACTCAGACGATAAAGACTGCCTGCGACGCTGGAGATGGGGTCGATCTCTGAGTCTGGGACCCCCTAGAGAAGGGGGTGGCAACCCACTCCAGGATTCTTGCCTGGGAATTCCGTGGACAGAGGGGAGAACTATAATTCATGGCTTGGATTGAGCCATGATTTCCTGGTTGTAAAAAGAGTCAGCCACTTCACTTGCACTAGGTTAACAGGGCTGAGGTGGGGGTCAGGATCCTTTTCCTCTTACAACAGCATTTCTCTGGATGTGGAGCTCATGAGCACTCCAACCGTTGACAACCAAATCCCAACCACCGACTCTTCATCCGTCCCATGCGCTGTACTTCCACCCCGCCCTCGATGCCTCGACAGGTCTAGTTTCTTCTAAGTCCCTGCCTCCCCGCAGCCTCACACCAGCTCTGTGCCCTCCAGAAGCGACGCCGCTGAAATGCGTCACGTGCCACTTACGCATGCAGACAGATCACTGTAGAAGAGGCTTTGGTGTCTGTGTTGCCAAGAAGCACGAGACATGCATGACCTTAAAGATCTTCCAGGGTAAGTCAGAGGGTTCGTGGAGGTGGTGTGAGATTCCTAGAAAATTCTTAAGGGAGTATGTCGACAAAGGTCTATCTCAGGCTACGGTCAATCAAAGAGTTGAACCAAAGTGCCCCACGCAGCTGGACACGGGCCCCGTGCATGCCGACAAAAGACTGGGAAATGAGCCAGGAGGAAGAAGCATGGCTACAGAGTTGAGGGTTTCTGGGCAACTTAGGCAAATAACTCCCACAGGGGCCCGGATGTGTTCCTTGGGAAGCATAAGATGGGAAGTCAACCTCAAACCTACCACTGAAGGCTGATTAAATTTTTACAGACAGGACTAGGGCCAGGTTTGACTTTAAATAACTCAGATCACTGACTGATTTTCTATGATTCCTTATCACAGATGGCGTCTTCCAGTTATCATATTTGCTGTGTCAGAGATTCTGCAGAGAACTGACATACAATTTCCATGGTCGAACTTATATTCACAAATGCTGTGACTACAATTATTGTAACTTCAAAATACTAAAATATATTAACATCTGAGCTCTCCCTTTAAAATGTTATTGATACTGTCTCTTCCTTCACAGTCTACCTGCCCGGGATTTTCTGCCCTGCCTGCTCTGGAGGGATCCCGGCCCTCTCTGTAAGTCTGTGTTACCCTCCCTGTGGCCTCAAGCTTGGTTTCCACCTCCGTTGGAGGATTGCAATTCTGAACAATGGATTTCTCCTATTACAGGAACTGACATTTCAATACTTTAGGAAGCCTGTCCTCAAAAGCCCAGTAGAAAAATTTTAGATAAGGCCATTCTAGATTCTGGTCATTATCTTAGATAGTGGAAGTGGACTGAAAACTCTTCAGCTGAAAATTCACACATGTTTGTATCTAAGACTCACGTTTATCATGGCCATAGATAAGCGGAAATAGCAACACAACTCGAGATTTTCCTCCGTGGACAAAAAGTAGTGTCCACAGTAGACAGCGTCCATCTCACATGTGGTCATGAGTTTCTTGGCATTTATGAAGTGTCTGTATATACAACGTTATTGCAGGGAACAGCAAATAAAGACGTCTTGCCTCTGAGGCATTCAAAGCTCACATATAGCTATTTCTAGGCCTGTCAAGATATACATTCAGCATATATTACAGCTCTCATCTCTTCCCCTTCCTCTTCTAGTTTTTCTCAATTCTTTTCCTCTTTGGCCACCCACCACCCCTCTCAGTCCCCAGCAACCCACGCCACTGCTATATAGAGTCTCCTTCCTCTGAATACCCAAGTCACTTTATAGGTACTTTCTTTCTGCACTCTCTCACAAAAAAGGAATTATTTCTGATTATCTTATTTTCCCTAGTACGTTACAAATCACAGCAAGAACACCATGCCTTGTCTGACTCATCTCTAATTGCCTTTAGCCGGCCAATTAAACTTCATTGTGTTTAACTGAGCAGCCAGTAAAGCTAATTTTTCTTGTTCATCTGTTTAGCAAGGTTTTTTGGTTTTCCACCTATTTTGTTAATTGTACTGAGAATGGTAACCTCTACTCCCTATCAGGCATAGAACGCTCACTCCAGTGCCAACAGACCGTGTGTCTTTCTTAATGAGATTATGAAAAGGACATTTCAGATTATGGGACCCTCCAGAATTCATATATGTTAACTGACAAACAAGACATCTTTTGATGGGATTCTCCCAAAAGTCATTAGCTAATCTTACTTCAATATTCATAATCAATATTATTACCATTCCAAAGCCTTATGAAATAGGCCTGGAAGTTTAGAATGGGTTAAAAATCTAAAGGCACATTGGTTTCCACCTCCGTTGGAGGATTGCAATTCTGAACAATGGATTTCTCCTATTACAGGAACTGACATTTCAATACTTTAGGAAGCCTGTCCTCAAAAGCCCAGTAGAAAAATTTTAGATAAGGCCATTCTAGATTCTGGTCATTATCTTAGATAGTGGAAGTGGACTGAAAACTCTTCAGCTGAAAATTCACACATGTTTGTATCTAAGACTCACGTTTATCATGGCCATAGATAAGCGGAAATAGCAACACAACTCGAGATTTTCCTCCGTGGACAAAAAGTAGTGTCCACAGTAGACAGCGCCCATCTCACATGTGGTCATGAGTTTCTTGGCATTTATGAAGTGTCTGTATATACAACGTTATTGCAGGGAACAGCAAATAAAGACGTCTTGCCTCTGAGGCATTCAAAGCTCACATATAGCTATTTCTAGGCCTGTCAAGATATACATTCAGCATATATTACAGCTCTCATCTCTTCCCCTTCCTCTTCTAGTTTTTCTCAATTCTTTTCCTCTTTGGCCACCCACCACCCCTCTCAGTCCCCAGCAACCCACGCCACTGCTATATAGAGTCTCCTTCCTCTGAATACCCAAGTCACTTTATAGGTACTTTCTTTCTGCACTCTCTCACAAAAAAGGAATTATTTCTGATTATCTTATTTTCCCTAGTACGTTACAAATCACAGCAAGAACACCATGCCTTGTCTGACTCATCTCTAATTGCCTTTAGCCGGCCAATTAAACTTCATTGTGTTTAACTGAGCAGCCAGTAAAGCTAATTTTTCTTGTTCATCTGTTTAGCAAGGTTTTTTGGTTTTCCACCTATTTTGTTAATTGTACTGAGAATGGTAACCTCTACTCCCTATCAGGCATAGAACGCTCACTCCAGTGCCAACAGACCGTGTGTCTTTCTTAATGAGATTATGAAAAGGACATTTCAGATTATGGGACCCTCCAGAATTCATATATGTTAACTGACAAACAAGACATCTTTTGATGGGATTCTCCCAAAAGTCATTAGCTAATCTTACTTCAATATTCATAATCAATATTATTACCATTCCAAAGCCTTATGAAATAGGCCTGGAAGTTTAGAATGGGTAATTTGGCCTAACACTTGGAAATATCTAAAGGCACATATTTTCCTATTCTTAATTATGTCTGGACTGGTTATATAAGTTTGCTTGTTCTCAGATTTATCTATACAATATGAAGTTTCCTTTCGATCTTGCATCTAACAGCTTTAGCCCCTACAGATTATTATTAGATCTGTGATTCATTTTGAGTTGAATAATACTCTTTTCAGTTTAAGTATAATTCATATATAATAAAATGCACATATTTTAAGTGTAGAGTTGGATATGATTTGACAAGTACATCTATATAACTACCATCCCAATTAAAAATAGAACATTTTCATCACACAGGTAAGTTTCTTCAAGTAACGATCTACTTCCAAATGTCCACTTGAGCTTCTGTCTTCAGCTGTGTTTCTCTGGTATGCATGGAATTTAGTTCACTTTTCTTGCAACAATACACATGGGTTCATTTGTAGTTCTTTAGTGTCCAGGATATTTCTGTATTTTTCTATAGGGAGATTCTTATGTTGGAGATGGAAAAGTACCAGGGGATGTTTCGTAGCTTCATCTTTTTTTAAAATTGAAGTATAGCTGATTTACAATGTTTTGGATGTATAGCAAAATTATATATAATATATATTGTATAAATTATAATATTAAATTATAAAAATGTAATTTTATCTATTCCTTAATCTTTTCACCCTGCTCTATTTCCCTCTACAGATAGCTCCTTTATATAATATATAAGCTTTTTTTTTAAAAAAGCCAATTAAACTTCTTTGTGTTTAACTGAGCAGCCAGTAAAGCTAATTTTTCTTGTTCATCTGTTTAGCAAGGTTTTTTGGTTTTCCACCTATTTTGTTAATTGTACTGAGAATGGTAACCTCTACTCCCTATCAGGCATAGAACGCTCACTCCAGTGCCAACAGACCGTGTGTCTTTCTTAATGAGATTATGAAAAGGACATTTCAGATTATGGGACCCTCCAGAATTCATATATGTTAACTGACAAACAAGACATCTTTTGATGGGATTCTCCCAAAAGTCATTAGCTAATCTTACTTCAATATTCATAATCAATATTATTACCATTCCAAAGCCTTATGAAATAGGCCTGGAAGTTTAGAATGGGTAATTTGGCCTAACACTTGGAAATATCTAAAGGCACATATTTTCCTATTCTTAATTATGTCTGGACTGGTTATATAAGTTTGCTTGTTCTCAGATTTATCTATACAATATGAAGTTTCCTTCGATCTTGCATCTAACAGCTTTAGCCCCTACAGATTATTATTAGATCTGTGATTCATTTTGAGTTGAATAATACTCTTTTCAGTTTAAGTATAATTCATATATAATAAAATGCACATATTTTAAGTGTAGAGTTGGATATGATTTGACAAGTACATCTATATAACTACCATCCCAATTAAAAATAGAACATTTTCATCACACAGGTAAGTTTCTTCAAGTAACGATCTACTTCCAAATGTCCACTTGAGCTTCTGTCTTCAGCTGTGTTTCTCTGGTATGCATGGAATTTAGTTCACTTTTCTTGCAACAATACACATGGGTTCATTTGTAGTTCTTTAGTGTCCAGGATATTTCTGTATTTTTCTATAGGGAGATTCTTATGTTGGAGATGGAAAAGTACCAGGGGATGTTTCGTAGCTTCATCTTTTTTTAAAATTGAAGTATAGCTGATTTACAATGTTTTGGATGTATAGCAAAATTATATATAATATATATTGTATAAATTATAATATTAAATTATAAAAATGTAATTTTATCTATTCCTTAATCTTTTCACCCTGCTCTATTTCCCTCTACAGATAGCTCCTTTATATAATATATAAATTAATATATAATATAAAATTTTTAATATTCTTTTCCATTATAGGTTATTGTAAGATACTGAATATAGTTTCTTGTTCTATAGAGCAGCTCCTTATTGTTTATCTATTTTATATATAGTAGTGTGTATCTGTTGATACCAGATTCCAAATTAACCTCTCCTCACCCTTTCTCCATTCATAACAGTTTGTTTTCTATGCCTGTGAGTCTCTTTCTGTTTTGTCCGTAAGTTCATTTGTATCATTTTTCTTAGCTCGACAAATACATGATATCATATGATACTTGTCTTCCTCTAACATAACTTCACATAGTATGGTAATCTCTAGGTCCATCCACGTTAGCGTAAATGGCACTATTTAATTTATTATGGCTAAATGATACTCCATTGTGTGTATATGTGTATATATATATATCAATATATGTGTATATACACACACACACACACACACACATATATATATATATCAATTTATCCACTCATCTGTTGGTAGACATTTAGATTGCTTCCATTTCTTGCTAATATAAATAGTGCTGCTATGAACTAGCTTCATCTCTTGAATGCACTGAAGGCTATGATTTGATACACATTTATGCAAAAGAAACCCTGTTTCTCCCAATATTAACAAACTCTTCAGATTGAAAGTTCTGTACAGCTGGTTTGTCTTCCTTGATCCATTTTGCCAGCTAAGGTCCACCGCACCAAGGGGTCACTGGCTGGAAGAGAGCACTGGCCCTGCATCCAGAGTGGCCGCTCTTGCTCAGGGACTGGCTTCCCCCACCGCTCCCTCGACTTCCCATTTGTTTGTTCTGTAAAATGGAAGGAATGAGGTGTCCCACACCAGGACCCAGAAAACCAGGGGGAGACGGGGTGTTGCAGCCAGGGGCGATGTAGGAGTCAGGACCTCCAGGACAGAAAGAGGCAGGACAGGCTCAGGCAGCCCGGACTGGGAGGCTCCCGGACACGATGAGGAAACTCCCGGGGCTCTGCCGTGGGGCTTCGGAGAACCTCCACTCTGACTTCAGCTGTCAAGCGGGCTGAGCCTCCATCTGCAGCAAGAGGTGCCTGCCTGGTCCACCTGCACCAGTTGCCTTCCTCACGTTGGAGCTCGTCTTTAATGGGAAGCTTCCGCTCGGTTTTGCTTTGGACCTATTCAGACCGTTCTAGACACTCACCACACATCAGAGGAAGTCTCCCAGAACCATTTCATATTTGGAAACGGCTGCTAGTATCTCCATTCTTCTTATAAACCAAATAAATAAACAACCCTGAATGGAAGGCTCTACTACATTTTCTACTTTGCAAGGTGTTGAAGCACAATATTCACTCTAACATGGTACAATTCAGGGAAAATTCCAGTATGATTTGAAAATATTTTAGAATGTATCTTTAAAATAGTTTTGAGAACATTTTCTTCTATTTATGGAAATAGAAGATGAACCAATAGAACTAGTAGAACTAATAACCAATCGTGTGCCTAATTACTAAGAGGAATATTGCAAAGCTTTAACTAATACTTTACATATTGTACATGTTCATGTGTGTATCACTATATAACTAAAAATGTACATAGTTATACAAGGTAGTGTCTATAGATTCAAGCACACAGAAAGGTTAATATGGTAAAAGCTTTTTCTCACCAAAAGTGAGTGAATGTTAACTTGGGAATTAATTTTTTCACTTCACAGCTAATCGTTTCATAAGGAAAACGACAGTGAAGATCTGAAACTCTTAGGCCTCTTTGACATTTTCCGTTGCAGGGCTATCCTAATGGATCAAAATCCTTCAGTTTTCTATCCGTGAGTACTCTGAATGCCAGGTAGTATTTGAGTATTTTTGAGGGCTCAGTAGGAGAGCACTGCTCACATGCCAGGAAACAGGGTAATTGACCACCACTCGGTCCAGGGCCCATTCTGACACACGTGGCTTGGAACACGTGAATAAGATAGCATGACTAGAAGCACAGTGACCTAGGCTCCAATGTCAGGAGCAGCTGTGGTTGGTACAGTTTCCCCCTAATGGTGGGCGTCACAGGAGTCTCGAATGGACTCTTCTTTCAATGGAAGCCAGTGTTTTCTAATTTCTTGAGCGCCTGTTGAATACCAGCCCTTTCAAGCTCCCACCAAGTACCTCTTCTACTCTCCTTCCCAGGACTCCCACAGTCCCTTGTAATTTCTTGTCTCTAATTTTATCCCCTCTGCTTTCTCCTGATCTTCTCTCAGAAGCCCCATCAGAATGCCTTGCTCCCTTTGCTAGAAACTCTAGAACTTTGAATTTTGCATCAGCCCTAAGGCAAGTAAAGATTGCCAGGAGATGCCAGGCAGCAAATCGACTAGAATCCCACCAGAAGGCAGAGCTGGGTTTGGGGGCCTCTGGCTTTGCACTTTCCTGTTCATGGGAGCCATACGGGAGACAGACAGAGCTGCCCTAGCAGATCCACTGGAATATAGCAGTGGGGTCGGGGTTCTGAGAAACTGAAATGATGCTGCCATGTGGTAAGGAAAAGGCAAAAATGAATGAGAGAGATGGTTTTAAAGTCTTAGTTATTTTATTTCTTGTTGTTATATAACATCTTTTACCATTGACCCAATACTGAAACAGCCTCGTTGTTTTGGGGATCATTACATTTATCCTCGCCAACGCAGCAAAATGTTTCTCTATGTAAGTCATGAAGCATCAGGAGCATTCCCTCCTCACAAGCCCTACAGGACATTTTTGAATATCTGTAGAGATATCTATCTAAAGAAAAGAGAAAAACAAATGTGAACGCCTTGTTTGATCTCACCAACTTCCTGGCAATGACTTCTCCCCAGACCCTCAAAAGTCTCCCATAGACAAGAAACTCGCCCCATGGCAGTGTCTGCATCTCATCTATATCTCTCTGCCTCCCAGACAGCCTCCGTCCCAGGTGTGAGTATGGAGAATCTCACTTTTCCTCCCTCCCCTGGTCCCAGTCTCCCTCCACATACTGAGTCCAGGGATTGTGGGCACCACTGGTAATATCTTTTGTCTCTTTCTATACCCACTTACCTGCTAGGCGATCGTAATAGTAGAAGTGGTCTGTGGTACAACCTCTCTTAGCGGGCAATATTTTAAATTTCCAGCAAATTTTCATTTTGTGGATACATCGGAATCCATTATAATAATCACAAACATTGCAAAATCGAAACACTAAAGAAAGAGGAAGACCTTGATGGAGAGTTTCAGGGAGAGGGATTCAGCTCAGAAGCCCACCCCCACCTGTGAGCATTTGTCCTGGAGTGCTGTGCCACACAAGAAGGGTGCTGACACCCCTCCCAGCTTCTGCCAGGGCTCATTATTCCTTTCAAGAAGCTAATGGCGTCCTCCCCTCACCCGAAGCTGGGGGTAGAAGCAGACACTGGAAGCGTCAGCGGGGAAAGCGGACTGTAGTCAGGGAGGGTAGACAGATAATGTGCAAAGAACCGAAGAATGTCCCCCCCACCATGGCATGATTTTATCCAAGAACGGAAAATGAACTGCATCATACTCATTGATGTCAGGACTCCGTCTCCTGTAAAGAGAAGAAGAAAAATTCTCCTTGAACCACTCACGCCAGCCCAGAGAGTCAAGGCACCAGACCCCCCTCTGCCTCCCCATACATTCTCTGCCCACCCGCTTGCCCACCCAACTACACCCCGGCAGGCTTACTCTCATTCACGAAGAGCACTGTGAACATGCTCACCAGAAGCAACCGGAACATCCTGGGGCCCATCCCCGCAGAGGTCTCAGTCGTAGGCTCCAGCCTTTATTATCTCCACTACTGCCCGCAGGCGTCCCACCAGAATCACAGAATCATAGAGTTCAGGTCGGTCCACGTGAATTCCCTCTCTCCTGTGTGCCCAGGAGGCAGTACATTCTGTCTCTCCACCTACGTAGAACTCAGGCCAGGCAGATGTCCCATTTCATTTCATGAGATCCAGTTCTAATAAGACACTTTTATTTGGTGGTGTTGAACCTCTGTCCGTAGTACCTCTTCACATGGCTGTATTTCTGCCTGTTGATCTACACAAAACAGGTGTATGCTCACACCCACATGGTGTCCACTCAGCTATAACAAAGCTGGGGCCATAGAGCCGAAAGTGAGTTTTACAGGTTCCTTAAGGTACCACAGCCCTCCTGGACACTTGCCTCAGCATGACCTCCAGAGGCACTATATTCTCACCAAGTGAGTCACCAGGACCAGAGTCAATTCCCCAAATAGGGTCTGACCACCTGGTGGAGCATCCCTCTCTGAGAGACGGGCCACCTCTATGGGCAGGGAGTTTGGGTGGGGGCTTATTACCTCAGTGAGCTCATCCCCAGAGCCAGATACACAATCTACCTCAGTGGGGTCCTTCACGGAATCTTCATTCTGAGAGGAGCCCCTGCACACCTGAGATGGAACCCCAAGTTTGCTACCTCCTGCTCTGTGACCCTGAACAACTACTGAACATCTCTGTGCCTCTGACACAGGACCTCTCAGAGCTATCTCCGACATCGTTGTTAGGACTGAACAGACTCACACGTGGAAATGGCATGGGAGGAGCCAAGCATGAAGACGTGCTGGGCGTCAAACATTCTTTGGACATGAGACACGCTTCATCTTTTGAATTCTCTGAGCAGCTTCGTAGCTTGGAAATAACTGGCTCCATCTCACAGCTGACGACCAGGAGTGCTTAGAGTTGGAGCATCTTTCTCCAGGCGTCACAAGGTGTGCCGCTGCTCCAGTGGGCTGTTATGCATCCACTCCACCATGCTGTCTCCGTCTCTCCACAATCCAGAAGGGTTCCCAGGGCTGGAACTCTCGAGGGCTCTGTGCCCTGAGTCATCAGATGGCAGTGGAGAGAGGGAGAATGGCTAAGAGAAATATGTCTCCATTAAAAAGCAAAAACCTCTCTCTTGCTAGCAGAGAAAACATTATTCATGGGAAAACTCCTCTGAATCTAGCCATTTTCACAGAATCATAGAGTTCAGGTCGGTCCACCTAGGAGGCTTTGTCTCTCCACCTCGTAGAACTCAGGCCAGGCAGATGTCCCATTTCATTTCATGAGATCCAGTTCTAATAAGACACTTTTATTTGGTGGTGTTGAACCTCTGTCCGTAGTACCTCTTCACATGGCTGTATTTCTGCCTGTTGATCTACACAAAACAGGTGTATGCTCACACCCACATGGTGTCCACTCAGCTATAACAAAGCTGGGGCCATAGAGCCGAAAGTGAGTTTTACAGGTTCCTTAAGGTACCACAGCCCTCCTGGACACTTGCCTCAGCATGACCTCCAGAGGCACTATATTCTCACCAAGTGAGTCACCAGGACCAGAGTCAATTCCCCAAATAGGGTCTGACCACCTGGTGGAGCATCCCTCTCTGAGAGACGGGCCACCTCTATGGGCAGGGAGTTTGGGTGGGGGCTTATTACCTCAGTGAGCTCATCCCCAGAGCCAGATACACAATCTACCTCAGTGGGGTCCTTCACGGAATCTTCATTCTGAGAGGAGCCCCTGCACACCTGAGATGGAACCCCAAGTTTGCTACCTCCTGCTCTGTGACCCTGAACAACTACTGAACATCTCTGTGCCTCTGACACAGGACCTCTCAGAGCTATCTCCGACATCGTTGTTAGGACTGAACAGACTCACACGTGGGAAATGGCATGGGGAGGAGCCAAGCATGAAGACGTGCTGGGCGTCAAACATTCTTTGGACATGAGACACGCTTCATCTTTTGAATTCTCTGAGCAGCTTCGTAGCTTGGAAATAACTGGCTCCATCTCACAGCTGACGACCAGGAGTGCTTAGAGTTGGAGCATCTTTCTCCAGGCGTCACAAGGTGTGCCGCTGCTCCAGTGGGCTGTTATGCATCCACTCCACCATGCTGTCTCCGTCTCTCCACAATCCAGAAGGGTTCCCAGGGCTGGAACTCTCGAGGGCTCTGTGCCCTGAGTCATCAGATGGCAGTGGAGAGAGGGAGAATGGCTAAGAGAAATATGTCTCCATTAAAAAGCAAAAACCTCTCTCTTGCTAGCAGAGAAAACATTATTCATGGGAAAACTCCCTCTGAATCTAGGGGTCCCACAAGCCTGGCTGGGCTTTAAGATGTATTGGCCATTGCCAATGAAGAATTCACATAGGGACCACCTCTGCAAGTCTTGCATTTGGAACCTGTGAGACACGGGCAGGAACTCATGGATAGAAGTCCCAGGGAGTATGAACTATGAGCATTAAAAGCTTAGCCTTGCAAGCACAGGACCCCCAATTCTTTGTGGGAAGATGCTCCCACATCAGTGATGAGCCCCAAGGCCTCACTCCCAAATTCCATGCATGCCAAGTCTTTCCCCTGCATTTGTTCGGGCACCTTCGAACATTATTCTCAGAATAAAAGTCACAGAAATTTTGGAATTATACCAAATTTCTTAAGAAGTAAATATAATTCTCTTTGTGCCCCTGAGTCTGAGAATAACAATGTGAATGTCTTGCCTTATCAACATGGAATAGTATTTCTGTAGCTAAGTCTTCTACTCATGATATTAAAGACTATCATGGTTGACATGATAGATGTGATATGCTGAGGTTTTGTTGTGGAATTTGCACCCTTCTTGGTCTACCTCACGTCCCCTCTGAGACGTGAGGTCCAGAAGTGGCAGGAGATTCAGGTGCTGATTCCTTGGTAGAAACCTTTCAAGAGGCTAATTTGTTCTCAAGTTGTACAGGGGAAAGGTGGTAACCCCACCACCATGCAACAGGACCCAATGGGACTCATTTTCTCCATTTCCCCAGACAGAAGTGAACCAAATGCTCTGTTATTTTTTTTCAAGTTTTATTTTCTCTACAACAAACACAAAAATACCTGCAACCTTTTCAATTTGCTTCACATACAAACCCACCACACAATACAAAGAAGTACAAACTGTAGCATGAAGCTGCTGGTTCTTGTCTGAAGGTGACTGACAGGAAGGACTCTATCAGTCATAATGCTATGCTCTGTCATGTCTGCTTCCCAATGCCAAGGCACCGGACACGTCAGAGGTAAGAGTGTTGGCACATTTTGGCGTCTGGGATCCTCTGGAGCTGCACTGTTCCACCAGTGAGAAGAGATCTCAGGTGCTTTCGTCAGCAGAGAGTAAGAACCCTGAGAGGTCACCTGAGGGTCATGGTCTGCCACTAGGTTCCGGCTTTTCGAGGAGAAGAACCCTACCGTGGAGGTGGCAATAGGAGTGGCATGCTGAAGGTTAACTACGAGTAGACATAGGCACGTCCTGTGTGTTGAAGTGGGCAGGAAGATCAAGACAGGTTCTTTTAGAATGGCCTTTGAAGTCAGGGACCCAGGTCCAGAACAGACTGATTTTTCTCAGGTGAGTGAGCTGCAAGGAAATTAACTAAGCTCTCATGCACTTTAAGTGGGTGTCATCTGGGGTGCTACTCCTCAGAATAACCAAAGACTGCAGAAATAGTCAAACGATTTCATAGATGCCTAAAAGGCACTTAGCGGTAGTGTCCTGGGGATGATCTCCTTCCACCATCTCCAGCCCTCTCTTCTCATCAGGAATTTTTGGGAGTTCCCAAGTGCCTTTCTAGATGCCAAACTCATAGCCACAGTAGCTTTTCTCTAGGAGAAGGCAGAAAGGAGCTGGTTCAGGATCATTAGAAAAGACTGTAGTCCTCGGCCAAGCACGGAGGCAGCCATAATTTCCTGAGTCTTGAATACTATTAATTCTCCTCTTCCGCATTTGCTTTCCCAAGTCCTGATCTGGAGTTCATCCGTGTCCCCCTATCTTGGGAAAAACAAAAACCCAACTCTTCAACTCTTCCCGCAATGAATGACTGAAAGAGAGTCACAAAGTTAGAGAGTGACTGATCCCAAAGGGCCACAACTCTCCAACGGCATTTGTGACTGCACCCTGTGGACTGCTCATTCTCTCAGGCCTCACTTTGTGATACTACTGCAATCTTTGTTCCTTTGCTTGTACTTTCCTAACTTTTCTTTCTTCACAGGACCCCTTATCTCTAATTAATAATGTGCCTCTTCCCAACGAAATAAGGCAGCCACAAGGGTGGTGTTAATGATGATTTTTCCCCTCTGTTTACCTGGCAGGCAAAGAAGAGGACTTCTAGATCACATTTTTTTCCTGTTATTACGCACAGCAGGTTATATCTTAGGTCACAGTGAAAGTCGCTCATTCATGTCTGACTCTTTGTGACTCCATGGACTGTAGCCTGACAGGCTCCTCTGTCTGTGGGATTGTTCAGGCAAGAATACTGGAATGGGTAGCTGTTCCCTTCTCCAGGGGATCTTCCCAGCCCAGAGACTGAGCCCAGGTCTCCTGAATGGCAGGTGTATCCTTTACCATCTGAGCCACTAGGGAAGCCCGTGTCTTAGGTCATACAGGCCATTTAAGATTCAAACTATTTACTCTTAGAACAGCCAAATTTTGTAAATGTAAAGCAATTGTCTTGGAAGGTTTTGGTTACATACGAGAGAGAGTCAAACCATTGTGTTGAAAGTCACAAATGCTATGTACCCAGAAGAGCAGTCCCCATAGCTGCTTTCTTTATTTGTAATGTGAGAATAATGGACCGTCTTGCTGCCTTCCTTCTCTCCAAGAGAAAAGTGAACCACAGACAGCCTTAAAGTGCGCTTCAAAAACAGCAGTTTCAGAATTTCAGCCAGGTCTTTGTGCAGCCATTGGTTGACGTAAAGTCTCTCGCGCAGCAAGAATAGACCAGACCAGGTTAAGAAAGAGTTCACTCAGGCAGTTTATTGGGACAAACTCCCGGCGAGATTCACGGTCCCGGGATAGGGCCGGTAAATCTGCACCTGGAGATGGGATGAGGGGATTTTTATTTGGGAAGAAAAAAAGGGAGAGGGGGTTCCTTGATGCATGTGTAGAGGCAAAGTCTTTGTTTCAGCAGAGTGCCAGTGATGAGTCCGCTGTCCTTGAGTTGTCTGTGGATGTGGGGCGAGGGTCTCGGTGACTCATGTCTAGCATACGTGCAGTCTGTTTTTCCAGACATAGTGAAAAGGCCTTGATGGAGAGAGTTTCTCTTTTTTTTGAGGGGGGGGGAACGGGGGTCGGGTTGGGGAGGGAGGGGAGCGGGCGGGCCACTTCCATTGGTCTTTCATTTCTCTGTTTTCATCCGTCTTTGTTCTTTGGCCCGTGTGGGCCTCCCATCGCGGTGGCGTCTGTCGTTGCAGAGCACCGGCTCTGGGCGCATGTGCTCCAGAGCTCCGGCTCGGTCATTGGACACATCGGTCCAGCCGCTCCGCGGCACTTGGGATCTTCCCAGGCCAGGGCTCGAACCGGCGCCCCTTGCAGTGCAAGGCGGTGTCCTTACCCACTGGACCACCAGGGAAGCCCCCGAGATTTCTTTCTCAATTAATCTTCACTCCATGTTGTAATAACGCTGATATACAGTGTATTTTGGGTGGTAGGTGAGCCTAGGGAGTTTTCACTTTACGTAAATGTATGTATTCACGTTAGGATTTTTTCCCATAGAGTTCATTACAGTGTGTTCACAGAAACCCTTTGTTATTCCTAGGTCTTTGATGATTACCTCTTTTACATGGAATGATAGTCTTTGTTTAGTCTAACCTTTTATTTCATCCCGTTGTACTTGCTTTCTCCTTAACAATCAGAAGACTGTCTTCTTGGTCTCTGAGTCTTTTTATATATTTCAGTGAATGTACTGGTGTGTATTTATTGATTTCAGCTATAGATGATATCAAAGCTACATATTTTTTCTGATTCTGATATTCTTCACCTTGATCATCCCTAGTTTTATCAATGTTCCTGAAAATCACATTATTTCATTTTTTCTGATGAAGTCACGTTCCATTGTGAACTTGGGTCTCTTTTTCTTTATCCATTTATCTCTCCATGAACATGTTCATTTCCTTTTTTTTTTTTTTTGACTATTGTAAAGTGTAACCAGTGCATACTTGGTTGCATGTACACTTGAAAACATTGCTTTCTTCTCAAATATCCCTTGGAGCGTTTCTGCAGGATCTCATAGTAGCCTTATTTTCCTTCCTTGAGGCAGTTCCACCTCCGTCTCTACACTCTTTAATCTTTACGTGCTGCAAGCCCCTCAGTGGGCTCCCTGTTCTCTGTGCGCTTTCCCCGTGTCTTCTCTGCAGAGCGCTCATGACGACCTTTCACTGGTGTAGAGGGACCCCTCGTTATGCTCTTGATCTGCACGCCTCTTACACCTCACGGTGCTCAGCACCTTTCCATGGCCTATTCTATAAAAGAGTATGATGAGAATTTATGGTTGAAAAAAAATTTTTTTGAGACTCTGTCAATTTTGAACTTGTTTTGATGGGATTCCCTTGAAGTTTTTTTAAGTTCAGATACCTTTCGGATCCCAGCACTCCATATTTATATGAAATAATTTTGAGCATATGTTTTAGGTTGCTGGTTTGAAAAACGGACACAAGGCAGAGGCACGTCTTCATGCCCTCTTCTTCTTCCTGTGGTACCCAGGGCCTGAGCTGCGGTCCTAGTGACCAGTTGTAAACTAGAGTGGAATAGGCAGGAAGCCACTGGAGCTTGTGTCTCTTTAATACTTTTGTTTCTTATAGCAATATGTATTTTTTATTGGAGTAAAAATGACTTACAAGGTTGTTTTTGTTGTAGGTTACAAAATCTTGTTCAGTGATACTTTGATACTTATTTCTATATCTATTCTTTTTTTTGTTGTTCTTTGGGTTTTTTGGCAGGGGGTGCAGTTAGTCTGCCACGCTCTCCAAGGAGGTCCGTGTTGATCTTTTATTTTATTTTATTTTGGCCTCTTTTACTAGTTGTTTATTTATTTTCATCCATCTTTATTCTTTGGCCTATGTGGGCCTCCCATTGCAGTGGCCTCTCTCCTTACAGAGCACTAGCTCTGGGCACATGTACTCCAGAGTGCTGGCTCCTAATTGGACACACCAGTCCAGCTGCTCCACAGCACATGGAATCTTCCCGGGCCAGGGATCGAACCAGTGCCCCTCGTACTGCAAGGTGGACTCTTTACCCACTGGACCACCAGGAAAGCCTGATCATTGATTTTTTATGCATTTGTGGGTGTGAATAAATCCCTTCCTCCTTTTTCCCTCCATTTCCCTTTGGTGGCCGTAAGTTTGTTGGCTAAGACTGTTTAATTCAGATGTCAATAAACTCATGGTACTGAAGCGACTTAGCACACATGCACATGAATACCTCTTTCCCACCTTAGATGATATCATATAATAATTCTTTCTCTCATCTCACTGACTTTACCTAGTGATATTCCCTCTAGATTGACCTATACCCCTGCAGTTAACATTATTTCTTTTTTAAGTCAGAGCCATATTTCTTGGTGTGCATGTGTGATTTTTTTCTTTACGCGTTCGTCTGTCCATGTGCACTTGCTGGCCTCCGTATCTGGGCTACTTTGTGAGCTGCTACGGGGCCTGCTTGCGCACGAGCTTTCCAGTATCTCATTTTCCCACATATGCTCTCAGAAGGTCAAAGATCAGGGTTGAAGCTTTCAAGAACAGTTGAGGTTTGCCAGATTATACGGTTTGTCTATCTCAACTGTTAAATACACAGCTAAGTGTCTCCCCTAGCAACAATCACCAATAAAATTTCACCAGCCCTACCTAAGAGTCTTTTCTGTTCACCCCACTCTAGCACTCCCTGTCTCTAGACTTTGGAGACTGGTTTTTTGGGCTTCTCTATGGTGATGCAATGCTGTCATTTCAATTGCCTTCTCTCTCATTCACCTAATTGAGAATCTTTTCCTGCATTTTCTTAAAAAAATTGTAGACTGTATTCACCTCTTGATATTATCATCTGTTTGACCGTTTTTACATTTTTCATTCCCTATGTCTGGAGATTTTGTGAGATCCAGTGTCATTTTCAGCCCAGCAGTTGTTGTGAATATTAAGTATGGAAGCAGAACCTTTCAGGTTGCTGCTGTGGGGAATGGCCTCGTGACCGCAGGCTATCCTCAGGCCCCAAGGTGGAGACCTGCCAATGAAAGTGTTGTAGCAGTTGTAATTTGGGTCTGTACAGTATCCTGGCAGGTACTTGAACCAACATGAAAAGCTTTATTCCAAGCTTCATTTTAAGGATGCTGTTTGCTGACCAACAGCGTAGGCTCCTTCCATTTTCCCCAGCCCCTGTTGCCCTGGTGGGAAATCTCAAAGCTCAGAAACTCTCACCTGTTGACACAAGTATTAGTTTCATTTTAGTTCAGTTTGAAGAGAGAAGCAGAAAAATCAAGGGACCAATTTTTTTCAGGTTTCTTCAGGGAGAAAAATGAAACTGTTAAGCAAGGACCAATTGATGATATCATATAATAATTCTTTCTCTCATCTCACTGACTTTACCTAGTGATATTCCCTCTAGATTGACCTATACCCCTGCAGTTAACATTATTTCTTTTTTAAGTCAGAGCC
This sequence comes from Tragulus kanchil, assembly GCA_022376925.1. Classification (NCBI taxonomy): domain Eukaryota; kingdom Metazoa; phylum Chordata; class Mammalia; order Artiodactyla; family Tragulidae; genus Tragulus; species Tragulus kanchil. The sequence continues at coordinate 155,159,751 of JAIOJX010000006.1, forward strand.
ATATTTCTTGGTGTGCATGTGTGATTTTTTCTTTACGCTGTCTGTCCATGTGCACTTGCTGGCCTCCGTATCTGGGCTACTTTGTGAGCTGCTACGGGGCCTGCTTGCGCACGAGCTTTCCAGTATCTCATTTTCCCACATATGCTCTCAGAAGGTCAAAGATCAGGGTTGAAGCTTTCAAGAACAGTTGAGGTTTGCCAGATTATACGGTTTGTCTATCTCAACTGTTAAATACACAGCTAAGTGTCTCCCCTAGCAACAATCACCAATAAAATTTCACCAGCCCTACCTAAGAGTCTTTTCTGTTCACCCCACTCTAGCACTCCCTGTCTCTAGACTTTGGAGACTGGTTTTTTGGGCTTCTCTATGGTGATGCAATGCTGTCATTTCAATTGCCTTCTCTCTCATTCACCTAATTGAGAATCTTTTCCTGCATTTTCTTAAAAAAATTGTAGACTGTATTCACCTCTTGATATTATCATCTGTTTGACCGTTTTTACATTTTTCATTCCCTATGTCTGGAGATTTTGTGAGATCCAGTGTCATTTTCAGCCCAGCAGTTGTTGTGAATATTAAGTATGGAAGCAGAACCTTTCAGGTTGCTGCTGTGGGGAATGGCCTCGTGACCGCAGGCTATCCTCAGGCCCCAAGGTGGAGACCTGCCAATGAAAGTGTTGTAGCAGTTGTAATTTGGGTCTGTACAGTATCCTGGCAGGTACTTGAACCAACATGAAAAGCTTTATTCCAAGCTTCATTTTAAGGATGCTGTTTGCTGACCAACAGCGTAGGCTCCTTCCATTTTCCCCAGCCCCTGTTGCCCTGGTGGGAAATCTCAAAGCTCAGAAACTCTCACCTGTTGACACAAGTATTAGTTTCATTTTAGTTCAGTTTGAAGAGAGAAGCAGAAAAATCAAGGGACCAATTTTTTTCAGGTTTCTTCAGGGAGAAAAATGAAACTGTTAGAAGACCAAGTATTTGTAGCTTATGGACTCCTTGAATCTCCAATTGTTTGCAGGGATTTTCTTCTATACATATTTTTAAGTGTGACCTTCCATTCATATACAATGAAATGACAGAATTAGAAGATATTTGAAGTTATGGCTTGCTTCGACCGAGAAAATCTGAACACAGAAGAACCAATGATTAGGGTTGTCAAGCTTTTATCAGGGTACCAAGCTTTTAAGAATAGTTTAGGTTTGGACTTCTGTGATGGTCCAGTGGGTAAGGACACTGCCTTGCAGTGCAGGGGGCGCCGGTTCGATCCCTGGCCTGGGAAGATCCCACGTGCCGCGGAGCGGCTGGACAGATCTGTCCAATCACCGAGCCGGAGCTCTGGCGCGCATGTGCCCAGAACCGGTGCTCTGCGACAACAGAGGCCACTGCGATGGGAGGCCCGCACGGGCCAAAAGAACAAAGATGGATGAAAAATAGATAAATGAAAGACCAATAGAAGTGGCCCACCCCCCCTCCCAGAAGAATAGTTTAGGTTTGCAAATAATAGCTGGTATACTTGTAATTTCAACAACACGATTTCAGTTCTGAAAAAGAATATGCTTTCCCAGAAGGCTTCCAGTGTGGTCGCCTCCCGCTGGAAGCCTGCGATCCTGGAGTCAGGCCACATTCTTCAGACAGTGTCTGTCTTTACAGGACACCGGGCTGCGCTGTAAGAAATTCCTGGCTCTCCCCCTGATCCCGAGCATCACATGGACAGAGAAATTGGTAACATTTTTGTTTTGCCTGTTGAAATCCTCAGTCACATAGATTCTTTCAGTTTCCTCCTGTGGGGGAAGTGTGGAGCCCAGTGGTGATTTCTCCTTCTAGAAACGCTCACCCTCGCTCACGGTGAGCCCCCTGTCCAACGAGGAGACAACCAGTAGGCAGGGGTACTTGAACCAACATGAAAAGCTTTATTCCAAGCTTCATTTTAAGGATGCTGTTTGCTGACCAACAGCGTAGGCTCCTTCCATTTTCCCCAGCCCCTGTTGCCCTGGTGGGAAATCTCAAAGCTCAGAAACTCTCACCTGTTGACACAAGTATTAGTTTCATTTTAGTTCAGTTTGAAGAGAGAAGCAGAAAAATCAAGGGACCAATTTTTTTCAGGTTTCTTCAGGGAGAAAAATGAAACTGTTAGAAGACCAAGTATTTGTAGCTTATGGACTCCTTGAATCTCCAATTGTTTGCAGGGATTTTCTTCTATACATATTTTTAAGTGTGACCTTCCATTCATATACAATGAAATGACAGAATTAGAAGATATTTGAAGTTATGGCTTGCTTCGACCGAGAAAATCTGAACACAGAAGAACCAATGATTAGGGTTGTCAAGCTTTTATCAGGGTACCAAGCTTTTAAGAATAGTTTAGGTTTGGACTTCTGTGATGGTCCAGTGGGTAAGGACACTGCCTTGCAGTGCAGGGGGCGCCGGTTCGATCCCTGGCCTGGGAAGATCCCACGTGCCGCGGAGCGGCTGGACAGATCTGTCCAATCACCGAGCCGGAGCTCTGGCGCGCATGTGCCCCGCGCTGGTGCTCCGCCACACCAGAGGCCACTGTGATGGCGGCCCCCTCGGGCCAAAGAACAAAGATGGATGCAAATAGATAAATGAAAGACCAACAGAAGTGGCCTGCCTGCTCCCCTCCCAGAAGAATAGTTTAGGTTTGCAAATAATAGCTGGTATACTTGTAATTTCAACAACACGATTTCAGTTCTGAAAAAGAATATGCTTTCCCAGAAGGCTTCCAGTGTGGTCGCCTCCCGCTGGAAGCCTGCGATCCTGGAGTCAGGCCACATTCTTCAGACAGTGTCTGTCTTTACAGGACACCGGGCTGCGCTGTAAGAAATTCCTGGCTCTCCCCCTGATCCCGAGCATCACATGGACAGAGAAATTGGTAACATTTTTGTTTTGCCTGTTGAAATCCTCAGTCACATAGATTCTTTCAGTTTCCTCCTGTGGGGGAAGTGTGGAGCCCAGTGGTGATTTCTCCTTCTAGAAACGCTCACCCTCGCTCACGGTGAGCCCCCTGTCCAACGAGGAGACAACCAGTGCCTCCAGGGAGAGCGGCTTTAAGCCCGTCTAAACCTGGGAAGTTCTGTCCACATGGTGGGCGTAGACCTCTCTAAGTCCTGTCCGCACTGGTTGTGTTTAGACGAGACCGTGTGCTTCCCCAATGAGAATGGTTACACCTGACCCTGTTCTGCGCGCTCCAGGGCAGGGAGACCTGGGCAGAGACCTGGCCCGGCCTCTGCGCTGGAGGGCTCCACGCCTGCGTCTGAGTGTCGCTGCCCAGACGTCTGGGGTCTGAGCCGGGGTGGGCTCTCTGGGCCGTGTGCTCTTCTCCGAGTGGGCTCCACGGCCCTCCCAGGGGTCACGCTGCGGCGGGGCCCTTAGCCTTTCCCCTGCCGGGTTCACCTTCCCTGGGACGCGCGGAGACTCCTCAGGTGGGCTACCTGGTAATTACTCCAATTTCCAGCACATTCAGGTTGAGCAGGGAGGCAGGTTCACCTGGTGGATTGACTCCAGGTGCAGGGATCGGGCAGGAGGCCAATGGGCAGCAGGTGAGGCTGGCGTCCGTGATCTCCCTTCAGTCGACTCTCCTCCGAAGAGACCAGCCCAGCCCTCGGCGTCCAGTCCTGCGCCTCTTGTGCGTTTTCTCAGCGTCTCAGCGGGACAAGAAAGGACCGAGCCTGCCAGCAGCGAGGCGGTGCGTCCAGCATCACCACAGCCGCGGTAGGAACAGCTCAGGCGCTCAGACCCAAAGGGCAAAGGCGAGGGCGTCTCTGGGCCAGGGGCGGGGAGGAGGCCGAGCCTGCCCTTCTCCTGCCCGCCCAGGAGGGCCGGCGCCCACCCGGTGCCGCCGCGGGGCCCCGCCTGCAGAGGCCTGCTGCCCTGGCGAGGTCGCCCGACCCCAGGTGCAGGGCCTGGGCGCTGGGGTCCCCCGGAGGCGTGGCAGTGTGTCCCCGGTGCCGCGCTGGGGGCCGCGAGGGGCTCCCCGGCTGCGTGGTCGGGAGCTGAGCCCGGCGGCCCGCCTGCGGAGCGGCTCCCCGGCTGCGGGAGCCCGGCGTCTGCGGCCAGGCGGCGCCCCGCCGCGCCCGCGGCCCCTCGCGGCCCCTCGGCCGCTGCTCATCCGGCCGCGCGTCCCGGAGGCCGGGCCCTGCCGAGCGGAGGCCGGTACTCCCAGGGGCCTCCGCTGTCTGGCTTCCCCTAGACCGAGCTCAGGTGTCGCTGAGCTAAATTAATTTGTATTTTAATATTTTATATTAGCCAGTGTTACCTTCCGTTGTTTTGTTAGTTTTAGGTGTACAGGAACTTGATTTGATTTTACCTAGAGGTATATCTATTCTTTTTTCCATTTTTTCCCTCGTAGAGGTTATTACAGTTTGTTCAGGAGAGTTCCCTGTTCTATTCAGTAAGTCCTAGTTGATTAGCAACTTGATAGATACTAGTGTGCATACTTTAATTCAAAACTCTTTATCCCTCCCCTTAACTTTCTTTTGATCGTAGTTTGGTGTCCTCAGTCTGTGAGTTTTGTCTCTTTTATACATTCGTTCATTGGTATGAATGTGTAGATTCCACTTGTGTGTGATGTCTTGATGGTATTTGTCTTTTTCTCTCTGGCTTACCTCATTTGCATGAACGTTTGCCCGTCCATCCATGCTGCTGCCAATCTCATTAGTTTTTCTGTTTTTCTGAGTGGTACTCAGTGAGTAGACGGACCACGGAGTCTTCATTTTTCTATCCGTGAACATTTTGGTGGATGCTATGCCTGGCTATTTTAAACAGTGCTGCCCTGAAAACTGAGGTGCACGTGTGATTTTGAATGGTGAATTTCCCCAGATATAAGCCCTGAAAGGGGATTGCAGGGTCATAGGATGCCTCTCTGTTCAATGTTTCTAGAAACTTCCATGCTGTCCTCACTTCCGTCACTTACTTCCTCCACGTAGTGGGATCATCGCTACTTCCTTCCTTGTTGCTAGGCGTGGCCTGACATTGTTCGCGTTGGGGCTGAGTAATCCTGCCATGTGTGCTGGTGCACGGTCACCTGTCCTTCTACGATTAGCTTTCCTCCTCGTCTTGGCTAGGTGGAGCGAGATGAGGGCACCCATGTCTTTTAAATTCTAGGTTTTCTCTGGATTTATTCCCGGGTATTGGTTGCTGGGTCCTAATGTGCTTCTGTGTTATTTTTCAAATGACCATTCATGCTCTTCTCCCCATTGGATGTTTTTAAGTGATTGTGGGGACACCTTAAGAGGGTTCCCTAATCTCCACACCCTCTCCAGCCTTTGTTGTTTGTAGAGTGTTTGGCGAGGGCCATTCTGACCACTTTGATGTGATACTTCGCTGTAATTTCTATTGGCATTTCTCTAATATTTACTGATGTTGACATCTTTTCATGTGCTTTTTTTCTAAGAGTGTGAAGTAAGCTTGAAATTGACTTCTTTCATGCCTTTTTTTGGGGATTCTTTTTCGATGACATCCCCTAGGACATTCCTCAAGGAAGGCATTTTCACTTACAGCCCCAGGATTCTTGTGAATATTCCCAGCTGCACAGCCCTTCATGGTGTAATTACAGAAAATGACCACAAGGCGGCAGCACTTCTTCATGCCGAATGCTTCCTGTTTTGTTTTTTTTTTCCTCTGTAAACTCCTTATTTTCTACTGGAAAAGAGTGAATTTCTGATGTGTGTTTGTTTCAGGTGTACAGGAACTCAATTCAATTATACATAGACGTTGATTCTCTTTAGGGTTCTTTTTCCTTTTTTGCATATAGGTGATTACACTGTGTTCAATACATTTCCCTATGCTATTCAGTACGTACTTTAAAAAAATCAGCTACTTGTTATATATAAGTGTGTGGTTGGGAATATTCCCTGGAGACAGTAAAGGCTACCCACTCCAGACTTACTGCCTGGAGAATTTCATGGTTCATCCTTGGAGAGCAAAGAGTCAGACACCACTGAGGGACCTTCCATTTACTGTGTATATGTTCATTCCTGTCTCGTAGTCTATTCTGCTTGTATCTGGAGGTTTGGGGTCTCTCCAGAGGGCAGCAGGCACTCCGGGTTCATTCTGGAGGCACACGGATAGCTACATGCTCCCGCCCCCGCGCGCCGGGCGCGGCAGCCGGGGGCCCCAAGCCGGGCCGCCTCCCGGCACGCGGTACCAGTGCGGGTCACCACGGCCCGAGGGGAGCAGAGTCACAACATCTCTTCCCTTTTATCCGTTTTCATCCTTTCATTTACACTGGAGCATACAGGTGAATTGCAGTCCTGGGTTTTTTTTTTTTTCTTCTAGGACAAATTGTTTCTCTTCTGCATAGATGTATATATGGTCGGTGGAGGAGGGGGTTCCTTTATAGGTTAATAATAGAGTGTGGAGTAAGTTTCCTTGTTTTACACGGTGGGTCCTGGTCCCTTATTTTGTAATCAGGAGTGTGCACACATTAGTGTGAAGCAGCTTTATCCTGCCGGTCCCACATCTTTGTATTTTGATGACCAGAAGTTTCTTTTCTAAGCCTGTAAGCCTGGATCTCCCAGCAATAGGTTCACTGGTATCCATCGTTAGATTACGCGTGAAGTGACATCCCCTAGGACATTCCTCAAGGAAGGCATTTTCACTTACAGCCCCAGGATTCTTGTGAATATTCCCAGCTGCACAGCCCTTCATGGTGTAATTACAGAAAATGACCACAAGGCGGCAGCACTTCTTCATGCCGAATGCTTCCTGTTTTGTTTTTTTTTTCCTCTGTAAACTCCTTATTTTCTACTGGAAAAGAGTGAATTTCTGATGTGTGTTTGTTTCAGGTGTACAGGAACTCAATTCAATTATACATAGACGTTGATTCTCTTTAGGGTTCTTTTTCCTTTTTTGCATATAGGTGATTACACTGTGTTCAATACATTTCCCTATGCTATTCAGTACGTACTTTAAAAAAATCAGCTACTTGTTATATATAAGTGTGTGGTTGGGAATATTCCCTGGAGACAGTAAAGGCTACCCACTCCAGACTTACTGCCTGGAGAATTTCATGGTTCATCCTTGGAGAGCAAAGAGTCAGACACCACTGAGGGACCTTCCATTTACTGTGTATATGTTCATTCCTGTCTCGTAGTCTATTCTGCTTGTATCTGGAGGTTTGGGGTCTCTCCAGAGGGCAGCAGGCACTCCGGGTTCATTCTGGAGGCACACGGATAGCTACATGCTCCCGCTCCCGCGGCGCCGGGGCGCTGCAGCCGGGGGCCTCAAGCCGGTCCGCCTCCCGGCACGCGGTACCAGTGCGGGTCACCACGGCCCGAGGGGAGCAGAGTCACAACATCTCTTCCCTTTTATCCGTTTTCATCCTTTCATTTACACTGGAGCATACAGGTGAATTGCAGTCCTGGGTTTTTTTTTTTTTCTTCTAGGACAAATTGTTTCTCTTCTGCATAGATGTATATATGGTCGGTGGAGGAGGGGGTTCCTTTATAGGTTAATAATAGAGTGTGGAGTAAGTTTCCTTGTTTTACACGGTGGGTCCTGGTCCCTTATTTTGTAATCAGGAGTGTGCACACATTAGTGTGAAGCAGCTTTATCCTGCCGGTCCCACATCTTTGTATTTTGATGACCAGAAGTTTCTTTTCTAAGCCTGTAAGCCTGGATCTCCCAGCAATAGGTTCACTGGTATCCATCGTTAGATTACGCGTAGAAGTGATAGCGTATGATACCAGTCTGTCCTTGTCTCCCTTACTTCTCTTGGAATGATCATCTCTGCTTTCTTTCCTGAAGCTAGATTTGGCATTATTTCCTACTTCTTTATGGTGGAGAAATATTCCACTGTGGACATGCATCCACCCTCTGGGTCCACTCATCTGTGCTTCTGCAATTTACTTGCTGTCCTGTCTTGGCTGCTCTACCCAGTGGGGCTGAAACCGCAGGGCTCCCCGTCTCTGCCAAGTTTTTGGTTGTTTCGACCTGGCTGCCTCGACCCCAGACGCGATCAGACCCGAGATGCAGATGTGAGCCTGCTCAGGCTCCAGGGAGGGGCGAGGCGCCCAGACAGGGCGGCCGGAGGGAAGAAGCTGGGCACTGCTTTCTATTCCTTTCCTGTAGCCTCGTGGCCGTGCCGCGCTGCAGTGTGGTCCATCTGCAGCTCTGTCACTGTCTTCAGGGTGCAGCCACCTCGTTCACTGGTGATGTGTGCGTGCAGCATAGCTGTTCTTTTTTGGATTCTTTTGCCAGAGAGGTTAATGCAGAAAGTCAAGGAAGGCCCTGTGCTGAGCATCAGGTCCTTCCTGTGTATCTATTAGGGATTCAGACGTCTGCACATGTGTGGAAAGAAGGAACGAGGCAATGATTTTGAATTATTTATTACAGACAGAGAAGTCTCTGTATATGTTAGAGATACAGACTTCTCTTATTTGGAGGAAGAAAAGACAGATAATTCTTCTGGATTATCTGTTACAGATAGAGAGGCAGCATACAGGTGAATTGCAGTCCTGGGTTTTTTTTCTTCTAGGACAAATTGTTTCTCTTCTGCATAGATGTATATATGGTCGGTGGAGGAGGGGGTTCCTTTATAGGTTAATAATAGAGTGTGGAGTAAGTTTCCTTGTTTTACACGGTGGGTCCTGGTCCCTTATTTTGTAATCAGGAGTGTGCACACATTAGTGTGAAGCAGCTTTATCCTGCCGGTCCCACATCTTTGTATTTTGATGACCAGAAGTTTCTTTTCTAAGCCTGTAAGCCTGGATCTCCCAGCAATAGGTTCACTGGTATCCATCGTTAGATTACGCGTAGAAGTGATAGCGTATGATACCAGTCTGTCCTTGTCTCCCTTACTTCTCTTGGAATGATCATCTCTGCTTTCTTTCCTGAAGCTAGATTTGGCATTATTTCCTACTTCTTTATGGTGGAGAAATATTCCACTGTGGACATGCATCCACCCTCTGGGTCCACTCATCTGTGCTTCTGCAATTTACTTGCTGTCCTGTCTTGGCTGCTCTACCCAGTGGGGCTGAAACCGCAGGGCTCCCCGTCTCTGCCAAGTTTTTGGTTGTTTCGACCTGGCTGCCTCGACCCCAGACGCGATCAGACCCGAGATGCAGATGTGAGCCTGCTCAGGCTCCAGGGAGGGGCGAGGCGCCCAGACAGGGCGGCCGGAGGGAAGAAGCTGGGCACTGCTTTCTATTCCTTTCCTGTAGCCTCGTGGCCGTGCCGCGCTGCAGTGTGGTCCATCTGCAGCTCTGTCACTGTCTTCAGGGTGCAGCCACCTCGTTCACTGGTGATGTGTGCGTGCAGCATAGCTGTTCTTTTTTGGATTCTTTTGCCAGAGAGGTTAATGCAGAAAGTCAAGGAAGGCCCTGTGCTGAGCATCAGGTCCTTCCTGTGTATCTATTAGGGATTCAGACGTCTGCACATGTGTGGAAAGAAGGAACGAGGCAATGATTTTGAATTATTTATTACAGACAGAGAAGTCTCTGTATATGTTAGAGATACAGACTTCTCTTATTTGGAGGGAAGAAAAGACAGATAATTCTTCTGGATTATCTGTTACAGATAGAGATTTCTGTGTATATATTAGCCCTGAACTCCTAATTCATCCTTGCTCCTTGACTTTTTCTTGGGCCCTTGTGGTTCTATTTGAATTCTGAGTCACTTTTTGTGTGATAAATTTGTTCCTTTGTGTCTCTTTTGTTAACTTTTGCTAGAAGATACACCGATGCTATTTTCTTTCTCTGGCTGAGCTCACCTAGACTATCTTCCTCCTTGCATCTTTGTGACTACTAGAGGAGTAATTTCCTAATTTCAGTGGCTGTTTTTCATGCTGAAAACACTCACTTGTATCATGTACCACATCTTTACTCTGTCAGAAGATCTCTAGCTGGTTCTGTGTCCTGGCTATTGTGAGGACTGCTGCAGCGAACACTGGGACACATGGGTCTTCTAGAGGCTGGTTTTTCTCGGGATATAAGCCCAGGCGTGGACATGTCAAATCTCATTTTCTGGCTTGTGGAGAAGCAGGCTTTCTAGGGGAGGTGGCTGTGTCCATTCCCACAGCCGTGTTGGGGTGCTCCCTCTTCTCCTGTTTCTCTCCACATTCTTTCTCTGTAGACTTGTGAGGATGCCTCTTCTGACAGCGGAGCTCTGGTTTCTTGCTGTTGATCTGACTGACGTTTTTCCTGTCATATCAAGAGCATCTTGTTCTGTGGCCGTTTGGGTGATTTTACCATGCTTTCTTTTCCTTGAAGGGTGTGAGGAAGACTTAGCTGATTCAAGCTGCTCCTAGACAGCCAGCTGGTTTTGGAGTCTATTTCCACAATCCTCACCCCGGGGCCACACTAGAGGGCAGCTGTCAGTAACAGCCCCCTTTTGAAACGCGGATGGCCAAGTTGTAGTTACAGGAATGTCCACAAGGCGGCAGCACGTATCCATGCCCAACTTCGGTTCCTCCTGACTTTGCAGAGGAAAAGTCAAGGAAGGCCCTGTGCTGAGCATCAGGTCCTTCCTGTGTATCTATTAGGGATTCAGACGTCTGCACATGTGTGGAAAGAAGGAACGAGGCAATGATTTTGAATTATTTATTACAGACAGAGAAGTCTCTGTATATGTTAGAGATACAGACTTCTCTTATTTGGAGGGAAGAAAAGACAGATAATTCTTCTGGATTATCTGTTACAGATAGAGATTTCTGTGTATATATTAGCCCTGAACTCCTAATTCATCCTTGCTCCTTGACTTTTTCTTGGGCCCTTGTGGTTCTATTTGAATTCTGAGTCACTTTTTGTGTGATAAATTTGTTCCTTTGTGTCTCTTTTGTTAACTTTTGCTAGAAGATACACCGATGCTATTTTCTTTCTCTGGCTGAGCTCACCTAGACTATCTTCCTCCTTGCATCTTTGTGACTACTAGAGGAGTAATTTCCTAATTTCAGTGGCTGTTTTTCATGCTGAAAACACTCACTTGTATCATGTACCACATCTTTACTCTGTCAGAAGATCTCTAGCTGGTTCTGTGTCCTGGCTATTGTGAGGACTGCTGCAGCGAACACTGGGACACATGGGTCTTCTAGAGGCTGGTTTTTCTCGGGATATAAGCCCAGGCGTGGACATGTCAAATCTCATTTTCTGGCTTGTGGAGAAGCAGGCTTTCTAGGGGAGGTGGCTGTGTCCATTCCCACAGCCGTGTTGGGGTGCTCCCTCTTCTCCTGTTTCTCTCCACATTCTTTCTCTGTAGACTTGTGAGGATGCCTCTTCTGACAGCGGAGCTCTGGTTTCTTGCTGTTGATCTGACTGACGTTTTTCCTGTCATATCAAGAGCATCTTGTTCTGTGGCCGTTTGGGTGATTTTACCATGCTTTCTTTTCCTTGAAGGGTGTGAGGAAGACTTAGCTGATTCAAGCTGCTCCTAGACAGCCAGCTGGTTTTGGAGTCTATTTCCACAATCCTCACCCCGGGGCCACACTAGAGGGCAGCTGTCAGTAACAGCCCCCAGTCCTCGTGAATGGGAGGTGTCAGGAAGCGCGGATGGCCAAGTTGTAGTTACAGGGAATGTCCACAAGGCGGCAGCACGTATCCATGCCCAACTTCGGTTCCTCCTGCAACCGGACGGAGAATAGGGCAGGTGGCTTCCTGGGCTGTGAATTAGAGTGGAACGTGCCTGAGCAAACACCCAGGGGCTTTTGCCTCACAGCTTCTTCTGCCTCCAGCTCCGTTCCTTCCCTCTAGACTCATCCCATCCTGCGCCACAGCACCCTGCGTTGGTGCCTAGGAGGCTGCACTCTCTGGAAGAAGGTTGGAGGTAGAGACCCAAGCACCAATGCACCTGGAGTCTAGGCTACTTTTCCAAGGGTTAAGGCCAGAGGTCGGACGAGCCGCCTTTGGTTGAACTAAGGACTCTGGTCCCAGTCAGAGCAAACCTGACAATACAGGTTAAAAGGAGGATCACTTCATGACATTTTGCCTGGTTGTACAGCGTAGTCTGGGCCAGTCTTGGATCCCAGAAGCTCGGACTCCAGGGATGGGAGGGCAGCCTAGGTCAGGGAGGTGGGAGGAAATTAACTAGGCTTTGATTGTCTTGTCTGTGATGCCTAGCTAAGTGGGAACAGAGTTGGTTCACCATTTGGTGCTTGTCGTTAGTCTAGAGCCGCCTGATTCAGGTCTGACATATGTTTACAAACAGCAGATCTGTTTCTTTTTGGATTGTTTTGTCCTTGCGGTTATTGCAGAATGTCAAGCAAAGTTCTCTGTGCAGAACATCAGGTGTTTGTGAAGTATCTGTTAGATATACAGATTTCTGTGCAAATGTGGAAGGAATGAAGGAAGGAGATAGTCCTTGTGGGTTGTCTAATACAGATATAGATCTCTGTGCATATGTTAGAGATGCAGAGTGTATGTTTATTGGGAGGAAGAAAGCAAGGAAGGACAGATTCCTTGTGGATTATCTGTTGCAGACACTGGTTTATGTGTATATTAGTAAGGAAGGAAGGATCCTCGTGGATCTTCTATTGCAGGTACAGATTTCTGTACACAGAAATATTAGTCCCAACTTCCTACTTCATCCCTGGTCCTTCATTTTTTTTCTTTTTCTTGATTTTTTGGAGCACTTTGTGCTTGAATTCTCAGACTCTCCTTCTGTGTTGCAAATCAATTCCTTTGCATCTCTTTTTACATTTTCCCTAGAAGGGAGATAGTATACTATTTTTTTCTTGTCTGGTTAACTGGCTTTGTGTAGGATACTTTAGAAAGGTCCTCCATCCCTGTGACCATCAATGGCAAAATTTCATAATTTCTGTAGTGAATTTTCACGCCTGAGTAAGAGTTCACTGTATATATGTACTGCATCTTCTTTAAGCTTTAAGCAGTCAGTGGACATTTTCCTGGGTTTGGCTATTGTATGTAGGGCTGCAGTGAACATGGGTGCATGTGTCTTTTTAAATGATTTTTTTCTTTGGATATAAGCCCATGTGGGGGGTATGTAAGATTCTAGGCTTAGCTCTTTTTTATTTTTGAAAGATTTTTTTCTAGCATGCAGAGGCCGGACTTTCTAGAGACTATTGGCAATGTCCATACCCATAGGTCGAGTATGGTGAGGGTTCCATAATCTCCCAACTCTCTCCTATATTCACTGCTTGTAAACCTGTGAGGAGGGCCATCCTGACAGGTGGGGGTGTATTTGTTGTTGTTGTTTTGATTGGCTTTCCTCTGGCAATAGGGATGCTGAGCATTTGTCAGCAATGGCTGTTTGTGGCTTCTTTTTTTCTCAAATGGTGTGAGGAAAACTTCCCTCTTGCACTTGTTTTCTTTAGAGTTGGCTGTGTTCGAAATTTATTTCTCAGTACCCGTCCCAGACCCTTACCTGGGGGCAGCTGTCCTTAGCAGCCCCCCAGGCCTTGTGAACTGCAGGTGCCAGTAAGTGCAGGCGGTCAAGTTGTAGTTACAGGAAATGTCCACAAGGCGGCAGCACTTCCCTACGTCCAGCTCTGGTTCCACCTGCACCAGAGCCTTAGGGAAAGTGGACTTCTTGGGCTGTGAATTAGAGTGGAATGTGCCTGAGCCATCACCCGAGGGCTTGTGTCTCACTGCTTCTTCCCTCTAAAGCTTCACCCCTCTCCTCCGGAGGCCTGCGTACCAGGTGCACCGCTTCCTGACTAGGAGGCTGCAGTCTCAGGAAGGAAGCTTCAGCTGGGGGCCCCAGCTGACTGGATTCCTGGGACTTTACCCTGATCTTCCAGGCCAGAGGTCGGGCCACCATCGTCGTGGTGCACAAAGGACTCTGGTCCAAGCCAGGGCAAACCAGATTGTACTCTTTTAAGAGGGATCTCGGGGCTTCCCTGGTGGTCCAGTGGGTAAGGACACCGCCTTGCAGTGCAAGGGACGCCGGATCGAGCCCTGGCCTGGGAAGATCCCACGTGCCGCGGAGCGGCTGGACAGATGTGTCCAATCACCGAGCCAGAGCTCTGGCGCGCATGTGCCCAGAGCCGGCGCTCTGCGACGACAGATGCCACCACGATGGGAGGCCCACAGGAGCCAAAGAAAAAAGACGGATGAACATAGAGAAATGAAAGACCAATAGAAGTGGCCCACCCGCTCCCCTCCCTCCCCAACCCGACCCCCGTCCAAAATAAATAAATAAATCTTTTTTTTTAAAAAAAGTGGGGTCTCAGTGCAGGGCACCTTGCCAGGCTGTGTTCACCCCACCCCAGTCCAGCCTGGGGACTCAGGCTGACCCAGATTACAGAGACCTGATAGCATCCAAATCAGGGAGATCAGAGGAAACAAGCCAGGTTGCACTTTCCTTTTCTTTTCTCTTGAGCTGAAGCTCTGTTGAGCTAGAGTCGCTGGCATTTTGTGTTTGTCCTCAGGGTATAGTGGACTGACTCAGTTCTGATATTTACATGCAGTGTATATTTGCACTTCTTAAAAATTCTTTTGCTGTAGAGGTTATTGAACAGGGTGGAGCGAGGTTCTCTTCTGAACATCAGGTCCCTGTGGAGTCACTGTTAGAGATACGGATTTTTTTGTGTAAGTGCCAGAAAGGAAGGAAGGAGATAGTCCTTGTGGATTACTGCTTACAGCAGCAGATTCCCATGTGTATGTTAGGAATAAGTATCTCTGTGTATGTGAGCGTGGAAGGAAGGAAGGCAGGCTGGAAGGCTGTCATCCTCCTGGAATATCTGTTAGAGTTACGAATTTCTGCAACTACATCGGTGTGCTTTGTCACTGAGCAGTGTCTACTGTTTGCAGTTCCATGAATTGTAGCCCGAAGATCTCCGTTGTTGGAATATTCCAGGCAAGAATACTGGAGCAGGTTGCCATTTCCTTCTCCAGGGATCTTCCTGACCCAGGGATCTATCCTGCATCTCTTGACTCTCTTGCACTAGCAGATGGATTCTTTACCACGGAGCCACCTGGGAAGCCCAGTACCCACTTTCTAATTCCTCCCTAGCCCTTCCTTTTTCCTTTCTCTTTTTGAAAACCTTGGTTGGTGTTCGAATCTTAGAGTCTCGTTTTGTATTTAAAACTACTTACCCCCCCCCCACTCTCTTTCTTAATTTTGCCTAGAAGGGACATCATCTGCTTTTCTCTTCCACTGTGGCTGACTTCACTTAGTGTATGGTCCTTCAGGGTTCATCCTCGTGGGGACCAGTGGCTTAATTCCATAATTTCGGTGGCAGTTTTCGTGTCTGAGTCATAGCGCAAGGCTTCCATGCACCACATTTCTTGAGATTTACTCTGTTGATAGACTTTTCTTGGGTCTTTGTTTTGATGTCACATGTGCTACTGCATTGAACTTTTAGGGGGCATATGTCATTGTGATGATTGTTTTGTAATATAGGACCAGGGTAGGTATTAAAGTCCTAGGTTTAGGTCTCTTTAAATTTTCTTTCCAGCCTGTGAAGGCTGCCCTTTCTCGGGGCAGTGCCAGTGTCCATTTTCTGGACGATGCATGGGAGGGCATACTCTCCTGCTCTCTCCCCTGTTTCCTGTTTGCAGACAGCCGGGACAGCCGTTCTGTCCCATGGGATGTGATTTCTATTTTCATCGACATCCTCTTGCAATAATTAGCGATGCCGAGCATCTTGTTCTGTGAACATTTATTTGTTTTTCTTCAAAGGATGTAAGGAAAACTGACCAGTTGCATTGGCTTCTTAAAAGTCAGTTGGTGTTAAGGTGAAAAGACAACCTTCAGAATGGGAGGAAATAATAGCTCATGAGACAACTGGCAAAGAATTAATTTCCAAAATATACAAGCAACACATACAGTTCAACACGAAACAAACAGCCCAATCGGAACCGAATTAAGAGGACATACAGATGGCCAACACTGAAAAGATCGTTGCTCATTCTATGACATTGTAGCCAAGATCTCCGTTGTTGGAATATTCCAGGCAAGAATACTGGAGCAGGTTGCCATTTCCTTCTCCAGGGATCTTCCTGACCCAGGGATCTATCCTGCATCTCTTGACTCTCTTGCACTAGCAGATGGATTCTTTACCACGGAGCCACCTGGGAAGCCCAGTACCCACTTTCTAATTCCTCCCTAGCCCTTCCTTTTTCCTTTCTCTTTTTGAAAACCTTGGTTGGTGTTCGAATCTTAGAGTCTCGTTTTGTATTTAAAACTACTTACCCCCCCCCCACTCTCTTTCTTAATTTTGCCTAGAAGGGACATCATCTGCTTTTCTCTTCCACTGTGGCTGACTTCACTTAGTGTATGGTCCTTCAGGGTTCATCCTCGTGGGGACCAGTGGCTTAATTCCATAATTTCGGTGGCAGTTTTCGTGTCTGAGTCATAGCGCAAGGCTTCCATGCACCACATTTCTTGAGATTTACTCTGTTGATAGACTTTTCTTGGGTCTTTGTTTTGATGTCACATGTGCTACTGCATTGAACTTTTAGGGGGCATATGTCATTGTGATGATTGTTTTGTAATATAGGACCAGGGTAGGTATTAAAGTCCTAGGTTTAGGTCTCTTTAAATTTTCTTTCCAGCCTGTGAAGGCTGCCCTTTCTCGGGGCAGTGCCAGTGTCCATTTTCTGGACGATGCATGGGAGGGCATACTCTCCTGCTCTCTCCCCTGTTTCCTGTTTGCAGACAGCCGGGACAGCCGTTCTGTCCCATGGGATGTGATTTCTATTTTCATCGACATCCTCTTGCAATAATTAGCGATGCCGAGCATCTTGTTCTGTGAACATTTATTTGTTTTTTCTTCAAAGGATGTAAGGAAAACTGACCAGTTGCATTGGCTTCTTAAAAGTCAGTTGGTGTTAAGGTGAAAAGACAACCTTCAGAATGGGAGGAAATAATAGCTCATGAGACAACTGGCAAAGAATTAATTTCCAAAATATACAAGCAACACATACAGTTCAACACCGAAACAAACAGCCCAATCAAAAAATGGGGAAAAGTCCTAAACAGACATCTCTCCAAAGAGGACATACAGATGGCCAACAGACACATGAAAATATGCTCAACATCACTCACTGTTAGAGACATGCAGACCAAAACCATAATGAGATATCACCTCGCACCAGTCAGAATGGCCGTCGTCAAAAGGTCTACAAACAATAAATGCCAGAGAGAGTGTGGAGAAAAGGGAAGCCTCTTACACTGTTGGTGGGAATTTTCACTGATACAGCCCCTATGGAAGACAGTGTAGAGAGGCCTCAAAAACGAGGAATAGAACCACCATGTGACCCAGCAATCCCACGACTAGGCATATACCCTGAGGAAATCAAACTTGAAAGAGACCCCTGTACCCCAGTGGTCACTGCAGCACTGTCTACAGCAGCTGGAACATGGAATCAACCTAGATGTCCATCGACAGAGGAACGGACACAGAAGCTGTGGCCCGTAGATTCAATGGAATATTACTCAGCCATAAAAATAAATGCATTTGAGTCAGTTCTAATGAGGAGGATGAATCTAGAAGGTCTTACACAGAGTGAAGTCTGTCAGAGAGAGAAAGACAAATGCTGTATCCTGACGCAGATATACGGAACCTAGAGAGATGGTGCTGATAAACGAACATGCAGAGCAGCAGTGGAGAGGCGGACATGGAGGACAGTCTCATGGACACTGGGGTGAGGGAGGGGAATCTGCTGTGGGGCTAGGGGATCTCACACAGGGGCTCTGTGGTGACCTGGAGGGGTGGGGTGGGGAGAGGTGGGGGAATTCGGGTGGGGCACAGGTATGCCTAGGGCGATTCAGGATACAGAGTTTTACAAACCTCTGTAAAGAAAACAACTAAGAATCATAAAGTCTAGGTGTTTTGAGAATTTTAATCCCAAAATAATACAAGCATTTTACATTTATTTGTTTTCTTCAAAGGATGTAAGGAAAACTGACCAGTTGCATTGGCTTCTTAAAAGTCAGTTGGTGTTAAGGTGAAAAGACAACCTTCAGAATGGGAGGAAATAATAGCTCATGAGACAACTGGCAAAGAATTAATTTCCAAAATATACAAGCAACACATACAGTTCAACACCGAAACAAACAGCCCAATCAAAAAATGGGGAAAAGTCCTAAACAGACATCTCTCCAAAGAGGACATACAGATGGCCAACAGACACATGAAAATATGCTCAACATCACTCACTGTTAGAGACATGCAGACCAAAACCATAATGAGATATCACCTCGCACCAGTCAGAATGGCCGTCGTCAAAAGGTCTACAAACAATAAATGCCAGAGAGAGTGTGGAGAAAAGGGAAGCCTCTTACACTGTTGGTGGGAATTTTCACTGATACAGCCCCTATGGAAGACAGTGTAGAGAGGCCTCAAAAACGAGGAATAGAACCACCATGTGACCCAGCAATCCCACGACTAGGCATATACCCTGAGGAAATCAAACTTGAAAGAGACCCCTGTACCCCAGTGGTCACTGCAGCACTGTCTACAGCAGCTGGAACATGGAATCAACCTAGATGTCCATCGACAGAGGAACGGACACAGAAGCTGTGGCCCGTAGATTCAATGGAATATTACTCAGCCATAAAAATAAATGCATTTGAGTCAGTTCTAATGAGGAGGATGAATCTAGAAGGTCTTACACAGAGTGAAGTCTGTCAGAGAGAGAAAGACAAATGCTGTATCCTGACGCAGATATACGGAACCTAGAGAGATGGTGCTGATAAACGAACATGCAGAGCAGCAGTGGAGAGGCGGACATGGAGGACAGTCTCATGGACACTGGGGTGAGGGAGGGGAATCTGCTGTGGGGCTAGGGGATCTCACACAGGGGCTCTGTGGTGACCTGGAGGGGTGGGGTGGGGAGAGAGGTGGGGGGAATTCGGGTGGGGCACAGGTATGCCTAGGGCCGATTCAGGATACAGAGTTTTACAAACCTCTGTAAAGAAAACAACTAAGAATCATAAAGTCTAGGTGTTTTGAGAATTTCTTTCTGCAGCACCTGCCGCAGGACCTTGCCCGAGGGCAGCTGTCCTGACAGCTCCGCGGGCCTTGTGACCGGGCGGCGGCCTCCCGCGCCGGTGGCCAAGTTGTCGTTACAGGACGTGTCCACGAGGCGGCAGCACGGCCCCGTGCCCGCCTCAGGTGCCCGTGCCCCGGAGCCTCGGGGCGAGTCTGCAGCCTGGGCTGGGAACGCAGGCGCCCGTGCCTGGGGAGACAGACCAGGGCGTGCGGCCCGCTCCTTCCTGCCTTTAGGCCTCCCCGCCGGCTTCCGGACCCCTCCTAGCCTGGGGGATCCGCTGCAGGCTGTACCCCGAAGAGGCCGCGCCCTCCGATGGCTGGCTTCCCTGAGGACCCCAGCACCAGCTGGCCGGGGGGCTTGGGGACTTTGCGCTGGGCCTGGAGGCTAGAGGGCCCGGTCCGGCTCCCGTCGCTGCGATGCGCTGGAGCTTCTGGGCCCGGCCAGGGCCGCCGGACAGAACAGGTTTAGCAAGGCTCTGCGTGAGTGCCAGGCTTCCTGCCCCCCGCCCTCCCGCAGCAAGACTCGGGCCGCCTTAGTCGCCAGGAAGGGACCAGCAGCCCACAGCAGGGCGCTCCAGGGGAAGCCCCTGGGCGTCACTCTGTTCCCTTTCTTTACCCTCAGGCTGAGGCTGTGGGAGAGCATAGCCCATTTGCGTTCAGTACTCGTCCTCAGCATTCTGCTTCACCTCTGCCCCATACACACAGCCTGTGTGTAAATATTTTATCCTTTGGCCTGGACGTTACGGAACAAAGTGTGATGAAGTTCTCTGTGGTGAACATCCAATCCCTGACTGTTAGAAATACAAATTATACAGGTGTCAGGAAAGAAGAGACACGGTGCTTTGGGATTCTCTGTTTAGGGACAGGTGGCCTTGTATAGGTAGAGATAAGTCGTACTGTGTGTATCTGCGTGACAAGTAGGGAGAAAGGAAGGAAGGAGAAAATCCTTGTGGATCATCTAATAGAGATACAGATGTCAGCGCAAAAAAAATTTTTCAGAGGTCACAGTAGCTGGGGTTCAGGATACAGAGTTTTACAAACCTCTGTAAAGAAAACAACTAAGAATCATAAAGTCTAGGTGTTTTGAGAATTTCTTTCTGCAGCACCTGCCGCAGGACCTTGCCCGAGGGCAGCTGTCCTGACAGCTCCGCGGGCCTTGTGACCGGGCGGCGGCCTCCCGCGCCGGTGGCCAAGTTGTCGTTACAGGACGTGTCCACGAGGCGGCAGCACGGCCCCGTGCCCGCCTCAGGTGCCCGTGCCCCGGAGCCTCGGGGCGAGTCTGCAGCCTGGGCTGGGAACGCAGGCGCCCGTGCCTGGGGAGACAGACCAGGGCGTGCGGCCCGCTCCTTCCTGCCTTTAGGCCTCCCCGCCGGCTTCCGGACCCCTCCTAGCCTGGGGGATCCGCTGCAGGCTGTACCCCGAAGAGGCCGCGCCCTCCGATGGCTGGCTTCCCTGAGGACCCCAGCACCAGCTGGCCGGGGGGCTTGGGGACTTTGCGCTGGGCCTGGAGGCTAGAGGGCCCGGTCCGGCTCCCGTCGCTGCGATGCGCTGGAGCTTCTGGGCCCGGCCAGGGCCGCCGGACAGAACAGGTTTAGCAAGGCTCTGCGTGAGTGCCAGGCTTCCTGCCCCCCGCCCTCCCGCAGCAAGACTCGGGCCGCCTTAGTCGCCAGGAAGGGACCAGCAGCCCACAGCAGGGCGCTCCAGGGGAAGCCCCTGGGCGTCACTCTGTTCCCTTTCTTTACCCTCAGGCTGAGGCTGTGGGAGAGCATAGCCCATTTGCGTTCAGTACTCGTCCTCAGCATTCTGCTTCACCTCTGCCCCATACACACAGCCTGTGTGTAAATATTTTATCCTTTGGCCTGGACGTTACGGAACAAAGTGTGATGAAGTTCTCTGTGGTGAACATCCAATCCCTGACTGTTAGAAATACAAATTATACAGGTGTCAGGAAAGAAGAGACACGGTGCTTTGGGATTCTCTGTTTAGGGACAGGTGGCCTTGTATAGGTAGAGATAAGTCGTACTGTGTGTATCTGCGTGACAAGTAGGGAGAAAGGAAGGAAGGAGAAAATCCTTGTGGATCATCTAATAGAGATACAGATGTCAGCGCAAATGTAGAAGGAAGGGAGGAAGAATCTATGTGGTTTAGCTATTACAGGTACGGACTTCGGTCTGTAGGTTAGTACTCCTGATTCATCCCTCGCCAGTTTTGTACGTTTCTTTGACATTTGATTTGTGTTTGAATTTCAGAATCTTTCTCTTTTAAACTCCTTCCCCTATCTCTTTTTAAAATGTTGCCTAAAAGGGACATCAGTGAAGCGAAGGGCTCTGAGAAGAGCACCATTTCCGTCTCTTTCAGCCCCACCCCAGGCCCAGCCTTGGGCCTCGGATCAGCGAGCACCGCAAGTCAGGGAGGTGGGAGAGAATCAGCCAGATGTGAGTGTTTGTCTGTGGTTTAATCTCGTGCCAATGCTCTGCTGAAATACGGTCCTCCGGCAGCTTTTTGCACGTGCTCAGAATACAGCGGACCGATTCCGGCGTGGCGTAGCCTTCCGCACGCTGATGGCCCTGGGTCCACCTTCTGGCGCGGTTACTGGACAGGGCGGAAGAGAGTTCTCTGCGCTGACCCCCAGGTTCCCGTGGGCTGTCTGCTAGAGATGCAGATGTTTCCATGCGAGCAAGGGCGACCAGAAGGAGCTCATCGTGTGGATGACCTATGCCAGCGACAGGTTTCTATGTGTCTCCTAGAGATCCACGTGCCTCCGTCCGTGGCATGGAAGGAATGGAGGACAGAGGGAGGAAGGAAGGCGGGACATAATCCTGTAGGTGACACACCACAGATACAGACTGGGGCCTATGTCTGAGGAACAGTCCCTAATTCATCCCGGGCCATTTCCCCACTCAAAAAAAAAAACCCAAAACAGCATTGTAGGTTCGGGTTTGAATCTCCCAGTCTCTTTTGTGCATTGAATGACTTCCCATGCATCTGCGCGTTAAACACCGTGTGGAGGGGGCATCCTCGGCTCTCTGCTCCTCTGCTGCGGACTTCCCTGGTCTCGTGGGGCTCTTTCCCGTCTGGGCCATAGCCCTCTGTACACGGATCCCACGCTTCTTGTATTCTTTGGATTTGGCTTTCTGGCTGTCACAGGGTTTTGTTGTTCACAGATATGCGCCTTCCATCCGGGACCCCACGCTTCTTCACAGTGTCGTGGGTCGGGGACACGCTCTGGGCCCTGTGTCCGCCTGTGAGGAGCGCCGCTGCCCTGCGGGTGGGGCGAAGGGGAGTTGGAATGATGGCTTCTCCTCATGTGGGCCTGGCTGTCGCTATTCAAACCCCAGGCTCGGCTCTCGTGAAATGCTCTTTCTGGCCTGTGAAGGCTTCCCTCTCCAGGGGCTGGTGTCAGGGTCCCTGCCTATGAACTGTGTCCGGAGCTGGGTCAGCTCAGGGCTCCCTCCACCAGGGACCATTAGAGGACGGTCGGTTGGGTCGAACTTTCCAAGGGATCTGCGTTTTTGGTTTTGTTTTCCTTGGCATCTGCTTGTAATATGTAATGATGAGGAGCGTCTTGTTCTGTGGCTGCTTCACTTCTTTTTTTGTTCCTGCCTTGAGACTGTATGGGAAATTGACGTGTTGCAGTTGGCTTCTTGAAAGTCCGTTGTGTTTCAGGCTCATTTCTGCCAACCCCGCCTCTCCTATGGATCTAGCTCGCTCTCTCCAAACCGATCCTAGGGGCAGCGGTCATTCCTAAACACCCAGGCCTGGGGAGACGGAGGCGGAGCGGCGAGAGTTGTCGTGCTAGAGATGCAGATGTTTCCATGCGAGCAAGGGCGACCAGAAGGAGCTCATCGTGAGATCCAGGGTTTGCCTCCGTCCGTGGCATGGAAGGAACGGAGGACAGAGGGAGGAAGGAAGGCGGGACATAATCCTGTAGGTGACACACCACAGATACAGACTGGGGCCTATGTCTGAGGAACAGTCCCTAATTCATCCCGGGCCATTTCCCCACTCAAAAAAAAAAACCCAAAACAGCATTGTAGGTTCGGGTTTGAATCTCCCAGTCTCTTTTGTGCATTGAATGACTTCCCATGCATCTGCGCGTTAAACACCGTGTGGAGGGGGCATCCTCGGCTCTCTGCTCCTCTGCTGCGGACTTCCCTGGTCTCGTGGGGCTCTTTCCCGTCTGGGCCATAGCCCTCTGTACACGGATCCCACGCTTCTTGTATTCTTTGGATTTGGCTTTCTGGCTGTCACAGGGTTTTGTTGTTCACAGATAGGCGCCTTCCATCCGGGACCCCACGCTTCTTCACAGTGTCGTGGGTCGGGGACACGCTCTGGGCCCTGTGTCCGCCTGTGAGGAGCGCCGCTGCCCTGCGGGTGGGGCGAAGGGGAGTTGGAATGATGGCTTCTCCTCATGTGGGCCTGGCTGTCGCTATTCAAACCCCAGGCTCGGCTCTCGTGAAATGCTCTTTCTGGCCTGTGAAGGCTTCCCTCTCCAGGGGCTGGTGTCAGGGTCCCTGCCTATGAACTGTGTCCGGAGCTGGGTCAGCTCAGGGCTCCCTCCACCAGGGACCATTAGAGGACGGTCGGTTGGGTCGAACTTTCCAAGGGATCTGCGTTTTTGGTTTTGTTTTCCTTGGCATCTGCTTGTAATATGTAATGATGCGGAGCGTCTTGTTCTGTGGCTGCTTCACTTCTTTTTTTGTTCCTGCCTTGAGACTGTATGGGAAATTGACGTGTTGCAGTTGGCTTCTTGAAAGTCCGTTGTGTTTCAGGCTCATTTCTGCCAACCCCGCCTCTCCTATGGATCTAGCTCGCTCTCTCCAAACCGATCCTAGGGGCAGCGGTCATTCCTAAACACCCAGGCCTGGGGAGACGGAGGCGGAGCGAAGCGAGAGTTGTCGTGCCGGGAAATGTCCACAAGGCGGCAGCACTGCCCGAGCCCGCCTCCGCTTGCAGGGCAGCCGGAGCCTCGGGGCGAGTCCGCGTCCTGGGCTGGGCATGGAGGCGGCCTGGGCCTGGGGAGCCCCTCGGGGGCGGGGCCTCACGCCTTCCTGCCTCGACGGCTGCACCGCGGGGCTCCAGACTCCTCCCAGCCCGCGGCGTGCTCCATACTGGGCGCCTAAGGGCGCACCCTCCGACGGGCTGCCTTCCCTCAGAAGCCCAGCACCAGCTGACCAGAGCTGGCGACTTTCCCCTGAACGCGAGGTCACGGGGTCGGGGCCGTGGTTGGGGTGCACGAGCGACTCTGGGCGCAGCAAGAGCCACCAGAGAGAACGGCTGTAACGAGGCTCCCGGTGCAGGCGGCCTCGACCCCCCCGTCCAGCACTGGGACTCAGGCCGCCTCCGTGTCCAGGGACGGAGCGGCCGCCAGCCCACTCCAGGGGGCTAGGAGCGAGGAGCCGCAGCAGCATCTTGTTCCCTCTCTTCCGTCTCGTGCCAGTCTTGAAGACCAGCCCGTCTGCGCTTCGGTGCCTGTCCTCAGGCTGCCATCTCCTGAGTCACCCTTGACATAGGCAGGCAGGCAGCCTATGTGCATTTTCTTCCTTTGCCATCGATGTGGCTGAACGGGGTGGTGTGAAGCTCTCTGTGGTGACCACAGGTCCCCGTGGACTCACGCAGAGATCCAGAGGGTTCGTGTAGGTCCCAGGAGAGAAAGGAGGACACAGCCCTTCTGGCGTGTTGGTTTGGTGACAGGTGGCCTCGTAAAGGGCAGAGATGAGTCTGACGGCGGACGTTCCTGGCAAGAAAGACTAAAGGAGGAAAGGAGAGACCCTTGCGGACTATCTGGCAAGATGGAGACGTCAGTGCAAACACAGAAGGGACGAGTCACCTCTGTCGTTTAGCTCTCACAGGTCCGGGCTTCTGTGTGCAGATCGGCACTGACGCGCAATTCATCCCTAGGTGTTTTGGGTTTGTTTGTTTGTTTTTTGCATTGTGAATTGGGTTTTCATCTGAGAGTCTCCTCTTCGGTGTGAAATGTCTTCGCCGCCTCTTGTCTAAGCCGGCACCTAAGTGCTCCTGCCCGGCCGGGCAGCCTGGCGCTCCCGGCCAGCTCCTCTCCCATCTCAGAGCCGCTTCCCTCCATCCTGCGACGAGCGGTGACGTGGCTGCGAGGCCGGGACGCGCGTCCACAGGCAGACGGGGCCAGGCGGTCTCGGAGGGAACCCCCACCTCTGGGCGGACGTGAGGATCTGGGCGCCCTCCAGGAAGCACTCACGTAGCCAGCCAGGCCCCCGTTGTCCATCTCAAAGTTGCTGACGAAAATGTCCACTGGGGCTTTGATCTGAAAGCTTTCGGAAGTCAGTGCGTCCCCTCCTTCTTGTAAAGGCCTAGGAGAGGCTCACTGGGTTGTTCTTACATCGCAGGAACACTTACCTTTGAGGTCCGTGCGCGGTTTGGAAAAGAATTTCCGGACACGAGGCAGAGTGAGGGGAAAGTAAAGTTTATTAGAGTGGGGGAAGGGAGAGTCGCTGCCGGTGCAGTGGGCCGGTTTAAGGGAGAATCGGCATGGAAGACGCTGCTAGAAAAGCAAGTCAGCTCAAAGGGGACCGACGTTAAGCAAGGGTCTTGGATTGCTTTTATAGCTAGGGTCCAAGGAGTGGCACAGGGGTCTCAAGGATCATTGCTGGTTGGACGATGTCCTGGGTGGGTAGAGTGATGACGACAGCATGCAGTCGGGCCCACGGAGTGGCACCGGGGTCTTCAGGATTGGGCGGCGTACTGTAGCCCGGGGGAGGGGAGGACAAGAAGGGTCTTGCATTCCAGGACCCTCCTAGCTTGCCTTGCTCTTTCATCTTTGGGCACCACACTTATGATTCAGGCTGCAGGCACTCAGTCTGCTTACGTGGAATATGATACAGATAGGATAGTGTTTTCGGTAACAGATTAATAGTTTTATTTTTAAAGTTTAGCTGCAAGCCATTTTCCCTAAAAGTCACCTCTTACAAAAGTCCTCATATGTTCTGAGTTTCATCTGCTTCACTGGATTCAACATCTTGATTCCACAGAAAGAAAAGTAATATGCATTCAGTGGTATTAATTTTATAAATCCAGCATTTTCATTCAGTTTTTACTCACTTCTGAAGACAGGGGTATATATTAGAGGAAAGAAAGACATGCCCTAGGGGATTCAATGACTGTGGGTGAAATAAATACTCTGTCGTTTCTGGGCACCATGTCATATTGAGACTGGTTGAGTGTCTCGGTTATTCGAGCACTGCTCGAATGGTTTCCTGTGCCTTTTGATGGTCTTCTAAGGAGGCGGGCCAAGGTGTGGGAATCAGAGAGCCCAGCCTTAGCCTGACGTAATACTACTTTGAGGCATTCAGAGACTGTCCCTTTTACAGGCTGATATAATGTGTATTCTCACCATTCTTTATCCTCTAGACCTCGCCCCTATTTTTTGTTTCTAAACTTGTGACCTTGGCCATTGTGAGAGATGGAATTTGATTTCCCATTATCAATTTTACTGGCATTACTGTAGCAGTTAGGGATGCTGAGCATTTTGTTTTGTGGAACAGGTTTGGGGTTGGTGTTTTCTTTATTTATTTTTCCTGAAGGGGCGTGAGGACAATTTCTCTTTGGCAGTGGGCTTCCTGAAAGTCGGCTGTGTTGGGAGTTTGTTTCTTAGGTGCGGGTTGAAGGGCATCTCGTGGGGCAGCTGTCATTAACGGAAACAGGGCCCTCGATGACCGAGCGGCTGTGAGCAACGGTTATCGAGTTGCAGTTACCGAAAACGTCCACGAGGCGGCAGCACTCCCACGCCCGCCGCGGTTACGGCGGCGACCAGAGCCTGGGGCCATGAGCTGGGATTCCCTGCCTTGAGGTGGTGTCACCCGCACACCTGAGACTATCGCTACTTCCCCCGGAAATCGTGATTCCAGCTGGTGCTTCACCCAGCCCTGCATTTCACACGACGTGCTCTGCAGAGAAGCTAAATAAGCAGGGTGACAGTGGACAGCCTGAAATTGTATTTCTGATGAATAAGAAAATAACTAAAATGACATTATTATAACTCTAATAATGAAACAATTGAGTTTTATTATTGATGGTCAAGCAGTGGATCCTTCTAAAATTAGAAAAACTAACAAATGATTAAATCTAGAGTGCTCTTGTTGTAAGCATCTGTTTTGTTGGTACCTAGAAACCAAACGTCCAGTGAGCCCACGAGGCGAGCAGCTGGCCCAGAGGTGCCGCCGGGAGCCTCCCCTAAGCGTCTCTCACAGGTGCCGATACGAACGGTGAGGAGTGCCAACAGGAATAATTTGGAAGAAACATTCAGCTATTAACTCAAGGAGGTAAAGTGAGAAAAGAAAAAAGGGTTTTCTGCAAACTTAAAAAAAAAAAAAATCTTTGGATGTTTATGTGGAAAGGGGTAAACAGAATGGACATTTATGTGGTTAAAACAAGATCTGACATTACTACAATACTAAGAGACTCCCTACTGGTCCCCAACATTAAAACTCAAACAAGTCTACTCTGTTTACCCTAGTTTTAAGTTATATATTTAAGGGGCTAGAAAAAAATCTGCACTGAGATGTCTGTCCAGCAATTATTTTGGGACAGTTAGGCAAAAAGGGCCTGACTTCTCGGCTCTACCATCCCAGAGCCTTTATATAAAAATAGAATATTCCTTTGGCTCAATTTATAAATTCAGAAAGGTCTGTGCTGAATGCATCACACAAACCTTTGAAAGTGAAAGTGTTAGTTGCTCAGTTGTGTGTGACTCTTTGCAACCCCATGGTCCACGCAGGGAACTCTCCAGGCAAGAACGCTGGAGTGGGGTGCCGCCCCCTTCTCCAGGGCAGCTTCCTGATCCAGGGGCCTTTCCCGGGGCTCCTGCCCTGCAGGCCGATTCTGTCCTGTCTGAGCCACCAGGGAGTCCCTGGCAATTTTTAAACCTTTGAAGGTATAAGGTTATAGAATGTATTTTAAATATATAGAATTTAATTATTTGAAGACACAATAATTTAAAGTTATGGAACACAGAACTTCCTAAAGTAAATTTCAGTGTGATTAAATATCTTGTCGCTGACTTTAGTAACTTTACACTGCAGTTCCTTTCTTTTGAGAAACTAGTGTCTTTGTCTTGCAAACGTCTAAACCAGAATATAAATATAGGCCTCAAAGACCTGCAACTGAGGGAAACTTTGACACTTTTAAGTGTAAAAGACTAAACCATTCCCTCAGCCTCACTTACAAGCTGGTCTCCGTCATCTGGACCTGCAGCCTTAATGTTTACCGACTGCTATAAATTAGTCTGTTCGTGTTGTAATTCTGTAACCAGGGAGGGTTCATTTTAAGTTTACACTGGGTCTGTTTCCGTGGTCTAACCTTTTGTGTGCGTGTGTGTGCTCAGATCAGGCAGCCTGGCAGCTGGCAGCTCCTCGGAGTCTGCCCACAGGGAGGGGACCTGGCTATTCGGTGAAGCAGAGGGAGTGATTTTCCCAGTCAGCCTGACGAGATCTTATTATTACTATTTATTTTATTTTTTAAAGATTTTTACAAAGTTTTGTTGTTCACAGACATGCGTGTTCCCAGATCAGCCATAGGCATATCCCTGGCCCCCTCGCCCCGCCCGGTCCCCCCATCCCACTGCTCCCGGCCATCGCACCCCACCCCTGCAGGATCCCCTGTTCCCACAGGGCAATGACAGTAGCTTTTTCACACATGACAGGATAGGTTTCCATGTTACTCTCTCCGTGCCTCCCACCCCCTGTTCATTCCCCACAATGTCCACATGTCTGTTCTGTCTGTTTTTCCATGGCTTCACTGCGTGTGTTATCACTACCATCCTACTAGATTCCATATATATGTGTTAGTATACTGTACTAGTCTTTCTCTTTTTGACTGACTTCACTTTTTATGATAGGTTCTGGATCCAGCCACCTCATTAGGGCTGATTCTTCTGCATTTCCTTTTACAGCTGTGTAGTATTCTGTTGTATATTTGTACCATAGTTTGTTTATCCATTCATTCGTCGATGGGCATCTAGGTTGCTTCCATGTTCTGGCTATTGTATGGAGAGCTGCAATGAACATTGGGGTACAGGTGCTTCTTTCAGATTTGATTTCATTTGGGTATAAGCCTAAGAGTGGGATTGCTGGGTCGTACGGTGCTTCTAGTTTTAGTTTTTAAAGGAATCTCCAGACTGTCTTCCATAGAGGCTGTATCAATTTACACTCGCACCAGCAACGCAGGAGGGCTCCCTTTTCTCCGCACCCTCTCCAGCATTGATTGTCTGTCAATTTGTGGATGATGGCCATGCTGACGGGTGTGAGGTGATATCTCACTGTAGTTATGATTTCACAGCAGCACTTCTTATAATACTCATGATGCGGTTGTAATAAAACATTTACTGACTGATTAAAGCTTAGAGAAAACATAGTACCAGTACACACTGGGTATTACTCAGCCTTGAAATGCCACCACTGAAATTATGAAATTAGGCTTTTGGTCGCTATAATGATGGGCTTTGGAGGATCACATACTTAGTGAAGGCAGCCTAGAGACGGAGACCAAAGAATATGGTATCCTTTATGGGAAAAATTTTTAAAATAAAAGGAATTAATTTGAAACACATAAAGAGGCTCTGAGAAATCAAACACACAAAACAAAGTTATAAAATAAAAAGGTAAAAAGCCAGGTATGAAAAAGGAGTTAGGGCTTGTGATGGAAGACAGTATGGAGATTCCTTAAAAAACTAAAACTAGAAGCACCATATGACCCAGCAATCCCACTCTTAGGCCTATATCCTGATGAAATCCAGACTGAAAGAAGCACCTGTACCCCAATGTTCATTGCAGCTCTCTATACAATAGCTAGAACATGGAAGCAACCTAGATGTCCATCAATGAATGAATGGAGAAAGAAGCTCTGGTACATATATACGATGGAATAGTACTCAGCTGTTAAAAGAAACACAGAAGAATCAGTCCTAAAGAGGTGGTTGGAGCTAGAACCTATCATAAAAAGTGAAGTCAGTCAAAAAGAGAAAGACAAGTACAGTATTCTAACACAAATATATGGAATCTAGTAAAAGGGTAATGATAGTACATGCAGTGAAGCCATGGAAACACAGAGAACAGACATGTGGACATTGTGGGGAATGAACAGGGGGTGGGCGGCATGGAGAGAGTAACATGGAAACCTATCCTGTCATGTGTGAAAAGGACAGCTAGTGTCGCTGGGCTAAGGGAATAGGAGGACTTACAATGGCTTGGTGCGACGGCCTGGAGGGGTGGGAGGGGGGACCTGGGAGCGGAGAGGGGGCCAGGGATACGCCTGTGGCTGATCTGGGAACACGCATGTCTGTGAACAACAAAACTCTGTAAAACTTTAAAATAAATAAATTTTTTTAAAAAATAAAGAAATAGGAGTTAGGGCTTAATATATACACAGTAATCTGTAGCTGTAAAATGTGCACCAATGTCTCCATCTGTAATATATATAGTATAAAGCTGTTATCTCTTTCCTTCCTTCCTTCCTTCCATAAATACACAGACGCCTATCTCCCTAACAGACCCTCAAGACGGGCCTGCTGCTCGCTCCGGGGGACCTGCGCGACCTCCTGCCAGGACCTCCTGGGTAAAGAATCCAGAACAGCCCAGGCAGGCGGGATGTCCGTGTCCTGAGTCACGCGGCCGTGCGGGGACAACGGGCCCAGACCCGGACGGCAGCGACAGGCCCAGGCCTGAGAGGAAAGAAAAGAGGAGGAAACGAAACAAAGAATAATTTACCCTCCTGATGTGGCCCGCTCTCCCTTTCTGGGGCCGGGGCGGCTCACGTCCTGTGTCTGCCCAGGGCTGGAGTCGGGGCAGCCCGGGGGGGGGGGGGCCAAGATTTTCACAGCGAGGGGCCGCCTGAGACATTAGCTCCCGACTGGCACAGCAGGGAAGCGAGCTAACCGGCAAAGCCGGGATGAACAGATACAAACGGGTCACATGCACAATGCAGTATTTCTCTACCACAGAAAAGGAAGAAACAACGCCAAGCCCAGCTTCAGGAAAAGAAGCCCAGATGCGCGGTCCAGCCCCCAGCCCCCCAGCCGCCGGCGGCTGCCCCTCGCTGCCCGGCGCTCCGCCGCCCGCCTTCTCGGGCCAGTGGCTTCCGCTGGCTGTTTCCACGGAGGAGCGGGAACCGCACTGTCTGTCTGCTCTCCAGAACCTCCACTCTTTCGACCCCTTTGCTGATGCAGGTACGGCTGGCGATCTGCTTCGCGCGGGCGCTGAGGAGTGCGTCCACTAAAGAATGCAACAGAGGATCGGCAGGAAGACCCTTCCTGCTGCCCAAGGGATCTCTGATGATTACGATAAACAGAAACTAACGAAGCCGTTTAAGAAGAAATGTGCCTGCGTGGCACGGGAACTGGCGCCAGAATCCGGAGGAGCAGTCCAGCTGACGCCTCCAGGCCGGACTGGCGAGGGCCGAGCCGCTGGAGGCCAGTAATCGGGAATTTAAAAAGCTTTAAAATAAATAAATTTTTTTAAAAAATAAAGAAATAGGAGTTAGGGCTTAATATATACACAGTAATCTGTAGCTGTAAAATGTGCACCAATGTCTCCATCTGTAATATATATAGTATAAAGCTGTTATCTCTTTCCTTCCTTCCTTCCTTCCATAAATACACAGACGTCTATCTCCCTAACAGACCCTCAAGACGGGCCTGCTGCTCGCTCCGGGGGACCTGCGCGACCTCCTGCCAGGACCTCCTGGGTAAAGAATCCAGAACAGCCCAGGCAGGCGGGATGTCCGTGTCCTGAGTCACGCGGCCGTGCGGGGACAACGGGCCCAGACCCGGACGGCAGCGACAGGCCCAGGCCTGAGAGGAAAGAAAAGAGGAGGAAACGAAACAAAGAATAATTTACCCTCCTGATGTGGCCCGCTCTCCCTTTCTGGGGCCGGGGCGGCTCACGTCCTGTGTCTGCCCAGGGCTGGAGTCGGGGCAGCCCGGGGGGGGGGGGGGCCAAGATTTTCACAGCGAGGGGCCGCCTGAGACATTAGCTCCCGACTGGCACAGCAGGGAAGCGAGCTAACCGGCAAAGCCGGGATGAACAGATACAAACGGGTCACATGCACAATGCAGTATTTCTCTACCACAGAAAAGGAAGAAACAACGCCAAGCCCAGCTTCAGGAAAAGAAGCCCAGATGCGCGGTCCAGCCCCCAGCCCCCCAGCCGCCGGCGGCTGCCCCTCGCTGCCCGGCGCTCCGCCGCCCGCCTTCTCGGGCCAGTGGCTTCCGCTGGCTGTTTCCACGGAGGAGCGGGAACCGCACTGTCTGTCTGCTCTCCAGAACCTCCACTCTTTCGACCCCTTTGCTGATGCAGGTACGGCTGGCGATCTGCTTCGCGCGGGCGCTGAGGAGTGCGTCCACTAAAGAATGCAACAGAGGATCGGCAGGAAGACCCTTCCTGCTGCCCAAGGGATCTCTGATGATTACGATAAACAGAAACTAACGAAGCCGTTTAAGAAGAAATGTGCCTGCGTGGCACGGGAACTGAGCGCCCAGAATCCGGAGGAGCAGTCCAGCTACAGGGCGGCCGGCCCCGGGCACACGCCAGCGCCTCCCGGAGGCCGGACTGGCGAGGGCCGAGCCGCTGGAGGCTCATGCGCTGCTCACGGAGGCCTAAGCGAGGGTCTCATTGCAATAGTAGAATTTCCCTTCGGTCCCCTGTCACAAGCGTAAGAAGCTCACAGCCTGTGTAATGGAGCCACCTGGGGTCTTTTAACTTGGACTCGTGTAGCTTCTTCATGCCATAACCTGAAGGAGCCACGCTGCCTAGTCTTGACCTCCCTCGTTTAACAGAGGTCACGCCGTGCGCCTGGCGTGCCCGCTGGCCTGAGACTAAGCGCGGACAGTGCTGCCCCGGCCAGGTCCAGAGCCCCAAGACCACAGACGGCCGCGTCGGCCCGGAAGCTCTCGGCCGTCCCTCCGCAGTTCCCTGCCCTGGAGAACGTCGCCACCTGCACAGCCCTCGCAGCAGCAGAGAGTGCAGGACGGGGTGGGGCAGCCGTGCTGTGGAGCGAGCCCTCGGGGGCCAGGGGAAGACCGCCCGAGGGCTCCAGCGTGGTCGGGGGGCGGCGCTTAGAGCCCCTCCCTTGAGGGAGGTGACAGGACATCTGGCCACCAAGTCCAGACACATCCTAGCTAGTCGATGTCCAAGCTAGGGTGTGAGACCGGCCCTCCATCAGTTAAACTTCTGCCCAGAGTAAAACTTCAAACCAGTGTATTAGTCATGTGGCTGTAGAGCCCGCACCTGAACGACCAACAGCTGCCCGACGCCATGGGAAGTGACAAACTGTTGTTTTTTCCATTCTCCCCCTTCAGTTTGAATATTACATAATGCATTTTAACTCCTATTTAAATAAAACTTGTTTTCAGAAAAAAAGAGACCGTTCCAAGTAAAATAAGGGTGACAAGGAGAAACAAGTACATTATGATATCCTTCTAGGTATAATCTAAAGATGGACGCAAATGAACTCACTGCCTGAGTCAGAGGCTCACGGACGTAGAGAAGCAACTAACTTCTGGTCACCAAGATATAAAGACATGGGTCATGAAAAATGAGCTGCTACACACTAATACATGCACACTACCATTTACAAAATAAACAAGTTACCACTGTGTAACAGAGGAAGCTTACTCTACACTCTGTATTAGCCTATAAAAGAAAAGCCTCAACAATCACATATATATCTCTGTAGAAGTCAAACAAGCTGTGGTAGAAGGAAAAGGAAACACTCAGAAGACTGTCTGTCACCTGTACACCCCAGCTCAAATGATGGGATGGAAACAGAGCACGAAAAAGAAATTCTGACTGGATTCCCTTCAGGACACGCTGACCTGGGCTGAGGTCACAGCCCTGTCGCCAGACGGGCTCGGGTCTTGAGGCGGCGGGGGCGGGGCAGGCCGTGGGCTCCACCGTGGCCCCGGAGTGCCCGCTGCCCTCTGGGGACCCATCTCCAGAGACAGGTGGAGAAAGGTAAAGACTGGAATGCCATATACACACTAATACATACACACTAATAATATACATATACACACTAATATAAACCAAACATGATCAAAAGCACCTACTGAAGAGCACAGGAGAGTTTACTGAGCACACTGTTATCAACTAAAGGTAGAAAAGCAGAGGGGTGCAGGACGGGGTGGGGCAGCCGTGCTGTGGAGCGAGCCCTCGGGGGCCAGGAAGACCGCCCGAGGGCTCCAGCGTGGTCGGGGCGGCGCAGAGCCCCTCCCTTGAGGGAGGTGACAGGACATCTGGCCACCAAGTCCAGACACATCCTAGCTAGTCGATGTCCAAGCTAGGTGTGAGACCGGCCCTCCATCAGTTAAACTTCTGCCCAGAGTAAAACTTCAAACCAGTGTATTAGTCATGTGGCTGTAGAGCCCGCACCTGAACGACCAACAGCTGCCCGACGCCATGGGAAGTGACAAAACTGTTGTTTTTTCCATTCTCCCCCTTCAGTTTGAATATTACATAATGCATTTTAACTCCTATTTAAATAAAACTTGTTTTCAGAAAAAAAGAGACCGTTCCAAGTAAAATAAGGGTGACAAGGAGAAACACGTACATTATGATATCCTTCTAGGTATAATCTAAAGATGGACGCAAATGAACTCACTGCCTGAGTCAGAGGCTCACGGACGTAGAGAAGCAACTAACTTCTGGTCACCAAGATATAAAGACATGGGTCATGAAAAATGAGCTGCTACACACTAATACATGCACACTACCATTTACAAAATAAACAAGTTACCACTGTGTAACAGAGGAAGCTTACTCTACACTCTGTATTAGCCTATAAAAGAAAAGCCTCAACAATCACATATATATCTCTGTAGAAGTCAAACAAGCTGTGGTAGAAGGAAAAGGAAACACTCAGAAGACTGTCTGTCACCTGTACACCCCAGCTCAAATGATGGGATGGAAACAGAGCACGAAAAAGAAATTCTGACTGGATTCCCTTCAGGACACACTGACCTGGGCTGAGGTCACAGCCCTGTCGCCAGACGGGCTCGGGTCTTGAGGCGGCGGGGGCGGGGCAGGCCGTGGGCTCCACCGTGGCCCCGGAGTGCCCGCTGCCCTCTGGGGACCCATCTCCAGAGACAGGTGGAGAAAGGTAAAGACTGGAATGCCATATACACACTAATACATACACACTAATAATATACATATACACACTAATATAAACCAAACATGATCAAAAGCACCTACTGAAGAGCACAGGAGAGTTTACTGAGCACACTGTTATCAACTAAAGGTAGAAAAGAAACACAGGGCTTCCCCTGGTGGTCCAGTGGGTAAGGACACTGCCTTGCAGTGCAGGGGGCGCCGGTTCGATCCCTGGTCTGGGAAGATCCCACGTGCCGCGGAGCGGCTGGACTAATGTGTCCAGTTGCCGAGCCAGAGCTCTGGAGCGCATGCGCCCAGAGCCGGCGCTCTGCAACGACAGACGCCGCCGCCGCGATGGGGGGCCCGCGCAGGCCAGAGAACAAAGACGGATGAAAATGGAGAAATGAAAGACCAATAGAAGTGGCCCGCCCGCTCCCCTCCCTCCCCAACCTGACCCCCACCCAAAACAAATAATAAATAAATCTTTAAAAAAAAAAAAAAGAAAACACAAAGGATAGATAAACATCTATGTATAAGGGAACCGAGCTCCAGTACCCCCGAGACAAACACATCCGAAATCCACTGTATTCCAGGCCGGCCAAAGCACTGGAGCTTCAGTTTTAGCATCAGCCCTTCCAATGAGTATTCAGGGTTGATTTCCTTTAGGATGGAATGGTTTTATCACCTTGCAGTCTAAGGGAGTCTCAAGAGACTTCTCTAGTACCACAGAATTGAAAGCATACATTAATCAGTGCTCAGCCTTCTTTATGATCCAACCCTTACACCCATACATACATCAAATATGTGACCAAAAGTACATACTGGGGCTTCCCCTGGTGGTCCAGTGGGTGGGGACACCGCCTTGTAGTGCAGGGGGCGCCGGTTCGATCCCTGGCCTGGGAGGATCCCACGAGCCGCGGAGCAGCTGAACCGATGTGTCCAGTTGCTGAGCTGGAGTTCTGGAGCGCATGCGCCCAGAGCCGGTGCTCTGCAACAACAGACGCCACCGTGATGGGAGGCCCGCAGGAGCCAAGGAACAAAGACGGATGAAAGTAGAGAAATGAAAGACCGATAGAAGTGGCCTGCCTACTCCCCTCCCTTCCCAACCCGACCCCTGCCCAAAATAAATAAATAAATAAATCTTTAAAAAAAGAAAAAAGAAGTGACTGAAGAGACATAATCCTTGTTAAAAAAAAAAAAAAAAAAGGTACATACTGGCCTTGCCTGGTGGTCCAGTGGGTAAAGAGTCCGTCTTGCAGTGCAAGGGTCACCGGTTCAATACCTGGCCCAGGAAGATCCCACATGCCGCGGAGCAGCTAGACTGGTGTGTCTAATTACGAGCCAGCTCTCTGGAACTCATGCACCCAGAGCTAGTGTTCTGCAACGAGAGAGGCCACTGAAATAGGAGGCCCACACAGGCCAAAGAATAAAGATGAATGAAAATAAACAAAAAACCAATAAAAGAGTCCAAAAGTAAAAAAAAAAGAACAAAACCATAGTAAATAGGAAAATTTTTTGAACACACTGTAATCATCAGCTAAAAGGACTGTAAAGAGTATAGATAACATCTATGTCTAAGGGAACCGAGCTCCAGTACCCCCGAGACAAACACATCCGAAATCCACTGTATTCCAGGCCGGCCAAAGCACTGGAGCTTCAGTTTTAGCATCAGCCCTTCCAATGAGTATTCAGGGTTGATTTCCTTTAGGATGGAATGGTTTTATCACCTTGCAGTCTAAGGGAGTCTCAAGAGACTTCTCTAGTACCACAGAATTGAAAGCATACATTAATCAGTGCTCAGCCTTCTTTATGATCCAACCCTTACACCCATACATACATCAAATATGTGACCAAAAGTACATACTGGGGCTTCCCCTGGTGGTCCAGTGGGTGGGGACACCGCCTTGCAGTGCAGGGGGCGCCGGTTCGATCCCTGGCCTGGGAGGATCCCACGAGCCGCGGAGCAGCTGAACCGATGTGTCCAGTTGCTGAGCTGGAGTTCTGGAGCGCATGCGCCCAGAGCCGGTGCTCTGCAACAACAGACGCCACCGTGATGGGAGGCCCGCAGGAGCCAAGGAACAAAGACGGATGAAAGTAGAGAAATGAAAGACCGATAGAAGTGGCCTGCCTACTCCCCTCCCTTCCCAACCCGACCCCTGCCCAAAATAAATAAATAAATAAATCTTTAAAAAAAGAAAAAAGAAGTGACTGAAGAGACATAATCCTTGTTAAAAAAAAAAAAAAAAAAGGTACATACTGGCCTTGCCTGGTGGTCCAGTGGGTAAAGAGTCCGTCTTGCAGTGCAAGGGTCACCGGTTCAATACCTGGCCCAGGAAGATCCCACATGCCGCGGAGCAGCTAGACTGGTGTGTCTAATTACGAGCCAGCTCTCTGGAACTCATGCACCCAGAGCTAGTGTTCTGCAACGAGAGAGGCCACTGAAATAGGAGGCCCACACAGGCCAAAGAATAAAGATGAATGAAAATAAACAAAAAACCAATAAAAGAGTCCAAAAGTAAAAAAAAAAGAACAAAACCATAGTAAATAGGAAAATTTTTTGAACACACTGTAATCATCGAATGCTAAAAAGGACTGTAAAGAGTATAGATAACATCTATATATAAATTAGTCGAGTTTCTGTACGCATTAACCACGACATCGGAAATCAACAATATTCCAGTATGAAATAACAAGGAAATTACGGCGCGGGCGGGGGGCGGAATTGTAGCACAAAGACGTGCTGCCACCTTGTGGTCATTTCTGTAACAACACCCAGGAGAGCCGCGCTGCTGGCTATTTAATATTCACAAAGACGCAGGGGAGTTGAAGCGAACACCGGTCCTCGAGAAATGTCCTAAGGGTGGACATCGAAAAAGAATTGAAAACGAGGCTGGCATTTACAGAAGCCCATTTTAAGAGGTAGCTTTAACTCACACCCTTTACAAAAATCACATGAAAGATGTCAACATCACTGAGTATTAGAGAAATGCACACCGACGAGCTACTATGAAGTAGCTCATCACACCGGCCAGAACGGCCACTGTCACACGCTCTGCAAACAGCAGGTGCTGGAGAGGGTGCGCGGGCGAAGGGGGCCCTCCTCCAGCTCCACTTGGGATGCAGGCTGGCCCCAGTCCCCACGGAGGACACTGGAGACACGACGCTAGAACACTCCCTAGCACCACACACAGAAACAACTCCGCAGAGCACACAGAAAAGCAGCGGCGGGCACGACGAGGCGCCGGAGAAAACAGACGCGGCCCGACCCGATCCGCGGCAGCTCCCGGTTGGCCCGCCTCTCAGAACGCGGTCTGCGCGCAGCGGCTCGATCACGTCCAACCCTTTGCAGCCCCGTGGAGTGCAGCTCACTGGCTCCTCTGCCCGTGGAATTTTCCGGGCAACAGTACTGGGGTGGGCTGCCGTGCCCTCCTGCAGGGGATCTTCCTGACCCGGGGATCGAACGTCTCTTCCGTCCCATTGGCAGGCGGGTTCTTTACCACTGGACCATCCAGGAAGCACTTTAAAAATGGTGACTAATCAACCATCTGTCAGAAACCCAACCAAACTCACCTTCAAAGCATTTGTACACCGACAGAAATCCTATGAAAGACAAGGACAGCCCTCAGAATCCAAACAAAACCATAGTAAATAGGAAAATTTTTGAACACACTGTAATCATCGAATGCTAAAGGACTGTAAAGAGTATAGATAACATCTATATATAAATTAGTCGAGTTTCTGTACGCATTAACCACGACATCGGAAATCAACAATATTCCAGTATGAAATAACAAGGAAATTACGGCGCGGGCGGGGGGCGGAATTGTAGCACAAAGACGTGCTGCCACCTTGTGGTCATTTCTGTAACAACACCCAGGAGAGCCGCGCTGCTGGCTATTTAATATTCACAAAGACGCAGGGGAGTTGAAGCGAACACCGGTCCTCGAGAAATGTCCTAAGGGTGGACATCGAAAAAGAATTGAAAACGAGGCTGGCATTTACAGAAGCCCATTTTAAGAGGTAGCTTTAACTCACACCCTTTACAAAAATCACATGAAAGATGTCAACATCACTGAGTATTAGAGAAATGCACACCGACGAGCTACTATGAAGTAGCTCATCACACCGGCCAGAACGGCCACTGTCACACGCTCTGCAAACAGCAGGTGCTGGAGAGGGTGCGCGGGCGAAGGGGGCCCTCCTCCAGCTCCACTTGGGATGCAGGCTGGCCCCAGTCCCCACGGAGGACACTGGAGACACGACGCTAGAACACTCCCTAGCACCACACACAGAAACAACTCCGCAGAGCACACAGAAAAGCAGCGGCGGGCACGACGAGGCGCCGGAGAAAACAGACGCGGCCCGACCCGATCCGCGGCAGCTCCCGGTTGGCCCGCCTCTCAGAACGCGGTCTGCGCGCAGCGGCTCGATCACGTCCAACCCTTTGCAGCCCCGTGGAGTGCAGCTCACTGGCTCCTCTGCCCGTGGAATTTTCCGGGCAACAGTACTGGGGTGGGCTGCCGTGCCCTCCTGCAGGGGATCTTCCTGACCCGGGGATCGAACGTCTCTTCCGTCCCATTGGCAGGCGGGTTCTTTACCACTGGACCATCCAGGAAGCACTTTAAAAATGGTGACTAATCAACCATCTGTCAGAAACCCAACCAAACTCACCTTCAAAGCATTTGTACACCGACAGAAATCCTATGAAAGACAAGGACAGCCCTCAGAATCCAAAAAAAAAAAAAAAAATCAAGTTGCCATACCCACAAGGAATCCATCTCCAAAACACAGACACAGCGCTTGCAGCTGAGCATCAGAAATGCACACCACGAGAAAATGGGCCCCAACTCAGAACGGATGTTCCTCCCAGGACGGCCTGGAGCCTGCCTCCTGGCCCGCGCGCTCTCCAGGCTGCGCAGACCCGCGCTCGCGAGCCCCGCGCGCGCCGCGTCTCAGCCGCCGTTGCCCCTTCCGCGCGCCCCCAGCCTCTGCCCGCAGCCGGGGCTCCCCGCGGAGCCGGCTCTCCGCCTCCGGCGGCCACCGTGCCGCAGCGGCCGCGCCAGTCCTCCCCGTGGCGACGCGGGCTGGTTCCCCCAGCGCGGCCCGGGGTGCGCTCCGGAGTCCACCCCGGCGCCGCGGCTGGGAAGCATCGCTTCTCTGGGGCTGGGCTTCTTCATGCTCCTACCCTCACATCTGCTCATGACAAACGAACAGAGGGGTCCAAATCACAGCCTGGACTACGGACCTCTGTCGGCGAAAATGGTGTCTCTGCTTGTGAACACGCTGCCTAGGCTTGTCGTGGCTTCCCCTGAGCCAGCGACTTCGTTTCATGGCTAAACTCACTGCAGCGACTCTGAAATCATGAAGTATCAGAAAAAGGCAATCAAAGTCCAATGAGGTAAAGCACTCACCTGTTAGAATGGCCATCTCGAAACATCTTAAGGAATTAAGTTCTAGAGAGGGCGTGGAGAGAAGGGAACCCCTGCACTGCCGACAACAACGTCCGCAGGTACATTAGGGAGAGCCGTATGGAGATGCACTAAAAGTAATTTAGAAATACCTTAGGACCCAGCAAGCTCACAGCTGAGCATAAATCCAGGGAAAATCAAAAGCTGAAAAGACAAGCATGCCCTCCAGCAATCTTGGCCCACGAGATACAAGGGCCAAGACGAGGAAGCAGGCTGAGTGTCGCGGGGCCGATGATGGACACAGGAGGCGGGGTACCTGCCCCGGGAAGTCTCTCAGCCACAGGTGGGATACACCACCACGTCCGTCCACAGAGGGCAGACATGATCACTTCAAGCGAAGTAAGGAGCACAGGGAGCTATGTATCATACAGTATCCTGTCAAGGTGTAACAGAAGAATGGATACAAATGAACTCCTATCAGAAAGACACACAGCCTCACAGGTTTAGAAAAGAAACTTTCAGTCATCAAGAAAGTAGGATGTGGGCAGGAGAAAGGAGCTGCTTCAGATCAATATATACACCCATTCGGGCGCCAGCTACTGGGGCAGGGCAAGCTGTGGGACCTTTGGAGCCCACCAGAGAGTGGCCCTGGCCAGGGCTCCTCAGTTGTCTTCACAGCCGCCCGCCTGTTCGCAGAGAGTCCCAGAAAAGAAAGCTAAAAGGAAATGAAGAAAGTGAAACAAGGCGAACAAATTCCCGAGAACACTGAACATGCAGAGGGTCTCGGGGCTGTTGAGGCGACAGAAACAAAACAGGCTCACCTTGACCAGGTGTGTCAAGGCGACTGGAACAAAAACAGGCTTGCCTTGACCAGGTACAGAGGAACCAAGCCATGTCTTGCGCTGGAACCTGGGGTGGGGGATGGGTGCCGCGTCCGGCCCCCCAAGCACCCAAACAAGACGTGGGCACCAGAAAACAGAATAAACAGAAGTGCGTAGCAGGAAACAGATTTACCTCCAGGGACTACAGGTATCAGAAACCTCATAACCACGGCAGGCAGATGGCATCGTAGTCTCGGCAAGAGCCTCCGGACACCGGTTTCACCGAGATCCTCCCAGCAAGAAGCCCTGTCGGCCGCCCAGGAGGGCTGGCCTCCGGTCGTCCCAAAGCCTCCGAGAACCCAAGGCCGGCTGGGGCAGTTCAACAGGACTGAGCACGTAAGATCCCGGACGAGCCCCCAAATGTTGTGAGGCACGCTCAGTGAAGCCCCCAACTCCGCTCGTGGTCGGCGGAAAAGAGGTTTATTAGGCCGGCGCCAGCGACCACCTGCAAGAAACTAGATTTCCCGCGAGGGCACTGACTGGAGGTAAAGGGCGGTTTTTAAAGGCTGGTCCAATCAACGGCGCAAGACCCTCCCCTTTGATTGAAATTGGCCACACTTGCACATTCCCTTTTCCAATCAACAGAATAGTCTAGGGGCTTCTTCGTAAATTGCAGTCAGTTACAATCAATAAAGATTAACAGAAAACAATCAATGCTAACAGATGAATCACTAACCAGTAACCATCAGTAAACCACTATGCATTCCCTTTTACACTATTCATCAAATAAGTCACCAAGGACCCACTGTGTAACACAGGGAAACACTCCGAACTCTCTGTAATCACCTGTGGAAAATGAACCTCCCCAAAAACATGTGTATACCTATGCCGGGACGCACCAGTTCACTATTACCAAAAAAAAAAAAGAAAAAAAAAACACCCAACAGGATGGTAATTCACCCATGTATTCAGTTTAAATGATAGATTAAAAACAGAAAAGTGAAAAAGTTGCAGACTCTGTTCCATCTGGGTCATCTGTCCTGGGCTGGCGTCACATCTGTGGAATCAGCCTGGTGTGGGTCCCAAGGCTGGAGTGTCCTGGGCGGAGGGGCCGGGCGCAGGGCAGGCAGTGAGCCTCTACAGAGAACCTGGCGCGCCGCGTCCCCCTCCCCCCGCAGAGCCCCCACCTGCAGACACAGGCAGCGTAAATTAAGAGCCCAGAACTGGGCTTCCCTGGTGTCCCAGTGGGTAAGGACACTGCCTTGCAGTGCAAGGGGCGCCGGTTCCATTCCCGGCCTGGGAAGATCCCACGTGCCGTGGAGCGGCTGGACCGATGTGTCCAATCACCGAGCCGGAGCTCTGGAGCGCATGCACCCGGAGCCCGTGCTCTGCAGCAAGAGAGGTTGCTGCGATGGGAGGCCCGCATGGGCCAAAGAACAAAGATGGATGAAAATAAGTAAGTGGAAGACCAATAGAAGTGGCCAAAAAAAAAAAAGTGAGAAAAAAGAGAGTTCAGAACACATATACATTAATATATATCAAATAGGTTATATATACACAGGATCGGGTGACCAAAACCATGCCCAAGAAAAAGGCAAAATGGTTGTCTAAGGAAGCCAGCGACCACCTGCAAGAAACTAGATTTCCGAGGCACTGACTGGAGGTAAAGGGCGGTTTTTAAAGGCTGGTCCAATCAACGGCGCAAGACCCTCCCCTTTGATTGAAATTGGCCACACTTGCACATTCCCTTTTCCAATCAACAGAATAGTCTAGGGGCTTCTTCGTAAATTGCAGTCAGTTACAATCAATAAAGATTAACAGAAAACAATCAATGCTAACAGATGAATCACTAACCAGTAACCATCAGTAAACCACTATGCATTCCCTTTTACACTATTCATCAAATAAGTCACCAAGGACCCACTGTGTAACACAGGGAAACACTCCGAACTCTCTGTAATCACCTGTGGAAAATGAACCTCCCCAAAAACATG
The DNA here is from genome assembly GCA_022376925.1 of Tragulus kanchil. Lineage (NCBI taxonomy): Eukaryota > Metazoa > Chordata > Mammalia > Artiodactyla > Tragulidae > Tragulus > Tragulus kanchil. Next base: position 155,202,996 of record JAIOJX010000006.1, read on the forward strand.
TGTATACCTATGCCGGGACGCACCAGTTCACTATTACCAAAAAAAAAAAAGAAAAAAAAAACACCCAACAGGATGGTAATTCACCCATGTATTCAGTTTAAATGATAGATTAAAAACAGAAAAGTGAAAAAGTTGCAGACTCTGTTCCATCTGGGTCATCTGTCCTGGGCTGGCGTCACATCTGTGGAATCAGCCTGGTGTGGGTCCCAAGGCTGGAGTGTCCTGGGCGGAGGGGCCGGGCGCAGGGCAGGCAGTGAGCCTCTACAGAGAACCTGGCGCGCCGCGTCCCCCTCCCCCCGCAGAGCCCCCACCTGCAGACACAGGCAGCGTAAATTAAGAGCCCAGAACTGGGCTTCCCTGGTGTCCCAGTGGGTAAGGACACTGCCTTGCAGTGCAAGGGGCGCCGGTTCCATCCCCGGCCTGGGAAGATCCCACGTGCCGTGGAGCGGCTGGACCGATGTGTCCAATCACCGAGCCGGAGCTCTGGAGCGCATGCACCCGGAGCCCGTGCTCTGCAGCAAGAGAGGTTGCTGCGATGGGAGGCCCGCATGGGCCAAAGAACAAAGATGGATGAAAATAAGTAAGTGGAAGACCAATAGAAGTGGCCAAAAAAAAAAAAGTGAGAAAAAAGAGAGTTCAGAACACATATACATTAATATATATCAAATAGGTTATATATACACAGGATCGGGTGACCAAAACCATGCCCAAGAAAAAGGCAAAATGGTTGTCTAAGGAAGTCTTACAAATAGCTGAGAAAAGAGCAGAAACGAAAGGCAAAGGAGCAAAGGGAAGCTGCACCATCTGATGCAGAGTTCCAGAGATGAGCAAGGAGAGCTAGCAAGGCCTTCCAAAGAGAGCAGTGCAGAGACGCAGAGGAAAGCAACAGGAGGGGAAAGACTGGAGGTCTCTTCAAGAACCTCAGAGATACCGAGGGAGCACGTCATACCCAGAGGGGCAAACAAAGGACAGAAACAGCGTGGACCCAACAGAGGCAGAGGAGACAAAGAAGAGGTGGAAGAATACACAGGAGAACGACACAAGAAAGGCCTCAGTGACCCAGATGACCCCAGTGATGCGCTCACTCACCTAAAGCCAGACGTCCCAGAGTGGAGGTCCAGTGGGCCTCAGGAAGCGTCGCCATGAACAAAGCTGGTGGAGGCGATGGAATTCCAACTGGGCTATGAGAAATGCTAAAAGATGACGCTGTTAAAGTGCTACACTCCCTATGCCAGCAAATTTGGAGAACTCAGCAGTGGCCACAGGACTGGAAAAGGTCAGGTGTCATTTCAATTCCAAAGAAGGGCAGTGCCAAAGAAAGTTCAAACTACTGCACTGCTGTGCTCATTTCACACGCTCAAAATTCTCCACGCTAGGCTTCAATGGTGCATGCACTGAGAATTTCCAGATGGAGAAGCTGGATTTAGAAAAGGCTGAGAAACCAGAGATCAAACTGCCAACATCTGATCATGGAAAAAACAAGAGAATTCCAGAAAAACATCTACTTCTGCTTCATTGACTACATTAAAGCCTTTGACTGTGTGGATCACAACAAGCTCAGGGAAATTCTTAAAGAGATGGGAATCCCAGGCCACCCTACCTGCCTCCTATGCAGGTCAAGAAGCAACCTGACACGGAGCAACAGACTGGTACAAAATTGGGAAAGCAGTACGTCAAGGCTGTATATTGTCACCCTGTTTATTTATTGGTTTTTTTTTTTTTTGGCCATTTCTATTGGTCTTTCATTCATTTATCCTTGCTCCTTGGCCTGTGTGGGCCTCCCATCACAGTGGCCTCTGTCGCTGCAGAGCACCGGCTCTGGGCGCACGCGCTCCAGAGCTCCGGCTTGGTAGCTGGACACATCACTCCACGGCACACGGGATCTTCCCAGGCCAGGGATACAACCGGCGCCCCTTGCACTGCAAGGCCGTGTCCTTACCCACTGGACCACCAGGGAAGCCCATCACCCTGTTTATTTAACTGGACCATAAAAAAGGCTGAATACTGATGAATGGATGCTTTTGAACTGTGGTGCTGGAGAAGACTCTCGAGGGTTCCTTGGACAGCAAGGAGATCAAACCAGTCAATCCTAAAGAAACCAACCCTGAATTTTCATTGGAAAGACTGATGCTGAGGCTGAACCTCCAATACTCTGGTCACCTGATGTAAAGAGATGACTAACTGGAAAAGGCCTGATACTAGGGAAGCTTGAAGGCAGAAGGAGAAGCAGATGACAGAGGCTGAGACAGTTCGGTGGCACGACCAAGTCAATGACATGAATTTGAGCAAACTCCGGAGATGGTGAAGGGCCAGGAAGCCTGGCGTGCTGCCGTCCATGGGGTCGCAGCTGGACACAACTGAGCAACTGAACAACAGCAACACAGCATAGAGAGGGCATGTTATACCACATTTAACTACGCCAACGCTGAGAAACATTTGCTCGAATAAGTAATTCTGTATTCAGAATCTTTAAGGTTCTTATTTTTTAATGCTATATACACGTGTGTGTGCTCAGTCAGTTAATGGGGTCTGAGGCTTTGCCGCCACATGGACTGTAGCCCTCCAGGATCCCCTGTCCATGGAATTTTCCAGTCAAGAGTACTGGACTAGGGCTTCCCTGGTGGTCCAGTGGGCAAAGAGTACGCCTTGCGGTAGGGGTGCCGGTTCGATCCCTGGCTTGGGAAGATCCCATGTGCCCTGGAGTGGCTTGACCAGCGTGTCCAATTACGAGCCAGCGCTCTGGAGCGCATGCGCCCAGAGCCAGTGCTCTGCGACGAGAGAGGCCACTGCAGTGGGAGGCCCACACAGGCCAAAGAGTACGAAAGTAAATTAAAAAAAAAAAAAATCAATTAAAGAGGCCAAAATTTGAAACAAAGAAAAGAATACTGGAGTAGGTCGTCGTTTCCTCCCCCAGGGGGTGCTCCCAACCCAGGGACGGAGCCCCGCGCCTCTCGCACCACCGCAGGGACGGGCGCAGTCTCTGCCACCGAGCCGCCCAGGAGCCCTTGAGTTTCCTATGATACATCCGCTCTGTGCGGAGTCTCTGAACTGCAGCTACTGGTAAATGGTATATTTAGATCTTTATTTAAATTTTCGCAACATATTAATTTTAGGCTTCATGAGGCCTTAGTCGCAATGTACGGGCTCCTCTGCTGTGGCCCTAGGGCTTAGCTGCCCCATCACACGTGCGATCTCAGTTCCCCAACCAGGAATGGCACCTGAGTCCCCAGCCCTGGGAGGCGGATTCCTAACCACTGGACCACCAGGGAAGTCCCTAGTTAATCCATTTTAAACTTTCGTTCGTTCACGGTTATCAAGCAGGAGGGAATGCGCTCTCCATTATTTAGCGTATGGACTCAGCTGCAGGTAGCGCCACCTCCAACAGCGATGACTTACGTGTGACATAATTCTATTTCTCTTTCACATTACAGGTTGGTTATGGGCATCCCAGGCCTGGTGTGGAAACTATGGTATGAGATCACCCACGAATCTGTTTTCCTTTTATTCTCTGATTCGACCATTCATTTTCACAACCCCTGGACGGCTCACTGCCCTGCCCGCGTCACAGGCAACAGAGGGCAGAAGCCACGCACAAGCCCGTCCTTCCAGGACTTCATCCAGAAGTTGCGTAAATGAGTCTCACTCACAGCCTCTTGTCCTAAACATAACCCACCCTCTCTAAAAGCAAGGCTCGGGGAGTCAGCGCTCCTGCGGGCTGGCCACACGCCCGGCTGGCGCCGTGGAGGCTGAGGGCCGTGGAGGAGCTTCTGTGATAGCACCTTCCCCACAAAGTCAATCACGCCAGCAATGTTTATAAAATGAACCATTTCCCACTGAGTTAAAACGCCCTCCTTGTGTGTATCTAGGGAAGCATACAACTGATCTGCTTCTACATGCTGGTGGGTTCCTTTTTTTCTTCTCTTGATGTGGACCATTTTTGAAGTCCTTATTGAATTTATTGACTATTGCTTCTTTTTCTTGGATTGGTGTTAGTTTTCTTTTTTATAATTTTATTTTTAATTGGAGGATAATTACTTTAAAATATTGTGCTGATTTCTGCCATACATCAACATAAATCAGCCATAAGTATACATGCATCCCCTTCCCCATAAACTTCCCTCCCCGTCCCCCCCCCACCGTCCCACCCCTTCAAATTGTTACAGAGCTATTGCTTCTGTTCTTTTTTTTGGCCTCGAGGCATGTGGAGTCATAACTTCCTGACCAGAGAAAGAAGCCTCACCCCCTACATTGGAAGGTGACCTCTTAACTGCCAGGGAAGTCCCTAATTTGTTCCATTTTTATATTATAAGAGGTTCATAATAATTGTTAGCTGCTCTTCTATTAATTTATAGTTGTTGACACTTTGGTAACTTATCTTCTGTTAACTGTCAGATTTAAGCCATTTGATTTACACCATTTCCACAGATCAAGTTAAGACGGTCACACTTACTTTGCAAACACTGGTTTGTCCTGGCACCTGGACACGATCATTTGAGGCAGAGATGATCACTTTCTTAGTTCCGGGTTTTCAACCCTAAGAAGCTGCTCTACCCACCGTGACTCCAGCTACCAGGCTGCAGATTTGCTCCATCATCAGGACCCTGCAGGGGGAGAAACCCTTGCCAAAGGGAAAGCCTGACCACAGCCAAGGCCTGGAGAGAGGGACGGCGCTTCCCAGGGCCACAGGACTGCACCCTCGCCCTGCTTCCACAAACAGCGGCTGGAGCGAGCACCAGGGTGAGGCCTGAGGTGAAATCAATTTCCGCGCTGATGGAAAGCGGAAGAGGTGCGCCCCGCCCCTGGCTCGGGCACACGGCCCCCCTCGAGTGTGGGGGATCTGCCTCTGGCCTCATCTCCAGTCTGTTCAGAGGGAAATTCCGGTCAGGTTTACGCCTTGGACTTCAGAGAAAAGCAACGCTGTGTGATCACAGGAAGCTGTGACTGGGGCCCTGTCCTCTTCCACCCTGCCAGAGCGCGGTCTTGTTGCTGATGTTGTCTGGTCGCTCAGCTAAACAATGCTCTGCCAGTCCGTGGACTGCAGCCCACCAGCCTCCTCTGTCCATGGGGCTCTCCAGGCAAGGATCCTGGACTGCACGGCCACTTCCTCCTCCAGAAGACCTTCCCCCCCCAGGAAGCAAACCTGCCCCTCCTACATTGGCACGGGGCTCTTTACTGCTGAGCCACCAGGGAAGCCCAGAGGACACCCTTTTGCCTCACTCCAAAACCTAATTACAGCATCTCGTCCATGAAACCTTCTCGGCATCCAGAGCCTGCAAGAGTGGAATGAGCTAGAAGGCCTCTGGAGGCTCAGTTCTCAGCCTGACTTCCCGGGGGCCCGAGGAGCCTCTATCCGGAGTGTCTGTCCACATTTGCCTCCCAGGTTCGGGCGGGAGGGTCTGACGCGGAGCTCTCGCGCTCGCATTTTAACTTCCCGAGGAGGTTAGGCGCGACAGATGGGGTGCGAACCAGCGCACAGGGCCAGCCCTGTGACCGAGAGAGGAGGGCAGAGACCACAGGGTGTCACGAAGGCGACAGGCGTGCCCTCCTGGGGGCACCGCCTTCAAGGCTGGGACGTGAGCCTTTGCGGCAGTGTTTCCAGAACCTAGAACTGTGCCCACCTGGTGGGCAGATTTGTTGGCAGATCTGCTGAGTGAATGAAGGTCTACAGCACCAGCTTCAACCAGAACACGGTCCGGGACAGGACACCGGAGCCTTCCTTTCCTTGCGAGTGTTCCACATCCCTAGTTGGCTGGCCTGTCACCGTACCAGCTTGCTTGGTAAACAGTTTTCCCTGCACCAGCCTGCGCTGTCACCGCCCAGCCCTGTAACTAACTGCTTTGCATCACAGAAAGTCAAGGTTAGTCACAGCCGTTCCCGGGCCCCACCCCTGGGGAGCACACACCTTAGGGAGTGTCTGGAGACAGGGAAAAACCGGGCGGACGGTCAGGGCGTGGACCGCAGCGCCGCAGCGCCGGGACAGGTGCAGGAAGTGGGGCGGGGGGTTGGGACGGGAGGGCGCTGGTGGCGGGCTGGCTGGGAGGGAGGGCCGCCAGCCTCGCTGGGTGGCCGTTGCACTCTGGGCGCGACGCGAGGAGGCCGCGGAGGCGAGCGCGGGAGGGTGCGCGGGCTAAACAATGCTCTGCCAGTCCGTGGACTGCAGCCCACCAGCCTCCTCTGTCCACTTCCTCCTACGCAGGACCCCAAAACCTTCCCCAGGAAGCAAACCTGCCCCTCCTACATTGGCACGGGGCTCTTTACTGCTGAGCCACCAGGGAAGCCCAGAGGACACCCTTTTGCCTCACTCCAAAACCTAATTACAGCATCTCGTCCATGAAACCTTCTCGGCATCCAGAGCCTGCAAGAGTGGAATGAGCTAGAAGGCCTCTGGAGGCTCAGTTCTCAGCCTGACTTCCCGGGGGCCCGAGGAGCCTCTATCCGGAGTGTCTGTCCACATTTGCCTCCCAGGTCCGGGCGGGAGGGTCTGACGCGGAGCTCTCGCGCTCGCATTTTAACTTCCCGAGGAGGTTAGGCGCGACAGATGGGGTGCGAACCAGCGCACAGGGCCAGCCCTGTGACCGAGAGAGGAGGGCAGAGACCACAGGGTGTCACGAAGGCGACAGGCGTGCCCTCCTGGGGGCACCGCCTTCAAGGCTGGGACGTGAGCCTTTGCGGCAGTGTTTCCAGAACCTAGAACTGTGCCCACCTGGTGGGCAGATTTGTTGGCAGATCTGCTGAGTGAATGAAGGTCTACAGCACCAGCTTCAACCAGAACACGGTCCGGGACAGGACACCGGAGCCTTCCTTTCCTCGCGAGTGTTCCACATCCCTAGTTGGCTGGCCTGTCACCATACCAGCTTGCTTGGTAAACAGTTTTCCCTGCACCAGACTGCGCTGTCACCGCCCAGCCCTGTAACTAACTGCTTTGCATCACAGAAAGTCAAGGTTAGTCACAGCCGTTCCCGGGCCCCACCCCTGGGGAGCACACACCTTAGGGAGTGTCTGGAGACAGGGAAAAACCGGGCGGACGGTCAGGGGCGTGGACCGCAGCGCCGCAGCGCCGGGACAGGTGCAGGAAGTGGGGGGCGGCTGGGAGGAGGGGCTTGGGGGACGGGGAGGGGCGGCTGGTGGCGGGCTGGCTGGGAGGGAGGGGCCGCCAGCCTCGCTGGGTGGCCGTTGCACTCTGGGCGCGACGCAGCGAGGGACCGACGGCTCGCGGAGGCGCAGCGCGGGTGAGACGTTTGCTGCGGGCAGGGGCTCCGGGCTCGGCCACTGCAGCGGAGAGAGGCGGAGCGCCTCGGGAGGGCAGGCAGGTGCTGGGGGCCAGGGGTGGGGAGGTGACCCGGGGGCCCTCGGGGCTGAGCGATGGCGCAGCTGGCGGCGCCCACCTCGCCGCGCACCTGTCTCTGATCGAGCGAGGGCCGCCCTGGCGTAAATACTGCCGCGTCCCAGGGCGCGCGTTGCCCCCGGAGACGAGCTTCCCAGTGCGAAGCCCCGGCCCTCCGTGCTGCCCCAGGATCGGAACCGCCTCGCGGGGATGGCTCGCGCCCCAGCCTGGAGACCCGAGCTGTCCCGCGCCCGCGGCTCACGGCGACTGCGCGTCCGCCGCCCCGCGCCGCGGGCAGCGATGGCCGCACGAAGGCACCGCCCGCCCCCCCTTAGCCCAGGAAGCCCCGAAACTAATGCGAAGAGGCGACTGACAGATTCTGTCCCCTGAGCCATTACTTAGCTTCCACGAAGACGCTAGTGGGCGAAGGGAGGTGAGGGGCAGAGGGACGTTAGTCAGCAGAGGTTGGAGGGCCTGTAGGGGTGCCTGTCCGCGTGCAGAGGGACAGCCACTGAAGACAGGCGCTAACCCTGGATGTGAGAAGGGTTTGTCTTGCAGCAAGGGGAAACCCATTGCTCTCTGAAATAAATCACAATTTTAGCCTGTTTAAAAGTCACAGAAATGACCACTTCCTCCACGTTCTCTTCCACCACTGCCCGCCGCGCCTGCCATCCTCCTGGCATCCCCGACCGGCCCGCAGGTCACCCCACCTGCCACTCTGCTGGCTCGTAAGACGCCAGAAGGGTTTTACTTGTATTTTCATACTCACTTTCACAGGTAATATAGGTTGTGGTTAAAGGGAATGTGTCCTGCTTTTAACCAGATGTGCAACACATTCGGTTCACATGCTGAACATGGTCGGGGAGAAAAATAATATCCTGTGAGCTCTGCAGCCAGCGCCCGCTTCAGGCTGAGCTCCTGTGACTGAGAGTGGGTCTGACGGATACGATGGAGTCAGCCTGCTCGGAGAGGTTCTGGGCGAGAGGGGGTTAGTATGAGGGCGTTCACGAATCCGGCCCCTGAGTTTCACGAGCGCGGGTCCCCAGGGTAAATGGAGCCGGACGTGCTGTCTCGGGCCAGGCCTCCCTCCTCCTGGTGCGACAGGAGCGGGCGCCGGGCTCCCCTCGTCTCTTCTGTAGGCCCAGGGAACAGCTACCAGCGCGCCTTACCTCCCAGTCTGCATTCTTCCTCACAGTCGGTCTCCTCCCTGATCCTTCTGGGGGATAAAGTTACTGAATCTCATCAGTAATTTCATTTACAGTGTCCCCCATGCACTCTTGGTTACGCGTCTTGCCTAATCTTACCAGAGGGCCCTTGGAAACTGACGGGATCTGGGAAGGGCCGAGGGGAAGGGACAGAAAGAAAGGGAGGCGTCTTGCTGTCTCACCTCGCCGCCGCCGTCGGGGTCGGACCGGCTGCCTCGCTCGGCTGCTCCGGGTACAGGTGTCGCCTGTGTGGCTGTAACCGAAAGACATCTTTCTCTCAAATACACCGGCCCGTGAAAATGGACACAGGCAATTGTCCTGTACGAAGGGCCACTCCCTGCCAGAGTTCCTGTTGCTGCAAGCCTGTCTGTGACGTGAGAGAGAGCAGAAGTCACGAATGTGGCATCGGCGAGTGGCTGCTCTGTAGACACGTCTCCAGTCCACACTTGGCTACAGACAGGCTCGAGGCACGACACGGAACGTGGGCAAGTCCCACACTGTGTTTGAACGGCAGCTTCCCTTTTACCCGCCAGCCCTCGCCCCGACCTTCACTGGGGTTAGAAACAGAGACGATCTCACGCTTAGCTGTTTTGTTGGTCTTGTCTGTTCCCTGACGGAAACGTGAAGTGGGTCTTGAGGTACACGACGGCAGGGAGACAGAACCTCGAGCGCTCTCTCCGCCTCGTGTGATGAAGCATTTAAATGGCACACATCCGGGCTTCCCTGGCGGTCCAGTGGGTGAAGAGTCCGCTTTGCAGTACAGGGGGCACTGGTTCGATCTCTGGCCCAGAAGGATCCTGTGTGCTGCGGAGCAGCTGGACTGCTGTGTCCAATTACGAGCCAGTGCTCTGCAGCACGTGTGCCCAGAGCTGGTGCTCTGCAACGGGAGAGGCCACTGCCACGGGCCGCCCACACAGGCCAAAGAATAAAGATCGATGAAAATAAATAAATGAAAAAGCCAATTAAAAACTGCACATATCCAAGCATGCTTGTGTGTTCCCCTGGCAGGCTTTACCTCTCTAAGCTATTATCAATATCTTGCTGGTGTCAAATCCTAATGGGGCTGCACAAAGTGCCGGCAACTTCCCTACTAAGCAGCACCGTGAGGTCAGGGTGTTGTTGCCCTTGCTGACTCCTTCATAACCCCATGGACTGCAGCCCGCCAGGCTTCTCTGCCCATGGGATTCCCAGGCGAGAACACTGGGGCAGGTTGCCATTTCCCTCTCCAGGGGATCCTCCTGGCCCGGGGAACAAGCCCATCTCTCCTGCACTGGCAGGTGAATTCTTCACCCCTGAGTCACCAGGCAGGTCACAGCGGTCGCTCTATTTCATAAATGAGCAAGTGCAGACTTAGAGACTCATTCTCTGGCGCATGATGACTCAATTATGTGGCAGAGCCAGGTCTCAAGTCATAGATTTTTCTAAGGTACCACTTTCCAAGTTTAATTTAGATTGGGGAGTTGTGTTTTGTTTAATATGTCCTGACCAAAACTCTTAGAGTCTAAATATAGAAACACTCCTGTTGGGTATATTTCATGGTCATCTTTGTTCAATGTGATCGTAAAATATTTTAGAGCTGAGGACAGCCTTAAAGATTACTGAGACCAATCTTCTTGTGTTTCAAAGAAGAAAAGTGGATTCAAGGAAAATTAAGCAGACACCTTATGTGCGAAGGGAAATCAAAGTCGCTCAGTCATGTCCAACTCTTGGAAACCCATGGAAAAGCCATGGGATTCTCCAGGCAGGAACACTGGAGTGGGTCGCCATGCCCGCCTCCAGGGGATCTTCCCAACCCAGAGACCAAACCCAGGTCTCCCGCATTGCAGGTGGATTCTTTTCCATCTGAGCCCCCAGGGAAGCCCAAGAGGACTAGAGTGGGCAGCCTATCCCCTCTCCAGGGGTTTTCTGGACCCAGGAATCGAACCAGGGTCTCTTGCGTTGCAGACGGATTCTTTACCAGCTGCGCTACAAGGGAATCCCAACACCCTATGAAGCCTTCCCAAGTGTACTTTGCTAACAAATTACACAGAAAACCTAGGTCCCCCATGTCCAGTCTACTGCTTTTTCTGGCATGTGGTCTCCTGAGGATTTCCTACCTACACAAGTCAAGTGGTTTATTTCCATTGACCCTGATGCATTAGGGTCTGTGAAACCAAACCATAGCTCCTCTGAATCCTGGACTCAGATACCTGTAGATCCTTCTGCTCTAACTGTATTCCCCACTTCATGAGGGAAAGAACCTTATTTCTCAGGCCTACAGTGTTATTCCTAGCACAATGCTAAAAGCACTCAAAAAAAAAAGTGTTTAATATATAGTACATAAAATACACATTTGATCAAGTATGAGATGCCAGGAGGACTTTGTGTATCTACAAGTCACAGGAGACCCTGCTGGGGGGCTCAGTAAGTAAGGAGTCTGTAAGTAAGGGGCCAGTGCAGAGCTGGAGCAGGCTCCTGCACCCATGTCACACTTTCCTCCTCACTGGTGGACAGGCAGCTCTTCTGTGCTTAATAGAGAGAAGGGCAGAAGGCGTGCCCCCGAGTCTGTCCCTCTTTTAGTACAGTAAGTCAGGGAGTTGTGTTTTGTTTAATATGTCCTGACCAAAACTCTTAGAGTCTAAATATAGAAACACTCCTGTTGGGTATATTTCATGGTCATCTTTGTTCAATGTGATCGTAAAATATTTTAGAGCTGAGGACAGCCTTAAAGATTACTGAGACCAATCTTCTTGTGTTTCAAAGAAGAAAAGTGGATTCAAGGAAAATTAAGCAGACACCTTATGTGCGAAGGGAAATCAAAGTCGCTCACTCATGTCCAACTCTTGGAAACCCATGGAAAAGCCATGGGATTCTCCAGGCAGGAACACTGGAGTGGGTCGCCATGCCCGCCTCCAGGGGATCTTCCCAACCCAGAGACCAAACCCAGGTCTCCCGCATTGCAGGTGGATTCTTTTCCATCTGAGCCCCCAGGGAAGCCCAAGAGGACTAGAGTGGGCAGCCTATCCCCTCTCCAGGGGTTTTCTGGACCCAGGAATCGAACCAGGGTCTCTTGCGTTGCAGACGGATTCTTTACCAGCTGCGCTACAAGGGAATCCCAACACCCTATGAAGCCTTCCCAAGTGTACTTTGCTAACAAATTACACAGAAAACCTAGGTCCCCCATGTCCAGTCTACTGCTTTTTCTGGCATGTGGTCTCCTGAGGATTTCCTACCTACACAAGTCAAGTGGTTTATTTCCATTGACCCTGATGCATTAGGGTCTGTGAAACCAAACCATAGCTCCTCTGAATCCTGGACTCAGATACCTGTAGATCCTTCTGCTCTAACTGTATTCCCCACTTGATGAGGGAAAGAACCTTATTTCTCAGGCCTACAGTGTTATTCCTAGCACAATGCTAAAAGCACTCAAAAAAAAAAAGTGTTTAATATATAGTACATAAAATACACATTTGATCAAGTATGAGATGCCAGGAGGACTTTGTGTATCTACAAGTCACAGGAGACCCTGCTGGGGGGCTCAGTAAGTAAGGAGTCTGTAAGTAAGGGGCCAGTGCAGAGCTGGAGCAGGCTCCTGCACCCATGTCACACTTTCCTCCTCACTGGTGGACAGGCAGCTCTTCTGTGCTTAATAGAGAGAAGGGCAGAAGGCGTGCCGCACCCGAGTCTGTCCCTCTTTTTAGTACAGTAAGTCACCTACATACAAACATCCAAGCTGTGAACTTTCAAAGATGCAAACATGCGCCCCACCAGTCAGAGGTGAGCAGAGCTGCAGCTGGCCCCGCCTCTGCTGCGGGCGCTCCTCCGCTCCGCCCTCTCCACCTCCCTGCCCTCCGCCCGCCAGTCACTCTTCCTGCCCGTTCAGCTGGCCCCCAGGGCTTCGATGCCAGCCCCTGTGCCCGCTGTTGTGCTGAGCTAGTGTACATTTCAAAGCCCTGTGCTGTAAGAGTGTCTTCATTATTTTCGTGTATGTTTTTTAGGCATTATTTGTGTGAAAACTATTATAAACCTATTACAGTATAGTATTGTACTGACAATTGTGTTGGGTACCTAGGCTAACTCTGTTGGATTTACAAACCATTTGGACTTATAAACACACTCTCAGAGGCCTCCCTGGTGATCCAGTGGTTAAGAATCCAACTTTCAAAGGACCTCCCTGGTAGTCCAGTGGTTAAGAATCTGCCTTGCAATGCAGGGGACACCAGTTCGATGCCTGGTTTGGGAGGACCCCACATGCCCTGGAGCAACAAAGCCTACAGGCCACAACCGAGCCAGTGCTCAAGAGCCCTTGAGTCATGCTCCACAGTAAGAAACCTGCACACGGCCACGCGAGTAGGCCCCGCTCACCACAACTAGAGAGAAGGCCAAGCGCAGCGACGAAGACCTGGCACAGTCAATAAAAAAAAAAGAACTCTCAGAAGGGAATTCATTCATATTTACTATAACATTAAGGTCTTCCCAGCAAGCTCTACCCAGTAGACCTCTTTATCTCTCACGGGTACAACAATCCTATCACACAACAACCCAAACTGTGAGGAGCCTGCAAAAACCTCGTGTTTGAGTTGAACCTGTTGCAGCATCACAAGGACCCTGTTGATGAGGATGAATGGTCACAGGGCAAGCAAATGAGCCGCCTGTCTCTTTTAGAAAACAGTAAGGGCCAGTGCAGAGCTGGAGCAGGCTCCTGCACCCATGTCACACTTTCCTCCTCGCTGGTGGACAGGCAGCTCTTCTGTGCTTAATAGAGAGAAGGGCAGAAGGCGTGCCCCACCCGAGTCTGTCCCTCTTTTTAGTACAGTAAGTCACCTACATACAAACATCCAAGCTGTGAACTTTCAAAGATGCAAACATGCGCCCCACCAGTCAGAGGTGAGCAGAGCTGCAGCTGGCCCCGCCTCTGCTGCGGGCGCTCCTCCGCTCCGCCCTCTCCACCTCCCTGCCCTCCGCCCGCCAGTCACTCTTCCTGCCCGTTCAGCTGGCCCCCAGGGCTTCGATGCCAGCCCCTGTGCCCGCTGTTGTGCTGAGCTAGTGTACATTTCAAAGCCCTGTGCTGTAAGAGTGTCTTCATTATTTTCGTGTATGTTTTTTAGGCATTATTTGTGTGAAAACTATTATAAACCTATTACAGTATAGTATTGTACTGACAATTGTGTTGGGTACCTAGGCTAACTCTGTTGGATTTACAAACCATTTGGACTTATAAACACACTCTCAGAGGCCTCCCTGGTGATCCAGTGGTTAAGAATCCAACTTTCAAAGGACCTCCCTGGTAGTCCAGTGGTTAAGAATCTGCCTTGCAATGCAGGGGACACCAGTTCGATGCCTGGTTTGGGAGGACCCCACATGCCCTGGAGCAACAAAGCCTACAGGCCACAACCGAGCCAGTGCTCAAGAGCCCTTGAGTCATGCTCCACAGTAAGAAACCTGCACACGGCCACGCGAGTAGGCCCCGCTCACCACAACTAGAGAGAAGGCCAAGCGCAGCGACGAAGACCTGGCACAGTCAATAAAAAAAAAAGAACTCTCAGAAGGGAATTCATTCATATTTACTATAACATTAAGGTCTTCCCAGCAAGCTCTACCCAGTAGACCTCTTTATCTCTCACGGGTACAACAATCCTATCACACAACAACCCAAACTGTGAGGAGCCTGCAAAAACCTCGTGTTTGAGTTGAACCTGTTGCAGCATCACAAGGACCCTGTTGATGAGGATGAATGGTCACAGGGCAAGCAAATGAGCCGCCATGTACTTTATGGGTCGCTGATTGTGTTAACATCTGCTGCTGTTTTTTTTCATTTTATTCACCTTCTGTTGTTTGGTTTACTAAAAAGCAGCAGATCTAGGGAATCTCTGAAATTGTGGGTTCTGAGTCCTGCCCTGAGAAATGCTGATTATTTAGGTCTGGGGTGTGTGAGTGAGTCTAAACTGTAACCTGGCCACTGAGGAGGATCTGAATGCAGGTGGCCACAGGACCACAACCTGACAAGCACTGAACGGGGAGACTGGCCGAGACACTTCATTTATTTCCAACAGCTTTCTGTCTCAGTCCCCTTGAGGCTGTCCCTGTTTCTTTTTTAATTCCCCATTTTGGTCAAAACAAATAAAACAGAAAAGAAAATTAGAGGACAGAGTCAAGAGATCACTAGGTAGTTAACAGAAATTTCAGAAAGAATAGAAGGAATTATATAATAAAAGAAAACCACCCACAACTGAAGAGTATGATTTTTAGATTCAAAAGGTCTATAAAGCATCTAGAGCCATGACCAAACCAAAGAGAAAAGTCACAACTGAAGAATACGTTTCTTAGATTGGAAAAGTCTATAAAGCATGTAGAGCAATGATCAAACCAAAGAAAAAAGCCTAACATCAACTTTTAACACAGTGAAATATCAGAACATGAGGACAGAAGAATAAAAAGAGAGAGAAAGCGCTCCAAACTTTTAAAGTAGTCACCTGCCAATGCAGGAGGCTCAAGAGATGCCATTCCATCCCTGGGTTGGGATGATCCCTTGGAAAAGAAAATGGCGAGCTGCTGTAGCATTCTTGCCTGGGAAGTCCCACGGACAGAGGAATGAGAGAGGCTACAGAACACACACACGCACACACACGTCTACTGGGTTCCACAAGGTTTCTGTAGAGTCGATACTAAACTGCCCCTCCAGAGGCAGCCACTTTCAATGTCTGGCTGTTTTTCTCACATTTACCATCAAATTCCCAAATAACATGAAAATACTGCCTCTTTCCTCTCGACAGTTCTAGATAAAATCTGCTGACAGCATACCTTGAAGGATGAGGCCTCCAATAGAGGTGTATTCTGATATTTTTTGATATCATAATATTTGGGGGTTACTTATGCCTATGTAAATATTCACATCTGAGCCACGTGATAAACCACGATTCTTACGTCTTCTTCCTTGTGACATCTTTTCTACCCACTGGAGTCAATCACTGCTACATCTTCGATTGCTTAAGTACTGCATACTCATTACTATTGGGTGAGCCAGAAAGTTCATTTGTGTTTTCTGTAATCTGGGGTGTGAGTGAGTCTAAACTGTAACCTGGCCACTGAGGAGGATCTGAATGCAGGTGGCCACAGGACCACAACCTGACAAGCACTGAACGGGGAGACTGGCCGAGACACTTCATTTATTTCCAACAGCTTTCTGTCTCAGTCCCCTTGAGGCTGTCCCTGTTTCTTTTTTAATTCCCCATTTTGGTCAAAACAAATAAAACAGAAAAGAAAATTAGAGGACAGAGTCAAGAGATCACTAGGTAGTTAACAGAAATTTCAGAAAGAATAGAAGGAATTATATAATAAAAGAAAACCACCCACAACTGAAGAGTATGATTTTTAGATTCAAAAGGTCTATAAAGCATCTAGAGCCATGACCAAACCAAAGAGAAAAGTCACAACTGAAGAATATGTTTCTTAGATTGGAAAAGTCTATAAAGCATGTAGAGCAATGATCAAACCAAAGAAAAAAGCCTAACATCAACTTTTAACACAGTGAAATATCAGAACATGAGGACAGAAGAATAAAAAGAGAGAGAAAGCGCTCCAAACTTTTAAAGTAGTCACCTGCCAATGCAGGAGGCTCAAGAGATGCCATTCCATCCCTGGGTTGGGATGATCCCTTGGAAAAGAAAATGGCGAGCTGCTGTAGCATTCTTGCCTGGGAAGTCCCACGGACAGAGGAATGAGAGAGGCTACAGAACACACACACGCACACACACGTCTACTGGGTTCCACAAGGTTTCTGTAGAGTCGATACTAAACTGCCCCTCCAGAGGCAGCCACTTTCAATGTCTGGCTGTTTTTCTCACATTTACCATCAAATTCCCAAATAACATGAAAATACTGCCTCTTTCCTCTCGACAGTTCTAGATAAAATCTGCTGACAGCATACCTTGAAGGATGAGGCCTCCAATAGAGGTGTATTCTGATATTTTTTGATATCATAATATTTGGGGGTTACTTATGCCTATGTAAATATTCACATCTGAGCCACGTGATAAACCACGATTCTTACGTCTTCTTCCTTGTATCATCTTTTTCTACCCACTGGAGTCAATCACTGCTACATCTTCGATTGCTTAAGTACTGCATACTCATTACTATTGGGTGAGCCAGAAAGTTCATTTGTGTTTTTTTGTAATACGGAAAAAACTGAACGAAACCTAGTACTTCTTGCCTAACCTTTGACAAGAAGGTAAAAAGCTCAGAAAAGTCAGTCAACATCAGGTAAGCAGTCTGATCTTTCCCTTCTTGGAAACATCCTGGCCCGAGCAGCCCCGTCCTCCTCGGAGATCCCTGCTGTCCCGGGAGCTCCGGGCTGGCCTGCCTGCCTGCCTTTCCTCGGGGCTCACCCGCTCACACCGGAGGGCTGCAATCGCTACTGACTGAGATGTCCTTTGTCGACTGACAGGGCAGGAAGCACTCCGTTCCTCAGTGTTAATAAGATGAGAGAACCGATTTACCTGGAGTTGGCGGAACTCTTTTGAGGGAAGCTAAGTGTTTTCAAAAATCTGTCAACAGAGGCTTCCCTGGTAGCTCAGTGGTAAAGAGTTCGCCTGCCCATGCAGGAGACTCAAGTTTGATCCCTGATCCTGGAAGATCCCACGTGCCGCGGAGCAACGGAGCCCATGAGCCACAACTGTGGAGCCTGTGCTCTAGAGCCTCGGAGCCGCACCTACTGAAGCCCGTGTGCCCTGGAGCCTGAGGTCCACAACAAGAGGAGTCACTGCAACAAGAAGCCTGCTCACCTCAACTAAAGAGCAGCCCCCACTCCTGCGGCTAGAAGAGCCTGTGGCAGCAGTGAAAACCCACAGTAGCCAAAATAAATAAATACATTTTAAACTGCCCCTCCAGAGGCAGCCACTTTCAATGTCTGGCTGTTTTTCTCACATTTACCATCAAATTCCCAAATAACATGAAAATACTGCCTCTTTCCTCTCGACAGTTCTAGATAAAATCTGCTGACAGCATACCTTGAAGGATGAGGCCTCCAATAGAGGTGTATTCTGATATTTTTTGATATCATAATATTTGGGGGTTACTTATGCCTATGTAAATATTCACATCTGAGCCACGTGATAAACCACGATTCTTACGTCTTCTTCCTTGTATCATCTTTTTCTACCCACTGGAGTCAATCACTGCTACATCTTCGATTGCTTAAGTACTGCATACTCATTACTATTGGGTGAGCCAGAAAGTTCATTTGTGTTTTTCTGTAATACGGAAAAAAACTGAACGAAACCTAGTACTTCTTGCCTAACCTTTGACAAGAAGGTAAAAAGCTCAGAAAAGTCAGTCAACATCAGGTAAGCAGTCTGATCTTTCCCTTCTTGGAAACATCCTGGCCCGGGCAGCCCCGTCCTCCTCGGAGATCCCTGCTGTCCCGGGAGCTCCGGGCTGGCCTGCCTGCCTGCCTGTCCTCGGGGCTCACCCGCTCACACCGGAGGGCTGCAATCGCTACTGACTGAGATGTCCTTTGTCGACTGACAGGGCAGGAAGCACTCCGTTCCTCAGTGTTAATAAGATGAGAGAACCGATTTACCTGGAGTTGGCGGAACTCTTTTGAGGGAAGCTAAGTGTTTTCAAAAATCTGTCAACAGAGGCTTCCCTGGTAGCTCAGTGGTCAAGAGTTCGCCTGCCCATGCAGGAGACTCAAGTTTGATCCCTGATCCTGGAAGATCCCACGTGCCGCGGAGCAACGGAGCCCATGAGCCACAACTGTGGAGCCTGTGCTCTAGAGCCTCGGAGCCGCACCTACTGAAGCCCGTGTGCCCTGGAGCCTGAGGTCCACAACAAGAGGAGTCACTGCAACAAGAAGCCTGCTCACCTCAACTAAAGAGCAGCCCCCACTCCTGCGGCTAGAAGAGCCTGTGGCAGCAGTGAAAACCCACAGTAGCCAAAAATAAATAAATACATTTTTAAAAAATCTGTCAACAGGAAGTGACAGCAAGACGTGCCAGGGCAAGAAAGGTCTCTGGTGAAGACATCCTGCTCACCGAGGAAGCGCTGGACAGGCCCACTAAAGTGGGGAAAGCACTGTATTACGTGTTTTGCCCTTGTTTCTTGAAAAACCAACCATCTCTCAGGTCCAGAGATGCCCCTTTGACTCTGATGCGTGCTGAGGTCCCTCTGTTGATGACGCCCGAAAGCTGCCTTTCCTCTTCCCGCATCCTGATTCACCCGGCTCGAATTCTGTTCACACAAGCTTTCGTGCCCCAATCACTGTGAGGCCAAATGGAAACGTCAGAGTTTGGAGTACAGAAAGTTTACCGCTCGGCCGTGCAAGGAGATGAGGTGGCTCAGGGTCCTGAAAAGGCCCACGATCCCCAAGGGCTTCAGCAAAGCATTTAGCAGGGGCAGGCTGGGGGCGGGAAGGAGCGGTCAGGTCAGAGCCGACGCACGCTCCTGTCTGGCTGACGGTGAGGCCGCCGGGGCTGCCCCAGGAGTCAGCCTTACCCGCCCAGAGGTGCCAGGAGGCCTGGCCAACATGCCCACGGTCATCAAGCAGGTAACACCTTCCACGTGCGGGAGCTGCTGCTGCTGCTTAGTCATGTCAGTCGTGTTCAACGCGGTGCGACCCCACGGGGTGCAGATGCCAAGCTCCTCTGCTGTGGAACTCTCCAGGCAAGACTCCTGGAGTGAGTGGCCATGCCCTCCTCTGGGAGGACGGTCCCCACCCGGGGATGGAACCCAGACCTCTGGCCCCGCGGGCAGATCCTCACCGCTGAGCCGTCTGGGACCCCGTGGACTGCAGCTCAACAGGTTTCTCCATCCTTGGAATTTTCCAGGGAAGAACACTGGAGTGGACTGCTAATTCCTTCTCCATTTGCTGGCATGTTTTTTAACATCTGCAAAACAACTCAGGAAATAGGCATCAAACACTGTTATCTGAGCACTTCCGAGAGGAGCTAAAGCAGAGGATGTGGGGAAGGCCAAATTCCTGGCTCAGTTACAATTCCTTTCCATTTCCTTTCAGAAAGGGATATTAGAACTCAGTGAAAACCCACAGTAGCCAAAAATAAATAAATACATTTTTAAAAAATCTGTCAACAGGAAGTGACAGCAAGACGTGCCAGGGCAAGAAAGGTCTCTGGTGAAGACATCCTGCTCACCGAGGAAGCGCTGGACAGGCCCACTAAAGTGGGGAAAGCACTGTATTACGTGTTTTGCCCTTGTTTCTTGAAAAACCAACCATCTCTCAGGTCCAGAGATGCCCCTTTGACTCTGATGCGTGCTGAGGTCCCTCTGTTGATGACGCCCGAAAGCTGCCTTTCCTCTTCCCGCATCCTGATTCACCCGGCTCGAATTCTGTTCACACAAGCTTTCGTGCCCCAATCACTGTGAGGCCAAATGGAAACGTCAGAGTTTGGAGTACAGAAAGTTTACCGCTCGGCCGTGCAAGGAGATGAGGTGGCTCAGGGTCCTGAAAAGGCCCACGATCCCCAAGGGCTTCAGCAAAGCATTTAGCAGGGGCAGGCTGGGGGCGGGAAGGAGCGGTCAGGTCAGAGCCGACGCACGCTCCTGTCTGGCTGACGGTGAGGCCGCCGGGGCTGCCCCAGGAGTCAGCCTTACCCGCCCAGAGGTGCCAGGAGGCCTGGCCAACATGCCCACGGTCATCAAGCAGGTAACACCTTCCACGTGCGGGAGCTGCTGCTGCTGCTTAGTCATGTCAGTCGTGTTCAACGCGGTGCGACCCCACGGGGTGCAGATGCCAAGCTCCTCTGCTGTGGAACTCTCCAGGCAAGAATCCTGGAGTGAGTGGCCATGCCCTCCTCTGGGAGGACGGTCCCCACCCGGGGATGGAACTCAGACCTCCCGCCCCGCGGGCAGATCCTCACCGCTGAGCCGTCTGGGACCCCGTGGACTGCAGCTCAACAGGTTTCTCCATCCTTGGAATTTTCCAGGGAAGAACACTGGAGTGGACTGCTAATTCCTTCTCCATTTGCTGGCATGTTTTTTAACATCTGCAAAACAACTCAGGAAATAGGCATCAAACACTGTTATCTGAGCACTTCCGAGAGGAGCTAAAGCAGAGGATGTGGGGGAAGGTCCCATAAGTTCCTGGCTCAGTTACAATTCCTTTCCATTTTTCCTTTCAGAAAGGGATATTAGAACTAGGAAGGGCCATGGAAATGATCTTTTCCAAACTGTACCCATTTAACTGTTAAGAAAAAAAAACAATGTGAGAGTTTCAAGTTAAGTTCTATTGGGGGCAAAATGTAGACCACGGGCCGTGAGACAGCACTGCAGGCAGCTCTGAGAAACTGCGAGGGAGGAACTGGGACATGCAGGAGTTTCGCAGTAAAGGGCAGGCAGTTTCCTCATGGCTCAGGGGAGATCACCTGGAGGAGGAAATGCAACCCAGCCCAGTATTCTCGCCTGGAAAATCCCACGGTCAGTGGGGCCTGGTGGGCTGTACACAGTCCACGGGGTCACAGAGAGTCAGGCAGGGCTGAGTGACCCACAGTTTCACTGCTCCCTCCCACCCTGTTGGAGACGGGCGCTGCGGTGGGACGGTACCTGACTACACTGGCTCACTGGGAACTAGTTCTTGTGGGCTTGGCAGCCTAGTGGCACTGGCTCATTTGTTTGGCAGGTAAACCTACTTGCCTAGGTTAGGAACTGGTCACTGGTGCATCAGTGCGGGACCTGGGGTCATTTGTATCGGCATTTGCCTACATCTTTTGCGCTGTGGTGCTATCAAACTTACAAAAATCGGAAGCATTTCATTTACCCCAAAGCAACCTCTTTGGGGCATGTTAAGAGCAGAAGAGCCGTGGCCCCTGGTCACAGCTGTACAGCCTGCAGCCCGAGGCAGTTTGCAAAGGAAGCATGATAATGAATGAAAACGCCAGGGATTCCCTTGGACATGAGGCGTCTGATTCTGTTGACTTAAAAAATAGTCACAACTTGAGAGTTATGTTCTATTTGGTGGAAATGTTTAGGACTTCAAGCCCAGGAGAGAGTGTCTCAAGGGACCCTTGAGAGAACTGCTCCAAGGAGAGAGGGGAGAAGCCAGGGTATATAGAAGTCGGCAACAAAGGGCAGGTCGTCTGAATATCAAAAGTATTTTGTGAATTCAGGAAAGCCAGATATCCTAAGTTAAGGAATCCAGCGCTGCTCTATGCACGGGAGCATGTCGGAGTCTGGCTCAAACCACTCCTTCCACACGCGTCTCAGCCCTCGGGGGCCAGCCTCCAGCGCTCGGCACGTCCGGAGCCTCTCGGGGCTCACAGCAGGGCGGGGCTGCAGCCTGGGGCCCCAGGCCAGGCAGGTCTGCTCCTCCTTCCCGGGGCCGCTCAGGGCTCAGAGGCTCACACCGGACAGCCAGAATCACTGACTGAAACCCCTGCTTACTGATACGGCAGGAAATACTCCATGTCTCAGTTCCAATTTCCCGTATAGGAGCCCCAGGTAACTTTTACGGTGCTTGGAGAACTCCCCTTGTGAAGGAAAACTCCCTTCACAAGGCATTTTGGACAAAAGGCACAGGTCTCGTGGGACCCGGAAGTCCTGTTAATGTGTCTTCCCAGCTGGCTACGTCTTGGTTTATTCTGGACACTTTGGTAACGAAAGTGTTCAACCTTGACTTGAGACTTAAATCCACGGCCCAGACTTAATCAAACCTGCTTGGGACTGGAACCCACGTGGCCGGGACTCGAACCCTGATGTCTGGGGCAGACTAGGCTATGAAATGCACAGTCAAAAGGGCCTGTTCCTCTGGAGAGGAGGGATCCACGTTTATGTATTTCCTAAAAGCCTCCACTAACCTACCTTGGAAGCCTGCAGAATTTTCATCCTGTGCCTGTTGGACCTGTTTCACCTTTTCATAATTAACAAGTTTTACCCTAAGTTTTTTCATGTCTTCTATTAAACAGTTAATCATGCAGTCCCACCTATCTCTATCAGTAGAGTTCAGCTGGTAATTCCCTTTCGGGCTGGCCTCAGGAACAGCCTCCCTCCCCGCCCGGCGCACCGCGTGACCCTGTCGGGCTCGGGCTGCCAGGTGGTCGGCATGACCTATGGCCGCCAGTATTACACCCAGTGTTACATCCCCAGGGGTGCAGCAGGGGGACAGTACAATCTGTAGGTCTTCCCAGGTGAGATCAAAAGACCTCACTAGTCTGATAAATTCTTTTGTAAAACGTTCAGGATACTCAGGCAAACTTCCCAACTTGTCTTCTGCCATACTTAGATCAGACATTTCAGAAAGGTACACAGACTCTTACCGCTTTTTGATTTTATCATGAACTTTTTTCAGAGGCAAAACTGTAGGGGCAGTTGGTTGTTAACTTACATTCTTGTCAATGCTAACTGAGCTAAGGATGGGCCCCTTGAGTAATTCAGGGTACAAGGCAGCTCCTGAATATGGGTGGGGCCTCTTCTCTTTCCTAGCTGGGTCACCCCCAGAGACAGTGGCTCCTCCCAGTAGGTGGGGAATAGCTCCAGCAGCTCCTCCCAGAGGATTTAACATTTAACATCTTTTGTGTCTTTCCTAGAATTTTCCCGCCAAGTCACACACACCTTAAATTCCTTTTGAATCTCACTATCTAGATACAAGGCCATGAAAATTTGAACATATGGAAGTTCCCTCCATCGAAACTTCCTTCTACAACATAAATCTGACAGTAATATCATAATCAGGCACCCACATAGTGGCCGTTTTGGCTTCCTGACTCATATTGCAACCAAATACGATCAGAATCTTTCCCAGTCCCGGAGGACATGACCCAGGGGGTATTGATTAGGAATGATGCTGCCTGACCCATTTCAGACCCAAACCTGAGACGTGTCTAATTCCTGTTGTATCCAAAATCATATCCTTAAAATCAAAATCCACCACAAAATTTGGTAAAGATTTGCACTTACGATTTTAGATGTTATCTCTTCTAAAGTAGTCTCCCAACTGGTTTACTGCCCAAAAGATGTCACAAAGAAAATGTATGGAAGGCGTTCCCAATGGTGTTGATGATGAGCTGGAGCTGGTCTAGTGATAAGTTGGGAATAAAACGCCGGCACTTTTAATGGTTAGAGGGAAGGGAATAAAAGCAAAATACACCTGGTGACCTCACAGGTCTTTTCAGTTTAACAAAAGAGAGAGAAAGAAAGAAATCAGGAATGAACAAGAATGTAAGAATGTAGGAGGGAGATCTCAGAGTCAAAGAGAACAGTATAATTCTGTCTTCCCCAGTCTACCTGGCTCACAGCTTCCCGTGGGCCTCTTTGGGACAAAGACCTAACTCTAAACCATTCTTACCTTATCACCATCCCTTCGTGGTCACCGTCTGAAAGTGTTCAACCTCGATTTGAGACTTAAACCCAGGGCCCAGACTTAATCAAACCTGTTTGGGACTGGAACCCACGTGGCCGGGACTTGAGCCCAGCCAAAACCCTGCTTGGGACTTGAACCCACATGGCTGGGACTCAAACCCAGCCAAAATTCTGGTAATTAAAATCACTCACCCAATGTCTGGACCCACTGAGGTTCAGGTTCTTCATGTCTCTGCAGAGAATTCAGCGAGAGACAAAGTGACAGGTAAGAAACGGATTTATTCAGATTCAGAGCAAGCACATTACAAAGACAGTGTGTGGGCCATCACAAAGCAAATCCAGCGGCCCCCAAAACATGGCGCTCTTAGCTTTTATAGACTGGGTAATTCCATATGCTAACGAGAGGGAGGATTACGCCAGGTCTTTTAGGGGAAGGCGCCTCTAGGTGTGTCATTTAGCTTGCTGACTAAGGAGCAAGGTCTGGTCTGCCATCTTGGGTTTATGCTGTGCCCTTGGGCTGTCATTCTTTTCAAAAATTGTGCCCCGCCCCTTTCCTTCCTAACCCTTAGAGTTACACGCAGACATCTGGTACTAACTGCTTGTGCTTAAATAAGAAGTCCTCCTTCTAAGGTTCCCCTGCCCCCTTTTCATTACTTTCTCCTCAAACCCTCTGCCAACAGACAAGTGGCTCTGGAAGCGGTTGAGGAACTCTGGCCAGGCTTACCCTCTGGCGTGTTCCAAAGGCCCCACAGCTCACTGTGGCCCAGCAGCTGTCACCCAGCTGGGTGAGGGCTCTTCTCTTTCTCCTTAAGCTGAGGACCAGGCCAATTAAATTGTGCGGGCATGGGTCAGGCACTTAACAGCCATTAGGGCACCTGACCCTTGATGGCTGGCTCCCATGACAGGGTTTCAAGGCTGGCCATGGAACACACCGGCTACCAGGGCATCTCCCACCATAGGACAATCTCCGTGTACCATCCAGCACCTGTTGGTTCAAGCAAAACCCTGAGCCCGTGCCCTTGGCCACCACCTCCCTGGCAGGATGACAAGGCTGAATGCTCAGCCTGTCTTTCCCGTTGCCTTTTCCTCTGCTGCCCTTGGTGGTACACAAAGGGGAAACCCTGTTGTCCTAGGAGAAACCTGCCAGTGTCTCTGAGATGTAAAGGTCCTACCTGGTCTTCTTGGGAACCCTGTCTCTGCTGTCTTCTGAAGCGACAGGTTGAGAGAGGGGAAAGCAATTTACAAGTTGGCTTGTACGAGGTAACTAGAAATCCTGAATTCTCTGTCTGCAAATCTTTGGCTGTCGAACCAAGGGGGCTTGACTTGTTCCGTGTGGTGGTGACCCAATTTTAATCCAACCTCTTTTGTAAATGGATGGGTTTTATATTGCTGTATCTGATTCAGGACTGAAATCTTGAAGTAAGAAGAGAGGCCTCTCTATTTGTGTGCTTGTATGTGGTGAGGGAAGTTTATTGAACAGGTAGGTCACTCACAAATAAATAAGATACTGAAACACTAATTACTGAACACCGGCTTCCTCATACAGAGAAACTGAAGCTATCTTGGACTATTAATGAATGTATGGTGCCATCTTGAGATGATCTCTGTAAGAAAGCAAATATTTTTAGAAATTATCACTGGTATTTATGCTCACCAATCTACAGAATGCTAATATAAAAGTCAGTTCATGGCTGCTTAAGGAAAGGATGTGTGTTTTCGGTAAAGAAGGCATGAGGAATGGAGTTGCATTTTATTAAGGAAAAAGGAAGCAGATCTGACTTAGAGGTGACTAGTTTGGGATGAGCGCCACCGCTCGTCAGCCGGGTGCACAGGGAATAGCGGGAGTGATGAGACTTTAAGAAATAGACACACACATAACATAGACTGAGAGAAAGGATGGGAACGGGGGGCTCAAGACCTCTTGGGTCAAGGCCCTGAACACATTCTCCAGTCCGCTTTTACTCAGTGCTAAAGCCTCCAGGTGTTTATAGGCAATGATATTAGCATGGGTGGTTTCAGTCACAGCCCTGTTCAGTGATTATTCTCGCGACTCTGAGCATGGAAAGGGCGTGCGGCAGCTGGGGGAGCTCCATCAGCAAGGAGTTAAGGCGTCTGTGCAGACCGGGTGTTCCAAAGTCCACGGCAGATCGCCCACCTGTTGTCGATCAGTTATCCCCAGCTAATAAGCCCATGTGAATCAAATTGACTTGTTTTTCTCTTAGATCTTTCTAGTATATTCCTCATTACCAACTGGCTCTTCTCCTGGTTCAGCCAAAGCCACAAAAACCTTCACTGGTTTGTTTACCCACAGATGAGCAAATTAAGTGATGATTACAGAAAGGTTTGTGGAAAGTGGCCCCTGAGGAAAGAATTCTGTGCATGGTACAAGTTTTCTTATGATGTTGAACTGTGTTTATAACAGATTTTATGTTCTTTACTTTACATGATTGGCTCTGTATTTGCCTTTGAAATCGTTACTCTGGCTAAGTAAATGACTACTGCCTCACAGTGACCTGTGATCCTGCTGTGTTTTAAATTTTAAGTTTCTTTTGACAAAACTTCCCAAATAAAATTGTAATAAGGCTCCTTTGACCTCTAGCTAATTTCAAAGAACCCCTGAAACACCCCAAAGGGAGATATTCAATTAACTAGGTTTCCGTGGTATGTTAAATTACATGGTAAATATTGTCAAATGAGGAATCAACCTTCTTCGGTTATAATGTAAATAATACAGGTGTTCTGGACACTATGTGAAAATACGATAGGTCTTGGTAACGCATCATCAATCATCATCCTAGTTATTATTTGAAAACGTCCATCACAGCCGACCCGCTTGCTGTCGACTGCACTGTGCCCAGGCTTACATGGGCATGCTTTTAGGTCTTCATGGTCTCACTGTAACGCCTTCGCAAAAGTCAGGACGATTTATAAAAGGACTTTGGGATAAATACAAGTTTCTGACTGTCAGGCCATAATGTTGAACTGAGTGAGAAACTGAAGAATTCTAATGGAAAACCTCACGGCTTCATAAAGCTGTTAACAAAAAGGATTAGTTACCTAAACTGAATGACCTCATAAACATGGTTATAATTTTTGTGGTTTCTATGAAAATTACTAGTTCAAATCTGTGTTTTCCAGGTGGAAAAATCTTCTCCTTAAACTAATTACAACTTACAGTAACTTGGTAAATTTTACCTTTTATGAGCAGAATTGAAACATTTACTTTTTTTTTTTTTCCTCTCTACCTGGTTGATACTGCTAGTAACTTGCTTGTCTCAAAGACCGGGCCCGCCATGCTAAACCTTTCAGCTAAATCAGTTACGGCCCCTTTGTTGGAATAAGCCCATGTGAATCAAATTGACTTGTTTTTCTCTTAGATCTTTCTAGTATATTCCTCATTACCAACTGGCTCTTCTCCTGGTTCAGCCAAAGCCACAAAAACCTTCACTGGTTTGTTTACCCACAGATGAGCAAATTAAGTGATGATTACAGAAAGGTTTGTGGAAAGTGGCCCCTGAGGAAAGAATTCTGTGCATGGTACAAGTTTTCTTATGATGTTGAACTGTGTTTATAACAGATTTTATGTTCTTTACATGATCGGCTCTGTATTTGCCTTTGAAATCGTTACTCTGGCTAAGTAAATGACTACTGCCTCACAGTGACCTGTGATCCTGCTGTGTTTTAAATTTTAAGTTTCTTTTGACAAAACTTCCCAAATAAAATTGTAATAAGGCTCCTTTGACCTCTAGCTAATTTCAAAGAACCCCTGAAACACCCCAAAGGGAGATATTCAATTAACTAGGTTTCCGTGGTATGTTAAATTACATGGTAAATATTGTCAAATGAGGAATCAACCTTCTTTGGTTATAATGTAAATAATACAGGTGTTCTGGACACTATGTGAAAATACGATAGGTCTTGGTAACGCATCATCAATCATCATCCTAGTTATTATTTGAAAACGTCCATCACAGCCGACCCGCTTGCTGTCGACTGCACTGTGCCCAGGCTTACACGGGCATGCTTTTAGGTCTTCATGGTCTCACTGTAACGCCTTCGCAAAAGTCAGGACGATTTATAAAAGGACTTTGGAATAAATACAAGTTTCTGACTGTCAGGCCATAATGTTGAACTGAGTGAGAAACTGAAGAATTCTAATGGAAAACCTCACGGCTTCATAAAGCTGTTAACAAAAAGGATTAGTTACCTAAACTGAATGACCTCATAAACATGGTTATAATTTTTGTGGTTTCTATGAAAATTACTAGTTCAAATCTGTGTTTTCCAGGTGGAAAAATCTTCTCCTTAAACTAATTACAACTTACAGTAACTTGGTAAATTTTACCTTTTATGAGCAGAATTGAAACATTTACTTTTTTTTTTTTTCCTCTCTACCTGGTTGATACTGCTAGTAACTTGCTTGTCTCAAAGACGCAGCCATGCCTCCTTGTGTGTGGCCAACACAATGAAACTGCAGGGAGAGATCAGCTAAACCAGTTATGCAGCTAAATCAGTTACGGCCCCTTTGTTGGCTCGACTAGATTACAGCAACTGGATTCCACTTAGTTAAGCTCATCACTGTTTAAATTTGTTCTTAGTTGTGCATCGTGTCCCCCTGCGAAAGTGCGTCCCTGTCTGTTACCAGCTGCATCACTTACATCCTGACTAATGTATAAGATTGTTGTTTTATAACATAAAATAATTATAATAGTATGACTCTAGGTATGGGAAGAAGCAACAAGGGAAAATGCCCTCTGGATTCTGATTAGAGGATCCAGAGACTCTCTGATTATTGCTGGGCCTGCTGCAAAACGTATCACCTGGAGTGACGTATTAAGAAATTTTGCGTGAACTGGGATGAGCCTCCCAGCACCACGGGGCTAGGGCTGATCGTGGAAAGTTTCCCAAAGAGTGGTCAAATTCCTGACCAAGAGGCGAGACCTGAGAAATGGAATCCGCAATCCCAGCGCTCCCACGTGAGCCAGAGCCCTGGCGGAGGAGAACAGCCACTGCGCCACTGTCAGGCTGAGCCACTCCCGAGGCTGAGCTCCGTGGAGCCGAGCACTGCGCGCCCGGAGAGCTGAGATACTATCAAGGCAGTCCTGTTACGAGCCCTGACTCCTGTGTCTCCCCGTACACCGTCAAGTGCTAAACGCTCCATCTGGAAATGTCGCTCCCTGGGTCTGAAGCTCAGTCTGGCTAAGTCTACAGATGCAATGCAGACACTTCCAAGGGCAACAAGGGGAGACAAGTCTCAGGATCTAGCGCATTGGCGCAGTGTTGGACACTCCGAGAAAAGCCCATCTGACTCAGCTTTGCGCAATTGTGGTTTCTATGAAAATTACTAGTTCAAATCTGTGTTTTCCAGGTGGAAAAATCTTCTCCTTAAACTAATTACAACTTACAGTAACTTGGTAAATTTTACCTTTTATGAGCAGAATTGAAACATTTACTTTTTTTTTTTTTTCCTCTCTACCTGGTTGATACTGCTAGTAACTTGCTTGTCTCAAAGACGCAGCCATGCCTCCGTGTGTGTGGCCAACACAGTGAAACTGCAGGGAGAGATCAGCTAAACCAGTTATGCAGCTAAATCAGTTACGGCCCCTTTGTTGGCTCGACTAGATTACAGCAACTGGATTCCACTTAGTTAAGCTCATCACTGTTTAAATTTGTTCTTAGTTGTGCATCGTGTCCCCCTGCGAAAGTGCGTCCCTGTCTGTTACCAGCTGCATCACTTACATCCTGACTAATGTATAAGATTGTTGTTTTATAACATAAAATAATTATAATAGTATGACTCTAGGTATGGGAAGAAGCAACAAGGGAAAATGCCCTCTGGATTCTGATTAGAGGATCCAGAGACTCTCTGATTATTGCTGGGCCTGCTGCAAAACGTATCACCTGGAGTGACGTATTAAGAAATTTTGCGTGAACTGGGATGAGCCTCCCAGCACCACGGGGCTAGGGCTGATCGTGGAAAGTTTCCCAAAGAGTGGTCAAATTCCTGACCAAGAGGCGAGACCTGAGAAATGGAATCCGCAATCCCAGCGCTCCCACGTGAGCCAGAGCCCTGGCGGAGGAGAACAGCCGCTGCGCCGCTGTCAGGCTGAGCCACTCCCGAGGCTGAGCTCCGTGGAGCCGAGCACTGCGCGCCCGGAGAGCTGAGATACTATCAAGGCAGTCCTGTTACGAGCCCTGACTCCTGTGTCTCCCCGTACACCGTCAAGTGCTAAACGCTCCATCTGGAAATGTCGCTCCCTGGGTCTGAAGCTCAGTCTGGCTAAGTCTACAGATGCAATGCAGACACTTCCAAGGGCAACAAGGGGAGACAAGTCTCAGGATCTAGCGCATTGGCGCAGTGTTGGACACTCCGAGAAAAGCCCATCTGACTCAGCAATTAGAAGAGTATGGCCCCCCTTTCCACAGGGTTGTGGAGTGCACTTGGACCTCTGCAGGGAGAAGTCAATTCTGACCCCATGTTGGAATTGTGTCTTTGACCTGCTTTTCACTGTTTTTGTTATTATCGTCACCCCTCTACCTGCCTCTTAAACTTAAGTGCCTTCGTTCAGGACCCTGTTCACCTATAGATGGCAGGAAGGAAGAAATGAACACATCCCCTGCCTGAGGCTCGCCATTCTAGGAGTTATTTGCAAGATTAATGGCCCTTTTACTTTGTTTTCTCACCTACTCTTTTAACTCTGAACTATAAAAAAATCTGGCAACCAGACCCCAGCAAGACGGCTGTTTTCAGACATTAGTCTGCAACTGTCTCAGTCTGCCAGCTCTCCAAACCAAGTCACACTCCTCGCCTCAGCACCTGGTCTCAGGCTCATTGGCCTGTCGTCATGCAGTGAGCAGAGCAAGCTTAGATGCAGTAGAAACAGGAAATAGTCCATGTCTCATAACAAACAAGGAAATTCTGAACCTGAGAGCTTCTGTATTTACTCAAGATCACACATTCAGTTCACAGCAAAATTTGGACACCCAGATCTTCTGACTCAGAGGCTAAAGTTCCTTATTAGAGCTTGAGAAATAATAGGACTTAGTCCAGATTTGTTCTGCAGTCCTAAGGTAAAATCTCGGTAGGACTGCCTGATTTTCATGCCAGTTTGAAAGAGGCAACCAAGAAATGGCTGGGGGCTTCCCTGGTGGTCCAGTGGATAAGGACACTGCCCTGCAGTGCAAGGGGCGCCGGTTCGATCCCTGGTCTGAGAAGATCCCACATGCCGCGGAGCGGCTGGACCGATGTGTCCAACTACTGAGCTGGAGCTCTGGAGCACATGCGCCCAGAGCCGGTGCTCTGCAATGAGAGGGGCCGCCGCGATGGGAGGCCCACATGGGCCAAAGAACGAAGATGGGTGAAACTAGACAAATGAAAGACCAATAGAAGTGTCCCGCCCACCCGCCTCCCTCCCCACCCCACCCCTCTCCCCAAAAAAGAAATGGCCGGCTCCAATGCCAGCCCTTCTGTGGCGCCTTCTCAGATTCTCTGGTGAGAGTTACTCTATGTACCCAAGCAATCCTTGTCAGTTTACCTCGTGATGTTCAGTAGCTGAACATCCCTGTCCCTGCTCGATTATAGACTCCTTGCTAGTAGGGGTCCTTTCTTACACATCGAGTCTTGTATTTCATAGGTGCGTGTCATGGCGAAAAAAAGGAGGAATGAGGTTTAGTAATCAAATGGAGCTGGGAGGTAACTGAGCTTCTTGGTTTTTTTGTTTGTTTTTCCTTTTCTTTTTTTGGCTAAAATGGTTCTTCATTGTAGTGAACAGGCTTCTCTAGTTCTGGCGCTTGGGCTCCAGAGCATGCAGGCTCAGTAGTTGTGGCTCGTCCGCTTAGTTGTCTACAGTATGTAGGATCTTAGTTCCCTTACCAGGGATAGAACCCATGTCCCCTGCACTGGAAGGTGGATTCTTAACCACTGGACCACCAGGGAAGTCCCTACCTGAGCTCCTGTTCATGGCAACTTTGTTCCATATCATCAGGAATTCATGCCAGAACAAGGTTCAGATTCATTTGGGTCTTACTCCTTCTGATCAAGCTGTTCTAAGAACCCATCTCACAGAGAAAATTATGATAGAGCAACTGTCTAATTCTGAAGAAAAGTGCTGGAATGTCAGAGAAGGCCTCTCGGGCTTGTGCAGAGTGCACCTGCCTCAAGAGGAGAGCTAAGCCACCGTCCCATCAGCCTCTTGGAACTTTCAATGCCATTTCTTGTGCTTCTTCTGCATTCTCTCACTGAAGCAGCTCACAGGAGTGGTGAACAAGGGGTGGTGTGAGTAAAGTAACATAGCACAGTCAGGCACTGTTGGTTCTGTTCCAGAGCAGAACCAGACCAGAACTCATCTTAGTGTCCTGTTGGCAAGGACAGATTTGGAAAGTATAAAACCATGTCCTGTAGCAAAAGCATATGCTATATTCTTCCCATATCCGTTTCCTACTGACCAAACACACTACCTGTTCCCATTAAAAACAAAACAAAACAAACCACCCAGCCACCACCATCTCCAAGGCAAGGTAAATGTTCACAGCAGCTTCGCCATTTTGGGGTCAACCACTCAAAGCAAAGGACAGTAGCCCTGGCTCCTCATCACACTTCTCCTAAGACAGAGGACCAGGCTTCCCCCCATTGAGTGTGGGAATTAGTGCTAGAGGACCACAGAAGACACAAACCTGACACTTATGCCACACTTGTTCTAGTTACCTACTCGACAGTTTCGGTTCACCCTCATGCAATCTCTCTGAGGTAGATATTAATGTCCCTTTTTTTTGAAGGAGGGGTTCCGAAATTCAATGAGCTTAGGGGACCTGGCCAAGGTCTCTGACTTTGTTAAGTAGGCTGTTTTCTTTCCATTCCCGATCGAAGACAGTTTCAAGACTTACTGCATCCCCCACGCCCCCCCCGCCCCCACCCATGCACACACTCATACTCCATGGAAGGGAAAGACATCCGGTCTTTGGGTAAAGGTGATGGGGTGGCAGGGCAGAGAGTGGGCACCACCGCCAGCCACAGGGATGCCTGGCTGCAGCCGCCTCCCAGCCTTCCACCCACACAGCGTGAATTACTTGTTTTTCAAGTAGGCCTCGGCGGCCCTTCCTTCCATCAGCTTCCTCCTCTCCCCCAGGCTGGGTCCTCCCTTGTCGTAACACTGTACACCCTATACAATGGCTCACACCTGCCTCCCAAGAGCTCAGCACTCTTTTTCACCACAGTCTGATGTTATTGTAGGCAACCCCTCTCCCCGCCCCCCAAAGATGGATGAACTCCATTTTCAAGAATAAAAAAGAGACAAGAGCACCAAGACCAATCAGTGGGGGAAAGAAGAATCAACCAACAGCTGGGATAACTAGAAATGCAAAAGAATAAAGCAGTCAAACCCTGTGCCTGCAAGACAGCCAGAAATGCTTAATGAACAGCAAGCAAGTCCCTCAGACAACTGTCCACATTTCTTTCCCTGCTCACGTCACTGGACAACGGCACACGGGTGTGCAGGTATCTGGGACACTCACCACTGCGTAGAATAGAGTCATACTGTAAGTGGTCTTTTCCATCCTTCACGTCTGTCCCAGCAGAACCTCATGGAGAGCCTTCCAGAAGAGCAGGTACAGTGCTAACCCACTCTTGCTAGTGGTCATGTAACATCCCATGGTGAAGACAATCCCATGGCGAAGGTAACTTAAGCCAAAGATGTGCCGGGAACTAAGCCGAGGCCCGGGCTGTGACAGCTGGCAGTCTATGCATCTGTGTCCTGTCGTCACCGACTCAAGCAAATTGGTTTTAATGCTCCCCTTGCGGTGAATGCCAAGTTCTTGATTCTGCTAATTTTGAGAAAGAAAATGAAACACTTGAGAAATAAAATGAAAGTCACTTTTCTTGTTCCTTCTTCTGATTCTCTAGCTTACCTACACACACCCTTTCCTTCACAGTTCCTACTTCTCGCATCTAAAATAGGGGGAAATGTCGGATTTGTTTTCAAAGGCACCATACTGTTTGATGGTTCATCACAGGCCAGCTGCCCGTGGCCCCCCCCCCCCCCCCCTCCCTCCTCCCCTCCTCCCCTGCCCTCCTCCTCCCCCTCCCCTGCTCCTCCGTCTCCCCTTTCCTCGCTGCCCACCCTTCCCCACTCTCGCCTCCTTTGCTTCTTTGGACAACTTCTACCCTGCCTTTCATTTCAATTACCTTAAATGAAAAAGAGGGTGTGCAGATGGGGGGAACGGGTAAAAACTAGGGAGCATAAGGAGAGTGAGGAAGCCTTACTCGCTGACGTTCCTCTTCCAGTGACCTCCTCAGATGAGAAAAGTTGCCCAAACCTCTAGCCTTTTTTGATTTCCAGATTTAACTTAAAGCTGCTACATCTCAAAACATTTAAACCCACCTTCATACTGCCATTTTATCTCATGGATACCAAATGAGAGTAAACATATTAAAAACAAGGGCATTTGCCTTTGTGGAACCACTTTCTAATGTTTTCCTATCTGTGGCCTTTCCTTAGATGGAAATATTTTACAGGATTCTGTGTATTCAAGGGTCCTCAGCCCTTAAACGTCAGTTTTTAATATTTCAAAATTATTTTTTAAGCTAGACCATTTTCATCTGAATCACCACTGCGTAGAATAGAGTCATACTGTAAGTGGTCTTTTCCATCCTTCACGTCTGTCCCAGCAGAACCTCATGGAGAGCCTTCCAGAAGAGCAGGTACAGTGCTAACCCACTCTTGCTAGTGGTCATGTAACATCCCATGGTGAAGACAATCCCATGGCGAAGGTAACTTAAGCCAAAGATGTGCCGGGAACTAAGCCGAGGCCCGGGCTGTGACAGCTGGCAGTCTATGCATCTGTGTCCTGTCGTCACCGACTCAAGCAAATTGGTTTTAATGCTCCCCTTGCGGTGAATGCCAAGTTCTTGATTCTGCTAATTTTGAGAAAGAAAATGAAACACTTGAGAAATAAAATGAAAGTCACTTTTCTTGTTCCTTCTTCTGATTCTCTAGCTTACCTACACACACCCTTTCCTTCACAGTTCCTGCTTCTCGCATCTAAAATAGGGGGAAATGTCGGATTTGTTTTCAAAGGCACCATACTGTTTGATGGTTCATCACAGGCCAGCTGCCCGTGGCCCCACCCCTCCTCCTCTCCCTCCCCTCCTCCTCCTCCCCCTGCCCTCCTCCTCCCCCTCCCCTGCTCCTCCGTCTCCCCTTTCCTCGCTGCCCACCCTTCCCCACTCTCGCCTCCTTTGCTTCTTTGGACAACTTCTACCCTGCCTTTCATTTCAATTACCTTAAATGAAAAAGAGGGTGTGCAGATGGGGGGAATGGGTAAAAACTAGGGAGCATAAGGAGAGTGAGGAAGCCTTACTCGCTGACGTTCCTCTTCCAGTGACCTCCTCAGATGAGAAAAGAAAAGTTGCCCAAACCTCTAGCCTTTTTTGATTTCCAGATTTAACTTAAAGCTGCTACATCTCAAAACATTTAAACTCACCTTCATACTGCCATTTTATCTCATGGATATCAAATGAGAGTAAACATATTAAAAACAAGGGCGTTTGCCTTTGTGGAACCACTTTCTAATGTTTTCCTATCTGTGGCCTTTCCTTAGATTGAAATATTTTACAGGATTCTGTGTATTCAAGAGTCCTCAGCCCTTAAACGTTCAGTTTTTAATATTTCAAAATTATTTTTTCAGCTAGACTTCTCAGGGATTTAGTTCATCTGAATACTATTATACAAATTATTGGAAGTCTATATGTATACTGTTCTGTTCGAAGTTACCTCATTCTCTCTTTCTCAAGACTGGACCCATCCAATCTCTCTAGATATTCTATAACATAGCTAATCTGACAACCTATTGGGCTTCCCAGGTGGCTCAGTGGTAAAGAACCTGCCTGCCAATGCAGGAGACATGCGCTCAGCCCCAGGGCTGGAAAGATCCCCTGGAGAAGGAAATGGCAGCCCACCCCAGCATTCCGGCCTGGGAAGCCCCCTGGACAGAGGAGCCTGGCGGGCTAGGATCCATGTGGTTTCAGCTGTCGAACACAACTTGGCCACTAAAAAATAATGATCTATTAATCTGTGCTTTTTAAGCTTCTTAGTTGATATTGGAGTGTAGTTGTTTCGGGTGTACAGCAAAGCGACTGTTGTATATATACGTGGATCTGTTCTTTCTCAAATCCTTTTCCCATTTAGCCTGTTACGTAACACTGAACAGAGTTCCCTGTGCTGAACAGTGGGCCCTTGTGGACGATACCCCATTCGTTCGTTAATGGAAGAAATCACCTCTCCCGTCCTCTCCCCTCAAGTCAGCATACTCGGCTCTCTAGGAAGCTCAAGGCAAGTTCAGACGAGTTTCTCCAGACGTGCTGCAGGTCCTAGGAGCCACTGGTGTGAACTCTGAGACGGGCAGATGGGGAATGGGTAAAACTAGGGAGCATAAGGAGAGTGAGGAAGCCTTACTCGCTGACGTTCCTCTTCCAGTGACCTCCTCAGATGAGAAAAGTTGCCCAAACCTCTAGCCTTTTTTGATTTCCAGATTTAACTTAAAGCTGCTACATCTCAAAACATTTAAACTCACCTTCATACTGCCATTTTATCTCATGGATATCAAATGAGAGTAAACATATTAAAAACAAGGGCGTTTGCCTTTGTGGAACCACTTTCTAATGTTTTCCTATCTGTGGCCTTTCCTTAGATGGAAATATTTTACAGGATTCTGTGTATTCAAGGGTCCTCAGCCCTTAAACGTCAGTTTTTAATATTTCAAAATTATTTTTTAAGCTAGACTTCTCAGGGATTTAGTTCATCTGAATACTATTATACAAATTATTGGAAGTCTATATGTATACTGTTCTGTTCGAAGTTACCTCATTCTCTCTTTTTCAAGACTGGACCCATCCAATCTCTCTAGATATTCTATAACATAGCTAATCTGACAACCTATTGGGCTTCCCAGGTGGCTCAGTGGTAAAGAACCTGCCTGCCAATGCAGGAGACATGCGCTCAGCCCCAGGGCTGGAAAGATCCCCTGGAGAAGGAAATGGCAGCCCACCCCAGCATTCCGGCCTGGGAAGCCCCCTGGACAGAGGAGCCTGGCGGGCTAGGATCCATGTGGTTTCAGCTGTCGAACACAACTTGGCCACTAAAAAATAATGATCTATTAATCTGTGCTTTTTAAGCTTCTTAGTTGATATTGGAGTGTAGTTGTTTCGGGTGTACAGCAAAGCGACTGTTGTATATATACGTGGATCTGTTCTTTCTCAAATCCTTTTCCCATTTAGCCTGTTACGTAACACTGAACAGAGTTCCCTGTGCTGAACAGTGGGCCCTTGTGGACGATACCCCATTCGTTCGTTAATGGAAGAAATCACCTCTCCCGTCCTCTCCCCTCAAGTCAGCATACTCGGCTCTCTAGGAAGCTCAAGGCAAGTTCAGACGAGTTTCTCCAGACGTGCTGCAGGTCCTAGGAGCCACTGGTGTGAACTCTGAGACGGGCAGATGGGAAGGGTGAGGTCTGACACACTGGACAGATGCACCCAAGCAGCAAGGACTCTGCTTCCATTCAGGGTTCTTTCAGAAGAATGGGGAAGAGCAAGGAGGATTTGTAGAGCTGGTTTTCCATGCTTCTGACTGAGAAAACAAAACCGTGTAACAGGCTTGATCTGGAAAGGGAACTGTGTTAAACATTAAATGAAAACGGAGGTTTTTACCAAATGTTTTCCAGTAGAAGTCTAAAAAAGACTGAGAAGAGGGCCTGCCAGTTATGGCACGGACAGACAACTCCTTTCTGCAAACCACAGCCCCACACCCCCGCCCCGATCAACACAATGCTGGACAAAGTTATCAAGAGCACCCACTTCAAGGACTGGAAGTTGACCAAAGTGCATACTAAAGGGAGGCGCTGTGGTGGTGGTGAAGTTACTTATTAAACAGCGCCCTGGACTGCTGAGTCTTAGTTCAACAGGAGCCCGCAGGGGAATGGAAACAGAGACGTGGGTTATCCACAGGTTCTGGAAGGGCGCGCGGGCCGTGGTAGGGCGTGGGGGGTGAAGGCCAGGTGCAGGCAGAAGAGGGCGGGACGGGACGCATGCCCTTACTCACGTCCACAGATGACTGCTTCAGGGTTCCCAGGGAAGCCAAACCGGTCCACTGAGAGCAAGAGAAGCAGAGCTTTGGTAAGTTCTGCAGGGCTTCTCATCCACGGAGACACGGTGGGGAAGGCCTTGGGACGTGAGACTGCTCATCACTGTGACTCAGCCGCTGTTCGAGGGCGTGCTTGTAAAAGGTTAGTGTCAGGTCCAACTCCTGAAGGCCACCTGCCGCGCGAAACAGTGCCGAGGCAGCAACAGGGGGAGTAGTTCCGCTACACTCTCGACAGCAGCATTTATTCTGAAGGAACTGTTTAGGCCTTCAGGTTAGGGACAATTGGGGGCACCCTAATGGAAGAAATCACCTCTCCCGTCCTCTCCCCTCAAGTCAGCATACTCGGCTCTCTAGGAAGCTCAAGGCAAGTTCAGACGAGTTTCTCCAGACGTGCTGCAGGTCCTAGGAGCCACTGGTGTGAACTCTGAGACGGGCAGATGG
Organism: Tragulus kanchil; assembly: GCA_022376925.1. NCBI lineage: Eukaryota > Metazoa > Chordata > Mammalia > Artiodactyla > Tragulidae > Tragulus > Tragulus kanchil. Next base: position 155,241,386 of record JAIOJX010000006.1, read on the forward strand.
GAAGGGTGAGGTCTGACACACTGGACAGATGCACCCAAGCAGCAAGGACTCTGCTTCCATTCAGGGTTCTTTCAGAAGAATGGGGAAGAGCAAGGAGGATTTGTAGAGCTGGTTTTCCATGCTTCTGACTGAGAAAACAAAACCGTGTAACAGGCTTGATCTGGAAAGGGAACTGTGTTAAACATTAAATGAAAACGGAGGTTTTTACCAAATGTTTTCCAGTAGAAGTCTAAAAGACTGAGAAGAGGGCCTGCCAGTTATGGCACGGACAGACAACTCCTTTCTGCAAACCACAGCCCCACACCCCCGCCCCGATCAACACAATGCTGGACAAAGTTATCAAGAGCACCCACTTCAAGGACTGGAAGTTGACCAAAGTGCATACTAAAGGGAGGCGCTGTGGTGGTGGTGAAGTTACTTATTAAACAGCGCCCTGGACTGCTGAGTCTTAGTTCAACAGGAGCCCGCAGGGGAATGGAAACAGAGACGTGGGTTATCCACAGGTTCTGGAAGGGCGCGCGGGCCGTGGTAGGGCGTGGGGGGTGAAGGCCAGGTGCAGGCAGAAGAGGGCGGGACGGGACGCATGCCCTTACTCACGTCCACAGATGACTGCTTCAGGGTTCCCAGGGAAGCCAAACCGGTCCACTGAGAGCAAGAGAAGCAGAGCTTTGGTAAGTTCTGCAGGGCTTCTCATCCACGGAGACACGGTGGGGAAGGCCTTGGGACGTGAGACTGCTCATCACTGTGACTCAGCCGCTGTTCGAGGGCGTGCTTGTAAAAGGTTAGTGTCAGGTCCAACTCCTGAAGGCCACCTGCCGCGCGAAACAGTGCCGAGGCAGCAACAGGGGGAGTAGTTCCGCTACACTCTCGACAGCAGCATTTATTCTGAAGGAACTGTTTAGGCCTTCAGGTTAGGGACAGTGGGAGACTGTGGCCTGGCTGCACCCTAATGGGGACCCCTCAGTCAGTCCAGAACTTTTTTTTTTTTTTCTTATTTAACTTTTTACTTTTACAGAGTTTTGTTATTTACAGATATGTATGATCCCAGGTTAGTCATATGTATATCCCCCCCATCCCACCCCTCCAGGCCATCGCACAGCACCCCTGAAGGATCCCCTTTTCTCACAGCACAATGACAATAGCTATTTTTTTCACATATGACAGTACAGATTTTCATGGTACTTCCTTTACGCCTCCCACCCACTGTTTATTTCCCTACAATGCCCATGTCTATTCTCCATATCTATTTTTTCTTCACTTCACTGTGTGTGTTATCATTGCCATCCTACTAGATTCCATATATATGTTAGTATATCGTACTCGTCTTTCTCTTTTTGACTTACTTCACTTTTTATGATACGTTCTAGATCTAGCCACCTCATTAGGACTGATTCTTCTGCATTTCTTTTTACAGCTGTGTAGTATTCCATTGTATGTATGCGCCAGAGCTTTTGTATCCATTAATTCATTGATGGATATCTAGGTTGCTTCCATATTCTAGCTATTGTATGGAGAGTTGCAATGAACATTGGGGTACAAGTGCTTCTTTCAGATTTGATTTCATTTCATCAGGGTATAAGCCTAAGAGTGGGATTGCTGGGTCAAACGGTGCTTCTAGCTTTAGTTTTTTAAGAAATCTCCATCCTGTCTTCCATAGAGGCTGTATCAATTTACATTCCCACCAGCAATGCAAGAGGGTTCCCTTTTCTCCACGCCCTCTCCAGCATTGATTGTCTGTAGATTTGTTGATGATGGCCATTCTGACGGGTGTGAGGTGATATCTCATTGTAGTTTTGATTTGCACTTCTCTAATAAGCGAGGTTAAGCATTGTTTCATGTGGTTTTTGGGCCATCTGTATGTCCTCTTTGGAGAGGTGTCTGTTTAGGCCTTTTTCCCATTTTTTGATTGGGTTGTTCATTTTTCCGATGTTGAGCTGTCTGAGTTGCTTGTAGATTTTGGAGATTAATTCTTTGTTGTTTCATTTGCTATGATTTTCTCCCATTCTGTCAGTAGTCTATTCAGCTTTTTGTTTTGCTGTACAAAAGCTTTTAAGTTTCATGAGGTCCCACATGTTATTTTCTGTTTTTAATTCCACTATTCTAGTAGATAGGTCAGAGGAGATCTTGCTTTATGTCCTTGAGTGTTTTGCCTATATTCTCCTCTAAAAGTCTTAGGCTTTCTGGTCTTACATTTAGGTCTTTAATCCATTTTGAGTTGATCTTTGTGTATGGTGTCAGGGAATGTTCCAGTTTCATTTTTTTGCATGTAGCTGTCCAATTTTCCCAGTACCATTTGTTGAAGAGGCTGTCTTTGTCCCATTTTATACTTTCGCTTCCTTTGTCAAAAATAAGGTAGGTGCGTGGGTTTATCTCTGGGTTCTTTACCTTGTTCCATTGACCTACAGTTCTGTTTTTGTGCCAGTACCATACTGTCTTGATGACTGTTGCTTTGCAATATAGTCTGAAGTTAGGGAAGCTGATCCCTCCAGCTCCATTCTTCTTCCATGGGTTTATTCTGTATGGTACTCTTTGCGCTTCTTGGACTTGATTGACTATTTCTTTTCCCATGTTGGGGAAATTTTCAACTATAATCCCTTCAAAAATTTTCTCATAGCCTTTCCTTTTTTCTTCTTCTTCTGGAACCCCTATAATTCAAATATTGGTGCATCTGATATTATCCCAGAGGTCTCTGAGGCTATCCTCTGCTCTTTTCATTCTTTGAGCTTGATTCTGTTCTTCAGCAGTTACTTCCACCATTCTATCTTCCAGCTCACTTATCTGGTTTTTCTGTCTCAGATACTCTGTTCTTGATTCCTTCTACAGTGTTTTTCAGTTCAGCAATTGAGTTGTTTGTCTCTGTTTGTTGTTTTTTAAGTTCTTGTATTTCTTTATTCAGTGTGTTAGCTGATTCTTGCAATTTCTCTAAAATTCTGTTTTCGGTGTTTTGGATCATCGTTACTATCATTCATCTGAATTTGCTGTCAGAAAGTTTGTCTAATTCCACTTCATCTATTTGGAATTGTGTATTTGTAGATTGTTCCTTCACTTGTGTGGTATTTCTCTGCTGTTTCATTGTTATTATTAATTTTTTAACTAACTATGTTTGGAGTTTCCTTTTCCCAGACTTTGAGTTACGTCTGTCAGTGTTCGCTGTTTGGATGAGGCATCTTACTCTGGGTGATGCTGGTGGTTGGGTGATGTCAGGACTTGCATACAAATGCTTGCCTTTGTTTGAGTTCTTGCTGTTTAATGCTCTCTAATGTTAGGTGTTCTCTGGTATTGTAGGGTTTTGGAGTCAGTGCTCACTCCCTAAAAGCCCGTGCGTTTGTTGCCTGACCAGGGAATGAAGATTTCACCACTGGTTTGTTATGGCATTAAATGGTATTGAAACATAGATATGCAAATGAGAAACAGAAGGTATATCTTTGACAAATGGCAATTAAAATATCATGCAAATACTATCTAGTGTACTGAATTATACACACAAACATATACAGCCATAACATAATCCAAACATTCCAACAAAAAATACAGTATAATACGCTAGCATGGCAAATAGAGAAAACCAAGAATGATATCCACCAGTAATAACCAAACTAACTAGAGCACAAATTGGAGAATAATGCTAGAGCAGGGTCCCAACTGGGGATAAGGCAATGAGAACAAAACAGACTAGGAAATATGGTGGGGAAAGAGGAAAAAGAGAGAGGGAGGATAGAAGAGAAATATAGAATAATAATGCAAAGTTAAATATTTGTATGTATTAGTGTCTAGTGGCATAGGAAAAGAGCATCAGAGAAAGCAAAGAAATAGTTGTAGAGGAAGTAATAATACATATAAAAATTTTAAAAATTAAAGTAGAGAAGTACGTAGAAAAATATAGAAAAACAAAGCAAAAACAATAAAAAACAAAACCCCCACAGAACCATAAAAGGCCAATGTGGAATCAAAGTATACACCAAGATAAAATGTGTTGTAAATTTGAATATCCAGTCTTACTGATAAGATTGGTAGCTTCAATAGAGTTCAATGGAGGAAAGAAAAAAAAGGGGGAAAAAAAGGCAAGAAAAAATACAAAATAAAATAAAAATTAAAAAAAAAAAAAGTGGTAAATCCAGCTCCAGTCAAAATGTGAAAATAGTGAATGTTTACGTTCTTCTGTCTCACTTGTGTGGTATTTCTCTGCGGTTTCATTGCTATTATTAATTTTTTAACTGACTATGTTTGGGTTTTCCTTTTCCCAGACTTTGAGTTACGTCTGTCAGTGTTCGCTGTTTGGATGAGGCATCTTACTCTGGGTGATGCTGGTGGTTGGGTGATGTCAGGACTTGCATACAAATGCTTGCCTTTGTTTGAGTTCTTGCTGTTTAATGCTCTCTAATGTTAGGTGTTCTCTGGTATTGTAGGGTTTTGGAGTCAGTGCTCACTCCCTAAAAGCCCGTGCGTTTGTTGCCTGACCAGGGAATGAAGATTTCACCGCTGGTTTGTTATGGCATTAAATGGTATTGAAACATAGATATGCAAATGAGAAACAGAAGGTATATCTTTGACAAATGGCAATTAAAATATCATGCAAATACTATCTAGTGTACTGAATTATACACACAAACATATACAGCCATAACATAATCCAAACATTCCAACAAAAAATACAGTATAATACGCTAGCATGGCAAATAGAGAAAACCAAGAATGATATCCACCAGTAATAACCAAACTAACTAGAGCACAAATTGGAGAATAATGCTAGAGCAGGGTCCCAACTGGGGATAAGGCAATGAGAACAAAACAGACTAGGAAATATGGTGGGGAAAGAGGAAAAAGAGAGAGGGAGGATAGAAGAGAAATATAGAATAATAATGCAAAGTTAAATATAGGAAGTTAAAGATTTGTATGTATTAGTGTCTAGTGGCATAGGAAAAGAGCATCAGAGAAAGCAAAGAAATAGTTGTAGAGGAAGTAATAATACATATAAAAATTTAAAAAATTAAAGTAGAGAAGTACGTAGAAAAATATAGAAAAACAAAGCAAAAACAATAAAAAACAAAACCCCCACAGAACCATAAAAGGCCAATGTGGAATCAAAGTATACACCAAGATAAAATGTGTTGTAAATTTGAATATCCAGTCTTACTGATAAGATTGGTAGCTTCAATAGAGTTCAATGGAGGAAAGGAAAAAAAGGGGGAAAAAAAGGCAAGAAAAAATACAAAATAAAATAAAAATTAAAAAAAAAAAAAGTGGTAAATCCAGCTCCAGTCAAAATGTGAAAATAGTGAATGTTTACGTTCTTCTGTCTCTTACAGCCTATTCAGGAATGATCAGTCTTTTTCTTGCCTCTGGCAGTGGTTGGATCTGAAGGCCTCTTTTACTGCTTGTTTATTTTCACCTATTCCAGAACTAAAAGGCCCACCAGGCTGGCCCTGGTAGTTTCTTAATCATTAATCCAGATAGCTTTGTTGCCAGGTGGAGCAATTAAATTCCCTCTCTGTAGTTTGACCTGCAGTCAAACTATAGTAGGGGTATTGGTGCCTCTCTCACAAAGGATTTATTCCCACATGCTCTATGAGAAGCATTTCTGCACTGTCCCTGACCCTGCTGCAGGCCACCAATGACCCCCGGCTCCGCCAGAGACTTCAGAATACTCAGAGGTGAGTCTGGCTCAGTCTCATGCAGGATTGCTGTTCCCCTCTCTCGGATCTTTGTGCACACAGAGTCTCCAGTCCTAGTCAACGGCTCTATGATCGGGTTAATGGTAACCTCCTTCAAAGGGAATTGAGTGCCGTCCTTCCGAGGACTGCTCAAGGACATTTCTAGCTTAAGGGGGCACTTGGACCCTCTAAAGCAGGTCTGGCTCAGTCTCTTGTGGGGGTCACTGCTCCTTTCCCAGGTCTTGATTTGCAACAGGCTTTGCATATTTGGCCCACCCAGCCTCCCTGGCGGGTATGAGGTTTGACTTTTACGAGCACGATTGTCCCCCTCCTACCATCTTGTTGCGGCTTCTCCTTTGTTCTTCTGTTGTGAGGCACAGTCAGTGAAGCACCCAACTCTGCTTGTGGTGGATGGAAAAGAGGTTTATTAGGCTGGTGCCAGCAACCACCCGCGGGGAACAAGGTTTCCTGCAAGGGCATTTATTACACCGGTGGGTCCAAGGCCTCCATTTAGCCAAGGACCCTGAGCAAAACTTGTGGCTCACATTTATACCTAAAGCCTATGTGCACAAAACCCACATCCCCAACTTCTACGGTTGCCTAGGAGATATTAAGAAAAAAAGTATGATTTGGTTGCAATCACAAGGGTACAATCAAAAATCACCTAAGCATATTGGCTTAGCTTGTCTACAAGAATTGATTAACTAAGATCACAAATGGCAATTTATCTTGTGACAGTTATTTCATTTCTACGGCCAAGGGGAGGCGTGGATATGAGGTCTTCCTGGTCAGGTTCTCACTAGCCCCAGAGGCCTAGCTGACAGTTAATTTCTCACCTTCATGGCTACACAGTCCACACACAGTCCAGAGTTCACTATTAGATGGAGTCCTCTTCCTCAAGATGGAGTCAGTGCAGTCAGGGTAGCCTGCTCCTTTCTTCCTTCATCAGTACAGGTTACATTCAGTAAATCCATGCTAACAGGACTTTTTCCTCTGATTTATTCCCACATGCTCTATGAGAAGCATTTCTGCACTGTCCCTGACCCTGCTGCAGGCCACCAATGACCCCCGGCTCCGCCAGAGACTTCAGAATACTCAGAGGTGAGTCTGGCTCAGTCTCATGCAGGATTGCTGTTCCCCTCTCTCGGATCTTTGTGCACACAGAGTCTCCAGTCCTAGTCAACGGCTCTATGATCGGGTTAATGGTAACCTCCTTCAAAGGGAATTGAGTGCTGTCCTTCCGAGGACTGCTCAAGGACATTTCTAGCTTAAGGGGGCACTTGGACCCTCTAAAGCAGGTCTGGCTCAGTCTCTTGTGGGGGTCACTGCTCCTTTCCCAGGTCTTGATTTGCAACAGGCTTTGCATATTTGGCCCACCCAGCCTCCCTGGCGGGTATGAGGTTTGACTTTTACGAGCACGATTGTACCCCTCCTACCATCTTGTTGCGGCTTCTCCTTTGTTCTTCTGTTGTGAGGCACAGTCAGTGAAGCACCCAACTCTGCTTGTGGTGGATGGAAAAGAGGTTTATTAGGCTGGTGCCAGCAACCACCCGCGGGGAACAAGGTTTCCTGCAAGGGCATTTATTACACCGGTGGGTCCAAGGCCTCCATTTAGCCAAGGACCCCGAGCAAAACTTGTGGCTCACATTTATACCTAAAGCCTATGTGCACAAAACCCACATCCCCAACTTCTACGGTTGCCTAGGAGACGTTAAGAAAAAAAGTATGATTTGGTTGCAGTCACAATGGTATAATTGAAAATCACCTAAGCATATTGCTCAGCTTGTCTACAAGAATTGATTAACTAAGATCACAAATGGCAATTTATCTTGTGACAGATATTTCATTTTCATTGCTGAGGGAAGGCTTGGGTATGAGGTCTTCCTGGTCAGATTCTCATTAGCCCCAGAGGCCTAGCTGACAGTTAATTTCTCACCTTCATGGCTACACAGTCCACACACAGTCCAGAGTTCACTATTAGATGGAGTCCTCTTCCTCAAGATGGAGTCAGTGCAGTCAGGGTAGCCTGCTCCTTTCTTCCTTCATCAGTACAGGTTACATTCAGTAAATCCATGCTAACAGGGAGCAGTTTAACAAGTAAATCACTTCTACGTAATGATATTACAAATGATCACTTAACAATCACTTACAGGTAAATCTAAGTAAATTATTTCATATTATATGGCCCCTTTTACACTTCGATGTGGGGTATCTTTTTTGTGATTGGATCCAACCTCCTCCTGTCAATGGTTTTTCAGGAACTTGTTCCAATGCAGGTGATGTGGCAGGAGAGATGAGTGCAGGTCCTTCTACACTGCCATCTTAGCTCCACCCTCCAGTCCATGACTTTTTAAGTGGACCATGTTTTAAAAGTTTTTATTGAATTTGTTAAAATATTGCTTCTATGTTTTATGGGTTTTTTTTTTCTTTTTTTTTGGCTGCATGGCACTTGGGATCTTAGTTCCCTGACCAGGAACTGAACCCATACCCCTTGCACTGAAAAGTGTCAACTAAAAAAGATGAACAACTTGAGAGTTGTGGGTTAAGTTTTATTTGGGGCATAATTAGGACTGCAGCCCGGGAGGCAGCACTCCAGAAAGCTCTGAGAGACTGCTCCAAAGAGGCAACAGGAGGGTCAATATTTAAGGATTTTGGGGCTTCCCTGGTGGTCCAGTGGGTAAGGACACCGCCTTGCAGTGCAAGGGGTGCTGGTTCGATCCCTGGCCTGGGAGGATCCCACGTGCCGCGGAGTGGCTGGACCGATGTGTCCAATCACCGAGCTGGAGCTCTGGAGCGCATGCGCCCAGAGCCGGTGCTCTGCGACAACACAGGCCACTGCGATGGAGGCCCACTCGGGCCAAAGAACAAAGATGGATGAAAATAGACAAATGAAAGACCAACAGAAGTGGCCCGCCCGCCCCCTCCCTCCCCAACCCGCCCCCAAAATAAATTAAAAAAAAAAAGAAATTTAAGGATTTTGGTGAGGGAGGTGTTTCATATCATTAAACAGTCATTTTACAAAGGGTCCCCAGTTAGTCACAAGGATCTGATGTCACCATGAGATTTAGTGGAGGAGATGCAAGGACTAGATAATAAAATCTGTTCCTAAAAGCATCCAGTTATCTAAAGACCTGCCCCACCAGATTCCTTGGAGCACAGAGTGCCTCTTCCCCACCCTGATCTCCTTCAGGGGGTTTGAAGGTCAGCAGCTCTCAACAGCACAGGGTCTGGTCTCTGCAGAGGCAGAGGGCAAATGTCCTTGTTGTCCACTCACTGGCAATGTAATTGGTAAATGCCAATTTGTAGCTGAGAAAAGGAAAGTCTTAACCACTGGACTACCAAGGAAGTCCCTCTCAGTCCATGACTTTAAATCAGTTGGTGCTGGCCATGAGAACAAGTCACTTGCCTGCCTGGACAGATGCAGTTCATGATGGTGGTGGGGCGGGGTCAGAAATGCATGGCTTCACAGGCTAAGCAGGATAAGGAAGGCTGGGCAGTGAGCAGAGGAAACAAATGCACAGCTCTGCCAGCCTGCGGTCACAGTCCCAGCTGGGTGAACAGCAGACCAACCAGGAATTTAAGAGGGAAAACCCTAGGAATGAGTCACGGAATGGCTGAGCCAAGCTCTCTGCACATCTCTGGCTAAATGACAAAACCTTGTTATTTTACCAAATTTGAGAGACCTTATTCATTTATGTCATTCATGGCTTGCAGTTACCATCCACAGTGATTTTGGAGCCCAATAAGATAAAGAAAGGCATCAAAACAATCCCCAAGAAAAAGAAATGCAAAATTGCAAAAATGACTATCTGAGTAGGCCTTACAAATAGCTGAGAAAAGAGCAGAAGCAAAGGGCAAAGGAGAAAAGGAAAGATACACCCATCTGACGCAGAGTTCCAGAGAGGAGCAAGGACAGATAAGGCCTTCCTAAGAGAAGAAGGCAAAGAAACAGAGGAAAACAACAGAATGGGAAAGACTAGAGATCTCTTCAAGAAAATTAGAGATATCAAGGGAACATTTCATGCAAAGATGGGCAAATAAAAGACAAAAATAATATGGACCTAACAAAAGCAGAAGATACTAAGAAGTGGCAAGAATACCCAGAAGAACTATACAAAAAAGACCTTAGAGCTTCCCTGGTGGTCCAGTGGGTAAGGACACCACCTTGCAGTGCAAGGGGCGCCAGTTTGATCCCTGGCCTGGGAAGATCCCACGTGCCGCGGAGCGGCTGGACCCATGTGTCCAATTACCAAGCCGGAGCTCTGAAGAGCATGTGCCCAGAGCTGGTACTCTGCAGCGAGAGAGGCCGCTGTGAGGGGAGGCCCACACAGTCCAAAAGAACAAAGATGGAAATAAATGAAAGACTGATAGAAGAGGCCAAAAAAAAAACCTGGGGAAAAAAAAAAGACCTTAATGAACTGGATAATCACAGTGATATGATCACTTACCTAGAGCCAGACATCCTGGAGTGGGAAGTCAACTGGGCCTTAGGAAGCATCACTAAAATCAAAGTTAGTAGAGATGATGGAATTCCAGCTGAGCTATTTCAACTATTAAAAAGATGATGCTGTTAACATGCTGCATGCAATATGCCAGCAGATTTGGAAAACTGAGAAGTGGCCTCCGGACTGGAAAATGTCCGTTTTCATTCCAATCCCAAAGAAGGGCAATGCCAAAGAATGTTCAAACTATCGCACTCATTTCATATGCTAGCAAGGTCATGCTCAAAATCCTTCAAGCCAGGCTTCAACAGTACATGAACCAGACACCCCCAGATGTATACGGTGGATTCAGAAAAGGCAGGGGAGCCACAGATCAAACTGCCAACATCCATTGGATCACAGAAAGAGCAAGGCAATTCCAGAAAAATACCCACTTCTGCTTCACTGACTATGCTAAAGCCTTTGATTGTGTGGATCACAATAAACTGTGGAAAATTCTTAAAGAAATGGGAATGCCAGACCACCTTACCTGCCTCCTGAGAAACCTGTATGCAGGCCAAGAAGCAACAGTTAGAACCAGACATGGAACAATAGTGGTTCAAAATTGGGCAAGGAGTATGTCAAAACTGTTTATTGTCACTCGGCCTATTTAACTTTGATATGCAGAGTACATCATGCAAAATGTCGGCCTGGATGAAGCAGAAGCGGGAATCAAGATTGCCAGGAGAAATATCAATAACCTCAGGTATACAGATGATACCACCATTATGATATAAAGCCAAGGGGAATTAAAGAGCCTCTTGATGAAGGTGAAATGAGAGTAAAAAACCAAATTTAAACTCAACATTCAAAAAATGAAGATCATGGCATCTGGTCCAATCACTTCATGGCAAATGGGCAAACAATGGAAACAGTGAGTTATTTTCCCGGGCTCCAAAATCACTGCGGACAGTGACTACAGCCAGGAAATTAAAAGATGCTTTCTCCTTGGAAGTAAAGCAATGACAAGCTTAGACAGCACATTAAAAAGTGGAGACATCACTTTGCTGACAAATACCTGTCTAGTCAAAGCTATGATTTTCCCAGTAGTCATGTATGGATGTAAGAGTTGGACCATAAAGAAGGCTGAGCGAAGAAGAACTGATGCCTTCAATCAATTGGAGAAGACTCTTTGAGAATTCCTTGGACTGCAAGACCAAACCAGTTAATCTTAAAGGAAATCTACCCTGAATATTCATTGGGACCTTACACTGGAAGCTCAGAGCCATTGGATCACCAGGGCAGTCCCCCTGACCCTTTTACTTTACCCACTCCTCTAAAGCCTTGGGCTTCCCTGATGGCTCAATGGTGAAGAATCTGCCTGCAAAGCAGGAGACCTGGGTTCAATCCCTGGGTTGGGAGGATCCCTGGAGAAGGGAATGGCAGCCCGATGCAGTATTCTTGCCTAGGAAAGCCCATGGACAGAGCAACCTGGCAGGCAGTGGTCTATAGAGTTGCGGAATCTGACATGACTGGGTGATTAACACTTGCACTTTTTTTTAAAGCCTCAGGACCAGTGGGCTTGTTGCTCACTGAGCAGACAAGACCTGAGTGATGTAACACAGCCTTCTTTCACGAGCAGGAGCGGCTCTTTCTTAACACAGCTTACAGCTCGGAATCCAGTCATGATCGTGTTATCTGCAGAAACATCCGTTTCTGTCCCCCCCTTGCAGCCCCTGACAGCTGTCTCCTTCCTATTTAGGTGTCCTGGGGCCGGATGGCGAACTTCAAGGGCCATGCCCTCCCAGGCAGCTTCTTCCTAATAATTGGACTGTGGTGGTCGGTGAAGTACCCGTTCAAGTACTTTTACCAAAAGAAGAGCGGCCAGCTGACACATCACCACCAGCGTCTGGAGATCATCGAAGCCGCAATCAGAACCTTATTTTCAGTCATTGGTAAGGCTGGGGGGACCCATTTGGCCCAGGGGATTTTCCTCATCAGACCCTAAGCCGTCTGCTGGACCCTGTGAAACAGCGTCTCCTCCGGAGGAGTTCCGGTTGGGCACTAGATGTTGCACCACAGCGTCCCCTGCTACCCAGCTTTGGCACGTTGACAGCTGACAAAACGTTTTCTGTTGGACGTTCAGTTGCTAAGTCGTGCCCGACTCCCTTGCAACCCCATGGGCTGTAGCCCACCCGACTCCCCTGCCCACGGGGTTTCCCAGGAAAGAAGACTCGAGCGGGTTCCCATGTCCTCCTCCGGGGATCCTCCCCAGCCAGGAATGGAGGCCGAGCCTCCCGCGCAGGCAGGCAGATTCTTCACCGCGTAGCCACAGGGGAAGCCCCTACTCACACCTGTCTTCATGGCAAAGTGTTTATACAGTAAAAAGCCACCACATAAGCTGCATTCTTTGCTCTAGAAAGGTGTAGGCATGATTTGTAGGAACACAGGCATCAATTGTAGAAACAGAACACACACACTGTGAAAAGAACACAACACAAATAGAAAAGAACCGATGAGAGCGCGCTCATGCACATGAGCTACGGGGAGGCGCTGAGGCCGGTTTAGTTTTAGAAGAGCCATCCTTCCCTAGAGATCCCTCCGCCAAGATCTCTGGAGTTGTAGCACCCAGCTCCTCGGCTCCACCCTCAAAAACCTCAGTCACAGGGGTGGGGAATTCCCTGGAAGGCGAGGCAGATGGAGAAGAGCCAGCAGGCAGGACCTTTCTTCACTGGAACAACTAACCCGCCACCCACTTCCATGGTCCCGACAGCCATCCCGCCCACAGCGGCTGTCCCGGTGATAGGTGATAGGTGATAGATGACGCTAGTTACCGTGAATGATGTTGGATTCTTAATCTCCAATGGAGAAGAATTCACACTGGGGTCAAAAGAGTCGGTGATGGTCACTCCCACCTTCATGCAGTGAAACGTTTATTAAAGTAAGAAAGGATAGGGAAAAGCTTCCTGCATAGGGACTTCCCTGGTGGGCCAGTGTTTAAGACTCTGTGCTTCTAATGCAGGGGGCCCAGGTTCGATCCCTGGCCAGGGAACTAGATCCCACATGCCACAACTAAGACCCAGTGCAGTCAAATTAAGACATAAAGCAATAATTTAAAAAAAAAAAAAAAAAGTTTCCCGCATAGACCCTGGAAGAGGGGACAAAGAGTATCCCTCTCTGCCAGTTGAAGCCTGACAATTTGTATCTTCCAGTCAGTTACCCAAACAATGTATCAAAAGAATATCTTAAGGTTGTAAAGGCCCTTTAGGCCCACACCCACAGCACTAACATGAGATTAACTAGCACAGTGTCCAAGTCTCAAGGCTAGGTGAGACATTCTAATGTAAACGCTCAGATTAACATAAGACTAGAAGTTTTCACTTTCAACACTGAAGATCTTTGCCTTTAGTTCCCCTTGTCCTTCCTCTTCTCCTCCTTGTCCTTGGGACCTGCTAGCCTGCTTATCAAATCAGCCTATGAACCCCTTTCATTCTGAACCCCTTTCATCAGCACAAGGGGCGGGGGGCAGGCAGTGAGTGTTCCTCATCAGGACCAAGCTCATCTCGTGACTGAGGGACCTCACCCTGCAGCTAAGTTCTGCTACCTGTCACCTTTGGCCTAGTTTCTGCAGGAGCTAAAGCAAGGGCAGGTGCTCCCCAGGGAGTGAAGAGAGGTCAGAACTCAGCTGCCTTTCCCTTTCACCAGTCCGCAGGCATGGGAAAGGCTTTGTGGTCTCGGGAAGCTGAGAGGCTGTCAGGCCCTTGCGGCATAGAGAGGGACAACAGTGTCAACTTGGCCTGAGTAAAGCTAGAAAAATGCTATCTGGCCTCTCTACCGCGTGGAAATAATACACCTCCAAAAATGATCTCCTGGGGCTATCTCTGGCATATACCAGGATCTGGCTGTCTGGGCACCGTGGCTGCAGCGGGAAGGGCAGGGGGGACCGGACAGTCCTGCCCTCAGAGCCCTTCTGCTCACCTGTCGCTGTGACACCCCGCCTGTCACTCCCACCTGTCACTGGGACAGCCTTCCCTGGGTCGTTTCCACCAACACCTGCATCCTTTATGATGGCGTAGTCGCTAGGTTTTGTCTGACCCTTTGCAGCCCCCTGGACCGCAGTCCACCAAGTTCCTCTGTCCATGCAATTCCCAGGCAAGAACAGTGCAGTGGATTCCCATTTCCTCCTCCAGAGGATCTTCCCAACCCAGGGAATGAACCTGGGTCTTCTGCACTGCAGGCAGATTCTTCACTGGCTGAACCACCAGGGAAGCCCCTCATCCTTTCCACATCAACTCAGGAAGAGACTGGCTTGAGGATGGAATGTTTGGAAGACAGGGCCCGGCATGTCATCACGGAAGACTCCCTCTGGGCTCCCAGAACGTTCTGGGCACCAGGCAGACGGCGAGCTCTTTTGCTAACACAGCGTGAGCGCTGCCCCGTGGCTCTGCCTCACTTGTGACGGCCCCGCCTCACGAGCCAGTGTGGAGCAACCCCGGCATGTGGCTCCGTCCTCGTGCTCCAGGGCCTGGGACGGAGGCCTCGTGCTGTGGGCTGGACCCTCAGCGCCGAGCTCACCCCGTGCGCACGCCTGCCTGCCCCGGAGCCTGCCCCGCCGGCGTGTCTCGCTGGGATTCTTACTTCCCACCTAACTGCTCCTTTCCGGATTTCTTTCATGCCTTCTTCAGCAGAGGGAGTCCACAGAGAACGCGTCAGCCACACTCTGGCCTAAGTGACAGCACCTTGCTGTCCTCTCAGCTGCTGGACAGGTGGCCTGGGGACCCGTGTGGCTGCGCTCCTGGTGCCTCCTCCCCTCCAGCAGCCACCCAGGCACGTGTCTGCACAGCTTCTCTGTGTCCCAGCGTCTCCTGAGGCCACGAAGAGGGTCCACAGGGCTGCGGCCACCTCTCCCCAGGCCTGGGAGCCACTCGGCTGTCGGTCTGTCCTGGAGCAGTTCCTGCCTCCCCAGCTTCCACTTCTGTTCCCCTGCAGGGATCCTGGTGGAGCAGTTTGTCCCCGACGGGCCCCACCTCCGCCTGTCCCACGAGGACCACTGGGTGAAGCTCATGAACTGGCAGCACTCGACCATGTACCTCTTCTTCGCGGTCTCGGGGATCACGGACATGCTGACCTACCTCACCACCCACGTCCCCCTGGGGCTGGACAGACTGGTCATGGCTCTAGCCACCTTCAATGAAGGTAACGGGGTGCTGCGGACGGAGATTTAGAGGGACGGGAGCACAAAAGATCAGCAACCCTGCAAATCTAGCAACTTTCCCCAGAAAATCCCCATCTCTGAACTTGAAAAGCCTCCTCAGGACCTGGTCCCGTACTCTGGTGGCACAGGTGACACATTCCACGAAGCGACGCAGGAAGGCACGGGGGCTTTCAGCCTAAGCCCCGCTGTGCTCGTCTCCTGCCAATGCAGGAGACGCAAGAGACACAGGTTCGATCCCTGGATCGGGAAGATCCCCGCAGGAGGAAATGGCGACCTGCTCTAGGACTCTTGCCTGCAGAATCCGACAGAGCGTCCCGGTGGGCTGCAGTCCTCGGGGCCCCGCCGAGTCATGACGGAGTGACCAAATTCCTGGGGTTTGGAGCTGACTCTTCCTGCCCACGCGCCCCCCCCCTTCCACACACCAGCAGGCGAGGGGGCAACCCTCTGGCCGGGGAGAGGGCCTCTGCGCCCCCCCCGACCCAGCACGGTCAGTCACGCGTCTGCTCCGCTGCGCGGGGGGGCCCGGGCGACGGCGGGAGGGGGCGGAACGGGAGGGCAGGCACGCAGACGTGTCCCCCGTCAGCCACGGATCGCCTTCCCGTCCTGTGTGGAGCCCTACCCGGGACTCGGTGAGGAGACGTAAAGATTCCTTCTGGGCTGCTGGCGTGTGCGCACACACGCTCTCAACCTCACACGTTTTCAAAAATTCACGTATTTTTTAATTGAAAGATCACCGCTCTGCCAAACATCAGCACGCATCAGCCCTGGGTGCACACGCCCTCTCCCTCACCTCCCCGCACCTCCCCTCCCCGCCGGCCCCCTGGGCTGTGACGGAGCCCGTCCGAGGGCCCTGAGAGGCACAGCAAGTCCTCGCTTTACAGACGGTAATGCAAACTTCCCTGTCACTCTCCACACCGTCTGCCCTCCCGACGCTCACCCCGCGTCCGTAAGTCTGTCTGTCTCCACCGCGGCCCTGCCCCCACCCGCGTGCTCCTGACCTGCATCCAAGTGTCGCCCGAGGGTTACGGAGCTGGCGTCCCGGGTGCTGAAGACCCACGGTGGAGGCTGGCACCTCCCCTCCCAGGAGGCTGCGGTCGGGAGCCGGTCCTCGGGGCGCGAGGGCGGCCTGACGGCGTCTCTGCTCCGCAGGCTTCCTCTTCTACTACCACGTCCACAACCGCCCGCCGCTGGACCAGCACGTCCACTCGCTGCTGCTGTACGTGCTGTTCGGAGCGGCCCTCGGCCTCGGCGTGGAGGTGGTCCTCCGGGACAACGTGGTGCTGGAGCTCTTTCGCACCACCCTCCTCATCCTCCAGGGCACCTGGTTCTGGCAGGTAACCCTCCACCCCGGCAGCCAGGGGCGGCAGGTGTGCCGAGCACTGCAGGGCCCAGCGCCGCCGCGCCAGAGGGGCCCGGGGGCCACGCCTCCGCCCGCGCGGCCGACCCGCGTGGCCCCAGGCGCGGCCCCCGCTGAGGCACCAGCGCGCGGGCGGGCGGAGGCTGCCCCGCCCGGCCCCACCGTCAGAGCCCAGCGGCTGCCCTGCGCGCGGGCAGCCCGAGGCCAGCGGGGACCGGGGGCCGGGCCTGTGCAGGGGTCGTGCGATGCGCGCAGGGGTGGGTGTGCGCGCCTTGGCACTCTGCTGTGCGGGCTCGGGGGCTTCTCTGGCGCGACTGACGACTGGGCCGGCTCCTCTGATCCGCCAGATCGGGTTTGTGCTGTTCCCGCCTTTCGGAGCGCCCGAGTGGGACCAGAAAGATCACGACAACATCATGTTCATCACCATGTGCTTCGGCTGGCACTACCTGGCCGCGCTCTGCATCGTGGCCGTCAACTACTCGCTGGTGTACTGGTAGGTCCGAGGGCAGGGGACTGCTGGCCGGCGCGTCCTCCTCACCCGCCCCCGCCCCGAAACGCATCACACGGGCTCGCTCTCAGCGCCACGGACCCGCTCTCGGAACCGAGTCCCAGCTGCCCGCCGAGCCTGTGCAAGGTGCTCTGTGCCCCCACGTGAGCACGACGGAGCCCGAGAAGTCCAGGGACCCGTCTGGTCACAAGGCCCCACACGCCCAGGTTTCGTCTGAATGTAGTTCTGGCAGATGTTAAGCTGGAGGTCTGACAGGAGAAACGGTGACCCACAAGGCGTGTGGCCCACACGCTCCGCTCTGGCCCAGTTCATGCAGAGCCCGTTGCCTCAGCCCTGGGTGTGCCCGGCCTCCCGGGACACGGGCCCTCGGGGGACGCCGCAGCAGCGGTGCCGGCCGTGTGCTGGCGCTCCAGGTCCCGACAGCAGCTGGGAGGAGCGGGCGCTGCGGCAGCACCTGTCACTCCGTGCAGACAGACGAGGGGGCCGGCCAACGGGGCTCTGTATGTCATCAGGGAGTCAGTGGTCCAGCCAGAAGTGGGACTCGGATGCTCTGGCTCCTCGGAAGTGCCCAGTGAGAGTGCGGAGAGAAGCCTCTACGCAGAGGCAGGGCCCCGGCACGGGGTCTCACTGAGTGTCGGATGCCCCTGCTCTACGCTCGCTCTGCGAAGGACGCACGTGCTGTTCACGGACTCCCGGGAACACCAAGGCTCCGCACGGCTGGGGGCCACCCCAGGAGCCACCAGCAAAGCCCGAGGCTTTAGCCAGCACCTGCTCCTACAAGCTGTGCAGTCAGAGGTGCCCTGTTCTCTCGCTCCCTGATCTCCCTACCCAGAGCAGGGATGCCTCACCCACAGACTCCCCCCACGAAACCACAGGGAAAGGAAGCCGTGTTCCCTGCAGTGCTACCTCTCCGTCAGGGAAACACTAACCGGGGGGTGGGGGGAGCCCTCGGTCCCGTCTCAGTGACACTAACCGGTGAGCATCGCTGCCCGTGAGGCTGTTCATCTCCCAGAGCCGCCAGGCAGCCGGAGGCAGCACTCGACAGCGACGCAGAGGAAACGCTCTGCCAGGAGGCGGACAGCCTCGCGGGGTCGGTGAGGGAGTGAGTCAACCTGGGGCTCACCCGCTGCCCGCGCTCTCTCCCCGTTACAGCTTCCTGACCCGGGGGAAGAGGCCTGACGACAGAGAGATCATCGGCATCCAGAAGCTGAGGTCGGATCACACGCACCGGAGGGCCCTGCTGAGCGGCTCGGACGAGGACTAGGGGCGGCCCGGGGCGGCGGTGGAGGATGCGGGCACGGCCGGCGGTCAGCAGCCAGCTCCCGCCTCCGCAGCCGCCCTCCCTGTGACGGGCTCTCAGGGTGCGCGTGTGCCCACGTGCTCGCGGACTCACAGTCTGTACGGGGTGCTAGAGAACTCAGACTGAGAGTGCAGAACAGGAAGTGACCTCGTGGATCAGTTCAAGATACAAATCCAGAATTGACCGCTTTTGGTAATTTAGCCCTTTTTCTCTCGCGTATCGCAAAGTAAGTCAATAACAGAACCTTTAGAGATATAATTCTAATAGGTATTTTTTTTTGGTACGTAAAACAATTCAAGAACGTCAGTATTTTAAGGATTACTTGTGAAGTCTCTCCTAAGGGACCCCGGGGACCACAGCCCTGCGGCATTAATCCCTCAGCGCTGATAAACAAGGAGGTTGGGCCAAAGGGGGCTGTGCTTCATCAGGAAGCCGGCCAGTGGTCCAGCTGAAAGTGGGACTCAGTTATGACTCCTCAGAAGTGCCTAATGAGAGGGTGCTGAGAGGAAAGCTCTATGAAGATTCCAGAGAGAAAAACGTCCGGTGAAGGAAAGCCTTGAATTCAAACACAGCTGAAAGCAAAGGATAGGAATCCTGCAGAGCAGACAGACCTCGGATGAGTAACAGACTCTTGACATGCGAATCTTAGTGCTGAATCTTTCTTTCTTAAACTTCCTCCAACAAATATTTACTGAAGGTTCACTCTGCCAGCACCGCGGCAGGGGGAAGGGCACTGAAACGCGTGTCCCGCCTGGAGCTCAGCCCGAGGGAGAGCTGTGAGCAGCTCCCTGCGGGGTGACCGGCACCCGAGGGGTAAGGAGAGCACAGGGGGAGCAGGCTCCAGGCAGAGCGTCCGGACACGAAGGCGGGGAGCGTGCACACGCGGGGAGGCCGCCCAGCTCCGCGGACGGCTCGGAGCGGGTCAGGCCAGGATGGATGTGAAAGGTGGCCCCAGAGCCGTTCATCCGTACAGGGGCTCCCAGGGCCTGTGTGCGTCTCACAGGGGCTCCCCAGGGGCCAGTGCACGCCAGCAGCCACGAGGCCCCGGCCGGTCCTCCGCAGGACCCACGGGCCACTCCTCCGTCCCCAGCCCAGGAGAGACCCCGCGTGTGCAGCACGTGCGCTGTGCGCGAGGAACGCTGCACTCACGGGACAGGCGGCCCCAGGAGTGAAGTCACACCTCAGGACTAAGAACGAGCTGCCTGGAAACACTGACTGAATCCTGAGAACCGGGGTTCCCCTTTCAGGACCCTCTGTCTGCCCGCTGAGTCAGAACCCAGACGTGCACCAGGCTAGTCCTGAACGGAGCACGGTCTATTACTGGAAACCCACTGAAAACGTATTCTTTCCTCAAGGCCTGGAGGTGGGAAGAAGGAGCCCAGCCCCAGTCTTTCTCTTCCCATAAAGAGCTTCGTTTCAGATTTTAAAAATGGGAGAGGGGACAGAACACTTGAAATGCAGCTTTTTCTCTGGAGAGAAGGGGTGAGGGTGAGGGTGAGACGTGAATGTGGAAATCAATGCCCCTTGCACAGCACAGGCTGGGACCCTTCACGGAGGTTGTGGTAACAGACAAACCCATCACGATGCCAGGCCCCAAAATCCAGGCTCAGGCACGGGTTCTGGACACTCACCCCAGCCTCTGAACCGTGTTCCTCTGGACCTGCTCCCCCCAAACCCACACGAGCGCGCCCACGTCGCCCTGGAGGGCGCACAGGAGCCCAGCGGGTGCGGGCGACGGCCACGCTCCTCCAGCAGCTCTGGGGCACAGGCCCGGGACCCACGGGCCGGCCAGGCGGCGAGCACCAGGTCACGCAGCACCAGCACCCGCACAAGCCCGTCTGCTCCCAGGAGACGGAGTCTGGGGCCTCGGCACGGGCGGTGGGCGAGGGCTGGGGCTGCACCCGCCAGGCAAGCAGGTGCTAAGTCAGTTCACAAGGGGCTGTTCGAGCCAGCAGTCCTCAGAGTACTGCCTCTCGCTCACCTAGACACAGCACCTTGGGCTGCCCCGTGCTGCCGGAAGCAAGCTGCGCAGTTGTGCTCGCCTCCGCTCAGGTCACAGGCCAGCCTCCCCCGCAGCCTCTCCTCTCCCAGCCCGCCACCCGTAGGCGCTCCCTCGGCCCCGCCCACCCACTCCTGCTCCCCGGAACCCAGGCTCACCCCTCCCCGCTCAGGGCGGCCCCCAGGCCCACCAGGACACACCCTGCCCCGGAGGAAGGCCGCAGAGAGGGCGCTCGACCTAGAACCAGAAGACAGCACTCACATCCTGGTCCTCAACTTCGACTCAGACCCGGGCTCTCTCGGTTAGAAGGGCGAGGGTCGCCGCTATTCCTCAGAACTGCTTCAGGGGTCAGACACCCGTGCACCCCGCGAGTCGCTCTCGCTTTCTCTGCACCACTGCAACCTGCCTGATCACCGCCCCAGCCCGAACTCCACTTCCTCACCCAGAATGCATCAGAGAGCGCCACGGAACTCCCGTGGGTGAGGGACGCTTTCTCAACAACTGGGTGCTTCCAACAGAGACAGGGAGGCCCTGGGGCTGCAGTGTAGGAAAGCGTCACCGTCCAGCCCTGCTCCAACATGAAAGAGGCACATACAGTCGACAACCAAAGCTTTTAATTAGTTTAAAACGCTCTGAGCTCTGCCCGAGGCTCAGTGGAAGCTGAGAACGCGAAGTAGCCGGGGGCGAATGGCAGTAAACTGCTGCCTCGCAGCCCCCGCCCCACCTCTACTCGGGCTCAGAAGCAGCCAAACTGCTCGACAGGCAAGAAGCACTCCAGGCTGGGCCGGTGTCTCTGCGCCCACCCCTCGGCCCCGCCGTCTAACAGAAGCGGCCAGACCCGTGCCGCCTGTCCTACTGGCCCTGGAGGCACGAGCCCGCTCAACAAGGAGGGCAGAGGGACCACAGTCCAGATCCTCACTGCTCAGCTTTAAGAGCAGCTGCCCAACAGAACCCACGTCCGGGAAGGCGCGCCTCTGCCCACCTCACGGCCGCTCTGTTCCCATACGGTCACCAGGTCAGCCGCCAACTCCCAGGAACCCTGTTTTCCCCTCGCTCTGGTCAGAAGAGCAACTTATCGGTTTGAGGTGAGGGTCGTAGGTTTTTAGACAAACGAAAAACTACGTTAACTCCCAGACACAGCACCTTGGGCTGCCCCGTGCTGCCGGAAGCAAGCTGCGCAGTTGTGCTCGCCTCCGCTCAGGTCACAGGCCAGCCTCCCCCGCAGCCTCTCCTCTCCCAGCCCGCCACCCGTAGGCGCTCCCTCGGCCCCGCCCACCCACTCCTGCTCCCCGGAACCCAGGCTCACCCCTCCCCGCTCAGGGCGGCCCCCAGGCCCACCAGGACACACCCTGCCCCGGAGGAAGGCCGCAGAGAGGGCGCTCGACCTAGAACCAGAAGACAGCACTCACATCCTGGTCCTCAACTTCGACTCAGACCCGGGCTCTCTCGGTTAGAAGGGCGAGGGTCGCCGCTATTCCTCAGAACTGCTTCAGGGGTCAGACACCCGTGCACCCCGCGAGTCGCTCTCGCTTTCTCTGCACCACTGCAACCTGCCTGATCACCGCCCCAGCCCGAACTCCACTTCCTCACCCAGAATGCATCAGAGAGCGCCACGGAACTCCCGTGGGTGAGGGACGCTTTCTCAACAACTGGGTGCTTCCAACAGAGACAGGGAGGCCCTGGGGCTGCAGTGTAGGAAAGCGTCACCGTCCAGCCCTGCTCCAACATGAAAGAGGCACATACAGTCGACAACCAAAGCTTTTAATTAGTTTAAAACGCTCTGAGCTCTGCCCGAGGCTCAGTGGAAGCTGAGAACGGCGAAGTAGCCGGGGGCGAATGGCAGTAAACTGCTGCCTCGCAGCCCCCGCCCCACCTCTACTCGGGCTCAGAAGCAGCCAAACTGCTCGACAGGCAAGAAGCACTCCAGGCTGGGCCGGTGTCTCTGCGCCCACCCCTCGGCCCCGCCGTCTAACAGAAGCGGCCAGACCCGTGCCGCCTGTCCTACTGGCCCTGGAGGCACGAGCCCGCTCAACAAGGAGGGCAGAGGGACCACAGTCCAGATCCTCACTGCTCAGCTTTAAGAGCAGCTGCCCAACAGAACCCACGTCCGGGAAGGCGCGCCTCTGCCCACCTCACGGCCGCTCTGTTCCCATACGGTCACCAGGTCAGCCGCCAACTCCCAGGAACCCTGTTTTCCCCTCGCTCTGGTCAGAAGAGCAACTTATCGGTTTGAGGTGAGGGGTCGTATAAGCCCAGATTTCTCCCTCAGTAGAGATGTACAACAAATTCTTGAAAAAACTACGTTACATAAAAACATCTGGACACAGAACGTCCACCAGACCGCCCATCGCAGAGAGACCAGAGCGCGCACAGCCACGCAGGCCGGGCCGCACGTGCCGTGCGCCCGCCGTGCCCAGCGTCTCCCCCTCGGGAGGCTGGGCTCCTGGGACCACAGTGCGCTCGCACGCCCCACCAGACACCTCCCCAGGACGGGGCAGGAGAGCACAGGCTCAGGGACCCCGCTGAGCAGGCCCTCGCGGCGCAGCCGAGCGGCCAGCGTCTGCTGCTGGCCCTCCCCAGCCGGCCGCCACGGCTGCCCTCCAGCCCGAAGGCCGCCGGCGTGGCGTCCGCCCCAGGGTCACTGCTGCTCAGGCGCCTGCTTGGGAGACGGGGCTGTGGTCACGACGACGGTGGAGACGGCCTTGGAGGCCCCGGAGGCTGCTCCCTGCTGGACATGGGGCGCAGGGACCGTCTGGATGCGCACCTGTCGCAGAAAGAGCATCCGCTGGGCAGACGGGCAGCGGCTCGCGGCCGAGCACGCCCACATGGGGAGGGCGCAGCCCGAGTCCCGAGAGGGCGCCGGGCCTCACCTGCGTGGCCTGCCCCTGCTGCTGGAGCTGCTGCAGCTGCTGGGCCGTGAGGAAGCTGACCGGCTTGTTGCCAGCGATGAGCTTGGCGCCCGCCGGCATGGTGGTGAGGATGATGTTGCGGCCCAGCCCGCTGAGGCTGCGGACAGAGGGCGGGCAGGTGAGGCCGGGCACGGGCCGGGCGGGGCTCAGCGTCTGGACCGACCCGGGGACTGGCCCACGAGGCCCTCTTCTTCCAGCTGCCGCGCCAGACGAAGGCTCCGCTCCTCTGGACGAAACAGTCCCGCGCCTACTCGGCGGCCGGCAGGAGTGAGGGTGTGCCCGGGGTAGGTGTGCTCTCCCGGCCGGAACCCAGCCCCGGAGCTGCTGCCCAGAGACCACAGACCCCCGTCCTCACGCCGCGAAGCCTGAGCCCCGAGGCCCGCGCCCGAGGCGCCGCCACAGCCCGGGCTCAACGCAGTGAAGCTTCCGCACGCGCCGCCCCTCGCCGCTCGCTCCGCCCGTCCGCCCCTTGCCCTGCCCCGCGGCGTGCATCGCCACCGCCCAGGGGACGCGGCCTCCCTGTCCTCTCCAGCTCACTCCACAGCGCCGGCGAGCAGGAGGCCGCGCGGGCTGCGACTCCAGCCACGGCCGCGTTCCCAGCACCCAGAACCACTCGGGTGCTCAGACCCGCCGTCACACACGACCACAGAGCCAGGAGACGGCGGCCTTGCCCGCGCCGCACCCGGAGCCCAGCCCAGCCCTGCCGCCCCGGCCCGAGGCGCTCACCTGGCCCCCAGGCTGCCTTTGATGATGGGCGCCGTGACCACACTCTTGCCCTTCACCGGCTGGCTGATGACAGACAGCGGGACCGTGATCCGTGTGGGCAGCTTCCCCTGCGGAGAACAGAAGAGCCAGGTTTACGGGGACAGAGGAGGTGACGACCACCCCGCAGGGCCAGCAGAGGAACGTGGGAGCCGCGGTGTCCCCTGCAGGGCCCGGGCCCAGGCCGCCCGCGGGCTCCGCTGCGCGCCGCGTCAGCACGGTCAGGTCTGGGCTCCCAGGGGGAGGCCCACGCCCACGCACCCTGACGCCGGGCAGGACAGAGGGCGGGCAGGTGAGGCCGGGCACGGGCCGGGCGGGGCTCAGCGTCTGGACCGACCCGGGGACTGGCCCACGAGGCCCTCTTCTTCCAGCTGCCGCGCCAGACGAAGGCTCCGCTCCTCTGGACGAAACAGTCCCGCGCCTACTCGGCGGCCGGCAGGAGTGAGGGTGTGCCCGGGGTAGGTGTGCTCTCCCGGCCGGAACCCAGCCCCGGAGCTGCTGCCCAGAGACCACAGACCCCCGTCCTCACGCCGCGAAGCCTGAGCCCCGAGGCCCGCGCCCGAGGCGCCGCCACAGCCCGGGCTCAACGCAGTGAAGCTTCCGCACGCGCCGCCCCTCGCCGCTCGCTCCGCCCGTCCGCCCCTTGCCCTGCCCCGCGGCGTGCATCGCCACCGCCCAGGGGACGCGGCCTCCCTGTCCTCTCCAGCTCACTCCACAGCGCCGGCGAGCAGGAGGCCGCGCGGGCTGCGACTCCAGCCACGGCCGCGTTCCCAGCACCCAGAACCACTCGGGTGCTCAGACCCGCCGTCACACACGACCACAGAGCCAGGAGACGGCGGCCTTGCCCGCGCCGCACCCGGAGCCCAGCCCAGCCCTGCCGCCCCGGCCCGAGGCGCTCACCTGGCCCCCAGGCTGCCTTTGATGATGGGCGCCGTGACCACACTCTTGCCCTTCACCGGCTGGCTGATGACAGACAGCGGGACCGTGATCCGTGTGGGCAGCTTCCCCTGCGGAGAACAGAAGAGCCAGGTTTACGGGGACAGAGGAGGTGACGACCACCCCGCAGGGCCAGCAGAGGAACGTGGGAGCCGCGGTGTCCCCTGCAGGGCCCGGGCCCAGGCCGCCCGCGGGCTCCGCTGCGCGCCGCGTCAGCACGGTCAGGTCTGGGCTCCCAGGGGGAGGCCCACGCCCACGCACCCTGACGCCGGGCAGGACAGAGGCGGGCAGGCGCCTGGCAGCACGCAGCGGGGCACGCTCCCGGGCGCGGCCTCGCCCAGAGAGGAGGGCGGCGAGGCAGGGGACGCGGCGACGAGCTCGGCCGAGGCAGCCCTGCCCACAGCCAGGAGGGGAGGAGCACGCAGCACCCGGAGGGCCTGGGCCCCGGGCCTCGGGATGGCTGGGGCAGCTCACTGCGACGGCCTGTCTCTAGGCTGCCTGGTTTTTAACCCTTGGTTTGTAACGACGAAATGTACACACGGTAAGACCTTGTGTCAATCTGACTTTAAACACCGACTCGAGAGAAGTGGCTGACAAGCCGCAAGGACAGGCAGGCAGCGCTTCCCGGGGGCGGCCGGCTCTGCAGAAACCAGGCCTCCAGGAGGGACCTGCGCCCCCGCCCGGACGCCAGCCCGCCACCTCCACGGCAGCCCCTGGGAACACCGAAGGATACCCGCCGGCGGGCCGCGTGGCCAGAGGGCCCCCACGGACCCCGGGGAGGCGGCCCCGTCGTCTCGAGACCCGCAGTGCCGAGAGCACCACCCTGCACCCGCCACGGAGCGGGACCCCGGGGGCGGCGCCCGGCCGCGACAGCGCCACCCAGCCCCGCCCGCCCGCCGGCAAGTCACCCCGACGACGACAGGGCGCGCGGCGGACTCGGAGCAACAAGAGTGGGTCAGGCGAGGCCGTTTCCTGCTGCCGGGCCTCGACTCCTCTGGGGAGAGAACCTAACCGCCACCTCCCGAGGCCCCGCTGCCCTTCGGGCCGGCTCTGCTCCCACGCGGTCCTCTGGCCGCCACTCCGGACTTACCCGCGGCACCGACGAGCTGCTGCACGGCTCGCTCGGCAGCCAGCCTGCGTCCTGTGCCGTCCAGACGCGCCCCCCACGGACAGGGCCCTGGCCGAGAGGCCGAAGCGTCCACAGCTGACCCGCCGCCCTCCGCCGACGCGGGCCCGGCTCACGAGGACGGCGGGGCCTCCGGCGAGCGGGCAGGAGAGCCACGAGCCAGCAGAAGCGCTTCGAACCCAGAAAGCGAGCTCGTCTCAGCAAGCTGCTCACAAAACTGTATTTCAAATGGATTACGAACTGGACTTTTTTTTAACTCTAAAAATACTCTATGACAACGACAGCTGACATCTGGGCTAAGAAAGGCACAAGAGGCGAAACAGGAAGCAGAGAAGAGAGCACTGATAATCCAACCAGATAAAAAACCTGCAACGCAACAGGCTTTGTGCGCAAGGCTAAAAAATGAGAGACTGGAAGAAAATACCTTCTACGCACACCAGAGCCAATCTGCGGAAGACACGCGGCTGCGGCCAGCTCACACGAGACGCGAGGGCAGACACCCACAGACGCACGCACCAGCTCCCCGACAAACGGCTGCCCGTGCTCACCAAAGATCAGGGGCGGAAAGAGCTCCCTTCTCACCAGAAGGACAGGGACATAAAAACTGAAACATCAGGCTATCCAGTACTGGTCAGGGGCTAAGGGACACCGGAAGCCAGCTGACGGAGTGGGCCCCGGTGGGGTCTTTCTCCAAACACAACGGGAGCATCAGAACTTCCGACGTGTACCTCCCCGACCCACGCCAAGAGCTCCCGTTCCTGAAACGTCCACGTTCACACACACAGACACGCCCTGTGGCACCTGCTGTCTGGGCCAAAAGGCGAGACAGACCGGGCGTCCCGGCTCCGCGCCCGCAGTTACTCACGGCCTGGGACGAGGCGACGACGGCGGTGCTGACGGGGACCTGCCGCACCGCAGGGGCTCCGGTCCCGATGCTGACGGGGGCGCTGGCTGCCCCAGGGGCCACGGCCACGGCCTTGGACACGGCGGCGTTCACACTAGGCACGGACACGGCCGCTGCATGGACAGTCCCGGACCCGCCGGCCACGGAGGGCCCCTGCTTGGCGTGGGCTGCGACCGTGATGGTCTGGCCTGCTTTGGGGGGCATCACCCCCAGGCCCTGCACGATGCGGATCGTGGCAGCCGGTTTTGCTTCTGACGAGGCCACTGTGGTCTTCCCCTTCTGGTCGGCCACACTCACGCCGAGTGCGGGCATCAAGCGAAAAGCGGAGCTTGAGGCTTCCGGCGGCTTGAGTTCAGGAGCCACCTTGACCACGGTGGTCCCCGCCGGAGCAGAGGACGGGGCCGCCGCCGCCCCAGCCTTGGCGGGGCTGTCAGCGGCGTGGACGGGATTGGACGTTACGTGCAGGGTCGCCGAGATGCCTTTGCCCGCGGCGCCGCTGCCCGTCCCGAAGAGGTCCTGGGTCAGTTTGACCGTGGTGACCTGGGACTTGGCCAGAGCGGCCATCATGTCCGGGGTGATGCGCAGCACCGTCTGGCCCTTGGCGTCCGTGGTGACGGAGGAGGGCGTCAGCCGCAGCACGTCCTTGCCCTGGATGCGGAGGCTGGTGGCCGTGAGGGGGACGCCGCTGCCCGTCGGGGGCTTCACGCCCAGCTGCCCCGCGAGCGCCACCTGCGGAGAGACGAGCACTGCCGCAGGCGCCACGCTGGGGGCTGCCCCGCTCCCCTCTGCGTTTGGAAAGATGAGGACAGTCGCCAAAGCAGAGAACAGCCTAACAAATCCACGTGCCCACCATGCAGCTGCAGAAGTCATCACACGGCCAATTTTACCTATGTCCCCCCACTCTTCAGGGGCCCGGGGAGAGGAGAGTTCGAGTGTTTTAAAGTAGCTGGTAGGGCTTCCCCTGGCGGTCCAGTGGGTAAGGACACCGCCTTGCAGTGCAAGGGGCGCCGGTTCGAGCCCTGGCCTGGGAAGATCCCATGTGCCGCGGAGCGGCTGGACTGATGTGTCCAACTACCGAGCCGGAGCTCTGGAGCACATGCGCCCAGAGCCGGTGCCCTGCGACGACAGACGCCACCGCGATGGGAGGCCCACAGGAGCCAAAGAACAAAGACGGATGAACAGAGAGGAACGAAAGACCAATAGAAGTGGCCCGCCCACTCCCCTCCCTCCCCATCCCGACCCCCGCCCAAAGTAAATGAAATAAATAAATCTTTAAAGTAGCCGGTAAGTATGTGGCTGATCACCACCCTCATCCCTGGGTATCCAAGGCTGCTCAAGCCCAGGTACCACTTACCCCTGGCCCTGGGTACCTGCGGGTTGAAAATCAAACTCCCATCAACGGCTAGCAAGGAAAGAGGGCTAACTGGACATGGACTCACCTCTAACCTACAACAGGCTGCTCATCGGAAAAGCAGTCACCCGCTCTCACCCAGAAATGCTGCGGCACCGTCTCAAACACACCTGCCGATGGTTGCACCGGCCTCCTCTTGGAGGCAGCAGCAGGCCTGGCGCTCAAGGGGTGAGCCTGGGGCCGGGCTTTCCCGGGTCACACACCAACACCCCCACACGGCCAACGTCCACGTGTAGCAAGCGAGACTCCCCAGCCGGGGGCCCCGGGCCCCGTGACCCGCGCCACCGCTCCTGGGCCACCGAGCGCCCCAGCGCAGCCCATCCCAAGGCACGCCCACCCGCCGGCCCCGCCTCCCCCCGCAGCCCCGGGTCTCCTCCCTCGGCAAAGCCAGGCTGTCAAACTGTTACCCACATTAACTGTCTCCACAAGGCCGCTCAGCACCCTGTCCACCGAGCGGTTACGTCTCGGGCCGCATCTCACGCCCACACACGCCGGATGCTGGTGCCAACTTGGTGAGCACCCCCTCCCCGGCCCTCCCGTCTCACAGGCTCCGCCCGCAGAGTCCCGCCTGAGTCAGCCACAGCTCGTGCGCTCAGACATGCCAGCCAAGAGCTGGGGGTCACTCCTGACCAGTCCTCAAAGCACCAGAAATCGGCACCGCTCTGCCGCCAGCCCCAGAAGCAGGACTCAGCCCATGGCTCGGCCCCGAGACCGTGCGGAGAGGCAGCACCGCTGCCCGCCTGCAGGCGGCTCCCCGCTCCCCGCGGGCTCCCCTGCTTCCACCCTGGCCCCCAGCGTCCACACGACGTAAAAGCAGGGGTTTCTATAAAAGCGTGAACAGGTCAAGCCACCCCAGCCCACCAGCTTTCAGCGGTTCCCATCACATCGAAGTTAAAGGCTACGTCTGACGTGACAACCGCTGGCAACCTCAGGCTCTAGCACCTTCACCCTCGCTCACGATCTCACCAGCATTCCTGTTGTTTCTCCAACGCTTGACGGAGGCTCCTCGCGGTCCTGGGTGGGCGCAGCACGGCGCCCCGGCCTCCTCACGAGCCCACTTACCCTGGCCCTGGGTACCTGCGGGTTGAAAATCAAACTCCCATCAACGGCTAGCAAGGAAAGAGGGCTAACTGGACATGGACTCACCTCTAACCTACAACAGGCTGCTCATCGGAAAAGCAGTCACCCGCTCTCACCCAGAAATGCTGCGGCACCGTCTCAAACACACCTGCCGATGGTTGCACCGGCCTCCTCTTGGAGGCAGCAGCAGGCCTGGCGCTCAAGGGGTGAGCCTGGGGCCGGGCTTTCCCGGGTCACACACCAACACCCCCACACGGCCAACGTCCACGTGTAGCAAGCGAGACTCCCCAGCCGGGGGCCCCGGGCCCCGTGACCCGCGCCACCGCTCCTGGGCCCCCGAGCGCCCCAGCGCAGCCCATCCCAAGGCACGCCCACCCGCCGGCCCCGCCTCCCCGCAGCCCCAGGTCTCCTCCTCGGCAAAGCCAGGCTGTCAAACTGTTACCCACATTAACTGTCTCCACAAGGCCGCTCAGCACCCTGTCCACCGAGCGGTTACGTCTCGGGCCGCATCTCACGCCCACACACGCCGGATGCTGGTGCCAACTTGGTGAGCACCCCCTCCCCGGCCCTCCCGTCTCACAGGCCCCGCCGCAGAGTCCCGCCTGAGTCAGCCACAGCTCGTGCGCTCAGACATGCCAGCCAAGAGCTGGGGGTCACTCCTGACCAGTCCTCAAAGCACCAGAAATCGGCACCGCTCTGCCGCCAGCCCCAGAAGCAGGACTCAGCCCATGGCTCGGCCCCGAGACCGTGCGGAGAGGCAGCACCGCTGCCCGCCTGCAGGCGGCTCCCCGCTCCCCGCGGGCTCCCCTGCTTCCACCCTGGCCCCCAGCGTCCACACGACGTAAAAGCAGGGGTTTCTATAAAAGCGTGAACAGGTCAAGCCACCCCAGCCCACCAGCTTTCAGCGGTTCCCATCACATCGAAGTTAAAGGCTACGTCTGACGTGACAACCGCTGGCAACCTCAGGCTCTAGCACCTTCACCCTCGCTCACGATCTCACCAGCATTCCTGTTGTTTCTCCAACGCTTCTGACGGGAGGCTCCTCGCGCGGGTCCTGGGTGGGCGCAGCACGGCGCGCTCCCGGCCTCCTCACGAGCCCACTCCCAGACAGCTCTCTCGTCAGCCGCCGACGCAGCCCACCGCCCTCGACCCTCGGGCCGGCCGAGCCCCAGGCCTCACGGCGCCTGGGCTGGAGGCACGTGCTCGTGCCCCGCGGCTGGGACGCGTGACAGGGTGAGCCTCGGGACCGCGGGGGGCCTGGCCTGTGAGGTTCGTCCCTCGACCCCCACACTCAGCACAGTGCCTGGGACCCAAAAAAGCAATCAAGAAACACCCACTTGACGAAAAAACTGTAGTTCATCAACAGTGGTCTCATTTCTTTCTAGTAAAAGGGGGCAACAACAGTGCCGGCCCTGCAGCGGCCGTGCAGGTGAGGCAGCCGACGCCCGCAGCCCGCTCGGCCCGCCCCGGCAGCCGCGATCTGCCCCGCCAGCCTTCGCTGCCCGCACCACCGAGAACGTGCGGACGTGGTCTGCTTTTACAAGTAGAAAGCGAAACGCCAACAAGGCCCGTGCAGCTGCTCTACAGGGGTGTAAGGAAATCCGTGAAGTCGACTCCAAACCCCAAAACCCAGCTACTAAACACCGAATTCCACAGAGAGAAACAGAAAAACGCTGGCTAGCACCCCCCAAGCTTGCACAGCCCTTGCTGGAAACTGACACTCGAGGATGGATCACCACCAGCAAGCTCTCCAGGGAGCCGCACCTGCCGGAGGCCGCCACCTACCTGCTTGATGACGCTCTGTCCCGCGACGCTCTGCAGGACGGCCGCCGCGGGGGCGCTGGGGGCGGAGCCCCCGGGAGAGCTGGTGGCCGGCTTACTCGCGGGGTTGGTGGCCGCAGGCAGACCCGTCACCGTGAGCCCGGTCGGCCCAGGTCCCGGCCGCTGCATGGTGGCTGCCGCCGTCTGCGCTTTGACCGGAACCGTGGCCACGACAGCCTAGTTCGGGGCAGGAGCCGAGCGCGCGGTCAGGCAGGGGCGGCAGAGCAGCGCCGAGCGGCCCCGCCATCCCCACCCGGGACGCCCCCAGGAGGGCCGCCAGCTCCCAGCGCCGGGCGCTCGCCCACCCCTGCAACGGACCGAGGGGAGCTCCGACGTGAGGGCGGGACAGCCGCACCCTCGGGACCCCTTCCCGTCTAACTGACCCCTCACTGTGCTCTGCAGGGAGGGGACGCCACGCCCCTCCGCGGCGCGGGACCTGAGGCGGGAGCCCCTTGCCGACAGCTCCGCAGTCAGCGGCTGGCGAAGGCTGCAGGCGGGACCGGAGGAGCCGAGGCCCAGAGTCACGGCCGTCTCCACCCCCAGGTTCCTGACGGCACGAGCCCCGGCACACGGCCGAACTCCCACAGCTCCTACTCCCACCAGGCACGCCCGACCGACAGCCTGCCCACCAGGCTCCGAGCACTCACTCAGCTGTTACGACAGACGTGCGGCGCAGCAGCCGGGGCCCGAGCCGGGGTCCTGACCGCCCGCCGGACTCTCGAGCCCACCCGGGCTGCCCGTCCCCTCACCTGGGGCCCGGCTTTGGTCTGCGCCCCGGCGGCCGGCACGCGGATCTGCGGCCCCGCGGGCGTCGGCGGCAGCGCGGGGGCCGGCCCTGCGGGCTGAGTCGCGGCGGGAAGGCCGGGCGGGGCCACCACCCGCACCTGGGGGAGCCCGGCCGTGCCCGAGTGGCTCACGACGCGGGGCGCCGCCTGAGAGCTCGGCGGGGCCTGGCTGGACACCGGGGACAGCATGCCTCCCAGCTGCG
The DNA here is from genome assembly GCA_022376925.1 of Tragulus kanchil. Classification (NCBI taxonomy): domain Eukaryota; kingdom Metazoa; phylum Chordata; class Mammalia; order Artiodactyla; family Tragulidae; genus Tragulus; species Tragulus kanchil. The sequence goes on from JAIOJX010000006.1 coordinate 155,273,774, forward strand.
GCACAGGCGGGGAAGACACGAGAAGAACCCTGCGGGGAGCACCGGAAACGAGACCAACTCAGGACGCGATGCCGAGCGAGCCCGGGGAGCCCGGGGGGGGGCCTGCGGACGCAGAGGCGCTCACCCCGACGTCGGCTTGGCCGGTTCCGAGCCCGTCGTGGGCCCGCTCTTGCTCGCTGGCGGCACTGGTGGCGGGGAGATGGGCGTGGCGGGCAGAGCCGGCGTGGTGGGGGTCACGGGCGTGACCGGGGTGGGGGGCATGCTGGAATCGCTGAGGCTCAGCTGGCTCTGCTCGGACGGGCCTCCGCCCAGGACCTTCCCCGAGCCCTCCTTGCCGCTGGACTTCTGCGCACACGCGGGAGGGGACGCGGGCGGCGTGAGCAAGGCCTCAGGGCGGCTCGGCCCCTCGCTGCTGCCCCACGAGGCCGGCACTCACCACCTTGGACGGGGGCTTAGGCTTCTGCTGGAGGGCTTTCCTGGCTTTGGCGGCAGCGGCTTGGGCTTGGTGGATCCTCTCTGTGGACAGAAACGGGCCGCTGAGCACAGGAAGGAGGGCGGCTCGCTGAGAGCCCCGCCGCACCTCCGCGGCGGCGTCCTGCCCGAGAGCCGGGGGGCGGGCGGGGCAGGACGGACGGGACGGAAAGCCAGGGGCAGCCGGGGCGGGCGGGACACACCGAACTCCTCCTCGCTCCGGTCCTGATGCAGGTAGATCCACAGCTTCCGCCCGATGTCATACTTCACACACGGGTCCTTCTCGTAGTGCAGCCTGTCCAGGGCCCCGCTCACCACCGTGTTCACCTGAGAGCCCGGACGAGGGGAGGCAGGGCCACGCTGGCTCAGGTGCCACAGAAGCCCGGAGAGAAGCGCAGTCCCCCAGAGCCCACTCTGCACGGCTCACCCTTCACCCGGCAAGACCAACGACAAGCCCTGGGCGAGGCCGTCGCCCTGAGGACCTCAGCTGACGCCGCAGGAGACCCTCGCTGTCAGCAAGGTCACAGGCACCCTGCTCCCGTCCTTCAGACAGCCCTCTCCTGTGGGTCTCTGGCCACACCGTTCGTCTCGGGGGACCTTAGTCCCTGACCAGGGACTGAACCCACGCCTTGGCTGTGAAACCTCAGAATCCTAACCATGGAAACACCAGCGAATGCCTCATCGGGTTTTTAAAATTTATGTCACTCCACTGTATATTCCCTTGTGCAGGTTTCCCAGGTGGCGCTAGTGGCAAAGAATCCACCTGCCAACGCAAGAGACTGGAGAGATTCGGGTTCGACCCCTGGGTCTGGAAGGTGCCCCGAGGAGGACACCACCGCCCAGCCCGGCGCTCTGGGCCCGGAGGAGCCCCGGGGACACAGCAGCTGCCGGCCTCCAGGGCTCGGGCTGCCCAGCGCTGGACAGGACGAAGCAACTCCACCCAGTGCGCACCCTGTGCTCCCTGGAAGCGTCCTAAACCCACCCTGACACGAAACACGGCAGCCCTTCCCCCCCACCTGCGTGCTGGTGACGTCGGGCGCCAGGAACTGGGAGTCCTTGAGCAGCTCACAGATCTCCGCTCGCGTGCCCTCGCCGTTGGGCAGCCGCGCGGCCGCGTCGCGCACTGACAGCACAAACAGCAAAGGGCGCGCGTCGGCCGGGCTCCCGGGGGAGCCGTCCACCGCGGCTGACCCGCAGCAGGGCCCACGGCCCTGCGGGGACAGCTCCCCCCACCCCTCACGCTTCCCGCCAAGGCTGAAGGCCCCGCGCCGGGAGACCACGACGTCCAGCAGGCGGCCACAACCTCATCTCCAGCCTCTCCTTCCACGGCGAGCCAGGCCTGGCTAACTGCCGGCCTCTGTGGCCGGCCACGTGCCGCGCTGCGATGGGAGCGGACGGCCTCTCGGCGCGGCCCGCGGCGGCAGGTGGCTCGGAGCGCCGTCTCTGCTCCGCGCTGCTCGGCACCAGAGGGGCCACAGCGCCGGCCGCCGTGCTGAGCCCCCTCCCCCACAAGCCGGTTTACTATTTATAGAGCACGACTGGTTTCTAGGTGCCCCGTGTCCCCACCGCAGAGCTGCCCGGCGCGGCTGAGACCCCGCAGCCTCTGCCCGAGCGGGCGGCAGCCGGAAGGCACGCACCCAGCGCCAGGATGGTGACGTAGGCGGGCCGGTCAGAGCGCAGCAGCGAGTGCTCCCGCGCCTTGTTGAGCGAGGTCTCCTTATCGAACACGCCCTTCACGGGCCCCACCACGGACTCGAAGCCGTGCATGCGGAAGGTGAAGGCCTTGTGGGGCTGGCTGTACCGGTAGCGCTCCTGCCAAGAGAGGGGTGGCGTCCGCAGGGGCTCTCCAGCCACTCCGAGCAGTCGGGGCTGGCGGGCCCGGGCCAGGGAGGACCAGGCTCTCTCGTGAGGACCACGGGCCAACCACGGCGGGAAAGGACGTCCCCGAAGCCCTGTCACTAGCAAAGGGATCAGGAGGCACATGTGTGCGTTGTATCGGGAAAGTTTCTCACTCCTGTCCTCGTACCGTCTCCACCCTCCAGAGCAGCCCGCGAGGGAAAGCAGAGCGAAAGGCTGTGAGCTGCGGCCCAGAGCCCCGGGCTCTGAGCGCCCCTCGCCCGGGCCTGCGGGCACACGCAGACTGGCACGGCTGCCAGCTCGTCCTCACCTGCTCCTGAAACACTCGCTTCTCCTCCCCGGTGCTGGGCCGCACCACGTAGTCCGTCCTTCTGGAACACAAAGGCCCGTGGGTCCACCGCCTCCTCCCGAGCCCAGAACCACCGTCCTCCACAGGAGCTCACGGGAGACCAGGCCACGCACGCACCCCAGGTGGACCCTGCCCCAGAGACTGCTCCCCGGAGCACGCCGCCCCCGGGAGGCTGAGGCAGGCAGGAGCCCGTGCCCCAGGCTCTCAAGCCCGCTCCGGCCCCCGTGTCCACGGACAGGTCAGCACAAGCAGGCAGGACGGGGACGAGGGCCGCGGGGGCTCCTCACCCCGTCAGGGCACCACGCTACTCACACCCGAGCAACGGGCATCGCGGCGTCCGAGCCGTCCTCAGCTTCTTGCTGGAAGAAAGGAAAACAGCAACAGGTCAGAGGAGCGCAGTTCCGGCCGACTCGTGGCTTCTGCAGGGCCAAGGCCAGGGAGCTCGTGGTTCCCAACGACGTACCTTACAGAAGGCCTGGTCTTTGGTTTCCAGCCACAGCTGGAACAGCGCAGCTAATCCCTTTTCGTTATCCTGGGACTGGCCTGTGAGAACAAAAAGGCAAAACCCGGTGACCACGCGATCTCAGGGCAGGACATAAGGGCCCCCTTTTCCCTCCACGCTGCATCTGCGCCCGAGGAGGAACCCGCGGCAAGGGTGCTGCACAGGGCGGCCCTGCTGGACACCCCGCACATCAGGAAACCGCTCCGGGAAGCTACCCTGAGAGTGGCGAGGGGACTGAGCACTTGGCTGGGTTAGCTTCAGGTGTCCAGACGGACACCCACACAGACGGCCCTGTCAGCGCCTCAGCCCCTCCCGCCCACCCCATCACCCCCAAAGTCACAAAAGGACCTTGTCAGTCCCCAAACGGGAGTCTTCAAGATGCCTAATCACAGACGTTGTATCGGGAAAGTTTCTCACTCCTGTCCTGCACTGCCTCCACCCTCCAGAGCAGCCCGAGAGGGAAAGCAGAGCGAAAGGCTGTGCTCGGCGGCCCAGAGCCCCGGGCTCTGAGCGCCCCTCGCCCGGGCCTGCGGGCACACGCAGACTGGCACGGCTGCCAGCTCGTCCTCACCTGCTCCTGAAACACTCGCTTCTCCTCCCCGGTGCTGGGCCGCACCACGTAGTCCGTCCTTCTGGAACACAAAGGCCCGTGGGTCCACCGCCTCCTCCCGAGCCCAGAACCACCGTCCTCCACAGGAGCTCACGGGAGACCAGGCCACGCACGCACCCCAGGTGGACCCTGCCCCAGAGACTGCTCCCCGGAGCACGCCGCCCCCGGGAGGCTGAGGCAGGCAGGAGCCCGTGCCCCAGGCTCTCAAGCCCGCTCCGGCCCCCGTGTCCACGGACAGGTCAGCACAAGCAGGCAGGACGGGGACGAGGGCCGCGGGGGCTCCTCACCCCGTCAGGGCACCACGCTACTCACACCCGAGCAACGGGCATCGCGGCGTCCGAGCCGTCCTCAGCTTCTTGCTGGAAGAAAGGAAAACAGCAACAGGTCAGAGGAGCGCAGTTCCGGCCGACTCGTGGCTTCTGCAGGGCCAAGGCCAGGGAGCTCGTGGTTCCCAACGACGTACCTTACAGAAGGCCTGGTCTTTGGTTTCCAGCCACAGCTGGAACAGCGCAGCTAATCCCTTTTCGTTATCCTGGGACTGGCCTGTGAGAACAAAAAGGCAAAACCCGGTGACCACGCGATCTCAGGGCAGGACATAAGGGCCCCCTTTTCCCTCCACGCGGCATCTGCGCCCGAGGAGGAACCCGCGGCAAGGGTGCTGCACAGGGCGGCCCTGCTGGACACCCCGCACATCAGGAAACCGCTCCGGGAAGCTACCCTGAGAGTGGCGAGGGGACTGAGCACTTGGCTGGGTTAGCTTCAGGTGTCCAGACGGACACCCACACAGACGGCCCTGTCAGCGCCTCAGCCCCTCCCGCCCACCCCATCACCCCCAAAGTCACAAAAGGACCTTGTCAGTCCCCAAAACGGGAGTCTTCAAGATGCCTAATCCAGCTTCTCAACCCTGGCTACGCAGAAGAATTACCTGGAAACTTTTGAAAATGCCAAGGCCCAGGCATCAGCGTTTCTAATAAGCTTCCCTGGTGGTCCAGTGGTCAAGACTCCATGCTTCCAACACAACGGGTGCTGCTTCGACCCCGGTCAGGGAACTATGACCCACGTACTGTCTGGGACGTCCAGGCGTGGACGTCCTCCCCAGCTGCCTGTGTCCACAGGGGACCCCATGCTCCTGACACCCTCTTCTCTCCCCACACCCAGCCCATAACCACCTCACGGGCTTCCACCTAAAGCCCTCGGGTGGATCCTCTCTCCCCAGCCAAGTCCAGGTCACTGGCATCTGCGCGCAGGCTGGTGTGATTCCGAATGGAAACTCAGCCGCTCCACTGAGCCGCGTCGCTCTCTCCACGGGGGCCACCGCCTCGCCCCCTGCCGGGCTCGTCCCTCCTCAGGTCCCAGGCAGCGTGACGGCCTCTGCTCCCGTGACCTTCCCTGGCGGTGCGCCCAGGCTGGCACGCACGGCACGCCCACAACACCGCCCCGGCCAGCACCGCTCCCTGGCACCTGCTGTTCGTCTGAGTGAGCATTTGCTCCCCAAGCGAGGATCACGCTCCAAGAGGGCAGCACGTGGCCCACCCACCACCCACCACACTGCCACAGCCCCCACAGCCTGACCGCTGGAGGGGGTCCACCGCTGCGAGCAACGAGCCAGCCTGCCGCTCCCCAACCTGCTCTCCAGACCCGGGACGGGTGGACAGAGGCCCGAGTGGGGCCACAGGAAGGCAATACGTCGCCAAGGTATTCAGGTACACGTTACTACAACTCACACAGGACTCGGGACTGGACACATTTATAACAAGAGGCGCTTTTCCTTTAGAAACGGCTTACTCAGGGGTGCCTGACACATTACCCTCAACAGCAAAGCCCTTTTCAGGAAAGAACAGTCACGGTCCTTCACATTAACCCAGGAGTCCAGACAGGGCTGACACGAAGGTCGGTGCCGGGGGCAGCCAGCCGCAGCCCCGCCCCGCCCGCCCCGCGGGGTCCCAGGGCAGCCCCCGCCCAGGCGAAGCCCGGGGGCGAGCTCAGAGCACGAGAGCCCCTGCGGGCCGTGGAGGAGCCCCGCACGGAGGAACCGCGGGCGACCACTGCCCCCTGCAGCAGCCGCCTGGCCCGGCCCGACCGGCAGGCGCGGGCCGCTCGGAGGAGAGCGGCGGTACTCACCGAGCAGCCTCCACTGCTGGGTCTTCTCTTTGAATTCAACCAGTGGAGAGAAGCCGGACGGCACAGCTGCAAGAAACGCCCTCCGTGAGCACGCCACACGGGCCCACCCAGAACAGCGGACAGGCCTGGGCGCTGCGGCCGGGCCGGCACCGCTCCGTGCCGAGGGAGACTGAGGGCAGCAGCGACCTCCGCAGCACGGCGGCTCGCGTCAGGACGTGGCGCACGCAGCGGGACTGCAGCCACCGCAGCCGACCGGGCGGGCCGGGGGAGAGGGCAGGGCGACACCGACCCTGCAGAACAACGCGCCTCACCTCGGCTCTCTCCGGCAAGATACTGCAGGGCCGGGAACACCAGCTCCGCCCAGCTGGGCGCCGCGGAGAACCAGCTGTTGAGGGAGCTGGCTGGAGACGACTGCCAGTCCAGAACCCGCTCCTCCAGCTGAGAGAGCAACGGCACGGCCCAGTCAGCTCCCAGTCTGTCTCCGCATACCAGCAACCCCGCGGCCGTCCCGGACCGAGCCGGTGGTGCCCGTCACCTGAGCCCAAGCCACAAAGCAGGTCCCGAGCAACGAGCCAGCCTGCCGCTCCCAACCTGCTCTCCAGACCCGGGACGGGTGGACAGAGGCCCGAGTGGGGCCACAGGAAGGCAATACGTCGCCAAGGTATTCAGGTACACGTTACTACAACTCACACAGGACTCGGGACTGGACACATTTATAACAAGAGGCGCTTTTCCTTTAGAAACGGCTTACTCAGGGGTGCCTGACACATTACCCTCAACAGCAAAGCCCTTTTCAGGAAAGAACAGTCACGGTCCTTCACATTAACCCAGGAGTCCAGACAGGGCTGACACGAAGGTCGGTGCCGGGGGCAGCCAGCCGCAGCCCCGCCCCGCCCGCCCCGCGGGGTCCCAGGGCAGCCCCCGCCCAGGCGAAGCCCGGGGGCGAGCTCAGAGCACGAGAGCCCCTGCGGGCCGTGGAGGAGCCCCGCACGGAGGAACCGCGGGCGACCACTGCCCCCTGCAGCAGCCGCCTGGCCCGGCCCGACCGGCAGGCGCGGGCCGCTCGGAGGAGAGCGGCGGTACTCACCGAGCAGCCTCCACTGCTGGGTCTTCTCTTTGAATTCAACCAGTGGAGAGAAGCCGGACGGCACAGCTGCAAGAAACGCCCTCCGTGAGCACGCCACACGGGCCCACCCAGAACAGCGGACAGGCCTGGGCGCTGCGGCCGGGCCGGCACCGCTCCGTGCCGAGGGAGACTGAGGGCAGCAGCGACCTCCGCAGCACGGCGGCTCGCGGTCAGGACGTGGCGCACGCAGCGGGACTGCAGCCACCGCAGCCGACCGGGCGGGCCGGGGGAGAGGGCAGGGCGACACCGACCCTGCAGAACAACGCGCCTCACCTCGGCTCTCTCCGGCAAGATACTGCAGGGCCGGGAACACCAGCTCCGCCCAGCTGGGCGCCGCGGAGAACCAGCTGTTGAGGGAGCTGGCTGGAGACGACTGCCAGTCCAGAACCCGCTCCTCCAGCTGAGAGAGCAACGGCACGGCCCAGTCAGCTCCCAGTCTGTCTCCGCATACCAGCAACCCCGCGGCCGTCCCGGACCGAGCCGGTGGTGCCCGTCACCTGAGCCCAAGCCACAAAGCAGGTCCCCGCAGAGGCCTGGGGGCGGGGGAGCCCAGCGCTCTGTCACAGACCGCCGAGGGCCTCTGCACCCGAGCCTGCCACGCCCAGGGCGCCTCCAAAGCCCTCACCATGGGAAGGCTAGCCTGCCCCTCCAGCAGCAGGATCTCCAACAGGAGAGAGAAGAAGCTGGAAGATATTTCATTGATGCCAAGGCAAGGCCTGAGGTCTTCCAGAGGCCTGACGAGGCAAGAGACACGTAAGGACGCCAGCAGGACCACGAGCACGCCCCTCGGCTGCTGCAGGCCCTCCAGGCCTCCCGAAGCCGCAGGAGAGCTCAGGGAGAACCACAGCCGTGCTTCCAGCAGGCCCCGGGGCGCAGGGCTCGGGCGCACCGGCCGGCGGTCCTTCGCCCCGAGCCCTCCCGCTCACTCACTCCTCCTTGATGGCAGGTGTGGCCAGTGGGGACGGAGCCCGCGAGAGGGGCGGGAGCCCTTCGGGACCGCTCAGGGGGTCGGCCAGCTCCTCCGCCTCCGATTTGATCATTTTCATTTTCTTCTTCTTCCTTTCCTCTTTCTCTTTTACCTTCTTTTTAAGGACAGCCAGGTCATACAGGGCTGGGGAGAAGAGCAGCACGAGTCACAGAACTACACGCTCCATCAGGAAACGCGTGTGACTCTCCCAAGGCCCACCAGCAAGAGAAGCCTCAGCAGTAAGACACAGTTCCGTTTTTTAAACCAAACCCAGTGAGTGCTTTAAAGAGCCCATGATCTGATGAATTCACACCATTCTCCACCCACAAACCCGTCAGAGGCAACCACAACACAAAGGCCGTCCACAGGGACGCCGGGGCTCTTGGCCTCCTGCGCCGTGCAGAGGCCGTGCGGACGCCGGCCATTCGGCAGCCTCCCCGGAGGAGGCCCTCACCTGCGAGCGAGCCCTTCCTGCCGGCGTTCACTCGGGTCATGATGTCGCTGAGAGTCAGGTCCCCCGTCCACAGGTCTGGGTGATCCTAGATGACATTCAGCGGGGTTACCGAGGCCCCGGAACTGCTGGTGACCCCGCCGTGTACCCAGCAGACACAGCTCCACGGCTGGGGTGCTCGCGGAAACTGTGCTGAGGTCAAAACGCAGAGAGAAAACCTGCTCCTTCTAACAGGGCAGTGGAGCACCGAGCGCCCCTCGTTCACACGGGGCATCTGCACCTTACAAGGCCCTGGTGCCTTCCTCACCTTGTGTGCTCTTCCAACCGTCTTGCTAACTCACGTCGCACTTTACAAAGACTGAAAACGGGGTTCAGAGACGCGAAGGGACTTGCCCGACACCACGGTGAGTGGAACCGACAGACGGAACCTGGTTCCACCTCCAGCGGGGACTCTGCCCGGGAGGGGCTGCCCCTCGGGCTCCACCGCACGCTCTGGCGTGGCGCTGCCCTGCCTGCTGGCATGGAGAGAGCAGACACAGAAAGAGCTGGAAGCGCCCCGGCTCTGACGCTTGGGTCTGCCCCTTCCTGGAGGCCGGGCAGAAGACGAGCCCCGGCCTCTCGGGGCCCTGCTGGCCGGATGGAACGATTCACCCAGCAGTCGTCTGGCACAGGATCGGACTCGGCGGCGAGCATGCCCCGTGAGGTCTGAACGTCTGTCTCCTCCTCCCGCCCCGGGTCTTCCAGACCCCCTAACGGGCACGAGCGCAGCAGACCAAGGCCGCGGCGACTCCCGCACTGTGCTCGGGACGCACGGGCGGGCGCCAGGCTGAACGCCGACCGACACCCCGGCCTCACCGGCTGGAATCTCCGCTTCTCGTGGTGCTTCCTCAGCATGGTCTTCAGGTCGCCGTCCCCCAGCTCTAGCCTATCTGCGAGGGAAAGAACCAGACCGCGGGGACCGCCGTTGGTCCCCAGTGCTCAAATATGCCCCCGGTCACGTGGAGTGCACGCAAAGGGAAGACGCTTCCGGGTTTCCCTTCCGTCTGCGACGAGCACAGTGACCTCGCAACACGAGCAGCCCCTGGCTCAGCTCCGAGGCTCTCCCGCACGCGGGTCCGTAACAGCGGCCTCTGTATTCAGCTGCTCAAAGCCCCTGCAGCTTCATGTTCCTCTCTGATTCCTATCCCAATTAAAAATGTTCTCTAATTTCACCGATGTGCCAAGAAATTGCTGCGCCTCTGGTCACCCCTCGTGTCCTATCATTACACTGCCCCTTAGTCTTGCTATTCTGAGTAAGATTCTGCTTTCTGTAGGCCAAGGCTCCAGCGGACTGGCTAAGGGAAATTTCCAGAGAGGACGGGATGCCAGCTGGCCTCCTGCTGAGCTGCTCAGTCGTGTCTGACTCTTCAAGACCCGCAGCTCACCACGGTCTCCTGCTCTCCAGCGTCCCGCGGAGTTTGCTTAAACTCATGTGCACTGAGTTGGCGATGCCCTAAACACATGCCTATAAACCAGTGCAGCCAACCGAGACGTCTCCAGATCCCCTAGCTGTAAGGCCCACGGCTCTCTTCCTGGCCAAAGCAGCCGGTGCCACCCCCACCTCCCCAACCCAGGGCCCCGGCGCGGGTGCTCAGGCCCAGGTGCAGCCCCGGAGCCCGGCCCCAGCCCCGCGCTCACCGGCGGTCTTCATGTCTGTGGTGGAGAGCGTGGGGACCACCCTCAGCGGCACGGCAGGGCTCGGGGAGCGTGTCGGGGAGCTCGGGAGCCAAGAGCTGAGATCTTCAAAAGAAAAACTTCCTTGTAAATTGGTGTGGCCGTGGACCCCGGCAGGGGAGACCGCCCAGGTGGCCGTTCAGGCCCCAGATGGCCAAGCCAACAGGGAAAGGCCACAGCACTCCCTCCTGAGCCCTCCACGGCTGGACTGCGGCGCTGAGGTCACGTGAGCGGCTTGTTCCAGAGGAAGGCGTCCACAGGGCTGCGTCCCTGCGAAGGCCCAGTCACGGCACCCTCGGGGGAAGCAGCTCCCCCGAGGGGCCGGCAGCCCGAGAGCCTGCCGGAGGGCGCCCACGTGTGTCTGCAGGCACAGCGCCCAGCGGGAGTGCCTCAGGCCGCCCGAGGCCCAGGCCCTGAGCCCCACAGCCGCCCGGACCGACCACGGGGGTGGCTCCCCACCGCGGGACGGGGCAAGGGCGACCAGCGCTCCAGCCAGACAAGCCGCTGCGGGGGGACGGAGGCCACGCACCCTCCTCGTCCGAGGACGGCGCCGTGTCCCCACACTCCTGCTTCACCTCCCGCAGGACCTTCAGGTAGCGCTGCCGGGAGCGCCACTCCCGCTCCTCGGGGCTGCGCGACGGCGGGGGCCGCTTCGGGCGGGAGGGGACGGCGGGGCCGCTGCGCCGCGCCATCTCCAGGAGGTCCTGGGGAGAGACCGAGGGAGGGTCCGGGCAGCTCATCCTGGCAGGCGCCCAGCCCAGACTTCTTCTCTGCTCTAACAGGCGCAGTTCCCTCGCTCTGAGCACCAGACGCTCATGCAGGATCACACGCAGATAAAGTGGACTTGCACCGATCACGGCCAGCAGTCCAGACCCGGGTGCCGCTCCCTCGAGAATGAACACCTACACCAGACACCTAAGTGCTTCCAGGCCCTCCAAGAGCCGCGCTTCCTCGCCCCGCCTCCCGAGGCTGCTCCGGGGCCACTGAGCCCGACTCCCCCGGGCACCCAGACGTGAACTTGAGGGCAACCTGCTTCTCCTGCACGACCCATCGCCTTTTCTGGGTCAATCAAGAGGCTACGGCCTTTCACCACTTCTAAGACGTACCCTTTTCCTCCTCTGTCCAAACATCTCTGAAATCAGGACACGCCTAAAAACGCACCACAAGAAGCAAGGGTGCACAGGGCCGCGTCAGGGCTTGACGGGCACCTCCTTCCTCGTGGTCTCAGGTCGCCGCCCCCGCCCCGCCCCGCCCCTCGAGGTCGCGGCTCCTGGGGGCACTTACGCTGCGCGAGGCCAGGATCTGCTTCAGCAGCCGGTGGAAGTACTGCTGCTGGGAGCTGAGGTAGCGCTTGTACTGCGACCGGAAGCAGAGCTGCCGGTACTTGACCACCTCGGGGTTGAAGTGTCCGTCTGCAAGAACGGGCGTGGCCACGCGGGCGTCAGCCACCAGCCACGCGGGCGTGCAGGGCAGGCGTCCACGCGGGCGTGCCCAGGGGCTGGAGGGTCCAGCTCCGCACGCACGAGCAACAGGGCTGGGAAGGGCGTCCGCGGGCCAGGGCGATGGGGAAGCACACGCCCTGCCCCGCGGCTCCCTGACCCACGAACAGCCGGCAAGAGCAGGAAGGGGCAGGAGGAGAGGCCCCAGCGGAGGCGACCCGAGGCCAGGCCTCGCCGGCGCTGCCGGGTGAAGGCCAGCGACCGAGCAACGCGGGTCTACTTTACTGATGTGTGTTGAACGCACTGTTTCTAACTTTTTTTATGTTAAGACATTTCAAGGTTAAGAACCTACCGTATAGCTTGAGGAACGCTCCTCAGTGCTCTGTAATGACATTAAAAGGAATCCAAGGAAGAGGGGACCCGCGTGTGTGCACAGCCGACCCTCCCTGCTGTACACGGCTGCGCAGCAGAAATGCGCACAACAGTGTAAAGCAACTATACTCCAGGAAAAAGTAATTTTAAAAAACCAGAATGAAAAACTGGGAGGAAACTAATAATTTTTAAAATGAACACGGGGAAAAGGCAGAGGAACAGCGTGAGCCAAGGCAGGCCTGGAAGCAAGAAGAGCAGGCAGCTCCAGCCCCTCAAGAGACGCTGCCCTGCGGCCAGGGGACGGGGTGTCGGCCGCAGCTGTGGACGGGCCGAGACACCACACAGAAGCCGGACTTCTCCGGTGTGCGACGAAAATCGCCTGACAACGGGCTTGAAGCAGGAGAACGACTGAACCAAGAGCACGAGAAAGAAGGCCACCCCTGCAGCGGTCCAGGGGAGGGCGACAGGGCCTGGCCCCCCACGGTCCCCAGGGCAGAGCCGCCGTCGCCGGAGACCTGCCGGCCCTGCAGAGGGTCCCCTGCCGCCCAGCCTCCTCTCCCGCCTGCCTGCCTCCCGCTCCCTCGGTCCCGGCCACGCTGGCCTCCACGCCACTGCCCAAGTGCACCGTGCTTCTGCCAGGCCTTTGTCCTTAGAGTCCCCTCCACCCGCAAGACGTCCTGCTAACACCCAGCGTCTTCCCGGCTCACTCCTCAGACCTTCACGGAGCCTCTGGCCAGAAGCCCCTCATCAGAGGAGCCCTGCCCAGGCAGCACCGGGGACCGCGCCTTCGCGTGGCGCCCGGCCCAGGCCCAGGCCTGTGCTTACTCTGCGCGCGTGGGACACCACCGCGCACGTGCTCGTCTATCACCACGGCCCCTGCTGGAACACGCGTGCGTGACTGCACCTCCAGGCCCGGGGGACGCCGCCACAGTCAGCCGAGGAGGGAGCCGAGCGGACGCCCACAGCGGCAGAGAGACCCGGGACGCCTCTGGGGGAGAAAGACGAGACCTTCCTCCTGGCAGCCTGGACGCTGGGGCGTGACGGGGAGCGTGGGGCCCCCGCCCCTCGGCACCAGCCGTGGCCCCGGGGCGGCAGCCGCGCGAGAGGGCCCGCCTGGGAACATTAGGTCTGAGCAGGCGGCTATGCCGTGACCTGAGGGGAAAGGGGAACAGCTGGTCCAGGAAGCTAAAATACGGCAGCAAAGGACATGTCACTTATTTTTATTCCAACCGCCAGTAGTGACATTCCTAGGTCATCAGTAACAGCGGACACCCAGAAGGGCACCTGTCGCCATCCAGGGGTCCCGCCCACATGCTCACTCGCTTCATCTTCACAGCCCCACTCACAGACCGGACCGCTACTCCTCACTTTACAGGAGAGCCTGAGGTGTGGAGAAATCCACTACTTGTCCAAGGTCACACAGCTAAGTCACCCCCAAGAAGCCGGACTTCTCCGGGGAAAATCGCCTGACAACGGGCTTGAAGCAGGAGAACGACTGAACCAAGAGCACGAGAAAGAAGGCCACCCCTGCAGCGGTCCAGGGGAGGGCGACAGGGCCTGGCCCCCCACGGTCCCCAGGGCAGAGCCGCCGTCGCCGGAGACCTGCCGGCCCTGCAGAGGGTCCCCTGCCGCCCAGCCTCCTCTCCCGCCTGCCTGCCTCCCGCTCCCTCGGTCCCGGCCACGCTGGCCTCCACGCCACTGCCCAAGTGCACCGTGCTTCTGCCAGGCCTTTGTCCTTAGAGTCCCCTCCACCCGCAAGACGTCCTGCTAACACCCAGCGTCTTCCCGGCTCACTCCTCAGACCTTCACGGAGCCTCTGGCCAGAAGCCCCTCATCAGAGGAGCCCTGCCCAGGCAGCACCGGGGACCGCGCCTTCGCGTGGCGCCCGGCCCAGGCCCAGGCCTGTGCTTACTCTGCGCGCGTGGGACACCACCGCGCACGTGCTCGTCTATCACCACGGCCCCTGCTGGAACACGCGTGACTGCACCTCCAGGCCCGGGGGACGCCGCCACAGTCAGCCGAGGAGGGAGCCGAGCGGACGCCCACAGCGGCAGAGAGACCCGGGACGCCTCTGGGGGAGAAAGACGAGACCTTCCTCCTGGCAGCCTGGACGCTGGGGCGTGACGGGGAGCGTGGGGCCCCCGCCCCTCGGCACCAGCCGTGGCCCCGGGGCGGCAGCCGCGCGAGAGGGCCCGCCTGGGAACATTAGGTCTGAGCAGGCGGCTATGCCGTGACCTGAGGGGAAAGGGGAACAGCTGGTCCAGGAAGCTAAAATACGGCAGCAAAGGACATGTCACTTATTTTTATTCCAACCGCCAGTAGTGACATTCCTAGGTCATCAGTAACAGCGGACACCCAGAAGGGCACCTGTCGCCATCCAGGGGTCCCGCCCACATGCTCACTCGCTTCATCTTCACAGCCCCACTCACAGACCGGACCGCTACTCCTCACTTTACAGGAGAGCCTGAGGTGTGGAGAAATCCACTAACTTGTCCAAGGTCACACAGCTAATACAGGGAAATCGGGTCTGACCCCCAGCCTCCCGTTCCAGCACTCAAGCTCTCAGGCGCACGCTGTAGCTCTGGCTTTCAAGAGCCCAGTCAGGAGGGCAGCACTGCAGGTGTCGACTTAAAGGAACTGGACAAAAACGCTGCTCCTTCGCCTCTGCACCTCTCTGATGTTACCTTCCTTCAGTCTTTAGCTTCCTCCACTTTTTAACAACCTGGAGAGCCAAGTGCACTATTAAAATAGCACTTCTGAGTACATCAAATTAAAGAAAACCCATTATTAAAACCAACTGTTTTTACTATTCTTAATGTGGCCACTAGAAATTTTTTAACTGAATGTGTAGCTCATGTAATATTTCTATTGGCCACACTGAGCCTCAGAGCAGTGGAAAAGGAGACTGCAGTCCCGGGCGAGGCTGGTCACTCAGAGCCTGGTAGGCTGTGGATTTTATTCTGAGTGAAGGCGACCGGTCAGTATTCTGAGAGGGGAAGCGCTGAGACGCTCATGCGGGTGGCTGTGGGCAGACGCTGTCTGCAGCAGCCCCGGTCAGCACCCCAGCGCAGCGCTGGTGGGCGGGAACGCGCAGCCGGCCTACGGGCAGCAGCAGGGGCGGCACGGCGCGCCAGCGGGGGCTCGGTAGAGGGACAACGTGAGAAGGGTGTCCAAGGCCCAGGAGGAAGCCAGGAACGGGGGAACCAAGCGTGCAAAGGGGGAGGGGAGGGCTCACGATGAAGGTCAAGTCAGCAGACGTTACAGATGATGTAAACGAGCTGAAAAGCACATGCTGCTGTGCAAACTGCATGTCGGCTGAAAAGACAGGGAGCAGAGGAGACGACGGCCCGGATCAAGCAGTCACGCACACACGGGGCGCGCGGGGGAGCACACGATCGTGCTCGGCGGGCCAGGGCGCGCGGGGGAGCCCACGACAGTGTAAGCTCCGTGCTGACGCGCAGATCCGAAGCCCCACCCAGCCCTTCACCTCCGAACGTGACCAGTTCTGGGTACCTAAGAGAATGTTCTTGCTTTTCAGAGGTGAAAACTGAAAAACTACGAGTCTTATGTCTACAATATTCTCAAGTGGTTCAGGATAACTAGAAACAGGGGCAGTAAGTACAATAATGACAAGAAAAGAATCGGCAAAATGTTAACAGCTGGTGAACTTAGTGAGGAGAATGTGGGTGTCAACTGCAGATTCTTGTCAGCTTCCTGGAGGCTTGACGTTTAAGATTTAGAAAGTCAAAGGTGCGGCAGGGCACAGGGGGCAGCGCCCTGAGGACGGCAGCTGTGGCATCTTTCCAGAAGTTCAGAGAAAAGGGAAACTGACACGGGACAACAAAGGAGACAGACGGCTGAGGACGTTTTTAGTGCGAGATCCCTGACCACATCTGCAGGTGAACACACACAGCAGATCAGTTCCTGAGAAATGGGGCCCTGGGGGGGGCCAAACACGAAAGGAACGAGAGCAAGGGTTAACTTTCAACAGAAGGAAAATCCTTCCTCCGAGACAGGAGGTGAGCAGGAACGACCGGTGAGCTGGGGGTGAGCAGTGGGCAGCGGGAGCCTGTCAGCGAGGTCTTCCTACAGAAGACAGGAGTTGAGGGGGCTTGACAAGCACCTGGGACTTAAGGGAAAGGTGTCAATTTAAAACAGAACCAGAGGGACCTCTGTGGGCCAGTGCAGGAGGTCCAGCCTGCAGGAAGCTCAGGTTAGACCCCAGGTCAGGGTACAAAGATTCCACATGCCATGCGGCACTGCTCCCCAAATAAATACTAAATAAAATAAAAACAACACTACAGGGCTTCCCTGGTGGTCTAGTGGGTGAAGAGTCCGCCCTGCAGTGCAAGGGGCACCAGTTCGATCCCTGGCCCAGGAAGATCCCACGTGCCGCGGAGCGCCTGGACTGGGGTCTCCAATCACGAGCCAGCGCTCTGGAGCGCATGCGCCCAGAGCCAGTGCTCTGCAACAAGAGAGGCCGCTGCAATGGGAGGCCCACACAGGCCAAAGAATAAAGATGGACGAAAATAAATAGATAAAAAACCAGTAAGAGTCCGAAACAAACAACAACAACAGTATATTAGATATTAAAAAAGAAAAAACAGAAGCAGAAAAGATAACAAAAGAGAACAGCAGTGGCGATGCTAACCCGGTCGAGGCATGAAAGCACCATCACCGTGGCGGCACACCGTCTCCCTCGACGCGGAGCCGACGCCGGCACCAGAGAGCAGTCAGCCCAGAGGCAGGGAGGGGGACGCACCCTCCGCTCCTCTCCAAAGGACAGAGAGCAAATGGGGACTTCAGAGCAGCCCCAAGCCCACTCTGGAATCCCCAGTGTAATAATGGACTCAGGCAAGCACTGGCAGACGGTAAAATCACTAGGGGAAACAAATGCGTTTGGAAAATAAGATTATCACATGATCTCTACACACAGCTGTATGGACTGCGTCTTCATTACGGGGGAAACGGGACCCTTACAGCCAGGAGGCCTGGCAGAGACCAGGAACCGAGCGACCAAAAGCATGTTCCCAGCCATGCGAGACTGGCGTCACGTGCCCCCTGCTGGCCGTGGGGACAGACTTTTCCCATCTCCTTTCTTGGCAAAATGTTTAACCTACACCTAATCGTGAGCAAGCAAGTTGGTAACTCCCCTGAAAGCAAGACATTTCACAATTCAAGTGTCCTGGGCTAGACGCAGGGAGCTGATGGGCAGGAGACCCACACACAACAGACGAACCGTGAACAGAACCTGGATTTAAAAGCTGACCAGAAAGCACCCTGCACACCGAGGCACATCGCTGAGTCTGAGCTATTCTGCTATTACTTGTTCACTGGAAAGCTCTCTGGGTGTGGTGCTAACACTGGGATCATCTGGAAGGACACCTCTGCTAAGGGAGACGTGACACGCTGAAGCAGCTGCTGGTACAGGGTCAAGGCTTCTGCACTCTTTAAAAGTGTACGTGTGTCACACACACACGTGTACGTGTGATAACCGAGACGGAAGACAGTCTTCAATGAGTTCTGAAGACAAGTCATAAAGCGTGCCTCTAAGATGCTAATAACATTTTACTTCTTAATCTCGGCAGTGATTACCCAGCTGGGTTTATAGAACAAATCAATGAACAAATCAATTACGACTGATGCTTCCTTTGTAAGTCAAAAAGTTTCATGAAACATGAGAACGGCCAAGGCAGCAAAGGGCTTCAGGAAACCACTCTGAGTTCCTGTCTGCACATAAAAGTAAAATTAACACGGGCTTCCCTGGTAGCTCAGTGGTAAAGAGTTAGTCTGCTGATGCAGGAGGCACGGGTTCAAACCCTGATCAGGGAAGATCCCAGCTGCTGTGGATCAACTAAGCCCGTGAGCCACAACTATCGAGCCTGTGCCCTGAAGCCTCGGAGCCGCGACTATGGAGCCCGTGGGCCACAACTACCGAAGCCCGCGTGCCCTCGAGTCAGGGGTCCACAACAAGAGAAGTCGCCCCAGCAAGAAGCCTGCTCGCCTCAACTATAGAGCAGCCCCCACTCCCTGCACCTAGAGAAGAGCCTGCAGCAGCAGTGAACACCCAGAATAGCCAAGAATAAATAAATGAATAAATAAAAGGTTTTTTTAAAAAGCAGAACACACGCACACGACGGACAGCGTGCTCACAGCAGGGGGCGTGCCCCCCCTCCCCGGCTCTCGAGGCCAGGCTGCGGGTGACGCACCTCGGAACAGCTTCTGGGCGATGTGCAGAGGGTTTCCAAAGCGGAAGTTCTCCCCGCCGAACAGGGCGAGGATGAGCCGGCTCTGCTGCTCCGTGCCGTCTTCAGGAAAGCGGGGCAGAAACTGCCGGAGGTGCTCACGCTGGGCGTCGCTCAGCACCTCCCGCCACGTCGAGAGGCTGACCACGTCAAAGAAGATCTCCGGCTGGGAGGGCAGGGGCAACAGGAGGAAAGGGGATCAGGAACAGGCGCAACGCTTCAGTGTGTTGTGCACACCTGGTGAACCACATGGACCATGTGACCGTCCACTCTGGCCACTTCTGAGTGGACAGGTCAGGGGCCTGAAGCACATTCACAGCGTTGTGCAATCATCACCACCCGCCAAGTTTTTGGTTTTTAAATCAACTGAAATTCCACCATCTTTACTCAATTCTCAAATCTTAAGAGACAGGCCAAGAATCCCTGGCCGGCCAGGGGTTCAGACTGGGTGATTCCCCTGGGTTTATAGAACAAATCAATGAACAAATCAATTACGACTGATGCTTCCTTTGTAAGTCAAAAAGTTTCATGAAACATGAGAACGGCCAAGGCAGCAAAGGGCTTCAGGAAACCACTCTGAGTTCCTGTCTGCACATAAAAGTAAAATTAACACGGGCTTCCCTGGTAGCTCAGTGGTAAAGAGTTAGTCTGCTGATGCAGGAGGCACGGGTTCAAACCCTGATCAGGGAAGATCCCAGCTGCTGTGGATCAACTAAGCCCGTGAGCCAAAACCCTATCGAGCCTGTGCCCTGAAGCCTCGGAGCCGCGACTATGGAGCCCGTGGGCCACAACTACCGAAGCCCGCGTGCCCTCGAGTCAGGGGTCCACAACAAGAGAAGTCGCCCCAGCAAGAAGCCTGCTCGCCTCAACTATAGAGCAGCCCCCACTCCCTGCACCTAGAGAAGAGCCTGCAGCAGCAGTGAACACCCAGAATAGCCAAGAATAAATAAATGAATAAATAAAAGGTTTTTTTAAAAAGCAGAACACACGCACACGACGGACAGCGTGCTCACAGCAGGGGGCGTGCCCCCCCTCCCCGGCTCTCGAGGCCAGGCTGCGGGTGACGCACCTCGGAACAGCTTCTGGGCGATGTGCAGAGGGTTTCCAAAGCGGAAGTTCTCCCCGCCGAACAGGGCGAGGATGAGCCGGCTCTGCTGCTCCGTGCCGTCTTCAGGAAAGCGGGGCAGAAACTGCCGGAGGTGCTCACGCTGGGCGTCGCTCAGCACCTCCCGCCACGTCGAGAGGCTGACCACGTCAAAGAAGATCTCCGGCTGGGAGGGCAGGGGCAACAGGAGGAAAGGGGATCAGGAACAGGCGCAACGCTTCAGTGTGTTGTGCACACCTGGTGAACCACATGGACCATGTGACCGTCCACTCTGGCCACTTCTGAGTGGACAGGTCAGGGGCCTGAAGCACATTCACAGCGTTGTGCAATCATCACCACCCGCCAAGTTTTTGGTTTTTAAATCAACTGAAATTCCACCATCTTTACTCAATTCTCAAATCTTAAGAGACAGGCCAAGAATCCCTGGCAGGCCAGTGGTTAAGACTCGGTGCTTCCACGGCTGGGGCTGAGGTTCAATCCCTGGTCAGCAAACTAATACAGCACAAGCCGCAAGGCACAACCAAAACACAGCTTGAGAGAGACCGGTAAATACTACAAATAAACCACAATCTTACACCCAGCGGTAAATACCAGTCCGGAGGAAAATGAGCTCAGCAGAGAGGCTCTCATTTAGAGACCACTGCTGCCAGCAGCGGTAGGACAGCGAACGTCTTGGTCAGCTCGGGACGACAGTGGGGAGAGCTGGAGAAGCCAAGGGCACCTGTGGAGCCCGCGAGCAGGACAGAGCGTGCTCTCCGCTCGGCGGTGACGTCCGGACACGGCCCACGTGCTACGACGGACTAGCGCAGCCAGCCAGCGGGAGGGGGAGACAACGAACAAGCAACTGCAGTGGCCTGGAAATTCACCCCAAGCACACAGAAGCCGCCTCCCAGACTGAAGGTCTCACAGGACACCTTCCCGACAAAGTGACACCTAAGACAGGAGGGCAGGGGAGGACGTGCTGAGGCAGGAGGGTTAAGAGCCACAGGGCGGAACCCAAAGAACTGCTACCAACCAACACCAGCAGTGACCTGCAGGGGGACTGGAGAGGGAGGAACGGGGAGGGCTGCGGGGGCTTGACTGCCGGTGGTACGTCGGGTGGGGGCTCCATGCACATTTTATTACGTCTCAAACTATACATATATATACATATGATTTTATACATTTTTTAAAATTTTATACATTCTTATGTGAGACACCTTTCACTTTGTCATTAAAAAATAGTTCAGGGGACTTCCCTGGTGGTCCTAACACCCAGCACAACCAAACTGACACATAAATAAGAGCTCAGGCAATGTCCAGAAGAGAGAGGGAAAGGGAAGCTGCAGACGGTAAGACCGGAGCAAGGGACCTGGGACCACGGCGAGTCCCCGTGACTTTACGAAGGACAGTGGGCGACGCTGGAGGGCTGAAGACCACCAGCAGGCACCCCAGTTTGCAGGCGCCAAAGCACCTCCGGATCCCCGCCAAGTTTTTGGTTTTTAAATCAACTGAAATTCCACCATCTTTACTCAATTCTCAAATCTTAAGAGACAGGCCAAGAATCCCTGGCAGGCCAGTGGTTAAGACTCGGTGCTTCCACGGCTGGGGCTGAGGTTCAATCCCTGGTCAGCAAACTAATACAGCACAAGCCGCAAGGCACAACCAAAACACAGCTTGAGAGAGACCGGTAAATACTACAAATAAACCACAATCTTACACCCAGCGGTAAATACCAGTCCGGAGGAAAATGAGCTCAGCAGAGAGGCTCTCATTTAGAGACCACTGCTGCCAGCAGCGGTAGGACAGCGAACGTCTTGGTCAGCTCGGGACGACAGTGGGGAGAGCTGGAGAAGCCAAGGGCACCTGTGGAGCCCGCGAGCAGGACAGAGCGTGCTCTCCGCTCGGCGGTGACGTCCGGACACGGCCCACGTGCTACGACGGACTAGCGCAGCCAGCCAGCGGGAGGGGGAGACAACGAACAAGCAACTGCAGTGGCCTGGAAATTCACCCCAAGCACACAGAAGCCGCCTCCCAGACTGAAGGTCTCACAGGACACCTTCCCGACAAAGTGACACCTAAGACAGGAGGGCAGGGGAGGACGTGCTGAGGCAGGAGGGTTAAGAGCCACAGGGCGGAACCCAAAGAACTGCTACCAACCAACACCAGCAGTGACCTGCAGGGGGACTGGAGAGGGAGGAACGGGGAGGGCTGCGGGGGCTTGACTGCCGGTGGTACGTCGGGTGGGGGCTCCATGCACATTTTATTACGTCTCAAACTATACATATATATACATATGATTTTATACATTTTTTAAAATTTTATACATTCTTATGTGAGACACCTTTCACTTTGTCATTAAAAAATAGTTCAGGGGACTTCCCTGGTGGTCCTAACACCCAGCACAACCAAACTGACACATAAATAAGAGCTCAGGCAATGTCCAGAAGAGAGAGGGAAAGGGAAGCTGCAGACGGTAAGACCGGAGCAAGGGACCTGGGACCACGGCGAGTCCCCGTGACTTTACGAAGGACAGTGGGCGACGCTGGAGGGCTGAAGACCACCAGCAGGCACCCCAGTTTGCAGGCGCCAAAGCACCTCCGGATCCCCGTCTAAGATCCCCCCCACACCGATGTCTGCACACCGCGTCCCTGCTGGCGTTCCAGCGTCTGCCACAGAGCAGGGGCCCGCGCGGAGCGAGCGTCCGCTGGCTGGCCGACCTAGGAGGTCCAGCTGACAGAGCGTGCACATAAAACATGGACGGGAAGACACCTACCCGGCTCCGTGCCTGTTACTTCGAGGAGAGGGAGGAAGGGCACATAATTTTATCTACAATGTTTGACATATGATGAAAGAAAAATAGGAACCAAATATGACTAAATGAAATTATTTTCCCAAAACTGAATGATGCACGGATGTTCGCCATATGATAGTCTACTCCTATCAATATTTGAACTTTGGCAAAATAAACAAGACAAATAAATAGTGCTCCAGCATACCTAGTGTCCCGCACATAACAAGCACTAAACAAACGGTAACCATCGTAATGGTGGCAGCACTATTTGTGAAAAGTGGTCAAAAGCCCACTGTTCATGCTCTCCCATGGAACGAACTGTTAGCTGACTAGAAAGCTGGACATAACGTATTATGGACAGAAATAAAGCATGCATTCTGTATCATGATTCACAAGATGCATGAGATAAACATTCCAACATAAAAGATAGATACAGGGCTTCCTTGGTGGTCCAGTGGGTAGAGAGTCCCCCTTGCAGAGCAAGGGGCGCCGGTTTGTTCCCTAGCCCCGGAAGATCCCAGGTGCCCAGAGCGGCTGGACCAGTGTGTCCAATTACAAGCCAGCGCTCTGGGGCGCACGCGCTCAGAGCTGGTGCTCTGCAACGAGAGAGGCCCCTGCCATGGGAGGCCCACGCAGGCCAAAGAACAGAGATGGATGAAAATCATAACTAAGAAAAAGCTCGTGGCATGAAGTTAAAAAAAAAAAATTAAAAAAAGAAGAGGACATACACAATTCTGCCCTTATATATACAACTTCTGGGGACTTCCTAGAGGTCCAGTGGTTAAGACTGTACTGCCCTGCACAGTGGTGCAGGTTCAAGTCCTGCTTGGGGAACTAAGATCCTGCATACCATGCAGCCAAAAAAAGAGAAAGAAAGCAACCATCTTGCTAACTGCTGAAAATTATCTTGTTAAAATACGGCTTAGGTCATATTATCGAGGGACCATGTCATTAAACAGGTAGAATGTAGTTGATACTTTCTTCCTTAGTCAGAATATTAAACCAACTTACACTATAAAAAAACCCACAGTGGCTGCAGTGTGCAAAGTCAGGAAGGAGGAAGCACAGAGAGTGAGCGCCTGCTGTGTGCACAAAAGGCCGAGGAGGCCTCTGAGGAAGCAGGCGACGGGGCGGCGGTCACTACTCACGTCCTCCAGGAGGTCCTCGGGCAGGCCGACCCTGGCGCCCCCCAGGAGGCAGTCCTCCATGATCCGCGAGCCGTGGCCGTCCCCGCACGGGCCCAGCTCCAAGGGATCCGTCAGCATGTGGTCCAAGGAGTCCATCGCTTCTGCTCCACGGAGAGCCAGGCAGAGCCACGCCGCCAGAGACGAGACGGCACCGCCAGGGAGCTGCGGACACGAGCGCTCGTTCACAGGACCAGAGACCCGTCAGCCCGCCACGTCTCCTCTCACCCTGCGGGATCCGCTAGCCGCAGCAGCACCGCTCCCCTCTCTGCCTCCACTGCACCCCCACTGGATTCCACGTCCCACCCGCAGGGCGCCTGGCACTCGGAACACTTCCCCAGCAGCCTGCCCGCTTAGAGAGTTTCTCACACCTCCGTTTAACACAGGAGCACCGAGATTACAGACTCAGGATAGAAAGACCAGAGCTCACAATTCAGACGTTCCTGAGGGAAGAACACTTGAATTACTTTTGGGGCATCCCTGACGGCTCAGACAGGGAAGACCACCTGCACTCCAGGACCAGCCTGCGTGCAATCCGGGGCCGGGAGGATCCCCTCGAGGAGGCGTGGCAGCCCACTCCGGCAGCCTTGCCTGGAGAGCCCATGGGCTCCACAGGGCTGCAGAGTCGGACACGACCCAGCAACGGACACTCTCAGTCTCTCACTAACGTAACTTACTTAGGATTGCTTTTTTAGCAATTGACTCTGCTGTTCCTTCACAAAGAAAGTTGACTGCAAACCTGCAGAGACTCATGAAGTTATAAGGGCCCATTAAGTGCCAGGCCTTTCATGTACCTGATTTAATTCTTCCACGTGTACAAGAAGGTTATTACATCTATTCTACAAATACTAAAATCAAAGATCAGACTAGATGAGCCATTTGCCCAACCCCAGAGGCAGGACTGAAATTCAGGTCAGAATATTAAACACTTACACTATAAAACCCACAGTGGCTGCAGTGTGCAAAGTCAGGAAGGAGGAAGCACAGAGAGTGAGCGCCTGCTGTGCACAAAAGGCCGAGGAGGCCTCTGAGGAAGCAGGCGACGGGGCGGCGGTCACTACTCACGTCCTCCAGGAGGTCCTCGGGCAGGCCGACCCTGGCGCCCCCCAGGAGGCAGTCCTCCATGATCCGCGAGCCGTGGCCGTCCCCGCACGGGCCCAGCTCCAAGGGATCCGTCAGCATGTGGTCCAAGGAGTCCATCGCTTCTGCTCCACGGAGAGCCAGGCAGAGCCACGCCGCCAGAGACGAGACGGCACCGCCAGGGAGCTGCGGACACGAGCGCTCGTTCACAGGACCAGAGACCCGTCAGCCCGCCACGTCTCCTCTCACCCTGCGGGATCCGCTAGCCGCAGCAGCACCGCTCCCCTCTCTGCCTCCACTGCACCCCCACTGGATTCCACGTCCCACCCGCAGGGCGCCTGGCACTCGGAACACTTCCCCAGCAGCCTGCCCGCTTAGAGAGTTTCTCACACCTCCGTTTAACACAGGAGCACCGAGATTACAGACTCAGGATAGAAAGACCAGAGCTCACAATTCAGACGTTCCTGAGGGAAGAACACTTGAATTACTTTTGGGGCATCCCTGATGGCTCAGACAGGGAAGACCACCTGCACTCCAGGACCAGCCTGCGTGCAATCCGGGGCCGGGAGGATCCCCTCGAGGAGGCGTGGCAGCCCACTCCGGCAGCCTTGCCTGGAGAGCCCATGGGCTCCACAGGGCTGCAGAGTCGGACACGACCCAGCAACGGACACTCTCAGTCTCTCACTAACGTAACTTACTTAGGATTGCTTTTTTAGCAATTGACTCTGCTGTTCCTTCACAAAAGAAAGTTGACTGCAAACCTGCAGAGACTCATGAAGTTATAAGGGCCCATTAAGTGCCAGGCCTTTCATGTACCTGATTTAATTCTTCCACGTGTACAAGAAGGTTATTACATCTATTCTACAAATACTAAAATCAAAGATCAGACTAGATGAGCCATTTGCCCAACCCCAGAGGCAGGACTGAAATTCAGGTCTGCATGACTGCAAACCCATGTTCTTAACACTAAAAGTCAGTGGCCAACCCACTTTAGTTGGTCCAGCTGATACGTATAACTACGTTAAATGTAATGCTATGTTACTCCTTCCTGTAACACTGCCAGCTACCCTCAGAAAAACACATGTGAAAACATCTCAGCTGTCTCATAAGGCTGACGGCTGGAATCAGTCAAACCAGAGTTATCAACAACAGGCCCACAGGGAGGCTGAACTCCAACCACTCTACAAACATTTGCTAAATCCATTCTCCACCTCTGATTCCTACCAAATGGAAAGGAAAAAGAAACAAACAGATTTAATAAACACCAAACCTCTAGCCTTATTTCAGTGACTCTGAGCAAAGCTTACCTAACCAGCTATCAACGTCCTTACCTACAGAAAATGAAGGGAAGCAGGACGGGTCCTCTATGCTTATTTTCAATCCTGGAATCCTGCAATGAGTAATTTCCAGATGGAGGCGTTTAAACAACTTCATGCAGTCATAAATAACTTCTCATTCTGAAACTCTTAAATGGCAAAGAGCAGACCTGTAATGTTATTAGTCAAAGAAGTACCTTTCCACTGATTATTTCACGTTATCCGGAAAAGAGGTCAGATCTACCTAAGGACGCAGTGGAGAGACCACTGCTCAGAGCAGCTGCGTGGTCCCCAAGGACTGTGCCCATCACCCTTCCCTACAGGGCGAACCGCCGCATCCTGAACACTCCTGACGCCGGTGAAACAGCACACGGCATTCACCTTTAACACATCTTTCAGAAAGAAAGAAAGTGGAGATGCAACCTGATGCTCAGAATAAAGCCCTCTTACCAGATCTGGCACCGACGAGTGCAACAGCTACCAAGTTTACCTGATTCTTAAGGAGGAGCACCTGTTTCACACAGGGCTCCCAAGTTTCTTCAATTAACAGTGAACGGAGCGCTGACTCTAACCTACCAGAATGGCTTCACCACGGTCCTGCGACTATCCTGAAGAGGATCTCAAAACCCACAAAAAAGCAGGCAGCTGCCAAAGAGGAGGAACACCGGAAGTCGACCATTTTTAACTCCTGCGGCGTCCGAGACCGCTTTTCCGGGCAGGAAGGCCCCTCCGAAAGGCCCTCCTCTGCACCTGGGTAGCCTTCCCCTCCGGACCCTGCCCAACACAGAAGCGCTCCTCCGGGCCCCGCCGCGCCAAACGGCGAACCCTCCGCAGCCCGCGAGCTGCGCGCCCGGCCAGCTACCCTCAGAAAACATGACAGTCTCATAAGGCTGACGGCTGGAATCAGTCAAACCAGAGTTATCAACAACAGGCCCACAGGGAGGCTGAACTCCAACCACTCTACAAACATTTGCTAAATCCATTCTCCACCTCTGATTCCTACCAAATGGAAAGGAAAAAGAAACAAACAGATTTAATAAACACCAAACCTCTAGCCTTATTTCAGTGACTCTGAGCAAAGCTTACCTAACCAGCTATCAACGTCCTTACCTACAGAAAATGAAGGGAAGCAGGACGGGTCCTCTATGCTTATTTTCAATCCTGGAATCCTGCAATGAGT
Organism: Tragulus kanchil; assembly: GCA_022376925.1. Taxonomy (NCBI): domain Eukaryota; kingdom Metazoa; phylum Chordata; class Mammalia; order Artiodactyla; family Tragulidae; genus Tragulus; species Tragulus kanchil. The sequence continues at coordinate 155,300,635 of JAIOJX010000006.1, forward strand.
AATTTCCAGATGGAGGCGTTTAAACAACTTCATGCAGTCATAAATAACTTCTCATTCTGAAACTCTTAAATGGCAAAGAGCAGACCTGTAATGTTATTAGTCAAAGAAGTACCTTTCCACTGATTATTTCACGTTATCCGGAAAAGAGGTCAGATCTACCTAAGGACGCAGTGGAGAGACCACTGCTCAGAGCAGCTGCGTGGTCCCCAAGGACTGTGCCCATCACCCTTCCCTACAGGGCGAACCGCCGCATCCTGAACACTCCTGACGCCGGTGAAACAGCACACGGCATTCACCTTTAACACATCTTTCAGAAAGAAAGAAAGTGGAGATGCAACCTGATGCTCAGAATAAAGCCCTCTTACCAGATCTGGCACCGACGAGTGCAACAGCTACCAAGTTTACCTGATTCTTAAGGAGGAGCACCTGTTTCACACAGGGCTCCCAAGTTTCTTCAATTAACAGTGAACGGAGCGCTGACTCTAACCTACCAGAATGGCTTCACCACGGTCCTGCGACTATCCTGAAGAGGATCTCAAAACCCACAAAAAAGCAGGCAGCTGCCAAAGAGGAGGAACACCGGAAGTCGACCATTTTTAACTCCTGCGGCGTCCGAGACCGCTTTTCCGGGCAGGAAGGCCCCTCCGAAAGGCCCTCCTCTGCACCTGGGTAGCCTTCCCCTCCGGACCCTGCCCAACACAGAAGCGCTCCTCCGGGCCCCGCCGCGCCAAACGGCGAACCCTCCGCAGCCCGCGAGCTGCGCGCCCGGCCCGGGGCCGCCCCGGGGCCGCGCCCACGCCCCTCCCCCACCCGGGCCGCCCGCCCCGCCGCCTCGAGCCCGGGGCGCGGCCACCCCTGGAGGCCCCGCCGCTCGCTTCCTCCCTCTGCCCGCCGACGACACCTGAACGCTTTCGCCGCTCCGGCCCGTCCTCACCTGCGCCGCCGCAGCAGGGCCCCAAACCCGTTGCGCTCCCCAGCCGGCGGGTTCTCAGACGCGCTCGCTCCCGCAAGGCGTCTCGGTGCGTGCACGCTCCGGGCTGGCGGCGGAAGGGGCGGGGCCTGGAGGCGCTGGGGGCGGGGCCCTCGGGGCGGGGCCGGAGGTGCCGGGGGCGGGGCGGGTCTCGCGCAGAGCTTTCCGCTGCGCCCCGAGCCCGCAGGGCTGTACCTGGGAGGGCGGGTTGTAGTTGGCTCCTTGGTGTCACCAGGCTCACCAGCGTCCGGAGGCCGAAGGCGGTGTCGCTGGCCTTCATCTGGGCGCGAATCGAAGCTCCGGGGTCCATGAGTGGTGAATGCCGTTTTATTAGCTAATGTTTGCAGAGCGCAGACACTGCCCCAGGCACCAGACTGAGCACTTAACATCCCTTATCTTTGTATCACAGCCCTGTGGTGCCCTGTTAGCTCCTATTTCACGATTTCTCAGGTTTCATTGAGGAGAATGAGGATCAGAGCCTGGGCCACTCCAACTCACCCCGGCATGGCCCCACTTCTGTATCTCATCCCTGGAGCCTCGACTCGGGGAAGAATGCGCACACATTTAGATTAAACTGGAGAGCCTTCCTCCTGTTGAGAATCTAGACCCCTTTCTTCGAATTCGCTAGGTTTTATTTTGAACGGCTTCAAACTTCATTCTTCCACAGCTACTTCGAACCAGGCTTGCTGAAACCATCCTGTGTTCTCTGCATCCTGTGTTCTCTGCCTAGGAACGTGTCAGGCAAGCGGGCCAGACTAGGGCTCCTCTGCTTGGAAAACAGTGATTTCCAAGCAGAGCCAATCGCTGTTCCTCACTGACTGCACACCTGCCTCTGGTTCCCTTCTGGTTGTTGGGAGGGGTCTGGATTTAGAAGCCACCAAGTAGAAAGCAGGGGAACAGCGGTCCACGTTATCATCCATAAATTCCCAGACCTTGTGTCTCTGGCCACCCCAGAGTAAACCAGAGTCAAAACAATGTAAGCTGTACTATAAAAAAAGAGAAAAAAGTAACAATCTCAAAAGCTCTTGTCTTTTGTATACACACAAACAAGGAGGATGTTTATTTAAAAAAAATATTTATTATTTTTTACACCTGCTGAGTAGCACAAGACTATTAACACTATAACTCACTGAATGTACAATAAATGTTCACATTTAAATAACAGGATAGGGTCAACATTTTCAACCTGTTGGTCAGCTTTAGCATCTGCTCAAGTGCTTTTTAGCCCTACATATCTTAATAGTTTTTTGAAAGGATAATTCTAAATCAGTTAAGATCAACATAACAGGTTTTACCAGAATAACAGGAATTTTACATGATGAAATGTCTGTCTGTGTAGGCACAAATCGAATAGTAAGAAGGTAAAATCTGTATGTTCTCTACTCCAAAATCTCCACCCTGCAATGGCGTCTACAGTGCCAGTGTGTCTTACGAGAGGCCGCAGTATAAACAGCAGCTACATAAATTTTTTCCAAATTGGAAAAAATTGTTCAGACAGCTTGTCATCCACAATCTCTTCAAATCCAAGTGCTTCTGAAAATCCATGACCTTAAAATGAATGTGCCGAATACCTGATCTTAAAGCAAAGTTGTTTGGCTCGACTGCCACACCTGCATCTCTGGTTGATAATATACAACTCCTCCATAGTTCTAAAGTCTTTACTTATTCCATGTAAGAACAAAAAAAAAAAAAAAAAAGGAAAAGAAAGAACTTAAGTGAGAAACAAACAGAAGTTCTTCCACAATATATTTTCTCTTCTGTATATTTTAAAACTTGAAATAACTGGCATAAAATGAACATTCCATCTAGTGATCGTTTTCCATCTTAACCAACAAGTCATTCCTGAGGGGAGGGATGTATCTTTCTGGTTCAAATGAAAAAGGATCCCAACAGGGCCAAATTTAAGTTCTAAAAACTAAACTTGACCTTTGGGAATGCCTAGTATCTTTATCTAGCAAGTTTTTCTAGGCTGGACCCTAGGATATTTATAGCATCACACTGGAGGACTCTGGGACTCAGAACCGCTACACGGTGACAGAGAAAGGACAGAACCTATATTTTCTGTTGAAAACATTGGCATTCCCTCTTTGTAACTAAAGATACAGGGTCCTTTTTCATTTCTACAAAAGGACCAAGAAACGCTCAAGCACTCTCAGTGCCTGCATTTTCAGGGCTGGCTACATGAATGAGGTCTCAGTAATAAAATGCAAAACCTACACATTAGTAAAGTTACTGCGACAGAATCGTTTGCCTCTCAGGAAGGCATCTTTACCGTAAAGCAGCCACTCTGCTTCTTCCTGTACAGAGCCAGTTTCCCCCAGAAATGGAAACAAATTAGTTAACCTCATTTGAAACTAAGGTCGGTCTTTCTATTCTGGAATGATAAATTCTACCTCTGCCATAATTATTCTAAAGATGCATGTCACAAAAAGCTCTTAAAATCATCCTGATTTAATTATGTACTAAAGACGGAAATATGCTCAGAACTGTCAAATCCACAAATCCCCCTGCAATCACAGTGCCAGTGTGTCTTCGAGAGGCCGCAGTATAAACAGCAGCTACATAAATTTTTTCCAAATTGGAAAATTGTTCAGACAGCTTGTCATCCACAATCTCTTCAAATCCAAGTGCTTCTGAAAATCCATGACCTTAAAATGAATGTGCCGAATACCTGATCTTAAAGCAAAGTTGTTTGGCTCGACTGCCACACCTGCATCTCTGGTTGATAATATACAACTCCTCCATAGTTCTAAAGTCTTTACTTATTCCATGTAAGTACATAAAAAAAAAAAAGGAAAAGAAAGAACTTAAGTGAGAAACAAACAGAAGTTCTTCCACAATATATTTTCTCTTCTGTATATTTTAAAACTTGAAATAACTGGCATAAAATGAACATTCCATCTAGTGATCGTTTTCCATCTTAACCAACAAGTCATTCCTGAGGGGAGGGATGTATCTTTCTGGTTCAAATGAAAAAGGATCCCAACAGGGCCAAATTTAAGTTCTAAAAACTAAACTTGACCTTTGGGAATGCCTAGTATCTTTATCTAGCAAGTTTTTCTAGGCTGGACCCTAGGATATTTATAGCATCACACTGGAGGACTCTGGGACTCAGAACCGCTACACGGTGACAGAGAAAGGACAGAACCTATATTTTCTGTTGAAAACATTGGCATTCCCTCTTTGTAACTAAAGATACAGGGCCCTTTTTTCATTTCTACAAAAGGACCAAGAAACGCTCAAGCACTCTCAGTGCCTGCATTTTCAGGGCTGGCTACATGAATGAGGTCTCAGTAATAAAATGCAAAACCTACACATTAGTAAAGTTACTGCGACAGAATCGTTTGCCTCTCAGGAAGGCATCTTTACCGTAAAGCAGCCACTCTGCTTCTTCCTGTACAGAGCCAGTTTCCCCCAGAAATGGAAACAAATTAGTTAACCTCATTTGAAACTAAGGTCGGTCTTTCTATTCTGGAATGATAAATTCTACCTCTGCCATAATTATTCTAAAGATGCATGTCACAAAAAGCTGTTAAAATCATCCTGATTTTGACAATGTTTTATGTGCACAACTGGAATGTACAGTAAAAAGACGGGAAATAGCTTCCCCCACTGAATCCATGGCTACTAAGACTCCCAAACGGGAACAATGATAAGGACGATTACCACTGAGGCAGACTTTTTTCTCTCTCCCAACTGACAATGTACTATGAAGACTGGGTTTCTTCCAGATCCCTTGTAATTGCCCCAACAGACCTTATACATGGTCCCCAGCTTTTAAAACATTTTCCCTTAGGTGTGAAGTTGCTCATCTACCCAAAAGGCCCAGGTGAACTGTAAAATATTTAAAGTGTTAAGAAATAAGGAGGACCACCTTTCCATCCAACCTGAAAGAATGTTCATTTTAAGACAATATCAGAAATGCAAACCACTCTGTACGCTGTGAACAAGGGCTACAAGTCCACCTGGGAAGAGCAAGGCTTCCTGCTTTGTTAATGATGAGCGGGGAGCGGATCCTGAAAGGTAGGACGAAGGCTCAGTGCGTCTCAGTCTCTGGAGAGTTGCTTCAGTCATTTTTCTTGGTACTGTCATCTCCTGCATCTCTTTCGTAAAGCTCAACCAGGGAATGGGAGGCCAGGCTTCAAGGTGGGACTGTAAATTCTGCTGACGTCAAGCAACCTTTCCCTGGACAGGGAGTCCATCACTGTGGAGTAATAAAGTAAGATCTACCAGAACACGCACTTCTGGCCTAACCTGCTGAGGGTCGGGGTCTGCGCAAAGCACTACCAAGAGCCTGACAATGCTTCGTCCAAAAAAAGGTAAGTTGTTAAAAAATCAGCCATAAGAAAAATTTAGATGACAGGTTTCCTTCAGACCATCATAAGGCTTCATTTTAATTTTCATATTCAATGGGCTCCCGTTGTTAAATCTCTGAAAATGCAGACTCACAAGATGACGCAGTTCTGACCTGATACTTTCCCATTAAAGACCCCTTTGCCTTTGGCGCTGCGGCCTGGAGTGGAGACGTCCAGGGGCTGTGACTTGGCAGGTCCTTTCTCCACCCTGGGTACAAACACAGCACGCTACTTCATATCCCACACGGAAAAGTAAGGCTTGCCCTTGGTCAGAAAACCCACTCGAGAGAAGGCGGTGTTTCTCGTCTTGAAATCACCTTTCCCCTGAGTGATCTCCACTCCGTGGCAGAAACTAAAGAGTCCACTGGGTAAAGACGACCTTGATAGAATAAGCCACAGTTTAAGTAGGAGGGTTAAAACGGTGATTTCCAAACCCTGGAGCGGAGGACAAGTCTTAAAAAGGAGTCGCGTCAGAACCTTCCAGACGTACGAATAAGAAACGATGTGACCTGCCTGCCTGGTTCTGGCTCCAGGGTGGGCGTTAAGGTTTAGTGAGGTGCACCTCGCTGCTCCCGTTCCCGTTGGTGGTGGTTGTGATGATGTACTGGGTGGGCTGCTGGCTGGTGGTCTGGGGGTCCAGATCACTGTGTGCAGTCGGCTGAACCTGGACTCCTCCGGAGAGAGCCGCCGCCTGCTTTTCCTCCAGTTCTGACTGACTTTCTGATAACACGTAATGACCCTGCAGCAGGAGGAAAGGGATCCTTAGAACCCGAGGCTAAAGGCTGGGGGGAGCCACGGGGAGCCGAGAGAAGGAATATGCAAAGAAATGCAGTAAGGGGACCAGAAGAGGCAGCCGTGGGGGACGGTTTACCTACATCCTTCAGAGGGGAGGTCCAGCCGCAGAAGCCGGCTGACAGGCGGCTCGAGGCAGCACCTGAGTCGCCTCCCAGATGATACAGGGAGGGAGGTCAGGGACAGAAACCTGCATCGTGACGGTAACCTGGCGAAGGGAACGTGCTCTAGATTGTCCCTAAGAATTTAGAAATCCATAAAGTACGGTACTGTCTGTCAGTTAATATCTAACGGTGAATACAAAATGGATCAAACAAGATATACTTATATTCTCCTGAAAGAGGCAGAATGACCCCAAGTCCAAGAGCAATGGTTCTCAGAGTTCAGAGTTTTTCAAAAACCCAGCAAAGTTAAATTAAGAATTAACGCTCTCAAATTTTACTTTGCCAAGTGAAGTCATTTTTAAAATGCTACTGTCAAATGAGAGACTTTTTTTTTTTGGCCACTTCTATTGGTCTTTCATTTTATCCATTTTCATCCATCTTTGTTCCTTGGCCTGTGTGGCCCTCTCTCACTGCAGAGCACCGGCTCCGGGCACATGCGCTCCAGAGCTCCGGCTCAGCAGTTGGACACACAGGTCCAGCCGCTCCACGGCACGTGGGATCTTCCCAGGCCAGGGATCAAACCAGTGCCCCTTGCACTGCAAGGTGGTGTCTTTACCCACTGGACCACCAGGGGAAGCCCAAATGAGAGACATTTTAACACTCAAAGGCACAGGAAGAACTGTCTTAGAAAAAAGTCCTTTGCAATGCATAAATTTAACTTTATGAAGATACACACTGTCCTAATCTTTCATTATTTTTCCTTCTGATTGTGACAAACATCTTGACAGAGCTGCAGCTACCTTAGCATTTTTAAAGAAAGACTGTGACTGCCAGAAGGAGGATTGGTCAACTATATGGAATGAGAAAAAAGAAGTCACGGAGGAAAACTCAGGTAGCAGCCTTTCCAAGCACTGTCCAGAGGTAAAGCCACAGCCAAATACACATCTGATCTATCTGGGGCTGTGTGCTTTGAGTCCATGCTCATCAAAGCAACTCTCTGATCAGCATTTGCTTTCCTGTATGGGCCTTCCTCTAGCGAGAGGGGGCTGGTTCTCAACCAAGGGTCCATGGACGCCCTCGGCAGTTCAGAGGTGGGCTGCAGAGAATCTATGGCCAAAAGTATGCATTAAATCTGTTTGTGTGTATGCTACTGTTGTTATTTAGTTGCTCAGTTGGGTCCAACTCTTTGTGACCCCACGGACTATAGCCTGCCAGGCTCCTCTGCCCATGGGGTTTTTCAGGCAGGAATACTGGAGTGGGTTGCCATGGCCTTCTCCAAGGCACCTTCCCCACCGAGGGATCCAGCACCCGTCTCCTGCACTGGCAGGTGGATTCTTTACCGCTGATCCTCCAGGCAGCCCTCGTGTACACCGTGGTCAAAAAAAGGTAGAGAGCCGGTGAGTCCTATGAAAGGCAAAATTGTACTCATCACGCCAACGAGACTGTCCCATTTCACATTAGTTACTGCTTCCATGGCAACAGTGTCACTCTGGATTTATGCAGCTCTCTTCAGTCTAGATGATATGAATTCGTGTGCTGAGAAATGTGTGAACTCTTCTGAGACCACTAGACTGCCCTGCTACACTCTGAGACTTCTTGGGAAATACTCAGTCTTCCCCTGGGCACATCTCAATATCCCTAGCCATTTACGAATATTTTTCTTTATTTAAATTTACACACTTTTGTCTTCCATAGGCAGATCAGAAGAACCCAGAGAAGATAAAAACAAAGGTAGCAGATGCAACCAACACTGACCTGCCTAACCTAAATACAGCAAAATAATTCATGGCAGGGAATTCCCTGGTGGGCCAGTGGTTAGGACTCTGGGCTCTCACCGGCCGAGGGCCCCTGGTTCAATTCCTGGTCAGGGAACTAGGAACCCATAAGCCTCAAGGCATGACCAAAAGAAAAAAAAAATTATGGTAATGTTGTTCACCCTGGAGTGGGTGAACTTTTTAAAATTATTTAAAAGAGGTTCATAACAGATTCATCATATTATTCTCTCCTAACCCAATTCAGGACCAACAGTCATGAAGCATGTAAAAAGATGATCAACTATGTATATGTATTTATACGTATGGGCTTCCCTGGTGACCCAGTAGTCAAGAATCCACATGCTAATTCAGGAGACCTGGGTTCGATCCCTGAGTAAGGAACATCCTCTGGAGAAGGAAATGGTACCCACACCAGTATTCTTGCTTGGAGAATCCCATGGACAGAGAAGCCAGGTGGGCTACAGTCCATGGGGTTGCTAAGAGTCAGACATGATTAAGTGACTCAACAACAACACAACAAATCTATATATAGGTATATGGATCCATTCACTATAGTTATTAGATAGATCTTTGTTGAGCATTTGCTATAGCCCAACCTCCTGTGCTAGATGTTGGGGATAAAGATTAAGACCCAGCTTTTGAGGAATCCATTGTCTACTAGGAAAAAAATGTAAACCAATAATTAAAGTGACCTGTGCAACACAAGATATTATGGGGATACCGAAGAGGTCCTTCTGACTTAGATACGAAGAGTCTGGGAGGAGCAGCTGGGGTGGGGTGGTGCAGTGTGGGAAACAGGAGCACCCCCCGCTGCACCGCATACCGGAGCGATGGCCTTGACTTGGCCGGTGGTGACCGGAGCCGCCACACCGCTGTCTGTGATCACAAACTGTCCTGGGGGCAGTGTCATCATTTGAATCTCCGATGCTGAAACACAGGAAAGAGCCCAAGTTCAGTGGTCTCAGATTTCAGTACAAGTTGTAGAAATAAACGCCTCACCCATGACCATGTTCTCCACTGAGTCGCTTTCCATGGATGTGCTTGCTCCCAGAGGCTTACGTTGATGTGACTGGATACTATGAGGAAACAATTCATTGTTTTGAAAACTGGTAAATAAAGGAGATGAGCTGAGTATTTAAGGCATTGATCCTGCTGTTCCTGTGACAAACTGTATCTTACAATTATCTGATAATCAAGATAAAATTGTGCCCATTATGGATGTTATCAATAAGCAATATAAAGTCTGATGTGCAATATCAGCAATAAGCATATAAAGTCTGATAGAATTCAGGGAGCTTCCCTGATGGTCCAGTGGGTAAGACTTGGTGTTCCCAACGCAGAGGGCCCAGGTTCCATCTCTGGTCAGGGAACTAGATTCCACTTGCTGCAACTAAAAAGATCCCCGCCACATACACACACAGAAAGATCCCACACGCTGCAGCTAGGACCTGGTGCGACCAAACAGACAGATGTTAACAAAAGAAGACGAGGCGGACAGAATTAGAACAGGGCGGCTCTGCAATGCTAACAACACGGTGAGTAACGGACACAGAGCGGCGGGTGTGCGCCCCCTGAGGCAAGGGTATACCCACAGCCACGGAGTGTTCGGGAGGAATCTGAACTGGGTCTGATCGGGCCTGCCGCACCAACTGCCCTCTACAGGAACAAAGGGACGGAGGGCAGCGTCTGAAACAACAACACAGGGACGCCAGCAGTCCAGAAGGCGGGGACTACAGCATGCGTGAGCCAATGTTTTCAACACATTAACTGCAAATCAGGAGAAAGAAAGAGAGTCCACATCCTAAACGGCCCTCAAAAGCCACGATCAATGGTAGTGAGGGACCCTTATTAGAAACCCAACTTGAAAAACCCACAGTTAAAAAAATCATTTATGAGACAGTCACAGAAATGTGAACGCTGGACATCTGATCTTATTAAACAGTTACTCTAACTGACTTTTAGGTGTGATCATGACACTAGAGTTGTGGTTTTAAAAAATGCCTTTGATTTCAGAGATCGATACGAAAGTATTTATGGATGAAACGGTATGGACCGAGTTACACAGTTGGAGGGCTCGGAGGGAATGGTGGCGACTGGCCACAAGCTGACAGGTGCTGAAGCCACACGTGGGCACAGGGACGGCCACTGTGCTGTTCTAGTGTGTGTGTGTGTGTTTCATTTTCAGGGGTTATTTTCTGCATACTGCGCACTTGATGGGATCTTAGTTCCCCAACCAGGGATAGAATCCATACCCTCAGCAGTGAAAGCACCGAGTCCTAACCACTGGACTGCCAGGGACTTCCCTAGTTTTGTATATTTTAAACTCTTTTTTTCCTAGTAAAAGGTTTCAGATTGTCTCATCAGGTTAGAATGCTAGTTCTTACTATGATTGCCATGGCTGTCGGCATCATTCCACATTCTTCTCACAGGAGTGAAGCTGAGTGTAAATGTCAGGCTATTTACCAGGACTCTACCGGGATTCATAAGGAGAGGTCCTCCTCTGACAGAAATTAGACTTTGTTTTCACGGTGATCACCAGGACGGAGGAGAACAGCCTGCAAAGAGCACTGAACGGCAGCGTCTGAGCCTGTCTCCCCACCCGGTCGGCACGCCACAGCCTGAGAGCGCCCACAGCAGAGACAGACCCCAAAATGGAGTCAGTCATGAGAGAGACGCACACGGCCCCTGCTCTCCCAGCTCCTGCCACGGGGCTCTGTCACTGCTCCTGTCTCTGCTGCACCCTGATCAAGGGCTCTTACTTTTCATGACACCAAAGCTGCTGGGCTCACCGAGATTTCTGCTTGTTCTGACCTCTGGCAGCCAGCCCAGCGGCTTCGGGAACACTAACCTCAGGGTTTTGAAGTCAGCCACTCATATATGTCTCTACAAGACGCGAAGAGCCAACTCACTGGAAAAGACCCTGATGCTGGGAAGGACTGAGGGCAGGAGGAGAAGGGGGCGACCGAGGAGGAGATGGTTGGACGGCATCACTGACCCAATGGACATGAGCTTGTGCAAACTTGGGGAGACAATGAGGGACAGGGAAGCCTCAGATGCTGCGGTCCATGAGGCTGCAAAGAGTCAGACACAACTTCGCAACCGAACCACGAGCAACAATGAGATAACAGTGTCTCTGAGTCCAAGACCATCTGGCGAGGAGGAGCAGCAGAGCAGACTGGTTCAGAGTGGAAACCCTGGAGCCAGGCTGACTGGGTCCCAGTCCTCTATCTAGTAGCTGTGTTCCTCGGATGAGCTATGCTGTGTCCAAACTGCCTTATCTGTAAATGAAAGTATTGATAACGTAACGAGGAGGCTGTATTAGACGTGATACAGGTTCAGTTTAGAATCATTCCTGGCACACAGTACAAGCTTATTAAAAGTTGCTTGGTGTGACTCTTGTGTGGTGTGATTTGTACAAATGTCAGTATTCATCTCGTGTACATGAGGGGTCTAGCACAGCGACTGGTGCATGTGCATTCAGTAAATACTGCTGGGAGAGATGAGTTGTGAGCTCATCTACATGCACAGGCTCTACTGCTTACACCGCCTGCCTCCTCCTCCCGTAGTATTCTGACTTCTCAGAAAAAGTGATCTCGTGGTGGCCCTGCGATCAGACACGGCCTTGAACTGTGAAGTACAAGCTCCACAGGGTGTAGAAAATGGCCAGTGACCCTCTGAAAACCACGAGGAAGCTGGTGAACAGCCTGCAAAGAGCACTGAACGGCAGCGCCTGAGCCTGTCTCCCCACCCGGTCGGCACGCCACAGCCTGAGAGCGCCCACAGCAGAGACAGACCCCAAAATGGAGTCAGTCATGAGAGAGACGCACACGGCCCCTGCTCTCCCAGCTCCTGCCACGGGGCTCTGTCACTGCTCCTGTCTCTGCTGCACCCTGATCAAGGGCTCTTACTTTTCATGACACCAAAGCTGCTGGGCTCACCAAGATTTCTGCTTGTTCTGACCTCTGGCAGCCAGCCCAGCGGCTTCGGGAACACTAACCTCAGGGTTTTGAAGTCAGCCACTCATATATGTCTCTACAAGACGCGAAGAGCCAACTCACTGGAAAAGACCCTGATGCTGGGAAGGACTGAGGGCAGGAGGAGAAGGGGGCGACCGAGGAGGAGATGGTTGGACGGCATCACTGACCCAATGGACATGAGCTTGTGCAAACTTGGGGAGACAATGAGGGACAGGGAAGCCTCAGATGCTGCGGTCCATGAGGCTGCAAAGAGTCAGACACAACTTCGCAACCGAACCACGAGCAACAATGAGATAACAGTGTCTCTGAGTCCAAGACCATCTGGCGAGGAGGAGCAGCAGAGCAGACTGGTTCAGAGTGGAAACCCTGGAGCCAGGCTGACTGGGTCCCAGTCCTCTATCTAGTAGCTGTGTTCCTCGGATGAGCTATGCTGTGTCCAAACTGCCTTATCTGTAAATGAAAGTATTGATAACGTAACGAGGAGGCTGTATTAGACGTGATACAGGTTCAGTTTAGAATCATTCCTGGCACACAGTACAAGCTTATTAAAAGTTGCTTGGTGTGACTCTTGTGTGGTGTGATTTGTACAAATGTCAGTATTCATCTCGTGTACATGAGGGGTCTAGCACAGCGACTGGTGCATGTGCATTCAGTAAATACTGCTGGGAGAGATGAGTTGTGAGCTCATCTACATGCACAGGCTCTACTGCTTACACCGCCTGCCTCCTCCTCCCGTAGTATTCTGACTTCTCAGAAAAAGTGATCTCGTGGTGGCCCTGCGATCAGACACGGCCTTGAACTGTGAAGTACAAGCTCCACAGGGTGTAGAAAATGGCCAGTGACCCTCTAATCCAGAAAATCCACGAGGAAGCTGGTGGAATTCCTCCCCAGGGCTGCAGGGTCCCGCCCACACCCGGGAGAGCCAGCCTCACTTACAGTAGCCGCGGAAGGAATTCCAGGTATTGGGGAGATACGCGTGCTGGATGGCGGAGGCCTGGGGCTGCTGCTGGAGGGCCTGGCCCTGTGAGGAGCCGCCGGCCACGTGGGAGGGGCTGAGCCCCTGCGGATTCTGCGGCGGGGAGGGGCTCAGCGGCTGCCCCGCCACCTGGAGAGAAAGAGACCAGGATGCACGATCTGTCACCTAGCCCCTGAAGAAGACAAAGCGTGCTCATGAGCACCGTGCCACGGAACGCAGCACTGCTAAAGCAGTACATTTGACTTTTGGCTGCAGAATCTTCGCTCCCCAACCTAGGATTGAACTCAGGCCTCCTGCAGTGGAAGCCCAGAGTCTTAACCACTGGACTGCCAGGGAAGTCCCTAAAATAGAACTGATGAGATGGTTTTAAGTAAGAACAGAATTAATGAAAAGCAGCCTTAACTACGAAAGCCTAATTAGCTTCCAAAGGATTATTATCTACAAGGGTGTCAAAAGACTTAATTGTTGGGCTTCCCTGGTGGTCCAGTGGATGAAGAGTCTGCCTTGCAGGGCAGGGGGCGCCGGTCCGATCCCTAGCCTGGGAGGAGCCCACGTGCTGCGGAGCAGCCGGACCGCTGTGTCCGACTGCCAGTCAGGGCCCTGCAACGGGAGAGGCCGCTGTGATGGGAGGCCCACACGGGCCAAAGGACAAAGATGAAATAATTGCAAGACCAATAGAAGTCGCCAAAAAATTTTCTTAAAAAGTGAAGAAAAAAAAGACTTAATTGTCCGAAAACCAAATGAATGCAAGTATAGTTACCTTCATTACACGGGCTTCAGAGAGAGTCTGAGAAGCGCAGGACTTGCCTGTGCTGCAGACTCACCCGTAACACAAGCTGGAGCTGAGCCCTGGGGCCGGACTCTCCTCGGACGTGCGCTGGGTCCTCCCCGGTCAGCGGCCGCACGCGGGCCCGTTCGGCCGACAGGGCAGAGCTCCTTCCCGCCGGCTGCCACGCGAGCCTGCCGCACTCCAGCTCCCGCCGGCCTCCCCGGCCTTGTTTCCACACACTACTTCCTGTCACTCGGCCGAACGGTCTTTATAAGCACACCGCAATTCCCCCCTCCGTCTCTCTCTCTCACGTCTGTGTCGTGACTCACAAAGAGGGCCTGTTCAGGTCACAGTGCCTCCCCGCGCTCCTGTACCAAAATCACACCCCTCCTCCAAGAGCCGACTCAAACATCACTTCTACGCAATTTTCCTTGACTCCCTGCTAAACTCACCTTTCTCCCCCCGGAGCTGCCACAACCTAACGACACGTCCACGCCATCCTCAGACGCGGGCAAGGGGGACCCCCGCACAAATGTCGGCCAGCGCTTCTCACGCGAGGCCTCGTGGGCCTTGGAAACGGCCCCGCACCCGCTTCTGGAACCCACATAAGTCTCTCCACCAGGCCTGGCCTCCTGGGGTCCTGTCGCCTGGACAGAGCTCCTCCAAGTGTATTTGGGCACCTGGGACCAATGGGGTGGCCAGGATGGCCATCTGCAGGGGTGTGAATGGCGCTGAGACACGTGAGTCATGGTGCCCACGTGGTACACAGGTCCTGGGAGTGCAGGGGGAAGCCCAGGTGAGAAGAAAGGGGGAGCAGGCTGTCCCTGCTTCCCTACAGGACGACAGGACATCTCCACCGCGTTCTGACAAGCAACCCTGAGGAGTTCATCCTGGCTCTTCGGCCTTCAGCTCCTTTGAAACAGTGAGACGCGTGATGCTAGAGGGCCTGGGAGACGCATGGCCCCTTGGGGAGAGAGGCTGCCTGTCCCAGGCTGGGAGGCATCTCCAGAAACCTACAGCAGCAGCAGGGGAGAGGCACAGACAGCAAGCAGCGGGGTCCCTCCGCCCAAACGGAGAGGAGGCAGAGAAAGTGCGTGCCTGTCCTACAGATTTCCACAGCATGGGAGCCAGGAGAGGGCGCGTTGGAGACTGCGACAGAGGGCTTCCCCGGTCGCTCAGTGGTAAAGCACCGCCTGCCAGTGCAGGAGACGTGGGTTCGATCCCTGGGTGTGGAAGAGCCCTCGCAGGAAGAAATGGCAACCCACTCCAATATTCTCACCTGGGAAATCCCAGGGACAGAAGAGCCCGGTGGGCTATAGTCCACGGGGTTGCAAGGAATTGGATTCAACTGAGTGACCAAACAACAACGACAATAATCCTTTCTCCTACTCCCTCCCACCTTATTTAGTATTGATGGTTACTTTATGTATATTTTCCAATGTTATCATTACAAAAGTACCTATCTCCAACGGGAGGAGAGAACATATTTATGCAATGGTCCGTGGGCTTGAGTGGACCCTTTACTCAGTACGAGGGCATGCAGGCCTTCCTCTGTGCTCTTGCCCCGCCCTCTGTGACTGGCAGAGGGCCTATGAGCCCACAACTGCAGGCCGCCGTCCAGCCGCTGAGAACAGAGGACCTTCAGGCGATCAGAGCTCAGGCTCCTTCTGGACAGGAGAAGCTAAGCACCTACGGGGGGCCCTTAATCCCCGTGTGCCCAGTCGCTCAGTCGTGTCTGACTCTTCTTATGAGACCATGGACTACAGCCCGCCAGGCTCCTCTGTCCATGGCATTTCCCACGCAAGAACCCTGGAGTGGGTTGCCATTTCTTTCTCCAGGGGATCTTCCCCAACCAGGGATCAAACCCACGTTCCTTGCATTTGCTGCATTGCAGGCAGATCTTTTTTTTACCACTGAGCCACTGGAGGCAAAGATAAGCCTCTTCTTTAAAGGTCCTCCAATTAGAGGTACCGTTTCCATAGTCGAGGAGACTAGGCCTCAGGTGACACTTCTCCGCTCTTAGGAGGTATTCCGAGTCCTCGAGGACACCTTGTCCTGGGACTGGTCCTGGGCCGGGGCACGCACCTGGGCTGCGGCAGGGGCTGGGGGCTCCGTGACCTGGACGTGCTGCACCTGGAGGGCATGCTGTGTGTAGGCCTGCGGCTCGTGGAGCTGGGCGACGTCCACCGTGGACTGCTGGGACGGGTGCGGCGAAGCGGCCTGCGGGAGGAGAAACCGGACCCACGCTGAGCACGGTGAAGGGAGGGCCTCGCACAGAGAAGCAGCAGCTGAAACCACATCCCCAGGAGACGAAACGGGACCCAGAGTCAGGGCTCGGCCCTGAGAGCCCACGCTGGAGCTAAGCTGGCAAAGGCCCGAGGAAAAGACGGCCTTCGAAATTGCGCTTACTAACCATGAGGCAGTAATGTGATTTAATTCTGAAAGAGAAATGAGGGAATATAGCTCCGAACAAGAGGCTGAACAAGACGCTCTCAGGAGCCAAAATTCTTTTCCCTTAACTTTCAATTAAATATAATTGATCAGTTACAAGAGATCAAAGGGGAGAATCTGCTGTCGGCTTCCTGCTCTTGACACCAGGGCAGTGTCTCCTAGCCGTCTCGGTAGCGGGGACGTCCACAAACGTCTGGCCGAAGCACAGGCGCTTCTAAACTAATGGACACACGTGTCATAGCTTACAGACAGCCTCGGGGGTGGAAAGAAGCCTCCAAAACCCCCAATTAACCATCCTCCTGTATATTAAAAAAGAAATAACCCTCTTATGAAAAACAGAGATAAAGAACAGTCAAACAGTGCTGGAAATAAAATGTTTGTTCATGGGTGCCTTGAGCACATTTCCTCAGCATAATTAAGTGACACAGTAGTCTGGGGAGAATTTTTTTCTGAATCAGTAAGAACCAGCTACTAATTACCTTATAGAAGGAACCGTTATACCTAGCTACTAATAAGGTACTGATATTCAAAATTCAAAATTACTCCTTATAACCTCCCCTGACAGACATGGTTCGATGCCCAGGCAGGGGCTGATCAAACAGGCTCCTTGCCTAGTGGCCAAGCTGGGTGCCCAGGCTGAGGGCTCGGAAGAGGCGCATGCCGCCCAGCAGCAGGGCAGGACACTGGGACGCTCTGCAGCTGAGAGCTCTAGACGCTACTGACAGAAGTCCCTCCCCCCGCTGAGTCCAAAGTCGTCTGGACGGCGGACAGCACAGCTACGCAGGGCCCGGCTCAAGCTTTAGCTGACCGCCGCTGCCTTCCAGCTGACGGCCATCGGCATTCACACAGGTAAAGAGAAATAAATGCGGGACGGTACCGGAGCCACCTGCACCACCTGAAGCTGTATGTGCTGAGGCTGCTGCAGGCCCGAGGCCGCCTGCGACACGGGGATGTACTGGATTCTCTGGTAGTCCCCTTGCGGCGTTCGGTAATCCGCGGTCAAGGTCTGGGACAGCTCTGTCATCGCCTGGGTTAGCAGGTCTGTCGTCTAGAAAAATGACAAGAAGCACACCGTCTGGTAACTGCTGCCCGTAGCTATTCTGTGCTCTGAAATCCTACCATAGTTTCGTTTGTCCTGGACTCCTCTGGCCCCGTGTTCAGACTCTGGGCTCCCAGTGCAGGGGGCACGGGCGAACCCCTGGCTGGAGAACTAAGATCCGGCACACAGGGCAGCCGAAAAGTAATTTTTTGTTTGTCTGTCTTACTGGTGGATTAGGGGACCACAAATAAGCCCTGGGCACAGACATTTTTAAAAAATCTGCGGTTAGGAAGATGTTGCAGGGCTTCCCTGGTGGTCCAGAAGCCAGGACTCCACGCTCCCAATGCAGGGGGCTGGCTTCGATTCCTGGTCGGGGAACCAGACCCCGCATGCTGCACTTAAGAGTTCACACGCTGCGCCTGAAAGCTTAAGTGTGTGGCACAACCAGGGTCTGGTGCAGCCAAACACACACATAGAAACACGAACACGAAGAAGTCGAAGAAGGCCGAGCGAAGAAGACCGTGCTGTCGCGCCCTGTCTGCGGCGGGCTGGGCGCTGCCCCGGAGGCACTGGCAGTCTGGCCGCGGACAGGCAGCACGGAGGGCGTCCCGCTGTGCCTTTCAGAGAGCGCTTTGGGGCGCACCGACTGGGAGACTCGGGCGTGGGCACCGCGCCCTGCGTGGAACACTGAAGGCTGGCAGGCTGCACGCACAGCCTGCTGCACACCGAGAGCCACGCCCCTGGCCGTGGAGCTGTGAGGGGCAGGAAGGGCGGAGGGAAGGAGGGCTCTCTCGCCCGCACACTTACCACCACGGTCTCCCCGGTGGCGCTGTCAGTGGTCAGCACAGCCGGAGCCGCGCTGATCACGGCTGTGGTCAAGGGGGTGTGTATGGTGTTGGGGAGCTGGGCGTACTCGGGGTGCTTCTTTCGAATGTGTTGTACCATCTTGGTCTGAAAAGTGGCAAAACCCAAGAACAATGACTAGAACTGGTTATTTTGGGGCTTTTGCCGATGCAAGCCCTCCAATGGCTCCTAAAGTCTTGCATGTTAAGGGTTTCTTTAAAGTCAGAGCAACACTGACTCTACCTGCCTTTCCTGAAGTGGGACACCGATATGCACAAAGGGGAAAGGAGAGGCGAGACCCGCCCATGCCAGGCAAGGTCAGGATTCTGTGCTCTGAAATCCTACCATAGTTTCGTTTGTCCTGGACTCCTCTGGCCCCGTGTTCAGACTCTGGGCTCCCAGTGCAGGGGCACGGGCGAACCCCTGGCTGGAGAACTAAGATCCGGCACACAGGGCAGCCGAAAAGTAATTTTTTGTTTGTCTGTCTTACTGGTGGATTAGGGGACCACAAATAAGCCCTGGGCACAGACATTTTTAAAAAATCTGCGGTTAGGAAGATGTTGCAGGGCTTCCCTGGTGGTCCAGAAGCCAGGACTCCACGCTCCCAATGCAGGGGGCTGGCTTCGATTCCTGGTCGGGGAACCAGACCCCGCATGCTGCACTTAAGAGTTCACACGCTGCGCCTGAAAGCTTAAGTGTGTGGCACAACCAGGGTCTGGTGCAGCCAAACACACACATAGAAACACGAACACGAAGAAGTCGAAGAAGGCCGAGCGAAGAAGACCGTGCTGTCGCGCCCTGTCTGCGGCGGGCTGGGCGCTGCCCCGGAGGCACTGGCAGTCTGGCCGCGGACAGGCAGCACGGAGGGCGTCCCGCTGTGCCTTTCAGAGAGCGCTTTGGGGCGCACCGACTGGGAGACTCGGGCGTGGGCACCGCGCCCTGCGTGGAACACTGAAGGCTGGCAGGCTGCACGCACAGCCTGCTGCACACCGAGAGCCACGCCCCTGGCCGTGGAGCTGTGAGGGGCAGGAAGGGCGGAGGGAAGGAGGGCTCTCTCGCCCGCACACTTACCACCACGGTCTCCCCGGTGGCGCTGTCAGTGGTCAGCACAGCCGGAGCCGCGCTGATCACGGCTGTGGTCAAGGGGGTGTGTATGGTGTTGGGGAGCTGGGCGTACTCGGGGTGCTTCTTTCGAATGTGTTGTACCATCTTGGTCTGAAAAGTGGCAAAACCCAAGAACAATGACTAGAACTGGTTATTTTGGGGCTTTTGCCGATGCAAGCCCTCCAATGGCTCCTAAAGTCTTGCATGTTAAGGGTTTCTTTAAAGTCAGAGCAACACTGACTCTACCTGCCTTTCCTGAAGTGGGACACCGATATGCACAAAGGGGAAAGGAGAGGCGAGACCCGCCCCATGCCGTCAGGCAAGGTCAGGATGCCCCGCTCCATCCCTCAGTCCACCCACAGTCTCGTCAAGCCCCTCAGCAAAAGGGACTCACTTTTAGGAACCCACTTTTCAGTTCTATGTAGTCCTGCCCCCAGCCTGAGCTCATAAACCACGAGCAGAAAATATTCAAACCCGAGACCCTCCCAGGGCCAAGGGAAAAGGAAACCATTGGCGTGCTCAGGCTCTCAGATGGCGCAATCCCGGGGACGGTCCATCTTACTCGCTTCCCGTTGTGTGCTGGGGCCCCCGATCCCAGGAAACAGCTCCTGCAGCCACGGCCAGCTCTCCCCCCCGCCGCCACCACAGCACCCGATCGGAAGCCGTCTTCTCTAAGCGAGGCTCCCCCAAACCACGACCCCGGTTCCCAGGCGGTCCGAGTCCTCCCGTACCTTGCTGCTGTACTGTTTGGAGCAGTGAGGGCAGCAGACGGGCGGGGTGGCTATGGTGCCCGTGAGCTGCGTGTGGGTGCTCAGCATGGGGTCTGGTTCTCCAGGACCTGCAGGACGGAGTTTCCGAATGCTCGGTGGGAGCTCCGCCCCAGGGTGGTTCTTCAGAATATGGGCTTTCCTCTTGCTGGCACTTTTGTAAACCTGCAAGTTCAAAAGCTTTGCTGTGAAAGCAGCATGCAGCTCCACTCTCTTGCTTAAAGCCAACTGACAATTCCACTACAAGCGAGTGAGAGAAAGCAGCTCGGTGAGTAAAGAGCCAGCCTGCGGGGCAAGAGGCCGGGGTTCAATTCCTGGATCAGGAGGATCCCCCGGCAATGGCCACCCACTCCAGTGTTCCTCCCTGGAGAATCCCACGGGGGGCTAGAGTCCATGGGGTCGCAAGAGTCAGACACAACTTAGCGATAGCCCAAAATAAAAAATATTAACAGACATATTGAAGGATAGCAAGGATATAACACCTATTAGAATAACACAAGCACACTCTCAGGCGGCACTAGTGGTAAAGAATCCACATGCTAGTGCAGGAGACGCAGGCAATGCGGGTGTGACCCCTGGGTCAGGAGGATCCCCTGGCGGAGGACATGGGAGCCCACTCCAGTGTTCTCGCCTGGGGGATCCCCTGGACAGAGGACCCGGGTGGGCGACAGGCCACGGGGGCGCAGAGAGGTGGACACTACCGAGCACTCACATGTACGTGAACAGAGTGTAGACACAGCAGTGCAGCCTGCGACTAGTAGCCGCTGGAACCTGCGGTGCGAATCTGTCCTTGAAAACGTTCTCACTTTTAAGCAGACACTACTTATACATTGCTCACACCTTGTAGAGTTGACGCTGGACAAGGGAACAGCACCCACAGCCAAACAGGAAGTGTCTATCCCACCCCTGTCCTTTCTGCAACTGCACAGGAATCAAGCATGGGCGCGCAAGCCGCGCCCCAGCACCCCAGTCTTCAGACACCCAAAATTCAACAGGAAGAGTAAACACTCTCATTTCAGAGCTTAGGACAGCATGGGGTCTGGTTCTCCAAGGACTCCCCAAACCACGACCGGTTCCCAGGCGGTCCGAGTCCTCCGACCTTGCTGCTGTACTGTTTGGAGCAGTGAGGGCAGCAGACGGGCGGGGTGGCTATGGTGCCCGTGAGCTGCGTGTGGGTGCTCAGCATGGGGTCTGGTTCTCCAGGACCTGCAGGACGGAGTTTCCGAATGCTCGGTGGGAGCTCCGCCCCAGGGTGGTTCTTCAGAATATGGGCTTTCCTCTTGCTGGCACTTTTGTAAACCTGCAAGTTCAAAAGCTTTGCTGTGAAAGCAGCATGCAGCTCCACTCTCTTGCTTAAAGCCAACTGACAATTCCACTACAAGCGAGTGAGAGAAAGCAGCTCGGTGAGTAAAGAGCCAGCCTGCGGGGCAAGAGGCCGGGGTTCAATTCCTGGATCAGGAGGATCCCCCGGCAATGGCCACCCACTCCAGTGTTCCTCCCTGGAGAATCCCACGGGGGGCTAGAGTCCATGGGGTCGCAAGAGTCAGACACAACTTAGCGATAGCCCAAAATAAAAAATATTAACAGACATATTGAAGGATAGCAAGGATATAACACCTATTAGAATAACACAAGCACACTCTCAGGCGGCACTAGTGGTAAAGAATCCACATGCTAGTGCAGGAGACGCAGGCAATGCGGGTGTGACCCCTGGGTCAGGAGGATCCCCTGGCGGAGGACATGGGAGCCCACTCCAGTGTTCTCGCCTGGGGGATCCCCTGGACAGAGGACCCGGGTGGGCGACAGGCCACGGGGGCGCAGAGAGGTGGACACTACCGAGCACTCACATGTACGTGAACAGAGTGTAGACACAGCAGTGCAGCCTGCGACTAGTAGCCGCTGGAACCTGCGGTGCGAATCTGTCCTTGAAAAACGTTCTCACTTTTAAGCAGACACTACTTATACATTGCTCACACCTTGTAGAGTTGACGCTGGACAAGGGAACAGCACCCACAGCCAAACAGGAAGTGTCTATCCCACCCCTGTCCTTTCTGCAACTGCACAGGAATCAAGCATGGGCGAGCGCAAGCCGCGCGCCTCCAGACGTCTTACACCTCCTACTCAGTCTTCAGACACCCAAAATTCACTGTGTGTTTTACAAGGAAGACGGTAAACACTCTCATTTCAGAGCTTAGGAACTGAAAACCAATTCATATACCAAGCTTTGAAATACACCGCTTCTTTTATAGCAAAAAAATCACAGAAGGAAGAAATAACGAGAAAAACAGTCAACTAATTCTTAAGAAAAAGATTTTGGCTTAACATGAGGCTGCACTTCCAGACCTTTCTCGTCTAGACGGAAACTGCTGAGACAGGGAGCGTGTGTTATGAGAGACTGTGAGTGAGATCCTAGCGTGTATTTACGTGTGTGAGTGCTCAGTCACTCAGCTGTGTCAGGTTCTCTGCGACCCCATGGACTGTAGCCCACCAAGCTGCTCTGTCCATGGGATTTCCAAGTCAAGAATACTGTTGCAGGCTGCTATTTCCTTATCTAGGGGGTCTTCCCAAACCGGGGATCAAACCCTCGTCTCCTGCCCGGCAGGCAGATTCTAGACTGTTGAGCCACTTGGGAAGCCCCGCACGATTTACACATGCAGACGAGCCGGCCGTGAGCGGGGCGCCCACAGAGGTGTCCTCCCGAGGACGGTTTCCGTTTACCTTGTCACAATACTGACAGAAGTAGTCGCGGTTGGGCTTTATGATGGGCAGAGTTAACTCTGGCACCTCCTCTATCTTCATGTCTGGGTGCCTCTTTGATAAGTGATTTACCTAAAAGGGAAAAAAGCACGTGAGGAAAGTCCCTTTCCAAGCAGATCCTGAACAGACACCTCCAACAGCAACCGCCAGAAGCTGACGCTCTTAAAGCACGACAGAGGACCCGGGTGGGCGACAGGCCACGGGGGCGCAGAGAGGTGGACACTACCGAGCACTCACATGTACGTGAACAGAGTGTAGACACAGCAGTGCAGCCTGCGACTAGTAGCCGCTGGAACCTGCGGTGCGAATCTGTCCTTGAAAAACGTTCTCACTTTTAAGCAGACACTACTTATACATTGCTCACACCTTGTAGAGTTGACGCTGGACAAGGGAACAGCACCCACAGCCAAACAGGAAGTGTCTATCCCACCCCTGTCCTTTCTGCAACTGCACAGGAATCAAGCATGGGCGAGCGCAAGCCGCGCGCCTCCAGACGTCTTACACCTCCTACTCAGTCTTCAGACACCCAAAATTCACTGTGTGTTTTACAAGGAAGACGGTAAACACTCTCATTTCAGAGCTTAGGAACTGAAAACCAATTCATATACCAAGCTTTGAAATACACCGCTTCTTTTATAGCAAAAAAATCACAGAAGGAAGAAATAACGAGAAAAACAGTCAACTAATTCTTAAGAAAAAGATTTTGGCTTAACATGAGGCTGCACTTCCAGACCTTTCTCGTCTAGACGGAAACTGCTGAGACAGGGAGCGTGTGTTATGAGAGACTGTGAGTGAGATCCTAGCGTGTATTTACGTGTGTGAGTGCTCAGTCACTCAGCTGTGTCAGGTTCTCTGCGACCCCATGGACTGTAGCCCACCAAGCTGCTCTGTCCATGGGATTTCAAGTCAAGAATACTGTTGCAGGCTGCTATTTCCTTATCTAGGGGGTCTTCCCAAACCGGGGATCAAACCCTCGTCTCCTGCCCGGCAGGCAGATTCTAGACTGTTGAGCCACTTGGGAAGCCCCGCACGATTTACACATGCAGACGAGCCGGCCGTGAGCGGGGCGCCCACAGAGGTGTCCTCCCGAGGACGGTTTCCGTTTACCTTGTCACAATACTGACAGAAGTAGTCGCGGTTGGGCTTTATGATGGGCAGAGTTAACTCTGGCACCTCCTCTATCTTCATGTCTGGGTGCCTCTTTGATAAGTGATTTACCTAAAAGGGAAAAAAGCACGTGAGGAAAAAAAGTCCCTTTCCAAGCAGATCCTGAACAGACACCTCCAACAGCAACCGCCAGAAGCTGACGCTCTTTAAAGCAACGCCCCAAACATGAGGAACTCGGCCGGAACCAGCCAGGCAGGCCCCTCCAATCCCACAGCAGCGACCGGAGCTAGCGCTGCTCCGGCAGATTCCTGAAGCTGGCCTGGGTCGCTGTAGATTCCATCAACAGCCATGGACTGAAAGAACTGCTGGTGGGAAAAGGAAAATCACCCGGCAGGGATTTCTTTCATGAATTATCCTGATGCAAGCCTGAATCTCATTATTTATTGCCCTAGCCTGACTGAAGACATTGAATGAGATATAAACTAAGGTTCTGCATTATAAGTAATGGTCTCTGAAAGAAATATCAGAAACAATAAATATCTAAAATGCAGGCCAAAAATAAAAAAAGAAATATTATATGGTATCTCTTATATGCAGAACTTACAAAGAAATGACACAAATGAACTTATTTACAAACTAGAAAGAGACCAGAGAACGAATTTATGGTTGCCAGGGGCAAGAATGGGAGAAAGAATAGTTAGGGAGTTTGAGGTGGTCGTCTACACACTACTGCATCTAATACAGAAGCCCAACGAGGACCGCCCGGAGGGCCAGGGAGCTGCGTCCCGTGTTCCATGGCAGCCTGGACGGGAGAGGAGTCGGGGAGAGGATGGACACACGCGTACGCATGCACGCGGCTGAAGCCCTTTGCTGTCCACCTGCAGCCACCACAGCACTGTGAACTGGCTCTACCCCAGTACAAGATGTAAAAGTTGAAAAGAAAAAATAAGTGCTGGCCTCTGACTTGAGGTCCTGGTAGAGATACAGGCTGCAAAATGTATCCCTGGGGCGAAAATGAACTGAGAAGCGGCTCTGCGGGCGTTTCTGATGACCTGGCTCACGCACCCTCCCTTCCACTGCCGTGCCATCGCGGAACAACCGAGGCGGGCGGCTCCTTTGTCACAATACTGACAGAAGTAGTCGCGGTTGGGCTTTATGATGGCTAACTCTGGCACCTCCTCTATCTTCATGTCTGGGTGCCTCTTTGATAAGTGATTTACCTAAAAGGGAAAAAGCACGTGAGGAAAAAGTCCCTTTCCAAGCAGATCCTGAACAGACACCTCCAACAGCAACCGCCAGAAGCTGACGCTCTTTAAAGCAACGCCCCAAACATGAGGAACTCGGCCGGAACCAGCCAGGCAGGCCCCTCCAATCCCACAGCAGCGACCGGAGCTAGCGCTGCTCCGGCAGATTCCTGAAGCTGGCCTGGGTCGCTGTAGATTCCATCAACAGCCATGGACTGAAAGAACTGCTGGTGGGAAAAGGAAAATCACCCGGCAGGGATTTCTTTCATGAATTATCCTGATGCAAGCCTGAATCTCATTATTTATTGCCCTAGCCTGACTGAAGACATTGAATGAGATATAAACTAAGGTTCTGCATTATAAGTAATGGTCTCTGAAAGAAATATCAGAAACAATAAATATCTAAAATGCAGGCCAAAAATAAAAAAAGAAATATTATATGGTATCTCTTATATGCAGAACTTACAAAGAAATGACACAAATGAACTTATTTACAAACTAGAAAGAGACCAGAGAACGAATTTATGGTTGCCAGGGGCAAGAATGGGAGAAAGAATAGTTAGGGAGTTTGAGGTGGTCGTCTACACACTACTGCATCTAATACAGAAGCCCAACGAGGACCGCCCGGAGGGCCAGGGAGCTGCGTCCCGTGTTCCATGGCAGCCTGGACGGGAGAGGAGTCGGGGAGAGGATGGACACACGCGTACGCATGCACGCGGCTGAAGCCCTTTGCTGTCCACCTGCAGCCACCACAGCACTGTGAACTGGCTCTACCCCAGTACAAGATGTAAAAGTTGAAAAGAAAAAATAAGTGCTGGCCTCTGACTTGAGGTCCTGGTAGAGATACAGGCTGCAAAATGTATCCCTGGGGCGAAAATGAACTGAGAAGCGGCTCTGCGGGCGTTTCTGATGACCTGGCTCACGCACCCTCCCTTCCACTGCCGTGCCATCGCGGGAACAACCGAGGCGGGCGGCTGGGGGCAACGGCCTCACCAGAAAGTACGCTCAGGGTCACAGAAGAGGACAGGGAAAGCAAACAGAGCGGAGACCGAGCACGGCCAAGCAGGGCAAGAGTAGCGGTGAAAGGCGATCACAAAGACCTCCTCCAAGAGACATGAGGGGTGAGCCGTGGCAAGTGGGGAAGGAAGCCTGGAAGGAGAGAAGCCCAGGCAGGGAGGAAAGCCCCAGCCGGCGCCCGGGCTGTGGACACTGACCAGCATGCCCCGCCTCCGGAAGCCCATCATGCACAGGCGGCACTTGAACGTGAAGCTGTCGTAGTCGGTGGATGTGATGCGAGGCTTGAACGTCTTGGAGCGGCTGATGCGGTCGGCTTTCTTGGCCTCCCTCTCGGGATTGTGCATCCTCTGCATGTGTTCCCGTAGCTTGTCTTTCCGCTGTGCAGAGAGAAGTTTTGAGAAGGCAGGGGGTGGGGAGGAGGGACAGAAAAGTTTTAATTGAGGACGTTAAGAAAAAAGACAGAAGTTAGCAGAAGCAGGAGCCAGGAGGTGTCCACGTCGCTGGACTTCACAAGGATGAGGTCACACTGGCCGGGAATGCCTCTGCTCGCCAGCGAACAAGCACACTGCCACGAGCCCGGCTTTAAAATCACCACTCAGTGGGAAAGCTACACACCGGTTCTGAGAAGAAAGACTTTGTGCCTATGCAGGAGCAATCAAAGGGCACATGGAATAAATCTGGTATCAGGAACTTTAAGACAAACTGGTCGTGAATGGCAGGTGACGCTGGACTTACAAAGCCACGCGTGTACTCAACTGCCACACGTGTGCACGCGCATCACGGCCATCCTCTGAGGCCCAGGGGAGCTGGGCCTCTCTCGTCACAGGGATTCAGCAGCGCCTGAGCAGCTACGCTCCCCCATGGGTGGGCACACGGTCTCGGCCATGGTCACAGCTCTTAGGGTCATGGTGTAATATAGGCATCCATGTGGATACGAGTCCACAGGTAGAAAATGCAGCAGAGCCCACCCTGAATGAAAAGATTCCAAAAATGCCAGCTGCCTGATCCAGTGAGGCTCTGCGCCCAGACATGTAACTACCCTGTTCTTGGTCTTATAAAACCTCTGAACCTTTCCACCGGACCAGCGCGTTCCACATTTTGGTTCGAGGATGTTTCTGTAACTCCCTTCATTTTTCAGCACATTTGTTTAACAAATATTTCTCGCACGCTCACCGTGTGTCTGGAACTGTGTGAAGTTCAAGGTTCAAGACCAGGCAGCCCTCACCACCCGGCCCCAGCCTCCACCTCCTGTATACAGGCCTCCTTCACAAGTCAGGTCTCTGCTCCCGAATCCATTTCTGACTCTTCCAGCTTCTAGGAAAGCATGACCTGCCCTCAGAGCCTACAGAGTGGCCCTCGGGGACATCTCTGCCGGACCAGCTGGCTTCCCAGCGAAGCACATGTTACTGCTTTCACCTCTGTTTAATTCTTCTCTCCTGTGGGGCTTTCCTTCACTTTCTTCTAAATTCCAGGCATGTTCTTGATATTTATTATCTTTTATCTTAATCACAGAAGGCATTAACACTCCCCAAAGGAGCCTAAGTCCTCTCTGCATCGCACAGACTCCCCACTTCCACTGGATCATGGTCCTGATGCTCCAGGGCTCAATTATCAAACTCTGACACTTAATAAATGCTCAAGAAAAATCTCTTCACTTGATGGGTAAATGTATTGTCCTCTTAGGAGTTCCTTGAGAGTAATTTAGTTCTATTCATTACGCATTTGGATTCTTGTAGGAGACATGCCATTACTCTATCTGGAGAAATGAATTAATTCTTCGGGGAAGTTAAAGGGAGTTTTCCCCTTAGTTTGGGGGCTTACCTGGTGGCTCACACGTTAAAGAATTTGCCCGCAATGCCAGAGACCTAGATGTGATCCCTGGGTTCAGGAAGATCCCCTGGAGAAGGGAATGGCAAAGCACTGCAGTATTCCTTGCCTGGAGAATTCCACGGACAGGGGACTCTGACGGTCTGCCGTTCATGGGGTCACAGTATCAGACGTGACTGAGCGACTAACACTCTCGAAGCAAACACCAGGTCCCACGCGCCCCTCAGGTCTGTCCTGTGAGCCCAGGTGACCCACCCTCGCAACGAGCAGGCTCACCCTCGGCGTGTCAGCTTTGGCGCCTGCCCCCCCGGCTCCCACCTTAAACTGCTTCCCGCACGTGGAACACAGGAAGTCCTTGCGGTCCGAGTGCCGGAGCATGTGCAGACGCAGCTTGTCGGGTCGGCAGAAGGCCTTGTCACACTCTGTGCACTGGTAGATCTTCTCCGAGTGGAAGCTGCGAACGTGCTTCTTCACCTGCAAAGGCACGGGAAGCCGGGGGAGTCGGGAGGCAGCTCGCTGACACCAGAGGGAGCCACACCCCCGGCAGTGGGGCCTCATCAGCCGGGCCTCAGGGCGAGAACAGCATCTTCCTCCAGGGGGCCCAAAGGCCTCGCCAACCGCGGGCTCCCAGGACTCGGGAGGAGGGAAGAGGATGCCTGCTTAGTCCGTGTCTGATCACGTGGGGACACAGTTTCTTTCTCTCTCTTCTTTTAAAAAGACTAAAAGCAAGAGTTCCTATGGATTTAAATGAATCTTGGCAAAGACTATCTATAAGAAGATAAAACATAATTCTTTCTCACTCATTCCTGGCTCCAACATGGATATAAATAACTCAGCCCCTGAAGTCACGGGTCCTTTTACGCTTTCTAAAAACCAGGGTTTAAACGCGTGCCCGTGCTGGGTCAGGGGACAGGACGTGAAACTCTGACACTTAATAAATGCTCAAGAAAAATCTCTTCACTTGATGGGTAAATGTATTGTCCTCTTAGGAGTTCCTTGAGAGTAATTTAGTTCTATTCATTACGCATTTGGATTCTTGTAGGAGACATGCCATTACTCTATCTGGAGAAATGAATTAATTCTTCGGGGAAGTTAAAGGGAGTTTTCCCCTTAGTTTGGGGCTTACCTGGTGGCTCACACGTTAAAGAATTTGCCCGCAATGCCAGAGACCTAGATGTGATCCCTGGGTTCAGGAAGATCCCCTGGAGAAGGGAATGGCAAAGCACTGCAGTATTCCTTGCCTGGAGAATTCCACGGACAGGGGACTCTGACGGTCTGCCGTTCATGGGGTCACAGTATCAGACGTGACTGAGCGACTAACACTCTCGAAGCAAACACCAGGTCCCACGCGCCCCTCAGGTCTGTCCTGTGAGCCCAGGTGACCCACCCTCGCAACGAGCAGGCTCACCCTCGGCGTGTCAGCTTTGGCGCCTGCCCCCCCGGCTCCCACCTTAAACTGCTTCCCGCACGTGGAACACAGGAAGTCCTTGCGGTCCGAGTGCCGGAGCATGTGCAGACGCAGCTTGTCGGGTCGGCAGAAGGCCTTGTCACACTCTGTGCACTGGTAGATCTTCTCCGAGTGGAAGCTGCGAACGTGCTTCTTCACCTGCAAAGGCACGGGAAGCCGGGGGAGTCGGGAGGCAGCTCGCTGACACCAGAGGGAGCCACACCCCCGGCAGTGGGGCCTCATCAGCCGGGCCTCAGGGCGAGAACAGCATCTTCCTCCAGGGGGCCCAAAGGCCTCGCCAACCGCGGGCTCCCAGGACTCGGGAGGAGGGAAGAGGATGCCTGCTTAGTCCGTGTCTGATCACGTGGGGACACAGTTTCTTTCTCTCTCTTCTTTTAAAAAGACTAAAAGCAAGAGTTCCTATGGATTTAAATGAATCTTGGCAAAGACTATCTATAAGAAGATAAAACATAATTCTTTCTCACTCATTCCTGGCTCCAACATGGATATAAATAACTCAGCCCCTGAAGTCACGGGTCCTTTTACGTCTTTCTAAAAAACCAGGTTCCGAAGCGTTACAAGACACGCGTGCCCGTGTGCTCAGGGGCTCACGCGTGCCTGGCTCTTTGCGACCTCAGGGACTGTGGCCCGCCAGGCTCTTCTGTCCACGGGATTCTCCAGACAAGAATACTGGGGTGGGTTGCTACTTCCTCCTCCAAGAGATCTTCCCAACCCAGGGGTCAAACCCACGTCTCTTGCGTTGGCGAGCAAACTCTTTACCATTAAAGACATGATATAAAATGACATAAAACACACGAACCATTCACAAGAACAATACAACAGCGGCATCCTTTCCCTCGGTCGGGATGTATTCCCTGTACTTTCAGGCAGCTGAACTGCAAGCGCCAGCCTCTGAGCTCTCTCGGCAGACATTCACACGCCCAGAGACGGGGGTACGGACCGGGGCAAGAGAGCGCGCGCAGATCACTCCTAGAAAGCTTCTCCTGCATTAGTTCTTGAGTCTCTTTTGCCATTCGATTCTGCCCTAAAGCAACTTTTCTAATTGTTTGTGCAAAGTGAGAAAATTACCAAGACTCTCAGCACTAGCAGAACTATGATTAAATCCCAGTCTCCTTTTGGTAATGTAAAGCTGGTGGGGAGGGGGAGGTAATTTTACTGATTGATTGATTTTATTTTTTTTACAGAGTTTTGTTGTTTACTGCCACAAATTGACCTGAATCTGCCGTAGGTAGAGATATGTCCCCTCAGAAGGGATATTTTTCTTAGATATTTAGACTTATTTATTCATTCCCTAGCATATAACACTATTATCACTTGAAGTTCAAATGACATCATGAATATGCTGGAATTTATTCTCACACCATTTTGCTCTACAAATATAATACAGAGGAGGAGGACAGTGCTTAAAACAAATGTCTACTGGGACGTCCCTGGTGGTTCTGGAGTTAAGAATTCACACGTCAAATGCTGGGGGCGCAGATTTGATCCATGGTTGGGAGCTAGGATCCCACATGATGCGTCCCTCCACAGACAAAAAAATCCCCAGTATATTATGTGCCAACTTCCTCTTTTGTTTCCTTTAGAAATACATCACCTTAGTCGCATAAGACAGGAAACCACAGTGACGGGGGATGTTTCCAACCTGGAAACAGGAGTCTGTCTTCCACAAGCCTTACCTATCCGATGAGTAGTAGGTATTGGCAGGGATGAAGAAAGACCTGTTTAAAATTATACCCAGATCTGGATGTTTATTACCTGTAGAAGAATTTAAATGTTTAAATGCCAATGTCTTATTCGGACAACAAGGGGTCACAATCATCCTCTGCTCATCAAAAGCAGCTGGAAGAAACAGCTTTCCCCAGCCACGAAGCTGCTGCCAAGAAGGGGGGTGAAAACGCAGATAATGGGCGGTCTCACTCTTCGAGAAATCTCAGTTTTCCTTCCTAAAAAGAGGCAGTACTCAGGCATCTCCGTAGTCGGTACTCACCTGGATAAAGTCTGGGAACCGTTTCTTACAAGTTGGGCAGCTGAAGTAGCCATCATTGATATGAATGGCTACGTGATCTTTCAACAAATCAAGGCGGTCAAAGGATTCTGGGCAAAAAATGCAAGAGTAAGTCTTCTGGTCCGAGTGGAGCTTCATGTGGCTCTCCAAGGACGTACTGCTGATGAAGCCCTTGTTACAGAGGTCACAGGTCAGCGGGCAGTTCCCCTCCCGCCCGTGGAAGCGCAAGTGTTGGTCCAGTTTGTCCTTCTCCCGGAAGGCCTTCCCGCATTGCAAACATTTAAAAGGCCGGAAGGACTTCCGAATAAACAGATGCTGAAGAGCTGCATTCTGAAAGACACACACAAATGGGACTGCTTAGTGAGAAAGTTAAGTGTGCAAGCAGCTTGCACACGTATAGGAAGAGAGGACACAACCTCTGCAATCACAGGAATTAAACTCTAGGACACATGGCTGTAAGAAGATTGTTCTGGTAGAGACCTGAAAAATGAAGCCATCCTCAAAGAAGCTCATCTTGGAAAGACAGACTCTTGTGTTTCCTTTTATGTCTATGTGTGTGTGCTTTCTTTTGAGAGGATCTAAGTCACATTAAAAAATATACATACATATATATATATATACCGGACTTGTAGGATAAAACAAACCCGAGTTGAGTAGAATAAAAATGGAAAAACACAGTCGCATAAGACAGGAAACCACAGTGACGGGGATGTTTCCAACCTGGAAACAGGAGTCTGTCTTCCACAAGCCTTACCTATCGATGAGTAGTAGGTATTGGCAGGGATGAAGAAAGACCTGTTTAAAATTATACCCAGATCTGGATGTTTATTACCTGTAGAAGAATTTAAATGTTTAAATGCCAATGTCTTATTCGGACAACAAGGGGTCACAATCATCCTCTGCTCATCAAAAGCAGCTGGAAGAAACAGCTTTCCCCAGCCACGAAGCTGCTGCCAAGAAGGGGGGTGAAAACGCAGATAATGGGCGGTCTCACTCTTCGAGAAATCTCAGTTTTCCTTCCTAAAAAGAGGCAGTACTCAGGCATCTCCGTAGTCGGTACTCACCTGGATAAAGTCTGGGAACCGTTTCTTACAAGTTGGGCAGCTGAAGTAGCCATCATTGATATGAATGGCTACGTGATCTTTCAACAAATCAAGGCGGTCAAAGGATTCTGGGCAAAAAATGCAAGAGTAAGTCTTCTGGTCCGAGTGGAGCTTCATGTGGCTCTCCAAGGACGTACTGCTGATGAAGCCCTTGTTACAGAGGTCACAGGTCAGCGGGCAGTTCCCCTCCCGCCCGTGGAAGCGCAAGTGTTGGTCCAGTTTGTCCTTCTCCCGGAAGGCCTTCCCGCATTGCAAACATTTAAAAGGCCGGAAGGACTTCCGAATAAACAGATGCTGAAGAGCTGCATTCTGAAAGACACACACAAATGGGACTGCTTAGTGAGAAAGTTAAGTGTGCAAGCAGCTTGCACACGTATAGGAAGAGAGGACACAACCTCTGCAATCACAGGAATTAAACTCTAGGACACATGGCTGTAAGAAGATTGTTCTGGTAGAGACCTGAAAAATGAAGCCATCCTCAAAGAAGCTCATCTTGGAAAGACAGACTCTTGTGTTTCCTTTTATGTCTATGTGTGTGTGCTTTCTTTTGAGAGGATCTAAGTCACATTAAAAAATATACATACATATATATATATATACCGGACTTGTAGGATAAAACAAACCCGAGTTGAGTAGAATAAAAATGGAAGATTGGAAGAGATGACTTGAGATGAACGGCACAGGCATGAGGAGGCAGAAGTGGGTTAGCCAAGTGTTACTTGTTGAAGCTCTCGAGCCAAAGAGTCTGAAGCCCGACTAAGACATTTAGCAAAAATAAAGATAATCAAAAGAACCAAAGCACAGTTAAGTGTCAGGGGCTGAGGAAGGAGGTGGCGGATATGAGATTTCTTTTGAGGCTGATGAAAATGTTTCGGAACTAGTGGGGATGGTAGCACCGCTTTGGGAGTATTCTAGAAACCACTGAAAGAGGGAATTTTACGATGCGTGAATTACATCTCAGTTTATGAAAAAAACTGAAAGAGAACGAAGACGTAGATTTACATGAACGTGTCTGCTGCTGAGATAAAGTATATAAGCACGCATCCTAAATGGAATGTGTGCCTTAACCATCTCCTACCTAGGAAATCCAGAAGACAGCTTCTCAATGTAGCTATAGTTACTGCCATTGGTTAGACTGCCTTGCTAGCTGGTTAAATAAGCTGATCGCTTTGTTCCCTGCCTAGACTGGCCGATTCTGCTCTTTTTCTTTTTTCTCAGTCACAGACTGCAATTCTAAGGCTGATTCCCATCTTGTGACTTCATGCCATTATTATAAGAAATCCAAGTGAAAGAATATGAATACTCCATGCAAATCTATCACCACCACTGGGAGAACAACCACGCCTTCCTGAGAGCAAACCGACAGACTCCGTCTTCACACAGAGAACAGAGTCAATATCTCAGCTCTACTCTCCTGAAGACTCGTTCATCAACTCCTCAGAGCACCAGGAAGAAAGCTCTAGACAGCTATGAAGAGGAGGGGGATCCTTCAACAAATATATCTGTGAACGGGCGTGCTTACGGCCCAGATGGACTTGTAAACGGGCGTGCTTATGGCCCAGACGGTGAAGAACCTGCCTTCAATGAGGGAGACTCGGGATCCCTGGATCTGGAAGATCCCCTGGAAAAGGGAATGGCAACCGCTCCACTGTTCTGGGCTGGAGGAGCCCATGACAGAGGAGCCTGGCGGGCGACAGTCCACGGGGTCTCAGAGAGTCGGCACGACTGAGCAACTAACACTTTTTTTTTTTTTTTTTAAACTTTTTTTTTTAAATTTATTTATTTTTGGCTGTGCTGGGTCTTTGTTGATGTGTGGGTTTTAGCTGCTCTGCGGTATGTGGGATCTTCCCGGATCAGGGATCGAACCTGTGTCTCCTGTATCGGCAGACGGGTTCTTATCCACTGAGCCACAAGGGAAGCCCGCAACTAACACTTTCACTTTCATGCTTAGGTAACCACAAGAGCACAGTGACTAGAGGATTAATAGAGATCTTAATGCGTTATTTGTGCAATAGAAAACAGCACCATGAACAATGCTGAAACTCACAGTTTCAAATTACTTACAAGCAGCAACTTCTAAACTAAATTTAATGTGAAATAATCACTTACGGGAAAAGCAAAATAATTATTGTCGATTTATTTATTTATTTACTTTATTGTTGAAAATTCTGAACATAGTTTGTATGTAACAGAAAACACCTTTCTCAGGGCTTCTCCAATAAGGTTGGGAGAGACATTTTACCTACTCCTTTATCTTCAGTAAATATTTAGCAATTCGCCATCTTCCCAAGTTGACTGGGGTTGCCTCACATGCTATTCTCTTTTGTAGCAAGATCTCTTTAAAAAGAACTGAGCTCACAGAAAGTGTCAATAAAAGCTTTCTACTTAATGAAACGTACTGCATGTGAAAAATCAAAGAGAAAGATTTCAAGATCTCTTCTGCAGCATCGGAAGAGGCTGTAAACAAAAGGCCTTTCTCACAGCAGCTAGAGAGCTCTCCTTCCCTTACTGACGCAGTGCGGCGGTCACCGGATCTCTCTGCCCCATCTGCACCGTCCTTGGTTCACGCAAGAGCTCTCGCTCCTCTGGCCACTGGCCAAGTGTTGAATATTCCAAGTGAACAGATGTGATCGTGAGGTTCAGAGGTGCAACATCTGGGGTGCTCGGGGATCCAGGCATCGTTTCCTTTACCCAAGCTCAGCGACGTGTCCAAGGGCAGACACAGAGCACCACAACTGATCTTGGTCCCTTGGGACTTCCACCTCCCCTTGGCCACCAAATCTGGACAGCGGTTCTGTTTTGGCTCATTACGCTAATAAGGCTCCTGTCATCTCAGTTTAGCATGAGTGGATCTAAACCCAGCAGCCACGGGCTCCACTTTCCTAGCTCCGTCTTTACCGTCTTGTTGATTTCCGTGGAGCCCCGGACACTGTCCACGTGCTCAAGAACAGGACTGCATCTTTCACCGAATGACCCTGACGGCCCTTCATTGCGAGGCAGTGGAAGTGCTGAAACTGTCCGCTCCCCCGCCCTACGTGGGGCCATCTCTACCGCGTCTCCTGCACGTGAGAGCTGCGATGGGTGCAGTTTCTAGAAGCTACCAGGAGAAAGGGTGGAGGCGGCAAGGACGAACCCCGGAACGCTGTGGGCCGGCCACTCCACACTGGGTGGGACATGAGATGCCACAGTGGTGAGCCGCTAAAACCCGTGACGAGGGGAAGCTGCTCAAGCCTGTGGCAGGGGTGCCCCTCACCCTGAGGCAAATTCTGAGACAATGGCTTCTTCGCAGACAAAATCCACAAAACGTTTCTAAAGTCTGATGTTAATAGTGAAAGGAGCCTAAATTACTGGCCAGATTTCATATTGTTTTTTTCCTGACACTAAAAGTAAATCCATCGTGTTTGTTGGCCTTATTTACTTATTTTTTTAAACAACTTTCTCTGGCCTCTTTTCCGCCCAGTTTTCCAGACCTCTGCGGGGCCCGTCCCGCCCCACGTCTGGCTCTCCGCTCTCTCCCGGCTGGCTCTCGGGCCAAGCCGGCACGCGCGGCGGCCATAACCATGCCAGGCATATTCCTGCTCTCAGCCTCTGAAGCCGTGGCTGCCTTTCTCTGAAACGGTCTCCCTTGATCTGGTCTCTTTCAAGCATCAGTTTAACTCTTACTTCATCGGCAAAGTATCCCCTGACTCCAGCTTTCTTCGACCTTTCACTGTTTCCACTTCCTCTAGTGATTATAGGTTCCACCTTTCCCTGGGTCAGAGAGATCCCCTGGACGAGGAAAGGGCGACGCACTCCAGCGTTCTTGCCTGGGAAATCCAGTGAGCAGAGGACCTGACGGGCTACCGCCCACGGGGTCGCAGAGTCAGACACGACTGAGCGACTGAGCGCCCTGCACGCACGCGCCTTCAAAGCCGGCACCGCACGGCCACCCACCTTCCGTTAGCGCCGTGTCCCCACACAGCCTGGAAGACCCCAGAGGCCCGGACTCCAGTGAAAACTCTCCTGTGCACCCAGGCGGTGCTGAACATCTAGTCAGGGCCTGATGTCACTTAGAGGCAGCGAGTCATCTCAGAGCCGGAAGGGCCTTGGAGATCACTGAGCGCGACCCTTCACTTCGTGGATGAGCACACTGCAGCCCGCGGCTTACCCACTGGCTGTTTGAAAATAGATTAGCGTCATTCGTTAACTAATCTGCAGTGACTGTAGCAGCCGAACTGTAGGCAAGGACGAACCCCGGAACGCTGTGGGCCGGCCACTCCACACTGGGTGGGACATGAGATGCCACAGTGGTGAGCCGCTAAAACCCGTGACGAGGGGAAGCTGCTCAAGCCTGTGGCAGGGGTGCCCCTCACCCTGAGGCAAATTCTGAGACAATGGCTTCTTCGCAGACAAAATCCACAAAACGTTTCTAAAGTCTGATGTTAATAGTGAAAGGAGCCTAAATTACTGGCCAGATTTCATATTGTTTTTTTCCTGACACTAAAAGTAAATCCATCGTGTTTGTTGGCCTTATTTACTTATTTTTTTAAACAACTTTCTCTGGCCTCTTTTCCGCCCAGTTTTCCAGACCTCTGCGGGGCCCGTCCCGCCCCACGTCTGGCTCTCCGCTCTCTCCCGGCTGGCTCTCGGGCCAAGCCGGCACGCGCGGCGGCCATAACCATGCCAGGCATATTCCTGCTCTCAGCCTCTGAAGCCGTGGCTGCCTTTCTCTGAAACGGTCTCCCTTGATCTGGTCTCTTTCAAGCATCAGTTTAACTCTTACTTCATCGGCAAAGTATCCCCTGACTCCAGCTTTCTTCGACCTTTCACTGTTTCCACTTCCTCTAGTGATTATAGGTTCCACCTTTCCCTGGGTCAGAGAGATCCCCTGGACGAGGAAAGGGCGACGCACTCCAGCGTTCTTGCCTGGGAAATCCAGTGAGCAGAGGACCTGACGGGCTACCGCCCACGGGGTCGCAGAGTCAGACACGACTGAGCGACTGAGCGCCCTGCACGCACGCGCCTTCAAAGCCGGCACCGCACGGCCACCCACCTTCCGTTAGCGCCGTGTCCCCACACAGCCTGGAAGACCCCAGAGGCCCGGACTCCAGTGAAAACTCTCCTGTGCACCCAGGCGGTGCTGAACATCTAGTCAGGGCCTGATGTCACTTAGAGGCAGCGAGTCATCTCAGAGCCGGAAGGGGCCTTGGAGATCACTGAGCGCGACCCTTCACTTCGTGGATGAGCACACTGCAGCCCGCGGCTTACCCACTGGCTGTTTGAAAATAGATTAGCGTCATTCGTTAACTAATCTGCAGTGACTGTAGCAGCCGAACTGTAGTTTCCACCAGGATTTATAAGTACAGGTTGCAAAGAACGGCAGGTCAGGCAGACACTTAAATGACATTCTGTTACGTGAGTGAAACACAGGAAACGGACATACCTGCAGCTCCAACTGAGCAGGCAGCATTAGAGGAGAGAAAAATAGTTACATTACCAATGGGGTTGGAAGGCTTCCCTTCAGTGGGTCATTACCAGTCTGGATAGAAGAGATGAAAAAATACATAGCCCTGCTTCTTAGAATGTGTGGGAGGAAAAAACCCCACAAAAACACACAAATACAGCTCACCTAAGACTGATCTCCAGAAGCCACACGCACCCGGCCTCTGCTTTGACGTATGGAACCTTGTTCCAGAACCAGTGACCCAAGTCATTCCAGAGCACAAGCACAGCCACGGCTGCACTGTGCTCGCACACCCACACTCACAACACATAGGGGCTCCAGTTTCTGCCTTCAACAAACTAAATCTAGAAAGCATGTCTCCGGAGCCACGAAGAAATCAGAATGGCCAAAGCAGAGAAGATAGCAGTTGCCAAAGTGGAACACAGACTGGAAATCGTATAGCATAATGGATGGAAGGCATTCCTGGCTTTTTGCTTTTCTGCTCTGTATTTATGTTTGTTTGGTTGTTTGTTTTAATAATATACATGGAGCCACCAGGTTTACAGGCTTCCATTTCAGGACCTTCAGAAAGGTACTTAGCTGGCCTTCTCAGAGCCCCTTCCGCGCGGCCACACAGAGCACAGGCACTCTCGCACGAGGTGTGGGTGAGGCTGCTGTTCCAGGCCCCTCCAGCCTGCAGGCAAGTAAGACCAAAAGAAACACAAGCTGAAAGGATCATCCATCTCGAAACTGCAAAGCCTGGGAAACTATACAAAAAGTCTCTTTCGTCCACACACCCCAGAGGCCCGGACTCCAGTGAAAACTCTCCTGTGCACCCAGGCGGTGCTGAACATCTAGTCAGGGCCTGATGTCACTTAGAGGCAGCGAGTCATCTCAGAGCCGGAAGGGCCTTGGAGATCACTGAGCGCGACCCTTCACTTCGTGGATGAGCACACTGCAGCCCGCGGCTTACCCACTGGCTGTTTGAAAATAGATTAGCGTCATTCGTTAACTAATCTGCAGTGACTGTAGCAGCCGAACTGTAGTTTCCACCAGGATTTATAAGTACAGGTTGCAAAGAACGGCAGGTCAGGCAGACACTTAAATGACATTCTGTTACGTGAGTGAAACACAGGAAACGGACATACCTGCAGCTCCAACTGAGCAGGCAGCATTAGAGGAGAGAAAAATAGTTACATTACCAATGGGGTTGGAAGGCTTCCCTTCAGTGGGTCATTACCAGTCTGGATAGAAGAGATGAAAAAATACATAGCCCTGCTTCTTAGAATGTGTGGGAGGAAAAAACCCCACAAAAACACACAAATACAGCTCACCTAAGACTGATCTCCAGAAGCCACACGCACCCGGCCTCTGCTTTGACGTATGGAACCTTGTTCCAGAACCAGTGACCCAAGTCATTCCAGAGCACAAGCACAGCCACGGCTGCACTGTGCTCGCACACCCACACTCACAACACATAGGGGCTCCAGTTTCTGCCTTCAACAAACTAAATCTAGAAAGCATGTCTCCGGAGCCACGAAGAAATCAGAATGGCCAAAGCAGAGAAGATAGCAGTTGCCAAAGTGGAACACAGACTGGAAATCGTATAGCATAATGGATGGAAGGCATTCCTGGCTTTTTGCTTTTCTGCTCTGTATTTATGTTTGTTTGGTTGTTTGTTTTAATAATATACATGGAGCCACCAGGTTTACAGGCTTCCATTTCAGGACCTTCAGAAAGGTACTTAGCTGGCCTTCTCAGAGCCCCTTCCGCGCGGCCACACAGAGCACAGGCACTCTCGCACGAGGTGTGGGTGAGGCTGCTGTTCCAGGCCCCTCCAGCCTGCAGGCAAGTAAGACCAAAAGAAACACAAGCTGAAAGGATCATCCATCTCGAAACTGCAAAGCCTGGGAAACTATACAAAAAGTCTCTTTCGTCCACACACAAAGAACTGAGAACCATCTTCAAATGGTCTGCTGCCACAAACACAGGTCTACGTCACTGTTTTCTCGATGCCGACTGTCCGCACAGGCACGGAGCCCGCAAAACCAGCCTGCTCTCCACCTGTGCCTCCCACAGGTCCTCACGCACACACAACGCTATCTAGTACAAAGGACAGACAACGCACACCTGGCCCGCAGCCCCGAGGGAGGCCCCACGGCCACACAGCCTGAAGTCAAAATGTGGGTCACGTGGGTGAGAGGCTGCCCTGCCCACAAGCCTGGAGTTGAGCTCCACGCTGTCCCCGTCTGGGCTGCACCTGCTAGGTCTTCTGTGCTTTGATGAGTCACGTGTTTGCCAGTCTCCCCTCGCAGACCATCAATAACCAAATTCAAAACCCCAAATTGACTTGAGAGCTATGATTAAGCACAGATTAGCCTGGCCTCAATGTAATTAACTCTTACAACTCAGGGTGCCTACTTCTCCACTTTTCACTGGCGAGTTTAGGATCCAAGAGCCGTCCTGCTCTAATACACTAGTCTAGATGCTGCCCCGGCTTCCGGTCACTACCAAGTTGATGGAACCTAGGACCAGCCGTGCCAGCCTGCCCCTAAGCACAGAGACCCTGAGAAACAGTTCTTCCAAAAGCAGGGCTTGAGCGTGGGAGAGGCTGGATGCAAGCTTCATACGCGGAAGGTGAACAGCACGGCGCCCGCAGAGCTGGCCGCCGGGCGCAGGGCCAGTGCCCACGCGGCGGGGTGGGGGTGGGGAGAGCCAGTCGCTTACCCGGATGCGCTTGGCCCGGCGCATGTCGTCGGCCGTCAGGGAGCTCGGGGCCGGCAGCACGCTCTCTTCATGCTGAGGCTGCAGGTGCAGCGTGTGCGTTTCTGGCTCGTGCTCCAGAGAGGACGGGGTTTCCGAGGGCAGCTGAGGGATCGGGAGGGTGGGCTGCTCGGGCTGGTCCAGGCCATTCAGAGTCGCGGGTTCGGCCTCGTCAAACTGCTCCTTGGTGGGAAAATGCAGCAGGTCCTGAAATTGCAAAGACCAGGAATGCTTTCCCTACCCAGCCAGACTCGGATGGCGGCACTGAGAATGCTGCTGTATTTTTTTCAATGATCAGGGTCATCATGCTCAGAAAAGATGATTTTCTTTCTGAAAAAAATGAATTAGGTAACCATCCACAGGATATAAAAACCACGACATATTCCAGATAGTTTGATGAGGAAAAGACTGCTATGGTACTCTTCTGGAATATCATCATTTTAAATGTCTGAACTAATTAAACAGAGTCTCCCCATAATGTCTCTGGCCAATTTTAAATCTTTAGGGCAGCAAAGTTGGGCTTCTGTTGTAAGTGACGTTTGAAAATGCCTTCCTCTGCATCCTTCTCTAGTCAGATTTTAATTCACGGGCAGCGCGTGCCAGCAGGCAGGACCATCAGCCTTCGAAAGGCGTCTGTGTTCGAGCTCGGTAACCATTCTCGTAAGTCCTCTCGGCAGCCGTCCAACAAGAGCTCTTGCCTTCCCCTCACCTCATACCTGTGTCCCGTCGTCACGTTTCTCCCCGTTTTCGCTGGTTATTTCCAAGCGGATAAATTTGGGAGGACGTCCTGGCCGTCGGCTGGGGCCAAACCGCCTCTTGCCTCGGCCCCTTCCTCTCCCTCTTGTTCTGGGGAGGAGAGATTGGGTTATAAGTAGTCATGGTTATATAATGCTCCACGACAAATATTTCCCTAAATGATCCAGAGTAACCCCAAATACTGATTTCCACTCACTTTCTTTTCCTGATTCTTTTTTTCCTAATGGAGACAAATTGTTTCACTAACACATGGTCTCAATTTCTCATCTTCACCTGTCTATACAGCTCAAAGAGATGTCCTCAATTATTCAGAGTAAAGGAAGCTTTAAAAATTCAAAGCACTGGCACCATTTTGCCACTGAACACTCTGAAAACCCAAACCCATCTCTGCAGTTCTGGGAGGAACGCCCACAGGACGGAACAGGCCCAGCCTGGGGTGAGTCCCAGAGACCCCTCACCTCAGCCTTTCCCGGCTCACCTCGTCTTCCTTCCACACAACCCGCCTAGAGTGAAAGGTATGTTCTTGTTTGACTCTAATCTTCTGGAAGGTCAGAAGGAATATCTAATTCAATAGTTTCATAACACATCCAATAAATGCCAGATAAATTTTATCCCCTCTGATAGGTTTCTGACATACAAAAATTTTTTAGTCAAGGGCATTAAAGCCTCTTTTAGGAAGACAAGTGTGTGAGATGTGTATCAGATTGGGCTTTATTCTTCCATTTACATACTCAACAATTCAACAAAGATTATAGATTTTTCCAAGGACCTTTCACAGATCCTTCATTACGGGCAACTCTGAACCTCGGCCAGTATGGCGACCACAGGAGGTCTCGGGCACTCACGGACTCCCGCCAGCGCCCGTCAGCTCGTGGCCAGCTTTTTACGGACTACCGCCCGTTGTAAGTGACGTTTGAAAATGCCTTCCTCTGCATCCTTCTCTAGTCAGATTTTAATTCACGGGCAGCGCGTGCCAGCAGGCAGGACCATCAGCCTTCGAAAGGCGTCTGTGTTCGAGCTCGGTAACCATTCTCGTAAGTCCTCTCGGCAGCCGTCCAACAAGAGCTCTTGCCTTCCCCTCACCTCATACCTGTGTCCCGTCGTCACGTTTCTCCCCGTTTTCGCTGGTTATTTCCAAGCGGATAAATTTGGGAGGACGTCCTGGCCGTCGGCTGGGGCCAAACCGCCTCTTGCCTCGGCCCCTTCCTCTCCCTCTTGTTCTGGGGAGGAGAGATTGGGTTATAAGTAGTCATGGTTATATAATGCTCCACGACAAATATTTCCCTAAATGATCCAGAGTAACCCCAAATACTGATTTCCACTCACTTTCTTTTCCTGATTCTTTTTTTCCTAATGGAGACAAATTGTTTCACTAACACATGGTCTCAATTTCTCATCTTCACCTGTCTATACAGCTCAAAGAGATGTCCTCAATTATTCAGAGTAAAGGAAGCTTTAAAAATTCAAAGCACTGGCACCATTTTGCCACTGAACACTCTGAAAACCCAAACCCATCTCTGCAGTTCTGGGAGGAACGCCCACAGGACGGAACAGGCCCAGCCTGGGGTGAGTCCCAGAGACCCCTCACCTCAGCCTTTCCCGGCTCACCTCGTCTTCCTTCCACACAACCCGCCTAGAGTGAAAGGTATGTTCTTGTTTGACTCTAATCTTCTGGAAGGTCAGAAGGAATATCTAATTCAATAGTTTCATAACACATCCAATAAATGCCAGATAAATTTTATCCCCTCTGATAGGTTTCTGACATACAAAAATTTTTTAGTCAAGGGCATTAAAGCCTCTTTTAGGAAGACAAGTGTGTGAGATGTGTATCAGATTGGGCTTTATTCTTCCATTTACATACTCAACAATTCAACAAAGATTATAGATTTTTCCAAGGACCTTTCACAGATCCTTCATTACGGGCAACTCTGAACCTCGGCCAGTATGGCGACCACAGGAGGTCTCGGGCACTCACGGACTCCCGCCAGCGCCCGTCAGCTCGTGGCCAGCTTTATTCTATCGGTGTCGTCACTACTTGTCCCACACACATGCCCATTAGACTATTTTGAAATAAATCCCAGACTTCATTTCATCCGTAAATATTCAAATATGTATCTCTAAAACAAGGATACAGAAATGTACCCATAATATACATATCTCCACAAAACCATTATCCCAGCGGGTAGTTGCTCGATGTTTCTTAAATCTAGTCAGAGTTCAAATCTGCCTAATTTCACAGAGGGAGTAACACGGAAGCCTATACTATCATACGTGAAAAAGAGCTATTGTCATTGCCCTGTGGGAATAGGGGATCCTGCAGGGGCGGGGTGTGACGGCCTGGAGGGGTGGGCTGGGGGGACGGGGAGGAGGGTGGAGGAGGGAGGGGGCCAGGGATATACACATGACTAATCTGGGATTATACATATCCGTAAACAACAAAACTCTGTAAAAGTAAAATGAACATAATTATTAAAAAGAAAAAAAAGGTTCTTAAAGTACAAAAACTCTATAAACAGGTGTTGACTGGATATAAGCTTATACTTACACTGAAGGGCTCTATGTCAGAGAAATCCTAATCAGAATTAATAAATGAACTTTTATGGAAAAAAAATCTGCCTAATTGTCTCAAATCCCATATAACAATTGCTGGTCATGAAGATCCCCTGGAGGAGGGCATGGCAACCCACTCTAGTATTTATGTCTGGAAAACTCCATGGACAGAGAACTCCACAGGTTACAGACCTTAGGGTCACAAAGCCAGACTGTGACTGAAGCAACTCAGCACGCATGCACAATGTTGTTTAGAAATATAATTGACATCACAATATCCTTGATCGGCAGCCTCTAAAGACTTCTTGTCACACATAGAATGAAATTCAAATCTGCCACCACTCCCATCCAGCTGTGATCCAGCTGCTGCCCACCCTACCCTGTGGAATTCTCCTTCATCTACCTATTTCTATAGGAATTAAACACAGGACTCAATTTGATGAAGGATGCCTACTGTTGAAGAGTTTGAATATCAGAGGGGCAGCTTATGTGCAAGCTGCATCTCAGGCATCCTTCAGAGTCTCTAGTTAGGGGAGATGCTTGCTGAGGTGAGGGGACTTCCTCCTGCTGGAGACGGGTTATGCCAGAAGAGACGAGAGCAGGGACAAGGACCAGGGGAGGAAAGGCAGTGATGGACAGGAGACGTCCAGGAGCAGCCCGGTCACCTGTCTGTGCACCCACCCA
The DNA here is from genome assembly GCA_022376925.1 of Tragulus kanchil. Classification (NCBI taxonomy): domain Eukaryota; kingdom Metazoa; phylum Chordata; class Mammalia; order Artiodactyla; family Tragulidae; genus Tragulus; species Tragulus kanchil. The sequence continues at coordinate 155,345,260 of JAIOJX010000006.1, forward strand.
CACTCGCGTGCACACACACACACACACACCCTCATACCTTCACAGATGAGACAGAAATGACTCTGGCACTTTAAAAACTAAGTTTGTGAAAGCTTCCGCCTCATTGTACCTGCTGAACACATCTAGCTTCTCGTCGTGAGAATTGAGATGCTGCTGCAGCTGTTCCGAGCTGATAAATCGACGGTTGCATTCATAGCAGGGCCAGTTTTTCTCTTGCTCTCGAAGCACTGCAGCCAAAGGAGAGAGGCCACGGAGGCTGGCGATCAATCTGATAAAGCTCACGCGCCCGGCGCCCACCGTGCTCCCCTCGCCATAGCCCGGTGCTCCTAGACGCTCAGCGCCTGCTGTTTGTTGCAATAGCAAAGGCTCGAGCTGGACAGAGGCGTTTCTAGAGTCTTGTCTTCTGACAGATTGGTGTGAGACAGCAAAAGAACAGACACCCCTGTGCGAGCCTCTCCCACTCCCCAACACACACGTGCACACACCCCCCACTCGCCGGAGAGGCAAGGTGTGCTCCAGTGGGGATCCGTAGGCAGATGACCCAGTGATCCAGAGCCAAGCCTGATAATCAGAGGGTGCAGCATGTCAAGCGACTTGAACATCAAACCTTAATACAATCACTTCAGCAAATGGTTCAGAAGAGCATACCACGGCTGACTATTCCGCAGCCCCCAAACCCCCAGATGTGGATCCAACAGAAACAGCATCACAGACTGTTGTTTAGAAATATAATTGACTCCTTCACCCTAAGACTTCTTGTCACACATAGAATGAAATTCAAATCTGCCACCACTCCCATCCAGCTGTGATCCAGCTGCTGCCCACCCTACCCTGTGGAATTCTCCTTCATCTACCTATTTCTATAGGAATTAAACACAGGACTCAATTTGATGAAGGATGCCTACTGTTGAAGAGTTTGAATATCAGAGGGCAGCTTATGTGCAAGCTGCATCTCAGGCATCCTTCAGAGTCTCTAGTTAGGGGAGATGCTTGCTGAGGTGAGGGGACTTCCTCCTGCTGGAGACGGGTTATGCCAGAAGAGACGAGAGCAGGGACAAGGACCAGGGGAGGAAAGGCAGTGATGGACAGGAGACGTCCAGGAGCAGCCCGGTCACCTGTCTGTGCACCCACCCACACTCGCGTGCACACACACACACACACCCTCATACCTTCACAGATGAGACAGAAATGACTCTGGCACTTTAAAAACTAAGTTTGTGAAAGCTTCCGCCTCATTGTACCTGCTGAACACATCTAGCTTCTCGTCGTGAGAATTGAGATGCTGCTGCAGCTGTTCCGAGCTGATAAATCGACGGTTGCATTCGTAGCAGGGCCAGTTTTTCTCTTGCTCTCGAAGCACTGCAGCCAAAGGAGAGAGGCCACGGAGGCTGGCGATCAATCTGATAAAGCTCACGCGCCCGGCGCCCACCGTGCTCCCCTCGCCATAGCCCGGTGCTCCTAGACGCTCAGCGCCTGCTGTTTGTTGCAATAGCAAAGGCTCGAGCTGGACAGAGGCGTTTCTAGAGTCTTGTCTTCTGACAGATTGGTGTGAGACAGCAAAAGAACAGACACCCCTGTGCGAGCCTCTCCCACTCCCCAACACACACGTGCACACACCCCCCACTCGCCGGAGAGGCAAGGTGTGCTCCAGTGGGGATCCGTAGGCAGATGACCCAGTGATCCAGAGCCAAGCCTGATAATCAGAGGGTGCAGCATGTCACAAGCGACTTGAACATCAAACCTTAATACAATCACTTCAGCAAATGGTTCAGAAGAGCATACCACGGCTGACTATTCCCGCACCCCGTGACCCAGCAGCTCCTCTCCTAGATGTGGATCCAACAGAAACACACACAGATGTTCACTAAAGGACCAACAAGGACGTGCACAGCGGCATGGCATCTTAGCCAGAACCTGGACAGTGGCAATGACTATTGCAGAAGAAACAATGTTGCTGACTTTTGTCCCTGGTTCCTGGGAAACGGCCTCTGGTCTCTGGAATTTCCCGAGTAACAGGCACGCCTCTGTTATTCCTGCTGATCTGGGACCACACCTGAGCTCACGCTAAGGAGACGGTCCGGGCCACGGGGTGGGGCTGGGAGCCAGGTGGGACCAGAGGGGAGGGGAGCAGGGGCTGGACAGCAAGCTCCATCACGGGCCAAGGACCCAGTCAGTCACACCTCTGGGATGATCTGGACAAGCACTCTGGACACGGACGCTCAGGTGAGCCTCCCAGGTGTGCAATGGCACGTCAGAGCTGCAGGGTCTGAGCCAGGGGCTTCCCGCTGGGGACCCTCCCAGACTTTGCCCCAAGTGTCTCTTCACCTGGCTGGTCCTGACGTGTGTGCTTTATAACAAAAGGGCAATCACAAGTCCAGCAGCTTTCTGATCTCTGTGCCTCATGCTAGGGAACTAGCAGGCCTAAGAGGGCAGTGGAAACGCCCTAGATGCTACTGCGGCTGAGCAGGGCAGGGGCGTGGGACTCCCAGGGCTTCAGGACGCGGCCTGAAGTCAGGGAGTCTTGAGGACTCTGCCCGGGACCTGTGAGGTGTGACCTACCTCCAGGCAGCCAGCGCCAGAACTGCATCATCAGACCCAAATTTCTACGGGAAATTAGATACACAAACTGCAGTCCACTCAACGCTTGGGCCACCTGAAGCAAAGAGCGGACGCACTGGGAAAGATCCTGATGCTGGGAAAGACTGAGGGCAGGAGGAGAGGGGGCAGCGGAGAATAAGATGCTCGGGTGGCATCACCGACTCAGTGGACGTGGATCTGAGCAAACTCTGGGCGACAGCGGAGGACGGGGAAGCCGGGCCTGCTGCCGTCCGTGGGCTTGCGGGGAAGCGGACGTGGCTTAGCGGCTGAACAACAGCCAGTTCACACAACCGAAAACCAAGTGGCAAAGCAAGGAACAGATGACAGTCACACACAGCAGCGCGGACAAAATCTCACAAGCAAAAGACAGCCGCGCCAGGGAGCGAGGAGGGACTGGCAGGCGCAGGGGCTCCGGGGGCCACGGCGGAGACACTCTGTGTCTTGACCTGGGAGCCCAGGTGTCCTCGCGCCGAGAAACTCCGCAGGCTGTCAGCTGTGACTTCGTACTGTCTTGGACGTAGATTGTACCGCGGTGACATTTACTTTACAGCAAAGACAACACCTGCCTTTGCCGTGCTCAGAGGCGATTGCGTCAAGATACAGACCATCCTCTGACCTGGCTCTCAGTATCTGGAGGTTTCCATTCTGTTAAATACTACGCCCCAGTACCCATGAAGGAAATGGAAATGTGTCATTGTCATCTGACCCTAGAATTACACAGGGAGGTACAGTTCTAAAAAGAACCTACTAGAGTATCTTAAATATAGAGAGGAAAATTAGAGACTGCATAGAAACTTATGTCTGGGCTTCCCTGGTGGCTCAGTGGTAAAGAATTCACCTGCAAAGCAGGAGACAGGGCTCAGTTCTAGGGCTGGGAAGATCCCCTGGAGAAGGAAATGGCAGCCCACTCCAGCCCTCTGCCTACGAGTCCCACAGACGGAAGAGCCTGGTGGGGCTACCGTCCACGAGGTCGCAAGCCGTCAGACACAGCTTAGCAACTAAACCACCACTAAAGATGTAAGTCATGTACACAGTTTACGGTCAATACATAAACTTTAAAAAGAAGTCCGAGTACCTTTCCTTTCTTCCTCAGAAACGTCATGGATCTTCCGGTTCACAAACTCGGCGTAGGAAGCGGCGTACCACACCTGCAAGGGGCGGGCGCGTCACCGGAGCGGAGGGCGGCGCAGGACGCCGGCCCCGGGCCCCAGCGCCTCCGAGGCACGGACAGCCAGGCCCCCCGCGGCGGCCGCCGCCCAAGGAGCGGCACTGCGAGGGGGCCCTGCCGGCGCAGACAGGCCGGCAGGACGCCCACCTGCCGCGGCACACCGTGTGCGTGTTTCATTTTCCACGTGCTACACCGCAGGCGCCTGCTGGTCATCCATTTTAAGTGTTTTCTTTTTCCTTTCTAAAAAGCTGTTTCTGCTATTAGAGCAGCTTCCCACGAGATCACCTTAGCGGCCTCGTGACCTGCTGACACCGAGCCTCTGCTGGTGTTCCACCTGTGTTTAAGTGCAGGTCTCACGCAGCCGCGGCACGCTGGCTCTGTCCACGCCCTGCAGGACCCCCGGAGCCGCCCTGCCCTCCCGCGCCCCGCCTCCATCCCCCCCGGGCCGCCCCGCTTCCTGCCTGGCTCACCTCCCCAACCCCCACGCATAAGCGGGGCCGCTCCCGGAGCTGAGGTCCAGTCCAGGGCCTTCTCATGTCTCCCGGAGGTGATCACATCTGTCCACGGCCAACTCTGCGCTGACGCCAAGCGACTCCCTGCACCCCGGACCCCTCTCCTTCCCTCTACTACATTCCACCACCTGCCTGACGGAGCTGGTCCGAACTGACTTCTGGATCCCCAGTACCCATAGAATGTTCATTGTCATCTGACCCTAGAATTACACAGGAGGTACAGTTCTAAAAAGAACCTACGAGAGTATCTTAAATATAGAGAGGAAAATTAGAGACTGCATAGAAACTTATGTCTGGGCTTCCCTGGTGGCTCAGTGGTAAAGAATTCACCTGCAAAGCAGGAGACAGGGCTCAGTTCTAGGGCTGGGAAGATCCCCTGGAGAAGGAAATGGCAGCCCACTCCAGCCCTCTGCCTACAAGTCCCACAGACGGAAGAGCCTGGTGGGGCTACCGTCCACGAGGTCGCAAGCCGTCAGACACAGCTTAGCGACTAAACCACCACTAAAGATGTAAGTCATGTACACAGTTTACGGTCAATACATAAACTTTAAAAAGAAGTCCGAGTACCTTTCCTTTCTTCCTCAGAAACGTCATGGATCTTCCGGTTCACAAACTCGGCGTAGGAAGCGGCGTACCACACCTGCAAGGGGCGGGCGCGTCACCGGAGCGGAGGGCGGCGCAGGACGCCGGCCCCGGGCCCCAGCGCCTCCGAGGCACGGACAGCCAGGCCCCCCGCGGCGGCCGCCGCCCAAGGAGCGGCACTGCGAGGGGGCCCTGCCGGCGCAGACAGGCCGGCAGGACGCCCACCTGCCGCGGCACACCGTGTGCGTGTTTCATTTTCCACGTGCTACACCGCAGGCGCCTGCTGGTCATCCATTTTAAGTGTTTTCTTTTTCCTTTCTAAAAAGCTGTTTCTGCTATTAGAGCAGCTTCCCACGAGATCACCTTAGCGGCCTCGTGACCTGCTGACACCGAGCCTCTGCTGGTGTTCCACCTGTGTTTAAGTGCAGGTCTCACGCAGCCGCGGCACGCTGGCTCTGTCCACGCCCTGCAGGACCCCCGGAGCCGCCCTGCCCTCCCGCGCCCCGCCTCCATCCCCCCCGGGCCGCCCCGCTTCCTGCCTGGCTCACCTCCCCAACCCCCACGCATAAGCGGGGCCGCTCCCGGGAGCTGAGGTCCAGTCCAGGGCCTTCTCATGTCTCCCGGAGGTGATCACATCTGTCCACGGCCAACTCTGCGCTGACGCCCAAGCGACTCCCTGCACCCCGGACCCCCCTCTCCTTCCCTCTACTACATTCCACCACCTGCCTGACGGAGCTGGTCCGAACTGACTTCTGGATCCTTCGCTCCTGTCTCCGCCCCGCCTACCTTTCCCATCTCAGTAAACACGCCGCCTCCCACCCAGGTGCTCAGACTGGAAAACTAAAGGCTGTATGCCTTTGCTAAGTCATTTCTGACTCTGCAACCCTGTGAGCTGTAGCCCACCAGGCTCCTCTGTCCACAGGATTTCCCAGGCAAGAATACTGGAGAGGATTGCCATTCCCTTCTCCAGGGGATCTTCCTGACCCAGGGATCAAACCTGGGTCTCCTGCATTGGCTGGCGGACTCTTTACCACCATGGCACCGAGGAAGCCCCAAATAAAGTGAATAACCCCGTCTTTAATCACACAGACCTGTCTGCTCCCCCAAAACAACTACTTGTTGGGACCCCAACGTCACACACTTTTCATTCTCTTTTGTTTGTGTACCAGGACTTTCCTGGTGGTCCGGTGGTTAAGAATCTGCCTGCTAATGCAGGAGACGTGAGTTCAACCCCTGGTCTGGAAAGATTCCACAGGTCTCAGGGCACCTATGCCCAAGCTCCACAACTGACAAAGCCCACTCCCTAGAGTCTGTGCTCTGCAACTAGGGCAAGTCCTGGTGCGGCACCAAAGACCGAGCACAGCCAAAGAAAGACATGCAGTTGAGAAGCGTACGGTACCCAAGACATATTCATAAGTAAGTGAACTACAAGAGAGGGACCTGTTTGTTTTGTTTTAAGAAAACCACGTCGAGGGGAAAGACAAGAGGCGGGGAGCATGTGCAGCGACCCCAGCTCCGCGCGCGGCGGCCCGGCCAGCGTCGTACCTTCAGCTCCTGCTTGGGCTCCACGTTCTTGATGGTCGTGTAGTACACGTGGTGGCCGTACTGGTAGGCCACCAGGTTCTGCTCCAGGTGGTTCTGGGCCGGACGCACGAACATCATCCAGTTACAGAGGGTCTCGTCTGACAGCTCGAACCACAGGGCCTCGTGCAAATCCCTGTCTTTTCTGTCCCCTTTATCGAGAGAAACCTGCGACCAGAGTGGGAGTGAAAAGACACACACACACAACCTCTAACGGGACAGACAGTCGTGGGGTGATACACACACTACCGTTCCTTAAATTAACCAGTTTCGCTGGTTCTCTGCTTTGTATCTGGAAAGACACGGGGGCTGTGTCTTAACAAATGAAACAAGGCAAAGACTCTCACGACCCAGCCACAGGATTACCCAGCAACACCTAAGGTCAGCAGGCTGACTGCACAGCTCTGGGTGGTACTTCGTGATTAACTAACACATCAGAAGACGCTCCCGATAACCCAGACGCTGCAAACACAACACTCTCCAGTTTATCGCAAGCGGCTTCCTGCAGGGATTCCACTGCGTTTCCTGCCGACGTGCAGCGCTGTGGCACGCCTTCGTCTCAGCACAGTGGTGGTCTCTGTAGGCTGTCTTGAGCTCTCCCTAAGAACGCCTCCCGTGACGGCTACCGCGCCCCGCCCCGCCCCGCCCGGCGCGCTCTGGAGCGGCTCTCGAGAGCGGGCGGCAGAGGCTCTGGGCGGAAGCAAGAGCGTGGAAAGTGAGGAGCAGACCTCGGGACCTCGGGATACACATATTGACTTCTCTGTGAACTAATTTTTATAATTAATTAATTTATTTTTGGCTATTCTGGGTGTTCACTGCTGCCACAGGCTCTTCTCTAGGTGCAGGGAGTGGGGGCTACTCTCTGGCTGAGGCGAGCAGGCTTCTTGTGGCGCTGACTTCTCTTGTGGAATTCAGGCTCTAGGGCACACGGGCTTCAGTACTTGTGGCCCATGGGTTCCATAGTTGCAGCTCTGAGGCTCTAGAGCACAGGCTCCACAGTTGTGGCTCACGGGATTAACTGCTCCACAGCATGTGGGATCTTCCCAGATCAGGGATTGAACCTGTGCCTCCAGCATTGGCCGACGAACGCTTTACCACTGAGCTACCCGGGAAGTTCCAGATTCAACGAGATAGACCTGCTTGAAAGACTGAAAAGAGGCTTTTCTAAAAACATCACGAGCAGGTAACCGATGCTGCTGCTGTTTAGCTGCCCAGCTGCGTCTGACGCGCTGTGACCCCGTGGCCTGCAGCCGCCAGGCTCCTCTGTCCATGGGACTCTCCTGGCAAGAACCCTGGAGTGGGGTGCCGTTCCCTTCTCCAGGGGGTCTTCCCGACCCAGAGATCAAGCCCGTGTCTCCTACACTGGCAAGATAACTCTTTATCACTGAGCCACCTGGGAAGCCCAACAGGTGACATGAAATGACATAATTCTCTTTGGATTCCAGTCAAAATTAATATTATATTAAAAAAAAGCTGTCGAGCCCCTACTATGGGCTGAACTGGGTTCCCCCCAATTCACACCCTGAGGTCCCAGCCCCTAGCAGCTCAGACTGTGACTGCATTTGCAGACAAAGCTCTGACGGGGTGATGGAGTCATCAGAGGGGGTCCCCATCTCATCTGACTGGTGTCCTCACAGGACGAGGCGAGCAGGACACACAGAGAAGTACCGGAAGCATCTTGAGCCCAGGCCAGCGCTGGCCCGCAGGGCAGCCACCTGCAGGCCAAGGAGTGACCTCAGAGGCGCCAGCCCTGCCTGCACCCTGGCCCTGGACGGCCCCGCTGCAGTGGCACTGCCACCCCGCAGGCCCAAGGCAGTTTACAACGCAGCGTGGAAAGTGAGGAGCAGACCTCGGGACCTCGGGATACACATATTGACTTCTCTGTGAACTAATTTTTATAATTAATTAATTTATTTTTGGCTATTCTGGGTGTTCACTGCTGCCACAGGCTCTTCTCTAGGTGCAGGGAGTGGGGGCTACTCTCTGGCTGAGGCGAGCAGGCTTCTTGTGGCGCTGACTTCTCTTGTGGAATTCAGGCTCTAGGGCACACGGGCTTCAGTACTTGTGGCCCATGGGTTCCATAGTTGCAGCTCTGAGGCTCTAGAGCACAGGCTCCACAGTTGTGGCTCACGGGATTAACTGCTCCACAGCATGTGGGATCTTCCCAGATCAGGGATTGAACCTGTGCCTCCAGCATTGGCCGACGAACGCTTTACCACTGAGCTACCCGGGAAGTTCCAGATTCAACGAGATAGACCTGCTTGAAAGACTGAAAAGAGGCTTTTCTAAAAACATCACGAGCAGGTAACCGATGCTGCTGCTGTTTAGCTGCCCAGCTGCGTCTGACGCGCTGTGACCCCGTGGCCTGCAGCCGCCAGGCTCCTCTGTCCATGGGACTCTCCTGGCAAGAACCCTGGAGTGGGGTGCCGTTCCCTTCTCCAGGGGGTCTTCCCGACCCAGAGATCAAGCCCATGTCTCCTACACTGGCAAGATAACTCTTTATCACTGAGCCACCTGGGAAGCCCAACAGGTGACATGAAATGACATAATTCTCTTTGGATTCCAGTCAAAATTAATATTATATTAAAAAAAAGCTGTCGAGCCCCTACTATGGGCTGAACTGGGTTCCCCCCAATTCACACCCTGAGGTCCCAGCCCCTAGCAGCTCAGACTGTGACTGCATTTGCAGACAAAGCTCTGACGGGGTGATGGAGTCATCAGAGGGGGTCCCCATCTCATCTGACTGGTGTCCTCACAGGACGAGGCGAGCAGGACACACAGAGAAGTACCGGAAGCATCTTGAGCCCAGGCCAGCGCCCTGGCCGCTGCAGGGCAGCCACCTGCAGGCCAAGGGGAGTGACCTCAGAGGGCGCCAGCCCTGCCTGCACCCTGGCCCTGGACGGCCAGCCTCCAGGACTGTGACAAGACACATGTGCACTGTTCCAGCCCCTGGTCTGTGGGACTGGAAGCCCTCAAAGACTAGCCCAGTCCTTGACAACGCACGGCTCAGAATCATTCAAGTGAGTGTTCAGGATCTGAGGGCTTCGCCGGCAGCTCAGCAGTAAAGAACCTGCCTGCCGATGCCAGAGAAGCAAGAGATGCAGGTTCGATCCCTGGATCGGGCAGACTCCCTGGAGAAGGAAATGGCGACCCACTCCAGTGTTCTTGCCTGGGGAATCCCACAGGCAGAGGAGACGGGTGGGCTGCAGTCCATGGGGCCGCAAACAGCTGGAAAGGACTGAGTGACCGGGCACACGGGGGTCTGAAACGGCACTGCCCGTGCTCCTGGCAGGAGAGAAGCCTCTGCAGCTAAACCAACTCCAACACAGGAAGACAAACAGGACGAGCAGCTGCCGTGAGGCCGGGCTGAGAGGCCCAGCGAGGACGTGCGTGCCCCGAGACCACCGGGAGGGCATGCGTCACCTTGAGGTGGATGTAGCCGTCCTTCAGCTCCGCCTCCCTGACCAGCGGCCCCTCCACGGGCCCGAACTGGGTGCGCTTGGGGATGCGCCTCTTGGAGAACACGCCGCCCAGGAACCTGTCGACGTAGAGCACCAGGGGCAGGCTGGCCCGCGCCCGCGTCAGCACCGGCCGGCTGGGGATGGGGTGCAGGGGCCCGTGCTGGGCACACGGACGCGCGGCGTTGCTGCACTCCTCACACCCTGCGGGAGAGAGCGCCTCAGCCTCGGGCTGCGACCCTACTATGGGCTGAACTGGGTGCCCCCCAATTCACACCCTGAGGTCCCAGCCCCTAGCAGCTCAGACTGTGACTGCATTTGCAGACAAAGCTCTGACGGGGTGATGGAGTCATCAGAGGGGGTCCCCATCTCATCTGACTGGTGTCCTCACAGGACGAGGCGAGCAGGACACACAGAGAAGTACCGGAAGCATCTTGAGCCCAGGCCAGCGCCCTGGCCGCTGCAGGGCAGCCACCTGCAGGCCAAGGGGAGTGACCTCAGAGGGCGCCAGCCCTGCCTGCACCCTGGCCCTGGACGGCCAGCCTCCAGGACTGTGACAAGACACATGTGCACTGTTCCAGCCCCTGGTCTGTGGGACTGGAAGCCCTCAAAGACTAGCCCAGTCCTTGACAACGCACGGCTCAGAATCATTCAAGTGAGTGTTCAGGATCTGAGGGCTTCGCCGGCAGCTCAGCAGTAAAGAACCTGCCTGCCGATGCCAGAGAAGCAAGAGATGCAGGTTCGATCCCTGGATCGGGCAGACTCCCTGGAGAAGGAAATGGCGACCCACTCCAGTGTTCTTGCCTGGGGAATCCCACAGGCAGAGGAGACGGGTGGGCTGCAGTCCATGGGGCCGCAAACAGCTGGAAAGGACTGAGTGACCGGGCACACGGGGGTCTGAAACGGCACTGCCCGTGCTCCTGGCAGGAGAGAAGCCTCTGCAGCTAAACCAACTCCAACACAGGAAGACAAACAGGACGAGCAGCTGCCGTGAGGCCGGGCTGAGAGGCCCAGCGAGGACGTGCGTGCCCCGAGACCGCCGGGAGGGCATGCGTCACCTTGAGGTGGATGTAGCCGTCCTTCAGCTCCGCCTCCCTGACCAGCGGCCCCTCCACGGGCCCGAACTGGGTGCGCTTGGGGATGCGCCTCTTGGAGAACACGCCGCCCAGGAACCTGTCGACGTAGAGCACCAGGGGCAGGCTGGCCCGCGCCCGCGTCAGCACCGGCCGGCTGGGGATGGGGTGCAGGGGCCCGTGCTTCGGGCACACGGACGCGTGCGCGTTGCTGCACTCCTCACACCCTGCGGGAGAGAGAGCGCCTCAGCCTCGGGCCAGAGCCCCGCGGAGGACCCCCAGCATGCGTCTGAGTCCGCTCCCGACGGCCGCCGCCTCCACCGCGAGCCTGGCGCCCCGCCCCCGGGCGCCTCTGCGGGGGCACCGCGGGCTGGTCTTCTCGGCTACAGCCAGGCAGCACCAGCTCCCGGCCAAGAGGGACACCTTCCCGCCGGAGGCTCACTCGAAGGCGCACTGCCTCGACAGATCAGCACGGCTGAGGCACTCTAGAGCAGGAACCAACACAACACTGCCCAGCAGCTACACTCCAATTTTAAAACAAAGGGAAAAAGTTTACGACAAGTAAAACATGTCTGAAAAGAGGAAAGAGCGCTTATTGGGCTATACGTTGTACAATCGGATGAAACAAATGAGGTAAATGTTATAGCATGTTAGTTATAGCTCAGTAAAGATGTTTTTCTAAAAACCCCTGACAACACTGTCTAATCAACGGGAGCTGCAGAAACAGCGCTGTTGAGTTTGAGACTTCCGCCCGCTCCGTGTGAAACCAGGCTGAAATGAATGAGTTCAGCATCCCACCCTTTACTCCTCCGATGGCACAACCGGGCAGCCCCGACACCAACTTTCAGCTCATTCTGGGAGTGACGGGTTGCACTGAGCGCGCACACCCACCCCCTTCCCGGGGCCACCCGTGTCAGCCGGCTGCCAGGAGGCGAGGGGCAGAGCGGCAGCAGCAGACGGAGGTGACCGGCCCACAGAGGGCTCCCGGCTCCTGAATCTAACCAGCCAATCACGTTTCCCTCCACTCTGGCCGGGTGGTGACCTGGCTTACAAAACAGGCATTTCAATTTCTACAGTTCTCCAATAACGGAGAGCTACTTTGTATTAACATTTATAAGATTAAAGTGACTTTATCTGTATCTGACCAAGGAGTTGCCTTGAAAACTTAAGAATTCAAGGAGAAGCAAAAGAAGGAAGTTCTCTGTCGGCTGTGGAGACGGACCCGGGCCCATGTGGACAGTCCCGCCACTGCCCCACGGGGTCCCGGGAGAAGCACGGTGGGACCCCCAAGCTCTGGGTGGCCGATCACTCAAAGAGGAGCTCGGGACCTTGCCGTCCACGCGGGACACGGACGGGCGGCGGCGGCCTGGTGGAGGAGGCAGCCCCCGCCCAGGGCAGGCCGCCCCACTTACACAGGTCGTGTGGGTCGAAGGGCCTGGGGGGGTCGGGCTCCCAGTCGTCCAGGTCCGTGTCCTCCCCGTCTTCCTCCTCCTCCTCCTCAGAGTCCTCGTCCTCGTCCTCGTCCTCGTCCTCCTTGGCCTCCAGCCTGGCCATGGGGTTCTGCAGGGTCGCCAGCGGGTCTGAGCCGTCCACGCCCTCGATGGAGGGCAGCGCCTGGTTGTGCACCGGCAGCGCCGCCTGGACAAGGTGCATCAGCGTCAGCACAGCGCGCGCGGTCGGAGGGCACGAGGCGCTGGCGGGGGCTCCTCCCCCCACCCTGGGCTCCGCGGGCGGGCCCTCCACTCCCACCCAGGGGCGCAAGGGGGAATCTGTGTTCATTTGGGCTGCTTCTGCCCCACCTCTGGGCCCCTCTCAGGCCAGCAAGAGCTCCAGACGGCATGAGCCCCCGGCCAAGTGCTGGGACGGCCCTGCCGACCCTGGCCGCACTGTGGTCCGCCTCCTCGCGCTCTCCGCTTTTGCAGACCTGCTCGAGGGGCCTGCCCGGCCTCCTCAGAGACTTCGAATACGAACGTGACAAGCCCTCCCACGCCCTCCCGGAGCACGTGTGCTATCACTGGCCGCCGCGTCTGATCGTGGCTCTGGCGGGGGCCCTCCTGCCTTTGCAGGTGGCCACACACTAGGGCAGCAAAGGCCTGATCTGCCTCAAACCACTTGGATTTAAAACTGAACGCGCGGTACAAGACACAGTTGGTAAAATTCAGTAGGCACCAGCTCCCGTTTCACATGCTCCAGAGAGGTCACGGTGCGTAAGTAAGAAGGAAAGAGACACCTGCGTAGCTCATCACGCTGAAATCAGTCTTTCGCAAATAAGACACAGTTTGTGTCATGGATTCGATTAATACCACTTTACCAAATACACTGAAGGAAATAATGGCACCTGAAAAGCCGTCTCCTCCTACGCCGGTGGCCTGGGGCCGCGCGCCGCCCAGACCCCCCTGGCGGCTTCCCCTCCCGGTTAGTCAGACGCACGCCACGCCCACTTTGTCTGCATCTTTCCTCGCCCAGAATCCCACCGGACAGCGCGGTCCGGCCCACTAGGCTGCCCACATGGTTCTGGAAGAGCTCAGAGAGGCTCTCTGGGGGGCTGAGACGTTCCTCGCGAGCCAGACCAAGTCAGCCCACCCTCCGCCCCGTGAGGACAGCTCCTCCAGCACTTCAAGGCAAGGCCAGAGCCCGAGGTCACCGGCTCATCTCTCACGAGACGCGGCGTCCAGATCCCTCGGGGTCTTGCTGTCCCACTCGGCCCTCGGCGGATCCCCGTGGCTGTGCCCCCGGAGACGGCCGCCCCCCACGGTTCCTGCAGGAGCCCGTGGGCCCCCGGAGCCGGGTCCTGTCCCTTCAGTCTGTCAAGATCTCCAGAGCCGTGGCTCTGACACCCGACACAGCTGTGCCTCCTGGCTTCTGTCCGCTGCCCACTCGTGTGCGTTTTCCTGGGAGTCCAGTCTGCCTCTCCAACTGGGCCGCAGAGGCACAGACCACAGGCTTTGGAGTCAGACAGACTCGGATTAAAAGCCTGGCTCTGCTACTCAGCAAGCGAACAGACTTCTCTGAACCTGTGTTCCTTTATCCGTAGAAAGAACATGGTAATGCGTACCTCATGCGCTGTTGTGAGGATTAAATGGAACAACGTATAGTAGAGTGTCCGGCATTTAGTGCTTAATGTTAACGATAGATTATTATTTTTTTTTAGTGCCTTTTTTTTTTAAATTTTATTTATTTATCTTTTGGGGGGTGGGGTGGGGAGGGAGGGGAGCAGGCGGGCCACTTCTATTGGTCTTTCATTTCTCTATTTTCATCCGTCTTTGTTCTTTGGCCCGTGTGGGCCTTCCATCGCGGTGGCCTCTGTCATTGCAGAGCACCGGCCCTGGGCACATGCACTCCAGAGCTCCGGCTCGGTAATTGGACACATGGGTCCAGCCACTCCGCGGCACGTGGGATCTTCCCAGGCCAGGGCTCGAACCGGCGCCCCTTGCACTGCAAGGCGGTGTCCTTACCCACTGGACCACCAGGGGGAGCCCAACGATAGATTATTTTTATCGTGAGTTCTTTAAGGACGGAGGCGACAGCCTGTTTCTCTATGACCGTGAAGGGCTGCTGGGCGTGGAGCGGGTACCGCTGGAGGTCAGTGTGTGGAGGCTCAGCGGGCCCTTTGGGGAGTGACACGCTGCTTGAAACAGAAAAGTCTGTTTTCAGTTGTGTGTCTACATCTAAGAACCTCTGGAGGTCCGTGAAGACAGTCCTGTGGGTGCTGCAGAGCCTGAACTGCTCTGGCAGGTACGGGTCACTGCCCGCCACGAGGAGCCCTCTGGCTGAAGGAGGCAGGTGGGGGGCCGCCGCCAGTGGCGCCCGCCTGTCACAGCCTGACCCCCTCCCCCGGGACCCCAGACTCGCTCACGACCGTCCACCTGGAGCTCGGGGCCTTTTACAAGTGGAGACGGGGGGACTCAATTCTGTGCGATCCTTCTGTTTCAACTTCAGTAAAAATAAGACAATGCCCGTTGGGGTGAGGACTCAACAGGAAAAGAGCCGGGGCTTCCGGCCTCGTCTGCCCGGCTCCGGTCCTCACGGGCCGGCTGCCCCGCTCTCTCAGCGCAGCTCCCGGCTCCCCTTTGTCCTGAGCCACTTAGACTCCGTGCCGGCCTTAGGGATGCCCGCGATCACACACTGAGCAGCCCAAAGCACACAGCCACCTCCGCTCCTCGTAAATTCTTTATCTCTTTGCAGAGCCGACCTGAAGGAGTAAACCTGGCGGCTGAATGCTATGCCTGTGAAGCTGAGCTGTATTTTTTTCTCAACAGATGCTGCTGGAACGACTGTGGTCGGGCAGGTTACTCCTGGCTTCTTGCCACTGCTGCAGAGCTGACATTAAGACACACCGACAGGGCTTCCCTGGTGGTCCAGTGGGTCAGGACACCGCCTTGCAGTGCAAGGGGCGCCGGTTCGAGCCCTGGCCTGGGAAGATCCCACGTGCTGTGGAGCGGCTGGACCCATGTGTCCAATCACCGAGCCGGAGCTCTGGCGCGCATGTGCCCAGAGCCGGCGCTCTGCAACGACAGACGCCACCGCGATGGGGGGCCCACAGGAGCCAAGGAACAAAGACAGATGAAAATAGAGAAATGAAAGACCAATAGAAGTGGCCCGCCTGCTCCCCTCCCTCCCCACCCCCCACCAAAATAAATAAATAAATAAATAAAAATAAAACACACGGACAACCTCCTCGTCCCCGGGGCTGGCCTCTCCTCCAAGGCTGTGCTGAGGGAAAGGCTGGGAGGCGTCAGCAGGGTCTGGAGCAGGGGTTCCCAGCCTCGGGGATCTAACGCCTGGAGACCTCAGGTGGAGGTAGTAATACAGAAACAAAGCACACCCTAAATGGAGTGAGCCTGACCTTCCAAGGCCGTCCTCCCTCTGCACTTAGGGTTACGGGTCAGTTGTGTGTTTTAAGAACCCGTCCAAGGGGGAGGCCTGAACTGCTCTGGCATCGGGTCACTGCCCGCCACGAGGAGCCCTCTGGCTGAAGGAGGCAGGTGGGGGGCCGCCGCCAGTGGCGCCCGCCTGTCACAGCCTGACCCCCTCCCCCGGGACCCCAGACTCGCTCACGACCGTCCACCTGGAGCTCGGGGCCTTTTACAAGTGGAGACGGGGGGACTCAATTCTGTGCGATCCTTCTGTTTCAACTTCAGTAAAAATAAGACAATGCCCGTTGGGGTGAGGACTCAACAGGAAAAGAGCCGGGGCTTCCGGCCTCGTCTGCCCGGCTCCGGTCCTCACGGGCCGGCTGCCCCGCTCTCTCAGCGCAGCTCCCGGCTCCCCTTTGTCCTGAGCCACTTAGACTCCGTGCCGGCCTTAGGGATGCCCGCGATCACACACTGAGCAGCCCAAAGCACACAGCCACCTCCGCTCCTCGTAAATTCTTTATCTCTTTGCAGAGCCGACCTGAAGGAGTAAACCTGGCGGCTGAATGCTATGCCTGTGAAGCTGAGCTGTATTTTTTTCTCAACAGATGCTGCTGGAACGACTGTGGTCGGGCAGGTTACTCCTGGCTTCTTGCCACTGCTGCAGAGCTGACATTAAGACACACCGACAGGGCTTCCCTGGTGGTCCAGTGGGTCAGGACACCGCCTTGCAGTGCAAGGGGCGCCGGTTCGAGCCCTGGCCTGGGAAGATCCCACGTGCTGTGGAGCGGCTGGACCCATGTGTCCAATCACCGAGCCGGAGCTCTGGCGCGCATGTGCCCAGAGCCGGTGCTCTGCGACGACGGAGGCCACCGCGATGGGAGGCCCACAGGAGCCAAAGAACAAGGACGGATGAAAATAGAGAAATGAAAGACCAATAGAAGTGGCCCGCCTGCTCCCCTCCCTCCCCACCCCCACCAAAATAAATAAATAAATAAATAAAAATAAAACACACGGACAACCTCCTCGTCCCCGGGGCTGGCCTCTCCTCCAAGGCTGTGCTGAGGGAAAGGCTGGGAGGCGTCAGCAGGGTCTGGAGCAGGGGTTCCCAGCCTCGGGGATCTAACGCCTGGAGACCTCAGGTGGAGGTAGTAATACAGAAACAAAGCACACCCTAAACGGAGTGAGCCTGACCTTCCAAGGCCGTCCTCCCTCTGCATCTGTGCCCGGGACCTAAAAGGTCGGGGCCCCAACAAAGGAACAGATGCCGGCGCCCAGAGGGATGGTGGAGACGCCCGGGAGTGTGGAAGAGCCGCGCCTGCAGGAAAGGACCGTGTGCCTCGGGCTGCGTGGGCCCAGCACACGCAGGCCTGCGGGACAGATCTGCGCGGTTAATGATTCGAGCTCGGCTGCCGTTCGCGGGGGCCAGGCTCACGCCTGCACTCCTCCGAGGCCAGAGCGCCCCCGCCAGGTCCTGCGCGGCAGAGACGACACCCACCGTCTGACCCCGCCCCGCTTCCCCACTGGCTCACAACGGCCCCTGCAGGGTGCAGTCGCTCGGGGAGGAGGCGAGCCGCACACACGCCTCCGTGCCTAGGCAACGAGGCCGCAACGAGGGAGCACACCTGCGCCCGAGGCAGCAGCCGGGCGGCAGGGCGGGAGCCGTGGGCGTCGCCTTCACTTGGAGCAAAAGAAACTGTGACAGAAACAGCGTGCGCCCCTGCATGTGGTCACGCACAATAAAACATGGCGAGAGGAAAAGGAATTTGTCAGAGTCATGGTCTCCTCTCTCCTTCCCACTTCGTATCACTCTTCGGTCATTATTCTGAAATGACATCATGCACTGCAGGACACAGTTTATCCGAGAGTGAAAAACGAAAGGACGCTGGGCGACGGCACACACACCAGACGGCTCTGGGCTCCTGCGGAGGGCCGCACGTTCTCCTCGCAGCGTGGGGGCATCGCATGTGGCCTTGCTCAGAAACAGAGCAGAGACGGGGCTTCCAGTGGGGGGAGCTCCGTGCCTTCCCAGGGACGAGGGAATGCATGCGTGAACAGGGCTTTCTGTCCAGAATTCAGGTCACAGAGCAAACGCGTAATCCCTGAGGTGTTACAGCCAGAAACCCGGTGCTGGCAGAAAGGAGGCTGCCGGGGAGGCAGGCGTGAAGGCAGTGGTGACGGGGCTCGTAGCGCCCAAGTTGTCTAGTGCCTTCACAGAGCCGCCCGAGGACAGCCTCTCTTTCCTCCAAACGTGAGACAGACAGGCTGCTTCTGGAGATGGGAGAAGATGAAGGGCCCTTTGAGGTGCAAATGGCAATACACCCTCTAATTAAAATGATACCTTAAAATAAAAACAACAGATGCCACTGTGCTTATCAGATTGGCACAAATATAAAAGAATGCAAATACACCGTGTGGAACTGGGGGAGCACATATACTGTTGCTGGGAAAGTAAACTTCGGCACTGGGAAAGAAATTTAGAAAGTACTATCAAAATAAATTCCCTATTTATAATGACAAACTTCAAACACATCTCAGAAAGAGAGAACAGGCTAAGAGACGCTACATACCAGTGCCTCGGCTTCAAGACTTACCCCCTGTGGCTCCCCTGCCTTCAGCCGTGCGCCCGCCCGCCCTCCCCCGCCTGGTTGTTTTGAAGCAAAATTCAACACTATACACTTTGATCTCTAAGTAGTTCAGTAGATATCTCTTTTTTAAAAAAGGACTTTTAAATTTTACTGTCACACCTAAAAAAGAAGATCATTCCTTTATGTCATCAATATCCAGTTATTGTTAGGAGTTCCCCAATTGTCTCACAATTTTTTTTTTTTTTACAGTAGGTTTGTTCATATGAGAACCCAGACAAGGTCTACCTGCTGCATGTGGCTGATCCGTCTCCGAAGTCTCCTTGAATCAGTAAGTTCCCCTTCTTTTCATTTTTTTCTGTGATCTGGCTGCTCCCACAGCCCAGACTATGCTGACCACATCCTCTGTGCCTTGTCACTTGTCCTGTTTTGTTGACTGTGCCTCCTACTCATTGGCAGCGAAGTGTAGAGACTCAGTCATATTCAGGTTTAATCGGGGGGAGGAATGCCTCTTATATGGTAGAATGCAAGGGCGAGGCACACAAGACTAGGAACCCTACAATGTTCTCTCTTTAGTGGTGCCAACAGCGCTCAGAGGGGTAAGCTGACCCATTCACTCAAAGTGCCTCCTCAGCTTTTTCCTGATGACAGGAGATGAGCCATGGTGATGCTCGAAGCCAATCATCCCCCTCCACTTACTAGCTGGATGCTTCCTTAACGAAATTTCCCTCATCAAGCAAGGGCATTCCACGGGAGAGTCTGGATGGCTGCCCTCATTTGCCACTTTTCCCAGTAACACCGTGGTCTCCTAGGATCCTCAGAAAGTGACTGAAGTGTATTTCTTTTCATATCAGTGTGGACTCGTGGGTTTTAAACATATGTAATGTGTTTCAATCTACTGGAGACGATTTCTTTTTTATGGGTCAAACTGTGCCCCTATTTTGGCCCCTTCAGTTAGATCTTAAGTTCCCTCCCCAGGACCCTGGCGTCAAGCTCTTATGAATACTTGCCTCCTTTCATTCCACCAAGGCGGAGGTTTCAGGCACACCTTGCACACTTGCCCAGAGCTACAACCTGCCATTTCTCTAAGTGGCCCTGATTCCTTTTATTGGGAAACTGTATTTAGAGACCTCACAGGCACTCTACAGAACTGACAACTATGTCCAAATCTGTGTCCCCGTGGCTCCCCTGCCTTCAGCCGTCCCGCCCGCCCTCCGCCTTTTTGAAGCAAAATTCAACACTATACACTTTGATCTCTAAGTAGTTCAGTAGATATCTCTTTTTTAAAAAAGGACTTTTAAATTTTACTGTCACACCTAAAAAAGAAGATCATTCCTTTATGTCATCAATATCCAGTTATTGTTAGGAGTTCCCCAATTGTCTCACAATTTTTTTTTTTTTTTACAGTAGGTTTGTTCATATGAGAACCCAGACAAGGTCTACCTGCTGCATGTGGCTGATCCGTCTCCGAAGTCTCCTTGAATCAGTAAGTTCCCCTTCTTTTCATTTTTTTCTGTGATCTGGCTGCTCCCACAGCCCAGACTATGCTGACCACATCCTCTGTGCCTTGTCACTTGTCCTGTTTTGTTGACTGTGCCTCCTACTCATTGGCAGCGAAGTGTAGAGACTCAGTCATATTCAGGTTTAATCGGGGGGAGGAATGCCTCTTATATGGTAGAATGCAAGACGAGGCACACAAGACTAGGAACCCTACAATGTTCTCTCTTTAGTGGTGCCAACAGCGCTCAGAGGGGTAAGCTGACCCATTCACTCAAAGTGCCTCCTCAGCTTTTTCCTGATGACAGGAGATGAGCCATGGTGATGCTCGAAGCCAATCATCCCCCTCCACTTACTAGCTGGATGCTTCCTTAACGAAATTTCCCTCATCAAGCAAGGGCATTCCACGGGAGAGTCTGGATGGCTGCCCTCATTTGCCACTTTTCCCAGTAACACCGTGGTCTCCTAGGATCCTCAGAAAGTGACTGAAGTGTATTTCTTTTCATATCAGTGTGGACTCGTGGGTTTTAAACATATGTAATGTGTTTCAATCTACTGGAGACGTATTTCTTTTTTTATGGGTCAAACTGTGCCCCCTATTTTGGCCCCTTCAGTTAGATCTTAAGTTCCCTCCCCAGGACCCTGGCCGTCAAGCTCTTATGAATACTTGCCTCCTTTCATTCCACCAAGGCGGGAGGTTTCAGGCACACCTTGCACACTTTCGGCCCAGAGCTACAACCTGCCATTTCTCTAAGTGGCCCTGATTCCTTTTATTGGGAAACTGTATTTAGAGACCTCACAGGATCACTGCTACAGAACTGACAACTATGTCCAAATCTTGTCAGTGGACAGGATTAGAAAACATATTTTTTAAGAGAAAAAAAATCCTGAGTTCATACTGATACTCAAATTCAGGACGCAAACTTTTTCTTTAACTTGTTTGATTTTTATATTTGTATCTTTCTCCATTTTCACAAAAATATTAGTTCTTAAATAATTTAAAATCTAAATACCTTTAGTCTCTATCATTTCTCTTTGGAGAATTTATTCTAAGGAAATAATCTAATATAGCATCTATAAGAGTATTCTTTCTGGTAGCATATAAGAAAGGAAGGAAGAAGGAGCCTACATATGCAAACAATATTTGAATATACACAAACAATAGCTGAAGAATATAAGTGATAGCATATTCCCATAAAAGAATATTATACAACCAACAAAAAATGATGATTCAGCTTTTTAGGATGCTAGTCAAAGAAAAAATATCGTCAAGATGAAAGTTACTTTAAAAGAAAAAAATCAAAGTGCCTAGAAATACAATGGACTAGTGAATAAACATAAAGCGCCAAACAAAGTATTATCCAACCAAATCTAGACATGGAAGAAAAGAATCAAGTAGAGTTTGTTATAGAATGCAAGGTTGGCGTAACTCTGGGTGGTGTAATCACTACGTCGTGTCTGAGTCTTGTGACCCTTGGACTGCAGCCCGCCAGGCTCCTTTATCCGTGCAATTCTCCAGGCAAGAACGCTGGAGTGGGTTGCCATTTCCTTCTTCAGGGGATCTTCCTGACCCAGGGATCACACTGGGGGCTCCTGCGTGGGCAGGCAGATTCTTAGGTGGATTCTTTCCCGACTGAGCCACTAGGGAAGCCTGTGGCTTAACTTTTAAATATCAGTTAGTATCATCTAGCGTATTAACAATGAAGAGAAAAATATCAACAGATTCAAAAAAAAGCATTTGATAAAAATCAACATCAATGAATAATAGATATTCATTAAAAATCCATAAAGGGAGCTTTCTTAAGTGATGTGTTCTTTTTATAAAAATACTGCACTAGGGACTTTCCTGGTGGTCCAGCAGCTAAAACTCCACGCTTCCACCGAAGCGGGTGAGGGTTCCGTCTCTGGCTGGTGAACTACCCTGGCTGGGTTTATGCCGTGTGGCGCAGCCAAAGGGAAAATCCCTGCACCCATACATCGCTCTTCACAGTGATGCAGTGAAAGCTTTCCCTCTGCAGTCAGAAAGGACCACGAGAAACCCACACACCTGCTAGCAGCAACTCTGCTCACTAACGGATGGGAGATCCTAGCCAGCAGAGCAGGGGGAACAAAGAAGAAATAAAAGTGAGAAACGAGGGCTTCCCTGGTGGTCCAGTGGGTAAGGACACCGCCTTGCAGTGTAAGGGGCGCCGGTTCGATCCCTGGCTTGGGAAGATCCCACGTGCCGCGGAGTGACTGAACCGATGTGTCCAATTACCCAGCCGGAGCTCTGGAGCGCATGCGCCCAGAGCCGGCGCTCTGCAACGACAGACGCCACTGCGATGGGAGGCCCACAGGAGCCAAGGAACAAAGACGGATGAACATAGAGAAATGAAAGACCAATAGAAGTGGCCCGCCCACCCCATCCCTCCCCAACCCGACCCCAACAAAATAAATAAATAAATAAATGTTTAAAAAAAAAAAAAGTGAGAAACGAAAAGTGAGCAAGCACACAAAACAGAAACAGTGACAGTCAGAGAGCCCGTGGGCGGCTCCCGGAGCAGCAGACGGTGGGGAGGAAAGCAGCAGGTGAGGCGGGGTAGGAGGTTCAGGCTTCTGGCCGCAAAGACACGAGCCGCGGGTGTGGCCTGCACAGCGCGGGGACGATCAGAGGGCACTGCTCCTGCACGGCGGCGTGTCCCAAGCAGACGTCACGGTCAGACCGAGTGTGCGGAAAAGGCCAGTGAGCCACCCCATGACCCAGCAACCCCGGCCCTGGGTATATATATACTCTGAGAAAACCACAACTCAAAAAGACACACGTACCCCAGCGTCAACGGCAGCACTGTTTACAACAGCCTGGACGTGGAAACAGCCCAGACGGACATCAGCAGGTGTGTGGGCAAAGCTGCTGGGTACATGTGCACCGTGGAATGCTACTCAGCCATAAAGAGGAATGGAACCGAGTCAGCCGCAGTGATGTGGATGAACCTGAGCCTGTCGCACAGAGCGAGGTCAGAAACAGAAAAGCCAACACCACATAGGAACAGATGCATGTGGAATCGAGGAAAATGGGATGACGCACCTGTCTGCAGGGCAGGAGCAGAGGCACAGGCGTGGAGAACAGACCTGTGGACACGGCGGGTACCGAGAGGGTGGGGTGACATCCACACACGACCGCACGTGGGACGGAGAGGAGGGGACCTGCTGGGCGGCCGGGAGCGCACTCGGTGCTCGGCGGCGACCTGGGGGGCGGGACGGGGACCGGAGGCGGGCGAGAGAGAGGGGGGCTGTGTGGAGACATGGACTGATGTATGTTGTGGTACAGCAGAAACGAACACTGTTTTGTCAAGCAATTATATTCTAACAAAAAAAATAAAGATAAGCAGACTCGGAGAAAAAGAGATGTGGTTCCCAGAGGTGGTGGGTGGGGGGAGGGGAATGGATGACGCTGGCCAAAAGGTATAAACTTCCACTTACAAAAGAAATAAGTCACAAGGATGAAACGTTAGGATGATACACAGAATTAACACTGCTGTGTGTTCTACGCAAAAGTTGTCCACAGAGGCTTCCCTGGTGGTCTAGTGGTTAAGACTCTGTGCTTCTAATGCAGGGGCCCAGGTTTGATTCCTGGTCAGGGAACTGGATCCCACCTGCTGCAACTAAGACCCAGTGCAGCCACATTAAGATAAATAAAGCAATAATTGTTTTAAAGAAAGTTGTCAACAGAGTAAATCCTAAGAGTTCTCATCACTTAAAGTTTTTTTTCTATTTCTTTACTTTTAGAGATGATAGATGTTCACTAGACTTACTGTGGCGGGTCAGTCACTCCATGATGCACGTAAGGCAAAGCATTACACTGTACACCTTAACCTTATAATACGGCATTGTGTGTCGGTTATATCTCAACAAAACCAGGAGGAAAAAAGAGACATAAGGATTGAAAAGAAATAAAAATGTCTATATTCATAGGCAACATGATTGCATATCAGGAAAATCAGAACTAGAACTCAGAAAATGAAATTTTAAAAAATTATACCATAATTTACAATACCATCAAAAGACACTAAATACCTAACAGAAAATCTATTGAAAGAGCTCAACCCAGAAGACAATTTTTAAACTTTCATTTAAAACTCAGGGTTACTATTATATATAAAATAGACAGCCAACAAGGACCTACTGTGTAGCTACTCAATAGTTTATAACAAGCTATAATGAAAGAGACTGCAAAAAAAAAAAAATACATGTATTTATACATGTATTTGTAACTGAATCACTGGGTTGAACACCTGACACTATCAACTGTACTTCAATAAAAATGTTATAAATAAATAAAATTCAAGGATAAAACATATTCACAGATTAGAAGACTTAATATTCTAAAGATGTCAATTCTTCACAAACGGACCCACGGGTACAATGAAATGCCCATCAGTTTCTGCAGGACTTGGGTGGAAACCTGAGGCTGATTCTACAGTGTGTATGGAAAAGTGAAGGCACAAGAAACCCTTGAAACACTCAGTGGAGGCGGCTCACACTCCTGGACGAATCGTGATACGCTCATAAAACTGAGCACGACACAGCAATAAAGACTGAAGGAAAAGCACCCACAGCTGCACGGGACGACACAAACCGCGTGACTCTCCCAAGAGCGCAGACAGAAAGGCAACCACGCCACGGTGTTCTGCTTCTACATCAAGTTGAAAACCTTGCACAACCAGTGTGCTACCTAGGAGCACAGCGAAGGAGCAGTGGTCAGCAGCAAGCATGAGGATGGCTTTTAGAAGATGCAGGTGTGAGTGCGCCCGACTCTGCGAGACCATAGACTGTAGCCTGCCAGGTTCCTCTGTCCACGGAATTTTCCAGGAAAGAATACTGAATAACGGGAGGCCATTTCCTACTCCAGGGGATCTTCCCAGCCCAGGTATTGAACCCTCATCTCTTGCGTCTCCTGCATTGGCAGGCAGATTCTTTACCACTGAGCCACCTGGGAAGCCCTTAGGAGATGGTAATGTTCTGTTATTTAATCTGGGTGTTGGTTACAAAGTGTGCTTACTTCATATCATTATCGCTTATAATTTTTTGCACTTTTCTATATGTATGTTATAATTTAATCAGAAAGCTTAAAAAACATGGCAAGGAAATATGAGGGACACAAAGGAAATTACACAAACAACATGGAAAAGAAGAGATATCAAGACGATCAGAGAAAACGTTAGGTACAGTAAGTGAAGCTAATACAACTCACACTGGTCCTCCTGGGAAAATGAACACACCAAATGAAACTAAAAAGATCTTCAAAAATCGAGTAGATGAAAACGTTCCTGAAATAGAGCCTTAACCTATACATCAAAAGGACACACCCTGTCCTAGGGAATTCTGATTTATGTGCCGGGGAAGTCACTAGACTTCAAAGAAAGACTTCAAGGATCTTTATCAGATAGAGAAGGAATGAGGGAAATAAAGAAAATTAGACTCAAGATTTCTACAGAAGTAAATGCCAGGAGATAACAGAGCAAATTCTAAATAGCTGTGGTTGCTAAAGAGAACCTGCATGTGTTAGTTATAACAATAATGCAACTAACCCCAAACAGTGGAGGAGGGGAGGGGCGAAGGGTCTGCGCGCTGGGTCAGGTCACCATGGCGGAAGGCAAAGAGCTGGGGGACCCAAGCTCAAGGCCAATTGGGAAAACATGAGCAAAACTGAACTTTAAAGTACTTAGATTTATGATAGCACTTAGGGTGTACTTTTTCCCTGTTTATCTCTGTCTGTTTTATGTCTGAAAAAAGTCTAGAATAATAGTTACCATAAGTTAATGAGGATGTTCCTGGGCAGAATTTATCGGACTTTTCTATGTGCTTCTTCTTTTACACTGCTTCAATATTTTAATGAGAAAAATCATTACTCTAAAAAGAAACGAATGAATTAATCATGATTAATTCAACATGAATTAAACATGACTTGTTTTTATCCAGACTACACCTAATTTAGTAATTACAAAATCACTAAAGTAAAAGAGTAACTCTGCTACAGAATATTTGTGCCTCCCCCAAATCTATTTTATGTCTAAATCTAATCCCCAGTGTTCGGAGGCGGGGCCTCTGAAAGGAGAGCGGTCACCAGGCATGAAAGGCCCCAGAGAGCAGCCGCGCCATCTGCCACCGAGGGCACCACGAGAGCCGGCCATCTGTGAACAAGAGGCTGGTCGCCAGAAAAGAAATCTACTGGCACCTTAGTCTTGAACTTCCCAGACTGCAGAATTGTGAGAAATAAATCTCTGTTATTTATACGCCACCCAGTGTATGGTGTGGGCTTCCCCACGGGCTCAGGGGTAAAGAATCTGCCCGCCGATGCAGGAGACCCGGGTCCAGCCCTGGGCTGGGCAGAGCCCCTGGCGCGGAGAATGGCAATCCACTCCAGTCTGCTTGCCTGGGAAATCTCTCGGACAGAGGAGCCCGGCGGGCTGTAGTTCACGGGGTCACCAAGAGTCAGACGCCACTGAGGAACTGAGTACGTGCACACACACACTCACACCCACACTCCGTGTATTGTGTTTTGTTATCGCAGCCCCAATGGACTAAGCAAAATTCTCATTCAAGTTGACAGACCTCACAAAATTGTAGGTCATTCCTGATCATGAATAAATGCAACCATAAGTGACACGGCTAAGAGTCCTGATTTTCTCTAGATTCCATAAATAATATCAACACAACTACTGTTCACGTTTCAGATCTTAAAATGCAAGTATCCAGGGACTTCCCGGCAGCCTGGTGACTGAGAGCCTGCACCTCCACGGCAGAGGCGCGCCCGGCCCCTGGTGGAGGGACAGCGCGGTCAAAAACAAAATAGAAAAGAATACCAGCGACCTGTTGTTCTAAAAACACAGTAACAAAATAAAACAGAAGTGGCCAAGTCACCCACGAAGAAGCCTGAACAGCAGAAAGTACTTACGAATGAGACAGCCTGCTTCATAGCCACCCACGACTCTCCGTGGAGCAGGGAGTAACTGTCACACCAGCCAAGGGGAAAACAAAACTACCCAGAGTCACAGTCTCTTTAGGGGAAGACTGACAATTCACTAGCTTCTGCCCCTTCTTTATCACCTTCATGATGGGGAGAAAAATAAGCAAGAAGTTCCTCAAAGCCAAACAGGACATATTAGAGGTAAAAGGAAAGAAACGGTTTTAAAGAAAACCAAGAAGGGGCTTCCCTTCCCCAGTGGTCCAGTGGGTAGAGAATCGGTCTTGCAGTGCAGGGGGCACCAGTTCGATCCCTGGCTCAGGAAGATGCCATGTGCCGCGGAGCAGCTGGACCGGTGTGACCAATTATGAGCCAGCGCTCTGGAGTGCAGACGCCCAGAGCCCGTGCTCTGCAACAAGAGAGGCCGCTGCGGTGGGAGGCCCACACAGACCAAAGAACAAAGATGGATGAAAACAAATGATGGCTTAGAGGCAAAAAGACAGAAAAAAAAAGAAAGAAAGAAAACCAAGAAGAATCTCAATTCTCAGAAATAAGAAGGAAGAAACTTGCTACTAAGTGTATAAGCAATTTAGGCAGGAATTTGCCCCAATATTTAAAAACAGATTAGCATACTGAGTCAGAAAAAGACTAATATCATATGATATCACTTATATGTGGAATCTAAAATATGATACAAATTAACTTATTTACAAAAGAGAAGCACAACATTATAAATCAACTACAATTCAATAATTACCAAAAGAGCAAGTACTGAAATGTTCCCATGTTTCCACAGATACTTCTGAAACTCGGGATTATTCCTGCGAACTTTCACCAGCGTCCCGTTAATACCCTTGTTTTACTTCAGTGCTTAAACCTCCCTGGCAGGTGACCCTGTCTCAGCAGGCCGTCCACCAGGCCCCTCGGCACGCCCGGCCGGCGCGGCTCCGCGTCCGGCTCTGCTCTGCTCGCCTCCGGACACTGAGGAGACTCTCAGCACACGAGAAACAGGCCCAGAGGACCAGAGTGCAGAGGGCTGGGGCGCCGGGAAGGGCGACTGCATCGTGTCAGCCGCAAACAAAGAGGCAACGTAGCAACTGATTACCTGCTGAGCTGTAGCATCCTGCTGGACATAAGCCACTTGGCCCGAGTCTGTAAACAGCGTCTAAACAAACAACAACAAAAACGTGTCAGTAGATCTTTAGGCAGCTTGTCTGCACCAGAAAAATTATCCTACTCCTAAGCACCAATTCCTGAGAGAGTTAACTCCCGAACAGCTAGCAATAATCTTTCATTAATAAAGAAGATAAAGACAGTAATCTAACTGTTTTGCTAAAGTCTTTCACTGACATGGCTCCGAAGAGACTAAAAAACTAACTGTCTCCACTGGCTAACACACTGCACACCTCACGATTTTACTCTAAAGCAAAGCTTTGCTTGAGATTGAACGTCACAGTTAACTAAAAAGGCATGCCATGAACAAGCGGGTACTCATTCACATGCAATACTCTATCATGGGGGTAGACTTGCAATTAAATGAAAATGGTTGGAGATACACTGACAAACAGTACACCCAGAGATTACAACTCTTTCCGATATAAATGCACACTCATCAGATGTAGTAAATAAATAAACTGCATTTAATGTTCCATAGACTCTTTTGGATAAAGCCAGTAAGATTGTAATTTTTAAAGTTCTCATTATAAGCATAATTTCAGTCATGGTCATGCTAATGAGAGAAGGAAAACCAGGGCACCAGAGGAAATCCCCAATCCAAAAAAGCATGCTTTCCTCTAAAACGTTTATATGACTCTAATTTGCCTAACGTTTTAGCAAACTTATGGACATAGGAACTATGGTTAAGCTGATTCCAGAGAGCTATAAAAGAAAATCCCTGTGAGTGCCAGATTTCTTACGTTCGACATTTAAAAGCTATCCTAATGCAGACACTTAGCACCACAGTACGGATCCAGCGGTGGGGCAGGGACGTTCTTCCCGCAGCCTACAGGCTCTCATCTCAGTACAGCTGTGCGGCCAGCGCCGAGGAGGGGCGCTCAGGAAGCGCCGTCGGCCACTGGGCGAGTTCAGGTCTGGACGGATGTGAGAGGTGGCTGTTCGGTGGGCCCCACTGCCGCTTGGGAGTGATGTCAGTCTCCCGACTGAACAGTGGATGAGGGAAACGGTTATTACCAGGATCCCACATAAACACTACGGAACTGGGGATGCCCCTGGAGGTCTAATGGTGAAGACTTCACCTTCCTGCAGGGAATGTGTGTTAAACCCTGGTCAGGGAGCTAAGATCCCACATACCTCTCCACTAAAAATCCAAAAACAAAAACAGAAGGAATATTGCAACAATTTCAATAGAGACTTTACAAATGGTCCATGTCGAAAATAAAAATTGGTCTAGAAAAACAAAAATCCATGGAACCAATGTCTCTTCTAATATATTCAAAAGTGCTACGTACATGGTAAAGTGCTATAAATACAAAGCAACATTTATATGTGGGGGATATTCCTGTCAGGCATTTGGAAACTAACACTCAAGAGTCACCAACAACAAAAAAAAGATTCGTTACAGTCGTACAGCTTTTACTCACACTTCTAACACAGCCCTACGAGCCAGGAAGTTTTTAGCGAAGAACAGTTAAGGAGCTAGTCAGAATCCTTGCTTACACGGTTGACTGAAATAATAATCTGAAATAATCTGCATGTTTCGACCTATCTTCCTTGACTAAGTCCCACAGAAATAAAGGCCTGGCTCTTGATACTCAGGAAAAGTGATAATCTTGTTTATAAAATCGACAGTCAGTGGGGAGGAGAACTCATTCCGGGTTGGTGCACTAACTCCTGGTGACACCTAATTTAAATAGAGAAGGAAAACCAGGGCACCAGAGGAAATCCCCAATCCAAAAAAGCATGCTTTCCTCTAAAACGTTTATATGACTCTAATTTGCCTAACGTTTTAGCAAACTTATGGACATAGGAACTATGGTTAAGCTGATTCCAGAGAGCTATAAAAGAAAATCCCTGTGAGTGCCAGATTTCTTACGTTCGACATTTAAAAGCTATCCTAATGCAGACACTTAGCACCACAGTACGGATCCAGCGGTGGGGCAGGGACGTTCTTCCCGCAGCCTACAGGCTCTCATCTCAGTACAGCTGTGCGGCCAGCGCCGAGGAGGGGCGCTCAGGAAGCGCCGTCGGCCACTGGGCGAGTTCAGGTCTGGACGGATGTGAGAGGTGGCTGTTCGGTGGGCCCCACTGCCGCTTGGGAGTGATGTCAGTCTCCCGACTGAACAGTGGATGAGGGAAACGGTTATTACCAGGATCCCACATAAACACTACGGAACTGGGGATGCCCCTGGAGGTCTAATGGTGAAGACTTCACCTTCCAATGCAGGGAATGTGTGTTAAACCCTGGTCAGGGAGCTAAGATCCCACATACCTCTCCACTAAAAATCCAAAAACAAAAACAGAAGGAATATTGCAACAATTTCAATAGAGACTTTACAAATGGTCCATGTCGAAAATAAAAATTGGTCTAGAAAAACAAAAATCCATGGAACCAATGTCTCTTCTAATATATTCAAAAGTGCTACGTACATGGTAAAGTGCTATAAATACAAAGCAACATTTATATGTTGGGGGATATTCCTGTCAGGCATTTGGAAACTAACACTCAAGAGTCACCAACAACAAAAAAAAGATTCGTTACAGTCGTACAGCTTTTACTCACACTTCTAACACAGCCCTACGAGCCAGGAAGTTTTTAGCGAAGAACAGTTAAGGAGCTAGTCAGAATCCTTGCTTACACGGTTGACTGAAATAATAATCTGAAATAATCTGCATGTTTCGACCTATCTTCCTTGACTAAGTCCCACAGAAATAAAGGCCTGGCTCTTGATACTCAGGAAAAGTGATAATCTTGTTTATAAAATCGACAGTCAGTGGGGAGGAGAACTCATTCCGGGTTGGTGCACTAACTCCTGGTGACACCTAATTTAAATAAATACGCCACGTCTGCCTCGGCCACGCTGGCTCTGAGCTCCGGGAGAGCGTTCGTCTATCTTTTTCCTGCATCACCAGCCAACAGCACCGTCAGTGGCAGAATGTAACCCTGAGGGGTGGATTAACTGGCGAACACACACGCGACTCGCCACAGCCCTGGACGTGCCTGCGCCGCTTCCACGGGATGGATGTAGACCAGCGTGTGCGGCGGGCCGTCCACGGAGGCGTAGGAGGCACCGTCTGCCGTGTACACCACCTGCTGCGGCGGGCGGCCCTGGTCATCGGTGTACACGATCTGGGCCACAGCTCCAGCGTCCGGAACGAAATGCACCTAGGGCAAAAAGAGCCAGTACACAGCGGTCACCCCTGTGGAACCAAACCTCTCCCACCGAGCCCCCCCAGGCCTGCGTTTCTAAAAGACCCCCAGGAAAGGAGGACGCGGTGGACGGATGCACCGTCATCTGTGCCAAGCTGGTGACTTCACACTCGGACCCACTGGTTTACTGCCTGACGTCAGGCATCCGATGTAACCCCTGTGCCGTGTCAACCGCGGGCCTCTTGCTGGAGAGTGCCGAGAAGAGATCTGACAGAAGGCTCCTGATTGACCACACTCCCAAGCCACCAAGTCCAGCTCATTCTGTCATGCGGAAAACACGTCAAGACTCAGAGGTCAGCTGCTTTCAGCACGTCATGAAACTTCTACCTTATAACAAAGAGTGCCTTCGGTAGCCACATAGAAACAAGGCCGTCTGCTTTCCTACCGTGCTCTCGCTCAAGGCCTTGCTGCGCGGCGATTTCCCCTGAAACAGCCCTCTGAGCCAGGAAGTTTTAGCGAAGAACAGTTAAGGAGCTAGTCAGAATCCTTGCTTACACGGTTGACTGAAATAATAATCTGAAATAATCTGCATGTTTCGACCTATCTTCCTTGACTAAGTCCCACAGAAATAAAGGCCTGGCTCTTGATACTCAGGAAAAGTGATAATCTTGTTTATAAAATCGACAGTCAGTGGGGAGGAGAACTCATTCCGGGTTGGTGCACTAACTCCTGGTGACACCTAATTTAAATAAATACGCCACGTCTGCCTCGGCCACGCTGGCTACGAGCTCCGGGAGAGCGTTCGTCTATCTTTTTCCTGCATCACCAGCCAACAGCACCGTCAGTGGCAGAATGTAACCCTGAGGGGTGGATTAACTGGCGAACACACACGCGACTCGCCACAGCCCTGGACGTGCCTGCGCCGCTTCCACGGGATGGATGTAGACCAGCGTGTGCGGCGGGCCGTCCACGGAGGCGTAGGAGGCACCGTCTGCCGTGTACACCACCTGCTGCGGCGGGCGGCCCTGGTCATCGGTGTACACGATCTGGGCCACAGCTCCAGCGTCCGGAACGAAATGCACCTAGGGCAAAAAGAGCCAGTACACAGCGGTCACCCCTGTGGAACCAAACCTCTCCCACCGAGCCCCCCCAGGCCTGCGTTTCTAAAAGACCCCCAGGAAAGGAGGACGCGGTGGACGGATGCACCGTCATCTGTGCCAAGCTGGTGACTTCACACTCGGACCCACTGGTTTACTGCCTGACGTCAGGCATCCGATGTAACCCCTGTGCCGTGTCAACCGCGGGCCTCTTGCTGGAGAGTGCCGAGAAGAGATCTGACAGAAGGCTCCTGATTGACCACACTCCCAAGCCACCAAGTCCAGCTCATTCTGTCATGCGGAAAACACGTCAAGACTCAGAGGTCAGCTGCTTTCAGCACGTCATGAAACTTCTACCTTATAACAAAGAGTGCCTTTCGGTAGCCACATAGAAACAAGGCCGTCTGCTTTCCTACCGTGCTCTCGTACTCCAAGGCCTTGCTGGCGCGGCGACCTGAACAGAACTCTTCCTTGCCAACTCGGCAAACACACAAAAAGTTCTGAGACAATAATTTCAAGGGGTTTTGAAGAACAATGTCAGTGGCTACCAGGGGAAGAATGTTCTCCATCACCAAGAACTAGAGAGAAGCTGATTCTGGGAGTGCTTCCATGCAGCCGGCTCCAGAGGGTGGAGCTCTTGCGGGCGGGCGCGCACCCTGGTGTCCGATGTCAAAGGTCCAAAGCAGACGGCTGAAGTACACATTTGGGAGAGAAACAAACTGCTGTGCTGATATTGAAGTCAGGCCCCCTTAGGTCGGACTCTTTACTCTTTACTGTCTTGGCTTCACACGTAACTTTTTTATTTCAATTTTTCCAGTAGAAAACAGATCCCAACAATGACACACGCTATGTCAATCCACAGAAAGAACGCTGGAGGCAGAGGCAGCCAAGCACCGTGTAATACGCCAGCAGCCGCTCCTGGGCTAAGTGACCAGCCCAGGCGCTCGTGAGTCTGCTCTGCCCACGCAGACACAGCTTGTATCTGTACAAGAATCAGGCTGCTGAGGGCTCTGTGCAGTTTTAAGTGCTGCGGGAGTTTAGGTTTGTTTGTCAACATCCACATCTTTAACTACTTTCCGAGCTTGAAAGAGAAAAGGAAAAAAACCATTTCCTTAAGAGTTACCCAAATTCTTCACTTGGTCTTCGTCACGCAGCACTCGGCTAAACCAGAACGCCTGGGTAGGGGGGAGACGCGGCGAGGAGGGGAGACACAGGGTGCTGGCTCGGCTGCCCACTGCCTGGCCGCCCACAGACACGGAGCCCGCTTCCGCACGGGCTGCAGTTCTGTTCACACACAGGGCGCACCGGGAGCTACAGCCGCGTGGAAGCAGTCCCCCAGGTAGTTTCCACGAGAGCCGAGCCAGCATTCTCCGTCGCCCTGCTGGAAGCTCCTCCGGTT
This sequence comes from Tragulus kanchil, assembly GCA_022376925.1. Taxonomy (NCBI): domain Eukaryota; kingdom Metazoa; phylum Chordata; class Mammalia; order Artiodactyla; family Tragulidae; genus Tragulus; species Tragulus kanchil. Next base: position 155,378,933 of record JAIOJX010000006.1, read on the forward strand.
CCTGTTTCTCAGGACCCTGACCCAGACGCTGCTGTCACACCGGGTGATCGATCTTACGTCCTGCGACATTGGTCAGATCTCTTGATCAGATGAAACGTGTGTATGTAAAGGCCGCAACGTGAATTTTCTGATTACTTTAGCAACTGAACAACAACTATGGCTATGCAATTTGATAAAAATTAAAGTACATATATAATGCTTTAAAATGAAGCTTCACGCATCGGTCACACATAAAACACGGCTCCCTATGACGGCTGACGCTTACCAAAATTCAAGCCCACGCCCAAAAGGCAGAGATTCTCTTCTGCTAGGAGAAGGCAGATGTCGTGCCGCTGGCAGGTAGAGCTGTTGGAAAGGCCGCGGTGCCTGCCTACGTGGCGACGCTCTGGAGCTGTGGACTGAGCTGGGACACCTCTCATTGAGAGGCATACGTTTCGAATTTGAAAAGAAAAGGAAAAGCCACTCACTTTATCCCTATACCTTGTACTTCACTCCGCATGAAGAATCAAAACTCTTTTCTGGATAACGTAAAACAAACCCTCTGAGTGAGGCTTTCAGCACCAACACCGTGAAGAAAAAGGAGGAGCGAGACCAATTGTGGTTCGCCAGCAGCCGCTCCTGGGCTAAGTGACCAGCCCAGGCGCTCGTGAGTCTGCTCTGCCCACGCAGACACAGCTTGTATCTATACAAGAATCAGGCTGCTGAGGTCTCTGTGCAGTTTTAAGTGCTGCGGGAGTTTAGGTTTGTTTGTCAACATCCACATCTTTAACTACTTTCCGAGCTTGAAAGAGAAAAGGAAAAAAACCATTTCCTTAAGAGTTACCCAAATTCTTCACTTGGTCTTCGTCACCCAGCACTCGGCTAAACCAGAACTCCTGGGTGGGGGGGAGACGCGGCGAGGAGGGGAGACACAGGGTGCTGGCTCGGCTGCCCACTGCCTGGCCGCCCACAGACACGGAGCCCGCTTCCGCACGGGCTGCAGTTCTGTTCACACACAGGGCGCGCCGGGAGCTACAGCCGCGTGGAAGCAGTCCCCCAGGTAGTTTCCACGAGAGCCGAGCCAGCATTCTCCGTCGCCCTGCTGGAAGCTCCTCCGGTTCCTGTTTCTCAGGACCCTGACCCAGACGCTGCTGTCACACCGGGTGATCGATCTTACGTCCTGCGACATTGGTCAGATCTCTTGATCAGATGAAACGTGTGTATGTAAAGGCCGCAACGTGAATTTTCTGATTACTTTAGCAACTGAACAACAACTATGGCTATGCAATTTGATAAAAATTAAAGTACATATATAATGCTTTAAAATGAAGCTTCACGCATCGGTCACACATAAAACACGGCTCCCTATGACGGCTGACGCTTACCAAAATTCAAGCCCACGCCCAAAAGGCAGAGATTCTCTTCTGCTAGGAGAAGGCAGATGTCGTGCCGCTGGCAGGTAGAGCTGTTGGAAAGGCCGCGGTGCCTGCCTACGTGGCGACGCTCTGGAGCTGTGGACTGAGCTGGGACACCTCTCATTGAGAGGCATACGTTTCGAATTTGAAAAGAAAAGGAAAAGCCACTCACTTTATCCCTATACCTTGTACTTCACTCCGCATGAAGAATCAAAACTCTTTTCTGGATAACGTAAAACAAACCCTCTGAGTGAGGCTTTCAGCACCAACACCGTGAAGAAAAAGGAGGAGCGAGACCAATTGTGGCAGCGAGTGGGGGGAAAGGCTGGGAAGCCCGTGGCTGGTATGGCTTCTCGAAACCAGGGCGTCCCAGGCACACCAGCTCCCTCCTTCCACGCACCCACACGCGCGTGCCCACTCCCTAGCTGGCTGCAGACCTACCCACTGGATCACCGCGGCCAGCGCGCCGGGAGGCCACTGCTCACCTGAGCCGTGTCCTCCTCGTGGTCCGTGGCCGCAGGCCACACGTGCGAGGTTTCATCTTTAGACTCCATGCCTCCCCGGTGGACAGCGCCCGGGGCACCTAGAGCAGCGCGGAGGGAAGGGCGGTCATCTGTCGGCCACGAGCATGCTCATCAGCGACAGGAAGGCCTCTCTGCCGCGTGCCTGAAAAAGAGAGCAAAAAGGACCCCAGGCTTCAAATACATGAGCGCAGTCCAATCAATGACGGCCTCAGCCACAAGGAGAAAAAGGAGCTGTGTAAGAGATAACAGGCCTGGGCAATGGTGGAAACGGAGAGACCCCTTGTGATCGTGGCCCAGTGTTCCCATGCGCGCCCAGCTCCTGGCACCTCCTAGGTGGGCGGAGCCTCCGCCATCACTCGCGGGCCGTCCTCGCCGCCCTCCCGAGGAGGAGGACCAGGCCCGCCGGCGCCAAAGGCCTCCGGGTGCCACGTCCGCCCCAAGTCTCACCGGCTCCGCCAGCCCATCCCTCCCTGCCCACCTGTCCAGACACTGACTTCCTACACCACCGACCCCAAGCGAAGAGCAGCAAAATAAGTCACAAACGAGGGGAAAAGGTGGGATTTTCTGGACCCCAATTTGGTGACTACACACATCAACTTTGTTTCCAATGGGGTCAATACAGGAGTGATGAGTGCACAAATCAAAGCCTTACTAAACATCAACACGCACAGAAGCTACATCTTGAAATATGACTATTTTCCAAAGCAGAAGTTGCAATCAGTCTTCTCTCTGGATGATAAAACATTCACAGTTTAAAGGTCACCTGAGATCTGTCGTTTAATAGGGCAGCTGGGCCTGATGCACCTCCTCCTGCTGGCCTGTTAAGTGGCACCACAGACAGGCAGGGCTAGACCGCTCAGAACACCACTCGGCTAAAGGAGAGAAGGACCACTGCCCAGAACCCAGCCAGAACGCTCTCCCCCGTTACTGGAAATAACCCGAGACACATTCTGAAGCTATGCATGCTCCAACCTCTGAACCGGAACAAAGCCCAAAGAAGAAAAGAAACTGGGACACCCGGTGTCGGCCACTCCGAACCGCCCGGGAGCCGCACGCGAGGCCACGCTCAGCTGGCTGCGTCACTAGAGGCCTCACCCACACACACGCCCGCAGCCTCCCGAGGCTCTCGGGAACGCTGCCCATAAGCCACGGGGCTGTGGGGCACTTTCCGGAGAAACAGGAATGCTCTGTGTCTTGTATCTAGACGGGGAGGGCAGTTACGTGGGGAATTCACAGGTCAAAAGGCATCAACCTACTCAGTTAAAACAGGTGAATTTTACCATGTGCAAATTACACCCCACAGTGTTGTGCTTTTGTTAAGCATATCTTCCTTATATAGCAGTCCTATGTAAGCATACACTGAGCTATTCCTCAACAGAGGTGTTATTTTTTTAAAAAAAGGAATAAAAATATTAAGAAACTTAAGAGGCTTAAATGTAACTGATACTATAAAGAGCTACGGAAAGTAAATCACAAAATTGTGCAAAAGGATGTAAAAATAATTCAGATGAAAAGCAGCAAATAGTACAGAGTTTCTGTGTTTCTTCACTGTTTCCCCAAATGTGAACATTTTACCAGGCTTGCTTTATTATTTTCTCTCTTCTTTCATCCTGTTTTTAAAATCCTCTTATTTTTAACATAAACTATGTGAGACCCAAGGTCTCTTTATTGCTAAATTCCTCAGGGCCTGGTTCCTGAAGGCAGGGCGTTTCCCACAGAACCGCAGCGCTGCTCTCGGAGCCGGGACGGCGACGGTGCCCTCAAAGCAGCGCTGTCACCCGTCACCCGGCTGACACGCCACCCTCGGCTTCTGCCGTCGTCCGACTCCTGTCCTCCGCAGCGAAGGCAGCCCCTCTCGCTCAGGCCCAGGGTCCACTCTGGCCTCGCACACGGCGCGTCCCCGCCGGCTTGTCCCGTCCGTCCCCTCTGATAGGAACGGTCCCCAGTCTTTGCTGGTTCTCCATGACCTTGACATTTTGGAAATGCACAGGCCATTTGTTTTTCAGAAGCTCTCTCAATTTGAGCTTGTCTGATGTCTTTTCATGGTTAGATTCAGGACACATATTTTTAACAGGAATTAATACAACGAAAGAAGTGCTGTGCTCTTCCCAAACCGGAATTTGAGATTTTTTTCGACTTCATTTATCGATTGCACAAACACTCAAGTGCTCGCTGCGGCGGGGTGAGGATGGAGGCAGGCTTCAGAGAACACACCAGCCCAGAAGGCCTTTCTTGTTTGTTTTCATTTCTAGCAAAGTGCCTGTTATTTCTTTTATTTTAATTTTACTTACATATTTTTAACAGGTGGTAAATTCAGTTGGCTCAAAAGGCACAAAAAGGTGTACACTGGACAGTCTCGCTGCCTGGAATCCCCGAGCCAGTCTTCAGGATCAACCCATCCTCTCAATCTTTGGTCTATCCTTCCCAAGGTGTTTTATGCACATGCAAGTGAAAACACAAACATGCCCTGCTTCTCCAGCCACCAATGGCAGCGCACGAGCAACCGTATACAAGGCAGTCTCTCTGAAACCTTATCTATTCCGTGTAATACCATCCCTTTACGTTGTTGCAGATCCATATAGGATTTGCGCCTTCTTCATTACAGCTGCATCATTTCATTATATGAACATATCGTAATGTAAATGGTTAGGTTATTTTCAATCTTTTGTGATGAGTAAGTCTGGACATACAACGAGCTGTATCTTGAATTGCTAATTGAGAGATGACAGGAAGTCAGTCAGAGTGGCTGTGTGACTGAGCGCCTGTTACTTCCTGACTCCAGCACTGGGCTTCCTCTCCCTGTGCCTGGCCCAGGAGGGCCCGGGACACCGGGAAGAGCTCTGACCCACGCCGAGGCAGCAGGCAACATGAGAGGCAGAGTGGCTACAAGCTTGGGCTTTCGGCAGGAATTCCATGACCTCAGGGACCTTGGGCGAAACATGGACGTGCTCTGAATCACTCTCCCTTGTAAAATCGGGATCGTAAGATTATTGCAAGAATGTGAACTAATGCACCTAAAATGCTTATTTAGCACAATGCCTGACCCAAGGCAAACACTCACATATTAGGTTTAAAAGTAAAGGTATTTGATCATACTGCATCTTTCTGTCCAATCGTCTGCCTTCCCATCTCAAGTCTAGCCCTTCAGGTCAAGAATGTGAGTCACCCTAGATCTGGCGGGTGGCAGGTCATCAATCATGTGTATGGACCGGTTGCAGGGGGAAGAAAGAAGACACCTGATTCCTAAGGGGGTCCACGGATGACTTCCAAAGGAGGTGAACCTTGTAGGATGAATAGGAACAAGAAAGCAGAGACGGGAAGGAACGGGCTATTTACTCCAGACTGAAATACCTTTTTCCTAATCTTACTAAAATAAGGAGTAGATATTACATGACATGCAATACTAGAACCTGCGTAAAGCGAGGATACGGGGGGAGAAAAAAGAAAATAACTCCTCAGCAGATGGGGTAAAAGAACGGTTCCTTGACACATAAGAAAGCTGCTAGTAAAATTAACATTACAGACTTGAGATATCGCCCCAAATGGCACTGCCCAGTCGTTTTAGAATGCTGTCAGACATAAAGAAGTCCAAGACGGTGAAAACGCTTTCATTCAAAAAATGTCTGGACTCTGAAGCAGGGATACAGAACACCCAGCTCTTGCTCTTTAGATGCAAGACCGACTGAGCTCCAACTACTGACCTATTCAAAACAGTGCAACATTCAGCAATTATGCTGCTTGATAAAGCATCGTAATGTAAATGGTTAGGTTATTTTCAATCTTTTGTGATGAGTAAGTCTGGACATACAACGAGCTGTATCTTGAATTGCTAATTGAGAGATGACAGGAAGTCAGTCAGAGTGGCTGTGTGACTGAGCGCCTGTTACTTCCTGACTCCAGCACTGGGCTTCCTCTCCCTGTGCCTGGCCCAGGAGGGCCCGGGACACCGGGAAGAGCTCTGACCCACGCCGAGGCAGCAGGCAACATGAGAGGCAGAGTGGCTACAAGCTTGGGCTTTCGGCAGGAATTCCATGACCTCAGGGACCTTGGGCGAAACATGGACGTGCTCTGAATCACTCTCCCTTGTAAAATCGGGATCGTAAGATTATTGCAAGAATGTGAACTAATGCACCTAAAATGCTTATTTAGCACAATGCCTGACCCAAGGCAAACACTCACATATTAGGTTTAAAAGTAAAGGTATTTGATCATACTGCATCTTTCTGTCCAATCGTCTGCCTTCCCATCTCAAGTCTAGCCCTTCAGGTCAAGAATGTGAGTCACCCTAGATCTGGCGGGTGGCAGGTCATCAATCATGTGTATGGACCGGTTGCAGGGGGAAGAAAGAAGACACCTGATTCCTAAGGGGGTCCACGGATGACTTCCAAAGGAGGTGAACCTTGTAGGATGAATAGGAACAAGAAAGCAGAGACGGGAAGGAACGGGCTATTTACTCCAGACTGAAATACCTTTTTCCTAATCTTACTAAAATAAGGAGTAGATATTACATGACATGCAATACTAGAACCTGCGTAAAGCGAGGATACGGGGGGAGAAAAAAGAAAATAACTCCTCAGCAGATGGGATAAAAGAACGGTTCCTTGACACATAAGAAAGCTGCTAGTAAAATTAACATTACAGACTTGAGATATCGCCCCAAATGGCACTGCCTAGTCATTTTAGAATGCTGTCAGACATAAAGAAGTCCAAGACGGTGAAAACGCTTTCATTCAAAAAATGTCTGGACTCTGAAGCAGGGATACAGAACACCCAGCTCTTGCTCTTTAGATGCAAGACCGACTGAGCTCCCGCAACTACTGACCTATTCAAAACAGTGCAACATTCAGCAATTATGCGCTGCTTGATAAAGCATTAGAGAAAACTGAATTCTAATTCTCCTAAATGAGTCACTTGAAATCCTCTCCTATCAGTGTTTCTCATCTGTAAGATCAGAGCATACAGTGCTTTCTAGCCTTAAGCTTAGATGGGAAGCAGCAGAGAAGAACAGAAAACCTACAGACTCTGAGGCAAACACCCCGGCGTCCCCACTGGCCCAGCTGCTCAGCAGTTCGATCCTCGGCCAAATCCCATCCGCTTCCTGAGCCGCGACCCAGTGCTGCGTAAGGTGGAGACGATGATTCCCGCCGGGAGTTGCTGCGAGGGTTACGGGGTCCACGGAGAGATCTCAGCCAGAGCCCAGCATGTGGTGGTGCTCACGTTTGTCAGCCCTCTCGTATTTTACTGATGAGGGGAAGAGCTTCAGAACTTTCAAAATATTTCAATATTTTTTAAAACCCAGCAATCTGTCAAATAACAAAGGCCCTGAACCTGAACATCCTTCACAGCAAGGCTGGCCACATTTGATTTCCTTTCTTTTATCTAACGGCACAGTTTATAGAGCCTTGTCGATCTTGATTTATAGGCGATGCAGGGAAGGATTCCAGGAAGTACCCCAGAGCTGTCCAACAGGCAGGTGCTGACAGGCCCTGGGAGCTGGGAACAGAGCTCTCCCCTCCTCTTCCCGACCTCGGAAAACGCGAGATCCACAAACTGCATCTTGTCTAGCAAAGGCCCATCATCTTTCATCCTTTTACCCACTGTCCAAAATGTTAGAGACTTCGTCTCCAGGAAGAGAAGCATTTCTGTCCTCTCTAATGATTTTATTCAACAAATATTTATTAAATATATACTTAATATGTGCTTGGCACTATTCTGCGTCATACATATTAATATATGTTATAGGTGCTAGTGGTAAAGAATCTGCCTGCCCGTGCTGGAGGTGTAAGAGATGTGGGTTCAATCCCTGGGTCAGGCAGACCTCCTAGCTGGAAAAAGAGAAGAAATCTGAAATTCTTGCTCTTTAGATGCAAGACCGACTGAGCTCCCGCAACTACTGACCTATTCAAAACAGTGCAACATTCAGCAATTATGTGCTGCTTGATAAAGCATTAGAGAAAACTGAATTCTAATTCTCCTAAATGAGTCACTTGAAATCCTCTCCTATCAGTGTTTCTCATCTGTAAGATCAGAGCATACAGTGCTTTCTAGCCTTAAGCTTAGATGGGAAGCAGCAGAGAAGAACAGAAAACCTACAGACTCTGAGGCAAACACCCCGGCGTCCCCACTGGCCCAGCTGCTCAGCAGTTCGATCCTCGGCCAAATCCCATCCGCTTCCTGAGCCGCGACCCAGTGCTGCGTAAGGTGGAGACGATGATTCCCGCCGGGAGTTGCTGCGAGGGTTACGGGGTCCACGGAGAGATCTCAGCCAGAGCCCAGCATGTGGTGGTGCTCACGTTTGTCAGCCCTCTCGTATTTTACTGATGAGGGGAAGAGCTTCAGAACTTTCAAAATATTTCAATATTTTTTAAAACCCAGCAATCTGTCAAATAACAAAGGCCCTGAACCTGAACATCCTTCACAGCAAGGCTGGCCACATTTGATTTCCTTTCTTTTATCTAACGGCACAGTTTATAGAGCCTTGTCGATCTTGATTTATAGGCGATGCAGGGAAGGATTCCAGGAAGTACCCCAGAGCTGTCCAACAGGCAGGTGCTGACAGGCCCTGGGAGCTGGGAACAGAGCTCTCCCCTCCTCTTCCCGACCTCGGAAAACGCGAGATCCACAAACTGCATCTTGTCTAGCAAAGGCCCATCATCTTTCATCCTTTTACCCACTGTCCAAAATGTTAGAGACTTCGTCTCCAGGAAGAGAAGCATTTCTGTCCTCTCTAATGATTTTATTCAACAAATATTTATTAAATATATACTTAATATGTGCTTGGCACTATTCTGCGTCATACATATTAATATATGTTATAGGTGCTAGTGGTAAAGAATCTGCCTGCCCGTGCTGGAGGTGCAAGAGATGTGGGTTCAATCCCTGGGTCAGGCAGACCTCCTGGAGAAGGAACCAGCAGCCCACCCCAGTCTCCTTGCCTGGGAAATCCCATGGACAGAGGAGCCTGGCAGGCGACAGTCCACGGGCCGCAGAGAGTCAGACATTACTGAGCACACATGCACATGTATATGAATAATATTACAATATAATTGAAGGCATGAGCTCAGAATCAGACAAATCTGGGTTTTACGTCCCCCCAAATCTGCCATGTGCTGACTAGGGTGTCACGTTAGTAAGCCGCGGACTGACCCTCGGCCTCCTGGGTGGCAAGTCTGAAGGCCGGCCCAGCGCAGTGGCTGTCCCGCAGTTCCGCAGTCTCCGCGCCTGCTCTGGTTGCTGGGCGAGGGCCCCACGTCACCCCGCAGGGGCCTGCGGCTGGGGCGCGGCCTGCTCGAGGGCCCCGCTCCCGCCTCCACGAGCCGTGTCCCCGCTCCGCAGCCTCGGCGCCCGGGTGGAGCCGCCGCGGGAACCGTCCTCCGAAAGACGCCGCTGCAGCTCGGCATCACAGCAACAGGCACGGCGAGAGCAGCCGCGCACACATTCGATCAGGGAAGCCAACACCCACCCCTGGGAGAGCGGCCTTGTCCCCCAGCCTGCAGGGCGGGGGCGGGAGGGTCGCCGCCCTGCTGGGTCCTCCCGCAGACGGGGAAGACAGGCCCGCCGCAGGCTGGGCGAGGGGAGGCCGGGATCACAGCCCCCAGGACGGGTGGAGCAGGAGACTCCTGGGGACCGCAGACACGCCGCGTCCCCCGCTCCCGGTGGCCCAGACACAGTGATGACGCTCAGCTAGACAGACGCTGACGATGACAACATTTAGGAGCCTCTTAAACATCTTGCCTATATTTGTTTCCGCTCAGGTATGTGCATGAGTGGCAACCATCTATGCCTAAATGAATCCAAAAGAGCTCTTTCAGCAAGTATACAATAAAAACTCTGCGTCGCAGAAAGCGCTTGTACCAGAGTTTAATTGGGAAGGCTTGTTCCTTTTGTAATGATACGTAAAATAACTGCCTTTCTTACCAGCAACATCTGAGATTCAATACAACATGAAAGCATTTGAGATCATATAGCATAACGATGAACTTTCAAGAAACAGCAGGGTTTTTTTTCATGCTTTGTGCACACTGAACATTAAAGGTGAACAAGAACTCTGCTCCTCAGAGCTCCCAGTCCAGGGGGAGGGAAGGGCTCCCCAGCGCCCAGGACACCGGCGCACCTGCGCTGGCGAGCAGCACGGGGGGAAGAGGGCGAGGCAGACGCTGCCTTTCCAGCCGGCTCACGGCTCACAGGGAAGGCTGGCCCTGAGTCCGACGACGGGGGGTCCCGGCCCACCTCCACACGGCCTTCCTCCTCGTGGTTCCCAGGTTCCCACCACCGCCCGCCAGCCCGTCTCCAGAACCAGCGAGGACCGGGACCACGCAGCACCCGTCTTGCCAGCTGCATGAAGAGCTGGAAGCAGAGGCCCGGGTCCATGTGTGAAAGTCGCACACGCCTGGCATGCAGGCGACCTGCAGACACACTCTCATGGCAGAACACCGTAACGGATACTGGCCAAATCCCCGGGACGGTGGCCCCTTACTGAACCTACAAACACTAGGAATGCAGCGGCCTCGGCGCTGGTGCGGCATCTTCCGGGTACACCGTCTTCCCGACCTGAAGAGGAGCGTGTCGCATCCTGGACAGTCAGCCGACGTTTCTAGCTCACTATAACCGGCAGAAACCGCCAGCCTTCCTGAACTGGCACAATGCCCTGGAGGCGTCAGAGGGAGGTTGACAGACACGTAAAATGGATACAAAAGCTCTGGAAAGCGGGCGGGGGAGGCAGGATCACAGCCCCAGGACGGGTGGAGCAGGAGACTCCTGGGGACCGCAGACACGCCGCGTCCCCGCTCCCGGTGGCCCAGACACAGTGATGACGCGCAGCTAGACAGACGCTGACGATGACAACATTTAGGAGCCTCTTAAACATCTTGCCTATATTTGTTTCCGCTCAGGTATGTGCATGAGTGGCAACCATCTATGCCTAAATGAATCCAAAAGAGCTCTTTCAGCAAGTATACAATAAAAACTCTGCGTCGCAGAAAGCGCTTGTACCAGAGTTTAATTGGGAAGGCTTGTTCCTTTTGTAATGATACGTAAAATAACTGCCTTTCTTACCAGCAGCATCTGAGATTCAATACAACATGAAAGCATTTGAGATCATATAGCATAACGATGAACTTTCAAGAAATAGCAGGGTTTTTTCATGCTTTGTGAACACTGAACATTAAAGGTGAACAAGAACTCTGTTCCTCAGAGCTCCCAGTCCAGGGGGAGGGAAGGGCTCCCCAGCGCCCAGGACACCGGCGCACCTGCGCTGGCGAGCAGCACGGGGGGAAGAGGGCGAGGCAGACGCTGCCTTTCCAGCCGGCTCACGGCTCACAGGGAAGGCTGGCCCTGAGTCCGACGACGGGGGTCCCGGCCCACCTCCACACGGCCTTCCTCCTCGTGGTTCCCAGGTTCCCACCACCGCCCGCCAGCCCGTCTCCAGAACCAGCGAGGACCGGGACCACGCAGCACCCGTCTTGCCAGCTGCATGAAGAGCTGGAAGCAGAGGCCCGGGTCCATGTGTGAAAGTCGCACACGCCTGGCATGCAGGTGACCTGCAGACACACTCTCATGGCAGAACACCGTAACGGATACTGGCCAAATCCCCGGGACGGTGGCCCCTTACTGAACCTACAAACACTAGGAATGCAGCGGCCTCGGCGCTGGTGCGGCATCTTCCGGGTACACCGTCTTCCCGACCTGAAGAGGAGCGTGTCGCATCCTGGACAGTCAGCCGACGTTTCTGGCTCACTATAACCGGCAGAAACCGCCAGCCCCTTCCCTGAACTGCAGCACAACATGAGCCATGGAGAGACGTCAGAGGGAGGTTGACAGACACGTAAAATGGATACAAAAGCTCTGGAAAGTAAGGAAGAGGCGGCTTCTCAATCTGGGGAGGGAGCAGAGGGTGGGCCCCGGAGGAGAGCAGAAAGGTCCAGTGGTGTCCTCCCTGGGGGCCCGGTGCCACCAGCGCTGGGGTGCAGAGGCTCAGCAGCCGCAGCGCTGGGAGCGTCGGGGCAGCGCTGGGAAGCTGGAGGGGAGTGGACGCCATGGGCCAGGCGAGGCCGGGGGCTGCCAGCTGCCTCCCTTGCGGCTAGGGCAGACGTGTGCAGGACCAGAAGGTTCCCCTGTGGCAGACAGGGAATGGCTGGGCCAGAGGCCGTCTGGACTGATGCACAAGCAATGGCTTATTTTTGTTTGCTTAATTTTTTTTCTCTTACGTCTCCGGCTCCTCTGGGTCCCGTGGCTGCACGCGGGCTCTCTCCAGCCGCAGCGAGCAGGGCTACTCAGGGGCAGAGTGCGGGCTTCTCGCGGCGGCAGCGCTCTCCTGCCACGTGGCACGCTCTGCAGTGGCCAGGCTGCCGTTGTCACGGCTCGTGGGCTTCAGCTGCCCTGACCCGGGACCGGGGATCAAACCCGTGTCCCCTGCATTGGCAGGTGGACTCTCAGCTGGGCCACCAGCGAAATCCCCGTTGGCCTGATCTCTGAATGAGCAGGGACCGCGTGAGAAAGGCGCCCTCCAGGGACCCCGGCTGGAAGCCCGTCTCCGTCGCGGGCATGCTGCCGCCCCTTGCTGCGGGCAGCTACGCGGAGCCGCGCCTGGACCGGCCGGGCTCGTGTGGGAGCCGGCTGCAGGCTCGGCCGCCCGATGGGTCCGTGATCCGCCGCTGGCAGCGTGCGGCCCCGTCTCCGCCCTGAGCCGTGCCCCTCCGGGAGGGGGCCTGGAGGCCTTGGACGTGTGACGGCCGAAAACCGCCACTAGCGTACTGGACACAGAAACACCCTTCTGTCAAGACACAGAGAGGAGTCCCCTCTGACGGCATGTTCAAGATGAGATTCCCCTTGTAAAAGAGTGACTGGCCTCTGCGTATCGAGGGAAAAGAACGTTCACTTAGTTGTAAAAAGAAAGCACTTCCTACGTGCCACACAGATTCTCCGTATTTCACATGCACTGATTCACTTAATCTTCACAATAACCTTGAAGGCGGTCCATCAGAGTCCCTCCTTTCTGGGTGAGGGGCTGAGGAAGAAGGGCTAAGCGACTGGCCCAGGCCTCAGAGCCGGGAGGGCCCGCGGGGGGCAGGGCAGTCACTCGAGCCCGGGAGAGGCCCCCGTCGCCCCCGCGTCGCGTCCCACACGCGAACATCACCGGCCCTGTGCTGAGATGCCGGCATAAATGGCTCCAGTATATAAACAGATATCACAATCTCATTTTGTAGGTTGTTTAAACTACCCCGTTAGCAGGGCTAGGCATCCCACGTCCTCCACTAGCTTTTCTGATACTTGCGCATTTGTCACCTCCAGTTCTAAGTTGATTGGTAGTGATAGCAACAAAGAGCGAATGAAATTTCATGGGACAAGAAACTCAAACTTAAGACAATTCTCTCCTCTGCTTTTATGCAAGTGAAGACAGCACCCTGGTCCAGCTCTGGAACAGGCCTGCTTGGGAAGCACTCGGGCAGGACCACGTCCGTCCTTCACGAGCTTCCGCTCCCCCGGCGCCCGGCTCGAGCCCCGGGGCAGCGGCGGGAGGACCGAGCGCCCCGTCCGCCCGCGCCGGGCTGGGAGTGACGCGCACCGAGTTCTTCATCTGATTCACGACACCCAGCGAAGCTGATTAAAACCACACCCTCCCACTTGAGAAGGCACGACAGGACAGTCAGGAGCGCTCAGCTCCGCACCGCGACCATCACAGGACCACGGAGTGGGCTGCAGCGAACGCGAGCGCTGCAAAACCAGACCGTGCAGACGGCGTGGCACAGTATATAGGCATATACACACATACACACAGACATGACGGCGCGTCACTCAGCCATGGAAGAGGATGAAATGGTGCCGTCTGCAGCAACACAGACGGACCTGGAGATCATCATACTAAGTGAAGTCAGTCAGTCAGAGAAAGAGAAATAGCGCATGGCATCACTTACCTGTGGAATCTAAATTACGACACAAATGAACATATCTGTAAGAACGAGAGACTCACGGACGCAAAGAACAGACTTGTGGCTACAGTGGGGTGGGGAAGAGATGGACTGGGAGCTTGGGAATAGCAGATGCAGGATGGATAAACAACAAGAGCCTGCTAGACAGCACAGGGAACTGTATTCCATATCTTATAATAATCTATAATGGAAAAGAATATGAAAAGTAAATAAATGTATGTATGCATGGTTGAATCACTTTGCTGTATATCAGAAACTAATACAGCACTGTAAATCAACTATACTTCAATACATTAATTAATTAAAAATGAGGGAAAAGGCATCTGCAATGTTCCTTCATGTGGAATGGAAAGCTGAGGCTTTTACATGTCACTGATTTCTGGAAGAAATAGTTTGGTTTTTCTTCTCAGTTCTAGTAACTGAACTTCATTCTGAAAGATGAACAGGAAACAGTAGGGGAAGTAACAATGGACACATAACAGAATCACACAGATTTCAACACAAATTCCCCTTCCTGCTGAAAAGGGGAAGCCCAAATACTCCATTCCATAGTTTCTCAATTTAAAAAATCCACCACAAATTACTATTTCCATTGTTTAAAAAAATGGAAATGAGAAGTGAAAACTATCAGCAACAGTCTCAACTAGCCTGGCAGACCCTGATATGGAGGCTTCACCTCAGCCAGGCTGGCCTCCCGACCACAGGGGACAAAGCCCACGGACAGGGTTCCGACTCAACCGCAGGCCCAGGTCTGCTCGGCCTGAGAGCCCTCCGCCCGTCAGAGCCCAGCTCCACCTTACAGGGCCACTCCGACCAGCACGGGAGCTCCTGGAAGCCTCCAAGTGAGGGCAGAGTAGTCGGACTGAAATACCGTTTTTTAATTCCACAGGAAATATCAATAAGATCAGCACACTTTCAGTGAAGCGAAATATGCCTAACAAACTGAAACGTTTCTAAGAAAGGTTCTCTGGTTCCTCCAGGGAACCAGGCTTTCATAGAGGCTTTCAAGAAATTTTTTAAATTACAATAACAAACCTTTGACTGAGTGTCAAATAAAAACGGGGTTTTTAATTAAGCAGCTATGGATTAGGGATGTTTCCATTTAAGCAGAGAGGTCTAAGGGTAAAGAAAGGATGCAAAGGGATCACCAAGGGGTTCTCCAGAAATTTCTACTGATGCCATTCACATTTCACATTTGCTATAAATGTTGGTAATGAAGGAAACAGTGAAATGTACAAGGCGGCAGAAAAACTCCAGATAAAAATTAATGCCAATGGAAAAATTCCAGAAAAAACCTTCAAAAACTAGATAAGTGGGGGCAGGAGAAACAATGGCAGACTGAACTACCTGTTACTGTCTGAAACCCTGCAGAGTGAATTCCCTGATAGTCCAGTGGTTCGGACGTGGTGCGTTCACCGCCAAGGCCCGGGCTCAGTCTGCAATGTTCCTTCATGTGGAATGGAAAGCTGAGGCTTTTACATGTCACTGATTTCTGGAAGAAATAGTTTGGTTTTTCTTCTCAGTTCTAGTAACTGAACTTCATTCTGAATGATGAACAGGAAACAGTAGGGGAAGTAACAATGGACACATAACAGAATCACGCAGATTTCAACACAAATTCCCCTTCCTGCTGAAAAGGGGAAGCCCAAATACTCCATTCCATAGTTTCTCAATTTAAAAAATCCACCACAAATTACTATTTCCATTGTTTAAAAAAATGGAAATGAGAAGTGAAAACTATCAGCAACAGTCTCAACTAGCCTGGCAGACCCTGATATGGAGGCTTCACCTCAGCCAGGCTGGCCTCCCGACCACAGGGGACAAAGCCCACGGACAGGGTTCCGACTCAACCGCAGGCCCAGGTCTGCTCGGCCTGAGAGCCCTCCGCCCGTCAGAGCCCAGCTCCACCTTACAGGGCCACTCCGACCAGCACGGGAGCTCCTGGAAGCCTCCAAGTGAGGGCAGAGTAGTCGGACTGAAATACCGTTTTTTAATTCCAGAGGAAATATCAATAAAATCAGCACACTTTCAGTGAAGCGAAATATGCCTAACAAACTGAAACGTTTCTAAGAAAGGTTCTCTGGTTCCTCCAGGGAACCAGGCTTTCATAGAGGCTTTCAAGAAATTTTTTAAATTACAATAACAAACCTTTGACTGAGTGTCAAATAAAAACGGGGTTTTTAATTAAGCAGCTATGGATTAGGGATGTTTCCATTTAAGCAGAGAGGTCTAAGGGTAAAGAAAGGATGCAAAGGGATCACCAAGGGGTTCTCCAGAAATTTCTACTGATGCCATTCACATTTCACATTTGCTATAAATGTTGGTAATGAAGGAAACAGTGAAATGTACAAGGCAGCAGAAAAACTCCAGATAAAAATTAATGCCAATGGAAAAATTCCAGAAAAAACCTTCAAAAACTAGATAAGTGAGCAGGAGACAATGGCAGATAAACTTCAGCATAAGCAGCACTTTTGATATTAACGAGACTGAACTACCTGTTACTGTCTGAAACCCTGCAGAGTGAATTCCCTGATAGTCCAGTGGTTCGGACGTGGTGCGTTCACCGCCAAGGCCCGGGCTCAGTCCCTGGCTAGGGAACTAAGATCCTGCAAGCTGCATGGCATGGCCAAAAAAATGAGAATACATAAATACATAAAATAAAAATAACAACTATTGTAGAATATAGCCTAAATAACTTTTGCTAAATTGTTTCTGGACATAAACAAGAACATAAACATAACCAGAGCTGAACTGAGGTTTTTTGTTGTTGTTTACAAAAAAAAACAAACCAGATTAGCAAACACCAGGATAACAAGAGCAAAGAATGAGATGTGCCAGGCAGGTCTAAGATGTTCCCGTGGCCTCCCTGCCTCTCGTGCACAAAAAAGGCGTCAGTGATGATCTACTAAGGGCTTTTGTCTTTGAAGGAAGGTGATTCTCAGCCAGGGCTGTGGCACCCCTCCCCTCGGGCCTCAGAAGAGGCAGGCCATAAATCTTTCTTTCTTTGTGTCAACCAAGAAATGGGGGCTTTATTTTCCTAGTTCAGACAAGGACTTTTCATGCACCAAACAACCAAGATTGATTCTCCCACCCTATTTGACAGTTTGTAAGCAAGGCATTAGAACCCCATGACGTCATTCAAAAGAACTCCCAGGTTCACTCAAAGGAAAGAAAGGCCGGGGCTAAGGACACGCAGAGGTCTCACCCAGACGACCCTACATTCACATCCTTGAGAGTTCAGACGGAGCCAGCACTCAGCGGTCCTAAAGAAGGATAAACCTCGATGCCTGCCTTTCCCTCTCTACAAAGAAGAGCTGCCTGGCTGGTAAAATGTGAGGCAGTTTCAAAGAGAACGCTAACAGGAGCCCTCCATTCTGCTCTTACAGGACTTCAGGTGGAAACGTCAAACAACAGTGTACCAAAGCCGTGCAGAGAGAAAGCCGTGGTCTTCCCAGCAGTCGGGGCGGACATGAGGGTGGGCCGTAAAGAAGGCGGAGCGCCGAAGAGCCGAGGCATGCGAACGGCGGTGCTGGAGAAGACGCTGCAAGCCCCTTGGACGGCAAGGAGCTCAAACCAGGGAAAATACGAATACACCATGTCAGTCCTACTAGAATATAGCCTAAATAACCCTGATAGTCCAGTGGTTCGGACGTGGTGCGTTCACCGCCAAGGCCCGGGCTCAGTCCCTGGCTAGGGAACTAAGATCCTGCAAGCTGCATGGCATGGCCAAAAAAATGAGAATACATAAATACATAAAATAAAAATAACAACTACTGTAGAATATAGCCTAAATAACTTTTGCTAAATTGTTTCTGGACATAAACAAGAACATAAACATAACCAGAGCTGAACTGAGGTTTTTTGTTGTTGTTTACAAAAAAAAACAAACCAGATTAGCAAACACCAGGATAACAAGAGCAAAGAATGAGATGTGCCAGGCAGGTCTAAGATGTTCCCGTGGCCTCCCTGCCTCTCGTGCACAAAAAAGGCGTCAGTGATGATCTACTAAGGGCTTTTGTCTTTGAAGGAAGGTGATTCTCAGCCAGGGCTGTGGCACCCCTCCCCTCGGGCCTCAGAAGAGGCAGGCCATAAATCTTTCTTTCTTTGTGTCAACCAAGAAATGGGGGCTTTATTTTCCTAGTTCAGACAAGGACTTTTCATGCACCAAACAACCAAGATTGATTCTCCCACCCTATTTGACAGTTTGTAAGCAAGGCATTAGAACCCCATGACGTCATTCAAAAGAACTCCCAGGTTCACTCAAAGGAAAGAAAGGCCGGGGCTAAGGACACGCAGAGGTCTCACCCAGACGACCCTACATTCACATCCTTGAGAGTTCAGACGGAGCCAGCACTCAGCGGTCCTAAAGAAGGATAAACCTCAATGCCTGCCTCTCCCTCTCTACAAAGAAGAGCTGCCTGGCTGGTAAAATGTGAGGCAGTTTCAAAGAGAACGCTAACAGGAGCCCTCCATTCTGCTCTTACAGGACTTCAGGTGGAAACGTCAAACAACAGTGTACCAAAGCCGTGCAGAGAGAAAGCCGTGGTCTTCCCAGCAGTCGGGGCGGACATGAGGGTGGGCCGTAAAGAAGGCGGAGCGCCGAAGAGCCGAGGCATGCGAACGGCGGTGCTGGAGAAGACGCTGCAAGCCCCTTGGACGGCAAGGAGCTCAAACCAGTCAATCTTCAAGGAAATCAGCCCCGAATCGTCACTGGAAGGACGGACGCTGAAGCTGAAAGACCACAACTCTGGCCACGTGAGGCGAAGAGCTGATTCACTGGAAAAGGCCCTGACGCTGGGAAACTGAGGGCAAGAGAGGGGGTGACAGAGGATGAGACGCGTGGAGGGCACAAGTGAATCAATGGACGTGAATCTGAGCAAACTCCAGGAGCTGGGAAGGACAGGGCAGCCCAGCAGGCTGGGACCCATGGGCCGTCAAGAGTCAGACACGACTCAGCAACCGAACAGCAGCAAACCCCAGGCCGACAGGGAAGCGCACCCGTCGTGAGCGCCTGGCTCGGGGACGCTCGCAGCGCGAGCTGAACGCACGTGGACTCAGAGCGCCAGCACCTGAACCCTCACGGCGCCCCTCCCAAAGGCGCCGCCACCGGCCGCCGGCGGGCTGCCAAGGGCCCTGCGTCTGCCAGGCTGGCTCCAGGCTGCTCTGTCGTTCCTAAGGACTGAGAGGTGGCCTCCTCCCAGGTGTGGCCTTCTGCAAGTGGCCGTGGGAATGTCACGGTGTTTCCCAGGAAGCCTCTTCCTTGGTGGGCTCTGAATTCCAACTTTCTTCTTCCCGACAATGTGAAACCACCGAAACCGCACGCTGCTGTCTAGCTACGTAGGGCTTCAGACTCGCGAGCAGCTGACCAGCGCAGCCTACCTAACAGGCAGCTCGAGGGGAAACCAGAGTGGCCAGTTCTGGTAGCCTCTGCAGGCCTTCACCTAGAACGTCTTCTCTCTCTGGCTCCACAAGGTAGCTGAAGCCCCGCCTGCCGCTCGGCCTCTCGGCAGTCCTCTACAACCAGCTCCCGGCCTCCTGGGGACCAGAAGGAGCTCCGGGGAAAAGCAGCTGCAGAGAGCTGGGCACATTTTAAGCCGCACCCTCTCTCTCCTGGATCTGGCTGCCTTGGTAGGAAACTGAGGGCCATCCCAGGGGAATATGACTGGAAAACCTTTTCCCCTTTGACCTTGTGACGGTGTGTATCAAAGCTTGCGGACACCGGTTATGGGAGACCCTGGCAAGAAAAAGCACGGTCACGTGACGCATCTGACACGGCAGCGCCTCAGCAGTCCACAGCTAGAATCACTAAATAGGTCACTGCTTTACAGAGGAGTGGAAAAGCAGAAAGGAAGCTTCGCAATACAGGCGGTATCTGAAAATACTGCGCTGCCACTAAAGCGCGACTCTCCCAGCTCGGCAGCTGAACGCCCCGCCTCGTCCATCCTGACCCAGGCTTGGAGGAGAGTCCCCAGTCCCCAGTCCCCACCGGCGCGGCCCCGGCCCCGGCCCCTCCGTGGCACCGCCCTCCCTCCCAGCTGGAGCGTTCATTCACATCCGCAAACGTGCACAGGGTCTCCTGACTACTGTGCACTTTTCTAAACATCTGTTATATTTCAGCTGGATGTTTACATTTTAAAAACTTCCTTCGAGCCGCCCCCTTCTCTTCACCTCCCTCTCTCAGCCCACAACAAAGGCACAATGAAGAGCTGTCCACATCCACCTCTCTGCCTTGCCCCACACACGCCTTCCCTCCCCAGCTGGGTTCCAACACCCCCGCCCGCAGGCTGCGCCTCTGAAATGCCTCCAGCGACACCCCAGGCTCTCCAGACTCTCCTATCAGTGGACGTCTGCCACAGTCACACCCTCCTGAGGCTCTCCTCTCCACCTCCGGAGGCTCAGCTTGCCGGGTTCAAGCTCTTCTCTCAACTTGAACTTGCCGGGTTCAAGGGCTTCTCTGTGGCAGCTCCCTCACGAGATCCCCCCCCGCCCCGCCCCTACAGGCTGCTCTGGCCGGCCTCCCCTCCACCGTTACACCTGCCCAGGGCGCAGGCCGGCTTCCAGGCGTTTGCAGTGGCTCTTCTGGATTCGAGTGGCCACTTCTTCATCCTCATTCAGATTCCAGGGTCACTGGTAGCTCCTCAGCAGGCCTTTCGCCTCAGCACCCGGCCCGGCTGAGAGCAGACAGTCACGGCTGCTTCTGGGATGAGTGTGTGGGCCAGTCTCTTGAGCCTTAGAGGAAACTTAACAAAGACCCTCGTAGGATGAATTCCCATAAATAAAATGCATTACCTTTAAAACGACGGGGCACAACGGCTTCCGTGGTTAAGAAACTAGGCCCATGCATGATATCAGTGTTTGGAACTGAACTTTAATGAGCTGGGAAGAAAAAAAACACCGAAAGGAAAAAGCAAACTACTCAAGGCATTATGTAGTTCCATAGACGAGCAAATCCGAATATTCTGAGGGGACCTGAACTCGTGCCAAGTGTAAGACTCCCAAGTTACACAGAGTCAAAATCAGTCCTTGTAAACTCAAAGCCAAACGTGACCCAAAACACTGAGCCACACATGGGACTAAAAGCGACTCTCTTAGAAGTCCGCCCATTTCAGCCGCAGGTACACATCTCGATGTCTGACTGCACAGTTCAGACGTTTCTGCACCGACGACCCACGTCACGTCCACGACAGCTCGGCCCCACTTGTTCAGAGATCACCATCCCCACCACACCCAGAGGGGCCCACCTCAGGCGGAGAGAAGCAGGCTCAAGCTGAGGGCAGGAGGAGAAGGGGGCAACAGGGCACGGGATGGCTGGCTGGCGTCACTGACCCAATGAACGTGAGCTTGAGCAACCTCTGGGAGACAGACGAGGCCGACCAGGGAAGCCCGGCCTGCTGCAGACCACGGGGCAGTGAAAGTCAGGCACAGTGACTGAACAGCAAGAAGCTGGCACAGCCACGGCCACTGGCAGGGCAGTTCCGGGTTAGAGTGGACGCCTCTCAACAGGGCTCCACCTGCTCTAGGCTAAGGACGGACAGGGGGCCAGCTCTTCCTCACGCAGGGTCCAGGAGGCCCCACAGCGGTCCCGCCGCGCCCTCGCCAGCCTGCGCCCGCCCGCCTCCGCTCCCGCCTCCAGCACCGCGTGCACGCCTGCGGAGCCAGACCCGCCCAGGCTCACGCGCTCCAGGCCCACCCACGCACGAGGTGACCGGAGGCGAGCCTTAGCTCCCGGTCTACAGGAACCGCACTGAGACCCACTCCTGAAGGAACCCATGAAACTGTAAGCACCCGGCCCGGCTGAGAGCAGACAGTCACGGCTGCTTCTGGGATGAGTGTGTGGGCCAGTCTCTTGAGCCTTAGAGGAAACTTAACAAAGACCCTCGTAGGATGAATTCCCATAAATAAAATGCATTACCTTTAAAACGACGGGGCCGGCTTCCGTGGTTAAGAAACTAGGCCCATGCATGATATCAGTGTTTGGAACTGAACTTTAATGAGCTGGGAAGAAAAAAAACACCGAAAGGAAAAAGCAAACTACTCAAGGCATTATGTAGTTCCATAGACGAGCAAATCCGAATATTCTGAGGGGACCTGAACTCGTGCCAAGTGTAAGACTCCCAAGTTACACAGAGTCAAAATCAGTCCTTGTAAACTCAAAGCCAAACGTGACCCAAAACACTGAGCCACACATGGGACTAAAAGCGACTCTCTTAGAAGTCCGCCCATTTCAGCCGCAGGTACACATCTCGATGTCTGACTGCACAGTTCAGACGTTTCTGCACCGACGACCCACGTCACGTCCACGACAGCTCGGCCCCACTTGTTCAGAGATCACCATCCCCACCACACCCAGAGGGGCCCACCTCAGGCGGAGAGAAGCAGGCTCAAGCTGAGGGCAGGAGGAGAAGGGGGCAACAGGGCACGGGATGGCTGGCTGGCGTCACTGACCCAATGAACGTGAGCTTGAGCAACCTCTGGGAGACAGACGAGGCCGACCAGGGAAGCCCGGCCTGCTGCAGACCACGGGGCAGTGAAAGTCAGGCACAGTGACTGAACAGCAAGAAGCTGGCACAGCCACGGCCACTGGCAGGGCAGTTCCGGGTTAGAGTGGACGCCTCTCAACAGGGCTCCACCTGCTCTAGGCTAAGGACGGACAGGGGGCCAGCTCTTCCTCACGCAGGGTCCAGGGGAGGCCCCACAGCGGTCCCTTCGCAGCGCCCTGCGCCAGCCTGCGGCCCGCCCGCCTCCGCTCCCCGCCTCCAGCACCGCGCGTGCACGCCTGCGGAGCCAGACCCGCCCAGGCTCACGCGCTCCAGGCCCACCCACGCACGAGGTGACCGGAGGCGAGCCTTAGCTCCCGGTCTACAGGAACCGCACTGAGACCCACTCCCTGAAGGAACCCATGAAACTGTAAGGTGAGACCACGAAATCGATGAAATACACTGTATCTGGCACTTGGGAAACACGGGCAAATGCTCGTGGTCACGGTTGTTCCTGTTACTCACTGCTGTTGTTGAGTCATGTTTAACTCTTTGCGACTCCATGGACTGAAGCTCGCCAGCCTTCCCAGCCTTCACTAACGACCAGAGGTTGTTCAAACTCACGTCCATTGAGTTGGTGATGCCGTCCAAATGTCTCATCCTTTGTCGCCCCCTGCTCCTCTTGCCCTCAGCCTCTCCCAGCCTCAAGGCCTCTCCCCATCACTGATACAAAGTATCAGTAACCTTGACACCTCATGTGTTCTCCTGGGTTAAGAGGAGGGACAGCTCTGGTTCTTCACCTGCTACTGTGTAAGCAGAACATTCCTGAAATTCAGATGTTCATGAACTCTCCACTAACAGTAAAGGTTTTTCCAGCTAAGAAAATACACAGTTTATTGCAGCTTCAGAACTGTAGTTGAACATACAGTATAGTGCAACTTTAGAATTCAGCTGAACGTAGCTTATGTTCCCTCAACTTCAGCAAAATACTCACCCATATCTTAAACACTGGCAACATCTTTTATGATAACTAACTATGCAAAGTCACCTTTGTTAATGATCTTCTAGCTTCTATTTATGTTCATTTTGACAGTAAACGTCAGCCTTCTCAATTTCACTCAAAATTCTGAAATAGAAACAGCTAATAGCAAGTGTTGGTAAGTAAATAAAAAAGCTGGGACCAGGGTTTTCCTGGTGGTCCAGTGGGTAAGGACACCGCCTTGCAGTGCAAGGGGCGCCGGTTCGATCCCTGGCCGGGGAAGACGCCACGTGCCACAGAGCGTCTGGACCGATGTGTCCAATCACCGAGCCGGAGCTCTGGAGCGCATGCGCCCAGAGCCGGTGCTCTGCAGCGAGAGAGGCCACTGCGAGCGGAGGCCCACACGGACCAGGGAACAAAGATGGATGAAAATAGATAAATGAAAGACCAACAGAAGTGGCCCGCCTGCCCCCCTCCCTCCCCACCCCTCCCCACCAAAAACGCTGGGACCCTCACACACAACTGGTGAGAATCTAAAACGCTGCAGTCACTGTGGAAAACAGTCGGGTGATTTCTTAAGGCTAACCACACAGTTACCAAATGACCCAGAGCTTTGCCACCAAGATATAAAAAGCTCAAGGGAAATAAAAACATAGGTTCACAGAAAAACTTTTACATGAACATTCTTAGCTCATTATTCACAATAGCTGTAAAATGGAAACAGCCTAAGCATTCATCAACTGATGAACAGAGAGATAAGACGGTATATCCATAAATGGAATACTACTACTCAGCTAAAAGAAAAGAAATACCAACGCATACTACAATAAGAGTGGACCTTTAAGACTTTGCTATGTGAAAGAAGTTGGTCACATATTGAATTTATACGAAATATGCAGAAAAGACAAATCGATAAGAGATAGAAAGTAGGTAAGTGGTTGCCCAGGGACTGGGGTGGAATGGGAAATTAAGGTGTGATGGTTTGAGAGATGAGTAGTTTTTTGGAGTCATAAAAATATTTTAAATGGATTGTGTGGACAGCTGCATAACCGTGAAGATGCTAAAGTTACTGAAGTGCAGGCTTTTACGCAGTGAATTGCATGCCATGTGAATTATACCTCAAGCTGTTTTTTTTTTTTATAATAAAGGATAGATTTTTATTTTACAGCAGAAAATAGGAAAGGATAGGAACTAAGTTGGCCCATCAATTCAAAGAATGAACATTAGTAACATCTTCAAACTGTTTTTTAGAAAGAAAAAAAGATGGACATTTAAATCAATGCAAACCTTTGAAGAAGCCATTTGGCAATAAACATCAAGAATCTTTCTACGTAGGGAGACAGGCACAGCAAGAAAGAGAAAGAATAATATTTGCTACTAGAGTGAATATAAGGGCATTTCTGGGGCTTCCCCTGGTGGTCCAATAGGTAAGGACACCGCCTTGCAGTGCAAGGGGCGCCGGTTCGATCCCTGGCCTGGGAAGATCCCACGTGCCGCGGAGCGGCTGGACCAATGTGTCCAGTGACCGAGCTGGAGCGCTGGAGCTCTGGAGCGCATGCGCCCAGAGCCGCAGAGCCAGCGCTCTGCAACGACAGACGCCACCGCGATGGGAGGCTCACAGGAGCCAAAGAACAAAGACAGATGAAAATAGAGAAATGAAAGACCAATAGAAGTGGCCCGCCCGCTCCCCCCCCCCCCCCACCCCACCCCCCCCCCAAAAAAAAAAAAAAAACTTTAAAAAAAAAAAAAAAAGGGCATTTCTGATGAACACACCTGGAAAAAGTTCCAGAGGCAAGAGAAATTGAGGGTATGCACAAAACAGAAGCCCCAAGCATGGCAAGGATGAGCTACAAAAGACTTTAAGGTGCAGAATTACAATGCCCGAAGTTTATGAACCAGTTTTATCAGATTCACCTAAGGACCTAGGCAAAAAGGCAAATTCCAGAGTCTCACTCTTGAGAATCTGGATTCTCTCCATTGCTAAGGTAGAAGAGAAGAGCAGGAATCTTTGTTTATATCCCTCCCTAGAGGATTCTTAAGTCAGCCAGCTCTGGTCAACTCTTGCCCAAGGAGAGAAACATATTTTATCATGGTAATAACACTTCTAGAATGGAGAATCAGTCTAGAAGCAGTATGAAGGACTCATTGTACAGAAGCCTTTACAAAGCATTGGGCAAAGACGTTGCTTCCCTGGTGGCTCAGATGGTAAAAAAAAAAAAAATCCGCCCGCAGTGAAGGAGGCCGGGGTGTGACCTCGGAGTTGAGGGGACCCCTGGAGAAGGGAACAGCCGCCCACTCCCGTGCTCTTGCCTGCAGCATCTCATGGATGGACGGACGGGCAGGCTACACAGTCCACGGGGTTGAAAAGAATCAGACATGACTGAGTGACTAAGCACAGGCAATGATGAGAGCACTGACCTGTACTCCAGATTCATGATGTTAGTAATTCGTCGTGGCTAATGCACGCTGAAAATTACTTGAAATTCTATTAATACGAAATATCCAGAATAGGCAAATCAACAGAGACAGAAAGAGCCCCTGGAGCTGGAGGAATGTCGGGTGAACAGGAGCAGCTGCTGCTGGACGTAGGGCTTCTTTCCGTAGTTCTGAAAATGGTTTAAACTTAAATTGTGTTGATGGCTGCAAAGTGCTGTGCATGTGCTAGAGAGTTAACTTTAATGGTTGTATTTACGGCGTATGAACTATATGCCACTAAACCTGTTAAATAATTTGTTATATTGATCTTTAAAATTTAAATCATTTAATCAATTTCCCCCTAAAATTATTATTATTCATAGGAATTTCCTGACAGTCTAGAGATTACGACTCTGAGCTCTCTGGGCCGATGGCGAGGGTTCCGTCTCCCTGGTCGGGGAATTAAGCTCCTGAAAGCTGTGCATTGCAGCCAAAAGAAAGAAAAAAAGGGCTCTAGTGCTCTGCTCAACATCACCTTTTTGAAAAAAGAGACATTTTTTATTACTGAAGAAAAACTTAGTATGAATCTTTACCTCTTTATTCAAGATACACAACTTACTAGCTTCTCTGATCGCTTGTGGCATGAGTACGTGTTAGAATTCTGAAGGGCTGGTGGGGGTTGCTCAGGTGGTGTGCCCTGACGAGCAGACTACTCTCACCCACATTCGACTTTCCAGCTTCCCTCTGCTACACGGTAACAAGCAAACTGGCTCCAAGTACTTCCCAGGAATATCTGGAATAAGCTTTGCATGCAAATATGGGTTTATGAAGAACATCTGAAGACTGAGAGATCGCTATGAATGACTCATCAAATAGCAGGGGGCATCCATGCTTTCCAGCTGTGGATACGACAGGTGGCATGTTTGTTACAGAATACTGCACTGGTGCAGAGTGTTCCAAAGGTTAGTAACTATTTAACTCGTGGAGCTGCGTGTTAGATCACGAAGCTGTCTTATCCAGAAAAGCCTTCTTTCCAAGTTAGACAATTTAACACATTTTCACTGTTAAACAATTCTTTAGGGAAAAATATGTTCTAACTGTGAGCTTTCCTGTGGCTCAGTGGTACAGAGCCCACCTGTCAATGCTTTAGGAGAAAACCCACTCGGATTCGCGGTAGTTACTGAAACATGAAAGTGCAAATCAACAGAGACAGAAAGAGCCCCTGGAGCTGGAGGAATGTCGGGTGAACAGGAGCAGCTGCTGCTGGACGTAGGGCTTCTTTCCGTAGTTCTGAAAATGGTTTAAACTTAAATTGTGTTGATGGCTGCAAAGTGCTGTGCATGTGCTAGAGAGTTAACTTTAATGGTTGTATTTACGGCGTATGAACTATATGCCACTAAACCTGTTAAATAATTTGTTATATTGATCTTTAAAATTTAAATCATTTAATCAATTTCCCCCTAAAATTATTATTATTCATAGGAATTTCCTGACAGTCTAGAGATTACGACTCTGAGCTCTCTGGGCCGATGGCGAGGGTTCCGTCTCCCTGGTCGGGGAATTAAGCTCCTGAAAGCTGTGCATTGCAGCCAAAAGAAAGAAAAAAAGGGCTCTAGTGCTCTGCTCAACATCACCTTTTTGAAAAAAGAGACATTTTTTATTACTGAAGAAAAACTTAGTATGAATCTTTACCTCTTTATTCAAGATACACAACTTACTAGCTTCTCTGATCGCTTGTGGCATGAGTACGTGTTAGAATTCTGAAGGGCTGGTGGGGGTTGCTCAGGTGGTGTGCCCTGACGAGCAGACTACTCTCACCCACATTCGACTTTCCAGCTTCCCTCTGCTACACGGTAACAAGCAAACTGGCTCCAAGTACTTCCCAGGAATATCTGGAATAAGCTTTGCATGCAAATATGGGTTTATGAAGAACATCTGAAGACTGAGAGATCGCTATGAATGACTCATCAAATAGCAGGGGGCATCCATGCTTTCCAGCTGTGGATACGACAGGTGGCATGTTTGTTACAGAATACTGCACTGGTGCAGAGTGTTCCAAAGGTTAGTAACTATTTAACTCGTGGAGCTGCGTGTTAGATCACGAAGCTGTCTTATCCAGAAAAGCCTTCTTTCCAAGTTAGACAATTTAACACATTTTCACTGTTAAACAATTCTTTAGGGAAAAAATATGTTCTAACTGTGAGCTTTCCTGTGGCTCAGTGGTACAGAGCCCACCTGTCAATGCAGGAGACCCAGGCTCAGTCCCCAGGCTGGGAAGGTCCCCTGGAGAAGGGAACGGCACCCACTCCGGCATTCTTGCCTGGAGTGGACAGAGGAGCCCGGCAGGCCCCAGGCCGTGTGGCTGCAAAACAGTCAGACACAACTTAGCGACTAAACTACAGCACAACTGTAGGCAAGGGTTCTCACAAGAAATGCATTGCACTAGATACCATGAATGTTTCAACTTAAAATGGATAGAATTTTAAAACTATGTTATTAGCACTTTTTTCCATACAGGAGAACATCCTATTCCTGTTTCTACATCTCAGCCGTATCTTCTCTTTGCAAATACTTCCTGGACCACTTTGTTGTATGTACCTGACCATCTTACCCGCTTCCCGAGAAACCTGTATGCAGGACAAGAAGCAACAGTTAGAACAGGACATGGAACAACGGACTGATTCAAAATTGGGAAAGGAGGACGTCAGGGCTGTAGACTGTCACCCTGCTTATTTAACTTAAATGCAGAGTACGTCATGCGAAATGCCGGGCTAGATGAATCATAAGCTGGAAGCAAGATTGCCAGGAGAAATATCGACAACCTTAGATATGCAGATGTACCACTTTAAAGGCAGAAAGTGAAGAGGAACTAAAGAGCCTCTTGATGAAGATGAAAGAGGAGACTGAAAACGCTGGCCTAAAACTCAGCATTCAAAAAACTAAGATCATGGCAGCCAGTCCTGTCACTTCATGGCTTTACAAGTTAGATCTTGATGACAGGAATATCTGGAATAAGCTTTGCATGCAAATATGGGTTTATGAAGAACATCTGAAGACTGAGAGATCGCTATGAATGACTCATCAAATAGCAGGGGGCATCCATGCTTTCCAGCTGTGGATACGACAGGTGGCATGTTTGTTACAGAATACTGCACTGGTGCAGAGTGTTCCAAAGGTTAGTAACTATTTAACTCGTGGAGCTGCGTGTTAGATCACGAAGCTGTCTTATCCAGAAAAGCCTTCTTTCCAAGTTAGACAATTTAACACATTTTCACTGTTAAACAATTCTTTAGGGAAAAAATATGTTCTAACTGTGAGCTTTCCTGTGGCTCAGTGGTACAGAGCCCACCTGTCAATGCAGGAGACCCAGGCTCAGTCCCCAGGCTGGGAAGGTCCCCTGGAGAAGGGAACGGCACCCACTCCGGCATTCTTGCCTGGAGTGGACAGAGGAGCCCGGCAGGCCCCAGGCCGTGTGGCTGCAAAACAGTCAGACACAACTTAGCGACTAAACTACAGCACAACTGTAGGCAAGGGTTCTCACAAGAAATGCATTGCACTAGATACCATGAATGTTTCAACTTAAAATGGATAGAATTTTAAAACTATGTTATTAGCACTTTTTTCCATACAGGAGAACATCCTATTCCTGTTTCTACATCTCAGCCGTATCTTCTCTTTGCAAATACTTCCTGGACCACTTTGTTGTATGTACCTGACCATCTTACCCGCTTCCCGAGAAACCTGTATGCAGGACAAGAAGCAACAGTTAGAACAGGACATGGAACAACGGACTGATTCAAAATTGGGAAAGGAGGACGTCAGGGCTGTAGACTGTCACCCTGCTTATTTAACTTAAATGCAGAGTACGTCATGCGAAATGCCGGGCTAGATGAATCATAAGCTGGAAGCAAGATTGCCAGGAGAAATATCGACAACCTTAGATATGCAGATGTACCACTTTAAAGGCAGAAAGTGAAGAGGAACTAAAGAGCCTCTTGATGAAGATGAAAGAGGAGACTGAAAACGCTGGCCTAAAACTCAGCATTCAAAAAACTAAGATCATGGCAGCCAGTCCTGTCACTTCATGGCAAATAGATGGGGAAAATGTGGGAACAGTGCCAGATTTAATTTTCTCGGACTTCAAAATCAATGCAGATGGTGACTGTAGCCATGAAATTAAAATACACTTGCTCCTTGGAAGAAGAGCTGTAACAACCCTAGAAAATGTATTTAAAAAGCAGAGACATCATCACTTTGCCGACAAAGGTCTGTAATAGTCAAAGCTATGGTTTCTCCAGCAGTCATGTTCAGATGTTAAAGTTGGACAACTGGGCTTCCCTGGTGGTTCAGTGGGTAAGCACACCGGCTTGCAGTGCAAGGGGCGCCGGTTCGAACCCTGGCCTGGGAAGATCCCACATGCCCCGGAGCGGCTGGACTGATGTGTCCAATTACTGGGCCGGAGCTCTGGAGCGCATGTACCCAGAGCCGGCGCTCTGCGACAACAGAGGCCACTGTGATGGGAGGCCCACACGGGTCAAAGAACAAAGACGGATGAAAACAGATAAACGAAAGGCCAATAGAAGTGCCCCGCCCACCCCCCTCACTCCCCAACCTGCCCTTCCAAAAAAAAAAATAAGTTGCACAGTAAAGAAGACTGAGTGCCGAAGAACTGATGCTTTCGAACTGTGGTGCTGCAGAACCCTTGAGAGTCCCTTGGACAGCAAAGAGATTGAACTAACAGACTAATGGGCAAATGCTATTTGTGGCTCTTTCCTATCTCACTTCAGGAGGTGAGCATACTTGAGAGAACTTGCGTATCACATAAACAAACGTCCTACGTGGCTACGGGGGCTTATTCACCAAACTGCCAAGTCCTTGAAATCCAGGAGACTTTCCATTCACCAACTTCAAGAGGAAAAGAATAAAAGAGAAGATGAATAAATGATGAGTAAGAGGCTGCGTCCTATAAACAAACACACCACTGCCTGGGACCGAGGCCCCAGACTCCTGCACCCCACTCCTACTTCACCCGCTCCGCTACCAGAATATCGACAACCTTAGATATGCAGATGTACCACTTTAAAGGCAGAAAGTGAAGAGGAACTAAAGAGCCTCTTGATGAAGATGAAAGAGGAGACTGAAAACGCTGGCCTAAAACTCAGCATTCAAAAAACTAAGATCATGGCAGCCAGTCCTGTCACTTCATGGCAAATAGATGGGGAAAATGTGGGAACAGTGCCAGATTTAATTTTCTCGGACTTCAAAATCAATGCAGATGGTGACTGTAGCCATGAAATTAAAATACACTTGCTCCTTGGAAGAAGAGCTGTAACAACCCTAGAAAATGTATTTAAAAAGCAGAGACATCATCACTTTGCCGACAAAGGTCTGTAATAGTCAAAGCTATGGTTTCTCCAGCAGTCATGTTCAGATGTTAAAGTTGGACAACTGGGCTTCCCTGGTGGTTCAGTGGGTAAGCACACCGGCTTGCAGTGCAAGGGGCGCCGGTTCGAACCCTGGCCTGGGAAGATCCACCTGCCGTCGAGCGGCTGGACCGATGTGTCCAATTACTGGGCCGGAGCTCTGGAGCGCATGTACCCAGAGCCGGCGCTCTGCGACAACAGAGGCCACTGTGATGGGAGGCCCACACGGGTCAAAGAACAAAGACGGATGAAAACAGATAAACGAAAGGCCAATAGAAGTGCCCCGCCCACCCCCCTCACTCCCCAACCTGCCCTTCCAAAAAAAAAAATAAGTTGCACAGTAAAGAAGACTGAGTGCCGAAGAACTGATGCTTTCGAACTGTGGTGCTGCAGAACCCTTGAGAGTCCCTTGGACAGCAAAGAGATTGAACTAACAGACTAATGGGCAAATGCTATTTGTGGCTCTTTCCTATCTCACTTCAGGAGGTGAGCATACTTGAGAGAACTTGCGTATCACATAAACAAACGTCCTACGTGGCTACGGGGGCTTATTCACCAAACTGCCAAGTCCTTGAAATCCAGGAGACTTTCCATTCACCAACTTCAAGAGGAAAAGAATAAAAGAGAAGATGAATAAATGATGAGTAAGAGGCTGCGTCCTATAAACAAACACACCACTGCCTGGGACCGAGGCCCCAGACTCCTGCACCCCACTCCTACTTCACCCGCTCCGCTCATCTCCAGAGCTCCACCTGCCACCCGCTTCTGTCACCACACAGTGAGGACTCACTGTAAGCAGGTGCCGCAGAAAGGACACTTAAAAAGTCAGTCAAGGGCTTCCCTGGTGGTCCAGTGGGTAAGGACACCGCCTTGCAGTGCAAGGGGCGCCGGTTCGATCCCTGGCCTGGGAGGATCCCACGTGCCGCGGAGCGGCTGGACCGATGCGTCCAATTGCCGAGCCGGAGCTCTGGGGCGCATGTGCCCAGAGCCGGTGCTCTGCGACGACAGAGGCCACCGCGATGGGAGGCCCACAGGAGCCAAAGAACAAAGATGGATGAAAATGAACAAATGAAAGACCAATAGAAGTGGCCCGCCTGCTCCCCTCCCTCCCCACCCACCCCCACCAAAATAAGTAAATAAATAAATCTTTAAAAAAAAAAAAAAGTCAGTCAAGTACAAAGCAATCATTAGCCAAGGGATTACAGCTCTTCCTCTATCGCATTATAACAAGGTTGCCTGTAATGATGGTTTGTGGCAAGACCGAAAATAACCCCCAACGGATTGGCCTCAAAACCTTCCAGCAAGGCCAACAAACAGAAGTGAGACTTGGGAAGAAAAGGGAGAAGTCCAGAGCTCACTTTAATGTCTTGTCTTAATTGCATTCACTCCTTTATTCCTCCAAACATCTTAGAGCCCAATAAGTAAAAGGCACTTTCATACCACATTCTATATGAGGGGACTAAAAAAATATCCAAACTTCTAGGAATTTACAACATGTTTAGGAAGCAAGAAATAGCAAGCACAAACAGCTGCTGCATGATACTAAGGCTGTGTGCGTGTGCTCAGTCGTGTCTGACTCTGCAGCCAGCTAGGATCCTCTGTCCACGGGCGTTCCCGGGCAAGAGTACTAGAGAGGGCTGCCATTTCCTTCTCAGGGACCTTCCGCATCAGGAATCAAGCCCGGTCCCTGCACTGCTAGGTGGATTGTTTATCACTCGCCACCGAGATCTTTCCATTCAATGAGGAAGTAAAAAGGAAGATGAATAAATGATGAGTAAGAGGCTGCGTCCTATAAACAAACACACCACTGCCTGGGACCGAGGCCCCAGACTCCTGCACCCCACTCCTACTTCACCCGCTCCGCTCATCTCCAGAGCTCCACCTGCCACCCGCTTCTGTCACCACACAGTGAGGACTCACTGTAAGCAGGTGCCGCAGAAAGGACACTTAAAAAGTCAGTCAAGGGCTTCCCTGGTGGTCCAGTGGGTAAGGACACCGCCTTGCAGTGCAAGGGGCGCCGGTTCGATCCCTGGCCTGGGAGGATCCCACGTGCCGCGGAGCGGCTGGACCGATGCGTCCAATTGCCGAGCCGGAGCTCTGGGGCGCATGTGCCCAGCGCCGCTGCGCTGCGACGACAGAGGCCACCGCGATGGGAGGCCCACAGGAGCCAAAGAACAAAGATGGACGAACATGAACAAATGAAAGACCAATAGACTTGGCCCGCCTGCGCCCCTCCCTCCCCACCCAACCCCACCAAAATAAGTAAATAAATAAATCTTTAAAAAAAAAAAAAAGTCAGTCAAGTACAAAGCAATCATTAGCCAAGGGATTACAGCTCTTCCTCTATCGCATTATAACAAGGTTGCCTGTAATGATGGTTTGTGGCAAGACCGAAAATAACCCCCAACGGATTGGCCTCAAAACCTTCCAGCAAGGCCAACAAACAGAAGTGAGACTTGGGAAGAAAAGGGAGAAGTCCAGAGCTCACTTTAATGTCTTGTCTTAATTGCATTCACTCCTTTATTCCTCCAAACATCTTAGAGCCCAATAAGTAAAAGGCACTTTCATACCACATTCTATATGAGGGGACTAAAAAAATATCCAAACTTCTAGGAATTTACAACATGTTTAGGAAGCAAGAAATAGCAAGCACAAACAGCTGCTGCATGATACTAAGGCTGTGTGCGTGTGCTCAGTCGTGTCTGACTCTGCAGCCAGCTAGGATCCTCTGTCCACGGGCGTTCCCGGGCAAGAGTACTAGAGAGGGCTGCCATTTCCTTCTCCAGGGGACCTTCCGCATCAGGAATCAAGCCCGCGTCCCCTGCACTGCTAGGTGGATTGTTTATCACTGCGCCACCTGGGAAGCCTGGTGCGATCACTATATCCATAATAACTACATAGCTAGTTTAATAATTTGATAAAGAAGCTAAGGCTTACAGAAGTTAATGAATGGGCCCAAGATCTCAGTCCGCCAATGGAGTGGGGCTCTGAATTCAGGCTCCTTTGTCCCCATGAGCCCAGACTGTTAGACTGGGCACTGTACCAAACCCTCAAACAGGGCAGTAAAATCATATAAAAATAATGTGACTTTTTTTTTTTTAAGTATAGTGCCTCATCTGTCTTTTTTTTTTTTTGGCCAGGCCACTTGGCACGCAGGACCCTGCTTCCCTGGCCAGGGAAGGAGCCCAGCCTCTCACAGTGGACATGCAGAGTTATAAGCACTGGACCTCCAAGAACGCCCCAGAAGAATAGGATTCTTGAACTGTGTGTAAAAGGCCAGTTGTCCCGTGAGCAGACCAATGGGCCACACATAGAAGCAAACTAGTGTGGCCTTTCTCAATTTCAAGTTTCTCCCAGAAGCATTTCTTACGTCTTTGAAAAACAGCACATTATAAAATCAGTGAGTAAGCAGCAGACCAAACGGGGGAAAACCCAGCCAATTACGCTTCGATCAACTTTTTTTTTTTAATGAATTATGTGCTTAATAGATGTCATTTCATTATTTTAAGTTCAAATGATTAATTGAATATATTAGTTCAGTTAACAGTTAACTCAATTACTTGGAAGCGATTTTAAGATTAAGGTATTCTTCAAAAGAGCAATAGTGGGCTTCCCCTGGTGGCCCAGTGGGTAAGGACACCGCCTTGCAGTGCAAGGGGCGCCGGTTCGATCCCTGGCCTTGAAAGATCCCACGTGCCGCGGAGCGGCTGGACCGATGTGTCCGATTACCGAGCCGGAGCTCTGGCGCACATGCGCCCAGAGCCGGCGCTCTGCAACGACAGCGGCCACCGCGATGGGAGGCCCACAGGAGCCAAAGGACAAAGACGGATGAAAATAGAGAAATGAAAGACCAATAGAAGTGGCCCAGCCGCTCCCCTCTCTCCCCAACCCGACCCCCGCCCAAAATAAATAAATAAATCTTTAAAAAAAAAAAAAGAGCAATAGTGCTTCTGTGAGAGCTATCATAAGCACTAAAAGAAAGCAGATACATCTATTCGTAAGTACCATCTACTGGCTGAAACTGCAGAAACAGAGCTACTACACTGGAGGCTGACCGACCGCCCCAGCCAGCACCCGCCCCCGGACCACGCCTGCGGAGGCTGCTGCCACCAGGCAAAGAAAGCCATGCAGGCAAGCCGTGAGCAGACGTTTCAATCTTCCAGCAGCCACGCTCATGAAAAGCAGAAACAGGCAAAATGAATTGCAAGAAGGTACTTTTACTGCACATGGGATGTGTGACAAATTATCATTTTGACATGTAATCAGCATTTTAGAATTGAAAAATTTCATGTTTTATACTGAATCTCAGAATCTGGCAGGCAAGCCTCACAGCACCAGCCGCATCTGAAGGGCTTCCCTGCTACACGTGGCTCCCGGTAACCGCGCCAGGCGGCACGGACCTGAGGGTAGCTGGAGGGGCTGTGGCCGCAGCCAGAGAGCCAGTCCGTGAGAGTGAAGGGTGTGGGCAAAAAGAAGCCGGCGCTCGGCTCCACCCTACCGACGCTGAAAGAAATGAGACTGTTTTCGCAGGTAGACGCCTTCTAGCGACCTATATGCTTGGAGTTCTTAAAGCACTGCACACGATTATTGTATAATGTGCAATAATGGGTGTTTTGTAATTTCATAAGGGGTGCTGTCACCACATTCTAAACTAGTCTTGCTGTGATTGTGACCTGAGAGAATCTACAGCCTCCCTCCTCTCCACTTCCTCGATCCCAATTCTTTAAAATATTTCGAAGCTATCAGAATAGAACCTACTTCTAGTTGCTTTCCACAACCCAAGCATTTAAAATCCGAACAGGTCTGGGCAAGAGGAAGCCTGAGGCCACAGAAGGACTCTGGAAAAAGAGTGGAAAGAATGCTTCAGTACTACGTATCCGTGTCACAGAAGTGGCAAACTGCTTTTCCAATAAAACTGGAAAGGCACCAGGTCAGAAAGCTCCACATAAGCCCTGAACTAGACTTACAGCTTTGAGAATGAAAAAAAGGACAGAGGCCAGACACACTTTAAGCAGTAGTTCATGTGAACAGTATAAGGCCAGAGAGCGAGAGGAACAGATCAACAGACAATGACCATAAAGTCAGAAAAAGCTCCCCTCTCACCTTCCTGCCCCTACCCGATAGCCCAAGAGAATTCCAGCGTGGCCGTCGTGCAAAGGTGTGGGCGTAGCATTTCCTTCACTCACGGCTCTTTCTAGATACCAGACCAAATGCTTATTTGCTAACCTATTAAAGCACCTATGTAAATTTAAACGGTAACCAATAAATTCTGCTTGTGAAAATCATACAAATGGCTGGACAGGGAGTGTCTACACTCCCTAGAATTGAGGTGGGTGGGGAAAGACTGTGTATTTTATTGGTCATGGGTCAAAGTACATCAGTACTCTATTTTAAAACCAACATTGCAATGACAGGGCGTTTATCATTCGTACCAAATGAAATTATGCAGCTACCATGTGCTCACCAATATTTAACATGTAGGCTTATTAAGGAAACCAAAATTACAGTATTTCTCAACTCTTGGAACAATACCACTCATTACTCAGAAACCCATCTCATTAGGTTACTTATGATGAATTTAAACAGCAATCAACAAATTCTGCTTGTGAAAATCAGAATGAATCAAATTTTGTTCAGAGGATTTCATGATGCCCCCTTCAAGTAAAGAGGAAAATTACTCAAAACAGCAAGTCATTCGTGAAGTCGTTAGCTAGCTACACACTTAGAAGAGCGTATAATAATATTAATAAATTTAAAAGAAAACTTAGATATGAAAAGCACATATCACGATGGTAAATTTGTAAACCTTTTGCAACCCAAGCATTTAAAATCCGAACAGGTCTGGGCAAGAGGAAGCCTGAGGCCACAGAAGGACTCTGGAAAAAGAGTGGAAAGAATGCTTCAGTACTACGTATCCGTGTCACAGAAGTGGCAAACTGCTTTTCCAATAAAACTGGAAAGGCACCAGGTCAGAAAGCTCCACATAAGCCCTGAACTAGACTTACAGCTTTGAGAATGAAAAAAAGGACAGAGGCCAGACACACTTTAAGCAGTAGTTCATGTGAACAGTATAAGGCCAGAGAGCGAGAGGAACAGATCAACAGACAATGACCATAAAGTCAGAAAAAGCTCCCCTCTCACCTTCCTGCCCCTACCCGATAGCCCAAGAGAATTCCAGCGTGGCCGTCGTGCAAAGGTGTGGGCGTAGCATTTCCTTCACTCACGGCTCTTTCTAGATACCAGACCAAATGCTTATTTGCTAACCTATTAAAGCACCTATGTAAATTTAAACGGTAACCAATAAATTCTGCTTGTGAAAATCATACAAATGGCTGGACAGGGAGTGTCTACACTCCCTAGAATTGAGGTGGGTGGGGAAAGACTGTGTATTTTATTGGTCATGGGTCAAAGTACATCAGTACTCTATTTTAAAACCAACATTGCAATGACAGGGCGTTTATCATTCGTACCAAATGAAATTATGCAGCTACCATGTGCTCACCAATATTTAACATGTAGGCTTATTAAGGAAACCAAAATTACAGTATTTCTCAACTCTTGGAACAATACCACTCATTACTCAGAAACCCATCTCATTAGGTTACTTATGATGAATTTAAACAGCAATCAACAAATTCTGCTTGTGAAAATCAGAATGAATCAAATTTTGTTCAGAGGATTTCATGATGCCCCCTTCAAGTAAAGAGGAAAATTACTCAAAACAGCAAGTCATTCGTGAAGTCGTTAGCTAGCTACACACTTAGAAGAGCGTATAATAATATTAATAAATTTAAAAGAAAACTTAGATATGAAAAGCACATATCACGATGGTAAATTTGTAAACACTTTTTATACGCACACACAAAAGATTTGAAGTAAGCAAAATATTAGTAGAAGCTATTTCTGGTAACTGAACTTCAGGTCAATTTTTACTTTACACTATTTCTGTATTTTCCACAATGCTCAAATTAGAAGAAAAAAATAAATTCGGACAAGTGGAAACTGAGGCAGTGCCAACCAATTTAGGATTACACTGGACTGACACACTATCCCTCATACCGCCACAGTATCTTAAAAAGCACCGAGGGGGAGGGGGCTTCCCTGGTGGTTTAATGGGTAAGGACACCGCCTTGCAGTGCAAGGGGCACCAGTTCCATCCCTGGCCTGGGAAGATTCCGTGTGCCGCGGAGCTGCTGGACGGATGTGTCCAACTACCGAGCTGGATCTCTGGAGTGCATGCGCCCAGAGCCGGCGCTCTGCAGCGAGAGAGGCCACTGCGATGGGAGGCCCACAGGAGCCAAAGAACAAAGATGGATAAAAATAGATAAATGAAGGACCAATAGAAGTGGCCAAAAAAAAAAACCAAAAGCACCAATGGCCTTTGAAGACGTGGGCTTCGCCTTATCTATGATACATACTCAATTGCAACACGTGTGCAGTACGCAATACACACTGAAAACCAGAAAACCAAAAATGGATTGTTTAGAAAAGCAGATACTGGTTTAGCACCCTTGCAAACAAAGAACAGAGCCAAGAGCAGGTGCTCAAGGGATAAGTGACTAAGTGCTACAAAGTGGGGGAAATGTCTTGGTTCAGGACGCAGAAGCGTGCGTCTACGACTCAACTGTTCACTTCATGTCAATTTCACTTCGCATCAAAGCAGAGAAGTTAGCCTGTAAACCTATCAGATTGAATCAACACTCCTTCAAGGGTGGCTTTGCCCCAGCCAATCTTTTTTTTAATTCGCTTTTGCAATGCTAGAGTATCATGTGAGGCTCCTCAACGCACAAGCTGCTGCGGTGCTGCTGCTGCTGGCGGCGAGGGGGAGGCGAGGGGGCGGGAGGGTCCCCGAAGTGCGCACTGTATCCTTCCTGCCCACAAAGAGCTTCCAGCAAAAGGTGGAGCGAGAAACAAAGGAGTGGGTCTGAAAGAGGCCGCACACCTCAGGAGCGCCTTTGCTTCTAATGAAGGTTAAGTGCTTTTGTGTTTCAACAACTCTGGGGACGATGAACCTGGCAAGATGTGCACAGGCTTCTGCGCATTCGGTACTGGGCCCAGCTGGATGCCACGAGGAGGTCAGACCCCGAAGCTGGCCGCCCGTGCTCAGACCTAAGCAAGCACTGATCGAAAACGGACCGAAACCCAGCCGATCCGCCAGGCAAGGCCCGGCACGCGCGCTCGCCATCGCAGCGCTGCGCTCACTGTATTGCGCGGAGGGCCCAACACGTGGCCCCACGCTCCAAAGTGCTTAAGGAAAGCTGGCCAGCGGCGGGGATCGCCAGCCAGCTCCCCGCAGCCTCGGGCACGACCCCCAGCGCACGTGGCCCTCGGCCCGCGCCCTGCCCTCCGCGGACACCGTCCACCACGGCCGCCCGAGCGGGGCCTGGCCGGGGCCGCGGCCGCCCACTCGCGCCAGGGGACGGGAGACTGGCGACCCGCGGCGGGACGGCGGCGCGGCCTCCCGAGACCGAGCAGGGCGCCCCGAGCCCCGGGCCGAGACGGCCCGCCGCGCCCCGAGCCCGTGCACCCCGAGCGCCGGCCCAGCCGCTGCGGCAGGAGCG
This sequence comes from Tragulus kanchil, assembly GCA_022376925.1. Lineage (NCBI taxonomy): Eukaryota > Metazoa > Chordata > Mammalia > Artiodactyla > Tragulidae > Tragulus > Tragulus kanchil. The sequence continues at coordinate 155,418,633 of JAIOJX010000006.1, forward strand.
CGCAGGGCGCCCAACTGCCGTCCCGGCCCAACCAACGCGGGCAGGGGAGGAGAGGCGCGCGCGGCCGGCGGAGCGTGCGAGCCGCTCGGGGGTCGCAGGGGGAGGCCGCGCGCGGGGAAGGCAGAGCGAAGCGGCGCGGGAGCCATGGCCGGCCGCAGCGCCAGAGGGGCTCCTGGAGCGGACTTCGCCCCTTTCCCCTTGGAAGGTGCAGACGGTCTGACCCCCCACCCCGAGTGAGGTGCCTCGTCCCAGCCCCGGCTGGACTGTACCATCGGGCGGTGCCGCCGGGACTTCTCCCCCCCACCACTACCATCAAGTCCCCCCCCACCCGGGTCCGCGGTCGGTTGGCCCCGGCCGGGCTCTGAGACGCGGAAAGAGCTTGGCGCCATTTTGGGTGGGACTAAGCAAAGACGAAACACCCTCCCAGTCGATGGGGTACTCTGGACGCTGGCTTATCCGGTTCCCCTAATCCTTTAGGTACTTACACGACGTTGGGTGAGGGGAGCTGGAAGATCAGCGGGTCCCCGATCCTCTCTCCCTAGGGGTGATGGAAATCAAACCCCCCCGCCACCTCCAGGTGGTTCTTCCCGCCGCAGAGTGGGAGCCGCATAAAAGGCGGGGCCTCATTAGCATAACCTGCCTGGCAACCTGATCTCGGCTTTGGGTGATTGGTTGAACTCTGTAAACTCCGTTCCTCGCCTAGAGACAAGGAACGCTGGGGCGAACTGACAGGCCCAGATTTAAGACTCATGACGAAGATCCTGAGACGCTTATTCAGTCGGCGGAGAAGCCAAAAGGAGACTCACACAATGGCCCAATGACGGAAGGCCTCTTTATTTCGTGTTCTACTGTTCGTTTAAAATCCAATCAAAGAGCGGGTTTCAGGCAGCGCTCGCCTGCGTTTGTGCTCTAAGCCAATCAGAGCATCCGACTCTCCGGATTCAGGGTCAAGGCCGCTCGCCGGGACTCGCGGCGGCCCAGGTGGGCAGGTTCCCAGCCTCGGTCCCCCGGGTCGGGAGCAGGGGCTTCTCAGCCCTGCCTGCACGCCCCCGAAGACCCGCGTCCCGGGAGCTGCGCTGGGCACTCGACAGGCCGGCCTCGGCAGCCCAGCAGAGCCCCGGAGCGCCAAGCCGGGTCCTCGCCTCTCTGCTTACCGTGCTCAGAGAAAGTGATTTTCACTAACATGATACTCAGCCCTGGTTAACCAAGGGCTTAACTCACTCTTTTCTTAACCTCAGGCCGCCACATCGTTACCATCCCTTAAAATTGCCTTTGCAAAGCAGCCCAGGGCGGAGAGCTGAGCTCAGACTTTGCAGCAGGACACCAGCCCTACCTCCCCGTCCCTAATACAAATTGACGACTAGATCTTATGAGGGGACCTTGACCCTTTGGACCTTCAGGGAGCGGTTTTCCCTTAGGCGACATCCATCCACCTTGCTACGTGGTTTTGAAGATTAAGTGGAATTTACATGTAAAATAGCACACTAGAATTTAACCAATGAGAGCCTTAACGACCATGAACTAGGCAAAACTGCTACACTATTAGCTAACCAAGAGAAAAGTACACTAGGTAAATGACTTGAGAGTAGAAAACACTGACGGGAGAGGGTGAGGAGGATGTAAAATTTATTCAACAATATCCTCTTTACTGTTTTATGTATCTTAAAAACTGGAAACAAGCTTCGGGAAATCTTGGGAAAATGTGATTTTAGATCTTCAAGACAGTTGACTGCCTCATAAGCAACTTGGTGACTAGCCAATGTCTCGTTTCTCCATGGACTCCTGAGCAAGCTGTCATTACACATTTATTGAATGTAATTGAAAAGAAAGCATATTTGGGGCCTGATGAGGCAGAGCTGAACATTTTTATAGTGAGAGGTGCTGTTAACTCTTCACTGGATATAAAAGCACGTGGAAGTCAGTTGCCTTAGGAAATTTTTTTTCTGTTTATTTCCTAATAGGGTGTAGGTGATTGACAATGTTGACAGTTTCAGGTGGCCAACAAAGGGCCTCAGCCACGGGTGTACACGTGTCCACTCTCCTCAGACTCCCCTCCCGTCCAGGCTGCCAAGTGGCACTGAGCAGAGTTCTCCGTGCTGCACGGTAGGTGCCTTAGGAAGGATTCTGTGGGCTGAGAGACTCGCTGGCCTGTCCCGGTAGGGGTGCTGTGGCAGACAGACAATGCCAGAAGCAGACAGGCCGCCCTTCCCCCGGAGAATGCACCCCGTTGTGAGACCTCACATGATTGCCCCCTCTCTGGTGGCCTGGGACCATCACAGCTGAGATCTGCTGGCACCAAGGACCCCAAGGGGAGCTCGCCGTGAGGAATAGGGCTGTCTGGACTGGAAAACCCAAGTTAGCCTCACGGGCTTGAAAAAATCATCTAAAGCTTAGATTGCACAAATATTACAGGCAGGCCTGACCCCAGCAATTTTTTATTCAGAAGATTTGCTGTGAGCCTCAGGAATCTTCCTTTTGTATAACTTTTTAAATTATTCAATTTGCACACAGTTGAATTCTCTCCTTTCAGTATTGAATATGTTGTTGTTGAGGTGCTTGGTTGTATCCATATGTACTGTGTACCAGTCACCATTGTGAATAACGATGGAACAGGGAACCAAAAACAAACAAACAAAACAAAGCCCCAACTCTCACGGAGCTTAATTACATTCTGGTGGAGACAACAGAAGAAAATTGATAAATAAGGGAGATAATTTCAGGTATAGTTGACGGAGAGGGTGGGGGAAAATTTTCTACCTCTTTACTGTTTTATGTATCTTAAAACTGGAAACAAGCTGAAATCTTGGGAAAATGTGATTTTAGATCTTCAAGACAGTTGACTGCCTCATAAGCAACTTGGTGACTAGCCAATGTCTCGTTTCTCCATGGACTCCTGAGCAAGCTGTCATTACACATTTATTGAATGTAATTGAAAAGAAAGCATATTTGGGGCCTGATGAGGCAGAGCTGAACATTTTTATAGTGAGAGGTGCTGTTAACTCTTCACTGGATATAAAAGCACGTGGAAGTCAGTTGCCTTAGGAAATTTTTTTTCTGTTTATTTCCTAATAGGGTGTAGGTGATTGACAATGTTGACAGTTTCAGGTGGCCAACAAAGGGCCTCAGCCACGGGTGTACACGTGTCCACTCTCCTCAGACTCCCCTCCCGTCCAGGCTGCCAAGTGGCACTGAGCAGAGTTCTCCGTGCTGCACGGTAGGTGCCTTAGGAAGGATTCTGTGGGCTGAGAGACTCGCTGGCCTGTCCCGGTAGGGGTGCTGTGGCAGACAGACAATGCCAGAAGCAGACAGGCCGCCCTTCCCCCGGAGAATGCACCCCGTTGTGAGACCTCACATGATTGCCCCCTCTCTGGTGGCCTGGGACCATCACAGCTGAGATCTGCTGGCACCAAGGACCCCAAGGGGAGCTCGCCGTGAGGAATAGGGCTGTCTGGACTGGAAAACCCAAGTTAGCCTCACGGGCTTGAAAAAATCATCTAAAGCTTAGATTGCACAAATATTACAGGCAGGCCTGACCCCAGCAATTTTTTATTCAGAAGATTTGCTGTGAGCCTCAGGAATCTTCCTTTTGTATAACTTTTTAAATTATTCAATTTGCACACAGTTGAATTCTCTCCTTTCAGTATTGAATATGTTGTTGTTGAGGTGCTTGGTTGTATCCATATGTACTGTGTACCAGTCACCATTGTGAATAACGATGGAACAGGGAACCAAAAACAAACAAACAAAACAAAGCCCCAACTCTCACGGAGCTTAATTACATTCTGGTGGAGACAACAGAAGAAAATTGATAAATAAGGGAGATAATTTCAGGTATAGTTAAGTGCTTTGAAGAAAAGGAAAATGCAAAGGGGAGGAGAATGCTGGCAGTGTATATAGAGGCGTCAAAGAAATCCTTTCTAAGATGTTAACATTTGAGCCAAGATGTGATTGATAAAGAAAAAAAAAAAAAAAAACAGCCTGCCATGCTTAAGATCTTGGAGAGTATTCCAGTCTGAGACCAGCAAATGTAAAGGCGTGAGAGGGGAAAAAAATACGCAACACATTCATTTCTCCACTGAGTGAGCAGTCACTGAATGCTTCTGTCAGACACTGTCCTGGGGCTGTGAGATTTGTCAATTAAACATTACAGACAAAAGGAAAACAAGACATAAAACCCCTGCTTTTCTGGAGTTTCTCCTGGTGGTCCAGTGGGTACAGAGTCCGCCTTGCCATACAAGGGAAGATGCCACGTGCCGTGGCGCGGCTGGACCGCCGTGTCCAGTTACGAGCCAGCTCCTGTTACAGAGAGAGGCCACTGCAATGGGAGGTCCACACAGACCAAAGAACAAAGATGGATGAAAATAAATAAACAAACAATAAAAGAGGCCCAGATTAAAAGAAAAAGAAGGCCTGAGCTGCTGGAACACAGGGCAAGGAACGTAGTGATTCAGAAAAAAAGCTCGGGGAGCTCCCCGGGTGGCTGAGTGGCAAGGAATGCCTGCTGAGGCCGGGGACAGGGAGGCGATCCCTGGTGGGGAAGACCCCACAGGCAAGGGACACCTGAGCCCATGGGCCACGGCTGCTGAGGCCACACTGCGGTCACGGGAGCCCGCGCGCCTAAAGGGTGAGCCACCGCAGGAGAAACCACTGCCCTGAGGGGCCCGCACACCTCCAGCGGAGAGTAACCCACTCTCCACGGCTGGAGGAAGCCCACATGCAGCAACAAACGCCCAGCACAGCCCGAAACAAAAACATTAAAAAAACCAAACAAACCTGAGAAAACAAGCAAGGGCAAGATCATACATGGCTTTGAAGGCTACGGTATGGAAGACTAACTGAAGTACACTTTAAAGTCATTTCAGTTCAGGTCAGTTGCTCAGTCGTGTCCAGCTCTTTGCGACCCCAGGGCCTGCAGCTCTCCAGGCTTCTCTGTCCTCCACCATCTCCAGGAGCTTGCTCAGAGTGACCATCCAACCGTCTCATCCTCTGTCGTCCCCTTCTCCTTCTGCCTTCTATTTTTCCCAGCATCAGGCTCTTTCCCAGTGAGTTGCCTCTTCACCTCAGGTGGCCAGAGTATTGGAGCTTCAGCTTCAACATCAGTCCTTCCAGTGAATATTCAGGGTTGATTTCCTTTATGATTGACCGATTTGATCTTCTTGCTGTCCAAGGGACTCTCAAGAGTCTTCTCCAACACCGCAGCTCAAAGGCATCAATTCTTTGGTGCTCAGCCTTCTTTATGGTCCAGCTCTCACATCCATACGTGACTACAGGGAAAACCATAACTTGGACTGTATGGACTTTTGTCCTATAGTCAGTTTGAAGTAGTTGGCAGTTTTAAGCAAAGATGTGATACAATGTTTTGTTTTGTTTTTAATGATAACTCAGGCTGCTCTAGGAAGCTTATGGTGAGGGAGGGAATGAGAAATGGGAGACAAGGTTGGCAAGTATCTGTCCTTATGATTTAAACTGGGAAATGGTGGTCATCTAGACTAAAACAGTAGTGTAAACGGGAGGAAAAGTATGGACCCAAGTCTATGTTGGAGGTGAAGCCAGAGAACTTGCCAGAGAATGGATGAAAGAGTGGGCTCGAGCTGGAGTTTCCAGCGATGACAAGAGAGTGATCCGGAAGGACATAGAGCTGACACTCGGTGGCAGTCAACGCGGATGGCCGGGCTGCCGGGGGAGGACTGGAGACCTGGTGAGAACGATAGGACGTCTACTGTGGTCGTGTCAAGTCTGAAGTGTCTTTTAGAAATCTGGACATACTGAAGAGGTAGTTGGAATTCAGGGAGAGATCCAGGCTGCAATACAATTTTAGAATTCATCAGACGGTGAATTGTATTTCTTTTCATTTTTTTGGAGTATAGTTGATTTACAATGTTGTGTTAGGTTCCGGTGTACAGCAGAAATCAAATCAGTTATACATATATGTGTATTCACGCTTTTTTAGATTATTTTCCCACATAGGCTATTACAGGGTACTGAGTAGAGTTCCCTGTGCTAGGCGGTAGGTCCTTATTGTCTATTTTATTTATAGTGGTTTGTATCTGTTAATTGAAAACTTCCCATTTATCCTTTCTGCCTGTAAATCGTATTTCAATACACAGGATTTTATGAAGTCTAATAAGATGAGGTCATCCAATGAGGATAAGATGAGCAAGAAAGTGCTTATCGAGAAGTCAAAAGGTCCAGAATTAAGCTTTTGGGAGCTGCTGAGTTTAGAGGTGAGAAACAGGAGGGGAACCCACCAAAGACAGCATGAAGGCCAGAAGAACAGGAGAGCCGATGCGGGTGGAGTCTGAAAAGCCAAGGGAAGAGAGGGCTGAGGAAGGGCGCCGTCTCAGAGGCTGCCGACGAGGCTGAGAGGCAGTGACAGGTGAAGACAGACAAGGGGAAGACGGAAAAACGGAGGGGAAGGAGCCGGTCGTCTGTCAACAGCCTCAGAGGAGGCTTGGGAAGCGTGGTAGGAGTCCTCTGAAGAGAGCGGGAGGTGAGGAGTGACACCTGTTGCCAGTCGCAGAGCTGAGAAGACAGGCCCGCAGAAACACTGAGAGGGCCTCCCCGGTGCCTTTGTGGCGAAGAATCTGCCTGCCAGCGCTGGAGACAGGGGTTTGATCCCTGATCCGGGAAGATCCCACGCGACCTGGAGCCACGACTGCTGAGTCTGTGTTCTGGAGCCCTGGAGCTGACACTAGTGAGCCCACACGCCTCAGCTGCTGAAGCCCACGCACCGTAGAGCCCGCGCTCCAGAATGAGAGACGCCCGGGCAAGACCACGAGCGAGCAGCCCCCTCACCACAGCTAGAGAGACCCCACGCAGCTGCAGAGACCCAGCCTGGCCAAAACAAATACATGCAAATTTAAAAAGAAAGACAGCTAAAATGCTGAATATGCTGTTCGTAAAAGACTTTTTTAAAAAGTGTATCACAGAGCTGGCCACACAGTGAGGACTATGCAAAGGTTAAAAACGACGTTTGTGAGTGAAAAAGGGTAAAGCTCATCCTTTCGGAAGAAAACAAACTGATAAGAGAAAAAGGAATGCTGGAAAAAGAAGAGAGATTATTTGGCAGCAATCATAACAATTATTTAACTTTTTCAGGCAACAGTGACAAATGGAAAAGTCCTTCCCACCAACACTGTTCCTTCAAGAAAACACTTTATGAATGTGGCTCGATTTGAAGACTTTGGACCACGACTTGGACTTTAGTATGAGCAAGGCTTTTGATAGCAACAAAGACTGCAGATATCATGAGCTCAGTAGGGTTCCTCCTCCACATAGCGATCTCATCCAAGGGCTTCCACACGGGTTCAGTCCCGGATCCAGGAGGATCCCACATGCCTGCGTGCCGCAACTATGGAGCCTGCGCTCTAGAGCCTGGGAGCCGCAACCACTGAGTTCACGTGCAGCACCTATGCTGTGGGAAGACTCTTCTCTCAGAAATACAATGGCAACAGATACCTGAGAATTAATACTAAAGAGAAACATTCCAATATAAGCAATGTTGGAAAGTTTCTAGCCAAAGCAAATCTCTTTCAGCATGAAAACATTTACACTGGAAGAAAAACTCATGAATACACTGAGTGTGGAAAAACCGTAAGCCAGAAGCGATCCCACAGAGACCAGGAGAAAATGCATCCTTGAGAGTGTGCGTTCAGGCGTGTGCTGAGGGGAGTCAAATGTCTCTGCCTTTCCCTTCAAGCCTTCTGTTGAATCCCATTCCTCATTCCTCACTTCAGAATCCACATGAGGAGGAAATCATATAAAAGCGACCAAGGTGGAAAAGCCTTCAGCTGTCATAGAAAAAGCTCCCACTCATCATTCTAAGGAGAAACCTGGAAATGTGGGAAAGCTTGTATTCAACTGTCACTTCTCCTTAGAAATCAAAGAGGGCCTGTGGAGAGACTCCGGGCATATAAAGAGAGTGGGCCATCCCCACGTCACTAGCACAGTCTCATCTCACAGAGAGACAATCCGCACGGGAAAGTCTCCCTGAGTGTAATCAGTGCAGCAGCGTCTTTATCAAGGAGCAGTGCCTCATTACAGATCAAAACATTCACACTAGAAAGGAACTCCGCGAATGAAATGAATGTGGAAATCTGCAGACACAAAGGAAAACTCCATTACTCATCAAATGCATGCAAGAGAGAAAGCTTACGGATGCCGCAGGTTCGAGACGGCTTCTGTTTAGAAGTCAGGCCTTATTAGGTGCTTGAGAGGCCTTACTGGAGATAGACCCTGTACATGGAAGGAAGGTGAGAACATATTCAATGGCAAGTGAAAAACCTCTTTTGAGAGATGCCCTGTAAGTACAGTGAACGTGCAAAAGCTTTCAGGCAGAAGCTCTGCCTCATTAAACGTTACAGGATCCGCATAGGCGAGACATCTGTGAACGCACTGAGGGTGGGAAAGCCTCTGGGCTGATCCTGATTGTTGCATGTGAAGAGAACCACACAGAGAATAAACACAAATGTAGAGTGCGTGTGAAGCTGCTGTATGCTTGCTGTACGTGAAGAACCGACTCAGGTAATAAACATGAACGTAATGTGTGCAGAGACCTGCTCTCCACACATGAGGACCGACGCTGAATGGAATGTCCAGTAACAGGTGAACGGGTAAATGGATTGTGGTATATCTGCACAATGGAGCGCTACCCAACAACAGAAAGAGATGCCCTTGGGACTTCCCTGGTGGTCCAGTGGTTAGGACTCTGCCTTCCAATGTGGCGGTTGGGGGGTGCTTAATTCGTGGTGGGGCACTAAGGTCCCACATGTCTCCTGGCCAAAAAATAAGACATAAGAAAACAAATAAATAAAACCCAGAAGCAGTATGGTAACAAATTCAATAAAGACTTTAAAAAAATGGTTCATGGACCTCCCTGGTAGCTCAGTGGTAAAGAGTTCGCCTGCCAATGCAGGAGACACGAGTTCGATCCCTGATCCGGGAAGATCCCACGTGCTGTGGAGCAACGAAGCCCGTGAGCCACAACTGTTTTTTGAACCTGTGCTTGAGAGCCTCAGAGTTACGACTGTGGAGCCCATGTGCCGGAACTACTGAAGCTGGTGAGCCCTGAAGCCCAAGTTCCACAACAAGGGAGGTCACCGCAAGAAGAAGCCTGCTCACCTCAACCAGAAAGTAGCCCTCACTCCCTGCACCTAGAGAAGAGCCAGCAGCAGAAGTGAAGGCCCAGAATAGCCAAAAATAATTAAATAAATATATAAATAAAAAGTATAAATAAATAAATAAAAATTTTAAAAAATGGTTCACATCAAAAAATAAATTTTAAAAAGAAATTAACTAAGAAATTGAAAACTATTGATACACGCCATCATGTAAATCAATCTCAAAATGCCAAGTATAGAGCAGACAGGAAAGAAAAACAGGACACCCTTCGTGATTCCATTTATGTGAAATTCTAGGCAAGTCAAGGCCATCTCGGTGGCAGGAAGCAGAGCTGATCCTGCAGGGCGGGGCGGAGGGAGTGGGATGCTTTTGGCGAGAGCGCTTTGCTTTCCCGCCTGTGTCAGGGGGTCGCCGCCGGACCTCCTTTAAGCCTGACTGCGCGCCCATCTGGACAGCGCAGTTCAGTGTGTCAGCGGTGGTCAGGAGAGCTGTCCAGACAGTGGGGGCCGCTGACAGAGGGGAGTAGTTTCTGCTGGCTGTGAATCTGAAAGGAGACTTTGATCTCCACTTGTTCATAAGACAACTAAGATTCACCAAAGCCTCGTAGGCTTTTCAGGTAAACATAACATAAACAAATACTAAAAGGCTTAAATATGACAATAAAGCCTTCTAAGAGGATCCAAGACATCACCTGTTCCATCTCTTCTAAGGACACTGGAAATCTTCTTCACCAAGATGTGAAAGCAAGGAGTTATAATGGGGGAAGGTGGGGGGAAGTCTATAATGGAGGGACTTCCCTGGAGGCTGAGACTCCATACTGCCAATGCAGGAGGCGGGGGTTCAACCCCTAGTCAGGGAACTAGATCCCACATCCTGCAACTAAGCGTTCACATGCTGCTACTAAAGATCCCACATGGTCCAAGGAAGACTGAAGGTGCCTTTCTCTAGAGAAACTTCCTGACCCAGGATCCAACCCCCATCTCCTGCACTGGCAGGAGGCTTCACAATAATTAAATACTAGTTAGTAGTTTTCCTCAACAGTAACAAAAATCATAGGAAGCATCTTAGAAAAATATGTAGACATGGAGAGTCTGCTACACACTTAGTTCTGTCTTTCAACAGGAGAGATGTGTCTGAGGGACTTCCTGGCACACGTGAGTCTGCTCCCTGGTCGGGGCACTAAGATCCAGCATGCTGCAGAGTGTGACCAGAAAAAAAAGAAAAAAGTGAGACAGTTGGACACGTGAGATGGCTCAGTCATTCAGAGGATTTTCTGGGTCATGGGGGCAAGCTTTCTGCTCCGGTTAGCCCAACCTCCTTTACCATGTTGCCCTTGTCTGCCCACTTGCCAGAGTCGCTCTTTATTCTCTCCACAGTCCTCCCGGACAGAAGGAACCACAGCTGGGCAATCTACAACGTTCCTTCCTCGGAACACTCTTGTTTGGCCTCAAAGCAGTTTGGAGGTAGCGGCCCCCCAGCCCACTGTGTGCCTTTGTTGCTGATGTCCAGTCGTGAGTTGTGTCCTGCTCTTTGCGACCCCATGGACTGCCGAGGACGGGGATTCCCTGGCCCCGTGTGCCAATACTTGTGGCTAAACTCCTGGAGTTGCTGCTTTGCTTGCTGCCTAAGAGAGAAGGACACCTTCTAGGCTACAGCTAAGAGCTGTATGAAATGTAGACTGAAACAAACTGTGTCCTTTAGCCAACGTTTTACTCTGTTCGTGATCTGGTTTCCCCTCTCACTGAACGATCACGGAGGAAATGACAGAAAGACAGCGGTGGACGGTAAGAAAGAATCTTTGATGGGACAAGTAGGAATGGGGGCAAAATGACAATAAAGCCTTCTAAGAGGATCAAGACATCACCTGTTCCATCTCTTCTAAGGACACTGGAAATCTTCTTCACCAAGATGTGAAAGCAAGGAGTTATAATGGGGGAAGGTGGGGGGAAGTCTATAATGGAGGGACTTCCCTGGAGGCTGAGACTCCATACTGCCAATGCAGGAGGCGGGGGTTCAACCCCTAGTCAGGGAACTAGATCCCACATCCTGCAACTAAGCGTTCACATGCTGCTACTAAAGATCCCACATGGTCCAAGGAAGACTGAAGGTGCCTTTCTCTAGAGAAACTTCCTGACCCAGGATCCAACCCCCATCTCCTGCACTGGCAGGAGGCTTCACAATAATTAAATACTAGTTAGTAGTTTTCCTCAACAGTAACAAAAATCATAGGAAGCATCTTAGAAAAATATGTAGACATGGAGAGTCTGCTACACACTTAGTTCTGTCTTTCAACAGGAGAGATGTGTCTGAGGGACTTCCCTGGCACACGTGAGTCTGCTCCCTGGTCGGGGCACTAAGATCCAGCATGCTGCAGAGTGTGACCAGAAAAAAAAGAAAAAAGTGAGACAGTTGGACACGTGAGATGGCTCAGTCATTCAGAGGATTTTCTGGGTCATGGGGGCAAGCTTTCTGCTCCGGTTAGCCCAACCTCCTTTACCATGTTGCCCTTGTCTGCCCACTTGCCAGAGTCGCTCTTTATTCTCTCCACAGTCCTCCCGGACAGAAGGAACCACAGCTGGGCAATCTACAACGTTCCTTCCTCGGAACACTCTTGTTTGGCCTCAAAGCAGTTTGGAGGTAGCGGCCCCCCAGCCCACTGTGTGCCTTTGTTGCTGATGTCCAGTCGTGAGTTGTGTCCTGCTCTTTGCGACCCCATGGACTGCCGAGGACGGGGATTCCCTGGCCCCGTGTGCCAATACTTGTGGCTAAACTCCTGGAGTTGCTGCTTTGCTTGCTGCCTAAGAGAGAAGGACACCTTCTAGGCTACAGCTAAGAGCTGTATGAAATGTAGACTGAAACAAACTGTGTCCTTTAGCCAACGTTTTACTCTGTTCGTGATCTGGTTTCCCCTCTCACTGAACGATCACGGGAGGAAATGACAGAAAGACAGACGGTGGACGGTAAGAAAGACAACTGCAGATTTTGATGGGACAAGTAGGAATGGGGGGCAAAATGAAAAAAGAAAAACAACAAAACTACCACTACCACCAACTTCACTCGAGAAAGCTTAGCTGTGAATGACCAGTTTTCAAAAAGCTCCCAGAAGTAACAGGGAAACCTATACTATCATATGTGAAAAAGATAGAAAAAAATAGCTGTAAGATCTCCGCGCAGCAAGAGACAGGCAAATCGGCCAAATTATAAGCAAAAAGTTAAGTTTTATTGGGATCCTGCTCCCGGGCGAGGTTCACGGATCCATGAAGTCGCGCCCAGAGGCGGGACAAGGGACTTCTGCCTGCTCAGGGTGAGAACATAAGTCAGGTAAGGTCTTCCACCTGCGCAGAAGCCTTTCAAAACCTAACTCAGCTGTCCTGGACCTGGGCCGGAAGATTCCAGATGCAGCTGGAGCCGGTTTTTCTAGCTCCGCCCTAAGGGGCGTTCCTACCGCTCGCGCCGCCGCGTCCAGCGGCCGCAGGAGGAGCGGGGTCTTTTTCTGTTCCCTGACGTCGTAGCTGTTCCCTTGGGAGTCAGTCGCGCATCGGGAGTCACCGCCGCTGCCGTCAGCATGTCGGTCCCAAGCTCGCTCGTGAAACAGCCGCCCATGCAGCCTACGGCCGGGGCCGTCCCGGTTCGCAATGAGAAAGGTGAGATTTCGATGGAAAAAGTGAAGGTAAAACGTCATGTGTCGGGCTTCCCCTGGTGGTCCAGTGGGTAAGGACACCGCCTTGCAGTGCAAGGGACGCCAGTTCGATCCCTGGCCTGGGAAGATCCCACGTGCCGCGGAGCGGCTGGACCGATGTGTCCAATGACCGCGCCGGAGCTCTGGAGCGCATGCGCCCAGAGCCAGTGCTCTGCGACAACAGACGCCACCGCGATGGGAGGCCCACAGGAGCCAAAGAACAAAGATGGATGAAAATGAACAAATGAAAGACCAATAGAAGTGGCCCGCCTGCTCCACTCCCTCCCCACCCCATCCTCCAAAATAAATAAATAAATAAATCTTTAAAATAAAAAAAGAAAAGAAAAGAAAGCCGAAGAGCAAGCCGCAGAGCCGGAGGCGCAGGAGGCCTCGTGCAGCCATCCTCGGCGGCGGCGGCAGCACCGCATCAGCGGAGGTGTCCGGGAGAGGCCGGCTCGACGTCGGAAACGAGTGGAGCCTGAATGCAGGTCAAGAGCTTCGGACGCTCTGGTCGTACCAAATACACCCACCTCGTGGGTCAAGACACCACCTCCTTTGACTCAGCATGGGGCCAAGAGAGCGCCCAGAACACAAAGATCTTCAAACAAAAGGCAGCAGGAGTACGAGATGTATTTGAGCGGCCATCTGCCAAGAAGCGGAAAACAGCTTAAGCGTTCAACTACTGTTCTTCCAACTGTGGGACTCAAGGGGGAATCTTTTGCGACCACTGCCTCCTGGAACGGCTAGGCCCCATGGACCCTCCACCAACCTAACCATAGCTATTGTCATTGCGCTGTGAGAAAAGGGGATCCTGCAGGGGCGCTGTGCGCTGGCCTGGAGGGGTGGGATGGGGGGAACTGAGCAGGGGAGGGGGCCAGGGATATGCATATGACTGATCTGGGAACATACTTGTCTGTGAACAACAAAAGTCTGTAAAAATTTTAAAAAAAACATAAAAAAAAGCTCCCAGGAAACGTTAAAGAAAATACTTTCAGGGAATATACATATGACTAGTCTGGGAACACACATATCTGTCAACAACAAAACTCTGTAAAAGTTAAAAGTAAAATAAAAGTTAAATAAAAATTTTAAAAAATTAAAAAAAAAAAAACTTTCTAAGAATTTCCACAATGAAACAGATACTTTTTTTTCTTAACATAAAAAGAATAAACGTAGGGAAATTTCTGTTTTCAGTTAAGCCCTTCCCTCTGTACAGCTTCAGCTTGCTGAGCCCTTCATCTGAATGGTCCGTTTTGATCTAAGTGAGATTGTAACTATATTGGCCAAACAGTAAACTGGGGCTAGGCTTCAGCTGAGTGGAAGATAGGAAATGGAAATTTTTTTAGAAAACAAAACGCTAAGCCAAATATAGCAAAGATTAAAATCCACAGAAACATTGTTCTGAATATTGATGGGTAATCCATGAATAATCCTCAGAAGTAGATATTGCTGATGCAAATCAGATGAAAAAAAAATTAGGGCAGATTTTTAGCAGCACATATGGCCATAAAGGAGAATGAAACACAACCGTACTGTTACCAGGACCATGGATGCATAATTTTAAAGAGAGGAAGCTGAGTCTCCTTAGCTGAAAAAGCTGGGGGCATCGGGTGGCCAAGAAGGCTTGGACGCTCTGGTCGTACCAAATACACCCACCTCGTGGGTCAAGACACCACCTCCTTTGACTCAGCATGGGGCCAAGAGAGCGCCCAGAACACAAAGATCTTCAAACAAAAGGCAGCAGGAGTACGAGATGTATTTGAGCGGCCATCTGCCAAGAAGCGGAAAACAGCTTAAGCGTTCAACTACTGTTCTTCCAACTGTGGGACTCAAGGGGGAATCTTTTGCGACCACTGCCTCCTGGAACGGCTAGGCCCCATGGACCCTCCACCAACCTAACCATAGCTATTGTCATTGCGCTGTGAGAAAAGGGGATCCTGCAGGGGCGCTGTGCGCTGGCCTGGAGGGGTGGGATGGGGGGAACTGAGCAGGGGAGGGGGCCAGGGATATGCATATGACTGATCTGGGAACATACTTGTCTGTGAACAACAAAAGTCTGTAAAAATTTTAAAAAAAACATAAAAAAAAGCTCCCAGGAAACGTTAAAGAAAATACTTTCAGGGAATATACATATGACTAGTCTGGGAACACACATATCTGTCAACAACAAAACTCTGTAAAAGTTAAAAGTAAAATAAAAGTTAAATAAAAATTTTTAAAAATTAAAAAAAAAAAAACTTTCTAAGAATTTCCACAATGAAACAGATACTTTTTTTTCTTAACATAAAAAGAATAAAGGTAGGGAAATTTCTGTTTTCAGTTAAGCCCTTCCCTCTGTACAGCTTCAGCTTGCTGAGCCCTTCATCTGAATGGTCCGTTTTGATCTAAGTGAGATTGTAACTATATTGGCCAAACAGTAAACTGGGGCTAGGCTTCAGCTGAGTGGAAGATAGGAAATGGAAATTTTTTTAGAAAACAAAACGCTAAGCCAAATATAGCAAAGATTAAAATCCACAGAAACATTGTTCTGAATATTGATGGGTAATCCATGAATAATCCTCAGAAGTAGATATTGCTGATGCAAATCAGATGAAAAAAAAATTAGGGCAGATTTTTAGCAGCACATATGGCCATAAAGGAGAATGAAACACAACCGTACTGTTACCAGGACCATGGATGCATAATTTTAAAGAGAGGAAGCTGAGTCTCCTTAGCTAGAAAAATGAGGTGTGGATTTTAAGTTGTTTGAGCCTTTTGTTCCTTCTCAGTAAATATTAACAAGAAACTGGTCCTGCATAGATTTAAATTTAAGTAAGACCTTCCTGCTCCTTCCCAGTGTTTTTATTTACTCTACTTCTGTGGTCATGGAATGTAAATATTCTCTTAACTTCTCTCTTTTAGAGTATTAAAATAATCAGCTGAGAGCTTGAGAATTAAGCAGGATTCTTTCCTCTCAAGGCTGCTTTCAAACTCTAGTCTGGTATCAAGTTTCTTTTCACTTCAGTCAGGACAAAATCAAATTTTTTTATGTTTAAATATTTTTATTCCCTCGCCAGGAAGAAACGTTAATCACTAATACCTACAAACACAGTCATGGCTGGGGACTAGGTTTCTAGAAAAAGTAGCGTTTGGTTTGGTTGGTTGGCTCACGCAGAAGCCGCAAGCATAGGAGCGTCTGCCGTCCACTGCGTAGCTGACGTGCCCACTCCCGCGTCCGTGGTCGGAAAGCGTTCCCAGGTTAGACACGGAAAAGAAGACCCTGACTTTTAGCCTTGGAACTGCGAATTCCTCTAAAACTTTTAGGCAAAGTACTATGTTCAAGTTCTTATGTGCATGTCTTGTGAGGGGAGATTTCATAGTCTCCTGTGTATTCCAGGGAGTCCAAGATCCATAAAGACTAATAATTGCTGCCTTATAACAGCTTCTGAAAAACCAAGAGGTGTTTCTGTTGCATTCCAGGAACTTTCCTAATTGGTTACCTCACAGCCAAATTTTAATTCACAAATCATGTGGGATCCTGTATAAAATTCAGATCAAAATTCAAAAAGTGGATCTGAGAATCTGCATTTAGAAAACAAAACGCTAAGCCAAATATAGCAAAGATTAAAATCCACAGAAACATTGTTCTGAATATTGATGGGTAATCCATGAATAATCCTCAGAAGTAGATATTGCTGATGCAAATCAGATGAAAAAAAAATTAGGGCAGATTTTTAGCAGCACATATGGCCATAAAGGAGAATGAAACACAACCGTACTGTTACCAGGACCATGGATGCATAATTTTAAAGAGAGGAAGCTGAGTCTCCTTAGCTAGAAAAATGAGGTGTGGATTTTAAGTTGTTTGAGCCTTTTGTTCCTTCTCAGTAAATATTAACAAGAAACTGGTCCTGCATAGATTTAAATTTAAGTAAGACCTTCCTGCTCCTTCCCAGTGTTTTTTATTTACTCTACTTCTGTGGTCATGGAATGTAAATATTCTCTTAACTTCTCTCTTTTAGAGTATTAAAATAATCAGCTGAGAGCTTGAGAATTAAGCAGGATTCTTTCCTCTCAAGGCTGCTTTCAAACTCTAGTCTGGTATCAAGTTTCTTTTCACTTCAGTCAGGACAAAATCAAATTTTTTTATGTTTAAATATTTTTATTCCCTCGCCAGGAAGAAACGTTAATCACTAATACCTACAAACACAGTCATGGCTGGGGACTAGGTTTCTAGAAAAAGTAGCGTTTGGTTTGGTTGGTTGGCTCACGCAGAAGCCGCAAGCATAGGAGCGTCTGCCGTCCACTGCGTAGCTGACGTGCCCACTCCCGCGTCCGTGGTCGGAAAGCGTTCCCAGGTTAGACACGGAAAAGAAGACCCTGACTTTTAGCCTTGGAACTGCGAATTCCTCTAAAACTTTTAGGCAAAGTACTATGTTCAAGTTCTTATGTGCATGTCTTGTGAGGGGAGATTTCATAGTCTCCTGTGTATTCCAGGGAGTCCAAGATCCATAAAGACTAATAATTGCTGCCTTATAACAGCTTCTGAAAAACCAAGAGGTGTTTCTGTTGCATTCCAGGAACTTTCCTAATTGGTTACCTCACAGCCAAATTTTAATTCACAAATCATGTGGGGATCCTGTATAAAATTCAGATCAAAATTCAAAAAAAAAAGTGGATCTGAGAATCTGCATTTATAACAAAAGTTACGGTGATTGTGTCACTGCGGGTCCATGGACCACACTTCAACTAATAGCAAAAAAATATGACACATCCAAAGAGGAACCTATGCAGAGCTCAGAAAATTTCACCCATTAAGATGATTCTCATACTGTTTGTCAATGTATCCTAGTATCTGATAAAGACAGGAGAGCAGACACTCACAGCATTGACTTCTGCCATAGTTAGAATAAAGAAAACATCCATGAGATGAAAAGAAACACTCTCCCCCACTATTGGGAGGTCTGAAGCTGAATTTGTAAATATCATATCTCATGGGAGCTCTCTGACTGAATTCCTTATTTTTCTGTTTCTTCCACCCCCGGCCCCAGTCCATAGACTTGGTTGTTAGAGTCTCATAAGATGCTGTCTGTGCCCCATTACAGACATAGATATAAACTGATGATGCTCCCTTTTTTAAAAAAGTCATTGTTTCATTATCTTCAAGACTTTAACATTATACTTTCTCTTTTTTCATCCTCAGGCATATAAAGCCTTGCTACAAATAAGTTTAGAAATAAGCAAAACAGGGCTTCCCCTGGTGGTCCAGTGGGTAAGGACACCGCCTTGCAGTGCAGGGGGCGCCGGTTGGATCCCTGGCCTGGGAAGATCCCACGTGCCGCGGAGCGGCTGGACCGATGTGTCCAATCACCGAGCCGGAGCTCTGGCGCGCATGCGCCCAAAGCCGGCGCTCTGCAACGACAGATGCCACGCGATGGGAGGCCCACAGGAACCAAAGAACAAAGACGGATGAAAATAGAGAAATGAAAGACCAATAGAAGTGGCCCGCCTGCTCCCCTCCCTCCCCAACCCGACCCCCGCCCAAAATAAATAAATACATAAATTTTTAAAAAAAAAGAAAAAGAAAAAGAAATAAGCAAAACAAATTTATATTGTTCCAGTGGGGCAAGATCATTACTTTTTCATACATTCACCTTTTCTTTTCCTCTGCTTCGTTTTTTTTTTATAATGTTTTTTATTTTATTTTTTAATTTTGGCCTCTTTTTATGGGTCTTTCCTTCATTTATTTTCATCCATTTTTGTTCTTTGGCCTTGTGGGCCTCCCATTGCAGTGGCCTCTCTCGTTGCAGGGCACCGGCTCTGGTCTCATGCGCTCCAGAGCACTGGCTCATTGTTGGATACACCGGTCTGGCTCCACCGCACGTGGGATCTTCCTGGGCCGGGGATGGAACCACCGCCCCTTGCAGTGCCAGACGGACATTTTACCCACTGGACCACTAGGGAAGCCCTGCTTCGTTTTTTAGTGTAATATTTTGTTGAAATATAGTGGATTATTTACAACATCTGCTGCTGCTTCTGATTAACTCACCGTGACTATCAATATCTATCTGGAAGTTTTGCCAACACCTGAAACCTAACACAAGAAATTTAACAATTTCTCTTTCTCATTCATATATATCTTCTATAAACCCAAACACCTGTGATTCAGACCTCAAGATTTTGTTGGACTTTGTGTCAAGCTCTACAGGTAACCATTTTCCAGATTCTATCAACTCCATACTCTTTTTTTTTTTTTTTTGCCAAAATAAGATTTTATGTTAAAGTCATTTGAAAAACACTGAATGAGGAAGGAGACCTAAGACTCGATGGATTGAAGCTTCCAACTTCAGTCTTCCCTGCCCCTGCCAGTGGTATTTTATTGAGCCAGAAAGGTGCTTTCTTTGGTAATTCCTATTTTTAGCTTCCTGGAGAAGAGATCTTTTCCCATAAGTCATCTTCATTTTTTTGTAGAGTAGAGCCTTGTTCCCAGGAAACAGTGTGTTAGCCGGAGAAGGGTGTTTCTTTAAAAACATCAAGGTAGATCTAATATGTTCAACAAAGTGGGGAGGCTCAGCCAAGGGTGACATGAAAGGTTCTCTAGTTGCTTATCATCCTGCTGCAACCAGAAGTCCACGTGGGCAAAAGGCATCCAGGAACAGGGTTCTATACGGAGTTGTTCTGTCTTTGCGTCGTAAGTACTAATCATTGGTCCCCTGGTTAAGGCTCGGGCAGCATGCAGCTCCTCCTCTGGACCTCGTCTTGGAAGGAGGCTCTGTAGATCTTGGCAGTTTTGACGTTGACCGCAATGCTGTAGATGATTGGAAAGTGGTTTTCATTATCTTCCTGGTCATTTAATTCTGTCACACACAGTGTCATCAAGTGAATGTCATCTTCCTGTCGATCAAATTCACTAAGAAGCTGACGAGTCAGTTTCTGTGACAACTGCCTGTCCTCACTGAAGCCTCCCATAAGGTGCACCTCCAGCCTCCACACTGAGTGTGGTCGGAAAAGGACTTCACAGAGCTCACGATCAAGGGGACCTCGGCTTTGGTGTCGCTTCCATCACAGCGTGTCAAGCAGGTAGCCCCATTACTTCCAGAAGCAGGTGGGCTCAGGCTAGGTCCCTGGCGGCCTGCGGCAGTCGCCCCTCCACGAGCAGCGGCATCGTGGAGGCGGCCTCCCCGGCAGGCCCAGGGAGGCAGCAGCCAACTGCATACTCTTGTTTCCAAAAACAATATTGAAGATTTCAAGTGGGAAAGAAAACGAGGAACTACACAGAGTTTCTTCCTTCCAGCTCTAATGGAAAGCTTCAGCTTCCTCTCTGAGATCTGAGGGGGAAAGAGAGCAAGAGAGAGAAAGACTAGGTGCCGAAGAGGGAAAGCAGGCAGAAGTGTGCTCTGGGCCTTGGTGCCCCCTCTGGATGAGAGCAGGACTGGAGCCATTACAGACGGCGCCACGCAAGCTCCATGCTGAACGACTAGGGCTCTGCTGTCAGACCCACTTCCCACATCGTTTCCAAGCATTCCTGTGCCTCATCTCTCTCGTCTGTAAAATGAGGACAACATTTTGGGTTGTATTCAAAATATTCATCCTCCTGCCTCTTCATTAGCACATTTTTCATGATTTCACAGCCCCCCTTGTCACTAGAGGGGACCACAAGACATAGTTCTGACCAGAAAGATGTTGATGAGGTCCTTGAGAAGAGGTGTACGTTGTCCTTTCTCTCCAGGAGGCAGAGGCAACATCTGGAGAAGTGTTGGTGTTATTATGACCATGAAAATGGAAGACACATGCTGAGAAGAGTGGAGAAAGGAGATAGGATTTTGGGTGATGTCATTGAATCACACATAAAACCGGACTGGAGGATCCTATTAAGTGAAAAAAAAAGAAAAAAGAAAAGAACACTGGACTTCTTTAAGCTCTTGTAGTGTTTTCTGACATGTGACACAAACCTGATGCTTTAGTTCACTGTTATTGAGAATGTCATCACGTGATGTTGTTCAGTCGCGCAGTCGTGTCCAGGTCTTTGTGACCCAGTGGACTGAAGCACACCAGGCTTCCCTGTCCTTCGCTAAGTCCTGAAGTTTGCTCAAACTCACGTCCATTGAATCGATGATGCCATCCAAACAGCTCACCCTCTGTCTCCGGCTTCTCCCTGCCCTCTGTCCTCCCCAGCATTTGGATCTTCTCCAGTAAGTTGGAATTAGTGTGATAGCAGAGGGTTTAACACATGGTAAGTATGCAATAAATGTTTCTAGTTACCACTGCCATTATATAATCATTAATCCCTTACAAAAGTTTTTTGCATTCTAGTTTATTTCCACATTCATCAGCCAAATCAAGCCACCCACTGTTACATCTGACAGTAACCAACCCAGCGAGTGGTTTAGTTGTGCCTTGAGAGGTGAATTCTTTCAAGTAGGCAGAGGGAAAGGCCAGGGACTTACTGATGAGGAAGACAGAGGTGTTAACACGACTGGGGAGGTTGGGAAGCAGAGTGTAACAGAAATTCCACGCATTTTTGGAAGATATGTGTGGGGTAAGTTAGAAAATTTAGAGTTAGATTGTCGAGGGTTTTCTATGATTGGCAAAAATCAGGCCCAGGAATTTGTAGTCTCTTTTCCTGTGAAAATGTTAGGGCACTGTTTGGTTTTGCTTTGACCCGGGAACTAATACAATTAAGGAAGTGAAAATGCTTGATTCTTTTGCTTATTTGACTGCTATTAAAGTTTGCTCAGTTATCACACAAGGAAGTTAAAGCAGATGCTCTCGAAGACCAGGACCATTCCAGAAGCCTAAGAGCCACTGGAAACCATGAAAATATTCTAATATGTAAACCCAAGTTCAGAGCCTCAATTTCAATGTTATCTTTGACTTTTTCATTTACTCTTTCTTGCAACAAAATTAATTGATGTTGCACATTTTGAGTCTGAAGGACTTTTCTGCTACCTCATATTCTCACACTTTGTGGCTAAAAGAACCAAAACATAAAACAGAAGCAATATTTTAACAAAATCAACCAAAACTTTAAAAATGGTCTACATCCAAGAAAAAAAATTTTTAAATGTGGTAATAGTACAAATGACTTCATACCTAATAAGTATGTTGTGACTGTTTTTAAAAATAAGTTTATAATTTTTAAGTTATAGTGCAATGGCAATTATAAAAGAAAACAGATGAAATACTTTTAAAAAATAAGGAAGTAATACTACTGCTTTTTATATAGCTGTAATCATTTTGAATTTGTTTAATGTTAATAGCACAAATGGTTTCCTTGTTATTATATTTACTTTATATGTGACTTTTTGGCAGTTATATAATATTTTAAATTTATCATGAAATATTTCATAAAAAAGACATAGGAATAAATGGAATGAAAATTCATGTGTTCTCACAGAGCTTAAGAAATAAACCTTTGAACAACAATATAATATCTGACGGCCTGTTATTGAAAAGAAAGAACAGTGTAAGGCAGTGGACTATTACCATTAAAATCCTGAAACAAAACACGTAGAGGCAGTAATTCAAAGGTAAGTCTATATAGGGGATATATATACATATATACATATGTTGATTAACTTCACTGTATAGTAGAAACTAACACAACATTGGAATTGTAAAGCAACTATACTCCAATTAAAATTAATTTAAAAAAGAAAAATCGGGGACTTCCCTGGTGGTCCAGTGGGCAAAGACTCCACCTCACAGTGCAAGGCACGCTGGTTCCATCACTGGCCTGGGAAGACCCCATGTGGCATGGAGCAGCTGGACCAGTGTGCCCAATTATGAGCCAGCACTCTGGAATACATGTGCCCTGAGCCAGTGCTCTGCAACCAGAGAGGCCACTGCCATGGGAGGCCCACACGGACCAAAGAATAAAGATGGATGGAAATAAATAAATAAATAATCAATAAAAGAGGCCAAAATTTTAAAAAGGGAGGGAGGAGGGGGCTTACCCGGTAGCTAAGGGGTGAAAGAGTTTGCCTGCCAACGCAGGAGACACAGGTTGGATCCCTGATCCGGAAAGATCCCACGTGCTGCAGAGCCACTAAGTCCGTGAGCCACAACTACTGAGCCTGTGCTCTAGAGCCTCGGAGCTGCAACTGCTGAAGCCTGTGTGCCGTAGAGCCTGAGCTTCATAGCAACAGAAGTCACCTCAAGAAGAAGCCTGCTCACCTCAACCAAAAAGTAGCCCCCACTCCCTGCAACTAGAGAAGAGCCTACAGCCTCAGTGAAAATCCAGAATAGCCAAAAAACAAAAACAAAAACAACAACAAAAATAAAAAACCACTCAATAAAAGAGGCCAAAATTAAAAAAAAAAAAAATCACAGGACCTAATACGTCATCATTGCCCAATAAATATTTATAAATTAAATATTAAAGATAAACCTATGTAAATAAATTATTCAGGACAAGATGCTTTTATGAAGATAAAATCTCTCCTACAACATACTAATAACATGATAACCGCAGTCACTTCTCTCAAGGACAATACAAAAAAAAACAAGGGACTCGTTTTTCACTGAATGCCCTTCTGGGTGTTTCATACTGACTTCTGAATACCATTCAGCTGTTCAAAAACACTAAATACTTCTAAAACGTAAATAATAAAAAATAATCTTTCTGTTATAAAGCCCATGTTTCTTTTGCTATTTCATGCCTAACGATATGGTAAGGGTTATTAAAATATACATTCATAAATCTAGAAAAAGTGAAAATGAGCAGTGAAGTCAGTAAAACTGAGAAGGGAGAAAATGAACACAAGAGAAAACAAGACTGCGCTTCGGAACTGTGAAGTGCTTCCATTTGTTATGTAAAAACTATGTTTCTCATGAAATTGCTTTTTCATCCTAATGAAAGAGCTCCAAATTAAAATATACCTTATTAAGTCTAGAAGTACTGAAACAAAGCACCCACAGCTAAGCTGAGTCAGCAAAACTGAGGAAGGTAAAATATAAGTAAAAACCAGGTTAAGCTTCATGACGGCGAGAGGTGGTCTGGAATCGGAAAGCTCAATCTGCATTTAATTTTCACAGTTAACTTCCATGTACAGAGTGTGCAACTGAATCAGAAAAAAATAACACGATTTTATATTTTAAAGCCACAGTTTAATTCCCTGCTCTACTTTATGGGAAGCAGCTTAGCGCACGGGTTCACAGCACAATTTTGAGCTGGTTACATCACTTCCAGGCGTGATTCTGTCATTTATCAGCTATCAACGTTGGGCCACTGCTTAGATTTCCTCATCCAGAAAATGGCAATAATGATGGAACCTATCTGGTGGGGCTCTTGTAAAGATCAGATGAGGCAGCACAGGACTGCATGGCTTAGGACCACATGAGAGTGTGCGTGCTCTGTTGCTTAGTTGGGTCTGACTCTCTGCAACCCCTGGCTCCTCTGTCCATGGGATTGTCCAGGCAAGAAGACTGGAGTGGGTTGTCATTTCCTTCTCCAGGGGATCTTCCAGACCCAGGAATCAAACGCTGGTCTCCTGCATTGCAAGTGGGTTCTTTACCGTCTGAGACACCAGGGAATGTGACACACAATAAACAGTCAGTGAATGTTTATATGTGTTTATAAATGTTGCATAGTATTTTAATTAAGTACTACCAGTGTTAACAGTGCTTAAAAATCCATTTCTCTCTGTGTAAAATATCTTCACTGATTTTTATTATTCATTTGTAGCTGATTAAACTTGAGAAGTATAAGCTATTGGAATCATGTACAGAAGTATTTTCGTTTGAGAATGGCTTCTACCTGCAGCCCTGGAAAAAAGAGCTCCCCTGACACACAGCGCCATGTGCACGCTCCCCAGGACTTTTCTCAAGTGTACGTGCATGCCACGTGTTTAAAGAAAGGAGAATTAGAAGTGGAGGGACTTCCCTGGTGGCCCAGGAGTTAGGACTCTGGGTTTCCGCGGCAGGCGCCCTGGTCTGATCCCTGGTTGGGGAACTAAGATCCTGCAACCCTCAGGTTGCAGCTACAAATAAATAAATAAAATAAAAATTAAACATGGAAGTCATGAAATTGCTTTTCATCCTAATGAAAGAGCTCCAAATTAAAATATACCTTATTAAGTCTAGAAGTACTGAAACAAAGCACCCACAGCTAAGCTGAGTCAGCAAAACTGAGGAAGGTAAAATATAAGGAAAAACCAGGTGAAGCTTCAGGGCAGAGGTGGTCTGGAATCGGAAAGCTCAATCTGCATTTAATTTTCACAGTTAACTTCCATGTACAGAGTGTGCAACTGAATCAGAAAAAAATAACACGATTTTATATTTTAAAGCCACAGTTTAATTCCCTGCTCTACTTTATGGGAAGCAGCTTAGCGCACGGGTTCACAGCACAATTTTGAGCTGGTTACATCACTTCCAGGCGTGATTCTGTCATTTATCAGCTATCAACGTTGGGCCACTGCTTAGATTTCCTCATCCAGAAAATGGCAATAATGATGGAACCTATCTGGTGGGGCTCTTGTAAAGATCAGATGAGGCAGCACAGGACTGCATGGCTTAGGACCACATGAGAGTGTGCGTGCTCTGTTGCTTAGTTGGGTCTGACTCTCTGCAACCCCTGGCTCCTCTGTCCATGGGATTGTCCAGGCAAGAAGACTGGAGTGGGTTGTCATTTCCTTCTCCAGGGATCTTCCAGACCCAGGAATCAAACGCTGGTCTCCTGCATTGCAAGTGGGTTCTTTACCGTCTGAGACACCAGGGAATGTGACACACAATAAACAGTCAGTGAATGTTTATATGTGTTTATAAATGTTGCATAGTATTTTAATTAAGTACTACCAGTGTTAACAGTGCTTAAAAATCCATTTCTCTCTGTGTAAAATATCTTCACTGATTTTTATTATTCATTTGTAGCTGATTAAACTTGAGAAGTATAAGCTATTGGAATCATGTACAGAAGTATTTTCGTTTGAGAATGGCTTCTACCTGCAGCCCTGGAAAAAAGAGCTCCCCTGACACACAGCGCCATGTGCACGCTCCCCAGGACTTTTCTCAAGTGTACGTGCATGCCACGTGTTTAAAGAAAGGAGAATTAGAAGTGGAGGGACTTCCCTGGTGGCCCAGGAGTTAGGACTCTGGGTTTCCGCGGCAGGCGCCCTGGTCTGATCCCTGGTTGGGGAACTAAGATCCTGCAACCCTCAGGTTGCAGCTACAAATAAATAAATAAAATAAAAATTAAACATGGAAGTCTATGATATATGATTAGATTCCAATAAAGCGGGGTAAAAGATAAAAAATAACATATATAAATCATTGCAATGCCCCTGGCGTCGTCTGTGCGCTCCCTCCTCCCCTCTGTAGCACTGTGACTACTTTCTTAGACCCAGGGGCTCTCCAGCCCTCACAGGTCTCTCTGCTTCTGCCCCACGTGTGTGCACCCCGGAGCAATGAGCACCAGCCTGCACATGTGTCCGACTCCGTGTAATTAGCATCACACACAGTGGATGCTACAACGTGCTTCTATTTTTTTCCTCAGTGCTGTGCTTATGGGAATCATCAAGTCATATTTTCTGTATCATATTTCATCAAATAAATATGCTATAATTTCTCTTATGTTGGATATGTAGGTGGTTTGCAGTTACGCAGGCAGTATTTTGACAAATATCATGCATACTATGTTTTTCTTCATGTAGGATTATTCCCTAAGCATAAATCCTCAAAGTGAAATTATCAAAAAGCAGGAAGATTTTTAAGATCCTTGAGACATATTATCAAAATTCTTTCCAAAAATATTGTACCAATTTATATTACCACCAGAAACATATTAGTACCTTGTTTTATCACACAGTTCTCAAACATGAATTTTTAAAACTATATTTATTTCTTTCCTTATTTGGCTGCACTGGGTCTTGGTTGTGGCCTGTGGGATCTAGTTCCCTGACCAGGGATTGAACCCTGCTCCCTACTTTGGAAGCTCAGAGTCTTAGCCACTGGACCAGCAGGGAATTCCTCAGTCAGGGATAGTGCTAATTTTTTCTTTAATTTTAGCTAGTTTGTTGAGCAAAACATAGCATATTGATTTCTGGAGAAGTTGAAATTAACTTTTTAGTATATGTGCTGCCAAAGCGTGCACCTGTATTTTTAAAAGTTTCTTTTTTCCGAAAGACAAATATGTGATTTCACTTCTGGATGCCACGTGTTTAAAGAAAGGAGAATTAGAAGTGGAGGACTTCCCTGGTGGCCCAGGAGTTAGGACTCTGGGTTTCCGCGGCAGGCGCCCTGGTCTGATCCCTGGTTGGGGAACTAAGATCCTGCAACCCTCAGGTTGCAGCTACAAATAAATAAATAAAATAAAAATTAAACATGGAAGTCTATGATATATGATTAGATTCCAATAAAGCGGGGTAAAAGATAAAAAATAACATATATAAATCATTGCAATGCCCCTGGCGTCGTCTGTGCGCTCCCTCCTCCCCTCTGTAGCACTGTGACTACTTTCTTAGACCCAGGGGCTCTCCAGCCCTCACAGGTCTCTCTGCTTCTGCCCCACGTGTGTGCACCCCGGAGCAATGAGCACCAGCCTGCACATGTGTCCGACTCCGTGTAATTAGCATCACACACAGTGGATGCTACAACGTGCTTCTATTTTTTTCCTCAGTGCTGTGCTTATGGGAATCATCAAGTCATATTTTCTGTATCATATTTCATCAAATAAATATGCTATAATTTCTCTTATGTTGGATATGTAGGTGGTTTGCAGTTACGCAGGCAGTATTTTGACAAATATCATGCATACTATGTTTTTCTTCATGTAGGATTATTCCCTAAGCATAAATCCTCAAAGTGAAATTATCAAAAAGCAGGAAGATTTTTAAGATCCTTGAGACATATTATCAAAATTCTTTCCAAAAATATTGTACCAATTTATATTACCACCAGAAACATATTAGTACCTTGTTTTATCACACAGTTCTCAAACATGAATTTTTAAAACTATATTTATTTCTTTCCTTATTTGGCTGCACTGGGTCTTGGTTGTGGCCTGTGGGATCTAGTTCCCTGACCAGGGATTGAACCCTGCTCCCTACTTTGGAAGCTCAGAGTCTTAGCCACTGGACCAGCAGGGAATTCCTCAGTCAGGGATAGTGCTAATTTTTTCTTTAATTTTAGCTAGTTTGTTGAGCAAAACATAGCATATTGATTTCTGGAGAAGTTGAAATTAACTTTTTAGTATATGTGCTGCCAAAGCGTGCACCTGTATTTTTAAAATAAAGATTTGACTTTTTTTAAAAAAAAATTAAGACACTAAGAAAGACAAATATGTGATTTCACTTCTGGAATCTAATGACTAATACAAAACAGAAACAGACTCACAAACAGAAGATAAACTCAAGGTTGGCAAAGGGGGAAGGAGGGAAGAGGGATAAGTTAGGAGTATAGGATTAACAGATACTACTTATAATTGGTATTTTATTTGTTTATTTTCAGCCATCTTTGTTCTTTGGCCTGTGTGGGCCTCCTATCGCAGTGGCCTCTCTCGTTGCAGAGCACCGGCTTTGGGCGCATGCGCTCCAGAGCACTGGCTGTTAATGGAAAACACTGGTCCAGCCACTCCGCACCATGTGGGATCTTCTCCGGCCAGGGATTGAACCGGTGCCCCTTGCACTGAGAGGCGGACTCTTTACCCCCTGGACCACCAGAGAAGTCCCAGATATTACTTATAGAGAGAGGGGGGACCTGATGCCTGGAGAAGGGAAGCTTCCTTGCCACAGTGCCATGTGCACACTCTCCAAGACTCTTCTCTCCCCAGGTGAAGAATCTGCCTGGAATGCAGGCCTGGGGCAGGAAGATCCCCTGGAGAAGGAAATGGCAGCCCACTCCAGTGCTCTTGCCTGGAGAATCCCATGGACAGAGGAGCCTGGCGGGCTACAGCCCATGGAGTCCAAAGAGCTGGACACGACTGAAGCAACGTAGCACGTCGCACACTATATACAAAATGGATGAACAACAAGGATCTGTTGTCCCTCTAACATGGGGAACTACATCCAGCATCTTTTTTTTTTTTTTACTTTTATTTATTTAGTTTTGGCTGTGCTGGATCTTTGTTGATGTGTGGGTTTAGCTGCTCTGCGGTATGTGGGGTCTTCCCGGATCAGGGCTCGAACCTGTGTCTCCTGCATTGGCAGACAGGTTCTTATTCACTGAGCCACAAAGGAAGCCCTACATCCAGCATCTTGTAACAGTCTATTATGGAAAAGAATTGGAAAGTATACGTACATAAATAACTGAGTCACTTTGTTGTCAACCTGAAATGATTGTGTCTGCTAAACTTCAGTTAAAGCAATTTGAGACAGAGGTTGAAGGAACCAGTGCCTTCACCCTGAAGGGGAGAACAGGAGTGACCTTTGTTTACTATTCTGATACTGCCTCTGTTATGAAGAAAGTTCTAGGAATTAGTAGAAGTCTCCTTTGAAAAAGAGACTTTTTAAAAAAATTAAGACACTAAGAAAGACAAATATGTGATTTCACTTCTGGAATCTAATGACTAATACAAAACAGAAACAGACTCACAAACAGAAGATAAACTCAAGGTTGGCAAAGGGGGAAGGAGGGAAGAGGGATAAGTTAGGAGTATAGGATTAACAGATACTACTTATAATTGGTATTTTATTTGTTTATTTTCAGCCATCTTTGTTCTTTGGCCTGTGTGGGCCTCCTATCGCAGTGGCCTCTCTCGTTGCAGAGCACCGGCTTTGGGCGCATGCGCTCCAGAGCACTGGCTGTTAATGGAAAACACTGGTCCAGCCACTCCGCACCATGTGGGATCTTCTCCGGCCAGGGATTGAACCGGTGCCCCTTGCACTGAGAGGCGGACTCTTTACCCCCTGGACCACCAGAGAAGTCCCAGATATTACTTATAGAGAGAGGGGGGACCTGATGCCTGGAGAAGGGAAGCTTCCTTGCCACAGTGCCATGTGCACACTCTCCAAGACTCTTCTCTCCCCAGGTGAAGAATCTGCCTGGAATGCAGGCCTGGGGCAGGAAGATCCCCTGGAGAAGGAAATGGCAGCCCACTCCAGTGCTCTTGCCTGGAGAATCCCATGGACAGAGGAGCCTGGCGGGCTACAGCCCATGGAGTCCAAAGAGCTGGACACGACTGAAGCAACGTAGCACGTCGCACACTATATACAAAATGGATGAACAACAAGGATCTGTTGTCCCTCTAACATGGGGAACTACATCCAGCATCTTTTTTAATATTTTTATTTTTATTTATTTAGTTTTGGCTGTGCTGGATCTTTGTTGATGTGTGGGTTTAGCTGCTCTGCGGTATGTGGGGTCTTCCCGGATCAGGGCTCGAACCTGTGTCTCCTGCATTGGCAGACAGGTTCTTATTCACTGAGCCACAAAGGAAGCCCTACATCCAGCATCTTGTAACAGTCTATTATGGAAAAGAATTGGAAAGTATACGTACATAAATAACTGAGTCACTTTGTTGTCAACCTGAAATGATTGTGTCTGCTAAACTTCAGTTAAAGCAATTTGAGACAGAGGTTGAAGGAACCAGTGCCTTCACCCTGAAGGGGAGAACAGGAGTGACCTTTGTTTACTATTCTGATACTGCCTCTGTTATGAAGAAAGTTCTAGGAATTAGTAGAAGTCTCCTTTGAAGTCTCACAGAATTAACAGTGCTCTTCACAGGTCGAAACACCTGTCGTCTACCTTAAAGTATTCATTGATCCCTGCATTTCGTCCAGACTTGCTGCAAGTGCTGGGAGATATAAAGAGAATGACCAAGAGATCCTTTCAGGTAGAGCGGAGAGGAGAAGAGAATGGTGAGAAATCCAACTGCAGGTTCCACAGCCAGGATACAAATGGTCTTTGATAACCTGCTAAAGAATATGGGCTTTTCCTCCCACAGTCATTGACAGCCTTAGAATACACATTTATACGCACCGTCAGTCAGTGGGCGTCTTTAAATGCACAGAGATGCATGCTGCTATATTTGCCATATTTGCAACACCATGAATCTGATCAAATAAAAAGAAACCTCACTATTTCTCTTTGAATAAAGAGATGTGTTTCAGAAAGATAATTCAAGAGACAGTGTGGAAAATGGGCTGCAGAGAAGAGATATGGATGGAGGCTGGCCATTACCAGACGGATTGCAATATTCCAGGTGAGATAAGATGAAGGTCTGATGTTACAAGCCATCCTGCTAAGCACTGCAGGGAACAGAGGCTGATCAAGACGTGAGCCCTGCTGGGAAGGATGAATGAAGAAAAATGCCAGACTCCAGGCTCATTTAGCCTAACACGAGGCCCCTGGAGAAAACTATGAATAAGAGAAGATGGACTTACATTATTCAAATCCTGCTGCAGGTGGAGATTATAGAAAACAACTATTCTCCCTTGATCTGATCAATGGGACTGTGGGATCTCCCTTGTCTTTATGGAGCCCACTGTTTGTGTTTTGACCGACTACACAAAACAAGGCAATGGGAACAACACCGTCAGCAGTTGCCTGGACTTGTTATCGGATGTGAGTTCAGTAACTAACTACTTGCTGACTCAGAGACGAAAGGAAAGCACAAAATCTCCTCTCCCGGGTCTGTGGCCAGCCAAGCGATTACAAAACTGTCAAAGTTCAAGGGAAGGGGGACTCAGCTGACTCATCCGCTGTGTCATCCGTCAGACAGGAAGTTTCCTTGTAAGCGAGTCCTGTCATTTCTGGGGCTCAGTGTCCAGGACCAGGTGGCAGAAGGACCAGAGCGCCTCCCTTGCCCAAGGCCACGTTACTCCCCTGACGTCTCCAGGGGCTCCAGAGAGGGAGAGAAACGCCGCCTCCCCCAGCCCTGCTGGAGGAAAC
Organism: Tragulus kanchil; assembly: GCA_022376925.1. Taxonomy (NCBI): domain Eukaryota; kingdom Metazoa; phylum Chordata; class Mammalia; order Artiodactyla; family Tragulidae; genus Tragulus; species Tragulus kanchil. Next base: position 155,450,236 of record JAIOJX010000006.1, read on the forward strand.
AGACGCCCAGCACAGAGCCTGGTCCCGCAGTAGAAAAGGATGGGAATGTGGGATCACATATGGCTGAATACTGGCTTTGTCAAGGCTAGGTGGCTTCCTGCAAGTCGGTTAAGCTCTTTTGCCTCAGACTTCCCACCTTTAAAATAGTGGTTATGAAATGACCTCACATATCTCTGCAAATCTTCTGGGTAAGATCAAGTATAGTATGGGGGCTTCCCAGGCGGCTCAGTGCTGAAGAATCCACCTGCCAATGCCTGATCCCCTGGAGAAGGAAATGGCAACCTGCTCCAGTGTTCTCACCTGAAAAATCCCGTGGATAGTGGAGCCTGGCGACCATAGTCCCTGGGGCCACAGAGCGTTGAAACACGACTGAGTGACAGAGCCACCGGGCACCCACAGAGCGTCTCGGCAAAACAGTCTATTTACAACACCTGGCACTTTCACGCTTTGCTGGGACGAATGTGAAATGGCGCCGCCCTTTTGGAAAACACTTTGGCAGCTTCTTAAAAAGTTAAACATCAATTTACCATACAACCCAGCAATCCTACTCCTAGGCATCTGCCCAAGAGAAATGAAAACATATGTCGCCGCAAAGACTGATGTGTGAATGTTCATAGCAGCTTTATTCATGAGTGAACCACAAAAACATTAGGCTAAGTGAAAGAAGCCAGATGAAAAAGATCACGTATTGCATGGGTCCATTTACATGAAGAAAGGCAAACCCAAAAGAGACAAATCTATAGAGATTTAAAGTAGATTACAGCTGCCTGGGTCTTGCGAGTGGGAGCGGAGGAGGCTGCCAGTGGGCAGGAGTCTGCCTGGGGGTGATGGAAGGCCTCTGGAGTTGGATTGTGGTGACGGGGGTGCACAGCTCCGTAAAATTTACTGAAAGTCACTGAACATACATTAAAAATGCAGACTTTTATGACGTCTACCTCAGACTTTGATAAAGCTGTTTTCAGAAACTCACCAGACACGTAAGAGGCTCTCAACACTATAGCTAATCCCTAACATTTAATAAGCATTTACTGGTAGGCTGCTTTAAAAACATTATACGCTGTAGCTCAACTCAACTCGTTTATTTCTAAGGCCTAATCCTTAGTGTGAGTCTTTCAAATACCACTTTCACTTTTTTCCATATTCATTTCTCATCAACACCAATTATCAACTAAATATTGTTTTTTGAAACAAAATTACTTACATAAAACTTAGATAAAGCCACTTAAAATATCACTAAGAGAAAACGCAAAATCAGTATCCTTTGTCACAAATAAAACGTCCTGTGAAAATAAACACAAGGAAAACCAAAGCATCTCAGTTTGCAAACGCTGCTATGGCAGGAAGCCTGGCTGTCTCTGCTTGGGAAAGGAGACCGAAAATGTTAGCCAGGTGGTTTCCACCAGCACCAGAGCAGAATTTCTCCCTGGTGGAATCAGACCCGGAGGCTAGGATCCCAGGCTGAGACAAAGAAGGTTTTTCTGTGCCTCCATCCTCAATGGACTAGAAAACAATCAAGGTCAGATACCTCCTTAGGTTATCAGAGGTGGAGACCGCTGAGAACCCAGAGGAACAGAAGACCAGAAAGCGGGACCGGGAAGGGGTGGGGCCTGTCTCCTGATTAGGGCAGGAATTCTGCATCCCCTCACCGAGGCAGGATGTGGCCTGAGAGAGTCACTTGTGGGGACCACAGAATGGTAAGGGGAAAGATAACACCCATCCATGGAGGCTGGAAGCCGTCTCAGCGGGATCTGTGACCCCAGCAGTGCGTGGGGAGACCGAGGCCTTGGAGGAGCCTGGATGCTCCCCAGCTCCACCCCGCAGTGTGGAAAGCACATGGAATGGGGGCTGAGGGGCGGCTAAGGTGGTCAAGCCAGAGTTATGCTCCAACGGTGGGGAACTGCGCAAGCTAACGAACCAGAATTTATGCATCAGACGCCCAGAACAAGGGGATCTGGGTAGCCAAGAAGTGTCACCCAGAGGGGTAACTAAGAAGATCAGACATCATTTAGAGAGGAGACATTTGTTCTCTCTTCCTTCTCAAAATTATGGGAGAGATTCCATTGAGTATGAGAGAAGGGAAAGAAAAAAACAAAACCATTTCATGTCTGTGTTGCTGTTTACTTGCTAGGTCGTGCCTGACTCTTTGAGACCCTGTGGACTGTAGCCCGTCAGGCTCCTCTGTCCACAGGATTTCCCAGATGAGAATACTGGACTGGGTTGCCATTTCCTTCTCCAGGGGAATCTTTCTGACCCAGGGATTGAACTGGCGTCTCCTGCATTGGCAGGTGTATTCTTTCCCACTGAGCCATGAGCTTCCCGTTTAGAGTTTATACCCCACTTGATTCCAATTGTTCAATAAATTGGGGAGAGAAGGATGAAAAGAACTTTAAAAGATTTCACTTTCACATTCTGCCATTCAACTGCTGACTAGACTGTGACATCCAAAATTATGTCTGGCTTCTCCCACAGTTTAGGAAACAGGCTCTAGGGAAAGAGCTGCCTTCAGTCTACCTACACCCCTACGGTTGCCAACTGGGATGCTGAAAAGGCGACAGACTGGCAGCTAAACGGTTCTCCCAACTTCTATAAACCTTGTTGTGCCTATTTCAAGCTACGGAGTCCGTAAAGTTTAGCAACATTGCCTCCTTGACCTATTCTCTCAGCTCCACCCCCTTTCTATTTTTCTCACTTGCTCTATTTTCCTTCCTCCTTATTGATCTCCAGTTCTTGACTTTCCTTGGTCAGCAAGGGAGAATGCAGGGCACCATCGGAGGAAAAAAATGTTGGGGAATGAAAACTCCGGCCTGCAATGGTCAGGATCTGAGTTCAGGTTCTGCCTGTAGCCCCGGGCAAGTTTCTGAACTAGTTGAATTATGTTTCTTTACCTATTAAATGGGATTAGTAATAATCCCATTATTCCTGCTTCCTGTAAGGTTGTGAAGCCCAAATAAGGTAATGTGAAAATGCACACCATATAACTCCACAAAAATCTTCCTTTTAATTATCATGGTGATGGATTTTAAAGGACTATCTTTAAAAACTAGCTTGTCTAATTAAGATCAGTAGATACATTTCAACATCTCTCAGACACATAGAATTGAATGAAAAGAACGAGCCTGTCGTGGGACAGAACTAGAGACAGTCGGAGAGGGCGGGCTCGGGGCCACAGGGCGGGGGCGGGAGAGTGCCGGACGGCGTGGGCGCATTGAGAAATATTATGGAAATGTCTACATCACCACCGACAAAACAGATAGCCAGCGGGAAGTTGCTGTAGCCCAAGGGGCCCCCGCCCGGCACCCCGTGAACTCCTGGAGAGGTGGGAGGGAGGCTCAAGCAGGAGGGAATATAGAAACATGTGTGGTATGTCTGATTCATATTGTTGTACGGCAGAAACCAACACAGCATTGTAAAGCAATTACCCTCCAATTAAAAAATAAATAATAATTTAAAAAATTGCATGAAAAGAGTAATTTGTAGAAACATATGCAGTGCAATTTATTGCACATTTTATTTTGCAAGCTTTATTGAAATATAGTTGACATATAGCATTCTCTCTGTTTACACAGTGTGACGATTTGATGAACTTGTATATTACAAAACAATTACTACAGTAGGATGAACACCTCCATCACCTTATTTTTTCTTTCTTTGTGGTAAGACTCGGTCAGATCTACTCTCTCAGCAATGTTCAAGTCTAGAGGACGACATTACTAACCGTGGTCACCGTTAGAGCCCTAGGGCCTGCTCCTAACTGAGAAGTGTGCACCCTTTGATTGACATCCCATTTTCTCACCCCCTTGCACCTGAAAATTGCCTTTCTATCTCTGTCCCTTTGAGTATAACTTTTTAAGATTCCCCATATAAGTGGTTCATGTGGAATATATGGTGATTGTCTTTCCCTGTCTGTCTTATTTCATGTAGCATAATGCTCTTAATGTCTATCCGTGCTGTCACAAAAGGCGGGGTTTTATTCTGGTCTATGGCTGCACAGTAGCCGCTGCGTATCTGTGACATTTTCTGGCCCCACTCATCTGACGGTGGGCACTTTGCTGGTTTCTGCGTCATGGCAATCGCTATGGGAATGCTGTGATGAACATGGGGGTGTGACCGTCTCTTTAAGATAGTTATTCCATTTTCTTTACATAAATACCCAGGAGAGGAATTGCTGGATCATATGGTAGTTCTATCTTTAATTTTTTTTATTGAGGTGTAGTTTATATTCAATACATGAGCCAAGTGTACAATAGAGTGATTCACAGTTTTTAAAGGTGACCACATTAGTAGGTCATTATAAAACACCAGCTGTGTTTCCTGTGTTGTAGGATCTTTCCTTGTCGTGTGTTTGTTTCGTACTCAGTCGTCTGTGCCTCCTAATCCCCTGCCACTATTTTGCCGCTGCTCCTTCCCTCTCCGCACTGGTAACCATTAGTTTATTCTCTGTATCTGTAAGTCTGTTTCTTTTTTGTTATTTTCACTAGCTTGTTTTTTAGGTTCCACATATAAGTGATATCACACAGCATTTGTCTTTCTCCGTCTGACTTACTTCACTGAGCGTAGTACCCTCCAAGCCCACCCATGTTGCTGCAAGTGGCAACATTGCATTCTTTTTTGAGGCTGAATAGCATACCGCTGTACACAATAGAATGTACAGGCATATACATTTATATATATGTACATATATAATGTCTTCGTTACCCATTCATGTATTGATGGACACCTAGGTTGCTTCCATATCTAGGCTATTGTACCTAATGCTGCTATCAACAGAGTGTATGTCTTGTTTTCAACTAATGCTTCCTTTTCTTCAGGAGTAAAATTGCTGAATCACATGGTAGTTCTGGGTTTAATTTTATGAAGAACCTCCATATGTTCTTCGTGGTGTCTACACTTGTTTACGTTCCCACCATCAGTGCACAAGTGTTTTCTTACATGTAGCATAATCCCTTTCTATAATTTTGCCCCTATCATGTGGAATATATGGTGATTGTCTTTCCCTGTCTGTCTTATTTCATGTAGCATAATGCTCTTAATGTCTATCCGTGCTGTCACAAAAGGCGGGGTTTTATTCTGGTCTATGGCTGCACAGTAGCCGCTGCGTATCTGTGACATTTTCTGGCCCCACTCATCTGACGGTGGGCACTTTGCTGGTTTCTGCGTCATGGCAATCGCTATGGGAATGCTGTGATGAACATGGGGGTGTGACCGTCTCTTTAAGATAGTTATTCCATTTTCTTTACATAAATACCCAGGAGAGGAATTGCTGGATCATATGGTAGTTCTATCTTTAATTTTTTTTATTGAGGTGTAGTTTATATTCAATACATGAGCCAAGTGTACAATAGAGTGATTCACAGTTTTTAAAGGTGACCACATTAGTAGGTCATTATAAAACACCAGCTGTGTTTCCTGTGTTGTAGGATCTTTCCTTGTCGTGTGTTTGTTTCGTACTCAGTCGTCTGTGCCTCCTAATCCCCTGCCACTATTTTGCCGCTGCTCCTTCCCTCTCCGCACTGGTAACCATTAGTTTATTCTCTGTATCTGTAAGTCTGTTTCTTTTTTGTTATTTTCACTAGCTTGTTTTTTAGGTTCCACATATAAGTGATATCACACAGCATTTGTCTTTCTCCGTCTGACTTACTTCACTGAGCGTAGTACCCTCCAAGCCCACCCATGTTGCTGCAAATGGCAACATTGCATTCTTTTTTGAGGCTGAATAGCATACCGCTGTACACAATAGAATGTACAGGCATATACATTTATATATATGTACATATATAATGTCTTCGTTACCCATTCATGTATTGATGGACACCTAGGTTGCTTCCATATCTAGGCTATTGTACCTAATGCTGCTATCAACAGAGTGTATGTCTTGTTTTCAACTAATGCTTCCTTTTTCTTCAGGAGTAAAATTGCTGAATCACATGGTAGTTCTGGGTTTAATTTTATGAAGAACCTCCATATGTTCTTCGTGGTGTCTACACTTGTTTACGTTCCCACCATCAGTGCACAAGTGTTTTCTTTTGTTCCACATTCTGGAGAAAAGATTTCTGGTTGTTTCCTGTCTTTTTGATGAACGCCATTCAGACAGGTGTGAGGCAATATTTCACTTTTTGATTTGTATTTCCCTGCTAAGTGGTGTTAGGCATCTTTTCATGTATTTGTTGGCCATTTGTATGTCTTCTTTGGAGAACATTGTGAATTTGTAAAAAAGTAAAATAGTGCTATGTGTTGATCATGAATATATACATCTGAAGGGAAAGAACTTCAAATGTGTGAGAAAATACATTAAACTCATGCCAGTGAGGAGGAAGGGGCCATGGGCCTTCAGCCATGGGTATAGAGTTTTATTTCTGCAAAAAAAAAGAAAGAAATACTCCACACAAATACAACATATTAGGACCAACTGTTCCGTCTGGCGGGTTTAATTTTATGAAGAACCTCCATATGTTCTTCGTGGTGTCTACACTTGTTTACGTTCCCACCATCAGTGCACAAGTGTTTTCTTTTGTTCCACATTCTGGAGAAAAGATTTCTGGTTGTTTCCTGTCTTTTTGATGAACGCCATTCAGACAGGTGTGAGGCAATATTTCACTTTTTGATTTGTATTTCCCTGCTAAGTGGTGTTAGGCATCTTTTCATGTATTTGTTGGCCATTTGTATGTCTTCTTTGGAGAACATTGTGAATTTGTAAAAAAGTAAAATAGTGCTATGTGTTGATCATGAATATATACATCTGAAGGGAAAGAACTTCAAATGTGTGAGAAAATACATTAAACTCATGCCAGTGAGGAGGAAGGGGCCATGGGCCTTCAGCCATGGGTATAGAGTTTTATTTCTGCAAAAAAAAAGAAAGAAATACTCCACACAAATACAACATATTAGGACCAACTGTTCCGTCTGGGCGGGTTTAATTTTATGAAGAACCTCCATATGTTCTTCGTGGTGTCTACACTTGTTTACGTTCCCACCATCAGTGCACAAGTGTTTTCTTTTGTTCCACATTCTGGAGAAAAGATTTCTGGTTGTTTCCTGTCTTTTTGATGAACGCCATTCAGACAGGTGTGAGGCAATATTTCACTTTTTGATTTGTATTTCCCTGCTAAGTGGTGTTAGGCATCTTTTCATGTATTTGTTGGCCATTTGTATGTCTTCTTTGGAGAACATTGTGAATTTGTAAAAAAGTAAAATAGTGCTATGTGTTGATCATGAATATATACATCTGAAGGGAAAGAACTTCAAATGTGTGAGAAAATACATTAAACTCATGCCAGTGAGGAGGAAGGGGCCATGGGCCTTCAGCCATGGGTATAGAGTTTTATTTCTGCAAAAAAAAAGAAAGAAATACTCCACACAAATACAACATATTAGGACCAACTGTTCCGTCTGGGCGGTAGACTTGTGAACATTCACTATACTTTTCTCTGTGTTTTCACCTTTTGTAAAAATTTTTCTTGAAAAATATTTCTGCTCAGTGTTGAAAATCTGGAGACAACAGAAAGGATAAAGACAATAACAGTAATAAAAACCTGACTAGAACAGCCGCTGTCCACACTCATGGGTGCACACATGTCCCGTCTTTTTATTCACTTCTACATACAAATGCACGTAAACACAGTCGGACCATGTTGTTTGTGGCACCCAGGTCAACTGCTGGCGGCTGGGTTGGCTGGCCCAGGTGTCACACGCTAGGCCTTACAAAGTGAACCATTCTCTCCATCTTTTACTATTGAAGCTTCATAGTTTATAAAATTGCTCTTTACAAAAGATCTGCTATGTAGAGTGTAAATATTTAATTTAATCCACATCCACTTAGGCTTGCCTGGTGTTTGTTATTCATTTATATTTTACCGTGTTATGTAATGCCAAATTCATCCGTCAGTTCACTCCATTCAGGTTTTTTTTTTAAGTAAAAATAATATTCTGGTGTACTATAAATGCCAACTGTTCAGGTGGTCAACTAGAGTTGTTGTTTTTTTTCTTTCAATCTACTTGATTTAGAATTCTTCATGTGTCTTCCTTCTACCCCAATAATAGATGAGGTTACTTTTTTCTTCCCACCTTTTCACTTCTCAACCACCTACTTCTCTGAGTTTGGACCAAACTGAGGGGTTGGTTAAGGTCTGAGTACTCAGCTGGTCAGTAAGTCTGCATCTGGGCTCTAATAGTTGGGTAAGTCACCTTAGAGTCTAAAACTGCACGGTCCAGTATAAGTAGCCACTGACATGGGTGACGACTCTTTAAGTTTAAATTTATTGAAACTGAAAAGGACTTAGAATTCAGTTCTCACGAGACACATGCCCGAGTGCTCAGCTGTCACGGGTGGCTGGTGGCGTCCACGTTGGAGAGCCTAGGTCTAAAGCGTGTCTGTGTCTAGAAAGAGCTGCTGGCCGGTGCCAGTCTAGAATCACGCGCCAGCAGCTCCGGCACCTTCCGCATTCCCCGCATTCCTAACTGTGAAGAGCTTCTGCAGGTGCAACTCTAGATAAGGAACTGGGGTAAGGCATGAACGATGTGGGTAAAACTAGCTATTCTGAGTCCTCTTCACTCACCCTAGGGAACGCTACTTCTCATAAGCTATTCAGGCTCCTGTCCTGGACAAATTTCTTGAAATATTTTCTGCACCTTTTGTAAAATTTTTCTTGAAAAATATTTCTGCTCAGTGTTGAAAATCTGGAGACAACAGAAAGGATAAAGACAATAACAGTAATAAAAACCTGACTAGAACAGCCGCTGTCCACACTCATGGGTGCACACATGTCCCGTCTTTTTATTCACTTCTACATACAAATGCACGTAAACACAGTCGGACCATGTTGTTTGTGGCACCCAGGTCAGCTGCTGGCGGCTGGGTTGGCTGGCCCAGGTGTCACACGCTAGGCCTTACAAAGTGAACCATTCTCTCCATCTTTTACTATTGAAGCTTCATAGTTTATAAAATTGCTCTTTACAAAAGATCTGCTATGTAGAGTGTAAATATTTAATTTAATCCACATCCACTTAGGCTTGCCTGGTGTTTGTTATTCATTTATATTTTACCGTGTTATGTAATGCCAAATTCATCCGTCAGTTCACTCCATTCAGGTTTTTTTTTTAAGTAAAAATAATATTCTGGTGTACTATAAATGCCAACTGTTCAGGTGGTCAACTAGAGTTGTTGTTTTTTTTCTTTCAATCTACTTGATTTAGAATTCTTCATGTGTCTTCCTTCTACCCCAATAATAGATGAGGTTACTTTTTTCTTCCCACCTTTTCACTTCTCAACCACCTACTTCTCTGAGTTTGGACCAAACTGAGGGGTTGGTTAAGGTCTGAGTACTCAGCTGGTCAGTAAGTCTGCATCTGGGCTCTAATAGTTGGGTAAGTCACCTTAGAGTCTAAAACTGCACGGTCCAGTATAAGTAGCCACTGACATGGGTGACGACTCTTTAAGTTTAAATTTATTGAAACTGAAAAGGACTTAGAATTCAGTTCTCACGAGACACATGCCCGAGTGCTCAGCTGTCACGGGTGGCTGGTGGCGTCCACGTTGGAGAGCCTAGGTCTAAAGCGTGTCTGTGTCTAGAAAGAGCTGCTGGCCGGTGCCAGTCTAGAATCACGCGCCAGCAGCTCCGGCACCTTCCGCATTCCCCGCATTCCTAACTGTGAAGAGCTTCTGCAGGTGCAACTCTAGATAAGGAACTGGGGTAAGGCATGAACGATGTGGGTAAAACTAGCTATTCTGAGTCCTCTTCACTCACCCTAGGGAACGCTACTTCTCATAAGCTATTCAGGCTCCTGTCCTGGTCTCCATATTTGAGTTGTTCTAAGAGTTTCAGATAAGGATCTTACCAAGAGAAGATTTCCTTGGTAGTCAGGTGGTTAAGAATCCACCTGCCAATGCAGGGACCCCAGTTCATCCCCTGGTCTGTGAATAAAGATCCCACATGCTGCAGGGCAATGTAGCCCGTGTGCCTCAAGCCCCAAAGCCCTTGGGCCCGAGGGCCTGTTGTTCTGCGGGAAGAGAATCCCTTGGACCACTGGAGAGTAGCGCTGCTTGCCGCAACTAGAGACGCCTGCAGGCAGCAGTGAAAACCCAGAGCAGTCACAAGTAAACTAATTAATTCTTTTTTTTTTTAAATCTTACCAGGAGACAGAGGTTGGTCTTTGTGCCCAGGGCTCCTTTTTATGTTTGTTTATCAGAGCAAGTTTCAGGGTTTGAGGCTACTGTAATTGCAATCTCATTTTGTCCTCAGACAAACTTCTAGTCACTTCTGCCTTCCTGGAAGGTAGACTAATAGGCAGGGTACAGAGTGCAGAAAGCAGGAAACTGGGCAATTTGCATTCAGTGACACCATAAGGTCAACAAGTGGTCACAGCTCAGGACGACACTTATTTTTTTTTTTTAACTTTTATTTTACTTTTAACTTTTACAGAGTTTTGTTGTTGACAGATATGTGTGTTCCCAGATTAGTCATATGTATATCCCCCACTTCCCACCCCTCCAGACCATCACACAGCACCCCTGAAGGATCCCCTTTTCTCACAGAGCAATGACTATGGTTATTTTCTTCACATATGATAGTACAGGCCTTCATGCTACTTCCTTTATGCCTCCCACCCACTGTTCCTTCCCCCCAATGTCCATATGTCCACTGTCCATGTCTGTTCCTCCATCACTTCACTGCATGTGCCGTCATCACCATCCTACTAGATTCCATAGATAGGTGTTAGTATATTGTACTTGTCCTTCTCTTTTTGACTGACTTCACTTTTTACGATAGGTTCTAGATCCAGCCACCTCATTAGGGCTGATTCTTCTGCATTTCTTTTTACAGCTGTGTAGTATTCCATTGTATATATGTGCCAGAGCTTTTGTATCCATTCATTTGTTGATGGACATCTAGGTTGCTTCCATGTTCTAGCTATTGTATAGAGAGCTGCAATGAACATTGGGGTACAGGTGCTTTTCAGTAAGTCTAAGAAGATTTCCTTGGTAGTCATTAGCCCCAAGAGGACCCCAGTTCATCCTGGTCTGTGAATAAAGATCCCACATGCTGCAGGGCAATGTAGCCCGTGTGCCTCAAGCCCCAAAGCCCTTGGGCCCGAGGGCCTGTTGTTCTGCGGGAAGAGAATCCCTTGGACCACTGGAGAGTAGCGCTGCTTGCCGCAACTAGAGACGCCTGCAGGCAGCAGTGAAAACCCAGAGCAGTCACAAGTAAACTAATTAATTCTTTTTTTTTTTAAATCTTACCAGGAGACAGAGGTTGGTCTTTGTGCCCAGGGCTCCTTTTTATGTTTGTTTATCAGAGCAAGTTTCAGGGTTTGAGGCTACTGTAATTGCAATCTCATTTTGTCCTCAGACAAACTTCTAGTCACTTCTGCCTTCCTGGAAGGTAGACTAATAGGCAGGGTACAGAGTGCAGAAAGCAGGAAACTGGGCAATTTGCATTCAGTGACACCATAAGGTCAACAAGTGGTCACAGCTCAGGACGACACTTATTTTTTTTTTTTAACTTTTATTTTACTTTTAACTTTTACAGAGTTTTGTTGTTGACAGATATGTGTGTTCCCAGATTAGTCATATGTATATCCCCCACTTCCCACCCCTCCAGACCATCACACAGCACCCCTGAAGGATCCCCTTTTCTCACAGAGCAATGACTATGGTTATTTTCTTCACATATGATAGTACAGGCCTTCATGCTACTTCCTTTATGCCTCCCACCCACTGTTCCTTCCCCCCAATGTCCATATGTCCACTGTCCATGTCTGTTCCTCCATCACTTCACTGCATGTGCCGTCATCACCATCCTACTAGATTCCATAGATAGGTGTTAGTATATTGTACTTGTCCTTCTCTTTTTGACTGACTTCACTTTTTACGATAGGTTCTAGATCCAGCCACCTCATTAGGGCTGATTCTTCTGCATTTCTTTTTACAGCTGTGTAGTATTCCATTGTATATATGTGCCAGAGCTTTTGTATCCATTCATTTGTTGATGGACATCTAGGTTGCTTCCATGTTCTAGCTATTGTATAGAGAGCTGCAATGAACATTGGGGTACAGGTGCTTTTGGACGACACTTATTTTTGTAGAGGACATGACCTGCTGACAAATAAGGGGATGAGTTAAACTAATACTTGTAAATCTTAGAATCCAGGAAAAAGCGTTCCCAAATGAAATTTCTCGTGACTATGGGTCTTGGTTGCAGCATTCAGGGTCTTCCAGCCGCGGCGCACAGACTGTTGACGGTGGCATGTGGGATCTAGCTCCCTGCCCAGGGATCCCACCCAGGTCCTCTGGACTGAGAGGGCAGTGTCTGAGCCACTGGCCCACCAAGAAAGTCCGAGATTCTTTCTTAAGACTCCCTCCAATGTTTCTGAATACCTAGCGCACTGGTATTTGACTTTTCACTGGGTTTTTCCTCCTTCTGTAGTATTCTATTTGGCTTTTACAGAAGAGTGCTCTACGGCTCTTTGAGAATGACTCTATATACCACTTAAAGTTTAAATCATCACATTTTATTAGAACACCTATAAAGTATTTATTATTTCAATTAATAAACTATGTCCTTTTCCGTAATTGTCTTGGGGCATGCATACAAAATTTAAAAAACACAGAAAGTTATGCAAAACTGTAAAAGCCTTCAGCCAATGACAAATGTACTCTATGCATTAAGCCATTTTAAATAATCTTAGAGCAGTTTTTACAGAATTACCTCTTATGGAGAGGCCAGCTAAAAAGAGATAAAAGTTGGTACGAACTAGGCAGGAAGCCGCACTAGGGGCTTCTCCAGGGCTGGAGAGAGAAGAACTCAGGTAAACGAGCCTCCTCCACGATGAGGCCTCTGTGGGCTCCTGGTCCCCAGGGCCCCACCAAACCACAGACAGCCACAGCACTGCGGAGGGAGCACGGCAACCACGAGGGCAACCAAGTCTCAAACCACCTAGGTCCTCACAGACACGGCCAACCCTTAAAATTCTCCTTAGAAGCAAATAGGCAACTTGTTCAGACTCTCCAAGATGAGTTCAGCCTCGTAACTGGAGAGTTTCAGAGGGAACGGAGCACATCCGATGAGTCTGAAGTCTGGGAACCTCTCCCCGAGCAGCTGAGCAAATATTAGCCCTTTCTGCTGTCACCACTGGCTTATCTGCAGCTGACTCGAGGCTAATCATTGCTCCAGCTCCGCGCCTTTGCCTCTGCTGTGACAATCATGAGCTGAAAGGAGACTCTGAGAGGCCTCCTTGATTGTAATCAGCCACGCTAGTAAGTCGTTACAAACAATCTCAGTGCAGGTTGAGCATGCTTTTCAGGGCAGTGCTCAGACCCCCCGTGTAAGCATAGTCACATTCGTCCAAAAAACCTATTCCCTGGCTCCCCTAAGACCCAGGGACTCAGCATCTTGGGAGAGGGATGCCAGCAGTACGCCTTCTAATCAGCTCTCTTTCAGGATTCTTTAGCAAAAATGGGAGATTGAATGAATGGAAGGTGAGTAGAGGTTCTATGCCTTTTTCTATGAAGAAACAAGATGAGTCAGAAATTCAGGTGAATCTCTGAACAAGAACAAAGAAAAATTAATGATTGAGAAATAACCCTGGGAGAAAAGCAGTAGAAGAGTTCTTTTTCAAATTTATTTTTGGCTATTCTGGCTTTCACTGCTACTGCAGGCTCTTCTCTAGGTGCAGGGAGTGGGAGCTGCTCTCTAGTTGAGGTGAGCAGGCTTCTTGTTGCGGTGGCTTCTCTCGTCGTGGAACTTGGGCTCTAGGGCTCACGGGCTTCAGCAGCTGCATCACGTGGACGCAGTAGTTGTGGCTCCGAGGCTCTAGAGCACAGGCTCAGTAGTTGTGGTTCACAGGCTTAGTTGCTCCGCAGCACGTGGGATCTTCCCACATCAGGGATTGAACCCGTGTCTCCTGCATTGGCAGGCAAACTCTTCACCACTGATCTACCTGGGAAGCCTGAAGGAGAAGAATTCTAAAGCTATATGTACTCCTAAGGAGTCCAGAGACTGGACTTTGGAAGGCCTTGGTCATCATCTGTCCCTCATTTGTCAAGCCAGTTCCAGTCGCTAATGTCCTGTCCTATGGGTGAGCCCACTGGCCACTGCTCACTTCCCTTTATTTCCATTTCTCATTTGTAAAATGAGAATTAGAAATTTCTGTCTGTGTACCACATAATGTTTCTGTAAAGATGGATCAAATGAGTTGACATGTGAAAGCGGTTTGCGAACTAGAAAATGCTTTACAATCCTTATGAGGTCCAGGGGATAGTGAATTGTATTATTCTTTCATTGACTAATTCTTTGTCATTTTGGGGGGAAAATCAGTTACTAATTCAATCTTCTCTTCTGTGAATTAGGGCCATGTCTTTGCATCATGAGTGAACTCTATTATAAAACAATCAATTCATTCATTGTTTGTCTTTGCAATTGAGTTAACATGTGGTAATTTACACTGATTATGGAGCTACAGATAAGATGCCTTACTTAGGACTCATAGTAGATGTAGATACAGTTTAAATCCCCAATGCTCTCACCATTCTCATTTTGTTTCTTTTCTTTTTGACCGTTCATTTAAAGTTATCTGTTTGAATTTTAAATAAGTAATATATATGTAAGAATCAAAAATCAAAGGGCATAAATCTGCACCTCACATCCAATTCCTGCCTACCCTTGTAAGCAATTATTATCATTTTTCAAAATTTTTTTATTGAAAATCGTATTAATTTCCAGTGTACAGCAAGGTCAGACACGTGTTCTTTGTTCTTGTTCTCTTCCACCAGAGATGACCACAGGCTGCTGACGACAGCTTCCTGTTCCTATCGGATGCTGTTCACCCATCCCCTCTACGGCACTGCGTGGTGGCTGATCCGCAAGCTCCTGGTCGCTGAGTTCTCGCGTACGCGGTCAAAGATTATTTGTATGCATACAAACACAGATGGAAACACGCACCACCCCTCCCTTTACTTTGTAACACGATGGCAGCCTAACGCCACGCACGCCTCCTGCTTTGCCTGTTTCACTCCACAGCACATCCCGGAGAGCTTTCCCCAACACGGAATAGAGAGTTTCCTCAATCCTTTTTACAGTTTCCTTTGTGTAGCTGAGCTATAACTCATCCAACCAGTCTCACAATGTTAGACTTTTTGGTGGATTCCAATCTTTTGCCATTATAAATAATGCTATAGTGAATACGCTTGAACATTCACTATTTTCCATTTGTGTGAGTAGATCTGAAAGATAAATTCCATATGGTTTCTTTTCTAGCCTCTGAATGTTTTGGTTGAGTTTTTGGGACCATTCCCAAGTTGTGCACATCTTTCTTCAATTAGGGAAACCAAAATTGTACACAACACTCCAAAAATAATCTCTCTAGTGCTGAAAATAGCAAGATGGCTTTCTTTCCTCTCTTCTTCTTGCAAATCAGATCTGCCAAAATTGTTAGCCAGTTTTTAAAAATGGTTTAACAACTATTCAAAAAAATAGTTTATTAAAAAGAATAACCTAATATTGCTGAAGAATATTAAATACCTAAGCAGCATGATTTCCAGTTACTTGACCATTTGTCTTTACACATTTTCTTCCTCTTTCACACATGTTCTTTTTATTGGTTTGTATCTCAATGGAAGTGTCTGTTAAGGTCAAGGCTTCTCAATACACAATAATGAACACAGTTATGAGCAAGGAGTAGAATGGAAAAATATTATTTTAACTGTCAAATATGTATGCTGCTAACGGATTGGATTTAAAATTTTTCACCTCTGGGACTTCCCTGCTGGTCCACATGTTTCCAATGCAGGGGCACAGGTTCGATCCCTGATCCGGGAGTGGAGATCCCACACACTGTGTGGTATGGTCAAAATAAAATATTTTATCTCATCTGATCACATACCTCAGCCTTAGAAAATACAAGCACCATACAAATACAGAACATCTTTGGACTTGAAATTTGGTAACCATCATTGTTAGTGTCTCAGATGTCAGCAACTTGCTTAAGAATTTCTGGTCTCTCAGTGTTGCTCACTACTCCATGGTTCAAAGTAACGTAGCAGCAGAAATAGCCACTAACTCTAAATAAGTTTTTATTTTTTTTAAATTTTTTTTATATTTGGCTGTGCTGCGTGTTTGTTGCCTGTGGGGGCTTTCTCAAGTTGAGGTGAGCAAGGGCTTCTCATGTTGGGGTCTCCCTTGTCGAGGAGCACAGGCTCTGGAGACTGGCTTCCGCAGCCGCGGCACGGGGGATGAGGCACTCTGCAGCGCCCGCGTGGACCCACTGGCACTGACTCCACCACGGAGCCACCAGGAAAGCGCCGCTGAGGATTAGTAAATTCCATATGGTTTCTTTTCTAGCCTCTGAATGTTTTGGTTGAGTTTTGGGACCATTCCCAAGTTGTGCACATCTTTCTTCAATTAGGAAACCAAAATTGTACACAACACTCCAAAAATAATCTCTCTAGTGCTGAAAATAGCAAGATGGCTTTCTTTCCTCTCTTCTTCGTGCAAATCAGATCTGCCAAAATTGTTAGCCAGGGTTTAAAAATGGTTTAACAACTATTCAAAAAAATAGTTTATTAAAAAGAATAACCTAATATTGCTGAAGAATATTAAATACCTAAGCAGCATGATTTCCAGTTACTTGACCATTTGTCTTTACACATTTTCTTCCTCTTTCACACATGTTCTTTTTATTGGTTTGTATCTCAATGGAAGTGTCTGTTAAGGTCAAGGCTTCTCAATACACAATAATGAACACAGTTATGAGCAAGGAGTAGAATGGAAAAATATTATTTTAACTGTCAAATATGTATGCTGCTAACGGATTGGATTTAAAATTTTTCACCTCTGGGACTTCCCTGCTGGTCCACATGTTTCCAATGCAGGGGCACAGGTTCGATCCCTGATCCGGGAGTGGAGATCCCACACACTGTGTGGTATGGTCAAAATAAAATATTTTATCTCATCTGATCACATACCTCAGCCTTAGAAAATACAAGCACCATACAAATACAGAACATCTTTGGACTTGAAATTTGGTAACCATCATTGTTAGTGTCTCAGATGTCAGCAACTTGCTTAAGAATTTCTGGTCTCTCAGTGTTGCTCACTACTCCATGGTTCAAAGTAACGTAGCAGCAGAAATAGCCACTAACTCTAAATAAGTTTTTTTTTTTTTTAATTTTATTTATATTTGGCTGTGCTGCGTGTTTGTTGCCTGTGGGGGCTTTCTCAAGTTGAGGTGAGCAAGGGCTTCTCATGTTGGGGTCTCCCTTGTCGAGGAGCACAGGCTCTGGAGACTGGCTTCCGCAGCCGCGGCACGGGGGATGAGGCACTCTGCAGCGCCCGCGTGGACCCAGGCCAGGATCAAACACGTCCTCGCACTGACTCCACCACGGAGCCACCAGGAAAGCGCCGCTGAGGAGGTTCTGAGTATTACCATGCATTGCTGCGGGTCAGCCGCCTAGTCGCGTCTGACTCTCTGTGACCCCACAGACGGCCGCGTGCCCGGCCTCTCTGGCCCTCACCGTCTCCTGAAGTTTGCCCAAGTACATGTCCGTTGCATCGGGTGATGCCATCCAGCCATCTCATCTTCTGATGCCCTCTCCTTCTGCCCTCAATCTTTCCCTGCACCAGGGATTTTTCCAATGAGTTGGCTGTTTGCATCAGATAAACAAAATACCCCAGCTCCAGCTCCTTCCAATGAGTATTCAGGGTTGATTTCCCTTAAGGCTGACTGGCTTGGTCTCCTTGTTGTTCAAGGGCTTTCTAGGAGTCTTCTCACCACGGTTGGAAGGCGTCAGTTCTGTGGTGCTCTGCCTTCTCTACAGTCCAGCTCTCAGCCGTATGTGACCACCGGGAGGGCCACAACCTTGACTGTGCAGACGTTCGACGGCAGAGCGATGTCTCTGCTTTTCAGCACACTGTCTAGGTTTGTCTCAGCTTTCCAGCTAAGAAGCAGTCGCCTTCCAGTTTCATGGCTGCAGTCACCATCCACAGTGATTTTAGAGCCCAAGAAGAGGAAATCTGTTTACTAAAGCATGCCCAAGCCAAATGGCACCAAAATCCTTTTTGATAAGAAGTAGAACTTAAATAACGGAAAGCCACAAAAAATCCCCAAATTTCACTTTGACTAATTGTCTCACCATCATTGTTAGTGTCTCAGATGTCAGCAACTTGCTTAAGAATTTCTGGTCTCTCAGTGTTGCTCACTACTCCATGGTTCAAAGTAACGTAGCAGCAGAAATAGCCACTAACTCTAAATAAGTTTTTTTTTTAATTTTATTTATATTTGGCTGTGCTGCGTGTTTGTTGCCTGTGGGGGCTTTCTCAAGTTGAGGTGAGCAAGGGCTTCTCATGTTGGGGTCTCCCTTGTCGAGGAGCACAGGCTCTGGAGACTGGCTTCCGCAGCCGCGGCACGGGGGATGAGGCACTCTGCAGCGCCCGCGTGGACCCAGGCCAGGATCAAACACGTCCTCGCACTGACTCCACCACGGAGCCACCAGGAAAGCGCCGCTGAGGAGGTTCTGAGTATTACCATGCATTGCTGCGGGTCAGCCGCCTAGTCGCGTCTGACTCTCTGTGACCCCACAGACGGCCGCGTGCCCGGCCTCTCTGGCCCTCACCGTCTCCTGAAGTTTGCCCAAGTACATGTCCGTTGCATCGGGTGATGCCATCCAGCCATCTCATCTTCTGATGCCCTCTCCTTCTGCCCTCAATCTTTCCCTGCACCAGGGATTTTTCCAATGAGTTGGCTGTTTGCATCAGATAAACAAAATACCCCAGCTCCAGCTCCTTCCAATGAGTATTCAGGGTTGATTTCCCTTAAGGCTGACTGGCTTGGTCTCCTTGTTGTTCAAGGGCTTTCTAGGAGTCTTCTCACCACGGTTGGAAGGCGTCAGTTCTGTGGTGCTCTGCCTTCTCTACAGTCCAGCTCTCAGCCGTATGTGACCACCGGGAGGGCCACAACCTTGACTGTGCAGACGTTCGACGGCAGAGCGATGTCTCTGCTTTTCAGCACACTGTCTAGGTTTGTCTCAGCTTTCCAGCTAAGAAGCAGTCGCCTTCCAGTTTCATGGCTGCAGTCACCATCCACAGTGATTTTAGAGCCCAAGAAGAGGAAATCTGTTTACTAAAGCATGCCCAAGCCAAATGGCACCAAAATCCTTTTTGATAAGAAGTAGAACTTAAATAACGGAAAGCCACAAAAAATCCCCAAATTTCACTTTGACTAATTGTCTCACCATAGTTTTCTCTTACTTTTTTTCTTGTCTTTCCTCACTCCGAAATTTCCCTTTGCTAGAATTTCTCAAGTAGTAGTAAAATTGACTTTTAAAAAGTGTCCTTGCGGAGACTTCCCTGGTGGACCAGTGGCTAAGATTCTGTGTTCCCAATGCAGGGGGCCCAGGTTCGATTCCTGGTCAGGGAACTAGATCCCACATATTGCAACTAATACCCAACACAGCCAAATAAAAATAATTTAAAGATAAAGAAAAGAAAAGAAAAAACTGTGCTTGCATTTCTTCAAAAGAATGGCACCAAAAGGGACTAGCAGCTTGGAACTTCCCTGGCTGTCCAGTGGTTAAGAACCTGCCCTCAATGCAGGACACGTGAATTCGACCCCTGGTTTAAGAACTAAGATTCCACATGTGCAAAGGCCAGCCACTCAGGCATGTCCAACTCTTTGCAGCGCTATGAACTGTAGCCCCCCAGGCTCCTCTGTCCTGGGGTTTTCCAGGCGAGAAGACTGGAAGGGGCTGCCATTTCCTTCTCCAGGGGATCTTTCTGATCCAGAGATCAAACCTGAGTCTCTTGCATTGGCAAGCAGGTTCTTCACCACGGCACCAACTGGGAAGCCAAGATCCCATAGGCCACGGGGCAACTAAGGCCATGCACTGCAACCAGAGGAAAAGAAAACTGTGCATGCTGGAACAAAGACTCAGCACAGCTAAATAATGATAACAATAAAATGTGTTCAAATAAAATACATGGGGCTAGCAGGTTGAGGAGCTAAGAGCTTACCTCATGAAATAGATAATGGTTTTCAGAGTTGACTTTGATCTTCGTCAATCACCTCTGAACTCAAGTTAGAATTGACTTAGAGCTGGGTGATAGAAAACAGCTGAATGCAGGATTGAAAACCCCATGTTTCTTTTCAAAGAACTAAGCCAAATGGCATGAAAAATGTAAGAAAGTCATTTGTTACCTTTTCTCTAAGGTAAGAATCTTGAGATCAACCTGCATGTTTTGTCCCTCTAAATTCAACGACACCGATCCTGAAAGCTTTAACCTTAATGTCTGGAGGGCAGCAGCCAAGAGCAAAAGATTAAAAAAACAACCATTACAATGCAAGAAAAGGTTATTGCCCCATACAGTCTTTAGGACTTGAAACTGCTACAAAGTTTTTATTTGGTGATGTTAACTCACTCTTGTAATGTTTAAGCATCACTTACCCTCACCACGCATGCCAGTTGATAGCTTTGCCTTATCTCTGTATCTATACTGCTCTTGGAGCACTTCTGTGTAAATACTATCAGATCTTAAAGGATGCATCCATAATCAAACCTCAATCATTCAAGTGATGATTATACATTTAAAAAAATACTTGTATCAGGGGCTTCCTTGGTGGTCCAGTGGGTAAGGATACCGCCTTGCAGTGAAAGGGGCGTCGGCTCAACCCTGGCACCGGAAGATCCCCTGTGCCACGGGCCGGACCGATGTGTCCCAACTACCAAGCCGGAGCTCTGCAGCGCATGCACCTAGAGCCGGCGCTCTGCAACGAGAGAGGCCACTGCGATGGGAGGCCCACACGGGCGAAAGAGCAAAGATGGATGGAAATAAGTGAAAGATCAATAAAAGTGGCCACAGAAACAAAAAAAAAACTTGTATCAAATATTCAATTCTGTTTGCCTCTCACAAGTTCTTCCTCTAAGGGCAACCTAACTCCTCCGTTTCGCTCTGAAATAAGTATTTTCTCATACATATTATAAAGAAAAAAATTTTCTCTCTCATAACTACAATACCATTGTCACATCTAACAAATTTAACACGACTTTTTCTCAAGGCGAGTCTTTTTTCTGAACTTTTTATTTTGCGTTGGGGTATAGCTAATTAACGATGCTGTGATAGTTTCAGGTGATCAGTGCAAGGACTCACCACACCTGTGTCAGTTCTCCCCGTCCCCTCCCCTCCGGCTGCCACGGAACAACGAGCAGAGTTCCCCAGGCTCGACAGTGGGTCTTTGCTGGTTATCATTTTAAATGTAGCCGTCTGTATGTGAGCATCCCAAACTTCCTAACTGTCCCTCCCCCAAGACAACCGTAAGTTTGTTTTCTAAGTCTGTGAGTATGTTTCAGTTTTATAAGTTAGTTTGTATTGTTTCTTTTTAGATTCTACATATAAGGGATCCCATACGATATTCCTCCTTCTCTGATTCACTTCAGTCAATGTGACACTCTCTAGGTCCCTCTGAGTCGCTGCAAATGGCATTGCATTCTTTTTAATGACTGAGTAATATTCCATCGTTGTCATCTTGACTAAATGTTTTTATTTGGTGATGTTAACTCACTCTTGTAATGTTTAAGCATCACTTACCCTCACCACGCATGCCAGTTGATAGCTTTGCCTTATCTCTGTATCTATACTGCTCTTGGAGCACTTCTGTGTAAATACTATCAGATCTTAAAGGATGCATCCATAATCAAACCTCAATCATTCAAGTGATGATTATACATTTAAAAAAATACTTGTATCAGGGGCTTCCTTGGTGGTCCAGTGGGTAAGGATACCGCCTTGCAGTGAAAGGGGCGTCGGCTCAACCCTGGCACCGGAAGATCCCCTGTGCCACGGGCCGGACCGATGTGTCCCAACTACCAAGCCGGAGCTCTGCAGCGCATGCACCTAGAGCCGGCGCTCTGCAACGAGAGAGGCCACTGCGATGGGAGGCCCACACGGGCGAAAGAGCAAAGATGGATGGAAATAAGTGAAAGATCAATAAAAGTGGCCACAGAAACAAAAAAAAAACTTGTATCAAATATTCAATTCTGTTTGCCTCTCACAAGTTCTTCCTCTAAGGGCAACCTAACTCCTCCGTTTCGCTCTGAAATAAGTATTTTCTCATACATATTATAAAGAAAAAAATTTTCTCTCTCATAACTACAATACCATTGTCACATCTAACAAATTTAACACGACTTTTTCTCAAGGCGAGTCTTTTTTCTGAACTTTTTATTTTGCGTTGGGGTATAGCTAATTAACGATGCTGTGATAGTTTCAGGTGATCAGTGCAAGGACTCACCACACCTGTGTCAGTTCTCCCCGTCCCCTCCCCTCCGGCTGCCACGGAACAACGAGCAGAGTTCCCCAGGCTCGACAGTGGGTCTTTGCTGGTTATCATTTTAAATGTAGCCGTCTGTATGTGAGCATCCCAAACTTCCTAACTGTCCCTCCCCCAAGACAACCGTAAGTTTGTTTTCTAAGTCTGTGAGTATGTTTCAGTTTTATAAGTTAGTTTGTATTGTTTCTTTTTAGATTCTACATATAAGGGATCCCATACGATATTCCTCCTTCTCTGATTCACTTCAGTCAATGTGACACTCTCTAGGTCCCTCTGAGTCGCTGCAAATGGCATTGCATTCTTTTTAATGACTGAGTAATATTCCATCGTTGTCTTCTTGATTTCATAATATTTTACCATGGAATTGTAATTTAGTGTGTGAATGCCAGCCCACAACAGGTGACAGACCCTGGTTTTCTCAAAAGATCTGTATAAGCTGGTCCTTCCCAGGTGAGCGACAGCTGAGGCCATGGGGACGGGGCCAGTCAGCACAGGGCGCCTTGTCTTTTCTGCCACCCACCCTCCCCAAAGGAGTGAGACCCACAGAGACCCACTGGCAACAGCTAAAGTCTTCCGTAGCCTCTATCATGGAAACTGTGACGAGGGCTTTGAAGCTGGTCTTGACCACGTTTCTGGACTGATAGAGGCAGAATCCTTTTAATCTCAAAATAGTACAGACATGGCCAGAAGTGTCTGCTGGCAGCACCTGGGCGCTGTTTTTTTTTTTTTTTTTTTTTTTAATTTTATTTATTTATCTTTTTTGGGGAGTGAGATGGGGAGGGAGGGGAGCGGGCGGGCCACTTCTGTTGGTCTTTCATTTCTCTGTTTTCATCCGTCTTTGTTCTTTGGCCCGTGTGGGCCTCCCATCGCGGTGGCCTCTGTTGTCGCAGAGCGCCGGCTCTGGGCGCATGTGCCCCAGAGCTCCAGTTCGGTGATTGGACACATCAGTCCAGCCACTCCGCGGCACGTGGGATCTTCCCAGGCCAGGGATCGAACCGGTGCCCCTTTCACTTGTTACTACTGGACCACCATGGAGCCCTGCTGATAGTTTCAGGTGATCAGTGCAAGGACTCACCACACCTGTGTCAGTTCTCCCGTCCCTCCTCCGGCTGCCACGGAACAACGAGCAGAGTTCCCCAGGCTCGACAGTGGGTCTTTGCTGGTTATCATTTTAAATGTAGCCGTCTGTATGTGAGCATCCCAAACTTCCTAACTGTCCCTCCCCCAAGACAACCGTAAGTTTGTTTTCTAAGTCTGTGAGTATGTTTCAGTTTTATAAGTTAGTTTGTATTGTTTCTTTTTAGATTCTACATATAAGGGATCCCATACGATATTCCTCCTTCTCTGATTCACTTCAGTCAATGTGACACTCTCTAGGTCCCTCTGAGTCGCTGCAAATGGCATTGCATTCTTTTTAATGACTGAGTAATATTCCATCGTTGTCTTCTTGATTTCATAATATTTTACCATGGAATTGTAATTTAGTGTGTGAATGCCAGCCCACAACAGGTGACAGACCCTGGTTTTCTCAAAAGATCTGTATAAGCTGGTCCTTCCCAGGTGAGCGACAGCTGAGGCCATGGGGACGGGGCCAGTCAGCACAGGGCGCCTTGTCTTTTCTGCCACCCACCCTCCCCAAAGGAGTGAGACCCACAGAGACCCACTGGCAACAGCTAAAGTCTTCCGTAGCCTCTATCATGGAAACTGTGACGAGGGCTTTGAAGCTGGTCTTGACCACGTTTCTGGACTGATAGAGGCAGAATCCTTTTAATCTCAAAATAGTACAGACATGGCCAGAAGTGTCTGCTGGCAGCACCTGGGCGCTGTTTTTTTTTTTTTTTTTTTTTTTAATTTTATTTATTTATCTTTTTTGGGGAGTGAGATGGGGAGGGAGGGGAGCGGGCGGGCCACTTCTGTTGGTCTTTCATTTCTCTGTTTTCATCCGTCTTTGTTCTTTGGCCCGTGTGGGCCTCCCATCGCGGTGGCCTCTGTTGTCGCAGAGCGCCGGCTCTGGGCGCATGTGCCCCAGAGCTCCAGTTCGGTGATTGGACACATCAGTCCAGCCACTCCGCGGCACGTGGGATCTTCCCAGGCCAGGGATCGAACCGGTGCCCCTTTCACTGCAAGGCGGTGTCCTTACTCACTGGACCACCATGGAAGCCCTGGGCGCTGTTTCGACCACTGCCGAGTGGGCCTTAAGGAGCTGTGCCAGGAGGGCGATCAGGAAGCCTTCTGCGGACATGGCAGCAGAGACAAAGACCCCTAACGGCACCTCCAGAACGTAGGCGTCAGGTCCCCTTTTGAGAATCAAACTCCTGAGAGCTGTATACTTATTTCAAGTAACCATTTGTAGAAGGAGGTGTGCTGTGGGTAAAAATCACAAAAAGAACTCATTTGCAAAACATGAAGAGCCAAATACGTGGGGGCATTTCAGCGGTGTGTGCCCCATCTTGCGCTTGAGAGAGGCCGGCCTCGGTTGCAATCCTGTTGTCTCCGTCTGCTTTCTAAGTAGCCTGGAATCAGCAGTCTAGTCTCACTAAGCCTCGGACAGTTACTGTGTTAAACTAAAATTTGAATAAAATAATTTTCAGTTTTTCACATACCTTGATACTGGAAGGGATGTTCCCCATGTCGTCAGCAGAAGCATCCGGGTCCGCTGGAAACGGTAACTGCATTGTCGATTGAGGTATTATCGTCTAGTTCCACGTGAATCTCTCTCTCTCTTTTGAATGCTGTGGCTGGGCGGCCTGTGGCATGCTAGTTTCCTGACCTGGGATTGAACCTGTGCCCCCACAGTGGAAGCGCAGGGCCTTAATCACTGGACCACCAGGGGGGTCCCCAGGCCTCTCTTTCGAGTTTGGTTGCCATGAAATAGTACGTGAGGGGTTCTTATAAAATTTTTGACCTGCAAAACAGTTAGACTACAATATAGACCAGAAATTCTGCTTTTAATATATACTCGAGAGAATTAACATACACAAAAACGTATGCATAAATATCCATAAAGGTCCATATTCATAATAGTCCAAAAACGGAAACAACTGAATACCCATCAACTGATGAGTGAATAAATGAAATGTGGTCTTAAAATGAAACATTATCTGGCACTAGGAAGGAATGAAGGACTAACACACGCTGCAACTCGGTTAGCTTAAACTTGAAAACACTACGCTTAGAGAAAAAAGCCAGTCCAAAAGACCACATGTTTTATTTTCTTTTTTAAAATTTTACTGACATATAGTTGATTTACAATGCATTCCATTTCTGCTGTAAAGCAAGTGATTTGGTCATGTCCAATTCTTCACACCCCATGGGCTGTAGCCCACCGGGCTCCTCTGCCCGCGGAATTCTTCAGGCGAGAGCACTGGTGAGCTGGCCTTGCCGCCTCCGGGGGGACCTTCCGACTCAGAGATCCAACCCGTGTCTCCCGCTTTGCAAGCGGCTTCTCCGCCTTTGGCCGCCAGGGAAGCCCCTCGGTTGCACACGCACAGACACAGTCTTCCTCATGGTCTTTTCTCCACAGTGTCACCTCTAGACCTCTCCAGTTACATAAGCCTTACTGCGTGATGTTTGTTTAACTTGTGTTGAGTAGACATTTTCATTATTTACAGCCAGAAACAAAAAAATGAGACAATTCTAATAAATTCTAGGCTTATATCTAAACTTAATATTTATTAAGATGCTTAGAACAATGCCTGGCATGTAGTAAGTGCTATGTGTTACTGTTATTATTATTGAAAGTGTTAATATTATAAAAGAAGGAAAATAATAATGACTAATCTATCTACCTAACAAAGCATTATTAACAAGACAATGGAAAACAGAAGAGAAGGGCATCATTCCTTCCTCCATTGTTAAAGTAATTATAGAACATTATCTACCCATTATAGAACATTCAAAAGACACAGAAATATGTTGAGAAGATTTTAAAAATCATTTATAATCCCACTCCCTGGAAAAAAAATTTGGGTTTATTTTCTTCCAGTCTATGTTAAATATATAATTGAAGTCATTCTATCTATACAGCTTTTGTATTTTCTGTCTTTAAAGCATTCACCGTATTTCATGAGCATTTTTCTATCATTTATTCTCACTGTGGTTTATTTTCCTAGGATGGCGTCCTAGAAATAAAATAAGTGGACTTGTAGTGTTCTTTTGAACTTGAAAAGAGATAATGGATAACAAGAGACCCTTGACAGTTGAACAGCACCATACACGTACATGCTCTGTGGTACTACCATCGTCTCTTTCCCTAAACCCGCTCCTCCTCCTGAATTCTCTGTTCTGCTGAACTGCAAGAGCATCACGACCACCACCGTAAACAGCCAGCCGCAATCGCCCGCTGCGCTGTATCAAGAACTCACTGTACACTGTGCATTGTGCTAAACATGTAAGCACCTGATCCATTATTCCAGTCAGTCTTTGTAAGATTCTTTCTGAAAAGGTGATAGTATCCTATTTTGCAAAGAGAGTTCTGACTTTCAGTGAAATTAAATCACT
Organism: Tragulus kanchil; assembly: GCA_022376925.1. Classification (NCBI taxonomy): domain Eukaryota; kingdom Metazoa; phylum Chordata; class Mammalia; order Artiodactyla; family Tragulidae; genus Tragulus; species Tragulus kanchil. Next base: position 155,477,047 of record JAIOJX010000006.1, read on the forward strand.
TAAGGTTACACAACCAGAAATTGTAGAGAAGGGATTTGAGCCCTAACGTGCATCTGAGCGACGTGTTCTCTGCCATGGGCACTGCCAGTCAGCATTTCCTCTCTTCACCCCAGTCACTGGGCGGGGCACTTTCTAACCCACATCACTCTCCTCTGCACTTCTTTTTTTTCAGAATTCTTTATTTGTTGCAATATTGCCTCTGTTTTGTGTGGATCCCCTGACCAGGGATTGAACTGATACCCGCTGCATCGGAAGGCAGACTGGACCCCCAGGCAAGGCCTCTCCTCCGTGGTTCTGCTTCTTTGGCCATAGGTCGAGTTCTCATTGTGTCTTTCCTGGGTGATTTCAACACTCTCCTGGTTTAATGAAACCCTAACCGTGCTCCTGCTGAGTGAGTCAAAATCTGATCCTTATTTAATGGTTCTCCAGATCTGTCTAGATAAAGTTCAAAATCTTGAGTGAGCATCCTTGTTTCTCACAACCCACTTCTCCTGTCGCCCCCACGTGGTCCTCCCCTTCATGTTCCCTGTCTGTACCCCTATCCACGGCCCCCCTTGGCATGCCATACCCGCCTTTTTTTCTCCAGGTGACTCCTGTCTTTTCAAACTCAGTAAAAACACCTTCTTATTTACGAAGTCATCCCTGTTGTCATCACACTTACTGACATTGAACAAACACCTTTATTTGGCAAGCAAATTGAGAATAAGAAGCATACCTTAGGGCTTCCCTGGTGATCCAGTGGGTAAGGACACCGCCTTGCAGTGCGAGGGGCACCGGTTCGATCCCTGGCCTGAGAAGATCCCACATGCTGTGGAGCGGCTGGACCGATGTGTCCAACTACCGAACTGGAGCTCTGGAGCGCATGCGCCCAGAGCCAGTGCTCTGTGACGAGAGAGGACACTGTGATGGGAGGCCCACAGGAGCCAAAGAACAAAGACAAATAGATGAAAGACTAATAGAAGTGGCCAAAAAAAAAAAAAAAAAAAACTGGCCACTGGACCACCAAGAAAATCCCTTGAGTCTACCTTTTTCAAGGCTGACCAGTAAATTGGAATTTATAAAGAGGTATAAAGAAGGTAAGAAGTTCTGATAACAACGTTGCATGTAAAATGGTGACAGAAATGAATCTGTTTACATGAAAGAAAAGACTTTGGAATGGGGAGGGCAAGATGGAACATAACAGTCATTGTCACATAGAGGATGACAATTAGCTTGACAAAGACAAAACTTCTAATCACGAAAGTCTGAGTTTCTCTGTCCTTCCATTATGGCTATTATAGAAAGGACCTCTGTTCAAGGTAGAGAAATGGCCCAAATATCAATGTATTCAAACTGTTTGGGGCTTCCCAAGCTCAGTAGACAGTGTGTTGAAAAGCAGAGACATCACTCTGCTGACAAAGGCCCCTGTAAGTGAAGGCCGGGCCTTCCCAGTGGTCACGTACGGTTGGGCAAACTCCAGGAGACGCTGAGGGACAGAGCAGCCTGGCCTGCTGCAGTCCACGGGGTCACAAAGAGTCGAACACGACTGGGCAGCTGACCACCGCCGCCAACAAAGCTGAGTAATCTCACATCGACTTTTCTGAAAAGCAAGTTCTATGTAGAAATCACAAACAATAAGAACTTTCAGTGCAATCTATTCTCAGCACGCAGGTTTTAATCGTCATTTTATATTTTCCAAAATGAAGGTGGAGGAAATCATTCAGAAAAGCACCAAACAAGAACACTGAACAATGTGGCATCGCTGCAGGCAGCTGAGAAAATAGTCATTGCACAGTCACGGCCCAAGTACAAGGAAGGAATGGGACGACTCCTTCCAAATGAAGACTCAGGGACAACAGATAAAGGAAGGTAAACAGGCAGAGCCACATGCAATGACAACTCCTCCAAAAGTGACTGCAGCCAGGCGCAGCTTTTCTGCAGAACTCATTAAGCTCCAGGGCCAGAACTTGTGCCCTAGTCTCTTCCATGACCCCGGCAGGGACTCAGAAAATATTAACGTCGTCTTTATGAGGATACCGAAGATGCTATAAGTCTTATTTAGTTATTTTTTAAAGAAATGGGTTTATTTAGATTCAGAGAAAAGCACACTCCACAGACAGAGTGTGGGCCGTCGCAGAGGGTGGATTTGGCAGCCCGAATGCTGTAAGTTTTAGACCTTAAACGACTTGTTTGCTTTGAGTCCATCAACCAGTTTACTAGCAAAATAAAAGGTAGCCTGTACATGAAGAGTGTTTAAAGTTATCTTTCAAGCATTATATTTCAGTCACTCCTACATACTCAGATTGTAATCAGTTAAATCAATATTATCTTTGAAAACAAAAGATATTTGCATGAAGACTCCAGGGCCGCTTTTCTTTCTTCTGTCTAGACTTTGCTCAGGCGTGATGGAATTTGGGTACCCTGTATTAATTTTTAAGTACTTGGTATTTCTGTTTATTTGACTTGTTTGAAAATCAAATCCTGACGTATTAGACCAGTAGAAGGTATAAGAAAGTCTTTAATCACTCAGATATTAGGTACTTTAATGTATAAAGCCTGAAGCTGAAACTCACGCGTTCTCAGTTGCTCACTCATGTATGACTCTGCGATCTTATGGACTGAGGCCCACCAGGCTCCTCTGTCCGTGAGGATTCTCCAGGCAAGAAGACCGGAGTGGGTTACCATTTTCTTCTCCAAGGGATCTTCCTGACCCAGGGGTCAAACCCTTGTCTCTTGCATTGGAAGGAAGATTCTTTACCAATGCGCCACCAGGGAAGCCCAAAGCTGAAACTCACATAAAAGTAAAACTTTCTGGGCTTCCCCTGGTGGTCCAGTGGGTAAGGACACCGCCTTGCAGTGCAAGGGGCACCAGTTCGATCCCTGGCCTGGGAAGATCCCACGTGCCATGGAGCGGCTGGACTGATGTGTCCAATTACCGAGCCAGAGCTCTGGGGCGCATGTGCCCAGAGCCGGCGCTCTGCAACAACAGAGGCCACCGCGATGGGAGGCTCACAGGAGCCAGAAGAACAAAGATGGATGAAAACAGAGAAATGAAAGACCAATAGAAGTGGCCCGCCTGCTCCCCTCCCCCCCCCAACCCAACCCCTGCCCAAAATAAATAAATAAATAAATCTTTAAAAAAAAAAAAAAAAGTAAAACTTTCTACTTCTTTACAGAGGGTCCCTTTGAAAAGTGATCCAAGCTGTTCAACATCAGTGACAGAGGGAACGTGGAAGTCTTCTAAGCAGGAGAGAGAGAGAAGGGAACTTTCTAATTCTTCTTGACTTACATTTTTGTAGAGTGGCTTCTATGTTTATGAACAGAGATTTCCATGGCTCCTCAGGATCTTTTAGGTAAATTGACCAATGAAGTGAAACACCTCTTTTTTAAAATAATATTTATTTATTTTTATTTACTCATTTGGCTGCACCGGGTCTTAGTTTCGGCACACAGGATATTTATTTTATTTTATTTCATTTGGGGGGGAGGGGCAGGTTAGGGAGGGAGGGAGGCGAGCGGGCCACTTCTATTGGTCTTTCATTTATCTATTTTCATTCATCCATCTTTGTTCTTTGGCCCGTGTGGGCCTCCCATCGTGGTGGCCTCTGTTGTCGCAGAGCACCGGCTCTGGGCGCATGCGCTCCAGACCTCCGACTCGGTAATTGGACACATCGGTCCAGCTGCTCTGCAGCACGTGGGATCTTTCAAGGCCAGGGATTGAACCGGCGCCCGTTGCACTGCAAGGCGGTGTCCTTACCCACTGGACCACCAGGGAAGCCTCACACAGAGTATTTTAGTTGGTGCATGTGGGATCGAGTCCCCTGACAGGGGATCTAACCCAGGCTCCCTGCACCAGAAGTGGAGAGTCTTAGCCACTGGACCACCAGGGAAGCCCCACTCACGCATTCCTACGTGCCTTGTGGTTTTCAGTGCCGTGCCATAGCTCGCATAGCTCCTTCCGTGCTTTTTGTCCTCCCCTGCACATCCTTTGTATATTCTCGGGAAGTCTCAGATATAATCTCCTCTATGATCTTTCCCTGAAGTCCTCAGACAGATGTGACCAACTTTTTCTTCCAATTTATTTCTTAAAAAACACCGGCAATTCTCTCGGGCCATTTATGACTTTGCACTTAGTGCTGTACTTTTGCATGAACAGGTTCTGTCCTCTCTGCTGGATTGTGAAGCTCCTTTAGTTATGCATTCCTTCCACAAATATGTTTTGAATGTCTATTAAGTACAAGCACTATGTGGAGGTACAGAAAAGACCCATACATGGCTCCTCTCCTCACGATGTAATGAAAGAGACAACAAAGAAACAAACGATGGATGCTTACATCACAAACAGTGTGTCAGAGGTATGTGCAGAATGTTTTGGGGAACACAAAGGAGGCGTGTCCCCTCAGCCCTGGAGAGCAGGGGAGAGCAGGAATCGTCCATGAGCAGGTGACCCTGGAATTGCATCAGCCGTGGATGGTGTGGTGGGGCTGGGGGGAGAGGATGCATTCTGAGTATGGTTTATGGACTTATAACAAATTTTAAATGAATACAATTTTAATTTATTCATTTGGCTGTGCCAAGCCTTAGTTTTGGCATGCAGTATCTTCTACCACAGCACATGGAATATTTAGTTGCAACATGCGAACCCTTAGTTGCAGCCTGTGGGATCTAGCTCTCCTATCAGGGATCAACCCCAGGCCCTCTGCATGGGGGGTGGGGAGTCTTAGCCATTCAACCACCAGGGAAGTCCCTGGGTATAGTGTATCTAAAGGCTACCAGTTACAGGCCAAGGCCAAGTTTATAACCAGTTCATCTTCGTGTCCCGTGGTGCAGTGTTTCAACACCTATGTTAGACCAGGACCATTCGACTATAAAGTATTCACCATTCTGATCTGTGATGAGAAAAAGCAATGTAGTGAGTTGTTAAAAATTTACATTGTACCTGTCTTTCAAATTGCAAAATTATGACCATTCTTACTTCTTATTGTTGTTACATTTTCTTTAATGAAACAGTGGTGATCACATACAGTTGTGTCTTAATCTTTTATTTACAAAACTGAAACACTGATAATAATTTTTTGACCTATAGTTGATTTAAAATGTTGTGTTATTTTGTGCTGTACAGCAAAGTGACTCAGTTATACATAAGCATATGTTCGTTTTTTAAAAATTATTGCTTTATTTATCTTAATTTGACTGCACTGGGTCTTAGTTGTGGCATGTGGGATCTAGTTCCCTGACTAGGGATCAAACCTGGGCCCCCTACATTAGAAACACAGAGTCTTAACCACTGGACCACCAGGGAAGTCCCTGTATATATTTTTTTTCAATTGTTTACCACAGGGAAAGTCCTGTATAAGTTCTTGTTCTTTTCCATTATTGTTTACCACAGGATACTGAATATAGTTCCTGTGCTATACAGTCAACAAAAAAAACTGGATGCTTACATCACAAACAGTGTGTCAGAGGTATGTGCAGAATGTTTTGGGAACACAAAGGAGGCGTGTCCCTCAGCCCTGGAGAGCAGGGAGGCGGAACCGTCCATGAGCAGGTGACCCTGGAATTGCATCAGCCGTGGATGGTGTGGTGGGGCTGGGGGGAGAGGATGCATTCTGAGTATGGTTTATGGACTTATAACAAATTTTAAATGAATACAATTTTAATTTATTCATTTGGCTGTGCCAAGCCTTAGTTTTGGCATGCAGTATCTTCTACCACAGCACATGGAATATTTAGTTGCAACATGCGAACCCTTAGTTGCAGCCTGTGGGATCTAGCTCTCCTATCAGGGATCAACCCCAGGCCCTCTGCATGGGGGGTGGGGAGTCTTAGCCATTCAACCACCAGGGAAGTCCCTGGGTATAGTGTATCTAAAGGCTACCAGTTACAGGCCAAGGCCAAGTTTATAACCAGTTCATCTTCGTGTCCCGTGGTGCAGTGTTTCAACACCTATGTTAGACCAGGACCATTCGACTATAAAGTATTCACCATTCTGATCTGTGATGAGAAAAAGCAATGTAGTGAGTTGTTAAAAATTTACATTGTACCTGTCTTTCAAATTGCAAAATTATGACCATTCTTACTTCTTATTGTTGTTACATTTTCTTTAATGAAACAGTGGTGATCACATACAGTTGTGTCTTAATCTTTTATTTACAAAACTGAAACACTGATAATAATTTTTTGACCTATAGTTGATTTAAAATGTTGTGTTATTTTGTGCTGTACAGCAAAGTGACTCAGTTATACATAAGCATATGTTCGTTTTTTAAAAATTATTGCTTTATTTATCTTAATTTGACTGCACTGGGTCTTAGTTGTGGCATGTGGGATCTAGTTCCCTGACTAGGGATCAAACCTGGGCCCCCTACATTAGAAACACAGAGTCTTAACCACTGGACCACCAGGGAAGTCCCTGTATATATTCTTTTTTATGTTCTTTTCCATTATTGTTTACCACAGGATACTGAATATAGTTCCCTGTGCTATACAGTAGGACCTTGCTGTTTATCCATTCTACATATAATACTTTGCATCCGCTAATCCTAAACTCCTAATCCTCCCCCCCACCCCCCTGGCAACCACAAGTCTCTTCTCTATGTCTGAAAAAGCTGGTAATTGTACATGTTACTCCAATTTTAACAATGTTGTTTTACTGATCCATGATGTTAAAGAATCAAACTCTCAGGGCTTCCCTGGTGGTCCAGTGGGTAAAGAGTCCGCTCTGCAATGAAAGAGGCTGCTGCGATGGGAGGCCCACACAGGCTGAAGGATAAAGATGGATGAAAAAATAAATAAATAAAAAATCAATAAAAAGAGGCCAAAATTTTTTTTAAAAAAGAGTTAAGCTGTCAAAAATATTAGTGGATTATAATTCCCTGGAGAACTTTAAAAAATATCTTGAATCCCTTATGTTACTTTTGCTCTAGTTGAGTCAAAATTTCTGAGGTAGGCGCTCAGGAATCTGCCTTTTTATAAAGCTTCTTAGTTGATTGTTCAAAAAGCATCCTGATCTGGGAGCAACGACTCCAGCTGGGTCACTTCATCTGAATAAATGTCAAATGGATGAGTGGCTACCACTCATATAAGGGTACATTTTGGGGACATAAGTCACTTGCCCCCCAACATGAAATGCACACATCTCAGGTGTACATAAAGATAACTCTTTTAGGAGGGTGTCCGATTCTTGAGAAGAGAGGCGAAATAGAAGGTAATGTCAGGCCTTTTCCTTTTGTCAACAAAGGGTGATGAAGGGAGAACACATGTTCTTGACGTGACTCGACCACTGACAAGAGCATATTTAGGATGAGAAGCTATCATTTGAGAATCCAAGGCTAGGTATGCTTCCGCGAGTGTCACTTAGTACAAAGGGCTTGACATTTTAAATTCATGAACACTGATGAACAGGGCAGCAAAATACAATTAATGATCCCTCAGTGACCTGAGAAGGCAAAGGAAGTTCTTTCGGGACTTAGCTAACTTTATTTTACTTATTTCTTTTAATTGAAGGATAATAGCTTCACAGAGTTTTATTGTCTACTGCCAAACATCAACATGAGTCAGCCATAGGTATATATATATATATTCCCTCCCTTTTGATACTTATTTTTTAAACAAATTAAGGGATGTACTTATTTCTTTCACGTGGGATCTCAGTTTTCTGATCAGGGATGGAATCCGAATCCCCTGCATTGAAAGCACAATCTTAACCACTGGACCACCAGGCAAGTCCCCAGGATCTAACTAATTTTAGATAGAACCTCCCCCTCAGGTCTTTTTTCTACAAATCCCCATCCTATCCCATGATATTAGAGCTCATCCTTGAATACATAGTCCCAAAAGCTTTGGGGCCACTGCTTCAAATTTAGGAAATTTCACTTGCTTTTCTCTTAGCACTTAGAGTCACAGAAATTTAGACATCCCTGAGTTGAGTTCTTAATTTTGTGAGCAAGGAAACAGGTCCCAGAGGGTCTGTAGGACTCCCTCAAGGGTCCACAACAGACTTTTGCAGTCATTTGATACTGTTTCCATGCTTACTTTCACAGAAATTTGTACTTCATGCTTTTCACTGTTGTACCTTCATTTTTCAATGAATCACACAAATTGGTGAAGGGAGACAGGTTCTTAATATTCCCACTTGTCGGGGTGGCAAGACAGTCTGCATGATGAAGGGCTTGTCCATAGTTACAAGGCTGCGCGGGTAGGCTCTGGCTGCCACAACAAAGTATCACCGACTGGGTGGCTAAGCAGCAGGAATTTCCTTTTGTCAACAAAGGGTGATGAGGGAACACATGTTCTTGACGTGACTCGACCACTGACGAAATAGAAGGTAATGTCAGGCCTTTTCCTTTTGTCAACAAAGGGTGATGAAGGGAGAACACATGTTCTTGACGTGACTCGACCACTGACAAGAGCATATTTAGGATGAGAAGCTATCATTTGAGAATCCAAGGCTAGGTATGCTTCCGCGAGTGTCACTTAGTACAAAGGGCTTGACATTTTAAATTCATGAACACTGATGAACAGGGCAGCAAAATACAATTAATGATCCCTCAGTGACCTGAGAAGGCAAAGGAAGTTCTTTCGGGACTTAGCTAACTTTATTTTACTTATTTCTTTTAATTGAAGGATAATAGCTTCACAGAGTTTTATTGTCTACTGCCAAACATCAACATGAGTCAGCCATAGGTATATATATATATATATTCCCTCCCTTTTGATACTTATTTTTTAAACAAATTAAGGGATGTACTTATTTCTTTCACGTGGGATCTCAGTTTTCTGATCAGGGATGGAATCCGAATCCCCTGCATTGAAAGCACAATCTTAACCACTGGACCACCAGGCAAGTCCCCAGGATCTAACTAATTTTAGATAGAACCTCCCCCTCAGGTCTTTTTTCTACAAATCCCCATCCTATCCCATGATATTAGAGCTCATCCTTGAATACATAGTCCCAAAAGCTTTGGGGCCACTGCTTCAAATTTAGGAAATTTCACTTGCTTTTCTCTTAGCACTTAGAGTCACAGAAATTTAGACATCCCTGAGTTGAGTTCTTAATTTTGTGAGCAAGGAAACAGGTCCCAGAGGGTCTGTAGGACTCCCTCAAGGGTCCACAACAGACTTTTGCAGTCATTTGATACTGTTTCCATGCTTACTTTCACAGAAATTTGTACTTCATGCTTTTCACTGTTGTACCTTCATTTTTCAATGAATCACACAAATTGGTGAAGGGAGACAGGTTCTTAATATTCCCACTTGTCGGGGGTGGCAAGACAGTCTGCATGATGAAGGGCTTGTCCATAGTTACAAGGCTGCGCGGGTAGGCTCTGGCTGCCACAACAAAGTATCACCGACTGGGTGGCTAAGCAGCAGGAATGTTTTTCTCACAGTGGTGGAGGCTGGGAAGCTTGATGCTGGCCAGCTTGGCTTCCTGGTCTTCTCACTGTGCCCTCACCTGCTGGGCTGGTGGGGGAGGGGGGTTGGAACAAGCTTTCAGTTCCCTTCCTATAAGGTCATTAATCCCCACTGGAGGGCTTCCCTGGCAGCTCAGGTGGTAAAGAATCCACCTGCAGGAGACCTGGGTTTGATCGCCTGGAGGAGGAAATGGCAACCCACTCCAGCATTCTTGCCTGGGAAATTCCATGGGCAGAGGCGCCTGGAGGGCTACAGTCCGTGGGGCCGCCAAGAGCTGGATGTGACTAATTAACGCTTTTACTTTCAATGCCCTTTTGAGGGCCCCTCATGACCTCATCTGACCCTGAAAAAGGGCAACTCACTGCAGTATTCTTGCCTGAGAAATTCATGGAAAAGAGGAGCCTGGTGGGTTGCAGATCATGGGGTGGCAAAGGACACAGGTGAGCGACAGAACAACAGCAAAGGAGAGCAGGTGCCTGGTAAGGAACAGGGCTCCCGGGATTCGGAAGCAGAGGATTTGCCTCCAGGCGCCCAGAGGCAGATGAAGACGTTTTCTACAGGTCCCAATACTGGAGTGAGGTCAGCGCAGGCCTGGAAAGGGCTCTGTAATGAAAGGTGCGGGCTGTCTTTGTGGAATGGGGCAGAGCCTGCTCAACCACAAGACAGGTACGTCCTGCAATGGGACTGGGAAATCCAGCGTTCTCCTGGTTGGACACTGTCTCTTCCTTTATACTGTCTGTTTCCTGGGTAGAGACCCTGTTCTCTAGTTATCTGGAAACGAGCAAGGACGCTGCAGAGGGTGTAGAAAGGAGACAAAGCCGGAGGCGCACCAGCTGTGGCCAGGCCGTGCCAGTTGTGAGACCCGGGCAGCACGGTGTTTCTCAGCAGGTGTGGAAACGCGGTGGAGGAAGAAGGCGGAGAGAAGCAGGTCTCTTGCTAGTGATTGTAAACTGAACAAAAATTAAAATGATCTTTAAGCTGCGCGGGTAGGCTCTGGCTGCCACAACAAAGTATCACCGACTGGGTGGCTAAGCAGCAGGAATGTTTTTCTCACAGTGGTGGAGGCTGGGAAGCTTGATGCTGGCCAGCTTGGCTTCCTGGTCTTCTCACTGTGCCCTCACCTGCTGGGCTGGGGGGGGGGGGGGGTTGGAACAAGCTTTCAGTTCCCTTCCTATAAGGTCATTAATCCCCACTGGAGGGCTTCCCTGGCAGCTCAGGTGGTAAAGAATCCACCTGCAGGAGACCTGGGTTTGATCGCCTGGAGGAGGAAATGGCAACCCACTCCAGCATTCTTGCCTGGGAAATTCCATGGGCAGAGGCGCCTGGAGGGCTACAGTCCGTGGGGCCGCCAAGAGCTGGATGTGACTAATTAACGCTTTTACTTTCAATGCCCTTTTGAGGGCCCCTCATGACCTCATCTGACCCTGAAAAAGGGCAACTCACTGCAGTATTCTTGCCTGAGAAATTCATGGAAAAGAGGAGCCTGGTGGGTTGCAGATCATGGGGTGGCAAAGGACACAGGTGAGCGACAGAACAACAGCAAAGGAGAGCAGGTGCCTGGTAAGGAACAGGGCTCCCGGGATTCGGAAGCAGAGGATTTGCCTCCAGGCGCCCAGAGGCAGATGAAGACGTTTTCTACAGGTCCCAATACTGGAGTGAGGTCAGCGCAGGCCTGGAAAGGGCTCTGTAATGAAAGGTGCGGGCTGTCTTTGTGGAATGGGGCAGAGCCTGCTCAACCACAAGACAGGTACGTCCTGCAATGGGACTGGGAAATCCAGCGTTCTCCTGGTTGGACACTGTCTCTTCCTTTATACTGTCTGTTTCCTGGGTAGAGACCCTGTTCTCTAGTTATCTGGAAACGAGCAAGGACGCTGCAGAGGGTGTAGAAAGGAGACAAAGCCGGAGGCGCACCAGCTGTGGCCAGGCCGTGCCAGTTGTGAGACCCGGGCAGCACGGTGTTTCTCAGCAGGTGTGGAAACGCGGTGGAGGAAGAAGGCGGAGAGAAGCAGGTCTCTTGCTAGTGATTGTAAACTGAACAAAAATTAAAAATGATCTTTAACTGAAATACGCGAGGACGGGGACCTGGGTTTTGAGGTCAACGCGGTCCTCGCACCACTGGTCTCCGGTGGGAGGAAGCTGTCTCGGGCTCTAGCGGCCTCCGGGAAGGAAGACACAGGATGAAGCCTACGGAACAGAGGTCAAAAGCGTGGAAACACCTCCGGGCGGAGCGGCGAGGAAAGGGCTGGCAGCGGGCTGGGAAGGGGCGCGCTCTGCGGGGATCGGGGCGGAGGAAGGCAGGCTCCTGGCAGCCCTTCCTCTGCCCAGGAGGAGGGCCTTCTACAAACCTGCCAAGACTCGGAATAATTCATCCTGTTTTTTCTTTTTTTTTCCCTATCCTGTTTTTAATAAAATCACTGTCAGAGCCCCAAAGAGGGCGGTACCCAAAGGAATCTGGAAAATACCCCGCAGGGGCGGGCAGTGGGGCGTGTCTGGCATGAGGCGGTTGCAGGAGAACGGACCGGCGCAGTGCGGGCAGATAACCGTGGGGGTGCTGGAGGCCGGAGCGCGCCTCCACCCGGCCTGAGCCGCGCGCCCCCACCCAGGGCTCACCGACCCCCGCGCGCTCCCCAGCGTCTCCCAGCGGCCGGGGCCCGGCGGGGCGGGGCGTCAGCAGCCGGAGGCGGGGCTGAGCGGGGCGCGCGGCCCGGGCCGAGGGAGGTGCGGGCTCTTCCGTCCTCTGATTGGGTCTGGGCTGACCAAGGGGCGGTGCCTTGAGGAGGCTCTCCGGGCCTGCATTGGGCGCTGATGACGGAGGGCGTGGTTTTGTGAAGTCAGTTCCGGTCGGTGTAAAACCCTCGGGGCGGCGGCGGACGGGCTTCAGATGCTCCGGGGTCGCGGTGGGGCTCTCCGCTGGCTCTGTGTGTGTGTGTGAGCTTGAGAGCCGAGTGCCAGAGCGACCCGGCGAGGGATGGCGGTCACCGGGACCGCGGCCGCCGCGGCCACGGGCAGACTCCTGGTTCTGCTGCTGCTCGGGCTCACCGCTCCCGTCGCGGCGCTGGCCGGCTACATCGAGGTGGGGACCGGGCGAGCGCCCGAGCCCTTGCTGCTGCGCCCGCTGGGGAGCGCGGCCTGCGGCGGGCGGGCCGCGGGGTCCGGGCCGGGCGCGGGGCGCGGCGCGGTCGGGGCGGTCCGGCGCTGCGGCGGGTCTGGCGCGCCTCCCCCGCCCGCCCCGGCTTGGCGCAGCGCTTTGCGCCGGAGGCCGGGCTGCCTTCGCCGCCGCAGAGGCCAAATGAAAGGCATCGGGGTTGCGGGGGGCGGCGGGCCGCCTCGGCCGCCCCAGCGCTCATGCCGCCCGTGGCGCCGCCGCCTCCTCTGGGGGCCCCGCGAGGCCCGCCCCGCCGTCCCCCGGGACCACGCGACCCTCTGCCGCGCGCCCCGCGGCCGCCCGCAGCCCGAGATCCGGTGCGGCGGGCCTCGCTCCGGGGGCGGCCGCGCGGACCTCGGCCCCGAGCGAGGGCGGCCGCGCGCTCCTCGCGCCGCTCCGGGGCTTCCCAGCGGGGAGCGGGGCTGCGGCCTTTGTTGGCGAGTGGGCCGGGCCGCGGGGGTGCGGGCGTCCCGGCTCGGCGCCCGGGCTGCGCTCCCCGCAGCGGGCGCGCCTTCTGCTTCCTGTGCGCCTCCCGCTCCAGATCCCGGCGCTGGCGTCGGGCCTCCGGGAGGAACGGTTAAATATAGCCGGTGGCCCGAGTCTAATAAACAAGGGGAAGCCCCTCTCCGCTGTTGGTGTCGCTCCCCTCCGTGGTGGGTTTCGACGAGCAGGGGCGGTACCCGTGAACACGCAGTGAAAACTCTTGCTTCATCGTACTTTTTTTTCCCTTTGGCGTCAGTAGTTTTCCCGCACCTGGTGACCCCGCGCACACCTTTGTGCTGGGCGGGGGTCCAGCGCGCGCGTGCCCGGGTGGCCTGCTGGGCTCGGGCGGCGGGAGCCGGCGGCGTGGTTGCGGCCCCGGGGTCCTGCAGCGTGGGCCGGACCTGGCCGCTCGGAGAGACCTGATGTCGCTGAGCGAGGCGTGGGGCTTTATATTTACTTGCCTTCTGGTTATAGTGCTTGAGCTGTCGGACTGGAATGCGTGTTTCTAGTGTGGTTTATTTCCCCTCTTCTGTCTTTCTGCAAATGACAATGGCTTTCTGCGGAGTTGGCTAATTTCAGAGAGAAGTGAGACTGGATTTGATTACACAGGCATTGGCTGAGAAGTTTCTAATAGAAACCCACTGCTAGAACGTGTTCTACAGAAAGTGTAAATATTTCCATGATTAGAATCAGTCGAGGCTACGACAAACCTCCAGTGGAACGGCTTAAAACGTTTTATTCATCCTGCTTGAAGTTCTGATTCTGAGGAGGGAAAAAGAGGTTTCAAGTAGAAATAGATGTGCTTATATAAGCAAGTTTTTAGATTAGGATTATTTTCGTTTCCACAGAGTGGTTAGTTAGATTTGTATCTGTGATCCGGGATATGGGGTCTCCGAGAAGCGAGCTAGTTGAGTAGGGTGGGAGGCGAAGGAAAAAGGTTTGCTATGGAACACCGAACTTAAGTCTTAAGGCAGGATGTCACCAACCATTGTCTACACTCTTACCTCACTTCCAGAGGTGTGAGCAGCTTCAGGCACTAGTGAATTCACAGTCAAGGGTTCATCGACTTCAAAGACCATCTTCCTTTCAGGTTTAAACAGTGTCAACACTTGTACGCCAGCAGAGAAAGAGCAAGGAACAATAGCATGATTAGCTGTTGTGGATTAAGTTTATTACCCACATCATCGTTCCGCGGGAAGTCCGGCTAGACAGAAAGTAGGAGTTAGTTCCCTGAAGTGGTGTTTGAACGCTGTTTTATGAAACGTCTCACCTTTGGAGGTGTATTTTTGCCCACACTAAATTATCTTTCAGGAGGTTTTCCTTTTTGTCTAAGAGGCAGAATTTCCTCCATATGTATATAATTTGGTTTTGTTTATTTGCTTTCAGGCAAAGGACAGCCTGAGCCTGGGTTTAGATGAGAATGGCCTAAATCAGGATTCTCTCTGGGATGGTCCTTACTGAGATTAGCCAAAGGGATTCTAGCCAAATCCCTCATCAGGTTGCTTGGCACAGAATTATTGATTGGCAAATCTTGTGTGTTGCTTGGCATTGACTGAATTAATCTCTTACACCTGTTTAAAAGGGAAAAAAAAAACCCTCTGTACGCAGGGTCACTTCCTCTGTTAAATTCGAGACAAGTTCAGTTGAGGGCCCAATCCCGTGGGGGGTTCTCAGCTGGTGTTTGTGCTGGAAGTCTGCACTCTGTACAGTGGACGCTGGGACTTCTGAGAGCCAGAGCTCAGACTCATTCCACCACAGTGTGAAATGAGCGGGCCCTTTGGTGGCCAGTTCTCAGGAAACCCAAAGTATAACCTTGGGAGGCAGAGGATCAAGAATCTTTGTGCTGGTATTTCAGTGGTGGAGGGACTGTCTAATGATGACCTGGCTGAATATTAATGCCTTTGATAGGAGCGTCAGCATTTATTTTATCATAACTGTAAATCGTTTGATGAATGTGATGCGCCGAGTTTTGGCAGGTCAGGTCCTGCTCCGTGGGGGTCTGCTGCATCATCTAAAGCTGCTGTGCTGCGGGGTCGCCCCTGGCAGTGGCGGCTGTTACACTGAGGAGTGAACTTTCCGTTCTATTTAGTTTTAGCTAATTTACATTTAAAAACAAACACTCAGTTCAGTAATTGGAAAATGTTTAACTCTGAAACAACTTGGTATATGAGTCTACTTTTTAAACTACATTTTATGAATCTAAATGCAAGTCAGATATTTCCTGTGAAAATTTTAGCACCTGGATTGAGATGCACTATAGGGATTAAATGCACGCCGGGTTTTGAAGACTCAGTATGAACAAACTTGTAAAATAGCTCATTTGTGATTTTCATATTGATTGCATTGGACTTAAAATATTTCACACACTGGCTAAGTAAAATATATTAAAGTGAGTTTCACCTGTTTCTTTTGATTTTAATGTTTCCCCTAGAAAATACAACATATATGATTCATATTTCTACTGGGCAGTGCTCATCTCTTATTTAAGATTGGTGCCGTGTTTTTATTAGCACGATTTTTAAATGTGTTTTACTTTTTCTCCCAATAAAACCTTGCCTGAAGTTGGTCTAGTGTGATCTTAACAATTTTGAGTATTTTCTTCTGTTAACTTTTTCCAATTAACAATTTTTATTTAGAAATCATTTTAAGCTTATAAAGAATTGCGAAAATTGTACGAACAACTCTTTCACCCTTTGCCCAGATTCATCGGTTTAACATTTCTTCTGTTCAGCATGTGCTTCATCGTTCATTGTGGTGTTATATATTGTTTGCATATATGCAAAGAGAGCAGATTGCCTGTGTTTTACTCCTCTACCCCTGGAAACTTTCAGACATATTTTCTAAGAACCTAAGAACCAAGGATGGTGTCCTGCATAACCTTAGTTCAGTCATCAGCTTAAAGAAGTTTAACTTGGATATAATACTTTGATCAAGTCTGCTCTCTGTATTCCATTTTATCAGTTGAACCTATAATGTTCATCACAGCATTTGAAAACATGGATGTTTTTAAGTTAAAGAGCTTTAGAATTCTTGGTAATAGTACGTGAAAGGTTAATTTTTCACCAAATATAAAATCATATATTAAATCACTTGATAGTGTTTTGACTCTGAAAAATAAAAACTTAAAAAACCTTTCAGGATTCCTCAGTTGTGTTACTCTTACTGAATTCTTGGCCTTTTGCATTTTCTTTTTAAAATAACAGAAGAAATTATATAGGGAGTACATATTCATTGTAGAAAATTTAAATGCATTTGAAGAAGAAGAAATGAAAAATAGTCAGAGATAATCATGTTGTCTATGGAGACCTCCCTGTGAACCCGTTGGTGGTGTGGTTGTTCTAGGCGCTACCAGGTACGTATGTACATTCTGTGACGTAGATTGCATGGTGAAGGTGGTACCTAACAATTAGGATTTCAAGTTGTCCTAAAATGAACTACTGAAAAAATACAGTTTTCTGTGAGATAAAAAGGGATAAATGTTTGTACAATGGTCGTAGAGTCTGTGGAGGGAGACCATTTGAGAATTGAAAATCGCTCACGATCCAGTTCTCATGAGTTGTTTTTTTAGTGAGGTAAACTAGATTGCCTTGACTCTTAATTAAATTTAGTGTGATGCACCTTGATCTTTTATTCTTTAAAGATTTTTCCCAATAAACCTTGCCTGAAGTTGGTCTAGTGTGATCTTAACAATTTTGAGTATTTTCTTCTGTTAACTTTTTCCAATTAACAATTTTTATTTAGAAATCATTTTAAGCTTATAAAGAATTGCGAAAATTGTACGAACAACTCTTTCACCCTTTGCCCAGATTCATCGGTTTAACATTTCTTCTGTTCAGCATGTGCTTCATCGTTCATTGTGGTGTTATATATTGTTTGCATATATGCAAAGAGAGCAGATTGCCTGTGTTTTACTCCTCTACCCCTGGAAACTTTCAGACATATTTTCTAAGAACCTAAGAACCAAGGATGGTGTCCTGCATAACCTTAGTTCAGTCATCAGCTTAAAGAAGTTTAACTTGGATATAATACTTTGATCAAGTCTGCTCTCTGTATTCCATTTTATCAGTTGAACCTATAATGTTCATCACAGCATTTGAAAACATGGATGTTTTTAAGTTAAAGAGCTTTAGAATTCTTGGTAATAGTACGTGAAAGGTTAATTTTTCACCAAATATAAAATCATATATTAAATCACTTGATAGTGTTTTGACTCTGAAAAATAAAAACTTAAAAAACCTTTCAGGATTCCTCAGTTGTGTTACTCTTACTGAATTCTTGGCCTTTTGCATTTTCTTTTTAAAATAACAGAAGAAATTATATGGGGAGTACATATTCATTGTAGAAAATTTAAATGCATTTGAAGAAGAAGAAATGAAAAATAGTCAGAGATAATCATGTTGTCTATGGAGACCTCCCTGTGAACCCGTTGGTGGTGTGGTTGTTCTAGGCGCTACCAGGTACGTATGTACATTCTGTGACGTAGATTGCATGGTGAAGGTGGTACCTAACAATTAGGATTTCAAGTTGTCCTAAAATGAACTACTGAAAAAATACAGTTTTCTGTGAGATAAAAAGGGATAAATGTTTGTACAATGGTCGTAGAGTCTGTGGAGGGAGACCATTTGAGAATTGAAAATCGCTCACGATCCAGTTCTCATGAGTTGTTTTTTTAGTGAGGTAAACTAGATTGCCTTGACTCTTAATTAAATTTAGTGTGATGCACCTTGATTTATGACCTGAGATGGAAAGAGCCAAATAGAGAAGAGTCGCGGTTCTCTGTATCAAGTACAACTGGGAACTACGTTTTGCCAAGAGACGTTTTCTTACATAAGCATCATGGAAGCTTTTTTTTCATGAAGTCTTTTGAAAGGTAGATGTATTTTTAAAGTGCGACTTTTCGCTCGGGATTCATCCCACTGGTGGTGTGAACACTGTCGCCAGGTTCTGCGTTAGGCGGGGAGCGGCCGTGGTGACGGCAGGTGGGCAGCCTGCCTTTCCCCTGCGGGATGCACCTGCTGCGCCCGCCAGGCCCCGCCCCAGGGGCTTCTGGAGGGCGTCTGGGGTTCTCGCGGTCGCAGGCTCCCCCGGGGGGTTCCAAGCACAAGTGGAGGAAAACAAACTGCCGCAAACAAAAGCCGGCAGAACGCGTGTGGGGGCAGCCTCCTGGGCAGGTCCCCGGAGAGTCTGGAGAAGTAGGCGGGTCCTCCGCCCCCGGGGGCAGTCGGGAGGGGCGGGGCCGAGCGGCTGAGGTGGGGCGGGGCCGAGTCTGTACTAGAAAGAAACTGATTTCATAGAGACTGTAATATATCACAAATCCATATATAGCCAAATTGCTATCACTGGTTATCTTTGAAGGTGGTAATTAAAGGGGATTTTGCCTTTTTGCATTTTCCATGGATTTAAAAAAAATTTATTCTATATGATGTGCAAAATTCTCTCTTTTTGGGATAGTAAGCTTGTTTTATCTTTGTATTCTGAGGATTTTTTAAGGAGAGAAACTGTGACCCCCCTGTGGGGAATTTTACCAAAATCAGTCTATGGGATTGTTTGGAAGGGAAGAGGCTGTTGGCACCAGACTTAGGACCACTGGCCTGGCTGGGGGACAAACAGGCGGAGGCTGACACCGTCAGCAGGATGCCTGGAGCGAGACTGGGGGCCCGAAACAGGCGGAGTCCGGAGGGGGCGCCGTGGCGCGGCTGAGCCTCGGGCGCGGCTTCCTGCGTGGCCTGCCTCGGCCCGCGCCTCTCGCGGCTTCAGCGCCCGGCTCTGCTGTGACAACGCCCAGGGGGTCGCGGGGTCTCGGCGCCCATCGGCACGGCCCTCTCGCGTCTTACTGGACAGAATGACCTCGGGTGCCTCCAGCCAAAGCCGTCCTGGGCGTGGTGGTGCTGTGGGGGCTGAGGGCGCGGGGCGCTGGAAGGACGCCTGTGCGTCCGGGGAGGCCCCGGCCTTCCTCGGCTCCACGAGGCTGGCTGGCTGGCGGGCAGAGAGCAGCTGTTCTTACCTAAATTACCTGTGAGCTTGTCGGTGAAATTGAGACAATGCAGAAGCCTCTCACAGCTTCTTATTAGGATCCCGTTGTTGTTGTTGTTGTTTTCTTATTTTTTAAAATGTTGGCCTCTTTTATTGGTTATTTATTTATTTATTTCTATCCATCTTCTATTACTTGGCCTTTGTGGGTCTCCCATCGCAGGGGCCTCTCTCATTGCAGAGCACTGGCTCCGGGCGCATGCGCTCCAAGAGCTCTGGCTCACAACTGGACACACCTGTCCAGCGGCTCCATGGCACGTGGGATCTACCCGGGCCAGGGATCGAACCGGTGGCCCTTGCACTGCAAGGCGAATTCTCTACCCACTGGACCACCAGGGAAGCCCAGATTACTTCGTTTTTTGAGGGATGTTGCCCTTCGGAACAGAACGGCTGGGATGGAGAAGTACCTGAAATGTATAAGAGAGGTATTTAGCCTAGAGAAGAAGAAAACGTGGAGGTTAATGTGGGTGGTGAAGAACATAAGCATTTTTATTTTTTAATTTTTTAAAAGATTTATTTATTTATTTGAGGGGGGTGGGGTGGGGAGGGAGGGAGGGGAGCAGGCGGGCCACTTCTATTGGTCTTTCATTTGTCTGTTTTCATCCATCTTCATTCTTTGGCCCGTGTGGGCCTCCCATCGCAGTGGCCTCTGTTGTCGCAGAGCACCGGCTCTGGGCGCATGCGTGCCAGAGCTCCGGCTTGGTAATTGGTTCAGCCGCTCCGCGGCACATGGGATCTTCCCAGACCAGGGATCGAACCGGCGCCCCTTGCACTGCAAGGCGGTGTCCCCACCCACGGGGCCACCAGGAAAGCCCAACATAAGCATTTTTAGAAATTAATATTGGCTCCAAAAGGCTAAATATCAGTAGATGGCTTGATGCAGGCGGAAGCAGAATTTTTACCTGGAGAAACGAGCCATTGAGTGGAAAGAGTGTAGACCTTATATTCCCTTTCATTCAGTGTAAAAGGTACTCATACCCACCACCCAGTTTTGTTAAATTTTAGCACTTGCCGTCTCGGCTTTAGGCTTTTTCTTTTAAGAATTAAAGCACTGTAGATAGAGAAGCAAAGCATTATAATAGACCTCCTTTGCGCTTTCCCCGTCCCATTAGCCTTCTTTTCCAGAAGTAACTGTTGAGTTGGGAATTCAGCATTCCCATTCGAGTTTCTGAGCCGAGAGGGACCCCTTGCATCTCTTTGGATTCCAGAGAAACTTGTCCAGGCTCTCAGAGCCGTGACACATGTTTATCAGTGCCAAGTGCAGATTGTTGGCATGTTTTAGATGCTAGGTAAGAATGCTAGGGTATTTGAACTGAAGTAAGGCCGCTCCTGCTTGAGAAGATGCCAAGGCCCCCTTGCAGCCTTCTCCACCTGTGTGTAAAGCCTGGAGTGTTTTTGGAGTTTTTACAGTGCAAAGGGGAAAAGAGTATAGTTTGGTGTATTTTCATAAAGCAGATCCTTGTGTAAACACTGCCAAGGTGAAGAAATAGAGCATTCCAGCCCCCCAGCCCCTAGTGACTGTTATCCTGGCTTTTATGATGATTGCGTCTTGACTTTTCCTAATTTCAAACTCTGTATAAAGGGAATTCCTCAGGGTGTTCTCTTGAGCGTCTGGCTTCTTTCACCCGTGTTTCCGAGGGTCGTTTTGACTGCCGAGTGTAAGTGTGGTCCATGCTTTCCCACGGCCGTAGAGTACTCCCGTTGGTTCTGTTGACAGACGTCCGGGGTGCCCGAGGTAACACTGTCTTCTCTGCCCCTTCCCTTTAGCCTCGTCTTCCTGATGACCTAAAGAGCTCTTCATTTTAATGTCTAATGTGTCTGCGTCCCACGTGAGACGCCTTCCCCGCCCTGAAGACTTAGTCCCTCTGCCGTGTTGCCGACGGGGGCTTCTTGTTCCGCGCGTCGCAGTTGGAGCTGCGGTGACCTGGCACTGACTGTTGTGTGGATGTGAAATACTGGATTTTAATTTTTTCCCCACATAGTTAGCCAGCTTGCACCATTTATTGTTGAGGCCTCCTTCCTGTTCTCCCGTGCCCCGTCCGTCAGTTCATCCCTCTGTGTGGATGAGTCTATTTCTGGGCTCTCCTAATCCACTGATCTGTCTGGCCCTGTACTAAGTCCTCACAGTCTTACTGACTGTACGTAGAAATGAGGCTTTGTGCCCGCTGGAGCGAGCCCTCCTATCTCCGTTGTCTCGACTGTTCTTTTTCTTTGCATTTGCACTGGCCACATTTAGCCACAAACAACACTTGCTGAAATTTAGATTCACATTGCATTGTCTATGGACAGTGGACATATGGACATTGTGGGGAAGGAACAGTGGGTGGGAGGCATAAAGGAAGTAGCATGAAGGCCTGTACTATCATATATGAAGAAAATAGCTATAGTCATTGCTCTGTGAGAAAAGCAGATCCTTCACGGGTGCTGTATGACGGTCTGGAGGGGTGGGATGGGGGGATATACATTTGACTAATCTGGGAGCATGCATATCTGTAAACAACAAAACTCTATAAAAGTTAAAACTGAAATAAAAGTTAAAAAAAAAAACAGAAAACAAATTGCATTGTCTGTAGTTCAATTGGGAAAAATAGACATCTCTCTAATATTGAATCTTCCAACCCAGAAAGATGGCATATGCCTTTATATAAGTCCTCTCTAATTACCCTCAGTGTTTTATGGCTTTCATGAGAAATCTTGTATATCATATGTTTATTTATTTATAGGTATTTGATTTTTTTAATGCTGTTGTATATGGCAGCTTACAATTTTGATGGTTATTTTGTTGGAGTTGTAGAAATGAAGTTGATGTTTTCAAGCTGGTCATGTGTTTGGCAGGCTTTCTGAGCATTTGTACTGATTCTCATTTATCTGTAATTTTGAAAATTTCTGAGTATATTCTGTGAATTATGACAGTTTTCTTTCCTTCCAGTCCTTTTAGCTTTTACTCCTTTTTCTTGCTTTATGTCACTGACTACAACCCTAGTGATGTGTTCCAAAGAAGTCATAGTATCTGGTGTCTCTGTCTGGCTCCTAATCTCGGAGGGGAGCTGTATTTCACCATTCATATGTTCATATGATACCAGTCGGGGTGTCTTGTGTGTGTGTGAATACCATACCCATTCTCAGATTAAGGAAGAGTTCTTTTTTTCTGAGTTCATCAGAGGTTCTTGTTGTAAATGAGTGTTGAATTTTTTTCAACTAAGATGATCATGTGATTTTTCTCTTTAATTTTGATAATGTGAAATATATTGACTTTTTAAATGTGTAAGCAACTTATGCGTTTTGTAATAAAATAAACTTATTTTTGGGTTTGATTTGCTACAGTTTTGTTCAGAATTTTTGCCTAATGCTCAAAAGTGTGTTTAACCTTTAATTTCTCTTTTAGCCACAAACAACACTTGCTGAAATTTAGATTCACATTGCATTGTCTATGGACAGTGGACATATGGACATTGTGGGGAAGGAACAGTGGGTGGGAGGCATAAAGGAAGTAGCATGAAGGCCTGTACTATCATATATGAAGAAAATAGCTATAGTCATTGCTCTGTGAGAAAAGCAGATCCTTCACGGGTGCTGTATGACGGTCTGGAGGGGTGGGATGGGGGGATATACATTTGACTAATCTGGGAGCATGCATATCTGTAAACAACAAAACTCTATAAAAGTTAAAACTGAAATAAAAGTTAAAAAAAAAAACAGAAAACAAATTGCATTGTCTGTAGTTCAATTGGGAAAAATAGACATCTCTCTAATATTGAATCTTCCAACCCAGAAAGATGGCATATGCCTTTATATAAGTCCTCTCTAATTACCCTCAGTGTTTTATGGCTTTCTGCGTAGAAATCTTGTATATCATATGTTTATTTATTTATAGGTATTTGATTTTTTTAATGCTGTTGTATATGGCAGCTTACAATTTTGATGGTTATTTTGTTGGAGTTGTAGAAATGAAGTTGATGTTTTCAAGCTGGTCATGTGTTTGGCAGGCTTTCTGAGCATTTGTACTGATTCTCATTTATCTGTAATTTTGAAAATTTCTGAGTATATTCTGTGAATTATGACAGTTTTCTTTCCTTCCAGTCCTTTTAGCTTTTACTCCTTTTTCTTGCTTTATGTCACTGACTACAACCCTAGTGATGTGTTCCAAAGAAGTCATAGTATCTGGTGTCTCTGTCTGGCTCCTAATCTCGGAGGGGAGCTGTATTTCACCATTCATATGTTCATATGATACCAGTCGGGGTGTCTTGTGTGTGTGTGAATACCATACCCATTCTCAGATTAAGGAAGAGTTCTTTTTTTCTGAGTTCATCAGAGGTTCTTGTTGTAAATGAGTGTTGAATTTTTTTCAACTAAGATGATCATGTGATTTTTCTCTTTAATTTTGATAATGTGAAATATATTGACTTTTTAAATGTGTAAGCAACTTTGCGTTTTTGTAATAAAATAAACTTATTTTTTGGGTTTGATTTGCTACAGTTTTGTTCAGAATTTTTGCCTAATGCTCAAAAGTGTGTTTAACCTTTAATTTCTCTTTTAGAATATACTCAACAGATTTTAGTTTCAAAGTTGAGGAGAACGGGGACATTGCCTCTTTTCTATTCTCATGTTTATTTCCCATTTTATTGCTTTCTACCCATTATTCCCTTTTCCTACTTTTCAGAGGTTTGATTTGTTGGTTTTCTTTCCTAGCACTTTGAGATGACGGCTTTATTTATTTTTTCAGATTTTTCTTTTCTTCCAATACATCTCTTTGAAGCTACAGATTTTCCTCTGAACAGGACTTTAGCTGCAGTCCATAAGATTTTAGCTTTCTGTTTAATTATTTTTAATAAAGGATGTATAATTGAATATAACACTGTAAGTTTAAGGTGTACGGTATGACTATTTGGTAGTGAGAGCAATTACAATCTAGTCTTTTAGCAACTTGGAGGCTTACAAAACAGCACTTTTTTTTTTTTTTAACTTTTATAGAGTTTTGTTGTTTACAGATATGAGCGTTCTCAGATTAGTCACATGTATATCCCCCCCATCCCCCCCCTCCAGACTGTCATACAGCACCCGTGAAGGATCTGCTTTTCTCACAGAGCAATGACTATAGCTATTTTCTTCATATATGATAGTACAGGCCTTCATGCTACTTCCTTTACGCCTCCCACCCACTGTTCCTTCCCCACAATGTCCATATGTCCACTGTCCATGTCTTTCTGTCTGTCGCTTCACTGCATGTGCCATCATCACCATCCTACTAGATTCCACATATATGTGTTAGTATATTGTACTTGTCCTTCTCTTTCTGACTGACTTCACTTTTTATGATTTCCAGCCACCTCATTAGGACTTATTCTGCATTTCTTTTGACAGCTGTGTAGTATTCCATTGTATATATGTAACTTTTTCCATTCTTTTTGAATACCATACCCATTCTCAGATTAAGGAAGAGTTCTTTTTCTGAGTTCATCAGAGGTTCT
Organism: Tragulus kanchil; assembly: GCA_022376925.1. Taxonomy (NCBI): domain Eukaryota; kingdom Metazoa; phylum Chordata; class Mammalia; order Artiodactyla; family Tragulidae; genus Tragulus; species Tragulus kanchil. The sequence goes on from JAIOJX010000006.1 coordinate 155,501,566, forward strand.
TGTTGTAAATGAGTGTTGAATTTTTTTCAACTAAGATGATCATGTGATTTTTCTCTTTAATTTTGATAATGTGAAATATATTGACTTTTTAAATGTGTAAGCAACTTTGCGTTTTGTAATAAAATAAACTTATTTTTTGGGTTTGATTTGCTACAGTTTTGTTCAGAATTTTTGCCTAATGCTCAAAAGTGTGTTTAACCTTTAATTTCTCTTTTAGAATATACTCAACAGATTTTAGTTTCAAAGTTGAGGAGAACGGGGACATTGCCTCTTTTCTATTCTCATGTTTATTTCCCATTTTATTGCTTTCTACCCATTATTCCCTTTTCCTACTTTTCAGAGGTTTGATTTGTTGGTTTTCTTTCCTAGCACTTTGAGATGACGGCTTTATTTATTTTTTCAGATTTTTCTTTTCTTCCAATACATCTCTTTGAAGCTACAGATTTTCCTCTGAACAGGACTTTAGCTGCAGTCCATAAGATTTTAGCTTTCTGTTTAATTATTTTTAATAAAGGATGTATAATTGAATATAACACTGTAAGTTTAAGGTGTACGGTATGACTATTTGGTAGTGAGAGCAATTACAATCTAGTCTTTTAGCAACTTGGAGGCTTACAAAACAGCACTTTTTTTTTTAACTTTTATAGAGTTTTGTTGTTTACAGATATGAGCGTTCTCAGATTAGTCACATGTATATCCCCCCCATCCCCCCCCTCCAGACTGTCATACAGCACCCGTGAAGGATCTGCTTTTCTCACAGAGCAATGACTATAGCTATTTTCTTCATATATGATAGTACAGGCCTTCATGCTACTTCCTTTACGCCTCCCACCCACTGTTCCTTCCCCACAATGTCCATATGTCCACTGTCCATGTCTTTCTGTCTGTCGCTTCACTGCATGTGCCATCATCACCATCCTACTAGATTCCACATATATGTGTTAGTATATTGTACTTGTCCTTCTCTTTCTGACTGACTTCACTTTTTATGATAGGTTCTAGATCCAGCCACCTCATTAGGACTTATTCTGCATTTCTTTTGACAGCTGTGTAGTATTCCATTGTATATATGTACCAGAGCTTTTGTATCCATTCGTTTGTTGATGGGCATCTAGGTTGCTTCCATGTTCTAGCTATTGTATAGAGAGCTGCAATGAACATTGGGGTACAGGTGCTTCTTTTGGATTTCGTTTAATCAGGGTATAAGCCTAAGAGTGGGCTTGCTGGGTCGTATGGTGCTTCTAGTTTTAGTTTTTTAAGAAATCTCCATACGGTCTTCCATAGAGGCTGTATCAATTTACATTCCACCAGCAATGCAAGAGGGTTCCCTTTTCTCCACACCCCCTCCAGCATTTATTGTCTGTCGATTTGTGGATGATGGACATTCTGACAGGTGTGAGGTGATATCTCATTGTAGTTTTTTTTTAATTATTATTATTTATCTTTTTGAGGGGTGGAGTGGGGAGGGAGGGGGATGGGCGGGCTACATCTATTGGTCTTTCATTTCTCTATTTTCATCCGTCTTTGTTCTTTGGCTCGTGTGGGCCTCCCATCACGGTGGCCTCTGTTGTCGTAGAGCACCGGCTCTGGGCGCATGCGCTCCAGAGCTCCGGCTCAGTAATTGGACACATCAGTCCAGCCGCTCCGCGGCACGTGGGATCCTCCCAGGCCAGGGATCGAACCGGCGCCCCTTGCACTGCAAGGCGGTGTCCTTACCCACTGGACCACTAGGGGAAGCCCCTCATTGTAGTTTTGATTTGCATTTCTCTAATTATAAGCGAAGTTGAGCATCGTTTCATGCAAAACAGCACTGTTGACTGGAGTCCCTGTGTTGAGAGTTAGGCCTCCAGAGTTTATCTTTTGTTTACAGATCTTTGTTCCCTTAAGCAACATACATGTGTTGATGTATAATATTGCCATTATCATTCAAGTAAAAACTAGGTTTTCCCATTGTTATTTCATTTGTTTGCCCACAGGTAATTTAGAAGTACAGTACTTAATTTCCAGAGACATGGAGGTTAGATCTGGTTATGTTTTTGCTCTTCATTTGTATATTAACTGCACTGTGATCAGAGAATTAGTCTGTATGATTTCAGTTTTTTTTAAGTTGCTGAGACTTGCTTTATGGCCTAGTTTATGCTAACAGTTTTTGTTGTGTCCATAGAGAAAATGTTTATTCTGTAATTGGTGCTTCCGTTGTTTTATATGTCTTCTAATTGTGCTGTTTTCATCGTTGTTCAGATCTTTATCATAATGATTTTTTTAAGTCTCTTTTTTTTCTTTTTTTAATTGAGAAAGACTTGTTGGAAACCTCCCCGTGTGGGCTCCCTGGCCGTCCTGGGTTGAGATGCGGAGCCTCCGGCGCAGGGAGGACAGGCTCGGTCTCGCGTCAGAGGCCCGCGTGCTGTGTGGATTGGCCCCCTCAGGAACCTCTCCCGCTGCGACTCTGGAAGAGTGGTCCTCACGGACCCTCTGGCAGTTTGGCTTGACCTGTTTCGAGGCTGTCGTTAGGTGCACACAGGTTTACAATCGCTCTCTTCCCAGGGAATTAAACCCTTCATAGCTGTAGTTTCCCTCGTTATGGCCAGGATAGCGTTTGCCTTTCATTGAAGTGTAACTGATGCGCAGCTTCATGCCAGCCTCGGGCGCGGCGCACTGACGGGCACCGTGTGGAGTGACTGCAGGCTAGGTGGCCCCCGTCGCCGCCTCGGTGCTTGTTTGGTGTGAGTGCGCGTGTGGTGAGAACCCCTCCGCTCTCCTCCCGGCTGTCCGACGCGCAGTGCGGTCTCGATGACTCGTCTCCGTGCTGCGCGTCCCCTCCCAGGACTGCCTCTCTTAGGCCCGGACGCTTGTCCCCTCCGACCCTGGCACACGTCTCGCCACCCTCCACCCCACAGCCGTCACTCCCCTTGTCTGGCTGTGCGGGGTCTTTTCTCTGCATTTACAAAGTCAGTGTTTTCAGAGTCCATATATAAGCGAGATTATACAGTATTTATCTCTGTTTGTCTGGCTTATTTCACTTAGTTTAATGCCCTCAGGGTCATCCGTGTTGTTGGTCATCTATAAAAAATGATGTCCTTTTTTATGGCAGAGTAGTATCCTACTGTGTGTGTACGTGTATGTGTGTTCACCATGTTATCTTTACCTCTTCACCCATCCACATTTAGGTTGCTGTGTTTATCCCCTTACTTGACTCCTTTGAGAACGGTTATTACTTTCCTCCTCTCTCTTGCTGCTTTGGAACATGTGTATGTGATCTCTTGTTCTCCCTTTAGTGGCAACTTTAGGCTTTCCAGTGTCTTTTCACTCATCATTGTTTTATATTAATTGGTACTTTTGCCTCTTCCTGTTCAATAGAAGGTTATTAAAACATGTCATTTAACCTTCCCTTAACATGTTTGCCATTGTTTTTATGTGTGTTAATTTCATGCAAACCCTGGAAGACATCATACAAGCCAGGTTTTGCACAGTCAGATGAATTTAGGTCAGCGGCTGTCAGCTCTGGGGGCACACTGGTGTCATCTGGGCGAATGTTTACAAAGCATGGGTAGCCTGCCTCCAGTTTAGACAGACTACCTCAAGGTCTCTCTCCCTTTTTCTAAGATTTTGATAGTTTTAGCTTTTCCATTTCAACTACATCAAGGTCTCTTGAGGGAGAGTGCAGAGGTAGTATTTCTTAAGAACTCTTCCCAGTGATTAAAATTTACAGTGAGGTTAGAGCCTCTGATTTATATGTACGTGGTCTCTTTGTTATTCTTCCTGCCCTTTGTGTCTCTAATCTTCTTTTTGGGGTAGTTTTTGTCTTCTAAGACACACTGTAGAATTTTCTTAAGGTTGGCTAGTAGTGTATATTCTTTCACTAGGTATCTGTCTTAGTGTCTTCTTTGCAAAATAGGTTCACTGGGTATAGAATTTCTTACATCATTTTAAAGATCTTATTCTTTATTCTATTTCTTGGTATTAAAGTTGTCAGTATCCTGATATTGAATATTAACCAATAGTTTATTGGAATTAACTGTCAGATTGGTGCTCTTTTGGAGGTAATGTGTCCCTTATCTCTGACTACTTCCGAGATTTTCTCTTTTAATCTGATTCTCAGCAATTTTACTATGTACCTTGGTTTAGATTTTTTAAAAATGGATAGTCCCTTGATATCCTTGGGGTATTGGTTCCCGGACCCCACCTGTCGCCAGTACCAAAGTCTGTGATGCTCAGTCTGAAGCTTGAAGACAGAATAGGACCTATTCAAACTCCATGTTTTATTTGGCTCTCCCTGTCTTGGGCTTCTTTGTATTTTAAGTTCAAATTAAACATCACTGTTTCCAGATAACATGGACTTTTGTGTTAAACATCCCTTTCCAGTGTTTGGAGACAGTGGGAATCCGGCAGCAGCAGGCCCCTTATTCCTCAGAGACCCTGGTCTCCCTCAGGGGAGCGGCTGTGGGTGGTCGTTTTGTGTCATCCCCGCAGGCTTGAAGCTACCTCCTGCAATAACTTACCTCTTACTCGTTTTCAAGCGAATGCGAGCGGCCTTTCCTAGCAGACTGTTTGCGGCTTGGCTGGCTGGGCACTGCCCTGCCCCGTGTCCCTTGAGAATTTCTGCTTAAGGCTGTGTGAATGTTTTTCTTTGTAGCAGTTCTTTCCCGCCCCCCCCCCTTCTCTTTCTCATAGCAACTCTTTAAGAAAAATGATTGTTTGAAGCTTGATTAGCTTCCTCAGCTACATTAATAAAATATCCTGCTGGGCTGATATTTTGAAAGATTCCTTGTGAATTGATGCAAGTCATTGAGACTGAGTGTTGAAAGTGTTGTTTTTAAACAATGGAAATAGTAGTCAGAACAGATTAAAATTGGATTTGAATGTTTCAAGTATTGATTTTAAAAGATTAAATGCAAAGCTGATAAGCTCCCAGCCAGGCTGATCCGTTCCTTGTGGGTGTGCGTGTGTGTTGGTGAAAGGCAGGGTTGTCTCTAGATGGTGGGGATTCAGGCAGATCGTACACCCAGTGCCGGTCCCTGCCGGATGAGTGGCAGAGTATCCCCGCGCCAGCTGTCCCCACAGTGGGCCGATACTAGGAGAGCAGCTTGCGTGTCTGTCTCCAAAAGCCGTAGAGCGTGGCCTCGCAGTCGATCCATGGCGACGGCGCTTGTCTCCGTGGATGTGAAGGCGGCGTGGCAGCGGCTCACGCCCAGCACCCTCCTTCCTGGGTGATTTGTGGAACTGCTTTTGGATATCACATCACTGTTTGGAGCATTTTAGAGTTTTATGGAAGAAAGTGTTTGAAAGAAATACAGGGCCTGGATTATACCTTGTACCAGCGTAGGTAGAGTTCATTGTTGGCCAAGTAAAATATTATCATGTTAAGTACTACTGAGACTAAGGTGCGGCTTTTGTGATGTTATGTGGATTACTCTTAGTCTTACTTATGTTTGGAGATATTTGAAACCAGGTGTTTTCATAGGGCCAAAGAATTCATTTTAACCTAGCCAGAACGCTTGTTTGCATCCTGGCAGCTGGTGTTAGGAATGCATTGCGGAAAATTCTCCCATTGAGCTACTTAGTAGCTTTTCCTGAAGGTGAAGAAGAATCATTCTGGTAGCCAGAATGAATTGCCCAAATTGGGCTTGGGTGCTGTTACCAGGTGGCTTCCCAAGTGGCACTAGTGGTAAAGGACCCACCTGCTGATGCAGGAGACGAGGCGTGAGTCGCAGGTTCGATCGCTGGGTGGGGAAGACCCCCTGGAGGAGGGCAGGCCACCCGCTGCAGAGCTCTTGCCTGGGGAGCCCCGGGGACAGAGGACTGGCGGGCTGCCGGCCACGGGCGGGCGGAGTCAGACACGGCTGAAGCAGCTCAGCAAGCACGCGCACGCTGATGAAGCAGCTTAGCAAGCACGCGCACGCTGATTCCCGTCGTTTAGACCTAAGTAGCTGTCGGCCTGTTGGTTTTTGACGGTTTTAAGGTGAGCTAGTTCTGATGACCATGAGACTTTAGAAGAAAAAGAAGGAAAGGTTTTTGTAGATAGTGTGTGTTCTGCACATATTCTCATATCTCTTGAAAATTACTTCAGTGTTTAAATACTTAGGAGACCTTTTCTTTTGTTAAGGGCACTATGTTTGTTGGGAGAAAGAATTTTCTTCCTGCAGTGCTTGAGTTGACATCGTTTGGAGGCTGGTCTAACAGTTACTAAGAACATGTAAACTCTTCACTTTTAGTGGAGTTAGTCTTTTATAAACTGACTTGTTTTTTGATACACCCAAGCTTTTCTCACTGGGTGAATTTTTAAAAATTGTTGGATTTGTGTGTGTGTGTATAAACACACATATATAATGCATATATAGATACATATTGTTGTGACTTGTAAAGATATATTAAAATAAAAAGGACTATTTGGGACTTTTTTTAACCAATGACTTTATTTTAGGACATACTACATTATTTACACCCAAGGACAGTACTAAATTATAACCCCATTAAATATCTGTAAGATATTTGATTTTTGCAAAGAAAAAAACTGGAGGGATTAATAATGGAACACGTATCAAAGTCAGATGAAAAATATAAGTCACTGCTCTCATTCACTCTGTGTTAACGTTAAAGATGTTAAAAAGATACAGACAATCATTTCCTTCTCGAGCGCATGGCCAGGCTGACAAAAAGGTTTCATCAAAGGCATCTCTGGTATTTGCAAAGAAGAACAGTCCACATAGTATTCTCAACGCGACATGGTTTCACTAGATCATGCTTGGCACATGCTATTGTTTTTTCTCCTACTGGAGCGAGTTCTCATTTTTTTCAAAGCCTTTCCCCCAACTTTTCTAGAAATAAAGATAAAATATCATTTATTTCAAGCCTTCAGAATGCTATCCTGATGTATACAGGTACCAGGCTGGTATACTCATATATAAATCCTTTCCAACTCCAGGCTAAGGCATGTGTTTAGAGCTGTATTAATGTACAAAACAAAACCAACTCAACGTAGTATCAAGAGAAACTGTAACCTTCCATGCAGTGTTTGACAGAGAAAACCACGACTTCAGACATGTTCCCAGAAGTAGCTGTCGGCCTGTTGGTTTTGACGGTTTTAAGGTGAGCTAGTTCTGATGACCATGAGACTTTAGAAAAAAGAAGGAAAGGTTTTGTAGATAGTGTGTGTTCTGCACATATTCTCATATCTCTTGAAAATTACTTCAGTGTTTAAATACTTAGGAGACCTTTTCTTTTGTTAAGGGCACTATGTTTGTTGGGAGAAAGAATTTTCTTCCTGCAGTGCTTGAGTTGACATCGTTTGGAGGCTGGTCTAACAGTTACTAAGAACATGTAAACTCTTCACTTTTAGTGGAGTTAGTCTTTTATAAACTGACTTGTTTTTTGATACACCCAAGCTTTTCTCACTGGGTGAATTTTTAAAAATTGTTGGATTTGTGTGTGTGTGTATAAACACACATATATAATGCATATATAGATACATATTGTTGTGACTTGTAAAGATATATTAAAATAAAAAGGACTATTTGGGACTTTTTTTAACCAATGACTTTATTTTAGGACATACTACATTATTTACACCCAAGGACAGTACTAAATTATAACCCCATTAAATATCTGTAAGATATTTGATTTTTGCAAAGAAAAAAACTGGAGGGATTAATAATGGAACACGTATCAAAGTCAGATGAAAAATATAAGTCACTGCTCTCATTCACTCTGTGTTAACGTTAAAGATGTTAAAAAGATACAGACAATCATTTCCTTCTCGAGCGCATGGCCAGGCTGACAAAAAGGTTTCATCAAAGGCATCTCTGGTATTTGCAAAGAAGAACAGTCCACATAGTATTCTCAACGCGACATGGTTTCACTAGATCATGCTTGGCACATGCTATTGTTTTTTCTCCTACTGGAGCGAGTTCTCATTTTTTTCAAAGCCTTTCCCCCAACTTTTCTAGAAATAAAGATAAAATATCATTTATTTCAAGCCTTCAGAATGCTATCCTGATGTATACAGGTACCAGGCTGGTATACTCATATATAAATCCTTTCCAACTCCAGGCTAAGGCATGTGTTTAGAGCTGTATTAATGTACTAAACAAAAACCAACTCAACGTAGTATCAAGAGAAACTGTAACCTTCCATGCAGTGTTTGACAGAGAAAACCACGACTTCAGACAGTGTCTCCTCACACATGGTCCAAGAACACGTGAATAATAAAGGAAAGAGGATCACATGTTAAAAATTCATCTTCAGGGCTTCCCTGGTGGTCCAGTGGCTAAAGAGTCCGCCTTGCACTGCAGTGGGCGCCGGTTCGACCCTGGCGCGGGAAGATCCCACGTGCCGTGGAGCACCTGGACCGATGGGCCCAATAATAAGCCAGTGCTCTGCAGCGCATGCGCCCAGAACCGGTGCTCTGCTGCAGGAGAGGCCACCGCGATAGGAGGCCCACACGGGCCAAAGAACACAGATGGATGAAAAAATAAAAATGAAAGACCAATAAAAAAAAAAAGTGACCAAAAATTAAAAAAAAAAAAAAAGTGGTCTTGAAACATGATAGCCAATGATGCCATGCTTGCCTGTGATCTCGCCAACATAAAACCGTATCCACACCGCAGTGGCTACCAAGCCATTCCATAGAGCTTCCTTCACTGTGAGCTGATGGAAGCTACGGGTTTCAGCACTATCGATCATCTTTTCCAAGCTCTGAATAGCTGTAGGGCTCTCAGCGGGGCTGGGGGAACCAGCTCAGCCTTGGCATAGTAACCAGAACGTGGCCAGGCTTCGAGGAAGTCACAGCAGCGCTGCCGGCGCCGGGGCCTTCTCCGTGAGGTTGCGGACAGACTGGGCCGTGGTTCTAGGATGGAGGGTCCGTTGCCCCGACTATTTGGGACTTTTTAATTAGGAATGTGTCGACTTAGTTTAGCAAGGTGGTTGTCACTTTTTTCATTCAAAACGTGGTTTGGAATTTGCTGATGGTTTCCATGCTCTCATCTGCCTTCTGTTGATTGGCTTTTGTAAACTTGTCTGGACTTAAATTAAAATGGCATGTTATTATACAGAGTAAGTGATCAAGCTTGGTTGGGCAATGTCTGTCGATCGTCAGAGGAAGGAGCTTTTAGCACAAGGAAGGGATGGTTTAATTGCTCTGGGTGCAAAAGCATGATTAGATGGATTTCTAAGAAAGCTCCGGTTCGGGGGACGGTTATATGCAGTAGATTAATGTACTAAACAAAAACCAACTCAACGTAGTATCAAGAGAAACTGTAACCTTCCATGCAGTGTTTGACAGAGAAAACCACGACTTCAGACAGTGTCTCCTCACACATGGTCCAAGAACACGTGAATAATAAAGGAAAGAGGATCACATGTTAAAAATTCATCTTCAGGGCTTCCCTGGTGGTCCAGTGGCTAAAGAGTCCGCCTTGCACTGCAGTGGGCGCCGGTTCGACCCTGGCGCGGGAAGATCCCACGTGCCGTGGAGCACCTGGACCGATGGGCCCAATAATAAGCCAGTGCTCTGCAGCGCATGCGCCCAGAACCGGTGCTCTGCTGCAGGAGAGGCCACCGCGATAGGAGGCCCACACGGGCCAAAGAACACAGATGGATGAAAAAATAAAAATGAAAGACCAATAAAAAAAAAAAGTGACCAAAAATTAAAAAAAAAAAAAAAGTGGTCTTGAAACATGATAGCCAATGATGCCATGCTTGCCTGTGATCTCGCCAACATAAAACCGTATCCACACCGCAGTGGCTACCAAGCCATTCCATAGAGCTTCCTTCACTGTGAGCTGATGGAAGCTACGGGTTTCAGCACTATCGATCATCTTTTCCAAGCTCTGAATAGCTGTAGGGCTCTCAGCGGGGCTGGGGGAACCAGCTCAGCCTTGGCATAGTAACCAGAACGTGGCCAGGCTTCGAGGAAGTCACAGCAGCGCTGCCGGCGCCGGGGCCTTCTCCGTGAGGTTGCGGACAGACTGGGCCGTGGTTCTAGGATGGAGGGTCCGTTGCCCCGACTATTTGGGACTTTTTAATTAGGAATGTGTCGACTTAGTTTAGCAAGGTGGTTGTCACTTTTTTCATTCAAAACGTGGTTTGGAATTTGCTGATGGTTTCCATGCTCTCATCTGCCTTCTGTTGATTGGCTTTTGTAAACTTGTCTGGACTTAAATTAAAATGGCATGTTATTATACAGAGTAAGTGATCAAGCTTGGTTGGGCAATGTCTGTCGATCGTCAGAGGAAGGAGCTTTTAGCACAAGGAAGGGATGGTTTAATTGCTCTGGGTGCAAAAGCATGATTAGATGGATTTCTAAGAAAGCTCCGGTTCGGGGGACGGTTATATGCAGTAGCATGGAAACATGACAGCGTTTTCTAGAGACGTTAGGTGAAAGTGGGGGTACGAGGCCACTGAACACCTCTCGGGGAAGATGCCTGAGCCCCTCTTGGACGTGACAGGCATTCGTGTGTGATGAGTGAGCGGTGAGACTCGCCCGCCCGTGACCTGGGGGAGACGAGGGGGCTGTGAGAGCAGCAGAGGCCTCTCATGCCGGCTCCAGGGACGTTTTTAAGGGAAAGAGATGCCGTCTTCTCTCTTTGCTGGATTTAGATGTTGTAAGACGCCTCAGCCACTCTGTCCCATAGAAGATAAGAGCAGCTAGAGAACTAGTGCCGTCAGGACACTGGGGTTTATCCCAGCCTTTGTGTCTGTCCGCGTTTCTCTTTATCTTCACGTTTGGTCAGGACCAGGCTCCGACGTCCAGTAGGTGTGTGCCGAGTCGCGGCAGGCGTGTCTGTCTGTGCTCCGCCCTGTGGCCCAGCGCGCCAGGCCCCTCTGTCCTTGGGATCCCAGGCAAGAGCACTGGAGTGGGTGCCAAGCCCTCCTCCCGGGGGTCTTCCCGACCCAGGGATCACAGCCGTGTCTGTGCATTGCCAGGCGGGTTCTTTACCACCAGCACCGTCTGGGAACCCCTTACAGTAGTCCCCCTACAGAACACAGGGGCCTGTCATTGTACCTTGTATTATGGCTTTAGGACCAGCGGGACAGCGAGTTGGGGTTCTCCTACGTGACGGAGTTAGTGACTTTTTTTTTTTAATTAGGATTATCCTGTGTGCACAGTGTCTCCCCTGCCAGCCGAGCCTCCAGCGGGTGAGAGCTTGTGGCTCTCGTTGTCCTCTCTGGAGCCTGCGCTTGCAGGACGGTCCTTGGAAACGCGAGCTGATGCAACACGGAAGGAAGTAAACCAGCTCCCGGGTGGTGGGAGCCGTGCCCACCTGCTCATCTGTTCTGGCTTTTTTGGTTTTCGTCTCTGGAAGGCCTTTGGGTTTGGTTCTGTGGTGGTCAGAGGCCTGGGAGAATGGTTTTGCTAATGTCTCCATCAGGCTTCTTTAACTCCCTGTGGATCTGAGGAGTCGGGGCCGGAGCCGCTGCCCAGCCTCCCCACCCGGCAGCTGGGTGAAGAGGGGACCTTGGCTCCTGGCAGCGCTTCGCCCACTTAGATGGCTTCCATCACATCCCCAGTAAGAACACACGTCTCAGGGCTCTTTTTCCTGTCTGACTGCTGCTGCTCATCTCACTGGTAACCTGGCCTCTTCAGAGAAGCCCCGTGGCTCTCACCCGCGTAGCCTCCTGGGGTCCCGTCCTTGTCGTGGCCAGACACTCGCTTCCTTCATAAAGGGAGGAAGGAAAACGCAGTTACACAGAGACAACGTGTGAATGAAAAAAACGTCATTCCTAACACAATATTAGCTGAACATTTAACATTATAGCCATGTCTATAGAAAGAAAGGCAAGCCACGTGTGAAATGTAACTTTTTCCAGTCCACATGTTTTTTTGAAAGCAAAACTAGGTGAAGTGAGCTTCAGCAATATATTTTATTTAACCCAGTGTAGCTGTGTGTGCTCAGTCACTCAGTCACGTCGACTCTTTGCAGCCCTGTGAACTGTGGCCCGCCAGGCTCTTCTGTCCGTGGAATTCTCCAGGCAAGAATACTGGAGTGGGCTGCCATTATGAGTGATTAGCCCCTGAATTCCACCCCCGCCTTTACCCCAGGAGAAGCCCAGGCTACTCAGGACCGCCAGGCCCGGCAGAGCAGGAGGCATTGAGAGGTGGAAGTCAGGCCACCAGACCCCAGCAGCAGGCTCCCTCTCTGGACATGTTCGCCCCTGTGCCAGAGACCTCTAACCAGCCTCGCAGCGTGCCCTTCTTAACCGTGACGTAGGTGACTTAGGGCCACACCCACTTGAGGGACACCAGGAACCAGGCGGGGCCAAACAGGGGAAAAGCACCTGAAGACCGTGCGGGGAACAGACAGGTAACTTGGAGAAGCTCTTGATGCTTACCTCCTGGAAGAGGCTGTTATCTCTGTGAAGCAGTAGTTTACAACTACAAAAACAAAAGCTTTCAGAGAACAAGGAAGAGTTGTTGGCAACTAGAAATGTGATACCAGATATTTAAAACTCTGATTAGAAATCTTTACTAAAGGGGGAAAAAAGAAACTACAAAAGCTAAAGGTAAGATGCAGCTGAAGAAACCCAGGATCGAGTGTTTCACATTGATGTGACCTCAGGGAAAGCTCAGGCAAGTGGGTGACAAGAAGCAGACCCAGGCCCGTTATAGTTGAATTTCAGGATACCAGAGGTTGGTAAGGCTGTGTTTCCATGTAGAGAAAACCAGACCTACGACGAGACTAGGGATCGGCTATGGACGTACTAACGTTCACAGGAGACAGTAGCTCCATCCTTGAATTTGAAAGGAAACTTGTATCCAGCTTACAGTTTAGGGCTTGTCCAAATGGCCAGCAAAGTGTGTGCACAAAATAAAAGCTTCTTTTGAAATCCATCGCGTTTGAAACTTAGCATTCACACACCCTTTCCCAGAGGCCGTGGGGCGCCGGGCGCCGTGGACACAGGTGCTGAGAAGGGGCAGAAGGCTGAGCGGCATGGGAGGGAAGGAGGCGGAGCGTCCAGGACCGTGGTGGCCCGAGTCCCCGGAGTGGTGGCTGTGCTCGGTCTGGAAAGTCGCCGGCACAGGTGTAGCGGGCAGCTGTCTTCCGGCCATCCTGCCGGTCTTCCTCGCGGCCGGCGTGCCTGCCGCCCGCCCGCGCGTGCGCGCTCAGCGGTGTCCCGCTCTCTGCAGCCCCCTGGGCCAGCCCTCCGGGCCCCTCTGTCCACGGGACTCGAGGCAAGAATGCTGCAGTGGGCTGCCACGCCCTCCTCGGGGACCCTCCTGAGCCAGGGATCGAGCCCACGCCCCCTGTATCTCCTGCATTGCCATGTGGCTTCTCTACCACGGAGCCGCCAGGGAAGCCCGCTGGCCGTCAGTACAGAGAGGTGGGGAATGGGAAGGCCTTGCTGAGGCCAAGGAGGGCAGATGTCTGCGGAAGGAGCTGTGACCGTAGGACCTTCCTGTGCTGTGGTCATGTCCCAGGAGTACTGATCTGACCAACAGGCAGAGGGAAGAGTGGGTGACCGTGGGGCCTGGTTTAGCTTGTCGTTCGTTACGGAAGTGCTGATGGTGAAGCCCAGCACGGTGCTGCAACTCGCCGCTGAATACTAGTTTAGCTAAACGTCTCGGGGAAAAAAACAAGAGCACAGGTTTTAGAATCATCACCTCCGGGGGTGTAAATGATCGCCTACCAGGCTCTTGGTGCTGTTTCCAGATGCGGAGGGTAGAGGCCCGGAGGCCCCCTCTCACCCTCAGGCGCCGGCATTCTGCTGGAGGCGGCCGGGCAGCGCAGGTGGACAGCAGTGTTCACACACACATCAGTGGCCTTTTATTTATTCCTTTACTCCTGCGTGCTTTCCCGGCTCTCATTCATGCGTTTACTGGGCGGTGAGGCGGTCAGCACCTAGGAAGGCTAGTTAACGGCAGAGACGGCAAGCAGTAAGCACACAGACTAGCCGCTCATACTCGTTTTATTACTTTATTTTTTTAAGTTGCCGATAATCACAATAATGCTCGTGGGCATGGGTCCCAGATAGGAAGAATTACTGTCCGCACGCAGGTCTGGTGTGGGCTGATCATACAGCCTGTTTTTGCCTTGATGCTTAAGTGCTTCGTAAATCACCGGAGAGGCGGCTTTCCCCCACCTTGGCTTGAGCCCAGAGGAGATGGAGCTCTTTCATGCTTGTGTTTCCTCTCAGCTGTCGTACTGGACTTTGGAAGTTGCAGTGTGTGTGGTGTCAGGCTTAGTGAGTGCTGCCTGACCTGGTAAACAGGCACGTGTTTTGCAGAGTCGCACGTGGAAGGTGGTGTTTTTGTATTTTCAAATCTGCCTTTCCTCTCCCTGCCGTGTGCAAGTCATCCTAGCTGACTGCCTTATTTTCTGTTGAGTTTCTGCCCTTTCTTGCCATTCAGCATCACAGAATTTAGCAACAAAGAGCTAATTCATTGATTTTCATGTCAGAGTAAAGCTAAGAAAAAATTCTGGATAAGGTTGTCAGTTTTTAATATTGTGGGAGGACTGTGATCTTAAAAACAGACTCCCCGTTGCTCACTGCTGTCATCCTTGAAAAACATTCTGAAGCAGAGGGTGGAAAGCAGAGAGCCTTAGGATTCAGGCCGGTCACTCCTCACGTGGGACAGTTTGCAGCCAAGTGACCTTCTGCATCCAAGTGTGTACCCGCTTGCCAGGCCTTTCTTATCTGCCTCAGGACCCTGCACAGACCTCAGCATCCCCCTGACAAGTGGTAGGGAGCCCCTGCTTTCAAATACCAGTAGACACTGTCTGAAATGTTAAGACATGGATGTTTGCAGCTGCATGGACTTGTTTTCTTACCTTTTCCCAGGTACTGTATTAGAGGAAAGAAGACTCAGGGAAATCAGGTCAGACGTCTGACGCTGGCTGTGGCTGTTGGTGGTCAGAACATCTTGAAGGCAGAGCTTTGCAACCAAAGCTGACGTGCTGGATAGTTCCCCACCTTAACCTTGACATTTATTTTTAGTGAATTAAGTCTATCTGAAGAACAGAACTATTTAGAAGAAGTATGACTTGTTGTGTTGCTCGTGCACGAAATACTTGAAATACACCTCCAGGTTTGCTGCTGTTGAGTCGCTCAGCGGTGTCCAGCGTGCTGTGACTCCGTGGGCCGAGCACGCCGGGCTCCGGGGTCCTCCACCGTCTCTGGAGCCCGCTCGTGTCCCCGAGTCCACGATGCCGTCCAGCCGTCTGGTCCTCCGTGGCCCCTCCTCCTCCCGCCCTCTGTCTGCGGCAGCGTCAGTGTCTTTTCCAGAGAGTCAGCTCTTCACATCAGGTGGTCACAGCATTGGAGCTTCAGCGCTTCCCAGGAAAACTCCCCATCATTTGTGTGCTTTCTGTCATCTGTGAGTCAGTAAGAACGATTCAGAGTGAACATATTCAATGAGTAACATTTAATCATTTACCCTTCTGGGTGTCTGTTACGTGAAATCATGTCGGCCTTTGGAGGTTCAGGAGCTGTGTCTCGCGGCCCCCGGCCTGCCTGGGGCGTGCGGGCAGTGACCGTCCGGGGGAGGCCGGGTTCGGTGGTGGGGATCATGTGGTGTTAGCATTCGTGCTCGGCCTCCCAGCTGTCTGACCTCCCCGCCACCCGTGGTGAGGCTGCTGTCATCTTTGAAAAACATTCTGAAGCAGAGGGTGGAAAGCAGAGAGCCTTAGGATTCAGGCCGGTCACTCCTCACGTGGGACAGTTTGCAGCCAAGTGACCTTCTGCATCCAAGTGTGTACCCGCTTGCCAGGCCTTTCTTATCTGCCTCAGGACCCTGCACAGACCTCAGCATCCCCCTGACAAGTGGTAGGGAGCCCCTGCTTTCAAATACCAGTAGACACTGTCTGAAATGTTAAGACATGGATGTTTGCAGCTGCATGGACTTGTTTTCTTACCTTTTCCCAGGTACTGTATTAGAGGAAAGAAGACTCAGGGAAATCAGGTCAGACGTCTGACGCTGGCTGTGGCTGTTGGTGGTCAGAACATCTTGAAGGCAGAGCTTTGCAACCAAAGCTGACGTGCTGGATAGTTCCCCACCTTAACCTTGACATTTATTTTTAGTGAATTAAGTCTATCTGAAGAACAGAACTATTTAGAAGAAGTATGACTTGTTGTGTTGCTCGTGCACGAAATACTTGAAATACACCTCCAGGTTTGCTGCTGTTGAGTCGCTCAGCGGTGTCCAGCGTGCTGTGACTCCGTGGGCCGAGCACGCCGGGCTCCGGGGTCCTCCACCGTCTCTGGAGCCCGCTCGTGTCCCCGAGTCCACGATGCCGTCCAGCCGTCTGGTCCTCCGTGGCCCCTCCTCCTCCCGCCCTCTGTCTGCGGCAGCGTCAGTGTCTTTTCCAGAGAGTCAGCTCTTCACATCAGGTGGTCACAGCATTGGAGCTTCAGCGCTTCCCAGGAAAACTCCCCATCATTTGTGTGCTTTCTGTCATCTGTGAGTCAGTAAGAACGATTCAGAGTGAACATATTCAATGAGTAACATTTAATCATTTACCCTTCTGGGTGTCTGTTACGTGAAATCATGTCGGCCTTTGGAGGTTCAGGAGCTGTGTCTCGCGGCCCCCGGCCTGCCTGGGGCGTGCGGGCAGTGACCGTCCGGGGGAGGCCGGGTTCGGTGGTGGGGATCATGTGGTGTTAGCATTCGTGCTCGGCCTCCCAGCTGTCTGACCTCTGCAGGTAGCAGCCTTCAGCACGTGGCAGGTCACCGCTTGGCTGGGAACTGTGTGGGCCTTTCTCCAGTGAGGGGCTGTGTTTCTCACGCGTCAGGAGTGGCAGCAGCGTGGAGTCCGCCTGCCTGAACGGGCGCCGGAGCGGGTACAGTGGGTGTCGTGCACTGTGACGTCTAACGTTTGGGTAGCACCGTATTTGCATCACCCAAAAGTGAGAACTGGGGTCAGGAGAAAGATTACCCGACCTTCACACACAGGCGCCTTGCTCGTGAAGTTGAGAGAGCGACCCTCAGGAAAACAGACCTAGAGATGCCGTGTCGAGTTCTGAGAGGAAGAGATTCGTCCTGACCTCACCCCGTTCACCGGAAGCTGGACCAGAGCCGGGAGCCAGCACCCCCTGGTGCTTCTCTGTGAAATGGCAGCACGGTCCTAGACTGTCCTGCAGCCCGTTGGTGACTGAACGCCCTCCAAACACGGAGTGTGGACGCAGCCCGCGTACGGTGGATCCAGATTTCAGAGACAGAGCAGGAAGGCGCAGTCCCCACGTCAAGGCTGTGGTGGGGTGACTGGTCAGGGGGTACGCCCACCAGGGAAGCCCCAGTGCCGGTAGCCGTGACACGGCCAGTGACGAGGGCGCCTGCAGGACCGGCCGGTGCTGCCCAGGCTGATGTTTGCATCAGGAGTTGCTCTTAGTGCTTACGTGCATGCTCTTAATTTAATCCCACAACAGGCCTGAGAGGAATACTGTGTCTGCAGCCCTGTTGTACAGATTACGAAATTTAAAGCCTGAACATCACAGCCTCTAGCACTTGAAGAACTCCTAGGTAACAAGCACTATGTCAAGCACGCACATGCGCTGAACTCGTTTAAACCTCAGAACAGCGCTGAGCTGTCCAGCCGCGGCGTCCTCACTTTATAGACGCGCGATCGGAGGGGTCGGCTCACCCGCGTGCGGGGCGTGCCTGGCGGCGGCGGGGCTGGAATTTGGGCGCAGGGCGTCTGCCTTGTACCGCCCGGGCCCGTGGCTGTCCCATCGTGCGGCTCCTCCGGGGCCAGGAGTGGAAGGGGCCAGGGAGGAAGACTGCCCAAGCCGTGTCCCTGCGACCTCTGCCCTCCAAGAAGTCAGTCTCGTAGAATTCCTATTTCTTTATGGCAGTTGGAAGGAAACACGGGAACCTGTAAAGAATTTGTTCACTTGAGAATTTTAGATCCATCAAATTCTGTTGTTGTTGTTGTTTTTTTTTTTAACATGAAAGAGTTTTAAGTATTTCAGGAACTTAATAAAAGACTCTTAGCTCTTGTATCCAAAACACATAAAGAGCTCTGACTAGTGTCATCCAGATGGATAGATTGTCACATTCCTATAAAAAGCCATGGAGACTAAATTTTTTCCAGTCTTGGAGTTGATACCCCATATATACTTTAATATTTAGAGCTCTAATAAAAGCAGGACTGTTTGTATAAATTACTGCCCATGAAAGTGATACCTGACAGCTGGCTTATATCGATGGAAGAAAAATGGCCCGCTTCTTCTGCCTAACCCTAAGTCACCAGTTTCTAATCAGGATTAAGCCTAAATGTTAGAAAAAAGGGGGCGGTGCAGCGAGGATTTTTCAGCTGGTGTAACGTAAACTCACTTTTAAACACAGGCTTGTTGTCAGTTTACTTCCAAAGCTGGAAAGTGCTTAACGAGAATCCTGCTATTTTATTAAATAGTAGGTTAAACTGTTTGAAGCCTGGAGTTATTTTATATTTTATATATTTTATATATATTTATATTTATATGTATATTTTTATATATTTATGTTTATATATAATAAATAAATAAATATATAAATATAATATATAATATACATTTATATATATTATATATTTTATATATTTATATATTTTATAAGCCCGGGAGGCTGACGTCTTCAGGAACAGAGTACAGCCTGCTCTCTGAAGGATGCTCCCGCCAGGCCAGGCCCTCTCAGGGCGCCTGGAGCCAGATCAGATCCTGGGGCTCGAGCCTAGTGAGGAAGTGAGGGATTGCCTGTTTGCTCTGGGTGGGGAGCGGCTTTGTGAAGGGCGGTGGGGCTGAGGTGGGTCGGCGCAGGCCTAGCTTCTCTTGAGGTGAAGACGGAAGATCCTGATCAACCTTGGGCAGAAATTTTTGTTTGTTTCTATGTATGTATTGCTTTAAGCCATTTCAGGTTTTCAACCAAGTGACCAGAAGCACTTTTTACCAAGTTGAACTTCCGTCCTCGGGTGGGTAAACCCTTTTTCCTGAGCCGAATTAATAAAATGGGATTTCTTATTAAGAATGAATTATTAAGTACCATGGAAGCTCGGGGCTGGGCATGTTGTTGTTTTTTTTTTTAACATGAAAGAGTTTTAAGTATTTCAGGAACTTAATAAAAGACTCTTAGCTCTTGTATCCAAAACACATAAAGAGCTCTGACTAGTGTCATCCAGATGGATAGATTGTCACATTCCTATAAAAAGCCATGGAGACTAAATTTTTTCCAGTCTTGGAGTTGATACCCCATATATACTTTAATATTTAGAGCTCTAATAAAAGCAGGACTGTTTGTATAAATTACTGCCCATGAAAGTGATACCTGACAGCTGGCTTATATCGATGGAAGAAAAATGGCCCGCTTCTTCTGCCTAACCCTAAGTCACCAGTTTCTAATCAGGATTAAGCCTAAATGTTAGAAAAAAGGGGGCGGTGCAGCGAGGATTTTTCAGCTGGTGTAACGTAAACTCACTTTTAAACACAGGCTTGTTGTCAGTTTACTTCCAAAGCTGGAAAGTGCTTAACGAGAATCCTGCTATTTTATTAAATAGTAGGTTAAACTGTTTGAAGCCTGGAGTTATTTTATATTTTATATATTTTATATATATTTATATTTATATGTATATTTTTATATATTTATGTTTATATATAATAAATAAATAAATATATAAATATAATATATAATATACATTTATATATATTATATATTTTATATATTTATATATTTTATAAGCCCGGGAGGCTGACGTCTTCAGGAACAGAGTACAGCCTGCTCTCTGAAGGATGCTCCCGCCAGGCCAGGCCCTCTCAGGGCGCCTGGAGCCAGATCAGATCCTGGGGCTCGAGCCTAGTGAGGAAGTGAGGGATTGCCTGTTTGCTCTGGGTGGGGAGCGGCTTTGTGAAGGGCGGTGGGGCTGAGGTGGGTCGGCGCAGGCCTAGCTTCTCTTGAGGTGAAGACGGAAGATCCTGATCAACCTTGGGCAGAAATTTTTGTTTGTTTCTATGTATGTATTGCTTTAAGCCATTTCAGGTTTTCAACCAAGTGACCAGAAGCACTTTTTACCAAGTTGAACTTCCGTCCTCGGGTGGGTAAACCCTTTTTCCTGAGCCGAATTAATAAAATGGGATTTCTTATTAAGAATGAATTATTAAGTACCATGGAAGCTCGGGGCTGGGAAAGCAGTTGATGCAATTTGTACTCAGCCTTGAAAGTGCTGCCCTGTGCACAGATCGGGGGCTGGCCACAGCGCCCGCACGCGGGCATTAATCTCCTCTGGCGGAGGAGTCCAGGTCGCAGGCGGTACGAAGTGCTGACTTGGCAGCGAGATCCCATTTGCAACATGTTAGATTTAAGAGGCAGACGGATGTGCACGTTGATGGAGGGGCTCAAGGCGTGGTGCGCGCTTCGGGAAACGGAGAGCACATTAAACGAGCAGGACAGGACCCCGGTCCCGTTGCGCTCTAGGTGAGGCGAGAGTGTTGGATGCGCTGACGCCGAGACCCGGTCCTCGGAGGCTTTTTAGACCTGAGATGATGCCTTCTCGCGAGTCTGCGATGACCACAAGGATTAACATTTCTGAACTCAGAAGCGTCGCGGCAGCACGGGCGCTGTCTGGGCCGATTGCAGCTGCGCCCCTTTCCCGCGGTGGCCACTGGCGAGGACCTGCGGCCGCGGGCTGCTGCTGCCGCCCGCTCCCTCCGCCTCGGGCGCTGAGCGCCCCCTGGGCAGGCCGCGTCGCCCTCGGCTTGGAGGTCAGGTGCACCGCCGCGGCGTGCTGGCCTTCGTGGTTGACCCGTGAACTGAGCCTCCGCCCTGCTGGAGCCCTGGTGGTCTTTCAGCCCACAGCCGCCCGGAGCCGTCGTCTCTGGGTGATGGGCGGCTGCCCACCTGGCTGAGCCCCTGTGTGGCCTGGGAGCATCGCTGGCGGGGCTCGAGCCGGGGAGTGTAGGAAGTGAGGATTGCCTGTTTGCTCTGGGTGGGAGCGGCTTTGTGAAGGGCGGTGGGGCTGAGGTGGGTCGGGCGCAGGCCTAGCTTCTCTTGAGGTGAAGACGGAAGATCCTGATCAACCTTGGGCAGAAATTTTTGTTTGTTTCTATGTATGTATTGCTTTAAGCCATTTCAGGTTTTCAACCAAGTGACCAGAAGCACTTTTTACCAAGTTGAACTTCCGTCCTCGGGTGGGTAAACCCTTTTTCCTGAGCCGAATTAATAAAATGGGATTTCTTATTAAGAATGAATTATTAAGTACCATGGAAGCTCGGGGCTGGGAAAGCAGTTGATGCAATTTGTACTCAGCCTTGAAAGTGCTGCCCTGTGCACAGATCGGGGGCTGGCCACAGCGCCCGCACGCGGGCATTAATCTCCTCTGGCGGAGGAGTCCAGGTCGCAGGCGGTACGAAGTGCTGACTTGGCAGCGAGATCCCATTTGCAACATGTTAGATTTAAGAGGCAGACGGATGTGCACGTTGATGGAGGGGCTCAAGGCGTGGTGCGCGCTTCGGGAAACGGAGAGCACATTAAACGAGCAGGACAGGACCCCGGTCCCGTTGCGCTCTAGGTGAGGCGAGAGTGTTGGATGCGCTGACGCCGAGACCCGGTCCTCGGAGGCTTTTTAGACCTGAGATGATGCCTTCTCGCGAGTCTGCGATGACCACAAGGATTAACATTTCTGAACTCAGAAGCGCGTCGCGGCAGCACGGGCGCTGTCTGGGCCGATTGCAGCTGCGCCCCTTTCCCGCGGTGGCCACTGGCGAGGACCTGCGGCCGCGGGCTGCTGCTGCCGCCCGCTCCCTCCGCCTCGGGCGCTGAGCGCCCCCTGGGCAGGCCGCGTCGCCCTCGGCTTGGAGGTCAGGTGCACCGCCGCGGCGTGCTGGCCTTCGTGGTTGACCCGTGAACTGAGCCTCCGCCCTGCTGGAGCCCTGGTGGTCTTTCAGCCCACAGCCGCCCGGAGCCGTCGTCTCTGGGTGATGGGCGGCTGCCCACCTGGTCTTGACCAGCCCCCTGTGTGGCCTGGGGAGCCGCCATCGCTGGCACTGCTGCTTGCCGGTACTCGGCAGACGCCGGGCTTCCCTGGTGGTCCAGTGGGGTCCAGTGGGGTCCAGTGGGTAAGGACACCGCCTTGCAGTGCCAAGGGTCACCGGTTCGATCCCTGGCCTGGGAAGATCCCACGGGAGCGGCTGGGCAGATGTGTCCAATTACCGAGCCGGAGCTCTGGAGCACATGCGCTCAGAGCTGGTGCTCTGCGACAACAGAGGGCACTGCGAGGGGAGGCCCACAGGGGCCAAAAGAACAAAGATGGATGAAAATGGATAAATAGAAGTGGTCCGCCCGCCACCCTCCCTCCCCAACCCGCCCTCCCCCCCGCAAAAAAGAAAAGAGGCAGATGCCACCTTCCCCTACCCCTGTACTTTGAGTTGTGAAAAATGTTAATATCCATGCAATTATTACCAGACTAAAGCTTAAAAAACTTTCATCATCCAACGAAAATCTTGTGCTTTTTCCTAGTCATTAACTCTTTCGAGGTGGCCAGGGATCTGATTCCAGATTTAGCCATGTTGTTGTATATATTCATAAGTCATTTATATTACTGTATTGTATTCCAGTGGATTAATATTCTGCCATTTATATATTTAATTCACCAGTTGATGAACATTTTGATTGCTTCTCTGTTTGGCTATCATGAGTAAAGATGCTATGAACAAAAAGTAAAATATACTAGTCCAGAATTTAGGAAGAATTGCTCAGCATCTTTTACATTTAGCTGTGGTAGTTCATCTATAGCAGGTTTAGGGAATATTGGGTTTCCACAGTAATAAAGAATCCACCGGGGGCTTCCCTGGCGGTCCAGTGGGTAAGGACACCACCTTGCAGTGCAAGGGGCGCCGGTTCGATCCCTGGCCTGGGAAGATCCCACGTGCCGCGGAGCGGCTGGACCCATGTGTCCAATCACCGAGCCGGAGCTCTGGAGCTCATGCGCCCAGAGTTGGTGCTCTGCAACGACAGAGGCCACTGCGATGGGAGGCCCACAGGGGCCGAAGAACAAAGATGGATGAAAATGGACAAATGAAAGACCAATAGAAGTCGCCCGCCTGCTCCCCTCCCTCCCCACCCCACCCTCCTCAAATAAACAAATTAAATCTTAAAAAAAAAAAGAATCCACCAGCAGTACAGGAGACATAAGAGATGGGAGTTCGACTCCTGGACTGGGCCAGTCCCCTGGCGGAGGGCGTGGCGCCCGCTCCAGAGTTCTCGCCTGCAGAGCGCCCTGGACAGAGGGGCCTGGCGGGTGCTGTGCGCGGGGTCACAGAAAGTGAGACGTGGCTGAGCCTCTCAGAGGCTAGGAAATACTATTTTCTGACCTGTTGATTCTGCTTTCTTGCTTATATATGTATCATGTCTTCCTGGATTTTGTCTGTTTACTCCTGCCTGAGCCTCTGAGGAGCTGGAGGGAAAGAAGTGGCTGAGAACGTGGCTTCAGGGCAGAGAGCATCGCTGGGTGGCCACCTCCGCTCCGCCCATCCCCTGTCCTGTCCCCTCACCCCCTCCCTATCGTCACCCGTGTTTCTAGCCTGGGTCCTAGACAGGGCTCTCCAGGAAGAACGACCCGCACAGGAGGCGTTGTTTCGTGCACATATCCAGCTCAAGGTGTGAGGATACGCACGTTTGTCTCGTGCATCTTTATACCTTTTAATGGCCTGTTTGGATTAAATGCCATTAGGGCAGCAGTCCCCACCTCTCTGACCTCACAGACCACTGTGAGGGGATGGTCTGGGGATGATTCAAGTGCATTGCATTTATGGTGCCCTTTGTTTCTGTTGTTCCATCAGTTCCACCTTAGATCCTCAGCCATGAGACCACTGAGGTGTGGAGACCCCGCCTTAGGTGCTCCCTGTGTATTCTTTCCGCAGACACTGTTAGACGTTGTCTCTTCTCTGGGGTAGACGAGACTTCACTCCACGGCTCCATTCACAGTTACTCTGAAGGGGTCTGCCTTCTACTTTAGCCAACGGCTGATCCCACGTGCCGCGGAGCGGCTGGACCCATGTGTCCAATCACCGAGCCGGAGCTCTGGAGCTCATGCGCCCAGAGTTGGTGCTCTGCAACGACAGAGGCCACTGCGATGGGAGGCCCACAGGGGCCGAAGAACAAAGATGGATGAAAATGGACAAATGAAAGACCAATAGAAGTCGCCCGCCTGCTCCCCTCCCTCCCCACCCCACCCTCCTCAAATAAACAAATTAAATCTTAAAAAAAAAAAGAATCCACCAGCAGTACAGGAGACATAAGAGATGGGAGTTCGACTCCTGGACTGGGCCAGTCCCCTGGCGGAGGGCGTGGCGCCCGCTCCAGAGTTCTCGCCTGCAGAGCGCCCTGGACAGAGGGGCCTGGCGGGTGCTGTGCGCGGGGTCACAGAAAGTGAGACGTGGCTGAGCCTCTCAGAGGCTAGGAAATACTATTTTCTGACCTGTTGATTCTGCTTTCTTGCTTATATATGTATCATGTCTTCCTGGATTTTGTCTGTTTACTCCTGCCTGAGCCTCTGAGGAGCTGGAGGGAAAGAAGTGGCTGAGAACGTGGCTTCAGGGCAGAGAGCATCGCTGGGTGGCCACCTCCGCTCCGCCCATCCCCTGTCCTGTCCCCTCACCCCCTCCCTATCGTCACCCGTGTTTCTAGCCTGGGTCCTAGACAGGGCTCTCCAGGAAGAACGACCCGCACAGGAGGCGTTGTTTCGTGCACATATCCAGCTCAAGGTGTGAGGATACGCACGTTTGTCTCGTGCATCTTTATACCTTTTAATGGCCTGTTTGGATTAAATGCCATTAGGGCAGCAGTCCCCACCTCTCTGACCTCACAGACCACTGTGAGGGGATGGTCTGGGGATGATTCAAGTGCATTGCATTTATGGTGCCCTTTGTTTCTGTTGTTCCATCAGTTCCACCTTAGATCCTCAGCCATGAGACCACTGAGGTGTGGAGACCCCGCCTTAGGTGCTCCCTGTGTATTCTTTCCGCAGACACTGTTAGACGTTGTCTCTTCTCTGGGGTAGACGAGACTTCACTCCACGGCTCCATTCACAGTTACTCTGAAGGGGGGTCTGCCTTCTACTTTAGCCAACGGCTGTTCCTCCTTCTACTTAATGAAGTCGCCGCCTCTTCTCCTCGTTGGATTTCACTGAGGTGGTTTTCCACCCTGATTGATCTCGGCGCCACGTCAGACCCAGACCAGCCTTCCCCAGCCATCGAGCAGGCGTTGGCGCCCCCTTGCCTCGTGCTAGGGGACAGCGCGTCCTTGCCTCGTGCTGGGGGACAGCGGGCTCGTCTTCACGAGCTGCAGGGCGCAGGGTGCACGGGGGGCGAGTGTGTCCTGGAGGAAGTGCCTCGGCCTCTGACGTCGGCTCCTGACTGGAGGGACCGTTCGTGTCTCTGCTGTCAGTCCATCCGCACAGACCAAGGAGGTTTCCGTACATTTTTGAAAGCCAGATCTACCTGGAAGAACCATGTCATACTAGTGCTCTTTGCTGTTTTTGAAAAGATCATAAAAGACCATATAGTCTAACCTCCCTGTCAAGCTTTCACATTTTTAAAAAGGCGATTAATTTTTGGTTTGAAAGAACTCTCATATCTGGAGAGACCGCGGGCGTAGCTGTCGGTGCTGGTGTGTTTTCAGACGCAGAGGCGCCCGGGTTTCTCGGGCCTGAGGCTGCCGGAGCCTGCTGCCACCGTGCCTGATGTCGTGTCTCACCTGTAATTTGTGAGCTGTTAGTGGCTACAAATGGCCAGTTTCCCCCTAAAGTGAGCTGGCGTGTTCACGAGGTCCCCCTGGCGCGCCCTCTCTGCGCAGCGTTACGGAAGCACGCAGTCGCCCCAGCACGGTGGCCGGGCCTCTGCTGTCCCCGGGGCTGCCTCGCCAGGGCCCCTGCTGGCTCTCCGGCTCCAGAGCCGGCCCCCGCGTGTGGAGAGCGTCAGAGCCGCTTCTAGAACGTGAGCTCTGGACCTGAAACGCTCACCATCCTCCCTTGGTCAGAGGACGGTCCGGGCTGACCCTGCCCTGTGCCCTCCCTTCCCCTCGGCCCGCAGAGGACTCAGCCTGCCCGTTCCCACGCGGGCGCCCAGAGCTCTTCCGCGGCAGTCCTCAGGCCGCTTCCCCGGTCGCCTCCGACTCCAGCTCAGGTCGCATCCCCTCCTTCCGCTCTGTCGTCTCTGCGTTCCTAGGACGCTGGGGACGGGGTCACTCTTCCGTGGGAGGTCATGAGACCATAAACCCGTGCGCGCGGGGCCCGTGACCTCGCTCATGCCTGTGTCCTGAGCGCGTGGCGTGCCCTGTGCGGAGCCAGTCGCTGCTCTCGCGGGAGGGGACGGAGTGGCGTCGCCGGAGCCTCCGCTCCTCGGTGCTGCTGTGAGCTCAGGACTGGAAAGCAGATTTGCTTGTGTGGTGGGGACGGCAGGTGGACGAGCTGTTCCCACACAGAAGCGTCTCGATGCGGAGGGGTGACGTCTCCCACCCACCTTCCTCTCCACGATCTGACCCAAGGAGGTTTCCGTACATTTTTGAAAGCCAGATCTACCTGGAAGAACCATGTCATACTAGTGCTCTTTGCTGTTTTTGAAAAGATCATAAAAGACCATATAGTCTAACCTCCCTGTCAAGCTTTCACATTTTTAAAAAGGCGATTAATTTTTGGTTTGAAAGAACTCTCATATCTGGAGAGACCGCGGGCGTAGCTGTCGGTGCTGGTGTGTTTTCAGACGCAGAGGCGCCCGGGTTTCTCGGGCCTGAGGCTGCCGGAGCCTGCTGCCACCGTGCCTGATGTCGTGTCTCACCTGTAATTTGTGAGCTGTTAGTGGCTACAAATGGCCAGTTTCCCCCTAAAGTGAGCTGGCGTGTTCACGAGGTCCCCCTGGCGCGCCCTCTCTGCGCAGCGTTACGGAAGCACGCAGTCGCCCCAGCACGGTGGCCGGGCCTCTGCTGTCCCCGGGGCTGCCTCGCCAGGGCCCCTGCTGGCTCTCCGGCTCCAGAGCCGGCCCCCGCGTGTGGAGAGCGTCAGAGCCGCTTCTAGAACGTGAGCTCTGGACCTGAAACGCTCACCATCCTCCCTTGGTCAGAGGACGGTCCGGGCTGACCCTGCCCTGTGCCCTCCCTTCCCCTCGGCCCGCAGAGGACTCAGCCTGCCCGTTCCCACGCGGGCGCCCAGAGCTCTTCCGCGGCAGTCCTCAGGCCGCTTCCCCGGTCGCCTCCGACTCCAGCTCAGGTCGCATCCCCTCCTTCCGCTCTGTCGTCTCTGCGTTCCTAGGACGCTGGGGACGGGGTCACTCTTCCGTGGGAGGTCATGAGACCATAAACCCGTGCGCGCGGGGCCCGTGACCTCGCTCATGCCTGTGTCCTGAGCGCGTGGCGTGCCCTGTGCGGAGCCAGTCGCTGCTCTCGCGGGAGGGGACGGAGTGGCGTCGCCGGAGCCTCCGCTCCTCGGTGCTGCTGTGAGCTCAGGACTGGAAAGCAGATTTGCTTGTGTGGTGGGGACGGCAGGTGGACGAGCTGTTCCCACACAGAAGCGTCTCGATGCGGAGGGGGTGACGTCTCCCACCCACCTTCCTCTCCACGATCTGTGTCCCAAGTTTGTTAATTTGTTTTAAATCTGGCTTAGTTTCTGGAAAAAGGATTTGTTTATAAATTTTTAAAAAAGCAAACAGTAAATCACGAGGATTTTCACAAGGTCGGCTCTCCTGTCACGCGCCGCCGAGTGACGGCCTCGCGCCAGCTGCTCGGGACTGACCCTGGGATGTGCTCTCCCCTCTGCAGGCCCTCGCCGCCAATGCCGGAGCCGGGTTTGCTGTCGCCGAGCCTCAGGTCGCAATGTTCTGTGGGAAGCTGAACATGCATGTGAACGTGCAGACGGGGAAGTGGGAACCTGACCCGTCCGGCACCCAGAGCTGCTTCGGAACGAAGGAGGAGATTCTCCAGTACTGTCAGGAGGTGAGCACGCCGCCCGCCGCTGCGGTGCCGTCTCCCGGGGCCACTGCTGCGCGAGCCGGTTAGCCTCGGGGGCGCGTGCTCTCCCGCTCTGTTCCCCCAAGACCGAGCCGGTCACGGCGGCTCTGACTCAGCGCACTTTCTGGGTCGACACTTGACGTCGACAGGTGTACGAGATGTTCTGACTTCTTACCAAAACTAGCCTTCGGGGTCGGGGTTGGAATAGGATTCGGTGGTTTCATTAACGAACACTCCCACGGACTTGCCTCTTAAATGTGTCCGTCCATGAACCCGGCTGTGCACACGTGGCCTGCAGGTGGACTGTGTCGGGGTGGACGCTTGCTGCTTACGCAGGTCCTTTCCAAGAGAAGATGTGTTAGGAGGGGTCCAAAAGCTGCCTGTCCCCAGGGAGCTATGGCTACTCTGTGTCGGAGCTCGAGGAGCTCCGCGGGGGGCGGGCGGCAGGGCCCTCACGGGACGGAGCGCGTCGGCGGAGCGGAGCGCCCAGGCCCCTCGCTGCCAGCCCGCGCCCGTCTCTGGTGGACCAAGGCAGTGCCTGTGTGTTCCTCTTCCCGCAGATGTACCCAGAGCTGCAGGTCACCAACGTCATGGAGGCCAGCCAGCCGGTCCGCGTGGACAGCTGGTGCCGGAGGGACAGGAAGCAGTGCCACAGCCACGTCGTCATCCCCTTCAAGTGTCTCGGTGGGCGTCCGGGGCCCTGGGTGCCGCTCGAGGGTCAGGGCCCCAGGCTCGCCTTGTCTTTTCTGTTGATTACCAGTCTAGGCTGTTTGTTTAACACAGTGTCTCTGAATTGATTCTGTCGTGTTGCTGTGCATATTTAGACCCACGTGGCTTATTTTGACAGAAAGACCGTGTAGGTGGTCTGTTCTCAGAACACGTTCTGTCAGCTTGTCCGTTAACGCTCACCGGGTCCCGTGTGCCAGGCCTTCCCCTGGCACAGACACCTCTTGCCCGCCGTCGTCCACCCGCCACGGGTGGTCTGCGCTGGCCCGGGCAGCGCCGTGGTGGTCTGTCTCCGAGCGCGGTGTCGGCGGGGGCGCAGAGGGCGGGAGCAGCATTCCCGTCCGTGCGGGCACCGGGCCTCGTCTGCACCTGCCGCTCCCGGGCCGCCGTGGCCGGGCGAGCGGGAGGAGGCTGGGCTGCTGTTGCTGGGAGCCGGGCGGGCCGCGCTGTGGGGTGGGGGGCTCTCGGCCCGCTCCCCAGCCCCGCGGGCCTGCCCTGGCGTCAGGGACTGAGCGCAGGGGTGAGGAGGTCACGGCCGCAGGAGCCCGAGCTCCTGTGTCTGCTGGCCTGGAGCCGAAGCGCCCAGCCGGCCGGGGAAGGCGAGCTGCAGCTCCGTCAGGCCCCGCCCCTGCTCCGGTCTCCCGGGGCCGCGGGGCCGTCACCGGAGGCTTTGGGCGGGGTCGTGTGCCCCTGGAACCGGGGTCAGATCGGCCCCGACCGCGCTTCTCTTTTCCAGTGGGCGAGTTTGTCAGCGATGTTCTGCTCGTCCCAGAGAAGTGCCTGTTCTTCCACAAGGAGCGGATGGAGGTGTGCGAGAGTCACCAGCACTGGCACACCGAGGTCAGAGAGGTGAGGACGGACGGGGGCAGCGGCCGGCGCTCCTGTCGGGAGAAGGCAGCGTCCTTCCCAGGAAGATCAGTCTGCTGGCCGTCGTCTTAAGTCGGCCTCTCCCCTCATCTTGTCAGAGTTTTTACAGCTACTGTGGCTTCTCAGCTCAGACTGTCGGGGAGAGGAGTAGGTGTGGGTGAGGAAGTGCAGTGGTGTCAGTCCGGCCCCTGGAGGCAGGGGTCGCTGTGGTTGAGCAGGAGTGGTCTCGGCAGGGCTCCCAGCACGGCCGCCCCGAGGCCCGCGTGGAGTCAGCGCCCTGGAAAGCCCTGGTCTGGACCTGCGTGCTGGCGGCACCAGGTGGCGGCCCGCTCTCTCTGTGGGGAGAAGGGGAGCCTTCCTCAGCGTGTCCTTGAGCTCCTGGGCTTTCCGGTCAGCTGCCTGCCTTCTGTCTAGTTGAGAGTAATTCTGAATTCCTCGCCAGTGAGGGCTGCCTCTAGTCCCTGGCCACTGTTAGCACCTAGTCAAAGACGCCACCGCCGCCGTCCACGCGTCCTCGGCGGTTTCCAGCTCTGGGCTTTCCTTGTTTCGGCCCGCACGCGTCTCCGCTTGGCAGGGGGAGCGGGATCTGTAGGTCTGTGAAGCAGCAGTGTCGTGACCTCTTGGCCCGGCGCTGACGTGTCCGTGAGAAAGGCTCCCCTGTGATTCGGCGAGGGTCTCCGCGGAGGCTCGGGGTGGGGTCCTCGGGCGCGCTTGCTGGGTCCTCACGTGGGTCCTGGGCTCCCGCAGGCCTGCCTGACCCAGGGCATGACCCTGTACAGCTACGGGATGCTGCTGCCCTGCGGCGTGGACCAGTTCCACGGCACCGAGTACGTGTGCTGCCCTCAGACAAAGACGGTGCAGACGGCGGGGTCCAAGGAGGACGACGAGGACGACGAGGAGGAGGAGGAGGAGGAGGACTACGACATCTATAAGAGGCGAGCTCCTGTCCCGCGCCCGCGGGCGGCCGCGGCGCTGCTCCCGGGCTTCCGAGCGGAGCCTGCCCTGCCCTGCCGGAGCCGGGCCGGCGCGTCCCCCCGGGCCGTGGCTGAGCCCAGGGCGCCGGCCACCTTCACCCGCCCGTCGTCCTGGCCACGCACCCCCGCGCCCTGACGGTCGGCTTCTGCCGAGGTGCCCGGGCTTGAGCAGCGTAGCTCACTGTGGGCGTGCAAAAGTGAGCGTTAGCCACTCCGTGTGTCTGACTTCGAGACCCCCTGGACTGTAGGCCTCGGGCTCCTCCTCTGTCTTTGGAATTCTCCAGGCCAGAGTCCTGGCGTGGGCTGCCGTTCCCTCCTCCAGGGGATCTCCCCGACCCAGGGGCTGCGCCCGGGCTCCCGGCCCGGCAGGAGGCTCTCTGCTGTCCCGGGCACGGGCGGGCGGGGAGGGGAGGCAGGCTGTGCTCTGTGTGCAGGAGCGGCGAGTGACCCTCCTTTTTTGTTGTGACCTTCAGTGAATTTCCTACCGAAGCAGATGTGGAAGACTTCACAGAGGCCGCTGCGGACGAGGACGAGGAGGAGGAGGAAGACGGGGAGGAGGTGGTGGAAGACCGCGACTACTACTACGACACCTTCAGGGGGGACGACTACCCCGAGGAGGGCCCGACCGCGCCCGGCGGCGCCGGGGCTGCCGCCAAGGTCGCTCACGACGTCAGAGGTAGATGGCCTGGCCGTCGCTCACTCAGAATCTGTTCCTAGTCTTTCATTCGCTCACAGGCGGCTTCCCTCCCGGGACGGTCCCAGGAGGGCGACTTCCTGCCCCGGAGGCGAGGTCCGCCCCGGGCGCTGCTGGGCCCCGCAGCGGGCAGGCCGAGTCGGGAAGCGGTGGTGTGCGTTCGGAGGCCGTAGAGAATCCGAGAGGCCGCGGGGTCGGCCCCCGCTTCCCACCAGAGGTGCTCCCTCCGGGACCCCGTCCTCCGCGAGGCTAAGGCCCAGCCTTCGGGGTGGACGTCACCTGTCTCTCCCCGAGTGTGTTCCAGTCCATAGGCTGCCCTGTTTGGCCAACAGAGCGTCTGGAATTTAATGACCCGCTGGAGAGGGGTCAGGGCCAGCACGTTTTTCGTCTCACCATTAGACAGAAGGTTGTGAAAGTTCTGGACCATTTCTGGGCGGCCACCTGCTGACTGTGTATTTGAAGCCAGATCTGAGGCCTTGTTCGGGGTTCCGCGCAGGAGCGGGTGGCGGAGGGAGCGTAGACGTTTGGGCTTCACCCTGGAGCTCGGAAGAGGAAGCCTGGTCTCCAGGGCCCGAGCAGCGCTCACGACGAGACACGGCCTCTGTGCCCGCCCGTCTCCCCGCCCCGCGCGCCCCGAGGCGGCCCAGGCAGGCAGCTGCGCCCACGTCTCCGAGCAGAAGCGGGGCTCCCGCGCCGGGGGTGTGCGCTCCTCCCGCCGGCCCGGTGGCGCCGCAGCCTGGGCCGGGGTCTCCCTGGCCGCCGTCAGGGACAGATGGCAGGAGGTGGGGGGGTGGTGGCCGGGCGCCCGGGTGCCGCCCGACGTGCCCCGCGCCGACGCTGGGTGCGGCCGGTCCTCGCCGCCGGGCTGACGGGCCTGGTGAAGCCCTCGGCGCTCCGCCTGACCTCCTGCCGTCTCCACACAGCTGCCTGCTCGCAGGAGGCGCTGCCGGGGCCCTGCCGGGCCGTGGTGCCCCGCTGGTACTTCGACCGCGCCCGGGGGAAGTGCGTGCGCTTTCTGTACGGCGGCTGCGGCGGCAACGGGAACAATTTTGAGTCTGAGGAGTATTGTATGGCCGTGTGTAGAGCCACGCGTAAGTCCGCCGCGCCGGCCGCGCGCTGTCTGCGGTCCGTCCGTCCGTCCGCGTGCTGCCCGCGTCCTCGTGGCCGCGTCTGGTGCTCCCCGCCCGCCTGCTGTCGCTGTCGGTCGTCCGCCCTCCCGTGCTTCTTTCCCGTCGGCAGCTGTCGGCCCGGTGTCCGTGTCCCGTGCTCGCTGGGGCCTCGCGGTGGCGGTGGTGGTTGCGGAGGGGGTGGGCCTGCCGCCTGCCCCGCCTGCCCCGGGCCCCGCCTCCGCTGCGGGGGCCCTGCGTCCTGCGCCTGCTCACGTCGCGGCTTTGCTCCCGCGCTGGCCTGCAGCGGCCCTGTCGCCGCCCCCGCGGTGCACGCTGGCTGAGCGGAGGCCGCTCTCCAGGGAGCTGGCAGGAAGGGCGCTCGGGAGGCCGAGAGCGTGTTGGCCTGTCCAGGGAGCCCGCTGCAGCCCGGCGCGGGGGACGCTGCCCCTGTGCCCTGGGGGCACTGATCACACGGAGCTTTGGGAAGCGAGGGAGCGTAGTTGACGTGTCCTTTCGTTCAGTGTTCCGTTGAGTCTGGCCACTTAGACGCCAGCAGTTGCTTTTCTCCGTGGTCCCCCTTCTCCTGTTGAAGCCTCGCCTGGCGCAGTTGAGACCCACCTGCGGGAAAGCCCTCTGGCGGGGCACGCCCTGCCTCCTGCCAGTTCTGGCGTCCAGTAGAGGAATGAACTGCTGCTGGTCCTGGGTCTTTGCTCTAAAGACTTTGGGCCAGAGCATCTGATGGTTTTCATTCAGACTCTTGTTCTCTCTCTCTGTGGACGGTGGACGGACTTCCAGCGCCTCTGCT
Source organism: Tragulus kanchil (assembly GCA_022376925.1). Lineage (NCBI taxonomy): Eukaryota > Metazoa > Chordata > Mammalia > Artiodactyla > Tragulidae > Tragulus > Tragulus kanchil. The sequence continues at coordinate 155,534,636 of JAIOJX010000006.1, forward strand.
GCAACTGCTGCTCTGCGGACTTTATATGAAATAATTGAAGGGATGGGGGGAGGAAGGAGCCCTTAGGGAACCTCAGTGGCAGAAAGAAATGACCGATTCCTCCTGCTTTATGAAGCTTCTTAAACGAAGGGGCAGCAAACGCTTGTGGTTGGAGCTGAGGAGCTGGGGTGGTTCACGATCTCGTTGGCTGCGGAGGGGCCGTCTTTGTTCAGAGGGCCAGATGCCCGTGTGGTAGGACAGACGTGGGGGCCGGCAGGCCGTCCGAGCGGGGACGGTTCGGAGCGGGCGTGGCCGCGGTTTCTGGTCACTGCGGGAGGAGAGACGCGCCCCGGCTCGAGTGCCCGGAGTCAGGGGGCACCACCGTCCCCGCGGGCACGGGCGCGTCCGTCCTCCACAGGGACCGAGGCCTGCGTGTCCCGGCGTCCTGGGCCCGTCGCTTGTCCCGGAGGTCGTGCGGTTCTGGGCCCACGTCCGCCGGTCTTCTGAGCCAGACCTCCAGGCCTGCTGCCCCTCTGCCCTTTCGCCCTGAGGGCGGAGGCGGCTCGCCCTGTGTCGTCTTTATCCGGACCGGTGGTGGGGACCAAGGCTCCGTGTCCAGCACATAAGCCTTTAAGCCGCGGGCGGGCGCCGCTGAGAGACGTGCTTGTTGGCCGGGTGGACTGCAGCGCTTTGAGGTTCTCCTGAGTATCGTGGGGAATGTGGTTTTCTGAAGCGATCTATGCAGACTTCTGATTTGGTTACAATCTGCAAATTGGCTGTTGAGACCCTGTTTAACCTTAATGGAGGAGCCAAATGTTCTTTTTTTTTTTAAATATATTTTTATTTGTTTATTTGACTGCACCACATCTTGGCTGTGGTATGTGGGATCTAGTTCCCCAACCAGGGACCGACCCCAGGTCCCCTGCAGTGGGTGCACGGTGTCCCACCCACTGGGCCACCAGGGAAGTCCCCCAAATGTTCTTTTTTTTTTTTAATTTTATTTATTTATTTATCTTTTGGAGGGCGGGGTGGGGAGGGAGGGGGATGGGGGGCCACTTCTGTTGGTCTTTCATTTCTCCATTTTCATCCGTCTTTGTTCCTTGGCCCGTGTGGGCCTCCCATCGCGGTGGCATCTGTTGTTGCAGAGCACCGGCTCTGGGCGCATGCGCTCCAGAGCTCCGGCTCGGTAATTGGACACATGGGTCCAGCCGCTCCCGTGGGATCTTCCCAGGCCAGGGATCAAACTGGCGCCCCTTGCACTGCAAGGCGGTGTCTTTACCCACTTGAGCACCAGGGGAAGCCCCCCAAATGTTCTTGACAAGACTTTGAACCATAGCTTTTGGGCGTACACCTCAGTGAAAGAGCGTGAACGGGAGACGCCCGGGTGCAAGGACAGTGGAGCGGCCGACCTGCGTGTGCTCACACTCGGCTCACACGGTCGCTCTCAGGCCGTGCTGACATGGTGTGTTCTGGAAACTGGGTGAATTTGCTTCCGAATTAAAACCCAGTGAATTTTGCTGTGACTGTCCGCGTGGCTCTCAAGCCTGGCCCGCCGAAGCCCGTGCGTAAGCAGGCTGCCTGACGCTCCTCGCCGCCCGGCGGTCCCGGGTGCGGCAGCGAGACTTGTCGCCTCAGCCCCCTCTGCCTGTGGACAGCGCCTTCGTTCAGACACTCGCCTGCCTGGGGCCGCGAGGAACTGGGGCGCTTCGGCGAGGCCCGCGGTGCGTTTGCTCTAGCGGGCCGGTCCCCTGGGAGGCGGCCGGGTGAGGCCCGTGAGTGTCGTCACGCTCGCAGCAGGTGCTCGTCAGACGTGCTGTCCCTGCTGAGGAGCTGGGCTGAGGTCCTCCGGTCTGCGTGCAAAGGACAGTCTTTGAATCAGTTGTCCGTTATGAGCTGTGACCTAAAATAGCCGGAGAAAAGGTGCCTTGCGCCCTGCAGTGCCTTCTCGCGTCTGACGTCAGCCCTGTCTCTGGGCAGACCCTCTTAGTGGCCAGAGAGTAGGTAGGGTAGGTTTTACAAGGTTTCAAGAACTGAGGGAGGATATAGAAGCGTGCCCTTCTCTGGCCCTAAGTCCTGAGCAGGGGCCTCGCTGGCTCGGGAGGTGCAGGGGGCGCGGCCGGGCCTGGGGCTGGGGGTGGAGTCTCGCCGGCCCCGCCCCTGGGCACCGTGCAGCCGCGGCTCGGCCGGCCCGGAGAGAACCTTCTGGTCCTTCCGTTCCAGTTCCCCCGACCCCTCTGCCCACCAGCGACGTCGACGTGTATTTCGAGACGTCTGCGGATGACAACGAGCACGCCCGCTTCCAGAAGGCCAAGGAGCAGCTGGAGATCCGGCACCGCAGCCGCATGGACAGGGTAGGCCTCGGGCGCCCGCCCCGCGCTGCCGCGTGAGGAGAGGGCCCGCCTTCGCCAGGCGCGGGGGGTGGGAGCAGGGCTGCCCGTGCCCCCGTCCCCGGGACGATGGAGAGCCTTCGGAGGGGCCGTCTGTCCCAGACTGTGCCGCGGAGCGCTTCCCGTCCACACCAGGCTCCGCTTGTTTTTAATTTTTTTATTTTTGAAGACGGGAACGCTGAGTAGAAAGTGTCATTTGCCGCTCGAGCAGGGTAGCCGTGCTGACGCGCGTCGGGTGAGCGCAGACCGTGTGACCGCAGGTAGCTGGCTGCTGTCGCCCGCTGCGGGGCCCGCGTCTCGGCGGCTCTCTGGGCCTGGGAGGGGCCCGCGTCCCGGAGCAGCGTGCGCGCCGCGGTGTGGCTTCTCCTGGGCTCCTCGGACGGGTCGAGGGAAAGCGCAGAGGGCCTCTGGCTCTGGGTCTGAGCGGACCTGCAGCTCGTGAGCGTGGACTGTGACCTGGCACACGTCCCGCGGCACCTTCAGGACCCCGCAGTGCTTTCAGAAAGTGGGAGTGTGGTCTCAGGGATCGCCCGGTGAGAGTGGCTTTGACCCGCGTTCCAGGTGAAGAAGGAGTGGGAAGAGGCGGAGCTGCAAGCAAAGAACCTCCCCAAAGCAGAGAGGCAGACTCTGATCCAGGTGAGACCTGGAGAATACCCTCCTCCCCTCTGAGTCCTCGGGCACCTTCCTGCTTAGGCTCTGCCTTGCTTTCAGCAGTAGTAAATGCGTTGTGCAGGGGAGCAGACTTATCAAAAAGTCAAAAGGCCGAAGACAGAGCTCCCTGGACAAGTCCACCCTGGGATGTAGCCTTAGAACCCCGGCAGCTTCCTCCCCGGACCAGAGATGGGTGTTGGCAGGAATCCACAGGGCTGACTTGGGGCTCATGAAGCTGTTTACGTTTGAGGTCAGCTTGTGTTTCTGTTTAGCCAGAACCTCTCTTCCTGGGATGTTGAATCACCTTTGCTTTCTTACCAGCAATCCGGAAACCCGCGAGTGTCTATCCCTACGCTCTGTGCAGGGAGGGTCAGGTCCCCAGCCTCCCCTGCTGCCCGCAGGCCTGGCGCGTACCTGCGGGGAGCCTCCGCTCACGCCGGCAGGCAGCTCGGCGCCCCCTGGGTGGGCTGCGCTCTTGTCACAGCCTGTCCTCTCTTGGTCTGGGGTTGGGAGCTCCTTGCTGCAGTGTGGGCAGGGCAGCCTCCTTTTCTCTCGGTGCATGTGGAGAGTCGGGGCCTGGGGCTGCGGGCTGGGCTTCCAGTCCCTGACTGAGGTGCCAGGGAGCCCGCCCGGCCAGGCCCAGAGTTTGATGAGGAGCAGCCAGCCCTTGAGCCGCAGGTAGCTGGCTGCTGTCGCCCGCTGGGGGCCCGCGGCGGCTCTCTGGGCCTGGGAGGGCCGTCCCGAGCAGCGTGCGCGCGCGGTGTGGCTTCTCCTGGGCTCCTCGGACGGGTCGAGGGAAAGCGCAGAGGGCCTCTGGCTCTGGGTCTGAGCGGACCTGCAGCTCGTGAGCGTGGACTGTGACCTGGCACACGTCCCGCGGCACCTTCAGGACCCCGCAGTGCTTTCAGAAAGTGGGAGTGTGGTCTCAGGGATCGCCCGGTGAGAGTGGCTTTGACCCGCGTTCCAGGTGAAGAAGGAGTGGGAAGAGGCGGAGCTGCAAGCAAAGAACCTCCCCAAAGCAGAGAGGCAGACTCTGATCCAGGTGAGACCTGGAGAATACCCTCCTCCCCTCTGAGTCCTCGGGCACCTTCCTGCTTAGGCTCTGCCTTGCTTTCAGCAGTAGTAAATGCGTTGTGCAGGGGAGCAGACTTATCAAAAAGTCAAAAGGCCGAAGACAGAGCTCCCTGGACAAGTCCACCCTGGGATGTAGCCTTAGAACCCCGGCAGCTTCCTCCCCGGACCAGAGATGGGTGTTGGCAGGAATCCACAGGGCTGACTTGGGGCTCATGAAGCTGTTTACGTTTGAGGTCAGCTTGTGTTTCTGTTTAGCCAGAACCTCTCTTCCTGGGATGTTGAATCACCTTTGCTTTCTTACCAGCAATCCGGAAACCCGCGAGTGTCTATCCCTACGCTCTGTGCAGGGAGGGTCAGGTCCCCAGCCTCCCCTGCTGCCCGCAGGCCTGGCGCGTACCTGCGGGGAGCCTCCGCTCACGCCGGCAGGCAGCTCGGCGCCCCCTGGGTGGGCTGCGCTCTTGTCACAGCCTGTCCTCTCTTGGTCTGGGGTTGGGAGCTCCTTGCTGCAGTGTGGGCAGGGCAGCCTCCTTTTCTCTCGGTGCATGTGGAGAGTCGGGGCCTGGGGCTGCGGGCTGGGCTTCCAGTCCCTGACTGAGGTGCCAGGGAGCCCGCCCGGCCAGGCCCAGAGTTTGATGAGAGGAGCAGCCAGCCCTTGAGCCGGAGGCGTGAAGCACGCCGGCCCCCTGAGCCCTGGGTGTCGCAGGGGTCGCGGCACAGCACCGCTCCGTCCGCGGGCGGGTGAGTCCGCGGCCCGGGGCCTGGCGGTGCGCTAGGGGCCCGGGCGTCCCCGGCCGAGGGTCCGCGCCCTCACGCCCCCGCTGCTCCGCCCAGGCCGGGGGCGCTGGGTGAGGAGCCGCACAGGGTGGATCCGGCGCCGTGTGCCTCGACCCCTCGGGTGCACGGATTCCACGGGGCTCCCGCCTCTCGTTCAGCACTTCCAGGCCATGGTCAAGGCGCTGGAGAAGGAGGCGGCCAGCGAGAAGCAGCAGCTGGTGGAGACGCACCTGGCGCGGGTGGAGGCCATGCTCAACGACCGCCGCCGGGTGGCGCTCGAGAACTACCTGGCGGCCCTGCAGTCCGACCCTCCGCGGGTGAGGATGCTCAGCCCTGACCCCCAGAGCGGCGCGGGTGGAGCCGGGCGGGAGCACTGCGTGCTTGGGCCCCGGCGCCTGCGGTGTGGACCCAGCTTCCCTGGAAAAGCAGAACCTCGGCGTGCTGGCTGGCCGTTCCCCAGTTTTTGCATTTTGGAATCCTTACTTCCAATGGATAAAAATAGGCCTTCCGTGGGACAAAGGCTTTTGAGCCGGTTCTGCTTTAAATCGGATGATGAGCAAGCAAGGTGCTGTCGCGGCTCTTGTCTGCCGGAGGTGTCAGACTGGATCCCTTCGCTCTCACTTGCCTTGCTCGGCGGGTGGAAATGAGTGCAAGGCGGGTGTTTGTCTGTATCCTCCTTGAGCGAGGGAGGCCCTTTCTGGGCGACACGGGGAGGGCCCAGCCTGGAATTACGGCATGCCGTCCGGTGCTGTGCTCAGGAGACAGCAGAGAGCGGGCCGGAGGAGGAGGGCGGCTCGCGGTGCTGGCCGCTGTGGCCGTGGTTCTTCGCTTCGGCATCTTACTTGGAAAGTAGTTTCCTGCTGCCTGAGTTCTCGCACTGAGAGTTCTTAAGGGTACAGGCTTCCTCCTGAGCTGACATTCCCGGTGGGGTCTTCACGCTTCATTTCCCGCTGTTCACCGTCTCCTGGCCCCGTTCTGTCTTACAGCCCCATCGCCCTTGAGCCGGAGGCGTGAAGCACGCCGGCCCCTGAGCCCTGGGTGTCGAGGGGTGCGGCACAGCACCGCTCCGTCCGCGGGCGGGTGAGTCCGCGCCCCGGGGCCTGGCGGTGCGCTAGGGGCCCGGGCGTCCCCGGCCGAGGGTCCGCGCCCTCACGCCCCCGCTGCTCCGCCCAGGCCGGGGGCGCTGGGTGAGGAGCCGCACAGGGTGGATCCGGCGCCGTGTGCCTCGACCCCTCGGGTGCACGGATTCCACGGGGCTCCCGCCTCTCGTTCAGCACTTCCAGGCCATGGTCAAGGCGCTGGAGAAGGAGGCGGCCAGCGAGAAGCAGCAGCTGGTGGAGACGCACCTGGCGCGGGTGGAGGCCATGCTCAACGACCGCCGCCGGGTGGCGCTCGAGAACTACCTGGCGGCCCTGCAGTCCGACCCTCCGCGGGTGAGGATGCTCAGCCCTGACCCCCAGAGCGGCGCGGGTGGAGCCGGGCGGGAGCACTGCGTGCTTGGGCCCCGGCGCCTGCGGTGTGGACCCAGCTTCCCTGGAAAAGCAGAACCTCGGCGTGCTGGCTGGCCGTTCCCCAGTTTTTGCATTTTGGAATCCTTACTTCCAATGGATAAAAATAGGCCTTCCGTGGGACAAAGGCTTTTGAGCCGGTTCTGCTTTAAATCGGATGATGAGCAAGCAAGGTGCTGTCGCGGCTCTTGTCTGCCGGAGGTGTCAGACTGGATCCCTTCGCTCTCACTTGCCTTGCTCGGCGGGTGGAAATGAGTGCAAGGCGGGTGTTTGTCTGTATCCTCCTTGAGCGAGGGAGGCCCTTTCTGGGCGACACGGGGAGGGCCCAGCCTGGAATTACGGCATGCCGTCCGGTGCTGTGCTCAGGAGACAGCAGAGAGCGGGCCGGAGGAGGAGGGCGGCTCGCGGTGCTGGCCGCTGTGGCCGTGGTTCTTCGCTTCGGCATCTTACTTGGAAAGTAGTTTCCTGCTGCCTGAGTTCTCGCACTGAGAGTTCTTAAGGGTACAGGCTTCCCTCCTGAGCTGACATTCCCGGTGGGGTCTTCACGCTTCATTTCCCCGCTGCTTTCAGCTCTCTGGTCTCCAGGCGTGAGAGCCCCTGTTCTGTCTTACAGCCCCATCGCATCCTGCAAGCCCTGCGGCGCTACGTCCGCGCTGAGAACAAGGATCGCCTCCACACCGTCCGCCACTACCAGCACGTGCTGGCTGTCGACCCGGAGAAGGCGGCCCAGATGAAGTCCCAGGTACGCCCGGCGGAGGGCCGCCCCGGACGGGGGTCGGGCCCGCGGACAGTCGTGCTGCTTGTCATTAGTCCTCACGGAGTGACCTTTTATTTCCAGAGACAGTGGGTCCGAGAGTTGGTTTTGCGAAGGTACTCTTTTGAAAATGTCTTTCCCATACTTTTTAATATTGAAGGTGCTCTACTGAGGCCGTCCCTGGAGGTTTAGGAGCACATGGTGATCAGAGCTGAGTCCGTTTCTATCAGTTTATGACCGACTGAGGGCTCCACTAGAGTTAATATTGAAATCTCTTTCTAGGCAAATACTGGGTTGGCCAGAAAGTTCATTTGGGTTTTCCCGTCAGAGGGTACAGAAACCTGAATGCCCATTTTGACCAGCCCCGTGTATCAAGCTCCGCTAACAGACGGGACTGTCCTGGACCGGGCGGCGGCTGTTGGCACACTGACATCCCTGGGTTGTTTCTTTCCCTACTTTATAATTTTAGTTTTGTCTCTATGGGAACTTGAGTTTTACTCTCCTGAATTCATAGAAATGAAGTTGCCTGCAAGACCCCTAGCTTCCTTTGAACAGCCTGCCTGTTAGTTTTCCTAGAGTGTCTTGTAGTGATACTGCCGGTCCTGCTGTTTCCTCCTGTATCCAATGCCGTGCCGGCCGCGGGGACCCCGTGTGCACAGGCTGGGGCCCTGTCCCCTCCCGCCTCCTGCAGCTCGTGTGGTGTGGCTGGGGAAACGTCCCAGCGGCCCTGTCGGCTGCCCAGTTCTCTCCGGCACCTGACCGCACACTGCTTCACCCCTGGTGAGCCCTTGAGCAGCTCACAGTCGTGTGGAGTTCATTCAGTGAACTATTGAGACGGAAGAGGATTGTCCTTGAACGTAGGGAGCCCACGCGAGCAGCTGAGTGTGCAGAGAATGAAGGAACTCAGGCTCCTGAAGACTGGAGAGGCTGTGGGGGCCTGGGCCCTGCGCCGGGGCCGGGGCTGAGGCTGGGTTTGGAGCTGGACGGGGCAGAAGCAGAGCAGGAGAGGCCGGCAGACCTCAGGGAGCTTCCAGGAAGCTCAAGTGGGGAAAGCTTGCTTCCTCGTGGGGTAGATTTTTCAGGACTACTTGATTTTCTTTCATTTTTTTTAATGTAACCATTTTTTTTCCCATCTTTTTTATTTTTGGCACAAAACTAGACTGTTGTGTAGTGTTTTATAGAAAAACAGCCTGTTTTGCATGATTAAAGTGGAAGGAAAGGTGAGACCTTGATCAGTGAGTTCAGTTAACCTTTGAGCCACGATCCGGGTGCCGCACGAGTGCCTGGGAGGCAGAGCGTCTTCCTCGTGCGTCTCCACCGGGTGGGCTCACCGTCCGCTCCAAGCCCTTAAGTCGGGGGCAGCTCAGCCGGCCGCTGGCACCGGCCTTTTCCCTGTCCTGTTGTGTAAGCTCCACGAAGCCCCACTCGGGTGCCTTTTGATGCAGGGTGCAGTGACGCGCTGCCGACCCGGCACACGGCAGCTCCGGGGCTCGGTCCTTCGGAAGCCCTGACGCCCAGCACCCGTCCTGGAGCCTCGTGCTCGTGGGTGGGGCCGTCCTTTGCCAGGTTCCTCATTTCCTGTGATGGTGACATTGTTACCAGACAGCTCACGGTTGCCTTTCCGTTCACATTTTTTCCCAAGGCACTCAACTCGGGTGCTTTCCCATCAGCTTACTTGACTGGAAGAATGGCAAGTGTAAAATTAAATTGCTTTCATCCTTGCTTTTAAAGGTCAGGGAGAGACAGCCTACAATAACAGCCTCTTTCCATTTAACTTCTGCCTGCCTTTTGACCCTTCACGTCAATGGCTCCCAGCCCACACGGTTAATCTCTCGGCCCGGAGCGCCCCCTGGAGCCGAGGCGCTCGTGGCTGCAGGTGTTGCTGGTGGGGTTAGCCCTGCCCGGGACCCTGTGGTCCGCAGTCTCCTGCCGCACGTGTCCTGGGGGTGGGGATAGAGCGCATCTCCTTTCCCCTCCACCCTGGAATACTCTAAGATTCAGTGACCACGTTCATGACACTCCTTATGGATAAACCATTTTGAAACTTTTGCGTTCAGGAAAGAAATGAGCTGTGGGAGGGGCAGTGGGTGCATCTTTCTCATCTCCCCTTAGGTCGGGTTTATTTGTGCCTCAGGGCGCAGGTTTGCAGGCAGAGCTTATCTAGCTAAACAGGAGCAAGACCGTCCTCATGATCACCGTGAGAATCATTCTAAGCAACTGCTTCACGAAGCAAAACCCAGGAACGGTGCCACCCCCAGATCTACTTTTTGGCCAGTGATGTCATCCTCTCGTTACCTTGTTTAGTCTGGCCAGTGGTAAAAACTGACCAGCTGGCTTCCTCTTTCACTCAGAAAAGCCTTCCTGAGTGGCTGACATTGCGCAAATCAGGTTCTCTTTCTGCAGTACGGTCGGCCAGGGCCTCCTGTGAGCATCAGCTCGATACTCGGCTGATGCCATTTCTAAAAGTTTCCCTTAACTTGGAGCACTCTGTGCATAGATCCTTAGATCGCCAGGGGGTGATACCACACGGTCTGCACTGCAGCGGTCAGCTCGTGCGAGGATCCCTAGCGCCCCTCTGACCAGCTGCTTTGCTGGATCTGAAGAGCACAGGCCTTTGCAGAAGCGTGGGAGGTCCAGCCGGCCCGGCTGTGGGGTGACAAGGCCTCTCCCCATCCCGTGCTCCCAGGTGATGACGCATCTCCACGTGATTGAAGAAAGGCGGAACCAGAGCCTCTCCCTGCTCTACAAAGTACCCTACGTGGCCCAGGAGATCCAAGAGGAGATCGGTGGGTGCCGGCGGTTTGCCTCAAGGTCAGGCGGTGCCGGGTTAGAGAAATGGGCCGAGCGAGGGCGCAGAGCCGGACCTCAGCGCACGAAGGCTCGGAAGCCCTGGGCTCAGCTGGCAGGGTCAGGTCCTGGCCGCGGGCCGCGCAGCCCTGAGTCTCGTGGACCTTGGCTCTGTCGGGGAAGAGGAGCCTCGGGTGGGAAGCCGCGAGGGGCGTGCCGGGGGGCGGGCCTGCGCTCCGCACCGTCGCGGGCGTTCTCAGGGCGTCTGTTCGCACGGGGTCTCCCCGCCTCTGCCCCGGCTCCACTGAGTCGGCAGACGGTCGGCAGGTCTGCTGGGCTCAGGGCAGCATGAGCAGCGGGCCCCAGGCCCCCGGGCGCTCCCTCCTCCGCGCAGAGTTGGGGGAGAGGCGCGCCTGGGGCCCGGTCCTGTGCTGGAGGGAGGGGCGACGGGGCGCCTGCCCGCCGTGGGGTGGCGTGCGCAGGCCTGAGGTGCCAGGGGCGAGGCTTCCCCGCGGAGACCGCGGCAGGGGCACAGCAGGCACGGGAAGCCGCCCCCGAAGAGCCTGACGTCTAAGCGGAGACTTCAGGACGGCGGGAGGCCGCTCGAGGGTTTTAAACCAGTGACTAGATCTGGAGTATGCTTTTAGAAGGGAAGTGATTTTAAAAAGAAATTACTAGATTGCTGTGTCGAGAGTTGGTGAAAGTTGGAAGTTTACGACGGGGGGAGAGGACTGCTGAGCGCCGAGCAGGCGAGAGGAAGCTGGGGGACCGGGTGGAGCGGGCGCTCCCGCGGGGCGTTTCCTAGGAAGCGGCGCAGGAGGCGCCGGCGCGGGGAGGGCCGGGCTGGACGGCCGGGCGGGGCCGCGGGCCTGCGGTGCCGCGTTCTCGTCCAGACGGCAGTCGGCCTCAGACAGGACAGAGCAGGCTCTCGGGTGGATGAGCCAGAGGTCAGGGCGGTCAGCGTGAGGCAGATGTGGGGGTCATGGTCCTGGCTGGTATTTAATTAACCGTGTCCTCGTGTCCTTGGGGGAAACCTCGTGACCAGAGCGAGTTGCTAGAGAGGAGCGGGGTGCCCAGGACGCAGCCTGGAGTCCAGAGCTGGGGGTCTGCGGCCTCCTGCGTCGGGGTGCGGCACCCTGTCGGGGTCGTGAGCTGGAGACGCCGCTCTCAGCCGAGCTCGCGTCCCTTCCGCAGTGACGCGCGTCAGCCCCGTTGGGGCTGCCCCGCGCCTGGAAGCAGCTCCTTCCAAACACAGGGCTCCCGGGGTCTGTCTTGTCAGATGAGCTGCTTCAGGAACAGCGCGCGGACGTGGACCAGTTCAGCTCCTCCTTCTCAGAGACCCCCGTGGACGTGCGGGTGAGCTCCGAGGAGAGCGACGAGGCCCCGCCCTTCCACCCGCTCCACCCCTTCCGGGCCCCGCCGGAGAGCGAAGGTGCGTGCGGACAGGCTCGGCCGCGGAGGCTGGGCTCCCAGGGCGGCCGGGCAGGGGCGGGCCTGGGGTTCACCGAGCACCTGCCAGTCCTGGTCCATCAGCTGCCTCCAGTACGTGAGGGTCCCCTTCCACGTGGGGCCCCTTTGCAGATTAAATAGCCCTTTTGTGTCCTAGGCTGTCACTGCCTTTTCCGCGTGGTCTCGGGAGGTCGTTGACCTGACCCGCCAGGCGGGGCGAGAAGCCGTCTGCTCCCGGGGCAGGTGCGCTTGCTCGGGTCTGCAGGGACGTCTCAGGGCTGTGCGTCTGCACCAGAGGTCAGCCGGCCCCGAGCTCAGCTCGGGTGTATCTGCCGCCGTGGCGGCTGATGGCGCTGGTGACGCAGCAGTGGCCGCCGCCAGGCCTTCTCGCGCCAGCCTCCGTGCGCGGTGCCCTCAGACGGCCCGCTCGCCTCGGGGCCCAGGGCTCAGACAGCCGGCCTTCCCCGGGGCACACGGCCCGCAGAACGGGAGCCTGGTTGAGACGGCCTCGCGTGCCTGTTCCTTTCTCAGAAAGCTCACTTGGGGCCGAGTTAAACGATTTGGAAATCTCACAGAAGCTCCCCCAAAAGCCCGAGCCCGCCGCCCCCTCGCCCGCCGGCCGGCCCGCGCGGCGGTGCTCTCCGTGGCTGCTTGCGGGGCGGCTCAGGCCCGGTGCGGAAGGCAGGTTACTTGTTTACATGACAGAAAGTCTCAGGAATTTTGAAAGAAGGCTTTTTTTTTTTTCCTTAATCTCCTTCTGTGCTGTTTTGTTTTGTTGCTCTCCGTTCTGCTAGACTCTCAGCCGGAGTTGTACCACCCAGTGAAAAAAGGTTGGTGTGTCGTAGATGTTCCCTCTGAGGCCTTCATTCCCTTCACGCCAGACGCTTCCTGCTCTGTGTCATTCCACCCCTGACGTTTTCCACCTCGTCCCTGCTGACGTGGCCGGGGGAGCGGGTGCGCCCGCCTCCAGTGCCTGGAGCCCGGAGCCGGGGCCCGGTCCCTGGGCGGCCATCCTGGGCGGTCCTGCTGCATGTCCAGACAATGCCAAGCAGCCAAAGTCGGGGTTCTTGACACATCCTTCTAATCCGGGTGGACTTTAAAACTATGTCCAGTGCAAACGGGTTGGTTGCGAGTTGCTGGCATAAGTGAAAACACGCCTGTGGTCGGGTGGAAAGTCGTGCCATTTCATCTCTGCTCCCACTGACGTCTTTCCCCGCGTCCCCGTGTCCCTCGCCTTTGGTCCACGCCCGAGTGTCTGTTCCCAGCGTCTCACGTCCCCCGATCAGCGTCCCTCGGGACCCGCGGAAGCTGGTGGTGAGGCAGGGAGACGCGTGTGCCCTGTGGCCGCGGGTGGCCACTGAGGGCCCGGGCCGCGGGCTCGCCGCCCTGAGCTCGAGTGACCCCCGCCCACCGGAACGGCGGTGCTCGCTTTCTTTCTGGATCAGGCGGTGGAAGGAGCTTCAGCTTTGGGAGTTAGGTCGTGTGTTTACGCAGTGGAGGACCCAGAACCTGCACCCGGCCTGCTCGTCTCCAGAGCTCCCGTGCACAGACCCCCGTGTGGCTGCAGCACGTCCGGCGGGGAGTCCGGCCTCCGGGTCGTGGTGACCACGGCTGGCCGCGGCGCCCTGGCTGAGCGCGGAGGGTGCCGAGCGTGCCGCCGCCCGGGGCACGAGGGCGCGAGCCTGTCCGGTCCACCTGGCGCGCCGCGCCGTCGCTGGCAGACGTGCCTCTGAGCAGCGCGTCTTAGATGTGTTTAGATGGAGACGAACGTTCTAAACGTCTGGCTGTCCTTACGTTTCAGCTGTTTTCATTGGAATACTTTCAACGTTAATTTTTGGTCTCCTATGTCGCCTGACTATTCATTCTGTTTTGCCAAAGTGGGTTTGGTCGGCATGTAAGAAACACGTGGGCTGTGTCCTGCTCGGAGTTGTACCACCCAGTGAAAAAGGTTGGTGTCGAGATGTTCCTCTGAGGCCTTCTTTCCCCACGCCAGACGCTTCCTGCTCTGTGTCATTCCACCCCTGACGTTTCCACCTCGTCCCTGCTGACGTGGCCGGGGGAGCGGGTGCGCCCGCCTCCAGTGCCTGGAGCCCGGAGCCGGGGCCCGGTCCCTGGGCGGCCATCCTGGGCGGTCCTGCTGCATGTCCAGACAATGCCAAGCAGCCAAAGTCGGGGTTCTTGACACATCCTTCTAATCCGGGTGGACTTTAAAACTATGTCCAGTGCAAACGGGTTGGTTGCGAGTTGCTGGCATAAGTGAAAACACGCCTGTGGTCGGGTGGAAAGTCGTGCCATTTCATCTCTGCTCCCACTGACGTCTTTCCCCGCGTCCCCGTGTCCCTCGCCTTTGGTCCACGCCCGAGTGTCTGTTCCCAGCGTCTCACGTCCCCCGATCAGCGTCCCTCGGGACCCGCGGAAGCTGGTGGTGAGGCAGGGAGACGCGTGTGCCCTGTGGCCGCGGGTGGCCACTGAGGGCCCGGGCCGCGGGCTCGCCGCCCTGAGCTCGAGTGACCCCCGCCCACCGGAACGGCGGTGCTCGCTTTCTTTCTGGATCAGGCGGTGGAAGGAGCTTCAGCTTTGGGAGTTAGGTCGTGTGTTTACGCAGTGGAGGACCCAGAACCTGCACCCGGCCTGCTCGTCTCCAGAGCTCCCGTGCACAGACCCCCGTGTGGCTGCAGCACGTCCGGCGGGGAGTCCGGCCTCCGGGTCGTGGTGACCACGGCTGGCCGCGGCGCCCTGGCTGAGCGCGGAGGGTGCCGAGCGTGCCGCCGCCCGGGGCACGAGGGCGCGAGCCTGTCCGGTCCACCTGGCGCGCCGCGCCGTCGCTGGCAGACGTGCCTCTGAGCAGCGCGTCTTAGATGTGTTTAGATGGAGACGAACGTTCTAAACGTCTGGCTGTCCTTACGTTTCAGCTGTTTTCATTGGAATACTTTCAACGTTAATTTTTGGTCTCCTATGTCGCCTGACTATTCATTCTGTTTTGCCAAAGTGGGTTTGGTCGGCATGTAAGAAACACGTGGGCTGTGCCACCGAAAGCGCGTTAGGACCGTCTGTGCCCAGGCCGGGGGCCTTGCGTCAGCGCCAACCGTGATCTCAGGGGGCGCCTGCTCCCAGGACCTGCAGAACTCCGAGGAGGAAGCGCAGTTAGGCCCTCTGGGGCTTGGCCGTGGGCGTCCTGCTGAGAGAGGCCCCTCTGTGGACACGCCGAAACGCAGCCTCACTCTCTCAGAGACGCTCTGCGGCTGCCGAAGCCAGCCCGGCCTCGGCTCTCTACCGTCGAGGCTCGAGACGCTGAGGTGGGGACGCGCCTGGTTTCTGGCGGCCCTCGAGTGAGCTGCGAGCCGGCTGGCCGGGGGCTTCAGGAGGGACCAGGGGCTTGGCCGTGAGCTAGAGAGCTTCACGTGGCCGGTGCGTGGCTGGTGCTGGCCGCCCATGGATGGCGGTGCTCAGTGGAGACTCCCATCGGCCTCTTCCTCCCCTGCCCGTGGCCACTTTAGAATGCCAGGCGCGTGGCCAGGTTGATCTGCTCATGAGAGGTTCAGGTCGCGGGCATCTGGATAGCACTGTGTATACTGGTATTAAGAAGACACTTATAGGAGCGCTGGAGGCTGCATGTTGTGGAACTAAAAATAGAGCAGCGCCGCACTCCTCTCTGGCTGGCCTGGCTGGCCGTCAGGAGCGCCAGGCACAGGCGACACGGCCCCCGACCTCAGCGCGGGGGCACGGGCGTTCCTGCGCTCGTCTGTGGGGGGGGCCGTCCGCCCTGGTGGTGGCATTCTCCCTCCTGCTCAGGGCGTGACGACCTGATCCCGGCCGGGCCTGGGCGGGGTAGGTCACAGCCTGGTGAGAGGGCAGAGTCAGTCCTTACAGACGGTGGCGGTAGGTGCCATGACCTGGGAGTGTCTCCCAGGGGAGCTCCGAGGACAGGCAGGCAGGGCACAGGGCAGGGCGGTGTCCGGGGCAGGAGGAGGTGCTCAAGGCCAGCGCTCAGGGGGAGCCTCGGAGTCCGAGGAGCCCGTGGGGTGGTGGGTGGTGGGCGCCAGGTAACCCGAGGGCGAGGGTCTGTTGTCGCGGGAGCGCCTTGCGTCAGCGCCAACCGTGATCTCAGGGGGCGCACTGCTCCCAAGCGTTAGGACCGTCTGTGCCCGGGCCGGGGGCCTTGCGTCAGCGCCAACCGTGATCTCAGGGGGCGCCTGCTCCCAGGACCTGCAGAACTCCGAGGAGGAAGCGCAGTTAGGCCCTCTGGGGCTTGGCCGTGGGCGTCCTGCTGAGAGAGGCCCCTCTGTGGACACGCCGAAACGCAGCCTCACTCTCTCAGAGACGCTCTGCGGCTGCCGAAGCCAGCCCGGCCTCGGCTCTCTACCGTC
Organism: Tragulus kanchil; assembly: GCA_022376925.1. NCBI lineage: Eukaryota > Metazoa > Chordata > Mammalia > Artiodactyla > Tragulidae > Tragulus > Tragulus kanchil. Next base: position 155,550,366 of record JAIOJX010000006.1, read on the forward strand.
GAGGCTCGAGACGCTGAGGTGGGGACGCGCCTGGTTTCTGGCGGCCCTCGAGTGAGCTGCGAGCCGGCTGGCCGGGGGCTTCAGGAGGGACCAGGGGCTTGGCCGTGAGCTAGAGAGCTTCACGTGGCCGGTGCGTGGCTGGTGCTGGCCGCCCATGGATGGCGGTGCTCAGTGGAGACTCCCATCGGCCTCTTCCTCCCCTGCCCGTGGCCACTTTAGAATGCCAGGCGCGTGGCCAGGTTGATCTGCTCATGAGAGGTTCAGGTCGCGGGCATCTGGATAGCACTGTGTATACTGGTATTAAGAAGACACTTATAGGAGCGCTGGAGGCTGCATGTTGTGGAACTAAAAATAGAGCAGCGCCGCACTCCTCTCTGGCTGGCCTGGCTGGCCGTCAGGAGCGCCAGGCACAGGCGACACGGCCCCCGACCTCAGCGCGGGGGCACGGGCGTTCCTGCGCTCGTCTGTGGGGGGGGCCGTCCGCCCTGGTGGTGGCATTCTCCCTCCTGCTCAGGGCGTGACGACCTGATCCCGGCCGGGCCTGGGCGGGGTAGGTCACAGCCTGGTGAGAGGGCAGAGTCAGTCCTTACAGACGGTGGCGGTAGGTGCCATGACCTGGGAGTGTCTCCCAGGGGAGCTCCGAGGACAGGCAGGCAGGGCACAGGGCAGGGCGGTGTCCGGGGCAGGAGGAGGTGCTCAAGGCCAGCGCTCAGGGGGAGCCTCGGAGTCCGAGGACCCCGTGGGGTGGTGGGTGGTGGGCGCCAGGTAACCCGAGGGCGAGGGTCTGTTGTCGCGGGAGCGCCTTTGGACCCAGCTTCTGTCTGCGGTTCAGGGAGCATCCTGTCCTGAAGGCTGCCCGTGCTGCCCGTGGGCACAGTGCCCCCTTCCTCCTCCATGACCCATCAGTCCCGTCCCTCATCCCCGTGGAGCACGGCACACCCTCCTGACGGGAGCACGTATCGTGTCGAGGGGCAGGCAGGTGCGCGGGGACGCCGCGGCCCTCGGGGGACTCGGCCGCTTCCGTGAGGCGGGCGTGGGGCCAGCCCAGCCCAGGAACCGCAGCCTCGTTCTTCTCACAGGATCCGCGCTGGGGGCGCAGGACGGAGGGCTCGTCGGGGCCGAGGAGAAAGTGATCAACAGCAAGAAGAAAGTGGATGAGAACGTGGTGAGCCTTCCTCCCGCTCGGTGCTCGGGCTCACTGTGAGAACGACGGGCGCTGCCCCAGCAGGACCCCGTGTCTGCTCCCTCGGGGGGCGCACGGGCAGCGTCCTGGCCACGGAACCAGCAGGGAATCCCCAGAAGTGGTCTTCTTTCCACTGAGTTTCCTCTCCCACCCGGTTGGTGACATTTGCCCACCGTTCCAGGTCATTGACGAGACCCTGGACGTGAAGGAAATGATTTTCAACGCCGAGCGAGTCGGCGGCCTCGAGGAGGAGCCGGTATGTAGTTTCCTCCGAAACCTGACGGGAGGCTCCACGTCCGCCTCGCCGCTCCCTCTCCCGCCGCCTCCGTTCAGGGGGAGGAGGGAGCAGCACCTGCCTCTCTCTCGTCCCCACTTTCCTGTGCTTCCGGAAAGAAAGCTCAGATTCGCCCCCCGGTGGAGGAAAGGCTGGGGTCCCCCCACCTGGACGGTCCCCGGGCAGCAGGGTCCTGGCACCCCGCGGCTCGAGCCTCGACGGACGGCGCCAGGTCTCCCCAGGGCTGCCCCTGAGCCCCGCCGCCCGTCTGCTTGCTGCTCTAGGAGTCCGCAGGGTCGCTGCGGGAGGACTTCAGTCTGAGCAGCAGCGCCCTCATCGGCCTGCTGGTCATCGCCGTGGCCGTCGCCACCATCATCGTCGTCAGCCTGGTGGTGCTGCGGAGGCGGCAGTATGGCAGCATCAGCCACGGCATCGTGGAGGTGGGCGCCGGGGAGGGGCGGAGCGGGGCGGGGCGGGGCGGGCGGGCGCGGGCGGGGCGGGCGGGAGGGCGGGCGCGGGCAGGGGGCGGGCGCGGGGCAGGGGCGGGCGCCGGGGCAGGGGGGCGGGGCGCCGGCTTGTGCCCTCGCGGGGTCCCTGGGTCGTGCCTTGGACGGCGGCCCCGGCCAGGTCAGGCTGACCCTGTCTCGAGGGCTGTTGCCAACAGTCCACGCTGATTTGGGCTCTGACTGAATCCGAGGAAATCACAGGAGCGTTTTGTCGGAGAAGACGGCTTTATCGGCTCTTTTCCTTGGTGCTTCCATTTCTTCCAGGGATGCTAGATGTTTGAGAATGAAGGACTGCTGATACGGTTTTGTTTTTGTTTTTTAAACTATTGTTTATCACTAGTTTGTATCTTTTGACTTGTTTTCTAAGGAACAAACCAGGTAGGCATCTGACAGATCAGGCCACAGTGGTCATGTGAGTGAATTGAGTCTTAAAAATACGAAATAGGAATGCTACTCTTAATTTTTAATGGGGAGAAAAGGAACAGGAAATTCGGAAAGAGCCAGACCAGGCTGTTTCTGACCCGCCGTGCTTGGTGGGTGGTGGGAATGCGGTCCCTTCCGTGATCCAGAACAGGAAGAGGACGGGGAGTAGAATGTGCTCGGGGAGGTCTGGGCAGATGCCCGTGTCCTGGCTTCACGTCCTGCTGGACGCTGCCCGGGGCTGGATCTGGCCTGGCTTCTGTGTTGCCGGCGTGGCCGGCCCGTCCCCAGGCCAGCCCTCGTAGACGCGGCACGGCTGAGCCTGCTGTGGAGTCCAGCTCACCACTCCCTCCAGGGCGGGCTCCAGCTTTCAGAAGGCGGGCCTCTCTGACTCTTCTTTTTTTTTTCTTTAAAGATTTATTCATTTATTTATTTTGGGCCGGGGTCAGGTTGGGAAGGGAGGGGAGCGGGCGGGCCAATTCCATTGGTCTTTCATTTCTATATGTTCATCATCTTTGTTCCTTGGCTCCTGTGGGCCTCCCATCGCGGTGGCCTCTGTCGTCGCAGAGCACCAGCTCTGGGCGCATGCGCTCCAGAGCTCCGGCTCCGTAATTGGACACATCTGTCCGGCCGCTCCGCGGCACGTGGGATCTTCCCAGGCCAGGGATGGAACCGGCGCCCCTTGCACTGCAAGGCGGTTTCCTTATCCACTGGACCACCAGAGGAAGCCCTGGAAGGCAGAATCTTAATCACTGGACCACTGGGGAAATCCCTTGTGTTTTTAAATATTTTTAAATTTTGGCCGTGTTGGGTCTTCATTGCATCACGTGGCAACTTCACTGCGGCACGTGGACTCTTCCGTGGCCGCCCGAGGCCTCTGGCTGCGGTGCGCGGGGTCAGCAGGTGCGTCGCGTGGGCTTAGTTGCTCCGCAGCCCGTGGGATCCCGGTTCCCCAACCAGGGATCAAGCCTGCGTCCCCTGCCTCGCAAGGCAGTTTTCCTCAGCACTGGGCCACCAGGGAAGCGCCCTGAACCTCTTCTCTCCTTTCTCCTCCTTGGGGTCCTCCCTGCCTGCTCTCATCAGGTCCACCCGCAGCCCTGGGCGTCACACAGGGCATGGCCCTGACACTCGGGGAAGGGCTCTTGGATTCAGGCGGTGACCTCTCTCTCTCTGTGCCTCCAGGTCGACCCGATGCTCACCCCAGAAGAGCGCCACCTGAGCAAGATGCAGAACCACGGGTACGAAAACCCGACCTACAAGTACCTGGAGCAGATGCAGATCTAAGCGGGCCGCGCAGCCCTGGCGGAGCGAGGGGGCGGGCCGCCGGCGCCCCGAGGGCGGGCTGGACGCCCGGCCCACCGTGACTGCCAGCGCGGCGCGTCCTACCACAGACCTCCCGGAGCATTACGACTATCAAGTACTACTGTAGAATCCCAGTTTCCATTCTTTTAAATGGGGAAGAAATGTTAATATACAGTATATGATATATAAACCTTAAATGAACAAATGATCTATTGCAGATATTTGACTGATGTAGTTTTCTTTTTTAAATTAATCAGGAATCTCACTTGTATTGTCTCACACATGCTCTCTGTTGAAATGGAAAATGTTGATGGTCACTGGTAGGCTGTACACGCTCCATGCAGGCCTCGAGTGCCAGCCGCACTGTAAAGCTCCGCTCTGCTAACATTGCTTTGGGGGCCCATCGCGTGGCCTCTGTCGAGAGCACCAGCTCTGGGCGCATGCGCCCAGAGCTCCGGCCCGATTGGACACATCTGTCCGGCCGCTCCGCGGCACGTGGGATCTTCCCAGGCCAGGGATGGAACCGGCGCCCCTTGCACTGCAAGGCGGTTTCCTTATCCACTGGACCACCAGAGGAAGCCCTGGAAGGCAGAATCTTAATCACTGGACCACTGGGGAAATCCCTTGTGTTTTTAAATATTTTTAAATTTTGGCCGTGTTGGGTCTTCATTGCATCACGTGGCAACTTCACTGCGGCACGTGGACTCTTCCGTGGCCGCCCGAGGCCTCTGGCTGCGGTGCGCGGGGTCAGCAGGTGCGTCGCGTGGGCTTAGTTGCTCCGCAGCCCGTGGGATCCCGGTTCCCCAACCAGGGATCAAGCCTGCGTCCCCTGCCTCGCAAGGCAGTTTTCCTCAGCACTGGGCCACCAGGGAAGCGCCCTGAACCTCTTCTCTCCTTTCTCCTCCTTGGGGTCCTCCCTGCCTGCTCTCATCAGGTCCACCCGCAGCCCTGGGCGTCACACAGGGCATGGCCCTGACACTCGGGGAAGGGCTCTTGGATTCAGGCGGTGACCTCTCTCTCTCTGTGCCTCCAGGTCGACCCGATGCTCACCCCAGAAGAGCGCCACCTGAGCAAGATGCAGAACCACGGGTACGAAAACCCGACCTACAAGTACCTGGAGCAGATGCAGATCTAAGCGGGCCGCGCAGCCCTGGCGGAGCGAGGGGGCGGGCCGCCGGCGCCCCGAGGGCGGGCTGGACGCCCGGCCCACCGTGACTGCCAGCGCGGCGCGTCCTACCACAGACCTCCCGGAGCATTACGACTATCAAGTACTACTGTAGAATCCCAGTTTCCATTCTTTTAAATGGGGAAGAAATGTTAATATACAGTATATGATATATAAACCTTAAATGAACAAATGATCTATTGCAGATATTTGACTGATGTAGTTTTCTTTTTTAAATTAATCAGGAATCTCACTTGTATTGTCTCACACATGCTCTCTGTTGAAATGGAAAATGTTGATGGTCACTGGTAGGCTGTACACGCTCCATGCAGGCCTCGAGTGCCAGCCGCACCGTGTAAACCCGCTCTGTAAAGGCTCGCTGTCCTGGTTTTCCTTTAAAAAAAAAAAAGGTGGGGAGGGGGCGGCATTCCCTTTAAATGAGCTTTCAGAAAGTTGCCGAGAAATTGAATCGGGAGCCGTGATTGGTCCCTAAGGTACATCATGATTCCCTCTCAGAATTCCTTAGGGGGACCTGCCTCTTGGAAGTCTGGTGTCCCCATTGCTGGGTGCCTGGGTGCCTCCACGCACTTCCTGTCACCAGAGAGGCGCCCAGCACCTGTCGGTGAGCCTGTGTGCACAGGTCAGGGCCACAGCTGTGTTCCTTCTGAATCCAGTTCTTCCGCAGAAACTAGCCAGTAGTTTGTACGTGACGTCCTCCCACCGTCCGCCGTCGCTGACCCACCGTAGCTTCTGCCCGCGCACGTCTTCCCACGTGATGTCCAGATGTACTCTTTTCCTTTTGGGGCCGCTCGCCCCGCCGCCCCCGGCACTTGTCCCTCGTCCTCTGGGAGAAGACGGCAGGAGGCGGCGGCCGGCCCGGGGAGGACGAGGGGGGCGGCTTTTCGTGGAAGGTGGGTGCTCCAGGCTGTGGCGGATGCTCTGTAGACCCCGTGGAACGGTTCGGAGGTTTTCTTTCCTTCACATGAGTCTTTGTGATGCTTGTATAGTTGATGTTGCTGTTCACAGCTGCTGCTTTTCCTTTTTTTTTTCCTGTTTTAATTCAGAAGGTTCTGGTAACCTGTGGTGTTATTTTTTTTCTGTTTCCCTGTGATGTTTTTTTCTTCCTCCTCCCCTCCGCCCCATCCATGTCCCTTCCCACTATGCACAGATAAAACTTCACCTACAAACTCCTTAATCTGATCTGTGGAGAATGTGCAGTTTAAACACATCAATAAAAACTTTAACTTCCTCCCGGACTCCGTGTGTGCTTGGCCTGGCGTCACTCGTGCTGATGGCGTCAGCCCTCCGCCCCAGGTGGGGGCGGCCTCCTTTCCTGGGGGGTCGCTGACTGCACGTGGGAGGCAGGAAGTGGTCCTGCGGACTTGGACTCAGGTTTTCATTTAGAAAGTTGATAAAGAGGGAAGGTGCCTTCAACCTCGAAGCTTGTGCCTCGTATTCATCTCAAAGAAATAGTCTGATTATTTCTGCAATGATTTCCTCCACTGTGTTTTATATTTTCTCACGTTGTAATTGGTTAAACCTCCCTCATGGATCCTTTTTATGTACAGTCTCTAATCTGAGCGGTTCCTTTGCTTCCCTTCACCTTTCTAGTGTGTTTGTAATTGTATTTTTAAGTTCGGCTTGCTCTATCGCTCCTGTCCCCTCCCTCCGTCCGTCCCTTCCTTGTCACACTGCATGGGGGTGTGGGATCCCTGGTGGCATGTGGGATCTTAGTCTCTGGGTCAGGGATCAAACCTTTACCCCCTAGAGTGTCTTTACCAGCGTCTTTTTTTTTTTTTTTTTTTAAATCAGAGTCTTAACCACGGGACAGCCAGGGAATTCTGCTGGCTTTATCTTAATATTTCTTCTAACATTTATATTTTTTTACAAGGACAAATCCATCTGTAGGATTTTTAGTGTTCTTCTCTAACTTGCCTGTTTCCTTTTTTATTATTTTTTCTTAATTTTTACAGTGTTGTGTTGGTTTCTGCCATACTACAACGCGAATCCTCCCGCACCACCCCCCCCTCCGGTCGTCCCGGGCACCAGGCTGGGCCGCCTCCGCTGCCCCGCTTCTGCCGGGCTGACTGGTGCACGAGGTCATGCGTACACGCTGGCCTGCTTGCTTCCCTCCTCCCACTCCACCCCCGACTGTGTCCACGGGTCCATTCTCTGCACCTGCATCTCCTTCCCTGCAAATAGGTTCATCTATACCGTTGTTCTAGATTCCACCTAAGCGCGTTAGGATACGGTATTTGTTTACCTGACGTGTTTCACTCTGGGTTCCACCTCACTAGAACCGACTCAAGGCCGTCCTTTTTCGTGGCTGAGCAGTATTCCATTGTACACATGGCCCACGACGTCTTTATCCTTTCACCCGGCAGTGAACATCTAGGTCACTTCCACGTCCAGGCTGCTGTGAATAGTGCTGCCATGACCGTTGGGATACGTGACCTTTAAGATTGTGGTTTTCTCAGGATGGATGCCCAGTGGCGGGGCTTCCTGATGGGAACAGTGAGTGGAACGTGGGGCTGAATTTTTAGAAACGTTTGCAGCCTCCGTTTCTGAGTGTCTTAAGCTGCCACTAGAAGGCACTGTTTTCTCCTTGAAGGTTTGTTTACCCAACACCTGCTTCCCTCACTCTGTGCCTGAGGGTGGTTCCCAGAGAGATGAAAGTCTGTCTAACCTCCGCCTGTGAGCAGTCCCGGGCTGCGCGGAGAGGCCTCCCCGTTGAAGGTAGTGCTAGTTTACATATAGAGGCTGTCCACTGCGTATCCGTGCATACATGCGTGTAATACACACGTGTACACATATGTGGTGTGTGTGTTTTCTTTAGATACTGGAACAGGGAGTGTGCATTTTAACGAGCCTCTGGCCGGGAAGTGCTTTGGGACAAACCAGTAGAACAGGCTGGCTCTCCCCGGTCAGCAGGTCCCCGTCTGCCCCTCCCTCCCACGCTGACCTCAGGACTGCTGCCAGGAAGAGAAACTTCACCCCGTGAAGCCGGCTTCTGCCGGTGCTCCGAAGGATGTTTCCACCTGATCCTCTGCAGCGGCCGCTGGAGAGCGCGGGCCTGCCTTCGTGAGGATCTGATCCCGCAGCCAGCCGACCGCTTCGCTGCTGCCAGTGCCTGCCGCCTGCCGCCTGCTGTGTGTGCGGCGCCCCGTCCTGCGGTCTGGACGTCAGCGGGGCTGTTGCCTGGCACAGAGGCGAGGCACGAACCGTCGGCCCCGTGCTCCGGGTGTCAGCCTTGAGAAGTGGGCCCCAGCGAGTCACCCCCGAGGGGCGCCTGTCAGCCAGGACAGCTCAGCCACTCTAGGACCGTGTTCGTTACCCACGCCACTCTTGCCGGTGAACCTCAGAGACGCCTGGGGCTGACGAGACAGCAGTGGGCTCCGTGACCCCCCGCGGGGTCAGTGCAGAGGGGGCGGAGGGTGGATGGGAACGTCCTGACGACGAGGCTCCCGCGTCGCCCTCGCCCCGAAACGATGGAGAACTCTAGATCCGTAGAAGTGAAAGGGTTCTGCCTCGATCTGAGACTTAAACCCAGGGCCCAGACCTAATCAGACCCTGCTTGGGGCTTGAACCCACGCAGCTGGGACTCAAACTGGGCAAAGCCCTGGTAACTAAAATCATTCACTCAACGTCTGGACCCACTGAGGCTCAGGTTCTTCATGTGTCTTTGCAGAGAAGAATTCAGCGAGAGACAAAGTGACAGGTAAGAAATAGATTTATTCAGATTCAGAGAAAGCACACTCCATAGACAGTGTGGGCCATGGCAGAGCGAATCCAGCGGCCCTGAAAACCTGGTGTTAGCTTTTATGGGCTGGGTAATTCCATATGCTAATGAGTGGGAGGGCTAGTCCAGCTCTCTTAGGGAAGGGGCAGAATCATGGCGCCTCTGGGCGTGCCATTGAGCTGCTGACTGAGGATCAAGGTCTGGTCTGCCATCTTGGACCCATTGATTCTAATGGGTTTATGCTGTGTCCTTGGGCTGTCATTCTTTTCAAAAATCGTGCCGTGCCCCTTTCCCTAACCCTTACAGAAGCTGTGTGGAGATGGAAGCTTTTTTAATTTTTAAAGGAAATGTGGGCCTCCCTGGTGGTACGGTGGCTAGACTCTGTGCTCCCAGTGCTGGGGCCCGGGCTGCAGGCCCTGGTCAGGGAACCGGATTCCACCGCGACGGAGACGTGGTGCAGCCAAGAAAACAGATACTTTAAAAGAAAGGAAGGAAACGTGTGTAAGGCGACGGGCCTCATCTGAACCAGCTCCGTCGGGCTGCTCCACGGCACCTTCCCCGCCGGGGTCCTGGGGGAACCCCCCCCCCCCGCCCTCTGGTTTCTGGGGAGGCTCAGCCTTGCCTCTGGGGAACGGGCCCCGCCCGCTCCGGGCCAGCTCGGGCTCACTTTGGTGCGAGTCCCTCCTGCCTCGGACGGGCGGGCGCCTGGCGGTGGAGGCCTGCGCCCGCCCTGGTGTCTAGGAGCCCCGGCTTCAGTCGCTGCGACACTGATTCTCTGACTGTAGAGGCAGGCCGGGGGATGACGAGCCCGCAGGGGTGGGGAGGCCCCAGGTGCCTTGCAAAGGAACACACGGCTTTACGGAACTCCTTAGACGCAGGCAGAGTGGAAGGGAGGCACCAGAAGGCCCCACGGCTTCCCACCCCGTCCTGGTATCACGGCTGAAACCGGCACCCAGCTCGCGCGCTCCTCAGTGCAGAGCCAGGCTGCTGGACGAGCGCGCTCTCCGGGGACAAAGGGCGAAGTGGTCCTCGTAAAACCGGGCGAGCCAGAGGCGTGCCTTCCTAGCTGCAATGACGGAGGGGGCGCTGGGTCCAGCCGTCCCGCGAGCCGGGCCATCCCATGGGGCGTGGCCCAGGTGTGCGGGGACAGGACAGGACGGCACCTGGCCAAACCACGCACGCGTTTGCAGCATCCTCGAAACGGATGGAGCGTGGCTTCTCGAGAAATCGCCGGGAGTTCTCAGGGCCAGTTAACCCAGGGACTGGTCCACGTCTCTTGTGACTCCTGCAACGGCAGGCCTGTTCGTTACCGCTAGTGCCACGCTGAAGCCATCGTGGTTGCACCCGTGTACATTCCCACCGGTCGTGCACAGGGGTGCCTTGCTCTGCAGTGCTCACCAGCACGGTAAAACCGTTTTGTCTTATGTAATCATTAAAAATTACATACATGTACATATAAACAGAAATTTGAAAAGCATAAAAAAGATGAAACGTTTCCCCCAGATGTTATTTACTAAAGGCACAAAGCCTTTCGAGTCCAGTGGAAGGCCACTCGTTCGAGTGCGAGCCAAGCAGTTGCTTGCTTTCTCCCTCTGACTAAGGTCCACAGGTTATTCGTACTTTCCGTTTTCACCTGATGCCCTTCCTCTGTCCCAGGGTGACACATTCTTAGGTGTGTCTTTCCGGAGAAGCCAGACTGGAGGAGGTCTAGTTTGGGCTTCAGGAGCGGGAGAGCTGACAGCTCGGGCCTGCTGCGGACACTCCTCAGGCGCGCCGGCCCCGTGCCTGGACGCGCAGGAAGCCGGGCAGCTCTGGAGCCGAGAGAGGGAGCGGCTCTGGGAGTTCTTGAGCTCCTGGAGGTCTCGCCAGTCCCCCGAGGTCTAAGAGCTCTCGTGGCTCACAGAAACTGTAGAACGGCTTTATGAAGTTGCATTGTGTGCGTGCACCTATCAGCTGGCGACGATCCCTGTTTGCAGCCTGGGATTATAAACTCCCCACACCTGCAACCTGAAGTCTCACCAGAAGGGTGGACGCACGGCCCGGGACCCTTTCCCAAAGGGGACTCCGGATTGCTGTTAACCAGGGACTTCCCGGCGCTGTTTGAGTCTGGATTTGATCGACCCGATTTGGTGATGTGTGTGCTGTACCTTGTCTCTATTGTTTCTTTTCTTTTAAGGACAGTATACTGAAACTAAGTCAAATAATCTTCTATAAAAAAACTGACGGGGCTTCCCTGGTGGTCCAGTGGGTGGGGAGTCCGCCTTGCAGTGCGGAGGGCACCGGTTTGATCCCTGGCACAGGAGGATTGGACCAGTGTGTCCGGTTGCCAGCCAGCTCTCCGGAGCGCATGCGCCCAGAGCCGGCGCTCTGTGGCGAGAGAGGCCGTCGCGATGGGAGGCCCACATGGGCCAAGGAAGTAAGATGGATGAAAATATATAAATGAAGGACCAATAGAAGAGGCCAAAAATTAAAAAAAAAAAAAAAAAAAAAAACTGGAATTGTGTATGTGGGTAACCAGTGGTTTGATTTGTTAAGGAATCCTTTGACCCTAAAATGAAAGTAAAACTTCTTGGCGAGACGTGTCTCTCTATGCTCCTCTCGACTGTGGAGATGCCTCGCAGCTTCCTCGGTCGTGATGATTTGGAAGGTTTCGGGCAGTCTGGGTCAGGCGTCCCGTGGGGTGCTCTCTCCCCAGGCTCGGCTACGTGCTTTTCTCATGAGACCCTAGGGGTGCGTGTCCCTGGGGAGGAAGATTCCAGCCAAATGCCACGCGCCTCACAGATGCCAAGGGTATGAGCTGTCCCCACGATGGCCACTGTCGATACTGCCTGACACACGCGAGAAGGCGTGGGCCTCAGTTTCTCCCCTGTGGAGTTTCTCTCCTCTCTCCTCTCTGGAAGGACACAGTTCTGTGCTGAAGACGTGAAAGGCTGCGCATGTGCCACACCTGATTATTTTTAAAACCGTGTCCTAACAGTTTGCGGCAGAGCGATTAGAACGTCTCGTTCTAAAGTCTGCTTGTTTCATGATTGTATCTCAGGCTGTGAGAGCCGAGAGGGTTCCTGCCCGCGGGACGGCTCCAGGGGTGTGGAGGTCTGACCGGCCTCAGTCAGGCTGTATGTTTCTAATACGTGCAGTTTATTGTATGTCAATTATACCTCCATAAAGCCTTTTTTTTTTTTAAGCAGGAAGCGAGACCTTGCAGAAACAGGCTGTAACAGGCTGAAATCATCTTTGACCATGCTGCCTCTTAACAGGACAATATTAAATTTCTAATCCTGTCTACCAACCCTATTTCCGAGTTGAAGTCTACTAATAGGGCTTTCAGGTGAGACATCACTGTTGGTGAGAGAATTCTCTAGTAATGGAGACCTTTCCAGATGCTGGTTTTTAAGCTTCTCCACAGCATAGAGTTCTTCAGAGGAAGCAAACTGGAACAGGTGTCTTTAGCTTAAACAATGGTGTGTGTGGGGTTGCTTCCCTGGTGGCTCAGTGGTAAAGAATCTGCCTTCCAAAGCAGGAGACCCTGGTTTGATCCCTGGTCGGGGAAGATCCCACCTGGTGCGGGACAGCGAAGCCTGTGAGCCTCAATGAACGAGCGCTGTGGAGCCCCGGAGCTGCACCTGCTGAAGCCTCCGCACCCAGAGCCTGTGCTCAGCAACAGAGAGAAGCCCGCGCACCCCAGCTAGAGACCAGCCCCTGCTCACGGCCCCTAGAGAAAAGCCTGCAAGGAAGACCCAACACAGCCAGAAATGAATTAACTAAAATGAAAAACAGAAAACAGTTTAACCTCATTAAGTACAACTCTAAACACTTTGTCACAGCATGACTCTTTCTGTGAGGTATCATGTGCTTTCTTGTTAATTCTTGCCTTATTTAAAAGTACGGTGAAGATTCATATTTTAATGTTCTTGATTCTCATCAGAATAGCACTCTTGGTTGGACATGTTTGTTTGGAAGCATGACATGCAGTTAATGATCCAGAACCAAGCTTTATCTGGGGATATTTCATTTCCCTGATCAAAGTGATAGGGACAGAGTAGAATAGGTAGGTGGCTGTAGAGTCCTAGTAGGACGGTAGGTAGAAGGGAGACACCTGAGAAAGGTTGGGAGGCCAGTGAGTGGAATTAGAATTTTTTATCCTGTCATGACCAGAGCCCTGAGGGGTGGTGTGGAGGTCTGACCGGCCTCAGTCAGGCTGTATGTTTCTAATACGTGCAGTTTATTGTATGTCAATTATACCTCCATAAAGCCTTTTTTAAGCAGGAAGCGAGACCTTGCAGAAACAGGCTGTAACAGGCTGAAATCATCTTTGACCATGCTGCCTCTTAACAGGACAATATTAAATTTCTAATCCTGTCTACCAACCCTATTTCCGAGTTGAAGTCTACTAATAGGGCTTTCAGGTGAGACATCACTGTTGGTGAGAGAATTCTCTAGTAATGGAGACCTTTCCAGATGCTGGTTTTTAAGCTTCTCCACAGCATAGAGTTCTTCAGAGGAAGCAAACTGGAACAGGTGTCTTTAGCTTAAACAATGGTGTGTGTGGGGTTGCTTCCCTGGTGGCTCAGTGGTAAAGAATCTGCCTTCCAAAGCAGGAGACCCTGGTTTGATCCCTGGTCGGGGAAGATCCCACCTGGTGCGGGACAGCGAAGCCTGTGAGCCTCAATGAGCAGCGCTGTGGACCCCCGGAGCTGCACCTGCTGAAGCCTCCGCACCCAGAGCCTGTGCTCAGCAACAGAGAGAAGCCCGCGCACCCCAGCTAGAGACCAGCCCCTGCTCACGGCCCCTAGAGAAAAGCCTGCAAGGAAGACCCAACACAGCCAGAAATGAATTAACTAAAATGAAAAACAGAAAACAGTTTAACCTCATTAAGTACAACTCTAAACACTTTGTCACAGCATGACTCTTTCTGTGAGGTATCATGTGCTTTCTTGTTAATTCTTGCCTTATTTAAAAGTACGGTGAAGATTCATATTTTAATGTTCTTGATTCTCATCAGAATAGCACTCTTGGTTGGACATGTTTGTTTGGAAGCATGACATGCAGTTAATGATCCAGAACCAAGCTTTATCTGGGGATATTTCATTTCCCTGATCAAAGTGATAGGGACAGAGTAGAATAGGTAGGTGGCTGTAGAGTCCTAGTAGGACGGTAGGTAGAAGGGAGACACCTGAGAAAGGTTGGGAGGCCAGTGAGTGGACGATAACTCAGGAGAGCTGCTCCTTGTTCAGTAAAGCAGGCTCGACTGGGTATAAACAGCTGAGGAAGGAGGAGCTGGCCAAGAAGCAGCCAATGATGTATGTCCTGCGTCTGCGTCTACTTGAGGGGGGCGGTCTCCTACCATCCTGTATATATGGCTGCCCACTCAATTGAGAGGGAGAGCAGAGCAGAGCTTTCCTGCCTGCTTGCTTGCACCGCTTACAAGTGCCTTATCCTAGTAAATCCTCTTCTTGTCTATCACTCTGCTTCTCGCTGAATTCCTTCTGTGTTGAGGCATGAAGAACCTGAGCCTCAGTGGATCCAGACATTGGGTGAGTGCTGGGTTAAGTCCTGGCCTTGTGGTTTCGAGTCCCAGACAGGGTTTTGGCTGAGATTGAGTCCTGACTACATGGATTCAAGTCCCAAGCAGGGTTTTGGCTGGGGTTAAGCCTTAGCCACGTGGGTTCGAGTCCCAAACCAGGTTTTGGCTAGGTTCAAGCCCCAGTCATGTGGGTCCAAGTCCCAAACAGCGTTTTGGCTGGAATTCAAGCTCCAGCCATGTGAGTTCATGTCCCAAGCAGGGTTTGATCCAGTCTGGGCCCTGGGTTTAAGTCTCAAATTGATGTAAAACCCTTTCAAAACAGCCAATCCATCAGCATTATACTTCCCAGATTTTGCATACTACATTCTTTACCATAAAATACAAATAAAATTGAAGAAGTTGCTGTCCTGTTACAAGTGGGAATTCTGAAGCCGGACCACCTGATGCTCTTCCTGATCCGGCCACTACTGACTGGTGGCTTTGAGGAGGGGGCGAGCTGCTCTGTGCTTTAGTTTCTCCACCTGACGAGGCGGAGGTGGCGGCAGCACCAGCTGGCTGGGGCTGGGTGACCACAGGGGAGGGAGCTAAAGCTACCCCAGGGCCCAGCGGAGACAAGAACCCAAGAGGGTGACATAGTGCTCGTTGTTGAAAACATCTCCCAGAAAACAGGGCTTAATTTTAAAAAAAACAACACGTAGCTGTGTACTTCCTGATTAAAACAATTGGCAGATACTATTTGCCTCCACGGTAAAGAATCTGCCTGCAGTGCAGGAGTGTTAATTATTCCGTCCAACTCTTTGTGACCCCGTGGACTGTGGCCCGCCAGGCTCCTCCGTCCTTGGGATTTCTCAGCCAAGAACACCGGAGAGGGTTGCCATTTCCTTGTCCAGGGCATCTCCCTGACCCAGAGACTGAACCCGTGTCTATTGCAGGAGAGCTGGATTTGATCCCTGGGTGGAGTAGATCCCCTGAAGGAGGAAATGGCAACCCACTCTGGTGGTCTTGGCTGAGAAATCCCACGGATGGAGGAGGCTGGCGGCCACAGTCCATGGGGTCGCGAAAGTGCAGGACGCGACTTGAGGCACTCAGCAACAGAAGCTGCGCTAACAGCCCGCCACACGAGACAGGTGCTCTTTCCACACCTGTCGTGTCTAGTGTCACTTTTTGCTTGTTTCTTCAGATCCACTTTCTTCCGACAGTAACTTGTTGGCAGAAGCATGGATTAAACCCCTTTTTTAAGTCATTAAAATTTACAAATTGACTCCAAGCAGGGTTCGACAGTCTGGGCCCTGGGTTTAAGTCTCAAATTGATGTAAAACCCTTTCAAAACAGCCAATCCATCAGCATTATACTTCCCAGATTTTGCATACTACATTCTTTACCATAAAATACAAATAAAATTGAAGAAGTTGCTGTCCTGTTACAAGTGGGAATTCTGAAGCCGGACCACCTGATGCTCTTCCTGATCCGGCCACTACTGACTGGTGGCTTTGAGGAGGGGGCGAGCTGCTCTGTGCTTTAGTTTCTCCACCTGACGAGGCGGAGGTGGCGGCAGCACCAGCTGGCTGGGGCTGGGTGACCACAGGGGAGGGAGCTAAAGCTACCCCAGGGCCCAGCGGAGACAAGAACCCAAGAGGGTGACATAGTGCTCGTTGTTGAAAACATCTCCCAGAAAACAGGGCTTAATTTTAAAAAAAACAACACGTAGCTGTGTACTTCCTGATTAAAACAATTGGCAGATACTATTTGCCTCCACGGTAAAGAATCTGCCTGCAGTGCAGGAGTGTTAATTATTCCGTCCAACTCTTTGTGACCCCGTGGACTGTGGCCCGCCAGGCTCCTCCGTCCTTGGGATTTCTCAGCCAAGAACACCGGAGAGGGTTGCCATTTCCTTGTCCAGGGCATCTCCCTGACCCAGAGACTGAACCCGTGTCTATTGCAGGAGAGCTGGATTTGATCCCTGGGTGGAGTAGATCCCCTGAAGGAGGAAATGGCAACCCACTCTGGTGGTCTTGGCTGAGAAATCCCACGGATGGAGGAGGCTGGCGGCCACAGTCCATGGGGTCGCGAAAGTGCAGGACGCGACTTGAGGCACTCAGCAACAGAAGCTGCGCTAACAGCCCGCCACACGAGACAGGTGCTCTTTCCACACCTGTCGTGTCTAGTGTCACTTTTTGCTTGTTTCTTCAGATCCACTTTCTTCCGACAGTAACTTGTTGGCAGAAGCATGGATTAAACGGCTGCCGTGTTGCTTCTGTGTTTTATTTCAGCCATTTTTTTTTTTTTAACTGCAGCAGGCCAAAATGATTCTACAGTGGTCTGCGGCTTTCTGTCTTTGGTATTTAATTAAGAACCTCAAGCTGTGTATTTGTCATTCCTTAATGAAATTCTGTAAATTACGTAATTGAGTATTGCATGACTGTAAGTGCTAAAAAAATGGTGCTGGCTTGTCTTCATGTGCTGGATGTTTAACTTTTAAGTGACATTAATCATGCTGGCCTTGAAATAGTCATCCATGCCCCCTGACTCAACATACTCTTAGAATGAGGAGTGTCATTATTAATATATGTTGTAAGTGGACATTATTGATGTGCTACGTAAATCCATAATCTTGATAATTTAAAACTTTGGGGGAACTCCCTGGTGGTCCAGTGGTTAGGACTCCTTGCTTTCTCTGCCAACGGCTCAGGTTCAATCCCTGGTCAGGGAACAAGGATCCCACAAAGAAAACATTTTTTTTTTTTTGCCACTGTCTTATCAGATGATAATATCTGTGACCTGATAACGCGGCCATGGGAGAGTCTATGCTGGAAGTAGGAATGTCGATCTTGCCGCTATCCTGTTCTCTGCAGCGCAGATAACCTGCTGTGAGAATCCTGTAAAGCCACGTGCACGTTTATTCACATTTTTTGCTTCAAAGTTCCTTTCACCTGGCGAACGAGCACTGGACACAGAAGGTAAGCAAAAGCGCTGGGCACTTTAAAACCAAACCAAACCAAACCTGTGTAGGCCTCTGCAGCACGGTGGGCCAGCGGGTGGCTACGAGTATCAGGGGAAAGGAAGGATGGACTTGGGTGCTGACGATGTGGACACGGCTCACCAGAGGAGCAGCCGGGCAGGCCCAGGCCATAAAGTACCTGTCCAGAAAGGCGCTGACACGGCCAGCTCAGAGCACCGGCCTTTCACCCCGTCCGTGGACACCACAGGGTGTCTCTGGCGCAGCCTCCTACATTGGCAGGATTTCCTGGGGCGGGCACAGGTGTCACTCAGAGTCACCAAAGAGGTGCACTCTGAAGAGGCTTACCCGAGAGGGAACCAAGAGAGCCCAGAGACCCCCTCTGGCTGTGGGGACGGCAGAGGGTGCGCCTCCAGGCTGCAGGGGGCACGGCTGCCACCCCCGGGCAGTCTCCCTGGGACGAGCTGTTTCCCTGTCTCGGGGGCAGCGGGCTTCCCGAGGAGCCCTGCGGTGTGCCCGGCTGTGTTCCTGGCTGTGTTGCCTTCCTTCTTCGTGGGGAAACAACCCAGAGAAGGTTTTGCAGCTTTAGCTGAGCCGGGAGAAAAACACCTTGGAAATGAAAGAACTAAGACAAAAACAAGCTGATCCGATGCACGTGGGCTCATCAGCTGGGGTCAGACTGGTCAGCAGCAGGTGGGCGATCCGCCGTGGTCTCTGGAAGGCCGGGTTGGCGCCTGTTGGAACGCTGCGCGAGCTCACCAAACAGACTCCTTAACGTCCTGCCGATCGAGCCGCCCCCAGCTGCAGCACGCCCTTTCCATTAAGCCGATAATGTAAGCAAGGTAGAGTCACGGAGTAATTATTGATCAGGGCTGTGAGTGGGTCCCAGCCCGTGCTCGGATCACTCCCGGTAAACACCTGGATGATAATATCTGTGACCTGATAACGCGGCCATGGGAGAGTCTATGCTGGAAGTAGGAATGTCGATCTTGCCGCTATCCTGTTCTCTGCAGCGCAGATAACCTGCTGTGAGAATCCTGTAAAGCCACGTGCACGTTTATTCACATTTTTTGCTTCAAAGTTCCTTTCACCTGGCGAACGAGCACTGGACACAGAAGGTAAGCAAAAGCGCTGGGCACTTTAAAACCAAACCAAACCAAACCTGTGTAGGCCTCTGCAGCACGGTGGGCCAGCGGGTGGCTACGAGTATCAGGGGAAAGGAAGGATGGACTTGGGTGCTGACGATGTGGACACGGCTCACCAGAGGAGCAGCCGGGCAGGCCCAGGCCATAAAGTACCTGTCCAGAAAGGCGCTGACACGGCCAGCTCAGAGCACCGGCCTTTCACCCCGTCCGTGGACACCACAGGGTGTCTCTGGCGCAGCCTCCTACATTGGCAGGATTTCCTGGGGCGGGCACAGGTGTCACTCAGAGTCACCAAAGAGGTGCACTCTGAAGAGGCTTACCCGAGAGGGAACCAAGAGAGCCCAGAGACCCCCTCTGGCTGTGGGGACGGCAGAGGGTGCGCCTCCAGGCTGCAGGGGGCACGGCTGCCACCCCCGGGCAGTCTCCCTGGGACGAGCTGTTTCCCTGTCTCGGGGGCAGCGGGCTTCCCGAGGAGCCCTGCGGTGTGCCCGGCTGTGTTCCTGGCTGTGTTGCCTTCCTTCTTCGTGGGGAAACAACCCAGAGAAGGTTTTGCAGCTTTAGCTGAGCCGGGAGAAAAACACCTTGGAAATGAAAGAACTAAGACAAAAACAAGCTGATCCGATGCACGTGGGCTCATCAGCTGGGGTCAGACTGGTCAGCAGCAGGTGGGCGATCCGCCGTGGTCTCTGGAAGGCCGGGTTGGCGCCTGTTGGAACGCTGCGTGCGCTCACCAAACAGACTCCTTAACGTCCTGCCGATCGAGCCGCCCCCAGCTGCAGCACGCCCTTTCCATTAAGCCGATAATGTAAGCAAGGTAGAGTCACGGAGTAATTATTGATCAGGGCTGTGAGTGGGTCCCAGCCCGTGCTCGGATCACTCCCGGTAAACACCTGGAGGCTTGAGCGCTCAGGAGAAGCAGACTGGCGCCTGTGTGCAGGGCCTTGCCCCCGGGGTCCTGAGCACCCCCATCCTCTCTCTGTGAGTGTGTCCCACTGTCTCCCCACAGCCGCTGTTCTCTGTGTACCCGGCTGACGCGCTGCAGCACTTCTTGCCTCTCTCACCCTCCCAGAGACTCTACGAGCTTCCTAAGAATCCTTTAGGAATCTTCTCTCACTGTCTTTTTTTTCCCCGCTCGAATTAGCTAGAGAATTCTGTCATTTGTGAGCTGCGGCAAGTTGACAAAAACTACACGAAGGACAAGCACACTGACCTCTGGTGAGAAAAGGGTAGCTGTTGCCTTCACTTCATACAGCAGACGGCGCAGGCCTTCCCTGGGGTTCAGTGGGTGAGAATCGGCCTCCCAATGCGGGAGACAGGGATCAGACCTGCGGTCCGGGAAGGCCCCACGCGCCCCGGAGCCGCCAAGCCTGTGCTCCACAAGTACTGAAGCCCGCGTGGCTAGAGCCTGCGCTCCGCGGCAAGAGAGGCCACGCCAGAGAAGGCCTGCGCACGGCGGCTGGAGTGTGGCCTCTCTCCACACCTAGGGAAAGCCTGTCCAGGGCAATGAAGACCCAGCACAGCCAAAAAGGAACACATAGATGCATCTTTAGAAAGAGAAAATAAAGGAGACACACATGCACGCACGCGCAACAGAAACTGATATGAAAAGGACTTCTCAGTGGAGGAAAAAGGGAAATAGTAGACACAAGACGCTCTCTTTACTAACCTGGGGTCCTTGATTTGAATTAGAAATATCAGTGTGAATATTTTGGGTGTTCTATCTCTTAAGAAAAATTCCTAGCTTTGTCCTCCAAAAGCCCGAAACAATGACCAATGCAGTAGTAATAACCATCGGGTCAGTGCAGCATTTTAGGCCGGGTTGGCGCCTGTTGGAACGCTGCGTGCGCTCACCAAACAGACTCCTTAACGTCCTGCCGATCGAGCCGCCCCCAGCTGCAGCACGCCCTTTCCATTAAGCCGATAATGTAAGCAAGGTAGAGTCACGGAGTAATTATTGATCAGGGCTGTGAGTGGGTCCCAGCCCGTGCTCGGATCACTCCCGGTAAACACCTGGAGGCTTGAGCGCTCAGGAGAAGCAGACTGGCGCCTGTGTGCAGGGCCTTGCCCCCGGGGTCCTGAGCACCCCCATCCTCTCTCTGTGAGTGTGTCCCACTGTCTCCCCACAGCCGCTGTTCTCTGTGTACCCGGCTGACGCGCTGCAGCACTTCTTGCCTCTCTCACCCTCCCAGAGACTCTACGAGCTTCCTAAGAATCCTTTAGGAATCTTCTCTCACTGTCTTTTTTTTCCCCGCTCGAATTAGCTAGAGAATTCTGTCATTTGTGAGCTGCGGCAAGTTGACAAAAACTACACGAAGGACAAGCACACTGACCTCTGGTGAGAAAAGGGTAGCTGTTGCCTTCACTTCATACAGCAGACGGCGCAGGCCTTCCCTGGGGTTCAGTGGGTGAGAATCGGCCTCCCAATGCGGGAGACAGGGATCAGACCTGCGGTCCGGGAAGGCCCCACGCGCCCTGGAGCCGCCAAGCCTGTGCTCCACAAGTACTGAAGCCCGCGTGGCTAGAGCCTGCGCTCCGCGGCAAGAGAGGCCACGCCAGAGAAGGCCTGCGCACGGCGGCTGGAGTGTGGCCTCTCTCCACACCTAGGGAAAGCCTGTCCAGGGCAATGAAGACCCAGCACAGCCAAAAAGGAACACATAGATGCATCTTTAGAAAGAGAAAATAAAGGAGACACACATGCACGCACGCGCAACAGAAACTGATATGAAAAGGACTTCTCAGTGGAGGAAAAAGGGAAATAGTAGACACAAGACGCTCTCTTTACTAACCTGGGGTCCTTGATTTGAATTAGAAATATCAGTGTGAATATTTTGGGTGTTCTATCTCTTAAGAAAAATTCCTAGCTTTGTCCTCCAAAAGCCCCGGAAACAATGACCAATGCAGTAGTAATAACCATCTCCGGTGCTCAGGTGAGTGTCCTGAAATGCTGTTTCTCCGTGAAAGACAATAGGATGTTTTGAAGAAATGGCCGGTTGCCCCTGTGGGCAGAGAATGTACAAGGCACACCTGAACTATAGACCAGAAAGCAAAGAACGATCACAGATGAGGAGGAATAGATCAAACACGAATCAGAACTCACTCGAGGACGTTCCTGCTGTTCACAGCGGGGAGAGTTGGAACATCAATAGCATAAAAACGGCAACGAATGAAAACATATCACTTACATTTAAATCCAGGGGTTCATAATACTATAAAAATAAAGCAAACACCGACTGGTTCCTTTGGAAGATGCTAGAGAACTATTAAGTAAATCAACAAATTAACAAACACTGAGTGTGGGCTGGGAAACAAGAAGATACCAATCTTGGCTTTCAGGAGCTTTGTGGGTTTTTAAAAATTTTTTTATTATGATTTTTAAATGTTTATGTATGTATTTTGGCTGTGCTGGGTCTTCCTTGCTGCTCAGGCGTTTCTCGAGCTGAGGAGGCGGCCCCCGCCGCTGCGGGAGACAAGCGGGCCGTGCACCGCAGTGGGCGCTGTAGACCGCGGGCGCTCGGGCGCGTGGGCTCCTCTCCGGGGCTCCCGTGGCTGTGGCTCCGGGCTCAGTAGCTGTGGTGCCCGCGCTTAGCTGCCTCTGGGCACGTGGGACATTCCCGGACCCGGGGTCGAACCTGGGCCTCCTGCATTGGCAGGCAGATTCCTTACCCCTGTGCCACCGGGGAGGCCTGGCAGCTTTGTGCTTTGCGAGGCGGCTGGCGCACCGCGGGGCCCCCGTCATCACCGCAGGTCGGTGTGGAGCCGAGTGGGAGAGGTGCTGCTTCGGGAGGGGCTGTGCCCACGAAGGAGACGGTGCCGGCTTGGAACAGAGGCCAGTAGCAAAGCCAGGAGCAGGCAGATTCCACATACCGTCAGGGTGAACTGACAGACGTGCTGTTCGTGGCCGAGGGGAACAAAGAAAATGAAGTCACTGATGTCGTGTGTGTGTGTGTGAGTGTGTGTGCATCACGGATACATTTTTTTGCGTCAGTTTTTATTTTTAATTTTGGCCATGCCCCACAGCATGTGGGATCTTAGTCTCCCAACCAGGGATCGAGCCAGTGCCCATGGAGTCTTAACCACGGAACCGTCTCACTAAATGGCGGTTGCCCTGTGGGCAGAGAAGTACAAGCAACTGATAGACCAGAAAGCAAAGAACGATCACAGATGAGGAGGAATAGATCAAACACGAATCAGAACTCACTCGAGGACGTTCCTGCTGTTCACAGCGGGGAGAGTTGGAACATCAATAGCATAAAAACGGCAACGAATGAAAACATATCACTTACATTTAAATCCAGGGGTTCATAATACTATAAAAATAAAGCAAACACCGACTGGTTCCTTTGGAAGATGCTAGAGAACTATTAAGTAAATCAACAAATTAACAAACACTGAGTGTGGGCTGGGAAACAAGAAGATACCAATCTTGGCTTTCAGGAGCTTTGTGGGTTTTTAAAAATTTTTTTATTATGATTTTTAAATGTTTATGTATGTATTTTGGCTGTGCTGGGTCTTCCTTGCTGCTCAGGCGTTTCTCGAGCTGAGGAGGCGGCCCCCGCCGCTGCGGGAGACAAGCGGGCCGTGCACCGCAGTGGGCGCTGTAGACCGCGGGCGCTCGGGCGTGGGCTCCTCTCCGGGGCTCCCGTGGCTGTGGCTCCGGGCTCAGTAGCTGTGGTGCCCGCGCTTAGCTGCCTCTGGGCACGTGGGACATTCCCGGACCCGGGGTCGAACCTGGGCCTCCTGCATTGGCAGGCAGATTCCTTACCCCTGTGCCACCGGGGAGGCCTGGCAGCTTTGTGCTTTGCGAGGCGGCTGGCGCACCGCGGGGCCCCCGTCATCACCGCAGGTCGGTGTGGAGCCGAGTGGGAGAGGTGCTGCTTCGGGAGGGGCTGTGCCCACGAAGGAGACGGTGCCGGCTTGGAACAGAGGCCAGTAGCAAAGCCAGGAGCAGGCAGATTCCACATACCGTCAGGGTGAACTGACAGACGTGCTGTTCGTGGCCGAGGGGAACAAAGAAAATGAAGTCACTGATGTCGTGTGTGTGTGTGTGAGTGTGTGTGCATCACGGATACATTTTTTTGCGTCAGTTTTTATTTTTAATTTTTGGCCATGCCCCACAGCATGTGGGGATCTTAGTCTCCCAACCAGGGATCGAGCCAGTGCCCATGGAGTCTTAACCACGGAACCGTCTCACTAAATGGATGAAGCCATTATTACTAAGATGTGTGTGCGCGCGTGTGCGAGTGTTAGTCGTTCAGTCGTGTCTGACTCGCTGCAACCTCACGGGTCACCGTCCTCGAGGCCCCTCTGTCCCTGGGAGTCTCCAGGCAGGAACACTGGAGTGGGCTGCCGTTTCCAGGACTCTCTCTGGGGGGGCCCCGCACAAGGCCGCTCCAACCACCCCACATCCCTGGGGCCAGAGTCACTTAGAGGGCGTCCACATGTCGACCTGGCCACAACTGAAAGGCACTGGCTTCCGCCGGTGATGGCGGGGGAGGGGGTCGGGCCTCGGCCAGCAGACCCAGCCCAGGCTCAAAACCGCCGAGCTCTGCGGCTGCTCACGCTGGTGAGAACCGGCACAGGCCCAAGTGAAGCAGACCATGCCAGGCCTGCTGGCAGTTCCCACTTCCGTGAGCACCAGTCCACACTGCAGCCTGGCGTGGGAGAGGCTGGGAATGAGCGGGGAGAGCAGAGCCAAGCCGCCAGGAGCCCTCATCCGTGGACGTGTCTCGGTCTTCTAGAACAAGGCTTGCATACCTGACACCTACTTCCCTGTAGAGGGTAGACCTGAACTTTCCAGATAGCCACTCAGTGACCACGAGGACACTCGGCCTGCCCCCTGCAGGGCAGCCCACCCTGAGCCTGGCCTTGACGGCCACCTGCATCTGCCCGGCATCCTGCCCGCATCACCCCGCCACATCTTCTCTCCCGGTCCCGGTGAAATCCAAATTCAGCCAAAACGTCACTTCTGTGACGCTGCCGTGGGCCCGCTCGTCTCTCTCCACTCAGTTCCCAGAGGGGGGAGGGCTCCTCAAGGAGCGCGCGCACGCCAGGGCGTTTCAGTCTTCCTGGTCCACGTAAGAGCTCCCTACACGTGGCTGCAGGGAGGAGGAAGGCCAGAGCCTGGTGAGGGGGCCAGCGAATGACGGAACGCAGGCTTCTGACCCCGGGCTCCTTTGCTTACCGCCTAGGAGCGGAAGCACTGACCTCGCACGTCATGGTTTAGGGTCAGGGACATGTGGTCACACTTCTTCCTCTGTCCCTGACAGAGGAAGGGTGCTGCCTGTGTTGCCTCTCTTAGTCTGGAATCGCAGTAAATGCGCACACGTGCCTTTATTCGCACGACAGCGGTGGGCGCCTTCCACACGCAGGGCACTCTCAGCTCCGCAAGAGGGGGCGCTGACGGCCCCCGGGAGGCGGTGAGGATGCTCCGTTTGCTGGGGTGTGGCAGCGGCCGTCCGTGCCAGAGCGTCTCTCCTTCCCGCTCCTCTTGCTTGTCACTGATGGAAGGCCATCTGTCACTGGTGTCCCTCGCTTTGTACACTCACCAACGTCGTAGGTGGTTTTGTCCCGATACGCAGAAAGTTACATTCTCACATCCTCTGTTTAGCTTTAGAGTGCTCCATGTGACGGATGGTGGTTGATTTACTTTCTACGTACTCAACAGACATCATCTACCGTGCCAGTCAGTGTTCATAAGGCGTTGACAGCAAGGTAACGGAAAGGTGACAGACTCCATGACTTACCTCTGAGTGCAGCCCAGGGCTGCGGCATGACGGGGGTCTTGCTTTACCCCGACACGCGCTTCCAGGATCACCTTGCCAGGGAAGGATGGCATGTGGATTGTGCCCGCCTCCTCGTGCTCCTTCTCGGCACAGGTATGTGTCTTGTGCCGTCTGTTGCGTCCCTGCCCCCAGCGAGCTGGATGGCCACGCCCACCTGCAGCCCCTCGCCCGTGCCCACAGGGCAGAGACGTGGACACTTCCGTGAAGAGCATGAATGACTAGCGTTATGTCAGGTGACTTTCTCCCGACTTGCAGAGACACGGGTGGCAGAGAAAGGTTTCCCGTGGATAAGAAGCTTGAGGAAAATGCACATGTGGGACATTCTGGCTGCAGAGAAGGGGTCTGGGACGTGAGTCTGCAAAGGACGACAGGTCACACCAGGACAGCCAGGCAAAGAGGGCCACGACTGGATCCGGGAGACGCTGTGAGCTTTACTTGTTGGCTGTGCCGGGTCACGGTTGCGGATCCTGGCGACTCTGCAGGCTCGGCCATCGAGGCACACGGGCTTCGCTGTCCCTTGGCAGGTGGAATCTTCCCGGATAAGGGGTCGAACCCGTGTCCCCTGTGTTGGCAGGTGGACTCCCAGGAAGCCCAGCCCTGAGGGTTTTAAAGGAGCGGGGGTCTAGGCAGAGCAAGCTGGCTGCCGTGTTTAAGAGAGATGAAAGGGTGGCTTAACTGGAGTCACTATTTTTTTTTTTCAAAATGCATCATGTTACCGTCCTTGAGCGGCCGGACACTGCACACCTCAGGTACGTGCCAGTCCCACGACGTGGTCAGGAGGCCTGGAGCCCTGGAGCCCCACCGTCCTCCGGGGCCACAGACC
Organism: Tragulus kanchil; assembly: GCA_022376925.1. Taxonomy (NCBI): domain Eukaryota; kingdom Metazoa; phylum Chordata; class Mammalia; order Artiodactyla; family Tragulidae; genus Tragulus; species Tragulus kanchil. The sequence continues at coordinate 155,576,185 of JAIOJX010000006.1, forward strand.
GCAGGCTCCGAGGAGGCCAACGTCGCGCGCTCGGCAGCCACGCCTGTTTTCGGCGTTTGGCTCACTGAACACAAACAATGTGTCTTCAACATCATGCGTTTCTGTTCCTAAGAGTGTTAGCTGTGCTTTCTTGTCGATGAACGGTCTGACTCCAGCTTTTTATTTATTTATCTTTGGCTATTCTGGGTTTTCCATGCTGCCACAGGCTCTTCTCTAGGTGCAGGGAGTGGGGGCTGCACTTTAGTGGAAGTGAGCAGGCTTCTTGCGGCAGTGACTTCTCTTGTTGTGGCACTCGGGCTCTAGGGCACACGGGCTCCGCAGTGGCGGCTCACGGGCGTGGTTGTTCTGCGGCATGTGGGATCATCCCGAATCAGGGATCGGACCCACTTCTCCTGCACTGGTGGGTGAGCTGTTTACCACTGAGCTACCAGGGAAGCCCCTGACTCCGTCCTGAACAGTTTCTTCACCCAAGTTTCCTTTTGTCTTTGTATATTCCATTACAACCCCTTGTCTGGGCACCAGCTCCCACACCTGTGTTCAGGCTTCTCTTTTCTTCTTTTGATATGTACATGTATGTATTCGGCTGTACCAGGTCTCGGCTGCGGCAGGCAGGCTCTTCGTGGGTTGTATCAGGTGAGATCTAGCTCCCTGATCAGGGGCTGGACCCCGGGCAGTGTGGCGTCTCAGCCACGGGACCACCAGGGAAGTCCTCAGGCTCGTCTTCAGGAAGCTGTTTCATCCTATTTGCTGCTGCCGGTGTCCTCTTGCTCACAGGCTGCGCAGTGGTCTGGACGAAGTGCGCGGACGCCCGGGTGCCCCAGGGCCCCCGGCCCGAGCCTGGCCCCGCAGCCCCGCCCCACGGCCACAGGGGCACGCTCGGCACTCGCTTCTCACGCTGACCTGGGCAGCGCGTGGTGAGCGCTGGCAGTGGGGGCCTCTGCGTGGAGAGGCACGAGAGGACGCTGCACAGCAGCTGCGTAGAGAAAGACATGTGCAGCGCGGGACGAAGTCAGGTGTGAGAGGCAAGGGTGCGGGGAGTCCAAGACGACTCCCAGGTCGGAGCCATGATACATGGAGAAAACAGGGCAAGACAGGCGAGCCTGGGAAGGAAGCTCAGGGCTTGCTGAGGGCAACGGGGAGCTTCTGTTTTGTTTGCTCTTGTTTCCCAGCACCTGGAACAATGCTCAGCACGGGGCATATGCCCACTAATGCTTGGGGACTGAGGCCAGTGGAGAGCCAATGCTCTGTATGTTCCCCAATTGTTCCCAAGCAGTTGTTAATGCCCGCCTGGCCCTCTTTCGTGATGCCAAAGCTAGGAAGGCAGAATTGCCTCCTTTTTAAGTTATTGTCACACTGCAGGTCTCCTAGGTCGGACCACGTGAACTTCTCTTTTGTTGTGGCACTCGGGCTCTAGGGCACACGGGCTCCGCAGTGGCGGCTCACGGGCGTGGTTGTTCTGCGGCATGTGGGATCATCCCGAATCAGGGATCGGACCCACTTCTCCTGCACTGGTGGGTGAGCTGTTTACCACTGAGCTACCAGGGAAGCCCCTGACTCCGTCCTGAACAGTTTCTTCACCCAAGTTTCCTTTTGTCTTTGTATATTCCATTACAACCCCTTGTCTGGGCACCAGCTCCCACACCTGTGTTCAGGCTTCTCTTTTCTTCTTTTGATATGTACATGTATGTATTCGGCTGTACCAGGTCTCGGCTGCGGCAGGCAGGCTCTTCGTGGGTTGTATCAGGTGAGATCTAGCTCCCTGATCAGGGGCTGGACCCCGGGCAGTGTGGCGTCTCAGCCACGGGACCACCAGGGAAGTCCTCAGGCTCGTCTTCAGGAAGCTGTTTCATCCTATTTGCTGCTGCCGGTGTCCTCTTGCTCACAGGCTGCGCAGTGGTCTGGACGAAGTGCGCGGACGCCCGGGTGCCCCAGGGCCCCCGGCCCGAGCCTGGCCCCGCAGCCCCGCCCCACGGCCACAGGGGCACGCTCGGCACTCGCTTCTCACGCTGACCTGGGCAGCGCGTGGTGAGCGCTGGCAGTGGGGGCCTCTGCGTGGAGAGGCACGAGAGGACGCTGCACAGCAGCTGCGTAGAGAAAGACATGTGCAGCGCGGGACGAAGTCAGGTGTGAGAGGCAAGGGTGCGGGGAGTCCAAGACGACTCCCAGGTCGGAGCCATGATACATGGAGAAAACAGGGCAAGACAGGCGAGCCTGGGAAGGAAGCTCAGGGCTTGCTGAGGGCAACGGGGAGCTTCTGTTTTGTTTGCTCTTGTTTCCCAGCACCTGGAACAATGCTCAGCACGGGGCATATGCCCACTAATGCTTGGGGACTGAGGCCAGTGGAGAGCCAATGCTCTGTATGTTCCCCAATTGTTCCCAAGCAGTTGTTAATGCCCGCCTGGCCCTCTTTCGTGATGCCAAAGCTAGGAAGGCAGAATTGCCTCCTTTTTAAGTTATTTTCACACTGCCGGTCATGTTTTCTTTTTCTTTCCCCTTAAATATTGCTTTGGCTGCACCGGGTCTGAGTTGCTGCTCGTGGGATCTAGCTCCCTGGCCAGGGACTGACTCCCCACCTGCGGAATCCTTGCCACTGGACCACCGGGAAGTCCCAGGTTTACTCCCTTGAAGCCACAAGATGAGCTGTGCAGAAAGTGTAGAGAGAAAAAGGAAGAGGTTGAGAGAGAGCTTTGGCAATCTTGACATTTAAGGGGCCAGAACCTAGGACCAGATTCCAGGGAAGGCGGCATTCCAGGCCAGGATCTAGGGCATCGGAAGCTGCAAATGGGTGACGGATGGAGCCTGGGGACAGAGAAGAAGGCACCGGGGAGCGAGGGGCACCGGCCGCGCTCGGCCACCCCAGCGTCGAAGCGGCAGCTGCAGGCCAGAGGGTAGGCGGCCAGAGCTGCAGGCTGGGCCAGGGGCAGTTCCGGGTTTGGTTGGGTTTGGTTGGGTTTGGAGGGGCTCTGAGGCCTGGATGTGGAGCAAGGTGGGCGCAGGTTGAAGCCGAAGGAGGGAGGAAACCGCGGCGGGCCTCCGAGCGGCGGCTGGGAAGTTGTCTCCCGGCGGAAAGGGCCACTTCTAAGCGAGGAGGAGGGCAGGGGGTCAAGTGGCGCGGTGGCGCGGCCCCGAGCCGGGCGGGTGGGGGCGTGGAGGGGCGGGGCGGGGTGGGGAGTGGAGGGCCGAGGCCGGGGCCGGGGCCGGGTGGGGAGGGAGGCCGCGCCGGCCAGCGGGGGGGAGCGGCCCCTGAGCCGGGCGGGTAGGGGAGGAGGGCCAGGGCCGGGGCCGGGTGGGGAGGGACGGCCGGGCCGGGCCGGGGCCAGGTGGGGAGGGAGGGCCGGGTCCGGGCGGGGAGGGAAGGGCCGGGCCGGGGAGGAGGCCGGGCCGGGGCCGGGTGGGGAGGGGAGGGCCGGCCGGCCGGCGGGGCGGGGAGCGCACGGCCGGGGAGGGCGCGGCGGCGCGGCGGGCGGGCCGGCCCGGGAGCCACACCCTGAAACTACCTGCGCGCGGCAGGCAGGGCCCGGCAGAGCCTCGGCGGCCGGCGCGCTGGGCCCGCACCCGAGTCAGGCCCGCCCGGCCCGGCCCCCGCGATGGCCTGAGCCCCTCGCCGCGGGACCATGAAGAGCGAGCGCGCGCGCGGGGGCGCCGGCGGCCCCGGAGGGCTCGGCGCGGGACTCAAGTACAGCTCGCGGCCGGAGGTGGGCGGCGGGCGGAGGCGGGCCAGAACTTTGGCAATCTTTTAAACAATGAGTGTGAGAAAGTGTAGAGAGAAAAAGGAAGAGGTTGAGAGAGAGCTTTGGCAATCTTGACATTTAAGGGGCCAGAACCTAGGACCAGATTCCAGGGAAGGCGGCATTCCAGGCCAGGATCTAGGGCATCGGAAGCTGCAAATGGGTGACGGATGGAGCCTGGGGACAGAGAAGAAGGCACCGGGGAGCGAGGGGCACCGGCCGCGCTCGGCCACCCCAGCGTCGAAGCGGCAGCTGCAGGCCAGAGGGTAGGCGGCCAGAGCTGCAGGCTGGGCCAGGGGCAGTTCCGGGTTTGGTTGGGTTTGGTTGGGTTTGGAGGGGCTCTGAGGCCTGGATGTGGAGCAAGGTGGGCGCAGGTTGAAGCCGAAGGAGGGAGGAAACTGCGGCGGGCCTCGAGCGGCGGCTGGGAAGTTGTCTCCCGGCGGAAAGGGCCACTTCTAAGCGAGGAGGAGGGCAGGGGTCAAGTGGCGCGGTGGCGCGGCCCCGAGCCGGGCGGGTGGGGGCGTGGAGGGGCGGGGCGGGGTGGGGAGTGGAGGGCCGAGGCCGGGGCCGGGGCCGGGTGGGGAGGGAGGCCGCGCCGGCCAGCGGGGCGGGGAGCGGCCCCTGAGCCGGGCGGGTAGGGGAGGAGGGCCAGGGCCGGGGCCGGGTGGGGAGGGACGGCCGGGCCGGGCCGGGGCCAGGTGGGGAGGGAGGGCCGGGTCCGGGCGGGGAGGGAAGGGCCGGGCCGGGGAGGAGGGCCGGGCCGGGGCCGGGTGGGGGAGGGGAGGGCCGGCCGGCCGGCGGGGCGGGGAGCGCACGGCCGGGGAGGGCGCGGCGGCGCGGCGGGCGGGCCGGCCCGGGAGCCACACCCTGAAACTACCTGCGCGCGGCAGGCAGGGCCCGGCAGAGCCTCGGCGGCCGGCGCGCTGGGCCCGCACCCGAGTCAGGCCCGCCCGGCCCGGCCCCCGCGATGGCCTGAGCCCCTCGCCGCGGGACCATGAAGAGCGAGCGCGCGCGCGGGGGCGCCGGCGGCCCCGGAGGGCTCGGCGCGGGACTCAAGTACAGCTCGCGGCCGGAGGTGGGCGGCGGGCGGAGGCGGGCGGCGGCGGGCGGGACGCGCGGGGTCGGGGGCCCCGGGAGCCGCTCGGGCGCCGGCCCGACAGGTGGCATTTCCTGCTCGGCCGGTGTCCGGCTGGACCCTCGCTACAGCCCGCGGCCCCTCCCGCGGCCCTTCCCGCGGCCGGCCAGCGCGCCCGTGTCGGTGGCCGCGGCGCCCGCGCGCCTGGGGAAGGAAGCCGCGCGCGGGCGGCGGGCGGGCGGCTGGGGCCGGGCGGGGCGGTGTCCCGGCGGCTCTGGAGTCCTGCGCCCTCGGCCGCTGGGAATTGGCTTGGGTCTTGCCGGTCAGAAAGCACCTGAGCCCCTGGGCGTGGGGCTCCGGGGGCCAGAGCTCCGGCTGCCGTCGAGCCCGGGGCCCGGGACTGCAGGGCGGGCCTCCGCGGGCGGGCGGAGCCTGGGCAGGGTGTGGGCACCTGTGCCTCGGCGCTGCGGGAGACCCTGGAGCGGGGCCTCCCGTTCGGCAGAGGGGACACGGAGGGCTTTGTTGCGGCCCAGCCTCGCAGGCCTCTCCGGCCCTTTGCGACCCCCGGGACCGCAGCACGCGGCTCCCCTGCGCTTCACTCTCTCCACTCTCCGGAGTTTGCTCAGACTCGCGTCCACTGAGTCCCTGGTGCCATCCACCCGTCTCCTCCTCTGTCGCGCCCTCTCCTCCTGCCCGCAGTCTGCCCAGCGTCAGGGCCTCTCCCAGTGAGGGGAGATCTTCAAAGCGTTCACTCTCAAGGCAGAGAGGCGAGAGCGGGGAACGGACTGTCGGTTTCTTAAGTGACCCGCACACAGGGGAGCCCCGGGAGGACTCGCAGCCAGAGGGAGCCCCGTGTCCCCGCACACGGGCCACCCGCACCGCGGGGCTGCGGTGTTTCCGGCCCGGGAGCCACACCCTGAAACTACCTGCGCGCGGCAGGCAGGGCCCGGCAGAGCCTCGGCGGCCGGCGCGCTGGGCCCGCACCCGAGTCAGGCCCGCCCGGCCCGGCCCCCGCGATGGCCTGAGCCCCTCGCCGCGGGACCATGAAGAGCGAGCGCGCGCGCGGGGGCGCCGGCGGCCCCGGAGGGCTCGGCGCGGGACTCAAGTACAGCTCGCGGCCGGAGGTGGGCGGCGGGCGGAGGCGGGCGGCGGCGGGCGGGACGCGCGGGGTCGGGGGCCCCGGGAGCCGCTCGGGCGCCGGCCCGACAGGTGGCATTTCCTGCTCGGCCGGTGTCCGGCTGGACCCTCGCTACAGCCCGCGGCCCCTCCCGCGGCCCTTCCCGCGGCCGGCCAGCGCGCCCGTGTCGGTGGCCGCGGCGCCCGCGCGCCTGGGGAAGGAAGCCGCGCGCGGGCGGCGGGCGGGCGGCTGGGGCCGGGCGGGGCGGTGTCCCGGCGGCTCTGGAGTCCTGCGCCCTCGGCCGCTGGGAATTGGCTTGGGTCTTGCCGGTCAGAAAGCACCTGAGCCCCTGGGCGTGGGGCTCCGGGGGCCAGAGCTCCGGCTGCCGTCGAGCCCGGGGCCCGGGACTGCAGGGCGGGCCTCCGCGGGCGGGCGGAGCCTGGGCAGGGTGTGGGCACCTGTGCCTCGGCGCTGCGGGAGACCCTGGAGCGGGGCCTCCCGTTCGGCAGAGGGGACACGGAGGGCTTTGTTGCGGCCCAGCCTCGCAGGCCTCTCCGGCCCTTTGCGACCCCCGGGACCGCAGCACGCGGCTCCCCTGCGCTTCACTCTCTCCACTCTCCGGAGTTTGCTCAGACTCGCGTCCACTGAGTCCCTGGTGCCATCCACCCGTCTCCTCCTCTGTCGCGCCCTCTCCTCCTGCCCGCAGTCTGCCCAGCGTCAGGGCCTCTCCCAGTGAGGGGAGATCTTCAAAGCGTTCACTCTCAAGGCAGAGAGGCGAGAGCGGGGGAACGGACTGTCGGTTTCTTAAGTGACCCGCACACCTAGGCGGCACTGCCCGGCAGGACTCGCAGCCAGAGGGAGCCCCGTGTCCCCGCACACCGGGCCACCCGCACCGCGGGGCTGCGGGGGGGTGGGGCTGTTTGGGAAGGAGGCCGGCCACTCTGCGCCCACGGGCCGTCGCTCCCTCTCTGCCGGGGTCCCGGGGCCGGTGGGCTCCTCAGCGGACCGCACGGCGAGGGTCGCTCCCACGTCAGGCCCGGTCTGGGGGCTCGCGCGGACCACTCGCTCTCTCCGGGGGCGCCCGGGCTGCGGGAGTTTGCAGAAGACCGCGTCCTGGGGCTGCCCTGGTTTCCAGAAGCAACCGAGGTGGGCCCTGTGCCTCTCTCCACTCGTCCACCCGCTGTGCGGGGCAGGGGGGCGCGGCTGCCCGTCTGGGGGCTGGGCTCTGTGTCCCGCCCGCTGCCCGGCAGCCCCCGGAGAGCGGCTTGGGAATCCTGCCAGCAGCAGCCGGTTCACCGGGGCTCTGAGCCCCGCCTCTCAGCCGGGAGCCGTCGGGCAGTGTTTCAGGGCCGGCTTCTTCCCTCCCTAAGTCGCTTGCTCTTCTCACTTCCCTTTCTGGGCCATCTCTGGCCGACACTGCCCACACGCGCGCTGTCCTGTGAGCGCCCGCGGCCCCGCCGTTCTGGCTTCCTTCCCCCGGGTCCCTGCTCCCTCCTCACCCTCCCCCTGCCCTTCTCTCCCACCCCGGTCACTCTGCCTCCCCCCACCGCCAGGCTGGGCGGGGCCCTCGCAGACAAAGGGGATCTGGTTCTTCCCCCGAGGCCCTGACCCTCTGGAGAGCCGGCGTGAAGACTGGATGTGACTCACTGTCCTCACGAAAGTGGCTTTCTGGGCCGGCGCTCGTTTCTGTTTCTCCAGGAAGCCTTCCAGGGTGCCTGCCCCTCCGCGGCTCCCCACGCTCCCCCTCCCGGGACCACCCTGCCGTCGTGTTTGCCGTGGGTCTGTCCTCTCGCCGGGAGAGCCGCCAGCCGCCCCGGTCTGTCCTCCGCCTCCGCCCAGCCTGGCCGGTCCCGCTGAGTCCCTCGGGGGCACTGCTGCTTTCGGAGCTCCTCCTGTCCCTTCCGTGGCTGTGTGGGTGGAGAGGGGTTGTTTGGTGACGCTGTCTCCGGCTGCCTCCTTCCCCGGGCAGAGGACTTGGGCCCAGCGCCGCGTCCACCAGATCCTGTTAGTGGGGCCGGTCGTCCGTGTCCCCGGCGTCCCCAGAGCCTGGTGTGCGGGGCCTGCTGGGCCGTGAGCCCGGCCGCCTGAGAGCAGGGCCGCGGACGCCCGCTGTCTGAGGCCCGGGAGGCCAGCTCACGGCGTGTCTTGGCTCCGGTCGAACCTTAGCTGGTGGCCAGGGCGCTGCCTGGAGGGGCCCTGGGTTCGTTCTCGAGATGGCGTCGCCCCGGGGAGACTGGGTGGTCCCTCAGCACGCAGAGACCAGGGGCGGCAGAGCAGGTCTGCTGGGGTCAGAGTCGGGCGTCGCGGGGCCAGGCTGTTCCCAGAGCCTCACCGCCTTGCTGGCGGGTCGCTCACCCCTCACCCCTGAGACCGACGGTCAGCAGGTGCCCGTGCGCAGGGCGCGCACCAGGTGCTGGGCAGCAGGCCTGAGGAGAGCCCGTCCGCGCCCCTGGCTTCAGGAGCGCCCAGGACAGGGCAGCCTTGTGCTCAGTCACCCGGTCGCGTCCGACGCGCGACCCCACCGTGCTTCCGTCCTCCGCCGCTCCTGGAGTTTCAGACTCAGGTCCACTGAGGCAGCGATGCCAGGCGCGACGCGCTGGAGGGCTTCTGGCTTCCTTCCCCCGGGTCCCTGCTCCCTCCTCACCCTCCCCCTGCCCTTCTCTCCCACCCCGGTCACTCTGCCTCCCCCCACCGCCAGGCTGGGCGGGGCCCTCGCAGACAAAGGGGATCTGGTTCTTCCCCCGAGGCCCTGACCCTCTGGAGAGCCGGCGTGAAGACTGGATGTGACTCACTGTCCTCACGGAAGTGGCTTTCTGGGCCGGCGCTCGTTTCTGTTTCTCCAGGAAGCCTTCCAGGGTGCCTGCCCCTCCGCGGCTCCCCACGCTCCCCCTCCCGGGACCACCCTGCCGTCGTGTTTGCCGTGGGTCTGTCCTCTCGCCGGGAGAGCCGCCAGCCGCCCCGGTCTGTCCTCCGCCTCCGCCCAGCCTGGCCGGTCCCGCTGAGTCCCTCGGGGGCACTGCTGCTTTCGGAGCTCCTCCTGTCCCTTCCGTGGCTGTGTGGGTGGAGAGGGGTTGTTTGGTGACGCTGTCTCCGGCTGCCTCCTTCCCCGGGCAGAGGACTTGGGCCCAGCGCCGCGTCCACCAGATCCTGTTAGTGGGGCCGGTCGTCCGTGTCCCCGGCGTCCCCAGAGCCTGGTGTGCGGGGCCTGCTGGGCCGTGAGCCCGGCCGCCTGAGAGCAGGGCCGCGGACGCCCGCTGTCTGAGGCCCGGGAGGCCAGCTCACGGCGTGTCTTGGCTCCGGTCGAACCTTAGCTGGTGGCCAGGGCGCTGCCTGGAGGGGCCCTGGGTTCGTTCTCGAGATGGCGTCGCCCCGGGGAGACTGGGTGGTCCCTCAGCACGCAGAGACCAGGGGCGGCAGAGCAGGTCTGCTGGGGTCAGAGTCGGGCGTCGCGGGGCCAGGCTGTTCCCAGAGCCTCACCGCCTTGCTGGCGGGTCGCTCACCCCTCACCCCTGAGACCGACGGTCAGCAGGTGCCCGTGCGCAGGGCGCGCACCAGGTGCTGGGCAGCAGGCCTGAGGAGAGCCCGTCCCGCGGCCCCTGGCTTCAGGGAGCGCCCAGGACAGGGCAGCCTTGTGCTCAGTCACCCGGTCGCGTCCGACGTCGGCGACCCCACCGTGCTTCCGTCCTCCGCCGTCTCCTGGAGTTTTTCAGACTCAGGTCCACTGAGGCAGCGATGCCACGGCGTCGCCTAGGGAGGTCCGACCCTGCGTGGGCGGGGCTTGGCTCTCGAGGGGCTGGGGGCACCGCGGCGCTCGAAGGGCCAGCAGGCGACGTGTGGCCGGAGCCGCCTGTGATGTGGTGACAGGAACGGCCAGTGCGGGGCCGAGGCCTGGCGCCCCTGCTGCCCGTGGCGGGTCTCGGGTGCCGCCCACTCTCTCTGCGCCGGCTGCTGTGGCGTGAGAGCCACACGTGTCCTACAGGCCTCCCGCAGAGATGAGACGGGCTGCTGCGCGTGAAAGCCCTTTACAGGTGCCGCCTGGTGTGCGGATCGCGGCGGCGGCGTCGGGGCTGAGCCGGGGCAGCGGGAGGCGCGGAGGGCCAGGCCGCGGGGGCTGGCCGCCGGCGAGGAGGCCCAGCCTTCCTCTCTCCCTCGCTCGGCTTCTGTGAGCGAGGGCCTCCCGGGAGAGGCCGTGGCGCTGACGGCTCCTTGCCCGCCTCCCTCCGCGCACACCAGCGCTTCCGGCCTCCCCCTGCCCCCGCCGCTGCCGGCCGGGAGGGGATGAGCAGCGGGGACTGGACGAGAGCGGGTGCCGCGGAGGGAGTGCGACCTGCCGGACCCGCAGCCGTGGTCTGGGCGTCCGCGGCCCTCGTGCGGGACGTGGGAGGGCCGAGGGCAGGAGAGGACGCGCGGCTTGACAGCTGCTCTGGACGGCCCAGCTCCTCCTCCGGCCTCCGGTGCCGCCCAGGCTGGTGGCTCGCGTCCTCCCACAGGGAGCCCAGCCCCAAAGACGGGGCTTCCGCCCACACGCGCGGCCCGGAGCGCCGGGAACGCTGCCCGCCGCCGGGCCTGGGCCTGTCGGGGAGGCGCGGCGGTCGTTACCCTTTACGAGGGAGCGGAGGGGAGCGCGGAGCCAGCGGCCGCGGAGGTCACAGAGGTCAGAGGTGAGCCCAGGCCTTCTGGCGAGGCTGTGTTCCACCTGGGCCGCCGCAGGGGACGCTGCATCCCTGAGGCTAAGAGCCGGTCGGGCTTGGTGAGAACATGGGTTTTCCTTCTTGGGCTTTCCTGTGCCTTGACCCGGTCGCGTCCGACGTCGGCGACCCCACCGTGCTTCCGTCCTCCGCCGTCTCCTGGAGTTTTTCAGACTCAGGTCCACTGAGGCAGCGATGCCACGGCGTCGCCTAGGGAGGTCCGACCCTGCGTGGGCGGGGCTTGGCTCTCGAGGGGCTGGGGGCACCGCGGCGCTCGAAGGGCCAGCAGGCGACGTGTGGCCGGAGCCGCCTGTGATGTGGTGACAGGAACGGCCAGTGCGGGGCCGAGGCCTGGCGCCCCTGCTGCCCGTGGCGGGTCTCGGGTGCCGCCCACTCTCTCTGCGCCGGCTGCTGTGGCGTGAGAGCCACACGTGTCCTACAGGCCTCCCGCAGAGATGAGACGGGCTGCTGCGCGTGAAAGCCCTTTACAGGTGCCGCCTGGTGTGCGGATCGCGGCGGCGGCGTCGGGGCTGAGCCGGGGCAGCGGGAGGCGCGGAGGGCCAGGCCGCGGGGGCTGGCCGCCGGCGAGGAGGCCCAGCCTTCCTCTCTCCCTCGCTCGGCTTCTGTGAGCGAGGGCCTCCCGGGAGAGGCCGTGGCGCTGACGGCTCCTTGCCCGCCTCCCTCCGCGCACACCAGCGCTTCCGGCCTCCCCCTGCCCCCGCCGCTGCCGGCCGGGAGGGGATGAGCAGCGGGGACTGGACGAGAGCGGGTGCCGCGGAGGGAGTGCGACCTGCCGGACCCGCAGCCGTGGTCTGGGCGTCCGCGGCCCTCGTGCGGGACGTGGGAGGGCCGAGGGCAGGAGAGGACGCGCGGCTTGACAGCTGCTCTGGACGGCCCAGCTCCTCCTCCGGCCTCCGGTGCCGCCCAGGCTGGTGGCTCGCGTCCTCCCACAGGGAGCCCAGCCCCAAAGACGGGGCTTCCGCCCACACGCGCGGCCCGGAGCGCCGGGAACGCTGCCCGCCGCCGGGCCTGGGCCTGTCGGGGAGGCGCGGCGGTCGTTACCCTTTACGAGGGAGCGGAGGGGAGCGCGGAGCCAGCGGCCGCGGAGGTCACAGAGGTCAGAGGTGAGCCCAGGCCTTCTGGCGCGGCTGTGTTCCACCTGGGCCGCCGCAGGGGACGCTGCATCCCTGAGGCTAAGAGCCGGTCGGGCTTGGTGAGAACATGGGTTTTCCTTCTTGGGCTTTCTGCAGCTTTGCACACGTGTAAGGACCACTTATAGTACAGAAAGGGGAACTGGGACCTTCGGAGCGTCTCGTGGATTTCTCCGCCTGGCTGCCAGGGCCGAGGAGTGCCTGGGGTTGACTCATAGTTCACGGGCCGGCGCCGGCCGTGTTCCTCGCTCAGCACGTTCTGAAAGCAGATTCCCGCTGAGGGCTCCGTCTCGGCCTCTGGTGTCTTCGGCATCGGCTGGTTCTGTCCGGGCTGAGCAGCAGCGTCCTCGGGATCCTGGTGATGGCCGGCTGGCGGCCCAGCAGCGTGGCTCTGGTTCTCTGAGCCGCGAGGGGGGTCACAGTGAGGAGCCGACGGCGGCCCCTGCCGCCCAGCAGGAAATAACGAGCTCCTCGGTCGGTTCGCCTTCTGCATCCCCACGGCAGCCGAGGAGACAGACGCCTGGTTTGCAGACAGCACTGCGTCGGGTCTGACTCCTTGCCACCCGTGGGCCGTGGCCCGCCAGGCTCCCGGCCACCGGGGGGTCTCCCACGCGAGCATACCGCAGTGGGGGTGCCACTTCCTTCCACAGGGGGCCTGCCTTCCGGCGCAGGGCCGCGGCCGGTGTCTCCTGCGGGGGCAGGCGGGCTGTGGGCCTCGGCGCCACCTGGCCAGGCCCTCCCCCAGAGGCGTGCGGAGGCTCGGAAGGTGTGCATCCTGGCCCAGGGAGACAGAGCGGAGCGGGAGCTCTGGCCCAGGTCGCGGAAGCCTCACCCGGCCGTCGTGGCTCAGCCGTCGCGGGACGGGGTGGCTGGCGGCTGTCCCGGCTCAGCCCTGCAGCGCATCGCCGGGAAGACCGCTCGCCCCACCAGTCTGGCTTCTCCCTGTGATGAGGTCACTCGCCTCATGAACCAGGAAACGGACTAGAGATTTCCACACGGCTTTGAAAAAATGTAGCTCTGCTTATGACGCACATGGTTCAAAATCATAATGGGGATTTTATTATTTTTTTACATAATGATTAAAAAAAATTTTTTTATGCCGTTTTTTATTGTTGGCTGGGCTCGGTTTTTGTCGTGGCCTGAGGACATTCTCTGGTTGTGGTGCACAGGCTCTCTCGTTACCTGGAGGCGTGAGGGGTCTCAGTTCCCCGACCAGGGATTGCACCTGCATCCTCTGCCGTGGAGGGCAGATTCTTAACCACTGAGCCATCAGGAAAGGCCCATAATGGTTTTCATTTTTTAATTTTTTGTTTAAAATTTTGTTTTTTTTCTTTTACAAACCCTTGTGTCGGGAGCGGACTTTCAGTATAATGGGGATTTAAGAAAATACTTTTCTTTGTGTGTGGCTGGGCTGGATCTTTGTCGCCGTGCTGGCTTTTCTCTCGGTGTGGCGCTCGGGCTCTGGGGCGCCCGGGCTTCGGGAGCTGCGGCCCCCAGGCTCTGAGCGCAGACTCGAGGTGTGGCTCACCGGCTGAGTCGCTCTGCTGCACGTGGGACCTTCCCTGGCCGTGGGCCACGTCCTGCGTGGGCAGGCAGGTTCTACACCACTGAGCGCCAGGGCGCCCATGATGGGAATTAAAAAGAAAAATCCACCTGTCCTAGTGAAGGAAGCAGGGTGTTGGTGTTGTCGTGCGTCTCTGTAGTCTGTGCCGTTTGCCCGGTTTTATCCTTAGTTTATTTATTTATTTACGTGGGGCTATTCTGGGTGTTCACTGCTGCTGCGGGCTCCCCTCTCGTCGAGGTGGGCCTGCTTCGTGTGGCGGCGGCTCCTCTCGGTGTGGCGCTCGGGCTCTGGGGCGCCCGGGCTTCGGCGGTTCTGGCCTCGCAGGCGTAGCTGCTTCACTGCTCCGCGGCCTGTGGGATCTTCCCGGACCAGGGATCACACCCACGTCTCCGTCACTGGCAGGCAGCCCTTCGCCGCTGAGCCACCGGGGAAGCCCGCGCCTGGGTTCGCCTCGTGTGCCGTGCGCTTGCAGTGACTGTGCTGGAAGGCGTCTCGACTTCCTGGCTGCTGGGCACGGCGTGGGGCTGGGACTAAAGCGGCGTCCGGTCTGGGCGTGTCCGCCACGCCGCTGTGCCCATGAGCGGTGCCCACACGACCAGGCTCCTCTGGGCCGTGCGGTGGGCTGCCCCGCGCCCGTCCTGCGTCGTGTCTCGCTCAGTGACGGCCGCTCTGGGAGGGTCCGCCCTGTCGATGGAGGACGTCCTGCCGGGAGGGCAGGGCCCGCGCCTCCTCTGACGCGAGGCGGAGTCAGGAGCGCCTGGACGGGTGCTCGGGAGGCTGCGGGAACCGCGCGGCGTCCGGTCTGCGGGGAGGGAGGGCAGCACCCTGCAGGGCCGGGGCCCGAGGAGTCCAGGGGCCGGCGGGGCCCACGCGGCTCCAGAGCGCGGGGCGGACCGGGCCAGGCGTGTCAGCTGGCTCCCAGAGGGTCCGGTGAGGTGGCTGGCGTGCTCCTGCTGGTCTGCCGTGGACGTGAACTTGGCAGACGGGGAGGGACGGTGAGGCCTGGCGGGCTGCAGCCCACACAGTCGCCGAGAGCCGGACACAGCGGGGCGAGTGGACGACGACAGCAGAATGCAAAGCAGATCGCCTCCCTCCCCGACAGTTTGTCTCGGTCAGACCTCGAAACATAATTTTTACGTTTTATTTTATTTATTTTTGGCCACACCACGCAGCTTGTGGGGTCTTAGCTCTCGGCGGCGCCTGGCTTCGCGGTTTTCTGGCCTCTGCATCCTTAGTTTATTTATTTATTTACGGGCTATTCTGGGTTTTCACAGCTGCGGGCTCCCCTCTCGTCGAGGTGGGCCTGCTTCGTGTGGCGGCGGCTCCTCTCGGTGTGGCGCTCGGGCTCTGGGGCGCCCGGGCTTCGGCGGTTCTGGCCTCGCAGGCGTAGCTGCTTCACTGCTCCGCGGCCTGTGGGATCTTCCCGGACCAGGGATCACACCCACGTCTCCGTCACTGGCAGGCAGCCCTTCGCCGCTGAGCCACCGGGGAAGCCCGCGCCTGGGTTCGCCTCGTGTGCCGTGCGCTTGCAGTGAATGTGCTGGAAGGCGTCTCGACTTCCTGGCTGCTGGGCACGGCGTGGGGCTGGGACTAAAGCGGCGTCCGGTCTGGGCGTGTCCGCCACGCCGCTGTGCCCATGAGCGGTGCCCACACGACCAGGCTCCTCTGGGCCGTGCGGTGGGCTGCCCCGCGCCCGTCCTGCGTCGTGTCTCGCTCAGTGACGGCCGCTCTGGGAGGGTCCGCCCTGTCGATGGAGGACGTCCTGCCGGGAGGGCAGGGCCCGCGCCTCCTCTGACGCGAGGCGGAGTCAGGAGCGCCTGGACGGGTGCTCGGGAGGCTGCGGGAACCGCGCGGCGTCCGGTCTGCGGGGAGGGAGGGCAGCACCCTGCAGGGCCGGGGCCCGAGGAGTCCAGGGGCCGGCGGGGCCCACGCGGCTCCAGAGCGCGGGGCGGACCGGGCCAGGCGTGTCAGCTGGCTCCCAGAGGGTCCGGTGAGGTGGCTGGCGTGCTCCTGCTGGTCTGCCGTGGACGTGAACTTGGCAGACGGGGAGGGACGGTGAGGCCTGGCGGGCTGCAGCCCACACAGTCGCCGAGAGCCGGACACAGCGGGGCGAGTGGACGACGACAGCAGAATGCAAAGCAGATCGCCTCCCTCCCCGACAGTTTGTCTCGGTCAGACCTCGAAACATAATTTTTACGTTTTATTTTATTTATTTTTGGCCACACCACGCAGCTTGTGGGGTCTTCGTTCCCTGACCAGGCGTTGGCCCCAGGCCCTCCGCGGTGAACGTGTGGGACCCTGAGCGCGGGGCTGCGGGCGGTGCTGTGGAGAGGCCGTTTCCCGTCTTGGTATCTCCTGTGTGTATCTTCTATAAAAAAGCTGTTTTCTTCTTCCTGGTTACTGAAGTCAGGGAAGGATTTATGTGTTTGTCCACGTGTGGCTGAGCTGGGTCTTGGTGGCCGCGTGGGCCTTCGGCAGTTGCCGTGAGCGGGGCTCCTCGTCGTGGTGACGCCCGTGCTGCGGAGCATGGGCTCTGGGGCGCGGGGGTTTAGTAACCGTGCCATGTGGGCTCGGCTGTTGCCGTGATGGGCTTAGCCTCCGGACTCCTTTTTTGAAGTTGAGCAGTACAGAAGTACACAGTGAAGTGCCTCTGAAATTCTCTCCCCCGGGTTCCTCATGGTCTTCTATGCATGAGCTCCTGTTATATGTGCACATGTATCCTTTCCTAAGTGGAATCCTGATGCCATTCCCACTCTGCAGCTAAAGGCGTGGTTGTAGTGAATTAATTCACCACACTCTGCGCATTGTCACAGATCTTAGCCCCTGCTAGGACTGTGGAGCTAGACACGCCCCCCCATTCTTAAGGAGCAGGTGGCTGACTTGGAGATGCAGACCGCCTGGGACTGAGGTGTGCTTGGGAAGACGGGGAAGCTTGGGAGCTTCTCCGAGGAGGCACCTGAGCTGGTTTGGAAGGGTGGGAAGTGCCCAGCACTTGGACTTTTTTTCCACTTAACATTGTATTTTAGAGACCTGTTCCGTGTTATTGCCTACTGTTCGAAGCACCATCCTTGATCGCTTGGTTTCATCAGGTGGACGTGTCCTCCTATCGAGGGTCCGTGAGGTGGCTGGCGTGCTCCGCTGGTCTGCCGTGGACGTGAACTTGGCAGACGGGGAGGGACGGTGAGGCCTGGCGGGCTGCAGCCCACACAGTCGCCGAGAGCCGGACACAGCGGGGCGAGTGGACGACGACAGCAGAATGCAAAGCAGATCGCCTCCCTCCCCGACAGTTTGTCTCGGTCAGACCTCGAAACATAATTTTTACGTTTTATTTTATTTATTTTTGGCCACACCACGCAGCTTGTGGGGTCTTCGTTCCCTGACCAGGCGTTGGCCCCAGGCCCTCCGCGGTGAACGTGTGGGACCCTGAGCGCGGGGCTGCGGGCGGTGCTGTGGAGAGGCCGTTTCCCGTCTTGGTATCTCCTGTGTGTATCTTCTATAAAAAAGCTGTTTTCTTCTTCCTGGTTACTGAAGTCAGGGAAGGATTTATGTGTTTGTCCACGTGTGGCTGAGCTGGGTCTTGGTGGCCGCGTGGGCCTTCGGCAGTTGCCGTGAGCGGGGCTCCTCGTCGTGGTGACGCCCGTGCTGCGGAGCATGGGCTCTGGGGCGCGGGGGTTTAGTAACCGTGCCATGTGGGCTCGGCTGTTGCCGTGATGGGCTTAGCCTCCGGACTCCTTTTTTGAAGTTGAGCAGTACAGAAGTACACAGTGAAGTGCCTCTGAAATTCTCTCCCCCGGGTTCCTCATGGTCTTCTATGCATGAGCTCCTGTTATATGTGCACATGTATCCTTTCCTAAGTGGAATCCTGATGCCATTCCCACTCTGCAGCTAAAGGCGTGGTTGTAGTGAATTAATTCACCACACTCTGCGCATTGTCACAGATCTTAGCCCCTGCTAGGACTGTGGAGCTAGACACGCCCCCCCATTCTTAAGGAGCAGGTGGCTGACTTGGAGATGCAGACCGCCTGGGACTGAGGTGTGCTTGGGAAGACGGGGAAGCTTGGGAGCTTCTCCGAGGAGGCACCTGAGCTGGTTTGGAAGGGTGGGAAGTGCCCAGCACTTGGACTTTTTTTCCACTTAACATTGTATTTTAGAGACCTGTTCCGTGTTATTGCCTACTCTTTGAAAAACCATCCTTGATCGCTGTGCGGTTTCATCAGGTGGACGTGTCCTCCTGTGTCACTCTGTTTGTGGGTTTTGTGCTGTTGGACTGTGAGCTCTCAGGCTAAGGGAAGAAATGGACGAACAGTCCTGACCCGTTTGAATTCTGCTGTCGAATTCTGGATTCCGCGTCTTAGCGGGAACGTTGCACCTGATGGCCAGAGGTTCAGAGACACTTGGAATGGCTGGTTGAACTGAGCATTTTAGCCGGAGAAAAGAGCAGCCCCGAGGCTTGTTTCTGGAGCTGGAGCCGGACCGGAGCCAGAGCCTTAGGAATGAGGCTGGTTCTGCTGCAATGCTAATGTGCCGGGCTGTCTGAGGCCGATCACCCTGGGGGAAGGGAGAATTTGCAACGAAACTGGCCCTAACTGAAAACACTTTCCCCCAGGAAGGCTGGCCCCAGGGGCTGGAGGTCACGTGTGCAGGTCTCTCCGCCTCCATCCTTGCTCAGGTTGCAGCCGTGGATGGGGCCTCCAGGCCTCTCCCTGGGTGACCGGGCTTTCTGACTCACATGTTCGGTTCTTTCTCCCAGATGGCTAGATCTGAAGTTGAGCCAGTGTTCTGGGGCTTTTCTGGCTCAGATGGTGAAGAATTTACCTGTAATACAGGAAACTCGGGTTCCTTCCCTGGGTTGGAAAGACCCTCTGGGGAAGGAAACGGCAGTCCACTCCAGGCCTGCTGCCTGGGAAATCCCGTGGACAGAGGGGCCTGGTGGGCTGCAGTCCACGGGGCGCATCCGTGTCTCCTGCGCGGAAAGCCAGCAGTCTTAACCACTGGACTGGCCGGGAAGTCCTGGTTCAGAATCTTGACTGTTGGTCGATACCCAGACACGCACCAGCGATGAAGTGTCACGGAACTCAGTACTTACGCACACACGTGTACGAGCACAGTGGGAACTCTTGAGTCAGATCCGTGGGTAGATCGGTGCCGGGTGTTGGAGTCTTACAAGATGGAAGCATGCGGGAGACGGGGCGGAATGGACCAGGGATCCTCGTATCGTTCCTTACTACTGGCTTTGTGTTGACAGGGATCTCAAGAGAAGGGTTAATAGCTAAAAAAGCACTCGCCCGCGAGACTGGACGGGGTTCAGTGAGAAGCCAAGAATGAAAAGAAAGAACAAGGTGCCGCCTTGAGCCCGTGTTTGGTTTCCGTCTCTTTGTGGTTCAGCTTCTGGGAAGCCTGTGCCCTGTGAGGCCCCGGGGGCAGACACGCCCGCTCCGGCAGGTGGCAGGGGCAGGGGCAGGGAGGAGAGGGGTGGGCGTGGCCTGGCCCGGAAGAGGCGTGCAGGGCGGGGTGTGTGGGCTGCAGGCCTGGCTGGGTCGGGGGAGGGTGCTGCTCTGTAAGGAACCTTTGAGCCCGTCTGAGGTGGAATTCTCCGGCTGTGAGGTTGGGCCCAGGGGCGCGTGGCCCCCCTGGGGGCTGGGAGAGGGAGACACCCGGAGAGTCTGCACCCTGATGCGGAGGGTAGAGCAGGTGACTAGGCAGCTGGCGCCACAGAGCCTGGGGACCTGTCAGCGCCCAGGGTGTGGGCTGGGCCTTTTCTCCCCTTCCAGGGGGTGGAGACAGGTCTGGAAAGTTCCCTGGGCCGGACACCTGTCTTCGACAGGCTCCCTAATTCTGCCTGTGAAGAGAGAAGTCCCTCAGTGGGTCGGTCGGGCTTTAGCCCTGGGCGAGGCCAGGGGTAGACAGGGTGGGGAGAGAAGCAGGACCAAGAGGAGCCCGGGGCCGCCTGCCCTGGGGACGGCCTGTCCGCCCGCTGTGCCCGGGGCGTCCTTGCTGCCAGGGTCTCGGGGAGGGGAGGCGCTGCGGAGAAAGCCTGGGGCCTGGGGTGTCTGCAGAACGCTTCCTGGGGGGCTGCGTCCTCGGGGTCAGGCAGTGATGGGCGCTGAGCCTCTCAGAGCCACGAGAGGGCACCCACCTGCTTCCGCACAGGCGTGGGGGCCCCCTGACGGGCTGAGGTCAGCCCACCCAGACCAGCGCTGGAGGGGTGGAAACCCACCCACTCCGACCCCTCACAGGAGGAAGGAGAGGCAGCCCCTGCCACCCAGCTGCAGGCGTGTGCGTGTGGCCGGGCGGGGCCCTGGGCAGGGCCGCCGAGAGCCGCCAGGTCCTGTGCCCGCCGTGCCCGCGGTTGGCTGAGTCAGGCCCCTGGGGCTTTCCACCCAGCTCTGACCAGGGGTGTGGAGATCGGGTTTGCTTCCTCCAGTGGGAGCTGCTGGCTCCGGCTCAGAAGGGGCTTAGGGAGCCCCTCACCTGCCGAGGCGCCTCCGCTGGCCGTGTCTGTGGAGTCTGCTGGCCGCCGCCAGGACCTCTGTGAGCCCCTCGGCGCTGCCGTGGGAGGGTCCCGCGCGCGGGGGCCGCGGCCAGCCCCTCCCGCAGGTGCCCTGCCTCCCAGGTGGTTGCTTAAAATAGGCCGACTGAAACTGACATCACCCAGCGCTCCTCTCCTGAGAAGGAGGCGGGCGGCCGGGCCAGCGGCCTCCCTGGAAGGGTGGGAGGCCACGTCCTTTCCAGATCCAGTTCCGGAGAGTGACCTGGGATGCAGGTTAAGCTTGCCGGCCCTGGGGCTCCGGGGCTCCGGGGCGCTCGGGCTTCAGCAGCCGAGGCTTGTGGGCTCTAGAGCACGGGCTCCGGCGTCGGGCGCTCGGGCTTCGCTGCTCCGAGGCTTGTGGGATCTCCTGGGACCAGGGATCACGCTGGGGTCCCCTGTGCTGCAGGGCGGATGCTGGCCCACCGGAGCGCCAGGGCGGCCCGTGGGTGCGGATGTCACCGGAGCGAGCCCCTCTCAGTGGGCCTCCCTGCGGAGACAGGGCCTCTTCATGACCAGCACTGAAGGACGGGCCTTCCTCCAGCTTCAGCCCCGGTATCTCAGGGCCTCGCACGGTGCTGCCCAGGCTCTCCCAGGCCGACCGATCGCCTTCGCTCCTTGCTCCGCCGTCGCCAGCGGCCTCCAGCCGTGCTGAGTTTCTAGGCATTCTGGCCGGGATCTGACTCGACCTGGCTCTGGGAGTGGCCAGGACAGCTCTGCTGGCTTTCTCTTTTATTCTTGACGACAAAGGCGTCTTTGAGGTGCCGCGGGATCATCACCTTAGCAGACCGCTGCCGGTGTGCACACTGCCATCTCAGGACACTTTATGGTTCTCATCGTGGAACTGACACCCGTCCCGGCTTCCCTGGTGGGCTCTGTGGCTAAGGGTCGAGACACAGGTTCGGGCGCTGTTTTGGGAAGAGCCCCCGCGTCCCAGGACCGCTCGCGTGCGCGCCCCCCTGCGGAGCCCGTGCTCTAGGCCTGCGCGCCCCGCCTGCAGAGCAGCCACCCCCGGAGAAAGCCCGGTGCAGCAGTGAAGCCCCAGGGCACTCAGATCTTCAGAAACGCGAAATCTGTCCCACCGGTGGGCACACGAAGCCACAGAGCCCGGGGCCACCAGTCCCCGGCGGGGCCGGGAGGCGCGCCTGACGCCGGCCAGCCGTGTCGCGCCCAGGTCAGTGTCTGCGGCCAGCGACCTCGCGTCTGCCCCGCGACCGTGGTCCTCAGCTGCGGGCGCACGTCACCAGATGTCCCGTGAGGGTGTTTCGTGTCCCCTCCCCGTCCTCCGGCCTCAGCCTCATCGCCTGCCTTCCCGCCGGTCGCCCTCGGCCGTGGCCACACCGGGCAGAGTCCTGGAAAGGAGAGCCTGACGTGGAGGCTGACTCCCCGTCTGGTGTGGCTGGGGGGCATTCCTGCTGTGTATAAACGCTGGCGTGGACCAGCAGCCGTTCTCCCCGAGGGCTGCCGAGCTGCTGGCGGCAGCTTCCGACGCGGGGTCTGCTGGTCGCTGGAGCGGTGGGCGAGCGGGCCCTGGTGGGCCGGGGGGTGCCAGGCCCGTCTGTGGGTGCGGGGGGACAGGCGAAGGGTGCTGTCCAGAGGAGGGGTCTGGGGTGACTTGGACACAGTTTCGCTTGCTGATAAGCATGTAGCTTTTAGCTCTGGTTACTTTCATACTTAAACACAAGGGCCTGTTGTTCAGTCGCTGATTCGTGTTGGTCTGTAGCCCGCCAGGCTCCTCTGCCCGTGGGAGTCTCCGGGCGGGAGCACTGGAGTGGGCTGCCGTGTCCTCCCCCAGGGACCTTCCCGACCCGGGCTCAGACCTGCATCTCCTGCGTGGACTGGAGAATTGGTTACCACTGAGCCACCGGGGAAGCCCACAAGATCTTTCCTGTAGCATCAAATAAAACACGCCCTGCCCGTTTTACCTTTTGTGTCTTCGTCTTTTGGACAGTTCCTGACCTCAGGGAGGATTGACATCATTTGCACTGGTGTGCTAAAAACCAAAGAAAATAGACTCTTCAGGGTCTGTCATCTCCCTTCCTGGGTTTTTGGGTGGTACCCCCATCCTCCGGAAGCCGAGTGGGGATGGTGGTGGCCCGATCTGCCCCTGCACCCCGCCGCCTGGGTTGTTCCTCCAGGGCTTCACTGTGTCGGTGCCGGCCGTGCCCCTCTGTCCTCCAAGGAGTCCTTCCTCTCGTCTGAGCTGGCCTTGAGCCACCAGAGAAGAGGCCGTGAGAGCCGCGTCGCCTCTGTCTGAGGCAGGCCAGCACCTGCGTCACAGCCCTGCGCTGGGCTTCGTGTGCGCACCTGCAGATGTGTTTACTTTTCAAAAGAGGGAAGGTGCAGGCGGCCCATCCTGCCTCTCCCGTTGGCTGTGGCCGGTAGAGATGGTGGTGTGTAGGAAGAAGGTTATGTTTGCGGTGGAGACCCAGCGGGTGGGAGCTGCCGGCCACCCCCTTCCTGGGGGCCGCCTGGCCCCACGTGTTCGTGAAGCCCCAGCCACAAGGGTTGGTGTGGCTCATCCCACTTTGTTGTTTCACTGGCTTCACTCCCTTTTTGAAGCAGAGAGATCACTTTGCTGACGAAGGTCCGTCTAGTCAAAGCTGTGGTCTTTGCAGTGGTCGTGGTGCGGATGTGATAGCTGGACAGGAAAAAAGGCTGAGCACCGAAGAATCCATGGTTTCGAACTGTGGTCCTGGAGAAGAATGCCTTGGACTGTGAGAAGGTGAAACCAGTCGGTCCTAAAGGAACCCAATGCTGAGTGTTTATCGGAAGGACTGATGCTGAAGCTCTGGCACTTTGGCCAGCGGATGCAAAGGACGGGCTCATTGGAACAGACCTTGATGCTGGGAAATCTTGAGGGCAGGAGGAGAAGGGGGCAGTGGAGGATGAGATGGTTGGATGGCATCGCTGACTCACCATGACTCTGAGCAAGCTTCAGGAGATGGTGAAGGACAGGAATCCTCGCGTGCTGACACCCCGTGCTGTTGCCGGCGGACACGACTTAGTAACTGAACAACAGCAACTTGCTTTTGACTTTGGACAGGTCACTCCCAGGCTCTCAGCCTCGGTCTCCTTATCAGTGAAATGTCTGGGTTAGGCAAGATGGCCTCTCATATACCTGAAAGTGGAGCCTAGAGTAGGGTAATAAAAGGAAGTCATCTAGTTACTGACTAACCTAGGATTCACCGGCATGTTCACTGTCCATACTTCAGCCACCTCCCCTTTCCCAAGGAGCTGGCTGTCTCGGTTTCCCCGACCAGGAAGACTCGCTCTCCGAGTGCTGGGTACTGACCAAGGGAGGCAGAAAATGAGGGTCGGGTCCGGAGCGCCACCTCGTGGCGACGATCGGGACGGTCATCGTGTCTCCCCTCTTCTGTGGAGCGGCGGCGCCGTCGTGAACGCGGGCAGGGCTGTTGGGGGACTTGGGGGGAGAACAGTTGTGAGTTTGCCCTGTATGTTGAAAATAAACGTAAGAAACTCCTGTTGCGTGACGTGTCTAACGACATACGCAACCACAGAACTCAGCTCAGAGAGTCGAGCTGAAGCCTCACTAGTTTTTCATTTTCCAGTGTGGTTGGACCACCAAGTGACCAGGGGCCCCTGGACACTGAGCAAAGCTGCGACCTAGAAGGGCACAGACAAGACTCTGACGATGATACAAAAACAGCCCAGTCGGTGCCTAAGAAAGAACAAGAAGGAAGAAATTCGCAGCTCGTTAAATCTGGGAACAACCTGCTGAGGTTTTGATCCAGTAGTGTTGACTCTGTAGGCAAATCTGAGGAGAATGGACATCCTGATGATCCTGAACTTTCCAATCCATGACGGTGGGATACTGCTAGGTTCATCTGTATTATTACTTAGATCCCACATGTAAGTGAGATTATATTTGTCTAGGATACTTCACTTGGTATGGCAATCCCTAGGTCCATCCAGGTTGCTGAAAATGGCAATATTTCATTCTTTTTTTAATGGCTGAGTAATATTGTAACGTCATTGGCAATAGAGGTTGTGCTCTTAGATGCTGGTGTTCTGAAACGTCATCATGATGTATTTAGTTTTGTGTGCTTTTTCATTTATCTTTCTCATCGTTCAGTGAGCCCTTGGAAAGAGCTACGACTCTCCTTGGAGATAGTCTCGTATTTTTCTGGTAACATCCTCTGCCACACTTAGGAACTGGGCTCAGGTATTTAAGGAAGACAGAAGTGAGACAGGGAAGGGCATTGTGAGAAGTTCCCAGAGCCCCACCTCCACCCCGAACAAACACGCTCCCACCCACGTGTCCGCAGTGAGGGATGGGAAGTCAGTGTGTCCAGGCGTGAGGCCACCAGGTGCCGAGGGCCGCGGTGAAGGGCAGAGGTCAGGCCTCTTCTCTCCCGTGTCCTGAATGCTCGTGGCTGAGTTTAAATCACCCCATCCAGAAGATCAGACAATGATTCTCTGCGGTAACTAAGCCATCCCGTGGCAAAGCTCTACACAGCCCAGGGGTTGGGAGTGCCCAGCAAAGTATCTGGCTAGTCACTGGGTTGTGGCCCAAAGTGAAGCCCGTGTGGCCGGCCATGCCCACCGGGCATCCAGACAGCGGCAGAACTTCACTCCTGCATGTGAGCAGCCAGCCACGCAGCCTCAGGCACTTAGGGAGAACCCTCAACACAAAAGAGAAAGTCAACAACAGAGAAAAGTTACTCAATAGAAATATCTGGATGAGGTTTTTGCTCCAGAAGTCAGAGAACAAGAGAGGACTCTTAGAAATGAGCGTGTGGATAGCAGAAGTGGAAAAGTCAATAGGAAGATTAACAAACAAGATGGATAATAACAGAAAAAGGGTAAATAAAGGATCCATATAATAGAACTTACAGAAAGAGAAAACCAAAGATAAAGAAGAGGATATAATCTAAGGAATAATACAAGAAAGTTATGCAGACTGCACGATCCGAGTTTCCAGGCTCAGAGGGCGGACAGAGAGCTCAGTGTTGTGAACTTGAAAGACCCAGTTTCAAGCACTGTCTCAAGACGTTCAGAGACAGACAAGCCATGAATAAAAAATAATGGGTTTGTATTAGTATCATATTTCTTCAAAGCAAAATTAGAAGCTGGAAAACATGGGGGACTTCAGTTTGTAAGTGAAAATTGTTTGAAATGTATTGTCCTAAACCCAGACAAAACATCCACAAATGTGAGAGCAGAATTAAGGTCCTTCTGAAGCATGCAGAGTCTCAGGAAATGTCCCTTCTTGGAAACCATGTGCCACCAAAATGAAAGAAGCGAAGAGAGAAGACATGGAATCCAGAGAATACGGATTTTAACACAAGAGGGAGTTGGGCGTTCTCTAGTGGTCCAGTGGTTAGGACTCGCCCGGCTTTCACTCCTGGGCCTGTAATTCTGAAAGGCGCACGTATTACCCACACAAGAGGCGCTGGATTCAGGAACCCCCCAGGGTGATGGTGGTGGGGAGGGTCCAGATAGCAGCCGTGGCAAAGCACAGAGCGCCCCCGGAGGGAAACGAAGTGAGAGGGTCTTCGACAGACCTGACACGCGGAAGATGAGGAGAACGTCACAGGGCACGCAGACTGTATGGGTGGACGGGGCTGCGTGCTAAAAGAAGCCCAAGTGGACGGACATTCACAGCAGGAAAAACAAGTCAGTTGTACTGAGAAGGAAACTATTGTGAACATATTTTCAAGAGTAACAATGAAAACAGGGTCTGGAGATAATTTTTTTTTAAACTTTAGCCTTGTACCTATTGGAAGGATGGGTAAGAGACAGAGAAGGAAGGACCTTGAAATTCACATTATCAAAATAGAAGTCAGCTGATTGTATTTTAGATCGATGAATCAAGAGCTAGTGGTGCTGGCATATTATTTAGAAACATGGAGACAGATTCCAGAACAAGCCTCTTGAAAACATGTTCAGTGGTTGCCCCTGGGGTGTGTTGCGTTTTTTAAATTTCACTTTGTTTTGAGATTCAGTTGAGGTGGCAAGGCCTACAGCGTGAGGGTTGGGTACATTTTACGTATGGTCGCATGGGTAGGGTTAGCGACGGGATGTGTGTCTGTGTTTGATATTAAAGTCACAAATGCAGCTAATTAGGTCACTGAAATTCAAGATACGAGCGTCCGAGAGTGGCGGGCCGGGGGGCTCCCCCGCGGCAGTGAGGAGGGGTCGTGTTTGAACGTGACAGATCACGAAACGTCGGTCGGGGGCATCGTTCGCAGCTCCGCGGCTGACACCAGGACACCAGAAGGCGCGCCTGAGCCCGTGCGGGGGCCGCGCCTGTGGGGCTGGGGGTGGGCTTTCGCCTCTGGGACAGGCCCGGGGGGAGCGGCAGAGGCAGTCCGCTCCGACGGGGCGCGGCCCTCCGCGGGCGCGGGGCAGGGGCGGCCGCGGGGCCCCCGCCGCTCCACGGCCGGCCGCCCTTCCCGGAGCCCTGCCGCCCCGGTGGTGGGCGTCTGGTCCGTCTCTCGTGCTCCTGGGCCTGAGCGTGGACACGGGTGGACTCCAGAGAGGCCGGCGCTGCTCCGCTCCCGGGGTCCCGGGCTGGGGGCCGCAGGCTCCGCGCGGGGAGGCCCGTCCTGCGGCCGCCCGGCCGCGGCCTCGTTGCTCCTGGCTGGAAAGCCCTCCCGGAGCTCGGGCGGCCGGGCTGTCCGCTCGCCCAGAGGCCCGAGCCCTCGCCGGCCGCCGCCCGCTCCCGGGCGCCCTCCCGCGCCAGGCGGGCCCGCGGAGGGGTCCGTCCCAGCAGACCGCGGTGCGGTTTCTTCTTCAGCTCACAGCTCCCAGGCGGCGCGGATCTGGGGGCGCCCGGGGGAGGCCGCTGCTCCGTCCGGCGTCTGTCTCCCGGCCGCGGGCCCAGGCGCCGGCGACCCCTCCCCGCGGCCGGCAGGCTGCTGAGGCCGGGCTCTGAGCGCCGGGCGCTGCTTTCTCCCCAGAACGTGAACGGCTGCGAGGAAGGCGTGGAGTTCTTGCCGGCCAACAACAGCAGGAAGGTGGAGAAGGGCGGCCGGCGGTGGCTGGTGCCCGTGGCCGTGCTGGTCGCCGTCCTGGTGGCGTCCCTCGTGGCGGGGCTCCTGGCGTGGCACTTCCAGGGTGAGGGGCGCCTGCTGGGGCGGAGCGGGGGGAGGAGGCTCCTGCCCCGGCCGCGCCGTCGGGCCTGCGCCCCGGGTGGCCTGCAGGGCGGGCGTCCCTGCCGCTGACCGTGTCCTCCCCGGGCCCCTCGCAGACCGGAACGTGCCGGTCCAGAAGGTCTTCAATGGCTACCTGAGGGTCAAGAACGAGAACTTCGTGGATGCCTATGAGAACCCCAACTCCACCGAGTTTGCTCAGCTGGCCAGGAAGGTGCAGGAGGCGGTGAGTCCCAGCCCGGGCCCGCCGTCGCTCTGGCGCCGCCTCCGCCTGGCCGGACGGAGCCCTGCGGGTCCCCGGACGCCTCGAGGGCTCTCCAGCCCCCCGAGGGCCGGGCCAGGCGCGGGGAGCGGCCGGGGTGGCGGCCCGTCTGGCCGGCGTCAGCCTGCTCTCCTTCCCTCAGCTGAAGATCTTGTACAGCGGGATCCCGGTGCTGGGCCCCTACCACAAGGCCTCGGCCGTGACCGCCTTCAGGTGGGTGCTGGGGGCCGCGGGGCCGCGGGGTCCCGCTTAGAGAGCCGAGGCGCCCGCAGTGCTCCCTCTGACTCTCTCCTAAGCCCTGTAGATGTTTCTGGCCATGTTTAATCTTTACGGAGGGGGTGGCGGGGGCACCGTCAGCCCCTCTCAAGGTCAGGAAGCAGGCTCGCGCCCTCCTCCGCGTGCCCGTGCTCGAGGCGGCGCCCCCGTCCACCGCGGGCTCCGTCTGACTCGAGTCTGAGCGGCGCCTCGGCATGTCTGGCCGGCGTGAGGCTGAGAGCGGAGGGGCCGCGGCCTCGGGCTCGGGCCGGCAGGTGGGCGCGCACGAGCCCGTGGCGGGCGTGCCCGGCCTGGAGGAGTCTCCAGGCGACCCTCCGGGAGGCTTGGTCCTGCCGGGTCTCCGCCGGGCCCCCGGGAAGCTGGCCCGCGCCTCAGAGCCGCCCCTCTCCGCAGCGAGGGCAGCGTGATCGCCTACTACTGGTCGGAGTTCCGCATCCCCGGGCACCTGGTGCCGGAGGCCGAGCAGGCCATGGCGGAGAAGCGCGGGGTCATGGTGCCGCCTCGAGCCCGCTCCGTGGGCTCGTTCGTGATGACCTCGGTGGTGGCTTTCCGTGAGTGCGGGGGCGCTGGGGGTGGGCGTCTGTCCGGCCGCGGGCTGGTCCTGGGCTGCTGCTGGTCAGCGCCTGGGAGAGAGCCTGCCCGCGGCCGGGCCGCCCTCTGGGGAGCGGGGAAGCAGGGCAGCAGGGCTGAGGGGATGGACCGCAGCAGCGAGTGCTTCCTTCTCCCCCTTGTCCTCCAGCCAGTGACCCCAGAACAGTGCAGAACGCCCGGGACAGTAAGTATCTGCCCTCCTCGCGAAGGAGAAGGGAGGGGTGTGGCCAGACGCCCCTCAGGCCTCCAGGCCAGGGGCTGCGGCCGGCCGGCACACCCGTCTGCCTCCCGGGCTGGGACGACCCCTTCCTGGGATCCCCCACGTCGGGGCAGCCGGGGCGCCTCGCGGGGCCAGGCCTGGCTGCGCTGCCCGGGTGGGGGTCCCGGCGGCGGCCCGCCCAGCTCTCGTCCCCTGCCTCTCGCAGGCAGCTGCAGCTTCGCACTGCACGCCCACGGCAGCGAGCCCACCCACTTCAGCACGCCCGGCTTCCCGGACAGCCCGTACCCGTCCCGCGCCCGCTGCCAGTGGACGCTGCGGGGCGACGCCGACGCCGCGCTGAGCCTCACCTTCCGCAGCTTCGACGTGGCCACCTGCGACGAACGTGGCAGCGACCTGGTCACGGTGTATGACACCCTGAGCCCCGTGGAGCCCCGGGCCTTGGTGCAGTGAGTGTCCCGGGCGAGCGAGGGGCAGGGGCCGGGGCTGCCTGTGGTGGGCCGGGCCTCTGGAGCGACCGCCGTGGGGTGGGGTTCAGGCCGCCGCCCACTCGCGGGTGGCAGAGAGCAGGGAGGCGCGGTCCTCGGCACGGCTGCAGGGGAGTGCCTGGCGGTGACTGCCAGCCTCGGCAGGGGTGCCCGAGGCCCACGGGCCCCTAGATGCTGGCGAGCAGGGTGCTCCTTTACCTGCCGGAGCGGAGGTGCCGCCTGCTGGTTTGTCTTTCTTTCTTTCTTTTTCTTTTTGGCCACACCATAAGGCTGGCAGGATCTCGGTTTCCCGACCAGGGACTGAACCCCAGGCCATGAAGTGAAAATGCCGAGGGCTAACCGCTAGAGCGCCAGAGAAGTCCCCTCGCTCGCTGTTTGTAAAGGAAGGTTTTCTCGTGGCTCTGCGCTGCCGAGGCTTGCCGACGGGAGACGACAGCTGTCGAACATACAGTTAATTGCTCGCAGGCGGGCCGGGGCCGCGAGGAGGAGCCCCGCGAGGCCGCGGGGAGGCCTCAGGGCTGTTCCGGAGGCAGCGCCTCTGTGGACTCTGTAGGTAACGCACGCAGGGCCGCTCCTTAGGACCGGCTGGTTGGCATAAGCCCAGGGGTCTCCGTGGCCTGGGCTGGCTCCAGGTGTCCGGTCTCTGGGCGTCAGGGCAGGCGGAGACCGGTGTGAAGCCGGGGAGCCCCACCGAGAACGTGCCGGTGGCGTGGGCCGCGGCCGGGTGCGTGTGAGAGGCCGGCCCGGGGCTCTGCCGCCTCTGCGGCTCGCGGGCAGGTGCTCCCCAGGGCCCGCACGCCCCAGGGGTCAGGGCCTCAGAACTGCAGGAACTGGAAAGACGCAGCAGATGCATACCACTGCGTGTAAACTAGATAAGCAAGCGCAGGGATCTTGTAACAGCCTGTGATGACGAGGAATCTGAGGGCGAGTGTGCGTAGCCGAGGGCTCGGCTGTGCGCGTGGAGCCCGAGCCGGCCACTCTCCAGGTTGAGAGGGTGCGGAGGCTTCCCTGGTGGCTCGCTGGTAACGACGGGGTCCATCCCCGGTCTGGGGAGCGCCCGTGTGCTGCAGCGCGGCTCCGCCCGTGCGCCACGACCAGGAGTGTGTGCCCTGGAGCTGGGGAGCCGCCGCCGCTGAGCCCACATGCTGCGGCCCCCGAAGCCCGTGTGCCCCAGAGCCCGTGCCCCCGGGGAAGCCCGCGCACCGCAGCCAGAGAGGAGCCCTGCTCTCAAAACCAGAGACGGCCCATGTAGGGGCAGCCAAGACCCCGCACAGCCCAGAATAAGTAAGATAAGTTATTTTAAAAAGTTTTAAAAGGGCTCCCCTGGTGGTCCAGTGGGTAAGGACACCGCCTTGCAGCGCAAGGGGTGCCGGTTCGATCCCTGGCCTGGGAAGATCCCACGTGCCGCGGAGCGGCTGGACTGATGTGTCCAACTACTGAGCTGGAGCTCTGGAGCACATGCGCCCAGAGCCGGTGCTCTGCAGCGAGAGAGGCCACCGTGATGGGAGGCCCACAGGAGCCAAAGAACAAAGATGGATGAAAATGGACAAATGAAAGACCAATAGAAGTGGCCCACCCGCCCCCTCCCTCTCCAACCCGCCACCACCCCCCCGCAAAAAAAAAAAAAGTTTTAAAAAAGAAAAGGCATAGTACACCTGCTGGGGGTGCTGAGGTGAGTCAGAGCCTGCGGGTGGGGGTGAACTGCCTCCATGTGCCCCCCCAGCACCCTGGGCTTAGTGGATTGGGGCCTTCAATTGCTGTCTGTAGACAGGGACTGGGCAGATGTTTCTTGATTAATAAGGGCCAGCCTTCCGGTCCAGCCCCAGAGAGAGGCACCTGCCGCCGCTCCCTGTCAGCACGTCTGTCTAGACACGCCTTCCGTGCTGGGCGTCTTTCTTGTTCCCCCTTCGTGGCTCCTGTGAATAGTGCTGCTGTGAGCTCTGGGGGCAGGCATCTTGTCAAATTATGGTTTTCTTCTCTTCTGGATATATGCCCAGGAGTGGGATTGCTGGGTGATATAGTAGCTCTACTTTAGTTTTTTAAGGAACCGGCCTGCTGTTCTCCACAGCGGCTGCACCGTTTACATTTCCACCGGCAGTGTAGGAGGCTCCCCTCGTCTCCAGCCCCTCTCGCCAGCCTTGTTGGTAGGCCTTCTGATGATGGGCATTCTGACCGACGTGAGGGATACCTCATTGTGGTTTTGATTTCGTGTCTCTAATATTTAGCTGTGTTGAGCATCCTTTCGTGTATTTTTTGAATGTCTTCCTTGGAGAGATGTCTGTTTCGCTCTTTTGCCCACTTTCGGCGGAGTTGTTTGATAACTGAGCTGCGGGAGCGGGCTGTGTGTTGCCGGCGAGCCCCTCGCCTGCAGATGCTGGCCCTCTCTGCGGGCTGCTTTCTCACTGGTCCTGCTGCTGTCGGCTCTCGGTCCCGGGCAGGCTGTCGCACTGGCTTCGGCTCCGTCTCCTCGTCTGCAGACGGGGACCGTACGATCGCGTGGCGGCGGTGCCGAGAGCCCGAGCCGCCCGGTGGAGGAGCCGCGCTCTGGGGAGGCTCTGGCGCGCTGCGCACGTGGCGGTGGTGACCGCGGATGCTTTCTGCCGCCGCCGCCGCCGCACTTGGCCCGGCCGCTGCGAGTCCGCCCTCCAGGGACCCGGGAGGCGCTCCGGGTCGGTTCTCGCTGTTGGAGAGACGGCGTGTGAGGGTCTCCACCTGGGCGGCCGGTGGCCTGGGAGGCCCGCCTTGGGCCCTCTGCTGGGCTCGTCGCCCCCGTGACGGCAACCCCCTTCTGCCCGCAGGCTGTGTGGGACCTACCCTCCCTCCTACAACCTGACCTTCCTCTCCTCCCAGAACGTGCTGCTCGTCACGCTGGTGACAAACACCGAGCGCCGCCACCCCGGCTTCGAGGCCGTGTTCTTCCAGCTGCCCAGGATGAGCAGTAAGGGGAGGGCGGGCGGGCGGCCTCGGGCCGCGGGCGTGCAGCTCAGGCCCTCCTGGCTGTGGCCGCCTGGGCCCGGGCCGCGCTCCAGGGCGGCCAGCGGCTCCTCGGGGCCCTCGCCCACCGGAACCTCGGTCCTCACGCGCTGCCCCCGTCCTTTCCTGCAGGCTGTGGAGGCTACCTCCACGCAGACCAGGGGACGTTTAGCAGCCCGTACTACCCGGGCCACTACCCGCCCAGCGTCGACTGCACCTGGGACATCGAGGTGAGAGCGGAGCGCGGGGAGAGTTAGGGCCGCTGGGGGAGGGGCGGAGGGGAGCGGGGCGCTCCAGGGCGCAGGGGAGAGGGCGGCAGCGCCTTCGGCCCCCCTAAGGGGTGTGGGTGGGGCAGCGTCCAGCAGACCCGGGCTCAAGCCCCCCGCCCGGCCGGCGCCTGACGGCAGGCCCCGGGCCGGGAGGCGGCTGGCGCTGGGGCCTCCCGGAGGAGCGGTGGGCACCGCGAGTGGTGTGTGGAGGACGCCCTCGCTGGACGGCAGGAGACGCACGCCGTCCAGTCGGGGGTGGGGGCCGGCTCCCCGGCCTTCCTCAGAAGGCAGCGGTGAGCCGCGGCGGCAGCGTCCGGAGCGTGCTCCTCGCGGACCCCTCCTGCCCTGCCCCGACTCCCCGCGGGCCGCTGGGGGGCGAGGCCTCCGCTGCCCGGCCCCTGCCGCTGGCCCTGGCGCCCCGTGCTGCCGGCGCACCGAGGCGGGCCCAGCAGCGCCGCTCTCCGCAGGTTCCCGGCAGCAAGAACGTGAAGGTGCGCTTCGTGGCCTTCTTCCTGCAGGAGCCCAGCGTCCCCGCGGGCTCCTGCTCCACGGACTACGTGGAGGTCAACGGGGAGAGGTGAGCGCTGCGAGGGCGGCTGGGGTGCCCAGCCCGGGCCGTCTCTTCTGCCCAGGCTGTGGACCTACTCCTCCTACAACCTGACCTTCCTCTCCTCCCAGAACGTGCTGCTCGTCACGCTGGTGACAAACACCGAGCGCCGCCACCCCGGCTTCGAGGCCGTGTTCTTCCAGCTGCCCAGGATGAGCAGTAAGGGGAGGGCGGGCGGGCGGCCTCGGGCCGCGGGCGTGCAGCTCAGGCCCTCCTGGCTGTGGCCGCCTGGGCCCGGGCCGCGCTCCAGGGCGGCCAGCGGCTCCTCGGGGCCCTCGCCCACCGGAACCTCGGTCCTCACGCGCTGCCCCCGTCCTTTCCTGCAGGCTGTGGAGGCTACCTCCACGCAGACCAGGGGACGTTTAGCAGCCCGTACTACCCGGGCCACTACCCACCCAGCGTCGACTGCACCTGGGACATCGAGGTGAGAGCGGAGCGCGGGGAGAGTTAGGGCCGCTGGGGGAGGGGCGGAGGGGAGCGGGGCGCTCCAGGGCGCAGGGGAGAGGGCGGCAGCGCCTTCGGCCCCCCTAAGGGGTGTGGGTGGGGCAGCGTCCAGCAGACCCGGGCTCAAGCCCCCCGGCCGGCGCCTGACGGCAGGCCCCGGGGCCGGGAGGCGGCTGGCGCTGGGGCCTCCCGGAGGAGCGGTGGGCACCGCGAGTGGTGTGTGGAGGACGCCCTCGCTGGACGGCAGGAGACGCACGCCGTCCAGTCGGGGGTGGGGGCCGGCTCCCCGGCCTTCCTCAGAAGGCAGCGGTGAGCCGCGGCGGCAGCGTCCGGAGCGTGCTCCTCGCGGACCCCTCCTGCCCTGCCCCGACTCCCCGCGGGCCGCTGGGGGGCGAGGCCTCCGCTGCCCGGCCCCTGCCGCTGGCCCTGGCGCCCCGTGCTGCCGGCGCACCGAGGCGGGCCCAGCAGCGCCGCTCTCCGCAGGTTCCCGGCAGCAAGAACGTGAAGGTGCGCTTCGTGGCCTTCTTCCTGCAGGAGCCCAGCGTCCCCGCGGGCTCCTGCTCCACGGACTACGTGGAGGTCAACGGGGAGAGGTGAGCGCTGCGAGGGCGGCTGGGGTGCCCAGCCCGGGCCGTCTCTTCCTCCCGCTGAGCGTCCCGCCCCCCAGGTACTGCGGACAGAGGCCCCAGTTTGTCGCAAGCAGCAGGAGCAACAAGATCACCGTCCGCTTCCACTCGGACCAGTCCTACACCAACACCGGGTTCCTGGCCGAGTACCTGTCCTATGACGCCCGGGACCGTGAGTGGCGCTCAGCAGGCGGGCCGGGCTGGGGGCCGGAGACGGACCGTCTGGCCCGCATCTCCTCAGTGCTGTGCTCTAAACCGCCAGAGCGTGCGGGATGCACCTCAGTCACGGCGGTAGCTTTTTGGAGGAAAGAGCTGTCTTGGACAGCTTCCAAAGAAGGGTGTCCTTTTTCCTGGTGCAGCCCCTCAGGCCGAGGGCCCCCGAGGCTCTCGGGGCCACTGCCCCGCTGGTCTGCGTCCCTGTGAGAATCCGTGCTCGTCTCCGGCCTTTTCGCCCCTGGCGGATTAAGTGTGAGCTTTTGAGACAGAGCACACTGGCGCGCGGAGCCGCAGGCTAACCGCTCCCGGCTCTGAACGGTCTGTGCTCCCTACTGAAGAGATCTAACAGTTTCCGTGGCCTTTAAGTCCGCGCTCTGCTGTGAATACCAGTTCTTGGGGCTCTCAGAATACCCATCCACAGAGGGTGTTTTTGTATCGTGGACTAGGGTTTCCCCGGTGGCTCAGTGGTAAAGAAACGGAGCGCCAGGGCAGGCAGTGCGGTTCCGTCCCCGGGCGGGGAAGACGCCCCAGAGAAGGGAGCACCCACTCCAGTGTTCTTGCCTGGAGAACCCGATGGACAGAGGAGCCTGGTGGGCTACAGTCGTGGGGTCGCAAAAGAGCTGGACACAACCGAGTGACTAAACATCATAGAGTCACCTTCTGGAAAGCACTTCACCCACACACAAGTGCCCGAACTTCAGCTAGGGTGCAGCGCGGCTCACCTCTCACGGGGTCATTAGAGGAGCGACCCCGCTCTGAGTAACTCAGTAACTAAGCTGTGCCGGGAAGGCGGGGCGGGGCTCCCCAGTGTGTCCCCGAGGACATCCTGCTTTCGGAGACGCGGAAGTGTGCAAGCGTCTTAGAGTTAAGGCGCTCCGGGGGTGCTAGGTGACTGGCCGGAGCGCACGCCGTCCCTCTGCGGAGGGGCTCCTGCTCGGGGGTGGCCGCCGGGCTCGGGGGCGCGCCCGCCCAGGACGCAGGGCTGCACCACGCGTGCGCGCCCGCGGGGCGCTCTGCGCTCTGCCCGGGGTTTGGCTGCGGCGGCCAGGAGGGACCGCCACCGGCCGCGCCCCCGCCCCCCACCGCTGTCGGCACCCTTGCCACGGCTGGGGGGGCGCGTGCCGGAGACCCCGGCCTTGCCCCTCGGGGCTGGGCTGGGCTGGGCTGGCAGGTCCCCTGCGCCGCGCGGCGGCCTCAGGCAGCCCTGTCCCCGCAGCGTGCCCGGGCAGCTTCATGTGCAACACGGGCCGCTGTGTCCGCGCGGAGCTGCGCTGCGACGGCTGGGCCGACTGCGCCGACCACAGCGACGAGCTGCACTGCCGTGAGTCCCGCGGGGGGCCGGGTGGCGGCGCCTGTCCTCGCCGGCCCGGGCGTCTGACCCCGCCCCGCCCCGCCCCGCCCCGCCCCTGCAGAGTGCAACGCCAGCCACCAGTTCACGTGCAGGGACGGCTTCTGCAAGCCCCGCTTCTGGGTCTGCGACTCCGTGAGGGACTGCGCGGACGGCAGCGACGAGGAGGGCTGCAGTGAGTGGGCCGCGCGCGGGCGGGCCGCCGCCGCCCAGCCCCCGCGCCCCCGCTGAGGCCCCGTGTCCCCCAGGCTGCCCGGCCGGCGCCTTCGCGTGCGACAACGGCAAGTGCCTTCCGCAGAGCCGGCAGTGCGACGGGAGGGACGACTGCGGCGACGGGTCGGACGAGGCCGCGTGCCGCCACGGTGAGGCCGGGCGCGAGGGGCCGGAGGGCGGGCGGGCCTGGGAGGCGGCCGGCG
The DNA here is from genome assembly GCA_022376925.1 of Tragulus kanchil. Taxonomy (NCBI): domain Eukaryota; kingdom Metazoa; phylum Chordata; class Mammalia; order Artiodactyla; family Tragulidae; genus Tragulus; species Tragulus kanchil. The sequence goes on from JAIOJX010000006.1 coordinate 155,611,885, forward strand.
CCGCCGACCGCCCCGCCGTGTCCGCCTCGAGCAGTGCAAACCGTGACCTGCACGGACCGCACCTACCGCTGCCTCAGCGGGCTCTGCGTGGAGCAAGAGGCAGGGGGCCCGAAAAGCGCCCGCGGCTCACCTCTCACGGGGTCATTAGAGGAGCGACCCCGCTCTGAGTAACTCAGTAACTAAGCTGTGCCGGGAAGGCGGGGCGGGGCTCCCCAGTGTGTCCCCGAGGACATCCTGCTTTCGGAGACGCGGAAGTGTGCAAGCGTCTTAGAGTTAAGGCGCTCCGGGGGTGCTAGGTGACTGGCCGGAGCGCACGCCGTCCCTCTGCGGAGGGGCTCCTGCTCGGGGGTGGCCGCCGGGCTCGGGGGCGCGCCCGCCCAGGACGCAGGGCTGCACCACGCGTGCGCGCCCGCGGGGCGCTCTGCGCTCTGCCCGGGGTTTGGCTGCGGCGGCCAGGAGGGACCGCCACCGGCCGCGCCCCCGCCCCCCACCGCTGTCGGCACCCTTGCCACGGCTGGGGGGGCGCGTGCCGGAGACCCCGGCCTTGCCCCTCGGGGCTGGGCTGGGCTGGGCTGGCAGGTCCCCTGCGCCGCGCGGCGGCCTCAGGCAGCCCTGTCCCCGCAGCGTGCCCGGGCAGCTTCATGTGCAACACGGGCCGCTGTGTCCGCGCGGAGCTGCGCTGCGACGGCTGGGCCGACTGCGCCGACCACAGCGACGAGCTGCACTGCCGTGAGTCCCGCGGGGGGGCCGGGTGGCGGCGCCTGTCCTCGCCGGCCCGGGCGTCTGACCCCGCCCCGCCCCGCCCCGCCCCGCCCCTGCAGAGTGCAACGCCAGCCACCAGTTCACGTGCAGGGACGGCTTCTGCAAGCCCCGCTTCTGGGTCTGCGACTCCGTGAGGGACTGCGCGGACGGCAGCGACGAGGAGGGCTGCAGTGAGTGGGCCGGGCGCGGGCGGGCCGCCGCCGCCCAGCCCCCGCGCCCCCGCTGAGGCCCCGTGTCCCCCAGGCTGCCCGGCCGGCGCCTTCGCGTGCGACAACGGCAAGTGCCTTCCGCAGAGCCGGCAGTGCGACGGGAGGGACGACTGCGGCGACGGGTCGGACGAGGCCGCGTGCCGCCACGGTGAGGCCGGGCGCGGAGGGGCCGGAGGGCGGGCGGGCCTGGGAGAGGCGGCCGCCGGCGCCCCCGAAGCCGACCGCCCCCGCCGTGTCCGCCTCTCGAGCAGTGCAAACCGTGACCTGCACGGACCGCACCTACCGCTGCCTCAGCGGGCTCTGCGTGGACAAGAGCAGCGCCGAGTGCGACGGGACCGAGGACTGTGCGGACGGCTCCGACGAGAGGAACTGCGGTGCGCGGGGCTGCGCGGGCGGCCCCCGGCGAGGGGCAGCGGGGCCGGCACCAGCCCGCGGCCCGCGCCCACTCTGCCCCGGGGAGGGGACGGGGTGTCTCCTGCAGGCCGGGCCCGGGCAGCCGGCCTGAGCCCGCGCGAGGGCAGGGAGGCGGGCCTGGGGGCTGAGCCTGGGCGCGGAGGCCAGGGCTGGTCCGCCGCCCGGCCGTGACCCCGCCTCGGCCTCTCGCAGACTGCGGGAAGCGGTCGTTCACCAAGCAGTCCCGGGTCGTCGGGGGCGTGGATTCGGACCTCGGCGAGTGGCCCTGGCAGGTGAGCCTGCACGCCCATCGCCAGGGCCACGTGTGCGGGGCGTCCCTCATCGCCCCCAGCTGGATGCTGTCGGCCGCGCACTGCTTCGTCGACAACAGAGGATTCAGGTGGGTCAGGGGCTGGGTCAGGGGCCGGGCCGGGGGCCTCTCCAGGGCCTCGTGTGGGGCCCCTCTGTGCTTCCGGGGGTGGAGAGCCCCGCGTCTGAGTCCTGCCCAGGTGCGGCGGGGTCAGGGTGGCAGAAATAAGGCGTGTTTCGTGGGCGCCCCTGTCGTCCAGCCGGACCCGAGGGCCTCTCCTAAGCCAGGCAGGCAGGTCTGCTATGCCGTCTTTCAGAAAAGGAGGCTCAGACGGGGAGGACGCTGGCCTGAGGTGGCTCAGCTCGGCGGCAGCCCGCGGCCCTGCTGTGTGGACGCTGCAGCCCCCGAGCTCCGCCTCTGCAGGGAGGGGCCGCCCGGATCCTGGGATTCGTGGCCACCGTGGGCGACCTACTCGCTCTTCTGGGCCTCGGGCTCCTGGGGGCGCGGAGGGTCTCGGGCGGAGTGTGGCAGGACGCGCGGATGAGCGTGGGGTGCGGAGCCCGTGCGGCGCTCGGCAGGTGCTCAGCCCGTCGTCGCCCCAGAGGTGGACCTGAGCCCGGCCCAGGGGGTCCGCCGAGCACACAGGCCGTGCTGCCCTCTCCGGGCGGCTGAGCCGCGGGGGCCGGGGGCTGGGGCCGGGCTCGCTGTGCGGGGCGCAGCCCGCCGGTCAGCCGTGGGAGGGAGGCTGAGGGCACAGGGGCTCCCCGCCCCCAGGGCCTTCCTGCTGGGCAGCAGCGCTTCGCCCGCGGGCCCAAGTAGGGCTACGGCCAGATGTTGGGGCCTGGCAGGCGGGGTGCACGTGCTGGAGGGCACGGGAGGCCGTGGGCGCGGGGCCGTGGTGGTCGCCAGGCCTGGCTGGGCTGGTGCCTCGCAGCCCGGTGCCGCCTCTCACGCCGTCCGCTCCACTCCACGGTCGGGAGAAGCGAGCTGCTTGCTTCCTGGGGTGATGGGCGCTCACGTAAGAATTTTTAGGATGAACTTGCCATTTTGGAAAAATGCAGAGATCCCAGTGTCCCTTGATGCTGTCACGCGGTGTCGGTCAGCTCCCAGGCCCTCCCAGTTCTTTACGCCGCCCGGGGGCTCCCCCACCCTGTGCGCCCCTCCCCGGCCCAGCCCCGCCTCACCCCGTGCGCCCCTCCCCGGCCCAGCCTGCCTCACCCCGCGTCCGGGTGCCCCCTTGCATCTGCTCTGCTGTCTCCCCAGCCCGCTCTGGTCCTGGAGGGTTCCTCAGTCTTTGTGTGTTTTTACCACCTGGGCTGCTGATGGTCTCACGGTTGGCCTGGGGCCGTGAGTATGTGGAAGACAGGCCTGTCTTACCGTCGGCGCGTGAGGTCACTGGCTTGTCGCTGGTCTCCTGGTTCAGAGGGCCGTGCCAGCCCCCTCCACTCCCTCCCTGGCCGCCCTCTCCTGGTCTTTGCTCTTCGGAAGCGAGTCAGTGTGCACCGTTCTCTCGGGAATTTCTCCCTCCTTCCCGAGTATCCGTTCGATCGTCTGTGTGTGCAGGGACTCGTGGGCGTGTCTGTGTTTCGGGTTGTGATCCAGTGTGGGGCTGTGCTGCCGCTCGGCAGCTGCAGGGCTGGCCCCGGGACTGAGGTGGTATTCCTCTCCTGCAAGGGCAGATCACTAAGAAGGGAGGTCTTGGGACTTCCCTGGTGGTCCAGGGGATGGAATCAGCCTGCCCGTGCAGGGCACACGGGCTCGATGTCGGGTGCAGGAAGATGCCACAGATCTAAGCCCAGGTGCCACGCGGCCCCTGAGCCCGCCCCGGCCCCTGCTGAGGCCCGCGCACTGCAGCTGCGCAGCCCGCGTGCGGCCAGACGCAACTAGGGCCCCGGTGCTGCAGCCGAGACCCCACGCGGCGAACGGGGGGCGGTCTTCCTGGTCATGAGCGAAGGGCGCGCTGTGAGCCGGCTGCCGGGCGGAGCACCCCGCGCCTCTGGGGTGGGCGCGGGCCAGGGGCCGGCCGCGGCTCAGGCCTCCCCCGGCCCTCCGCCCGGCAGGTACTCCGATCACGCCCAGTGGACGGCCTTCCTGGGCCTGCACGACCAGAGCCAGCGCACGGACCCCGGGGTGCAGGAGCGTGGGCTCCAGCGCATCATCAGCCACCCCTTCTTCAATGACTTCACCTTCGACTACGACATAGCGCTGCTGCAGCTGGACCGGCCGGTGGAGTACAGCGCCACGGTCAGGCCCATCTGCCTGCCCGCTGCGGACCACGCCTTCCCTGCGGGCAAGGCCATCTGGGTCACCGGCTGGGGCCACGTGCAGGAGGGAGGTGAGTGGGGCTGGCGGGCCGTCAGGTCCTCCCGCAGTGAACCGCGCGGGGGCTGGGGGCTTCGCGGCCGCCCTCCTGCCCCCTTCCGCACGCCGTCCCCGGTCCCTGAGGGGTTCCCGCCGGACCGACGGTCAGCACGCCCTGACCGCGCCGTCCGGCTGCGCAGCGGCCCGCCCGGGGACTGCTCGCAGGCTGTAGCCCCAGTGGGTCCGCCCCCTCGCCCCCAGGCACCGCGGCTACGGTCCTGCAGAAGGGCGAGATCCGCGTCATCAACCAGACCACCTGCGAGCGCCTGCTGCCGCAGCAGATCACCCCGCGCATGATGTGCGTGGGCTACCTCGGCGGCGGCGTGGACGCCTGCCAGGTGGGCCCGGGGGCGCGGGCGCGGGCGCGGGGCGGCCCCGGGGCGCTCGGGGCCAAGGCCTGCCCTCCCCACCGGGGCGCTCGGAGCCAAGGCCTGCCCTCCCCGCAGGGCGACTCCGGGGGCCCCCTGTCCAGCCCGGAGGCCGACGGGCGGATGTTCCAGGCCGGCGTGGTGAGCTGGGGCGACGGCTGCGCGCAGAGGAACAAGCCCGGCGTGTACACCAGGCTCCCGGTGTTCCGCGACTGGATCAGAGAGCAGACGGGGGTCTAGCCGCGAGGCCCGGCTCCTCACCCCGCCTCGGCCCCAGAGCCCAGGCTGCGAACTGCGCCCCGAGACTCCGGGCGGCGGAGCCCCGCCCCGGCTCGGCCTGGGAGACGGGCTGCGGGAGGGGCGCCGGGGCGGCTGGGCTGGCGGACACAGGCGCGGGTGGGCGGAGGCACCTTCCGGCCGTGCGCTCTGCCCCCTGAGCTCGCGGGCAGCGCCGCTGTGCCCTCCGGGCCTCCCCGGGGTGGGGTGGGGGGCTGGAGGTGCCCCCGGGGTCCCGCTCTGCAGGAAACCCAGGCCCAAAGGACCTGGAAGTCAGCCGGGTCCAGGTTTGAATGCTGTGCCAGCTCCCAGGGTGGGGTTCAGTGTGTGTATTTGTGTGTTTGAGTAAAACAGTTAATTTCTTTTTCGGTGATTTTTTTTCTTACTGGACTTGGGGGGGCTCTTCCAGCCCTATGAGCAAGAACCCGGGTCGAAATTCCCCTCGGCCCAGATGCTGGAGTCGGGCTGAGGGTGGGGACCTCCCCGTGACCGCCTGTGGGGCGCGCGGCTCCCCAGGGGCTCAGGCGAGCGCCGTGTGTCCCGTGTCTGCGCCGCGCCCCGGGCCTGCGGCTGCGTGGGGGCCCCTGCCGCCGGTGCAGGCCGGGTGGGGTTATGCCGCCTCGCTCGAGGCCTCTTCCATGTCGAGCTGTCTCCACTGATGCTTACTTAGCAATGGCAAATATTCTCTCTCCTCCTGCTGGGGGTGGCCCCGAGGGGCAGTGTCGAGGGTCTGGGAGGGCTTAGAGGCTCCTGAGGGCCCTCTGGATGCCGGGGCTCTGTGGGCGGCGCTGTAAGGGCAGCAGCCCTCGGGGAGAGAGGGGGCGGCGCGAGGGCGGGTGGGCGCCCTCCGTGCACTGCTGTCCCGCCGGCTCAGGCTCCGGAAGGTGCTGACGTGTACCTGTCGTCTGCCTGGCCTTGGCTCCTTGTTCTGGAAAGCAAAGGGAGCGACCTCGGCAGACGTCCTAGAGGAGTTTCATGTCATCCCCGGAAGAAGCAGTTTTCTCTTGACGCTTGTGCAGACGTCTGCGTTGGGCTTCCTTCCAGGAAGGGACTAGGGATCGTTTTTACCCACGTGTGGGGAGAAGGGACTGCAGGTTCCGTCAGAAGGGGCTGTGCGTGGCGCAGCGGCCCTGCTGCTCTGGTCCCCAGGGGCGACCCCAGAGCCGCAGGGGCCTGGCCTGGCCACCACGCCTCTTTCCTGGAGAGACCCCCGGGTCGGAACACCGGGGGTCATCCGAGGACACCCTTGTCCCCTAAAGGCACGGGGGCTCCCTCAAGCCCGAGGTTAGTCCGAATGGCCTGGAAGGCTCGTTAAAGGAGGCGGCTGGGCCTGTCCTGCAGCCTCTGATGTGGGAGGCGGGAGCGAACTGTGAGGACAGAGCCTCCCGCGTGGGGAGGTCCGGGTGGGGAGGACGCTGCTGTGCTCGCGTCTGCAGGAAGTGGTGGGGACATGCTGTCGGGTCACGCTGGGACCGCTCCGGGCAGCCATCGGGAACAGAGCTCAGAAAGCCACCAGACTTCTCTCAGATGACGAGCCCAAACCCCAGGGCAGAATCTGAACACGCCTCTCCTGGTTTTGTGTCTTGGGACCGCCTGGAAGGTGGTCCGAAGAGTCCTTGCACAAGATGACCACCGCCACTGGCCCTGGGGAGGGGCCGTCAGAGTGGTGCCGAGCGGCCCTTCCTCTGGGCCTGTGGGGGGCCCCGCCCCGCCCCCGCCCTGCCCTGCGGCTGGAGAGGGTGTTCACTCCGCCGCCAGCTGTTTCCTACAAAGCCCGGGTCCGGAGTGTTCCAGGCGAGGTGGGATCAACGCCATCGCCTGTCTTTCCACGGTCTCGGGAGGTCCAGCAGGAGGGCCGTGTGTTTTCCTGGGCTACTAGCCGAGCGCGCCTTCCCGGGCTCTGTGCCTACCCCCACGCGTCCTTCACCTTGAGGTTAGGGCAGCAGCCCTCGGGGAGAGAGGGGGCGGCGCGAGGGCGGGTGGGCGCCCTCCGTGCACTGCTGTCCCGCCGGCTCAGGCTCCGGAAGGTGCTGACGTGTACCTGTCGTCTGCCTGGCCTTGGCTCCTTGTTCTGGAAAGCAAAGGGAGCGACCTCGGCAGACGTCCTAGAGGAGTTTCATGTCATCCCCGGAAGAAGCAGTTTTCTCTTGACGCTTGTGCAGACGTCTGCGTTGGGCTTCCTTCCAGGAAGGGACTAGGGATCGTTTTTACCCACGTGTGGGGAGAAGGGACTGCAGGTTCCGTCAGAAGGGGCTGTGCGTGGCGCAGCGGCCCTGCTGCTCTGGTCCCCAGGGGCGACCCCAGAGCCGCAGGGGCCTGGCCTGGCCACCACGCCTCTTTCCTGGAGAGACCCCCGGGTCGGAACACCGGGGGTCATCCGAGGACACCCTTGTCCCCTAAAGGCACGGGGGCTCCCTCAAGCCCGAGGTTAGTCCGAATGGCCTGGAAGGCTCGTTAAAGGAGGCGGCTGGGCCTGTCCTGCAGCCTCTGATGTGGGAGGCGGGAGCGAACTGTGAGGACAGAGCCTCCCGCGTGGGGAGGTCCGGGTGGGGAGGACGCTGCTGTGCTCGCGTCTGCAGGAAGTGGTGGGGACATGCTGTCGGGTCACGCTGGGACCGCTCCGGGCAGCCATCGGGAACAGAGCTCAGAAAGCCACCAGACTTCTCTCAGATGACGAGCCCAAACCCCAGGGCAGAATCTGAACACGCCTCTCCTGGTTTTGTGTCTTGGGACCGCCTGGAAGGTGGTCCGAAGAGTCCTTGCACAAGATGACCACCGCCACTGGCCCTGGGGAGGGGCCGTCAGAGTGGTGCCGAGCGGCCCTTCCTCTGGGCCTGTGGGGGGCCCCGCCCCGCCCCCGCCCTGCCCTGCGGCTGGAGAGGGTGTTCACTCCGCCGCCAGCTGTTTCCTACAAAGCCCGGGTCCGGAGTGTTCCAGGCGAGGTGGGATCAACGCCATCGCCTGTCTTTCCACGGTCTCGGGAGGTCCAGCAGGAGGGCCGTGTGTTTTCCTGGGCTACTAGCCGAGCTCGCCCTTCCCCGGGCTCTGTGCCTACCCCCACGCGCGTCCTTCACCTTGAGGTTATCAGCATTTTCCTCACCCCCGTCCCTGCGGTCCAGATGAAGTCACTCTCCCCGCCAGGCCTCTCTGCTGGAACTTCATTCGGACTCGTTTAACTCGAAAAGGAAACTCTTCCACCCTGAGCCTGTGCTTTTTCCAAAGAGCTGCCAGTGCGCGCTGCGTGTGGTGGCCAGGGGCGGGGCTGGGTGAGGGGTCCAGGTCCGGAGAGGGGTGGGCTCCCCCAGCGCCCAGAGTAAACTGGCCATCCGATACCTCTTTGAATTCCATAACCTAAGAACTGTCCGAATACCTAGTAGACTAGAGAAAATAGACATCGTTTGAAACACGGAACTTGCAAACAGATGGTAACAACCTGACTGACTTCAGAGGAAAGGATGGGGAAGGAAGTGGTCAGCTCAACAAGCTTTTCCGAGGGCCAGCCCACGCCGTTTGTGACTGGGAAACCAGCAGCTGACGTCCGGGGCAGCTGCAGGCTGGGAGGTCGGTCCTGGAGCACATCTGGCGCCCGGGTGGGGGTCCACGTTCCCGGGGGCTGTGGGGTCCCGGGTCTGGCCCCCGGCCGCCTGGGCCTTTGCCGAGGGCCTTTCCGGTGCCCGCGGGGAGCACGGCACCCCTGCCTGACCCCTCGAGGAGCCAGGGCCTCCTGCCAGGGGGCGGACACGGGCGAGGCCCAAGCGAGCTAGCTGGGCTCTGGAGGGGCGCCTGCAGCTCTCCAAATCACTCCCGCTCCCGCTTCCGCAGCCACCCCAGCAGCCCTGGGTATTTCCCTCTTCAGGGGCCAAACCATCTGCTTTCTCTCGCTCCTCTGCCCAAGGTAGCGTGGGCTGGAGGGAGAAACCGTTTCCCTGAGGTCTCCGTCATGGACAGCTGAACATGTCCCGACCTATGATTCAAAAGGATCCACGCTGCCCCACCCTCCTCCCTGGAGCCGCGCCCGCTGAGCGCCGGCGGCCGTGGGAGAAGCCGGAGCAGCAGAACGGGCCCCAAGCGGGGGGCACCTGGGCTTGGAGGAGAGCCTGGAAAAGGGGACCTGACGGAGAGCCAGCGGAGCCCAGGGAAACCCCCTTTCTCAGATTTTTTTTCCAAAGAAAGAGCCACATAATGAGCGTGTGCCTGGTGATGGAAATACTCCGGGGCCACCACCTGGGACCTGGAGCTGAAAGACAATCCGTTTCATTCTAGTCTAAAGGCTTTTGAAAAATACGTGCGGGGTTAACAGTCTGAACTGTCTCACTGGGTGTTTCTTTTAAACAAAAGCCTTTTAATTAGGTTTAATATTTTGTATTTCCCTCGCAGTCTGAGACTGCTTGAAGGGGCCCAAGTTCAATCTCTGCTCAGGGAACTATGTCCCACATGCTGCAACCAAAAGATCCCATGTGCCTCCGCTAAGACCTGGTGTCGCCAAACATAAATGCTGAGGAAATGCATGTATTTTTAAGTTTGGGTTAGAGGCCCAGATGTCTCCCGAGGCCCTGCCTTGGGCCCCGTAGGTGGGCAGCAGAGGGCGCTCCTGCGCCGCGGGTCCCGGGTGCGGTCGGTGCCGGCTCTCCCCACAGCCCCGCCCCCAGGTCACGGTCTTGGCCTCGTGTCCCCGACGCCGGGCCCTGCGCTGCCAAGTGAGGGGACTCTACTACGCGTGGGCCCACCGTGACGGCGGCTCCCTGGGGGCCCTGCGGGCTTCCCCCTTCCGGAGGCCTCGCCCCAGGGTGAGAGCGTCAGGGGCTGTGCTCCCCACGGGCAGCTCGTCCTCTTGGAGCGGCTGGGGGCTCTGGATGGCCTGCTGTGCGGGGCGGGCATGGTTCCCTCCCCGGCAGCGTGAGGGCCGGCACCACACGGGTTCTCGGCAGAGCCCTGGACTGGGGCAGGTTTCTGGGAGGCCCCAGGAGTCTGGGTCAGGGTCACTGCCATGGGGACAGAGGATTCTTTCTCCTCTCGTCTGGGGGGCGGGTTGGAGGCCCCAGAAGCTCCTCAGGTCACCTTTCTCGGGGCTTGGGTTTCATCCCACTTACTGTGTCTGTGGTCGGGAAGATCCCCTGGAGGAGGAAATGGCAGCTCACTCAAGGCCTCTTGCCTGGAGCTTCCCGTGGAGAGGCGCTTGGCGGGCTACGGTCCGTGGGGCCGCAGAGCCAGGCGCGGCTGGGCGCGCGGTGTGTCTCTGGAAACGGTCGTGTCCGGCTTTTCAGTCACGTCCACCTCGAGGGCTGGGGAGCTGACGAGGCGCGTCGTCAGGAGCAGCTCTCGGCGGGCTTCTGCGTCACTGAAGGGGAGGGAGAGGCGGGAAGCGTGCTGAGGGCACACCTGCTGCAGGTGTCACGCCTGTCGTAACTGTGGCCGGGCAAGTGGCATCATGAACCAGTTCCAGGGTGTGCACCGCTCCTGCCCGATTCTCTCCAGCGACACTCACTCGCCTCCCAGCGCCTGGCAGGCCTGCTCCCGCGCTGGGGCCATCGCCGCGGTCGCCGGACGCCGGAGGGACGCGAGGCTGGGGGGAGGGGCGAGCGGCCCAGCCGCCCACTGTCCACGCCGTGTCCGCAGGGGCGGGGCCGAGCCGCAGGCCTCGTGGACACCTTGCCGGCGCCCTGCCGCGCCCAGGAGGCGCTGGCTCTGAAGGGGCCCCCGCACACTTGTTGCGCACGCTCCTGTCACCCGGGGTTCTCTTGGTCTGAGTTACAGTCAGACTTGACCTCCGAGCACACTTCTCATTCTCTGGGGGGTTAGCGAGCCCCGTCTGCCTGTTCTGAGGTTGTTCACGGGCCTGCCTTACAGGTGAATTCCAGGAAGCAAGCAGCAAGCTTTCATGTCTACACTGGAAACAGATGATGTGTATGTCATGTCCTTGGAGTGATGTGTGCGGAGGCCGGAGAGGCCCGCGTTCCGAGGTGCGGAGGCCCAGGCGCCGTGGGCTGTGCCGTGGACGTGGCCTGGGGGCAGCTGGGCACACAGAGGTGCGGGGTTTTCCCTTGGCTCTGCTCAACCTTCCACCCACTCCAGCCTACACTGGACGGCGGGAGAGGAGCCGGAAAGTCCACTGACGCACACAAGCGCGGGACAGACCAGCGCCAGGGCCGGAGTCCAGGTGCAGGGGCTCCGCTGGGAGAGATCCTCAGTTTGGGGTTTCATCCCACTTACTGTGTCTGTGGTCGGGAAGATCCCTGGAGGAGGAAATGGCAGCTCACTCAAGGCCTCTTGCCTGGAGCTTCCCGTGAGGCGCTTGGCGGGCTACGGTCCGTGGGGCCAGAGCCAGGCGCGGCTGGGCGCGCGGTGTGTCTCTGGAAACGGTCGTGTCCGGCTTTTCAGTCACGTCCACCTCGAGGGCTGGGGAGCTGACGAGGCGCGTCGTCAGGAGCAGCTCTCGGCGGGCTTCTGCGTCACTGAAGGGGAGGGAGAGGCGGGAAGCGTGCTGAGGGCACACCTGCTGCAGGTGTCACGCCTGTCGTAACTGTGGCCGGGCAAGTGGCATCATGAACCAGTTCCAGGGTGTGCACCGCTCCTGCCCGATTCTCTCCAGCGACACTCACTCGCCTCCCAGCGCCTGGCAGGCCTGCTCCCGCGCTGGGGCCATCGCCGCGGTCGCCGGACGCCGGAGGGACGCGAGGCTGGGGGGAGGGGCGAGCGGCCCAGCCGCCCACTGTCCACGCCGTGTCCGCAGGGGCGGGGCCGAGCCGCAGGCCTCGTGGACACCTTGCCGGCGCCCTGCCGCGCCCAGGAGGCGCTGGCTCTGAAGGGGCCCCCGCACACTTGTTGCGCACGCTCCTGTCACCCGGGGTTCTCTTGGTCTGAGTTACAGTCAGACTTGACCTCCGAGCACACTTCTCATTCTCTGGGGGGTTAGCGAGCCCCGTCTGCCTGTTCTGAGGTTGTTCACGGGCCTGCCTTACAGGTGAATTCCAGGAAGCAAGCAGCAAGCTTTCATGTCTACACTGGAAACAGATGATGTGTATGTCATGTCCTTGGAGTGACGTGTGCGGAGGCCGGAGAGGCCCGCGTTCCGAGGTGCGGAGGCCCAGGCGCCGTGGGCTGTGCCGTGGACGTGGCCTGGGGGCAGCTGGGCACACAGAGGTGCGGGGTTTTCCCTTGGCTCTGCTCAACCTTCCACCCACTCCAGCCTACACTGGACGGCGGGAGAGGAGCCGGAAAGTCCACTGACGCACACAAGCGCGGGACAGACCAGCGCCAGGGCCGGAGTCCAGGTGCAGGGGCTCCGCGCGCGGGGGAGAGACCGCCCAGCCCTGGTGCCGGGCGGACACACGCCACGCTGCTGCCGTCGCTCCCGCCTCACTGCGGCCCCGTGGACGTGGCCAGCGGCTCCCCGTGCACACGGCTCTCCAGGCAAGAGCACGAGCGGCCCGCCGCGCCCTCCTCCGGGGACCTCTCCGACCCGGGGATGCAGCCCTCGTCTCTTACACAGGCGAGCGGGCTCTTAGCACTGGCGCCACCCGGAAAGCCCCCGGAGCCCGTGAACAGCCGCAGAGCCAGCTAGAACCGTTTGCTTCTGGAACGGCAGCCGCTGCTGACAGAAAGGAGGCAGCTGGGTGGGGCGTCAGCTCCGGTGGGAGCACCGACTGGCTTCCCGTCCCGCGTGCTCCGGGCTGCAGGCTCGGCTCCAGGACTCCTGGCCACAGCAGCTCTCCAGGGACGCGGGGAAGCCGAGCTGCAGACGGACCCTGATGGAAGCGAGAGGCCTGCCTTCTTCACTTGTCCGCACTTCTCCTGTGTGTGTGCGTGCGTCTATACACGCTTTATAGCACAGCGTGCAAGGCAAAGTGAGGCCTTCCCCAGCGCTGACCTAGGCCAGTCTCTCTCTCCTGGGACCACACTGAAGGCCCTGCCGCGTCGGACAGTGGGTGTGAGTTCTCACGGGTGTCACCCCGGGAGGCCAGGGGTGCCGTGGACCCCCAGCCCTGGCTAGGAGCCACATGTGGACGCTCTGGCCTGCACTGGGCAGAACCACACGAATGAAGGCTGAGTGCTCCCACGGGTACACGCTTCCCGGCTTAAACCACATCCTTGCTCCCTGTGCCTCTTCAGGAGGCAGAGTGAGGCCGTCCAGGGCGGCCCCCGTCTCCGGGTGCACGGGGACTCCACGCCGGCGGCCGGCGCCCCGCGTCTGGCCTGAGCGCGCGGAGCCCACGTGCAGGCAGTCTCTCGGGCACCTGGCGCCCGCAGGGCTCCTGTGTGTGCCATCGTCAACGACAGAGGCCCGATAAACGGACAGAGAACGAGCTCGGGTATGTCACAGTGTTGGAGCTACAAGCGCTGCCCGGACGGGCCCTGAAGCTCAGGGCCTCACGCGGAGCAGCAGCGCCTCGGCCCGTGGCGGGGGGCGGGAGGGGAGACTTCCCCCCAGTTGGTCCAGGAAGAGGCATCCCATGTGGAAACCAGCCTCCTCTACCCCACGCTGCTTCTCCATCTCCCCTTGTCATCTCCTGGCGCAGCCTGCTGTGCCCTGGCTTCTTCCCAGCGAGAAGCGGGTGGGGAGCCGGCCTCCTTCCCGAGCACGCCCGGCAGCACCTTGACCTTGCGGCCCTCGGCCCTCTGGCCCCGGCTCCCTGGCCGCCCGCTCCCCGGCCCGCTCCACACTGCCTGTTTACGGCTGGCCGAGCCCCTCCCCCAAGAGGACGGCCTCCACGAGGGTGAGCCCCCGCGCGCGTCCCCCCGCGCTGCACGCCGGGGACAGCGCTCCGCACAGCAGACGTCTGCCGGAGGAGGGGATGGTATGTGAGTGGCCGAGGCGAGTGGAGCCCTCGACCCCAGCCACCTGGTGAGCAGAAGCCAGGCTCTGCCAGAAGAGGGCCACCCAGCTAAGGCACGTTTCTTGCAAGAAAAGTTCTTGTCCTCATGGAAGTGACTCACAGAGTTCAGTCCAACTGCTTTTAAATCCTCACCTTAAAATCCTCATTGTAACAGAAGCACAGGATGCTCTGTGAACACAACAGGCAAGCGCCAAGCCGGCGTTCGACGCCCTGGGATGCGTCTCCACGAAGTGAAACTGAAGCACGGACTCGACAGACCAGCAGCCCAGACGAAGGGAGGCGCAGCACGGGAGCAGCGCTTCAGGGAACAACCTGGGGACGTCTCGGTCAGCCTGATGGCCGTCGTTCTAAAGACTGGAGTTGAAGTTACACTCACTCCTTGGGCGATCCCACAGCCCAGGGCGCCTGGCAGGCCCGTCCTCGGGGGCCCGACTGCGCGGCTGGACCGCGTGCAGCCTCGCGTTGCAGACCCTTAAGAATGAGTGGCTTCTGACGCACGTGGTGGAGCGGGAGCGGAGGCAGCTACCAGGTGCCACGCTTCTTGGCGTTCTATCCTAAAGCTCCCGGATGAGTCCCTATAAGCATTTCCCAGAACCTTCAAGTATCCAACTTTTTTGAGTTTTACTGTGGGCCCAGAATTGCGAGGTGTATACAAACAGAGGGCACCGGCCCTGAGGTCAAGGATTAAGTCAGCTGCGGGAGACACATGCAGCATACATGGCGGGCTTACCGAGCGGCTACTGTGCACACCTCAGGTGCAAGTCAGGCTCTCCACATGTAACTCATTTCTCTCAACCACTCCGTGAGGAAGATTTACAAGGTGGCATGACTGAGACGGGGCTTGGAGCTAGGCAAAATCTGCCAGGGGGACAGACAGGAAACAGTCTCAGCCCCTGAACTGGCGGTAGACGGAGTGGGGACTGACGGGCAGGTCGAGAGGAGGGGAAGCCCGATCTGTGCTGTGCGCGTCCAGCGAGCTCGCGGGGGCCAGCTGGCTGGACGCTTCCAGGGAGAGGGCGGCGGAGGCAGAACTCGAGGAGGGCAGTGGCCAGTGAAAAGGCGACTCTAGCAGAAACAGGAAAGACGGACTGGAGCGTGCCTGGCAGGAAGGAGGGCTGCTTTCGTGACTAGGCCAGCAGCACCAAAGGCTCGGACTCGGTCGCGGCAGTTCTAACAGAGACGACGATTGCCAGCATTACCCACAGCGGTGGGGGAGAGAATCCAGGGGTGCGTCCAGTGAGGCAGCGACACACGGCCAGCCACGTGCTTACAGCGAGGTCACCCGCGACCGCTCCCCATCACAGGAGTAGGCTGCCCTGACGCTCCCCAGAACCAGGCCCTTTCAGGCCGTGGCGCGAAAGACACGACAGCCCACCTGCAGTACCAAACTCACACTTTCTGCCAACACTTCCCTCCCTGAAGGGTCTCCCCAAGTGCTGGTGCCCCGCAGAGCGGCACTGCTGGCACTGGCCGGGTCCTCGAGGGCCCCGGCCCCGTGGCGCCCGCAGGCCTCAGGGCGGGCCTAACGCCGTTTCACGGCAGGCGGCAGGGGCGCCCGCCATGTGGGTCACTATGTCACTGGGGTTCTGAAGACCACGTCGCTCACAGTGCTCGCCCTTCACAGACTGTGGAACATCTGAAGAGGAATCTTGGCTCGTCCTGTAGGTAGACTCGCTTGCATTCGATTAAGAAGTCGGTCGCTGGGCCACTTATCAATCACGCACACAGACCCAACCGCGCGCACCAGCGACGCCTCGGCTCCGCAGCGCACCCCCGCCTCGGCCCCCGACGGGAGGGACGAGCAGAGCTTCCGGCGTGACCTTCCCTCCGCCCTCAAGCCGCTTTCCCCGCAGAACACCTCTGGGCGGCAAGGCTCGCCGAGGCAGCCCTGGAAGCTGCCCCTGACCGGGGCCGTGCGCACGCGGGTGCCGCTGAGCCCGCTCCCTCCGGGGCTCCGTCCCGCCCTCCCTCAAGTAGACTTATGCCAGAGGCAGCCAGAACGCCAGCCACGGAAGGAGAAAATGCAGGAAGGATGGCAAGGGCGTGGGGCTGCGTGGAAGCCCCCCAGAGTGGTTCTAAAGGCAACTCTGCCCACAGGCTCCAGAGCGACCTGCTCATCTGTGCAGTGCGTGAGCACAGAAACTATGTATTTGCGGTCTAAGAATTCAAGTAAATGAACCACGAATTTAAGAAAACTACACCAAGACGGCTTTCCCTTCATCTCCACAGCTGTTCAAACTCGCGTTCTCAGCGTTTTGCTGACGAGGAAGTCCCTTCTGGATTGACAACTGCCCGTCTCAGTTTTCCCATCTGTATACAAGTCACCTGTTCGGAAAGTGACTTCCGCCACAATCCGGGATTTGATGTCCACCAGCCAGTTTAGCCCACTGAAACCCGCGGCCCGCGCGCAGCTCTGCCGTCAGCGCTCAGCACGAGACGAGCAGGCCCCAGCGGTCACCTCGGCGCCACGCGGAGGAGGCCCGCCTCTGTGGTCATCACACTTAGTGCCCTTCTCCAGCGGAGCGTTCCTGGTCTGTAATTCACACGGAAAGCACACCGCGGGGCACGATCACAGCCACGCTGCCCTTTGCGTTTAGGCAGCTCACCCGCGGCGAGGCCGGCGAGGCCCCGGACAGTTTGCTGACCTTGAGCAGCCTGGTAAGCTGTTACTAAGAACACTCAACACACGTGCTGGGTGACAGAAAATGCTCCTTAAAAACTTACCCTTTTCCTCCCGGAACTTCAGTGATCCTGGTCGGCTGGGGTCCGTGAACTGTTTCCTCCGCCCGCGACTCTCTGCAGACCACTCACGGTCAAAACCCACGGCCGGGACGGACGCCCTGCCGGCACGGCTCTCAGAGGCGCCGCGCTGACGCGACGAGCTGCCGCCCCAGGAAGTGCCGACCCCATCCCCGGCTCTGAGGCGACAGGGAAGCCGTCACCGACAGGCCTCTACTCAAGGACAGCCGCGGAAACGCAGCCCGCCTTCAGGGGAAGCGGCCCTGACAGGCGCCTGGCTCAGTGCTCTGGGTTTGATGACTGTCTGTCAGCCTCCTTTACTCTCCCTTCCTTTTCAGGGATGGCGTCTGGGGATTCTTTCCCTAGCTGCCCAGGAAGCTGATGTGTGCCGGCTCACAGGGCACCTCTGGTCCGTACACACCCGATGGACGCGTCTGTAAGGCGCGCGTACTGACGGCTTCCTTACCCACCTGCCCGCAGGCGGCACCAGCGCGTCTTCCTTCTAGCCCACAGCAAATAACGGCAGCAGGAGGCTCCACTCCACAAGCACTGATAAGATACTTTAATGAAGGGGGCAGGGGACCAGACAAACCTTAGTCTTAGGCTTCTACTCAAAGACACTCGAAACTATTTTTTCCCTGCCCATCCCTTCTAACTTCAACTTTATTTGTGACCATATAATAAAGGCCAGTTTAAAGTTTTTGTTTTTTAAAAAGTTTAAACCTTTTTTAAAAAGATTAAACAACCAAGCTAGCAAAAGTACTCAATACATACTTTCCTTATATCAAACAAGCTAATATTTCAGTACAATATAACTATACAGAATATATACAATACACATATATATTCTGTGGTCATCACACTTAGTGCCCTTCTCCAGCGGAGCGTTCCTGGTCTGTAATTCACACGGAAAGCACACCGCGGGGCACGATCACAGCCACGCTGCCCTTTGCGTTTAGGCAGCTCACCCGCGGCGAGGCCGGCGAGGCCCCGGACAGTTTGCTGACCTTGAGCAGCCTGGTAAGCTGTTACTAAGAACACTCAACACACGTGCTGGGTGACAGAAAATGCTCCTTAAAAACTTACCCTTTTCCTCCCGGAACTTCAGTGATCCTGGTCGGCTGGGGTCCGTGAACTGTTTCCTCCGCCCGCGACTCTCTGCAGACCACTCACGGTCAAAACCCACGGCCGGGACGGACGCCCTGCCGGCACGGCTCTCAGAGGCGCCCGCGCTGACGCGACGAGCTGCCGCCCCAGGAAGTGCCGACCCCATCCCCGGCTCTGAGGCGACAGGGAAGCCGTCACCGACAGGCCTCTACTCAAGGACAGCCGCGGAAACGCAGCCCGCCTTCAGGGGAAGCGGCCCTGACAGGCGCCTGGCTCAGTGCTCTGGGTTTGATGACTGTCTGTCAGCCTCCTTTACTCTCCCTTCCTTTTCAGGGATGGCGTCTGGGGATTCTTTCCCTAGCTGCCCAGGAAGCTGATGTGTGCCGGCTCACAGGGCACCTCTGGTCCGTACACACCCGATGGGCGCGTCTGTAAGGCGCGCGTACTGACGGCTTCCTTACCCACCTGCCCGCAGGCGGCACCAGCGCGTCTTCCTTCTAGCCCACAGCAAATAACGGCAGCAGGAGGCTCCACTCCACAAGCACTGATAAGATACTTTAATGAAGGGGGCAGGGGACCAGACAAACCTTAGTCTTAGGCTTCTACTCAAAGACACTCGAAACTATTTTTTCCCTGCCCATCCCTTCTAACTTCAACTTTATTTGTGACCATATAATAAAGGCCAGTTTAAAGTTTTTGTTTTTTAAAAAGTTTAAACCTTTTTTAAAAAGATTAAACAACCAAGCTAGCAAAAAGTACTCAATACATACTTTCCTTATATCAAACAAGCTAATATTTCAGTACAATATAACTATACAGAATATATACAATACACATATATATTCACAAGGCAAACACTATAGGCTCAGAACAGATTTGAAAAAACAATATTCACATTGATTACAATAACTCTAAAAATGATTGTAACATTGAAACGGCACTTAGTATACAAAAAAGTCACAAAAATATATATATATATGTGTGTGTGTGTGTGTGTGTTTCACCCAAGACCTACGGTTCCTGTAAAATACTAATAGCCAGATACTAGTCTATAAAATGTAAAGTTCCGACATTGTATACCTTTTTAGGAAATAAAATCCAAAACCATTTTTGTTACTGTTGAAAAGTCAAACATGCCAAATAACTTAGCTATGGCCACTGTCACCAAGTAAAGCCAAACTTGAATGAGATGGTCACTGGACTCTCAGCTGGTGAGCTAGAGCCTGGCGCAGGCTGAGAAAGCCGCTGTGGTCCTCAGAGAGGGTGGAGGCATGAAGACACCCTCTACGTGACGTAATCCACATTTCTTCCCCATCATCGCCTTCCCTCCCGCAAGGGTTTCACGAAACGCCAGTGCCCAAACCAGAATCATCACGCTGTTAACTAGCAAGAGAAGCGTCTCCCACGCTTCCTTGACGCTGGGCGACAGGCGACTGTCACAGCAGGTGTCAGCTAACCCGGGCCGCAGTCACCTGTCTGGAAGACGGTGGCACTCACCTTCCTCCTAGGCTGGCTGTACTAGAAAGCACTCCAGTTTTTGAATGGAGCCAGATCTGTATGTTAGCTCTGTAAAATATCCGAGCTATTGTAGCAGCAAATACAAAATTACAGGAAAAAAACCATTTTTAGTTAAAATTCGTTACATCAAAACAACTGTTTTTCTTCACATCTGGTTTTTATGACCAGACGTCAATCGCGCCGATCGCTGAATGACGCTCTGTTGTCTCAAACGGACTCCCTCAGTATGCTGCTGCGGGAGAGACAGGTTCAAACGCTGCAAAGTTTAAATTTACTCTTAAAAACGGAATACAGGAATTTTAAAGTTAAAAAAAAAGTCTGTTCTAAAAGTATCTCTCACAAATATATATATATTTAAATATTAAAATAGGCTACCTAGGATTTTTATAAAATGGCTTTTGAGAAGACAGCAGACGCAGAGAAGCCTGAGCTGTCTTCCAGCTGGACGTAAGGTGCCACACGGGGCCTCCAGAGGCAGGCACTCTGTCTGATGCAACAGGGGCCCCAGCGACGACAGACACGTCAGAACATTGCTGGGACCTGGACCGAGACCAAACTGCACTCTGGCAGGGACTGCTCTTTTTCAAAAACACCTCGAAACACAAGCGGTAGGAGCCCCCCCTGTGGGAGGAAGGACTGCAGTCTGTGATCTACTCCCGGCTCCGCAGAGAGCCTCACGCAGGTGCCCGGAGGACGGACGGCAGCGCAGTGCCAGGGACAAACCGGAGCCCGCGCAGCGCGAGGCTGCACTCGTCCACCTGAAGACGGAGCTGACGGTCGAAACAAAAGCAAGCTCTTACAGAAGACACACAAGGAAGTCTTTCGAGAAAAAGCCGGTGTTTCCAGGATCAGCAGGAAAGGCTGCCCACCTCTACTGAAGACCGCCTCCACTAACGTAAGAATTCAGGGAGGACCGACCCTCCTTGGCGACCACGCACCGTGGTCATCTGAACATTCACACCCCGGGGTGATGTTTCAACCTGCTTAACTGGGCGATGAGATCTGGATATGGGAGACTGATATTCGGGAAAAAAAGGACAAATTCATAAAAATCTTGATACTTAGGCCCTCACACCACCAAGCAGCAATTCTGTCAATAAATGGTCACAGTGGAGCCTAGGGCTTTAATCAGCAAAATTAGGCAGTTTAAAAGAGAAAGGCAATAATCTAAGAATCTGATCTTTATAAACCAGGCACTTTAAACTGAAATTTAAAAATTTTAAGCTTTAAAAAAAATTTCTTTAAAAAGTTTTGTTTTTGTTTTCAACCAGCAGTCGGAACCTCTGAATTCTCTGTAAACTAGTCTGCACGTTACAAGCTCAGAGTCAGCGGAACTGGCCGGGCGCACGCCGGGGCCTGCAGCCCAGACGCGAGGTGGCCGCCAGCCAGCAGAGGCCTCTGCAGAGGCTGCCGGACGGAGCTGCTGGCCGACGACGGCCCGGCCGCCCCAGAGGCGCTCCGTCAGGAGCAGCGCAGGCCGAGGCCCTGGCTGCACCGGCTGAGCATCGAGGCTAAAAGGAGATAGGTGCAACTCTGATGTCACCCAAAGAATCTTCGTCCCATAGCCTGACAGAGGCTTAACCCCGTACAGATGCCGGCAGGGACTGGCGTCCGGCTGGGGTTCAAAGGGACAACACCGTCGAAGCTCCCGAGACCAAACTGCACTCTGGCAGGGACTGCTCTTTTCAAAACACCTCGAAACACAAGCGGTAGGAGCCCCCCCTGTGGGAGGAAGGACTGCAGTCTGTGATCTACTCCCGGCTCCGCAGAGAGCCTCACGCAGGTGCCCGGAGGACGGACGGCAGCGCAGTGCCCGGGACGAACCGGAGCCCGCGCAGCGCGAGGCTGCACTCGTCCACCTGAAGACGGAGCTGACGGTCGAAACAAAAGCAAGCTCTTACAGAAGACACACAAGGAAGTCTTTCGAGAAAAAGCCGGTGTTTCCAGGATCAGCAGGAAAGGCTGCCCACCTCTACTGAAGACCGCCTCCACTAACGTAAGAATTCAGGGAGGACCGACCCTCCTTGGCGACCACGCACCGTGGTCATCTGAACATTCACACCCCGGGGTGATGTTTCAACCTGCTTAACTGGGCGATGAGATCTGGATATGGGAGACTGATATTCGGGAAAAAAAGGACAAATTCATAAAAATCTTGATACTTAGGCCCTCACACCACCAAGCAGCAATTCTGTCAATAAATGGTCACAGTGGAGCCTAGGGCTTTAATCAGCAAAATTAGGCAGTTTAAAAGAGAAAGGCAATAATCTAAGAATCTGATCTTTATAAACCAGGCACTTTAAACTGAAATTTAAAAATTTTAAGCTTTAAAAAAAATTTCTTTAAAAAGTTTTGTTTTTGTTTTCAACCAGCAGTCGGAACCTCTGAATTCTCTGTAAACTAGTCTGCACGTTACAAGCTCAGAGTCAGCGGGAACTGGCCGGGGGCGCACGCCGGGGGCCTGCAGCCCAGACGCGGAGGTGGCCGCCAGCCAGCAGAGGCCTCTGCAGAGGCTGCCGGACGGAGCTGCTGGCCGCACGACGGCCCGGCCGCCCCAGAGGCGCTCCGTCAGGAGCAGCGCGCAGGCCGAGGCCCTGGCTGCACCGGCTGAGCATCGAGGCTAAAAGGAGATAGGTGCAACTCTGATGTCACCCAAAGAATCTTCGTCCCATAGCCTGACAGAGGCTTAACCCCCATGAATAAACCTCAACCCATCTATGATCGGAAATGAAGCAGCCACAGAATGTCCGCTCCTCAGCTGAGCTGGCGTGCCAGTGCAGCCCCACTTCACTGTGAATCACTACTGCTTTCAGCAATTAGTCTTGCTGAGGCCCTTCCAAATAAAAACACCCTGTGTCCCCCACATTTTGTCAGGCAGAAAAGCCATAAAAGATAAAAGTGGGTATAAACAAAATAGGGAGGAACTTAAATTTTCATGATTTCAGCCTAAAGCCAACAGGAGTATGCTTAGCTATACTATTCCTCATAGACGTGGTTACTGTAATTGAGCATCCCCCATTCTGTTCCACTGATGCATAAAAAAAGAAAATCTAGTTTGTATACATGCATCTCTCATTAACTCTTAAAATCTAAATATACTATGAATAAATCATATGTCAATAACTTAAAACTGAAAACCACATTTACTACCTTTCATCAAGTTTGGGTCACTTCCTGATGTCAACTTTACTCATATTTTCCCTCCTAATGAACACAAACAGCTTGAAAACTACTCTCCCTCACGTGGAGTACACGCCAGAGCTACGGCTTCACATTCTGTAGATGAGCGAGAACAGAGGAAACGCCACACGGAAGCTCCCGGTTCTCTCTGTCGGCTCCCGAACCCCAGAGGCCTGCTGGCCGCCCCGCTCCGGGGCTGTCCACTCATCGAGCAGTGATTCTCTCCACGGGGCTGCCCTAGCCCACGCTGCCTCTGTGTTATAAAGTAATGCATTTCACAGGGGCTACAAAGCTGAAAAAAGCAAACCACGATCTGAGAATGTTCAAAATGAAAGCCACTAAACTAGATAACTGGCCTCTATTTAGATGAAGTATGAGAAAAAACAGTAAGAGATAAAGTAAAAACTGAGAAGGGCTTCAAAGGCTCCAGGGGACCATTTACACATCAAGAGAGACCGGCTCAGTAGTCAGAAGGGTTCTTTCCACTTGGTAACATATTTTAACAAAAGGGAAGGCTTTTTTGTTTATTTCTAAAACCAAAGGGCAGAATGTAAAGGTCCATAAAAGTGTAAGAACAAATGAGGCTTCTTAAAACATTTTAGTCCACCCTATGTGACTGAAATCAAGAACTTTAAAAACTGGCACTGTAACTAAATGGATAGCTAATTAATTACTTAAAATAAAGGTTACTTTCAAAGTAAGAACTATTCATCTACAGATATTTGTCGGTGACACCTCCATCTGCATCCCTTTTGCGAAAACTTAAAAGGAGAACGAGAACTGGCGCCCGTCTCAGTCGGCACCATCAGGGCGGGGAGGCGGCCACGCCGGACGAGCCGGAAGCCGAGGGTGCCGCGGGAGCCACAGTGCCCGCCGTCGGACCCGGGCCTCTGCTTATCTGTAAAGCACGTGTATCATGCCGATTTGGTAGCTTTCAAGTGAAAATAAACGCTTTTCTTCTATAAAATACTTGGTTTAAAAAGGCAATTTATCTTGCATCCTAAAATTTAAGCCCTTTAAATATCACAAAGTTACCTCCTTGGGCCTAATTTAAGGAAGATAGCTATGTAAAGCACTCTAAACTGATAATTTTTTAAATGTTTAGTTATACTGGTAATTTCTAATGGATGAGATATATAACTGGCTTTCAGTCTTTGTATTTCCCCCCCCCATATATTCTGGTAAAAATTATACATCCAGGTATCCTTTTCTTAGATGAATTTTAAATAAACCTGAATAACACGATATACAATTATTTCCTAAACAGATCCATAAACTAAGTAGCCTTAAACTGCATATCAAGAAAAATGTAGAGCCTCACTGTTTTAGGAAAGAAAGAAAGAAAAAAAAGGCCTTAGCTCATATCACATGTTAAGTACTAGTCACCTGTATTGGGGAACAAGACAACCAGCAACAGGCATTTTCACAGTAGATTCAAACATCTCATGAAACTTGGAAATCTGTGTAATTTGTAATTACCAATGAAAATCTAAAGCTTCCATTTGGGAAAAAAACGCCAGTAATGGGAATCGTACATTCTGAGAACACAAACACCTTAGAACCACCAAAATTGTGCAGGACTCTCAATACAAAATTCTCAGGGCAGGTGATATGCTACAGTACTTTCAATCAACAAATTTCCAAACAGTTCTGATGTACCTTCTCACCAACTCTATTTCTTTCCTAAAAAACGTAACTCTTAGAACTGAGGGCAGCAATGATTCTGGTCATAATTTTACGTCGTCTTTGCCCTGTCCGCGTAAGATTTTAAAGTTAACTTTGAGCTTTCTCTCCTGGCAGGCATAGCAGTTTCCAAAGACTCTATATGATTTAAGAATAAAAATTCCTGACCTTTCCGGACGAGACGCAGCAGTGCCGCTATTAGTACGTATCAGAGTCTGCTGAAGAAAGGAACTCAGCCTGCTGGTAAGGAAGCATGAATGGAGGAGGCCGTCGCAGGCTACACGTGCTCACTTTCCTTAGGGTCTAGACCTATCTGGGGGGCAAAAAGGAAACAACTAGTCCTTCAGTGAAAAAAGGAGTTGGAAACAAGTTAAAAATAGCAAAATATAGAAACAGAAAGAATGTCAGCCTAGAAAACTTCAACGAGGTCACTCACTTTCCCTTCCTTTTACATTTGTGGGCTAAGTTATAGAATGAGCCAATTAAAAAATGAAACAATTAAATCACTATAACTTAAAAAAAGTTTATTGAGGTCTAACAAGCACCCAGACAAAACTGAGATCTTAACGTTCTGAATAAGAAACTATTTTCTTTTTCTAATCTAATCAGGTGTTTTCATAATGACTAAATTCTGGCTATATACATAGGAAAAAAGTTCCTCAAAACATCATTGTTCATGGACTCATGAATATGTAAGATCAAGCGATGCTTTAGTGGCACCGGGTAAAATGTATGCTCCAGTCTAGAGTATCGCAGATGTTTCAACGATAAGCCAGGAAGCTTCATTTTCTTTTAGCAGCAAGAGGTAATATTCATTAACTTAAGGTTTTTACTTTTTCTTTAGTCTTAACAATTCCTTTTTTTCCCCCCAAATAGATTAGAGTTATAGATCATCATTTTATAGTCTCTTCTTTTCTACATTATTGCTTACATTCTGTAAAAACTATACTAACTGCTCTCAATAAGACATTTGGCAATGTCTAAAAATATTTTGGAATAAGGACAATGTTCTGTCACATGGGTATTTTGTAAACAATCTTAGTTGGGTTAAGAACATAGCCTTAACAGAGAATTCTTTATTTTGTCCAAAAAAGCAGAATGAAAACATCCTCAACAATACACAAATCTATATATATAAAATATAGAACATCTCCAGTATATTTCATTTTTATGGGATCACGCCAAGTATAGGCCAGAGGAAGTACTGTTGACAGGGTAAGACAAAGAACTGATTTATGTAATGACCTCACTGGCCAGGCATTAACATTCAAAGACCAAGTAAACAATGACTTTAGCCAGAAAAGCAGTAAGAAAGAGTTCTGTGCGGCTGAGACGCAGAGACTCGATACCCATGCCTCGTCACTTCATGCCCAGTTTGACTCTCCTCAAGCGTGGCTCTCTGCCTTCTTCCATGAACAATTATTTGGAGGAGGACTACTATAAAGGTCCAGGGAATACCTATTCCAGTACCAGATTTTCACCATGAAAAATTATAATGTCAAAGCTTAAAAAAAGAAAAAAAGAATACGTGAGATTTCAGAAGTACATACCCTAATAATTTTTAGGAAAGCTCACCATAAATATTTCCAAAAACAACAGGTTTTACAGAAGATTGTACAGTCTCCTGTGTATGGGGAGTAAGCATCTATTCAGGCCATCTGCCAAATGTGTTTAGCAGTATGTTTCCGGTGCACCCTTTCCTTTCAGGACGGCCAGGAATAGTCTGATTTCTTCTCAACCTAATGATCTGCTGTTAGCCTGCTCTTGACGATGGAAGAGGAAACTGAGGTAAGTGTGAAGTCAACCGCTTCTCCTCAAGTCTCAGGATTTCTACTGTATTTCAACACCACGTCACTGTGCACTTACAGAAGCAATCTCTCAGTCATGAAAAATAAAGTCTCAGTTGCAGGACCTACAAAGTAAAAAGGGAAATTTCCCCAAACCCTTTTTGCTTAAAAATTCATTAACTTAAGGTTTTTACTTTTCTTTAGTCTTAACAATTCCTTTTTCCCCCCAAATAGATTAGAGTTATAGATCATCATTTTATAGTCTCTTCTTTTCTACATTATTGCTTACATTCTGTAAAAACTATACTAACTGCTCTCAATAAGACATTTGGCAATGTCTAAAAATATTTTGGAATAAGGACAATGTTCTGTCACATGGGTATTTTGTAAACAATCTTAGTTGGGTTAAGAACATAGCCTTAACAGAGAATTCTTTATTTTGTCCAAAAAAGCAGAATGAAAACATCCTCAACAATACACAAATCTATATATATAAAATATAGAACATCTCCAGTATATTTCATTTTTATGGGATCACGCCAAGTATAGGCCAGAGGAAGTACTGTTGACAGGGTAAGACAAAGAACTGATTTATGTAATGACCTCACTGGCCAGGCATTAACATTCAAAGACCAAGTAAACAATGACTTTAGCCAGAAAAGCAGTAAGAAAGAGTTCTGTGCGGCTGAGACGCAGAGACTCGATACCCATGCCTCGTCACTTCATGCCCAGTTTGACTCTCCTCAAGCGTGGCTCTCTGCCTTCTTCCATGAACAATTATTTGGAGGAGGACTACTATAAAGGTCCAGGGAATACCTATTCCAGTACCAGATTTTCACCATGAAAAATTATAATGTCAAAGCTTAAAAAAAGAAAAAAAGAATACGTGAGATTTCAGAAGTACATACCCTAATAATTTTTAGGAAAGCTCACCATAAATATTTCCAAAAACAACAGGTTTTACAGAAGATTGTACAGTCTCCTGTGTATGGGGAGTAAGCATCTATTCAGGCCATCTGCCAAATGTGTTTAGCAGTATGTTTCCGGTGCACCCTTTCCTTTCAGGACGGCCAGGAATAGTCTGATTTCTTCTCAACCTAATGATCTGCTGTTAGCCTGCTCTTGACGATGGAAGAGGAAACTGAGGTAAGTGTGAAGTCAACCGCTTCTCCTCAAGTCTCAGGATTTCTACTGTATTTCAACACCACGTCACTGTGCACTTACAGAAGCAATCTCTCAGTCATGAAAAATAAAGTCTCAGTTGCAGGACCTACAAAGTAAAAAGGGAAATTTCCCCAAACCCTTTTTTTGCTTAAAAAATTAAATTCAAATGTACAAGACCAAGCACAGGCACTTTCCAAAAGGTGAAAATGAAGCCAACTATGAAATTACTCAATAGTGATAGCAGACAGCTCTGAGTCTGGGGGGTCCTCTCTGGTGGCCTCGGCACAAGCGCTGGTCTGTGGCCGCTCCCGCACCTCTTCCTCCTTCTCGGCCAGCCCGAGAGGCCCCAGGGCAAAAGCGCCTTCACAATTCTGGGTTGAGGAGACCTGTGAAATTACAGGCATTTGAACAGAGGAGTTGCTTTCAAAACTGTGTTCTCCAAGATCACACTGAACAAGGGGCTCTTCGTGCTCCTGGTTTAAGTAGTCCGGTACTAGGAAATCACTAGGCAAGAGGCAAAGGATGAAACAGGCAGTTAATTTTCAAGCCAGTAGTAAGTAAGACACAATAAAAAGACCTCACTTGTAAAACAAGATTGGGATTTTCCATTTTCTAATTCTTGAATGAAGACTGTAACTCAGGAGTTTTCAACTTCTAAACATCCTTAAATATGAGCCCAAACCATCTATTAGAACCAAGGTCCACCGGTGCCCGCCAGCGAGGGAGAGGCGATGACTGCCTTCAGTGCCCCTGAGGACCCGAGCAGGCTCCCCGCTATGCGGAACGCTCAGTATAAAACTAACGCAGACAGCATGCTCATTTAAACAGAGACCTCTTGAATGACCTATGCATAACCTTTCTTGGATTTTACACTAACTGTATGGTATATAAACCTCATTTTTTATTACTTACTGGATATACATTAGTTAAGAAGCTAAATCCTCATGTATAAAATGACCATATATATAATCTACTATATAGAGAAACGTAAAAAAACCACTTAGATGCTTTATTTAAATCTTCACTGTTGAACAAAAAAGATCATCATACTTTGTAATCTCAGTAATACACTTCAGCTTATTCTGTAATTTTTTTTAATAAAAAATTAGTTTGCTCATCTGCAAAGCAAATTAAGATGTCCTCCGTTATAAGAAGTCTTGAGTTGTTAAGCAGTAAGAGTGGAGGGCAGAGGGCTCAGTACAGGGGTGATACGGAAAACAGGCATGCGTGGTTAACTGGGACACCATCTTAGTCCTGAGCAAAGTTTGATACGTCATGTATAATCTAGGTTTAGTGACAAGATAACCAGACACTCAGCTAGAAATGATTACGTTAGACAAAAGGTCTGGCTTGACGAGAAAAACAAAATAACACAGGGAAAATTTATAGAAGAGTAAGATTAAAAAAATAAAGGTGGTATAGAATTTGATTTCATTTTATAAGAAACTAAAGATTCCTACAGATGTACAGTTCTGGCAGAGTACTAAAAATAGATAACAAAAGTTTGTATCTAGCGGCGACCTCAGCAATCTTCCTTAGAGCTCACACAATATCCTCCTCTAAGCTCAAGCTTGTGCCTCTCTGCAGGGCCGCGTGCGGCCACCCGGCAGCGAGCAGCAGAGCCAGAGCCCGGCCCACTCCTCAGCCAGGCGAGAACTCAGAAAGGCAGCGCTATCACAAAGGCTCTTATTAAAGCAGGGAGCTCTGCACTGAAAGAAAACGAGGAAAACTTCATTTGATGTGAACTGTTATAGTTGCTGCTGAAGCTTCTCTCTTATTATTTAGAAAAAAAGAGAAAAGTGGTCAAGAACTTAATTAACGTCTGAAGAGTCGGAAGAAATCCACTGTCACTAAATACCATCTGACATGGGAAATTCTCCAGCCAGGTCTATCTAAAATCTCTGACAGAATTACTTTACCTTACATTAAAAACCACCACCACCAACCTCCACAAAAGAGAAAACAAACAAAAAGCCCCAAAGAAATGTATAAATAGTCTACTTCCATAGGGAAAGATTTCTAATGCCAACCATAGAAGCATTTAAAACTGTTTATACTTAAAAGAATTAGCAAAATTTTATCAGGTCAGGAGATCAGAGTATCACTGGACAGCGGGAATTTTATAGAAAGGTGACTGATTAGCTGGCAACCTGATGAAAAACAACACACAGCAGGCTGCCCGGGGAGCAGGCAGAGAGTTCAGAAAGCAGTTCTCCCGGCTCGGCGTTCGCTGTGCGCCTCACCTGCTCTGGAAGTAGTTTGCTAGCTCTGACGCTTCATGGTTCAGACTCCTCAGGTGCACGATTAAATTTCCAGAGTTGGTGAACATGGCGCCACATGTTTTGCACTCGTAAATCCGAGGCTTGCGGACAATGTGCCGGGAAACCCGCATGTGGTGCTTATACTCCCCGAAGGAAGTGAAAGTGGCGCTACAGATCTGGCACCGGAAACAGCGTTTACCTTCGTGCTTGAGGCGGTGCATCTTCAGCGAGTAAGCCCTGGTGAACTTTTTCCCACAGCGGTCGCACTGAAATGGTTTAATTCCTATAAAACAAAGGAAGACCAAATATTACCTAAGCACAAAACAAATGGGGATGTCATAAGCCTCATGACTTTTTGTAGTGATAGATAATTTGAAGAGACAAAAATCATCAGCAGAAATGAATTCCGAATTCTGTATCTCGGAAAAATGACAGAACATCTGAAAAGTCCCTAGTGTTTGGAAAAAGCAAGCAAGCAGGCGGCTCCATGGGGCGGGCTCCGAGGCGCCCGCTGCTCCCTCTGGTGTCGAATTCTTCCAAATCTCATTGTGCACAGACTTCGAAACACAGCTTAACAAGCGTATTTAGGCAGAGCCCAAATCGTCCCATACTGTTTTTCCATTTCACTTAAACAGTGAGGTTTATATCAAGAAGATGTGTAAACGACCGGCATCTAATCTTCATTTCCTATCTCACAGAAGAATGAGAAGAAAGGAAAATTCTAACATCTCTGAACGTAATCAGTGATTGTAACAGAATTACCATCTGATTAGGTCTTGGGGTATTTAGCGTAATAGTGACAGAGAAAACACGTAGAGCTTAATATATGAAATGTAAGGTGAAGTAATCGTCTCTTCCAATTCATTACCACAGTTTTAGCAAAAAATCTGAGAAACCTTCAGAGCAGAGTCTGTTGACTCCTGAGCGTCCCACAGGACGGCCGACCTGCCTGCGGAGGCCGGGGAGGCGGCGGCGCGAGCGCGCGAGCCCCGGACGGGAGCCCCCAGTGTGCGCTACACGCGATGTACTCAGAGTCTCTTTTACACTCCAAGAAATACCGAAAGGCTGACCATCCAGGGCATGGAGAAACTTAGCACTGCGCAATTATAATTACACTGCTGTTAAAACAACTGTTTAAAAACAGTTTTATTTGGAAACACTTATAAACTTAAGAGAAGTTACAAGAACAGCACAGAGAACACCAGCACCTGCCCTTCGAACCCCATCTGCTCCACCACATGCGCTGTGCTCCCCCCGACCCCCCCGGTCTCCTTCCTCCCTCACACCCACCCCCACCTCCACGCCCACCCCCTGGTCTCTTGGTCACATGCATGTCACACTCGCCCCAAGTTCCAATCACAACTGTGGCCAATGCAGCAAGCAAACACCTTTCTGACACGCACCAAATCAGCCACAGACCTGTACTTATCTGTTCTCACTAGACATTCCAGAGATACTTTCTCCTAACACGAAAGCGTGTGTGTGACCTACGGACACTGTGGGGAGGAGGACCAGGCGAGAGGCACGGGAAGAGTTAACATGGAAACCCACACTATCATATGTAAAAGAGACAACCGTGTGACTAAGCTGTAAGACTCAGGGAACTTACATGGGGGCTAATGCGTCAACCTGGGGGTGGGATGGGGGAGGGCACAGGGAGGGGCTCGGGGGGGAGGGGTCAGGGGTACACCCATGACTGCTTGGGGATCATGTACAGCTGTAAACAGCAAAACTCTGTAAAAGACATGCAACAGTAACTTCGCTGTACACCTGAAACGAATGCAACGCTGTAAAACTAAACCCCAGTTACAGAAAAGCCTCTGTCGGCAGGTCTGCCCCCAGCTTCTCTGGGACGACGACGTTACCTGAGTGGATGAGCGTGTGCTGCTTCAGGTTCTGAATGCGGGTGAAGCGCACCCCGCACGTCGGACACTGGAAAGGCCTGTCGGGGCCGTTTGGACTCGGCCGTCCTGTGCTGCTGGTGGAAGGAGCAATGTAGAGTTGGTAGGGATACTGAACATTTTCCAATCTAAAAAACAGACCAAAGAAGGCAACCAGGCTCTGATTTTTAAGTTCAATAAACAGTTCTGCACAACTTTAAATGAACAAAAGGAAAAAACACTTAAATTTAAAAGCTAGATTCCAAGGGTCATTTATCATAAGAAAAAGTGTTACTGTCCAGCATCTTATGTTCAGCAAGGACACACGACCAAGAACATATAAACGACTTGACTTCACTGCTGCTCGGCAGCTCAGTCGTGTGACTCCGGGGCCCGGGGACGGCAGCCGCCAGGCCTCCCTGCCCCTCGCCAGCTCCCGGAGCTCGCCCAAGTTCCTGTCCACTGCGTCAGTGATTTCACTTTAGGTATCCTTAACCTCCCTAATCCAGGCCCCGGCTAACACACGGCCGAGTAACTCCTCCTCTTGTGCCCCACACCCCTTTATTCCATCCCGTTTCACAGTCATCTGATGAAATCAGTTTTCTGAGAAAAGTCCTGCAATAGTCACTGCTGTCCTGAGAATGGAGGCATGCAAGGCTCATGATCGGGGTCTGTACACCTTTCCAGCCACTTGCTCCCCAAACATACGCAGACCAAGAAGGTCCTCTTTAACACTCCTGTCTCAGTGCTGAGCTTTCATGAATTTTTCACTTCCTCTACTGGCCTACCCTTTTGCCTAGTTATCATGCCCAGAAATTCTGAGATAGAGCCAAGAAGTTACCTCCTCCTCCAGAGAGCCTTCTTTGATTTATCAGTGATTCAGGTAGGCAGTCTCCTATGCAGAGCAACAGACCCCCTGGAGATCACTCATGACCATCTATTTACTCCTCTGTCTTGAACCTCTCCCCCCATCCCAGGGTTGGCTTGGCCTCTCTGAGGGCAAACGTGACCTTTCAATATCGCCACCACTCAGCACAGTGTTGAGTACAGAACAGACCACCTCATTCATGTTTGAAATTAAGGAATCCAGGCATATTTCCATTTGATTACACCTTCATTAATTTATTCAAATGACTCTGGTTTATTACTGCTCTATCAGGTTAAATTACTCAAGAACAATAAATTATGTGAGTTCTCTGAATCCTTCAAGTTTTCAATAAACATAACCTTTAAAGTCAGTCCCTGGACTTCAGTGACGAGGAGGTAATTCGTTCTGCACAACTCAAAGAAGGCAACCAGGCTCTGATTTAAGTTCAATAAACAGTTCTGCACAACTTTAAATGAACAAAAGGAAAAAACACTTAAATTTAAAAGCTAGATTCCAAGGGTCATTTATCATAAGAAAAAGTGTTACTGTCCAGCATCTTATGTTCAGCAAGGACACACGACCAAGAACATATAAACGACTTGACTTCACTGCTGCTCGGCAGCTCAGTCGTGTGACTCCGGGGCCCGGGGACGGCAGCCGCCAGGCCTCCCTGCCCCTCGCCAGCTCCCGGAGCTCGCCCAAGTTCCTGTCCACTGCGTCAGTGATTTCACTTTAGGTATCCTTAACCTCCCTAATCCAGGCCCCGGCTAACACACGGCCGAGTAACTCCTCCTCTTGTGCCCCACACCCCTTTATTCCATCCCGTTTCACAGTCATCTGATGAAATCAGTTTTCTGAGAAAAGTCCTGCAATAGTCACTGCTGTCCTGAGAATGGAGGCATGCAAGGCTCATGATCGGGGTCTGTACACCTTTCCAGCCACTTGCTCCCCAAACATACGCAGACCAAGAAGGTCCTCTTTAACACTCCTGTCTCAGTGCTGAGCTTTCATGAATTTTTCTCTTCCTCTACTGGCCTACCCTTTTGCCTAGTTATCATGCCCAGAAATTCTGAGATAGAGCCAAGAAGTTACCTCCTCCTCCAGAGAGCCTTCTTTGATTTATCAGTGATTCAGGTAGGCAGTCTCCTATGCAGAGCAACAGACCCCCTGGAGATCACTCATGACCATCTATTTACTCCTCTGTCTTGAACCTCTCCCCCCATCCCAGGGTTGGCTTGGCCTCTCTGAGGGCAAACGTGACCTTTCAATATCGCCACCACTCAGCACAGTGTTGAGTACAGAACAGACCACCTCATTCATGTTTGAAATTAAGGAATCCAGGCATATTTCCATTTGATTACACCTTCATTAATTTATTCAAATGACTCTGGTTTATTACTGCTCTATCAGGTTAAATTACTCAAGAACAATAAATTATGTGAGTTCTCTGAATCCTTCAAGTTTTCAATAAACATAACCTTTAAAGTCAGTCCCTGGACTTCAGTGACGAGGAGGTAATTCAGTTCAGTCTCTATTCAGTGGTCAGAGACCAGCTAGAGCCACTCAAGAGAATGACTCGAACAGAGAGTTGGAGTAGTGATCCCACAGTGACTGGTGCTGTTTTGCTTTAGACTGGGGGGCAGGAAAAACTGTCTTCAGAATTGACTGTGATCTGAAGAATGAAGAACGAGGGAGCAAAGTGAAAACTGGGAAAGAAAGCACTTCCGGCAGAACAAAGGCCTTAAAATGGCAGACAGGCCCCCAACCCAGAACAAACGCGGCTGCTCTAGGCCCGGAGAGGAGGTGAGCAAGGCTGGCGCAGGACCGCGAGGAGGCGCGTGGTCTGCAGGCCATCGGGCGGTCAGATGTCTCCCTGGGCAGGGCTTCACAGCACAGTGAGAGTTAGATTTTAAGTGTGGAGCCCTGGAGAATTTAAAGAATCTGCTGCTTAGGACAGCAACACAGTCTGACTACACTGTGAAAAGCAAATCATCCTGGCTGCCAGGTGGAGCACGGCCGGGAGCAGAGGGCATCAGACCCAGGGGCTGGCTGGGGCCGGGGCGGCCGTCCAGGCCAAGGCGGCGGCGGGGCAGGAGCGGCGGGCGGCCACGGATCGCGTGTGGACGCAAAGCTGAAAGCATCTGTGGGTCTGACACAGGGGCAGGGGGTTAGGGAAGACGGGTCAAGGACAATTCCCAGAGAGACTGAGCGAGAACCCGGGGCCAGGGTGGCGCGCTGATGCGGCGACTGCGGCGGGAAGGCTCGGGGAGAAGGCCGGCGAGCTGGGCTGGCTGTGCGGAGTCTGAGACGGCTCTGCTACGCCCACGTGAGCACACCCGCGGGGAGGGGCAGCGGGAGGCGGTGGCTTGGCAATTGTGAGTACACGGGTGAGGGTTTGGTGAACTCTTCCGGTAGCAGGTTAGCTGTAATTATTTCTGGTTTCGCCTGCCACGTGCTCTCTACTTCAACCACTCAACTCTGCCATCCGCAGACAACAGTGAGAGCGTGTCCCAATAAACTCTGATTTACAGATAAAGGTGGTGGAGGAACTGGCCTGTGGTCCACAGGTCTGCCAGCCCCTGATACAGACACCATTTAAAACAGTGGGGATGGCAAGTTCAGTAAATGCCTGAAAACCCTTGTCTAATTTATGTAGCTACCTCATGACTACAAAATATACAAAAATAAGGTCTCAAAAAACTTTTATTTAATTCCCAGATAAAATGCTTGGGTTTAGAATTACAAGCACAGAGAAAACGATGTACTATGTTGGTACTAACCGATCATCATCATCCATGTGAGCGTTGGTGCTCGATGTGCCCTGAAGCGTCGGCAGCCCCTCTGCGACGCCGTCGTCTACTGAGCCTGTGGGCGAGAGACACGCTGTCAGCACTCCAGTGTAACACACAACCCAGACGCACACGCGGGCTCTGTCTCCAAGACTCTGAAGAGACTATCTACCTGTATACTCCCTGAATCACTGGTCAAGAGTAGCACCGTTTTGTAATATTTTTACTTTTAATTGTTTATGTGATTTTAAAAATCCCATGCAAAACAATACTCTTACATTACTACTTAGATTCTCTGGAGTATTTCTTTGAATTCATTTTATAAAGGAGTACAGAAATTCAAATATAAAACAAAAACCGACAAAATTATGTGATAATCGTTTAAGGAAGCAATGACAACTTTTATTTTCTAAGACACTCTATTGTGACACACTGCTTATTTGATGTGCATACAACTTTTACACAGAATTAAAAAGACAGCTGCCAGGTGAACATGCGTGCAAGCCCTCCAAACCCACGGACGCAGCGGCAGCCTCCTGAGAGTCCCCGTGCCCCCCCACACCCCTCTTTTCCAAGAGCTCCGTCACCCTGTCTCTACCATTTCCTTCCCTTCTCTCTTCTCCCTCCTCTCTTTGTAACCTCTTTGGCTGTGCTGCCTGACTCGCGGGATATCCCATCAGAGGTTCAACGCAGAGCGCGCGGCCCGGGCCGCAGGGAGTCCCTGCCGGGGGCACGCGCAGTCGGTGGCGCACACCCTGCACGCGCGCGCTTTCGCTCCATGGCGCCTAAACCAGGGATGGACCTGCTTCGTCACAGGATATGCATTGCTTTTTTTTAACTTCACAGATTTATCGAACCCCTCTTCTGTGAAATGCTTGTTCAAGTTTTGGTACCGAGCTGTTGCCCTTTTCATTATAAA
The DNA here is from genome assembly GCA_022376925.1 of Tragulus kanchil. Lineage (NCBI taxonomy): Eukaryota > Metazoa > Chordata > Mammalia > Artiodactyla > Tragulidae > Tragulus > Tragulus kanchil. The sequence continues at coordinate 155,647,293 of JAIOJX010000006.1, forward strand.
AGCTATTTTCACATTTTGAAGGCAAAGTCAGTGGAGGATGTTACAAATATTTTCCCCTCTTCCATGACTTGTCGTTCTACAGTTTCTTTTGATGACCCAAAGATTTATACCTTACCTGATCACTCTTTTCCTTCATGGTTATTTATGGCTTTTGGGGTTTGTTTTTAAAAATCCTTCCCTATCTCAAATTACTTTATGAAAGACTTAGGTTTTGCCCTTGACACTGGGTCTTTCTTAAACACACCTGGAGGAGACTCTGAGGAAACACACATACTGAAGAGTCTGTCTTCTTCTCTGCTCCACAGTGCTCTCAATGCACGGGTCTGCTTCCAGGTTCTCCACTAGTTCCATCTATCGGTCTGCACTTGCATGTGCACCACACTTTACTTACTGTAGCTTTAGAATAAACCCTGATGTCGGGTTGAATAAGTCCTCTCACCTTGTTCATCTGCTTCCTGATTATCTTTGCACTTCTTTATACATTTTAGAACTAACTTGTTGAATATAAGCGATAATACTCATTTCATTTCCCCCTAGTACTTTGGAAATTACACGATCTTTTCCTATTCACTTTACTGATTGCCTTGGAAATTAGACACATACTTACCAAACTCTAAACAGAACTATACTTCTGCCTGAACAACAGAAGGATCTTAGAACATTTTAGCTAAATTTCCCATACACACCCGTTCTGCAATTGACATTTTACTTCTTCATTCTTTTGGGGGGGGGGGGCGGGGCGGGTTGCAGAGGGAGAGGGGCGGGCGGGCCACTTCTATTGGTCTTTCATTTCTCTATTTTCACCCATCATTGTTCTTTGGCCCGTGTGGGCCTCCCATCGCGGTGGCCTCGCTCGCTGCAGAGCACCGGCTCTGGGCGCATGCATGCGCTCCAGAGCTCCGGCTCGGTAATCGGACACATCGGTCCAGCCGCTCCACGGCACGTGGGATCCCCCCAGGCCAGGGATCGAACTGGCGCCCCTTGCACTGCAAGGCAGTGTCCTTACCCACTGGACCACCAGGGAAGCCCTACTTCATTTTGATGAAGTCTCTACTCTTTCATATAAGCAATGTTTGTTCACATCTGTTCGTTTACCTTTGTTTGCTCTTTTGTGTTAAACCTTCCATCTATGTTCACTTCACTTCTACCTGTAGTCTATCTTTAAACATCTATTTAGTGATGATATACTGCTGAGTTGTTTTTCTCTAAGAATGTCTTTATTTCACCTCTCACTGTGTGCACACGTCTACAGTAACAGACATCGAGATTATTCTCTTTAGCACACTGAAGGTATCATTTCATTGGCTTCTGGTGTTACTAAGAAGTTACATATACCGATGTTTGTACTTTCCATAAGTCTTACCTTTCCCTACACTTGTAGTCTCCACAACCATCTCTGTGATGGCTAATTTATATGTCAACATACTGGGCTAGGGGTGGCCAGAGAGCATGTAAAATATCATTCAGAGGCACGTCTGTGACAGTGTTTCCAGAAAGATTACTATTTTAATTGGTAGACTGATTAAGGAAGAACAAGATATCTTCACCAGGGACTTCCCTTCTGGTCCAGTGGTTAAACAGTCCACCTTGCAGTGCAAGGGACACCAGTTCGATCCCTGGCCCAGAAGACCCCACATGCTGCAGAGCAGCTGGACCAGTGCGTCCAATTACGAGGCGGCAGTCTAGAGCACATGCGCCCAGAGCCGCTGCTGTGCAGCAAGAGGCCACTGCAATGCGAGGCCCACACATGCCAGAAGAATAAATGATGGATGAAAATATACATAAACAAAAGAGGCATGATGGGGAAAAAGAGAAAATATATCCTCACCAATGTGGATGGGCTACCATCCAGTCTGGTGACGGCCTGAGCAGGACAGAAAGATGAAAGGCGGCACAGAGCTCTCTGCCGGAGCCGAGACGCCGCCGTCTCCCGCCCCTGCACACGGTGCTTCTGGTTCTCAGGCCTCTGACCCTGAAGCGCGGCCCCCAATGCGCTCAGAGCTCCGGCTCGTTCGGACACATCGGTCCAGCCGCTCCACGGCACGTGGGATCCCCCCAGGCCAGGGATCGAACTGGCGCCCCTTGCACTGCAAGGCAGTGTCCTTACCCACTGGACCACCAGGGAAGCCCTACTTCATTTTGATGAAGTCTCTACTCTTTCATATAAGCAATGTTTGTTCACATCTGTTCGTTTACCTTTGTTTGCTCTTTTGTGTTAAACCTTCCATCTATGTTCACTTCACTTCTACCTGTAGTCTATCTTTAAACATCTATTTAGTGATGATATACTGCTGAGTTGTTTTTCTCTAAGAATGTCTTTATTTCACCTCTCACTGTGTGCACACGTCTACAGTAACAGACATCGAGATTATTCTCTTTAGCACACTGAAGGTATCATTTCATTGGCTTCTGGTGTTACTAAGAAGTTACATATACCGATGTTTGTACTTTCCATAAGTCTTACCTTTCCCTACACTTGTAGTCTCCACAACCATCTCTGTGATGGCTAATTTATATGTCAACATACTGGGCTAGGGGTGGCCAGAGAGCATGTAAAATATCATTCAGAGGCACGTCTGTGACAGTGTTTCCAGAAAGATTACTATTTTAATTGGTAGACTGATTAAGGAAGAACAAGATATCTTCACCAGGGACTTCCCTTCTGGTCCAGTGGTTAAACAGTCCACCTTGCAGTGCAAGGGACACCAGTTCGATCCCTGGCCCAGAAGACCCCACATGCTGCAGAGCAGCTGGACCAGTGCGTCCAATTACGAGGCGGCAGTCTAGAGCACATGCGCCCAGAGCCGCTGCTGTGCAGCAAGAGGCCACTGCAATGCGAGGCCCACACATGCCAGAAGAATAAATGATGGATGAAAATATACATAAACAAAAGAGGCATGATGGGGAAAAAGAGAAAAAATATATCCTCACCAATGTGGATGGGCTACCATCCAGTCTGGTGACGGCCTGAGCAGGACAGAAAGATGAAAGGCGGCACAGAGCTCTCTGCCGGAGCCGAGACGCCGCCGTCTCCCGCCCCTGCACACGGTGCTTCTGGTTCTCAGGCCTCTGACCCTGAACGGGGACTGACACCGCCAGGCCTGCGGCTCCCGGGAGCCGGGCTGCAACGGCACTACTGGCGTCCCTGGCGTCCACTGGCAGCCTCCAGCCTCTGGACTGGGGGGCCTCCGGTCCTCCGTAACTACGAGAGTGAACGCCCCTGAACACACCTCTCTGTGCGTGTCTGTCCCGCTGGGGCTGCTCCTCTGTAGAGTCCTAACAGCTTCCTCCGTGCCGTGCGCGGCTGGTGTCTTCTAGTCTATGCTCTGCTTCACCAAGTCTCTCTCCTGCTAAGATTAACCTGTTGCCAAAATATTTGATCAACCATGCTCCTGTGCACTCTGGTCGTTTCCAACAGTGGTTACTGCCCTTGAAAACGACTGCAGGTCACTGAGGGGAGGATAAATATGCCCTCTTCCAGAAAACTGTATGCCTTGGCGAGATTCCTCGAGGGCAGGCACCATCTAAGCCAGCTCACTGGGACTCTGTGGCCTGCACCTCAAGGAGCAAGCAGGACAGGAATCTGTGGCCACCATCCTCAGGGGGCCCCTTTGCATCTTCTAGGCAGCACATGCCCAGGCAGCGGCCCTGGCGTCTGAAGGAAGGGAAGTAGGTCTAGCCTTGCTGTTCAGAGAACTCTGGGCCCCTCTGAAAGCATGGCACACCTTCCCTGGGACTTCACAGCTTTCGCCTGCTCTGGGTCAACCTCTGTCTCCCTTACCCTCTGAACTGATGAACCAAAGCCCATTCGTGTTTTGGCAAACGTCTAAGGGAAAACAGGTTTTAGTGCTCTGGTGTGTACTTACCTCTCTGGGTCAGACGCCTTCTCCTTAAAATTAACCTGGTAGTTCCCTGACCATCTTCACAAACACCTTAAAAGGTGACTTTTAAAAAAGATCATCGTTTTGTTTTCAGTGGGAGGCCAGATCCAAGCTACCTCGCCAGTTCTCATCCAGCACTGGACATGGCTGCTGTCTACCACGTGCAGATCAGCTGTGCTGCCCCGCCTGAGCCCAGCAGCCTCTGCGGCGCGCACTCTTCCGGCTGCAAAGCTGTAACGAGAGCTGAAATGCTCCAACTCTAACAGTCTACGCAACACTGTGTACATGGCGACATTCAATAAACATCACCTGCTACAGACATCTAAGACGAAGTTTCTTCCCAAAGATAATTCAGAATCCACCACTTAAGTTTTCCCACTTGGAACACTTGAACTAGCTGACATTAGGAAACGAATACACTCTCCACTTATGTAAAATTTTCCTATAAAACTAACCTAATCCCTTCTAAGGCATCCAAACTTACTTTATTAAATGACTTGCACAAGGAAACTTGTGACAGAGTTGAATTTTGCGTTGACTTCTTAAATAAAGAACATTAATATAATTTTTTCTTGATGACTCAAGGACACCAATTGTTACACTTTGTTCCAAACACTGACGGAGGCTTTTGAAAGGAGACGAGCCGCTAGCTGTGCCTGCACCTGACCCCCAGCTGCACCTCCCGTGCTCCTGCAGCCCTGCCGCGCCGCCTTCCTGGCATGAGTCTGGCGTTTCTGGGCCTTTTCTTTCTCTCTTTTCCTTACCATCAAGACACTTGCTTTTCCCCTGTGCCTACTTACCCAAATTACTCCTGACCCTTCTCATTGGCTTTTTAACCAGACGCGGACTGGAAGACCAGACAATGCTGCATTTTAGGAAAGGGCTCTAGTCAGTTTTCCCCACTGCCACTTCTTCCTTTCAAGAAGAGGCAACTGTCCCATTTCAATCAGTTCAAGGATAAACACTGGGAAGTCCTGGTATTTGGACCTTGTCACCATGGACACACACAAAAAACTACTTTATAGTATTCTACAGTTGTCCAGAATGCAGGCAACATGAAAGCTTATAGGTAAAGATTCGCAAAAAAGGCCTGGGGGTATGATCTGGGCAAGCGAGCAAGACATGTGACCACCAGATAAGCAAGCTATAATACTTTAGGAGAGGTAGGGTCATGGGGAAGGTGGAAATAAAATCCACTGTGCTTTGGACTGATTCTGGTATTACCAAGAGACTGCTTTAAAAGCTGGTCAAAATGAATTAAAATGGAGTACAAGAAAACAGCAGCCTCTGCGGCGCGCACTCTTCCGGCTGCAAAGCTGTAACGAGAGCTGAAATGCTCCAACTCTAACAGTCTACGCAACACTGTGTACATGGCGACATTCAATAAACATCACCTGCTACAGACATCTAAGCGAAGTTTCTTCCCAAAGATAATTCAGAATCCACCACTTAAGTTTTCCCACTTGGAACACTTGAACTAGCTGACATTAGGAAACGAATACACTCTCCACTTATGTAAAATTTTCCTATAAAACTAACCTAATCCCTTCTAAGGCATCCAAACTTACTTTATTAAATGACTTGCACAAGGAAACTTGTGACAGAGTTGAATTTTGCGTTGACTTCTTAAATAAAGAACATTAATATAATTTTTTCTTGATGACTCAAGGACACCAATTGTTACACTTTGTTCCAAACACTGACGGAGGCTTTTGAAAGGAGACGAGCCGCTAGCTGCGCCTGCACCTGACCCCCAGCTGCACCTCCCGTGCTCCTGCAGCCCTGCCGCGCCGCCTTCCTGGCATGAGTCTGGCGTTTCTGGGCCTTTTCTTTCTCTCTTTTCCTTACCATCAAGACACTTGCTTTTCCCCTGTGCCTACTTACCCAAATTACTCCTGACCCTTCTCATTGGCTTTTTAACCAGACGCGGACTGGAAGACCAGACAATGCTGCATTTTAGGAAAGGGCTCTAGTCAGTTTTCCCCACTGCCACTTCTTCCTTTCAAGAAGAGGCAACTGTCCCATTTCAATCAGTTCAAGGATAAACACTGGGAAGTCCTGGTATTTGGACCTTGTCACCATGGACACACACAAAAAACTACTTTATAGTATTCTACAGTTGTCCAGAATGCAGGCAACATGAAAGCTTATAGGTAAAGATTCGCAAAAAAGGCCTGGGGGTATGATCTGGGCAAGCGAGCAAGACATGTGACCACCAGATAAGCAAGCTATAATACTTTAGGAGAGGTAGGGTCATGGGGAAGGTGGAAATAAAATCCACTGTGCTTTGGACTGATTCTGGTATTACCAAGAGACTGCTTTAAAAGCTGGTCAAAATGAATTAAAATGGAGTACAAGACATACCTAACAGACGTCCCTTTTAAAACAAATCTACTTCCATGTTCTAAAATATCTGAACCATGGCCTCTAGATCCCTAACTTGACGTACAGTAAGGACAGAAAGTAGAACAAAGAGTGCTCTCTTCTGGTCCACGACATTTTAAAAGTCCACTGCTAAAAATAAAAACCACTCCAAGCTAAATCAAGAGTAGAAACAGATTTTTAGAAATCTATCCATACTGTGGGCATTATAACACATAGTATTACATCACTTATGCAACTATATTAAAAATAAATCTTGTAAACTTTTTTTTCTCTGACATGATGATTTCTACCCATGGCAACACAAGAAATCATATTAATTGGAATTTTATTTGAACTGATTTAGTATCAGGATACATACATAGCGATTTTACTTTGCTGGGGGGCGGATACTGATGTTTCTTGAATAATTAAAATGAAGCTTTCTTTCTAAACTATAAGAATTCTGCTCTCAGTGGTATCGGGGATTAAGAATTCTGACTTATCAGCTTTATCTATTAAGGACTACCTTACCAAGAGGGATCTACTCTCTTCAACCATTAAGGAGTGCTGTTCCACCAAACCCGGTCTTTTTTTCCCTAACCATTGTTGAAGTACTTAAGACACTCACAAAACCCTTCCGGTGGTGAAAAATGGTCACAGTGGTCACCTGCTCCTGAGCTTTGCCGCGCACCAGCCGCTGTTCTACGGGCGGTAAATCTAACACCTCACTTCACACCTGAGGATGAGGAACTGGCCTGACACGGACACAAGCCTGGGCCTGGTGTTTCCTCCCAGACGCAAACCCACCTCACAGAGCACCCGCGTCAGACCCGGCTCACCCTGGCCTCAAACATGTACTTTTTTCTTAAGGACAGACAAAAATAAGGTCAACTGTGCAATCACAAAAACTGAACCTCCCCTTTCCAAGTAGTGGATGGCCCTGCTGCTTTAGGCCTGCACACCTAGATCTTAAGATCCTCAGCCAGCCATCCATGCCTTCTGACACCGCAAAGGTGGAAATAAAATCCACTGTGCTTTGGACTGATTCTGGTACCCTGCTTTAAAAGCTGGTCAAAATGAATTAAAATGGAGTACAAGACATACCTAACAGACGTCCTTTTAAAACAAATCTACTTCCATGTTCTAAAATATCTGAACCATGGCCTCTAGATCCCTAACTTGACGTACAGTAAGGACAGAAAGTAGAACAAAGAGTGCTCTCTTCTGGTCCACGACATTTTAAAAGTCCACTGCTAAAAATAAAAACCACTCCAAGCTAAATCAAGAGTAGAAACAGATTTTTAGAAATCTATCCATACTGTGGGCATTATAACACATAGTATTACATCACTTATGCAACTATTTTAAAAAATAAATCTTGTAAACTTTTTTCTCTGACATGATGATTTCTACCCATGGCAACACAAGAAATCATATTAATTGGAATTTTATTTGAACTGATTTAGTATCAGGATACATACATAGCGATTTTACTTTGCTGGGGGGCGGATACTGATGTTTCTTGAATAATTAAAATGAAGCTTTCTTTCTAAACTATAAGAATTCTGCTCTCAGTGGTATCGGGGATTAAGAATTCTGACTTATCAGCTTTATCTATTAAGGACTACCTTACCAAGAGGGATCTACTCTCTTCAACCATTAAGGAGTGCTGTTCCACCAAACCCGGTCTTTTTTTTCCCTAACCATTGTTGAAGTACTTAAGACACTCACAAAACCCTTCCGGTGGTGAAAAATGGTCACAGTGGTCACCTGCTCCTGAGCTTTGCCGCGCACCAGCCGCTGTTCTACGGGCGGTAAATCTAACACCTCACTTCACACCTGAGGATGAGGAACTGGCCTGACACGGACACAAGCCTGGGCCTGGTGTTTCCTCCCAGACGCAAACCCACCTCACAGAGCACCCGCGTCAGACCCGGCTCACCCTGGCCTCAAACATGTACTTTTTTCTTAAGGACAGACAAAAATAAGGTCAACTGTGCAATCACAAAAACTGAACCTCCCCTTTCCAAGTAGTGGATGGCCCTGCTGCTTTAGGCCTGCACACCTAGATCTTAAGATCCTCAGCCAGCCATCCATGCCTTCTGACACCGCCAGTCCCTGAGCAAACCCCACTTCCTTGAATCCTCCCTGAAATTCCATAACACGAGTCCAAACTCTCCAAGAAGTCCTAACACCTTCTTACTGAGAAGTCCTGGCGCTCCGCAGGTGTGTGGTCTCCCATGCTGCACGTGAACTCCACTTGCTGCGTTAGTGTGCTCCTGTGGGCTCTGGCCACAGGGCACCGAGGGGACGCAGGGCTCACGCCGAGCTGTCTGAGTCCTGACTGCCTTGCACGGGGAACTGTGATAACAGAGGAAGTACCTAAAACTCCTTTTGAGATGCAACCTGCCTTTTAGCTGGGAGGGTAAGTTCATGCTGAATTGAGCTCAAATATGTCACTGAAGCCTTCAGTGCTGGGTTGACTGTGGTTTCCTAGAAAACAGTCTTTGGGGAATATTCTGGTTAACCAGTTAGACTTCTCGCTGTTCCTGATGAAACTGTTTTCTGGCCTTCTAACACCTGCTCCTTTACGCCATCTATCTAGAGTTGACTCTCATCCACAAGACGAATACACTACAATGAGAGGATGGACTTAGATGAGATCAGTTCATAGGAACTTGCGCTGGAGGTGAGGTCAGAAAAACCTCTGACTGGCAAAAACATTCCAAAACTTTAAAAGGTATGGCCTAGAAGAACCTTGAAAGTATAATGGAAAGTGACAGAGGCTGTCAGAAAGGCTACACACTGCTGCTCCCATTTATAGGAAATATCCAGAACAGGCTAATCTATACAGTGTATCAGTTCTCACTTGGGGCTGGGGGTTGGACTAGATGAGAAGACTGGGGCCTTCTTTTTGGGGGAATGACTACATCACTCTGTGAACCCACTATAGCATATACTGTCAATGCACAGATTTTATGATATGTAAGTTGTATTTCAATAAAGATGTTTTTAAAAACTTTGTAAGACTTGATTTCAATTTTGTTTTTGTGTTCTGAGAACTGCTTTGCTTGGTTTCAAATCTCCAGAAACAGGAGATTTTGTCTGAGCCCTGGTCTCTGCAACCGGAAATAAAAAAACTACACAAGCATAAACCCACCTTCCTTAAGTAATGGCCCTGCTGCTTTAGGCCTGCACACCTAGATCTTAAGATCCTCAGCCAGCCATCCATGCCTTCTGACACCGCCAGTCCCTGAGCAAACCCCACTTCCTTGAATCCTCCCTGAAATTCCATAACACGAGTCCAAACTCTCCAAGAAGTCCTAACACCTTCTTACTGAGAAGTCCTGGCGCTCCGCAGGTGTGTGGTCTCCCATGCTGCACGTGAACTCCACTTGCTGCGTTAGTGTGCTCCTGTGGGCTCTGGCCACAGGGCACCGAGGGGACGCAGGGCTCACGCCGAGCTGTCTGAGTCCTGACTGCCTTGCACGGGGAACTGTGATAACAGAGGAAGTACCTAAAACTCCTTTTGAGATGCAACCTGCCTTTTAGCTGGGAGGGTAAGTTCATGCTGAATTGAGCTCAAATATGTCACTGAAGCCTTCAGTGCTGGGTTGACTGTGGTTTCCTAGAAAACAGTCTTTGGGGAATATTCTGGTTAACCAGTTAGACTTCTCGCTGTTCCTGATGAAACTGTTTTCTGGCCTTCTAACACCTGCTCCTTTACGCCATCTATCTAGAGTTGACTCTCATCCACAAGACGAATACACTACAATGAGAGGATGGACTTAGATGAGATCAGTTCATAGGAACTTGCGCTGGAGGTGAGGTCAGAAAAACCTCTGACTGGCAAAAACATTCCAAAACTTTAAAAGGTATGGCCTAGAAGAACCTTGAAAGTATAATGGAAAGTGACAGAGGCTGTCAGAAAGGCTACACACTGCTGCTCCCATTTATAGGAAATATCCAGAACAGGCTAATCTATACAGTGTATCAGTTCTCACTTGGGGCTGGGGGTTGGACTAGATGAGAAGACTGGGGCCTTCTTTTTGGGGGAATGACTACATCACTCTGTGAACCCACTATAGCATATACTGTCAATGCACAGATTTTATGATATGTAAGTTGTATTTCAATAAAGATGTTTTTAAAAACTTTGTAAGACTTGATTTCAATTTTGTTTTTGTGTTCTGAGAACTGCTTTGCTTGGTTTCAAATCTCCAGAAACAGGAGATTTTGTCTGAGCCCTGGTCTCTGCAACCGGAAATAAAAAAACTACACAAGCATTATTCTTACAGATGCTGTCGTTCTCACGAGGTGTCTCAATTCGAACCCGCATCTCTCTCCGGCCAAGCATCTGGTTCCTTCACGCTTTCTCTGTAACACTAAGGCAGTACTTACCTCTCAACTGACTCAACTTCTCCAGGGACAGTCTGGAGTTGGAACTAGCCATTTCTGGGAGGAGCTTCCGACATGAACAAGACTGCTTATCTGCAATACATCAACCGGTACCAGCGCTGCAGCGGGGATCTCAAGATGCACCTGCAGACGTTTCTGATATATGGTCCTCCTGGCAATGACTCCACCTTGGTAAGACAAGGGTAAGAACCAAGCACTGGGGCTCTTCTAAAAATCTTCAAATGGGCTATCAGTTTGACTGCTGTTTATTTTTAGGGTAGACTGAGACCTCCTCACACTAAAGAGCTATACAGGAATGGCAGAAGAAACATGAGTAGATTCTGCATTCCTCGCTAGAAAATCCCAACTATTTCTTAAATAACAGGACCACACATTAACTGATGCTATTCTGAACTCCGGAAGCCTGACCTTTAAACTCAGACTCTCCAGCATCTCCATCATCCACAAGCTTCAGGAAAGAGAACAAATGGAATTCCAAAACTATATTTATCAAAGCACTTAAACACCTTCAGACTTCCACAGTCCTAAGAACTGCCAAGAGTCTTGATGGCACTAAGATAAATCACCTCTAAGACCCACAGGTGATGCCTTAGGAGGTAATAGTAGGTTGCTTTTTCAAGTAGGAATTTTGGTTAAAATCTTAGGTTGTCCCTGATGACCAACTGATATGATTAAATGCTAAAATGATACTCCAGGTTGATCACAAAACACAGAAGAGCTTATGAATGACTTAAAATCTAGAGGGGTTAAAAATGATCAGTTGTAATATGCATATACTGTCAATGCACAGATTTTATGATATGTAAGTTGTATTTCAATAAAGATGTTTTTAAAAACTTTGTAAGACTTGATTTCAATTTTGTTTTTGTGTTCTGAGAACTGCTTTGCTTGGTTTCAAATCTCCAGAAACAGGAGATTTTGTCTGAGCCCTGGTCTCTGCAACCGGAAATAAAAAAACTACACAAGCATTATTCTTACAGATGCTGTCGTTCTCACGAGGTGTCTCAATTCGAACCCGCATCTCTCTCCGGCCAAGCATCTGGTTCCTTCACGCTTTCTCTGTAACACTAAGGCAGTACTTACCTCTCAACTGACTCAACTTCTCCAGGGACAGTCTGGAGTTGGAACTAGCCATTTCTGGGAGGAGCTTCCGACATGAACAAGACTGCTTATCTGCAATACATCAACCGGTACCAGCGCTGCAGCGGGGATCTCAAGATGCACCTGCAGACGTTTCTGATATATGGTCCTCCTGGCAATGACTCCACCTTGGTAAGACAAGGGTAAGAACCAAGCACTGGGGCTCTTCTAAAAATCTTCAAATGGGCTATCAGTTTGACTGCTGTTTATTTTTAGGGTAGACTGAGACCTCCTCACACTAAAGAGCTATACAGGAATGGCAGAAGAAACATGAGTAGATTCTGCATTCCTCGCTAGAAAATCCCAACTATTTCTTAAATAACAGGACCACACATTAACTGATGCTATTCTGAACTCCGGAAGCCTGACCTTTAAACTCAGACTCTCCAGCATCTCCATCATCCACAAGCTTCAGGAAAGAGAACAAATGGAATTCCAAAACTATATTTATCAAAGCACTTAAACACCTTCAGACTTCCACAGTCCTAAGAACTGCCAAGAGTCTTGATGGCACTAAGATAAATCACCTCTAAGACCCACAGGTGATGCCTTAGGAGGTAATAGTAGGTTGCTTTTTTCAAGTAGGAATTTTGGTTAAAATCTTAGGTTGTCCCTGATGACCAACTGATATGATTAAATGCTAAAATGATACTCCAGGTTGATCACAAAACACAGAAGAGCTTATGAATGACTTAAAATCTAGAGTTTTGGTCTTCTGTTGTCAACAGAAAGGAAATGATCAGATGTCAACAACTGGTTCAGCAGTGACAGTGTGAGGCAACATTCACTGGATTTGCGTTTCTTCACTAGAAAGATACAGATCACATTCTGCTAGTCTTGTACATTCATTCCTTCTAAGGAATTCTCCAGAAGATACTGACTGCAAAAGTGGACAGCTCCTATTCAAGATGACAAAATGAGAGTAATTTTCTGATTGTACAGTACTCTTCTTTACTTTTTTTTTTTTTTTTTACTTTTTACCTTTTTTTTTTTTTTAAACTTTTACTTTTTACTTTTACAGAGTTTTGTTGTTTACATATATGTATGATCCCAGATCAGTCATATGTATATCCCTCCCATCCCACCCTTCCAGACCGTCACACAGCACCCCTGCAGGATCTGCTTTTCTCACAGTGCAATGACGATAGCTATTTTTTTCACATATGACAGTACAGGTTTTCATGCTACTTCCTTTGCGCCTCCCACCTACTGTTCAATCCCCACAATGTCCATATGTGTATTATCCATGTCTGGTTTTTCATCGCTTCACTGCGTGTGGTACCATTACCATCATACTAGATTCCATACATATGTGTTACTGTATTGGACTTGTCTTTTTCTTTTTGACTTACTTCACTTTTTATGCTAGGTTCTAGATCCAGACACCTCATTAGGGCTGATTCTTTTACTTTACTTTTATTTTATTTTTTTATAGATGAGTAGTATTCCATTGTATATATGTACCAGAGCTTTTTTATCCATTCATTCGTTGATGGATACCTAGGTTGCTTCCATGTTCTAGCTATTGTATAGAGATCTTCTTTACTATTAAATGAAAAAATTCCAAAACTATATTTATCAAAGCACTTAAACACCTTCAGACTTCCACAGTCCTAAGAACTGCCAAGAGTCTTGATGGCACTAAGATAAATCACCTCTAAGACCCACAGGTGATGCCTTAGGAGGTAATAGTAGGTTGCTTTTTTCAAGTAGGAATTTTGGTTAAAATCTTAGGTTGTCCCTGATGACCAACTGATATGATTAAATGCTAAAATGATACTCCAGGTTGATCACAAAACACAGAAGAGCTTATGAATGACTTAAAATCTAGAGTTTTGGTCTTCTGTTGTCAACAGAAAGGAAATGATCAGATGTCAACAACTGGTTCAGCAGTGACAGTGTGAGGCAACATTCACTGGATTTGCGTTTCTTCACTAGAAAGATACAGATCACATTCTGCTAGTCTTGTACATTCATTCCTTCTAAGGAATTCTCCAGAAGATACTGACTGCAAAAGTGGACAGCTCCTATTCAAGATGACAAAATGAGAGTAATTTTCTGATTGTACAGTACTCTTCTTTACTTTTTTTTTTTTTTTTACTTTTTACCTTTTTTTTTTTTTAAACTTTTACTTTTTACTTTTACAGAGTTTTGTTGTTTACATATATGTATGATCCCAGATCAGTCATATGTATATCCCTCCCATCCCACCCTTCCAGACCGTCACACAGCACCCCTGCAGGATCTGCTTTTCTCACAGTGCAATGACGATAGCTATTTTTTTCACATATGACAGTACAGGTTTTCATGCTACTTCCTTTGCGCCTCCCACCTACTGTTCAATCCCCACAATGTCCATATGTGTATTATCCATGTCTGGTTTTTCATCGCTTCACTGCGTGTGGTACCATTACCATCATACTAGATTCCATACATATGTGTTACTGTATTGGACTTGTCTTTTTCTTTTTGACTTACTTCACTTTTTATGCTAGGTTCTAGATCCAGACACCTCATTAGGGCTGATTCTTTTACTTTACTTTTATTTTATTTTTTTATAGATGAGTAGTATTCCATTGTATATATGTACCAGAGCTTTTTTATCCATTCATTCGTTGATGGATACCTAGGTTGCTTCCATGTTCTAGCTATTGTATAGAGATCTTCTTTACTATTAATCTTCCCTATTAAAACCTACATAATCTTTCATCTTCGTCTGATTGTTTTTGACCTCCTAAGATCTTCTTCTGTCACTCTCTGTCACTTGAGAAAAAAATCAAAACTCCTGCAACTCTACCCCAAACCATAGCTACTAATCTGTATTTAATAGATTTCTGGATTTATTATCCTCCATCTGGCCCTGCTGACAAAAATTATTAACGGTTCTTTTAAGCATCACAGAAGGTAGATTTCCTTTTATAGGATATTTGTTGTTCAGTCGCTGTCATGTCCAGCTCTTTGTGATCCCATGAACTGCAACACGCCAGCTTCCCTGTCCTTCACCATCTTCATAAACTTGCTCAAACACATGTCCAATGAATTGGTGATGCCATCCAACCATTTCATCCTATGCTGGCCCCTTCTCCTACTGCCTCCAATCTTTCCCAGTATCAGGATCATTTCCACTGAGGTGGCTCTTTGCATCAGGAGGCCAAAGTATTAAGAGTTTCAGCATCAGTCCTTCCAATGAATACTCAGGGTTGATTTCCTTTAGGATTGACTGGTTTGCAGTAAGGGACTCTCAAGAGTCTTCTCCAGCGCCACAATCCGAAGGCATAAATTCTTCGGCGTTCAGCATTTTTTCTATTCTCCAGCTCTCACGTCCATATAGGACTACTAGAAAAACCATAGCTTTGACTACACAGACCTTTGTAGGCAAAGTAGTATCTCTGCTGTCTAGGCTTGTCATAGCTTTTCTTCCAAGGAGCAAGCATCTTTGAATTTCATGGCTGTAGTCACCATGTGCACTGACTTTGGAGCCCAAGAAAATAAAGTCTGTCAATGTTACCATTCTTTCCCCATCTATTTGCCATGGAGTGATGGGACCAGATGCCATGATCTTAGTGTTTTGAATGTTGAGGTTTTTATGTACGATGAGTCAAGTATTCTTGATCCAGACACCTCATTAGGGCTGATTCTTTTACTTTACTTTTATTTTATTTTTTTATAGATGAGTAGTATTCCATTGTATATATGTACCAGAGCTTTTTTATCCATTCATTCGTTGATGGATACCTAGGTTGCTTCCATGTTCTAGCTATTGTATAGAGATCTTCTTTACTATTAATCTTCCCTATTAAAACCTACATAATCTTTCATCTTCGTCTGATTGTTTTTGACCTCCTAAGATCTTCTTCTGTCACTCTCTGTCACTTGAGAAAAAAATCAAAACTCCTGCAACTCTACCCCAAACCATAGCTACTAATCTGTATTTAATAGATTTCTGGATTTATTATCCTCCATCTGGCCCTGCTGACAAAAATTATTAACGGTTCTTTTAAGCATCACAGAAGGTAGATTTCCTTTTATAGGATATTTGTTGTTCAGTCGCTGTCATGTCCAGCTCTTTGTGATCCCATGAACTGCAACACGCCAGCTTCCCTGTCCTTCACCATCTTCATAAACTTGCTCAAACACATGTCCAATGAATTGGTGATGCCATCCAACCATTTCATCCTATGCTGGCCCCTTCTCCTACTGCCTCCAATCTTTCCCAGTATCAGGATCATTTCCACTGAGGTGGCTCTTTGCATCAGGAGGCCAAAGTATTAAGAGTTTCAGCATCAGTCCTTCCAATGAATACTCAGGGTTGATTTCCTTTAGGATTGACTGGTTTGCAGTAAGGGACTCTCAAGAGTCTTCTCCAGCGCCACAATCCGAAGGCATAAATTCTTCGGCGTTCAGCATTTTTTCTATTCTCCAGCTCTCACGTCCATATAGGACTACTAGAAAAACCATAGCTTTGACTACACAGACCTTTGTAGGCAAAGTAGTATCTCTGCTGTCTAGGCTTGTCATAGCTTTTCTTCCAAGGAGCAAGCATCTTTGAATTTCATGGCTGTAGTCACCATGTGCACTGACTTTGGAGCCCAAGAAAATAAAGTCTGTCAATGTTACCATTCTTTCCCCATCTATTTGCCATGGAGTGATGGGACCAGATGCCATGATCTTAGTGTTTTGAATGTTGAGGTTTTATTTCCCCATTATTTATTTATATGGCTGTGCTGGGTCTTCACTGTGGCATGTGGGATCTACGTTCCTGACCAGGGTTCGAACCTGGGCCCCCTGCATCGGATAAACAAAGTCTTAAGCATGGGGACACCTGAATGTTGTGTTCTAAGGCAGGCTTTTCACTCTCCTCTTTCACCCTCATCAGGAGGCTCTTAGTTCCTCTTCCCTTTCTGCCATAAGGGTGGTGTCTTCTGCGTACCTGAGGTTATTGATATTTCTCCCAGCAATCTTGATTCCAGCTTGCACTTCATCCAGCCTGGCATTCTGGATGATGTACAGTGGAGGTGACAGACAGGTTCAAGGGATGTGATGCAGGTCATACCTAAATGGCCTAGTGGTTTTCTTTAACGTTCTTCAACTTAAGTATGAATTTTGCAATAAGGAGTTCATGATCTGAGCCACAGTCAGTTCCTGGTCTTGTTTTTGCTGACTATCCAGAGTTTCTCCATCTTTAGCTCAAGGAGTATAATCAATCTGTCTTCAGTACTGACCATGTGGTGATGTCCATGTGTGGAGTTGTCTTCTTGTGTTGCTGGAAGAGGACGTTTGCTATGACCAGTGCATTCTCTTGGCAAGACTGTTAGCCTCTGTCCTGCTTCATTTTGTATTCCAAGGCCAAACCTGCTTGTTATTCCAGGTATCTCTTGACTTCCTATTTTGCATTGCAGTTTCCTATGATGAAAAGGGCCTTTTTTTCGGTGTTAGTTCTAGAAAGCATTTATAGGAAATATTACATATCATATCCCAGCCCCATACTTCTGCTGAAATTACAATCCTAACAGCAAGGCCTATTCAGTCAGAAAGACACGAATCCTGGGACCATTCTGATTATGACAGCCGGTTTGTCCTCTTCAGAGACACTGGAGTCTGACTTGCACGAACTCTAACTCCAAAGAGTCTGTCCACTTTAAGGGACTAAACTTACTCCTGATGCAGTGAGTGACTCTGTACTCCCAACATGCCCACTGCCAGAATACTATGTGCACTGACTTTGGAGCCCAAGAAAATAAAGTCTGTCAATGTTACCATTCTTTCCCCATCTATTTGCCATGGAGTGATGGGACCAGATGCCATGATCTTAGTGTTTTGAATGTTGAGGTTTTATTTCCCCATTATTTATTTATATGGCTGTGCTGGGTCTTCACTGTGGCATGTGGGATCTACGTTCCTGACCAGGGTTCGAACCTGGGCCCCCTGCATCGGATAAACAAAGTCTTAAGCATGGGGACACCTGAATGTTGTGTTCTAAGGCAGGCTTTTCACTCTCCTCTTTCACCCTCATCAGGAGGCTCTTAGTTCCTCTTCCCTTTCTGCCATAAGGGTGGTGTCTTCTGCGTACCTGAGGTTATTGATATTTCTCCCAGCAATCTTGATTCCAGCTTGCACTTCATCCAGCCTGGCATTCTGGATGATGTACAGTGGAGGTGACAGACAGGTTCAAGGGATGTGATGCAGGTCATACCTAAATGGCCTAGTGGTTTTCTTTAACGTTCTTCAACTTAAGTATGAATTTTGCAATAAGGAGTTCATGATCTGAGCCACAGTCAGTTCCTGGTCTTGTTTTTGCTGACTATCCAGAGTTTCTCCATCTTTAGCTCAAGGAGTATAATCAATCTGTCTTCAGTACTGACCATGTGGTGATGTCCATGTGTGGAGTTGTCTTCTTGTGTTGCTGGAAGAGGACGTTTGCTATGACCAGTGCATTCTCTTGGCAAGACTGTTAGCCTCTGTCCTGCTTCATTTTGTATTCCAAGGCCAAACCTGCTTGTTATTCCAGGTATCTCTTGACTTCCTATTTTGCATTGCAGTTTCCTATGATGAAAAGGGCCTTTTTTTCGGTGTTAGTTCTAGAAAGCATTTATAGGAAATATTACATATCATATCCCAGCCCCATACTTCTGCTGAAATTACAATCCTAACAGCAAGGCCTATTCAGTCAGAAAGACACGAATCCTGGGACCATTCTGATTATGACAGCCGGTTTGTCCTCTTCAGAGACACTGGAGTCTGACTTGCACGAACTCTAACTCCAAAGAGTCTGTCCACTTTAAGGGACTAAACTTACTCCTGATGCAGTGAGTGACTCTGTACTCCCAACATGCCCACTGCCAGAATACTACTTCTATGTGAACATAGGGTTTATCCATGCCTATATATCCTATACAGTTAGCTAACCGTTGCGGATTTTCAGACGTTAAAACTGCCATCTCAGTGTGTTCGACTACAGGTGTATTCCTGGTCATCCTGCTTAAGAGCGCCAACATAACAGAAAGCTATTCTCACTTTATGGTTATGGAGCTCAGTGAGGTTCAGAGACTTGTTCAAAGTCACACATCTAGTAAGTGGCAGAAACTGACAGCAGAGTCCAACGTGCCTGACGCCAAGTCCTGAACTTTTAAGCATTTCTCCATACTGCATATATGCTCCATGTTGTAAATACCTCCATCATTCTAATGCTTACCTCAGCAAGTTTATCTATTCACTGATGCTACCAAGACATTGTCAAACTATTTCTCTATATGTTAACTGACCCTCTTAACAATCACTGCTCTTTTAATGGCAGATTTTAGAGTCTGGAGTCCTTCTCATTTATTTGCCTTGAATTTCACTTTTTTTCCCTCTAAGGCATTTAGTGCATACATCTGGGTTAAGAGAGGTAGCTGAGAGTGATTACATTTGCTCTGAGGGGAAGGAAAAGAAAACTCATTTGGATTATGTGATTATATGGCAAGTTCTTCTCTATGACTGATCTGTAATAAAATCTACATTTGTAATAGTATACATTGGAAATTATTCTTACATAACTGGAAGGCTTCTTGTACTTATGTTCCTAACTTCTCTATTTAATCATGTTAATAATATATTAAAGGCAAAGCCCAAACTGATTAGATATACTTGAGAGTGGTGAAATAAGGCTATTTCACATAGCTAGTTATCAAGATATTCAGTTATAATACTTGGTTTCTAAGTTCTCAGATAATTAATACTATTAATAATTATCTATTAGTTCTCTATTTAGAAGGTACCAAGGTGTTTTCAAAATTAAAGATGTCAGTAATTTAACCAAAACTGGGTTATACTGAAACATGGCTGGGATCTCCTGCTATCTAATACATCATTCAGTGTGTGGTTACCCGGAGAACACGGAAGAGTCTTGACCCGAGCTTAGGAGCGTCACCTTTAACAGGCACTGTGTGTGGCCCGCCCTCCTCCCCACCCACGAGGCGCTCGCTGCCAGGCTCCAGCAGCTGTAAACAGAGCCTCACTGGAAACAGGGCCTCTGCAGACACGATCAGGGTACGAGAGGTCACACGGGAGCAGGGGGACCACAGCCCAGGGACTGGTGTCCTGAGGAGGGAGGTG
This sequence comes from Tragulus kanchil, assembly GCA_022376925.1. Lineage (NCBI taxonomy): Eukaryota > Metazoa > Chordata > Mammalia > Artiodactyla > Tragulidae > Tragulus > Tragulus kanchil. The sequence continues at coordinate 155,667,191 of JAIOJX010000006.1, forward strand.
TGGAGCTGCAGCCAGAGGCAGAGGGGAGGCCCGGAAAGATGTGGGCAGAAGCTGGAGACGCAGCTACGCGCCGAGGACTGTCTGGAGCATTAGTAACTGTCAGAAGCGAGGCAGGAGCCAAGAAGGCTGCTTCCCTACAGCCCCGCTAGCACCTTAATTTCAGACTTTCGGCCCTCTGCACTGTGAGAGAATATACTTCTGCCGCGGGAAGTCACCCAGCGTGTGGTGGCTGGGGTGGCAGCCCCGGGAAACGCATGGAGGGCATCAGACTCCACGAACGCAACGCCGCCATCACGGCCCCCGGCTCTCCAGTCTCGAGGTGAAGTCCTCTTCAGTCACCTCTTGTTTCTTCCCTCCCTGAAGACAGACATTTCTCAAGGCACAGTTCTGATTCTGGCTCTGATAAACACATTTTCCTGCTGAGAGTCAATACTTTCACCGCTACAAGCCCTAAAGTGGTCACCTGCAGTCCTGACCTCAAGGGCTCTGCAGCATGTGGCCAGGTCATCATCCAAGCATGGTTCACACAGCACTGACTCTGCCAATGTAATTCTTTTTTTTTTTTTAACATTTATTTCATTTATCTGTTGGGGGGGTGGGGTGGGGAGGGAGGGGGACGGGTGGGCCACTTCTATTGGTCTTTCATTTCTCTATTTTCATCCGTCTTTGTTCTTTGGCTCCTGTGGACCTCCCATCGCAGTGGCCTCTGTTGTCGCAGAGCACCGGCTCTGGGCGCATGCGCCCCAGAGCTCTGGCTCGGTAATTGGACACACCAGTCCAGCTGCTCCGCGGCACGTGGGATCTTCCCAGGCCAGGACTCGAACCGGCGCCCCTTGCACTGCAAGGCGGCGTCCTTACCCACTGGACCACCGGTGAAGCCCCAACGTAATTCTTAAAACCAGGCTCCTACCTCCTCCCAATGAGTTTCACAGTAGTTATGGCATTTAATAGATTACTATAGAGTGCATGATTACCATTATGTTTTGCACCATTAGAAAAGAAAAAGTAACTGTAAAGATTATTAATTGTAAACCATATTGGAATTTAGAGACAAAAAAATGTGAAAAACTGTTAACTTATAATCAACCACTATCACGAAATGTTCTCTCTCTTTTTCTAGTCATCCAGGTACACTGACTCTCTTATTCCCTCAAACCACATATTTACTAACATCAGGCAGTAATGATTCTTTCTTTACACGCTCTCTTCATATGCATCTTCTTTACAGTATCATTTCAAGCATCCTCTTTGGCACACAGACAACTGTACTGTAACTGGCTGAACCGTCTCTCCTCAGCCAGCCCCCTAAGAATTTGACCAACATAAAATTCATCTTCCTAAAATATCTGTAAATATTTTTTCATTTCATTTAAGGTAGACTCTTTATTACCACTAGGATAAACCCAAGCTCACTTGGCCTAGCTGTGGGAGACAATACTTGTTGCAGACAATATCCATTCTCCTACAGTTCTGAGAGGCGGTTACATACCCAACTAATGTACATGTATTCCCAGGTTTCCCTGCAGCTAGGAAAGACCACACATGTGACATAATCTGGCAGAAGTTTTTTCTGAGACTTCAAACATTTTCCATACAAGCATTACCCCTTTCTAGGATACAAGGCTGAAGATGAAGCAAAAACCTTATAACCATGAAGAAGTAAGTATACAGATGACAAACTAAGGGTGGGGGATTGCAAAAACAGAACCACTGAACTAGTCCTGGACTTCCTACTTCTGTACATTTTATGTAGTAATAATAATAAAAGTTCCTGTTTGGTTTAAGCCACTTTGAAGGGACCATTACATGCAGTGAATGCAATCCTAACTAAAACTAGTGACCCAGGCTTTTCACAATATGTTCACAACCACTCATTTTTCTTATTTCCCATTATTTTCTGTACTTGCAGGTTTTCATGCTTTATTCATATCACTGTGCTTTGAACTCACTGCTTTATGAAACATGCAGTGAATGTTCTTCTACACCTCTAGGCTTTTATACATTTTCAAAGAAATGTCATTCCCTTGCCTGGCCAACTCCTACTTATTAGGCAAGATTCAGCTCAAATATATACTGTTACACTTGATTGTTCCTTTGTGAACCTGTAACACTCTGTTCATACTTCTAACCTAGTTTTAATTGCTGACTTACTCACCTGCTTCCTCAATTAGAGTGTTAACTCCTTAGATGAAAGCACTATGTCTTTTTCATCATATACCCCCAAGTTTGGCACATGGTAAGTTTTAGTAAATAATTTTAATAAAGAATAAAAGACTGAATTTTTGAAAAACTGGTATATTTTGTACTGAAAGTAATTCACTATTCATAGGTATATGAGCTGTGCCATAATATATGTGTCCAAGCATCCTCTTTGGCACACAGACAACTTCTGACAGCCCCTAAGAATTTGACCAACATAAAATTCATCTTCCTAAAATATCTGTAAATATTTTTTCATTTCATTTAAGGTAGACTCTTTATTACCACTAGGATAAACCCAAGCTCACTTGGCCTAGCTGTGGGAGACAATACTTGTTGCAGACAATATCCATTCTCCTACAGTTCTGAGAGGCGGTTACATACCCAACTAATGTACATGTATTCCCAGGTTTCCCTGCAGCTAGGAAAGACCACACATGTGACATAATCTGGCAGAAGTTTTTTCTGAGACTTCAAACATTTTCCATACAAGCATTACCCCTTTCTAGGATACAAGGCTGAAGATGAAGCAAAAACCTTATAACCATGAAGAAGTAAGTATACAGATGACAAACTAAGGGTGGGGGATTGCAAAAACAGAACCACTGAACTAGTCCTGGACTTCCTACTTCTGTACATTTTATGTAGTAATAATAATAAAAGTTCCTGTTTGGTTTAAGCCACTTTGAAGGGACCATTACATGCAGTGAATGCAATCCTAACTAAAACTAGTGACCCAGGCTTTTCACAATATGTTCACAACCACTCATTTTTCTTATTTCCCATTATTTTCTGTACTTGCAGGTTTTCATGCTTTATTCATATCACTGTGCTTTGAACTCACTGCTTTATGAAACATGCAGTGAATGTTCTTCTACACCTCTAGGCTTTTATACATTTTCAAAGAAATGTCATTCCCTTGCCTGGCCAACTCCTACTTATTAGGCAAGATTCAGCTCAAATATATACTGTTACACTTGATTGTTCCTTTGTGAACCTGTAACACTCTGTTCATACTTCTAACCTAGTTTTAATTGCTGACTTACTCACCTGCTTCCTCAATTAGAGTGTTAACTCCTTAGATGAAAGCACTATGTCTTTTTCATCATATACCCCCAAGTTTGGCACATGGTAAGTTTTTAGTAAATAATTTTAATAAAGAATAAAAGACTGAATTTTTTTGAAAAACTGGTATATTTTGTACTGAAAGTAATTCACTATTCATAGGTATATGAGCTGTGCCATAATATATGTGTCCCATCAGATACTGTTCAACTATCTTCTTTCTGCTCCATGTATAACATACTATGTGGCAGGACTAACAGCATTTAAAAAACCCCAGTTACTGTGTTTTACTCCTCTTAATATTTCCTACAAGTTGTTTAGTAAGCACTTAAAAATGCCTGATCAGACTTTATAGCATCATAGAAAACACAGAAGACCCCGTACCTATGGAGGAAGACTGTGGACTGATCAGAAGGTCTTCTTGCACCTGCTCACTTCCTGGCACCGTCTGCTGATCACTCAGTGAACTCTGAGATGCACTGACAGGCTGGGACACTTCCTCATGGACCTCTTCGTCACTCAACCTTTCAACTTTGACCCGGACGTCTTCCTCGGCACCTAGAGGCAAGGGAGTTTTTGTGCTCTCACAAGTCACGTAATCAGCCATTCTTCTCCCTGTCTCAGATGGCCCAGGTAATTCTAAAGTCCGGGTATTTTCTGCTTGCTTAACCTTTTCGGGCTGATTCCTTCGATCAATTCCAAAAGGAAAAGTCCAGGGAAAAGCTAGAGAAGAGTCAACTGGTTGGCTTCTGTTTTCTGAGTAGGAAGCTGAGGAATGCAGTACCTGGGGCGAGCTTGTTTGTGTGCTGCCCTTTACAGGGCTCTCGGGAGACGTAACCAGGTAGCTTTTGCGCTTTCTCCGTGATTCTCGGCAGACCGGAATGGTTCTTTCTACCACACTGCACTCTGAAGACACGGGAGAAATGCTTCCATCTCGAGACGTAAAATTGCAGTTGGAGTTATTTTCTTGTCCAGCCTCCAGACCCTTTTCTGGTTGGCTGTTGGGTGTACTCCACAAAATGCTGGATTTCATGAACTCTGAGCAGGTGCTGGCGACACTGAACATTTGCATGTAGCTGGCTGCAGCTAGAACATCGATGATATTTTCTGTGTTAATTGACAAAGTGGCTGTGTAAGCGTATTCTAAAAGGGGTAGAAAGCCAGTCACTGTAACATGATGCAAATCCAACACACTCTTGTTTTAATAAAGAATAAAAGACTGAATTTTTGAAAAACTGTATATTTTGTACAAGTTCACTATTCATAGGTATATGAGCTGTGCCATAATATATGTGTCCCATCAGATACTGTTCAACTATCTTCTTTCTGCTCCATGTATAACATACTATGTGGCAGGACTAACAGCATTTAAAAAACCCCAGTTACTGTGTTTTACTCCTCTTAATATTTCCTACAAGTTGTTTAGTAAGCACTTAAAAATGCCTGATCAGACTTTATAGCATCATAGAAAACACAGAAGACCCCGTACCTATGGAGGAAGACTGTGGACTGATCAGAAGGTCTTCTTGCACCTGCTCACTTCCTGGCACCGTCTGCTGATCACTCAGTGAACTCTGAGATGCACTGACAGGCTGGGACACTTCCTCATGGACCTCTTCGTCACTCAACCTTTCAACTTTGACCCGGACGTCTTCCTCGGCACCTAGAGGCAAGGGAGTTTTTGTGCTCTCACAAGTCACGTAATCAGCCATTCTTCTCCCTGTCTCAGATGGCCCAGGTAATTCTAAAGTCCGGGTATTTTCTGCTTGCTTAACCTTTTCGGGCTGATTCCTTGATCAATTCCAAAAGGAAAAGTCCAGGGAAAAGCTAGAGAAGAGTCAACTGGTTGGCTTCTGTTTTCTGAGTAGGAAGCTGAGGAATGCAGTACCTGGGGCGAGCTTGTTTGTGTGCTGCCCTTTACAGGGCTCTCGGGAGACGTAACCAGGTAGCTTTTGCGCTTTCTCCGTGATTCTCGGCAGACCGGAATGGTTCTTTCTACCACACTGCACTCTGAAGACACGGGAGAAATGCTTCCATCTCGAGACGTAAAATTGCAGTTGGAGTTATTTTCTTGTCCAGCCTCCAGACCCTTTTCTGGTTGGCTGTTGGGTGTACTCCACAAAATGCTGGATTTCATGAACTCTGAGCAGGTGCTGGCGACACTGAACATTTGCATGTAGCTGGCTGCAGCTAGAACATCGATGATATTTTCTGTGTTAATTGACAAAGTGGCTGTGTAAGCGTATTCTAAAAGGGGTAGAAAGCCAGTCACTGTAACATGATGCAAATCCAACACACTCTTGTTTTCATCTTCTGCTTGGCCTACCAGTTTGGTGCGAAAGAAATCACTGCAAGCTGCTAGTACCACCTTATGTGCCCGGAAGATTTTGTCCTGGACACGAATGGTGATATCACAAAAATGTCCATCATTTCGAAGCATATTTAGCTTTCCAAGCATTTCCTGGCTGTGGGAAGAGGAGTTATGAGTGAATGTTTTCACACCCATCTTTTCCTTCTTCTTCTACAGATGCTCTTCAAGGATGCAAATGAAACAGAAATGTCCTGAAAGATATATAAAATAAACATTAACTGATGGTTCAGTAGCTGAAACACAAGGTGATTTAGATTGTTTTCATGAGGTTACCATGCTAAATCAAAAAGGTGAGAGATGGTAATGAGAAAATTCAAGTTAAGAAATACATTAAAATACATTCTCTATACCTGTTTCCTAAAGGGTCCTGTCAGTGGAGTCTGTGAACTGAAGTCACATGCATAGTTTTAAATAATATTAGTTTGCAAACAATGACAGTCATAGAGTACTATGTACCAGATATAGTTCTAAACACGTCACACTTGGTAACTGTCATGATGTCTCTACCAGTAGGTTCATTTTATCCCCCTTTAAGAGAAAAGGGTTATCCATTTTGCTGCAGTCAGACAGTGATTAAGTAGCTGACCCGGGGTTCAACAGCAGGCAGGCTGGCCCCAGAATCTACGCTCTTAGCCTCAATGCTCTGTCCTGACTGTTCTGGGATATGAGTTGAGTAAGGACAAGAGGCCAGGAGTTCCAGAGTGTGTCAAGTCTGCACTCCTTCTCCAACAATGCCTCCAAGGCTGCTGCAAGGACTAAAGAACGCAGCCGCCGCCAGGCGCGCTGAGTGCAGCTTTGGCACTTTGTGAACGTTCAACCACGACTGCAGCTCCATTCCTATTACTAACACGCCATCACTGCCGTTCTGGAAGTAAATTTATAAAACAAATGTTTAATAATCATACACTTGATTGGGTTTTCTCTTTAAAAAAAGACCATTGGTTTGCCTCTTTGATTTTTTTGCCTCTTTGGCTGTGTAAGCGTATTCTAAAAGGGGTAGAAAGGTAGTCACTGTAACATGATGCAAATCCAACACACTCTTGTTTTCATCTTCTGCTTGGCCTACCAGTTTGGTGCGAAAGAAATCACTGCAAGCTGCTAGTACCACCTTATGTGCCCGGAAGATTTTGTCCTGGACACGAATGGTGATATCACAAAATGTCCATCATTTCGAAGCATATTTAGCTTTCCAAGCATTTCCTGGCTGTGGGAAGAGGAGTTATGAGTGAATGTTTTCACACCCATCTTTTCCTTCTTCTTCTACAGATGCTCTTCAAGGATGCAAATGAAACAGAAATGTCCTGAAAGATATATAAAATAAACATTAACTGATGGTTCAGTAGCTGAAACACAAGGTGATTTAGATTGTTTTCATGAGGTTACCATACTAAATCAAAAAGGTGAGAGATGGTAATGAGAAAATTCAAGTTAAGAAATACATTAAAATACATTCTCTATACCTGTTTCCTAAAGGGTCCTGTCAGTGGAGTCTGTGAACTGAAGTCACATGCATAGTTTTAAATAATATTAGTTTGCAAACAATGACAGTCATAGAGTACTATGTACCAGATATAGTTCTAAACACGTCACACTTGGTAACTGTCATGATGTCTCTACCAGTAGGTTCATTTTATCCCCCTTTAAGAGAAAAGGGTTATCCATTTTGCTGCAGTCAGACAGTGATTAAGTAGCTGACCCGGGGTTCAACAGCAGGCAGGCTGGCCCCAGAATCTACGCTCTTAGCCTCAATGCTCTGTCCTGACTGTTCTGGGATATGAGTTGAGTAAGGACAAGAGGCCAGGAGTTCCAGAGTGTGTCAAGTCTGCACTCCTTCTCCAACAATGCCTCCAAGGCTGCTGCAAGGACTAAAGAACGCAGCCGCCGCCAGGCGCGCTGAGCGCAGCTTTGGCACTTTGTGAACGTTCAACCACGACTGCAGCTCCATTCCTATTACTAACACGCCATCACTGCCGTTCTGGAAGTAAATTTATAAAACAAATGTTTAATAATCATACACTTGATTGGGTTTTCTCTTTAAAAAAAGACCATTGGTTTGCCTCTTTGATTTGCCCTTTATTTACTAAAAATGTAAAAAACTGATGCTCTTAAATTTTGCAAAGCTGATAACACATTTAAATAAGAGTGGGTTTTTTGGCTACTTGTATTGGTCTTTCATTTATCTATTTTCATCCATCTTTGTTCTTTGGCCTTTGTGGGCCTCCCATTGCGGTGGCCTCTCCTGTCGCAGAGCACCGGCTCTGGGCGTATGCGCTCCAGAGCTCCGGCCTGGTAGTTGGACACATGGATCCAGCTGCTCCACGGCACGTGGGATCTTCCCAGGCCAAGGATCAAACAGGCGCCCCTTACATTGCAAGGCAGTGTCCTTTTACCCACTGGACCATCAGGGAAGCCCTAATAATAGTTTTTATCATGCTTTTCCCATACACTCATTTTACATCCTTTATTTGAAGTCCTGTAGGCTTACATTAGTCCCTTGATAAGGATAAGAAAGCTAATGCTCAGGAAAGTAAAGTGACTAACAAAGCTAAGACCTGGGTCTTTTTTACTGTTTGATCATAGTACTTTTCCAACACAAAACACACAGCTATTATTTTATCTAAGATGAGTAACTTTTAAAAAAAGTACTAAAATTCAAAACAAAGCATATTTGGAGAAATACTTTTTGTAAACCATCTCTATATAAGGAAGGTTTAAAATACCTCAAAAATATAGCTACCAGTTAAAAAAAGTTATGCTAAAGTTGATGAATACTGGGGCGTCCCTGGTGGTCCAGTGGGTAAGGACACTGCCTAGAAGTGCAAGGGGCGCCGGTTCAATCCCTGGTCTGGGAAGATCCCATGTGCTGAGGAGTGGCTGGACCGATATGTCCAACTACTGAGCCGGAGTTCTGGAGCGCATGCACCCAGAGTTGGTGCTCTGCAGCAAGAGAGGCCATGGCGATGCAAAGCCCACTCAGGCCAAAGAAGAAAAGATAAATAAACGAAAGATCAACAGAAGTGGCCCCCCTCCCCACAAAAAGCAAATATAAAAAAAAGTTGATGAATACTTAATTGACCTGTGAAAAAGTTTCAAATGTTTAATAATCATACACTTGATTGGGTTTTCTCTTTAAAAAAAGACCATTGGTTTGCCTCTTTGATTTGCCCTTTATTTACTAAAAATGTAAAAAACTGATGCTCTTAAATTTTGCAAAGCTGATAACACATTTAAATAAGAGTGGGTTTTTTGGCTACTTGTATTGGTCTTTCATTTATCTATTTTCATCCATCTTTGTTCTTTGGCCTTTGTGGGCCTCCCATTGCGGTGGCCTCTCCTGTCGCAGAGCACCGGCTCTGGGCGTATGCGCTCCAGAGCTCCGGCCTGGTAGTTGGACACATGGATCCAGCTGCTCCACGGCACGTGGGATCTTCCCAGGCCAAGGATCAAACAGGCGCCCCTTACATTGCAAGGCAGTGTCCTTTTACCCACTGGACCATCAGGGAAGCCCTAATAATAGTTTTTATCATGCTTTTCCCATACACTCATTTTACATCCTTTATTTGAAGTCCTGTAGGCTTACATTAGTCCCTTGATAAGGATAAGAAAGCTAATGCTCAGGAAAGTAAAGTGACTAACAAAGCTAAGACCTGGGTCTTTTTTTTACTGTTTGATCATAGTACTTTTCCAACACAAAAACACACAGCTATTATTTTATCTAAGATGAGTAACTTTTAAAAAAAGTACTAAAATTCAAAACAAAGCATATTTGGAGAAATACTTTTTGTAAACCATCTCTATATAAGGAAGGTTTAAAATACCTCAAAAATATAGCTACCAGTTAAAAAAAGTTATGCTAAAGTTGATGAATACTGGGGCGTCCCTGGTGGTCCAGTGGGTAAGGACACTGCCTAGAAGTGCAAGGGGCGCCGGTTCAATCCCTGGTCTGGGAAGATCCCATGTGCTGAGGAGTGGCTGGACCGATATGTCCAACTACTGAGCCGGAGTTCTGGAGCGCATGCACCCAGAGTTGGTGCTCTGCAGCAAGAGAGGCCATGGCGATGCAAAGCCCACTCAGGCCAAAGAAGAAAAGATAAATAAACGAAAGATCAACAGAAGTGGCCCCCCTCCCCACAAAAAGCAAATATAAAAAAAAGTTGATGAATACTTAATTGACCTGTGAAAATATGTTGTACTAAGTATTAGATGAATACACAATCACTGAATATAGTGAACACTCAACTGTAGTAAGTTATATATTTAGTGAGAAATGTGATCAGAGTATATAGACGATAATCATATGTGCATATATTCGTATGCACACACAGAGCAAGAGAATATAAGGTCTTAACTAGAGATTCATGGATTCACTAAGGGAGTCATGATCTTCTTGAAACTGCAAGTTATCAATGGTAGCTTTCATCATATTTAAGGGAGTCACTGGTAGCATATAGGTGTTTATTCTCTTCTTTTTGCACATTAAACAATTTTATTTTTCTTTTAAAAAGTACCACACCAGGGCTTGAGGCTTCCCAGGTGGCTCTGTGTAAAGAATCCACCTGTCAATGCAGGAGACTCGAGTTTCTTTGAGTGGGGAAGATCCCCTGGAGGAGGAAATGGCAGCCCACTCCACACTCTCGCCTGGGAGATTCAACGGAGGAGCCTTGGGCTACAGTCTATGGGGTCACAAACAGCTGAATGTGACTGAGTACGCACACATACGAGGGCTTCAGTCCCTTTTGGTTTGAAACCCAAACTTATGCAGACAAGGCCTACTTTTTCTTTCCTCTTGAAAAGGCTTTCAAAAACTGAAGATGGCAGTCACATTCTTTTCCCAAGATTCTCCTTTAGCTAAACAGCCCTTGTCCCTCTAAGTGCTCCTTAAAATTTAATACTAAATATCCTCGTCGGCTCAACAGTCTCCACTTCCCACATCCCCTTAACACTGACTCAAAGAGTTGTACACAATATGACAAGTATGGCAGAATTATAAATTGAGCATAACTTTACTGTCTTTATCTCCATTTTATTGGCACAGATATTAGTAAGATATTAGTAAGACTAAACTGGGTACTCTGACAGTGAAGTCATATTACAGGCTGATGTGTTTACACTAGTGAAAACTTAGTAATCAACTTGTTAGATGTGAGGAATTTTATCATGTAAGAGAGGAACACAATTATAGGCAAAACATGGTCTCTTCCCTCACTAAGCCTACAGTCTTTATGAAAACGACATGTGTACTTAATCAAGACTACACAGCGTAGTGCTTTGTGAAAGCAAGTAATTAAACATTTAATTCTGAATCTGCAAGGCAGAAGAGGCACCAGAGAGGGCAGGGCCTAACGAAAGTAGAATCCTGCAGGTGATAAAGCAGATGGATACGCCAGGCTCTCGTGGGACCGCCTGAGATCGCGGTGAATGCTTACCACCCTGACGTGCCTCTGGTGCAGTGTGCCCACTGCACTGGCCAGCTGTTGCTAATGGCACTGTAAGTTATTCTAAAGTGAGCATGCAGAGGCCAATGTCAGTTCAAACATCACTCTATTACATAAACATTACTCTGAATGTTCTTTGTAGGTAAATATACATGTGAAGGGGAAACGATTTTTTTTTGGCCACTTGTATTGGTCCTTCAATCTATTTTCTTTCTTTCTTTTTTTTTAAATATCTTTTTTGTTTTTTATTTATATATTTCGCTGAACTGGGTCATAGTTGCAGCATGAACTGTTAGTTGTGGCATGTGGGATCTAGTTCCCTGACCAGGGACTGAACCCGGGCCCCCTGCACTGGGAGATAACAGTCCTAGCCACTGGACCACCAGGGAAGCCCCCATTTATCTATTTTCATCCATCTTTGTTCTTTGGCTCCTGTGGGCCTCCCATTGCAGTGGCCTCTGTTGTTGCAGAGCACTGGCTCTGGGCGCATGCGCTCCAGAGCTCCGGTCCGGTAGTTGGACACATCGATCCAGCCGCTCCACGGCACGTGGGATCTTCCCAAGCCAGGGATCGAACTGGTGCCCCTTGCCCTGCAAGGCCATGTCCTTACCCACTGGACACCAGGGAAGCCTGGGAAATGATTTTTAAAAAGATGCTCTAGAGATTTCCAACTGAGTAGATACCAATAATCCACTGAATATTCTAATGTGAGAAGACAAAATGATTAATCTTAGATTCTTCTCGGGTCTGCTAACACAATAAATGGCATAAAGTCTCATGCCAAGACAGCCAGTTAAGGTCCCTGAAACAATTCACTTGACTGCATCAGAGGTAAAGTTCACACATAAACCTGCTTCAATGCCCCAAGTAACCACAGACCAGTTGACACTCTTCCCTCACTAAGCCTACAGTCTTTATGAAACGACATGTGTACTTAATCAAGACTACACAGCGTAGTGCTTTGTGAAAGCAAGTAATTAAACATTTAATTCTGAATCTGCAAGGCAGAAGAGGCACCAGAGAGGGCAGGGCCTAACGAAAGTAGAATCCTGCAGGTGATAAAGCAGATGGATACGCCAGGCTCTCGTGGGACCGCCTGAGATCGCGGTGAATGCTTACCACCCTGACGTGCCTCTGGTGCAGTGTGCCCACTGCACTGGCCAGCTGTTGCTAATGGCACTGTAAGTTATTCTAAAGTGAGCATGCAGAGGCCAATGTCAGTTCAAACATCACTCTATTACATAAACATTACTCTGAATGTTCTTTGTAGGTAAATATACATGTGAAGGGGAAACGATTTTTTTTTGGCCACTTGTATTGGTCCTTCAATCTATTTTCTTTCTTTCTTTTTTTTTAAATATCTTTTTTGTTTTTTATTTATATATTTCGCTGAACTGGGTCATAGTTGCAGCATGAACTGTTAGTTGTGGCATGTGGGATCTAGTTCCCTGACCAGGGACTGAACCCGGGCCCCCTGCACTGGGAGATAACAGTCCTAGCCACTGGACCACCAGGGAAGCCCCCATTTATCTATTTTCATCCATCTTTGTTCTTTGGCTCCTGTGGGCCTCCCATTGCAGTGGCCTCTGTTGTTGCAGAGCACTGGCTCTGGGCGCATGCGCTCCAGAGCTCCGGTCCGGTAGTTGGACACATCGATCCAGCCGCTCCACGGCACGTGGGATCTTCCCAAGCCAGGGATCGAACTGGTGCCCCTTGCCCTGCAAGGCCATGTCCTTACCCACTGGACACCAGGGAAGCCTGGGAAATGATTTTTAAAAAGATGCTCTAGAGATTTCCAACTGAGTAGATACCAATAATCCACTGAATATTCTAATGTGAGAAGACAAAATGATTAATCTTAGATTCTTCTCGGGTCTGCTAACACAATAAATGGCATAAAGTCTCATGCCAAGACAGCCAGTTAAGGTCCCTGAAACAATTCACTTGACTGCATCAGAGGTAAAAGTTCACACATAAACCTGCTTCAATGTACTTCCCCAAAGACAAGTAACCACAAGACACCAGGCAGCTATGACAGATCTAAACTATCATTCAACATATTTGCTGATTTCTCTCTCATAGGAATGAGATGAAGAAGAAAAAAACAGGAAGGCTTTACATAAAGTTTTTTTGTGCATTTGCTACACCCCAGTAGACTGGCTTCTTTAAAATCCCAGCTACCAGGAGCACTTAGTTTGACTGGGATCCCATGGTTCAGGGAGGAACATGCCTCCAAGCAAGTGATGCTCATAATCCAGGATGACACGCGTGAACAAAGGCATGAAGGCAGGAATTAAACAGTGCATCTGGAGAACAAGAGCAGCAGGTGCCAAAAATATTTCAGTCGTCATCTGGGTGGAGGTCCCAAACAACAGGTACTACATTTCAAAGACAGATGCGAGGGCTCCCGTGCAAGGAAGTAAAGAGTTAAATATCACAAAAGGATTTCTACAGAAAGAGACCAGTGTGTTATGAGTTCCAAACCCTCTCTCACTCCCTCCTACTCCCCTGGTGAGGGAAAGGCATTGAGGTAAGTTTGCCCTTCTTTTTAGGCCTGTGGAAAATGTATCACACTTGAAAAAAATCTAAAGGATACAAGTCTGATTTAAACCCTGGCCAAGACTAGGAAGTATGCTTATCATCTCCCGAGAGTAAATAAGAGCAATGTCTGGAGTGGACCCTCCGGAGCCGGAGCACTGGGCGCACACCTGCTCTGCCGTGTGTCACTGCGGAGCCTCAGCTAAGTCACCAGACTGCAGCTGCATTCTTCAGCAGTAAAACAGGGAACCTAACTCAGAGAGTTCTGAGGATTAACTGGCCTGATACTCGTAAAGTGCTTTTAACAGTACTTCGCATGAAACAAAATTGAGCTTTATGGGACAATAAGAAGGAACTTTTTTTCTCTGATTTTCTACTTCACAGGTAGTATTAAAAAGGTGGGCTTTGGGCTTCCCTGGTGGTCCAGTGGGTAAGGACACTGTTTTGCAGTGCAAGGGGCGCCGGTTCGATCCCTGGCCTGGGAAGATCCCCCGGGTGTGGCTGAACCGATGTGTCCAACTACCCGGCTGGAGCTCTGGAACGCATGCGTCTAGAGCTGGTACTCCGCAGCGACAGAGGCCGTTGCGATGGGAGGCCCATACGGGCCAGAGAACAAAGATAGATGAAAATAGATAAATGAAAGACCAACAGAAGTGGCCAAAAAAAAAAAAAAGTAATTTATACAATTACATTGTATGTGACTGCGAATTTTCTCATCGAGCCATTCTGGTTTATAAGCAATATGTACATGCAATTGACACCTGGCTTACTCTTCCTGTTCATTAAAAGTTTATTCATGGATAAAATAAAATAGAAGTAACTGTGATAATCACACACACATAATTAGAGCTGCCACAGTTGTTTATGGTACTGTACACTGGCAATGGTCTTTATGATAGCTCTCGCTTTCACTCACACTACTGAGAGAGAGAGAGAGCAATCACAAAACCTCCAGTAAGATCTGGTCCTCTGAGGACCCCTGACTCAAAATGGCTCAGAACAGGACTTCCTACAGCAACTCTGGAAATTACCAGTCTTTGAAGATACAGACAACTATGGAAAACCACTGCACTCTGACAGAGTGCATACTGTACTGAGTGTCTACAAAGGAAGCACCTGCCAGCCTGGGAGGTGAGCCTCTGGAACTGAGTTTTCATTTTCTTACTTTACAGATACTACTTCCCATGGCTGGAACATTATCTTAGAGTTTAAAGAGACAAAGGATGAAGGAATAGATCAAAAGGAGGCAATCTTCCCCTGTCAATTGGAAAAAAAAAAACTCTTAGAAAATAAAACAGAATGAAGGAACTTGAATTTTACAGCTAAAGGGTGTATCTAGGGGATAATGGCTTAGACCAACACACATTACCAGGTTCTAGATACTATACTAAAATGCCCAGAAAGGTTAACCAGTCACAACTTAATGGAAAATGGGAGTGAAGTTCAGATTACTTGATTCTTGAAGTCTACTGTTTGGTACAAAAATCACAGTTCAAACTAGGAACTACAACCAGTACTCCTAAATTACAACAAGTACTCTTTCCATGAATTTCATAATAGTATAAGAATAGTTTCTATACAGGAACAATAGGAAACAGCTTGAGATAGGAAAAGGTTATGACCCATTAAATACTTTTCTAAGTTGTCAAACAAAATGATGTTTGAAATACAGAAATTGCTGTTGGACCAGAATTTTAAAAGCTGAGTTTCAGTCTTTGCTGCAAAATAACCTAAAGAGGAATAGGTGAATGTGAAAATACCAAACATTAGCCTACTGTGATTATCTGAATGCCCAGAAAAATACATGCTTACAGTTACGACTCTTCAATCTATAAATGTAGAAATATATAATAAAGTCTTTTAAAAACAACTCTTAATTTGAATTTTCTTAGAAACTACTACCTCATATTTCCCCAATGAGCAACATATATTGTTAACTCCTCAATTCCAATTAGGATTTAAATTCTAGATGTATGTAATGGGTACTCTTGGTATCCATGCCCTTTGAACAACAGACTGCTATAAGGATAAATACATTAAGTCTTTTGACACAGTATAATGCATTAATTAGGACCCCTGACCCAAAATGGCTCAGAACAGGACTTCCTACAGCAACTCTGGAAATTACCAGTCTTTGAAGATACAGACAACTATGGAAAACCACTGCACTCTGACAGAGTGCATACTGTACTGAGTGTCTACAAAGGAAGCACCTGCCAGCCTGGGAGGTGAGCCTCTGGAACTGAGTTTTCATTTTCTTACTTTACAGATACTACTTCCCATGGCTGGAACATTATCTTAGAGTTTAAAGAGACAAAGGATGAAGGAATAGATCAAAAGGAGGCAATCTTCCCCTGTCAATTGGAAAAAAAAAAACTCTTAGAAAATAAAACAGAATGAAGGAACTTGAATTTTACAGCTAAAGGGTGTATCTAGGGGATAATGGCTTAGACCAACACACATTACCAGGTTCTAGATACTATACTAAAATGCCCAGAAAGGTTAACCAGTCACAACTTAATGGAAAATGGGAGTGAAGTTCAGATTACTTGATTCTTGAAGTCTACTGTTTGGTACAAAAATCACAGTTCAAACTAGGAACTACAACCAGTACTCCTAAATTACAACAAGTACTCTTTCCATGAATTTCATAATAGTATAAGAATAGTTTCTATACAGGAACAATAGGAAACAGCTTGAGATAGGAAAAGGTTATGACCCATTAAATACTTTTCTAAGTTGTCAAACAAAATGATGTTTGAAATACAGAAATTGCTGTTGGACCAGAATTTTAAAAGCTGAGTTTCAGTCTTTGCTGCAAAATAACCTAAAGAGGAATAGGTGAATGTGAAAATACCAAACATTAGCCTACTGTGATTATCTGAATGCCCAGAAAAATACATGCTTACAGTTACGACTCTTCAATCTATAAATGTAGAAATATATAATAAAGTCTTTTAAAAAAACAACTCTTAATTTGAATTTTCTTAGAAACTACTACCTCATATTTCCCCAATGAGCAACATATATTGTTAACTCCTCAATTCCAATTAGGATTTAAATTCTAGATGTATGTAATGGGTACTCTTGGTATCCATGCCCCTTTGAACAACAGACTGCTATAAGGATAAATACATTAAGTCTTTTGACACAGTATAATGCATTAATTATAAGTAAAGTCTTTTCCTATTGCCCAAGGCCAATAACAGCCTTCTCCATTTCATATATAATTAAGCATGATTTATTTTACTATACTGAATTCAATTGTCAATTAATATATTAATGTTGCCTAGAGATAGGTTATATAGTAGGAAGAACACTTCACTGTGCATCACTGTAAGAATGAAAAGGACAAACAACTTTTTAATGCTATTAGGAAGTTGTTTTGACCTCATGTACCTCTCAAAGATTCTGGGGAGTCTCAGGAGTTCCCACACCACAGCAACCACTGCCTTAACATTTAATGTTAAATAAGGAGATGGTTAGAAATTTTTAGACAAGAACTTATTAACAGAAAAGGCCCAGCAAGGAAAACAGGATGCTGTTCTTTTTTTTTTTTTTTTTTAAAGATTTATTTATTTATTTATTTTGGCTGGGAGTCAGGTTGGGGAGGGAGGGGAGCGGGCGAGCCACTTCTACTGGTCTTTCATTTCTCTGTTTTCATTCGTCTTTGTTCTTTGGCTCCTGTGGGCCTCCCATCGCGGTGGCGTCTGTTGTCGCAGAGCACCGGCTCTGGGCGCATGCGCTCCAGAGCTCCGGCTCGCTGATTGGACACATCAGTCCAGCCGCTCCGTGGTACGTGGGATCTTCCCAGGCCAGGGATCGAACTGGCGCCCCTTGCACTGCAAGGCGGTGTCCTTATCCACTGGACCACCAGGGGAAGCCCCAGGATGCTGTTCTGAGCAAGGCCAGTTAAGGATAGTTTTGTATTCGTACATCGAGCAGTAGTAAAATCCATTTGTCACTTAAGATAATTGTTAAGTACCAACTGCAACATAGATACAATAGGTCTACGATAATCAAGAAAATGTTAAAATGTTTACCTAGCTAAAAGGAATAGAGCTTGCTAGGGAACTTCAGGGGTTAGGGTGAGGAATCCTTCGTAAGTTAAAAAGAAAAAAAAGGCACCGGAAACAGATTAGGTGTTTTCACCCCTGGACTTAGGGCTTAGAATTAGAGGGGGGTGTGGGTCACCCTGGATTTCCCTGGTGGCTCAGACGGTGAAGAATCCGTCTGCAATGCAGGTGACCTGGGTTCAATCCCTGGGTTGGGAAGATCCCCTGGAGGAGGGAATGGCAACCCACTCCACTGTCCTTGCCTGGAGAATCCCCATAGAGAAAGGAGCCTGGGGGGCTACAGTCCATAGGGCTGCGCGACTCAGACGTGACTAAGTGACTCCGTACAGCAGTCCACCTAGCCTGGAACCATAATGAGCTCTAACTTTCGGAAGGCAATGCAAAAAGCTGAGAATTGAAGCCCTTGGTGATGCCACTGAATTGCAGAATAATGAACTCTGAAGGTGCCTTACTCTAGGATATATTTTTGTTTGAGATAGTGAATGCCCTTAGTATTTAAGTCATTCCATTCAACGTTCTCTGATCCACAAGATAAATACCCACATAGAGACATCCCACAGATACTTCAACAGGTCCAAATGAATAAATCATCACTTCTCACAAATGCACTTTCTCTTCAAGTTCTCTGGTCTGAGATACCACCATTGTAGAAAAAGCAAAAAACCTGGAGCTCATCTTTGATTTCTATGGTAGACTAAAAATAAAAAAGGTCACTCCCTCAAATAGGTCCATATACTAATCCCTGGAATTTGCAAATGGCACCTTTATGGTGAACTTTGCTGGTGTGACAAAGCATCCCCAAATAGGGAGACTTCTCTGGATATCCAAGTCACCCCTAAATACAATCTTTAGCATTCTTCTAAGACAGAGGTTGTTAAGAGTCGACACTGATATCAGAAAAGGTGATGGGAACACAGGCAGAAACTGGAGTGATGAAGCTGCACGGCGCAGAATGCCTACAGCCACCAGAAACTACCAGAGCCAAGGCATGCGCTCCCTACACTGACCAGAGCCTTTGGAGAGAGGGGTACCTGCCAACATCCTGATTTCAATCCACTGATGACGATTCTGAATTTCTGGACTCCAGAATTATGAAAGAATGAATTTGTTGTTTAAAGTCATCCCATTTGTGATAATTTACCACAGGAGTCACAAGAAATTAATACAACTTCTGTCCTTCGCTTTTCCTCTTAACACAGACTTGGTCACCAAGACCTATCTCAAATCCATCTTTTCTCTTTTGGCCACTGCGTTGGGCTACTTCACATCCTGACTGGTCTCCTGCCCTCAGTCTCACCAGTCTTGAGTTAACCACCCAACACTGCTCAAACTGTCTAAAACCCAACCATTTCAGTCCTGCAGTTACCTCATGCTTTAGCTCTCACCCTGTGCAACTCTCGACAGCACTAAGTTCTTTTCAGCATTTTCATATATACAGTTTGCAATCTACTGATTTCATAGATAAAATACCTGAGATAAGGCAGACGTCTTTATTATTTTTAGCTGGAGAATAGCTGCTTTGTAGCACTGGGCTGGTGCCGACCACACATCAACATGAATCAGCCATAGATGTACACACGTCCTCTCCCTCCTGCCTGCGCCCACTCCGCTCCGCCCCTCTAGGTTACCACAGCGCTCCCTGCACCTGACAATGAATATATTTCAATGCTACTCTGTCAACTTGTCCCACCCTCTCCTTCCGCTACTGTGTTCCCAAGTCTGTTCTCTGTGCCTGGTCTCAATGGCTGCCCTGCAGATAGATGTGACAGGACCATCTTTCTGGACTCCACATGCATGTGTGAATATACAATATTTGTTTTTCTCTTTCTGACTTCACTCTGTAAATAGGCTCTAGGTTCATCCAACTGCTTAAGAACGGACTCAAATGTATTCCTTTTTAGAGCTCAGTGATACTCCACTGCATTTATGCACCACAACTTCTTTATCCACTCACCCGCTGATGGACATCTAGGTTGCTTCCATGCCCTGCCTACTGGAAATAATGCTGCAGTGAACATCTGGGCACATACTGTCTTTCTGATTACGATTTCCTCAGGTATATGCCCAGTAGAGGGACTGCTGGGTCATATTCCTAGTTTGTTTAAGGAATCTCCATACCGTTCTCCATAGTGGTTGTATCAATTTATATTCTCACCAACAGTGCAAGAATATTCTCTTTTCTCCACACCCTCTACAGTATTTATTGTTGGTGATTTTTTGATGATGGCTATTCTTTTTTCTTTTTTAAGATTTATTTATTTATTTATTTTGGAGGATGGGGTGGGGAGGGAGGGGAGCAGGCGGGCCACTTCTATTGGTCTTTCATTTGTCCATTTTCATCTATCTTTGTTCTTTGGCCCGACGTCAGAGAAAATAAATGGTTTAACAGGGTGCAAAAATCAGGTTCGGCTCAGAGCAGTCACTCAGTTGTGTCCGACTCTTAGCGACACCATGGACTGCAGCACGCCAGGCTTCCCTGTCCTTCACCATCCCCTGGAGCTTGCTCATGTCCACTGAGTCAGTGATGCCATCCAACCATCTCATCCTCTGTCGTCTCCCTTTTCTTCTGCCTTCTATTTTCCCCAGCATCAGGGTCTTTTCCAGTGAGTCGTCTCTTTGCATCAGGTGGCCAAAGTACTGGAGCTTCAGCTCCGAAATCATGTGCTCTGACTTTAACCCTGTCCTCACTTCACTGATAAACTACATTGTCTTTCTCTACTCTGTCAACTTGTCCCACCCTCTCCTTCCGCTACTGTGTTCCCAAGTCTGTTCTCTGTGCCTGGTCTCAATGGCTGCCCTGCAGATAGATGTGACAGGACCATCTTTCTGGACTCCACATGCATGTGTGAATATACAATATTTGTTTTTCTCTTTCTGACTTCACTCTGTAAATAGGCTCTAGGTTCATCCAACTGCTTAAGAACGGACTCAAATGTATTCCTTTTTAGAGCTCAGTGATACTCCACTGCATTTATGCACCACAACTTCTTTATCCACTCACCCGCTGATGGACATCTAGGTTGCTTCCATGCCCTGCCTACTGGAAATAATGCTGCAGTGAACATCTGGGCACATACTGTCTTTCTGATTACGATTTCCTCAGGTATATGCCCAGTAGAGGGACTGCTGGGTCATATTCCTAGTTTGTTTAAGGAATCTCCATACCGTTCTCCATAGTGGTTGTATCAATTTATATTCTCACCAACAGTGCAAGAATATTCTCTTTTCTCCACACCCTCTACAGTATTTATTGTTGGTGATTTTTTGATGATGGCTATTCTTTTTTCTTTTTTAAGATTTATTTATTTATTTATTTTGGAGGATGGGGTGGGGAGGGAGGGGAGCAGGCGGGCCACTTCTATTGGTCTTTCATTTGTCCATTTTCATCTATCTTTGTTCTTTGGCCCGACGTCAGAGAAAATAAATGGTTTAACAGGGTGCAAAAATCAGGTTCGGCTCAGAGCAGTCACTCAGTTGTGTCCGACTCTTAGCGACACCATGGACTGCAGCACGCCAGGCTTCCCTGTCCTTCACCATCCCCTGGAGCTTGCTCATGTCCACTGAGTCAGTGATGCCATCCAACCATCTCATCCTCTGTCGTCTCCCTTTTCTTCTGCCTTCTATTTTCCCCAGCATCAGGGTCTTTTCCAGTGAGTCGTCTCTTTGCATCAGGTGGCCAAAGTACTGGAGCTTCAGCTCCGAAATCATGTGCTCTGACTTTAACCCTGTCCTCACTTCACTGATAAACTACATTGTCTTTCTCTCCTCTGAACTCCTACAGCATTTTCTGTCTTGACCACTGGTCTGCCATTTGATACAATACCGATTCAGGTTTACCAGGTATATGTCCTGTCTTCCCAAGGATAATTTCAGTATCTATCTGGAATCAATCATACCAGGGTACTTTAAAAATCCTTTTATAAATGCCTGAAGTACAACTGATGTACAACTGAACATACTTACAGTGTACTATCAGGTCAGTCTTCACGCACATCATCAGCAGGATTATCAAGGACCATCTCCATGCCTCCTGTAACTTCCTCTGTGCCTCTGCACAACCTCTCCTGCAGCCTCCCCCCTCCGCCACTAATCTGCTCTTCATTTTAGATGAGTTGCATTTTCTAGAGTTTTAATACAAATGGAATCAGACAGTATGCGTTTTCTTATTCTTCTGACTTGTTCTTTTTTGGCGCAGGTGGGGTGGGGTGCTAAGCATGATGCCACTGTGCGGAATCACCAGTCTGGTTATCACCTCTCAAAGAACAAACTCTGAGGTATTTCCAGTTTGGGGCTATTACAAATGAGGCTGCTATGAACATTTGTGCAGTCTTCATGTACACACCCCGGCAGTGTTTCTTAATCATTTCTGCCTCTACACCATTAACGTGTGCTGTACTCTTATCAGTTACACTGCTTATCGTAGGGCAGTGGTTCTCAAGTGGCTATCCCTTTATGGTCACGGCTCTTTTAATCAGTATTTTACGTATCTTTGGTAGTCACTGTGTATAGATCTTGCTTTCCTGTAGATCCATATGCTACTTGAGGGAAAAGGTTGAGCCTGTGTGCATTCTATAACTGCTGAACACAGGGAGGGCATTTTTAAAATAGCTGAATGTTTGTGATCTATGGTGCTTTCTTTTGGAATAAGCATATACTTTTACGTTCACATTAATAACGGTATAATTATAAATGATGGACAGCAGAATGAAGCCTGAGGCAAAATACTGAAACAAATATTTTTATGGAGTTTACCATATATAATGCAAATGTTTTATAGAAAACTTGTTGATATACATGGTTTAAGTATGGAAGAGAAAAGTTCATACTAAAATTACATAGAGGGGCTTCCCTGGTGGTCCAGTGGGTTAAGGACACCGCCTTGCAGTGCAGGGGGCACCGGTTCGATCCCTGGCCTGAGAAGATCCCACGTGCCGCGGAGCGGCTGGACTGATGTGTCCAATCACCGAGCCGGAGCTCTGGCGCGCATGCGCCCAGGGCCGGTGCTCCGCGACAACAGAGGCCACCGCGATGGGAGGCCCACACGGGCCAAAGAACAAAGAGAGATGAAAATAGATAAATGAAAGACTAATAGAAGTGGCCTGCCTGCCCCCCCTCCCTCCCCAACCTGTCCCCCCAAAAAAATTAAAAAAAAAAATTACATAGAAATCTGAGTGAGGTAGTGAAAATTACAACTCACCTACTTCCATGTGCAGGAAGTTATCATTAAAATATGATTTTTTTTTCACTATCATTTCCTTTAGAATAAAGCGTTCTGGACAAATATTACAGTACCTCATATTTAAAATTTTGTTCTAAGAAAAATTGTCACTATGTTGTCAATCTAAGCAAAACCAAGTATCTGTATTTTTCCATGAAAGGAATCATGTTTTTAGAATGTATTCATATGAGAACTTATATTTGAGGGCATGAACACTAATAAAAGTGCATGTGATCTTTATTTGACAAAAATTTAACCCTCAGAGGTCTTTCTTAAGTCTTTTCTGAATTTTATAGAAAGAGTTCCATTTGAACTGTGTATAGATCTTGCTTCTCCTGTAGATCCATATGCTACTTGAGGGAAAAGGTTGAGCCTGTGTGCATTCTATAACTGCTGAACACAGGGAGGGCATTTTTAAAATAGCTGAATGTTTGTGATCTATGGTGCTTTCTTTTGGAATAAGCATATACTTTTACGTTCACATTAATAACGGTATAATTATAAATGATGGACAGCAGAATGAAGCCTGAGGCAAAATACTGAAACAAATTTTTTTATGGAGTTTACCATATATAATGCAAATGTTTTATAGAAAACTTGTTGATATACATGGTTTAAGTATGGAAGAGAAAAGTTCATACTAAAATTACATAGAGGGGCTTCCCTGGTGGTCCAGTGGGTTAAGGACACCGCCTTGCAGTGCAGGGGGCACCGGTTCGATCCCTGGCCTGAGAAGATCCCACGTGCCGCGGAGCGGCTGGGCCGATGTGTCCAATTACCGAGCCGGAGCTCTGGCGCGCATGCGCCCAGGGCCGGTGCTGCGCGACAACAGAGGCAAACACGATGGGAGGCCCACATGGGCCAAAGAACAAAGAGAGATGAAAATAGATAAATGAAACACCCATAGAAGTGGCCCGCCTGCTCCCCTCCCTCCCCAACCTGTCCCCCCAAAAAAATTAAAAAAAAAAATTACATAGAAATCTGAGTGAGGTAGTGAAAATTACAACTCACCTACTTCCATGTGCAGGAAGTTATCATTAAAATATGATTTTTTTTTCACTATCATTTCCTTTAGAATAAAGCGTTCTGGACAAATATTACAGTACCTCATATTTAAAATTTTGTTCTAAGAAAAATTGTCACTATGTTGTCAATCTAAGCAAAACCAAGTATCTGTATTTTTCCATGAAAGGAATCATGTTTTTAGAATGTATTCATATGAGAACTTATATTTGAGGGCATGAACACTAATAAAAGTGCATGTGATCTTTATTTGACAAAAATTTAACCCTCAGAGGTCTTTCTTAAGTCTTTTCTGAATTTTATAGAAAGAGTTCCATTTGAACTGTGTATCTGAGCTATAAGAAGTCATTTAACTTTTAGAACTCAGCCACTTTTTAATCAAGTAAAGATTTTAATCATTTTACTACACAAAGAAGTCCTTTCTAGTTCAGAGCTTTGAGAAAAAGAATGAGATTCACCTGGAGTTAAACAGCAAGTCAATTAAATCAGTTAACATTAAAGTATTACAATTTCCTCTCACTGCTGGTAACCAGAGCCATGCTGATTATTAATTTCTGTATCCAGGGAAAATAAGTTAATATAACTCCTGCCAAGTGTCTTCATCTCACTCTGGTCTCACAATTATGGGGAAAGAATTTCTTTCTTAAAATTCTGACCTATTTTATTGGCTTCCTTTATTTATTTGTTTTATCTTCACTCCTTGGCCCACATGGGCCTCCCACCACAGCAGCCCCTCCCGCTGCAGAGCACCGGGCTCCGGGCACATGCACTCCAGAGTGCCAGTTTGTAACTGGTCACACTGGTCCAGCCGTTCCGTGGCACGTGGGATCTTCCCCGGGCCGGGATCGAACCGGTGTCCCTTACACAGCAAGGCAGACTCTACCCACTGGACCACCAGGGAAGCCCAAGGGGGAAAGAATTTTTTTTTTTTTTTTTTATAGATTTATTGATTTATTTATTTTGGGCGGGGGTCGGGTTGGGGAGGGAGGGGAGCGGGCAGGCCACTTCCATTGGTCTTTCATTTATCTACTTTCATCCATCTTTGCTCTTCGGCTCCTGTGGGCCTCCCATCGCGGTCCGGCTCGGTAATTGGACGCATCAGTCCAGCCGCTCCGCGGCACGTGGGATCCTCCCAGGCCAGGGCTCGAACCGGCGCCCCTTGCACTGCAAGGCGGCGTCCCCACCCACTGGACCACCAGGGGAAGCCCGGGGGGAAAGAATTTTTAAGATCCAGTTATAAAGAAGGAAATGAAGTTATAAAGGAGGAAACAAATTAACTTGTCCAGATTCCTCTAAGTGATAAAGCTAGGATTTGAAGAAAAATCTGTCTGACCAAAAAATTCAGTCCCCTCTCCCCATCCCATCACATGCCATTTATAAGAATTCAACCACACTACTTAAGGAATACCAGCTATTAACATAACATCATTTTCACTAAAAAGAAAGCTTGAAGAAAGGGCATACATTAATTTCTTGGATCCTTACTTAAGTGCACGCGTGCTAAGTTGCTTCAGGTGTGTCTGAGTCTGCGCCCCTAGGAACTGCAGCCTGCCCGGGCCCCTGTCCACGGAGCACACTGCAGTGTGCCGCCAGGCCCTCCCCCAGGGGCCCGCCCCCCCAGGGCTGGAACCACGGAACCGGGCCTCCTGCACTGGAGGCAGATTCTTTTACCACTAGTGCCATAAGTAAGTAAAATTTAAGTCAGTTTTAGTCAGTTAGCATTTAAAGAGCTCTGTTTCCCTAAAGGTTTTTTAAGTGTTCACACCAAGTACTCATGAGTGTCTGCTTTAAAATGTGCACACAAGCAGAGTGGCTTTACCTAAAACATTTCTGCACTGCTGTTTTATGAAGTGTGTCCCTCAAAAGATATGCTGGAACCCTAATCCCCAGCACCTGAGAATGCAGCTTATGTGGAAGCAGGCTCTTTACAAAGCAATCAAATTAAACTGAGGTAGTTAGAATGTCCTTATATAAAGTAAAATTCAAAGACAGATGCACAGAGGTATCTTTCAGATGTCATGTAAAGACTGAAATTATGCTGCCACAAGCCAAAAGCAAGGAGAGAGGCCACGAAGAGATCCTTCCCTCCTCAGTTAAGATCCTTCCTTCAGGAGACACCAACCCTGCCAACACCAAGATTTAAGACTTTTATGCTCCAGAGCTGACACAGAAGTTTCTCTTTGAGTCGTCAGGTTTGTAGTACTTCTGCTACAGCAGCCACAGCAAACAAACAGCAAACAAATACTTGTTTGCTTTTCAAAATAAGGTAAAATATAACTACACTAAATTTTAAGGGATTAATAAACGTTTCAACTAAAAGGCAGAGACTGGGGTTTAAAAAGCAAGCCCAGCTTCCCCCGGTGGTCCAGTGGGTAAGGACACCGCCTTGCAGTGCAAGGGGCACCGGTTCGAGCCCTGGCCTGGGAAGATCCCACGTGCCGCAGAGCAGCTGGACCGATGTGTCCAATTGCCGAGCCGGAGCTCTGGCGCGCATGCGCCCAGAGCCGGCGCTCTGCAACGACAGACGCCACCGCGATGGGAGGCCCACAGGAGCCAAAGAACAAAGACGGATGAAAATGGAGAAATGAAAGACCAACAGAAGTGGCCTGCCCGCTCCCCTCCCTCCCCACCCCATCCCCCATAAATAAATAATAAATAAAAAGCAAGCCCAACTACAAGCTCTTTATAAGAAACCTCCTTTTAATAAAAAATCAGAGGTATGTTAGAAGATTCATACAAACTGTAAGTACAGGAAAGGCAAGAGCTAGTGCCATAAGTAAGTAAAATTTAAGTCAGTTTTAGTCAGTTAGCATTTAAAGAGCTCTGTTTCCCTAAAGGTTTTTTAAGTGTTCACACCAAGTACTCATGAGTGTCTGCTTTAAAATGTGCACACAAGCAGAGTGGCTTTACCTAAAACATTTCTGCACTGCTGTTTTATGAAGTGTGTCCCTCAAAAGATATGCTGGAACCCTAATCCCCAGCACCTGAGAATGCAGCTTATGTGGAAGCAGGCTCTTTACAAAGCAATCAAATTAAACTGAGGTAGTTAGAATGTCCTTATATAAAGTAAAATTCAAAGACAGATGCACAGAGGTATCTTTCAGATGTCATGTAAAGACTGAAATTATGCTGCCACAAGCCAAAAGCAAGGAGAGAGGCCACGAAGAGATCCTTCCCTCCTCAGTTAAGATCCTTCCTTCAGGAGACACCAACCCTGCCAACACCAAGATTTAAGACTTTTATGCTCCAGAGCTGACACAGAAGTTTCTCTTTGAGTCGTCAGGTTTGTAGTACTTCTGCTACAGCAGCCACAGCAAACAAACAGCAAACAAATACTTGTTTGCTTTTCAAAATAAGGTAAAATATAACTACACTAAATTTTAAGGGATTAATAAACGTTTCAACTAAAAGGCAGAGACTGGGGTTTAAAAAGCAAGCCCAGCTTCCCCCGGTGGTCCAGTGGGTAAGGACACCGCCTTGCAGTGCAAGGGGCACCGGTTCGAGCCCTGGCCTGGGAAGATCCCACGTGCCGCGGATCGGCTGGACCGATGTGTCCAATTGCCGAGCCGGAGCTCTGGCGCGCATGCGCCCAGAGCCGGCGCTCTGCAACGACAGACGCCACCGCGATGGGAGGCCCACAGGAGCCAAAGAACAAAGACGGATGAAAATGGAGAAATGAAAGACCAACAGAAGTGGCCTGCCCGCTCCCCTCCCTCCCCAACCCGACCCCCGCCCCCCCAAAAAAATAATAAATAAAAAGCAAGCCCAACTACAAGCTCTTTATAAGAAACCTCCTTTTAATAAAAAATCAGAGGTATGTTAGAAGATTCATACAAACTGTAAGTACAGGAAAGGCAAGAGCTGGCTCCGTAACACTGGACCAAGCACACTGCACGACACAGGGATTGCCAGCAACAGTTACCAGTATGCCTTTCAGGTACAAGAAGGTATGCTCACTAATACAGACCATATTCTGTATGGTCATAAGATAAAAAGTTTAAAAGAATAAATGCACACAGAGTATGTTCTCTAATGACAATAAAAAATTAGAAATCAATGAATTATCAAGAAAATTTCATGTGTTTCAAATAACACACTTCTAAACAACCCATAGTAATGAAGGAATCAACAAAGGAAATTGGAAAGGTGTTTTTTTCTTTTTGCCACAAGGCACGTGGGATCTTAGTTCCCCAACCAAGGACCAAACCCACAGCCTCTGCCTTGAAAGCACAGAGTCTTATGGAATCTTAACCACTGGATCTGACAGGGAAGTCCCTGGAAACTATTTTTAACTGAGTAATATTGAAAATATAACTATCAACATCTATAGAATGCAACTAAAGTAGTGCTTAGAGTGAAATTTATGATTTCAAATATATATAGAGAGAAGGTCTAAAAATCAGTGATCTATCCCTACACACACAGCCATCTCTCACTCATTAGCATGACTACTATAAAAATGAAATAACAGAAAATAACACGTGCTGCCAAGGATGTGGACAAATGGAGTCCTTGTGCACAGTTGGTGGGAATTTAAGTGTAGATACTATGGAAAATAGTATGGCAGTTACTCAAAAACTTAAACGCAGAATAACCATATGATCCAGCAATTCTACTTCTGGGTATATATTCCGAGACACGAACATACACTTGTATGTTCATAGGAGCATTATTCACAATAGCCAATATCTATCAACAGATAAATGGATAAACAAAATGTGGTATATACATACAACGGAATATTATTTAGTCTTAAAAAGGAAGGAAATTCTGGTATGTGCTATGATATGGATGAACTCTGAGGATATTATGCTAAGTGAAACGTGCCAGTCTATTTTTTTCTTTATTTCCAAAATTTCATTTCTTTGCATATGCTTTTTTTTATTTAAAATTTTTTTCCATTTTTTTATTTTGCATTTTTGCTTTTACAGAGTTTTGTTGTTTATAGATATGTATAATCCAGATTAGTCATATGTATATCCCACCCCCCCATCCCACCCCTCCAGGCCATCGCGTAGCCCCCGTGTAAGACCCCTTAACCCACAGCGCACTGACAATAGTTCTCTCTTTTACATATGATAGTACAGGGCTCCATGTTCCTCCTTCCATGTCTCTCACCCACGCTTCCCTCTCCCCAATGACCATAAGTCTCTTCTCTATGACTGTTTTTCCACCGATGCTCTGCGTGTGTATTTATCAGGATGATCTTATCAGTGCATAGGCTCTTCTGATGAGCCACTTATTCCATATGCACTGTGGGTCACATCTTAGGAATACGGCATGTATCAGTGAAGACGGAATGGGCTTTAGCCCACAACAAGCTAGTTTAAACAAATACGGTAATATATACTATCAGCTCATATTCACCAACCCTTTTTTAGCAAAAAGAAAGAGATTTGGACTCAGGTACCAAGACACTCATTAACACACACACACCCCTCCCCCGCAAGGTAAAAGCAATTGCAAAAGACCCACTTTGATAAAACAGTCAATCCGTTAGGAGCTTCTGCCTTCCAGATCTCAGGGAGCACCGATCCATTTTCCCTCATTTACCCAGGGGACTGTAAGACGGAACAGAACTCTGATCATCCAGATTTAACTATTCACAGCTGGTGTTACCAAATATCAAGCAAACAGCAATTCAAACTGGTCTCTTAGGGTCACAGTTCCCTAGGCCCCCAAAAGGATGACCCCCAACCAATGCTCCATCAATCCAAAAAGGGAGAAACCTAACCAATGTCTCACTGGAGGTAAAGCTGAATGTCCAGCAATTCTACTTCTGGGTATATATTCCGAGACACGAACATACACTTGTATGTTCATAGGAGCATTATTCACAATAGCCAATATCTATCAACAGATAAATGGATAAACAAAATGTGGTATATACATACAACGGAATATTATTTAGTCTTAAAAAGGAAGGAAATTCTGGTATGTGCTATGATATGGATGAACTCTGAGGATATTATGCTAAGTGAAACGTGCCAGTCTATTTTTTTCTTTATTTCCAAAATTTCATTTCTTTGCATATGCTTTTTTTTATTTAAAATTTTTTTCCATTTTTTTATTTTGCATTTTTGCTTTTACAGAGTTTTGTTGTTTATAGATATGTATAATCCAGATTAGTCATATGTATATCCCACCCCCCCATCCCACCCCTCCAGGCCATCGCGTAGCCCCCGTGTAAGACCCCTTAACCCACAGCGCACTGACAATAGTTCTCTCTTTTACATATGATAGTACAGGGCTCCATGTTCCTCCTTCCATGTCTCTCACCCACGCTTCCCTCTCCCCAATGACCATAAGTCTCTTCTCTATGACTGTTTTTCCACCGATGCTCTGCGTGTGTATTTATCAGGATGATCTTATCAGTGCATAGGCTCTTCTGATGAGCCACTTATTCCATATGCACTGTGGGTCACATCTTAGGAATACGGCATGTATCAGTGAAGACGGAATGGGCTTTAGCCCACAACAAGCTAGTTTAAACAAATACGGTAATATATACTATCAGCTCATATTCACCAACCCTTTTTTAGCAAAAAGAAAGAGATTTGGACTCAGGTACCAAGACACTCATTAACACACACACACCCCTCCCCCGCAAGGTAAAAGCAATTGCAAAAGACCCACTTTGATAAAACAGTCAATCCGTTAGGAGCTTCTGCCTTCCAGATCTCAGGGAGCACCGATCCATTTTCCCTCATTTACCCAGGGGACTGTAAGACGGAACAGAACTCTGATCATCCAGATTTAACTATTCACAGCTGGTGTTACCAAATATCAAGCAAACAGCAATTCAAACTGGTCTCTTAGGGTCACAGTTCCCTAGGCCCCCAAAAGGATGACCCCCAACCAATGCTCCATCAATCCAAAAAGGGAGAAACCTAACCAATGTCTCACTGGAGGTAAAGCTGAATGAATGACCAAGGCTAGTTCACAAGGGAAGCTCCTAACCAACACTCCACGGCAGGTGAATCCTAAGCAACAGGAAAGCCGCTGTTGCCACATACAAGTCCTGTTACTCACCAACGACGTCTCAACTGGCCAGTGTAGGTACAAACCACATACAAACAACAAACACCTTATCCCACAAAGAATCAGATGAAGTGTTGCCCAGAAAAATGAACCACGTGTGGCTTATCCCAAAATGATACACACAGAAACACAAACAATTAAGCTATGGTCACACAGAAAGTCAGAAGAAGTGTAGTTTAAAATTTCACTTTCACTCCCAAACGAAGGCCTCCAAACAAACTGGCAAGGCCAGCTCTGGAAAAGCAAATGAACTGGTTTGCAAATCAGGCAGTTCCCCTCTTCAACAGGGCACCCCAATCAAATGCAAGACAAACTGACTTGAAAGAAAGCACAAATTGAGGGGGGCCAGCTGTATACACCACAGCCTCTTACTGTCAAATGGCTCGCTTCCTGCCAAGGAGGCAGCCCAAATGTAAAACAGGAGGGAACATGGCAGGACACAGCCTTGACAAGAATGACACAGCCCAAGGACACGACGTAAACCAGGTAAGTCCAAGATGGCTGACCCGTCAACCTCTACTAGACCCTGAGCCTCAGTATGCACTCACTGTAACAATCGGCAAGTGACACACACCTAGAGGTACCAAGATAGTTCCAAGACTGGCTGGAAAGACCAAAAAGTGGACAATGGTTCAGTTCCTGGAAATCTCCACCCCCGCCCTAAAACAGGTGGAAGAATGCCCCCAACTCTTGCTGTCATCCATCGCATCCCGTGACGGCCTCACTGACTCAATGGACATGAACCTGGGCAAACTCCAGGAGACAGTGCGGGGCAGGGAGGCCTGGCGTGCTGCAGTCCACCGGGCCGCAAAGAGGCAAACCGTGACCTGGAGACTGAGCAGCAACACCAGTCCTCCTCCTCGGTAGCTTAATCAAATTACCCAGTCCAAAAGCTAACCATGTCACATCTAACAGAGGGCAGCTCTGAATAGGGGCTTCCCTGGTGGCTCAGTAATAAGAATGCCAATGCAGGCGACACGGGCTCAATCCGATTCAGGAAGACAGCCTGAAGAAGGAAATCACAACCCACTCTAGCATTCTCGCCTGAAAGTCTCATGGACAGAAGAACCTGGCGTGCTGTAGTCCATAGGGCGCAAAGACTCTGACACAGCTTAGTAACTGAAAAACAACAACGGTCTGAACAGGCTTGCTTGCTAACAGTAGGTGAAAATCAGATACTTAGGTTAAGATACGAATTAAGGGAAAATAGTTAAAAAAAAATTATCTTAAGTTGTTTCAGAAGCCAGAGGGTAGTAGTTTCACAAAATCCTGATTCCAAAGATTCAAACTCTTGGTTATCTGTAACCATAAGCTGTTTGTAAACCATGCTGAATGCATCAAAAACTATTAAAATCAAGTAAACAGCAAATCATGTCGATATAAACCCCCCCACACCATTTAATACCTATAGAAGAATAATAATATAGAATATTAAAATTGAGGTATCAAACAGTTGTAATATTAAGATTTTAAAGTTATATATATAACTATTAAAATGGAAAAATATTCAATATGGGGACAAAGATGATGTTCTCCTGGAAAAGTAGGTAAGTTTCATCTATCAATTTTCCTCTTGTAAGACAGAATTATCAATGTGAAATACCACAATGATATAAGTCAGAGATTTACTCCAAGATGGCTGACCGTAAAAGATGACCACACTCACTGTAACAATCGGCAAGTGACACACACCTAGAGGTACCAAGATAGTTCCAAGACTGGCTGGAAAGACCAAAAAGTGGACAATGGTTCAGTTCCTGGAAATCTCCACCCCCGCCCTAAAACAGGTGGAAGAATGCCCCCAACTCTTGCTGTCATCCATCGCATCCCGTGACGGCCTCACTGACTCAATGGACATGAACCTGGGCAAACTCCAGGAGACAGTGCGGGGCAGGGAGGCCTGGCGTGCTGCAGTCCACCGGGCCGCAAAGAGGCAAACCGTGACCTGGAGACTGAGCAGCAACACCAGTCCTCCTCCTCGGTAGCTTAATCAAATTACCCAGTCCAAAAGCTAACCATGTCACATCTAACAGAGGGCAGCTCTGAATAGGGGCTTCCCTGGTGGCTCAGTAATAAGAATGCCAATGCAGGCGACACGGGCTCAATCCGATTCAGGAAGACAGCCTGAAGAAGGAAATCACAACCCACTCTAGCATTCTCGCCTGAAAGTCTCATGGACAGAAGAACCTGGCGTGCTGTAGTCCATAGGGGCGCAAAGACTCTGACACAGCTTAGTAACTGAAAAACAACAACGGTCTGAACAGGCTTGCTTGCTAACAGTAGGTGAAAATCAGATACTTAGGTTAAGATACGAATTAAGGGAAAATAGTTAAAAAAAAATTATCTTAAGTTGTTTCAGAAGCCAGAGGGTAGTAGTTTCACAAAATCCTGATTCCAAAGATTCAAACTCTTGGTTATCTGTAACCATAAGCTGTTTGTAAACCATGCTGAATGCATCAAAAACTATTAAAATCAAGTAAACAGCAAATCATGTCGATATAAACCCCCCCACACCATTTAATACCTATAGAAGAATAATAATATAGAATATTAAAATTGGGGTATCAAACAGTTGTAATTTTAAGTTTTTTTAAAGCTATATATACAACTATTAAAATGGAAAAATATTCAATATGGGGACAAAGATGATGTTCTCCTGGAAAAGTAGGTAAGTTTCATCTATCAATTTTCCTCTTGTAAGACAGAATTATCAATGTGAAATACCACAATGATATAAGTCAGAGATTTACTCCAGAATCTGCTATGTAAAAATGTTCTGGCTAAAGTCAACTTTGGCATTAATAATAATGTTAGTGAAGAAAGTGCCTACCAGGCAGGAGTGTTATACAAATTTAGTGGATCTTTATATTTTTAAAGGCACATGCACAATCAGTAGTTTTAGATCCTGTGACTAAAAATCCAGAGATTTCCAGCTCACATGAAGTGAAGTATTTCTGATAGAAGGAAAACTAAAGCAGCTTTCAGCTTAGCAGGAGATCATGTCAAGAAATCAGTCAAGGTACAGGGAGAACTGTTTCAATCATGAATGTAGTTGCAGTTAATGTAGAAACATCCCATTATACCTTATATAAAAATATTCTCACATGTCTACAAAATACGAGGAAACCATGGTGGGGGAGAATATACGTATTAATAGACACACACACATACATATTATATACATATTAAATTACAGTTCAAAGAATAAAAACTAATCAGGAGTCCTCTAACTAATGAAGGAAATCTCTTTACAGGAGTCTTTGATGCTTGACCACTTTCAATAACCAAGAGAGTTTTATCCTTTACAAGGCTAGGAAGACTTCCTCAAAGTTTAAAACCGCCAACATTTTATTACGGAAAAATTTCGATGCAGTCTTCAGTGTTGCTATAGGACTACTATCAGTCATGTACTTCTTTTGATTCACGCTGAGTGGAACTATATCCAATTTTATGACATGTTAAACCGGGTTTCACAAAATCCTGATTCAAACTCTTGGTTATCTGTAACCATAAGCTGTTTGTAAACCATGCTGAATGCATCAAAAACTATTAAAATCAAGTAAACAGCAAATCATGTCGATATAAACCCCCCCACACCATTTAATACCTATAGAAGAATAATAATATAGAATATTAAAATTGAGGTATCAAACAGTTGTAATTTTAAGTTTTTTTAAAGTTATATATATAACTATTAAAATGGAAAAATATTCAATATGGGGACAAAGATGATGTTCTCCTGGAAAAGTAGGTAAGTTTCATCTATCAATTTTCCTCTTGTAAGACAGAATTATCAATGTGAAACACCACAATGATATAAGTCAGAGATTTACTCCAGAATCTGCTATGTAAAAATGTTCTGGCTAAAGTCAACTTTGGCATTAATAATAATGTTAGTGAAGAAAGTGCCTACCAGGCAGGAGTGTTATACAAATTTAGTGGATCTTTATATTTTTAAAGGCACATGCACAATCAGTAGTTTTAGATCCTGTGACTAAAAATCCAGAGATTTCCAGCTCACATGAAGTGAAGTATTTCTGATAGAAGGAAAACTAAAGCAGCTTTCAGCTTAGCAGGAGATCATGTCAAGAAATCGGTCAAGGTACAGGGAGA
The DNA here is from genome assembly GCA_022376925.1 of Tragulus kanchil. Taxonomy (NCBI): domain Eukaryota; kingdom Metazoa; phylum Chordata; class Mammalia; order Artiodactyla; family Tragulidae; genus Tragulus; species Tragulus kanchil. The sequence continues at coordinate 155,702,270 of JAIOJX010000006.1, forward strand.
ACTGTTTCAATCATGAATGTAGTTGCAGTTAATGTAGAAACATCCCATTATACCTTATATAAAAATATTCTCACATGTCTACAAAATACGAGGAAACCATGGTGGGGGAGAATATACGTATTAATAGACACACACACATACATATTATATACATATTAAATTACAGTTCAAAGAATAAAAACTAATCAGGAGTCCTCTAACTAATGAAGGAAATCTCTTTACAGGAGTCTTTGATGCTTGACCACTTTCAATAACCAAGAGAGTTTTATCCTTTACAAGGCTAGGAAGACTTCCTCAAAGTTTAAAACCGCCAACATTTTATTACGGAAAAATTTCGATGCAGTCTTCAGTGTTGCTATAGGACTACTATCAGTCATGTACTTCTTTTGATTCACGCTGAGTGGAACTATATCCAATTTTATGACATACAGTTAGCTGTGAGATACAGCAAGTGTTAAGTGCAACACTGAAGACTGACAGAGAGTGTGAGACCTGGATATCACTTTCCTTACTTGCAAAGATATAGCTGCAGCAACAAAGGGTTAATGTGCGCTCTGACTGAGATGAAATGTTTAGCATAGTGCTTTCTTTCTTTTTTTCACTTTTATTTTACTTTTTACTTGTACAGAGTTTTGTTGTTTACAGATATGTATGATCCCAGATTAGTCATATGTACACCCCCCTCACCCCACCCCTCCAGGCCGTCGCACAGCGCCCCTGCAGGGTCTGCTTTTCTCACAGCGCAACGACAATAGCTATTTTTTTCACATATGACAGTACGGGTTTTCATGCTACTTCCTTTATGCCTCCCACCCAAGTGCTACCTTTTTGAAAAGGCTCAACAAATGCTGGCAGTTATCACCGCGGTTATTAGCCCCTCAGTCCACCAGCGCAGGCAATGGCCGTGAGTCTGCACACCTGTGCGACTGCTTGTGGCACTCTCGTCACCTGTGTGTCCTAATAATCTTCAGGAGTGTATTTTACCAAGAGTAAAGACAGGATAAAGGCAAGTGGGCCCAATGAGCGTGCATTTCTCATTTTTCCACTCCATTCCCTGAAGGAAAGAAATGTCTGCTGTTACCAAACCCAGCGGTGGTGAGTGGAGGGAAACGCACGAGGGGCTCATCTCCTGGCAGCGGGCACCTGGTAAACTGTGTGACTGCATTCTCACTGCAGACAACCACTGGCTGCTCCCTCGTAAAGTCTCATTTGAAGGCATAATTATAATTTCTATCACACTTTGCCCAATAAAAAAAAGTGCTATCTTCATTGATCACATACATCTGCAGACAGCATATGTATGTCAGTTTTGTCATGTGACATGTAAGTAGATGGATTCATAAAACTGTATCAACTACTAGCCTCTTTAAAGACATGATTTTCAGAATTCCCTGATTGCCCAGTGGTTTGGATTGCAGGCTTTCGCTGCCAGGGCCGAGATTCAATACCTGGCTAGTCAGGGAACTAAAATTCCTGCACGCCACGCGGCCAAAAGAAAAACAAAAACAAAACCAAAACTGACCCATCAGAAAGACATGATTTTCAAAGTAAAGCTTGCAAAAACAAGCTTGAAATCTACTTCTCTGCTCATCTCTAAAGATCAGTATAATACTTTCTTTGCCAGAGGACTTGGAATCTAACTTCAAAATTTAAAAGTACCGCAATAGGGCTTCCCCTGGTGTTCCAGTGGGTAAGGACATCGTCTTGCAGTCAAGGGACGCCGGTTCGATCCCTGCCCTAGGAAGATCCCACGTGCCGTGGAGCGGCTGGACTGGTGTGTCCAACTACCGAGCCGGAGCTCTGGAGCACATGCGCCCAGAGCTGCGACGACAGAGGCCACCACGATGGGAGGCCCACACAGGCCAAAAAAAAAAAAAAAAGATAAACAGATGAAAGATCAATAGAAGTGACCAAAAAAAAAAAAATCTAAAAAAAAAAGTACTGCAATATTATCACTTCACATTAAATAACATACTCTGTCCACTGTTAACCCTCCTGCAGAGAAGACAGATGAGGACATACTAGATAGTAAAAGGTATGACAAAGCTAAATAATACTTCATTTCAAAAAACTAATTTGGGGAGGCTTCTTTAAGCATACTTTTAAAATATTTTGACTTTTCAACCTGCATAAAATTTATATACTCAAAAATAAAATTTAAAAAGGGAATCCTTTTACACTATTGTTGGGAAGGTAAACTAGTGCAGCCACTATGGAGAACGGTATGGAAGTTCCTTAAAAAAATAAAAACAGAGGTACCAAATGACCCTGCAGTCCTACTCCTGGGCATGTATCTGGAGAAAACTGTTAATTTGGAAAGATACATACCCCAATATCCAATGTAGCAGTATTCACAATAGTCAAGACAAGGAAGCAACCAAAATGACCACTGACGGATAAATGGATAAAGACGATGTGGTATGTGCATACACACACACACACACACACACACACATGGAATATTACTTAGTCATAAAAAATGAAATAATGTCATAGACCTAGAGATTAACATACTAAAGGAAATAAGTCAGAGAAAGACGATTATCATATATCACTTATATGTGGATCTAAAAAGATGATACAAATGAACTTCACAAAACAGAAACAAACCCACAGACCGAAAAAACCCAAACAAACTTATATTTACCAAACAGAGGAGGGAATTAGTGGTTTGGGGTCAACAGATACACACTACTAAATATAAAATAAACAACAAGGACCTACAGTATGGCACAGGAAACTATATTCAGTATCTTGTAACAATCTATCAAGGAAAAGAATCTGAAAAAGAACATATGTATCTGCATCATTTTGCTGTACACCAGAAACCAACACAACGATATAAATCAACTTTACTTCAATAAAAAGTTGTTTCTTTTGAGACAAAAAAACAAAAACAAAAACCCGTAAAAACCAGAATCAATGAACCATATTCAAACTGGCAGCATAACCAAAAAGAGAAAGTACTTCAAGTAACTTCTGAACATGGTGAAGACTGATTATACAGCCTTTGTGGAATATATTCTAAGTACAAAAATAAATGTAAAGAAATCTTCACTCAGAAGTTTGTTAGTAGTGATACTGGTATAATACTGGAGTTATTTTAAGTATACATAATAGGATAAGGCAAGTATACTCATTTTATCAGGAACTAAGATTTTTGTTTATGACGAAAGAGAGAATTGAGGAAGCTAAGAATCTGCTATGTTAAATTTGAATTGGATATATTGCTAGGAGCTTGCTCAAACAAACAAGCAAAAACCACTTTAGTGCTCCCCTCTGACAGGGCCTGGGAGCAGTGACACTTGGATGCCGAGCACCTGGACCTCCACACACCACTTCTCGCTAAGAGTCAAGACTCCTTGGATAAACAGCCTGTTCTGGATCTGGAACAAGGAAAGCAACGAGGCAAGCCTGGGACACCCTGCGCCAGAAACACTCCAAGATGAATGGTGAACAGGACACAGGAAGACACAGGAGCCACCTTGAAAGGGTTTTCACTGTCCAAATTTGGGACCATTTGATCACCAAAAAGAAAAACGACGGTAATGGTTATTAAAAAAAAAGAAGAGTAAGTTAAAACTCGTGAGTCTTTTAAGACATCTCCAGACTGTCTTCCATAGAGGCTGCATCAATTTACACTCCCACCAGCAGTGCAGGAGGGCTCCCTTTTTTCCGCACCCTCTCCAGCATTGTCTGTCTGTTGATTTGTGGATGATGGCCATTCTTAAAAAACTAAAAATAGAAGCACCATACGACCCAGCAATCCCACTCTTAGGCTTATACCCTGATGAAATTAAATCTGAAAGAAGCACCTGTACCCCAATGTTCATTGCAGCTCTCTATACAATAGCTAGAACATGGAAGCAACCTAGATGCCCATCGACGAATGGATTCAAAAGCTCTGGCACATATATACAATGAAATACTACACAGCTGTAAAGAGAAATGCAGAAGAATCAGCCCTAATGAGGTGGCTGGATCTAGAATCTATCATCAAAAGTGAAGTCAGTCAGAAAGAGAAGTACAATATACTAACACGTATCTATGGAATCTAGTAGGATGGTGATGATGGCACATGCAGTGAAGCGACGGAAAGACAGACACGGACAGTGGACATATGGTCATTGTGGGGAAGGAACAGTGGGTGGGAGGCGGAAAGGAAGTAGCATGAAGGCCTGTACTAACATATGTGAAAAAAATAGCTACAGTCATCGCTCTGTGAGAAAAGGGGATCCTTCAGGGGTGCTGTATGGCAGAGGGGTGGGATGGGGGGATATACATACGACTAATCTGAGAACACACATATCTGTAAACAACAAAACTCTGTAAAAGTTAAAAGTAAAATAAAAGTTAAAAAAAAAAAACCAAAAACTCTGAGTCCACAGTAGGAGGCCCACAAAAGAAGAAAAAAACCCTGATTTGCCACCACTATGCAGTGCATGCAATGAGGGTGACTATCTCCCAGCTCTTTACTCTCAATATTGATAACCAAAGGGAGGATATCAACATTTTTAGGAGGAAATTTCGTTCACTCCTGGTTAATGAAAGAAATCTTCCTGACAGAAAATCTCCATTTGAAGCAAGAGTCATCGATGGGTGCTAAAATCACTGAGCAGAAGGTGCAGAGAAACAGGTATTTGTTTGGTGTCAAGGTTACTACCCAAGATCACACACCAGTCACAACCAGGCAAGCCACAGCTTTACAGTAAACCTGGCAGACGCCACTTCGAGCAAGTGGGCACATTCAGCATCCTTAGTAACGCGGCACGATGCGACATAAAGTACACAGCATCATCTATGAAGTATTCTTGCCAAATGAAGCTTTTCTTTAGCTCATCTAGCTTTTCTTTAGGCCTAATTTTCAGTAGCAAGAAATTCAGGAGGCCAGAGGAATAAATTAAATGACACCAGTAGGAAACAGACAAGCCCCCAGTGGGAGCACTGCATCGTCTATAAAGCAAGTGGTTTGGTTAATGGACAGAATCAAAGGAGACAGGTACCGGTCTTTTAAAACATGGACCACAGGCTCAATGAACACATGCAACGGGTGAATCTTGATTGCATATGGTGGGGTGAGGGTGTATTTCTCAGAGACACTTTGGGGGGTATCTGCAAAAGAACGGCTGCTGCAGAACGGCGATGATAACGACACTGGGTCAGTGTGAAGGCACGCCGGAAACACTGCGGAGCCACGGTGCTTGCAACTGACTTTCACTTGGTCACAGGAAGAAAGGGAAGGGGCGGTAAAACACGGCAGAAACGTCACTCACTGAACCTAGGCACTGGAGTACTCACTGCATCTTTCCCTCCTTGAAGTTGAGAGGGGTATCTGTAGTAAATAAGTGTTAAAGAAGTGTACCAGTACTGAAGGTACAACAGGAAACACACCTACACTGGAGACATATCTGGGTACAAATCTCACCTTTATCACCAATTGTGTGACCTAAAGCAAGTTACTTAACATCATTTAAGTTTCCGTCTCAGCTGTAAGACTCAAGTAACATCTAAATCATTAGGCTGTTCTGAGAATCAGATCAGATGAGTAAAACGCTTAGCAGTGTTGCAAAGAACAAGGAAATCTGGTTCTCATAATTAACGCAATCGTCATAAAATACAGAACTATAGGAAAACATTTCCTTCATTACTGCCACATGCTATGATTAGGAAACCACATCAGGTAGAAGTGGATATCCACAGGCGGGCAAAGTGAAGTCATGGGAGTAAATGACTGCATAAATGAGGATTAACGTAATATATTTTTAAATGCAATCATTCCAACTGAAACCCTCTAGACGTAAAAGAACCTAACTATGCAAATTATTAGCAGCTGTCAGGTTGTGACGCCTGCTTTCAGTACTAGCCTCTGTCCGAGTACAACAGTAAGAAGGCAAGCGCAGGTTAACGAGAACGTCTTCGGGATCGGCACACAGCGCCCCTGCACGGGGACCAATCTGTTGCGGCCTTCATTCCTGGAACTAAGTTCCGGGAAGGGACGCGGTTACCGGGCTTTAGTCTACACTCCGTCAAGCGCCATACGGCTCCCCGGCGCACTCCTGGTCCCCCTCGCAGGTCACCTCCCCCGGGCAGGCAGCGGAGGGCGACCGCGCGGACGGACGCCCAGGCAGAGGAGGGGACAGGTCTGTGTTCCGAACAAGCGCCACCCGTGTCGCTCCAGCACCGACGAACGCCGCGGGCCGCGGGGCGCGCAGGGCTCCGGGCCGGAGCAGGTGAGGGCGGGTGGCCGCCGGGCGCGCGCACCGGGGCCCGGAAGACGCGGCAGCTCCCCCGACGGCGGCCCCCCGCCCCTCGCTGCCCTTACCTGCGGGCGGCGCGGCGGCTCTCCTCCTCCTCCTCCCGCCCGGCCGAGGCGGCGGCCCGCGGCCTCTCCTGCCCCGGGAGGCGCGGGGCACCCTACCTCGGGCCGCCGCGCCTAGGCCCGAGGAGAGCCGGCGGCAGGGGCATGGCGGCCCCGAGCGGCGGCGAGCGGGCGAGGCGGCGGCGGCGCGTTCCGGGCCCGAGGGGAGGGGAGCGGGCCCGCGGGGGCGGCTGGCCGCGGGCGGGCGGCGGCTCGGAGAGCGCGGCGACGGCGCGCGTTTGCCCGCGGGGCGGGGTGGGGACGGGGAAGGGAGTGAGGGAAGGGAGGGGGAGGCTGGGAGGGAGCCGCCGCCGCGCGCGTGCGGGCCGGCGCCGCCGCCGTCGCCGCTCGGCTCACTCCAGCCTGTTCGGGGGCACTTTGTTTGTGTCCCACAGTGCTCTGCGCGGGCGACCGCGCGGGGGAAGGGGAGGGCGCGGGGGCGGGGCGCAGCGAGCGCGGGGGCGGGGCGCGGGCGAGGGGCGGGGCGACGCGGGTATCGCGCAAGCGCAGCGGAGGCCGCTCCCTGCCTGGCGCGCCGGCTGCCGGGTCTCCGGAGGCGGCCGCGGCTTGTCACCTTTCCGCGAGCCGAGTTCCCTTCGCCCGCCGCCGGGCTCGGGCCCGGTCCTTCCTTCTCTGCTCGTTCGCGGAGCCGGCTTCTCGCCAGCCCTGACAGGCATTTCTGGGCAAGGTTGCAAGCTATTGCTTTTTTTCTCTTTTTTCCGTTTCTTTGAACTAAAACCGGAACAGACTGTCTCCTCGAGTGGTTTCTGTCGCGGCGCTGACCCGGAGCACCCCGGCCGCGTTCTCTCGGTGAGGGGCGCGCCCGTCGTCGGCCCGTTTCTCGTACACGGACACCGAGGCCTGCGGAGAGGCGTCCTCCCCTGGGGCTCCCGGGCCGCCCGGCGGGGCGCGGGGTGGCGGGGCTCCTCTCGTGCCGCTCCCCGGAGAGGCTGCCGCTGCAGACGTGCAGCCCCGCGGGCGCCCGCCGCCGCGGACCTGGCTCCCCGGGCCCCGCGGGCGGGGAAGGGCGGGGAAGGGCGCCCGGGCTGCGGCGGCGCCCCGCGCCCGCTTCTGCCGCGAAGGGCCTCGGGCGAGGCGGCGGACGCCCCTGCAGCGCCGGCAGCGCCTCCGTCCATCTTCTCCGCGAGAGCGCGGCGCTCCCCGCGCCCGAAACGTGCCTGGGCGGGAAGCGCGCAGCCCCGCGGCTCCTGTCCGGCTCCCGCGGCTGCCGGCCGGGCTTCCGGGGACGCCGCGCGTGCGGCCCTCGCGGCCCTCGGCCTGGCTCAGTTTGACGCTCGCTCCCTCCGCGGTGTTTATTGCTCCCGTTTCAGAGAGGAGGAGAGGCGCGAAGATGCGAAGGAAGCCCGGGGAGGTTTGTGCCGAATGGAAGGAGGAAAAGGCGAGAGGCCTGCGCGCAGGGCGGCCGCAGCGGCAGAGCCGGCCCGGGCGGGCGCGAGGCGGAAGCGCCGCGGCAGGTGCAGGGGTAGGTGCGGCCCGCTCGCCGCCGCCGCGCCCGGGCAGGAGCGCGCCGAGGACCGCGGGCAGGCTTCCGGGCTTCCCGCGACGCGGGAGGCGGCCCCGGCAGGGAATATTAGTACTCTCCTTTTTTCTCCCTCTTCTCCCTTTCATGCTTTCCTGTTTTTCATTTTACATTTAAAACTTAGCACCCTCTCACTGCACCCCGCCCCCCTCCAGGGACCGGATGAGCTTAGCACACTCTCGCCCCCCTCCGGGGACTGCAGGACCTTACCACCCTCTACTGCACCCCGCCCTGGGACTGCAGGACCTTACCACCCTCGCACTGCACCCCTCCCTGGGACTGGTGGAGCTTACCACCCTCCCACTGCACCCCACCGCCCCCCCTTCCCGGGACTGGAGGAGCTTACCACCCTCTCACTGCACCCCGCCGCCCTCCGGGGGACTGGAGGGCCAGTCACGGTCTCTGGCGCCCTCAGTGCACAGTGTTAGTGCGCGGACAGGGTGTGAGAACACCTACGAAGGTGAACCTCGCAGGAGCCCTCCTCTTGGCTTTGACTTCGGGCAGGGTCAGTTTCTGTGGCTTCTGCAGGCTCCCACCTTCTTCCTGGGCTAGTAGAGACTTGCCCTTGGGCTGGTGCAGTGTATACACCTTTCTTTGACACTAGATTAAATGATAACCGCTGGGAGGATTCTATGAAACTCATTGACACTAGGATGTAAACTGGCGCCCGCCCGAAGGGCCTCGGGCGAGGCGGCGGACGCCCCTGCAGCGCCGGCAGCGCCTCCGTCCATCTTCTCCGCGAGCGCGGCGCTCCCGCGCCCGAAACGTGCCTGGGCGGGAAGCGCGCAGCCCGCGGCTCCTGTCCGGCTCCCGCGGCTGCCGGCCGGGCTTCCGGGGACGCCGCGCGTGCGGCCCTCGCGGCCCTCGGCCTGGCTCAGTTTGACGCTCGCTCCCTCCGCGGTGTTTATTGCTCCCGTTTCAGAGAGGAGGAGAGGCGCGAAGATGCGAAGGAAGCCCGGGGAGGTTTGTGCCGAATGGAAGGAGGAAAAGGCGAGAGGCCTGCGCGCAGGGCGGCCGCAGCGGCAGAGCCGGCCCGGGCGGGCGCGAGGCGGAAGCGCCGCGGCAGGTGCAGGGGTAGGTGCGGCCCGCTCGCCCCCGCCGCGCCCGGGCAGGAGCGCGCCGAGGACCGCGGGCAGGCTTCCGGGCTTCCCGCGACGCGGGAGGCGGCCCCGGCAGGGAATATTAGTACTCTCCTTTTTTCTCCCTCTTCTCCCTTTCATGCTTTCCTGTTTTTCATTTTACATTTAAAACTTAGCACCCTCTCACTGCACCCGCCCCCTCCAGGGACCGGATGAGCTTAGCACACTCTCGCCCCCCTCCGGGGACTGCAGGACCTTACCACCCTCTACTGCACCCCGCCCTGGGACTGCAGGACCTTACCACCCTCGCACTGCACCCCTCCCTGGGACTGGTGGAGCTTACCACCCTCCCACTGCACCCCACCGCCCCCCCTTCCCGGGACTGGAGGAGCTTACCACCCTCTCACTGCACCCCGCCGCCCTCCGGGGGACTGGAGGGCCAGTCACGGTCTCTGGCGCCCTCAGTGCACAGTGTTAGTGCGCGGACAGGGTGTGAGAACACCTACGAAGGTGAACCTCGCAGGAGCCCTCCTCTTGGCTTTGACTTCGGGCAGGGTCAGTTTCTGTGGCTTCTGCAGGCTCCCACCTTCTTCCTGGGCTAGTAGAGACTTGCCCTTGGGCTGGTGCAGTGTATACACCTTTCTTTGACACTAGATTAAATGATAACCGCTGGGAGGATTCTATGAAACCAGAATCATGCACACAGGTGAAACAAACAAAGGTAGACAGTATGAGGAAATTTTAATTGTTAAACTGGTGTGGGTGATTCTGAGGAATTCAGTCCCAGGCAAAGAGGGTTTTATTTCAGCTGTGAGCTGTCTGGGGGTCCAAATTCTGGCAGAAATGGCAGTAGCTTGTGGTAGACCATTAGGACTGAAAAGGAGCTTAGTTGACAGCTTATATCAGAACAAGAACACTGGACACTTTCCTGAGAGATCTCTGGCCTGACTTGAATAATTCCAGTAGAGGAGAACTCATTACTTCATAGAGCAAGCACTCTGCTGCCCTTATTGGGTTGTTCTAACTTAACAAAATGAGTCTTGCTCCCCAATCCTGAAGCTTGCACCTCTTCTAGTATTCTCAATTCATCGTCTGTCCAGTTGAGCATATCTGCTTCACTCCTTCAGGGCTCTGCCACATCTCAGGTCCAACCCATCAACAAGCCCTACTGAATTTGTCCCCTCCTGTGACCACTGTCCCAACCTAAGGTACCAACCAATACCTCATGGCCACAAATCTGTAATACCGACTACCTGGTTTCCCAAATGCACTGTCCCCTTCTCCTCCCTCTGTGCGTGGTAGCCAGAGTTACAGTGCTCAATATCACACAACAATAGCTTCTTGTTGTTACAGCAAGCAGGTAGCTTGGAATGAGCACAGAAGGGAGCAGGGGCCAGGTGTCAGGAAATCATGGAACCCTTGTAAATAGTTCAGACAAGAAAACAGGACCCTCCAAACTAACAGGAAACCACACCATTAGGGTGATGAGTGTCCTGGAATCAGAAAAAAAAACGGTGGGGAAAGTTGGGAATCTCTGGCATCCGACTGTAATTTGTTGTTCATTTTATTCTCATTACAATAAAATTAGCCTGGCAGGTAAGAAATACCAATCCTGTACCAAAGTGATGACACTTCTGGTCTAAGCTAAAGGACAAAACTCCCTCCCCTCAGGAGAATGAACCGGGCTAGTAGAGACTTGCCCTTGGGCTGGTGCAGTGTATACACCTTTCTTTGACACTAGATTAAATGATAACCGCTGGGAGGATTCTATGAAACCAGAATCATGCACACAGGTGAAACAAACAAAGGTAGACAGTATGAGGAAATTTTAATTGTTAAACTGGTGTGGGTGATTCTGAGGAATTCAGTCCCAGGCAAAGAGGGTTTTATTTCAGCTGTGAGCTGTCTGGGGGTCCAAATTCTGGCAGAAATGGCAGTAGCTTGTGGTAGACCATTAGGACTGAAAAGGAGCTTAGTTGACAGCTTATATCAGAACAAGAACACTGGACACTTTCCTGAGAGATCTCTGGCCTGACTTGAATAATTCCAGTAGAGGAGAACTCATTACTTCATAGAGCAAGCACTCTGCTGCCCTTATTGGGTTGTTCTAACTTAACAAAATGAGTCTTGCTCCCCAATCCTGAAGCTTGCACCTCTTCTAGTATTCTCAATTCATCGTCTGTCCAGTTGAGCATATCTGCTTCACTCCTTCAGGGCTCTGCCACATCTCAGGTCCAACCCATCAACAAGCCCTACTGAATTTGTCCCCTCCTGTGACCACTGTCCCAACCTAAGGTACCAACCAATACCTCATGGCCACAAATCTGTAATACCGACTACCTGGTTTCCCAAATGCACTGTCCCCTTCTCCTCCCTCTGTGCGTGGTAGCCAGAGTTACAGTGCTCAATATCACACAACAATAGCTTCTTGTTGTTACAGCAAGCAGGTAGCTTGGAATGAGCACAGAAGGGAGCAGGGGCCAGGTGTCAGGAAATCATGGAACCCTTGTAAATAGTGCAGACAGAAAAACAGGAACCTCCAAACTAACAGGAAACCACACCATTAGGGTGATGAGTGTCCTGGAATCAGAAAAAAAAACGGTGGGGAAAGTTGGGAATCTCTGGCATCCGACTGTAATTTGTTGTTCATTTTATTCTCATTACAATAAAATTAGCCTGGCAGGTAAGAAATACCAATCCTGTACCAAAGTGATGACACTTCTGGTCTAAGCTAAAGGACAAAACTCCCTCCCCTCAGGAGAATGAACCTGGGATGAGAATCAGGGAATACAACCCCCAAACTCTTTTTTCAGTGTTTATTCTGCCCCATTCATTGGTATGCCCCTCATAACCAGCGTGGCTTGCGCAGGGCAGCAGCTCCTCACTTGTCTGCCCCTGAGAGCATCATTGTTCACTGACTCAACTCTTTGAGATCCTGTGGACTGCAGAATACCAGGCTCCTCTGTCTTCCGCTGTCTCCAGGAATTTGCTTAAATTCATGTCCATTCAGTCGGATGCTATCTAGCCAACTCACCCTCTGCTGCCCGCTTCTCTTAAATAGACTCTCTCTTTTTTTAAAATTTTGGTGTTTTTTAATTGGTCTTTCATTTATTCATTTTCATCCACCTTAATTCTTTGGTCTGTGTGGGCCTTCCATTGCAGCCTCTTTGGCTGCAGAGCACTGGCTCATCGTTGGACACACCGGTCTAGCTGCTCCGTGGCACATGGGATATTCCTGAGCCAGGGATCGAACCGGTGCCCCTTACACTGCAAGGCCTACTCTTTATCCACTGGACCACCAGGGAAGACCCGACTCTCACTTTCTTAACCTCCCTGCTTTGTCTGTGAATTCTTTTGAAGGGAAGAAAGAACCTTAATTTCACTGGGAACACTATAGTTTTTAGGATAAAGTCTCAAACTTTTATCATGGCTTTCACAGCTATGTAACGTGGGTCTGTTCAATACATAACCAGCTTCAACTCTTACTGTATTTTTTCAAGGAACATGCCAGCTGTGGATTTTTTTTTTTTTTTAACATCTTCTAAAATGCCACACTCTTTCCTCCAGTGCATACAATTCCCTCTATATGTATACCTTGTTCCTTAGCTAATTTCTCTCAATTGATGTCTCTTCTACATATATATGTATTTAAAGAGAAAAACTGGAAGCCCAAATGGTGTCACTTTGCTGAAGCCCATGCTACCAAACCTAGACATAACACTTGACCTAACTGCAGTTTCAACCTTTCCCAGGAATGTGATCTTAACCATTCTGGAAGTCTCCCAGTGAGGCAGGCTGTCCCACGAACCCAGTCCATTCCCCACCCCATCCTGCCCCAGGAAGACTAGAGGTCTGCATGATAACCCCTTTGCTGTCCCTGTCCCCAACAGAAGAAGATGCCCTGGCCTAAAGATAATTCTTCCTATCTTTTATTAAAAATCCCTTGCCCCTACTCTTCTTCCTGTGAAACCTTCTATCTTACGCAACACCTCAGATCACACTTCCCCTGACAGATGGGCTGCTAACCTGATTCAGGATTCCTCGAAGAAACTGAATTAGAGCTTCCGATTTATTGAGCTGATTTTTCCCCCCAATACATAAGAGCATTACTGTCTTCATGGAGTTTTCAAGGTGGTTGTCTGAGGAGACCTTACAAATAGCTGAGTAAACAGGAGAAGTGAAAGGCAAAAGAGAAATGGAAAGATGCACCCAACTGAATGCAAAGTTCCAGAGAATAGCAAGAAGAGATAAGCCTTCTTAAGTGAACAATGCAACGAAAGAGAGGAAAACAATAGAATGGGAAAGACTAGAGATGTCTTCAAGAAAATGGGAGATACCAAGGGAACATTTCTTGCAAAGATGGACACAATAAGGAACAGTAACAGCAAGGACCTCACAGAAGTAGAAGAGATTGAGAGGAGGTGGCAAGAATACACAGAAGAGCTGTACAAAAAAGAACCCTTAATGATCCAGAAAACCATTGTGGTGTCTTCACTTACCTAGAGCCAAACTACCTAATGTCAAGTGGGCCTTTCTTTAGAAAGTATGACTGGCACAAAGCTCACAGAGGTGATGGAATTCCAGCTGAGCTATTTCAGATCCTAAAAGATGCTACTGCTAAAGTGCTGCACTCAGTATGCCAGCAAATTTGAGAAACTCACCAGTGGCCACCAGACTGGAAAAGGCCAGTTTTCATTCCAGTCCCAAAGAAGGGCACTGCTAAAGAATGTTGAAATTACTGTACAGGTGGGCTCATTTCACATGCTAGCAGGTTTACCAGGTGACACTAATGGTAAAGAACCCACCTGCAAATGCACGATGTGTAAGAGACTCGGGTTCTTCCCTGGGTTGGGCAGATCCCCTGGAGGAGGACATGGCAGCCCACTCCAGCGTTGCCTGGAGAATCCCCCGAACAGGGGAGCCTGGCGGGCTGTAGGCCATGGGGTCGCACAGAGGTGATGACTGAGGTGATTTAGTACGGATATATCCACACACGCACGCTAGCCAGCTTATGCTCAGAATCCTTCAAAATAGGCTTCAGTGGTTCATGAACTGAGCTTCCAGATGATCTCAGCTGGATTTAGAAAAGGCAGAGGAACCACAGATCAAATCGCCAACACCCTCTGGATCCTCGAAAAGGCAAGAAAATTCCAAAAATCATCTGCTTCATTGACTATGCTAAAACCTTTGACTGTGGATCACAGCAAACTGGACAATTCTTAAAGAGATGGGACTATCAGACCACCTTACCTGCCTCCTGAGAAACGTGTATTCAGGACAAGAAGCAACAGTTAGAACTGAACATAGAACAAGAGACTGATTCAAAATTAGAACAGTGTGTCAAGGTTATATATTGCTTATATAAGGTTATATACCATATATATAATATATGGTTATATACTGCTTATTTAGCTTACATGCAGAGTCCCGACTGTATGAAGCCCAAGATAAAATCAAGATTGCCAGGAGAAATATCAGTAACTTCAGATATGCAGTTGACACCACCCTTATGGCAGAAAGGGAAGAGGAACTAAAGAGCCTCTTGAGGGTGAAAGCAGAGAGTGAAAAAGCTGGCTTAAAACTCCGTATTCAAAAAACTAAGATCATGGCATCTGGTCCCTTCACTTCATGGCAAATAGATGGGGAAACAATGGAAACAGTGACAGATTTTATTTTCTTGGATTCCAGAATCACTGTGGACGGTGACTGCAGTGACAAAATTCGAAGATGCTTTCTCCTTGGAGAAAAAGCTATGAGAGACCTAGACAACATGTTAAAGGCATCCCTTTGCCGACAGAGGTGCATATATTCAAAGCTATGGTTTTGCCAGTGGTCATGTACAGATGTAAGATGTGGGCTCAATGGGTTAAAAGAAAACCCACCTGCAAATGCACGATGTGTAAGAGACTCGGGTTCTTCCCTGGGTTGGGCAGATCCCCTGGAGGAGGACATGGCAGCCCACTCCAGCGTTGCCTGGAGAATCCCCCGAACAGGGGAGCCTGGCGGGCTGTAGGCCATGGGGTCGCACAGAGGTGATGACTGAGGTGATTTAGTACGGATATATCCACACACGCACGCTAGCCAGCTTATGCTCAGAATCCTTCAAAATAGGCTTCAGTGGTTCATGAACTGAGCTTCCAGATGATCTCAGCTGGATTTAGAAAAGGCAGAGGAACCACAGATCAAATCGCCAACACCCTCTGGATCCTCGAAAAGGCAAGAAAATTCCAAAAATCATCTGCTTCATTGACTATGCTAAAACCTTTGACTGTGGATCACAGCAAACTGGACAATTCTTAAAGAGATGGGACTATCAGACCACCTTACCTGCCTCCTGAGAAACGTGTATTCAGGACAAGAAGCAACAGTTAGAACTGAACATAGAACAAGAGACTGATTCAAAATTAGAACAGTGTGTCAAGGTTATATATTGCTTATATAAGGTTATATACCATATATATAATATATGGTTATATACTGCTTATTTAGCTTACATGCAGAGTCCCGACTGTATGAAGCCCAAGATAAAATCAAGATTGCCAGGAGAAATATCAGTAACTTCAGATATGCAGTTGACACCACCCTTATGGCAGAAAGGGAAGAGGAACTAAAGAGCCTCTTGAGGGTGAAAGCAGAGAGTGAAAAAGCTGGCTTAAAACTCCGTATTCAAAAAACTAAGATCATGGCATCTGGTCCCTTCACTTCATGGCAAATAGATGGGGAAACAATGGAAACAGTGACAGATTTTATTTTCTTGGATTCCAGAATCACTGTGGACGGTGACTGCAGTGACAAAATTCGAAGATGCTTTCTCCTTGGAGAAAAAGCTATGAGAGACCTAGACAACATGTTAAAGGCATCCCTTTGCCGACAGAGGTGCATATATTCAAAGCTATGGTTTTGCCAGTGGTCATGTACAGATGTAAGATGTGGACCATAAAGAAGGCCAAAGAATTGATGCTTTTGAACTGTGGTGCTGGAGAAGACGCTTGAGAGTTCCTTGGACAGCAAGGAGCTCAAACCAGTGAATCCTAAAGTCAATCCTAAAGGAAATCAACCCTGAATGTTCCTTGGAAGGACTGATGCTGAAGCTGAAGTTCCAATACTTTGGCCACCTGATGCGAAGAGCTGTCGCATTGGAAAAGGCTCTGATGCTGGGAAAGATTGAGGGCCAAAGAAGGAGGCAGCAGCAGATGAGATAGTTGGATGGTATCACTGACTCAGTGGACATCAGTTTGAACAAACTCTGGGAAATATTGTAGGACAAGGAATTCTGGCACGCTGTAGTCCATGGGGCCACAAAGGGTCAGACACGACTTAGCAACTGAACAGCAATGAACATTGTGAGGTACCATAACAATTCGTTTAAAGTGAGCCTAGCCCAGTTACAGTTCAGTGGGTTTTAGTACACGCATAGGTTTCTACAGTCATCACCACAGTCAACTTTTGAATATTCTTGTCATCCCAGGAAGAAACTGTTATTAGCAGTCACCCTTCCTTCTCAGCTCCTCACTTCTAAGCAAATACTAATCTGTTTACTTTCTGTCTCTATAGATTTGCCAGTTCTGGACATTTCCCATAAATGAAATTCAGCTCTCTTTTTTCTTTCTTAGCTCTCTTTTTGTCCACCACTCGTTTGAGACTCCCCTTTGCTCAGCGGTGCTGGCTCTGGTGGGGTAGATCCTTGGGGCTCCCCACACTTCTCTAGCGCTCTTCTCATTGCCCCCGCAGAGCACTCTTTCCTTGGCCACTCTAGTCCCAGAGCCTAGCCCAGTACTTGATCTTAATAGACATTTGATACTGTGATTAATGCAGTAGATGAAATAAATGAGCCTGTGGGCCAGTTTTACCAGTTAGTAGAATGGGAGCTTCCCAAGACCTCTGACGTCAGGGAAGAAGCTTGTGTTTCGGTAGACGTACCCATTCTTCTGTAAGACTCCAGAATATCCAAGTTAAAACTCGTCTGTTTGATTTTTGAAGGTTCGTTAGGTCTTTAAGATGAAACTATTGAAAGACAACTCATTTTCAGAAGGGCATTGATGGGTTAATGTTTGTTTTTTTTAAATTCAAGGAAGACGGCTGTAGTTTGGTGTTTGTGATTTGCCCCAATACTCCTGTCCGCGCTCAGCGCCTCTCCTCGCCCGCCACAGCCCTGTTTCCTTCCTCGTCACAGGAGGCACAGCTGGGCTTCTCAGAACTCTCGCCTACACGCAGTGTTCTTCACATTTGCATCTCCTTCTTTCCGTCTCATCACCTCTAATTTGATTTTCCCTTCACTCCACCTTCTGCTGTCACCTATTCTATGCTGCTAATCCAAAGGATATTTATTTTCACTCTCGTCTTACTGAACTTTTTTTGGGCTGCGCTGTAGATTTTTGCGAGGTCTTAGTTCCCTGACCAAGGATTGAATCCAGGCCCACAGTAGTAGAACAGAATCCTAACCACTGGACCACTAGGGAATTCCCCATTTTATTAGACTTTTGAACCGCATGTGGTCTTCTTGAACTCGAACTGCAACTCTCTTCCTTGTGTTTACAACATTTTCAGTGTGCATCCAGGGTTGAGAACTAGTGTCTTTAGTATCTTCCAAGGCCAATGGTTCTCAAAAATCTGGTCTCTAGAACTGTAGCATTAACATCAACTGTCAAGCTTTTAGAAATGTGAATTTTTTTTTTGAAATGTGAATTCTTAAGTCATATCTGCAGCTACTGATTCAGAAGCTCTAGGATAGGAGCCCAGCAATCTATGTTTTAATAAACTCTCCAGGTAATTCAGACCCATGCTCAACTCTTAAGCTGATACCTAGCTGAATATATCCACTCACATTAACTCTACGAACCATTGATTCTTTTTTATTTAATTATTTAGTAATAAATTAGTTTGGCTGTGCTGGGTCTTTGTTGCTGCATGTGGTGTCTAGTTGCAGCGAGCGGGGGCTGATCTGCATTTTGGTGTGTGGGCTTCATATATGTGCCTACGTTTGTTCCGGAGCATGGCCTCTAGGCTCTCAGACTTCATTAGTTGCAGCAGGCAGGCTCATTAGTTACAGCTTACGGGCTTAGTCGCCCTGAGGCATGTTGGATCTCCTTGCCCAGGGATTGACCTGTGTCCCCTGCATTGGCAGGCAGATTCTTTGTTTTATTTTTTTCCATTTTTTTAAATTTTGCTTTTTCCTTTTACAGAGATACTTTGTTTACATATATGTATAACCCCAGATTAGTCATCTGTATGTCCCACCCCCTCCATCCCACCCCTCCAGGCCATCGCATAGCCCCCATGTCAGGTCCTTTAAACCATAGTGCATTGACAATAGTTATTTCTTTTACATATGATAGTATAGGGCTCCCTGTTACTCTTTCTATATCTCTCACCCACTCTTCCCTCTCCCTAATGTCTCTAAGTCTATTCTCTATGACTGTTTTTCCATCCATGGTCTGCATGTGTATTTATCAGTACGATCTTACTAGATTCCATATATATGTGTTAGTCTATTTTTTCCTTTTCTTTTTGACTTACTTCACCTTGAATAATACATTCTAGACTCATCTACCTCATTAGGACTGATTCTTCTGCATTTCTTTTTATGGCTGAAAAATACTTCATTGTACATGTACCATAGCTTCTTTATCCATTCATTCATCGATGGGCATCTAGGTTGCTTCCATGTTCTAACTATTGTGTAGAGTGCTGCAGTGAACATTGGGGTACTGGTGTCTCTTTCAATTTTGATCTCATCAGGGTATAAGCCTAATAGTGGGATTGCTGGGTCATATGGTGCTTCTCAGTTTATTAAGGAATCTCTGCTTCCAATGTATCAATTTAATAAACTCTCCAGGTAATTCAGACCCATGCTCAACTCTTAAGCTGATACCTAGCTGAATATATCCACTCACATTAACTCTACGAACCATTGATTCTTTTTTATTTAATTATTTAGTAATAAATTAGTTTGGCTGTGCTGGGTCTTTGTTGCTGCATGTGGTGTCTAGTTGCAGCGAGCGGGGGCTGATCTGCATTTTGGTGTGTGGGCTTCATATATGTGCCTACGTTTGTTCCGGAGCATGGCCTCTAGGCTCTCAGACTTCATTAGTTGCAGCAGGCAGGCTCATTAGTTACAGCTTACGGGCTTAGTCGCCCTGAGGCATGTTGGATCTCCTTGCCCAGGGATTGACCTGTGTCCCCTGCATTGGCAGGCAGATTCTTTGTTTTATTTTTTTCCATTTTTTTAAATTTTGCTTTTTCCTTTTACAGAGATACTTTGTTTACATATATGTATAACCCCAGATTAGTCATCTGTATGTCCCACCCCCTCCATCCCACCCCTCCAGGCCATCGCATAGCCCCCATGTCAGGTCCTTTAAACCATAGTGCATTGACAATAGTTATTTCTTTTACATATGATAGTATAGGGCTCCCTGTTACTCTTTCTATATCTCTCACCCACTCTTCCCTCTCCCTAATGTCTCTAAGTCTATTCTCTATGACTGTTTTTCCATCCATGGTCTGCATGTGTATTTATCAGTACGATCTTACTAGATTCCATATATATGTGTTAGTCTATTTTTTCCTTTTCTTTTTGACTTACTTCACCTTGAATAATACATTCTAGACTCATCTACCTCATTAGGACTGATTCTTCTGCATTTCTTTTTATGGCTGAAAAATACTTCATTGTACATGTACCATAGCTTCTTTATCCATTCATTCATCGATGGGCATCTAGGTTGCTTCCATGTTCTAACTATTGTGTAGAGTGCTGCAGTGAACATTGGGGTACTGGTGTCTCTTTCAATTTTGATCTCATCAGGGTATAAGCCTAATAGTGGGATTGCTGGGTCATATGGTGCTTCTCAGTTTATTAAGGAATCTCCATACTGTCTTCCATAGTGGTTGTATCAATTTATATTCCCACCAACAATGTAAGAGGTTCCCTTTTCTCCGCACCCTCTCCAGCATTTATTATCTGTAGATTTTTTGATGATGCTCGTTCTGACTGTTGTGAGGTGATACCTCATTGTAGTTTTGATTTGCATTTCTCTAATAATAAGCGAGATTGAGCATTTTTTTCATGTGTTTTTTGGCCATCTGTATGTCTTCCTAGGATAGATGTCTCTAGGTCTTTTTCCCATTTTTTGATTCGGTTGTTTGTTTTCTCAGTATTGAGTTATCTTAGCTGCTTGTGTATTTTGGAGATTAGTCCTTTGTCAGTTGCTTCATTTGCTATTATTTCCTCCCATTCTGTGGGTTGTCTGTTCACCTCGTTTGTAGTTTATTTTGCTGTGCAGAAGCTTTTAAGTTTTACTAGGTCCCACACATTTATTTTTGTTTTTATTCCCATAATTCTAGAGGGCGGGTCACAGAAGATCTTGCTTTGATTTATGTCATTGAGTATTTTGCCTATGTTCTCCTCCAAGAGTTTTATGGTCTCTGTTCTTACATTTAGGTCTTTAATCTATTTTGAGTTTATCTTTGTATATGGAGTCAGGGAATGTTCCAACTTCATTCTTCTGAGTGTAGCTGTCCAGCTTTCCCAGCACCATTTGTTGAAGAGTAGTGCCTGGTAAGTTTTTATTCACTTGCATTTTTCCTTCCTAAGTTAAAAAAAAAAAAAAAACAACCCACCTTAAAATAAATGTGACTAGGTTCAGTGCACTTTACTGGCTCACAAAGACCCCATTTATCCATAAAAGAAAAATAGCTTGATATTTTCAAATATAACTGACATGAATAAAATGAAGGCAAAAAGAAAACACTGCAGTTTCGCCACAATTGTTTTGTGGTGATGGTGGTTTTAGTCGATGAGTCACATCTCACTCGTGCGACCCTGTAGGCTGGAGTCCACCAGGCTTCTCTGCCAGTGGGGCTCTCCAGGCAAGAGTGCTCGAGTGGGGCTGCTGTTTCCTCTTCTGGGCAGGCAGATTCTCACCTGCAGGGAAGCTGAGTCGTTGTTTCTTAAAGCACGCTGCTAGCCCGGCTCCAGACCTGCTTGTCTGGCTGCCAGTTCCACTTTGCTTGGTGTCTCAGAGATCCGTCAGACTCAGCGGGTCCGGGATGGCAAATGGCCTTCTCCTGGAGGCCGAGTGTGTGTTCACTGTGTCCTGATCTCCAGATGTACCCTTTTAGAACCATGTACAAAATCAGAACTTGGGGTCATCCTTGACATCTCTCTCACTCAGTTTATTATTATTTGTTTCAATTTTGCATTACAAATTTCTTGTATTTGGAGACATCTTTTTATTGTGGAGAATTTCAAACATACGAAGAATAGAAAGAATAGTTAAAAATATATAAATCTGTACCTAATAACCAAGCCCCCGAATCCAGTCACTGGCCAGTGTTGCCTCATTCCGCAACCCCTTCCATTTTCCCCTTTCCATATTCTTTTAAAGAAAAGCCCAAATTTCATATGGTTTTCTATACAAATATTTTAGCCTGTATTTCTGGAAGAGATAGGCTTTTAAATAAACTCTCAATACCATTATCATGAAGTGAAACACTGTCCAGTGAGTATTCACACTTCTAATAGGCTCTTAAATACTATTGGACTTTTTTGAAACCAAATGTTTCAGTAAGGTGCTATGCTGTGCTTGGTTGGTACATTTTTTTAAGTCATCTGTATTTATTCTTTCTTTGTTTTCCTAGGATTTTTGTTGTTGTTTCGTTTAAGGAAGTAGGTTGGTTGTCCTTTAGTTTCTGCCACAATCCAGATTTTGAAAGGTGTGCCTCCAAGGCGTACTTTTTTTTTTTTTTTTGTAAACATTTATTTTATTTATTTATCTTTTTGGGGAGTGGGGTGGGGAGGGAGGGGGACAGGTGGGCTACATCTATTGGTCTTCCATTTCTCTATTTTCATCCGTCTTTGTTCTTTGGCTCCTGTGGGCCTCCCATCGCGGTGTCCTCTGTCGTCGCAGAGCGCTGGCTCTGGTCGCATGCGCTCCAAAGCTCTGGCTCGGTGATTGGACACATCGGTCCAGCCGCTCCGCGGCACATGGGATCTTCCCAGGCCAGGGATCGAATCGGTGCCCCTTGCACTGCAAGGCGGTGTCCTTACCCACTGGACCACCAGGGGAAGCCCCCAAGGCGTACTTTTACATGTTACCTCGTCCTCTGTTGCTTTCTGTAAATTGGTAGTAAGATGTACATGTTATCAGATTCGAGTTTAACTTTTTGACAGGATACCCTCATAGGTGTTACAGTTTTCCATTAGGAGGGACGCTGTGTGTTCTCTCTCTCTCTGTAGTGTTAACAGCTGTGGATGAATAATGTCTGCATCAATTCATTCATTAGGAATTTTTAAATGGTGATGTAATTGAATCGTTCTTCACTTAAATCACCCCTCTTCAATGGCTTGATTACCCAGTGGTACAGTTTATGTAAAAAAGCAGGATAAATGCTTGGTTCTTCCCCTTTCACTAGGTATCTGTTCACCCTGTCTGCTCTCATGTTCAACTGCTACCATCCTGATCTGGAATTCTTGTCCTGACCCCCGAGATGCTGGGTCTTCAGTGCGCTGCTCATCTTCTGTGTGCTGTGTTCTCAGTCGTTCAGTCATGTCTTATTCTTTGCAACCCTGTGGACTGCAGCCATCCAGGCTCTTCCGTCCATGGATTTTTCAGGCAGGAATGCTGGAGTGGGGTGTCGTTTCCTCCTCCAGGGGATCGTCCCCACCCAGGGGTGAGCCTGTGTCTCTGTGTCTCCTACACTGGCAGGTGAATTCGTGACCGCTCTGCCGCTCGGGACGCTCCCCACACCCCCACTTACCTTGTGAGCTCCTAAATGATCTGGTCCCTGCCTGTTTTTCCAGCCTGAATTTATGATAGTTTCCTCCTTTGTTTCTCACCATCTCCAAGCCTCAAGCCTTATGACCCCTCTACCTAGAAAGCTTTCTCCAGTGTCCTCTTCCCTTATTTCTTTCTTAAGGAAGGCTAGTTCAGTGTTCCAGTTATAATCTCTTATACTACCTTTTACTTGTCCTTCATAGCATGTCTTATAACTTGTATTAAGATTATCCATGTGATTATTAGTTTAATATTTGCCTCCCTTTCTAAACTAAAAGATCCCAAGGCAGGAACCATGTCTATTTTGGTACCATATTTTTTTCTAAGCTTAACTTAGTGCTTGGAATATATTAGACAAAAAGTTCATTTGGGCTTTTCCATGAGATGTTACAGAAATACCCAAGCAAACTTAAATAAGTTTGCAGAAAATAAATGTTGAATTGAATAACCCTGAAGTCCCAGGTGGATCAGTGGTAAAGAATCCGCCTAGACTGCAAGAGACACAGGTTCAGTCCCTGGGTCAGGAAGATCCCCTGGAGGAGAAAATGGCAATCCACTCCAAGGTTCTTGCCTGGGGAGTCCCAAGGACAGAGAAGCCTGGTGGGTCACTGAGCAACTCAGCACAAATTGAAGTCAGATTTGGAGAAAATAAATAGAGACAAATAAAGAGTGAAGATAACTGTTTACTGAGTGCAAAGTACTGCCCTAAGTTCTCATAATATTCTTTATAACCTTATGAAGTAGATATTATAATTGTCTCTAATTGACAGTTAAGGAACCGAAGAGAGAGGAAACCATTTGCCCAAGTTCACAGAGACAGTAAAGATCAGAGTCAGGATTCAGACCTAAGCAGTCTGGCTCTACCCAAGATGTAAGGTTAGAACCCTCTTATACTTCAGGCTGTAAGAACACACCATACAAGTGTCTATCCTGCAGAGGAACTGATCTCAATTCTTTGAGTTCTAAATTCAAAATTCCTAGAGAAGAGGGTCACTGGCTTAGTTCAGGTCGGGTAGTCATCCCCAAACCAGCCAAAATCAATGGAATGACCACCATAGGATATGTAGATTCCATGCCAGGTATGTGGAGGCAGAGGGACAGTTTCCAGGAGGAGGGAGCACGCCAGGCAGGCAGCCTCATAGGAGGTATCCACGAATTTCTTCCCGTACATCCAGTATCACTGATTACCTTGTCCAACATCATATACTTTCCCCACATAGAACAGATAGCGTGCCTCCTCAATGAGAAGCTATTCAAAGGCATAACCAGCTACCACATTCATCTCTGATTCCTAGAATCTCTGTTGATCATGTCTGGATATGGTTGCACATAATTTTGCAACCTATGGGCTAAATGACAAATTTTATGACCATCAAAATAGTAGAGTCACGTTCTTTTGCAAAGATTCTAAAGTCAGCTCCTGTTGCTAGATTTACCTTGGGCCAGAGATAAACTCCCAGATCCATATTAGGTGAAGTTTTCCCAGAGGCCACAAAGGAGAAGAGTTCAGAATCAAAACTTAAATAAGTTTGCAGAAAATAAATGTTGAATTGAATAACCCTGAAGTCCCAGGTGGATCAGTGGTAAAGAATCCGCCTAGACTGCAAGAGACACAGGTTCAGTCCCTGGGTCAGGAAGATCCCCTGGAGGAGAAAATGGCAATCCACTCCAAGGTTCTTGCCTGGGGAGTCCCAAGGACAGAGAAGCCTGGTGGGTCACTGAGCAACTCAGCACAAATTGAAGTCAGATTTGGAGAAAATAAATAGAGACAAATAAAGAGTGAAGATAACTGTTTACTGAGTGCAAAGTACTGCCCTAAGTTCTCATAATATTCTTTATAACCTTATGAAGTAGATATTATAATTGTCTCTAATTGACAGTTAAGGAACCGAAGAGAGAGGAAACCATTTGCCCAAGTTCACAGAGACAGTAAAGATCAGAGTCAGGATTCAGACCTAAGCAGTCTGGCTCTACCCAAGATGTAAGGTTAGAACCCTCTTATACTTCAGGCTGTAAGAACACACCATACAAGTGTCTATCCTGCAGAGGAACTGATCTCAATTCTTTGAGTTCTAAATTCAAAATTCCTAGAGAAGAGGGTCACTGGCTTAGTTCAGGTCGGGTAGTCATCCCCAAACCAGCCAAAATCAATGGAATGACCACCATAGGATATGTAGATTCCATGCCAGGTATGTGGAGGCAGAGGGACAGTTTCCAGGAGGAGGGAGCACGCCAGGCAGGCAGCCTCATAGGAGGTATCCACGAATTTCTTCCCGTACATCCAGTATCACTGATTACCTTGTCCAACATCATATACTTTCCCCACATAGAACAGATAGCGTGCCTCCTCAATGAGAAGCTATTCAAAGGCATAACCAGCTACCACATTCATCTCTGATTCCTAGAATCTCTGTTGATCATGTCTGGATATGGTTGCACATAATTTTGCAACCTATGGGCTAAATGACAAATTTTATGACCATCAAAATAGTAGAGTCACGTTCTTTTGCAAAGATTCTAAAGTCAGCTCCTGTTGCTAGATTTACCTTGGGCCAGAGATAAACTCCCAGATCCATATTAGGTGAAGTTTTCCCAGAGGCCACAAAGGAGAAGAGTTCACAGACTAAACTAAGAAGGTAAAATCACACAGTTTATCAAAAAAGTTTAAAACACAATAGTGAGAAGCAAGGGAAAAGGTGAGTGGATGACACGCATTAGATAAGCTACAAGCAGAGTAGAAGAATCCTGCCACCTGAGTCTGGATTACACAGGGTTGACATTCCTGTTTCTTCCTGTTGTGTCAACTTTCCTCTCTGGTGGTAGGGTTAGGGGTATCAGAGTTGAGTCTGAGCAAGCGGATCCCACAAACTGAAGGTACACGGGGCCATCGTATCCACTTGTCTGTTGGAAAGATGCGGGGGCAAGTGTATTGGACAGGTAACCTGTGTCTTCTCAGTGACCCTGGTGAGCAGTTGTGGTCTCACCTACATTTCCTGGGCAGATGACCCGTGGGACCAGAGTGGTGTCATCTGTGGGTGGCTGATAGAAAGCCTTATAAACATTGGATGCTTGTCGTACCCCGTATATCTACTGAATCATGGATGTTTGGTGCGTCTTGGTCCTTCCTTCCCTCTCTATCTGGTTTGGAATGTTTATGCTCGGCTTGTTTTGACAGCTCTCCAACACTCCTCAGGTGCCGTTGGTTTCTATACTCAGTTTCATCTAGCCTCCTTCCTTGCTAATCTTTTTTTTTTAATTAATTAATTATTTGTTTTTGGCTCTTCTGGGTGTTCAGTGCTGCCGCATGCTCTTCTCTAGTTGCAGGAAGTGGGAGCCACTCTCTACTTGAGGTGAGCAGACTTCTTATTGCAGTGACTTTTCTTGTTGTGGCGCTAGGGCACACGGGCTTCAGTAGTTGCAGCACCTGGGCTCCGTAGTTGCGGCTCTGAGGCTCTAGAGCACAGGCTCAAGAGTTGTGGCTTATGGACTTAGTTGCTGCGCAGCATGTGGGATCTTCCCAGATCAGGGATTGAACTCATGTCTCCTGCACTGGCAGGTGAACTCTTTACTACTGAGCTACCAGGGAAGCACCCTTCCTTGCTACTCTTATTTCCTGTGGGAAAGTAGAGTCACGTTCTTTTGCAAAGATTCTAAAGTCAGCTCCTGTTGCTAGATTTACCTTGGGCCAGAGATAAACTCCCAGATCCATATTAGGTGAAGTTTTCCCAGAGGCCACAAAGGAGAAGAGTTCACAGACTAAACTAAGAAGGTAAAATCACACAGTTTATCAAAAAAGTTTAAAACACAATAGTGAGAAGCAAGGGAAAAGGTGAGTGGATGACACGCATTAGATAAGCTACAAGCAGAGTAGAAGAATCCTGCCACCTGAGTCTGGATTACACAGGGTTGACATTCCTGTTTCTTCCTGTTGTGTCAACTTTCCTCTCTGGTGGTAGGGTTAGGGGTATCAGAGTTGAGTCTGAGCAAGCGGATCCCACAAACTGAAGGTACACGGGGCCATCGTATCCACTTGTCTGTTGGAAAGATGCGGGGGCAAGTGTATTGGACAGGTAACCTGTGTCTTCTCAGTGACCCTGGTGAGCAGTTGTGGTCTCACCTACATTTCCTGGGCAGATGACCCGTGGGACCAGAGTGGTGTCATCTGTGGGTGGCTGATAGAAAGCCTTATAAACATTGGATGCTTGTCGTACCCCGTATATCTACTGAATCATGGATGTTTGGTGCGTCTTGGTCCTTTCCCTTCCCTCTCTATCTGGTTTGGAATGTTTATGCTCGGCTTGTTTTGACAGCTCTCCAACACTCCTCAGGTGCCGTTGGTTTCTATACTCAGTTTCATCTAGCCTCCTTCCTTGCTAATCTTTTTTTTTTAGTTAATTAATTATTTGTTTTTGGCTCTTCTGGGTGTTCAGTGCTGCCGCATGCTCTTCTCTAGTTGCAGGAAGTGGGAGCCACTCTCTACTTGAGGTGAGCAGACTTCTTATTGCAGTGACTTTTCTTGTTGTGGCGCTAGGGCACACGGGCTTCAGTAGTTGCAGCACCTGGGCTCCGTAGTTGCGGCTCTGAGGCTCTAGAGCACAGGCTCAAGAGTTGTGGCTTATGGACTTAGTTGCTGCGCAGCATGTGGGATCTTCCCAGATCAGGGATTGAACTCATGTCTCCTGCACTGGCAGGTGAACTCTTTACTACTGAGCTACCAGGGAAGCACCCTTCCTTGCTACTCTTATTTCCTGTGGGAAATGTGGAATTTTTTTTTTTTTTTTTTAAATTTCAAACATGCCTTTATTTTCCTTAAGTACACTGATTTTAATCCAGACATGTAAACATCTCTGGGTCAGAAGAATTGGGGTTGGAAACTTCTTAAGTTATATATTACACATACTACCAATTTTAAAAATTAGGTGTAGTTGAAATTATCATGGGAAATCTCTCAGTCACCCATGAAATACAGTATATTGTACTGATGAGCCATGTTGGAGGCTGACATGCTGCTGACACAGTGGGTCAGTGGGTCTTCCCCCTTCACAGCGGGGACAGACTGCTCACTCCTTGGTTGAGTACCAGAGGAGGCTGTGAACTTCTCACTCAGACTGCTGGGTGTCCACACCATGGGAGGCATCCAGGTATAGAGACCAGCCAAGCAAATGACAGATTCACATCTCCCACTTACCGCTTACTCTGAGCATCCACTCACTGAGTGAAATGACACCTAGGCTTCTCTCTCAAGTCCACTTGAACTCATACGAGTTATATTGTGTATGTTGTTCTTCTGGAAGAGATAGACAAGATATCCATAACTTAAAAACAAGTAGGGCTTCCCTGGTGGTCCAGTGGGTAGAGAGTCTGCCTTGCAGTGCAGTGGGCACCGGTTCGCTGCCACAGAGCGGCTGGACTGGTGTGTCCAATTACGAGCCAGCGCTCTGGAGCATATGCGCCCAAAGCTGGTGCTCAGCAGCGGGAGAGGCACTGCAAATGGGAGGCCCACACGTGCCAAAGACTAAAAGATGGATGAAAATAAATATAAAAACAAAAGAGGCATGATGGGGGAAGAAAACAAATCAAAACAAACAAAAAAGAACTTTAGAAGGAAAGGGAAAGCCACATATAGAAAAGACTCTGGGGCTTCCCTCATAGCTCAGTGGTAAAGAATCCACCTGCCGGGGCTTCCCTGGTGGTCCAGTGGGTAAGGACACCGCCTTGCAGTGCAAGGGGCGCCAGTTCGATCCCTGGCCTGGGAAGATCCCATGTGCCACGGAGTGGCTGGACCGATGTGTCCAATCACCGAGCCGGAGCTCTGGAGCGCATGTGCCCAGAGCCGGTGCTCTCTGACAACAGAGGCCACCGCGATGGGAGGCCCACAGGAGCCAAAGAACAAAGACGGATGAAAATAGACAAATGAAAGACCAATGGAAGTGGCCCGCCCGCCCTCTTCCCTCCCACCCTTCTTAAGTTATATATTACACATACTACCAATTTTAAAAATTAGGTGTAGTTGAAATTATCATGGGAAATCTCTCAGTCACCCATGAAATACAGTATATTGTACTGATGAGCCATGTTGGAGGCTGACATGCTGCTGACACAGTGGGTCAGTGGGTCTTCCCCCTTCACAGCGGGGACAGACTGCTCACTCCTTGGTTGAGTACCAGAGGAGGCTGTGAACTTCTCACTCAGACTGCTGGGTGTCCACACCATGGGAGGCATCCAGGTATAGAGACCAGCCAAGCAAATGACAGATTCACATCTCCCACTTACCGCTTACTCTGAGCATCCACTCACTGAGTGAAATGACACCTAGGCTTCTCTCTCAAGTCCACTTGAACTCATACGAGTTATATTGTGTATGTTGTTCTTCTGGAAGAGATAGACAAGATATCCATAACTTAAAAACAAGTAGGGCTTCCCTGGTGGTCCAGTGGGTAGAGAGTCTGCCTTGCAGTGCAGTGGGCACCGGTTCGCTGCCACAGAGCGGCTGGACTGGTGTGTCCAATTACGAGCCAGCGCTCTGGAGCATATGCGCCCAAAGCTGGTGCTCAGCAGCGGGAGAGGCACTGCAAATGGGAGGCCCACACGTGCCAAAGACTAAAAGATGGATGAAAATAAATATAAAAACAAAAGAGGCATGATGGGGGAAGAAAACAAATCAAAACAAACAAAAAAGAACTTTAGAAGGAAAGGGAAAGCCACATATAGAAAAGACTCTGGGGCTTCCCTCATAGCTCAGTGGTAAAGAATCCACCTGCCGGGGCTTCCCTGGTGGTCCAGTGGGTAAGGACACCGCCTTGCAGTGCAAGGGGCGCCAGTTCGATCCCTGGCCTGGGAAGATCCCATGTGCCACGGAGTGGCTGGACCGATGTGTCCAATCACCGAGCCGGAGCTCTGGAGCGCATGTGCCCAGAGCCGGTGCTCTCTGACAACAGAGGCCACCGCGATGGGAGGCCCACACGGGCCAAAGAACAACGATCCATGAAAATAGATAAATGAAAGACCAATGGAAGTGGCCCGCCCGCCCTCTTCCCTCCCACCCTCTCCCCATCAAAATAAATAAATTCATTAAAATCCCCCCCCCCCCAAAAAAAGAATCCACCTGCCAGTGTAGGAGACACAGGTTCAATCCCTGATCCAGGAAGACCCCACATGCTGTGGAGCAACTAAGCCCAGGAGCCACAACTATTGAGCCCACGTGCTGCAACTGCTGAAGCTTGTGCGTCCTAGAGGCCCTGTTCTGCAGCAAGGGAAGCCACTGCAACGAGAAGCCTGCTCACTGCAACTAGAGAAAAAAGGCCTTGTGCAGCAACAAATACCCAAAACAGCCAGAAAGAAAGAATCTGAAAAAGAATACATACATATATATATATATATATGTATAACTGAATCACTTTACTGTTCACATGAAACTGATACAGCATCATGCTAATAAATCAACTATATTTCAGTTTAAAAAAGGAATTTCAAAAGATGTGCAACAGTTAATTTTGTGTGTCAGTGTGGCTAGGCTTTGGTACCCAGTTACTTGGTCAAACACCAGTCTAGATGTTGCTGTAAAGATATATGTTTAAGTGTGATTAACATTCTCTCCATTCCCCCATATATATCCACCATGTGTTTGCCTGCTCCATTACTCAGTTGTGTCTGACTCTTTGTAATCCCATGGACTGTAGCCCTCTAGGCTTCTCTGTTCATGGAATTTTCCAGGCAAGAATACTGGAATGGGTTGCCATTTCCTACTCCATGGGATCTTCTCAACCCAGGGATCAAGACTACGTCTCCTGTGTCTCTTGTGTTGGCAGCCAGATTCTTTACCACTATACCACCTAGGACGGCCACATAGATACAATTTGTTTAAAGCAAATTGCCCCTCATAATGTAGGTATGTTCCATCAAATAAATTGAGGGTTTAATACCAAAGACAGGTTTTCTAAAGAAGCAATTCTGCCTCGAAACTGCAACACAGAAGCCTGCCTGAATGCCTGCGAGCCTGCCCTGCAGGTTTTGGACTGCCCAGCCCTCACAGTTGTGTAAGCAAAGTCCTTAAAATCTCTCTCTCTCCACGTATATATCCTATTTGCTTTTTTTCTCTGAATAACCCCTGAGTAATACAGGATGCTACAGAATTTTGAGGACCCTATGAACACAATGCCAAAGTCCCCAAATGATGAGTGGGAGTTTCTGAAGCAGAGAGTGTAAGACAGCAATCATATAGAAAGGCAATATCTACCCAAAAGAGTATTACTTCTTATATCTAAGTGGGGAGGAAGGAGGATGCCTTAACGTTGCCTCCAGGTAACAAAGTAAACAGAACAGTCGTGAAGTGATCCCAGCTCGAGCATGGAGCCTGCCACCTGTCTCTTCATCCACGTACCTGCCCTGTGAAAGTGACTCGAAGCTCTCTCTTCGAGCCCAGTGTTTATTTTCTAATGCCTCCTTGACTTTGGTCTCACTCTTCCTTCTACCAGGAATCCCCTCCCACTCTGTTTCCCATCTCTCCAGGGTTGGTTAGTCTTTTATAGTTCTTAACATGTCTCTTACCTGCGGGAACACCTTCTTCCCCTTCAAGTCTCAGTAAAGATTTTGTAAAAATCAGAGTTAGGTGAAGCGTGTTTCCCAGTTTTCTAGAAAGTACCTTATTCGACAGTTCTGTGTTTGTATGTCTGCCTCCTTGTTGGTCTACAAACACTTTGCACTTTCAGCCCAGTGTGATATGTATTATATGTACTTAGGGCAAGACATATATCGGAGGTACTCGACACATGTTTGTTGTATGAATGAATGCGTAAGTAAATTTGTCCATGATCTTTTAAATGGTAGAATGAAATCCAGACCCAGGGTTTTATTACTCTGAATCCTTGTTGTCTTCTCCCATATATGATATGTCCAGTTTTTTAGGAATTCGGCAGATAAAATCCACCTTTTAGGAGGAAACGTTTTGTTAGCACTGGAAGGAAAGAACAATATGGGAAATGGGGCCATTAATTTTAGGTATGTTCCATCAAATAAATTGAGGGTTTAATACCAAAGACAGGTTTTCTAAAGAAGCAATTCTGCCTCGAAACTGCAACACAGAAGCCTGCCTGAATGCCTGCGAGCCTGCCCTGCAGGTTTTGGACTGCCCAGCCCTCACAGTTGTGTAAGCAAAGTCCTTAAAATCTCTCTCTCTCCACGTATATATCCTATTTGCTTTTTTTCTCTGAATAACCCCTGAGTAATACAGGATGCTACAGAATTTTGAGGACCCTATGAACACAATGCCAAAGTCCCCAAATGATGAGTGGGAGTTTCTGAAGCAGAGAGTGTAAGACAGCAATCATATAGAAAGGCAATATCTACCCAAAAGAGTATTACTTCTTATATCTAAGTGGGGAGGAAGGAGGATGCCTTAACGTTGCCTCCAGGTAACAAAGTAAACAGAACAGTCGTGAAGTGATCCCAGCTCGAGCATGGAGCCTGCCACCTGTCTCTTCATCCACGTACCTGCCCTGTGAAAGTGACTCGAAGCTCTCTCTTCGAGCCCAGTGTTTATTTTCTAATGCCTCCTTGACTTTGGTCTCACTCTTCCTTCTACCAGGAATCCCCTCCCACTCTGTTTCCCATCTCTCCAGGGTTGGTTAGTCTTTTATAGTTCTTAACATGTCTCTTACCTGCGGGAACACCTTCTTCCCCTTCAAGTCTCAGTAAAGATTTTGTAAAAATCAGAGTTAGGTGAAGCGTGTTTCCTAGTTTTCTAGAAAGTACCTTATTCGACAGTTCTGTGTTTGTATGTCTGCCTCCTTGTTGGTCTACAAACACTTTGCACTTTCAGCCCAGTGTGATATGTATTATATGTACTTAGGGCAAGACATATATCGGAGGTACTCGACACATGTTTGTTGTATGAATGAATGCGTAAGTAAATTTGTCCATGATCTTTTAAATGGTAGAATGAAATCCAGACCCAGGGTTTTATTACTCTGAATCCTTGTTGTCTTCTCCCATATATGATATGTCCAGTTTTTTAGGAATTCGGCAGATAAAATCCACCTTTTAGGAGGAAACGTTTTTGTTAGCACTGGAAGGAAAGAAGAACAATTATGGGAAAAATGGACGAGTGCCCATTTTCAAAAAAGAAGAGAGGACACTAAAACTTGTTTTATTTTTGTTTGATAGATACTCTTTCCTGATTGTTGACAAGATTCCCAAAGGATTGATCTCAAATGTAAATACAGATTTAGGATTTGATACAAGATGCCTATTAGGAGTTCTCTTTGCTTCAAAATGAAAACAACGAGGAAAGCTGGCAGATTTATGGATTATCAGCTTGTTCTCATGAGCCTTGTTGCGGGGAAGGCTGAGTGGGTGACTGCCCTGGGGTTTGGTTTTCACGTCACACAGAGGAGTCCTCCTTTCCTGAGGTCACTCTGCGGTGCATGGCAGTATGATTACTTCTATGATGTGATTGTACATTTAGACATTGGCTCCTTTGTTTTAAGGCAAATTTTCTTTTCTTTCCAGTGGGCTTTCCCAGCTATAAGTTTGTCAAACATTTTCCGTAAACCCCACCTAGATAACCATCTGTGTCTGTCCCACAGTCACCTCTGGTGCCACATTTCTGAACAGAAATGGCCTCTTTATGCCCAAGACCTGTTTCTTCTGAGTTTCTCATTTCAGTGAACTGTCTTACCATTCACCAATTTCCCAAACTAGAAACCCAAGAGTCTTCCAATCACATCCAGCCAGTGACTTTAGTCTTCGGAATTGTTACCCTGAGCATGTCCTCACTCTGTCCACCTCTTTCCGTCCACTGGGCTCGGCGAGTCTTGCCAGTGCCTCGTTCGGCCCTTCATCCGTCCTCGTGCGTGTGCCTGGGTCGAGCCCTCTTCTCTCCGTTGGCCTGGTGTCGCCGGGGAGATCTCTTTTAAAGACGTAGCTGATTACATGACTCCTCTTTCTGAAGCCTTGTAAAATGGCTACTCATTGCCCTTAGGATAGAGTACAAATGCTCATATGAGATACTCATTTTCTGAGACTTTCCTGATTGTCCAATGGATAAGACTTCATGCTTCCAAATCAAGGGGTGCAGGTTTGATTGATCCCTGGCTGGGAAACTAAGATCTCACCTGCTATGCAGTATGGCCGAGAAGGTACTAAAAAGAGATACATATTTTCTTAACCCTTTCCAGCTCTTCAGTATTCATCCTCCTCTCTCCATCCCGCCCAATCAATTTCATGTATTATCCTGTTTTCCCAACACACTCATATTTCCTTTACTGTATGTGTCTGTTTACATATGAATTCTCTTGCCTAAAAGGCTTATCCCCTTTCTCCTGGTCAGGAGTCAGCTGCTTGAACACGCGGAGACTCAGCTCAGCCACGCATCCTTCAGAAGTGTCTGCAGGTATTTACTGCGTAAGCTGAGTGCACCTGCCTGGGTGCTTCCTGAGTTCCCTGCACTTCCCAGTATCATGGTGCCTGTCACCTGGTTTGTTCTGTTAACTTTCATGCCTTTTCAAGCAGATTAGAAAGCTCTTTATGACAGAGATATCTTTGAAAGCTGAGAGCCCCTCAGATGTTATCTGGTTAGCAATCAATACATTTTGGTTGAATAGGGGAAATTATTAAATGGCACTTAATGGGTGGTTTGAGAAGGCTAAGAAGACACATTTTTATCTTCGGTTTAGTTTAAACATTATTTTATTGTGGTAAAAAAATATATATAACATGAAGTTTAGCATGTTAACCATTTAAAAGTATACCATTCAGTGACACCAAGTACATTCAGTTTATTTGGCAGCCGTTGCCACTAAGCCTTTTCAGAATGCTTTCAGTTTTCCAGACAGCAGCTCTGTACACAGTAAACAGTAACATCTCACACCACCTACCCCCGGTGACCCTCGTCACCCTTACTTTCTGTGCATTTGCCTGATATAAGTGGATTATACAGCGTCTGCCCTTTTGGATCTGTATTATTTTGCTGAGCATAGTGTTTTCTAGGTTCATCTATGTTACAGCATGTACAAGAATTTCATTCATTTTCAAGGCTAAAAAATATTCCATTTTATGTGTCTACTACATTTTGTTATCCGTTCATCTGTTGATGGACACACGCGTGGGTTGTCTCCACCTTTGGGCTGCTCTGGATACTGGTGTGCAAGCATCTGTTTGCGCCCTTGGTATCAGATCTTTTGGATATGTACCTAGAGGCGGGATTGCTGGATCATACGGGAGTTGTGTGTTTGCCTTTTTGAGGAATCATCATACTGTTTTCCACACTAGCTGCACCATTTTACGTTTCTGCCAGCAATAAACGAGGGCTTCAATTTCTCTGCATCTTCACAAGCACAATATATTTTTAAAAATTTTGTCCTCTTTTATTGTTTTTTTAAAATTTATTTATTTATTTTTATCCATCTTTATTCTTTGGCCTGTGTGGGCCTCCCATCGCAGTGACCTCTCTCGTTGCGGAGCACTGGCTCTGGGCGCATGTGCTCTAGAGCCGCCCAGCCGCTCCTCAGCACGTGGGATCTTCCCGGGCCAGGGATCAAACCGGCGCCTTTTGCACTGCAAGGTGGACTCTACCCACTGGACTACCAGGGAAGCCTACAAACACAATGTTTTTCCTTTTGGGTATTATTCATTCTTTTGAGTATTAAATACAGTTGATTGGGGTCGGGAGTACCAATCTCCACACAGTTTAAATCTGGTTATAACTTCATAGTTCGTCCTCCAAATCTGTTTGACATCCAAGGATTCGAACAACCCTAATTGTGCAGTACTAAATCCCCTCATGTTTTTGGCTGCTTTCAAATGTCCTAGATATTCCAGCTTTTCCTTTGTGCTTTAGAAGGTCTATTGTATGTTTCCACCTATAATTTTTTGTTCCAGGAGTCTGTGGTCTGTAGTCATCTTGCAGGTTTTATGAGTAGCATCTACCAGTTTTAGCCCCTGAGTTCTGAGCTAGACGTAACAGACAGGCTCTTGTGTCAGTCTTTCAGGTATCCACTGGACGGACAAATATACACAGTAATTTGCAGATAATTTTTGCTCTGCTTTTTCTAGTTTGAAGAATGATACTGGAAACCAGGCTGCCACCACTTCAAGATTAAAACCACTGCCATATAGGAGAGGGCTAGAGTAATGGTAAGTAAAGATGCTATAAAATTTTCCTACCATTTTGAAGATGGCTTTTTCCTGACTGGATATTTGTTTGTTGGCTATAAAACTCGAAGTGTTTTCCAGAGGTCTGGTAATTTTGGTTCAGACCGTTTCTGCCCTTTTAAAAGCATTTTAGTCGGGAAGTAAAAACTTGGAGCTTCCCAGGCTGCCATTTTGCTGATGTCTTTTTCTTTAACCTAGTTTCAACTTCACTTTGGACTTTCCATAAAGAGCACTTGGCATATAATCTAAATGAAGGTGTGGCAGTCACTGAGAAATGGTGGAACAAAGACACTCTGAACCACTGTAAGGAGGCAGAACTTGCTTGCAAAACTGAAGTTTTATAGATGAGGAATCCACTAGGCTGTTGGATGCCAGTTGAGAGCAGATAAGCTTGTGAAATGCAGTTCTCTCCAGGTAGGAAATTGCCCGGGGAGCTGGTGCTTGCTGACAGTGTGGGACAGCTGCAGTTACATGCTGCACACGGCTGGTCCGATTTCTGGAGGCACACTCGTTCCAGCTCATGAGGGGTCTTGAGCAGTGCCAAAAATGACCAAGTAGGAGAAAATGTGAAGATAATGATACGGTTCTGGTGCTAAATTAGATCCTCTCCTCAGAGCTCAGAGAATCTGTCTAATTCACTTCATTCCTAATGGCAGCTGTCATATTAGCTCGTCCTGGCTCTGGCTCTTGTTCTGGAGTGACTTGGGAGGAAAGCCTTTCGCAGTTGTCTCCACCTCTGCATGTCTTCACTCCCTCTCCCGTCAGTGGTGTTCCTGCCTCCCCTCTCCACTTGTTCTCTGAGTGCTTACTCCCCTTTGCTTCCTACGCCCTCAGTGAAAATACGTTCTGATCTGCTAAATGAATTCACACTAAGGCAAACATGGCTAATAAGACTTGAGTGTAAACCTATCTAGGGGCTATTTGCATTTTAACAGAGGTCTGTGTTTCATGCTGAAAGAAAGCATTTATTTATTTATTTAAATGGCTTATTATTTTTTGGCTGCACTGGGTTTTCGTGGCTGCGCGTGGGCTTTTTAATTGCAATGAGCGAGGGTTGCTCTTCGTTCCGGCGCACAGGCTTCTCGTTGCGGTGACTTCTCTTGTTGTGGATCACAAGCGCCTGGATTTTAGTTGCTCCTCAGCACGTGGAACCCTCCAGGAGCTGGGATTGACCTGTGCTCCCTACATTAGCAGGTGGATTCTTATACACCGTACCACCAGGGAAGTCATAAAATAAAACATTTCTAATTGTGAAGCTCTAAGTATTAGCCATTCCGTGTGTGTGTGTGTGTGTGAATCGCTCAGTTGTGTCCGACTGTTTGCAACTCCCTGGACTTCGTCTATGGAATCAGTTTCCTCCTCCAGGGTGTCTTCCTGACCCAGGGACTGAACCCGGGTCTCCTCCGTTGCAGGCAGATTCTTGTCTGAGCCACCAGGGAAGCGGGACCTGGTTCTAACTCAGAATATTTTTAAAGGTGTACTGTATTCTAGATAGTATTTAAAAATTCCCAATTACAAAAGGACTTTAGAAAATCAAAGTTCTCCTCCTAATATGAAAAGAGTCTCTGAGACTGATTTGAATGTGACATCATTGGGTAATGAGCTTTTACACCTTTCCAGCCAAAGACACCAAGGTTAAAGCCAAAACCTTTCTATATTGAGAAGTCAGGTCAGGGAAATTTTCACCTGGTTAAAAGAAAAGAAAAGCTGATGAGGAGGAATAGGGCAAATGTAATTTAAATCTTGACTATTTTAGAAGATAATAAGCAGTCTCCATAGGTTAATATGGCCTTTCTTCCCAGTCATTGTCAGAAAATTTTTGGAATACAATGTACAAATTAAGGAGTTGCAGGTGCCAGAAGAACAGGTCCTGGATTGTAAGAGTGGGAAACACATTATCACTGAGCAAATCTAACCTCTCCCAGCCTCTGTTACTTACTCTATAATGTGGGAACAGTAATACCTACTGAAGAGGGCTAGAACTCTTTTGATTGCAGATTTTAAGAAAGCATACTGAACATATTAACATAAACTAATTTTGTTTTTTTAAAAAAGAATTTGTAGGTTTTCATTTCTGGATGTCCAAGGGCACTGGCTTTGGGGCGAGCTGGGTTCAAAGTCCCAAAGTTGTCTTCAAAACCTTTTAACCCTCCATTTCTTTCTGCTTGTTTTTGTTTGGCTTTTCCTTTAAAAGTTTTAATTTATGTGTCAGTTAAGAAGATTTAAAGAATTCATCTCCCAGCTTAACAATTCCAGCAGAAAACTGTTTTCAAATATCCTTTGAAAGATGATATCGCCTTGCTCAGGTCAGATATCCAAACCCTAACCAGTCACTGTGTGCTGGGGATTTTGGACTGGCCAGCCTAGGCCATATGTACAACCCAGTGTTTGGCCAGGGTACCGTAACAGGCTGCCTCTCCGGGATTGCACGTGTGAATGGAGAGTTCCCAAGGGATTCAAGAGGCAGAGGATGGGAAAGTATGCTTGGGCATGAAAATATTGTAGCTGTTACTATCTACCAAACCTACTACTACAAGTTAAGGAGTCAAATGAGCAGACACAAGGAAGCTGTTTATAAACTAGAATCATATACTTAAAACATCATTCCAATAATGTTAAGTCCCATGTTCATTAAAATCAAGAAAGCTGCATCATATAACAATGATTTTATAGATCAACGGGACAAGATGAACTATTCAACGCCTGTTATGAGGCAACTGGAAAAAAATGCAAATAGGAAACCCTGCCTCCACACACTAGCGTATACTTTAAATGGATTAAAGATTTAAATGTAAAGGTGAAACTGTAGAAGTGTTAGAACGTGGTAAAACTCATCTTGTTATGGGGAAGGTCTTAATTATTCAAAATTCTAAACTCATAAAGAATATGACTGATAAATAAAACTGCATCAAAAACATTTGTGTGATGAAAAATACCGTT
Source organism: Tragulus kanchil (assembly GCA_022376925.1). NCBI lineage: Eukaryota > Metazoa > Chordata > Mammalia > Artiodactyla > Tragulidae > Tragulus > Tragulus kanchil. Next base: position 155,741,114 of record JAIOJX010000006.1, read on the forward strand.
TTAAAGAAAGTCAAAAGGCAGAAGACAAATAGAATAAAAGGCAGTGGGGTGTTGGAAATGCCCTACACTAGCTCATAGGAGCTGATAGTTAAATTTCAGAAAATCCTACTGAAGAGGGCTAGAACTCTTTTGATTGCAGATTTTAAGAAAGCATACTGAACATATTAACATAAACTAATTTTGTTTTTTTAAAAAAGAATTTGTAGGTTTTCATTTCTGGATGTCCAAGGGCACTGGCTTTGGGGCGAGCTGGGTTCAAAGTCCCAAAGTTGTCTTCAAAACCTTTTAACCCTCCATTTCTTTCTGCTTGTTTTTGTTTGGCTTTTCCTTTAAAAGTTTTAATTTATGTGTCAGTTAAGAAGATTTAAAGAATTCATCTCCCAGCTTAACAATTCCAGCAGAAAACTGTTTTCAAATATCCTTTGAAAGATGATATCGCCTTGCTCAGGTCAGATATCCAAACCCTAACCAGTCACTGTGTGCTGGGGATTTTGGACTGGCCAGCCTAGGCCATATGTACAACCCAGTGTTTGGCCAGGGTACCGTAACAGGCTGCCTCTCCGGGATTGCACGTGTGAATGGAGAGTTCCCAAGGGATTCAAGAGGCAGAGGATGGGAAAGTATGCTTGGGCATGAAAATATTGTAGCTGTTACTATCTACCAAACCTACTACTACAAGTTAAGGAGTCAAATGAGCAGACACAAGGAAGCTGTTTATAAACTAGAATCATATACTTAAAACATCATTCCAATAATGTTAAGTCCCATGTTCATTAAAATCAAGAAAGCTGCATCATATAACAATGATTTTATAGATCAACGGGACAAGATGAACTATTCAACGCCTGTTATGAGGCAACTGGAAAAAAATGCAAATAGGAAACCCTGCCTCCACACACTAGCGTATACTTTAAATGGATTAAAGATTTAAATGTAAAGGTGAAACTGTAGAAGTGTTAGAACGTGGTAAAACTCATCTTGTTATGGGGAAGGTCTTAATTATTCAAAATTCTAAACTCATAAAGAATATGACTGATAAATAAAACTGCATCAAAAACATTTGTGTGATGAAAAATACCGTTTTAAAGAAAGTCAAAAGGCAGAAGACAAATAGAATAAAAGGCAGTGGGGTGTTGGAAATGCCCTACACTAGCTCATAGGAGCTGATAGTTAAATTTCAGAAAATTTGCAAGCTGGTTGTCAACCACAGCCACTATTTAAAATTAAGCTGTGTGAACTTACAAGTAAGCAAAGAATGTTACAAAGGTAATATATACTTAAAAACTCATCACTCTAATTGTTTAACTACATTTTGCTATGATTTATGCTCTTGGAGTGATTAACGTCTGTTATGTCTGTATCATGGAGATATTACATAATAGCTTGGTGTTACACATTTCTCCCCAACTTTGCAATTAGCAATATGTTGGTAGCTGTGGAGAGAATGTTTACATCATGAATGTTGGCACATGCTATAAAACAGGGTTTATTTTCCCCAGAGACCATTACTAAACACTAGCCGACACACCACTGGAAAAACAATTGAAACTCACATTACAGAGAAAGGGTTAATCTCCTTATACGTAATGTACCTCTTGTAAGTCAAGTATAAAGACTAGTAACCTAACAGAAACATAAGAAAAATATCAAGTGCTCATTCACAGAAATAAAAAGATGCTCTGTGTCAAAAGAGAAATACAAATAAAACCCATACTGAGGGTTTTTTTTTCTTTTTTTTCCTTTCACTTACTGGATTAGCAAAACTCTGAGTGTGATAAAACTCTCTCTTGTCAAGGCTGTGGGGAAACTTTTTTTTACTTTATTGGTGAGGATATAAATTTATATAATCCCTTTGGAAGGCAATTTGGCAATCCGTATATAAAATTGCCAATACATAGACATTTGACCTAGTGATCCTATTTCTGGGAATTTATACTATCACATGGTATTGAGTGCTTTTGCTTTTTAATTACTTTAAAGATTGGAAACAACACAAATGTACATCCACATGGGCTGGTCTAATAAATTATCGAACATTCAAACACTAGAATTGACTTTTGGAACAATGTTAGAACGTGGTAAAACTCATCTTGTTATGGGGAAGGTCTTAATTATTCAAAATTCTAAACTCATAAAGAATATGACTGATAAATAAAACTGCATCAAAAACATTTGTGTGATGAAAAATACCGTTTTAAAGAAAGTCAAAAGGCAGAAGACAAATAGAATAAAAGGCAGTGGGGTGTTGGAAATGCCCTACACTAGCTCATAGGAGCTGATAGTTAAATTTCAGAAAATTTGCAAGCTGGTTGTCAACCACAGCCACTATTTAAAATTAAGCTGTGTGAACTTACAAGTAAGCAAAGAATGTTACAAAGGTAATATATACTTAAAAACTCATCACTCTAATTGTTTAACTACATTTTGCTATGATTTATGCTCTTGGAGTGATTAACGTCTGTTATGTCTGTATCATGGAGATATTACATAATAGCTTGGTGTTACACATTTCTCCCCAACTTTGCAATTAGCAATATGTTGGTAGCTGTGGAAGAATGTTTACATCATGAATGTTGGCACATGCTATAAAACAGGGTTTATTTTCCCCAGAGACCATTACTAAACACTAGCCGACACACCACTGGAAAAACAATTGAAACTCACATTACAGAGAAAGGGTTAATCTCCTTATACGTAATGTACCTCTTGTAAGTCAAGTATAAAGACTAGTAACCTAACAGAAACATAAGAAAAATATCAAGTGCTCATTCACAGAAATAAAAAGATGCTCTGTGTCAAAAGAGAAATACAAATAAAACCCATACTGAGGGTTTTTTTTTCTTTTTTTTCCTTTCACTTACTGGATTAGCAAAACTCTGAGTGTGATAAAACTCTCTCTTGTCAAGGCTGTGGGGAAACTTTTTTTTACTTTATTGGTGAGGATATAAATTTATATAATCCCTTTGGAAGGCAATTTGGCAATCCGTATATAAAATTGCCAATACATAGACATTTGACCTAGTGATCCTATTTCTGGGAATTTATACTATCACATGGTATTGAGTGCTTTTGCTTTTTAATTACTTTAAAGATTGGAAACAACACAAATGTACATCCACATGGGCTGGTCTAATAAATTATCGAACATTCAAACACTAGAATTGACTGGAACTGTAAGAAAAAAAAAAAATTGAAGACAACAAGTTGAATATGAAGAATCTCCAAATTACTTCTTTCCCTTCCGCTTTATTGAGAAACAGTTAACATAACATTGTATTAGTTTAAGATGTATAACATACTGACTTGATACACGGATGTATTGAAAAATGATTACCATGATAGGTTTAGTTAACATCCATCACCTTGTATAGTTACAACTATTTTTTCCTTGTGATGGGAACTTTTTAAAAAATTTTTTTATTTTTAACTTTTACATAGTTTTGTTGTTTACAGATATGCATAATCCCAGATTAGTCATATGGATATTCTTGGCCCCCTCCCTCCTCTACCCACCTCCCAGTCCAAGTGATGGGAACTTTAAAGATCTACTCTCTTAGTTCAAATTGCTGCATAGTATTAGTCGCCATGGTGACCATAATCACCGTGTTTTACGTGACATCTCTAGAACTTATTTACCTTAGAACTAAAAATTTGTACCTTTTTTAAAAAATTATTTGTTTATTTTATTTGTGGTTTCTCTGGGTTTTTGGTTGCTGCATGCAGGCTTTCTCTAGTTGCAGAGCACGGGGGCTTCTCTCTAGTTGCGGTGCACAAGGTTCTCACTGAGGTGACTTCTCCTGTTTCGGGGCACAGCCTCTAGGGAGCAGGGGGTTCAGTGGTTGCCATGCATGGGTTAGCTGCTCCGAGGCATGTGGAATCCTCCTGGACCAGGGATCGAACCCATGTCCCCTGCACTGGCAGCCAGATTCTTATCCACTGTGCCACCAGAGAAGTCCCTAAGAATCTGTACCCTTTGATTACTCTCACTCTGTTTCTCCCCCTTCCACTCGCAGCCTCTAGCAACCACCAGTCCACTCTCTATTTCTCTGAGTTTCGTTTTTGTTTTTTAGATTTCACATATAAATGAGATCATGCTGTGTTTGTCTGACTCATTTCGCTTAGCACGATGCCCTCAAGGTCTAGCCATGTTATCGCAAATGGCAGAATTTCCTTTTTTTCTTCTTTTTCATTGTTTTTTTTCCAGGGGGCCTCAGGTGGGAGGGGTCAGGGACATGCCTTCGGCTGATTTGGGATTGTGTATATAGCTGTGAACAACAAAACTCTGTAAAAGACGTGCAGTAATAACTTTGCTGTACACCAAAAATAAAGCCTTCAAGCTCACTGAAAAAGGAATTTCCTTCTTTTTTATGGCAGAATTATATTCTTTTATATAAATATACCTCATTTGCCTTTACCCATTCATCAAGTTATATTACTAAATAAAATCAAGGTTAATATCACAGTTATCTTTTGCACAATAAAGCAAAAATATAGTTGCATTTGATTTGCATAAACAAAGTCTGGAAGGAAAGTAATAGAAATGGTTTATGGGGAGAGGTTTCTATGTAGGATGTGGGACCCAGTTAGGCAGAGAGCAGCGTGGGAACAAGGCGATGTGTTACGTTTTTACACCAAAATGAATATTGAACTATGTCAACGTCCTCCTTTCTACAAAGTTAAATGAAAGGAAGCAAATGAAAGCTTCATTCAGCGGCACCTGATGCTCAAGTCAGAAGCCCCTGAGCGCCTGCCGCGTGGCTGCTCTGCTGGGAGCCGCGCGGCTTCACGCGAGCATGACGTGCCTGGAGAGCTGCCGCCGCGCCCAGCCCCGCGCCTTTCTCTCGTCCCGTCAGCCCCATATCCGTGACCTCGACAGGGCAGAGGTGTCCCAGGCCATGTCGTTCTCGTAACAACTTCGTGTTTGTGTTCTTCGCTGTGTAGGTTTTCACATCGTGGTCTTTTCTTTCTTTTTTTTTTTTTTAATTTCTTTCATCGGAGTATAGTTGATCTACAGTGTGCTGGTTTCTATGTATAGCAAAGAATTGTAGTTATACATATACACGTATATTCCTTTTCATGCTCTTTCCATTATGCTTTGCTATGGAATGTTGAATATAGTTCCCTGTGCTACACAGTAGCTCCTGTTTGTTCACTCTCTATATAGGTCATCTTTCTTCTTGAATATGTTGCTTAATATACTCAGAGGAATATGGTATTTTAAAAGCTTAGGGCTCTAATTTTGTGGACAGTGAACAAGACAGAAAAAAATCCCCGTAAGTTTACGTTCTGGTGGTGGTGAGGGAAGGGCTTTCAGAGGAGGTGACGTTGAGCGCAGACATGAAAGATCCGGCGGGGTGCGCTTTGCTAGCGTCTGGTGCTGCGCTGGTTAGTTCATAGTAGTGACTGTTACCACTGCCCCTAGGAAGATCGCAAGACGTTTCGCGCGCACACACACGCCAGTATTTGCCGTGAGTTGTGAACACAGTGATGCTGCCAAGCCACCTAGCTGTGTCCTGCCGCCAGTGCACTCTCCGCTAACAACGGTGGTGAATGGAGCGGACTCTTCTGTCTGTTGCTCTGGTCCCGGTGGACGGGACGCAGTCAGCATCTGTGAACAGTCCTGGCTCTGGCTGAGCGCAAACCTCTGGTTTGGGGGCTTCTCTTTACAAAAGAAGCTAAGTGTTCCACACGGTTAAAGCCTTGACCTTTAATATCATATACCACCAACCAGAGTAAATAACACCCTCAAAAAGAAAGATAGCCAAGATATGAAAACATGTCAGAGAACATACAGAGAAGAACAAAACATTACATTATTTCTAGACCTCGAGGGCCATGGGGGTGTTTCTGCCACGCTGAGGTCATGGGTGTGAGCCAGGCTGGGAAGAGAGACAACTGCTGCGGGGCGTTTCAGGAGAGCTGCCTGCCTGTTTGAAGACACAGACTCCTTAGCTCTCTATCACAGCCTACTTAAGCTGTGCTGTCCAGTGGTCCCTCAGCATTTGCTCTCCCTTGTGTTCCAGCTCCCACCGCCTCGCCCCTTTGTAATTGTTTGGTGGGGGTGAGAGCCTGAGAGCAGAGGACTGTTCGTCTCTCCTCCGCAGGCCCGGCACCCGACGTGCCAGTCCTGCCGTTCAGGAGCTCCTGGCGGTCGTGTCCCGGGAAGCAGGATACAGGGCAGCAGTGGAGGTGTCGCTCGGGTCTGGGGGATTTGGAGTCTGAAGGCCTGCTTTGCCTTCCCGTTAGGTGGGCTGATGGACTGCCAAGTGTTTTGGTAACTGTGAAGATTCCCTGCTCCATTTAGCTTGCACGCTGCATGTACACGCAAGGCCGCTGATTCAGCACAGCCATTTGTGACAGCTCTCAGCTCCCCGCCAGCCGGGCAGGCTCTGCCATCCATCTGTCCCAGAGTCGCCGACACCCTGTGATCTGACAGTAACTCAATCCTCTTCCACAGACTTCTCTGATCTCCTGCCCTGCATTCTCCTCACCTCTGTCCCTTGCTGTCTGAGCCACTGACTTCAGCCGCCATGTGGCCTAAAGCAAAAGTGAGTTCATCCACAGAGCATGTGTCTGGGCAGCCAAGTTCCCCAGGTTTGAATAAAATGACCCAATCTATTTGGCATTCACTGGGCAGTCACACAGGGACATGTCCATTCTGGGATGTCCCTTAGCAGGGCAGATGCTGCCTCAGACAGACTGGCCGAGAGTCCTTGAATGGGGTTCCTGGCAAGAGGCACAGGAGATCAAATCCCACCCCACCCTCATTCTACCCAAACTGATTTTGCCTTAATAATGAGTTCCCAATAGGAATTTGGAGTCCCAGTTCCATTTGGTTTCTTCCCAAATAGAAATCCTTCACCTGGTCTATAGCTGTGAACTTAAAAACTCAAAATTGCAGCTTTCACAGACAACGAACTATTTTATTTCTAGGGGGTAAAGAATTGGCACTGGCTAATGAGTTATATTCCAGTGTACAATGCCCTCTGATTGTGTATTATATATTAGCACTCTGGACTTGAAAGAGACAATTGTGTAATGTTTGCCCATTAACTGAGAATAATCATCTCAGCTGTACAGTGTTGCATACCAGCCAAGCTTGTCATTCTCATATCCAACAGCTTTTAATTGTTGTGTTGCCCTTTAACAGCAACCTTTCTCAGAGTCTGGAGAACAAAAACAGAGACCTACCTAAATATCAGCTTCTTCCCACCCTGAGAGAAAAGAATTCATTTAGATGGAAAGGATTTGAGTTTTCTAATCCTCAGGGAGTGATCACGCCTTAGCAATTTCCATTATCCATCAAGTCTAAATACTAAGGCCATGGGATTTCTTCTTCCTAATAGGTAGGAAATGCAGCAGGACAAGAAAAGGGGCTTACATGATTATACAGTAAACTGTGGAGACTGAAGTGGAAGAAATGCCTTAAAAGCCATTGTTGGGACCCTTTTTTATTTTTATTTTTTTGTTGGGACCCTTTTAAATGCAAGTAACAAAAAGTTTAACTCAAACTCTCTTAAGGTAAAAAAAAAAAATGTACTGTCTCCCATAACTGAGAAGGGTGGGTTTGCTTCAGCATGTCTTGATTCTAGAGCTTAAAGTATCTCTGCGCTCTGGTCTGGTGCTCTTCAGGTCTCAGCCCCCCTCTCCTCTACTGCTGGCCCTCAGGTGGCCCTCCCTTCCCCTGGGGAGAGAGCAGCGGCCAGCTCCTCTCAGGGCTCACAGCTTGAGGCAACGTCCCAGGGCTGGATTTCACTGGACCAGCTTGGGTCATGCTCCTTATTCACAACCAGTCATTGTAGCCAGGAGGAAAGAAGGATGCTGCCTCAGACAGACTGGCCGAGAGTCCTTGAATGGGGTTCCTGGCAAGAGGCACAGGAGATCAAATCCCACCCCACCCTCATTCTACCCAAACTGATTTTGCCTTAATAATGAGTTCCCAATAGGAATTTGGAGTCCCAGTTCCATTTGGTTTCTTCCCAAATAGAAATCCTTCACCTGGTCTATAGCTGTGAACTTAAAAACTCAAAATTGCAGCTTTCACAGACAACGAACTATTTTATTTCTAGGGGGTAAAGAATTGGCACTGGCTAATGAGTTATATTCCAGTGTACAATGCCCTCTGATTGTGTATTATATATTAGCACTCTGGACTTGAAAGAGACAATTGTGTAATGTTTGCCCATTAACTGAGAATAATCATCTCAGCTGTACAGTGTTGCATACCAGCCAAGCTTGTCATTCTCATATCCAACAGCTTTTAATTGTTGTGTTGCCCTTTAACAGCAACCTTTCTCAGAGTCTGGAGAACAAAAACAGAGACCTACCTAAATATCAGCTTCTTCCCCCCTGAGAGAAAAGAATTCATTTAGATGGAAAGGATTTGAGTTTTCTAATCCTCAGGGAGTGATCACGCCTTAGCAATTTCCATTATCCATCAAGTCTAAATACTAAGGCCATGGGATTTCTTCTTCCTAATAGGTAGGAAATGCAGCAGGACAAGAAAAGGGGCTTACATGATTATACAGTAAACTGTGGAGACTGAAGTGGAAGAAATGCCTTAAAAGCCATTGTTGGGACCCTTTTTTATTTTTATTTTTTTGTTGGGACCCTTTTAAATGCAAGTAACAAAAAGTTTAACTCAAACTCTCTTAAGGTAAAAAAAAAAAATGTACTGTCTCCCATAACTGAGAAGGGTGGGTTTGCTTCAGCATGTCTTGATTCTAGAGCTTAAAGTATCTCTGCGCTCTGGTCTGGTGCTCTTCAGGTCTCAGCCCCCCTCTCCTCTACTGCTGGCCCTCAGGTGGCCCTCCCTTCCCCTGGGGAGAGAGCAGCGGCCAGCTCCTCTCAGGGCTCACAGCTTGAGGCAACGTCCCAGGGCTGGATTTCACTGGACCAGCTTGGGTCATGCTCCTTATTCACAACCAGTCATTGTAGCCAGGAGGAAAGAAGGATGCTGATTGGCCAGGCCTTGATCACACCCAGCCCTGGAGGTGGAGGGCAGGGTCAAATCCATCCACCTGAGCAGCAGGAACTGGCACTAGAAGGTGGTGATGACTCTTTAAAAAAAATGGTCCCTGCTGCCAGAAAAATGGGGCTCAGTACTGAGCAAACAAGCAGAAATGAGGCAGTATCCCTTCACCTCAGTCTCAGGAATGAATGTCTTTGTAGGTTGGAAAGGTAAGCCGCACTCCTTCTCCGGGAAGCCTGTTCATAATTAAGACGACCATTTACCAAGTGCTGGACACTGTACAGAGTGTTTTACGTGAGTTCCCTCATTTAATCCTATGGCTGCCCCACCAGGGAGGTACAGAAGCCCTCCTTTTCTAAATAAGGGCACAAGGATGCAGGGAGATTAAATGGCACCCTCTTAAGCCGACAGCTATTAAAGAGTGCGTCATTATGCAGCTCTGGCCTGACTCCCCAGCCCATGCTTCGTTTCCTTCTGTGTGTTTCCCAAACTTGCCCATTTACAAGACTTCTCTAGTGGTTACTGAAGTGATCAGGCACCCTCTTTACTTAGCGTACTGTCAACTCCAGCTCTTTATAGAAGCTGGCCCTCTTACGTGGATCTAAGATGGTCCCACGAGTGGAGATACTCTCTTTCTTATGGCCCACGGCTGGCTCATGGGAAGCATCTCTGTAAGTTGCTCATACAGATCTCGGGACCACGGGATCTCCTTGGTGCCTCCGCTTGCCCTGCCAGGAGAGCAGCCACCAGCCGGCCTCTCACTGCCCAGACCGCTCAGAGGCAAGACAGTCTGCACGGCCTCCGGGCTCCAGGAGACTGAGGGGGAGCACGGGCCAGGAACTCAGACTCCGTCTCGGAGAAGACGGCCGGGGGCTTGTGGTCGGGGCGTGGAGGCTTGTTTTATACATGTCCTAGATACGTCTTGCATGTGTCTTTTTATATATGTCTTAGGTATGCCTTAGATACGTCTTTTTATGTATGTCTTAGGTATTTGGAAATAGAGGGATGATGTAAGAATTGAGAAATGAATCGATGGAACCGGATAAGGAGCCCAGAAACACACTCACACATATTTTGGCATAATAGATGATAAAAATAGAAGTATAAATAAATGGGAAGACAATGATTGTTCAATAAATGGTGCTTGGAAAATTGATTATCTGTGGAAAAACACAAAGTTGGATCCCTCTTATATCACAGGCGGGTTAAAATTCTACAAGTTAAAACAAAGGACTTTAACCTTTTTTTTCCAAATTGTATTTATTTATTTTATTTATTTTTGGCTATTCTGGGTTTTCACTGCTGCCACAGGGTCTTCTCTAGTTGAAAGAAGTGGGAGCTATTCTCTAGTTGAGGTGAGCAGGCTTCTTGTTGTGGTGACTTTTCTTGTTGTGGAACTCGAGCTCTAGGGCACATGGGATTCAGCAGTTGCGGCTCTGAGGCTCTAGAGCACAGGCTCAATAGTTGTGGCTAATGGAATGGGATACTTTGCAGCATGTGGAATCTTCCTGGATCAGGGATCGAACTCATGTCTCCTGCATTGGCAGGTGAACTCTTTACCACTGAGCCCATGCTTCGTTTCCTTCTGTGTGTTTCCCAAACTTGCCCATTTACAAGACTTCTCTAGTGGTTACTGAAGTGATCAGGCACCCTCTTTACTTAGCGTACTGTCAACTCCAGCTCTTTATAGAAGCTGGCCCTCTTACGTGGATCTAAGATGGTCCCACGAGTGGAGATACTCTCTTTCTTATGGCCCACGGCTGGCTCATGGGAAGCATCTCTGTAAGTTGCTCATACAGATCTCGGGACCACGGGATCTCCTTGGTGCCTCCGCTTGCCCTGCCAGGAGAGCAGCCACCAGCCGGCCTCTCACTGCCCAGACCGCTCAGAGGCAAGACAGTCTGCACGGCCTCCGGGCTCCAGGAGACTGAGGGGGAGCACGGGCCAGGAACTCAGACTCCGTCTCGGAGAAGACGGCCGGGGGCTTGTGGTCGGGGCGTGGAGGCTTGTTTTATACATGTCCTAGATACGTCTTGCATGTGTCTTTTTATATATGTCTTAGGTATGCCTTAGATACGTCTTTTTATGTATGTCTTAGGTATTTGGAAATAGAGGATGATGTAAGAATTGAGAAATGAATCGATGGAACCGGATAAGGAGCCCAGAAACACACTCACACATATTTTGGCATAATAGATGATAAAAATAGAAGTATAAATAAATGGGAAGACAATGATTGTTCAATAAATGGTGCTTGGAAAATTGATTATCTGTGGAAAAACACAAAGTTGGATCCCTCTTATATCACAGGCGGGTTAAAATTCTACAAGTTAAAACAAAGGACTTTAACCTTTTTTTTCCAAATTGTATTTATTTATTTTATTTATTTTTGGCTATTCTGGGTTTTCACTGCTGCCACAGGGTCTTCTCTAGTTGAAAGAAGTGGGAGCTATTCTCTAGTTGAGGTGAGCAGGCTTCTTGTTGTGGTGACTTTTCTTGTTGTGGAACTCGAGCTCTAGGGCACATGGGATTCAGCAGTTGCGGCTCTGAGGCTCTAGAGCACAGGCTCAATAGTTGTGGCTAATGGAATGGGATACTTTGCAGCATGTGGAATCTTCCTGGATCAGGGATCGAACTCATGTCTCCTGCATTGGCAGGTGAACTCTTTACCACTGAGCTACAAGGGAAGCCCCGACTTCAATGTTTTTAAAGAAAATATAGGCCTTATGACCTGTGAAAGATTTAAGAAAGATTTCTTAAGCTTTCTACCAGAATATCCAACTGTATAGGAAAAAGTAAGGACAAATTTTTATTAGATCATATTGACACTAAACTTTCTGCAATAACAAAAAATATCAGAAACAAAGTAAAAAGACGAATTGTAGACGTTTGGTAAAAGATATCTAAAATGCAAAATCTGACATAGAAGTTATACCCAGAATTAGAAAGAACCCTGAAAAACCAGTAACAATTATGGTGATGATAATAGCCAGGCACTTTCCTAAACTTTTGAGCTGTATTAACTCATTTAATCCTCTCTCTATTTCTACGGGACAGGTGTTTATCACCCTCACTCTCCAGATAAAGAAACAGGCAGGGGCTTCCCTGGTGGTCCAGTGGGTAAGGACACCACCTTGCAGTGCAAGGGGCACCGGTTCGATCCCTGGCCTGGGAAGATGCCACGTGCCGCGGAGCGGCTGGACTGATGTGTCCAATCACTGAGCCAGAGCTCTGGAGCGCATGCGCCCAGAGCCGGTGCCCTGCGACAACAGACGCCACCGCGATGGGAGGCCCACAGGAGCCAAAGAACAAAGACGGATGAAAATAGAGAAATGAAAGACCAATGGAAGTGGCCCGCCCACTCCCCTCCCTCCCCAACCCACCTCCCAGAAAGATAAATAAATAAATATTTAGAAAGAAACAGGCAGAGAAAGGGCTAAATAGCATGCTTAACATCAATGAGAATTAAGTGACGGAGCTGAGCTTGAGCCTAGGAGTCTGGCTCTAGGTCTTCTGGTCTTAATTACTGTACTCTCAAACATCAATCCACGGACCGGGCACACACACCAGAGGAATTTCCTCTCACTAGAGAGATGTGAAAATCAATAGGGCACATGGGATTCAGCAGTTGCGGCTCTGAGGCTCTAGAGCACAGGCTCAATAGTTGTGGCTAATGGAATGGGATACTTTGCAGCATGTGGAATCTTCCTGGATCAGGGATCGAACTCATGTCTCCTGCATTGGCAGGTGAACTCTTTACCACTGAGCTACAAGGAAGCCCCGACTTCAATGTTTTTAAAGAAAATATAGGCCTTATGACCTGTGAAAGATTTAAGAAAGATTTCTTAAGCTTTCTACCAGAATATCCAACTGTATAGGAAAAAGTAAGGACAAATTTTTATTAGATCATATTGACACTAAACTTTCTGCAATAACAAAAAATATCAGAAACAAAGTAAAAAGACGAATTGTAGACGTTTGGTAAAAGATATCTAAAATGCAAAATCTGACATAGAAGTTATACCCAGAATTAGAAAGAACCCTGAAAAACCAGTAACAATTATGGTGATGATAATAGCCAGGCACTTTCCTAAACTTTTGAGCTGTATTAACTCATTTAATCCTCTCTCTATTTCTACGGGACAGGTGTTTATCACCCTCACTCTCCAGATAAAGAAACAGGCAGGGGCTTCCCTGGTGGTCCAGTGGGTAAGGACACCACCTTGCAGTGCAAGGGGCACCGGTTCGATCCCTGGCCTGGGAAGATGCCACGTGCCGCGGAGCGGCTGGACTGATGTGTCCAATCACTGAGCCAGAGCTCTGGAGCGCATGCGCCCAGAGCCGGTGTCCTGCGACAACAGACGCCACCGCGATGGGAGGCCCACAGGAGCCAAAGAACAAAGACGGATGAAAATAGAGAAATGAAAGACCAACAGAAGTGGCCCGCCCACTCCCTCCCTCCCACCCCCAGAAAGATAAATAAATAAATATTTAGAAAGAAACAGGCAGAGAAAGGGCTAAATAGCATGCTTAACATCAATGAGAATTAAGTGACGGAGCTGAGCTTGAGCCTAGGAGTCTGGCTCTAGGTCTTCTGGTCTTAATTACTGTACTCTCAAACATCAATCCACGGACCGGGCACACACACCAGAGGAATTTCCCTCTCACTAGGAGAGATGTGAAAATCAAGATGCTAAGGCATGAAATCACTTCACACATTAAAAAATCTGATAATACCAAGTTTGAGTGAGGATGTAGGAAGAAAGTGGGGCCTTTGTTCACTGCTGGTGGGAGCATAACTCTGCACGACCATTTTGAAGAACACTTGGCAGTATCTAGTAAATTTGAAGATGCTCGTATCTAATGATTGAGCAAGATCGCATCCAGACGTTTATCCTGGAGAAAGTCTCAGGCAGTGCGCAGTGAGGTGTGATCAGCAGTCTTCACTGCAGTTTGTTTGTAATGGCAACATTTGAAAACCAAAGGATTCATCAACAGGAAAAAAACTGCGGTATATTTATACGATGAACTAACCCACAGCAGTTAATATGAACCAACAATAAATCTACTAGTATGGGTAAACATAAAAATACAGTACTGAGTGGAAAACACTGGCTAAAACAAGAGTGAAGCACCATCTAAGAAGATTTAAATATCTGCAATATAATGCTGTTTAAAATGTATGTGTACAACATATGTAGTAAAAGAATAGAAACCTAAACAAGAGTGATAAATAACATATTCATGGTGGTATTTACCTCCAGTGGGAAAACAGTCAAATCTGAGGGATGTCTGCACAGGAAGTCTCAATCATGTTCACAGTGCTTAATTGGGAAAAAAAAAAAAAACCCTGAAGTGGGTCTCTAAATACCATTTCTTATGGTGAAATGGATAATTCTCAGTCTGGGACAATAAATCTACATGAGGAGCCAAGGACAACCTGTTTTCAAGGAAGCTTGGCGAGACTATTTGAAGTGATGTCAAAACATCACAGACGCCACTGTCGAGGCACTCCTGTTGGCCAAAGTAGGGCAATTTCTGCATCAAAAGCCAAAGTGACACGCTCCAGAAAGAAACAGGCAGAGAAAGGGCTAAATAGCATGCTTAACATCAATGAGAATTAAGTGACGGAGCTGAGCTTGAGCCTAGGAGTCTGGCTCTAGGTCTTCTGGTCTTAATTACTGTACTCTCAAACATCAATCCACGGACCGGGCACACACACCAGAGGAATTTCCTCTCACTAGGAGAGATGTGAAAATCAAGATGCTAAGGCATGAAATCACTTCACACATTAAAAAATCTGATAATACCAAGTTTGAGTGAGGATGTAGGAAGAAAGTGGGGCCTTTGTTCACTGCTGGTGGGAGCATAACTCTGCACGACCATTTTGAAGAACACTTGGCAGTATCTAGTAAATTTGAAGATGCTCGTATCTAATGATTGAGCAAGATCGCATCCAGACGTTTATCCTGGAGAAAGTCTCAGGCAGTGCGCAGTGAGGTGTGATCAGCAGTCTTCACTGCAGTTTGTTTGTAATGGCAACATTTGAAAACCAAAGGATTCATCAACAGGAAAAAAACTGCGGTATATTTATACGATGAACTAACCCACAGCAGTTAATATGAACCAACAATAAATCTACTAGTATGGGTAAACATAAAAATACAGTACTGAGTGGAAAACACTGGCTAAAACAAGAGTGAAGCACCATCTAAGAAGATTTAAATATCTGCAATATAATGCTGTTTAAAATGTATGTGTACAACATATGTAGTAAAAGAATAGAAACCTAAACAAGAGTGATAAATAACATATTCATGGTGGTATTTACCTCCAGTGGGAAAACAGTCAAATCTGAGGGATGTCTGCACAGGAAGTCTCAATCATGTTCACAGTGCTTAATTGGGAAAAAAAAAAAAAACCCTGAAGTGGGTCTCTAAATACCATTTCTTATGGTGAAATGGATAATTCTCAGTCTGGGACAATAAATCTACATGAGGAGCCAAGGACAACCTGTTTTCAAGGAAGCTTGGCGAGACTATTTGAAGTGATGTCAAAACATCACAGACGCCACTGTCGAGGCACTCCTGTTGGCCAAAGTAGGGCAATTTCTGCATCAAAAAGAATAACTACTACAGTGGATTAGAACCTGCCAAATAACACAAAAACCATGACTTCATAATGAAACCAGAAAACTCCAGAAACAACCTAACAACTTGCCACTGGAAGTTGCTAAGGTAATCATTTCTTATTCTGAAAATGGATGAATAATGAGAAAGTATTTATTTTATTTATTTTATTTTTTTGGGTAACTAAATCTTTGATAAAAGTAGATCCCATAATAAAATTCCCACTAATAGTTTCAGAAGGAAAAAAGTAATTAAAGAAGGAAGAATAGAATTTTCAAAAATGTACCATTTTCAGTCTATAAAGAAGTAACTGATCCAGGCAACATCCTTTAAAAAGGCTAAAGCCATTAGCTAAAATGTCGGTGGGGAACATTATGATGGAAAGGTCAGGCTGACACCACCCACAGCCCCGGATCAGTCTTCAGGGCCTTTGGTAAAAGGGGGCCGGCACAATCGTTAAATGCAGTGATGCAACAGGAAGTGTCTCCTAGAGTGTTTCTTGCCTAAAAAATTGATCCTGATCTTAATCAAGTTGTCAGAACTGCCATTAATTTATAGGAAATACCGGGGATGGAAGAACTACTTAAATGGCAAGGGTGTGGGTGTGGGTCTGCCGTGCCACTCGGTCCTGTCTGCCTCTTGGTGACACCGTGGACTCAGCCTGCCAGGCTCCTCCGTCCATGGGATTTCCTGGGCGAGAATGCTGGAGTGATTGCCATGCCCTCCTTGAGGGGAGTCTTTTTTTTTTTAAGTTTAAAAATAAACCTTTATTTTACTTTTAAGTTTTACAGAGTTTTGTTGTTTACAGATGTGCATGTTCCCAGATTAGTCATATGTATATCCCCCCGTTCCCACCCCTCCCGACCATCACACAGCACCCCTGAAGGGTCGAGGGAAATCTTTTCAGCCCAGGGATTGAATCTGTGTCTCCTGCATTGGCAGACAGGTTCATTATCACTAGCACCGCCTTGGAAGTCCAAATGACAAGGATACAATCCTTGTAGCTAAATCCAAAAGGTGAGATTTCTGTAGGAAAAAAATGATCCAGTTTCTCCAACAAATGGGCATTTTGCTCCAACATAAATAGCATTACAGATAAAGGGAGGGTGAGTTATTATCGGATAAAACAGACTGAGAGGAGATAACCAAATGCATTGGAAGGCCCTCAGTTGGATCCTGAAGAAAAAATCAACGAGAAAAAGACTGGGAAAATCAAGGAAGTATGCATGGGGATTAGTAAGAGAGGGCATTAGGGAATTGTTATTTTTTTTAAAGTTAGTATTATTTTTGGTTATTCTGGGTTTTCACAGCTGCTGCACGCTTTTCTCTAGTTGCAGGGAGTGGGGGCTACTCTCTAGTTGAGGCGAGCAGGCTTCTTGTGGCGGTGACTGCTCTTGTTTTGGAATTAGGACTCCAGGGCACACGGGCTTCCGTAGTTGCGGCTCATGGGCTCAATATTTGGCTCCAAGGCTCTAGAGCACAGGCTCTAAAGCTGTGGCTTAAGGGCTTGTTGCTCTGCAGCATGTTGGGTCCTTCTGGATCAGGCATTGAACCCGTGTCTCCTGCATTGGCAGGTGGATTCTTTACCACTGAGCTACCTGGGAAGCCCCGGAATTATTGTTATTTTTGATAGATGTGATGAAAGCACAGTGATTATGTTCAACACTGTCCTCAACATTAAGATAAGGATGCTTGAACTTTCTTAAAGATTTTTTTTTAAATATGGGCTATTTTAAAAGTCCTTCTTGAATTTGTTGCAATATGACTTCCGTATTATTGTAGTATATGGAAGGAAGTAATACTGGGTTTCTGACCGCGAGGCATGTAGGATCTTATGTTCCCCACCAGGAATTGAACCCACACCCCCTGCACTGGAAGGCAGGTCTTAGCCACTGGACTGGCAGGGAAGACCCAAGGCGAAGACACTTTAGAAGAGTGTAACATGGTGAAATGACTTCTGAGTAGCTTTTTACCCCAACTCTTCAAGGAAGCTTAGTGAGCTACAGAAACCAGTCAGACTTCCCTCACGGTCTGTGTGATGTGGGAGCTCCATAAGAGAATGCAGTGCAACCTGAGAGAAGCAGACGCCTACCCTCTGGGTAGAGAGAGTTGGGGCCGAGCGCTAGAAACCCACACCATAGTCTGCCAGGCCAGCTCAGCCTCACAGCCCAGACCGGGGTTCCCGCGGGCTTGCTGCAGCCACAGGAAGGGCACAGCGTCTGCGGACTGAGCTGCCCACAAGGAAGGTGAGAACTGAGCCTGAAGGGACCGTTGGGGTTCCCACATAAGGTTGATGTGGCTGGAGGACATTTGGCTGGTTCTCACAGAGGGTAGATTTCAGCATCTTATATATAAGCACAACAGTCCCAATCCAGGAAACCCCCTTTTTTAAAAAAATTTTTATTTTGATTTTTACTTTTACAGAGTTTTGTTGTTTACAGATATGTATGTTCCCAGATTAGTCATTTGTATATCCCCCCCCATCCCACCCCTCCAGACCATCGCACAGAACCCCTGCAGGATCCCCTTTTCTCACAGCGCAATGACTATAGCTATTTTTAGGGAAACCCCTTTTACAGTTGGGGAGATAGAGGCACAAAACCTTTTTCTGTCTTAGAAAGGCCAGGTGAGAGCTACCTTCTGATTCAAGGCTACAGCTCTTGCGCCTTACCTGCCTGTCAGTCTTTCTGATTTTCTGCATACCTTTGTCTAACATGTCAAGAGAGTTGCAGGTCTCAGCCCAGAGGGTCTTAACAGCGACTGTCTTCTTTCTGAGCTTTTATCAGGAATTGCTGTTCACCAATCACACTGTGAGAATGTTTGCCATAGATTTCGTAGGAGTAGGCTTACATCTTCTTGCTTCAGCAGAATTAGCGTGTTTAGTGATCATCCCACTTCTTGGAGCCTGGGGCCTCTACCGAGCCAGGTCCACTCTGGCCCTGGTAGTTGGTGCTCTGTTCTTCTGATCTGACGCCTGCTTCTTGGTGGAGCCCAGGGGGTTGGAATGTTTCCATGGCAGTTTTCCAGCAGCAAGAAGAATAAGCTTGTCCTGAGAGTTTCCACGCATGGGCTTTGACCCAAGTCCAGGGAGCCATCTCCCAACGAGGTCCTGGTGGTGGTGGGGCCAGGGGCGACAGGAATGCTTGCAGACAGCTCTTCTCCTGGCCCTGAGGAAGGCACCTGTGATTGAGTCATTCCTCACATTCTGCACAATTAGGCCATTTCTTTGGATGAAAGTTCCTTCCTCGTCAATGTCCATAATCTGGGACTTTGTGTTTGCTTGGCTGCCCCGCATTGTGGGGTATCAGTTCCCCAACCATGGGTCGAACTCTGGCCTTGGCAGTAAAAGCGGCAAGTCTTAACCCCAGGACCACCAGGCAATTCTTTGGGAATTGTTTTTGATCCTGAAAGACTTGAGTTTAGACTATGCCTACTTTGTTTATATTGAGTAGGACATCTTTCTGTTTAAGTAAGCACTCATCTGTACCATTTATAAAGTCATGGAACTAAACTGAGTTAATGAAAAGAGAATAGAAAGAACTAGGGTATCTTTTCTGATTTTCTTGAAGGTAATCCCATGATAAATGTGCCATATATTAAAAAAAATAGAGACTAACTTTGAGCGGAATGGTATAAAGAGCTTTGCATTGGGCAATATGATTTCCATGAGGAATTTAGTCTCCATTGACTTCAGTTGTGTTGTAATATGTGGCTAATTATAATTAACTGAAGTAGGGACTTTCCTGGTGGTCTAGTGTGTAAAGAGTCCACCTTGTAGTGCAGGGGGCACCGGTTTGATCCCTGGCCCTGCAAGATCCCAGGTGCCGTGGAGTGGCTGGACCGGCATGTCTAATTATAAGCCAGCGCTCTGGAGCGCATGCGCTCAGAGCTGGTGCCCTGTGACAAGAGAGGCCACTGCGATGGGAGGCCCACGCAGGCTGAAGAATAAAGATGGTGAAAATAAATAAAATAAAAAACCAGTAAAAGAGGCCAAATTAAAAAAAAAAAAGTTAATTGAAGTAAAGATAAGAGATTCAGCCTGATAAATATCTAGAGTGACTTACCTTTTCCGTAAGTCTGGGAAATACTGAAAATCCATCCCATTTATTCAGTTATTTATATTGCTTTATATCCTTATTCTTTCATATGTTTTCCCCCTAGTATCCAGCAGCAAGAAGAATAAGCTTGTCCTGAGTTTCCACGCATGGGCTTTGACCCAAGTCCAGGGAGCCATCTCCCAACGAGGTCCTGGTGGTGGTGGGGCCAGGCGACAGGAATGCTTGCAGACAGCTCTTCTCCTGGCCCTGAGGAAGGCACCTGTGATTGAGTCATTCCTCACATTCTGCACAATTAGGCCATTTCTTTGGATGAAAGTTCCTTCCTCGTCAATGTCCATAATCTGGGACTTTGTGTTTGCTTGGCTGCCCCGCATTGTGGGGTATCAGTTCCCCAACCATGGGTCGAACTCTGGCCTTGGCAGTAAAAGCGGCAAGTCTTAACCCCAGGACCACCAGGCAATTCTTTGGGAATTGTTTTTGATCCTGAAAGACTTGAGTTTAGACTATGCCTACTTTGTTTATATTGAGTAGGACATCTTTCTGTTTAAGTAAGCACTCATCTGTACCATTTATAAAGTCATGGAACTAAACTGAGTTAATGAAAAGAGAATAGAAAGAACTAGGGTATCTTTTCTGATTTTCTTGAAGGTAATCCCATGATAAATGTGCCATATATTAAAAAAAATAGAGACTAACTTTGAGCGGAATGGTATAAAGAGCTTTGCATTGGGCAATATGATTTCCATGAGGAATTTAGTCTCCATTGACTTCAGTTGTGTTGTAATATGTGGCTAATTATAATTAACTGAAGTAGGGACTTTCCTGGTGGTCCAGTGTGTAAAGAGTCCACCTTGTAGTGCAGGGGGCACCGGTTTGATCCCTGGCCCTGCAAGATCCCAGGTGCCGTGGAGTGGCTGGACCGGCATGTCTAATTATAAGCCAGCGCTCTGGAGCGCATGCGCTCAGAGCTGGTGCCCTGTGACAAGAGAGGCCACTGCGATGGGAGGCCCACGCAGGCTGAAGAATAAAGATGGTGAAAATAAATAAAATAAAAAACCAGTAAAAGAGGCCAAATTAAAAAAAAAAAAGTTAATTGAAGTAAAGATAAGAGATTCAGCCTGATAAATATCTAGAGTGACTTACCTTTTCCGTAAGTCTGGGAAATACTGAAAATCCATCCCATTTATTCAGTTATTTATATTGCTTTATATCCTTATTCTTTCATATGTTCCTTTACTCAACAAATACTCATTGAGGACATATATGAAACTAGCACTGTGTGGTACCATGGAGATGAGATTAAAAACTTGTGTCCTTAGGAATTTCCATTTTAATTAGAGAGTGAAGACATACGTGAAAAATTGTAATGTAGAATGTGCTAAATTGAGTTAAAAGGTGCCAAGCGCTGTGAGAGTTCAGAAAAAGAGAAATTGCTTCCAGGAAATTTCAGGGAAGACGCAGTGAAGGACGGAGTGGGTAAACGGATCTTGAAGAATAAAATTCGGATAGGCAGACGTGGGGGAAACACTCCATTGCCCCACAGAGGCTTCCACAGAGGCCAGGGGGTGGGGACAGGCGGGCCACGTCTGGGAAACGAAATCATTTAGAAAAGAAGAGGAACCTGTTGAGGGCCTCTGAGTGGAAGACAACTGCCACGGTTCCCAGGACAGCCAGCGGCACTTCGCGCAGGGCACGCGGAGCGAGGGGCCGAGCGGGTGGCCGCGAGGGGGTGGCTGTGGGAGAGGGAGGACACAGGCCAGAGGCGGGAGGGAGAGCGCTCTCGTTTCCTTCTTTCCCTGGGGCTTGGCGGTTGCCTCCTCAAGCCGGACGGTCCTGCTTTTTAAGAATTTGAGTAAGACTGGTTCTAACACCCAGTTATCTAGAGATGGTCAGAGTTTGGACAAACACTGATCCTGCTTGACTGCGGTCCTTATCTTGGAGGACATTTGTGCTTTGCCTAAGTGGCTGCTTTGCTCTGAAAGTCAGGGAAGGAGTCAGCAGCAGGTGTCAAGGCCTCACTTCTTCTCCCCGCCCCTCGGTGAAGGAGCTCAGATGCTCTCTAACTGTCCCTTGAACTATGGCAGTTGTCTCGTAAGTGGTCTCCCACTCATAAATCCTTGAGGGTTTCCATTTTTTTCTAAATGATTTCTAGTGTCTCAATGATACAAAATGTATTTGTATATATTTTCAGTAAGTTTATTGAATATCTGTGATGTTTAAGGTGATATAGGGCAAGAGGGAGATTATATCTCATCCACAGGAATGTGCAAACTAGCAGGGGAAAAGCAGGGTATGTAAGTAACCGGACAAAATGAGGTATGTGGAAAGTGCCATGCGAATAGCACAAGTTGAGAAGAGACGGCATTACTCCTAGTAACCTGGGAAAGCATTGGGATGGAGGTGACTGATAAAACAAAATCCAGGTCTGTCTATGCATGCTCACGCGGGGGAGATCCAGGAGGAATGGGACACCAGGGGTTGGAACCGAAAGTCCACAAAGCAGCAGATTTTGTCAGAGTACTCGGCTGACCAGTTGTTATCTCTGTTGTTGTTTAGTCACTTGGTGTGTCTGACTCTTTCGCGACCCCGTGGACTGTAGCCCACCAGGCTCCTCTGTCCATGGGATTCTCCAGGCAAGAAGACCGGAGTGGGCTGCCGTTCCTTCCTCCAGGGGGACCTTCCCAGACCGTAGACCAGCCCTCTCTCTCCTGCATGGGCCAGTGGCTGCTGTGCCGCTGCACCGCCTGGGAAGCCCTAGGTGTACTCTGTCTAGGAGCCTTCAAATTCTGCCAGCCATTCCGCACACAGCCAGCATGCTGATTTCTGCAGTCTGCTTCTCTTTGGGTTGACACTCACTTAGTCGCTGCGACAGAGTGTGCCTGAGGCATGGGGCATGAAGCGCGCATAAGCTACGTGGGCTCCCAAGGCAAGAATTTCGATAAGACTGGAGTCTGAGAAGGAAGCTGATGCAGATGGGACAGATGGTGCCCCAGTGCCTTTCGCCTTGCCTTCAAAATTGGTGTGGTTTGCTCGAGATGCCGCTTACTGGTTTTTACCGAGACCAGCTTTCCACACTCTGAGAATGGATTTCTTTGTGGTCTGTTAGGCCACTGTGTGGTTTCCCCCTCTGGGTTCTTATTTTGTGGCTGGAGGTCAAGCCCTTTCTTGCCTGCTGCTTCCAGGAATGTGTGGCCTGTGTCTCAGTGTGCTACCCGAGAGCTCTGGTTCGCCTCCTCTGTGATGGCAGTCATCCAGCAGGCCGGGCCATACATATAAATGGAGGGACACGTAAGCCTGCGTTTCATATCCCGAACATGAACCAGCCACCACTGCCCATTGCACCATCAGGTTTTGATGAAAGGCTGCTGACAGCACCGCACAGCATGCCCTGGGGCCCAGCAAACCACCTAATCCCACTGCTCCATCCCAGGCATTGGTGGGGCAGATTTCACTGCTAGGAACCATTTTTTTCCAGCCACCAGCAGCTCTGAGTTTCTTTGCCTCTTCCTGCTTCAGCTGCCCGTCACTGGTGACCCTCAGTCAGAGAGGCCAGAGTGAACATGGAAGACTAAAATGTAGACTTAAATGTAATCCCCCCATTTTTTCTAAGGCAGAAAATTTAGACTCAGTTGCCTGTGAGACCCTTTGATTATGGAGCTCATGTCAAAAGGGCCCATCGAAAGCTTAGTGTTACCGTGTCTCCTGCCTAGCTTTCTCCAGCCTTCAACAGGGGAGTGTCAAGTCCTAGCCTCTATATGAGATTATGGATGATTCCTGCCGTTCAGATGCTTTGCAGTCTGGCCCCAAAGTACCTTTCTCATTCTAGAACCACTCCATCCTTATTTTGGCCCTGTGTAAGTCGTGGCCCAAGGCCTCTTACACACTCTGTGCTTTTTGCAGCGCTCCTCTCCCCTGGAGCCCTTCCCTTCTCTTTACCTGCTGAGAGCGCTTCTCTCCTCTCTGGCAGGGTTTCATTCCAGGGCCTCCGTGACCACTCCTTCCACAGGTGTCTTTCTCTCCATAGGCTGACTTTCATTGCCCCAGGCCTTTCGAACGGGGTCTGAAAGGAGCTGATGCAGATGCTCCCAGTGCCTGCCTTGCCTTCAAAATTGGTGTGGTTTGCTCGAGATGCCGCTTACTGGTTTTTACCGAGACCAGCTTTCCACACTCTGAGAATGGATTTCTTTGTGGTCTGTTAGGCCACTGTGTGGTTTCCCCCTCTGGGTTCTTATTTTGTGGCTGGAGGTCAAGCCCTTTCTTGCCTGCTGCTTCCAGGAATGTGTGGCCTGTGTCTCAGTGTGCTACCCGAGAGCTCTGGTTCGCCTCCTCTGTGATGGCAGTCATCCAGCAGGCCGGGCCATACATATAAATGGAGGGACACGTAAGCCTGCGTTTCATATCCCGAACATGAACCAGCCACCACTGCCCATTGCACCATCAGGTTTTGATGAAAGGCTGCTGACAGCACCGCACAGCATGCCCTGGGGCCCAGCAAACCACCTAATCCCACTGCTCCATCCCAGGCATTGGTGGGGCAGATTTCACTGCTAGGAACCATTTTTTTCCAGCCACCAGCAGCTCTGAGTTTCTTTGCCTCTTCCTGCTTCAGCTGCCCGTCACTGGTGACCCTCAGTCAGAGAGGCCAGAGTGAACATGGAAGACTAAAATGTAGACTTAAATGTAATCCCCCCATTTTTTCTAAGGCAGAAAATTTAGACTCAGTTGCCTGTGAGACCCTTTGATTATGGAGCTCATGTCAAAAGGGCCCATCGAAAGCTTAGTGTTACCGTGTCTCCTGCCTAGCTTTCTCCAGCCTTCAACAGGGGAGTGTCAAGTCCTAGCCTCTATATGAGATTATGGATGATTCCTGCCGTTCAGATGCTTTGCAGTCTGGCCCCAAAGTACCTTTCTCATTCTAGAACCACTCCATCCTTATTTTGGCCCTGTGTAAGTCGTGGCCCGAGGCCTCTTACACACTCTGTGCTTTTTGCAGCGCTCCTCTCCCCTGGAGCCCTTCCCTTCTCTTTACCTGCTGAGAGCGCTTCTCTCCTCTCTGGCAGGGTTTCATTCCAGGGCCTCCGTGACCACTCCTTCCACAGGTGTCTTTCTCTCCATAGCGTGCGTTGTTTTTTCTGTTACTCAGTGAATCACTGTATTACCTACGATAGATTCTTTGTGGTCTTATGTACTAATTAGAACGGACATTTTTCATATTAAAATTCTAGACTCTAGTCTCCTCTAGAATGGAACCCCCATGAGGTCAGGGGTCATGCATTATCTTCCTAGAGTGTCAGGTGCTATATATATAAGAGGAGGCAAGAAGTGCTTGTTGATTAAATGCTAATCCATTTTTGAAAAAGCAGACTTCTGCCAGTGTCCATGAGTGAATCTAATAGCCTTTCAAGGACATTCTCTGGCTTTGCAGTGAAAAATTGGAATATGAGGTAATAAGTATAGTTATTCTTAGGTCCAGAAGGGAGCTCTGAGACTGTACCTCCACTGAAGTGCCCCGGAGCCATCGAGGATGCGGCTTAGCTTAGCTTCCAGTCTGGGGTGCTTCCACAGTTTGGGACTTCTTGGCATTCTATTCTATAGACTCAGAGGACCTGATCATCCCTCAATATCTGTCATATTTTTACTCAGTAAAATACTTGATTTGAATTAAGCCAGGAGCAGTGGTTCTAAGCTTTTAGTAGCTATTGTGGGGAATGGGTCTGGGACATTTGTGTAAGATATAAATGCTTTTTATACAATATTTGGGTTTTGAACAATACCTTTGGAATTCCATAAGTATCTGAAATGTATAGCCAGTGTTTGCAACACTTATTCTTTAAACAGTGGATTTCACTTTCGTGAACCTCTAAATATAATTTTTAGATAAATCTGATTAATAAAATGGAGATTTAGCATAAAATAAGGAATAGAAAAAAATTAGGAAAAAACCCCATAATTTTTACATGTGGCTTATAAAACGGACTTTGAAGGTGATTCCAAAAGAGAACTTTCAGAAATGTATTAAATTATGAAGGCATTACTGTAATATGAATAGCTTTCACTTACTGAGCATTTGTTGTGATTAAGTACTTAATATTCAAAATGCCATTTAATCCTAAAAGCAACCTGATGATGAAGAGGGATTTACTTAGCGCCATTTTAGAGGTATGAAAACTGAAGGTTAAAATGGTTGACTTGGATTTGAATCTTCTGGTCCATACTCAGATTCATTATTCATTGTGCCACTAGTCCCCCTCACCTTGGATTTGAATTCAGGTTTGTCAGACTCCAAAGTCCGTGGACCACTGTGATGATCATGTTGCAGGACAAACCCTGATTGATATGATCACCTGTTCATGCTTCAGGCCACTTAGGACTAGTCATTGCACAGCCCTGGGGTCAGCACTTGGCCCCTGCTCATAGCATATGTGGACTGTTTTTATGACATATTTCTAGCAGATGGCAGTAAAGTGTCTTGAGCAAGGGGGGCTGGGGAATGGTTTCTGATTCACAGTTTCTCAAAAATTGTTCTCAGTGCCCTAGTCACATGTGGAAGGCAGGGTCTGAAAAACTGGAGAAATTAGAACTCCTGAGCAGCTTCTAGCTGGGCCGTCTTGGAGCTGACCGACGAGGGTGCTTGTGACGTCGGGTCCAGTGCGGTCTCGCTGGCCTGGTGGTGTGGCACGGCCTCCCTGTCTGTGGAGCGAGCGGCCGTCTCCTGGTCGTCCTCGTTAGCGATACAGTTTTGACGGAACAAGCAGTGTGTTGAGAGCGTCCAGCGTGGAAGGTGCTGTGTGAGTCCCTTGGCAGGAGGAATGAGGGCGGCGAATGGTCGGGCGTGGGGGGGCTGGTGAAGGTGGGATCCGAGGGGAGACACAGCGGTGAGTGTGTGGCTTCCCCTCACTGTATAAACTGCAGGGGAGACAGCTGTCAGGACTGCACGTAAGTGCGACAATGGTCGGGGTGGAGGCAGGGTGAAACGAAAACCCTCAGGGAATGGGGGAGAGAGAGTTTATTCTGTCTGGGAGCATTGGAGACGCCCTGATGGCGGATGGGACGTGGGTGCTGAGTCTTGAAGGACGGGGGCTGTGCCCCTGACAAGTGAGGAGGAAAGAATGGGAGAGGAAAACAAGAGGTAAAGGTGGTTTACCTGCAAAATGAGGGCGAGCTCTTTGTGCACGAGTTGAGTCAGGTAGGGAGTGCAGCAGGGAAAGCACCGCAGCGCGGATACCGCGGATACCCTCTTAAAGACGGCAGGCTGACCTGGGCCCTGGGGGCTCATGAAGAATTCTGAACCCCAGGGGCCTTTGGATTTCCCGGAGATGGCTCCCTCTGTGTGTTGTTATTGGCAGTGTTAGTTGTATTACGGGGCACAAAATTTCGCTTTTCTTTTTTCTTTCCGGAGGAGCCATCTCAAGGGAAAGGACCTTGTTCTTTTCTTCCCTCCATCCACGTTCGATGCTCTGTTTGCCATTTCCTCTCTTCCCTCGGATGCCTGTGGCAACGGAAGCTGTATCTTGGTCCTCCCTGCCGGCATCCGGGGCAGGTATTTTGCTCACGTTACCTGGTGATTCTTATTTTTCTGAGAGTGAGATGGGTCAGGGAGTACGTTGTCCTCGTTGTCCATAGGTTGAAAGCTCAAGAAAGTTGAGGAATAAAAGAGTTGGAGAAAGAAGCCAATAGACAGAGAGGTGGGACATGCATCAAAGCACAGGACGGTGTGCACGGGGTTGAGAGAGGCCTCAGAATAGAAGGCTGTCCTCTTGCACTCACGCTGCAGGCCTTGGCAGGTGACATTCCCTTATCACCGTCAATTTTCAGACTTTGGGATTGGGCACCACACCCTGGTATTAAGCTGTTAACCTCCAGCATCAAGGCCACAGCTGCTGGGAAGAATTCCTCCTTCAAGCCGTGGCCTCAGCAAGTTCTTGGTCTGGAGACACCACGAAGGATAAACGTTCCTAAATCCACTCCCATGATGCTGAAATTCTGTGTATACCCAGGCATCTCCCACTCCTTCACTGCCGAGCAGACCATGCTAGAGTGGATCATGCCACTGCAGTTGCAGAGAGAGAGAAAGAGAGAGACCACTTTTTCCCTTCTGCTTCCTGGAAGAATAAAATCGGAGACAATGTGGGCATTTCTAGAGCCAGGCTTTTCATAGCCAGCCTTGCTGTGCATCTAGAGATGGGTTACCGTTCTCCGCTTCAAGGGCTCTAGAGGCATTACCCAGTTTTACTCTGTGTGCTATGGAGCTATATCCAGGCCATCAGCAGAGGGCTCCCTCAACCTTAGAAGCTGCTACTGATGCTTGGGAGGCCAAGCCATGTACGTGAGATGAGAAATGCAGATCTGACTGTGAGTTTAAAATCCATTGCCCTGAAGTACTTTCGGAGAGAAGAAACACTAACCCATCCTCAAAACAGACCACTTCAGCAAGAAGGTATTTGCTAGCGTTTACATTAAATGACACTGTTTAAATTCCTGGATCAAGGTCAGTGTAATGTTTATACTCAGAGTAGCACATAGCTAAGTTATCCTTCAGCGACCCTAAGAAGCAGAAGAGCTCCCTGCCCAGTGGTTTAATTGTTTCTGGGTTGGTGGCCGGACGCCTCCTAAATATTCCATCACAGAGCCATCAGTCCCGTTGGTCCCTGGTCTGGACCAAAGCTTTGCAGGTGCCAAGTCCCCGTGTGGCATTTGTCCAGAATCATACCAGCTAGACACAGAGCACCAGATACAGCATACTGTGCGGGTCACTGATGGCCACCGTTCGGGCCGCTGGAGTGGGCCCGCTGCTCCCGGCTGAGGCGGGGAAGGTCGTGTGGTGAAGGCGGGACCAGGAGTTGCCGCGCAGATGCGGCCAGAGCAGCGTCTCCTGGCCGTGGTGGCGGTTCCACGCGGAGCTCACAGCGGAGGGGACTCGGGTGGGGCCTGGCCGGAGTCAGGGTGCCCTCCCCCTCAGAAGTTGACAGACAACCTCTCTGTTCGGTTTTACCGTCTGACTCTTCGTTTCTTGATCTAGGCACCTCATCCCGCTCCTCTGTTATAGCCTCCTCTGAGATGGTCCCAGGAATGACGCCTGAATGCTTGACACTAGGTACGCTTCTCTGAGGAAATTACAGGAGAATGCCCCCAATTCCTTGGCTGCTAGAGTGGATCATGCCACTGCAGTTGCAGAGAGAGAAAGAGAGAGACCACTTTTTCCTTCTGCTTCCTGGAAGAATAAAATCGGAGACAATGTGGGCATTTCTAGAGCCAGGCTTTTCATAGCCAGCCTTGCTGTGCATCTAGAGATGGGTTACCGTTCTCCGCTTCAAGGGCTCTAGAGGCATTACCCAGTTTTACTCTGTGTGCTATGGAGCTATATCCAGGCCATCAGCAGAGGGCTCCCTCAACCTTAGAAGCTGCTACTGATGCTTGGGAGGCCAAGCCATGTACGTGAGATGAGAAATGCAGATCTGACTGTGAGTTTAAAATCCATTGCCCTGAAGTACTTTCGGAGAGAAGAAACACTAACCCATCCTCAAAACAGACCACTTCAGCAAGAAGGTATTTGCTAGCGTTTACATTAAATGACACTGTTTAAATTCCTGGATCAAGGTCAGTGTAATGTTTATACTCAGAGTAGCACATAGCTAAGTTATCCTTCAGCGACCCTAAGAAGCAGAAGAGCTCCCTGCCCAGTGGTTTAATTGTTTCTGGGTTGGTGGCCGGACGCCTCCTAAATATTCCATCACAGAGCCATCAGTCCCCGTTGGTCCCTGGTCTGGACCAAAGCTTTGCAGGTGCCAAGTCCCCGTGTGGCATTTGTCCAGAATCATACCAGCTAGACACAGAGCACCAGATACAGCATACTGTGCGGGTCACTGATGGCCACCGTTCGGGCCGCTGGAGTGGGCCCGCTGCTCCCGGCTGAGGCGGGGAAGGTCGTGTGGTGAAGGCGGGACCAGGAGTTGCCGCGCAGATGCGGCCAGAGCAGCGTCTCCTGGCCGTGGTGGCGGTTCCACGCGGAGCTCACAGCGGAGGGGACTCGGGTGGGGCCTGGCCGGAGTCAGGGTGCCCTCCCCCTCAGAAGTTGACAGACAACCTCTCTGTTCGGTTTTTACCGTCTGACTCTTCGTTTCTTGATCTAGGCACCTCATCCCGCTCCTCTGTTATAGCCTCCTCTGAGATGGTCCCAGGAATGACGCCTGAATGCTTGACACTAGGTACGCTTCTCTGAGGAAATTACAGGAGAATGCCCCCAATTCCTTGGCTGCATTCGAGATGTATTGATCTTCTTTTATTGGGGATGATGGGGACATACCTGATCAGGGTGAGGTTTTCTAACCTTTCAGATTCCAGGGAGGAGGAGACTCCATATTGTGAACAAAGCCTCCCTCCCGTCCGTTTCCCGCAAGCACGGACCGAACAGGAAGCAGCCGGCGCCGGGGTGGACTGCACGCAGGGTGCTGCGCGGATTCGCGGGACGTGGGCTCTGTGAGGTCGGGGTTCACAGCAGGGTCTGGAGGCGTTTCCAGGAAGAAGCACGTGTCCTCCTTGTGACACAAAGGCAAGCACACATGAGTAGAAACTCTGGGGAAGCCACTCTAGGCGACGGCGGTGGGAAACTCGGCGCTTTCTGTTTGTGCTGGCTTCGCTCGTTCACATGTTTCTCATCAATGACATTCAGATTGATTCCATGTGCACGGCTCTCCTGGCAGTCTTGGTGGCAAAACCTCCGGCAGTCTGATCCTTCCCAGGCCCTGTCTCCTTGTGTAGCTCCTTGGCACTTCAGCTCCTCAGCAGAAACTGGCTAAGCAGACACAGCGGTTGAACAGAACCAAATGTGAAAGAGAACGCGGGAGCCCTGGCCCGGGAGATTCCCTGTGCGGGGTGGAGGCCGTGAGGGGCGAGGGAAGGGGGGCGCTTCCGTGGAGCCAGCCTGAGTCCGTCCCCCGTCTTGTCCACATCCCACTCATTGCGCCGGAGCAAAGGCTGCGTCCCCTCTACGCTTCGTCTCACTAACTGATGCAGGATCAAATATTGGAGTCCCTGGCCCTTGCAGAAGTTGTGACCCATGACATCCTGACACTGCTTAATCTTCCTCAGAATCCTTCGACTTAGCTTTGCAGACTCTGACCAGCTTCCTTCTCAGCACCCACCTCCCTGGCCTCGGCTGCTTCACACGTGTGGCTCGTCTTTACTTCCTCCATTCGCGGCCGACTCTTCCTGTACCGTTAGGAAGCATGCCTGTCGGCCCGTGCTTTACGCTGACCCGGCAGGGAAAGGCCGTCCAGGTGGAGAAAGGCCCGAGCCCTCTCTCCCCACTGTTGATTCTGGGGGAATTGCACTTGCGTCCACAGCCCTGGGCCACTTCCCGGGGGCTGACATGTGCTGTGTCGCTCTTGTCCTGCATGTCGCTGTCTGGGTTTGATTTCTGCATGTGCGGGCCATAGGGCCTGACCGTAGGGGGGAGACCCAAGCATTAGGAAGGAGAGAGTCCATTGGCTTCAGGTTCAAGATCCGGATTCAGTCAAATAAAGCTGTACACACACACACACACATGCACACGCACACGCACACACACACACACATGCATATGTGCATGCGCAGACACGTGCACACAGGAGGGTCTCACAGTCGCACGGTTCAGAATGTACAAGAGCCCGTGGGACATACGTATCTTCCCACACCCCTGTCTCCGAGCGTCTTAGTCCCCTCGGTAGAGCCCACCAGGGTCCTGCCAGACAGGTTTTAAATGTGCGTTAGCAAAAAAAAATTTCCGTAATTTGTTTAACGACTCCCATATGACAGACACGTGGTAGTTTCTAATCTTTTACTATTGTAATAAAACTATAAAGCAGTTGATGTGATCCTCAGAGTTTGTGTTTGTTTCCCAAAGCTCAGCGCCAGGCGGGGAGTGTGGGCCACCCCCTGAATGTCTGTCCGGCGTGGCTCTGGGGGGACGCCCGGACCACGGAGGCAGGCGCGCCCAGGCGGGCGCTGCTGCTACGCCCAGTCCCTGCCAGCTCGCCACCACTGGAGGACTTGCACTACCAATGCTAGTGCTCACTAAGTTAGGTAATTGCGTGCTTTTCTTTCTCCTCCTCTGCCTACGTCCTCCTCAACAAGGAGAAGGCTCCCTCAGCGCAGGGTCCGAAGTCACCCTTCATCCCGCAAGTCCACTCTCCCAGGATCAGCGTACTGAATTCCCTGCGTGACTGTAGCGTGTGGCGATTTGCACTCATTTTCACATAGCATTCTTTCGTCTAAATCTCACACACAGACTTGCTGCGAGGTTGGAAGGACGTTTGCTCCACGAAGGAACTGTTGCTCAGAGGGACCGTGTGGCTTGCCCAGGTTCACTTTGCTGGCAAGCGCCAGACACAAAGCTAGAAGCCAGGTCACCTAGTGCTCCCCGCTGCTTTTCCAGTACACACGCCCACCCTTTTGCCACGTGTGTGACGTCAAATTCAGCTTCGGCGTGGAACGTGGTGGAGGCTGGTAGAGATTCAGCAAAATGCTGTCGGGTTTTGATTTCGCATGGGGCCTAGGGCTGACCGAGACAGCTTAGGAAGGAGAGAGTCCATTGGCTTCAGGTTCAAGATCCGGATTCAGTCAAATAAAGCTGTACACACACACACACACATGCACACGCACACGCACACACACACACACATGCATATGTGCATGCGCAGACACGTGCACACAGGAGGGTCTCACAGTCGCACGGTTCAGAATGTACAAGAGCCCGTGGGACATACGTATCTTCCCACACCCCTGTCTCCGAGCGTCTTAGTCCCCTCGGTAGAGCCCACCAGGGTCCTGCCAGACAGGTTTTAAATGTGCGTTAGCAAAAAAAAATTTCCGTAATTTGTTTAACGACTCCCATATGACAGACACGTGGTAGTTTCTAATCTTTTACTATTGTAATAAAACTATAAAGCAGTTGATGTGATCCTCAGAGTTTGTGTTTGTTTCCCAAAGCTCAGCGCCAGGCGGGGAGTGTGGGCCACCCCCTGAATGTCTGTCCGGCGTGGCTCTGGGGGGACGCCCGGACCACGGAGGCAGGCGCGCCCAGGCGGGCGCTGCTGCTACGCCCAGTCCCTGCCAGCTCGCCACCACTGGAGGACTTGCACTACCAATGCTAGTGCTCACTAAGTTAGGTAATTGCGTGCTTTTCTTTCTCCTCCTCTGCCTACGTCCTCCTCAACAAGGAGAAGGCTCCCTCAGCGCAGGGTCCGAAGTCACCCTTCATCCCGCAAGTCCACTCTCCCAGGATCAGCGTACTGAATTCCCTGCGTGACTGTAGCGTGTGGCGATTTGCACTCATTTTCACATAGCATTCTTTCGTCTAAATCTCACACACAGACTTGCTGCGAGGTTGGAAGGACGTTTGCTCCACGAAGGAACTGTTGCTCAGAGGGACCGTGTGGCTTGCCCAGGTTCACTTTGCTGGCAAGCGCCAGACACAAAGCTAGAAGCCAGGTCACCTAGTGCTCCCCCCGCTGCTTTTCCAGTACACACGCCCACCCTTTTGCCACGTGTGTGACGTCAAATTCAGCTTTCGACGTGGAACGTGGTGGAGGCTGAAGAGCTAGCAGATTCAGCCTCAGTTTTTATTTGCATCAGTCAGTGGAGTGAGGCTATTCCGATGAAAGGTGTGATGGACCAGTTTATCCACGTGAATTTCCTGGAGTGGTCCACAGTGTGGTGAGGGCACTGCCTGTTGTCCAGGGAACAGGAAAGACTGGGGGGGCGGGGGGGCGGGGGGTGGAGGCCCACCTGGGGTGTGGAGTCGGGGGTGGCCCGTGGCGGCCGGCAGGAAGAGGGAGGGAGGACTTCTAGGTACGAAGTGTCCCCTGTGTACCACGCTCACCCGCTGGCCACTCACAGAACCTGGGAAGGACTGGCACCAGATCCCGTGGAGGCCTGGCACGGTGGGCCAGCTCTGCTCCACCAAGGGCGTGGGGAGCTCCCCGAGGTGGCCTGGGACTGAGTGACTTCGGACCCTGTGCCGAGCGAGCCCAGTGAGCTGGTCCTGGGCCCTGCCCGCTGGCTCACTGCTATGGCGCTTCCCTCCCTCGGGCTGGGCCTCCTCCGGCAGTGCCCCGCTCTGGTGGTGAGCACGGCGGGGCTGGCTGTGCTGCGTCTGCTCGCCAGGCATCCTCGACCCACTGCCCAGCCGCAGGGCCGTGAGGTGTGAAGCATCTGTGGGGGACGCTTTCTGGCCCCACAGAGAGCTGCCCTAGGCGGCAGGGGTGTAAGGGCAGCCAGGGCATTAGAGCTGCTCCTGCAGGAAAAGGAGGCGCTTTGGGAGCGCTGCTGAGAGATACACCCGGGTGAGAGGAGGGCTGGGTGTCTGCGGGCTCAGAAGCTGTGCTGAGGACGTCAGACATTGTCCTACAGGAGGTGGGAATACGGAGGAGCTTAGACAAAGTTCTCTGTCCAGAGGAGCCTGTAGCAAGGAAAGGCTCCACGAGGACACAGGGCGGGTGGCCGTCAGCAAGCCAGAAGGTGGGTTCTCACCGGGAACTGACCGTGACTGCAGCCTCTGCAACAGTGAGAATCAGATCCCTGTTCCTCGCCTCACCTCCAGGACTTGGCCACGGCAGGCTGCCCGATGGAGAAGCACACAGCACCTCCGTGTGACGTCAAATTCAGCTTCGGCGTGGAGCGTGGTGGAGGCTGAAGAGCTAGCAGATTCAGCCTCAGTTTTTACTTGCATCAGTCAGTGGAGTGAGGCTATTCCGATGAAAGGTGTGATGGACCAGTTTATCCACGTGAATTTCCTGGAGTGGTCCACAGTGTGCTGAGGGCACTGCCTGTTGTCCAGGGAACAGGAAAGACTGGGGGGGCGGGGGGGCGGGGGGTGGAGGCCCACCTGGGGTGTGGAGTCGGGGGTGGCCCGTGGTGGCCGGCAGGAAGAGGGGGGGAGGACTTCTAGGTACGAAGTGTCCCCTGTGTACCACGCTCACCCGCTGGCCACTCACAGAACCTGGGAAGGACTGGCACCAGATCCCGTGGAGGCCTGGCACGGTGGGCCAGCTCTGCTCCACCAAGGGCGTGGGGAGCTCCCCGAGGTGGCCTGGGACTGAGTGACTTCGGACCCTGTGCCGAGCGAGCCCAGTGAGCTGGTCCTGGGCCCTGCCCGCTGGCTCACTGCTATGGCGCTTCCCTCCCTCGGGCTGGGCCTCCTCCGGCAGTGCCCCGCTCTGGTGGTGAGCACGGCGGGGCTGGCTGTGCTGCGTCTGCTCGCCAGGCATCCTCGACCCACTGCCCAGCCGCAGGGCCGTGAGGTGTGAAGCATCTGTGGGGGACGCTTTCTGGCCCCACAGAGAGCTGCCCTAGGCGGCAGGGGTGTAAGGGCAGCCAGGGCATTAGAGCTGCTCCTGCAGGAAAAGGAGGCGCTTTGCGGGAGCGCTGCTGAGAGATACACCCGGGTGAGAGGAGGGCTGGGTGTCTGCGGGCTCAGAAGCTGTGCTGAGGACGTCAGACATTGTCCTACAGGAGGTGGGAATACGGAGGAGCTTAGACAAAGTTCTCTGTCCAGAGGAGCCTGTAGCAAGGAAAGGCTCCACGAGGACACAGGGCGGGTGGCCGTCAGCAAGCCAGAAGGTGGGTTCTCACCGGGAACTGACCGTGACTGCAGCCTCTGCAACAGTGAGAATCAGATCCCTGTTCCTTACGCCTCTCACCTCCAGGACTTGGCCACGGCAGGCTGCCCGATGGAGAAGCACACAGCACGCCTCCGCCCTGGCGTGGCTCTGGCCATGCAGGGTGAGCTTCAAGGAGGCACCACACGAAGGCTCCTCGCAGATATCCGCAGTTACTGTCAGGGCAGAGGTCCACGGGGCCTGACTTAGACTCTGGACAGTGCGGCAGCACCTCTGAGGACGCGACTCCCGTCTTGAACGTGAGGGTCGGTGGAGGGAGCCGGGCTGAGCGGAGGAAAGAGCGTCGCAGACTCAGGGAGGGCGCCGCTGGGGTCCTGGGCGAGACAGGGCTTGAGGAGACACAGGCAAGACACGGTGTCACCGGGAGACCTGGTGGCGGTCACTTGGGAACTGGCACGTCTTGCTGAGACGGATACATGCTCAGCGCATCCAGGGGCCATCAAAGGGTTAAAGTGGAGACGTGAAATGATACAACGTTCATGTTTAAAAGATTTACTGTTGTTGTTCAGTCACTCAGTCCTGTCCGACTCTGCGACCCCATGGGCAGCAGCACACCAGGCTCCCCTGTCCTTCACCGTCTCCCAGAGCTTGCTCAAAATTATGTCTGTTGAGTCAGTGATGCCATCCAACCATCTCATCCTCTGCTGCCCCTTTTCCTTTTGCCCTTAGTCCTTCTCAGCAACAGGGTCTTTCCCAGTGAGCCGGTTGTTTGCATCAGGTGAACAGAGGGTTGGGGCTTCAGCGTCAGTCCTTTCAGTGAATAGTCAGGGCTGATGTCCTTTAGGAGGGACGGGTCTGATCTCCGTGCCGTCCCAGGGACTCTCAGGAGTCTTCTCCAGCACCACAGTTCAAAAGCATCAAGTTTTTGGCATTTAGCCTTCTTTATGCTCCAGCTCTCATATCTGTACATGACGACTGGCAAAACCATAGCTTTGACTATATGGATCTTTGTCGGCAAAGTGATGCCTCTGCTTTTTAATATGCTGCCTAGGTTTGTCATAGCTTTCCTTCTAAGGAAAACTCTAAGGTAAAATCAGGGTGTTCCTGTAGAGTTGGGTCAACAGTGAGAATGTGTCTCCTTTCTCCTCATATCATGGGAGATGCAGGGTAGAGTTTTGTTGAGTTGGGGGAGGTGAGGGCTTCCACTCATGGCGGGATCATGAGCTCGTCAGGAGAGTGGAGAAAAGCGGAAGGTGATTTTGTAGAGGATCAATGATAGGACTAACGAGGGAGGCCTGGGTGGCTGGCTGGTTGGAGCTTCCGCTGGACGCACTAACGTCACGGTGGCCCCTGAGTCCAGTGGCCCGGGGCTGGCTGTCAGAGTCAGCAGCATGGTGGGCCGGAGGGCACGGTGGTCTCCGCGGGCGCTCCGGTGGAGCCCACGGCAGTCTGTGGGGCGGGGCGGTTGGGGACGTTGGCAGGCTGGAGCTCCAGGTGCTGGAACGTGGACTCCAAGCGCACAGGGAAAGAAGCAGAGACGGAGGAGAACTAAAGACAGGCACGAGTGTACCGGGGTGGTCATGGATCTGGGGTCCCTACAAATAAGTATTGGGGAGTGTGAGAGGTCTGGGAGGGTCGGAAGTTGTGGCTGGTGGACAGGATAGTTAAATCTGTGACTTCAGAGGTGAAGAAGCTGAATAACTAGCAAGTCCAGAATGTGTCTGTGAGAGGCCCATGCTGACCTTGTTTGTCACTGAGGCCTTGTGTCTGATCCATCACTCACACTGGTTTTCCCCTCCTTTCAGCCTTGGATGCTCCTCCCTTCTTAGTTACCCTTTCCCCACTTTCTGGTCCAGCAAGAGGAATTCAGAGCATCTTTCTTTTTTTGAGGGGGGCACTTCTATTGGTCTTTCATGTATTTATCTTTGTTCTTTGGCCCGTGTGGGTCTCCCATCCCGGTGGCCTCCCTCGCTGCAGAGCACTGGCTCTGGGCGCATGCGCTCCAGAGCTCCAGCTCGGTAGTTGGACACATGGGTCCAGCCGCTCTGCAGCACGTGGGATCTTCCCAGGCCAGGGATCGAACCGGCGCCCCTTGCACTGCCAGGTGGTGTCCTCACCCACTGGGCCACCAGGGAAGCCCCAGAGCATCTTTCTTGACTTCTGGAGAAATTTCTTCCACCTGTGTCTGGCTCATTCATTTGCCTTACCAGAAACTCAAGCTCTGCACTGTCCAAAAACACTTTCAACTATTTTTTCTTCCCTTTCTTAGGAACAGGAAGCTGTGTTTGACTGAGGACATACTCTTCCAGTGCCCCGGGACTCATAAGACGTTTGGAATGAGGAATAGTGAGGGCTAGGGAAGACTCCTTTCCTCTCTTCTTTCCTGGGGCAACTGCATCTGCCAGGGATGGGGTGAGCAGCTGGTGGGGATGGAAAGCCAGCCAGAACTTTGCTGGTCGCTGAGCCCCAGGCCTGAGGGAACGTATGTCCTAAAGAGACAGGTGCATTTGAGGGCGTTTTTCTCCAACGCTAGCGTCTCAGCGTAGGAGCCACTGGGTGCTGGGTCTCACCGTTCTCTTCCCAGTACTAGAGCAAGGTCGAGTTGGGGGTATGGGTTGGTTGACACTCAGTTTTCAGCTGGGAGTATCAGAGAGCCCCCTCTGAAGAAGCAGGCACTGAGCTGTCAGGGGGCGCACCTGTTGGTAAGCGGGGCCTGGCTGCAGGGACGTGCTGGCCTAGAAAGCAGCCAGGTGTCTGGAGGGCTGAGGCACTGCCCTCGAGGCAGCGGTCGACCTGACGCCCCTGCTCGCTCAGCACGGTCAGCCTCTTGCTCCCCTCGCGCTTTGGCTTGCTTTGTTTGGAACTGTTTCTTATGTAAGGTCTGTCTGACCACAGTGTGTCTCTAGGGATCAACTAGATTGAACCCGGAGAAACATCGGTTTAGGTTAGTGCCTTCTTTCCTTCTCACATTCCACTGGTAGCTTTGTTGAAGCTACAGGCTCAGCGGACCGGGGTCGGGGTGGAGGTGGGGGACGTGCCGGGCTAGGCGCAGCCTTTCTCAGAAAGACGTGCTGTCCTGTGGCCGTGGCCTCCACAAGCCAGCGACCCCGGTCTGCATTTCTCCAGGGCTGGATGCTCCTGCCTCTGTGCCCTGCCCCCCTGCCTCCCAGGACACCTGGGAAGCCTGCTCAGGGCCTCGGGGTGGCTGAGGATCCAGCCCCCGGTGGGCTGTGGGTCGAGGATGCTGCCGGGACGCAGGTGTTTCCACTCTCCACTGGGCAGGAGAGGCTGGGGGAGGACAGGGGTCGGGCATGAGTGTATTCTGGCTTAAAACTCTGTGCTCAGGGTTTTCCATCACGCTCACTGCACCTTGTCTTTGACTTTGACCAAGTATTTAATAATTTAGCTTCAGCTCACCCAACAGGCAAAAGGCAGGGATGCGGCAATGGCCGGAGAAATCTCAAAATCCAAGGACAGCACTGCACCTGACTCTCTTTGGTAAATTCCACGTTGTGTTCCCTCTTATAATCAAACTGGTCCTAATTCCCGCATAACCAAGGGGAGGCGGCTGCCTGCTGCGGGTCTGGGGGTCTGAGCAGAGCACACACAGCCGAGACTGCTGCGGGCGCCAGAGCCCTCGCCCTGAGGCCCGGGGAGACTCGAGTGTGGGTTTCTCGGGCTGTGTGCGAAAGCCCCAGCCGACTTTGCAGACCCGAGAACACCGCTATGACAAAGCCACTCCATTTTCCTGGACCACATGGAGATTGCATGACAAAGCATAAGGCCACACACTCTGAAGGACTTTCCTACTGTTGCTCTTTTTTTTTTTTTGGTGGAGGGAAGCCTTGGTAAAAATGGAGAGGGCTCCAGAGGAAAGCAAGAATAACAAATGTCAGATGCCAGGAAGGAGGAATAGTCTTCAGTGAAAGGGTGGACTTGGTTAAAATGCCCAAACAAAGGATCTGACAGTGTGTCTCTAGGGATCAACTAGATTGAACCCGGAGAAACATCGGTTTAGGTTAGTGCCTTCTTTCCTTCTCACATTCCACTGGTAGCTTTGTTGAAGCTACAGGCTCAGCGGACCGGGGTCGGGGTGGAGGTGGGGGACGTGCCGGGCTAGGCGCAGCCTTTCTCAGAAAGACGTGCTGTCCTGCGGCCGTGGCCTCCACAGGCCAGCGACCCCGGTCTGCATTTCTCCAGGGCTGGATGCTCCTGCCT
Source organism: Tragulus kanchil (assembly GCA_022376925.1). Lineage (NCBI taxonomy): Eukaryota > Metazoa > Chordata > Mammalia > Artiodactyla > Tragulidae > Tragulus > Tragulus kanchil. The sequence goes on from JAIOJX010000006.1 coordinate 155,780,586, forward strand.
CTGTGCCCTGCCCTCCTGCCTCCCAGGACACCTGGGAAGCCTGCTCAGGGCCTCGGGGTGGCTGAGGATCCAGCCCCCGGTGGGCTGTGGGTCGAGGATGCTGCCGGGACGCAGGTGTTTCCACTCTCCACTGGGCAGGAGAGGCTGGGGGAGGACAGGGGTCGGGCATGAGTGTATTCTGGCTTAAAACTCTGTGCTCAGGGTTTTCCATCACGCTCACTGCACCTTGTCTTTGACTTTGACCAAGTATTTAATAATTTAGCTTCAGCTCACCCAACAGGCAAAAGGCAGGGATGCGGCAATGGCCGGAGAAATCTCAAAATCCAAGGACAGCACTGCACCTGACTCTCTTTGGTAAATTCCACGTTGTGTTCCCTCTTATAATCAAACCGGTCCTAATTCCCGCATAACCAAGGGGAGGCGGCTGCCTGCTGCGGGTCTGGGGGTCTGAGCAGAGCACACACAGCCGAGACTGCTGCGGGCGCCAGAGCCCTCGCCCTGAGGCCCGGGGAGACTCGAGTGTGGGTTTCTCGGGCTGTGTGCGAAAGCCCCAGCCGACTTTGCAGACCCGAGAACACCGCTATGACAAAGCCACTCCATTTTCCTGGACCACATGGAGATTGCATGACAAAGCATAAGGCCACACACTCTGAAGGACTTTCCTACTGTTGCTCTTTTTTTTTTTTTGGTGGAGGGAAGCCTTGGTAAAAATGGAGAGGGCTCCAGAGGAAAGCAAGAATAACAAATGTCAGATGCCAGGAAGGAGGAATAGTCTTCAGTGAAAGGGTGGACTTGGTTAAAATGCCCCCAAACAAAGGATCTGACACCTGGCGGATGTCTTCAGGGAACACCGTGTGGAGGTGGCAGGAAGACGGCCCCTCGCCCCGGGAAAGAGCGGCGGTTTACCAGAGCTGGCCGGGGACAGCAACGTGGCACGCTTCTGTGGATCTGCAGACCCTCTGGTCAGCTACGGGGGACTAAAGGGCAGAGAATGACTCCAGATAAGGACTCACTTATCTCAAGGACAGAAGATTGGAAATAAACTTTGAGGCTAATGGACCACCTTTGAAATATTTCTGCCCATAGCCTGGAGGGTCCAGAGGAGTGACCAAGTTATCTGTTGAGGCAGGGCCTCGGGGAGCTTCGGGTGAGGCACTGGTGCCATTTCCGTGAGGAACTCCAGCAGGAAGGTGCAGGCTCTCAGCAGAGGAAAGAAAGCCTTCTCTCCTGGGCAGGACGGGCGGCTATGGAGCCTGGGGGAACAGCGGCCTGGGCTTGCCCTGCAGATATGTTTTCCGAGTCAGCTGCAGCTGCTGAGTCTCCAGACACAAACAAGCCTGTTTTCGGTGAGCCTTGCTGAGCCCACACGGCAAGAAGAGCCACGGGGGCTTTCATTCTGCTCCGCACAGCAGCAGCGCGGCTGCCAGCCGGACGCCCAGCAGGCTGCCTGATGACGATGCCCGCCGTGAGGAGGCTCGGCGAGACACGCGTGGGCAGGCACGGCGGACGTGCGTGGCCGCGGTCGTCTGGGGGAGAAAGAGGACGGAGGGGACAAAGAGCTGCAGAGCTGTGTGGCTCCTCTGAGGAGAGCTGGGGCACCGCAGGCACAGATCTGGCTTGTCTGGCCGTCGTCAGCATGCCTGTGTGTGTGCTTGCTCGTGCTGAGTGAGCCCGGCTGCCACGCGCCAAGCACAGGAGTCAGGGAGGAGCGTCAGCGGTGTCCACGGCCGCCGTGCGGCGTCTGCAGCACCCACGGTGACCGTCTGCAGGCTCCGTTGGGGCTGAAATCCCGCCTGCCTGCCCGTGCCCTGACGGCCTCGTCCTCCCCGGGGCCCCTTTGCCTCATCTCCTCAGCGCTCCGTGGAGCGTCCTCCCCGCCCAGCCCACTTCTCATCTGAAGGTGTCTCAGCAGAAGGCTAAAGGGAACGACGAGGGGTCAGAGGTGACAGAAGAGGGCGGATGCACGTTCACATATCCTCCCGTCTTCTTTAGAACGCCATCTCCGGATGGTCTCCGTTCCTTTTCACCCACTGTGACCGAGGACTGTGCCCTCTGTGCACAAGACCACCTGGAAGACGAGCTGGGGCCTTGCCCTGAGCCCGGGAGAGATGGGGACCCGGAGGAGCTGGGATTGGGGGGTTCTCAGGCAGGGTTCAGCTGCTAATGGGAAGGCCATCCTGTGTAACATGGCCCTTTGTGTGGTAAAGGAGTTGGGAGTCGGGGCTGACGCTTGGCGTGGAGAGGAGGAGCTGAGGTCACCGGGATGATGGTCCTCAGCAGCAGGTGCAGCATTCCTCGGATGCTAGGGGAATCTCGTCTCTCTGGCTGGTCGGTATGTAAATGTGAGGATGAGGACGAATGCAGAGTGGAATGGGAGAGGATTTCTCAAGAATAAGCAACCCGCAGGCATCGCCCAGCCTTTGTAACCCCAGAGTTGGAAGTTTCCACTAGAGCAGAGCTTCTCAAAGCAGGGTCCCCAGACCAGCAGCCTCCACGTCGTCTGGGAGCTTGTTAGAAATGCAGATTTGCAGCCCCTGACCCGCTGACTCAGAAACCCCCGGGCTGGGGCCCTGCCATCTGTGTTTCAAGCAGCTTTTTAAGGACCCTCATGCCCACTGACGTTGGAGAAGCACAAGTCTGGCGTGTGCAGATGCAGCGTTGCCTGAACTGGCTGGACTCAGCAGACGAGCACTCAGGGGCAGGCCTCAGAGACACAGGCACGGTGCCGGCCTCCGTGGGTGTGCTCGGGGTGAGCTGGCCTAGTTTCAGTCTCTGTCCTGGGCCCGGGGTCCCCTGCCCTTCCAGAGAAGGACGGAGCTGATCACACCGCCGCACTGGCACAAGAGCACACTTTAGTTCACAGACACATTTGATAAATACTTGAAGCGGAGCCACCCCTGCGGGTGGGAGCCTGAGAACATGGGGCTGCTCCACCGTCCTGGCGCACAGCCCTCCAGCCGGTGGGTTTAATGCTGAGGGCAGCCCCACTCATCTCTGAAGACACCTCGCAGAGACGTCTTCGCAGCTACAGGGCTGACTCTGATGCTCACCATCACCCCAGCTCCCCATCTCTCTGTGACTAATGCTTTCCTCACTGAGGTAGATTATTTATCAAGGGAACTAAGTAAAAAATACTTTTTCATTGAACTTTTCCCATCCTTTGCAAACAGGCTGTCTTGAGTCTTCTGTTTGTGTCCGTAAGAGTACTCTTTCCCGTGAGCCCGGAGAGATGGGGACCCGGAGGAGCTGGGATTGGGGGGTTCTCAGGCAGGGTTCAGCTGCTAATGGGAAGGCCATCCTGTGTAACATGGCCCTTTGTGTGGTAAAGGAGTTGGGAGTCGGGGCTGACGCTTGGCGTGGAGAGGAGGAGCTGAGGTCACCGGGATGATGGTCCTCAGCAGCAGGTGCAGCATTCCTCGGATGCTAGGGGAATCTCGTCTCTCTGGCTGGTCGGTATGTAAATGTGAGGATGAGGACGAATGCAGAGTGGAATGGGAGAGGATTTCTCAAGAATAAGCAACCCGCAGGCATCGCCCAGCCTTTGTAACCCCAGAGTTGGAAGTTTCCACTAGAGCAGAGCTTCTCAAAGCAGGGTCCCCAGACCAGCAGCCTCCACGTCGTCTGGGAGCTTGTTAGAAATGCAGATTTGCAGCCCCTGACCCGCTGACTCAGAAACCCCCGGGCTGGGGCCCTGCCATCTGTGTTTCAAGCAGCTTTTTAAGGACCCTCATGCCCACTGACGTTGGAGAAGCACAAGTCTGGCGTGTGCAGATGCAGCGTTGCCTGAACTGGCTGGACTCAGCAGACGAGCACTCAGAGGCAGGCCTCAGAGACACAGGCACGGTGCCGGCCTCCGTGGGTGTGCTCGGGGTGAGCTGGCCTAGTTTCAGTCTCTGTCCTGGGCCCGGGGTCCCCTGCCCTTCCAGAGAAGGACGGAGCTGATCACACCGCCGCACTGGCACAAGAGCACACTTTAGTTCACAGACACATTTGATAAATACTTGAAGCGGAGCCACCCCTGCGGGTGGGAGCCTGAGAACATGGGGCTGCTCCACCGTCCTGGCGCACAGCCCTCCAGCCGGTGGGTTTAATGCTGAGGGCAGCCCCACTCATCTCTGAAGACACCTCGCAGAGACGTCTTCGCAGCTACAGGGCTGACTCTGATGCTCACCATCACCCCAGCTCCCCATCTCTCTGTGACTAATGCTTTCCTCACTGAGGTAGATTATTTATCAAGGGAACTAAGTAAAAAATACTTTTTCATTGAACTTTTCCCATCCTTTGCAAACAGGCTGTCTTGAGTCTTCTGTTTGTGTCCGTAAGAGTACTCTTTCCCCTTTGACTTACGCCCTTTACTTGAACCAAGCTAGGCCCACCCCACAGCGCCCGTGGCCTGCCTGCACTCCTCTCCCCGCCCCTCGGGAGGCGTGCCCCACTGGGGTGCTGTGGCAGCGTCAGGCCTGGGCGGGCTGGCAGTGCCTCCAGATGTGGGGTCACCACAGTGCGACCTTGTGTGCGCCCCCCGCCCCGAGTCCACGGGCAGAAGCCCCCCACTCCGGGTCACGAGGAGCAGGGCAGGCTTCTGCAGGGCTTGGCGTTCTCGGGCTTCAGAGCCTCGTCGCAGGCGGCAGAGGTCTGGCCGCCGGGGTCACGGCACTCCACTGTCCGCCGTTGCCAGCCGGCCCCGCAGCTGTGGGAGCACTCAGACCAGTCGCCCAGCACCCACTGCGCGTTGAGCAGGGGCTGGATGATGTTGGTGGTCGTTCTCTCTTTGCTGCTCTGTTTTCTGGAGTTCACGCCATTAGGGACAAAGTAGGTGTATTTGACTTTGAGGGGATTCCCGTGGACTTTCAGGAGCTGCAGGGTCAGGGGCTGGGGCAGGGCCTGGAAGCTCTGCAGCCGCTCCAGGGAGGTGAAGGCACCGCTGTATCTGAGGACGGTCCCGTTCAGCAGGACGTACTGTTCCGAGGGAAAGACGGCATTGTTGCCGTTGAGCAGGTACTCCCCGTCCGTGGTCTTCAGGGCCAGGTAGCTGCCGTCGTTCTGAACTCCCTGGGGACTCCGCTGTTTGACGTCAATGTTCGTGGAGCCAGCTGGCATCGTGACAATGTCACTGTAGCCATAGCTGGGGTTTGAAGTGCAATCAAAGCGTCCACCGTCCTGGCGCACAGCCCTCCAGCCGGTGGGTTTAATGCTGAGGGCAGCCCACTCATCTCTGAAGACACCTCGCAGACGTCTTCGCAGCTACAGGGCTGACTCTGATGCTCACCATCACCCCAGCTCCCCATCTCTCTGTGACTAATGCTTTCCTCACTGAGGTAGATTATTTATCAAGGGAACTAAGTAAAAAATACTTTTTCATTGAACTTTTCCCATCCTTTGCAAACAGGCTGTCTTGAGTCTTCTGTTTGTGTCCGTAAGAGTACTCTTTCCCCTTTGACTTACGCCCTTTACTTGAACCAAGCTAGGCCCACCCCACAGCGCCCGTGGCCTGCCTGCACTCCTCTCCCCGCCCTCGGGAGGCGTGCCCCACTGGGGTGCTGTGGCAGCGTCAGGCCTGGGCGGGCTGGCAGTGCCTCCAGATGTGGGGTCACCACAGTGCGACCTTGTGTGCGCCCCCCGCCCCGAGTCCACGGGCAGAAGCCCCCCACTCCGGGTCACGAGGAGCAGGGCAGGCTTCTGCAGGGCTTGGCGTTCTCGGGCTTCAGAGCCTCGTCGCAGGCGGCAGAGGTCTGGCCGCCGGGGTCACGGCACTCCACTGTCCGCCGTTGCCAGCCGGCCCCGCAGCTGTGGGAGCACTCAGACCAGTCGCCCAGCACCCACTGCGCGTTGAGCAGGGGCTGGATGATGTTGGTGGTCGTTCTCTCTTTGCTGCTCTGTTTTCTGGAGTTCACGCCATTAGGGACAAAGTAGGTGTATTTGACTTTGAGGGGATTCCCGTGGACTTTCAGGAGCTGCAGGGTCAGGGGCTGGGGCAGGGCCTGGAAGCTCTGCAGCCGCTCCAGGGAGGTGAAGGCACCGCTGTATCTGAGGACGGTCCCGTTCAGCAGGACGTACTGTTCCGAGGGAAAGACGGCATTGTTGCCGTTGAGCAGGTACTCCCCGTCCGTGGTCTTCAGGGCCAGGTAGCTGCCGTCGTTCTGAACTCCCTGGGGACTCCGCTGTTTGACGTCAATGTTCGTGGAGCCAGCTGGAATGGTGACAATGTCACTGTAGCCATAGCTGGGACAGGAACAGAAAGACACCCTTAGGACCTGTGGCTCCCCACGCGGGCACTCGGGAAGCCAGTGTGGGGCCGTTGGAGGCGGCCAGGCAGAAATTCGCAGTATAGCCTAAAGTTCCCAGTGAGGTGGCTGCTGAGGCCAGCAGGAGGGCGTGTCCCCTGGGGTTTTCAAAGGCCGTCGTTGCTGGCAAACCTGGGCTCTTGGCTCACACGCGATCTCAGACACATTGGTGTAAACTCTGCCGGCTGCTTTCATACCCAGAGCGCAGGTCCACGTGGAAAGCCTATTCCACGCACCTCGTCCAGAGTCCGACCCGCTGGAGCCCCGCTGCCCCGCTCCGAGCCCGTCAGCTCCTGCCCGCGGCGACGGTGGCTGCAGGGCAGGGAGCGGGGACGCGGCGCCAGGGGCCTTCTGGCGTGCCGGTGCCAGGACCGCGCTGTCGCGAGGTGGGCGCTCCGGGGACCTGTTTCCACTTTGTTTTGGGCCTAGGGCTTTACGCAGGATGGAGAACCCTGGACTCCTATTCTCTTCGAGGGCAGAGGCATCGGGTCTCTCGGGCTGGAAGGGAGGTGCGGGGGGCACTGCTTTGCTCACTGCTGGTCCTGCCCCGCACCTGCTGGGCAGCTGTGAGAGGACCCAGGCCTGGCTCTAAGGCCTGCGCGAGCGCAGGGTGACTCCGCCTCTGACCGGCCCACACCCGTGCTGCCTTTTTCTGTATCACTGAGTTCCCATTTGGACAGGCTCGCGAGCTGTGCTCTGAAAGCCGGGTCTGTCCTCGGGGGCTGATGGATGAGGGAGCGTGGAGGAGTGGCTGGGGTGCGTGTGGCGTGGACCGTCGCCCTTCTTCTCCAGAAGGTGTGTGCAGGGCGGAGAAAACCCTGGAAAGGAGAAACCTGGGTTCTCCTCAGACGTCAGTGCCTGTGATGATGATCCCAGAAGATCCTGTCATCTCTCGTCTATAAACGGGGAATAACCCTCCCGGCCTGACAGACTCACTTTACGAATCAATCAGAAGGGAAAGTGCTTGACTCTAGGAGCATCCTGACTTTGTGTGTTTAAGGTGTGAGAAAGGCTCTGGGCTCTCAGGTTCAAGAAGCCTCAAGGCTACCAAGGTCCCCCAGGGAGGAAGCGCAGGGCCGGCCAGCTGCAGGTGGAATGTCCTTCCCACGCAGGCCTGGAGAGCTGCTTCTGGTAAAGGTCCTGGTGGCCCCGTGCAGCTCTGCTGCCCATCGACGCTGAGGGGACGCAGCCCCGCGCGTGGCCTCCGCTGCCCCTCTGCCGGCCAGGCCGTGCCCAGTGCGCTCCCTCCTCGTGACGCCCACAGCCACTCAGACAGAGGACCCCGAGTCCACGCCGAGACGGACGCTCGCTCGGCGCTCCCGGGTGCGCGGGGCGGCCACCGTCTGTCTCAAGCCCGGCCCCCTCATGCGGCGAGGGCAGGACTGCCCGGGGACCCACCTGGAGGGGCTGAAGGAGCCGGACACCTTCCTGCACGAGTCGCCTTTGCCCCCGCACACCCCACACCTGTCCAGTTTCTTAGGCGAGTCCAGCACGTGGTCGCAGCCAGCCTTGACACACTGGCCACGGACACAGATGGCCAGTGTGTCGGGCCCGCACAGAGTGCCGTCGATCACCTGCAGAAGGGAAGTGGGGTCAGAGGGCACCTGCGCCGACGCACGTGGTCGGGGCCGGGAGGCCTTCCTCCCGATCCGGCACGTGAGTTCCGGAAGGCTCCTCACCTTGTCCTCAAACACTCTGAACTCATGCCGCCCCCTGGCTAGGCAGGTCAGCTTGCAGCGGTCACGGGGGGCCACCCCCGTGTACTTGGGGACCCACTGCAGCAGGTTTCCCTTCGCGTCCGTGTAGTTGTGGACATTGAACTTCTCACACTGCTGCTCCCTGAAGCTCTTCCCTGAAACGAGGACGAGAGGTCACGGAGTCAGCACGCTGAGCTGAAGCAGGGAGGGCTCCAAGGGCGAGATGCTGGGACTCTGGGCTCCTTTCTACCTCCTGGACCTGAGGCAGCCTCAGCACACGGGCGCAGTGCCACCTGAGCCCGCCTTTCCTCCACACTGACCTGGGCCCTGAGTCACCGCGCAAGGAACAGCCAGCCCCAGCTGGGCTTTCTGAGAAAAACAGCCTTTCTGTTTTGGGAGGACCTTACTTCTGCTGTACAGATGAATAAGCCCAGGTGAGGACAGGACAGCTCAGGGAGCCCGTGACGCCGAGAATGGCCCAGGGAGGTGTATCTGGGACCATCTGGGGATCGTGACTCCTGACTCCTTGTGACACTGGACATGTGGACCAAGGCCCCCACCACGCCTAGTTCTGATCTTGCTCCTGCCTTCACTTGCAGTCGCTCTGGGTGTCCTTGGTGGAGCTCCTCTCGGGCACGCTGCAGTGCCCTCCGGCTCAGTGAGGTCCGGCTCCCGTGGTTCCTCGGGCACCGGCTGGTTCTTCACTGGGTGATGAGCCAGCCAGCCCGAGACTGGAGCCGGGCTTCGCAGCATCTGAGAGCCTACGTCCGCTCTCTCCAGCTGCCACTAAGTCCTGTCCTCTGTTCAGGATGAGCTGACACTTTACAAGTCTCCTTCCCACATTCCGCACCTCAGTCCCCCGCACACGAGCCAAGGCCCGGGCTTTCCCGTGAGACCTGGCGCCCAGCCTCCTCGCTCATGCTGCCGCATGCTGCTTCCAGCACGTTCCATCTGGAGGAAGGCCTGGGTGCTTCCTTCTCGCCATCCTGAAGTTAATGCTGCTCTTACTACTGAGGGTCTCCACCCAGCTGTGCGCCTGGCCACGCCCCCTCCCGAGGGCCTGCGTCGGGACAGCCGGGCCCGGGCCTGTGTTCGGTGCCATCCGAGAGACACTGAAGCACCCACTGACCGAGACAGCTGGGCCTGGTGCACCTGACGCTGTGGTCTCGGCCCCCGTCCACGTCTCCCCTGGCCTCAGGTTCGTTCCCCTCTCCTCTCTTTCTCCTCCTTGTTTCCCCGCGAGCCCTTCACTCGCTCGCCAGGAGGATGCTCAGGGTCCAGGCAGAGGTTCGAGAGCCTCGTGCCATCGCGGCTCCCCCCGTCCTGCCTCCTGACTCTCGTGAGCCCCCCCAGGACGGAGCCTCTGCACTTGGACTCTCTCCGACCTCCCTGGACGTGCTGTGACCACTTGCCGGGCCGCAGGGGGATCTGGATGGGCGGTGGGAGGAGGCCTGCAGGGCCTCTGAGCCGCTGCCGCCCCGGGGTGGGAGGGAAGGCGCGCTTCCTCTGGGCAGTGGGCGTGTGCTCAGGGCAGAGGCAGGGCCGCTTCCCCGGGAGCTTCCCACGGGCGGATCCCACGGCCCCAGGGAGAGAGGGGCAGCCTTCTCAGGAGGCGTGTGCGTCGGATCGGAAGGCTCCCTGCTGCCCCGGCTGCCCCGGCTGCCCCGGCCGGCCTGACCTGCAGGTGACCCTGACGATTGCTTTGCAGACTGCCTCCGGGGCTCCGCGCACAGACCAGGGCCTAGACCCTTCAGGAGGCTCGCCGTCCTCTACGCTCTCCCTCTGCAAGTCGGCCCTCAGCCTGACGCATAAGCTGGTTGGGAGTGCCATCCTCCACGTCCGCCTCTTAAAAAGCCAGGGTGGCTTCTCTCCTGGACTATGCCCGGCTCTCCCAGCACAGTGAGAGCCAGTCCCAGGGCACGGGGGGCCTCCCTGAAGCGGGATGCCCCCAGAGCCCGTGTTCTGTCTGCACCCAGCAAAGCTCCCAGCCCGGGAGAAGCCCTCCTTCCAGGGATGTGCTGCAGGTGCTGCGGCAGCTGCTCTGGCTGTTACCGTCCGGGGGGCACTCCTCCGTGTGGCACGACTGGTACTTGGTTCTCTGGCCCAGGCAGTACCTCCCTCCGTTCTGCGGCTCGGGGCTGGTGCACTCTCGGTGTGAAAACTGCACTCCTCCTCCGCAGGTCCGCGAACACGCCCCCCAGGGTCCCCACGGGGCCCAGCCTCCGTCCACGGGGGCCTGCAACAGACAAGGCCACGCTGAGCGGGGCGCCGCGGGCAGGGGCCTCCTCGCCCAGCTGTGCTGGTGGGCGGAGCTCGGTGACTGATCTGTTCGCCCAGTGACCCGGTGGCAGGTGTGGCTGCAGTTGGTCAGAGTCTGCGCTGGCCTGGGCCTCGGCTGCCCCCTGAACCCGCCCCGGCCCCTGGGGGTCTAGAACCACGCCTCGCCCTTCGTAAGGTGTTCCGTCAGGGCTGCCGTGGCCGCGCAGGGCGTGTGCCGGTAGCCTCCGGTGGGCGGGAGACGGCGTGGTGCTGCTCAGCCTCCGCGGCCAGGAGGCCCACAGCCCACGTGTCCCAGTGCTGAGGCTGAGAAGACTGAGCTAAAGGAAGAAGCCCGGGAGGCGAGGCCCCTCGTCTACCAGCCGTCAGGTCCAGGAGGAAGGAGGAGACGCCAGGAAACAAACAGAGTCACAGCCAACCTGACAACTGAACCTGAGGACAAGCAGCTGTGCTGGGTGGGTACACAGTTTCCAAATGAAAATAATTTTTAAAAAGTTACAGAAGTCATATGTGATCCTATAAAAAATGAAAAATGTGAAGGAGAAAGTCATGCTTTAAGAATAAGATGAAACCACTGACATGATTTTCATCAGAATCCCTTTGTGCCTTTGCTCTGACTCTAGTCATGAAGGTCCCGTGTTTTTACTTCACACAGACATGATTCTGTCAATATAAGCAGTATTTCCGATCTGTCTTTTTCCCTTAAAAATAGACTAGAGGCACCGGCCCGGGATCCCTCTCTGGCCACCTTTCCTGGATGGAGCTGGGCCGCGCTGCTGGGGAGGTGGGCGTGGACCTTCTCCCGCCTCTGCCCCAGGGCCCCGTGAAGCCCACGCTGCAGGGCGGGGTTGGGAGAAGCCGGCGCTGGCCCGGGGCTGGGAGGAGGCTCCAGAGAGTCCACGACGTCCCTCCGGGCTCAGGCTCAGGAGCATGTGGCTTACCTGGCCATGCAGGCCCCTGGGCCTCAGTGCGCAGGACGTGCGCGGAGGGCCGTCCGCGGGGGGTGAGCGTGCCGGCCGCCCTGGTGGTCCAGAGCTGGGCCAGGCCCAGGCCGGGACCGTGGGACTGTTTCAGAGATGGGTCTAGCTAGCTAGAGGAGGGCGATCGGCCGCAGGTGGGAGGGTCCTGACAGCGGGCACAGGACCCTTCGTCTGGCCTCCGGCGCCGCCTTGCCTTCCCTGCGGGTCACTCTGCCGAGCCGGCGTGATTCTGTCCGTCCATCCCTCCTCCTGGATGAGGGGTCCTCACAGTCCTCCCACCGTCCTGACCCCGGCCTGTGACTGCAGCTCAGACACGGGCAGGGCGCGCACTCCCTGCCTTCTCGACGGGACGTCCCTCCGCTGTGGTCACCCTGTCTGCTTAGAACAGGATTCCTGATGCCTTCTGTTTCCTGCCTGCCCACAACTGCCCTTGCACGGGGTGTCCACACCTAGCGCCCGTCCCCAGGTCACGCCCGCAGCCGTCAGGTCCAGGAGGAAGGAGGAGACGCCAGGAAACAAACAGAGTCACAGCCAACCTGACAACTGAACCTGAGGACAAGCAGCTGTGCTGGGTGGGTACACAGTTTCCAAATGAAAATAATTTTTAAAAAGTTACAGAAGTCATATGTGATCCTATAAAAAATGAAAAATGTGAAGGAGAAAGTCATGCTTTAAGAATAAGATGAAACCACTGACATGATTTTCATCAGAATCCCTTTGTGCCTTTGCTCTGACTCTAGTCATGAAGGTCCCGTGTTTTTACTTCACACAGACATGATTCTGTCAATATAAGCAGTATTTCCGATCTGTCTTTTTCCCTTAAAAATAGACTAGAGGCACCGGCCCGGGATCCCTCTCTGGCCACCTTTCCTGGATGGAGCTGGGCCGCGCTGCTGGGGAGGTGGGCGTGGACCTTCTCCCGCCTCTGCCCCAGGGCCCCGTGAAGCCCACGCTGCAGGGCGGGGTTGGGAGAAGCCGGCGCTGGCCCGGGGCTGGGAGGAGGCTCCAGAGAGTCCACGACGTCCCTCCGGGCTCAGGCTCAGGAGCATGTGGCTTACCTGGCCATGCAGGCCCCTGGGCCTCAGTGCGCAGGACGTGCGCGGAGGGCCGTCCGCGGGGGGTGAGCGTGCCGGCCGCCCTGGTGGTCCAGAGCTGGGCCAGGCCCAGGCCGGGACCGTGGGACTGTTTCAGAGATGGGTCTAGCTAGCTAGAGGAGGGCGATCGGCCGCAGGTGGGAGGGTCCTGACAGCGGGCACAGGACCCTTCGTCTGGCCTCCGGCGCCGCCTTGCCTTCCCTGCGGGTCACTCTGCCGAGCCGGCGTGATTCTGTCCGTCCATCCCTCCTCCTGGATGAGGGGTCCTCACAGTCCTCCCACCGTCCTGACCCCGGCCTGTGACTGCAGCTCAGACACGGGCAGGGCGCGCACTCCCTGCCTTCTCGACGGGACGTCCCTCTGCTGTGGTCACCCTGTCTGCTTAGAACAGGATTCCTGATGCCTTCTGTTTCCTGCCTGCCCACAACTGCCCTTGCACGGGGTGTCCACACCTAGCGCCCGTCCCCCAGGTCACGCCCGCAGCCGTTCCAGAGGCAGAGCTTCCTGAGTGCCCGAGTCCTGGGGCATCGTCCGTCTGCTCTGAGAACAGCCTCAGGCCGCCGCACCGGGGTAAATGACGCTTTGCTTTGCTGGTCCGAGGACGCGTGGTTCTGCTCGCGGCTGCGTCTGGCCCAGGTCTCCTAGCTCCTGGCTCTCGGGAGGGACGTCCTCCCTGGAAGCAGGCCTACCCCCTTCCTGTCTCTGACACCCAGCGGCTGCCCCTCACCTTGGGCTTCTCCACGTCCTCCCTGGGCAGGCAGCTGCCCTCCCAGCAGAGGCGCCCGGGCCCGCAGGGCGTCCCGTCGACCCAGGGCAGGCTGGCGTTCTTCGTTTGGCAGAGAGGGTCGGGGCCATCCGTGCGGCACCAGAGCTGGGCGCAGATGTCCTCCTCGGGGGAGTTGGGGCAGTGGCGGAAGCCCAGCCCAAAGATCTGCTTGCACTGTTGGTCCAGGCCGTAGAGGGCCCTGCGGCCCGGGGGGTCTGCAGGCAGGGGCAAGGCCCGGGCGGGGGCGTCCAGGAGGCAGTCTCCTGAGGAGTGGAGGAAGCAGAGGGACAGGCATCAGGGCCAGGGGCTTCCTCCTCCCACGTGACGCGGAGTCTCCTCGACCTCAGTCCACAAACCGTCCGCACGCCATCACCTCGAGGCGTTCCTGCAAGCTTTGTCTGTCAGTAGCGTGTTTTTTAAAAGGTCGGAATTTCTTTTGTCATCCAGAACATCTTACAGGCTTTCAGTATTTACCTCGGGAAGGCCAGCTAGCTGTAACTCTGGTCCCAAACACAGTATAATGGGGGAGGTAAACGGACTCAAATCCAGGCCCAGAGAATTAAAGCCAGAGTGCCGATATTTGGACCACCTTGTTATTTTTGCGTCAAGAATCAGCCCTGCTTTCACGGCTTTTCTCCGGGAGCCGGGCGTCTCGCCCCTCTTGGCTCTTGGGGGGTCCCTGCCTCTGCCCTCTCCACCTATCCTGCGATGTCCGGCTCCAGCCAGAGGCCCCCTTCTCTGCTCTGTGTGACAGACCCTCTTCCATTTCTTCACGGTCTGTGGGAGCCCGCCTCCTCCAGGCCGTCTCAGACCACCGCCGCCTGCCCTGCAGACGATCTCACTGGCGCTGGAACCTGGGCTGAGACACAGGCCGGAGGCGTGCTCAGAGCACCTCGGCCCCGGACGGCGGCGCGGGCCCAGCTGCCCGGCGTCCCCCAGCCCGAGGCGTCCGCGGTGCAGGTGCCTGCCGCTGGCCCGGGGGACGCCGGGGACCTACCGTACCCGCGGTCCAGGAACTCCCTGAGGAAGCTGCCGCTGCAGGGGGACCAGGGCCGCGTCAGGTTCAGGTGGCTGTAGAGCGGCGCCATCATGTGGTGCTTGTCCAGGGGCCCGAAGAGCCGCGTGCAGAGCTTGGAGTCGTCGTGGGGCATGCTGAGGACGTGCCCTGGGTGGACAGGTGGCCACGGGCCTCTCAGCCCTCCGCCAGAGGGACGGAGGGCTCTGGGCTGCCGGCGCCTCTGGGGACCCGGTCCCTGTTTTCTCAGTCATTCGCTCACTGCCTCGGCCTGTCCCACAGCTGACCTGCCACGTCCTGATGGCTTGGCCAGGGCGCCCCTCCCAGCTCTGCCTGCGCAGCGGCCTTTCCCGGGTGCCCCTGAGGATGGCCCTTGCCTCAGGGTGGGGACGGCGGCAGCGAGGGCACGCGCACGCTGTGGCAGCCCAGCGTGGCAGCACGGTCCTGGGCTGAGCCGCTGGGCTCTGGAGCAGGCCTGGCCTCTGGGGCGGGGGTCTTACCGAGCTCGTGGGCCAGAGTGTAGGCCGCCTGCAGGCCCTGGTCCTGGATCACCGAGCAGCTCCTGCTGGGCTCACAGATGGTGCCGACGTTGGCCACGCCCAGGGTGTCGCAGGCGTCCTCCTTCCCGCACAGGCTCTGCTCGGGAGGGCCGGGGCGTGAGCACAGGCAGCGGCCGGAGACCTGCACGGCCCGCGGCTCCTGAGACGGGACGGGTTTTAAGCCAAGTCCCTGTTTCTTCACAAGAGACTTCCGTCATCCGCACCAGCAAGCCCTCGGGCTGCAGGACGGGGGACGTCCGTCCTGGGGGGCAGGATACCTGCTGAGCGGTGAGGCTGTGGGTGCCCCTCGGCGAGACGGCCGGGCCTGACTGGGCTCGGGCTCCCCAGCTCTCCAGCCGGGCAGATAGGCAGCACCGGCCTCGGGCTGGCCTGAGGCCTGGGGTGGGGAGCAGGGCCTCTGCCCACGGTGACACCCCCGAGACTTCAGGAAGTCACTTGCTTAGAGGCCACCGAGAAGGTGCGCGGGCCTCCTGACGGGGCACATCCTGGGGGGACCGTGGTGACCTGCCCGGGTCCAGCCCGGTTGCTGCTGGACCCTGGACTTGGCTCCCGCTCCGCGTCTCTCTGGGAAGTTTGAGCTCGTTTCCTCTTGTCGTGACTTCAGGAGGCAGCTGGTCACAAACTTCTGGACAAGAGCCCTGACGAATTCCTCTGCTTCCCTCGACACACCTCACACTTGTCCCGTGCCCTCCTGCCCCGCCCCTCGTCCACGCGGGGCTCCCCCTCCAGCTGGGGCCGGGGGGACCCGGCCTTCCTCTGGGCACCCGTGCCCCCTCCCTCGCCCGCCCTGTGCCCGGCTCTCCCGCCCCAGGGCCCGGCGGCCCGCAGACCTGTCTGGTGAACAGGATGGCCGTGTCGAAGTGCTCGGGGTGCCGGTCGCTGTGCTGGTTGATCTTCCGCTGCCAGCTGCAGAAGCTGCTCAGCGCCAGCCCGCTCTTGTTGGACACCTCCAGGCCGCTCGTCTCGTTCACCGCCACCAGCAGCTTGATCACCTTCAGGTTGATGGAGGCGCCGATGCTGGAGTGCTTGTAGATGCGGGCCGCCACGGACATGAGCGTCAGGATGTGGGTCTGCGTGGGGGAGAGGCGGGAGGGAGCGGCGGCCCCACGCCCACCCGCCGCCACGGGGCGCGCCTCCTCACGCAGGGCGTGGTGCGCAGCATCTTCAAGGCTGCGTTCTTCCGCCTCCTGTGTGTGCGAGAAGCTCACAGCTGAGCAAGGCCATTCTTCCCCCCAGGCCTGGCTTCCTAAGGGGGCCAAGTCCCTGTTTCTTCACAAGAGACTTCCGTCATCCGCACCAGCAAGCCCTCGGGCTGCAGGACGGGGACGTCCGTCCTGGGGCAGGATACCTGCTGAGCGGTGAGGCTGTGGGTGCCCCTCGGCGAGACGGCCGGGCCTGACTGGGCTCGGGCTCCCCAGCTCTCCAGCCGGGCAGATAGGCAGCACCGGCCTCGGGCTGGCCTGAGGCCTGGGGTGGGGAGCAGGGCCTCTGCCCACGGTGACACCCCCGAGACTTCAGGAAGTCACTTGCTTAGAGGCCACCGAGAAGGTGCGCGGGCCTCCTGACGGGGCACATCCTGGGGGGACCGTGGTGACCTGCCCGGGTCCAGCCCGGTTGCTGCTGGACCCTGGACTTGGCTCCCGCTCCGCGTCTCTCTGGGAAGTTTGAGCTCGTTTCCTCTTGTCGTGACTTCAGGAGGCAGCTGGTCACAAACTTCTGGACAAGAGCCCTGACGAATTCCTCTGCTTCCCTCGACACACCTCACACTTGTCCCGTGCCCTCCTGCCCCGCCCCTCGTCCACGCGGGGCTCCCCCTCCAGCTGGGGCCGGGGGGACCCGGCCTTCCTCTGGGCACCCGTGCCCCCTCCCTCGCCCGCCCTGTGCCCGGCTCTCCCGCCCCAGGGCCCGGCGGCCCGCAGACCTGTCTGGTGAACAGGATGGCCGTGTCGAAGTGCTCGGGGTGCCGGTCGCTGTGCTGGTTGATCTTCCGCTGCCAGCTGCAGAAGCTGCTCAGCGCCAGCCCGCTCTTGTTGGACACCTCCAGGCCGCTCGTCTCGTTCACCGCCACCAGCAGCTTGATCACCTTCAGGTTGATGGAGGCGCCGATGCTGGAGTGCTTGTAGATGCGGGCCGCCACGGACATGAGCGTCAGGATGTGGGTCTGCGTGGGGGAGAGGCGGGAGGGAGCGGCGGCCCCACGCCCACCCCGCCGCCACCGGGGCCGCGCCCTCCTCACGCAGGGCGTGGGTGCGCAGCATCTTCAAGGCTGCGTTCTTCCGCCTCCCTGTGTGTGCGAGAAGCTCACAGCTGAGCAAGTGGCCCGAGGTCCGCTGCTGGCCTGCCCGCCGGCACGGGAACCCAGACGGCCTGGCTCCAGAGCCTGTGTGGTTAGCATCCTGCCCAGACACGCGTGGCCGTGGGTACCTAAACCCACTAAGATTCAATCCAATCAAAATCACCGCCCCTCGGCCACACCGGCCACGTCGCAGCAGCACCGAGAGCCACGCGTGACCCGTGGCCGCTGCGTCCCCCTGAGCAGACAGGCATTTCCACGTCACAGACGTTCTACCGTATCGCACGGGCTGCCGACCCTCATCCGGACACCCAGCGTCTCCTGGCCGGCCCCCTGCCCCCCGTGCACTCAGCCCAGAAGCGCGTGTCTGCACTCAAGGCTAGAATGCGGAGACTTTCCCTCCGGTCTGCGGGGGTAATCTCGACTCTCCAGGAAGGAAACTTTCCTCTGATGCTCACTCCTCGGGAGAGCTCCTCTGCATCGGTCACCACCTGGACATCGTCACCTCGGGAAATGCTCACAGTAAGCGGGGCAGTGGGGACAGCCTTCCCCGTTTCTCCGGCAAAGAGGCGGAGATCCTCCCAGGTTCAAGGCCTCGTCCAAGGCCGCTCAGCTCTTAGAGCTGGAGAGTGGCGTGGGCATGCCTGTCTCTGAGGTCTGCAGTCTTCACTGAGCTTCGCGGGGCCTGCCTCCTGGCTTCTGCTGCGACAGCCCAGAGGGTTCTGCCCCTCCGCTGGGGGCAGGAGAGGACCGGGCGGGCCGGTGAGGCCCAGGCTGTCCGGCTCCCACCGAGGCCAGAGCGGGAGAGGACGCTGGTGCCGGGCCTCTGCCCAACCCCGGGCTGCTGCCCGCCTCCAGGGCCTCGTGGGGACCAGATCAGGTGGCCCCCCGCCTCCAGGGCCTCCAGGGGGCAGCGTCCCCAGGGGGCGGGCGGAGGCATCAGGCCTTCTCCAGGAGCAGGCCAGCCCTGCGCCCGGCTCCCCGGGCCCCGCGCCCTGCAGCCTCCCTTTCTTCCCTCTTGAGATCTTGAAGGTGGGACTGGAAGGAAGCAACCGAAGGTGACAGGCTACAGAGGGGCGTCCCGGGCTGAGGCCGTGTGCGGGAGTTCCAGACGAGTCCCGCTGCTGGCGAATGGGGGCGGTCTGTGCAGCTCGCCGGCAACCGCCGAGTGCTCAGCCCTATAGACAGGGGTCGGCAGGTCTCTTTGCATGTCAGGCATTCCAGCTACATTTAGGCTGATGTAAACATCTTATCAGCAGAGCTGAAACTTGGCACCCGCGCCCGCAGTCGGATTCCCGAGGGAAACAAGCCGCCGCACCATTATGCGCTGGGGGCGCGGGGCGAGCGCGGCGGCCTGCCGGGCTCCCCCTCCACTCCTCCGCTGCTTCGGGGGTCCTCTGCCCCACGGGCACCAGCGGCCAGCTCCTGGAACTTCCGGGACAACCTGCAGCCCTCCTGGCAAGAGCACTCCTTGGAGTCCCAACATCACGGTCTCAAGACGTGAGGTGACGTTGGGTGGAGAGGGCACACAGGCGAGAGACGCCAGCTGCGCCGCGGCAGTCCCCGGGGGCTCAGTGCCCAGGGGCTCAGGCTGAGAAGCCAGGGCTCTCAGGGTTAAGAGGCTCCGGTGCCCAGGCTGCCCGTCAGACTAGCCCATCAGTGGGCACATCCGCCGTGAGAACCAAAGGCGCACACGTGCAATCGGTGGGCAGCACGGGTGTGCGCCCCCACGCGAGGCTCCCAGGCTCCCCTCCTTGGACTTCAGGGAGCGCACAGCGTCCTCTTCAAGCACCACGTAAGCTGGCTGAGCGGGCTTGCGAGCAGTTCTCCTTCTAGGCGGTGGGTTTTATGGGAGGACATTGAAGGTCCCTCCGGCTGCCGCTTCAGAGGATAATTCCCAGCAGGAGCTCCCAGACCTGTGTGGCCCATAGTCTGCTAACGTCCACAGTCCTGATCTGGCTCTCGTCTCACTGAGCTCTGGGGACGGGAAGCCCTGCCACCCTGTGTTGGCTCCTCTGAGGACGGGTGGTGACCCGGGGACCCGTGCCTCTAACAGTCCCTGGGGGCAAGGGAGCCCGACCTGGGCGGCTGGGCAGGCGTGAGACCACGGGCTCCGTTTCTGGGGCCATCTCCCTGTCCAGAGGGGAGTCCCACAGAGAGTGGGCCCAGAGCATCATCCAGGGCAACTGCAGCGTTCGCTCAGCTTTGCTGCGTGTCAGGCCCAGGCTGGGGGCCTTCCGTGCTCTACTGTCTCCTCCAGACCCCGCCAGGCCGTGACCGTGCGTGTCAGGCTGGTGCGGAAACTGAGCTTCAGAGAGGGCTTACGGCAGCTGCTCGAGGTCCGTCCCTTTAGTTCCCGCCGGAGTCTGTGCTCTTCACAGCAGGGCTGCCCCCCGCCTTTGCTGCTGCGGGGACAGCCGTGGTGTCGCAGGAACAACGCGTGCAGACGAGGCCACGCGGCCCGGACACGGGCTCTGCCCTACCGCTTCTCTTGCGGGCAGGAGGGGGAGGCCTGGTGGCTCCAGGGCCTTTTCTGTGCCATGCTCCGTGGGGCGGGTCGTTCTGATGGCAGCGGACCAGAGAGGTGGCAAAGACACGTCTGCCCAGTGGGGCTCATGCTTCACGGGCACAGGACACGCCCACAGAGGCTCAGAGCCGCGTTCGTTCGGTTACTGTCCAAAAGGGGACACGCGAGAGGGAAGACGAGGTATGGATGACGACGCCGAAGCAATCCCGGCGAGGGGCCGTGCTGGGCCAGCCGGGATACTCGGCCACTCTGGTGTTCGGGCTGGCAGGAGACATTTCCCGGGAGGCCAGGGGAAAGGGGGCACAGCACGGCCGCGACTTGGCCCTCCCGAAGCCATTTGCTAGCAGCTTGACTCTTGGGACTCCTCGGGTCTCCTGGGGACCTCCCTGCTCAGCGGCGACCTCAGAAGCGCGGCCAGCAGCCGGTGCTCGGCTGGGCAGCTTCTGGACTGAGCTGGGGGTGCCACTCCCCGGCCCCCTCCTGGCGCAGTTTCATTTAGAGAACGATCCGCCGCGGCCATGTGCAGACGTGGCCCCTTCCGAGGGGTCCTGCCGTCCAGAAAGCCCCTTTTGTCTGAGCTGCTTGAGTGCAGAGTCTGGAAACCTTCCTGTCGCCTAGGGGTGGAGCCAGTCTTGTGCACGGTTAGTTCCTTCTCTTGGCCTTGAGGGGCTTCTGCTCCGGGCCAGGCCTCGCGCGGTGGCCGGACGCGTTCGGGCTCCTGGGCCCAGTGAGCGTGCTAGCAGCACGGCTGACGTCACACACCTCCCTGGTGCGCAGGCGGCGGCCGGCCCGGCCCAGCGGCGCTGGCGCAAGAAGTCACGTGTCCTCCGTGGCCCGCGCTCCCCTCCTCTGCCCCGCGCAGGTACGTGCACAGGCGGTGCCTGTGAGCAGCTGCGGACGAGCGCGTTCAGCGTGTGGCTTCCCCGCGAGGGGCTGCGCTCCTGGCAGACTCGCCGGGAGGCCGCCGCGGCGACGCTTAGACTAGACTCCGTGACCGGGTCCAGGTGCGCCTCTTCCCAGGGCAGGCGGGGCGTCTCCCCCTCCTCGCCCAGAGCACCCCGTCGGAGGGAGCGAGGTCTCCCAGGGACCCGCTGCAGAGGCACTCGCTGCGTGACACGGGGGAGGTGTGTCTGGGCCGGCCGGTCCTAGGGAACCTGGCCTTGGCCTTCGCTCGGGTCTGGCCGGAGCGCAGGGCCGTCGGGGCCGCGCGGCGAGACCCACGGCTGTCCTGCGGCAGCTCCGGCGGGCGAGCCGCCAGCACAGAGGCCCGGCTCCCTCGTGGCTCAGCCGGGGCCCGGCGGCGGCAGCGGAGTGCCGGTGGTGAGGGGGTGAGGCCGAGGGGGCGGGGAGGAGGGGGCCCGCCCACCGGGGAGGACCTCGGCCGTCTGGGTACCCGGCGGGCTCTTCTGCGGTGCTCCCCGACCCAGCGGTCCGATCTGTGAATGTCCAGAAACCTGTGAGTGTGGGGGCCGCGTGGGCCACGTGTGCTGGGCCGTCCGGCCAGGAGCCCTGCGACGGTGCCGCTGCCCCGGGAGCTCTGCGACGAGGAAGCCGGCTGTCCCGTGAGCGGACCTGGGGCAGAACCCATCCCTGCCCCGGCCTCAGGGCCTGGGAGCCCCCGTGCCCGGCAGCCGGCGCATCTGCTCTGGGGCGGCCCTGACCCCGGCGCTGTCGGGGACGTGCTGGAGGCAAGCGCACAGCATCGTGTCCGGGCGTCGAGCTGAGCTGAGATGGAAGGAAAACCTTGGGAGGACATCTTGGCTCTGAGGATTGAGAAGCAGGGATTTTTTTCCCGCTGCGTCTCCCTGTTCTTGTTGGCTTTCCTACGCCTGGCTGTCAGGCAGCTGTCGAAGAAGGGTCGTGCGTGGGGGGCTCAGCACGGCCTCTGAGTGTGAGGTGGGTGGGCTTTGCCAGGGATGCCTTGGTAGCCAGGTGAGGCTGTCCTCCCCTGAGAAGGGCGAAGCCCCACGTGCCGCCCTCTGGAGCATGTGCTGGAGACAGGAGTCGGACGAGGTGGCTGGCGCCTCCCCCTGCTCCCCTGGAAGGCTGGGGAGCAGACGCTCGGTCAGCACGGACCCACGGTCCTTGGGCAGAACCGGAGTGTGGGGTCAAAGCCGTCGTCCTGAGCTCCGGGAGGAGCGAGTACCCACTGTGCCAACACGGGGCCCGAGGGCCCTCACCCACCCTGGCAGCAGCCGGGGGAGCCGGCACGTGGACCGCTCGCCTCCCGTTCTCCCCGTCGTCACGTCTAGAATGGACTCCCCGGTGACTGCAGAGCAGGAGGGCTGGGGCAAGACATGGCAGGGCCGGCCGTGCCTGGCGTAGACGGCTCTGCACAGGTGGTGCCAGGGCCCTGGAGGCATCAGCTGGGCTCAGACGGAGGCTGGACGAGGGTCCTGGCCAAGACCGCCATCCCCCAGACGACGGCAGCGAGCTGCAGCTGCGGCCAGGGTGCCGGTTTCAGGGAATCGTGCCCCCCGGGCAGCTCAGCCCTCGGGGACCCCATCTCTGGTTCTCTGCTGCCCGGGGAGGAGATGGTGCGGCCTCTCCTGGAAGCTTCTGCTTCATCTGGTCCTTGGAGGGGCGCTGGCGTGTAGGGTGACTCACACGCCCCCGCTCAGTCCGCAGCCTCGGCGACTCCTGCCGGGAATCGGCCTGACGGCAGGCGCCGTCCCCGGACCCAGGCCCCCGCCCAGCTCAGTGGAGAGCTGTGTGGGCGGGCGGCTCAGGTGGGCCACACACACGTGGCTCTGGCTCCACTGGGAACGCTCACCCCGGGGTCAGATCCCCACCTCCGCCTCTCTCCCTTTCCACCGAAGCTTCAGGCTCCGGGCTGAGCCCCCAGCAGAAATGCTGCTCCCCTCCCTCCTTGTGCTGATGCCGGCGCTGCCAAGTTCTGCCAGGGCCGAGCGCCAGGTTGGCAAGGTGTCTGTGCCCCTGATCAGAACCAGCTGGGCACAGAAGTTGGGCAGCCGCAGCCCCTTTCCAGCCTCAACTCCCTGCAAACAGTGTCTTCTACTTAAGCAGCCTCAGTTCTGCAGGCAAAGGAGAGCTTTCCATCCCCGCTGCCTTTCCCTGGGGCCCTCAGGTCAGGAGACAGTGAGGGCCAGGAAACAGGGGCTGGGGTGGATGTCTTTCCAAAATGCTCACTTCCCACCTCCGCTGGGAGAGGCAGGTGTCTGGGGTAGGGGTGCTTTCAAAGCTACTTTCCGTTCAGCATGTGTGGGGTTGAGGTAGACAGGGAGGAAGAGAAGCCCAAGGCCTCTGCTCCAAGTTGGAAGGGAGGCAGTGGAAGGAACAGGTGGTCCCCGGGTGTCAGAGGTCATGAAAAGTTACTTCGCTCTCAGAAGGAAGGAAACCTTGTTTGGGGTGAGGAGCGGGAAGGATTTTCTCCAAGGGACTGGAAAGGGAGCAATCTGGAGACTCTGGGCGGTGACCAGGCCCCCGCCCCCCAGCCCTCGGCTCAGCGAGTCTTACCTCCAGGTCCTCTCCATAGAAAGCAGCCATGGACGCATCGGCCACCAACAGCATTTCCACGAACCGATCCTCGGCGACAAGCCGTTTGTTCCTGCTGTTGGCCCCCTGGATTGGTGGTGGCTGCCCGGTGCCGTCTGCCTCTTCCTGGCCCTTCTCGTCCTCTTCCCCGTCCTGTGCGCGGGCTCCTCGCTCCTGCCCCTCACCCTCTCCCTTCTCGGCTTCGCCCTCGGGGGCTCTGAGCAGGGGCTGGGCTGCGGTGGCGGCCGGGCGCACGTGCCCCCAGCGCCGCAGGAGGTGTGGCTGGTGCAGGGAGCGCCCCGCGCCGTGGGGCCGGATCGTGAACTCCTCGCCCAGCAGCAGGAAGGAGCCGCTCACCCCCAGGCACAGGGTGACCGCCGCCGTCGACCGCGGGTCTCCCTCCACCGAGCCGGAGAAGACGCAGCGCCGCGGCTGTGGCCGGCGCCCGGCCGCCCCGCCGGAGCCCCCGGGGCGCTCGCGCTCGAGCGCTAGGACGCTGTCGGCGGGCTTCAGGAGCAGCTCGAAGCCGCGGCCGAAGGCGGACAGGTGGAGCGCGACCTCCTCGGCGTCGCTCCGCAGCAGCTTGGGCACCACCAGCGCGGAGGCCGGCCCCGCGCCTCCCGCCGGGGCCGGGGCGCCGCGGGCGAGCGGCGGCGGCAGCAGCAGCAGCAGCAGCAGCCGGGGGAGCGGCGGCCACCGCGGGGCGGCGCGGGGCATGGGGGCGGCGGAGGGGGGGCCGGCGCGGGCAGGTGTCCTCGCGGTCGGCGCCCTGGCGGCGGGCCGGTCGCGTGGCCCGCGGGCGCTCGGAGGCGGCGGTCCCCAGGCAGCCTCCGGGCTGGCGCTGCCTCTTCTCGCGGCGCTGGAGCAACTGGCGCTCCGGCTGCGCGCGCCCTTCACGCCCGCCTCCTCCAGCCCCGGGAAGCACCGAGCGGGCTGCCGAGCGCTTCGTATTTATACTTCCTTCCCGGCTTTGACATAAGAGGTTTATTTTTGATCTCTCACTATTCCCGTTTCCCTCCTGGGATCAGAGAGAAACTGAAAAGAGCGCAAGAGAGGAGAGAAAAATTCTGGATGAAATGTAAAGCCAATCAGGAGTCAGCGCGGCTGGCTCCGCGCCCCTCCTCCTGTGAGCGTCTGCGCCAACAGTTCCCCTCCGCTTCCGTATCCCAATGACGCATCGACGCGACCCCCCTTTCGTTGCCCTTTCTTCCTCCCGGCCCTTCTCGTCCTCTTCCCGTCCTGTGCGCGGGCTCCTCGCTCCTGCCCCTCACCCTCTCCCTTCTCGGCTTCGCCCTCGGGGGCTCTGAGCAGGGGCTGGGCTGCGGTGGCGGCCGGGCGCACGTGCCCCCAGCGCCGCAGGAGGTGTGGCTGGTGCAGGGAGCGCCCCGCGCCGTGGGGCCGGATCGTGAACTCCTCGCCCAGCAGCAGGAAGGAGCCGCTCACCCCCAGGCACAGGGTGACCGCCGCCGTCGACCGCGGGTCTCCCTCCACCGAGCCGGAGAAGACGCAGCGCCGCGGCTGTGGCCGGCGCCCGGCCGCCCGCCGGAGCCCCCGGGGCGCTCGCGCTCGAGCGCTAGGACGCTGTCGGCGGGCTTCAGGAGCAGCTCGAAGCCGCGGCCGAAGGCGGACAGGTGGAGCGCGACCTCCTCGGCGTCGCTCCGCAGCAGCTTGGGCACCACCAGCGCGGAGGCCGGCCCCGCGCCTCCCGCCGGGGCCGGGGCGCCGCGGGCGAGCGGCGGCGGCAGCAGCAGCAGCAGCAGCAGCCGGGGGAGCGGCGGCCACCGCGGGGCGGCGCGGGGCATGGGGGCGGCGGAGGGGGGGCCGGCGCGGGCAGGTGTCCTCGCGGTCGGCGCCCTGGCGGCGGGCCGGTCGCGTGGCCCGCGGGCGCTCGGAGGCGGCGGTCCCCAGGCAGCCTCCGGGCTGGCGCTGCCTCTTCTCGCGGCGCTGGAGCAACTGGCGCTCCGGCTGCGCGCGCCCTTCACGCCCGCCTCCTCCAGCCCCGGGAAGCACCGAGCGGGCTGCCGAGCGCTTCGTATTTATACTTCCTTCCCGGCTTTGACATAAGAGGTTTATTTTTGATCTCTCACTATTCCCGTTTCCCCTCCCCTGGGATCAGAGAGAGAAACTGAAAAGAGCGCAAGAGAGGAGAGAAAAAAATTCTGGATGAAATGTAAAGCCAATCAGGAGTCAGCGCGGCTGGCTCCCGCGCCCCTCCTCCTGTGAGCGTCTGCGCCAACAGTTCCCCTCCGCTTTCCGTGGTGCCACGTTAATTCCTCCAATGCTGGACGCGCCCTTCGGGCTGTGACCTGGGGGACGCCCCAGGCGCTGCCCCTCTGAGGCCAAGCGCCCCCGGCACACCCCCAGGAGACCTCCCCGCCGGTTCCAGCGACAGTGTCCCTTGGGGATCTGACCATGCAGAAGAGAGGTCTCCGGAGAAGGTTCCAGAGCTTTTCATTGTAAAGCAAAAGGGAGAAGCGAGAAAGGTCTTACTAAACTGGGGCTCCCTGCCAAAGAATCACGTTTTCACCCCAAGCTGGGGCTCAAGGCAAATGATACAACGTGGGTGACACAGCGAGGACTCTGTTGCTGCCTGGCCGGAGGCTGGGTGGGAGAGAGCAGATCCCAGCATGGGGTGGAAGGGCCCCCCCCCCCCGGGCAGCAGCGCGGGGGCTGTGTTTGGCCCTGAGGGCCCGGCGGGGATGGTGCTCAGCTGCCTGGGAACCTCCGTCCGGCTGGGTGGCGCCCCGCTTCCTGCTGCGCTGGCTCCCAGCGCGGATGGCAGTGGATTCCGCTGTCCTGCAGCATCCGCCCTTGGGGCGAGAGGGATGAAACCCGGAGAAAGGAATCACAGGGCCCACAGTCCTCTCTCAAGACCACAAAATGAAGCACTCGGTGTCGCCCCAGTCCTAATGGCCTAGGTCTGAGCTGGACTGAGGGTCCTGTTCTCTAAGGATGGGCTCCCGGTGTCTTTGTGGGAGATTCAGGAGACCTGCATTTTCAGGACCAGGAAGTCCTTTGCTGGTTCCCCTGTCCCAGCTGTCCAGTCCTCTGCCTGGGTCGTGGAGCTGGCAGTCGGGGCGGCCTCTCCTTCACTTCAGCTCTCCCTCTCCATCACCATCTGTGGAGGATCTGCATGAATGTGAGCCTCTCAGGGCTTCCTACCCCCCGAGAGGAGCCCCAGAGACACAAAAGTTCCTTAGTGACTACAGAATCCCGGGGCAAGTCCTGGCAAATCCCCCGCACAAAGGTCTCTGCTTTTTGCTTCTGAGAAACATAGAAGACTGTACTTTCTATTCTAGCATACTGCCTAATCGTTCCTGGGTAATTTACAAGATAGGAATAATTTGAGGGAACACTTCCGGAGGCAAGGGAAGTGAAAGAATGGCTCTTCAATCATTTCCAAAAATGAGCAAAACACGTCTCAGCACAGCAGTGTAACAGCACGGAGGGAGTCTGACCCAGCGGGCAGTGTCCCTTGGGGATCTGACCATGCAGAAGAGAGGTCTCCGGAGAAGGTTCCAGAGCTTTTCATTGTAAAGCAAAAGGGAGAAGCGAGAAAGGTCTTACTAAACTGGGGCTCCCTGCCAAAGAATCACGTTTTCACCCCAAGCTGGGGCTCAAGGCAAATGATACAACGTGGGTGACACAGCGAGGACTCTGTTGCTGCCTGGCCGGAGGCTGGGTGGGAGAGAGCAGATCCCAGCATGGGGTGGAAGGGCCCCCCCCGGGCAGCAGCGCGGGGGCTGTGTTTGGCCCTGAGGGCCCGGCGGGGATGGTGCTCAGCTGCCTGGGAACCTCCGTCCGGCTGGGTGGCGCCCCGCTTCCTGCTGCGCTGGCTCCCAGCGCGGATGGCAGTGGATTCCGCTGTCCTGCAGCATCCGCCCTTGGGGCGAGAGGGATGAAACCCGGAGAAAGGAATCACAGGGCCCACAGTCCTCTCTCAAGACCACAAAATGAAGCACTCGGTGTCGCCCCAGTCCTAATGGCCTAGGTCTGAGCTGGACTGAGGGTCCTGTTCTCTAAGGATGGGCTCCCGGTGTCTTTGTGGGAGATTCAGGAGACCTGCATTTTCAGGACCAGGAAGTCCTTTGCTGGTTCCCCTGTCCCAGCTGTCCAGTCCTCTGCCTGGGTCGTGGAGCTGGCAGTCGGGGCGGCCTCTCCTTCACTTCAGCTCTCCCTCTCCATCACCATCTGTGGAGGATCTGCATGAATGTGAGCCTCTCAGGGCTTCCTACCCCCAGAGAGGAGCCCCCAGAGACACAAAAGTTCCTTAGTGACTACAGAATCCCGGGGCAAGTCCTGGCAAATCCCCCGCACAAAGGTCTCTGCTTTTTGCTTCTGAGAAACATAGAAGACTGTACTTTCTATTCTAGCATACTGCCTAATCGTTCCTGGGTAATTTACAAGATAGGAATAATTTGAGGGAACACTTCCGGAGGCAAGGGAAGTGAAAGAATGGCTCTTCAATCATTTCCAAAAATGAGCAAAACACGTCTCAGCACAGCAGTGTAACAGCACGGAGGGAGTCTGACCCAGCGGGCAGTGCGCAATCCCCGTTCGCTTCAGGCCAGCTGTAACACTGTGATGTCCTCAGCCTTGGTTTCCTAAAGCCTGAAGTCCTTCATTCACCAGCCCCTAGGTGCTCTCTGATTTCTAACAGTGATCGGGCTGTCATGTTTCCCTTCCTTTCTCTTTCGTGAGCGTCTGAGGGTTGGAGGGGCAGCTGTGGGCCCAGTCCTCTTCCCTGTGTGGGTGTATTGGTGGTGTTGGGCAAATCAAAATGGAGCAGGTCTTGTTCAGCTTCAGACACAAGAGGGAAGGCCTCCGGCCTGTTTGGGATCTGCCCAGACGCGGCTCCGATTTCAGCCAGCCTGCGAGCACAGCCACCAGGCAGCACTTTTAGACAAAGGGATCCGCCTTAGGATCTCTTAAGCCCACCAGGACCTGGGCAATTCTCCAGGCTCTAAGAGTTCTCATCACTCGCAATGTGAAACAAACAGCATTGTAAAATTTAAATCGGAGCTGCATTTTGCAAGCAAACTGAAGATGAGGTGGTTGAATGGCATCACCAGCTCCACGGACGCGAGTCTGAGCAAGCTCTGGGAGATGGTGGGACAGGAGGCCTGTCCGTGGGTCACCAAGAGCTGGACACGACTGACTGAGGAACAGCAGGAGGACTTGGCTCGCTGCGCGTTAGCTGCTGACTGGGCCACATCCACTGGGCTGTGTGAACGCTGGGACTTCAGATCAAAACCGGCTGAACCTTTAGAACTGACTGACTGCTTCCGGCTCACGACAGCCGAGAAAGGACACGGAAGTACTGCACGCGGTTGGAGGGACTGGGTCTTCCTATCTGCCTACATTACGGTGCATGAAGCTCAATTAAAATTGATTGAAGAGAAGTCACAGTGGAGAAAGAATTACGGGATTTGCAAGGACGATTGTCCATGTTACAATGTCAAAATTACATTTTAACTGACCAAGCCTCTGTGTTGGTAGCTGAAAAAGCCGCTGGGACCCTAAGACTTGGAATGGGAAATCCAGGGACCTGCGCAGATTGTAAGGTTTTTGGGGAATACAATGGGCTAAAGGACATAGAGTTTACCTAGGGATAAACAACAGATAATGGAATTTAAAACTCCCCAGACAAAAAGGGAAGCTCAGAAATTTATAGGGCTCTTTGGTTTCCGGCGACAGCATATCCCACATTTGGACCAGATATTCTTTACAAAGTCTGCTTTACAAAGTAACTAGGAATAGATACGAATTTCATAATAATGTGATGAACAATGCTGAGGCCAGCTCAGCAAGGGCTTAGGGTGAGTGACGGGTGTCGGAGAGCATCAGAAACACAAAGGCAGAGAGGGAGTTAAAAGATGGGATGGGGGCTCAAGACCTCAAGGACCAAGATCCCTGAGCGCAGGGCTCATATTTACTTGAAGAACCGTCTTCAAAGCAGAAGGTTATGTGCTTATCAAGAGACATCAGCAAAGAAGTCAGTGAACCCCCGATGCAGACGTGGTGCACCTGCCCAGACAGTGCTCTGGTTAAGCGTGACCCGGTGTTCCCAGGTCCGCACCCGTATCAGCCGCAGGCACCCACAGCATTTCTTGGTGGATTGTCCCAAGGAAACCTAACTCTTAAGACCTGCACCCCAGTTTTTACCCCCAAGAAATGGGATTGAAAGGTTTTAGTCCATCTGCCATCCCAGTCATGGTTTCTGGCCGGGGAGAAGCTGTAGGGAAGCAGGCCGCATCCCAGTTACCTCCGCTTGTAACTGCTTTATGCCCAACGTTGACTTGTCAGCGTAACCTGGGAGCCGTCGTTTCATCTTGTTCCGCGGCACTTTTCCATTATATAAGTGGGGACGGAAGAGGGTGATATTCCAGGCACATTGTAATTGTAATTGTAGGTTAAGATTTTGAATTCCCTCTCCAAGCCCTAATACCACATTTTCCAGGTCTACTAGTCTGTTGTTGATTTCTTCATCAATACGAGTTTGATTTCCCCCTGCTGTGCTCGCATTTTTGTGCCATTTTTGGACAAATTCAGTTGTCTTTATTGTCTGCTAAAGAGCACTTCCAGCCACAGAGGCTGTGGTGGCAATAGCAATAATACCCATAACAGTTTCTGTGAGAATTCCCAGAAATGGGTTTGATTGTTTGAGAGTTTGATGTAATACAGTGAATAAGGCCTGCATATCAGGTGAGTTTTCCCAAGGTCTAGCCTGGCTGACAGGGATCCATAGGCTCAGATGGTGTTGTAAGATCATATAAGTACAATTTGTATTACGTAGACTAGAATTTAAACAAGTGTACAATTTGCAGTCTCCTTGTGGGCATTGTATCTGTTTGATAGTTTCATTTATAGCATTAGTTCCTACTGTGAACACCCGAGGATTGTTAGCACAAGCTTGTAAACGAGGAGCGTGATTATTTGATGTATTCAACGGCGTAATTAGTTGAACATAATGTCCATTCCGAAGCCTGTATGACTTTAAGCTTAAAGGCAGCTTCCAGAGAGCATACTGGGCAGGTCCTCCCGAAGGCCGGGGAGTGGGCGGAACAGGCCCGCGTCCTGCCGTTCTGTGGGATGTTCGGCTCGGGGCGTGGCGCAGTGGAGTTGTGAGTGGCGAGACGCGCTGTAAGCGCCGGTGGGGGCGGCGGGAAGAGCTGATGCCCGGACAGTTCACACAGTGGCCTCTCCGGGGCTCCAGGAGGGTAGAGTTGTTTTCTTAGGTATTTAAAACTCACCCTGGAGAGCAAATGTGCTTGGGCTTTATTGGCATTTTTGTCTTGAGGGCTTATTGCTAACCAGGCCTACCTAGAGAAACTTAGACATCCTTGAGTTGCCGTGATCCAAATGGGCCAATTTTCAAATGCCAAAGGAACCTCAGTTAAGTTTAGTGAAGTTCCTTCCTCAGAGGGTGATATTCCAGGCACATTGTAATTGTAATTGTAGGTTAAGATTTTGAATTCCCTCTCCAAGCCCTAATACCACATTTTCCAGGTCTACTAGTCTGTTGTTGATTTCTTCATCAATACGAGTTTGATTTCCCCCTGCTGTGCTCGCATTTTTGTGCCATTTTTGGACAAATTCAGTTGTCTTTATTGTCTGCTAAAGAGCACTTCCAGCCACAGAGGCTGTGGTGGCAATAGCAATAATACCCATAACAGTTTCTGTGAGAATTCCCAGAAATGGGTTTGATTGTTTGAGAGTTTGATGTAATACAGTGAATAAGGCCTGCATATCAGGTGAGTTTTCCCAAGGTCTAGCCTGGCTGACAGGGATCCATAGGCTCAGATGGTGTTGTAAGATCATATAAGTACAATTTGTATTACGTAGACTAGAATTTAAACAAGTGTACAATTTGCAGTCTCCTTGTGGGCATTGTATCTGTTTGATAGTTTCATTTATAGCATTAGTTCCTACTGTGAACACCCGAGGATTGTTAGCACAAGCTTGTAAACGAGGAGCGTGATTATTTGATGTATTCAACGGCGTAATTAGTTGAACATAATGTCCATTCCGAAGCCTGTATGACTTTAAGCTTAAAGGCAGCTTCCAGAGAGCATACTGGGCAGGTCCTCCCGAAGGCCGGGGAGTGGGCGGAACAGGCCCGCGTCCTGCCGTTCTGTGGGATGTTCGGCTCGGGGCGTGGCGCAGTGTAGCTGTGAGGACCGACACGCCCTTTAAGCGCCTGTGGGGGCGGCGGGAAGAGCTGATGCCCGGACAGTTCACACAGTGGCCTCTCCGGGGCTCCAGGAGGGTAGAGTTGTTTTCTTAGGTATTTAAAACTCACCCTGGAGAGCAAATGTGCTTGGGCTTTATTGGCATTTTTGTCTTGAGGGCTTATTGCTAACCAGGCCTACCTAGAGAAACTTAGACATCCTTGAGTTGCCGTGATCCAAATGGGCCAATTTTCAAATGCCAAAGGAACCTGAGTTAAGTTTAGTGAAGTTCCTTCCTCAGAGGGGTGCAAGGGCAGACGATTATCTTCAGGTCCCGGAATCCAGGCAGAATCATGAATATATACAGCGATGGATGCCTCCCCCAGTTAGCTGGTCTCAGTAGAGGAGGATTAGGAACAGACGCCCAATAAGTGAAGTTATTTTCAGCTCCAATCAAGGCGGGATTACTCACTGCGGCGGCTACCAGTGCACACAAGGCTAAGGTCAAATGAGGAGGTGTGAAGGGCTTGTTCTGCTCCTCCAAAACTTTCTCTGTTTATTTGCTTCATGGGGTTGCTCATGGTAGGGTTTTAGTCTTGCGAGGGAATCCACACCAGTCCAGTCTGGAGCCTGGGGAAACAGAAGCAAGCCCTCTCCCCATGTTACCAGTTTCCCTGGAGCCCATATACTGGTCAGGGGGTCTTGTCACTGGATCAACGGGCTACTCTTGTGAAAAGGCCCCATTTTATCAGAAGAAGAAGCAAAATGTCTTTCAGCAGCTGTGTCGTATTCGTCTGAACTTGAAGAATTTAAAAATTAAGAGTAGATAAAGCTCTATAGAGACGTACCAGCTCTTATTTCCTCCCCCGGCTCCCTCTTTTTGTTTCTGTTATCATTGATTTTAATATTTTGTTGGTCCTTTCCATAATGGCTTGTCCCTGTGGGTTATACAGAATGCCATTGGAATGAGAGATCCTCTATGTAATGAAACTTTTTTTTTTGTACTGTTTTACTAACATAGGCAGGCCCATTATCAGTTTTTATAGCTTCAGGGAGTCCCAGAACAGAAACACAGGCATGTAAATGTTGTAATGCATGCTAGACAGTTTCACCTGTTTGTGTTGTGGCCCATATAGAGCCCAAATAGGTATCTACTGAGATGTGGATGTAGGCAAGGCATCCAAATGTCCAATATGTGTGACATCTATTCGCCATAGCTGATTCGGAGCTAGTCTCTGGGAATCTACCTCGGGCTCAGCTTGTTGTGGACTGTTAATGATTTGACACGAGGGACAAGTTCTGATGATCTCTCAAGTCTGATTCCAAGTGATATCAAAACGGGACTTTAATCCCTTGGCCTTGACATGTGTCCGTTGATGACAATGCTGGGCTTCAGTAAGGACAAGAGCCGCCAGCCTGTCCGCTGCTAGATGTCCTGCTGAGAGAGGACCTGGTCGTTCAGAATGTGCTCTGGTATGAGTCGTATAGAAAAGGAGCAGTTCTATTTTGAGTAATCTTTTGTAGTTTATAAAATAAAGCATATAGAGGTTGAGACAAGCTATGATTCGCAACCGAAGTCTCTATCATATTAGAAACCTTTGTAACGTAAGCGGAGTCTGACATGATATTTACAGCGTGAGAAAGACCTGGCGGGCGCAGTCATCACTCGAAGGTTCCGCTTGTTGAGCTGAAGATCCCCTGGTGCTGATTCTTTTAGAGGCGGAGCCAGTCTGTCCTGCTGGTCCCTCCTCGATCCATCGGTGAATAGCGGGGGACATCGGGGATGGGATCCTGCTTTGTAATTCTCGGTAAAATCCATTGTTTTGTTTCAATTAACTGATTATGGATTTTTAGGGCAATAGGTCTTGTCCATAATGGCCCTTTGGTCCCTGTGGGTTAACTTGAAGAATTTAAAATTAAGAGTAGATAAAGCTCTATAGAGACGTACCAGCTCTTATTTCCTCCCGGCTCCCTCTTTTGTTTCTGTTATCATTGATTTTAATATTTTGTTGGTCCTTTCCATAATGGCTTGTCCCTGTGGGTTATACAGAATGCCATTGGAATGAGAGATCCTCTATGTAATGAAACTTTTTTTGTACTGTTTTACTAACATAGGCAGGCCCATTATCAGTTTTTATAGCTTCAGGGAGTCCCAGAACAGAAACACAGGCATGTAAATGTTGTAATGCATGCTAGACAGTTTCACCTGTTTGTGTTGTGGCCCATATAGAGCCCAAATAGGTATCTACTGAGATGTGGATGTAGGCAAGGCATCCAAATGTCCAATATGTGTGACATCTATTCGCCATAGCTGATTCGGAGCTAGTCTCTGGGAATCTACCTCGGGCTCAGCTTGTTGTGGACTGTTAATGATTTGACACGAGGGACAAGTTCTGATGATCTCTCAAGTCTGATTCCAAGTGATATCAAAACGGGACTTTAATCCCTTGGCCTTGACATGTGTCCGTTGATGACAATGCTGGGCTTCAGTAAGGACAAGAGCCGCCAGCCTGTCCGCTGCTAGATGTCCTGCTGAGAGAGGACCTGGTCGTTCAGAATGTGCTCTGGTATGAGTCGTATAGAAAAGGAGCAGTTCTATTTTGAGTAATCTTTTGTAGTTTATAAAATAAAGCATATAGAGGTTGAGACAAGCTATGATTCGCAACCGAAGTCTCTATCATATTAGAAACCTTTGTAACGTAAGCGGAGTCTGACATGATATTTACAGCGTGAGAAAGACCTGGCGGCGCAGTCATCACTGCGAAGGTTCCGCTTGTTGAGCTGAAGATCCCCTGGTGCTGATTCTTTTAGAGGCGGAGCCAGTCTGTCCTGCTTGTCCCTCCTCGATCCATCGGTGAATAGCGGGGGGCATCGGGGATGGGATCCTGCTTTGTAACTCTCGGTAAAATCCATTGTGTTGTTTCAATAAACTGTATTATAGGATTTTTAGGGCAATAGTTATCTATGCTTCCAATGTAATCAGCAAATGCTATCTGCCAGTTAACATGATTTTGAAAACAGGCTCATACTTCCTTCTTGGTTAAGTTTATAATAATATGAGTAGGGTCATATCCACTAAGTTCTTTTATTCTCTTTCTGCCTTTTATAATCATATGAGATATGAGATCAGTGTATGATGAAAAGGATTTAACAAGGGTATTGGCTAAGAATAGTCATTCCACAGTACCATTGTCTTGCGTGAGTAACCCAATGGGAGAATGTAGAGAAGGAAGGATAAGTTGTAAAAGTTTTCCTGTTTCCACCCTATTTAATTAAGTGTCTCTGATTTTTCTTTTATTAGTTGGGAGTTTTTTTTATGGCTGTTGGAGTCAACTGTCTTGTATTGTTTAGTTTTGAATCCCCTCTAAGGAGTGTAAACAAATTAGATAGAGCATACGTAGGGATTCCTATTCGGCGTCTTAACCAGTTAACATCTCCTAATAGTTTTTGTAAATCATCTGATGTTTTAATTTGATCCCTTTGGATTTCTACCTTTTTAGTTCAAATTGTAGCTTGTTCAACAATAGCTCCTAGGTATTGATAGGGACTTACTACTTGCATCTTTTCTGGGGCTATTTTCAAGCTAACTTGAGTTAAAATTTATTTTTCATTAAATCATAAGTTAAAACTACTTCCTCTTTTGTAGGGGTCACACAGAAGATATCATCCATATAATGTATCATATAACAATTTGGAAATTGTATACATACGGGCTCTAGGGCCTTAGCCACAAAGTTTTGACATAATTGAGACAAGCTATGATTCGCAACCGAAGTCTCTATCATATTAGAAACCTTTGTAACGTAAGCGGAGTCTGACATGATATTTACAGCGTGAGAAAGACCTGGCGCAGTCATCACTGCGAAGGTTCCGCTTGTTGAGCTTAAGATCCCCTGGTGCTGATTCTTTTAGAGGCGGAGCCAGTCTGTCCTGCTTGTCCCTCCTCGATCCATCGGTGAATAGCGGGGGGCATCGGGGATGGGATCCTGCTTTGTAACTCTCGGTAAAATCCATTGTGTTGTTTCAATAAACTGTATTATAGGATTTTTAGGGCAATAGTTATCTATGCTTCCAATGTAATCAGCAAATGCTATCTGCCAGTTAACATGATTTTGAAAACAGGCTCATACTTCCTTCTTGGTTAAGTTTATAATAATATGAGTAGGGTCATATCCACTAAGTTCTTTTATTCTCTTTCTGCCTTTTATAATCATATGAGATATGAGATCAGTGTATGATGAAAAGGATTTAACAAGGGTATTGGCTAAGAATAGTCATTCCACAGTACCATTGTCTTGCGTGAGTAACCCAATGGGAGAATGTAGAGAAGGAAGGATAAGTTGTAAAAGTTTTCCTGTTTCCACCCTATTTAATTAAGTGTCTCTGATTTTTCTTTTATTAGTTGGGAGTTTTTTTTATGGCTGTTGGAGTCAACTGTCTTGTATTGTTTAGTTTTGAATCCCCTCTAAGGAGTGTAAACAAATTAGATAGAGCATACGTAGGGATTCCTATTCGGCGTCTTAACCAGTTAACATCTCCTAATAGTTTTTGTAAATCATCTGATGTTTTAATTTGATCCCTTTGGATTTCTACCTTTTTAGTTCAAATTGTAGCTTGTTCAACAATAGCTCCTAGGTATTGATAGGGACTTACTACTTGCATCTTTTCTGGGGCTATTTTCAAGCTAACTTGAGTTAAAATTTATTTTTCATTAAATCATAAGTTAAAACTACTTCCTCTTTTGTAGGGGTCACACAGAAGATATCATCCATATAATGTATCATATAACAATTTGGAAATTGTATACATACGGGCTCTAGGGCCTTAGCCACAAAGTTTTGACATAATTGAGCTGTTTAACATTCCCTGAGGTAAAACCTTCTGTTGGAATCTCTTCATAGGCTCCTTGTTAATAGCAGGGACAGAAAAAGCAAAGTTCTCTCTGTCTTTTGGACATAAGGAATGGTAAAGAAACAGTCCCTGAGGTCAGTGCCCGTCGAGGGCCAGAGGGCAGAGACCAGCGGCAGTAGGGAGTCGTGGCTGCGGTCTTCCCGGCGGCTGTGTAACTGCATGGACTCCTCAAAGATCAGTTAGTAATCTCCATTTACCATATTTTTAATAGGAATTATTGGTGACTAAATATTGGACTAAGTGACTCTTTAATGTGTCTTTTATCTAATTGTTCCTGAACAGGTTTAGTTAATGCCTCTAATTTTTTTGTAGTCAGTGGCCGCGCCTCGACCCAGTCAGGTGCAGTTGTTTTCCACGTTAAAGGGGTAGGTTTGGGAGGCTCTAAGAGGCTTATCCGAGCCGTGTCCACTAGGGAAAAGACTGATACCTTGGTCCTGCTCTGCCCAAGTTTCCTTGTGGTTCAGTAGGCTCTGATTCCTTGATGGGTCTTTCTCAAACCCAGTCCTGGCAGATATCCTTTTTCTTTCTTTTAAACACATTTGGACTCTGAGCTATATTTCTCATGACTGGGAATGTAAATCTCAGCCTGCCATGGCTGCAATATGTCTCTACCCCGAAGGTTAACAGGGAGGTCGGCAATATATGGTTGCAAATGGGCAGGCTGACCTTCAGGTCCTTCTTTTTCCCATGTACGTAAGGTTCCCAAGGAAGGAAACCAAGACCAATGATTTTAAGTTTTTGTAAATCATCTGATGTTTTAATTTGATCCCTTTGGATTTCTACCTTTTTAGTTCAAATTGTAGCTTGTTCAACAATAGCTCCTAGGTATTGATAGGGACTTACTACTTGCATCTTTTCTGGGGCTATTTTCAAGCTAACTTGAGTTAAAATTTATTTTTCATTAAATCATAAGTTAAAACTACTTCCTCTTTTGTAGGGGTCACACAGAAGATATCATCCATATAATGTATCATATAACAATTTGGAAATTGTATACATACGGGCTCTAGGGCCTTAGCCACAAAGTTTTGACATAATTGAGCTGTTTAACATTCCCTGAGGTAAAACCTTCTGTTGGAATCTCTTCATAGGCTCCTTGTTAATAGCAGGGACAGAAAAAGCAAAGTTCTCTCTGTCTTTTGGACATAAGGAATGGTAAAGAAACAGTCCCTGAGGTCAGTGCCCGTCGAGGGCCAGAGGGCAGAGACCAGCGGCAGTAGGGAGTCGTGGCTGCGGTCTTCCCGGCGGCTGTGTAACTGCATGGACTCCTCAAAGATCAGTTAGTAATCTCCATTTACCATATTTTTAATAGGAATTATTGGTGACTAAATATTGGACTAAGTGACTCTTTAATGTGTCTTTTATCTAATTGTTCCTGAACAGGTTTAGTTAATGCCTCTAATTTTTTTGTAGTCAGTGGCCGCGCCTCGACCCAGTCAGGTGCAGTTGTTTTCCACGTTAAAGGGGTAGGTTTGGGAGGCTCTAAGAGGCTTATCCGAGCCGTGTCCACTAGGGAAAAGACTGATACCTTGGTCCTGCTCTGCCCAAGTTTCCTTGTGGTTCAGTAGGCTCTGATTCCTTGATGGGTCTTTCTCAAACCCAGTCCTGGCAGATATCCTTTTTCTTTCTTTTAAACACATTTGGACTCTGAGCTATATTTCTCATGACTGGGAATGTAAATCTCAGCCTGCCATGGCTGCAATATGTCTCTACCCCGAAGGTTAACAGGGAGGTCGGCAATATATGGTTGCAAATGGGCAGGCTGACCTTCAGGTCCTTCTTTTTCCCATGTACGTAAGGTTCCCAAGGAAGGAAACCAAGACCAATGATTTTCAGTTGTCTGTAATAATTCTAAAATCTGATCTTCGCTGGCTTTTGCTCCTCCTGCCTTAAGGTGCTGCCTCAGACGACAGATGTACGCTCTGTAACTTTCTGAGCTTTCGGTTTCCCATAGCAACCCTGTTAAAAATGTCCCAAGAGACAACCCCTTACAGGCAGGGCATCTCCAAGACCTATTTCTCCTCTTGGGGTTCCGTGGCACTTCCCAAGTTTCAGTTTCGCTCGGGTGATCCTTGGCGACTTTGAGCCCCAGGTTGGGTGCCAGCTGCTGAGGCCAGCTCAGCAAGGGCTTAGGGTGAGTGACGGGTGTCGGAGAGCATCAGAAACACAAAGGCAGAGAGGGAGTTAAAAGATGGGATGGGGGCTCAAGACCTCAAGGACCAAGATCCCTGAGCGCAGGGCTCATATTTACTTGAAGAACCGTCTTCAAAGCAGAAGGTTATGTGCTTATCAAGAGACATCAGCAAAGAAGTCAGTGAACCCCCGATGCAGACGTGGTGCACCTGCCCAGACAGTGCTCTGGTTAAGCGTGACCCGGTGTTCCCAGGTCCGCACCCGTATCAGCCGCAGGCACCCACAGCATTTCTTGGTGGATTGTCCCAAGGAAACCTAACTCTTAAGATAACTGCTCTATGGAAGCAGAGCAGTTCCCGGTTGTTTTCCCACACAACAATAGGTTTTTGATGCCGCGAAAAGTCCAGTTTGGCATGCATTAGACTTCTGGCCAGTGCAACCCAGTGACGTAGAACTGCATGTGTCATAAGCAAACTGTATGCGAACTGGACCTTGTGGCAATAATGGTAAGGCAGGAGGGTGCCTTTGGGATTCTGGTGTACGAAGTATCCAGAGGCCAAGAGAAATCATGCTACCTTTGAAAACCAATTATTGGCTTGTTATTGCATGTTGATTGATATGGATTATTTGATTTATGGATTATGCTGTAATATTGAGTATATGCAATGGGTACAAAGTTCACCTCAAACCCACAGCATTCAGCAAGCCCAGAAG
The DNA here is from genome assembly GCA_022376925.1 of Tragulus kanchil. Classification (NCBI taxonomy): domain Eukaryota; kingdom Metazoa; phylum Chordata; class Mammalia; order Artiodactyla; family Tragulidae; genus Tragulus; species Tragulus kanchil. The sequence goes on from JAIOJX010000006.1 coordinate 155,819,503, forward strand.
TCCCGCAGAATCAAATGAAAATGTTGGGACCAAGCCAAACCTGGACCAGATAGGGGTCGCTATCTTATATGAAAGACTTCCTATGAAGGCCTGGAACAAGAGGATATAATTAAGTCTGAGTTAGTATCTGAATTGCCTGTAAAATGAGGAAAGCCGCTTGACTCTTTAACTGTACAAGAAAGACAACATGCATGGTTTCCTGATGGATCAGCTGTATATTTAGGATCCACTCACTATTGAAAAGCGACTGCAAATAATTCCATCACTACTAAATTGCTGCCAGCTACTGGGGAAGGTAAAAATAACAAATTTGCCGAGTTATATGCTGTTCACTAGGTATTAAAACAACATAATTTAACTGAATGCTACACACACACACACACACACACAGAGTTTCTTGGTTGGTAGCCAACGGCTGGCCCACGTAGCTTCCCCTTGTGTGAAGAGTAACTGGCGAGTTCACTCCAGAGAGCTATGGGGAATGGAATTATGGTGTGACATTTGGGGATTGTTCAAACTAGTAATGTTTCAGTAGATGCTCTTGGTGTTCCAAAGTTTGCGAACAATGCTCTCACTCTGTTACAGATGAACAAACTCAGATCCAAACAGTAGAAGTCGATCTAGACTTCAGCAACTTAAAAGGTCTGACTCTGTGGGCACAGCAGAAAATGTGGCCCTCTGGGAGAAAAGCAACATACACGTGGGCTCAGAATCGAGGTATTTCCCTCCCTATGGATCTCATTGAATCTGGTATCTTACAATGTCCTGTTTGTCAACATATTAAACATAGAAGTTTGCACATTCGTCAAAGGACTGTTGGCATGTGGCAGGCTGCTTGGGCAGACATGAGAAATGGAGCGTATAACTCGACACAAAGGATGCCAACACGTGTGTACTGCTGGGGACACTGTTCTGGATATTTAGTGGTCATTCACTTTGGGAAAATCAGACTAATACTATTAAAGCATGGGGGATAATTTATATTATAGAACTGTGCTTCGTATTCACGGTGACAGGGGTCATTTTAAAGGTAAGTTTATATAAGCATTTGCCCAGAAACATAATATACAGTGGATCTTTCATACTCCTTATTATCCTCAAGCTGCCTGTTTGATTGAAAGAATGGTTTGCTTAAACAGCTATTAATTAAACTTGGAGAGGACTCTTATAAATACTGGAGAGCTAGCTTGAATACTGCCCTCAACATTTTACATAATAGACCTACCAGAGAGCCAGGAACTCCTTTGATGAGAATGACAGTTCCAAACTGACAGATTCATTAGGTTGACTTCCATCCTGAGACAGTGGAGGATTGGAAAATTAGCCCGGGCACTAGCTCCTTTTTGAGCTACCCCTGAGGTCGCAGGACTGAGTTTATATCTATACCTGAACATAGACTTACTAAGAGATCGATATGTGCTATTATTTCATTAAAATGCCTCCCAGAACCTTGGTTTAATCAAAGAATGCTCCAGCTTAGCACTGAAAGGGATCTGTGTGTGGGAGAGTTACAGACCCAGACTACCACGGAGAAACCTGAGTAATTCTGCAAAATGAAGGGAAGGATCTGTTTGTAACTAGGCATGATCTAATTGCCCATGGGGAATGGAATTATGGTGTGACATTTGGGGATTGTTCAAACTAGTAATGTTTCAGTAGATGCTCTTGGTGTTCCAAAGTTTGCGAACAATGCTCTCACTCTGTTACAGATGAACAAACTCAGATCCAAACAGTAGAAGTCGATCTAGACTTCAGCAACTTAAAAGGTCTGACTCTGTGGGCACAGCAGAAAATGTGGCCCTCTGGGAGAAAAGCAACATACACGTGGGCTCAGAATCGAGGTATTTCCCTCCCTATGGATCTCATTGAATCTGGTATCTTACAATGTCCTGTTTGTCAACATATTAAACATAGAAGTTTGCACATTCGTCAAAGGACTGTTGGCATGTGGCAGGCTGCTTGGGCAGACATGAGAAATGGAGCGTATAACTCGACACAAAGGATGCCAACACGTGTGTACTGCTGGGGACACTGTTCTGGATATTTAGTGGTCATTCACTTTGGGAAAATCAGACTAATACTATTAAAGCATGGGGGATAATTTATATTATAGAACTGTGCTTCGTATTCACGGTGACAGGGGTCATTTTAAAGGTAAGTTTATATAAGCATTTGCCCAGAAACATAATATACAGTGGATCTTTCATACTCCTTATTATCCTCAAGCTGCCTGTTTGATTGAAAGAATGGTTTGCTTAAACAGCTATTAATTAAACTTGGAGAGGACTCTTATAAATACTGGAGAGCTAGCTTGAATACTGCCCTCAACATTTTACATAATAGACCTACCAGAGAGCCAGGAACTCCTTTGATGAGAATGACAGTTCCAAACTGACAGATTCATTAGGTTGACTTCCATCCTGAGACAGTGGAGGATTGGAAAATTAGCCCGGGCACTAGCTCCTTTTTGAGCTACCCCTGAGGTCGCAGGACTGAGTTTATATCTATACCTGAACATAGACTTACTAAGAGATCGATATGTGCTATTATTTCATTAAAATGCCTCCCAGAACCTTGGTTTAATCAAAGAATGCTCCAGCTTAGCACTGAAAGGGATCTGTGTGTGGGAGAGTTACAGACCCAGACTACCACGGAGAAACCTGAGTAATTCTGCAAAATGAAGGGAAGGATCTGTTTGTAACTAGGCATGATCTAATTGCCCAGTTGCTGCTGCTTCCACGTATAACTGGCAAAGTACGAAAAGGAGAACCTCCCACCTTCCTAACAGAGGTGATGAGGGTTTGGGTCCACAGGTGCAGTTCCTGCCTTTGGAGCTCAAGTCTGGGGAAACAGCCTAGCTGTCCTCCTACACCGGCAAACGCCGCTGTGTAGGGAGGCGAACGCCATGGCGGTGATGAGTCCTGGGCAGGAGAGATGGAGAGATGGGCTGGCAGCCACTGCCACTCCCGTGAATGGACTGCTCTTGGAAGTCTGGCTGTATGTGGACTGTCATTCACGCCTCAGCTTTCAAGGATGTGCTACAATTAACAGAAAAGTCTGAAGAAAGCTCCTGAGACATCTCCATCCGGAGAAACACAGTTTGAACCTGAACTCAGGATAAATTCACTTTCCCAGCAAACAAGGCCTGTCCTTTCTTAACCTTGACACTCTGTGGACAAGATTTGTCTGTCTGCTAGATTAGACAGCACTGGTAGCGATGGAGCTCAGGCCTTCACCGTCAGTGCTACATGAATGCCTACAGTGCCAAAGCCCAGTTACCTCAGCTTGGTTTAAGACAGAGACTTTTTCCAGTTGTTCAATGGCTCAGTCATACTTCAGCTCCATAAAACTAAGTCATTGACTGACACTGGATTGGACTGTTTGTTCTAGGCAGCTCTTAACCTATATTAAACTTGAGAGGACTCTTATAAATACTGGAGAGCTAGCTTGAATACTGCCCTCACTTTACATAATAGACCTAGAGGAGGATTTAAAACAGTTCCAAACTGACAGATTCATTAGGTTGACTTCCATCCTGAGACAGTGGAGGATTGGAAAATTAGCCCGGGCACTAGCTCCTTTTTGAGCTACCCCTGAGGTCGCAGGACTGAGTTTATATCTATACCTGAACATAGACTTACTAAGAGATCGATATGTGCTATTATTTCATTAAAATGCCTCCCAGAACCTTGGTTTAATCAAAGAATGCTCCAGCTTAGCACTGAAAGGGATCTGTGTGTGGGAGAGTTACAGACCCAGACTACCACGGAGAAACCTGAGTAATTCTGCAAAATGAAGGGAAGGATCTGTTTGTAACTAGGCATGATCTAATTGCCCAGTTGCTGCTGCTTCCACGTATAACTGGCAAAGTACGAAAAGGAGAACCTCCCACCTTCCTAACAGAGGTGATGAGGGTTTGGGTCCACAGGTGCAGTTCCTGCCTTTGGAGCTCAAGTCTGGGGAAACAGCCTAGCTGTCCTCCTACACCGGCAAACGCCGCTGTGTAGGGAGGCGAACGCCATGGCGGTGATGAGTCCTGGGCAGGAGAGATGGAGAGATGGGCTGGCAGCCACTGCCACTCCCGTGAATGGACTGCTCTTGGAAGTCTGGCTGTATGTGGACTGTCATTCACGCCTCAGCTTTCAAGGATGTGCTACAATTAACAGAAAAGTCTGAAGAAAGCTCCTGAGACATCTCCATCCGGAGAAACACAGTTTGAACCTGAACTCAGGATAAATTCACTTTCCCAGCAAACAAGGCCTGTCCTTTCTTAACCTTGACACTCTGTGGACAAGATTTGTCTGTCTGCTAGATTAGACAGCACTGGTAGCGATGGAGCTCAGGCCTTCACCGTCAGTGCTACATGAATGCCTACAGTGCCAAAGCCCAGTTACCTCAGCTTGGTTTAAGACAGAGACTTTTTCCAGTTGTTCAATGGCTCAGTCATACTTCAGCTCCATAAAACTAAGTCATTGACTGACACTGGATTGGACTGTTTGTTCTAGGCAGCTATTACATCACCTTGCTCAAAGGAATAAGGTCCAGGTAATTTTAAGGTTTACTAATGTGTGTGCGTGGAAAAGCTTCTTTAGAGGATGGATTCCTAACGACCACTGGGTGCTGGTCCTTGATGGCATTACGAACTGCACTGACACCTGGCACCAAGGAGCGCTCATCTGTGTGGGGCAGTCTACACCATACCATCTGCCAACTTCCCGTGCCACCTGCTGCATTAGGAGAGGAGTACTGGTTGCCTCGTTCCACTGGGAATCATTAGGGCTTTGATAACCACACCGACCGACTGATAGGCTGTGACAAGGCTACTGGGGGATTGCCATGTGGACCAGCAGCTCACGTTTGGAAGCCCTGCTCATTGGAGAACTCCGTTAACTATTGTGAATGAACTACCTTCTCTAAATCCAATAATATGTGTTTCCTTAAATGGTACCTCAATTTGTATATTTTAACCAATAATTTAAAAATTACAGCTATGCATTAATTGGGAGCCTCTTTTCTGGACGCCTGACACATGGAGATGACGGATACTGGGAAGGCAGCACCCACCACTTTCCCGCCAGGAGAACTTGGGGATCGTGGACTCCAGTGTTACTCCCTGCTCTGCCTGTTCCCAGAACTAGTTTCCTATTGAACCCTTGCGTAAGATTTTGCAAAGAACCAAAAAGTTGCAGAATTTCATAGATAAACCTAGTCTAGCGTGATAGAACATTCTGTTGTTACCGCTATTGCTGCCCATAAGTTAGTGCAGGCAGGAGCAGGTGCACAGGAACATCCTTGAAATTCATAATGGTCTTTTTCATTACTAAATGCCCTACCGCTCAAAAATTGTTTTTATTTTTTTGCATCATTTAACCCATTACTTGTTTGTTTGATTGCTTTATTTTATTGACTATCTGGAATTGTTACTTAACAATTTCAAGTTAGACTGCTTGTGTTATTCTGTATTTATAGAGTACATATTATGAATTTATAATATATCTTAAGCTCTGGTATTCTCTAGAATCTCCTTTCAATTGGAAGATCCATTCGGGACTATCTGATCCGGTCCCACTCAAATTTTGCATAGAAGAGAAAAAAAAACCAGAAATGCAGAAGTTTCAGTGACTTATCTAAAGGCATACAATTAGTAGTAACAGATTTTGTTAAAACCTTGCATGAAGATTAAGATATAATTGTATTGCTTTCAAATTTCCTTTGTAATTCATACCTTTTTGTTAGAAGTGAGTGCTTGCTCTGGGCCAGGCATTTTTCTAAAGGCTTATTTAAATTCAGTTTTCCTGAAATCTTAGGCAATGATCGTGTCCATCTTTTGACGGCTCGCTGTGGCTTGCCACTGTGCCGGACAGCTCCCTGACGTGATTTCCGCCACCATCACGACAGTCGTTTGAAAAAGCGTCCCGTAGATAGAAACATGGGCTTAGAGAGGGTAGATGACTTGCTTAGGGTCACTTTGTTAATAAGTGATGGAAGCAGCATTCTTAGCCAAGGTCACATTCATAAACTACCAATTAAATATACTATTTCTCTAGTGACATCACCCTACACAGAATTAGTGTTTCTTTGTTTAGAACTAATGATTACATCATGGTATCACAGAGCTAGAAGGAGCTCTAGGTTTTCATTTTTAAGGATTTGAAAGAGAATAAAGAGCTTTTCTCAAAAGCCTGTGATCGCGTTTAAATATAAACAGGGTTCTTTTTTTCCAAAAAAAAATACGTTCTTTCTGCAATTCATGTTCGTTTTGTATAACTTTGGCTGGTTACCGTGGCCCCACATTGCCTGTAGCAGAGGGAGGATGTCTGGTTCTTCTCTGTCTCACTAGTGAGCTCAGACTCGCGGCGGCCAGGGCTTGGTCTCGGTGTCACCTTGGTGCCGCGTGCCTTCGTACTTCCTTCGGCACAGGGTTTTGTGATCACCCCTTGTACCCAAGCATCCCTCCGTGTTTTATCTGTTTTAATCTCCCCAAGTCCTAAATAGTCTATCTTCTGGAAACTTATAACTTCCCACAGCATGTGGAAAATCACTGACTCATGTTCCCGAGGCTGCCGTGGGTCCCACGTCCCGGCGCCCCGGGCCTGCCCGCCGCTCGGACTGTTCTCCTCGCCTCCACCGGCCGTGCTGTGTTTACAGCCCCAGTGGGCACGTTCCCAGCCCTGTGATTTATATCACTGAGAACCAGCTCTAGCACAAACTTTAGCCCAATATTGACGTAGATTTTCTTGCTGACCCGATGTTGATAGATTTTAGTGCACGGAGGTGCAGCAAACAAAATTTTTTGTCCCTACTTTGTGTTTTCAATGACTAGCTGCCAAGTCTTGGGCTCATTGTTAGGCACCTCCATATAAGGTTGCCCAAGATCCCCAGTGGGTTGTATCTGTGAGAACATCTCTGGTCAGTACTGTAACTGGCCAGGCAGTTGCTTGAGTATTTTGAGTCTGACAGACCACAAAGAGGAGCGTCAGAGACTTGGGTCACGCCTGCTTTACCACCAAATGACCAGCAGGTGGCAACGTTCAACTTGGTATTTACCCACGCAGAATTTTTCTTTTCTTTTTTTCTTACAGGGCAACTTCTTCAAAAATTAGATAGGTCTTTCACATCATGCAAGTCTGAGACAGCCATCTTTCGAAATTATACACATGCATTTGAGTGTTCATGCTGTCTCTTACACCCAATTCCTTTGGTAAGTTGGAGGTGTCCTCGGTCCTCCTGTTTGACTCAACAGTTGCTTCTCCCTTTTCCACTGTCCATTCTTTACTGGGGCTTCCCCGGTGGCTCAAAGAATATGCCTGCCATGTGCGAGACCCAGGTGGGAAGATCCCCTAGATGAGGGAATGGCTATCCACTCCAGAATTCTGCCTGGAGAATCCCATAGATAGAGGAGCTGGTGGGCTACAGATTAAGGGGTCGCCAAGTGTCGGACACCACTGACTGACTAACACTTTCACTTTTCTTTACTGTGATTTCCAGTCTTCGTCAGATGAAGACTCATCTCGCAATTCAGATTCTCTGGCTCTCTTGGAGAGATGTCCAAGCTGCCGTGTCCTCGGGCCCGGGACAACCTTAATCATGAGGACGGATTGCCTACATGCTGCTGAAAACAACGCATCTCCTCCGCGTCGTCAGTACCGATGTGAACCACCAGGTGGGAGTCTGGTCACAGTCCTTCCTTAGAGCCGATACTGCAGGGGCTGGAGTCGCTGGAGAGGATGGGCCTAAGGGACGGCTGCGGATTGCACGCTCACAGGCACACACACGGGTAAATACGCCTTCTGTTGCACCAACTCGCAGAGCTGGATCCCGCCTCTCCCGTGCTGGAGGGAAGAGAAGAGGGACGTGGCAGCTTTCAGGGTGGAGGGTGATTCTCAGGGCAGATGGCGGGCTTATCCTCCGGCCTCCCTTCCCGGTTGGGGCAGGTGCAGCAAACAAAATTTTTGTCCCTACTTTGTGTTTTCAATGACTAGCTGCCAAGTCTTGGGCTCATTGTTAGGCACCTCCATATAAGGTTGCCCAAGATCCCCAGTGGGTTGTATCTGTGAGAACATCTCTGGTCAGTACTGTAACTGGCCAGGCAGTTGCTTGAGTATTTTGAGTCTGACAGACCACAAAGAGGAGCGTCAGAGACTTGGGTCACGCCTGCTTTACCACCAAATGACCAGCAGGTGGCAACGTTCAACTTGGTATTTACCCACGCAGAATTTTTCTTTTCTTTTTTTCTTACAGGGCAACTTCTTCAAAAATTAGATAGGTCTTTCACATCATGCAAGTCTGAGACAGCCATCTTTCGAAATTATACACATGCATTTGAGTGTTCATGCTGTCTCTTACACCCAATTCCTTTGGTAAGTTGGAGGTGTCCTCGGTCCTCCTGTTTGACTCAACAGTTGCTTCTCCCTTTTCCACTGTCCATTCTTTACTGGGGCTTCCCCGGTGGCTCAAAGAATATGCCTGCCATGTGCGAGACCCAGGTGGGAAGATCCCCTAGATGAGGGAATGGCTATCCACTCCAGAATTCTGCCTGGAGAATCCCATAGATAGAGGAGCTGGTGGGCTACAGATTAAGGGGTCGCCAAGTGTCGGACACCACTGACTGACTAACACTTTCACTTTTCTTTACTGTGATTTCCAGTCTTCGTCAGATGAAGACTCATCTCGCAATTCAGATTCTCTGGCTCTCTTGGAGAGATGTCCAAGCTGCCGTGTCCTCGGGCCCGGGACAACCTTAATCATGAGGACGGATTGCCTACATGCTGCTGAAAACAACGCATCTCCTCCGCGTCGTCAGTACCGATGTGAACCACCAGGTGGGAGTCTGGTCACAGTCCTTCCTTAGAGCCGATACTGCAGGGGCTGGAGTCGCTGGAGAGGATGGGCCTAAGGGACGGCTGCGGATTGCACGCTCACAGGCACACACACGGGTAAATACGCCTTCTGTTGCACCAACTCGCAGAGCTGGATCCCGCCTCTCCCGTGCTGGAGGGAAGAGAAGAGGGACGTTGCAGCTTTCAGGGTGGAGGGTGATTCTCAGGGCAGATGGCGGGCTTATTCCCGGTCGTCACGGGACTTGACAGAGAAAAGATCCACCTGATGAATACCCTCCTGGTGAGTTAGGGTGGGAAGTGCTCCGAAGAGGGGGCGCCCCCAGTAGGCGAACGTCGACTCTGTCTTTGCCTCGCGTCCGCGTCGCCCTCACGTTGCCTCCACCGCGGCCCTGGCGGGCTAGTCGAGGAGCTGCCGAGGCCGCCTCGCCTCGTCCCGCTCACCCCAGCGTCTCTCTTTAGAGTCATCCGGTGTTTCCCTGATCCGCTCTCACTGGCAGGAGGGAGTCCAAGTCGTGAACGCTTTGATTTAATAACAGGCGCTCCTAGGAGTGTTTGCCTTTTCAGAGACTCAAGGAAGGGAAGCCAAAGAGTAAAGAACTAACGGTGGAGTTTCAGACACTGTGGCATCAACCTGAGCAAGAGATCGGGGGACCAGGGACGCGCGTCGGGGCTCCTGCCAAGCAGGGGTGTTCAAAGGGGATTTTCAAAAAACATTTCATATTGCAGTTGATTCACAATATTGTGTTAATTTCAGGTGTACAGCATAGTGATTCAGTTACACACATGGATGTTTCCATTCTTTTTCAGATTAAAAGAGGACTTTTGAACTGTGCAGGGGAGGATGTTATGAGAGCATTAGGGCCTCATCCATGCTACCTTCCAGGTGTTCTCCAATAAGCAGAGGAAGTGAGCATTCTCTTGGTTCTGGATTTAAAAGTCCAGACGTTTTTCTCTTAGCTCTCTGGGCCCAGTGAAAACGGCCCACCCACCCGCTTCCTCAGGGCACAGGACGCGGTCACTTCTTCAGAGTGGTCTTCTCTGCAGTCTTCCCAGTTTGCAGTCTCATCGAGCTCACTGCAGTGGAGAATTTGAAGAGGAACATGAACACTGGGTGGGGACGGCAGGCGGTCATTCCCTCACCCTTCCACTTTTCAGATGGGGAAGCGGAGACCTGCACGGCCACCCTTCTCCCCACCTGGTCGACAGAGAGGAGGTTCAGGGCTCGAGGCCGCATCCTCAGCCTGGGGTTCTGTGTGCCGCCTACGGCCATGCGCTGCTGCAGCGCAGGACCGGAGCTCGGAGAGCTCCCGCGGCTCCCCCAGGCCCCGCGCCTCCGGGAGGCAGGGCTGGCCGCGGCGCCCCGGCCCCCGGCTATAGCAGAGTCAGGGGGTGCGCTTCACAGGCTGCGTGCATCGCCCGGCGTGCCACCTTTCCCTCGGAACTCTTCCTTGGGTTTCTGCTATTTCTTCATGAAAAGAACCTTAGGAAGAATTCAGGGTATTTAGACGTTAGCCATATTTAACGGTTTACAAAGAAGGGCTTCATTCCGAGTGATACTAAGAATGCCTCAAAAGGAGAGGAGGAAACAGGAAGAGCCTGGGGGTTTAGGAGGGGTGACTGAGCACAGCCGCGGGCCCGGGAGGCAGGGGAGAGGACCGGAGGACGGGGCTGGAGGGCCCGCGCCCTTCTGTGGAAAAGCTTCTTCATGAGCATCGAAGCCTTGAAACGTCAACGTCTTTTTTCCCCAAATCTTGTGAGTGTGTGCACCACACAACCACTCATGCCCAGACACCTGTCTCCTCTTGCACGCACACTCACACTCCACACAGGACATTAAAGAAGGAGCGGAGCTGGGTGCACCTTGCAGGCGGGCGGCAGGGTACCAGGTGCTGGCTCAGGTGGGGTGTCAGCGACCTGGGCACTTTGCTTTTCTTCCACTGGGCGACGCAGGCTCTTTAAGAACTGGTCAGCCGGGGAGGGATGGGACTGCTCTTCCTTTAGAGGGGGACCCCAGCCGTTAGCAGAGTGAGGGCGGCGTTGAGGGGGAGATGGGAGTGCCGGGCCTGTGAGCACACGCTTCCCGGGGCGGGGGGCTGGGGGAGGCAGGGGCGGTGGAGACCGACAGGAAGCCCGGAGTCTCCAGGCCGTGGGGAGGGAGGAGGCCAGGCGGGTGGGCGCGGGCACTGGTCGGGGAAGGGCCAGCGTGGGGAGGTGCAGGCGGGATGCTTCCGGTAGCGCTGGGAGGAGCACGCTTGTTCCCAGACGGGTGGCGAGCCCCCTGGGACGGCCGCGGCCGGGGGACCGGCGGCCACGGGGCTCAGGCGGGCGCCGCGCTGCGGGCACGCGTGGAGGAGGGGTGCGCTCCCCTTCCTCCCGCGTCTCCGCGGGTCTCCTCAGCTTCTCCTGCTCGGCCACTGTCCTCTGCTGGCACCGCGCGAGGCAAGGCCGGCCTGTGCCGCCCCGTCGGGCCTTTCCCTGGAGCCGGCGCCCGGGGTCCCCCATCCTGAAGGGCGGTGATCCGTACCCACTGGGCCCTGTGCTCTGCAGCATCTTCCGCTGGTCCGCTGGCTTCCCGGGACCCAGGGTGGGATGTCTTGGTGAGGGGGGGGTTCGTGGCTGGCCTGGAGAGGCAGGGGAGGAAGGGGGGTGTTTGCTCGGAGTGACTGGGCTTCCGGAGTCTCACCAGCCACAGCTGGAAAACACTGGACGCGCCGCGCGGCCGGGCTGCTCCTGCCAGGCTGGCCACGCAGGGACGTTGCGGTGCCCCGTCACCTCCTGGCTCTCCGCGGTGACCAGGGAGGCCGTGCAGGGAGGAGCCGAGGGCACGTGGAGTGTGCGGAGCCCCGAGGCAGCGGGCCGCCCGGCCCGGGAGCTCCGGGGCGCAGAGGGTGGGAGCGGGCAGGCTCTGCTGGGCGCCCAGGCTCTGCTCCGGGACCCCTTCCCAGGCGAGGGGGGCCGGGGCCAGGGGAGCCAGAGGAACGCTGCTTCTCCCGACGTCCTGGTCAGGGGCTCGTTCTGTGTCCTCTAGCCAAAGGCCCAGGTTTCCTGCCTTTTAATTTTCCCCTGTTGTCAAACTGCGCAGCACGTGGGGCCTTTGTTCCAAGCTTAGGATCAGGGCACCGGAAGCGCGGAGTCCCGACCACTGCAGTGCCGGGGAGCTCCCAGCCTGCTCTGTGCCGCCTGACACCCCGTGTGCACGTCCGCGCCCGCTGGTCGCGGCGTCCCCTCTGCCCTCGGTGTCCGTGCGCCTCTCCCCTCCCCCTCACTGCTCCACTTCCAGGGGGAGAGGCAGACAGTTCCTGAAGCCGGGGCTGAGGCAGAGGGAGGGGCCGTGGTTACTCACAGGTGCAGACAGAGCAGAGAGGCCATAGGCCGCTCACAAAGTGTTTTAAATGAGATGCCAGAGAAAAAACTCCGGGATGGTAGCTTATGGGGAGGTTCCGTAAGCACCCTTCCCTGCGGCCGGGCTCGGGAGCGGCGGGAGCGGCGTGCGAGTGACCGCGGGCTGGCGCGGGGTGGGGTCAGATGCCGCCGCACGGGTGGTTATTTCTGGTTCTCGAGGCCTGTGCCCCAGGCGCTGGGCTGGGACCCTGCCTGGGAAGGTCTTTCTGCCGCCCCTTCACCTTCCTGCCCTCTTAAAAAATGTTTTAAATTGGAGTATAATTGCTTTACGATGTTGTGCTAGTTTCTGCTGGACAGCGAAGTGAATCAGCCATACGCACACATGTACCCCCTCTTTCTGGAGCCCCACCTAGGTGGCCACCGGCACTGAGTGGAGCTCCCAGTGCTCCGCGGCAGGTCCCCACCAGCCCCCTGCTTCGCCCACAGTGGAGTGCACGGGCGCCAGCCTGGCCTCCCAGCCTGGCCACTGCCTGAAAGCCACACGTTTGTCCTCTACATTTGTGTCTCCATTTCTGCTTTGCAAGGAAGTTCATGAGACCATTTTTCTAGATTCCGTGTGAGGGTGTTAATCTGTGATCTCTGTTTGCCTCCCTCTGGCTTCCTTCACGCAGCATGGCACTCTCTAGGTCCACCCACGTCTCTGCAAATGGCGCAACGCCACCCTGTTCTTTATGTCTGAGTAGGGTGCCACTGGATGTATGTGACACCTCTTTACCCGCTCCTCTGGGGATGGACGGTTAGGCTGCTGAGGGCTGCATATGGTGCTGGAATGAGTCTGTGTCTGTTTGGGTCACCGTTTTCTCCTGGTAGGAGCACCGCCCTCGGCAGCTGCTGTCTGAGATGCTACTGCCGACTTTGTTTTGGAAAAGGCGTTGGTCCTTCTGAGGTGTAAATGCATGTGAATGGGAAACATCGCAAAGCTGTTGTGAGTTGTTTTCACCTTGGTGAAAATGAAACCTGGCCACAGCAACCTTTGAAAAAGGGGATGAGGGCTTATGAGGAGAAGAACTGGGGAGAAGGCAGAAAGCCCGGGTGAGTGGACGGGAAGCCGAGCGTGGAGAGGAGGGCCCGCAGCAGAGAGCAGGAGCTGGCGGCCCTGGTTGCCACGGGCCACGGGCCCCACCTCGTTTTACTGACAGGAAGAGAGCCAGAGCCTGCAGCTCACCTCTGTGTGTTTTTTTTTTTCTTTTGGCAAACGCCTCAAGGGAGAACTGTATCATACTTTCTGATTAAAAGAGTTCAAAATGTGGCTGTTCCCTCTGTGGCTCCCTGTGGCCTCACTAATGACAGTACGAACATCCTTCCTCTTTCACAGAGAAGACATTCTAGCTGTAGGAGACGGGGCCACTCAGCTGGCACCCCTAAATAACCTACCATCAAACAGGGTTAGGCACCGGCTTTGCTGTACCGTAGTTTGGGGCAGCGCGCTTCTCTCAGCCACGTGAGGACTTCAGTTTTCTGCCCAGGTCCCGGTGGGGTCTATCTCGTGTTCAAGTATTTTAAAAATTATTTATTTATTTGGCTGCACAGGATCTTAGTTGCAGCATGTGGAATCTAGTTCCCTGACCAGGGATTGAACCCACGCCCCCTGCATTAGGAGTGCAGAGACTGAGCCATGGCTCCATAAACACCAGGGAAGCCCCCTGATGCTCAAGTATTTTTAACAGCAGGTGTGGGAAGAGGCTTCTCTTCCTCTTTGGGCACGGGCTGGATGCACTGGAAGGGTCTACACGTCTTCCAGAGTTACCGGCCGAGCTCTGAGTGTGTGACGGAGACATGCGTTTCCAGGACCGGGTTTCTCAGTGTTTACAGCCGCCTCTGTGGCCCCGAAGTGGCTTAGGGCTGTGCGTTGGAGCAAACTGTCCTCTGCCTCACCTTCGGGTGAGGCAGGCTGCCTTGGTGCCGCAGCTTAGAAGGAAGAAAGGGAAAGTATTTAAATACAACAGGAAAAAATGCCCTTTGAATACAAATTAAATAATACTTCTCTGCTGTGTTAGGGTGTTCTCCATGACTTTTTGTAAAAACTCTAAACACAGTCGCTCCGTCTCCTTAGGGCCATCAGGTGGGCTAATGGTTTTCTTACCCAAAGTGGAGATGTTAATACTTCCTGTCCCACCGTCCCCTCCCCCAGTGTTTGGTGAGGATAATGTATATGACCCCATTTACAAACCAGATGCTTTTTCTGTATGTGCCAAATATTTGTATTAAGAAGGAGAATGGGTTGATGGGAAAAACCATGGTGCTGGGGCCAAAGGGTGAGTTTCATCTGGGGCCTCTGACCTCCTGGCACGCAGGGGCGGGGCTTCCTGCTGCCGCGCAGGCCCACGGCTCTGGGCCCAGCTCAGTCTTGAAGCGACTCTTCTGGATGCCGACGGTGGGCGAGAGCGTGTACTTTGTACTGAGAGGAGCAGAGCAGAGAGAAGCTTGCTTGGCACAGAGAACGAGTTGCTTTCTAAGTCCCCAGGAGGAGCTGAGGGTTGAGCACTCATTCCGTCTCCATCCTAGGTGCTGCTCCTGCCCTGGTTTGAAGGCCAGCGAGATGCTGAGCAGCCAAGAGCTCCACGGTCGTTTACGTGGTCGAATCTATGAAATACGTTACTAACTCGGGGGGCCTGAGATATGAGGGTGGTGGCTGCTGTTCAAGAGGGGACGAAGGGGCTCCGGCCCAGGAAGGAGGCAGCCCGGAGCTAGAGCCTGGTGGGCATCCCCCAGCCGAGCCAGGACCCTGCGTTCCTACCTCCCAGCGTCCGGGAGAGCAGATTCAGGGCTTCCGTACCAAAGGGACAGCTGTTAAATACTGAGCCCGGAGGGAGAGCGGAGTGGGTGGTTGAGAGGGAGAAAATAGAGTTAAATATTTCCTCTGAGCAGAGAAGAATGGACCCAGGCCCAGGGATGTAATTCATGGGGCCTCCGATGAAGCTTCAGCTGCTTCCGCTGTCTGCACATCTGGGGGGCAGCCAAGAGCCCCGGCTCGGCCGGGAGCCCCTGGATGATGTCTCTGCAGTGTAACACGTCCCGAGCCTTCCAAGGAGCTCCCCAAGTGCCTCGGGGGACGTTGTCTGCTCCGCCCAGCTCTGGGGCACAGTTTCCGTGAAAAGCAGAGTCACCCCCCTGGGACTTACAGCGGTATTTGCCAGAGAATGGTAGAGACATACAGCACAAACCCGTCCACTCTTAGCTCCGTTTGCTGCTCTAGCTGTGAACACGGTGCCATTCTCTCAGTCGTGTCCGACTACTTGTGACCCCATGACCTGCAGCCCACCGGGCCCCTCCGCCCAGTGGGATTCTCCAGGCGAGGGCACTGAGCGGGTATCTGTTCCCTTTTGCAGAGTCTTCCCAACCCAGGAACTGAACCCAGGCCTCCTGCACTGCAGGCGGATGCCTTACCGTCTGAGCCGTCAGGGGGCCCCTTGAACATGGAAACCAGTGACTTGCTAGCGCTTGGTCTGAGGAGGTGAGGGGCATCCCTCCACACTGAAATCCGGCCTGGACCCTAGGGCTTCTTCCTCGTTCCTCCAGCCCTCTTTTCTCCTTAATTCTTGCTTCCTGTTTGGGGAGATATGCCAGGGTGCTCAGTTTGTTCGGGAGGTGAGTCACCCTTGGTTCCCATGATGCTGGTGAATAGTTAGAATTGGAAAGGGGTGAATTCTGAGTCTCCTAACAGAACCCCTCCCCAGCCTCAGAGCGTCGCCCTCAGGCTGATCTTCTACCTGAGACCTCCTGCACTTGCCTGGCTCAGCCACGCCGTCCACACCTGCTCGGGCACTCCTGCAGGAGGAAAGAGAGCCCCGACTTTGATGGGTGTCCAGTCCAGGATGCCTGTGGCGCATCCCAGGAAAAGGGTTTAGCATTTAATTAGAGAAAGGCACGCTAGTTCAAATGGAGTACTCATTTGCTAGAAATGAATATACAGGTGTTGAAGGAGCTAAGACAAAAGGATCAGTCAAAGCTGTGTGAGTTAAATGAAGGCTGCCTACAGGAGGCGAGGTAGAGCAAGCAGGGATGTAATTCATGGGGCCTCCGATGAAGCTTCAGCTGCTTCCGCTGTCTGCACATCTGGGGGGCAGCCAAGAGCCCCGGCTCGGCCGGGAGCCCCTGGATGATGTCTCTGCAGTGTAACACGTCCCGAGCCTTCCAAGGAGCTCCCCAAGTGCCTCGGGGGACGTTGTCTGCTCCGCCCAGCTCTGGGGCACAGTTTCCGTGAAAAGCAGAGTCACCCCCCTGGGACTTACAGCGGTATTTGCCAGAGAATGGTAGAGACATACAGCACAAACCCGTCCACTCTTAGCTCCGTTTGCTGCTCTAGCTGTGAACACGGTGCCATTCTCTCAGTCGTGTCCGACTACTTGTGACCCCATGACCTGCAGCCCACCGGGCCCCTCCGCCCAGTGGGATTCTCCAGGCGAGGGCACTGAGCGGGTATCTGTTCCCTTTTGCAGAGTCTTCCCAACCCAGGAACTGAACCCAGGCCTCCTGCACTGCAGGCGGATGCCTTACCGTCTGAGCCGTCAGGGGGCCCCTTGAACATGGAAACCAGTGACTTGCTAGCGCTTGGTCTGAGGAGGTGAGGGGCATCCCTCCACACTGAAATCCGGCCTGGACCCTAGGGCTTCTTCCTCGTTCCTCCAGCCCTCTTTTCTCCTTAATTCTTGCTTCCTGTTTGGGGAGATATGCCAGGGTGCTCAGTTTGTTCGGGAGGTGAGTCACCCTTGGTTCCCATGATGCTGGTGAATAGTTAGAATTGGAAAGGGGTGAATTCTGAGTCTCCTAACAGAACCCCTCCCCAGCCTCAGAGCGTCGCCCTCAGGCTGATCTTCTACCTGAGACCTCCTGCACTTGCCTGGCTCAGCCACGCCGTCCACACCTGCTCGGGCACTCCTGCAGGAGGAAAGAGAGCCCCGACTTTGATGGGTGTCCAGTCCAGGATGCCTGTGGCGCATCCCAGGAAAAGGGTTTAGCATTTAATTAGAGAAAGGCACGCTAGTTCAAATGGAGTACTCATTTGCTAGAAATGAATATACAGGTGTTGAAGGAGCTAAGACAAAAGGATCAGTCAAAGCTGTGTGAGTTAAATGAAGGCTGCCTACAGGAGGCGAGAGGCATAGAGACAAGCAGGGGTGAGGTAGAGAGGGCATCCCACAGCGGGGAGACCACGAGCTGAAGGAACAACTTTGGAGCAGAAGAAGCCAAACTGATCAACTTAGGCAGAGCCAGGTTTTCATGGAAAGGGTAAAGAGAATGAGTTATAAGATGAGCAACGCAGGTCTCTGGGCAGCCTTAGACAAGGAATTTCTCTGGACCTCGGTGGCCTCCACTATGACATGAGGATGCTGGCTGAGTGACTCGGGGGCTGGGTGAGTGACCCAGCTGCTGGACTGAGTGACTTGGGTCCTGGGCTGAGGACTTGGGTGCTGGGCTGAGTGAATTGGGTGCTGGGCAAGTGACTTGGGTGCTGGGCTGAGTGACTCGGGGGCTGGGTGAGTGACTTGGGTGCTGGGCTGAGTGACTCGGGGGCTGGACTGAGATTCTGTCACAGAGGTGTAGGGAGTTAATAATTATGGGAGCAGTGTGTCACAGCTCGCAGTCCTCCTAGGAGCTATTCTCACCCCCATTTTATTTTTAAAATTTTTATGCATTTTTCTTATTTTGACTGCACTGTACAGCATGTGGGATCTTAGTTCCCCAACCCGGGATCAAACCCACTGCTTCCTGCTGTGGAAGCACAGAGTCTTAACCACTGGACCACCAAGAAACTCCCTTACTCCTATTTTAGATCTGAGGCACCTTGTCCACTGTGAGAGACTGAACTGAGGTTAGAACTGGGTGCATTTATTCATTCACTCTGTATTTACGTGTGTGTGTGTGTGTGTGTGTGTGTGAGTTGCTCAGTTGTGTCTGACCCTGTGACCCCATGGACTCCAGGCTCCTCGGTCCATGAATTTTTCCGGGCAAGAATACTGGAGTGGGTAGCCATGCCCTTCCCCCGGGGGTCTTCCTGACTGACCCAGGCACTGACCCCAGGTCTTGCGCACGGCAGACAGACTCTTGACCCTCTGAACACTATGGGCAGTTCCAGCTGGCCGAGCAGTGGCCGGGCCCTGGACGGGGAGCGCTGCAGGGCGTGGAGGAGGTCTGACTGTCGTTCTAGTCAAGAGATGGGGGGCAGAGAGTCGAAGAGTAAAAGTCCAAGTGAACAAACAGATTTAGATAAAAGTACATTCTGTGGAGAGAAGCAGAGCACAGTCTCATAACCATGATTCGGGCTGGCTCTGGTGGGTGGTCTAGGGAGACTTCTCTGAGGGTGGCACCTGGGCGGAGGCCTGAGTTATAAGATGAGCAACGCAGGTCTCTGGGCAGCCTTAGACAAGGAATTTCTCTGGACCTCGGTGGCCTCCACTATGACATGAGGATGCTGGCTGAGTGACTCGGGGGCTGGGTGAGTGACCCAGCTGCTGGACTGAGTGACTTGGGTCCTGGGCTGAGGACTTGGGTGCTGGGCTGAGTGAATTGGGTGCTGGGCAAGTGACTTGGGTGCTGGGCTGAGTGACTCGGGGGCTGGGTGAGTGACTTGGGTGCTGGGCTGAGTGACTCGGGGGCTGGACTGAGATTCTGTCACAGAGGTGTAGGGAGTTAATAATTATGGGAGCAGTGTGTCACAGCTCGCAGTCCTCCTAGGAGCTATTCTCACCCCCATTTTATTTTTAAAATTTTTATGCATTTTTCTTATTTTGACTGCACTGTACAGCATGTGGGATCTTAGTTCCCCAACCCGGGATCAAACCCACTGCTTCCTGCTGTGGAAGCACAGAGTCTTAACCACTGGACCACCAAGAAACTCCCTTACTCCTATTTTAGATCTGAGGCACCTTGTCCACTGTGAGAGACTGAACTGAGGTTAGAACTGGGTGCATTTATTCATTCACTCTGTATTTACGTGTGTGTGTGTGTGTGTGTGTGTGAGTTGCTCAGTTGTGTCTGACCCTGTGACCCCATGGACTCCAGGCTCCTCGGTCCATGAATTTTTCCGGGCAAGAATACTGGAGTGGGTAGCCATGCCCTTCCCCCGGGGGTCTTCCTGACTGACCCAGGCACTGACCCCAGGTCTTGCGCACGGCAGACAGACTCTTGACCCTCTGAACACTATGGGCAGTTCCAGCTGGCCGAGCAGTGGCCGGGCCCTGGACGGGGAGCGCTGCAGGGCGTGGAGGAGGTCTGACTGTCGTTCTAGTCAAGAGATGGGGGGCAGAGAGTCGAAGAGTAAAAGTCCAAGTGAACAAACAGATTTAGATAAAAGTACATTCTGTGGAGAGAAGCAGAGCACAGTCTCATAACCATGATTCGGGCTGGCTCTGGTGGGTGGTCTAGGGAGACTTCTCTGAGGGTGGCACCTGGGCGGAGGCCTGAAGGCCAGCAAGAGGTCAGCCCGGAGGCGAAGGGCACGGCAGCCGCGCCGAGCTCTTCGGATCTGACAGCCTCAGTCTTTCTCCGGGGAGAAGAGGGTTTTTATTTCCCGGAGATCTTGAGGTCCCGGAGGGTGGCAGGCGTAGCGTCCTAGTGTGGAAGCAGGGCCGCCAGGTGACACCGAGGCCCTGAGCAGCTGGGAGAAGGTGGTCCCGCTAGATGCCCTCCTTTCCCTCTGGAAACAGCAGAAACTCCAGAAGGTGATGATGCAAACATCCTGGAGGATCAAGTAGAGCTTGGAAGTAGTAATGATAATAACAGCAGTCAAGAGTCCTCCTGCAGTGCACAAGGCCCAGGTTCAATTCCTGGGCCAGTCAGGAGGGTCCCCTGGAGAAGGGCAAGGCACCCCACTCCCCACTCCGGTATCCTCACCCAGGAGAATTCCACAGACAGGAGCCTGGCGGGCTGCAGCCCGTGCGGCCACAAAGACTCGGCCACGACTGAGCGACGGACACAACAATGAAACTGTGAGCAGCGCTGAGACACGACTCTGAGAAAGCCTTTTTGTGCACCAAGCACTTCTGAGCACTTTCTGAAGCTTCAGGTATTTCACCCTCAGAATGCGCACAGGGCATGGGATGCATCGGTAAGCTAACTCTAATCATGAGGACGCTGAGGCTTCAGGGGGCACAGTAACCCCCAAGAAGGCACAGCGAGGATGGGGTGGAGCTGGGGGCACACGGGGTCTTCCCGCTCTGCCGCCTTCCACAGGCCTCCGGTGGCCGCGCAGTCTTTGTTCCAGAAGTGGTCTTTGAGGCTGTCTGGGCCAGACTTGCAGCGCAGTGTTCTGACTGGAGGCCTCTGACGGAGGGCAGCCCCTCTTTCGACAGATGAGAAAGCGCAGCCAGCCACACCCGTGACGGGAGTGGAGGGTCCGCGTGGAGCTCTCCTGGCCGCTGCCCCTGCTCTGTGTGCTCCACCAGCACGCCCTGGAGCCCAGTCCCTGCCCGCAGCCCCGGCAAGACTGTCCCAAGGAGGGAGGGATCAGGGTCACGGGAGAGGACAGACAGAAGTCAGGGCAGAGCTGAGCCCGGAGGAAGCAAGGGCTCCGAGCACGTGAGTGCCTTTGAGGACATCCACACGGCCATGCTGAGCTCGCGGCGTGACTGGGGAGGGGCAGTGGGGCCCACCGTGGGGACGGCCTCTTCTCCTGGGCCCACCAGCAGGAGGGATGTGTCACCGTCCCTACCAAACCCCAGGGGTTGCGGTGGGAACCCTTGTGACCCACCGTAAACTGCTGGGCTCAGAAGAGCGACGGCTGGCCCTGGGTAAGTGATGTAGGGTGGCCCGTGGCTGGTGGAGTCTGTAGCTGCATCCCCTCTTTCAGCATGTGGACCCAGAGGCCTTTGTCACCTGGACTCTCTCTCCCAGGCTTCCGCGTGCACGCTCCCCCGTTCATTTCCAGAGCGTAAACCCCGTCTCTGACTCATTCACCAATGAATCTGAGCCCCGACCTCTCAGCTGAAGACAGGCTGGGGAGAGGAGCCGCGCTGCAGCCCTCCTCCTGTGCCCAGGGGGCTCGTGGAGCTCCGTCCTTTATGGGGAGAGGAGAGTGGGCAGAGGCTGCTCTTTGCCAGGGACCAGCCCTGGTTTCCTCTTCCTTCCACAGAAGGGCTCTTGACTTGAGCTGCCGCGCTCCTGAGAAGACTCCAGACTTCTTCCACACACCCCCTGCTCGTGCTTCAGACCTTCCCACCCTGTCACGCTCCTGCCCTCCTCTTGCAAACTCAACCTGGAGCCCTTTGGTTCTGGAGAGGCTTTCTAGGTCTCAGGACAAACGGGAGAGCCGTCCTTCCCCTACTCACCCTCCTTCCTTGCCAGAAGCAAAGCGGCAGTTATATGGAGAGCTAGGGCGGACCTCGGGGCCAGAGCCTGAAACAGGCCTCCCCAGACGCCCCTCGAAGTCAGCGGGAGCTCCCCGCCTGGCAGCATCGCCCTCCGCACACCCTCTGCTCCCCACGCCAGGGGCCTCCGTGCGCTTGGTCATGGAGCACGTGACGGAAAGTCAGGGAGGAAGTGCTTTTCCTTTTCTAAGAAATACTTTAAGGATGCTCCCTTTAAAAAATAATGTTTATTTCCATTTATTTATTTGGCTGTGCTGGGTCTTAGTTGTGGCGAGTGGGATCTAGTTCCCTGACCCGGGGTTGAACCCATGCCCTCTGCATTGGGAGCATGGAGTCTTCGCCGCTGAACCACCACGAAATCCCGGGAAGTCCTTTCTCTTGGTGATTTTCCCACTGCCCACCAGTGCCTCAGCCTGTCTCTGGCAGGAAGACCACCTCTGTCTCCACACCCAGGGGCACGGGTGTGCAGGTCAGAGCTACAGAGGGCTCCCCACCCCACAGCCCGCCTCCAGCCCCAGCTGTCAGCCTTTGCCTACTCGGGCGGTGTGAACACTCCCGCAGGACCATCGGACGCTCCTGCACAGGGTGAGGCGGTGCGGCTCCCCTCAGTGCTGCCCGCCGCGCCCGCCCCTCTCCTCCCCGCTCTCCTCCCCGCGCGCCGCCAGCAGGCTGGGGTCTGTCCCGGAGCGCTGGTGGGCCCGCAGGCTCCAGAGCAGTTCGCAGAGCTCAGGTCGTTAGGATGTGATGGGGCTTGTTACTAAATGTGACTTTAAGCACGCATAATTAGCATGTTGCTGAGGGCTCTGTAACACTGACTGGCGCAGCTCTTGAAAATTAACCGTTTGTAGCGGTGCGTCCTGCACACCGGGCCCCTGCTGCAGACTGTGGGCCCGCGCAGCCCTGGGCTCCAAAACGGTTCTTTGCGGGGGCCCAGAATGTGCCCTTCGGGCGGCAGCAGCACATTTATAGGGCAATTCTTGGTTCTGGGTTTTCAGGGGACACTGTGAGGAGGAGTCAGCCTGGGGCCGATGCGGCGGGCAGGGCTGAGGTGGGCCTGGGACAGGGGCATCCGCGGAGCACCTCTGTATCCCACTCCCGACCCCACCTTCCTCGAGAGAAAGGCTGAGATCCAGGGCGCAGCCCGCCTGGGGTCCGGACCGGTGCGCTGGGCGCCGGGGCAGGACGCAAATGCAGGCTCCGCCGCCGGTGTCTCCGGCCAGCCCACGCCTCCCGCCTCGGCGAAACGCCACTCCCTCCGCCGAGTGGCTCTGCGCGGGAGGCGGGATCGAGTTCCGCGGTGGCCCCAGGAGACGGCAAGCTTTGGGAGGCTGCGAGGGGAGGGAGGGAGCGCGCTGACTGGGCAGTCCAGAGAGGAGGGGGCCTTTAAGAGGCTCGCCCAGCGCCTGGTTTGCAGCACTGCGAGCGAGCGGCTGGGGTTCGGAGAAGCGCCGGCACCTCCCTCCAGCTCTCGGCTGCAAACCTTCGTCCTTGCACTTGACAGAGATTGTACTTCAGCTCCCCGGGCGGGCGCGCTTTGCTTGGAAAGGCACAGGTAGGAGGCGCGAGCGGCCCGGTGCGCCCTCAAGGTCTGGGAGGCGTCTCCCTCCCCCGGACTCGCCTTTCGGGGAGCTGCGGGCGGCCCCCGGGCTCCGGTGGTTCCGGGCGCGGGCTGCAAGGAGACCGTGCTGGCGGCCGGGGAACTGGGCCGGGCCCTTCGGAGAGCGGGGCTGCGTGCGGCCCGGCGCCATGCTTCTGCTGGGCATCTTGACGCTGGCTCTCGCCGGGGCAGCCGCCGGGGGCTCGGAGGCAGAGCAGGAGGTGGTGGTCCCCATCCGACTGGACCCGGACATCAATGGCCGCCACTACTACCGGCAGGGTCCCGAGGACTCCGGGGATCAGGGGCTCATCTTCCAGATCACAGCCTTCCAGGAGGACTTCTACCTCCACCTGACGCCAGACGCTCGGTTCCTGGCGCCCGCCTTCGCCACTGAGCACCTGGGCGTCCCCCTCCGGGGACTCCTCGGCAGCTCTCCGGACTTGCGACGGTGCTTCTATTCTGGAGACGTGAACGCAGAGCCGGATTCGTTCGCCGCCCTGAGCCTGTGCGGGGGGCTCCGCGGAGCCTTCGGCTACCGAGGCGCCGAGTATGCCATCCGCCCGCTGCCCGACGCCAGCGCGCCCGCGGCGCCGCGCCACAGCCAGGGCGCGCACCTCCTCCAGCGCCGCGGCGCCCCCGGCGGGCCCCCGGGAGGCGGCAAGTCTCGCTGCGGCGTGGCCTCGGGCTGGAACCCCGCCATCCTGCGGGCCCTGGACCCTTACAAGCCCCGGCGGGTCGGCTCCGGCGGGGGTCGCGGCCGGCGCAGGTCCGGGCGCGCCAAGCGCTTCGTGTCCATTCCGCGCTACGTGGAGACCCTGGTGGTGGCGGACGAGTCTATGGTCAAGTTCCACGGCGCCGACCTGGAGCACTACCTGCTGACGCTGCTGGCCACGGCGGCGCGGCTCTACCGCCACCCCAGCATCCTCAACCCCGTCAACATCGTCGTGGTCAGGGTGCTGCTCCTCGGAGACCGCGACGCGGGGCCTAAGGTCACGGGCAACGCGGCCTTGACGCTGCGCAACTTCTGCGCGTGGCAGAAGAAGCTGAACAGAGTGAGCGACAAGCACCCGGAGTACTGGGACACGGCCACGTCTCCCTCCCCGGACTCGCCTTTCGGGGAGCTGGGCGGCCCCAGGCTCCGTGGTTCGGCGCGGGCTGCAAGGAGACCGTGCTGGCGGCCGGGGAACTGGGCCGGGCCCTTCGGAGAGCTGGGCTGCGTGCGGCCCGGCGCCATGCTTCTGCTGGGCATCTTGACGCTGGCTCTCGCCGGGGCAGCCGCCGGCGGCTCGGAGGCAGAGCAGGAGGTGGTGGTCCCCATCCGACTGGACCCGGACATCAATGGCCGCCACTACTACCGGCAGGGTCCCGAGGACTCCGGGGATCAGGGGCTCATCTTCCAGATCACAGCCTTCCAGGAGGACTTCTACCTCCACCTGACGCCAGACGCTCGGTTCCTGGCGCCCGCCTTCGCCACTGAGCACCTGGGCGTCCCCCTCCGGGGACTCCTCGGCAGCTCTCCGGACTTGCGACGGTGCTTCTATTCTGGAGACGTGAACGCAGAGCCGGATTCGTTCGCCGCCCTGAGCCTGTGCGGGGGGCTCCGCGGAGCCTTCGGCTACCGAGGCGCCGAGTATGCCATCCGCCCGCTGCCCGACGCCAGCGCGCCCGCGGCGCCGCGCCACAGCCAGGGCGCGCACCTCCTCCAGCGCCGCGGCGCCCCCGGCGGCCCCCCGGGAGGCGGCAAGTCTCGCTGCGGCGTGGCCTCGGGCTGGAACCCCGCCATCCTGCGGGCCCTGGACCCTTACAAGCCCCGGCGGGTCGGCTCCGGCGGGGGTCGCGGCCGGCGCAGGTCCGGGCGCGCCAAGCGCTTCGTGTCCATTCCGCGCTACGTGGAGACCCTGGTGGTGGCGGACGAGTCTATGGTCAAGTTCCACGGCGCCGACCTGGAGCACTACCTGCTGACGCTGCTGGCCACGGCGGCGCGGCTCTACCGCCACCCCAGCATCCTCAACCCCGTCAACATCGTCGTGGTCAGGGTGCTGCTCCTCGGAGACCGCGACGCGGGGCCTAAGGTCACGGGCAACGCGGCCTTGACGCTGCGCAACTTCTGCGCGTGGCAGAAGAAGCTGAACAGAGTGAGCGACAAGCACCCGGAGTACTGGGACACGGCCATCCTCTTCACCCGGCAGGTGAGTCGCTCTGTCGCCGCTTTGGCCCCGGACGCCCCGTCTTTTGGGGGGGCCACCTCCTGTCGCCTTCCGGACACCCTTTGTGCCGCGAGTTTCAAAGCTCGGCCCTCCCCTCCGACCGCCACCGTGGGCCTTCCGGGGAGGGCGGCCGCTCGGCTCGGGGAGCGGCGGCCCCTGTGCGTCCGGACGCGCGAGGGCGGTGGGAGGAACGCCTGCGGCTGGGAAGGTGTTGGCCGGCGCGGCCAATGAACGCCTCCTGGACCCGACGCCGAGGGGCCGGAACCCGGGAAGCCGCCGCCCCGGAGCCGCAGTTCGTCCCCGCGGCGGACAGGGGGCGCGGCGAGGACGGTGTTGCGAGGCCCGCGCCTCTGGGCAGGGGGCGTCCAAGCCCTTTCAGACACCGCCTCCCCAGGCTTCCTTCTGCTGTGCAGCTGGAAGCTGAGCGCCCGCCGCTTTTCTCGGGGGTGGCACGTTGATTTCCCCTCTGTGTCATGGGCCCCGGAAACCGGCTTGGGGTGGTGGGGCTCGTTTGGGGCTTCTCGTGGGTTGCAGGGAAAGGACAGACTCGCGTCCAGGGAGCCTTCTCTTCCTCGCTGCTTCTCCGGCGGGCGGTGCTGAGCCCAGCTGCTTTCCAGGGGCTCCGGTCCATCAGGCAGGCGGCGGCGTGGGAGACGCAGCTTGGGAGTTTGCCGTGGTGCTGCGCTTGGAGCTTGAGAACAGCCCTTTCAGCTTTCCCGTGTCCCGCGTGGCAGAGGGGGACCCTGCCCTGAGGTCGGCTCTGCCAGAGCCGGCTCACCACTTGCCCTCGGCGGGCTCGGCTCCCGCCCCAGGGGTGCGGAGGAAGGGAGCGCGCGGCAGAGCCTCCGCAGGTCCTCGCTGCAGGGCTGGAGAGGCCCCGAGTCTTGGGGTTAGAAAGATCAGAAAAGCCTTCGGTTCTATGAAGCTGTGGAACTTTTAGATTCGTAGACAGGGGACTCTGTGTTCGGATTCCTGAAATTTCTCAGATAGCAGGAGACTGGCAGAAGGGGGCATCCGTGTGAGCCTCTTCCTCTGACCTGGCGGCTGTGGCTTGAATCGGTGCCGGAGCGGTGCTTGGCTCACACGGTCTCCGCGGTGTTCTGGGGATGGCACGGAGCCCCCAGGCGCCTGTGGGGCCCTGACTTGGCTGCATCCAGATGACCTGGCGCAGGCCGGGGCAGGAGCTCTCCACAGTCACCCATCCGGCACCAGCAGGCGCTTCCTCGAGCTGGACTTCCTCCTTGCCCAGCCGCCTCCTCCCACCACCTGGCTCCTCCAGGGAGGTCGCCGGCCTGAGTCCGCTGCCTTGCTGTCGTTCCTCGAGCTGAGGTCTGTGGGAGCGTCGCTGCGGCTCCTGTGGTCTCTGCTGAGCCACGGGCAAGCGCAGGGGAGGCGGCTGCGAGCTCTGCTCACAGACCAGCTCAGCGGTCGGAGGGCCGGGGAGAGAGCGCCTCTTAACGGGCAGAGCAGCGTCCCTGTCTGCTACCCAGCGTGCCCTGGGAGCGGCGCCCCTGTCGCCCCCTGGCCCCGTGTGACGGAGGCCTGTGTCTGCCGCCTCCTGGCCAGGCTGACTGGGAACCAGGCTGGGAATGGGACTCCGGCGGGGGGTACGGGTCCCGCCGTTGGAAGGATCCACCTTTTGAAGAAGCAGCCGTCAGACAGCGTGACAGCTTCTGTCAGTGGTATCTGCTAGACAGCCCCCCCGGAGGGGGCCGTGTTGGCCACGCATAATGGGTACAAGATGTGTGACCCCTTGGTTTGGAAGCAGGGGTGTGTGTGACACGACGCTTAAAAACCATCTTTCCCTTAGGTGTCGAGAGGGCAGTGCCAGAGAGGGGGAGGCTGCGGTGGCCGGCCGGCCGTGCAGGCCTGTGCTTTATGCTTCAGAGCGGACGTCTCTCCCCCACTCCCGGCCAGCACGGACCTCAGGGCCAGCCGAATTCTAAGAGCCTTAGGAACAGCTCCCTCCTGAGCTCCCTGCCGAAGGCGCAGGATGAGACCAGACGCCTGGCACTGCTCCTCTTTCTAGACGGCGGCCGGTGTGGTCTCCAGGCGTCGGAAGCCCCCAGAGGGGCTTCGGTCTTACTTTGTAAGTTGTGTTAGTTGCTCAGTTGTGTCCAGCTCTGCGAGCCCGTGAACCGCGCCCGCCAGGCTCCCCTGTGCCTGGGGCTCTGCACGCAAGAACGCCGGAGCGGGGTGCACGCCCTCCGCCAGGGGACCCTCCCGACCCAGGTGGAACCTGAGTCTCTCAAACCTCCCGCCCCGGCAGGTGGCTTCTTTACCACCAGTGCCATCTGGGAAGCCATGTATAATTTGTGTCAATAAGATGTTTTCAGAAACGTGCTTGTTTTGTAAATCACCTTTTGTCTCTAAAGGGCCTTGAACTGGCGGGCAGGTTTAGAGATACTGGGACAATGGTGTGATTGCCTCTTGCTGTTCACACCGTTGTGTTTTTCATGGGGCAGAAGTAGGCAGGCAGGGGTTGGGCTTGGCTGGGTGGCATTTCCGGGAGGAGCAAGGGGCGTGGGTGTTGAAATCAGAACACTGGGCAGACGAGACCCTGGCAGGGTCCTTTACCGTCCACACAGGCGGAGCCATGGATCACACAGCCAGGATTTTGACAATTTGAGGAGCTTCCTTAGAGACTCGGAATGAGTCTGCGTGCCCCGAGGAAGGGGACACGTAGGATTCTGAAGAGCGGTCGGCCCCCAGCGCATGGCAGCAGGGCGAGGTCCCATGGAACGGGAGCCCAGGTCTGTGGAGAGTGCGCGCCGGTTGTTCTGCGTGGACATTTGTTTCTCCGAGGAGAAGTGTCTGTGGCTTCCGCTGTGCCGGGCGCAGACCCAGGGCAGCCACGCTTCGCGGCGTCTCCTCTCTCTTTAGGCTGGAGGTCTCCGCAGTTTGGGTAGCGCTGCGGTTGGCTGGCTTCCGTTCACTCATCCGTCCGTTCTCTTAACGCTGGCGGAGCACCTGGTGTTTGCAGTACTGTCCTGGGCCGCGGAGACTCGCATCCTCCTGAGACGTGGCCTCCGGCAGCCAGGAATTCACCGTGTGTCAGGGACCTCCGACAGGGAAACAACCGTTACAGTGTGGCAGTTTGCTTCCCCTGCCCTGGTGAAGACCAGGGTCCCTCGTTTCTGGGTGGTTCTCTGTAACACTGAAGTGCAGGAGCCGAGGACAAGGACAGGCACGTGCGGGACGGAAGGACCAGCGCCAGGGAAGCGGGCGGGTTGACGGGACAGGGGGCTTGGGTTTATCTTGCCGGAGGGCCGCTCCCACAGCTCCTACTCTGGCTGGCTCTTTGTGATGTTTCCGCCATGGGGTTGACTGGTTTCAGGATGCATAGTTTGTAGGGGCTTAGCCTGCTTGTTCCTCCACGTGCGTGTTTTCCTGATGTGCTGAGTGCCACGCATGCTGCTCTCTCCGACCCCATTTCCTCCGAGCTCGCGTCTTCCTCTTGCGGGGTCCGCGCGGCAGGCCTCTGTCACCCTCTGCTCTTCCTCTCCTCACTCCTGCTCTTGCCTTCGCTCCTTTCACATCCCTGGTTTGGCGCTTGGGCACGAGGATCGTGTGTGTAGAGCACAGGTGCCCAGGGATGGCGGGGGTTGAAATCAGAACACTGGGCAGACGAGACCCTGGCAGGGTCCTTTACCGTCCACACAGGCGGAGCCATGGATCACACAGCCAGGATTTTGACAATTTGAGGAGCTTCCTTAGAGACTCGGAATGAGTCTGCGTGCCCCGAGGAAGGGGACACGTAGGATTCTGAAGAGCGGTGGGCCCCCCAGCGCATGGCAGCAGGGCGAGGTCCCATGGAACGGGAGCCCAGGTCTGTGGAGAGTGCGCGCCGGTTGTTCTGCGTGGACATTTGTTTCTCCGAGGAGAAGTGTCTGTGGCTTCCGCTGTGCCGGGCGCAGACCCAGGGCAGCCACGCTTCGCGGCGTCTCCTCTCTCTTTAGGCTGGAGGTCTCCGCAGTTTGGGTAGCGCTGCGGTTGGCTGGCTTCCGTTCACTCATCCGTCCGTTCTCTTAACGCTGGCGGAGCACCTGGTGTTTGCAGTACTGTCCTGGGCCGCGGAGACTCGCATCCTCCTGAGACGTGGCCTCCGGCAGCCAGGAATTCACCGTGTGTCAGGGACCTCCGACAGGGAAACAACCGTTACAGTGTGGCAGTTTGCTTCCCCTGCCCTGGTGAAGACCAGGGTCCCTCGTTTCTGGGTGGTTCTCTGTAACACTGAAGTGCAGGAGCCGAGGACAAGGACAGGCACGTGCGGGACGGAAGGACCAGCGCCAGGGAAGCGGGCGGGTTGACGGGACAGGGGGCTTGGGTTTATCTTGCCGGAGGGCCGCTCCCACAGCTCCTACTCTGGCTGGCTCTTTGTGATGTTTCCGCCATGGGGTTGACTGGTTTCAGGATGCATAGTTTGTAGGGGCTTAGCCTGCTTGTTCCTCCACGTGCGTGTTTTCCTGATGTGCTGAGTGCCACGCATGCTGCTCTCTCCGACCCCATTTCCTCCGAGCTCGCGTCTTCCTCTTGCGGGGTCCGCGCGGCAGGCCTCTGTCACCCTCTGCTCTTCCTCTCCTCACTCCTGCTCTTGCCTTCGCTCCTTTCACATCCCTGGTTTGGCGCTTGGGCACGAGGATCGTGTGTGTGTAGAGCACAGGTGCCCAGGGATGGCGTCACCGACTCCGTGGACTCGCGTTTGAGCAGCTCCGTGGTCGTGAAGGACGGGGAGCCTGGGGGCTGCTGCCCGTGGGCGGCAAAGAGTCAGACACACGGAGGGACTGAACGACAGATCCGTCTCCTGCACTGCACGGGGGTGGGGGTGGGGATTCCACAGTCTCATTTGGGATAGAGGCCACTTTTCAAATAAACGGGCACGTCATGGCAGTAAAATTTAGTGTTCCGACAAAGAATGCTAATAGTGAAGTGATCCTATGTCTTTTACACGTATTGATCAATACGAAAAGAATCATAATTTTGCCAAGATCTTTTGTTTTGGTTTTGATCTGCCCGTGTTGGGGTCAAGTGGGTAGCAGTGGCTCGCTTATGTCCACACGCGGGGCTCTCGTTGTCGTTTAGGCGCTCGCTCGAGTCCAGCTCTTTCGTGACCCCGGGGACTGTGGCCCGCCTGGCTCCTCTGGCCACGGGGTCTCCCAGGCGAGAACACTGGAGCAGGTTGCCGATTCCCTCTCCAGGGGGTCCCCCTGGCCCGGGGATCGCACCTGCGGCTCCTTAGCTGGTGAGCGCGTCCTTTACTGCGGAGCACTGGGGAAGCCGTGCGTGGATGTGTGTGTACACACAGTGTTTAAACAGACTCTTTTGCCTTATAGACTGTTACAAAATATGGAGTATAATTCCCTGTGCTATACAGTAAGACCTTATTGTAAAACTATCTGTTTTATGTACATTGGTGTATATGTGTTAATCCCAAACTCCTGCTCGACTCCTTCCCGCTTTGGTAACCATAAACTCATTTTCTGTGTCTCTTGCTCTATTTCTGTAAATAAGTTGATTTGTATTGTATTTAGGCTCTACATTTAAGTGATAGCACATGAGATTTGTCTTTCCCTGTCTGGCTTGTCACGTCGCTCGGTGTGACAGTCTGTAGGCGGATTCGTGCCGCTGCAGCCGGCATTACTTTGTTCTCTCATATGGCTGAGCACTAGCCTGTTGTATATAGAGACTGTATCTTTTTATCTGTTCATCTTTCCGTGTTATTCTAGGGTGCTTTCATGTCTCGGCTGTTTTAACTAGTGCTGCTATGAACATTCGGGTGTGTGTATCTTTCTGAATTAGCGTTTTTGTCTTTTGTCCCAATCTTCTTTTAAATTTTTTTTTTTTTTTTTGAGTTCTGTTTTCTTTCTTTTACAGAGTTTTGTTGTTTACTGCTACACATCGATGTCAGGCTCTTTTTTGAAGTCAAGCCTTGGAAGAAGATGTTAGTACGGAGAGTGACAGACAGCTGTAGATTTGGTACTTAATAGTTTGTAAATACTGATTACTGAATGGAAAGTCCACCCCACCTCTTCCGGGGGGAGGCTGGAGAGAGGACGGCAGGAGGGGACGCGGTGCTCCCTGCCTGTGGGGCAGTGGTTCTTCTGCCGGTTTCTTACAGCCAGTGAGGAAGCCAGGAGCGATGGGGCAGGGTGGGGAGGGAGTTTGGAGGGAGGACCCTGCAGGGAATCTTCTCGTCCTGGTTTTAGACGCTGCTTAGTCGGGAGGGCCAGACGGGGCCGCCCGAGTCCCGCCCGCCCCCTCTGCAGGGCTCTGGAGCTGTGTGCGCGGGGCCCTCGAGCCCGCCTGGCTGCAGCGCTCGCCGGCGGCCGTGGCGTGGCTGCGAGCAGGGCCGTGGGCTCTCCCGCCCGGAGCTCGGCCTGCGCGGGCACTGCCTCCGCCGGGACGGGTGGCTTCTGCCACGTTACGACAGCTTCTGTGCCGGTTTCTTTCAGTGGACCCTTAGTGTGGCGCGGGCGCGTCCCCGTGCCGGGCCGGCTTCCGGGCTGCGGCAGACTGAGCCGGCCGCGCGCGTGTCCCCTCTGTTGTCGGGGTTCCTTCCCGTTCAGGCCACCCCGGAGCGCGGCGTCGAGCTGCCGGAGTATACAGTAGGCCCTCAGCAGCGTGCTTGACGTCGGCGGGCCCCTCTCTTCGCACGGCTGGAAGCACAAGCGCCTCGGCGGGTGGCGGGGACGTGGGCGGAGGCGCGGCGCGGGCGGTGGGGAGCCCGCTGGCGGAGCTGCGGTGGGCGCGCGCCTCCGTCTTGGTGAGCCTGGGTGGGCCACTGTGCGGCGGCGGCGGCGGCCTGGACACTAAGCCTCAGCCGCTAAGTCGACCCCGTGGCCTGCGCCCACCTGGCTTCTCTGTCCACGGGGCTCGCCAGGCGAGCGCTCTGGAGCGGGAGGCCAGGCCTCCTCCAGGGGGTCTTCCGCCCGGCAGACCCGGGGCTCCTTCACTATGGTCGATCCTTTGCCAAACAGCGCGAGGTGTTATCCTCATTGATTTGTTTCCACACTGTGGCTCCAATCCTGTGGTTATAGAGAGAGACGGATGTGGGTAATCCAGGAGGGTGAGGTTCTTGGCCGAGGTGACCTTTGGAGAAGTGGCTGCAGAGACAAGAAGAGACGGCGGGCGGGTCCCCAGAAGTCTGAGGCCGGCGGGCACTGGGCCGGGCGGCGGCTGCCCCCTGCAGGAGGACGGGCCCGGCACCAGCTCTCTTCCTGGAGACACGGGCCTCGTCCGAAGTGCTCACGGGCAGCTGGAGCGAGTGTGAGTGCCCTGCGGAAGCGGAGGCTCGGCGGGCCCTCGCGGCTCTCTGTGGGTGTTCAGGGCAGGAGGCCTGGCTGCGGGCAGAGGCCCGGCAGAGCCTCTGACCCCCATCAGCTGGTCTTCCCTCGGCGATGGGCTGGGTTGGGCAGGATGGACACTCTGGGCTGCATCCCGACCTTCAGGAAGGCCGCCGGCTCTCGCCTTGTGCCTCGGTTGATCCAGAG
This sequence comes from Tragulus kanchil, assembly GCA_022376925.1. Classification (NCBI taxonomy): domain Eukaryota; kingdom Metazoa; phylum Chordata; class Mammalia; order Artiodactyla; family Tragulidae; genus Tragulus; species Tragulus kanchil. Next base: position 155,852,344 of record JAIOJX010000006.1, read on the forward strand.
GAGCTGGGACTTCCTGACGGAAGAACAGGTTGCTGCTGGCCGGGAAGGCCTGCGGCTCACGGCTGCTTCCGAGAGAACCCACCCTCCCCGAGAGGAAGCAGGGAGGCCCCTGGCTCTCAGGCCCCCCTGGCTGCCGAGGTGGGCTGTGGGGCTGCCGCCGGACCCCGGGCCGAGCTCCCGCTCGGCTCCAGCCACGTCTGCGGAGCGGGCAGGGGCTGCGCCTCCACGTGGGCGACTCCGTGCTTCCGTGCCTTGTTTCTGTCAACTGCACAGCCTGAGTAGGCAGACGAGATCAGCCTCAGGGTCCCTTCTCTTCTGCAGGTTGATGGTTCTGGGTGTTCCTTGTATAACCCCGAGTCCGGAGGGGCTTACACCCAGGGTTGGGAAGGTGGGGAGGCTCAAGGCACTGGGACCATCGCGTTCCCAGTGGAGCTGGCCTTTCCTTCCAGAAGGAGAGCGAGGCCCAGGGGACAGAAGTGACTTGCCTGAAGGGACATGTCCGTGTCGAGGTGGGCCTGGACCGGCCTCTAGGACCGGGGAGGGGAAAGGAGAACTTTCTGGGGAGTGAGCTGTTGGAGAGGGAAGGGTACCTGGAATTGGGGGTGTGCCCGGGCCCCCAGAAGGGGCAGAGGGCTGCGAGAGGTGCTCAGCGGAAGGCGCTTCACCCGCCAGTGGCCGGGGTGGCCGCTGGTTCCGTCTGATCCCGGGGGTTCTGTGGCCAGAAACCCCGTGAACTCGTGGGGCGCTGTGACTCACCTGGCCGCGGGAAGCCGAGCCCGACTGCTCAGGCCGGCCTCTGAGTGCTTGCGATTGTTTTGCTGGTTTTCATACTCCGACCGCATCTCTCCCGTGCCCCCAGCCTCACGTATGCTCATCAGCACGAGTGTGTGCACCCCAGAGACACACGGCGGAGCACGGCTTGTGTGTGCGTGGTGTGCGCCCCGGGCTGCAGGGGAAGCAGGAGCCGTGCCTCCCCCCCGGGGGCTGCTCCGGGGCGCTGGGAGCCCTGCGGGGACGAGACGGGGTGCGTCCGAGTGTCCTGTCCCCAGGCCCCGCTGGGGGCGTGGGCGTCTCTGGGCTTCAGGGGTCTGAAGAGGGGGTCGGTGGGCGGTGGTGGAAGTCCCGCCCCGGGTGGCGGGGCTTGGAGGACGGACGGGACTCGCGTGCTGGGTGCAGACCTAGGGCCTCGAGCGGGCGAGAGGCGATCACGAGTCGCAGGCTCCACCCCGGGCACGCGTGTGCAGTCTCCCCTCTGGCTCCGCAGCCTGTGCCGGGGACACCCGAGCCACGCGGTGCCCTCCACGCTGCGGGGGGACCGCGACGCAGGGGCGTCTTCCCAGAAGGAGCTCAGTGTCCACGGGTGCCTCGTCCCGTGTCCAGCTCCGGGCTCCTGAGGCACCCGGTGCGTGCTCCCGAGTCCTGCGGGTGTGCTCCCGGGAGAGCCTTCCCGCTCCGAGCGCAGTGTCCCCTGAGGGCCGCTGGAGGCCCTGGCTCTCCTGCAGCGTGATTCAGTACAGAAGGAGGGCGGTCCCTTCCTGCTCGGGTCACGGGACCATGTAGGGCCCCCAGAGCGAGGCCCAGGGGACAGAAGTGACTTGCCTGAAGGGACATGTCCGTGTCGAGGTGGGCCTGGACCGGCCTCTAGGACCGGGGAGGGGAAAGGAGAACTTTCTGGGGAGTGAGCTGTTGGAGAGGGAAGGGTACCTGGAATTGGGGGTGTGCCCGGGCCCCCAGAAGGGGCAGAGGGCTGCGAGAGGTGCTCAGCGGAAGGCGCTTCACCCGCCAGTGGCCGGGGTGGCCGCTGGTTCCGTCTGATCCCGGGGGTTCTGTGGCCAGAAACCCCGTGAACTCGGGGGGCGCTGTGACGCACCTGGCCGCGGGCAGCCGGGCGCGCCTGCGCAGGCCGGCGTCTGAGTGGTTGCGGTTGTTTTGCTGGTTTTCATACTCCGACCGCATCTCTCCCGTGCCCCCAGCCTCACGTATGCTCATCAGCACGAGTGTGTGCACCCCAGAGACACACGGCGGAGCACGGCTTGTGTGTGCGTGGTGTGCGCCCCGGGCTGCAGGGGAAGCAGGAGCCGTGCCTCCCCCCCGGGGGCTGCTCCGGGGCGCTGGGAGCCCTGCGGGGACGAGACGGGGTGCGTCCGAGTGTCCTGTCCCCAGGCCCCGCTGGGGGCGTGGGCGTCTCTGGGCTTCAGGGGTCTGAAGAGGGGGTCGGTGGGCGGTGGTGGAAGTCCCGCCCCGGGTGGCGGGGCTTGGAGGACGGACGGGACTCGCGTGCTGGGTGCAGACCTAGGGCCTCGAGCGGGCGAGAGGCGATCACGAGTCGCAGGCTCCACCCCGGGCACGCGTGTGCAGTCTCCCCTCTGGCTCCGCAGCCTGTGCCGGGGACACCCGAGCCACGCGGTGCCCTCCACGCTGCGGGGGGACCGCGACGCAGGGGCGTCTTCCCAGAAGGAGCTCAGTGTCCACGGGTGCCTCGTCCCGTGTCCAGCTCCGGGCTCCTGAGGCACCCGGTGCGTGCTCCCGAGTCCTGCGGGTGTGCTCCCGGGAGAGCCTTCCCGCTCCGAGCGCAGTGTCCCCTGAGGGCCGCTGGAGGCCCTGGCTCTCCTGCAGCGTGATTCAGTACAGAAGGAGGGCGGTCCCTTCCTGCTCGGGTCACGACCCACGTACGCACCATCTTCGTAGTGGCCGTCGAGCCGGTGGGCCCCTGAGCTCTGTGGCCAGTGGAGCGGGGCTGGGCCCAGGCTTGTTCCTGCCTCGCTTTGCTCCTCCCGGCCACAGAAGCCAGGCCTCGGGCAGGGCGGGCCTGACTTGCGGGCTGAGGGTCTGAGCTTAATTCATGGTGGTCTGAAGGCCGTCCCCCGTCGAGGACGCGGGCTCCCAGCGCTGACCCTGCTGGGAGGTGCCGGCCTTCCACCCACTGCTGCCCAGTCAGCCACGACCGCAGCCTCACCGGCTGGGGAGCTCCGGCTTCCTGCGCTGGAGGGTGGCCTCTGTAGGAAGCAGTGGTCCTTCTCGTGCGATCGTGGCCTCCTAAGTTCCTCCCCGGGGCCTCCCTGGGCAGGACTTGGGCAGCATCTCCCAGTGCGCAAGCCACCCAGCTCTCTTTCTGAGGCCTGCTCCCTCAGCCTGGGCTCATCCAGGAACGGTAGCCTGCCGTCCTACGGGCAGAGGGCCCGATGCGAGGTGCTGGGCCCGCGTGGGGCTGGGGTGGCCTGAGCACCCTTCCTCACGGTGGCCCTCCGTTACGTCTCTAACTTCCTCTGGCCTCTGCTTCTCCCCTGCCCGGCAGGACCTGTGTGGGGCCACCACCTGCGACACCCTGGGCATGGCCGACGTGGGCACCATGTGCGACCCCAAGAGGAGCTGCTCGGTGATTGAGGACGACGGGCTGCCCTCGGCCTTCACCACCGCCCACGAGCTGGGTATGCGGCGAGCGTGCCCTGGGGGGTGGGTGGGGAGAGCGCCCTCCCAGGTCCCTCTGGGTGTGTGTGGCTCTTCTGAGCAGGGTGGACACTTGTCTTGGCTCCTTCCAGGGGCTTCCCAGGGCCAGAGTCTGCTCTCACAGGGGCCCCTTCTCTGGGCCGCCCCAGCTGCGGTCGCAGGCAGCACCTCATAGTCAGGCGCCAGGGGCAGGGCCCGGTGCTGCCCACACGGGCCCCGGGGGCCTGGAGGCCCTGGCTCTCCTGCAGCGTGATTCAGTACAGAAGGAGGGCGGTCCCTTCCTGCTCGGGTCACGACCCACGTACGCACCATCTTCGTAGTGGCCGTCGAGCCGGTGGGCCCCTGAGCTCTGTGGCCAGTGGAGCGGGGCTGGGCCCAGGCTTGTTCCTGCCTCGCTTTGCTCCTCCCGGCCACAGAAGCCAGGCCTCGGGCAGGGCGGGCCTGACTTGCGGGCTGAGGGTCTGAGCTTAATTCATGGTGGTCTGAAGGCCGTCCCCCGTCGAGGACGCGGGCTCCCAGCGCTGACCCTGCTGGGAGGTGCCGGCCTTCCACCCACTGCTGCCCAGTCAGCCACGACCGCAGCCTCACCGGCTGGGGAGCTCCGGCTTCCTGCGCTGGAGGGTGGCCTCTGTAGGAAGCAGTGGTCCTTCTCGTGCGATCGTGGCCTCCTAAGTTCCTCCCCGGGGCCTCCCTGGGCAGGACTTGGGCAGCATCTCCCAGTGCGCAAGCCACCCAGCTCTCTTTCTGAGGCCTGCTCCCTCAGCCTGGGCTCATCCAGGAACGGTAGCCTGCCGTCCTACGGGCAGAGGGCCCGATGCGAGGTGCTGGGCCCGCGTGGGGCTGGGGTGGCCTGAGCACCCTTCCTCACGGTGGCCCTCCGTTACGTCTCTAACTTCCTCTGGCCTCTGCTTCTCCCCTGCCCGGCAGGACCTGTGTGGGGCCACCACCTGCGACACCCTGGGCATGGCCGACGTGGGCACCATGTGCGACCCCAAGAGGAGCTGCTCGGTGATTGAGGACGACGGGCTGCCCTCGGCCTTCACCACCGCCCACGAGCTGGGTATGCGGCGAGCGTGCCCTGGGGGGTGGGTGGGGAGAGCGCCCTCCCAGGTCCCTCTGGGTGTGTGTGGCTCTTCTGAGCAGGGTGGACACTTGTCTTGGCTCCTTCCAGGGGCTTCCCAGGGCCAGAGTCTGCTCTCACAGGGGCCCCTTCTCTGGGCCGCCCCAGCTGCGGTCAGCAGGCAGCACCTCATAGTCAGGCGCCAGGGGCAGCGTGTGCTCCAGGCCGTGCTGCCCACCGAGCCCACAGCCCAGCTCACGGGCGGAGCTCCCGAGAGCGCTCTCCCGAGGGCCTCTGCCAAGCAGTCCACCCTCAGGCAGAAATGACCGGCCAGCGCACTGTGGACTGGGCTCCCCAGCTCCCGGCCTTCCTCGCTGCCCGGGCCTGCCCAGCGGGTCCCCACCCTCCAGCCTCCCGCTGCGGCCCCTCGCCTCCGCTGCAGGTCACGTGTTCAACATGCCCCACGACAACGTGAAGGTGTGCGAGGAGGTGTTCGGGAAGCTCCGGAGCAACCACATGATGTCCCCAACCCTCATCCAGATCGACCGCGCCAACCCCTGGTCAGCCTGCAGCGCGGCCATCATCACTGACTTCCTGGACAGCGGGCATGGTGAGCGGGCCCTGGGGAGGCACCCTCTGTCTCCCGCAGCACGCGTGACCCCAGGAGCTGGGCTCGGACGGGCCCCTTCCGTCTCCCTGGCTCTGTCCGCTTCCTGCCTTCGAGTCCCCGTGCTGGCCGCGGCCGCCTTTCCGGCCCATCCCTAACGGACACCTCTGGCCCCCGCAGGCGACTGCCTCCTGGACCAGCCCAGCAAGCCCATCTCTCTGCCCGAGGACCTGCCGGGCGCCAGCTACCCGCTGAGCCAGCAGTGTGAGCTGGCCTTCGGCGTGGGCTCCAAGCCCTGCCCGTACATGCAGTCCTGCACCAGGCTGTGGTGCACGGGCAAGGCCAAGGGCCAGGTGGTGTGCCAGACCCGCCACTTCCCCTGGGCGGACGGCACGGGCTGCGGCGAGGGCAGGTTCTGCCTCCAGGGGGCCTGCGTGGAGAGACACAGCCTCAGCACGTTCCGGGTGAGTGGGCCGCAGCCTGGCGGGGGGCCGCGGCAGGGCGGGGCGGGGCTCAGGAGCCTCCGCAGGGCCGCCCTGGCGCAGGTGCTCTGTGGCTGTGAGGGTGCCGCGGCTGCGCTCTGCCTCGGGGACCTTTCTTGACTCTGAACCTTGGGGAAAGGGATGCGGCTGGTGCGGGAAGCCGGCAGGGCGGGCGTGGGGCCTCCCACCTCCTAGTCCTGAGCTGCACCCCGTCTCCCTGGGAGGAGCATGGACCTGCACCCCAGCCCCTGAGGCTAGGCCTGGCTCACAACCCGCTCTCATTCTGCCCTCGACGGGCGCTCTGAGGCGGGGAGGCTGGGGTGCCGGGCTCCCTGTTACACCCTGAACCTGCTGCAGTTTCTGCTGCGGTTGGTCACTTTCGAAGCTGAAGCATGTGTGCACCATGCGTGTTTTTGTCCTGAAAATAGGAATAGCAGCCAAACCGGAACAAATTCAGAACCCAAATATTCTCCCAATATAATGAAACTCTTACATTCTTCAGATGCTGGGTTAGGGCAGCACTGTTCCAGTGGCCGTAGAAGGTGTGCCCTCTCCCTGCATCCTGGTGGGGCCTGTCCGTCCGTCTTCCGCCTCGGCCCCCTCCACACGAGAGCTTGCCTTGGGATTTTGTGTACTCAGAGGCAGTGTGATTAAAAAGAAAAAAAAGCACCCATCGAGCACTTTATTAATTGCCCCGAGATGGGTGTGGTACAGAATTATGTAAAATCTTCTGTGTTCTGCGAATATACATTTACTTAAGGTTTCATTCCTTAGGCCACAACCCACTGTATTCAGGGATCCGGGTGGTCAGAAGCACAAATAAAACACGGGCCACGTCTGGTGGGGAAGAGCGCACAGGCCGTGGGGACGTTAGAAACACGGCCGGCGTCCAGGACGCGAGGGGTGTGCTGCATTGGGACAGCGCGAGCGTGTCTCCTGGAAAGCGGGCAGGAGAGGCGGGGGTGGCCGAGGGCCGAGGACGTGCTGACGAGGAGGTGGGCCGGAGGAGGGCCCCGAGGGAGGGACGAGCACCGCCGCTCCGGCAGAGGTGGAGCGGAGCCCGGGAGGCCGGCCGGGCGCCCCTGGGCCCTCCGTGGGAGGCGGCTCGGCCGCCCGAGGCTGCTGCCTCGTCTGCCGCCTGGAGCCTGGAAGCTCGTGAGGACAGGCCGGTCACGGCAGCTCCTTCTGTCGGGAAGACGAGTCTGGAGGGTGGAGGGACGGGCTTGGAGGACGCTGGGTGCAGGAAGCGCCCCGGACCTCTCGGTCCATCAGCAGCCACATCCACTCCACCCTCACCCTCGTTTCTGACCAGACTCCACGTCAGCCCTTCCAGGAGGCCACTGCCGTCCACAGCCGGGTAGGATGAGTGCTCTGAGCATCTCCATAAGTTGCCGTCTCTGTCTCTCCCACCCCAGCTCCTCCCCGGCTCCGGTGGGTTAGGGGCCTGGGTGATCTGTGACCACGTGTCCACGCCAGCTGGTACAGCAGGCCTGGTGCCCAACCCGTGTGCATTCAGCACCGAGAGCTTCACTGTCGTCCTAAGAAAAACCCAGCGAAGACCATGAATTCTCTGTCCTCTCTCCACCCTATTGAAAAGTGAAACAGCACTGCAGAATTCACCCGAAAGCCACACAGACTTCCAGGACTGCTTAATCGTGTCCTCTGTGTCCTCTGCACACAGACATTGCATCTGCTTGTGGCAAAACTTTCTCCAGTGCAACCCCAGATTGACCAGTCTGGTTGGGTGAACAGTCTGACTGATAGAAGCCTTACAAGTGAAGATATTCAGACGCCTATGGCAGCACGATTTACTGGCCGCTTTAGATCCGGAGACTCTTGTCAGGACACTAGACATAAAGAGAAACCTTGAGCTCCTGCGAAGTGGCCAGCATCCTGCTAGGAAATGTCACATGCCTTGCGTCGTTTAAATCTTGCCCCGACCTCACACCAAGGTCAGAGGTGCTGGCTGCATTTTTGCACATGAAGCGCCTAAAACTTAAGGAAGCTTTTCCGCTTTGCTCGAGAGCACCCATGTGGTGAGGGCAGAGGCGCGGGCGGGGCGTCTCTGCCTGACTCCACAGCTGGGACCTTCCGTGCAGCGTGGCTTGAAACTGGGAGCCCTGGGCAGTCGCTCATCAACAGGCCCAGGCACGGAAACAGAGTGGGTTTTGCTCTGCTGGGTTGGGATGGCGGAGGTTCTTCTGTGTAGTTTTTTGCAGGATCTGGGTGAGGGGCGGTGTGGTGCCCTGACCCCGGCGGGGGTTGAACAGCCCCTTCCTTGCAGGTGGATGGCTCCTGGGCCAAGTGGGAGCCCTACGGCCGCTGCTCGCGCACCTGCGGTGGCGGGGTGCAGCTGGCCCGGAGGCAGTGCAGCAACCCCACCCCCGCCAACGGCGGCAAGTACTGCGAGGGCGTGAGGGTGAAGTACCGCTCCTGCAACCTGGAGCCCTGCCCCAGCTCAGGTGAGGAGGGCGGGGAGGCAGGCTGGCGGCCGAGAGCTGCCAGGTCCTCAGGGCCTCGCCCCAGGGCACCGCCTGCAGGGGCAGAGGGGCCCAGCCTCGTGGATCGCTTCTCTGCCCCCGCTCCTCCACCGGGCTTTCATCCTCTGATGCTGAGGTGGGAAGGCTAAATGGCCCAAGGCGGGCAGGACCCTAGAAAAAGCCCATCTTCATGAGCAGGAATTCTTTCTTAAACAGGTTATCTTTTATTTATTTACTAAGAATAATCCTTTGCAATAACAATAGAAAAATGGAAATAAAGTGGTTAAAAAAACCCTGTTACATATCACTTGTTTGACTTTCCTATAGACCACCATCAGCTCTCTGTAGTTTGCTGGAATAAAAGTAAATTCCATCTTCTCCACACTCTCAGTCTCTTGCTAGTTTTAGGAGACTGGAATGGGTACAGCCCAGCGTAGAGCTCAGAGATGGTTCTTACTTGTGTATGAGGAGGAATTCGTCATCCAAGCCTCTTGAACTTGGGTGGGGGCGGAAATGGAATCTCTATATTTATTTTCAGTCTAAAACTTAGTATTGCCTTCATTTAGAAATCTAGTACTTTTTTTTTTTTTTTTAAATCTTTCCACGAAAAATTTAGTGTTTTTCTTAATTAGGCAACAAACAACACTGTTGGTTTGTGGTTCTGCCACGGCTAGAAATTCCAGGTATTTTCACATGTTGCATATCTTCAATTGTTACAGATTTCGCAACGCGGCATTTGTGCCCCTTCACAATTTAGTGGTATTTTAAAAAATACGTTTTGGCTGTGCAGCGTGGCACGTGGGATCTTTAGTTCCTTGACCGGAGAAATAACCCTTGCCCCTTGCAGTGGAGGAGTGGAGTCTTAACTCCTGGGCCTCCAGGGATGATCTTACGGTCATTTTGTAGACTCATTGTTCAATCTTGTTATTCAACGGTTTAACGAGGAAGCATATACATCCCAAATATGTTTCAAACTTTACTGGTAGTTGTATATGAACATAATTGGAATTCTTTGCAACCTATGTATGTTCTTTATGCATTTAAGAGTGTGCTATAGAGGCAGCTGCCGGCTGGACCGCTGGGGAGGGGCCGCCGCTGGGGATGCAGCATCATCTGTATCCTGCATCCTTGGTCCCCGCCTGCCTTGGTCCTTTGGGATGGGGTGGAGACGAACTGTCCAGAGGGGGCGAGGCTGAGCACCTCTGGGGGTCCTCCTCTTTGCCCTCTCCCCCACCGCCCCTCTCTTTAGCTTCCTGCTTGCTTCCTCCCCCCACAGCCTCTGGCAAGAGTTTCCGGGAGGAGCAGTGTGAGGCCTTCAACGGCTACAACCACAGCACGAACCGGCTGACGCTGGCCGTGGCCTGGGTGCCCAAGTACGCGGGCGTCTCCCCACGGGACAAGTGCAAGCTCATCTGCCGCGCCAACGGCACCGGCTACTTCTACGTGCTAGCGCCCAAGGTGGGTGCCCGGGGCCGGAGGCCGGGGCTGGAGGAAGCAGGCCCAGGGCTGCCCTGGGCTGAGCTGTCCCCTCCGCTCCTCCCTCCCGGGGCGCTGCAGGTGGTGGACGGCACGCTGTGCACCCCCGACTCCACCTCCGTCTGCGTCCAAGGCAAGTGCATCAAGGCGGGCTGCGACGGGAACCTGGGCTCCAAGAAGAAGTTCGACAAGTGTGGGGTGTGCGGGGGAGACAACAGGAGCTGCAAGAAGGTGTCAGGACTCTTCACCAAGCCCATGTGAGTGCTGGCCCTGGGCGCGCGCTGCTGGGGGTGGTGGGAGGGAGGCGGCCCGGGCTTCGGAAGCTTGGGTTAGGCGGAGTGCTTCCGAGCCTGGCCGGCACCCTTGCTCCTCCGCGAGCACGGTGCTCACTCACTCATCCTCCCACGACAGTGGGGTCTCACGTGGGACCCTGCTCCGCGGGAGCCGACCTCCCGGGAGACGGCAGTTGTCAGGGTCTGTCTGGAGTTCTAGCGTGGAAGAGTTCCCCTCTTTCTGGATGACCCTAGTCCAGGGACGCACCCCCAGACTTCCTATTCTCCAGCCTGTGAAGTGAGGACGGCGCCAGCGTGTCTCCTGTCCTCTGTCAGGAAGGTTAAGGGGATCAATTTGAGTAACACGTCAGCACAGTGCCTGGTGCATAATAAACGCTCACTAAATGTTCCCGATGATGATGAAGCACACCTGGGGGCAGGTGGGGCAGCCTCCTTGACTCCCGAGCCTCAGGCCCTGCCTCGGGGCCGGGATGCGGGCGAGAGCCCCGCTGGCCGGCAGGGAGGCTGGGAGTGGCCCCGGGCCTGCGGAGCCCGTGCGAGGCTGAGCACCTCTGGGGGTCCTCCTCTTTGCCCTCTCCCCCACCGCCCCTCTCTTTAGCTTCCTGCTTGCTTCCTCCCCCCACAGCCTCTGGCAAGAGTTTCCGGGAGGAGCAGTGTGAGGCCTTCAACGGCTACAACCACAGCACGAACCGGCTGACGCTGGCCGTGGCCTGGGTGCCCAAGTACGCGGGCGTCTCCCCACGGGACAAGTGCAAGCTCATCTGCCGCGCCAACGGCACCGGCTACTTCTACGTGCTAGCGCCCAAGGTGGGTGCCCGGGGCCGGAGGCCGGGGCTGGAGGAAGCAGGCCCAGGGCTGCCCTGGGCTGAGCTGTCCCCTCCGCTCCTCCCTCCCGGGGCGCTGCAGGTGGTGGACGGCACGCTGTGCACCCCCGACTCCACCTCCGTCTGCGTCCAAGGCAAGTGCATCAAGGCGGGCTGCGACGGGAACCTGGGCTCCAAGAAGAAGTTCGACAAGTGTGGGGTGTGCGGGGGAGACAACAGGAGCTGCAAGAAGGTGTCAGGACTCTTCACCAAGCCCATGTGAGTGCTGGCCCTGGGCGCGCGCTGCTGGGGGTGGTGGGAGGGAGGCGGCCCGGGCTTCGGAAGCTTGGGTTAGGCGGAGTGCTTCCGAGCCTGGCCGGCACCCTTGCTCCTCCGCGAGCACGGTGCTCACTCACTCATCCTCCCACGACAGTGGGGTCTCACGTGGGACCCTGCTCCGCGGGAGCCGACCTCCCGGGAGACGGCAGTTGTCAGGGTCTGTCTGGAGTTCTAGCGTGGAAGAGTTCCCCTCTTTCTGGATGACCCTAGTCCAGGGACGCACCCCCAGACTTCCTATTCTCCAGCCTGTGAAGTGAGGACGGCGCCAGCGTGTCTCCTGTCCTCTGTCAGGAAGGTTAAGGGGATCAATTTGAGTAACACGTCAGCACAGTGCCTGGTGCATAATAAACGCTCACTAAATGTTCCCGATGATGATGAAGCACACCTGGGGGCAGGTGGGGCAGCCTCCTTGACTCCCGAGCCTCAGGCCCTGCCTCGGGGCCGGGATGCGGGCGAGAGCCCCGCTGGCCGGCAGGGAGGCTGGGAGTGGCCCCGGGCCTGCGGAGCCCGGCTGGGGGTGCGGGCGCCTGGATCAACCCGAGACATGTCCCAGCGGCCTGGAGAGTCCCCGCACCGCGGAGCCTCGCGGGCCGTGGCCCGTGGGCAGCGAAGGTCGGGCAGGGCCAAGCCGCCCGGCACAGCCCGGCTCCGCCCGGCGCCCAGCCTGCCCGCTGGCCTGCCCCGCATCTCCTGCCCGCCGCCAGGCTGGCGCGGCTGGGGACCCGCTGCGGGCTGACGCGCCCACGGTCTCGCCACCGCTTGGCCTGTGGGACCGCCGGCTGGGACGCTGCCGCCGGCCTGAGCCCGGGTCTGGAAGCGGAGGCAGCCTGGGCTGCGGGGGGCCGCCAGGGCGCGCGCCGGCCGCTGACGCCGCTCCCTCCGCGCAGGCACGGCTACAACTTCGTGGTGGCCATCCCGGCGGGCGCCTCCAGCATCGACATCCGCCAGCGCGGCTACAAGGGGCTGATCGGCGACGACAACTACCTGGCCCTGAAGAACGGCCAAGGCAAGTACCTGCTCAACGGGCACTTCGTGGTGTCCGCCGTGGAGCGGGACCTGGTGGTGAAGGGCAGCCTGCTGCGGTACAGCGGCACGGGGACCGCGGTGGAGAGCCTGCAGGCCTCCCGGACCTTCCTGGAGCCTCTGGCCGGGGAGGTGCTCTCCGTGGGCAAGATGTCGCCTCCCCGCCTCCGCTTCTCCTTCTACCTGCCCCAGGACCAGCGGGCGGCCTCCGTCCACCACCACAGCGTCCTCAGCCTCTCCAACCAGGTGGAGCCGCGGACGCCCGGGCCCCAGCGCTGGGTGGCGGGCAGCTGGGGCCGTGCTCCACCAGCTGCCCGTGTCAGTGATTGAACCCTAGTCCGCGACCCCAGACTTCCTATTCTCCAGCCTGTGAAGTGAGGACGGCGCCAGCGTGTCTCCTGTCCTCTGTCAGGAAGGTTAAGGGGATCAATTTGAGTAACACGTCAGCACAGTGCCTGGTGCATAATAAACGCTCACTAAATGTTCCCGATGATGATGAAGCACACCTGGGGGCAGGTGGGGCAGCCTCCTTGACTCCCGAGCCTCAGGCCCTGCCTCGGGGCCGGGATGCGGGCGAGAGCCCCGCTGGCCGGCAGGGAGGCTGGGAGTGGCCCCGGGCCTGCGGAGCCCGGCTGGGGGTGCGGGCGCCTGGATCAACCCGAGACATGTCCCAGCGGCCTGGAGAGTCCCCGCACCGCGGAGCCTCGCGGGCCGTGGCCCGTGGGCAGCGAAGGTCGGGCAGGGCCAAGCCGCCCGGCACAGCCCGGCTCCGCCCGGCGCCCAGCCTGCCCGCTGGCCTGCCCCGCATCTCCTGCCCCGCCGCCAGGCTGGCCGCGGCTGGGGACCCGCTGCGGGCTGACGCGCCCACGGTCTCGCCACCGCTTGGCCTGTGGGACCGCCGGCCGGGACGCTGCCGCCGGCCTGAGCCCGGGGTCTGGGAAGCGGAGGCAGCCTGGGCTGCGGGGGGCCGCCAGGGCGCGCGCCGGCCGCTGACGCCGCTCCCTCCGCGCAGGCACGGCTACAACTTCGTGGTGGCCATCCCGGCGGGCGCCTCCAGCATCGACATCCGCCAGCGCGGCTACAAGGGGCTGATCGGCGACGACAACTACCTGGCCCTGAAGAACGGCCAAGGCAAGTACCTGCTCAACGGGCACTTCGTGGTGTCCGCCGTGGAGCGGGACCTGGTGGTGAAGGGCAGCCTGCTGCGGTACAGCGGCACGGGGACCGCGGTGGAGAGCCTGCAGGCCTCCCGGCCCATCCTGGAGCCCCTGACCGTGGAGGTGCTCTCCGTGGGCAAGATGACGCCTCCCCGCGTCCGCTACTCCTTCTACCTGCCCAAGGAGCCCCGGGCGCCCTCCGTCCACCACCACAGCGTCCTCAGCCTCTCCAACCAGGTGGAGCCGCCGGACGCCCGGGCCCCCGCGCGCTGGGTGGCGGGCAGCTGGGGGCCGTGCTCCACCAGCTGCGGGGGCGGCCTGCAGCGGCGGCCGGTGGACTGTCGCGGGCCCCCGGGGCAGCGCGGGACGTCTGCCTGCGACGCGGCGCACCGCCCGGCGGAGACGCGCCCCTGTGGGGAGCCCTGCCCGGCCTGGGAGCTGGGCGCCTGGTCGCCCTGCTCCAAGAGCTGCGGCCGGGGGTTCAAGAGGCGTCCCCTCAAGTGCGTGGGCCACGGAGGCCGGCTGCTGGCCCGGGACCAGTGCAACGTGCGCCGGAAGCCCCAGGAGCTGGACTTCTGCGTCCTGAGGCCGTGCTGAGCGGGCCGCCCTCCTCCGCAGGGTCGGGCCCTCCACGCTGCCAGCGCCCGGCAGCTGCGCACGGAAGCCAGGGGCCCGGGGCTCGGGCTCGAGGTCACCGCATCCAGGCACGAGGACCTGGGCGGGGAAGCAGAGTCACTGAGGCACAGTCTACCTCACGCCGGGCTCCTCCGGGGCCAGGCTCGCTGCGAGGCCGAGGGCTGCGGAGCCGGGCGGGAGGCAGGGCCCCGGCTCCCGGGGACAGGCAGATGGACGCCCCCGCCCAACAGGACTTCGGGGACCTCAGCCCCCTCCCGCCTCCCCGGCCGGGCGGCCACAGCGGCTGGAGGAGCCCCGGCTGGCAGCCTGCTGCCCTCGGGGCCCGGGCGCCGAGCCGTCTCTGAGCAGGCAGGCTTTTATGGTGCTTTCCGTCGTGTTCTCTTCTGACGGGCCTGGGTGGAGCCGTGAAAACTGGCTGGGGGCGGGCAGAGCGGCCGGGCTGCTCCGCTGGAATTAGCCCGGCGGGAGCTGCTCGTCCTCCGCCCATCCTGGAGCCCCTGACCGTGGAGGTGCTCTCCGTGGGCAAGATGACGCCTCCGCGTCCGCTACTCCTTCTACCTGCCCAAGGAGCCCCGGGCGCCCTCCGTCCACCACCACAGCGTCCTCAGCCTCTCCAACCAGGTGGAGCCGCCGGACGCCCGGGCCCCCGCGCGCTGGGTGGCGGGCAGCTGGGGGCCGTGCTCCACCAGCTGCGGGGGCGGCCTGCAGCGGCGGCCGGTGGACTGTCGCGGGCCCCCGGGGCAGCGCGGGACGTCTGCCTGCGACGCGGCGCACCGCCCGGCGGAGACGCGCCCCTGTGGGGAGCCCTGCCCGGCCTGGGAGCTGGGCGCCTGGTCGCCCTGCTCCAAGAGCTGCGGCCGGGGGTTCAAGAGGCGTCCCCTCAAGTGCGTGGGCCACGGAGGCCGGCTGCTGGCCCGGGACCAGTGCAACGTGCGCCGGAAGCCCCAGGAGCTGGACTTCTGCGTCCTGAGGCCGTGCTGAGCGGGCCGCCCTCCTCCGCACGGTCGGGCCCTCCACGCTGCCAGCGCCCGGCAGCTGCGCACGGAAGCCAGGGGCCCGGGGCTCGGGCTCGAGGTCACCGCATCCAGGCACGAGGACCTGGGCGGGGAAGCAGAGTCACTGAGGCACAGTCTACCTCACGCCGGGCTCCTCCGGGGCCAGGCTCGCTGCGAGGCCGAGGGCTGCGGAGCCGGGCGGGAGGCAGGGCCCCGGCTCCCGGGGACAGGCAGATGGACGCCCCCGCCCAACAGGACTTCGGGGACCTCAGCCCCCTCCCGCCTCCCCGGCCGGGCGGCCACAGCGGCTGGAGGAGCCCCGGCTGGCAGCCTGCTGCCCTCGGGGCCCGGGCGCCGAGCCGTCTCTGAGCAGGCAGGCTTTTATGGTGCTTTCCGTCGTGTTCTCTTCTGACGGGCCTGGGTGGAGCCGTGAAAACTGGCTGGGGGCGGGCAGAGCGGCCGGGCTGCTCCGCTGGAATTAGCCCGGCGGGAGCTCTTGGCTCGTCCTCTTCCTTCCTCCCTGGGAGACCTCTAGGGACCTCCGCTTCTCCCCGTGGCCTCGCGGTGCTGGCGGGAGGGCTCCCGCGCAGGTGCTCTCTGAGACTCCGCGGGGGGAGGTTGGTGGTCAGCAGGGAGACTGGCTGTTGTCTTCAGAAGAGACGCTGCGGCTCTCGAGGGGTGCTCGGTTCTGTCGCTGCAGCCGGGAGTCTGAGGGGCGACCTGGAGGGTTCTGTGGCCCCTGGGTCTGGGCTTTGCCGGGAACGCTGCCCGCGGGCGGGGAGAGGGGGCCCCGGCTCTGACGGCCGCCTCCTCTAGGGAGGCAGGTATCAGTAAGGCAGCTCCCTTGACCAGCACTGCTGCGGCCCTGCCCCCGGTGCGGGGACGCGGGACACGTCCAGAGGGCCAGGTGCTGATCGTCCGAGTGGGCGTCGCCCGGACAGCGCCGTGCAGTCTGGTCTGGGGACCGTCACGCTGCATTGCAGCCATGGTTTGCGGCAGCAGGATAACAGGGTTCTCGGTTTGCTACCTCAGGCTCTGTTCTCTGGGAACCCCCTCCTGTCCCCCTCCCCGGGGCAGTGCTCCAGCCACACTGGTACACGGTGCTTCCTGTCGTCCCTACGGACAGAGCGGCCCGGACGCAGAGGGGATGTGGGCGCCGCGTCCTGCCTCCCGCAGCCCTGCCGCCAGCCCCGCTTCCCCTAACCCCGGCCTCCAGACACGACGGCAGGGTCTCTCCCTTCGGCGGCCTTGGGGACAGGCTTCAGGAGGCCCCAGGAGTCAGTCAGCCGGCCCGGGGCCCTTGGGACTGCTGGGGCGTGTCCGTCTCTGAGACACGGTCCGGGAGTGGAGATCACTCCCGGCGGGAAGATGCTCTGGGCTCGGGGCTGCGTTGGCGGACCGGGTGTCTCTTGAGGGTGCGGCTGCCCCAGAGCGGCCACGGGAGACGGCTTCTGAGTGTGGCCGGCGAGCCCTGGCCCTCCGGGAAGCGACAGCTCAGCAAGCGTCTTCCCTGGGAGGGGCGGTCAGTGCTCCATCAGGTTCCCCTTGACGGCCAGGATCTGCAAGCCAGCCGGCCGGCCTGCCCGGCGAGCTGGGCACGGTGCTCTAAGGCCGTCGGACCCTCGCTGAGCCGGGACGAGCTCCCCCGGCGGCCGGGGGCGGGGGCGGCCGAGGCTGGGCCGTGTGGCTCTTGAAGCAGGGGGAGGGGAAGCCCCTTCCTGCCTGGGCGCGCGCTGGGGGCCGCAGGGCAGAGGCGGACCCCCGCTGGCTGACGACAGCACCGCCTTCCGTGCGGGGGCGCGGGGGCGCGCGGAAGGGGAGGTGGCAGGGAGCTGCCGTCGTGGGGGCGTCTGGCTCCTAACAACAGCGTGAGGACCATTTCGAGGAGGGACAGCCAGCCTTGTTCCGGACACAGGTGGTCTCAGTGCTCGTTTCTGTCATGATGCTTTCTGTTACCTTTTTTTGTTTTTGCTCTGTGAAACGAAGTACGAGCAAGACCCCGGGAGGCGTGTCCTGTCTGGAACGCCTCCGCGCACGCAGCCACGCTCTGCGGGAGCACGCTCCTCCCCGAGCAGAGGCCTCGAGGCACAGGCTGCTGGCGGCGGCGGAGTGACGGTGGTCTCGTGGCTCTGGGCTCGGGAGCCGCGGCCTCCTCTGCCGTCGCGTGCACTGATTGGAGGCGCCCGGCCTCGTGGGCCTTGCTGTGCTGGACCGGGACGGGGAGCGGGGGACGCCACGCGGAGGGACCTGCGTGTCCCTGGTGGGCGCCGGCCCTGGGAGGCCCTGGACGGTCGCTGGGGGAGCCCTGCGCTCGGCTCTGCTGCATTCCGGGCGCTAAGGGCGGAGGGGCCGGGCCGGCGGGCTCTGTATACTGTGTATACACGGGAGCTGGCCGCTGCGAGGACGACGACCCGCTCCCAGTAAAGCTGTATTTAAGACCCGTGTCCTGCCTCCGTGCTTTCATCCCCGCACACACCTTCCCCGGGCCTACTGAGCGCCCGCCGTGGGCCAGCCTGTGGGTCCCCGGCCCGAGCAGCATGGCGACGACACGGATGGAGACAGGTGCCGTGAGTGCCAGGAGGGGGCCGACTGGGGCTGAGCGGAGCGCTGGGTCTGGGGGTGGGAGGTGGGGAGAGCGACGGGAGGGCTGGGGGCACACCGGCCGAGTTGGGGGTGGGCGCCAGCAGGAGGGGCCCAGGGCGCTCCGTGGACACATGCGATAGGAGGGACGCCGCGTTTCCAGAGGGAGTTTCGTTCCATCTGGAGAAGGAGGCTTCTTCCTAGTTCCGGTTAGGCCGGACGGCGTAAGCAGACGTAAGGACGGGCAGGTTTTAAAGAATCTGCAACTACGGGTTCAGAAGCTGGCCTGGCCTCAGACCTGAAAAGCCTCTGGAATCTCGTTCCTAATCCACCCAGTGAGGGAGGGGGCGCCGTGAGGTGGAGGACGCAGGTGGATCTCCTGTTCCTTCAGGGTGCTTCCAAGTTCAGGTTCACCGTCTGGGTTTCGGGCACAGTGACTGAGGCAACTTCGGTGGGTGATTACTTGGTTTTCGTCTGGGGTTCAGAGCTGAGTGGGCTTCTCCTGATGAGAGGTGCGGGCTGAGGGGCCGGGGTAGGAGGCCTGGACAGAGCATCGGCCCTTGCTGGGAAGTTCTGGTGGAAGGACTGGGGAGCCCAGGGCGCCTGCCTGACCCCCTGAGCTGCCGGAGGCCTGGACGGGACCTGCAGGGGGCTTGCGGGGCTGTCTCAGCTGGCAGTCAGCGGAGATCTTTGTGAAATTACTCAGAACGTTGTCACGTTCCTGGGGCTGTTATTTTGGTGACCCCTCCTGTTTCCCCCTGTAGCGATTGCCAGCGAAAGCTTTGAAAGGAAGCGTTCCCGTGGGTTGGTTTGAGGGTGAAGGAAAACCTGTGTCTCTACCTGCAACAGTGTTGACTCCAAACTCACGTCCCCCACGGCCCTCCGCACCTCCACCAAGCAGTGTGCGCCTCTCTGGGCACGAGCCGAGTGTCCTCTTGTTTAACTCATTTCAGGAATTAGCATCCGTCTCCCCAGGTGACGAGCTCAGTCTCACGAGCCTGTTCACATTCAGAGCCAGCGCCGGACCCGCGCTCGGACCTGCTTGGCCACAGGGCTCCCTCAGCTCCCGCTCACGTTGGCTGATTTGCTGGGACAGCTCACAGAGCTCAGGGAAACATTAGCTTATGTTTTCTGGTTTTTCATAAAAGACATGATAAAAGACCTGGGCGAGCCGTCAGACGAGAAAGCACACCGGGGAGGGTCCAGAAGGGCCCCCACGCAGGAGCTTCTGTCCCTGTGGACTTGGGGGGCGTCATCCACAGCATGTGACCTGTCCAGAGTAGCTTCCCAGCCCCATAGCGTAGGGATTTTTATGGACGTTTTCTCATACAGGAAATGCCAAGGATTTAGGACCTCTGTACCAGGAGCCGGCATCAAAGACCAAATATTAAAACAAAAGGATGCTCCTAGCATCTCTGTCGCCTAGGAAGTTACAAGTGTTTTAGGAGTTCTGTGTCAAGAACCAGGTGACAAGGACCCGGTTGTGTCACAGCAAATAAAAGAGGAAGTGGAGGGACTTCCCCGGTGGCCCAGTGGTGAGGACTTCACCTTCCGTTGCAGGGGCAACGGAACGCAACACCCATTGTTATCCTGGTTGGGAAGCTACGATCCCATGTACCTCAAGGCTAAAAAACCAAAACATGAAAAACGACAGATGCTGTGTTGTAAGAAATTCAATAAAGAGTTTAAACATGGTCCACAGGGAAAAAAATCTTGATAAAAAGAGGGAGGAGAGAAGTCTGGGTCCCCCCCCCCCCGTGGCCATTCAGAAGTGCCCCTCGCCGGGCGGGAGAGGCGGAGACTCACACGGAGACGCGGAGGGCGACCGGCCTGCCTGCGCTTAGCTTCCTGGAGACGGAAGGCGTGCGCTAACCTGGCTGGCCTTTGGCGAGAGGCAGGAGCAACCGGCCCTGTGATCCCTCCTCTGAGAGGCACGCCGTCTTGCTGCGGCGGAGAAGCCCCTGTGAGTGCCGGAGGTCCTGCCCCCTGGGCTGCGCGTCCCTGCCCAGCCAGCCCTGGCCCCGCAGGCCGAGCACCAGTCTTTCCGTGGCCCTTGGCCAGCGCCCAGTCCTGACGGGCGAGTCGGGCCCAGGCTCAGCAGCGAGCCCCGGCAGAGCCCAGCGTCTCCTTCAGGCTCTTCCGCTGCGACCCTCACCCGCCAGCCCGCGGAGCCGGGAGGGGCCGCAGCGGCGTCCACACGGCAGCACCGTGGACAGAGACCCCTGCGGCCCTACTGCGGGTCCCTGGAGGGGGAGGCCCCTCACTGGTCCCCGGAGGGGGCCTCCCTGCCTGCGTCACGGGCACCCCAGGCTGCAGGGGTAGCTGAGCTCCTCTCCTCCCACCGGCACCCCCCTGGGCTCCGCTGGGAGGGCCTCGTGTGGCCCTCTTCTCCTGTGCTCGGGTCAGGAATGTAAATCATGTTCCAAACACCGACCAGAAAGTCGACCAGGAAGTCCCCAGCTTCCAGAGGTGCTCTGAGGAGGAGGCGGGACTGTTTCAAAGGAGAACTATCCTGGCCGAAAGGGCAGGACAGAAGGAGAGGAAGGGAACCCGCCCAGGAACAGTGGGGTCTGGGAAAACCGTGCACATGCCGTGACGGGGAAGGCTCGGAGGCTGAGGAGGTCCCCACCGCATCCTGAATTGTGTCTACTTGGAAAAAAAGCACAACGTGAGAGTTGCGAGTTCGGTTTTATTGGGGAGCCACCTGCAAGGTTGTTATCCTGGTTGGGAAGCTACGATCCCATGTACCTCAAGGCTAAAAAACCAAAACATGAAAAACGACAGATGCTGTGTTGTAAGAAATTCAATAAAGAGTTTAAACATGGTCCACAGGGAAAAAAATCTTGATAAAAAGAGGGAGGAGAGAAGTCTGGGTCCCCCCCCCCCCGTGGCCATTCAGAAGTGCCCCTCGCCGGGCGGGAGAGGCGGAGACTCACACGGAGACGCGGAGGGCGACCGGCCTGCCTGCGCTTAGCTTCCTGGAGACGGAAGGCGTGCGCTAACCTGGCTGGCCTTTGGCGAGAGGCAGGAGCAACCGGCCCTGTGATCCCTCCTCTGAGAGGCACGCCGTCTTGCTGCGGCGGAGAAGCCCCTGTGAGTGCCGGAGGTCCTGCCCCCTGGGCTGCGCGTCCCTGCCCAGCCAGCCCTGGCCCCGCAGGCCGAGCACCAGTCTTTCCGTGGCCCTTGGCCAGCGCCCAGTCCTGACGGGCGAGTCGGGCCCAGGCTCAGCAGCGAGCCCCGGCAGAGCCCAGCGTCTCCTTCAGGCTCTTCCGCTGCGACCCTCACCCGCCAGCCCGCGGAGCCGGGAGGGGCCGCAGCGGCGCCCCACACGGCACCACCGTGGACAGAGACCCCTGCGGCCCTACTGTGGGTCCCGGGAGGGGGAGGCCCCTCACTGGTCCCCGGAGGGGGCCTCCCTGCCTGCGTCACGGGCACCCCAGGCTGCAGGGGTAGCTGAGCTCCTCTCCTCCCACCGGCACCCCCCTGGGCTCCGCTGGGAGGGCCTCGTGTGGCCCTCTTCTCCTGTGCTCGGGTCAGGAATGTAAATCATGTTCCAAACACCGACCAGAAAGTCGACCAGGAAGTCCCCAGCTTCCAGAGGTGCTCTGAGGAGGAGGCGGGACTGTTTCAAAGGAGAACTATCCTGGCCGAAAGGGCAGGACAGAAGGAGAGGAAGGGAACCCGCCCAGGAACAGTGGGGTCTGGGAAAACCGTGCACATGCCGTGACGGGGAAGGCTCGGAGGCTGAGGAGGTCCCCACCGCATCCTGAATTGTGTCTACTTGGAAAAAAAGCACAACGTGAGAGTTGCGAGTTCGGTTTTATTGGGGAGCCAAATGAGGACTGCAGCTGGGGAGACAGCACCCCAGAGAGCTCCAAGAAGCTGCTCCAGAGAGGAGGGAGGGAGGCCAGCGTGTGTGTGGCTTTGGTGAAGGGGAGGACACAGGCAAGCACGTGTTTTCCAGAAGGTGTCTGCTAGTCTGTGAAGCTTTCTGCTGGTCATGAGAAGCAGCAGTCCCCACGAAGGGTTTGGGTGCTCCTCTAGATACGAGGAGATTCAAGAGCCGGACTCACAAAATCATCTCCCGAGAATATCTGACCATCTGAAGACCTGCCCTGCCAGTCGTTCCTCGAGCACAGAGCGCCTCACTTCTGCTCTCCACCCGGCCTCCTTCGGGGGGGCTGAGGGTCGGCCGCGGCCGCGGCACAGGATCCGATCCTCGGGGTCGACGGCGGATGACAGGGCGTAGCTCACAGTTGTCACACCGTCTCCTTTGGCCACACCCTCCCCTGTCCCACAGGCCACCGTCCTAGACGGTATGCACAGGGGTTTAGGCCACTGCTGCCTGGGGCTTCTGACCCCACGGACTGCGCTTCTAGACGCAGCAGAGGGTCTGCCACTTCCACCACAGCTTATCGGCAGAGCTCTCTCCTCCCAGCCCAGGGCTGGGGGTTGGTTACCTTGACCTTGAATTTGGTGTTTCTCACCCCAGCCATTCCTCCATCTCTCACTACACATGTCTGTATCCCTAAGCGATGCCTGGTTTGCGTGGCATGCTTTTCAGCCACGCCTTCAGCACCCGCGTTTACCCACAGGAACCTGTGTTCTGTGACTGCCTAACGTTCCTTGCTGAACCTTCTGTCTGTGGGCGTCATTCACACAGTTCACACAGTCCTAGTTCACTCAGTTTTCCGTCTGGTATGTTGTTTCATTATTTAGGTGGGAATGATGGGCATTCAGATTGTTTCCAGAATTTTGTTCATAACAGACAGTTCTACGGACAGAAGGAGAGGAAGGGAACCCGCCCAGGAACAGTGGGGTCTGGGAAAACCGTGCACATGCCGTGACGGGGAAGGCTCGGAGGCTGAGGAGGTCCCCACCGCATCCTGAATTGTGTCTACTTGGAAAAAAAGCACAACGTGAGAGTTGCGAGTTCGGTTTTATTGGGGAGCCAAATGAGGACTGCAGCTGGGGAGACAGCACCCCAGAGAGCTCCAAGAAGCTGCTCCAGAGAGGAGGGAGGGAGGCCAGCGTGTGTGTGGCTTTGGTGAAGGGGAGGACACAGGCAAGCACGTGTTTTCCAGAAGGTGTCTGCTAGTCTGTGAAGCTTTCTGCTGGTCATGAGAAGCAGCAGTCCCCACGAAGGGTTTGGGTGCTCCTCTAGATACGAGGAGATTCAAGAGCCGGACTCACAAAATCATCTCCCGAGAATATCTGACCATCTGAAGACCTGCCCTGCCAGTCGTTCCTCGAGCACAGAGCGCCTCACTTCTGCTCTCCACCCGGCCTCCTTCGGGGGGGCTGAGGGTCGGCCGCGGCCGCGGCACAGGATCCGATCCTCGGGGTCGACGGCGGATGACAGGGCGTAGCTCACAGTTGTCACACCGTCTCCTTTGGCCACACCCTCCCCTGTCCCACAGGCCACCGTCCTAGACGGTATGCACAGGGGTTTAGGCCACTGCTGCCTGGGGCTTCTGACCCCACGGACTGCGCTTCTAGACGCAGCAGAGAGGGTCTGCCACTTCCACCACAGCTTATCGGCAGAGCTCTCTCCTCCCAGCCCAGGGCTGGGGGTTGGTTACCTTGACCTTGAATTTGGTGTTTCTCACCCCAGCCATTCCTCCATCTCTCACTACACATGTCTGTATCCCTAAGCGATGCCTGGTTTGCGTGGCATGCTTTTCAGCCACGCCTTCAGCACCCGCGTTTACCCACAGGAACCTGTGTTCTG
Organism: Tragulus kanchil; assembly: GCA_022376925.1. Classification (NCBI taxonomy): domain Eukaryota; kingdom Metazoa; phylum Chordata; class Mammalia; order Artiodactyla; family Tragulidae; genus Tragulus; species Tragulus kanchil. The sequence goes on from JAIOJX010000006.1 coordinate 155,875,453, forward strand.
TGACTGCCTAACGTTCCTTGCTGAACCTTCTGTCTGTGGGCGTCATTCACACAGTTCACACAGTCCTAGTTCACTCAGTTTTCCGTCTGGTATGTTGTTTCATTATTTAGGTGGGAATGATGGGCATTCAGATTGTTTCCAGAATTTTGTTCATAACAGACAGTTCTACTGCGAGGACTCCTGCACGTGTCCTCCAAGGCGTGAGGGATGTTAGAGGTGGAATTTCTGGGCTTAGAGAATTTGCACCTTCAACTTCATGATGAGCTATTTCCAAATTGTTCTCCAGAGTGATCCTACCGTGCCCAGAGTTCTCCTAATCTGCTTAAATTTTTTAAGGGGCTGCCTTATCCATCCACTGGAGCTGCTTCCTGGCCCACTTACCTGCTGGGTAGGGTTCACCTGTCTTCAGTTTCTCTCTCTTTTTCTCATCTTCTCACTCCCAGGATTCCAGCAGGAAATGGCACACTCAAGCTAAGAGGTCTGAGCAGAGAGTTAAATAAAGAACAGGTTACAAAGGAGTGGGCCTGGGGTAGGGAAGGCCCGTGGACTCATGTGGTACCTGTTGGGTTAGTTTCCACACCCTCTGAAAGATGAGCAGAGAAAGGCGGTGAGGACCTGAGTTAGGAAGGCCTAGGCAGCTAGGGCCGCCAGCCAGGAGCTGAGGGGAGCCCAGCTTCTATCGCTTTAACAGTAAATGAAGAGATAGTAGTACTGAGCTCTGCAGCCTCTGTGTGCACTCAGTCCACTGACGTGCTCTCTGCACCTCCAGGGATGTGTAAACACTCAGCAAATGTCAGTTAATTATTACCCTAAACCAGGAGTGAGTTACACAGCCTCAAGAATGCTCAAAGAATTTTCATAGTTGTTATTTCCCAATCTGTGTTGAAATGTAAGTGGGTTAAGGTTACTCATTTCATAGTTGTGCCTTTGGCCTTTAAAAAGTAGGAAATATTCGTCCGATTTCTTCTTGAATTTGGTGTTTCTCACCCCAGCCATTCCTCCATCTCTCACTACACATGTCTGTATCCCTAAGCGATGCTGGTTTGCGTGGCATGCTTTTCAGCCACGCCTTCAGCACCCGCGTTTACCCACAGGAACCTGTGTTCTGTGACTGCCTAACGTTCCTTGCTGAACCTTCTGTCTGTGGGCGTCATTCACACAGTTCACACAGTCCTAGTTCACTCAGTTTTCCGTCTGGTATGTTGTTTCATTATTTAGGTGGGAATGATGGGCATTCAGATTGTTTCCAGAATTTTGTTCATAACAGACAGTTCTACTGCGAGGACTCCTGTACGTGTCCTCCAAGGCGTGAGGGATGTTAGAGGTGGAATTTCTGGGCTTAGAGAATTTGCACCTTCAACTTCATGATGAGCTATTTCCAAATTGTTCTCCAGAGTGATCCTACCGTGCCCAGAGTTCTCCTAATCTGCTTAAATTTTTTAAGGGGCTGCCTTATCCATCCACTGGAGCTGCTTCCTGGCCCACTTACCTGCTGGGTAGGGTTCACCTGTCTTCAGTTTCTCTCTCTTTTTCTCATCTTCTCACTCCCAGGATTCCAGCAGGAAATGGCACACTCAAGCTAAGAGGTCTGAGCAGAGAGTTAAATAAAGAACAGGTTACAAAGGAGTGGGCCTGGGGTAGGGAAGGCCCGTGGACTCATGTGGTACCTGTTGGGTTAGTTTCCACACCCTCTGAAAGATGAGCAGAGAAAGGCGGTGAGGACCTGAGTTAGGAAGGCCTAGGCAGCTAGGGCCGCCAGCCAGGAGCTGAGGGGAGCCCAGCTTCTATCGCTTTAACAGTAAATGAAGAGATAGTAGTACTGAGCTCTGCAGCCTCTGTGTGCACTCAGTCCACTGACGTGCTCTCTGCACCTCCAGGGATGTGTAAACACTCAGCAAATGTCAGTTAATTATTACCCTAAACCAGGAGTGAGTTACACAGCCTCAAGAATGCTCAAAGAATTTTCATAGTTGTTATTTCCCAATCTGTGTTGAAATGTAAGTGGGTTAAGGTTACTCATTTCATAGTTGTGCCTTTGGCCTTTAAAAAGTAGGAAATATGTCATCCCCCCTTCTCTGCAGTTCGCTGGGACTCTGCCGATTGCCTTCTCTGTGCTCTTCCGGAGCCGTGTGGTGCCTGCCTTCCTATGTGGCAGAACTGGTTTTGCAAGATGAATCTCAAAGGTTCTGAAGAAACAGTTTCTCAATATTTTCCCCCAATTTTATTCTGAAATATGCCAGACATACAAAACTGAAGAGAATAGAGTAATCCTGTGCTTTTTCTTGCTGTTGTTTAGTCGTTAAGTTGTGTCCACCTCTTTGTGACCCCAAGGACTGTAGCTCTTCTGTCCGTGGGCTTCCAGGCGAGAACACTGGAGTGGCTGCCGTTTCCTCCTCCGGGGGGCCTTCCCGACCGCGATCAAGCCCTCGTCTCCGGCGCTGCAGGTGGATTCTGTACCCCTGGGTCGCCAGGGGGCCAGTCCTCTCAGAAACTGTAATTACTGTTTTACTGTATTTTCTTTGTCTCTTTCACAGAGAGGCTACTTTTGTCAAGGCTTTGGGGAGTTTCATGCTGGCACTTCATCTCTAAATACTTCAGCTGCATTTCCTGAGAATAAAGAGGTCTTCTACGTAAACATGACACCATGATCGCAACTAAGGAAATGTACGGATCTGTGACAGCGTCAGAGAGCCAGTCCATATTCATAATCCCCTATTTGTTCAAGAATGTCGTTTATATGATTCAGTCAAGCGCCTCACCTTAGCTTCCTCTCTCTGGCTGTTTCCTCACGGCGCCCTTGGCTTGTCCCGTCTCTCCCTGTATCTCCCGTGTGGTTCCCCTGTCGCCTGGCGTCTGGAGGCCCACGGCGCTGGGTGGTCCACTCCTGGTGAAGCTGTGGGCCTCCCTGCTCTGCTGTAGACGCCCCGAGGGCGTGCATGCTCTCTATCACTGCAGCGTGGGGCTCAGCCAGCCATCTCCCCTTGGGTCCCCCAATCCCACCCGGAAGTCCTTGATTGTCAACCTGGAGGAATCTATTAGAGCAAAAGGATGGGTGTGGCCCTAGTCTATGAGAAGACGTCCAGTTGTAGCTGCATCATGGAAGTTCAGAGAATCATTCATTGACTCAATACCTGGTCTGTCAGCCAGGTATTAGGCGCTAAGGATATCCAGAACGTTCCATTTGCTGCTTCCGTGCTGGGCCCCCTGTTCTGTCCGCTGGTACCACGGGTCGCCCGCGAGCGCCTCGTCCTCCGTCAGCCCCGCACGCGGCTCCAGCGGCCTCGGCCGCGCCTCTCACCCGCCCCGGCCCCGCCCCGGCCCGCGCCCATCCCTTTGCTGGCGCCCGCACGGGGGTGGCGCCTGTGTCTGCATCCTAAACATCCTCGGGGCCTGAGCTCGCCAGACTCCCTGGCAGGGACCCCACATCCCGTCGCTCACTAGTCACACGGCTGCAGTCCACCTCCCGCAAGCCTCTCAGCTCGTCGCCCCCCGCCTCTCCGCGGCCACTGCTCCGCGCAGGCCAGCGTCCCGTGGGGAGGGTGGGCAGCGCCCCGTGTCCTCTTCCTCCGGGAGCGCCTCTCAGCCCGTTCTGCGTGCAGCTCCCGTGTCCGGCTGCACTGCGTGTGGGCGCGTCTGTCTCTCCGGTTACGCTCTGGGGATGAGCGACAGGCCCTGCCTGACCGGGCGCCTCAGTGCTTGCGGTCACCACAGGAGCTCAGGGACTGTCACTCGGCAGTAGGAACTTGAGAGCGTTAATGTGAGGGCCTTACTTGTGTGATTGTGTTTATTCTTCGTCCCACATTATTTTGTTGTTGTTTATCATTTAGTCCCTAAGTCCTGTCCGACTCTCTGAGACCCCGTGGACGGCAGCACCCCAGGCTTCCCCGTCCTCCGCAGCCTCCCAGAGTTGGCTCAGCCTCACGTCCGTTGGGCTGGTGACACCGTCCAGCCGTCTTATCTTCCATCGTGGCCTTCCTCGCCTGTCCTCGGTCTTGCCCAGCATCGGGGTCTTCTCCACTGGGTCACCTGGGAAACGGCCAGTGAGTCAGCTCTTCACGTCCGGTGGCCAGAGTGTCGGAGCTTCGGTTTCAGCATCCGTCCTTGCAATGAATGTTCAGGGTTGACTTCTTTTAGGATGGACGGGTGTGATCTCCTTGCTGTCCTAAGGACTCGCAAGGGTCTTCTCCAGCACCACAGTTTGAAAGTATCAGTTCTTCGGCGCTCTGCCCTTCATATGGTCCTACTGTCAAATTCGTACACATCCCAACACTATGGATGGTGTTAACTATTGTGTTCTTATTTATTTATCTTTTTGCCTCTAAGTCATCATTTATTTTTCATCCATCTTTATTCTCTCTTTGGCCTGTGTGGGCCTCTCACCACAGTGGCCTCTCTCGTTGCAGTGCACTGGCTCTGGGCGCATGCGCTCCAGAGCACTGGCTTGTAATTGGACACACCGGCCCAGCCGCTCCTTGGCATGTGGAAGCTTTCCAGGCCAGGGATCAAATCAGTGCCCCCTGCACTGCAAGGTGGACTCTTTACCCACTGGACCACCAGGGAAGCCCTGTTGTGCTCTTTTGTGTATGAAGAAGCCAAGGGCCAGAGATGTAAAGGGCCTCAGCGTTCAGTATGTGTTCTCCCAGCTTGTGCATAGCAGAGCGAGAGCTCTGAACTTCATGGTTACTGAATGAGTTACAGACTGAAACCTCTTGTCCTGGTTCTCAGGAAGCTCACCTTCTGTGCGTGGGGAAGGGGGGAAAGGCAGGTGACTGTGACTCCGGCAGGGATGGGCTGTGCACCAGGCCTGTGTTCGGTCTCTGGGGCTGTAGAAAAAGAGTTGCTGTGAGGACCTTCAGAGAATGTGGGATGACCTCATGGAGAAGACGGTGTGATAGCTGCATCCTGAAGAATGACCAGAATCTGTCAGTGGACGGGAGCGAAGGCACTCCTCACGGTGGGGCCAGCGTGGACCCTGGCACGAGAGTGCTGGGAATGAAGGCCTCACTCCCGTTGGATTTCAGGGCTTCTGATGGGAGGTGAGGCTTGGTGGTTGGGCGGGGTCTCATCAGGAAGGGCCTTCCACGGCACATTAAGGACTTTGTGCTTTGCTTGGTGAGCCACCTGGAAGGATTTAAAACCAGATATTTAACGCAGAGTGTATTTTAATCAACTCACCATCCTGGTGAGCTTGAGCAAGCCTAGACTGGATAGGAAAAGGCTGTTGGCGCAAAGACCAAGTAAGAGGCTCCTGCGATAATGCAGACTCAAGCCTATGGATCGCAGGTGAGGGCAGCGTGAGACGACATCGGTTCCAGAAGGACACAGAGTTGAAGGTGTGTAGAACCAGTCTTGATAACTGTGTGCAAAGCACGGCGGCGAATGAGGCGTCAGAGGAAACCGCAGGTGGCGTTTCGCATCGGTGAGGGCGACACTTCATGAAGGCAGTGTGGATTCAGGCCATTCTCTGACACACAGCCAGGACCACGGAACAAGGGGAGAGGGAAGTATTTTTTTTTCTTTATCTGTTTTTCACATTGAACTGTAGTTGATTTACAGTGTCATACCAACCTCTGCTGTAAAGGGAAGTGACTCAGTTACACACTGATACACATTCTTACGTTGATATACTTTCTTCTTTAATATTCTTTTCCATCATGGTTCATCACAGGATACGGAATACAGCTCCCTGAGCGGCGCAGTGGGGCCTTGCCGTTCGTCCTCTCCAGATCCAGTAGCTTGCACCCACCAGCCTCAGCCGCCCAGCCCGTCTCTCTCCTTCCCCCTCCCCCTGCCAACCACAAGCCTGTTCTCTGTGTCTGTGGAAGTGGATACTCTTGATCGCCTCTCTGATTAGGTTTCTGAAACCTAGGCCCTCCGGGACGCAGAGGGGCGGCGTGGCTGAGAGCGTTCTTCCTGCCGCTCCTCGCTGCCCCGCACGCCTCCTGGCCAGCTCGCCGCCCCAGGTCCTGGAAGCACAGCCCCTCCCTCTAGTCTCAAACTCTGTGGCTAGCCCGGCACCAACAAAGCATACGAGGAGACATGGGAGGCTGAAAGGAAAAGGACAGAGAAATCAGAGGAAATGGCAGACAGATAGTTCACCATCTTTTCCTCTACATGCAGTTGAACACAACTGTGTGGTATTCAAATGTATTTCAGCAGAGGTCATATAAACAGATTTATTTTTTAATAAACCCCCGTATCTTTCAATTAACCATACATTGTGCATAGCATATTTCAATACCCGTGTCTCAGGATGGGAATAGCAGAAACATATGTTAACAGAGTTATGCTAACTCTGGGGACAGTACTACTGGGTTACAAGAGATCATGGCTCCATATGTTACCCATAAAGACTCCTGCGGCTTTAATGTGTAACACACTCTGCTTTGGATTGGCAAATGGATTGGAGTCAGGCTGAGAAAAATGAGGATCTTCCGGATAAGAAGGTTATGTACTGTTCTGGGCAAGGAAACCTTAAAAGCACCCTGGGTAAATCTCCTTGTGACCCAGTCTCTGTCTAAATGAGGATTCCAGGGGTTGGGCCACTGCTGTATCTGCTCCACCGTCCTGGGAAAGTCTGACACGCTCAGATTGCCTTGAGCCGATTGGATAAACACCCACGGCACAATGGGAAAGCCTCTAGTGGTTCCCGTGAGTTCAGGACACTTTGTCTGAGTGAGTTTGCTCTTATTTCTTCAAAAGCCGTCTGTTTATACACGGCTGGTGGCTCAGATGGTTGAGAATCTGCCTGCCTGCAGGAGACCCGAGGTTTATCCCTGGGTCGGGAAGCTCCCCGGAGGAGGGAGTGGCCACCCACTCCGGTAACCTTGCCTGGAGAATCCCAGGGACAGAGAAGCCTGGCAGGCTACAGCCCAAGGGGCCGCAAAGGTGGGCCACAACTGAGCAGCTAGCAGACACCGTGGCCTGGACAGCCGCGGCCTGGGAGCCGAAGAGCTAACCTTCTTTCTAGGCTCTGCCACCACCAGATGACCTTCTGTACGTGGCTCGTTTTTCTTTCTCAGAATCTGTTTCCTTTTTAGATAATGCGTTAAACTTGACCACTAATTTCATGGTCCCTTGAAGCTTTGTGACTCATCAGTTCCATAAATTGGAAATTTCAGCTCCAAGGGGATTTTCAAAAGCTTCCATCTCACTTTTTCCGAAACAAAAGGAGATGTATCTTTTTGGTTTTACTCATTGGAAATGTCCGTGCTTCTCCATTTTGCTGGGGAGGGTTCCTACAAAGCACGCCTGTCTGCTCCTCCATCTCCAGGTAGACCCTGGAAGGAGAATAAACCCCGTATCTTTCAATTAACCATACATTGTGCATAGCATATTTCAATACCCGTGTCTCAGGATGGGAATAGCAGAAACATATGTTAACAGAGTTATGCTAACTCTGGGGACAGTACTACTGGGTTACAAGAGATCATGGCTCCATATGTTACCCATAAAGACTCCTGCGGCTTTAATGTGTAACACACTCTGCTTTGGATTGGCAAATGGATTGGAGTCAGGCTGAAAAAAATGAGGATCTTCCGGATAAGAAGGTTATGTACTGTTCTGGGCAAGGAAACCTTAAAAGCACCCTGGGTAAATCTCCTTGTGACCCAGTCTCTGTCTAAATGAGGATTCCAGGGGTTGGGCCACTGCTGTATCTGCTCCACCGTCCTGGGAAAGTCTGACACGCTCAGATTGCCTTGAGCCGATTGGATAAACACCCACGGCACAATGGGAAAGCCTCTAGTGGTTCCCGTGAGTTCAGGACACTTTGTCTGAGTGAGTTTGCTCTTATTTCTTCAAAAGCCGTCTGTTTATACACGGCTGGTGGCTCAGATGGTTGAGAATCTGCCTGCCTGCAGGAGACCCGAGGTTTATCCCTGGGTCGGGAAGCTCCCGGAGGAGGGAGTGGCCACCCACCCCGGGTAACCTTGCCTGGAGAATCCCAGGGACAGAGAAGCCTGGCAGGCTACAGCCCAAGGGGCCGCAAAGGTGGGCCACAACTGAGCAGCTAGCAGACACCGTGGCCTGGACAGCCGCGGCCTGGGAGCCGAAGAGCTAACCTTCTTTCTAGGCTCTGCCACCACCAGATGACCTTCTGTACGTGGCTCGTTTTTCTTTCTCAGAATCTGTTTCCTTTTTAGATAATGCGTTAAACTTGACCACTAATTTCATGGTCCCTTGAAGCTTTGTGACTCATCAGTTCCATAAATTGGAAATTTCAGCTCCAAGGGGATTTTCAAAAGCTTCCATCTCACTTTTTCCGAAACAAAAGGAGATGTATCTTTTTGGTTTTACTCATTGGAAATGTCCGTGCTTCTCCATTTTGCTGGGGAGGGTTCCTACAAAGCACGCCTGTCTGCTCCTCCATCTCCAGGTAGACCCTGGAAGGAGAATAAATGCCTAAGCCGCCTCATTGCAAACATCGGTCTGCTACTGCCTCTGGGAATTTGTCCTTCTTGACTTATTTTTCTTTTTTCTTTTTTTTAAATTTTGGCCTCTTTTGTTGGTTTTGTATTTATTTATTTTTATCCATCGTTATTCTTTGGCCTGTGTGGGCCTCCCATCGCAGTGGCCCCTCTTACTGCAGAGTACCGGCTCTGGGCGCGTGTGCTCCAGAGCACTGGCTCATAGTTGGACACACCGGTCCAGCTGCTCCGAGGCATGTGGGATCCTCCTGGGCTCGGGATTGAACCAGTGCCCCCTGCACTGTAAGGCAGTCTCTCCAGCCACTGGACCACCAGGGAAGCCCTCCTTCTTGACTTTTGGATGTCATGGACCAGGGAGGTGATAGTAAATATTTCCACTTCCCTCTACTTGCCAAGCCCACACTTAGACACCAAAATCCGTCTTGAATCTGCACTGCCGCCCAGTGGGTAGGTCTCATCACTGCGTTCTCTTTGCAGTGGGCCTTGGGGAGGCACACGTGGACACCATTTGGAAGGTGGAATAGTAATACAGCCGCTGCTGCTAACAAGGAGAGGCTTTCTACGTTCTACGGGGCCCTGTTAAGTCTCTGTATGTTGTAGGTGTTCATAGGTTACCATTGTCTGCATGTTATGTGTCACCTGTACTCACAGCAGCTGGACGGCTGATAGAGCCAGAGGTCTATTATTATTTCCATTTTGCAGATTAGAAAACGGACACAGGTTAAGTGACACCAGGCTGACAGAATCTAGGGCTAGAAACGGTGAGAATGGTCTCAAAGAAATTCTCAACAGCGGAGTTGTTCCTCTCCGGGACCCGGCTGTTGAGGTAAACTTGACCACTAATTTCATGGTCCCTTGAAGCTTTGTGACTCATCAGTTCCATAAATTGGAAATTTCAGCTCAAGGGATTTTCAAAAGCTTCCATCTCACTTTTTCCGAAACAAAAGGAGATGTATCTTTTTGGTTTTACTCATTGGAAATGTCCGTGCTTCTCCATTTTGCTGGGGAGGGTTCCTACAAAGCACGCCTGTCTGCTCCTCCATCTCCAGGTAGACCCTGGAAGGAGAATAAATGCCTAAGCCGCCTCATTGCAAACATCGGTCTGCTACTGCCTCTGGGAATTTGTCCTTCTTGACTTATTTTTCTTTTTTCTTTTTTTTAAATTTTGGCCTCTTTTGTTGGTTTTGTATTTATTTATTTTTATCCATCGTTATTCTTTGGCCTGTGTGGGCCTCCCATCGCAGTGGCCCCTCTTACTGCAGAGTACCGGCTCTGGGCGCGTGTGCTCCAGAGCACTGGCTCATAGTTGGACACACCGGTCCAGCTGCTCCGAGGCATGTGGGATCCTCCTGGGCTCGGGATTGAACCAGTGCCCCCTGCACTGTAAGGCAGTCTCTCCAGCCACTGGACCACCAGGGAAGCCCTCCTTCTTGACTTTTGGATGTCATGGACCAGGGAGGTGATAGTAAATATTTCCACTTCCCCTCTACTTGCCAAGCCCACACTTAGACACCAAAATCCGTCTTGAATCTGCACTGCCGCCCAGTGGGTAGGTCTCATCACTGCGTTCTCTTTGCAGTGGGCCTTGGGGAGGCACACGTGGACACCATTTGGAAGGTGGAATAGTAATACAGCCGCTGCTGCTAACAAGGAGAGGCTTTCTACGTTCTACGGGGCCCTGTTAAGTCTCTGTATGTTGTAGGTGTTCATAGGTTACCATTGTCTGCATGTTATGTGTCACCTGTACTCACAGCAGCTGGACGGCTGATAGAGCCAGAGGTCTATTATTATTTCCATTTTGCAGATTAGAAAACGGACACAGGTTAAGTGACACCAGGCTGACAGAATCTAGGGCTAGAAACGGTGAGAATGGTCTCAAAGAAATTCTCAACAGCGGAGTTGTTCTCTCGACGGCTGTCTGAGGTAGCCCACGAGAATGGGTTTAGCGGTGGGCCGTGACTTCAGTTTCGTCGGAGAGCTGTTGATTGCAGTGTGTTCTTGGAGCTAAGAAACCCAAGAAGCGGTCTTTGCTCTCAAAAGAGTCCAGTTCAGAGGCCTGTGCATATTCTTAGGAAACAAATACCTAGTGCAGAGGAGTCCAGAAAGCCGCCCGGAGGAGACGAGGTGGGTGTGGACAGCACCGCTGAGGCTGACGGCGGGAGAGGACGAGTGGGCGAGGGCCGAGTGCGGACGGAGGGGAGGTCAGCTCTGAGGCAGGCACTTTGTCCTTCCTTGGGACCTTCTCCCTTTTCCGTATGTATCGTTTTCTCACTAGCCTCCAGGGACACAGAAGGTGAGACATCGTCTCTGCCCCAGAGGCTCGCAGTCGAAGCGAGGGGCGGCGCAGCCTGAGCGCGGGCAGCGGCGGGGCAGTGAGGCCTCTGGGCCGTGGCAGGGAGCCGGCCGGCGCAGGGGCGGGGAGCCGGGGGAGGCTGGTGGGCAAGGGCGGGCGCCGTCCAGGCCTGCAGCCCCTGCCCCGAGAGCTGGGGCTTTGCGCCAAGCGCCACGGTGAGCTGGTTTCTGAACAGGGACCAGCCTTCTGCAGCCACGAGGTATTACCTTTTTGTAAGAAAGAAAAATGAGGAGAGGAAAGAAGAATATGGACTTACGTGCTCTGTGCCAGAGCCGAGGCTCTGCGTTAATGCGTTGGACTCCTTGAGACCGCGTGCGGGGAATTCTGGGCTTCGCCGGTGGCTCAGCGGGAAGAATCCCCTCGCCTTCCCCTCGCAGTGCAGCAGACGCTGCTTCGGCTGGCTCCTGGGTCGGGAAGATCTGGAGGAGGAAATGCCACCCGCGCCAGTATTCTTGGCTGGAGCATCCTACGGACAGAGGAGCCTGGCGGGCTACAGTCTGGGGGTCACAGAGTCAGACGGGACGAGCGACTGAGCACGCACACGAAGAGGTGTGATACCATTTGAAACAACAGTCTGCGTGTGGCAGATATGAAGTTCCGGGGACTTCCCTGACGATCGTTAGGACCCCATGCTTCCAGTGCTGCCAGGAGGGGCCCTGTCCCTGTGCAGGGAGCTGTGACCCCACAGGTAGCAAGATGCAGTCGAAATTAAAAAAAATACTCATACATGTATACTGAAAAACATTCGGAAAGTTATGTGTCAAACACTCATCAGTGGAAATTTCTGAGAAAGAGGGCGGCATCGTGGTGAAGGCAATATGGCTGTGCAGCAATGGATTATGGGGATCCCCCCCCCGTTTATTTATTGTATAAATTTCAGCTTTAATACATTTACTTTGGGGATTAGCTTAGTGATAAAGAGCCCAAATCCCTAGACTGGGTTGTTTGACTCATGGTCTGAGTAGAAGCTCAGACCCCGTCTAACCCTCTGGGGCTTTCTTAGCAACGGGGGAAATAGTAGCAGGAGCTTTATGACAGCCGCATTAGAGGATGCATGTGAAGATTAGGCAGAGTACTTGGCGCCTTCTACGGCCAATGGATGCTAGCTGTTTTCATTACTGTGTTAATAAAGAAGACCAGGGGCAAAGAGACGGGCCCTGCCCCCGGGGGCTCTCATTGCCTCCGGCTCAGGGGAGCAGGTAACTGAACATAACTGGGAGCGAGGCCTGTGGTAACAGAGCAGCAGGGCGGTCAGCTCCCGACAGCAGACCGGCCTCGCCCACCCCCAGCCCCAGCTGCCGTGAGTCCTGTGAGCGCTTGGTCAGAATTCAGCATACGACAACCGTCCTTATGGTTATGGTCGTCCTCTCTTGTAGTAAAATTAAACCTAGGAGGCAGCGTGGCGGACAGACACAGGGAAATTGCTCAAGGGAAGCGACGTGAAGCCGAGGGCATTCTGGCCCCCTCAGGCTCTCTGGGAGTGATCAGCCGGTGACGGCTCGGGGCAGGTGACGACTTCCTTTTCAATGTATTTTTTTCTCCTTGTTACTCAAGCTTCATGTTCATAAACTTACGTATTTATTTTTGCAGTAGGTCCTGTTGGTTATCTCTTTTAAACAGAGCAGTGTGTGCCCGTGGGTCCCCTGCTCCCAGGCCTCCTTTCTGGTCGCCGCAGGCCTCCTGGCCCCTGTATGAAGTTCCAGGGACTTCCCTGACGATCGTTAGGACCCCATGCTTCCAGTGCTGCCAGGAGGGGCCCTGTCCCTGTGCAGGGAGCTGTGACCCCACAGGTAGCAAGATGCAGTCGAAATTAAAAAAAATACTCATACATGTATACTGAAAAACATTCGGAAAGTTATGTGTCAAACACTCATCAGTGGAAATTTCTGAGAAAGAGGGCGGCATCGTGGTGAAGGCAATATGGCTGTGCAGCAATGGATTATGGGGATCCCCGTTTATTTATTGTATAAATTTCAGCTTTAATACATTTACTTTGGGGATTAGCTTAGTGATAAAGAGCCCAAATCCCTAGACTGGGTTGTTTGACTCATGGTCTGAGTAGAAGCTCAGACCCCCTCTAACCCTCTGGGGCTTTCTTAGCAACGGGGGAAATAGTAGCAGGAGCTTTATGACAGCCGCATTAGAGGATGCATGTGAAGATTAGGCAGAGTACTTGGCGCCTTCTACGGCCAATGGATGCTAGCTGTTTTCATTACTGTGTTAATAAAGAAGACCAGGGGCAAAGAGACGGGCCCTGCCCCCGGGGGCTCTCATTGCCTCCGGCTCAGGGGAGCAGGTAACTGAACATAACTGGGAGCGAGGCCTGTGGTAACAGAGCAGCAGGGCGGTCAGCTCCCGACAGCAGACCGGCCTCGCCCACCCCCAGCCCCAGCTGCCGTGAGTCCTGTGAGCGCTTGGTCAGAATTCAGCATACGACAACCGTCCTTATGGTTATGGTCGTCCTCTCTTGTAGTAAAATTAAACCTAGGAGGCAGCGTGGCGGACAGACACAGGGAAATTGCTCAAGGGAAGCGACGTGAAGCCGAGGGCATTCTGGCCCCCTCAGGCTCTCTGGGAGTGATCAGCCGGTGACGGCTCGGGGCAGGTGACGACTTCCTTTTCAATGTATTTTTTTCTCCTTGTTACTCAAGCTTCATGTTCATAAACTTACGTATTTATTTTTGCAGTAGGTCCTGTTGGTTATCTCTTTTAAACAGAGCAGTGTGTGCCCGTGGGTCCCCTGCTCCCAGGCCTCCTTTCTGGTCGCCGCAGGCGTCTTGGCCTAGAGCTGCACGACCAGCGACAGCCGCTCGGACCGCGGCCCAGCCGAGACCCTGGCCTTTCCCGGCACGTCCTCCGCAGGGAATGGAGGCATTCTGCGCGCTTCCTGCGGACCCTCGCTCCTCGCCCTGCCGGTGGAGCACAGTCCGCCGGCGGTCTCTTGGCAGCTGGCCCCTGGTTGGGTCCACGCGCTGGTCAGATCACTTCTCGGGAGCGACGCCCGTCCCTGGGGGGCTCGTTCACAGGCCTGACCCTTCCTTTCCCAGGGAGCAGGGCAGGCGTCCGCCCTGTCGCCTCGGCCCCTGCGTGCCCCCCCGCGTGCTCCGGGTGACCCTAAGGGACTGGTTTATCAAGGCCAACATGACTGAATATTAAGAGGGTTTGGGCTAGGAGAGGGGAGCAGTTCCTTTCTTCCTTTCCCTTGAGAAGCCGTGTGGGAGTGGCCTTTTGGTGAGAGAGCCTCACATGTATGCATGTGTGTGCACACGTGTCTGTGTACACGGATGGGGAGATGCACGTGCCGAGTGCCGCCGTGCAGGGTCGCTCAGTCGTGCCTGACTCTTTTCTTTGACGCCATGGGTGTGGCCGCCAGGCTCCTCCGTCGTGGGATTCTCCCCGCGAGACCGCTGGAGCGGTGGCCGCGCCTCCCCCAGCGCACCTTCCCGGCCCTGTGCCGGGCTCCCTCGCCTCCTGCAGGCAGGCGGCAGGCGGGGTCTCTGCCACTACCCCGTGGAATAGCTGCGCAGGCTGTGGGGCCCTGAGGGCAGGCCCCTGTGCCTGCGGGGCCGGGAGGGCCCGGGAGGAGGCCGCGGGAGCCGGGGAGGGCCAGGGGCTGAGGGGTGCCTGCGGGATCCCGGTCTCCAGAGCAGCGGGGACGCCCAGGTCGTGGCTGCGGGCGGGGCTCACACGTGGAGGGGGCGGGAGCCTTGGGGAAACCAGCTCTCCCTCAGGGTCCAGAGCCTCGGGTCAGGTTCAAGGCCGGTCTGCCGCGAACCGCGTGAGCTCCGGGGACCTTGGCCCCTTGTCTGTAAGGGTCGGGGACCTGTTGGTTATCTCTTTTAAACAGAGCAGTGGTCCTCCTGCTCCCGGCCCCCCGGGAGCGCCTTGGCCTAGAGCTGCACGACCAGCGACAGCCGCTCGGACCGGGGCCCAGCCGAGACCCTGGCCTTTCCCGGCACGTCCTCCGCAGGGAATGGAGGCATTCTGCGCGCTTCCTGCGGACCCTCGCTCCTCGCCCTGCCGGTGGAGCACAGTCCGCCGGCGGTCTCTTGGCAGCTGGCCCCTGGTTGGGTCCACGCGCTGGTCAGATCACTTCTCGGGAGCGACGCCCGTCCCTGGGGGGCTCGTTCACAGGCCTGACCCTTCCTTTCCCAGGGAGCAGGGCAGGCGTCCGCCCTGTCGCCTCGGCCCCTGCGTGCCCCCCCGCGTGCTCCGGGTGACCCTAAGGGACTGGTTTATCAAGGCCAACATGACTGAATATTAAGAGGGTTTGGGCTAGGAGAGGGGAGCAGTTCCTTTCTTCCTTTCCCTTGAGAAGCCGTGTGGGAGTGGCCTTTTGGTGAGAGAGCCTCACATGTATGCATGTGTGTGCACACGTGTCTGTGTACACGGATGGGGAGATGCACGTGCCGAGTGCCGCCGTGCAGGGTCGCTCAGTCGTGCCTGACTCTTTTCTTTGACGCCATGGGTGTGGCCGCCAGGCTCCTCCGTCGTGGGATTCTCCCCGCGAGACCGCTGGAGCGGTGGCCGCGCCTCCCCCAGCGCACCTTCCCGGCCCTGTGCCGGGCTCCCTCGCCTCCTGCAGGCAGGCGGCAGGCGGGGTCTCTGCCACTACCCCGTGGAATAGCTGCGCAGGCTGTGGGGCCCTGAGGGCAGGCCCCTGTGCCTGCGGGGCCGGGAGGGCCCGGGAGGAGGCCGCGGGAGCCGGGGAGGGCCAGGGGCTGAGGGGTGCCTGCGGGATCCCGGTCTCCAGAGCAGCGGGGACGCCCAGGTCGTGGCTGCGGGCGGGGCTCACACGTGGAGGGGGCGGGGGCCTTGGGGAAACCAGCTCTCCCTCAGGGTCCAGAGCCTCGGGTCAGGTTCAAGGCCGGTCTGCCGCGAACCGCGTGAGCTCCGGGGACCTTGGCCCCTTGTCTGTACCTGGAGGTGACCGCGGTGCCTGCTGGGCAGCCTCCTGAGGGGCCAGGAGAGGGGACCTGGGAGAAGCCCTGGGAACACCGGGTCCTGGCGCTTCCCATCGCCCGATGCGCGGGGTGCAGGTGGGGGCGAGAGGCCTGTGGGGGTCCCTCGGCTGGCGGAGACATGAGCCTTGGCCACCGCCGCGCCGGATCGCAGCAGACTCTCCCGACCCCCTTCTCGCGGGGCCAGCTCCCCGGGGCCGCGTGTGGAGGTGTGAAGTGTGACTTCCTGTGCCCAGGCGCGCCCGGGCCAACCCAGGGCCTGGCTCACCTCCTTCCTCAGCCCAGTGTTTCTTTCAGAAACATCGAAGCACGTTCCTCTGTGGCGCTCTTCCAGCCGGCTGCTGCGGGCGGGGCGCTGGGTGCAGGGCTGGCTCCGCTCCCTCCTCTGTGCCCGGCTGCTCTGCCGCCCGCCCTGCCCCGCACGGCCTGGCCTCCGAGTGCATCTGAGCCCCCAGAGTGAGGCTGGCTGTGCAGCCGCCTGTCTCCTGGTTTGGCCCTGGGAGGCAAGGCTGCCGGAGGCCACTCTCCTCCGAGGACCCCTGGCTGCCAGATCTCAGCGTCCCCTCCCTCCACTGCGGCCCCTCCTCTGCTCGGCTCTGCGGCTCCAGGCTCCTCCTCGCGGGACCACCCCTCTTTGACTCTAGTTTCCAGCTCGGGAGTCTGCAGGCAGAGAGAGTCGCCGTGGCTGGACGGAAGGTTATCCCTGCCCTCCTCTGATTCCCACTCCTTCTCTTTCCTTCCTCCCGTGCCAGACCCCCAGGCCTACGGCCAAGGCCGGGTTCTCCTCTCCCCCTGCAGGGGGCTCGAGCCCTCGGTGTTCCTCCACCTCCACTGAGGGGAGGCCGCTGAAGGAGCCGAGACCGGCTCTCCCGGGCCCACCACTGACTGGGGAGCTCATTGTTTGAGGTCCCCTTAGGAGCACTCGGAGGCCAGCGGGTCCCCGGTGTCCCCAGCCAGGACGGGGACCAGGCCTGCGTGTGAACTCGGGGAGGCCGCATGGAGCGTCCGGGAGCTGAGTCGCAGCAGTGGCAGTGAGCGGACAGTGGATGCCCCCGGGAGGGCCTCACAGGCTTCAATCCCCTCTTCATGGCAGGCGCTCGCAGTATAAATTGCAGTGCTCTTAGGCTTAAAGGTGTTTCTTTTAAAATATGGGTGTTTTCAAACACACACAGGCGGAGAGCACAGAGCCGTGAAAGGCCAGGGAGCCCGTCGCCCACGTGCCGGGAGCCCCGTCTTCGCTCAGCTCCGCAGCCCCTCCGCCGCCCCGCCCGCCCCGCCCGCCCAGCCCTCGCCTCCTGGCAGCCTCTTCTCTTCCACTGGCCGGCAGTTGACGACTTTTAGAATGAATGTGGCATGTGTCCTCTGACCCAGGAATGATCTGGGTTTATTACTGTAGCTTAGTTTTTACACGCAGGAGACTGATCTGTTTTAACAGACATCTGAATCCCGTGGCCACTTATTGTCCGAGGGGACAGCGAACCTCGTGCCAAGAGGGAAATAGTCCTTTCAGGCAGGCCCCCTCCTACACCCAACCAGACAGCGCTCCATGGCGGCGCGGCTGGCTGACGTGGCCGCTGTTTGGGACCAGCGGGTGAGCTGGGGGTCGTCGGGGCCAGCCTTTCTGGAGTTCCTCCAGAAGCAGGGCCTGCCGGGTGAGAGGCTGGTCCTCAGCCTTGCTGGTTTGCGGAGGGGGCTGTTGAGGATGTCCCCCACAACGCTACTCACCCGTCTTTTAAAAGGAATGACACTGTAATTCTCGCCAAAGACAGCTCCGGGAAAGTGTCTATCTTTTCCAGTATCCAGTATGACCTTTTTTATGATGGTGAGAACTAAGAACTTTTTGCCTTGGCTACCAGGAAGCTTAGCACTCGATTTAAAGCCCAATCAGAGACTTTCCCCCATGGTATCAGTTAATTTATCTTCCCCATTTCCTCAATACATTTTTAATTTTTCGATTTTATCTTTATAAAGATAAGGGGGTTTTATTAGGGGTTTTATTGCACCCAACCTTTCATTTCATTCCTTTGAAATTAGGAGTGATAGAAACGAAAAACAAAAGCAAACTAAGCAATCTCACCCTCCCTATGATCCTTGCTCACAGAGCCGTGCCATGAGACGCCACCGAGGGGAAAGTACGAGGCCCGGGTCCCACGGTAAGTCCTGGGGAGAGCGGCCCAGACCTCAGACGTGTCCCATGCCTTCATGCTTTGTAACTTATATTTTATACTTCTAAAAGGGCTTCCTCACCTGGAACAGATTGTCTCAGTTTGTCCTTGATCTATTCTTTCAGCAAGTACGTGCTGCCCGCTCTGTCTGTGTCATGCTAGGCTCTGCGGGTGGACAAAGAAACGCGAAGCCACTCGCGTCCTCGGGGAACTCCCACTTTAATAGGGACTGTCAGACATGTCTTCTGATTGTAGCACAAGATAAGAAGTGTGCAAACAGGGTCTCGATGATCTTATTTGCAAAGCAGGTATAGAGCCACAGACGTACAGAGCACGTTTATGGGCACCCAGCGGAGAGAGCGGGGGAGCAGCCGGGCGCTTGGGGTCGGCCCTGTCGAGACTGTGGGGGAGACAGAGGCTGGCGAGGCCCTGCGCGGCGCTCGCACGCTGCTCCGCGCTCCTGTGGCCGGAATGGGAAGGAGGTGCGGGGGGAGGGGTGCGTGGGGCCGATTCGCTGTGCTCCGGCAGAAACCAGCACAACATTGTAAAGCAGCGGCCCAAAAAAACGAGAGAAGCAGAGACACTGCCGGGTGAGAGGCTGGTCCTCAGCCTTGCTGGTTTGCGGAGGGGGCTGTTGAGGATGTCCCCCACAACGCTACTCACCCGTCTTTTAAAAGGAATGACACTGTAATTCTCGCCAAAGACAGCTCCGGGAAAGTGTCTATCTTTTCCAGTATCCAGTATGACCTTTTTTATGATGGTGAGAACTAAGAACTTTTTGCCTTGGCTACCAGGAAGCTTAGCACTCGATTTAAAGCCCAATCAGAGACTTTCCCCCATGGTATCAGTTAATTTATCTTCCCCATTTCCTCAATACATTTTTAATTTTTCGATTTTATCTTTATAAAGATAAGGGGGTTTTATTAGGGGTTTTATTGCACCCAACCTTTCATTTCATTCCTTTGAAATTAGGAGTGATAGAAACGAAAAACAAAAGCAAACTAAGCAATCTCACCCTCCCTATGATCCTTGCTCACAGAGCCGTGCCATGAGACGCCACCGAGGGGAAAGTACGAGGCCCGGGTCCCACGGTAAGTCCTGGGGAGAGCGGCCCAGACCTCAGACGTGTCCCATGCCTTCATGCTTTGTAACTTATATTTTATACTTCTAAAAGGGCTTCCTCACCTGGAACAGATTGTCTCAGTTTGTCCTTGATCTATTCTTTCAGCAAGTACGTGCTGCCCGCTCTGTCTGTGTCATGCTAGGCTCTGCGGGTGGACAAAGAAACGCGAAGCCACTCGCGTCCTCGGGGAACTCCCACTTTAATAGGGACTGTCAGACATGTCTTCTGATTGTAGCACAAGATAAGAAGTGTGCAAACAGGGTCTCGATGATCTTATTTGCAAAGCAGGTATAGAGCCACAGACGTACAGAGCACGTTTATGGGCACCCAGCGGAGAGAGCGGGGGAGCAGCCGGGCGCTTGGGGTCGGCCCTGTCGAGACTGTGGGGGAGACAGAGGCTGGCGAGGCCCTGCGCGGCGCTCGCACGCTGCTCCGCGCTCCTGTGGCCGGAATGGGAAGGAGGTGCGGGGGGAGGGGTGCGTGGGGCCGATTCGCTGTGCTGCCCGGCAGAAACCAGCACAACATTGTAAAGCAGCGGCGCTCCAATGAAAATTAATTTTTAGAAGACAAGAAGTGTGGGAGCATTTTAGATAAAGCTTTCAGGCACTGAGAAGAGGGAGAAGTTATCTGATGAACAAGGGCCGACGTCGTGTAGGTGGCTGGCACTTCAGCTGCCTCTCAGAGGCGCGGGGAGGCCTAGACAGAGACTTCCTGTCTTGCGTGACCTCCAGGCAACAGGATGAAATCAGTGCAGAGGGGAAGGCGCTGCCCCACGTCACCCAGGTGGGAGGCTAACTGCTGTGGCCAGCCCTGCTGCCTCTCCGCGTTGGAGCTGGTCTGGGGGCTTCATGGCAGCTGAAGGCTGGATTGAATTTGTCCTGAGGTGACAGCTATGTAATCTGTGATATTTAAACTGCCGGAGTCCAAGCCTTGGTATCTAGGGGTGGCGCCTTTTTTATTTGCAAGAGGCACTGTCGTGAGCTAGTGCAGGGCAACGAGTGAATGCACGTGGCCAGCAGGTGTCTCAGCATCTGAGGAAGCGCGGAGGAACCGGCGGGGCTCAGGGGAGCTGGGACGAGGCAGGGCGTGTCACAGGAGACTCCTTGTGTCCACGGGCCTCCGAGCGCCAGCCTCCCTCGCCCAGTTTTCCTGCCTTCTCCACCGTGTGCCCGTCCTTCAGGGCTGAACCTGAATCAGGAGCTTTTGAACGTGTGTGTCTTTTCCCCTTGCTCTGGCCTGATACTGAGCTTATTCTTTGACTCCTTTGAAAACAATCGTACGTACCCCCTTCCTTCAGCCTGACCCCAGTCCCAAGTGCAGGCCCGGGGGAGAGCTGGCTTCACGTGGGGCTTCGTGGGGCGAGGCGCGGGTCTGGACGCTGGTGTTCCGCAGCCCCTGCCACTGTGACTTCAGGATCCGCACGTTCCAGTTCCGGCTCTCTCCAGCTCTCCTTTCATTCTTTTTTTTGCTTAGCAGTTTTTACTTTGAGATAGCTGTAGATTTCAGGCAGTTAGAAGAAATCATACCATCCTGCAGAGCCCTCCTCTAGTACCACAGCCAGGACCCTGGCCTCGATGCGGAGCGCGTCCGGCCCCTCTGAGCGTCTTCGTGCTCGCCTCGCACGGGCGTTCACTCACTCTCGCCCTCTCTCGTGTGGCTGCTGTTTGGCTGTTTGATCCCTGACTCTGCGAGCCCTTGGATCGCAGCCCACCGGGCTCCTCCGACCACGGGGCGCTCCAGGCAGGACCACTGGGGGGCTGCCATGCCCTCCCCCAGGGGGCCTCCCACCCCCGGGACTGAACGCGTGTCTCCTGCCCAGGCGGGCGGACCTGTGACCGCTGAGCCCCCAGGGCAGGGAGGCAGGCCGGTGCCGGACGCTGGCCGCGGCGCCTCAGTCGGGCGCGAGTCCTGCTCCAGGCCTGGCGCTGCCCCTCTGTGTCAGCAGCTGGACTCCGGGGGAAGCCTGCTGGGAGCATTGTGTTCAGGCGGTGTTTCCTTCCCTCCGCTTTCTCTGGGTTTATTTTGTTCTCTTTTTCCTAGGTTATTGCAGTGGGAGCCCAGATCCTAGATCTGAGGCTCATCCTGTTTTCTAATGTATTGTTTCTTTCTCTAAGTCTCTGCCGAAGCACGACTTTATGAGTGTCCCACGAATTTGGATATGTTGTGTTCTCATCTTCATCCAGCTTTGTGCCTTTTTTGATTTCTCCTGAGACTTCCTCTTGACTGATGGATCATTTAGAAGTCTGTTGTTTATTTCTTTGTTATCTTTCTGGTATCAATTTCTACGTTGATTCCTCTATGGTTGGAGGACACGCTCTGTAGAATTTCAGTTCTTTTAAATTTGTCGAGGTGTGTTTTATGGTCCAGGATATGGTTCATCTTGGTATATGTTCTGAGGGAACTTGAAGAGACTGTATTCTGCTCTCATCGGGGGCGTGTCTGTGGGCCTCCACGGGCTCCCGCTGTCTGATGATGGTGATGTGTTGAGTGTTTCTATGCCCTTGCTGATCTTCTCTCTGATGTTTCTTTTAATTATTAGGTAGGGGTACTGAAGTCCTCAGCTGTAATTGTGGGTTTCTCTGTGCTTTCCTCTCTGCTCTGCTAGTTTTTTATTTTATTTCACTTTTTTCTACAGAGTTTTGTTTTTTACTGCCACTCATCAACCCGAATCAGCCATAGGTAGAGCTATGTCCCCCGCTTGAACTCCCCCCACCTCATCCCCATCCCACCCCCTAGGTTGTGAAATTCTCTTTTGGGGGGACGGGTTGGGGAGGGAGTGGGATGGGTGGGCCACTTCTTTTGGTCTTTTCGTTTATCAATTTTCATTCATCTTTATTCTTTGGCCCATGTGGGCCTCCCATCGTGGTGGCCTCTGTTGTCGCAGAACGCCGGCTCTGGGCGCATGCGCTCCAGAGCTCCAGCTTGGTAATTGGACACATCAGTCCAGCCGCTCCGCGGCACGTGGGATCTTCCCAGGCCAGGGCTCGAACCGGCGCCCCCTGCACTGCAAGGTGGTGTCCTTACCCACCGGACCACCAGGGAAGCCCCATCCCACCCCCTGGGTTGTCACAGAGCCCCGTGTGAGTTACCTGGGTCACACAGCAGATTCCCGTTAGTTATCTGTTTTACATCCTGTAAGTTTCCATGGTTCTGTTTCCGGTACATCTTGCCCATTCCTCTCTCCGCCCAGTGTCTGTACGTCTGTTCTGTGTCTGTTTCTCCATTGCTGCTCTGCATATTCCTTCATCAGCACTGTCTTTCTAGACTCCACGTGTATGTGTTAGTATACAAGTTTCTCTTGCTCTGTTAGGTTTTGCTTTGCCTGTTTGGAGCTTTGCTGTTTGGCGCCTGCATGTTTAGGGCTGCAGGGGAGCTACCTGCTCCTGCCAGGTGAGAGGAGAATTCTGAATTCCTCACTGGACTCCCCTGACAGCTGAGGGGCTCCTCGTTACTGCTGGGCGGTGGGAGCAGGGGTGGGATTTCTGGCTCCTCGCCAGGCCTTCGCGAGCGCGTCCTGGCCGGCAGGGGAGGCGGGCCTTGTTCTGCCCCACGGGCTCGCTGTCTGATGATGGTGATGTGTTGAGTGTTTCTATGCCCTTGCTGATCTTCTCTCTGATGTTTCTTTTAATTATTAGGTAGGGGTACTGAAGTCCTCAGCTGTAATTGTGGGTTTCTCTGTGCTTTCCTCTCTGCTCTGCTAGTTTTTTATTTTATTTCACTTTTTTCTACAGAGTTTTGTTTTTTACTGCCACTCATCAACCCGAATCAGCCATAGGTAGAGCTATGTCCCCCGCTTGAACTCCCCCCACCTCATCCCCATCCCACCCCCTAGGTTGTGAAATTCTCTTTTGGGGGGACGGGTTGGGGAGGGAGTGGGATGGGTGGGCCACTTCTTTTGGTCTTTTCGTTTATCAATTTTCATTCATCTTTATTCTTTGGCCCATGTGGGCCTCCCATCGTGGTGGCCTCTGTTGTCGCAGAACGCCGGCTCTGGGCGCATGCGCTCCAGAGCTCCAGCTTGGTAATTGGACACATCAGTCCAGCCGCTCCGCGGCACGTGGGATCTTCCCAGGCCAGGGCTCGAACCGGCGCCCCCTGCACTGCAAGGTGGTGTCCTTACCCACCGGACCACCAGGGAAGCCCCATCCCACCCCCTGGGTTGTCACAGAGCCCCGTGTGAGTTACCTGGGTCACACAGCAGATTCCCGTTAGTTATCTGTTTTACATCCTGTAAGTTTCCATGGTTCTGTTTCCGGTACATCTTGCCCATTCCTCTCTCCGCCCAGTGTCTGTACGTCTGTTCTGTGTCTGTTTCTCCATTGCTGCTCTGCATATTCCTTCATCAGCACTGTCTTTCTAGACTCCACGTGTATGTGTTAGTATACAAGTTTCTCTTGCTCTGTTAGGTTTTGCTTTGCCTGTTTGGAGCTTTGCTGTTTGGCGCCTGCATGTTTAGGGCTGCAGGGGAGCTACCTGCTCCTGCCAGGTGAGAGGAGAATTCTGAATTCCTCACTGGACTCCCCTGACAGCTGAGGGGCTCCTCGTTACTGCTGGGCGGTGGGAGCAGGGGTGGGATTTCTGGCTCCTCGCCAGGCCTTCGCGAGCGCGTCCTGGCCGGCAGGGGAGGCGGGCCTTGTTCTGCCCCACGGGGCTTGGCTGACCCCGGGCGGGGAGTGTAGTGGGCTCCTCACTGCTCAGGGACGCTGAGGCCTGTCTCCTGGGATTCTGCAGGTTGGAGCAGAGTGGTCACGCAGCAGTAGCTCTGCTCGGTGCCTCCCCGTGCATCTGAAGTCCAGGTCTCCACTGGTCTCCGCCCGTCCCCGAGCGAAGGTGGTCTCACGGCCTGCTGAGGATGTGGCTCCCAGCTCCCTTCCTGATCTCCTGGGCCGGTACCAGACAGGGACCTCGGGGTGCCCCGCTGCATCCTGAGGGAGAAGGTGGAGCGCAGCCCCTCCCACCCAACCTTCTGTATCACAACCATTTCGCAAATGACTGGAGCAGCGTGGTCATTTTTTCCAAGTTTTCTGTCTTGTTAGGCTCCCTTTCCTGGCTGTTTACCCAGGAGAGAAGAGTTTTGTTGGGGTTTTTGCTCAGGAGGCCTGGTTCAAAAGCAGATGGCTCACGCTTGTCTTGAATCTTAACCAACTCCGCCGACCTGACATTCTCTTCAGAGTGCGAGCATGGCTGCGGGGTATGTGGTGGAGAGAAAAAGGGACACCCTTCACACATCACATGGCTGGAGGCAAATGCCCACTGTTTTTTTTTGGCCACTTCTATTGATCTTTCATTTGTTTATCTTTGTTCTGTGGCCCGTGGGGGCCTCCCATCGCAGTGGCTTCTGTCGGCGCAGAGCACTGGCTCTGGGCGCATGCGCTCCAGAGCTCCAGCTCAGTAGTTGGACGTATAGGTCCAGCTGCTCTGCGTCACATGGGATCCTCCCAGGCCAGGGATCGAACCGGCGCCCCCTGCACTGCAAGGCGGTGTCCTTACCCACTGGACCACCAGGGAGGCCTGAGAGCCCATTTTTAGTGCTCTTTTCTGCATGAGACCTGCTTCTTCCGGGGAAGCGGCTGGGGAAGGTGAAGGTTGGGCATCAAAGCGGGAGAAGTGTAGGGTCGGGGGAAATTCAGCAGACAGAGGGGTGCTCCCAGTTCTCACTTTCTCAGGAGGAGCCCACACCCGGTCTCTCTGTCTTCTCCCAGTGGGCTTCCCTGGTGGCCCAGCGAAAGAGTCTGCCTGCAACGTGGCAGACCTGGGTTTGATGCCTGGGTAGGGAAGATCCCTAGAGAAGAGAAAGGCAACCCTTCAGTTGCCACTGGGAATGGCAGAGAGGGAGGTGTTCTTACCTGGAGAATTCCACGGGCAGAGGAGGCTGGCGGGCTCCAGTTCATAGAGTCACAAAGAGTTGGACACACCTATGCATACGTGCTCGGCTGCTTCCGTTGTTTCCAACTTTTTGCAGCCCTTATGGACAGTAGCCGGCCAGGCTCCTCTGCCCGTGGGATTCTCCAGGCCAGAACCCTGAAGGGGGCTGCTGTGCCCTCCTCCAGGGGACCTTCCTGCTGCAGGGATCCAGCCCACATCTCTCTCGTCTCCTGCCTCGGCAGGCGGGATCTTTACCGCTGGCACCACCTGGGAAGGCCTTACGGTTTCACCAGCGGCAAGAAAACATTCACGCTGGGGAGGCCAACTTCAAAGCAGATGGCTCACGCGTGTCTCGAATCTTAACCAACTCCGCCGACCTGACATTCTCTTCAGAGTGCGAGCATGGCTGCGGGGTATGTGGTGGAGAGAAAAAGGGACACCCTTCACACATCACATGGCTGGAGGCAAATGCCCACTGTTTTTTTTTGGCCACTTCTATTGATCTTTCATTTGTTTATCTTTGTTCTGTGGCCCGTGGGGGCCTCCCATCGCAGTGGCTTCTGTCGGCGCAGAGCACTGGCTCTGGGCGCATGCGCTCCAGAGCTCCAGCTCAGTAGTTGGACGTATAGGTCCAGCTGCTCTGCGTCACATGGGATCCTCCCAGGCCAGGGATCGAACCGGCGCCCCCTGCACTGCAAGGCGGTGTCCTTACCCACTGGACCACCAGGGAGGCCTGAGAGCCCATTTTTAGTGCTCTTTTCTGCATGAGACCTGCTTCTTCCGGGGAAGCGGCTGGGGAAGGTGAAGGTTGGGCATCAAAGCGGGAGAAGTGTAGGGTCGGGGGAAATTCAGCAGACATATGGGTGCTCCCCAGTTCTCACTTTCTCAGGAGGGAGCCCACACCCGGTCTCTCTGTCTTCTCCCAGTGGGCTTCCCTGGTGGCCCAGCGAAAGAGTCTGCCTGCAACGTGGCAGACCTGGGTTTGATGCCTGGGTAGGGAAGATCCCCTAGAGAAGAGAAAGGCAACCCTTCAGTTGCCACTGGGAATGGCAGAGAGGGAGGTGTTCTTACCTGGAGAATTCCACGGGCAGAGGAGGCTGGCGGGCTCCAGTTCATAGAGTCACAAAGAGTTGGACACACCTATGCATACGTGCTCGGCTGCTTCCGTTGTTTCCAACTTTTTGCAGCCCTTATGGACAGTAGCCGGCCAGGCTCCTCTGCCCGTGGGATTCTCCAGGCCAGAACCCTGAAGGGGGCTGCTGTGCCCTCCTCCAGGGGACCTTCCTGCTGCAGGGATCCAGCCCACATCTCTCTCGTCTCCTGCCTCGGCAGGCGGGATCTTTACCGCTGGCACCACCTGGGAAGGCCTTACGGTTTCACCAGCGGCAAGACACACAGTGTGGGTTTTCTGAGGAGTCTCCCAGCAGCCGCCCCGCACTCGCCTTGGGGTCAGAAGGCCGCCCAAGTAGGGAAGGGGAGGAAGGCACAGCTCAGCCACACCCCTCACCGCCGAACTCTCTTCTGGCACCGTTCCCCTCAACTCTTGGTCCCCCTCCCGCAGCCCTGAGCTGCCCGGCCTCCCAGGCGGGTGCACTCGGCCCTGGCATATTTGCAGTGCGAGGTGCTCCGAGAGGAGTGGTCTCACACTCTTGGTGGCACCAGTCTTTATTATGTGGATTTTTCCGCTGAAACGTTAATTTCAAAACCCTTTTATACATTTAATTGGCCCAGAATTTAAATCTTTTAAATTTGAGTTATACTGCCCTTCCTGCAAAATCCGGGCTGAGTTCTTCCCTCTGTGCCCTGCAGACAAATGGGTGGGTTTTACCTCACCAGGTTCACCCTCCAGGTTCACAGTTTTGGAGAACTGGTCCCACATGATGGCACTCGTCTTCAGGGCTGAACTGTGGGCTCAGGAGCAGAGTGGTCGCTCTCCGCAGATGACACCCGGATTCAAGCGTGCTCCACCCTGGGCGGGGGCGGGGACGGGAGCACGCAGAGGGACATGGCGGCAGAAGCTGAGCTGGATCCTCTGAGCAGCTCACCCCTTGCAGCATCATCGGCGGACAGCGGCCTCTCTGCCCTGGGGGCAGCCTCAGCACCGAGGTCAGTGTCCCACATCAGGCCTGCTCAGAGCTGGGGGGATGCTGCAGTTGGGAGGACGGAGGGGGTGGTGATGGGGAAGGCTCCCCTCCTGGCTGCTGGCGCCCCGGGCTTCCTCAAGTGTCCTGGAGCTTCCCGGGTCACCCCCTGCCTGGGCATCCTTCCTCGCCCACCTCTCTTCCTAAGCCAAGCCCCCCCGGGCAAGAGCCTTGGCAGGAACCGTGCAGGGGGAGGAGGGGCGCAGGAGGTGCCCTTCCACATCCCCCCCACCCCAAGCAGCTGGGCAGGACCCTGGCCTGGTGGGCTCCGTGCTCCCACGGAGAGTGTCCCCAGCGGTGTGTGCGATTGCAGCCGAGCTCCGAGTTGGCACAGGGGCCCGCCCCGCCCGTCCTTCCCCTGCTGGCGGGCGTTCTCCATGCTGGCTCCGCGGAGCACACACTGGTCCTCCTGGGGGGCTCGGGCCAAGGGACCTCAGCTGCCCTGCAGCCTCTGCGTGGCTCCAGCTGATGACCCATGGCTGCCCGTTAACTCTGTTCAGGCGGCTCAGCTCTTGGGAGCATCTGCTCCGACGGAAACCAAGCTGCGTTTGTGGGGCCATACGATTAGGCTATTCTGGGACCAGATGAGGCTCACGGCGGACAGATGCCTGAGCTTCCGCTGCCAGGGGACAGCCAGCCTCCTCCTGATCATCAGGAGCCAGCAGGCCTTCTGCTTACCTCGACCAGGGCTGAGTTCTTCCCTCTGTGCCCTGCAGACAAATGGGTGGGTTTTACCTCACCAGGTTCACCCTCCAGGTTCACAGTTTTGGAGAACTGGTCCCACATGATGGCACTCGTCTTCAGGGCTGAACTGTGGGCTCAGGAGCAGAGTGGTCGCCTCCGCAGATGACACCCGGATTCAAGCGTGCTCCACCCTGGGCGGGGGCGGGGACGGGAGCACGCAGAGGGACATGGCGGCAGAAGCTGAGCTGGATCCTCTGAGCAGCTCACCCCTTGCAGCATCATCGGCGGACAGCGGCCTCTCTGCCCTGGGGGCAGCCTCAGCACCGAGGTCAGTGTCCCACATCAGGCCTGCTCAGAGCTGGGGGGATGCTGCAGTTGGGAGGACGGAGGGGGTGGTGATGGGGAAGGCTCCCCTCCTGGCTGCTGGCGCCCCGGGCTTCCTCAAGTGTCCTGGAGCTTCCCGGGTCACCCCCTGCCTGGGCATCCTTCCTCGCCCACCTCTCTTCCTAAGCCAAGCCCCCCCGGGCAAGAGCCTTGGCAGGAACCGTGCAGGGGGAGGAGGGGCGCAGGAGGTGCCCTTCCACATCCCCCCCACCCCAAGCAGCTGGGCAGGACCCTGGCCTGGTGGGCTCCGTGCTCCCACGGAGAGTGTCCCCAGCGGTGTGTGCGATTGCAGCCGAGCTCCGAGTTGGCACAGGGGCCCGCCCCGCCCGTCCTTCCCCTGCTGGCGGGCGTTCTCCATGCTGGCTCCGCGGAGCACACACTGGTCCTCCTGGGGGGCTCGGGCCAAGGGACCTCAGCTGCCCTGCAGCCTCTGCGTGGCTCCAGCTGATGACCCATGGCTGCCCGTTAACTCTGTTCAGGCGGCTCAGCTCTTGGGAGCATCTGCTCCGCGGCAAAGCAAGCTGTGTTTGTGGGGACATACGATTAGGCTCTTCTGGGAACAGATGAGGCTCACGGCGGGACAGATGCCTGAGCTTCCGCTGCCAGGGGACAGCCAGCCTCCCTCCTGATCATCAGGGAGCCAGCAGGCCTTCTGCTTACCCTCGACCAGGGCCACAGACTGCAGCTGGGTCCCGAGGCTCTGCCTGGCCCTCTTGCCTCCAGCACGTCCCCTCCTATTCTCCCTCTTATGTGGGGAGAGATCATAAATCTAGACCAGTGGTTCTTTTTTTAAAAAAATACTTTTTATTTTGACTTGGTTGTTATTCAGTCTCTAAGTTGTGTCCAACCCTTTCCGGCCTCAATGGACTGCAGCTCGTCAGGCCTCCCTGTCCTTCACTACTTCCTGGAGTTGGCTCAGGTCCATTGAGTTGGCGACGCCACCCAACCATCCCATCCTCTGTCGCCCCTTCTCCTGCCCTCAGGTTCTCCCAGCATCAGGGTCTTCTCCAAAAAGCCAGCTCTTCGCATCAAGTGACCGAAGGATTCGGTTTCAGCCTCAGTCCTTCCAATGAACATTCAGGGCTGGTTTCCTTTAGGACTGGCTGGTGTGCTCTCCTGGCTGCAGAGCCAGGTAAGAAGCAGCGCTGCGAGCGCTCCAGGTGGACCGCGAGGGGCCTCGGCCGGGCAGACGCCTGTCTCCACTGTCCTCCCAGCGTCGCTCCCACCCAGCCTCCCGCAGAGCGCTGACTTCCTGTGCGAAGACGGTGGTCCTCGGAGGCGTTCCGTTTAAGTGTGGCAGTGTGTGCGTGTCCGTCCCGAACTCTGCGACCCTCCCTTCCCGAAAACCTGCCCCGGCAACCGCAAGCTTGTTCTCCACGGCGGTGAGTCTGTCTCTGTTTGTGTGTAAGTCCACTTATATTGTGAATCTTTAGACTCCACGTGTGAGGCGTGTCCTATTTGCAGCAACGTGGATGGACCTAGAGAGTGTCCTACTGAGTCAGTCAGAGGAGGAGAAGTGTCCAGGTGACTCGTGATGCTTAAACTAGCGAGGTGGGCCCCCGGCACAGCCGAACTTGGAAGCTTGCCCGGGGCATGGGCTCCGCAAAGCAAGCTGTGTTTGTGGGGACATACGATTAGGCTCTTCTGGGAACAGATGAGGCTCACGGCGGGACAGATGCCTGAGCTTCCGCTGCCAGGGGACAGCCAGCCTCCCTCCTGATCATCAGGGAGCCAGCAGGCCTTCTGCTTACCCTCGACCAGGGCCACAGACTGCAGCTGGGTCCCGAGGCTCTGCCTGGCCCTCTTGCCTCCAGCACGTCCCCTCCTATTCTCCCTCTTATGTGGGGAGAGATCATAAATCTAGACCAGTGGTTCTTTTTTTAAAAAAATACTTTTTATTTTGACTTGGTTGTTATTCAGTCTCTAAGTTGTGTCCAACCCTTTCCGGCCTCAATGGACTGCAGCTCGTCAGGCCTCCCTGTCCTTCACTACTTCCTGGAGTTGGCTCAGGTCCATTGAGTTGGCGACGCCACCCAACCATCCCATCCTCTGTCGCCCCTTCTCCTGCCCTCAGGTTCTCCCAGCATCAGGGTCTTCTCCAAAAAGCCAGCTCTTCGCATCAAGTGACCGAAGGATTCGGTTTCAGCCTCAGTCCTTCCAATGAACATTCAGGGCTGGTTTCCTTTAGGACTGGCTGGTGTGCTCTCCTGGCTGCAGAGCCAGGTAAGAAGCAGCGCTGCGAGCGCTCCAGGTGGACCGCGAGGGGCCTCGGCCGGGCAGACGCCTGTCTCCACTGTCCTCCCAGCGTCGCTCCCACCCAGCCTCCCGCAGAGCGCTGACTTCCCTGTGCGAAGACGGTGGTCCTCGGAGGCGTTCCGTTTTAAGTGTGGCAGTGTGTGCGTGTCCGTCCCGAACTCTGCGACCCTCCCTTCCCCGAAAACCTGCCCCGGGCAACCGCAAGCTTGTTCTCCACGGCGGTGAGTCTGTCTCTGTTTTGTGTGTAAGTCCACTTATATTGTGAATCTTTTAGACTCCACGTGTGAGGCGTGTCCTATTTGCAGCAACGTGGATGGACCTAGAGAGTGTCCTACTGAGTCAGTCAGAGGAGGAGAAGTGTCCAGGTGACTCGTGATGCTTAAACTAGCGAGGTGGGCCCACCCGCTGGATTTCTGATGCAGCAGGTCTGGAGTGCTCTGAAATCCATCCCTTGGAAGCTTCCCGCCAGGCAGCCCGGGGAGGGCCATGTGGGGCCTCTCTCCTGCAGACGCTGCCTCTGCCCGTCTCCTTCCCGGCTCGGTCTGATGCCTCCTCTCCCTGCCCGGTCCTTACGTGTTCGGCTTTGGTGGTTCTTCCTTTCCCGGCTGCCACCTCTCAGACATGGGGCTGGTGGCCGGCATCACGAAGGGCTTCTCCGGTAGCTCAGTCAGTAACGAACCCGCCTGCCATGCGGGAGACTGGGGTTCGACCCCTGGGTTGAGGGGACCCACGTCCCTGGGGGACATGGCAGCCCACTCCAGTGCTCTTGCCTGGGGAACTCCACGGACTTCTGCGATGAGTTGGCAGAACTGGCCCTGGTTCCGGGAGCCTGTGTTGTGGAGCCTGGGCTGGCTTCCTCTGCTCGCCGCCCCGTTGTGAGCGTGCTCCCCCGAGGCTCTCCTTAGGGTCGCACGTAAATAGCCAGAGGCAAGCGTGCCTTTGCCTGTGATCTTCCACCTGCCCAGATGTTTTAAAGGTCTGCTGTCTCTTCATGTTGGTCAGGGTTTAATCAGAGAAGCAAAACCTCCACTGTGGGAAGTCTGGGAGAAGAGGTTCCATGTAAGAACGGATCCTTATGTGATATAAGAGGTGCCGGGCAGAACCGGGGGCGAGGCCAGTTGGAGAAGCCCAGTTGCTGAAATGGCCCAGGAAGCAGGAGCTGCGGCAAGGTCCGCTGGAAGCCAAGTGTCCGACGGCCAGGCCCCTGCTGAAGCCAGGGCCAGAGTCCGGTGAAGCGCCGGCCCCAGGCAGCTCCGGGGCAGCTGTGATGGGGAGGGGACTCTGCTCCATTTCTGCCTCCGTAGCTGCCGAAGCCCCACTTTGGGCCAATTCTAACCCAGAGCCACCCAGAGAGGGGTTCTGGGAGGCGGCTCCAGTGCGAGCCCGCTGTCCACAGGACCATGGCCATGATGGATTTCTGAGTTTCTCAGTGAGCAGGCAGTGAGTTCAATCCCGCCACCCCACCTGCTTTCTCTGACTATAAACCTTACAAACCTAGGCGCTCCCAAAAAGCGCCTGGGAGAACTTCTCTGCCCTACGCGGCCAGCCCTGCGTAGACTTTGTCCGGAGCCCTGTGACCAGGGGACCACACGTCCTCGTCTCCCGGCTCCAGTTACACCGTCGTCCCCATAGTTATGAACGCCGCCTCCTTGCTGTCTCAGGCACGCTGGTCTGGAGGGCAGATGTAAGGCCGCTTGGCCTTCGGCTCCGCGTTGAAGGGCTCTTGTGGGTGAGGAGGGTGGAGCTGAGGGCAGAGGAGGGGTGCTGGGATCCCCTGGAGCCCCCGCCTCCCCCCGGGTTCCTCTTGGTCACCTGTGTGGGGGGAGGGGAGCGCACAGGCTGCACATCAAGACCTGGTTCTGAAATGGGGAGAAAACCAGACTAAGCGTCTAGGGAACTTCTGCTTCCCAGGAGCTCCAGGAAAGTTCCTGCTTGAGGTGCCACGTGCCGGGTATGGACGGCTGAGGGCTCCTCTCTCCCGTGGGACGGCCAGGGCCTTGCAGGTGGGAGTCTTTCTTCGGTACCTCCTGAGACAGGCGCTGATCCCGCATGCAGTGGCACCTCGTGAGAGCTTAGCGGACGTCAGATGGGCCCCCTCCCCAGCACCGGGCTTCTGTAGGAAGACGAACCTGTGAACAGCGGAGTGTGTGCCACAGGTTCCTCTATTTCCCAACAATATCCTTGGGGTTGCATCCGTGCTCC
Organism: Tragulus kanchil; assembly: GCA_022376925.1. Taxonomy (NCBI): domain Eukaryota; kingdom Metazoa; phylum Chordata; class Mammalia; order Artiodactyla; family Tragulidae; genus Tragulus; species Tragulus kanchil. The sequence continues at coordinate 155,908,016 of JAIOJX010000006.1, forward strand.
CCCCACCCACACTGCCCAACGTGGACTTCCGGGTGAGCAGGGGACCCCCCGGGACGGAGTGACCCCTGGCTTTGAGGAGGGTGCAGAAGGCCGTGTCTCAGCGAGGCTGGGAGCCCGAGGCTGGAAGCAGGAGCCTCCTGCCCCGTCAGAGCGCTGGCCCCGGAGCCGAGGCTGGGGGCCGCTCGGCCTCCTTCGCCGCCTCAGCCTGGCGTCTGCAAATGCTGCTTTACTCAGCAAGAACCCCGCGTCCGGGCCGGGGAGGACGGGCGTGTGTGCGTGTGCACGGACACAAGCGTGTGGAGAGAGGGCTGCGGGGGCAGGAGACTGGATCCAGGGTGACCCCATATATTCAGACGTGCAGCAGATATACCAGCTGCGTGCACATGGGTTTATGGCCATGGAACTTTTTTTTTTTAGTATTTGTTTGGCTGTGCTGGGTCTTCATTGTGGCACATGAAATGTTTAGTTATGGCATGTGGGGTCTCGTTCCCCCACCAGGGACTGAAGCCGGCCCCTGCACTGGGAGCTGGGAGTCTTAGCCACCGGACCACCAGGGAAGTCACGCTGTGGCATTCTTTCTTCAAGCTAGTTTATTTAGAAGTTTGTATACAGGGCACACCGGGTGGAGCTGCTCTAGGGGGACCCAAGGGTGGGGAGAGGGGTTAAGGAAGATCCGCCGAGAACAGTGTCAAAACTTGCCCCTTAAACCTCACTTTTCTTGCCAAAAAAGGAGAGATAGCAGAGTCCTTCTCACTTGTAGAAAGTGCCCGGCGTGCACAGGACCTGCGTCCCGGGTTCATGACATCTCGTGTCTCTCTGCGGCGTGATGGAGCCTGCAGGCGGTGTCGTGCTCAGGGCCCCTGCCTGCCTTCTGCTCTGACGGCGACGAGAGGCTGGCCGGCGGCGGTGCCGACGTGGGAAGGGGCAGCGTGAAGGGCGCCGCGACCTCCACAGTGCTGCTGGCATCCAGGGCAGAGGCCGCAGGGCGCCCCCGAGAGTCAGAGGGGCCCCGTGTGTGAGGTGGGGGTCTGTGTGAGGCCTGGGTGGGGTGAGCTCGGGTGGCGTGAACGCCCTGCCTGTGGTCCCTCCAGCCCAGGGGACCCCGGGACGGAGTGACCCCTGGCTTTGAGGAGGGTGCAGAAGGCCGTGTCTCAGCGAGGCTGGGAGCCCGAGGCTGGAAGCAGGAGCCTCCTGCCCGTCAGAGCGCTGGCCCCGGGCCGAGGCTGGGGGCCGCTCGGCCTCCTTCGCCGCCTCAGCCTGGCGTCTGCAAATGCTGCTTTACTCAGCAAGAACCCCGCGTCCGGGCCGGGGAGGACGGGCGTGTGTGCGTGTGCACGGACACAAGCGTGTGGAGAGAGGGCTGCGGGGGCAGGAGACTGGATCCAGGGTGACCCCATATATTCAGACGTGCAGCAGATATACCAGCTGCGTGCACATGGGTTTATGGCCATGGAACTTTTTTTTTTTAGTATTTGTTTGGCTGTGCTGGGTCTTCATTGTGGCACATGAAATGTTTAGTTATGGCATGTGGGGTCTCGTTCCCCCACCAGGGACTGAAGCCGGCCCCTGCACTGGGAGCTGGGAGTCTTAGCCACCGGACCACCAGGGAAGTCACGCTGTGGCATTCTTTCTTCAAGCTAGTTTATTTAGAAGTTTGTATACAGGGCACACCGGGTGGAGCTGCTCTAGGGGGACCCAAGGGTGGGGAGAGGGGTTAAGGAAGATCCGCCGAGAACAGTGTCAAAACTTGCCCCTTAAACCTCACTTTTCTTGCCAAAAAAGGAGAGATAGCAGAGTCCTTCTCACTTGTAGAAAGTGCCCGGCGTGCACAGGACCTGCGTCCCGGGTTCATGACATCTCGTGTCTCTCTGCGGCGTGATGGAGCCTGCAGGCGGTGTCGTGCTCAGGGCCCCTGCCTGCCTTCTGCTCTGACGGCGACGAGAGGCTGGCCGGCGGCGGTGCCGACGTGGGAAGGGGCAGCGTGAAGGGCGCCGCGACCTCCACAGTGCTGCTGGCATCCAGGGCAGAGGCCGCAGGGCGCCCCCGAGAGTCAGAGGGGCCCCGTGTGTGAGGTGGGGGTCTGTGTGAGGCCTGGGTGGGGTGAGCTCGGGGTGGGGCGTGAACGCCCTGCCCTGTGTGGTCCCTCCAGCCTCGCTGGCCGCAGAGGCCGGGTCTGGGTGGCTCTGGGTGCTGGAGGCGCTGGACTGCTCCCCGCGGAGCGGTGGTGACGAGGGGCCGCGGGTGTGGGAATGGCGCCGCCCGCCCGGCTCTGAGGCGACGGTTGGCTCCCCGTCCCGTCTCGCAGGCTGTGTGGGAAGGCAGGCCTGCCCGGGCGGAGGCCCCGGCCGCGTGGGTGCAGCCTGGGTGGGGCCGGGAGGGAGGCGCGTGGGCGCCCTGGGGATGAAGGAGAAAGGGCTTGGAAACCGGAAACGGCATTCTCCAGCTCTTGGCTCTCGCTGTCTCTGAAAATGAAAGCCAGGCCTCTGCTGGAACGTTCGCCTGAGAGTCTGCTGGGAAGAAAGACTGGGAGGAGTGGGCGGCGAGCGGCGTCCTCTGCCTCAGCTGGCCGGCTCGGTGCTGGGCGGGCGCCCGGGCAGCGCCTTGCTCCGGTGTGCGTCCATTCATCCGCCGGTTACTGAGCGCCGCTTCCAGACCCTGGCCTCGGGGCGCCTGCTCTTGAGGAGCTCAGTCTAGTGAAGAAGGCAGACTGCTCAGCAGCTGCTGACGGGACGTGGTATTATTTACGCTGGAAAGTATCAATCGTGTGCTATGTGTAATCCATGGACCACCAGGGTATGTGGCAGCAGTACTAGGAACGTCTAACCTATGAGTGCACATGTTTCAGTCAGTTGGCTATAAATGGAAAATCAGTATATGTATATACGGGCTTCCCTGGTGGCTCAGACAGTAAAGAATCTGCCTGCAGTGGGGGAGACCTGGGTTCAGTTCCTGGGACGGGAAGACCCCCTGGAGAAGGGAACGGCTACCCACTCCAGTGTTCCTTCCTGGAAAATCCCATGGGCAGAGGAGCCTGGTGGGCTACAGTCCACGGGAGCACACAGAGTCAGACACCGCTGAGTGACTAAGACGTTCACTTTCATATATCCGACATATATGCACACTATTGCTAATATGTACATATACACAGCCATGCTGTATAGCGTATCATATAGTGCCTGTACTCTGTTGATATGCTCTATTTGGATATACATGGGCGTGTATGCAAAACTGCGCCTGACTCTTTGTGACCCCTTGGACTGTGGCCCCGGCAGGCTCCTCCTCCATGGGATTCTCCGGCAGGAGCACTGGAGTGGGCTGCCATGTCCTTCTCCAGGGGGTCTTCCCGACCCAGGGATGGCACCTGGGCCTCCGCTGTCTCCAGCTTTAGCCGGCAGATTCTTCCCCACTGAGTCCCCTGGGAAGCCGTATGCATACGCATAGTGGTATATATACACATTGTAAGGACTTTACCTGTTAGCGCCTCTAAATCAGATAATTCCTGCAACAGTTCTATGCTTGTAAGTGTATTCCCTGGACTGGAACCTGGGCCCTCTTCCCCTAGGTGGATACAGAGTGTGAGAGGAAACCTGAATTAAGAATAACTCTGCCCCCGGGCGTCAGAGGGAGCAGCTTGCCCGTCCGAGATGGTGTTTATCTCCCAGTTGGGGCAGAGAGGGGCCTGAAGGAGCTCTGAGTGGTTGTCGGTGCTCCCGGGGCAGGGACACGTGGAGAGAAAGGCGCGCACGCCGGGTCAGCCCGGGCCAGGGCCAGGAACCCGAGCACCCCCAGACCGTCAGCCCAAGGCCTGTCACCCCACTCACGGAGCACAGGGTCCATCCGAGTCCCGGGACCTGCGCCTGGCTCCTGTCAGCTGCGTGCAGTCCGGGCTGCGGGCCCTCCTGAAGACAGCAGAGCTGCGTCGGACAGTGTGGCAGGAGCGGAGGGTGGGGGCGACGCCCGCCCCGGCTGAGCTCTTTCCCGAGGGGTGAGCACAGCCGCAGGAAGGGGGAGCTGCCCGTGCTGTTGCTTAACCTCCGGCACGTGGAGTCCGCTGGCCCGGGTCAGCTGGCCATCTGTGTCTTGTTGAGAGTCCCTACTCCTGGGAGCACTGCTCTCCGGCGCATCTGTCCAGCTGAAGGGGAAGTTTGCAGGCACAAGGACGTTCCTGCTGTGTGTTGCCAACAGATCCCATGGGCAGAGGAGCCTGGTGGGCTACAGTCCACGGGAGCACACAGAGTCAGACACCGCTGAGTGACTAAGACGTTCACTTTCATATATCCGACATATATGCACACTATTGCTAATATGTACATATACACAGCCATGCTGTATAGCGTATCATATAGTGCCTGTACTCTGTTGATATGCTCTATTTGGATATACATGGGCGTGTATGCAAAACTGCGCCTGACTCTTTGTGACCCCTTGGACTGTGGCCCCGGCAGGCTCCTCCTCCATGGGATTCTCCGGCAGGAGCACTGGAGTGGGCTGCCATGTCCTTCTCCAGGGGGTCTTCCCGACCCAGGGATGGCACCTGGGCCTCCGCTGTCTCCAGCTTTAGCCGGCAGATTCTTCCCCACTGAGTCCCCTGGGAAGCCGTATGCATACGCATAGTGGTATATATACACATTGTAAGGACTTTACCTGTTAGCGCCTCTAAATCAGATAATTCCTGCAACAGTTCTATGCTTGTAAGCGTATTCCCTGGACTGGAACCTGGGCCCTCTTCCCCTAGGTGGATACAGAGTGTGAGAGGAGACCTGAATTAAGAATAACTCTGCCCCCGGGCGTCAGAGGGAGCAGCTTGCCCGTCCGAGATGGTGTTTATCTCCCAGTTGAGGCAGAGAGGGGCCTGAAGGAGCTCTGAGTGGTTGTCGGTGCTCCCGGGGCAGGGACACGTGGAGAGAAAGGCGCGCACGCCGGGTCAGCCCGGGCCAGGGCCAGGAACCCTAGCACCCCCGGACCGTCAGCCCAAGGCCTGTCACCCCACTCACGGAGCACAGGGTCCATCCGAGTCCCGGGACCTGCGCCTGGCTCCTGTCAGCTGCGTGCAGTCCGGGCTGCGGGCCCTCCTGAAGACAGCAGAGCTGCGTCGGACAGTGTGGCAGGAGCGGAGGGTGGGGGCGACGCCCGCCCCGGCTGAGCTCTTTCCCGAGGGGTGAGCACAGCCGCAGGAAGGGGGAGCTGCCCGTGCTGTTGCTTAACCTCCGGCACGTGGAGTCCGCTGGCCCGGGTCAGCTGGCCATCTGTGTCTTGTTGAGAGTCCCTACTCCTGGGAGCACTGCTCTCCGGCGCATCTGTCCAGCTGAAGGGGAAGTTTGCAGGCACAAGGACGTTCCTGCTGTGTTTCTCCAACCAAACAGATGCTTAGAGCAAACAAACAGGCCAGGAAGCTTGGAGGGGCCATTCAGGCTTAGTGGAGACGTGCTGTCCTTTTTGAAGGCTGTTGATGTGCTCGAAGGGGTCGGCATTCAGGGCTGGATCATACCTGACTGAGTGCTGAAGCTGGGATTCTCAGATCATCTGCAATGACAGGATTTGTTTCATACTTTACCCTTTTCAGAGTGCCCAGGTCAGCAGCCAGCAGAGTGTGAATGGGCCCTGCATTCAAGGTCTTGGCTGCTCTTGCCTGCTGATTCTCAGCCTGCCTGTGTGGCAGGTCCGTGTAGACAGCACGAGAGTGTGTTGGCCGCTTGTGTGATGGTTTGGATTACAGATGCCCCTCTTCCTTTAGGAGAACAGGATGCAGGAAACCCATAGGCCAGGCGAGCCCTGGGCTTTGCTCTGGGGACTGGCCCTGCAGTCTGATCATCCTCGTCCTGGGGGCTCAGCTCCACAGCCGGACAGACTGAGGCTTCTGGACTTGGCCTCTGTTCGGCAGGACCTCGGATGAATTCCTCCACTTCTCTGGGCCCTGGCTTTGGATACCCATGCCTTGCTCATGGGGTTTTGTGAGGATTCACCAGGGAGTGTTCAACGACTGTGACCTCCCTTCCTGTTTCTCTCCTGGCTTATTCCTTCTCTCTTCTGGCAGAAAGCCTGCAGCCAATTACTTGGCCGCTCCCTCCTCCCCTCACTTGGCCGCCTCCTTTTCGGGCCACTCCATGGGCTCATCCAGCCCTGTCTCAGCCTCCGGGAGACGGAGCAGCTGGCTACTGTGCAGCCCCCACAGGCATGCCGAAGAGGGCTCGGGAGGCTTGAGCGAGGCAACTCCATGCAGCCCTCCCGCCCTCTGTGTCCGTGGGGCACTGGCTCCCGGCCCCCACGTATACCCAAACCTGCAGATCGTCCAGTCCCTGGTATGAGGTGGCGACCATATTTGCATATAACCTGCATACACTTAGAGTCATCTCTAGGTTACTCACAGCATCCAGCACAATGTGAAAGCTATGTAATTGGTTGTAAATACAATGTAAATGCTATGTACATAATAGCCAGTGAATGACAAATTCAAGTGTTACTTTTTGGAAATTTTCTGTAATTTTCGTGCGGTGTGTGTGTGTGGGTATTCTCAACCTGCCGTGGGTTGACTCCACACGTGAGGCACCTGTGGGTAAGGAGGGCACACGCAGTGCTGAGCAGAAGCCCGGCTTGCTCCCCTGCTCAGTACGTGTTAGCGCTGACCCACATTGTGAAGTGGGATTTGTGGGGGAGCACAGGAACGAATCACAGAATCTCGGGGCTGGAAGAGAGCGTTGTGAATATTCTCCATTTCCTCTGTGACAGATAAGGTCTCACGTCAGAGTGAGTTCAGCTCTGGGTGCACATCCCATAGGAAGGAAGCCTGTTTTTCACCTAATTTGGGATTTCTTCCCCCAGTGGGAGAGTGTTTAGATGCAGGATGGCCCCGAAAGACAAACACGTACTGTGCTCTTTGACCTTCCGGGTCTGGCTCTCGAAGGCCTCTGCTCTCCAAAAGCGGCTCTCCTCAGCCTCCACGGTGTCGCCAAGGCCTGTGCGACTAAGGGCTTTCTCGGTCACTCTTGGGAGCGTCCACTTCTTGAATTCTTGACTGGTCTTTCCCCTGGAAATTGGATACCATCTTTCTTTGAAAGAAAAGAGGTGCCACTGCTTAACTCTAAAAAAGATTCTTCCTGCCTGTGAAATGTTTCTGCCAGCAGCTCTTCTTGCCCGTGACTGAACATCACAGGTGGCCAGGAGGGGCGGGGCCCCTCAGTCAGTCTCCGCCTGTTTCAGCGTTTCTCTGCTTTGACAAATGGCAGGAGTCACACTCTCATTGGTTGGACCCAAGTTAAAAAAAATCTCAGCCGGCCTTTCTGTTTGCCTTTCCTTTCTTTCCCTCCTGATCTTTTAATCCACCTGACCCTGGATATACCTCCTAGAATCAGAGGGGATGGTTGGGGAACCTGCTTGAAGATATGGGTTTTGAGTCTCTTTGGAATTACAACAGTACTTGTACTGATTTACTATAATGAGACAGCCTGACTCTATCCATAAAATGATCTGAGACCGTTCATCTTTCTTTACTAAAAATGCTTACATCTTTAGAAATTTAGTGAATTTATTTGCTTGACTGTGTTGGGTCTTAGTTGCCTCTTTGGCATGTGGGACCTTAGTTTCCCAACCAGGGATGGACCCACGTGTCCCCTGCATTGGCAGGCGATTCTTAACCCCTGGACCACCAGGGAAGTCTCAACATTCATCTTTCAGAGGGTCCCCTCTTGATTTGTCGGAGCACTAGGCTGATGGGGGCATAATACAGACCCTTGCTTTGCTCCCATTTCCTTCTTGCCCTTGATCTTCAGCTGGTTCGTTCCTAATCCGGCCACTGGAGAAGGGAAGATGCCACCTTCAGACGTCCTTCCTCTCCACGTTATCGCTTCATTAGGTCTAGGAAGCTTACCACAGCCTGCAGGGCATGGCGGCTTTAGGAGACTCTGCTCTTGTCAGCAGAAGCTATGGCTGTTCCAAACACAGAAAGGACAAAATGTCACGAGTGTCTAGATTTCTCCAAAGGTCAGAATTAAGTTTCTTCAGGATATCAGTTTGCCTCATAAGGGTTAAAAGAAGGAGGTGTGTAGCATTCCCTTTCCAGCTGGAGAGGTCGTCTTCCCAGGGAAGCCAGCGGGAGCAGGCAGTGTTCCTAGTCACTGGGGTGTCGGCTGCGGATGGAGACTTGCTGTGGGCACGTGCCATCTGTCTCCACGAGGGTCCATCCTGCGCTGTGGCAGCTGCTGGCCCTCAGCACCCCTGCAGGAGGTCAGGCTGGAGAGGGCTGAGGTAACGTGCCTGGGGGGGGCCCGCCTGTTCAGTCAGTCTCCGCCTGTTTCAGCGTTCTGCTTTGACAAAGCATCACACTCTCATTGGTTGGACCCAAGTTAAAAAAAATCTCAGCCGGCCTTTCTGTTTGCCTTTCCTTTCTTTCCCTCCTGATCTTTTAATCCACCTGACCCTGGATATACCTCCTAGAATCAGAGGGGATGGTTGGGGAACCTGCTTGAAGATATGGGTTTTGAGTCTCTTTGGAATTACAACAGTACTTGTACTGATTTACTATAATGAGACAGCCTGACTCTATCCATAAAATGATCTGAGACCGTTCATCTTTCTTTACTAAAAATGCTTACATCTTTAGAAATTTAGTGAATTTATTTGCTTGACTGTGTTGGGTCTTAGTTGCCTCTTTGGCATGTGGGACCTTAGTTTCCCAACCAGGGATGGACCCACGTGTCCCCTGCATTGGCAGGCGATTCTTAACCCCTGGACCACCAGGGAAGTCTCAACATTCATCTTTCAGAGGGTCCCCTCTTGATTTGTCGGAGCACTAGGCTGATGGGGGCATAATACAGACCCTTGCTTTGCTCCCATTTCCTTCTTGCCCTTGATCTTCAGCTGGTTCGTTCCTAACCCGGGCCACTGGAGAAGGGAAGATGCCACCTTCAGACGTCCTTCCTCTCCACGTTATCGCTTCATTAGGTCTAGGAAGCTTACCACAGCCTGCAGGGCATGGCGGCTTTAGGAGACTCTGCTCTTGTCAGCAGAAGCTATGGCTGTTCCAAACACAGAAAGGACAAAATGTCACGAGTGTCTAGATTTCTCCAAAGGTCAGAATTAAGTTTCTTCAGGATATCAGTTTGCCTCATAAGGGTTAAAAGAAGGAGGTGTGTAGCATTCCCTTTCCAGCTGGAGAGGTCGTCTTCCCCAGGGGAAGCCAGCGGGAGCAGGCAGTGTTCCTAGTCACTGGGGGTGTCGGCTGCGGATGGAGACTTGCTGTGGGCACGTGCCGTCTGTCTCCACGAGGGTCCATCCTGCGCTGTGGCAGCTGCTGGCCCTCAGCACCCCTGCAGGAGGTCAGGCTGGAGAGCAGGGCTGAGGTAACCTGTGCCTGGGCACAGCTGGCAGGACAGGTCTTCAGATAGTGAGATATTCTCAGGAGCTGATTTATGAGCCTAACTTGTATCTCCTATATCTGGAAAAGCACCCACACCCTTCATGGTGACTGCTGTGTCTCAGAAAGCTTTACAGACCAGCTGAAACCTTCTGGGAAAACATGTGCTTGATTGCATGTTCTACCCTTCACCGAAATCACACAAATACTCTCCTCCCGTCCTCTCTGGAGCCGTTCCCTGGAGCTCTCTGAGGGGCTGTCTCCTGGTCTGCAGTCCTCATTTTGCTCCCAATGAAACTTAACCCTCAACCTCTCACATTCTGTTTTTTTTTTTTTGGCGGTGGGGAGGTTCACAGATGTTAGCATTATGAAGATATTAGCGCTGTGTTCCTGATCACTGGGAGGCCAGAACTGTAACCTACCTTTCAGCCCAAGGCTTGGTGGGTCACCATGGGTGACTTCCGTGTCACAGGCAGGTGGCATTAGCAAGTCCTAGCACCTCAGGACCTTTAGCTCTGCTTTTCCTCCCTTCCCTGGGGGCCAGACCAGAGCCACATTCCTGCATCATCACACCGCCTTCTGCCGAGGGAACAGGCTCAGTCCAGGACACAGGTCCACGTGAAAGCTCCCTAGGGCTGGTGGGAACGTTGCCTTGTCAGAACCTGACTTGCTTCAGACGCTTGTCTGCCGGCATTTGCTCCTCCAGAGAGGAAGGCTGAGGTAGGGGGATAAGAGAGTTCATCCCAGCGAACGTGAGGCGGAGCTTCCTAGTCCAACTCACAGCCCACCCCAGGATGACAGCGAGAGAGAAATAAAGCTGGCCGAAGCCCCTCACCTACAGCGTGTAAGAAATGAACGGCTATGTCCGGCTTTCTTTTCACTCAGCCGCCCTCGGAGGCCTTGTCATGGCCGTTTTATTAGCTACTGTGTGTCCAGCGAGCTGTGGCTCCAGTGGGGATCCCAGGTGGAACAGCCGCCCCCGCAGCTCCCCCGGACAGGAGCCTCGCCTCGCAGTTTCCCCTGTAGAGGGTGCGGGGTGAGTTGGTATCTCCGCGGGGTGCTGGAAGAGCTTTAGCGAGGAATGGGGGTAGCTGTGCGTGTGTATACACAACCACGGATATGTCCAAGCTGTTGTTCAGTCGCGACGTCGTGGCCGACTCTGCCCCGCCGTGAACTGCCGCGGGCCAGGCTTCCCTGTCTTTCACTATCTCCTGAAGCTTGCTCAGACTCAGCTCCAAGAGGGAATGTGTGTTTCATGGGCCCTTGTGTTTGCTTCAGATGGTACTGGGGTTTGAGGAGATGGCAGACGGGGTGGTGCTGGCGGGGGAGGCTGGGCCGGGGCTGGGGGTGGGGTGCCTGCAGCGGGAGTCGGGGGAGGGAGGTGGAATGTGGGTGGCTTGAGAACGGATTTCACGACTGTAGAGAGCTTGAAAATTCTTTTTCTGGCTAAAGTGAAAGGATACAAATATTTTTATACTGAAGAAATGATTTTATCTTTTCCCCTTCTCCTCTTTGATTCCTCTTGTACAGTAAGTCACCAGACTCTCTCCAAAACGCCCCCAGGTGAGCTCAGGGTGTGGAAAGCAGCGGTGAGCTCTGTGGGAAGGAGTGGCCGCAGGGCAGAGTGGGCTCGGTTGGTTCAGGAACCGGCTCCCTAGACTGCTGGCCTCTGCCCCCACCAGGAGGCCAGGCCCCTGCCCGCCCCTTTGGAAAGGCTGCTCTTTATCTTTTGTTTCGGTTTTCAGTGGCATTTTCTTTCTTGCTTTTAAACTGTGTCCAATCGAACTGGTCCAGAGGAGGCCTGGGTAGACCAGTTGGAGCCATCTCATTGCCTCTGCCTATCAGATGTTGAGTTTTTTGCTTCCTTCCCCATCCTGTCTTCTGACCCCAGCTCACCCTGCCTCGATGGACATCACCTTTTACCTCCTTGATTGTGACTGTAACTCTGCCTGTATATTTCAATATTAGGAATGGGGGCAGTGACAGTCATGAGTACGTGTGTTTTCTGTCACTCTATTGTGTCCCCAATGGACTCTTTGCCGCCCAATGGACTGCAGCCCTCCAGGCTCCTCTGTCCAGGGGATTCTCCAGGCAAGAAGACGGGAGCAGGTTGCCATGCCCTGCTCCAGGGGATCTTTCCAACCCTGGGATTGAACCTGCCCCTCCTGAATCTCCTCTGTTGGCAGGTGGATTCTCTGCCACTGTGCCACCTGGTGAGAGTCCTAACAACACCATCAAGAGAAAGGAACACATGTCGCCCACATCACTAGCTACTTGGATCCTCACCACCCTGTACTCTCGCTGTTCTGCAGAGAGGAGGCTTGAGTCATGCGGAGACAAGATGCATCATGAGCTTGCTTTAATGAACAAGTACCATGTGGGCTTTCAGGTTCTTCATTTGGTCCTCTGAATAGTTCGTGTCCTCTTCTGACCCAATGGGAGATACTGAGGAGACAGACAGATCGTGAAAATTTCTGGTTGGAGAAAAGCTCATGAAACGCTGACACAGAGGGGTCTGCAGTCGTGCTCTGGGACCCCTCCCCGCAGAAGCAACCTGCTCAGCTTCAGCCTGAGGAACTCCAGGCTTACGGACCTCATACCTGGAGCTCTGGCAGGTTGGAAACTGCTTGGGTGAGTTTCAGCTGCCTTCCCTATGTAATCGATGAGTAAAATGAGTCAGATTATCAAAAGAAGACAAATGTCTTCAACCAAGAGCTCTACTTACTTGCAATCTCCTCATTACTTTTAAACCTCTGCCCCACCAGGAGGCCAGGCCCCTGCCCGCCCCTTTGGAAAGGCTGCTCTTTATCTTTTGTTTCGGTTTTCAGTGGCATTTTCTTTCTTGCTTTTAAACTGTGTCCAATCGAACTGGTCCAGAGGAGGCCTGGGTAGACCAGTTGGAGCCATCTCATTGCCTCTGCCTATCAGATGTTGAGCTTTTTGCTTCCTTCCCCATCCTGTCTTCTGACCCCAGCTCACCCTGCCTCGATGGACATCACCTTTTACCTCCTTGATTGTGACTGTAACTCTGCCTGTATATTTCAATATTAGGAATGGGGGCAGTGACAGTCATGAGTACGTGTGTTTTCTGTCACTCTATTGTGTCCCCAATGGACTCTTTGCCGCCCAATGGACTGCAGCCCTCCAGGCTCCTCTGTCCAGGGGATTCTCCAGGCAAGAAGACGGGAGCAGGTTGCCATGCCCTGCCCCAGGGGATCTTTCCAACCCTGGGATTGAACCTGCCCCTCCTGAATCTCCTCTGTTGGCAGGTGGATTCTCTGCCACTGTGCCACCTGGTGAGAGTCCTAACAACACCATCAAGAGAAAGGAACACATATCGCCCACATCACTAGCTACTTGGATCCTCACCACCCTGTACTCTCGCTGTTCTGCAGAGAGGAGGCTTGAGTCATGCGGAGACAAGATGCATCATGAGCTTGCTTTAATGAACAAGTACCATGTGGGCTTTCAGGTTCTTCATTTGGTCCTCTGAATAGTTCGTGTCCTCTTCTGACCCAATGGGAGATACTGAGGAGACAGACAGATCGTGAAAATTTCTGGTTGGAGAAAAGCTCATGAAACGCTGACACAGAGGGGTCTGCAGTCGTGCTCTGGGACCCCTCCCCGCAGAAGCAACCTGCTCAGCTTCAGCCTGAGGAACTCCAGGCTTACGGACCTCATACCTGGAGCTCTGGCAGGTTGGAAACTGCTTGGGTGAGTTTCAGCTGCCTTCCCTATGTAATCGATGAGTAAAATGAGTCAGATTATCAAAAGAAGACAAATGTCTTCAACCAAGAGCTCTACTTACTTGCAATCTCCTCATTACTTTTAAACACACACATACACACACATGCAAAGCAGAGCCCCAATATTTTAATATTTAGTTGCCATTTGTTAAAGCACATCGAAATGCTTGACGTGATCCTAGGGGTAAAGCTGTTCAAAGTTTTTGTTTAAAATGCTTTTCTGTGCAGGGTGGGAGAAGACTGTTGTCTTTGTGAATGACCTCAGTGTGGGAGAGTGGAGTTTTGTATCCTAAGAGCATAAGTGGTGGTGACGCAGTGATGGGAGATAAGGTCCAAATGTCCGACAAGACTGTGTTCACTTGCAGTAAGTGACTTTTCTCTGAATGCTGAAGTCACAGAGTTTGGGATAACCAACTGGGAAAGAAGAACTCAAAGATCAGCTGGTGGTTTATTTCCACCATCATTGCTCCTCCACTGGAAATGCTTTCCTGCTGCAAAGGAAATATCTTCCTGGGCGTCCAACGGGCTGGGAGGCCACAATTAAAACAAAAAAGCCAGAAAATATGAATTCCATCAATATGAAGTTCATCTATGTAATTGTGCAATGAAATCTGATTTCAACATATCCTAATATTTTCCCTTGCCTAAATATTTTCTTTTCCTTGAGTAATTCGTTGGCTCAGATGGTAAACAATCCTCCTGCAATGCAGGAGACCCAGGTTCAATCCATGGGTCAGGAAGATGCCCTGGAGAAGCGAATGGCTATCCACTCCGGTATTCTGGAGAATCTGATGGACAGAGGAGCCTGGTAGGCTGCAGTCCTTGGGGTTGCAAAAAATTCAGGCACAACGTAGCTACTAAACAACAACAAATGTAGCCACAGCCCTCGGGAAGCCGGAGGGCAGGTAGGCCAGGGTGTTTCTCATCATAGGTGCCCGGATGGTCTGTGAGGAAGCTCGTGGTGAAAGAGGGTGAGTGACGCGACTGGGAGCAGGAAGCCCAGCTGAACAAACTCTGGGTGCCCAATGGGCAGATGACAGATCCACAGACTCCCGGGAGAGCAGACTTGGTTTACAGGCAGCGCAGAAACCACTGCGGTCACAGCCAGACCGCCGGTAGGTGGTCTTGCGGCGCTCAGACCAAGAGCTCTACTTACTTGCATCTTTTGCAAAGCAGAGCCCCAATATTTTAATATTTAGTTGCCATTTGTTAAAGCACATCGAAATGCTTGACGTGATCCTAGGGGTAAAGCTGTTCAAAGTTTTTGTTTAAAATGCTTTTCTGTGCAGGGTGGGAGAAGACTGTTGTCTTTGTGAATGACCTCAGTGTGGGAGAGTGGAGTTTTGTATCCTAAGAGCATAAGTGGTGGTGACGCAGTGATGGGAGATAAGGTCCAAATGTCCGACAAGACTGTGTTCACTTGCAGTAAGTGACTTTTCTCTGAATGCTGAAGTCACAGAGTTTGGGATAACCAACTGGGAAAGAAGAACTCAAAGATCAGCTGGTGGTTTATTTCCACCATCATTGCTCCTCCACTGGAAATGCTTTCCTGCTGCAAAGGAAATATCTTCCTGGGCGTCCAACGGGCTGGGAGGCCACAATTAAAACAAAAAAGCCAGAAAATATGAATTCCATCAATATGAAGTTCATCTATGTAATTGTGCAATGAAATCTGATTTCAACATATCCTAATATTTTCCCTTGCCTAAATATTTTCTTTCCCTTGAGTAATTCGTTGGCTCAGATGGTAAACAATCCTCCTGCAATGCAGGAGACCCAGGTTCAATCCATGGGTCAGGAAGATGCCCTGGAGAAGCGAATGGCTATCCACTCCGGTATTCTGGAGAATCTGATGGACAGAGGAGCCTGGTAGGCTGCAGTCCTTGGGGTTGCAAAAAATTCAGGCACAACGTAGCTACTAAACAACAACAAATGTAGCCACAGCCCTCGGGAAGCCGGAGGGCAGGTAGGCCAGGGTGTTTCTCATCATAGGTGCCCGGATGGTCTGTGAGGAAGCTCGTGGTGAAAGAGGGTGAGTGACGCGACTGGGAGCAGGAAGCCCAGCTGAACAAACTCTGGGTGCCCAATGGGCAGATGACAGATCCACAGACTCCCGGGAGAGCAGACTTGGTTTACAGGCAGCGCAGAAACCACTGCGGTCACAGCCAGACCGCCGGTAGGTGGTCTTGCGGCGCTCAGACCGAGACTCTGCGTCTCACTGCTGACCCCTGCTCTGGCTCCTTCAGGGCCCCCACGTGGACGCACTCCGCTAGGCAGGCAGCGGCATCGCTGATTCTGCGAGCCCTGGGGCCGGCAGGTCCGCGGGCCTCCGGCCCTTGCTGCTTCTGTTTGTCTGCAGAGGTTGGGATTTCCTGAAGACCCTGGGGGAGCCAGGGTGGGCAGATCTCCCAGAAAGTGGTAGGATGACCTACGGCGGGGGTCGAAGGAAGCGTTGGTTCTAAGTGGGGGCAGGTGAGGAATGAGATTTTTAATTTTAATCTGACTATAAGATTTTCTTAATGAAAACCACCTCAGGAGACGTTATGGCTGATCTCAGGGTTGTTTGTCCTCGGGAGGTGTTTGAGCATCTCCTGCTGTCATTTGTCACCTATGGACTGAAAAAAGATAGACAGCTTGAGAGCTGCGAGTTCAGTTTTATGTGGGGCACAATGAGGACGGCAGCCCGGGGGGCAGCACCGCAGACCCTCTGAGCAACCGCTCCGGAGAGGCAGCAGGAGGAAAACCAGTATGTAAGGTGGGTGGGTCAAGGTGGGTGTCCATACCATTGAATACTCATTTTACAAAGGGGTTTTGGTTAGTCCCCAGGCCCTGTGAAGGGACTTGGTGCTTTTCTAGGTATGAGGAGATGCAAGGACTGAGATCCTAAAATCTGTTCCTGAAAACATTTGCTTGTTTAGAGACCTATCCCACCAGATCCTCTCGAGCATGGAGTGCCCCCCTCCCCCCCGAGCTCCCTCAGAGGGTGCTGAGGGCCCGCAGCGGTCACGGCACAGGGGTCCGTCTCCGCAGAGGCAGATGGAAAGGCCCTGGTTGGTCAGTCGCTGGCAACGTAAGTGGTAAGTGCCGGTTTGTGGTCGACACGCCTTTGTGCAATAGAGGCTGGAAGTGTGCTCACTGTCACAAGGGGTTCCTTCCCTGCCTCCTCACGTGGTGGGTGGGTCGTTCTTCTGGAATCATCTGCTTTCCGGCCAGTCTCACGGCTCACAGACGGTGTTTTCAGCTGCTGATTTGAGGGACGGGGGTAAAGCCTGTGGTTTAAGAATAGGCTCTTTCTCTGCGGGACGCTGAAAGGCCGGGTTTGGATGGTGCTGGCCTGGGGCCTCTTTAGCACAGTTAATTAATTCTAATGACAAACATTTACTGTGTGTCCAACAAAGCAGACCCGGCGCTCACTGACGGAGACGCCCGGCTGTGGTCGTGGAGAGCAGGTCTGAAAAACGAATGGTTTTAAAATGTAGTTCCCAGCTCGAGACTGCAGACACGACGACAGGCATGATTCTGGTGTGCACACCACTCTTGAGGGCGGGGGACGTGCCCACGAGGTCTGGGTTGGCGATTTCCCTTTCTTTCCGGAGCTGGGGGCTGGAGGCAGGGCCTGGCCCTCAGCCAGTGTCTGTAACCCTCCCAGCAGGCTCCCACATCTTCTGGGTGGGCCTGCGTCTTTCGTTACACATTTGTCCCCCAACCCCGACCACTTCTGAACTCTCACGGAGGAGGCGGTCAGCACGGTGCGGGGGCTGGTGGGCACCCTCAGGCCTAATTTGTTCGGGTTCCTTTCAGCCCCACAGCACAATTCATTTGTTTGCATTTGGGGGGGAAAAAAAAGCTCTCTTTATTGTCTATCCTTTATTTCCTGGAATTTGACATGAAAGCTGTCATTGTTTTAGTGAGTGGCCTCCAAAGGAGGAAACCATCTGAACAACAGTCCTCTGAGGCAGGGGTTTCACATGATTTGAGTTTTAAGTCTGGGTGTCCGTCTTGTTAGACTGCATGTGCACTGAGCTGGGGGTGGCGAGAAGGGGGGCTGTGTTTATTTTTGAACTCCTTCAGGCTGTAATGAAAACCAGCTGCCTGTCCAACAAGTGCATTGCTCCTGCCGTAGAAAGCCTCCCGAGCAGAGCGAGCGCCCGGGGGTGTCCCGGTGCCGACTTTTCCTTGACGGACCTCCCTGCGCGCCGCACCGTATCGTTCGTGCTTGAGCCCTTGATGCTGTGCTGACCAGCGCTGCCTCTGTGAGCCTGTCTGTGTTCCTGGCAGTGCGGGCACTTTCAGTCTGGGGGACAGACTCCCTCACTCAGTCATGGGGGCGGGAGTGGTGGGTGCCTCCTGAGAGGGGTGACCCTGCGGTTTGCGTCTGCGATGGGGCCCGGCTTCTCTGCTGGCCACCTGTAACCCTGATGCCAGGTCCAAACCCGGCACATTATTTTGTCTTCCAGGAGAACGTTCCTTCAGACGTGCCATTCCACTGGGCATGTCCAGTAGCTCTGCGTGAAAATCCTTGCCTGGGCTTACAGGCGGAGGAGCGGGAGGGCGCGAGGGAGCCAGGCGCGGAGAGCGCTGGGCTGGCCACGTCCGCCCGTATGGTCACCCGAGAACGTGGAGGAATGATTTAGTGGCTGCTTCCTGCACCTTGCATGCGGGGTGCAGGCAGAGGAGGGAATGCACTGCTTTCTCTCTGTAATCCGATACTTTTTTAAAGGATGATTCACGGTGATTAAACAGGCGGTGATGAGGTGAGCTATAACTGCAAACCTCCGGGTTGGAAAATCCAGCAGAAATAGGTAAGGAAAAGAAGGTGGAGTGAAGACTGCCTGAGACAAAAAGAAGGTTAAAAGTGCGTGAAGGGTGGCACCTCCCAGCCGGTCCCGTGGTTAGGACAACGTGCTTCCCCCGCAGGGAGCACAGGCTCCGCCCCTGGCTGGAGCTAAGCTCCCACAAGCTGTGGGGTGTCGCCAGTTCTAAAACCAGCCTTTAAAAGTAAGGGACCTGAGACAAAAGGAGAGCTCAGGGTGTTTAGTGAGTGGCCTCCAAAGGAGGAAACCATCTGAACAACAGTCCTCTGAGGCAGGGGTTTCACATGATTTGAGTTTTAAGTCTGGGTGTCCGTCTTGTTAGACTGCATGTGCACTGAGCTGGGGGTGGCGAGAAGGGGGGCTGTGTTTATTTTTGAACTCCTTCAGGCTGTAATGAAAACCAGCTGCCTGTCCAACAAGTGCATTGCTCCTGCCGTAGAAAGCCTCCCGAGCAGAGCGAGCGCCCGGGGGTGTCCCGGTGCCGACTTTTCCTTGACGGACCTCCCTGCGCGCCGCACCGTATCGTTCGTGCTTGAGCCCTTGATGCTGTGCTGACCAGCGCTGCCTCTGTGAGCCTGTCTGTGTTCCTGGCAGTGCGGGCACTTTCAGTCTGGGGGACAGACTCCCTCACTCAGTCATGGGGGCGGGAGTGGTGGGTGCCTCCTGAGAGGGGTGACCCCTGCGGTTTGCGTCTGCGATGGGGCCCGGCTTCTCTGCTGGCCACCTGTAACCCTGATGCCAGGTCCAAACCCGGCACATTATTTTGTCTTCCAGGAGAACGTTCCTTCAGACGTGCCATTCCACTGGGCATGTCCAGTAGCTCTGCGTGAAAATCCTTGCCTGGGCTTACAGGCGGAGGAGCGGGAGGGCGCGAGGGAGCCAGGCGCGGAGAGCGCTGGGCTGGCCACGTCCGCCCGTATGGTCACCCGAGAACGTGGAGGAATGATTTAGTGGCTGCTTCCTGCACCTTGCATGCGGGGTGCAGGCAGAGGAGGGAATGCACTGCTTTCTCTCTGTAATCCGATACTTTTTTAAAGGATGATTCACGGTGATTAAACAGGCGGTGATGAGGTGAGCTATAACTGCAAACCTCCGGGTTGGAAAATCCAGCAGAAATAGGTAAGGAAAAGAAGGTGGAGTGAAGACTGCCTGAGACAAAAAGAAGGTTAAAAGTGCGTGAAGGGTGGCACCTCCCAGCCGGTCCCGTGGTTAGGACAACGTGCTTCCCCCGCAGGGAGCACAGGCTCCGCCCCTGGCTGGAGCTAAGCTCCCACAAGCTGTGGGGTGTCGCCAGTTCTAAAACCAGCCTTTAAAAGTAAGGGATGAGAAGAAAAGAGGCTCATTGGGGTTGAATGGGAAAGTTCAAAAAGATGAGGAAAGCGTGAGGAATGGAATCAAAGGAGGCACAGGAAGACCTGCTCCACCCAGCGCCCCAGAGAGAAGAGGCTTGGGGCAGGGCTTGACAGAGGAGATGGAAGTTAAAGGTCCATGAGAATAAGGAGCTCAGAGATTTTTTGGTCATTGGACACCTCTGAAGCTGTGGGTAATGTGCACTTGAGAAAGATTTGGGCAGATTTCTGCAGAACCAATTTGGAGAACATGATACGGTGTGTCTGACTCTTTATGGAGAACCTGCTCGGTCGGATCAGAGAAATACACGCAGCGGAGGCCTTAGCGCCGGATCCGGTTTCTGTGTAGCTGTCTCCGTTCTCTGGTTCCCACCGCCCTTGTCTGTGCTCCTGTGTATGTGTGTAGCTCCGGACTCTCCCCAGCGCAGTGAATTGCTTCTATCATTCACTCAGTTGGTTTTACTGTATCTTCTCGTTCCTCACAAGACAGGCTCTTAGGGACAAAGGGAGTGCTTTATCATTCTTTTGTGATGTTCAGAAACATTTTTGGGTGGCGAACAGGTTGTAGGAATCCAGGGAGATAGGGAAACGGTGACCTCACGGGAGAAGCCAGCTGTCCTCCCTCCCTCAGTTCTTCCTTCCCTCCTTCCTTTCCCTCCTTCCACTCCTTTTGTCCCAGCCTCTCTCCCTCCCTTTCTTCCATCCAATATTTATCAGACACTGACCGAGGCCATGTGCTGTTCTAGGCCCCGGGCACGAGCAGCAAACAAGCAGACAAGCAAGCTCTGATGAAGCTTCCATTCCGGCAGGGGAAGAACACAACCCAGCAAGACGAGCACGCACCTAACACTCTGCTTACAGCGCGGCAGCAGGAGGGAGGGCTTGCGCTCGTACCGGGTGCAGGAAGTGTCCTTCCTGTGTGAGTGGCATTTCAGTAGAGACCCGAGTGGCATGGGAACACCTCCGGGGGAGGAGCATCCAGGTGGAGGGAGTAGAGAGGCCCGGAGGAGAACGTGCCGGCGGGTCTGGAGGCGGCAAGGAGGCTGGTGGACTGGAGAGGGGTCAGGAGGCCCAGAGGAGGTCAGGGAGGGGCCGGGGCCGGGGCCACACCTACAGCCAGGGTAGCTGAGCATGTCAGGCTCTCCTCCGGGTGAGACGGAGCGCTCCTGCGTGAATGCTGGCGGCTGGGACCAGCAGGGCGGAGGCTGAGATGAAGCAAGCTGTCGGACGCTGGGTCTTTTAGGAAGATGGACGGATGGCATCCACTGGTTTGGGTTTGGTGAGGGGAGAGGCAGAAGTGCAAGAGGTAAAGATTGCCCAAGGGCGTGGCCTGGTCAGAAGGTGTGTATGTGTGTGTAACTTGAGTTCACAGCCCCGGACAAGTCCTTGGATGAAGGACTCATTGCCCTGCCTCTCTGGCCCCAGCCCAGCCCTGGACTTTATTGTCTCCACAGCTCCGCCTTTCCCAGGGTGGCCGAGAGTCAGAATCATACAGCACACCGGCCTCTTTCACTTAGTGATGTGTGTTTAAGTTTCCCCCGTGTGTTTTTATGGTGTGATCGCTCATTTCTTTTTTTTTCTCTTTTTCCCATCATGCTTTTTTTATTTATATTTATTTTCATCCATCTTTTTATTCTTTCACCTGTGTGGGCCTCCCATTACAGTGGCCTCTCTCGCTGCAGAGCACCGGCTTTGGGTGCATATGCTCCAGAGCTCCGGCTTGGTAGTTGGACACATCTGTCCAGCTGTTCCACAGCACGTGGGATCTTCCCAGGCCAGGGATTAAACCGGTGCTCCTTGCACTGCAAGGCAGACCCTTTAACCATTGGACCACCAGGGAAGACCCGCTCATTTCTTTTTAATGCTGAGTAATATTCCATTGTCAGGATGGACCACAATTTATTTGATCTATTCAACCTACCAAAGGACATTTTAATTGCTCCCAAATTTTAGTAGTTGTGAACAAAGCTACTTGAAATATCTGTGTGTACATTTTTTGTGTGTGGACAGAAGTTTTCAGTTTATTTGGATAAGTCCCAGGGAGCATGATGGCTGGATCGTGTGTATGGTAAAAAATACGTTTAGTTTTGTAAGAAACTGCCAGGGGTAGGGAGCGAGAGAACTAGATGCAGGCAGCCAAGGGGTGTATGTTTCCACTTATAAATGTGTCCTGGGGACACAGTGCACAGCAGAGAGCTAGGGTTAGCATTGCTGTCTGGTATATGTGAAAGTTGCTAAGAAAGTAGATTCTAAAAGTTCTCACCACAAAAGAAAAAACGTTTTTTTCCCCTTCTTCTTCTGTATCTGCGTGCGATGATGTGGGGCTTCCATGCAGCTTAGTGGTAAAGAATCTGCCTGCAGTGCAGGAGACGTGAGTTCCATCCCTGGGTCAAGAAGACCCCCTGGAGAAGGGAATGACAGCCCACTCCAGTGCTGTTGCTTGGAGAATCCCACGGACAGAGGAGCGTGGCAGACTGCAGTCCATAGGGTCGCAAAGAGTTGGACATGACTTAGCAACTAAAGAACAACAAGATGATGTATGTTAATTAATTGAACTCGCTAAGGTGATCATTTTACAGTAGTGAAGCCAAGTCATTATGGTGTACCTTTACACTTGGATAGTGCCGCTTGTCAATTATGTCTCAGAGAAAAGGAAAAGGGAAACGGCCCCGTGCCTCCCAGCCTGCTGCTCGCCTTGCATCCCCTCTAGCACTGCGCGAGTCTCTGCCGCGCCCCAGCGGCGTTTGGTGCTGTCAGTGTTCGGGTGACCTTAGAAGGACAGTGACCGTTCTAATAGGCGTGCAGTAGAATTTCATCATTGTTTTATTTGAAGTTTCCTTACAGCATAAGATGCTAAGTATCTTTTCCCATTCGTATTTTCCATGCGTATATATTTTCCTTGGTGGGGGGTCTGTTCATTTTCAATCATTTTCTGTTCGTTTTCTTCTTGGGGGTCTTAGGAGCTTCTTGCTGTGGTTGATAACAGTCTCTTACAGACACGTCCTTTTCGAGCGTCTTCTCCCCAGCTGCGGCCTGTCGCCTCGTCCTCTCGGCAGATGGCTCAGCTGCAGTGAGTCCAGCTCGGCTCTTTCCTTCGCGAACCGCGCCTGTGGCGCTGCACCGACACTGTCACCACCGGACCCCGGGCCGTGCAGACGTTCCCCTGGTCTATTTCTGAGGAGTGGTATTCAGTGTTTGTTCAGTGCGCTTAAGGACTGTGTATGGCTTCTGGAACTTTCCACTCACTCTTTCCAACGTCCTTTCCTTCTTGTCTCTTCCTTAACGCTGCATTTCACTCAAGTTGAAAAACACAGGTTATTAGAACTCCCAACACCTCAGTCTTTCTGAGTGACAGATGTAAAGGGAGATTGTTTGGCTTCTTATCTTGTAAAATTTATTTCATAAGGATAATGCGTCTGTTGGCTTCCATGCAGCTTAGTGGTAAAGAATCTGCCTGCAGTGCAGGAGACGTGAGTTCCATCCCTGGGTCAAGAAGACCCCCTGGAGAAGGGAATGACAGCCCACTCCAGTGCTGTTGCTTGGAGAATCCCACGGACAGAGGAGCGTGGCAGACTGCAGTCCATAGGGTCGCAAAGAGTTGGACATGACTTAGCAACTAAAGAACAACAAGATGATGTATGTTAATTAATTGAACTCGCTAAGGTGATCATTTTACAGTAGTGAAGCCAAGTCATTATGGTGTACCTTTACACTTGGATAGTGCCGCTTGTCAATTATGTCTCAGAGAAAAGGAAAAGGGAAACGGCCCCGTGCCTCCCAGCCTGCTGCTCGCCTTGCATCCCCTCTAGCACTGCGCGAGTCTCTGCCGCGCCCCCCAGCGGCGTTTGGTGCTGTCAGTGTTCGGGTGACCTTAGAAGGACAGTGACCGTTCTAATAGGCGTGCAGTAGAATTTCATCATTGTTTTATTTGAAGTTTCCTTACAGCATAAGATGCTAAGTATCTTTTCCCATTCGTATTTTCCATGCGTATATATTTTCCTTGGTGGGGGGTCTGTTCATTTTCAATCATTTTCTGTTCGTTTTCTTCTTGGGGGTCTTAGGAGCTTCTTGCTGTGGTTGATAACAGTCTCTTACAGACACGTCCTTTTCGAGCGTCTTCTCCCCAGCTGCGGCCTGTCGCCTCGTCCTCTCGGCAGATGGCTCAGCTGCAGTGAGTCCAGCTCGGCTCTTTCCTTCGCGAACCGCGCCTGTGGCGCTGCACCGACACTGTCACCACCGGACCCCGGGCCGTGCAGACGTTCCCCTGGTCTATTTCTGAGGAGTGGTATTCAGTGTTTGTTCAGTGCGCTTAAGGACTGTGTATGGCTTCTGGAACTTTCCACTCACTCTTTCCAACGTCCTTTCCTTCTTGTCTCTTCCTTAACGCTGCATTTCACTCAAGTTGAAAAACACAGGTTATTAGAACTCCCAACACCTCAGTCTTTCTGAGTGACAGATGTAAAGGGAGATTGTTTGGCTTCTTTTTTGTAAATTTATTTCATAAGGATAATATATCTTTATTATACATACTGTATACGCAATGGCTGGCTCCTTATCTTTCCTTAAACTTTTAATTTTATACTGGAGTACAGCTGATTCCCAGTGCTGTGATGGTCTCCAGTGGACAGCAGAGCGGCTCGGCCCTCAGTTGACATCTAGCCGAGTGTGCGAGAGGATCCTGGGAGACGCAGGTCGACAGGCCAGTCCTGAGTTTCTCAGTTGCTTTCCTCAGAGACACCTATCTGCCTCTCTTCTCTCCTGCGGCCTCGGCTTTTTTATATTCCTGGGCCTGCCACCGATGGCTGCCCTGCCCCGCCCTTTGCAACCGTGCCCTGGCTTCTCTCCCACCTGTCTGAGTCAGGAAGAAACTGAGCTAGATCTGACCTTAGAACTCTTTTGGTCAAGGCTTCTTTTTTGTTGACAAAGTTCTGGAAATGGCGACAGTGGAGCCAGCTGGTGCGTTATGTTCCAGTGAACAACTGCGATGACGTGGAAGCAGCGACGTCCTGAGAGCCTCCGGTGCCCCCGCACCTCCGGCAAGGCTGTGCTTCCGCCAGTGACCTCAGCAGCAGCGTGCTCCAGCTTGCGTCTAGGACTGATCGCCAGTTGCTTTCAAGATCCTGTGCTGGCTCCACAGGCTCCTACAGTTTGGCTTCCTTCCCAGTTGCCTCTCTCTTTGGCTTTGCTCTTGCTATGTGCCGTGCACGGACCTTTCCTTAGGATTCTGGAGGTCTGACCCTAGTTCCTGTGGATAAGTTGTCTGTCTGCGCACCATGACCCAAGGAAACAGAAACCCAGAGGGGCAATCATGGAAAACTTCCAAAGAACTGGACATCCACCCTCCTGAAGCAAGTTCAAGGCCGGCTCAGAGACCTGGTCACCGCTACGGCCGTCAGCCCGAGGATGGGTGTGGCCAGGGTGAAGCTGGGACATGCCTAGTTGCAAGGATGGGGTCGAGGAGGAAGTAGGTCGTCCACCATGATGGGGTGAGGGCAGAACTTTGGGTGAAAACTGTCCTGCCAGCAAGCTTTGTAGAAAAAGGATTATTGATAAAATGATCAGGTATTATAGGAAAAGATTATCAAAAATAATGAAGTGCACACGATTCATGTGTAAGCAGAGAGAGGAGAAAAGGCAAGACGGAGGATGGTGCACGAGGCGAGTGGCTGGATGTGGCCTTGGAGCCGCAGGGCGCGGAGGTGGAGCCGTTTGGAGGGAACCGGCGTGGGCTGGAGAACAGCCTCTGGGGTCAGCGGCAGACTGGGTCCACCCCAGGCACCGGGGAGCTGGAGAATTTGCCTAAGAACCCAGCTGAGTGGGTCTGAGGTAAGACCCAGAAATCTGTTTCCTCCTTCGCTGCATTCCCAGGTCAGGCTGACTGATGTGCAGATTTGTGAAGTAAGCGGCGTAGACAAGGGGCAGGTGAGAGCATGGGAGTCAAACCCAGCCTGCAGAGATCCTTTCTCATAGCATTGAGAATGTTTTCTAGGGACTTCCCTAGTGGCCCAGTGGTGAAGACTCCAAGCTTCCAGTGCAGGGGTGCAGGTTCATTCCCTGGCTGGGGAACTAGGGTCCCATATGCTACACGGTACCCCCCTCCCTGCCCCAAAGAATATGTTTAGGACCTGGCCCTTTACAGAAAATGGTCACCTCCCCTGGCTTAACAGGGAGTCAACAAACCTGATGTTACAAGTGGTGACGAAGTAGCACAAGGGGTCACTGCCTTCCAAGCAGGGAACATTCGCTTCGGGTGTGGTTCTCGTTGGGGAAGGATGTGCCCCCACTTTATAAACTCCTCTGCAGGCAGATGCTGGTAAGTGCATCCTATTTGCACCAATGCCTTAAGGTTATGGATAAGGCAGGGATCCAATGGGCTGTCCATTAAGGGAATAATTTAAAATTATTTCAACATCTCCTTTGCCCAGCTGCAGGAGAGAGCAGATCAGAACTTGGAAGTTCAGTGGAACAATTCTTGGTTATTTGGAAGACCTTGGAAATTCAGAGGAACAATTCTTGGTGTCTCTTACATCTCTCGTATTGGAGGGCAGAGTTTTTACCATTACTGCTCCTTGGGAAGCCCTCATGGGGCTTGAATACTTTGCTAAATCCCCTAAACATGATATTTGCCTGCTCGCCCTGAGCTCGTATAGGTTTGCTGCCCACGCCCATCTGTACCAGTGTGGGGACAGCGGCCTCGGGATGTGGAGTGCCTGGCCCAAGTCCCCGAGTGGGGGCATCAGACCCACGCCTGGTCCGGTGCCATTCCACAGCTGCATCCCTTCCACGGGGCTGCTGGCCGAATCGTGGAGCAGTGAGGAGAGCCTGGGGTGATGAACCCCTTCCAAATGGGAAAACCGACCGAGAGGAGTGGAGACTCAGAGGAGCAGAGTGCTCGTCCCAGGTTGCTCAGCCAGTGCCCCGCACCCTGTGGGCCTGCTCTGGCACGGGCAGACCTCAGCTTCCACGACTTCTAAGAACTTCTTATCAGAGGAACTGAGAAGGTCAAGTGGAGTGTGTTGATGCCCACAGGAACAAAGGCGCACTGAGGGCAGAGGAGCTCTGCACGATGGACACCTCTCACTTCCCTTAATGGCCTGCCAGCAGACGCCCTTTGTGGAAGGCCTTTCGGAAGGCAGTTAAGTTCTCAGCCGTTTTCGGCAGTTTGGCTCCAAGAGAGTACCTATTTATTTATTAGCTCTTTAAATATTCGCTTGGCTGGTCTGAAGCAGTCACCGCAGAGTATGGAGTTCAGGGACACAGGCAAGGGAAGGGAAGATGTCTTTCCACCCAGCTCAGCACCGGAGAGCAGGAGTCGGGGTGGACGCCCGGCCCTTGCCACACCTGTGGCCTGGCCACCTGGACCTCTCAGGTCGCCCAGCTGCTAATGGCGGTGGAAGGGACGCCCAGGAAGGGGCTTCGAATAAACCATATCTTCGAGTTCCTGCCCCAGGGCTCCATCTGAGAAGCTGCCACCGTCCAGAAGAGTCCAAAGCCCATGATCTTTGCAAATCATGGAGTTTTCAGATCCTGGAGGATATTTTCTGATGTGTATGTTACAGAACCCCTCACACACTTCCATTTCTGAAGCTGGTGTTAGGCCCAGAGAAGTTGTGAAATGTTCTCTGATGATGCTATAGTGAAGAATCTAATCGCTTTTCTGGGGTTTTTGGAAGAGGACATTCACAGAGGTGGGGAAGGGACTGCATGGCCTCCTTAATCTCTTGTCTCTGAGAGTGCACAGTTTCACGCTTAAAAAGTAAGATGCAGAGTCATTCAAGTGTGACAGAAACTGAATTCCTGGGGCTGGCTGGCCCAAACAGGGTTGGTTGTTCAGACAGCTGAGCCTGTTTTCAGGCTCCCTCCCCTGCCTAGTGGATGAAAACCTGAGTAAGACTTGCAGAGAAAGTGGACCCTCCCCGCCGCTTATCCAGTTTGGCCCATTTCTGAAGTCAGAAAAAATAGCACTGGCCTGGCCTGCTCATCCACAGAGGGAAGGTTATTTCCCTGCAGGGCCTTTGGTAAAAGACTTGAAGGAGATGAGAACTGAGGAGGCTTTAAAAAATGTCTTGCTTGATGCTCTTGTTTTCAGGGTAAGAAAACAAAGCTCAGAGAGGATACATGATTGAATAACTTGATGCCCCACAGAATGGTAGGGGCAGGGTCGAATGGGACCCCTGGTCTTCAGACTCTCAGGCCAGCAGGTAGCTTTCTGACCTACCATACTTCTGAAATAAGGTTATCATATCAAAATCCACGGTTCAGGGACTCCCCTGGTGGTCCAGGGGATAAGAATCCGCCTTCCAATGCAGGGCATGTGGGCTCAGTTCTTGGCGGGTGAACTAGGACCACATATGCCACGGACAGCTTAGCCTGTGTGCTGCGACCAGAGGGCCGCGCCCACAACAGAGACCCAGCGCAGTCAAAGTTGCGTAGATGCATCAAAATCCACAGAGCACAGCGAAAGGAGGGGGAGCCAAATCCATTCACTCACTCGCTCATTGAGAACACTTTCCTGAGCTGACGTTCCCAGGTGGCTCAGTGGTGAAGCATCTGCCTGTCAACCGGGAGACGTGGGTTTGATCTCCAGATCAAGAAGAACCCCTGGAGGAGGAAGTGGCAACCCACGCCACTGATCTCTCCTGGGAGATCCCACGGACAAAGGAGCCTGTTGGGCTGATCTCAGAACCCTCACACACTTCCATTTCTGAAGCTGGTGTTAGGCCCAGAGAAGTTGTGAAATGTTCTCTGATGATGCTATAGTGAAGAATCTAATCGCTTTTCTGGGGTTTTTGGAAGAGGACATTCACAGAGGTGGGGAAGGGACTGCATGGCCTCCTTAATCTCTTGTCTCTGAGAGTGCACAGTTTCACGCTTAAAAAGTAAGATGCAGAGTCATTCAAGTGTGACAGAAACTGAATTCCTGGGGCTGGCTGGCCCAAACAGGGTTGGTTGTTCAGACAGCTGAGCCTGTTTTCAGGCTCCCTCCCCTGCCTAGTGGATGAAAACCTGAGTAAGACTTGCAGAGAAAGTGGACCCTCCCCGCCGCTTATCCAGTTTGGCCCATTTCTGAAGTCAGAAAAAATAGCACTGGCCTGGCCTGCTCATCCACAGAGGGAAGGTTATTTCCCTGCAGGGCCTTTGGTAAAAGACTTGAAGGAGATGAGAACTGAGGAGGCTTTAAAAAATGTCTTGCTTGATGCTCTTGTTTTCAGGGTAAGAAAACAAAGCTCAGAGAGGATACATGATTGAATAACTTGATGCCCCACAGAATGGTAGGGGCAGGGTCGAATGGGACCCCTGGTCTTCAGACTCTCAGGCCAGCAGGTAGCTTTCTGACCTACCATACTTCTGAAATAAGGTTATCATATCAAAATCCACGGTTCAGGGACTCCCCTGGTGGTCCAGGGGATAAGAATCCGCCTTCCAATGCAGGGCATGTGGGCTCAGTTCTTGGCGGGTGAACTAGGACCACATATGCCACGGGACAGCTTAGCCTGTGTGCTGCGACCAGAGGGCCGCGCCCACAACAGAGACCCAGCGCAGTCAAAGTTGTACGTAGATGCATCAAAATCCACAGAGCACAGCGAAAGGAGGGGGAGCCAAATCCATTCACTCACTCGCTCATTGAGAACACTTTACTGAGCTGACGTTCCCAGGTGGCTCAGTGGTGAAGCATCTGCCTGTCAACCGGGAGACGTGGGTTTGATCTCCAGATCAAGAAGAACCCCTGGAGGAGGAAGTGGCAACCCACGCCACTGATCTCTCCTGGGAGATCCCACGGACAAAGGAGCCTGTTGGGCTGCAGTTCATGGGGTCGCGGAGAGTGAGGCACGGCTCGGGGCCAGCACACCAGCTTAGAGCAAAGAGCGCCGCTGGGGAGGCCCCGCCTCCAAGGCGCGGGTAGAAATGGCTATTTGCGGAGAACACGCGAGGGAGGACGCAGTGCTCTTGGTTGCTCACTCGCCTCAGCTGGTGAGAAACAGGTACACAGAAAAGGAGCTTTCAGGGAGGTGGAGAGGGCGGGGCATGGCAGAGCGAGAGAGAAGGAGGGTGTGAGGAGGAGAGAGGCGGGAATGTCTCCCAAAGGAGGTGCACAAGGAAGGTCGTACTTGGGGGCTGCTGCTTCTTTTAAAAACATAATTGTGGTTAGCCGAACTGTACCCAGCTCTGTGAACTCTCTCCCATG
Organism: Tragulus kanchil; assembly: GCA_022376925.1. Lineage (NCBI taxonomy): Eukaryota > Metazoa > Chordata > Mammalia > Artiodactyla > Tragulidae > Tragulus > Tragulus kanchil. The sequence continues at coordinate 155,937,460 of JAIOJX010000006.1, forward strand.
CAGACCTCTCTGCTTTCTGGTAAACTTGAGTTGCTATGGTGAGAGGGCCGCCTGGGACAAGTCGAATGTAAAACCTCGGAGCCAACACCCCGGCGCCGTGCAGCACCGTGAAGAGTTAATTAGAACGACCCGCCACGTGTTTCCCATTCTTGGCCCCAGATTCGACGGCTTTATGACTTACCACCTGCTTTCCAAGCAAAGCATTAGCCCTGTTTTCAGCCCTCGTCTCTCTTAAGAATGGTTGGGGGTACAGAATGTGGGGGAAGCAGGTGAAACGTATGAATTCATTGTTCCTCCGGAAAGCTTTCTGAGTTCCTCCTGTGGCTCTCCTGAATTCCGTCCCGAATCCAGTGCCTTGGAACGTCTCTCCCAGGTGTGATGACTGCTGACTTGGAGAAGTTCACGCTAATGTCCAGAGGCCCCGCCCACAAGGCACCTCCGCGCTTCGTTTGGTGCCATCCGCCCCGAAGCCTTGAGCCGCAGAAATGGCCAGCACCCCTGCGCCCCATTTACAGGACGGGGGACAGAGGCCCAGGCAGCGGTTCAAAGCTGGCCTGAGGTCACTCCCGTGGACGTGGATTCGAGCTGTTGTTTGTGAACTTGGAGGGCATGGGGTAACGCGCATTGGTCCGTGAAGAGAAAAAGCAGAAAGCGGTCTCCTCTGTCCCAGCTGTGAGAGTCGGACAGCGAGCTCTCCTCGCGGGCTGGAGCCGGCCCAGCACCCCTGCTAGGTGCTCTCCTGAGAGGAGCACGCGTGGAGGCCGCTGTGGGTAGCTCTATAACGTCAAGCACTCCATTTTGACAGAAATGTGTTTATTTGAAACATCATTTCTTGACTTGCAAATGAACTTATTTACAAATCGGAAACACACTCACCACTGACGAGTACGGATTGGCGGCTACCGGCCGGGAAGGGATGGGAAGAAGGGATAGCCAGGGAGTGCGGGCTCCACGCGTGCGCGCTCGGTTCCCCGGCCACGCCTGACTCTCTGCGAGCCCCTGGGCTGCGGCCCCCAGGCTCCTCGTCCCTGGGACTCTCCAGGCAAGAATCCTGGAGTGGGGTGCCGTTGCCTTCTCCGGGGGACCTTCCCGACCAGGAATCTGCGGGGCGAGAGCAGACGAGCCACGAGGCTGCTCAGGGTCTCCGGCGCCACGTTCTTGCAGACAGCGGCCGGCTAGCACCTGCGCTCACCTCGGCCCTGCGCTCGCCGGGTGGGGCGGCCCTGGCGCGGCGGCTGCCCCGCGGGGAGAGAGGCCGGAGCCGCCACGCAGGTGGGCAGTCCCTGCGGCTCCCCGCGGCTCCCTCCTGGGATGCCCCGGGTGCAGGGAGCGGTGCGAATAACGTGGACAGCAGGACACGGGGCCTCTCGGCCAGGACCAGCGGCGCCGGATCAGGGCCGCGCCTCCTGCCTTGCCGGCGGCTCTTCAGCCGCGACGGAGCCACCAGGGACGCCCCCCGCGGGAGTTCCTCCTTCGTCCTGGTCCGCGAGGAACTGGAGCGAAGAGGCCCTCTCCTAATGTCTGAGACAGTGGAGACGAGGCCCAGGATTCAAACCCGGGCAGCCTGTCTGGAGCACGGGCTCCTCCCGCAGCCGGATCTGCTAGTGCTCCGCCGGTGAGGCGCGGCCACGGCCAGCGCCGCAGCAGACGCCCCTCCGACGACGCACCGACGGGTAAGGCTGCCCCGGGCTCGGGGGCGCCGGAGGAAGGCTCCATGACAGGGCGCGGCAGCCCTGGGCGGGCGCCCGAGCCTCCTCTGTCCCAGCTGTGAGAGTCGGACAGCGAGCTCTCCTCGCGGGCTGGAGCCGGCCCAGCACCCCTGCTAGGTGCTCTCCTGAGAGGAGCACGCGTGGAGGCCGCTGTGGGTAGCTCTATAACGTCAAGCACTCCATTTTGACAGAAATGTGTTTATTTGAGACATCATTTCTTGACTTGCAAATGAACTTATTTACAAATCGGAAACACACTCACCACTGACGAGTACGGATTGGCGGCCCCCGGGCCCGGGGAAGGGATGGGAAGAAGGGATAGCCAGGGAGTGCGGGCTCCACGCGTGCGCGCTCGGTTCCCCGGCCACGCCTGACTCTCTGCGAGCCCCTGGGCTGCGGCCCCCAGGCTCCTCGTCCCTGGGACTCTCCAGGCAAGAATCCTGGAGTGGGGTGCCGTTGCCTTCTCCGGGGGACCTTCCCGACCAGGAATCTGCGGGGCGAGAGCAGACGAGCCACGAGGCTGCTCAGGGTCTCCGGCGCCACGTTCTTGCAGACAGCGGCCGGCTAGCACCTGCGCTCACCTCGGCCCTGCGCTCGCCGGGTGGGGCGGCCCTGGCGCGGCGGCTGCCCCGCGGGGAGAGAGGCCGGAGCCGCCACGCAGGTGGGCAGTCCCTGCGGCTCCCCGCGGCTCCCTCCTGGGATGCCCCGGGTGCAGGGAGCGGTGCGAATAACGTGGACAGCAGGACACGGGGCCTCTCGGCCAGGACCAGCGGCGCCGGATCAGGGCCGCGCCTCCTGCCTTGCCGGCGGCTCTTCAGCCGCGACGGAGCCACCAGGGACGCCCCCCGCGGGAGTTCCTCCTTCGTCCTGGTCCGCGAGGAACTGGAGCGAAGAGGCCCTCTCCTAATGTCTGAGACAGTGGAGACGAGGCCCAGGATTCAAACCCGGGCAGCCTGTCTGGAGCACGGGCTCCTCCCGCAGCCGGATCTGCTAGTGCTCCGCCGGTGAGGCGCGGCCACGGCCAGCGCCGCAGCAGACGCCCCTCCGACGACGCACCGACGGGTAAGGCTGCCCCGGGCTCGGGGGCGCCGGAGGAAGGCTCCATGACAGGGCGCGGCAGCCCTGGGCGGGGGCGGGGCGCCCCGAGAGCCTCCCTCTCGGCTTCCTGACGCCTGCGGACCCCCACCTTCTGTTACGACAACACAACATTACCTCAGACGCAGTGCAGTTCGGCTGAGTGGGTTACCATGAGCCGCCTTCCAGCGTGTGTTCCTGGGGTCACTCCGCTGGGGCTTGGGGGAGACGCTGGTACCCTTAATTGAATTTGTAAGGCATCCTGTCCTCGATGGAAAACGGGGAGCAGCCCCTGCCCCCATCAACAGCATGCTTCCAGCCGTCTCCTGAGTGGTTTATTTCTGCAGATGGAGAATTTCAGTCATTTTACGTTCTTATTATTTTCAATTTACTGACCGAATTCTGGGACCGGACCCAGTTTGAGGTTTATAACCTCTTGTGTGTTATTATAAAGAGAAGTAGGGCAAATGAGTGAATTTCTGGGGTTTTTTTCGCCTCAGATTCAGGTTCTGGTTGTTAAGTGGGGCAGTAAGGAGTTCCCCTTGCCTGCCTGTGGATACGTGTGCTCAGAGCGCGCCTATTTGATCTCCGGTGCCATCTTTGCGGGGAGTCTCCCTGACTTCCCCTTTTCTGCAGCCCGCGTGCTGGGCTGCACAGACTCGCCTCTTACTCTCCCTCTCTGCTTTACCACAGCTCTCCCACACCAGTGTTTTCATAACGCGACTGAGGTGGAGCATGATTTATCTGTCTTGAGCTTGGTGTGATTGAATCCCACTTCGGCGCACCTGCTGTGGGCTGGACACGGCTCCAAGCACGCTGCCGACACGAACCGCTGCAGCCCTCTAATGACGCGTGGAGGTGCTCCTGTTCTGTCCTCACTTCACAGACAAGGAAACTGAGGCCAGGTGCCTTATCTGCCGCCTAAGCGGATCCATGTGGGGCTGGGGGTGGGCAGAGGGACTGTGTTGTCTGAGAATTTTGTGTTTTGTTTTCCACACAAAGGAATGCCAAGAAGCTGCGATCTGGTAGTGCTGGGAGGAGGGATAAGAACTGTTTCTTTTGAGCGAAAGAGCCAGAATCCCTCCAAGGCTGGCTTTCCTTGATGAGGTACTTTGGATAACTGTTTTTTTAACTAAAAATCCGGGGCGCGGAGGAAGGCTCCATGACAGGGCGCGGCAGCCCTGGGCGGGGGCGGGGCGCCCCGAGAGCCTCCCTCTCGGCTTCCTGACGCCTGCGAACCCCCACCTTCTGTTACGACAACACAACATTACCTCAGACGCAGTGCAGTTCGGCTGAGTGGGTTACCATGAGCCGCCTTCCAGCGTGTGTTCCTGGGGTCACTCCGCTGGGGCTTGGGGGAGACGCTGGTACCCTTAATTGAATTTGTAAGGCATCCTGTCCTCGATGGAAAACGGGGAGCAGCCCCTGCCCCCATCAACAGCATGCTTCCAGCCGTCTCCTGAGTGGTTTATTTCTGCAGATGGAGAATTTCAGTCATTTTACGTTCTTATTATTTTCAATTTACTGACCGAATTCTGGGACCGGACCCAGTTTGAGGTTTATAACCTCTTGTGTGTTATTATAAAGAGAAGTAGGGCAAATGAGTGAATTTCTGGGGTTTTTTTCGCCTCAGATTCAGGTTCTGGTTGTTAAGTGGGGCAGTAAGGAGTTCCCCTTGCCTGCCTGTGGATACGTGTGCTCAGAGCGCCTATTTGATCTCCGGTGCCATCTTTGCGGGGAGTCTCCCTGACTTCCCCTTTTCTGCAGCCCGCGTGCTGGGCTGCACAGACTCGCCTCTTACTCTCCCTCTCTGCTTTACCACAGCTCTCCCACACCAGTGTTTTCATAACGCGACTGAGGTGGAGCATGATTTATCTGTCTTGAGCTTGGTGTGATTGAATCCCACTTCGGCGCACCTGCTGTGGGCTGGACACGGCTCCAAGCACGCTGCCGACACGAACCGCTGCAGCCCTCTAATGACGCGTGGAGGTGCTCCTGTTCTGTCCTCACTTCACAGACAAGGAAACTGAGGCCAGGTGCCTTATCTGCCGCCTAAGCGGATCCATGTGGGGCTGGGGGTGGGCAGAGGGACTGTGTTGTCTGAGAATTTTGTGTTTTGTTTTCCACACAAAGGAATGCCAAGAAGCTGCGATCTGGTAGTGCTGGGAGGGGAGGGATAAGAACTGTTTCTTTTGAGCGAAAGAGCCAGAATCCCTCCAAGGCTGGCTTTCCTTGATGAGGTACTGGTTTTATGGCTAAACACTTATAACTGTTAAACACACTTTTATTATGAAAATTCCTGTAGGAAACGTACCTCTGTTATTGTGACACTAAAGCTCTCTGCTTCTAACTTCTCCTCCCTGTGAAACAATCGTGAGCGTAATGGGAGTCTTACTCACCGGCGGCTCCTGGGGCAGGCAGAGTGCACGTTCAGGCATCGCGGGGTGTCTTCTTGAGACTAGGGGCCTTCTTGGTTCTGCGTACGGGAGGCCTGTTGCCTGGGGTACCTGGTTTCCGCCCTGCAGCAGGCAGGGCTCCGAGGCAGAGTGTCCCCAGCCGTGCAGTCTTCCCCCGACTGGCTGGTGCAGGCTGCGTGTCTGCGGGCTGTGGCTTTGGCCGGGACGGTAGCGGCCAGGGGCCGAGCGGCCAGTGAGTCAAGCTATGCTTTGCAGGGGAAACAGACAGGATTCGGTAACTGTCTAGTGATGAGGCAGAGGAAGAGGAAGCTGCTGCAGACTGAAATTGTCTGGATGTTACCCTGGGTGTCCCCGGTGGCTCAGGGTAAAGAACCTGCTTGCCGATGCGGGAGACCCGGGTTTGATCCCTGCATCTGGAAGATCCCCTGGGGAGGGAAATGGCCGCCCGCTGCAGTCTTCTTGCCTGGAAATCCCACGGACAGAGGAGCCTGGCGGGCTGCAGCCCACGGGTCGCAGAGAGTATGAGTCGCCTGAGCAGGCCCGGATGCCTATTTGCCTTTCACCAGCACGGGCTCAGGCAGGCTGTCTTGCCAGGGCTTGGCACCTCGTAAGCCACTGAAACATGCTTACTGACTATGTGTAAGAATGAGCGATGGGTGAAGAAAATGTTATCCAATGAAGTCCTGGGACCTGCCCCTCACCTGATGGTAGAATGAACCTTGCAGTCTAGGTTACCTGAGCATGACACAACTTCTGGTGTGATGTCCTTTTTCTAGTGTCTCTTGTTCCCTTTCAGATGTCTAACTCTCAGAAGGCAGGGATTGTGTACAGATCACCGTAACAGAAACTGCTGTTTGGCAATGGTTACTGCTGTTGTTTAGTAGACACATTGTGTCTGACTCTGTGACCCCGTGGACTGTCGCCCTCCAGGTTCCTCTGGCCGTGGGATTCTCCAGGCGAGAATCCTGCAGTGGGTGGCCATGCCCTTCTCCGGTTTGGCAGTGGAGACGTGTCAGAGTGGGAGGTCTGCTGTGCTTTCCTTCTGGGGATGACGGAGTGAGGAGCTGGGGAAAGGCTGGGAACGGACAGATGCTGCAAGATTCCAGGTCCTTCCACTTCCTTTTCTTCATCTCTTGAACCTCTCCTTTCTTCTTTCCATCTTATCAGTGATCTGACCTGCCCCTTGTCTGGACAGCAGACTCCTCAGCACCCACCTCTGTCTTGTTAGCGATGGACACATCTCTATGAAATGCCTATTTCAGCTTTGCTACGTATTAGCAGCGTGATCTGGGCCCAGAGGGTTATTTTCTCAGAGCCTGAGTTTGCTCATTTGTTAAAAGTAGATAATGACAAAAAATACCCTGCTGATACTGTGAAAATTGTTTGAAAGTAACTGTGAGAACCAGGCCAGACCACAAAGGCTGGGCCAGGCTGGAGGCGTGGAGAGGAGAGCCAGGGAGGCCTGGCTCCGGGTTCCTCCGTGGGTCACGACTGCCCGCCCGAGGGAACACGCTGTGCGGAGGGAGGTGGCTGCACAGAGGGGCGGGCGGTGAGCTTGTGGGGCAGTGACTGGGGGTCACGACGGCCCAAGTGAACACGCTGCGCGGAGAGAGGTGGGCGTTTGCTCGGCCATTGTGATGGCCATGGGTCAGTGACTGGGGTGCTTCTGGAGGTTTCCATGAAGCAGTTGAGGATGAGGCTTGCTTCCTGTGTAAACCTGCTGTGTAGATTCTAAAGGGCTGAGAAGTGATGTGGAAGTGAGAGTCATTCCGTTGTGTCAGATTCTTTGTGGCCCCATGGACTGTAGCCCACCAGGTTCCTCTGCCCATGGGAGTCTCCAGACAAGAATACTGGAGCAAGTGGCCGTTACCTTATCCAGGGGATCCTCTTGGCCCAGGGATTGAACCCAGGTCTCCCGCATTGCAGGTGGACTCTTGACTGTCCATGCTATTAATGATATTATGGGTCCAGTACCACAGTTTCTCTGTGCTGGATATTTTTGCACACTGTGTTATACTTGATCACCACAACAAAGATGGAGAGAAATCTGATTTACTCTCTTTTACTTGTTGCTGTTTGTTTTTTGGTTGTATTGTGTAGCATGTTGGATCTTAGTTCTCTGAATAGGCATTGAACCCATGCCCCCTACTTTGGAAGGCAGATTCTAAACCACTGGACCACCAGGGAAGTCCCAATTTTCCTTCTGTTTTATAGTTGTGGTCCTGATAGAAAGGTTAAGTAATTTATCCAAGACCACAGAATCAGGTTTATTTCATTCCCAAGCTTAGTCATTTTTTAAAAATTTTTTTATTTTGCTTCTTACTTTTAAAGCTTAGTCATTTGAAGTGACACTTATTTGCAAACTCCTTAGGCTGAATCTGTGTCCTGTGACTATCCCTTCAGTGCCTTGCACATAAGAAGCACTCGGTGCATGTATTTTGATGCACGAATGGGTACATAACAACCTGTTTTATGAGTTGTAAACTTGAGGGACTCTGTAAGACACTTGGAAAAGAGCTACAGTCTCTGGGAAGACTATGGTGGGCTGACTTGAGGTCCAGGCCTGAACTGACGTTGGGTGCAGAGGTCCAGAGGATGTTTGGGAACACTCAGTGACTTACATGTACTTGAGATGCTTTATAAGGAGAACGAGTAGAGGGTACAGAATGCTCTTTGTCTCAGGGCTCTGTGATGGCCAGGAAAAGCCACCTGAACCAGAACCAAAAAGAAATTTGGATACTAAGCCAGTGTTTCCCCAAGTGTGTTTCAGGGAACCATCTAGTCAGGAAACACGATCTTGCAAGATTCTTCTCCGAAAGAAGCTCATGATTAAATACAAATGAGAACACCACTCTATGCAGTCTACAGTATTCCGTCTTGTGGTGTATATTAGCACAATAAAAGCTGAAGATTCCTATAATTAAAAAGAAAAGTAACACGTCCCTTTTGCTTTTTTGACCACACATCTTTAATACCTGTTTTCTTTCTTTTTTAAAATTATTCTTGTTTTGTTTTGTTTTGTTTTCACAGGTTGTGTGTTGTTCACTGCCACATATCGACCTGAATCTGCCACAGGTCTACACATGTCCTCCCCGCCAAACTCCTCCATCTCCCTCCCCACCCCACCCCTCCAGGTCGCCACAGGGTCCCTGTTTGGGATCCCCTAGTCCCACAGCGGCTTCCCCTCCCTCACCCCAACGTCCGTAAGACTGTTCTCCATGCCTGCCTCTCCACTGCTGCTCTGCATGTTCATTTATCAGCACCATCTCTCTAGGCAATTTTCTCATTTTTAATCAGCACCATGCCCTCCCTAAACCACTGGACCACCAGGGAAGTCCCAATTTTCCTTCTGTTTTATAGTTGTGGTCCTGATAGAAAGGTTAAGTAATTTATCCAAGACCACAGAATCAGGTTTATTTCATTCCCAAGCTTAGTCATTTTTTAAAAATTTTTTTATTTTGCTTCTTACTTTTAAAGCTTAGTCATTTGAAGTGACACTTATTTGCAAACTCCTTAGGCTGAATCTGTGTCCTGTGACTATCCCTTCAGTGCCTTGCACATAAGAAGCACTCGGTGCATGTATTTTGATGCACGAATGGGTACATAACAACCTGTTTTATGAGTTGTAAACTTGAGGGACTCTGTAAGACACTTGGAAAAGAGCTACAGTCTCTGGGAAGACTATGGTGGGCTGACTTGAGGTCCAGGCCTGAACTGACGTTGGGTGCAGAGGTCCAGAGGATGTTTGGGAACACTCAGTGACTTACATGTACTTGAGATGCTTTATAAGGAGAACGAGTAGAGGGTACAGAATGCTCTTTGTCTCAGGGCTCTGTGATGGCCAGGAAAAGCCACCTGAACCAGAACCAAAAAGAAATTTGGATACTAAGCCAGTGTTTCCCCAAGTGTGTTTCAGGGAACCATCTAGTCAGGAAACACGATCTTGCAAGATTCTTCTCCGAAAGAAGCTCATGATTAAATACAAATGAGAACACCACTCTATGCAGTCTACAGTATTCCGTCTTGTGGTGTATATTAGCACAATAAAAGCTGAAGATTCCTATAATTAAAAAGAAAAGTAACACGTCCCTTTTGCTTTTTTGACCACACATCTTTAATACCTGTTTTCTTTCTTTTTTAAAATTATTCTTGTTTTGTTTTGTTTTGTTTTCACAGGTTGTGTGTTGTTCACTGCCACATATCGACCTGAATCTGCCACAGGTCTACACATGTCCTCCCCGCCAAACTCCTCCATCTCCCTCCCCACCCCACCCCTCCAGGTCGCCACAGGGTCCCTGTTTGGGATCCCCTAGTCCCACAGCGGCTTCCCCTCCCTCACCCCAACGTCCGTAAGACTGTTCTCCATGCCTGCCTCTCCACTGCTGCTCTGCATGTTCATTTATCAGCACCATCTCTCTAGGTTCCATATATCTGTGTCAGGATACAGCATTTATCTTTCTCTCTCTGACAGACTTCACTCTGTATAACACATTCTAGATTCATCCTCCTCATTAGAACTGACTCAAATGCTTTTCTTTTTATGGCTGAGTAGAATTCCATTGTGTATATGTACCACAGCTTCTTTATCCATTCATCTGTTGATGGCCATCTAGATTGCTTCCGTGTTCTAGCTATTGTAAAGAGTGCTGCAATGAACAATGGGGTCTGTGTGCCTCTTTCAAGTTTGATTTTCTCAGGGTATATGCCTGGTCGTGGGACTGCTGGGTCATATGGTCTCTGTTCCTCATTGTTTGAGGCATCTCCACACTGTCTTCCATAGTGGGTGTATCAGTTCACATTCCAACCAACAGTGCAAGAGGCTTCCCTTTTCTCCACATCCTTTCCAGCATTTACTGTTTGTAGACCTTTTGATGACGGCCATTCGACTGGTGTGAGGTGGTATCTCATTGTAGTTTTGATTTCCACTTCTCTAACAGTGAGCAATGTTGAGCATCTTTTCATGTGTTTGTTGGCCATCTGTATGTTTTCTTTGGAGAGATGTCTGTTTAGGTCTTTTCCCCATTTTTGAATAGGTTGGTTTTTTGGGGGGGGAGCGGGACACCTGTTTTCTTCCATCACTACCAGCACTCCCACGTCTTTATACATACCAGAAAATGAATGATTATCGGGGCCCTCTGAGAAATGCTACTGAACAGTCATTTGAATGAACTTCCTCTTTTTCCTTTTCACTCCTTATTCTGTATTTGAATAATTTGGTGGATAATTTATTCTGTATTTCATGATAGAGGTTGGTCTGTTTCTTCCATTCAGTCAATACAAATTTACCAAACACCTGCAGAGCACAAGACACAGTGGTACAGACTCTAAATTAGTAGATCTCTGATTTCTCTTATCTTCACGAGGAAGGGAAATGAACGCTGCTGAAGAGAGACATATTGGGAACCATTGGTATTTAAGATGTTCCCATCTTCTCCAACCTTCAAAAGTCACCAGTGTCTGCATCGGGGCACGGGGAGGTGCTGGGGAGGGAGCTGTGGGCACTGCTTCACCCAGGGATGCTGTGAAAAAGAATGTCCCCCAAACCTTAGTTTTTTTAATTGGGGTCGAGTTGCTTTACAATGTTGTGTTAGTTTCTGCCTCGAACCAGCTGTATGTACACACACAGTCCCTCCCTCTAGGACCTCTTTTCCATCTCTCCACTGTCCCACCCATCTAAAAAAAGTTATCATTTCTCAAATAACAGTCATCTAACTCTCCATTCTGTTGCTATCAAAGAGGTCAGTATCATATTAGGTTTTCCTCCTCAAGTACTTTTTGGGAACTCTCAAGGAAATTATTCCCCAATCCCCCCATTTCTGGTAGGCAGGCAGATGCTCTGGGGGGCCCTCCACTTCTGGTCTGTCTCTGAGAAGGCCTTCCACTTCTGTTCTGGCTCTGGGGGCCCCTCCACTTCCACTCTGGCTCTCAGGGTGCCCCCCACTTCCACTCTGGCTCCCAGGGTGCCCTCCACTTCCCCTCTGGCTCTCAGGGTGCCCCCCACTTCCACTCTGGCTCTCAGGGTGCCCCCCACTTCCACTCTGGCTCTTGGAGGGCCCTCCACCTCTGCTGTTCGCGCCTTGCCCTCGTCTCTCTCCAGACTGTTGTCTTCCTGCTTCTTCCCAGGTCTGAATTAAACAGTTTCTTTATCAAAAAGCTTAAGTCTAGTTTTAGAAAAAAAAATCTAATGCTACAAGCCAATAATTCTTAGAGTTATAGTCAATTTGTAGGCCCAAACAGAATAACTCAACATCTCAGTCTGAAACATTTCCATATATATTTATGCAATCCTCAAGCCTGTTTTCTTCCATCACTACCAGCACTCCCACGTCTTTATACATACCAGAAAATGAATGATTATCGGGGCCCTCTGAGAAATGCTACTGAACAGTCATTTGAATGAACTTCCTCTTTTTCCTTTTCACTCCTTATTCTGTATTTGAATAATTTGGTGGATAATTTATTCTGTATTTCATGATAGAGGTTGGTCTGTTTCTTCCATTCAGTCAATACAAATTTACCAAACACCTGCAGAGCACAAGACACAGTGGTACAGACTCTAAATTAGTAGATCTCTGATTTCTCTTATCTTCACGAGGAAGGGAAATGAACGCTGCTGAAGAGAGACATATTGGGAACCATTGGTATTTAAGATGTTCCCATCTTCTCCAACCTTCAAAAGTCACCAGTGTCTGCATCGGGGCACGGGGAGGTGCTGGGGAGGGAGCTGTGGGCACTGCTTCACCCAGGGATGCTGTGAAAAAGAATGTCCCCCAAACCTTAGTTTTTTTAATTGGGGTCGAGTTGCTTTACAATGTTGTGTTAGTTTCTGCCTCGAACCAGCTGTATGTACACACACAGTCCCTCCCTCTAGGACCTCTTTTCCATCTCTCCACTGTCCCACCCATCTAAAAAAAGTTATCATTTCTCAAATAACAGTCATCTAACTCTCCATTCTGTTGCTATCAAAGAGGTCAGTATCATATTAGGTTTTCCTCCTCAAGTACTTTTTGGGAACTCTCAAGGAAATTATTCCCCAATCCCCCCATTTCTGGTAGGCAGGCAGATGCTCTGGGGGGCCCTCCACTTCTGGTCTGTCTCTGAGAAGGCCTTCCACTTCTGTTCTGGCTCTGGGGGCCCCTCCACTTCCACTCTGGCTCTCAGGGTGCCCCCCACTTCCACTCTGGCTCTCAGGGTGCCCTCCACTTCCACTCTGGCTCTCAGGGTGCCCCCCACTTCCACTCTGGCTCTCAGGGTGCCCCCCACTTCCACTCTGGCTCTTGGAGGGCCCTCCACCTCTGCTGTTCGCGCCTTGCCCTCGTCTCTCTCCAGACTGTTGTCTTCCTGCTTCTTCCCAGGTCTGAATTAAACAGTTTCTTTATCAAAAAGCTTAAGTCTAGTTTTAGAAAAAAAAATCTAATGCTACAAGCCAATAATTCTTAGAGTTATAGTCAATTTGTAGGCCCAAACAGAATAACTCAACATCTCAGTCTGAAACATTTCCATATATATTTATGCAATCCTCAAGCTCCTCTAGTAGCTCAACTGGTAAAGAAAGTGCCTGCAATGCAGGAGATCTGAGTCCAAGCCCTGGGTTGGGGAGATCCTCTGGAGGAGGCAACGGCTACCCACTCCAGCATTCTTGCCTGGAGAATTCCACAGCTCGTCCATCGGGTCGCAAAGAGTTGGCTGTGACTGAATAACTTGCACTTTCATGCAGCCCTCTCTCAGTGCATCCTTGTTCATCATCAAAGAGTGAGAGGCTTTGATAAACATGAAGATGAGTGACGATTCTTTTCATAAAAAAAAAGTCTATTTATTTATAATTTGGCTGCATTGGGTCTTGGTTGTGGCATGTGGGATTTTAGTTCCCTGATCAGGGATCACATTTGCGTCCCCTGCCTTGGAAGGAGGATTCTTTTTTTTTTCTTTAAAGATTTATTTATTTATTTATGGGGGGGTGGGGAGGGAGGGGAGTGGGTGGGCCACTTCTATTGGTCTTTCATTTCTCTATTTTTCATCCATCTTTGTTCTTTGGCCCGTGTGGGCCTCCCATCGCGGTGGCCTCTATTGTCGCAGAGCGCCGGCTCTGGGCGCATGTGCTCCAGAGCTCCTGCTCGGTGATTGGACACATGGATCTAGCCGCTCCGCGGCACGTGGGATCTTCCCAGGCCAGGGATCGAACCAGCGCCCCTTGCAATGCAAGGTGGTGTCCGTACCCACTGGACCACCAAGGGAAGCCCCGGAAGAAGGATTCTTAACCACTGGACCACCAGGGAGGTCCCACAAGTGATTGCTCATGCGAATGCTTGGGAAAGGCTTAGCCAACCAACGCCTCTTCACTCTATTGAGACCCTGCTGTGTTTTCTACTGAGAATATTATTTACTGATTTATCTGTTTATTGTTGGTTTCCAACCACTGGAAAGTCACCTCTATTGGATTGGGGGTTTATTAGTATCTGTTTTGTTAGTACAGCTCCTGGAAAACAGTCAGTAGTCGGTACATATTTACTATTGAATGAAAAACGAAGCAGGAGCTCACATCAGTGTGGGAGCCATGACACTCATCATGTATGAGACCTTTTTGATAAAAAGGGGGTTAACATGGCTCTGGTAAGAGGTAAGGTGCAAAGCTTCAGGGAACAGGTAGAAATCCATAGAATGTGGAGTTAACGATGAGGACATGCAAAGAAAAAAGGGTGAAAAAGGAGATTGGAAGACATCAGTCATAGTCACCCCATTTGTCAGTGTGGACGTTAGCTGTCCCAGGACATAATAGAGGACACTGTGGATACTGCGGTTGGATACTGTGATACAATGTGGGGAAGAGAGCTAAAGGGCGAGGGGATCTTGAACTGGAGAGATTTCGAGCAGGAACGAGGCCACAGAGGCTCCCTGTGGAGCAGTTGCAGGGCCCCGCCCCCCCCGAGGCATCTGTGTGGGTCTGTGGGATGCGTTAGGGGAAGGATTACAAGAGGCTCAGGCTGGAGGGACCGGCAGAGAATCTGACTTTCTGGCCGAGTTTTCAGAGTCAGAGGGCAAGGCTAATGTTTCCTGCTGGTGCAGGGCATGAGAAGTCATCCAGAAACAGAGGGAGGGCAGCTTTCGTCAAGAAAAACCAGAATAAACTAACAATTACGGAAAAACTAGACCCCTGAGGGGGAAAGTGGCAATGCTTAGACCACTTGAGAGGAAACAGTCACAGAGCCCATCATCTTGTGGTGGTGGGGAAAGTGGATGGTGGGATTGGATGCTGGGTGTTCAGCCCAGCACTGACCTCTTTGTCTTGTGAATCAGCTGTTTTCCTCCTCAAAGATGAGCTTGTCAGATGGACCTTCAAATGGTTTGCAGATCCCAAAGGCACAGGATGTGTGCCCGCGTTTCCTTCGTTGCCTCAAAGCCCTTCTTGCAGGGTTTCCTGTAGTGGGGACAGGGCGTGGCCCGGCTGAAAGCTGGAACCGGAGACATTCCTGACCCACACCCCCTCCGTCCGTGCCGGAACCTGAGGGACCCCGTCCCAGGCTGGCACCCTCGGCCTCCCGGCTCCCTCTCTGCTGTTCTAACACATGGCATCAGTTGTTTTAAATTAAGAACGGGGTTATTTTTTAAAGTATCTGTTTTGTTAGTACAGCTCCTGGAAAACAGTCAGTAGTCGGTACATATTTACTATTGAATGAAAAACGAAGCAGGAGCTCACATCAGTGTGGGAGCCATGACACTCATCATGTATGAGACCTTTTTGATAAAAAGGGGGTTAACATGGCTCTGGTAAGAGGTAAGGTGCAAAGCTTCAGGGAACAGGTAGAAATCCATAGAATGTGGAGTTAACGATGAGGACATGCAAAGAAAAAAGGGTGAAAAAGGAGATTGGAAGACATCAGTCATAGTCACCCCATTTGTCAGTGTGGACGTTAGCTGTCCCAGGACATAATAGAGGACACTGTGGATACTGCGGTTGGATACTGTGATACAATGTGGGGAAGAGAGCTAAAGGGCGAGGGGATCTTGAACTGGAGAGATTTCGAGCAGGAACGAGGCCACAGAGGCTCCCTGTGGAGCAGTTGCAGGGCCCCGCCCCCCCCCGAGGCATCTGTGTGGGTCTGTGGGATGCGTTAGGGGAAGGATTACAAGAGGCTCAGGCTGGAGGGACCGGCAGAGAATCTGACTTTCTGGCCGAGTTTTCAGAGTCAGAGGGCAAGGCTAATGTTTCCTGCTGGTGCAGGGCATGAGAAGTCATCCAGAAACAGAGGGAGGGCAGCTTTCGTCAAGAAAAACCAGAATAAACTAACAATTACGGAAAAACTAGACCCCTGAGGGGGAAAGTGGCAATGCTTAGACCACTTGAGAGGAAACAGTCACAGAGCCCATCATCTTGTGGTGGTGGGGAAAGTGGATGGTGGGATTGGATGCTGGGTGTTCAGCCCAGCACTGACCTCTTTGTCTTGTGAATCAGCTGTTTTCCTCCTCAAAGATGAGCTTGTCAGATGGACCTTCAAATGGTTTGCAGATCCCAAAGGCACAGGATGTGTGCCCGCGTTTCCTTCGTTGCCTCAAAGCCCTTCTTGCAGGGTTTCCTGTAGTGGGGACAGGGCGTGGCCCGGCTGAAAGCTGGAACCGGAGACATTCCTGACCCACACCCCCTCCGTCCGTGCCGGAACCTGAGGGACCCCGTCCCAGGCTGGCACCCTCGGCCTCCCGGCTCCCTCTCTGCTGTTCTAACACATGGCATCACTGTTATGTAAGGGATGCAAGTCAAGCCAGGAGCATGCAGCCCAGGGAAGAAGTAAGGTTTCTGTTATGATTTCTTCTTCTTCTTCTTTATTTTTTTTGGCAAAAACTCGTTGCTCCCATCCCTGCAAGGGCAGAAACCAAATCGACTTGATGTGAAGGGGAGAGGGCTGTCTGCTCGACCACACTAGGACCTCCGGTGCTGCTCTGGAGGCCCCACGGCTGCCAAAAGACCTCTGTGGGAAAGTGGGGTGTGGGGCGCCCTGGGCTTGCCCATGAGGAGCCCCCAATCCCACGTGGGCTCCCACAGAGGTCAGCTGGGGCCAGGTGCCCTCGGTGACCTGGGCTGCAGATTTGACCGGATCTCCCTGGATCACACGGTGCACAGAGCCCTGTCTGCGTCTCGATTGTGAGATGTTCCACCAGGGCGTCTCAGTCCAGGGAACACCTTCGCTCAGTAGAGGTTCCGGGTTTGATCGAGCGCGTGAAGCTGTGGGATCATCGATCCCCCTGCCGCCCCGGCTGGAGACGCGGGCTGTGACGGCGCGGGGAGCGGGGACGCGACAGAGTTCTATAGTTCTGATCTGATCAGTGGGCTCCCGGGAGCTGGTGAGGCCGCTTGGGAGCAGAACAGAGAGGAGGTGCGGCTTAAGAAAAATGATCTTTATTGAGTAGAACTCACCTAAAGTGCACAGTGCATTGATTTTGGAATATTCATAGTTGTACAGGCATGGAGGAGGTGGGTTGACGTACCACTGACATTTTCTCCAACATCCGGATGGTGGGATTGGATGCTGGGTGTTCAGCCCAGCACTGACCTCTTTGTCTTGTGAATCAGCTGTTTTCCTCCTCAAAGATGAGCTTGTCAGATGGACCTTCAAATGGTTTGCAGATCCCAAAGGCACAGGATGTGTGCCCGCGTTTCCTTCGTTGCCTCAAAGCCCTTCTTGCAGGGTTTCCTGTAGTGGGGACAGGGCGTGGCCCGGCTGAAAGCTGGAACCGGAGACATTCCTGACCCACACCCCCTCCGTCCGTGCCGGAACCTGAGGGACCCCGTCCCAGGCTGGCACCCTCGGCCTCCCGGCTCCCTCTCTGCTGTTCTAACACATGGCATCACTGTTATGTAAGGGATGCAAGTCAAGCCAGGAGCATGCAGCCCAGGGAAGAAGTAAGGTTTCTGTTATGATTTCTTCTTCTTCTTCTTTATTTTTTTTGGCAAAAACTCGTTGCTCCCATCCCTGCAAGGGCAGAAACCAAATCGACTTGATGTGAAGGGGAGAGGGCTGTCTGCTCGACCACACTAGGACCTCCGGTGCTGCTCTGGAGGCCCCACGGCTGCCAAAAGACCTCTGTGGGAAAGTGGGGTGTGGGGCGCCCTGGGCTTGCCCATGAGGAGCCCCCAATCCCACGTGGGCTCCCACAGAGGTCAGCTGGGGCCAGGTGCCCTCGGTGACCTGGGCTGCAGATTTGACCGGATCTCCCTGGATCACACGGTGCACAGAGCCCTGTCTGCGTCTCGATTGTGAGATGTTCCACCAGGGGCGTCTCAGTCCAGGGGAACACCTTCGCTCAGTAGAGGTTCCGGGTTTGATCGAGCAGCGCGTGAAGCTGTGGGATCATCGATCCCCCTGCCGCCCCGGCTGGAGACGCGGGCTGTGACGGCGCGGGGAGCGGGGACGCGACAGAGTTCTATAGTTCTGATCTGATCAGTGGGCTCCCGGGAGCTGGTGAGGCCGCTTGGGAGCAGAACAGAGAGGAGGTGCGGCTTTAAGAAAAAATGATCTTTATTGAGTAGAACTCACCTAAAGTGCACAGTGCATTGATTTTTGGAATATTCATAGTTGTACAGGCATGGAGGAGGTGGGGCTTTGAACGTACCACTGACATTTTCTCCAACATCCTTTGCCAGGAGCTGTGAATGTCGAGCTTGTCTGTTCACTGAGACGTTTGTCTCAGGTGGGGAATAGTGTAGGGGGCCGGTGCGTGTGTGTGTGCGTGTGTGTGTGTGTGCGCACATGTACATAAATCATGCACAAATACAAGCATTTTTAAAATCTGTATTATTTTTGCATATGACATGATGGTCATGATATGTTATACTTGGTAAGACCAGAAGAAGAGAATTAAAGCTACTGTGTGCTTGAATACGCAGCTTCAAGAACTTGGAGATGCGATGAAGACGGTGTCACCAGCACTGACAGTGAGGCATCTTTTGCTCACGTTACAGACTTTGTCACTGTTTCACACACAACCTTTTGTCTGCTTCTGTGGCCCCCTGTGGGTGGCCGTGGGTGGAGTGCTCTGCTTTCATCTGATGGACACGTAGCCCTGGAGGGCGAAGGGACTGTCCGTGAGTGCTCCGCGGGGAGCTGAACCCAGGTCTTCAGACCCAGGAGCTGTGGCAAGCTTCTGTACTTCAGCTCTTGTCTATACTTCTATAAAATATTTCGTATCACACATATATTACATATCTTAGATCTCACCAATCATTTTATCAGAAAGTCTTGGTGTTATTCTGATAGAAATAGAAAGCCCGTTTTTCTGGAGAAAGGCACTCCTATGTTCCAATGTGATTTCCAAAAAAGTTTATGGACATAATTGTTTTCAAAGATATTGTTGAAAATGTACTGAAGATGATATCTTAGTTGTTATTTTTAAAAATATTTTTATGTGGCGCAGTCTTAAAGCCTTTATTGAATTTGTTACAATACTGCTTCTGTTATGTATGTTTCGGTTTTCTGGCTGAGAGGCCTGTGGGATCTTACACTCTGGTAAGATGGAACCCGCTCCCCTGCACTGGAAGGCGGAGTCTTACGCACGGACCACCAGGAAATCCTTTAGTCATCATTCGGAAAACTGAGTGCACTTGGACCCTTGTGTCGCTGGGGCGCGAGGAGGTTTTGGGACTACCTAAAGTGCACAGTGCATTGATTTTGGAATATTCATAGTTGTACAGGCATGGAGGAGGTGGGGCTTTGAACGACCACTGACATTTTCTCCAACATCCTTTGCCAGGAGCTGTGAATGTCGAGCTTGTCTGTTCACTGAGACGTTTGTCTCAGGTGGGGAATAGTGTAGGGGGCCGGTGCGTGTGTGTGTGTGTGCGCACATGTACATAAATCATGCACAAATACAAGCATTTTTAAAATCTGTATTATTTTTGCATATGACATGATGGTCATGATATGTTATACTTGGTAAGACCAGAAGAAGAGAATTAAAGCTACTGTGTGCTTGAATACGCAGCTTCAAGAACTTGGAGATGCGATGAAGACGGTGTCACCAGCACTGACAGTGAGGCATCTTTTGCTCACGTTACAGACTTTGTCACTGTTTCACACACAACCTTTTGTCTGCTTCTGTGGCCCCCTGTGGGTGGCCGTGGGTGGAGTGCTCTGCTTTCATCTGATGGACACGTAGCCCTGGAGGGCGAAGGGACTGTCCGTGAGTGCTCCGCGGGGAGCTGAACCCAGGTCTTCAGACCCAGGAGCTGTGGCAAGCTTCTGTACTTCAGCTCTTGTCTATACTTCTATAAAATATTTCGTATCACACATATATTACATATCTTAGATCTCACCAATCATTTTATCAGAAAGTCTTGGTGTTATTCTGATAGAAATAGAAAGCCCGTTTTCTGGAGAAAGGCACTCCTATGTTCCAATGTGATTTCCAAAAAAGTTTATGGACATAATTGTTTTCAAAGATATTGTTGAAAATGTACTGAAGATGATATCTTAGTTGTTATTTTTAAAAATATTTTTATGTGGCGCAGTCTTAAAGCCTTTATTGAATTTGTTACAATACTGCTTCTGTTATGTATGTTTCGGTTTTCTGGCTGAGAGGCCTGTGGGATCTTACACTCTGGTAAGATGGAACCCGCTCCCCTGCACTGGAAGGCGGAGTCTTACGCACCGGACCACCAGGGAAATCCTTTAGTCATCATTCGGAAAACTGAGTGCACTTGGACCCTTGTGTCGCTGGGGCCGCGCCACATCCTTGGGTGCTTCTGACGACTCGGGGTGCCAAGGTGGGTGAGCTGCAGGAAGATGGTAAGGGAGAGGGTGGAGTGTGCGTGTGCGGGCCCGGAGACGCACAGCCAGGTCCCCGTGGAGGGGATTTGTTGCCTCGATGTGGGCGTGTTGTCAGCAGGCGGCCCCGCAACCAGCCCCTTAGGGAGTGGCCTTGCCCAGGGTCATGCCCTGCTGGGGGCGCCCTGCTTCCAACACGAATCAAGGCAGAGAGAAAGAGTGCAGCTCTTTGTCTGCGCAGGACCCCTCTGAGGGCTGCGTGCCCCAGGGCCGGCTGAGGCTCGGGACGTGCATGGCCGTCCAGCCCTCCCCGTGCCCACCTCTGCTTCCTTCCTCTCCGTCCAGAGGCTGCGGTCCCAGACAGGTTCCCCGTTTAACATCCTGAACTCGACAGTCTTCTCAGAGTCCATGTCTTGGAGTGCTCAAACCGTGACCATTGGCTTTCACTGTGCGTTCTTTTGGAGCAGGGCTTGGTCAACTTCTCTGTAAAGGGTCAGATAATGAGTGTTTTAGTCTTTGCAGTCCAACTCTGCCTCTGTAGATAAGAAGGCATGAAAGCAACCGTAGATAATATGTGGATAAATGAGAGTGGCTTTGTTCCAATAAAACTTTATTTACACAAATAGGCGGTTGGCTGGATTTCGCCGGTATGTGTAGTTTGCCAGAGAATTAGTAATTACTGAGAATTACTGATTAATTTCAGATAACTGGGGGATTCTGGAGAATCCCTGATGAATTTCTTTCCGCCAGTGTTGCATAAGTGATGTGCCTGCATGCACAGCTGTGTCCTACTCCTTGCGACCTCGTGGACTGTCACCCACTAGGCTCCTCTTTCCATGAGCCTTCCCAGGCAAGAGCACCAGAGTGGGTGCCATTTCCTTCTCCAGGAGACCTTCCTGACCCGGGGACTGGACCCGAGTGTCCGGCACTGCGGTGGATTCTGAGCCACGGAGCCGCCTGGAAAGCTCCAGTCCTATAGCAGCTGCCAGTTTCGCTTGCCCCTCCAGGAGACCTTCTGTGACGTCCAAAAATCCTTGGGGGGCTTCCGGGGGGCCCCCCGGGACTGGGGTGCCAAGGTGGGTGAGCTGCAGGAAGATGGTAAGGGAGAGGGTGGAGTGTGCGTGTGCGGGCCGGAGACGCACAGCCAGGTCCCCGTGGAGGGGATTTGTTGCCTCGATGTGGGCGTGTTGTCAGCAGGCGGCCCCGCAACCAGCCCCTTAGGGAGTGGCCTTGCCCAGGGTCATGCCCTGCTGGGGGCGCCCTGCTTCCAACACGAATCAAGGCAGAGAGAAAGAGTGCAGCTCTTTGTCTGCGCAGGACCCCTCTGAGGGCTGCGTGCCCCAGGGCCGGCTGAGGCTCGGGACGTGCATGGCCGTCCAGCCCTCCCCGTGCCCACCTCTGCTTCCTTCCTCTCCGTCCAGAGGCTGCGGTCCCAGACAGGTTCCCCGTTTAACATCCTGAACTCGACAGTCTTCTCAGAGTCCATGTCTTGGAGTGCTCAAACCGTGACCATTGGCTTTCACTGTGCGTTCTTTTGGAGCAGGGCTTGGTCAACTTCTCTGTAAAGGGTCAGATAATGAGTGTTTTAGTCTTTGCAGTCCAACTCTGCCTCTGTAGATAAGAAGGCATGAAAGCAACCGTAGATAATATGTGGATAAATGAGAGTGGCTTTGTTCCAATAAAACTTTATTTACACAAATAGGCGGTTGGCTGGATTTCGCCGGTATGTGTAGTTTGCCAGAGAATTAGTAATTACTGAGAATTACTGATTAATTTCAGATAACTGGGGGATTCTGGAGAATCCCTGATGAATTTCTTTCCGCCAGTGTTGCATAAGTGATGTGCCTGCATGCACAGCTGTGTCCTACTCCTTGCGACCTCGTGGACTGTCACCCACTAGGCTCCTCTTTCCATGAGCCTTCCCAGGCAAGAGCACCAGAGTGGGTGCCATTTCCTTCTCCAGGAGACCTTCCTGACCCGGGGACTGGACCCGAGTGTCCGGCACTGCGGGTGGATTCTGAGCCACGGAGCCGCCTGGAAAGCTCCAGTCCTATAGCAGCTGCCGCGTGCTGAGTGCTGGGTAGAGCCGCTCCTGACAACCCACAAGCACAGTGTCAACACAAGGCAGGCACGCTCTAACGCTAGAGGCGACTTCCAGAGGCTGTCTTCTGCCCTGGGCAGAGTTACTTCCCTTTACCCTAGTTCGTTGGCAGATCTGGCCTCCCTTCCTGGGGCCATGGAGACGGAGGACGATGGCCTCCCCAGGGAGAGACGGAGGAGGGGCGCGCCCGGGCCTCTGCCGGCACCTCTGCGTGTCTTATTTTACTTTGTCCTCACGGCTGGTGTCGTTCCTGCTTTGCGTGGGAGAGACCATCTCGGAGAAGGTGAGGAGTGAGGTCAGCAGGGGGACTGATTCCAAACCCTGAGCCAGGCGCTAGACCCTGGCCCTTTCTACCCTCCCTAGCTGACCCATCACCTTGGCCTGAGCTCGCAGCTGGTTTCTCTTTAAGCCCGGGTCGTTTCTGCCTGAGAGGGTTTGGCACAAGGAATCAGATCCTGGATTGGCCTTGTGGCTCCGTTTCTGGGGCTCAGTGGAGGCTGTTTCCACAGTCGCGGCTGGCCAGCTCTGGGCCGTGGCGTTTGCTGAGCTGAGGCTTTGGCTCCTGGGGGCTGATGGCGCGGTGTAGGCTGTGAGGGGTCCACTTGCTGTCCGCCAGGTGTGAGCGCATGGGTCCCACAAAGGACCCTCCCCTGCCTCCCATCCGGCCGCCGTCATCACTCCCACTGGCCTTTGGTTCACAGCTTGTTTCAGGAGGCTGGCCAGCCCCTTGGGCAGGTGGCGAGGAAGCCGGGAGCCCGGGGGCTGGAGGACTCATGCTCCCACTGGGCCCGCTTACCTGGGCTGATGGAAACGGCACTGCTCGGGCCCCTGGAAGCCTGGCGGTCGCCCTGGCTCCGCTGAAGCTCAGGAGGTGCCGCTGGGTGAGCCCCGAGCGCCCTGGAGCTGCCCCTCTCCCACAAGAGAAGGGCTGGCTCAGCGGCCGCCGCGCTCTGCCTGTGCGGCAGTGAGGATGGCGCGAGCGGCGGTGACAGACAGCTCCTGGAGAAGGCGCGGGGCCCGCGTTCCACCTGTCCCTGCAGTCAGCACCACCGCTCAGAAAGGCCTGCTGGAGCAAGAGTGTCTAACTCACTGGGTCTGGGAGGGCCTGGGAGTAGCCTTCCTACGAGCTTCTCACTCACCCTTCAAGGCCCTTCTCAAAGCTTCTTCTCTAGTAAGTCTTCCTTAAGGACCCTGGCTCCGGCTGATCTCTCGCCCGAGCTTCTGAGCTGCGATGGCCTGCAGTTTGCACTCCTGTGTGACGTCTCCACGGGGAGCACGTGGCGCTGCTGGGCCCGCTGGGCTGAGGGCAGAGAGGTGTGACGAGGAGGTGGGGGCGGGCACACAGGTGTTTGTCGTCCCCCAGCTGACGCTGCTGGGGTTTCTGCGGGGGTGGGGGCTGAGGGCGGGGCTGGGGGCGGGGCTTGGTTCACAACCGAGCGGTGCACTTGCTGCCGAAGCTGAAGCTGCTGGTTTTCTGCGGCCTCCCCTCTGAGGCTCGGCCTTGTGCACATTGCGTGGTGCGCAGGACTGTGCCCTGTTCATTTTGAGTTCTCGGGATGACCACAGTGGTGCCAGGCAATGGCAGTGGCAGCAAATATTCTTTTTTTCTTCTTCTTTAAAAATGTATTTGGATGTGCCAGGTCTTGGTTGTGGTATGCAGGAGCTAATTCCCTGACCAGGGATTGAATCCCGGCCCCAGCATTGGGAACTTGGAGTCTTAACCACTGGACCATCAGGGAAACACTCCCAAATATTCTTTGCCTAGTCAAATAATAATTTTCAAATACTGGAAGAATAGTGCCACCATTTTTGTTCTGGTCACAATTTCACAACTATAAGCATGATACACTTTATTTTTAAAATTTTATGAGTATAGTTGATTTACAGTGTTGAGTGAATCTCTGGTGTACAGCAAATGATCCAGTTATACATATACATAGGGTCGCTGGTGGCTTAGATGGTAAAGAATCTGCCTGCCATGCAGGAGACTAGAGTTCGATCCCTTGGTCTGAAAGGTTCCCTGGAGAAGGAAATGGCCGCCCACTCCAGAATTCTCGCCTGGAGAATCCCATGGACAGAGGAGCCTGGCGGGCTACAGTCCACAGCGCAGCAAAGAGTCGAACAAGACTGATATATATCCTTTTCATGTTCTCTACCATTGTGGTTTACCACAGGATATTGGATATAATTCCCTGTGTCATACAGTGGGACCTTGTTATTTGTCCATCCTGTATGTCATAGTTTGCATAAACAAAATTTTAAAGGTTAAAGATTTAATCTGTGTTGTTAACACTTTCCCCTTCACTTTCTAAAGTCTAGGTAATCAACAAGTCCATAAATCAGGTCTTAATCTACAGTATTTCTCAGTTTTTGTGGTCGAAATACACCCTCCCCAGCCAATGTCAAGCTACCAAAGGCACCACTGAAGGCCGAGCTAGAGAGAGGTGCTGGGGGCCGCCATCGCGTAGCGCTCCCACCGCCAGACAGAAATAACCTCACAGCACAAGGAAACTTTACGAGGAAGGGAGAGGGTTTGAGTCTATTACCTTTTTAAAAATAAGTTGATGTACCTGATTCATGTTGATATATGGCAGAAACCAGCACAATATTGGAAAACAATTATCCTTCTATTAAAAATAAATAAATTAAAACATATTGATTTGATTGGTTTGCACAATCCCTAAAACTTCAGCAACTAACTCTTGTGCATCCTCTCCAGCACACCACTGGGTGAACTGGTATAGACTTGCATAAAGTAGGGCTTTTTTGGTTGTAATGAATGAAAGCTTTACAAACCGGCTTAAAGTAAGAGGGTTTACTTTGCCTCACAGAATTTAAAGCCTCCAGGAGGTAAGGACAGGTTCAGCTTCAGGTGGGTGTCTTCGGGGCCTCCTCTCCCTCTCTCGTCCTTGCCTGCGAGCTGTGCAACCGCCGGGTGGGGCTCTGCTCTGCGACACCACGGACGGCAGCACGTCAGTCTTCCCTGTGCTTCTCTGTTTCCGGGGTTTACTCAAACTCATGTCCACTGACTAGGTGCCATCCCACCATCTCATCCTCTATCCGCCCTCGCTTTCCCAGCATCAGGGTCTTTTCCAGTCTTTGCATCAGGTGCCAGCAATATCTCCTTGCCTGGAGAAATGGCCCACTCCAGAATTCTCGCCTGGAGAATCCCATGGACA
This sequence comes from Tragulus kanchil, assembly GCA_022376925.1. Classification (NCBI taxonomy): domain Eukaryota; kingdom Metazoa; phylum Chordata; class Mammalia; order Artiodactyla; family Tragulidae; genus Tragulus; species Tragulus kanchil. Next base: position 155,962,693 of record JAIOJX010000006.1, read on the forward strand.
GAGGAGCCTGGCGGGCTACAGTCCAGCGCAGCAAAGAGTCGAACAAGACTGATATATATCCTTTTCATGTTCTCTACCATTGTGGTTTACCACAGGATATTGGATATAATTCCCTGTGTCATACAGTGGGACCTTGTTATTTGTCCATCCTGTATGTCATAGTTTGCATAAACAAAATTTTAAAGGTTAAAGATTTAATCTGTGTTGTTAACACTTTCCCCTTCACTTTCTAAAGTCTAGGTAATCAACAAGTCCATAAATCAGGTCTTAATCTACAGTGTTTCTCAGTTTTTGTGGTCGAAATACACCCTCCCCAGCCAATGTCAAGCTACCAAAGGCACCACTGAAGGCCGAGCTAGAGAGAGGTGCTGGGGGCCGCCATCGCGTAGCGCTCCCACCGCCAGACAGAAATAACCTCACAGCACAAGGAAACTTTACGAGGAAGGGAGAGGGTTTGAGTCTATTACCTTTTTAAAAATAAGTTGATGTACCTGATTCATGTTGATATATGGCAGAAACCAGCACAATATTGGAAAACAATTATCCTTCTATTAAAAATAAATAAATTAAAACATATTGATTTGATTGGTTTGCACAATCCCTAAAACTTCAGCAACTAACTCTTGTGCATCCTCTCCAGCACACCACTGGGTGAACTGGTATAGACTTGCATAAAGTAGGGCTTTTTTGGTTGTAATGAATGAAAGCTTTACAAACCGGCTTAAAGTAAGAGGGTTTACTTTGCCTCACAGAATTTAAAGCCTCCAGGAGGTAAGGACAGGTTCAGCTTCAGGTGGGTGTCTTCGGGGCCTCCTCTCCCTCTCTCGTCCTTGCCTGCGAGCTGTGCAACCGCCGGGTGGGGCTCTGCTCTGCGACACCACGGACGGCAGCACGTCAGTCTTCCCTGTGCTTCTCTGTTTCCGGGGTTTACTCAAACTCATGTCCACTGACTAGGTGCCATCCCACCATCTCATCCTCTATCGCCCCCTTTCCCCTGCCCCTCAGTCTTTCCCAGCATCAGGGTCTTTTCCAGGGGGGTCAGCTCTTTGCATCAGGTGGCCAAAGCATGGGAGCTTCAGCTTCGGCGTCAGTCTTTCCAATGTATATTCAGGGTTGATTTCCTTTAGGTTCCCAGAGGTTCTCTATTAAGAACTAAATTACCCCCTACTCCTATGTTAAAGCATGAGCCCCCAGTATGATGATATTTGGAGATGGGGGTCTTCGGGAGGTAAAGTTGAGATGAGGTGGTGTGAGGCAGAGGGCTGGTGATGAGATTACAGCCCTTACAGGAAGAGTCCAGAGCGCTCCCCGTTCCAGTCTGCCTGGTGAGGAGGGATGAGAAGGTGGCCATCTGCAAGGCAGGAAGAGAGCCCTCACTAGGAGCCACACTGCCCAGCACCTTCATTTTGAATAGCCCAGCCTCCCGAACTGTCAGAAATCAATTCCTGCCTCTCTGCCACTTGGTCTGTGGTATTTTGTTATGCAACCCTGAGCCGCTAAGATGCTCTCCTTGGCCAGCTCAGGTGGAGTTGGTTTCACCCTGGACTGAACGTGGTCAGGAAATTTCCTTAGAGGAAAGTCTGGGGAGAGTCACTAGAAGGGTGACTGGAAGCAAACAGCAAAGCAAAGATCCATGGTAAGACCTCTCTTTGAACAGAAGGAATGGTTTCCTGGCTAGAGGGTTCAGGTACCTGGGTAGCCTTTCTGGGAATGGGATTGGATCACTCGTTCTGTGGATAAGGCGGGAGAGAGGAGGAGAAAGGATGGAAAGCTTGGGGCCAGCTGTGGTCCAAGTACTTCATGACTTGGGCCTTGCTCTCCCCTTGGGACACATGGCAAGATGTTTCTGGCACAAAAGAGTGCTGAGAATTTTGTTCCCTGAGTTCCAGGTTTCTACATTATTTACTTGAGTGAGAAGCTTGTGCCTGAGAATGGGAGCTCTGAGAAGGAGTATCCCTGCTGGGGAGTATCTTGCTGAGATTTGGTGTGAGTTCTGGGCTGGCCCCCTTACTCCTGGAGACCCGTCGCCCACCCTTAGGCCGAGAGAGCCCCTCGGACTTGGTGGATGAAGAGTTATGCAGTGTCCAAGAAAGGAAAGTGCCGGCGGGAGGGTCACAGACCCGTATCTTTCTGAAAGGGAAGGAGCTGGGGTGAGCAGTGGGCAAGTGTGGATGCAGCCTTTTATATAAACTTCTAAGGAGGTGAAAGGGAGAGAAACTTTGAGTAGAACCAGATGTGGTTTATTTGTTCCAAACGAATGGCCAGTTCCTCAGGGTCAGCCAGGGCCATGGGTACAGGAGGGAACGCCAGGCGTCCTGGCCGGCAGCAGTTCCAAAATTCTCCCTGCCCTCAGAGGTTGACACGGTGCTGACCTGGGGTCAGCCGTGCACTCTGGGGCACGGACGCAGTGGCACGGTGCCGAGAGGAGCCAGCTGTGAGCACACAGGACAGGCAGTGGGGTGAGCTTCTCCCGTGTCCACTGGGCACGGGGCCACGTGGTCACACACGTGTCCTTGGTGGAGCCCCTCAACTGCTCTCCGTGGGGCCAGGTCCCCACCTACAGAAGAGGACGCTGGCGCTCAGGCCCGTGGTTGGCCAGCTAGGGGGTGGCATTGCCACCCTCGAGCCCAGACCTTCCTGGCGCCCACGGCCCCATGATCTCCCTCACAGGAGCGTGCGCCGTGGGCGCGGCCGCCCGGGTCAGCCCGGGCACAGGCGCAGCCCTGCTCCCGGCTGCCCTCCAGGCCTGAGTGCGTCTCGTCGGCAGCCACGCCCCAGCGACTGGTAGTGAGATCTGAGAAAACACAGATGACTTTTTTTTTGATAACCCTCTGCCTGCCGAGCTGTGTGCCTGCATGTTCAGTTGTGTCCAGCTCTTTTGACCCTATGGACTGAAGCCCACCAGGCTCCTCTGTTCCTGGGATTCTTCAGGCAAGAACACTGGAGGGCTCTTTGTGCCTTTGAGCAATGGAAGATGTTTCTGGCACAAGAGTGAGAATTTTGTTCCCTGAGTTCCAGGTTTCTACATTATTTACTTGAGTGAGAAGCTTGTGCCTGAGAATGGGAGCTCTGAGAAGGAGTATCCCTGCTGGGGAGTATCTTGCTGAGATTTGGTGTGAGTTCTGGGCTGGCCCCCTTACTCCTGGAGACCCGTCGCCCACCCTTAGGCCGAGAGAGCCCCTCGGACTTGGTGGATGAAGAGTTATGCAGTGTCCAAGAAAGGAAAGTGCCGGCGGGAGGGTCACAGACCCGTATCTTTCTGAAAGGGAAGGAGCTGGGGTGAGCAGTGGGCAAGTGTGGATGCAGCCTTTTATATAAACTTCTAAGGAGGTGAAAGGGAGAGAAACTTTGAGTAGAACCAGATGTGGTTTATTTGTTCCAAACGAATGGCCAGTTCCTCAGGGTCAGCCAGGGCCATGGGTACAGGAGGGAACGCCAGGCGTCCTGGCCGGCAGCAGTTCCAAAATTCTCCCTGCCCTCAGAGGTTGACACGGTGCTGACCTGGGGTCAGCCGTGCACTCTGGGGCACGGACGCAGTGGCACGGTGCCGAGAGGAGCCAGCCGTGAGCACACAGGACAGGCAGTGGGGTGAGCTTCTCCCGTGTCCACTGGGCACGGGGCCACGTGGTCACACACGTGTCCTTGGTGGAGCCCCTCAACTGCTCTCCGTGGGGCCAGGTCCCCACCTACAGAAGAGGACGCTGGCGCTCAGGCCCGTGGTTGGCCAGCTAGGGGGTGGCATTGCCACCCTCGAGCCCAGACCTTCCTGGCGCCCACGGCCCCATGATCTCCCTCACAGGAGCGTGCGCCGTGGGCGCGGCCGCCCGGGTCAGCCCGGGCACAGGCGCAGCCCTGCTCCCGGCTGCCCTCCAGGCCTGAGTGCGTCTCGTCGGCAGCCACGCCCCAGCGACTGGTAGTGAGATCTGAGAAAACACAGATGACTTTTTTTTTGATAACCCTCTGCCTGCCGAGCTGTGTGCCTGCATGTTCAGTTGTGTCCAGCTCTTTTTGACCCTATGGACTGAAGCCCACCAGGCTCCTCTGTTCCTGGGATTCTTCAGGCAAGAACACTGGAGTGGGTTGCCACTGCCTCCTCCAGGGGATCTGACCCAGGGACAGCATCTCCTGCACTGGTAGGAGGATTCTTTACTACTGAGCCACCTAGGAAGCTCCTATGATCCTCTGAGTAGGCATTTAAACATTCCTGCTGCAGAAATGAGAGATTTGAGCCTCATGGGTTCAGAGACATTTCCTAAGCTCTCATAAATTGTTACTCAAACTCAGGTCTGTGTAGACTCAGAACTGGTGATCTGTTTGGTGCACCTTACCCAACCTGCCCCGGGGGCATTCAGCTCCTGTCCCCGCCGGGTGGAGAGTGAGCTGAGGGGGGACGGGCTCGGACGGCAGTGGTGGGGGGCTGCACATCTCGGGTGGAGACGGGAGGCAGGCGTGCGTCCAGCTGAGCTGGATACAGGTGCTGCTCCCTTTTCAATTAGAGGATCCACTTGTTGCAATTTCTTTCTTAACGTCTTATCTTTTTCTTCAAATGGAAGCTCCCCCCTCCTCCGCGAACAGATTTTATAAATAGAAAATGTTATTCAGAGGGTTCTTTGCTTTTTTAAATTGACATTGAATTTATTAAAGTTACATAGCTACTACATAATTTATAAAGTTATATGCTAAAGTTTTATATTAAAGTTTAGTTTAAAATTCTTGTATTTATAAAGTTATTAAATACTGTCAGTTACTTTTAAGGAGGTATTTGATTAATAGTTGGGCCCAGTTGTAGACATAAAGACTTGAAGCTTTTAAAATGGAATATTTTAAACTCATTTTAAAGTCTTCATATCTTAGCAAAATAAGCCTTCTAAAATTCTAAGTAATTCTTATAAATTTAATAAAGTAAACTTACGTATATGGGGATCCTTAAGTACTTTAAGTGTTCCAAAACTGTATATAAACTTAGAAAAGTTAAACTTAAATATACAAGTCTAAATCAATTAATCATTCATTGAAAACTGGAACTTTCAGTGTAGGAACACTTTATAATGGTTCAAGGAAGCTCTCTTGACTATTACAAATACTTCTTCTACCAATAGGCACAAATATCTTCTTAATGTATAAATATGAATGTTCTCAGTTTGTTTCTCTTAAATATTTCTATTCTTAATTCTAAATCTTCCCAGAGTTAGAAGATGCGTGTGTGTGTGTATGTTAGTCGCTCAGTCATTTCCGACTCTGAGACCCCATGGACTGTAACCCCCCAGGCCTCTGTCCACGAAATTCTCCAGGCAGAAATACTGGAGTGGGTAGCCATTCCCTTCTCTAGGGAATCTTCCTGACGCGGGGACTGGACCCACGTCTCTTGGGTTTACCATCTGAGCCACCAGGGAAGCCCTAAAATATTCTTAAGAAAATAATAACGCCATTCCAAGCAGTTATGTGAGAAACCCGAATGTGATCCCTGGATTGGGAAGTTCCCCTGGAGAAGGGAATGGCAGCCCTTCGTGGCAAGTATCCTTGCCTGCAGAATCCCAGGGGCAGAGGAGCCTGGGGGGCTACAGTCTGTGGGGTCGCACAGTCGGACACAACTGAGTGGCTGACACGCTCTTCGGAGACGTTAGCTCAGATTTTGTCCTGGATTCTTAGCAGCCCTGTCTGTAGCCCACACGAGGAGCTTTATGATGCTACGAGCTATCGGTCTTATAAATAGGACCATAAAGACTGGTGTAGCCACATGACGACTGCCTGCTGGCACCTACCCTGCCTGTTGGGACCTACCTTGTCCAGGGCGTTAAGAATTTACATGCATTTTCCTCTATGAAAGCCTCTTCTAGTCCTGGAAGCCTGCAGCCAGTTCAGGCTGCTACACAACTTGATTTCGTTTTCCTTTACTTAGGATACATTAATTTCTTTCCCATTTATCGCCAATGACACTGATAGAATTCTATCTTTTTTTGCATATTCTTCCTGGCCAGTAGGACCACAGGACTCACACTGTTATTAAACGGTGTCTGATCGCACCTCGCAGGTGCCACAGTGTCTCGGGTCAGATGCCCTACGACGTCACGGTGGGCTCTGCTGGTTAAGAAGAGGCTGTGGAACAGTGCTGGGGGCTTCACGGGTTAGGAGAAAGGACTCATGTTTTGGGAACACTAGCTAGCAGTCAAGTACTTTATGTATAATATTTCATTTTCATCCTCCAACATCTCTTTCAAGAGTATGTGTTTAATCCCCATATTCAAGTGAAGATGCTGAGGTTCATGGCTGGTTAAGTTCCACATGGCAGATAAACGGCAAGCTGAGACTATCTTTTAGGTCTCTTTGCAGAATTCATGATCCCTCCTCGGTGCTGTTCCCACGACTTTGCAGGACTGATTACCAGGCTCCCTGAATGAAGGTGTGAGTGATAAGGAACCCACCCGCCAGTGCAGGAAGCCAAGAGCTGTGGGTTCAATCCCCGGGTCGGGAAGATCCCCTGGAGAATGGAATGGCTGCCCCCTCCAGTATCTTTGCCTGGGAAATCCGGGGCAGAGGAGCCTGGGGGCTACAGTCTGTGGGTCGCACAGTCGGACACAACTGAGTGGCTGACACGCTCTTGGAGACGTTAGCTCAGATTTTGTCCTGGATTCTTAGCAGCCCTGTCTGTAGCCCACACGAGGAGCTTTATGATGCTACGAGCTATCGGTCTTATAAATAGGACCATACAGACTGGTGTAGCCACATGACGACTGCCTGCTGGCACCTACCCTGCCTGTTGGGACCTACCTTGTCCAGGGCGTTAAGAATTTACATGCATTTTCCTCTATGAAAGCCTCTTCTAGTCCTGGAAGCCTGCAGCCAGTTCAGGCTGCTACACAACTTGATTTCGTTTTCCTTTACTTAGGATACATTAATTTCTTTCCCATTTATCGCCAATGACACTGATAGAATTCTATCTTTTTTTGCATATTCTTCCTGGCCAGTAGGACCACAGGACTCACACTGTTATTAAACGGTGTCTGATCGCACCTCGCAGGTGCCACAGTGTCTCGGGTCAGATGCCCTACGACGTCACGGTGGGCTCTGCTGGTTAAGAAGAGGCTGTGGAACAGTGCTGGGGGCTTCACGGGTTAGGAGAAAGGACTCATGTTTTGGGAACACTAGCTAGCAGTCAAGTACTTTATGTATAATATTTCATTTTCATCCTCCAACATCTCTTTCAAGAGTATGTGTTTAATCCCCATATTCAAGTGAAGATGCTGAGGTTCATGGCTGGTTAAGTTCCACATGGCAGATAAACGGCAAGCTGAGACTATCTTTTAGGTCTCTTTGCAGAATTCATGATCCCTCCTCGGTGCTGTTCCCACGACTTTGCAGGACTGATTACCAGGCTCCCTGAATGAAGGTGTGAGTGATAAGGAACCCACCCGCCAGTGCAGGAAGCCAAGAGCTGTGGGTTCAATCCCCGGGTCGGGAAGATCCCCTGGAGAATGGAATGGCTGCCCCCTCCAGTATCTTTGCCTGGGAAATCCCGTGACAGAGGAGCCTGCGGGGTGCAGGCCACGGGGCCACAGAGAACCAGACGCGACTGAGCCACTGAGCACACCCCGAACAATGGGCCCAAACTCCAGACGTCTTCTCCCTGACCACTTTCCAGTTCAGTCTGGTCTTTCCAGACAACCACAAGGTTCCGATGTAATATCCATCCCCCTTGTCCTCACGGACCTGAAGTTGCCTCAAAGGCAGGCTAAGATTTCCAAAGATTTCTGTGACAGCAGCCCAGGGAGGGCAAGTGGTAAAACGCCAGCCACAGCCCCAGCCACGGGTTCACGTCCCAGGTCCTGAGGGGACAACCAAGTTCAAGCCTTACCTTGGCTGAAGTCCTAGCCGTCCTCCAGCTCCACCCTAGATGTCCTGGCCGTCCTCCCGCTCTGGGAGGCATCCCCACGGTTCTAGTCTTGAGAGCGCTTCTCTGCCTCCTTTTCTGTTTGCCCAGGTGAGTTCCGCTGTTTGCCAAGCCCAAGTGCAGCTTACGACTCACACCTTCCTGGGAAGGAGCGTGGGAACAGGGTGGAGGGCCGAGGCGGGGCTCCGGGGCTGCGCCGGCCTCCTCTGGGCCACAGGCCAGCTGGGTCACTTCTGCCCGGTCACCTCGAGTGGTTGCTTGGGGAGGAGGAAGGAGCGCTCTGGACTCTGGAAGGAGGACGTGCAGGGGCACTTCTGGGCCCTTCGCTGAGGGCTGGGCCCGCGGTGGGCGGGCTTTGGCAGAGCGTCAGGGCTTGAGTGACACCTTCTGTGGAGCCCAGTGGGCGGAGCCAGCCCACAGCCGCCTCGGGACTGGGGCCGAGAGTCCTGATTCCTGTCTTGACTTTGTCCTTGACCAGCTGTGTGATTTGGGGCTGAAATAAGATTGAAGGCGGCCTCTGCCCATTATTTGGAATTTTCATTTTATTCCATTAACAATGCTTTTTTTGTTGTTTTTTAAACGTAGATAAAAAATCATAGGTCACTCTTGCACATACATAGAAAAGGAAAATATGTGTGAAATAAATGGATTAAACTGTTCCATAAAACATCTTCACTTTCCTGAACTGCATTTCGGCCTAGACGTTAAGACCCCATTTTCCCACGTAGCTGTCTCAGGTGTGAGTCTGGGGTGTCGTGGGGACCTTGGCTGATGGTTGGAGGGTGATGGTGTGGTGGCAAGGGAGGTGACCAGGAATGCCCAGTCCTGCCTCGCTCACTGCTCTCACGGCAGCCTTGTGAGAGTCCTAAGGCTCTACACGCCCGAGGACCAGGGTGGACCAGGAGTCCAGGTGTCACTTGACTGTCACCCCTGATAACTCGTCAAGCTAGGCACTCTGCTCAGAGGTCCTGAGGGCCCAGGTCTTGGCATGTATAATGGAAGTCTCTGCTTTGGCTTTTGGGGGGCTTCGCGGGTGGTGCTAGTGGTAAAGAACCCACCTGCCAACGCAGGAGGTAGAAGAGACTTGCATTCAATCTCTGGTTCAGGAAGCTCCCCCGGAGCAGGGCACAACAGCCCACTCCAGTGTTCTTGCCCGAAGCATCCCCGTGGACAGAGGGGCCTGGCGCGCTACAGTCCACGGGGTCAGAAAGAGTTCCACACGATTGAAGCAACTTGGCATGCATGCTGTGGCCTAAAGTCCCAGGGTGGGACTATCCCGGGAAATCAGGGCTAAGTGGGGAGACTGGGGTCATCTGTAAGGTTTACTTCGTCCACTTTGCACCAGGAGATTCTTCCTGAAATCCTTCTGGTTTCTGCATCAGAGGATACATTGTGAATTGCCCCGGGCTCCGGGACCAGGTCCACGCTCTGGATGGGCATGGGTGCCAGTGGCTGAGCCAGGGACAACAGCTTGAATCTCAATCATGAATCCGGTCACGCCCCCGAGATGCCTGAACGGGATGCCTGAACGGGATGCCTGGAAGTGGTTCTGTGGCAAGCCGAGGCTTGCTGGAGGAGGGGAGAGGACGGCTGTTCTGTAGTTAATAGCCACATTCTCCCTGCGGGCAGAAGAGCGCTTGCGGGGTGAGTCACTGCCCCTCCCAGACCCGCCTTCTCCGGTCACTGCACAGGGTGCTGGACGGAAGGTGCTTAAACCCGCATGCTGGGACCCACGCTCTCCTCGCCCCCAGATGCCAGTTCTCTTTCCTGCTCACTCGGGGACTGAGCAAGGATGTGGGAAGAGGTTGGCATTCATGATGGGAACTGATCTTTCCCCTCGGATCAAGAAAAGATCAAACTTTATATCCCTAAATAGCCTTGAGGAACCTTGGCTGAAGTTTCTTGCTAAATTCCCAGGAATAAATGAGAAACTAAAGACAAATGTGGGGGTGATCTTAGTCAGTTATACTTTCCAAGCAATGGAATGAATCGGGACACCCTGTGAAGCCAAAAAGATATGAGGGTGGATGTGTTTCAAAGTGATTACAGCCATGGGTTTGGAGCCACAGGGAGCTGGTTTTGACTTCTGGCCCTGCGACTCAGCGAGATTGGGCCGTTTCGTGTTCAGTCCTATTTGACTCTTTGTGACCCTTGAACTATAGCCCCCAGGCTCATCTATCCAAGGGACTTTCCAGGCAAGAATACTGGAGCAGGTTGTCATTTTATACTTCAGGGGATGTTCCTGATCCAAGGATCTCCTGCGTTGGCAGGCAGATTCTTTACCACTGAGCCATGTTGGAAGCCCGGTGAGATTGCGCTCTTCGCTCTCTGAACCTCAGTTCCCATCTCTTGACGTGGGTGACAACACTGTCCACCTATGTGTGCAGCAAAGCGCTAAGGCCAGTGCCTGGTATTTCCTAACAGCCAGCAAATGATAGCTGTCCTTATCGCTTAGGGAGGGAGGGGGCAATGACTCAGCACAGAACTAGCCATTTAGCATAGAAATTCTTCTTACAGTCCATTACCACCCCCCACCGCCCCCAATGCCGTACATCTTACTGAAGTCTATAAACTCTTGACACAGTGCAGCGTCTTGCCTCAAATGATGTAACGGAAGCCAGTAAATGGGTGTGGTGAGAAGTGGGGCATGTGTTCAGATGTGGTCCCGAGTCAGGGGTGAGAATACGTTTACTAATTCTTTGGTCATTAGATTATTATGACAGTCCTACCACCAGGTGAGATGTATCATTGCCATGGCCCAGTTTGCTTCTGTTTTCTGGATAAAGATATAACGTTTTATTCCCCTTTGTTTCTTTAAGTTCTAGAATACCAAGAAGCATGCTGGGACCCCACGGCCCCTCCTCGCCCCCAGATGGCAGTTCTCTTTCCTGCTCACTCGGGGACTGAGCAAGGATGTGGGAAGAGGTTGGCATTCATGATGGGAACTGATCTTTCCCCTCGGATCAAGAAAAGATCAAACTTTATATCCCTAAATAGCCTTGAGGAACCTTGGCTGAAGTTTCTTGCTAAATTCCCAGGAATAAATGAGAAACTAAAGACAAATGTGGGGGTGATCTTAGTCAGTTATACTTTCCAAGCAATGGAATGAATCGGGACACCCTGTGAAGCCAAAAAGATATGAGGGTGGATGTGTTTCAAAGTGATTACAGCCATGGGTTTGGAGCCACAGGGAGCTGGTTTTGACTTCTGGCCCTGCGACTCAGCGAGATTGGGCCGTTTCGTGTTCAGTCCTATTTGACTCTTTGTGACCCTTGAACTATAGCCCCCAGGCTCATCTATCCAAGGGACTTTCCAGGCAAGAATACTGGAGCAGGTTGTCATTTTATACTTCAGGGGATGTTCCTGATCCAAGGATCTCCTGCGTTGGCAGGCAGATTCTTTACCACTGAGCCATGTTGGAAGCCCGGTGAGATTGCGCTCTTCGCTCTCTGAACCTCAGTTCCCATCTCTTGACGTGGGTGACAACACTGTCCACCTATGTGTGCAGCAAAGCGCTAAGGCCAGTGCCTGGTATTTCCTAACAGCCAGCAAATGATAGCTGTCCTTATCGCTTAGGGGGGGAGGGGCAATGACTCAGCACAGAACTAGCCATTTAGCATAGAAATTCTTCTTACAGTCCATTACCACCCCCCACCGCCCCCAATGCCGTACATCTTACTGAAGTCTATAAACTCTTGACACAGTGCAGCGTCTTGCCTCAAATGATGTAACGGAAGCCAGTAAATGGGTGTGGTGAGAAGTGGGGCATGTGTTCAGATGTGGTCCCGAGTCAGGGGTGAGAATACGTTTACTAATTCTTTGGTCATTAGATTATTATGACAGTCCTACCACCAGGTGAGATGTATCATTGCCATGGCCCAGTTTGCTTCTGTTTTCTGGATAAAGATATAAGTCTTTGGTTTTCACATCTCCCCACGTCTTCCCGCCTCTAATTAAAAACAATAATTATAGAAGTGTTTCTAGAAATACCAGAAGGAACTGAATGCTGGTTTCTGTGTCAGAGCCCATCTGTAAAGGCAAGTATCTGGCCTGCTTATCTTTACTAACCTCTTGCCAAGGTTACTGGTGTGGAGGTTTATGAGTGACTGCAGGCAGCTATGTTGTTGCTGTTTAGTCACTCGGTCGTGCCCAGCTCTTTGTGACCGCAGGGACCGTAGCCTGCCAGGCTCCTCTGTCTGTGGGCTTTCCCAGGCAAGAATACTGGAGTGGGTGGCCATTTCCTTCTCCAGGAGATCTTTCCTACCCAGGGATCAATCCCATGTCTCCTGCATCGACAGGCGGGTTCTTTATTGCTCAGTTACCAGGGAAGCCCACAGGCAGCTTAAGGGTAAGGAAAACAGTAAGAAGTGCTTTAGTGCCAAATAAGTGACCTTTGCTAAACAGCATTCACTCCTAAGAAATAGTTCAATCAGCTAAGAACCCACAGAATCTACCTTGTGGCCATTCATCATGGTTGAATTGCAGCTTATCCAGAAAATGGATCAGGCCAAGTGAGATGCAGGCGTGCCTTATCTGAAAGCTTCTCTTCCTGTTGCTCCAGCCAAGAGCAGAACCAAGGGCTCCTGAAAATAAGGGAAAGTGATACTCCAGGAAGGCGTGGGCATTCTTTATCAGAAAGCCACGAAAGCTGGCTATGGGAGGAATCTCAGCAATGAGCTACTATCCTGATCCTTTTACAGATGGATTCCTCTTACTCGGGTTGACATGGATGGAGTGCCGAAGCTTCCTGGAGACCAGAGCCCAGATTTCCTGCTTTCTGGTCCTGGCTCCTCTCCTTCCAGATGTCACTTGTTTGTGAGTTGCCTGCTGGGTATAAGGGTGTAGGGGCCCAAGATGCTTCCCCTTACAACATGGTACCACGTAGTCAGATAAACAAGGTGCGTGCACACGGAGTAATAATATTATCTGGGACTTCTGTGTCAGGCACCATCAATGTGATGGGAGTTGAGGCAGATGAGGAGAGACCTCCCCATTCTTGACAGGTCAGGGAAGCTTTCAGAGAAGCTGCGGTTTCAGGAGGGCCATGCAGAATGCGTGCGATTTGGATGGGAGGAGAGAAAGGCCATCCTAAGCAGGACATAGACATGTTCAGCAAAGCTGTGTCAAGACAGTAAAAGGAAGGGTTGTGAGTCAGAGACAATTTGGCTGAAGTCATTTTCCTAGAATCACAGATGTTATAGCTGGAAGATACTCCAGAGATCCTGAGGTTCAGTCTCCTCGTTTTCCTGGTCAGAATCTTAGGTTCAGAAAGGTTTTGTGGCCTGGCCGAGGTCACACAGCTCTGAAGATCAAACTGGGGCCACGACCTGGCCCACGGCCTCCGGCCCACGACCGCTTCTCCAGTAGACTTCCCATGGCACCCTACGGACCTAGGGTGGTGAGAATAGAGGCAGAAAGACTGCAGAGGACCTTGCAGGGGGCCCAACACATCTGTGCATTAAGCCCTGAAAGTTCTGACTGCACGGAGCAGTGGCGCCTGCTCAGAGTGATGGGCTGGGGGGAGGGGGGGTGTGCAGCACAGATGGGAGGGATGACAAGAGAGGCCAGTTAAAGAGGCCCAGACCTCAACCAGCTGTGAGGTGACAGGGGTGACAGCAGGAGAGGAAGCGAAGAAGATGACAACGAGAAAGAGAGACCACCAACTATGGGAGGGTCACAGACCAGGGGAGCAGGTGCTCAAGGCTATCTGCACGGTCTGGGTCAACCAGTTGTCCACGGAAGAAACCACGTGCCCCCTTATACTTTCCTCTTAGCTGTTTGCTCACTTGTTCATTCTTTGTTTCAATCAATATTTCTGAGCCTGTGGAAGGCATTCCTTGTTCACCCAAGCCACTGACCCAGTGAACACGATGCTTCTACTGTTTTCTTGGAATCTGCACCCTTGTACTCTTCTTGGTCAGAGTTGTTGGAGAGAACCCAGGCAAAATCAGGAGAACAGCTTGGTGACTGAAAAGAAAAGAACCTGATTGTCTGGGAGGGTGTTGAAAAGCCAGCCTGATTTCAAACGGGAGAAGGATCAAAGTGTCCCGGCAAGGGAGAGAACTCCCCATTCTTGACAGGTCAGGGAAGCTTTCAGAGAAGCTGCGGTTTCAGGAGGGCCATGCAGAATGCGTGCGATTTGGATGGGAGGAGAGAAAGGCCATCCTAAGCAGGACATAGACATGTTCAGCAAAGCTGTGTCAAGACAGTAAAAGGAAGGGTTGTGAGTCAGAGACAATTTGGCTGAAGTCATTTTCCTAGAATCACAGATGTTATAGCTGGAAGATACTCCAGAGATCCTGAGGTTCAGTCTCCTCGTTTTCCTGGTCAGAATCTTAGGTTCAGAAAGGTTTTGTGGCCTGGCCGAGGTCACACAGCTCTGAAGATCAAACTGGGGCCACGACCTGGCCCACGGCCTCCGGCCCACGACCGCTTCTCCAGTAGACTTCCCATGGCACCCTACGGACCTAGGGTGGTGAGAATAGAGGCAGAAAGACTGCAGAGGACCTTGCAGGGGGCCCAACACATCTGTGCATTAAGCCCTGAAAGTTCTGACTGCACGGAGCAGTGGCGCCTGCTCAGAGTGATGGGCTGGGGGGAGGGGGGGTGTGCAGCACAGATGGGAGGGATGACAAGAGAGGCCAGTTAAAGAGGCCCAGACCTCAACCAGCTGTGAGGTGACAGGGGTGACAGCAGGAGAGGAAGCGAAGAAGATGACAACGAGAAAGAGAGACCACCAACTATGGGAGGGTCACAGACCAGGGGAGCAGGTGCTCAAGGCTATCTGCACGGTCTGGGTCGACCAGTTGTCCACGGAAGAAACCACGTGCCCCCTTATACTTTCCTCTTAGCTGTTTGCTCACTTGTTCATTCTTTGTTTCAATCAATATTTCTGAGCCTGTGGAAGGCATTCCTTGTTCACCCAAGCCACTGACCCAGTGAACACGATGCTTCTACTGTTTTCTTGGAATCTGCACCCTTGTACTCTTCTTGGTCAGAGTTGTTGGAGAGAACCCAGGCAAAATCAGGAGAACAGCTTGGTGACTGAAAAGAAAAGAACCTGATTGTCTGGGAGGGTGTTGAAAAGCCAGCCTGATTTCAAACGGGAGAAGGATCAAAGTGTCCCGGCAAGGGGAGGCGGGCCCTGGGCACGCAGCAGCTCCTGGTCTTGGGAGGGCAAACGAGGTCAGGGTGGCGGCAACAAAGGCGCTGCTGGACGCCCGGTGGCTGCCTGCACGGGGGCGAGAAGCCTCGGTCCTGGCGCCAGGCTGGGGCGGCTCTGGACACCGGCCGCGGCTCGCCCGCACCCTGGGAGCGTGGAAGAGCCTTGTGTCCACCATCAGCGTGAGAGCGAGTCCTGGGATCCTGTGTCCGAAGGAGGCCTCGAGAGCACAGCTGTAGACGACAGGACGGCGGGAGGCAGTCTGTGATTTCCCTCTGATCCGGTGTCTCAGGGGCGACTGCTCCAGCCTGAGCTTTGGGCACCTTTCATAACCATGGTTTGTCCTTCTCCTCTTGGTCATGGTGATGGTTTTCATCCCAAAGGTTCAGTCTTACCAACTGCACTGAACAAATGTGGCAAATAGGTCAAAACACAGGGACCATCTGGCGGACTGGCTGAAGTTGCATTGGGAAGTGCTCCCTCCTGCCCCGGGGCCAAGTATAACAGTTCTAGGCAGACTCTGACATGGTTTAATTTATTTTTATTTCTGTCTCCTCATAATACCAAGTGAGAATAGCGTGGAAGCAGGTCCACGCAGTAGGTTTGGGGAAAATCTGGTTGAAACTTCCAGGTTCATTCTCTACGTCTACATCTCTGTTCCTGCCCTACGGATGAGTTCATCAGTCTCATCTTTCGAGATTCCATATATACGCATGGTTAATATATGATATTTGTTTTTCTCTTTCTGACTTACTTCACTCTGTATGACAGGCTCTAGGTTCATCTACATTTCTACAGCTGACTCAGTTTTGCTCCTTTTTATTGTTGAGAAACAAACACAGTATTGCAAAGCAATTATATTCCGATTTTTAAAAAAGCACACAAATAACAAATGTTGGTGAGAATGTGGAGAAAAGGGAGTTCTTGG
Source organism: Tragulus kanchil (assembly GCA_022376925.1). Lineage (NCBI taxonomy): Eukaryota > Metazoa > Chordata > Mammalia > Artiodactyla > Tragulidae > Tragulus > Tragulus kanchil. The sequence goes on from JAIOJX010000006.1 coordinate 155,978,671, forward strand.
GAAAAAAATAAACTCTTTAAGCCAAATAACTTCCCATTTATCTTCCAAAATGCATGATGGCTGTGAGTGTTGTCTGGTTGTCTCTTGGACCCTCTGAGGTCAGGGTGGTTTGCGCTCACAGACAGGTGCTCTGGAACCCTTGCCCTGCTGCTTTCCAGGGTGTGAATTTGGTAAATTACACTGAATTTCTCTGGACTTTGCTCTTCGTCTGTAACATCATATGGTCCTTACTTTGCACAGGATTAGCAGGACGATTTATCAAGTCTCTGGCTACAAGGAGGTGTGGTTTAGGATTAAATTTGGGTGAGACCAGCTCAGAGTTTAGGCCCTGGCGTTTAATGCATACTGGTATCTCAGAGTCATTTCCTTTGTGGAATTCTGGGATCAGAGAAGATTGAGCTCAAAGAAACACGATCATCAGGAAAGAGGTGACTGCCACTGGGGCTGCCATGCCTGAGTTCATGCTGAAGGTCAGCTCCTAGGACACCATGGACAGATGCCCATTTAAACTTGATTGTAGGGAGCCTGCAGTCTGGGCAGCGTGTGATTAGCGGAGTCATGTCCTGGCAGGAAGGACTCAGTGACTTGTGCAGGCTGCAAGCTGAGCCAGGAAAGCAAACCAGGCGTCCTGACTCCCCACCCACTGCCCAATGATAAGGGCCCTTCCCACTCCCTGCATTCGGGGCTGGACAGTCCTGGAACCAAGGCAGTGAGCTCAGGGCATCTGCTGAGCTCACTCCAGGCTGGTCTGAATGTGGACAAGTGCCATCAGAGCTCCGAGGAAAGGGCTTGGCAACCCAGGAGGCCATTGGTGGGAATGGTCCTTCCCTGGAGACTAGAATGAGGCAGTGCCCCTTGAGAAGGCTCCACGGGCCTGGGCGGTGAGAGCCAGTGAAGCACAGGAAGAAAATGATTTATGGGCGAGACCTAAGTGAGCAGAGCTCGCCGGTTGACTTCAGCACCAGTGTAGGGGTGTGGGAGAGCATGCCGTGAATACTCCAGAAACATGGGCGCCTGAATACTCAGCAACCGAACCTGGGCACAAGGGCGGGCAGGGATGCAGGGATAGGTCTTTCGGGGAGATCTTGCTCAGAGCCAGCGGGAGGTGGGCCTCCTCCTCAGGGACCCCATCTGTCTGGGCATCTCCTCGTGGCACAGGACTTGAGGGCTGGCACACTCCAGGGTACTGGCCGCAGGGGGCCTGAAAGACAGGCCCAGATCACTTTTCCTGTAGGAAAATCAGGCAGAAAGCGTAAGGCAAGATGGGCAGCGAGAACAGGGTGAATGGGAGAGCCCTGCCCTTTCTCTCTGGGTCCTGTTCCAGTCACTTTCCTGAGGATCTCTTGTCCGTGGGACTCCTGCCTTCACCCCGTCCCCTGGGACCCCTCCCTGTACCACCTTTCTAACCAAAGCCTCCCAGCCTCCACCGGCGAGATCAGCCCCCACCTCGTCGAGGAAGCCCACCGCCCTCCAATGCTGTCACGGAGCATCCTCCGTGCCTCAGAGCCAAGGGCACTAGGATCTGCATGTCTCTGTGGGCTGGCTTTCAGCCTACTTCAATGCCAGGGCTTGCTTTCTCTTTTGCTGGTTCATGGGCAGCTGTGCAGGGCACCGTGGCAGCGGCAGGTGTAGACGGGGCAGCGGTGGTGGGTGGTGTGGAACGGGTCACCTGTTCGTGTGGCTTATTCATGCCCTCTGGTCCTGCTCAAGCCCCGTCCCTGAGATGCCCTTTCTGGTTTAGGGAGCGCCCGTGTTGCGACCTGGGGAGGCTGTCAGAGCACAGCTTAGTGCAGGCAGCCCGAGTGTGTGGTCAACCAGGGCCTAGTGATAGCTCGGGACCATGCTCGGGCCATCTGCAAATCCCTGCTGCACAGCTCCTGAGGCTGCACAAGGCTCATCCGGTGGATAATGAATGCCACGTGGCAGCCTTTCATGACGGCACAGGTCTGTGTGCCGTGCTGGAGAGGGCTCTCGCGGGACCGTCTCCAGGAGACAGCCTGGTGTTATCTGAACTGACATTACATGAAAGGAATTAGGATGCTCTCACATGGGACGTTCAGATGCCACCGATACCCTTACGTAGTGTCTGCATTAGAGAGTCTCATGCCGCTTGTTTCACAAGGTATCCTGAGGGAAGGAAGACTTTCACAACTAGAAATTCATTGATCTGCCTTCAGAACATGGCAGTGCATGGCAGCTTATGTATTCCAGATCACTGAATGGATGTATTATCTGACTTTAATTCAATAAATGCTTGCAAAATGAAAAAAATAATGCCTCCTGTAGACTGCATAGCCTCACATCAGAGTCCCAAAGATGTGCGCTGTGATCCCCTGCCCCAAGCACACTGAAGTGCCTATTACGCTGCATCTTTTCCCAGCCCTGCCACCACCAGCACCGCCGCCGGGTCTGCCAGATCAAATGGCCCGAGGGGTGAGCCTGTTAGCACCATGGCCTGGACCTCCTGAAGAGAACTTCCCTGCTCTGGACCCCTCAAGATGGGCAGCCTCCCAAGTCATCCAGTATAGGAGAAGGCCAACATGGTGTGGAGTGTATTAAGAACCCAGGATGGGACTTGCTGGTGGTCCAGTGGTTAGGACTCTGCCTTCCAGTGCAGGGAGTGTGGGTTCAATCCCTGGTTGGGGACCTGAGATCCCAAATGCCTCAGGGCCTCCACACCAAAACGAAAAACAAGCAATATTATGACAAATTCAGCAAAGACTTTAAAAATGGTCCACACACACACACACACAATCTTAAAAAGTAAAAAGAAATAGAACTCAGGGACACCTAGCGGTCACTGAGCATCCTTCTTTGTTGGGGGATGCAGGATGCAGCCACCTGTCTTTCATTCAGAAGGAGGTCCTGGGTGGCTCTCGCTGTTAGATTCTATGCAGTTAACTGAAGTGACTGACCCCCACTCCTCACAGGTTTTATAGCCACCCCTGGAGTGCGTGAATCTCCCCAGTCAGCGTAAGGTGGCTGAGGTTCTGGGTCAGGGTGATTCCCTGCAGGATGTCTAGGCAGTCAGATCTCTTCAGATGATATTGTGACAGAGAATGGGTGAGCTCAGACAGTCCCGTGGAGAATCTGTAAAGTAATATCGTTTTCTGCCTCACACAAGTGCAAACTGTTTGTGATTCTCTCTCTCTCTCTCTTAAAACTGGAATGGAAAACAATGCATTTGCAAAACCAGTGGTCATATACCCCAAGGCCTTATTAGTCTGCTCTTGCAGTGAAGTCGTCAGGGAGGCCCCAGCAGCTGCAGTGGCGGTCCCGACACATTCAGGTCTGTGGTGGTTCACAGCGACTTTCCGTGGTTTGTTGGTTTATGCAGGGACCAGACCGTAAAAGAGCTGGTGTAGAGATCAAAGAGCAGGCCTCCTGTGGTTCATTAGTGGTGACGCTTCCTGCCGTTCCCCAGGGACAGGATGCTGGGTGGGGGTAGGGGCAGCCCCTCAGAGGTCCCTAATCAGCTTTTCCGACCCAGATAGGTCTGTCCCAGAAGCCAGAGGTTCAGTGCTGGGGTTGCTCCCACAGCCAAGTATCCAATGCAGGTGACCTCCTCGGGCGCCGTGTATGGCAGGCCCGTGGGCGCTGGGCCCTCTGTGCGCAGCCCGTTAGCCAGGGCTTTGATCACCTGGCTCCGAGGCCTCGTCCTGACAGGGGAGCCATTCGGATGCTTTGGGTCTTCGGATGTGGATGTCAAGTGGAATGCTCTGCTCAATTGTCCCAGGGAATTGTGGTTATTTCCTTTCCCTGATGTTCGGTCACCTGAGTGCATGGCCGCGGGACCCTCTGGAGACCACAGGGCGGGTATTTGCCGTGGGGCTGCAGGATCCGGCCTCCCAGGAGCCCAGCCATCTCTCCCGCAGCTTCCAGGCCTCTCCGGAGTGGGCGGCCCAGCAGATGACCGCAGCTCTCCTCCGAGGTGACCGTCCGCCCTCGCCGCTCGCTCCGGCGGTGACAACTGGGAGTCGCAGGAAGACAGCCGCGCCCAGAGCTGTCGTCCCCGTCCAGACGCCCAGCTTTGTGACCGCCGTTCCCAACATCATTTAACTAGAAATCCTACGTTTTATGTGCTGAATCCAGCAGCCCTGGCCCCACTCATCTTTTTAGCGACTGGTGGCCAGGGAAGAATTGCCTGCGGGTTCCATAGGGACAAACGTAATGCCCTAACCGGCTTTCTGGCCTCACGCTCGGTACTGTCCGCGCCGGCACGCCCGCTCCCCGAGCCCCGGCCTGCCTTCCTGCCCTTGCTGCCAGGGCGCTGGAGCGCTTCCGCTCGCCGAGCAGCCCTTCCCTCTCCCTGCCCTTTGGACCCACCTCAGCAGCTGTGGCCTCGTTCCCTGGGCCCTTTCTAGGGTGTGAAGCCCATTGAGGGCCCTGAAGGCAAGCCGCGTTTGCTGACCTAACCTCACCTTCTGGCCACTTTGTTTTGGTTTCGGTCTGCTCCTATGCCCTGCAATGAAAATACCAAAGATCCAATATTCTTCTTTTTTTCCCTTAAAAAATTGAGTTGTAGCTGATTTTCAATATTATATGAATTCTGGCTGTATAGCATATGGGTTCAAAATTTTGTAGCCACAGGCATGCGTCTGTCAGCGCAGTGGAGAGCTGGGTTCGATCTCTGGGTCAGGAAGACCCCCTGGAGGGGGCATGGCACCCCACTCCAGTACCCCTGGGGAACCCCATGGACAGAGGAGCGCGTGGGCTGCAGTCCGCGGGGCGGCAAAGGAGTTGAACAGGATGGAGTGACTGAGCTCCAAGCATCCTGGCCGCTTTGATCTAGTGCCTCTGAAAGCGGTCTACCTCGGACCGGGACTTGAACCCACGTGGCTGGGGCTCGCACCCAGCCCAAACCCACCATACCTGGTTTCAAGACCTAATGGAGCTCAGGTTCTTCATGTCTCTTTGCAGAAAATAATTCAGTGAGAGACAAAGTGATAGGTAAGAAATGGATTTATTCAGACTCAGAGAAAAGAACGTTGGAGTGGGCGGCCCAGCAGATGACCGCAGCTCTCCTCCGAGGTGACCGTCCGCCCTCGCCGCCGCTCCGGCGGTGACAACTGGGAGTCGCAGGAAGACAGCCGCGCCCAGAGCTGTCGTCCCCGTCCAGACGCCCAGCTTTGTGACCGCCGTTCCCAACATCATTTAACTAGAAATCCTACGTTTTATGTGCTGAATCCAGCAGCCCTGGCCCCACTCATCTTTTTAGCGACTGGTGGCCAGGGAAGAATTGCCTGCGGGTTCCATAGGGACAAACGTAATGCCCTAACCGGCTTTCTGGCCTCACGCTCGGTACTGTCCGCGCCGGCACGCCCGCTCCCCGAGCCCCGGCCTGCCTTCCTGCCCTTGCTGCCAGGGCGCTGGAGCGCTTCCGCTCGCCGAGCAGCCCTTCCCTCTCCCTGCCCTTTGGACCCACCTCAGCAGCTGTGGCCTCGTTCCCTGGGCCCTTTCTAGGGTGTGAAGCCCATTGAGGGCCCTGAAGGCAAGCCGCGTTTGCTGACCTAACCTCACCTTCTGGCCACTTTGTTTTGGTTTCGGTCTGCTCCTATGCCCTGCAATGAAAATACCAAAGATCCAATATTCTTCTTTTTTTCCCTTAAAAAATTGAGTTGTAGCTGATTTTCAATATTATATGAATTCTGGCTGTATAGCATATGGGTTCAAAATTTTGTAGCCACAGGCATGCGTCTGTCAGCACAGTGGAGAGCTGGGTTCGATCTCTGGGTCAGGAAGACCCCCTGGAGGGGGCATGGCACCCCACTCCAGTACCCCTGGGGAACCCCATGGACAGAGGAGCCGCGTGGGCTGCAGTCCGCGGGGCTGCAAAGGAGTTGAACAGGATGGAGTGACTGAGCTCCAAGCATCCTGGCCGCTTTGATCTAGTGCCTCTGAAAGCGGTCTACCTCGGACCGGGACTTGAACCCACGTGGCTGGGGCTCGCACCCAGCCCAAACCCACCATACCTGGTTTCAAGACCTAATGGAGCTCAGGTTCTTCATGTCTCTTTGCAGAAAATAATTCAGTGAGAGACAAAGTGATAGGTAAGAAATGGATTTATTCAGACTCAGAGAAAAGAACGTTCCACAGACAGAGCATGGGCCATCGCAGAACAAATCCAGTGAACCCGAAAACATGGCATTCTTAGCTTTTATGGGCTGGGCAATTCTATATGCTAATGAGTGGGAGGATCACTCCAGTTCTTTTGGGGAAGGTGCGAACTGTCATGTGCCTCTGGGTGTGTCATTTAGCTTGCTGACTGAGGATCAAGGTCCAGTCTGCCATCTTGGACCCATTTGATTCCAGTGGGTTTATGTTGTGTCCTTGGGCTATGTTCATTCTGTTCAAAAATTGTGTATGCCCTGCCCCTTTCCCTACCCCTTACGCCTCCAAACGGAGGCTCAGGGGTAATCCCTTGGGGTCTCCGGGCACATGCAGGCTAATTCTTGCCATTCTTCCAGGGGACAGCTTCTTCCCTCTGTCCATTGTTAGGTATGTTAGCGTATCTAGTATGTGGAACTGTAAGAGTCTCAGAACTGAACTTAATTATTGTTCCAGCACCCAGGAGTGAATGGGGTCCACTTCTAAGGGGACATCTGTTGCCTCGTTGGGGGACAGCCCTGGAGCGCCGGCCATCTCTGTGGGGAAGCGGGAGCATGTCCGAAAGGCCCAGGGCTCTGGAGGGACGGCAAATCTGCAGAGTGTCTTCCCTCAGAGACCCCTGTTTCTCAGGGTCCACATCTGAGCGCCAGGCACCTCCTTTGACAGAAGAGACCCACTGGCCGAGCACTGGACTGTTTCTGAGGCCGTGGAGCTCCAGCAGTCAGGCATGGAGCCTCATCACTTAGCTGTGTCTGTCTGTCCACTGCGGGGACAGGGAGCTCACCCGGGCGCCTGTGGAGGCTCGGCAGCTCTCTCATGTGGCCATTAAGTAGCAGTGGCCATGGTCGCCGTCCCTTTCCAGGGGCACCTGTAACTTAGCAGTGATGAGCCAGTTCTGCTTTGTCAGTTTATCCTTCCCACATTTTATTTTATATTGTTCTTTTTTTAATTTTGGCCTAAGTTTATTTTATTTTTTTTGGTGGCCCTCCCATTGCATGTCTCTTTGCAGAAAATAATTCAGTGAGAGACAAAGTGATAGGTAAGAAATGGATTTATTCAGACTCAGAGAAAAGAACGTTCCACAGACAGAGCATGGGCCATCGCAGAACAAATCCAGTGAACCCGAAAACATGGCATTCTTAGCTTTTATGGGCTGGGCAATTCTATATGCTAATGAGTGGGAGGATCACTCCAGTTCTTTTGGGGAAGGTGCGAACTGTCATGTGCCTCTGGGTGTGTCATTTAGCTTGCTGACTGAGGATCAAGGTCCAGTCTGCCATCTTGGACCCATTTGATTCCAGTGGGTTTATGTTGTGTCCTTGGGCTATGTTCATTCTGTTCAAAAATTGTGTATGCCCTGCCCCTTTCCCTACCCCTTGGGGTCTCCGGGCACATGCAGGCTAATTCTTGCCATTCTTCCAGGGGACAGCTTCTTCCCTCTGTCCATTGTTAGGTATGTTAGCGTATCTAGTATGTGGAACTGTAAGAGTCTCAGAACTGAACTTAATTATTGTTCCAGCACCCAGGAGTGAATGGGGTCCACTTCTAAGGGGACATCTGTTGCCTCGTTGGGGGACAGCCCTGGAGCGCCGGCCATCTCTGTGGGGAAGCGGGAGCATGTCCGAAAGGCCCAGGGCTCTGAAGGGACGGCAAATCTGCAGAGTGTCTTCCCTCAGAGACCCCTGTTTCTCAGGGTCCACATCTGAGCGCCAGGCACCTCCTTTGACAGAAGAGACCCACTGGCCGAGCACTGGACTGTTTCTGAGGCCGTGGAGCTCCAGCAGTCAGGCATGGAGCCTCATCACTTAGCTGTGTCTGTCTGTCCACTGCGGGGACAGGGAGCTCACCCGGGCGCCTGTGGAGGCTCGGCAGCTCTCTCATGTGGCCATTAAGTAGCAGTGGCCATGGTCGCCGTCCCTTTCCAGGGGCACCTGTAACTTAGCAGTGATGAGCCAGTTCTGCTTTGTCAGTTTATCCTTCCCACATTTTATTTTATATTGTTCTTTTTTCTTTTTTGGCCTAAGTTATTGTTTATTTTTCATCCATCTTTATTCTTTGGCCTGGGTGGCCCTCCCATTGCAGTGACCTTTCTCGTTGGGGAGCACCAGCTCTGGGCGCATGTGCTCCAGAGCACTGGCTGGTAATTGGACACACCTGCCCAGCCGTTCCTCGGCAAGTGGGATCTTCCTGGGCCAGGGATCGAACCAGTGCCTCCTGCACTGCAAGGCGGACCCTTTACCCACTAGACCACCAGGGAAGCCCTTTCTTTTTCTTTTTTAAATTAACTTTGATTGGAGTATAGTGGCTTTACAGTGTTCTGTTGGTTTCTGCTTTACAGCAGAGAGGATCAGCTCTATGTTTACCTATATCCCCTAGTTCTCGGATTTCCTTCCTATTTAGGTCACTGTAGAGCACTGAGTGGAGTCCCTGGGCCATGCAGCAGGCTCTCGATATTTCTGTTTTATACACGGTAGTGTATATATGTCAGCCCCAGGATTGCAATCCCTCTGGCGCCCTACTTCCCTCCCTGGTATCCACATGTTTGTTTTCTACGTCTGTGTCTCTATTTCTTTTCTAAACTCCACACGTATGTGTTAACGCATTTGTTTCTTTCTGACTCATCTCGCTTGGTGGGGCAGTCTCTCGGTCTACCCACATCTCTGCAAATGGTACAGTTTGTAGTCATTATCCTCCCATATTTTAAAAATGCCACGGCAGTCTGCTCTACTGGGACACTTCCCAGGGCATCATGGGTGGTATTTTCAGCCACACAAGCCTCTCTTGTGCCTGCCCCACCAGGGATGGTCGGGAGGCGGGATCCAGCGCCTAATCCTTAGCTTTCTCTGCTTGGGTCACTCACGGGGCTACTTGTGTCACTGTGTCCTCAGGGGGGCAGGTGCCAAGGAGGAGGAGGAGAAGCAGGGTGGAGGCTGGGGGAGCGGGGCAGCGGGGTGAAGGGGGAGGAAACGAGGGAGGTGGTGGGGCATCTCAGCCCGCCGTCGAGTTGGAGAGAGCTCGGCAAGACTGCAGGGCCGTGTTCAGGCCAAAGTGACTTGTCACAGGTGTGCTGGGTGCTTTTGTTGTCGACCTTCTGAGCATCCCCGCCGTTTGCTGGGAACGTAGGTGGGTGGGTGGCCCGGACAGCGGGGTGGCGGCCCGAGGGTGGGGAGCTGGGGCTGCCAGTCAGTCAGGGGAACAGGAGAGGTGTGTTTCCGTGCTTCCCCAGGGACCGCGTCTTTGTTCCCCCTGCCCCCCGCCCCCCAGCTGCAGGGCCGTGGGATCTTAACTCCCTGACCAGGGGTCTAGCCTAGTGCTCTGTCCTGGGGAATTCCTGACCACAGTTTTAAAATCTCTAGACTCTCTGAGGCTGAATCAGCACTACACATTATCCTAGAGGGGTTTTCTTTTAAAGATATATATTTTTAATGTGGACCATTTAGAAGTTTTTATTGAATTTGTTACAGTATTTTTCCTGTCTCTCCTACCAGGGATCAGACCTGCGCCCCTTGCACTGCAGGGTGGAGTCTTAACCATCGGACTGCCGGGGAGGTCCTTGTTTGAGAGGCTCTCCCAGAGAGGGTTGGGCCCTTGGCAGGGTCTGTATCCCGTGCCCTGCTGCTGGTCACACAGTGGCAGCTTCCTGTGTTTGTTTGTGCTGTAATTTAATTCATCATAGGCTGTATTTTAATTTGAGAATTTTTACGGGGGAAGAGAGACTGGAGGTAAATTGTTTTATTTATATTCTTTCTAAAATCAGTGCAAATTGATCAGTTATTTCAATGTTTTTCTCTTTTTATAGTATTCTATAGAGCTAAGGAAGTCAACTCGTATTTTCAACATGCGGCCCAAATGCATGAGCTCATCATACATATTTTCTATCTTCCAAGTTACTGCTGGATGTGATTTTACCAAATATTTCACCACTGGAGCACGCACGCTGTCATTTCCTTAGCCTCCACCTACCGTCCAGTGTCAAAGCCCAGTGCCATATATTTTAGCTCTTTGTTGTAGCAGAACCCCATTCCTGTGCCAGTAAGCGTCAGTTTCTATGTCCTTAAGTGATTATTTCAGTGACGGTGCCCAACAGGCAATCTCCACGTCTGGGCAGCAGTCAGCCTTGATTGAGCTCATGCCTCTCTGGGTTCTTTCCAAGGTGATGGCAGAAGCTCGGGAGGACAGTTCAAATGTATCAATGAATGTGCGTCTTTGATGGAAAAACAGACATGGACAGCAGACACATGCACGTTGTGGGGAATGAACAGTGGGTGGGAGGCGTAAAGGAAGTAGCATGAAAACCTGTACTATCATACGTGAAAAAAAACAGCTATTGTGCTGTGAGAAAGGGATCCTGCAGGGCACGGTGCGACGGCCTGGAAGGGTGGGATGGAGGGGATATACATATGACTAATCTGGGATCATACGTATCTATAAACAACAAAATCTGCCTAGTAGCTCTGTCCTGGGGAATTCCTGACCACAGTTTTAAAATCTGAATCAGCACTACACATTATCCTAGAGGGGTTTTCTTTTAAAGATATATATTTTTAATGTGGACCATTTAGAAGTTTTTATTGAATTTGTTACAGTATTTTTCCTGTCTCTCCTACCAGGGATCAGACCTGCGCCCCTTGCACTGCAGGGTGGAGTCTTAACCATCGGACTGCCGGGGAGGTCCTTGTTTGAGAGGCTCTCCCAGAGAGGGTTGGGCCCTTGGCAGGGTCTGTACCCTGTGCCCTGCTGCTGGTCACACAGTGGCAGCTTCCTGTGTTTGTTTGTGCTGTAATTTAATTCATCATAGGCTGTATTTTAATTTGAGAATTTTTACGGGGGAAGAGAGACTGGAGGTAAATTGTTTTATTTATATTCTTTCTAAAATCAGTGCAAATTGATCAGTTATTTCAATGTTTTTCTCTTTTTATAGTATTCTATAGAGCTAAGGAAGTCAACTCGTATTTTCAACATGCGGCCCAAATGCATGAGCTCATCATACATATTTTCTATCTTCCAAGTTACTGCTGGATGTGATTTTACCAAATATTTCACCACTGGAGCACGCACGCTGTCATTTCCTTAGCCTCCACCTACCGTCCAGTGTCAAAGCCCAGTGCCATATATTTTAGCTCTTTGTTGTAGCAGAACCCCATTCCTGTGCCAGTAAGCGTCAGTTTCTATGTCCTTAAGTGATTATTTCAGTGACGGTGCCCAACAGGCAATCTCCACGTCTGGGCAGCAGTCAGCCTTGATTGAGCTCATGCCTCTCTGGGTTCTTTCCAAGGTGATGGCAGAAGCTCGGGAGGACAGTTCAAATGTATCAATGAATGTGCGTCTTTGATGGAAAAACAGACATGGACAGCAGACACATGCACGTTGTGGGGAATGAACAGTGGGTGGGAGGCGTAAAGGAAGTAGCATGAAAACCTGTACTATCATACGTGAAAAAAAACAGCTATTGTGCTGTGAGAAAAGGGGATCCTGCAGGGGCACGGTGCGACGGCCTGGAAGGGTGGGATGGAGGGGATATACATATGACTAATCTGGGATCATACGTATCTATAAACAACAAAACTCTGTAAAAGTAAAAAGTAAAACAAAAAAAAAATTTTTAAAGTGCTTTTAGCCCACGGCTCCTTGGCAATGCTAACATCCCACTGGTTAAAAGAGACCCCACGACTGTGGCCCAAAGGCCAGGGACAAGGATGCACAGCTGGCCAGTGGAGATGGAGAGAGGAGAGAAAGAACGTTTTTGCTGCAAACCATGCTTCCGTTTTACAGTTTCGAGGTCCATTTTGCTTTCAAAATTTTTGAAGTAAAGAAATCAAAGTTTTCCTGGAGCCAGAAGTCTAATTTTTGTAACGGTTGTGAAACTACTTTCAGTCATTTCGAGTCTTTGTGAAGGCTGTAAGAGGGGCGGTAAAGAGGCAGTCTGGGGGGCTTCCGCTTCCCCTGGTGGTCCAGTGGGTAAGGACACCGCCTTGCAGTGCAAGGGGCACCGGTTCGAGCCCTGGCCTGGGAAGATCCCACGTGCCGCAGAGCGGCTGGACCGATGTGTCCAATTACCGAGCCGGAGCTCTGGCGCGCATGCGCCCAGAGCCGGTGCTCTGCGACGACAGACGCCACCGCGATGGGAGGCCCACAGGAGCCAAAGAACAAAGACGGATGAAAATGGAGAAGTGAAAGACCAATAGAAGTGGTCTGCCCGCTCCCCTCCCTTCCCAACCCGACCCCTGCCCAAAATAAATAAATAAATGAATCTTTAAAAAAAAAAGGCGGTCTGAGAAGGGTTCCTGGCTGGAAGCCCGCCGCGCTCCCTCTGTGTTTGGGACTCAAGGCCGCACGCCTGGGCCGGTGTGGAGGAAGCGGCAGTGGCCGCGCACAGGCGGTGAGCGCCTGCCTGCCAGAGGCTCCCGCTCCTCTCTTGCTGACAGTAAACGCTGCTTCAGGAGGCCCCGGTCGTAGGGTGGAGCGGGGCTCGCGGGAGGAGGGTGCTGAAGGACTTAGTGTCCAGTGAATGCAGGCCAAGGGACGCCTTTGGTACGTTTCCTCTGGGGTCCCGGGTCATCCGCACGGGGCGACCCCGGCGGAAAGGCCACGGCCGCCCAGCCCAGGCAGCTAGCGGCGCGTCTCCCTCTTTCCCCCACAGTCCCTGCCGGCCGGCTGCCGCTGCCCCGCTCAGAAGCGCAGACTGGTCTTTGTCTTGGCAATAAACTTCCCAGCTCCGTCTCCAGGGCATTGTCCTTTCTTCAGGGTGGGAAGCGCCTCACCTTCAAATGACACAGTCAGTTTCTCAGGAAGAATGAGATAATGGGTCTGACAGCGCAGCAGCAAGAAAAAGGAGAATGAAGAAAAGAAAAAACGAAGCATCACCCTTGTCCAGCTCCACGCTCAGCAGGCGTTTAATAGAGACAGGGGGGCCTGGCTTGGCCGGAAACTGTAGAGGCGTTCGGGAGAAAGGGAACGCGGAGGAAAATTTCCAGCAGAGAAATAGTGCTTCCTTCAGGGACCACAGGGAATCTGAGCTTAAAACCTCAGGGCTGACAGCGGCTCATGCGCGTAGGCTGAGGAGCTTCCAGCGTCCTGACGTGGCAACTCGGGGTGCGAGCGGCTGGAAGGTGAAAAGCTCACCTCGCTGCGCCCTCACCCGCGCCCGCTTCTCCCTCCCGCTCGTGCTTGGCTCCCTCTGACAGCTCAGCGTCCTGCCCTCCGGCGCAGCAAATCCGGTCATGCTCGCCTCCGTCTGCCCTGAAAGAGAGCTTCCTCTCCTCGGGCAGCTCAGAGTGTTCTGCCATGACCACGTCTTCTCGTCCACGCTGCTCTGGAACTGGAGTTAAAGCATTGTGAGGGGAGCGTGGAGGGAAAGGACGCGCTGAGGGTCTGCGAAGGGAGAGAGGATCTGCGGCCTCTGCACGCCCGGGGAGAGCGGGAGGCGCGGCTGGGAAGGCGCTGGGAGGAGCGGCTCGTGCTGAGTCCCAGGTGGACGCGTGAGACCCGCCTCCCCGCCGCCCGCTTGGCCCCAGCACGAGGCTGAGGCTCCCCACGTGGGGGATGCAAGGCCTCGCCTTGGCTCTGGACCCAGTTATTTCAATCCTCGGAAGACGGAAACTGATGGAGCAGCAGGGAGACCAAGAGTGGGGCAGCGGAGAGGACGGAGAGGACACCATGGCCGGGAGTGACGGGGAGGGCGCCCAGACAGGGAGGGGTGGAGAGTGTGGACGGACGGGTCCATAAAGACGGCACAGAGGACCCTATCTGCAAAGCAGAGCAGAGACACAGACATGGAGAACAGACGCGTGGACACGAGAGAGGACAGCGGGATGCGAGACTGGGGCGACCCACGCCCGCGGGCGCAGAGAGACAGCCGCCGAGAGCCTGCCGTATGGCACAGGGGCCCCGCTCAGTCCTGTGCTGACCTGATGGGAAGGAGCTCCGAGAAAGAGGGACCATGCCGATAGGATTCGCTGGGCTGTCCGGCAGAAAGTGACCCAAGATTGTGAAGCAACTCCACTCTGGTAAAAGTTAATTTAAAAAGAGTAAGGTAGGGATGCCCTGAGGATCCAGTGGGTAAAGGACACTGCCTTGGGCCCGTGCAAGGCGCCAGAACGGAGGAAATTCACCTTTTCCCAGGGACCACAGGGAATCTGAGCTTAAAACCTCAGGGCTGACAGCGGCTCATGCGCGTAGGCTGAGGAGCTTCCAGCGTCCTGACGTGGCAACTCGGGGTGCGAGCGGCTGGAAGGTGAAAAGCTCACCTCGCTGCGCCCTCACCCGCGCCCGCTTCTCCCTCCCGCTCGTGCTTGGCTCCCTCTGACAGCTCAGCGTCCTGCCCTCCGGCGCAGCAAATCCGGTCATGCTCGCCTCCGTCTGCCCTGAAAGAGAGCTTCCTCTCCTCGGGCAGCTCAGAGTGTTCTGCCATGACCACGTCTTCTCGTCCACGCTGCTCTGGAACTGGAGTTAAAGCATTGTGAGGGGAGCGTGGAGGGAAAGGACGCGCTGAGGGTCTGCGAAGGGAGAGAGGATCTGCGGCCTCTGCACGCCCGGGGAGAGCGGGAGGCGCGCGGCTGGGAAGGCGCTGGGAGGAGCGGCTCGTGCTGAGTCCCAGGTGGACGCGTGAGACCCGCCTCCCCGCCGCCCGCTTGGCCCCAGCACGAGGCTGAGGCTCCCCACGTGGGGGATGCAAGGCCTCGCCTTGGCTCTGGACCCAGTTATTTCAATCCTCGGAAGACGGAAACTGATGGAGCAGCAGGGAGACCAAGAGTGGGGCAGCGGAGAGGACGGAGAGGACACCATGGCCGGGAGTGACGGGGAGGGCGCCCAGACAGGGAGGGGTGGAGAGTGTGGACGGACGGGTCCATAAAGACGGCACAGAGGACCCTATCTGCAAAGCAGAGCAGAGACACAGACATGGAGAACAGACGCGTGGACACGAGAGAGGACAGCGGGATGCGAGACTGGGGCGACCCACGCCCGCGGGCGCAGAGAGACAGCCGCCGAGAGCCTGCCGTATGGCACAGGGGCCCCGCTCAGTCCTGTGCTGACCTGATGGGAAGGAGCTCCGAGAAAGAGGGACCATGCCGATAGGATTCGCTGGGCTGTCCGGCAGAAAGTGACCCAAGATTGTGAAGCAACTCCACTCTGGTAAAAGTTAATTTAAAAAGAGTAAGGTAGGGATGCCCTGAGGATCCAGTGGGTAAGGACACTGCCTTGCAGTGCAAGGGGCGCCGGTTCGATCCCTGGCCTGGGAAGACCCCACGTGCTGCAGAGTGGCTGGACCGATGTGTCCAATTGCCGAGCTGGAGCTCTGGAGTGCATGCGCCCAGAGCCGGTGCTCTGCGACAACAGACGCCACCGCGATGGGAGGCCCACAGGAGCCAAAGAACAAAGACGGATGAAAATGGAGAAATGAAAGACCAATAGAAATGGCCCGCCCACTCCCCTCCCTCCCCACCCCACCCCCCAAAAGATAAATAAATAATTAAAAAATAATAATAAATGTTTAAACAACAACAACAACAAAAAAGAGTAAGGTAGTTCCCCGTGTGTTGTTATGAAAACAATCTCCAAAATGTAATGTGTGGCAAAGGATGGAGTGTTCAATGTATTTTCATTTGTGTGAAAACTGGGCATATGTATTTATAAAGAATGAGGAAATTTCCAGAAAGGCACACAAAAGTCTGTTAACGGTGGTTATTTCTATGAAAGTAGGGCGAGGGTCTGGACTGAGAGATGACCTGTGAAAATATTCCCAGTAGTTGTGAAATGGATCCTCGACGGGTGCCCTGGACGTACGCACCATCTGCAGAGTCGTTACAAAGCACGGCCGACTGAAGGCATTGTGTCATCAGTTCTTGCACTCGGGATTTAATACCACTTGCATATAGCAATGTGTTACTCTTCCTACTGAGGCAACTCTGTGAGGCAGACAAGAGCATCTCTTGCCATCCCGTCTTCTCAGGACCGACAGGGGAGGGTGCTCGGTGAGCAGGCCTGAGAGAGACAGAGAGCACAGTCCCGCCTGGCGGCCTGGGCACTGGACTGTGACCCCGCGGCCACCCCTGTCCTGCCCCTGATTTGTACAAAGGCCTTGGGGTCCCAGCCATCCCCCAGCGTCTTTGCAGAAGCGGCGAGCAGCGGGGCTGTGCTCGTGGACACGCCGGGCTCTGTGCCGGCAGGAGGGCGGTGGGGCTTGGTCTCCGGGCCTGGTCTGTCCTGGCGAGGCCACCGGCTGTGACAGAGCCTGCAGGCCTCCTTCCTTGTCTGGCTGTCCAGTGAGAAGCAGCGATGTAGTAATCCTGATTCATGTCTCTAGCCAGCCCCCAGGTCCAGCGCCAGGCCCTGACGGGAGCACTTCTCCCTTGGACAGGACGGGTGGGAGAGCGCCAGTCTGAGCCTGTGCTTGCTGGAGATTCTTCTCCTGGACGGGACCGGGTCCAGGGATATTTCACCTTCGTAGTCCTGGCCGCCGTCGGGGGCTGGTGATGCTGTCTACGTCCAGTTTATCAGCAGGAATAAACGCCCTCAGACTTAAGAAATGGGAAGCGGAGCTTGGCTCCGCGAGGCGGATGATTTACGGAGGAAGGGGGCGCTGGGAGCGGCCGGGCTGGGGAGGCACGGTCTCTGGGCTGCGCGCACAGCCTCGGGGGCAGCCGCACGTCCGGACCACGATGCGCTCCACGATGCGCTTCCTCCCGTGAAGGAAACGGCATCCGGCACCCATCCTGGGACGGGGCCGGAGGAGCCCCCGAGGGTCGCAGCGGCCTTTGGGGTGCCTGGGAAGTGTGGGCGGGCCCGACTTAGGCCCGGGGCGGAGTCTGCAAGCGCCGTGAGATGACCTGGAAAATATTCCCAGTAGTTGTGAAATGGATCCTCGACGGGTGCCCTGGACGTACGCACCATCTGCAGAGTCGTTACAAAGCACGGCCGACTGAAGGCATTGTGTCATCAGTTCTTGCACTCGGGATTTAATACCACTTGCATATAGCAATGTGTTACTCTTCCTACTGAGGCAACTCTGTGAGGCAGACAAGAGCATCTCTTGCCATCCCGTCTTCTCAGGACCGACAGGGGAGGGTGCTCGGTGAGCAGGCCTGAGAGAGACAGAGAGCACAGTCCCGCCTGGCGGCCTGGGCACTGGACTGTGACCCCGCGGCCACCCCTGTCCTGCCCCTGATTTGTACAAAGGCCTTGGGGTCCCAGCCATCCCCCAGCGTCTTTGCAGAAGCGGCGAGCAGCGGGGCTGTGCTCGTGGACACGCCGGGCTCTGTGCCGGCAGGAGGGCGGTGGGGCTTGGTCTCCGGGCCTGGTCTGTCCTGGCGAGGCCACCGGCTGTGACAGAGCCTGCAGGCCTCCTTCCTTGTCTGGCTGTCCAGTGAGAAGCAGCGATGTAGTAATCCTGATTCATGTCTCTAGCCAGCCCCCAGGTCCAGCGCCAGGCCCTGACGGGAGCACTTCTCCCTTGGACAGGACGGGTGGGAGAGCGCCAGTCTGAGCCTGTGCTTGCTGGAGATTCTTCTCCTGGACGGGACCGGGTCCAGGGATATTTCACCTTCGTAGTCCTGGCCGCCGTCGGGGGCTGGTGATGCTGTCTACGTCCAGTTTATCAGCAGGAATAAACGCCCTCAGACTTAAGAAATGGGAAGCGGAGCTTGGCTCCGCGAGGCGGATGATTTACGGAGGAAGGGGGCGCTGGGAGCGGCCGGGCTGGGGAGGCACGGTCTCTGGGCTGCGCGCACAGCCTCGGGGGCAGCCGCACGTCCGGACCACGATGCGCTCCACGATGCGCTTCCTCCCGTGAAGGAAACGGCATCCGGCACCCATCCTGGGACGGGGCCGGAGGAGCCCCCGAGGGTCGCAGCGGCCTTTGGGGTGCCTGGGAAGTGTGGGCGGGCCCGACTTAGGCCCGGGGCGGAGTCTGCAAGCGCCGTGGCCTTGAGGCTGTGTGTCCCGTCCCGTGGCTGCCCGCGGGCCCCGCCCCTCGCCCCTCCGCTCCTGCAGCTCCTGAAACTGGCCTCTCCATGAAGCGTCTCAGACGGACGCCCCGGTGGGCAGTGTCCTCCGCGTCCACCAGGGCCGCTCCAGGGCCGTATGGGTCCCGGTTGAATCAATGGGTTGACTTGTCCATTTTTTTCAGTTTTAAAAAGCTTTATTTTCGGTCGCGCGGGGTCTTCATTGCTGCGGGCAGTGGCTCCTCGGTCGCGGGGCAGAGGCGTCCTTCCCGCCGCGGTGGCTGGTCCCGTTCTGGCACCGCGCGTCCTGCTGCACCATGTGCTCCGCGCCAGGACCCGGGCAGGCGAGGCCGGGCTCGGGCCGGGAGGAGAGCCGGGGAGCCCGCCCCGCACGCAGGCTTACTCGCTGCCGGCCGCCGGCCGCCGTAGCGCGGCCGCTCCCCTGGGTGCGGCGGCCGTGGCGTGGCCGTGACCACGCAGCCTCGCGAGACGCAGCCACTGCGCCGCTCTGTCGCGGCCCGGGGCCGAGCGGCCAGGCTCTCGGGGTGACGCCAGCCGCGCCCTCTCGGCCGACGTGCTCTTGGCCCACAGATCCCAAAGCAGGAGCCGCGTGCCTGCGTCCGGGGCGGGCTGCCTGGGCTGGCGTCTCAGCTCTGCTGCTTGGCAGGCGTGTGGCTTGGGGAGTCCCCCCCGTGCCTCGATTTTCTCCTCGGTAGTGTGGGGACAGTAGTCGGGCCATTAAACTCACGATCAGAAGAATTAAGTGGAACCGTGTCTTAGCTCACAATCCAGCGCATGGTTATTGTTCGTGACGCAACCTCATCAGAATGCGGGGTGGTGGGGTGAGGGTGGCGAGGCCTAACACAAGCAGGGCTTTACAGTCCACTAAAAACACTGTCAACGAAGATACCGTCAACAACACTGTGACTGTTTTAAACTGCAAACCATTTTGCAGGTTCTGGAACTAAGCTATCTTTTGCCTTTTTTTTTTCTCCTGTGGTGTTTTTTTCTCTTCCTTTTTGTTTGTTTTTCTTTTTTGGGCCACTTCTATCGGTTTTTCATTTCTCCATTTTCATCCATCTTTGTTCTCTGGCCCATGTGGGCCTCCCATCGCAGTGGCCTCTCTTGTCGCAGAGCACCGGCTCTGGGCGCATGCGCTCCAGAGCTCCGGCTCTGCAGTTGGACACATCGGTCCAGCCGCTCCGCAGCATGTGGAATCTTCCCAGGCCAGGGATTGAACCGGCGCCCCTTACCCCGCACGGGACTTCCTGTGGCTTTTGCTAGTCAGTTCTGGGGCCTCCTCTCAGCTCCTGCATGGGCACAGCCCAGTGAGAAGAGTGTGAGCTTGGGGGTCACACAGGAGAACTGCGGTCGCGGGTGGGTCACTGAATCCCTCTGAGCCTCGGCTTTCCCGTCTCTGAGAGGCGAGCAGTGACAGCGTGCGCGGGTGAGGGCGGGTGGGCTGAGGTGACCTGCGCAGCCCACTGATAGCAGCGAGGATGGTCAACACCCGCGGACCGGTCGCCTTGTCCTTCTTTGCTCCAAGGGTCCAGGAACTAAACTGTCTAAATCCTCTCTCTCTCTGAGCATCTGTTTGAGACCTGCCTGCTCCATAAATTCTCCCCCAGATAAGTGGACAACTTCCCTGTCCTTAATTCTTTTTAAGGTCACCCAGTTGGAGATGCCAGGTCACTTTGACCCGCCAGACTGGAATGCTGTTGCTCTGGGTTTCGTAGCCCTGAGTCTGATTCTCTTTGACTCAGAGAATTTGCCCAAAACATGTAGATGTGCTTCCCAGGCAGAAGGCAGGCTCTATTTTCTGTCTCGCCCACATCTGTGGATCCTGCTGCTCACACAAAGCCGGGCGAATAGAGGACCAGAGCCCGTGACTGCAGCGTGAGGGAGGACGCAGGAGGCGCTGGAGGCGGGAGGCCCGCCGTTCAGAGAGGCCTGTCACAGCCCCGGGGTGCTCTCACCAGCACCAGCCCTGCGGTTAGGTCGGGGCTCAGGCCTCCAGAGTGTGGCTCTGTAAACAAGGGGGCAGAAACCCAAAGCTTTCTGATTAGCCTGCTGCGTTTGGACTGGCAGCAGGTTTCCTCTGGAATCAGCGCCAATGGTAGAGGTTCAGCTCACTTCTATCGGTTTCATTTCTCCATTTTCATCCATCTTTGTTCTCTGGCCCATGTGGGCCTCCCATCGCAGTGGCCTCTCTTGTCGCAGAGCACCGGCTCTGGGCGCATGCGCTCCAGAGCTCCGGCTCTGCAGTTGGACACATCGGTCCAGCCGCTCCGCAGCATGTGGAATCTTCCCAGGCCAGGGATTGAACCGGCGCCCCTTACCCCGCACGGGACTTCCTGTGGCTTTTGCTAGTCAGTTCTGGGGCCTCCTCTCAGCTCCTGCATGGGCACAGCCCAGTGAGAAGAGTGTGAGCTTGGGGGTCACACAGGAGAACTGCGGTCGCGGGTGGGTCACTGAATCCCTCTGAGCCTCGGCTTTCCCGTCTCTGAGAGGCGAGCAGTGACAGCGTGCGCGGGTGAGGGCGGGTGGGCTGAGGTGACCTGCGCAGCCCGCTGATAGCAGCGAGGATGGTCAACACCCGCGGACCGGTCGCCTTGTCCTTCTTTGCTCCAAGGGTCCAGGAACTAAACTGTCTAAATCCTCTCTCTCTCTGAGCATCTGTTTGAGACCTGCCTGCTCCATAAATTCTCCCCCAGATAAGTGGACAACTTCCCTGTCCTTAATTCTTTTTAAGGTCACCCAGTTGGAGATGCCAGGTCACTTTGACCCGCCAGACTGGAATGCTGTTGCTCTGGGTTTCGTAGCCCTGAGTCTGATTCTCTTTGACTCAGAGAATTTGCCCAAAACATGTAGATGTGCTTCCCAGGCAGAAGGCAGGCTCTATTTTCTGTCTCGCCCACATCTGTGGATCCTGCTGCTCACACAAAGCCGGGCGAATAGAGGACCAGAGCCCGTGACTGCAGCGTGAGGGAGGACGCAGGAGGCGCTGGAGAGGCGGGGAGGCCCCGCCGTTCAGAGAGGCCTGTCACAGCCCCGGGGTGCTCTCACCAGCACCAGCCCTGCGGTTAGGTCGGGGCTCAGGCCTCCAGAGTGTGGCTCTGTAAACAAGGGGGCAGAAACCCAAAGCTTTCTGATTAGCCTGCTGCGTTTGGACTGGCAGCAGGTTTCCTCTTGGAATCAGCGCCTCGCAAGTGAGGGTCAGAGCTGTTGCACGCGAGAGGAAGGCTTCTTGGCTCCGCCTGCGACTTTGATGTGGAGCATGTGGGCCTGGGAGTGCGACCTCACGACACGGGGGGAGCACAGAGGGCCTGCCTGCACTCGGACGTCTTCTCGGGTGTTTGCCAGTGGCCGGGCGTCCTGCCTCATCCGCTGTGGCCGGGGCCAGCGACAGCAGGTCCTCCCCGGGCTCTGTGGCTGGCCATCTGTGTGATCGGAGGCCGGCCACTTTGCCTCTCTGGGCTTCAGTTTCCCGGTCTGTAAAACGACAGGGTAGATTGGAGGGCCCCTCCTCTCTGTTCTAGGACATTTTCTGTTAGCCTGCAGCTTTTGTTTCGCCCTGGCTGGGAAGCACTGACATTTCTGACGCGTGTGGAAGAGTTGGGGGAAGCAGAAGGAGAGACGAAGAGATGGGGATGTAAACCGCACTGTGACGCGAACCCCGGCTCCTCTCCCCGTCCTGGGCACCACCACCGCCTCCTGCCCGCCGCTGCCCGTCTTCTGCCTGCCTCGTGGGAGAGGAGCCTCGTGGGAGAGGAGCACGGTGTGCGGGAAGCCCTGGACACCCCACAGCCTGCCAGCCTGGGTTTTCTCATCTGCGTGGGGACCCTGGCCACCTCCTTTGTGGGGGCGGCAAGGATGGAGGAGAGCTGAATGTGTGCTGAGCCTCAGAGAATGTCAGACCCACAGGAACGCGGGGAGTTGCAGGCACAGCACAGCGCTGGCGCCGCCAGGATAAAGAGGTGCCCCTTTCTTCCCTGAAAACGCGTTAGGGCAAGGACGCTGCCACCGCTGTTGGTCGACGGCCGGCCCTGGGAGAGCCCCCTGCCCCTCGGGAACAGACACCCTGCTGTCGGAGTCTCCATTCCTCTGCACGCTGCTTTCCCACCAGGGCAGGAAAAGCGTTTTCCACGTGATGTGGCTCCTCCCACTCATCAGGCGCGGTCGCATCTCCCGGTCTTAGAAGGAGAAGACTTTTCTCTCAACCCCTGGAGCCGGCGCCAGGGACGGGGGTGAGCATGGCGTCCTCTTTCATGACCTGGGCAGAGTGGAGGTGAAGAGGAAAGCGTGCTGGTCCTGCTTTTCGGTTTCATCGTATGTTAGTTGAGTTTGAAGGGACCTCAGATCACACGGTCCGAGCTGGCTGGACACTGGGCTCAAAGCGGGGCTTGGGCCTGAGAGCGGGGCCTCGCCTGAAGCCGTCAGGCGGGTCAGCTGGAGAAGGTGGCGGGCCAGTCCCGGCACTCTCCCTAGGATGCCACGTGGATTCTTTCCTTCTGCCCTCACTCCCCCTGGCCCCGTCCTTCTCCTTACTGTGTCCTTTGCTTCCTTCTCTGGAACCCATCTGCTGCAGCTCGTAGCGTGGAAAAGCTTCGGGGTTTCTGGGGAAGCCTGGCTGCTGGGCAGGGCTGGGTGACCTCACAGCAGCTGGGGTGTGTTCTCAGGAGGTCAGATCAGCAAGGAGCGTTCAGGGCACCCGCTCCCTGCATCGGCTTCTTCCCAGAAATCCCGAGGCATGCAGAGATCCCACCCACGGGCCCCATGACGGAGGGGTCGCAGACAGCCGCTGTGAGCTGGGCTCCGTGGGCAGCAGCCCCCGGGCCCCTCCCTCGCGGACACGGCCTGTGCTGAGCGCCCACAGCAGGGGGTGGGTCAGGGTCTCCCTCCCCGCACCCCCGCGCCTGCCCGGCCAGCTCGCCTCTCTTAGGGGAATGCCATCCTTTGGCAGCCGCCTCCAGAGTCGCCCGAACAGCGCTGGCCCGCGCCCCGCGCCCCTGACAGCCCCGCCCATGCTGCCTTGCGAGGGGCGCGCGCCCTGGGCAGGTGTCCCCTTCTGGCCACAGCTGACTCTGTGTGTTCAGATGAGAACAATTTTCTCCCCCTTGCACTTTCAACAAGCTCGACCTCAAGGGCCCTCCTACTCTGCTACCAGAGACCATGAAAGGCAGAAGCAGAAGGTGCAGGGCGGGAGCCACCTGCTCCCTGGAGCTGTGAGCCGAGCCGGCCGCCGGCTCTGGGGTCTCGGGCCAGACCGGCCAGTCAGCGGCTGTTGGCAGAGGGAGCTGTTTTACTTCCCAGGCCCTCTGAGAGCCGGCTGCCTCCCCAGAGAAGCGGCCCCGCCCCAGGCCCGCTCTTTCTCGGGGCTGGGCTGGAGCCCCCAGCCCTGCTCTTCCTCGGGGCTGGGCTGGGGCCCGTTCAGCCGGCAGCGGTCACTGGGAGGCAGAGCTGGGGAGCACCAGCCTGGCCGCACCTGTGACGGGCGATGAGCCGCGACGGACGAGTCAGGGCGCCGCATCCAGACGCAGCCCGACTCGAGCTTGTCGCCTCACCTTGCCTGGCGACCTCTTCAGTCCCAGCCGGCGGCCCCGCTGAGAGGGAGCGCCGGCTCGGTGCCCCGGCCCTGGGAGAGGAGTGCGGAGCGTCACTGTCTTTGACCGTGGTCTCGAGTTCCATGTGAAAAGACAAGCGTCGGTGGTGCTCTGACGGGACACGGCCACCGGTGGTGCCCAGCCACTTGAGCACAGGGCCTGGAAGCCGCCTCGTCCCACCCTGGGACTGAAGGCCAGGGATCCGATCAGGCGGGGCGGCCGGAGGGAGGGGCCGCGAGCAGCTTCCGTCGAGTGTGGCGGCCGCCCGAGGCCAGCCTCACACTCGGGCGAGAGCCGTTCCCCCCCAGCGTGGCATTCAAGACCCCAGTCTGCACAGCACTGTAAAGCAAGTATAGTCCAATGAAAATTAATTAAATTTATTGCAGCATATAAAAATGAGATGAATATTTAAAAAATGGTTTGATCTCTTTTCTTCAGTGAAGTATCATTGGCTTACAATGTCGTGTTAATCACCGCTGTACAAAAAAGTGACTCGTTCATACACGCGTGTCCGTGCCTTTTTCTCCTTTCGCATTATGCTTTATCGACAGGACACTGAGTCCGGCTTGGGTGCTGTGCCGTAGGACCTTGTCTATCCGTTCTCTACGTTCTAGCTTGCAGGTGGCAGCTCCCGGCCCTTCGCGTTCTGGGTGAGGATGCTGAGGCTCCTAGCGGGGACCTGCTGAGCCTCGTGTCCGCAGCTAACGGCACAGTGAGGGGTGTCCACTCTGGTCAGTGTGGTGGGTGCTGGAGAGACTTTCCAGCCGTGCTCCGGGGTCTCCTGCCACGGTTCTGGATCCCCACGTGTCTTTGCTGGTCTCACCCGCTGCATTCTAGTCTGAACATCCCAGAAAGCTGCTCTAGGCTACACTGCACCCAGTCTGGAGGGGGATAGCTTTAGTTCAAAACACCGCCTGCTCTGGAAACCCAGGTCCTCGGGCACCTTCTACCAGCCCGCGGGCTTCCTCGCTCTGCCTCGTGGGCACGACCTCACAGTGGGTTTCAAATCAGTTGATGAAAGACAAAAAAGAAAACTGAAATTAAAAATAAAGGGGAGCAGCAGACAGAAACCTGGGGAGGGCAGATCTGGACGCCGGCACCCCGGGCTCTAAGGAGAAAGGTGATCTTCTCGTGAGCAAACCGTGAACAGCTTCCAAGGAGCGTCCTGCAGGGACAGGCTCTGCTATGTCCCCGACGGCCTCCGCTAAGCAAGGTGAGGAGTCGGGACTTGAGCTTTCTCCAGACGCTGGGCTGGTGGAGCGGGCTCCGGCTCAGGGCTGGCGAGCGAGGCGTCGCGGAACAACAGGCAAGTCCTCGGAGCTTCTTTCGCAGCTAGGCTTAGGAACCAGTTAGGGTGGAGGGGAGAGAGGCAAATACTGCCTTCTCCCCAGCTCAGCCACCTTCATGAGCTTCATTTTCAGGCTCTGAAAAGAAGTGATTTCTGTCTTATCCTTGTTCAAACTCTCTGGAGAAGAGGGCCCGAGGAGGGCAGCCCAGCCAGCCCGCTGTCCCACGGAGGGAGGAGCCCACAGAACCGGGGCACCAGTCTGACGGGCACCCTGTCCGGTGGGCCTGGGCCATCCCGGGTTCGTTCTCATCTGCTGTAAGGTGACAGGGGTAACAGGTGGCCTGGGGGCAACCTTGGCAGCTGTGAAACTCAAAGAAAGTCTTCTCTGCCAACAAGGGACCTTCTTGGAGGGTCCCAGGCTTGGCGGTCAGAGCTGGCTGGAGGTCCCAGGGCAATCTTCCCCGCGTCTCAGAGGAGAGCTGTGCCTTCCGGGTAGGGGCCGGGGCTCGAGTGTGCCGTGTCCCCGCGTGGCTTTTGGCCGCAGGGCAAGGCGGCCTACTGCCAGCAGGAGCTTGCTCCCACCGTCTGCTTGGCTCGGCCGGCTGGCCCTGTCCAAGCCACCCCCGCTGTGGACCACAGGGAGGGTTAGATGTGGTGGTGCGGGTCTCTCAGTCGGAAGCACTGCCCGGGAGCAGGGGTCTCAGAGCATCTCTGTTGCCCAGCTCCACGCTGAGTTTCGGGGCACTCTGCCCACACTGTCTCCGGGTCACTAGCGTTTATTCCTCTCTGTGCTCAGAGAAGACAGACTTCGGTCCACGAGCTACCTGAACTGGGAAAGGAGAGGAGAAGGTTGGAATTGTGCTCAGGTCAGGAGAAGGGTGGGGAAGGAGGTCTCGAGGCTGGCGTTACTTTGTGCTTCCAGACAGACACTGAAGAAACTGCCATGTCCCGACTTTTCCAGCTGCTGTGACACAAACATTCGCCTTAATCTTTTTTTTTTTTTTTGGACTGTGTGTTTGCTTTTGGCCCCGGATCCTTTGCCTGGATTTCTTTAGATTGGCTGTGGAAACCAAAGCACAGGGAAATCAGTGATATTATCTCCAAAGCTTGTCATAGACTTGTTTTCTGGCCGTAGGGACAGCTGAGAGATCTCTCATTTCTTGAACCCTCTTTTATTACCCGAGGGGAATCAGATTGGCTACTTTTCCTAAGATCTCTGCAGAGGAGGAAGAGAAGCCAGTGGGCTAGATTCTTCAGGGCTTCTAAAAGGCCAGACTGAGAACAAGAAAGCGCAGCAGGCTCCGGAGCTGGCGAGGGCGACGAGCCGGGAGGCGTCCCCGGAGCCGGGCTGGCTGGAGCCCCTGGGGATGTCCCGAGGGCAGCGTGTCCCCAGGCTCCATCTTTGCCTTCATCACAGAGGGCCTGGCTTGGAAGAACAATCTTCCAGGAGGGAGAGCCCCTCTTCCTGTAACCTTCCTCTCTTCGGCTTAAAATCGTGTCTCAATTCCACTGATTTCTGCGGGTTTCCATTGTAGAGACATGGGTCTGTTCAAAATAAGGAAACAAAGCGCCTGCTGGTTGTCACGTGTGCGTCCAGAAATAGTGCTCAACTGCTAATTTAAGACCTCAGAGTCAGAACATTCAAAGTCGCATCTGCCGTGGCTCTGAGAGGGGTGCCTCGCAGGGAGCTGGGGCCGCTCTCACACATGGCCTGCACGTGCCTAGGTGGCTGGGCTGTGTCTTCCTATGGCTCGTGCAGCTCATCAGCCCCAGAGGATGCGGGTCCGGGAAGGTCCAGAGCATCTCTGTTGCCCAGCTCCACGCTGAGTTTCGGGGCACTCTGCCCACACTGTCTCCAGGTCACTAGCGTTTATTCCTCTCTGTGCTCAGAGAAGACAGACTTCGGTCCACGAGCTACCTGAACTGGGAAAGGAGAGGAGAAGGTTGGAATTGTGCTCAGGTCAGGAGAAGGGTGGGGAAGGAGGTCTCGAGGCTGGCGTTACTTTGTGCTTCCAGACAGACACTGAAGAAACTGCCATGTCCCGACTTTTCCAGCTGCTGTGACACAAACATTCGCCTTAATCTTTTTTTTTTTTTTGGACTGTGTGTTTGCTTTTGGCCCCGGATCCTTTGCCTGGATTTCTTTAGATTGGCTGTGGAAACCAAAGCACAGGGAAATCAGTGATATTATCTCCAAAGCTTGTCATAGACTTGTTTTCTGGCCGTAGGGACAGCTGAGAGATCTCTCATTTCTTGAACCCTCTTTTATTACCGAGGGGAATCAGATTGGCTACTTTTCCTAAGATCTCTGCAGAGGAGGAAGAGAAGCCAGTGGGCTAGATTCTTCAGGGCTTCTAAAAGGCCAGACTGAGAACAAGAAAGCGCAGCAGGCTCCGGAGCTGGCGAGGGCGACGAGCCGGGAGGCGTCCCCGGAGCCGGGCTGGCTGGAGCCCCTGGGGATGTCCCGAGGGCAGCGTGTCCCCAGGCTCCATCTTTGCCTTCATCACAGAGGGCCTGGCTTGGAAGAACAATCTTCCAGGAGGGAGAGCCCCTCTTCCTGTAACCTTCCTCTCTTCGGCTTAAAATCGTGTCTCAATTCCACTGATTTCTGCGGGTTTCCATTGTAGAGACATGGGTCTGTTCAAAATAAGGAAACAAAGCGCCTGCTGGTTGTCACGTGTGCGTCCAGAAATAGTGCTCAACTGCTAATTTAAGACCTCAGAGTCAGAACATTCAAAGCCGCATCTGCCGTGGCTCTGAGAGGGGTGCCTCGCAGGGAGCTGGGGGCCGCTCTCCACACATGGCCTGCACGTGCCTAGGTGGCTGGGCTGTGTCTTCCTATGGCTCGTGTGCAGCTCATCAGCCCCCAGAGGATGCAGAGGAAGATTTGGCCCTTAACTGACCAGAGATTGGCCACTACCACTGACTGCGAGAGATTTAGGGTCCTGGCGTAGTCCAGAGGTCAAGCGCAAGTGCTGTGTGGTCAGGCCCCACCTACTGTGTGACCTCGCCGTGTGACCTTGGGCCAGTTTTTAGTGTCTCCAGGCCTTCGCATCTTCATGCATGAATGGGGGTGATAATACCTGCCTTACGGTGCTGCTGTAATGACTCAGAAGCACTGAGGGAATGCTCTGCCGTGTCCTGGCCCAGAGTGAGCTCTCGATACCCGGCTGCTGCCAGGGGATGTAGCTTTGCCTGTGCGATGCTCCTTCCCTGGTGTGCACAGACCTCTCACGCGCTGGGCGAGGACTAGCGGGCTTGTCTGTGTCGCCTTCTAGACGGTGACCTTACTCCGTTCAGTGCGTTTCCCGCGTTTAGACCCACAAACCCTGGCGCCTAGGGGACGCTCTCTGTTAGTGGAATGAGGTAATCGATGAGCCAGTTCAGACGATGTGGAGAGAGGCAACGCACAGGATGAACGTCTCACTGTCTCTTTGGAGAGGAGAGGATGATGTGACCTGCCGAGTCCCCCCAGAGCCAGCTTGCTTAGAGTCTCAGCAGCTGGAGATGATGCTGAGGCCAAGCGCTCACCGGGGACGAGGGTCTTGGGAAGGCTTGAGGCTTCCGTTCTGACCTTTCCCTGCAGTGACGTCACTCCCAGAGCCCCATTCCGCACCGACCTCGGGGTCACCATTCAGTCAAAGTTCCCGTGGATGGTGCCGGGGGATCCGCACCCTGCACGGCCGAGCGGCCGCGTGTGGCTGCCTGGGACGCCCCAAGCATCGAGGACAAACTAGATTCCTCGACACTGGGACTTGGCTCCCAAAGGATGATTCACCTGAAAGAAACGAGGGAGGTGGAGACAGTGAGGCCGTCGCCGCGTCTTCTCGGGGGCCGGCCCTGCGGACTGCAGGCGGGCAGGTGGGCGAGGGTGGGAGCTGCACCCTGGGCCCGGCCTGCGGGCTCTCGTGACCCGACTGATCCTTGGCGAGAGCGTTTCACCACGGAGAGCCGCGCGTGGCAGCTGGTTGCCGCCTCTGCACGGCCACCCTAGTGTCGGCTGACGGCCAAGGGCGTCCACGGAAGCAGGGGAGGACGGTGAGCAGGCGGGTAGAAGCAGAGGTGGGCAAGTGTAGGAGCTCGGGCAGGCACCTGGGGAAGCGGAATTCACTTGCTGGACGCAGTTCGAAGGGTTCCCTGGAGGCCCAGGTGGTTAAGAATCGCCTGCCGAGTGGGAGACCTGGGCTCCATCCCCGGGTTGGAAGACCCCCTGGAGGAGCGAGAGGCTGCCCATTCCAGTGTCCTTGCCTGGAGAATCCCGTGGCTTGTCCGTGGGTCACAGAGAGTCAGAAATGGCTGTTTCCCGCAGGAGCGCTGTGGCGGCACGGCGGTTTCGCTTTCTCCGAGGCCGAGACGGCTCTGACAGATGGGGCTTGCCACGAGTCGGGGGCAGGTGGACTTCGCCTGGAAGCCAAGGGAGTGGAGGGAAAAGTGGGAAGCATGTGGATCAGGGTTCTCAGCGTTCCCCTGTCAATGGAGATGGACTAGAGGCTGGGCAGGAAATTCAGCCTGGGCCATCGGGGGCTGGAGGAAGGAGTGAGGAAAGGAACAGGTTCCCTTGTTGGCTGGCTGCGGGAGAGGAGAGGATGATGTGACCTGCCGAGTCCCCCCAGAGCCAGCTTGCTTAGAGTCTCAGCAGCTGGAGATGATGCTGAGGCCAAGCGCTCACCGGGGACGAGGGTCTTGGGAAGGCTTGAGGCTTCCGTTCTGACCTTTCCCTGCAGTGACGTCACTCCCAGAGCCCCATTCCGCACCGACCTCGGGGTCACCATTCAGTCAAAGTTCCCGTGGATGGTGCCGGGGGATCCGCACCCTGCACGGCCGAGCGGCCGCGTGTGGCTGCCTGGGACGCCCCAAGCATCGAGGACAAACTAGATTCCTCGACACTGGGACTTGGCTCCCAAAGGATGATTCACCTGAAAGAAACGAGGGAGGTGGAGACAGTGAGGCCGTCGCCGCGTCTTCTCGGGGGCCGGCCCTGCGGACTGCAGGCGGGCAGGTGGGCGGGGGTGGGAGCTGCACCCTGGGCCCGGCCTGCGGGCTCTCGTGACCCGACTGATCCTTGGCGAGAGCGTTTCACCACGGAGAGCCGCGTGGCAGCTGGTTGCCGCCTCTGCACGGCCACCCTAGTGTCGGCTGACGGCCAAGGGCGTCCCACGGAAGCAGGGAGGACGGTGAGCAGGCGGGTAGAAGCAGAGGTGGGCAAGTGTAGGAGCTCGGGCAGGCACCTGGGGAAGCGGAATTCACTTGCTGGACGCAGTTCGAAGGGTTCCCTGGAGGCCCAGGTGGTTAAGAATCGCCTGCCGAGTGGGAGACCTGGGCTCCATCCCCGGGTTGGAAGACCCCCTGGAGGAGCGAGAGGCTGCCCACTCCAGTGTCCTTGCCTGGAGAATCCCGTGGCTTGTCCGTGGGTCACAGAGAGTCAGAAATGGCTGTTTCCCGCAGGAGCGCTGTGGCGGCACGGCGGTTTCGCTTTCTCCGAGGCCGAGACGGCTCTGACAGATGGGGCTTGCCACGAGTCGGGGGCAGGTGGACTTCGCCTGGAAGCCAAGGGAGTGGAGGGAAAAGTGGGAAGCATGTGGATCAGGGTTCTCAGCGTTCCCCTGTCAATGGAGATGGACTAGAGGCTGGGCAGGAAATTCAGCCTGGGCCATCGGGGGCTGGAGGAGGGAGTGAGGAAAAGGAACAGGTTCCCTTGTTGGCTGGCTGCCGGGGGCACTGAGCTTGCTCCTTCTGGGGTGACGGCGGGGGGCTCCATCTGACTGGAGGAGGCTGTGGGGGCTGAGAGCTGGGCGTGGCCAGTCCCGGCCTTTGCTCTGCTCGGTTTTTTGCTTCAGACTCTTCAGAAGTGGCAGTTGGGTTTTTTTGTTTTGTCTTTGTATCTTTTGCTCCAGGATTTGCCCCAGCTGCACATGCACACAGTTATTGTTAGTCTCGTGGAGTTTCCGTGTGAGGAGAGGCGTGTCCAGGTGTGAGCACAGCGGAGGGCCTGGGGCTCGCCTGTCTCGGAAGCAGTTTGTGCTACATCCCCCCCGCCTCCCCCTGGATTTCCTGTGGGTAGTTTTTTTTTTTAAAAAAACTTGTATTTTACTTTTTACTTTTACAGAGTTTTGTTGTTTACAGATATGCATGTTCCCAGATTAGTCGTATGTATATCCCCCCTTCCTACCCCTCCAGACCATCACACAGCACCCCTGCAGGATCCCCTTTTCTCACAGAGCAATGACTAGAGCTATTTTCCTCACATATGGTAGTACAGGCCTTCACGCTACTTCCTTTACGCCTCCCACCCACTGTTCATTCCCCCCAATGTCCATATGTCCGCTGTCCATGTCTGTTTCTCCATCGCTTCACTGTGTGTGTGTAGTTTTTGAGGTCAAGCCTCATGGTAGAGACAAGAAGTCTGACGCGTTCCCGACTTCCAAGAGCGGCTCCCAAGGCCTCGGCAAAGGGAGCCTGATGCTGAGCCACCCTTGGTCCCTCAAAATAGGAGCTTTTCACACGGGTCTTGGGCCGGGCCCGCACTCAGCCCAGCGGACACAGAGAGATGGAGCGGATCGGGCCTCGGTGGAGGGGTGGGCTAGACCGCCCCGCCCGGGGAGGGGTGATAAAACCGTGCTGGGCGGAGCACAGAGCGGACTCCAGATCTGCAGTCTTCACGGAAGAAGTCAAATTTGAACTGGCCTTGGAGGGGCAGGCCGGCCTTTTTTTTTTTTAACTCATTTTTAATTGGCGGGTAATTTCTCTAGCAACGTTGTGTTGGTTTCTGCTGTACAACAGTGCGACTCAGCTGTATGTATACAGGACCCCCCTCCTGAGCCGGCCTCCCCGCCCCCCGGCGGTCGTCACAGGCCCCGCTGAGCTCCCTGCGCGCAGGCGGTGCCAGGCGAGCGGTCTCACGTGGGGTCAGTGCTCCTCTCTCAGTTCGCCCCACTCTCTTTCCTCTGCTTTGTCCACAGGTCCATTCTCTGTGTCCGGGCAGGTGCTCTTACTTGTTGTTTTAGTTTCTGTCTTTTCCGGGCCGAGAACAACCCAATGGGCAAAGGTCCAGAGGTGAGCGGTCGTGGAAGCACGGGCCCCCCGGGGAGACGACAGGGCAGGCGAGGGGAGAGGCAAGAGGACCGCAGCCCCTGGGAGCCGGGCCGTGGGGAGCACGTGAGGTCACGTGAGGGGTCTGGATTCTCTTTCGGCCAGTGACGGTCACTATGAACTATCCTGTTGGACGGACGTGAACAGAACGGTTCTGGAAAGACAGCTGGTGGGCAGTCCTCTGGGTCTGGGGGAGGAGGTCACAGTGGAGGCACGCGGAGGGGCGCGCGCAGGAGACAGAGAAGGGGGCTGGGCGCGGGAGACGGAGACGGCTCGGGGCAGTCCAGGGCTGCTGACCGTCACTCTGAGGTTTTGAATCCACGTGACGCTGACATTAACAGACAACAGAGATGAGGGCCCGCGGAGGACTTATCACCGTGACCAGTAGACTGGGCAGTGATTAGGAAGGTGACCCATGTAGAGCGTGGAGGTATGTTTCCCACAGATCGCCATCTATCAGCCTACCCCTTCCCCAAGTCCACCCATTCGCTCACCCAGCCGTCTACCCGCCCGCCTCTTCCTCGCTCCGTCACCCGTCACCGGCCCATCCCTCCGTCTGTCCGTCATCCCTCTCTCCCTCCCTCCGCCTGCCCATCATCCCACCATCATCTGTCCTTCTCTCCCGCCTCCCTTCCTCCGCCCACCTCTGCGTCCTTCTGTCCCTCCAGCCCCAGTACCCGCCCCCTCAGGGTCGGGCGCAGTGCTGCCGTTGTTCTTCAGGCAGAGTGACCAGGGCTCCCCGCTCTTCCACGCATAACTGTCTGGAGTTGTGCTGACGTCCTTCCCCTTCTCCGCTTTGCCTTTGATGTTCCCTTTGATCAGTCTTACTGGGCTTACACGTCTTGGCAGACAGGGGACCTTGGCCCGCCGCCTCCTTACAAGGGCTCCTCTGCTCACGGTCCAGACGAGGAGCAAAACCTGAATAGCAGCATCTCCACCGTAAAAGAAGCGTTTCCTGCATTTCACAGGAAGAGAGCATGCGCCCGTGCTGGTGATCTGGTCCTTTCCCCCATGCCAGGCCTGTTGAGAAATATGACAAGGTCATCTCAGGAAAACAAGGCATATTGATTAAATTAATCAAATTAAATTAAATGAATTAGCCCACCATGTGAATACAATGAAAGGGAGGCCGTTAACTGGAGGGTTAAGATTCTGAGATCCTTCCTTTGGGGCTTCCACTCCACGTGCCGTCTTCCTTCAGTTTCCCCGGCGGCTGAGCCCCGTCGCTGCTGGGGCGGGGCCTTAGAGAGGACCTGGGAGACGCGAAGACCCCGCGCTGGACGGAGCCGCGGACGGAGGCGGAGCGCCCCTCTTCCTCGCGGCCCTCCCCCCGCGGGCTGCCCTCCCCGCTCTGCGGCAGCCCGAGGCCGCTGCCGACGGTGGGGCTCCTGTTAGTGCGCAAGCCCCTCTGGGCGTCTGTGCCTCTGTCTGGCGCCCAGCTCTCCCATCAGTCAAAGACGGAGACGGGGAGGCCGCTGTCCCTGAAGGCGCCTCCCTCCTCCCGGGAGCAGCGGGCGTCTTGGAACCGTCTTCCACACGGAAGAGTGGCCCCGCCAGAAACCAGGTGTTGCGTGTCCAGCGCTGTGCCGCCCCCGCCCGCGCGCTTTCCGGTTTGAATGACACCCTAGTGTTTCTTTGAAATGATTATTTATCTTCCCCCAGCGTCCCTTGCCCTTTTGCTCTTTTATTTTTAAGAAATATGTTTTGGCTGTGCCAGACCTTAGTTACGGCATGTGAACTCTTAGTTCCCTGATCAGGGATCGAACTCGCGGCCTGCTTCGGGGGCTCAGAGTCTCAGCCCCGGGACTGTCCGGGAAGCCCCTCCGTTTGCCCTTTTATTCGCCTTCCTCCTCTCGCTGCGTTTCCTCCACGCTTTGCCTCGCAGCCCAGCTCCTGGGTTGTCTTCCTTTAGGTGATGGCTCTTCGGGGATGTTTTCCCTCCTTTTCGTTTCCTGTAGTTTTTCTCTTTTAGGTAACCCTGGCTTCATGCAGCAAATCAGTCAGTAAATGCGTACTTGGTGCGTGCAGGATATTGGTGGGGTCTTGGAGTAAGGAAGAAGAAACGTGCTTTCTGCGCACGTGGAGCTTGTAGTGTATTTAGAAAGAGGACCTGGGCACGAGGAGAGCTTTCCCGAAAGGCCCCCAAACCAACCAAGAGCAAGATACCAACGGCGTGTGGCACAGCTGAGCCCTCCACCGGGGCTCTCGCATGCAGGGCCCTCTCCGCAGCCCTCTGCGCTCTGGGCGCGCCCGCGTCTGCAATCAGAAGAGCCTTTGCTGAGTGCCTTGTGTCGGTCGGGTGCTGTGTGACCCCGGGTAGCGGGGCCAGAGCTGATCCAGCAAGGCATCTGACCAGTCATGGGATTTCAGAAGGAGGACGAGGTCACTTTGGATTGGGGTGGACGAGAGGGTGGACGTGAAAGACGTGAGCACTACCTTCATGGGAGCTGAGAGGAGCAGAGCTCGCAGGAGCCTGGGCTCCGGGCTGTGTGAACCCAGGTCTGAGGGGAGTCAGTGGGACCGTCGGGCTGACATGGGAGTCTTCTGTCTGGACGCCCTGGCGGGTCAGATCGGGAAGGGAGGCGTTTGTGCTGGAGAAGGGTCAGCGCTGCTGACCCCTCTTGCTCTGTCACCCAGCTTCCCACCTGCCTGCAGGTAGTTTCCGTTCCTCCCTGGCCCCTTGCATCCTGGTTCCTCCAAAGGACAGGGCTGGTTTCTGCAGGCACATCAGCGTGTGAGCTCTGATGTCGTGTTTGGATCCTGCACCTTGCGGTGCTCTTACTGAGAACGGCTGCCTCACCTCCGCGTTCGCCTGTCTGCTCTCGAGGGCCCCCAGCCTCTGTGTTTCCTGAAGGTGCGCAGCTGCCTTCCGTCTTCGCCGCTCTCCCCTTCCGCCCTCACGCAGAGGAGCCCGGGGGCTGGCGCCTCTCGGCAGCGCTCGTGAAGTCCGCCGGCGTCCGGGCTCGGCGGGGGCTTGGAGCTCCAGCCTCCTTCTTCCACAGAGGATGCAGCCGAGGCCCACAGAGGGTGGTGTTTATCCGCGTCCACTGCCAGCTTGCTTAGTCATCAGTCGTCTGTTTGTTCATGTGTTTATTAAAACATTCAAGAACGGCCTGTGAGGGTCTCGAGCTGAAGCCGTTGTGATTAAAGCTGGAGGAACAGACCTGAGGGGCTCCCGGTCCGGTGGGACGGGCGTCTCTTGCTGTTCAGTCGAGCAGTTGTGTCCGACTCCGCGGCCCCGTGGGCTGCAGTGTGCGGCTGCCCTGTCCCCCGGGCCTGCCGGCGTCTGCTCAGGCTCATGTCCAGTGGGGCGGTGATGCCGTCCAACGACCTCGTCCCCGGTCACCACCTGCCGCTCCCGCCCTCCGTCTTCCCCGGCATCAGCGTCTTTTCCAGTGAGTCACCTCTTCTCATCAAACGGCCACAGTGTTGGAGCTTCAGCTTCAGCGTCAGTCCTCCCAGTGAGCATTCGGGGTTGATTCCCTTGAGGATGGGCGGGTTGGATCTCCTTGCAGTGCAGGGACTCTCAGGAGGCGGCTCCTGCACCACAGGTCAAAAGCAGCAGTTCTTTGATGCTCAGCTTTCTTCATGGTCCAGCTCTTACGTCCGTACATGACTACTGGAAAAACCACGGTTTTGACGATACAGACCTTTGTAGAATTAAACTGAAAATTGCCTGGCAGGTTTTAGCTGGCGGGTCAGATCGGGAAGAGGCGTTTGTGCTGGAGAAGGGCCCTGCCCTCTTGCTCTGTCACCCAGCTTCCCACCTGCCTGCAGGTAGTTTCCGTTCCTCCCTGGCCCCTTGCATCCTGGTTCCTCCAAAGGACAGGGCTGGTTTCTGCAGGCACATCAGCGTGTGAGCTCTGATGTCGTGTTTGGATCCTGCACCTTGCGGTGCTCTTACTGAGAACGGCTGCCTCACCTCCGCGTTCGCCTGTCTGCTCTCGAGGGCCCCCAGCCTCTGTGTTTCCTGAAGGTGCGCAGCTGCCTTCCGTCTTCGCCGCTCTCCCCTTCCGCCCTCACGCAGAGGAGCCCGGGGGCTGGCGCCTCTCGGCAGCGCTCGTGAAGTCCGCCGGCGTCCGGGCTCGGCGGGGGCTTGGAGCTCCAGCCTCCTTCTTCCACAGAGGATGCAGCCGAGGCCCACAGAGGGTGGTGTTTATCCGCGTCCACTGCCAGCTTGCTTAGTCATCAGTCGTCTGTTTGTTCATGTGTTTATTAAAACATTCAAGAACGGCCTGTGAGGGTCTCGAGCTGAAGCCGTTGTGATTAAAGCTGGAGGAACAGACCTGAGGGGCTCCCGGTCCGGTGGGACGGGCGTCTCTTGCTGTTCAGTCGAGCAGTTGTGTCCGACTCCGCGGCCCCGTGGGCTGCAGTGGGCGGCTGCCCTGTCCCCCGGGCCTGCCGGCGTCTGCTCAGGCTCATGTCCAGTGGGGCGGTGATGCCGTCCAACGACCTCGTCCCCGGTCACCACCTGCCGCTCCCGCCCTCCGTCTTCCCCGGCATCAGCGTCTTTTCCAGTGAGTCACCTCTTCTCATCAAACGGCCACAGTGTTGGAGCTTCAGCTTCAGCGTCAGTCCTCCCAGTGAGCATTCGGGGTTGATTCCCTTGAGGATGGGCGGGTTGGATCTCCTTGCAGTGCAGGGACTCTCAGGAGGCGGCTCCTGCACCACAGGTCAAAAGCAGCAGTTCTTTGATGCTCAGCTTTCTTCATGGTCCAGCTCTTACGTCCGTACATGACTACTGGAAAAACCACGGTTTTGACGATACAGACCTTTGTAGAATTAAACTGAAAATTGCTCAGTTGTGTCCAACTCTTTGCAACCCATGGAATTCTCCAGGCAAGAATACTGGCGTGGGCAGCCTTTCCCTTTTCCAGGGGATCTTTCCAACCCAGGGATCCAATCCAGGTCTCCCACACTGCGGGCAGATTTTTTACCATCTGAGCCACCAGGGAAGCCTTAGGAAGAGATAATCACAGCCCATGATCAGGGCTGTAACAGTGAGACGAGCAAAGTGGGTAGGAAGGGGCTAGCCTCGTTTTGGTAAACCAGGGAGGGCATCGTGGAAGAGATGGCTTAGGAACTGGACCTCAAGAGGTGTGGAAGGGATCACTGGGCAGAGACGGAGTGAGGCCCCCAGGCAGGGGAGCCAACATCATGGACGGGGTGAGGAGGCCCGGTCACGGCTTGAGGGGTAGAGACATGACCACTAGAGTGAGGCAGTGGCGAGACTGGGAAGCGCCGGGTGTAGTCCCCGCTGTGACCAACTGGGAGCTGGTGGAGGTCTTTCATCAGGAAGTGATTGGACTCTTCTCTTGAGTATGGTAACAGCTATGGTGGTGCATCAGATGACACGGGCTGCGAGAGGTGGTGGGAGAGAAACCAGGAAGAGAGTTGACACGGAGAGCCAGTCCTGACGGGGCTCTGACCTAGTCGGGCGGCAGCAGACGTGCCAGTGGGGGCCCGATGTGGCCGCTGTATCTAAGTGGCGGGTCTGGGGCGTGAGAGAGAAGGGAAGGGAAGGTGGCTGAGGTCTCCGGCCTGGTGGGCTGGGCGTTCGTGGTGGAGCGGGGTGTGGAGGAGAGGGTGGGTATGAGAGGGGCGACGGGGGAGGCGGTGACGGCGGTTAGGGCTCTCCTGGGGGGAGGGGCAGAGGGCGGGCCTGACGTTTAGACCTGGAGTCATCGCAGCACAGGAGGCAGGTCAAGGCTGTCATCCCGAGTGAGACTGACCGATGCCCAGTGGTCAGCTCGAGTCCAGTCGCCAGGCCGCACGTTCTCCCTTTGTCTCTCCAATTGCAGTCTCTTGTTTGAATCTGACTGGCATGAAGGGAACTGACCAAACGCCTCTCTCACTCCAGTTAAGACCAGGGGATCTATGCTGTCTTTCTTTTGTTTTTTCTTCTGAGTCATTTCCTAGGACTGATGGCACCTCAGGACTCCAGAGGAGGGCCTGTCAGATGGAGTTTATTTATTTCATGAAAAGCACATAATAATTTGGTTCTGTTTTCCCTGGTTCTTTATTTTTCTTTCTATCTCCCTGTCCTTTGCTGGGCTTTGCAGGGTGGGGAATGGGTGAGCAGCTTGGCCAAAACATTCTTGAGTATTTAATTCTTCAGCTGTTTTACAAGCCTGCCTGGTTTATGTCGCTAATCTTTCTACTGCCTGTCCCTGGAGGAGCCTGTGTGGGGGGCGGGTGGGGTGGGGCGGGGCGGGTGGTAGGGGCGGGTGGGGGTGGTCGGGGGTGGGGCGGGGGGGGTGGTAGGGCTGGGGCGGCCATGGGGCTGTGCTCAGTTAAGCGAACTAAGAGCACCGTAGAGTCTGGGGAGCCTGCCTGCTCGGCTTCAGCTCTTTCGTTCTCGTCCACTGGGTCCGAGTCAATGTGCACATGCTCCTCG
Source organism: Tragulus kanchil (assembly GCA_022376925.1). Classification (NCBI taxonomy): domain Eukaryota; kingdom Metazoa; phylum Chordata; class Mammalia; order Artiodactyla; family Tragulidae; genus Tragulus; species Tragulus kanchil. The sequence continues at coordinate 156,017,095 of JAIOJX010000006.1, forward strand.
AGCCTTCTTGTTAGTCTAGGAGCTTGGGGAGGTCCTTTGTTTCAGGATTTGCTGTGAGATATGGAGACCCTGAAAAGATACAGAGAGACATGATCTCAGGGTCTGGCTGTGTACGGGCATCCCTGGGTCCAGATTGTGTCCAGAGCCAACAGGAAAGAGCTATGTGCTCAAGAAAGAAAGTCACCCCCAGGCTGCCCCGTTTTCCCTTAGGAAGACACCGACTAGTAAGGAGTTAGCTGACCCACGTCTCCAGCTCCCTGCTGCCCTTTTCTCTCCACACGCTGCTGACACTACGTGTGAAATAGACTAGTGAGGACCTACCACACAGCATGGGAAGCTCTCCCCAGTGCTCTGTGGTGACCTGAATGGGAAGGAGCTCCAAAAGAAGAGAGGATATATATCTACGGAACACCTGATTTGCTCTGCTGTATGATAGAAACTAACACACATTGTAGCGCAACTCTAGTCCAATAAAAAGTAATAACAAAAAAAGAACTGTAGCTGACTCTCATATGCAGCGTGCTCTGAATTCCTGAGTCCAGGGACACCCCTGCCAGCCAGCCTGTCAGGCCAACAACTGATGGGATCTTTTATAAAGGGCTCCCAACGACGGAGCAGGGGCGGGAGCGCTGGCAGAGGACGGGCAAATCATTCCCTTTTTTTTTGAGTCATTTCCTAGGACTGATGGCACCTCAGGACTCCAGAGGAGGGCCTGTCAGATGGAGTTTATTTATTTCATGAAAAGCACATAATAATTTGGTTCTGTTTTCCCTGGTTCTTTATTTTTCTTTCTATCTCCCTGTCCTTTGCTGGGCTTTGCAGGGTGGGGAATGGGTGAGCAGCTTGGCCAAAACATTCTTGAGTATTTAATTCTTCAGCTGTTTTACAAGCCTGCCTGGTTTATGTCGCTAATCTTTCTACTGCCTGTCCCTGGAGGAGCCTGTGTGGGGGGCGGGTGGGGTGGGGCGGGGCGGGTGGTAGGGGCGGGTGGGGGTGGTCGGGGGTGGGGCGGGGCGGGTGGTAGGGCTGGGGCGGCCATGGGGCTGTGCTCAGTTAAGCGAACTAAGAGCACCGTAGAGTCTGGGGAGCCTGCCTGCTCGGCTTCAGCTCTTTCGTTCTCGTCCACTGGGTCCGAGTCAATGTGCACATGCTCCTCGAGCCTTCTTGTTAGTCTAGGAGCTTGGGGAGGTCCTTTGTTTCAGGATTTGCTGTGAGATATGGAGACCCTGAAAAGATACAGAGAGACATGATCTCAGGGTCTGGCTGTGTACGGGCATCCCTGGGTCCAGATTGTGTCCAGAGCCAACAGGAAAGAGCTATGTGCTCAAGAAAGAAAGTCACCCCCAGGCTGCCCCGTTTTCCCTTAGGAAGACACCGACTAGTAAGGAGTTAGCTGACCCACGTCTCCAGCTCCCTGCTGCCCTTTTCTCTCCACACGCTGCTGACACTACGTGTGAAATAGACTAGTGAGGACCTACCACACAGCATGGGAAGCTCTCCCCAGTGCTCTGTGGTGACCTGAATGGGAAGGAGCTCCAAAAGAAGAGAGGATATATATCTACGGAACACCTGATTTGCTCTGCTGTATGATAGAAACTAACACACATTGTAGCGCAACTCTAGTCCAATAAAAAGTAATAACAAAAAAAGAACTGTAGCTGACTCTCATATGCAGCGTGCTCTGAATTCCTGAGTCCAGGGACACCCCTGCCAGCCAGCCTGTCAGGCCAACAACTGATGGGATCTTTTATAAAGGGCTCCCAACGACGGAGCAGGGGCGGGGAGCGCTGGCAGAGGACGGGCTTGGGGATCAGGAAAAGGCAGGTGGGGGGCTCCATCGTCGCAGGCCAGCTTCCTTCTGGCAGAAAATGTGATGACTCCGTGATTCTGAAGTTTCCCAGACGTCTTGGGTTTCATCTGAGGAAAGCATGTGTGTTCCTGATGGGTGGACAGTGGGAAAAGAACAGTTTCTGGAGCTTCTTCTGTGCTAGGTCTATCCGTCATCTCGCTCTGTGTGACAATCCCTTGGGGAACGGGCATTACGATGATTACGTTGTCGTTGTTTACGCTGTACACGCGAAGGAACCGAGGGTCAGCGGGTAGACGATATGGCCGAGGGGGTTCTGCTAAGTCGTGTGAAGCCAGGCTGCGCTCCCTCGACCCCACGCGGTGGCACGGCGTGACTTCTGCAGCGTTGCCGCTGCACTGCCACGTCAGATCCCCTGCCACGAACGCGTGTGGCCGGGCGCCACGCGATCGCCCACTGGACACATGAGGAGCCCGGGGCTAAGAAAGGTGACGTGCCCGGGCCAGAGCCCCAGGGCTGAGGGGGAAAGGAGGCACCTACGGGTCCGGCTCTTGGTCCAGACCGCTCCCAGCTGCCCTCCGCTGCTTGCTCTTGCCTGCCACTGCTTTGCTCCGTCTTGCTCTCCGGGCTTGGCTTTTGAAGGGTGGAGAATTTCCGTTTGAACCTCCAAATTTAAAGCGTAGCTTAAAGAGACTCGAGGAAAACAAATCAACCACAGTGCTTTCCTTCGAGGCTACAAAATCCACCCCCAGAATTAAGGGCACATTTATTGTTTATAAAATGCTAATCTGATTAAGAACATATTTATTGAGGATTAGCAAGTCTCGATAGCTATAAATCTCCTCATGGTCGTTAAAATCCGGTTCCAAACCCGAGCAATAAAAAGAACTTGTAGCGCAACTCTAGTCCAATAAAGTAATAACAAAAGAACTGTACTCTCATATGCAGCGTGCTCTGAATTCCTGAGTCCAGGGACACCCCTGCCAGCCAGCCTGTCAGGCCAACAACTGATGGGATCTTTTATAAAGGGCTCCCAACGACGGAGCAGGGGCGGGGAGCGCTGGCAGAGGACGGGCTTGGGGATCAGGAAAAGGCAGGTGGGGGGCTCCATCGTCGCAGGCCAGCTTCCTTCTGGCAGAAAATGTGATGACTCCGTGATTCTGAAGTTTCCCAGACGTCTTGGGTTTCATCTGAGGAAAGCATGTGTGTTCCTGATGGGTGGACAGTGGGAAAAGAACAGTTTCTGGAGCTTCTTCTGTGCTAGGTCTATCCGTCATCTCGCTCTGTGTGACAATCCCTTGGGGAACGGGCATTACGATGATTACGTTGTCGTTGTTTACGCTGTACACGCGAAGGAACCGAGGGTCAGCGGGTAGACGATATGGCCGAGGGGGTTCTGCTAAGTCGTGTGAAGCCAGGCTGCGCTCCCTCGACCCCACGCGGTGGCACGGCGTGACTTCTGCAGCGTTGCCGCTGCACTGCCACGTCAGATCCCCTGCCACGAACGCGTGTGGCTGGGCGCCACGCGATCGCCCACTGGACACATGAGGAGCCCGGGGCTAAGAAAGGTGACGTGCCCGGGCCAGAGCCCCAGGGCTGAGGGGGAAAGGAGGCACCTACGGGTCCGGCTCTTGGTCCAGACTGCTCCCAGCTGCCCTCCGCTGCTTGCTCTTGCCTGCCACTGCTTTGCTCCGTCTTGCTCTCCGGGCTTGGCTTTTGAAGGGTGGAGAATTTCCGTTTGAACCTCCAAATTTAAAGCGTAGCTTAAAGAGACTCGAGGAAAACAAATCAACCACAGTGCTTTCCTTCGAGGCTACAAAATCCACCCCCAGAATTAAGGGCACATTTATTGTTTATAAAATGCTAATCTGATTAAGAACATATTTATTGAGGATTAGCAAGTCTGCGATAGCTATAAATCTCCTCATGGTCGTTAAAATCCGGTTCCAATAACAATGCAATTATTTATATAATAATTGCCTGAGTAAAATAGAACTAAATGCATATTTGGTGAATATAGATTTCAATCCGTAACACACAGAGAGCCTGGGGCTGTGGGGGTGGGACAGTAGGAACAGAAAAGATCTCTTAGAGAAGAGAATGAGGTTGATCTACGCTGATCAAGGCGGGTATTCCTGCTGAATAATGTCCACTTCTCCTTGGGGAAGCAGCTTCCTTACATCAAATCAGAGTTGTGGGTAGTAATAAAGTTGTGGATAACTGCGACCTAACAGAGCTTCAGAAATGCATCTGTGCACACTAGGAAACGCCTGTATTTCATTTCAGATCATTCCTATCCACTAAGAGCAGGAAAAATGACTAACCTTGAAAATAAGACTCTAAAAAAGAAATTTTTTGGGCTGTGACTATTTTTGTTGTTAAGGTATAGCTGCTTCACAATGTTGTGTTGGTTTCAGGCGTACAATTTTAAAAAATACATTTTAAGTTTATTTTATTTGGGGCTGCACTGGGCCCTTGTTGCTGCCCGTGGGACTTCTCCGCGTGCAGCGAGTGGGGGCTCCCCTCTCGCTGTGGTAGACGGGCTGCGTCGCTCCCTGCGGTGGCTTCTCTTGCTGCAGAGCGCAGGCTTTAGGCCACGTGGGCTTCGGTAGTTGTGGTGCGTGGGCTTATTTACTCCTTGGCATGTGGGGTCCTCACAGTCCAGGGACCAAACCTGTGTCCCTGGCATCGCCAGGCAGATTCTTAACTACTGGACCCCTGGGGAAGGCCTCTGGTGTACAGTTTTAGTGATTCAAGATTTTTACAGATTCTATTCCCGGCTGTATTGCCTGCTCTTTGCTGTTCAGTCCCTCAGTCGTGGTTGACTCTGCAGCCTCATGGAGTGCAGCCTGCCGGACTGCTCTGTCCATAGGCTCTCTAGGCGAGCAGACTGGAGCAGGCTTCATTCCTTCTCTAGAGAATCCTCCCGACTCAGGAACTGAACCTGTGCCTCCTGCATTGGCAGATAGGGGCCTTACCACTAAGGCACCAGGAGATTCCTCTGCTGTACTGTAGACTCCTGTAGCTTTTATCTTTCTCCAAGTCTGACTGTATTTCCCGATATAAATAAGATGACATAGTCACCATTTTAATAAAAGTGGAACTATACATTATTAAAGAAAAAAAAAAGAGAAGAGAGAAAGAAGAAGAAGAGTGTGAGAGGGAGCAGGAGAGAAGCAGGGCCCAGCCTCCCATCTCGGGCCCCAGACCTTCCGGACCTCGTGGGCTGTTCACAGGGTGTCCGGGCCAAGCATCCTACTGCGTTTCCAGATGAGCCTAAAGTATTTCCTGGGCGAGAGTCGAGGTGGAAGAGGCAGACTGAGCTACACATCCAGGCTGGGTGGCTTGCCCTCCTTTGCCCTGCCCAGCCAGCTCTTGAGTTACTGTTGAAATGATGTAAACAAGAGGAACTACATCATAGTATCATTGTGTGGGAACAGGTTTAACAGCCGCCATAGGTCGGTTGGAATTCCGGCGACAGAGTTTTGGTGTCACAGTGATCTTAGGGGATGTTGTTTATCATGCACTGAAATGGAATTGGTGGCATATTGGGCTGTTGGACAGATGGTGTTTCCTATACCAGACGTGAGCACATGGTCTTAATCATGCACCCCCATGTGCCAGGCTTTGCATTATTTATCTCTTCATTCACCCATTAGACATGTATTTATGGAGTCCTCATTAATCATGAGGCCCTGAGCAGGCATTATAAGTGAATATATATATATGATGTAATAAGTCACACTGCTGGACTAAACTGTCCCGTTACTTTAAAAATTGTATTTATTTATTTACTTTGGGCTGTGCCAGGTCTGCATTGCCATGTGGGCTTTTCTCTAGTTGTGGCAAGCAAGGACTACCTTCTAGTTGCATTGCAAAGGCTTCTCATTGCAGTGGCTTCCCTTGCAGAGCACGGGCTCGTGGGTGCATGGGCTTCAGCAGTTGCGCTTCCCGGGTTCTAGAGCGCAGGCTCCACAGTCGAGGGAGACGGGCTTTGCTGCTCTGTGGCATGTGGGATCTTCCTAGATCAGGGATGGAACTCGTGTCTCCTGTACAGGCGGGCGGATTCTTTGCCACTGTGCCACCAGGTGGGGGCTCCCCTGGGAGTTCAGCTGGTAAAGAATCCCCTGCAATGCAGGAGACCCTGCTTCAGCCTCTGGGTGGGAAGATGCCCTGGAGAAGGGACAGGCTGCCCACTCCAGTGTTCTTGCCTGGAGAACCCCATGGCTCATCCATGGGGTCGCAAAAAGGTGGACATGACTGAGCGAGTTGACTTTGACTTTGTGCCACCAGGGATGCTGCCCATTTCTTTTTATTTCATTTATTCAACAAATATTTATTGAAATCTTAAATATTAGCAATGAGTCTACGTGCTGGATCTATGGCAGGGAGCAAAACAAATTCTTGCTCTCATTGGGCATATGTTCTTAATGCCTAAAATTAGTTCATAAAGGATAAAAGTGTTCCATGGCATGACAAGGAAGAAGCCTTGAAAAGGTCATCATGCCAGAGAAAAGTGAGACGGTTTCTGTTTGCAGATGATAGGATCTTGTACATAGATCCTCCTAACATTGGCACAGAAAGCTATGAGGCTCATCAGTGGATTCAGCAGAGTTGCAGGATGCAAGACTGAAATACAGAAATAGATCATATTTTTATACACTAGCAATGAATGATCTGAAAATAAAGTTAGGGAAACAGTTGCATTGACAGAATCATCAAAGAACAATAAAAACACTTAGGGATAAACCTAACAAAAGTGTACGACTTGTATGTTGAAAATTAGGAAACATTATTGAAAGTAATTAAACAGTGACCGAGTAAATGGAAAGGCACTTTGCATCTCTGGATTGGAAGATTTAATATTGCTAAGATGACAAGAGTCCCCAAAGTGGTCTTCAGGTTTAATGCAATCCACATAAAAATCTCAGCTGCATTTTTTTTTTCATTTGCAGAAATGGACAAGTTGTTCCTAAAAGTAGTATGTAAATGTAGGAGACCCAGAAGAGCCCAGACAGTCTTGCAAGAGAAGCAGAGTTGGAATATTCATAGTTACCAGTTTCAAATGTTGTGACAACATTTCAGTGATGAAGACTGTGTGTACGGGCATCAGGAGAGACCTATAGGTCACAGGAATGGACTTGAGGTTCTATTCTATTCCATCCCATTTACGGTCAGTTAACTTTCAGTAAGAGTACCAAGACCACTGAATGGGGACCGAATGGTCTTTTCAACAAAAGGTGCTAATAAGGCAACTGGATATCCTCAGCAAAAGAATGGATTTGAGTCTCTACCCCACATCATATACAAAAACTGGATCACAGACCTAAATGTGAGAACTCAAACCATAAATAAAGCTCTTAGGAAAATCAGTCATTTTGGACAATGGTTCCTCATATATGACATCAAAATTATAAATTTTGTGCTTGAAGAGTTACAGTCAAGAAAGTGAAAAGAGAGGGCTTCCCTGGTGGTCCAGTGGGTAAAGAGACTGCCTTGCAGTGCAAGGGGCACTGGTTTTGATCCCTGGCTCAGGAAGATCCCATGTGTGGCACGGAGCAGCTGGCCTGATGTGTCCAATTACGAGCCAGCGCTCTGGAGCACATGCACCCTGAGCCAGTGCTCTGCAACGAGAGAGGCCACTGCTATGGGAGGCCCACACAGCCTGAAGAATAAAGATGGATGAAAAATAAATAAATAAAAAATCAATACAATGAGACCAAAATTTTTTAAAAAAATAACCTACTTAAAAAAAGAAAAAAGAAAGTAAAAAGATAACCCACAAAATTCTAGAATGTATTTGCAAATCATATATTTGATAAGGATCCAGTGTCCATAATAAGGATATCCACAGTGGGTGTGTGCTCAGTCACTGTCTTGTTTGACTGTTAGTGGCCCCGGGAACTGTGGCCCGCCAGGCTCCTCTGTCCACGGGGTTCTCCAGGCAGGAGCCCTGGCGTGGGCTGCTGCAGCCTCTCCAGCTTCCTGAGGCGGGGATCGAACCCAGGTCTCCTGCACCTCCTGTCTTGCAGGTGGGCTCTCTACCACTGTCCACCTGGGAGGCCCCATCCCTAGTGCTGGTGACTAGTAAGATCTCAATGGAAACTTGCTTAATAAGCAGATGATTGAAGCTTTAGGAGCTCGTCAGAGCCTCCTGGGTAATTCTGGGGAGAGGTTTGAGAGAAGATGCAGTTCTTAGGAGAGAAAGCCAGACTCACCTTTGGACAGGATCCTCCTATTGGACAGAACACTGAGTGGCCCTTCATTTCTGTGCATGGCTCTCCACAGGGCTGGGAATCCCTTTCCTCGTTCCTGGGTGACATGGCCTGGAGCTAATCCAGACCGTTGGAGGGAAGGGATGTCCCACAAGAGGAGACCCTGCATATTTTGGAGGACTTGACCGGACTGCTTTGGGGGAAGGTTGGGGGTTCAGTTCTGTCTCTAAGGTGTGCAGGTGAGCGCCGGCCAGAGGCTGCTGGTGGGCTGGCGGGAGTGATCACAGGCAGCTGAAGACTGTGTTTGGTCAGCACTGGCATGTTCTGTGGTGACTTTGGATATCTGTGCCGTTACAGAAGGAGGAACTGTACAAAATACACGTTTCTGTGTAGGAGAGAAGCATGTATTCATTTAATAAATACTTCCCTACATACCTTAAAGAATACCAGTAATAAACAAACTCATTAGAATAAGGTAAGAAGGACAGGGCCAGTGCTTCCATCCGGCTCTGCCTGTGTGTGGCTTTTGGGGCATGTGGCCTTACCCACTCTCCTGCCCCGTGTCCTGGCTCCCGTGTCCTCAGAGGAAATTCAGAGTTTCCTCCTAACTCTCGTGTCTGCCCTTTTCTACTTACATGACAGCAAAAGCCTTTTAAAATAATTATTACCAAGCAGAGTCAACATGACATGAAATTCCCCTATGAAACTGGAAGGCAATAATAGTAATAGATTTTACGCTGCTGTAAACTAAGGCATGCCTGGGGTCAAAACGTGGGATCCAAGAAAAGCCTTTCACTCTGTGAGGGGAGGACACGAGCCAGCCCTTCTGCCATTAAGCATCGTGTGCTGGTCTGGTCTGTGTGCCTTTTATTTCTCAGGTTCTAAGATGATGTGATCATTGTAGCCAGCATGCTTTGAGTACTTCCTGTATGGCAGGCATTGTGCTAAGGAGTATGCTGGTCTTACATCATGTAAGTGTCATGACAATTTGCGATGACTAGAGGGTGGGATGGGAGACACAGGAGGGAGGTCCGAAAGGGAGGGACTGTGTGTATACACGGGGCTGACTCATTTCCTTGTGCAGCAGAAACTAACACAATATTGTAAAGCAACTTTTCCCCAATTAAAAAGAAGAATTAATCTTATGAGATAGGGACAATCACTCTTTTCCTTTACAGATGAGGAAACTGTAGCAAATGTCTACATAGAAAAATGTCTTGCTCAAGGTCAACAGTTAGCGAATGACAGAGAGAAATCTCAGAGAAGTAGAGACACAGACCTAGAGAACAGACGTGTGGATTCCCAGCCAGGAAAGGAGGGTGGGAGGAGCTGGGAGGTTGGGATCGACACTCACTCTCTGTGTGCTTCACTTTGCTGTACAGCAGAAACCAACCCAGCATCCGAAAGCAAATAGACTGATAGAATTAATAGAGAGATTTCAAGCTCAGGCAGTGTGACGGCAAACCCAACATTCTGCTGTTGTCCTCACGACTGGGTAACATTGCCTTTGTCGTGGGATTCTAGGACATGAAATCAGAATTGAGCATCCCATGAGCATCCCTCCCAGAGCGATAGGGTAAGATGTAGGCTAAGAGCAGGGTCAGTGGCTTATCGTCATTGGAGGAAGGACCATTTCCTGAACTGTTCCGTGGTTTTGCAGGAGGATTCATTCCAGGGAGTACGATGGTACTGACCAGCTCCAGCTAACTGGGTTGGCTCATTCACCGGCATGGGTCATGCAGAGCCCAGAACGGGACACGGGCCCCGTCCACCACGGCCTTCCTGGCTGATGACAAGCCCTGGGCGGTCTTCAGAGTCTTGGTTTTCAGTGGTGGTCTCATCCTTGGTTCGGATTTGGCCTCTGACCATAGAGAACATCAGCAGAGAAGAGAAGGGGAGCCTGGGGTCCTTCTAGAGATGGAGCCGAGGGATGCTTTAGGGAGGCCACTTGGCGCTCTGTCTGTGATCCAGAGGCCAGACTAGCCAATGAGCGCCCACTGACCCGGGAGGGCAGGCCTGCGGGGAGATAGGTTGATTCTGCTTGCCATGGCGAGGTTCCCAGGCTTTGGTTTATGAGCAGTAAGTTCCTCCATGAAGTTTGTCTTTTCGTTTTATTGGAGAAAGTTTCCTCATAAAGTTCTCCAGACCATCAAAACCCCCTCAGACTCTAGGGAACTGCATTCCATCTGCGCCTTGTGGTTTCCACCCCTCTGTGTGTTCTCTTCCCTCTCCTCTTAGTGACCCCACTCCAGGGTCCCTCTCCATCCCCGCCATCCCAGCGAGGGGTCCCAAAAAGCTTTGTTCTTCCAGAGCTGCCATTTCGAAAATCTTGCCTGTTGGTCTAGGAAATGCTTTAAGGGCGAGACAGGATACCACTCCATGGATCCATGAGACCGGGGAGCCGTCTTTCTGCACCTGCCTTCCTAGCACACTGGCCGACACCCAGCCAGGCCCTAAATCTACTAAGTGCGTGTGTCCTAAATCACTCCAGTTGTGTCTGACTGTGTGCGACCTTATGGACCATAGCCCACCAGGCTCTTCTTCCGTGGGGTTCTCCAGGCAAGAACACTGGGGTGCGTTGCCGCGCCCTCCTCCAGGGGATCTTCCATGCCAGGAATTGAACCCGTCTCTTGCATCTACTTGACTGGCAGATGGGTTCTTTACCTCATGAACTATTGTCATCATTAACCATTCTCAAATGTTCTGAATCTGGAGGATCTGAGAGTATGAGTGTGTCGGAGGGTGTTAATGAATCACCACCGAGGAGTTCTACAGAAACCCATTCTGTTATTCTTCTTCCTGACTGATAGCTCAGCACAAAGTGACTTCCTGAAAACCCACAGAGCATCAGCAAAGGCCCTGGGAAAAGAACTGAGGACCCCGCCTCGTCCCTTGCTATGTTAGGCAGCAGTCGCTGCTTTCCCCGCCAGGAACAGCAACCTGACGATGCTCCCGCTGCCAGAAACAGGCTTTCCTGCCGCGTCAGGCCGGGCGGAAAGGCAGATGTCAGCCAAGTGGGGCTCAGCTTGAGTCACCCTGGGAAATGTGTGTCAGCGGCAGGTGAAAGATGTGACGTTTCGTACAGACCGTGCACCCGATGAGAGGTGAGGAGCACAGGAGCCCTCAGCTTCACCTTCAGACCCAGACCCTCTTTTTGCTACATGGGGAAGCCCAGAGCGAGGTTGCAGACAGAATGCAGAGCACCCTGGGGGCCCTGAATCAGGATGGGCGGGCAGCGAGAGTGCTGGAGTCCAGTGGCCACCCGTCATGGGACTCAGAGGTCCAAAGAGACAGTAATTGCACAGCGATGGGAATGTGCTTAACACCGTTGAAATGTATGCTGACAGATGACAATGATGGCAGTCGTATGTATTATACCACAGTGGAAAAGAGCAAGCTGAAAGCATAGACTGTGAAGCATTAAAGAACATTAACAACAGCAGAGGGATTCATTTGCCCCAGTTCTCAGACACGAGCAGCAGCTGGCTCGAGGACCAAGCAGGATGGCGTGGCGGGGGTGCCCTGGGTGCAGGTCGTTCCAGTGTGCACGTGGGTTACTAGGGCTCTGTCTTCTGCCCACTCATCTTGCCCAGCGTCCTCCCTGAGGCCGAAGAGGAGGCTTTTTCCATATCAAAATGCAGGCACCTCCCAGGCTGGAATCTTCCTCCAGGGCTTCTGCCCAGGACCCTGCTGTCAGCACAAGCTAACGGCCAGACACGTACCGTGTGTGGCTCCCTGCACTGCAGAGCATGGGCAAGCATCCATGCCTTCCTGCTCCTCACCAAGACAGCCTGGTATTTCCAGAGCAACATGGCCGGAAACTAACAGAAATCGATGAGGAAATAATGACCCAAAGTACAAATTGCATTAGAAGAAAAGTGACTTGACTTTACTAGGCACGTGTTATGTATCAGTCAGAAGACTAAGTGCTCGACGTGTCCTTTTTACTCCTTACGATACTCTGGGTGGAAATAAGTAGCGTGCTTTTGTCAAGTCAAGGGTATTCTGAGATCTTAGGCACAGAGTGAGGCTAAGCCAAGGCTCAAACCTTGGTCGACTGGCTTCAAAGTCTTCACTTTTCCTCTGTGCTGCTCCTAGAGGTCTCATCCAAAGCCTTCTGTAGAAATGGCAGAGGCTTTGGCTGATGGGCACCTGCTCGTGGTAACCATGCGCTGCCCTCGGACTTCCCAGGTGACTCAGCGGTGAAGAATCTGCCTGCCCGTTCAGGGGAGAGGGGTTTGGCCCGGGTCAGGAAGACCCCTGGAGAAGGAAATGGCCACTGGCTCCAGTGCTCTTGCCCGGGAAATCCCATGGGTAGAGGAGCCTGGCGGGCTACAGTTCATGGGGTCACAAAGAGGCAGATACAACTTAGCAGCTGAACAACTGCCTCCCTGAGCTCCTGCCTCTGTTCTAAGCTCACGGGGACAGGGCTTCGCTGGCTTGCTTACCACTGCGCCCCACGGCCAAGAGGAGAGCCGGCACAGAGAACGTGCTCGCAAATACTGGCCTTTCAGTGACATCACACTTTCCCAGCAGCCGGGTCAGTCCAGTCCCTCCACCCTGCCCTGCTATCCAATGACAGATATCAACTCCGCGTGTAACTCGTTGTTCAGACCCCCGCGACCTCCTTAAGCAGCTTCTAGGTAACCCTGTTAGCTCTCGGTAAGCTCGGTGAGGTCTGGCCAGCAGGCAGTCCTTTCCCAGCCCCGGGACCTTCGCTAGCCACCTCCAGTGCACCGCGGGCTGTGTCGCCCCTGGGGAAGAGAGGCAGCGAGTCCCGTCACAGGGGTGGTGCGTGGACATTCGTGGAACAGTTACAGGCCTCAGGCAGAGAAGCTTCCGTGCCTCTTCCAGCTGCGTCCTCACGACCCCTTTGGCCACAGTCATCCCCATGTCAAGCATGAGGGAAACTGAGACGGAGGGCTCAGTGAAATGGCCAAGGTCGTGCATGGTTCTCTCTACCTCCAAAACTTTAAGCCACTTGGCACTCTGCAGTCCTAGGTTTTGCTGCCTGCCATCTCACACAATACACTTAGAACAAGCCCACCTGCTATGGCAGACCTATGACGTCACAGTGCCCGACAGCAGCCTTGTCACCTGCACCACGGGGTCAGCCTTTTCTACACTGCCTCGGAGCAGCCTGTCGGTTGATGCCATTGTCTCCCTACTCCCACCTCTGGCACCCTCCACCAGCCCAGCATTTCGCAACCCTCTTCCTTCCTTTCAAAGAACGCAGCCCTTCCAGAAAGCCCTCCAGCTGTATAAATGTTGGCTGGACCTCATTCAAGATGAGTGTTTTGCACTTCATCTGCTTCTAGATGGCGCAGTCAGGACCACGAGGTTACAAGGGGCCTCTCCCTGGAACCTGAGCCTTCTCTTGTGTTCCATCACTTATTTATGGTCCGTGTCTTCTGTGAACTTCAGCCCCATCCCGGGGCCTCCAGTTGTGTGATGCTGTCGGGTGGCCCCTCACTGCTGGAGTGCGTGTTCTCGACATTGACGAAAAGCGGTGGGGCAGAGTTGCAGCGCGGGGCCTTGATGCCTCTGACAGCTCTGTGGTTGGGGGGTGACGTCCCGGGAGCTTGTGGTCAGCTGCTCATCCTGCCTGGATCTGGTTCTGGTTCTTGGTGGTCAGTTTCCTTGGAGTTTCTAGAGCCCAAGATGTACCTGCCTTTGTACCCGGCTCATTCATCTTTTCTTCCCCCTTTTTGACTCATCTTTTGCATTGAGTTCAACACTGAGGGTGGAGAGGGAGGTGGGAGCAGAGGAAAAGTGTCAGTCCTGTATGGTTTCAGTTGGAAACAAGCACACGGATCTGAGAACGTCTCTGTGTCACCCGGGATGGTTTCTGGTTTTTATAAAGCCCAAGAGGCATCCGCAGGCGCCCTATCTCTTCACAGTCCGACATTCCACGCGTCTGGCATGAGCGAGTCTGTGCCCCCAGACTCGTCCGGCGCCCATCTCCCTCGCTGGGGGCCAGCCCGGCCCCGAAGCGGGCTTCCCCCAGCCTCCCCGGCCTCACGCTCTGGAGTGCGGCTGCCCGGTGCCTCCCTCCTGCTGTCATTCTGAGATCACGGCAGGGACGCATTCTTCTCTGTGGAGACTGTTTTCTTTTAAAGTTCATGATGTTCGCTTTTTTGTTTGTCTTTCTGTTTGCTGCAAGGAGCACTCTAAATTCCGACTGACATTCCGCCAGCGAGAAAGACAGTTTCCCACTCTTCCTGAAAATGTTCAGGGCCACTCAGAGTTTTGGGGAAAATGGATATCAGCATCTTTAAGATCCCTGGTCCACCAAGGGGCCTGGGCAGAAAGTAACCTCAAGATCCCAGGGAGAGATCCTTCTGTCAACCCTTGGGAGTGTTCTCCCTTTAAATGCTTCTGTTTATTTCTATAAGATATTCATACACATGCAAAAATAAAATACACTGTATGTGAGATACGACAGCTAGTACATACTCCTGGGTCATCACTCAACCTGAGAAATAGAAGACTGCCCAGACGCTGAGGCACGCTGGCCCCTTCTGCTGGCTAGCTCCTTCCTCCAGGGGAATTTAATGTTTACAGCTTTCTTGCTTCTCATTACAGCTTGAAAGCCTAGTGAGTAAAATGAATCTGTGTGCTAATTGCACGTGTGCTGGAAGCTTAGTGAGCACGGGCGCACGAGGCTGCTCGGGCGGCGGCCGGTGTGCAGATCCGCCTGAGCCGATGCACGTTGCCGTGGCTCGTTTGTGAGGGCACGTGTGACTACGCCGCTCTCTTTTCTATCCCCCTGCCCCTGCGCACTGGGGGCTCTTCTCCATGGTGCGGCTCAAGGCAGCGCTGTGGTGCGTCGTCCGGGCCAGGCTTCCCGGGCACACGGCAGGATTCTCTCCTGGGTCACGGTGTTTCTGTGTGGATCCTCTTCTTCCCCAGTGACCTCGTTACTCTTAGGACCTGCGGTGCACACAGGTGGTATGAACAGAGCACAAGGCCTTCCGTGGGCCTTCCCCAGTGTGGTGGAAAAGCCAATCCCCGCGCTCAAGGGGACATCCTGGGTGGCCCAGGGGCGGTGACTTTCTCTTCCAGCACAGGGCGTGCGGGTTCCAGCCCTGGTCGGGGAGCTAAGATCCCACATACCTTGCCAAAAAACCAAAACATGAAACAGAAGCAACACTGTGACAAATTCAGCAAAGACTTTAAAAATAGTCTGTATCAACAACAACAAAAAAAAATTCCAGCATTCAAGTGGATTGCCCCACTGAAACCCTGGCCCCAAGCACTTGGAGGTCAGCTGGCCTCTCTCTGCCGGTCCCCTCACCACCCCGTCCTGCCTCGACATCAGCAACTTCAGTTATCGCCGCCTGCTCCCCAGCCCCGGCCCCCGGGTGGGTCCCAGACCGTCTCTGTCCCCACGTCACGCCTTCGGCCTGTCCTCTGGCTCCTCCAGCGCCCCAGCCCCGAACCCCTCGGCCCTCGGCCCTCATCCCCTTTTCATTTCAGTCCACAGTGTTTAGTAAAACTGTTGTATAATCAGGCTCTTGGTAGACACATCGCAGTCTTAGGACTGGGCTAGAGGCAGGACAGGATGACCCGGGAGGTTCCTGGGCTCAGCAGCGTGGTGCTCCCCGTGAGCCTTGGCGCCGGCCGTTCAGACTCGTGGTCCCGGCCCTGGTCTGCCTGCCTGCCTGTCACTTTATCTCCCAGTCTCTCCCTCTACCTCTCTTTCTCAAACTCACATAAAAGTGTAGGAACATTAATAAGAACCCTTTCTCCCTTGACTGTTGGAGAGTAAGTTGGTGCCACGCACCATCAGCTATGAATACGTTCATCGGTGTTTTCTGCAAACAGGGGCACTCTTGTGTATAGGAAAAATCCAGCCACCAGAGCCAGGGAATTGAGTGACACAGCCCCACGCTCGGGTCCCTGCTGAGCTCTTGGTGTCCCAGTAAAGTCTATTACAGTAGCAGAGTCTGGTCTGGAATCAGTCCCCTCTCCCATCTCTGTCGGCATGGAGGGTTTCAGTCTTTCCTTGACTTGCATTTGGGAAGATAGCAAGTCTACTTATTTTGTAGAATGTCCCTCAGTGTTGGCTTACTGCCGTTTCCTTGTGATTAAGTTTGAGTTATACATCTTTGCTAGGAATTTTCCAGAGGTGATGTTTCATTCTTCTCATTGTACTGCTAAAGGGTATTTCCATTTAAATGTGTCCTTGCTGAGGATGTTAGTTTTGATCACTAGATTAAGATGACGTCTCAGACCTCCTCACTATAAAGTAACTTTTTTTCCTCTTTATAATTAATGGGCACTTTATGGAAAGTTTGTTTGAGACTTTGTAAGTACTCTGTTTTTTTAACTTTCAGTATAACTGATTTCTGTTTTATTCCATGGTTTTGCTTTTATTATTTTTACCAAACCCCGTCCTGCCTCGACATCAGCAACTTCAGTTATCGCCGCCTGCTCCCCAGCCCCGGCCCCCGGGTGGGTCCCAGACCGTCTCTGTCCCCACGTCACGCCTTCGGCCTGTCCTCTGGCTCCTCCAGCGCCCCAGCCCCGAACCCCTCGGCCCTCGGCCCTCATCCCCTTTTCATTTCAGTCCACAGTGTTTAGTAAAACTGTTGTATAATCAGGCTCTTGGTAGACACATCGCAGTCTTAGGACTGGGCTAGAGGCAGGACAGGATGACCCGGGAGGTTCCTGGGCTCAGCAGCGTGGTGCTCCCCGTGAGCCTTGGCGCCGGCCGTTCAGACTCGTGGTCCCGGCCCTGGTCTGCCTGCCTGCCTGTCACTTTATCTCCCAGTCTCTCCCTCTACCTCTCTTTCTCAAACTCACATAAAAGTGTAGGAACATTAATAAGAACCCTTTCTCCCTTGACTGTTGGAGAGTAAGTTGGTGCCACGCACCATCAGCTATGAATACGTTCATCGGTGTTTTCTGCAAACAGGGGCACTCTTGTGTATAGGAAAAATCCAGCCACCAGAGCCAGGGAATTGAGTGACACAGCCCCACGCTCGGGTCCCTGCTGAGCTCTTGGTGTCCCAGTAAAGTCTATTACAGTAGCAGAGTCTGGTCTGGAATCAGTCCCCTCTCCCATCTCTGTCGGCATGGAGGGTTTCAGTCTTTCCTTGACTTGCATTTGGGAAGATAGCAAGTCTACTTATTTTGTAGAATGTCCCTCAGTGTTGGCTTACTGCCGTTTCCTTGTGATTAAGTTTGAGTTATACATCTTTGCTAGGAATTTTCCAGAGGTGATGTTTCATTCTTCTCATTGTACTGCTAAAGGGTATTTCCATTTAAATGTGTCCTTGCTGAGGATGTTAGTTTTGATCACTAGATTAAGATGACGTCTCAGACCTCCTCACTATAAAGTAACTTTTTTTCCTCTTTATAATTAATGGGCACTTTATGGAAAGTTTGTTTGAGACTTTGTAAGTACTCTGTTAACCATAAACTTTCAATTTATTCATCAACACATTTATGTCAGTATGAACTCACGGATTTCTGTTTTATTCCATGGGCTTTTAATGTATTGCTATTTATTATCATTATCTGTTTTGGTACCAATTTGTCGAGCTGGCTTTTGTGTTCTTGTGACATGTTCCATCATTCTTTGAAGACTGCTCATTTTTTGGCACAAAAAGTCATTTCAGGCTTATTTACTTTTTCTCTTCTCTCTCAGAATCAGACATTCTTTTAAGGAACCCTGGATTCTTTCAGCAAAAAAAAAAAAAAACGTGGTATTTGGAAACCACATTCCGGGTGTTAGGTGAGTTTATCACTCTTGGGAGCGATCCAATAGTAGTAGCCGCTTTCACAGGGGGAGCCAGGGAAGACGCTGTGTTTATATCTTTATCTCTCTAGGTACTGACGAACATGAATGCGTGTTTATATCTTGAATTCTAGCCCACAGGGCTCATTCCAGGCTTTTTTGTTTTTTTCCCTTTCACATTGGTAATTGTGATGGTCAATTTTATGTGTCAGCCTGATTGGGCCACACGATTCTCCAGTATTTGGTAGCCAGTATTCCGGGTGTGCCGGTGAGGGCGCTTCTGGGTGGGACAGCCCTGAGCTGGTTGGCCGAGTAGAGCAGACTGCCCCCCCAGCGTGGGCAGGCCTCGGCCAGTCCACTGACATCCTGAGTGGAACCAAAAGGCTGGGTGAGAGAACCCACTCCCTCTGCCTGGCCACCTGAGAGCGGGCACATTGGCGATCTCCTGTCTTTGGACCCAGACCTGGATCGAGACTAGCTCTCATTTTCTCAGATCTTTGGACGAGAACTGCACCCTCTGCTCGCCTGGGACTCCAGCTGGCTGACCGCAGCTCTTGGGACGCGTCAGCTTCCACGGCCGTGTGAGCCAGTTCCCCGTGCTCAGTCTCGCTCCCTGTCTGTGTGTGTCTGCATCTAGACCCTGGTGCGGGCTCTGCTCGTCGGCTGAGCCCAGAGCGGTACAGGGCCCGGCGCACACACAAGCCTGGCCTCCGTGGTTCTCACCCTGCTCTTGTTACTCCATCGTCCCGACTGCCCTTTGCACACAAGACCTCCTCGCCCAGCAGGCTCTGAGCCCCGCGCCCTCCTGTGCTGACACCCGGCTCAGGCGGCCGTCGCTGCCCTTGCTCATCTTTGCCTTCGGACAGACTTGTTAGGAAGGGGAGGGGAGGGGACACGGGGGACGCAGGGGGAAGAGACATGGTGAAAACAAAGAAGAGGAGGAACATGAAGAGGAACCTGATCTTCCTTTTAGAATCTGGTTCCTTCCTTCCCAGATACTTACCTGCCACTGTCACTCGTGTGCTCTGTAGGTACTTTAAAATCCATGTATCTGAAGCTGTTCCTATTTCTTCTCTAGTAAAACCCTTTCTAAAAAAAAGCAGAAGCCTTTCTCTCTTTCCTCTTCTATACTCCTGAGGGGAGCATAGTTTATTCTTCCAGAGGACAATTGAACAATGTGGTTCAGAGACTGAAACAAATTCTATACTTTTTGACCTTCAGTTATGCTTTTAGGAATTTATACTAAAGAAATGAAGACTTACAGCTCTAAAAATGTTACTTAGAGCTAAAATTGAATCACGAAGCACCAAGGGGTGCTTTTTGTATCAGGAGGGCAAATAGAGGCGGGCAAGTCCTCAGGCTGAGAGCCTATGTAATCCGCAACAACGTGGGACAGCCCTGAGCTGGTTGGCCGAGTAGAGCAGACTGCCCCCCCAGCGTGGGCAGGCCTCGGCCAGTCCACTGACATCCTGAGTGGAACCAAAAGGCTGGGTGAGAGAACCCACTCCCTCTGCCTGGCCACCTGAGAGCGGGCACATTGGCGATCTCCTGTCTTTGGACCCAGACCTGGATCGAGACTAGCTCTCATTTTCTCAGATCTTTGGACGAGAACTGCACCCTCTGCTCGCCTGGGACTCCAGCTGGCTGACCGCAGCTCTTGGGACGCGTCAGCTTCCACGGCCGTGTGAGCCAGTTCCCCGTGCTCAGTCTCGCTCCCTGTCTGTGTGTGTCTGCATCTAGACCCTGGTGCGGGCTCTGCTCGTCGGCTGAGCCCAGAGCGGTACAGGGCCCGGCGCACACACAAGCCTGGCCTCCGTGGTTCTCACCCTGCTCTTGTTACTCCATCGTCCCGACTGCCCTTTGCACACAAGACCTCCTCGCCCAGCAGGCTCTGAGCCCCGCGCCCTCCTGTGCTGACACCCGGCTCAGGCGGCCGTCGCTGCCCTTGCTCATATTTGCCTTCGGACAGACTTGTTAGGAAGGGGAGGGGAGGGGACACGGGGGACGCAGGGGGAAGAGACATGGTGAAAACAAAGAAGAGGAGGAACATGAAGAGGAACCTGATCTTCCTTTTAGAATCTGGTTCCTTCCTTCCCAGATACTTACCTGCCACTGTCACTCGTGTGCTCTGTAGGTACTTTAAAATCCATGTATCTGAAGCTGTTCCTATTTCTTCTCTAGTAAAACCCTTTCTAAAAAAAAGCAGAAGCCTTTCTCTCTTTCCTCTTCTATACTCCTGAGGGGAGCATAGTTTATTCTTCCAGAGGACAATTGAACAATGTGGTTCAGAGACTGAAACAAATTCTATACTTTTTGACCTTCAGTTATGCTTTTAGGAATTTATACTAAAGAAATGAAGACTTACAGCTCTAAAAAATGTTACTTAGAGCTAAAATTGGAATCACGAAGCACCAAGGGGTGCTTTTTGTATCAGGAGGGCAAATAGAGGGAGCGGGGGCAAGTCCTCAGGCTGAGAGCCTATGTAATCCGCAACAACGTGGAGTTACAGTTGATATGGAAAGACGCTCACTGTGATTTATCAGGTGAAAAAGGCATAAAGTGGAATGATCCTAATTATAATGAAAACACTAGAAATCTGTATATATAGGAAACCAACAAACTCAGAGGGCATATCAAAAGGGAATGTTAACAGAGCGATTGTGGACTTTTTTCCAGGTTTTTCTTTCCTCTTACCTGGGTTTCCAGGTGTGTTTATTTTTTCATCAAATGCTTTTACTTATTTCAAAAGTTATGGAAAGAAAACGACACACGCTCTTGCCCTGACTCTGCCATCTCTATTAGTGGTACAACCAGTCTTTTTTTAAAATTGTGTATTTGTTTATAATTTTATTTTGGCTGTGCTGGGTCTTCGTTGCTCTACGGGGTTTTCTCTAGTTGCGGCAAGCGAGAGCACCCCTCTAGTTGCCGTGTGAGGGCTTCTCGTTGCACTGGCTTCTGTTGCAGAGCACGGGCTCTAGGGCACGCGGGCTGAGTTGCCCCATGGCACGTGGGATCCTCCTGGACCGGGGATCAAACCTGTGTCTCCTGCATCAGCAGGTGGATTCTTTACGGCCGAGCCACCAGGGAAGCCCAGTTCCCCGTTTGTGAAGTCCTGAGACCCTTTGGGTAATCACGAGGGGCTCCGTCTCTTCAGTCGCAGGGTCCCGTCGATTCTCCTTTCACAGTGCTCTTTAAAACTGGGGCGTAGTTGCTTCACACCGTTGTGCTAGCTGCTGCCTCACAGCAAAGTGAGTCAGCTCTGTGTATGCATATACCCCCTCCCTCCCGAGCCTCCCTCTGACCCTCCCGCCCCGCCCCTCCAGGTCTCCAGCCTCGAGCTGAGCTCCCTGTGCGAGCTCTCTATTCCTGCTCTGGAAATAAGTTCATCTATACCATTTTTCTAGATACCACATGCATGCGTGAATATAGGATATTTGTTTTTCTCTTTCTGACTTACTACACGCTCTAGGTCCATCAACAGCTCTACAAATGGCATAGTTTTGTCTGTTTTATGGCTGAGTAATATTTCATTGCTTCCACGGACCGCGTCTCACATCATCGATGGACATTTGGATGGCTTCCACGTCTTGGCTGCTGTTGAGAGCGCTGCAGTGAACACTGGGGGCCTGTGTCTTTTTGAGTAATCTGGTTTTCTCAGGGTATATGGGAAAGGGCACAGGCGTGGGATTGCCCGGCCATGTGCTTTTCTCGAGGCGTCCCTTCCTTTCCTGTCCCGCCGCCCGGCTCAGCCCTGGTCGCCTCACCCCTGGCTGTGGCCCTGGCGGAGCTGAGGGAGCTCACCTCCCCCCGCCTCTGAGCTGGGTGACGGCCCTGGGCCAGCTCTGTGAGCACCCTGCTCCCGGCACAGGGCTCTCCAGCGGTCCTCGGTGTCCCGAATACCGGTGGGATGGCGTTGCTCAGCCTTCTGTGACCTGGTTCCAGACCCTGTTTCCTTGGTTTCGTGCTTTGAGTCTCTGCTCCGGCAAACATGTTCTAGCCTCACTTTCTTTGAACCTATTTCCAGCGTCTATGGTCTGCTCAGCCGCTCCCTCTGCTTCTCCAGTGCCCCACGGGTGTCCCCTCTTCCCGGGGGTCTCTCCCAGGAGCGCCTGGAGGTGACTTCCCCACGGGTGTCCCTTCCCCTCGGGGGTCTCTCCCTGGGGGCACTGGGATGTGACTTCCCCGTGGGTGTCCCCTCTTCCCGGGGGTCTCTCCCAGGAGCACCTGGAGGTGACTTCCCCGTGGGTGTCCCCTCTCCCTGGGGGTCTCTCCCTGGGGGCACTGGGATGTGACTTCCCCGTGGTTGTCCCCTCTCCCTGGGGGTCTCTTCCAGGGACGCCTGGAGGTGACTTCCTCTTTGCGTAAACCCTGTACTCAACACTCTCTGCTTCCTTCAGCTGGACACACGGTCTCCCCGGGGGACAGACTCCGAGCCTCTGTCCTTGGAGTTCCTCCATCTTCCTGTCTGTCTCATCCCCTGTCTATGGAAAACTAGAAATGGAGATCAGAAAGACTTGGACTGGAATGCTTTAGTCTTCTTTGAAATTATCTGCTTCTCAACCCACTGCTGCCCCCTTGAAACTGACTGGCCTAGCTCACCAAGATCTCCCTTTGCTAAACCCAGTGTACTCACGTATGTGGGGGTACGGGGACTCTGAGGCTGCACGAGCAAGGTCTGAGTCTCCACTTCCTCTTTCATGCTACCTAGGACAGGCTCAAGGACAGGTGTCCTCATCTAGTAACTGGAGAATAACTGTGCCTTTTTCCCAGGACAGTAGTGAAGACAGCGCGTGGTGGTGTGTAGGCGAGTTTGAGCCTGTGCGCTGGACCCGCGAAGTGCTCTGTGAGCATCGGCTCCTGTCTGTAGAGTCCACGCTCGCTGCACTGGCCTCCCCGCTCTTCTGCCTCACCTCCCCTGCATCTCCACCCTCCTGCCCATTGCACACGATTCGTGCTTCAAGGAGAGTAGACTCCCAACAGGTTCCCAAACATACCCACTCTGTCCCATGCTCTTTCTTTGATCAAGAATATCCTTCTTTCATTTCTTGTTGACCTGACTGCACTCCTAGCCATCTTTTGAAACCAAATCCGAAAGCCCCTCACAGTGGAAGGCTCCCCTCCCTCGTCCGGGGGCCGGGCTCCCTTCCTCCTCCATGTGGTCCTGGTGCCTGGCGTGCATTTCCACGTTGCGTCACCGCCCTGCTCTGTAGCTCGCTGCGGACATCGCCACCCCACAGCCCCAGGCCCGTCACGCTGTCCGCCGCCCCCATGTGCAGTCCACCGTGGACAGCCAGCGATATTTGCTGCGTTGAAGAAAGGAAAACAAAATCAACCCGGAAGGCAAGGCTCAGAAGGAGCAGAGCCCAGACCTGAAGCCAGGGCTTCTCACTCCTCACCCCGCTTCCTTCCCCGCACCCCTGAAGTCACAGCGCGTCAGCTCAGTTTGCAGGTTGTCGTCTAACGTCTGATGGCCTTGGATTGACCCCGAGAGTGAGATTTACTGTCTGGTATTATAAAACCTACGGACCTCAGCCCATCTCAAAGGACTTGTATGCAAGAGGGACCGGAGTACGTCAGAAAACGGCCGGGAGATGGAGGCTCTGAGGCTGCAGGTGGGAACCTCCAAAGCTTCCATCACAAACAAAATAAAAACATTTTCTAAAAGCTCAGTAAAAAGAGAAAGACACTTTTTAAAAAATGATATTAACGTGATCTCCAGGCTGGGTTTATTGAATCAATCTTTTTTTTTTTTTTTTGCAAGTTGTACGCTTTAATTTACAGTTTTTACCAATAAAAAGGATTAGTTACAAAAAAAGGAAAAATTTCTCTATACAAAATTAGGATTTCTTTCCTTTCACAAAGAGAATCTGCGGTCATGCTTTGCCTTGCCAAATCAAATCTCAAATAGCTGACTGAGCTAAAATAATTCCCCCAAGACAGGTAATCCAGACAAAAATTAATAAAACCATCAGCTTCTTAAATTTTGCTTAAGAGGAAGAATGTAATGAACATTTGGCTTCAAAGAATTCTAAACAATACTTGTAATCTTCAGACTCTCGCTCTTGAGCAGGTGAGAAAGCGTGCAGTAGCCTAGCTCACTTACCAAGACCTTTGTTCACACACACACACACACACACACACACTGGGGGCAACATTAATAGGAAGGAGGGCTTCTAAAAATTTCACAAGTAAATTTTATTGTGGCCACAGGTCAACAGCAGAACATATGACAGCTGGGGGGTCAGACTCTCCCTGCCTCCTATTTGATCATATAAATTAAACACGAAGAGGTACACGCGAACGAACTTCGTGGAAACTGAGCAGCTGCTTTCAGACCCCTACGTCCGAGGCCACCACACGTTACCACTGCAGAGAGGGGCCCTCGGCGTTTCCTGCTGGAGTGCCCAGAGCTGTCCCAGGTGACTTCGCGAGGGGGGCGGCCCCTCGGCCCTGCTCCTAGCAGTTCGCTTTCAGACCAGAAATACAAAATGAGATAACTGTGTGAACCGTAGTAGCCTTTCAAAAAAAAAAAAAACCTATTTGGTGATAAGCCTATCACTAATAGAAAAAAGCACACCTTGGGAAAACAACAAAAACAAAACAAAGAGTTATGGGTATTGAAGTTGGTCTGATGTACCTTCGTGACTCAAGATTAAAAAAAAGCCCTTCAAGCATAGATTCTAAAGCCATTACAACCCAAAATTATGTGATTCACATAGATGTGCTTTTAACAGCTCCTGAATTAAGATCCACACCTGAGGGGCTGCACCCTCCTCACAGCTAACTGAAGCAGATGGCCGTGGGGGTGGGTGTGGGGGTGGGTTCACCAAAAAAAAAAAATGACAGATAGGGTCTACAGTTCTCCATTCCACTCTGCTCCATAAGCACATAACCAGAGTGAGAATGAAGTAGAATCGATGCCCAGGCGCTTCTCAAAGAGAGCTTCCCCCTGTGGCCAGTGTGATCTGGAACTTTCTAGCACAATGCCTCCACAAGACACAAAGGGATTACGCCCACCACACTTTAAACCCAGCCCCTGCGTAAGATGCAACTCCATTAGAGTTCTGATCACTTAACCTAGGGTAAAAAGTGCGCAGCCGTGACCCTGGGGCCTCATTAATACCGATCTGTGGTCCTCACGGTTTCAGCGCTGCTTTATTTTTTATCAAAATAGCTGAAGAGGTGGCCAAACAGTGGCAATGGACACCAGGTCACGGCGATTCCAAAAGCTGAGGAAGCTCTTCGTCCGCTGCGCAGCCTTCTCGCTTAGGGTCAGGGTTCTGTCATAGTGAAACGCTGGGAGCAAGGTCTTTGTGGTCAAGCCTTGGCAAAAGTCAATAAATAAAGAGAGCTGGTCAGAGGCAGAACGTTTTGTGGGCAGTCTCCTCTAGCTGGGAGTGTGGGAGGGAAAAGGGGAGGGAGGCCTGTGTGCAAGAGGCAAGAGCCCCCTGGGCAGGGGTCGGGGGTCCCAACGCCAGACACACGGCTGGGGCCAGCAGAGCGCGACCTGCCAAAACCCATTATTCAGATGGAAAAGGAAAACACCAAAAAAAGAGAATACGGTCGGTTCTGAAATTTGCACAGTTGGTATTTGTTCTTCTTAGCAATAAGGACTTGAACGAGAATCATGAAACTCGAGGAACACTTATATTTTTTTTTGCTCCAGGATTTAAAAGCTGTCTTGTACTGAAAGACTTTTAAAAAAAAAAACCTATTTGGTGATAAGCCTATCACTAATAGAAAAAAGCACACCTTGGGAAAACAACAAAAACAAAACAAAGAGTTATGGGTATTGAAGTTGGTCTGATGTACCTTCGTGACTCAAGATTAAAAAAAAGCCCTTCAAGCATAGATTCTAAAGCCATTACAACCCAAAATTATGTGATTCACATAGATGTGCTTTTAACAGCTCCTGAATTAAGATCCACACCTGAGGGGCTGCACCCTCCTCACAGCTAACTGAAGCAGATGGCCGTGGGGGTGGGTGTGGGGGTGGGTTCACCAAAAAAAAAATGACAGATAGGGTCTACAGTTCTCCATTCCACTCTGCTCCATAAGCACATAACCAGAGTGAGAATGAAGTAGAATCGATGCCCAGGCGCTTCTCAAAGAGAGCTTCCCCCTGTGGCCAGTGTGATCTGGAACTTTCTAGCACAATGCCTCCACAAGACACAAAGGGATTACGCCCACCACACTTTAAACCCAGCCCCTGCGTAAGATGCAACTCCATTAGAGTTCTGATCACTTAACCTAGGGTAAAAAGTGCGCAGCCGTGACCCTGGGGCCTCATTAATACCGATCTGTGGTCCTCACGGTTTCAGCGCTGCTTTATTTTTTATCAAAATAGCTGAAGAGGTGGCCAAACAGTGGCAATGGACACCAGGTCACGGCGATTCCAAAAGCTGAGGAAGCTCTTCGTCCGCTGCGCAGCCTTCTCGCTTAGGGTCAGGGTTCTGTCATAGTGAAACGCTGGGAGCAAGGTCTTTGTGGTCAAGCCTTGGCAAAAGTCAATAAATAAAGAGAGCTGGTCAGAGGCAGAACGTTTTGTGGGCAGTCTCCTCTAGCTGGGAGTGTGGGGAGGGAAAAGGGGGAGGGAGGCCTGTGTGCAAAGAGGCAAGAGCCCCCTGGGCAGGGGTCGGGGGTCCCAACGCCAGACACACGGCTGGGGCCAGCAGAGCGCGACCTGCCAAAACCCATTATTCAGATGGAAAAGGAAAACACCAAAAAAAGAGAATACGGTCGGTTCTGAAATTTGCACAGTTGGTATTTGTTCTTCTTAGCAATAAGGACTTGAACGAGAATCATGAAACTCGAGGAACACTTATATTTTTTTTTGCTCCAGGATTTAAAAAACTGCTGTCTTGTACTGAAAGACTACATTCAGTGTGGGTCGGGTCCAAGAGCGTTATCTAGAACTCGGTGGTAAGGTTCCCCCACGCTGGGAGGGACGGCATCTGAGCGGATGGCTGGTGGGCAGGCCGGAGGCCGCTCCTTCACTGGTCCCCGAGCCGAAAGCCCTGGCCCCAGTTATGTCTGCCGCCGCCGCCGTTCTGATCGGCCGCTCGCCTCATGCTAGCCGGGGGCACACCGAACCCCGACACCCCTCCTCTCCTGCTGGGGAGCCAGCGGTACAAAAACTGAGGTGTAGATAGAAAATTCCTCCCTCCCAAGTCCATTGGGTATCTGAACATGAGGAAGAAATACAGATGTCCAACAAGATTTCCAATTAGCTCATTGACGACCGAGCCTCCAATGATATAGTTGAATCCAAGGATAACCCAAGGTAAGTAACAGGCCTTAAATCGTGTTCCAAACCAGAATGATACAATCATGTCTCTGTTCAGCTGGGCCCAGACATAAAGGACCGACATGATCAAAGGAATCATCAGCAACTGCATATCCATTGCTAAGCCAGTAATCACGATGCAAATCCAATTGAAGAGGAGCATGAATAAATAGTCCGCCGGCCTCCCATCAAAAGCTCCTGTTTCGAGCCGAGTAGAGTACTGATATAAGAAGTATAAATTGACCAAATAAAGAAATCCAGTTCCTGGACCCACGGGGAAGTAAAAGGTGGCGGTGATGGGCCTCCAGATCCGCCTTACCTTCTCCCTGCCGCCTTCTCTGAGTACAGAGGGCAGAGACGAAATAAGCCCCTTCCCACCGGGCCAAACCCCGGAGCCTCCAAGTCTCCAGCAGTCCAGGCCCACGCTCAGACCCCCTAGGCCAGCACTCCACCCAACCCCCGGACCTATTGAATCAATCTTAGGGCCATAATCAAAACAATGTTTTGTCATTTCCCCTTCAGGCTGGTCACAAGCTACAGACTGGCTCGTTTGACACATCTCTCATGCACTTGAAACAAGCTGAAATGCTGCCATTGTAGCCGTACAAAGAAAATAACTTTTCAAAGTCCCACATATATATTTTTCTGATTCATCCTTTTGATATTTTACTTGGATCAAAAGCCAGATTCACTTGGTTTTCTCCAAGCACACATTTGGGCTACTTCCATCATTGTTCTTGGAAATGATTTTTCCTTTCGACATACTATGCGTTCAACCCACAACCTGGTCAACACCATCACCAGCCATGCCAGGGATTCCTTTATAGGCTGCCAGGAGCATCTCTAAAATATTATGTTTCCCCCTGGGTTGACCAGCTGCTCAGTTTTGCAAATGTTCAGGAAAGTAAGTGTGTGTGTGTGTGTGTGTGTGTGAGAGAGAGAGAGAGAGAAAGCGAGCAAGTGTCTGTGTTTGCTGGGGGAAATGCTGGCTTAGCATGTTTTCCACAGGGTTTGGAGGATTTCTGTGGCTTGTTGGCTGATGTGAGCACGTGCCAGGACATGTTTTGGGAAGATATGTGTGTGTGTTTTCATTTATCTGAGGGAGGATCCTAAGGAGAGGAGACTGAACATGGGAGACACCATGACTCCCGTGTGATGCAGGCAGAAGACATGTGTTAGGAGAAAATGGAAAGCTCGTCAGAGCCGGCCACCTTTCCCTGGCGTGCTGTCTGGGAGGATGAAGAGCCAGCTCACTCCGCGGCGGTGGGGTGGCCCGGATTCTGGGAACTGGGGCAGTCTGCTGGGGCTCGGGCAGCAGGCTCGGAGGAGCTCTGCTCTGGCCCACGGTCAGGCGTCAGCCGCTCTGTCCCCAGGCCAGTGAGCCAAGTGGAATCATGGGTTTTGGGAAGTAAAAGGTGGCGGTGATGGGCCTCCAGATCCGCCTTACCTTCTCCCTGCCGCCTTCTCTGAGTACAGAGGGCAGAGACGAAATAAGCCCCTTCCCACCGGGCCAAACCCCGGAGCCTCCAAGTCTCCAGCAGTCCAGGCCCACGCTCAGACCCCCTAGGCCAGCACTCCACCCAACCCCCGGACCTATTGAATCAATCTTAGGGCCATAATCAAAACAATGTTTTGTCATTTCCCCTTCAGGCTGGTCACAAGCTACAGACTGGCTCGTTTGACACATCTCTCATGCACTTGAAACAAGCTGAAATGCTGCCATTGTAGCCGTACAAAGAAAATAACTTTTCAAAGTCCCACATATATATTTTTCTGATTCATCCTTTTGATATTTTACTTGGATCAAAAGCCAGATTCACTTGGTTTTCTCCAAGCACACATTTGGGCTACTTCCATCATTGTTCTTGGAAATGATTTTTCCTTTCGACATACTATGCGTTCAACCCACAACCTGGTCAACACCATCACCAGCCATGCCAGGGATTCCTTTATAGGCTGCCAGGAGCATCTCTAAAATATTATGTTTCCCCCTGGGTTGACCAGCTGCTCAGTTTTGCAAATGTTCAGGAAAGTAAGTGTGTGTGTGTGTGTGTGTGTGTGAGAGAGAGAGAGAGAGAGAGAGAGAAAGCGAGCAAGTGTCTGTGTTTGCTGGGGGAAATGCTGGCTTAGCATGTTTTCCACAGGGTTTGGAGGATTTCTGTGGCTTGTTGGCTGATGTGAGCACGTGCCAGGACATGTTTTGGGAAGATATGTGTGTGTGTTTTCATTTATCTGAGGGAGGATCCTAAGGAGAGGAGACTGAACATGGGAGACACCATGACTCCCGTGTGATGCAGGCAGAAGACATGTGTTAGGAGAAAATGGAAAGCTCGTCAGAGCCGGCCACCTTTCCCTGGCGTGCTGTCTGGGAGGATGAAGAGCCAGCTCACTCCGCGGCGGTGGGGGTGGCCCCGGCGGATTCTGGGAACTGGGGCAGTCTGCTGGGGGCTCGGGCAGCAGGCTCGGAGGAGCTCTGCTCTGGCCCACGGTCAGGACGTCAGCCGCTCTGTCCCCAGGCCGTCCAGTGAGCCCAAGTGGAATCATGGGATTTCTCAGACAAGAACACTGGAGTGGTTGCCGTTTCCTATCCTGGGGATCGTCTTGACCCAGGCGTCGAACTGCATCTCCTGCTTGGCAGACAAGTTCTTTACCACTGAGCACCTGGGAAGCCCAGCGGGTCCACTGCCAGCACCCAGTAGGACTCAGCTCCTGGACGTAGCCTCAGCTCCACTGTGCATCAGGTCCCCCTGACCCATTGCCCTGCCTGTAACTGACCTTTGCCCTTTAACTTAGACCTTGTCTCCGCTCTCCTTTCTTTCCCACTAGTATCTCTCTTTTTTATTTTATTTTTCAGAAGGGAGTGAATTTATTAAGAACAAACAGCAGCAATAAGGTGGGCCCTGTGAGTGCAGCAGGCCGACCTCCTGACAGACCAAGGAGGGTCACCCGTTTTTGTGAGTTCACAGCCAACTTTTATAGCCTCAAGACAATGGCAATTCCTGCTGGAAGGCTGACATTAGGTGACTGGTTGGGGTGCTATACGGCGTTTACTGGAGTGGGCATCCTTGCCTAACTGGGGGTCAGGAAGCTTGTTAGTGATGACCAGGGGCTTTTGGCAATGGTTACAAAGGGGCTCAGTCAGCCTCCGAGGTGACCTTGGTCTGGGCTCCACTTCTGTGGTCCTGGGATAAGTAAGGCCTCACACCCATGGCCTGGGGCAGGACTTAGTAAGTTTTACATTGGTTTCTTTGTACAATAGAGAAACAAGTATTTAGCGAAATATTAACAATGCATATCTTCTGGTGGTATCATGGAGTGGCTGTTAACTTTCTTTTTTTTTTTTTAGGGGTGAAGTGGGGAGGGAGGGGGGCGGGCGGGCCACTTCTATTGGTCTTTCATTCGTCTATTTTCATCCGTCTTTGTTCTTTGGCTCCTGTGGGCCTCCCATCGCGGTGGCGTCTGTCGTCGCAGAGCGCTGGCTCTGGGCGCATGCGCTCCAGAGCTCCGGCTCGGTCATTGGACACATCGGCCCAGCCGCTCTGCGGCACGTGGGATCTTCCCAGGCCAGGGATGGAACCGGCGCCCCTTGCACTGCAAGGCGGTGTCCTTACCCACTGGACCACCAGGGAAGCCCCTGTTCACTTTCTTTTTATTTTTTTAAAATAATCTATATTTTCCACAATACACATACATAATTTTTGATAACTAAAAAAGAAAAGCAATTCAAACGAGTATTCACACGATGGAAATACCACCCAGAGAAATTTACATGGCGAGAAAATGTCAGTGTGCTCCAGCCAGGGTCCTCCTGGTGGTGCTGCCTGAGCCCAGAGAATGAGACCCAAGTTCCGCTCAGAAGCAAAGGCAAGGCGGACCGGACAATGAAGAGGCGCAAGCCCGGCTCCGGAGCCGCGCTGTCGGAAGGCCTGGGCGGGGCTGCCTTGGAGGGCTCCTGTTCGCGGGGTGGGGCGGACTTCTCGCGGCTCCGGCAGCGGCTTCTCGCGCCGCAGGTGCGGGCGCAGGTGCGGGCGCAGGTGCGGCTGGGGTCCGGGCCGTGCGGGCGCCGCGCCTCTGCACACGGCCCGCCGCCGCCATCTTGAGCTGCGCGTCCAGCGCGCGGCGTCTGCTCCCCACGGTCAGCTGGGGCGTCGGCACAGCCCGCAGACGCCAGGAGCCCTGGTCTGAAGAGCTGGGTGCGAGGCCTCGGCGAGTGGCCCCCCAGGAGCAAGTGAAGCTCGACTGAGCACAGAGGAAGAGAGGAAAAAAGGTCAGATTTTATGACCCAGATTCTGCCTTTATTTCCCGGGAATTGTTACTGGGCTTTGCCGGTGGCAGATGCCTCGTCCGTCTGTCCTGCGCCTCTCTCTTGAGTTGCTCTGAGGGGCCACAGTCTCCTGGGACGGCTTCCTGCCAGCAAATCTTCCCTAGACACGCCGGCGTCTGGGGCCGCAGGCTGCAGGCAGAGCGCCCGATGCTTGCGCACTGCCGGGCCTTGTATCTCTCTGGCCACTTTGGGGCTGGTTTCCAACAGCAAAGCCTCAGATCAGAGAGAGGGTTGCAGGGGCAGTTAGTCGAGGGCCCCGTTGCCCAGGGTTCTCTCTCTGCTGTTTGGGGGTCAGGGGTCTCTCCACTCAAGCGCGACGTCCCCACCCAGCGACTCCTTGTGCCACCAGGGCAGGCGTGCGGTGGCCCCACGGGGCGACCCGGTCCACCCAGAAGCGAGCCGGTCATTGGACACATCGCCCAGCCGCTCTGCGGCACGTGGGATCTTCCCAGGCCAGGAGGGAAACCCGGGCGCCTTGCACTGCAAGGCGGTGTCCTTACCCACTGGACCACCAGGGAAGCCCCTGTTCACTTTCTTTTTATTTTTTTAAAATAATCTATATTTTCCACAATACACATACATAATTTTTGATAACTAAAAAAGAAAAGCAATTCAAACGAGTATTCACACGATGGAAATACCACCCAGAGAAATTTACATGGCGAGAAAATGTCAGTGTGCTCCAGCCAGGGTCCTCCTGGTGGTGCTGCCTGAGCCCAGAGAATGAGACCCAAGTTCCGCTCAGAAGCAAAGGCAAGGCGGACCGGACAATGAAGAGGCGCAAGCCCGGCTCCGGAGCCGCGCTGTCGGAAGGCCTGGGCGGGGCTGCCTTGGAGGGCTCCTGTTCGCGGGGTGGGGCGGACTTCTCGCGGCTCCGGCAGCGGCTTCTCGCGCCGCAGGTGCGGGCGCAGGTGCGGGCGCAGGTGCGGCTGGGGTCCGGGCCGTGCGGGCGCCGCGCCTCTGCACACGGCCCGCCGCCGCCATCTTGAGCTGCGCGTCCAGCGCGCGGCGTCTGCTCCCCACGGTCAGCTGGGGCGTCGGCACAGCCCGCAGACGCCAGGAGCCCTGGTCTGAAGAGCTGGGTGCGAGGCCTCGGCGAGTGGCCCCCCAGGAGCAAGTGAAGCTCGACTGAGCACAGAGGAAGAGAGGAAAAAAGGTCAGATTTTATGACCCAGATTCTGCCTTTATTTCCCGGGAATTGTTACTGGGCTTTGCCGGTGGCAGATGCCTCGTCCGTCTGTCCTGCGCCTCTCTCTTGAGTTGCTCTGAGGGGCCACAGTCTCCTGGGACGGCTTCCTGCCAGCAAATCTTCCCTAGACACGCCGGCGTCTGGGGCCGCAGGCTGCAGGCAGAGCGCCCGATGCTTGCGCACTGCCGGGCCTTGTATCTCTCTGGCCACTTTGGGGCTGGTTTCCAACAGCAAAGCCTCAGATCAGAGAGAGGGTTGCAGGGGCAGTTAGTCGAGGGCCCCGTTGCCCAGGGTTCTCTCTCTGCTGTTTGGGGGTCAGGGGTCTCTCCACTCAAGCGCGACGTCCCCACCCAGCGACTCCTTGTGCCACCAGGGCAGGCGTGCGGTGGCCCCACGGGGGCGACCCGGTCCACCCAGAAGCGAGCCGGTCTTTGGACTAACGGCCTGTCGGATGGTTAGGTCTCTGGCTGGAAGCGGCGCGGGGTCACACGCGTGGGTGCCCGGAGCCCCTGGTGGCCGTTTTCTGTGAGCGTCTTCACGGCTCTCCCGGGAGCCACACCGCGCGGTGGGCGGCTCCTCCTTGGGCTTGGGAACCGGGGCTGCCGTTCAGGAGCTCAGAAGGCCGTCCCCATACGGACCTCTTATGCTGACGTTGCCCCAGAGACGGTGGGGTGATACTGGAACACCCGAGGCAGGACCCTCCAGCAGCGTGGATTTTTCATGTGTGTTTAGAATCCTGACACTCAAAGGGCAAAATGGCTTTACTATTCTGGGGCTCATGGAACACAGAAGATTATGACCTCTTTTTGTTGTTGTTTTTTGGTTTTTTTAAGATTCCTTTATCTGTGGCTCTGCTGGGTCTTCATTACTCGGCGAGGGCTTTCTCAGGCTGTGGTGCATGGGCTTCTGTTGCACCCGCCTCTCTCGTTGCAGGGCACAGGCTGCAGTGTGTGGGCTCGAGAGGACGTAGTGCATGGCTGTGGCACACGGGCTTAGCGGCTCCGCAGCTTGTGAGCTCTTCCCGGACCAGGTCAAACCTGTGTCCCCTGCGTTGGCAGGCAGATTCTTTTTTTATTTATATATATATTTATTTATTTGACTGTGCCAGGTCTTAGTTACAGTACGCAGGAACCTTAGCTGTGGTATGTGGGATCTCGTTCCCTCTCCAGGAATTGAACCCGGGCCTCTTGTATTGGAAACACGGAGTCCTAGCCACTGCACCACCGTGGAAGTGCCTGGCAGGCAGATTCTTAACCGCTGGAGCCACAGGGAAGCCCAAGAAGGCACGTTTTCGATTTAACACAGAATACCCAGACCCTGTGGATGGCACAGTGGCCTGCAGAGTGTAGGGCTGGATGTATCTCCTCAGTGGCTTCCAGTCCCGTCTGGTATTCTCCACTGTGTTGCTCTACAGGGAGACTGAGGGTGTTACAGGCCGCCTGCCATGGTCTGATAAGGCCCTGGTCCGTCAAGCCCCAACAGGGGCAGTGCCCAGTGAAGCGCCTGGACGGAGAAGGTGCTGTTTTTCGTTGGGCCATGTATGTACCCCTCCAGTTAAACAGATCAGAGTGGTAAATGGGAAGTGCACCTGGATGCACCCGCCTTCTCCCCTGGGAGCCCACCGCAAAAGCAGGCAGGCCCTTTGCACTTTTCTGGCGAGGATGGTTGGACCCTGGCTGGTGACTAGCAGAGCTGCTTAACTAAGCTGTGGAGGAGGCGGCTGGTGTGGAGCCCCTCCATACAAGGGTGGGACCTGTGAAGGGGGCGGGAGCATTAGGGAAGAAGTAAAGAAGTTTCTCAGGAGAAGGGTCAAGGATTGGTATTTCCGCAGTGGAGGAATGCCCACATTCCTTTTGAAGGGTTTTTTTGGTGGGGCGAGGGGGGATTGCTGCACAGCATGTGAGATCTTAGTTCCCCAAGCAAGGATTGAACTCACAGCCCTTGCATTGGAAGTGTGGAGTCCTAACCACTGGGAAACCAGGGAAGTCCCTGAAGGCCACTATTCTAAGGCCATGAAAACATAGACATAGGGAATTTCATCCCACATTTTGTCTTTGGCATAGCATTGTCTTTGGTCCAATTCAAAAATAGTGTTATAATTTAGAGACCCAGTGATGGACCAACTTTCCCCGTCTCCCAGCCAGTATTGGGCCCAGGCTATAAAGCAGGCAGGTGAAATGTTTTAGGGTTGAGGGCAATACTGGAAACTCTCCAGTTCTTCAGGGTACACCCTGAGGTGCTATCGTTTGCTATTGTAGACCCTTGGGGTCTGTTTTGGATGTTTCCAACAACTCGGGGGTGGGGATGGGGCAGCAAATGCCACAAGATTTGGGCCAAATAAGATTTCTGGTTTTGGCAATTTGGAACCAGCATCAAACTGTTAATGAATTCCTCAAAAGACCAATATAGGGGGCGTCCAATGGCATGAGCTCTGGTGTAACTGGGACCTCTCTTGAATGTGTAATGACATATGCTTGAGCTAGTTCCTCCTTAGCCAGAATGTCCCACAGGAGGTGAGACAGGACTGCCTCTTGGCCAGAATAGCTTAGTTCCTAACCAACTTGGTCCATTAGCGGGTGGCACACATATCAGGGGTGGGGCCTCTCTTTCTTCCTTTCAGTCAAAAAGGCATTGTCCATGGACTCTCCTGGGCTGAGCACTGAAAGCACGGGGAGTTCTCACGCGGTCCTCACCAGGTCCCAGCTGGTGTTCTGTGCGGATAGCTGGAGGTGAACCTCTGGAACCTTGGTCAGTAGAGAATCACTCAAAATCCTCCTTACAACGCAGAGCGGGGAGCGGTCAGGCAGTGGGTGCCTCCTGCTCCTGCCAGCGGCTCATCGTTCTCCTTGATGATGGGAGCCCTGGTCTTGCCAGCAACTCACAGGGCTTATCGCCTAGCCCACAGGTGTTGCCATTTTCTTTCACCAGGCTGAAAGCGGTTGTGGAGAACACTACTGCTGACCCCCGGAGGTCTGTGCGGACGGCAGGGGCCCTGGTGTGGCCACGAGGGCCTGGCACCGAGGACGGCACTGCTGGCGAGAGAAGCAGGACTGCCATGGCTCCATCCGTCCATTGGTCCCCATCCTCCCCAGGCCTCTGACAGCACAGGGAGGCCCGCCAGAGGCAGCGGGGAGATAGGCCTGAGTTTCAGCCGCTGGCCTCCAATGATGCCACAGTAGTCTCCTCTCAAAGGGTTCAGTCCAGATGGCTCTGGGGCTGTGCTCTATGAGTGCCACCTGGGTTTCAGGTTGCTGGGCAGAGTTGTTCCGAATCCGGCCGAGGCTGCCGCCACTGTTCCTAGCAGTTGGCCAGGTGCAAATGTTTTAGGGGTGAGGGCAATACTGGAAACTCTCCAGTTCTTCAGGGTACACCCTGAGGTGCTATCGTTTGCTATTGTAGACCCTTGGGGTCTGTTTTGGATGTTTCCAACAACTCGGGGGTGGGGATGGGGCAGCAAATGCCACAAGATTTGGGCCAAATAAGATTTCTGGTTTTGGCAATTTGGAACCAGCATCAAACTGTTAATGAATTCCTCAAAAGACCAATATAGGGGGCGTCCAATGGCATGAGCTCTGGTGTAACTGGGACCTCTCTTGAATGTGTAATGACATATGCTTGAGCTAGTTCCTCCTTAGCCAGAATGTCCCACAGGAGGTGAGACAGGACTGCCTCTTGGCCAGAATAGCTTAGTTCCTAACCAACTTGGTCCATTAGCGGGTGGCACACATATCAGGGGTGGGGCCTCTCTTTCTTCCTTTCAGTCAAAAAGGCATTGTCCATGGACTCTCCTGGGCTGAGCACTGAAAGCACGGGGAGTTCTCACGCGGTCCTCACCAGGTCCCAGCTGGTGTTCTGTGCGGATAGCTGGAGGTGAACCTCTGGAACCTTGGT
The DNA here is from genome assembly GCA_022376925.1 of Tragulus kanchil. Classification (NCBI taxonomy): domain Eukaryota; kingdom Metazoa; phylum Chordata; class Mammalia; order Artiodactyla; family Tragulidae; genus Tragulus; species Tragulus kanchil. Next base: position 156,053,552 of record JAIOJX010000006.1, read on the forward strand.
CAGTAGAGAATCACTCAAAATCCTCCTTACAACGCAGAGCGGGGAGCGGTCAGGCAGTGGGTGCCTCCTGCTCCTGCCAGCGGCTCATCGTTCTCCTTGATGATGGGAGCCCTGGTCTTGCCAGCAACTCACAGGGCTTATCGCCTAGCCCACAGGTGTTGCCATTTTCTTTCACCAGGCTGAAAGCGGTTGTGGAGAACACTACTGCTGACCCCCGGAGGTCTGTGCGGAGGGCAGGGGCCCTGGTGTGGCCACGAGGGCCTGGCACCGAGGACGGCACTGCTGGCGAGAGAGAAGCAGGACTGCCATGGCTCCATCCGTCCATTGGTCCCCATCCTCCCCAGGCCTCTGACAGCACAGGGAGGCCCGCCAGAGGCAGCGGGGAGATAGGCCTGAGTTTCAGCCGCTGGCCTCCAATGATGCCACAGTAGTCTCCTCTCAAGGGGTTCAGTCCAGATGGCTCTGGGGGCTGTGCTCTATGAGTGCCACCTGGGTTTCAGGTTGCTGGGCAGAGTTGTTCCGAATCCGGCCGAAGGCTGCCGCCACTGTACCCTGTCAGAGTGTACGCACAGAACAGGGGAGTCACTCCCCGGCGAGCCTTCAAGGCCTACAGCATCCCCCGCCGCAGCCCAGAGCGCCAGTGAGCCCTGAGCCTGGTGGACAGGAGCAGGTGAGGAAGCCGTCTGGGTTGCCAAAGTCTGTCTCTGAGTCAGGTCCCAACAAGGGTCCTCCTGCTTGCCGCCATTTGAACCAACAGAATGAGTCCAAGTTCCGTTCAGAAGCAAAGCAAAGTTCTGTCCTTTGATGATCATGGAGTGGAGCAGTGCCAGCTTGAGCTCCAAGTACATGATGTCCCCAGATGGCTGTTGGCAGGGCTGCTTTGCAGGGCTCTTAGAGTCGGGAGAGGAGGATGCAGTTCTCGCCAGTCGGGCACGGCCGTGCAGCTGCTCCTGGCTCCAGACCCCGGTGCTGGATGCGGCGTCTCTGCACCTGGCCTGCCGCCGCCATGCTGAAGCGTCAGGCACGGTGCCTCTGCTCACAGCGCACCATGCCCAGGTGCGGTTTTGTGTCAGGGGCCCTGGTCTGAAGTGCTGGGTGCAGGCCCCTGCACGGGGCACCCTGCGGGTGAGTGAGACTAGGCTAAGCACAAAGGAAAAGGAAGGAGAAAAGGCGAGACCTTATTTGATTCCCCAGATTTCTGCTTTAATTTCCCAGAAACTGTTAAGGCCCTTTGCCAGTGACAAGTTGAAATGGAACTGGGAACCAGGGGTTGGAAACGAAGGACGTGATGTTGGAGTTGGTCAGTGGAGGAGAGAGAAAACTGAAGGTAAAATGTCCAATGCTGATTTCTCTCACCAAATTTCCAAGCGCCCCTGTTCTGTGGTCTTGCTACAGCAGTAAGGAGGCAGGGCCGCTGCGCCACAGCCGTAAGGGGCACCATCCGTGATGAGTCCGTGTACGTACTCCCCATGCGGTACAGTCTGTAGCCCTTGGAATGGCTTTGAGTCTCACTGAAGCCCGGCACATCCTTGGTGCATCAGAATTCTGTGTTCATGGGCACCGTCTGACAAGATATGCAAGTGCATGGCAAAGAACTGTATATTCCGTCTATCTCCTGTGCTCCTGTGTGCACCGCATCGTCCCCATGGACTTCACCCCAGGTCTCAGTGCTGTCCCGAAGAGGACTCTTCAAACCCAGGTCTGACTGCATCTCATGTGCTTCGTAGTTTTCAAGCCTTTCCTTCAAGGTCCAGAGGGTGCCGGGCGGGGACCGTTTAGGCATCCCTCTTTCCCCTGGTGCTCTTGGAGATGGTGTGGAGCTGCCCTAGAATGCCTAAGTTTGTTTTCCTCTCCATTGTGTCTACATTGCAGGCTTCACTTCAAGGTACCCGTCACAGGGTTACTGCCTGGGAAATCTCTCTCTGCTATTGGTCCTGGCTCTCTCTTCTCTTGCAGTCTGTACCTCCTTAGTTCACCCTCATCTGACTTCATTTTTGCCCCTATTTTCCTTGTTGCTTTTGCCTCTGCTCATCTTTGGACCCTGTCTTCCTCCTTCATGGCTGCTTATCTTCCCCCAAACTCTGGATCCGTGCTATCAAGTGGGAGCCAGGGAAAATCACTGGCAGTCAAGGAAGACCACAGTTCCACTGAGGGAATACAAATGCCATGATGGCCAGGAACTAGGAAAGTTCCTTGGAAGAATTCAAATTCTTTTCACTCGGGCTGCTTTGAATACGCACTGGGAGTATCAGAGCCAATTAAGTAATGATGCTGCCTCTGGCTCGTTGCAGTTCATTTTTAATAAATGTGACAGCTGGATACGGTGGCCAGATAAATTTTAAGGTCCTCTCAACGCTGAGATTCTGTGCTTGGTAGAATATCACAGCTGTGCTATTTTAAAGATCCTGTATTATCTACAGTCAAGGGTGCTGCAGTTGTCTGTTTTGATTGTGGTGAAAGGTCGTCCCCTTGGGTCCCAGCTCCAAGGACCAGTCGTGTTCTAGGCTCTGCTGCATCCTTGGACGGCACTGCTTCTTCCCCCTTTTGTCATTCCACAGCCAGAGCCAGGGAGCTCCGGCACCCCAGAACCTTTAGAGAGGCCAGCAACTCTGCTTTCCAGCTACTCCCACAGTTTGGGGAGGAGACGGGCTATCAGTGCTCACAGCCCAGTGTTGCTGTGGCTTCAAAACACCTTAAAGCAAATGGAGAGTGGCTCTGGCCGAGACTTCAGCTCTGGCCTCGGCATCCTCCCTGGCGTGAAGAAGCCCTGCCAGAACCTCCAACTTCTCAGCCAGAGGGGGTGGTATGGACGTAGATGTTGGAGCCTCCTTGAGGAAGAACTCTTCTTCTTGGAGAACATCCATCCTACTGTCTTCCCCCAGAATCCAGGCTGCTACCCGGTAGGGCACTGTGGGCTTCCCAGGGGGCGCCAGTGGTAAAGAACCCACCTGCCAGTGCAGGAGACGTCAGAGATGTGGGTTCGATCCCTGGGTCAGGAAGTTCCCCTGCAGGAGAGCGTGGCGACTCACTCCAGTCTTCTTGCTTGGAGAACCCAGTGGACAGAGGAGCCTGGCGGGCTACAGTCCACAGGGCTACAAAGAGTTGGACATGACTGACTTAGCACACACACATGCAGGGCAGTGAGTGTATCTTGTCTTTCCTGGTACCTGGCCAGGTGTGATGAGGATTTTTTTTTTTTAAGAGTTTTTATTTATTTATTTTCTTTTTAACTTTTTTATTTTTCATTGGAACACAGCCAGTTAATGTTGTGATAGGTTCAGGTGGACAGCAGAGTGATTCAGCCGTATTAATACATGTATGTGTACCATTCTCCCCACTCTGATGGGGAATTTTTTTTAAAAAAACCTTTATTTTGCTTTTAACTTTTACAGAGTTTTGTTGTTTACAGATATGTATGTTCCCAGATTAGTCATATGTATATCCCCCCGCTCCCCACCCCTCCCCAGCATCACACAGCACCCCCGAAGGATCCCTGATGGGGGATTTTTTGTGTCACCTTCGCTTAGCCACAGCTCCCCGATATTTTGTCAAACACCAGTCTAGATGTTGCCATGAAGGCACTTTTTAAAGATGAGATTAATGTTCAAATCAGTTGGCTTTGAGTGAAGCAGATGACCCTGCTTAGCTACTCCCACAGTTTTTTGTCATTCCACAGCCAGAGCCAGGAGCTCCACCCCAGAACCTTTAGAGGCCAGCAACTCTGCTTTCCAGCTACTCCCACAGTTTGGGGAGGAGACGGGCTATCAGTGCTCACAGCCCAGTGTTGCTGTGGCTTCAAAACACCTTAAAGCAAATGGAGAGTGGCTCTGGCCGAGACTTCAGCTCTGGCCTCGGCATCCTCCCTGGCGTGAAGAAGCCCTGCCAGAACCTCCAACTTCTCAGCCAGAGGGGGTGGTATGGACGTAGATGTTGGAGCCTCCTTGAGGAAGAACTCTTCTTCTTGGAGAACATCCATCCTACTGTCTTCCCCCAGAATCCAGGCTGCTACCCGGTAGGGCACTGTGGGCTTCCCAGGGGGCGCCAGTGGTAAAGAACCCACCTGCCAGTGCAGGAGACGTCAGAGATGTGGGTTCGATCCCTGGGTCAGGAAGTTCCCCTGCAGGAGAGCGTGGCGACTCACTCCAGTCTTCTTGCTTGGAGAACCCAGTGGACAGAGGAGCCTGGCGGGCTACAGTCCACAGGGCTACAAAGAGTTGGACATGACTGACTTAGCACACACACATGCAGGGCAGTGAGTGTATCTTGTCTTTCCTGGTACCTGGCCAGGTGTGATGAGGATTTTTTTTTTTAAGAGTTTTTATTTATTTATTTTCTTTTTAACTTTTTTATTTTTCATTGGAACACAGCCAGTTAATGTTGTGATAGGTTCAGGTGGACAGCAGAGTGATTCAGCCGTATTAATACATGTATGTGTACCATTCTCCCCACTCTGATGGGGAATTTTTTTTAAAAAAACCTTTATTTTGCTTTTAACTTTTACAGAGTTTTGTTGTTTACAGATATGTATGTTCCCAGATTAGTCATATGTATATCCCCCCGCTCCCCACCCCTCCCAAGCATCACACAGCACCCCTGAAGGATCCCTGATGGGGAATTTTATGTGTCACCTTCGCTAAGCCACAGCTCCCAGATATTTTGTCAAACACCAGTCTAGATGTTGCCATGAAGGCACTTTTTAAAGATGAGATTAATGTTCAAATCAGTTGGCTTTGAGTGAAGCAGATGACCCTCTAGGATGGAAGCGGGCCTCATGCAATCAGCTGAAAGTTGAAGAGGAAGGAGGCTGAGGTCTCCCAAGGAGAATGAATTCCAGATGGCCTTTAGACTCAAGATCGTAACATAGCTTTTCTCTGGGTTTCCAGACTGCTGATTTTTTGACTTGCCAGTCTTTGAATCATGTGAGGCAATTACTTAAAATAAATCACTTTGTGTTCAGTTGGCCTTTAAAAAGCATGGGTTTGAACTGCACAGATTCACTCACATGCAGATTTTTCTTCAATCAATACATGCCGCAGTGGTGTATGCTCTGCTGGTAGTTGCGCCGTCAGTGCTAAGGCCCAGATGTGGAGGCTGACTGTGGAAGTCCAGGAGGGTTTCCACTCTAGAGCGGGAACAAGGCCCTGACCCCGTGCTGCCCCAGGCTCGCCTCTGTGCACACATGTCCTCTGTTCTGTCTCTCTGGTGACACACCGGGTGAACTGGTCTGGATGGGGCAGACTGTGGGGGTGTTCAACACCCAGTCAGCCCCCAGTCGTGTCTGGCTCTTGGCGGCCTCGTGGACTGCAGCGTGCCGGGCCCCCTGTGCCTCGCCGTCTCCTGACGTCTGCCCAGGCTCCCGTCCATTGTCTCGGTGACATCATACCATCACAGACAGAGCAGAAGGTACCCTTTATTTTGTTGGTTAATATCTCCCAGCAAGAGGTTCTTACAGCAACTTGTTGAGTGTCCAGGATTAAATGTGACCCTGGACTATGTTTGTGACTCCTGAGCTGTCCCGACTGCAGTGTATCTAGGCAAAGCTGTGGTTTTTCCAGTAGTCACGTACATACGTGAGAACTGGACCGTGAAAGAGGACCGAGCACTGAAGAATTGATGCGTTCAAACTGTGGTGCTGGAGAAGGCTGCTGAGAGGCCCTTGGACAGCAAGGAGAGCACACCCGTCCATCCTAAAGGAGATCAGCCCTAGTGTCCACTGGAGGGACTGATGCTGAAGCTGAAGCTCCAGTACTCTGGCCACTTGGTGTGAGGAGCTGACTCGTTGAAGAAAGCCCCCGAGGCTGGGCAGGCTGAGGGCAGGAAGGAAAGAGGCCACAGGGGGTGAGAGGGCCACACAGCGTCACTGACTCAGTGGACGTGGATTTGAGCAAACTCTGGGAGACGGGGAAGGACAAGGACACCTTGCGTGCTGCAGTCCATGGTGTCACAAAGAGTTGGACATGACTTAGCAGCTGGTCAAAAACAAAGAATTTCAGGGTGACCAACTGTCTTGGTTCGCCTGGGACTGAGGGGTTTCCTGGGATGTGGGATGTTTAAGACAAAGAAATCTGGGAATACACTGGTCAGCTGCCTGGCTTTCCCAGTTTGAGCTGCTGACGTCTCTCTATTGGAGCATCCAGCCTTTCGAAGACCATTACAGAGAGCACCTCCGGGGAGCTTGTTTAGAAATTCTCGTCCCTACTGTTGTGATCTTGGCTATTGCTACAGCAGGCACACAGCCCCGATCACAAACATGCCACTTCGAGGCCTGGGGCTGCGTCCAGGAACCAGGCAGAGCCTCATGGAAACACACTCTCCCAGGATCCCTGATGCACTTTACTTACGAGTGTGCCTGCTGGCAGCACGTGCGCTGACCCCCTGACTGTAGAACTGTCCTGAGACGCTTGGCACGGGTTGCCACAAGCCGTCGTGGCCCCCGCCCAGGCCCAGTGCTGTGGGCACGGTGCTTGGGGAAAGCCACGGCTGTGTGTCCACAAGCCCAGGGCCTGAGCCAGCCACGAGAGATGCCAATGTTCTGGGACTTCAGTTCTTCTGGCGAATTGCCACGTGACGGTCACGAGCTCCACGAGTGCCCCTGCTCTAAGGCCTCCGCGCCGCAGCCCTGGCGTCTGCGTGGAAGGTCTGTGCTCAAGACCCTGCACGGTCCACCCAGTCTCAGAGCCCCCCACTGCTGAACTCCTCCGCCTGGAGGCACCCCGGCCACCCCGGGCCTGTGAGACTGAACAGTGGAAAAAGTTGGGGCCTCAGGGGTGGATGCGCCCTTGCTGGGCCACCCTGTTCTCCTGCCCTGGAGTGGGGAGGCTGAGTCACCGCCTCCGGGAGAGCCGGGTCTGGAGGGCCCCACGCCTTCAGGCCCTCCCAGGCCACGCAGTTCCACGTGGCGTGTAGTTCTTGCTGTGAGCAGCTGTCTGTTGGGAATTACGGTGCTGTTGTTTGCCAGACACTGACCTTGAGAGCTCGGGAAGGCCAGAGCCCCGTGCGCTCCCGCCCGAGCACAGCCACCTGCTGCGAGGCTGTCCTGCCCGCAGACCTGAGTCTCTGCAGATAGAGGCCTCCGTGGCAGGTGCTGCGTCCGTATCTCACTCTGTGCAGGGTGTTTTGGCGCCTTAGTAACGCAGCCGTGTCCAACTCTGCCAGCCCGTGGACCGTAGCCCACTGGCTCCTCTGTCCATGGGATTCTCCGGGCAGGAGTACTGGGGTGGGTAGCCATTCTCTTCTCCAGGGGAGATCTTACAGACTAGGAAATGCTCCTAGGGATCGAATGTGTGTCCGGTGTCCTACAGTAGGGAAGCGACGAGGTTAGGTTTCGCTCTTGCTTTCTGACTCACTCTAAACACCTGTTCCCTTCCCCTGAGACCTCACAGCTTAACACAGCACACACGCCTGGCCTCCGGCAGCTCTGGGAGCACCAGTGTTAGGGTGGAGGGAGCACAGAGTCGCCCCTCCCCGTGGGATAGCTCCTGAGCTGTGTCCTTGCTCTGCTCCCGTCAGGAGGTGACGTCTTGCTCTCCTGCGGGAATCTGAGCTTGGCGGCTGGCGGCTCTGTCTGGTGCCACACTAGCCAGTGAGACCTGAGCAGGCTCGAAGAGTGCCATGCCTCGGAGCCGGCCTTCCCTGCCTGCTGGCCCCGCCTCCCCCGCCCCCGCGCTGCTGCGTGCGGAGACCTGAGAGGGCTCCCAGCTCCCAGTGGACCCTCCCGCCGACCGGCGGTGCACGACGCACGGAGAGACTGCTCGCCCACAGCCGGCTGGTTATGAGTGGCTTTGTGAGCTTGCAAATAACTCGGACGGCGTGTTCTACAGCAACAGGGAACTGATGCGGGAGGCAGAGGAGCAGTGAATGCACAGCCGTGCACCCGCACACCACGCCCACGTGCTAGTGGAAAAGTTGGGGCCTCAGGGGTGGATGCGCCCTTGCTGGGCCACCCTGTTCTCCTGCCCTGGAGTGGGAGGCTGAGTCACCGCCTCCGGGAGGCCGGGTCTGGAGGGCCCCACGCCTTCAGGCCCTCCCAGGCCACGCAGTTCCACGTGGCGTGTAGTTCTTGCTGTGAGCAGCTGTCTGTTGGGAATTACGGTGCTGTTGTTTGCCAGACACTGACCTTGAGAGCTCGGGAAGGCCAGAGCCCCGTGCGCTCCCGCCCGAGCACAGCCACCTGCTGCGAGGCTGTCCTGCCCGCAGACCTGAGTCTCTGCAGATAGAGGCCTCCGTGGCAGGTGCTGCGTCCGTATCTCACTCTGTGCAGGGTGTTTTGGCGCCTTAGTAACGCAGCCGTGTCCAACTCTGCCAGCCCGTGGACCGTAGCCCACTGGCTCCTCTGTCCATGGGATTCTCCGGGCAGGAGTACTGGGGTGGGTAGCCATTCTCTTCTCCAGGGGAGATCTTACAGACTAGGAAATGCTCCTAGGGATCGAATGTGTGTCCGGTGTCCTACAGTAGGGAAGCGACGAGGTTAGGTTTCGCTCTTGCTTTCTGACTCACTCTAAACACCTGTTCCCTTCCCCTGAGACCTCACAGCTTAACACAGCACACACGCCTGGCCTCCAGCAGCTCTGGGAGCACCAGTGTTAGGGTGGAGGGAGCACAGAGTCGCCCCTCCCCGTGGGATAGCTCCTGAGCTGTGTCCTTGCTCTGCTCCCGTCAGGAGGTGACGTCTTGCTCTCCTGCGGGAATCTGAGCTTGGCGGCTGGCGGCTCTGTCTGGTGCCACACTAGCCAGTGAGACCTGAGCAGGCTCGAAGAGTGCCATGCCTCGGAGCCGGCCTTCCCTGCCTGCTGGCCCCGCCTCCCCCGCCCCCGCGCTGCTGCGTGCGGAGACCTGAGAGGGCTCCCAGCTCCCAGTGGACCCTCCCGCCGACCGGCGGTGCACGACGCACGGAGAGACTGCTCGCCCACAGACGGCTGGTTATGAGTGGCTTTGTGAGCTTGCAAATAACTCGGACGGCGTGTTCTACAGCAACAGGGAACTGATGCGGGAGGCAGAGGAGCAGTGAATGCACAGCCGTGCACCCGCACACCACGCCCACGTGCTCGCTCACACCCACACAGGGAGCCCACTCTCACCCAGCTCAGCGGAATGCTGTGCTGCACGGAGGGGAGGAGGGTCCCTGCTCGCGCCTCAGAGAGAGCCCCTCCTGGGCAGCTGGGCCTGTCTTCCTTGCCTTCTCCTTCCCCCACTTACTTCCCATCATCCCCTTGTTTCAGACTCTGGGTTGGGTTGTGGGGGGTGTTGTGGGGTTGGCGCCCTTCCCTGGGACTCTCTCCTCTGCAGGGTCATGCAGAGGTTCTTGGGTTCACTCTTCTGCTTTGTAAATTCTAGAGCTGCAGATGTTTCAAGAAGGCACAGTTCTTCCTCCTTTCTTTCTGTCGAGCTCAGAGTTCAGTGAGCTCAGAGTTCAGGGTCTCCCACTTTTGCTCTGTGTGTGGTGTTGTGGGGAGAATGCCAATGGGAGAAAGCATCCTCCATTCTTCTGTGAGTGGAGGTGGGATGGATGAGAAAATGTTGAGACGTTTCCACTCCATGGTATGGGTGATTCATAACGTGAGTCTGAGGGTTAATTTTCTTCCAGATACCAGTTCTGCCTTCCTCTCATCTAGTTTACATGAACAATTTGTATTTCTCTTTGGAACATGGCATAGGCCTTATTTCTTATGACCAAAAAACCCCCGTCTATTTAAATGTTCTGCCCAGTGAAAAAGAATACCATTTATTCGAGGTATGAAGGTCTGGTCCTTCCTCAGATTGAGCCAGTTTATCACTGGTACTGCGTTGTGTTTAGGCACTTACGGATTGCATTCTAATTGGAGATAAAAGCATAAACATCTCAGATTGTCAATCGGTTTTTCATACTATGTCTTTTAAGAAAAGAATGTCAGCAAGATTTGGTTTGATATTTTGGTTGAAATTGTCCAGCGAGAATCCAGAGCAGAAGACGGCGAACTTTCTGTAAAGGGTGAAGGTAGTAAATATTTCAGGCTTTGCTTTCATGTGGTTTTGATCGGAGCCGCTCAGCTCTTCCGTCGGGCACAGAGGGAACTCTGAGGCAACAGTAAGCGAGTGGGCGTGGGCGTGGGCCAGTGCCGCTCTGGTTTTGAAAGTGGTGGAGGCTAGACGTGGCCCCACAGCTCACAGCTGGCCAACCCCCGGCCAGGGGCATGGCTTTCTCAGCTGTAGACACACAGTCCTTGGGGCTTCATTTGTTGTTGTACAGTCAGTAAGTCCTGTCTGACTCTGTGACCCCATGGACTGCGGCATGCCGGCCGCTCTGTCCTCTGCTGTCTCCTGGAGTTTGCTCAGATCCATGTCCATTGTGTGGGTGATGCCCTCCAACCGTCTCGTCCTCTGACACCCCTTCTCCTCCTGCCCTCAGTCTTGCCCAGATCAGGGGCTTTTCTAGTGAGTCGGCTCTTCCCATCAGGGGGCCCAAGGACTAGAGCTTCAGCCTCAGCATCAGTCCTTCCAATGAATGTTCAGGGTTGATTTCCTTTATATTGGGTTGGCCCGAAAGTTTGTTCGACTTTTTCTGTAAGATGTTATGGAAAACCTGAATGAACTTTTGGGTCAACCCAATACATCACTCTTCCCAAGACAACTTTGCTCATCTGCACTAGGATGCTAGGCTTTTCTGGTGGTTCAAGTAAAGCATCTGCCTGCCGTGCAGGAGACCATCTATAATGCAGGAGATTGGGGTTCGATCCCCGGGTCAGGAAGATCCTCTGGAGAGGAAAATGGCAGCCCACTTCAGCATTCTTGCCTGGGAAATCCCATGGACAGGGGAGCCTGGCGGGCTACAGTCTATGGGGTCACAAGAATTAGACATGACTTAGTGACTACACGCCCCCTGACACACACACACAAACTGGGACACTGGTGTTGGAAAGGACCTTTGGTGGCATCTAGTCTCATCCTTTTATTTTACAGGTAAAGCAATAGGGGCTCAATAAAGTGAAGCGAGATTACCCAGAATTAGGAGACAGAAGCCTTTCTCCTGACTCTTAGCCGAGAGTATACCAGTGGCTAGGTATCCTTTGAAAATTTCCAACGAGCTTCCAAGAGGCTTTAACAGTAACAACATCCACATCTGTCAGTCACTGTGTGGTTTGCTATGGCAGGACGCAGTATCCTGTCCTGTACAGGAGCAGAGTGATCTCATTGACTTACGTCACTTGCTCATGATTACAGAGTCAGTGATAGATCCAAACACAAGCGCATGCCTTTGGACCCCAGGACTGCTCCTCTAGCCACATCAGCACGACCGCCTGGTGGGCTCCATTCTACAGACAGCACTCCACCTGCACCGAGCTGGCAAGACGCCAAGCCAGTGGGGCGGGCAGCGGGTGCCGGCTGCCCTTTCGTTGGTGGTGCTGGTCCTGCCTGCGCTCCAGGGTAGAGCAGTGGCAGAGGTCCTTTTTGGCTCCTGACTTTGGAGATTTGATCCTGGAGGTCTGTGCCTGGCTGCTGTGAGAACTTCCAGTGGTCCCAGCAGTTGAAGTTGAGGACCTCCAGTGTTTCCTGGCGCTGCTCCGCGATATCCAAGAGTCTGGACTCCACACCAGCTTTTGTGGCATAAGTTCTCAGAGCTTAGGGAATGCAAGGCGTTTGCGGACTAGTGGGAAGTAAACACAGAATGATTCAGGCAGCCACACGTAGCCCTAGACGTGATTCCTGCAGCCTACTTTTTTCTCCCGAGGGGAAGAAGTGCTGAGTTCGTATGATACATATCCTGGGTCTGGGGACACGGGGACGCCTGGGGCAGGACAGGCTGCCCAGAGGCAAGGCCCTACCTGGGCTCCATGAGTCCCTGCCAGCCGCCCTGTGACAGCCTTGCCCCCCTCACATTCCTGAGCGTTGCCGAACCCGCCCTCTGGCCCGCCTGCCACAGCCCTGCACCGCACCGGAGCCCAGTGGGCTGCCTGGAAGAACGCAGGCGCTCAGGCCAAGGCCTGCTTGGCTTATTATCATTTATTGTGGTATATTTATTATATTTGCAATTTCTTTTTTATTTTCCTTCCTTGCTCTTGGATGGTTTATGACAAGGCCTTTTCGCATTGTACCTAATTACACTATGTTGAAGGTCTCCCTTCACGTTTAGTCTGCTTGTGCATATTTTCACCCAGCTTGATGGGATTGGGACTGACCTGGCCAAGAGGCTTTAACAGTAAGAACATCCACATCTGTCAGTCACTGTGTGGTTTACTATGGCAGGACGCAGTATCCTTCCTGTACAGACAGAGTGATCTCATTGACTTACGTCACTTGCTCATGATTACAGAGTCAGTGATAGATCCAAACACAAGCGCATGCCTTTGGACCCCAGGACCGGTCCTCTAGCCACATCAGCACGACCGCCTGGTGGGCTCCATTCTACAGACAGCACTCCACCTGCACCGAGCTGGCAAGACGCCAAGCCAGTGGGGCGGGCAGCGGGTGCCGGCTGCCCTTTCGTTGGTGGCGCTGGTCCTGCCTGCGCTCCAGGGTAGAGCAGTGGCAGAGGTCCTTTTTGGCTCCTGACTTTGGAGATTTGATCCTGGAGGTCTGTGCCTGGCTGGTGTGAGAACTTCCAGTGGTCCCAGCAGTTGAAGTTGAGGACCTCCAGTGTTTCCTGGCGCTGCTCCACGATATCCAAGAGTCTGGACTCCACACCGGCTTTTGTGGCATAAGTTCTCAGAGCTTAGGGAATGCAAGGCGTTTGCGGACTAGTGGGAAGTAAACACAGAATGATTCAGGCAGCCACACGTAGCCCTAGACGTGATTCCTGCAGCCTACTTTGTTCTCCCGAGGGGAAGAAGTGCTGAGTTCGTATGATACATATCCTGGGTCTGGGGACACGGGGACGCCTGGGGCAGGACAGGCTGCCCAGAGGCAAGGCCCTACCTGGGCTCCATGAGTCCCTGCCAGCCGCCCTGTGACAGCCTTGCCCCCCTCACATTCCTGAGCGCTGCCGAACCCGCCCTCTGGCCCGCCTGCCACAGCCCTGCACCGCACCGGAGCCCAGTGGGCTGCCTGGAAGAACGCAGGCGCTCAGGCCAAGGCCTGCTTGGCTTATTATCGTTTATTGTGGTATATTTATTATATTTGCAATTTCTTTTTTATTTTCCTTCCTTGCTCTTGGATGGTTTATGACAAGGCCTTTTCGCATTGTACCTAATTACACTATGTTGAAGGTCTCCCTTCACGTTTAGTCTGCTTGTGCATATTTTCACCCAGCTTGATGGGATTAGGACTGACCTGGCCAGACGGCTTCCTGCACCTCGCTGAGCGCAGGCCAGTGGTGCCTAGTCTCCAGGGCGTGGAGACCCCGTTCCCTCACTCACTTCCTCGAGCTGCTCAACTCTGTTCTGCCTTTTATATTTGTCAAATCTAGAGATAGATTTACGGAAACGCACCGATGTTCCTGAGCTGAGAGGAGCCCAGAGGCTTTAGGGTTTGGCAGAAATATGCAGCAACGTGCTGGTGGGGAGGCCCTAAGTGGCATGAGGGGTCATCCTTCAGCATCTTCTAGTTCTTTTCCCTGGAGCCCAGCTAAGAAGGGAGGTAAATGGACCAGAACTGGGGGCTGGAGTTGGGGTTTTCTGCTCTGTTTCTGTTTTGTCCATCATCTAAATGAGGAGAGGGTGTAAGAGTTTTCTGGCTAATGCTTAAATTTGTCCATCTCTCTAATATTTCCTTTGTTGCTCCCAAGGCAAGGGTTCCTGGGTTGTATGGTGTTGCACGTTTAGTTTTATAAAGAATTGCTCAAGTGTTTTCTGAGTGGCTATAGCATTTGACATTTCCACTAGCAGTGGACACATCGAATTCTGTTTCTCTTCCTCTTCACAAGGATTTGATGTTGCCATTGTTTTTTGTTTTAGCCATTCTGATAGGAATCTAGTGATGTCTCATTGTGACTTTAATTTACATTAATGTGTGATTGTGAAAAAGTTTAACTACAAGGTCTTCCCTGGTGGTCCAGGGGGGTAAAGGGTCTGCCTTGCAGTGCAGGGGGAACCAGTTTGATCCCGGGCCCGGGAAGATACTGATGTGTCTAATTACGAGCCAGTGCTCTGGAGCACATGTGCCTGGAGCTGGTGCTCTGCAATGAGAGAGGCCACTGTAATGGGAGGCCCACACAGCCAAAGAATAAAGATGGATGGAGATAAATAAATGAAAAACCAATTAAAAAAAAGAGGCCAAAATTTAAAAAATTAACTACAGAAAGGAACAAACAGAGGAGTAACAGGTGTCCAAAGGCATATTCCTCAGCCATTAAAAAGAATGAAAGAATGAAAGAATGTCCTTTTCAGCAACATGTATGGACCTAAAGGTTGTTGTACTGACTGAGGGCAGTGCACGACATCCCTTATCTGTGGGATCTTAAAAGGAAATGATCCAAATGAGCTTACTCACAAAATAGAAACAGACTCACTAAGAAAAGTAGGGGGGTTGCCAGTCTCCAGGGCGTGGAGACCCGTTCCTCATTCCTGCATTTGCATATTTGTCAAATCTAGAGATAGATTTACGGAATGCACCGATGTTCCTGAGCTGAGAGGAGCCCAGAGGCTTTAGGGTTTGGCAGAAATATGCAGCAACGTGCTGGTGGGGAGGCCCTAAGTGGCATGAGGGGTCATCCTTCAGCATCTTCTAGTTCTTTTCCCTGGAGCCCAGCTAAGAAGGGAGGTAAATGGACCAGAACTGGGGGCTGGAGTTGGGGTTTTCTGCTCTGTTTCTGTTTTGTCCATCATCTAAATGAGGAGAGGGTGTAAGAGTTTTCTGGCTAATGCTTAAATTTGTCCATCTCTCTAATATTTCCTTTGTTGCTCCCAAGGCAAGGGTTCCTGGGTTGTATGGTGTTGCACGTTTAGTTTTATAAAGAATTGCTCAAGTGTTTTCTGAGTGGCTATAGCATTTGACATTTCCACTAGCAGTGGACACATCGAATTCTGTTTCTCTTCCTCTTCACAAGGATTTGATGTTGCCATTGTTTTTTGTTTTAGCCATTCTGATAGGAATCTAGTGATGTCTCATTGTGACTTTAATTTACATTAATGTGTGATTGTGAAAAAGTTTAACTACAAGGTCTTCCCTGGTGGTCCAGGGGGGTAAAGGGTCTGCCTTGCAGTGCAGGGGGAACCAGTTTGATCCCGGGCCCGGGAAGATACTGATGTGTCTAATTACGAGCCAGTGCTCTGGAGCACATGTGCCTGGAGCTGGTGCTCTGCAATGAGAGAGGCCACTGTAATGGGAGGCCCACACAGCCAAAGAATAAAGATGGATGGAGATAAATAAATGAAAAACCAATTAAAAAAAAGAGGCCAAAATTAAAAAAAAATTAACTACAGAAAGGAACAAACAGAGGAGTAACAGGTGTCCAAAGGCATATTCCTCAGCCATTAAAAAGAATGAAAGAATGAAAGAATGTCCTTTTCAGCAACATGTATGGACCTAAAGGTTGTTGTACTGACTGAGGGCAGTGCACGACATCCCTTATCTGTGGGATCTTAAAAGGAAATGATCCAAATGAGCTTACTCACAAAATAGAAACAGACTCACAGACTTAAGAGGACAAACGTAGGGTGCCAGGGGGAAGGGTGGGGGAGGGACCGTCAGGGGGCTTGGGATGGACGTGTACACGCTGCCGTGCTCAGGAGGCTAACCAACACGGACCTGCTGCAGAGCGCGGGGCCCTGCTCAGTGCCGCGTGCCGTCCTGGATGCCGGGCGGCTTGGGGGAGAGTGGGTACAGCTGTCTGTAGCCGAGTCCCTTTGCTGTCCGTCTGAAGCCACACCACCGCCAGTCAGCTACACTCCAATGTAAAACAAAAAGTTACACAAAGAAGTCTTGCCGTCGCTCTGTTCTCCCAAGCTGAGGGACCCCACAGCGTCCTCCGGGTCGACTGACAGCGTGCTCTCCGCGGGCACAGCATGAGGAGTGCTGCCAGCCAGTGGGCCGGCCGTGCACGTGCCGTGTGTTCGGAGAGCAGGAGGAGGAGACCTTTGAGAAGATCTTGGGGATGCGTGCCAGTCAGCACACGTTTGCATCAGAATCACTTTCTAAAAGTGACAAGGACGCACGTCTCCAATTTGCAATCTCCGTTCAAAGATAAGCTTTGGAGAGCGGTGTCCAAAGCGTATTCTCCAGAAAACAGTTGTTCTCAGAGGTGCTTGTGGCTGTTACACAAAATATGTGAATCCAGTAAAACCGGCTTTATGAGAAGTTAGAACGTGAATAGGCATGTGCAATTCTGCAGGAGCCTCCACCAGGCAAAGGAGCATGCACGTCCCAGCCGTGAAAGCCCTTTCTTTCAGGAATGCACTGTGGTGAGGCTGACTGGAGGAAAAAGGTCATATAAGACCGAGCCTGGAAACCAGTCAGATGGCTCACTGGGGAGGAGGGAAGCAGGGGTCTCTGCTCAGGATCATGATGGTGAAAATGCACACCTTTGTGTATTGTTTCCGAAGTTATTAAACAGCTTGAAGAGCAGGGGTCTGGGCTGTGATGTGCCTGGGAGCCCTCATGGGGCCTGAGAGGAGAGTCCTGGGGAGAAGCCACGTGAGGGAGTCGGGCAGGCTGCCCAGGAGAGGGCTTCGGGCACAGAGGAGGAAACAGGGCGAGAGCCCGCGGGGAGGAAGCTGTGTTTTCCACTAACATTTTTCACGGATGCCATCACCTTTCTACTATTCAACTTTAAAACTGCAATTGCTCTCCATCGGTAGCAACAGGTGGCAGAAAGAGCCTGGAGGAGGCCCCTTGGCCAGTGAATGGAGGGGTCGCAAGTCTTTATAGGGACGAGAGCCGGAGGCCCAGGCAGGGACGGAGGCGTGAAAGCTGACCCGGGTCATCACGTCTCCTCTGCACCTCAGACCGCTCTCCTGGTGGAAGAGGCTGTGTGTGCTCCGGGGTGGGCTCAGACCTACGGCCACGAGCATCTCCTTTCTTAACTGGGAAGCAGTCTCAGGACCAGTTTTATGGCTTCCACTCTCTAGTAGTCATGCACAGATGTGACAGTTGGACCGTAAAGAAGGCTGAGCCCCAAAGAACTGATGCTTTCAAACTGCAGTGCTGGAGAAGACTCTTGAGAGTCCCTTCAGCAACGAGCTGAAACCAGTCACCCTAAAGGAAACCAACCCTGAATATGCACTGGAAGGACTCATGCTGAAGCTGAAGCGCCAGTACTTTGGCCACCTGATGGGAAGAGATGACTTCCTGGAAAAGAGCCTGATGCTGGGAAAGACTGAGGACAGGAGGAGAAGGGAGGGACAGCGGATGAGATGGTTGGTCGCTATCGTTGACATGACGGACATGAATTGGAGTGAACTCCAGGAGACAGCGAAGGGCAGGGAAGCCTGGAGTCCATGGGCTGCAAAGAACTGGACACAACTTGGTTGTGGTAGGCCAGGTGATATGGAGTTATTGGACGTTGCAAGGATCTGACATTTCCTTCATCACGGAGTCTAATGCCCAGCTCGACAATGTCTAGACTGTTGTGGAGACTCTACCGCCTGGCTTCTGAGCAGGCAGATTTGGTCCAGAGCACCCACTGCTGCTGCTGCTGCTGCTGCGTCCTCACTCCAGCCTGTTTCCCCTCTGGTGTCACGTGGCGGTCTCAGAACGGGGGCACCTGAGCGGCACTCAGTAAGTGCTGGGAAGTAGCTGAGGGACGACACGGGTCCGGCAGCCTTCTTGTGTGCTCAGTGTGAGTGGGGCACGTTGAGAAAGCTGTTCTCTCCTTGCCGCCTTCTGGAGACAAAGCCGTGGGTGCCTCTGAGCACAGACTTCATGAAGATTCATTCTGCAGCGAACTGGCTCCAGAGCTGGGGGTCGTAGGAAAAGCAGGCGGTGAAGGAGGATCTGCTGCGGTCTGGAGGAGCCTGGCGGAGGAGCACTTCTCTCCACGGTCTTCATTACGAAGAGCATCAGGGCTTCCACAGGGAGGAGGGAGGGCGGGCGAGGCCACGCCGCAGTGTGACGTTGATGCGTTGGCGTCAGCCCAGGTCCTGCAGGACAGATGTGGTTCACGGCCACACACACGCCCCCGTATGAGGACACGTAGCTTCTCCTTCTTTTCCCCCTGCTTTCTCCTCCCCACCCCGTCCTCTTCTTCATATAAAAGCATTGTTACAGGCAGGATGGTGGCAGACGTCTTAGAGGAAGCGGTGGACAGGGGTTGCCATGGTGACGTGAGGGCACAGCCGTCTGTGGACCAAGCAGAAGCACAGGTGGCGACAGTCTCTTCCAGCCTCACCCTGCAGCAGGGAGCCGCCTGTGGCCTCACACTGCGATTCCAGTGCTTGGTCTGTCTTCTGGAAGCCCCTTGGACTGGGTGGGGAATCAGGACTGCTGGCTCAGACTGTGGTCTGTGGCCTCTGTACGTTTTATTATGTTATTATAGAGTCAGAGACCAGCGATCCTGACTCCCTCTGGGCTGCAGAGAATTCTCACAACACAGGCAGGACCTAAGATTTTCTGGCGGTTGGAGGTGACATCTTTGGAAGAGTGGCCTACCCACTGTGAAAAAATGCCCAACCTGGAAGCCCTTACTTCAGCAGGAGTTATTGGACGTTGCAAGGATCTGACATTTCCTTCATCACGGAGTCTAATGCCCAGCTCGACAATGTCTAGACTGTTGTGGAGACTCTACCGCCTGGCTTCTGAGCAGGCAGATTTGGTCCAGAGCACCCACTGCTGCTGCTGCTGCTGCTGCGTCCTCACTCCAGCCTGTTTCCCCTCTGGTGTCACGTGGCGGTCTCAGAACGGGGGCACCTGAGCGGCACTCAGTAAGTGCTGGGAAGTAGCTGAGGGACGACACGGGTCCGGCAGCCTTCTTGTGTGCTCAGTGTGAGTGGGGCACGTTGAGAAAGCTGTTCTCTCCTTGCCGCCTTCTGGAGACAAAGCCGTGGGTGCCTCTGAGCACAGACTTCATGAAGATTCATTCTGCAGCGAACTGGCTCCAGAGCTGGGGGTCGTAGGAAAAGCAGGCGGTGAAGGAGGATCTGCTGCGGTCTGGAGGAGCCTGGCGGAGGAGCACTTCTCTCCACGGTCTTCATTACGAAGAGCATCAGGGCTTCCACAGGGAGGAGGGAGGGCGGGCGAGGCCACGCCGCAGTGTGACGTTGATGCGTTGGCGTCAGCCCAGGTCCTGCAGGACAGATGTGGTTCACGGCCACACACACGCCCCCGTATGAGGACACGTAGCTTCTCCTTCTTTTCCCCCTGCTTTCTCCTCCCCACCCCGTCCTCTTCTTCATATAAAAGCATTGTTACAGGCAGGATGGTGGCAGACGTCTTAGAGGAAGCGGTGGACAGGGGTTGCCATGGTGACGTGAGGGCACAGCCGTCTGTGGACCAAGCAGAAGCACAGGTGGCGACAGTCTCTTCCAGCCTCACCCTGCAGCAGGGAGCCGCCTGTGGCCTCACACTGCGATTCCAGTGCTTGGTCTGTCTTCTGGAAGCCCCTTGGACTGGGTGGGGAATCAGGACTGCTGGCTCAGACTGTGGTCTGTGGCCTCTGTACGTTTTATTATGTTATTATAGAGTCAGAGACCAGCGATCCTGACTCCCTCTGGGCTGCAGAGAATTCTCACAACACAGGCAGGACCTAAGATTTTCTGGCGGTTGGAGGTGACATCTTTGGAAGAGTGGCCTACCCACTGTGAAACAAATGCCCAACCTGGAAGCCCTTACTTCCCCAGCACCAGTGGGTGGTGGGTGAGGGTGCAGCCCTATGGGGCCCCTTTTCTCCCTGGCCCAAGGGGCTGGGGGCCATGCCAGGTGAGCAGGTCGACAGAGCAGCGTGGTTTAGCCTCTTGGGCCATCTCCTGTCACAGGATCCCTGGAAGACTTTTCAGAAGTGTGTCTGATTTCCCCCAAGATCCTGGCTGAGAAGCCAGAGCTCTGGGGCTTCGTGGCCGTGAGTCTGTTTAGATCCAGCCTGTGAGTGGCCTTTCTGGCCACCTTTTGGCTGCTGGGGGCTCTGGTAAAGTTTTTACAACAGCCCGTCTCAGAGGAAAGGAACTGCCCACTTTTCTGCATTCTCGCCATAAATGGGAAAAAAATATATGACAGAATTTGAATTGTTTTACTCCCCTGTGGGACAGAGTATTTTCGGTTTGATTATTTGCACCCTGTTTCATTCCACACACACACGAGGTGGCTTACCCAAGTGATGTCACTTAAAGGAATGAAAACAAATAATTGAATGAGTCCGGGTGATGGGAAAATATTAACAGAATGAAGCCATGAATTTTATCACCCTAAAATGCACACAGCCCGTGGTCCTGTGTGTGACCTAGGGTGGGGACACAAGTCTGTGCGTGTGCTGAAGGAGCCTGAAGTCCTCCGACACGACTCGATAAAAGCAGTTCCAACCAGGGACTAGACCAGGTGGTGTTTGAATCCAGAATACCACATAAACTGTATGTCAAAGAGCAACTTTTTCATTTTTCTTTATTAGTTATATGCTTTTGATTTATGTGCTTTATATGCTATTGATTTGTACAAAAGGATACTCGTGACCTCTATGTAAGTTACACACTGCGCTCAGTCGCTCAGTCGTGCCCAACTCTTTGTGCCCTGACGGACCGCACCCTGCAAGGCTCCTCTGGCCACGGGACGCTTCAGGCAGGAATACTGGACGGGTTGCCATTTTGTTCTCGAGGAGACCTTCCCAACCCAGGGATGAAACCTGTGTCTCTGTGTCTCCTTCACTGGCAGACAGAGTCCTAACCGCCGAGCCACCAGGGAAGCCCCCAGTTACACATTAATATAGTGAGTATCCACAAACCTGAAACATACGTTTTCTAACTTGTATCTACCCAAGCGCCTCCTCCTCCTCCCTTTGTCCTGCTGCTTTTCTCCCGGCAGAAAGAATCCCGGTTCTAAATTTTCTTTACTGTTCTTGGGTTTTTTTCATTTTGTTTTATCCCCAGCACATAAATACAGAAATGATATTTTGTTCACTCTTGCTCTTTTTTAAGTTTTATTAAAGTGATACACTTACTGACATCTTCTGGAAGTCTTTCTCTTCCGTTCAGCACTGTTTCCAAGATTGCTCCCTGTAGTTGCATGTGTGTCTTGTTTATGCTTTTTTCCTGCTTCATCACCATCCTTTTTGTGAATCCACCATGCTCTATCCTTTCCCTGATGGCACCCCTTTCAGTGGCTTCTTGTGTTGTGCTATTAAGAACACTTGTGCTGAATCTTTTTGTCAGATGTCTCCTGGTGTTCATATTCCAGAGTGTCCAGGGTCATATGTATGAGTTGAGTTATTGGCTAAACTTCATAAAATTATGCCGAAATGTTTTCCAAAGTTGCTGTATCAAGGTTCAATCCTGCCAGAAGGTACAACTTCCTCAAATCCTTATCCTTTCCAACATTTGGACATTAATTTTTGTCAATATAGTGGCATAAAAAATCTCACGTGTCATTAATTCTATTTCCTTGATTGGTAAGATAGTTGAATTTTATCTGTTGATTTGTGTTATGTGTTTCCTCTTCTATGAACTGCTTTTTCTTATATGTTTTGCCTGTTCTTTTACTAGCTCTTTTTCTTATTTATTCATAAGAATATTTCATGTATCTCTGCTAGGCAACTTTCCATTTCCTGGCCAGGAGATTTCCTTTGCTCTAATGACTCCAGTTTTCTTTCGATCATTCTAAATTTAAAAATTTTTCATGTCTATCCTGCTTTACTAGCTCCTCTGCCCGAGGCAGGAATACTGGACGGGTTGCCATTTTGTTCTCGAGGAGACCTTCCCAACCCAGGGATGAAACCTGTGTCTCTGTGTCTCCTTCACTGGCAGACAGAGTCCTAACCGCCGAGCCACCAGGGAAGCCCCCAGTTACACATTAATATAGTGAGTATCCACAAACCTGAAACATACGTTTTCTAACTTGTATCTACCCAAGCGCCTCCTCCTCCTCCCTTTGTCCTGCTGCTTTTCTCCCGGCAGAAAGAATCCCGGTTCTAAATTTTCTTTACTGTTCTTGGGTTTTTTTCATTTTGTTTTATCCCCAGCACATAAATACAGAAATGATATTTTGTTCACTCTTGCTCTTTTTTAAGTTTTATTAAAGTGATACACTTACTGACATCTTCTGGAAGTCTTTCTCTTCCGTTCAGCACTGTTTCCAAGATTGCTCCCTGTAGTTGCATGTGTGTCTTGTTTATGCTTTTTTCCTGCTTCATCACCATCCTTTTTGTGAATCCACCATGCTCTATCCTTTCCCTGATGGCACCCCTTTCAGTGGCTTCTTGTGTTGTGCTATTAAGAACACTTGTGCTGAATCTTTTTGTCAGATGTCTCCTGGTGTTCATATTCCAGAGTGTCCAGGGTCATATGTATGAGTTGAGTTATTGGCTAAACTTCATAAAATTATGCCGAAATGTTTTCCAAAGTTGCTGTATCAAGGTTCAATCCTGCCAGAAGGTACAACTTCCTCAAATCCTTATCCTTTCCAACATTTGGACATTAATTTTTGTCAATATAGTGGCATAAAAAATCTCACGTGTCATTAATTCTATTTCCTTGATTGGTAAGATAGTTGAATTTTATCTGTTGATTTGTGTTATGTGTTTCCTCTTCTATGAACTGCTTTTTCTTATATGTTTTGCCTGTTCTTTTACTAGCTCTTTTTCTTATTTATTCATAAGAATATTTCATGTATCTCTGCTAGGCCAACTTTCCATTTCCTGGCCAGGAGATTTCCTTTGCTCTAATGACTCCAGTTTTCTTTCGATATGCTGATTACTCACAAGTCTAAGTATTTACCCCTGGACTTTCTTTTGAATGCCACACCCATGAGTCCAACAACATACTGAACATCTTCCCTTGGATGTCCCGTAGGATTCTGAGGTTCAGCGAGTCCAAAATTGAGGTCATCATCTTCCATTCGGGCCGGGTTCTTTTGTTTTGTTTTGTCTCTCAGGAAAAGCACCATCAGCGACTCAGGTGTCTAAACCCTGGGTGTGTCTTTAATAGTGCCTGCCTCCTATGCTACGTTCTACGTTCTCAATCAGGGCACTAATTAATAAGTCTTCCTCAAATCCGTCCCCATCTCTGCAGCCTGATTACCACTGCCTTAGCCAATAATCACAGGGAGCCCTAAATCCCACAGAGCCCTCCTACCTGGGCTGCTGGCCTGTCATCCTGCTTCCCTCCATCCAGGCTCTGCACGGAAGTCAGGTGACTCCTTTCCAAAGTGCATTGCGTGGTCAGGTAACTTCCTGGTTAAACAGCTTTCGTGGCTGCTCTTCTTATGAGAGTCCCGACACAGCACAGCCCCAGAGACGCCTCATCAGGCCCCAGCTCACCTCTCTCACTGTCCAGCCCCTCAGTCCTGTCTGACTCTTTGCGACCCCATGCACTGCACCACACCGGGCTTCCCGGTCCTTCACTGTCTTCCAGAGCTTGATCAGACTCGTATCCAGTGCGTTCGCCTCTCAGTCCCCATCTGTTGCCACGTTCTCTGTCTGCCCTGTGCCCAGCTGTGTTTAGATATGGTGGATGCTGTGTTACCTGATAAAATTAACACAAAATATTGGGTAAGACACAGAATCATAAAAAATAATGTATACATAGGATGCATATTTTATCTCAAAACACATAAATGTACATTTATTCAGCAGTGTTTGAAACAGGGCCAAGACCTGTGCTTGGACTGTGAGTAAGCTGATGGGTATTGAGAGTCACCTGTTTTGCAGAGACCACACCACTAGTGGCTTATTGATGATTTCCAGTTACAGTCTTTCTAAAAGTAGATCATAGCTTTGATGCTTGTAAAGCAGTACGAGTGAATAATTCTTTTACATTTCTCAGACTCTGTTTCCTCCTCTAGACTATTAAAGTTGTTTCTGTTCAGTTGCTAACTCGTGCTCCACTCTGTGACCCCGTGGACTGCAGCACACCCGCTTCCTGTCCTCCACCATCTCCCAGAGTTTACTCAGATTCATGTCCACTCGGTTGACGATGCCACGCAACCACCACCTTGTCCTCTGCCGTCCCCTCTCCTCCTGCCTTCAGCCTTTCCCAGCATCAGGGTCTTTTCCAGTGAGTTTACTCTTCCCATCATGTGGCCAAAGTACGGGAGCTTCAGCTCTAGCATCAGTCCTTCCAAAGAATATTCAGGGTTGATTTCCTTTAGAATTGACTGATTTGATCTCCTTGCTATTCAAGGGACTCTCAAGAGTCTTCTCCAATTGTTTTACCTATATCTAACTTGATAGTATTTTCTTTTTAGGATTCACCTTCTTGAAATCCTTTCAAAGCATTCTACTTAGAATAAAATAGAAACTTTCTTTTTGCAATCCTATTTCTCGAGTTTACACGGTATTTAATTGCACTGTATAATTAAGGTAAAAGTAAAACTGGCATAAACAGTTTTGGCAGCACATCCCGCTAGCTCCTGATGGGCCTTGAGCTCACCTGGGCGAGCAGACGTGCACAGGCTCGCCAACTCACCTGCTCACGTGCGGCGGGCAGCAGTCAGCGAGTTTCACCTAAGAGTTAATGTAAGAAAAGGCTGCTTGAGAGAGTGTCTGCCTTTTGCAGTGTGTGTGTGTGTTTGGCTGTGCCGTGCAGCTCAAGGGATCTTAGTTCCTTGACCAGGAATCAAACCCATTCCCCCTACAGGGGAAGTGCACAGTCTTACCCACTGGACCGCCAGCAGAGTCCCTGTTTCCACTTCATTAAATGCTCCTCTCCAGGCTTTTGCCAAAGTAGTTTCTTCTGCTTGGGGTGCCGTTTTCCATTTAAGTTCACTCCTGATTCTTCTTCATGCGTCAGTGTACTTTTCACCTCATCTGATGAGCCTTCTCTGGCTGCCCAGGCCTTGGATAGAAACCGCACTGTGTGCTCTACAGAGGATTTCCATCTCCCTCCCTGAGGCTCTTCAACGTTCGGGGCCAGATTAGTCTATCTGGTCGGGGCCTGTTACGTGCAGTGTGAGGTGTCTGGCTTCATCCTCGGCCTCTCCTCAGTGCCAATAGCACCCTCCACCGACCTGCGCCAATCAAAGATGTCTTCCTATGTTTCTGATGTGCCCTGGGTAGAATCGCCCTGGGTGAGGACCATGGCTCTGTATAGTAAATATTTGATTATAAACGTTTGTCGAATGACTGAATGACATTATTGCTTGACCTGGTACAAAACTGGACAGAACGAAACAGCATGGAAGTTCAAGAAAACCCTCAGGTGCTCTTCCAGACAATCCCTCCTGCAAAATACACTTCAGCGAGCTTTCCGTCTGGGGCTGTGCCACCATCCTAGGAAGCTGCTTCTACTGCCTGCACAAAATACTCTGATGTTTTGTAGATTTTATGCTGTTTTTAGCCTGCTGCAAGTCTGCTTCTCTTTCATCCCACTTTGCCATCTGCCCGAATCTTGGGCCTTCATAGTAGTAGGGGTCTTCTAGCAGTCCACTGAGTTTGACCAGCACCTTTCCAGGTGAGTTTTGGTTTCCATGACCCTGAGGTCTGTGGAGGAATAAACATGTGTAAGGAGAGCGGGCCGGGCTAGAGGCGCAGCTGGCTTTGCGCCTGGGCACGTTCCACAGCCTCTCGGCACCCAGGCAGGGGCGCGGACACCCAGGTGCCAATCATGCCGGTATTTCCCCGACACTGGCCCACTGACCTATGGAAACTTGACTCATTTGTTTGACAGGTATTTGGGGCACCTGATACTTTGAGCCAGACATTGGATTAAGTGTTGGCCACCATCCATATGCTATGTGACTTACCTAGAAATAAGTTTATGTGATAGAGACATTGGTCCATCATCAGACTCAACGCTGGTCAGAATCCTCTGTTGTTTTAGTTACGCCTCCCTCAATTTTTAGTGTAAAGAAATTTCCATTTAAGTTCACTCCTGATTCTTCCCGTGATTTCACCTCATCTGATGAGCCTTCTCTGGCTGCCCAGGCCTTGGATAGAAACCGCACTGTGTGCTCTACAGAGGATTTCCATCTCCTCCTGAGGCTCTTCAACGTCCGGGGCCAGATTAGTCTATCTGGTCGGGGCCTGTTACGTGCAGTGTGAGGTGTCTGGCTTCATCCTCGGCCTCTCCTCAGTGCCAATAGCACCCTCCACCGACCTGCGCCAATCAAAGATGTCTTCCTATGTTTCTGATGTGCCCTGGGTAGAATCGCCCTGGGTGAGGACCATGGCTCTGTATAGTAAATATTTGATTATAAACGTTTGTCGAATGACTGAATGACATTATTGCTTGACCTGGTACAAAACTGGACAGAACGAAACAGCATGGAAGTTCAAGAAAACCCTCAGGTGCTCTTCCAGACAATCCCTCCTGCAAAATACACTTCAGCGAGCTTTCCGTCTGGGGCTGTGCCACCATCCTAGGAAGCTGCTTCTACTGCCTGCACAAAATACTCTGATGTTTTGTAGATTTTATGCTGTTTTTAGCCTGCTGCAAGTCTGCTTCTCTTTCATCCCACTTTGCCATCTGCCCGAATCTTGGGCCTTCATAGTAGTAGGGGTCTTCTAGCAGTCCACTGAGTTTGACCAGCACCTTTCCAGGTGAGTTTTGGTTTCCATGACCCTGAGGTCTGTGGAGGAATAAACATGTGTAAGGAGAGCGGGCCGGGCTAGAGGCGCAGCTGGCTTTGCGCCTGGGCACGTTCCACAGCCTCTCGGCACCCAGGCAGCGCAGCGCGGACACCCAGGTGCCAATCATGCCGGTATTTCCCCGACACTGGCCCACTGACCTATGGAAACTTGACTCATTTGTTTGACAGGTATTTGGGGCACCTGATACTTTGAGCCAGACATTGGATTAAGTGTTGGCCACCATCCATATGCTATGTGACTTACCTAGAAATAAGTTTATGTGATAGAGACATTGGTCCATCATCAGACTCAACGCTGGTCAGAATCCTCTGTTGTTTTAGTGTACGCCTCCCTCAATTTAAGGGAATGTTGGGAGGTGATGAGAACACAGAAAATGGTTAAAAGGCTGACTGTCTTCGCTTGAGGGGTTGTGGAGAACACCGAGGCTCTCGTCCGTGGGCGTGTCAGCCCCAAGGGGGCAGGTCTGGTCTAGAAACGGGGTCCCTCCCGGATGCGCAGGTCCAGCAGACGCGTGTGCTGGCGGCCCCGCGGGTGACAGCGGCCCCTCCCCCGGTCCTGAGACCCTAGGGACCCCTGCTCCGGCCCGCTGGGGGGTGACGCGCCGGGCCTTCGGAACCGGCCTGCAGGAGCTCCCTGCGTGCCAGCTCTGCCCGGGAAGGCCGGCTTAGCCGCACGAGCGCTTCGCGGAGTGCCGCTGAGCTTGGTGACTTGCTCCCCGCCTTGCGCTGCTGGAGGGGCCGCCTGGAGAGCGACACTCGGGGCACAGCGGCTTCCTGTGGCCGGCTTGCAGGCCAGGGCTCAGAGGCAGGCTCCGCGGGGCTCCTGCGCGGGCCGCCCTGCCTTCATTGCCCACACCTGGTGCCTCCAGCCTGGCCCACACCCGCAGCAGCCCCTGGCGACCGTGGGACAGACGCAGCCCGAGGCGGACCCCGCCCCGGCGCTCCGCTGGGAGGGCAGGGAGCCTGCACAGCGCTGGAGCCACCGGGTGTCACCCCGACTTCCACGCAGAGCAGCCCCGCCCGCGGCAGCACGACGGCCTTTCCTTCCTGTGCGCTCTGCTGGCAGAAGCGCCCTCAGGCTCAGGGAGAGGTCCCCGCGACGAGCAGAGCCTCTGGCCCCAGGCCCAGCTTCCCGGTTTGCCAGCCGTCGGGTGGGTCCTGTCTCGGCACTGGACAGGAGCTCCGCGTCCTCCGCCCGCGGGCGCGCGGTGTGCGCGTCTCGGCTCTATTCCCGCCGGTTCAGGCCGCCGCCGCCTCACTTCGGGGTTGTGGCTCCCCTTGTTTCTGATGCCTCTGTCCACCTTCTCCCCGTGCTGCCCACCATCCTGAGGGGCTTGGCTATGGCCAAGTGAGAACCTTTTTCCAGGGGAAGTCAGGTTTAAATAAATACTTAGCAGTGACAGAGAAAGTAACTGCAGCCTGAAGAGTCTACAGCAGCAGAGAGATGGGGGTGAAAACAGGCAGGGTGGGGCTCAGCGGGAGGCACTGGGGCAGGGCGGGGGTCTGGGAAATGAAGGGAGGGCTTCTCAGTCAGCCCCACCCCTTGGGGTGTGTCTGAAAGCCGGCTCCCTTTCAGACTTCCGTCACTTTGTATCACAGGCACTAGGTCCATCTGCGTCTCTGCAAATGACCCAGTTTCATTCCTTTTAATGACTGAGTAGTATTCTATTGTATATATGTCTTAATACCACATCATCTTTATCCGTTCATCTGTTGATGGACATTTAGGCTGCCGCCATGCCCCGGCTACTTCAAGTAGTGCTGCAGTTAACACTGGGGTGCAGGTATCTTTTTGAATTCGTTTTCATGCATATATGTGAAATCCAGAAAAATGGTACAGATGAACCTGTTTGCAGGCAGGAATAGAGACGCAGAGGTAGAGAACGGGCACACTGACAGCGGAGGGGAGACGCAGGTGAAGTGAACTGGGAGATTAGGATTAACATACACACAGAACCGTGCGTGAAACAGATGGCTAGCAGGAGCTGGCCGTACAGCACAGGGAGCTCCGCTC
Organism: Tragulus kanchil; assembly: GCA_022376925.1. Lineage (NCBI taxonomy): Eukaryota > Metazoa > Chordata > Mammalia > Artiodactyla > Tragulidae > Tragulus > Tragulus kanchil. The sequence goes on from JAIOJX010000006.1 coordinate 156,082,137, forward strand.
AGTGCTCTGTGGTGACCCAGAGGGCCGGACGGTGGAGGCGGGAGGGAGGGGTGGACGAATACGCCCGCCTGCCTCCCTCTGCGCTGCAGCAGAGACTAGCACAGCTTCGTAAAGCAGCTGTGCCCCAATACGACTGCTGCTGATACACGGAAGGCTGACTGATCACGGGCTGATACTTCCTGCTGTGCTCTGGCTCCGCAGGGAGAGGGTGAGGGGTGGCGGTCGCTTGCCGATGTGGCTGGTGCAACAGGAGGGCTTTTCTTCTCATGAAATGAATGAGTGTATCTTCCCTAAGGGTGGGAAGGAAGGAAGCTGATGACCAGGGCTCTCTCTGAGAAGGAAGAGCGGGTCTGAGCAGCTGGCCTTTCACCACGTCACCCGTCGGTTCTAGAAGGGGACCCACCCAGCCTTTCCTCCAGGCCCAAGTTCTCTGTCGTGCTCCGGGGGATTTGCCTGGATCCGGCTCAGACCGGCTTCAGCTCCACTTCTCAGCACAGCCCTCCTGCCGTGCCAGACACTCGCCTTCCTAGTGCTTGAAGGCGGGTTCTGCTGCCAGCTCCCGCAGCCTGGGTCCTCTTCCTCCCACCGTACGTGCAGAATCGTAACGGATGGGCCACCAGGGAAGTCCCCAGGCAGGTTTCTTAAGAGGAAGACATTGTTAAGTGTTCTGCAAATACTCTTTCCCAGTTTGTGGTTTTTCTTTCTATTTTCTTAACAGTATCTTCCGAAGAGTGAAAACTTTCAGTTTTGGTGAAGTCCAGATGGTCACTTTTTTCTTTGAGGCTCCTTTCTTTTGGTGTCATAGCTAAGAAGTCTGCTTTACCCAGGGTTACAAAGATTTTTCTCCTGTATTTTCTTTTTGCCTTTTTATTTTATTCTTTTAACTTTTACAGAGTTTTGTTGTTTACAGATATGTATGTTCCCAGATTAGTCATATGTATATCCCCTCATCTGTATTTTCCTATATTAATAGTATATTTCTAATTTTAGCTCTGACTTTTAAGCCTCTGATCCATTTATGTAATATTTGTATTCAGGTTTGAGATGAGGGTTAAGGTTAATTTTTTGTTTTTTTGCATGGGAATGTTGCATTGTTCTGAGTCACGAGTTGAAATGACCCAGGTTTTAACCAAGCAGAATCTCGTTCCTTGGAAGGAAAATTCTGAAAGCTCTTGGAAAGACAGCAAATTAGAAAGCAGGACTTCACTTTACCAACAAAGGTCCATGTAGTTAAAGCTATGGTTTTGCCAGTAGTCATGTATGGAGGTGAAAATTGAACCATAGGGGCGAGCCGCAAAGAATTGATGCCTTTGAATTATGTGTGTTGTTGGAGAAGATTTTGAAAGTCTCTTGGATTACAAGGAAATCAAACCAATCAATCCTAAAGGAAAGCAACGCTGAATATTCACTGGAAGGACTGATGCTGAAGCTCCAGCCACCTGATGCAAAGAGCTGACTCCCTGGAAAAGAGCCTGGTGCTGGGAAACATAGAAGGCAGAGGAGAAAAACAGAAGGCAGGGGAAGACAGAGGACAAGGTGGTTGGATGGGGTCACCAAGTCGATGGGCATGAGTTTGAGCAAGCTCTGGGAGATGGGGGAGGACAGGGAGCCTGGTGTGCTGCCGTCCGTGGAGCTGCAAAGAGTCAGTTACCACTGAGCGACTGAACTGAACTGAACTCTAGCACTCTTGCCTGGAGAATTCCATGGACAGAAGAACCTGTTGGGCTAGGGTCTGTAGGTTGCAAAGAGTTGGACATGACGTCTAGAATATATAAACAACTCCTACAACTCAGTAGAGATAGCAAAAAACCCAATTCAAATATAAACAATGGACAAAGAACTTGAGTAGATATTTCTCCAAAGAAGACATACAGAAGGTCAATAAGCACATGAAAAGATGCTCAGCACCATTAGCCATTAAGAAAATGAAACCCAAACCACAGTTAGATTCTATTTCATATTCCTAAGGAGGAATATGTGGTTGCATACTGCAGCATGCAAGGTCTTAGTTCCCTGAACAGGGATTGAACCTGTGCCCCCCTGAACTGGAAGGACCAGAGTCTTAACCACTGACTGCCAGAGAAGTCTCAGGATGACTATTTTGAAAAGACAAGGAAAATAAAAGTGTTGCTGAGGATGTGGAAAATTTTGAACTCTTGTGCATTACTGGTGGGACTGTAAAATGTTGCAGCTGTTGTGGACAACTGTTTTGTGATTTCTCAGAATGTTAAGCATGTAACAACCATTTGACTGAGTAATTCCTCTTCTAGATATCCCAAATTATTGAAAAGAGGGAACTAGATACTTGTTCACCAGTTTTCAGTAGAACTTTATCACAATAGTAAAAGGTGGCACCAATGCAAATGTTTACTATCAATGAATGTGTGTCATACAAAATATTCAGCCTTAAAATGGAATGAAGTTTGGATACGTGCTACAACATGGTTGAGCTTTGTAAACAAAGGTCCATGTAGTTAAAGCTATGGTTTTGCCAGTAGTCATGTATGGAGGTGAAAATTGAACCATAGGGCGAGCCGCAAAGAATTGATGCCTTTGAATTATGTGTGTTGTTGGAGAAGATTTTGAAAGTCTCTTGGATTACAAGGAAATCAAACCAATCAATCCTAAAGGAAAGCAACGCTGAATATTCACTGGAAGGACTGATGCTGAAGCTCCAGCCACCTGATGCAAAGAGCTGACTCCTGGAAAAGAGCCTGGTGCTGGGAAACATAGAAGGCAGAGGAGAAAAACAGAAGGCAGGGGAAGACAGAGGACAAGGTGGTTGGATGGGGTCACCAAGTCGATGGGCATGAGTTTGAGCAAGCTCTGGGAGATGGGGGAGGACAGGGAGCCTGGTGTGCTGCCGTCCGTGGAGCTGCAAAGAGTCAGTTACCACTGAGCGACTGAACTGAACTGAACTCTAGCACTCTTGCCTGGAGAATTCCATGGACAGAAGAACCTGTTGGGCTAGGGTCTGTAGGTTGCAAAGAGTTGGACATGACGTCTAGAATATATAAACAACTCCTACAACTCAGTAGAGATAGCAAAAAACCCAATTCAAATATAAACAATGGACAAAGAACTTGAGTAGATATTTCTCCAAAGAAGACATACAGAAGGTCAATAAGCACATGAAAAGATGCTCAGCACCATTAGCCATTAAGAAAATGAAACCCAAACCACAGTTAGATTCTATTTCATATTCCTAAGGAGGAATATGTGGTTGCATACTGCAGCATGCAAGGTCTTAGTTCCCTGAACAGGGATTGAACCTGTGCCCCCCTGAACTGGAAGGACCAGAGTCTTAACCACTGACTGCCAGAGAAGTCTCAGGATGACTATTTTGAAAAGACAAGGAAAATAAAAGTGTTGCTGAGGATGTGGAAAATTTTGAACTCTTGTGCATTACTGGTGGGACTGTAAAATGTTGCAGCTGTTGTGGACAACTGTTTTGTGATTTCTCAGAATGTTAAGCATGTAACAACCATTTGACTGAGTAATTCCTCTTCTAGATATCCCAAATTATTGAAAAGAGGGAACTAGATACTTGTTCACCAGTTTTCAGTAGAACTTTATCACAATAGTAAAAGGTGGCACCAATGCAAATGTTTACTATCAATGAATGTGTGTCATACAAAATATTCAGCCTTAAAATGGAATGAAGTTTGGATACGTGCTACAACATGGTTGAGCTTTGTAAACATGATGAGTGAAATAAGCTAGATACAAAAGATGTATATTGTATGATTCCATTTATATGGGTATTTAGAACAGACCAGTTTATAGAGACAGAGAGTAAAGTCGTAACAGTTTGGGGAGGAGCTGAGCTGTGATGGCTGCACAAAACAGTGAATGTGCTTAATGCCCTGAATTGTACATTTAACCATTGTTATAATGGTAATGATTCGTGTTATCTTTATTTTACCACCAAAAAAAATCTCAAAGAACAAAAAACCCCAGCCATGACTGTTAAGTGCATTGTCTTCCTCCTTTAGAAGATCTTTTTGTAAGCTTAAAGTAGATTTTGAGAACAGACAGTAAGTATCTGCAGACTGCTTTAACAGCATTGATCTTGTTTTTCTGGCTTAAAATCTAAGAGACTGTGAAACTATTCTATAAGAAAGTAAACTTTAGTCTAGAGATTAGCCTCATACTTGTTGGCGAAGTGTCTTTAAAATTTCTGTATACAAAATAAGAAACTGTTTTGTTGTTCTAATGCTTATTTTTATGTATTTGTTTACACATTAAATTCTTACAAAAAAAAAAAACAAGAACAAAAAACCATTTTCCCCACTTAAAAGACAGCAATAAGGGCATCCCTGGTGGTCCAGTGGGTAAAGAGTCCGCCTTGCAGTGCAAGGGCACTGGTTTGATCCCTGGCCCAGGAAGATCCCTTGTGCTGCAGAGCGGCTGCACCAGTGTGTCCAATGATGAGCCAGCGCTCTGGAGCACATGCATCCAGAGCCGGCGCTCTGCAACGGGAGAGGCCACTGCAATGGGAGGCCCACACAGGCCAAAGAACAAAGATGGATGAAAATAAATAAATAAAGTCAATAAAAGACGCCAAAATTTAAAAAGAAAAACAAACAGACAGCAATAATGCCATACGATGGGCTCCCCAGGTGTTGAAGGAGATGCAAGCGATGAGGACTTGGTCCCTGGGTTGGGAAGGTTCCCTGGAGGAGCAAAGGGCAACTGGCTCTAATGTTCCTGCCTGGAAAATTCCACGGACAGAGGAGCCTGGTGTGCTGTAGTCCACAGGGCTGCAAAGAGTGGACAAGACTGAGCGCAGTGTTATGTGATGACTGGATACATGAATAACCTGTATTTCCCCAGAAACAATGGATTATACTGAATTATGTGTATTTTAACTATAGTCACTTAAAAACATACATATGTGTTTAGGTTTTGGAAATCGGATGTGGACAGAGAACATATATTTGTTGTGGTAGTGAGTTTAAAATTTTCCCCTCTGAAAAACTACTTAAATTGATGGTTTAATTTATAATCAATGGCGTATGTAAATGAAAACTATGGTGGTGACCCTGAACTTTAACTGGTGTGAGGAAATCATGAGGCAATAACCAGTCAAGAGGGAATTAAGTCGAAACTGAAGTTTTCTTGGTGCTCGCTTCTGCAGCTGGCTAGAAAGTGGCAACATAAAATAAAGAGGGGAAGAAGGTTTATATTTTAAGAAAGTGGACTAAGTAAAGATCTATCAGAATAAATGTCTCAGTCGCTATGCTAAGACCTTTGTAGATGCATGTTTACCCATAGACCTGATGAGAAGCCTATGAGGTGGATATTATTGTCAACACACTTTTTTAACAGATTTTTTGTGTGGAATATTTTTTTAAGTCTTTATTGTATCTGCTACAGTATTGCTTCTGTTTTACATTTTGGTTTTTTTGGTCACCAGGCATGTGGTATCTTAGCTCCCTGACCAGGGGGTGAACCCGCACCCGCTGCATTGGAAGCAAAGCCTTAGCCACGGCATCTCCAAGGACGTCCACACACTCTGGACCAGTGTGTCCAATGATGAGCCAGCGCTCTGGAGCACATGCATCCAGAGCCGGCGCTCTGCAACGGGAGAGGCCACTGCAATGGGAGGCCCACACAGGCCAAAGAACAAAGATGGATGAAAATAAATAAATAAAGTCAATAAAAGACGCCAAAATTTAAAAAGAAAAACAAACAGACAGCAATAATGCCATACGATGGGCTCCCCAGGTGTTGAAGGAGATGCAAGCGATGAGGACTTGGTCCCTGGGTTGGGAAGGTTCCCTGGAGGAGCAAAGGGCAACTGGCTCTAATGTTCCTGCCTGGAAAATTCCACGGACAGAGGAGCCTGGTGTGCTGTAGTCCACAGGGCTGCAAAGAGTGGACAAGACTGAGCGCAGTGTTATGTGATGACTGGATACATGAATAACCTGTATTTCCCCAGAAACAATGGATTATACTGAATTATGTGTATTTTAACTATAGTCACTTAAAAACATACATATGTGTTTAGGTTTTGGAAATCGGATGTGGACAGAGAACATATATTTGTTGTGGTAGTGAGTTTAAAATTTTCCCCTCTGAAAAACTACTTAAATTGATGGTTTAATTTATAATCAATGGCGTATGTAAATGAAAACTATGGTGGTGACCCTGAACTTTAACTGGTGTGAGGAAATCATGAGGCAATAACCAGTCAAGAGGGAATTAAGTCGAAACTGAAGTTTTCTTGGTGCTCGCTTCTGCAGCTGGCTAGAAAGTGGCAACATAAAATAAAGAGGGGAAGAAGGTTTATATTTTAAGAAAGTGGACTAAGTAAAGATCTATCAGAATAAATGTCTCAGTCGCTATGCTAAGACCTTTGTAGATGCATGTTTACCCATAGACCTGATGAGAAGCCTATGAGGTGGATATTATTGTCAACACACTTTTTTAACAGATTTTTTGTGTGGAATATTTTTTTAAGTCTTTATTGTATCTGCTACAGTATTGCTTCTGTTTTACATTTTGGTTTTTTTGGTCACCAGGCATGTGGTATCTTAGCTCCCTGACCAGGGGGTGAACCCGCACCCGCTGCATTGGAAGCAAAGCCTTAGCCACGGCATCTCCAAGGACGTCCCCACCACACTCTCCAACCGAGTGACCTGGACGCAGAACAGGCGCTCCCTGCAGGCCCGCGTCACCGGCAACCGGCAGAGCTGCGGCTTGAAGCCGCTCACCACAGCAGCTGTCCTCCTCTTGCTCCCGGTAAGAAAGGAGTCCTTTTCTTATAAACGAAAAAAAAAGGAAAAAGGAAATACACTTCGCATGTTAAACAAACCTTTACAACCATCAGCAAATGAATGGCTGGACACCCTTATATGAGTGGACCTCAGCCAAGGAGTCCGTGAGAGAGGACCTGGCTGGAGCTGGTGAGCAGGCCGGCTCTTAAGGGTGGACCGTGGCTCCTGTGCGGTGGCCGCACGGTTGGACGTAGGCCTGCGCGGGTGAGGGTGCCTCTGTGTGGGGAGGGCCCCCTGAGGGGTCGGCAGCGGCGGGCGCTGAGTGTGGGGCTGCAGAGGGTCCTGGATGGGCAGTGCTCACTGCGCAGTTGTGGTCACAGGATTGGCGCTTGCGTTCTTCACTTCCATTTTCAAATAAGAAAATCGAGCCTCAGAGAAACAGAGTAGCTCTCCCACCGCGGGGACCCCAGTACCGGCTTGTCTGACTTGACCCCGCTGAGCTCTGAAACAAGGAGTTAGGGAAGCCTGTGTCCTCAGCCAGACACATTTCTGGAGCTTTTCTCTGAAAACCTTGGCAAGTTTTCCGTTGTGCTTTTGTGAAGGAGGCAGTCTCTTCTTCTTTCCTGTGCCGATGAATGCTTTTGAGCCATTCCAGAGGGAGGTCTCCGGGGAGACAGGACTTCCTGTGTTACCCACAGACTTGATATGTATATCTTTTATGTCTTCATATAATTGGCTGATAAAAATGTTGACTAAGAGATGACCAGAACTGGGCGGCGTTTCAGAATAATCTCAGAAGATGGGAGTTATGGGCCAGCATCCGTAAGATGAAGTTCAACTGGGCAAAATGTCAAGTCCCCACTAAAGAAAAATTGTCTAAAGGCCAGTGGTGCAGAGCTGGCGTGAGGAAGGCTTGCCGTGCGTCCGGTTGCCCTTCAGACCGTGCTGGGACATAATGAGCCAAACAGGGCGGCTTCTTAGGTGACCCTAAAAGTGGACCTTGTGTCGGAGCAGGGGAGATGGCGCGCCACTGTCCATGGTGGTGGTCACCTCGTTTAGGTCCACCTGAAAAGTCCGGTTAATTCTGCTTGAAGAGGGACCCTGGCCACGGGAGGCCTGTGGTCACAGGGAGTGGGGTGTGCTGAGGACACCAAGAACCAGTGAGAAGTCACTCGGGACGGGAGGCAGAGAAGGGCCATGGTCAGAGGGGCCTTGAGGGCAGCCAAGCCACACATGTCCCCCTCCCCGGGAGTGCGCTAGAAATTCAGACGGTCCGCTGGGGCAGAGGAAGGGAGCGGAGAGTCCTGGGTGACGAAGGGGTGGAGGACATCCCATCCTACCCGCAATGAGCACGTGGTGCTGCATCTCAGCCTGGTTGTGAGCATCTGTGGTGTCCTGGGCGGACCGTGAGGCACTCACACCCGAGAATTACAGGGGGGACTTGCCCTGCCCACTGGACGGCCGCCTCCTGAAGCCTGGGTGTGAGTGGGCACCACACGCCCGAGGGGATCAGCCAGAGGGCGGTCAGTGCAGCCCCTCTGGCTCTCCGCTCTGAGACTGTGCCGACCTCTGAGATCTGGAAGCCCGCACTTCGGGAGTGCTTTGTTAACTACCTTGTCTAATACACAACTGTAAGACGGGCCCTCCCGTCCTACTCTTTGGGGAACACGGCAAATAAGCAGCTTTTTAAAAAGGAAAAAACCCAACTCTCTGTAGTCTGAACTGACCGCAGGTAGCTCCTGACACTTCCAGGGAGCTTTCAGAATTGAAGGGTTTCCTTTCTCCATCAGCAAGTCTGTTGTCCAGCTGAGAACCCTGGAAAGTCATCTTTTATACTCATCGCTGAGTATCAGCTTCTTTGTTCCTGAGACATGATTGATTCTATAAGAGGGCAGCTGAAATGCGCCGTAATTTAATGGAAGTGAAAAAGTGCGTTGGTTTAGATATGATTCCTAAATGACAAATGAGGCAGGCAGTGTGTGGCGGGGAAGGGAGTGGCCGGAGCTGGGAGCCGCGGGGTCTACACTGCAGTGGAGGAGTTGAGTCTGCATCTGAGCATTTTTAATAAAGAGCTGCCAATTTAATGAGATGAGAGGTCAACTTTTTTAAGAATCAATCCTTTGGTGACAAGGATCGTTGTATAAATGATTTCTGTGCAAAACAAAACCATGTTGGGGTGGTCACCTCGTTTAGGTCCACCTGAAAAGTCCGGTTAATTCTGCTTGAAGAGGGACCCTGGCCACGGGAGGCCTGTGGTCACAGGGAGTGGGGTGTGCTGAGGACACCAAGAACCAGTGAGAAGTCACTCGGGACGGGAGGCAGAGAAGGGCCATGGTCAGAGGGGCCTTGAGGGCAGCCAAGCCACACATGTCCCCCTCCCCGGGAGTGCGCTAGAAATTCAGACGGTCCGCTGGGGCAGAGGAAGGGAGCGGAGAGTCCTGGGTGACGAAGGGGTGGAGGACATCCCATCCTACCCGCAATGAGCACGTGGTGCTGCATCTCAGCCTGGTTGTGAGCATCTGTGGTGTCCTGGGCGGACCGTGAGGCACTCACACCCGAGAATTACAGGGGGGACTTGCCCTGCCCACTGGACGGCCGCCTCCTGAAGCCTGGGTGTGAGTGGGCACCACACGCCCGAGGGGATCAGCCAGAGGGCGGTCAGTGCAGCCCCTCTGGCTCTCCGCTCTGAGACTGTGCCGACCTCTGAGATCTGGAAGCCCGCACTTCGGGAGTGCTTTGTTAACTACCTTGTCTAATACACAACTGTAAGACGGGCCCTCCGTCCTACTCTTTGGGGAACACGGCAAATAAGCAGCTTTTAAAAAGGAAAACCCAACTCTCTGTAGTCTGACCTGACCGCAGGTAGCTCCTGACACTTCCAGGGAGCTTTCAGAATTGAAGGGTTTCCTTTCTCCATCAGCAAGTCTGTTGTCCAGCTGAGAACCCTGGAAAGTCATCTTTTATACTCATCGCTGAGTATCAGCTTCTTTGTTCCTGAGACATGATTGATTCTATAAGAGGGCAGCTGAAATGCGCCGTAATTTAATGGAAGTGAAAAAGTGCGTTGGTTTAGATATGATTCCTAAATGACAAATGAGGCAGGCAGTGTGTGGCGGGGAAGGGAGTGGCCGGAGCTGGGAGCCGCGGGGTCTACACTGCAGTGGAGGAGTTGAGTCTGCATCTGAGCATTTTTAATAAAGAGCTGCCAATTTAATGAGATGAGAGGTCAACTTTTTTAAGAATCAATCCTTTGGTGACAAGGATCGTTGTATAAATGATTTCCCTGGTGCAATAACATCGCACAGGTTTTACTTAAAAATGCAGAAATGCCTTCCATTTTTCTTTTTCTTACCTTGTGCATGCTCAATCACTCAGTCGTATCTGACCCTTTGTGACCCCATGGACTATAGCCCCCCAGGTTCCTCTGTCTCTGGAATTTTCCAGGTGAGAATACTGGAGTGGATTTTCATTTCCTACTCCAGAGGATCTCTCTGACCCAGGGATCGAACCCACATCTCCTGCGTTTCCTGCACTGGGGGGGCTGATCCATTAACCCCCAACAAAGTCAAATGCTGGAAAACAGAAAGTACTTGATAATTGTCTGTTGAAAACAATAAACTTTAAGAAATGCGCTGGTTCGTGTAGAATATGTGCATACTGAAATTAGAAGACGTAAAGTGTATGTTTCAGCTGGGTGAGTCTTTACTTGGATTGAGGAGTGACAGTGAGGAGTCCTGAATGAACGGGTAGCAGGGCCCTGTCCTTGTTCTCATTAACAAAGGTTATCCTGACCTTGTGCTTTGGGAGATTTATATGGAAGCGTTCGATTTGTCAGGGGACTGAAGTATCCAGCTCTCCCTGTAAACTCACCCGTATCCATACCTGTCTTCCCTCTTGCTGTCAGCCTCGGGGAACAGCCCAGGGCTTTTTCAGCCTTTCTGTGTTCTTGGCACACCTTTCAATTAGGAGACTTAAACGAGGTATAGTGCCAGCAGAGAGTGAAGGGAAATGACCACATGAGGCAAACCAAGCTTCAGTGTCTATCCAGGGACCCCTGACCCCAGGCTAGTCCTTATCTTTCTTCAGCACCAGGTGGCCGTTGGACTGTTTACTGCCCCGACCGAGCTCGCAGACGCTCCTGAGAAGCTCTAGCGTGTCCCAGGAAGCATGGCCCGTCTTTTGCACTGACTCGTCCCTGCACTTGGTCTCTCACTTCTTTTTTTTTTTTTTTTTCCCAAAGATTTTTGTTTGACCATTTAAATTGCTTATTGAATTTGTTACAATAATATAACTTCTGTTTTGTTTTGGTTTGGGGGCCGCAAGGCATGTGGGATCTAAACTCCCTGACCAGGAGATTGAACCTTCACCTCCTGCCTTGGAACTTGAAGTCTTCGCCATGGGAGCGCCAGGGAAGTCCTTCTCACTCCCCACTCACAGGAAGCTGTAAGGCGGTCTCAGTCCCACCGCGGAACCTTCCAGCGTAACATTGTCCCTGGTGATTACACTGTCTAAGCAGTTGCTGTTCAAATGAGTCTTAGATCACGGTAATGAGTCTGCACAGGGCACGGAGACGAGGCCCTTGCTCGATGCAGGCTGCCCCGGGCTGTGTCCTCGCCTCCTGCTCTTCTCACTCCTCTGAGACTTTGCTCTTTGTCTTTTCTCTCTCCTTTAATCTCAACACCCCCAAATCTTGACTTCAAATCTCCCCCTCTGTCCTCCCAGCTGCCCTTTTTGCTGACTTTGGGGAGAGTGATCTATGTCCACAAGCTCATTCTGCACAATCCGTTCACTTGTTTAACCCCTGGCAGCCTGGCTTCCATGTACCTTTGGCTGAAACTGCTCTTGTCTGATCGCTGCTCCCCTCTGATGTGCATCTCATTCCAGGACTCCCTCAGGACCACTCTGCTGGCTCTCTGCCTCATCTTCTCACCCTGTCGCTCTTTCCTGTCTAAACCCCGCTTCCCCTGGCGTTCGCTCCCTGCCGCCGACACGCCTCTGCGCCTCCCAGAGCTCCCTCTGCCTCCGCCCGCCCTGTGGCTGCCTCCCTGCTGGCTCAAGCAGTAGACTCTGTCTCCAGTGCAGGAGCCCTGGGTTCAGTTCCTGGATTGGGAAGGTTGTCTGGGCTCCCCGGGTGGCGCTCATGGCAAAGAACCTGCCTGCCAGTGCAGGAGACAGAGGAGATGGGGGCTTGACCCCTGGGTTGGGGAGACTCCCTGGAGGAGGCCATGGCACCCCCCTCCAGAATCCCATGGACAGAGGAGCCTGGCAGGCTGGAGCCCCTAGGGCTGACAGGAGCCGGGCACGACGGAAGGGCTTCGCGTGCCCTGCGCCCGTGCGCGCCGGGTGGCTCCGCTTCTGTGCTCAGGCGCGCGCTCTCCCCGGAGAGACAGGCTTTTCTTTTCATCACCGATTCTGTGGGGTGACTCTCAGGTCTAAATTTCCAGCCAAGACTTCCCTTCTAAACTCCCAGTCCAACATAATCCATTTAAACATACCATAATCCATAATCCTCTTAAACACACCTGAAATTTTCTGTCTCATTTGGTGGTTACAGCCATCAATTCACTCCAGATAGAAATCTGATGCGATCTTTGGATCCTTCTCCCTCCTATGCAGTTATCAATTCTCAGTGTGTTTGTCTGTGTTTTGATTTTTATTTTTTAGTAGTTCCTGAACACGTCTTTCTAGTTCCTCGTTGTAGACACAGCTTTATTTCAGAGCCTCGTCTCCTCCGTCCAGATGGCAGATGCCACTGTTTCCAGATCTCTCCCCGGCCAGTTCATGCTCCACAGAGCTGGGAGAGAGGTCTCTTTAAACCTAAACCAGGCATAAACCTGCTCTAAACTTACACCTAACCCTACCCTCATTCAGCTGCAGTCTAGCTGGAGAGTCAGACATCATAAATCAGGGGCACACACACAAAGTCCAGCTCTGTTTATACGGTCGAGGAGGATGAAGGCGAGGCCGGTGGAGCCTTGAGGGCACAAGGTGGAGAGACAGACCATTCAGTTCAAGGCTACTCGGAGATCAAGACGAATGAGTTAAGATCTAAAAGAAGCTGCCAGTTAGCCACCTTGGAGTGGACGTGTGTCTTGTCAAGCAGTCTGCTGTGCGTGCCTGTCTAAACCCCGCTTCCCCTGGCGTTCGCTCCCTGCCGCCGACACGCCTCTGCGCCTCCCAGAGCTCCCTCTGCCTCCGCCCGCCCTGTGGCTGCCTCCCTGCTGGCTCAAGCAGTAGACTCTGTCTCCAGTGCAGGAGCCCTGGGTTCAGTTCCTGGATTGGGAAGGTTGTCTGGGCTCCCCGGGTGGCGCTCATGGCAAAGAACCTGCCTGCCAGTGCAGGAGACAGAGGAGATGGGGGCTTGACCCCTGGGTTGGGGAGACTCCCTGGAGGAGGCCATGGCACCCCCCTCCAGAATCCCATGGACAGAGGAGCCTGGCAGGCTGGAGCCCCTAGGGCTGACAGGAGCCGGGCACGACGGAAGGGCTTCGCGTGCCCTGCGCCCGTGCGCGCCGGGTGGCTCCGCTTCTGTGCTCAGGCGCGCGCTCTCCCCGGAGAGACAGGCTTTTCTTTTCATCACCGATTCTGTGGGGTGACTCTCAGGTCTAAATTTCCAGCCAAGACTTCCCTTCTAAACTCCCAGTCCAACATAATCCATTTAAACATACCATAATCCATAATCCTCTTAAACACACCTGAAATTTTCTGTCTCATTTGGTGGTTACAGCCATCAATTCACTCCAGATAGAAATCTGATGCGATCTTTGGATCCTTCTCCCTCCTATGCAGTTATCAATTCTCAGTGTGTTTGTCTGTGTTTTGATTTTTATTTTTTAGTAGTTCCTGAACACGTCTTTCTAGTTCCTCGTTGTAGACACAGCTTTATTTCAGAGCCTCGTCTCCTCCGTCCAGATGGCAGATGCCACTGTTTCCAGATCTCTCCCCGGCCAGTTCATGCTCCACAGAGCTGGGAGAGAGGTCTCTTTAAACCTAAACCAGGCATAAACCTGCTCTAAACTTACACCTAACCCTACCCTCATTCAGCTGCAGTCTAGCTGGAGAGTCAGACATCATAAATCAGGGGCACACACACAAAGTCCAGCTCTGTTTATACGGTCGAGGAGGATGAAGGCGAGGCCGGTGGAGCCTTGAGGGCACAAGGTGGAGAGACAGACCATTCAGTTCAAGGCTACTCGGAGATCAAGACGAATGAGTTAAGATCTAAAAGAAGCTGCCAGTTAGCCACCTTGGAGTGGACGTGTGTCTTGTCAAGCAGTCTGCTGTGAGTGCCTCTTTTTCTTTGGTTTTTGCACTTCTTAACACAATTGTCAGCATTTTCATGACAAAATTCATTTGCGACACTGAAGTATTTTAGGCATAGTATTCAATCATAAGGATATATTACAGCTTAATAAGTTTGCTAACATTAGATATTTCAGTTTGCTACTTTGTATTATGAATTATGCTGCAAGGAATATTTTTGCACATATATCTGTGTGTATGTCTCTGGTAATTTCCTGGGGACATCATTTCTGTAAGTGGGAGTGCTGTGTCGCAGGGTGTGCTTATTAAAACTTCTGCAGCCAACTGCCAGACCACCCTGTGAAAGCTCTCCTGACCTGCCTTCCTCCCACAGCTGTGGGGGTGCTGACTGCCTGCTCGTCAGCTCTTGGACGCCTCTCTTTTCAATCTTGACAGATTTTAATTATTTTAGAAAATGGCATCTCACTGCAGTTTTAATTTTAACATCTTTGCTTGCCATCAAAGCTGCATTTTTAAATAGATTTCTGTGGGTGCAAATTTCTTCTGCCAGTTGTCCATTGCAAATTGTCTCAGTATTTTTTTCTCTTTAGCCTGTTGAAGGCAGAGGCGCTTCCGGCCCAGTCTGTGTCTTAGTGCGGAGTTGGTCCTCATATGAGGATTTATAAGGGTTTTTTTGTTTATTTTTTGATGTGGACCTTTTTTCTTTTTTTAAAGTCTTCATTGAATTTGTTACAATATTGCTTCTGGTTTTTTTTTTTTTTAATGTTTTTCTTTTGACTGGGCGGCGTGTGGGATTTTAGCTCCTCGACCAGGGATTGAACCCACGCCCTTGCGCTGGAAGGTGACGCCTTAACCACTGGACAGCCAGGGAAGTCCTCGGAGGAGGTTTCTACGTGATTGGCTTCGAGGGCTCTGCCAGGGACTGTCCTGACTGATGGTGGCGGCTGCGGAGGCAGTGGTCTTCACGGTTTCTGAGAGCCTCCCTGGTTAGAGCACACGCTCTCCCTTCTGAATCGCAGTTTAGTGACACATACAAGAGTCACTTGTGCCACTACCAGCCCGTGTACCTAATTTTTACTTTTTTTAATAATCATTTTTATTTTACTTTTTACTTTTACAGAGTTTTGTTGTTTACAGATATGTATAATCCCAGATTAGTCATGTGTATATCCCTGGCCCCCTCCCAGTCCCCCCACCCCACCCCTCCAGGCTGTTGCACAGCACCCCTGCAGGATCCCCTATTCCCCCAGGGCAATGGCCATAGCTATCTTTTTCACATATGATAGTACAGGTTTCCATGTTACTCCCTCTACACCTCCCACCCACTGTTCATTCCCCACAAGGTCCATTTGTCTTTTTTTCCATCACTTCACTGTGTGTGTTATCATTACCCTCTTGCTAGATTCCATATATATGTGTTAGTATACTGTACTTTTCTTTCACTTTTTGACTTACTTCACTTTGTATAATAGGTTCTATATCCATCCATCTCATTAGGACTGATTCTTTTGCATTTCTTTTCACAACTGAGTAATACTCCATTGTATATATGTACCAGAGCCTTTTTATCCATTCATTCGTCGATGGACATGTAGGCTGCTTCCCTGTTCTAGCTATTGTATAGAGTGCTGCAGTGAACATTAGGGTCACATACCTAATCTTAAAGAGCCTTTAACCACAAGGAAGAGCTGAGCTGAGCAGTCTTACATGTCTCTTCAACATTATCTTCTCTTTTAAATGTCCCGCTCCCAAGTCAGGACCTCCTTGGAGAGCCGGGGAGGAGGGTGGTGGGCACACACTGTAGAGCTGGCAAGGTTCCCAGCTAAGGACCCTGACGTCATCGCTAGGGGCTCTGAATAACCAGTCTTCAGTGTCTGCAAGGGAAGAATGAGAATGGTGGAAAGGATATAAAAGCATACAGTATATGGAACGATGTAAAGATATGTGGGTTTATCCAATAAAAGAAATAATTTCAGGAGTAAGAAAATGTAAACTCTGCTTCAGCTGCACTTTAATTATGAAAGCTATAAAAACACAAGTTTTTATAACTCAAATTGGTATGACATAGTGGTTTAAAAAGGCTTCCCTGGTGGCTCAGATGCCAAAGAACCCACCTACAATCCAGGAGACCCGGATGTGATTCTTGGGTCGGGAAGATCACCTGGAAAAGAAAACGGCCGCCCCCTCCAGTGTTCCTGCCTGCAGAATCCCATGGACAGGGGAGCCCGGCGGGCTACAGGCCACAGGGTCGCAAAGAGTCAGACACGACTGAGTGAGTAATACACACACACAATGAATTAAACAAGGAATATGAAAACGTTGCTCAAGTTACTACTGTTATAAGTTTATTCATTCCTTCATTCAGTTTTCGTCCCATTAGCAAACGTCGTTTAAGCTCCTAACGGGAGTCCGACGCCGTGGTGAGGGCCGAAGCGCAGAGCAGCACAGGACAGCGGCCACCTGTCTGGAGACGAGAAGCAGGCGTCCGTGTGGCAGGGTCGGGAGTCAGTGCAGCGCTTGGGGGGGCTGTCAGTTGTAGTCAGTAACACGCCGACTTCGCTTGAGTGGGTTTGTTTATCCTAACATGGGGAGATAAGGGGTTAGAAGAAGCAGTAAGAGCCACTGTTCATGTCAGAGCTGGTGGCCAGTCAGTCGTTACAGGAAGAGCACTCACGCGCTTTTGTGTAAAAGGAATGTACAGCTAGACCCTGGACTGGCTCAGTGATTCTTAAGGTTTAAAACTATCCACTTACAGCTATTTGTGCTTGTTGGTCAGTTGCTGAGTCCTACCCAAGTCTCTGTGACCCCATGAACTGCAGCAAGTCAGGCTTCCCTGGCCCTCAGCGCCTCTCAGAGGTGGCTCAGATTCCTGACCACTGAGCTGGTGATGCCGTCTACTCATCTCATCCTCTGCCGCCCTCCTCTCCTTTTGCCTTCAGTAGTTTCCAGGATAGCGTTTTTTTCCATTGAGTTGGCTCCTCGCATCAGGTGGCCAAAGCACTAGAGCTCCAGCGTCAGTCCTTTCAATGAATATAAAAGCATACAGTTGAGCGATGTAAAGATATGTGGGTTTATCCAATAAAAGAAATAATTTCAGGAGTAAGAAAATGTAAACTCTGCTTCAGCTGCACTTTAATTATGAAAGCTATAAAAACACAAGTTTTTATAACTCAAATTGGTATGACATAGTGGTTTAAAAAGGCTTCCCTGGTGGCTCAGATGCCAAAGAACCCACCTACAATCCAGGAGACCCGGATGTGATTCTTGGGTCGGGAAGATCACCTGGAAAAGAAAACGGCCGCCCCCTCCAGTGTTCCTGCCTGCAGAATCCCATGGACAGGGGAGCCCGGCGGGCTACAGGCCACAGGGTCGCAAAGAGTCAGACACGACTGAGTGAGTAATACACACACACAATGAATTAAACAAGGAATATGAAAACGTTGCTCAAGTTACTACTGTTATAAGTTTATTCATTCCTTCATTCAGTTTTCGTCCCATTAGCAAACGTCGTTTAAGCTCCTAACGGGAGTCCGACGCCGTGGTGAGGGCCGAAGCGCAGAGCAGCACAGGACAGCGGCCACCTGTCTGGAGACGAGAAGCAGGCGTCCGTGTGGCAGGGTCGGGAGTCAGTGCAGCGCTTGGGGGGGCTGTCAGTTGTAGTCAGTAACACGCCGACTTCGCTTGAGTGGGTTTGTTTATCCTAACATGGGGAGATAAGGGGTTAGAAGAAGCAGTAAGAGCCACTGTTCATGTCAGAGCTGGTGGCCAGTCAGTCGTTACAGGAAGAGCACTCACGCGCTTTTGTGTAAAAGGAATGTACAGCTAGACCCTGGACTGGCTCAGTGATTCTTAAGGTTTAAAACTATCCACTTACAGCTATTTGTGCTTGTTGGTCAGTTGCTGAGTCCTACCCAAGTCTCTGTGACCCCATGAACTGCAGCAAGTCAGGCTTCCCTGGCCCTCAGCGCCTCTCAGAGGTGGCTCAGATTCCTGACCACTGAGCTGGTGATGCCGTCTACTCATCTCATCCTCTGCCGCCCTCCTCTCCTTTTGCCTTCAGTAGTTTCCAGGATAGTGTTTTTTTCCATTGAGTTGGCTCCTCGCATCAGGTGGCCAAAGCACTAGAGCTCCAGCGTCAGTCCTTTCAATGAATATTCAGAGTTGATTTCCTTTAGGACTGACTGGTGTGACCTCCATGCAGGCCAAGGTCCTCTCAAGAGCCTTCTCCAGCACCACGGTTCAAAAGCATCAATTCGTTGGTCTTTGTTACGGCTCAGCTCTCACATTCGTACGTGACTACTGGAAAAGCCATAGCTTTGACTATACAGATCTTTGTCTGCAAAGTGACGTCTCTGCTTTTTTATACGCTGTTTGTCATAGCTTTCCTTCCGAGGAGCAAGCATCTTTGAATTTCATGGCTGTAATCACCATCCAGAGTGACTTTGAGGCGCAAGAAATGAAATCTGTCACTGTTTCCACTTTTTCCCCTTCTATTTGCCCTGAACTGATGGGACCAGGTGCCATGCTCTTAGTTTTTTGAGTCTTTCACGTCAGTTTTTTCACTCTCCTCTCTCACCCTCATCAAGAGGCTCTTCAGTTCCTCTTCACTTTCTACCTTAGAGTGGTATCATCTGCATAGCTGAGGTGGTCGGTGTTTCTCCTGGCAATTTTGATCCCAGCTTGTGTGCCATCCAGCCCAGCATTTCCCACGATGTACTCGGCATATCCTTTATTGTCAAAATGTCTTCATGAAACAAACACAAACAAACCACTTTATCTTGAGTCTAAAGCTCTCTCACTTCAATTTTCTTTTCTTTTTTAAAGACTTCCCTTTCTTTCGAATGATTCTGCCTTACTGCAGAAGGCACAGTTTCCCGGCTGCGGCTTGGAACAGTGGGCAGCCTGTATCTGGGCTCCAGCTCTTGCTCTGCTTGATCGGGTGTCCAGGGATGCCAGTGACCCGCCAGTGACCCGCCGCTGCAGGGAAGCAGATTTGGATTCAACATAAAGAAGAAAAATTTTGTTAAGGAAGACAGACAGAATTGCCACTTCTTTCTGAATGGCAATGAATTGTCTCTATGTTAATACCAATAATGATAAAGATGAGGGTGATAGCTTGGAATCCTCAGACACAAGCTATGCCATAGAGAGCAGATGGACCTTACTGTCTCTCTGTGGACAGTGCTCCTGTGCTACTGTGTAGCACGGGGAACCATAGTCAGTATCCTCTGATAAACCATAATGGGGAAGAATATAAGGAAAGAATGTATATGTGTATATATTTGTCACTGGATTGCTTTGCTGTGTAGCAGAAATTAACATGTTGTACATCAGCTATACTTCAATTCAGAAAACTCTTCAAATAAAAAAACCCTAAACTGTATTTAAGAAAAAGAATGAGGGTGATAGGAACAGCAACGGCGTTTCTCGTCCACCTCTTGCCTCCCGTCTCCTGCGCTGCAGGCTTTGAATACATTGTTTCAGTTAATCTGAAATACAGCCAAGGCGTACTATGATCTATGCACATATATAGATGATAAAATGAAGGTGAATTAGGCTGAAACACTGACCCAAAGCCATGCAGTCAGAAAGGGACAAAGCGGCGTTGGAGACAGATTTTCCCTTCTATTTCCCTGAGGGTGGTCTTGGAGTCTTTCACGTTTTTCACTCTCCTCTCTCACCCTCATCAAGAGGCTCTTCAGTTCCTCTTCACTTTCTACCTTAGAGTGGTATCATCTGCATAGCTGAGGTGGTCGGTGTTTCTCCTGGCAATTTTGATCCCAGCTTGTGTGCCATCCAGCCCAGCATTTCCCACGATGTACTCGGCATATCCTTTATTGTCAAAATGTCTTCATGAAACAAACACAAACAAACCACTTTATCTTGAGTCTAAAGCTCTCTCACTTCAATTTTCTTTTCTTTTTTAAAGACTTCCCTTTCTTTCGAATGATTCTGCCTTACTGCAGAAGGCACAGTTTCCCGGCTGCGGCTTGGAACAGTGGGCAGCCTGTATCTGGGCTCCAGCTCTTGCTCTGCTTGATCGGGTGTCCAGGGATGCCAGTGACCCGCCAGTGACCCGCCGCTGCAGGGAAGCAGATTTGGATTCAACATAAAGAAGAAAAATTTTGTTAAGGAAGACAGACAGAATTGCCACTTCTTTCTGAATGGCAATGAATTGTCTCTATGTTAATACCAATAATGATAAAGATGAGGGTGATAGCTTGGAATCCTCAGACACAAGCTATGCCATAGAGAGCAGATGGACCTTACTGTCTCTCTGTGGACAGTGCTCCTGTGCTACTGTGTGGCGCGGGGAACCATAGTCAGTATCCTCTGATAAACCATAATGGGGAAGAATATAAGGAAAGAATGTATATGTGTATATATTTGTCACTGGATTGCTTTGCTGTGTAGCAGAAATTAACATGTTGTACATCAGCTATACTTCAATTCAGAAAACTCTTCAAATAAAAAAACCCTAAACTGTATTTAAGAAAAAGAATGAGGGTGATAGGAACAGCAACGGCGTTTCTCGTCCACCTCTTGCCTCCCGTCTCCTGCGCTGCAGGCTTTGAATACATTGTTTCAGTTAATCTGAAATACAGCCAAGGCGTACTATGATCTATGCACATATATAGATGATAAAATGAAGGTGAATTAGGCTGAAACACTGACCCAAAGCCATGCAGTCAGAAAGGGACAAAGCGAGCGTTGGAGACAGAGCTGGGGCCCAAAGCCCTTGTTCTCAATTAGGTGATTCCCTCTGTTTTCATCACTGGGGGAGTTCAAGCATACACTGGATTCTTGCATGAATGAAGCAATAAGAAGAGGATTCAAACTTCAGATGAGGATGGGGTCACTGGGCTGAACAACAGCGACGTCAGTAATTTCTAAGCATTTTTGGAGAGAGATCCTGTAGAACTTGAGAACAGCCAGAGGGCTTTCTCCCTAAAAATCCATGTTTGCACAGAGACAGCACTGCCACGCGACCTTCTGGGGAACAAGGATGCTCCCAGGGCCTGGGCCCCCTCTGTGAGTCCTTGAGCCCTGCTTTTGGAGGCGAGTTTCCCGCTGAGTTCTGACGACAGGTGCGGCGGTGGTGCCCCGCCCGCAGCACTACTAGGGAAAAGCCGGACAGAGCACTGAGTGACAGGAGCAGCCCCTCTTACACGTCCTCAGGCAGGCGCGAGGTGCCATTGGCGGTCTCTCCCTGGCCGGCATGGCTTCGGGGGGTTCTGAATGACTCGGGAGCAGAGACGCGGGCCGTCTGCCAGCCTCTCCGCATCCTGTGACTTACGGTCACGAGCGCCTGCGCCTGCCCAGCGAGCCCGTGGCCAGTGAAGAAGGGAAGTGAGGCCTGGGAGGAGAGGCGAGATCGAGGAGGGAGAAACGTCTTGGAAGGAAATATTGTTATGTGGTGGTGATTTCTGGTTCCTGCCTCGCCCCGCAGCACATGTGTTTCCAATCTGGAATGAACTCCTCAGCCCGGTATCTACAGGAAGGCCGTCAGGCCTGGGCCGCTCCGCTGCGGACCCGCGCCCGGGCCCCTCGCGCGCCCCGGGAGACGAGCCTCAGGCGCCCCGCCCTCCGCGGCCGGCGGCCGCCTCGGAAGCACACGCGTCTGTCTGTGACCACGTGCGCATCGTCAGGTTTTATGCTCATGAAAGCCGCTAGTTACGTTTGGACCGCAGGCGTTTCCGGGGGATTACAGATGCATGTGAGGGCCTTCTGGGTCCCCTGGGGAAGGTTATGGTGCTTCTCCCCTCCTCGCGCCAGCCCTGCTCTCTCAGTGCTTTGTTACAGGCTGAATGGCTTTGGCACCCATCCTAGAGCAGGCCTTTCTGCACAGGTTCCTGACGCTTTCTGGCCGAGGCTCTGCAGGGAGGCAGGTTTGCAGAGCAGGAGACGGAGGCCGACGGATGTGCAGAAAGCGTGCTCCTGAGGCTCCAGCCCTCGTTTCGGCTCTGCTGACTCAGTGCCTCTGACTGTCCTGAGCCCCTGGGGAGAGCCTCCCCGCTCTTTTCTCTGCCTCCAGTTTGTTCCCATTCATTCATCCACCCTGCTGGCTGCGCAGCCGCTTCTGCCGCTGGTGACAGTGTCATTGGGTAGCTTACAAGCCTCCAGCGCCTCCCTGATGCCTTGTTACCAACAACACGCACCACGGCGTCTGCCGGTGACGGGCTCTTGCGCTGTGTCGGGCGCCTGGTCAAGCGTATTTCGCGCAGGACGCCCGTGACCCTCCAAACGGCCGTGCCAGCTGGGGCTCGCCGTGGCCAGCCCACCAGTGAGCAGCCGGAGAGGCTGGGCTCGGTGCCTCAGGCGGTGAGCGCCGATGCTGTGTGTAGTCCTGCGGCTCAGCCTACTCAGGGACACCCAGGGGCGGTCAGCCGAGCCTGGCTTCTGCTGGCCAAGCCTGTGGCCTCCACGAGAGGCCCCTTTTCTGACTCCTTTGTATTCAGGGACAAGGTTCGGTCTTTGGGTCTTAACCAGCCAACCCCCGCGGTTGCTGCCTTCTGGGGTAGTCCTCCGGTGCTGGGCCTGAGCTAGTCAGACGAGGCTCCTCGACTCAGAAATGCAGCTACATCAGGGAGATGGCACGGTGGAGGGGGCAGAGAGCTGATGGATAATTCTGCCCCCATGGGCTGAAAGTTAAGGCCGAACTGTACGCTCTGCGCTCTGGAAACATGGCGGAAAACCACCTTCTTCAGCTTGGCGGGCGAGCAGGACGCCCCGAAGTCCAGGGACGCGTCCTGGAGAACGATGTCGGAGAAGGCCTCATGGTGAGACCCACGTGGCCAGGTGGAGGTGGAGAAGGAGCTCCAGACAGGAGGAACACCAAAGAGCACAGCACGATGCTGTGAACACCCCATTTTGGAAGACCCCTTTGTGAGCGAATTTGCAGTGGAGAAACTTCAAAAACAGCCGGTTGGAGACTTCAATCTGAGCAGACCTAGGAACGGCCTTTACAAAAGCTTCCCGTTCACTAAAGCCAGGGCAGACCCTCCCCGCCACTTGATTTACCCCGATGATGCTGGCTTTGTCCGGCCAGGCCCCAGGGACGCAGGGAGGCTGGCGCGCTTCCTAGAAAGGAACGCAGCCGTGCGGTTGGCAGAGGTGTGGATGGACCTAGAGGCTGTCACACAGAGGAAGGAAGTCAGAAGAAAAACAAGTATCTTACGTTAATGCATATATGAGGAATCTAGGAGGATGGTACAGATGAGGGTATCTGTGGGGCAGGAACAGAGACGCCCAGGTGGGGAGTGGCCCTGTCAACCTGGGGGCGGGGTGAGATGGACACGAGTCGGTTGACGCATGCGCGCGCATAAAAAGCTCGCAGGCGGGAAGCTGCTGGGTGGCGCAGGAGGCTGGGCGCGGGGCTCCGCGGTGAGCCAGAGGCCTGGGGCGGAGTGGGGAGCGAGGTCAGGAGGGAGAGGACACCTGGATACCTGGAGCTGATCCGCCTCCGTGTACAGCAGAGACTAGCGCGGCATCGACCAGCAGCTTTGCCCCGTGGGAAAAGAGTTCCAACCCCGCCTCTCTCATTTACATATCAGTCATGTCATTTGCAACTCTTGGGCTTTTCTACTTATTATTTATTGTTGTTTCTTCATTGAAGGTATCCCATGTTGGCCTCCTGCCATAGGAGGGGAGGATGTTCATGTCCTCAAGGCCTGCCTCTAGGAGACACACATAGTCTACTCCCTAAATCCCATAATAATTTCACAAGTTTGGTTAAACCAGTACTATACTTTTACAGGGTTATTAATAATTGAACCACAAGCTATAATAATTACATTCCTTTCTGTAATACATTTTTTCTGGAGTTATTTTTCTTGATTAAATTTACTATGAATCATTTCTTTATGCAGTAAGTCATTAATACTTAATAAATCATTAGCTCTTTAATTATTTCTTCCTTAGATTTTGCTTGTCCCCTTTGACTAGAAGTGGATAGAGGACTGTCTGGATTTGTCCTCTCATTTCTCATTCTCTTCTGCTAGCTTCTATTTCTGAACCTTTGGTTCTCGGACGTTTCCTGAGCTTTAATTTTCTCTCCATACAATTGCCCTTTTTTTGTACTGTAAATTTTTGCTAACTCTTTGAATCCCCAGGAGTTCTTTCTACTTCTCTAATTATGACTTTCTTACAATAGGATCCCATTCTTAAATGCGTTATCTTCTCATCTGTCTGGGGATGGGTGGGTTTTCTTTCTTTTTTTTTTTTTGGCTATGCTCAGCATGTGGAATCTTAGTTCCCGGACCAGGGATCGAATCTGTGTCCTCTGCATTGGAAGCATGGAGTCCCAACCACTGGACCACCAGGAAGGCCCTGTCTGAAAATGTTAATAGCTTGTTGCTCTTGTTGCCTGCTCCCTCCACTGTCTGTCTGTCTTTCTGTGTGGATACAATTTTTCAGTTTACTTCCTGTCTTCACATTAGAGGCTTTCATAAAACGCTTAGTGGCCCCCAACTGTCCGAGAGTATGTAAGAGCAAGACACTACTAAACGCTCTCTGGAAGTGCTCGGGTGGGACCTCACTTGACGAACGGGTAGTTTCACTGGAACATTTTTTTGCTGGAGAAGGAGGAGGAACCACGGTTGTCAGTGTTGTAGGTCTTTCCTTTGATTGAGAGACTCCTGCAGCCTCCTGACTACAAAAGCACAGGGCGGTGTTCAGGGTTCTGAGCGCATCAGGGGGCACAAGAGTTGGGGGAGCTGAGTTTATAGACCTTCACCTCGTTCCTCTGTTTCCATGGAGCTCACGCGCCCTGCCCTCTGCCAGCCGTGGTGTCCCCATGTCCAGAACCTCCACGCTGTAATGTTGCTTGCTGACATTGGGGAGAAACAGCTGTCAGGGTCTACGGGGCTGGAAGGGGCTCGGGAGAGGGCCTGAGTCCTCTTGATACTAGCTTGCTTTTCCACTCAGCCTTCAGATTGCCTTGCCCACCAACTTCTGGGCCTCTCTCAGGTTCTGGGTCTGACGTGGCTTCTTGTTGAAAGGGAGAGTCCTCTCTGGTCATTAACGTTTCAGTTTCCGCCCCTCCTGCACCTTTGTTCATCAGTCCTTTTCCTATCTTCCAGTGTTTTTTGGTGTCTGTCTGTTACTGTCTTCACTCTCATTCTCTTGTGTCTCCCTATGATTTCATAATTTTACCTTCATTTTAATAGCATTTTAGAAGAAAATATAGGCTAGTGATTTTGTTCCCTTTGCCATATCCAAGTGGAAGTGTTTTTTTTCCTGCTTTATCCTCTCCTGATCTTTATTCCCTCTTTTAAAAATGACTTACAGTAGTACAGAATGTTTTTTGAATATGATGATACTGAAAAGCTTGCATTTACTGAAGAGTCTGAAAATAGAAAATTTGCATGTTTTGGAATTGTGACTGAAGGGAAGTTGCCAGTGGCTTTTGGTGTCTGAAAGAAGTCCAAGGCCGTAAGAATCCTCAGTCCCAGCAGGGGCGACGTGGTGGGGTCCTTGGAGGCATGACACTAGACGGTGGTCTGGAAACCTGAGTTCCTCTTCCAGCTGCAGTTCTCTGCGTCCGCGGAAGGAGATTGCCGCGCGCTCCCGCTCTGCCTGTGTTCCAGTCCCTGAGACCGAGCCCCCCGTAAGGCGGGTCTGCTGCTGGTGAGGCATCGTGCCTGAAGGCAAACATCCATCAGAGGGTGTATGTTCTCATGCAGTCCTTACATTTTATTACATTTTCTTTGTGTTCTCAAGGAATCTTCTTAATTGAGGAGAAGATACTTCTTCCCTTTGTCCCTGAGGGACTCTCCCCTCTCCCTGGAGCTTTGGTGCCCGCTGACTTCCAGGCAAAAGAATCTTGGCTTTTTCTCAACTATGAAGACGGCTCTAAAAATGGAACACTTCTGCCGGGAAGTGCCGTGCTTCCTCTCCCCACGCCCCCTAAATGGGGGTGCACTTGAGTGTGTAGTGTCCACTTCTGCTAGACCTTAGGTTCCGCGAGGGCAGGACCCACCCGGCGCGGCTTGTTTTGGCTCTGTCTATCGTTTCTTTGCGCAGGTTTGACACGTGGCAGGTGACTTCATGAATAAATTGGATAGTAACAATTCAGGGATTCTAAAGTCAGCCATTCCCCAGAGAAAGGGACTCTCAGCATGGCAACGTATTTAATTATAGATGTTCTCCTGTCTTCAGATGAGAGAAGATAGGGAAGGGCAGCTTTTCATAGAGGATGAGGAGGAGCAGGGGGATTTTATTTGAAACTAATAAGGAGTGCTCTGGAAATTTTGAAGGAAGTTGGGGTTAATTTATTCTGTTTGCCCCTGGCCAAGAATATGACCCATGTATGATTAATGATTGGAGACTTGAATAAAAAGAGTAGAAAGTTGCTGTATCTTTAGTTTATTACATGTATTGTTTTAGTTAATTATCTCAGCCACACAGTAATGTAGGCTTTATTATCCTGGCTTTATAGATAAGAGAACTGAAGCGTAGAAAATTTATATAAAGTTCTCACAAATACAGATGGTAATGCTGGTGGCAGGTTTTCAACTCAGTCTTTAGCCGTTGAGCATCTTGGAAAGATTGAAGATAAGAAAGAGTTCTTATATCTACCTTCATGTTTGGTATTTCCAGCACTCTTCATTTGTTCGTGTGGATCCAGACTTCCGTTTGGTGTCATACCCTTTCCACCTGAAGAATCCCTATCACACTTCTGTTAGTGTAGGGCTGGTGGTGATTAATTCTCTTGGGTTTTGTGTGTGTGTCTGGAAACATATAGTTTTAAAAACCCTCTTCTTATTATGGTTTATTATAGGGTTATCTTTTACCACAGGTTCTTGTTGGTTATCTATTTCATAAATCTATCTATTTATTTTTATTTAGCATATTTTAGTTCTCTGTCCAGGAATCCAACCTGTGCCCCTGCAGTGGAAGTGTGGAGTCCTAACCACTGGGCAGCCAAGGAAGTCCCTGAAAACATATTTTTAAATATTTGCTTTTGAAAGATATTTTCACTGAGCATAGAAATCTGGACTGGTGTTTTTTCTTTTAGTCTTTAAAAGTGCCTCCCTGTGGTCTTGTAGTCTGCATGGTTTCTGGCCAGAAGTCTGTGAAAACCCTCGTCTTTATTCCCTCACGTGCTGTGTTTCCTTGTTCTCTGGCTGCCTGCAGAACCTCCTCGTGGGGGGAAGCGGGTTGGGGTGGTGTGTGTTTGCGAGTGCGCCGGCATGTGCTCTAGTCCCCTCGCTGAGCTTGAGCTTTTGGGATTCGTGGTTTTTTCTCCCATTAATTTTGAAATGGTCTTAGCCAGCAGTTCTTGAAATATTTCTCCTGTCACACGCGTGTTAGACCTGTGGTGCTGTCTCACGGCCCCACGGGCTCTGTTTCGTTGTTTTCAGCTCTTCTGGTGTCTCTGTTTCTGCCTCCTGGGAGGAGAGTCACCTGTTCTTCTGAAGGTTCCTCAAGAGTGTCCTCTCTTCTTCCCAAGTCAACTTCCTGTCTACCAGAAAGCCTATTGTCAAACATATGACCTCTTCACTTAGTGACAGCTGAATTGTTAAGTTCTGTGTGTTGCTATAACAGGCAGTTACATGGATAAAGACAGAAACATTCATGTTTCAGATAGTATCTGTGGTCCCAAGAAAAGTGAGCCTAACTGGAGAGAGAAGATGTTCACATAAAAAGCTAGTCTTAGGGGACCCCACGTGGGAGAGGTGGCATGAGACAGGTACCCTAGTGTGGGCATGCTTGGTTTCACATCTTTTACCCATCCTGTGGTTTTCGCTAACTACCTGAGCGACATTTCCTTATTTAAAGTGGAATCGTGCCATCACCTCGTGTAACTACTAAGTCGTAAACGAGGAAGAACCTGCAGCGTGTTTAAAATGGCCTCAGGCACACGTGCGGTCCTGCCTGGGTGTTGGATCTGACTGTGGAGACCCAAGGGCCTGTAGCAGCTGCTGTAGTGAGGCGCACAGACTGGGCAGCCGGGACAGCAGAAATGTGCCTCCTCCCAGTTCTGGAGGCCAGAAGTCCAAGGTCAGGGTGTCCGTAGGGTTGGCTCCTTCTTGAAGGTGGTGAGGAAGAGGAAGACATGCGCCGTGCTTCTCGCCCAACCTCTTGTGGTTTTCTAGCAATCCTTGGTGTTCCGTAGCACGTAGACACATCGGCCAAAATCCCGCCTTCGTGTTCACACAGTGTTCTCCGTGCGCGCGTGTCTGTATGTCGCATTTCACAGACACCCATCATACTGGTTTTGGGGTCCACCCTCCTCCCAGCATGTCCTCATCTGAACTAGTCACAATTGTTTTTCAACAGTTCTCTCCAAATAAGATCCTGGGAACTCCCCTGGCGGTCCAGTGCTTAGGGCTGAGTTTCTACTGCAGGGTGCACAGGTTTGATCCCTGGTTGGGGAACTAAGATCCCACCCGCCTCATGCTGTGGCCAAACACACAACAACAAAACCCAAATAAGGCCCCATTCTGAGCTACGCGGAGCTTCAGCATATGAATTTGGTAGTGGAGGGGGCTGTGGACCATCTAACCCGTAACAGTGGTAAGGGACAAAAATTCTCGAGAAGGTAGAGGAGATGGAAAAGGACACTAGCATCCAAGGCGATCCGTGGATTGTCAAACATATGACCTCTTCACTTAGTGACAGCTGAATTGTTAAGTTCTGTGTGTTGCTATAACAGGCAGTTACATGGATAAAGACAGAAACATTCATGTTTCAGATAGTATCTGTGGTCCCAAGAAAAGTGAGCCTAACTGGAGAGAGAAGATGTTCACATAAAAAGCTAGTCTTAGGGGACCCCACGTGGGAGAGGTGGCATGAGACAGGTACCCTAGTGTGGGCATGCTTGGTTTCACATCTTTTACCCATCCTGTGGTTTTCGCTAACTACCTGAGCGACATTTCCTTATTTAAAGTGGAATCGTGCCATCACCTCGTGTAACTACTAAGTCGTAAACGAGGAAGAACCTGCAGCGTGTTTAAAATGGCCTCAGGCACACGTGCGGTCCTGCCTGGGTGTTGGATCTGACTGTGGAGACCCAAGGGCCTGTAGCAGCTGCTGTAGTGAGGCGCACAGACTGGGCAGCCGGGACAGCAGAAATGTGCCTCCTCCCAGTTCTGGAGGCCAGAAGTCCAAGGTCAGGGTGTCCGTAGGGTTGGCTCCTTCTTGAAGGTGGTGAGGAAGAGGAAGACATGCGCCGTGCTTCTCGCCCAACCTCTTGTGGTTTTCTAGCAATCCTTGGTGTTCCGTGCACGTAGACACATCGGCCAAAATCCCGCCTTCGTGTTCACACAGTGTTCTCCGTGCGCGCGTGTCTGTATGTCGCATTTCACAGACACCCATCATACTGGTTTTGGGGTCCACCCTCCTCCCAGCATGTCCTCATCTGAACTAGTCACAATTGTTTTTCAACAGTTCTCTCCAAATAAGATCCTGGGAACTCCCCTGGCGGTCCAGTGCTTAGGGCTGAGTTTCTACTGCAGGGTGCACAGGTTTGATCCCTGGTTGGGGAACTAAGATCCCACCCGCCTCATGCTGTGGCCAAACACACAACAACAAAACCCAAATAAGGCCCCATTCTGAGCTACGCGGAGCTTCAGCATATGAATTTGGTAGTGGAGGGGGCTGTGGACCATCTAACCCGTAACAGTGGTAAGGGACAAAAAAATTCTCGAGAAGGTAGAGGAGATGGAAAAAGGACACTAGCATCCAAGGCGATCCGTGGAGCCTTCTTCGATCCCATGGAACTTGAGCCAGGACTTGGCAGTGACTTGGCAGCGGTGGCACGTGGGCCGGGAGGCGCTGGAGGGAAATGTGACGAGCAGACACGTTAGTGCGGGAACGTGGAGGAGCGACCGGCTGGACTCGAGAGCAGGGGCCGGGGACTCGTCTAGAGGCCCTTCACTGCTGGACTAAGGAGTTTGCGCTTCATAGTCTTGGCAGGAAGAAGCCACTGAAAGATTGTGATGCAAAAAAAAAAAAAGATTGCGATGCATACCACAAAGACAAGTCAGCCGTCCACAGGAGGCCTGAGGTATGTCAGCACTTCCTCCAGAGCGCCACTGAAAGTGACACCAGAGACCCAGGTGACCAGGGAATTCGCTAGGAGTTACTTTGCAGCCGTGACTGGACTGCAGGGACTCCTGCTGTGGCCGCCCTGCCGCTGTTGGCACACGTGTGCCTCCTCGGCTGGTGGGACGTGGGGCGTGGTCTTAATCAGGTGAGAGCTGGTCTGTGGGCCAAGAGACGGGGCTTATGTGGGGTCCGACTAGATGCGCAGGATACACAGTGCTCTCTGGGCTGAAGGCAGGCGCGCAGTGGCGCTCTGGCCGGCTGTGAACCGGAAGTTCTAGTGAGGCGTGCGGAGCCCAGAGGGAGGAGAGGGGGAGAGGCACAGAGCAGTGGCGAGGAGTTCAGGGGTCTCAGGCCGCCGTGGCTCACGGCCCAGGCTGTTCGTCCTCGCTCCGTTAGAATCTCAACACCTAAGCCATCCAAGAACCAAAGCCTCATGGAAAAGTGAACATTTGACTCAGTCCATCAGTCGTCTGTTCTGCAGGATGCCAGCTGAGTCCAAGGGAAACTACTGTTTCATCTCAGGGGTTGGTTGCCATGGGAGCAAACCAACACAGGCCCGGCATCTGATACATCAGACTCGCCACTCAGCACAAGGGCAGCATCTGGCACCACGCAATTCTTGTGGCCACCCTGCGGTCTCCGCGGACTCTGTAGGCTCGGTGATTAACTTGTCAGCACTCTCCACGGGTGGCCAGACATTTCCACCGGTCCTGGAGGGCTTGGCTCGGGGTGAGCCACGGTGTGGGCAGGTTTCCTCGGCCTGGCTCTCGGAGCCTCGCCTGGCACTTCTGGTGGGCGAGCTGGCTGCTCATCTGTGCACTCGCAGTGATGCAGAGTTCTGTTCAGAAGGACTCCGTTGTTGGCTTTTCAGAGGCCAGTATTATGTTCCTATTACAGAGAGAACACAAACTCCAGGCAGGTGTAAGCTGACTGGCCCCTTCTGACGCGTACGTGCTCAGGTGTTATCTGTAACCAGCATGTGACGCCCCGTGCTTTAAACTGCACTGGGCCCCCTGCACGTGGGGTTTGTTCTGTAAGGCCCCCTGCTCACAGGAGAATTGAACACCAGGCCTATCTGCTCTCTGGAGTGATCTTGGACTCTGATTATCCCCCAGTGCAAGATAACACATGCTGTCACTTGGCCCTGGGCAAGTGGCAGGCTCTGGATGAATGGTGGGTGAAAGCTCCTCTTGCACTCGCTCCCGGGCACACCAGCTCTGGCACCGCAGAGGCTGCCCACGTCTGGGAATCACCTCGTACTCAGGGTTGGCAGCACTGCCGGCCCTCGTTGTTCTGTACGGCCTATGCAGCACTGCCTGTCAGCGACTTCTCCGTAAAACTGGACGAGCCCCAGTGGGTCTGGGTAAGAAATGAGTGGAGGGTGCTGAGAGGCCTGGCCTAGCGGGAGCAGCGGGCAGGCTCGCGGCTTGGTGGGAGGCGAAGCTGGGCGGTTGTGGGGCGGCGGGGTTGAGTCAACAGGATGGCCGCTTGGTGGTGGGTGGTGAGGCGGTGGAGTGCTGCTGGGAAGCGGCCCACGCCAGGAAGGGGATGTGTCGCCGCTGTGTTATCAGAGAGTTTGGGAGAGAAGCAACAGGAAACAGGAGGCCGGGAGAATGGCCAGGCTCTTGCTGAAACCACCCCAGGGTATCAGGGCGTGGGCCAGGGGACTGGTAGGTGTGGGAACGGGGACCCTGATGAATCTCCGCAGCCGGACGTGAGCCCCACCTTCCCCTTGTGGTCCCCAGCGGTCATCGGGGTCCACTGCAGTGGGGAGCGAGAGGATCAGACCTTTCAAAATGTGAGTCAGACGTGTCAGAGGGCAGAGTGTTTATCTTGGGGAATTTCTTTCTCCAGATTATGGTCTTGTATAGTAGGTAAAAGAGTTGGATTAGATAACTGTGTGGATTTAGAGCTCAGTCAGGTCTGACGCTGTGTGACCCTATGGACTGTATCCTTCCAGACTCCTCTGTCCACGGGACTGTCCGGGCAAGCACAGGGAGTGGGCGGCCACGCCCTCCTCCAGGGGGTCTTCCTGGCCAGGGACCACACCCACACCTCCTGCGCTGCGGGTGGGCTGCTGACCACTGAGCCGCCGGGAAGGCCCAGGTGGCGTCCAGGGCTCGAGGAGTGATGTCCTGGTTTGCGCCACAGCCAGGCCGTCTGGGAAGCAGCCACCGCAGTGACCAGGAGGACGGGCCTCCACCCCGGCCGCCCCGCGGTCTGCGCCGGCCTGCTTCAGGCGGCACACCTGCGCCAGGCGCCGGCTCGTGGCTGGCGTGGAGGCTCACGGTGTCGCGCGTTGTTCTCACGGCTCCGCGTGGCCTGGGCGTGTCACCAGGCCCTCCCTCGTCACTTTGTCGCCGCTCGCGCAGGCTGCTTGCACACACACTTCTTTCTTGTTCTTTCTGCTGCGGAGCTAATCCCGGATCAGCCACGGGCATGAGCTCACCAGGCACAGGCAGGATTGGCGTTGCCTGGCGACTGGGAAAATAGCTCCCGCGGGCCTCACAGGCGCTCCAGAGCCTCCGCCCAGGGGCACGTGGGAACGGAGGAGCTTCAGCTCAAATAAAGATCCAAACAAACCCAAACACCACGCTTCATGGGCCGGACTCACAAGGGAGCGACCTCCTCTGCATTCTGCTCAGCCTCCCTCTGAGCTCTGACAGGACCCCGGAGGGGTCAGAGAGGAGGACGAGCAGTCGGCGCTGGAAAGGCTGAAAACCTGCCCAGAGGCTCGCACACCCACGCAGACCGATGTAGAAACGCACATGCAGATGCAGTTAGTGCCGCTTCCTCTCCTGTGCGTCTGCTGAGTCAGGGCAGCTGGTTGCACGTCAGAGGCCAGCAAGCGTCCTGTGTCTCTGGATCCGTGAACGAGGACAAACGTCGCCCAGGTCAGAGGTGTCTTGCAGCCCTGCGTGACGGACCCCGCTCCCCTCCCAGTCCTTCTGCGTCACACACGCAGCACTTGGCGGAGGGGTCAGCACCCGGAGGACAAAGGGCTGCCGCCGGCGTCCCGCGTGGGAGGCCGGTGCTCAGAGCTGACCTCCCTGTGCAGCGGTGGGCGGCCTGGCTTGCCTGCGGAGGTGCTTCGGGGGCTCCGTTCCCGATTGTAAGGCCCTGAGAGGCCGTCAGGTCCTGGTGGGATGTTTGGCAGGCCAGCCCTGCTGAAGACTTTTCTGCCGGGTCGTGGGGCAGAGGCAGCAGTGGGGCAGAGGGAGCGATGCAGTGGCCCCTGGGGGTGGCTCCTCCCCTCTCCCCCTGTGAGGAAGGCGGCGTGATGAAAAGCCTAGGAAACAGGGCCTGGAGGGATGAGGCCCGCACCTGCGTGGGACAGCTCGTCCCGCCGGAGGACAGCGAGGCGCCGGGCACCTGTCCTGCTGCGGAAGAGGGCCCGGGGGCGGGCTGGCGGGCCGGGTGTGCTGGGCCGCACTGTGGCGGGGCTCGGGCCCTCCTAAGGGCAGGGGGAGTCCCGAGGCCTCCCGTGGCCGGCGTGGGAGGCACTGACGCTGGCAGCAGGGGCACTAGCCCGACCCGGAGCCCCGGGAAGCCCCCGCTCTGAAGACCTCGCCTTTGTGTGAGTCTTCGGACTTGCAGATCCCACAGCCAGCTCCCCTCGGTGCCTTTACGTGGCCGAGTATCGTCGGCTATCCCATCCCTTGACTGCGTGGCCACTTCCTGTCGCCTGGTAACTTCCTGTCTTTTGGCAGCTCCTTTATATCCCCATCCTCTACCCCCGGTCCCCGCCCCCTGCCCAGTTCTCAGCAAAGGCTGCCTACTGTTCTGACCCTGTGAACAGTTCCTGGCTTGTTAGGAAATCATCACGCTCCAGGCCTACATGTAACATTTATAAGAGAACTTAGTATGATAAGGCTTTAAAATTTTTAGCCAAATTCATACATACGAAGACTCGATTCTTTTACTTCTTCAGTCGTAGTCAGAGTCTTCGAGCTGAGCTGGAGTCTGGGTTTCCGATGCCTGTCTTGTTGCAGTTTCCTCGTGTGGCACTGAGGTAAGGACTGGGTGGGCCCGGAGTGGACGGTGGGCCAGAGCACTTGGCGGAGGGTCAGCACCCGGAGGACAAGGCTGCCGCCGGCGTCCCGCGTGGGAGGCCGGTGCTCAGAGCTGACCTCCCTGTGCAGCGGTGGGCGGCCTGGCTTGCCTGCGGAGGTGCTTCGGGGGCTCCGTTCCCGATTGTAAGGCCCTGAGAGGCCGTCAGGTCCTGGTGGGATGTTTGGCAGGCCAGCCCTGCTGAAGACTTTTCTGCCGGGTCGTGGGGCAGAGGCAGCAGTGGGGCAGAGGGAGCGATGCAGTGGCCCCTGGGGGTGGCTCCTCCCCTCTCCCCCTGTGAGGAAGGCGGCGTGATGAAAAGCCTAGGAAACAGGGCCTGGAGGGATAAGGCCCGCACCTGCGTGGGACAGCTCGTCCCGCCGGAGGACAGCGAGGCGCCGGGCACCTGTCCTGCTGCGGAAGAGGGCCCGGGGGCGGGCTGGCGGGCCGGGTGTGCTGGGCCGCACTGTGGCGGGGCTCGGGCCCTCCTAAGGGCAGGGGGAGTCCCGAGGCCTCCCGTGGCCGGCGTGGGAGGCACTGACGCTGGCAGCAGGGGCACTAGCCCGACCCGGAGCCCCGGGAAGCCCCCGCTCTGAAGACCTCGCCTTTGTGTGAGTCTTCGGACTTGCAGATCCCACAGCCAGCTCCCCTCGGTGCCTTTACGTGGCCGAGTATCGTCGGCTATCCCATCCCTTGACTGCGTGGCCACTTCCTGTCGCCTGGTAACTTCCTGTCTTTTGGCAGCTCCTTTATATCCCCATCCTCTACCCCCGGTCCCCGCCCCCTGCCCAGTTCTCAGCAAAGGCTGCCTACTGTTCTGACCCTGTGAACAGTTCCTGGCTTGTTAGGAAATCATCACGCTCCAGGCCTACATGTAACATTTATAAGAGAACTTAGTATGATAAGGCTTTAAAATTTTTAGCCAAATTCATACATACGAAGACTCGATTCTTTTACTTCTTCAGTCGTAGTCAGAGTCTTCGAGCTGAGCTGGAGTCTGGGTTTCCGATGCCTGTCTTGTTGCAGTTTCCTCGTGTGGCACTGAGGTAAGGACTGGGTGGGCCCGGAGTGGACGGTGGGCCAGAGCTGGCGCAGGGTGACTCTGCAGTGGAAAGGGCTCTGTGGAAACGGCCGTCCCCCGTGCCTCCAGTTCGCTCTGAGTGTCTCTCCAGTGTGGCTTCACCCTCACCCCTTGACTGAAGTGGCTTTTGCTGAGGTCAATCATGTGTGCTCTAATGGTCCTCATTAATTTTTTGGACTCACATTTTCATACAGACCCGTATCTACTCTAAGCAGGCACGTTGTGTGTGCTCTACTCAGTCTCCGCAGTCCTGTCCGGCGCGGCGTGGCCTCGTGGACGGCAGCCCGGCAGGCCCCTCCGGCCGTGGGGACTCTGCAGGCGAGAGTACTGGCGTGGGTTGCCATTCCCTTCTCCAGGGGGTCTTCCCGACTCCGGGGTGGAGCCTGGTCTCTTGCACTGTGGCCAGGTCCTCTACCCTGTGACCCACGCCCTTATTAGCATGCGGACACTGTTTCTCCTCCTGACGCGGAAGTGTCGAGTACGTAGACTTGCTTTAAGCCTTGCTCAAGAACGATCTTTATGCAAGCTGTTAGAGACATATACACTTATATGTTAAGAGAACAGCATTCTGAATTTTCGCATTCCCAGGTAATGTTAGCCAAAGTGAAAAATAAAGTGAACTAGTGCGGTTCTATTTTGCTGGGAAATTTCTCAAGTAATGGGGCCATGTTTAGGAAATAATTCTCAAAAATATACATTATCATGCAAAATTTCCAAATTCTTCACTTGACAGCCATACTTTAAAAATCTTTTAACTGTAAACTTTTAGCTTGCCGTGTTTGAGTTTTTCCTGAATCTTGAAAATTTCTAAGTGCCATTATATATGCGATCTACCGTTTCTTCTTTAAGAGCTCCTGCTCCCAGAAGGGTCATTATCATTGTTCTCATCTGATTCACAGGTGACCCTTCAGCTGCCTGGCTCTGGGCGTGTGTTACCCGGATGACGAGCTTGACCACCTTTGTAGGAAAAATGTCGTCTTTCGCGTCTGATCCTCCTCCTCAGGGGAGAAGGCGGTGGCAGCCCACTCCAGTGTTCTTTCTCTTTTTAAATTATTTATTTAGCTTATGAGTTTTGTTGTGCAGGGTCTTGCTGCTGCACGTGGGCTTCTCGCTGCAGCGGCCTCTCCTGCCGCAGAGCACGGGCCCGGGCACACAGGGCTTAGCGGCGGCGGTGCGCGGGATCCGCTGCTCTGCGGCCCGGGGAACCCTCCCAGCCCAGGGATGGAACCCATGTCCCCTGCGTCGGCTGGAGGACTCTTATCCACTGAGCCCCAGGGAAGTTCCCACTCCAGTATTCTTGCCTGTAAAATTCCATGGATGGAGAAGCCTGGCCAGCCCCAGTCCATGGGTTCTCAAATATATATATGTGACTTCCCTGAGGCTCAGTGGTGAGGAATCTGCCTGCAATGCAGGAGACCCGGGTGCCATCCCTGGGCTGGGAAGATCCCCCTTGAAGAGGGCATAGCAACCCACTCAGGTATTCTTAGAAATACTGCCTGGAGAAGTCCATGGACGGAGGAGCCTGATGGGCTGCAGTCCATGGGGGGACACAGGGTCAGACACGACTGAAGTGGCTTAGCAGCCTCCCCCTCAGTCACCTCCAAGTAACAGTGCAGGAGGGCGGCTGTGTTGTGGACTTAAATCCATCTGCAGTAGACCCATTTCTAGAAGGTGCTGAGTTTCCACTTGGAACAGGAGCATCTAGATCAGTGCCGGGTTCACCAGCTTATTGTAAAGGGTACAACTTGGGAACTGCCGCTGACGAGGAGGAGACGCACAGGGCGGGGTGGGGAGGGCGTCACCGCCAGCACAGCCACCTTCAGCCCGAGGCTTCCCGCTGCTCATTCCCCCTTCCTGCCCACGGGGGCTTCCCCACCACTGACCGCTTCCTCCCGGGACACTCTGTTTTCCTCAAGACTCTACATGCTCTGGATGGCTTTCTGCTTCTCTGGCCACTTATTCCCTCAGGCTTCTTTGATGGAGCTTTTCCATCTGCCAAACCTTTGATTTTGGAATTTCTCACGACTTCTTAGGTGTCCCTAGTGGTAAAGAACCTTGCCAATGCAGGAGACGTAAGTGACGCTGGTTCGATCCCTGGGTTGGGAAGATTCCCTGGAAGAGGGCACGGCTCCCCACTCCAGTATTCTTGCCTGGAGAATCCCATGGACAAAGGAATATGGCGGCTCCGACTAGTCCATAGGGTCCCAAAGAGTTGGACAAGACTAAAGCAACTTAGCATGCATGCGGGTCTTGAAGATGAAAAATGGGAGAAAATATTTGCAAATGAAGCAATTGACAAGGGATTAATGTGCAAAATATGCAAACAGCTCATGTTGGCCAATATCAAAAAAATAACCCATTCAAAAAATGGGCAGAAAACCTAAACAGACATCTCTCCAAAGAAGACGCACAGATGGCCAACACAAGAAAAGATCTTCAACATCCATCACTTATTATTAGAGAAATGCAAATCAAAGCTACAATGAGGTATCACCTCACACTTGTCAGAATGGCCATCATCAAAAAAATGACAAACAACAAATCCTGGAGAGGGTGCTAAGAAAAGAGAACCTTTCTACACTGTTGGTACAATATGGAGGTTCTTTAAAAGACAAAAAATATAACTATTATGTGATCCAGCAATCCCACTCCTGGGCATATAACTGGAGAAAGCCATAATTCAAAGATGCATGCACCCCCAGCATAATTCACTGCAGCACTGTTTACAGTAGCCAGAACATGGATGTATTCTTAATGCCCGTCAGCAGAGGAATGGCTAAAGAAGATGTAATACATATATACAGCGGACTATTACTCAGCCTTGAAAAAGGGATGAAATGGTGCCATTCGAAGAGACATGGATGGACCTAGAGACTGTCATACAGAGTGGAGTAAATCAGAAAGAGAAAAACAGATATCGTACATTAATGCATACATGTGGCAACTAGACCCTTGACCACGATTTCTTCTCACTTTACTTCTCTCTGGGAGATCTTACCCATGTCCATGGATTCAAATATCATCTGCAGAAGGACAGCTCCCAAACTTACGTCTGTAAGTAAGGCAGCTCTTCCGCTGGCCCCTCTGCCTTCTGCCCAATCCCATCCACGTCTCTCTCCGCTCATGTGGGTAAAGAACCTTGCCAATGCAGGAGA
This sequence comes from Tragulus kanchil, assembly GCA_022376925.1. Classification (NCBI taxonomy): domain Eukaryota; kingdom Metazoa; phylum Chordata; class Mammalia; order Artiodactyla; family Tragulidae; genus Tragulus; species Tragulus kanchil. The sequence goes on from JAIOJX010000006.1 coordinate 156,120,461, forward strand.
CGTAAGTGACGCTGGTTCGATCCCTGGGTTGGGAAGATTCCCTGGAAGAGGGCACGGCTCCCCACTCCAGTATTCTTGCCTGGAGAATCCCATGGACAAAGGAATATGGCGGCTCCGACTAGTCCATAGGGTCCCAAAGAGTTGGACAAGACTAAAGCAACTTAGCATGCATGCGGGTCTTGAAGATGAAAAATGGGAGAAAATATTTGCAAATGAAGCAATTGACAAGGGATTAATGTGCAAAATATGCAAACAGCTCATGTTGGCCAATATCAAAAAAATAACCCATTCAAAAAATGGGCAGAAAACCTAAACAGACATCTCTCCAAAGAAGACACACAGATGGCCAACACAAGAAAAGATCTTCAACATCCATCACTTATTATTAGAGAAATGCAAATCAAAGCTACAATGAGGTATCACCTCACACTTGTCAGAATGGCCATCATCAAAAAAATGACAAACAACAAATCCTGGAGAGGGTGCTGAGAAAAGAGAACCTTTCTACACTGTTGGTACAATATGGAGGTTCTTTAAAAGACAAAAAATATAACTATTATGTGATCCAGCAATCCCACTCCTGGGCATATAACTGGAGAAAGCCATAATTCAAAGATGCATGCACCCCCAGCATAATTCACTGCAGCACTGTTTACAGTAGCCAGAACATGGATGTATTCTTAATGCCCGTCAGCAGAGGAATGGCTAAAGAAGATGTAATACATATATACAGCGGACTATTACTCAGCCTTGAAAAAGGGATGAAATGGTGCCATTCGAAGAGACATGGATGGACCTAGAGACTGTCATACAGAGTGGAGTAAATCAGAAAGAGAAAAACAGATATCGTATATTAATGCATACATGTGGCAACTAGACCCTTGACCACGATTTCTTCTCACTTTACTTCTCTCTGGGAGATCTTACCCATGTCCATGGATTCAAATATCATCTGCAGAAGGACAGCTCCCAAACTTACGTCTGTAAGTAAGGCAGCTCTTCCGCTGGCCCCTCTGCCTTCTGCCCAATCCCATCCACGTCTCTCTCCGCTCATCAGCCCCTCCTGTGCTCCCACTCCCTGTTCTCACATGGACGAGCGCGACAGCTCTGAGACGACGGGCTGCCTCCACTCTGCCGTCCTCCACGCTCAGCTGCTGAGGCGCTTGTCTATAAATGCGAGCCAGACTCTGCTATTGACCATGGGACACTCTTCAGTGATTCATCATTATTCCTGGAATGTTCCAATGTCCTTTCCAATTTTTTAAATATTTTTGACCACACTCATGACTTGCAGGATCTTAAGTCCCCAACCAGGGATCAGAACCATGCCTTTGGTGGTGAAAATGAGGGGTCCTAACCACTAGACCACCAGGGAATTCCCAAATATTTCAATAGCCTTAACATAGCCGCTTGGGTCTTGAATGATCTGACTCCTGGGCAAGGCTTCAGCACTCTGGCTTTCTTTGGGTCCTTAAATGTACCCCAGATAACTGTTTCTGTTCATCTCTGAGCCTTCTCACACCCACTGTCTCACCAGGTATGTCCCTTTTATAGCTTATGTGGCGACATGGACTTTTCTTTCATGGCTCTAGTCACAACTGGCACCAAATAGTTGTGAAGTTGTTTGTTGTCTCTTTCTCCCACTAAAAGGCTCCTTAAAGTCTGGCACATGTCTCTTTTGTTCAACTATTTGTCCCTAATGCTGAGAACTGGACCATAAAGAAGGCTGAGCACTGGAGAATTGATGCTTTTGAACCGTGGTGCTGGAGAAGACTCTTGAGAGTCCTTGGATTGCAAGAGATAAACCAGTCAATCCTAAAGGAAATCACTGAAAGGACTCATGCTGAAGCTGAGGCTGCAATACTTTGGCCACCTGATACAAAGAACTGACTCATCGAAAAGATGCTGAGGCTAGGAAAGACTGAGGGCAGGAAGAGAAGGGGGTGACAGAGGACGAGGTGGTTGGAAGGCATCAACAACTCAATGGACGTGAATACGAGCAAACTCTGGGAGAGAGTGGAGGGCAGGGAAGCCTGGTGTGATGCCCTGCGTGGGGTCACAAAGAGCCAGACAGGACTTAGCGACTGAATAACAAAAACAGCAGTCCATGCTGAGTGCTCAGCTCAGGGTTTGGCACACAGAACTGGTTACGAGTTACTGTTGCTGTGTGTGTTGTTGCCTGTGGTCCCAATTCTCTAAGAACGCACGACTTGACCTTGGCCAGCTTGTTTCCTCAAGCTGTAAGATCATCTTTGCTTGGACAGGATGACCTCTGTAGTTTCTCCAGCTGTAAGACTCAACGATTCAGGGAACTTTTAGGACTCATCCATTCTGGAGCTCTTTGAAACACTTCCATGGGAGGAGTAAGGATTGTTTCTCTTTGCAGCCATGCTCTGTTGGCTTGTTCTGGAAGATAAGCAAGAATTACACACAAGGGAAGGGCAAGTCCAGGCCAGCCTGGAACCTGGTACTTGTGGGTGGGACTGGACACAGATGTTTCATGGCAGCCACGTCAAGTACATCTTCCTGGGAATGATGGCAGGAGGGGAACCAGAGAAGCAGGATGACCTGAATTTGATTTCTTGGAAAGAAGATTTTGTTGGCAGGACTCCTGCACTGCCTCACACTTGGGCAGAGAGGCTGACTGAGCAGGAAGATCAGGGTTGAACCACTCTCTTGCTGCTGGCCAGGCCAGGAACATCGCCCTAAGAGCATGGTCCTTGGTTCCAGCTCACGCTTGCCTTCTCCTGAGGTCCTGGCTGTCCTTCTGCCCCTTTGGTGATCTGCCACTAATCTGACCCATGTGTACTTTGAGTCCATTTGGATGAAATCTGTGGGAGGAAAAGAAGAGAATGCAAAGCAGGACAGACAAAGTGGGAAGAGACAGAGTGTGGAGAATGGAGGCATCCCCATGTGACAGATATGATTCTATCCAGCTAAGGGGACAGAAGACCCAGAATAATAGGGGTTTAAGCAAGAGATTTATTTGTCCCACCCATTCCTGTTAGGAGGCAGATAGGAGAGTACAGGGGCTCCACAGTGGTAGGACCGGACTTCTCAGCCCCACCTCTGCCTCCTTTAGCGTGCCCTTTCATCTTGTGGTCCGGCTGCACCCACATCTGCATTCTAGGCCTGGTGTGATGCCCTGCGTGGGGTCACAAAGAGCCAGACAGGACTTAGCGACTGAATAACAAAACAGCAGTCCATGCTGAGTGCTCAGCTCAGGGTTTGGCACACAGAACTGGTTACGAGTTACTGTTGCTGTGTGTGTTGTTGCCTGTGGTCCCAATTCTCTAAGAACGCACGACTTGACCTTGGCCAGCTTGTTTCCTCAAGCTGTAAGGTCATCTTTGCTTGGACAGGATGACCTCTGTAGTTTCTCCAGCTGTAAGACTCAACGATTCAGGGAACTTTTAGGACTCATCCATTCTGGAGCTCTTTGAAACACTTCCATGGGAGGAGTAAGGATTGTTTCTCTTTGCAGCCATGCTCTGTTGGCTTGTTCTGGAAGATAAGCAAGAATTACACACAAGGGAAGGGCAAGTCCAGGCCAGCCTGGAACCTGGTACTTGTGGGTGGGACTGGACACAGATGTTTCATGGCAGCCACGTCAAGTACATCTTCCTGGGAATGATGGCAGGAGGGGAACCAGAGAAGCAGGATGACCTGAATTTGATTTCTTGGAAAGAAGATTTTGTTGGCAGGACTCCTGCACTGCCTCACACTTGGGCAGAGAGGCTGACTGAGCAGGAAGATCAGGGTTGAACCACTCTCTTGCTGCTGGCCAGGCCAGGAACATCGCCCTAAGAGCATGGTCCTTGGTTCCAGCTCACGCTTGCCTTCTCCTGAGGTCCTGGCTGTCCTTCTGCCCCTTTGGTGATCTGCCACTAATCTGACCCATGTGTACTTTGAGTCCATTTGGATGAAATCTGTGGGAGGAAAAGAAGAGAATGCAAAGCAGGACAGACAAAGTGGGAAGAGACAGAGTGTGGAGAATGGAGGCATCCCCATGTGACAGATATGATTCTATCCAGCTAAGGGGACAGAAGACCCAGAATAATAGGGGTTTAAGCAAGAGATTTATTTGTCCCACCCATTCCTGTTAGGAGGCAGATAGGAGAGTACAGGGGCTCCACAGTGGTAGGACCGGACTTCTCAGCCCCACCTCTGCCTCCTTTAGCGTGCCCTTTCATCTTGTGGTCCGGCTGCACCCACATCTGCATTCTAGGCCGTGGGGAAAGAAAAGAGGGAAGAGGGACAAGGGAAGGGACGACACGGGCCTTTTCTTTAAGGACACTTCCCAACCACTGAGCACATTGCTTCAACTTACATCCTGCTGGCCAAAACGTGGTCACATGGCCTCATGTAGCTGCAGAAAGGCTGGGAGACGTGGCTTTATTCCGAATAGCCAAATGTCTTCCTCTTACTGAGGAAGAAGGTGAGACCAGGCACGGGAGGACACACGCCGAAAGCAGCAACGGACCCTGTAGATTCAGTAAGAATAGCCACCGCCCGCCTCGCGTGGCGGCTCTGGAGCCGGGCAGCCAGCTCCAGCTGGAATCCTAATCCAGCGGCGGTAAGCTGGGCGACTCCAGGCACACGGCTGAAGCCACCTGGACGTCAGTCTTCTCTTCTGTGAGTCACACTAACAAGGACGACTTCAGAGGACTGTAACCGGAGTCACTCGCGGTGCTGCCTGTGAGTCACCAGGTGCCCTCCCTGGTGGACGGTCAGAGCGGACAGCGCGCGTTAATGATGAGGGCGTTTGTTTGGATGGGGAGATTCCCCGAGGATGTCCTTCGGCTTCAGCCCGACTGGCAACGAACGTTCCAGCTGGCCGTCATCCTTCTTGTGACCGTGACCCACACCCTTCAGCAAGGCTGTCATTTCCTCTTTAGAAAGATTTATCTCTTGCCTGGGGGCTGCGTTCCTCTGGAAGCCAAGATCCCCTGGACAGAATGGAGCCCCGACATTTCGAGAGTCACAGCTCATAAGAAGGAAATATCAGTGAATCCCTTCTTCAAGAGGGCTCCATTCCCTCAAACGTTTAATTTAGGCTTAATAAAGCAGCTATTTAATAACTGCTTATTGATTTGGATGAAATCTGTGGGAGGAAAAGGAAGAGAATGCAAAGCAGGACAGACAAAGTGGGAAGAGACAGAGTGTGGAGAATGGAGGCATCCCCATGTGACAGATATGATTCTATCCAGCTAAGGGGACAGAAGACCCAGAATAATAGGGGTTTAAGCAAGAGATTTATTTGTCCCACCCATTCCTGTTAGGAGGCAGATAGGAGAGTACAGGGGCTCCACAGTGGTAGGACCGGACTTCTCAGCCCCACCTCTGCCTCCTTTAGCGTGCCCTTTCATCTTGTGGTCCGGCTGCACCCACATCTGCATTCTAGGCCGTGGGGAAAGAAAAGAGGGAAGAGGGACAAGGGAAGGGGACGCACACGGGCCTTTTCTTTAAGGACACTTCCCAACCACTGAGCACATTGCTTCAACTTACATCCTGCTGGCCAAAACGTGGTCACATGGCCTCATGTAGCTGCAGAAAGGCTGGGAGACGTGGCTTTATTCCGAATAGCCAAATGTCTTCCTCTTACTGAGGAAGAAGGTGAGACCAGGCACGGGAGGACACACGCCGAAAGCAGCAACGGACCCTGTAGATTCAGTAAGAATAGCCACCGCCCGCCTCGCGTGGCGGCTCTGGAGCCGGGCAGCCAGCTCCAGCTGGAATCCTAATCCAGCGGCGGTAAGCTGGGCGACTCCAGGCACACGGCTGAAGCCACCTGGACGTCAGTCTTCTCTTCTGTGAGTCACACTAACAAGGACGACTTCAGAGGACTGTAACCGGAGTCACTCGCGGTGCTGCCTGTGAGTCACCAGGTGCCCTCCCTGGTGGACGGTCAGAGCGGACAGCGCGCGTTAATGATGAGGGCGTTTGTTTGGATGGGGAGATTCCCCGAGGATGTCCTTCGGCTTCAGCCCGACTGGCAACGAACGTTCCAGCTGGCCGTCATCCTTCTTGTGACCGTGACCCACACCCTTCAGCAAGGCTGTCATTTCCTCTTTAGAAAGATTTATCTCTTGCCTGGGGGCTGCGTTCCTCTGAAAGCCAAGATCCCCTGGACAGAATGGAGCCCCGACATTTCGAGAGTCACAGCTCGTAAGAAGGAAATATCAGTGAATCCCTTCTTCAAGAGGGCTCCATTCCCTCAAACATGTGTTTAATTTAGGCTTAATAAAGCAGCTATTTAATAACTGCTTATTAAAAGCACATTTGTGGCTTGTGGTGTGGCCTTAGAACAGCCAGAGCAGTGTCTGTCATCCCTACCATCTCTCCTCCACCTACTACCTGATGCTCAATGTTCTTCTCCAGAAGGACTTTGCTAATCGCTGTCCATCCCAGAAAGAGAACGGGCCAAAGGCTACTCCTTCCATCTTCGTCCCAGTGATGAACATCCCCCTGCCCCTGAAATATAAGGCATGTAGCCAGCGCAGACACCTGCTGGCGGGCTTCTTCCCGCGGCTGGAGCCCCAGCCCAGGTGCTGTCCCTGCTGCTGGACTGGCGCAGGTCTGGGGTCCAGGTGCGTCCTTCGCACAGGACCAGCAGCAGCAGCCGGCATGAGTTCCAGTCCAGTGGAAGGATCATTGACTGACACTTGGCATTCATGCAGAGTTCTGCAATTCACAGGGCATTTTCATGTTGACATAAATAACAAGGACAATACCAACCGTTTACTGAGCATGTTTTCTAAGTGTTTCACGTCCATTATCTCTACATTTCACCATCTAGCGTGAGGGGCATTATTGATCCTGTCTTACGGACTAGTACACCGAGGTTCCGAGGCTCTAGGTGACCTATCCAAGGACGCACGCCAAAGGAGGCACTTCTCAAAAGAGGCAGCTTGGGGCTCCTCTGTTTCTCCAGATTCCACAATAAATTCTCACCTCTTAAGGAACTGAGGTAAAAGAAAGAAGAGAACAGACTGGGGTCATACAAGTGCTGCCTGGAAGGCAGTAATTTTGGAACCACAGCCAAAGGGGCCTGCAGGAAGTTTCTGCATGCTCTAAACAGCCGAGAGCCACTCCATCTTCTGCCATCTCCCAGGATCCCTTCTGGCTGGGATGAGAACAGCAGCTGTCTCTGAGATTCCTGGTGATGACGTTTGGACAGAGAAGCTGTTTTTGGACAGGACGGCCCACGTGCAGCACCGTCGGCAGGTGGCCACTGCAGGAGGAGCGGGTGGGGACACCTGACCATTGTCAATAATGACGCCATTTTTTTCTTTCATATTTAATGTTACGATTTCCTAGGCCTCTTTCATTCTCCAGTTGTATCTCTTATGGTGATTCATGTTTTTTAAATATCAACACATATGCTTTTTCCTATAATTTTTATAAAACCGTTTGAAAATGCATTATTAGTACTACTGTGTGTGTGTGTGTGTGAGAGTCGCTCAGTCGTGTCCAGCTCTTTCTAACCCCATGGACTGTAGCCCACCAGGCTCTTCTGTCCATGAAATTCTCCAGGCAAGAATACTGAGTTGCCCTTCCCTAAATTGTTCCAAAATGCATTGTCTGTATTATTAGTAGCATAAAACTATCAAGTAGCATTTACTGTTTCTGTTATCATTTAGATGCGCTTTGCAGTTGGGTTATTTTATATTTTTTAGATTCAGATTTACAACTTGTTTTCTTTTCCTGTTTGCTTTAAGTCTCTGGTTTTTATACACAGAACACTTATTCTTTCATTTAAGCTTTTAGTTTCTATTGGCATCTGGTTGACTCAGTGCTGTTAGTCGATGGAATACAGCAAAAGTGGTTCCGCTACGCATATGCGTGTGTCCAGCATTTCCTAGTTTGAAGCACAAAATACTGGAAAACACGTGCTCAGAAGATTCCGCTCTCATCCGTCCGTTACTCCTGTAGCCTGTTTTCTCAGGGAGCCATTTCCACGCACATCTGGACCCTTCTTCCAATTTATTTGTGCAAATATCTGTGTATGCATACCAGTGTATTTTTCACAGACACTTGTATACTAAAAAGAAGAAACTCTTATTTATTCTTCCCTTTTCAGGATGACACAGAATGTTTGATTGTTAAGTTAGACTTACGTGCATCTAGGTTGTGCAAAGTCCCAGTTTAGGCACGGTTCAGAGACAAAAGCTAGGACTTCCCAGGATCCCTTCTGGCTGGGATGAGAACAGCAGCTTTTGCCAGCACCTTTTTCGGCCCCAGGGTGGCCCACTGCAGGAGGAGCGGGTGGGGACACCTGACCATTGTCAATAATGACGCCATTTTTTTCTTTCATATTTAATGTTACGATTTCCTAGGCCTCTTTCATTCTCCAGTTGTATCTCTTATGGTGATTCATGTTTTTTAAATATCAACACATATGCTTTTTCCTATAATTTTTATAAAACCGTTTGAAAATGCATTATTAGTACTACTGTGTGTGTGTGTGTGTGAGAGTCGCTCAGTCGTGTCCAGCTCTTTCTAACCCCATGGACTGTAGCCCACCAGGCTCTTCTGTCCATGAAATTCTCCAGGCAAGAATACTGAGTTGCCCTTCCCTAAATTGTTCCAAAATGCATTGTCTGTATTATTAGTAGCATAAAACTATCAAGTAGCATTTACTGTTTCTGTTATCATTTAGATGCGCTTTGCAGTTGGGTTATTTTATATTTTTTAGATTCAGATTTACAACTTGTTTTCTTTTCCTGTTTGCTTTAAGTCTCTGGTTTTTATACACAGAACACTTATTCTTTCATTTAAGCTTTTAGTTTCTATTGGCATCTGGTTGACTCAGTGCTGTTAGTCGATGGAATACAGCAAAAGTGGTTCCGCTACGCATATGCGTGTGTCCAGCATTTCCTAGTTTGAAGCACAAAATACTGGAAAACACGTGCTCAGAAGATTCCGCTCTCATCCGTCCGTTACTCCTGTAGCCTGTTTTCTCAGGGAGCCATTTCCACGCACATCTGGACCCTTCTTCCAATTTATTTGTGCAAATATCTGTGTATGCATACCAGTGTATTTTTCACAGACACTTGTATACTAAAAAGAAGAAACTCTTATTTATTCTTCCCTTTTCAGGACGACACAGAATGTTTGATTGTTAAGTTAGACTTACGTGCATCTAGGTTGTGCAAAGTCCCAGTTTAGGCACGGTTCAGAGACAAAAGCTAGGACTTCCCAGGGGATGTGGGTTGGATCCTTGGTCTGGGAAGATCCCACGTGCCTCAAAGCCCTGGGGCCGTGGGCTATGGCCTCGGAAGCCTGCACGCCCCAGAGCCCACGCTCTGCAGCAAGTGAAGCCACTGCAGTGACAGGCGCTCGTACCGCAGCTGAAGAAAGTGCAGAAAAAACAGAGACCCAGAGCCGCCCCAAATAAATTCATTCATTCATTCATTCATTAAAAAGGCAAAGACGAGAGCCAGACTCCAGCCAGTGGTCCTCCTTGAAGAGGTGCAGGACCGTCCGTAGCTCTCCGGCGTGGAGAGCTCTCTTGCCGGAGGATGTGTTCCGCTTCCTGTTGAGCGGACGGGGGTTAGCGGTGAGCACGGAGCGCGGGCAGAGGCCTGTGCAGCGCTCCTGTGGGGAGGGTGGCCGGTTTCCAGCTCGGAGGGCGGAGGGCTGTGTCTGGAGGCTCACTGGAGTCAGGCAGCCGCCATTTGGTCACCGTTGAGCTCTCGCTGCTTGTCACCGGGTTAAGAGCAGTACGGCACTGTCTGGTTAGATTCTCACAGCATTCTGATGAAGTAGGTGGTGTTCTCTGTTTTACAGACGAAGAAAACGAGGCTGTGAGGTTCATGCCCACGGATGCATAACCAATTAGCAATGGACCCAGGATTTGTCTCTAGTTAGATTCCACTGAGCGTGTAACTACTGTATTAAATGCAAATACAGGAATTAGCAGCGTGAAATACTTAGTAGAAAGCTGTGCATATTGTCCAAGTAGGAGAATCTTGGTCTCCCCGGGGCAGGGATTAGCCATGGCACACGTAGTTTCTCGTCTCCAGGCGCGCACGGTGGCGCCGAAGCCTGCGAGCTCAGGGCTCGCTGACCGACTGAGACCGCGGAGGTAGGCCGGTGGGCGGAGTGGAAGCGAGGTCACCTGAGTTCAGTGCTAGCTCGGGGCGCGCCCTGGAGACGTGCGTGGTGCCGGCCACTGGCCTTTCCCAGAGGAGCTGACCGGCTGGGCTCGTCTCAGGCCCTCCTGAGGGCTCCAGAGCCTGGGAAAACCTCAAGGGGGAACAAGAAGGTCATTTCCAGCTGCAGAAGTTCTAGGATTTCGTTTCCAAGGAAAAGGGAGCCAGTCTGGGTTGACTGAGTTTTCAAACCTCAGTGCAAACTAGGAGGGACGTTCCTAGTTCCTGCAACCCGCCACTAACTGGTGAGCCAGAGGAGCAGCTGGGAAGCAGGGGAGAGGCCAGTGTTGAACACCCTTGCGGGGAAAGTGCGCAGAAATCATTCTGGCTAATCTTACTCTCAGACTTTGTAGGAGAAACTATGGGGACTCAAAGGAACACACACTGCATGTGTGGACCGGCAGCTTCTAACCTGAGTGGGAGCTGCCCCCAAGTCACAACCTCCATTTTCTCCCTGGGATGTGCCCCTTGTCCCAGGAGGCGCGGGTCCAGGTCCAGCCGGGACCTTCTGTCCATCCGCTCGTATTTGGCCTGTGCACCCCGTAGGGGGGTTCCAGCTCGGAGGCGGAGGGCTGTGTCTGGAGGCTCACTGGAGTCAGGCAGCCGCCATTTGGTCACCGTTGAGCTCTCGCTGCTTGTCACCGGGTTAAGAGCAGTACGGCACTGTCTGGTTAGATTCTCACAGCATTCTGATGAAGTAGGTGGTGTTCTCTGTTTTACAGACGAAGAAAACGAGGCTGTGAGGTTCATGCCCACGGATGCATAACCAATTAGCAATGGACCCAGGATTTGTCTCTAGTTAGATTCCACTGAGCGTGTAACTACTGTATTAAATGCAAATACAGGAATTAGCAGCGTGAAATACTTAGTAGAAAGCTGTGCATATTGTCCAAGTAGGAGAATCTTGGTCTCCCCGGGGCAGGGATTAGCCATGGCACACGTAGTTTCTCGTCTCCAGGCGCGCACGGTGGCGCCGAAGCCTGCGAGCTCAGGGCTCGCTGACCGACTGAGACCGCGGAGGTAGGCCGGTGGGCGGAGTGGAAGCGAGGTCACCTGAGTTCAGTGCTAGCTCGGGGCGCGCCCTGGAGACGTGCGTGGTGCCGGCCACTGGCCTTTCCCAGAGGAGCTGACCGGCTGGGCTCGTCTCAGGCCCTCCTGAGGGCTCCAGAGCCTGGGAAAACCTCAAGGGGGAACAAGAAGGTCATTTCCAGCTGCAGAAGTTCTAGGATTTCGTTTCCAAGGAAAAGGGAGCCAGTCTGGGTTGACTGAGTTTTCAAACCTCAGTGCAAACTAGGAGGGACGTTCCTAGTTCCTGCAACCCGCCACTAACTGGTGAGCCAGAGGAGCAGCTGGGAAGCAGGGGAGAGGCCAGTGTTGAACACCCTTGCGGGGAAAGTGCGCAGAAATCATTCTGGCTAATCTTACTCTCAGACTTTGTAGGAGAAACTATGGGGACTCAAAGGAACACACACTGCATGTGTGGACCGGCAGCTTCTAACCTGAGTGGGAGCTGCCCCCAAGTCACAACCTCCATTTTCTCCCTGGGATGTGCCCCTTGTCCCAGGAGGCGCGGGTCCAGGTCCAGCCCGGGACCTTCTGTCCATCCGCTCGTATTGTGTTCGGTCCTCTCCTCAGTGGAGGGGGCCCCTTAGGAGCCACGACGAGCTCCCCGTGAGGCCACCTTCCATTTTTGTCCCGTATGTGGACAGGGGGTCAAGCAGGAGACTTGGGCAACCTTGGAGCTTCCACCAGGGGGGCGCCCCAGCCAAGCTTTGGGGCCCCCGCGAGGTCCGCCTGGAAGGCCTTTGTGTGCAGGACTCCCCGTCTGGACACTGACAGCCAGAGGGAGTTGAAAGAGTTTCTGGACGGCTTATTTTGGGGTGGGCTTGAAAGGCCCCCCTCTCATGCTCTGTTTTTCCTTTTAGACAGCTTTGCACAACGAGCAAGTCTCCTGCCAAAAGGCCTCATAATGCCCCTCTTTGGGGACTGAATTTATCCGCTCAGCTGTCCCTTGTAAATTTATTCCTGTGTGAGATTTTTCCCAAACCATTCATTCCTCCACTTAGCTCAGGCAGCTGGAATGCAGGGGAAAAAAATACATTTTTTCTTTTACTTTTCTTTTTTTTTTCAAGAATGTGCCTTTTGTGTGCTGGGAGGGGCTGGGTTGAAGACCGAACAAAACAAACGTGTGCCCAGGGCCCAAACACACGCGGGCGTGAGCAGCCCCTGGAGGCACGGTGTCGGGGTGCCCTGTGCTGACAGGGGTGCACCGGGCGCGGAGGTGTCTGCAGCGCGGGCTTGGTCCAGCCTGGGCCGGCAGGCGGGAGGACGCCTCCCTGAGTGTTTCCATGGCAACAGGACATTCCTAGTTCCCCCCCTAACTGGTGAGCCAGAGGAGCAGCTGGGAAGCAGGGGAGAGGCCAGTGTTGAACACCCTTGCGGGGAAAGTGCGCAGAAATCATTCTGGCTAATCTTACTCTCAGACTTTGTAGGAGAAACTATGGGGACTCAAAGGAACACACACTGCATGTGTGGACCGGCAGCTTCTAACCTGAGTGGGAGCTGCCCCCAAGTCACAACCTCCATTTTCTCCCTGGGATGTGCCCCTTGTCCCAGGAGGCGCGGGTCCAGGTCCAGCCCGGGACCTTCTGTCCATCCGCTCGTATTGTGTTCGGTCCTCTCCTCAGTGGAGGGGGCCCCTTAGGAGCCACGACGAGCTCCCCGTGAGGCCACCTTCCATTTTTGTCCCGTATGTGGACAGGGGGTCAAGCAGGAGACTTGGGCAACCTTGGAGCTTCCACCAGGGGGGCGCCCCAGCCAAGCTTTGGGGCCCCCGCGAGGTCCGCCTGGAAGGCCTTTGTGTGCAGGACTCCCCGTCTGGACACTGACAGCCAGAGGGAGTTGAAAGAGTTTCTGGACGGCTTATTTTGGGGTGGGCTTGAAAGGCCCCCCTCTCATGCTCTGTTTTTCCTTTTAGACAGCTTTGCACAACGAGCAAGTCTCCTGCCAAAAGGCCTCATAATGCCCCTCTTTGGGGACTGAATTTATCCGCTCAGCTGTCCCTTGTAAATTTATTCCTGTGTGAGATTTTTCCCAAACCATTCATTCCTCCACTTAGCTCAGGCAGCTGGAATGCAGGGGAAAAAAATACATTTTTTCTTTTACTTTTCTTTTTTTTTTCAAGAATGTGCCTTTTGTGTGCTGGGAGGGGCTGGGTTGAAGACCGAACAAAACAAACGTGTGCCCAGGGCCCAAACACACGCGGGCGTGAGCAGCCCCTGGAGGCACGGTGTCGGGGTGCCCTGTGCTGACAGGGGTGCACCGGGCGCGGAGGTGTCTGCAGCGCGGGCTTGGTCCAGCCTGGGCCGGCAGGCGGGAGGACGCCTCCCTGAGTGTTTCCATGGCAACATCACAGTTTAACTGGAATGGAAAGGCTCGCGTTAGAGCCAGGAGCGCCCCTCTGCACGTGTGCACCCGGCAGGCCCCCGGGGAGGCAGAGGGTGCTGGGAACTTTGACTTTATTTTTCCTTGAGCGATTATGGTCTCAGAGGCAGGTGAGGGCTGTGGAAGGGCTGGAGGTGACATACGTGCTTCAGGAATTTGGGTTGCCTTGGGGACAGTGGGAACGTTCCTGCAAGGCCCGGTCTCTGGGGAGGCCTCCTGTCTGGAGCACACGCGCGCCCGCGGGCCTCTGCACCCCGGGGCGTCTCTCCTCTTAGGGCACCCCAGCCCCTGGGGAGAGCTGAAGATTTAGCAGCAATGGCAGGAGATTCAGGAGTTTGCCCCATCTTCTGGAAAGGGCCCCCGTGCCTTGGCGCCTAAAGGGTCTGCGATGAGTGGGAGGCACGCGACGTAGAGGTCCAGGCTGCGAGCCGTCGCAGCCACAGGCGGAGGGACGGCAGCGCCGCGGTCAGGGCTCTGCGCATGCGCATGGCGTGCTCGGGGCTTCTGCCGAGAGCTGCTGCAGGAGCCCAGAGGCCCCACCTCCCCGGGGTCTCAGCTGCCCCTCAGGCTGGCAGACACACTTTAGAGTCGGTGAGCCTCGTCTTTTCCTGCCTGTAGGATACAGGTGCCTTTTAGATGCAGGCGCCCTTGTACCCACACAGCCCCGGGTGAGACGGCGCGGCGGTGGTGTACTGACTTTCCCCCATTCGCGAGGGCCTGCCCCCGGTCCGGGAGGCTGAGCTAATGTGCCCGGTTATGGTTTAAGGGAAGACTCCCTTCTTCTGTGTGTGCCTGGAGACCCCTCCCTTTCGTCTTCAGCTGGGGGTTCAGATGACTGTATGTCATGCCCAGGAAGAGGCAAAACAGAAATGGAAGAGGGAGCCTCTGTCGTGGGGGGATGGTGGTCTGATGGGGAGCGTGGGCTCCCTGCTGGCTGCAGTGCAGGAGACCTGGGTTCAGCCCCTGGGTCGGGAAGACCCCCTGGAGGAGGGCATGGCACCCCACTCCAGCGTCCTCGCCTGGAGAATCCCACGGACAGAGGAGCCTGGCGGGCCACAGTGCATGCAGACGTGACGGAGCGACTAACCCTTTCTCGCTTTCATGGAGGCGGGGCCACACCCGCCCGGAGGACACGTCAGAGGGCGAGGACAGGCTTCTCAAGCTTCAAGGGGCACGAGCAGCAGCCGATCCCTTGGTAAGACTTTATTTTTCCTTGAGCGATTATGGTCTCAGAGGCAGGTGAGGGCTGTGGAAGGGCTGGAGGTGACATACGTGCTTCAGGAATTTGGGTTGCCTTGGGGACAGTGGGAACGTTCCTGCAAGGCCCGGTCTCTGGGGAGGCCTCCTGTCTGGAGCACACGCGCGCCCGCGGGCCTCTGCACCCCGGGGCGTCTCTCCTCTTAGGGCACCCCAGCCCTGGGGAGAGCTGAAGATTTAGCAGCAATGGCAGGAGATTCAGGAGTTTGCCCCATCTTCTGGAAAGGGCCCCCGTGCCTTGGCGCCTAAAGGGTCTGCGATGAGTGGGAGGCACGCGACGTAGAGGTCCAGGCTGCGAGCCGTCGCAGCCACAGGCGGAGGGACGGCAGCGCCGCGGTCAGGGCTCTGCGCATGCGCATGGCGTGCTCGGGGCTTCTGCCGAGAGCTGCTGCAGGAGCCCAGAGGCCCCACCTCCCCGGGGTCTCAGCTGCCCCTCAGGCTGGCAGACACACTTTAGAGTCGGTGAGCCTCGTCTTTTCCTGCCTGTAGGATACAGGTGCCTTTTAGATGCAGGCGCCCTTGTACCCACACAGCCCCGGGTGAGACGGCGCGGCGGTGGTGTACTGACTTTCCCCCATTCGCGAGGGCCTGCCCCCGGTCCGGGAGGCTGAGCTAATGTGCCCGGTTATGGTTTAAGGGAAGACTCCCTTCTTCTGTGTGTGCCTGGAGACCCCTCCCTTTCGTCTTCAGCTGGGGGTTCAGATGACTGTATGTCATGCCCAGGAAGAGGCAAAACAGAAATGGAAGAGGGAGCCTCTGTCGTGGGGGGATGGTGGTCTGATGGGGAGCGTGGGCTCCCTGCTGGCTGCAGTGCAGGAGACCTGGGTTCAGCCCCTGGGTCGGGAAGACCCCCTGGAGGAGGGCATAGCACCCCACTCCAGCGTCCTCGCCTGGAGAATCCCACGGACAGAGGAGCCTGGCGGGCCACAGTGCATGCAGACGTGACGGAGCGACTAACCCTTTCTCGCTTTCATGGGAGGAGCGCGGGGCCACACCCGCCCGGAGGACACGTCAGAGGGGCGAGGACAGGCTTCTCAAGCTTCAAGGGGCACGAGCAGCAGCCGATCCCCTTGGTAAGGGCCCCGTGCAATGTGGCTGCACTGGGCTTCAGCCTTTCTAACCAGCTCCAGGGTGAGGCCAATGCTGCTGGCGGCCAGAATGCTCACCCCGTGTGGCCATACAGGCAGTTCTGTGCCGTGGAGAAGGGAAAACATCCCCGGTTCAGCTGCCCTGCCGTGGTCCGCGGGCCGAGGGGGAGCTACGTCTGCAAGCCTGTCTTTCCTGGTCGGGGGTCCTCCTACAAACACAGAACAAAAGTGCAAACACCACAGTGCAGACACCGCCGTCTGTTTCTGTGTGCTTCTCCTGGAATTGAGGGAGCTTAAGGGCAAATGGGGTTGTTTCTGGAATTGCAGTATCACTTAATGCCATGGGCTCAGCACCGAACGTCAGGCCGCCCTGGGCGGGCGTGCCGGCGGCCCCGCGGCTGCAGCTGCACAGACCTGGGGGCGCTCCCTGTTCTCCCCGAACCTGAGCCCCTCGGGGTGCGGACGGAGCGTGCCGATGAGCGCGGAGCACCCCGCTCGGACACGTCGCGCCCATGACGGTCCCTCAACAGTTCGTGCGAATCAGACGCTACGAGACGGAGGCCCACGGCCTGGCTCTGCCCTCCCCGCAGGTCCAGGTGGGTTTGGTTTGGCCTGTGCAGTGTTTTGCAGAACATGGACTTAGTTGCCAATATCTCAAAATTGGGAAATTTCACATAAAAATTGGAATTTGGGGCTTATGTTGAAAAGTCATTAACTCTGACAAAGCTGGCGCCGGTCTCTCGCCTGGGAACAGTCACCCAGAGCGGGCTGCGGGGCTGCCGCCTGCCCTGAGGTCCACGCCTGCAGACCCCTGCGGTCTGCGCCCTTGCCTGCACTGTCCCTTCCCGTGGACGATGCCCTCGGGTCCCCACCTGTAGGGTCCACTCTGAATTCTACTTATTCTGGCTCACTGATGCGTAGCTGGGGCTTCTGGAACTCAGCAAGTCAAGGGTCACCTTGCCAACGACACACCTGCTGCTCTAGTGAAAGAGCTCGGGGCCTCGTTGCCGCCATGCGGGGCGGCTGCCTTTGCTGTGCTCAGGAGCACCTCAGAGCCAGAGCCTCTGGCTGCAGAGCGCCACCCCGTCCGCGGCTGACCGCAGTCGTCTGTGTCGCGTGGCTTCCGTCTCTCTCCCAGAACCGAAAGCGCGCTGCCCCTGGCCCCGCGGCTGTGTGGCTGCCGCTCCTGCCCCGACGCTGCAGCGGCTGACGCGTGAGCGGCGTCGCGCTCTCTCTGGGCTCTCTTGCCTCGTGTCTCCAGAGCTGCCTGGACCCGGTGCCCAGGAGCCTGCTCCTGGAGTTACGGGCAGTGCTGGCCTCTGCTCCTCGCAGAGCCGTGGGAAGGACGTGCTGGGAGAGGCTGCTGTTCGCTGCTTCTCTCCGTCTCCAGCCTTTTCGGCTTACGGCTGGAGGTGGAACCACTCACGGGAGAGGAGGCGAAGGCACAGAATCAACACAGAAGCCCCTCTTCACAGGCTCTTCGGTGGGCTCACGAGCTCAGGGATGCTCCATGAGCGCCAGGGCCTCGGCAGGTCCCGTAGAGCCCTGGGCAGGCGCTGACCTGGGTGCAGGGACTTCCCCGGGGCTGAGGTCTGGGAGGGCCGCCGAGCCATTTCTGGGGGTGCGTGTGCTTCTCTCACCCTTTGTGAATAGCCCTGAGCTCTGGCCTTCTCCCCACAGCTTCCCGCCCTCAGGGTAGGGGTGTCAGGAGACCCTGGCTAGCAGGGGTGCGAGCAGGGAGCAGGAGGGGTGGCTGCCTTGGGAAAGGTGACTCTCCGGACTCTTTACCAAACTCTCCAACTCTGGGGACAAATGCCCCATGAATTAGCATTTCTTTTTGATATGGACCATTTCAAGTCTTTATTGAACTTTTTCCAATACTGCTTCTGTTTTTGTTCTGGGTTTCTGGCCGTGAAGCGTGTGGGACCTTGGCTATCGGATCAGGGATTGAACCCACAACCCCTGCACTCGAAGGCAGGGTCTTGACCACTGAACCACTGGGAAGTCCCTGCTCCATGAATTTTGGTCTTGTAGGTTTGTATGTGGCGGTGGGCAAGGGACTTGGTAAAAGAATTTTGCCGTTGCTGCTATGAGCTGTAGAAAGCGGGCACAGAGCAACAGAGCGTTTTCAGAAGAGCTGAGGAAAGTACTCCTTGAAGCAGAATCCAGCTTGCTATTCAAGTTCCTTCAGCTAGCTTGTCAGGAGAGCAAGAGAGCCAAAGACATCACATTCATGTTCTAGACCTTGGAGAGCCTTTAGAGAACCTGCTTACGTTCAGTGAGCTAAAGACAGCTCCCTGGAGCAGAGGCCAGGGCACGTCCCCAGACGTACGGGCACGAGTGGCCTCGTCTTCTTCAAGTGTCCATCTGTCCAACCTCAGGCAGACAGGCCTCCGGGTGACTGATGGGGTTGGAACCCGGTGGCCCGAGGCTGACCTGGAAGAGGTCGTTCGGCCTCCTGACCCTCCTCACAAAGGCCAGGCTCCACCAGAGCAGGTCCCCGGGGCTGATGCGTCTTCACCAGAAATCTGCAGCAGCACCACCGGGACGCTCTGCAGGGGCAGACCCACTGAGTCAGAGCCTGGAAGGGAGCCAGACGGCGCTTTTAACAAGCGCCCTGGTGGCTCTGAGCTTCAGAAACGCCAGACGCACACGTGGACTTTAAACACTCAAGCCGAGAGTGTGTCTCATTCCTCCTCTTAAAACATTCTTCCATAGTATCTCTGCTTGGAGTGGAGAGGTTCCAGGAGTCTAGCGCCAAGCCCTGGAGGTGACAGGAGGCGGGCTCTGAGCACCTGAGCCGCGTCAGGGCCTCGGTACCTGGACGCCTGTGGCCAGCGGGCTCCTCTCGCCAGCTCTGGATGTCCTTCTCATTAGGCACCAGGTACTTTCTTTAAAGCCTTGACCCGAACACTGCCTGGTTCCAGGTGGAACATATTTACACTTAAAACCATCAAATGTTGGCTCTGAAAGGAATGTACAGATCTCTTCCAGAGCCCCGTTTTTATTACTGAGAAATTGCAGGGTAGAGACACGCGGAGCGGGACTTAGGAGGCGCACAGTCAGCGGGACAAAGCCATCCTTCTGCCCAAACCCAGCCGTGCCTGGGGAGAGGGGGCCCTGGTTCCTGCTGGGCTCCCCGGCATCTCAGGTGGTAAAGTACCTGCCTGCGGCACAGGAGACCCAGCTCAGCCCCTGGGTGGGGACGTTCCCCTGGAGGGCATGGCCACCCACGCCAGTCTTCTGGCCTGGAAAATCCGTGGACGGAGAGCTTGGTGGGCTGCAGTCCACGGGGTCGCAGAGTCGGATGTGACTGAGCAACTAGCACTTTCACCGGCCAAAAGGGCGGCACAGCCCGTCTTCCTCAGCTTTCACGGCGGCCGCTGTCACCCGGCCCCACCCTGCCAGAGCAGGCTCTGCACCCGGACCTCTGCCAGCCCCTAACTTGCACGCAGAATGGTTTATTCTATACAAAGTAAGTTCCAGCTTGTACCAAGTTCTACTCCAGGGCTCGGGACATACCATTAATAGCAAAGGTTGGAACTACTTTCAAAGAGTTTCCACTCGGTTTCTAAGCTTATTTAGTCCTCTCTCTGTATTTTCAACTGTCCAGTTTCTGCAATAGGAGAAGATTTTGATGCTTGGATTTTTTTATAAAGAATAATTCACTCTTTATAAAATTTATGAAACAGAAAGTGACAGACCTAGAGAACGGACTTACAGTTGCGTGGGGGAGGGCTGGGGGAAAGGCATATCTAAGGAGTTTGGGACAGACAGGTGCACGCCGCTACGTTAACGTGGGTAACCAACAGGGACCTACTGTAGGCCACCGGGACTCTGCTCAGTGCCACGTGGCCTCCTGGATCAGAGGGGAGTTAGGGGGAGAATGGGCGCATGCACATGTGTGACTGAGGCCTTCTGTGGTCCACCTGAAATGATCACCGCATTGTTAGTTGATTCTACTCCGATATAAAATAAAATGATTTTTGGAGAAAATCATTCATTCATTTTCTCATATTCACAGGCAGGACCGCAGGGCCAGACATTCAGTGAGCCCTCTGGGCTACGCGCTGCTTCAGGCGCCCGGGAGACAGCCCCGGCCCCTCTCCCCGTCGTGCACGGAGGCTGCGGTCAGGTGTAGAGACGGAAGCTCAGTTCAGAGAGAGCAGAGTCGCCGCGGTGGTGAGGGCCAGGGTGACAGGATGGAGAGGGACGGTGGAGGGGTGAAGAAAGGGGGTGAAGACCGTGAAACGGAGCTCAGGAAGGAGGGCAGGGAACAGCGTGTGCGGAGGCCCCGAGGCTGAGGTCCCGCACAGAGAGGAGGGGAGGAGGGGCTCGACGGCAGGGAGCTGGCCGGTGAGGTCAGGGTTTAGGCTACAGAGCCTCCACCAGATGAGATGCCGGGACACCGTGGTGGCCACGATGACCCCTTGACCCTCTGGGTCTGACTCTCATTGTTCAGCAATCCTGTCGTGCCAGCAGGAGAAACTGAGGGCTGGAGCCCTGGAGGCAAGGGTGCAGGTGGGGAAACTGGGTGTCAGGCGGGGTGTGTTTTAGGGGGACGACTGGGAAGGTTTGAGGCTCAAAGGCTTCTTGAGTGAAAACTGTTTTAAAAGCATGGAATGTGTAAAGGAAGGTTAGAATGTTCCAGACTCACGTGGTGAGCTGCACGTGGGCGGCAGTGGCGTCTACCGTGTGCACCACCGTGCGGGGCGGGCTCGCAGGTGGATGTGAGGTGGACGGTTGCCCAGGGAGCGAGAGGAACGGGGTCAGTGTGGGTGTTTCCTTTTTAGAACTGAGATTAAATTAACCTGGAATGATAGTGTACAATGAAATACAAAGGTCTTACATGTTCCCCTTGACGAGATTCACTGTGGGTTTCTGTGGCCACTTGAGCTCGCTCTGGCTCCTGTCCTCTGCCCGTGACCCAGACTCAGATGTGACCTCGTGCGTTTGGGTGGGTGGGGCCCTGCACGTGGCCTTGTGGAGCCCTCCAAACGCGGACGGTCGAGAGGGCGTCTTGACCACCGTGGTGGCCCAGCGTCTCGTCTCGCTGGGCACGGGCTGCCTGTGTACGCAGACAGGTAGGAGGTGCTGGGTGAGATTTTAACCCAGTCTGGACCGAAGGTGTCTGGAAGAGCAAAGGGCCAAAGTGGGTCTCAAACCGGCTACGCGCTGCTTCAGGCGCCGGAGACAGCCCGGCCCCTCTCCCGTCGTGCACGGAGGCTGCGGTCAGGTGTGAGGAAGCTCAGTTCAGAGAGCAGAGTCGCCGCGGTGGTGAGGCCAGGGTGACAGGATGGAGAGGGACGGTGGAGGGGTGAAGAAAGGGGGTGAAGACCATGAAACGGAGCTCAGGAAGGAGGGCAGGGAACAGCGTGTGCGGAGGCCCCGAGGCTGAGGTCCCGCACAGAGAGGAGGGGAGGAGGGGCTCGACGGCAGGGAGCTGGCCGGTGAGGTCAGGGTTTAGGCTACAGAGCCTCCACCAGATGAGATGCCGGGACACCGTGGTGGCCACGATGACCCCTTGACCCTCTGGGTCTGACTCTCATTGTTCAGCAATCCTGTCGTGCCAGCAGGAGAAACTGAGGGCTGGAGCCCTGGAGGCAAGGGTGCAGGTGGGGAAACTGGGTGTCAGGCGGGGTGTGTTTTAGGGGGACGACTGGGAAGGTTTGAGGCTCAAAGGCTTCTTGAGTGAAAACTGTTTTAAAAGCATGGAATGTGTAAAGGAAGGTTAGAATGTTCCAGACTCACGTGGTGAGCTGCACGTGGGCGGCAGTGGCGTCTACCGTGTGCACCACCGTGCGGGCGGGCTCGCAGGTGGATGTGAGGTGGACGGTTGCCCAGGGAGCGAGAGGAACGGGGTCAGTGTGGGTGTTTCCTTTTTAGAACTGAGATTAAATTAACCTGGAATGATAGTGTACAATGAAATACAAAGGTCTTACATGTTCCCCTTGACGAGATTCACTGTGGGTTTCTGTGGCCACTTGAGCTCGCTCTGGCTCCTGTCCTCTGCCCGTGACCCAGACTCAGATGTGACCTCGTGCGTTTGGGTGGGTGGGGCCCTGCACGTGGCCTTGTGGAGCCCTCCAAACGCGGACGGTCGAGAGGGCGTCTTGACCACCGTGGTGGCCCAGCGTCTCGTCTCGCTGGGCACGGGCTGCCTGTGTACGCAGACAGGTAGGAGGTGCTGGGTGAGATTTTAACCCAGTCTGGACCGAAGGTGTCTGGAAGAGCAAAGGGCCAAAGTGGGTCTCAAACCGGCCAGCTTAGGACAGAGGTCTGGGCCGGAGAAAGGGGCCGGAGAGGACTGAGCCAAGGGTCGGTTGGCGCTAACTGCAGAAAAGTGACTCAACGCTTGGCCGCGGGCAAAGCGACGCTGCGCCTCCTCCGGCGCGCCCCCGGCCTGGCTGCCTCTCCGCTCTGGTGGGGCAGGGATTGGCGGATTTTTGTCTGGTGGAGAGCGGACACTTTCTGTGCTCTCAGAGGGAGAAATAGCCACAAAGGCTGTGCTGTGTGATCCCAGGAGACGTGAGCCAGTTTAATAGGTTTTAACCGATTGATCTTAACCTAAGTTTTGTTTACTCGGTTGCCTATTAAAAAATCAACCTTTTCACATTATTTTCAGCCCTTTGAATTTTCAGCCCTTTCACTGCTTCCCTCACTGATGAATGGGTTGGGTGGACTCGGAGCCACATCTTCATTTCACTCTGCACTGGAGCTGAGACGCCACCTCTTCTCCAGGTGTCATTTCCTGCCCTCCCCTGGTGCTCCGTCCCTCCTTGGTGGCAGGGTGGGTGGGACAGTGTGCCTGACTGTGCCCGTGTGTGGAGGGAGGTGGTGTTTAGCACATGGCACTGGGGACACGCACACGGTGAACAATCCGTTTAGGTTTCCATTTTCCAAGTTGTTCCAGGGTCTGGGGCTGCCGGTGTGCGAGCCAGTGACTCATTCTGAATGGAAACCCTGTGCGGCAGAGGGCAGCAGCCCCGTCACAGCCCTGACTGGGTGCAGCACCCCTCTTCCCCGCCCCCAGCCTGGTACTTTCCCCCCTTTCATGTGGATGAGAACCTGGACTTAATCTCCATGGGGCTTTCCTGAAACAGGATCCAGCAGACCTCAGAAAGCTGCCAGCTGGGGTGGCGGGAGAACAAAGCTGGCTCTCGAAGCCCCGGAGCCGGCCTTAAATCCTGACACCCCTGGGGTGTGGAAGGGGCCGAGGGGCAGGTTGAGGTGAAGCGGGGACAGTCGGCGGCTTGTCAGGAACGCTGCAGGAGAGCGTCTCCAGGTTAGCTCTGACCGACCGTGGGCGGCTTGTGGCTGAGTGGCGGCCTTGCAGACTGGCGTGAGAGAGCTGTGTCCGTGCACGTGGCGGGGGCCGGGGACCAGGAGCTGTCCCACGTCTGGCACAGCCACGAAGAGCGCAGCGAGGAGGGTGCAGGAGCTGGGCGGCGGGGTGGGGCCGCGGGGGGAGGGGAGAGAGCACGCCGAAGGAACCTCGCTGCCAGCTCTGTGTCCCGTCTGGTGCATTTCGCCTTGACTTCCAGTTACTCAGGACCGCAATGACAGTCCTTTGTTCCAGATAAAGCGCCTTTGTCCAGAGGTGCTCCTAGACATCACCGATCTTCAGAGTCACCGTACGGAACGGGTCTTCTCATTATAATCACAGAAGTGATCCCTGAACCCAGAAAGGCTGAGCACCCTGCCCATAATCCCACAGCTGCCAAGGGTCAGGGATGGGACTCGAACACCAGTCTCTTTGGCTCCCAAGCACTTTATTACTCTTTTATACTTGCCTCTCCAGGTTAAATCACGAACGAAGTTATGAAAAAAGATGAAAAGGGGAGGGAGGAACTGCCAGAATCCACAGGCCTGAATTCTTGGTGTGACCGTGCACTTAACGAGAGCAGGAGCGTGGGCCTCACGCTGTCTTGCAGGCCCCCAGACCCCAGCAGTGTGAGGCGGGGAGACGACAGAGCGGAGGTGCTGCTGTGAGCTTACCTTAGGATGGAGAGGCCTCGGTTATGGGTTTGGGTTTGGAAAACATCCATCCTCTCACGAGGCTGGATAATGCTCAACACAGCTTCAGAATTCTCTTTGGAAATTGCTTTCTGAGCCTCAGGCATGTAAATATATATATATGTGTGTGTGTGTGTGTGTATATATATATATAATCTCCTCAATCATGGCAGGCCTTAGGCCTTGGAGGCAAGCTAGCTTTAAATGCTCTAGGAATGCAAAGGCTGTTCTGAGTCAGATTTGGTGAAGTAGGTGAAAGGCCAACATCAAGTTTCACTTTGTTTCCAAGCAAGCTGGTGTTGATCTGAAAACTATTAGGCGTGGGTTGAATACAGCAAACATTGTTTTGATTGTATGAGCTACTATATTCCTGAAACGTTGGCACAGGGCCTTTTGGGAGTGGCGGCCTTGCAGACTGGCGTGAGAGAGCTGTGTCCGTGCACGTGGCGGGGCCGGGGACCAGGAGCTGTCCCACGTCTGGCACAGCCACGAAGAGCGCAGCGAGGAGGGTGCAGGAGCTGGGCGGCGGGTGGGGCCGGGGAGGGAGAGAGCACGCCAAGGAACCTCGCTGCCAGCTCTGTGTCCCGTCTGGTGCATTTCGCCTTGACTTCCAGTTACTCAGGACCGCAATGACAGTCCTTTGTTCCAGATAAAGCGCCTTTGTCCAGAGGTGCTCCTAGACATCACCGATCTTCAGAGTCACCGTACGGAACGGGTCTTCTCATTATAATCACAGAAGTGATCCCTGAACCCAGAAAGGCTGAGCACCCTGCCCATAATCCCACAGCTGCCAAGGGTCAGGGATGGGACTCGAACACCAGTCTCTTTGGCTCCCAAGCACTTTATTACTCTTTTATACTTGCCTCTCCAGGTTAAATCACGAACGAAGTTATGAAAAAAGATGAAAAGGGGAGGGAGGAACTGCCAGAATCCACAGGCCTGAATTCTTGGTGTGACCGTGCACTTAACGAGCAGGAGCGTGGGCCTCACGCTGTCTTGCAGGCCCCAGACCCCAGCAGTGTGAGGCGGGAGGCGACAGAGCGGAGGTGCTGCTGTGAGCTTACCTTAGGATGGAGAGGCCTCGGTTAGGGGTTTTGGGGTTTTGGGAAAACATCCATCCTCTCACGAGGCTGGATAATGCTCAACACAGCTTCAGAATTCTCTTTGGAAATTGCTTTCTGAGCCTCAGGCATGTAAATATATATATATGTGTGTGTGTGTGTGTGTATATATATATATAATCTCCTCAATCATGGCAGGCCTTAGGCCTTGGAGGCAAGCTAGCTTTAAATGCTCTAGGAATGCAAAGGCTGTTCTGAGTCAGATTTGGTGAAGTAGGTGAAAGGCCAACATCAAGTTTCACTTTGTTTCCAAGCAAGCTGGTGTTGATCTGAAAACTATTAGGCGTGGGTTGAATACAGCAAACATTGTTTTGATTGTATGAGCTACTATATTCCTGAGTAAAGGTAGAAAGAGGTGGAAAGGTAGGTTTTGAGCCTTTTATAAAAGCGTCGAGTAATAATAATTAATAATGATGATGATGACCAGCTAATATTTATTGAAGATAAATATCTATACACTGTCGCAAGCATGTTACATGTATTAAGTTACTTAATCTTCATGGTGCCCCAGTGGAGGAGACACTTTTTTACAAGGAAACCAAGGAACGGGCATACATCCCACAGCTAGTGAACGTCAGAGTTTAAGTCAAAGCAGAGAGGATCTGGTGACTCAGTAGGAAAGAGCCTGCCTGAAATGTCGGAGGTGTGGGTCTGAGCCCTGGGTCGGGAAGTTCCTTGGAGGAGGAAATGGAAACCCACTCACCTGCCTGGAGGCGCTCATGCCTGGCAGGCCGTAGTCCCTGAGGTTACGAAGAGTTGGACACGACAGACAGACGAAGCACCAGCACCGAAACTGTGCTGGGGGAGCAGCTGGGGGCGGGGGGCGGATGGCTCTGCAGACACGTCTGCGCGAGAGGAATTTTAAAGAGGTCAGAGCGGAAGCCTGCATGCTGTGGTCCTGACCTGCTCACCAGCCTCAGCGGAAACTGCCTCCCACTCAGCCTCCGTCCTCCTCACCTGGATCCGCTCAGCTCCCCGGGGCCGACGTGGGCCACCTGCCTGTGGTCTTCTTCCACATGGTCACCTCGGCCCCTCCTCTCCAGGCTCTTGTGTCCAGCCTTAGCTTCAGCACCCCCCATGACCGCACCTGTCATCCCTCTGTGACGTGCTGTCTTCTCTTTTGCAATTGTGATGACAGACTGTGATGACCACTGCGCCCTCAGAGTTCAGCACAAGCCATCATTTTGATGCTGAACAAACATTTGGGGGGGTGCCTTTTTTATTGGTTATTTATTTATTTATTTCCGTCCATCTTAATTCTTTGGCCTGTGTGGGCCTCCCACTGCAGCGGCTTCCCTAGTTACAGAGCACCGGCTCTGGGCGCATGTGCTCCATTTTTTTTTTTAAGTTTTTTTTTTTTTCCCGGGAGAGGGGCAGGTTGGGGAGGGAGAGGGGGCGCGCAGACCACTTCTATTGGTCTTTCATTTGTCCATCTTCATCCATCTTTGTTCTTTGGCCCGTGTGGACCTCCCATCGCAGTGGCCTCTGTTGTCGCAGAGCACCAGCTCTGGGCGCATGCGCTCCAGAGCTCCGGCTCAGTAATTGGACACATCGGTCCAGCCACTCTGCAGCACATGGGATCTTTCCAGGCCAGGGATTGAACAGGTGCCCCTTGCACTGCCAGGCGGTGTCCTTACCCACTGGACCACCAGGGGAAGCCCCTGAACAAACAGTTTTTGAAAGAATAAATAGAAGCCTCCAAGTTGCCTCTTGGTGGACACTCCTCAGGCTATACTGTAGTGTTTTTTTTGTTCAGGATTTTTTTTAGTGTGGACTATTTTTTGTCTTTATTTAATGGTGCCGGAGAAGACTCTGGAGAGTCCCTTGGACAGTAAGATCAAACCAGTCCTGAAGGAAGTCAGCCCTGAACATTCGTCAGAAGGACTGAGGCTGAGGCTGAAGCTCCAGCCCGTGGGCCGCCTGATGGGAAGAGCCGACTCACTGGGAAAGCCCCTGATCTGGGCAAGACCGAGGGCAGCAGGAGAGGGGGCGACAGAGGACGAGACGGTTAGAGGATACCACCGATGGGCTACCTGGAGTGAGCAGAGGGGGCTGATCATCAGATGGCCAGGAAGGTGGTGAGAGGAAAGGTTTAGGACTTCAAACCCACACACCTAAGCTAACAAAGCAAGCAGAAACGGTCATGCACCGCTGCCCCAGCCCAGCACAGAAACAAAGGCCTGCAGCTTTTTGATCTGCGGGTCGGCCGGTGGTTACTGCTGTGGACATGGCAATGTACCTTTGGTTATGAGGCCACTGGCTAACATTTGATCTTTTTTCTTTTCTTGTAATAAGCTGACTGTGTGCCTAGTCATTAAGTCACATCTGACGCTTTGCGATGATGCACTGGAGCCGCCGGGCTCCTCTGGCCGCGGCATTTCCGGGCAAGAACACTGGAGTGGGTTGTCGTGCCCTCCTCCAGGGGATCTTCCTGCCCCAGGAATGGAACCCGCACCTCTCACGTCTCCTGCATTGGCAGGCAGGTTCTCTGCCATTAGTGCCACCCGGAAAGCCCTTTATTTTCTGTATTTCTTCAAAAAACAACAGCCCACATGACAAAAGAGCACAAGCTAACTCGGAGACTGTGGTTTAGGGTCTTACTGGACCTCTCAGAGTCGGCGAAGTGGACGTCTTTGGTTTCCCTGGTAACAAGTCTTTCCTCTGAAGTCATGCTTTCCAGGCTTTTGCTCCGTTAGCACTTCTGGACCCGTGTATATACGTGCCTCTGGGTAGGTACATGTGCTTGCAACTGCGTGTCGTTTGGGGGAGCCTTACGAGCCCACCCTTTCTGATGTGACTCTGGACCTTCATCCAGTGCTAGTGTGACTAGAAACTAAGTGACGGAAGACTTTAGGTGTATCTGACCCACCCTGACTTAAGGGTGTGTTTCCAACTCCATCCTCTGTGTCTTCCCTCCACTCAGGAGCGTCAAGTCCTTTGCAGTGTCTTTAACGTGACTATCTGAGTGACCGCTGCCATAGATAACTGCTTGTTACCCAACGATGAAAAATACAAGGATACGTGCAACAATGATGGAGTTATTTTAGAATGATGAGGAAGTACAGCCTAAATGAAATCCAATTTCATTTAGCCAATTGCTAAATGGTGTATACTAGGGCTAGAGAGTACATACTAGATTACATCCCCACTAGAATAACTGAGCAAAGAAATGATAATAATGAGGACAATGGCAGCTGAAGAAATTTTCAGTTTACCTTGTATAGTTTTATTATGTGTAGATGGCACTGTGAAAGTCCTGAGGAATTAACATTGCTTTTCAGACCAGGAGAAAGCAAGATCGGAAAAGGTACGGGGTTTGCCCAGCGCAGCGCGTAATCAGTAAAAGTGTGGAGCAGTACAGGGACATCCAGGTCTCCTCGCACACCCTCCCCTGCTCCCTGTGAGGGCTTTGACTCGAAACACTCCTGCTCTCTCACTCGTTGCCTCCGGCGCGCCCGTGGCCGTGGCGAGGCTGCTTGTCTGCTCTGCACGTCTCATCTCTGCCTGCTCTGCAGCGTGGTCGTGTTGCTGTTCCTGGGCCTTCAGCTCCTCCCCCGATGTCTGCTGCTGGAGCGTCCAGCGAGGCCTCGCTCTCGGGCATTGCCCTCCTGGCTTGTCCCCGTGCGCTCCTATTTTCACTGCATTCCAGGTCGCAGTGGAAATGCTTCATCTTTCCGCCATCTTTCGTGTCCATTCTTCTCTCTGCTTTCTTTCAAACACGTGGAGCAGTTACTGTCAAGGTCCTTCTCTGCTGAGTCTCACCTCGGGCTGTTTTGTGGATCTTAAAATTTTATTGTCTATTTTTCTTCTAGATTTTTGGTCACATTTTCCTACCTCCTTGTCTTGTTGCTTGTGGTTGTCTGCCAGGCATTTTGTATAAAAGCCATCAAGACTGAAGTAAAGGTCACTCTCCCACGGGGCTTTGCCTTTCCCAGTGGGAGAGGCAGCCCAAGGGGTCCATGGCCTCGATGCCGCGAGAACAGACCCGGCTGTGGTTGGGGTGCAGTTAGACTCGGTTCTCTCTGGCTTCACGTGTCTCTAACTCTAACCTGGAGATTAAGATTTATCCCAGGTCCCTTCCTCTCACGGGACTTTGTCTCTTACAGAACCTGAGGCTGAGGGAGGTCTGACTCCCGGTCCAGCCACTGCCCGGATGAAGCTCCCCTGGGCTCTGGGTTGAGATCTTGCTGGGTCTCGTCACTCTGTCCTACAAATTTAGCCTCCACATCCTGCAGATTCAAAATCTGCCAGAGTTCTGACAGGAGCCCCATTTGGTAGGACTGCAAGCCCCTCCCACTGGTGTGACCATCTCCCAGGACCTCCTCGGTGGCTCGGCCCCAGGCTCCTGCCCCTCAGTGCAGAAGCGGTCCTGCGGGGAAGCCAGCCAGGGATCTTGGACTCCTCTGGATCCCTTCTCTTGCATCAGGCAGAGGGCTCAGACAAGCCCGCCAATTTCTCTTTTCCCTGCATATGATAAGCCCCATCCTTAGCCTGGGTGTCAGCAAATGCCCTCATCCTGCTTCAGGGAAGAATACTGCTAGCAAACTCAAGTCGCTTTGCATGCGCTGGTGGTTCTAGTCCTCTCTGCCTCGAGGGTTCTTCACACTGCTTTCCTGACTGTTTCTTTCTTCTCTGAGCTGTTGCAGTGTAGGAAATGCCTTGCCTCTACCTGTTAAATTCAACTTAGAAGCAAAACTCTAAAGACTATTTTACGCATCTTTTTCTTGGAACACATTGAGTCCTACTGTTTTGCCAGTATTTTCTTATGAACAATTTCAAACATACAGCAAAGTTGAAAGAACGTTGATGGGGAACAATCCGCCTACCTACCTAGTGGTGTGTCGGTAAGCTGGCTGTCCAGGTGAAAACGGTGAGAGGGTCTGATTCCTGTTTTAAACACGTGGAGCAGTTACTGTCAAGGTCCTTCTCTGCTGAGTCTCACCTCGGGCTGTTTTGTGGATCTTAAAATTTTATTGTCTATTTTTCTTCTAGATTTTTGGTCACATTTTCCTACCTCCTTGTCTTGTTGCTTGTGGTTGTCTGCCAGGCATTTTGTATAAAAGCCATCAAGACTGAAGTAAAGGTCACTCTCCCACGGGGCTTTGCCTTTCCCAGTGGGAGAGGCAGCCCAAGGGGTCCATGGCCTCGATGCCGCGAGAACAGACCCGGCTGTGGTTGGGGTGCAGTTAGACTCGGTTCTCTCTGGCTTCACGTGTCTCTAACTCTAACCTGGAGATTAAGATTTATCCCAGGTCCCTTCCTCTCACGGGACTTTGTCTCTTACAGAACCTGAGGCTGAGGGAGGTCTGACTCCCGGTCCAGCCACTGCCCGGATGAAGCTCCCCTGGGCTCTGGGTTGAGATCTTGCTGGGTCTCGTCACTCTGTCCTACAAATTTAGCCTCCACATCCTGCAGATTCAAAATCTGCCAGAGTTCTGACAGGAGCCCCATTTGGTAGGACTGCAAGCCCCTCCCACTGGTGTGACCATCTCCCAGGACCTCCTCGGTGGCTCGGCCCCAGGCTCCTGCCCCTCAGTGCAGAAGCGGTCCTGCGGGGAAGCCAGCCAGGGATCTTGGACTCCTCTGGATCCCTTCTCTTGCATCAGGCAGAGGGCTCAGACAAGCCCGCCAATTTCTCTTTTCCCTGCATATGATAAGCCCCATCCTTAGCCTGGGTGTCAGCAAATGCCCTCATCCTGCTTCAGGGAAGAATACTGCTAGCAAACTCAAGTCGCTTTGCATGCGCTGGTGGTTCTAGTCCTCTCTGCCTCGAGGGTTCTTCACACTGCTTTCCTGACTGTTTCTTTCTTCTCTGAGCTGTTGCAGTGTAGGAAATGCCTTGCCTCTACCTGTTAAATTCAACTTAGAAGCAAAACTCTAAAGACTATTTTACGCATCTTTTTCTTGGAACACATTGAGTCCTACTGTTTTGCCAGTATTTTCTTATGAACAATTTCAAACATACAGCAAAGTTGAAAGAACGTTGATGGGGAACAATCCGCCTACCTACCTAGTGGTGTGTCGGTAAGCTGGCTGTCCAGGTGAAAACGGTGAGAGGGTCTGACTTGTATGGTTTGCTGATTTCTGTGGTGTAGACATACCCGCCTGGGCCGGTCAGACTACTACCATAGCCTGGGGAAGGTCTGGTCAAAGCCTGCCCTTGTGAGGCAGGGAGGGGGCGCCGTTCCACGGAACCGTCGCCAGGGCCTGGCGCTGACGTGTTAGGTCCCTTGTTCTGTCGCGCCTGCCTCCAGCCACGTTGCTGCCATCAGTCCACTGTGCTCTTCATGCATCTCAGAATTCCCTCTAAAGGCTTCAGCATGCCTGGTGGAATTCTCAGTCTTAATTGTGTGTTGGTTGAAGTTTGTACCCCTGTATAATCTAGGCACTATCAAGATATGAAAAAGTGTGTTTATCCCAGAAACTTCCCTCAAAGTTTGGCCCACTGAACTTTCAACTATTCCAGATATGAGCTGTCACTCATCTGGGAATCCTGATCAAATGATCATTATACTTGATCAGATGATCCTTTCATCCCAAATGCACATCTCTGTGTTTGTTCCATTTGACACTCACCGGGAGGAATAACCAGAAATTTGCAAATATGTAACTTTGAAAGCAGATGCCTCTTAAGAGCCTGAGAGCTCTGGTCCCCACAGTGCACACCCTCACTGAGTCATGTCAATAAAACATCGCAGAAATCAAACAGGGATAGAGTCCCCGGTCCCGGGAACGGGCCAGCGGCCTCACACCCATCCTGTTAGATTCCCTTCAGCTCCAGCCCCCACACTGAATGTACGTGAGTCATTCATAATAGCTCCACAGTGTCACTGTCATCCCAAGGAACAAGGCTTTCCTATTCCCCCAACCCCCGGCTGATGCCAACACTGCACTTGGCAATGTGTGCATTTTGCCTTGCCTCTACCTGTTAAATTCAACTTAGAAGCAAAACTCTAAAGACTATTTTACGCATCTTTTTCTTGGAACACATTGAGTCCTACTGTTTTGCCAGTATTTTCTTATGAACAATTTCAAACATACAGCAAAGTTGAAAGAACGTTGATGGGGAACAATCCGCCTACCTACCTAGTGGTGTGTCGGTAAGCTGGCTGTCCAGGTGAAAACGGTGAGAGGGTCTGACTTGTATGGTTTGCTGATTTCTGTGGTGTAGACATACCCGCCTGGGCCGGTCAGACTACTACCATAGCCTGGGGAAGGTCTGGTCAAAGCCTGCCCTTGTGAGGCAGGGAGGGTGCGCCGTTCCACGGAACCGTCGCCAGGGCCTGGCGCTGACGTGTTAGGTCCCTTGTTCTGTCGCGCCTGCCTCCAGCCACGTTGCTGCCATCAGTCCACTGTGCTCTTCATGCATCTCAGAATTCCCTCTAAAGGCTTCAGCATGCCTGGTGGAATTCTCAGTCTTAATTGTGTGTTGGTTGAAGTTTGTACCCCTGTATAATCTAGGCACTATCAAGATATGAAAAAGTGTGTTTATCCCAGAAACTTCCCTCAAAGTTTGGCCCACTGAACTTTCAACTATTCCAGATATGAGCTGTCACTCATCTGGGAATCCTGATCAAATGATCATTATACTTGATCAGATGATCCTT
Source organism: Tragulus kanchil (assembly GCA_022376925.1). Taxonomy (NCBI): domain Eukaryota; kingdom Metazoa; phylum Chordata; class Mammalia; order Artiodactyla; family Tragulidae; genus Tragulus; species Tragulus kanchil. Next base: position 156,153,151 of record JAIOJX010000006.1, read on the forward strand.
TCATCCCAAATGCACATCTCTGTGTTTGTTCCATTTGACACTCACCGGGAGGAATAACCAGAAATTTGCAAATATGTAACTTTGAAAGCAGATGCCTCTTAAGAGCCTGAGAGCTCTGGTCCCCACAGTGCACACCCTCACTGAGTCATGTCAATAAAACATCGCAGAAATCAAACAGGGATAGAGTCCCCGGTCCCGGGAACGGGCCAGCGGCCTCACACCCATCCTGTTAGATTCCCTTCAGCTCCAGCCCCCACACTGAATGTACGTGAGTCATTCATAATAGCTCCACAGTGTCACTGTCATCCCAAGGAACAAGGCTTTCCTATTCCCCCAACCCCCGGCTGATGCCAACACTGCACTTGGCAATGTGTGCATTTTGCCTTTCACCTGTCATAAATCAAGGGAAAAACATCAGTCAGCAGAGAAAAACACAATCCAGGAAAACACTCAGCAAGATAAAGGAAAAACCAGTCAGTTGCCTTCAATTATAAGGAAGAATATTTAGACTCAAGTAGTGTGAAACACAGACAGTGTCTCAAGTTCTCAACCACAAATTCACGTTCCAGATGAGGAAGGCCAGTCTGGAGAATAGCACATAGAAATCTTCTGCCTAAAGTGCCAAAATGGAAAATGTTTTCAGAAATAGCTTCACATCTTCGCAGTGGAAGTGATCAGGACGTGAGAGCCAGCTTTCGTTGCTGCGGAGCTGTGAAGGTCACGGTGTCCGACGCATGGGTCATGGTTTACACAGGTCTTGTTTCGATCATCTCTCCTCCCAACCTGCCGGGATGGACGGAGCCGTGAGAAGGCAGCCTCTTTTAGCCATCAGAGCCCTGTGGCCATTGCAGCATTAGGTGAGCTGTTGGTGGAGACCGTCAGCTCTCACGACTGCACGACCACAGGGCTCTCCGGTGACTGTGTTTTCCAAACTGAATGTGGGTCCCTCATATGCCAAGTGAAAATACCATGTGTGGAGGACACTTAGGAATTATTGTTACTCAATTCATTCAACAAACCTTTATATAGTTCTTCTAGTTTCTTCTCGCATAGCTATGCTGCGTAAGATAATAGTTCATGAGTTCATTTAGCCATCACCTACTATTGCACACTTCGGTGCTTCTAATTTTTCTGTGTGACAAATACTGTCTTGGCAAATATCGCAGTGTGGAAAGCCATCTCTGTGTGCTGGGTTATTATTTAATATAGACTGAGGAGCCTAGTCCTTTTTATTACCCTTGAGCACCATAATAAAATCCTCTTCCAAAAAGTGTGTGTCAATTTACAAACCTATAAAGTATCCCAAGGTACCGACTTCTCTGCACCCATACTGACACTGAGTTAGAGTAACACACCTAACACTGAAGATCTGAACGGTCCATAAAGATCCAGGCGGGACCTTACCTCCCCAGCTCTGATTGGCAGGTTTCCCTGAATGCACCTGAAGGTCCCATCTAAACTTCTGGGATTATACTCACAGTTGCTTTGAATTATAACATAGCTAGTTCTACCATAATTGGTTTTACATTAAAGCGATTATTTCCCTTGAAACACCACTAAAAATACACAGAAAAAGCCTAAATGGCATAGTTAATCCTCATGACAGATGTTGGTATAATATTTTGTTTCTCAGGACTTTTTAGACTAAAGTGAGTGTGCTTCCAAATTAATTCACTTAAGATGCAAATCTGTTGTTTAGTTGTATGTGTGTATTATGTACATACCTAATACATACAAGTAATATATATATATATATATATATATATATATATATATATATATATATATATATATATGTAATACGCGTGTGCTAAGTCATGTCTGACTCTTTGAGATCCATGGACTGTATGTAACCCACCAGGCTCCTCTGTCCATGGGATTTTCCAGGCAAGAGTATTGATGTGGGTTGTTATCTCCTCCTCTAGGCATCTTCCTGACCCAGGGATCTGCCAGGTGTCTCTTGCATTGGCAGGCAGATTCTTTACTACTGAGCCGCTAAGAAAGCCCATCCACAAGTATTTTATATTATTTATTAAGTTGACATGTATTTTCATTTTTATTCAGTTCAAGAAATTTTCTTTTCTTTCTTTCTTTTTTTTTTTTGACCATGTGGCATGTGGGCTGTTAGTTCCCAGATCAGGGATCAAATCCCCGCCCCCTGCATTGGAAGCATGGAATCTTAACCACTGGACCACCAGGGAAGTCCCCAAAGTATTTTCAAATGAAAAGCTCTAAGAGAACTTCCCAGATGCAGGTACTAATCATGACAGCACCCCTCCATTCCCCAGGGATACTGTGTAGAAAAGTTAGTTCGTTGACATAGTTGAGGGCACAGACTACAGCCAGGCTGCCTGGGTTCAAATCCTGGCTTTGTCGCTTACTGGTTAGTTCTATGGCTCTGGGCAACATAGCCTCTCTTTGTCTCTGGGAACTGGGGCTGATGCCCATGTTGATGGGGTGATAGTAAGAATGAGGCGAGTGGTTCTCATAGGTACAGGGCTCAGACCAGGGACTGACTTACAGTCTGCAGCACTTGCATGTTTATTGAATAGGTGCTTGGTCACTGTGTAATCATAAGCAGAGACTGGAAATGGGACATTTTATTAAAGGAATTGCTCTTGGGGTGGCCCATAGCCCACTCCTAAAAAAGGAGTTCTAAGATACTAATACTGAAGCCAAAGTCACCTACCTGCTGGGTGGTCTTTGATGGTCTAGAGCAGGGGTCAGAAAGCTGTTCTGCAAAGGGTTGAAGAGTAAATGTTTGGAGATTTGTGGGTCGTGCCATGTGTGTGGCAACTATGAACCTGTGCCATTGTCATGTGAAAGCAGCCACGGGCCATGTATGCACATTAACTGAAGGAGTGACCAGGCCAGGTGGGCCGCTATCCATGTCCACAGCTTACGGGCTCCAGGCTCCATCAGGCTGGGCCTGAGCACGTGGGTTTTGACGGGAGTGAAAGGCTCCAGGAAGCGGGCAGGGTTGAGGGTCGGGCAGTGAGAGCGTCGCTTCTGCGGCACCCCTGCCTTTCTGGGCTGAAGTCACTCAGACTTGGAGCCGGGCCTCTGTGTGCGGCTGGCACACTGGGAGCCATGCGTGTCCAGACAACCGGGTGACTAAGGAGTGAGAAGACACGGGTCGTCTGTTCTCAGCACCGTGTGTTTCGTTATCACACTGAAGGCCTCTGGAAAGAGCGCCGAGGCTTGTATTCTCCTTTAAACCAGCTCCGACTTCCAGAACGGTGCCGTCCATTCTGTGTCTTCATCTCTGCACCTGCGATGCGAGCTCCCCAGGCCCGTGTGGAAACCGGAAAGTTCACGAGGGACTCATGCGGTGCAGCTCTCCCAGGGGACGCGCAGTCCCCGCGGGAAGTGACCGCACACTGCTGGAATCGGTGCACACCGCAGGGGACGATGATCTCTGCCTCTCGGCTGCGGCGCAGTCTTAAGTGGGAGACCTTGTTTGGGAGAGCGCTGCTCTTCCCGGCACTGATAAGAATGGAATGCAGGCTACCATGGAGATTCAGATCACTAATTAGTCCCAGAAGCCTCTTTGCCTTGAATCACTGTTGCATTAATTATGCGTCAAATTAGAATGTTTGCAAAGGCCCGGGGCCAAGTGTGCAGTGGAGCCTGGGGACAGCAGGGAGAGAGGAAGAGGCCTCTCGCCCAGCCCCCTGCGGGGACCAGCGGCCAAACCAAGGCCGGAGCACCCAGTGACCCTGCCTGTTCTCCGCCCCCGCTGCTTGCGTGCTTGCGGCCTCCCGCCCAAGAGCTTGCTGGCACAGGGCAGACGGGCGGAGGGAGGGCGGGCAGGAGGCCGGGTGACCACCCTTCGTTCCACCCACTGAGCTCTGCTGCTCAGCTGAGAAGAGACGCCAAACGGCCATTTGGACGTTTTATTTACACGGTGACCCAGAGAAGAGGCTGCCAGGTGTCTGCTAACGTGGAGATAGCCTGTCTGGGCTGAGGTCTGCCTTTTTATCTCAAGGATTTGGAGTTGGGTGGACGCGGCGGCAGCTTGGATTCAGCTCCTTTATCTCCTCCTCCCTGCCTGTCTTCTCCAGGAGCATAAAACCAAAATATACTAGATGCTAGGCTGTAAAATAAACAGATGATAAAAAGCAGTCTCTGTGCCTATTGGGTTATAATTCCTTCGAGTGCCTGGGTTGAAGTCATAAACCAGGAGAAGTGAAGTGTGACCCACAAGTGGCCTTCAAGATGGAATTACAGCCCCATAATTCAGAATGGATCTTTGAAAAAATAATTTCCAAACCCTCGTTTTAGTTCAGGGAAAGATCCTCAGCTGTAGTGATACCTTCTGATCAGTTCCCGAGGAAACAAATAGTTCTTCTGTGTAAATCTGGGGTGTTTGTTAATATTGGGGTGAGCACCCTCCCTGGTCTCTGTGTGCATGTGCTAAGTCACTTCAGTCGTGTTTGACTCTTTGCAACTCTGTGGACCATAGCCCGCCAGGCTCCTCCGTCCACGGAATTCCCAGGAAGAATACTGGAGTGGGTTGCCATGACCTCCTCCAGGCAATCTTCTTGACCCAGGGATCGAACTCTAGGTTCTTTGCCACTAGCACCGCCTGGGAAGCCCACCTGATGAAACAGAGCCAAAGAAGAGGAAGCTGCCGTCCCGCAGACCGGACGTCCACCAAGATGAACGTACATGAGCACAAGGCAGGGAGACACCTTGGGACTGATCGGAGGAGCTGTGGGCTCCTGGCCGCAGGGCTCTGTCCTCTCTCGACTCTGCGTCTCGTGCCTTCGTCTTCCCGCTGCTCAGTGCTGTCGCGTCAGGCAGGGGCTGAGTCTGAGGACATTCAGATGGATGTAAATCCATCCCTGCTCTGATCTTACTCTTCTCTAAACATGCTGGCTGTTTTCCAGACCGATTGTACTTGATCTCGTAATTCATTAAAGCCAGTTGATCTCATACACACCAAGAGTTATGAGGGGCTTTTTCAAGATGGTTTCTTATGTGATGAAAACAAATATTCACACATAACAGAGAAAATAAACCAAATCCAGCAACTCTCCAGGAGATGAATGTTTAAGTGGCGGCTTCTGGGGATCATAAATTAAGCCATCAAAATCCCCTAGGGATCCACTGTAACCTCGGTATTAAATGAAACAACACATGTGCAAGGGTTGGCAGATGGTAAGGGCTTAATATATGGCCACTCATTGAGGCAATTTGTACCATAAAATTCAGAAGTTTCTTAGGTATGCCCTTATATACAGTTTGCTTTCTTCAACTATGCTGCTAGTTATAAGAAAGATCTATAGCTATAAAGAAAAGAAAAGCAACAGACAAAAAACAATTTAAGATAAACTATCAGGTCAAAGTCGATAAGGAATAAGAATTTTTATCAGAGATACTGTAGTTTCATATGAGCTTTGTATATATTTTGCTCTTTCTTTTGTAGTTTCTTAGAGTGGAAACTTAGATAACTGATGTGAGACTTTTTCAAATACAAACACTTAAAATTATAAATTTCCCTCTAAGTACTGCTTTGGCTGCATCCCATACATTTTGATATATTTTCATTTTGTTTTAGTTCAAACTGTTCTCTAATTTCTCTTATGACTAAGCTTGGTCTTGAGTTATTTATTTTCTAAAGGTTTGGGGATTCTCCAGGAATCTTTCTGGTATTAATTTCTATTTTTAATTCTGTTATGATCAGCAAACATACTTCATATGACTTAAATTCCCTTAAATTTACTGAGACTTGTTTTATGACCCAGAACATGGTCTTCCTCTGTGAATTCTGTGTACATTTGAAAAGATTTTGTATCATCCTGTTGCTAGATGAATCATCCTTATTAGTATTATTGTTTTAAATGTGTCAGGAGGACAGCATTTATAATTCAACATCTGTGTATACTGCAGAGTGATCACTGCCCCACGCGTCTTTGCCTCGTGTAACTGCAGTCACTCCCCGGCTTCCCTGGCGGCTCAGATGGTGCAGGGTCCGCCGCAGTGCCAGAGGCCCAGGCCGGCCCTGGCGGGGAGCGGCCCTGGAGGAGGGCGCGGCAGCCCTCCCGGGGTCTGCCTGGAGAGCCCAGGGCCCGAGGAGCCTGCTGGGCCAGCGTCTGGGGGCCACAGAGAGGTGGGCGCAGCTGACTAACAGGCACACACCCAGGCATTCCAGATCTCCTTCTATTAGTTACTGCATGGCACTTGCTTTCCATACTCTTAGTTTTAACATTTTCATGTCTTTACAGAGGAAAGAATGTCTTATAGGCAAAATATAGCTGTCTGGATTCGAAACTGAACCTGACAGCCTCTGGATTTTCCTCTGTGCCACGCAGCATGTGGTGTACTAGTTCCCCAGGACTGAACACAGCCCCTGCAGCTGAGCTGGTTTCCTCTTCATGTTAGTAAGAAAGATCTATAGCTATAAAGAAAAGAAAAGCAACAGACAAAAAACAATTTAAGATAAACTATCAGGTCAAAGTCGATAAGGAATAAGAATTTTTATCAGAGATACTGTAGTTTCATATGAGCTTTGTATATATTTTGCTCTTTCTTTTGTAGTTTCTTAGAGTGGAAACTTAGATAACTGATGTGAGACTTTTTCAAATACAAACACTTAAAATTATAAATTTCCCTCTAAGTACTGCTTTGGCTGCATCCCATACATTTTGATATATTTTCATTTTGTTTTAGTTCAAACTGTTCTCTAATTTCTCTTATGACTAAGCTTGGTCTTGAGTTATTTATTTTCTAAAGGTTTGGGGATTCTCCAGGAATCTTTCTGGTATTAATTTCTATTTTTAATTCTGTTATGATCAGCAAACATACTTCATATGACTTAAATTCCCTTAAATTTACTGCGACTTGTTTTATGACCCAGAACATGGTCTTCCTCTGTGAATTCTGTGTACATTTGAAAAGATTTTGTATCATCCTGTTGCTAGATGAATCATCCTTATTAGTATTATTGTTTTAAATGTGTCAGGAGGACAGCATTTATAATTCAACATCTGTGTATACTGCAGAGTGATCACTGCCCCACGCGTCTTTGCCTCGTGTAACTGCAGTCACTCCCCGGCTTCCCTGGCGGCTCAGATGGTGCAGGGTCCGCCGCAGTGCCAGAGGCCCAGGCCGGCCCTGGCGGGGAGCGGCCCTGGAGGAGGGCGCGGCAGCCCTCCCGGGGTCTGCCTGGAGAGCCCAGGGCCCCAGGAGCCTGCTGGGCCAGCGTCTGGGGGCCACAGAGAGGTGGGCGCAGCTGACTAACAGGCACACACCCAGGCATTCCAGATCTCCTTCTATTAGTTACTGCATGGCACTTGCTTTCCATACTCTTAGTTTTAACATTTTCATGTCTTTACAGAGGAAAGAATGTCTTATAGGCAAAATATAGCTGTCTGGATTCGAAACTGAACCTGACAGCCTCTGGATTTTCCTCTGTGCCACGCAGCATGTGGTGTACTAGTTCCCCAGGACTGAACACAGCCCCCTGCAGCTGAGGCGTGGCGTCCTAACCACCGGACCACCACAAAAGTCCCTCTGATTTTTAATTAGTGTGTGGAAAGTGGTTTTTTTTTTTTTTTAAATATCTTTCATGTATGTCTGCAGTTGCTGGATCCCTTCAGCTTTTATTTGTGTGAATTGTCCTTTCCATATCTAATATTCTCTATTTTGTCTTCATTTTATTTATTTATTTATTTATTTATTTATTTATTTTTGGGCAGGAGTCGGGTTGGGGAGGGAGGGGAGCGGGCGGGCCACTTCTATTTGTCTTTCATTTCTCTATTTTCATCCGTCTTTGTTCTTTGGCTCCTGTGGGCCTCCCATCGCGGTGGCGTCTGTCGTTGCAGAGCACTGGCTCTGGGCGCATGCGCTTCAGAGCTTCGGCTTGGTAATTGGACACATCAGTCCAGCTGCTCCGCGGCACGTGGGATCTTCCCAGGCCAGGACTCGAACCGGCGCCCCTTGCGCTGCAAGGCGGTGTCCTTACCCACTGGACCACCAGGGGAAGCCCTGTCTTCATTTTTGAAAGATAATTTTCCTGGAGATACAATTCGATGATAATAATTTCCATCAACATTTTAAGATATTGCTCCATTTTTTTTTTGTTTTGCATATTTTATCATAAGAACATTGCTATTTTGCTTGTCTTTATTACTCTGTAATTTACATTTTCCAAACAATTTTGGCCTCTTCTATTGGTTTTTTATTTATTTATTTTCATCCATCTTTATTCCTTGGCCTGTGTGGGCCTCCTGTCACAGTGGCCTCCCTCGTTGCAGAGCACGGTCTCTGGGCTCATGCGCTTTAGAGTGCTGGTTCATAATTGGACACACCGGTCCAGCAGTTCCACAGCACGTGGGATCTTCCTGGGCCAGGGATCGAACTGGTACCCCTTGTACTGGAAGGCGGACTCTCTACCCACTGGACCACCAGGGGAGCCCTCAATAAAAATAGTTTTAATGTTATACATGCTCATTTTAAAGTTTTGAAATAACCAGATATAGAGAGAGCCAAAACAAAAGTCTATTTCACTTCTCCTCTATTATCTCTTAATCGTTCCTTCTTCCCCAGAATCTTACCACTCATATAACCAGTTAAATTATTATTGCCTTCAAAATCTTTATCCATGGATTTACAGATATAGCATCATGGTTAAGATCACAGGCTCGGGCTTCCCTGGTGGTCCAGTGGGTAAGGACACCGCCTTGCAGTGCAAGGGGCGCTTGTTTGATCCCTGGCCTGGGAAGATCCCACGTGCAGCTGGACTGATGTGTCCAACTACTGAGCCGGACCTCTGGAGCGCATGTGCCCAGAGCCGGTGCTCTGCGACAACAGAGGCCACCGCGATGGGAGGCCCACGTGGGCCAAAGAACAAGATAAATAAATGAAAGATCAATAGAAGTGGCCAAAAAAAAAAAACACCCAAAAAGATCACAGGCTCTATAAACCAGACTGACTCAGAAAGAATCATGATTTTTAAACTGCTTTCTAAGTTAGTCTTTCCTAGCCTTGAGCATCATACAGATAGACTAGAAAGTAAGGCATCATTATGTCTGATCTCCTTCCCTCATTGTCCTATTTTAAGATTTTTGGAAGCAGACCACTTTTAAAGTCTTTATTGAATTTGTTATAATGTTTCTTTGGTTTTATATTTTGGTTTCTTGGCTGAGAGGCATGTGGGATCTTCACTCCCCAACCGGGGATCGACCCTGTGTCCCCTGCATTGGAAGGCAAAGTCCCAACCACTGGCCCACCAGGGATGTATTGCTCCATTTTTTTTTTGTTTTGCATATTTTATCATAAGAACATTGCTATTTTGCTTGTCTTTATTACTCTGTAATTTACATTTTCCAAACAATTTTGGCCTCTTCTATTGGTTTTTTATTTATTTATTTTCATCCATCTTTATTTCTTGGCCTGTGTGGGCCTCCTGTCACAGTGGCCTCCCTCGTTGCAGAGCACGGTCTCTGGGCTCATGCGCTTTAGAGTGCTGGTTCATAATTGGACACACCGGTCCAGCAGTTTCACAGCATGTGGGATCTTCCTGGGCCAGGGATCGAACTGGTACCCCTTGTACTGGAAGGCGGACTCTCTACCCACTGGACCACCAGGGGAGCCCTCAATAAAAATAGTTTTAATGTTATACATGCTCATTTTAAAGTTTTGAAATAACCAGATATAGAGAGAGCCAAAACAAAAGTCTATTTCACTTCTCCTCTATTATCTCTTAATCGTTCCTTCTTCCCCAGAATCTTACCACTCATATAACCAGTTAAATTATTATTGCCTTCAAAATCTTTATCCATGGATTTACAGATATAGCATCATGGTTAAGATCACAGGCTCGGGCTTCCCTGGTGGTCCAGTGGATAAGGACACCACCTTGCAGTGCAAGGGGCGCTTGTTTGATCCCTGGCCTGGGAAGATCCCACGTGCAGCTGGACTGATGTGTCCAACTACTGAGCTGGACCTCTGGAGCGCATGTGCCCAGAGCCGGTGCTCTGCGACAACAGAGGCCACCGCGATGGGAGGCCCACGTGGGCCAAAGAACAAGATAAATAAGTGAAAGATCAATAGAAGTGGCCCCCCAAAAAAAAACACCCAAAAAGATCACAGGCTCTATAAACCAGACTGACTCAGAAAGAATCATGATTTTTAAACTGCTTTCTAAGTTAGTCTTTCCTAGCCTTGAGCATCATACAGATAGACTAGAAAGTAAGGCATCATTATGTCTGATCTCCTTCCCTCATTGTCCTATTTTAAGATTTTTGGAAGCAGACCACTTTTAAAGTCTTTATTGAATTTGTTATAATGTTTCTTTGGTTTTATATTTTGGTTTCTTGGCTGAGAGGCATGTGGGATCTTCACTCCCCAACCGGGGATCGACCCTGTGTCCCCTGCATTGGAAGGCAAAGTCCCAACCACTGGCCCACCAGGGATGCCCCCACTCTCATATTTTTTGGTTCATTGATGTTATTGCTTGTATCAATAACTTGTTCTTTCTTGTTGTATTTGGTTGTACTTGCTATTCTGTAGTAATACTTGGCTTGTGCGTCCGTTCTCCAGTCGATAGATACTTGGACTGTGTCCGGCTGGGCTGTCATGATAGAAGTTTCTGGGAACATTCTTGTGTACTTTTTTGGTGGACATATGTTTCTGTTTCTCTTGGGTAAATATTTAGGGCTGAACTTGCTGTTTTAAATTTAAATCTTTTAAAAACCTGTCTATTTTTGGAAGTGGTTGTACCATTTGCCTTCAGCAAAGTGGAGCATTCATTTCAGCTCCTCTCTGTCCTTACTAGCACACGGTTTGGGGCAGTTTTTATGTTAATTTTTAAATTTTAACCATCCTAATGGACGTGTAGTGGTAACTTCTGTGGTTTTACTGTTTACCTCCCTGATGACTAATGATGTTAGTCTTTTCTTGAACTTACTGGCCCTTGGTGTATCTTCCTTTATGAAGTATCTGTTCCAAGCTCTTTGCTCATTGTCCATTATCTCCTGTAGTGTAATACAAATACCTCCATAATTTAGTGGCTTAGACAACAGGGTTTGATTTTGTTCACGAGTCTTCAGTTTGGGCAGAGCTCATTTGAACATCTGCGTTCTGCTCCCAATGCATCGGCTGGGGCTGGAATCGTCCCTCCAGGGTGGTCAGCCCGCACTTGGCGAGGTGGTGCTGCCGGCTGGGAACTGAGTGGAGACTGCCACAGGAGCTGGGATCTTCTTCCCTTTATGCCCTTAGTAAGAAACCAGGATGCATAAAAGATAAATTGTCTTAGACATTAAAATTATATTTTAATGGAGATGGAATGTACAGTTTCTTTTCTTCTCAAGCCTGAGAAGTGCCTGGCTGTGTCTAAGAAACAAGCACAGCTCACCTTCTCAGGACACCGATTCTACTTATGTAACTTTGAGTAAAATTACATTCATTTTACTTTTTAGTTTATTTTTTAAAGACTCTTTGGATGTGAACCATTTTAAACGTCTTTATTGAATTTGTTATCATATTGCTTCTGTTTTATGTTTTGGCTTCTTGGCGGAGAGGCAGGTGGGATCTTAGCTCCCGGGCTAGGGACCTACATTCACTGTATTAGGGTGCAGCCAATTAACGACAATGTGATAGCCTCAGGGGAACAGCAAAGGGACTCGGCCACGCGCAGTTACGTGTCCATCCTCCCTCGAGCTCGGGTCCCCTCCGGGCTGCCGCGGACCGTGAGCCGAGTCCCTGTGCTCCACGTGGGCCTCTGTTGGCCGTCCGTTATAAACACAGCCGTGTGTACCCATCCACCCCAATTCCCTGACCATCTCTCTCTCCCCCTCTTCCTTTCCCTCTGGTGACCATAAGTTCATTCTCTTAAGACTGTAAGTCTCTCCCTGTTTTGTGAGTAAGTTCATTTGTGTCATTTCTTTTGGGATTCCGCACATGAAGGATGCCATACATTATTTTTCCTCCTCTGTCTGACTTAAGGAAGGTGAAGTATTAACCACTGGACTGCCAGGGAAGCCCCTATTCTATATTAAAATAAACAGATTATAGTTTAGAATACACATGCCACATGAATAGTCAAAATTAACAGTGAGGATTAAAAGGGTTATCCTCGGGCGGAAGCCTTTGGGCAGTGGTTTGGAGGCCGTGGGATGCAGACTTTCCTCTGGAACCGTGATGGGAGAGTGTGAGAACTTCTTCAGGCCCGTGGGGCATGGAGCCTGAGGTCCTGCTGTTTAGCGAAGATCTGCAGTCGTGATGGGCTCGAACCAATACATGAGCTGCATTTACCCGGCCATCTGCTCTGTGGCCTGGGCTCTGGTCACAGCGTGAGCAGCTCTGACCGTGCACGGGGCTGCCCTCACACTCTCCACCTGTCTCTCAGGCCGTTGCTGCTGGAAAGTCTGAGTGGACATGGGCCTCTGGCCCTCCCCTGAGTCAGGACGCAGTCAGCAGCCCGCCCCTCCCTTTCCACTGCAGGCAGAACCTGGCTGCTGCAAACCATTCCTTCCAGCTTCGCAGGTGGCGCTCGTGGTAAAGAAACGGATCCTTGGGGCGGCAAGATCCCCTGGAGAAGAAAATGGCGACCCACTCCAGCACTCCTGCCTGGAGAGTCCCACAGGCAGAGGAGCCTGGCGGGCTACCGTCTGTAGGGCCACGGAGTCGGGCGTGACTGAAGCGACTTCACGTGCACGCCTTCCTTTCAGCTGACTGCTGAGGCGTACGGGAGGCACAGGTTTTCATTGTGTTCAGAGGCCTCAAGGATTCTGCCTTCCACAGGGGTCGCCATAGCTCCCAAAGCACCAGCCCTCTGAGGTAGTTCAGTGGTGACCTCAGCTGGCCAATACCATGCAATGAGCATGAACTCCCTTCTTAAGCCACGGGTCATCCATGAAACCTTGACTCAGACTAGCTGGCCATGATGTTACAATGTCCTTAAGTTCCTGAACACTGTTACCATTCACGTGCATATGTGTGTGTTCGTCTCTCAGTCATGTCTGACTCTTTGTGACCCAATGGACTGTAGCCCACCAGGCTCCTCTCTCCATGGGATTCTCCAAGCAAGAATACTGGAGCGGGTTGCCATTCTCTTCTCCAGGGGATCTTCCTGACCCGAGGATCAAACTCAGGTCTCCCACATTGCAGGAAGATTCCATACCGCCTGAGCCACCAGGGAAGCCCTCCCATACACATAGACCAACCTTAATAATCTGCTCTAATGACCGTAATTAGGTAGAACTGTCAACTGAGTGGCTTTTCAAACTAGGGTAGGAGAGGCAACACAGCTTCTTTGCAGAAGATGAGCCTTCCCTCTGTCTGTCTGTCTCTCTCAATATGCGGATCTGGGGCCCAGAGCCAACATGTAAGAGATCCAGTTTCTCAGAAGTTACCAGGCTGGAAAGTCCATGTGGAGAGAACACCTGGGCAGAGAGAGGCTCAGGGCCCCCAGTGCTCCCGCCTTCAGGCTCAGAGACTCCTAGTCCACACAGCAGGCAGGAGAATGAGGACCCCTCGAGGGACCCTGTCCTCATCCTGGCCTAGCTGCCACCATGGGGAGCAAAGACAAGCTGGCCGGACGCCCAAATTGCAGATGTGCAGCAGAGTAAATGCTCTGATGTCGCTTTAAGCCACTGAGTTTGGAGGAGTGTATTCCATAGTAACAGTGGATCAATGGATTCTTTCCTGTTGCTTAGCAACACTAAGGAAATGGGACATAAGTAAATAAAATTTTGGTTGTAGGAGGAAAGGAGTTTGGCAAAGAGAGTCCAGGATCACAAGGCATTAAAAGAGAGAAAGGGATTAAGAAATGTGGAAATTAAATTACTTTCACAGATCTTATTTGTAATAAATATGTCTGATAACAGAACTTGGGACGTTTTATTTTGGAAGGGATCTTAGGGCACGTAAAAATCAATCTACCCTTTTTTTTAGAGTGAGGCTCGAAGAGGTAACTGAATTGGGCGGGATTCTGTGGGCAGACAGGGCCCAGGCCGCCGAGCTCCCACGGACGGCACTGTCGCTTTTCTCAGGGGCCGGGAAGCAGCTGGGGGAAATTTTCAGTTCCAGCTGTTCGGGCCGGGAGGAGATGAGTCTCCACACCATACTGCCATTTCACCACAGAGGTCAGCACGCTGGCCAAGTGCTCACCGTGGGCTGCCAGCAGCGCTAAGTACTCTGTGCCTCACGTTTATGAAGGTGAAAATTTCCACCTCCACGGCCTCCTTTATACTACAACAACTGTGGTAAAGGGGTCGGAGGACTTCTTGAGGCGCCAGTGGGTAGGACTCTGTGCTTCCAATGCCGGGAGCGCAGGTTAGATCCCTGGTTGGGGAAGTAAGATCCCATATGCTGCACGTGTGGCCAAAAGAAAAAAATAAATAAAGGTGTAATTAGCTCATTGAGTATGACAAATGTATGACCTCTGCGGCCACTGCCATTACTGAGTTGCAGAGTATTTCCATCCCCTCCCTTCTGAGAACTGCCTTTCTGCTCCTTTGCAGGTAATCCCACCCTCTCTGTCCTCAGGCATCCCAAATCCTTTCAATGACTAGATATTTTTCCCCTGCTGTAGAATTTCATAGACATAGAATCACACTGTATGTAGTCTTTTGTGTCTGGCTTCTTTCACTCAGGGTGTTTTCCAGTGGCCCCGGGGAGCAAAGACAAGCTGGCCGGACGCCCAAATTGCAGATGTGCAGCAGAGTAAATGCTCTGATGTCGCTTTAAGCCACTGAGTTTGGAGGAGTGTATTCCATAGTAACAGTGGATCAATGGATTCTTTCCTGTTGCTTAGCAACACTAAGGAAATGGGACATAAGTAAATAAAATTTTGGTTGTAGGAGGAAAGGAGTTTGGCAAAGAGAGTCCAGGATCACAAGGCATTAAAAGAGAGAAAGGGATTAAGAAATGTGGAAATTAAATTACTTTCACAGATCTTATTTGTAATAAATATGTCTGATAACAGAACTTGGGACGTTTTATTTTGGAAGGGATCTTAGGGCACGTAAAAATCAATCTACCCTTTTTTTTAGAGTGAGGCTCGAAGAGGTAACTGAATTGGGCGGGATTCTGTGGGCAGACAGGGCCCAGGCCGCCGAGCTCCCACGGACGGCACTGTCGCTTTTCTCAGGGGCCGGGAAGCAGCTGGGGAATTTACAGTTCCAGCTGTTCGGGCCGGGAGGAGATGAGTCTCCACACCATACTGCCATTTCACCACAGAGGTCAGCACGCTGGCCAAGTGCTCACCGTGGGCTGCCAGCAGCGCTAAGTACTCTGTGCCTCACGTTTATGAAGGTGAAAATTTCCACCTCCACGGCCTCCTTTATACTACAACAACTGTGGTAAAGGGGTCGGAGGACTTCTTGAGGCGCCAGTGGGTAGGACTCTGTGCTTCCAATGCCGGGAGCGCAGGTTAGATCCCTGGTTGGGGAAGTAAGATCCCATATGCTGCACGTGTGGCCAAAAGAAAAAAATAAATAAAGGTGTAATTAGCTCATTGAGTATGACAAATGTATGACCTCTGCGGCCACTGCCATTACTGAGTTGCAGAGTATTTCCATCCCCTCCCTTCTGAGAACTGCCTTTCTGCTCCTTTGCAGGTAATCCCACCCTCTCTGTCCTCAGGCATCCCAAATCCTTTCAATGACTAGATATTTTTCCCCTGCTGTAGAATTTCATAGACATAGAATCACACTGTATGTAGTCTTTTGTGTCTGGCTTCTTTCACTCAGGGTGTTTTCCAGATTCCTCCAGATAACTCTGTGTCTAGTAGTTTGGGGATTTCTACTTTTAACTAGTACCTCGTTGTATAGCTATCTGGCAGTCTGCTTATCTACTCTACGAGTAGGGTATTTGTGTGTTGTTTGGATTGGGGGATTTGGAGTTGTTTCCAGTTTGGGGTGATTATAAATAAAGCTGCTACATACATTCTTGTAAAAGTCTTTTTGTGGACAGCTTTTATTTCTCTCAGGCAAAGGCTATATCATAAGTATGTGTTTGCTTTATCAGAAACTGTCAAAATGTTTTCCAAAGTAGATAAAATGATTTTATAGCCCTAGCAAATAGTTGTGAGAGTGTTGATTTGCTCCTTGGACTTGGACTTCACTGGATGTGCAGTAGTGTCTTATTGTGTATTAAATTATATTTCCCTGACAATTAATAGTGTGAAAATTTTCATATCTTTCATGTCTTCATATCTTCAATGAAGTATTTCATAACACTGAAGAAATCATGGCAAAAGTGTGCAACTGAAGTTTGGCTTATGAAGTCAAGTCGCTCAGCTGTGTCCAGCTCTCTGCGGCCCCGGGGACTGTAGCCTCCGGGCTCCTCCATGGGATTTCCCAGGCCAGGATACGGGGGTGGGTAGCCATGCCCTTCTCTGGGGCATCTTCCTGGCCCAAGGATCCAACCCAGGCGCTCTGGCAGGCAGATTCTTTACCATCTAAGCCACCTTTATATTTACAAATGTGTTGAGACAAAAGAGGTCGTTAAATAGCATTATGGTCAGTACCCCGAGTTCTAGACATCTCAGCACCAAGTTGTATTTTGTGTGAAGATCAGAATATAAGAACAAGTCTGAGAGACAAAAGAAGTGCTAGAATGCTTTCATAGGCATCTTAAGAGGCCTTTTTCGTCCTTAGAATAAAGACTCTATGAAAAACCAAAGTAAGTCTAAGAAATATCTTGGCAGAAAATGTATACAAGTTGTTGAAGAGCACAAAGCAGGGAAAATGGGTGAAAAATCCACCACGGTTCACGTTGGAGCAATCGATGTATAGGTTTTATTCAGAGACAGGGCTCTGTTCAAGCCAAGAGGAGACTTTAGTAAATCTTTCCCAAAAAAAACGAGTAGAACGAGAAAAACAACTCAAAACAACTGCTGCAGGGCTCCGAAAATCAATCAGGGACCAACAAGAAATTGAGAAGTGTTTATTCAGGAAAACCCGCTAGGACTCAGCGGACAGGAGTGGCCGCCGGAGCCTGCGCCCCCCGCTCGGCGCGCCCCTCCCAGCCCCGCCGGGAGCCGCGGGCACGGCGCGCTCGCCCACGCGGGACGGCCGTGGAGGCCGCCGGGGGCGGCTGGCCCGACTGGACAGAGGCCAAGGCTCGCGCCCGCGGCGTGGGCAGTAGAAGCGGCGTGTGTGGCGCCCGAGACGGTCGAGAGGGATGTGAAGGCGCGCAAACGGGAAGCCTGCTTGAACTTTGAACGCGTCCCTTCGCATGCACACAGACTCAGCAGCAGAGGGTGGACGCCTTCCAGGCGCGGGTGCCCAACGCAGCTTCTGGTGGATCACGGACTTGCTAGTGAGTTACGCAGACACTGACCCACCCTAGGAAGCCAGGCAGAAAAACAAAGCAAGCACTTAAATTCAACTGAGCGGAGATATCAGTGGCTGCGTATCTCAGGGAGGTCATTTCTGCAGATTAAGTCCAAATAAGTTGCTAACAACAACTACCTCATGGAAAAAAGTGTAATCCAGGAATGTTACAATATATGGCCTGAAGCAAGAAAACATCACGAGATATTAAAAATAACAGGAAAATGTGATTCATTCTCAGGAGAAAAAAATCTGTACAAACTGAGTGAACCCAGATGTTGTACTTATCTCATGAAGACTTCAAAACAGCTCCTAAAATATCTTTAAAAATTAAATAAAAGCATGATGACAATGGTCCTCAAAGAGGAACCTCTCAGTAGAGAAACAAACAATAAAAAGGAACCAGTAGAAATTCTAGAATTTTAAAACACAGTAACTGAAATAAAAACTAATGAAATGGATAAATTTGAGATAACAGAAGAAAGAATCAGTGAACTTGAAGATAAATCAACAGGAACTATCTAATGTGTAGAACAGAGAAGAAAATAGACTGAAAAAAATGAACAGAGCTTCAGAGAACTATAACACAACATTAAAAACACCAACATGTAGTAAGAATCCCAGAAGAAGAAGAAATAGAAGAAAAAATACTTGAGGAAATAATGGCTGAAAATTTTTTGTGAAATATTTTTATATAATTTTTTTTCACCAGGGAAATCTGTGTCATAAAGTACTAATCTACATATCCACAATGCTCAACAAACCCTGAATAAAATAAGCATATAAATTGCCAGCCCATACATCATAGTTAAACACAAACAGAAAATCGTAGAAGCAGCAGAAGAAAAGCTTATCCCCAACTTGGGAGAAACAGTGCAATTAACAGCCCAATTCTTATATGAAACAGTGGAGACGAGAAGGCAGTGGAATGAAATAGTCGAAGTAATAAGAGAAAGTTGTCAGCCTTGAGTTTTGTATGTCAAAATTAAGATGACATAAAGACATCCCCAAATAAGCAAAGACTGAAAGCACTTATTGTTACAAGAACAGCCCTATAAGAAATTTTATAGAAAAAGACAGAAAATAGAAGGATATGGAATACTAAGGCAAATCCACAAGAGGAAATGAATAACCCTGGGAATGGCAATTGTGTAGATAAACAGAGGGTGTAGATACATAGTCTCTTTATTTTAAAAATTCATTCGATCATATAAAGCAATATATGAATAATACTGCAGCAATAACATTTATATAGATTTAATACGTATGACAATAATAGCACAAAGGAAAGAGGAGGAAATAAAGCTATGTAGGAACAAAGATGGTGTATCTTATTAAATTAAATCAATATTAATATAAATTATAGTGATAAATTAGGATTTATATTTTAATCCCTGGAGCAAACACTGAGAAAACAAAAAACAAAAAGCCAAAAAGTACCCCTCAGAGCTTCCCTGGTGGTCCAGTGGGTAAGGACACCACCTTGTAGTGCAAGGGGCACCAGTTCGATCCCTGGCCTAGGAAGATCCCATGTGCCGCGGAGCGACTGGACCCATGTGTCCAACTACCGAGCTGGAGCTCTGGAGCACATGTGCCCAGAGCCGGTGCTCTGTGACGAGAGAGACTACTGCGATGGGAGGCCCACACAGGCCAAGGAACAAAGATGGACGGCAATAAATAAATGGAAAATCAATAGAAGTGGCCAAAAAAAAAAATTTTTTTTAAGTACCCCTCAAATCAACAGAAGAATTAAAATGATATACAAAATTTTTTTTTCACCAGGGAAATCTGTGTCATAAAGTACTAATCTACATATCCACAATGCTCAACAAACCCTGAATAAAATAAGCATATAAATTGCCAGCCCATACATCATAGTTAAACACAAACAGAAAATCGTAGAAGCAGCAGAAGAAAAGCTTATCCCCAACTTGGGAGAAACAGTGCAATTAACAGCCCAATTCTTATATGAAACAGTGGAGACGAGAAGGCAGTGGAATGAAATAGTCGAAGTAATAAGAGAAAGTTGTCAGCCTTGAGTTTTGTATGTCAAAATTAAGATGACATAAAGACATCCCCAAATAAGCAAAGACTGAAAGCACTTATTGTTACAAGAACAGCCCTATAAGAAATTTTATAGAAAAAGACAGAAAATAGAAGGATATGGAATACTAAGGCAAATCCACAAGAGGAAATGAATAACCCTGGGAATGGCAATTGTGTAGATAAACAGAGGGTGTAGATACATAGTCTCTTTATTTTAAAAATTCATTCGATCATATAAAGCAATATATGAATAATACTGCAGCAATAACATTTATATAGATTTAATACGTATGACAATAATAGCACAAAGGAAAGAGGAGGAAATAAAGCTATGTAGGAACAAAGATGGTGTATCTTATTAAATTAAATCAATATTAATATAAATTATAGTGATAAATTAGGATTTATATTTTAATCCCTGGAGCAAACACTGAGAAAACAAAAAACAAAAAGCCAAAAAGTACCCCTCAGAGCTTCCCTGGTGGTCCAGTGGGTAAGGACACCACCTTGTAGTGCAAGGGGCACCAGTTCGATCCCTGGCCTAGGAAGATCCCATGTGCCGCGGAGCGACTGGACCCATGTGTCCAACTACCGAGCTGGAGCTCTGGAGCACATGTGCCCAGAGCCGGTGCTCTGTGACGAGAGAGACTACTGCGATGGGAGGCCCACACAGGCCAAGGAACAAAGATGGACGGCAATAAATAAATGGAAAATCAATAGAAGTGGCCAAAAAAAAAAATTTTTTTTAAGTACCCCTCAAATCAACAGAAGAATTAAAATGATATACAAAATTTTTTATTCAATCCAAAAGCTACCAGCAAAAGAAGAACAGAGAAACAAACAAAAAATGAGCCATAGTGAAAACAAATAGCAAAATGAAAGATGCAAATCCAATTACATAAAAACCACCTTAAATAATTCATAAAATAGACTAAAAATTCAATGAAAATGGTGATATTATCCGATTAGATGGAAAATAGTCCACTGTGTGCTGACCACAAGAGACATATTCAAATTCAAAACCACAGCTAGACTGGAAGTTGTAGAGTGTGAAAGACGTATCATACACACAGTGGAAAAAGAGATCGAGAGCTTAGAATGGGCTAGAGTAATTCATATCAAATACAGTAGATTCCTAGGAATGTGTTAGTAGAGATAAACAGGGACATTTCATAATAAAAAGAAAAGGTCACTACATCATGAAGATAAAATTATTTGAAATGCATATGCACCTAACAAGACCGCAAAATATAAACAGCAAAACCCGAGAGAAGTAAGAGGAGATATGGACTATTCCATATTTATAGTTCCAAATTTCAAGATCCTTTATGTTGGTAGACAAGTAGATGGAAAATTAATAGAGATATAGAAGATTTGAGGATTTCCCTGTCAATCCAGTGGTTAAGACCACACTTTCAATGCAGGGGGTACGGGTTTGATCCCTGCTCAGGGGACTATGATCCCACATGCTGTGTGGCCTAGTCAGACAAAACACAAAAAAGAGTCAAGATATAGAATATCTGAAAAACAGGGAAACCAGTATGATCTAACTGGCATCCATAGAACATTTCACCCAACAGAAGCAACACACATTCTTTTAAGGACACATGGACATTCTCCAGGAAAGGCAGGCCTTAAAACGAGTGTCCATGATTATGAAAGGATTAAAGTTACTCAAAGCATGTTTTCCAACTGCAATAAAATTAATTAGAAACCAACAATGTAAATCTAAGAACTCCCCCAGATATCGGAAAATTAAACAACACGTTTCTAAGTAACATAGATCAAAGAAGAAATCACGAGGGGAATTAGAAACTATTTCAGACAGAATGAAGACAGCATGTATAAAACTTTATGGGATACAGCTAACCAAGCGCTTAAAGGCAGAGCTGCAGCTTTAAACATGAATATTTAATGTATTCACTGTTGAGAAAGGCCATTGTGATGAATTATAAAACTTTTCCTGTATTAATAGATCCTAGACTTTGGTGCTTCAGTTTTGACATCTTTTTGTCAATGGCTTTTAAGATTTGAAATGTATATCATTGCATTTTGTGTATATGTGTGTGTGTGTGTGTATATATATATATTATGTATATATGTATATAACATATTATGTGTGTGTATATGTATGTTTGTGTGTATAAATAACATACTGTGAAATCTATTAAGGAAAGGTGAGAATTCTAGACAATCACCAGAGACGCAAAACTCTCTCAAGGCCCTTAGAAAGCCTTTGGCAGCCACTCACGAGGAAACAGCACTAGGACTGTGCTGGGTGTTTCCAATTAGGGCTGGTGAGGCTGCACCTCTGAATAGCACTTCTCTCCGGTCACAGAGCCCCTGGTCTTCCTTTGTAATTTCTTTGTAAAATACCCTCTTTCCTGAGGGTAACAGACACTCTGAAACACACACCCTGGGAGGGCAGTGGGGCAGGGTATCTCATCCCGATGCTATGCTATTATAGTTCCAAATTTCAAGATCCTTTATGTTGGTAGACAAGTAGATGGAAAATTAATAGAGATATAGAAGATTTGAGGATTTCCCTGTCAATCCAGTGGTTAAGACCACACTTTCAATGCAGGGGGTACGGGTTTGATCCCTGCTCAGGGGACTATGATCCCACATGCTGTGTGGCCTAGTCAGACAAAACACAAAAAAGAGTCAAGATATAGAATATCTGAAAAACAGGGAAACCAGTATGATCTAACTGGCATCCATAGAACATTTCACCCAACAGAAGCAACACACATTCTTTTAAGGACACATGGACATTCTCCAGGAAAGGCAGGCCTTAAAACGAGTGTCCATGATTATGAAAGGATTAAAGTTACTCAAAGCATGTTTTCCAACTGCAATAAAATTAATTAGAAACCAACAATGTAAATCTAAGAACTCCCCCAGATATCGGAAAATTAAACAACACGTTTCTAAGTAACATAGATCAAAGAAGAAATCACGAGGGGAATTAGAAACTATTTCAGACAGAATGAAGACAGCATGTATAAAACTTTATGGGATACAGCTAACCAAGCGCTTAAAGGCAGAGCTGCAGCTTTAAACATGAATATTTAATGTATTCACTGTTGAGAAAGGCCATTGTGATGAATTATAAAACTTTTCCTGTATTAATAGATCCTAGACTTTGGTGCTTCAGTTTTGACATCTTTTTGTCAATGGCTTTTAAGATTTGAAATGTATATCATTGCATTTTGTGTATATGTGTGTGTGTGTGTGTATATATATATATTATGTATATATGTATATAACATATTATGTGTGTGTATATGTATGTTTGTGTGTATAAATAACATACTGTGAAATCTATTAAGGAAAGGTGAGAATTCTAGACAATCACCAGAGACGCAAAACTCTCTCAAGGCCCTTAGAAAGCCTTTGGCAGCCACTCACGAGGAAACAGCACTAGGACTGTGCTGGGTGTTTCCAATTAGGGCTGGTGAGGCTGCACCTCTGAATAGCACTTCTCTCCGGTCACAGAGCCCCTGGTCTTCCTTTGTAATTTCTTTGTAAAATACCCTCTTTCCTGAGGGTAACAGACACTCTGAAACACACACCCTGGGAGGGCAGTGGGGCAGGGTATCTCATCCCCGATGCTATCTCGGGTCCCTGGATTGTTCCGTGGTGTTCTCTCTTCCAGTTCGGCTGGCAGTCCTGGCCGTGCCCAGGTCTTGACTGATTTGCATTTGTGTGGCTTATCTGCACCCGGAGTCTATTCACATCCCACTTCCTCATCTCTAGACTTTATTCTCTGCACTCCCTGATCATCTTTCTTTGACACAGCTGACCTCCAAAGGTCTCTCAGGGGACTCTAGGTTGGAGCCAGACTGCAAGGGGAGAAGTGTGGCTGTCGGACACCCCAGGCCATGGGGGAGCAGAGAAGAGGATGCTGTCCTCTCAGGTGCTTACTTCGCAAGCCCTGCTTCTGGGCCCGGGCAGTGGACCAGCTCCCGCTGCCAAGTGCAGGGACAGACCACAAACCCAGCGCCCTGCCAGTCCCCGCTTTAAATGTCCTCATTGGTTCTGTCCTGTTCACCCAGGGAAGAAGAAAGGTCATTACTTTCAGAGAACGCAGCAGATCGGTGGGTTTCCGGAAACAGTTGAATTGTGGACTGTGAATCAAAGAGGATGTGAAAAACCAGAGATGCTGACTTGAATGAGGCCGGGTCATCATGAGGATGGCAGGGGGTGGGAAGAGCAGGACCTCTGATGTCAGAGGCAGGGCTGTGACACCTGAGCCCTGAGCTCAGAGCCAAGTCTGTGAATCGCGGCTGTGGCAAGGGTTCCTCCGTCCCGCGGCGCCCGGTGCGTGCGGCAGAAACAGAGCCTGTGGCTGAAGGAACAGGATGGGCACCCCTCTTCCTCTTTCCCCACCTGAGTCCATCCCGTCCAGGCGCTGGGAGACAGGCAGACGCCTGTGGTCCCAGGGGCGGGGCTGGGTTGATGCATGACCTTGTCCTTTGTTGGCAAGCTCTCTCACCCCTCCTGGCCACAGAGAGACTGAGCCCGAGTCATTGGAGGAGGCTGGACGATGAGTGGTCGGTGCATTCCTATCCACAGTTTATGACTACTATGTTTTAGGAAACTTTCAGACTTGAGAACAGCTTTCTCATCAGAATAAGTAGGGACAGACTATTGATTTCATTCAAGCACGTATTGAGTGCCTACTGTGTATATGCCATTCAAAGAGTAAGCCTCCTTGGGATGGGGAAGCCACCATGGGGAGACCTGGGGAGACCTGGGGTTCCTCTCTGCTGTTGGATGGGACCCAGGCTGGACCTTGCATCCCTCGGGGGCACTCGGTGACCTGGACAGACCTTAGCTGAGGCTGGGCATCAGCTGAGGACCCCAACATTTTCTGCTAGTGCACAGGATGGGTCCGTTTTCAGAGGAGCCTGAAAATGATTGGGCTTAGTTATGAATGGAATTGATACAACAGTATTTGTATCTAAGTGGAAGTAGGGGATGAAGTGGAGAGGAGTGGAAGGGGCAGGAGAGAAGAAGGAAAGTTTTCCAAACAACAGGGGTGAGACGAGAGGCGCTCCGGAGATAAGAGGAGAGCTGGTTACAGGGACCATGAGAACGATGAGCCGTGACCTCAGCTCCTGAGCAGGGGCGTGGCGAGCGGAGCCGTGTTCCCATGGGACAGATTGGCATCGCTGTGCTGAGAGCTTCCAGCGGACATGTCCAGCAGGGCGGGTGTTCCCATGGGGGGAAAGAGTTGAATTGTGGACTGTGAATCAAAGAGGATGTGAAAAACCAGAGATGCTGACTTGAATGAGGCCGGGTCATCATGAGGATGGCAGGGGGTGGGAAGAGCAGGACCTCTGATGTCAGAGGCAGGGCTGTGACACCTGAGCCCTGAGCTCAGAGCCAAGTCTGTGAATCGCGGCTGTGGCAAGGGTTCCTCCGTCCCGCGGCGCCCGGTGCGTGCGGCAGAAACAGAGCCTGTGGCTGAAGGAACAGGATGGGCACCCCTCTTCCTCTTTCCCCACCTGAGTCCATCCCGTCCAGGCGCTGGGAGACAGGCAGACGCCTGTGGTCCCAGGGGCGGGGCTGGGTTGATGCATGACCTTGTCCTTTGTTGGCAAGCTCTCTCACCCCTCCTGGCCACAGAGAGACTGAGCCCGAGTCATTGGAGGAGGCTGGACGATGAGTGGTCGGTGCATTCCTATCCACAGTTTATGACTACTATGTTTTAGGAAACTTTCAGACTTGAGAACAGCTTTCTCATCAGAATAAGTAGGGACAGACTATTGATTTCATTCAAGCACGTATTGAGTGCCTACTGTGTATATGCCATTCAAAGAGTAAGCCTCCTTGGGATGGGGAAGCCACCATGGGGAGACCTGGGGAGACCTGGGGTTCCTCTCTGCTGTTGGATGGGACCCAGGCTGGACCTTGCATCCCTCGGGGGCACTCGGTGACCTGGACAGACCTTAGCTGAGGCTGGGCATCAGCTGAGGACCCCAACATTTTCTGCTAGTGCACAGGATGGGTCCGTTTTCAGAGGAGCCTGAAAATGATTGGGCTTAGTTATGAATGGAATTGATACAACAGTATTTGTATCTAAGTGGAAGTAGGGGATGAAGTGGAGAGGAGTGGAAGGGGCAGGAGAGAAGAAGGAAAGTTTTCCAAACAACAGGGGTGAGACGAGAGGCGCTCCGGAGATAAGAGGAGAGCTGGTTACAGGGACCATGAGAACGATGAGCCGTGACCTCAGCTCCTGAGCAGGGGCGTGAAGCGAGCGGAGCCGTGTTCCCATGGGACAGATTGGCATCGCTGTGCTGAGAGCTTCCAGCGGACATGTCCAGCAGGGCTGGTGGCTCTGCATTATCTCAGGAAGGGCCACCGAGGGCTTCAGAGGGGATGAAAGACAAGTATGATTTTCTCCTTGCAAAAAGGTTACCAGAACTACTCCAAGCCTGTAATGTTTTCCACCGAACCATTTGGCCATCTGGAGTGACCTGGTCACACTGTTGGACTTTGCATGAAGTAAGGATGCGTGCTTGGGCTCTGGTTGGCCTCACCGGGCTGCACTCCCGAGCTCTTTCTTGAGTGATGTGGAGAGATACTGAGGCAGGTGTGACGGTGAGGGTCGGGCAGAAGCAAGTGATGAGGAGGGAGCCACACCGCCCCTGCCCAGCCCCTGCCCCCTCGGCTGCTGGGAGTCCCCCTGGAGCCCATGCTGATGAGGAATTGAGAACAGAGTCAGCGTGAAGGGGCTCCTTCTAACGGATGTTGCGGGGGAAACATGCCTCCCCTTCCCACCACCCCTGGAAACAGGTGAGGGTGGCTTGCTCAGGCTTTTGTGGACTGCACCACTCCGGGACCAGCAGGCCACAGAAGACGTGGTGGGAGAGGCAGGGACCAAGCGCGTGGGAAGCCCTGCTCCGAGTCGCGAGCCTCCGTGTTTGTTAACGGGGTGAGTTTGTCGGGGGTGTAAGTGGGCCGTGTGCAGGCGCCGTGCTGCAGGGTGTGGCCCGCACCCAGGGGCCCCGGGGCGGCCAGGACCTGTGCAGGCTGTGCGGCTGGTTCTCCTGTCTGTCCCAGCGCCTGCCCCAGGGCCACTGGCTTTGCGGAAACCAGCTTTCTAGCTTCACTCCTCTCCAGGTCCTCCTTCTCCAGGGCAACCACACACATGATGCCATTTTGCAATTTATTTTCATTTCTCAGAGAAGAGCTTTCCCTCGTCTTCCCAGCTTGGCGGCGGCAGCCTGGCTGTGTTAGTCTTGGACGGCCTGGGCCGCCTCGGCCTTGGAGCTGGCGCGGCCTTGTTATGCCAGCTGGCAAGGGACAGCACACCTGGCGGGGCGTGGGACGGGGCCCGGGGGCGGCGGGGCAGGGGTCGAGTGACTCGAGGTGGACAGGCCTGCCAGTGTGACCTCACGGCTCCATCGCCCCCTGAAGGCTTCCCCAGCTCCGAGGAGGAGCTGGGCTGTTTGGGCAGCTGCCCAGCTCCCGGGGCAGCGCTCCGTCCCACCTGGGGCCGCCCTTCCCGGCCTCCAGGTGGAGTCTGCGCTCAGTGCAGGTCCCTCTGAGGTCTCCGGGTCACAGAGTGTCACGCTGCTGTGTTTTCTTCTTGCTTCGTGTTGGACAAGGCGTGGTTTTAAACAAGGAAACTGAAAAACAGATGGGCTGCGGTTTCCAGACTCCACATCTCCAGCAGAAACCAGGAATCGACCCAGCCGAGGCTCCGGGACCTGATTCTGCGTTTCGGACGCTGCCCGCGTCCCCGCCGAGGAGGTGGTGCCGGAGCTTCGGGCTGGGGAGGGGCCCGGGCGCCCCCGCCCTCCCAGCGTCCCTGTCTCTGCAGCCGGGGGGCCGGGACGGGGACCGAGCCTCGCGGGCGTCGCCTGCACAGAGGGGCGAGCCGTGCCTGGAGCCGGCGCTCAGGGCGCTCTGTCCAGGGCGGCGGCAGGAGGCTCCCAGCCGGCGGTGGTCCCGCCCGCGCCCCCGGCGCTCAGGCTCGTCTTCAGAGGCCGGGGTCCAGCCGGCCCTGGGGTTTCCCCTGGCGGAGCGGCCCTTTGAGGGACCAAGTCTGCACCCCAACAGCCATCATCCCCTCAGACAAGGAGGAACTGTTCCCAGCAGGCGGCTCAGCTAAACATGACCTAGTGTAGCAAGTGGCACGGGACTGCAGACAGAACCTGGAGACAGAGCGCTGCCTCCTCGTCACCCGAACAAGGGACCTGAGCAGAAAGGAAGTCTCATGAACGTCAGAAAGAGTCTTTGGAGAAAACATGAACATGAGCTGTGGGCAGGCTCGTAACAAGGAAAACGTCGCAGAGCTGGCTCCGCGGGGGTCCCCGTGAAGCCCCGTCTCCCGGCAGAGGCGTGGGGCCTGCAGGAGAGCGTGTTCTGGGGAGCGGGCAGTACCGTGTGCTCCGTGGACCGCTTGTCTTTGGAAGCCGTTTTTACTAGAAAAGGCTCCTCAGTCTCATAAGATTGAAGGATGCTGTGTTCTCTGTTTGGAGATTCATGATATACATTGATGACTCAAAAACATACCCTTGAGAAAACACTGAACTCAGTTTAACCCCATGTTTCCCAAATTGGCTTGATGGTAAGATGCTGGTGTTGCACAGTCTCCACAGAGCCCACCGGGGAGGCTGCTTGACGGCAGGATGTCACACGATGCCTGCCGCCGGCGCGTCCTCCCCTCGAGCTGGGACGTGGACGCCCCTTGGGGATCGCAGCCCCGGTCTGCTTGATGGACGAGCGTCCGTGCTGGCTCAGGGCGGAGTGTGCAGCCCTCTCCTGCAGGCTGGAAGTCTGGTGTGACAGCCTTAGGGAAGATGAGGAGGGGAAGCTGCCGCTTCCTCGGCTTCCCTGTCACCTCAGTGGTGAAGAAGCTCCCTGCCGACGCGGGAGACAGAGGCTCGATCCCTGCTCCGGGAAGATCCCACGTGCCTCAGAGCAACTAAGCCCACACACTGCAACTACTCAGCCTGCGTTCCGGAGCCCAGGAGCCGCAACGACTGAGCCCCCAAGCCCCGGAGTCTGTGCTCCGCAACAAGAGAAGCCACTGCCACGAAAAGCCTGCACGCCACAGAGAAGAGTAGCCCCTGCTCGCCGCAGCCTGAGAAAACCCAAGCAGCAGTGAAGACCCAGCACAGCCAGATGACATACATACATGCTTAGGAAAAACTTCTCACGTTAACGCAAAAACTTCAGGGTTGTAAAAACAAGGTAATCGTGCTCTGAGAATGAAAGCTGTGGTTTTCAGCATCGGGTAGTCAGAGAGCTTGCCTTCCATCGCTTCCTCTGTAACTCAGGCTTGCCTGGACCCAGCACCGCATTCTAGACTTCCTGGATGGGCTCCACAGAGCCCAGCTTTATATACGCTCTGGGAACAGAAAGAGCCCGTCGGTCAGCCCCAGCAGCGCTTGTGCTCACGGCGTGACCGCCTGCTGTCTGGGCAGTGCGTGTGTGCGTGACCCGACGTGCAGCTTCTGCCTTCAGCCCCTCGCTCGAGGGCAGGTCCTGCAGAAGGGAAGCCTGTTACGGGGGTTGAAATGACTTAACAAAAGCCTCTCCGGCTCACTTCGGCCCACGTGCACTAGAACTGGAACAACACAGAGCAGGTTCGCATGGCTCCCGCACAAGGATGAGACACAAATTCACGAAGCCTGTCATTTTTCAAAAATGGCGCAATCTGTGTTTGTGTGATGTTTGAAAGAGAAACATTAATCTTCTCTTTTGTCTACATCATGTCAATAACCAGACGGATCGTTTCCCTGGCGGCCATGGCGCAGCCGCCGCAGAGCCGGCTCGGATGTGCAGGGGCGTGTCTGGGCGTGAGAGGCATCCCGGCTTTCGCCTGCTGGCGGATGACGCGGGTACAGAGTGATGCTCGTCCAGCGGGCGGCAGCGGCGGCGCTTGCCACGGCCCCGCAGCTGAGCCGGCGTGCGCTTAGGCCGTCCTTCAGAGCTGTCGCCCCAAAGGATACGGCAGAAATCACAGAATAATTAGCAAGGTGCACAGAGAGCAGTTGCTGCAGATGGGGTCAGCACTCACTCCCACTCGCACGGCGTGGTTTGCTTCTCCCGCGATGGGCTCTGTGCGCCTCTGCTTGGCTTCCTTTCTGCCAGACCGCTTCTCTTCCCGGGGCTCAGCCTCTCTTCCTCTGCTTGCCTTGCAAAACACACATGCTGACTATCTAGATGGCAGCCAAGGAGATAAACACCGACACCCCGACCATTTTGGGCAGGGCCCTGCTCGCCGCAGCCTGAGAAAACCCAAGCAGCAGTGAAGACCCAGCACAGCCAGATGACATACATACATGCTTAGGAAAAACTTCTCACGTTAACGCAAAAACTTCAGGGTTGTAAAAACAAGGTAATCGTGCTCTGAGAATGAAAGCTGTGGTTTTCAGCATCGGGTAGTCAGAGAGCTTGCCTTCCATCGCTTCCTCTGTAACTCAGGCTTGCCTGGACCCAGCACCGCATTCTAGACTTCCTGGATGGGCTCCACAGAGCCCAGCTTTATATACGCTCTGGGAACAGAAAGAGCCCGTCGGTCAGCCCCAGCAGCGCTTGTGCTCACGGCGTGACCGCCTGCTGTCTGGGCAGTGCGTGTGTGCGTGACCCGACGTGCAGCTTCTGCCTTCAGCCCCTCGCTCGAGGGCAGGTCCTGCAGAAGGGAAGCCTGTTACGGGGGTTGAAATGACTTAACAAAAGCCTCTCCGGCTCACTTCGGCCCACGTGCACTAGAACTGGAACAACACAGAGCAGGTTCGCATGGCTCCCGCACAAGGATGAGACACAAATTCACGAAGCCTGTCATTTTTCAAAAATGGCGCAATCTGTGTTTGTGTGATGTTTGAAAGAGAAACATTAATCTTCTCTTTTGTCTACATCATGTCAATAACCAGGTGGATCGTTTCCCTGGCGGCCATGGCGCAGCCGCCGCAGAGCCGGCTCGGATGTGCAGGGGCGTGTCTGGGCGTGAGAGGCATCCCGGCTTTCGCCTGCTGGCGGATGACGCGGGTACAGAGTGATGCTCGTCCAGCGGGCGGCAGCGGCGGCGCTTGCCACGGCCCCGCAGCTGAGCCGGCGTGCGCTTAGGCTGTCCTTCAGAGCTGTCGCCCACAAGGATACGGCAGAAATCACAGAATAATTAGCAAGGTGCACAGAGAGCAGTTGCTGCAGATGGGGTCAGCACTCACTCCCACTCGCACGGCGTGGTTTGCTTCTCCCGCGATGGGCTCTGTGCGCCTCTGCTTGGCTTCCTTTCTGCCAGACCGCTTCTCTTCCCGGGGCTCAGCCTCTCTTCCTCTGCTTGCCTTGCAAAACACACATGCTGACTATCTAGATGGCAGCCAAGGAGATAAACACCGACACCCCCCGCCCAGAAACAGCACAGTAAATTGTGGAGCAAGGGGAGTCGAGTTTCCGAAAGCCCAGGAGGGACACACGGCTAGAAAACTCCTGAAGTAGACAGAAACGGGCTGTCACCATGAGGCTCACACCTTCTGTTACCGTCTTCTGTTCTCCTGCCTGATGCCCCCGGTGTCAACGCTGCCTTGGGCAAGGAGGGGTGAGCCAGATTTTAAAATAATTATGTAAAAATAAAATACTTATGTAATCGACCACCTGGCCTGCATAATAATATCTGGCCCCGGACTTTGTGAAAGACCTCAGGCAACATTTTAAACCTGTCAGCAATTAGGAGAGGTGTTAGCTGGAGCCTCCTGGCAGTGAGTTCTGACTGACGAGGGCCGAGCAGCCGTCCGGGAGGAGCTCTGCGGGGCTGCCTCCTCGGATCCGGGGGCCCACTGCGGGGCCTGGTGCTGAGGAAGACGCTCTGGTGACACACACGTCTGGTGACGACCCAGCATTATAACAACAACCACCCTTTAAAGTTTCAACGCTTGTTATGTGCTAGCCATATAGTGGGGGGTCAGTCTGTAAAAGTGAGGCTCGTGTGGAAGGGCCTCTCACTGTCGCTCGCGTAGCTGTGAGGAGACCGAGGCCTGGAGAGCTGGGGGCCCCGTCCACGGCGGTGCTGCGGCAAGGCTGCCGCTGGACGCCTGGCCAAGTCTGACCCAAAGCCCAGACCCGTCCGAGCTCTGCTCCCCGGCCTCCTGGACGGGAGAGCAGGATGGGAGGGCCTCGTCAGAGCGTCCTCGCTCTCGACCGGGGTGGCGAAAGCCCGCAGCGTCCGGCCCTTCACTGTTGGGCTTGAACCCCAGCTCCCGGCCCCAGCGAGGGGCCTGGGTGAGTGAGCGTGGCTGACGGCAACAGGGAGGCGGCGGGTCTACACCGGCCTCCGACAGTAGCGCCTGCCTCGTGGCTCTTGCGACTGAATGAGAAGATATTTATAAAGTGCCCTTTAAATAATCCTAAAGGAAATCAACCCTGAATATCCCCTGGAAGGACTGATCCTGGAGCTAAAGCTGTAGCACTTTGGCCACCTTATTTGAAGAGCCGACTCGTTGGAAAAGACCCTGTTTCTGGGAGCGACTGAAGGCCAAAGGGAAAGGGGGCCGGGGGGACGGCTGGCCATATCACCAGCTCAATGGACATGAGCTCAGGCACATTCCAGGAGGTGGTGGAGGACAGGGAAGCCTGCCGTGCTCTAGTCCATGGGGCCACAAAGAGCTGTACGTGACTTAGGGACTGAACAGCAATAAAATAATGGTTATTATGTGCATTTTTTTCCCACTCATGAAAGTAGGTTTTGAAAATTTTCAGGCCGTTTCACAATGACCATCTAATCCGCTTTTCTTCTCTTTCATTTCCCCTCATACCATTTCTGTTCGGGTGGAAATGTGGTTTCACGTTGTCCAGGCTCACCGGTTTACTGAGTGCTTTACACTCAGAGTAGTACCTTCTACAAGAGCAGTTCCTTCTGAGTGTTTGTGGGGGTGAAAAAGATGAGTATTCATGGGGTAGTAATGATGATGACTATAATAATGATCCTCATTTATTTAGTGTCTAGTGCGAATGTACTAAGTCCTTTTGTGTGTGTTTTCAATTAACTCCAAAATAATCCCATGAGGCAAGTGTTACTGTACACGTTTCGCAGATGAGCAAGGTCGCCCACCTGCTCCAGGCATCGGGGTCGGTCCTGCCTGGCCACGGGGTGCTCGCGGGCACCCAGGCCTGTGAGCGTCCTGGCACTTGCCCCGTCTCTTCTGTAGAGAAGGGTCCGTTGCTGGAGCCTGCCCAAGTCTACCCAAACCCAGCCCGTCAGGTGGGAGGAGCAGGATGAGGCCTCGTCAGAGCGTCCTCGCTCTCGACCGGGGTGGCGAAAGCCCGCAGCGTCCGGCCCTTCACTGTTGGGCTTGAACCCCAGCTCCCGGCCCCAGCGAGGGGCCTGGGTGAGTGAGCGTGGCTGACGGCAACAGGGAGGCGGCGGGTCTACACCGGCCTCCGACAGTAGCGCCTGCCTCGTGGCTCTTGCGACTGAATGAGAAGGTATTTATAAAGTGCCCTTTAAATAATCCTAAAGGAAATCAACCCTGAATATCCCCTGGAAGGACTGATCCTGGAGCTGAAGCTGTAGCACTTTGGCCACCTTATTTGAAGAGCCGACTCGTTGGAAAAGACCCTGTTTCTGGGAGCGACTGAAGGCCAAAGGGAAAGGGGGCCGGGGGGACGGCTGGCCGTATCACCAGCTCAATGGACATGAGCTCAGGCACATTCCAGGAGGTGGTGGAGGACAGGGAAGCCTGCCGTGCTCTAGTCCATGGGGCCACAAAGAGCTGTACGTGACTTAGGGACTGAACAGCAATAAAATAATGGTTATTATGTGCATTTTTTTCCCACTCATGAAAGTAGGTTTTGAAAATTTTCAGGCCGTTTCACAATGACCATCTAATCCGCTTTTCTTCTCTTTCATTTCCCCTCATACCATTTCTGTTCGGGTGGAAATGTGGTTTCACGTTGTCCAGGCTCACCGGTTTACTGAGTGCTTTACACTCAGAGTAGTACCTTCTACAAGAGCAGTTCCTTCTGAGTGTTTGTGGGGGTGAAAAAGATGAGTATTCATGGGGTAGTAATGATGATGACTATAATAATGATCCTCATTTATTTAGTGTCTAGTGCGAATGTACTAAGTCCTTTTGTGTGTGTTTTCAATTAACTCCAAAATAATCCCATGAGGCAAGTGTTACTGTACACGTTTCGCAGATGAGCAAGGTCGCCCACCTGCTCCAGGCATCGGGGTCGGTCCTGCCTGGCCACGGGGTGCTCGCGGGCACCCAGGCCTGTGAGCGTCCTGGCACTTGCCCCGTCTCTTCTGTAGAGAAGGGTCCGTTGCTGGCGGCTGCTCGCGAGCACAGTGTCTGTGAACCCAGAGGGCTTCCGCCTTCTCCGGACGGCACGTGGCGCCGTCTGTATCTGAGGGTCCTCAGACCCGCCCCGGCTCTGTTCTCCGTGAATTGCGGCTAGCCCGCCCCTCTCAACCTTCCGCCCCCCGGGGCTGCTCATCCACGAGCTCACACGCAGACGGCGCTTGTTCAGCTGCTCAGTCCTGTCTGACTCTCCGCAGCCCCCGGACTGCAGCCGCCAGGCTCCTCTGTCCACGGGAGGCTCCAGGCAAGAACACTGGAGTGGGGTGCCACTTCCTCCTCGAGGGATCTTCCCAACCCAGGGACTGCACCCTTGTCTCCTGCATCGGCAGGCGGGCTCTTTACCACTGAGCCACTCGGGAAGCCCTTCTGAAGGTTACATTCGACGTGAACTGTTGTCGAGGAAAGCTCTCCCGTCATCCACACGGACACCTCACCTGTTACTCGAGTCAGAGTGAGCATCTCTAGGCAAAGTACACATAGCAGATCAATGACCCCTCTGCTGAAACAAAATCACTTGGATGTGCATTGAACCCATGAGAGCTCATTGTCACACCCTTCCTGAGTTCCCACCCTGTCAGAAAGCACTGACTGAGGGCTCTGTTTCCGGGAATCCTATACTCACCATCGCTCAGAGAAGGTCTCCCTCTTCTGTGTGTTTACAATGAGAGGGAGACACAGTGAGGCTGCAGGACGCCAAGAGGAAACAGACACAACTAAATAACAAACAGTGGACAAACACAAATAGTGAAGAACAAATATTGGCTTTGTACAAGAGCCAAGAGTGCAGGGGGCCCCGCTGCATTTGCTGAAGGGAGCCCTGTTCCCACAGACGGGCCACGGCCGCGTCCTGCCCCCCCTGGACTCGGCAGGAATTGCAGGTTCCCAGAGAGTTGGGCATGGCCTGCAGTGACCACTGGGTAGAGGTGTGAGGGGCTTCTGCACCTTTGTGAAGAAATCAGGAGGGGGGCTGGAGGGGTGTCTTGTCTGACGTTTCGCAGATGAGCAAGGTCGCCCACCTGCTCCAGGCATCGGGGTCGGTCCTGCCTGGCCACGGGGTGCTCGCGGGCACCCAGGCCTGTGAGCGTCCTGGCACTTGCCCCGTCTCTTCTGTAGAGAAGGGTCCGTTGCTGGCGGCTGCTCGCGAGCACAGTGTCTGTGAACCCAGAGGGCTTCCGCCTTCTCCGGACGGCACGTGGCGCCGTCTGTATCTGAGGGTCCTCAGACCCGCCCCGGCTCTGTTCTCCGTGAATTGCGGCTAGCCCGCCCTCACAACCTTCCGCCCCCCGGGGCTGCTCATCCACGAGCTCACACGCAGACGGCGCTTGTTCAGCTGCTCAGTCCTGTCTGACTCTCCGCAGCCCCGGACTGCAGCCGCCAGGCTCCTCTGTCCACGGAGGCTCCAGGCACGAACACTGGAGTGGGGTGCCACTTCCTCCTCGAGGGATCTTCCCAACCCAGGGACTGCACCCTTGTCTCCTGCATCGGCAGGCGGGCTCTTTACCACTGAGCCACTCGGGAAGCCCTTCTGAAGGTTACATTCGACGTGAACTGTTGTCGAGGAAAGCTCCCCCGTCATCCACACGGACACCTCACCTGTTACTCGAGTCAGAGTGAGCATCTCTAGGCAAAGTACACATAGCAGATCAATGACCCCTCTGCTGAAACAAAATCACTTGGATGTGCATTGAACCCATGAGAGCTCATTGTCACACCCTTCCTGAGTTCCCACCCTGTCAGAAAGCACTGACTGAGGGCTCTGTTTCCGGGAATCCTATACTCACCATCGCTCAGAGAAGGTCTCCCTCTTCTGTGTGTTTACAATGAGAGGGAGACACAGTGAGGCTGCAGGACGCCAAGAGGAAACAGACACAACTAAATAACAAACAGTGGACAAACACAAATAGTGAAGAACAAATATTGGCTTTGTACAAGAGCCAAGAGTGCAGGGGGCCCCGCTGCATTTGCTGAAGGGAGCCCTGTTCCCACAGACGGGCCGCGGCCGCGTCCTGCCCCCCCTGGACTCGGCAGGAATTGCAGGTTCCCAGAGAGTTGGGCATGGCCTGCAGTGACCACTGGGTAGAGGTGTGAGGGGCTTCTGCACCTTTGTGAAGAAATCAGGAGGGGCTGGAGCTGTCGCTTGCCGAGTGCCTTCTGTCCCTGCTGTGTTCTGGGTGTCAGTGGCTTCTGTCTCTTCTGTGAGCCCCCGGACTGCGGCCCGCCAGGCTCCTCTGCCACGGGACTTCCCAGGCAAGAACGCTGGAGTGGGCTGCCATTTCCTTCTCCAGAGGATCTTCCTGAGCCAGGGATCAAGCCCCTGTCTTCTGTGTCTCCTGCACTGGTCGGCATATTCTTTACCAGCCGTGTCACCTGTGCCTCGTCCTCCGGTACAGCTTTCCAGGTGCCATCGGTCCTTTGCAGTGGAGGCAGAGTCAGTCGCCCTTACTTTTCCCGCTGCTCTGCCTCGGTGGGGAGGGAAGACCAGGAAAAACGGATTCACATGTCTCCAGGGAGAGGGAGCTGCAGAGAAAAACTTGCCTCAGCCAGACATTCTGATATCCACCGAGCCAAACACGCAGACATTTGGCAATATCTGATAATAAGTGACCCGTGGACATGCTCCAGGTTTGGTTCTCGTGCAGCCAGTGCATTGGGTGAGTGTGCTCTGCTTGTATTGGCATCAGGGAGGGCTGGCGAGAGAGGGGGTGTGGGTGTGAGTACGCATGTGTGTACATGGGGGTGTCTGGATGGGAATGTGTGTGTCCTGTGTGTGTGAGTGTGTGGGAAGGTGTGTGTGCGTGTGCATATGAGTATTATGTGTGCGTGTATGTGAATATGCCAGTTGGTGCGAGTTGAGTGTAGGCGTGTGTGAGAGCTTGAGTGAGAGTGTGAGTGTGTGTGTGCACACCCAGAAACACATGTTCATGCGTCTGACGGCTCTTGGAAAACAGGACCCTGGATTCCAGCTGGTGATATGGGCAGTATTTCCTGAAATTGCTTCTGAGTCACAAGCACTCCCAGACCAGCTAAAATAATACAAAACAATCCAGATACACAGAGACTTGGGTTTGCTTTCTTTTGGTTCGTTGACATAAGGGAAGTTGTTATTGACAAAGGAACTCATCCGAAGGTTTCCTGAACGCAGCCCTGCGGGGACCCGGGGTGCCAGCGCGGCTGGCCTGCGGTGGGCCGTGTGTCCGCTGCCGCCGTGCCCAGCTTTGCTCAGCGCTCCGGGCCACAGAGCGTCCGGCTGGCCTCACTGCGGTCCGCGTGCAGTGGCATGAGCCTCTCGTGTGAATCAAGCAGGAATCACGACTCCGTGTGAGCGGGGAGGGTCAGCGAAGCCTGGCCCGTTCCCTGGCCAGCCTGAGATCCACACCATCTGCCTCTCCTGCCTCGGAAATGCGTGAAGAAAGATGAGAAGGGCATGGGAAGAGGCACCAACCTTACGACCTGCTGACCACATTCTGATACTAAGCAGTTACGTCAGGGGACTCTGAAAGCTGGCCCCCGTGGTCTCTGATGACCAGTCTGACTTTCTTTGGGCTGCCACAGCTTCTGGCCCCGTAACCACCTAGAAAGGGAGGGAGACAAGGAGTTCTCTCTTTTGCACCGACTGTCCCAGTTCATCAAGTTGGAATAAGCATTTATGGCCCACAATCTCTAAAGAAAATGTTACTTGGAAAATGCCCGAACCTCTCTCTTTGTGCAGCTGCTCCTTTCTGGGCCTCAGTCCCTCCTCCAGGAACGGGCTGTCCCCTGAGGCCACGTCCACTCTGCTCCTGCCCGCCCTGGGGTGAGCCGCCTGCTTCCCCTCGCACAGTCCAGACCCGGCGGGAACCACTCCCCGACTCCACCCACAGATCTCCACCACTCCCTCCTTGGAAAGGAGAATGGGGCTGGATCCCAGGCAGATCTGGGCAGACAGGAATCTGCCGTGGACGCCAGCTTAGGTTTCCTCTCTTCAAAGGGTGCATGGAAGTTCAGATCAAAGAAACAAGAGTCAAGGATAAAGGCCGTTCTCTCGTGCCTGTGATAAGAGCTGGTGACACCCACTGTCACTGAACTTTCCCTTGCGTCTCAGTATTTCCTGAAATTGCTTCTGAGTCACAAGCACTCCCAGACCAGCTAAAATAATACAAAACAATCCAGATACACAGAGACTTGGGTTTGCTTTCTTTTGGTTCGTTGACATAAGGGAAGTTGTTATTGACAAAGGAACTCATCCGAAGGTTTCCTGAACGCAGCCCTGCGGGGACCCGGGGTGCCAGCGCGGCTGGCCTGCGGTGGGCCGTGTGTCCGCTGCCGCCGTGCCCAGCTTTGCTCAGCGCTCCGGGCCACAGAGCGTCCGGCTGGCCTCACTGCGGTCCGCGTGCCGTGGCATGAGCCTCTCGTGTGAATCAAGCAGGAATCACGACTCCGTGTGAGCGGGGAGGGTCAGCGAAGCCTGGCCCGTTCCCTGGCCAGCCTGAGATCCACACCATCTGCCTCTCCTGCCTCGGAAATGCGTGAAGAAAGATGAGAAGGGCATGGGAAGAGGCACCAACCTTACGACCTGCTGACCACATTCTGATACTAAGCAGTTACGTCAGGGGACTCTGAAAGCTGGCCCCCGTGGTCTCTGATGACCAGTCTGACTTTCTTTGGGCTGCCACAGCTTCTGGCCCCGTAACCACCTAGAAAGGGAGGGAGACAAGGAGTTCTCTCTTTTGCACCGACTGTCCCAGTTCATCAAGTTGGAATAAGCATTTATGGCCCACAATCTCTAAAGAAAATGTTACTTGGAAAATGCCCGAACCTCTCTCTTTGTGCAGCTGCTCCTTTCTGGGCCTCAGTCCCTCCTCCAGGGAACGGGCTGTCCCCTGAGGCCACGTCCACTCTGCTCCTGCCCGCCCTGGGGTGAGCCGCCTGCTTCCCCTCGCACAGTCCAGACCCGGCGGGAACCACTCCCCGACTCCACCCACAGATCTCCACCACTCCCTCCTTGGAAAGGAGAATGGGGCTGGATCCCAGGCAGATCTGGGCAGACAGGAATCTGCCGTGGACGCCAGCTTAGGTTTCCTCTCTTCAAAGGGTGCATGGAAGTTCAGATCAAAGAAACAAGAGTCAAGGATAAAGGCCGTTCTCTCGTGCCTGTGATAAGAGCTGGTGACACCCACTGTCACTGAACTTTCCCTTGCGTCTCAGCCATGTGCCCCCCGCCTCTGGGCCCTCCCCTGCACTGAGTGGTGTTCACGGGGCCCCTCTCCGGGTGGAGTGGTGGCTGAGAGGAAACGCCGCAAACAAGACACACAGGCCCTGCCTCATGGGGCTCCAGACAAACAGGAAAGGAAGACAGGAGCCATGAATGTGTGCAAAAGTCTGTGTGTTGAATGAGGCGTGCAGGTGGCTGTGACCACAGTGCCCAGAGACTCAG
Source organism: Tragulus kanchil (assembly GCA_022376925.1). Classification (NCBI taxonomy): domain Eukaryota; kingdom Metazoa; phylum Chordata; class Mammalia; order Artiodactyla; family Tragulidae; genus Tragulus; species Tragulus kanchil. The sequence continues at coordinate 156,192,219 of JAIOJX010000006.1, forward strand.
CCTTCCTCAGGGGTCAGGCTCACCACCTCGGGGCAATGACTGTTAGTGAAATTTGGGGAACCTGCAGTGGAAGCTCCATGAAGACTGTTCCTGACCTAGGAAATGCTTCCTAAATATTTGTTGAAGAGATACCAGAGGAGCTGACAAAAGGGGGTGGTTCTGTGGAGGAGATTCGGGCGGACGGGACTTCACATCTGACAGCCACGTGCCGAGCCCGGCAGGACAGGCCCTCCCAGCTGCTCTGGAGAGAGCAGAGGGGACCCCGGGGCCGACGCTGGCCGGGAGGCCGAGGGCAGCTTGCGGTAGCCCTCCACCCTTGCTGAGGAGTGTGGACATATTCTGGGGTCACAAGGAGCCAATGCAAGTTTTGAGGTGCCATGATGCTCAGATACATGTCATTCTGAGCAGCAAAGCCACAGGATACTGCAGACATCGCTGGTTCCAGGCCGTGGAATGGTGGCCACTGCCTCCTCATGATGGAAGAGGTGTGCAGCCCTGTGGTTTATTCTGGTACAAAGGATAAAGACTTTTCAGAGCTGGCATGGATCTTAAGCTCAATAATTCCTTTTTCTAGGAGAAGGGAGCCTGTCACTAGCGGTATCGTCTGCAGATGGTGACCAAGTTCAATAGCAGCAGCACTGGGTCCAGAGCTCAGGTTTCCCAGAGTATTGGCTAAAAGTCTTTCTCTAAACTCTCTCTTTTCCACGTGGCCTTTTTCCTGCTGTGTCCCACCAGGACATGGGTGGAGGCTGGCTGTGCCTAGAACAGGCTATCAGCTCATACCGGAGACAATTCTGGCCACCGCCCGAGTCTTGGAGGATTAACTGCAGTGCTCTGTGGCCTTGGGCGAGGCCAGCCCAGAAAGTTTCCCAAGCCTGGATTAGCCACAGCCTGAGCTGTGTGTAACACTCTCATGGTCCTTCTCTTCTGGATTTTAATGAGGTCAGCAGCCTGTCCATCAGGTGATGCCCTGATGCCCAGAGTGCATGGTACAAACAGGAAAGGAAGACAGGAGCCATGAATGTGTGCAAAAGTCTGTGTGTTGAATGAGGCGTGCAGGTGGCTGTGACCACAGTGCCCAGAGACTCAGCCTTCCTCAGGGGTCAGGCTCACCACCTCGGGGCAATGACTGTTAGTGAAATTTGGGGAACCTGCAGTGGAAGCTCCATGAAGACTGTTCCTGACCTAGGAAATGCTTCCTAAATATTTGTTGAAGAGATACCAGAGGAGCTGACAAAAGGGGGTGGTTCTGTGGAGGAGATTCGGGCGGACGGGACTTCACATCTGACAGCCACGTGCCGAGCCCGGCAGGACAGGCCCTCCCAGCTGCTCTGGAGAGAGCAGAGGGGACCCCGGGGCCGACGCTGGCCGGGAGGCCGAGGGCAGCTTGCGGTAGCCCTCCACCCTTGCTGAGGAGTGTGGACATATTCTGGGGTCACAAGGAGCCAATGCAAGTTTTGAGGTGCCATGATGCTCAGATACATGTCATTCTGAGCAGCAAAGCCACAGGATACTGCAGACATCGCTGGTTCCAGGCCGTGGAATGGTGGCCACTGCCTCCTCATGATGGAAGAGGTGTGCAGCCCTGTGGTTTATTCTGGTACAAAGGATAAAGACTTTTCAGAGCTGGCATGGATCTTAAGCTCAATAATTCCTTTTTCTAGGAGAAGGGAGCCTGTCACTAGCGGTATCGTCTGCAGATGGTGACCAAGTTCAATAGCAGCAGCACTGGGTCCAGAGCTCAGGTTTCCCAGAGTATTGGCTAAAAGTCTTTCTCTAAACTCTCTCTTTTCCACGTGGCCTTTTGCCTGCTGTGTCCCACCAGGACATGGGTGGAGGCTGGCTGTGCCTAGAACAGGCTATCAGCTCATACCGGAGACAATTCTGGCCACCGCCCGAGTCTTGGAGGATTAACTGCAGTGCTCTGTGGCCTTGGAGCGAGGCCAGCCCAGAAAGTTTCCCAAGCCTGGATTAGCCACAGCCTGAGCTGTGTGTAACACTCTCATGGTCCTTCTCTTTTCTGGATTTTAATGAGGTCAGCAGCCTGTCCATCAGGTGATGCCCTGATGCCCAGAGTGCATGGTCAACACTCCAGCCACCCACCAGGGTGGGTCCTGGGAAGCCCGAAGAGGTGGGTTGGGGGGCAGGGAGGGGTTACAGAGCGTTCCTCCAGCTGAAGCTATCCCTTACTTGCTCGTCCTTGTTGTCTCCAGGTCCGCCACCAATTATTCATTCTTTGGGTTAGGGACTGCCTCACTGTCCATCCCTTTTTTAAAAATTTATGGTGGTTGCTAGTAGGGAGGGGAAAATGGGCAGCTTTTTAGTGGACGTACAGTTTCCTTTAGCAAATGAAGAAGCTGTGAAGTTTGGTTGGACAATAACACGAATACACTTCACACGACTAAACTGAGTACTTAAAATGATTAAGTGGTAAATTTCAGCTTTATTGCTTTTCCACTATTTAAAATGAGGCTTTTCGGAGATGGACATGTACATTCTGCTGTGTTTAAAATGGGTAATCTACAGTGGAGCAAAGGAGACTCTGCTCGGTGTTACGTGGCAGCCTGGATGGGAGGGGAATTGGGGGAGAATGGACACATGTGTACGTGTGGCTGAGCCCCTCCGCTGTTCACCTGAAATTATCACAACACTGTTAGTTGGCAATACTCCAATATAAAATAAGTTTTCAAGAAAAAAAAAAAGGAAAAGAAAAAGAAAAAAACCTTAAGGTTAACTACTAAGTCACTAACATTTTAGTTAGAATTAGGTCATCATCCCTTCCCCAGACCAGGGCCAGTGTCTTGGCCAGAGAAGGCCGTGTGGATGAGGAGCAGGAGACGTGAGACGCGCGGGTGAACTTCACTGTCTCGTCCAGGGCCAGTGCTGATTCTGACCTCCAGATGCTTCCTATTTTTTATGGCTTCTGATGGAAGCTGCTGGTGATGTAAGGATCTGGAGTGAAACCAGGCTTTCAGATTCTGGGTGGAGTTTACAGTAAAGATATGAGTGACACTCGCATGTGCCTCTCTGTCCCACAGATTAACTGCAGTGCTCTGTGGCCTTGGAGCGAGGCCAGCCCAGAAAGTTTCCCAAGCCTGGATTAGCCACAGCCTGAGCTGTGTGTAACACTCTCATGGTCCTTCTCTTTCTGGATTTTAATGAGGTCAGCAGCCTGTCCATCAGGTGCGGCCCGGATGCCAAGAGTGCATGGTCGACGCTCCAGCCACCCACCAGGGTGGGTCCTGGGAAGCCCGAAGAGGTGGGTTGGGGGGCAGGGAGGGGTTACAGAGCGTTCCTCCAGCTGAAGCTATCCCTTACTTGCTCGTCCTTGTTGTCTCCAGGTCCGCCACCAATTATTCATTCTTTGGGTTAGGGACTGCCTCACTGTCCATCCCTTTTTTAAAAATTTATGGTGGTTGCTAGTAGGGAGGGGAAAATGGGCAGCTTTTTAGTGGACGTACAGTTTCCTTTAGCAAATGAAGAAGCTGTGAAGTTTGGTTGGACAATAACACGAATACACTTCACACGACTAAACTGAGTACTTAAAATGATTAAGTGGTAAATTTCAGCTTTATTGCTTTTCCACTATTTAAAATGAGGCTTTTCGGAGATGGACATGTACATTCTGCTGTGTTTAAAATGGGTAATCTACAGTGGAGCAAAGGAGACTCTGCTCGGTGTTACGTGGCAGCCTGGATGGGAGGGGAATTGGGGGAGAATGGACACATGTGTACGTGTGGCTGAGCCCCTCCGCTGTTCACCTGAAATTATCACAACACTGTTAGTTGGCAATACTCCAATATAAAATAAGTTTTCAAGAAAAAAAAAAAGGAAAAGAAAAAGAAAAAAACCTTAAGGTTAACTACTAAGTCACTAACATTTTAGTTAGAATTAGGTCATCATCCCTTCCCCAGACCAGGGCCAGTGTCTTGGCCAGAGAAGGCCGTGTGGATGAGGAGCAGGAGACGTGAGACGCGCGGGTGAACTTCACTGTCTCGTCCAGGGCCAGTGCTGATTCTGACCTCCAGATGCTTCCTATTTTTTATGGCTTCTGATGGAAGCTGCTGGTGATGTAAGGATCTGGAGTGAAACCAGGCTTTCAGATTCTGGGTGGAGTTTACAGTAAAGATATGAGTAAGGCCTGACACTCGCATGTGCCTCTCTGTCCCACAGACTGAATGAATCCTCCGAAAACCATGTGTGCGTTGCGCAGGGTGGGAGAGGTGAGCCCGAGGTCAAGGAAGAAGGCATTGGATTTCTGAACAGAAGTGAAAATGCACTTGGGTTCCAGGAAGCCTCCACAGTCCCTTGGATTACGCCACGCCACCTGCAGAGCCTTGCCGCGGTGTCTTCTCTTTATCTTAGCAGTCACACTGTCAGGAGAGAAGGCGGATACTCTACCCATGGCATAAGGGCCCCCGGGACAGGTGAGCCCCAGAATGCATGTTGCTGAACTCCACTGTGAACGTCCTCATTCAGTGGATTTGGGGTGTGGTCTTGGAGGCTGAATTTTTAAAGATTTTTTTGTGGGGGGATGTGGGCTATTTTTAAAGGCTATTGAATTTGTTACAACTTGGCTTCTGTTTTATGTTTTGTTTTTTGGCCCTGAGGCATGTGGGACCTTAGCTCTCTGACCATAGACTGAGCTCCCACCCCCTGCATTGGAAGCACAGTGCTAACCACTGGACCACAGGGAAGTCCCTGGAAACTGAATTTTAACAGTCTATAGGATTGGGTAGGCTCACCTTTGAGAAATGCAGTACGCATGCGTGTTTAGTTGCTTCAATCTCAGTCCAGGGATCAAACTCACGTCTTCTGAGGCTCTGTAGGTGGATTCTTTACCGCCACGCCACCTGGGAAGCTCCGTATGTATATATATACACATATACGTATATAGGCTACCCAGCTGGCACTAGTGGTGAGAAAAAAAAAAACACCTGCTGATACCAGAGACATAAGAGACACGTGTTTAATCCCTAGGTCAGGAAGATCCCCTGGAGGAAGGCACAGCAACCCACTCCAGTGTTCTTTCCTGGAGAATCCCATGGACGGAGAAGCCTGGCGAGGTACAGTTCACGGGGTCACAAAGAGCTGGACGTGACTGAAAGCACTTAGCGTGCTCTCATGTATGTGTATGTGTGTGTATATATGTGTATGTATGTATGGTTTTCAGATTTTTTCCCTGATAAATTATTACAAAATACTGAGTACAGTTCCCTATGCTACACAGTGTATCCTTTTTTTCCTCTATTGTATATATAGCAGTAGTATTGTTCTCTTTATATAGAGCATCATGTATGTGTTAATCCCAGCCTCCCAATTTACCCCTCACCTTCCACTTCCCCGATGGTAGCATAAGTTTGTTTTCTAGGTCCTGAGTAAGCCATCTTCTTAATGCCAGAGCAAAGCCATTTGGGAGGATTTGTGTAAGCTCCAAACAACTCTGAGAGCCTTGACATTCCTAAGCTGGAATCTGCAGCCAACAAATAGGGCAATCTCCAGGCCCCGTGCCAGCTAGCACTGAGTGGTCCTGAGCCCTAAATCCGTACCTCCAGCCAGCCTCTCTGGGGCTCAGAATTGCAGGAGCCCCCCGTGCATCTCCACCCAAATGTCCAGGAAGTACTGCCTCCAACATCCTCTTCTGTCGACCCAGTGTTCCCCTTCCTCCTCCCACATCTCCTCCGGGGTCAGTGAATTCACCTGACCACCTAAATCAGAAACTGGGCATCATCTTTCACTCTCAGGCATCTAAACAAGAGCCTTGGGATCCTGTTTATCAGATCTGGCCCCTTTCCTACCATGGGGAAGTTTGCAATAGAAACAATAGTTTTGCCTTTTCTTTCTCACATATCCATATGTGTGGGATTTCTCCCAATTCAACCAGTTAGGGGCTGCTATTAGTAAAGTGGTAGTGGGGAGGGACGTTCTGTCACAACAAGGAAAGGGAGAAAGGGGGAGCAATATTCAGTATTTTACCTGCAACAGGGCTTCTGAGCTCCTAATAAGATCAGACTTCAAACGCAATTCATTGAGAAAAAAAGTTTTCTGCATTCCTTAAAATACCAAGACTCTTGAGAGTCCCTTGGACAGCAAGGAGATCAAACCAGTCAATCCTAAAGGAAATCAACCCTGAATATTCATTGGAAGGACTGATACTGAAGCAGAAGCTCCAATACTCTGATCACCTGATCAGAGAGCTGGCAAAAGAGCCAACTCATTGGAAAAGAGCCTGATGCTGGGAAAGCTTAAGGGCAGGAGGAGAAGGGGGCGACAGAGGATGAGATGGTTGGATGGCATCACCGATTCAGTGCACATGAAGCTGAGCACACTCTGGGAGATGGGGAAGCCTGGCTGCAGTCTATAGCGTCAGAAAGAGTTGGACACGACTTAGCGACTGCACAGCAACTAAAATACCAATAGCATGCCAAGAGCCAGCTTTGGGGAGCTAAATCTTGACTGTGCTATAAGTCAAAGCTAGAGAAGTCTCAGGACCCTATAGGAAGCCCCCTCCTTCCACAAGATAAAAAAAAAGCCCAGCCCTGTGTTCAGTGGGAAGTGTTCAGGGGGAGACAGCCAGAGAGGGAGGTGAGGCCCTGAGTCCTGCCCTCCCGCGAGCAGGCTGAAGCCCCTGTGGGTGGGCGTGCTGCAGGAGTGGAGGGAAAGCACGCAGCAGTGAGAGCCGTGCCCACTCCTCAGCCAGAGCCGCCAGCAGAGGCAGAGAGAGACGGGAATGCCCGCCTTGTTGCTGATGAGGTTGGCGTCGGCAGCAGGGACGCTGCCCACAACGGGTTTCCTAAAGCAGATCTGTTGACCCAGAATCACGTCCTCATTCCCTGAGGGAGAGAGGACCCTCCACATTCGCCCCACAACGTGGGCCTGGGCCGGGGACCACGTGCTGAGCCTGTGGACGCCGTGCTGCGTGGACGACAGCTGCCCTGGGGACAGGCTGATCCCAGAGCGATGCCTCGCCAGGGCCTGACTCCCATCCACCACGGGTGAGTGCTCCTCCAGCCAGAGCTGAGGCCCGGGGAGCGCGGCGAATTCTCTCCGCACCTTCCCAGGCTGAGGCGCTACTCGGGGTGCCAGGGTGATAGATGTCGGGGGGACAATGCATTTGGTGAGGTCTTACGATGAACACGAAGCAGTTTTTGCTGATCTGAACAGAAATGATGATTGGGATGCACCAAGCGTACATCCTGTTGGGTGGGAAAGTGACATTAGGTTATGTTTGAAAAAATGGCCTTAATCAGTGAGAATACGCACTGAGACATGTATGGGTGGAATAATATGGTTTCTTGGATTTATTTTAAGCACGTCAGCCAAAAACAAAACGAGAGCTGGGAAGGATTAAGGGCAAGAGGAGAAGGGGGCGACAGAGGATGAGATGGTTGGATGGCATCACCGATTCAGTGCACATGAAGCTGAGCACACTCTGGGAGATGGGGAAGCCTGGCTGCAGTCTATAGCGTCAGAAAGAGTTGGACACGACTTAGCGACTGCACAGCAACTAAAATACCAATAGCATGCCAAGAGCCAGCTTTGGGGAGCTAAATCTTGACTGTGCTATAAGTCAAAGCTAGAGAAGTCTCAGGACCCTATAGGAAGCCCCCTCCTTCCACAAGATAAAAAAAAAGCCCAGCCCTGTGTTCAGTGGGAAGTGTTCAGGGGGAGACAGCCAGAGAGGGAGGTGAGGCCCTGAGTCCTGCCCTCCCGCGAGCAGGCTGAAGCCCCTGTGGGTGGGCGTGCTGCAGGAGTGGAGGGAAAGCACGCAGCAGTGAGAGCCGTGCCCACTCCTCAGCCAGAGCCGCCAGCAGAGGCAGAGAGAGAGACGGGAATGCCCGCCTTGTTGCTGATGAGGTTGGCGTCGGCAGCAGGGACGCTGCCCACAACGGGTTTCCTAAAGCAGATCTGTTGACCCAGAATCACGTCCTCATTCCCTGAGGGAGAGAGGACCCTCCACATTCGCCCCACAACGTGGGCCTGGGCCGGGGACCACGTGCTGAGCCTGTGGACGCCGTGCTGCGTGGACGACAGCTGCCCTGGGGACAGGCTGATCCCAGAGCGATGCCTCGCCAGGGCCTGACTCCCATCCACCACGGGTGAGTGCTCCTCCAGCCAGAGCTGAGGCCCGGGGAGCGCGGCGAATTCTCTCCACACCTTCCCAGGCTGAGGCGCTACTCGGGGTGCCAGGGTGATAGATGTCGGGGGGACAATGCATTTGGTGAGGTCTTACGATGAACACGAAGCAGTTTTTGCTGATCTGAACAGAAATGATGATTGGGATGCACCAAGCGTACATCCTGTTGGGTGGGAAAGTGACATTAGGTTATGTTTGAAAAAATGGCCTTAATCAGTGAGAAGTACGCACTGAGACATGTATGGGTGGAATAATATGGTTTCTTGGATTTATTTTAAGCACGTCAGCCAAAAACAAAACGAGAGCTGAAGGGAGGAGCAGGGCCGGCGGCCTCACGGGGACAATGCTGGTGAACAGGGACCAGCAACACCGCCTCAGTCCTGCTCTTCCCTTGGTTTTTCTGAATGAGTTTTATGTGAAAGGAGACTGGAGAGCTTAGGGCATCTCGCGTCGTCTGCTAAGCCGGGATGGGAGCGAAGGTGCCCGGGGTGACACCCCAGGCTGCCACAGGAGGGAGACCGGTGGAGGCCCCTCTGGGTCCCCACCTCGGCCCTGTCCAGGGTGGGCCAGTCACCTCCACCCTCCCGCAGCCAGAGAGGAGCTTCCTCAGACGGCTGCTTCTGCAGCGACGTCCGGGCAGCGGCAGGCTTGGCCGAGCCTGGGTCGCCAGGCCCCGCGCCCCGTCCTGACCAAGCCTCGGGCAGCTGCCGCTCTGGTGGGAGGTGGGCTCTCCTCGCCCAGTTCAGGAAGGAGATTGGGACCATCTTTAAAAGGAGGAATTCATCTCCACGGCAAGGAGGAAATGGTTCTCTGACCTCTTGGAAGAGCGTTGACATTTCTGTTGGGTTTTCACTGCAGCCCTCTGGAGCTATTGGCTCCTGTGCCACTTTTTTTTTTTTTTTAATTTTACAAATATTTTCACATACATTTTCCTACAATTAGTTTTCAATTTTTTTTTTATTTCTTGGTCATACCATGCAGCATGTGGAATCTTAGTTCCCCAAACAGGGATCAGACCGGCACCCCTTGCACTGGAAGCCCAGAGTCTTAACCACTGGACTACCAGGGAAGCCCCCTGTCATTCTAATAACACATGTTTGTCATTTACAAGGTGTCCTCGCACGCGTTCTCCACAACCACTGAACAGTCAGGGTCACCCCCATGTTACAGATGGACCCTCCCACCTTCCCAGGGTTTTGAGGAGGTGACCTCAGATTTCCAGTCCAGAGACGCCCGCCCCGAGACCAGCCTTTGTTGCTTCTTCTGCGATGCAACCCAACTCATGGCTGTGACTTCTGGACAGATTTGGAGCACATACTCTTCTTTATCTCAATTTAACCTAGAGCCAAAAATTCACAGATATTTGGCCTCCTCTGGTAACTTTTCCGGGTAGGTTTCTCAATCCTTGGAGGGCTGTGACAAGCAAACACAAGAATGCCAAAAAATCTACAAGCAGTGAGAGTTCCAGACAGGGCTGCAAACGTGCCGTCACTGCTGGGCGACAGCGACCACCCCGTTCAAGTTCATTGTCCGTCCCGGCCCCCACAGGAGGCCCGTGAGTTAACTGTCAGAGAATCTTAAGAATGAAATAGGTTTAAAGGCGAGTTTGCCTGGAAAGTAGGTTGACGGTATTGGACCCCAAATAATATCAAAACTCAGCGGAGACGCCTGCCTGCGGTTCCCTGCAGCCTCCCCGGGAGTGTTCACGCGAGGCACCTGGAGAGGGACCCCGCTCTGCGAAGTGTCTGTCAGAGAGGGGCCGGGCTCTGGATGCAAAGAACTGGCCTCAGCACATTCCAAGGGAAGAAGTGGAGGGAAAAAATTATGACGCGATATTAAAGGAAGGCACAGCCCAGCAAGCTCTCCCCTGCTGCTTAATACAGGAAATATTTCCCAAACATCTCGGCTAATCCTGCACCGATACAATGAGAAACCAGCCCGTCTGGCAGCCAAGCAGTTATTAAACAAGGACAAGAAAATATTCCCACCCATAGCAACAGAGCCAAAGATAACAGCGGGGAGTAGGGAAGCTGCAGAGAAAAGGCAGATACAAAACATTCAATCCCGAAAGCCCCCCAAGGTGATGGACTTGTGAGAAAAACAAAGGGCCTCGGGTGTTTTGCCCAAGAAGCTCAGCAATATGCTGTAAACCCCAGGGCTTCACGTATGGCTGGGATCCACGTGACCCTGGCCTCATGAAGGAGAGAAAGCAGTAGTAGACATGACAGGCAGGACTGAAGAGGGGCCGCACCGTGGGCTTCAGAGTGAGTAACGGGCAGCTGGTGCTGCAGACAGGGGAGGCAGGACGATGCGGGCTGAGTGCCCGAGTCCAGGAAGGCAGGGTCCGCGAGCTCTGTGCAGAATTCACGGAACAAAGAAGACTTGCTTCCCGGTCAATATCCTTCATCAGTGCCCCTTTCCTACCACAGGGCCCACACGTCCATGTTCTTCCGAGCTCTGTGTTCCAGCTGGGAGCAACATCTCAGGGTAGACAGTCTCTCACCAGTGCCTTGTGGCTGCACAAGGGGAGCCATGCCTTTTGCCTTAGTGAAGAGGCTGGGCTCCTGCTGGGACTTTGGTGAGACATGGAGCAGTGAGTGAGGAGTGGAGCGGGGACAGAGGCAGGAGGAACTCGGAAAGGCGTCGTCTATCATCCTTTCCGATTTTAAGTGTCGTTTTATTCATCACTGCAACCAATGTGTTGGAGACTCTTGGAATTTTACAGCTGGAAGGATTTTAGAAATGATTCAACTGGCCTGTTCTGCACCAGGGAAACTGAGGCTGAGAGTTCACAATGGATCGTTCAGGAGGAGCCTGGTCCTGTCACCCTCGCTTCCACGTCCGGCTGTGTTGATGCCCCGCCCTACCTCGAGCCCTGTCTCAACCAGGAAGTACATAAACTAGACTCCTACTGGCTTAGGGTCCTTTCAGGAAGAGAATGAAGGATCTCCCCTATCTTGGGGTGTGTGTGTGTGTGTGTTAAGTCGCTCAGTCATGTCCAACTCTTCGCAGCCCTATGGACGGCTCCTCTGTCCATGGGGTTCTCCAGGCAAGAATACTGGAGTGGGGTGCCATGCCCTCCTCCAGGGGACCTTCCTGACCCAGGGATGGAATCCAGGCCTCCTGTAGTGCAGGCGGATTCCTTGCCATCTGAGCCATCAGGGAAGCCCGTATGGCGCAGGGAACTCTACTTAATGCTCTACGGTGACTCAAATGGAAAGAAAATCCAGGAAAGAGGGGATATATGTATATATATGGCTGATGCACTTTTCTGTGCAGTAGAAACTAACACAACATTGTAAAGCAACTATTAAAAAAAAAAAAAAATTCATACCTGGATCTCCAGTACATGCCATGAGGAATGCAGCTACCGGACTTAAAGCACTCACCTCTACACAGTGCACCTTGTTGGCTTGTTTCCTCACTCATAAAACAGGAGTCAAAATATTGGCTCCCTCAAGGGTGATGAAGGACAAGTGAAGCTGAAAAGAGACAATCTGTATGAAGCATTCCAGAAGAGTGCTTGGCACAGAAAAATTGTTAATGGTCATTATTTCAGTGACTACTGCATGCATAAAAAATATGAAGAAAAAAATGGGGACATTAGATTTTTGCCAATGGCCTGATCCACTTATATTTAAGAACACTGGCAGATATTAAGTTGTTGGGGGCAGTTTTACAAACTTTTAATCAGTTGGTCTCCCTGGAACTCCAATTTCGGTCTTCTGTACATGGAAAGGGGTGGGGCAGGTATGCTGAGAATACAGGACTCCCTGCCCTAAGGGCTGTGAACGCCCACATTTCTCCTCCTGTCAGTATCCCAGTGAAGAATCTCTGAATCCTTCTTAAATACAAGTTTAGCTAAGACCTCCATTAACATTTTAAAAGGGAAACACACATTCACAGGCACACATGCACAAATACGGAAGCAACCGAGCAAAGGTCGTTTATATTTCTTGGGGCTTTCCAAGTGGTGTGGTGGTAAAGAATCTGCCAGCAATGCAGGAGATGGGAGTTTGATCCCTGGTCAAGAAGATCCCTTGAAAGAGGAAATGGCAACCCACTCCAGTATTCTTGTCTGGGAAATCTTATGGACAGAGGAGCCTGGTGGGCTACAGTCCATGGGGTCACACAAAGTTGGACACAACTGAGCACACACACACACACACACACACGAGTTTAGATTTCTTACAGTCACCAATTGTGGGTTGCCAGAGTTTAAAAAGTACCCCATCATTACCTGGTTGTCCCAGATATGATTGGATAAATGACAGTCAGTGAATGTGAGCTCATGGCAGGTTGGGAATGGCTGCCAGGCTGGGCAAGAATTCGCTCCCTCCTGGAACGTCCTCGGCTGGGGACCGGTGTCCATCTCCTCTAGACCCTCCCTCTCATGCCCACCCTGTGCTGGTCCCTTCAGTGATCGGGACCCTCTGTGTCTATCCCTGGGCTCTGAGCCGGCCTTCCCCTGCCTCTCTCCTTGAGTTTCCCTGGTCCCAGATTCCACCTTTACACTGATCCTGTCCTCTTTGCCCGTTCTAGTTTTGTGGGTTTGGCTGCACTATGTCCACCCGCCAGAAGTGAACGCTTGTTCTCGCGTCTCTAAGGTTTCCGGTCTTCATCCGTCATCTCACATGGCAGCAGGCGTCTGTGACAGCCACTTCTTTCTGCAGGGCGAGCTGCCTAACATCTCCTTTCAAACCTTGGTTGCCCTTTAGGACCACCCATTGTGTTCTCCTTTCCTGGGATCTAATTTGTTGTGAGTGAATGTGCTGGGACCTGATTTGCTGAATAGAAACGACTGACAAACAGTTCCTTTGCTCAATCATGGATCCAGTCTTTCCTGTTGCCTTTTCTGGTACTGCTCACTTCCTCAGACTCCCTTTGTTGATTCATTCCTCTGGAAGTTTTAAGAATCTTCTGAAATTCTAACATGAGTTGATAGGCTCAAATGGGTTAGGCACATACGGTATTTTCCACAAAGAGCAGAAGGAAAATGGCATCATTTCCACCCAAAAAAGGTTCTTTCCTGTCACTTGGTCAAACCAGGATTTACTGACTCCTTGGATCATTGCTGAGGCAACGGGTTGTCCAAACCCAGAATCTGCAAATGCAGGAGATGGGAGTTTGATCCCTGGTCAAGATCCCTTGAAAGAGGAAATGGCAACCCACTCCAGTATTCTTGTCTGGGAAATCTTATGGACAGAGGAGCCTGGTGGGCTACAGTCCATGGGGTCACACAAAGTTGGACACAACTGAGCACACACACACACACACACACACACGAGTTTAGATTTCTTACAGTCACCACTTGTGGGTTGCCAGAGTTTAAAAAGTACCCCATCATTACCTGGTTGTCCCAGATATGATTGGATAAATGACAGTCAGTGAATGTGAGCTCATGGCAGGTTGGGAATGGCTGCCAGGCTGGGCAAGAATTCGCTCCCTCCTGGAACGTCCTCGGCTGGGGACCGGTGTCCATCTCCTCTAGACCCTCCCTCTCATGCCCACCCTGTGCTGGTCCCTTCAGTGATCGGGACCCTCTGTGTCTATCCCTGGGCTCTGAGCCGGCCTTCCCCTGCCTCTCTCCTTGAGTTTCCCTGGTCCCAGATTCCACCTTTACACTGATCCTGTCCTCTTTGCCCGTTCTAGTTTTGTGGGTTTGGCTGCACTATGTCCACCCGCCAGAAGTGAACGCTTGTTCTCGCGTCTCTAAGGTTTCCGGTCTTCATCCGTCATCTCACATGGCAGCAGGCGTCTGTGACAGCCACTTCTTTCTGCAGGGCGAGCTGCCTAACATCTCCTTTCAAACCTTGGTTGCCCTTTAGGACCACCCATTGTGTTCTCCTTTCCTGGGATCTAATTTGTTGTGAGTGAATGTGCTGGGACCTGATTTGCTGAATAGAAACGACTGACAAACAGTTCCTTTGCTCAATCATGGATCCAGTCTTTCCTGTTGCCTTTTCTGGTACTGCTCACTTCCTCAGACTCCCTTTGTTGATTCATTCCTCTGGAAGTTTTAAGAATCTTCTGAAATTCTGACATGAGTTGATAGGCTCAAATGGGTTAGGCACATACGGTATTTTCCACAAAGAGCAGAAGGAAAATGGCATCATTTCCACCCAGAAAAGGTTCTTTCCTGTCACTTGGTCAAACCAGGATTTATTGACTCCTTGGATCATTGCTGAGGCAACGGGTGGGAAGTGTCCCAGCTTTAGGAAGCCATCGATCGACTACTTGCTCCCAATGGTAACCTGTGTTTTGGAAGACCAACAGGCAGAGGCCCGATGCCGTTCAGGCCACAGTGTATGGAGAGAGTAGTCGTTGTGTTATTGCCGAAGAGCTCCGAGTGCGTTCGCCCTGCAGGCTCTGCTTCTCCGCGGGTCACACAGTTGCCCTGAGAGCTGAGGAGTCACCGTCCCGGCTCGTCCTGACCCGTGCTGCTGAGGGCCCCGAGCGGGGAGCTCACCCGGAGGTGAAGCGGGAGAGAGCGCGCTGTGCGGTCATGCCACTGCCCGGCCATGCTCTCCACCCAGCGTCCCTGCCCAAGTCCGAGGAAGTCTTGGAAGGTCTCCCGGGCACTCTGAGGCATCGTCTCATTTTCCATCTAATTTAAAAACAGAATCTCCCGTTCCGGAGCTCCTGCACTTGCCCACAGTGGGCTCAGGGTCTGCGGCTGGACTGGCTCTGTCCCGGGCCCCGCGTTTCCCCTGACGGCACCTCCTGAGTTGGGATGGAGGAGGGGGAGGAGACGAAGGGAGCCTTGGCTGGTGCTGTTGGGGCTGGGGTAGCAGACACCCCACCCCGGTGCTGACTCTGCAAGGGCACCAGTGCCCCCAGCACACACGCTTTCCACTGGGTTGCCAGGGACACGCCCTTCCTGTAACTGGAGCCCTGCGGCCCCCGTGCCGACCCCTCGGCCACGGGGAAAGCTCGGTCAGCTCACGCCACCGGGGCCACGGACTGTAGCTGCTCCAAAGGCGGCTCCGTCCACGTGTCCTTGCCGCACAGAGGGCACCAGCCTACGCCCCTCCTTCGGACTTTGCCTTTGACGGGGAGACAAAGCTTCAGACAAAGCAGGAGGGGAGGACGGGGTCTCCGCACCTCACTGCAGCGTCCCTCTCACCCGGTGCCCTGAGCCGGCGTGCTCCCGTTCTCAGGGCCCCTCGGATGATCAGCTGCCCACAGACCCGCCGTCGGGAGAAACAGGAGACAGTGAATATGGAGGCAGTTTTGCCGACAAGACTCGGCGTGAGGTGTTTCTTTTAGTTTTAAGAATTATACTAAGCTTTCACTTTGGTGAACTATCGGCAAGCTTGCTGCAGGCTGCGATGAGTATGAGAGTCGGTGGCTGGTGAAACTCTCCCGCCGCCCCGGTCTGTTCTGCATCCAGCACAGCTCTCTCTCTGATGTTTCTGCAGCACCTAAATCCTCGGGTCAAACCTTTCTCGGAGGCCAGGTCGGGCTTTTACTACCGCTTGTGCCTGGCCGCTGTAACCTGTCCTTTAACACGTCATCAGAGGCCCTCCGGAGTCTCAGGTGATTACATTTCAAATGTGAGAATTGTAATGCCTTCCAGGAAAACGTAGATATTTCTTAGACTCAGCAAATCCCGTGCATTGTATTGAATGATCTGCATGAAAATATCTGGCATGCTCTCCACCCAGCGTCCCTGCCCAAGTCTCTTGAAGGCATCGGCATCGTCTCATTTTCCATCTAATTTAAAAACAGAATCTCCCGTTCCGGAGCTCCTGCACTTGCCCACAGTGGGCTCAGGGTCTGCGGCTGGACTGGCTCTGTCCCGGGCCCCGCGTTTCCCCTGACGGCACCTCCTGAGTTGGGATGGAGGAGGGGGAGGAGACGAAGGGAGCCTTGGCTGGTGCTGTTGGGGCTGGGGTAGCAGACACCCCACCCCGGTGCTGACTCTGCAAGGGCACCAGTGCCCCCAGCACACACGCTTTCCACTGGGTTGCCAGGGACACGCCCTTCCTGTAACTGGAGCCCTGCGGCCCCCGTGCCGACCCCTCGGCCACGGGGAAAGCTCGGTCAGCTCACGCCACCGGGGCCACGGACTGTAGCTGCTCCAAAGGCGGCTCCGTCCACGTGTCCTTGCCGCACAGAGGGCACCAGCCTACGCCCCTCCTTCAGACTTTGCCTTTGACGGGGAGACAAAGCTTCAGACAAAGCAGGAGGGGAGGACGGGGTCTCCGCACCTCACTGCAGCGTCCCTCTCACCCGGTGCCCTGAGCCGGCGTGCTCCCGTTCTCAGGGCCCCTCGGATGATCAGCTGCCCACAGACCCGCCGTCGGGAGAAACAGGAGACAGTGAATATGGAGGCAGTTTTGCCGACAAGACTCAGTGTGAGGTGTTTCTGTTAGTTTTAAGAATTATACTAAGCTTTCACTTTGGTGAACTATCGGCAAGCTTGCTGCAGGCTGCGATGAGTATGAGAGTCGGTGGCTGGTGAAACTCTCCCGCCGCCCGGGTCTGTTCTGCATCCAGCACAGCTCTCTCTCTGATGTTTCTGCAGCACCTAAATCCTCGGGTCAAACCTTTCTCGGAGGCCAGGTCGGGCTTTTACTACCGCTTGTGCCTGGCCGCTGTAACCTGTCCTTTAACACGTCATCAGAGGCCCTCCGGAGTCTCAGGTGATTACATTTCAAATGTGAGAATTGTAATGCCTTCCAGGAAAACGTAGATATTTCTTAGACTCAGCAAATCCCGTGCATTGTATTGAATGATCTGCATGAAAATATCTGGGCGGTGCGTTTCCTCAGAGGGCAGGCTGCCACATTCCTGACCTGTGAGCACAGCTCTCTGGGTGGCACAGAGAGGCAGAGCCAGCTTGGCGTCTCCTGAGGCAGAGTTTCTCCGGGTGACGTTCCGCACAGCCGCGGGTCCCCTGAGGAGCTTTTGTTGTTCGGCGGCTGAGTGGCGTTTGACTCTCTGCAGCCCTGAGGCCTGCATCCGCCAGCCTGTCCTCCACTCTCTCCTGGAGCTTGCTCAGATTCACGTCCCCTGAGTCAGTGATGCTGTCTGACCATCTCGTCCTCTGCCGCCCCCTTCTCCTTCTATCTTCAGTCTTTCCCAGCATCAGGGTCTTCTCTAATGAGCTGGCTCTTCTCATTCGGTGGTCAAAGTATTAGAGCTTCAGCTACAGTCCTTCCAAGGAATATTCAGGGTTGATTTAAGATTGACTACTTTGATCTCCATGCTGTCAGGAGTCTTCTCCAGCACCACGGTTCAGACGCATCCGTTCTCTGGGCGCCCACGATAACCCCAGCAGAACCGGAGCCAGAATCCAGGGCATTTTAAAGGAGTTGGGCTTCCACGTTCTCCTTGGAGCTTCTGCAGTGGGATTATTTTATAAAAGCTACAGAACCAGTCATTTAGCATATACAGAGGTAGGGAAAAGTACAAAGCAAGAAAGAAAAGCAAGAAGAATGACAAGAAAAAATAGCAAACAAAACCCCCCATCTCCTCACCCCAACACCTGGAACTGGGGCAGACCCTTTCAGGATTGTACTGTTGGTGATGTCAGAGAGGAATTTAGAAGGTCATAGGAGTGGAGTCACTACAGCATATAACCTTTCGATATTGGCTTCTTTCACCCTGCATGATGTTTTTGAGATGCA
This sequence comes from Tragulus kanchil, assembly GCA_022376925.1. Taxonomy (NCBI): domain Eukaryota; kingdom Metazoa; phylum Chordata; class Mammalia; order Artiodactyla; family Tragulidae; genus Tragulus; species Tragulus kanchil. Next base: position 156,209,991 of record JAIOJX010000006.1, read on the forward strand.
TTTAAATCGTACCTATATCAATATAGTTTATTCCTGCTTATTACCGAGAATAACAGTATATATTAACTATAACAATAAACACAAAAAATATACCTTTTATCATCTCTAAACGATTCCTTTTTCCCTTATTTTTTAAATACATAATGCCTTCCAGGAAAACGTAGATATTTCTTAGACTCAGCAAATCCCGTGCATTGTATTGAATGATCTGCATGAAAATGTCTGGGCGGTGCGTTTCCTCAGAGGGCAGGCTGCCACATTCCTGACCTGTGAGCACAGCTCTCTGGGTGGCACAGAGAGGCAGAGCCAGCCTGGCGTCTCCTGAGGCAGAGTTTCTCCTGGTGACGTTCCGCACAGCTGCGGGTCCCCTGAGGAGCTTTTGTTGTTCGGCGGCTGAGTGGTGAGGCCTGCATCCGCCAGCCTGTCCTCCACTCTCTCCTGGAGCTTGCTCAGATTCACGTCCCCTGAGTCAGTGATGCTGTCTGACCATCTCGTCCTCTGCCGCCCCCTTCTCCTTCTGTCTTCAGTCTTTCCCAGCATCAGGGTCTTCTCTAATGAGCTGGCTCTTCTCATTTGGTGGTCAAAGTATTAGAGCTTCAGCTACAGTCCTTCCAAGGAATATTCAGGGTTGATTTAAGATTGACTACTTTGATCTCCATGCTGTCAGGAGTCTTCTCCAGCACCACGGTTCAGACGCATCCGTTCTTCTCTGGGCGCCCACGATAACCCCAGCAGAACCGGAGCCAGAATCCAGGGCATTTTAAAGGAGTTGGGCTTCCACGTTCTCCTTGGAGCTTCTGCAGTGGGATTATTTTATAAAAGCTACAGAACCAGTCATTTAGCATATACAGAGGTGGGGAAAAGTACAAAGCAAGAAAGAAAAGCAAGAAGAATGACAAGAAAAAATAGCAAACAAAACCCCCCATCTCCTCACCCCAACACCTGGAACTGGGGCAGACCCTTTCAGGATTGTACTGTTGGTGATGTCAGAGAGGAATTTAGAAGGTCATAGGAGTGGAGTCACTACAGCATATAACCTTTCGATATTGGCTTCTTTCACCCTGCATGATGTTTTTGAGATGCATTTAAATCATACCTATATCAATATAGTTTATTCCTGCTTATTACCGAGAATAACAGTATATATTAACTATAACAATAAACACAAAAAATATACCTTTTATCATCTCTAAACGATATACAAAGTATCATATGAAAAATCCAACACTCGATCCTGCTTTCTTTTAAAAAATCCCAGAAATAGAAATAATAAGCCAGAAGTCTATTATTCTTCAATCTGAAAAGGGGTGTCTATGAAAAGTCTGCAACCAACACAGTCCTATGGCTGAAAACCTCTGTGCTCTCCGCCAGGACCAGCAGCAAGGGCAGAATGTCTGATCTCACCGTGGCGCCTTCTCACGGGCCTGCCTGGCCACCTGGCACGCGAGAGTCCCCAGTGGCTTAGGGAGACGGAAGCGTGAGAGTAGATTTGTCTTTGAGAACCTGCTCACCCACCCTGGGAGGGTCCAGAAGATGTGCTTCTCACCACCGCTGCGAGGAATAAAGTTGTGAGCAGAGCCCAAGTGTCCTTGGGGATTGCTTTTCCCTGTAGGGCTGACCACAGAGTAGAAACTGCAGCTGCTGAGTTGTAGTATGTCCTTCTTTTATTACGTGTATTTTATTATGTGTGTGTTCTGTATGTGGTGCGGTGTATGTGTTGACTTTATTTCACAGTGTTTATGTATTATTACTATTGTTGTTGCTGTTTCGTCTCTGAGTCCCGTCCGGCTCTTCTGTGACCCCGAAGACAGGCTTCTCTGTCCACGGATTCTCCAGACAGGAATACCGGAGTAGGTTGCCTTTCCTTCTCCAGGGGACCTTCGCAGCCCAAGGGTGGAACTCTCGTTGGCAGGCAGCTTCTTTACCACTGAGCCGCCTGAGATCCTCAGCACCTCAGCAACATCCCGGGGCTGCTATCACACTGTGGTGTGATTATAGGACTTTACATTCTCTTCTGGGGAAAGAGTCTGTGAGTTTTCAGTTGTGTGCAGAATAGTTGTATTGTGTGAGATGGAAGGGTGATCTTGTTCTTGTCTACATTTGGAGCTTCACGATGGTTTAAAGAGATGATGGTTAATATTATGTGGTAACATGGCTGGCCCGTGATGCCCAAGAATCTGGTCAAACATTATGCTGGATATTTCTGAGTGCTGTGTTGGAGAGAGTAATATTTACATTGGTGGACTTGGAGTGAGACAGGTTGCCCTTCCTCATGTGGCTGGGCCTCATCCCACAAGGTGAAGGCCTGATGTTTTGGACTGAGCATTTGTGTTCTCCTCAAAATACGCATGTTTGGGCCTTACCTCCAATGTGATGGTATTTAAAGGTGGGAGTCTTTGGCAGGCAATTAGGTGTAGATAATCCTGTGACGATATTTGCTTTTGTATGATTTTATTTATTTATTATTATTTTTGGCTGTGCTAGCTCTTCGTGGCTGCATGCGGGCTTTTCCCTAGCGGAAGGGAGGTAGGGGTGATCTCCTGCTGTGATGCTCAGGCTTCGCTGTAGTGGCTTCTCTTGTCGCAGGGCGTGGGCTTAGTTTCCCCCTCGCCTGTGGCATCTTCCTGGATCAGGGACTAAGGCCGTGTGCCCTGCGCTGGCAGGCAATTCTTTGCCACTGGATCGCCAGGGAAGTCCCCAGGAAGAGGTCTGTAGGCAGAGAAAGACATACCAGGGCTGACTTCCTTCCCTACCCGAGGATGCCGTCAGGGCACGGTCATCTGCAAGCCGGGAAGAAGGTCCTCGCCAGCCCCCACCATGCTGACACCCGATCCCAGGCTTCCTCGCCCCCAGAAGTGGGAGAGAGAAGAGCTGGTTCGTTAACCAACCCCCAGGGGCATCTTGTTGTAGTAGAAGAGCAGGCGCCTGCCTCGAACCAACGACTGACCTCCCCTGGGCAGGAGGGGCTCTGCCAGCCTCCGGCCCCTGGCCTTGAACGGCAGCGTCGGCTCTGGGGCCTGCAGCCTCCAGCCTGCCCCGAAGGCCCCGGGCACGCCAGCCTCCACCAGCACGAGCGTCGGCTCCTCGAGGTGCGTCTCCAGTGTGTGCACCTCCTGCTGGCTCTGTGCCTCTGGAGAACTCTGACGAATGAAGCCACTTTGGAAAACAGTTTGGTGGTTTCTTAAAAAGTTAAACATCCACCTTTCATGTGACTTAGTCATTCCATTTACCAAAGAGGAACACGTGCTTATAGCATCTTTGTTTCTTTTTAAAAAGTATTTTTATTGGAGCATATTTGCTTTACAATATGTTCTTTATTTCTCTGCTGCAAAGTGAGCAAGCCATCTGTGTACACATACCCCCTCTTTGTCTGGGTGTCCTTCTCATTCAGGTCAGAGAGACACAGGCAGAGCACCCTTTGACTTAAATTGCACAAGATCTTTTTTGACCCACTGCCTAGAATAAAGAAAATAAAAACAAAAATAAACAAATGGGACCTAATTAAACTAAAAAGCTTTTGTAATCGAAGCAAGCCATAAGCAAGACAAAAAGACAATCCTCAGTATGGGAGAAAACATTTGTAAATGAAGCAACTGACAAAGGATTCATCTCTAAAGTATATAAACAGCTCATGGTGTTCAATAGAAAAAGAAAACAAAAAACCAAAGAACCCAATCAAAAAATGGTGGAAGCCCTAAGTCAACAATTCTCTAAAAAAGACATACAGATGTCCAGCAAACACATGAAAAGATGCTCAACATCACTCATTACTAGAGAAAGGCAGATCAAACCCACGAGGAGGCTTCCCAGGCGGCTCAGCAGCAAAGAATCTGCCTGCAACGCGGGGGACGTGGGCTCCGTCTCCGAGTGAGAGAACCCCCTGGAGGGGGAAGTGGCAACGCGGTCCAGTACTCTTGCCTGGGAAATCCTACACAGAGGAGCCTGGCAGCCACCGCCCAGGAGGTCGGAAAGAGTCAGACCCAGCTGAGCGGCTGAGCACGCCCACACCCATGCCTTACCCCAGGCCGAGTGGTCGTCATCGAGACCTCTACGCGTAGTGGACGCTGGAGACGGAGCCCTCCTTCACTGTGGGTGGGAATGTTAATTGATGCGGCCGCTATGGAGAGTCTTTACTTCTAATAGCTCCAAAACAGGAGCTCTCAATATGTTCATTAATAGGTGAGTAGATAAACTGTGATGTATCCATATACTGGAGTCGTACTTAGCAATAGGAAAGAGGGAATATCACTACACACAACATGATACATCTCAAATAATATGCTGCATGATTTCTACGTGAAACTCCAGAAAATGCAAATGCACTTATCTGGTCTGAAAACCATTCAGTGGTTGCCCAGAGATGGGAGTAGGAATGGAGGATCCAAAGGAGCATGAGGAAACATTGGAAGTGAGAGCTGTGTTCATTTCTGTGATTGTGGCTGTGGTTTCACACTTGCCAAAAATCATCACCTTGCAAGCTTTAGATATGTGCAGTTTCTTGCATGCAAAGTATACCCCTACAGCCATAGATGCCTCCCCAAACAGCCATGACAGCAAAGCAGATGCAGACCATGCCTTCCTGGTCCTCACTGTTAGCAAGATAATAATCGCTAATGTTTACAGCACTCTTACTATGCGCCAGGCAGTGCCCTGAGACTCTATATGCCATTTATTTTCATGTATGAGTGGTGTTATTGTCTCCTTTATAGAGCTGAGAAAAGTGAGGTTAGAGAGGTGACATAACCTGCCTTACTTCTCTGACTTCACCTCTTTAACCAGAAACGTTAACCCATAGCCGTTGACTATGGACCCTTGAGTTCACTGCCGTGCTCATCTGAGGCCCAATATAAGGGAGAGCAGAGAGGGCGGGGACAAGCGTGAGGGGGCAGTAGCACAGCCTGGCGTGCGTGCCAAGCTCAGGAGTCAAGTTTTCAACCTTCAGGTTCATGCGTCAAGTCAAGGGTTGCTGTGCATCAGCCAGATGAGATGAGAATCAGCAAATATGGATCAAAATGAAAGGAAGGATAAAAGAATGCAGATAATAAAGGGATGGAGGGAAGGGAGGGAGAAAGGGAAGGAAGGAGGAAGGAAAGGAAGGAAAGAGAAAGAGACAGGTCAGGTCCTATCCTCAAGGATTTTACATGATAATTTAAGCATAAAAAAGTGCACTTCCTGTAGGACTGGGGAGAGTGGGCAGAGATACCCAGGTCTTGATGGATGCAACTGACGAGGGCTGGGTGAGGCCCCATCTCATACTCCTACAGAGTGACTTGTCTTCTTCAATATCCATGCCTGAAGGACAGTTGGGAAAATTCACTCTAGTTGTACAGGAGTCAAGAATGACCTCTAACCCTGGAAGGTGATGGGTGAAGTGAGAGGACAGAAGGGGAATTCTGTCAATGTCTTTTGCAATTTCCTTGGAGATGCTGAATGATACCTTAGAAGGAAACGTTTGTGGACATTGAGGTCATAGCATAATGACCACTCAGAGTACAGATGCTTGCCCACAATGTGTAATTCCAACAGCCTAAGGAGAAATTACTCACACTGGGACAGCACAGAGAGAATATCTCAATTATAGCATTTTATGACTGTTATCAGTTATAAAAGGATTTACTTATTTTAAACATTTTTTTAATGTGGGCCATGTTTATTGAATTTGTTACAGTATTGCTTCTGTTTTATGGGAAGAGGTGGTTTTTTGGCCAGAAAGCAAGTGGGATCTTAGTTCCCTGACCAGGGATCGAACCCACACCTCTTGCAGTGGAAGGCAAGATCTTAACCGCTTTACCACCAGGAAAGTCCCTATAAATGTATTATTAGAAATGCAATAGTATGGCTTCCCCAAAGATAATTCTTTACTTTCAAAATAATGAATGCACGTTGTTCCTAAAGATGTCAAGAGATACATTCTGAGTCATGGACTAAAGACAAGATTCCCCGAGTGATGATGTTCAGAGATGGGGCCTTCGGGAGGTGACTGGGTGAGGGTGGGGCCCTGGTGCTGGGGTTAGCGCCCTTTCAGTGAGTGACCTTTGAGCTTCTTGTCTCTCTGCCGGGAGGACACAGTGAGAGGGAGCCATCTGCAGGCCAGAAGGAGCGCTCTCTCCAGGACCCCAGCCAGGCAGCCCCTCCATCTGGGACCTCAGCCTCCGGAAGGTGAGAGGGCAAGTGTGTCCCCCACACGTGGGGTTTAGTCGGGCAGTCCCAGCAAATGCAGACATGGATTACCGCAGTTCATTCGTAAAGCAAACGGGACCTCTTCAAACATCTCAGCTCGACCTGCCTGCACAGGAGGCAAAGTGCGGGGATGGCCCTCGAGATAATCTACCTGCGACTGCAGGTGAGGCTTCCTGCTCCTGGCTCTTACCTGACTCAGCTGTAAAGGGAGGGGCTGGCTTTGCACGCCTCGAGCCCCTCTGGTTCCTAGGGAAGCTGTCCACCTGCCCTTCTCAGTGCTGGCTGAGTTGTTAGGAGCTCGATTTCCTCTTAGCCTGAAGGGGAGACAGAGAAGCAGGATGACGTCACTTCTCCATTTCTGAAGGGCTCTCGTCTATCTACAAGTTTTTTGTGGCTTCTTACCTTTAAGAATAGATTTTCCCTGGACTTCCCTGGCGGTGCAGTGGTTAAGACGCTGAACTTCCACTACAGGGAGCTGGGGTGGAGAGGGGGCGGGGATTCGATCACTGGTCTAGGAACTAAGATTGTGGGTGCCACACCACAAAAGGGAAAAAAGAGAATAAATTTTCCTAAGGTTAAGGCTGATGGAACTAGGTTCTTGGGGCGTGGGAGCAATCAGGAGCAGCTAATGCGTGAGATGCCTTAGGGCAGGTTTGGCTGCCAGCCGACTAACTCTACATTCTTGAAGCTCAAGCAGAAGGGCCAGTTCAGGGACACCTGCCGTCTCTGCTGTGGTTTACTGCTGCTCGTGAGGCTGCCGGTGGCCGGTGTGGCGGCTTCACCTGTCACCGTGGGGGGGGCAAGGCCAGTCAGGCGATGCGAAAGCATTCGCGTGTGTGGTTGTCCCCTCTGAGCGGCTGTCCAGGGTGGGGTCTGGCTGCTGGGTGGGGGGAGGAAGGTGGGTGTCTCACAGAACTTTGCAGTCCCGTTGGCAGGCACAACTTGGGCCATTAGACTGACCTCATCCATCTAGATGGGTGAGGGTGGGGCCCTGGTGCTGGGGTTAGCGCCCTTTCAGTGAGTGACCTTTGAGCTTCTTGTCTCTCTGCCGGGAGGACACAGTGAGAGGGAGCCATCTGCAGGCCAGAAGGAGCGCTCTCTCCAGGACCCCAGCCAGGCAGCCCCTCCATCTGGGACCTCAGCCTCCGGAAGGTGAGAGGGCAAGTGTGTCCCCCACACGTGGGGTTTAGTCGGGCAGTCCCAGCAAATGCAGACATGGATTACCGCAGTTCATTCGTAAAGCAAACGGGACCTCTTCAAACATCTCAGCTCGACCTGCCTGCACAGGAGGCAAAGTGCGGGGATGGCCCTCGAGATAATCTACCTGCGACTGCAGGTGAGGCTTCCTGCTCCTGGCTCTTACCTGACTCAGCTGTAAAGGGAGGGGCTGGCTTTGCACGCCTCGAGCCCCTCTGGTTCCTAGGGAAGCTGTCCACCTGCCCTTCTCAGTGCTGGCTGAGTTGTTAGGAGCTCGATTTCCTCTTAGCCTGAAGGGGAGACAGAGAAGCAGGATGACGTCACTTCTCCATTTCTGAAGGGCTCTCGTCTATCTTCAAGTTTTTTGTGGCTTCTTACCTTTAAGAATAGATTTTCCCTGGACTTCCCTGGCGGTGCAGTGGTTAAGACGCTGAACTTCCACTACAGGGAGCTGGGGTGGAGAGGGGGCGGGGATTCGATCACTGGTCTAGGAACTAAGATTGTGGGTGCCACACCACAAAAGGGAAAAAAGAGAATAAATTTTCCTAAGGTTAAGGCTGATGGAACTAGGTTCTTGGGGCGTGGGAGCAATCAGGAGCAGCTAATGCGTGAGATGCCTTAGGGCAGGTTTGGCTGCCAGCCGACTAACTCTACATTCTTGAAGCTCAAGCAGAAGGGCCAGTTCAGGGACACCTGCCGTCTCTGCTGTGGTTTACTGCTGCTCGTGAGGCTGCTGGTGGCCGGTGTGGCGGCTTCACCTGTCACCGTGGGCGGGGGCAAGGCCAGTCAGGCGATGCGAAAGCATTCGCGTGTGTGGTTGTCCCCTCTGAGCGGCTGTCCAGGGTGGGGGTCTGGGTGGGGGGAAGAAGGTGGGTGTCTCACAGAACTTTGCAGTCCCATTGGCAGACACAACTTGGGCCATTAGACTGACCTCATCCATCTAGATGTTATTTTTCTCAACAAGCAATAACCATGGCTTGTGGTTTCTGTAAGCTGGGGTGAATTCCTTGACTCTGAGTGAAGGTGTCCAATTGGAAACAGTAAAGAAATTAAAATAAAATTAGTCCATAAAGGCGTTTTGTCATCAGGGAGTGCCCCAAATTTGGAAGAGTTCATTGGATAAAGGTCATTTTGGAAATCCACATAGAGCCTGAGGAGAGATTTGTTAGCCACTCAGGCATTCTTATAATCAGCATTTGTTAAGCATCTGTTGTGTCCTAGGCCCTTTGCTAGAAATGTCAGATACCAAAGATGCTGATCTTGTTTTCAAGAAACTCTTGTATTAGCAAGAGAGATGAAGGCATGAACTGTTAAAAGTGAATCACATGAAGCAATAACCATGAAGCTGCAGACATTCAATTACTTACTCTGGTCTATTAAAAACCATGAAATTTCCTATGGCTCAATCAGATATTATGTCTTATGTGTAACATGCCATAAGAATGAGTGATGGAGTCATGTGACAGGCCGTTGTCAACAGGCTTTACCAAGGAGATAACATTTAACTTTGGCCCGAAAGGAGGAAAAAAATTTTGAAGCTATTGTAAAAGATGAGGTGAGAGGAAGACAGTTGCACTTATGCGGTAAGGGCTTACCGAGCATCTGTTATGTGCAGAATGGTATCGCATGCTTGAGATACAGAGCTTAGTCTGGATAGCTGAAAGTCTCTGTCTTCCTGGAATTTACACCAAAGAGAGATCTTGGGAATAAGCACCCAGTTACTTATTTAATTACGTTTCTGCTTGGTAGCTACTGGTAAGGAACCCACCTGCCAATGCTGGAGACACAAGTTTGATCCTGGGTCGGGAAGATCCCTCGCAGAAGGTCATGGCAACCCATCCAGGATTCTTGCCTGGAGAGCCTCATGGACGAGGAACCTAGTGGGACTCCAGGCCGTGGGGTCGCACAAAGTCGGACATGTACACATGGCTTGGTGCTAGGAAAGCAAGTCTGCCCGCAAAGCAAGTACCAGGGGCCTAACCTGGCCTGTGGATTCCTCCAGATAAGATGTTTTTAACCAGAAGGGGATGTGGGTGGAGGAGGGCATTCCAGACAGAGGAATCACACATGCAGAGGCCCAGCATTTCACCCCTCAGATTTTAATATCGTAGGAGTATGTGTCTCTTTTATATGATCGCATTCCCAGGGGCTCTGACACTTGGTAATTTCCCAGGAGAAGGCCTGGCTTCTAAGGTGTAACCAAATCACTAACTGGGCGACTCGGGTGAAGATATTTAAACCAGGAGCCATCCGTGTAGAAGGAAAATTAATAAAGTAAAAATCGGTTGAAGGTAAATGCAAAGTGAAGGACTTCCCTGGTGGTCCAGTGGTTAAGACTTTGCCTTCCAGTGCAGGGGGTGGAGGTTCGATCCCTGTCTGTGAGCTAACGTTCCACATGCCTCACAGCCATAAAACCGGAAGACATAAAGCAGAAACAATATTGTAACACAGTCAATAGAGATTTTAAAAAATGGTTCACATCGAAAAATTCTTGAAAAGAATTAAGCATACTGATCCTTTTTTCCAGTTGTCCTGGAGCTTTCAGCCTCCTTTTTCAGTTCCTGCTGACTCTCCTTCGGCTTGAAGCCCGGAAAACCTTAGAAGAAACAGGCTTTCAGCTTTGGGGGAGGTTTAACCTGAAAGTCAGAGTCACCCCCATGGGTGGGGCGCAGGCCCACCCACCCCACCCCCGTCATTTGGGCACGTGTGGGTCACTCCTGGAAGGCTCAGCCCTCGGCCACAGGCTTTACCGAGGGACTGCACGTGGGGGGGCGCCCTCGGGTGTGGCTGGACCAGCCGCAGCTGGGACAGGCCTGGGCGCTGGCGGGCGCAGAGGGGTGGGGGCCTGCGAGGCCGGAGCGGACGCCGCCCGACAGGCCCCGGCGTCTTTCGTGGCTTTTCTCTGTGTCTGGCAAGTTATTAATTGAAACACACCTGTGAAAACACAGTATTGTAAGGTGGAGGCTGTTGTCTTATCCTGTGTTTTAATGTATGTTTGTGAAAATGTTTGTTCCCAGATTTAGCTCCTTGTGGACAGCATCTGGCTTGGAGGCAGAGCCACCTCAAGCCAGTCAGGCCAATCGGATTATTCTTATCAGAACAACTCCAACTTCATTTTTTTTTAATCTATTGTTTTAAAAATGTCCTCAACATTAAGATAAAGAGACTTTACTTTTGAAAAAACTGTTAAATATTTATGTCTTTGACTGCCCAAGGGCTTAGGTGGAGCGTGCGGGCCCTAGTTCCCTGACCGGAGGTCGAGCCCGGGCGCCCTGCGCTGGGAGCGCAGAGGCTTAACCGCTGGCCCTCCAGGGAAGTCAGCGACTTCATTTTTGAGCTCACACAAGTTCCCCGTGTCCCCATGATAATCCTCTCGCGTTTGAACCCCGAGTCTTGCAGAGGCATAAGCGGCCTTCCTCGGCCCCCGTCCCCTGGTGGAGCCAGGGCCTCCAGCTCTGGTGTTTCTAAGGGCGTTTCCCTCTGTCCCTGTCAGGGACCCTCCAGAAGGAGAGGTGCTTTCTAGAGCCATCTCTGCGTGTGATGCCCGTGAGGTTCGCACCCTCATGAGCGTCACGGTGAAGGAGGGGCATGCCGTTGTTTTGTTTTGTTTCTGGATAAAGTGGGAGAAGGATGACCTGGTCAAAAGAGAGCGCTAGAGCCCACGTGCTCTGCAACAAGAGAAGCCACGGCGACAAGAAGCCAGCACCCCACAGCCAGAGTGGCCCCGCTCCCCACATCTGGAGAAAGCCCTTGCGTAGCAACAAAGACCCAGCACAGTCCGAAAAAAAGAAGTCGAGAAGTGTGAATTATAGGTATATCCCCAGGCAGAAAAAGTACAACTTCAAGTGGAGCATCTGAAATGTAATTTCCTCAAAGACTGTCAGTGCCTGAATAGCCCCCAGAAAAATGTTCATGCGTCTCGTTTTCAGAATACTAACTTCACACCAGCTCTCGTTGGCCAGGTGACCTCGAGCCCTCAGCCCATTCAGCGTTTTGAACATGGCCACTCCTCTCTCCCTGACGTTTATGACCCCATCTCTCTCCTTTTAGAAGAATGCGTGCTCGGAGGACAAACCACCCTGAGATGAAGCTGCCCCGATGCCCGCAGGCTGCGGGCTCCTGTCCCACACAGGTGCCCTGCCCCGAGCCTCCCGCGACAGGACCCACCTGGGGTAAGTCCTGTGCCTAGAGCTGGCGGGGTTGACGGAGCTCCAGCCTGTCTCCATGACAACAAAACAAGTGGTGTGTTTTATAGAGTCAGCCGAAAGAATTTCAACCTGTCCAGCACTGGTTTTATGGGTCTAGAAACTGAAGCCAGAGAGATGGAGAGTTAGTGCCCCCAGATTTCACTGTTAATGGCAGAACTGGGCTGGAAGATGATCCCCCCAAACCAGGGCTACCCCAGTGAAATGAAGCATGGGTTGGATTCAGGAAGATTAAGCAAATGGGCTCTCTGACCAGACCTCTCATGTTTTCCTCGCTGTCCCGGTGTCTTTTAGACAGTTGTGAGTTCTTCATCTCAGAAGCCAGATGGTCATGGACCTCCCTGGAATTTTAGGAAGAATCAAAGCCAGAGATGCCTGGAAGGTTTTTCTGGCTATAGCTTTCCCCCAAATACATTTTTTAGCATCTCTGTCACCTCCCCAGTGGCCACACCATCCCCAGGATTCCTACTGGACTTGAGCTAGAGAGGAGCCTGAAACTGAGGTCCTTCAAATTATTCCAAATTACAGGCACTTCAAAATAAACGTCTTTTAAAACTTGAGTGATATTGACCTCCTCTCTGGGGCTTTCCTCGTTTAATTCAGACTTGACTGCGCATTTATCACTTTGCACCTGCTGGAAATTCCAGAGGATCAGTGGTCCAGTCATTTAATTGGAACCACCCCCAACTAAAGACCCCAGCCTGCATACTTGACTGAGATGTGAGACAGCCTTCCAGGTCCCGGGAGAGGCCAACATCAGCCCTGTGCTGAGTGGCTCTGGAGGTGGAGAAGAGCCTCGTCCTGTAACCTCTCACCTGGACCTCACTGCCAGCCCATCTCTCTGTCCAAAATGACCCTGAGCTGTGTCTGCAGCTGTTGTTCGGTTACTCAGTCGCGTCCAAGTCTCTGTGACCCCGTGGACAGCAGCACACCAGGCTCCCCTGTCCCTCACTGTCGCCCACAGTTTGCACAAACTCATGTCCATTGAGTCAGTGAAGCTGTCTAACCATCTCGTCCTCTGCTGCCCCCTTCTCCTTCTGCCTTCAGTCGTCTTTTCCAGCATCATGGGCCTTTTCCAGTGAGTCAGATCTTTGTATCAGGTGTCCAGAGTACTGGAGCTTCAGCTTCAGCATCCGTCCTCCCAGTGAATATTCAGGGTTGATGTCCCTTAGGGTGACTGGTGTGATCCCCCTGCTGTCTAAGGGCTCTCAAGAGCCTTCTGCAGCGTCACAGTCAGAAAGCATGAATTTGTTGCCACTCAGTCTTCTCTAAGCTCCGGCTCTCACATCCGTACGCGACTGCTGTTCGCAGAAGCTAGCACAATGATGCATCTGAAACGTACAGTCTGTGGAGGACGCAGATGAATCAGTCTCTTGAGCTGGAAAACGCACAGAAATGAATTACTGGTGAACTTAGGAAGAACAGACGTTCATCAGTGTAATCAGAAACCATTTTAGCATCCAAATTAGCAATCTCATTTCCTGAGTCCATTAGGTAATTACTTCTCTTCATTTTAGAAGCGCCCATAATAAACCTTTTAAAAAATAAATTCAAGTCACTTTGCAGAAAAATAAGAATCCAGACGGATATGAAACTTAATTATATAGAGTCTAAAAATACTAGAACAAGTAGGAATGTTAGAAATGCTCTATGTTCAATATATAAATATATTTTTTTTGGCTACACCATAGCATACTGGGTCTAGTTCACTGACCAGGGATCAAACCTGGGCCCCCTGCATTGTAAGTGTGGAATCTTAATCACTGACCACCAAGGAAGCCCCTCGATGAAATTTTTAAATATATTAAACAAAAATCCCAAGAGAAATGTTCTGCGAGTGGAGACAACGTGCACACCACGTGGGACCGTGCTGCAGGTGAGCGGCGCAGTGACCACAGGGCGTTTGGCCAGAGCCTTGCTTCTCAACTCCGATTTCACGAATTGTTGTGTCATGCTGGAGACGGAGGCCCTCAGGCCTGGAGCAGCCGCCTTGTCTTGGTCGGAAAGCTGCTATGAGCCGACCGGGTCCTGGGCTGACACCCTATGCAGAATCCTTTCGACTTTACATGCTTCCAACACCCAGCAAGCCAAGCAGCACATCGTGGCTCAGCCCCTGAAACTCCAGAAAGTGCTGGGGGCGAGGTTTCTCCAAGGCTTCTGGTACGTCTGTCCCAAAAGGGTTACTGGAGCTTCAGCTTCAGCATCCGAGTGCATTTCCTGGGGACTGGTGTGATCCCCTGCTGTCTAAGGGCTCTCAAGAGCCTTCTGCAGCGTCACAGTCAGAAAGCATGAATTTGTTGCCACTCAGTCTTCTCTAAGCTCCGGCTCTCACATCCGTACGCGACTGCTGTTCGCAGAAGCTAGCACAATGATGCATCTGAAACGTACAGTCTGTGGAGGACGCAGATGAATCAGTCTCTTGAGCTGGAAAACGCACAGAAATGAATTACTGGTGAACTTAGGAAGAACAGACGTTCATCAGTGTAATCAGAAACCATTTTAGCATCCAAATTAGCAATCTCATTTCCTGAGTCCATTAGGTAATTACTTCTCTTCATTTTAGAAGCGCCCATAATAAACCTTTTAAAAAATAAATTCAAGTCACTTTGCAGAAAAATAAGAATCCAGACGGATATGAAACTTAATTATATAGAGTCTAAAAATACTAGAACAAGTAGGAATGTTAGAAATGCTCTATGTTCAATATATAAATATATTTTTTTTGGCTACACCGCATAGCATACTGGGTCTAGTTCCCTGACCAGGGATCAAACCTGTGCCCCCTGCATTGTAAGTGTGGAATCTTAATCACTGACCACCAAGGAAGCCCCTCGATGAAATTTTTAAATATATTAAACAAAAATCCCAAGAGAAATGTTCTGCGAGTGGAGACAACGTGCACACCACGTGGGACCGTGCTGCAGGTGAGCGGCGCAGTGACCACAGGGCGTTTGGCCAGAGCCTTGCTTCTCAACTCCGATTTCACGAATTGTTGTGTCATGCTGGAGACGGAGGCCCTCAGGCCTGGAGCAGCCGCCTTGTCTTGGTCGGAAAGCTGCTATGAGCCGACCGGGTCCTGGGCTGACACCCTATGCAGAATCCTTTCGACTTTACATGCTTCCAACACCCAGCAAGCCAAGCAGCACATCGTGGCTCAGCCCCTGAAACTCCAGAAAGTGCTGAGGGAAGCGAGGTTTCTCCAAGGCTTCTGGTACGTCTGTCACAAAAGTCGCTTGAGCTGCTCAGCGACTCACGTGGGAATGCTGGTTTCCTCCAGAGCCTTCTGCCTCCCTGTGGTTTGGAAGCTGCTTGTCACTCAGCCCGAGGCCTGGCCCAGGGGCCTGAAGCGTGCTTAAAGCACACCCAGGGTCCCTCTGCACGGAGGACTGGGAAGAAGGTGAAGGCTCGCAAGATGGGCCATGCTCTAAGAAAAAGAAGCCGTGGAGCCTTCTCTTCTCCCCTAAATGTCCAGAAGTCTTGCCTACAGTGGGTGTTTATTTTGGCCTTTCTCATGATCATCGAAACCAATTTTGTGTCAGAATGAAGAGGAGCTGGCTGAGGGGAGCGTTCGCTGTGGGACCACGAGAGCGCCGGCCGGCCCAGCCCGCTGTCACCCCCAGGGGCTCGGGGAGGGACACGCAGTCACGACCTCTCAGTTCACACGCTGCCACGCCGCTGCCTAGTGACACTCGAACCCTGCAACTTCTCTGTACCTCGTTTTCCACGCCCCCTGCCCTCCGGCCTCTGACTGGCACCCTGATGGCTGAAGCCAGCAGGACCCCGCGGCTCCAGGAGCCCCAGAAGGAGCCCGCGGGGGCCCCGAGAGGTGAGCCGAGGGGCTGAGGGGGAGCGGTGCGGAGGGACAGCCCGCGCAGGCCCGTGTCTCCAGCGGGGCTGCCCTGAGCTCTCAGCAGGTTCCCCGCTTCCTCCACCCCGGGAGTCTTCCCTCTCTTGTCGTACCTCCCTTACAGATTTCTTGGTTCCTTTCCAGATTTGGGTCACGATGAAGCAAAACTGCTGCTTCGGAGACCCAGGCTCTTCCTCAGTCTCTGGAGAAAGCACCTGGTGGGGAGGTGAAGAGTGGCTCGAGGCCGCACACGGGGCCGGCGGGAGCACGAGCCCCCGCGGGCCCGCAGCTCAGGCCAGGCTGGTGCGCGAGGTGGGCCGGGGGAGGCCGGGGTGGGGCGGTGGGCGCGCGGGGCGAATCGAAGCTGGGAAGGGAGCAAGCTGGTCTCCCAGCACCCTTCCCTTTCAGGAGCGGTGCTTCTCTGCTCTGCTCTCGTCCGCTGCGCTCAGCCCTCTTCACCAGACAAAAGTGGAAGTGTTAGTTGCTCAGTCATGTCCAGCTCTCTGGGACCCTAGGGACCGTAGCCCACCAGGCCTCCCTGCAGGCCAGGGGGCGAACCTGGGTCTCCAGGCAGACTCTCCACCATCTGCACCACCGGGGAGCCCCTTCGTCAGAGCCCAGAGCTCTACGCAAGCAGGCTTGCAGACAGACAGACTCCCAGAAACCCCTGCTTTGAGCTGAGATGGGACAGACCGTGCCTCCGGTTCTGACTGCTCTCCCAGGCTGCCTCGCATGGACTGTTTCATCTCAAATTATGAAATGAAACGCCTTGTACGCTGTTGAAGAAATATGAGATGCGGGAAGTCTGTTTCACTCCTTAAAGCGTATCAGATGCTCGTCTCTGGGGCAGGTCCTGGTAGGGAAGGAGGGCAGCTGAGAGGGTGAGCAGTGACAGGGAGGCGCTGCGGACCGTCCAGGGAGCAGGGGTCGGGCTGCGCCGGGGACCACGAGCCCCGCTCCCAGGCTTCAGAGGTCTCTTGAGATCTGAAAAACTAGGTGGAGTAGGACTTCTGCATCGGATAAGAAAACAAGGTCAGTAAAGCCTTGGTGAGAACTGGATGGCGTTGGACTAGAGCTAGAAACCCTGCCACTCAGAGCGCCTGCCCAGGAGGTCGAGGTTATTCCTGCAGACGGGGCTGGGCGTGGGAGCCGAGGCGAGCAGAGGGGAAAATAGAGTGGCTGAATGATGAGGTTATGTGAAGAAAAACAGAAGAGAAAAACACGGCCTGATCCAAAAAGAGCATGCTTACGTTTTGATTTCATGTAATACCCTTCCTGCTCCTCGCGGAGTGGGCCTGGTCTCCCCTGTGCTATGTGATACCAGGACAGCTCTCACGGAACATCTGCGTGGATTTGCTGGCTTTCCTGGAGCGAGTGCCCGCTCAGCCCCTCCAGGGCCGTGTGCAGCGAAGCTGCTGACAGCTCCGCAGAGAAGAGCCCGGAGGCTCCTCGTTCCAGAGGGTTCTGCGCCTCCAGGGCGGGCAGCGAGCTTCCTTGGGGACGGCCGTCCAGGTGAGGAGCGAGGGGCGCCAGCGGTGAGGACCTCCAGCCAGAGCCCGGGTTAGGGGCTGTCCCCTCCCCAGCCCCCAGGGGCCCAGGAAGCTCCTGCTCCAGGAAGTGGCCCTGGGGCAGGCGGTGTCCCGTGGGACCAGCCCTGATGCCTAGCTCGAAGTTGGAAGCAAGAAACAAAAGAAGCCGGTCAATTCCTATCTTGGGAAGTGAGAACCCACGGTGCCCCCAGCGAGGGTGGGCCTGTCAGGCCATCCCTGCCCCGAACGCCGGTGGGCAGCGCTCCCTGTGAAGCCTGCTCCCCTCCCAGGCGCGGCTGGCCCGGCTCTGGTACAGGCTGCAGGCCTTGCTGGGCTCCACCCACGCCGTAAGCCTCTGCCCAGAGGTGACCGGCATGAATTTAAAGTCCCCTAATAGAATCTTTCAGGCACATTGCTCCAGCGAGGCAGGGCTGGCTGCGGCAGCCTCTGGAGACGATTGTCTTCTGTGTGCGGGTCCTGTATCAGTTTCTGAAATGCATCCTCGGCTTGAACACCTTGAACGTTTTCTTAAATGAGACACGTCTGAGCAGCTCGAGAGGAGGCATGTGGGGCGCCCTGCAGCATTCTCTCCCCTCAGTAGTGCTTCCCAGGGGCCCGCCGTCTGGAACCCTACGCCTCGACCCAGTGCCCTCTGCCCTGAGGGCCAGGGAGCACGCCCATTCCTTTGGCCTGACCCCATCCTGCCACGGCAAGTGTGGCTTCCCAGAGCGCCTGCAGACGGGGCTGGGCGTGGGAGCCGAGGCGAGCAGAGGGGAAAATAGAGTGGCTGAATGATGAGGTTATGTGAAGAAAAACAGAAGAGAAAAACACGGCCTGATCCAAAAAGAGCATGCTTACGTTTTGATTTCATGTAATACCCTTCCTGCTCCTCGCGGAGTGGGCCTGGTCTCCCCTGTGCTATGTGATACCAGGACAGCTCTCACGGAACATCTGCGTGGATTTGCTGGCTTTCCTGGAGCGAGTGCCCGCTCAGCCCCTCCAGGGCCGTGTGCAGCGAAGCTGCTGACAGCTCCGCAGAGAAGAGCCCGGAGGCTCCTCGTTCCAGAGGGTTCTGCGCCTCCAGGGCGGGCAGCGAGCTTCCTTGGGGACGGCCGTCCAGGTGAGGAGCGAGGGGCGCCAGCGGTGAGGACCTCCAGCCAGAGCCTGGGTTAGGGGCTGTCCCCTCCCCAGCCCCCAGGGGCCCAGGAAGCTCCTGCTCCAGGAAGTGGCCCTGGGGCAGGCGGTGTCCCGTGGGACCAGCCCTGATGCCTAGCTCGAAGTTGGAAGCAAGAAACAAAAGAAGCCGGTCAATTCCTATCTTGGGAAGTGAGAACCCACGGTGCCCCCAGCGAGGGTGGGCCTGTCAGGCCATCCCTGCCCCGAACGCCGGTGGGCAGCGCT
Organism: Tragulus kanchil; assembly: GCA_022376925.1. Lineage (NCBI taxonomy): Eukaryota > Metazoa > Chordata > Mammalia > Artiodactyla > Tragulidae > Tragulus > Tragulus kanchil. Next base: position 156,228,350 of record JAIOJX010000006.1, read on the forward strand.
CCCTGTGAGGCCTGCTCCCCTCCCAGGCGCGGCTGGCCCGGCTCTGGTACAGGCTGCAGGCCTTGCTGGGCTCCACCCACGCCGTAAGCCTCTGCCCAGAGGTGACCGGCATGAATTTAAAGTCCCCTAATAGAATCTTTCAGGCACATTGCTCCAGCGAGGCAGGGCTGGCTGCGGCAGCCTCTGGAGACGATTGTCTTCTGTGTGCGGGTCCTGTATCAGTTTCTGAAATGCATCCTCGGCTTGAACACCTTGAACGTTTTCTTAAATGAGACACGTCTGAGCAGCTCGAGAGGAGGCATGTGGGGTGCCCTGCAGCATTCTCTCCCCTCAGTAGTGCTTCCCAGGGGCCCGCCGTCTGGAACCCTACGCCTCGACCCAGTGCCCTCTGCCCTGAGGGCCAGGGAGCACGCCCATTCCTTTGGCCTGACCCCATCCTGCCACGGCAAGTGTGGCTTCCAGAGCGCCTGGACGTTTGCAGCCTTGACCTGAGTTAGCCCTCACGTGACTTAGCCGCTTGTGCTTTAGAACAAAGTTGGTCCTGGTGCGAAAGCAGGCGGTGGAAACTGGAGCGGGTGACGGTGAGACCTGGTCCGGTTCCATCTCTGTTGCTCTCCTACATGCTGGTGGATCCCAGGGACTAACGTCCTCTCATGCTTCCTTCTAGTTCCGTTTCTGTTGTTGTTTAGTTGTTAAGTCGTGTCCAACTCTTTTGCGACTGTGGAATACCAGGCTCCTCTGCCTGTGGGATTTCCCGGGCAGAAACTTCCTTCTCCAGGGGATCCAGACCAGGGGCTGAGCCCACGTCTCCTGCATTCGCAGGCGGGTCCTTTACCACTGAGCACCAGGGAAGCTCTCCCATGTCTGAGGAACACATGAAAATGATGGCCATATTATTCAGCATACACATCACGTCTTCGGTAGTAATTCCAACACATACAACTAGAAAGAAGTGCCGGTAAAGTATGAACAGTAGATCTTAGACAAAGCCGTGAGAAGGGCCCCTGGTTCCACCCGTCCAGGGAGAGAGAGCGCCAGTGGAGGCAAGGTGACGGCTCTCAAGTGATGGATATGCTTTCTTCTAAATCTAATCGGTTAGACTTTAAAGGAAGGACTATGTTCACACGGCCTGTGCAGACAGGAGCCTTCCCAGGCGGGGAGGCGTGCGCGACGCGTGGACGGAGGGCACACTCAGGGAAGAACTGCGTTTCCAGGAGGAGCTCGCACGCGGCAGGCTCCCCGGGCGCAGCCAGCCTCCCCATGCCGGAGCACCTGGGGGACACGTCTGGGGGCTTTATCCACAGAGAGTAGACGACCATCGACTTACTAACCGGGTGAATAAACGGCTTCTCCTCCCATTAATACTATGAGAGATGCTAACGGCCCTGGGGCCACGCCTTGCTGGATCTATACATCCGGCGCCCCTCTCCCGGTCCAGCAACCAAGAAGGCCCCCAGACAGTGCCCCAGTGATCCCCAGGGGACAAAAATCCCTCCTTGCCCCCAGGTTGAGAACCAGTGGAGCAGGGGAATGCTATATTTTTTCTCCGATGTTTTTCAACAGTTCAGTTGGGTCTTAGGGGAGTGCAGAGAGGCAGAAGACGTCACTCCCAATCACGCTGATCCCCAGCAGGCTGCTGGAGTGGAGTGTGGCCCTCACGGGGCCCCGAGTCGGCGAGTCCGGGCTGGGGCGGTGGAAGGTCGCTGTGACAGGAGGTGCTCCCACCCCGCCCCCCAAGCACCTGAGCTTCCCATGAACAAGCTCCATCAAGTGCCAAGTGGGCCGGATCCTGCTGCGGCTGTGAGAAAACAGGAATTCTGGATTCAAAACATGAAAACAACCCTTTGGCAACGGGCAGGAACTGGAGCAGAGATGAATAATGGCTGTCTCCCTAGAAGAATCCGTCTTATTTTCATAGCAGAGCTATTTCTGTGTGCTGAGGCACGGGGAGAATGCTGTCCATACACAAAATGCTCCCCAAACATGTGACGTTATGGTGCAAATTCTGAAGGGAAAGCTATAACATCAAAACCAACTCAAAAAAAAAAAAAAGCTCTTGACTCTGTAGGCAGAGCTCGTGCTTCCTCTCTCATGTTTCCTCCACCCTGAAAAAAAAGTGCTGCTGTGGTCGGTCACATCTGAATGCTGCTGGGTGAGGTAACCCTGCAGTTGCCATGGAGACCTGCTTTCCAGCAGTGCCTGCACCGGGAAACTTCCCTGAGTCACTTCTCATCCACAGCTGAGCGCCGGGATACCGGGGAAGGAAGGCACGGCCCAGTCCAGGCCACCGGACGGGAGCAGAGCCGTGGCACCAGGGACACGCCAGACTGGCCTGGCCTGAGGGCCTCGGAGTCCCCTCTGTGCACGAGGAGACCTGCCCGGGACAGCCGCGGTTCCTGACCTCACGGCAAAGGCGAGGCAGGCACCGGCGGAACGCGCGTGGGGCCAGCGGAGACCCTGACCCTCGCGTGGGAGCTGCAGCCCCGGGGCGTCGGCTTTGAACGCTGCCTCTGAAGTGGGCAGTGCTGCCTGCATTCAGGGTCCTCAGGAGAGGAGACGTTTCTGTGGCCACAGAGAGACTAGAGAAGGCTCTGACAGTAGCCTTTGGTCAGATTCAAGGACTCTGAATTCTCCTGGAGGAAGATTCATGGGCAGTCAGGCCCTAATGCTAACACATGAATGTCGGGCGCTTTATGGAAGGACTCGGTGTGGCTGTTTTTCACGAGGAACCGTGTTTGTGGTGACCCCGACAGGTGCCTCCACAGCCTGAGATGCAACGCCGGCTCCTGTTCCTCGTGGCTTTCTCTCTAAGGACGGACTCGCGTCCAGAAGAGGCTGGATCAGTCTCCGACGAGCGATGTCTGATGGTTGATGTGTCTGTTTCCAATAAGCCAAGTTTTATAGTCTGGCAGTGGACCGACTGCAGGTATAAAAGCTGATCTCATGAAAGAGAAGCATGAGTGGCTGACACATCACGTTGTCTCTGTGTCATCCCGTGCTCCGGCAGCCGGGCTGGCCCTCGTTCCCAGCAAAGGAGGTGACATAAAAGCAGAAAAATCAGATTTCAACTGGGCTTTTCAGTGGGCTTTTTTGTGTCCCATGGGGCTCCGGAGGGTGAGGACTATTGTGTGACTTCTGGTTTCCAGGGAAATATGTCTCCCATGCCACTGCTAAGCTGTACTAGGTAAATTCCAAAAGAAGTAAGTCAGAGTGGAACGGCTTCTGGCTTCTTTGACATCTAGAGTGAGAACTGATACATTTTTTGAAAGAAATGAAGACAACAGACTAACATTCTTGAAGCTTTTAGACTGTACCTAAATCACAGAACTTTTCTGAAAATACGATGGCTTCCATTCTCACTCTGTGGAATGTCTAGTTGCTGGGGGCGGTAGAAGACAAGCAGCTCCTGTTCAAAAGGAAGCCCGTCCGGCTTCCCCGTGGCTCGGTGGTGGGAAGGCCGTCTGCGAACGCGGGGACACAGGCTCGGCCTCCGGACCAGAAGATCCCGCGTGCCGCAGAGCAGCTAGGCCTGGGCACCCACCACAGCGGCTGAGCCCGTGCTCTAGAGCCCAGGAGGGCCAGCCGCCGCGGCCCGTGAGCCTCGAGTGCGGGCTCGGCGACATGAGAGCCCGCGGCCGTGGAGGAAGCAGCCTCCGCGCGCGGCTCCTGGGGAAAGTCCGTGCAGCAGTGAAGACCGGCACTGCCCAAGGCAAGCGCGTTCATGAAAACTAGGTCACAGAAACATAAAAGCAGCCCCGGTCCCGGACTTTCCTCCTGCGTTGCCGCCTGACCGAGGCATGCTCTTATCCCCGGGCGCCCTGCCTCTTCTCAAATTTTTGTTCCAAGCCATGTTCTAAGCAGGGATGCGAGGAGAGGACCACCTATTATACGACGCAGGCGGCGGTCATGCAGCACCTGCAGGGAAAGCGAATTGCTTGTGAGCCCACACGTGGATGGGAGGGTCGCCAGACCCGGGCTGCTCCGAGGAGCATCTTCCCTCGTTGGATCCGTTTTCACCTTCATGAAACACCGCCTGCTGTCTCTCCGGCTCGCTGGTGTCTCACCTCAGCTCCCACTGCGCAGCTGGGACCCGGCCTGGGACGCAGCAGCTCTGGCTTAGCCTCAGCCGGCCCTTCCTCTCGCTGCTGCCACTCCGGCCTCGTGCCCCAGCTCGCCGTAGAGCCGCCGCCGTGGAGCTTCGGCTCACCGGGCCTCTGCCTGCCCCGCGGGCTCCGGGAACAGGAGGCCTGTGCTGCCATGGCCACTGGGCGTGTGGAGAGGCTATTCTCTGAGAGAGGCTGTGCCCTGCGGGTGGGGAGCACCTGCTGACAGGCCCCCTGGCGCCGTCCGGGTCTGAAAGACATTCCCCACCGCCCCCAGCTCAGCTCCGGCTTTCTCTCCCAGCCCTCTTTCTCGCCCCGGTGAAGCACGGGCCGGCCCTCGAGCGCCTTCCTCTCCCTCACCGTGGGCCTTCTCCGCCTGTGGGAAATCGGCTCCATTCCCAGCCCTCGCCATTTCTCAAGGCCTGTCCTTTCTGTAAAGCTTCCTCCGCTCCTGCCTGATGGAAAAACAACACACTGTGCACCCACCCAGGGCCCCTCGGCACGTCACGTTGCCGTGGCCGCTCCCGCAGCCTAGCAGGAGGGGAGTGGGTCTGTCCACCCCGTGACTCCCGGCCTTGTTTTGGCCAGTGGAACATTAGCAAACAGGACACGTGGAGGGGCTGGGGAGTGTGTGTCTCAAGGCCTTCCCTCTGTTTTGCTGATCTGGACCTGTTTCTACCAGGAGAGTGAGGCTGAACCACAAGCGGAAGGCAAGAGGTCCCCTCCATCTCAGCCACCCGAGACGGGTGAGCCAGGCCCTCTAAGCCCCGGCACTGCTGAGCCGACCTCGACAGAAGCGCTGCCGGCCCGTCGCCAGCCGTGGAGACAGCAGGTAGGCGTCTTCTGAGCGCGGACTCCTGGTCAGTCTGTTACGCTGCAGGCCATCCTTTGAATGTCTTACGTTGTAATTGCTCTCTTTTTTGAAGTCCTATAGCATTTTCTCAGTGATTTTTTTAGACATTTGTTGCTTTCTCCATTTTCTCATCATCGGTTTTGGAAATACTTCACATCAGTGAGAGAACAAACTACTTGACGGCTGAATTCGTGCTGGATTCATTTTTGCATTTCAACCAACCTCCACTCCCACAGCGTCTAACCAAACCCTGACTTGTAGCAAGTGACCAGAAGTGTTTGTAGGGTGAGTGGGTGAAGCAGGGGCAGCGTGGAAGCAGAGTGAGAACGCAGATGTTAGAATTCCCGGGTGAAATCCCCAGTTCTGCTACTTACGAACTGTGCCTCCGTGGGAAAGTTACTGTGGCATTTTATTTTGCCTCGGTTTCTTCATCTATAAAAGGGGATGATACCAGAGCCTACACTGTGACGTTGTTACAAGGATTACATGAGCTGACTTAAGTTATTTGTTAAACCAGTAAACGAAAGGCGTCCAGGGCTGGCTCTTGTCCATCAGCCACGGCCACACTCACTGCCGCCTCCACTCTCCACTTCTGCCAGAGGCCCTCTCTTTAAGAAGAGTTCATCAATCAACTGATTGATTTTCAAAACTTGAGATACAATTGATATAGAACATTTTGTAAGTTTAAAGTGTACAGCATGCTGGTTTGATGGATTTATATGTTGTGACATGATTATCACCGTAATGTGGTATGTTTCACCTTAGCATTTTAAAGTTAGGTTAATAAGGTCATCTTTCAAGCTCAAATTCATTTTTTTTTAAACATTTATTTATTTATCTTTTGGAGGGTGGGGTGGGGAGGTAGGGGGACGGGCGGGCCACTTCTATTGGTCTTTCATTTCTCTATTTTCATCCGTCTTTGTTCTTTGGCTCCTGTGGGCCTCCCATCGCGGTGGCCTCTGTCGTCGCAGAGCGCTGGCCCTGGGCGCATGCGCTCCAGAGCTCCGCTCGGCAATTGGACACCCGGCTCCCGCGAGCCAGGCCCTCTAAGCCCCGGCACTGCCCCCTGAGGTCCGGCCCGTCGCCAGCCGTGGAGACAGCAGGTAGGCGTCTTCTGAGCGCGGACTCCTGGTCAGTCTGTTACGCTGCAGGCCATCCTTTGAATGTCTTACGTTGTAATTGCTCTCTTTTTTGAAGTCCTATAGCATTTTCTCAGTGATTTTTTTAGACATTTGTTGCTTTCTCCATTTTCTCATCATCGGTTTTGGAAATACTTCACATCAGTGAGAGAACAAACTACTTGACGGCTGAATTCGTGCTGGATTCATTTTTGCATTTCAACCAACCTCCACTCCCACAGCGTCTAACCAAACCCTGACTTGTAGCAAGTGACCAGAAGTGTTTGTAGGGTGAGTGGGTGAAGCAGGGGCAGCGTGGAAGCAGAGTGAGAACGCAGATGTTAGAATTCCCGGGTGAAATCCCCAGTTCTGCTACTTACGAACTGTGCCTCCGTGGGAAAGTTACTGTGGCATTTTATTTTGCCTCGGTTTCTTCATCTATAAAAGGGGATGATACCAGAGCCTACACTGTGACGTTGTTACAAGGATTACATGAGCTGACTTAAGTTATTTGTTAAACCAGTAAACGAAAGGCGTCCAGGGCTGGCTCTTGTCCATCAGCCACGGCCACACTCACTGCCGCCTCCACTCTCCACTTCTGCCAGAGGCCCTCTCTTTAAGAAGAGTTCATCAATCAACTGATTGATTTTCAAAACTTGAGATACAATTGATATAGAACATTTTGTAAGTTTAAAGTGTACAGCATGCTGGTTTGATGGATTTATATGTTGTGACATGATTATCACCGTAATGTGGTATGTTTCACCTTAGCATTTTAAAGTTAGGTTAATAAGGTCATCTTTCAAGCTCAAATTCATTTTTTTTTAAACATTTATTTATTTATCTTTTGGAGGGTGGGGTGGGGAGGTAGGGGGACGGGCGGGCCACTTCTATTGGTCTTTCATTTCTCTATTTTCATCCGTCTTTGTTCTTTGGCTCCTGTGGGCCTCCCATCGCGGTGGCCTCTGTCGTCGCAGAGCGCTGGCCCTGGGCGCATGCGCTCCAGAGCTCCGGCTCGGCAATTGGACACATCGGTCCAGCCGCTCCGCGGCACGTGGGATCTTCCCAGGCCAGGGATCGAACTGGCGTCCCTTGCACTGCAAGGCGGTGTCCTTACCCACTGGACCACCAGGGGAAGCCCCTCAAATTCATTTTTAAGTTTATTTTATATTGGGTTTATATTGGGTTTGAGTTTTTCTGTAAGTTGTTACCAGAATAGACTTTTGGGCCAACCTAATACAATGTGTAGACAGTTCTCTGTTCTCTGTGCTTATAAGTACAAACAGTATAAATCCGTGAATTCTGTAAGTAATTTTTGTAATTATGTTGTCACTCTATCCTTAAAACATTTTAAAGAAACCCTTTATGAGAAAAATATGTATCTTGAGCCTCTTCTACCGAGTGACAGAGTCTGAGCGTAGCTGGCCCAGCGCGCCGGCGTGGCCAGAGAGAGCTGGGCCTCCACCAGGGCTCCTGCCTGCTTCCGAGCACAGAGACATTGGACAGGAGGCCCTGCTAAAAGCAGGCCTTCGGAGCCATCTGGACCACAGTGTGCGTCCCGGCTCGGTCAGGCCTGGGGGAGGGGACCGCTCGGGGACCCTGGGAAGAGGGCCCCTCTCGGGCCCCGTTTCTCCTTCTGCGTCGGCCGGAGCCGCGCCAGGCCTCCTCCAGCGCCTCCTGTTGTCACTGTTCCTTCTCCCTCTGCTGCAAGGGCTGCGTCTTGTCTGAAGGAGGTGTTCATGCCACAAACCATAATCAACTGAGATTATTTATGAACATTTTGTAAGTTTAAAGTGTACAGCATGCTGGTTTGATGGATTTATATGTTGTGACATGATTATCACCGTAATGTGGTATGTTTCACCTTAGCATTTTAAAGTTAGGTTAATAAGGTCATCTTTCAAGCTCAAATTCATTTTTTAAACATTTATTTATTTATCTTTTGGAGGGTGGGGTGGGAGGTAGGGGGACGGGCGGGCCACTTCTATTGGTCTTTCATTTCTCTATTTTCATCCGTCTTTGTTCTTTGGCTCCTGTGGGCCTCCCATCGCGGTGGCCTCTGTCGTCGCAGAGCGCTGGCCCTGGGCGCATGCGCTCCAGAGCTCCGGCTCGGCAATTGGACACATCGGTCCAGCCGCTCCGCGGCACGTGGGATCTTCCCAGGCCAGGGATCGAACTGGCGTCCCTTGCACTGCAAGGCGGTGTCCTTACCCACTGGACCACCAGGGGAAGCCCCTCAAATTCATTTTTAAGTTTATTTTATATTGGGTTTATATTGGGTTTGAGTTTTTCTGTAAGTTGTTACCAGAATAGACTTTTGGGCCAACCTAATACAATGTGTAGACAGTTCTCTGTTCTCTGTGCTTATAAGTACAAACAGTATAAATCCGTGAATTCTGTAAGTAATTTTTGTAATTATGTTGTCACTCTATCCTTAAAACATTTTAAAGAAACCCTTTATGAGAAAAATATGTATCTTGAGCCTCTTCTACCGAGTGACAGAGTCTGAGCGTAGCTGGCCCAGCGCGCCGGCGTGGCCAGAGAGAGCTGGGCCTCCACCAGGGCTCCTGCCTGCTTCCGAGCACAGAGACATTGGACAGGAGGCCCTGCTAAAAGCAGGCCTTCGGAGCCATCTGGACCACAGTGTGCGTCCCGGCTCGGTCAGGCCTGGGGGAGGGGACCGCTCGGGGACCCTGGGAAGAGGGCCCCCCTCTCGGAGCCCCCGTTTCTCCTTCTGCGTCGACGGAGCCGCCGCCAGGCCTCCTCCGCGCCCTCCTGTTGTCACTGTTCCTTCTCCCTCTGCTGCAAGGGCTGCGCGTCTTGTCTGAAGGAGGTGTTCATGCCACGAAAGCCTGCCAAAGACCCCCCTTTATCATTTTTTTATTTATTTATGGCTGTGCTGGGTCTTCCTCGCTGCCCTTCTCCCACTGTGGCAAGTGCGGGCGACTCTCTAGCTGTGGTGCCTGGATTTCTCATTACGGGTGGCTTCTCTTGCGGCAGGGCACAGGCTCTAGGGCGCACGGGCTTCAGTACCTGCAGTTCCCGGGCTCTAGAGCACCGGCTCAGTAGTTGTGACGTGCCGGTTTAGCTGTTCTGAGACGTGTGGGATCATCCTAGACCAGGGATTGACCCCACGTCTGCTGCGTTGGCAGGCGGATGTTTTAGCACTGAGCCGCCAGGGAAGCCCAAAGGCCCCACTTTAAATTCCTCCAATTAAGGACTGCCGGAAGCCCCTTCTTCATCTCCTGTAACCTCGTTCTGCAATGGCTGTTGAGTTCTGCCTCCGTACATGGTGGCCGTTTGCTTAGCTGAAAAACACCACCTCCATCCTCGACTCACCACAAGCCGTGAGCCTGGACGGGCCGCACCGAGAGCCGGCGGAATGGGAGAGAGAGTGCACTGCAGAGCACGGCTGCGCTGGACTCCCAGGTCCACTGTCCAGAGAGCTCTTCGGCCTCTCCATTCCCACCGCTGCCGCCCGCGGCCAGGCTCCTATCCTGTCTTACCTAGACAGCTGCTGTTGCCTCCTCCTCACGCGGGATGCATGGCGAAAGCAGAGCCCCTGAGGACTTCCGTGCAGTTTTCTTACTTAGGGGTGCTCCCAGGAGTCAGAAGGGAGGGACAGGCAGAGGGGAGACGTGTGTGAGTGAGGCCACCGCCGTGGGACTGAGAACCCACCCGGGACCTCGGGAGAGGATTCGGCGGCCCAGGAGGCAGGCCCAGCCACCGGCCCCTGCGCCCCACTGGCTGAGGGCTGCTCCTGGAAGCACGAGCTTCCCTGCAGCTCAGGTCATTTCTGCACGTGCGCCCACAGCTTCCCCGGCATCCGTGTCCCCGCAGGGGAAGGGTGCCCTCGCAGCGGGGGGCTGTGCGTGGGAGGCGAGGGGAAGCCACCTGGGCGTGTCCGCCGTGGCCGTGGCTGAGCCCCGAGGGGCTGCTGAGCGGGCGAGGCTTCCTGTGCAGCCTCCTGACTGTGCCCTCTCTTCTGCACGAGCTCGACCCTCAGCGGTGCCGGCTCCTCACTCTTCTCTACCCAGGAGCAGCAGGGATTTTGTTTTCAGATCATTAACTGGATCTGTTACACATAGGCTCCAAACCCTCAGGGCTTCCATCATTCCTGTGAACAAAGGGCACAATCCTAAAATGATCAAGGGAGACCTGTCTCCTCCGCTCACTGCTCCGGCCCACCCCCACCTCACTCTCTGGGAATGACCACCCTGCCTGCTCACCCTCTGCTCCAAAGTGCTGTGTCCACACTGACCACAGGGCCTTGCACATGAAATTCCTCCTTTGACCAGCAGACCCCTGCTTGTCCTTCGCCTCTCAGATCAAGCGGCACCTCCACAGAGGAGCCTTTCTAAGTCCATCTCTGGGATGTGCCAGGGTCCCTTGTCAAGCCTGTTAGAGAACCCAGCAGGCTGCTTTCAGGGGATCTGGTGTCAGCACTGCCTGGTGGGGTAGAAGGGCCGCAGCTGGAAGAGAGTGACTGACTTCTGCCTGCATAGCCTTTGGGGCGATAGGAAATCCATACCCTGTTACCATGTTACCAACTGAACTGTTAGGCGATTAAGAATAAATCAAAGCAATAAGACAACCGCAAAAAAACCTAACTGGCCGATGGGTCGCCCTAGCCACCGTGTCTAGACAGCTGTCCCTTCTGGACCCTGCCTGCCCAGGGTCTTCTTGTCCCTGGAGCCCAGCTCCCTGCCAAGCTGCATCTGACTGCCATGGGGCAAGGCGTGTCTTCCTCTTCTGGGGATGAGAAGGCTTGGGAGAACGTATCCTCCTGGGTCTTCAAGGTCTTGCTTTGCCCTTTATCCAAGATTTGAGCTCCCTGCTTCCGGAAGGGCTCACCCTGGCTGAGGGCCGGGATACCCCGTTGCGAGAAACGTCTGAGCATCTCGCTTCCAGGACTCTCTCTGAGAAACAGATGGAGACGTTTAGTCGCCCGATCTGAGCAGATCACAAAGCACAGGCAGCAAGTCTGACTTGTAGACTCTCAGCAACTGAGACCAAAAGAGAGGGGCAAAGTTCTCGAATTTGGAAAAATTTCATCCGGCAATGTGTCTGAGTTTCAGAGGCTCAGGACGCGCTGCCGTGTCAGCCTTTCTCTCCAAAGACGCGCCCACCTTCCCTAATCGTGGTCCCTTCCTCCTCCTCTTGAACAGCAGGAGGGAGGTGCGGCTGGTGCCCAGGAAGGCACACGTGCTTCACGAGTTTGGACACAAGCGCATACCTGTGACCCCTCACCCTGTTTTCAGAGTGGCTGACACACGGTCACCTCCACAGGCTGTGGTCCTCCCATGGTCACCCACGATGGCGAGAGCTGGGCGGTAACGAAGGCAGAGCGCCTGAGGGTGCTGGAGAAGACGAGAGTCCCTTGGACAGCATGGCGTTCATCCAGTCAGTCCTAAAGGAAATTAGCCCTGAATATTCACCGGGAAGACTGATGCTGAAAAAGCTGCCGATTTTGGTCATCTGATGAGGAAATTAGCCCTTGGAATAAATTAAAGCCTGTTAGAGAACCCAGCAGGCTGCTTTCAGGGGATCTGGTGTCAGCACTGCCTGGTGGGGTAGAAGGGCTGCAGCTGGAAGAGAGTGACTGACTTCTGCCTGCGTAGCCTTTGGGGCGATAGGAAATCCATACCCTGTTACCATGTTACCAACTGAACTGTTAGGCGATTAAGAATAAATCAAAGCAATAAGACAACCGCAAAAAAACCTAACTGGCCGATGGGTCGCCCTAGCCACCGTGTCTAGACAGCTGTCCCTTCTGGACCCTGCCTGCCCAGGGTCTTCTTGTCCCTGGAGCCCAGCTCCCTGCCAAACTGCATCTGACTACCACGGGGCAAGGCGTGTCTTCCTCTTCTGGGGCTGAGAAGACTTGGGAGAACGTATCCTCCTGGGTCTTCAAGGTCTTGCTTTGCCCTTTATCCAAGACTTGAGCTCCCTGCTTCCGGAAGGGCTCACCCTGGCTGAAGGCCGGGATACCCCGTTGCGAGAGACGTCTGAGCATCTCGCTTCCAGGACTCTCTCTGAGAAACAGATGGAGACGTTTAGTCGCCCGATCTGAGCAGATCACAAAGCACAGGCAGCAAGTCTGACTTGTAGACTCTCAGCAACTGAGACCAAAAGAGAGGGGCAAAGTTCTCGAATTTGGAAAAATTTCATCCGGCAATGTGTCTGAGTTTCAGAGGCTCAGGACGCGCTGCCGTGTCAGCCTTTCTCTCCAAAGACGCGCCCACCTTCCCTAATCGCCGTCCCTTCCTCCTCCTCTTGAACAGCAGGAGGGAGGTGCGGCTGGTGCCCAGGAAGGCACACGTGCTTCACGAGTTTGGACACAAGCGCATACCTGTGACCCCTCACCCTGTTTTCAGAGTGGCTGACACACGGTCACCTCCACAGGCCGTGGTCCTCCCATGGTCACCCACGATGGCGAGAGCTGGGCGGTAACGAAGGCAGAGCGCCTGAGGGTGCTGGAGAAGACGAGAGTCCCTTGGACAGCATGGCGTTCATCCAGTCAGTCCTAAAGGAAATTAGCCCTGAATATTCACCGGGAAGACTGATGCTGAAAAAGCTGCCGTATTTTGGTCATCTGATGAGAAGAGCTGACTTATTGGAAAAGTCCCTGGTGGTGGGAAAGACTGAGAGCGGAGGAGAAGGTGACGTCAGAGGACGAGATGGCCTGGTGGCATCACCAGCTCAATGGACGTGACCTTGGCAGACTCGGGAGATGGCGACGGAGGGGGAGGGCTGGTGCCACGGTCCGTGAGGCGCAGAGAGTCGGACACGGCGGGGCGGCTGAAGGGCAGCAAGCCTCCGCAGGCGTCCTTGGTCCCTAGCCAGATGGCTGTGTGTGCAGGGGCGACCAGCGTGCGGCCTCCTCTCCTCACAGGCCTCAATGCGCAGCGCGTGACCGTGGACCAGGAGCCCTGTGCGGAACAGCAGATCTCTGGAACTAAGCCATCTCGCGTGCCTGAAACTCCCTGGAGCGGGGCGTGGCAGCCCACTGCAGGATTCTTGCTGGGAAAGCCCGTGGGCGGAGCAGCCTGGGGGGCCACCGTCCAGGGGCGCTGACTGAGCGCCCACTCCCTCCGCCTTCCCTGGCGCCGCTGGTTCACCCTCTGCTTCTGCGACTGTCTGAGGCGCCTCCTCTAAGGGGCATCGTGTAGCATTCGCCTCCTATTTCTGATTCATGGGCTTCCTGGGTGGCTAAATGGTAAGGAATCTGCCTGCCGATCAGGGCACTCGGTTCCGTCCCTGGGTGGGAAAAACATCCCCTTGGAGAGAGAAGGGGCACCCGCTGCAGTCGTCTTTCCTGGAGCGTCGCATGGACGAGGAGCCTGGCGGGCTGCACGCCGTGGGGCTGCAAAGGGTCGACCACGACTGAGCAACTGAACGGCGGCGGCGGCGGCGGCGGCAGCCCGGCTCGTTTCGCTGAGCACAGCGTCCCCTAGGTCTCCCCGTGTGCTTGCAGATGGTCCTTACTGACCACCAGCAGACGGGTGGGTAAAGAGAATGTGCGATGTGTGTACGGGCGATGTTGTTCAGCCTTTAAGAAGAAGGAAAGCAGTCCCTGTCTTCATCCTTTTTTTAAGTGTATTTTGTTAATATTTATTTTTATTTTGGGTTGTGCTGGGTCTTCATTGCTGCACGGCGCCGCGTGGGGTGCTCGGGCTTTTTTCCCTGCGGCGGCTTCTCCTGTTGCAGAGCAGGCGCTCCAGCACGCGGGCTTCGGTGGCTGCGGTGCGTGGGCACGGGAGTTGGAGCTTGCGGAGCACGTGGGATCTTCCCGGCCCAGGGGTTGAACCTGTGTCCCTTGCATTGCTAGGTGGACTCTTAACCCCTGGGCCACATGGGAAGCCCCCTAGTATTTTATTTTTAAAAAATACTGATTTATTTGGCGGCGCCCAGTCTTGGTTGTGCTTTTGATCGTTAGTTGCAGTATATGGGATCTAGTATCCAACTCGGGATGGAACCTGGGCCCCCTGCGTTGGAAGCGTGCCGTCGTAGCCACGGGACCACCAGAGGAATTGTCATCTCAGTTCTACACTGTAGTATAGTCAGCCTTTCTCATTGGTGCTTTTAGGTTCTCAGCCCTCCGACGCTCCGTTCTGTATGGCCTGCTCCCGCCCCGACGCCCCTCGCCCGAGCTCCCTCGCTGCTCCTTGTCTCTTCCTCCCTCCCGCTGCGCAGCCTCGCCCCTCTCCCCCCGGCTCTGCCTCCCCAGCCTCCCCACGCCCACCTGAAGAGCCCCTGCGCTGTGAAAACCTCGAAAGGAAGCAGAGCGGGACTCGGCTGTCCTGAGCGTTCATTTCCAGCCCTTTTCCCCGAGGATTTCGGAACACTCCAGGCCCAGTGGCGTCCTTTCCTCTGTCATCCCTCATCCCTCCCGAGAGTCAGGAGCAGATGCCCCGTGGGCGTCCGGAGGAGGCGTGGGGTCCCCGCCCCACCACCCCGCGGGCCTGTCCGGCGCCTCCCAGCCGGGCCCCGCGGCCCAGGAGGCCCGGTTCCCTGCTGGACCAGCGTGAGTGAAGGGCCGCCCCCGCCCTGCAGCCCGGCCTCCAGCGGCTGCGGCCCGGGCACAGGCTGTCGGAGCCCCTCCAGCGGGTGCGCCCCGGCCGGCGGCGTCGCTCCTGACGGGGCAGCACCAGCCTCACCGGCCTTTAACAGAGCGTCGTCCCTCGCCTGTCAGAAGCGCAGAGCCAGTGCGCAGCACTCTCAGTGCATCTCTGCAGGCGAGTGTGGTGAAGGCAGGCCTGGGGAGTCACTTCCCTGCGTCGACAGACCCGGCCTGACGTGTGCAGAGCCTGGGCGTCACCGTGGCCAGAGTGCCTTCTCCTCTCCACTCCAGAGAGGGAAGATGAACTCTGAGCCTGCCCGCTGGACGGGCCCAGCGCGCCGTGCTGTGGGCAGCAGGCGCTGCCCTCCCCGCCAGGCCTGTCTGGGACAGACGCAGCCCCGCCGCCTCGCTGGCCCCGAGAGGCCAGGGCCCTGAGCGGTTATCTGATCCTTCCCGAATCAGGCAGGGCCAAAGGATACTAGCTGCCTCTGGGCGGCCCCCGCGTTCTAGACCTTTCCGCGTGAGGCCGGGGTGGGCACTGAAGAGCAGGGCGGGGCTGGGTGATGCAGAGCGATCTTGATCCTGAAGCCCAAGGCTGGCGGCTGTCTCAGCTCTGGGTGCCCGGGGGCGGGGCCGGCATGCCAGGGCGGCCTGTCTTGGTCAAGGCTGCTTTCCTTCCTGGAAGAGGCTTGTGCCCTCTTAGAGGTTTTCAGAATGAAGCCAGGCTGCGGGAAAGGAAGGGGGCGTCCCTCCTGTCACCCTCGATTTATCGCGTTCCTCCTGCTCACAAACACTGGGCCCGCGTTGCCAAAACCACGGATGTTTTCCAGGCAGCGTGTCCTGGGTCGGTCGAGAGCCGCGGTGCCGCTACAAGCCGCCCCTGGGGCCGCCTGACGGGGCCGCATCCCCATGGCGTGGCCCGCCCCCCGACACACATACACGGCGGGGACGGAGAGCTGGCCTTTACGAAAGAGATTCACTGACACCAGAGTCAGAAACGAACAGCTAGGAAGACGGAACCTCTGCCCGCCCCCTGTCGCCAAGCACAGCTGGTGTTTAATGGTCCCCGGGAAGGAGCCACACGAGCGGGCGAAGAGCTCCAGGAGGAGCTGGGCCCCTGGCCCTCTGTGAGTCTCCGTCACCGTGGCCTCTGGCTCCTTCCAGCCCGGCTTGAGGCGACCTTGATGGCAGTCTTAACGCCGAAGCCCTCGATGAAGCCCTCTCCGGCTTTTGCTGACCTACAGCACTCCTGCGTGGCCCCTGGCGTCCCAGGGACGGAGCTCCGGAGCCGACACCAGGCCCCATCCTCCACTCCCGCAGGGAGCGCGGTCAGGCCTTCTGTGGAGCCCGGTGGCCAACGGCTGAGGGTGACCCTGCTGGCCGCGCGGGGCCCGGCGGGCTCCACTGGGCGCAGGGCGTCCTGACAGCCAGCACCCTGGCCTGGCTCACGGGCCTCTGGCCTCGCACAGCATCTCCGTCATGAAGCTTGCCGAGGACCGCCGGCTCCTGTCCGTCGCGCCAGGATCGTGCTTTGGGAGGGGAGGTGCTCCGGGCGGCCTGGGAGGAGCCGGCTGGGGCTGCTAAGGTGGGTTGCAGTCGCTCTGGGGGTCTGATGTGCTGGTCTCCCTGAAGGGCAGAGAGCAAAGCCACACAGAGTGTGAGGCAGCCATCGGGCCTGTCTGGAATCCTGGTGGCGGTCAAGCCCTTGAGGGCCGTGACCACAGGGCGTGTGTATCTGGATTCCCTCCTGTAATCCAGAACAGAGCTTTGCCCAAGTAGCCAGACTCGCTCGATGGTCCAGGGGTGCAGCCTGGGGCTCGGCTGCAGGGTTCAGATCCCTGCTCTGCCGTTCAGCCCTGGGATCCAGGTGAGATAACTGGGCCTTGGTGTGCTCATCTGTTAAGTGGACACAGTGGGAATCCCCACCTCATGAGGCTGCTGTTTGGGACAGTGTTTGGCAGACTGGCTCCCACTGAGGTGCACAGCAGGGCTTGGTGTAGCCGAGAGCTGGCATCCAGGCGGCTGGATGGATGCTTGTGGTCTTAGCACTTGACTAAGACCCCAGTGGCTCAGTAGTAAGGAATCCACCTGCCAGTGCAGGAGGCATAGGAGATGTGGGTTCCATCCCTGGGTCAGGAAGAGGCCCTGGAGAACATGGCAGCTCACTCCAGTGCTCCTGCCCGAGGAGAATCTCAGGGACAGAGGGGCCCGAGGAGCTGCAGCCACGGGGGTCACAGGGGTGGACACAGCTGAGCACGCGCACGCCCTGACTCCAGAGCCTGCCTTTCACCCCAGTATTTGCCAGCTGTGTTACACGTTGGGGACTTTAGAGCTGCTTACGTCACGTGACGGGACAGCTCAGAAGAGGCCATCTCCCAGACTGAGACGGGAAGTGTTCCGCCTTGGACTGGAACTCAAACCTAAAACTCTGATCGGGCCTTGAACCCACATGGCTGGGACTGAAACCCAGCCCAAACCCACCGTACCTGGTTTCAGGACCTAATGGAGCTCAGGTTCTTCATGTCTCTTTGCAGAGAAGAATTCAGTGAGAGACAAAGTGATGGGTAAGAAATGGATTTGTTCAGATTCAGAGAAAAGCATCCTCCACAGAGTGTGGGCCATGGTAGAGCAAATCCAGCGTCCCCCCAGACATGGCGTTCTTAGCTTTTATGGGCTGGGTAATTCTATATGCTAATGAGTGGGAGGATTATCCCAGCTTTGCGGGGGAAGGGGCAGAACCATCATGGCGCCTCTGGGTGTGTCATTTAGCTTGCTGACTGTGAATCAAGGTCTGGTCTGCCATCTTGGGCCCATTTGACTTTAATGGGTTTATGCTGTGTCCTTGGGCTCTGTCATTCTTTCAAAAATTGTGCCCTGCCCCTTTCCCTAACACTTACAAAACTGCATTGGGCTGCAGGTTCCCAGGTGTCTCTGGGTTGCACTTCTCGATTCCTCCTATGTCCGAAGGCCAGTATCAGTTGGGTGGCTTGTCAAAAGCAGCCCCGGAGCTCTCTTCACGGGTGTTTGTACTCACCCCCTGGCCTTGCCGCCCTCGTCTTTGGCCACCTGAGAAAGCTGACCGGAGAGGACAGAGATCCACAGGCTGAGCCACTGGCCAGGTGTCCAGGGGAGGGCCTGCCAGGGACGGTCTTGGGTGCCTGTCGGGGAGGAAGCCCTGACAGAGGAGCCCGTGCTCAGCCTGGGTTCTCCCCCAGCGCCCCCAAAGCCACCACCAGCAGAAGCCATTCCCAAGGGTGGGCGCGGGCCTCTCTCACCCCTCCCCTGTGCTGATCCCGCTGCCTCTTCCCTGGGCTTCCCTGGACCCCAAGCAGCCCGGGGAACACGAGCAGAAAGACCACTAGCCCCGCTTCAGGAACCATTCCGAGGCGGAAACAGATAAGCTGGGCAAAAAACGCACCGCCAATTCCCATCCGTTCCGTCGCATCCCACCCGTGTTCTCTCATCACTTTTCTGTCGGTCCACAGGCGGCTGAGAACAGCCTGGCCCTGAGCCTGTGCTGGGAGCAGCCTGGCCAGAGGGCGTGCACTCCGCCCTCGGCTGTGGGGCAGGACGGGGGCTGCGGGCAGTTGCTGCGGGCCACCCCTCGGGCTCTGCGCTCCGGGAGCCCGCGCGCCTCTGAGGGAAGTCCTGGACAGCCCTCTCTGCAGAGGCAGGACCTGAGCTGGGGGCCTGGGCGGGGCGGCGGGGACAGCATCGGCCCCCATTCCCAGGCTCCAGCCCCTCCCGGTGCCTCTGAGCAGCACCAGGGTCCCTGCGCCGCTGTCTCCCAGGGCCTGAGCGCTGTGCCTGTCGCGCAGCGGCCTCCGGGCGGCGTGGGGAGGAGCACGGGGTGCGCCCGCGGCCCGCCCGGTGCCCTCCTGCCGCCGCCCGGGTGGGGCGGGCAGCGCGCAGGGTGTCTCCCGGTTCCAGCCTTCCTGCTGCCGCCCGTCCGCTCTCCCCACGGGCCCCCGCCCCCCAGCCTGCTGTCCCGGCGCCCGCCCCTCCGCCGTCCTCAGACTTAGGATGTACAGACACAGCCGCATCAGTTGTCTTAAGGATCAAAGTCTTCAGCTGAAGAAATTCGTCTCCGACATGGGACAGCTCTCAGGCGTCAGCAGCAGAGAGGAAAGCCTGTCTTGGGCAGGGGTGAGGACGGGACTTCTAGGGGCACAGAGCACCCCCGGGGGGCTCAGCTCCCGCCAGACCCGTCAGAGCACCCTGCGGTGTGCCGCGGCGCGGGGTGGCTCCGAGCCTGGGGATGAGGGCCGGTGACGGGCGTGGAGGGCTGAGCCCAAGCAGCCCGGGGTGCCGTTCTTCTCAGCACAGCCCCCCCTGCAGCCAGTGCAGTGTCCGCGGTCAGCGGCGAGGGAGGCGGCCCCCGGCCACCTTCACAGCTGCCGGGGGTGGCCTTGGGCGGGAGAGGCTGGGCCGTGAGCAGAGATTTCAGCCTCAGGCGGCATTTGGGGAGATGGCTGTTGGCACTTGTTCATTTCTTAGTTCACACCCCCATGACTTGGGTCTCATCAGCAGTGGAGGAGAAGGGCCTGTTTCCATAGCAACGCTACTGTGAGAGTGAGGAAAATCAGCGACACAGAGGAGTCATCTGGAAGCCGGCACTGGGAGGGCAAAGAAACAGAGAAAACCCTGGATGACCCTAAGCCCATCACGCTCCCTGTGGTTGATCTTTTGTCCCACATGGGCCCCCGCCGGCCCCGAAAAGGCACAGGAGCCCCAAGATGATTATGCCTAGGGACACACACCTGCTTCTTGCCTGGTTTCCATTAAGCCAGCCTGATCTCTTCAGGCCGGTGTTTGTCTTCGTGGCTCATGTAGCCCGTGCAGACTGATGAGTCTGGATGCTTTTGCTTATGTTGCTTCCTGTTGTGACATAGTCTTTCTGTGCGACCAGGGTCCCTCCCGCCGCTGTCTCCCAGGGCCTGAGCGCTGTGCCTGTCGCGCAGCGGCCTCCGGGCGGCGTGGGGAGGAGCACGGGGTGCGCCCGCGGCCCGCCCGGTGCCCTCCTGCCGCCGCCCGGGTGGGGCGGGCAGCGCGCAGGGTGTCTCCCGGTTCCAGCCTTCCTGCTGCCGCCCGTCCGCTCTCCCCACGGGCCCCCGCCCCCCAGCCTGCTGTCCCGGCGCCCGCCCCTCCGCCGTCCTCAGACTTAGGATGTACAGACACAGCCGCATCAGTTGTCTTAAGGATCAAAGTCTTCAGCTGAAGAAATTCGTCTCCGACATGGGACAGCTCTCAGGCGTCAGCAGCAGAGAGGAAAGCCTGTCTTGGGCAGGGGTGAGGACGGGACTTCTAGGGGCACAGAGCACCCCCGGGGGGCTCAGCTCCCCGCCAGACCCGTCAGAGCACCCTGCGGTGTGCCGCGGCGCGGGGGTGGCTCCGAGCCTGGGGATGAGGGCCGGTGACGGGGCGTGGGAGGGGCTGAGCCCAAGCAGCCCGGGGCGCCTTTCTTCTCAGCACAGCCCCCCCTGCAGCCAGTGCAGTGTCCGCGGTCAGCGGCGAGGGAGGCGGCCCCCGGCCACCTTCACAGCTGCCGGGGGTGGCCTTGGGCGGGAGAGGCTGGGCCGTGAGCAGAGATTTCAGCCTCAGGCGGCATTTGGGGAGATGGCTGTTGGCACTTGTTCATTTCTTAGTTCACACCCCCATGACTTGGGTCTCATCAGCAGTGGAGGAGAAGGGCCTGTTTCCATAGCAACGCTACTGTGAGAGTGAGGAAAATCAGCGACACAGAGGAGTCATCTGGAAGCCGGCACTGGGAGGGCAAAGAAACAGAGAAAACCCTGGATGACCCTAAGCCCATCACGCTCCCTGTGGTTGATCTTTTGTCCCACATGGGCCCCCCCGCCGGCCCCGAAAAGGCACAGGGAGCCCCCAAGATGATTATGCCTAGGGACACACACCTGCTTCTTGCCTGGTTTCCATTAAGCCAGCCTGATCTCTTCAGGCCGGTGTTTGTCTTCGTGGCTCATGTAGCCCGTGCAGACTGATGAGTCTGGATGCTTTTGCTTATGTTGCTTCCTGTTTAGTGGAACATGTTCAGTCTTTCTGTGCACACTGAGGCTGCCAGAGGGAACCGTGGCCCTTACTTCTTTTTCCAAGGCCATGGCCGGGACAGGGTTCACAGTCAAAGGGAGGGAATCTTTGGGAACGATGAAGCGTTTTGGTCAAGCCTCTACGCCATTTTGGAGGTGGACAGGCTGCGCTTCTAAGAGCACTTGCTGGCTGCACTCAGTGTCCCAGCCCTGGGCCAGAGCGAGGTGTTCAGGAGAGGTGTTTCTAGGAGGCATGAGGCTTTGAAAATTGCCCAGTCTGGGCTTGAGGATTTGGGATAAAGGGACCCTCCTACCTTTCTGAAGTTCTTTTTCTGCTGGTTTCCTCGGGGATCCATCTACCAGCTTAGCTCTAGGCCTGGCCAGAACTAATAGCCCTGAAGTCTGAAATATCTCCAAATATAATCTCCTCCAAGGGTTTTACCCTTCACTTGGAACTCCGCTGGGCCTTTTAAAGTAGATTGAATCCATATGTTCCTGATTCATTTACACTTAACTCATCAGAATGTTCCGTTTTTTATGAGTGATTTGTTGTCTTTAGATGCCTTTGCAGTCTTGTTTATAAGTCTGTCTTTCCCCCTTAGAAGCAGGATACCATGTCTTGTTAATGCAAGGGGTTAGGGGCTGGTGGTAAACATGTAGCTTCAGGTCTGAGTTTTGTTCTGGATCACAAGAGGAAATGCAGTGTTTCACCAGAGCTGTTTGGTTTAAGTGTCAAGAGAGTTGTCGTTTTTGTTCGGGGTGTGGGCTTCAGAGTGAATATGCCATCCCTCCTCCTAGGCTGGAGACTCGGCAGGTACCTCTCCGAGCAGCAGTGTAACCCCGGGCAAATCACTGAGTCTCTTTTCTCCTCAAATCCCTCATCTGTAAAATGGGGGTAGCAGTGCTCCCGCCTCACAGGCCGTCGCCGCGACGGCGGCCGGGGCTGCTATGAACGCGGGCGTCTTCCGGAGCTGGCGGAGCCCCTTCCAGCAGCGACGCCCACACCCGCGCTGTGCTTCCCACCGTGCGCCGCCCTTCAGCCCGCTTTCTCCGGTGGCTCCACCAGGACTCAGTTCAAGCATCACCGACTGAAGACATTCGGTGGCTCGGTCTCGCGCGTCAGTCTCCCCTGGGCCCCTGCAGCCTCTCCACACGCCTCTGCCGTCAGGGGCATCGTCTGTCGGCTCTTTGTTTCTGTAACTTGGCTTCTCCTTCAGGAAACTGACGTCTCCTTGAGGGCAGTAACGGGGGCTTCATCTTGGTTTCACCCACAGGAGCTCCTCAACAATTGTTTGCAATTAAGGAGATAAAAACACAAAAGGGGACACAAGGATGCTCGTTCTCCTTGGTCTCAGGGTGGATCCAGTTAACGCTGCTCTGCGAGAACGCTGACTTTACAGGAAAGGGCACAGATGGAGCGAAGGAGTGGAAACACGGTCTCCAGCGTGAGGTGGGGTCAGGGTGTGCTGAGAGAGGAAGGAAGCGGAGAAGACTTGGCCAGAACTAATAGCCCTGAAGTCTAATCTCTTCCCAAGGGTTTTACCCTTCACTTGGAACTCCGCTGGGCCTTTTAAAGTAGATTGAATCCATATGTTCCTGATTCATTTACACTTAACTCATCAGAATGTTCCGTTTTTTATGAGTGATTTGTTGTCTTTAGATGCCTTTGCAGTCTTGTTTATAAGTCTGTCTTTCCCCCTTAGAAGCAGGATACCATGTCTTGTTAATGCAAGGGGTTAGGGGCTGGTGGTAAACATGTAGCTTCAGGTCTGAGTTTTGTTCTGGATCACAAGAGGAAATGCAGTGTTTCACCAGAGCTGTTTGGTTTAAGTGTCAAGAGAGTTGTCGTTTTTGTTCGGGGTGTGGGCTTCAGAGTGAATATGCCATCCCTCCTCCTAGGCTGGAGACTCGGCAGGTACCTCTCCGAGCAGCAGTGTAACCCCGGGCAAATCACTGAGTCTCTTTTCTCCTCAAATCCCTCATCTGTAAAATGGGGGTAGCAGTGCTCCCGCCTCACAGGCCGTCGCCGCGACGGCGGCCGGGGCTGCTATGAACGCGGGCGTCTTCCGGAGCTGGCGGAGCCCCTTCCAGCAGCGACGCCCACACCCGCGCTGTGCTTCCCACCGTGCGCCGCCCCTTCAGCCCGCTTTTCTCCGGTGGCTCCCCCAGGACTCAGTTCAAGCATCACCGACTGAAGACATTCGGTGGCTCGGTCTCGCGCGTCAGTCTCCCCTGGGCCCCTGCAGCCTCTCCACACGCCTCTGCCGTCAGGGGCATCGTCTGTCGGCTCTTTGTTTCTGTAACTTGGCTTCTCCTTCAGGAAACTGACGTCTCCTTGAGGGCAGTAACGGGGGCTTCATCTTGGTTTCACCCACAGGAGCTCCTCAACAATTGTTTGCAATTAAGGAGATAAAAACACAAAAGGGGACACAAGGATGCTCGTTCTCCTTGGTCTCAGGGTGGATCCAGTTAACGCTGCTCTGCGAGAACGCTGACTTTACAGGAAAGGGCACAGATGGAGCGAAGGAGTGGAAACACGGTCTCCAGCGTGAGGTGGGGTCAGGGTGTGCTGAGAGAGGAAGGAAGCGGAGAAGACTTGGGATTTGAACCACAGAGGCAACGCGAGCTTCCTGGAAAAGGTGGAGAGTTCACTTTGGGATGTGCAGGACGTAACACTCACTCGGACATGTCTTGCAAAATGTGGGAGTGTGGGCTAGAAAAAGTTTAGAGCTCCAGATGTGGGAACACTGAGGGAACTTTTGAGAGCTGGGCGGGTCATGCCATCCGGGAAGCATGGTCTCTCTGAGGCCTGGGGATATAAACTATCTGCCACTATCCTCTTTTATTTTTCTAGACACTTAGAGTAAGTATAAAGCTAGGCTGTCCTTGAGAGACCTTCCCAGAGCACACACAGCTCTGCATTTCCCTCCTCACACGGCTTCACCACGCCCCTAGCATCTGGCATGCTATGTTTCATTTTCACTTGTCTCAAGGTATTTTCCAATTTCCCTTGTGATTTCTTCTTTGACTCATTGGTTGTTGAAAAGTATGTTGTCTCATTTCCACTTGTTTGTGGATTTTCCAGTTTTCCTTCTGCTATTGATTTCTAATTTCATTCCATTGTGGTTGGAAAAGATACTTGGTATGATTTCGATCTTCTTAAAAATCTGCTAAGACTTGTTTTGGGGCCTGACATGTGGCCCGTCCTGGACGTTGTTCCCCGTGAGATTGAGACAGCAGGTCTAGTGCTGGTGCCGGGTGGAGTGCCGTCCACGCGTCTGCTGGGCCCCACGGGCTTCTAGGTTGGTTCGAGGCTTCCATTTCCTTATTGGTTACTTAAAGTAGGGCATTGAGTCTCCTACTGATTGTAGAGCTGGCCTTTTCTCCCTACAGTTCTCTCAGTAGGGCACAGCCAGTGGTAGTGAATTCCTTCTTTTTGCTTATCTGGGCGTGTCTTAACATCCTCCTTATTTTTGAAGGACAGTGTTGCTTAAGATAGAATCCTCACCTGACAATTTCTTTTTTCTTCCAGCACTTTAAATATATCATTCCATTGACCTCTGGCCTCCAAGTTTTCCAACAAGAAATCTGGCTGACACCGGAGTATTGAAAATAAGTCAATCGGTCTCCAGCGTGAGGTGGGGTCAGGTGTGCTGAGAGAGGAAGGAAGCGGAGAAGACTTGGGATTTGAACCACAGAGGCAACGCGAGCTTCCTGGAAAAGGTGGAGAGTTCACTTTGGGATGTGCAGGACGTAACACTCACTCGGACATGTCTTGCAAAATGTGGGAGTGTGGGCTAGAAAAAGTTTAGAGCTCCAGATGTGGGAACACTGAGGGAACTTTTGAGAGCTGGGCGGGTCATGCCATCCGGGAAGCATGGTCTCTCTGAGGCCTGGGGATATAAACTATCTGCCACTATCCTCTTTTATTTTTCTAGACACTTAGAGTAAGTATAAAGCTAGGCTGTCCTTGAGAGACCTTCCCAGAGCACACACAGCTCTGCATTTCCCTCCTCACACGGCTTCACCACGCCCCTAGCATCTGGCATGCTATGTTTCATTTTCACTTGTCTCAAGGTATTTTCCAATTTCCCTTGTGATTTCTTCTTTGACTCATTGGTTGTTGAAAAGTATGTTGTCTCATTTCCACATGTTTGTGGATTTTCCAGTTTTCCTTCTGCTATTGATTTCTAATTTCATTCCATTGTGGTTGGAAAAGATACTTGGTATGATTTCGATCTTCTTAAAAATCTGCTAAGACTTGTTTTGGGGCCTGACATGTGGCCCGTCCTGGACGATGTTCCCCGTGAGATTGAGACAGCAGGTCTAGTGCTGGTGCCGGGTGGAGTGCCGTCCACGCGTCTGCTGGGCCCCACGGGCTTCTAGGTTGGTTCGAGGCTTCCATTTCCTTATTGGTTACTTAAAGTAGGGCATTGAGTCTCCTACTGATTGTAGAGCTGGCCTTTTCTCCCTACAGTTCTCTCAGTAGGGCACAGCCAGTGGTAGTGAATTCCTTCTTTTTGCTTATCTGGGCGTGTCTTAACATCCTCCTTATTTTTGAAGGACAGTGTTGCTTAAGATAGAATCCTCACCTGACAATTTCTTTTTTCTTCCAGCACTTTAAATATATCATTCCATTGACCTCTGGCCTCCAAGTTTTCCAACAAGAAATCTGGCTGACACTCTTATGGAGTATTGTTATATACAATAAGTAACTTTCCTCTTGCTGCTTCAAGACTGTTCTCCTTGTCTTTCCACAGACTTACAGTGTGTCTCAGTGTAGGTCTTTCTCATTCAATCCTACTTGAAACTCACTGAGTCTTTTGAATTCATAGATTCATGTCTTTCCTTAAATTTGAGAGGTTTCCAGCTATTATTTTTTATCAAATAAGCTCTCTGATCCTTTTTCTCTTCTGCTTCCAGGACTTCCATAATGCACACACTGGTCTGCTTGACGAGGCTCTGCAAGTCTTAAGCTCTGTTCACTTCCTTTAGTCTTTCTTCTCCTCAGACTTAATAATTGCCAACGTCCTGTCTCTGCATTCACAGATTCTTTTTCCTGTTCACACTTGCTGCTGAACTCCTCTAGGTATGCTTCAGTTTATTTACAGGTACCCCAGACCAAGAGCACCGGGGAGCGGGCGGGGAAAGAGTAAGCAAAAATATCAATGGTGCAGAGTTTCCTTCCGTTCTGAGGGTGGTGCTTTCTTGATTGGCTGTTTGATTGGCTGTTTGCTTGGCTGCTGTAGACCTGTGGTTGTTTTTCCATAACTCACACAAGGCTATTTTATCCAGTTTTTGGTTTGTTTGTTTTTTGTTTTTTTGATCTCTCCATGAAGAAATAAGGGAGTTTCCTAGTTTGCTGTTTCTTTTGCTGGTGTTTCTCTCCATTATCACTTTTATGACTCTTCTCACCCTGTGGCTGACGGATGTGCTTGGCAGGTGGAAGGAAGCCAGATGAGGCTCACGTGTAGGATGACAGATGAGCTTCTCTTGAGAGTCGTATCTCACTGCTTAGGAGCAACAGGCTGTGAAAAGCAGAGGCCCTGGGAAGGCCAGCTCGTCCTACCCCAACCACTACCCCCAACCATAACTGGTCCAGATGTGGGCTTTCCATGGTTGGGCCAGTGGGTGTCTCATTTTGGGCACGAACCTCTGAAAAGACTCATTTTCCCTGAAAGCAAAGCCAGACACAGGGGCGTCTAGGTAGGTCGTTTATTTGGGAGATGATTCCAAGTTGCAGAGATAAGGATGGGCGAGAGTGATAAACAAGAAGAAGAAGCCAGTGTGAGAAGGTTGTGTCAGTGGCTGCTTCTGTGGCCACTGGGGACCCCATTCTGTTGAACTCTTCAAGAAGTAGAGCCATCCATTCCCAGAAACTGCCCACAGAAGGCTGGGGAGCCACGTGGTTGTTAGTTACATACACAGTGGCTCTTGGGGGCGCTCAGTCTTTCCTCCACCCCTCCCCTGAGCTCTGTATCCTGAATTCACCCAGCACATAAAGCAGCAGGGACTCTGCCGTTGGTCAGGGCTGTGTGTGTAAACTGGCCTAGTGGTACCTGTGGACACGGACGATGCTGATGGAGACGGGCAGGGGCGAAGGGCTGTGGCTCCTGGCAGTCGTGCTGCAGCCTCCTAGCCGGCGCGCGCCTTGTTCTGCCGGGCAGAGCTCAGCAGGGTGAGGGCAGCGTCTCGTTGCTCCTCCGCCTCCCCCCTCTTTCCCCTTCTCTCCTTTATCCTCGTCAGGTTTCACCCATTAAAAAAGGTGTTAGCACCATAATGATAAAGAATTGGATCTTATGCTCTTCCAAGGCACTAGTGATATACAAGTTTGCCCCTTGTTCTCAGAGTTTCCTAGTGGTTGGTAATCAGAAAGATACATCTCAGTCCCAGAGTAAATGCTTAGTGCATCCTTCGACTTCCCACGGTGCCTTGCTGAGTGCTGTGGGTGCAGAGGGTCGGGGGTCTCCATACACCAGGGGCTGACTAGTGGCCCTGCCCGGTCTGCACTGGCTTCTCCACGGAAAATGCAGCACAGAGGAGTGCCCTGTGTGCAGTCTGCAGGCATCCATTCCCTTGTCCCTGTGGGCTCCTCTTGGCTGAACAGCAGGCTCTCTGGCTCTGCAGCTAGAGAACACCACTCACATCACAGAAATGCTGGGCAGCTGCTGGAAGCTGGAGGCGGCTCACAATGAACAGCTGTATGAGGTTTGACCTTTGGGGAGAAGCAGCACCACCACCCCCCCCCCCCCATCCTAGGCTACTTTCCATTTGGATTTAGTGCAAATGAGGCATGTTAAACAGTTAAACAGATGGTTTTGGATGGGGAGGAAGTTTAAAAAGGCTTTTCATCTGAAGTAAGGAGAGGGGTACAGAGGAGAAATTCTATGAATGACAGCAGAGAGAACCTTTTCTAGAATTGCTGGAGGTAGAGACTGTTAGGAGTTATTAGCTTCGTGAGAGACGGCTCTTTCACTCTTACTTATGTGAGTCTGCAGTAAGTACCCACAGCTAGAATGCAAAACGCCCAGAGGTTGCACAAGTGTGGCTTTGTGCAAGGAGAAGGGTCAGGGGGAGGGGCTCTGTTCCCAAGACAACTGGGGACACCGGATAGAGAGTTTGGGATACTTGCTAGAGGTAGATATTCAGTCGTAAACATCCAGGCTAAGATGTTCTGGGAAAAGTCGTCAAGGCTTGGGGCTTTAAATCTTGGGAGATTTTTTTGTAAGATCACTTGAAATTTCCTAGAAGTTGCTTACTTCACTACAATAAAAGGAACAAAAATAATCCACGTAAGAACATTAATCGTTGGAGATTGGAAAGGCAAACACACCGTGGCTGAAACAACAGAAAATAAATTGTGGTCGCCTTCCTTAAGCAACGCCGGCTGTGGGCTTGCTTCCTGCAAGGAAGCCGGACTCTGAGAGGAGACTAGGGAGGAAGGCGGCCCGCCGCGGCCTTCACCTGGGTCTGGCACAAGACAGCTGCGTCTGTCCTGTTCCTCCTCGAGTCACCGTTGCAGCTAGGGGTGTGCAGGGTGACCCAATAAGTGGCTGTTCAAGCACAGGCCGCCGCAGCCCACAGGCGGCCTGGGTTAAGCAAATTAAAATGACTGAGGTTGAATCCTGTGAGTTTACTAAGCTTTCACACCCACTGTATTCAGAGATAGTTTTGGGTTTTTTTTAATATTTCATTTATATTTATTTGGCTGCATTGGGTCTCAGTTGTAGCGTGTGGGCTCTAGTTCCCTGACCAGGGATCGATCCCAGGCCCCTGCATTGGGAGCACGGAGTCTTAGCCACTGGACCACCAGGGAAGTCCCTCAGAGATAATTTTTAAGAGAAGTTGACTCAAAAGCTTCCAACGGTGAATGTGTATGTTCTACAGCCCAGTTTAGTGATAGGGAGTATGAGCTTTGGTGTCAGATCTGAGCTCTGGCTCCACCACTTACCAATTATCTGACTGTGGGAACTTTGTTTAACTTCTTTAAAGCTTAGTTTCATCAGCTCTAAGATGGACACGATAACTGTGTGTACCCTGTGGGACTGTGGAGATTAAATAAGACAATTCTCGTAGAATCTTTAGCACAGTAGTTTGCCCAGAGAAGGCACTCAGTGTTCAACGTGGTTGGCCATTAACATCTTCCTCTTCGTTTTCTTCTTCGTCATCTAGAGCAAGGATGGGTAAACGGTGACACATAGCCAGTTTTATAATTGATTTATAAAAGAAATAAAAGCTTTATGTTTTACCGGAGCCCAGCCAAAGAAATAGAGGTAGTTGCGAAAATCCAGGCTAAGATGTTCTGGGAAAAGTCGTCAAGGCTTGGGGCTTTAAATCTTGGGAGATTTTTGTAAGATCACTTGAAATTTCCTAGAAGTTGCTTACTTCACTACAATAAAAGGAACAAAAATAATCCACGTAAGAACATTAATCGTTGGAGATTGGAAAGGCAAACACACCGTGGCTGAAACAACAGAAAATAAATTGTGGTCGCCTTCCTTAAGCAACGCCGGCTGTGGGCTTGCTTCCTGCAAGGAAGCCGGACTCTGAGAGGAGACTAGGGAGGAAGGCGGCCCGCCGCGGCCTTCACCTGGGTCTGGCACAAGACAGCTGCGTCTGTCCTGTTCCTCCTCGAGTCACCGTTGCAGCTAGGGGTGTGCAGGGTGACCCAATAAGTGGCTGTTCAAGCACAGGCCGCCGCAGCCCACAGGCGGCCTGGGTTAAGCAAATTAAAATGACTGAGGTTGAATCCTGTGAGTTTACTAAGCTTTCACACCCACTGTATTCAGAGATAGTTTTGGGTTTTTTTTAATATTTCATTTATATTTATTTGGCTGCATTGGGTCTCAGTTGTAGCGTGTGGGCTCTAGTTCCCTGACCAGGGATCGATCCCAGGCCCCTGCATTGGGAGCACAGAGTCTTAGCCACTGGACCACCAGGGAAGTCCCTCAGAGATAATTTTTAAGAGAAGTTGACTCAAAAGCTTCCAACGGTGAATGTGTATGTTCTACAGCCCAGTTTAGTGATAGGGAGTATGAGCTTTGGTGTCAGATCTGAGCTCTGGCTCCACCACTTACCAATTATCTGACTGTGGGAACTTTGTTTAACTTCTTTAAAGCTTAGTTTCATCAGCTCTAAGATGGACACGATAACTGTGTGTACCCTGTGGGACTGTGGAGATTAAATAAGACAATTCTCGTAGAATCTTTAGCACAGTAGTTTGCCCAGAGAAGGCACTCAGTGTTCAACGTGGTTGGCCATTAACATCTTCCTCTTCGTTTTCTTCTTCGTCATCTAGAGCAAGGATGGGTAAACGGTGACACATAGCCAGTTTTTATAATTGATTTATAAAAGAAATAAAAGCTTTATGTTTTACCGGAGCCCAGCCATGTTGATTAGTTTACGTGTTTCCCAGGGCATACAGATTACAGGGCAGAGTTGAGTAATTGTAACAGAGACTGTGTGACCTGCACAGTCTAAAATACTTACTGTTTGACCCTTTGCAAAGAATGTTTGCTGACCCCTGCTCTAGAAGCCAGAAAGTCTGGGGAAACATTTGTTCTTTTCTTGATCTTAATTTAGCAGAGTAACTTTGTTTGGGAGGAACTAGATGAATGAGCCCATAAAGCAACAGAATATTGTGTTTCACTTACAGATTTCTAAAATATACTAAAGGGTAGAGATGAAGAAAGGCTAAGGGAGAAAGGTGGAACTTTTTCCCGTGAACACTTTACCTGAACAGGAAAAATGGAGGTAGAATCTTTTGACTTAAAAGAAAAGCCACAGACGCCAGCAGAGAAATCCTGCTGACTTGGAGGACAGTGGTTGCATGGGCCTTGAGCGCGTGCTGTTTGATAGAAATCCCTGTTTCTGAGTCTACAGATCTAACATGGAGAAAGTCGTACATGTGTAGGCACAGCACGGAAGTATCAGCACCTAATAACAGACATGACGTCTGTCCCGGTAGTCTTTTTTTACCCGCTTTATATCAGAATCAAATACCAAGTACCATGGAATTCCTGGTCTTCTAAAATCCTCTTTTTAGACTCATAGGTTAGAACTTAAAACTTACTTGGAGGAAAGCAGTGACTAGGGGTGGAAACAGCAGCAGACTGGAAAGAGGATGCACACTGACCAGAAATAATACCTGAAAGATCTGATGAACCTGTTCTAGGAAGATCAGCTGAAAGAGAGGAAGGAAGAGAAGGGGCTTCCCCAGGGCGCGGGCTCTCTCTCAAGAAGAGTCCCAGGTCGGGGAGCACAAGGGCGGGACTGGGGTCAAGACAAGACATTGGCCAGCCTCAGCTTGCCTGAAACACCCTCTCCAGTGCCGTGCTCAGTGCCGAGTCGCTTCAGTTTTGTCTGACTGTTTGTGACCCTGTGGACTTGCAACCAGCCAGGGGACTTGTAATCCCCTCTCTCCGTGGGACTGTTCAGACAAGAACACTGGAGCGCCCAGAGCCGGCGCTCTGCAACGAGAGAGGCCACTGCAATGGGAGGCCCACACAGGCTAAAGAAGAAAGATGGACGAAAATGAAAAAACCAATAAAAGAGGCCAAAACAAAAAAAGAGAGAGAGAGAGAGAGAACACTGGAGTGGGCTGCCATTGCCTCCTCCAGCAGGTCTTCCAGGCCCAGGGCTACACGGGAGTTAAGCCAGACTCCCTTCTGATGGGAGCGTCCATCTTCTGGCCCGAGAGGCTATGTTAGGTGACTTTTTGTTTCCCTTTGATCGTGAAATGGGAGGACGGACACCCATTGGCAGCCTTGAATAATTCTGGCCATCTCTTTTCAGACTGCCCTGCACATCCTAGGACTGAGCTGGGCCGCGCGCACCCTGTGGGCGCACAGTGGTGGGGGGACGTCTTCCAGGAAGGGGTGTCTGTGCGTTCCCGGGCTCTTCTCTTTGGCTCTTAGATGGCTCTGAAGGGTGTGACTGCGATTGCAGTGCCTGCAGAGCAGGGCTGCATGCATGACAGCTTTTGTTATTTTCACTGTTGAAACCTAACCAGAAACTTTGGCTTCTGTTGTTTAATAAAGCCTTTCTATTTGTTTCTTTACAACAAGCAAAAAGCACTTGGTCCGAAAAAGTGTCGCTTTATATCAGAATCAAATACCAAGTACCATGGAATTCCTGGTCTTCTAAAATCCTCTTTTTAGACTCATAGGTTAGAACTTAAAACTTACTTGGAGGAAAGCAGTGACTAGGGGTGGAAACAGCAGCAGACTGGAAAGAGGATGCACACTGACCAGAAATAATACCTGAAAGATCTGATGAACCTGTTCTAGGAAGATCAGCTGAAAGAGAGGAAGGAAGAGAAGGGGCTTCCCCAGGGCGCGGGCTCTCTCTCAAGAAGAGTCCCAGGTCGGGGAGCACAAGGGCGGGACTGGGGTCAAGACAAGACATTGGCCAGCCTCAGCTTGCCTGAAACACCCTCTCCAGTGCCGTGCTCAGTGCCGAGTCGCTTCAGTTTTGTCTGACTGTTTGTGACCCTGTGGACTTGCAACCAGCCAGGGGACTTGTAATCCCCTCTCTCCGTGGGACTGTTCAGACAAGAACACTGGAGCGCCCAGAGCCGGCGCTCTGCAACGACAGGGGCCACTGCAATGGGAGGCCCACACAGGCTAAAGAAGAAAGATGGACGAAAATGAAAAAACCAATAAAAGAGGCCAAAACAAAAAAAGAGAGAGAGAGAGAGAGAACACTGGAGTGGGCTGCCATTGCCTCCTCCAGCAGGTCTTCCAGGCCCAGGGCTACACGGGAGTTAAGCCAGACTCCCTTCTGATGGGAGCGTCCATCTTCTGGCCCGAGAGGCTATGTTAGGTGACTTTTTGTTTCCCTTTGATCGTGAAATGGGAGGACGGACACCCATTGGCAGCCTTGAATAATTCTGGCCATCTCTTTTCAGACTGCCCTGCACATCCTAGGACTGAGCTGGGCCGCGCGCACCCTGTGGGCGCACAGTGGTGGGGGGACGTCTTCCAGGAAGGGGTGTCTGTGCGTTCCCGGGCTCTTCTCTTTGGCTCTTAGATGGCTCTGAAGGGTGTGACTGCGATTGCAGTGCCTGCAGAGCAGGGCTGCATGCATGACAGCTTTTGTTATTTTCACTGTTGAAACCTAACCAGAAACTTTGGCTTCTGTTGTTTAATAAAGCCTTTCTATTTGTTTCTTTACAACAAGCAAAAAGCACTTGGTCCGAAAAGTCAGTGTCGCTTTCAGATCCTCACCCTGAGGAAGTCCTAATCCGAAGCGCCTTCTTTTCCTCTGTCTGTGATAAGCTCCTTATGTGGCAAAGCGCAGACCGAGCCGCTGCCGGAGTCCATTCACAAGTTACATGTGTGTAGCCCCAGATTTCTTTTTGTTTCCAATTCTTAAGTGAATGTCCTAAAATTCGCCGAGTGGTAAAATCCCCTGCCAGCTCTTCCTTTACCAGGAACACCAGGACTGCCCTCTTGTAGATTTGCAGGATAAAAGAAACATGAACATTTAAATAATAATGTATTTTTAAATGCATAATAAGGTTAGTTAGGAAAAACCACTCACATCATGTCATCTGCAGAAGAAATCTAATCTGTTTTGGAGTTTATTGGGGAACCAGAGAATATTCAATTTTATGAGAGTATTAAGTTTTCATTGAATTACATCTTTATTCAAAGCAGTTGGGTTCACCTACTGCAATGGGAGGTTTAACTCAGTGATCTTTAGGGTGGTAGAATTTAAACCATGATGAAAATCTTTTGATGAATCAGTTCTTTCAGCAAAGACCCTGCTGGGCCAGGTTGTGCATGTCCCCTGGAGATGAGGTTGCTGGTGGCTGCTGCCTGCCTCTGCGACAGCCACGGCCAGCACACCCGCGCCCTCGCGTGGCCCAAGCACATGGCAAGTTGTCGCGCAGAAGAAAGCAACGAGCAGAGCAGTGTGCACGGCAGAGTTCCCTCTGTAGGTAAGAATGCATGTGGTTTACTAGGGATGGGCAGGAGATGGTTGACAGTGCTTATCTCTGTAAACTAACAACTCTGCATACGTTTCGAGTACTATTAAATAATAATAAGGGCCTATTCTTTTTCTGTTTAGTTGGTTTTGGTTTTTGGCTGCACTGTGAGGCATTGGGATCCTAGTTCTCTGCGGGGACCTTCCGCAGAAAGGGAAGGCAGCGGGGATTACCCCCGGCTGAACCGGGAGATCTCGGAGAAAGGCAAATCTTGAACTGCCCGCCCCGCAGCCCCCTGGCTGAGGCAGGGGACAATCAGACGCGACAGGGGTTCCATCGAAGTAGTTCCGCTTTATTAATGAAGATCCACAGCTTTTATAGGCAAGTGAGGGGGTTTTGCACGGGACTTCCTATAGATTACACCAATCAAGCTGAAGGCCAAGCAATCTTTCACGAGCGCGGAAGCCAGGGGAACCAATCAGAAATTTTGACCATCAATTAACAATTTAGATCACGCCCTGTCTCTTCCTGTAGGCACCATCTTAGCTGCAAACATGTGCTTAAGCTTCTTTAAACAATGCACTTAAGCTTCCCTTCATTTCCATGTCCCTCCCTGTAGGCGCCATCTTAGCTCCAAACTGCAAACATGTGCTTAAGCTTCTTTATGCTTAAAACAGTCCTCTTTCAATTCAGAGCCCCACAGTTCTCCAACTAGCGATTGAACCCGCACCCCTGCATTGAAAGCCAGAGTCGTAGTTAACCACGGGACCTCTCTTAGGGAAGTCCTGAGGGTCTGTTCTGATGCCTTGTTTCTTTTGTGCCCTTCATCCTGTATCTATTGCCGGGTGATCAAGTGCAGCTAACGGGTTGAGTGAAGAGCCCGCCTGAATGGCAGGTACCTGCATTTAGATCATCTCCTGGTGAGTGACCTGTGCAGTAGCCCTCTCTCTTTTGATGAATCAGTTCTTTCAGCAAAGACCCTGCTGGGCCAGGTTGTGCATGTCCCTGGAGATGAGGTTGCTGGTGGCTGCTGCCTGCCTCTGCGACAGCCACGGCCAGCACACCCGCCCTCGCGTGGCCCAAGCACATGGCAAGTTGTCGCGAGAAGAAAGCAACGAGCAGAGCAGTGTGCACGGCAGAGTTCCCTCTGTAGGTAAGAATGCATGTGGTTTACTAGGGATGGGCAGGAGATGGTTGACAGTGCTTATCTCTGTAAACTAACAACTCTGCATACGTTTCGAGTACTATTAAATAATAATAAGGGCCTATTCTTTTTCTGTTTAGTTGGTTTTGGTTTTTGGCTGCACTGTGAGGCATTGGGATCCTAGTTCTCTGCGGGGACCTTCCGCAGAAAGGGAAGGCAGCGGGGATTACCCCCGGCTGAACCGGGAGATCTCGGAGAAAGGCAAATCTTGAACTGCCCGCCCCGCAGCCCCCTGGCTGAGGCAGGGGACAATCAGACGCGACAGGGGTTCCATCGAAGTAGTTCCGCTTTATTAATGAAGATCCACAGCTTTTATAGGCAAGTGAGGGGTTTTACACGGGACTTCCTATAGATTACACCAATCAAGCTGAAGGCCAAGCAATCTTTCACGAGCGCGGAAGCCAGGGGAACCAATCAGAAATTTTGACCATCAATTAACAATTTAGATCACGCCCTGTCTCTTCCTGTAGGCACCATCTTAGCTGCAAACATGTGCTTAAGCTTCTTTAAACAATGCACTTAAGCTTCCCTTCATTTCCATGTCCCTCCCTGTAGGCGCCATCTTAGCTCCAAACTGCAAACATGTGCTTAAGCTTCTTTATGCTTAAAACAGTCCTCTTTCAATTCAGAGCCCCACAGTTCTCCAACTAGCGATTGAACCCGCACCCCTGCATTGAAAGCCAGAGTCGTAGTTAACCACGGGACCTCTCTTAGGGAAGTCCTGAGGGTCTGTTCTGATGCCTTGTTTCTTTTGTGCCCTTCATCCTGTATCTATTGCCGGGTGATCAAGTGCAGCTAACGGGTTGAGTGAAGAGCCCGCCTGAATGGCAGGTACCTGCATTTAGATCATCTCCTGGTGAGTGACCTGTGCAGTAGCCCTCTCTCTGGACCTCAGTGTTTTCATCTTTAAAATGGGGTAGTGGGTCAGGACACACGTGCCTTCTATTATCTATCTAGGGGGCACAGACACACAGAAACACACTCGGACAGAAAGGCAAGAAAAGATTATGAACGAACTCTCAGCAGAGACTCGTGAGCTCTGCCTTTGCCAGCACTTCTCCATGAGGAAAAGAGAAGTAGCAGTTGTCCTGGAGGGACTCTATGGCCTTATGTGAGAGAGAAGAATACCTGCATGAAATAAACAGCTAATAGCATGGGGTCACATAGGAACAAGCCTGGATTTGTTTATCTCACTGAGTGGAGCTCACTGTAAAATACGACTCACCTGAAACTCAAGATACCAGGCCCAGCAGTGAAAGTCAGACCCAGTCCCTTGGCCACACTTGCACTGATCTGTGAAATAAAGGGTGACTCACATGACCGCTGAGGTCCTTGGCCGTGATGACATCTGTGACTCCGCGGTCCCTGAGAGCAGCTCCAAGCTGGGGCATTGTTTTCCCTGACACCAGATTCCTGCCTGTTCAGCAGTCTCCGTTCCCAGTGTAGGGTTCTGAGAGCCCTGCGTAGCTCCTGTGCCCAAGATTCCCTGAAGACGGAGCCAGAGGCCAGGCCCGGCTGAGTCAGCCCATTGTTTCTCTCGGCTCCGCCCTGTCTGCTGCGCATCCGAGGGGCCTGAGCTGGGCGCCCAGGTGGCGGCCCCCGCCCGTCACAAAGGCCCCAGTGAGCGTGGGGAGCAGCACAAGACAGGCGCTCCGGGCAGGTCAGGCTTGACGCCTATCTTGACCCTACTGGCAGCTGGAGGCTGATAAAGACGGGATTGAGCTGCCCCACAGTTCTCCAACTAGCGATTGAACCCGCACCCCTGCATTGAAAGCCAGAGTCGTAGTTAACCACGGGACCTCTCTTAGGGAAGTCCTGAGGGTCTGTTCTGATGCCTTGTTTCTTTTGTGCCCTTCATCCTGTATCTATTGCCGGGTGATCAAGTGCAGCTAACGGGTTGAGTGAAGAGCCCGCCTGAATGGCAGGTACCTGCATTTAGATCATCTCCTGGTGAGTGACCTGTGCAGTAGCCCCTCTCTCTGGACCTCAGTGTTTTCATCTTTAAAATGGGGTAGTGGGTCAGGACACACGTGCCTTCTATTATCTATCTAGGGGGCACAGACACACAGAAACACACTCGGACAGAAAGGCAAGAAAAGATTATGAACGAACTCTCAGCAGAGACTCGTGAGCTCTGCCTTTGCCAGCACTTCTCCATGAGGAAAAGAGAAGTAGCAGTTGTCCTGGAGGGACTCTATGGCCTTATGTGAGAGAGAAGAATACCTGCATGAAATAAACAGCTAATAGCATGGGGTCACATAGGAACAAGCCTGGATTTGTTTATCTCACTGAGTGGAGCTCACTGTAAAATACGACTCACCTGAAACTCAAGATACCAGGCCCAGCAGTGAAAGTCAGACCCAGTCCCTTGGCCACACTTGCACTGATCTGTGAAATAAAGGGTGACTCACATGACCGCTGAGGTCCTTGGCCGTGATGACATCTGTGACTCCGCGGTCCCTGAGAGCAGCTCCAAGCTGGGGCATTGTTTTCCCTGACACCAGATTCCTGCCTGTTCAGCAGTCTCCGTTCCCAGTGTAGGGTTCTGAGAGCCCTGCGTAGCTCCTGTGCCCAAGATTCCCTGAAGACGGAGCCAGAGGCCAGGCCCGGCTGAGTCAGCCCATTGTTTCTCTCGGCTCCGCCCTGTCTGCTGCGCATCCGAGGGGCCTGAGCTGGGCGCCCAGGTGGCGGCCCCCGCCCGTCACAAAGGCCCCAGTGAGCGTGGGGAGCAGCACAAGACAGGCGCTCCGGGCAGGTCAGGCTTGACGCCTATCTTGACCCTACTGGCAGCTGGAGGCTGATAAAGACGGGATTGAGCTGGGGATTTCTTCCTGACAGCTTAACAGATGGGGTAATTAGGGGGCCACACGGAGGGTGTGCAGACACATAGACTCCATTGTCGGGAGACTGAACGTGGAGGGGTCAAGGCCAAAATGTGCTGTGACGGAGCTCAGAGTTTCCCAGTGTGAGCTGACCGGGCACAACCAAGCTCACCCATTTCCTGTGGGCTTCAGGCCTGGGACTGTCCCCAGTGGCCTCGACCCTTCAGGTTGTGGCCTCAGAGACCAGCATCATGAAGGCGGAGGCTGAGAGGTTAACCAGGGAGGTCTCAGAGAGCCCTGGACTTGCTTTCCTTCTCCAAGAATCCTCTTCTCCGCGAATAATAATCATGACAATAACAAGAATCAAAACACATGCACAGATGTCTAAAGTTGCATTTAGTCGATATTTGTTAGGTCTGTTTATGCTTCATTGTCAAAATGATGATTAATGAACGTGGCTTTAAGCCCAAGACATTTTCTGAGGTTTTGTAGGCCTTTTTCTTAGAAGCTAGAAGTCGCAGTGTGCCAGCATAACCAGGTCCAACTTACGATGATCAAAAATACAGTGAGTAATGGCAATAATGTCCTCACCAAGGAAAACACCAGCTCACAACTTGGACGGAAGCCCAGGGAGTCAGCAAAACTCCCAGCCACAGAGGGGCTGTAGGCTGGACTTGGCCAGACCCTTACCTGGTCTCAGCATTAGTGAGTTCATTTCCTGGTGAAGTGGGTAAAGCAGATATCTTGAAGGAGATTCATCGACCAGAGAATTGGGTAATTCCAGGGTTAGGAGGGAATGGGGAGGGCGCGGCATCCAGAGCTTGCATTGTGTCCTTGATAGCCCTGCCAAGTAGCTGGCCTTCCTCTGCTGTGTGGACGCTGGTGTGAGGCTCTTCCTGTTTACACAGCATCTGGGGCAGCCACGAGGTTTGAAAGCTTTTCCTGATACCGGGCTAAAAGCTGTTTCTTTCTGCCTCGCATGGATCTCTACCCCTTGGGGTTACATGAAACATGTCTAAGTCCCTGCTCGCTGTATAACCAGGGGCCGCCTACTTAGTTTGTTAAAAATTATTAAGAATTTGAGGGTGATCCCTGCAGAGCGTTGAGCCCCACGTGGCTGGACAGGTGAGCACACTGTTTAGGTAAGAGACTGTTTCGTTTCTGAATGACTGGACGTGGCAGAGCAGATCCCGTAGAATATTCAGGTCATTTCAGGTATTAAAATGCCCAGTCTTCTGTCATGCTCTAAACTCTTCTGACTGCCGTCTCTGCCTCCCCTGGAAGCTGGGTGGCTGGGAGCTGCCGAGACCTGCACCTCGCCCTGTCCCACCCCACGTCTTCCCCTCCTTCCCAGGCGCCCTGTCACATCGTTTCTTGGGTGTGCAAGGCGGTGGCAGAAGGGGCCTTCCCAACGTGACAGGTGTAGATGTGACGTTGCCCTCCGCTGAGGACCCAAGGCTGCCTCTCCCTCCCATGAGGCTGTTAGGTTCCTCTGCGCCCCTCCCGCCGGGCACGGTCACTGCTGCTTTCTGGGGGGGGCGTCACTGCCGCGGCTGCTGCTCACAGCATCCTCCCCGCCCGTGGCTGGGGTTCAGCTGGGTCCTCTTCTGCTGCGGTCACCCACCTTGCACCCCGACTTGGGTGGCCCCCTTGGATATAGAGGCTGTCAAGCTGTTCCATGGCTGGGTTCTCCCCTGGGGCCTGTATTTGGACCTTGGGAAACCCATCTTGTTGTCCCACCTGATGCCTCTCAGGTCCCTGCAGCTTTCTCTTCCGTCGACCACTCCTGTCCTTGGGTCAGGGATGGCCTCTTCCCTTCCACATTCTTCCCTAATCCACGGGGCCTGTGTCAAAGCCACTGGGAGCTTCCTGACAGCGTATCTCAGCTGGCCTGAGCAGCAATTAGGAGGACGTGTCCGCACAAAGCATTTTTTAAAGAGAAACCTCCACCTTTCTTGCTCCCTCCTAACAGATTCTTAATATTTCCCATTATCGCCAGAAACTGAGACCATAAGAAATGCCCCATTTCAGCATCCTGTTGCACAAGTAACACCCTGTAAAGTCGTGGGCTGCTGTGGACTGACCCGTCCTCCCAAGTTCTCAAGCCCTGACCCCCGTGTGCCTGTGTCTGTGTGCTCAGCGGCTAAGTCATGTTGGACTCTTGGCGAGTTCATGGACTTTGGCCCGCCGGGCTGTTAGTCCGTGGAATTCTCCAGGCGTGAACACTGGAGTGGGTGGCCATTTCCTTCTCCAGGGGATCTTCCTGACCCAGGGACTGAACCTGAGTCTCTTTCATCTCCTGCACTGGCAGGTGGATTCTTTACTTCCTTATATTTGGCTTCCCAGGTGGCGCAGTGGTGAGGTGTCTGGCAGGCTACAGTCCGTGAGGTTGCAGAGAGCCACGACTGAGCGCCCACACACTCATGCTTACTAGGCTATTAAAACGGAAGTGACCCAGGAGCAGCAGGTAGAGGAGACGCATCAGACAGGAGGCGGGGAGGGAGCGAGCAGCCCCCGAGCGTCCACTCCCCCAGATTTCTCCTGACCCCGTCCTCCTGGGCTTTTCTGGAGGATTCACTACATAGATGTGAGGGATTAGTTCCCTGGCCAGGCATGCATGCTCGGGCAGTCCACCTGCCTTTGGTGAGTAAGCTCGTCTCACTGGAGTAGGGGCGGGGGAAGGGCTGAAAGTAACAAGCCTCTGACCACAAAGTTGGTCCCCTAGCAACCAGCCTCCATCCAGAGGTGACCTGGGGCTTTCCAAATGTCACATTATTAACATAATAAAAGACACCTTGACTGCTTTTTGTAACAGAAAATTCCAGGAGCTTTAAGAACAGAGCTAGGAATGGGGACCAAGACCAAATACCTATTTCATATTATAAATCCCAATATCACAGGGGATAAACAGGTGGAATTCAAATATACTCTGTAGATTAGTTAAGAGTATTGGATCAGGGGCTTCCCTGGTGGTCCAGTGGGTAAGGACATTGCCTTGCAGTGCAAGGGGCGCCGGTTTGATCCCTGGCCTGGGAAGATCCCGCGTGCTGCAGAGCAGCTGGACCAACGTGTCCAACTGCCTAGCTAGAGTTCTGGAGTGCATGTACCCAGAACTGGTGCTCTGCGACAAGATAGGCCACTGCAATGGGAGGCCCACACAGGTCAAAAAACAAAGATAAATAAATGAAAGATCAATAGAAGTGGCCAAAAAATAAAAAAGAGTATTGGATCAAAGATAATATCCTCCTTTCAGTCATTTTACCATAATTTTATAAGATTTTCACAAAACAGGAGGCTGGGTGAAAGATGAATGTGGGAACTTGGTGTTAGTTTGCAACTTTTCTTTAAGTCTATCATTATTTCAAACAAGAGCTTAAAAAAATAGATGCACTGAGCACCTATTCTGGGCTGTTCTCTGAGCCAGGAAGACCCTGATAAACAAGACAGATGCTGGCCCTGGAGGCTGGGAGCTTGGTCTGCAGAAGGACAGGTGAGCAGGTGTTCGTGATAGAGGCAGCAGGTTAGGAGCTCTGCATGAACACTCTGGGCGTCCCTGGTGGCGCATCAGTAAAGAACCTGCCTGGCAGTGCAGGAGACACGTTCAAGCCCTGGGTCGGGAAGATCCCCTGGAGAAGGGCATGGCAGCCCACTCCAGTATTCTCACCTGGAGAATCCCATGGACAGAGGAGCTTGTGCTGTAGCCGATTTCCAGGAAACAGACTCACAGAGGCACAGAGTCAGTGGTGGAGGGCGGGAGTTTATGACGCTGGCGAGCCCATTGGCAGGGTCTCCTCTTAGCCAAGGACCTGACTGAATTTTGTGACAACTGTTTATACCCAAAGCATATGTGACCAAACCCACCTCCCCAGATCCCCGAGAGTTCTCCCACAAACATGTCATGAAGAATGTGATCACAGGTTACATTCCAACATGAAGTCTGGTTTCCATCAGCATAGAGTGATTGGGTACATTTACAATTGATGAAATTGATGATCAGTCTTTGAATGACAGTGTGTTTTTCTTAGCCCCGGAAGGCTCAAATACGGAGTTAATCTCTGGCTTAGATGCCAGACCTGTTTCCCTATCATACACAGGTCTGGTGGGCTATTAGTTCTTTATCTCTGGGACTATGGCTTCCGTCCATAGGGTTACATAGCCTTAGACACAGCTCAAAATTCACCACGGTCACAGGGGAAGTTCTCTTACAAGGTGAACTTGTAAGTTCCCGTATATCTCTTGGGAGAAGAAGTTTGTTCTTTCCTCCTTCACTTGGGGGACTACAGTCTGAGGGGTCCCAAAGAGTCAGACATGACCTGGCAGCTGAGCACAGGCATGCAGGGACACCATGCCCTGGGGACAGCGCACTGGAAGTGATATGGAAGCCAAACCCTGAAGACTGGAGTCGTTCAGATAAAAGTCGGGTCCGTGGGAGTCACCCTTGTCCTTCAGGAGAAGGGTGTCCCGTGTGTGCTGAAGGGCAGGAAGGTGGGCACCTGTAGACTGGGGCAAGGTGGGGGCGCCAGGAGGACGTGAATGAAAGAGTTCTACCTCGATTTCATACTTAAACCCAGGGCCCAGACCTAATCAAACCCTGTTTGGGACCTGAACCCACATGGTCAGGACTTGAACCCAGCCCAAACCCTGGTAATTAAAATCACTCAGCCAACGTCTCGGCCCACTGAGGCTCAGGTTCTTCATGTCTCTTTGCAGAGAAGAATTCGGCGAGAGACAAAGTGATAGGTAAGAAATGGATTTATTCAGATTCAGGGAAAGCACATTCCACAAACAGAGTGTGGGCCATCATAGAGTGAATCCAGCGGCCCTGAAAACACGGCGTTCTTAGCTTTTATGGGCTGGGTAATTCCATATGCTAATGAGTGGGAGGGCTAGTCCAGCTCTTTCAGGAGGGGCGGAACCATCACGGCGCCTCTGGGCGTGCCATTGAGCTGCTGACGGAGGATCAGGGTCTGGTCCGCCATCTTGGACCCATTGATTCTAATGGGTTTATGCTGTGTCCTTGGGCTCTGTCCTTCTTTTATTTATTTATTTTTTGGCCTCTTTTATTGATTGTTTATCCACGTGTTTTCATCCATCTCCATTCCTTGGCCTGTGTGGGCCTCCCATTGCAGAGGCCTCCCTCGCTCCAGAGCGCTGGCTCCTAATTGGACACACCAGTCCAGCCACTCCATGGCACGTGGGATCTTCCCGGACCAGGGGTCGAACCGGTGCCCCTTGCACTGCAAGGTGGACCCTTTACCCACTGGACCACCAGGGAAGCCCGGGCTATGTCATTCTTTTCAAACTTGTGCCCTGCCCCTTTCCCTGCTAACCCTTACG
Organism: Tragulus kanchil; assembly: GCA_022376925.1. NCBI lineage: Eukaryota > Metazoa > Chordata > Mammalia > Artiodactyla > Tragulidae > Tragulus > Tragulus kanchil. Next base: position 156,271,325 of record JAIOJX010000006.1, read on the forward strand.
TGAAGGCAGTGTGTCTGTTTTTCCTTTTTCCCTAAAGACCGTGTGTTTATGAGAGAGAAAAGCAGGACTAGTTCATGAAAAGCCTCGGAAATCCCTGTGAAGGGTGTGGGCATGGGAAGCCCTTGGAGGGCTTCCAGAGGGGCTTTGAAATGAGACTTGAGATCTGATAAAAGCCCTGGGGAGGCGGCGGGCAGGAAGGTGGGCACCTGTAGACTGGGGCAAGGTGGGGGCGCCAGGAGGACGTGAATGAAAGAGTTCTACCTCGATTTCATACTTAAACCCAGGGCCCAGACCTAATCAAACCCTGTTTGGGACCTGAACCCACATGGTCAGGACTTGAACCCAGCCCAAACCCTGGTAATTAAAATCACTCAGCCAACGTCTCGGCCCACTGAGGCTCAGGTTCTTCATGTCTCTTTGCAGAGAAGAATTCGGCGAGAGACAAAGTGATAGGTAAGAAATGGATTTATTCAGATTCAGGGAAAGCACATTCCACAAACAGAGTGTGGGCCATCATAGAGTGAATCCAGCGGCCCTGAAAACACGGCGTTCTTAGCTTTTATGGGCTGGGTAATTCCATATGCTAATGAGTGGGAGGGCTAGTCCAGCTCTTTCAGGGAGGGGCGGAACCATCACGGCGCCTCTGGGCGTGCCATTGAGCTGCTGACGGAGGATCAGGGTCTGGTCCGCCATCTTGGACCCATTGATTCTAATGGGTTTATGCTGTGTCCTTGGGCTCTGTCCTTCTTTTAGTTTTTTTTTTTTTTTTTGGCCTCTTTTATTGATTGTTTATCCACGTGTTTTCATCCATCTCCATTCCTTGGCCTGTGTGGGCCTCCCATTGCAGAGGCCTCCCTCGCTCCAGAGCGCTGGCTCCTAATTGGACACACCAGTCCAGCCACTCCATGGCACGTGGGATCTTCCCGGACCAGGGGTCGAACCGGTGCCCCTTGCACTGCAAGGTGGACCCTTTACCCACTGGACCACCAGGGAAGCCCGGGCTATGTCATTCTTTTCAAACTTGTGCCCTGCCCCTTTCCCTGCTAACCCTTACGTGAAGGCAGTGTGTCTGTTTTTCCTTTTTCCCTAAAGACCGTGTGTTTATGAGAGAGAAAAGCAGGACTAGTTCATGAAAAGCCTCGGAAATCCCTGTGAAGGGTGTGGGCATGGGAAGCCCTTGGAGGGCTTCCAGAGGGGCTTTGAAATGAGACTTGAGATCTGATAAAAGCCCTGGGGAGGCGGCGGGCAGCAGAAGTGGGGGAGCCAGAGAGGCTGCGAGGCCGTGGAGGTGAGCGGGCCGTGGCTGGAGCGGGTAGGCCTGCGGCCAGCAGGTGGGCGCGGAGTCTGGCCCCACGGCTGGCCCAGGAGGAGCAGAGGGACAGACGGTGCCTCCCGCGGGCCGAGGCCCCTGCTGGACGCCCGACCCCACCCTGCACCTGTGCCTGCAGGACGGGCCTGTGAGCCGCAGGTCACCCGGGTCAGGTGTGGGCGATGGCGCCTCTGGGCGGTCCGAGGTGGCCCCGCCCCAGGGGAGTAAACGCCCGGAGCTCATCCTTCCTTTACTGAGAGACGTCACAGGGAGCCGGACATCCCCGCAGCGAAGGTCAGCCTCAGGCAGGGCGCGCGGCTCGGGCTCCTCCCGGCACGCCCGCTCCACTCAGGGATTTAAGGAATGGTTTTAAGTGATTTCTGGTTCGGTTGTGCACTCAGTTCTTTTCAACACTCAGCTGTGTTTCAATGTTCCGCTTAAACCCAGGTTCAAAGTTTTTCACAAGATGTTCTTGGATTATAAAAACTGAAGAGACCCAGAGGGCAGAACATTCAGAGCAGATTAACCTCAAATGATGCAATTTCACGTCAGGGTGAAGCCCACAGATGCCTGCCTCGGCTGCTCGGGGCCATCCCTCCTCACGCCTGGCTCTCTAAGTGCAGCTCTGGGTGTTCGTCCTCCGGCCGCCTCTCTCTGGGCTTGGACGGCCCCCTTGGTCCCTGCTCACAGGGACGCCCCTCGTTCCCTCTGGCCATCGACTCTTCCCCTCCCAGGTGACATCTCTTTCCAGGTCTTTCCATCACCCTGCAGACACTGAGCTGTCTCTCGCCATCAAAGTGCGCTGTGTGGCTCCCAGCTCTCCGCCCTCCCGCAGGAAGGAGGAAGCTTCTCGCAGAGCCGCCCGCATCCACGCCTGGGAGACCCTCGGCTCCCCGAGCCCGCGGACAGGCCCGCTGCAGGGTCTGTGCTCCGGGACCGCGCGACGCGTGGCCCCAAGTCCTCGTGAGAACACGGCCTCCCACCCCAAACACAAACGGTCTAGTTGGCTCCGGGAGAGGGCTTTGAAATGAGACTTGAGATCTGATAAAAGCCCTGGGAGGCGGCGGGCAGCAGAAGTGGGGAGCCAGAGAGGCTGCGAGGCCGTGGAGGTGAGCGGGCCGTGGCTGGAGCGGGTAGGCCTGCGGCCAGCAGGTGGGCGCGGAGTCTGGCCCCACGGCTGGCCCAGGAGGAGCAGAGGGACAGACGGTGCCTCCCGCGGGCCGAGGCCCCTGCTGGACGCCTGACCCCACCCTGCACCTGTGCCTGCAGGACGGGCCTGTGAGCCGCAGGTCACCCGGGTCAGGTGTGGGCGATGGCGCCTCTGGGCGGTCCGAGGTGGCCCCGCCCCAGGGGAGTAAACGCCCGGAGCTCATCCTTCCTTTACTGAGAGACGTCACAGGGAGCCGGACATCCCCGCAGCGAAGGTCAGCCTCAGGCAGGGCGCGCGGCTCGGGCTCCTCCCGGCACGCCCGCTCCACTCAGGGATTTAAGGAATGGTTTTAAGTGATTTCTGGTTCGGTTGTGCACTCAGTTCTTTTCAACACTCAGCTGTGTTTCAATGTTCCGCTTAAACCCAGGTTCAAAGTTTTTCACAAGATGTTCTTGGATTATAAAAACTGAAGAGACCCAGAGGGCAGAACATTCAGAGCAGATTAACCTCAAATGATGCAATTTCACGTCAGGGTGAAGCCCACAGATGCCTGCCTCGGCTGCTCGGGGCCATCCCTCCTCACGCCTGGCTCTCTAAGTGCAGCTCTGGGTGTTCGTCCTCCGGCCGCCTCTCTCTGGGCTTGGACGGCCCCCTTGGTCCCTGCTCACAGGGACGCCCCTCGTTCCCTCTGGCCATCGACTCTTCCCCTCCCAGGTGACATCTCTTTCCAGGTCTTTCCATCACCCTGCAGACACTGAGCTGTCTCTCGCCATCAAAGTGCGCTGTGTGGCTCCCAGCTCTCCGCCCTCCCGCAGGAAGGAGGAAGCTTCTCGCAGAGCCGCCCGCATCCACGCCTGGGAGACCCTCGGCTCCCCGAGCCCGCGGACAGGCCCGCTGCAGGGGTCTGTGCTCCGGGACCGCGGCGACGCGTGGCCCCAAGTCCTCGTGAGAACACGGCCTCCCCACCCCAAACACAAACGGTTACAGTGAGTTCCTCTGGGACAAAGCCACTGAAGAAGAGAACGCCTTGGAGAACATCTTAACTCTCGTAAGTGAGAGGTTTATCGTCGCCAGGCTCTTGGGGTTATTTCCGTGCTGGGGGAGGGCAGGAGTTCCCAGGACAGAATCAGACCTTGCCTGAGAATCCGGGCAGCTCCCAGGCGGGAGGAGAACCCCATCTTCAGCCAAAGGGACTGAGTCTTGTGGGGCTTTTGTTGTCTTTTTTCTTTTGTCTGAGCCTCACGACGTGTGAGAGCACAGTTCTCCCATCAGGGGTCATCGGAAGCACACCGTCTTGACCACGGGACCACCAGGGACGTCCCCAGAGAAAGAGATTTTTAACGGTGAAAACTTCAGGCGGCGTGTTAGCAGAGGGTGAGAGACTGAGCAGAAGGCGCCTGTGTGTGACGCAGACGTGCGGAAGTTTCTGTCCGTTCCCGGTAGTTCTGTGCAGCTAAGGATGCTTGAAGGGCTTTTCGACGTTTAGCGGTGAACAAAGTCTGGTTTCCTCAAGGCGCACACTGGACCACTTGGGTGCCAGACCTGCAGATTAAGTTACTAAGGTACGAGTCCCTGCCTCTGAGTCACTCACAGTCTGTCAGAGAGAAGCGCGTGCTGGGGGTGAACGAGGAGCCAGCACACACCTGGCGAGCCTGCCAGGGCGGCATGGAGGCCGCAGCCCGCCCGCTCCAGGGCCCCGAGCGGCTTCCTGGAGGGCTCTTAGAAGTATTTTGACCCCTTTGCCAAAGGAAAGGTGAGAGGTGAGGCATGGGAAGGGGCATTTCACACAAGGGTGGGTGACCGGCCCCTGGGAGAGGGGGCCGAGGGGGCCGGTCCCGCAGGACCTCCTCACCAGGATGGTCCCGGGTTCCGGCCAAGACCCACCCTGGGAAGGGACGCCAGCCTCAGCCCCTCCCGTTTTCATGATAGTCATCTGTTCTGTGCATCAGTGTTCTATTTCTTTTTAGGGTCCCATTCCCCCCCGGGGTTTCTTATTATAGACTGTTTATAGTGAGAGCTTCAAGATTTGCTTTCGGTAACAAATTACACCTCCTCTGCTCTTCTAAACAAACGTGGTGCTTCGGAGAAGGCCTTAATGGGAAGAGAGAATTGGGCTGCTTTTCGTCTCCGTTCTTTTTCTCTCCTTCTCTTGACCCCACCAGCTCCTGGTCTCCACCTCCTTCTTGAGCCCCCAGGACCTTCCTTCTAGCACGTCTTCTGAAGAAGCCTGTCTCTTCGAGCCCAGCTGGTCCAGAAAATGCTGCTCCCGGTTCTGGAAGCAGGGGTGCGAGGACTCTCCCCGCGGGCATGAGGGAGTCTGCTGAGACTCCCAGGAGGGAGGCACGAGCACCCTGCGCATCACGACAGTGCTTTGCTTTCAGAACTCCAAGAGCTTCACCCACGTGAGCTCATCTCATGCGGCAGGAGGTGCAATTACACCCAGGCCTGAGGTTTATTTTCAAAGCCATCAGACCACGAAAATGTCTCTGGTCACAGTATTTACAGTGGCTCCTTTTCAGTGTCTGAGTCCCCACCCCTTCCTCTTAAAGAGCCTCAAATTGGTGGGAATACATCTGTCTCCTCTCTCTTTAAAAACTAAACGCGAGGGCTGGGGAAGAGGGTCTCTTTGGCCCCTGTGTGCCGTTTCGCCTGTGTGGAGACATCTCAGCTGTGTCTGCAGCTGCTCTTCCTGTCGCCGCAGCGACTGGCCCGCAGGTCAGATGGAGCTGTGGGCAGATGAGGAATGGGACGACAAAGAATCTCAGACGCGGTCCCCGGGACCACGTGGGGCAGCTGAGATCTGCGTCTCGAGAACTCTCAGAGCAAACGGCTGACCCGTTATCCTCCGTAGGGATGACTGCTTCTGTCTGGAAAGTGGTAGGCGTCGGCTCTGTGGAGGCCTGTAGGTCCCCGAGGGCGGGGCTGGAGGGCCGGCAGACCTCCTGCGGATTCGCCTGCGCCTGCTAAGTTGATTCAGGTGTGTCCTACTCTGTGGCCCTGTGGACTGCAGCCCACAAGGCTCCTCTGTCCGGGGTTCTCCAGGCAAGAATACGGAGTGGGTTGACGCCTTCCTCCAGGGGTTGTCCAGACCCAGGAATTGCACTGCAGGGCCCACGGGTTTCTTATTATAGACTGTTTATAGTGAGAGCTTCAAGATTTGCTTTCGGTAACAAATTACACCTCCTCTGCTCTTCTAAACAAACGTGGTGCTTCGGAGAAGGCCTTAATGGGAAGAGAGAATTGGGCTGCTTTTCGTCTCCGTTCTTTTTCTCTCCTTCTCTTGACCCCACCAGCTCCTGGTCTCCACCTCCTTCTTGAGCCCCCAGGACCTTCCTTCTAGCACGTCTTCTGAAGAAGCCTGTCTCTTCGAGCCCAGCTGGTCCAGAAAATGCTGCTCCCGGTTCTGGAAGCAGGGGTGCGAGGACTCTCCCGGGCATGAGGGAGTCTGCTGAGACTCCCAGGAGGGAGGCACGAGCACCCTGCGCATCACGACAGTGCTTTGCTTTCAGAACTCCAAGAGCTTCACCCACGTGAGCTCATCTCATGCGGCAGGAGGTGCAATTACACCCAGGCCTGAGGTTTATTTTCAAAGCCATCAGACCACGAAAATGTCTCTGGTCACAGTATTTACAGTGGCTCCTTTTCAGTGTCTGAGTCCCCACCCTTCCTCTTAAAGAGCCTCAAATTGGTGGGAATACATCTGTCTCCTCTCTCTTTAAAAACTAAACGCGAGGGCTGGGGAAGAGGGTCTCTTTGGCCCCTGTGTGCCGTTTCGCCTGTGTGGAGACATCTCAGCTGTGTCTGCAGCTGCTCTTCCTGTCGCCGCAGCGACTGGCCCGCAGGTCAGATGGAGCTGTGGGCAGATGAGGAATGGGACGACAAAGAATCTCAGACGCGGTCCCCGGGACCACGTGGGGCAGCTGAGATCTGCGTCTCGAGAACTCTCAGAGCAAACGGCTGACCCGTTATCCTCCGTAGGGATGACTGCTTCTGTCTGGAAAGTGGTAGGCGTCGGCTCTGTGGAGGCCTGTAGGTCCCCGAGGGCGGGGCTGGAGGGCCGGCAGACCTCCTGCGGATTCGCTTCGTGCGTCCTTGCTAAGTTGATTCAGGTGTGTCCTACTCTGTGGCCCTGTGGACTGCAGCCCACAAGGCTCCTCTGTCCGGGGGGTTCTCCAGGCAAGAATACCGGAGTGGGTTGCGACGCCTTCCTCCAGGGGGTTGTCCAGACCCAGGAATTGCATCTGCGTCTCTTAGGTCTCCTGCTCGGGCACTAAGGCCACCTGGAAGGCCCAGATATTCGTTGACCTCGTCATTAATGAATCTGCAGAGGAAAGGCGTCAGGCTGCAGACCAAGGGCTCTAACTCAGTATGGAAAAGGCCTCATCCTTCACGCCATCGCTGGGAGGATTAGGTGAGCTGACCTATGTACGTAAGGAGCTCCAGCGGGTGGTAGCTCTCTCTGGGAGAGCGAGCTGCTTCTCCTCTCGGGGTTCGGTCCTGTCCTCCCAGACTGTGAGCCTTGGAGAGACCGTCTCTTTAGGTGCTTGGCTTCACAGTTCTTGGAAATCTGCTGCTAGTTTGCACGCTATTAGATGGACCATTTGTTAACTGACTTTTCCCTACTGCCCATCCCCATCACAAGGCCTCTGTGGGCGTTAGCTTCTTTCCTGTGATGCTGAATTATGGGGATCCTTCACTGTCTTTGCTAGAATTCCACTTCTCTCTGCCTCGCTGGTGGGCTTTACTCCTTCCGGGATGTCTTCACACCACCCGGTACACTTAGTTGATTAAAAGCATTTCCATAAATTTCAATACACTGGCAAGAGATCTCTACAGCAGAAACTTTAAAAAATGAAATTTTAGGCTGTTTTCTGTTTGGAGACCAAGTGTGGGAAAGACAGCGTTTTGACTCAGGATTCGCCCAGCCACGGACACTCACAGACGGCCTGCCCCGAGGCGTCATCCTGGATGTCAACAGAGCCTCGTGCGGCTCGCCAGGCAGCCGCCTTGGCCACAGTGCCCCCACGGTGGACACTAGGAAGCCCTCTGGTCTCTCTGGAACTCGCGGCCCACGGCGGCGGCGGTGCTGGGGTCCAGCTGTGCTCACACTGGACAGACAGGGTTTGTTTGTTTTTAAATTTATGTTTATTTTACTTTTACAGAGTTTTGCTGTTTACTGCCATCGGTAAACCTGAATCAGCCGGGTACACACATGACCCCTCCCGCTTGAGCTTCCCTCCCATCTCCGGTCCCGTCCCACCCCTCTGGGTTCTTGCGGAGCCCCCGTGTGAGCGCCCATAGTCTGCAGGCAGATTCACACCGGCTGTCTGTTTTGCATCTGGTGGTGGAAGTTTCCATTCGCCTTGCCCCTCCCCCCCTCCCCTCAGTGTCATAAGTCTGTTGTCTAAGACAGGGGTTTAGAGTGAAAACCGAAACCAGGGACCCGGTGTCTCTGGGTCCCAGTGACCCAGGCGTCACTCCCTAGCTGGGTAGACGGTTCCGTAAGGACGGCGGTGAGAAAGCGGCCGGACACCCGATGGCAGTGCCAGTGCCGCATGTTTCTCGTCTATAAAACGTGAGCCTTACCTCTGCTTCGATGAGTAAGTGACAGTACGTGGCTTCATACGCTTTTCTTAGGATCCTGCGTAAGTGACGTCCGTGCACGCGATCCCGCTGGATGAACAGACGGCTGCCCCTTGGTGTTGGAGGCTGAGAGCTGCACACCGGCGTGTGGGCCGTGTCCCCGGGGGAGGGAGGAGGCAGTGAGTGGCGTGCCTGCAGGGGGCTCTGGGTCCAGGTCCGCCAGCGGAGGCTGGACCCTGTCGGGGGCGTCCCCTGCCCCCTCACCTTGCATGCACGCGTGCTGAGTCACTTCAGTCATGCCCAACTCTGTGCACCCGTGGGCTGCAGCCCACCAGGCTCCTCTGTCCGCAGGATTCTCCAGGCCATCGTCCTTCTCCAGGGGGTCGTCCCAACCCAGGGATGGAACCTGCGTCTCATGTCTCTGGTGTTGAAAGGCGGGTTCTTTACCACTAGCACCGCCTGGGAAGCCCTCACCTTGGGGATTACTTATTTATCTCCTAGTGAGAGCAGAGTCAAGCCCCTGTGACTAAACCGTGCTTTTAGCAATTGTCCTTCTCCCACAGTGTGTGGACTCAGGGCCAGGGGAGAACGTCTGGAGCCCGCCCGGGCCCTCACCTGGCTCAGTCGCCTGGCTGGCGGGGCGCACGGCCCTCCTCCTCCCACCGCGATGCTGTCCGGCACAAGGCTTGTCCTTTTCATTCCCGAGACCTGAGCCCATCTGGTCCCACAGTCTGGCTCTAACTTGAGTTGGGTGAACACTTGCAAGATGGAAGACGCTGCGGGCAGAGGGAATGCGTGACGTCGCTCCAGGCCTACTGCGAGCACCTGTGTGGCCCGAGCCCGCGTCGGGGCATCCGGGTCCTCGGGTGGAGCTCTCCCCAGCTCCGCGAGCCGGCCCGGCTGAGCCTCTGGGCCAGGTCGCAGCAGCATGTCCTCGGGACCCCCTCCCCACGCAGGGCCTCCTTGCCCACCTCGGGAGGCTGCCTTCACCCAGGGTGGTCGAGGCAACAGTGCCACCTGCTGGCCTCGAGGCCCGGCCCGTGGCCTGACTCTGGAGGTCTCGGGCTACCTCTGGTGGGCATTCGGAAGATGGCAGCGCAGAAGTGGCGTGGTTGCCCCGGGGCACGAAGAACCACGCCATCCCTGTGCTCTGTGCCCCCTCCGATGCCGTGGGCCGCACCGGAACCCGGTGAGCAAGGCTTCATGGCAACCTGGGGCGCAGGTGACCAGAGGCACACGACGGAGCAAGCTTCCAGGCACGGAGGACACGGCGTGCCCCCTGGAGACCGGAGGTCGACACACCGCTCCTCCGAGAGGCCCGTCCGGCCTTGGGAGAGGCGGCACTCGGGAAGGAGCTGTGGAGAGCAGTGAGAGGCCTGGGGGGCAGCGTGGAGGGAAGGCAGGGCGCTCTGACCCCACTCCCCTCCTCCAGGGCTGGGGTGACTGACAGGGCCATTTGAGAGGAGTGGGCGCGGGGTGGACAGGCTCTCGGGGGCCTGTGCTGTCTCCTTGTCTGGGCTGAGCAGGAGACGCTCGGCCCCAAGTCCCCACCCCGGCTGTCGTGTCGCTGACCGTCACGGACGGCTCCGGCCTGGGCTCCCGAGTCGGCCATCTAAGAAGCGTGGAGGCTTAGCTTGGAGGCTTGGGAAGGCCAGCCCAACTTGAAAGACTCCCCTGGAAGGCTTATTTTATTTTGGGGCAAGTCTTATGCCAGTCTGTCCTGCCAAGAAATGACTGCTGTTGAACTGGCCTGTCAAACACAGTCTTACCCAGAGAGCAGAGCGGGCTCCCTATGCTGTCCGGCACAAGGCTTGTCCTTTTCATTCCCGAGACCTGAGCCCATCTGGTCCCACAGTCTGGCTCTAACTTGAGTTGGGTGAACACTTGCAAGATGGAAGACGCTGCGGGCAGAGGGAATGCGTGACGTCGCTCCAGGCCTACTGCGAGCACCTGTGTGGCCCGAGCCCGCTCGGGCGTCCGGGTCCTCGGGTGGAGCTCTCCCCAGCTCCGCGAGCCGGCCCGGCTGAGCCTCTGGGCCAGGTCGCAGCAGCATGTCCTCGGGACCCCCTCCCCACGCAGGGCCTCCTTGCCCACCTCGGGAGGCTGCCTTCACCCAGGGTGGTCGAGGCAACAGTGCCACCTGCTGGCCTCGAGGCCCGGCCCGTGGCCTGACTCTGGAGGTCTCGGGCTACCTCTGGTGGGCATTCGGAAGATGGCAGCGCAGAAGTGGCGTGGTTGCCCCGGGGCACGAAGAACCACGCCATCCCTGTGCTCTGTGCCCCCTCCGATGCCGTGGGCCGCACCGGAACCCGGTGAGCAAGGCTTCATGGCAACCTGGGGCGCAGGTGACCAGAGGCACACGACGGAGCAAGCTTCCAGGCACGGAGGACACGGCGTGCCCCCTGGAGACCGGAGGTCGACACACCGCTCCTCCGAGAGGCCCGTCCGGCCTTGGGAGAGGCGGCACTCGGGAAGGAGCTGTGGAGAGCAGTGAGAGGCCTGGGGGGCAGCGTGGAGGGAAGGCAGGGCGCTCTGACCCCACTCCCCTCCTCCAGGGCTGGGGTGACTGACAGGGCCATTTGAGAGGAGCGGGCGCGGGGTGGACAGGCTCTCGGGGGCCTGTGCTGTCTCCTTGTCTGGGCTGAGCAGGAGACGCTCGGCCCCAAGTCCCCACCCCGGCTGTCGTGTCGCTGACCGTCACGGACGGCTCAGGCCTGGGCTCCCGAGTCGGCCATCTAAGAAGCGTGGAGGCTTAGCTTGGAGGCTTGGGAAGGCCAGCCCAACTTGAAAGACTCCCCTGGAAGGCTTATTTTATTTTGGGGCAAGTCTTATGCCAGTCTGTCCTGCCAAGAAATGACTGCTGTTGAACTGCTGGTTTTCGTTCCTGTCAAACACAGTCTTACCCAGAGAGCAGAGCGGGCAGTCACCCACGAGGGCCAGCTGAGAGAGAGGACTTTGACGGCCTGGGACTTCCTTAGAAACCTCTGGAGAATTTCTTTTAAAAGAAACACCAAGAATGACTGATGTCCGAGGGGCACAGCCAGTGGAACCTTCGCCCGCAGCACTGAGTGGGTGGAGCCCGTCCACAAACCGGTCAGATTCCGCAGGTGTCCAGGGAGTAGGGCAGAGGCTGGCGCCCCGGGCCCAGCCCAGCTCTGTGCGTGTGCTTGCATTTCCTCTGTTCCAGCCGCAGACCGCCCCGCAGGGGCCCGCCTGGCGCCCAGGGGGCGGGCGGAGCGCGGAATCCACCGCCCGGTGCGTGTGCAGGCCCGGGCTGCTGAAGGGACGCTGGGCAGGACAGATGCTTGCGGCTCAGTCCCGCCTCCTAAGACACCTGGAGGCGTCATGAGGTGAGACTGGAAGCTGCTGGCCTTGTTCTCTTGTCTGTTTTTCATCTTAGAAACACTTACGTGAACGCAAAACCAGCAGACAGGTGACAGCTCAGAGTCTGCTCGGCTGAGTCGCCCGTCAGGCTCTGCTGCAGCAAGGCTGGCGACGGGTCAGAGGCACTGCCTGTGGGAGCGCTCGCTGCAGCCGCTCTCCCTCCCTGGGACTCGTTTCCTACTCTGCACGGCGGGGAAGCGCCCGACTTCCAAGGACCTTCATAGTCCTTATGCCTTTTGCTTTTTAAAAATGAAACCTTAGATCATCTGGTGGTTGAATACCCATCACATTAAGCAAGAACTTATAATGGGCTCTTACTTTACAAAGAAACGTTGATCCGCTCATGCATTTTCCCACCTGCTCATTCAGCAAACAGTGAATGAACAGGCCAGCACTGCTGCAGGTGGGCACCGAGGACCAGCTGGGACTCAGGCGAGGTCCTGGCCCGCCTGGAGCTGGCAGTCTTAGAAGAAATCTAAACACGCATGGTGTTGTGTACGGCCCTGTAGCGCGAGATGACAGGATGACTGTCAGTGGGCAGCGCGCACTAAGACGAACACCACAGCAGGACGGGCGGTGGGGTGAGGACGGCGGGCTTTGAGCCGCCAGCCCAGGAAGGTCCGGGAAGGCAGACGACGGACAGAAGAGTGAGCCCTGGGTGTCCCAGCAGACAGGCGGGTGGAGAGAGCCACGCAGAGGCTGAGGCAAGCATGGGGGCTGGCGGAGGAAGATGAGGCCGCGGTGGGTGGGAGATGAGGCTGCCTCCCGGATTCCACCTCGGGACTCGATGCCAGGTGAGACGGGCCTCTTCAGAGCTGATGCCTTCTTCTCTTTTTTTTAGATGTTATTGATTTTATTTACTTTTGGCTATTCTGGGTGTTCACTGCTGCCACAGGCTCTTCTCTAGTTGCAGGGAGCAGGGGCTACCCTCGAGTTGAGACGCGCAGGCTTTTTGTTGCGGTGGCTTCTCTCGTTGTGGAACCTGGGCTCTAGGCCACGCGACTCCAGTAGTTGTGGCTCCAGGGCTCTAGAGCACAGGCTCCATAGTTGCGGCTCATGGACCTAGTGGCTCCGCGTGTGGGATCTTCCTGGGTCAGGGATCGAACGCGTCTCTCCTGCGTTGGCCGGCGAGCTCTTTCCCTCTGAGCCGCCAGGGAAGCCCAAGGCTGCGGCATTCTCAGGAGTCGGTGTTGGGAGCACGTTGTCTGGCCCTGGGCGCCGAGAGTGAAATGCAGCCTCCGGGGGAAGGGCCTCTAAGGTCCCTGGTGCCCACGCGGGGCCGGCGAGGACAGTGCGCAGAGCTGTGTGTGGACGGAAGCGGCTCCCGGCACAGGAGGAGCCGTGGGGCCGGCCTTGCGACGCCTCGCCCGTGGAGACACGGCTCCCAGACCTCGAAGCGGCTCAGGGGGTCCGCAGGGGTCGCAGGGGGTGAAGCTGGCAGGGGAAGGACCGATGTGGCAGTGGCTGGGCTGCTGTCACCGTTCTCACGGCCGAGCTAAGGCGCAAGCCTGGCAAGGAGGACGAGGCCCAGGCGCCTTCTTCCCCAGCTGCTCCTCAGTCCAGAGAAGCCCCCAGCCCAGCGTCCACAGCCTGCTTCCCTCTCTCGCACACGAGCCGCGGATGGTCCCGCTTGAGGCCTCGGCCTCACCAAGAAAGGGGCGGCTCCTCGGAGGCCCCCAGGCCCCGCCGGCCCTGCCGGTGACACCGCCGCCCTTGGGCCCGCGAGGGAAGCAGGGCAGCTCAGCTCTCCTTCGAGCCACGTCGTCCGTCGGGTGACCGGCTGCCCACTGCCCTCCACCCAGCCCTGCAGAGGCAGCTCACGGGCCTCCACCCCAGGGCTGCCTTTCTGAGGACCAGCGCGACTATCGGCAGGTGAGCCAGTCCACCTCGGGCTGTTGCCGCGTTCCGCTCCTGGCGGGAAGGCTGGCAGGGCCGAAGCCAGGCGGGAACCCGGGCCAGCTGTCCCCCGGGAGCAGGGACGCGCGCCACTCCCGCCACCCGCCGCCTGCGCCGGCCTGCCAGCAGCCACCGTCCGCGAGGCGACGTCTCTCTGCATTTCGGGAGCGTGACATAGTTCCATCCGACCTCTGTGGCCGGGGCGCGCATTCCAGGGTGGCCGCAGAGAAACCCGAGCTGCGGGAGACATTCCCAGGCTCGAAACTCACAGGCCCAGGAGGGAAAGGCATTTAATCAGAAAACGACACCAACCGGGTTATTTCAATGCCCCGGATCTGCACTGCCCTGTAAGTGGAGCCCCCTCTGTGGCGGGACTCCGCTGCCAGGTGGCCCTGGGGCCAATGACGTCCACTTGTTTTTCACTGAAGAACAAGGTCATGTCTGTCTGGCTCGGGGCACTGTGAAGCTGCGGTTCTGTCTGTGGTTTCCGTGCACACACTGTCCGCTGGGGCGGAAGCTCGGACCAGGTTCTGTGGCTCCGTGGCTGCCGGCTTGCTGTGAGCACTTGGGGAGTGCTCTTCCGGCCCTCGGGACAGCTCCCCGGACTTCTCCCCGTTTCAGCCCTGTGGTGTGGAACGCCATCTGGGCAAGCTCTCTGAGCCCGAGCTTGCAGCCAAGGGGAAAGGACAATTGTCACCTACCTGGGGAGCCCACACCGGTCCCGCACCCGGTCTGTTTATGAGTGAAGCACTGTTTATGTCCCTGCCGAGTCCTGAGCATTCACTATGTGCAGTGGAGGGTGCGAACCCACATGCAACACAGCCTGCTTGCAGAAAGTAGCATAATAAATGTGCAAAAACCAAAATGTGTACTCAGAGAGCCGGAAGCTAACGGCCCCGTATCGATTGGTCTGGCGCTGGTGAACAGCAAGTGGAAAGTGGAAAAGAGAAGTCTGTTCCAGGGGACGCCTGGCCGGAGCGAGGGCCTGGAGGTAGGAAGGAACATCATCATAGCCATGAGTCGCCCTGAGCCTTCTTACCTAAGACGGAGGTCGAGGCCTCTCCACTGGGGGAGTCTGCTTTCAGGCTGTCAGTAACACTGACTGAGAGCGCTTGGTTTTAAAAGCCGAAGCGGGTCGACAGCTCCCCCAGAGCTACGGAAAGCGGCTTCGCCCAGTGGGGTTCCACGGGATGCCGGACCTGGACCCAGGGAGCAGAGAGTGGCGTGAGCGTCTCCCGGCCGGCCTGAGGATCTACACGGCGAGGACGACACTGGTGGGGCAGTGGAAACGCGCCTGAGCCGGCCGTTGGAGGACCCGGGCTCTGGTCTTGGCTTTGCCAATAATGACGAACACTTATCACACACCGTGTGCTGGAGCTTGTCCTCAAATCCTGAAGGACTTCACTGGTGGCCCAGTGACTTAGAATCCACCTGCCCGCTCAGGGACACAGGCTCAGTCCTTGGCCAGGGAACCGAGACCTCAGGCGCCGGGGAGCCACTGAGCCTGCGAGCCGCGACCGCCGAGCCCCGGCGCCGCAGCCGGAGTGCACCATAGCGGAAGACGCCGCGCGAGGCAGGGGCGGTCCCGGGTTGCAGCTCCGGCCCGACACAGCCAGCGCAGGGAGGAGTGTCTACGGACCCTAAACACAGCCACTCGCTTGCCCCCACCCCATCTGCGAGGCGAGGTCGCTGGCATTCCCGTGGGAAGGATGCAAACGCCAGGTTACAGAGGTTCGGACGCACCTGCCGAAGGACACAGCACGCAGCCAAGGGGAAAGGACAATTGTCACCTACCTGGGGAGCCCACACCGGTCCCGCACCCGGTCTGTTTATGAGTGAAGCACTGTTTATGTCCCTGCCGAGTCCTGAGCATTCACTATGTGCAGTGGAGGGTGCGAACCCACATGCAACACAGCCTGCTTGCAGAAAGTAGCATAATAAATGTGCAAAAACCAAAATGTGTACTCAGAGAGCCGGAAGCTAACGGCCCCGTATCGATTGGTCTGGCGCTGGTGAACAGCAAGTGGAAAGTGGAAAAGAGAAGTCTGTTCCAGGGGACGCCTGGCCGGAGCGAGGGCCTGGAGGTAGGAAGGAACATCATCATAGCCATGAGTCGCCCTGAGCCTTCTTACCTAAGACGGAGGTCGAGGCCTCTCCACTGGGGGAGTCTGCTTTCAGGCTGTCAGTAACACTGACTGAGAGCGCTTGGTTTTAAAAGCCGAAGCGGGTCGACAGCTCCCCCAGAGCTACGGAAAGCGGCTTCGCCCAGTGGGGTTCCACGGGATGCCGGACCTGGACCCAGGGAGCAGAGAGTGGCGTGAGCGTCTCCCGGACGGCCTGAGGATCTACACGGCGAGGACGACACTGGTGGGGCAGTGGAAACGCGCCTGAGCCGGCCGTTGGAGGACCCGGGCTCTGGTCTTGGCTTTGCCAATAATGACGAACACTTATCACACACCGTGTGCTGGAGCTTGTCCTCAAATCCTGAAGGACTTCACTGGTGGCCCAGTGACTTAGAATCCACCTGCCCGCTCAGGGACACAGGCTCAGTCCTTGGCCAGGGAACCGAGACCTCAGGCGCCGGGGAGCCACTGAGCCTGCGAGCCGCGACCGCCGAGCCCCGGCGCCGCAGCCGGAGTGCACCATAGCGGAAGACGCCGCGCGAGGCAGGGGCGGTCCCGGGCTGCAGCTCCGGCCCGACACAGCCAGCGCAGGGAGGAGTGTCTACGGACCCTAAACACAGCCACTCGCTTGCCCCCACCCCATCTGCGAGGCGAGGTCGCTGGCATTCCCGTGGGAAGGATGCAAACGCCAGGTTACAGAGGTTCGGACGCACCTGCCGAAGGACACAGCCCAGCAGCGGCACAGCAGGTTCACACCTGGTTGTCCCTTGGCAGGACCTACCTCTGAATCCCCGTGCTGTGGCTTCTTGAAAAAAATGGGCAAGTAATCTGAGCAAAAGACAAACTCTCTGTATTTGTCTCTTTTCAGGTAAAACTAGAACACGGATAACTTCCCCAAATACCCTCAAAAGTGATGTCAGGACCTAAATAAAATATTCAATATGGAATACTTCATAATTTAGAAAGCCCAGGCTCAGTAGTAAAGAAGTTGCCTGCCAGGAGCCACAGGAGAGGCGGGTTGATCGCCGACGTGGGAGGCCCCGAGGGAGGGCACGGCAGCCACTCCCGGGTCGCCTGGAGCGTCCACGGACAGAGGAGCCCGGCGGCCGCAGCCCTCGGGGTCACAGCGAGTCGGCCACGGCTGAGCCCACCCCTGCCGTGTAACGTGTCACGCTCCTGAGAGGAACGATGAAACGCTGAGGTGAGAGGCAAGCTGACGGAAAAGACTTTAGAAAACGAAAACCAAAAGTGTTTACCTTGATTATGAACCTCAGAGAGGCTCGCCGGGGATGAACAGGTCCTGCGACTCCAAGGAAATTTGGGGTGTAACTTATTCCTCACAACTACAGGGTGGCCTTAATCAGAGTGACTTGGGCAGGTTTAAGAGGAGAATGGAGAACAAGGACGTTTTTATTCCAGAGAGTCCTCTCAGAGTATTCAAATCTCCTTCCTTCCTCAAACTGAAGGACTTCACTGGTGGCCCAGTGACTTAGAATCCACCTGCCCGCTCAGGGACACAGGCTCAGTCCTTGGCCAGGGAACCGAGACCTCAGGCGCTGGGAGCCACTGAGCCTGCGAGCCGCGACCCGAGCCCCGCGCCGCAGCCGGAGTGCACCATAGCGGAAGACGCCGCGCGAGGCAGGGGCGGTCCCGGGCTGCAGCTCCGGCCCGACACAGCCAGCGCAGGGAGGAGTGTCTACGGACCCTAAACACAGCCACTCGCTTGCCCCCACCCCATCTGCAAGGCGAGGTCGCTGGCATTCCCGTGGGAAGGATGCAAACGCCAGGTTACAGAGGTTCGGACGCACCTGCCGAAGGACACAGCCCAGCAGCGGCACAGCAGGTTCACACCTGGTTGTCCCTTGGCAGGACCTACCTCTGAATCCCCGTGCTGTGGCTTCTTGAAAAAAATGGGCAAGTAATCTGAGCAAAAGACAAACTCTCTGTATTTGTCTCTTTTCAGGTAAAACTAGAACACGGATAACTTCCCCAAATACCCTCAAAAGTGATGTCAGGACCTAAATAAAATATTCAATATGGAATACTTCATAATTTAGAAAGCCCAGGCTCAGTAGTAAAGAAGTTGCCTGCCAGGAGCCACAGGAGAGGCGGGTTGATCGCCGACGTGGGAGGCCCCGAGGGAGGGCACGGCAGCCACTCCCGGGTCGCCTGGAGCGTCCACGGACAGAGGAGCCCGGCGGCCGCAGCCCTCGGGGTCACAGCGAGTCGGCCACGGCTGAGCCCACCCCTGCCGTGTAACGTGTCACGCTCCTGAGAGGAACGATGAAACGCTGAGGTGAGAGGCAAGCTGACGGAAAAGACTTTAGAAAACGAAAACCAAAAGTGTTTACCTTGATTATGAACCTCAGAGAGGCTCGCCGGGGATGAACAGGTCCTGCGACTCCAAGGAAATTTGGGGTGTAACTTATTCCTCACAACTACAGGGTGGCCTTAATCAGAGTGACTTGGGCAGGTTTAAGAGGGAGAATGGAGAACAAGGACGTTTTTATTCCAGAGAGTCCTCTCAGAGTATTCAAATCTCCCTTCCTTCCTCAAACTGAGACCGAAATGAGGTGATAGAAAATCTCTATGGAGATACACGTCAGGGTGGACTATAATCATCCACTCGTTTTGACGACAGGCCTTCAGAGAGCTCATCGCTGTTCCAGAAATGGACCTGAGCTTCTGGGATGGGTCCCCGTTAAGGGCCGCCGCCCGCCCGCCCCTGGGGACGCGGGTACCTTGCACGAGCCGCTCGGCCGGGGGACGCGGAGGCAGGGCCTGGGGGCCCCGCGCGGGGGCGGCAGCGTCGCGGTGTTCTAGGAGGAGGCTGTGGCGCCCCCTGCCCCGCCCGCTCCCGCGGCGCCCGGGGAGCTGGTGTACGGCCACCGCGGGCGGGGCGGGTGCCGCCCTGGGCAGACCGAGGCCCGAGGCTGCACCTCTGCTGCGGGGCGGCTTCCTGCTGCCTCCGGGCTCGTGGAGGGCGTGCTGAGGGGCGCCGGCTATCGTGGGCAGGGAGAGGGCCCTGAGGATGCCAGGCCTGCCAGGAGGGAGGAGAGGCGCTCCTCACTGCCAGCGCCCCTTCGGCTGAGCCCCCGCGTGCAGGCCGGCCTGGGACGGCAGGAGGGGACCGGGGAGCAGGCACGGCTTCGTGGAGCTTGAGACAACAGGAGGTTTAAGGGGAAACGAGGGAGGGGCCTTGGTGGCGTCATTATTTACTTGGTTTTGTTTTTAAGAAGAGGGCTTCAGAAACCAGCACCGGGACGGACTCAGGTGAGGCACACACTCGGTCCCAGGCTGCCTGCTGTGGGCACAGCCAGATGAGGAAGGCTCCTGTTGCCTGGAAAACGGCTTCGGAACCCTGATCTCCTGACGCTCTCGGGTCGGTCCACCCCGCGGCAGGCGCTCCTCCGGGTCCAGGCCCCAAGACCGGAGCCTGCAGAGACACCAGCCCCGCCCCGCTCCCCTCCAGGCCGCCGGGGGGCCACACGGCCCGCTCCAAGCTCGAGGCCGCGGGCATTGCCGCTGCCTCCACACGATGCTCACCGCCCCTCCCGTCCGTCCAGACACGCTTTCGCCCTGTCGCTAAGTGTCACATGCCCCACACGCGCCCGCGTCGGCACACGGCACACGCCTGCGTGAGCGACGCCTCGTGTGTCCAGCGTTAGGGCAACAGCTGCTCTCTCCTCCCAACAGGTCGCTGGAGAGGACGTGCGCTGGGTCCCCAGCCGTTTGCAGGATGAGGACCTCGTACCAAGCTGTCTGGAACAGGTCTGGTAGTAACTGCCCAGAGCTCTGCCCAGGGTAAGTGGTTAGCCCCAAGGAGGTTTACCCTGCAGGCTGCCCGACCCGCCCGGGGGGAATACACGGCCGGGCTTGGCCCCAGACAGCTCGAGCCCGGGGGCGGACCTGGCTTCCCAGCAGATGGGGCCTCCCTCCACGGGCCTGCTCGGAGGTGACACAGGACCCGAGTGCAACCTTGAATAGGGTTCCCTCTGCACTGAAACGCTTCGCTGTTTAGTTCAGACTGAACTTCCTCCTCCTTCACCTGCCGGCACCCTCTGTTGAGTCCCTGCCCGGAGGCTCCTACTGGGGCCCAGAAACAGCAGGCGACTTTATCCCTCAGGGCCGACACGCTGGCCTGCAGCTACTCAGACGTCTTAGTCCTCAGTTTTCACTCTGAGGGCAGCTGCCCCGTTCTGATCCGCGTTTGGGCACACAGCTCCAGCAGCGAATGTGGGGGGGAGGGGGGGGAGCCGTGGCATTTCTGTGGCCCTCCTTTCCTTGTGGTTATTACTGTTATCTTCGAAGGGTTTTCCTTACAGCATCCTAGATGTGACAAATTGTTTATCAGAGGTGTGAAATATAAAACGTTACGTCTGGGACTGAAGGATTTGCAGAAAGCAAACGGAAGAGAAAGCTTTCTCCTCATGGTAATTGCACTCCTTACAGATTTGTGTCTGGGGCAGGAAGCAGTTGAGGCTATTTCTTGCAGGCATATTTTTGTTCTGTCTTCTCATCCCAGTGAGGTAAAGAGGAGGTGAAGGTGGGGACTTGGAAAGCAGACAGGGCATGCTGGGTGTTTTTATGGGTGGATAACTTTAAAAACCATTTTCAAATCAGGACCAATTTTCTTTACGAAGCATATTGCTTTAGAACCTTACAACAGCCTACATATTTAGACCGCAAACAGCACTATTATAAAACCATGTGGATTTTGGCATGGGAAATAGAAAAATGAACTTGTTTCATGTGATGTTTGCTTTAAAATAAAGATGGAACGCCCTAAAAGTGAAAACTTTCTCTCCCCTATCCCTCTCTTTTGTCCCCAGCGAAATCGTTCATTCAACTTATTCACATACTCTTCCTCCTAAGAGAGCTGAGAAGCACGACCCTCTTTAGTGAAATGAGCTTCGGTGTTTGTCCTGCAGACGGGATGGCTGAGGGGCACCGGGGGCAATGGCCGCAGAACAGGGGCGATGTTCCCTGCAGCCTCCTGCGGAGACCCTGCCTCTGCACACGTGGAGGAGAGGTGGCGCCGGCACCTTCAGACGAAGCTCCAGGAGCAGGTGGCCCGTGAACCAGCCCTGACGGGTCGAAGGAAGGAAGAGGGCCCCCCTGAGCGGAGAGCCTGAGCCAGAAGGCAGAAGCAGGTGAGAGCAGAGCACATGCCCCTGGATTTCCATCTCCACCACACACTGTCGCCAGGTGAAAGCCCCCCCCCCCCCCACCCGGTCCACATGGTTCTCCCAGAGACACCTGGGCCCTCACTATTCGGGAAAGAACGTGGCTGACCACTCTGGGTTGAATCTGGACTCCCATGTCTTTGTAAAGGATATAAACTCTAAAGGAAGAGTGGCTTTTTTCTCAGTAAGGTCTGTCCTCCCTAATGGCAAGGTATGAAATGAAATGCAGACATTCTGCTAAGTCATGGCTCGTCTTCTTGATAGCTCTTTATCAACGGGCACAGGCCAAAGGGCGGATGCCCTGGGCTTACAGATCACCATACAATGCTACCCATACCCAGCACAGAGAAGCCACAGTTCCGTGGTCCTGTGAGTGCCTTTATCTGCAAGCGCAGACGCTTGTGTTTGTCTTGGTCTTCACCCTCATTGATTAATCCAAGTGTCTGGATTGCCCACTCTCCCTTGTTCATAATCTACTGCCATGCAATAGGAACAGGGAGCATACGGGGAAGAAGGAAGTCAAAGTGTGCACATGACCACAGATAAAATAAGCGAGGCATTCTGTGGCCTGCCAGGCTCCTCTGTGCATGGGATTCTCCAGCAAGACGACTGGAGTGGGGTGCCACGCACTTCCCTGGGGCATCTTCCCAGAACCTGGGCCTCCCACACACAGGCAGAGTCTTTCCTGCCTGAGCCACCAGAGAAGCCCTGACTGTATACCAGAGGGCTATGTTCTCCTTTTTTTTAAGTATTTGGCCTCTTTTATTGTGTGTCTTTTATTTTTTCATCCATCTTTATTATTTGGCTTCTGAGAGCCTCCTATTGCAGTGGCCTCGCTCATCGCAGAGCACTGGCTCTGGGCACATGTGCTCCAGAGCTGTGGCTCATAATTGGACACACCGGTCCAGTCGCTCCATGGCACGTGGGATCTTCCCGGGCTAGGGGTTAAACCGGCGCCCCTTGCACGGCGAGACAGACTTTATCCACTGGGCCACTAGGGAAGCCTGAACTATATTATCTTGTAATAAACTATAATGAAAACAAAACAAAAACAAAAAATAGACATATCCATATATTCGTATAACCAGATCATTCTGCGGTACACCTGAAACTAACACAATATTGTTAACCAACTAATACTTCAACTTAAAAAATGTCAAAGTGTGGATTACTTACATATGAGCTGCTGGTTTACCTTCTTAATCTTTGTCAAAATTACCTTCTTAATCTTTGTCAAACAATCACTGACTGGTGACAAAGAGCCCTATTTGGGATTCAAATGAGTAGATAATGCCACTAAGAGAGGTTTTCTAAGTTTGAGTCTTGATTCTGTTATTTTCCTACTTCTCCCCTCCCAGCCCTTAACATCTTGGAAGGTGCGCGTGACTCACACAGAAGTGCCTGTAGGGAAGGTTTGAAGGATCAGCATTTAAGGAGAGCACCATGATTACAGAGAAGCCACAGTTCCGTGGTCCTGTGAGTGCCTTTATCTGCAAGCGCAGACGCTTGTGTTTGTCTTGGTCTTCACCCTCATTGATTAATCCAAGTGTCTGATTGCCCACTCTCCTTGTTCATAATCTACTGCCATGCAATAGGAACAGGGAGCATACGGGGAAGAAGGAAGTCAAAGTGTGCACATGACCACAGATAAAATAAGCGAGGCATTCTGTGGCCTGCCAGGCTCCTCTGTGCATGGGATTCTCCAGCAAGACGACTGGAGTGGGGTGCCACGCACTTCCCTGGGGCATCTTCCCAGAACCTGGGCCTCCCACACACAGGCAGAGTCTTTCCTGCCTGAGCCACCAGAGAAGCCCTGACTGTATACCAGAGGGCTATGTTCTCCTTTTTTTTAAGTATTTGGCCTCTTTTATTGTGTGTCTTTTATTTTTTCATCCATCTTTATTATTTGGCTTCTGAGAGCCTCCTATTGCAGTGGCCTCGCTCATCGCAGAGCACTGGCTCTGGGCACATGTGCTCCAGAGCTGTGGCTCATAATTGGACACACCGGTCCAGTCGCTCCATGGCACGTGGGATCTTCCCGGGCTAGGGGTTAAACCGGCGCCCCTTGCACGGCGAGACAGACTTTATCCACTGGGCCACTAGGGAAGCCTGAACTATATTATCTTGTAATAAACTATAATGAAAACAAAACAAAAACAAAAAATAGACATATCCATATATTCGTATAACCAGATCATTCTGCGGTACACCTGAAACTAACACAATATTGTTAACCAACTAATACTTCAACTTAAAAAATGTCAAAGTGTGGATTACTTACATATGAGCTGCTGGTTTACCTTCTTAATCTTTGTCAAAATTACCTTCTTAATCTTTGTCAAACAATCACTGACTGGTGACAAAGAGCCCTATTTGGGATTCAAATGAGTAGATAATGCCACTAAGAGAGGTTTTCTAAGTTTGAGTCTTGATTCTGTTATTTTCCTACTTCTCCCCTCCCAGCCCTTAACATCTTGGAAGGTGCGCGTGACTCACACAGAAGTGCCTGTAGGGAAGGTTTGAAGGATCAGCATTTAAGGAGAGACCAGATTTCGTCCTGTTGGTGAGGACATCGGAGGAGCCGCTTCTGTATCCCGTCATGTGTCAGTTTTCACCTCCAAAGAAAGCCGACTTCAAAGGCACCTTCAGGCCCGAGACAGGTGAGGCGTGACGGGGGCTGGGGGAGGGCTCCGGGAACCGACCGCCCAGCGCCCCGCCCCGCGGGCACAGCAGGCGAGCGCCAGCGCTCTGCCCTGTTCCTCACTGGACACGTGCTCCCGGGCTGATTTTCTGCCCCCACCTTCAAACCAGACAGGGCCGCCTCTGTGCACTACGGAGGGCCAGACCAGTCTGGGGGTGCCGACGTCGTGCCGGGGAGCCTCCCGCGCGGGCTGCCTGAGCCTGCGGCCTGGGTGGAGCGGCCCCGCGGCCTCCCCCAGAGCGGCGGCGGAGCTCTGCTGCCGGAGCTCACCCTGAGGTGGGTCTCTGCCCACAGGCGGGGAAGCGGGTGCTGCCTTGCGATCTCTGGCTCTCCGGGTGGAAAGGAAACAGCAGGGCCAAGTTACGGCAGAGGCTGCCCTGCCCGCAGCGCCGCGGCTTCCCTGCCTCCCCGGCGCCCATCCCTGTCTGCATCCAGCGGGGCCGGCGAGCCCCGTCCCCTGGTCTACGCAAGCACATCCCGTCGGCGCAGGAAGACAGGCGGCAGCAGGCCGAGTGGCTGCCCAGGCCGGGCGCCTCCGCGGCTCAGCCCAGCACAGGGCAGGGGGGACCACACCAGGAGCCGGCACAGCGGGCGCGTGAGCCGCACGGGGCTGCCGTGAGCCCCGCGCCCGCGCCACGCGGCGGGGGCGGCCCTTCTGTTCCCTCTTCAGTCCCAGTGAAGGCGAGCTGCCCCCCGCATCCGCGTCCCCACGGCCAAGCGGCAGGGCGGACGCCCGCGGCACTCCCCGGACCCCGAAGCCACTGCCCGTCAGCAGAGCG
The DNA here is from genome assembly GCA_022376925.1 of Tragulus kanchil. Taxonomy (NCBI): domain Eukaryota; kingdom Metazoa; phylum Chordata; class Mammalia; order Artiodactyla; family Tragulidae; genus Tragulus; species Tragulus kanchil. The sequence continues at coordinate 156,295,436 of JAIOJX010000006.1, forward strand.
GGGCAGGCCGGGAGGACCGGCAGGCGGCAGCGAGACCGAGGCCGGGCCCGTCCCCAGCGGCAGGACTGCGGGGAAGAACTCGGCCAGGCCTCTCCCACGAGCCCCGCACGCGGAGGGAAGGGACCCCGGGTTCCACCCACACGGCGCCCGCCCCTCCCCAGGCGATGGCGGCCTCACCCTGCCACACACAGCTCCGGCTTTGTTTTTTAATTTCTCAAGTGCAGTGGAACACACGTGAAGCAGCATCGTGACCAGCCTCCAGCGCACCGGCCGCTCCTGCCACACAGACTACACGGCCGTGGGAGCGGCCCCGCGGCAGCGCCTCCCGAGCAGCTGGCGCCGGCGCCCCCGCCCGCCGCCTCCCCGGTCCCGCGAGCCCGGCCGCTCGGTGTCCTCGCCCGCGTGGCTCCCGGCTCCCGCCATCGGGACGCTCCCCGTGCCGTCGCTGGCTCCCCGACCCTGCGGGAGGCAGTGGGGTGGAGTCTGCTCTGCACCCAGCGACGTGCGGGGCCCGAGGGCGGGTGGACACACGCCCGCGCCAGCCGCCACCCCGTGGCTGCCCCGTGGCCCGTGAGCCGGGGCCGAGCGCAGAGCCGCCTGGCGGGGCTGCCGTGTGGGTGCGGGGAGGTGACGCCGCCCTCTCCGCCGAGCGCCGGGGAGCCTGGGGTGCCGGAGGACGGACCCTGCACGGACGCGGCCCGCCCTCGCCCGCCGCCGCCCGCCGCTGCTGCGCTAAGCCCGCGTTCCCGGCGTCCGCGCTCCCGGGAGAGCCGCCTCTGCGAGCGGGGACACGGCCCGGCGCCGGGCGGGGTCGGGGGCCTCGCGGCCGCGGGCTGGCCCAGGACGTGCCGTTCGGCCGGCAGGCCCTGAAGACGCCGGTCGGCCTTGGGCTTCTGGAAGCAGCTCGCTGCTCTTTACGACGTGCTGCCCGCTCTCTTCGCAGAGTCACGCGCAGACATGACGCCCTGCACCGCGGCGGCAGGGACATGCCGTGGTTACAGGCAGAGCAGGGACGCGGGAAGACGCTGAGCCCAACGAGGTCAGAGGCACAACGTCCACCGACCCCGGCCCCGCCCTGCTCACGGGCTGGCCTGATGAAGAGGGAAACGGGCTCCCACGAGCGGTCCTGGGTGGAGTCTGAGTTTCCTGGTGGGAACGGAGGACGCGAGAGACGGTCTCGTCATTCAGGAGCACCCGGCCACGGCGTTCGCCCGGTCCACGTGGAGCCTGTGCTGGCGGTCAGCGGCACGTGGGCACGGGCCTGGCAACCCGCAAACAGCCTCAGGGAGGACAGCGAGGAAGGCTCGCTCTACCCGTGGCTCCCCTTCTAGAGGGAGCAGGAGCCACCTGCCAGCGACAGTCCCTGCCGCACGAGGAGGCACAGAGGTGGACGTGCGTGCAGGGTGCGTGTGCCTCCACGGCCTGCCGTGCTGAGCGCGAGCGTGTCCGTGTCCAGGAGGGCCTCCCGGGCGCAGCCCTGCTCCAGAGGGCACGGCTGGGGGTCAGGCCGACCGCCGCGCCCTCCCTAGCCCTCGCGGCTGGGGGAGACGCCCGTCCTCCTGGGGCTGCCCGGGACGTCCGCAGCGGCGCCGGCTACGGCAGACTCCTCGGCAGCGGCGCCGAGGTCCAAGAATTCCAGGATGACGTCCCCGAGGCAGTAAATCAAATGCCTAAAACGAACGAACACAGCAGCGTGAGGAGGTCCGGCTGGGTCTTGGGACCCCAGATCCTGCCGGTGACGCTCCCCTCGCCTCCCTGTGGCTCACTGCTGACACCTGGTGCGCGGCAAAGCCTCGGGCATGAATTAAAGTCTGCTGAACGAGGGAAGGCTGGCGCGGCCACAGAGGTGGAGACGGCACGGGCGGCTGGACTTAAGGAGACCGTGTGTCTAGCACGGCGGCACGGCTCCGAGGAGCCCTGAGGGCGGGGAACCCCAGTGGAACAACTTACACATCCTTCAGGTCACCTGTGATGAGGCGGAGCCCGGACGAGGGCAGGGAGCGTTAACGGGCGCGCCGTGCTCAGGGCGGGGCGAGGAGGGAGGGCCGGGCTCGCAGCACCTGCCCAGGCTCCACCCCGGGCGCCAGCCAGGGGACCCTGACCCCTCTGTGCTGTTCGAGGAGGGAGCACCGGCACTTCCGGCCCCCTCATCGGAGGCCCACTCGCCACCCTGTGCACCGCAGCCAGGCTGAGCCCTGCTCTATGCCGGAGTCCTGCCCGGAAGAGCCCTCTGCCGGACGGTGCTCACGGTGCGGCCGTGCGGGAAGAACTAGCCCGGGGCGGCCAGGGCTTCTCAGCAGCTCCCGGGGGCCTGTAGCGCATTCCGCCCAACATAAGCAGCGGCTGGTCCCCCCGGCTCCCGGCCACCTGACCCCTACTCAGAAGCCAGGGGCACGGGTTTTATTCACCCGGAGTGTGGACCTGGCCAGCACGCCCTGTGGCCGGGGCCCAGGCAGGGGACACGACGGCCCCAGGCTTAGCGTGGCTGGTCGCCCGGGAGCCCTGGACCCCCCGAGGCCACAGCCAGCCTCAGCCATGCCCACCTGTTGATGAGGGGCTGCTGCAGAGACTCCAAGACCAGACTCCAGCTCAGCCGGCATCTGTTCTCCCCAAGGACTTGAACGACGGAGTCTGAAGAAGAAAGGCGACGTGGTTTCAGTGTCACCGCTGAGCCTGTGCTGCCGGGGGCTCGTCTCCTCAAAAGGCCTGCTGTCTGTATGCACCGCGGGAACTGCTGGCACCCCTCTACCCACAGCCAGACACGATCCCCAGTCAACAGCGTAACGGCAAGAAAAGGGTGCCTAAGTTAGATACCTAAATTAGAGTGGGCGCCAGGAAACAGTTCCGTAACGGGTCACTGCTTCTGACACAAGGGGTTTGGGGCTGGAGGACAGGGTTGATGAGACTGAACAACCCGTCCAGGGCCAAGAGGCACGCCGCCCCCCGCGTGCCCAGCACAGCCCCAGGCAGCAAACTGCTTGCCGTCCCCCGAAGACACCGTGTAAAGGGAAGAACACCTTTCCAGACTTTGTCTCCATCTATGCTAAGGGTCACGCACTTTTCTCGTTGTCCGCAAGCGCCCAAGCGTGGCTTCTGCAGGGCCTATCGTGTTCCTCCCTCGTCCACACGCCGTAAACTGGCGGAGAGCTAGACGGCTTCCTCTGACGGGAAGACGGGACCCTGCCTCAGAGCGGCCGCAGTCCCGCCGCCTTCCTGTCAGCCTCGGGAACGGCGGGCGGGCGCCGCGTCTCTGAGTGCACCTGTCGTCACGGCCTCTGGCGACGGGACGGGCGGGGGCCGGGGACCGAAGCAGGGGAGGGCGGGTGGGCGCGCCCTCAGCCTCTCGGCCGCTCACCTGGCAGGATGCCCATCAGGCTCTGCAGAGCCTGCTTCCTGGCGGCCACCTTCTGCTCTGGGGTCCTCACAGGCCGAGGACACTTGGGCAGAGCCCCGCCGGGCCAGATGGACTCCTGGAGGAGCCGGAGGTACTGCACCCAGCGCTGTGGGCACGTCAGATGAGCCACCTGCACCTCCAGCCACCTGCAGGGGAGAGAGGAGGTCGGGGAAACCTGGAGCGGCGGGCGCAGCCCGGCGGGCGTCCTCCACAATCCCGAGCGAGCAAAGCCAGGCCGGCACCGACTCACAGGTGAGACCGAGCGGCCACGGCACGGGCCCACGGAGCCTGGAGGTGAGTGCCACCACGAGGACGGGCCCGCACCGGCGTCTGCGGCGAGGACGGCGTGCCGCGGCCGAGCGCACAGGCCCGAGGGCCGCTGGCGCGGGCGGGCTGCCCTTCGCCCTCCCCCGGGCGAGCGCGGGCCTCTCAGCGCCCGGACAGTGCGGCGTCTGGGCACTTCACGCAGAGCCCGCTCGCTGGACCCCCAGCCTGACGCCCCGCGCCCTGTCCTGAGGACCCCTGCCGCCGCCCTTCGCCCCTGACGGACCAGGCCTTCTTCTGGCAACAGCAGGGCTCTGTCCTGTGGCAAAGCCCGTTCACACCCCCAGTCCTCCACAAAATCCTTCCTGAGCATCCCAGCCGGAAGTGCTCATTCTACAGCTCAGACCCAGCACGAGCACTCCAGTGTGGACGATCAGCTACCGTCTCTATTCACAGCTCGACTTTCCCAACTATGCTAAGGGTCACGCACTTTTCTCGTTGTCCGCAAGCGCCCAAGCGTGGCTTCTGCAGGGCCTATCGTGTTCCTCCCTCGTCCACACGCCGTAAACTGGCGGAGAGCTAGACGGCTTCCTCTGACGGGAAGACGGGACCCTGCCTCAGAGCGGCCGCAGTCCCGCCGCCTTCCTGTCAGCCTCGGGAACGGCGGGCGGGCGCCGCGTCTCTGAGTGCACCTGTCGTCACGGCCTCTGGCGACGGGACGGGCGGGGGCCGGGGCCGAAGCAGGGGAGGGCGGGTGGGCGCGCCCTCAGCCTCTCGGCCGCTCACCTGGCAGGATGCCCATCAGGCTCTGCAGAGCCTGCTTCCTGGCGGCCACCTTCTGCTCTGGGGTCCTCACAGGCCGAGGACACTTGGGCAGAGCCCCGCCGGGCCAGATGGACTCCTGGAGGAGCCGGAGGTACTGCACCCAGCGCTGTGGGCACGTCAGATGAGCCACCTGCACCTCCAGCCACCTGCAGGGGAGAGAGGAGGTCGGGGAAACCTGGAGCGGCGGGCGCAGCCCGGCGGGCGTCCTCCACAATCCCGAGCGAGCAAAGCCAGGCCGGCACCGACTCACAGGTGAGACCGAGCGGCCACGGCACGGGCCCACGGAGCCTGGAGGTGAGTGCCACCACGAGGACGGGCCCGCACCGGCGTCTGCGGCGAGGACGGCGTGCCGCGGCCGAGCGCACAGGCCCGAGGGCCGCTGGCGCGGGCGGGCTGCCCTTCGCCCTCCCCCGGGCGAGCGCGGCCTCTCAGCGCCCGGACAGTGCGGCGTCTGGGCACTTCACGCAGAGCCCGCTCGCTGGACCCCCAGCCCGACGCCCCGCGCCCTGTCCTGAGGACCCCTGCCGCCGCCCTTCGCCCCTGACGGACCAGGCCTTCTTCTGGCAACAGCAGGGCTCTGTCCTGTGGCAAAGCCCGTTCACACCCCCAGTCCTCCACAAAATCCTTCCTGAGCATCCCAGCCGGAAGTGCTCATTCTACAGCTCAGACCCAGCACGAGCACTCCAGTGTGGACGATCAGCTACCGTCTCTACTCACAGCTCGACTTTCCCAACTGAATGGCAAGAGCTCCCCACCGCAGCTCCCCACGGTGAAACGTCCGCTGGCTGACTGGCAGCTGCTCTCGCCACAGTGACAATGCGCCCCCCTGTGCCGCTGTCAGAGGCGGGTCCGTGGCCGCGGGGGCAGCGACACCCGCGCTGCAGCGCCTGCAGGCGCTCCCGCCCCAGCCCGCCCCTCGCCTCTGCACCCTTCCGGAGCGACGTGCTCGCCTGCTGAGGCGCGAGCGTGCAGACGCCGCCTTCGCGCCCGTGAGCCTGGCAGAGCCGTGACGGGGACGGGCAGACTGCTGGCCGCGCCACACACGCGGAGAAGGCTCTGCGTGGTACCGCACCGCCCAGCCCGCGCCATCGCTCCAGACCCGCGCCGCCTGCCACCCGTCCGCGAGCAGAGGGGCCGCCAGGCAAGCTTTATGTAACCTCCACTCTGCCAGGCCGTCTGCATTCCGCTCACACAGGCACTCCAGCTCCAGGGCTGCGCCCCCCAGGCCCGGGCGCACAGACGGTTCTAAGAATAGGCAGGCGGAGCGGCAACGGCAGGGCAGGAACGGCAGACATCGGGGCGCTCACGAGCGCCAGCAGGCCCGCCCAGGACAGCCACGACCTCGTGGGCTTCCCGGGGGGCTCGTGCTGCAGAGGCCGCCTGCCAGTGCGAAGACACGGGAGATGCGGGTTCAGTCCCCGGGTCAGGAAGGTCCCCCGGAGAAGAGAATGGCAGCCCCTTCTCGTGCTCTTGCCTGGAAAATTCCACGGACAGAGGAGCCTGGTGGGCTGCCGTCCGCGGGGTCCCAGAGACTCAGGCACGCCTTGGTGACTAGCACGCTCACTTCCAGCATCAGCGCTCACCCGGGCTCTCGTTCAGACACAAACAACAGGCCAGCTTGCCCTTCTGCTCGCCTTCGGTTTGTCCTCTGGAGCGGAGCACCTGCGGCTCCTCTGCGCGTGGGACTCTGCGGGCGCGGGCACTGCAGGCGCCGCCACGCCCTTCTCCAGGGCCCCTTCCTGAGCCAGGGACGAGCACGTCTCCCGCGCGGGGGGCAGGCTCTGGACCGCCGAGCGGCCCGGGAGCCCCGTCAGCTCCCCCACCTCTCCCTCCCACGTGTGGCTTTCCGGTTCCCGAGCGAGGCCGGGCGGCCTGCAGCACGAGCCCCAGGCCTGTGTCTGCAGCCCAGCAGGCCGCGGCAGCTCCTCCGGCCCCGCGGGCTGGAATCCGGGCTGGAATCCGCGGCCACCACTGCTCAGCCCAGAGCTCAGGTTTCAAGGTGGAGATACACGCATCCCTTGGACTCTCTACTATTTACACATTATTTTTAAGAAACCAGTTACTAAATACAACTGTTACTGTTGATGTAACACAAGATGCATGAGGTAAACTCACTAAAAAATACGGGGAGAAGAGCCTCAAATAGCCCGGGTTTTATTTTCTACTGCTGTTCCAGTTCTGATGTTTGACTTAGATTTCTTCTTCTACTGTCCACCTTCTTTCTAAAGAAAAGAAGAAAAGCCAGACCACATCTGCTCTGCCAGGCCATCGCTGAAGGATTTAGAGAAAACAGAAGCCTTTCCAGGGGCCCAGAGCAGGCACTGAAAGGAGAACACAACAGCAGAGGGACTCCGAGAACGAAGCGCCTCTGGTGCCGACGCAGGAGGAGGGAGGACGCGGAGACCAGGGCACCCGTCCCGCTGCGAGTGGGCCCGGCCCAGGCCCAGAGGAGCCTGGTCTGCAGCAGCTGCACTCGGGGAGTGAAGCGGTGGCTAAAAAGGAGACCATCGACGGGCGCGGGACAGCACTCAAGGTCAGCAGAAGGCCATTTTCCACCAGAACAGCAGACCCACCGAGGAACTGTCCGCATCGCAGGTCAGACACGCCGTCGGGAAGGCGCAGTGCTACCCGCTGGCCGTGCCTCTCCGCCCACAGAGCGAACGCAGGGCACTCCTGCCCTGCCGCCGCCCCAGCCCCAGCCCGCGTGCCCCCCACAACCCACTGAGCACCGAGACACAGCACCGCCAGACCCAGCCGGGCCGAGCTCCTCAGTCCGCAGGACCCCGTGCCGTCTCTGCAGCAGTGACCTGCGCTGAGGGCCTCATCGCCCCTTCCCGACTCGTCTCCCCAGCTCTAACACGGCTTCCTTCGGTTCATTCTCAACAGCGCCATGCACGCAACTTCTCTAGGTCACGACGCGGGTCCTGCCATCCCCTGTGTGGCTCTGGCCGTGGCGTCCGCATCAGCAGGGCTGCATCCTGGGTTCTGTGCGGAGCCCCAGGGCTCCGCGCGCGTCGCCTCCCGCTGGGCTCCGCAGGGCAGGCAGGGCGGCGGGGCGTCCGTCCCCGTCACGCCCGACGCCTCCGCGTCCACACGTGCCGCCCTGCTCGCGTGTCGGCGCCCCGTCTCGCTCTCCCCGTGAGTCCTGTCTCAGTCCGCTCCTCTGTAGACCCTCCCTGGCTTCTCCTAACTTACTAAGTCCCTTCTCTTAATCATGTACAGAGCCCTTTTTAAAGTCCTAACTTTATAACTCCTTCCTTATGAGGCTGATCTCCAACTGGATACTAAGCTTCCTAGGGTAGGAATCTGGGGGCTTTAAAAATCATTATTATTTTTTGATCACTGAACATAATGTCTGGCACGTGACAGGCGATCAGGACACTATCAGGTACTAAGTGATTCCCTTTGTAAGTGGGACAAACGCTGGTCGTAAAGCACAGCACGGAGTTCACACTAAGCTGCTCAGAGGCAGACATCCCAGTACTTAAGGCAGCAACACAACAGTGAGCGCTCAGTCCTGTGCTGACAGAGGGGGAGGACAGCAACAGTGACGATCTAGAAATCCTCTGTATTTGGCATTTCATATGCCTCTGCATAAACATGCGGCAGATTTATCTCCCCAAGAACCTTCTGTTCAGGCTAATGTTAAAAGTACACCTTGTGCCGACCTACCCGCTGCCGGGTGGACGTTACATGAAAACCACTGGGTAGTAACGCAGCTGAGCCAGAATTCAGAACTGACCGTGCAGAGTCCACGCCGTCCCCGGCTCTGTGCTCTCCGCCCACGAGCGACCCTCCTGCCGCCGCCCCAGCCCCAGCCCGCGTGCCCCCCACAACCCACTGAGCACCGAGACACAGCACCGCCAGACCCAGCCGGGCCGAGCTCCTCAGTCCGCAGGACCCCGTGCCGTCTCTGCAGCAGTGACCTGCGCTGAGGGCCTCATCGCCCCTTCCCGACTCGTCTCCCCAGCTCTAACACGGCTTCCTTCGGTTCATTCTCAACAGCGCCATGCACGCAACTTCTCTAGGTCACGACGCGGGTCCTGCCATCCCCTGTGTGGCTCTGGCCGTGGCGTCCGCATCAGCAGGGCTGCATCCTGGGTTCTGTGCGGAGCCCCAGGGCTCCGCGCGCGTCGCCTCCCGCTGGGCTCCGCAGGGCAGGCAGGGCGGCGGGGCGTCCGTCCCCGTCACGCCCGACGCCTCCGCGTCCACACGTGCCGCCCTGCTCGCGTGTCGGCGCCCCGTCTCGCTCTCCCCGTGAGTCCTGTCTCAGTCCGCTCCTCTGTAGACCCTCCCTGGCTTCTCCTAACTTACTAAGTCCCTTCTCTTAATCATGTACAGAGCCCTTTTTAAAGTCCTAACTTTATAACTCCTTCCTTATGAGGCTGATCTCCAACTGGATACTAAGCTTCCTAGGGTAGGAATCTGGGGGCTTTAAAAATCATTATTATTTTTTGATCACTGAACATAATGTCTGGCACGTGACAGGCGATCAGGACACTATCAGGTACTAAGTGATTCCCTTTGTAAGTGGGACAAACGCTGGTCGTAAAGCACAGCACGGAGTTCACACTAAGCTGCTCAGAGGCAGACATCCCAGTACTTAAGGCAGCAACACAACAGTGAGCGCTCAGTCCTGTGCTGACAGAGGGGGAGGACAGCAACAGTGACGATCTAGAAATCCTCTGTATTTGGCATTTCATATGCCTCTGCATAAACATGCGGCAGATTTATCTCCCCAAGAACCTTCTGTTCAGGCTAATGTTAAAAGTACACCTTGTGCCGACCTACCCGCTGCCGGGTGGACGTTACATGAAAACCACTGGGTAGTAACGCAGCTGAGCCAGAATTCAGAACTGACCGTGCAGAGTCCACGCCGTCCCCCGGCTCTGTGCTCCCTGGAAGGGAAGCGGGTTGGAAGGAAGGGCGTGGCTCAGCCGTGCTCCGTGCGTCCCGGCGAGGAGAGACAGCTGCCGGGAGTCTGTGTTTTGTCTGTTTTCCTGGCAAATAGGTCCAGAGGACAGGAGAGGCTGAACGTCAAACACAGCAAAGGGGCCTGGGGGACCGCGAGCCATCCATTTCTCTTGGGAAGCGCCCCCGACGGGCTCTCGCGTCCTGGACGCCCCCTCCAGGGGCTGACTCTTGTCCCGCCTCCTCACAAAGTCACCAGGACCGAAGGAGGACAGCACGGCGGCTGTGAAGGCGCTGCGTGTCCGGGTGGGCGTCAGAGGAAGGCTCCCGGGTCCTCCCGGAGGCTCCGCCAGGTGGGCGAACCCAACGAGGGGAGGCCGAGCGGGCCGCGCCGGCTCCCAGCAGAGGGGCGAGGGCAGCACGGAGGAGCGGGGCTGGCCGCAGAGCCAGGGGCGGAGGAGAGGCTGGCCCGGCCGCCTCCAGGTCCCGAACAAGACAGCCCGTGCTGCGGCGTCGCTGCCGGCCCGGGACCCCAGCCAGAGCGCCTCTGGGGCGGCGAGCAGGCGGGGGGCGTCCCGTCGCTCCTGCTGGTGCCCACGGCGGGCGTCGCGCCCACCTGCCCCGCGCAGCACGCGCCCGGCGGGCTTCCCGCCCTCTGCCACGTATGCCCCGCACGCACACGCGCACCCAGAAAGGGGTGGCCGACAATACTCAGTGTGTTCACAGGCTGTTCACACTAGGAATAACGCTCTTTTCCCTCTTTAAACATGTCCCAGGCCCTGGAACATTCTTTACCCTAAACCAGGCTAAAGGATTCCCATCTTGCAAGGTTTAGCTTTAATCACTCTCCCCGTCTAAAGCCTACCTAACATTGACCCTCGAGAACGCCGACGGGTTTTTTAAACTGTGTTTACGGTCTATGTTGTGTCCTGTGCCCTCACACAGTTCAGTGTTCCCAATAGATTCCTAGGCTGATCTCCTCTCTCGAGCGAAAGGCCCTCGATGTACAAAGACGTGAAGAGCTGGCAGCCAGCGGGACTTACATCAACACAAGCATCGAACCTCACAGAGAGAGCCTTTTCAAAGCCGCCTCGTGCAGAGGTCCCCACAACAAGGACTAGTGAAGCCGGCTTCCTAGAGAGCGAGGGAGGGAGGGAGTGCCCGGGCCAGGAGGCGGTTCCCTGGCTCGGAGACCCTGGACACGGCCGGGGCCGTGCAGCAGGCCTGTGGGGGCACAGGACGGCCCGCAGACGGCTCGCGTGGAGAGGGGGACCTAGCCTGCAGGCTGCAGAGAGGGCCGCGTGCCTCGCAAGGTCTCTGCTCCTCAGAGACCACAAGGCAAGCTCGCTGCAAAGACTCGCCCAAGACCATCCCAGCGTAAACACCGTCCCCATCCTGCATCCGCGCGTGGCCGCGTGGCGACCGAGTCCCCGAGGGGACGGAGCCGCCGGGGAAGGCCGCCCCGGGTCACGACAAGGCCCTGCCGCGCCCACTCAGAGGACCTGAGCCCGGGCAGGTGAGCTGACTTACCGAGTCACACAGCCCGCCTCGAGGCGAGGGGGGAGCTCAGATGCATCGGACTTCAAGCCCGATCCTTCCTCCCACACATGGAAGGAAGGGGAGTGAAAAGGCAAAGCAGCAAGAAGCTTCCGGAAGACCACCCGTAGCTGGGAGAAGGCACGGCGCTCCTCTGGAAAGGAGAAGGCCCCTCGGTGGCAGACGGCCCCGGGGGAGGGGAGTCGGCCCGCTGAAGAGCCGTGCGGGAGACGGGAAGGAGGCTTCCATCTACAACTGTGTTCCTCACCCAGCAGTGCTGAGGAACCGCTCGGATTCTCACTAGTGATGAGGAGAGGGACGTGGCGACCGGCAGGGCACGTGAGAGTCACTCGACGAAGCCTCAGGCAGGCCTCCCGCGCACACGGCTGAGCGCCCGGCAGGAGGCGACCACGGCCCGCCCCGCCCCGCGCCCACAGACGCGGACAGGACGAAACCGTCCTAGAAACGGCTTCAGACGCCTCTCGTTACACACAGGCAAGGGATACCAATAACTGGACTTGGAAAAAGGCTTTGAAGCTTAAATGTGTCATGATAGTCTGTTTTCACCTTAACTGCTACGAAGCCGGGACCTCCGAGCGTATGAGAACGGAACGGCGTGCAGCGCACACGGAAGCGCAGACGCACGTCCACCCGGGGAAAGACACCCTCAAGCAGCCACTGTCGGCGCGCCGCGGGAAAGGCGTGGCGCTCCCACCCGAGGACGGGGAGGGTGAGACGCCGAAGCCACGGGACACGGCCGGGGACCGCCGCAGCCGGCCCGGCCCGGTCTGCTAACTCCAGAGCGCCCCTGTGCACGGTCGGGCAGGGGAGCCAGGCGACGAGCCGCGTCCCTCTTCCCAGAAGGCGCGGCCCGGCCCGAGCAGAGCCACGGCCGGGGAACGTGAGGTCTCGGCTCCTCCGAGCCGGCCGGGGCGGCCAGACGTCGCTCGAGCTGCCTCTGCAGCGCCTGCGAACGCGCGCGCTCCTCTACGGGAGGAGCTCCGAGGCCAGGCGGGAGACGCCGCGGCACCGGGGCCGAACGCGGAGAGCTCGGGGAGCAGCGGAAACCCCGCGTCCGGGTGCCCCGCGATCTCTGAGCCACGCCTTCTCCTGACCGGGAGCAGGACGCAGAACAGAGATACCACATGTCACTTCGGATCCAGGACCGCTTTAAGAATGAAACAGGGATGGAAACGAACTTACATGCCACCATCACACACCTGTGTCTCCCGGACAGCGGCAGGGCGCGGGCCCTCTCAGGCGAGACCAAGCCTGCGGCCGCGCCCCACTGCTCAGCAGGGAGGCCGCGGGCAGCGCGAGGAAGGGCACAGACTGCAGGCCAGGGGGCTGAGGCGGAATCCCGGGCGCGGCCCTTACAGACCTATGATTCTGGAAGTGATTTAATCTGCAGAGCACATGTCTCACCTATAAAAATACACGTCTGCCTCGAGGACCGAACTGCACCTGAGCGTGTGACGTCCGCGGCTGCTCCCCGGACCCAGCTGCGATTGAATCAGTCGGCTCCTTTTCTGTCGCAGCTGCCCGCGCCCTTGTGGCGGGGGGCCTGCAGCTGTCCCCGCAGCAGGACCAGCGTCAGGAGTCAGGTGCCTGTCCGCTGCTTAGACGTGTCCACTGAGGAAAAGGCCTCTGGACGGACTCCACTCAGAGAACGCCCAAGGTGGCGCGGGGACCAGAGACGACGGCCGAGGCGGGAGAGCCGGCGTGCGTCCGCTCCCAGCCGCCCGAGGGGAGCGGCGCCCACGCGCCCGCTCCTGACCGGCCCCGGGAGACGGCCCGTGGAGACCCCTCTCGGCCTGGGGCAGGGTCCAGGGCTTGCCACTGCATGGCCTCTTGGACCCGCTGCCAGCGTATCCCGACGTGCTCCTTTCTCCTTCTCCACTCCCTGACTCTGTGTCCTTTTCTACTCACGACACCGTAGGCCACAGACTCTCCTCTTGCCCCCTCCTCTGCCGCCGCCCCGCCGCCCGGGCTCTCCGCACACGCTGCCCCCGCCTCGCTCACCCTCTTCGGGAAAGCCTGGCGCAGACTCCAGGAGCGCCAGCTGCCCTCTGCGCGGCGTCCGTGGCGCCTGGGCCGTGGGGAGGGCGGGCCCGGCGGCGGCACTCGTGCGCTCTACGGCTAACCTGGCCCGTCTCTTTACCGTGGATTTGCTCGGGGCACCCGGGCGTGGACCCGGGCCAGCTGCTTCGCATTCCTTCCCTCTACATCAGGACTCCAGAATAATCCCGCCCCCACCTTGGCTGGGTCTTCCCGCCCACACCTTCTCCCATCAATGGAGCCGCGTCCTCTCCCCAACCTCCCGCCACCGCCAGTGTCTGACGGCCCGCCCAGTCCCTTAACCTGCCTCTGGCGCATGCAAGGGCACTGTCAACCACTCCTGTTTCTGGAATGAGTGGTCTGTGTGAGCTGGATTCATGCCTAGGCCGAGACCGCTCCCCCACCTTCCTCCCCTCCCTTTGACTCAAATTCCAAATAAGGAGCACTTTCTCTTACATAACTGGATGTTCCTAGCATGGAAGCTGACATACGAGGTCAGGCGCGCACGCGTGCAGACCTGCCTTTGACTTAACGATGCCTTTTTTGGGCATCTAACTTCTCCCCAGCTCCCTTCCCCAACTCCTCCACAACATCAACAATCAAGGGAGATTTACGGCAGACTCTTCCAACCTTGGCTTGGAAGGAGAGGTCACGAGGTTAAATTTACTCTTTCCCTGGCGGAAAAGGCCTCTGGACGGACTCCACTCAGAGAACGCCCAAGGTGGCGCGGGGACCAGAGACGACGGCCGAGGCGGGAGAGCCGGCGTGCGTCCGCTCCCAGCCGCCCGAGGGGAGCGGCGCCCACGCGCCCGCTCCTGACCGGCCCCGGGAGACGGCCCGTGGAGACCCCTCTCGGCCTGGGGCAGGGTCCAGGGCTTGCCACTGCATGGCCTCTTGGACCCGCTGCCAGCGTATCCCGACGTGCTCCTTTCTCCTTCTCCACTCCCTGACTCTGTGTCCTTTTCTACTCACGACACCGTAGGCCACAGACTCTCCTCTTGCCCCCTCCTCTGCCGCCGCCCCGCCGCCCGGGCTCTCCGCACACGCTGCCCCCGCCTCGCTCACCCTCTTCGGGAAAGCCTGGCGCAGACTCCAGGAGCGCCAGCTGCCCTCTGCGCGGCGTCCGTGGCGCCTGGGCCGTGGGGAGGGCGGGCCCGGCGGCGGCACTCGTGCGCTCTACGGCTAACCTGGCCCGTCTCTTTACCGTGGATTTGCTCGGGGCACCCGGGCGTGGACCCGGGCCAGCTGCTTCGCATTCCTTCCCTCTACATCAGGACTCCAGAATAATCCCGCCCCCACCTTGGCTGGGTCTTCCCGCCCACACCTTCTCCCATCAATGGAGCCGCGTCCTCTCCCCAACCTCCCGCCACCGCCAGTGTCTGACGGCCCGCCCAGTCCCTTAACCTGCCTCTGGCGCATGCAAGGGCACTGTCAACCACTCCTGTTTCTGGAATGAGTGGTCTGTGTGAGCTGGATTCATGCCTAGGCCGAGACCGCTCCCCCACCTTCCTCCCCTCCCTTTGACTCAAATTCCAAATAAGGAGCACTTTCTCTTACATAACTGGATGTTCCTAGCATGGAAGCTGACATACGAGGTCAGGCGCGCACGCGTGCAGACCTGCCTTTGACTTAACGATGCCTTTTTTGGGCATCTAACTTCTCCCCAGCTCCCTTCCCCAACTCCCTCCACAACATCAACAATCAAGGGAGATTTACGCAGCCTGGCTCAGACTCTTCCAACCTTGGCTTGGAAGGAGAGGTCACGAGGTTAAATTTACTCTCTTTTCCCCCTGCAGGCCAGAGGGATGGGGGTGTGGGTGAGAGGGAGAGACTAAATATGTGCAAGAGAAGGAGACAGTGCAAATGTGCATGCTTCTGACCTGGAAGCGGTCCCCGGCGTCCTGGGCCATTATGTACATGGGTCTTTTAAGGGAGCAGGGAGAACGCAGAAAGCTGGAAGAAGAAGACGTGAACTTGTGTTCTTGGAGGTGATAATGCTGGAGGCTGGATAGTGATGACGTTTTTAAAGGAGATGTGTCTAAACCCAGATGCCGTCAGGGATGTGTGTGCGGGTCAACCGGAGAGGCGGCGGCAGGTGCCCATGGCGTCAACACCAACCCTCCTCTCTGGAGCTCAGAGAGAACCCAGGCGCTCTGCAAAAGCATGCGGCTCGGAGGCGGGGCTTCAGAGCCGGCTTGCCGTCTCCCAGGCCACAGTCCTGGGGAGAGTCTCAGAGAGGTCCACGCTGACCCAGTGGGGGCCGGCCACACCGCTCTGGGGGTAGTGAGGCCAGGTGGAGGGCGTGCTGCAGCTCTGGGAGACCCCACAGTCCGGAGTCTTTGCCCACCAAAGCAAATACAGCCCAGAACGGAGCACCGTGCCAGCCTCTTAAAAATACAAAGGCAAGCTGTCCAGGAGACGAGTAGCTGACACGGGGCTGCCGCAGAGGACTCTGTGCTGCGGGGACGGGCGTTGCGTGCAGTTTCCAGTTACGACCAAAGTCGCATGCAAGGGCACTGTCAACCACTCCTGTTTCTGGAATGAGTGGTCTGTGTGAGCTGGATTCATGCCTAGGCCGAGACCGCTCCCCCACCTTCCTCCCCTCCCTTTGACTCAAATTCCAAATAAGGAGCACTTTCTCTTACATAACTGGATGTTCCTAGCATGGAAGCTGACATACGAGGTCAGGCGCGCACGCGTGCAGACCTGCCTTTTGACTTAACGATGCCTTTTTGGGCATCTAACTTCTCCCAGCTCCCTTCCCCAACTCCTCCACAACATCAACAATCAAGGGAGATTTACGCAGCCTGGCTCAGACTCTTCCAACCTTGGCTTGGAAGGAGAGGTCACGAGGTTAAATTTACTCTTTTTTCCCCTGCAGGCCAGAGGGATGGGGGTGTGGGTGAGAGGGAGAGACTAAATATGTGCAAGAGAAGGAGACAGTGCAAATGTGCATGCTTCTGACCTGGAAGCGGTCCCCGGCGTCCTGGGCCATTATGTACATGGGTCTTTTAAGGGAGCAGGGAGAACGCAGAAAGCTGGAAGAAGAAGACGTGAACTTGTGTTCTTGGAGGTGATAATGCTGGAGGCTGGATAGTGATGACGTTTTTAAAGGAGATGTGTCTAAACCCAGATGCCGTCAGGGATGTGTGTGCGGGTCAACCGGAGAGGCGGCGGCAGGTGCCCATGGCGTCAACACCAACCCTCCTCTCTGGAGCTCAGAGAGAACCCAGGCGCTCTGCAAAAGCATGCGGCTCGGAGGCGGGGCTTCAGAGCCGGCTTGCCGTCTCCCAGGCCACAGTCCTGGGGAGAGTCTCAGAGAGGTCCACGCTGACCCAGTGGGGGCCGGCCACACCGCTCTGGGGGTAGTGAGGCCAGGTGGAGGGCGTGCTGCAGCTCTGGGGAGACCTCACATTCCGGAGTCTTTGCTCACCAAAGCAAATACAGCCCAGAACGCAGCACCGTGCCAGCCTCTTAAAAATACAAATGCAAGCTGTCCAGGAGACGAGTAGCTGACACGGGGCTGCCGCAGAGGACTCTGTGCTGCGTGTGACGGGGCGTTCGTGCAAGTGCAGTTTCCAGTTTACAGGCTGACCAACAGTCTCCTCTCGGGGAACGTCGACTGCCTGGGCTCACAGATTTGGGGCTGGCTCTCATCCTTTCGGGCCACAGGGCCGACGTCTGCTCTGGGGAGACAGTCGCTGCAGGGGACTCAGGTGAGCCTGGTGCCAGCGGCCCACGCACACCTGTCAGCACTGCGGTCCTGGCAGAACCGTCACGGTCCTGTGCGAGCCCTCGCGTCCTCACCTTTAAAATGGGGACGAGAGGGCCTCTGTCACAGGGCTTCCGGGGCCGAGAGGGCGCTCATGTGGAGTCTGCACAGTCATCCCCAGGCCCTGGCTACACGGCAGACCCTGAAGGCAGCCGACGGCCGGCGTCCGCACTCTGAGCCTGGAGCAAGCCCTGCCTCTTCCATGGGGACCAGCACACGGAACTTGCTGGCAGAGCCCCTGGGCCACAGGCATCGGGGCCTCTGAGCCTCTGGAGGGGACACTGGGAGAGACCCCTTCTCCACGACACTCTGGCCGCTATCTTCAGGAAGCTTCAAGAACAATGTGATTCAGCACAAGACACTTGAGAAGAAGGCCAAGTGTATCGTTAAAAAGCTGGGAATAATGCTTTATAGAGAAGATGAATGGAGAAGGAAACGGCAACCCACTGCAGCAGTCGTGCCTGGAGAATCCCTATGGACAGAGGAGCCTCGTGGGCGACAGTCCTTGGGCAGCAAAGAGTCAGACACGACTGAGCGGCCGAGCACCGGAGAAGAAAGCCGGTGGACAGGGAGGGGAGAGCCTCGCTGACCGCCCGCCTGCAGGGGCTCAGGGCGGAGGGGGCATCAGCAGCCGGGCTCCTGTTTCTGCTTGCAGTTCACACAAACTGAACAGAGTGAGAATAAACGTTTTTAGACACACGGCCTTTCTGACAGGAGAGAGTGACATTCCGGAGTCTTTGCTCACCAAAGCAAATACAGCCCAGAACGCAGCACCGTGCCAGCCTCTTAAAAATACAAATGCAAGCTGTCCAGGAGACGAGTAGCTGACACGGGGCTGCCGCAGAGGACTCTGTGCTGCGTGTGACGGGGCGTTCGTGCAAGTGCAGTTTCCAGTTTACAGGCTGACCAACAGTCTCCTCTCGGGGAACGTCGACTGCCTGGGCTCACAGATTTGGGGCTGGCTCTCATCCTTTCGGGCCACAGGGCCGACGTCTGCTCTGGGGAGACAGTCGCTGCAGGGGACTCAGGTGAGCCTGGTGCCAGCGGCCCACGCACACCTGTCAGCACTGCGGTCCTGGCAGAACCGTCACGGTCCTGTGCGAGCCCTCGCGTCCTCACCTTTAAAATGGGGACGAGAGGGCCTCTGTCACAGGGCTTCCGGGGCCGAGAGGGCGTCTGCGTGGAGTCTGCACAGTCATCCCCAGGCCCTGGCTACACGGCAGACCCTGAAGGCAGCCGACGGCCGGCGTCCGCACTCTGAGCCTGGAGCAAGCCCTGCCTCTTCCATGGGGACCAGCACACGGAACTTGCTGGCAGAGCCCCTGGGCCACAGGCATCGGGGCCTCTGAGCCTCTGGAGGGGACACTGGGAGAGACCCCTTCTCCACGACACTCTGGCCGCTATCTTCAGGAAGCTTCAAGAACAATGTGATTCAGCACAAGACACTTGAGAAGAAGGCCAAGTGTATCGTTAAAAAGCTGGGAATAATGCTTTATAGAGAAGATGAATGGAGAAGGAAACGGCAACCCACTGCAGCAGTCGTGCCTGGAGAATCCCTATGGACAGAGGAGCCTCGTGGGCGACAGTCCTTGGGCAGCAAAGAGTCAGACACGACTGAGCGGCCGAGCACCGGAGAAGAAAGCCGGTGGACAGGGAGGGGAGAGCCTCGCTGACCGCCCGCCTGCAGGGGCTCAGGGCGGAGGGGGCATCAGCAGCCGGGCTCCTGTTTCTGCTTGCAGTTCACACAAAACTGAACAGAGTGAGAATAAACGTTTTTAGACACACGGCCTTTCTGACAGGAGAGAGATGAGGCAGGTCAACCAGTGCAACATGCCATCACCTGGAAACATCTAGGATGAACGAAGCTGAACAGACCACAGTCACCGAGAATTCCCCCGAGGGAACCAGCCACAAAATCCTGCTCTTGTGCAATCCTCACACTGGCTTCCCTCAAATTCACTAAAACACTCAAAATTTCCTTCCTTTAACAGCATCAAATAAGGATGTCATCCACGTTTTTAGCAAAAAGAGAAAGGTCAAGGGGAGTTCGGCCGTGAGCGCGCGCTCTGCTTCTGTCCAGGTCACGAGCTCCGCTGTCCAGCCACGCTCCCGGCCCACCCCAGCCTGGGTCCCGTGGGCGGCAGGCGGCGTGGAGAGGAGAGGAAGGAGCCTGGCTGCACCAACTCTCAGGAGGAAAGGCACGCCTGCCCCCCGCGGCTCTCCACCCGGGGGGCAGGAGCCCCGTGACCCTGGAGACCCTGCTGCCCGCGGGACAGAGCCCGTGCCCGTCTGTCTGCAATGCAGGGAGCCCCGGGGTCCGCCTCCTGCTGCCAGACACACGGCTGCTCTGGCCGCTGCCTCACCAAACGAGCGCACGGCACACGGTCGCCGGGAAAGGCCACCCAGAGCCACGCTGCTGAGAAGAACAGGGGCCTGGGTAGACGGGGGAGCAAAGAGCAACGGACGGCGCGGAGGCTGCAGAAGAGACGGAGCTGGAGGGGCGTCCCGAGCGGACAGGGAACCGGGGGCTGCTTGCTGGAGGGTCAGAAACAGACCACCCTTCCTAGCCTTCCCTGCTCTGAGGCGCAAGGCCAAAGGCCTGACATTTGCTGCCCACACTCCAGGGCCCCAGACACCTGCGGGCGGACACGGGTCCAGAGCTCCACACGCAGCAGGGCGACGTCCCTGTGGACAGAACACGGGCTCTGGAACACCAGGTGTGACTTCCAGCTCCAACAAGCACTTGCTTTGTGAACACGGGTAAAGCCCCCAGTTCTCACCTTCTTTAAACCCTAACATACGCGAAAAGGAGGGAGCATGTCCGTCCTGTTCACTGCCGACCAGGATTTCGTATTTTCTCAGTGCATAAAGGAAAAAGAGCAAAATGACTCCCCAGTAGGAAAGGCACTGTTAATGCATTTCCTATCTGTTGTAGAACAGACACATCGCTGTTTTTCTAAGTCACACTGTGAGCTTTGGAGCGACCCGTGAGCACGAGCCCGCGCTAACAGAAGGGCTCGGCGTGTGGCTCTGACTCCGCGAGCCGCCAGGAAGCCTCGCCGGCACGCCAAAGCGAGAGCGGCCACAGCTCACGCGCCGCGTCCGTCCGTCCGTCTGGCTCTGAGACGGCGTCCCCGGCCGCCTTCCGCTCGGCCAGCCGCGCACCACTTCCGCGGCCGGAGGTCAGCACCAGGAAGCCGTCAGCGGACAGGCCTCGGGACACTCGAGCGGCTTCTGCGCCCAGGCCGCCGGCCCTCCCACCGGGCGCCCTGCTGCTGGCGGCGAGGACGCGCCCCTCCGCAGAGCCCGGCCTTTAGGGGGCGCGGCCGCCGGCGCCGTGGAAGGCCGGCTGGGGGACCCACCGCGCGGAGGAGCCCGGCTGGGCGAGGCCGGCCGCGCAGGGCAGACCCTGCCCACCAGACGGCGCGGGGGCGCTCACGGGCACGCGCGCCCACAGCCCTGCCCGGAACCGCACGCCGCGCTTTGGGCCTCAGGCTCCCTGGACTCCGCACGTTCCCTCTCGAGGGGCGAACTGGGCGCCAGCTCCAGCCCCGGGCCAGCCCGAGCCTCTGCCCGCGGCTGGACGCAGCAGGCCTCCCTCTGGACGAGGGCCCCGAAGACCAGGTGGAGCACTCGCTGCACGTCCTCCGTGCACAGCCACCTCCACTGCTCCATGAGCAGCAGCACGAGCAGGTCCAGGGCGGCGTCCAGCCAGCGCGGTCTCGGCGCCTGCGGAGGGGCCGGCGCCAGGAGGGCCGCGGGAGGCCACGCCCGGCGCGCCTTCCAGGGCACGGGCCGCTCGGCCGGTCCGGCAGCTGTCTGACCTCTGGGGCATCTAACTGCGTTCAAGTCAAGACACCTACTGCATCTCCAAGTTCAGTGGCAGGGTGTTTACACTTCTTTTCTGTTCCTAAGTCACTTAGTGACTACGTTTTTATATATAGATTTTATGTATAACTGTTTTGCCTAGCTACCTTCCGTTGCTTCTGTATTTCCCAAGAAGCTGAGTACATTTTGTTCCAGAACAGACACATCGCTGTTTTCTAAGTCACACTGTGAGCTTTGGAGCGACCCGTGAGCACGAGCCCGCGCTAACAGAAGGGCTCGGCGTGTGGCTCTGACTCCGCGAGCCGCCAGGAAGCCTCGCCGGCACGCCAAAGCGAGAGCGGCCACAGCTCACGCGCCGCGTCCGTCCGTCCGTCTGGCTCTGAGACGGCGTCCCCGGCCGCCTTCCGCTCGGCCAGCCGCGCACCACTTCCGCGGCCGGAGGTCAGCACCAGGAAGCCGTCAGCGGACAGGCCTCGGGACACTCGAGCGGCTTCTGCGCCCAGGCCGCCGGCCCTCCCACCGGGCGCCCTGCTGCTGGCGGCGAGGACGCGCCCCTCCGCAGAGCCCGGCCTTTAGGGGGCGCGGCCGCCGGCGCCGTGGAAGGCCGGCTGGGGGACCCACCGCGCGGAGGAGCCCGGCTGGGCGAGGCCGGCCGCGCAGGGCAGACCCTGCCCACCAGACGGCGCGGGGGCGCTCACGGGCACGCGCGCCCACAGCCCTGCCCGGAACCGCACGCCGCGCTTTGGGCCTCAGGCTCCCTGGACTCCGCACGTTCCCTCTCGAGGGGCGAACTGGGCGCCAGCTCCAGCCCCGGGCCAGCCCGAGCCTCTGCCCGCGGGTGGACGCAGCAGGCCTACCTCTGGACGAGGGTCCCGAAGACCAGGTGAAGCACTCGCTGCACGTCCTCCGTGCACAGCCACCTCCACTGCTCCATGAGCAGCAGCACGAGCAGGTCCAGGGCGGCGTCAGCCAGCGCGGTCTCGGCGCCTGCGGAGGGGCCGGCGTCAGGAGGGCCGCGGGAGGCCACGCCCGGCGCGCCTTCCAGGGCACGGGCCGCTCGGCCGGTCCGGCAGCTGTCTGACCTCTGGGGCATCTAACTGCGTTCAAGTCAAGACACCTACTGCATCTCCAAGTTCAGTGGCAGGGTGTTTACACTTCTTTTCTGTTCCTAAGTCACTTAGTGACTACGTTTTTATATATAGATTTTATGTATAACTGTTTTGCCTAGCTACCTTCCGTTGCTTCTGTATTTCCCCGAAGAAGCTGAGTACATTTTGTTCCAGTAAGTGCTCACAGCTGCTGACTGGCTGCAGCTGGCAAGGCCTGGTCCCTCCCTTTCCCCGCACTTCTGCAGGGCAGCAGGGAGGCGGGCCAGCAGGCGTGGGGCTCCTTTCTCCGTAAGCAAGCTGCTCTGAAGGCCCCTCCACTAGAGCCCAGGGCCAGGACCCAGGAGCTGCAGCGTGGTTGGAGACAGCACGTGGCTCTGGAGGAAACGCGCTTCTGGGACAGTGCCCCGACGGCCACGCGCCTCCTTCTGGTTTCAAGGACGGCCAGGGCCAGGCGCAGGCTCCCACCCACTCTCCGCTGAACTCTCTGCAACAGCTGTGCCCCGTGGACGCGAGCACCTGCGCTCTAACCCGGATCGTGGGGTCCTCTCACCTCTGACTTGCCTCCCAGGAGACTGCCTGCCCCGTACAGGGTGTTCCTGAACAAGCCCGCCCAGCCATCACGGGTGCCACAGCTGTGATTAAAGCTGTGATTAGTCATCGACAGCAACTGTACTGGTTCAGGCCCCGTGGGCGCTCTCTGTGCCAGCGTGCCCTGGCACTGCTCGCTAAAGGTTCCCCACATGAGCGGGTCAACTTCAGACAGATGTGCTGGACCGGAGAGTAACTTTCTTCTTAATCCCACCGAATACATATTTTCCCTTTTTTCTGCACTGTACTTCAAGGGGGCATGGGAGCTGATGCTCAAAATGGGGTATTTGGTTCCTCGGGAAACTGCACTCCTCAGCTACCCTCTTCAGTTCTCTTCTCAGGTCCAGTGTTTACCTACAGCTGCGTGGCAGCCCAGTCCAGGCTTCTTGCCTGGAGAATCCCATGAACAGAGGAGTCGGCAGACTACAGTCCATGCCGTCACAAGGAGTCGGACACGACTGAGCACAGACACACCCACACTTTCCGGTAGGCCAGCAGGAATGCACCGGGACTGGGCTGTTTACACTTCTTTTCTGTTCCTAAGTCACTTAGTGACTACGTTTTTATATATAGATTTTATGTATAACTGTTTTGCCTAGCTACCTTCCGTTGCTTCTGTATTTCCCCGAAGAAGCTGAGTACATTTTGTTCCAGTAAGTGCTCACAGCTGCTGACTGGCTGCAGCTGGCAAGGCCTGGTCCCTACCCTTCCCCGCACTTCTGCAGGGCAGCAGGGAGGCGGGCCAGCAGGCGTGGGGCTCCTTTCTCCGTAAGCAAGCTGCTCTGAAGGCCCCTCCACTAGAGCCCAGGGCCAGGACCCAGGAGCTGCAGCGTGGTTGGAGACAGCACGTGGCTCTGGAGGAAACGCGCTTCTGGGACAGTGCCCCGACGGCCACGCGCCTCCTTCTGGTTTCAAGGACGGCCAGGGCCAGGCGCAGGCTCCCACCCACTCTCCGCTGAACTCTCTGCAACAGCTGTGCCCCGTGGACGCGAGCACCTGCGCTCTAACCCGGATCGTGGGGTCCTCTCACCTCTGACTTGCCTCCCAGGAGACTGCCTGCCCCGTACAGGGTGTTCCTGAACAAGCCCGCCCAGCCATCACGGGTGCCACAGCTGTGATTAAAGCTGTGATTAGTCATCGACAGCAACTGTACTGGTTCAGGCCCCGTGGGCGCTCTCTGTGCCAGCGTGCCCTGGCACTGCTCGCTAAAGGTTCCCCACATGAGCGGGTCAACTTCAGACAGATGTGCTGGACCGGAGAGTAACTTTCTTCTTAATCCCACCGAATACATATTTTCCCTTTTTTCTGCACTGTACTTCAAGGGGGCATGGGAGCTGATGCTCAAAATGGGGTATTTGGTTCCTCGGGAAACTGCACTCCTCAGCTACCCTCTTCAGTTCTCTTCTCAGGTCCAGTGTTTACCTACAGCTGCGTGGCAGCCCAGTCCAGGCTTCTTGCCTGGAGAATCCCATGAACAGAGGAGTCGGCAGACTACAGTCCATGCCGTCACAAGGAGTCGGACACGACTGAGCACATGACACACCCACACGGAGCTTTCCGGTAGGCCAGCAGGAATGCACCGCCGGGACTGGGCA
Source organism: Tragulus kanchil (assembly GCA_022376925.1). Taxonomy (NCBI): domain Eukaryota; kingdom Metazoa; phylum Chordata; class Mammalia; order Artiodactyla; family Tragulidae; genus Tragulus; species Tragulus kanchil. The sequence continues at coordinate 156,319,316 of JAIOJX010000006.1, forward strand.
TCGCCAGCGTCCGTGCTACAGTGGATGCTGACCAGCAGAGGAGCCTCCCGGGGAAAGTGCGCAGAGCAGGGCCAGAGAGCCGACTGCAGCCTGGAAGGCCAGCAGCCGACGGGGGAACAGCGGGCCTCGAGAGAGGAAGACAGCCAGCAAAGGGGTGCCACAGACGCCAAGAGAAGAAAGCTTCTAAATGAAGAGGGGAGTCCAAAGATAACGCCAGAGCACGTGGAGAACTCAATAATGATGCTACCGTGAACACACGCATGGGCCTGTCTCGCCCGGCCAGATGCCCTCTTTACGCCCCGAGCGCTCCTGCCCCCCTCAGCTCCCTTCTGTGCCCTGGCACTCGGCAGAGCCCCCAGCGGGGGTGTCTAACATGGGGTTCCGCCGGACAGAGGAGACCCGGAGGCTGTGAGCCCAGCCCCAGTCAGGGGCTGGGTCAGGGGCAGCCGGGCTCCTGACTTCCCTCACCTGGATCCGCGCTGCCGCGGACTCGGGCGGCCGCAGCTGCATCTGACACGCGGCCGTCCACACGGCCCTTGGAGGCCTGCTCCGCCTCTCCGCCAGGGGCTTCTGCTGGCTGCGCTTCCAGTAACTTGGTCTGCTTTTCAATAAAGGACTCCATCCCAGACACGGAGAGGGTCTCTGACTCCTGAGGAGACACCAGTGGCGCGTCACACGCAGGGGCAGGAAGCAGGGGGCCTGCAGCACCTGCGGCTCCTGTTCCTCCCCTGCATGGGTCGTGAATAAGACCACTGACCCTGTAACTGGCTAAGGAAAGGCTGCTTGTTTTCACCTAAGCTGCAAGGCAGACAACGCCCTTGTGGTCTTTATTTGCCACAAAAACCGTATGTCCTTCCAGGAGCTGGCTTTCTCGCTCTGTTGTCCAGTATCCCAGGCCCACCACCCTTGAGAAGCCACTGGTAGGAACTCCAAACCACTCCAAGGAAACACTCCTAGAATAAAAACCAGAGACCCAGATACTGGGTGCGTCCTTAGGAAGGCATCAAAGGCCTTTCTGGGGCTTCCCCTGGTGGTCCAGTGGGTAAGGACACCGCCTTGCAGTGCAAGGGGCGCCGGTTTGAGCCCTGGCCTGGGAAGATCCCACGTGCTGCGGAGCGGCTGGACTGATGTATCCAATTACCGAGCCGGAGCTCTGGAGCGCATGCGCCCAGAGCCGGCGCTCTGCAACGACAGATGCCGCCGCGATGGGAGGCCCACAGGAGCCAAAGAACAAAGACGGATGAAAAATGGAGAAATGAAAGACCAATAGAAGTGGCCTGCCCGCTCCCTCCCTCCCCAACCCGACCCCCGCCCAAAAATAAATAAATAAATAAATCTTTAAAAAAAAAAAAAAGGCCTTTCTGATCCTGGAGAACATCTCTGCTGCCTGTAACCGCAGGATCGACACCCCAGCTGCCCCGCGGGATCCTCACCAGGCTGCCATCCTGGAGACAGTAGAGCGCCTTCTCGGGGGCCTCAGTCAGCGTCAGGGCTGGAGCAATCTTACTGGATGAGAACCTCAGTCTGGACCTGGTACAGAAACACAGAGCAGAAGCAGGATGCAACTCGTGGTCTTCTTCCCCATACAAAGCACTGGCACCTGACAAGTGTTAATACCTTGAAATGGGAACACCCACACTTACTCTTAGGCGCTTACAATGGTCAAGGTTGCCAGGAGAGGCTTGGCCCTGAAATCCCCAAAACAATAAACATTCTTGCAATTCTTACATACAGTGCAGCTCTGTGCACGAAGCTATGCCTACAAATGTAAAAGGGAACGCATACTGGTTTACTAATGGTTACGGGTTAGTGATTCACCTGTTAGCACTGTTTTCTGTTAATCTTTATTGATTGTAACTGACTGCAATTTACGAAGAAACCCCTAGACTATTCTGTTGATTGTAAAAGGGAATGCGCAGGTGTGTCCAATTTCAATCAAAGGCGAGGGTCTTGCGCCACTGATGGGACCAGTCTTTAAAAACTGCCCTTTACCTCCAGTTGGGGCCCTCGCTGGAAATCTTGTTCCTTGAGGGTGGTCGCTGGCGCCAGCCTAATAAACCTCTTTTCCATCTACCACGAGCGGAGTTGGGTGCTTCACTGAGCGCGCCTCACAGCACAAGGCATTTGTGAAAGGGCTTTTGCTGATGTAAAACAAGGGCCTGTCCGTCACGGTTGTATCCAACAGACTAGAAGAGTCTGTGCACATCAACTACTCCGGAGAAGGAATCACAAGGGCTAACCTCAGTGTTTCAAGGAGTACAGTTCTTTTAAGTACACAACATGGTTACCCTTCAAAATACAGGCCCAGTTTAAAAAAAAGGCTAAGAACTGTGAGTATTGTGCATGCTACTGCCGGCCCACAAGACACAGAGAGGCTGAGACGCACACACACGCACATGCATCGTCCAACCGTCCCTCCCTGCTGCCAGCATTCCCCCTTTGTGACGGCCTAGACACATAGATGCAGGAATGTCTGGGAAGGTAAGTGTGGGGCACCCCTCCCTTCCGCTGCTCACTTCGCGAGGGCTGCCAGGGAGCACCTGGACCCCGACACAGGCCAGAGCAGCAGCGACAACCAGTGACCCCTGCAAGGGTCCCTGCCAGCCTGTTCCTGCTGACAGCTCGTCTACGCGACTCCTGAACCAGACATGACGGCAAACAGAGATCAGTCATGAGCCCCAGTTCTTAAAGGAAAGAAACATCTCAATTTCCGAAGGAAAAAGAAAAGACATTCTAGAGTTTTCCTTCTAGTCAAAATTCAGTCAGTGTGGACGCTGGATTCCCGTGGCAAGACAAACGTGAAGCCAGGCGGCCCGTGTGGACCTCGGCTGGTCCCATCCGGCTCTGCGTAAGAGCGGACACAGGCGACCCCTCTCCTCTCGGGCCTCAGAGCCGGGATGGGCTTCGGCTGGAAACGGGGGATCCCCTGAGACCCGGGAAGGGTGTCTCACTTGGAAGCCTTCTTGCCTTCCGTCTGGGGCTTGCTTTCTGTCTCGGCCTCACTCAGCTCCTCTGTGGGGCTCTGGGGCTCAGAGCGAGGGAACGCTGTCTTCAAGGTGTCCACGATAGCGCTCACCACCATCTGCAGGGGTCAGAGGCACAGGTCAGACAGCACCCCCAGGCAGCGGCGGCGGTGGCCAGGGGCTGCTGCTCCCTGGGCTCACGTGGGCAGATGCCAGCGAGGGGCTCAACAGGGCACGCTCCTCCGTCCTGCATGGCCATAAAAATCCTCTTCCTTACAGACTTAAGACAATCGGTATCACGGAAAAAGAAGTCAAAACAACATGACAAAAAAATCTGGGAGTTCTGCAGACTGGTGAAATACTTTCCATTTTCAAAGATTAACTGGGCTGCCCCGGAGAAGGAATCACAAGGGCTACCACAGGAGTACAGTTCTTTTAAGTACACAACATGGTTACCCTTCAAAATACAGGCCCAGTTTAAAAAAAAGGCTAAGAACTGTGAGTATTGTGCATGCTACTGCCGGCCCACAAGACACAGAGAGGCTGAGACGCACACACACGCACATGCATCGTCCAACCGTCCCTCCCTGCTGCCAGCATTCCCCCTTTGTGACGGCCTAGACACATAGATGCAGGAATGTCTGGGAAGGTAAGTGTGGGGCACCCCTCCCTTCCGCTGCTCACTTCGCGAGGGCTGCCAGGGAGCACCTGGACCCCGACACAGGCCAGAGCAGCAGCGACAACCAGTGACCCCTGCAAGGGTCCCTGCCAGCCTGTTCCTGCTGACAGCTCGTCTACGCGACTCCTGAACCAGACATGACGGCAAACAGAGATCAGTCATGAGCCCCAGTTCTTAAAGGAAAGAAACATCTCAATTTCCGAAGGAAAAAGAAAAGACATTCTAGAGTTTTCCTTCTAGTCAAAATTCAGTCAGTGTGGACGCTGGATTCCCGTGGCAAGACAAACGTGAAGCCAGGCGGCCCGTGTGGACCTCGGCTGGTCCCATCCGGCTCTGCGTAAGAGCGGACACAGGCGACCCCTCTCCTCTCGGGCCTCAGAGCCGGGATGGGCTTCGGCTGGAAACGGGGGATCCCCTGAGACCCGGGAAGGGTGTCTCACTTGGAAGCCTTCTTGCCTTCCGTCTGGGGCTTGCTTTCTGTCTCGGCCTCACTCAGCTCCTCTGTGGGGCTCTGGGGCTCAGAGCGAGGGAACGCTGTCTTCAAGGTGTCCACGATAGCGCTCACCACCATCTGCAGGGGTCAGAGGCACAGGTCAGACAGCACCCCCAGGCAGCGGCGGCGGTCTCAAGGTGCTGCTGCTCCCTGGGCACACGTGGGCAGATGCCAGCGAGGGGCTCAACAGGGCACGCTCCCTCCGTCCTGCATGGCCATAAAAATCCTCTTCCTTACAGACTTAAGACAATCGGTATCACGGAAAAAGAAGTCAAAACAACATGACAAAAAAATCTGGGAGTTCTGCAGACTGGTGAAATACTTTCCATTTTCAGTTTCTTTCATACAAAAGATTAACTTTTAGTCTCCACACTGACGATATTTTCATCAAGATGTAACAAAGGGGAAATGGTACAGGTAGGAATACACAAAGAAAAGCAAGAGTGAAAAAGATTATCAAGATAAGAAATATGACATAAAACTGCAGAGCAATTCAGAGTAAAAATAACTGGTTTTCTAGTTAATTCAAATAATTTCTCTTCTTTAACTACGGAAAGAATAACAAAAACCACTCAGGTGAAAGGGAATCTGCAGCTGATTTAAACTTCTCTTCTTTATACAGATGAAATAAAACGATCCTCAGTGAAGAGTACTCTGTTTCTCAGAATGGGAAAAGGACAGAGTTTTGCTAAGAAGGAAAATGAACACCTGAAACTCTAAAATATCTGAGATGGAAGGAAACGTTGGCTTTTCCTTAGGTAACTCAGGGCAGCCCGACGCGTGCAGTCTTAGCCTGCGCTGGTCCTCCTCGGGAGCAGGGCTGGCACGGCCGAGGCCAGGCTGACCTGGTCGAGGAAGAGCCCCGCAGGGACCAGGGACGCAGCCCAGGAAGACCCAGAGAACCACGCGACGTGGAGACTGGCACTGAGAAGACACGCCCCACGCCCCAGCTCCCAGAATGCCTGTCTGCGCCCTCTCGCATGGTGAGCAGCTAGGACAGGGTCTGGCTTTGAGCAGGGGCAGGTGCTGAAAAGTCAGTGAAGGAACACATGCACACGCGTGGGCCGCCTGCAAGCAGCTCTGGGATTTCATCGCATTTATCCACGCCCTCCGAGCCTGCAGCGGTCTCCTCCTCGCAGGGATGTCTCTGAACACGCCCCACGTGACGTTCCACCTTATCCTCTTACCCCCCGAAGTCTAGATGAGCAGAGAAGTCCCCTTTCCTGCCAAAGGGCCAGTGCTTTCTAACCTCTTACAACACGTGCATTTTTCACCAGCACAAGCCTCAGACTTCCGTCCTGGAGGCGGAATCAGTGGGTAACCGCCGCTCACGAGCTGCAGCGGGGGGCTCGCGTGTCCTGCTACGGTCTCCAAAGGTCCCGAGCTCCCTTCCTGCACCCTGCGCTCCAGCAGAGAAGCATGACACAAAGCGAACCCAGCCTGCTGTCCTATCCAAGGGCTGCTTCCTGAGTGACCGCCTCTGGAATGACTTCCGTCTCCAGGAGAGGCCTTCCTGCCCCCACCCGCCTGCGGCGACGCGGACACAGCAGGTCCCTCCCCTGGAGCCTCAGCGTCGCGACGCCCCAGGAGACCTGTGCAGACTTCCTGTGTTGGGGGCTGGTGCTCACAGCTGCTCACGGCTGTGCGGCAGCGAGGACCTCCCTGGCAGTGGTGACAGGCCCCCAAGAGCCCAGGCCATGTTCCACTCGCCCCTCTAGGCTGCCTCTCCCTCCCCGCAGCTGCTTATCTGACAGACACGCCTCCCACGGCTGAGAAGCTACGGCTGCGCACGCGGCCCCGTCACACCTTGTCTATTCTGGAGACCACGAGTGGCTTCTTGACAAAGGCAATACGAGCATCTGTGTTGAGAGCAAGGAACTCCTGCATCTCCTCGCTGTTAGCGATCTCAGGAATGGCACAGAGTTGCTGAAAAGACACAAGAAGGACTTCAGAGAGCAAGTGCGGCCCCCAGACCTCCCCACCTTGGCCTGGGTGTCCAGTGGCTAAGACGAGAGCAGAGGACGCTGACCTTTAGGAACGATTCCAAAAGGCTCTTGCGGGCTTCCACTCTGTCGCTGTCCATGTTTCCAAACGGAAGATCTGGAAAGAGCTTTTTAGGGCCCTTCACATCTTTTTTTTTTTTTAAAAAAAGTTAAATGATTAACATTAGCTGTGTAGCACATAACATACATAAAAGACACAGAACTGCTGGATGTATTTCCCAGGGATTTCTTCCCCCTCACCTGTGAGCGGGTGCTGAGGCAGCCTGAGGCTGGGTCCCAAGGCCAGGGCCTCCCCGCTTCAGAGTCCCTCCCCTGGGGCTTCCCTCCCCGGGATTTTTTTTATTTCAGGAGTTCCGGATATATCCCAGGGACATAATGGAGCCAACCTACTTTCCTTATTCATGGTAATATTAAGGTATAAGACACAACTAGACTGAATAAGGGTCCTGAAGTCTAACTGCCCAAGTTTAAATGTTAGCTCCGATCCCCACGGGAACAGTGGCCCCGGGCACCGGCTTCACCTTTGTTTCTTTCTGCAGAGCGGGCATGAGGACAGACTGCTCTCACAGGCTGCTGTGAGAAGGCACTGAGCTAGTGTCTGCAGTCTGCTTAGCAGAGAACTGGGCGTGTATCTTCAGTATCAACTATCGCTATTAAAGAAAACCTGTAACTGAAATCCACAATTCATGCCAAAACTTACTAAAAATGCTTACTTGGATGATCACTGGCACTGTCTTACAAAAACAAAGCAGCTGCTTATCAGTTTAGGTTTTGAGTGAAAGTTTATGTTCTCTTGCTGTTCCTGTGCCTTATGAAAACCACACAGCACACCAAGCAGCTTGTTAAAGGAAAGGCGGCAAGGGTTTCTGGATAATAGTCTAATATTTAACAGCAACCTGATAACATTAATTTAGCTGCTCATCGGCACAGGTGGAAGGTTTCTTTCTTAAGCTTAAACTGGATGAGGCCCCAAACAAAGCATTCAGAGGCAAAGCAGGACCCCGAAAAGGATGTGGTCAGCACTGCCCAGCACTGAACCCCAAACACCTGCCAGCCCAGGCAGTGAGCGCAGGACCCCGAGGCTGCGATCGCCGCCTCCACCCTCTCCACAGACGGCGGCCCTCGCCTCTCAGGGAGGGCGGCTGAGAGTGAAAAGCAAGCACACGTTCCGGGGCTGGGGAGTTCCTGACTTTTGATGAACTTTCGGAGATCTGATTTCTCTTCCAGACGGGTCTGAAGGTTCAGGAACTCGCGGTAGCGGCGGTTCACGGTGTGGTAGGCCAGCTGCTGCAGGCCGCTGCTGTTCTCACCGTCAAGGGCTGTCTCATACTGTCGAGAGAACATTAGTTTACTGCATCAGCTCGCTGGCCGCACCAGCAGAGCAGAACAGGGTCAAGGCAGCAAGATGCTTCCTCTTCTGTCCTTGAGCCTCTGAGGTCTGACTGTGGCTCTACGCTCAAATCCCAGGGCGGCTGCATACAGAATGAGATGCATCTCCACAGGCACAGGCCAGGAAGCAGGAAATGAAGTTATGCGGCCTTTCACTCCTTCTTCCACCTCAAAGCTCTCCCTGCAAACACCGTTTACTCATAACTATTTTCAAATCCCAAAGACAGAGGATAAAACAGAAGGCACGACACTGATAAAAAAAACGACACCGGTTCTCTCACCCCTAGATCACTGGGCTGGATGTCCCTGGGGGATAAGCACCCTGCCGTCACCCACAAACCAGTGACAACCTGTATTAGTTGGGGAAGAAAAAGTAATCCAAAACAGCTGATGAATAAGAATCGTTTGTTTGCCCGCACCGCATTAAAGGAGCACTTGTTTGCCTTATGAAAACAAAAAAAAACACTCAGGGGAAATTCTCTTGCTGTTCCTGTGCCTTATGAAAACCACACAGCACACCAAGCAGCTTGTTAAAGGAAAGGCGGCAAGGGTTTCTGGATAATAGTCTAATATTTAACAGCAACCTGATAACATTAATTTAGCTGCTCATCGGCACAGGTGGAAGGTTTCTTTCTTAAGCTTAAACTGGATGAGGCCCCAAACAAAGCATTCAGAGGCAAAGCAGGACCCCGAAAAGGATGTGGTCAGCACTGCCCAGCACTGAACCCCAAACACCTGCCAGCCCAGGCAGTGAGCGCAGGACCCCGAGGCTGCGATCGCCGCCTCCACCCTCTCCACAGACGGCGGCCCTCGCCTCTCAGGGAGGGCGGCTGAGAGTGAAAAGCAAGCACACGTTCCGGGGCTGGGGAGTTCCTGACTTTTGATGAACTTTCGGAGATCTGATTTCTCTTCCAGACGGGTCTGAAGGTTCAGGAACTCGCGGTAGCGGCGGTTCACGGTGTGGTAGGCCAGCTGCTGCAGGCCGCTGCTGTTCTCACCGTCAAGGGCTGTCTCATACTGTCGAGAGAACATTAGTTTACTGCATCAGCTCGCTGGCCGCACCAGCAGAGCAGAACAGGGTCAAGGCAGCAAGATGCTTCCTCTTCTGTCCTTGAGCCTCTGAGGTCTGACTGTGGCTCTACGCTCAAATCCCAGGGCGGCTGCATACAGAATGAGATGCATCTCCACAGGCACAGGCCAGGAAGCAGGAAATGAAGTTATGCGGCCTTTCACTCCTTCTTCCACCTCAAAGCTCTCCCTGCAAACACCGTTTACTCATAACTATTTTCAAATCCCAAAGACAGAGGATAAAACAGAAGGCACGACACTGATAAAAAAAACGACACCGGTTCTCTCACCCCTAGATCACTGGGCTGGATGTCCCTGGGGGATAAGCACCCTGCCGTCACCCACAAACCAGTGACAACCTGTATTAGTTGGGGAAGAAAAAGTAATCCAAAACAGCTGATGAATAAGAATCGTTTGTTTGCCCGCACCGCATTAAAGGAGCACGTGTTTCAATTTTCCTTTGGGTTGATCAATTACTCTTTTTGGAGTGACACTGAACTTTTCTTCCCAAGTACAGGTCATCCGTCTGATGAGAAGTCATGTGAAGACTGGAGACGTTCTAAGGAGTGAGAATCGGCTGTCTGTCTACGCTTGGAGGGGCAACCTATGAGAAAAGACAGCGGTGCCGAACGTCCCCAGAGAGAAGGCCCCGGACGCCCAGAGGCTGTGACCTCACACCGCAGGGGAGACGTTCTGCCCGAGTGGTCAAGGCACAATGAGCGCTGTGGAGAAGGGCGCAGGAGGAGCGGTCACTGCTCCTGTTTGGCTAACGTATTCCTCTGTGGTGTGGGCAAGTAAGGGAAGAAACCATCTCCCTGCTGGTGAGACCGAGGCTGGTGCTGGACATTCGTCTAGAAGCAGAGAGGGACTCACCACGAGCGGAAATGAGGAGAGCAGCCCCTCAGGCCAGGACTGAGAAGGCCAGGCCAGCCGAGCGAAGGGGCGGGCTCGCACGCCTGCAGCCCCTGGGAGCCGTGACGCTCCCGGGGGAACACTCTGCTCCACGAGGGACTCTGACGCCAGCACATTCCCAAACTGGGCTGACCGCAGAGTCCCACGGGCTGCAGACTCTGCTCTCGGACTGTGGATTCTGACAGGTGCCGACGGACTGTGACTGAGAATCGCCCAAGAACAGACCCCAGGACGCTGTAGTTTTTAAGAATACAGCTCCGTGCGTGACCTCAGGGGGCTGCTGCTCTGGCCCAGCCAGCCACCTGCGCCGCGCAGCCCTCCCTCCTGCCTGCCGAGCTGCTCGCTCTCATCACCTCGAGGAAGAGGGCCGTGCGACTCTGAGGAGTATACAGGCGAGTGACCCCCTTTCCATGACAAAGGATAAGAGACAGAAGCACTTTAAAAAGAAATTAGCAAGGAAGAACTTCAGAACGGATTTCTGGAGGAAAACACTGTATCCACTGGAAAAATGCAGGATGCTCAGGGCAGCGACAGCCCTGAGATTCCAGGCTGACCTGTGACAGTGTCAGATGCAAGCCTATTCTGCCTCACTGCTGAGCTGCAGACCCTCCATCCACACACCGGGTGAATTGATTACAGGTAACTAAGTAAGCGCAGCCTTCCTCCCTCAGAACACTGGCTTCACTGCCTGCCTTCCAGGCCCATTCCCAGGCAAGGCAGGGACCGCGGCTCTAACCCTGTTACCTTCACCGTGTAGAGCGTGTACGGGTGGAAGCCGGTGCCGCTGTGCTCTCGCGCGGTAATGGTGCCGGTGATGCGCAGGTTCTGGATGACCACCGGGCCGTCTGGACTGCCCAGGGACTCGAAGCTGAAGGCGGCCGAGCTGAGGGTTCCGGGAGGAGACGAGGAGAGCAGGACCTGTGGCAGACTGGGGTCCAGGGAGCTCCCACCACCGCTGAGAGCCTGCTCTAAACACGAGGGCCGCGGCGGGCGCGCCCTCTCTGGAGTGGCCACCAAGGCCGAGAGAGAGGCGCCCTCTCCCTGCTCTGCCTCCTTGTCCGCGGTGTCGATCTGGATCTCCGGGCAGGAATTCGGCGCGGGGCCGAGCAGGCCCGGCTCTGTCTCTGTTCCTGGACCCTCCTCACCTTCCGCTCCCTCGCCATCCTTAGGCTCCAGAGGCTGGGAGCCCCCGAAGGCGCACAGCGCATCCCGAATGCCGGCGGAAAGGAAGGTGCCTGGGGTCATGAGCATGATGGTTTCTCTGCCCAGTTCCGACAACGGCGACTCCAGCTCCGCATCTTCCGGGAGGAACAGAGGCTGCAGGAAGTGAGAGGCGCCGCCTCCTCTCCTCTCTTCCAGCACTCCCTCCAGATCTCCCTCCAGGGCTTCGCGGCCTTCTTCCACTTCCGGGGAGGGCTGTGAAGGCCCGTCCGGCTCGCTGCAACTCGGGAGCACCGGCGCTGCGGCTGCAGAAGGGGCTTCTGCGAGACCCCGGGCCTCAGCGATCAGGGGCAGCGATGTGGGCGCTGAGGGCTGTCCCCGGGCACTGGCTGGGCCGGGTGGGTCTGCCTCTCCTGCGGGGTCAGAGCTGGCCTTGGAGAAGACGCCCAGGAGGACGAGGTGGATCCAGTCCGGGTCCGCGAGCTTGCTGACCAGCGGCAAGATGACGTTGCAAGTAATGAGTTCCACCACCACATGGCGGCCGGTCCGGGTCTCCAGGTGGGGCTTCGGCACCAGTCCCCGAAGCAGCACGTTCACGACGCCACGTGTGTAGGTGACCTCAGCACTGGGGCTCCGCACCGCTGGGTGCGGGGCGCCGGCCCGGCAGTAGGCCTCCCACAGCTGGGAGGGCTCCGCGGGGCCACTCTGCTTCCCCGCGGCCTCCCTGGCCTGAATATAGCTCTGCAGGTGACGCCCGCAGAGGGTCAGCACCCTCTGGGCAAGAGCGTGTCTGTCCACGCTAGCCATCCTCCTCCGGAGCTCGCGGACCAGCCCTCGCATGGCCGCCTCCATCTCCTCCTCGAAGGCGGGCTCCCGGCTCACCGTGCGGTACCAGGAGGACACGAAGTCCCGCAGGATCATGCGGATGGTGCGGTCGATCTCCCGCTCCAGCTGCCTCTCTGCCTCGGGGTCCGGGGGGCAGGCGGCCATCGGGACGAAGCGCTCCAGGTGCAGCCGGCCTGAGGCCGCCGCGACGGCCTCGGAGCCCAGCCACCCTCCCAGCACCAGCAGCAGGGCCGACAGCAGGCACAGGAGCCACACGTCGACCAGGAGGTGCACGACCAGCAGCCCGCCGAGCGCGGCCGCCAGGGCCACCAGCGTCCGGCTCCTCGCGCAGTGGCCGCGGCTGGGCCCGGCCGGGGGCGCCGGCGCCGCGACCTCCGTCCCCGCCTCCATGGCCGGCGGCAGGGGCTCCGCGGACCGAGCTCCGCGTCGAAGCCGGGGCCGGGGGCCAGGCCGGGCCGCGTCGGGCCCCGCGTCCTACAGGTGAGGCCGGGCGACGAGGGCGGCTCGGCGGCGCAGCCTCGCCGCGGCGCCTTGAGGCCGGGGCGCCGCGCTGCGGGGAAGCCCTGCGGCCGCCATGGTGTGCGGGCGGCGACCCGCGGCCTCGGAGACCGGGCGGGGCGTTGGGCCCCCGAGCACTCCCTGCGGCGAACGTCGGGGTGCCCGCCACCGGCCCGCGCGCCGCCGGCGGAGCCCCGGGGCCCTGAGACCGGGCACGGACGCTCCGCAGCCCAACGAGGCGGCCGGCCGGCGGGGCGCCCGCGGCTGCTTCCGGGTCGACGTCGGCGGGGGCGGGGCGCCCGCGGCTGCTTCCGGGTCGACGTCGGCGGGGGCGGGGCGCGCCCTCCGTGCCGCTTCCGGGCGTGGCCGGCGCCGCGGCGCGCCCCCTGGGGGCGGAGGGCCGGGCCTGCACCGCGGGGCCGCGCGGAGCGGGAGCCCGCAGAGCCCGGCCGCGTGCCCAGGCTGGCAGGGGTGCCCGGCGAGGCCGCGCGCTGGAAACGCCCTTTACCGGTCCGGCAAGCTCAGCAGCCCGGTTTGTTTCCGTCTCACAGTGGGCATTTTGTTTTCCGTTGGCCTGATAGCCCTGTAACATTCACCCCGCGTCCCACACCGCCGCTCTCCCGTCTCCCGTGCTCAGCGCACCGGACCGGAGCTCAGGAATTGGAGAATTCAAAGCATAAAACGTTCAGACGGAGATAGGTGTGCTCCTAAAATGTCACACTGCTGTTTAACAGCATCACTGTTGTGGTTCGGGATTTTTCGTCGGTAGCATGACCCGCACGACCGAAGCCCTGGATGAGCTGCTTTGTGCGGCTCCTGGGCTGGGGACAGAAGTCGTGCAGGCTCCTCAAAGGCCCTGCAGGTCACGGGGAGGTGAGTTCCTGGGTCCCGAGCGGTGTCTCACCACGCAGTTCAGTATGGGACGCAGTGTACTCCACGGTGAGCTGCAGCGGTTCCACTGCCGCTTCCAGGGCGAGGGTCTCGGGATGCCGCTCCATCTCGCTGCCCTTCCTGCCCCGGACGTCGGCAGGAAAGCCGAGGCAGAGAGGTGGGTTCAGAAGCCTGCTAATCGACGGGCCTGGGAATGGGCTCTGTGTGTGACTTTTTTCCCCCCCCCGCCGGGCCAGGCGGGCCGCGTGGGCCCTCACAGGTGAGGCCGGGCGACGAGGGCGGCTCGGCGGCGCAGCCTCGCCGCGGCGCCTTGAGGCCGGGGCGCCGCGCTGCGGGGAAGCCCTGCGGCCGCCATGGTGTGCGGGCGGCGACCCGCGGCCTCGGAGACCGGGCGGGGCGTTGGGCCCCCGAGCACTCCCTGCGGCGAACGTCGGGGTGCCCGCCACCGGCCCGCGCGCCGCCGGCGGAGCCCCGGGGCCCTGAGACCGGGCACGGACGCTCCGCAGCCCAACGAGGCGGCCGGCCGGCGGGGCGCCCGCGGCTGCTTCCGGGTCGACGTCGGCGGGGGCGGGGCGCCCGCGGCTGCTTCCGGGTCGACGTCGGCGGGGGCGGGGCGCGCCCTCCGTGCCGCTTCCGGGCGTGGCCGGCGCCGCGGCGCGCCCCCTGGGGGCGGAGGGCCGGGCCTGCACCGCGGGGCCGCGCGGAGCGGGAGCCCGCAGAGCCCGGCCGCGTGCCCAGGCTGGCAGGGGTGCCCGGCGAGGCCGCGCGCTGGAAACGCCCTTTACCGGTCCGGCAAGCTCAGCAGCCCGGTTTGTTTCCGTCTCACAGTGGGCATTTTGTTTTCCGTTGGCCTGATAGCCCTGTAACATTCACCCCGCGTCCCACACCGCCGCTCTCCCGTCTCCCGTGCTCAGCGCACCGGACCGGAGCTCAGGAATTGGAGAATTCAAAGCATAAAACGTTCAGACGGAGATAGGTGTGCTCCTAAAATGTCACACTGCTGTTTAACAGCATCACTGTTGTGGTTCGGGATTTTTCGTCGGTAGCATGACCCGCACGACCGAAGCCCTGGATGAGCTGCTTTGTGCGGCTCCTGGGCTGGGGACAGAAGTCGTGCAGGCTCCTCAAAGGCCCTGCAGGTCACGGGGAGGTGAGTTCCTGGGTCCCGAGCGGTGTCTCACCACGCAGTTCAGTATGGGACGCAGTGTACTCCACGGTGAGCTGCAGCGGTTCCACTGCCGCTTCCAGGGCGAGGGTCTCGGGATGCCGCTCCATCTCGTCTGCCCTTCCTGCCCCGGACGCTTCGGCAGGGAAAGCCGAGGCAGAGAGGTGGGTTCAGAAGCCTGCTAATCGACGGGCCTGGGAATGGGCTCTGTGTGTGACTGGTTTGGGTTTTAACGGATTCCCCTTCAGCCGTCCACAGAAGGAATTGCTTGTCGGAGAGTCAAGTGCGGGAGCATCCCACAGACCGGCTGTGAGGCGCTGCCGCGTTTCCTGCGACGCCAGCTCCCTCCGCCACCTTGGCCCCGGGAGCCGCCGGCCCTCCTCTGCACTCTGGCTGGGAGGCCCGTCCTGTCCGTAGGGCTGCTCGCCCCTGCCGGCCTCCGCACTCGCTGTGCTGTGAGCGGCCGTCCAGCACGACAGCCTCCGTCTAGAGGAGTCTGCAGCCGAACTCCAGCCCCAAGCTGGACGGGCAGGAAGCCTCCGGCTTCTTCTCTCACCTCCTGTTCTGCTGGTAGGGTGCAGCACGCGTTCCCTTTGAATGCAAGGCAACCATCATTTAGACTGTGCGTGAGAGTCCATGACTGTCACTTCTAAAGCAAGAGTTGGATTTAGAGTCAGAGTGTCCACGAAGCAAACGGGGCACATCGCTGAGATCCCAGAACGCTGGCCGCTTCGCTGCCGCCGTGCTCCCCACAGAAGAGCAACCTCAGAGGTGGGCGCTGCCGTCCTTGGCCTCAGAGATCCTCCTCAGAGGGAGGGAGTCGCAGGACGCCCTGGGGAGGTATGCCCCGGCCCTGGCTGAGAGCTGAATGAAAGGTGGTTCAGACGGAGATAGGTGTGCTCCTAAAATGTCACACTGCTGTTTAACAGCATCACTGTTGTGGTTCGGGATTTTTCGTCGGTAGCATGACCCGCACGACCGAAGCCCTGGATGAGCTGCTTTGTGCGGCTCCTGGGCTGGGGACAGAAGTCGTGCAGGCTCCTCAAAGGCCCTGCAGGTCACGGGGAGGTGAGTTCCTGGGTCCCGAGCGGTGTCTCACCACGCAGTTCAGTATGGGACGCAGTGTACTCCACGGTGAGCTGCAGCGGTTCCACTGCCGCTTCCAGGGCGAGGGTCTCGGGATGCCGCTCCATCTCGTCTGCCCTTCCTGCCCCGGACGCTTCGGCAGGGAAAGCCGAGGCAGAGAGGTGGGTTCAGAAGCCTGCTAATCGACGGGCCTGGGAATGGGCTCTGTGTGTGACTGGTTTGGGTTTTAACGGATTCCCCTTCAGCCGTCCACAGAAGGAATTGCTTGTCGGAGAGTCAAGTGCGGGAGCATCCCACAGACCGGCTGTGAGGCGCTGCCGCGTTTCCTGCGACGCCAGCTCCCTCCGCCACCTTGGCCCCGGGAGCCGCCGGCCCTCCTCTGCACTCTGGCTGGGAGGCCCGTCCTGTCCGTAGGGCTGCTCGCCCCTGCCGGCCTCCGCACTCGCTGTGCTGTGAGCGGCCGTCCAGCACGACAGCCTCCGTCTAGAGGAGTCTGCAGCCGAACTCCAGCCCCAAGCTGGACGGGCAGGAAGCCTCCGGCTTCTTCTCTCACCTCCTGTTCTGCTGGTAGGGTGCAGCACGCGTTCCCTTTGAATGCAAGGCAACCATCATTTAGACTGTGCGTGAGAGTCCATGACTGTCACTTCTAAAGCAAGAGTTGGATTTAGAGTCAGAGTGTCCACGAAGCAAACGGGGCACATCGCTGAGATCCCAGAACGCTGGCCGCTTCGCTGCCGCCGTGCTCCCCACAGAAGAGCAACCTCAGAGGTGGGCGCTGCCGTCCTTGGCCTCAGAGATCCTCCTCAGAGGGAGGGAGTCGCAGGACGCCCTGGGGAGGTATGCCCCGGCCCTGGCTGAGAGCTGAAATGAAAGGTGGGTGATGGAGGGACTGAGGCTGGTCTGGAGACTTCCCTGAGACGGGCAGTCTCCAGTGAGAACCTGGACTCAGCAGCGTGCGCCGGGATGCTCAGGGAAGGAAGGAACTGGCCTTGTGAGGAGTGCTGTGCTGCCTGCGGGGGGTCAGGAGCACTGGGGTGGCCAGCAGGGCCTTCCTGGCTCCGAACCCGGCCCTCAGACCACCATGCCAGCGTGCTCACCATGTTGGCTGGTGTGAGCTGCTGCCAGTGGTCACTGGGGCCTCAGTGTCCAAACAGGCCCGTCCCTGGGAGGGGCGAGGACGGGGGTGGCGTCCGGCAGGCTGTCCGTGTGGCGGGAGGGCCGGCCGGTTGGCCACACCACTCCCCGCCTCCAGCGTCCTCACTGTTTCCTGAAGCTGCCTAGGCGGCTCGAGTGCTGGGAGCAACACGACACGTGAGGCACCACCATGCACTCAGGGGACGCTCCAGTCACAGGACGGTGTGTGGTCTTGATAGGGTTTCAGATCGCCTTCTTCCTGACTTACATGACATTGATTTAATCCACTTTGGTAAAAGAATTCAAACGACCACACACCTGTGCTCATTTCACACGCTAGCAAGGTTGTGCTCAAAGTCCTCCAAGACAGACCCCGCCAGCACATGAACCAGGAACTTCCGGATGTGCGAGCTGGATGCAGAAAAGGCAGAGGAACCAGAGATCAAACTGCCAGCATCCTTTGGATCATAGAAGAAGCAAAAGAATTCCAGGAAAACACCTACTTCTGCTTCATTGTCTACGCTAATGCCTTTGACTGTGTGGATCAGAACAAACTCTGGAAAATTCACAAAGAGATGGGAATACGACCTTACCTGCCTTACCTGACTTTACCTGCCTTACCTACCTCCTGTGCAACCTGTACGCAGGTCAAGCAGCAGCCGTTAGACCCGGACATGGGACAACGGACTGGTTTCAAGCCGTGAGAGGAGTGTGTCGGGCTGTGTGTTGTCGGCCTGCTCGTTGAACTCACACGCAGAGTGTGTGCTTGCTGCTGAGCTGCTTCCATCCCGCCCGACTCCTCGCGACCCTGACGACTGTAACACACCGGCTCCTCCGTTTGTGGGGTTCTCCAGGCGAGAATACTGCAGTGGGTGGCCACTCCCTTCTCTGGGGGTTCTTCCCTGTCCAGAGGACTGGACCCACATCTCCTGCGCCTCCCCCGTTGGCAGGTGGGTTCTGTGCCGCCAGCACCACCTGGGCAGCCCTGTATGTGGAGGACATCAAGCGCAACGCCAGCCTGGACGAATCACAGACTGGAACCGAGACTGCCAGGAGAAATAGCAACAGCCGCAGGTATGCAGATGACACCACCCTTATGGCAGAAAGTGCAGAGGAACTAAAGAGCCTCCTGATGAGGGTGAAGAGGAGAGTGGAATGGATGGCTTAAAACGTGACATTCGAAAAACTAAGATCATGGCATCCAGTCCCATCACTTCACGGCAAATAGAAGGTAAGACACGGAAACAGCGACAGATTTCCTTTTCTTGTGATCCAGAGTCACCGTGGATGGTGACTGCAGCCAGCAACCTGAAGGCGGTTGCTCCTTGGGAGGAATTCTGTGACAAATTTCGTGTATTAAAAAGCAGAGGCATCACTTTCCTAACAAAGGTCTGTGTAGTCAAAGGCACGGTGTTTCCAGTGGTCGTGTAGACCCGAGAGCTGGACCATAAAGGAGGCTGAGTGCTGAAGAACGGATGCTTTTGGCTCATTTCACACGCTAGCAAGGTTGTGCTCAAAGTCCTCCAAGACAGACCCCGCCAGCACATGAACCAGGAACTTCCGGATGTGCGAGCTGGATGCAGAAAAGGCAGAGGAACCAGAGATCAAACTGCCAGCATCCTTTGGATCATAGAAGAAGCAAAAGAATTCCAGGAAAACACCTACTTCTGCTTCATTGTCTACGCTAATGCCTTTGACTGTGTGGATCAGAACAAACTCTGGAAAATTCACAAAGAGATGGGAATACGACCTTACCTGCCTTACCTGACTTTACCTGCCTTACCTACCTCCTGTGCAACCTGTACGCAGGTCAAGCAGCAGCCGTTAGACCCGGACATGGGACAACGGACTGGTTTCAAGCCGTGAGAGGAGTGTGTCGGGCTGTGTGTTGTCGGCCTGCTCGTTGAACTCACACGCAGAGTGTGTGCTTGCTGCTGAGCTGCTTCCATCCCGCCCGACTCCTCGCGACCCTGACGACTGTAACACACCGGCTCCTCCGTTTGTGGGGTTCTCCAGGCGAGAATACTGCAGTGGGTGGCCACTCCCTTCTCTGGGGGTTCTTCCCTGTCCAGAGGACTGGACCCACATCTCCTGCGCCTCCCCCGTTGGCAGGTGGGTTCTGTGCCGCCAGCACCACCTGGGCAGCCCTGTATGTGGAGGACATCAAGCGCAACGCCAGCCTGGACGAATCACAGACTGGAACCGAGACTGCCAGGAGAAATAGCAACAGCCGCAGGTATGCAGATGACACCACCCTTATGGCAGAAAGTGCAGAGGAACTAAAGAGCCTCCTGATGAGGGTGAAGAGGAGAGTGGAATGGATGGCTTAAAACGTGACATTCGAAAAACTAAGATCATGGCATCCAGTCCCATCACTTCACGGCAAATAGAAGGTAAGACACGGAAACAGCGACAGATTTCCTTTTCTTGTGATCCAGAGTCACCGTGGATGGTGACTGCAGCCAGCAACCTGAAGGGCGGTTGCTCCTTGGGAGGAATTCTGTGACAAATTTCGTGTATTAAAAAGCAGAGGCATCACTTTCCTAACAAAGGTCTGTGTAGTCAAAGGCACGGTGTTTCCAGTGGTCGTGTAGACCCGAGAGCTGGACCATAAAGGAGGCTGAGTGCTGAAGAACGGATGCTTCTGAACTGTGGTGCTGGAGAAGGCTTTTGAAAGACCCCTGAACGGCAAGGATATCAAACCAGTCATTCCTAAGAGAAAGCAACCCCAAATATTCATTAGAAGGACGGATGCTGAAGCTGAACCTCCAATACTCTGGCCACCTGATGCCAAGAGACGGCTCACTGGACAAGACCCTGATGCTGGGAAAGACTGAGGGCAGGAGGAGAGGGGGCGACAGAGGACGAGATGGTGAGATGGCCTCAGCGGCTCGATGGACAGGAGTTGGAACAAACCCTGGGAGACAGTAAAGAACAGAGAAGCCTGGTGTGCTGCAGTCCGTGAGGTCGCAGAGTCGGACACAACTTAGAACAACTCCTGATTTACAGCTTTTCCCCACCATTCCCCTTTGGTGGCCGTGAGTCTGTGGCCCGAGACTGTCTGTTTCACGTCCCAGTGAGCTCGCGGTCCTGAAGGGATCTAGCACGCACGCAGATACGGACCGCCTTCCCCCTGTACGTGGCACCATATAGTACTTCCTCTCTCCGCCTGACTTTGCCTCCAGGTTTGTCTGTGTCCCTGCAGTGGAGTTTCATCTGGGGGGTCAGAGCCCTATTTCTCTGTACGCATGGAGGACGTTTTCTGTGCGCCGCCGTCTGTCCAGGCGCGCTTGCGGACCTCCACGCCCGGGCTCTTCTGTGCACTGCTGCGGGGCCTGCCCGGGCACGCGCTCTCCGGAATCTGGTTCTGCGCGCTCACGCCCTCCGCTCTCCGCAGCGGGACTGCCAGGCTCCGGCGCCGTCTGTCTCAGCGTCACACGCAGCTCGGCCGCCCCGCAGCAGTTCCCGGCGGACTTCACCAGCACTGCGCGCGAGCCCTTCCCCTCCGCCCTCCAGCGCTCCGTCTCTAGGTTTGGGGTGGTCTCCTGGACTTCTCTGTGGCCAGGCGCTGTCCCTGCGCCCCCCGAGCCCTTCCCTTTTTTTCGCCCCACTCCACCTTTTGTCGTGTATTAAAAAGCAGAGGCATCACTTTCCTAACAAAGGTCTGTGTAGTCAAAGGCACGGTGTTTCCAGTGGTCGTGTAGACCCGAGAGCTGGACCATAAAGGAGGCTGAGTGCTGAAGAACGGATGCTTCTGAACTGTGGTGCTGGAGAAGGCTTTTGAAAGACCCCTGAACGGCAAGGATATCAAACCAGTCATTCCTAAGAGAAAGCAACCCCAAATATTCATTAGAAGGACGGATGCTGAAGCTGAACCTCCAATACTCTGGCCACCTGATGCCAAGAGACGGCTCACTGGACAAGACCCTGATGCTGGGAAAGACTGAGGGCAGGAGGAGAGGGGGCGACAGAGGACGAGATGGTGAGATGGCCTCAGCGGCTCGATGGACAGGAGTTGGAACAAACCCTGGGAGACAGTAAAGAACAGAGAAGCCTGGTGTGCTGCAGTCCGTGAGGTCGCAGAGTCGGACACAACTTAGAACAACTCCTGATTTACAGCTTTTCCCCACCATTCCCCTTTGGTGGCCGTGAGTCTGTGGCCCGAGACTGTCTGTTTCACGTCCCAGTGAGCTCGCGGTCCTGAAGGGATCTAGCACGCACGCAGATACGGACCGCCTTCCCCCTGTACGTGGCACCATATAGTACTTCCTCTCTCCGCCTGACTTTGCCTCCAGGTTTGTCTGTGTCCCTGCAGTGGAGTTTCATCTGGGGGGTCAGAGCCCTATTTCTCTGTACGCATGGAGGACGTTTTCTGTGCGCCGCCGTCTGTCCAGGCGCGCTTGCGGACCTCCACGCCCGGGCTCTTCTGTGCACTGCTGCGGGGCCTGCCCGGGCACGCGCTCTCCGGAATCTGGTTCTGCGCGCTCACGCCCTCCGCTCTCCGCAGCGGGACTGCCAGGCTCCGGCGCCGTCTGTCTCAGCGTCACACGCAGCTCGGCCGCCCCGCAGCAGTTCCCGGCGGACTTCACCAGCACTGCGCGCGAGCCCTTCCCCTCCGCCCCACTCCAGCGCTCCCGTCTCTAGGTTTGGGGGTGGTCTCCTGGACTTCTCTGTGGCCAGGCGCTGCTGTCCCTCCGGGCGCGTCTCCTCGTTCACCTGAGAACCTTCTCCTGCCCTTTCTTATAAAATTATAAATGTGCGCTACCTCCTGACGGTTTCTTCTGTTTGACCTTTTTGCATTTTTATTCTTTAGCTCGGGAGGTTTCATGAGATCCAGTGTCACTTACAGCCCAGCAGTTTTTGTGAACGTTAAGTCCTCAGAAGCAACACGAAGTACCCAAAATGCAGTACTCAAAGGCAGAGCCTTCTGGGTTGCTCTCGGGGGGAACTGCCCGAGACCGCAGGGTACCCCCGTGCCCAGAGGTGGTGGCCTGCCCGTGACGGCTTTGTGGCCGTTCTGACTGGGGTCTGCACAGAATTCTGGCAGGTGCTTGAACCAGCACGCAAAAGCTTTCAGCTTTAAGGATGGCGTTTGCCTACCAACAGCGTAGGCATGTTCCATTTTCTCCAGCCCCTGTTACCCTGGGATGACATCCCTGACCTCAGAAACTGTTGACATGAATATCAGTTTCATTTTAGTTCGGTTTGAACAGAGAAGCAAAAAAAAATCAGGGGGCTTCTTTTTTTAGGTTTCTTCAGGGAGAAAAATAAAACTGAGAAGACAAAGTATATGCAGCTTATGGGCTTCTTGAGTCACTAATTGTTTTGGGGAATTTTCTTGCATATTTTCTTAAGTGTGACCTTTTATTCACATAATAAGAAATAACAGGATTAGAAGAAACTAATTTGAAATATTAGCTTGCTTCTACCCAGAAAATCTGAATACAAAGGAACCAATGAGAACCACAAAGATCAGGTGCCAAGCTTTTAAGAATAGTTTAGGTTTGCAAATAATGCCTAGAATGTTTGGAGTTTCAACAATACATTTTTATTCTGAGAAAGAATACACTTTCCCAGAACATTTCCACTGTGACGTCTCCTGCTGGAAGCCTGGGATTCTGGAATCAGGCCGCTGCGTTTAGGCAGTGCCCGTCTCAACAGGACGCTGGGCTGCGCGGTAAGAAATTCCTGGCTCTCCCCTGGAGCCTGAGCGTCACGTGGCCAGAGAAGTTGGTAACGTCTTGTTTACCTGTTGAAAGCTTCAGTGACAGATTCTTTCCGTTCCCTGCTGTGGGTGACGTGTGCAGCCCAGGGAGGATTTCTTCTCCAGGAAACATACGTCCTGGTTCCCACACGAGGGGGAGCCCCGGCCCAGCCACGAGGGACCCCGCAGGTGTGTGGCCCGTGCCTCCTGGAGAGCTTGAAGCTAGCTGGAACCCGGCGCGTTCTGTCCACGTGGCGGGCTCAGGCCTCTCCGCGTCCTGCCGACGCTGACGGTGTTCAGACGAGGCTGCTTTCTGCAGCGGGGACATTCACAGCCGGCCGAGCTCCGGGCCCCAGGGCGCGGCGGCCTGGGTGGAGGCCCGGCCGGCCTCTGCTGGGAGACTCCACGCCTGCGTCCGAGTGTCGCCGCTCGGGCGTCTGGGCTCTGGAGCCGAGGTGGGCCCTCGGGGACGGGCTCTTCTCCGCGGGGGCTCCACGGCCCTCCCGGGGTCAGTGCTGCGGCCGGGCTCTCAGTCTTTCCCCTCCCAGGTCACCCTCCCTGGGCTCCGAGGCCCCGCGGGTGAGCCACCCGGGCATCAGCCCCGTTTTCCAGCAGACGCAGGGGGAGCAGGGAGGCTGGTTCTCCTGGGAACGGGTGCCAGGCGCAGGGACTGGGCGGGAGGTCAGCAGGCAGCAGGTGAGGGCGCTGCTCCGAAGAGAGCAGGGCTGCCCCGCGCCCTCCAGCCCGGCCCTGCTGTTTCCTCAGCCCCCCGCAGACGAGAAAGGCCGAGCCCGCCAGAACCAAGGCTGTGTGTTCAACTCTAGCGTGAGCTTTCTGACCACTGAAAAGATCACACAGAACCAAAGTGAAAACAGGAGGGGCCTGACGATCGTGGAAAGAGGAGATGAATTTGATTTTCCATTGTCAGTTTGATTGGCATTCCTGTAGCAATTTGGGATGCTGAGTGTTTTGTACAGCAGGTTTGGGGGTTGTTTATTTTTCCTTATTATTTTTTTTCCTGAAGGGGCGTGAGGACAATTTCCCTTTGGCAGTGGGCTTCCTGAAAGTCGGCTGTGTTGGGAGTTTGTTTCTTAGGTGCGGGTTGAAGGGCATCTCGTGGGGCAGCTGTCATTAACGGAAACCGGGCCCTCGATGACGGAGCGGCTGCGAGCAACGGTTATCGAGTTGCAGTTACCGAAAACGTCCACGAGGCGGCAGCACTCCCACGCCCGCCGCGGTTACGGCGGCGACCAGGGCCTGGGGCCAGCGGGCGTCCTGGGCTGAGGCCTAGAGGGAACGCGCCTGAGTGAACCTGAAGGGCTTCAGTGTGCCTGTCTCCCCCCTAACGCATGGCCCAAACACCCTGTCCACACGGGTGCCCTCAGGGTCCACAGAACACTGCCGGGGGCTTAGCTGCCAGGAGGCCGCACGCTCGGGCAGGAGTCTGGCGTTGGGATGCCCCGCACAGAAGCTCAGGCTGGCTGAATTTGCCCTGACATTCCTCGAGGCCTTGACGTCACTGTCCTGGGCAGACACGCCCCGTGTAGATCTGTAAACAGTGTCCAGCGGGGGGCACCGTGTGGGGTTCTGGGGGCCACCACAGCTCAGCAGGGGGCCGCAGCCTGCCAGCCCCCAGGGACGGGGTGGCCTCCAGGTCAGGGAGGCGGCGGATGATGGAGCGGGCACTGCCTTCCCCGCCCTTAACATCAGGCCAGCAGCGGAGTCGATCGGAGGGTGCTCGGGTCGTCACGTCCGCCCAGAGCTGGGGCGCCCGTGCGGGTTCCCTCCGAGACCGCCTGGCCCCGTCTGCCTGTGGACGCGCGTCCCGGCCTCGCAGCCACGTCACCGCTCGTCACAGGACGGAGGGAAGCGGCTCTGAGACGGGAGAGGAGCTGGCTGCGAGCGCCAGGCTGCCCGGCCGGGCAGGAGCGCTTAGGTGCCGGCTTAGACAAGAGGCGGCGAAGACATTTCACACAGAGAGAGACTCTCAGACTCAAACCCAATTCAAGAAACCCCAAAACACCCTGGGGTGAACTGCGAGTCAGTGCTAAGCTCCACAGAGAAACCCGCACCTGTAAGAGCTGAAGGCCTCTTGTTCCTTCCTCTGCATTTGCACCAATACCTGTTCCCTGTGTTAGACAATCCACAAGGGCTTTCTCCTTTCTTCCTCTTTCCCTTCTTTTTAGGCAACATATTCAGCAATACTGATCTCTAACCTGTGCGAGGCCATCTGTCAGTAACCCAGTAATCCAAAAGGACTGTCTCCTCCTCTCCTGGGACCTAAACGAAAACACGTATCTCTAACAGTGACTCCACCGGGGCCTAACGCTCACCACAGAGAACTTCACTCTGCCTTGTTCAGCACATCTGTGGCAACAAAATAGAACAACTACAAACAGGCCGCTCGTCTGGTCCCAAGTGACTCGGCGATGGCAGTCTGAGGACGGGCACAACACTGCAATCGGCTGTTCTTCAGCATCGCATCGGCACGAGATGAAAGAAGAGGCACAAAATGATGCTTAGGAGATGCCCTGCTAGCTCCCTGGTGCGGGTGCGGTGACAGCCCTGGAAACGGAGGCGGCCTGAGTCTCCTTGCTGGCAGAGGTGGGTGGGGCCGAGGAGGCCTTCACTGAGAGCCTCGTTAGACCTGCTCTGTCTGGTGGCCGTGCGGGGCGCCGAATCGCTCGTGCACCCCAACGACAGCCACCCGACCCCGTGGCCTCCGGGTCCCGGGGAAAGCCACCAAGTCTCCCGGGCAGCCGGTGCGGGGGCTCTCGGGGAAAGCGCCCCATCGGAGGGTGCGGCCTTTTAGGAGCTCAGCATGGAGCAGTCCCCAGGTTAGGGGGAGTCTGGAGGCCGCGGGGAAGCTCCACGGGCAGGAGGGAGGGAGGGAGGCGCCCACCCTGGACGGCTCCCCGCACTGGCCGCCCGCGTGCCCAGCCCAGGCTGCTGGCTCAGGCTCTGGCCGCGGGAGCCCGAGGCGGGCTCGGGAAGTGCTGCCGCCCTGTGGACGTGCCCTGTAATGACACCTTGGCCTGCCTTGCTCTCCACCTCCAGTTCCCAGGCCTGGGTTTAGGAAAGACAGCCGCCCTTAGGACAGTGGAGAAGGCGGTTTTAAAGAGCTAAATTTGAAACACAACTGACTTTCCAGAAGCCAACTGCAACAGGTTAATTTCCCTCAAATCCTTAAGGAAAAGAACCTCAAACAGCCCCAGCACAAAATGCTCAGGATCCCTAATTATTACAAGATGTTAGTGAAAAAAAAAAAAGAAAAAAACAAAAAGTCAGCTCCCACATACAGTGTGATCAAGCTGTCTCCAAACAGTGCCTGGCGATCACGCAACTCCCCGACACATTCCGTACGCATGGACGTTGCCAAGAGTCCCTAGAACAGGGATCCCTCGCAGGCCCGGAAGAAAATTTCTTGAGAGCCCAGCCTGGGGTTTGAAGATCCACACCTGGGCCTAAACCAGGAACACCTGTGGTTCCGAACGACACAGGCACCCGACTTCACTGCAATGGTCTTTCCAGCAGGCGTGACACAGAATCAAATACATGTCCCTTGACAGTCTGTCGTAAAGAAACGGGGAATCTGTGCACACTGGGCTGTTACCCAGACGAGAAATACCAGCTCTGGAATGACAACGTTCAGACACCCGTCCCCATGAGAATGGGTCTTAGAGGATCCTACACCAAGTGAAGTCAGTCACAGAGGAAGAAAAAGCAAATGCTATCTCCTGTAGGCAATATTTAAAAGAGAGATACATGGGAAGTAATTTCAGACTCAAAAAGAGACAGCGGAGATTCAAACACAATCCTACAACTAGAAAAACCCAGAACACTGGGGAAATGGCCAGGGATGAGCCAGGAACTGTTCCTAATGTGTACGAGGAGCTCTGCGTCCGTGTCTGCAATCCACAAGCACCACGTCCTGCCTGCCTTCCTCCCTCTGCTCATCTTTCCTTCCACGCCAGTATATGGAGAAATACTGATCTCTAACATCTAGACAGAAATCTGATACCGTAAGAGGTCATCCAGATCCACAAAGATCAGCTCCTTCCGGCGTTCCTCACGTGCACACAAAAAGTCCGTGCCTCTAACAGTCAGCCCACAGGGGCGAGGTGTCCAGCACAGAGAACCGCGTGGCACCTGGTGCGATCCTCTCGCTGGAAAGGCGGCAGCCATGCTGGATGGGCAGGCCATAACTGAACCAGACTGTGGTTTCTGAGCACACGCAAAACACGCCGGTGGGCAGCGCTTCAAGGTGCCATCAGCATGAGATTAGACGACAAAAACAAAGGCCCCACCCACAAAATGCTCAGGATCCCTAATTATTACAAGATGTTAGTGAAAAAAAAAAAAGAAAAAAACAAAAAGTCAGCTCCCACATACAGTGTGATCAAGCTGTCTCCAAACAGTGCCTGGCGATCACGCAACTCCCCGACACATTCCGTACGCATGGACGTTGCCAAGAGTCCCTAGAACAGGGATCCCTCGCAGGCCCGGAAGAAAATTTCTTGAGAGCCCAGCCTGGGGTTTGAAGATCCACACCTGGGCCTAAACCAGGAACACCTGTGGTTCCGAACGACACAGGCACCCGACTTCACTGCAATGGTCTTTCCAGCAGGCGTGACACAGAATCAAATACATGTCCCTTGACAGTCTGTCGTAAAGAAACGGGGAATCTGTGCACACTGGGCTGTTACCCAGACGAGAAATACCAGCTCTGGAATGACAACGTTCAGACACCCGTCCCCATGAGAATGGGTCTTAGAGGATCCTACACCAAGTGAAGTCAGTCACAGAGGAAGAAAAAGCAAATGCTATCTCCTGTAGGCAATATTTAAAAGAGAGATACATGGGAAGTAATTTCAGACTCAAAAGAGACAGCGGAGATTCAAACACAATCCTACAACTAGAAAAACCCAGAACACTGGGGAAATGGCCAGGGATGAGCCAGGAACTGTTCCTAATGTGTACGAGGAGCTCTGCGTCCGTGTCTGCAATCCACAAGCACCACGTCCTGCCTGCCTTCCTCCCTCTGCTCATCTTTCCTTCCACGCCAGTATATGGAGAAATACTGATCTCTAACATCTAGACAGAAATCTGATACCGTAAGAGGTCATCCAGATCCACAAAGATCAGCTCCTTCCGGCGTTCCTCACGTGCACACAAAAAGTCCGTGCCTCTAACAGTCAGCCCACAGGGGCGAGGTGTCCAGCACAGAGAACCGCGTGGCACCTGGTGCGATCCTCTCGCTGGAAAGGCGGCAGCCATGCTGGATGGGCAGGCCATAACTGAACCAGACTGTGGTTTCTGAGCACACGCAAAACACGCCGGTGGGCAGCGCTTCAAGGTGCCATCAGCATGAGATTAGACGACAGAAAAGAAAGGAGTGAAGCCTCGTGACGCGCTCCCACCTCCCGGACCTGCGACGCTGTTTGATCTCCGGGCCAGGCTGGACTTGGGTGGGCTCAAAGCAGCACAGCAAGCGGCCCCTCACTGAGGCCTTCCCTCCACTGATGTCATGTTTAGGCCAAATTTTTAAAAAAGAGATAGGAGAAGTAATGCGAAACAGGAAGAAATACTCTGAGATTCAAACCCCAATGAAATTTGAAAAACAGAGAAGGAATTGGGCCTGGATGAATCAGGCTTGGTGTTAATCTACCAACAGAAACCCGTGCCCGTAGCAGCTGAGCCACACGGATGGTCTGGTTCCTTCCCTCTGGGCGGGCACTGGTACCTGTGACTTTAAGCTAAACCCAGACACCCGCGTCTCTGATAGAGCATCCACAGAAAGGCTCGCCCACCTTCCTTCGCTGCACACACATCTGAGATACACCCTCCACAAGGACCTGCCCCGTCAGCAGTCTGGCTGGCTTCCACGGCAGGAAATCCAGGACAGAACACAGGTCTCCCCGGGACGCGTCCTACCCGAACCAGGGGCTGTGGACTGACAGCCGTCGACGCTGCACATCGACCCCACCGCGGCAGAGCGCGGGCGGCTGAGCGCGGGCATGGCACGAAAGAGACGGGAAGAAAACTGGTGCCTACTTTCCGCCGCCCAATCTCCCTGACGGAGGCTGCCACCCCACCCCTGGATCCTGAGCAGGCCTGGGTCCCTCTGCTGGACTGGGGTGTGTTCAAGGCAGCCGGACAAGGTGCTCTTCCCTGGACCCTACTCATACATCTACTGTCTGCTGAGTTCTGGTTCAGAGAAACGCCTCCAGGCCTCCAGGGGGATCCAGGCCTCGGTGGACTTAGGGGCAACGGCTTAGAGACCTGCACGGGCTCTGGGTCTGAGCACTGCAGTTCAAGCCTCTTTCCCAGATCAAAGTCTCCGAGGCACCTAAGCACCCTCAGCAGGGTGCCGTGGCCCATTTATTAATTAGTCGGTGTGGTTATTCTGTGTGATGCTTTAGGGGGAAAGAGCAGTGAAACCCAACCCCTGAAGTGGTTGCTCAGGCATATTCCAGTGCAATTTGCAGCCCAGGATGCTGACTTTCCCAGGAACCACAGGCGTGCATTACACACTGCCTTGTAAACATTTCCTGTAACTACAACTTGACCAAAGGTGCTGACCAGCAGCCCTGATTCACAAGTCCTGGGTTATGATGATGATTTTCCCTCAGGCAACCTCCCTGCGCGGGCGCTGCAGAAATAAATTCCAAGTACAGCCGAGTTTCAAGAAGTCAATTTCCACAGGTAAATTTTCCTCACACCCTGCAGTGAAAAGGAAAAATAAAAGCAACAAACACAAACCTCCACCATAGGAGTAAATGCACAGCATCCCTCATTTCTGCCAAGTGCCAATCAAAATGGCAAAGAGAAGTCAAATCCCACCATTTAGGCCGGCCATCCTCACAAATCTATAAACAATAAACGCTGACAAGAGTCGGGAGGTGAGGGAATCCTACCACATGTCCGTTGAGAATGGACATTGACAAAAGTCACTAGAAAGGACAGCCTCTGCATGTCAAAAGATTCTGTCAAGACAGCCAAGCCTAGGATCAGACATCCCCACATCTGTGCCAATTCTTGAGAAAATCATCCTTCAAGCACGCCAACCTTCACTTCAGCACTAATTACAACAGCCAAAGCAAAGCCTGAAAAATGTCCACTGATGGCTTAAAGGTTAAAGAAGAAGTGTAGCATATAAGATGGTGCCTACTTTCCGCCGCCCAATCTCCCTGACGGAGGCTGCCACCCCACCCCTGGATCCTGAGCAGGCCTGGGTCCCTCTGCTGGACTGGGGTGTGTTCAAGGCAGCCGGACAAGGTGCTCTTCCCTGGACCCTACTCATACATCTACTGTCTGCTGAGTTCTGGTTCAGAGAAACGCCTCAGGCCTCCAGGGGGATCCAGGCCTCGGTGGACTTAGGGGCAACGGCTTAGAGACCTGCACGGGCTCTGGGTCTGAGCACTGCAGTTCAAGCCTCTTTCCCAGATCAAAGTCTCCGAGGCACCTAAGCACCCTCAGCAGGGTGCCGTGGCCCATTTATTAATTAGTCGGTGTGGTTATTCTGTGTGATGCTTTAGGGGGAAAGAGCAGTGAAACCCAACCCCTGAAGTGGTTGCTCAGGCATATTCCAGTGCAATTTGCAGCCCAGGATGCTGACTTTCCCAGGAACCACAGGCGTGCATTACACACTGCCTTGTAAACATTTCCTGTAACTACAACTTGACCAAAGGTGCTGACCAGCAGCCCTGATTCACAAGTCCTGGGTTATGATGATGATTTTCCCTCAGGAAATCTCTCTGGGCGGGTGCTGCAGAAATAAATTCCAAGTACAGCCGAGTTTCAAGAAGTCAATTTCCACAGGTAAATTTTCCTCACACCCTGCAGTGAAAAGGAAAAATAAAAGCAACAAACACAAACCTCCACCATAGGAGTAAATGCACAGCATCCCTCATTTCTGCCAAGTGCCAATCAAAATGGCAAAGAGAAGTCAAATCCCACCATTTAGGCCGGCCATCCTCACAAATCTATAAACAATAAACGCTGACAAGAGTCGGGAGGTGAGGGAATCCTACCACATGTCCGTTGAGAATGGACATTGACAAAAGTCACTAGAAAGGACAGCCTCTGCATGTCAAAAGATTCTGTCAAGACAGCCAAGCCTAGGATCAGACATCCCCACATCTGTGCCAATTCTTGAGAAAATCATCCTTCAAGCACGCCAACCTTCACTTCAGCACTAATTACAACAGCCAAAGCAAAGCCTGAAAAATGTCCACTGATGGCTTAAAGGTTAAAGAAGAAGTGTAGCATATAGACCATGGACTATTACTCAGCCATGAAAACCGCCACTGAAACTATGCCAGGAGGATGGACCTTGAAGGATCATACACTAAGTGAAGTCACCCAGACTGAAGAAGGCAAAAGCCTTTGATGTCCCTTGTAGGAAAAATTTTAAAAAGAGATGCAAAGGGGCTAATTTACAACCTAAAAAGAGATTCTGAGAATCCAAACACAACATCGGAAATTGATTATGTTCCAACAGAAAATAACAAGGAAATTACAGAGGGGAGGGGGGAAGTGAGGCATAAAGAAGTGCTGCCACCTGGTGGCTATTTTCTGTAACAACATCATAAAGAGCTGAGCTGCAAGGAATTTAATATTCTGGAGGATCCAAGTTGTTAATTCAGTGGCTAAATCGTCTGACTCTTTGTGACTCCACGGACTGCTGTACACCAGGCTTCCGCGTCCTTCACTGTCTCCTGGAGTTTGCTCAAATTCACGTCCATTGAATCACTTATGCTTTCTAACCATCTCATCCTCTGCTGCCCCCTTTTCCTTTTGCCTCTGCTCCTTCCCAGCATCAGGGTCTTTCCAATGAGTTGGCTCTTCACATCAGGGGGCCAAAGTACTGGGGCTTCAGCTTTTCCATTAAGCCGTCCAGTGAATATTCAGGGTTAATTTCCGTCAGGAACGCCTCGTGTGATGTCCTCGCTGTTAACGGGGCTCTCAAGAGTCCTCTCCAGCGCCACCATTCATCAGCGACAATTCTCTGGCGCTCAGCCTTCTTTCTGGTCCAGCTCTCACATCCGTGCGTGCCCACTGGCGAAGCCATGGCTTTGACTGCAGACCTTTATCAGCAAAGCGATGTCTCTGCCTTTGAATATGCTGTCTGGATTTGTCATAGCTTTCCTTCCAAGAAGGAGTCTCTTAATGGATGCAGATGAACTTCTTTTCCAAACAAAAACAGCCTCACAGACTTAATGGATGCAGAAATCGAAACATCTGTGCCAATTCTTGAGAAAATCAAATCCTTCCCCCCAAGCACCGCCAACCTTCACTTCAGCCAGAAGCAAAGCCTGAAAAATGTCCACTGATGGCTTAAAGGTTAAAGAAGAAGTGTAGCATATAGACCATGGACTATTACTCAGCCATGAAAACCGCCACTGAAACTATGCCAGGAGGATGGACCTTGAAGGATCATACACTAAGTGAAGTCACCCAGACTGAAGAAGGCAAAAGCCTTTGATGTCCCTTGTAGGAAAAATTTTAAAAAGAGATGCAAAGGGGCTAATTTACAACCTAAAAAGAGATTCTGAGAATCCAAACACAACATCGGAAATTGATTATGTTCCAACAGAAAATAACAAGGAAATTACAGAGGGGAGGGGGGAAGTGAGGCATAAAGAAGTGCTGCCACCTGGTGGCTATTTTCTGTAACAACATCATAAAGAGCTGAGCTGCAAGGAATTTAATATTCTGGAGGATCCAAGTTGTTAATTCAGTGGCTAAATCGTCTGACTCTTTGTGACTCCACGGACTGCTGTACACCAGGCTTCCGCGTCCTTCACTGTCTCCTGGAGTTTGCTCAAATTCACGTCCATTGAATCACTTATGCTTTCTAACCATCTCATCCTCTGCTGCCCCCTTTTCCTTTTGCCTCTGCTCCTTCCCAGCATCAGGGTCTTTCCAATGAGTTGGCTCTTCACATCAGGGGGCCAAAGTACTGGGGCTTCAGCTTTTCCATTAAGCCGTCCAGTGAATATTCAGGGTTAATTTCCGTCAGGAACGCCTCGTGTGATGTCCTCGCTGTTAAGGGGGCTCTCAAGAGTCCTCTCCAGCGCCACCATTCATCAGCGACAATTCTCTGGCGCTCAGCCTTCTTTCTGGTCCAGCTCTCACATCCGTGCGTGCCCACTGGCGAAGCCATGGCTTTGACTGCAGACCTTTATCAGCAAAGCGATGTCTCTGCCTTTGAATATGCTGTCTGGATTTGTCATAGCTTTCCTTCCAAGAAGGAGTCTCTTAATGGATGCAGATGAACTTCTTTTCCAAACAAAAACAGCCTCACAGACTTAGAAATGAAACTTCCAGTCACCAATAAAGAAAAATGTGGATCAGGGAGAAATAAGCTGCTTCAGACTAACATGTACACACTACCATTTATAAAATAAGTCATTTGGGCCTACTATGTAACACAAAAAAGCTTATGCCACACTCTGTAATAACCTATATGGAAAAAGAGCTTGAAAAAAAACCATACACATCTATGTAGAAATGAATCATGTGGCATTAGATTGAAAAGGAAGAAAAAGACACCGATAGTAATTCACCTATATACTCCAGTCCAAACTCTAGGATAAAAACATATTTAAAAAACCACAGCACTGATTCTATTCCCCTCAGGTCACAGTGACCTGGGCTGGTGTCACAGTGCTGGCGTCTGGCTGGCTTGGATAGGTGGGCGGCAGCGCCCCGGGGCTGAGGGGGCCGGGAGCCGGGAGCCGGGGCAGGCAGTGCGCCTCCACAAAGAACCTGGAGGGCCTCTCGTCCTCGGCAGAGCCCCGGCCTCCAGACACAGGCGGGATAAACTGAGAGTTTGGAACTAACAGGTACACATTGATATATACCAAATAGAAGATCAAAAAGTAACTATTGAAAAGCAGAGAGAACGTTATTGAGCACACCGTAATCACCTATATGCTAAAAACAACCCGAAAGAGAAAAGATAAATGTATAACTGAGTTGCTCTCCTGTACACCTGAAACAAACATCAGAAATCAACTCTATTCCAATATAAAACAACAAGGAAATCACGGGGAAAAGCAGGAGTGTGGCGTGAAGTGCTGCCGCCTCGTGGCCACTCCCTGTAACCACACCACGAGGCGCTGTGCTCCTGGGCATTTAATGCTCACAAGGATTCAAGGTCTGCTAAATTGTCAACTAAAACATACAGTCACAACCCGAGAGAGTTATTTCATCTGGTGGAAATGTTTATGACTCCATACCTAGGAGACAGTACCTCAGTCGTTCTGAGAAAACTGCCGCAAGGAGGCAGGGGCAGGAGTCAGGCGTATACAACAAAGGGAGCAGGCGGTCTGAACACCAAAGACCAGGTTTCCAGTTGAGGAATCCCGCGTTGCAGGCAGGGCCGACGCAAGCCCCCCGGGCCCAGGGAACTCGTTCCCTGCGGAAGCACCTCCGCTCTCCGGGGCCAAGCCGGGCTCCGTGCTCCCCTTGCTTGTCGCATTCCCCGGCTCCGTGGCAACCCCAGGGGGCGGCAGCCTCTGCCGGACGGCAGCTTTGGGAGCCCGCGCTCACGTTAGAGGCCAGACGTCGCTGGCGGCTGTGGCATTTCTTGTTTGTTGATATGGCAGGAGATACTTTCATTTCACAAAATAAAAAAACACCTTTCCTACAGAAATGCCTAAGGGCTGGCCGGTCATCAGAAAAGATTTCAAAACGAGGCGAGCATTAATGAAGCCAATTTCAAGAGGTAAATTTAACTTACACTCTTTAGAATAATCACAAGAAAAGATCCTCCTCCCAACATGTGAGTACCTTTGACCTACTCTTGAGTTCAGACCCCTGACCTATTAGAGTGACTTCGTCAGTCTTTCTTTACAAATGGACAGGCAGTAAAATGAATTTAACCCAGCAGCAGCAGCAGCTCAGCAAGGGACAGGAAAACGTCAGAAGCCAAACTGCAGGCGGTGGGGGCGGAACGGCGGCTAGAAGGCTGAGTCCCACCTCAGTGGGTCACACCCGAGCCGCTCAGCTCAGACCACCACCTTCAGGGGACGCGGGTGGGCCCCGCCCACCCCAGCCCCCCTCACCTTGGCCGGCCCTACCCCCACCCCCCGGGGCCCTGCTTGCAGCGGGGAGGGCGGGGCCAGTGAAGACCCAAGCTCCGGCGCATTTCTCCTCACACAGGAGCAGGCGCGGCTCGAGTGGCCCTGGGCCTGCCTGGAGACGCCTCCGGGAGAGGTGGTGGGCTGGAGCTGAGCTCGGAAACGTCAGGCAGCTGTCTCCTGGGAGCAGCCAGGCCCGAGGGAACCACAAGAAACGTCCCCTGGGGCACTGCCATCCTGCCTAGGACAGGGCTCTGCGACTGAACGGCAGAGGGAAGTAGGTGCCCCCATGCTGGGTCTGGAGGTCAACAGCCCCGGGCTGGTCCGGGAGGCAAAGCACTTCCCTTCCCTTCTGGAGGGAGAGCCGGTCACCCAGCCAGCCTCCCGCAGAGGAGCAGGGAGCTCTGCCGTCCAGGCCACCCGGGCCGGAGCCTGCAACGTTCCCTGGGAAGCACCTCCGCTCTCCGGGGCCAAGCCGGGCTCCGTGCTCCCCTTGCTTGTCGCATTCCCCGGCTCCGTGGCAACCCCAGGGGGCGGCAGCCTCTGCCGGACGGCAGCTTTGGGAGCCCGCGCTCACGTTAGAGGCCAGACGTCGCTGGCGGCTGTGGCATTTCTTGTTTGTTGATATGGCAGGAGATACTTTCATTTCACAAAATAAAAAAACACCTTTCCTACAGAAATGCCTAAGGGCTGGCCGGTCATCAGAAAAGATTTCAAAACGAGGCGAGCATTAATGAAGCCAATTTCAAGAGGTAAATTTAACTTACACTCTTTAGAATAATCACAAGAAAAGATCCTCCTCCCAACATGTGAGTACCTTTGACCTACTCTTGAGTTCAGACCCCTGACCTATTAGAGTGACTTCGTCAGTCTTTCTTTACAAATGGACAGGCAGTAAAATGAATTTAACCCAGCAGCAGCAGCAGCTCAGCAAGGGACAGGAAAACGTCAGAAGCCAAACTGCAGGCGGTGGGGGCGGAACGGCGGCTAGAAGGCTGAGTCCCACCTCAGTGGGTCACACCCGAGCCGCTCAGCTCAGACCACCACCTTCAGGGGACGCGGGTGGGCCCCGCCCACCCCAGCCCCTCACCTTGGCCGGCCCTACCCCCACCCCCCGGGGCCCTGCTTGCAGCGGGGAGGGAGGGGCCAGTGAAGACCAAAGCTCCGGAGCATTTCTCCTTACAAAGGAGCAGGAGCGGCTCCGAGTGGCCCCTGGGCCTGCCTGGAGACGCCTCCGGGAGAGGTGGTGGGCTGGAGCTGAGCTCGGAAACGTCAGGCAGCTGTCTCCTGGGAGCAGCCAGGCCCGAGGGAACCACAAGAAACGTCCCCTGGGGCACTGCCATCCTGCCTAGGACAGGGCTCTGCGACTGAACGGCAGAGGGAAGTAGGTGCCCCCATGCTGGGTCTGGAGGTCAACAGCCCCGGGCTGGTCCGGGAGGCAAAGCACTTCCCTTCCCTTCTGGAGGGAGAGCCCGGTCACCCAGCCAGCCTCCCCGCAGAGGAGCAGGGAGCTCTGCCGTCCTGGGCCGGCACGTGGCCAGCCAGGGCTCGGGCTCCGGAGCCCTGGGAAGTGGACAAGGCTACCGGAGCCGCGGGGGGCCTGGGCCACGCTTCCCACCTTCCTCCCGCCACCCAACCGCTCTGCTTGAGGTCACGTTTCATGAGAGAGAAGGCTGCATGAAGCATTCACGGTTCAGGGATCAGCTGAAAATCAAGGGCTGGTGAGTACTTCTCATGAGTTTTGCTGGTAAACTGCTGGCAGGACACCGGCACCGACACCGAGGCTCTCCCCAGCCCCCAGAGCCCACGGGCCTCAGCGGCGGCCTGTCCAGCGGCAGGCAGCCAAGCAGCCACACGGAGAAACGATTTAAGAAAATGGTCACAGTGACGCCCAACACAGCCTGTGTGCTTGTGAAGGGAAGAGGCCTGAGTCGCACGGCAGGACAGAAATACTGGAAAGCGTGTGTTCCCTGGGCCCTCGCCCCTCAGTCAGGCCGTGCCTGCGGCTCTGGGGCTGGGCAGGCCCTCGAGGGCGGGCGACGCGGGCAGCGGGGGAGAGGCCTGAGTCCGGCCGCCACTGCCGTCCCAGGCGGCCGGGTCCTGGGCGGATCGGCACAGCTTCATGCCGGATCCCTGGGACCAGAGCATCTGCGGCTATGATTTGAGACCTGCTCCCTGAATAACTGCACATGCAAGTCATTTCCGTTATCTTCTTGCCTCTAATTAGCAGTGAGAAAATAAAATTTTATCAGCAGTTTTGTCTTGATGTCTATATCTGGGTTTCTTTGCTCCAAGCCAGTTCTCTGATTTCTGCTGACCCCGCTGGCCGAGCGGGTCAGCTGGCCGCCTCCTCAGCCCGTCCTTGGGCCCGTGTCCCTCTGGCTTTGCCTCCACCCTTCCTGAGCCGTGCAGCCCCCTCCAGGGCCCGGCCTGCACCCCCCCCGCAGCTGGGTTCAGGGCCCACGCAGCACCGACAGCACCGGGGGACAGGCGGCGGGCCGGGCGGGACTGCCGGTCCTGGACACCGCCGCCTCGTCTCCTCGTTCTGGTCTCCAGGTTCCTTTCCTTCCACCTGCCGTCTCGCTTCTTTCTCCCACCCTCTCCCTCTTCCCTCTCTGCCTTGTTTCTCCTGTTTCTTCTTTTACCCTCTTTTTTTTTTGTCCTTGTTCTTTCTCCCGAAAGGATGCCATCAGGATTCTGTGTAAATTAGCAAGATTGCATTTATGATCATCTCATCCCATTTGCTATAAATGAATGTAATGTGGGCAGAAAGCCACTTAATTGAATCAGTTATAAATTTATCCAGCAAAGGCTGGGTTTGGTACATTCATTTGTAGCCAGTATTAAATCCGTGAGCAGCACAAAGCATCCCACCTCCAATCACATGGCGGATTTCTATCTTTCTGGGGATCAACCGTGTTTCCCAATGAAGCCGTCCTCCCTCCCCTCCGGCAGGTGTGCCCTTCTGCTGCTGACTGCTGGCCCTCAGGGAGGACGTGCCTGGTGCGCAAGGCTGCCGAGGACACCGTGAACCCCTGACGATCTGGCATGGTGCAGTCCTCGGAACAGGCTTTGTTCTTTCGAGGCCAGTTCTCTGCCCCGTGAAGCGAGAGCCTGGCCGCAGGGCCCTGGTGAGCAGGTCTCAGGGGCTGGGCTGGAGGTGCCCCTGGGAGGCCGGGCAGAAAGGCTGAGCAAAAGCGGGGATAAGAATGGGCTTCCTTTGGAGGCCGTGACCGGAGAGGCGCTGCCCCAGGGCGTCTCCTGCGTGGCCCGGCAGGTGGCAGGCTGGCGTGCCTGCCCGTCCAGGGTTCTTTTCCTTTATGGTTACTGACTTGGCACGTAACACTGTAGTTCAAGGTGTTCCACACGTGGACCTGATACACGTGCCTTCGCCATGGTAGTGTTGGTGACAATGCTGTCCCCTGCCACCGTCCTGCCTCTCTTGTGGGGGGAAGAGGCAAACACGTCCTCTGAGCACGAGTGGCGTTTCTCAGACGTTCTGTTGTCTGGATTCACTATGCTGTGCATTAGGTCTCTCAGACTCATTTCTCTACTTGTCGCATGTGTGAACAGCATCTCCAATTCCTCGACCTTTCCTAGTGACCGCCATCCTCTCTGTTTTTAGGAGTCCAGTGGCTTTTGTTTGTTTGGCCACTTCTATTGGTCCTTCATCCATCCATTTTCATCCATCTTTGTTCTTTGGCCTGTGTGGGCCTCCCATCGCAGTGGCCTCATTGCAGAGCACCAGCTCTGGGCGCATGCGCTCCAGAGCACCGGCTTATAACTGGACACACCGGTCCAGCTGCTCTGCGGCACACGGGATCTTCCCAGGCCAGGGATCAATCCAGTGCCCCTTGCACTGCAAGGTGGACTCTTTACCCACTGGACCACCAGGGAAGCCCAGGAGTCCAGTTTTTTAGATTCTACATGTAAGTGATATTGTACAGTAACTGACTTATTTCACTAGGCATAATGCTGTCAAGGTCCGTGCACACAGTTGCAAATGATGAATAGTATTTCACCTTTAGTATATATATGTAGATATCACACCTAGATCCAGTCATCCAGCGACACCCACTTGGTTCCATGTCTTAGCTACTGTCACCAGCACCGCAGTGAGCGCTGGGCATGTGAGCACCAGGCTTCTTCCGGGCCTGAGCGCGGCTCTGTTACTTCTGTCCCTGCCTGAGAATGAGCCCCGGCGGGTGGCTGGGTCTGCTCCCTGCAGACTGACCCCTGTGTCTGAGCCCCTCTGCTGCCTGGCCTCAAGCCCCCCTTGGCCCCCCGCCTGGCCCGCCATCGCCGTGCACACGCAGACGTCCCGTCTGGCCGCCCGATGGCGTGCTCCACCTGCACCGAGAGCCGGGGCAGTGCCGGTGTCCGGCCCCCCCGAGCAGGAGGGCGCACGTGCACGGCGTCCCGCCTGGCTCCCCACCCAGTCCTGGTCTCATGAGCCCGAGACAAGATCTAACAAGTGCGTTCTTTACCTGGAGTTCAGCCTGTCCACTGCCTCAGGGGCCCAGGAGCCCTGCCCCGTGCCTCCCGCCCTCCCCTTCGGTGTGAGATCAAGAGGGAACACGTCCTGTGGACACCGGCAGTGGACACCCTGGGGGACGCTTCTGCATCGCACAGGTGAGCTCCGACAGCGCCCACCCTGCGGGCTGCCAGAGGCAGGGCCCGGACAGGGGAGACCCGAGCAGACCCCCGCCCCGCGAGCCCCTCCTGCTCGGCGAGTCTGCGGGCAGACGCGGGTGTGAGCCCTGCCCCAGGACCCCCGTGCCGGGCAGACGCGAGCCAGCAGGACGGGCCCTGGGCTCCTTCCCTCGGGTCTGCAGCGCGGCCTGCCTGCTGACGGGCGCCCCAGAGAGCCGTCTCCTCTCTTTTGCCCAGGTTCGCAGCTGTTTACGGCAGGAAGGTACGTCCAGAGCCAGGTGAGTCCACTGCCGATCAAAAGCAGAGTCCCGAGTGTGCGAGTGCACCGTGCGGCTGGGGCGTGCGCGCGGGGGCAGCGGGTGTCTGCGCAGAGACGGAGGCGGCTCTGTAGGCAGCATGGGGAGGTGGGCGTGCGCACGGGGGGGCTCTGCGCTGCAGGATGGGCAGCTGGGACGTCCCCACCTCAAAACCACGAGGGTGAGTCGTGGCGGAGGGACGCCCGTCAGAGGAAAGGCTGGGGCGGCCCGGTCCAGGTGTTCGCGCACGGTCCCCGGGTCTGCGGCCGCTCGGGGAGGACGCGGGCGGCACACCCAGGAGGCCCACCGCGGACCCGCGTGGAGGCGGGGAGCCGGGAGCCCAGTGCCGCCCGCCGCCTGGCACTCTGCCCCGCGGCCGTGCCCGCCCCCCCCGCACGCCTGGCCGCTGGCCAGACGCGGCCTTCCGGCAGGAGCCTGCTCTCCGGGCAGCCGCTCGCGGGCCTGGATGAGGTTCTCCGTCTCCAGGCTCCTTCCGGAGAAAGAGCTCTGCCGTACGAACGGGGGCTCCCGGGAGGGGAGGGCTGGGCTGGAATCCGGCACACAGCTGGGGCAGAGCCGGGCCGGCCTCTCGCGGGCAGGGTCGCGGGCTGGGGCCGGGAGGGGCGTCCACAGGCCGCTGGGGTCCGCCCGCCGTCCGCTCACGCCTCTGGACCCCGTGTGTCCGCGTCTAGAGTGCGTGTGCAGCTCTCTGCTAGGCCTGGGGCCCGGCCTCTTCCAGTCGGACTATAAACTAAGGAGAGCGGAAGGGCCGTCTATCATTTTAATACGATCCTCACATTCAGATGTTAGAGGCCTCTCATTTACTGGTGCTTTAGGATCAAACACTAAGGGTATCAGTACCTCCTGCAGCCAGCCGGTTCTCGGAGGCCTTTTAAGAGACCCCCCCAGAGGGAGCCTCGGATAAACCATCGCCAGGCACTCCCGCGGGGACCAGCCCGTCCACTGCTGGTGGCCCCGGCCTGGCCTCCCTCGGCCCAGCTGTGGGGGCTCCGGTCTCTCGAGGGGCAGCTGCCACGAGGCTCCCGTGGGGCTGGAGGGCCCCAGGCCCCCCTCTAGCACCACCGGAGGAGGGCCCTGCCCCTCCAGCGGACGTCTCCTCCCAAAGGGACCTGCTGGGAAAGGTCCTCCAGCGAGCCAGGAATAAAATGGAATGTCGTCGTCGTCTTTTTTTAAGAAATTACTTATGTACGTATCTGGCAGAGCCAGGTCCTAGCTGTGGCCTGCAGAGTCTAGCTCCCTGACCGAGGATCGCACCTGGGCCCGGCACTGGGAGCACGGAGTCCCAGCCCGGTGCCGCCAGGGGAGACCCGGGCCGAGGATCTCCTGACACCCGGCGGCCGGGCAGTGACGGCAGCCCCGAGCGTGCAGACGGGGCCGGGGGTCACTCGCGCCCCAGGAGACTCTCCTAGGAGAGCTGGAGTGTGGGGCACCTTCGCACGGAGGTTATTTCCTGCTTTCAGGGGACAGAGGAGGGTCACAGCATCCTAATCCAAAATAATCAGTACACAAAAATGGCATATTTTGGAGTGGCTGGCCCTGAGTTCCATCACCATTGTTAACAAGCATTTACTACGATATTTTTCTTTTATGAGCCCAGCAGAAAGATGAGAGATACATACATCAATAGGGCATCTTTTCTCACCTTTTCCTACATTAAAAAAAACTTCCCAAGCATTTGCTGAAGCACAAAATACACACAGACATGCCTCTGAGGCTGTGTGGGTTCAGTTCCAGCAACTGCGAGAAAGCAGATGTGCGTGAAGTTTTTGGTTTCCCTGGGCATATAAAAGTCATGTTTGCACTATTCTGCAATCGATCCGCTGTTCAGCAGCACTGTGTCTAAAGCATAGTGTGCACACCTTAATTAAAAATACTTCATCGCTGAACAGTGCTAACAGTCACCCGAGTCTTCAGTGAGTCGCGGTGCTGGCATCAGACTTGTCACACACGTGCGGTCGTAACGTAACTGACCACTCTCACACGCACAATGGTAACGGAGCAGCCGGAACTGCCGGGAGGACTCCCCACACGTGACGCAGACACACAAGGCAGCAGAGGCCGCTTGGGGACACGGCACCGAGAGGTGGCCGGCGGCCACGCACAGGCTGCCTTCGGCCCGTCGGCTCGCAGCCTCGGTGAAGCCAGCGGAGCGAGGCCTTCCTGGACGGAGACGGTCTCTCGGAGTCACCACCGCAGTCCCCAGATCGGGAGACCGGAGACCGACGCCTGCCCTCCGCGGCCGGCTGTCTCAGTCTCGGGCGTCCAGGGACTAATAATTCTCTAAGGAGAAGGAGCCCAGACCTCGGCAAGAGCACGCACGTCTGAAGACAAGGCTGCAAAACACAAGCAGCAGCGATCACAGGACTTACCGGCCACTGCGCAGGGCAGACGTGGGATGAGGACCGGCTCGGCCTCTGGGGCCAGGAGAACACAGTCACAGAGGGGCCCGCCCGGGGGCACGCCCCTGCCTCTGCAGCGCTGGCAGGCTGGCCGGCGGGCGCTCCCACCGCCTCTGGTGTCCGGTCAGTGCCGCGTCTGTCTAGGAGGCAGTCGTGAACTAGCCACGCCCCTCCCGGTGGACGGCTGACGTCAAGGGGCAGCCCTGACATGGGTCTTCCTCCAAAAGTCAAGCATCCGCCATCCCTGCTCGGTATCAGTTCTGGCCTCCCAGGCACTGCAGGAGGCGGGCGGGGGATGGGCAGAGGTGGGCAGGGCTGGTCGGTGCCCTCCCAAAGCACCGGTGAAGAAGGAAAGTCAGGACGCGTAGGCGAACGTTGTGAGTTTAACATAGGAGCCACGGCACATTCCAGGATGCCGCTGGTGGTGGTCTAGTCGCTCAGACAGGATCTGCTCTTGCGACCCCATGGACTGTGGCCCACCAGGCTCCTCTGTCCATGGGATTCTCCAGGCAAGAACACCGGAGTGGGTTGCCATTTCCTTCTTCAGGAAATCCTCCCCACCCAGAGATCAAACAGGCGTCACCAGCAGGTGGATTCAGCCCTATTCCAGGCTATGACTCCCCTGATGCAAGACTCTAAAGAAACAAGCACTCTCGCTCTTTGTAAAAATAAACACAATCTGAAGCTTCATAATCTTCCTTGTTTTTAACTGAAGGGACTCTTTCATCCCTCTCTAAAAAAACTGACACAAGGCAGCAGAGGCCGCTGGGACGGAGGTGGCCGGCGGCCACGCACAGGCTGCTCGCCCGTCGGCTCGCAGCCTCGGTGAAGCCAGCGGAGCGAGGCCTTCCTGGACGGAGACGGTCTCTCGGAGTCACCACCGCAGTCCCCAGATCGGGAGACCGGAGACCGACGCCTGCCCTCCGCGGCCGGCTGTCTCAGTCTCGGGCGTCCAGGGACTAATAATTCTCTAAGGAGAAGGAGCCCAGACCTCGGCAAGAGCACGCACGTCTGAAGACAAGGCTGCAAAACACAAGCAGCAGCGATCACAGGACTTACCGGCCACTGCGCAGGGCAGACGTGGGATGAGGACCGGCTCGGCCTCTGGGGCCAGGAGAACACAGTCACAGAGGGGCCCGCCCGGGGGCACGCCCCTGCCTCTGCAGCGCTGGCAGGCTGGCCGGCGGGCGCTCCCACCGCCTCTGGTGTCCGGTCAGTGCCGCGTCTGTCTAGGAGGCAGTCGTGAACTAGCCACGCCCCTCCCGGTGGACGGCTGACGTCAAGGGGCAGCCCTGACATGGGTCTTCCTCCAAAAGTCAAGCATCCGCCATCCCTGCTCGGTATCAGTTCTGGCCTCCCAGGCACTGCAGGAGGCGGGCGGGGGATGGGCAGAGGTGGGCAGGGCTGGTCGGTGCCCTCCCAAAGCACCGGTGAAGAAGGAAAGTCAGGACGCGTAGGCGAACGTTGTGAGTTTAACATAGGAGCCACGGCACATTCCAGGATGCCGCTGGTGGTGGTCTAGTCGCTCAGACAGGATCTGCTCTTGCGACCCCATGGACTGTGGCCCACCAGGCTCCTCTGTCCATGGGATTCTCCAGGCAAGAACACCGGAGTGGGTTGCCATTTCCTTCTTCAGGAAATCCTCCCCACCCAGAGATCAAACAGGCGTCACCAGCAGGTGGATTCAGCCCTATTCCAGGCTATGACTCCCCTGATGCAAGACTCTAAAGAAACAAGCACTCTCGCTCTTTGTAAAAATAAACACAATCTGAAGCTTCATAATCTTCCTTGTTTTTAACTGAAGGGACTCTTTCATCCCCTCTCCTAATTGGAGGAAGGAAAGAGCTGCTTTCCCTCTGGCTCTCAGAGGGGTTCCCACGCTGCAGAAGACGGGGCTAAGGGGGCATCTTGCTGGATGCCTGAAATTGAGCGAGTTCCTGTCTGTCTTCAAGACATGCTCCCCTGGGGGCTGCCTTTGGGAGACCCGGGTCCGATTTAGGGAAGGCGGTCTGAACTCCTGTATGGCAGCCTTGGTGATTCCCTGTGGGGCACCCCTGGGCACAGGAGGGCCAGGGCTGCCCACAGGTGACCTCCTGGGGCCGCTGGACGCAGGCGCTCCCACCCCCAGCCGCTGCAGGCAC
Organism: Tragulus kanchil; assembly: GCA_022376925.1. Taxonomy (NCBI): domain Eukaryota; kingdom Metazoa; phylum Chordata; class Mammalia; order Artiodactyla; family Tragulidae; genus Tragulus; species Tragulus kanchil. The sequence continues at coordinate 156,362,907 of JAIOJX010000006.1, forward strand.
CGCAAGGGAGGCTGCCCTGTCCAGAAGGACACACCCATGGGCACCTCAGTCGGAGGCCTCCTCAGGGAAACAGAAGAAACTCCTGCGCTTCACACAGGCAGGAAGGGCAACAGAGAAGGGCTGAACCCAGAGCCTGAGACGCGTGTCCGGAGACGAAGCAGGATCAGGGCCTGCGACCAGCCTCACCCTGATCAACAGCTACAGACAATTCTCTGTGTGGTTAGAGGACAGTCACGCATATGCCTGCATGTGTGCTTTAGCTGTGTCCGGCTCTGTGGCCCCAGGGCCGCGCCCGCCAGGCTCCTCTGACCACAGGGCTCTCCAGGCAAGAAGACTGGAGTGGTCTGCCGTTTCCTTTTCGAGGGGATCTTCCCCACCCAGGGATCAAACCCGCGTCTCACGCGTTGGCAGGTGAATTCTGCACCACTGGTGTCCCCTAGGAAGCCCGTCTCTGACAAAGAAGGCAAAACTACCCACGGAGGAAAACCGTCTCTTCAACGAGTGGTGCTGGGAAAACAGGACGGCTACACGTAGAAGAATGAAATCAGAACACTTCCTAACCTCATACCCAAAAATAAACCCCAAATGGATGAACGACCTTAATGTAAGACCAGAAACTATGAAACTCTCAGAGGAAAACACAGGCAGAACACTTTTCGATGTCAATCACAGCCAGGTCCCCTAGGACCTACCTCCGAGAGTAACAGAAGTAAAAATAAACAAATGAGACCTAATTAAACTAAAAGGTTTTGTACAACAAAGCAAACTCTAAAAGAGGCAAAAAGACAGCCCTCTGAATGGAAGACAATAATAGCAAATGAAACAACTGACAAAGAACTGATCTCCAAAATAGACAAGCAGCTCACGCAGCTCAATACTGGAAAATCAACCCAATCAAGAAGTGGGCAGACCTAAACAGACATTTTTCCAAAGAAGACATACAAATGGCTAACAAACACGTGAAAATATGCTTAACATTGCTCATTATTAGAGAAATGCAAAATTACAATGAGGCATCACCTCACACTGGTCAGAAAGGCCATCATCAAAAAAATGTCTACAAGCCATCTCCTCCTCTGCCGCCCCCGTTGCCCCCTGCCCTCCATTTTCCGCAGCATCAGGGTCTTTTCCGGTGAGTCATCTCTTCACATCAGGTGGCCAAAGTATTGAAGCTTCAGCCTCAGCATCTGTCCTTCCAATGAATACTCAGGGTTGATTTCCTTTAGGATTGACTGATTTGATCTCCTTGCAGTCTAAGGGACTCTCAGGAGCCTTCTCCACCAGCACAGTTCAAAGGCATCAGTTCTTTGGCGCTCAGCCTGCTTTATGGTCCAGCTCTCACATCCACACATGACTACTGGGAAAACCATAGCTTTGACTAGACGGACTTTTGTCAGCAAAGTGATCTCTCTGCTTTTGAATATGCTGTCTAGGTGTGCCATGGCTTTTCTTCCAAGGAGCAAGCAGTTTTTAATTTCATGGCTGCAGTCGCCGTCCACAGTGATTCTGGAGCCCAGGAAATAAAGTCTGTCACTGTTTCCACTGTTTTCCCCATGAAGTGATGGGACTGGATGCCATGATCTTTGTTTTTTGAATGTTGAGTTTAGGCCAGCTTTTTCACTCTCCTCTTTCACCTTCATCAGGAGGCTCTTTAGTTCTTTGCTTTCTGCCATAAGGGTGGTGTCATCTGCATACCTGAGGTTATTGATATTTCTCCCGGCAATCTTTTTTTTTAATTTTACTTTAGCTTTTACAGAGTTTTGTTGTTTACAGATATGTACAGTCCCGGATTAGTCATATGTATATCCCTGGCCCCCTCCCTCCTCCCAGCACCACCCCCACCCCAGCCCTCCAGGCCGTCATACTCTCCCGGCAATCTCGATTCCAGCTTCGGCTTCATCCAGACCGGCATTTCGCATGATGTACTCTGCACGCAAGTCAAAGCAGCAGGCTGATAATAAACAGCCTTGATGGACTCTTCCCAATTTGAACCTAGTCCATCATTCCATGTCCAGTTCTAACTGTTGCTTCTTTACCTGCATACAGGTTTTGCAGGAGGCAGGTAAGGTGGTTTGGTATTCCCATCGCCTTCAGAATTTTCCACAGTTTGTTGTGATCCACACAGTCAAAGGCTTTAGCATAGCCAGTGAGGAAGAGGTAGATGTTTTTCTGGAATTCCCTTGCTCCTTCTATGATCCAATGGATGTTGGCAATTTGATGTCTGGTTCCACTGCCTTTTTTAAATCCAGCTTGTACATCGGGGAGTTCTCACTTCACGTATTGTTGATGCCTAGCTTGGAGGATGTTAAGCATTACTTTGCTAGCATGTGAAATGAGTGCAGTGGTGCAGTCGTTTTGAACATTCCTTGGTGTTGCCTTTCTTTGGGAGTGAAATGAAAATGGACCTTTTCCAGTCCTGAGGCCACTGCTGAGTTTTCCAAATTTGCTGACATATCAGGCGTGGCACTTTAAGAGTATCATATTTTAGGATCTGAAATAGCTCAGCTGGAATTCCATCACCTCCACTAGCTCTGTCTGTAGCAATGCTTCACAGGGCCACCTGACTTCACACTCCAGGATGTCTGGCTCTAGGTGAACGATCACACCATCATGGTCATCGGCTCATTAAGGCCTTTTTTGTATAGTTTTCTGTGTACTCCTTCCTCCTCTCAGTATCTTCTGCTTCTGTTAGGCTCACACCATCTCTGTCCTTTATGGTGCCCATCTGAGCACAAAGTGCTCCCCAGCTATCTCTGTCTCTAGCCGTTTGCATTCTGTTGTTCTCCTCGATCTAAACGCCAACAGAAACGTTCCTGTCAATGAAACCCAGGATGTATTAGTGGAGACTGTTTCCTGAAGTGACTATGGAACTTGAATAGCAAGTGCAGGAAGTGTGCAGCCCAAACAGCAGCTGTGCGAGGAGGGCGGCCAGGCAGAGGGCCCAGGTGCTGCCTTCAGTGGGCTAGCTGTTCCCTTCTACCCAGTAATAATGCATTTCCTTTCTCTGGTTCCAAGCCAGTGAAGCTAGTCTCTTCTGGGTTAGGTCTGAAGTCAGTGACAAAGAGACCTGATTAATTAAGTGGGACAAAGACCTCCTCCTGCTCCCAGGTGGAGTTTATCCTCAGCATGTGCTCGGGTGCACTCACCTCATCCATTTCTTGAAACACTGGTCACTGTTCCATGTCTAATGCCGCTGCCCGTGTCCTGCTCTCCCTCTGGGCTCTCTCCACCCATGTGCCCACTCAGGCCCGGCGGTCCCACTGGCCCCGCTGGCGACAGTGGCTTCCTGCTCTGCTGGCCAGGGCCAGCCAGCTGGCTCCAGGGACTCACGGCTGAACGAGGCCAGTGGTCCCTCCTCTTTACGGCCTCTCGGGATTCCAGCCTCACCAGCTCCACTGTGACCTGTATCTGATCTTCTGACTCTCCAGTTTCCTGCATCCGTGGTGTAGGTACTTGACTTAGGATAGGACAGATGACTAATTTCCTCTGTAATCGACCTTAAGTCTGTGACCTATCTTTATATTTGCTCAGTTAAAACAAAGCTCCCCATTCTAGTTCATGGCCCTAGAGGATCTGCACCAAGCTTTCCACATCATGACACTGTCACAGCTGAATGTTACTCAAGAAAAGGTCCCACAAAAGGACAGATGGCTCCACGACAAACTCACGGCCATCCGCCTCAACACGCGTTGGCGATCTTGCTTATTTCTCAAGTAACACGTCCCTCTGTTTTGCTCCGATAGCTAAGTTTGTCTCCTCTACTTTGTTCAAACCGCCTTCCTGTTCAGAGGATTCCTTCCACGTCCCAGAGGAGGGCGGACGCTGCCTTTGCTGTGTCACCTGAGCTCTAGGTTCTCGGTGAAGGACGCTACTATTGACCGTCTGTAAGAGTTTCAAATCCAGTCCCTCTCTCCCGAGCGTAATAACAGACATCACTGAAAACCCCAGGCCTGTAACCCGTGGATCCAGCCCCCTCAGAGCCCTAGGTCGCAGGGCTCCAGGGTTAAGAGGGGCATTCACTGTAGCTCCCCCACCTGCTCTGGCCACGGACGGAGGAGGCGGTCAGAGGGGTCTCCAGGACGTGGGAGGAAGAGGGTCCAGGACAAAGGCACCGGTAGGCTAACCCACAGTCTCCGGGGTGGGGCCCTCCGCCCTCAGCGTCCGGGGGCCACTCCACGCAGTGAATTTCCTAGACCCAGGCTCTGCCCGGGCCACCGTGTGCGCTGTGACAGGGCTGAGGGGGTCACACACAGGACGAGTGGACCTTCCAGCCTCACACACAGGTCATGAGAAGCAGCCGTGATGATGCGTCTCTGCCAGGCGCTCCCGGTGACCACGACCACGGATGCTGCTGCTAACTCTCAGGTGAACGCGCGGCCCGGGCACCCCGGCCAGGCCACAGCCCGTCCGGCTGGCACAAACCTTGCTTCCCAGATGCCCGTTCCTGCCACACCACTTCCCAGGTGCCCGTGGGCTGAATGTGCGCTGGGGTGACGACACGCGGGGCCGAGCCACCGCTGCACGTCTCTTCTCGTGCAGAACAAGCTATTTTTGTAAAGGATGCTCAGCCATCTCCATGGAAACCACGTCACCAGCTGGGTCTCATTTCACTGATGCTTGGTTCAGTATCCCTTCAAAACGTGACTGGGATGTGCACGGACACAGTGTGTATCCACTTCTCACACACACACGTGCACACACAAGGGGTGGCACCCCCACACGCCACCCTTCCAGGCCTTTCTTCCTCAGGGTTTTACAAAGCAGACCGACCACTGCTCAGGAACCCACAGCCACGCTGCCAGCCTCCCCCAGCATGGCGTCCACGGTGGTGATCGCCTGGGCCACAGTCAAGCAGGTTAACAAGAAGACAGGGGCGGGCCGGGGTGAGATACAGACGGAGCAGGGCCACTGGGTGGCAGGTGGTCACCACCAATATGGAAACTGACGTCAAAGAACATGTGTTTGGGAACCCAGCCAACTTCAACCTCCAGACACTGTGTCTCCTGAAACGTACTTCCTCCACTCAAAAGCACGCTTCTTCCTGACTCCCCTCAGCTTGCTCGGGACGCTGTCCCCTGCTCACCTCACGGGATACGTGCTCTCGCACACGTGCACATCCACAGAGCAATGACTCCATTCCAGTCGCACACTCACAGGTCCTGGGCTGTGCCGCACGCGCCCAAGAAGTGCTAGGACCGTACGAAGCGGGAAAAGGAAGGGGCTCGCCCGTGGCACACCAAAGCCAACAGAAAAGATAAACAAGCCGGGTGTGGGCCTCCGCGTCCAGGCAGCTTCACAGAAAGGCCAGACAGCACGGTGATCCTGCAGCCTCTGCCAAACTACTCTCTCAATGTTGTAGGTTCTTCATCCGTGAGCTGGTAGCAAAGAGACACGCGACGGCTGCAAGGAACGAACAGAAACGGCCGTGCGCCTGCGAGGCCCGGGGAGCGCCCACTCTGCAGGAATCGTCAGGAGGAGCTAAATCACGGTGGCAAGCCGGCCCGGATCCCAGCGGGCCCAGCGCGGAGCCCGCGACAGGCTCGGGGTGGCACACTGAGTCCGACGGCACAGCACTGCCCGAGGAAGCGTCGACGGACCCCAGGGACGTGCGAGGACGCACGCGGGGCAGAGGTGGGCGGCGGCATCAGGAAGGCCGGTGGGAACAGCTGACGGAGGGGCTGCGTGCCCGGGCCCAGAGAAACGCGCGGGCTCCCACAGGGCGCGCGGGAGACGCCGAGAGGCAAAGGCGGGACGTGCCCACGGTGCGGCCCAATCCCGCGGGCTGCCGGCGGAGGCCAGCTTGCAGCAGTGTCACCTGCTTACGTCCACTCTCACTTAGAAATGGTCCTGCTCGCCACGGCTCGCCCTCAGCTGGCGACAGAACCACCATCCTACTGTCTTATGACGCCTTCGCGACCACTGCTCAGGAACCCACAGCCACGCTGCCAGCCTCCCCCAGCACGGCGTCCACGGTGGTGATCGCCTGGGCCACAGTCAAGCAGGTTAACAAGAAGACAGGGGCGGGCCGGGGTGAGATACAGACGGAGCAGGGCCACTGGGTGGCAGGTGGTCACCACCAATATGGAAACTGACGTCAAAGAACATGTGTTTGGGAACCCAGCCAACTTCAACCTCCAGACACTGTGTCTCCTGAAACGTACTTCCTCCACTCAAAAGCACGCTTCTTCCTGACTCCCCTCAGCTTGCTCGGGACGCTGTCCCCTGCTCACCTCACGGGATACGTGCTCTCGCACACGTGCACATCCACAGAGCAATGACTCCATTCCAGTCGCACACTCACAGGTCCTGGGCTGTGCACGCGCCCAAGAAGTGCTAGGACCGTACGAAGCGGGAAAAGGAAGGGGCTCGCCCGTGGCACACCAAAGCCAACAGAAAAGATAAACAAGCCGGGTGTGGGCCTCCGCGTCCAGGCAGCTTCACAGAAAGGCCAGACAGCACGGTGATCCTGCAGCCTCTGCCAAACTACTCTCTCAATGTTGTAGGTTCTTCATCCGTGAGCTGGTAGCAAAGATACACGCGACGGCTGCAAGGAACGAACAGAAACGGCCGTGCGCCTGCGAGGCCCGGGGAGCGCCCACTCTGCAGGAATCGTCAGGAGGAGCTAAATCACGGTGGCAAGCCGGCCCGGATCCCAGCGGGCCCAGCGCGGAGCCCGCGACAGGCTCGGGGTGGCACACTGAGTCCGACGGCACAGCACTGCCCGAGGAAGCGTCGACGGACCCCAGGGACGTGCGAGGACGCACGCGGGGCAGAGGTGGGCGGCGGCATCAGGAAGGCCGGTGGGAACAGCTGACGGAGGGGCTGCGTGCCCGGGCCCAGAGAAACGCGCGGGCTCCCACAGGGCGCGCGGGAGACGCCGAGAGGCAAAGGCGGGACGTGCCCACGGTGCGGCCCAATCCCGCGGGCTGCCGGCGGAGGCCAGCTTGCAGCAGTGTCACCTGCTTACGTCCACTCTCACTTAGAAATGGTCCTGCTCGCCACGGCTCGCCCTCAGCTGGCGACAGAACCACCATCCTACTGTCTTATGACCGCGGACAAACACATTTACAGCACCGTATATCCCTAGAAGGCACGTGAGGCTTTCAAGTTTGTTCAAAAAGTAGGAAATTCTGAGAAAAATGAACCTGGTGCCAGGATGGAAGGCGCAGCAGAAGCGAAAAGAGGACAGGTGATTAGGGAGGGTGTCTCACACCTTCACCTCGACCTGCTCATCCCTCTGGACCACCTCGGCTGCGGCGCCGAAGTCCCGACGCCGGGGGTCCAGGCTGAGGGCACAGGCCCCGACTGCTCAGCCGTGCACCTGTCCAAGAGCAGCTCTGACCCCTCGCCCAGGACAGGTGCTGCAGGGCACGTGGGGGGCACACACAGGCGAGGAGGGGCTGCGCCGGCGGGCAGCTGAAGTTCAAGTTCCTCACAGAGAATCGAACCAACAGACGCACCTTTCCTGTCCACTGCTCCACGTGCCACGGGCGGAACTTCACAAAGATGTGCACCACGTAGGGGAGCAAGCAGGATGTCAAGACACAGATGAAATGGGATGGGTGAACGCAGTCACAGCAGGAGCAATGTCTTCAAGCAGAGGATGATTAAGCGCTAAGTGACTCTGAACCCTGGCATCTCTACTAACTAACTGGCTGTGTAATCTTAGACGCTTTGCTTAATCCCCTTGAAACTGAATTTATCACTTACAACCTGAGAATTAAAATCATTACCTTTTCTTTCCTATCCAGTAGTTGTGAGAATCTAATAAAATGAAAAAGCCAGAACTGCAGAGTGTAAGGGACCTTCAATTAAATTGTTCTACACTTAGACTTTGGCGATGCCCTCAGAGTTCTGTGAGCAGACTGGAAACCACTGCATAGCACACTTTAACAGGACCAGATTCACAGTTTGTCGGTCAACACATGATAAATAAGCACAGTATGTGGAAGCAAAGGGTAAGACGATGATAGCACAAAGGACGTGGGCGGTAAGCAGAAGTATCTGTTATTAGGTGCTTATATATCACACAGATGTTCTACTGTGGGTGAATACCGTCATTTCTAATCATTCAAATAGCTACATCAAAGTACTATAATAAGCCAGAAGCCACCATCCTACTGTCTTATGACCGCGACAAACACATTTACAGCACCGTATATCCCTAGAAGGCACGTGAGGCTTTCAAGTTTGTTCAAAAAGTAGGAAATTCTGAGAAAAATGAACCTGGTGCCAGGATGGAAGGCGCAGCAGAAGCGAAAAGAGGACAGGTGATTAGGGAGGGCGTCTCACACCTTCACCTCGACCTGCTCATCCCTCTGGACCACCTCGGCTGCGGCGCCGAAGTCCCGACGCCGGGGGTCCAGGCTGAGGGCACAGGCCCCGACTGCTCAGCCGTGCACCTGTCCAAGAGCAGCTCTGACCCCTCGCCCAGGACAGGTGCTGCAGGGCACGTGGGGGGCACACACAGGCGAGGAGGGGCTGCGCCGGCGGGCAGCTGAAGTTCAAGTTCCTCACAGAGAATCGAACCAACAGACGCACCTTTCCTGTCCACTGCTCCACGTGCCACGGGCGGAACTTCACAAAGATGTGCACCACGTAGGGGAGCAAGCAGGATGTCAAGACACAGATGAAATGGGATGGGTGAACGCAGTCACAGCAGGAGCAATGTCTTCAAGCAGAGGATGATTAAGCGCTAAGTGACTCTGAACCCTGGCATCTCTACTAACTAACTGGCTGTGTAATCTTAGACGCTTTGCTTAATCCCCTTGAAACTGAATTTATCACTTACAACCTGAGAATTAAAATCATTACCTTTTCTTTCCTATCCAGTAGTTGTGAGAATCTAATAAAATGAAAAAGCCAGAACTGCAGAGTGTAAGGGACCTTCAATTAAATTGTTCTACACTTAGACTTTGGCGATGCCCTCAGAGTTCTGTGAGCAGACTGGAAACCACTGCATAGCACACTTTAACAGGACCAGATTCACAGTTTGTCAGTCAACACATGATAAATAAGCACAGTATGTGGAAGCAAAGGGTAAGACGATGATAGCACAAAGGACGTGGGCGGTAAGCAGAAGTATCTGTTATTAGGTGCTTATATATCACACAGATGTTCTACTGTGGGTGAATACCGTCATTTCTAATCATTCAAATAGCTACATCAAAGTACTATAATAAGCCAACAGTGATAATAAAGTAGAATTAAGAAAAAATACTTAAATAATTTCAATAGAGAAACAAATTTAAATGTAAAGCAAAGCAGGCATTGCATGAAGAGTAGAGAAAATGGTAGTTTAAATCTGAAAAACACTGATAAATCCAAATGGTCTAAATAGTTCTGTTAAAAAAAAACTTTGTCAGAATTGATCTCAGAACAAAACCAAGACACAAACATGTACATCTATGAGAAAATTTCTTTAAATATTGATATAATCACACAGAAATGTTTGGAGTCAACGGGTAGAAAATTATATTCTATGAGAATACTACTCTTAAGGAAGCTGAAATGGCTATGATAGTACCGGAAAGTGTATACAGAAAAAGCATCAAAGAAAAATATTCACGAAGCAGTAAAAAAATCGAGAAGATGTACCATTTCTAAATATATATATGCACCCAATAACCGAGGTTCAAAATATAGGCAGCAGAACCTGATGAAGTGGAAAGAGAAATTCTCAGTTACACAGCGGAACTGAAACGCCGCTCCCGGGAACAGACAGAACAAGGAGACACACCACCACTAGGGATGCAGAAGGTTTAGACAGCTCCACTAACTCGCCAAACCTCACTGACACATCAAACATGAACACGCATGATTACCAGGTGTGCAGATGACCTTCAGCAAGAGAGACTAGACAGGAGGCCATGAGATAAATCAACAATTAACAGAACCAAAGTCTTACAGTGTCAGTCCTCTGAGCAAAATGGGATTAGATTAAAAATAAACAATAATGATATATCTCAAAAATCACCAAATATTTGGAAATTAAATAACACCCTTATAAGTAACCTCCGAGTCAAGGGGAAAATTCAAGGAAAATTAGAGACCATTTTATACAATATAGAAATGACATGGCACATCACAAATGCAGCTTAAGGATTTCTGAACTAGAAGTTTACAGCCTATATGCTAAATTAAAATAGGACAGTGTAAAATGAATTATCTAACCTTCTACCTTAAAAACCTAGGAAAAAAGCAGATTAAACCTAGAACAAGTAAAATGAGGACTTAAGAAGTAAACATCTGAATTCCTGTAATTCAGAGAATGGGCTTCCCAGGTGGCTCAATGATAAAGAATCCGCCTCGCAATGCAGAAGACAAAGTTCAGTTTCTGGGTTGGGAAGATCTCCTGGTGAAGGAAACGGCAGCCCACTCTAGCATCCTTGACTGAGAAACGCTATGGATGGAGGAGTCTGGCAGGAGACAGTCCACGGGGTCACAAAGCGTCAGAGACGACTTAGTGACTAAACAACAACAGCAATTCGGAGAATATACAGATAACAAAATAAAACTGTGGTGGTCCCTTAGCACACCCGCGGGAAGTGCAGTGCCTGTGCGTCATCCATCAAAGCGCATGGCCGGGAGTCCAGCTGGAGGCCAGAAGGCAGTATCCCACCCCTCGTGGCTCATACCTCAGCTTCTCTACAAGAGTGCCGGCCACAAGCTTGTGAAGTGACAAACAGGCCTCCGACACACGACAGTGCCCGAAGTACGGTGAGGTGGGAGGGGGTCCGAGGGGAGGGGACCTTGGGAACAGGTCGGTCTCCTGCGGGAGACCCAGCAGGACGCTGCCGCCGCCGGACAGGACAGGAGCGGACCCGTTCTACCGAGAGAGGCCTGCCTGACCGAGACTCGGACACACCAGCTGCGTCCAACATTTGAGTGTCCTTTTCACGTTCTCTAGATTATTTCAATTTAGTTTTTATATTTAGAATTGCAGTAGATAACACTGAAGAATATAAAATGCACAAGAATAATACCATGACTGACCACGAATTTTTCACCCAACTTAAGAAATACAACCCTGTCAGCACAGTGAAATCATGACCACCAACCCCTGTGTGATTCATCTCACAAAAGAGGGACCAGTATCCCGCATCATGGTTTAAGACTGTTTACCACATGTGTGTTCTCTGCATGCTCAAAGTTAAAGACGGATGCTATTATATTGTTATCGAAAGAGTGTCTGGGGTCTGGCCACTCCCTGACCAAAGGCCCGTTGTCCATTCAAAGGCTTGGTTATCCATTCGTCTTCATATCTCTGTGACTGATCATATCCCACTGCACAGACGCGCCGGCGCTGTCCCCCCACGTACTGAAGGACATCTAAGCAAAGCTGCTGTCAGCATTGGTGCAGGATTCGCGTGGACATAAGCTTTCAACTTATCTGAGTAAAGACCTCGGAGCTGGAACACTAGATCGAACTGGAAGACTGGCCCTGGAAGCGACTGTCTCCGCCCCATCCGAGTCCCCACCAGCAGGACGGAGGCTCTGGTGCTCCCCAACCTCACCGGCACTGGGGGCGTCAGTGGTCTGGATTCCGACTGTTCTCAGAGCGAGTAGTGACACCGCGTGGCTGCCTCTGCCGGCAAGTCCACACTTTGATTCCCCACCTGTGTATCTGGCTTGGTGAGCTGTCTGTTCTGACCATTTGCTTATTTTTGAAGTGGGCTGTTTGTCTGCTCATTGTTGAGTTCTTTGTGTCTTTTGGAAACAAGCCTTTTATCAGATGTACTGAAGTGATTTTCTCCCAGTCTGTGCTTTGTCTCGTCTTTACCTTCAGTGTCTTTTGCGGAACACAGTTACTGTTCTGTATTGTAATAAAGTCAGTGTATTCTTTCACAGGCCGTGCTTTGGTCGCTCTACCTGAAGCACTGCCCCCAAGCTCAGTATCACCCACAGTTTCTCCCAAGTGCCTCTAGAAGTTACCATTTTACATTTTATGTTTAATTTATGTTCCACCTGCGCTATTTTTTATAAACGGTTTAAGATCTAGACTCTCTTTGGTTTGCGGACGTCCAGCTGTTTGAGTACTGTCTGCTGACCAGACCCTTTCTCTTCCACGCAATCGTCTCTGCTGGCCAGCCAGAGGCCAGCGGAGAGCCGTCGCCCGGGGCTCTTTCCGGGCTGCTGCGGGCCTCTCCCGCCCCGCTGGCCGAAGCCACGGCTCCGCGGGAGCCCTCCCGCCTGACTGTTTACCACATGTGTGTTCTCTGCATGCTCAAAGTTAAAGACGGATGCTATTATATTGTTATCGAAAGAGTGTCTGGGGTCTGGCCACTCCCTGACCAAAGGCCCGTTGTCCATTCAAAGGCTTGGTTATCCATTCGTCTTCATATCTCTGTGACTGATCATATCCCACTGCACAGACGCGCCGGCGCTGTCCCCCCACGTACTGAAGGACATCTAAGCAAAGCTGCTGTCAGCATTGGTGCAGGATTCCGCGTGGACATAAGCTTTCAACTTATCTGAGTAAAGACCTCGGAGCTGGAACACTAGATCGAACTGGAAGACTGGCCCTGGAAGCGACTGTCTCCCGCCCCATCCGAGTCCCCACCAGCAGGACGGAGGCTCTGGTGCTCCCCAACCTCACCGGCACTGGGGGCGTCAGTGGTCTGGATTCCGACTGTTCTCAGAGCGAGTAGTGACACCGCGTGGCTGCCTCTGCCGGCAAGTCCACACTTTGATTCCCCACCTGTGTATCTGGCTTGGTGAGCTGTCTGTTCTGACCATTTGCTTATTTTTGAAGTGGGCTGTTTGTCTGCTCATTGTTGAGTTCTTTGTGTCTTTTGGAAACAAGCCTTTTATCAGATGTACTGAAGTGATTTTCTCCCAGTCTGTGCTTTGTCTCGTCTTTACCTTCAGTGTCTTTTGCGGAACACAGTTACTGTTCTGTATTGTAATAAAGTCAGTGTATTCTTTCACAGGCCGTGCTTTGGTCGCTCTACCTGAAGCACTGCCCCCAAGCTCAGTATCACCCACAGTTTCTCCCAAGTGCCTCTAGAAGTTACCATTTTACATTTTATGTTTAATTTATGTTCCACCTGCGCTATTTTTTATAAACGGTTTAAGATCTAGACTCTCTTTGGTTTGCGGACGTCCAGCTGTTTGAGTACTGTCTGCTGACCAGACCCTTTCTCTTCCACGCAATCGTCTCTGCTGGCCAGCCAGAGGCCAGCGGAGAGCCGTCGCCCGGGGCTCTTTCCGGGCTGCTGCGGGCCTCTCCCCCGCCCCGCTGGCCCGAAGCCACGGCTCCGCGGGAGCCCTCCCCGCCTGGCGGAGTCCGACCTCGCCTCTGCTGTTTCCCAGAGTCGTGCTGGCGGCTCTGGGTCTCCACCTGCCCACGCGCACCGCGGAGCCGGTCAGCCGGCAGCCGAGAGGTGACCTGGCAGGTTCTGACTGACGCTGCGAGTTGAACTGTGTCCTCCTCAGAGAGACAACTGAATCCCTAACCCCTCGCGGCTGGCAAGGCAACCTTAGTCAGAAACAGAGCCTCTGCCAGTGCGACCGAGTCCAGGTGCTGCGGCTGGCGTGCCGTGGCCGTCCGGGGCTGCTGGCGGTGGTCCTGCCAGCACTCGGACTGCAGACGTTCGGCTTCCAGGACTGGGCGAGAATGCATTTCCATCGTTTGAAGACATGGTCAGGGTGCACAGTCACAGCAGACCTAGGAGGCTAAGATCTTGGAGGAGGCAGGGCAGCCCACTCCAGTACCCTTGCCTGGAGAATCCCAGGGACAGAGCAGCCTGGCGGGCTGCAGTCCGCGGGGCCGCAGAGAGGGCGCAGGAGCTGGTGACAGGCACGAGCACAGGGCAGCTGACGGACTGGGTGGCCCAGAGGCTGCCGCGCACCAGGCGAGGAAGAGCGACTCCTTTCCAACACGAACTTCCCTGCCAGCGAATGCCAGCTGTCTCCCCGCGTACTGAGGCTGCCCTTGATTCTTTCATGCGCATTTTGTAATTCTCCTTATATGCGCCTTACATCATACCCTATAGGTTTATCCTATGTTTATGCTTACGTATTTAACTTTGGGGTTAATGTAACTGGTGCTGCTTTTTAATTTCCGGTTCCAGTTGCTCACTCCTAGTGAAGGAAAGCAGCGGACTTGTACACGTTGGTGGCGCATCCTGCAACCTGCTACAAGTGCCGATCAGCTCCAAGAGTCTTCTACCAAGTCTCTGAGATTTTTATGTAGATGGTCATGTCATCTGTGAACAACGACAGTTTTATTTTTTTCTTCCAATCCTCGTACATTTTCCTTCATTTTTTCTTCCTCTTTTAATCTCACTTGATAGAAGCCTCTTGGATCTCACACTGCACTGTGTAGGCTTCCGGTGCTGCGCTGAACAAGAGCTTGGAGAGGAGACTCTATGCTTTGCTCCTAAAGAACAATTTTAAACTTTAATCAACCATTCCATATGCTTTCTTTTTCTAACCTCACTCACCAAATCAATTATACTTCTTTTTTTAATGGTCAATTGTGTTTGGTGTTTTGTCTAAGATGTCTTCGTCTAAATGAAGGTTACAATGTTCCTCTTCCGTTATCTTCTAGAAAGTTTAGTTTTAGACTTTACATTAGGGCCAAAGCTATTTGTTTTAAGTAATTTTTTAAGATATCTGGGTTGAAGTTCTTTACATGGATGTTCATATAGATTTTAATATTTGATTGTCCAGTACCAGGTTTTTGAAAGACTCTTCTTTCTCCAGTGGTTTTCCTTCACACTTTTGTCAAAAGTTATTTGTCCGCCTGAGTGTGAATCTTGCTTCGTCTCTTTGTTCTGCTGTGCTGATATCTGTGTGTACTGGTTCTAATACAGAACAGCCTCAACTGCTGCATTTTCAGGGTGAGCCCTGAAAGGCAGGCCGTGTTCAAGTGTTTGTCCTCAGCTCTGTCCTGCTTCACAGCTGCTGTGACTGGCGCAGGCTCCTTTTGTCTCCACAGCACGTCAGAGTTGACTTGGTGGCTCCAACAAAGAGGCCCGCGAGGGTTTTAGTTGGGACTGCACCCGTTCCAGGTCCATTTGGGGAGAATTAACATCTTCACATTCAAGGTCTATAACCACGGTAAACACCCTGCTCAGTTTTCTCTAACTCCTCTCAAGAGTGTTCTGTAGGGCTTCCCCTGGTGGTCCAGTGGGTAAGGACACCGCCTTGCAGTGCAAGGGGCGCCGGTTCGATCCCTGGCCTGGGAAGATCCCACGTGCCGCGGAGCGGCTGGACTGATGTGTCCAATTACCGAGCCGGAGCTCTGGAGCGCATACGCCCAGAGCTGGTGCTCTGCGACGACAGAGGCCACCGCAATGGGAAGCCCACAGGAGCCAAAGAACAAAGACAGATGAACACAGAGAAACCAAAGACCAATAGAAGTGGCCCGCCTGCTCCCCTCCCTCCCCAACCCGACCCCCGCCCAAAATAAATAAATAAATAAATATAAAAAAGAGTGTTCTGTAGCTTTCAGAGTACAGGTCTTAAAGATGTTTTGACAGATTTATCCCTAAGTTTCATATTTTTGATTTTGTGTTATATGGTATCTTAAAATGTTAATTTTTTCCTGTTCATTTCTAGCATTTAAAAATATAACTGCTTTTAGAATATTGCCACTGAATTCTGTAACTTGGCTAAACTTATTCCTTCTGGTAGATTTGGGGAGATACAGATTTTACTGGAGTTTCTACATTGACTATTATATAGTCTGAAAATAAAAATAATTTGACCTCTTCTTTTCCAATCTGAAAGACCCTGAGTAAGAGTGATGATGTCAGATGTCCTTGCCTCACTCTTGATCTTTGAGGGAAATTATTCAGTCTTTCTCCTTTAAATATGTCGTTCGTTGCAGGTTTGTTGTAAATGCCTTTATCTGTTTGGGAAGTTACCTTCCATTAGTCTGCTGATAATTTTTATTAGGAATAGAGGTAAAGTTTTGTCATATGCTTTTCTGAATCAGTGAATGATAACGTGATTACTCACTTTTACGTTGCTAATACGGTTAGTATGAATTACAGGAGCTGATTTCCCAGGGTTAAGCCAAACATGCACTTCTTGCTAAACCCCACTTCTCGCTCTGGTTGGATAATCACTTACAAGTGTGCGTGCTGTTGCCTTTGTGACTGCTTTGGGACTGAGAGCACAAAGGCTTAACACGTCACTCTTCACCCTCGAGGGACAGTATTCCATTTCACTCGCAGTGTGAGGACCTTACGGCAAGCAACGGCCAGTCTGGTCAGCTCTGTGAGAAGACCATTAGGAGACAGAAAGGCAGACTGCCCCTAGGAGGTGGCTATAAAATATAGAAAGAAATCATAAAAACACAGCGAGTTTTCAGTGAAAGCACCACGTTTTCCCCATGTGCTAGCTCATTTCTGGCTTCAGCTTTCTGTGCAGCATCTTGAAGAGACGCTTGGATTTCAGGACGAAAGAAAGAGCAGGAGGCGTACTTGTTTCTCACAGGTGAGGCCAGGCGGCTTCTCCTTTCTCGTTGCTGAGAGGCCGGGCCCTCTGCGTGACTCAAAACACAGCACACTTTACACTGGCACGACCGAGGTGGCGTCGCTGCAGACCACGGTGGGAAACCAACCGCCTCCTGTCCCCTGGAAACCGAAGCGGTGCTGGCGACACGGCGACAGTGTGTCCTAGCACCGTGGCCACTGTGAGCTCGCGTCTGGGCAGGCGAGGACGTCCCGACAGGGCGAGACGGCTTCGGATGAAGGGCCTCAGGATGGGGCAGCAGGGGCGGGACGGACCAGTGCCTCCTGGAGCCCGGGAAGGCCTCAGCAAGAGCTCAGGGCTCCGGCCGGGCTAGGGCCCGAGCTCCTTCCCTGCTCTCTACCCCAAGCTCTCCTCTGTCTCTTCCCTGGGACTCGTCAGCCACCAGCTCGGGAAACAGTGACGTTCTTGGTCACGACGGAGCGTCCCTCTGGCGATGCGTTCAGCACCAAGCCGCCCTGGGCGATGTAACCAGCAATGTCCCAGGTGATGTCCGAGGGTTACACCCACCACTGGTCCTATTCACGGCAGGAACCCTCCTGAGGGTGGAAAATCACACTTGCTCACCCACACAGAGCAAACTTCCGTGGACAGTGACAAGAAAGTGGCTTCGCCTGCTGGAACTCGCTTCGAGGTTCCCAGCCGCGCGGGGTCAGAGACCTCACCTCATACCAGTATTCACAGCCCCAGCGCCCACCTCAGGGCAGACCTGTGACAAACGCTGATGGTCACCCCAGCCTGCACAGGGGTGAGCCGGCTGTTTACTTTTCATCCAGACTCAGCTATGGAACAGATGCTGGTTCTGTCAGAGAGGGAAACAGGGTCACTGATTAACGTGGTAGACGCTCTAAAAAGATAGGTAACATCTTTTACCCATAAAAAATGATCAGACGAGTAATTTCAAAAAAGAGAAACTGCAAGAAACAATCAAGTGAAGGTGCTAGAAGTGAAAAATAAACAACAGAAGAAGAATTCCTGTAACGGGATCATCAGAGGAAGGAATCAAGGGATGTAAAGATAGAAATTTAGCTTGGATTCAGCACTTGTTTCTCACAGGTGAGGCCAGGCGGCTTCTCCTTTCTCGTTGCTGAGAGGCCGGGCCCTCTGCGTGACTCAAAACACAGCACACTTTACACTGGCACGACCGAGGTGGCGTCGCTGCAGACCACGGTGGGAAACCAACCGCCTCCTGTCCCCTGGAAACCGAAGCGGTGCTGGCGACACGGCGACAGTGTGTCCTAGCACCGTGGCCACTGTGAGCTCGCGTCTGGGCAGGCGAGGACGTCCCGACAGGGCGAGACGGCTTCGGATGAAGGGCCTCAGGATGGGGCAGCAGGGGCGGGACGGACCAGTGCCTCCTGGAGCCCGGGAAGGCCTCAGCAAGAGCTCAGGGCTCCGGCCGGGCTAGGGCCCGAGCTCCTTCCCTGCTCTCTACCCCAAGCTCTCCTCTGTCTCTTCCCTGGGACTCGTCAGCCACCAGCTCGGGAAACAGTGACGTTCTTGGTCACGACGGAGCGTCCCTCTGGCGATGCGTTCAGCACCAAGCCGCCCTGGGCGATGTAACCAGCAATGTCCCAGGTGATGTCCGAGGGTTACACCCACCACTGGTCCTATTCACGGCAGGAACCCTCCTGAGGGTGGAAAATCACACTTGCTCACCCACACAGAGCAAACTTCCGTGGACAGTGACAAGAAAGTGGCTTCGCCTGCTGGAACTCGCTTCGAGGTTCCCAGCCGCGCGGGGTCAGAGACCTCACCTCATACCAGTATTCACAGCCCCAGCGCCCACCTCAGGGCAGACCTGTGACAAACGCTGATGGTCACCCCAGCCTGCACAGGGGTGAGCCGGCTGTTTACTTTTCATCCAGACTCAGCTATGGAACAGATGCTGGTTCTGTCAAAAGAGGAAACAGGGTCACTGATTAACGTGGTAGACGCTCTAAAAAGATAGGTAACATCTTTTACCCATAAAAAATGATCAGACGAGTAATTTCAAAAAAGAGAAACTGCAAGAAACAATCAAGTGAAGGTGCTAGAAGTGAAAAATAAACAACAGAAGAAGAATTCCTGTAACGGGATCATCAGAGGAAGGAATCAAGGGATGTAAAGATAGAAATTTAGAAGCAATAGAAATTACAGAAATTATAGAGCAATAGAAATGACTCCAATTGAAGCAAACAGAGAAACTCGTGTGTAGGTGCTGAGCGAGAAGGATCGCCAGGTTCCATCTATTGTGGAAGGACGTCCAAGACTCAAACGTCTGTATAAGCGGAATCCCACGTGGGAAAGAGCGAACAGGACCATTTGAAGGAAGAGCAATGGGAAGCACTCCCAAGAGAGCGACGGACACCCACTCGCCCACTGGAGAGGCTCGGAGCGCACCAAGCGAGACAGACACAAAAGAAACAAACAAGCGACGCCACCCACTCCTGGGCACGTCCCAGAAAACTTCTGAAACCAAGAGGCCAGGGAAACCTTAACCAAAACCCAGTCGGGTCAGAACAAGTCGCTTCGGAGGAGCGAGCGCGCTAGTCACCGTGACTCAGAAACGTGACAGCAGAGGACAGCACAGGGACATCTCTAAAGAAGAAAAAGGGAAAAACACAAACAATCCATAAATCCAGTTAAAATATCACTTAAACATGAAGCGTCAATAGACGCTTTTGCCGACAAAAATTAAAAAGGGGCAGTGAAAATTTATTTCCATTAGACTTAGAGTACAAGAAAAATGAAAGGCTATTTCTCAGGTACAAATAAATGCTATCAGAAAAAACTTAGATGCACACAAAGAAATAAAGACCACAGGAAATGGAATAGATGAAGGTAGTGTTAAAATATTTCTGTTTTCAATACAGGACAAGGTCACTGATACGTTCCCCAGCGCCCACCTCAGGGCAGACCTGTGACAAACGCTGATGGTCACCCCAGCCTGCACAGGGGTGAGCCGGCTGTTTACTTTTCATCCAGACTCAGCTATGGAACAGATGCTGGTTCTGTCAGAGAGGGAAACAGGGTCACTGATTAACGTGGTAGACGCTCTAAAAAGATAGGTAACATCTTTTACCCATAAAAAATGATCAGACGAGTAATTTCAAAAAAGAGAAACTGCAAGAAACAATCAAGTGAAGGTGCTAGAAGTGAAAAATAAACAACAGAAGAAGAATTCCTGTAACGGGATCATCAGAGGAAGGAATCAAGGGATGTAAAGATAGAAATTTAGAAGCAATAGAAATTACAGAAATTATAGAGCAATAGAAATGACTCCAATTGAAGCAAACAGAGAAACTCGTGTGTAGGTGCTGAGCAAGGAGGAGCGCCAGGTTCCATCTATTGTGGAAGGACGTCCAAGACTCAAACGTCTGTATAAGCGGAATCCCACGTGGGAAAGAGCGAACAGGACCATTTGAAGGAAGAGCAATGGAAAGCACTCCCGAGAGAGCGACGGACACCCACTCGCCCACTGGAGAGGCTCGGAGCGCACCAAGCGAGACAGACACAAAAGAAACAAACAAGCGACGCCACCCACTCCTGGGCACGTCCCAGAAAACTTCTGAAACCAAGAGGCCAGGGAAACCTTAACCAAAACCCAGCCGGGTCAGAACAAGTCGCTTCGGAGGAGCGAGCGCGCTAGTCACCGTGACTCAGAAACGTGACAGCAGAGGACGGCACAGGGACATCTCTAAAGAAGAAAAAGGGAAAAACACAAACAATCCATAAATCCAGTTAAAATATCACTTAAACATGAAGCGTCAATAGACGCTTTTGCCGACAAAAATTAAAAAGGGGCAGTGAAAATTTATTTCCATTAGACTTAGAGTACAAGAAAAATGAAAGGCTATTTCTCAGGTACAAATAAATGCTATCAGAAAAAACTTAGATGCACACAAAGAAATAAAGACCACAGGAAATGGAATAGATGAAGGTAGTGTTAAAATATTTCTGTTTTGATTGTTACAACAACAATGGCCCAAAGCAAAACTAGTAGCAATGTGCTGTGTTTCTACAGGTTATATAAAGTGATATGCACGAAAACAAGGAGAGAAAGGATGGAGTGAGGACTTGGGAATAAACCTGGTCAGTCTGTCCTTGTGCTACAAGTGAAGGGCACCATATTACTTGAATAAAGGGCTCGAATTAATTAAAGGTGTATACGCTCTAGGGCAACTGGTTAAAAATACACACAAATCTATGCATAATACTTGCTCCATATGCCTATGGGTATACGTATGTGTCCATGTGTTTAGATGCATATATGCATGGACATATATGTATAAATACAAATCAATTCAGAAACTAAAATTGTTAACAAATGCTCAAATAACTTGAGGGAAAACAGAAGAGGAAAAACAGAACAAAGAGAAAACAGCAAGACGATGGATTTAATCCAGCTGTATCAATAATCGCATTATCTGTGAGCAGTCTATACACACCAGTCAGAGTCAGAGGTTGAAGGATCAGATGTAAACAAGCAAGTTCCAACTAAATGCTCTCAGAAATCTGCTTTAAAGACGAAGATGCAGCTCAGCTAGTATGGAACAGTGTGTGAAAAGATGAACCATACAGCTGTAAGCAAAAGACAGCTGGAGTCGTTCCATGAACACCAAACAGTGGGGTCTTCGGGAAAGTACATGTAATCAGGGACAAAAAGGGATTTCATGTGCAGGTGAGGAAGGCCGGACACCAGACGGGCTCACAGCAAACGACGGAGCTTCCACACACGAGGCAGAAGCTGCCGGGACAGTGAGGAAGCACAGGCCTTCCCACAAGCACAGGCTTTGTTCATGGCTCAGCAGCTGACAGAACAGGACAGCCAAGCACCGGGGGAGCACGCTCTCAGTTCTCAACAGCACGGCCACTGAGCACGACCGAGCTGACCCTCGCGGACACCTCCACTCAGGGGATGGAGAACACGCCTCTCACGGTCTCGTAGGCTTTCACCAAGACAGGCCGCAGTTTCCAGCATAAACAAACCATAACAAAAAGACCGGAGTCATGAGAAGTATGTTCTGAGACCAGAAGAGAACTAAACTAGAAATCAGTAACAGAAGGGTAGCTGGAAAATCCCCCCAAAATGCATGTTGGAAAAGGGAGAGATTTTTTCCTACAAAAATAGTACAATCAGGGCTTCCGTGGAGGCTCAGTGGTGGAGAGAGAGTTCACCTGACAACGCAGGAGACACGGGTTCGATCCCTGACCGGGGGGATCCCACATGCTGCAGAGCGACGACGCCCGTGAGCCACAACTATCGGGCCTGTGCTCTAGAGCCTCGGGGCTGCAACTATGGGGCCCACACACAAATCTATGCATAATACTTGCTCCATATGCCTATGGGTATACGTATGTGTCCATGTGTTTAGATGCATATATGCATGGACATATATGTATAAATACAAATCAATTCAGAAACTAAAATGGTTAACAAATGCTCAAATAACTTGAGGGAAAACAGAAGAGGAAAAACAGAACAAAGAGAAAACAGCAAGACGATGGATTTAATCCAGCTGTATCAATAATCGCATTATCTGTGAGCAGTCTATACACACCAGTCAGAGTCAGAGGTTGAAGGATCAGATGTAAACAAGCAAGTTCCAACTAAATGCTCTCAGAAATCTGCTTTAAAGACGAAGATGCAGCTCAGCTAGTATGGAACAGTGTGTGAAAAGATGAACCATACAGCTGTAAGCAAAAGACAGCTGGAGTCGTTCCATGAACACCAAACAGTGGGGTCTTCGGGAAAGTACATGTAATCAGGGACAAAAAGGGATTTCATGTGCAGGTGAGGAAGGCCGGACACCAGACGGGCTCACAGCAAACGACGGAGCTTCCACACACGAGGCAGAAGCTGCCGGGACAGTGAGGAAGCACAGGCCTTCCCACAAGCACAGGCTTTGTTCATGGCTCAGCAGCTGACAGAACAGGACAGCCAAGCACCGGGGGAGCACGCTCTCAGTTCTCAACAGCACGGCCACTGAGCACGACCGAGCTGACCCTCGCGGACACCTCCACTCAGGGGATGGAGAACACGCCTCTCACGGTCTCGTAGGCTTTCACCAAGACAGGCCGCAGTTTCCAGCATAAACAAACCATAACAAAAAGACCGGAGTCATGAGAAGTATGTTCTGAGACCAGAAGAGAACTAAACTAGAAATCAGTAACAGAAGGGTAGCTGGAAAATCCCCCCAAAATGCATGTTGGAAAAGGGAGAGATTTTTTCCTACAAAAATAGTACAATCAGGGCTTCCGTGGAGGCTCAGTGGTGGAGAGAGAGTTCACCTGACAACGCAGGAGACACGGGTTCGATCCCTGACCGGGAGGATCCCACATGCTGCAGAGCGACGACGCCCGCGAGCCACAACTATCGGGCCTGTGCTCTAGAGCCTCGGGGCTGCAACTATGGGGCCCACGTGCCGCAACTACAGCAGCCCGTGTGCCCTAGAGCCCGAGTTCCACAACAAGAGAAGTCACCACAAGAAGCCTGCTCACCTCAACTAGGGAGCAGTCCCCACTCCCTGCGACTAGAGAAGAGCCTGCAGCAGCAGTGAAAACCCAGAATAGACAAAAATAAATAAATAAAAATTTAAAAACAACACCCATTTTTTTAAAGCACAATCAATAAGTATAAAAAAAATGAGAGAATTAAAACCATTAACAGAACATCACAGGAATAATCATTGCTGCAGGCAAGATCAGCCAATCAGAACCTGATAGAAGACAATTGGGAAAGAGATGTTTGGGTAGTGTGGAAGGTCTTCTCCCCAAAAGTGCTTGTTTATAATGGAAAAAGCAGGGCTTTCACAGTGGAGACGCCCGTCGGGCATCTCCGTAACTGGGCTTCATGTCACGTCAGGGTGAGAGAGTGGTCGTGTCTCAGACCATTTCTGTGCAAATCTCCCCCAAATCCATCACCTCAGCTCAACCTCGAGAAAAAGAAAACAAATCAAAAATTAGGGGTACTCTTCAGGTTTCCTGACCCACATTCATCAAGAGTCAGGGTCACTAAAAACAAATCTGCAGGGAGGAACTGTCACTGAAAGGGAGGAAAATGAAGAACCTGACACGTCAAGGCGACACCCTGGGCTGAGTCCGGGGACCACGGACACGGCCAGGCTCACTTAGGGTCTTGCTCACACGCTAATTCTCAAGTGTGCGACACTAGCACAGCTCGTACTGTGTGAAGAGTGCATGTTCCCTCTCTGCCAAGGCTCTGTGGTCTAAAATACCCTCAAAGTAGAAAATTCAAGAAAAGTCAGGAAAAAAAGGTAAAAAGTCCAAACGTAACCCACAGGGAAGACACAGCACTAGAAGACGGGCGCATGCGTGCTCGGGCACCATTCGTGCCTGACGTTATGACCCCAGGCACTGTAGCCCACCAGGCTCCCCTGTCCATGGGACTTCCCAGGCAAGAACACTGGAGTGGGCTGTCTTTCCTGCTCCATAATATAGGTACATGAACCTGAACAGGGCAATGCTTGTACTAAGTATCAGCGATGAACTGCCAATTAAGAGACAATGATTGTCACACTGATGAAAAAAGCAAGACCTGCTCATGAGCTGTCTAGAGAAAATGCATATTAAATGTAAAAGCACAGATGAAAAAACAGGAGTGGCAGAGTGTTTGCCATGCCAACATGAATCCTAAAAATACAGCAGAAGTATCAACATTCAGGACAAAGAACATTACCAGGGAAATAAAAAGACATTTTGTAAAGATGAAATAGATGGTGGATTTGTCCAGATGACACGGTGACTTTAAGTATGTATGGACCTGATAATAGATTTTCAAACTATATGGAGCAAAAGCAGAATAGAAAGGTTATACAGATAGCTACGTAATTGTTAGAAGTTTCAATATTCGTCTCTCAGGAATAGAACAAGGAGACAGAAAATCAATAAGTAGATAGATGACTTGAAGAGAACTAACAAACAATGTGATCTAATTGAAATTAATAAAATGTTCCACTTAGTGGCAAAATTGCATTCAGTTCAAGTGCACAGGGAATATTCTATTGATAACCTTTTTCTCAGGTTCTAAATCTCAAAAGAAAATAAATCAGCCTGAGAATAATTGTTGACCACAAGAGAATTTAGAAATGAGTTATAAAAATGTCTCAAAGAATACAAATATATGAAAATTAAAGGACATAATTCTAAGTAACCTGTGCGTCCCAGAAAGAAAAGCACAAGTGTAACTACAAAAAAATGAGAACCCAGCAGATGGAGATCTATGCTGTCTGTTAAAATAAGGCTACATGGAGCTTTCTGTCTTTACAGATGGGGTCCGTGAAGAGTGCATGTTCCTCTCTGCCAAGGCTCTGTGGTCTAAAATACCCTCAAAGTAGAAAATTCAAGAAAAGTCAGGAAAAAGGTAAAAGTCCAAACGTAACCCACAGGGAAGACACAGCACTAGAAGACGGGCGCATGCGTGCTCGGGCACCATTCGTGCCTGACGTTATGACCCCAGGCACTGTAGCCCACCAGGCTCCCCTGTCCATGGGACTTCCCAGGCAAGAACACTGGAATGGGCTGTCTTTCCTGCTCCATAATATAGGTACATGAACCTGAACAGGGCAATGCTTGTACTAAGTATCAGCGATGAACTGCCAATTAAGAGACAATGATTGTCACACTGATGAAAAAAGCAAGACCTGCTCATGAGCTGTCTAGAGAAAATGCATATTAAATGTAAAAGCACAGATGAAAAAACAGGAGTGGCAGAGTGTTTGCCATGCCAACATGAATCCTAAAAATACAGCAGAAGTATCAACATTCAGGACAAAGAACATTACCAGGGAAATAAAAAGACATTTTGTAAAGATGAAATAGATGGTGGATTTGTCCAGATGACACGGTGACTTTAAGTATGTATGAACCTGATAATAGATTTTCAAACTATATGGAGCAAAAGCAGAATAGAAAGGTTATACAGATAGCTACGTAATTGTTAGAAGTTTCAATATTCGTCTCTCAGGAATAGAACAAGGAGACAGAAAATCAATAAGTAGATAGATGACTTGAAGAGAACTAACAAACAATGTGATCTAATTGAAATTAATAAAATGTTCCACTTAGTGGCAAAATTGCATTCAGTTCAAGTGCACAGGGAATATTCTATTGATAACCTTTTTCTCAGGTTCTAAATCTCAAAAGAAAATAAATCAGCCTGAGAATAATTGTTGACCACAAGAGAATTTAGAAATGAGTTATAAAAATGTCTCAAAGAATACAAATATATGAAAATTAAAGGACATAATTCTAAGTAACCTGTGCGTCCCAGAAAGAAAAGCACAAGTGTAACTACAAAAAAATGAGAACCCAGCAGATGGAGATCTATGCTGTCTGTTAAAATAAGGCTACATGGAGCTTTCTGTCTTTACATGCTTATAACTGGGAGACCAAAAATTGAATGAATTAAGCCTTTAAGGTGGAAAAAGAAGATCAAAGTACCCAGAGTAAATAAACAGAAGGAAAGAAAGGTAAGAGTGAAAATCCTCAGAATGTGTGGGCAATCAAGTCATGATGATTTACTATGCACAATTTCATGCCCAAAAGTTTGTTGCTTTCAGTGAAACAGATGAAATTTTGGAAGGACAAAAATTAACAGGAATGAATCAAGACAAAATACAAAATTTGAATAGCCCTACATCTATTGAAAATATTAAATATGTAACAAAAAAAAAAAAAAACTCCTAGAAATAAAACTTCAGATCCAGATAGCTTCACTGAAGAATTTTACCCACATTTAAGTACGAAATAATACAAACACTACTCAAAATTCCTTCTTAAAATTGGCCATGGAGAACATTTATCCAATTTATATCTACAGCAAAAATGACCACAATTAGAGTTGTCATTAAAAAAAAAAAAACTACAGAGAAATACCCTCTGTTAAATGGACACAAGTAATGTCAGCCAGTGGAGTACAGCAGATACAAAACGACAACCACACAAGACACAGAAGCCACGCGCCGAGGGGGTCTGTCTGGGCAATGCAAACAGGGAGGCCGAGACCCAGAGCTCCTGAGCTCAGAGCGGGGTCTCCTTCTCGAAGGATGCCCCCCACCCGACGTCCCTGACACGCACGCCGTCCGGGCAGATGCGGACCTTCTGACCTTTCCCGCGGGAGCCGCAGGTCACTGTGCGGACTAGGGAGCCAGAGGCGGGGGTCAGCCTGGCTGGGGGCGGATTTCATAGTGGAAAATTGCAGTCGTCAAATATTCTATTGATAACCTTTCTCAGGTTCTAAATCTCAAACGCAAATAAATCAGCCTGAGAATAATTGTTGACCACAAGAGAATTTAGAAATGAGTTATAAAAATGTCTCAAAGAATACAAATATATGAAAATTAAAGGACATAATTCTAAGTAACCTGTGCGTCCCAGAAAGAAAAGCACAAGTGTAACTACAAAAAAATGAGAACCCAGCAGATGGAGATCTATGCTGTCTGTTAAAATAAGGCTACATGGAGCTTTCTGTCTTTACATGCTTATAACTGGGAGACCAAAAATTGAATGAATTAAGCCTTTAAGGTGGAAAAAGAAGATCAAAGTACCCAGAGTAAATAAACAGAAGGAAAGAAAGGTAAGAGTGAAAATCCTCAGAATGTGTGGGCAATCAAGTCATGATGATTTACTATGCACAATTTCATGCCCAAAAGTTTGTTGCTTTCAGTGAAACAGATGAAATTTTGGAAGGACAAAAATTAACAGGAATGAATCAAGACAAAATACAAAATTTGAATAGCCCTACATCTATTGAAAATATTAAATATGTAACAAAAAAAAAAAACTCCTAGAAATAAAACTTCAGATCCAGATAGCTTCACTGAAGAATTTTACCCACATTTAAGTACGAAATAATACAAACACTACTCAAAATTCCTTCTTAAAATTGGCCATGGAGAACATTTATCCAATTTATATCTACAGCAAAAATGACCACAAGAAGAGTTGTCATTAAAAAAAAAAAAAACTACAGAGAAATACCCTCTGTTAAATGGACACAAGTAATGTCAGCCAGTGGAGTACAGCAGATACAAAACGACAACCACACAAGACACAGAAGCCACGCGCCGAGGGGGTCTGTCCGGGCAATGCAAACAGGGAGGCCGAGACCCAGAGCTCCTGAGCTCAGAGCGGGGTCTCCTTCTCGAAGGATGCCCCCCACCCGACGTCCCTGACACGCACGCCGTCCGGGCAGACGCGGACCTTCTGACCTTTCCCGCGGGAGCCGCAGGTCACTGTGCGGACTAGGGAGCCAGAGGCGGGGGTCAGCCTGGCTGGGGCCGCGGTCACGACCCCCGACCCACGGGCTGTTCCCAGACCGGCTCTGGGCCAGATCCTGGAGAGACCAGGGCAAGGGCGCCTCACTCGGCCTCCAGGCTCCCCTCCGGGCCTCCTCCTCGGGCAGGCAGCCCGGCAGGCCCACAGCTGCCTGCGCCCACCCGCCGCAGGGGCTGCTGCACGTCAGGCAGGGGGCAGAGCTTCCAGCAGCCCGAGCGTCATCCCTCTGCCGCTTCCCTACACCCGGACTCCCGCCCTGGAGGTACTGGGCTCCTCACTGCCCAGTGTCAGCGAGGAAAGCAGGGGTGGTGGGGCGAGAGCAAGGCTCGCCAAGCCATGGAGGCAGAGCGACCCCTCCCCAGCACCCCGTCCCTGGTCTTGAGGGCAATCTGCAATAAAGACGAACAGGGGCAACCTCTCAGCCGAGCGCCCAGCGCTGCCCTGCCACGAACACCCTGCCCGAAGCTCACTTAACCTCATTAGCAAAAGTCAAATGAGTCAAAAGCATTAAAATTACGACATCAGGTCCAATTATCATGTCACGGCAGTTGGGGAAGTTGGCAAGGGCTTATTTATTCATTCACTCAGAGAATTTCAAGGGCTCCCTCCCTGTACCTTGCTATGCGGGAGGTGGCGCTTCCCCTCCTCCTGAGGATCAGAAAACACTCCCTTCAGGTTTTCATCTGCCTGCAGCACAGCAGCCTGGGCCTGGGGAGGCCGGGCCGACTCCCCCCGGGGCTGAGCTTGGGTGACAGGCACGAGGAAAGCCAGGCGCAGGCTTGGCTGCTGTGTCCCTAGAGGTGTTCTGGATCTTGGGGGTGGGGGCTGCCGGCAGCAACTCGGTGCACCCCAGGCTCAGAGCCTCGGCTGCCAGCCCAGAGGCGTCTCCGTGCAGACCGCCGGCACCGGCCACAGCCTCAGGCCGTCCTCCACCTGGACAGAGTAGTCCTCCCAGGCAGGCGCGCGAGCAAATGAAGCCCTCCCGGCAAGCGCCATCTGCGAGACGAGGCTCGCGGCCCCCGCTGCGCCAGGCGGGCCCTGGTCACCCGGGCTGACCTGGGCTTTGGCCCCTTCAGAGAGAGGCTTTGGCCCCTAAGTCCCTGCCTGTCCTACGGACACCCATGAAACGGAGGTGAGGGGTGCTCACGGGGCGCAGAACAGAGGTGCCGGTACCGTTACCCCTCTTTTCCAAGGAGAAAGCCAGGGAAGAGGCGGGGCGGTGCTGGCTGTTACAGAAGTTGTACCCCAGGGGTCTCCTGTATCACCCCCGAGACCAGGGCCTGGGTCACCCCTGGTCTGGAGCCAACAAGCCCTTCGAGGGATAAGGCGGGGGGCAGGATCCGACGGCCCAGGCTTTCCCCGCCATGCCACGTTGGCTGGTGAAGACACACGTCAGGCTCCCCAGGCTGCTCGTTTCCATCCAATCCAGCAAAGTCCAACCCACCCGATCCAGCAAAAAAACAAAAAAGGGAAAAAAAGCACGTTTCCATCCAATCCAGCAAAGTTTTACCCAAACGATGAGACAGGCTGGAGCTGCGTCCTCCTAGAACCTCACTCACCATCTCGGGAAGCGGCGAGATGGGGCCTGAGGGCAGCAATTTTTCAAAATTCAATTTTAGGTTGTTTTCTTCCTGGAAAAACTTCTGGCTCCTTGATAAAGTTGCACCATAATCTTAGTCTTGTGCTTTGTTGGGAGATGACCAAGAAAACAAACGCAAAACACTGACTCAGTGTTAACAATGGCCATTACAGGAAAGGTCTGAAATGTCAGGACTGATAATTACAAGTTCACAAGTATTTCAAAAAAAATAGGAATCAAAACACCAAATACTCCACAGTTGGCTTCTCAGTCGCAAGACTCCAGGTCCAGGCCACTTCCTCTCGGAGGGCCGTGTCTCTGCCCACGCTGCTCCTGGCTCTCCAAATAACCCATTTCTTTAGATCGTTTGTTCTAGAATTCAGCTCATTTGTCAGTCCATCAAATGGGGAAGACAGAAGAGGCAAAATTTAAATTTCATTTGAAGCCTAGTGAAACGCACTTTCAACTTCTGAACAACAGAATTATAAGGCAATGCATTTATGCTGTTTGAAGTCATTATGTTTGTGGTAATTTGTCAGAGCAGAGGTAGAAATGAATACAGCCACATAAGGCAATTTCTTTGAAGAGCAGACTAAACAAAGATTCAAATTTGTAACTAAATAAAGATAAATTTTTTTACCCCAGAAAACGTTCAAAATGTATCTTGGAATAGCCTCACAAGGAAGGTGAAGCAGAAGCTTATCCTCTTTTTTTTTTTTTAATCCTCCTTTTGTTTGCTGTCACTAAGTCAGGTCTGACTCTTCGACTCCATGAACTGCAGCACGCCAGGCCTCTGCGTCCCTCACTGTCTCCCAGAGTTTGCCCAAGTTCATGTCCACTGAAGCGGTGATGCCATCCAACCAGCTCCTCCTCTGTCGCCCCCTTTTCATTCTGCCCTCGGCCTTTCCCAGCGTCAGGGTCTTTTGCAGTGGGTCAGCCTTTTGCATCAGGTGGTCAAAGTACTGGAGTTTCAGTTTCAGCATCAGTCCTTCCAAAGAATATTCAGGGCTGATTTCCTTTAGGATTGACTGGTTTGATCTCCTTGTGGTCCAAAGGGGCTCTCAAAGAGTCTCCTCTAGCACATTTTTTAAATAAATGTGCTCAGTCCTGAATTAGATGATTCAATTACCAAATAAATGCAAATATGAAATTTCGAATTTGGAAAATACCCCGTATATAACGACATATTCCCAGGAAGCCTTGAAAAGTGAACAAGCTAGAAAAGCCACTCGAGTCTGGGCAGCTGGGAGCAGGGGCCTCTGGTCTCGGCCTCCAGCGCTGCCGCCATCCGGAGGAGCTTCCTGGTGGGCGTCCACCCCTCACGCCTGCTCCCAGGAATCCCAGCTCCACTCACGGCCGGGCTGAAACCCTGTAGGGCTGCCAGCTTCACCCTCCTCTGCTTTAACTGCACTGTCCAAGTGCTTCCTGACACCTCAGAAGACAGATTCCTTTATAAATTCTTAACAGCACAGGTGCAAATAACAGAGTGATTGTTACAACATTATTCAGTCAGTTAAGAGCGCCTGGGGAAAAAATAGCACGAAATAAATCTTCATTGTAAGGGCATCGTTCATTTCTAGCTAGTAATAACCTGTCACTGAATCATTGTTTTATTTTGTCATGTGGCTAAGACTAATTTTTCTAATTAAAGCATGGAGCTAACAAACCAGCCCGGTTCTGTAGAAAGGGGGCTTCCTGTCCCGCTCTGTGCGATGCCCCCACCGCAGTGTAGCTGGACCACTGAGCCCCAAAGGGGCAGTCCGGCCAAAGTCACCCTCCTGCCTGGAGCAGCCCTGACCCTCAGAGGACCGGGCGCTGATGGCCCACCGTCCCTCTGCTGCTGCCCAGGCCCTGAGGGGACGCAGGGCCACGGGGACGGGCCCGGGACCCCGGGCCAGGCAGGAGGCTGGGGCTGCGGGAGGCCAGGGCGGGGAGGCAGGGGAGTCCTCCCCGAGGCCTCGTCCTGAGCACCCTCCTCGCTGCGGGCCGCGTCCCGGGCTCCAGCACAGACGGGCGGCGCGGCCCGGAGAGGCAGTGACCGTGAGGCGGGGGAGCAGGCTTCACTCATCAGGAGCCACAGTGCGGGGAAGGTGCCGAGAGAAGCAGACCGGGGGCAGGGAGGGGACAGCTTCCAGGTCACCCCCCCACCACGGGGGCCCCAGCGTGCACAGGAGGGGCAGTCCGAGCAGGGGGGCTCAGCGCCCTGCTCAGGACCAGGCTCCGGCCGAGCTGTCACGGAGGCAGTCGGTGCCCTCCTCTGGGACAGACGTGGCCCACGCGGGCAGCCCGGCTGCAGGCCAGGGCCGAGCGCCGCTGGGGGCCAGGGGAGACCTGGTCGCCAGCGGCAGACCCTCCAGCGCTGCCGCCATCCGGAGGAGCTTCCTGGTGGGCGTCCACCCCTCACGCCTGCTCCCAGGAATCCCAGCTCCACTCACGGCCGGGCTGAAACCCTGTAGGGCTGCCAGCCTCACCCTCCTCTGCTTTAACTGCACTGTCCAAGTGCTTCCTGACACCTCAGAAGACAGATTCCTTTATAAATTCTTAACAGCACAGGTGCAAATAACAGAGTGATTGTTACAACATTATTCAGTCAGTTAAGAGCGCCTGGGGAAAAAATAGCACGAAATAAATCTTCATTGTAAGGGCATCGTTCATTTCTAGCTAGTAATAACCTGTCACTGAATCATTGTTTTATTTTGTCATGTGGCTAAGACTAATTTTTCTAATTAAAGCATGGAGCTAACAAACCAGCCCGGTTCTGTAGAAAGGGGGCTTCCTGTCCCGCTCTGTGCGATGCCCCCACCGCAGTGTAGCTGGACCACTGAGCCCCAAAGGGGCAGTCCGGCCAAAGTCACCCTCCTGCCTGGAGCAGCCCTGACCCTCAGAGGACCGGGCGCTGATGGCCCACCGTCCCTCTGCTGCTGCCCAGGCCCTGAGGGGACGCAGGGCCACGGGGACGGGCCCGGGACCCCGGGCCAGGCAGGAGGCTGGGGCTGCGGGAGGCCAGGGCGGGGAGGCAGGGGAGTCCTCCCCGAGGCCTCGTCCTGAGCACCCTCCTCGCTGCGGGCCGCGTCCCGGGCTCCAGCACAGACGGGCGGCGCGGCCCGGAGAGGCAGTGACCGTGAGGCGGGGGAGCAGGCTTCACTCATCAGGAGCCACAGTGCGGGGAAGGTGCCGAGAGAAGCAGACCGGGGGCAGGGAGGGGACAGCTTCCAGGTCACCCCCCCACCACGGGGGCCCCAGCGTGCACAGGAGGGGCAGTCCGAGCAGGGGGGCTCAGCGCCCTGCTCAGGACCAGGCTCCGGCCGAGCTGTCACGGAGGCAGTCGGTGCCCTCCTCTGGGACAGACGTGGCCCACGCGGGCAGCCCGGCTGCAGGCCAGGGCCGAGCGCCGCTGGGGGCCAGGGGAGACCTGGTCGCCAGCGGCAGACCCTCCCGCAGCCTGGGTTCTGAGACGCCTGGCGGGACCAGCCCCCATGTCTGAGCCTGAGGCCCGGCACCACCTGCAGGCTCGGGGCTCAGGGCGGGAGGGACTCGAGGCAGAGAGCAGCTGGGTCCTCGGGGCCACGGGCTTCAGGACGACGCGAGGGTCCAGTGTGCGGAGTGGCCGGGGGGCGACGCTGCAGGAGGCCGAGGCCACGGAAGACACGGCACTGCGAGCGCTCTGGGAGGACGGGGCTGGCGCGCCTCGCGGCGCGGGGAGCGGGGCCAGTGCCCTCGGGGCTCCCGCCAGAACAGCGGCGGCCAGGGCGGCCGTCCGCGCGGGCTCTGTGCCTCACAGGCCCCGGCCGCCGGCGCCCACACACAGCACCCCCAAAACTGGTATTTGAGCGATGAGCCGTCTCAACGAAGCCAGACCTGGTGGACGTGTGCGTGGCCGGAGCCGCAGAGTCCGCAGCCGGCCGGGCGGGCGGCGCGGGGCTGGCCGCAGAGGGCCGCCTGGGCAGCCGGTCTCCCCTCAGGCCTTGAGTGGCCACTGCTGGCGTGCGTGTGTGAGAGTGTGTCTGGGTGTGTGAACACCCACCATCCAGACTCTGCCCGGGTGACAGGGTTTAGGGGAAACAAGGCATGTTTTCTGTCCCAGAGAGCGCACCACCTAGTGTGGGACACAGGTGGGACACAGATAAAAACACACAAAATGTAAAGTGCGGCGTCTCTTCCGGTGTGGAAGAGCGGGCAGTGGGCTGGAGACTCCCAGGGCCCTGGCTCTGGCTGGGGGCGGGCACCCTGCCGTCAGGTGACCTCCCCAAGGACAGTGCTGCTCGCCTTCCATCCACACCCGGCGCTCGTCTGGGGAGCTGGGTGTTAGGTGCTGGGATAGAGTTGGCAACGACCTGAAAAATTCCTTCTCATCAGGAGCTCACGTTTCTTTGAAGAGACGCAAAAGAAAGAAAATGAAGAAGTCAGTGTCGTCATAAGCTACAAGATGGCACCTGCTACTTGGGGAGCCGTGGGGACAGAGCAGGGAGGAGGTCAGGCCTGCCCGGCGGAGCCCGGCGGGAAGCGGGTCCCGGGGCTGGGGGCTCCCGGGTCCTCCCGCAGGAGGAGGGACCGAGCCCAGTGCGGGCGGCAGACGGCCTCCGCTCCGCCCCGCGACGACACCTCGGCCCCAGCCTCGCGGGGGAGTCCAGGCTCGACTTCCGGCCTCCCTGGCTGCCTGGCCCTCTGCCCGGTGCCCACTCTGCTGTGCCAGGGCCCAGGTCTGAGTCTGACCAAGCGACCCAGCAAAGAGAGCCCTCTCACCAGCGGCCTGTCAGCACCTCGGCCTGGCGGACCCTCAGAGTCAGCCTGGCCTTTCTGACCACCGGGCCTCGGCCACAGCGTCTCCCAAACGCCGTCTGATTCACGCTGAGCGTCACGCACCTACTGACTCACACCAAGAGGCTTCCCTTCCAGGAAAGCTGGTGACCACAGGGCTCTGCCGTGTCCACCCCACGCCACCCAGAGGCCACCAGCAGGAGTGGCCTGCTCTGGCCCAGGCAGAGCCAGCGTCCCTAAGGGGAGGATGTCCCCCGGACGCAGTGCTCACCCGGCATCAGAGACCACCCTGCGGTCCTGCGCCCTCACCGGCGGAGCCCCCAGCCCAGGAGCCAAGGGGCGGGCGGCGCCTCCGCCTCCCGCCCAGGAACGGCGGGGTTTGTGAATGCAGCCGCTCCGCGCCTCAACGGGGTGGCCTTCCCAGGGGACGGAGCAAGAATCCCACGGGCCCCTCCACCGGAACTGCCACCTGGAGGCGCTGCTTGGCCCAGTCCCGGCGGAAGCGGGGAAACACAAGAACGAGCGCGGGAAGGGCAGCGAGGGCAGGTCGGGGGGCCTCTGAGCGCAGCCGAGGGAGGAGGCAGGACGAGCCGCACCTGGGGCCGGGAGCCGTCCTCCGGGCCGAGGGCCGCAGGGGCAGGCTGCAGGCTCTCCCAGGGCTCCCAGGAAGGAGCTGGGTGTTAGGTGCTGGGATAGAGTGGGCAACGACCTGAAAAATTCCTTCTCATCAGGAGCTCACGTTTCTTTGAAGAGACGCAAAAGAAAGAAAATGAAGAAGTCAGTGTCATAAGCTACAAGATGGCACCTGCTACTTGGGGAGCCGTGGGGACAGAGCAGGGAGGAGGTCAGGCCTGCCCGGCGGAGCCCGGCGGGAAGCGGGTCCCGGGGCTGGGGGCTCCCGGGTCCTCCCGCAGGAGGAGGGACCGAGCCCAGTGCGGGCGGCAGACGGCCTCCGCTCCGCCCCGCGACGACACCTCGGCCCCAGCCTCGCGGGGGAGTCCAGGCTCGACTTCCGGCCTCCCTGGCTGCCTGGCCCTCTGCCCGGTGCCCACCCTGCTGTGCCAGGGCCCAGGTCTGAGTCTGACCAAGCGACCCAGCAAAGAGAGCCCTCTCACCAGCGGCCTGTCAGCACCTCGGCCTGGCGGACCCTCAGAGTCAGCCTGGCCTTTCTGACCACCGGGCCTCGGCCACAGCGTCTCCCAAACGCCGTCTGATTCACGCTGAGCGTCACGCACCTACTGACTCACACCAAGAGGCTTCCCTTCCAGGAAAGCTGGTGACCACAGGGCTCTGCCGTGTCCACCCCACGCCACCCAGAGGCCACCAGCAGGAGTGGCCTGCTCTGGCCCAGGCAGAGCCAGCGTCCCTAAGGGGAGGATGTCCCCCGGACGCAGTGCTCACCCGGCATCAGAGACCACCCTGCGGTCCTGCGCCCTCACCGGCGGAGCCCCCAGCCCAGGAGCCAAGGGGCGGGCGGCGCCTCCGCCTCCCGCCCAGGAACAGCGGGGTTTGTGAATGCAGCCGCTCCGCGCCTCAACGGGGTGGCCTTCCCAGGGGACGGAGCAAGAATCCCACGGGCCCCTCCACCGGAACTGCCACCTGGAGGCGCTGCTTGGCCCAGTCCCGGCGGAAGCGGGGAAACACAAGAACGAGCGCGGGAAGGGCAGCGAGGGCAGGTCGGGGGGCCTCTGAGCGCAGCCGAGGGAGGAGGCAGGACGAGCCGCACCTGGGGCCGGGAGCCGTCCTCCGGGCCGAGGGCCGCAGGGGCAGGCTGCAGGGGCTCCTCCCAGGGCTCCCAGGAAGGAGCGGGTCGGGAGGCGGGGCGCGGCTCGCGTTCAGGTGGCGTTCCTCTGGCAGGTGGGTGGTGGTGAGGGGAGGACGGAGCAGAGCGGGGTCTCCTGGGGTGAAGGGCCGCGGCGAGGCTGGGGCAGGGCTTGGGGACCTCGCTCTGCCTTCTCCGGCCTCCTCCTCGCCGCCTGCCCACATCCGCGGGCCGTGGGCAGGAGGACGCCTGGGCGTCCACGCCGAGCGCAGCTACTGGGGGCAGCGCCGCGGGCCCGGGCCAGGGGCAGCTCAGGCCGCGGAGACCGCGAGGACCCCGCGAGGACCCCGCAGTGGACTCAGGCCCCACGCCCACTGGCCGCCGGTCGGGGCCTCTGGCAATCGGTCAGCCTCTCTGGGAATATTCCTTAACAATGAAAGGTGAGGGGTAAAGCCTGCCTTCTTCAATCCCTTTGTGATGAAGATCAGAAGGAAAAACATGAATGTGTTTGGACACTGCAAAGAGTTATACCACTCTAGAATAGTCTCCTCTTCCCAGCCCCAGAAACTGCAAATTTTAAGAGCCTTGGGAGTTTCCTATATGAGTCACCTTGAATCTGAGAGCAAAAAAGAAAAAAAGAAAAAGAAATCCCAGTGACATACGAGGTCAGTGGGAGACGATTCCACGTGCCCGGCAGGGAGGGTCTCCAAGTCTCACCGCTGTCGTGTCCGCTCATTCTCAAATTCCACTTGGTATATAGCTCGAGGACAGTCTAACTTGCAACAGGAAGGCAAGCTGGAGAGAAAACAAGAGTCGCCTCCTGTGAGCGCAGAGCGAGGCCCCAGAGAAGACCACCGAGACGGCTTGGAAGTTCCACCAGGAGAACGTCTGCGGGAACGGACGAGGGCTCTTCCCGGGCAGGAGGAGGCCACGTGAGCACGCGCTGTCCACGCCTGCGCTCGGGACGCCAGAAGCAACGGGGAAGTGAGCCGAAACAGAATGACCTCAGGCTTTACAGCTTGTTCTAATCTGTTTAGATGAGTTCTCAGCTTTACCTCCACAAAAGTACTTTAAAAGTTTTATAGATTAAAGGCAATTTCTAATTGGACTTAGGCTGGAGAGCAAGACTGGGCCGCAATTCCTGCCCAACAGATCCACGACTCGGGCCTCTTCTCCGGGTGGAGGGGGCTCATGTGCTCCCCATGGGCCTCGTGGCCGGCGGGCTTGGTCCCACGCAGCGGGGGCCGGGAGCCCCTCGCCCCAGGGATCCTCCCGTCCCCCGTCTCCCCTTTCTTGGGGCCTGGGCCCCGGAGGCTCTGAAGAACTGATTTTTCACGCCTTAGCACCCGCCCTGGGCACAGACGGGTCTCCTGACGGCTCCCTGAGTGACAGGACTTCCGCTCCTTGAGGCAGGACGTGCACGACCTCCTGGCCCCTCGCGGCACAGCTGTGGGAGGGCGAGCGCGGGACACGCCTCCCCCGGCCGCACAGGCTGAGGTGGCTTTGACGTCCCCTCCTGACGGCACCGCGCGGTCCTCAACGGGGTAGCAGCCACCACCACGGGCAGGACGCTGACTGC
The DNA here is from genome assembly GCA_022376925.1 of Tragulus kanchil. NCBI lineage: Eukaryota > Metazoa > Chordata > Mammalia > Artiodactyla > Tragulidae > Tragulus > Tragulus kanchil. The sequence goes on from JAIOJX010000006.1 coordinate 156,400,350, forward strand.
GGGCGGAAGGTCCTGGTCCACAGAGGCCAGGGTGGGCGCTCTGGAGCTCCCTGGACAGCCTGGGCTGGGTCCCCGCAGGCCCGAGGCCCCCCGCAGACAGCTGAGCTCAGCGCCGGGGACCGCAAGCACCGGCGGGAGACGCCAGGGCCGCCACGGGCAGCAGCGCGGCAGGGAAGGAGCGAAGCCCGAGTGACGCTGGTTTCCGCTTCCTTCAGAGCCGTGGCACTTTAGCTGCAAGGGCGCCCATGGAAGGGATGTGTGTGTGTGTGCAGGCCTTGGTCCTGTGCTCACACCAGTCAAACCAACCTGATAGGAAGGTGCTTCTGGACTGCAGATGGCCTTCAGGTGCCCCCAGCCCGCCTGGCTTCCAGGAAAACTGGAAACACAGCCCCACCTCCTGTGTTTGCAGATTGGTTCAATGAGGCGACTCCAGACCCGGCCCGCCCTCGATGGACACGATCTCCACTTCAGTATGGTTTCCAGGATCCAGTGGTTCCACACTTACTGCAGCAAAACCACCTCTGGACTTTGGTAAACAGGCCTGTGAACTACACCTCCCCGCTTCCGGTCAGAATTCTCCAGGGCGAGGCCTGGGTGCACACACAGATCTCCTCTGAGGACCCTGAGGCCCGCTGAGGCCCAGCGTCCCTGAGCTCGTGCGGACCATCCTCGGCGGAGCCGGGGGCTCCAGTCTCCTCCGTGAGCTCGGAGCCCTGACAGAACGTCCCTGACGCGGTCTCGCGGACCTGCCGCCGTGGCGCTGGGTCCCCAGGGGAGAGGGGCTTCCGGCAGGGCCGGGCCGGAGCGGGCGGCCTGCCAAGGAGGCAGCGCGGTGGCCAGGAGGGGCCGAGGAGCCCGAGACACACGCGGAGAAGCCCCGGGACGGAGCTGTCCCGTGGGCTGCATTCCACGTTCCTCGAGCCACTTCTTACCTCCTGTCCTCAGTGCACCCTTTCGGGGCGGCGTGGGGCTGAGCTGCCTTGGCCAGCGCAGTCACGCCCATGTGCAGCACCCCGTGCAGCGGCTCCAGGGCCGCGCCCCTCAATGCAGGCGAGCCTCTCCTCTTCGCCTGTGGACCCGCCCAGGCCCGCGCGGCCCGGCCCTGCCGCCCAGTCCTGGGCCGAGGACCTCAGAGTGAACACGTGGCGGTGAAGGGAGCGGGGCAGAGCGGGCAAGAGTCCGGTGCTTACCCTTCCGGTGGGACCCACGGACGGGACTTCCTCCTAGACCCGACAGCATCCAGGCGAGCCGGGGGCCGCACTCCCTGCCGCGGAATCTCTCCCATCCCTGGGCGGACCCCCACGCGCTGCAGCCACAGAGCCCCGGGCCGGCCCAGCACTGCCTGCAGCTCACAGCTCTCCTACCCCCGGGGCGGAGGCCACTGGGGTGAGGATACCCGGAAGCAGGAGTAGCTGGTCAGTGACTCCACAGAGAAGCGGCCCATGGCACAGAGGAGGCACTGCCCGCCCAAGTGCCAGAGTGAGGCTGGCCACCCCGCCGCCCGCCGGCTGCAGTCCCCTCCTGGATGGAGGCGGGGAGCCCGGCGCCGGAGGCGTGTGGGCACCTTCTCTGTGGATCCACCTCCTGCTAGTTCCGTGCCACCCGGCCCCCGAGCCCCTTGGCCCACGTGCCCCGGGTCCCCGGGCCCTCGGCCCTCACTCCCCGCCAGCACCGAGGACTTCTGCTGCAAGAAACGCTTTGCAGTGAAAACAGCACTTCCCCCACAGAGTTCTGGAAAGGTCTGGCCAGAGCCAGGCTTGCAGACAGCAGCTTTGGATCAATTCTGAAGGTGAAAGGGTAAGAGAGAAGGGGATGAAGGGATTTGCTCGAAGCCCGAGGCTTATAAATACCACGTCCACCGAGAGCGTTTCTGGAATCGCCCTCTGCCCCTGGGGTTAACCTCTGTGTGCCCTGGCTCCCGGGCGCTTCCCTGGTGGCTCGGACAGTAAGAAGCCGCCGGCCGTGCACGAGACCCAGGCTCGGTCCCTGGGTCAGGGAGGCCCCCTGGGGAGGGAATGGCTCCGGCTCCCGCCTGAGACACGCTGTTCACGGTTTTTCTCAGTTTGATGCTGAGAACAGTGACTGCCCTGCAGCCACCCCCGGGAGCTCCCACGGGAGTCTGACCTGTGGGCACCTTCTCCAGTCTCCAGCTGGCAGGACGGCGCACCGCAGCCAGGCCACTGCTCCCGGTCTCTTCTCTCCAAATCCCCAGCCGGCCTCTTCCCAGGAGGAACCCGCCTGGCGCAGGCCAGAGCTCTCCGCAGACCACCCGCGTGGGAGGGGTGACCCCGACCGGAGCGCCCTGTGCAGCCAGAGCAAGGCAAGCCCTGCGGGCGCTACGCCTGGGAGGAGCCGAGCCAGAGGCGGACGTGCTCTCGCTCCCTCCAGCGCGGCTTCACCGGTTTCCAGCCACGACGCCTGCCTGCAGGGAGGCGGCGCGGGGAGGCCGGCTCCTCCCACGGACGGGGCAGTGATCAGGAGGAGCACGAAGGCTATGTCTCCCGGCTTCAACTTCCTCAGCTTTCAAGCCCCATTAACTTTTAATTTAATCACTGCCGCTCTGTGCTGGAATCGTGTTTTATGAACACATTACCAGGAGTTTAATGCTTGTAAAACAGAGGCTTTTGAAATAAAAATAAAAGGACACTCAGGTCCAGCGCTATCGTCAAGTGGGAGCTGGGGTGCCCCGGCCCTCATTCACTCCGCAGGCCGCGCTGAGGAGGGGCTTGCCCCGGGGGCTGCCCGGAAGGACCCACGGAACCACCCCTGCGAATCAGCCGAGCGGGCTGGCCTTCCCGAAGTGGCCAGCATTTCTCAGTGGTCTGTGCAGTTCCTGAGGGTCTGACCCTCGGACCCCTGCCTGCTCGCCACACCTTGCTCCCGCAAAAGGCAAACAATCAGTGCTCTCTGGTACAAGCCCACGGGGACCCTCTAACTTGAGCGTCCTTGTGAGGACCCTTTTACAGACTGTGTCATAAGCTGCTGCTCAGAGGCAATGAGACACGAGACAGAGACGCCAAGAGGAGACTGACGCATGTCCAGAGACCCAGGGTCTAGAGGGGGTGAGGGCAGGAAGCAGGCAGAGCCAGCGCCTGGGACCAGGACACTGGACAGGGGCTTGGAACCCTGAAGGCCCCATGTCGCCCCCCAGAGAAGCCACGGGTCCCAGGTCCCATGTCCTAGCCTCTGCTGGGGGCAGTGCGGAGGGTCGCCCCTCGCAGGTGAGCATCCCTGCTCTGCCTGTGCTGGACCTTGCCTGATGTGACGCCCAGAGCTCAGAGGAGGCCAGGGGCGGCCAGGAAACTGCACGTGTCCACAGAGCGGGGCCGGGCACCTTTGTAGGGTGTGTCTTCCCCGGGCCTGAGTCTCATCCACCATGAAGGGGCACCCTCCACGTGTCTGTCCAAGCAGAGGGCCCTGACTGTGAGCTGCCCCCCGTGCTCTGACGAGGTGGGAGAAGCCCAGGAAGACGAGGGCGCGGGCACACCTGTGACCGACATCCCGGGTGGGAAAGGAGGAAGGTCGGAGTAGACAAAGTCCACAGCGTGGCTGGGGGTCCCGAGTGGTTCCAGACAAAACCGGACATAGCTTGGCCCCAAACACAAGAAGAGGAGATAGCTGATCTAAAGGTTTCCCTTTGGTTTCAAGGCAACGAGGGTGCCCTGAGTGGCCTCAGCTCTTAGGAGAGTCTGGAGGCTGGAGTCTGACCCCACCCCCTCCCCCGGCCTGGGGGCTTTCAGCACAGGGCCTGAGGCTGCGGAGGAGGGGAGGGTGGACGAGGCCCGGGAGGCCAGGAGCAGGGAGCCAGCCCCAGACCCGCGGATTTCAGGGTAAAGGGTTAGGGTAGGCCATTTCGAGGCCCCGCCACCCCTGCGAATCAGCCGAGCGGGCTGGCCTTCCGAAGTGGCCAGCATTTCTCAGTGGTCTGTGCAGTTCCTGAGGGTCTGACCCTCGGACCCCTGCCTGCTCGCCACACCTTGCTCCCGCAAAAGGCAAACAATCAGTGCTCTCTGGTACAAGCCCACGGGGACCCTCTAACTTGAGCGTCCTTGTGAGGACCCTTTTACAGACTGTGTCATAAGCTGCTGCTCAGAGGCAATGAGACACGAGACAGAGACGCCAAGAGGAGACTGACGCATGTCCAGAGACCCAGGGTCTAGAGGGGGTGAGGGCAGGAAGCAGGCAGAGCCAGCGCCTGGGACCAGGACACTGGACAGGGGCTTGGAACCCTGAAGGCCCCATGTCGCCCCCCAGAGAAGCCACGGGTCCCAGGTCCCATGTCCTAGCCTCTGCTGGGGGCAGTGCGGAGGGTCGCCCCTCGCAGGTGAGCATCCCTGCTCTGCCTGTGCTGGACCTTGCCTGATGTGACGCCCAGAGCTCAGAGGAGGCCAGGGGCGGCCAGGAAACTGCACGTGTCCACAGAGCGGGGCCGGGCACCTTTGTAGGGTGTGTCTTCCCCGGGCCTGAGTCTCATCCACCATGAAGGGGCACCCTCCACGTGTCTGTCCAAGCAGAGGGCCCTGACTGTGAGCTGCCCCCCGTGCTCTGACGAGGTGGGAGAAGCCCAGGAAGACGCAGGGCGCGGGGCACACCTGTGACCGACATCCCGGGTGGGAAAGGAGGAAGGTCGGAGTAGACAAAGTCCACAGCGTGGCTGGGGGTCCCGAGTGGTTCCAGACAAAACCGGACATAGCTTGGCCCCAAACACAAGAAGAGGAGATAGCTGATCTAAAGGTTTCCCTTTGGTTTCCGGGCAACGAGGGTGCCCTGAGTGGCCTCAGCTCTTAGGAGAGTCTGGAGGCTGGAGTCTGACCCCACCCCCTCCCCCGGCCTGGGGGCTTTCAGCACAGGGCCTGAGGCTGCGGAGGAGGGGAGGGTGGACGAGGCCCGGGAGGCCAGGAGCAGGGAGCCAGCCCCAGACCCGCGCGCGATTTCAGGGTAAATTTCCTCCCGTGGTTAGGTTCTATCTCAGAGCCATAGGATAATATTGCCATTCTTTCCAGTCACGCGGCCTGGCCTCACTGGCGCTGCTCTGTGAGCGCCCCACTTCGGCGTGGAGGAGGGCGCGGGGAGCACGCAGCCGCCGGGCAGTGGCAGGCGGCACCGGCCGGCCCCCCTCCGGTCCACGGGCTGGGGGCGCCACAGGACACGGGACCGTGGGTCGCCAGCGTCCAAGAGCTGCTGTCTCAGGCAGGCAGCGATGCATACAGGCCCCCCGAAAACCATGCTTCAACAGAAAGAGCTCAAGTTTGGGGTCAGGGGTCAGAAAAAGAAATGAGTTCAAATCCCTTTGTGAGGGTGAAGCTAGTCCTGTTTCCTTAGCCCTGGGCTGGGTGGGGGTCGTTTCTGTCCCCTCTGCCTGGCAGAAGTGTTCTAAGGGTCAACTGAGGGAACGCAGAGCAGAAGTGAAGCGCGAGTTGCTTAGTCGTGTCCGCCTCTCCGTGACCCCACGAACTACACCCTCGAGACCCTCTCTCTGTGGGATTCCCCATGCAAGAACTCTGCAGTGGGCTGCTGTTTCCTTCTCCACCGCGGAGAAGACAGAACTTCAGATTCTAAGAAAAAAAGGAAAAGAAAACCCCCACTGCCTATCAGGCGACAGAACAGCGCAACGGCTGTGAGCACACGTGCCGCAGGCAGCTGTCTGGCCTGAATCCTAGGTCCACGGCTGGCTACCTGTGTGACCTTGGGTGAGCTGCTTAACTTCTCTGCGCCCTGGGTTTCAAACTTGTTAAATGCAGATAAATGGCACTAGTATAAAAGGTGTGTTAAAGAGAAGTGCGTGACGAGTGCAGAACCTGACTCTACAAGATGATCCGCTCTGCTCGACACGAACGGAGGGTCCTCCGCCTTCCTTCCCAGAGCTCCTTGGCCCTAAGATGCAGGCACCAGACATGCAGCGCCGACTTTCAGAAAACCCCAGCAGAACCTCGACCCTGTGCCATGCGCCTGGAGTCGCGCATGGGTGGGGGAGCAGGGATGCTTGGGGACGTGCCTTCAAAACACTGTGCTTGGGCTTCCTACAAGTGCAAAGACGCCGTCACCATGCTCTGGGCACCCCGTGGGTAACAAGGCTTGAACACAGAGGGGTGAGTTCCTCCAGGTCCACGGAACACCTGCCACTGTGGAGTCAGTGCAGCTTCTGAAGGGTCAACTCAGACTGGCCGCACAGGACGCGTTGCCTTGGACAAAGACGCATGGATGTTAAGGAACTCAGGCAGAGATAATTATGATGACTATTATCAAAGTCTAGCTCAGAGTTTCACGTCAGTCTTAGACTTCAGGCAAAACACGCCCTGAACACTTACAGTGAGAGCACAAAGGAAGCCAAATTTCAGCTAAATCATGTGCACATTAACACTAATTCCAGAGACAGTCCTGTGAGGCAGTATCACAAAGCTGTATATTGTCACCCTGCTTGTTCAACTTATATGCAGAGTACCTCATGCGAAATGCCACACTAGATGAATCACACCTTTGCATCAAGATTACTGGGAGAAATATCAATAACCTCAGATGTGGAGATGACACCACTCCTGTGACAGAAAGCAAAGAGGCACTAAAGAGCCTCTTGATGAAGATGAAAGAGGAAAGTGAAAAAGCTGGCCTAAAACTCAACATTCAAAAAACAAAGACCATGGCATCCGGTCCCATCCCTTCATGGCAAACAGATGGGCAAACGACAGAAACAGAGACTGACTTTGTTTCCTTGGGCTCCAAAATCACTGCGGATGGTGACTGCAGCTATGAAGTTAAAAGACACTTACTCCTTGCAAGGAAAGCTAGGACAAACCTAGACTGCATATTCAAAAGCAGAGACATCACTTTGCCAACAAAGGTCCATTGCAGTCAAAGCCATTCCAATAGTCATGTATGGACGTGGGAGTTGGACCATAAAAACGGCTGAGCACCAAAGAATTGATGCTTTTGAACTGTGGTGCTGGAGAAGGCTCTTGAGAGTCCCTTAGACTGCAAGGAGATCAAACCAGTCCATCCTAAAGGAAATCAACCCCGAACATTCATTAGAAGGACTGATGCTGAAGCTAAAGCTCCAATATTTTAGACACCTGATGTGAAGAGACGACTCACTGAAAAAGACCTTGTTGTGGGAAAAATGGAAGGCAGAAGAAGAGGACGAAAGAGGACGAGGAGGTTGGACGGCATCACTGAGTCAGCGGACATGAGTCTGGACAGGCTCCGGGAGGTGGTGACGGGTGTGGAAGCTCTGAGTGCTGCCGCCCATGGGGTCGCCAAGAGCTGGACGCAACTGAGCGGCTGGGCTGAACTGACTGACACAGAAACCCTCGCCGTACGAAACCAAGTCGCAGCACAGCACAGGGTGAGCGCACTGCCGCAGGCGTGTGATTCCCGAGGACAAGACCCGCTGTCGGTGCTCCCGGGCGGAAGGCAGAGCTCTCAGGGCTGGACTACGTGGGGTGCACTCCCTCACCGTCTTCGGGAAGTACCACATTTTCTAAAGCGCTCGTGCCTCGCCCAGAGGGAGACCCTGCTCGAGGCACTCCTGGGAACCCCGGCCCCCAGACGGCGCTGCCCGCTGGGAGCTCCCGTGGTCCTCGTGGGCAGGCTCCGGCGGAGGGACGCCAGGCTTCTGCACCATCACATTCTTCACTGGAAGGAACCAGAAGCGACCACTGCGGAGTGTCCACCAGACCTTCGGGGACAGACACCTGTCTGACACCTCATCCCCACCCCACTGACCTTCCTGCCCTGCTCTTCCATTCGCGACCTGGGATGGGCCCTTCCTGCTCTCATTCGCTTGGACGTCTTGACCGGGCCTGCACATCCCGAGGGAAATAAAGAGGAAACGGGTCAGTCTACACGTCTGTCCTCACAGCACCCTCTTCTCTGGGTCTCTGACTCTGCCTGCCTCCCTGTTACAAGGACCACTGTGATTTCTCAGGTCCACCTGGATCGTGAAGCATTATTGCTGCAGCATGAAATCCTGAAACTGAATACAACTATGAGGTTCCTTTTGCCATGTAAGGCAGCATTCGCATTCCAGGGATTAAGACATGGGCATCTCTGGGTAGGAGGAAGTGCTATTTAACCCACCATAAAACCTATATTCACAAGGGCTCAAGTGCCCATTAACAATAAATGGATAAACAAAATGCACACTCATACAATTTAATACTTTTAAACAATAAAATGAATTAATATCTGATACAGACCAAAAATGGATGAATCTCACTAACATTACACTGAGTGACAGAAACCAAACGACAAAGAATTCATAAGCACAGTTTCATTTATATGACATTAGAATAGGCAAAATTAATGTGTAGTGAGAGAAATCTGAAAACTGATCATTTACCGTGGAGGGTGTCAGGTGTTTTCCACAAAGGTATGGAGAGAAATTTCTGGGGAAATGGAATTTAATTTTTAACCAGACAGGGTTGCATATATTTGTCAGAGGAATAGCTGCATATAAAAAAGGATACACTGTGTTGTAAGTAGATCATACCTCAATTACATTGATCACAAAATAAAAACAATCCGCTTGCTCAGATCCCCCCCCCCCTCCCCTCATGCCTGTGATGCAGGGACTGACTAGTGAGATGGGGACTCAGTGACCGGACACATCCACGCTCCACGAGGGCTGCCTGGCTCTGGATCCCGTGCGGATCAGGAGGGAGCCCGCTCTCCGGTGTTGACCAAGGGCTCCTGCCACAGCAGGAGCTCAAGCAGGGCTGGGACCCCCACGGTGCCCTGAGTCACTGTGGGTCCTCAGCGCCACGATCCCCCGTCAGCCACGCCCCCTTCCCCAGGCAGCCACGCCCCCGTCCCCAGGCAGCCACGCCCCCTTCCCCAGGCAGCTGGGGATGAGAGCAGAGGGCAGCGTAAGCGTCTGGGACAGGATGTGAGAGAGGCAGGGAGCGGGTGATGTCCTGTATTATTACAGATTCTGGAAGGTTCAGCAATAAAGACGTCCAGATAATCGTCAGTGAGAACGCCACTGCCGAATATGCACCCACAGAAAGAACAATACGGGGAACCGTGAATGATTCTGGTCACGTATGGAAAATGGAACAGGATGGATCCACTCCTCACAAAGCCCAAACGGACATAATATAAAACAGAGAATTTGAAAAAGACATATAATCTCTTAAGGAATTAAATTCTCAATTTAAAACTGCCCCCCAAACAGAAATCTTCAGGCTTGAATGATTTCACTGAGGAATTCCACCAAATGTCTAAAGGAGAATCAATACCACCTCTACACGCTCTCTTCCAGAAAACAGGAGAACCTTATCATTCATTTTACAAAGCCCATGTTACCCAGATACCAAAATCAGGCAAAATCTCATAAGTCGTACACTAAGAGTGACAGAAACCAAACGACAAAGAATTCATAAGCACAGTTGCATTTATATGACATTAGAATAGGCAAAATTAATGTGTAGTGAGAGAAATCCGAAAACTGATCATTTACCGTGGAGGGTGTCAGGTGTTTTCCACAAAGGTATGGAGAGAAATTTCTGGGGAAATGGAATTTAATTTTTAACCAGACAGGGTTGCATATATTTGTCAGAGGAATAGCTGCATATAAAAAAGGATACACTGTGTTGTAAGTAGATCATACCTCAATTACATTGATTACAAAATAAAAACAATCCGCTTGCTCAGATCCCCCCCCCTCCCCTCATGCCTGTGATGCAGGGACTGAGTGGTGAGATGGGGACTCAGTGACCGGACACATCCACGCTCCATGAGGGCTGCCTGGCTCTGGATCCCGTGCGGATCAGGAGGGAGCCCGCTCTCCGGTGTTGACCAAGGGCTCCTGCCACAGCAGGAGCTCAAGCAGGGCTGGGACCCCCACGGTGCCCTGAGTCACTGTGGGTCCTCAGCGCCACGATCCCCCGTCAGCCACGCCCCCTTCCCCAGGCAGCCACGCCCCCGTCCCCAGGCAGCCACGCCCCCTTCCCCAGGCAGCTGGGGATGAGAGCAGAGGGCAGCGTAAGCGTCTGGGACAGGATGTGAGAGAGGCAGGGAGCGGGTGATGTCCTGTATTATTACAGATTCTGGAAGGTTCAGCAATAAAGACGTCCAGATAATCGTCAGTGAGAACGCCACTGCCGAATATGCACCCACAGAAAGAACAATACGGGGAACCGTGAATGATTCTGGTCACGTATGGAAAATGGAACAGGATGGATCCACTCCTCACAAAGCCCAAACGGACATAATATAAAACAGAGAATTTGAAAAAGACATATAATCTCTTAAGGAATTAAATTCTCAATTTAAAACTGCCCCCCAAACAGAAATCTTCAGGCTTGAATGATTTCACTGAGGAATTCCACCAAATGTCTAAAGGAGAATCAATACCACCTCTACACGCTCTCTTCCAGAAAACAGGAGAACCTTATCATTCATTTTACAAAGCCCATGTTACCCAGATACCAAAATCAGACAAAATAAAGTTTAAAGATACGTGAACAAGATGAAAGAATAAAAACCACTTAATTATATCCAGACTTGTCAAAAGTCAACATGGATTCAGTTCATGAAAAAACTTCCCAGAAAGTCAAGACTGAAAAAGAACTTTCTGAACTTAAAATCTACAAGATGCCAACAGCCCGCGTGACGAGTGGATCGGCCGCCTGCCCCCTCCTCGGGGACAGGGGAGGGCACCCGCTTCCACCTCTGCTGTGCCACCCAGGGCTGGGCCGCCAAGGCCAGACACAAGTGTCACATGGATCAGAAAGGAGGCCGCGGAGCCCTAGGTAAGCCATGACACCACTGACCGTTTTAAAGAACACGCGGTACCTACGTGCGGCTCTCACAGCGTGTGCCTGAACCGCAGGCCGAGAAGAGCAAGACGCCAACGCAGGAGACGACTGCCAAGGGTGGAGACACGGGTGGTCCTGACTCGGACGACCCAGCACAGTAAAGCCGCCACCGCTCCCCCAGATTAGTGCACAGGCGTAACACCATTTGCATTTAAATCTCAGTGATTGTTTTGTGGATACTGACGAGCTTGTTCTAAAATGTGTATGGAAATGAAAAGATGCTAGATAGAATGGCTAAAAAAATCTGGAAATATAAAAACAAAGTAGGAGGGAAGCAATAAGTGAGTGACATTAAGAGATACAAACTTCTAGCTGCCAAATACGTGGGTTAGAGCCACGAGACGGACAGTACGGGGAGCATCACTGATAACTGTCTGTGGGGACGTGTCACAGCCAGACTCACTATCGTGGTCATTTTGAAATGGACAGAAATACTGAACCACTGTGTTTGTAACAGGAATGAACACAGTACCGGAGGTCTTCAAAAACAAACACACTCATAGAAGAAAGGATCTGGTTCGTGGCTAACAGAGGTGGGGAGGAGGGGCTGGATGAGGGCGGCCAGACTTCCAGCTTTACGATAAATAAGTACTGGGGACACAATGCACAGTGTGATAAATAGAATTAACACCTCTCTGTGTTACACAAGAACATCATCAAAAGAATTTTTGAACCCAGATACCAAAATCAGACAAAATAAAGTTTAAAGATACGTGAACAAGATGAAAGAATAAAAACCACTTAATTATATCCAGACTTGTCAAAAGTCAACATGGATTCAGTTCATGAAAAAACTTCCCAGAAAGTCAAGACTGAAAAAGAACTTTCTGAACTTAAAATCTACAAGATGCCAACAGCCCGCGTGACGAGTGGATCGGCCGCCTGCCCCCTCCTCGGGGACAGGGGAGGGCACCCGCTTCCACCTCTGCTGTGCCACCCAGGGCTGGGCCGCCAAGGCCAGACACAAGTGTCACATGGATCAGAAAGGAGGCCGCGGAGCCCTAGGTAAGCCATGACACCACTGACCGTTTTAAAGAACACGCGGTACCTACGTGCGGCTCTCACAGCGTGTGCCTGAACCGCAGGCCGAGAAGAGCAAGACGCCAACGCAGGAGACGACTGCCAAGGGTGGAGACACGGGTGGTCCTGACTCGGACGACCCAGCACAGTAAAGCCGCCACCGCTCCCCCAGATTAGTGCACAGGCGTAACACCATTTGCATTTAAATCTCAGTGATTGTTTTGTGGATACTGACGAGCTTGTTCTAAAATGTGTATGGAAATGAAAAGATGCTAGATAGAATGGCTAAAAAAATCTGGAAATATAAAAACAAAGTAGGAGGGAAGCAATAAGTGAGTGACATTAAGAGATACAAACTTCTAGCTGCCAAATACGTGGGTTAGAGCCACGAGACGGACAGTACGGGGAGCATCACTGATAACTGTCTGTGGGGACGTGTCACAGCCAGACTCACTATCGTGGTCATTTTGAAATGGACAGAAATACTGAACCACTGTGTTTGTAACAGGAATGAACACAGTACCGGAGGTCTTCAAAAACAAACACACTCATAGAAGAAAGGATCTGGTTCGTGGCTAACAGAGGTGGGGAGGAGGGGCTGGATGAGGGCGGCCAGACTTCCAGCTTTACGATAAATAAGTACTGGGGACACAATGCACAGTGTGATAAATAGAATTAACACCTCTCTGTGTTACACAAGAACATCATCAAAAGAGCAAACCCTCAGAGTTCTCATCACAACACTGTCTTTTTATTTCTTTACCTCTGCATCCATCTGAAGTGATGGAGGTTCACTAAATTTTTTTTGATAATTGGTTTCATGACTGACGCTGAAGCTGAAGCGCCAATACTTTGGCCACCTGACGTGAAGAGACGACTCAACAGAAAAGACCCTGATGCTGGGAAGAACAGAAGACAGAAGGAGAAGGGGACAGGAGGACGAGATGGGCGGATGGCATCGCCGAGCCAACGGAAGCGAGTTCCAGCGTGTTCCCGGAGCCGGTGGAGGACAGGAGGCCTGGCGGCTGCCGTCCAGGGCTCGCAGAGGCAGACATGACTGAGCCACTGAGCACGTGACGCTGGAGTCAACGCACTGAGCTGGGCACCTTAAACATGTACAGTGCTGGGTGTCAATTAAACGCAATAAAACTGGAAGAAAAAATAACAAGCACCTGCAATTTCTTAGGGAAAACACCAAGGCAGGAGGCGTCCGTCACCAGCCACACGCCTACAGCAATCGAGACGCTGGGACTCTGGCGGGGAAACAGACACACAGGCAGTGAGACAGAAAACCCTGAAACAGACCCACACAACTACGCCTAATTTGGGCCTTCCTGGGTGGTCCCCGATACCTGGCCTGGGAGGATCCACGTCGGACACCGCCTTGCAGTGCAAGGGGCACCAGTTCGATACCTGGCCTGGGAGGATCCCACGTGCCCCGGAGCGGCTGGACTGTCGTGTCCAACTGCTGAGCCGGAGCTCTGGAGCGCATGCGCCCGTGGAGAAAAATCACTGATAACTGTCTGTGGGGACGTGTCACAGCCAGACTCACTATCGTGGTCATTTTGAAATGGACAGAAATACTGAACCACTGTGTTTGTAACAGGAATGAACACAGTACCGGAGGTCTTCAAAAACAAACACACTCATAGAAGAAAGGATCTGGTTCGTGGCTAACAGAGGTGGGGAGGAGGGGCTGGATGAGGGCGGCCAGACTTCCAGCTTTACGATAAATAAGTACTGGGGACACAATGCACAGTGTGATAAATAGAATTAACACCTCTCTGTGTTACACAAGAACATCATCAAAAGAGCAAACCCTCAGAGTTCTCATCACAACACTGTTTTTTTATTTCTTTACCTCTGCATCCATCTGAAGTGATGGAGGTTCACTAAATTTTTTTTGATAATTGGTTTCATGACTGACGCTGAAGCTGAAGCGCCAATACTTTGGCCACCTGACGTGAAGAGACGACTCAACAGAAAAGACCCTGATGCTGGGAAGAACAGAAGACAGAAGGAGAAGGGGACAGGAGGACGAGATGGGCGGATGGCATCGCCGAGCCAACGGAAGCGAGTTCCAGCGTGTTCCCGGAGCCGGTGGAGGACAGGAGGCCTGGCGGCTGCCGTCCAGGGCTCGCAGAGGCAGACACGACTGAGCCACTGAGCACGTGACGCTGGAGTCAACGCACTGAGCTGGGCACCTTAAACATGTACAGTGCTGGGTGTCAATTAAACGCAATAAAACTGGAAGAAAAAATAACAAGCACCTGCAATTTCTTAGGGAAAACACCAAGGCAGGAGGCGTCCGTCACCAGCCACACGCCTACAGCAATCGAGACGCTGGGACTCTGGCGGGGAAACAGACACACAGGCAGTGAGACAGAAAACCCTGAAACAGAACCACACAAATACGCCTAATTTGGGCTTCCCTGGTGGTCCAGTGGGTAGGGACACCGCCTTGCGGTGCAGGGGGCACCAGTTCGATACCTGGCCTGGGAGGATCCCACGTGCCCCGGAGCGGCTGGACTGTCGTGTCCAACTGCTGAGCCGGAGCTCTGGAGCGCATGCGCCCGGGGCCGGGGCTCGGCGATGAGAGGGGCCACCATGATGGGAGGCCCACACAGGCCAAAGAACAAAGATGGATGAAAATGAATAAATGAAAGACCAATAGAAGTGGCAAAAAAAAAAAAAAAAACCCTTTAAAATACACCTAATTTATTTTGAAAACAGTTGCAGAATCAATTCAATGAGGAAGGGTAGTCTTTCAACAGATGATACTTTAAGCAACTGAATATAATTAGGCAAAATATGACCATCAATCTAAACCACATACTTCATATACAAATTAACTGAAAATGGATCATGGGGTTACTTGCGAAATGGAAAACTATAAACATGTTAGAAGAAAGCAGAGGAACTTTTCAGGACCTACAGTTCAGTAAAGAAGTATCAGATATGGCACCAAAATCACCATCTATAATAGAAATAAAAGAAAAGTTGGGCTTCTTAAGCATTCAAAACTTTCTCTCTGCAAAGCCCATGTCAAGAAAAAGTTTAAACTACAGAATGGGAGAAAATATTTGTAAACCACAAGTATAATAAAGGGCTAAAATATAGAATATGAAAAGAGAATGCAAAAAGCAAAAATAGAAATAGTTTAATTAGTGGACAAAAGATGTAGAGACACGTCGCTGAAGAAGCCGGAGGATGGAACGCACGCGGGTAGAGATTCACTGCCAGGAGCCGTCAGAGAAGCACCACGCGAGACCACGCCGTGACGCTGGAGTCAACGCACTGAGCTGGGCACCTTAAACATGTACAGTGCTGGGTGTCAATTAAACGCAATAAAACTGGAAGAAAAAATAACAAGCACCTGCAATTTCTTAGGGAAAACACCAAGGCAGGAGGCGTCCGTCACCAGCCACACGCCTACAGCAATCGAGACGCTGGGACTCTGGCGGGGAAACAGACACACAGGCAGTGAGACAGAAAACCCTGAAACAGAACCACACAAATACGCCTAATTTGGGCTTCCCTGGTGGTCCAGTGGGTAGGGACACCGCCTTGCGGTGCAGGGGGCACCAGTTCGATACCTGGCCTGGGAGGATCCCACGTGCCCCGGAGCGGCTGGACTGTCGTGTCCAACTGCTGAGCCGGAGCTCTGGAGCGCATGCGCCCGGTGCCGGGGCTCTGCGATGAGAGGGGCCACCATGATGGGAGGCCCACACAGGCCAAAGAACAAAGATGGATGAAAATGAATAAATGAAAGACCAATAGAAGTGGCAAAAAAAAAAAAAAAAACCCTTTAAAATACACCTAATTTATTTTGAAAACAGTTGCAGAATCAATTCAATGAGGAAGGGTAGTCTTTCAACAGATGATACTTTAAGCAACTGAATATAATTAGGCAAAATATGACCATCAATCTAAACCACATACTTCATATACAAATTAACTGAAAATGGATCATGGGGTTACTTGCGAAATGGAAAACTATAAACATGTTAGAAGAAAGCAGAGGAACTTTTCAGGACCTACAGTTCAGTAAAGAAGTATCAGATATGGCACCAAAATCACCATCTATAATAGAAATAAAAGAAAAGTTGGGCTTCTTAAGCATTCAAAACTTTCTCTCTGCAAAGCCCATGTCAAGAAAAAGTTTAAACTACAGAATGGGAGAAAATATTTGTAAACCACAAGTATAATAAAGGGCTAAAATATAGAATATGAAAAGAGAATGCAAAAAGCAAAAATAGAAATAGTTTAATTAGTGGACAAAAGATGTAGAGACACGTCGCTGAAGAAGCCGGAGGATGGAACGCACGCGGGTAGAGATTCACTGCCAGGAGCCGTCAGAGAAGCACCACGCGAGACCACGCCGTGGCGCCGCACACGGACCTCAACAGTCCGCCAGAAAGAGCGGCAGCACCAGACGCGGGCGAGGGCGCGAGGAAGGCAGGCCCCACAGGCACTTCCGATGGGATGCAACGCGGTACAGTCACTCTGGCAAACGGTGGACATTTCTTTTAGAAACAAACACACTGGGGCCTCCCTGATGGTCGAGGGGTTAAGATCCCCTTCTGAGCAGGGCGGCACAGGTCCCGTCCTGGTCGGGGAGCTAAGGTCCCTCATGCCAAGAGGGGGGCCAAAGAGCTTTTAAAAAATTAAAAATAAACGAATAAATAATCGCCCTTGCCAAGTTAGAAAACAAGCATACTTACAATCCAGCATTTGCTTCTGGGCATTTGCGCCAGAGAACTGAAAACAAACATCCACACAAAAACCTGTGCAGAGTTGCTTCTATCAGATTCATCCGTAAGAGCCAAAAACCGAAGACAAGCAGACCATCCTGAGGTGAGTGAGCGCCTTAACTGACTGGGATACATCCGCACGCTGGGAGTCCTTTGAAAGTATCGCTACACATGGCCTTGTGCGTGGTTCTCAGTTCACGCTTCTGAGGGAATAAAAACCTGTCTCGAAAGGTTATGGACTGCATGATTCCATCTCGAGAGTAACTTTCTTGAAATGATGAAACACAGATGTAGGGAACAAACCAACAGGTGACAGAATGGCTCAGTCGGTCAACCGCAATTCACGGGCAGTGCAGGAGGCCCAGACTCAATCTCTAGGTGGGGAACACCCCCTGGCACAGGGAATGGCACCCCACTCCAGCCTCCTTGCCTGCAGAATTCCACGGTCGGAGGAGCCGGGCAGGCCACGGTCCATAGGGTCACACAGAGTCCAGCAGGACTGAATGGCTGATACTTTCACTTAAGGTCACACCACAGGCATCTTTGTGATGGCTCAACAGTCTGTATCTGTTCAACAGCCTGCACTGGTACCCAAACAAACCCGCACGTGCGATAAAGCGACAGAGAGCTACACACGCCTTCCCGCACACACTGCGCATAGTTGTGTAAAGTGTAACCTCTGGGGAGACTGGGCATAGGATACATAGAACCTCTGTAATATCTTCACCATTTCCTGTGAATCTACAATTATTTCAACTTTTAAAAAATCAAGAAAATCACCTAAGAATTTTACTGTTTCACGCGTCAATTGGAGACTATCGTTCACACACCAAGTGAGCGTCTGTGGTTTTCATAACTTCAGTCCCAGAGGAAGGCCTCAGGGGAGGGCACATCTGACCAGCAACAGGCACCAGAGCCCCAGGCACCAGGCCTGTAAAGCCCCCTTCAGAGGGAAACAACAGGCTCTGGACATGAGGCAGCGGGCACAGTGCGCCCTGGCCCCTGGCCGTGGACCTTCAGAGAGGAGGAGTGGAGCACAGCCACGAGCCGGAAGAAGCTCCACTGCTCGGCTAGCCGGCTGGAGCGCTGGGACCCGGGGAGCTGTCCAAGGTGCTTGCATTTGGGGGTGTGAAAAGGCCCGTCTTACTTGTAGGGTGTTTTATAACCCAGCACTGCACAGAAACGGAAACCATTCACGCTACAAAAACGGATGAGCACCAGGGTCTGAGAGCCTTTGCCCCAGAAAGAAATGCCTTTCTTTGGTCCACAGGAGCCAAGAGCGTCGGGGAACAGGGTTCCCAGATCTGGCTGTCACTGTGTATGGAAAGATGGCTAATCTCTCACTAAGCTGTTGTAGCATGCGTTCTAAGATTTCTCGGTGAATTCTCGTGAATTTCTCAGTCTCACAAATGCTATAATTGATTTTATCTGCTTCAGTGGACATTTGGGAACATGCAAGCCATATGTCCTGCTCTTGCCTCACCTCCTGCACATGCTTACTTTCTGCTTGCTTTTTCTCATTCCTCATCCCGCTTTCTCTAGCTCGTTCTGTCCTCCTGCTGCAGCCCCTCTCCTTTCCCCTCGTCCTTTTCCCCCCCCCCCCCTCCTGGCTTGCCCACGTTCCTGAGCTCCCATCTCGAGTGCCACTCTGCCTGGGCAGGTGGTGAAGGCAGCCACGCTGTTCGTGTACCTCTCATGTTACAACCACGCCTCTGAAGCCACGAGAACTGGGAGGCCCTGACAATTCTTTTCAAGGGATCCTTCCCGCACACTGCGCATAGTTGTGTAAAGTGTAACCTCTGGGGAGACTGGGCATAGGATACATAGAACCTCTGTAATATCTTCACCATTTCCTGTGAATCTACAATTATTTCAACTTTTAAAAAATCAAGAAAATCACCTAAGAATTTTACTGTTTCACGCGTCAATTGGAGACTATCGTTCACACACCAAGTGAGCGTCTGTGGTTTTCATAACTTCAGTCCCAGAGGAAGGCCTCAGGGGAGGGCACATCTGACCAGCAACAGGCACCAGAGCCCCAGGCACCAGGCCTGTAAAGCCCCCTTCAGAGGGAAACAACAGGCTCTGGACATGAGGCAGCGGGCACAGTGCGCCCTGGCCCCTGGCCGTGGACCTTCAGAGAGGAGGAGTGGAGCACAGCCACGAGCCGGAAGAAGCTCCACTGCTCGGCTAGCCGGCTGGAGCGCTGGGACCCGGGGAGCTGTCCAAGGTGCTTGCATTTGGGGGTGTGAAAAGGCCCGTCTTACTTGTAGGGTGTTTTATAACCCAGCACTGCACAGAAACGGAAACCATTCACGCTACAAAAACGGATGAGCACCAGGGTCTGAGAGCCTTTGCCCCAGAAAGAAATGCCTTTCTTTGGTCCACAGGAGCCAAGAGCGTCGGGGAACAGGGTTCCCAGATCTGGCTGTCACTGTGTATGGAAAGATGGCTAATCTCTCACTAAGCTGTTGTAGCATGCGTTCTAAGATTTCTCGGTGAATTCTCGTGAATTTCTCAGTCTCACAAATGCTATAATTGATTTTATCTGCTTCAGTGGACATTTGGGAACATGCAAGCCATATGTCCTGCTCTTGCCTCACCTCCTGCACATGCTTACTTTCTGCTTGCTTTTTCTCATTCCTCATCCCGCTTTCTCTAGCTCGTTCTGTCCTCCTGCTGCAGCCCCTCTCCTTTCCCCTCGTCCTTTTCCCCACCCTCCCCTCCTGGCTTGCCCACGTTCCTGAGCTCCCACTCCCTCGAGTGCCACTCTGCCTGGGCAGGTGGTGAAGGCAGCCACGCTGTTCGTGTACCTCTCATGTTACAACCACGCCTCTGAAGCCACGAGAACTGGGAGGCCCTGACAATTCTTCAAGGGGATGAGAAGGTTAGGGGAAAAATAAAACAAGAGGCTGCTTCCGCCAAGACCTTCTGAGACTCTCCCGTCTGGCAGGCTCATTACTTTGACTGGTACCAGAGGCAGTAAAGAGAGTGACATCATCGTGCCCCTGACTCGCTGGGGCCAGATCAGGAGGCCGTGCTGCTGGTGCCCCGGAGCTCTCCCGTGTGCCGTGCAGCAGGTGCCTCTTCTGGGAAACCAGAGTGTGGGTCAGGGTGAACATCTAGGGTGTTTTCACTTTCTGTCCAGCTGCTGCTGCTCTTTTGACGGCCTGAGCCAGCCCACACACCCCGCTCAAGCGCAGGGCCCTGCCACGGGTAAAGGGCCAGCGTCCTCCACGTCTGCAGCTGCTCAGGGGGAGCCCATGGCCCCGGCCCTCGACACAGAGCCCTTGACCGCTCTGAAATCAGAACAGCCCTTCCTCGGGGAGGTGCGGCTGTGGCTTCCCTCAGGCCATCGGTTCCAGCTGCCTACTTGCTGAGCCCAGAGTCACATCTTGCACAAAGCCTGCGCCCTCTCCCCACTCACTGCTCTGCAGCCAAACAGCCACAAACACGCGGCAACTTCTCAACGCTGCGTGCACGTGAGAATGTGCAGGAGACGAGGCGGTGCTCATTACGAGGATAGAGAAACAGAGGCGGGGTGCTCCAAGTCTGTACGAGCTGGCGGAGGTCCAGAGAGGCACAGAGACCTGCCGGAGTTTAAAGGGAGGCCCTGGCTCAGTCTCACAAATGCTATAATTGATTTTATCTGCTTCAGTGGACATTTGGGAACATGCAAGCCATATGTCCTGCTCTTGCCTCACCTCCTGCACATGCTTACTTTCTGCTTGCTTTTTCTCATTCCTCATCCCGCTTTCTCTAGCTCGTTCTGTCCTCCTGCTGCAGCCCCTCTCCTTTCCCCTCGTCCTTTTCCCCACCCTCCCCTCCTGGCTTGCCCACGTTCCTGAGCTCCCACTCCCTCGAGTGCCACTCTGCCTGGGCAGGTGGTGAAGGCAGCCACGCTGTTCGTGTACCTCTCATGTTACAACCACGCCTCTGAAGCCACGAGAACTGGGAGGCCCTGACAATTCTTCAAGGGGATGAGAAGGTTAGGGGAAAAATAAAACAAGAGGCTGCTTCCGCCAAGACCTTCTGAGACTCTCCCGTCTGGCAGGCTCATTACTTTGACTGGTACCAGAGGCAGTAAAGAGAGTGACATCATCGTGCCCCTGACTCGCTGGGGCCAGATCAGGAGGCCGTGCTGCTGGTGCCCCGGAGCTCTCCCGTGTGCCGTGCAGCAGGTGCCTCTTCTGGGAAACCAGAGTGTGGGTCAGGGTGAAC
Source organism: Tragulus kanchil (assembly GCA_022376925.1). Taxonomy (NCBI): domain Eukaryota; kingdom Metazoa; phylum Chordata; class Mammalia; order Artiodactyla; family Tragulidae; genus Tragulus; species Tragulus kanchil. The sequence goes on from JAIOJX010000006.1 coordinate 156,421,159, forward strand.
ATCTAGGGTGTTTTCACTTTCTGTCCAGCTGCTGCTGCTCTTTTGACGGCCTGAGCCAGCCCACACACCCCGCTCAAGCGCAGGGCCCTGCCACGGGTAAAGGGCCAGCGTCCTCCACGTCTGCAGCTGCTCAGGGGGAGCCCGTGGCCCCGGCCCTCGACACAGAGCCCTTGACCGCTCTGAAATCAGAACAGCCCTTCCTCGGGGAGGTGCGGCTGTGGCTTCCCTCAGGCCATCGGTTCCAGCTGCCTACTTGCTGAGCCCAGAGTCACATCTTGCACAAAGCCTGCGCCCTCTCCCCACTCACTGCTCTGCAGCCAAACAGCCACAGACACGCGGCAACTTCTCAACGCTGCGTGCACGTGAGAATGTGCAGGAGACGAGGCGGTGCTCATTACGAGGATAGAGAAACAGAGGCGGGGTGCTCCAAGTCTGTACGAGCTGGCGGAGGTCCAGAGAGGCACAGAGACCTGCCGGAGTTTAAAGGGAGGCCCTGGCTCCATTAGCAGACCGGCAGCCGGCAGGCACTTGCCCCAGGTCCCCACATTCACGCCCCACGGAAGGCGGCTTTCTCTATAAAAACCTGACAACAGTGAGGGGCACAGTCTAGTTTGCAGGAGGTGATGTGAGGGCGCTGGGTCCAGGGGCGAGGAGGGAGCAGGGACAGAGAGGCCCGGGCGGCTGGGGGTGGCCTCCTCGGACGTGCTCTGCGGGAGCGGGGTGGGGCGGCTGGCCCGCGTCTCTGCAAGACACCCAGGGACGGTCAGCAAAGGAGAGGGACACAGGAGGGACGGCCAAGGCAGGAGGAAAGCCTCCGGGCGAGTCGGGTCAGGGCTCTGTGTGAAATGCGGCTGGAGCCCGGAGGGCTCTGGAGCGGAAAGGCACTGCAGAGGCGTTCTTAAAGGGACGGCTGGATCTTACACGGAGAAGGTGGGGCGGGGGCGGGGGCCACGGTGACACCAGGGGCATGGCGGGGATCCTGGCGGCGCTGCGAAGGCATAAGTGCGGGAGACGAGAGGCAGGTCTGGAGGCAGAAACGACAGGACTTGCCTACGACTGGAAGCAAGGGCTGAGGAAAGGAGGTGTCAAAATGATTCGTTTTTATGGCTCAGCAATTTCTGGCTGGAGACCGCACAGGTCTGGCTGGTATTATCTTCTGAGACAATAAAGACAGAAGAACACTGATGAGGGAAGACTCACACTTCAGAAGCACCTGGGCAGCCGTGGCGGAGGGCTGGTCTGGAGCCAGGCCCGCGTCCGGCAGATGCCCGGGCCCTCTGGCGGAACACCCCAGCTTATCAGATGGGCCTCGGTCCCCGTCTCCTAGGAGCCTGCCAGCCAGTCCCCACCTCTCCAGCCGAGAGTCAGGAGACAGGACAGAAACCATCGCTCAGCCGCGCTAACAGGCGACACCTGGCTGCACAGTCACCTCATTAACAGACAAACAGCAGCCTCGACTCGCAGGCCGCGCCTGGGTTCAGCCAGGAGACGGCAGGTGCTCATGTACGAGGATAGAGAAACAGAGGCGGGGTGCTCCAAGTCTGTACGAGCTGGCGGAGGTCCAGAGAGGCACAGAGACCTGCCGGAGTTTAAAGGGAGGCCCTGGCTCCATTAGCAGACCGGCAGCCGGCAGGCACTTGCCCCAGGTCCCCACATTCACGCCCCACGGAAGGCGGCTTTCTCTATAAAAACCTGACAACAGTGAGGGGCACAGTCTAGTTTGCAGGAGGTGATGTGAGGGCGCTGGGTCCAGGGGCGAGGAGGGAGCAGGGACAGAGAGGCCCGGGCGGCTGGGGGTGGCCTCCTCGGACGTGCTCTGCGGGAGCGGGGTGGGGCGGCTGGCCCGCGTCTCTGCAAGACACCCAGGGACGGTCAGCAAAGGAGAGGGACACAGGAGGGACGGCCAAGGCAGGAGGAAAGCCTCCGGGCGAGTCGGCTGGAGCCCGGAGGGCTCTGGAGCGGAAAGGCACTGCAGAGGCGTTCTTAAAGGGACGGCTGGATCTTACACGGAGAAGGTGGGGCGGGGGCGGGGGCCACGGTGACACCAGGGGCATGGCGGGGATCCTGGCGGCGCTGCGAAGGCATAAGTGCGGGAGACGAGAGGCAGGTCTGGAGGCAGAAACGACAGGACTTGCCTACGACTGGAAGCAAGGGCTGAGGAAAGGAGGTGTCAAAATGATTCGTTTTTATGGCTCAGCAATTTCTGGCTGGAGACCGCACAGGTCTGGCTGGTATTATCTTCTGAGACAATAAAGACAGAAGAACACTGATGAGGGAAGACTCACACTTCAGAAGCACCTGGGCAGCCGTGGCGGAGGGCTGGTCTGGAGCCAGGCCCGCGTCCGGCAGATGCCCGGGCCCTCTGGCGGAACACCCCAGCTTATCAGATGGGCCTCGGTCCCCGTCTCCTAGGAGCCTGCCAGCCAGTCCCCACCTCTCCAGCCGAGAGTCAGGAGACAGGACAGAAACCATCGCTCAGCCGCGCTAACAGGCGACACCTGGCTGCACAGTCACCTCATTAACAGACAAACAGCAGCCTCGACTCGCAGGCCGCGCCTGGGTTCATCACATTTGCATCCGCTGCTCTACTTCCCAGGACGCCACCAGGATAACCGAGCGATCCATATTTATGATCTGAAAATTGCTGATGGAATAATTACACATTAAGTAACTTCTGTTTCCTTGTGTGTTATTGTTTCTAATTAGCAATGGGGGAAAATAAAGGCATCGTTATTTATGGATACGGTTCAGCCCGGGCGCGTACACAGGGCCTGCCGCCGCCGCCTCTGCCCCGCCGCCGCCCCGTCCCTCCTGGGGGCCCCGTGGCGCCGGTCAGCCTGGGGATGGGGGCACCAAGTACCCCCTCCGGCCTCCTCCGTGCCTGCTTCTTCAGCTTCTAAGGCAGTCCCCTCCCCCGACCCCAACCCGGCCCTGCGCAGTCTCAAGTGTCATGAGCAAAACAAACGCCTCTGATTCTGAAACTGTGGACATCCGGACACTTTGCTACACAAAATTCTTTTTTTTTTTAAGATTTATTTATTTATTTTGGGTGGGGGTTGGGTTGGGGAGGGAGGGGAGCGGGCGGGCCACTTCTATTGGTCTTTCATTTCTCTATGTTCATTGTCTTTGTTCTTTGGTTCCTGTGGGCCTCCCATCGTGGTGGCGTCTGTCGTTTCTGAGCGACGGCTCTGGGCGCATTCACTCCAGAGCTCCGGCTCGGTAATTGGACACATCGGTCCAGCCGCTCGGCGGCACGTGGGATCTTCCCAGGCCAGGGATCGAACCGGCGCCCCTTGCACTGCAAGGCGGTGTCCTTACCCACTGGACCACCAGGGGAAGCCCCACAAAATTCTTTTCATAATGGGTTACTCAACACTGGGGCCCTTTTCATGTCTGAGATTTTTACTGGGGATAAACATGGCTGGGACGTTTTTCTTAATAGACCTCATTGCTTTCCCAGCCCCTGCCTTTTAGATCCACAGTAAACACTGGGCATCCATAAATGTACAGAATGTATTTGAATTTACTTAACTGCAACAGAACTACCAGAGGGGAAGCGGCTCACATGCAACTGAAGGGATCCTGTGCTACAGCATGGCGTCCTGTCCCTTCCGCTCGACCCCCAGTCCTACGGCCTGTCCCTCCAAGCTGACCCAGCTCTGAGGCAGGGGAGGCACGTGGTTGAAAATGGTAATAAAAAATTCAAAACCTCGGCCCCTCTCACACCATAACCAGCGTATATTTGGTTACTGTATAATGCATTTTATCTCTCTGATCCTCAGTTTTCACTTAAAAATAAAATAAGAACTCCGGCCTAAATCAAGCTGGGAGTTCCACTTGATTCAACTATGAAAATTTTAACGGAACATGAAAGCCTGGCCGCAGGGCTGGAAGCGGGATCCGAGGGCCCTGCAGCGGGCCCTGGGCAGCAGGGGAGTGAGGGCGGTGGGCAATTCTGAGTCGCACCGAGGCTGACAAACGCTGTTGATCTAGAACTTTCTCAAGCTTGGAAAATAGAATCACCAGGGTTCAGGCCATGCTTTGGAAAGTTAAACCGAGTTTCTGAACCTGCCTGTATTTCATCCCCTGCATAAGCCCGGAGGACACTCCCAGAGCCTCAGGGAACATGCTGTGGCCCCGACTAAGCGTGCCGGCCTCTCTGAACTTCAGACTTTTCCATCAACTTCCAGACACTGGACAGTTAACTAACTACGTTTCAGGGTTATCGCAAAGATGTACTGAAGCCATATACTCCACAGACTCCGGTCTACGAATAGACTGCCCCGTAAAAGGAACCCAGGGGCCCCAGGAGAAATGTCTCACCCCAGGCCTGGGCAGGAACCATGCGGGTGAGTCTGGAAGCGACGGGTGCACCAGAAAAAAGGCAGACAGACAGCCCCGCACCGTCCACCTAAAGAGGCGGAGCACAGTCGGCAGCCTGCAGAGCGACACTCGTGAGACAAGGCCGGCAGGCCGCCGAAGAGCCACCGCTGACCCACGACAGAAGGCTTTGGGCGTTAAGCAAATAATGCTTGGAACAGAGTGAGATACCTCCAGTTGTCAATTATCTACAAACTCACGGATTCTCAATGAATTTTTAAAAGAGTTCAACAGAAAATGCTGCTATGAAATCAACACATTAATATAAAATTTGAAAATGAAACAGAAAGAACCATATTTTTCTATGCCTCATCCACACAGGTTTATGGGCTTCCTGGTGGCTCAGATGGTAAAGAACGGCCCCCAAGGCAGGAGGCCTGGACTGCGTCCCCGAGTCGGGAAGAGCCCCTGGAGGGAGTGGCAGCCCGCGCCGGTCTTCCTGCCTGCGGGACTCCATGGACAGCGGAGCCCAGCGGGCCACAGCCTGTGGGGTCACAGAGCGTCGGGCACGACCGAGCAGCCGACACTTCCACTTTCCATACACATTTCTATTTCATCACAGAGTTGGTGAGGAGAGTTTTTGGAAGAATACCAGCTGAGAAACACCAAAAGATGGTAAAATATGAGAATTAATACCTTGAAACTTGAAATAAAATGATGGATCTAGTCAGCGGTGGTTGATGGATGTGAAAGCCATTAGTAGAAACAACTGACGGGAATTTTCCAACGGAGGATCGGCCCGGCACTAACTCAGAAGCCTGCCGCGTCCTTGCTTCAGCGGATCAGTTTCGCACGACTGCCGGCAGGGAAGGCAGGCGCTGCAGGCCTGCGGGAGTGGCGAGGCAGCGTGAGCCTCACCGCGTGAAGGTGTTCCAGCCCCGAAAAACGGGCCCGGGCCAGAGCCGTCTCGCTCTGACCACCTGTTTAGGTCGTCGACGGGGGCCAAGAGGCAAGCTAGAAGCCTAGCAAGAAGGCAAAGCCAGGGCATGTGACCTCCTACACAGAGAAGGACTCAGCTTTCCAAGAAGAAGCGGCACCGAGGGAAAACAGCGCGGCCAGGGCTGGCGGAGGAGAGGCTTCGGGGGCCGCCGCCAGGGAAGCCCGAGGGCTTGGGCTGCCGACTCCTCGGCCAGTCACAGAAGGTGTTTCTGAGACAGTCAGAGAAATCGGAAATGGACCGGGTATTAGATGTTGCAAATAAAGTTATCATTAAACTTTAGGTGTTGTAACAGAAGGGAACTTGTGGGGAGACATCCTAACTCAGTGATAAATGATAATCTACTTACAGAAGAACAGACACGATTTTTTTTTTTTAAACATTTTACTTTAAACTTTTACAGAGTTTTGTTATTTACAGATAGGCATGTTCCCAAATGAGTCATATGTATATCCCCACCTTCTCACCCCTCCCGACCATCACACAGCACCCCTGAAGGATCCCCTTTTCTCACAGAGCAATGACTAGAGCCATTTTCTTCACTTATGATAGTACAGGTCTTCATGCTACTTCCTTTACGCCTCCCACCCTCTGGTCCTTCCCCACAATGTCCATATGTCCACTGTCCATGTCTGTCTTTCTGTCGCTTTACTGCGTGTGCCATCATCACCATCCTACTAGATTTCATATATATGTGTTAATATACTGTATTTGTCCTTCTCTTTCTGACTGACTTCACTTTTTATGATACGGTCTAGATCCAGCCACCTCATTAGGGCTGATTCTTCTGCATTTCTCTTTACAGCTGTGTAGTATTCCATTGTATATATGTACCAGAGCTTTTGTATCCATTCGTTCGTCAATGAGCATCTAGGTTTCTTCCATGTTCTGGCTATTGTATAGAGAGCTGCAATGAACATTGGGGTACAGGTGCTTCTTTCAGATTTGATTTCATCAGGGTGTAAGCCTAAGAGTGGGATTGCTGGGTCGTATGGTGCTTCTATTTTTAGTTTTTTAAGAAATCTCCAGACTGTCTTCCATAGAGGCTGTATCAATTTACATTCCCAGAGACACGATGTTGAGGACTTGCTTTCCAATGCTCTGGAAAACGACCTGTGCTGACCCTGGCTCCGCGGGATGTGAGGACAAGTGGTGGCCCTGAGACCAGGAGACAGGGACCCAGGCGTGCACTGCTCGCTCTCTCCCGTTCTGTGACTTTCAAAAAGCTGCACAATGCCAAGTCCAGTATCGTTAAATTCCTATAGTCGCTGCGCCTCACAGGGTGGCCTGCTTTTGCTCAGCTGAGAACTGGGGCTTCTGCCCAGGCAGCCCGCGGAGTATTACAGTCCGGGCTGCGGGCCTCACTCCAGAAGGGTCTCACCAGCACTCCCGGATCCCCGCCACAGCACCGCACAACGTCCACCCTGGGCTGTGGGAGTGACCCGAGGGGGCAAGCCTGCTCCTACATTACTGTCCAGACAGCAGGGCCTGTGAACAGGACACACACTTGAGCAGAGGCAGGGAATGGCCCTGATGGTGTCTCCCGGAGACTAAAGCTCTGGACCAGGCTGCATCTCTCCACCGGCAGGAAGGCCAATCTGCTCTGGGATGGAAGCTGCCTCTCCCAGAACCCAAGCCCAAGTCCACCTTCAGTGCTGTGCTGGGCCTGAGTCCATCTTCAGTGCTGGGCCTGAGTCCACCTTCGGTGCTGGGTCTGAGTCCACCTTCGGTGCTGGGCCTGAGTCCATCTTCGGTGCTGGGCCTGAGTCCATCTTCGGTGCTGGGCCTGAGTCCACCTTCGGTGCTGGGCCTGAGTCCACCTTCAGTGCTGAGCCTAAGTCCCAGGCTCTTCTGCCAGCCTCCGTGTCACTTTCTCCTCATCAGACCCACAAGCCCCCGAGAGTGTGTGGGGGGGATGTTAGCAGACACTCATAGTCTTTATTACTTTCATGCTTTATTATGGAAAATTCTACACATATATGTAAGTAGAGAGAACTACTAGTCTAATAAATTCAAGTGTCCTATCGACCCAGCTCCAATAACTATCAGCTCATGGCTCATCTTGTTTCCAATATATACCCACACATTCCTAAACTATCTTAAAGCAAATCATGTCATCTTATTTAAAAGTATTTCAATATGCAGTTCTAAAAGATATGAATATTTCCTCTCAACTATTATTTAAAATTAAAACACTCCCTATTAAGTTGGTGCTGCTGCTACGGAAAACAGTAAGGAGGTTCCTCAGAAAACTAAAATAGAGTTAACATGTAATCCAGCAATCCCTCTCCTGGGAATACACCCAGAGAAACTGTAATTCAAAAATATACACGCACCCCGATGTGTACTGCAGCACTGCGCACAACAGCCAAGGCACGGGACTGCTAAAGGTCCACAACAGGCGAAGGAAGACGCGGGACATACATACAACGACATACTCCCGAGTCATAAAGAATGAAATCATGTCATTTGCAGCAACATGGACGGATCCAGAGATTATCCAGCGAAGGAAATGAAGTAAGGCAGAGAAAGACAATACTATACGGTATCACTTAGGAGTGGAAACCGAAACATGGCACAAAGGCACCTACCTACAGAACAGAAACGGACACGCAGGCTGGAGGCCAGAGCGGCTGCCAGCGTGGGGGGGTGGGGGGGCAGGGCCTTGGAGTCGGGAGACGCAAAGCATTGTACTCAGAACGGATAAACAGTAAGGTCCTACTGTGTATCACAGGCAACTACATCCAGTTTCCTGGGAGAAAGCATAATGGCAAAGAACATAAAAAACAACCAACGACGACCGTGAACAGGGAGCCGCGAGGCAGCCGAGGCGCTCTGCTGCACTCCCGGGATCGGCACGGCGCTGTCGAGCAGCCAGGCGTCCCGCCACCAGACACCTCTGTGAGCACAGCCGCCTTCTGAGCCATCTGCAGGACCCGTGCACAGTGAGGGGATCTGTCCCCGCTGCCAGGGCCCCGGCCCCTAAAGCAGAGGCCTCCTCCTGCAGGGCCGGCCCTCACTGTCCCGTGAGGGCTTGTGACCCGACATTTGCATATTATCTACATCCAGGTGTTCCCAACTGTTCCAAGAATGTCAACCAGGACTAACTTTATGAACATAATCACAATACTATTACCACACCTAAAAATTTTAGCAGCAATTCTTTAAAATTATCAAATATTTAGTCACTTTTATATTTCCATCACTTTTCCCTTCCCAAACTCTCTCTATCCCTCTCTCTCTTTGTAGAACTAGGGAATTTGTTCTACTGAATTTCCCCAAATAGATTTTGCTGATTGCATCCTTGTGTTCTGCTTTGAACATACATTTTTCTCCACCCTGTATTTTCAATATATACGTAGACACACAAGATTAGAGAAATTAGATGTGATTTTTCAGAAACCCCACTTCACAAAATATACACGCACCCCGATGTGTACTGCAGCACTGCGCACAACAGCCAAGGCACGGGACTGCTAAAGGTCCACAACAGGCGAAGGAAGACGCGGGACATACATACAACGACATACTCCCGAGTCATAAAGAATGAAATCATGTCATTTGCAGCAACATGGACGGATCCAGAGATTATCCAGCGAAGGAAATGAAGTAAGGCAGAGAAAGACAATACTATACGGTATCACTTAGGAGTGGAAACCGAAACATGGCACAAAGGCACCTACCTACAGAACAGAACGGACACGCAGGCTGGAGGCCAGAGCGGCTGCCAGCGTGGGGGTGGGGGCAGGGCCTTGGAGTCGGGAGACGCAAAGCATTGTACTCAGAACGGATAAACAGTAAGGTCCTACTGTGTATCACAGGCAACTACATCCAGTTTCCTGGGAGAAAGCATAATGGCAAAGAACATAAAAAACAACCAACGACGACCGTGAACAGGGAGCCGCGAGGCAGCCGAGGCGCTCTGCTGCACTCCCGGGATCGGCACGGCGCTGTCGAGCAGCCAGGCGTCCCGCCACCAGACACCTCTGTGAGCACAGCCGCCTTCTGAGCCATCTGCAGGACCCGTGCACAGTGAGGGGATCTGTCCCCGCTGCCAGGGCCCCGGCCCCTAAAGCAGAGGCCTCCTCCTGCAGGGCCGGCCCTCACTGTCCCGTGAGGGCTTGTGACCCGACATTTGCATATTATCTACATCCAGGTGTTCCCAACTGTTCCAAGAATGTCAACCAGGACTAACTTTATGAACATAATCACAATACTATTACCACACCTAAAAATTTTAGCAGCAATTCTTTAAAATTATCAAATATTTAGTCACTTTTATATTTCCATCACTTTTCCCTTCCCAAACTCTCTCTATCCCTCTCTCTCTTTGTAGAACTAGGGAATTTGTTCTACTGAATTTCCCCAAATAGATTTTGCTGATTGCATCCTTGTGTTCTGCTTTGAACATACATTTTTCTCCACCCTGTATTTTCAATATATACGTAGACACACAAGATTAGAGAAATTAGATGTGATTTTTCAGAAACCCCACTTCACAGGTGGTGCTACGTACTGGGTTGGCCCAAAAGTTCGTTCAGGTTTTTCTGTAACAGCTTATGGAAATCACGGACGAACTTTTGGGCCAAACCAATGCTTATGTCAGGTGGCATATGATGTCCTATTGTCATTTGAGACTGCACCAGGTGTCACCTACAGCCATTAACTTATTGAGCTGCAAAACAGTAATATTCTGCAATATCATTTCTTCCTAATCATCAGATACTATGTGTAACCATCACATACTGTGTGTAACTCTCATATACTTCAGTTGATGTTGGAAAGCGGAATAAATGCTTGACTTTCTTTAGGGTTCAAAATAAAGGTTTGGTTCACAAGCATCCTCCATCAGCAACCAATGAGTTTCCCTAATGCTTTTTAACATTTCATTATGAAATCACAGATTTCAATATACTTGATAATCTTTATTTATTACAGTTATTAACCCTAGTGAAGCTTACACTGCCCAATGTCTCCGTCCGTGGGGGCTTTCCTCCTGAGGCTTTCTGACCTGGTCTTATTACTCTGTGAGAGTTTTCTGGCTTTCTAGAAGAACAAAGTGTTCCAGGCTCAAATTGTACATTTTCAGTCACAGCCCTATAATCAACCACTTTCCAAGGAGTCTTGGCTGTTTCTAGCGATAAATGATATTTAATGACAATAATTTGTTACAGATTTTCACTGTTACTGAATTGTCCATTGTTTCTAAGACTTTCAGTAGACAGATAATAGGTATTTATAAATAACAGGCTTTTCTTTTTTACCTAATCTCATCAATCTTACATCTGTTTCTTTATCTTATGCTAAAAACCCTGGTTCTCAATGACATCGCTTTAATTAATCACTTTCTCTTTATTACGGTCAACCACAAAAGAGTCAGCCAGCAGTCTAAATTAGTGTGTTCAGCATTAGGAAGAAACACGACTACAGACCATGGGTGAGAACTGGTCTCCAGCTCTTTCCTTCCTAGGTTATAGCCCGTTAGAGAGATGCAGTAAAAAGCTGTTTCTTAAGGCTTTTATATACGTAGACACACAAGATTAGAGAAATTAGATGTGATTTTTCAGAAACCCCACTTCACAGGTGGTGCTACGTACTGGGTTGGCCCAAAAGTTCGTTCAGGTTTTTCTGTAACAGCTTATGGAAATCACGGACGAACTTTTGGGCCAAACCAATGCTTATGTCAGGTGGCATATGATGTCCTATTGTCATTTGAGACTGCACCAGGTGTCACCTACAGCCATTAACTTATTGAGCTGCAAAACAGTAATATTCTGCAATATCATTTCTTCCTAATCATCAGATACTATGTGTAACCATCACATACTGTGTGTAACTCTCATATACTTCAGTTGATGTTGGAAAGCGGAATAAATGCTTGACTTTCTTTAGGGTTCAAAATAAAGGTTTGGTTCACAAGCATCCTCCATCAGCAACCAATGAGTTTCCCTAATGCTTTTTAACATTTCATTATGAAATCACAGATTTCAATATACTTGATAATCTTTATTTATTACAGTTATTAACCCTAGTGAAGCTTACACTGCCCAATGTCTCCGTCAGTGGGGGTTTTCCCCTCCTGAGGCTTTCTGACCTGGTCTTATTACTCTGTGAGAGTTTTCTGGCTTTCTAGAAGAACAAAGTGTTCCAGGCTCAAATTGTACATTTTCAGTCACAGCCCTATAATCAACCACTTTCCAAGGAGTCTTGGCTGTTTCTAGCGATAAATGATATTTAATGACAATAATTTGTTACAGATTTTCACTGTTACTGAATTGTCCATTGTTTCTAAGACTTTCAGTAGACAGATAATAGGTATTTATAAATAACAGGCTTTTTTTTTTTTTTTACCTAATCTCATCAATCTTACATCTGTTTCTTTATCTTATGCTAAAAACCCTGGTTCTCAATGACATCGCTTTAATTAATCACTTTCTCTTTATTACGGTCAACCACAAAAGAGTCAGCCAGCAGTCTAAATTAGTGTGTTCAGCATTAGGAAGAAACACGACTACAGACCATGGGTGAGAACTGGTCTCCAGCTCTTTCCTTCCTAGGTTATAGCCCGTTAGAGAGATGCAGTAAAAAAAGCTGTTTCTTAAGGCCGAGTGGGACTGGGTGTCTTCACTCAAGTGCTGTTCTGCTCTACACACGCCCATCACCCTCTCAGCACCAGACCAGAAGCTGACCGGGGTGCTGCATGGTAGAGGGGGGTGTTCACTTTCCCAATTCTCTAGTAACAGTGAAAAGTGCCCATCTGTTTCTTTAGCAATGAAGCTGAACCAACTGGACTCACAGCGGGCTGCAAACCTTCAGAGGTCCCCGTGTTGAACTGGTGGCCACTCCAGGGGTCAGAACACCTGACCTCTAGAGGCCCCACACTGAATGTAGTAGTTGCACCATACGTTTCTCAGTTGAAATGATTGAAGCGTTCTGTTCAGACAAGCGCATGAGAAACAGGAAATCTCTCTGGAAGAAGCGGGCAGTAGATACAGGGTCTGGGGCCAGATTCAGGTCTCTGGAGACTACAGGACACCTCTCCAATCGCCCACCAAGGGCGCGTCGTCAACCACCCGCTTGTGTCCCCCGTAGGAGCCCACGAAGGCACTTCGGCCACCGCCCAGTGCAGCCCTGGTGACGGGGACGGCGGCCCGGGCACCTGCTTAACCCAGCCCACCCACCGCGCCTCTCTTACCTTCTGCGAAGACCGCGGCGAACTGGACTCAGCTGGCTCTGGGCGGAGACCCAGGGGGCTGGCGGCGAGCTGGGAAGGACTCCTAGCTGGGCCTCGGGGAGCGACCCAGATCTCCAGGGGCACCGTCCTGACCAGGAGAGATGAACTCGCACGCCCAACCCCACGTCTGGACCGCCTCTCGCCAGACGGCCAGGGAGGCGAGGAGACCGGCTGGGCAAGGGCCTCGGCCGCCCGCCTGGTGCCCAGGGCCCGGGGCGCGGGAGAGGCGGGCGCAGAGAGTGGGACTGGGAGGCCGCGGGCGGGAGAGCGTGGGAACGCCCGGCAGAGCGCTGCATCCCCGGGGGCCTCGCTGGGCCGCCTTCTGCGTCCGCCCTCGCGGCGCCGGGAGGAGGCCGGAAAGGAGCGCGGGCGTGGGAGGCACGCGGGGCGGCGCGGGACCCGGAGGGCGTGGCACGTCGGCAAGCCCCGCGGAGCGCACGTGGCTCTCCTGCGTCCTGTTTAAAGCTTCCCTGCTTGCGAATGGCTCTTGTCAATTTGACTGAATGTTTCTGTGTAGATCGCTTTAAATTTAAATACTGCTTGGGAGTTCATTGAGCTTCTTGGATACATGTTGTTTAGTAGCTAAGTCGTGTCTGCCTCTGACCCCATGGACTGTAGCCCTCCAGGCTCCTCTGTCCATGGCATTCTCCAGGCAAGAGTGGATTGCCATTTCCTTCCCCAGCTGTGCTGTGTATGTTCGTGCGTTTCAGGGTGTCCCCACAGGTTGGCAGGGTCTGTTCTTTTTTTGTTCATTCTTTTTCTGGACTTTCCTGGTGGCTCAGATGGTAAAGAATCTGTCTGCAATGCAGGACACCCATGTTTGATCTCTGAGTCGGGAAAATCCACTGGAGAAGGGAATGGCTTCCCACTCCAATATTGCTGCCTGGGAAATCCATGGACAGAGGAGCCTAACTGGTTTGAGTTCAGGGGGTTGCAACGAGTTGGCCAGGACTGAGCGACCAGCACTCTCACCTTTGTTTCTGCTCCTGAGACTGGATACTTTTAACAGCCACATCATCCTGTTCACTGATTTGTTCTCCTGCAGCCTGCTCAGACTGGCATTTAACCCCTCCTGTTGCAAAAACACACAGCCACTGAAAGTAAGTGGATGGCCAAAGACATTGCCGCCGAAAGAGCTGGGATGGCTCTATCGTGGCCAGACAAAATAGATTTAAAATCAACAGTGGTTTTATAAGAGAACATTTTTTTAAAAAACCTGTTTCCAATTTTCCCTATGCTTTATTTTCAATAAATCATTTTTTCCTGGAATAAGTTGTTTCTTATTTTCCCCAGTATTATTGAACTATCACTGACACACAGCCCTGTGTAAGTTTAAGGTAGGCAGCATAATGATCTGACTCATGTGCTTCATATGAAACGATGGCCACAGTGAGCTTCATGAGCATCCGTCATCTCACGTGGTTACAAATTAACGGAGTATAAAACAATATTTTTCCTTGTGATGAGAACTCTTAGGATTTGTCCCTTAATAACTTTCATATATAACATACAGCAATGGTAACTATATTTATCAGGTTGCAAATTACATCCCTAGGACTTATTATTTAACACATAACTGAAATTTGTACCTTTTGATTACCTTCATCCAGTCCCCCCCCCCGCCCCCCATCAGCCACCACTGGTAACCACAAAACTGATCTCTTATTCTACGAGTTTGTTTTTGAAGTATAATTGACCCACAGCACTGTACTGGTTCCTGTTTAACAGCAGAGCGACTTGATATTTCTGTCAATTTCAAGGGATTCCCTGGTAGCTCAGCTGGTAAAGAATCCAGCTGAAACGCAGAAAACCTGGGTTTGGCCCCTGGCGAAGGGAAAGACTACCCACTCAAAGCAACTGAAAGTGATCACCACGGTAAGGCTAATTACTGTCTGTCCCCATACAAAGATATGACCTAGTTCCTCGCTGTACATGTCACACGTGCGACTCATTTATTTTACCTCCAGGGGTTCTGTTGTGAGGGGCGCTCAGTGAAGCACCCAGCTCCACTCGTGGTAGATGGAAAACAGGTTACTAGGTGGGCGCCAGCGACCACCCTCAAGGAATAAGATTTCCTGCGGGGGCCCCGACTGGAGGTAAAGGGTGGTCTTTAAAGGCTGGTCCAATCAATGGCGCAAGACCCTCCCCTTTGATTGAAATTGGCCACACCTGTACATTCCCTTTTACAATCAACAGAATAGTCTAGGGGCTTCTTTGTAAATTGCAGTCAGTTACAATCAATAAAGATTAACAGAAAACAATCAATGCTAACAGATGAATCACTAACCAATGGCCATCAGTAAACCACTATGCATTCCCTTTTACAGTTCGTACCTCCTCACCAATTTCTCTCCTCCCCTAATTCTGCTCCCCACTGGCAACTGCCTGTTTGTTCTCTGTATCTGATGACTATTTCCATTTTGTTGTGTTTGTTCTTTTTTTGTTTTGCCGTTTAGATTTCATATATAAGTAAAATTATGCATTATTTGTCTTTCTGTAAATTTTTTGTGTGCACGGTACTGTCTGGGTCTTACAAATTAACGGAGTATAAAACAATATTTTTCCTTGTGATGAGAACTCTTAGGATTTGTCCCTTAATAACTTTCATATATAACATACAGCAATGGTAACTATATTTATCAGGTTGCAAATTACATCCCTAGGACTTATTATTTAACACATAACTGAAATTTGTACCTTTTGATTACCTTCATCCAGTCCCCCCCCCCGCCCCCCATCAGCCACCACTGGTAACCACAAAACTGATCTCTTATTCTACGAGTTTGTTTTTGAAGTATAATTGACCCACAGCACTGTACTGGTTCCTGTTTAACAGCAGAGCGACTTGATATTTCTGTCAATTTAAAGGGGATTCCTGGTAGCTCAGCTGGTAAAGAATCCAGCTGAAACGCAGAAAACCTGGGTTTGGCCCCTGGCGAAGGGAAAGACTACCCACTCAAAGCAACTGAAAGTGATCACCACGGTAAGGCTAATTACTGTCTGTCCCCATACAAAGATATGACCTAGTTCCTCGCTGTACATGTCACACGTGCGACTCATTTATTTTACCTCCAGGGGTTCTGTTGTGAGGGGCGCTCAGTGAAGCACCCAGCTCCACTCGTGGTAGATGGAAAACAGGTTACTAGGTGGGCGCCAGCGACCACCCTCAAGGAATAAGATTTCCTGCGGGGGCCCCGACTGGAGGTAAAGGGTGGTCTTTAAAGGCTGGTCCAATCAATGGCGCAAGACCCTCCCCTTTGATTGAAATTGGCCACACCTGTACATTCCCTTTTACAATCAACAGAATAGTCTAGGGGCTTCTTTGTAAATTGCAGTCAGTTACAATCAATAAAGATTAACAGAAAACAATCAATGCTAACAGATGAATCACTAACCAATGGCCATCAGTAAACCACTATGCATTCCCTTTTACAGTTCGTACCTCCCTCACCAATTTCTCTCCTCCCCTAATTCTGCTCCCCACTGGCAACTGCCTGTTTGTTCTCTGTATCTGATGACTATTTCCATTTTGTTGTGTTTGTTCTTTTTTTGTTTTGCCGTTTAGATTTCATATATAAGTAAAATTATGCATTATTTGTCTTTCTGTAAATTTTTTTTGTAGCACGGTACTGTCTGGGTCTTGTCACAGATGACAAGAGTCTTTTTCTTTTTAATGGCTGAGCAATATTCTACTGTTTGTGTGTTCCACTTCTTTATCCATTCATCTGTTGGTGAACATTTGGGTTGCTTCCATATCTTGGCTATGGTAAATAACACTGCAGTGAACATGCAGGTGCATGTATTTCTGAAAAAGCAAGACGGAGAATTTTGATCAAGCTCTTGTCTCCAGAACCTCTTTCAGTCCTGGAACAATCCAAGCGGGCTGGAAGGGTCCTGGAGCTGGATGACCACCTCCAAGGCTCGTGGTCCAGCGACAGGGACCCCTTGCCTCGAATCTGAAGAGGCTGCCCTCCCGCCAGGCTTGACCAACCTAGTAGACAAGGACGAAAAGGGCGGGGCTGGGATGCTCCCCATTTTCAAGCCCTGTCTCAGCCACTCGGTTTTGGGGTTGGTCCCCCCCATAAAGAGTGAAAGGACAAGGGCAGCAGACACAGAGCCCGGCGTGCCGTCTGCAGTCTGACTGCCCTCGTGGCCCTGCCGCTTCCACACCCGCGTCTCCATCTGGCACTGGTCCCTCCAGTCTCCCGCCAGGAGTTCCTGAGCCCACCGACGAGGCTGCCTGACTCCAGGAGCCCTTTCAGCGCCAATCGTGAAGAGCTAGAAGGTGCTAGCTGAGCCTCCTGCTCACAAGACCACAAGGACCCCGAGCTCCTCACCTTGCCCGGGTCCTGCCGTGGGCGTTCCAGCTTGGGAACCAGCACTGCCTCCCTGGCGCCCGCAGCCGCTGCCCCGCACAGGGCACGAGAGGGCACGCACGCGACCCTGTTTACAGCTGGGATGTAACAGACGTGACCGGGGTATGGGTTTCCACAGCGGAGCTGGGGTCAGCAGTGAGAAGCCGACTGGATTTCTAGAAACGTTCCTGGTGGGAAATGTTCCCCTCGCTTGACTCCATGAGCCTCACAAGCTCAAATTCCCACCCCAGTTTTAAGGGGTCAGATCTTTCAAAAGGCTCATCCCCTTTTATTAATATTCTAAGATGAGTTCTGAACTGGGAAAGTTCTGAATTCTTGGAAACGAGAACTTTACTTCCAAGCCATTACTAAAAGAGAGCGTTAAGTTTTATTCTATTCAAAGGCTGGATTGGAGTTGCTTAGGAGAAATTAAAATGAATGTTCAAGAGATTTTTTTAGACTGAGCAAGAATATTGAGGCAGTGTAAACATCAATGGGAGAATCAGTGAGAGCCTGCTGAATGTATTTGCATTTTATGAATGGAAAATGTCCGCTAGAATCACCATAAGACTTTAAATAGAAACATCAGCTTGTCCTCCGCAGGGGCTGTGTGGGGAGGGCAGGCCGGCCTCCGGGAGAAGCCCGCGGGCCCGTGCGCCCCTCCGCGGCGGCGGGAGAGGACCTCTAGCTAAGCGGGGCCGTCGCTCGTGCTCCTGGAGACGGGGCTGCGCTCCCGGCCGCCACGTTGACCTCCGCCACGGCGTGGGAGCCCGCTGTCTCTGTCGCGTGGGAGGGGCGGCCGTGCTTCCAGGGGCTGCAGGCCGACCTGGGGTCGCTCTCCAGTCCGGGGGGCGGGGGAGGGTGTAACGTGTGGCCTGGCCTTGGGGCACTGAGCCAGGCTGTTTACCTTTCACGGCAAACCTGCCTTAGGGCCGACTGGCCGTGTGGGGAACACTGGACGCGGTCCCTCTGTCGTCCTCTCGGTGTTCCCCACCCGGGAGTCGGGGCGCACCTGCACGGGCGCAGAGACGTGGCCGCAGGGAGCATCCGGAGGGCAGAAGAACCGACCGTCAGCTGCCCCCCGCTGCCCCGCCTCGCCCAGCACTCGTGCTGGTGGGGAGCGGTTTCTCTCCCGCCTGCTTCCCTCACGGGAAACTGGCCGTGGATTCACCAGGGTCTCGGCAAAGCGAGGAGAAAGGGAAGGGCGGCCCAAAGCTGACTGTCTGGGGCCCACCTGGGGGTCCAGAGCCCCGTGGTGCTGCCTGACCGGGGCTGGCCTCCCAGCCCTGCAGTCGCCAGGCGCCCTCCTGTGCAGGGAGGTCACTCGTCCCCATTTCTTGCTGCACACACTGATTTTTAGGATTCCTCTGAGCCGAGGTCAGGCTGCCCTGCCAGGGATGTTGTGTTCACAGGTTACTCTGAGTGGTCGCGTCCTTTCATGCTGGGCACTGTGGTCCTCGGGTGACCGTATGCTCACGGCAACAAACGTAAGCCTCGTGTGAGGAACAGTGAAACGTGTAAAGAAACATTTGGTGTCATGTTCACAGGCCAGCCTGGGTGGTCACGTCCTTCCACACCGGGCACTGTGGTCCTTGGGTGGCCCTCTGCTCTCAGGGACAGACGCAAGCCTGGTTTGAAAAATAAGTGCAGCACTTATAAGGGAAGATTTGGAAAATCCACTCATTTGTTTCCTTCTGAACCCGAGAACCACTGATGAAAAGAGGTCTCTCGCGAAGCAGTTTTTGCTATTGCCGTTTCCACTTCTCTGCCGTTCGTCTGAACGTGGGCGTGGACTGGATTGGTACAAAGCAGAGGAGGCGCTGGATTCTTCAGCCAGAACCAGGGCCAGTGCTCCCGGCCAGGCGCCCACAGCCTCGCCGGGCTCCCGTGGAGAGGCCTGACCCTCTGGGCTGCTAGCAAGCTCGGCACGCCGGTCACCATGCCCTCTTGCTGTCCACCAGCGCGGCGCTCGGTCAGCGGGAGCACCGTGTGTAAGAGCTGAACGCGAGGCGGCTCGTTCGGTGTTTGTGCGCAGCATCAGTACTGCGAGGCCAGGAGCGGATCACGGGGACACGCCCAGAGAGCCCTGGGGTGTGCGCGGGGCCCGCGAGGCTACCAGGCAGGGCCGGCGAGGACGGAGAGGGACGCTGAGCCCCGGGGCGAGTCGAGGCGGGGGAGGAGGGGACGGTGCCGAGGCCGCGGGCCTGGGGGACGTGCCTCCCCGGCTTGTGCACAGGATGCGGGCGGGGGGCAGGGGGCAGGTCGGGGGCTCTGAGGCAGTGGCCCTCCAGGCTGCGTCCTCCTTCCCGGAGCGGCCCTGCCCCCAGCAGGTGGATGTTTCACCTCCCGTCCCACCTCCCACCGGGACCTGCCCGTTTCCACTGGGCGTTGGCGCAACTGGCCCTGGCCAGCCCAGCGCCCTCCTCGGCTCGGGGCTCCGTGGCCTTTCCTCCCCCAGACGCCCGGGGTCCTGGAGTCCAGGCGGGAGACGGCTGCCTGTCCTCTCAAAGGCATCGGTGGGGAAGGGCAGTGGAGGAAGCTGCAGGCACGCAGGGGCCGTGCCGGGGCTCCGCACGCCCACCGGCCGTCCAGACAGATGCGGTGCGGCGTCCTCTGCCCGGCTGGACGCAGCGGAGGTGAGAGAGCTCTGCGTGTGGGAGAGAGGGAAGGAACGCCAAAGCGCCCTGATCTGCCAAGCCTCCGAGAGAGCGCAGGGCGTCTGCCCGGGCTGCCAGCAGGTTAGTGCTCGTTCTGAGGGAGTCATACGAAATCCGGGGCTTTCCTGTAATTTTTTCATAATTCGTTTCATTAAATAACTTTTCATTTGCATTAGAGGCATTTACATCAAGTGCAGTGAGATCAGCAGAGAACTGGCTCTGTCACACACGAGGAGACTCCCCTCTGTGGAATTCTGTGACCTTCCCAGAGGTGCTGCAGCCTGGCATGGGGACGGGGCGGGGGGGGGCGGGGGAGGGCGGGTACGGGGCAGAGAGCCCGCCCTGACCCACAGCCCCGGGGCAAGGGGTGCAGACTCCAGCCAGAAGGTGTGGCTCCTCAGCTCCACGGGGGCACATGGGGGAGTCCTGGTTACTCTCCTGAGGCCCGCAGCTGGGCCAGAGGGAGAGAGGATGTAAATGGAGCAGGAACGGGGTCCAGAGGGCAAGCAAGTGGGGACCCCGGACCCGACCCGTTCCTCGAGCCTGCAGTCACCCCACAGCCCACGCCGCAGGAGCCCTGAGGGCGCTTGGCGTTACTGCAGGTGAGCCTGCTCCACGGGGACAGGCCAGACGATGGGGGCCCTCGGGCCAGCGCTGCCCGTGCTCCTCAAAGGCTGGGTACCCAGCCCCTGGGGTGGCATCCTCCGCGCCCTGCCAGCCCCAGTCAGCCCGGTGAGTGGGCGAGTCAGGGGTCGCCGGGGGCTCAAAGAAGCCCCTCCTCACCTGCCGTGCCACGTGCCCGGGGGCAGAACGGGGCATCGGAAGACGCATAGTCAGCGTGCCAGCGGCCTCTCGCCGCCCCCCACCCGCAGGTCCTGTGAAACAGAGCGCAGCCTAGCCTGCAGGTGAGTCCACTGAGGCTCCCAGTCTTCGGGCGCAGATCAAGACAAGCCTGCAACTGGACACAAGGTAAAGCTCACTTGCCTTCCTACGGCCCAGTGGATGGGACAGTGCCTGCAGAACCACAAGGCCCCCGGTCAGTGTTTGTTGAATGAATGAGTGAAGTGAGCCAAGCACTTAGAGAACACTAAAGAGAAGGCCGCTGCATTTGAAGCAAATGCATTTGAAGCACAGGTCAGCTCCGCAAAGATCCAGGGCAGTTTTATGAGGACACCCCGAGTGGGAAGGCTTCAAAGTGCCCTCCACACCATCCTTACAAAGCCTCGCCTCCGCCCGGGGGGTCAGGATGGCAGCGGGCAGGCTGGGGGCCTCTGGGGCAGCGGTGCAGCCAGGACTGTCCCCAGAGCACTCCCAGGAGGCCCCCAGCCCCTCCACTGGCATGTCCAGAGCGTCCTCTCTCCCCTCCCAACGGCCCGCCACCCACGGCTCCTGACGCCCTGGGCACTGCCCTCCGTGCTCCTGATGCTCCTGATGCCAGCAGCGGTCCTCTGGACAGCACCCTGGGCAGGCCGACGCTGTCCCCGTCCATGGGAGCACACAGCTGCTCCTGCCTCCTCCCCATCTCCCCCAGAAACTCTCCATAATGCTGGCTGCAGGACCCTGAGAGGCTGGACCCGGAGTCCACAGGACCCCAGTGACCGGATCTTACCGTCGTCACGGAAGCCCAGGTGCCTTCGGCCCCTCCTCCTGCAGACCGGCAGGAGGCCCTCCCCCCACCCCCAGGCCCCCTAGTCCCAGAGCCATCCAGGGGCACCCTCGCTCAGGACAGGCACCGAGGCCAGAGTCAGAGGTGGAGAATCGGCTGGCTGCCGAGAGCCCAAAGCCCTCTCTGAGCTCAGGGCTCCAAAGAAACCTCTAAGAGAAGGTTTCGGCCCTAGAAGTTTCCGAGAGAGAGACCTGAGCCACCAGAATTCAGCCACTGGAGTGGACTGGCCATCCAGGCAAGAGCGCCGGGAGAGGGGCCGGGGCCTGGGTGGAGGAGCCAGGGGTCAGGAGCCCCAGGTGGACCAGCCAGCTCTGAGCTCCCCAGCCCAGACGGCCACCCTACTGCCCAGGACGGAGCAGGCTGCACGTCCGCAGGAGCTGGACACCTGGGGCACGCTGCTCCCACCTCCTGCCTCCTGACTTTAGAGAGGTCCAGCAGCACCTGCTTCGTACCTGTGGTGCTCACAGAGAGGCACACGTGGACGGCTCATCCGACACGCTGAGGAGCACCCGGCGCAGGGCTGAGGCCAGCGTCCCGGCACAAGGCAAGCCGGGGACAGGCCCTGGCTCTCAGGCTCTGGCCCGCACATGGCAGAGAGCACGCGTGGCCGGGGAGCGGGGCGATGGGTCAGAACACGCATGACGCGGGCTGTATTTCCCGTCCCCTCCTTGCAGGAAGCTGGCTGTTCTGCCAGGCACAGCACAGCGTTTCCATGGAAACCACCAGGGCAGCTGGCCCGACTCCCTGCCGTGAGTCGTGTCTGTCCTCTGGGTGGCAGGCCAGGTCGCCGAGGGGGGTGGCAGGTTTCGGGCTCACGCCGCCTCGCCCCGGGCGCTCCCTCCCGGAGCCTGTCACCGCGCTGCTCCCGCCGCCTCGCGCGGCCTGCTGTCGGGCGCCTCAAGAGAGAAGGAAAGACGCCTTCAGCTGGCCAGGCTCTGCACACGGGTCGGCAAGGAGACAGAAGGGGCAACGGTTATGACGGCATCAAAGGCTGGGGGTGGGGAGAGAGCCCCCAGGGAGGAGCCCCGACGGCCCACCACCCCCGCCAGCCCCCCAGGGCAGAGAGGGCACAGGCCCCCACGGGCCGCCCTGGAGCTGGACTCGGCAACGCCCCCCGTCTCCCGGCCCGCCCCCACCCACACCCCCACACCACACACGCAGCACGCAGACACGTCCGTCCAACACACACGCTGTGTGAGACGCCCCACGCGTGCACACACGGAGCACGCACAGCTGCAGAGAGGCCCCCAGCCCACGCCGAGCAGCCTGCGGCCCGCCTGTGCGGCGAGCACCCCGAGGGGTGCGGACGGGTGAGCACAGTCCTCTCCTGGCCCGCCCGAGCCGCCCTGCTGCTGTTCACGCCAGGCGGAGAAGCGCTCATTTCTTACTCGGCTTTCTGCAGAGCCACAAGCAGCCACCACCCCGCCTTCTCCGGAGCACCCACGGGTGCCTCCCACCTCTGCCGTCCTGTGACCCCAGAGGGCAAGGGGTCCCTCCCACCTTCCCAGCCGGACTGCTTATGGGCCCGGGGGACCAGGGTCCAGCCAGGTGCGTTCTGGCGTCAGCCAGGAAATGTCAGCAATGTGCGAGGAAAAACTAGGGAGTGCGAAACGGAATGTGAGGGCTGACATGCTGGAAAGATGCCGCCAAGAGAGAGGAGCAGCCTCTGTGGACATCCATCCCAGGTGCGCGCTCACGTGGGGTGTGCACAGGTGTGCGCGTGCGAGCATGTGTCCCAGCCTCCGCCCCAGGCTCGAGTGGCCTGCCGCGCCCGGTCCCTCCTCGGGCCTCCCTCGCAGCTCGGCCCTCATCCCTGAACCGACCTCGCCCCGCACTCCCAGCCCCGGATCCTCTGTGCAGGTCCCCGGGACCCCGTCCTGCCGGGAGGGGCTTGGCCCTCAGCGTGAGCCTCGTCTAGATCCCTCACATCACGTGCCAGCTGGGTGGACCCCCAGAGAGTGTGGGCAGGAGCCCCTGGGCCTGGGCAAGGGGGTCCTCCTCGCAGGGGATCCTTGGGTGAGAAAGAAACGAGAGATAATGGAAGCCCTCCCTGTAGAAATGCTGGAGGAGGGAGGCTGCGGGAGGGAGGCTGCGGGAGGGAGGCTGCGGGAGAGCTGCGGGAGAGCTGCGGGAGAGCTGCGGGTCTCGCGCGGACAGACAGAGGCGAGGGTGAGGGTCTCAGCGCCGGGAGGCTGGGGACAGAGGCTGCAGCCCCGGCAGAGGAGCCCCGCTCACGGCTGAGGCTTTGTGGGGCACAGCAGGACAGGGAGGATCTGGAAGACAGAGGACGGGCCCCAGGAAACCTGGGGTCGAGGAGCAGGGTCGGGCAGCTCCCGAGGGCCACGAGAGCCCGGGGGCGCAATGCTGGTGAGGGCGGTGGGGGGGGGCTGCACGCACCCTCGGGGGCCAGCTCAGCTCCTCATCCACGGCACACCACCCCGTCCAGCCTCAGTCCACGTACACGTGCCCCATCGCACGCCCACACCCTTCCACAGCTCACACTTCATCGGGACCGTCACCCCCTCACCTGGCCAAGCGGTCTTTCCGAGGCCACAGAGCAGACTGCTGAGCCGCCTCTGCCCTCCACGTGGGCAGCGCCTCCAGGCTGGGGGACACCCAAGCGGCCTCCTGTCTCACCACAGCAGGGGTTCTCCAGGAGGGCGTCTCTGCAGGGACGCTGGTGACATCTGGCGTCAGCCAGGAAATGTCAGCAATGTGCGAGGAAAAACTAGGGAGTGCGAAACGGAATGTGAGGGCTGACATGCTGGAAAGATGCCGCCAAGAGAGAGGAGCAGCCTCTGTGGACATCCATCCCAGGTGCGCGCTCACGTGGGGTGTGCACAGGTGTGCGCGTGCGAGCATGTGTCCCAGCCTCCGCCCCAGGCTCGAGTGGCCTGCCGCGCCCGGTCCCTCCTCGGGCCTCCCTCGCAGCTCGGCCCTCATCCCTGAACCGACCTCGCCCCGCACTCCCAGCCCCGGATCCTCTGTGCAGGTCCCCGGGACCCCGTCCTGCCGGGAGGGGCTTGGCCCTCAGCGTGAGCCTCGTCTAGATCCCTCACATCACGTGCCAGCTGGGTGGACCCCCAGAGAGTGTGGGCAGGAGCCCCTGGGCCTGGGCAAGGGGGTCCTCCTCGCAGGGGATCCTTGGGTGAGAAAGAAACGAGAGATAATGGAAGCCCTCCCTGTAGAAATGCTGGAGGAGGGAGGCTGCGGGAGGGAGGCTGCGGGAGGGAGGCTGCGGGAGAGCTGCGGGAGAGCTGCGGGAGAGCTGCGGGTCTCGCGCGGACAGACAGAGGCGAGGGTGAGGGTCTCAGCGCCGGGAGGCTGGGGACAGAGGCTGCAGCCCCGGCAGAGGAGCCCCGCTCACGGCTGAGGCTTTGTGGGGCACAGCAGGACAGGGAGGATCTGGAAGACAGAGGACGGGCCCCAGGAAACCTGGGGTCGAGGAGCAGGGTCGGGCAGCTCCCGAGGGCCACGAGAGCCCGGGGGCGCAATGCTGGTGAGGGCGGTGGGGGGGGGCTGCACGCACCCTCGGGGGCCAGCTCAGCTCCTCATCCACGGCACACCACCCCGTCCAGCCTCAGTCCACGTACACGTGCCCCATCGCACGCCCACACCCTTCCACAGCTCACACTTCATCGGGACCGTCACCCCCTCACCTGGCCAAGCGGTCTTTCCGAGGCCACAGAGCAGACTGCTGAGCCGCCTCTGCCCTCCACGTGGGCAGCGCCTCCAGGCTGGGGGACACCCAAGCGGCCTCCTGTCTCACCACAGCAGGGGTTCTCCAGGAGGGCGTCTCTGCAGGGACGCTGGTGACATCTGGAGGAGCTTCGGCCATCAGAGCCTGGGGTGCTGGGGCTCCTGGAAACCAGTACTCTTGGAGATAGAAGTTTGGGGTGTCTCTAAGTGCTCAGAGTGGGGGCTACTCAGTCCCCAGAGTCCACAGCACCAGGGCGAGACGCTCCTGCTACGGAAGCAAGTCCTCCCTGGCCAGTGTCCACGAGGATGGCTCCCTCAGCGCATCCTTCCTGCCCCCCAGGGGCCTGTTCAGTCCCTCCAGGAACCTCCCCGCTCAGCTGTTATCGACTTTCCAGAAGCCGAGGGGCAGGTGCAGTGGGGTGGGGGCGGGGCTCCTCCACAAATGAGCGCCTCCTGCTTACCCCCCCAGCCCCAGGCCCAGGGCGATAGCTCCCATGGCCGTCCACTACCAACCAGCTGCCTCGAGGGTCCCCTGGTGGTCACTCCAGAACAGGCTGGACAGTGGGACGCTTCCCATCGCGGCTGCAGCCCTCCCACTGCCCAGGGGAGCCCCCTGCCCAGTCACCAGCCTCCTCGCACGCTTCCTTTCTGAGAAGACAAGACATCAATCACTCCCCAAAGTCCCAACTCGGAAACGAGCGGAGGACCTTGGGATGGGCTGAATGACAGGGGACAACAGCGGAGCCGACGTGTGACAAGGCTGCGGGGAGCCCTGACGGCAGGTCCGTGCAGCCAGCAAGACACCAGCAAGGGCAGAGCGTCTCGGCAGGATTAATCACCACCTGGAAAACAATTTCACACTAGAATAAACAGAAGAGTGAAGCAACAGATGCATCGCATTGTCCAGGTCTTAACATGAGCCTTGATACAGATTAAAAACAAGTCAATTATTCTCAGCAATGACAGGAGCTTGTCTCGTCTCGCAGAATCAGATGAAGAGGTCTGGAGTGGAGAGCCCGTGACCCGAGGGGTGCCGTCCTGGGGTGATGAATGTCTTGGCACCGAGCCCTCCGCTGCGCTGGCTCCCGGAAGAGGCCTCGCCTCGGCCCGGCCTGAGCGGGAAGGAAGACGCATATCGGCTACGAGAGATCTGCTGTAAAATACAGCCACGAGACACTAAGGATGCACTTACTTCCCAGGAAGGCACCCCCTCTCTTTGGGGGTTCAGTTCCTGCTCCCCGTCTGATGAGGAGCTCGGCTCAGTGAGGAGCCGACTGCAGACCAGGCAGAGGCAGCTGCTCCCCAGATCAAGGCTGGATTGCTTTCTGCATCGTCTGCGGATGCGAAGCCACCCGAGAGGTGTTGGAGAGAAGACAATCGAATCCTAGACTAAACAGTTTTCGTACCTGTGATCAGTGATGTGAATGAAGAAGCCGCTTCGCCTCTGCCTGGGGCTCCGAGCCGCGGCGCTGACGGACTCGGGGTTTCCAGAGCCGCAGCGCACGGCAGAGTCTGACGAGGCCCCGTGCCCTGTGCCCTGTGGTCTGTGGTCTCAGCTGTGTGCTCTCTGCTCTTTGCCTGTGTGTTTGCAGGGGACAGGGTGACCGTCCCTTACACGCTGCCAGTCTGTGCCAGGCCGTGCTCGTGCCTCTGCCTCCCAGAGAGCAGCACCCTCCCGAGCCCCAGGCTCTGCGCCTGCAGACAGCTTGGCCTCCGCCAGCCTGCCTATCCGCAGTCCGTCTGTCCCTTTAAAGAGGTCCTCACATTCAGGTCTTCTGGCCTCTCACTGTAACAAAAAAGTCCCAACTCGGAAACGAGCGGAGGACCTTGGGATGGGCTGAATGACAGGGGACAACAGCGGAGCCGACGTGTGACAAGGCTGCGGGGAGCCCTGACGGCAGGTCCGTGCAGCCAGCAAGACACCAGCAAGGGCAGAGCGTCTCGGCAGGATTAATCACCACCTGGAAAACAATTTCACACTAGAATAAACAGAAGAGTGAAGCAACAGATGCATCGCATTGTCCAGGTCTTAACATGAGCCTTGATACAGATTAAAAACAAGTCAATTATTCTCAGCAATGACAGGAGCTTGTCTCGTCTCGCAGAATCAGATGAAGAGGTCTGGAGTGGAGAGCCCGTGACCCGAGGGGTGCCGTCCTGGGGTGATGAATGTCTTGGCACCGAGCCCTCCGCTGCGCTGGCTCCCGGAAGAGGCCTCGCCTCGGCCCGGCCTGAGCGGGAAGGAAGACGCATATCGGCTACGAGAGATCTGCTGTAAAATACAGCCACGAGACACTAAGGATGCACTTACTTCCCAGGAAGGCACCCCCTCTCTTTGGGGGTTCAGTTCCTGCTCCCCGTCTGATGAGGAGCTCGGCTCAGTGAGGAGCCGACTGCAGACCAGGCAGAGGCAGCTGCTCCCCAGATCAAGGCTGGATTGCTTTCTGCATCGTCTGCGGATGCGAAGCCACCCGAGAGGTGTTGGAGAGAAGACAATCGAATCCTAGACTAAACAGTTTTCGTACCTGTGATCAGTGATGTGAATGAAGAAGCCGCTTCGCCTCTGCCTGGGGCTCCGAGCCGCGGCGCTGACGGACTCGGGGTTTCCAGAGCCGCAGCGCACGGCAGAGTCTGACGAGGCCCCGTGCCCTGTGCCCTGTGGTCTGTGGTCTCAGCTGTGTGCTCTCTGCTCTTTGCCTGTGTGTTTGCAGGGGACAGGGTGACCGTCCCTTACACGCTGCCAGTCTGTGCCAGGCCGTGCTCGTGCCTCTGCCTCCCAGAGAGCAGCACCCTCCCGCGAGCCCCAGGCTCTGCGCCTGCAGACAGCTTGGCCTCCGCCAGCCTGCCTATCCGCAGTCCGTCTGTCCCTTTAAAGAGGTCCTCACATTCAGGTCTTCTGGCCTCTCACGTGTTCCCCTCCAGGACCAGAGAACAGGAGGTCACCCCTGGCTGGCCCTGTGAGGCCCGGGGCGTGACCTCAGCTGGCCCATCGGGTCTGGGGGAGCTGCCTCTCCTGGTCCTGTGCCGAATGCCCGTCTGCCTGGCGCCCACGGGCGCTCGCCTGGAGCCCCCCACCCTCGCCACCACGAGCTGCTTCTCAGCTCCAGCGTCCACAGACTTGGAGATGCCCCCTGTCCCCTGGGCACAGTCCTCTGCTCCAGCCCTCCCCCACAGGAGGCAGGGGCTCCTGCTGCCCAGGCTGCCACGGGGCGGGCCACGGCCCCCGCGGTCCTGGGGCCCGGTCAGCAGCCTCTGGCTCCCCGGGCTGGGGCGTGGCAGGAGGCGCTGCTGGCGGTCAGGCAGGAGAGGTGAGACACAGGTATGGGGCCGGCCACGGCGCGTTACTCAGGGGCGCCCCCTCCTGGGCACAAAGGAGGCCGCATGGACTTAACTGGAAGTTTCCCAACCACCTATGCTGGGAAGGACTGTGCAGAATGCGGGCCTGGGTGCTCCTCCTTAGCCAGGGGCCTCGAGCAGGTGCGCCCCTCCTGCTCCGGCGGGAGGCGGGCAGGGGTCAACTGAATCTTCAGGCTGCATCAACCTGAGGTCATCCCTAAGACAAGGGGACCCCACCTTTCAAACCAATAGCATCTTTTTAAATGACTGTTGTTCTTCTTTTCCCCATTTGAGAGCCAGACATCTAAATATTAGAATATTAAACAATAACCCCAGATAAGGGAGAGTTTTAAAAGTCACCACGAGAAGACGCTCGGGCTCAGGAAAGACCTGGGGAGACCTGGAGCTTTCAGCTCTGGCAGACCCCTGGCGAAGACACAGCCTTCAACCTTCAAAGAAAGAAAGAAAAGAAAGGAA
This sequence comes from Tragulus kanchil, assembly GCA_022376925.1. Lineage (NCBI taxonomy): Eukaryota > Metazoa > Chordata > Mammalia > Artiodactyla > Tragulidae > Tragulus > Tragulus kanchil. Next base: position 156,449,900 of record JAIOJX010000006.1, read on the forward strand.
AAATGACTAAGGGGGAAAACCCGACTTCCAGACTGGTCACACTGTAGGAGTCAAGGGTCCAGCATTCAGCGGCCACAGTAAATCACCAGGGAACGAAGAAACAGCGATGTTCGTCCCACTCAAGGGGCCAGAGCAGACGACCAGAAACCCCGCCCGCGGAAGCCCAGACACAGACACAATGAGCAAATGCCGACACGCACGCTTATTTTTTGTTTTCCTAACTTGAGGCATACTGACTTAGGGGCTCCCCAGGTGGCACTAGTGGTAAAGAACCCACCTGCCAATGCAGGAGACATAAGAGACACAGGTTCGATTCCTGGGTCGGGAAGATCCCCTGGAGAAGGGCATGGCACCCACTCCAGTATTCTTCCCTGGAGAATCCCACGGACAGAGGCGCCTGGTGACCTACAGCCCAAGGGGTCTCAATGAGTCAGACACAACTGAAGTGACTTAGCATGCAAGCACACGGACTAATAACATTTCATTAGTTTCAGGCGTACAACATGATGCTTGGACACTACTACATAGTGTGGAATGATCACAATGAGCTACGCTAACTTCTGTCCCCCCATGTAGTGACACGTGGTTTTCCTTGTGACAAAGATTGTTAGGATTTACTCTCAGCAACTCTCGGATAGGAGCGCTACTGTGCTGTGTGACCTCTAGCCACCGTGCAGGACCGCAGCTCCCAGCGCTGGAGACCTGGACGCTCTGACCCTCAGACGGGTGTGAAGAAAGTAGTTCAGGCACCGTGCATTTTCATTTACCATCGAAGCCCTCACGTTTAGACAATACAGTATCATGACATTCAACAGACCCGTCTCCAGGAGGAGACTGCGCAGTCAAAGGCAGGCCTGGAGGAGAATGGACGCGTGCAGACGTGTGGCTGAGTCCCTTTGCCGTCCACCTGAAAGTATCACAGCATTGCTAACTGGCTGCACTCCACCACAAAATAAAAAGTTCAGAAAAAAAGAGACTGCTTAGTCAAAGCCTGCGTCTGCCATTTATTAGCAACTTGAACTCAAGGAGCTTTCTTATTTTGGGCACTTTCCTTTATTTGTAAAAATAAATAACTTTCTCATCTCAGTGGTGGTAAGAGGATTACATGAGATCATGCACAAAATCACTTAGAATAGCTTACACTCCGAGTAGGCATTCTGTAACTGTGATCACTTGTTATTACTGACGATCCTTCTCCACTGGGCCCTCCGGGGCCTTCTGGGGCGGGGTGGGGTGACGCTGCCCACCGGCAGGAAGGACAGAGGCTGTCGAGCCAGCCGGGTGCCTTCTGTCGTGGGAGGGTACACCCGGTACGCCCGGCTTCTGTGCCCACAACTCCAGCTTCTTCTCTGTACTGACGGCCTAGCTCCTGTGCTGCCAACGCAGATCAATAAGAAAATAAACATGAAAAGTTCCTCAGGAACTAAGGGACTCTTTTCTTCCCTTAATGTTTCTTGCACTCAGAATAAATAATTTTAGAAGACGTTCAGTCACTCAAAGAAGCATTGCTTCGTCCTTACAAGAGACTCGTCAAGGAGGGGAGAGGCTCACACCACCCGGTTTCATGGAGGAAGTTCCAGAGGCTTGGAGGGCCGCCCGTAAACACCCGCCGTGCCAGCAGATAAAGCGTCAGGACAAGTCACCTCGCAGGGAGCAGTGGCGAGGCAGGCCGCCTGACCGCGGACACTGCAGGAACCTGTGGAGGTCTGGGCGACCCCAGCAGAGCGGGGGGCGAGGCGACTGTGTCACAGGACTGGGCAGGAGCCATGCGCTCTGCCCTGCTGGGCAGCTGGCCGCTGGAGTGCCCACCTCTGCCAGGGTCCCCTCTCCTGGAGACAGTGGAGTGACTCCGGAGGGTGGGAGAGACGGGTGCCAACGGCAGGTATGCATCTGCAGGCGTGGCCTTGACCCCGCGGCCTCGGACAGCGGATTCGTCTTGGGAGGACACATTTCTTGTCTCAGCGATGAATCTCCGGGACAGATCTGCTTCCTTCCCTAGAGGATGCATTTGAGTGACTGTTAACGAGCAGAACCCCTGCTCAGAGAGCTCGCTCAGCTCACGCTCACAGCAAGGGCAGTGCCCTGGCTCTGGGAGTCACACACCTTCCTGTGCGTCCACACCAGCTCCTGACAGCCCACCAGCCAGAGGAGAGTGTGGTGACAGAACTGCCCAGGTGAAATGCAGAACTGCCCCTCCTTCGGGGCAGTGGACTCTGCAGGAGTTTCTGTTGGACTGTTTTCTAAATCAGGTGTGAACAGAAGCAGTAACTGATCTCTAAGAATGAGGGTTCTTCTGAAAGTCTGAATAAAATGTAAAAGACAGAAGAGTCAGCAGGGGTGGAGCTAGTGTCCTGGGGAAGCAAGGTGGTCGTCCTGCCCAGGCCAAGGAGAGTGGTCAGTAAAGTGACACCGTCACCCCCGCTGTGACGCCTTGCTTAAGTGACGCTCTGCTACACCCTCATCAGGAAGACTGGCCCTTCCAGGGCAAGCGTTTAGGAAAGTACCTACAGAGGAGTGGGAAGAGTGAACTTAAGCTTAAAGATTAATTGTAATAGCTGCCCCTGGGTTTAAGATAGAAGAGAAGAGGGCCGCCTGGTGTCCGGGATGGATGGAGCGGTGGCGATGGTGGGGTGAACGCAGGCGAAGGGTGAGCCCTGGGTGCTCGACAAGGGTGCCCACAGGACCAGAGCTGAGGCCGGAGAGCCATCTGGACTCCTTCCCTCTGGGTCTCGAGGATGACAAGTTCCAGCGGAAAACTGCACGATGGGGGCTTCCCTGGTGGCCTGGTGGGTAAGGACACTGCCCTGCAGTGCAAGGGGCGCTTGTTCAATCCCTGGCCTGGGAGGATCCCACGTGCCGCAGAGCGGCTGGACCGATGTGTCCAATCACCGGGCCGGAGCTCTGGAGCGCATGCGCCCAGAGCCGGTGCTCTGCGACAGCAGAGGCCACTGCGATGGGAGGCCCACACGGGCCAAAGAACAAAGACAGATGAAAATAGACAAATGAAAGACCAATAGAAGTGGCCCGCCTGCTCCCCTCCCTCCCCAACCCGCCCCCTCAAAAAAATTTTTTTTAAAAAGAGAGAAAAATAAACGAAAGAAAACTGCACGATGGCTCCTGCCTCCTCCAGGGAGGTGACAGTCTGGAGGTCGTGGTCAGGCGGGCAAGGCTGACCTCCGAGGATGAGAGCAGGGCCGAGCGAGGGCAGACTGTGGGCAGGAAGGGCGGCCTCCGCGCGAGAGAGACCAGATGTCTGGAGACCGCAGCCGGTGCAGGGCACGTGCATGTCCAGCAGGGCGCCTTAGAGGGGCAGCAGTGCCTCTGTGCGCATGTCTCTGTGGATGATTGTTTGTGTCTGCATGTGTGTGCACATGTGCATGTCTGAGTGTGTGTAAATGCCTGCGTGTGTGCGTCCCCATGTGTGTGGACTAGGCAGAGGCAGACGTCTCACTCAAGGGGGCACACCAGCCCTTCCCTGTCCCCCTGTCCCCCTGTCCCCAGCCCCTGCCTTTCCTTCACAGGCTCACTTGTGCTTTGTGTTAATCACACTTAATTCACGATAACTTCAGGAAACATGCTCAATGAATAAAATGCAGATGTATTCAGCTTACTGTCGCATTCTACAAATATAATTTTCCCATTGATGTTTAATTGCCTTAAAAGTCTTTCAAGGTTCAAAGAACATTAGTTATTAAATTATGTAATGCCAACTAACTTGCTGAATTTATCTGAGCTTTATGACCTTTTTTATTGATTGTTTGAAAGCAAACATAATTATCAAAGGATCGGATATTCTCAGTTCAAAAGTCCTCTGAGAATAGCAGAAAGCTGGTCTGTCATTTTGAGGGTCCTGGTTCCTTGCAAGTAGTGACTTGAATTCCAGTCTGGGATCAAACAAAGGAGGCATTTTCCTTGCTGGAGGGTTCTGGAAGCCTCGAGTTTCCTGCTAGATTTCTGCTGTGTTGCTCAACTGCTCGCCAGTCCAACAGCGGCACCTCGTCGTAGCCACGAGACCTCTACAGGCAAAGAGCTGCCCCTTCCTCCGTTCATCCCGCTCTGACATAAACCCCCGGGGTCCGTGGTTCACACCCGTGGTTTCACCACCGGTGAGACTGGCCACCTGGAACACACCTGGGGCCAGGGGCCTACTGTGGTCTCCCTGAGCCAGTGACATGGCTTGCTGTTGACGGCCCAGTGCACTTAAGAACGGGGTTTCTACAAAGGCATGAAATCAAATTAATTATTTATTAGTCATAATCCTAATTAAAAGCCACTAAGTCTTTAATTTTGGCCTCTTTTTACTGATTTTTTAAACTTATTTATTTTCATCCATCTGACTGTGGGCAGGAAGGGCGGCCTCCGCGCGAGAGAGACCAGATGTCTGGAGACCGCAGCCGGTGCAGGGCACGTGCATGTCCAGCAGGGCGCCTTAGAGGGGCAGCAGTGCCTCTGTGCGCATGTCTCTGTGGATGATTGTTTGTGTCTGCATGTGTGTGCACATGTGCATGTCTGAGTGTGTGTAAATGCCTGCGTGTGTGCGTCCCCATGTGTGTGGACTAGGCAGAGGCAGACGTCTCACTCAAGGGGGCACACCAGCCCTTCCCTGTCCCCCTGTCCCCCTGTCCCCAGCCCCTGCCTTTCCTTCACAGGCTCACTTGTGCTTTGTGTTAATCACACTTAATTCACGATAACTTCAGGAAACATGCTCAATGAATAAAATGCAGATGTATTCAGCTTACTGTCGCATTCTACAAATATAATTTTCCCATTGATGTTTAATTGCCTTAAAAGTCTTTCAAGGTTCAAAGAACATTAGTTATTAAATTATGTAATGCCAACTAACTTGCTGAATTTATCTGAGCTTTATGACCTTTTTTATTGATTGTTTGAAAGCAAACATAATTATCAAAGGATCGGATATTCTCAGTTCAAAAGTCCTCTGAGAATAGCAGAAAGCTGGTCTGTCATTTTGAGGGTCCTGGTTCCTTGCAAGTAGTGACTTGAATTCCAGTCTGGGATCAAACAAAGGAGGCATTTTCCTTGCTGGAGGGTTCTGGAAGCCTCGAGTTTCCTGCTAGATTTCTGCTGTGTTGCTCAACTGCTCGCCAGTCCAACAGCGGCACCTCGTCGTAGCCACGAGACCTCTACAGGCAAAGAGCTGCCCCTTCCTCCGTTCATCCCGCTCTGACATAAACCCCGGGCTCCGTGGTTCACACCCCGTGGTTTCACCACCGGTGAGACTGGCCACCTGGAACACACCTGGGGCCAGGGGCCTACTGTGGTCTCCCTGAGCCAGTGACATGGCTTGCTGTTGACGGCCCAGTGCACTTAAGAACGGGGTTTCTACAAAGGCATGAAATCAAATTAATTATTTATTAGTCATAATCCTAATTAAAAGCCACTAAGTCTTTAATTTTGGCCTCTTTTTACTGATTTTTTAATTTATTTATTTTCATCCATCTTTATCCTTCGGCCTGGGTGGGCCTCGCATTGCAGTGGCCTCTCTCTCGTTGCAGAGCCCCGGCTCTGGGCGCGTGTGCTCCAGAGCGCTGGCTCATAATGGGACAGACTGGTCCAGCCTCTCAGACTCACATGGGATCTTCCCGGGCCAGGGATCGAACCAGTGCCCCTTACACTGCAAGGCGGGCTCTTTATCCACTGGACCACCAGGGAAGCCCCTAAAAGCCACTAAATCTTAAGCAAAAACTAGCAAATAATACATGGTGAAATTTTTATTTATGTTAAATATATTAAATTATGGAAGGTTATGTTTTTTAAAATGCCTTTTAAAACAGCATTGTTAAAATCATAGAAAACATTCAGTAAAATGTATGTAAAGTCTGTGCCCTAAAAATTCCAAACATTATTAAGAAATTAAATTCCATGTTGAGCTATGAAGTTAAAACCATGTCAGTCAAGTTCTATCAGCAACTGTGCTATTCACATTAAAATAGTTTCACAAGATAATCATTCTGTGAAGTCTTTGGGTTCCAGGAAGTGGTTTAAAATCACAGCCTAATTAATTTAGCCTTTGGCTCCTCCTCCAGCCTTCTTTTATTGGTTTTTCTCTCATCTCCCAATATCCAGATCGCATTTCTGGTTCTGTTAAAACTGCCCTGCTGCAGAATGCTTAATGGGATGTAGAAATAGCAGGGTTTCCTGCTGGGGGATTTCTGCTTTTTGTTGCTCAACTGCTCGCCAGTCCAACAGCGGCACCTCGTCGTAGCCACGAGACCTCTACAGGCAAAGAGCTGCCCCTTCCTCCGTTCATCCCGCTCTGACATAAACCCCGGGCTCCGTGGTTCACACCCCGTGGTTTCACCACCGGTGAGACTGGCCACCTGGAACACACCTGGGGCCAGGGGCCTACTGTGGTCTCCCTGAGCCAGTGACATGGCTTGCTGTTGACGGCCCAGTGCACTTAAGAACGGGGTTTCTACAAAGGCATGAAATCAAATTAATTATTTATTAGTCATAATCCTAATTAAAAGCCACTAAGTCTTTAATTTTGGCCTCTTTTTACTGATTTTTTAATTTATTTATTTTCATCCATCTTTATCCTTCGGCCTGGGTGGGCCTCGCATTGCAGTGGCCTCTCTCGTTGCAGAGCCCCGGCTCTGGGCGCGTGTGCTCCAGAGCGCTGGCTCATAATGGGACAGACTGGTCCAGCCTCTCAGACTCACATGGGATCTTCCCGGGCCAGGGATCGAACCAGTGCCCCTTACACTGCAAGGCGGGCTCTTTATCCACTGGACCACCAGGGAAGCCCCTAAAAGCCACTAAATCTTAAGCAAAAACTAGCAAATAATACATGGTGAAATTTTTATTTATGTTAAATATATTAAATTATGGAAGGTTATGTTTTTTAAAATGCCTTTTAAAACAGCATTGTTAAAATCATAGAAAACATTCAGTAAAATGTATGTAAAGTCTGTGCCCTAAAAATTCCAAACATTATTAAGAAATTAAATTCCATGTTGAGCTATGAAGTTAAAACCATGTCAGTCAAGTTCTATCAGCAACTGTGCTATTCACATTAAAATAGTTTCACAAGATAATCATTCTGTGAAGTCTTTGGGTTCCAGGAAGTGGTTTAAAATCACAGCCTAATTAATTTAGCCTTTGGCTCCTCCTCCAGCCTTCTTTTATTGGTTTTTCTCTCATCTCCCAATATCCAGATCGCATTTCTGGTTCTGTTAAAACTGCCCTGCTGCAGAATGCTTAATGGGATGTAGAAATAGGTCTCATCTATTATTGAGCAATTAGCACATCCAGAAGTTGCCTTTGCCACAAAACCTTGCGTGTCTTTATTACTGTGTTTTGCAAAACGGGAGGGGAAATTATTGTGGGGGACCCTCCAAGACAGAAATGTACAAGACACCTACTGCCTGTGTATTTAAGTTGATGTGGAATTCTGGCCCTTAGTACAAACGGTCCCTGACTTACGAATGGACTTAAAATTTTTCTGCTTTACAATGGTGCAAACGTGATACAAAGTGTGGTGAGTCTGTACTTGGCCTTTTGAATTTCGACCCTTTGCTGGGCTGGTGCTACGCGGTCCCTTCCTCCCCCGTGGTACCGGGCAGGGGCAGCAGCTCCTCGCTGGCCCTGAGATCAGGAGGGCGAACAACTGATCGGCTTCACCCATCCTGGACCCAGACGACCAGCCGGACTCTAGAGGATTGCCACCACCCCCGCCGCCGCCGCTGCCGCCGTCACCCCCAGGGCCTTCCTGCCCCGCCCCCGCTGCCTCCAGCCCTCTCCAGTCATCAACTCACGTTTCAAAGCCGCCTCTTGTCCTCATCATTTAGCTTCTTTTCCAGGCACATTTCTATCCATCGACTAAGCTGCTACAATCTCAATTCATATGAACAGCAGGGAGACTGAACTGTATTTTTTTTTGTCTTTGAAATTTTGAGAAAAATCTTTAAGTGTTGCACCTTTGTTGCCCTGGCAGAGTTATTTATCATTTTCAATTTTTATTAAACTTGTCTACTTAACAAAATACTATTAAAAATGAGTAGGCTTGTGACAATTAGGAAAATACTACATGGATAGATTTAGAAATAGGTACAGATGTAGATATGCAGATGTAAAAAGGGTGACTTACTCTGTACAATTCAACAATTAATACGTGAAAAACCCATTGAAAAATGCAAACAGGTATTTCCCAAAAGAAGACATTTGAATACCAATAAGCATATGAGATTGAAAGGCGTGAACAGGCAGACTTGGTAAGGAGGCCAGTAGTTTTCAAGGAGGAAGAGGAAGGGGAACAAATATTTTCTAGCCTAAAATGTTTGCCATGATAAAGATCTATTTTAAAACTAACTTTTTACTGCCTTATGGAGGCAAACTATTTTGCATTGGAATGTCTCATCTAGTCCTGATGGCCATTCTCTGGCTAATCTGCCTAATTATGTTAATGTTGTGGGTGTGGGCCTAGTAAAACCTTTACAGCTCTAAAATACTCTTTTAATCTATCGCTAATAACCACCTGGAAAAGTACAAAATGCCTCCCTAAGCTAGCTTCTGTGGGTACTCTTCTATTCCCCTCCCAGTTTCTTTAACTGGAAACGTTCTCTCTTTTTTTTCTTTAATAAACCTTTCTTGCACAAAGCTCTGAGTAATCAAAGCCAAGTCTTTTTGATCCCAACGTGAAATCTTCTCCTTTTGGGATCAAGAATCCGACACTGTTCACAGTAAACTGTCTACCGCCATCCACCAAAATCATGTTCAACATCATTATTTATCAGGGTGATGCAAATTAAAGCCACAGTGAGATACCATCTCCAACCCATTAGAATGACCAAAATAAAAAGGTTCTGGGCTTCCCTGGTGGCCCAGTGGGTAAAGAGTCTTCCTTGTAGTGCAAGGGGCGCCGGTTCGATCCCTGGCCCAGGAAGATCCCACGTGCCGCGAAGCACCCGGACCAGTCTGTCCAATTACGAGCCAGCACTCTGGAGCACATGTGCCCAGAGCCGGTGCTCTGCAAGGAGAGAGGCCACCGCGATGGGAGGCCCACAAGAGCTAAAGAATGAAGATGAATGAAAATAAATAAGTAAAAAGACAATAAAAAAGAGGCCAAAATATTTTTTTTTAAATGAAAAGCTTCTGATGATTATCATATCAAACACTGTCTAGGTGTGAAGCAACTAAAACTCAGCCATAGCTGAGGGAGTATAAGACGAAACACTCACTGTGGCAAACACTTTGACAGTTTTTTTTTTTTAAATAAAGTCAAATACACATCTGACCAAACGATTCTATTTACCAAAGAAAGTTTAGAACATGTGTTCACAAAATTAATTGCACAAGAATATTTATATTCTTTTCATAACAGCTAGAAACTGCTAATAGCCCAAATATTCATTAACTGAAGAATGAATACCAAGTTATGGCATATTCCATAACAAAATGCTACTTAGAAATCAAAAGCAACCCATTAATAAATGGAACAAACATTATTCCGAGTGAAATAAGTTAGACACAAAGTGCATGTTCTGCATGATCCCACTGACATAAAGTTGAAGGACAATCGAATAGAAACTTTGGTATAAAACTCGGCATATTGGTTTCTTCTTGATAGAAGTAGGACGTGTTATCTAAATCAGCACAAGCAAGCTTTCTGGGGTGATGGAAATATTCCGTGCCATGTTTTTGCAATAGTATTGTGGCATTTGTAAGGCGCCAGGTTTATCTAACTGTTAAATTACGAGCTTAATAAATAAACAGCTTTCTTGCACAAAGCTCTGAGTAATCAAACCCAAGTCTTTGCGACCCCAACGTGAAATCTTCTCCTTTGGGGATCAAGAATCCGACACTGTTCACAGTAAACTGTCTACCGCCATCCACCAAAATCATGTTCAACATCATTATTTATCAGGGTGATGCAAATTAAAGCCACAGTGAGATACCATCTCCAACCCATTAGAATGACCAAAATAAAAAGGTTCTGGGCTTCCCTGGTGGCCCAGTGGGTAAAGAGTCCACCTTTCACTGCAAGGGCCACTGGTTCGATCCCTGGCCCAGGAAGATCCCACGTGCCGCGAAGCACCCGGACCAGTCTGTCCAATTACGAGCCAGCACTCTGGAGCACATGTGCCCAGAGCCGGTGCTCTGCAAGGAGAGAGGCCACCGCGATGGGAGGCCCACAAGAGCTAAAGAATGAAGATGAATGAAAATAAATAAGTAAAAAGACAATAAAAAAGAGGCCAAAATATTTTTTTTTAAATGAAAAGCTTCTGATGATTATCATATCAAACACTGTCTAGGTGTGAAGCAACTAAAACTCAGCCATAGCTGAGGGAGTATAAGACGAAACACTCACTGTGGCAAACACTTTGACAGTTTTTTTTTTTTTAAATAAAGTCAAATACACATCTGACCAAACGATTCTATTTACCAAAGAAAGTTTAGAACATGTGTTCACAAAATTAATTGCACAAGAATATTTATATTCTTTTCATAACAGCTAGAAACTGCTAATAGCCCAAATATTCATTAACTGAAGAATGAATACCAAGTTATGGCATATTCCATAACAAAATGCTACTTAGAAATCAAAAGCAACCCATTAATAAATGGAACAAACATTATTCCGAGTGAAATAAGTTAGACACAAAGTGCATGTTCTGCATGATCCCACTGACATAAAGTTGAAGGACAATCGAATAGAAACTTTGGTATAAAACTCGGCATATTGGTTTCTTCTTGATAGAAGTAGGACGTGTTATCTAAATCAGCACAAGCAAGCTTTCTGGGGTGATGGAAATATTCCGTGCCATGTTTTTGCAATAGTATTATGGCATGTGTAAGCCCCCAGATTTATCTAACAGTTAAATTACGAGCTTAATAAATAAACAGCATGTGTTCATGAGCAACATTATCTAACCATGGCCCTAAGTCTTTTCTACGCAAAATGAATTGGCAACTGAGCGATCGCCAGCCGCTCTGCTGCGTGGGCTCATTTCATGGTTCAACCTGAGACAGTGTCTGCCGACAGCTGTGGGCACCCCCGCCCACCCGGCCAGACACCATCAGCTATCATCTCACAGAATAATGCATCTGCCAGCACAGAGAATCCCAGAAGGCCTCAAAAGAATCAACGTCTTGAATTTCATTTCTAACCTTTCCTTATCCTTGAAGTATTTCAGGCCCAAACGGCCCTCCTCCCAGGCCTGCGACACGGAGCTGCAGCGGGAGAAGAATGCCAACATGGGCACCAGGAGCAGATCTGTCGTGGGCTGAAAGCAGAACCATCAAGGGTGAGGGGGGAGAGAGTAGGAACAAGGGGTGCTGGAGGGGACGGAGGCAGAGAGGAGGGCCAGAGGAGAGCGGGATGGAGGGAACACCGTCTGACGATAAAGGAGAGCCTCGGACTGCGGCGGCGATTGGTGTATGTGAGCTAGGCTTCTGTGCCCGGCAGCAGCATGAATAAAGGAGATGCCAGGTGTCCCCAGAGAAGCACACTGGGCAGAGAAAGCCCGGATCCTTTTTTATGTTCTGGATTTGGGGCCAAGAGGCATGTGGGGTCTTGGCTCCCTAGCTAGGGATGGAACCCACATCTCTATTATGCAAGGCAAAGTCTTAACCACTGGGAAACCAGGAAAGTCCAGTTTTATTTTATTTTATTTTTATTGGGATGTAATTGCTTCAGATCGTTGTTTGAGAATAAGGCCGCAACCCATTAATAAATGGAACAAACATTATTCCGAGTGAAATAAGTTAGACACAAAGTGCATGTTCTGCATGATCCCACTGACATAAAGTTGAAGGACAATCGAATAGAAACTTTGGTATAAAACTCGGCATATTGGTTTCTTCTTGATAGAAGTAGGACGTGTTATCTAAATCAGCACAAGCAAGCTTTCTGGGGTGATGGAAATATTCCGTGCCATGTTTTTGCAATAGTATTATGGCATGTGTAAGCCCCCAGATTTATCTAACAGTTAAATTACGAGCTTAATAAATAAACAGCATGTGTTCATGAGCAACATTATCTAACCATGGCCCTAAGTCTTTTCTACGCAAAATGAATTGGCAACTGAGCGATCGCCAGCCGCTCTGCTGCGTGGGCTCATTTCATGGTTCAACCTGAGACAGTGTCTGCCGACAGCTGTGGGCACCCCCGCCCACCCGGCCAGACACCATCAGCTATCATCTCACAGAATAATGCATCTGCCAGCACAGAGAATCCCAGAAGGCCTCAAAAGAATCAACGTCTTGAATTTCATTTCTAACCTTTCCTTATCCTTGAAGTATTTCAGGCCCAAACGGCCCTCCTCCCAGGCCTGCGACACGGAGCTGCAGCGGGAGAAGAATGCCAACATGGGCACCAGGAGCAGATCTGTCGTGGGCTGAAAGCAGAACCATCAAGGGTGAGGGGGGAGAGAGTAGGAACAAGGGGTGCTGGAGGGGACGGAGGCAGAGAGGAGGGCCAGAGGAGAGCGGGATGGAGGGAACACCGTCTGACGATAAAGGAGAGCCTCGGACTGCGGCGGCGATTGGTGTATGTGAGCTAGGCTTCTGTGCCCGGCAGCAGCATGAATAAAGGAGATGCCAGGTGTCCCCAGAGAAGCACACTGGGCAGAGAAAGCCCGGATCCTTTTTTATGTTCTGGATTTGGGGCCAAGAGGCATGTGGGGTCTTGGCTCCCTAGCTAGGGATGGAACCCACATCTCTATTATGCAAGGCAAAGTCTTAACCACTGGGAAACCAGGAAAGTCCAGTTTTATTTTATTTTATTTTTATTGGGATGTAATTGCTTCAGATCGTTGTTTGAGAATAAGGCGACTCCTTTTAGGATCCACACATTTCTCTGAGATCTGTAACCAAAGCTTTCCTTTGAGGAGCATTCTGCTTGTATTCAATGATCCTGGAATCTGCAACACATTTTTCCTCACAGAAACTTTTCTGTGACATCAAGATCCTCTATTTCTTGCTATTTCCTTAGAATTCAATTTCTTATAGATGTACTTATGAGGCATGGGGAAACTCCTCTTGCTCATTTTAGTTTTCATTTTATCTGTAGGATAAGGTGTTTCATAGAGGGCTCACTTATTCAAAACGTTTTCGTTACTGACTTTTTACAAAATGCTTAATGGTGCAGAACAGCCGGTGGCAAAGCTGCTGTTTGAGCCTCTTGACTCCGCCTTGGGCGCTCAGGAGAGGAGAAGGCGACCGGGGCAGCCGCACGTCCCTGGGCCCCTCAGCGCCTCCACCTGTGCCCTGGATGCCGCCTCCGGGGGCAACACTTCGGGAGAGCCCAGGAGCCTGGCGCTGGGTGACAAACAGCCCGCATGGCCTTCGACAGTTTTCACGGACTCAGGTACCATCAGCCCGGCACTGGAAAATATCAGAAGAGGAAGCAGAAGGACAAGCACGACAGGGTTTGGAGGAAGAGTGACGGAGAGCTCTGACTCCAGCGGGGGTCCCTCCTCCTTCCACCAGCGATGGCTTCGGTTCCAACGCAGTGGCCTCAGGGAGCTGGTCTCTCTGTTTCGGCCAGTGCGGGAGCATGGACCGCAAGTGCAGGGGTCGCCCACCTGTTGGAGGGGAACCCGAGATCCTTAGGTCTGGGTGCCAATACTTAGGATGGGTTTCTGGGGCTGAGAAACCCAAGCCAGAGGGAATGGGTCAGTTTCAGGGCCGAGTTGACGGTAGCTCACAAGAGGCATGTTTCCAAGACAACTAAGTGACTCTCTAGGTGACTGGGAGGTACCGGCTGCTGCGTGGACACAACCCGCTTCCCACACCGTGACTCTCGCCCAGGGTTGCCATCAGTTTCAGAGCTGGAGAAACCTGGTGACACGTACTTTCATTCTAAGATGACTTTCATTCTCTCCACTTGACAGTGACTTTTATGAGGCTCAAATGAGGTCATACAGGTTTTAAGAGTAATTTTAAGCTAAAAAACACTTTGAAAATACTGGCAATGGACTGTATGACATTATTAGTTAAATCAAAAACTTTTGAATCTCCAAATTTTTCCTCACAGAAACTTTTCTGTGACATCAAGATCCTCTATTTCTTGCTATTTCCTTAGAATTCAATTTCTTATAGATGTACTTATGAGGCATGGGGAAACTCCTCTTGCTCATTTTAGTTTTCATTTTATCTGTAGGATAAGGTGTTTCATAGAGGGCTCACTTATTCAAAACGTTTTCGTTACTGACTTTTTACAAAATGCTTAATGGTGCAGAACAGCCGGTGGCAAAGCTGCTGTTTGAGCCTCTTGACTCCGCCTTGGGCGCTCAGGAGAGGAGAAGGCGACCGGGGCAGCCGCACGTCCCTGGGCCCCTCAGCGCCTCCACCTGTGCCCTGGATGCCGCCTCCGGGGGCAACACTCCGGGAGAGCCCAGGAGCCTGGCGCTGGGTGACAAACAGCCCGCATGGCCTTCGACAGTTTTCACGGACTCAGGTACCATCAGCCCGGCACTGGAAAATATCAGAAGAGGAAGCAGAAGGACAAGCACGACAGGGTTTGGAGGAAGAGTGACGGAGAGCTCTGACTCCAGCGGGGGTCCCTCCTCCTTCCACCAGCGATGGCTTCGGTTCCAACGCAGTGGCCTCAGGGAGCTGGTCTCTCTGTTTCGGCCAGTGCGGGAGCATGGACCGCAAGTGCAGGGGTCGCCCACCTGTTGGAGGGGAACCCGAGATCCTTAGGTCTGGGTGCCAATACTTAGGATGGGTTTCTGGGGCTGAGAAACCCAAGCCAGAGGGAATGGGTCAGTTTCAGGGCCGAGTTGACGGTAGCTCACAAGAGGCATGTTTCCAAGACAACTAAGTGACTCTCTAGGTGACTGGGAGGTACCGGCTGCTGCGTGGACACAACCCGCTTCCCACACCGTGACTCTCGCCCAGGGTTGCCATCAGTTTCAGAGCTGGAGAAACCTGGTGACACGTACTTTCATTCTAAGATGACTTTCATTCTCTCCACTTGACAGTGACTTTTATGAGGCTCAAATGAGGTCATACAGGTTTTAAGAGTAATTTTAAGCTAAAAAACACTTTGAAAATACTGGCAATGGACTGTATGACATTATTAGTATTAATCCAATCAAAAACTTATTTAGAATCTCCCAAATTATTTTCTAGTGCATCACAAAACTATGTGGGATAAATTAGATGTAATTGCTTCCGTTTTACTCCAAGACACAGAGGGAAAATACTTGGATATCCATGACAAAACTGGGGATGGAATCCAGGTCCGTTGTCTCCTGAGATGGTGTGGCTCCCGCTCTGCTGTGTGGATTCTCTGCAGAGAGCTCCGCGGCACCCGGCACGGTGGAGACATTGCTGCCCCGAGGGGTCCGGTCCCCTGGAGCAGAAGCGATGCTTGCAGGAAAAGCGCTGGCAGCCTTGCCATAAGGTTTTGTGGAAGAAAGAACGTAACATCCTCAGGTTCGTGTTGTCCCTCGGTCTCTCCAGCACACACGGGTTTTCAGCTAACCCCAAATCCACCCCCAACACAAGAGCATTTGATCCAGAAACACAAGGCCCTCTGACAGACGGTGACTATCACCTGAAGCGTGGTGTGGGCACGAGCTCAGTGACACCCAAGGGCCTGGCCTGACCTGAAGAATCACCACTCAGCACATACCGCGCTTATCTATTTGATGCACATGGTGACAGATTCTCAAGAGAATTCATTCCTTTGTCTTTTTCAAGGGTCCCTTCTTGAGACCAGGTGCCGTGGATCACTTGTCAACCCACAATGGGGAGACTGTAAATGATGTTGGCAGCCTTGCCCCTTTCGAATGGTTATTTTTCTTCCTTGTAAGTGCCCACATGACCCTGGCTTTTGGCCACAAAGAACATGAGTGTGAAGTTAGGAGGATTCGCTGGCTGAGATTTTCATGAGCAACATGGTCACAAAGGGGTAGCTGTCCGTTCCCAGTGCTGGTCAACAGGGACTGGGCCCTGGGAGAGAGACGCGGTGAGACAAGTGCAGAGCAGAGCAGCCTGGCCTTTGCAGGCAGGAGACAGCAAAACCAAGTGGCTGGAGAAGGAGAGAAATCAGGGGCTTTTACTGGAAGTTTCAGTTGCTGTCTTCTCCCGAGTCCAAGTATGAATGTATTATTTTCAGACCTATTATTGTCACATGGTAAGACCCCTTCCTCCATCCTCCTCACTCCGGCCTATTTCTCCTTGTCTGACAGCAAGATTCCCCAGTTTGAGGAGATTTCCTGTCCTGTTTTCCCACCATTTCTTCCTGTGATTTGTCTGCTCCACCCCCACCCTGCCCATTGTAGCCTAATCTCTTGCCTCAGGCAGGAAATCTTCCAAAACTCAAGAAAAGCCCCACTGCTCTGCGCAAGACTGGCAGACCTTGGTGGCTGGTCTTTGTCTTCCACATCTCTAGCTGCTAACCAAACTCCAGACTTGTAACAGCTTCTGTACCCTGTGTTTAATCTGCTATAAAAGTATTTTCATGGGAGAAAAAAGGGGGAAAAAAGTATTCCCATGGTAACAGTCAATGTTAATGTATATGTTTAATAATGTGCATTTCTTGGCTTTCCACAGGCCTCAGCAGTCTCTATGCGGATCGGTGCCTTGTCTAATGCCTTTAAGCATGGTTTCTGGAAGAGCAAAGGCTGGAGTGGTGGATAAGTTCAAGGGGGGGTGAGGAGACAGGAGCAAAAGGAAGCAGAGACTGAAGAGAACAGATGCTCCTGGAGACTGCCACCCACCTCCACCTGCAGCCTTGTGTGGGGAGGCGAGGAAGCAGATTCCATTCAAACCACTAGACAGGGGTCCCCCTAGCTGGCGTGGCCTCAGAGAGCATTTTTTTCTCCTCCAGTTTTTTTTTTCTTTTGGCCACTTTTATTGGTTTTTCGTTTATTTCGGCCTGTGTGGGCCTCCCATCGCAGTGGCCTCTCTTGCTGCAGAGCACCAGCTCTGGGCGCATGCGCTCCAAAGTGCTGGCTCAGTAGTTGGACGCATCGGTCCAGCCACTCTGCGGAACGTGGGATCTTCCCAGGCCAAGGATGGAACTGGCGCCCCTTGCGCTGCAAGGCGGTGTCCTTACCCACTGCACCACCAGGGACGCCCTCAGAGAGCATTTTTTGATTTGGGCTCATCATGGGAGCCATGTTTCAGGTTGCAGAGAGGGAGTGCATGAGGCCCCCAAAGATGTAGCTTGTGATGTTGTAAGAAGAACGAAGCGAAGGACTCTGTCCAGCAATCGTGCTGAACGCTGTACATTTCAGTCTCATAACCCTGGCAACAATTCTGTAAAGTTAGACATCAGAGTGGGCTCCTCTGGAAGCTTCTGCTGAGGGTGCTGGTGAGGAATGCTGATTATCCTGATTCTTGACAAAGGCACAAAGGCAATTCTATACAGAAAAGATACTGTTCTCAACAAACGGTACTAGAAGAATTGGACACACGAGGGCCAAAGAATGCACCTACTGAAGTAAGAATTTAGGAATGGTTAAATGGTCAGTTTATGTTCAGCATTTTATACCACAATACATCTTTTAACTGAAAAGCATAAGTCTGGATACAGATGTTATGTCTTACACAAAGTTAACTCAAAATGTGTCATAGAACTCAACATAAAATGCAAAACTATAGACGTTTCAGAAGAAAACTGAGTGGAAATCTAGCTGACATTGGATTTGGTAATGAAGGATCAGACACAACACCAAAAATATGATCCATGAAAGAAAAGACAGGCTGGATTAATGAAATTAAAGAGTGTAGCCCAGGAGCCCTGGGTGTGGCAGTAACCCAGCCTTCGGGGCGTGAAGCTCAGAGCTCAAGGTGTGGGGCGCTGGTTCTCCATGGCGAAGATGAATTGGGCCCGGGCAGAGTACATTCCCAGAAAAGAAGACAAAGGTCTAGGTTCAGGAAGATCACTTCTCACCTTCTGAGCTGTGAAAACCAGCATTTACTTCCCCTTTTCGACAAAAGCAAGAACCAGCGTACAACCTCTTCTCAGAGTGAGACGCTCCCGGGGCCTCCCTGAGCCCACGGGGAACTGCCGACGCCCAGGAGCCTCCGCCACGCTTCCCCGGGGCCCCCAGCGAGGCCTGAACTGTGGGCTCCCCCCCGCCCCCGCCAGAAGCGCGCGTCCGCTGTCTTTGCAGCTTCCCTGTTAGCTCTCGTCACTCTCTCCGCTGTCACTGCCTGGGTGGAATGAACCATCTTCCTCGGCCTATCCCCTACTCTGTCTCAGACTTGGACAAACTGTGACTGGAACCCAGAAGAGGGTTTCCTTCTCAGAAGAGAGGCTGTCCTTTGTCCGTGACTGTGAACAACAGAGGCTGACTTTGCAAATTCAAGTTCAGCTCAAGCCCGACGTGAACGGGGTCTGCACTTCTTCCAGGTCCAGGCGAACAGGAGCACGTGTGCCTCGAGTGGAGCTCCGTCCGCAGGTCCGGTCCACCCGCTGCCCGGCTGTCCTCAGCAGCTGGGTCCTGCACCCCAAGCCCAGCAGCTTGCTAAGCCGCTCTGGGTTTCAGCTCTGGACTGAATGAGGTCCCTGACAACTGAGGCCCGCGGCGGGGTAGGGCGGAGACGGGGGCCGTGGCAGGCTGTCAGGGTGGAGGCCTCGGCGTCCGTGGCTCCAGCCTGGCAGAGGCTGACGGTGTTGGCCTGGCGCTGGTGCAGGGTGTCTGCGGCCAACGTATCGTTCACGAGAGAATCTGCCTCCAACGAGAGTGCGGAACCCGGGTACAGTCCCAGGACGGTCATTGTCTCTAGACACGTGTCCCCAGGCCGACCTCTGCACACAGGTGTGCTGGGGCCCCAGAGCTTGTTTCACAGCACAGACGTTTTCTTGTTCACCCGCCCTCAGGTGCTGCCTGGGGCCCCAGAAATTAAAGAGTGTAGCCCAGGAGCCCTGGGTGTGGCAGTAACCCAGCCTTCGGGGCGTGAAGCTCAGAGCTCAAGGTGTGGGGCGCTGGTTCTCCATGGCGAAGATGAATTGGGCCCGGGCAGAGTACATTCCCAGAAAAGAAGACAAAGGTCTAGGTTCAGGAAGATCACTTCTCACCTTCTGAGCTGTGAAAACCAGCATTTACTTCCCCTTTTCGACAAAAGCAAGAACCAGCGTACAACCTCTTCTCAGAGTGAGACGCTCCCGGGGCCTCCCTGAGCCCACGGGGAACTGCCGACGCCCAGGAGCCTCCGCCACGCTTCCCCGGGGCCCCCAGCGAGGCCTGAACTGTGGGCTCCCCCCCGCCCCCGCCAGAAACGCGCGTCCGCTGTCTTTGCAGCTTCCCTGTTAGCTCTCGTCACTCTCTCCGCTGTCACTGCCTGGGTGGAATGAACCATCTTCCTCGGCCTATCCCCTACTCTGTCTCAGACTTGGACAAACTGTGACTGGAACCCAGAAGAGGGTTTCCTTCTCAGAAGAGAGGCTGTCCTTTGTCCGTGACTGTGAACAACAGAGGCTGACTTTGCAAATTCAAGTTCAGCTCAAGCCCGACGTGAACGGGGTCTGCACTTCTTCCAGGTCCAGGCGAACAGGAGCACGTGTGCCTCGAGTGGAGCTCCGTCCGCAGGTCCGGTCCACCCGCTGCCCGGCTGTCCTCAGCAGCTGGGTCCTGCACCCCAAGCCCAGCAGCTTGCTAAGCCGCTCTGGGTTTCAGCTCTGGACTGAATGAGGTCCCTGACAACTGAGGCCCGCGGCGGGGTAGGGCGGAGACGGGGGCCGTGGCAGGCTGTCAGGGTGGAGGCCTCGGCGTCCGTGGCTCCAGCCTGGCAGAGGCTGACGGTGTTGGCCTGGCGCTGGTGCAGGGTGTCTGCGGCCAACGTATCGTTCACGAGAGAATCTGCCTCCAACGAGAGTGCGGAACCCGGGTACAGTCCCAGGACGGTCATTGTCTCTAGACACGTGTCCCCAGGCCGACCTCTGCACACAGGTGTGCTGGGGCCCCAGAGCTTGTTTCACAGCACAGACGTTTTCTTGTTCACACCCAGTGCTGCCTGGAGCAGGCCTGAACCTGGACACCGAGTGCGCACCTCCTGTGCCGGCCCAGACGAGCATCCTACAGGCGGAGGCTTGGGGTGCTCAGGTGTCCCACAGGTCCTCGGGGCAGCTCCCGTCCCTTTAATCATGAATGTCCTCCAATATCTCCTTCAATTCATCTTCCACCTTCTCCTGGAATTGAGCTATGGGACCATCAGTCAACCGAGCCTCTGCGAAGAAGCGTAGCGTCCACGGAAACGTCTGTGGTCTGTGCTGCCGAGCGACCAGACGCTGCCCCCGGGCCTCCTCCGGCCGCCCTCGGCGGGGCAGAGCTGCCCCCTGGTGTGGGGCACTGGGGACAGCCTTCACCTTGGTTCTGGTCCCCTCAGCCACCAGAGAGGGGTGACCCCGAGGGGAGCAAGATTTGCTGGGAAGCCTCACAACGGAGCCGCCTGCACCCCAAGACTCAAATGCTTGTAACAACCCCTGGAAAAGTGACTCACAAGCTCCCTTCCAGAGGCTTAGTCCCTAAGGGCTGAGGACTGAGGGCCCAGTGCCCTCGTCACGGCTCTGGGGCCAGGACAGGACAAGGCCCACGGCGGGAGGGCGCCTCTTCCGCTCCCCACGGCCACGGGGAGGGTCCTCCGGTGCAGAGCCCCAGCCGAGCTGCACGTTCCTCCCCTGGCCGAGCCCTGGAGCGTCGAGCCCTTTCTCACGGCTGTGGAACAGAAGTGTCTGAGAGCCACTCTTTTCTTGTTGTTTTTAAAGCAACAGTCTTTTTTTGTTTGTTTTTAATTTTGGCCTCTTTTATTGTTTGTTTTATTTTATTTTATATTCATCCATCTTTATTCTTCCGCCTGTGTGGGACTCCCACTGCAGTGGCCTCTCTCACTGCAGAGCACCAGGTCTGGGCGCATGCACCCCAGAGTGTTGGCTCGCAACTGGACACACTGGTCCAGCCGCTCCACGGCACGCGGGATCCTCCCAGGCCAGGGATCGAACTGGTGCCCCCTGCACTGCAAGGTGGACTCTCCACCCCTGGACCACCAGGGCAGCCCTGGGAGCTCCTCTTTTACCTACACGGCCTGCTCATCTGCCCCCTGGTTTCCACACGCTCGGTCAGTGGGCAGCCATCTCTCCGTGCTCCTGGCTCAGGGGAAAGTCCTTCTCACCTTCTGCAGCTGTTCTCCAAAGGAGCAAACCTCACGCCCTGCCCCCGGGATCTGTTGTTGTTGCTGTTCAGTCACTCAGTCACACCCAACTCTTTGTGCCCCATGGACTGTAACACACCAGGCTTCCTCTTCTCCACTGTCTCCTAGAGTTTGCTCAAACTCTTGTCCATGGAATCGGTGATGCTATCTGACTATCTCCTCGTCTGCTGCTTCCTTCTCCTCCTGCCTTCAGTTTTTCCCATTATTAGGGTCTTTTCCGTTGAGTCGACTCTTCACATCAGGCGGTCAAAGCATTGAAGCTTTAGCTTCAGCATCATTCCTTCCAATGAGCATTCACAGTTGATTTCCCTGGGACCTGCTCGGCCCTTTCTTAAGGCGTACTTTTGTTGTCTAGCTCAGATATTATCTTGTTGACATTAAAACTTTGCTATTTCTCCCTTAAGCTTCATCCTCCACCAAGGGACTGCTCCTGGTTGCCGGCAGCATCTAGGGCACACTTGTGAGGCAGATCACACCCGTGGGGAGGCGGGGCAGCGTGGTTCTGGGGTCCTGGGCGGGCTGGTGTCAGACACCCAGCACCTGGGGGCTGCTCGTCCAGCACGTACGGGATTATCACACAGCAGGGCTGAAAGCCCCGTTTCTACAGAGCGGGGGTAGTTTGCTTAGTTTCATGCCTGGCCCTTAATTAAAACAAATAGCCCGAGACACACAATAAAATAAAAAATTGATGATTCAGTGACAGCTAATCGTTTGCAAGAAACAACAGATGCCCTTGCAATGAAGATATATTTCATAGTTTTTTTTAAAGCACATTTAACTAACTGAATAATGCATTATAATGATCATACTGATGTTTCTAAATACATTTTAAAGAATGTATAATAAACTTTTCCTCTGAGGATGCCAAGGAGGTTTCGGGATCCCTCCCAGGCCCAGGGATCGAACTGGTGCCCCCTGCACTGCAAGGTGGACTCTCCACCCCTGGACCACCAGGGCAGCCCTGGGAGCTCCTCTTTTACCTACACGGCCTGCTCATCTGCCCCCTGGTTTCCACACGCTCGGTCAGTGGGCAGCCATCTCTCCGTGCTCCTGGCTCAGGGGAAAGTCCTTCTCACCTTCTGCAGCTGTTCTCCAAAGGAGCAAACCTCACGCCCTGCCCCCGGGATCTGTTGTTGTTGCTGTTCAGTCACTCAGTCACACCCAACTCTTTGTGCCCCATGGACTGTAACACACCAGGCTTCCTCTTCTCCACTGTCTCCTAGAGTTTGCTCAAACTCTTGTCCATGGAATCGGTGATGCTATCTGACTATCTCCTCGTCTGCTGCTTCCTTCTCCTCCTGCCTTCAGTTTTTCCCATTATTAGGGTCTTTTCCGTTGAGTCGACTCTTCACATCAGGCGGTCAAAGCATTGAAGCTTTAGCTTCAGCATCATTCCTTCCAATGAGCATTCACAGTTGATTTCCCTGGGACCTGCTCGGCCCTTTCTTAAGGCGTACTTTTGTTGTCTAGCTCAGATATTATCTTGTTGACATTAAAACTTTGCTATTTCTCCCTTAAGCTTCATCCTCCACCAAGGGACTGCTCCTGGTTGCCGGCAGCATCTAGGGCACACTTGTGAGGCAGATCACACCCGTGGGGAGGCGGGGCAGCGTGGTTCTGGGGTCCTGGGCGGGCTGGTGTCAGACACCCAGCACCTGGGGGCTGCTCGTCCAGCACGTACGGGATTATCACACAGCAGGGCTGAAAGCCCCGTTTCTACAGAGCGGGGGTAGTTTGCTTAGTTTCATGCCTGGCCCTTAATTAAAACAAATAGCCCGAGACACACAATAAAATAAAAAATTGATGATTCAGTGACAGCTAATCGTTTGCAAGAAACAACAGATGCCCTTGCAATGAAGATATATTTCATAGTTTTTTTTAAAGCACATTTAACTAACTGAATAATGCATTATAATGATCATACTGATGTTTCTAAATACATTTTAAAGAATGTATAATAAACTTTTCCTCTGAGGATGCCAAGGAGGTTTCCTTCATTGGTGATGAAGCTAGCGAGGAGTGAGTGCTGGCTCTTCACGCACGCCCCCACCAAGCCCCAGACAGGCAGAGGGAGGAAGACTCCTGGGGCGGGGGGGGCGCCTCCGTGAGGGGACGTGGCACACACACACGGGCCGGGCGCTGCTAGGGGCACAGGGGCGGCGGCGGGCAGTCTGGAGGGGGAGTGGGACTCCCCAGCTATCCAGAGCAGCTGGACACCAGGAAACACACTCGAACGGCCCCTTTCCGCTGCAGGAAAGAGAACCAGGGTCCGGATCCACCAGGTGGTCACCTGCTGGGGAACACAGGCAGCCTGCACCTTCCAGCCTGTGTTGGGCAGGAGCCCCTCCCTTGAGGAGGGACCAGGTGCTGTGACCAGCCTGGCCGGGGGACTCTGCTCGTGTCTCTGGACTTGCCACTGCCCCCGGGTGCCGGCATTACAGACCATCACTCGATCCAGAAGTGATGTTAATTCTGCTTATTTTGTGACGGCCTAATTAAAGACAGGAGTTCAGTTCTGATCACCGTGCAGATGCAAATCCAATCCCATGACTCTCCAAAGTCTCCCCATTTCTTCAAATACAAACACAGTCTTTCCCATCGCCCCGGCCTGATGCCACCGGCCTGGGCCGGCCACCGTCAGAGGCGGTGGGACGGCCGCTGACATGGCCAGCCCCTCCCCCACGCGCCCGCCTCCTGAGCCGGTGGCACCCGAGTCCCCGGCGCCAGCGCAGCTGCCGACGGCCGGCGAGACGCTCTGGTGCCCGAACCCACGCAGCCTTGGACAGAGGGACTGCGCTCAGAGCTCCCATTTCTGGTCCAAGATACCAAACTGGTACAGCCAAGAACTCATGGGTTTCTGTGGAACCGCTTCTTGACGTTGAAAGACGGTGTTAGTGTAACACCTTGAGGCTCTGACCACAGAGAGGCAGGCGATGGAGGCGGCGGCTGGGGGGCCCAGCTGCCTCCGGGCAGCAGGCCGCTGGCCTCCTGTCAGGCTCCGGGGGCTCGGCCATCCCATCACTGGAGGCTCTGGGAACCAGGAGAGACCACGGCAGGGGCGGAGGAAAGAGCAAGGGCTCACGCTGAGGGGGTGATGCCACCACCCCGGTTCTGGGGCTCAGAGAGGCCAGATCGTCGCTGGAGGTCACGCAGGCCCGGCGCTCAGGACGACGCCCGTGGGCGGGGGGGTGACCGTGCGGAGCCAGCGCTCCCTCGCCGCTGGGCTTGGGAGAGGCCCTGCCTGAGCGCGGGGCAGGGGGAGGTTCGCCGGTGTTCATGCTGACCCTGAGGCTGGCAAAGGCGGAGGGCGGGAGGAGGGGGCGACGGGATGAGAAGGGCGGCACCGCTGACTCAGTGGCCGTGAGTCTGAGCAGACTCCGGGAGAGGGGGCAGGACAGGAAGCCGGGCGAGCTGCAGGCCACGGGCCACAGCGTCAGTCACGACTGGGGGGCCCTCCCTTGAGGAGGGACCAGGTGCTGTGACCAGCCTGGCCGGGGGACTCTGCTCGTGTCTCTGGACTTGCCACTGCCCCCGGGTGCCGGCATTACAGACCATCACTCGATCCAGAAGTGATGTTAATTCTGCTTATTTTGTGACGGCCTAATTAAAGACAGGAGTTCAGTTCTGATCACCGTGCAGATGCAAATCCAATCCCATGACTCTCCAAAGTCTCCCCATTTCTTCAAATACAAACACAGTCTTTCCCATCGCCCCGGCCTGATGCCACCGGCCTGGGCCGGCCACCGTCAGAGGCGGTGGGACGGCCGCTGACATGGCCAGCCCCTCCCCCACGCGCCCGCCTCCTGAGCCGGTGGCACCCGAGTCCCCGGCGCCAGCGCAGCTGCCGACGGCCGGCGAGACGCTCTGGTGCCCGAACCCACGCAGCCTTGGACAGAGGGACTGCGCTCAGAGCTCCCATTTCTGGTCCAAGATACCAAACTGGTACAGCCAAGAACTCATGGGTTTCTGTGGAACCGCTTCTTGACGTTGAAAGACGGTGTTAGTGTAACACCTTGAGGCTCTGACCACAGAGAGGCAGGCGATGGAGGCGGCGGCTGGGGGGCCCAGCTGCCTCCGGGCAGCAGGCCGCTGGCCTCCTGTCAGGCTCCGGGGGCTCGGCCATCCCATCACTGGAGGCTCTGGGAACCAGGAGAGACCACGGCAGGGGCGGAGGAAAGAGCAAGGGCTCACGCTGAGGGGGTGATGCCACCACCCCGGTTCTGGGGCTCAGAGAGGCCAGATCGTCGCTGGAGGTCACGCAGGCCCGGCGCTCAGGACGACGCCCGTGGGCGGGGGGGTGACCGTGCGGAGCCAGCGCTCCCTCGCCGCTGGGCTTGGGAGAGGCCCTGCCTGAGCGCGGGGCAGGGGGAGGTTCGCCGGTGTTCATGCTGACCCTGAGGCTGGCAAAGGCGGAGGGCGGGAGGAGGGAGCGACGGGATGAGAAGGGCGGCACCGCTGACTCAGTGGCCGTGAGTCTGAGCAGACTCCGGGAGAGGGGGCAGGACAGGGAAGCCGGGCGAGCTGCAGGCCACGGGGCCACAGCGTCAGTCACGACTGAGCGACCGAACCACGGATACTGAGCCAGCGCGAGGGACCTTGAGAAGCTTGAGCACGAATTCGTTGAAACTGGCTCATAAAGCACCTCTCAGCACCACCGACACACACGCCTCACTGTCGGGGGCTTCGGGGGGGGAAGCCCGCCTGCCGCTGCCAGGGCGCAGCGCGGGCAGGAGGACCCTCTCGGGCCCGACGCCTCGAGGGAGACGAGCGGCGCCCGGCGGCGGAGCACACGGGCCGAGGGCACGCGCGTCGCAGCACGGGTCCACCCGGGCTCCTGGCCTTGGAGGTCTGTGTCCAGGGCCGTGCGGGGATTCCTGGAGGGCCTCGCCTTCAGCTGGGCCAGTAAGCACGGGGTGCGGTGGGGGGCTCAACAGAAGAAAGTGGATCCTTAGAAGAGACAGCCGTCTGTCACGCGAGGGTTGGGACCAGAAGTGAGCGGGTTTCCGCGGCAGGAACGCGGCGAGTGGCCTGCCAGGGCCGAGCAGGTCGCCCTCCCCACGCCCAGGGCAGCCTCAGGCCGGGCTGCCGCCGGCCGCAGGCTCTTCTCCCCCCGGGCCAGCGCGGGCTCCGGGCAGCACAGCTTCCCTGGGCCTCTTGCCAGAGACGCTTTCTGTAGAGGAGGAGAGCCGTGGCAGCCCCGGGCTGGGGTCCCAGAAACGTCCTCGGTCCTGGCCATGCCGGGAGGACGTCCGTTCGGGGTGTCCTGGCGAAGGCCGTCTGCCCCCTCTCGGGGCGTGGGCTGGTCCGACGTCAGCAGATGGACCCGGCCGCCGCGGCAGCGCCTCCCAGGGGAGACTCCACGGGCCAGGCGTCTCCGTCTCAGCGGCGCTCACGCGGGCCCTCCGGGGGCGGCACCGGCTCGCCCCCTCACCGCGGAGTCTCCTGCCCACCTCTGCGTCCAGCCTGTGGAAGCGGGCTCGGAGCAGGCGCGCGGGCCCCTGGCCGGGAGCTCTGAGTCCACTGGTGAGGAGCGGGAGAGGGACCCGAGCCCGGACGGTCTCCCTCCCCTCCCGCAAGCTGGCCCTGAGCTGCAGGCGTGGATGGCACCGTGCTCTGGCCACATGTCAGAGACAAGGGACTTGCCCATCTCAGCCCCCGCCTGGGGCCCTGCCGGGACCCTTCCGTGGAGGCCCCAGGCTCCAGGGCTAATCCTGTCTGGCAAAGACTTGGCTGATAAAAATCATTGCAGGTGTTGGTGACTATTGACTATGTGTAACTTTTTTGTTTTTAATTTTTTCCCCCATCATGCCTCTTTTATTTTTATATTTATTTTCATCCATCTTCTATTGCTTGGCATGTGTGGGCCTCCCATTGCCGTGCCCCCTCTCATTGTGGAGCACTGGCTCTGGGCACATGCGCTCCAGAGAGCTGGCTCATAATTGGACACACCGGTCAAGGTGCTTCCCGGCACGTGGGATCTTCCCGGGCCAGGGATCGAACCGGTGCCCCTTGCACTGCAAGGTGGACTTTCTACCCACTGGACCACCAGGGAAGTGCGTGTAACTTCTTTTTACTCCTGAGAGCGGAATATGCAGTTAACTGCCTTTTAGGCATTGTAGTCGCGGAGCCTGAGGGAGATCACCTGTGACGGGCACCCAGCTCTGGATCCCACCTCCTGTCAGCCGCTGCCCAGGTGGAGTGTCAGCCCTGGAGCGAACCCTCCGCCTCCAGCCATGGCCGAGGGCTGGCCGCCAGGCTGCGCTGGCCAGACTGATAGCCGGAGAGGAGCTGGACAAGCCTTAAAGCCGGTGCAGTCGGGTGGGCAACTTCAGGGGCAGATGGAAGCCCGCTGGCCTGGTGGGACCTGCTCACCCACCTCACAGCCACCTTCGCCTCCCTGGCAGCGGAGGAGGCTACTGAGTGCTGGCCGTAGGGAAGTGACCCAGGCCTTTGAGTAGTGGGGACCTACAGAACAATCACACCCAGCTGGAGACACAGCTGCAAGCGCTCTCTAAACTGCAGGGGAAATTGGACACTTTGTTTCAGTGACAAATAGCTGGTTGCTGAATTGCCGGGGAACGGGCTCGTCTCAGCCATTGGCGCTCAGGCGCCGGGCACCCCTGCCCCGGGCCCATCAGGAAGCAGCAGTCGGACAGAAACCCCGGGTGGGGACCGTCCTCACGTGACCCAGACTTGAACGCGGCCTCGGGCTCCTCCTGGACTCTGGGTGCCGGACGCTGAAACGCATCCGCTCTGGAGTGGATCCCTGCTCTAGAGTGACAACGGCTGACGCCCTCCGCGCTCCTCCAGGCTGAGCCGGCCGTGCCCGGGCCTGGGCTCCCGGGGCGGCACGTCCCCGATGCTGCGGCGCCGAGCCTCACACGGCCCCGGGTGGACCTTGACTCTGCTTCCCCGTCTCATCCAGAGACCTGAGGTCACCGGGCGCCCACAGCTGCTCCTAAACGAGGCCCTGGCAAATGCGGGCCTGCCCTGAGCGCTTCCCTCAAAGCCCCACGGTGATTCTCCAGCCAGAAAGCACGATCTCTCCAGGCACGTGAGCCTCTCCCCGGGCTCGTCCGACGCCCAGGTGGCTCACACTGTGGACTGAACGTGAACTCCAGCAGGTGGAATCGCCTCCAACCCAAGCCTTCCCTGGAGGCTTCTGGAAGGGCTCCGTGGCATCAAGCTGATAGATGTCCACCTCACCCATGCCCACCCACACCCTGAAACCCTGCGGTTCCCCCAGAGGGCTGTCTGCTGGGAGCACCGCATGGGGGCCGGTGGGTCCCAGCCAAAGAGACTTCTGCAAAAAGTCAGATATGCGGGGCAACGGGGAGAAGGGACCGGATAAACCACAGACTTCGCGTCCATCGAGGCAGGGAAAGGACACGGCCAGGAGAGCGGAGAAGTGCGTGCTGGTTTTCCGGGGGGCAATTTGCTGATTCTGGGCTCAGATGAATGGCAGGAAAGAATCGGCAGCAGAGCCCTCAGCCCTCGCGCCCGCCCCGAGCGGCAGGCCGGGTGTTTGAGATGCTCAGACGCACGCGCCTGGATGTCTGGGGGTCTGGGCGGAGACCAGCTGCAGAGGCGGCCCAGAGCCCACAGCTTCCAGGAGTCAGGACCGGGTATCCTCGCTGTCCTCAGGGAGCAAAAGGCCCGCCGAGGCAACAGGCCCAGCCTCAGAAACGCGGCCCGCCTCCGCCTCAGGACGCTGGCCGGCTGTGGGGCTCCCGCAGGCCCGGGCCAGAGCTGGACTCTGGAAATCTGAAGGCGGTGCTGGACGCCCACAGCCTCAGGCTGAGTCGTGAGCCGGGGCATACCAGAGGCCAAGCCCAGCTGACCCTTCCTTTTGCTTCTCCCTGTTGTGTACATTTAAAGCTCCTGTCTTCCCCGGTGAAGGTGCTGACCAGAGGATTTATCTAGATGGTCAGCCTTTGCTTTCGGATTGTCCACTGGCATTGAGTGAACATGCACGACTGGGCCTAAACTTGCCCTCTGGGTGTTGGCCTTCTGTTAGTTCTTCAGGGATTTGTTCCTCTGCTGCTGCACAGTTTCCACCTTATTTGGAGTCTATTAGACAGTTTTCAGCATTCCAGCATTGGCGTTTAAGTTATGGATACTCATGGGATTATAGTGCCCGCCCTTATCACAGTCTGGTTAGAATTTATATTTTACCTTTCCTGCACATCCAACCTCGTGCTGCATTCACATGGGTGAGGTCTTTAAAACGGTGTGTTTCATTGCCTGGCTCCCTCCTTTGTGCTATTGTTGTTACGTCTTTTCCTTCCATGTGTTAAATCCCTAGGTGACTATCGTCACTTTGAATAAGTCATCCGTCTGCCATGAAAATGGATGGAGGAAAGCAGGTGGCTTCAGTGATGGCCCACGCACACGGGTGACAGGCTCACCTCGCGTCACTTCCTCAGTGTTTATCTGGTGGAATTTCCTGAGGAAAGCAGTGGTCTGTGGCACGCTCCAGGGAAAGGACAGAGAGGGGCGTGCTGGTTTTCCGGGGGGCAATTTGCTGATTCTGGGCTCAGATGAATGGCAGGAAAGAATCGGCAGCAGAGCCCTCAGCCCTCGCGCCCGCCCCGAGCGGCAGGCCGGGTGTTTGAGATGCTCAGACGCACGCGCCTGGATGTCTGGGGGTCTGGGCGGAGACCAGCTGCAGAGGCGGCCCAGAGCCCACAGCTTCCAGGAGTCAGGACCGGGTATCCTCGCTGTCCTCAGGGAGCAAAAGGCCCGCCGAGGCAACAGGCCCAGCCTCAGAAACGCGGCCCGCCTCCGCCTCAGGACGCTGGCCGGCTGTGGGGCTCCCGCAGGCCCGGGCCAGAGCTGGACTCTGGAAATCTGAAGGCGGTGCTGGACGCCCACAGCCTCAGGCTGAGTCGTGAGCCGGGGCATACCAGAGGCCAAGCCCAGCTGACCCTTCCTTTTGCTTCTCCCTGTTGTGTACATTTAAAGCTCCTGTCTTCCCCGGTGAAGGTGCTGACCAGAGGATTTATCTAGATGGTCAGCCTTTGCTTTCGGATTGTCCACTGGCATTGAGTGAACATGCACGACTGGGCCTAAACTTGCCCTCTGGGTGTTGGCCTTCTGTTAGTTCTTCAGGGATTTGTTCCTCTGCTGCTGCACAGTTTCCACCTTATTTGGAGTCTATTAGACAGTTTTCAGCATTCCAGCATTGGCGTTTAAGTTATGGATACTCATGGGATTATAGTGCCCGCCCTTATCACAGTCTGGTTAGAATTTATATTTTACCTTTCCTGCACATCCAACCTCGTGCTGCATTCACATGGGTGAGGTCTTTAAAACGGTGTGTTTCATTGCCTGGCTCCCTCCTTTGTGCTATTGTTGTTACGTCTTTTCCTTCCATGTGTTAAATCCCTAGGTGACTATCGTCACTTTGAATAAGTCATCCGTCTGCCATGAAAATGGATGGAGGAAAGCAGGTGGCTTCAGTGATGGCCCACGCACACGGGTGACAGGCTCACCTCGCGTCACTTCCTCAGTGTTTATCTGGTGGAATTTCCTGAAGCCCGGAGACCATCTTTTGGTTTTTCTTCCGAAGTGGTCTGCTGGCAACATGCTTCCATAGCTTCTCTTTACTGGAAAATGTCTCTCTTTTCGCAGCCTCATGTGAGGGGTGTTTCACTGGACATGGGACTCCGGTTCGTGTCACTCTGTTCTTGTCAGTCCTTTGCGATGGTGCTCCGTTACCTCTGACCTCCACGACCGCCGGCCCCAGCTTTCCGGAGGAGACGTGCGTCGCGACCCCGTGGTCGTGCTCGTAGTCTGTAGTCACGTTCAGGGCGCGGTCGGGCGCTGTCGTCGCCGCACGCTCACGGCCGGCTCCTCCCGGGGTCCGACCACAGCGTCACACGGGACGACGCTGTCTCACAGGCCAGCACGGCTCTGCCCTTCCTCCCCGTTTCCTCCTCGTCTTGGGCTTTCAGACGGCATCGTTCTCAGTGAACCGTCTCCTGCTCTGTTACTTCTTTGTTTCTTCCACTTCCAATCTGCTGTTTCGTTCATTCAATGAACTTTTTCATTTAAGTAATTCTGCTTTAAGTGCTGAATTTCTTTTTGATTCCTGGTCATAATGTACACTCCTTTGACAACAATCCCTATCTGTCCGCCCATTAAAATTGTGTCATGTCCTTTAAGACAGTTACAGTAACTGCTTCGAATGTTTAGTCTACTAACCCCCACGTCCAGGCCATCCCAAAGACTGTATTGACTGATTGATTTCTTACCGGCAGATCAGAGTTTCTCGTTTCTTTGCTTCTCTAGTAGTATTTGCTGTACACGCAGCACTGTGGTCACTCGCTGCAGGGCTCCTGGCTTCCGTGATCTTCCTCCGAGGACTGTGGGTGTTTGCTCTAACAGTTAACAGTCAGTTAACGTGACTGCAGCTGAGCCATCGTGACACAGTCCGGGTTGCGTGTGCTTTGATGGAAACCCCAGCCCCTCTGACTGGCGGAACCCCACTCGAGGCCCAAAGTGGTCTTCACAGTGCCTGATGACCTCCAGGCCGGCCTCCATGCCCGGGTCGGGAAGATCCGTGGAGGAGGCGTGGCAGCCCACTCCAGTGCTCTTGCCTGGAGAGCCCACGGCCAGAGGGGCCTGGCGGGCTGCAGCCCACGGGGTTGCCAACAGCTGGAAACGCCTGGCGTGACCGAGCACTTGTTCGCTTGGGGAGGTGTGGACTTTACAGGGAGGACAGCGCCCCACCCCCTCCCGCGTGTCCGCCCGGCCTCCCCAGGTGCCTGGACACAGGAGTCACTCCGGCTCCCACTGGGCTGAGACACCACGGCCAGGGCCCCCTGACCTCCGCACGACCTTCAGCCCCGACCCTTCACTGGCCTCACCGCCCTTGCACACCCCAGGCGTTCTCAGGAGGGGCCCTGCGAAAGGCCGGCGCAGAGGTGGACGCGCCTCCCGGGAGGCAGCTGAGCCGCGGCCCAGGCCCAGCCCGACCCGCGCCCCTGCCGAAGCCGCAGCCCTGCCCTCCCGCCCCACCGGGAGCGCGGGCACTCCAGCGCGAGGGTGAGACAGCGGCTGGAGCTCCTCACTCACTGCCTGTGACCCAGAATAAAGCTGATGTCACGAGGCAGAAGCAGAAACGAGAAGCCTGTCAATTAAGACGCAAAGTGACTCAGACACTGAACTCAGCAGCAAACGTTTTCACGTCTCTGATTGCTAATGCTGTAAATAGTAGAAAGGATCCACAGCGTAGATGAAAAGATGCGCTTTTTGACATGTATAACTGGAACTATAAATAAGTGAAAATGTAATGTCTGCGTATTAATCCATTATTAAATATTCGTTAATTATCAATATTTAATTGACAGATGTGAAATCCTATGGGATGCAGCCAAACACGAGGCTCGTGAGCTGTGGGAGGAGCCAAAGGCATGGGGCTCGTGCCCGGGCCGGGGCGGGAGCCGGCCAGGCCCGGCAGGCCTGCGGCGGTGTGGGCAGAGCCCGGAGGACGGGCGGAGGCCGGTTCCAGGACACGGCGACCCAGAGCTGCCAAAGAATCAGTTAACGTGACTGCAGCTGAGCCATCGTGACACAGTCCGGGTTGCGTGTGCTTTGATGGCCCCATGCTCCCACTCGAGGCCCAAAGTGGTCTTCACAGTGCCTGATGACCTCCAGGCCGGCCTCCATGCCCGGGTCGGGAAGATCCGTGGAGGAGGCGTGGCAGCCCACTCCAGTGCTCTTGCCTGGAGAGCCCACGGCCAGAGGGGCCTGGCGGGCTGCAGCCCACGGGGTTGCCAACAGCTGGAAACGCCTGGCGTGACCGAGCACTTGTTCGCTTGGGGAGGTGTGGACTTTACAGGGAGGACAGCGCCCCACCCCCTCCCGCGTGTCCGCCCGGCCTCCCCAGGTGCCTGGACACAGGAGTCACTCCGGCTCCCACTGGGCTGAGACACCACGGCCAGGGCCCCCTGACCTCCGCACGACCTTCAGCCCCGACCCTTCACTGGCCTCACCGCCCTTGCACACCCCAGGCGTTCTCAGGAGGGGCCCTGCGAAAGGCCGGCGCAGAGGTGGACGCGCCTCCCGGGAGGCAGCTGAGCCGCGGCCCAGGCCCAGCCCGACCCGCGCCCCTGCCGAAGCCGCAGCCCTGCCCTCCCGCCCCACCGGGAGCGCGGGCACTCCAGCGCGAGGGTGAGACAGCGGCTGGAGCTCCTCACTCACTGCCTGTGACCCAGAATAAAGCTGATGTCACGAGGCAGAAGCAGAAACGAGAAGCCTGTCAATTAAGACGCAAAGTGACTCAGACACTGAACTCAGCAGCAAACGTTTTCACGTCTCTGATTGCTAATGCTGTAAATAGTAGAAAGGATCCACAGCGTAGATGAAAAGATGCGCTTTTTGACATGTATAACTGGAACTATAAATAAGTGAAAATGTAATGTCTGCGTATTAATCCATTATTAAATATTCGTTAATTATCAATATTTAATTGACAGATGTGAAATCCTATGGGATGCAGCCAAACACGAGGCTCGTGAGCTGTGGGAGGAGTCAAAGGCATGGGGATCGTGCCCGGGCCGGAGCGGGAGCCGGACACGCCCGGCAGGCCTGCGGCGAGTGTGGGCAGAGCCCCGGAGGACGGGGCGCGGAGGCCGGTTCCAGGACACGGCGACCCAGAGCTGCTCCAGCACAGCGGCACCGACCCAGGAAAGCCGGCGGGCCCCCGCAGGCCAGAGCCCCTGGCGTGCTGACAGACGACGTGTGACCACAGTGCCGAAGGACCGGGGTGCAGACGGGCAGAGGGGGAGCGAGGACGAGGCGGGCGGGGGGTCTGAAAACCAGACTGGGAGGAAAACCCATCAGCTCTGAAGAAACAGTAATAACGGCTTACTTCTCAAGAGAAAGGACTGAAACCCAGATATAATGGAATTTTTTAAAGCACTAACAGAAAAAAAGTGAGTCCTACAAAAACAAATCAAAAAAAGAAAAAAAGCCTTTGAGGACTCCCCTGGTGGCCCAGTGATGAAGAATCCCATCTGCCCATGCAGAGGCCACCGCGTGACCCTGAGCCCGGAAGCCTCCACGTGCTGCGCGGCAGCGGGACCCACGAGCCTCGACCGCCGGGCCGCGCCCCAGCGCCGGGGAAGCCCCGAGGGAAGCCTGCGCAGCCTCGCCGGCGGCTCCAGGGAAAGCCCGCGCGCGGCAGCAGAGACCAACACAGACAGAAAGCGTGAACCAATAACGAACTCTTTTTTAAGAAGCCACAGGAACATAAACCCATACGGAAATGGAGCCTGCCGCAGTTTCCTGAGCACCTGCCCCTGACACCTAGCCCGGGGACACGGTCCCTCTGCCTGGCCCTGCCCTGCCTTCCCGTCCAGGCTTCCAAGCTGAGAACAGAAGCAGGAATAAAGCTTGTCAGAGACGCTCAGCTACTGGGAGGCCTGAGAATGCTCCCTCAGCCTGTTGTGTCTTCCTCTCTCCTCCCTCCCCAAGCCCAACCAGACCTCCCAGTGGTCAGGTGGGATGCCTGGGGCTGCCCTCTGCTCAGACCACACCCAGCAGAGGCTCCTCGGGCTGCGAGCGCTCCCATGGGACCAGGAAAGAGGTTTCCCTGGTCTTTCTCATAGGCTGGAAAACACTGGAAGCTCTTTGCAATGTCTCAGAGAAAAATGACTCCATTCGTGCCAGTGGCTGGGGCGTCTGGGGTTTTCTTCGCCCGGGGAAGGTCGTATGTTCCTCTTGCTCTGACTCCTGGTGGGGAGGGGTGGGGAAACGCTACCAGCCTCCAGGGACCAACCTGCAGCTCCAGGACAAGACTGGGGACGGGGTGGGAACAGGGTGGGCCCGAGGCTGCTCCTCGTGGCCAGACTCCAGGAAGGCCTCCGGTCTGACCCTCTCCTGGCCGTGCCGGGTCAGCCTGGACTCGGGCAGGACGGACGGGGAGGGGCGCCTCCGCTTAGATGGCTACCGGCACCAGCCCTCCCGCCTCCCCCCAGGACTGGACTCCTCCCCACCCAGACCTCCTCCTCCTCTCTGGCGTTCCCGCCATCGGAAACCCGGCATCAGCCCTCGCCCTCCACGGGCCCCGTTCTGAGGAGCCGACCTGAGACCCGTGCCCACTGGCGCCTCTGCTTCCCCACGGCCGCTGTCCCCAGCTTGCCACACTGGCCTTCACCCGCCCCACACTGGCCCTGCCACCCCGGCAAAGCCTGCACGGTCCGCCTGCTGGCCCAGGATGAAGACCGCCCTCCAGCAAGGCGGCCGGGGCTTCCCCGTGGGGTCCCCGCCACACCGCCCCAAGCCCTACCGGGAGCACTGCCACGCCGATTCCCTGACACGTGACAGCCGTGATCACGCGCCACGTCTAGGGGACCCAGGCCCTAGGGGCGCATGGTGGCTGAGGCGGTGCCAGGCTCCCTTACCCCGTCGCCCGTGACGCAGAGCCCAGGGAGGCGGCGGCCCAGCCCCGGCTTCCCCGCTGCCCGGCAGACACAGGAGCCCTCGTGAGTGAGGTCTTCAGGCAAGCGGAGGAGGGGTGGAGGACGGCAGCCCACAATTAGGGAGCCAAGCCGCCGAACTTCTGTGCAAGCTAATGAATAAGCCAGCCCTTGACAACTTCCCCAACTGCCGCCGACAGGATAATTGGGTCTAATTTCTTAATTTTAATGCGGTTGTTGCATTTGGCTTCTGCTAATGAGATGTAAATATGTGTTGCGGGTTTGCGGATTTGTTTAATTGCAGGGGAGCTAAAACACGGGCCTTTGCAATGTCTCAGAAAATGACTCCATCGTGCCAGTGGCTGGGGCGTCTGGGGTTTTCTTCGCCCGGGGAAGGTCGTATGTTCCTCTTGCTCTGACTCCTGGTGGGGAGGGGTGGGGAAACGCTACCAGCCTCCAGGGACCAACCTGCAGCTCCAGGACAAGACTGGGGACGGGGTGGGAACAGGGTGGGCCCGAGGCTGCTCCTCGTGGCCAGACTCCAGGAAGGCCTCCGGTCTGACCCTCTCCTGGCCGTGCCGGGTCAGCCTGGACTCGGGCAGGACGGACGGGGAGGGGCGCCTCCGCTTAGATGGCTACCGGCACCAGCCCTCCCGCCTCCCCCCAGGACTGGACTCCTCCCCACCCAGACCTCCTCCTCCTCTCTGGCGTTCCCGCCATCGGAAACCCGGCATCAGCCCTCGCCCTCCACGGGCCCCGTTCTGAGGAGCCGACCTGAGACCCGTGCCCACTGGCGCCTCTGCTTCCCCACGGCCGCTGTCCCCAGCTTGCCACACTGGCCTTCACCCGCCCCACACTGGCCCTGCCACCCCGGCAAAGCCTGCACGGTCCGCCTGCTGGCCCAGGATGAAGACCGCCCTCCAGCAAGGCGGCCGGGGCTTCCCCGTGGGGTCCCCGCCACACCGCCCCAAGCCCTACCGGGAGCACTGCCACGCCGATTCCCTGACACGTGACAGCCGTGATCACGCGCCACGTCTAGGGGACCCAGGCCCTAGGGGCGCATGGTGGCTGAGGCGGTGCCAGGCTCCCTTACCCCGTCGCCCGTGACGCAGAGCCCAGGGAGGCGGCGGCCCAGCCCCGGCTTCCCCGCTGCCCGGCAGACACAGGAGCCCTCGTGAGTGAGGTCTTCAGGCAAGCGGAGGAGGGGTGGAGGACGGCAGCCCACAATTAGGGAGCCAAGCCGCCGAACTTCTGTGCAAGCTAATGAATAAGCCAGCCCTTGACAACTTCCCCAACTGCCGCCGACAGGATAATTGGGTCTAATTTCTTAATTTTAATGCGGTTGTTGCATTTGGCTTCTGCTAATGAGATGTAAATATGTGTTGCGGGTTTGCGGATTTGTTTAATTGCAGGGGAGCTAAACCACGATTGGCCAGAAGGTTACACTTGTACTCACTTATTTTTATTTGCACATGATCCCAAACCGCCAAGAGAGTATGGCTGGAAGGGGTGGGCGTGGCGTGGGCCTCCCTCCCCGTGCCCTCTGCTCAGAGGGCGAGGAGGAAGGTCCAAGGCCCAGGCTGGCGGTTCCAGGGAGGGAAGAGGATGGACAGGAGGCTGCCTGGCCTGCATCCCTCTCCGGCCACCGTGCCCTCGGGAGCCGCGGGTGTGTTGAGACCAGAGCCCCCGGAAGCACTGGGATGCCTGGGACCTCCCTGCCTCCACCTTGTCCCAAAGGACGGGCCTCCTGCAACGCCCCTGCCCTGAGCTCTGCCCCGTGTCTGACTTGACCCCGGCCCCTGGTCCCCGTGGGGTCACTGCGCCACCCCCTGTGCAGGACAAGCTCCTGGACCCTGGAAGGAGGACATGAGCTGCCCCCCGCCCCCTGCTCGTGGGGATGGATAGTCACTGCCCTCAGCCCTTCCGTCCCAGGAGGTTTCTCTGAGACCCGCTGCGCCTCCCTTGGGTCTCGTCAGGGCCGCAGGCCCCTGGCTGAGGAGCACGCCGCTCGTCAGGCTCAGGGCAGCAGTGTCCTGTCACTCTCAGGCTCAAGCAAGACGGTGCTGGGCTTCCCTGGTGGTCCAGTGGGTAAGGACACCGCCTTGCCGTAAAGGGGCGCTGGTGTGATCCCTGGCCTGGGAGGGTCCCAAGTGTTACGGAGCGGCTGGACCCATGTGTCCAATTACCAAGCCAGAGCTCTGGAGTGCAGGCGCCCAGGGCCGGTGCTCTGCAGCGAGAGGCCACCGCGATGGGAGGCCCGCACAGGCCAAAGAGCGAGGATGGATAATGAAAGACCAATAGAAGTGGCCAAAAAAAGGGACGACCATGCTGACAAATGGACGGCAGGCCTCTCGGGAGGCCCACCTGTGCCCGCTGCCCCCACCCGTCCATCCCCGGGGACGCCACTCCTCCACGGGACGCCACCGGCATTGCTTCCCCCAGAGACGCCTGTGTCCAGACCGAACGGCTTTACAGTTAATGATGTGTGTTGCGGGTTGGGCGGATTTGTTTAATGGCAGGGGAGCTAATCCACGATTGGCCAGAAGGTTACACTTGTACTCACTTATTTTTATTTGCACATGATCCCAAACCGCCAAGAGAGTATGGCTGGAAGGGGTGGGCGTGGCGTGGGCCTCCCTCCCCGTGCCCTCTGCTCAGAGGGCGAGGAGGAAGGTCCAAGGCCCAGGCTGGCGGTTCCAGGGAGGGAAGAGGATGGACAGGAGGCTGCCTGGCCTGCATCCCTCTCCGGCCACCGTGCCCTCGGGAGCCGCGGGTGTGTTGAGACCAGAGCCCCCGGAAGCACTGGGATGCCTGGGACCTCCCTGCCTCCACCTTGTCCCAAAGGACGGGCCTCCTGCAACGCCCCTGCCCTGAGCTCTGCCCCGTGTCTGACTTGACCCCGGCCCCTGGTCCCCGTGGGGTCACTGCGCCACCCCCTGTGCAGGACAAGCTCCTGGACCCTGGAAGGAGGACATGAGCTGCCCCCCGCCCCCTGCTCGTGGGGATGGATAGTCACTGCCCTCAGCCCTTCCGTCCCAGGAGGTTTCTCTGAGACCCGCTGCGCCTCCCTTGGGTCTCGTCAGGGCCGCAGGCCCCTGGCTGAGGAGCACGCCGCTCGTCAGGCTCAGGGCAGCAGTGTCCTGTCACTCTCAGGCTCAAGCAAGACGGTGCTGGGCTTCCCTGGTGGTCCAGTGGGTAAGGACACCGCCTTGCCGTAAAGGGGCGCTGGTGTGATCCCTGGCCTGGGAGGGTCCCAAGTGTTACGGAGCGGCTGGACCCATGTGTCCAATTACCAAGCCAGAGCTCTGGAGTGCAGGCGCCCAGGGCCGGTGCTCTGCAGCGAGAGGCCACCGCGATGGGAGGCCCGCACAGGCCAAAGAGCGAGGATGGATAATGAAAGACCAATAGAAGTGGCCAAAAAAAAAGGGACGACCATGCTGACAAATGGACGGCAGGCCTCTCGGGAGGCCCACCTGTGCCCGCTGCCCCCACCCGTCCATCCCCGGGGACGCCACTCCTCCACGGGACGCCACCGGCATTGCTTCCCCCAGAGACGCCTGTGTCCAGACCGAACGGCTTTACAGTTCAAAGACATGATGCCTAAAGGTGGAACTTCCAAGGCCAGGAATGTGAGGAAACTAATTTCATAAGAAGTTATTCAGGGGCTTCCCTGGTGGCTCAGTGGTAAAGAATTCACCTGCCGAGGCAGGAGACACGGTTCAGTCCCCGGTCTGGCAAGATCCCACGTGCCATGGTGCACCTGGGCCCACACACCACACCTCCTGTGCCTGTGCTCCAGAGCCCAGGAGCCCCCTCCACGGAAGCTCTGTGCTCCAGAGCTCACGCTCTGAAATAAGAGAAGCTGCCACAACAGGAAGGCTGCACCTGCAGTCAAAGAGTAGCCCCTGGCTTGCTGCAACTAGAGAAAGCCCTCTAACAGCAACGAAGACCCAGCACAGCCAAAATAAGTAAATAAATAAAAATTTAAAAACACTGCTCAAAATGCTTCTCTACTGAGGGCAGGGGCAGACACAGCCCCGCCTATCTCAGCGCCCCGTCCACCGGCCAGAGGCTCCCTGCGCCTCCCAGGCGCGCCCCCCGCAGCTCGCTGCGCTTCTTCGCGTTTGTGACAGCGTCCGGTGGAGCAGGGGGCGGCCTGCACTCTCAGCTCTGTCGGCAGCAGAGGCTGGAGAAAACGCGTCAGGGCCTCACAGGTGACCTCACCGGGTCTCCTTCCTCTGATGGACGACAAGACCTCCCAGCTGGTGCGTAAACCCCTCCAAGAAGCCACGGTCTCCAAGTGGGCCCCCAGTTCCTGCCGCAGCTCTGAGGCTCGGGGCTTGGGGGTCTGGGTCTGGCTCCCGTCCAAGCAAGTTGTGGGCCTGAGGGCAGGACAGCCCTTCGCAGCCGTCCCGAGCCCTGGCCCCGGCTGGTGCCCGCCTTTCCTCGTCTGTAGAGCAGGGGCCGTAAGCTCCATCCCAAAGCGATCCTCGAGAGGATGAAAAGCGATCACGCTTGTCCAGTGCCAGCCTGGCGTCGGAGGGGTGAGTGCTCGGTCTCAGCCTTCCCTGGGCACGGCCCACGGCCTCCTTCCGGGCTCAAGCGTCGTGTGAAGGACCGCGTCCTGCCAGGGCTCTGGTCTCCACCGGCCCGCCGCCAGGAGCAGCCCTGCGAGCACGAGAGAGGCTAGAAGGCCACGCTCCTCCCAGAGCAGGGTGGGCGGGGAGGAGGGGCTGCCCACGGTGCCGGCTGCCCAGAGCGTGCCGGGCGTCACGGGGCTGGAGCTCCGGTAGGCGCCCACTGCACCGCACACGTGCCGCGTGCCCGGCTCCCTGGGGGAGCTGCTCAGGGTCTCGTGCGCAGCGAGGGGGGCGCCCGCCCCTTGGGCTGCTCCTGAGGAACGGAGCAGTCCACCCTCATAAAGCACTGGCGCAGGGCCAGCAGTGAGGCCGCTGGCCACGTGTGCGGCGGCACCGCCCCTGAGCCCTGCCGCCGTCGCCAGCCCTGGCCGGGGAGGGCCCGGAGGCGTCCAGGCCCAGGAGGTGCCAGCCCGGGGCCTCCCAGCCAGGGTGGGCGGCCGGCCGGCTCTGCGCTCCTCTGCCCCCGAGCCGTCAGCACTCCCCAGACGCCAGCACGCCACCCCAGCCCCGCCGCCCCCGCTCGCACCCAGGTGCCCGCTGGCGCTTCTGCTGGGCGCCCAGCAGAGAGGGCCAGGGTGGAGGGCACGAGCCCCCTCAGCGCTTCCAGCCTCGCTGGTGAGACGCAGACCCTCTAGCCGGGCCCCTTCACAGAGCGGGAGCCAGCCGGGCCGGGGCTGGGGTCGAGCAGGGAACCTGGTCACAGTCATGCGACAGGAAACAGCGTGACTGTCAACTGCAGCCTCTGAGGCTGCGGGGCCGGCAGGGACGGTCACCTGCCCCCTTGCTGTCTGGACGCTTCGAGCCAGCCTTCCCACCTCTTTCCGTGCCCGTGAACGGGGGCCAGCGGTGCCTCACGAGGCTGTCGGAAGCACGCCCTAGGAGTGCACGTGTGAGTCTCGTGCTCTGGTGTGGGGGTGCTCAGGATGCTGGCGTCGGGGCCCCACCGCATGAGCCCAGCAGATAGGGTCACTTCCACCCCTCTCTGGGCCCCTCCTGAAGACAGCCATTCCTCCAGCCGCTTCCCTCTGATGCTCGGCTCAGCCTTCCTGGGCACGGCCGCCTCCTTCGGGAGGGGGACCCCCCCAGGGCTCTGGTCTCCACCGGCCCCCCAGGAGCAGCCCTGCGAGCACGAGAGAGGCTAGAAGGCCACGCTCCTCCCAGAGCAGGGTGGGCGGGGAGGAGGGCTGCCCACGGTGCCGGCTGCCCAGAGCGTGCCGGGCGTCACGGGGCTGGAGCTCCGGTAGGCGCCCACTGCACCGCACACGTGCCGCGTGCCCGGCTCCCTGGGGGAGCTGCTCAGGGTCTCGTGCGCAGCGAGGGGGGCGCCCGCCCCTTGGGCTGCTCCTGAGGAACGGAGCAGTCCACCCTCATAAAGCACTGGCGCAGGGCCAGCAGTGAGGCCGCTGGCCACGTGTGCGGCGGCACCGCCCCTGAGCCCTGCCGCCGTCGCCAGCCCTGGCCGGGGAGGGCCCGGAGGCGTCCAGGCCCAGGAGGTGCCAGCCCGGGGCCTCCCAGCCAGGGTGGGCGGCCGGCCGGCTCTGCGCTCCTCTGCCCCCGAGCCGTCAGCACTCCCCAGACGCCAGCACGCCACCCCAGCCCCGCCGCCCCCGCTCGCGCCCAGGTGCCCGCTGGCGCTTCTGCTGGGCGCCCAGCAGAGGGCCAGGGTGGAGGGCACGAGCCCCCTCAGCGCTTCCAGCCTCGCTGGTGAGACGCAGACCCTCTAGCCGGGCCCCTTCACAGAGCGGGAGCCAGCCGGGCCGGGGCTGGGGTCGAGCAGGGAACCTGGTCACAGTCATGCGACAGGAAACAGCGTGACTGTCAACTGCAGCCTCTGAGGCTGCGGGGCCGGCAGGGACGGTCACCTGC
Organism: Tragulus kanchil; assembly: GCA_022376925.1. NCBI lineage: Eukaryota > Metazoa > Chordata > Mammalia > Artiodactyla > Tragulidae > Tragulus > Tragulus kanchil. The sequence goes on from JAIOJX010000006.1 coordinate 156,491,964, forward strand.
CCCCTTGCTGTCTGGACGCTTCGAGCCAGCCTTCCCACCTCTTTCCGTGCCCGTGAACGGGGGCCAGCGGTGCCTCACGAGGCTGTCGGAAGCACGCCCTAGGAGTGCACGTGTGAGTCTCGTGCTCTGGTGTGGGGGTGCTCAGGATGCTGGCGTCGGGGCCCCACCGCATGAGCCCAGCAGATAGGGTCACTTCCACCCCTCTCTGGGCCCCTCCTGAAGACAGCCATTCCTCCAGCCGCTTCCCCTCTCCCCTCCAGCAAGCGTTAATTATACATGAAGCTCCCTCCAGCAGAAGGGATGTAATTAATTTATGTCGGGACCAGAATAGATTCCAACACAAACTGCTCCAGCGCATCCAACTGTTCTCTGACTGCTGTAGGCTGCAAAGCAGGGTTCCGAAACGCACTGTGCGGGGTACCTGCCTCCGCCTTCCCTTCCCCGCTCCCCAGACAGGAGGCGGGACCACCTGACCCACACACGCCCAGCACAGAGCCCCAGTTCAGCCTCACGATGATCGTGTGGCCTACAGCGCTCCCACCATCTGTCTGGCTCTCAGCTTTCTCATCTATAAACATGGAAGGACAGTAGTATTTGTGAGGGCTGGGTCAGGCGGACTTCGGTGAAACAGCACAGCGTCAGTGACAAGCCGCACGTCAGCTGAGCCACGATGGTCATCTCCGCTGCCGCGCACCCTGCCGGCTCCGCCTCCCGCTGGACTCCCTATGGGCCAGGCCCTCACGCGCCGGCAGAGACGGCGGGAGCAGGGTGGGGGCTGCTGTCCCTCCCAGATCAGCCGGGCCCGAGGGGTCAGCACCTCCAGGTGAGGGGAGGCGGCCGCCGGGGCCGTCCCGAGGCCTCCCTCTGGGTCTGTGCCTTCCCTCCCCTCGCTGTCCCCAGCGAGTGATTCACGGGCCACGGAGCCTCAGGAGGGTCGCCCTGCCCAGGGCCACCGCTGCCCTGGACGCACGGGTGAAGGACGTGCAAGGCCGCCCAGGGAAGCTGCCTTATCTCTCCTTCGAGGGAGCCCTCTTCCTCATCTTGAAGAATTGGAGCCGTGACCACTCTCCACAGCCTTCACCGCGCTGATGGCTGAATCTCTGCTCCGGCAGAGAGAGCCCTAGCAGCGAGAGCCTCTCCCCGGGGCTCGCCGACTTCCCGGAGGAAGCAGGGCTGTGGAGGCTGGGAGGGGGCGTCCGCAGGGGAGGACGGAGCGGTGGAGCCGGGCGGTGGGCTGGAGGGAGGGCGCCTTCCTCTGCTCGCAGGCTCGTCAGACCCGCACAGCGCTCGCAGCCCAGCCCTGCGCGGAGAGCTAGGGGCCCGTGACGGGGGCCTGAGGGGGCCGGGGGGGGGGCCCTGACAGACCCTGCTCGTTCCCCAGGGGAGGGCTGGGGAGGGGCTGCGGCCACGAGACGGGACCCCCGAGAGCAGTGGGGCCACGGGGGGCTTGTTGGAAGGGGCCCGGGTCTGGCAAGGTCGCTGACTCTGGGAGGTTGGGGGGCAGTCAGGGGCTGTGGGACCAGTCCTGGGAGGCACAGGGGCAGGGATGAGGGCAGACCTGAGGCAGAGGCATGGACCAGGCGCGCGGGTCTGCTGTCACCCGCTGAGGGCGGGCCTGGTAGACGGAGGCAGAGGCATGGACCGGGGGCCCGGGTCTGGCCAGTGGCCTGGGAGATGGGGGAGGGGGTCCTGGGCCAGAGCCTTCAAGCCCCTCATGCACAGACGCCCCCGCCCCCAGCCGGCCTCCGTGACAGGAGGGCAGGACACAGGCTCTCCCCACAGAGCCTGGGGAGGGAGGGGCACCCCCGGCCTCCGGAAGCGATGGTGCTACTGAGAACTGGCTTGAGTCCGGCCCAGCACAGAGACGACGCTGCTGTGAATCCTCACTCCTGCTCCTGCAGCCCCCCGGCTCCTGAGAGGAGGGGCGGGCCCCCCGAAGCCCCACACGCAGCGGACGGCCCCTCCACACAGCCGCAACGAGCCGCTCAGGCCTCCCCTACCCTCGCCAGCCTTCAGACGGCGCCCGCACGGTCCTTTCTGATGACAGTTACAGAGAAATCCATGCCACGCGGTTTCTTTGCTGAACTCCGAGACAGAAGCCGCACAGGTCTCAGAACCGTCGGGCAGGGGACCGGTCCGTCCCGTGAGCCGGCACAGCCGGGCCAGGCTTCCAGCCGCGGGGACCGTTGCTATGGAGATGTTTCCCAGCAGAGGGGCCAGGCTGTCAGCCGGAGGTGACCTTGAAGAATTTCACAGGACAGAGAAACAGAAACCAGGCACAGGTGCAGATAGAGAATGTGAAGTGGGACCTTTATCTGGGAGGTCTGGGAGGGCAAGAGGTCCAGAAAGAGGCCAGCCCGGGGGCAGGGGGATGGGCGGGGGAAGGAGGAGCGGCGGAGGAGGGGACGCGGGCGACTTGTCCCGAGAGCGGCCGCCAGCCCCTCCCCGAGACGCTGCACAGAAAGTGGGTGCCCTGGCGGGGCTGGACCACCTCGTGGCCACGTCTGGAGTCTCGGACAGGAGAAACCATGGAGATGCAGTTGGAACAAAGAATTCTGACTCTGGAATCCTCAACGCCTCTCCCGCTGACCGGTCCTGCTGAATCAGCCCCAGCCAGCCTGGAGACTGGCTCCCAGCTGCGCCGCCGGGCACACGGCCAACCGTCTACCACACGACTCAGCCGGCCCTGGGCTCCCGGGGCCGCGCCCTCCTGCCCACCAGGGCCTGGCCATCTTTGGAACTCCAGTTCTGAGGGACAGAAGCTAGGCTGCGGAGTGGCCCACATTCTGGCAGCACAGGAGTGCAGGCCAGGTCACAGACGGCTCTGGCATGTCGCTGAGCATACGATCTAGGACGGACTCACATCTAGGGGGGAAGGCAAGTGAAAGAGGAGGCGTTCTGGTGGAAGCACCGGGCTCCTCGGGGACCACCAGCACCTGCAGGTCACAGATGGCACAACCTGGAAGACAGGGACACATTCCCAGAAACCCACAGCCTACCAAGTCTGAGCCATGAAGAAGCGAAAAGATCTGAACAGCCCAATAATGAGTAAGGAGACTGAACAAATACCAAAAACTTCCCAACAAAGCAACTCTAGGACCAGACGCCTTTGCTAGAGAATTCTAGAAAACATTTGAAGAATTGGCACAAATTATCTTCCAGCTCATCCAAAAAATGGAAGAGGAGGGAACACTTCCAAACTCATTTTAGGAGGCCAGATTCACCTTTACGCCAAAGCCAGACAAATACACTATATGGGCCAGACAAGGACAGAGAAGAAAATCCCAGGCCAAAATCTCTGACAGAAACAGATGCAAAGACTCTCTCAACAAAACAGTAGCAAACGGAATTCATCGGCACTTTCAAGGGACTGCGCACCACTGATCAAGTAAAGTTCATTCCAGGGGTGCAAAAATGTTCCAACATCTGTAAATCTATCAATGTGATACACCCCATTAACTGAATGAGTGCAAAGCACAACCATCTCAGTAGAAACAGAAAAAGCATCTGACAAAAGTCAACACCTTTTACGACAAAAGTCCTCAAACAATTGGGTGTAGGAGGAATGCCCCTCGTGAAGGACATGCAGGACGCAGCTGCCGTCCTACTCGGAGCTCCTCTAAGGTCAGGACCACGGCGCGCCTGCCCTCTCACCACTCTTAATCAACACAGTTAAGCCGTCGCCAGCACGCTGGGGCAGCACAAGAAGTCAAAAGCAGCTAGACTGGAAAGGAAGAGGCAAAACTGTCTCATCTGCAGATCATGGGGTTTCATATACAAACCCTAAAACCTTCACCCAAAACTCCAGTTCTGAGGGACAGAAGCTAGGCTGCGGAGTGGCCCACATTCTGGCAGCACAGGAGTGCAGGCCAGGTCACAGACGGCTCTGGCATGTCGCTGAGCATACGATCTAGGACGGACTCACATCTAGGGGGGAAGGCAAGTGAAAGAGGAGGCGTTCTGGTGGAAGCACCGGGCTCCTCGGGGACCACCAGCACCTGCAGGTCACAGATGGCACAACCTGGAAGACAGGGACACATTCCCAGAAACCCACAGCCTACCAAGTCTGAGCCATGAAGAAGCGAAAAGATCTGAACAGCCCAATAATGAGTAAGGAGACTGAACAAATACCAAAAACTTCCCAACAAAGCAACTCTAGGACCAGACGCCTTTGCTAGAGAATTCTAGAAAACATTTGAAGAATTGGCACAAATTATCTTCCAGCTCATCCAAAAAATGGAAGAGGAGGGAACACTTCCAAACTCATTTTAGGAGGCCAGATTCACCTTTACGCCAAAGCCAGACAAATACACTATATGGGCCAGACAAGGACAGAGAAGAAAATCCCAGGCCAAAATCTCTGACAGAAACAGATGCAAAGACTCTCTCAACAAAACAGTAGCAAACGGAATTCATCGGCACTTTCAAGGGACTGCGCACCACTGATCAAGTAAAGTTCATTCCAGGGGTGCAAAAATGTTCCAACATCTGTAAATCTATCAATGTGATACACCCCATTAACTGAATGAGTGCAAAGCACAACCATCTCAGTAGAAACAGAAAAAGCATCTGACAAAAGTCAACACCTTTTACGACAAAAGTCCTCAAACAATTGGGTGTAGGAGGAATGCCCCTCGTGAAGGACATGCAGGACGCAGCTGCCGTCCTACTCGGAGCTCCTCTAAGGTCAGGACCACGGCGCGCCTGCCCTCTCACCACTCTTAATCAACACAGTTAAGCCGTCGCCAGCACGCTGGGGCAGCACAAGAAGTCAAAAGCAGCTAGACTGGAAAGGAAGAGGCAAAACTGTCTCATCTGCAGATCATGGGGTTTCATATACAAACCCTAAAACCTTCACCCAAAACTGTTTGTGCTGACAAACAAACTTACTAAAAGCACAGGAGATGGACTCTGCCTACAGAAATCAGCTGTGTTTCCCGAGCAGTGACCTCTATGCCCCTCGGCACTGCCCCCAGCAGAGCCAGAGCCCGGGGCTGGAGAGTGCAGGCCGCCACTCAGCCTCGTCAGCCCCCCCGGGGGCCCCTGGCAACGGTGCGGTTTCCTGCGTCTGACCCTTGCAGGGCGCGTGAGCACTGCGTCCATCAGGCCCGGAAGGGAGTCTGCCATTTGGTCCCCCGGCATCCGTCCTCCTGGGTGGGGGCCGCGGCCCCCTTCCCCCACACTGCGGCCACTGCGGCCCCTCCCACGTTCCCCAGTGGTTACGGTAGACAAGGCAGCGGCCCCTGGTCAGGCTGGAGAGGGAGGCAGGCCTGCAGGCGGCTGCACCGCCTACGGGCTGTCCCCCACCAGCTTAGTTCAGCCGCCACCAACCCCAGCCTCAGGCTCTCAGCTTCCAAGGGGGGCCTTGGCGCTGGCCGCGGGACCCTTGAAGGAACAGGCAGGACACGGGACTGGCTCGGCAGCGGGTCCCCGCCCACAGCCCAGCCGGGGCAGCAGCCTTGTCCGCTCCACTCTGTTCTCACAGAGAAGACACTTGAATCGAGGCCTCGCCCTCACCGTGGGAGCACACGCGTGCGTCCCCGAAGGAGCCAGGGCTTCGCACAGCGGCAGACGAGGGAAGGCAGAGGAGACAGGCGCGGGCACACGGCGGGGCGGGGCCGCTGCCCAGGACAGGGACCGTCACACAGCCAGACAGATGTCAGGAAGCTCAGTGAGCACAGAACTTTTAAACGAGCACGAAAGTGGGTGCAGAGCACGGATTGTGACGTTTCAGTGAGAATAAAACCGTGAGTGCTTACGCCGTGGCTGGGTGAGGACGGGCTCGGTGCTCGCACCCACCTGCTGGCCCTGCACCTGCTCCTCATGCTCATCTCACTCACCCCCGCAGCAGAGGAAAAGAGGCACAGAGAAGCCGCGTCACTTGCTCGAAGGCACACAGCCTGTTCACTGCCCTTGCTACCCCCGTCCCTCCGCTACCCCCATGGAAAAGCGTACGGGCCAGCAAGGGGAAGCTCACGGAAGCACATCACACTGGTCTGCGTCTCCTGCCCCTTCTCACCTCAGCCATCCTAAGTAACCTGAAATCTCGGCAGAAGCCCTATTCCTGTGCCCCTCCGTCAGGAGATGAGGTCCTTCGGGCCCGGAAAAGGCGCAGTCCTGGAAGGCTGCATGGTGGCAGCGCTTCTCGCTCTGCGCTCACCCTCCCGCAGTCCCTCCTCGGGCCAAGGCCCTGAGGGCGGGGGCTCCCTCCCTGTCTCCGTGCAGCGGGCGGCTCTGCAGTGGCAGGCTCTGGGCGGCAGCACCAGAGGGACGGGCAGTCAGTGCGTCCTCGACGGGCTGTCCTTGGCCGTCCCTCAGCGTGGCGACCCCTGGAAGTGGGTCTGGAGCAGGACCACCGCGCTGTGAGGGTCTCGGGTGTGAGCCGAAGGCCTGGCCTGGAGGCCCGCAGAGTGGGGCCTGGGAGGGCGCCCTGACCCCCCAGACACAGGTCCCTCCACGCGGGCCCCAGGCTTCACTTTGCCCCTCGGTTGAGACTCTAGATTTCACCGGGCACGAGGCGCCCAGCTCGGAGCTGGGTGACCGCAGGAGCCCAGGCCCCAGGCGGAGTGACCACCGAGCGACCCGAGGAGCCCCTGCCGCCTCCCCTCCTGCTCCCTTGGGCCCCCTCCAGCCACTTTGTTCCAGGCTCATAACTTGCTTTATTATGAGCTTAAAAAATCACAATGAGGAAAGTTAATCTTCCTCGAGCCCAGCACACAGGTGTTTCCCAACCTGTCTGGACCACCGGCTCTGCTGGGTGCAGCTGACAGAGCGCGGCGCCGCCCCCGCCCCGGGCCCTCGCCCCCGCCCCGCCCCGCGCGAGGGAACTCGAGCACTGGCCGCAAGGGCAGGAGCACCCCCAGGGCTGCTGAGAACGAAGCAGGAAATTCAGGCTCCAGGTCTCTAGGGTGTGCAGTTCTACATTTTGTCCTCGAGTCTCAGAAACCAGACAGATCTAGACAATTTAGTGCAGGGCTGCTGCCCAGAGGCACTGGAAAAACGACCCCCACGGGCCCTGAGAGCAGCCAGGACGGGTCAGGAGGCAGCTCAGAGTCCTCCCTTCACGACAACACTTTGACATGGGTCCCGCCTGTTCCCATTTCACAGATGAAAAAAACCTGAGGCTTAAGAAAAGAAGCAAGCAACTCACTGAAGGATGCACGGGTCGTGACCGTGATGCTGGCTTGAACCCAGCAGCCCGACTTGATGTGCCCCGTCTCACCGGCCCTTTGGCACAGGGAGCTCTGTCAGTCATGGAGGGCGGGATTGGATCCTGCCCTGCCCCTCCGGGCTGTGTGTTCTTGGGCCAGCTGATTGACCTCTCTGTGCCTCAGCCTCCGGGATAAACCGGGAGTGAGAGCAGTGCCCGCCCCACAGGGTGTCGCAACAGCGCTGTGATCAGCACGTGTGAGCTCCGCTTCCTCGCTGCATCCACCCTGCATCTCCACCTGGCTGCACACGGCACCTGGCTGCACACGGCACTGCCACCGGCATCAGGACCTTCGTGCTCACCCCTCAGCCGCAAGAGCCCCGCTGCCTCGGGGACAGGTGTGCAGCAGCCAGCTTGCGTCCTGACAGGGAGGCTGTGAGGCTTCTAAGCAGCGGGCTGTTCGGGGCCAGAGCCTTGCGTGGTGACCGGAGGGAGGCCCCCAGAATTAATTGCTCTCCACATGTCATAGTGATAAATTTGCAATTTGCAATTATTGCAATTTGCAATTATTGTCTTCCTAGGGGGAACACCGTTCCATCATCTCCCAGCTCTGGTCCCGCAGCCTCCAGCCTGGTTTAAGCTGGCCTGGGAGGCGGCCCTTCCAGTTCCCAAGGGGAGAAGGACCGCCTCCACCACCCAGAGAAGAAAAGGGCCCCGGGCTTCGAGTGCCAGGCTGGCTGCCTCGCCTGCTTCGCCAGGGAGGGCCTGACCCCACCTCGCCTTCCCCGAGCGGGGCTTCCGATTCGGACGGAGGCACGGGTCCGGGTGGAGACCAGCAGGGAAGGATGACGTGTACTCAGGAGGACGAGCCGTCCGGAGGGAGCTTCCCTGCTGCCTGTGCCCACCCGGCCTCAGCTTCGCTTCAGGATTCATCCGAGTGGACGCGGGAACAGGACCAGAGTCACACTGGGCCCCCGCCGACTTCCAAGGCTGCCCTGCCCTGGGGAGGCCTGGACGCCGCTCCGCCTCAGCCGCGGCCCCCGCACGGCGCCCGGGGACGCGGGCAGCCGCCAGGACCCAGGCCCGGTCTGAAAGGCCGCCGTTGCACTGTTCCCATTTCACAGATGAAAAAACCTGAGGCTTAAGAAAAGAAGCAAGCAACTCACTGAAGGATGCACGGGTCGTGACCGTGATGCTGGCTTGAACCCAGCAGCCCGACTTGATGTGCCCCGTCTCACCGGCCCTTTGGCACAGGGAGCTCTGTCAGTCATGGAGGGCGGGATTGGATCCTGCCCTGCCCCTCCGGGCTGTGTGTTCTTGGGCCAGCTGATTGACCTCTCTGTGCCTCAGCCTCCGGGATAAACCGGGAGTGAGAGCAGTGCCCGCCCCACAGGGTGTCGCAACAGCGCTGTGATCAGCACGTGTGAGCTCCGCTTCCTCGCTGCATCCACCCTGCATCTCCACCTGGCTGCACACGGCACCTGGCTGCACACGGCACTGCCACCGGCATCAGGACCTTCGTGCTCACCCCTCAGCCGCAAGAGCCCCGCTGCCTCGGGGACAGGTGTGCAGCAGCCAGCTTGCGTCCTGACAGGGAGGCTGTGAGGCTTCTAAGCAGCGGGCTGTTCGGGGCCAGAGCCTTGCGTGGTGACCGGAGGAGGCCCCAGAATTAATTGCTCTCCACATGTCATAGTGATAAATTTGCAATTTGCAATTATTGCAATTTGCAATTATTGTCTTCCTAGGGGGAACACCGTTCCATCATCTCCCAGCTCTGGTCCCGCAGCCTCCAGCCTGGTTTAAGCTGGCCTGGGAGGCGGCCCTTCCAGTTCCCAAGGGGAGAAGGACCGCCTCCACCACCCAGAGAAGAAAAGGGCCCCGGGCTTCGAGTGCCAGGCTGGCTGCCTCGCCTGCTTCGCCAGGGAGGGCCTGACCCCACCTCGCCTTCCCCGAGCGGGGCTTCCGATTCGGACGGAGGCACGGGTCCGGGTGGAGACCAGCAGGGAAGGATGACGTGTACTCAGGAGGACGAGCCGTCCGGAGGGAGCTTCCCTGCTGCCTGTGCCCACCCGGCCTCAGCTTCGCTTCAGGATTCATCCGAGTGGACGCGGGAACAGGACCAGAGTCACACTGGGCCCCCGCCGGACTTCCCGAAGGCTGCCCTGCCCTGGGGAGGCCTGGACGCCGCTCCGCCTCAGCCGCGGCCCCCGCACGGCGCCCGGGGACGCGGGCAGCCGCCAGGACCCAGGCCCGGTCTGAAAGGCCGCCGCCACCACCCTCCACTCTTGCCAGCGTCAGAAGGGACTTGAGGCACCAGCCACACGCTCATGGCTTCAGCGATTCCCCCTCCGGCAGCGGTGGAGACAGAAAGAGAAAAAGGACGCAACGGGGTCCCAGTGGTCGGGGAATCCGGTGCCGGAAGCCACCGCCACGGCGTGGTCTCCTCCACCTGTTCTTTCCCCGCGATTGGAGGACGCACCGAAGGAGGACGAGCAGCAGCTGAGGCTCAGGGAGACAGGGAGGCTCCCCAGTCACGGTCACCGTGAGGGGCTTCCCCGCGTCGAGCGTGTTAGAGGAGAAGGGGTCCCTGAACCCAGCTCCCTCTAGAAGAGGGCCGCGGCTCTGGAGCTCCCGCGTGCTGCCCGCCGGGCTCAGGCTCCTCCTCGTGGCTCCAGGGCTGACCAGCTGCTGGGTCGGGGCGGGGTCTGCTGCGGAGCGGCTGCCCGCGCGGGGTGTCCGTGATAATTACGCTCCCAGAGCCTGGCTATTTCTGTCTCTAGCAGGAGGATGGAAGCGGGCAGAGTCCAGAAATAGCAGAAGCAATTAGCAGCAGGCTCCTGGGGGCATAGCCACCGCGTGCGAGTCAGGGCTGGCCTGGGGAACCTCAGCCCAGTTCCCGGGGTCAGCAGGCAGCGGCAGCGCCCTCCCCAGGCCCTCCCCGGCTCTGCCAGGGCCGTCGGCTTCGGGGTGCCCTCTGGGGCGCAGCAGCACCCAGTGGGCCGAGGCGCTCCCTGCTGGGTGCGCAGGCCTTGACTTCCAGGGCAGGCTGGAGGGTCCGGAGGCCAGGAGGCACGTCACACGCTCACCCGCCGCCCAGCAGCTCCGCAGGGGGCCTGGGACGCAGGGCCCAAGAAGCAGGTCGGGGCAGAGCCAGGCTTTGACAGTTTCAGCCCTGAGCTCCGGGACCTTGGCCGAGTCATAGCCCTTCCGAGTGTCCGTTTCCTTCGCTGTGTGGTCAGTAGCCTGAACGTCAGCATGAGCCGGGACAGGCTGGGCAACGCTGCCACGAGGAATGACTCCGCAGGCCCCTCACGGGCGTGGGGCCGGGTCCTCACGCTATGGCTCAGCCGTGCGCCACGTCGGGCCGCAAGGCTGCCATTCCCTCGGGAGGCGCCAGGCTGCCACAGCCGGGAAAGCCCCAGAGAGGCACAGCTACCCACGGGCTCAGCCGAGGGAACCGGCTCCCCGTCTGCCTCCTTTCCTCGGTCAGAGCTGGGCCGTGGCCATGGTGTCTGCAGGCACCTGGATCTCCGCCAGGAGCACCTTCCTCCAGTTCCTGCTCTTTTCCCAAGCCCGGTGCCTGTCTGCAGTTCCTGCAGGTGCAGGGCTAGCGTGCCACAAGGCAGGAGGTCCACCGCCGGCCCCAAAGCAGAGGGCTTGGGCTGGGCAGAGGCAGGAAGGAGACACCCAGAACCGCACCATCTCTGCCTCCTCCCCGCTTGCTCTGGCTGCGAAGGGCCGCTGGGAAAGTCGGAACTGGTGCAGCCCCGACCCACAGGGGCCCCCGGGAACCAAGCAGGCTCGGGGGAAGGTGAGACGGGGGCTTCCTGGAGGTCAGCCGGTCTGCCCAGGTCCCACGCCTTCCTGAGAATCACTGCGGGCTCCAGCACCCCTTGCTCAAAACCCAGAGCCCCCTCTTGCTTCTGAGCCTGAAGGCAGTCGTGTGCCGGCTTGCTTTGCCCCTGAGGCCCTCACTCCTGGGCGGAGGTGAGAGGGGCAGGGCCGGGTGAGGAGACCCCCGTCGGGGACAGCTGTGGGCTCAGGCCGGCTCCTGGCCTGCCTGAGCTCTCGTCCCCTCCAGAGGCGGGCATCCCTGGCAGTCATGGTCCCTGGTCGGTTTGATCTAGGGTCCCCAGGGTGCCAACCCCTCTCCCTGGTTTTCACTGTCCTTTCTTCTCTGGTTTGGGGAGTGGGGTGAGGACTGGGATAAAGAGTGGGTGCAGGGTCAGGCTGGCAGCTCAGAGCAGCCGTGGATGCCTGTCTAGGAGATGACAGAGTTCCAGCACCATCTTCCATCTGGGCTCCCTCCCCACCCAGGACCCTGGGCGCACAGCCCATGGGCTCCCTCCTTCCCAGAAGGGAAGAGACAAAGCTGCCCCGACGCTCCTGCCTGACCCCGAGCCCCGCGCTCCTCGAGCCTGGGCACCAGCAGGAAGGAAGGGAGGTGGGGCTGGGCCGCCTCCTTCATCCACGGGGGTCCGGGGCCGGAGGACGGGGGAGGCCCATATTCTGGGCTCGGCCCCTGGCATCTCCTCCCCGCGAGCTGCGGCCACACACGCTAGTTTCTCCAAGGCCCTGAGCACAAGACACGCGGTCTGGTCCTCAGTGGAAGGCAAGCGAGCTGAGACCTCAGTGCGGAGGCTCAGGAGCCCTGGCAGCGGCCAGCCACTCCCTGCCGACCCGCGCGGCCCACGGTGGCGCGGCAGGAGGCCGCAGGCAGAGCAGCGAGCTCGGGCGGGGAGCCGGAGGCCCCAGGCACGGTTCCCCCTGGCCCCTGGAGCAAAGCCGGCCTTCCTGTGAGGTCCAGGGGCCGAGCGAGGGCCAGCTGCCGAGGGACCAGGAGGACAGGTGCTGCGCCCTGGAGAGGAGCCCGGCCTCACACTGAGACTCGGCTTCCCCTCAGGCCGCGGCACCTGTGGCTGCAGTGTCCAAGCCGGGCTGGGCTTGCCCGGCAGGCGCTGGGCTGTGGGCGCCGCACCGGGCAGCTGACTCTGCCTGACCCGGAGGGGCGTCCCCTCCAACCCTCAGGCCCCACCCCACCCCACGACATGTTTACAGAGCATCGCCAAGTGCTCAGAAGACGCGTAAGAGCCTGAAGCCAGGGGGCTCCTCAGAAAGCCGGGAGGGGGCTTCCCCGGTGGTCCAGTGGGAAAGGACACCGCCTTGCAGGGCAAGGGGCGCCGGTTCAGTCCCTGGCCTGGGAAGATCCCACGCGCCGTGGAGCGGCTGGACCGATGTGTCCAATTACCGAACCGGGGCTCTGGAGAGCATGCACCCAGAGCCGGTGCTCTGCGACAACAGAGGCCCCCGCGATGGGAGGCCCGCAGGGGCCAAAGAACAAAGATGGATGAAAATGGACAAATGAAAGACCAATAGAAGTGACCCGCCTACTCCCCTCCCTTCCCACCCGACCCTCACCGAAATAAATAAATAAATAAATCTTAAAAAAAAGAAAACAAAAGAAAGCTGGGAGGGCCAAGGGGCCTGGCGTCCAGCAGCAGGCGGGTGCGAGGCCCGTGCTCACCCTCCTCACGGCCTCACGCACACGCACACCACTCTGAAGGCACTGATGTGCACCCCGCTTTCCAGTGAGGCCGGGAGGGGTCTCAGCCCCCGAAGCCTGGCCAGGTCACACCACAAAGCCCGAGTGCAGAATCACAGGTGTGTCTGAGGACAGGGGAGCCGGATTTGCTCAGTGGGGGACGGACAGGTGCCCAGTGCGGGACTCGATGCCCACAGAGCTGGGGTGAGGCTGGCTGTTCTTAGTTAAGACCCCAAGGTGGGGCCCAGCAGACACTGGGGAGGAGCTCCTTCCTGTGCTGGGGACGGGGACTCCGGGGAGGGAGCCTGCGGAGGCCACAGAGGCACGGGGGCGGGGGCTGCCCTGGCCCGGGGCCCCAGAGCCACAGCCCGGCCCAGGAGGCAGGCAGGCCACGGCCCCTGTGCGGTCCCTTCCCTGTTCCTTCATTCGCTTGTTCATTGGTTCGCTCACAGGTGTGTGTTCGGGCCAAGCTGCAGGACAGGACGCCCAGCACAAAGCAGCGTGGCCGCCGGTGCAGCCGGGCTCCCTGTCCGGGTTCGGTCGGGGACACACCCTGCCCCCCTGCCTGCCCGCCCCGCCCCGGCCAGGGTGCAGGCCCAGCCTTGCAGGGCTAAAGGGGTCCTCTTCCAGAGATGAGGATGTGGAGAGACTACGGGGGGAGCCCGACGGCCACACCGACAGCAGAAGACCCCCACCCGCGACCCCCTGCGTCCCTCTGCCTCTCAGCAGTGGCTCCCCGGCTCTGCGTCAGCCTCGGGACCCTGGCCCACAGCTCCCAGGAAGCCGGGCTGAGGCTCCCTGCCGTGGGGCCCTGCCCTGGCCTCTGGGGTCTCCCTCCAGGGTAGAGGTGCCCTGGGCAGTGGGGAGAGTAGACAGCAGGTATCCAAAGCCCCCATTCATTCAACGCTCTGAATAAAACATTATTCACAGATTAACTGAGCAGTTTTAAGAGAACAACCATCTTCATGGGCTTTAATTTTGCATGGGTGCTTTTCTGGAGAACAAGTACATTGTTAATAATTGAGGGGAATGAGACCTTGCTGATCTCTCTGTATGTTAATAAGGCCCAACAGTGCCCCTGGAAGCAGTTCCAGTTTTCCCCAAAGCTGTATCCTTTGAGCTGAGTCCTGGTGGGGCAGGCAGGTGAGGAGAGGGGCCTCCATGTCCAGAGGCGGCCCAGGGGCTCAGGAGCAGCCAGGAGGCCGTGGCCAGCCCCAGGGATGGGCCGGGGCCGGGGCTGCATCGCCCCTGGTCTCTGAGGCCAGACGCCGCCTCTACCTGCTGCTCCCCCGACCCCGTCTTTGCTGGGACTCCACCCTCGGCTCCAGTGCCCAGTCCCGGGAGCCACCAGAGCCACAGCCCGGCTGCAGGGCAGGCCTGGGGCACGGGGACCATCTTGACCCGGTGACCCACAGCCAGCCGCGTCCCGACTTCTGCTGGGTCCAGATGGGGTCAAACAGGTGGTGTGACCCAGGAGAGCCCGGGCAGCGGGAGGCCGGGGGAAGAGGCGGGACCAGGCTGCCCGTCCACACCCCTGCCAGGCCCAGGCGAGGGCGGGGCTCGCCGGCGGGAGCAGAGTAAACCTGCATGGCCTCGGGAGGGTCGGGGCCGCCGTGGGCAGCCTGCAGCTGGACACCTCCTCGTCTTCGGGGGACGCAGGGAGTCACTGTGGGACTGATGTTTCAGAGCCCGACTGTCTGCTGATAGGCAGCACGACGAAGCGAGAGAAACAAATTGTCACCCTTCGCGGTCAAAGTTGCTGTCACCCTGCAGTTACTTTGGGCTGGAGGAAGAGGACCGGGGGCAGAGTCAGCTGCCATGTGAGGGGACTGGCCGGCAGGTTCCAGAGCTGGGTGAATTCCAGAGGACACAGCTAAGGGTTCACCAGCGCTTTATTGGGTAGGGTAGAGGCCAATGTCAAAGGAGCAATGGTTGTGCGGGGCCCAAGTACACCGCTGAGCTCCCAAACTGTGTGGCCTTGGGCAAGTTGCTTAACCACTCTGAGCATCAAGTGCTTCACCAGCAAAACGAATATAATAGCAGTATTGACCTCAGAAGATGCTTGGTTTAAGAAGTAAGTGCGGGCCTCCCTGGTGGTCCAGTGTTTGAGGACACCGCCTTGCAGGGCAAGGGGCGCCGGTTCGAGCCCTGGCCTGGGAAGATCCCACGTGCCGCGGAGTCGCTGGACTGATGTGTCCAATGACCGAGCCGGAGCTCTGGAGCGCATGCGCCCAGGGCCGGTGCTCTGCGACAACAGAGGTCGCCGCGATAGGAGGCCCACGAGGGCCAAAGAACAAAGACGGATGAAAATAGAGAAATGAAAGACCAGTAGAAGTGACCCGCCAGCCCTCCTCCCTCCCAAACCCGCCCCCCACCCCCCCCAAAAAAATTAAAAAAAAAAAGAAGTAAGTGCACAGCTACCTACAGTTCAAATATCCCAACTCACAAGTCTACCCCAGGAAGGCAGTCTATTACGCTTGAAACTAACTGCCATAAGGAGGACATCGCAGGGATTTTTAATTGAAAGATTCAGCAATGTCATCAGAGCCGAGGTTCCTTCCATCTTTTCATTCTGCCACCCTCATTATGCTGGATCTGTCCCCCTGCCAGGTCCCCCAGTCACAGTGGGAATAACACACCCAGAGGGAAGAGGAAGCACCCTCTGCCTCATGTCTGGTTTCAAGAAGCCCCCTTCAGAGCCTCTCACCTCCTCCCCCTGTATTTCATCGACCAAGATCGTGTCCCACAGCTCTACCTGCCGCGGGAGGAGAGCCGCACCCCGACTGAGGACAGGTGCCTTCATCCACTTTCCCCCGGATGAGGCCAACTTCCCTGGAAGACAACAGCCCTCAGGCCCAAAACTGGAAGGGGGTACGGCGGACTTGCCCGCCACCTGCATCCCCATCAGAGCGGCACCAGAAACAGGGCTGGCCAAAGCTGATGTGCACGTCGGAACGCACCGTCCACTCTGAGCTCGAACAGGCCCCAGCGCATCTTCGAGAGGACACACTCACCTGACAGAAGCCGCTTTCCTACCCACCAGGCAAAACGGCACGGGAGCCCATTTTGGGTTCGTGGTATTTACTCCAAAACCAAATGCAGGCATTTAACTCAATACAGTTACAGAAAACGACACTAACGCCAGATTCATAGTTTAAAGAATTATTTAAAAGGACATAAGTGTTTAAGTACATTTACCAGCTTTCAACTTCTGCCCTTCGGAGTGGTGGTGTTCAGTCGCTGAGTCGTGTCTGACTCTCAGCAGCCCCATGGACTGCGGCACGCCAGGCTCCTCTATCCTTCGCCAAATCCTAGAGACCTCTCAGACTCGTGTCCACTGAGTCAGTGACGCCAGCCAGCCATCGCGTCCTCTGGACTGCGTGTGAGCATGCCCAGTGGCTTCAGTCGCGTCCGACTCCGCAACCCCGCAGACTGCAGCCCTCCGGGCTCCTCTGTCCATGGGATCCTCCAGGCAAGACTGGGGCTGCCGCGCCCTCCTCCGGGGGAACGTCCGGAGCCAGGGATCAGACCCGCGTCTCTTGCATCCCCCACATTGGCAGGAGGGTTCTTTACCCCTAGCGTCATCTGGGATAACCCGCTTTCTGGAGTAAGGTAACCAAATTCCTACTTACAGAACCGGCCCTCCCTAAGCAAATTCCTATTTTCAGAGACCATCCGGGGTCTCACACCTCCTGCACGTCTGGCTGCACACCGGGCTCTGACCGGCAGCGCCGTCCACTTGCTCACGCTGCAGCCCGCTTCCTCGAGGCAGAGAGTCAGCTTGGTGGTCCCCGTCTCTTCTTTGATTGTTTTGGATTTGCCTGGTCCTGGGTGTCCCCTCTAAGGTGAGGGTGGTCTTCAGAAACGGCCTTGGAGTCTGTTGTTGAAAACACACGTTCTGATGCTCCTGCCCTCAGCAGCATCCAGCTCTCAAGTCCAGTGGGCTCCTCCACTTTCAAGAAACTTTTCCCTCCAGATACGCAGGCAGAAGGTCACACCCTGTGACCGAGGTGGTGCCCCGTCCATGGTGGGCAGTGATGGCCTCGTGGGGAGGGCAGGAGGGCTGGGACCCCCACTGCTGGGGCTGCCGCAGGGGTGGGCCCAGCCCCTTGCCACCCAGGCGCTGGCCTCAGAGACAGGCACAGGCAAGCCTGCTGACCTGCAGGGGGCGGGGTCCCTCTCAGGAGCAGGTGCCTCGCCAGCCACACCCAGGATCGCCACAGTGCTGCCGAGATGGCAAGGGCATTCATAGTTTAAAGAATTATTTAAAAGGACATAAGTGTTTAAGTACATTTACCAGCTTTCAACTTCTGCCCTTCGGAGTGGTGGTGTTCAGTCGCTGAGTCGTGTCTGACTCTCAGCAGCCCCATGGACTGCGGCACGCCAGGCTCCTCTATCCTTCGCCAAATCCTAGAGACCTCTCAGACTCGTGTCCACTGAGTCAGTGACGCCAGCCAGCCATCGCGTCCTCTGGACTGCGTGTGAGCATGCCCAGTGGCTTCAGTCGCGTCCGACTCCGCAACCCCGCAGACTGCAGCCCTCCGGGCTCCTCTGTCCATGGGATCCTCCAGGCAAGACTGGGGCTGCCGCGCCCTCCTCCGGGGGAACGTCCGGAGCCAGGGATCAGACCCGCGTCTCTTGCATCCCCCACATTGGCAGGAGGGTTCTTTACCCCTAGCGTCATCTGGGATAACCCGCTTTCTGGAGTAAGGTAACCAAATTCCTACTTACAGAACCGGCCCTCCCTAAGCAAATTCCTATTTTCAGAGACCATCCGGGGTCTCACACCTCCTGCACGTCTGGCTGCACACCGGGCTCTGACCGGCAGCGCCGTCCACTTGCTCACGCTGCAGCCCGCTTCCTCGAGGCAGAGAGTCAGCTTGGTGGTCCCCGTCTCTTCTTTGATTGTTTTGGATTTGCCTGGTCCTGGGTGTCCCCTCTAAGGTGAGGGTGGTCTTCAGAAACGGCCTTGGAGTCTGTTGTTGAAAACACACGTTCTGATGCTCCTGCCCTCAGCAGCATCCAGCTCTCAAGTCCAGTGGGCTCCTCCACTTTCAAGAAACTTTTCCCTCCAGATACGCAGGCAGAAGGTCACACCCTGTGACCGAGGTGGTGCCCCGTCCATGGTGGGCAGTGATGGCCTCGTGGGGAGGGCAGGAGGGCTGGGACCCCCACTGCTGGGGCTGCCGCAGGGGTGGGCCCAGCCCCTTGCCACCCAGGCGCTGGCCTCAGAGACAGGCACAGGCAAGCCTGCTGACCTGCAGGGGGCGGGGTCCCTCTCAGGAGCAGGTGCCTCGCCAGCCACACCCAGGATCGCCACAGTGCTGCCGAGATGGCAAGGGCAGAGGACGGCAGGACACGCCAGGCTGTGCACCTGCCCCGTCTGCTCGTGGTCTGAGCCACCACTTCCAGAACCAAGCTTGTTCTGCCTGTGGGTCAGATTTTACGAACCTGCTTAATTTAGCTTCCAATTGCATTCAGGTTCAAATTACAGCAATTGATGTTCATAATGGCTATTCCCTTCTCTTTCAGAGAGAACAGCTCGTGCCCCCAGGACAGCACGGGGGAGTGAGGGGAGTATCTCGAGCTCAGTGACAAAATCGGACATTTGGGGTCATGTGGCCTGGGCCCGGTCCAGCCTGCACTGTCCTCGATCTATGTAGATCAAGCATCCTTCTCCCATTGGGACCCCTGGGGACCTCTTCCCAACAAAGTCCACCCATGGGAGTCAGCTCTTGACACTTGGGAAGGTCTTATGTGGCACAGCATGAATCTGCTGCCCTGTGAAAGGTTATTAGTCTCTCATTTCATCCCGGGGAGCCGGCCCCAACTGCTGTTTGATACTGGAGACTTGAAAGCGTGGGCTGAGCTCCTCTGTGAAGCCCGCAGTAAGCTACAAAGGAAACATTCCAACAGCATCCCTGCTGTGAGAGCCTTTGTCTCAAGGAAGAATATCTTTCTAAGAGCCTATCTGCCACCCCACTGCCTCGCCTCCCTGATTTCTAGGTGGGAGGAGAACAAGGAGAGCTTTGTGCAGAAAGGAAATGCAGGCACAGAAACAGCTGCCTGTGCCCCGCTCCTGGGGATATTAACCAAATCCTGCCTAGCGCAACGCCCTCCTCTTAGAACAACTTGAGGGCGCAAGGAGCCCCACAGTTGTCCGCAGAGGCAGGCGTGTTCACAGAGGGTAAGGAGCAAGAAAGCAAGTCTACACTCCTGAGTGGAAAATTCAGTAGCTGAGCTCTGAGTGAAGAGGCTGCTGCCCTAGGGACTTCTTGGAACAGGGGTCTCAAGGAGGTGCCCACAGAAGGAACAAGGGAAGAGCGGCTTGGGCTTGGAACAGGGTCCCTCTCAGGAGCAGGTGCCTCGCCAGCCACACCCAGGATCGCCACAGTGCTGCCGAGATGGCAAGGGCAGAGGACGGCAGGACACGCCAGGCTGTGCACCTGCCCCGTCTGCTCGTGGTCTGAGCCACCACTTCCAGAACCAAGCTTGTTCTGCCTGTGGGTCAGATTTTACGAACCTGCTTAATTTAGCTTCCAATTGCATTCAGGTTCAAATTACAGCAATTGATGTTCATAATGGCTATTCCCTTCTCTTTCAGAGAGAACAGCTCGTGCCCCCAGGACAGCACGGGGGAGTGAGGGGAGTATCTCGAGCTCAGTGACAAAATCGGACATTTGGGGTCATGTGGCCTGGGCCCGGTCCAGCCTGCACTGTCCTCGATCTATGTAGATCAAGCATCCTTCTCCCATTGGGACCCCTGGGGACCTCTTCCCAACAAAGTCCACCCATGGGAGTCAGCTCTTGACACTTGGGAAGGTCTTATGTGGCACAGCATGAATCTGCTGCCCTGTGAAAGGTTATTAGTCTCTCATTTCATCCCGGGGAGCCGGCCCCAACTGCTGTTTGATACTGGAGACTTGAAAGCGTGGGCTGAGCTCCTCTGTGAAGCCCGCAGTAAGCTACAAAGGAAACATTCCAACAGCATCCCTGCTGTGAGAGCCTTTGTCTCAAGGAAGAATATCTTTCTAAGAGCCTATCTGCCACCCCACTGCCTCGCCTCCCTGATTTCTAGGTGGGAGGAGAACAAGGAGAGCTTTGTGCAGAAAGGAAATGCAGGCACAGAAACAGCTGCCTGTGCCCCGCTCCTGGGGATATTAACCAAATCCTGCCTAGCGCAACGCCCTCCTCTTAGAACAACTTGAGGGCGCAAGGAGCCCCACAGTTGTCCGCAGAGGCAGGCGTGTTCACAGAGGGTAAGGAGCAAGAAAGCAAGTCTACACTCCTGAGTGGAAAATTCAGTAGCTGAGCTCTGAGTGAAGAGGCTGCTGCCCTAGGAGCTTAGGCAACAAAGACTTCTTGGAACAGGGGGTCTCCAAGGAGGTGCCCACAGAAGGAACAAGGGAAGAGCGGCTTGGGTGGAGGGGGACTGGACGGTGCAGGCGAGGTGACCCCTGAAGAGCGGGTGCTCCAGGAGGCCACGAGCACTGCAGCATGGCCAGGGCACCCCTGTGCAGCCTTCATCTTGGGGCCACGGGCCACAGAGTTTCCTTGAGGGAGGAGCGACCCACAAATGGGAAGGCATTCCGGGGAGGCAGTCCTTCCCCGCAGCCCCTGGGGGCGGAGGCTCCTGATCTTGGATCCCTGATGGGGCAGGGGTACCACCTCCTGCGAAGGCGGCCAGGGCCCTCTGGGAGCCCCTGCTCCACTAGGGGCCCGCCTCCCCCCTGTGCTCAGCTCTCTCCTCCCAGAGCGCGTTCCAGGCCCACAGCTGGGAGCCAAGCCAGTGAGCACGTGGGTCGTGCGTCTCGGGCTCCCCTGCGTCTGCCCTGCCCCGCCCCTCCCCGCTCCTCTCGTCCTGTTCCCTTTTCCTCCTCTGGGGATGGCCTCCTCACCGCTCTTCACAGAGCCCGCAAGCCCTCGTTGCCAGCGCCACCTCTTCTGCACGGCCTCCCACCCATGCGGCGCTAAACGGTGCCCGCGCTCGACTCAAGCCCACCTCGGTCTGCCGCCCCTCTGGGAGAACGCGCACAGCTCAGGTTCCTCTCGACCTTCGAGCCCTTGCGCTGTGGAGCAGCAGAGGTCAGGTGCGGGTGCCAGCCTCCCTCCTGGGCGTGAGCTCCGGCTCGGCTCCCATGGCGTGAGGGCCCAGCTCTCTGGAATGACCTTCCTCCGGGCTTTCAGGAGCTTCCCTGCTGGACAGTTCCTGCCCCCCTGCCTGTTTGTCCCCAGGCACAGGCGTCCCTTAGGGACTTCCATGGTGGCTCAGTGGTAAAGAATCCGCCTGCAGGGAAGGAGCCAGAGGAGACGCAGGTCCAGCCCCGGGTCAGGAAGATCGCCTGGAGGAGGGCATGGCAGCCCACGCCAGTGTTCTCGCCTGGGGAAGCCCGGGCACAGACGAGCCTGGGGGGACACAGTCCACGGGGTCCCAAAAAGCCAGGCGTCACTTAGCACCCGAGCCTGCACACACGCACGGGCCCATGGGGTGCAGGACCCTGGGCCTTCTCCCCGCGAGGACGGGTCCACGGCCAGTCCTGGGTCTGGCAATAACCCCCTCGCCTCCCAACCAGGGAGGAACAGAAACCAAGTGTAATGACTCGCGAACTTCTCCCCCTCGACAGTCTTCCAGGAGGCAGGATACCAGGAGCGGCGAACCCTGAGAACCCAGCTAGTCCACAACCCACGGCTCAGCGAGGAAGCCCAGGCCCAGCTGGGCCCAAAGGCCAGCGGGAACCAGCCCGCCCCGGGTCAGAGCCCCGGGCATCCCGCCGGAGGCTCAGCCCGGGACCCTCTCGGGGCCGTAGGGAAGCGCCGCCGCCTTGCCCCGCCCGGCCTGGGCCCCCCACCTCCTCCCAGCCTCGGCCACCTGATAAGCACATTGTGTCTTCAGTCTGAGCAAGCACAGCGGCCCCGCTCCAGGGAGCCGGGCTGGGCCAGGCGGCAGCTCCAGCTTCCAGGCCCGGCGGCTGTCCTGCCCGGGAGCCCAGCCTTGGCTCCACTTCGTCACAGCGCTGGCTGTACATGTGGCATTGTGGGTCATGTGATGGTTCTCCAGTGAGTGGACCCGAGACTATGGCTGTAATCCCCTGAGCACTGAGGCTGGGAGACCTCGGCTCCTAGAATAAGGTCTCTCAGGCAAGGAAGCACCCCCACGCCCAGCCCTGTGCACTCACTCGCCCAGCTCTGTGTACCCTGTGCACCTGGACGGCCTGGACTCCTCTCCTCTCCTCATCCCCAGCCCCTAGCAGGAGCGCCAGACCCCTCCAGCGGGGAGCCCCACCAGCCCCATGTGCAGCGCCCCCGCTTGTCAGCCCCAGGGACCAGCCTGCCGCTGGGTCCGGCCCTTTGTCACCGTGGTACGGTGTGGCGCACGGGACTCGCTCCTCTGTCGGCCCCGTCCTGGCTGCCCAGGGTCCCAAAGCGTCGGCCTGGTAGAACCTCCAGAGGGCAGGTGGAGACAAGGACCCTGACTCATCTTCACTCCTACCTTCCCCTCACGTGCGCCCTGAGGCAGCCTCGGGGCCAAAGGTCAGAGAGAGGGGCCTTCGCACCCCCCACCCCCAACACCATGGCCTGCGGGACGCCACGTCCAGAGCCATCATCAGGGTGCTGGGCCGGCAGGGGACAGATGCTCGTCCAGCCATGCACAGGGCAGGGGGCAGAGGGCAGCGTCCACGGTCAGCGGCTGGGGGCTGGGAAGTCTCCTGGGAGGGCTGCCTGAGTCAGGCCTGCAGGGACAGCTGTGAGCGGACCAGAGGAGGATGAGAGGGCCTGGCCTGGGGTGCCTTCCCCCGAGGCCATGAACAGCGCGAGGCTCGGAGGCCCCTTTCAGGACAGTGTGTCTCGGCGGTGGGTGGTCGTGAAGGCTTCTATGCCAGGAGCAGACCAGTCTGGGTCTGGTTTTAGCCAAATGACTTTGGTGATGGAGGCAGGTGGACGGCTGATTGATTGGGGCCGCAGGCTGGAGAGGCCAGGGCGGTCCGGGAGTGACTGCCCAGGGACGCCAGAGTCCTGGCTTCCCGCCCCTGCTCTACGCTTGGGCCCTGAAAGCGGAGGGCTGTGGGGAACCCCAGCCAGACGTGTGGAAGGCGAGCACCCGCCCGCGGGCCTGCCCGCGGGAGCAGAGCCTGCTGGGGGCTGGCCTTCCTCGGCCCCCTCCTCTCCCACGTCCAGACCCACAGCTGTCCACGCCCGCGAAGGGCCACTCCAGGTGTCCCCAGCGTGTGGGTTCAGGTCTCCTGCTGCCCGCCTGGCCAGCCCAGGCTGGGCCGCCACACACTGTCTGTGCTGTAGGCTCACGGGCCGTCTCGGGCTCTCCCTCCTGGGCCCTGCGACAGGGGCTGCCAGTCCCCTCCTGACCTGCTGGCCCGCCCCAGATGGCCTGGGACCTCCCGGCTCCCGAGGCTCGACATCGGGGCAGGGGTAGGGGGAGCTGAGGAAGCGTCTCGGTACGGGAAGGATGCAGGAAGGAGGAGACGGTGAAGGACGACAGGGAAGAGGCCAGGCTGGGCCCTGCGTCCTGGGACCTGAGACCCTGTGACGTGTGACCGTATCCTGTGACCAGCCAGCCTGCTCCTTGGAATTTCCCAATGGCACCGCTCCTTTGGGTCTAACCTTGAAAGTTCCCCTTAGACACACATCAGTTTCCCAGAAGAGAAGACAGCAACGGCGATGCCAAGTGTCCCAGGGACCTCCCGCCATCACCCCCTCCTCCTCGAGCAGCCCCTGAGGCAGGAGAGCGGGCGCCTCTCCACAGGCAGAGCGCCGGCGGCTGGGGACAAGCGGGGACGCCTGTGCGGGGCAGAGGGGTTGAGGGGCAGCGGTCAACCCCCCTTCTTAGCCTTGGGAAGGGGTCTGCCCGGTCCACAGACCCTCGCGTGCTTAAGCTGCCTGCAGTCAGGCCTTCGTAAAAGCCAGGGGCTGTTTCTGACGAGCACTGCGGTCAGCCGTGGGGCTCCGTCGAGGGCCCGGCAGCACCCGGGAAGCCTGGGTTGGGGGCTGGTGCGGAGCCCAGTCCCGCCTGCGTCGCTCCCCAGGAAGGGCGGCCGTGCGTCCGAGCCACGCCCCGGGAAAGGTGGCGATAGAGAGAATGTCCCGCTCCCGTCACTCTCAGCCCCGTCCTGAGGAGCGCGCCGGGACCCCGCAGCGTTGGCGCGGGCGGGAAGGCAGGGGTGCCACGTCACCCCGAGGGCGGCTGGGCCAGCATTTTCCCAAAGCTGAAACCCAGCAGCACGCCAGCCCCCCGTGAGACCACACGCGGGGCGGGGCGTGGGAGCCCTGGCGGAAGACACGCTGCGACCCCAGGCTTTATCAAGCCCTTTGGCTGAGAGTCCTGGAGATCAGACAAGGGTGTTCCCACCACACCACCGATTTACAAGCTAAGGGGACGGGTCAAGTTTCAGGAGCCAGTAAGCACAGGAATACACAGCATAGAAAGCTGCTCCCAGACATGAAGAACGGTGCTGTGGTGACTTTATCACTGAAATGCTCCGGAGCAAAGAGGCCAGAAGCCGGTCCGGTTGCCAGGAAGCGGGTCTTTGCAGAGCGCGGCCTGCGTCAGCCTGAGGCTGGAAAGCCCAGTTCCTGGGAAGAAGTCAGCTGAGTGGACCGCGATGATGGACGGGTCGTCAGGAAGACAAGATGTGTAAAAAGCGCAGCCCAGGACCCTGTCGCATGACACTTGCTGAGTGAGTCGAGACCGCCACTGCGTGTGCTACTCTCCGCACGCCGTTAGTGCTGCTCCGCAGCCCCCGCGGCCGGCTGGGCCCGCTCCCAGCGCAGGCGCGCCGACAGCCACGGCCCTGTGTGTATCTGCCCGTCCCAGTTTGCCCCGAGCGCCTGGTCACAGCTACAAAGACTCGCAGCGCCAGAGCAGACGGCAGGCTTTCTCTGAGGTCAAGATCCAGGAAGGTTGGCTGCCTGCAGCAGAAAGAGCTCGGGGCCAGGTCGGGCCTCCTGCAGAGGGACAGAGAGTGGCCGCTGAGGCCCGGCCCCGGCCCCGCTCCGGGACCGCCAGCGCCGGCGCGGCAGCAGGATGAGCAAGACCATCAGCTAACGCTTATTCAGGCGGCAGGCTGGATTGGTCCGGGGGGTGACGCCCTGTGAGGACAGACACACGACAGACTGGGGTCCCCAGCTCTGAGCCAGGTGTTCTCCTGGCCCCCGTATGGCTCCCTGAATTGTCCCGGGGTTCCTAGGACAAGACGAGTCTAGCTGGTGGCCCCTCTGCCTTCCCTGCCCCCACGTCACCCTACCAGCTCCTCTCCATCTTTTGGTTCCCAGCCTCCACTCACCCGCACGTCTTCAGAAACCTTCCTGACCCCACAGCACCCTCTCGCTCATTCTGCACAAGTTCCAGGAGGCCGACATCATGGTCAAATGCCTGAGTTAATCAGGGAGGCTCCTGGGAGAGGGAGCTTCAGGCTAGAGGTCAGATAAGACAGGGGCTGGCAGGTGGGAGGGACAGGGAGCTGCCCCCCAGCGTCCCAGGGCAGGGTAGACCGGGTGGAGGACAGCCCTAGGCCCTCCAGGAGCTGGCGTCTCCACAGGCATTTTTGGGGTGGGGGGACATTTCTATTGATCTTTCATTTATTTATCTTTTTGTTATTTGGCTTGTGTGGGCCTCCCACCGCGGTGGCCTCTGTCGTCGCAGAGCACCGGCTCTGGGCGCATGCGCTCCAGAGCTCCGGCTCGGTGATTGGACACATCGGTCCAGCCGCTCCGTGGCACGTGGAATCTTCCCAGGCCAGGGCTCGAACTGGCGCCCCCTGCACTGCAAGGCGGTGTCCTTACCCACTGGACCACCAGGGAAGCCCTTCCACAGGCTTTTAACCTTGGCAATGAGAAGCATGGCTTGGTGAGCACCAGACACTGACTGATCTATTCTTAATAGAAAATTCATGCTGGGCTGGTGAGCCGGCTGTGGAGAGAGCCTCTGGTGTCAGGGGTGAAAGAGCCAGAGGGGCATCCTGGTCTTGACAAGTGTTTGCGTCCTTACTGTCTCACTGCAAAAGTGAGTTTTGATCATCTTTCTCTTTTGGGGGAGAACGTAGCTCTCGAGCCCTGTGAATCTCAGTTTTCCCTGGAGGAGGCGGTCGCTGTTCCACGGCTCAGTCATGTCTGACTCTCTGCGATCCTGTGGTCTGCAGCACTCCAGGCTTCCCTGTCCCCCGCCGTCTCCTGGAGTCTGCTCAAACTCATGTCCACTGAGTCGGTGATGCCCTCCAACCATCTCATCCTCTGTCGCCCCTGCTCCTCCTGCCTCAACGCCCCCAGCCGCAGGGCCTCCAACAGTGATGGCTCCTGAATGCCCGGGGTTCCTAGGACAAGACGAGTCTTCCCTGCCCCCACGTCACCCTACCAGCTCCTCTCCATCTTTTGGTTCCCAGCCTCCACTCACCCGCACGTCTTCAGAAACCTTCCTGACCCCACAGCACCCTCTCGCTCATTCTGCACAAGTTCCAGGAGGCCGACATCATGGTCAAATGCCTGAGTTAATCAGGGAGGCTCCTGGGAGAGGGAGCTTCAGGCTAGAGGTCAGATAAGACAGGGGCTGGCAGGTGGGAGGGACAGGGAGCTGCCCCCCAGCGTCCCAGGGCAGGGTAGACCGGGTGGAGGACAGCCCTAGGCCCTCCAGGAGCTGGCGTCTCCACAGGCATTTTTGGGGTGGGGGGACATTTCTATTGATCTTTCATTTATTTATCTTTTTGTTATTTGGCTTGTGTGGGCCTCCCACCGCGGTGGCCTCTGTCGTCGCAGAGCACCGGCTCTGGGCGCATGCGCTCCAGAGCTCCGGCTCGGTGATTGGACACATCGGTCCAGCCGCTCCGTGGCACGTGGAATCTTCCCAGGCCAGGGCTCGAACTGGCGCCCCCTGCACTGCAAGGCGGTGTCCTTACCCACTGGACCACCAGGGAAGCCCTTCCACAGGCTTTTAACCTTGGCAATGAGAAGCATGGCTTGGTGAGCACCAGACACTGACTGATCTATTCTTAATAGAAAATTCATGCTGGGCTGGTGAGCCGGCTGTGGAGAGAGCCTCTGGTGTCAGGGGTGAAAGAGCCAGAGGGGCATCCTGGTCTTGACAAGTGTTTGCGTCCTTACTGTCTCACTGCAAAAGTGAGTTTTGATCATCTTTCTCTTTTGGGGGAGAACGTAGCTCTCGAGCCCTGTGAATCTCAGTTTTCCCTGGAGGAGGCGGTCGCTGTTCCACGGCTCAGTCATGTCTGACTCTCTGCGATCCTGTGGTCTGCAGCACTCCAGGCTTCCCTGTCCCGCGCCGTCTCCTGGAGTCTGCTCAAACTCATGTCCACTGAGTCGGTGATGCCCTCCAACCATCTCATCCTCTGTCGCCCCCTGCTCCTCCTGCCCTCAACGCTCCCCAGCCGCAGGGTCTTCTCCAGTGAGTCAGCTCTTCACATCAAGTGGTGAAGTATAAGAGCTTCAGCTTCAGCCTCCGTCCTCCCAGTGGCTATTCCAGGCCGATTTCCTCTAGGGCTGACGGGGTTGAGCTCCTTGCAGTCCAGGGACTCTCAGGAGTCTCCCTTGCACAATTCAGAAGCATCCGTTCTCGGTGCTCAGACAGGGAGCAGCACACTTGCAGAGCTGTCATCGGTTTAAAACTGCATTGGCCGTTCTCCCCCCGCCCTGCCTCGGGCCCAGCTCCTGTGAAACTGTCAAGCCGCCCGCCTCTCTGGGAGTTGCTGGTGGTCGGCGCAGACTGGAGAGGGCAGGTTGTGAGATTCAGCAGGTGAGTGGTGGGTAAATGTTGCGTCTGAGCAAACGTCTAAAAGGCCGTTTTTAGAAGATGTGTTTGTCCAGTAGCACGTTTAAGATCAATGAGGATTGTGCAGTGTTTATCAAGGGAGCAAAGCATTAATGATCTTTTTGTTAGCTGAGATGTTGATTTTCTTTCTCTCCTACTGACATGAACTCCCTTGTTTGGGAAGGGAGCTGAGCACCTCGTCAGAGGCCTCCCACGTCCAGAGAAGGAAAAGCAGAGAAGCGACCTTCAGAATCTGCAGACACTTGCTCACGGGTCTTCTTTCAGGCAGGAGCGGAGTCACTCCTATGCCAGCCTAGGGGTGGGCAGGATGCAGACTCTGCCCGGAAACAGCAGTGTGGAGAGGGACCCTCCTGCCCCAGTGCCCGCCCTTCCAGGTCAGCCTGCCATCCTCCAGTCCTGACTGTGGCCCTGACCACGTTAGCAGCAGCATCAAAGCCCTTTCCACGGGAGGCCAGGTACTGGCAGACCACCATCCCCGCCCCAGGGGGCTCGGTGAGAGCAGCCCCTTCCCTTTCCAGTCCCACCTGGGTTTCACCTGCTTTCTTCAATGATGTGGAGGAGACTGGGCAGCTGTTAGCTTCTCGGCACTGGCCCGTCCCCTGCAGGATGCAGAAGGGGCCATGCCACCTGGACCAGGAGGCGAGTGGGTGAAAGACGTGGCCGGCGGGGCGAGCCCAGAAAGTGCCTGATGGCGCGGGCTTCGTCTGCCCAGATGACACTCCCGAGGATGGAGCCACCACGTCCCACAGGGCCGCCCGCTGGGTGTCACCACCCCAGGGCTCCCTGCTGGCCCGAGGGCAGGTGCCCAGGGCTCCAGCTCCAGACCCGCGGCCTGGCCTCGCAAGGGGCCCAGAGGACCGCAGCAGGGTCCCACAGGAATCCACCTGCCATGGGGCATGCAGGACCAGGGTGCGTAGTGACCTTCCAAAAGCAGGAGGGGAAGCAGGGTCAGCCAGCTCTGTGTGACTGCAGGCCTGGCCCGGGCGTCCACAGTGTCTAGTTCTAATACAGTTTCCTTTAGAAATGCTGCTCCAGCCAAGCTTGCGACGGTGCAGGTGACAGCGTGTAGAAAGCGTGGAATCCCTGGCCCTGAATCAGGAGAGCTGGGTTTCAAATGGGAAGTTTGAGTCCATTTAGCCAGTGTACCAGATGGATAATTTTCTTTTTACAAATGTGGAAGAGTACTATAGAATCAAAAATCATTGCATCCAAGGCTGGTGCTTGGTGACAACCTGGAGGAAATGGATGGGAAAGGGAGGGGGAGAGGGGCTCAGGATGAAGGAGATGCACGTGTGCCTGTGGCTGAGTCGTACTGATGTGCGTCAAAAACCGTTGTCTCAATATTGTAAAGTAATTATTCTCCAATTCAAATAAATTATTTTTTTAAATTGCCAAAATAAGCCTCTCTCAAAGTCACTCAGGTGTGTCTGACGCTGTGAGCCTAGCCTGCCAGGCTCCTCTGTCCCTGGGATTCTCCAGGCAAGAGCACTGGAGTGGGCTTCCATTTCCTTCTCCAGGGGACCTTCCTGATCCGGGGATCAAACCCAGGTCTCCAGCATTGCAGCCAGACTCTTTATGGTGTGGGCCACCAGCCTAAACAGCTTTTTGGACAAATAAAAATTATGTCCTAAGGATGCATATTGGTAGAATTTCCTTCCTTAGTACGTACTACATAAAATAAAAATGCAATTGTTAGTGTCTTAAATTCAGTGAAACACAGCATCAGGTGAGTGAGCAGGATCTGCAGTTCCTTTCGGGAATTCCCACAAGACGTGGTTGTGTAAAGGTGTTTTCCCTCCTCTGATGGAGTTTGGGTTGGTTTGCCAAAGCTTTCTTTGTGATTAGTCTTTGTGTCAATGGTGGTGTCCATCGGTCAGTCAGATGCCAGTTCAGACACTGGGGGCTGTTTTGCAGATGCAGTTAACGTTCAACAACCAGTGGAGCGCAAAGAAGTAAAAGGCGTTAGCCTCCATAATGTGGGGAGGGGGCTGACCCGGTCGGCAAGGGCCTCAGAAGAAACAGCAGCTGCTCCTCAGGGTGGCAGCACCCGTTCCTCCCTGGGCTCCAGCCTGCCCTGCGGCTTTGGGACTTGCCGGCCCTGCGAGCCTGAGAGCCAGTCCCTTAAAGGCTCTCTCTCCTCTTCATTGGGCTTTCCTGGGGAACCCGGAGGCACATAATCTTCGAGCACTTGTGGGTAGAACTGAGCAGTGTGACCCTCATGAAACAAGAGGGAGGCCTAGAGGTGGGTGTGGAGGGACCACTTCCTTCCCGGAACACCAAGCCCCTGTCCCGCAGGGCAGCTGTGGTCTCCTCCCGCGGCTGGCATGGAGTGGCCACCCCGGGGAGTTCAGTGTCACCAGAGCCACCTGCTCAGCCCGGCTGTGCGTGGGCAGGCGAACGGCCGTGTTAGCAGTTTGCCCAGGACAATCCATCACCCTCAACGATGCATTTCTGACAGTTAATTAGAATCCACACAGCAGAGTAACGGGCGCTGTGTGTAGAATGACAACTGCTGCTAAAGCGCAGGGCAGGTGCACGGGGGCCCGTCCTGCATGCCTTCCTACGCACCCTCCACAGCCTGCGCTGCACATCTCAAGACTGTCATCCCACTGTGTGGACTCAGACACCTCCACCACATGGAGGGCCTGGCCTCTGTGGCCATGGGCAGGACTCCGAGGACAGAGGGAAGGGCAACTACCAGCTGAAGGCAGAAAGCCATGCCTCCCTGGGGCTGCACTTGCTGGGGACGGGAGGCAGGAAGCCTCGAGCAGGGGACCTGACAGGAGGTGCACATGGCCTTCACGTCCTCTTGTCCTGTTGGCTGTGCTCCCACACGGGGAGGTAACTGGCCTCCTACCAGGGCACCCGGCTGTCTGGCAGGTTGAGAGCCGCTGGTCCAGCTGCCCCTCCTTCCCGGCCGTGCTCAGGCAGCCCCTGCTGGCAGCACGGCCGTGGCACCCGGCTGTTCAGGGGCCACGCCGCAGCACAGACTCTCCGAGACGTGTGGCCTACCCCTTGTGTCACCAGGTCCTGTCCACGGCCCACAGCAGGCGTGGGACATGGCCCAGCGTTCAGGGAGCCCTTCCACGTTCAGTCACGTGTCACACGGGGCCCCGAAGCCCACTGCCTGAGGCCCGGCACCCTCAAGAACCTGGTCTCCCCCAGCTGCGTTGCATGCAGCACCCGGGAGCGGGGAGGCCTGGCCGTGGCGGGGCCCCACTCCTCACCCCTCTGCGAGACTAGAGGAAGATGCATCCCTGGGACTCACGTGGAGATGCTCCACTTCAGCGTCACAAGCTAACCGGGCACCTGCAAAGGCTCCCCACAAGACAATCCATACAGACACCTCGACCACCGTCGCCGCGTCTTGATCTGCCTGCAGTGACTAACCGGTAACCAAACTGTCCTTCAGCTTCATCTCAGACCAGCTCCACACTGTGCTAGAGGGGTCTGGACACAGAGGCCCTTCCCGCAGCCCGGGCCCTGTGTGAGGGCTGCTGGCCAGAAACGTGCAGCTGCGGCTCAGTTGCAGGCTCCTGGCCTCCCTGCCCTGCACTCGAAGCCCCTCCATCCTGCCACCTGCTGAGGGAGCCTCACGCCCGCTGATCGTGTTCCTGGACGAGCACTGTCTCTGGTCCTCACTGTGTGGACTCAGACACCTCCACCACATGGAGGGCCTGGCCTCTGTGGCCATGGGCAGGACTCCGAGGACAGAGGGAAGGGCAACTACCAGCTGAAGGCAGAAAGCCATGCCTCCCTGGGGCTGCACTTGCTGGGGACGGGAGGCAGGAAGCCTCGAGCAGGGGACCTGACAGGAGGTGCACATGGCCTTCACGTCCTCTTGTCCTGTTGGCTGTGCTCCCACACGGGGAGGTAACTGGCCTCCTACCAGGGCACCCGGCTGTCTGGCAGGTTGAGAGCCGCTGGTCCAGCTGCCCCTCCTTCCCGGCCGTGCTCAGGCAGCCCCTGCTGGCAGCACGGCCGTGGCACCCGGCTGTTCCGGGGCCACGCCGCAGCACAGACTCTCCGAGACGTGTGGCCTACCCCTTGTGTCACCAGGTCCTGTCCACGGCCCACAGCAGGCGTGGGACATGGCCCAGCGTTCAGGGAGCCCTTCCACGTTCAGTCACGTGTCACACGGGGCCCCGAAGCCCACTGCCTGAGGCCCGGCACCCTCAAGAACCTGGTCTCCCCCAGCTGCGTTGCATGCAGCACCCGGGAGCGGGGAGGCCTGGCCGTGGCGGGGCCCCACTCCTCACCCCTCTGCGAGACTAGAGGAAGATGCATCCCTGGGACTCACGTGGAGATGCTCCACTTCAGCGTCACAAGCTAACCGGGCACCTGCAAAGGCTCCCCACAAGACAATCCATACAGACACCTCGACCACCGTCGCCGCGTCTTGATCTGCCTGCAGTGACTAACCGGTAACCAAACTGTCCTTCAGCTTCATCTCAGACCAGCTCCACACTGTGCTAGAGGGGTCTGGACACAGAGGCCCTTCCCGCAGCCCGGGCCCTGTGTGAGGGCTGCTGGCCAGAAACGTGCAGCTGCGGCTCAGTTGCAGGCTCCTGGCCTCCCTGCCCTGCACTCGAAGCCCCTCCATCCTGCCACCTGCTGAGGGAGCCTCACGCCCGCTGATCGTGTTCCTGGACGAGCACTGTCTCTGGTCCTCTCTGGAGCAGGGGGAGCACGCTCGGCCCCGACAGCGCCCCTCTCTCTGTAGGGACCGCGGCCTGGCTGCACTGCCCGCCCTGCCTGAGCCCGAGGCAGGAGGGCAGAGGCTCTTGTCCGCTCAAGGGTGTCTGCGGCCAGGTGAAGGGGTAGCCGGGGAAGAGGCCAGCATCTCAGGGCGGGCCAGGGGCCTGCTCCAGCCAGGCCAGCGGGGCGGCCTGGGAGCTCTGCTGCAGCTCCTGTGGAAGCCGAGCAGCGTGCTGACCCGCTCTCGCCCGGGGGCCGCACCCTGGGAGCAGCGGCCCTGCTCCTCCAGGCCCAGCCAGCAGGACCTGGAGGGCTTTCCCCAGAGCAGCTGCTGCCTTGTCCACAGCAGGGTCAGCCCAGCAGAGGCCCTCCCCATCCGCGAGGAGCTGGTCTCCATGGGGCTGGCAGAGAAGAGCAGGTGTCGGTGGCGGGCTCCGTGCCCGCACCTCTGTCGCTGGACTGGCCCCGTGGGAGGGGAAGAAGGGCACCTGTCACCTTCTGTAAGGATGTCTCTCTGCTTGACTTCAACACCCGTGTTCCTGCTCGCCTGTCCACCTGGAGAGTCCGAGCGCACCTCGCGAGGGGGCAGTTGACTGAGGGCTCTTGCTAACACCAAAGGGGTTTCTCTGAGGAGCGCCAAGTGGAGTATTTAACAGCCCAGGAGTCTCACCGCCTGCACGGCTGAGGCTGCCTCTTCCCGACAGGCCCCCAAGGTCAGGGTCTTCCACACGGGGCCGCTGCTGGCTTTGGAAGCCCAAAGGCCCCGTCCACACTGGAGACACGTGTATGTCTGCAGCTCCAGGCCCTGCACCCACGGAGGGCGTCTCTGCCTGAGCGTGCTGTCCGCTGTCCCACCTTATGGACCGCGCTCCACACAGGAGGGCCGGGGCGGCGGCCCCTGCTGGACCGAGCCTCCTCTGTAAGCGGCTGGCTCCGGGGGCAGCAGGAGGAGACGGGGGGACCGTGTGTCTCCGCCCCACAGGTCTCTCCTCACCGCCAGGCGGCGAGCACGCAGTCCTGGGAGAGAATTCGCACCAATCAGGCCGACCTCCCAGAATGGAGACAGTCACACTGGACACTGAAGCCGAGGAGGAGCTCAGCAGCACCTGAGCCCTCGAGTACACGGTGAGCCAGCCGGGGAGTCCCTGGTCCCTTTCTGCGCGGACACGCGGCTCTGGCAGACACACTCAAGGCCAGGGAACGGTTCCAAGAGGGCGTCCCTGGGCAGAGGACGCAGGGCCCGGGAAAGCTGAGTGCAGCCAGGCTCCCCACGGGCGGAGAGGTGGGGCTCACTGGGCTAAGGGCTCGACCAGCTCCCGTGGGTGGGAGGAGGCACGTACTCAGGGTAGAGGCCCAGAGGCCAGGGCTCTGGTGGCCGTACAGTGGACCCTACCCAGGGCAGCAGACGCACGCAGGCAAAGTGCAGGAGGCAGGCTTAGAACCAGGCCACCCAGAGGGTGAGCGGTCATCGTCTCCTCCTAGACCACGCACTGCAGCACCGCCCCCTGCACCCCTCCCACAGCCCTGCTCAAGGTGCCAAAAAGCTTTTCAGGTCCTGAGAGCTCGTTCAAAATAGCAATCCTGTTTTACACCCACTTTACAGATGAAGACACTGAGGCCCAGGAGGGTAAGTGTCTGGGCTGAGGTCACACAGCCAGGAAGGGTCGGCGCTGGGTTCTAAACTCAGGGAGTCTGACTCCAGAACCCACCAAACTGTTCTCATTTCCAGGGCCTTCCTTCCTCCGGAATGCTGGCTCTCTCACCATCGCGCTGCATGGCAGAGGCCTTAACTGAAGTGGCCCCCAGTGGCCCAGCCCCAGCAAGTCAAAGCCAGCCTTGGCTCCACCTCCTATCAGCCCCGTCACTGAGCCGGTGCATCTGCTCCCCTACCAGCTGGTCATGCCTGCTGCTAAAGCATGTCTGCTCCGCCTGCCCCAGCACCTCCCTAGGACCCCCCGGCCTCTCCCATCCAGCCACTGAGAAAAAAACACCCCACGGCCACTCCCGTGGAGGACGGCGTCCAGGGCAACTGATCAAGTGAAACGCAATGGTCAGTGCACGGACCCGGGGGAAGCCGCCGGGGTGGGTCCAAGCTGACCCAGCATGTGAAGTCAGACCTGGGCGAGTCCCTGCCCGCAGAGCTGGCCCTGCCTTGCGTCCTCGGGTGCCCCGCCTCCCGCCCTGGCCGCTACACCTGTGGAGACTGCAGACATGGGACCTTCAGGGCTGCTGACAGTTTTGATGGGCTACACTAAAAATTCTGTGAAGATGCTTAAGATTTAACATGACTGGCTGCCAAAGTGCTTCTTTTTATGTGTCTATAAAAGTGATATCATCAAAGTAGGGCCTCGGGACGATCAATCTGTCTGTGGTCAGCAGGAAGCCGGCAGGGACCACGGCCCAGCAGAGGTGTGGCCAGAGGGCCTGAGTGGGAGCTGAGCCCCGCAGGAGGGCTGTGGCAGGAAGGGAGGAGGAGCGGTCAGCCGGGCACCGAGACTGGATGGGGCGGGTTCGCAGCCGTGGAGTCCCTGGTGACTCTGGGGCGACATCAGGAGAATGGAGATGGCAGGACTAGAGGCAGGTTAGAGATGAGGAGTTTAGTGTTGACCATGACGAGGTGGACGCACAGCCAGCCAAGGGCGTGAGAGACGAGAACCAGCTGACCTCTGCCCTTGGTGGGAGCGGGGCCTCAGGACACAACGCTGGGGGTACTGGCTCAGAGCCTGATACTGTGGGGGAATGAGCCATCGGAGCCTGACGCTTCAGAGGGGACGAGCCCTCAGAGGGAACGTAACAGAGACGGCCCTGGGCTGCTCCTGTGCCCTTAGACAGGCAGGGAAGGGGCGACGCAGGAGTCTGTGGGCGGGAGCGCCACCAGCCCTGAGCCCCGGGAGGACAGCAGCGCCCCCGCAGCGCCGGGAGCCCCGCCACGAGCCCGGCTGAGGAGGGATCCCGCTCACTTCCCTGGGGCTCCGGGCACTCTGAGCAAGCGCAGGCTCTGGGGATGGGCCGCCACCACCGGAGCTGGGGGCCACCCGCTCAGTCGGAAGGTAAAAACACCGTCTCACTTTTGTTGATTTCTAGGAAGAATTAACATTTTTGATACAACACTTTCTCAGTCATTAGTATTTCAAACTCCCTATTGACGATCTTTGCCTACTTTCCTGTTGGGGTTTTAGTCATTTTTTAACCAGTGTTGGCATAGTTCACTGTCTGGTTTTGGAAGCTGTGACTTTTCCGTTATTTTTGCCTTTTCATCATAGAACCATTCCGATGTGCAAGATTTCCTAACACAGTTCAATCAGACCCACAGTTCCTTATTCCACAGGCACTTTTATGCCTAGGATACCTTTTTTATTTAGAGGTAAGCACTGACTGAATGTTTCATCTCATATCAATATGGTTTGATTTTCCCCATTAACAGACATCATTTTTGCTCTGTGGTATAAACTGCTTATTTTTCACAGTAGCATTTACTCCATCGCCCATGCCCTCACAGTCTGAAGTCCCAAGCCTCCGGTATTAAAATGAGGCCCCTCATCTGGGTGATCCTGGGCTGTACATTTCTCTCCTCTTCCTTAACTACCACACTGTTCCAGTTAGTAATGATTTATGGTTTGTTCTAAAGTCTTGTAAAACAACCCCCTCCCAGCCCCACCCCCATTAACTGCTCTTAGCTATTTTCATCTGCATGTTTTCTCAGGCGAACTTAAAAAATACTTTGCCATATCTCCCCTCCTCTGAAACATCAGAGTTTGCAGAAAATTTCAACTTGTGAGTTACTACAGAAAAAGCCGATATTATTACGATATCCAGTTATCTCATTTTCTTATCCACTTCCAAGGCCTCCAGCTGCCAACACCATCTGCCGGGCTTCCTTATGGCTAAAACCCACCCTGGGGATTTGCCTGTCACTCCAGTAGTTAAGAATCTGACATGCAACGCAGAGGATGCAGGGGTGACCCCTGGTCAGGGAACTAAGATCACACCTGCCGTGGAGCCATGAAGCCTGGGTACTGCAACTGCTTAGGCCTGAGCACTCTGGATCCTGCGCCACAACTAAAGAATCGGTGCCCAATAGAACAAAGATCCTGCAAACCAAAACCAAGAGCCGACACAGCCAAATAAATAAACAAGTAAAATGTAAATATATATACACATTAAAAAAATGCACCCCGGGTTGCCCTGCTTTGCCCAGCCTCCTGCCCTCACCACCCATAGTGTCCTTGATGCTGAGCAGTTTGGACCTCAGAGAGCTCGGTTCCAGAGTCTGCCGAGTCCCCTGGGAAAGTCACCAAACCCGTCACCGTTCCTAACCCACCTGAGGATCAAGCACTCTTATCACCACAACGCCAAGCTGACAAAACCAAAGCATGTCACTGAAGAACGACTAAGATGCCACGGGTTCAGATACAGCCACTGGTGCACATCAAAGACATTCAGCTGGCACAGATCTCGGACCTGGCTCCTCTAGCCCAGCCCCCCACGCCAGGGTGAAAGAACGCAGACTCAGGGACGTGATCGCTAGGGCTGCACGGCAACCCGGCCACTTACGCAGGTGAGAATAGTTCTTCCGGACCCGCCGGGCGGTGGAGACGGTCCAGGTGCGTCTGCGCGGAGATCAGATCAAGGGCAGGTGGAGGCCAGGGCTCAGCGGCTGGAGGGCAGAGTGGAGGAGGGGCCGTCTGACTCACAGGCGTGTCTGTCCCTCCACGGTCGGTGTTGTCAGCACTTGGGTCCCAAGAAGATCAAAGGAAGGTTCTGACACTGCGTCGAGACGGCCTCCAACTGTCTCCGTGTGCTCACCGTCTGCCCCCTCGCACCAGGTCGGCCATCAGGTGTGGGTCCCGCACTCCTGGCACGGCATGCTGCTGGCGTGAGGATGAGTCGGGGACCGCACGCTCCCCTCGACAGCGCTGGCTTCCGCTCGCCCGGGGTCTGAGCTGCCCTCTCCGGGAGGTGGAGCGCCTGGCAGCCTCAGGCCTAGCGAGGAGCCTGCGCCGGACCCTCCCTCTTCCGGCCCAGCGCCGGCGCACAGGCGCTCGGGTCTCGCCAGGTGATAGGACGGTGGAGCTGAGGCCCACCCTGTGGGAGCACCCAGCCCCTCTGCAGCCTGAGCGGAGCTGAATGACAGTAATTCAGTTAGAGGAGAAAGAAGCAAGCTCATCACAACAGTCGAAAACATGAAAACAACAAATAAACAGCTGCTTTGAGCCAATTTGATCTTTGCAGAAAGAAAAGTGCCGTCTTGCATGTGTGCGTGTGCATGTGCGTTCGCGTGTGCACGTGTGTGCCTGTGTGAGTGTGCCTGTGTGTGCGTGTGGACGCATGTTTGGGGGGTGTCAGGAGGGGCAGTGCCTTTAAGCAGCTGCAGCTGTGAGCAGCTCAGCACAGCGTCGACCAGGCCCCTGGAACAACCTGCTGGACGAGAAGGACACCAGGCACATCGTGCAGAGGGGCCCGGCGGCACCCCCTCAGGCCTCCACCACACGCACGCACGCAGACACACACGCAGACACACCTCCCCGAGGGCCCCAGGCAACAGGGAGACACCTGGCCTCGGAGAGGCAAACCCTCGGTCGGAATTCCGCCCCTGGCGGCGTGTCGCAGCCAACTCCTGGCCCGGCAGCACCAAGCACCGATCCGAAATGAGGGTCCCGGGCACCTCCCGAGAGCAGCCTCCTGGGTCGTGAGAGCT
The DNA here is from genome assembly GCA_022376925.1 of Tragulus kanchil. Lineage (NCBI taxonomy): Eukaryota > Metazoa > Chordata > Mammalia > Artiodactyla > Tragulidae > Tragulus > Tragulus kanchil. The sequence continues at coordinate 156,529,840 of JAIOJX010000006.1, forward strand.
CGTCTTGGCGGGGGCCCCGCCGGGGGGGGGAGATCAGATCAAGGGCAGGTGGAGGCCAGGGCTCAGCGGCTGGAGGGCAGAGTGGAGGAGGGGCCGTCTGACTCACAGGCGTGTCTGTCCCTCCACGGTCGGTGTTGTCAGCACTTGGGTCCCAAGAAGATCAAAGGAAGGTTCTGACACTGCGTCGAGACGGCCTCCAACTGTCTCCGTGTGCTCACCGTCTGCCCCCTCGCACCAGGTCGGCCATCAGGTGTGGGTCCCGCACTCCTGGCACGGCATGCTGCTGGCGTGAGGATGAGTCGGGGACCGCACGCTCCCCTCGACAGCGCTGGCTTCCGCTCGCCCGGGGTCTGAGCTGCCCTCTCCGGGAGGTGGAGCGCCTGGCAGCCTCAGGCCTAGCGAGGAGCCTGCGCCGGACCCTCCCTCTTCCGGCCCAGCGCCGGCGCACAGGCGCTCGGGTCTCGCCAGGTGATAGGACGGTGGAGCTGAGGCCCACCCTGTGGGAGCACCCAGCCCCTCTGCAGCCTGAGCGGAGCTGAATGACAGTAATTCAGTTAGAGGAGAAAGAAGCAAGCTCATCACAACAGTCGAAAACATGAAAACAACAAATAAACAGCTGCTTTGAGCCAATTTGATCTTTGCAGAAAGAAAAGTGCCGTCTTGCATGTGTGCGTGTGCATGTGCGTTCGCGTGTGCACGTGTGTGCCTGTGTGAGTGTGCCTGTGTGTGCGTGTGGACGCATGTTTGGGGGGTGTCAGGAGGGGCAGTGCCTTTAAGCAGCTGCAGCTGTGAGCAGCTCAGCACAGCGTCGACCAGGCCCCTGGAACAACCTGCTGGACGAGAAGGACACCAGGCACATCGTGCAGAGGGGCCCGGCGGCACCCCCTCAGGCCTCCACCACACGCACGCACGCAGACACACACGCAGACACACCTCCCCGAGGGCCCCAGGCAACAGGGAGACACCTGGCCTCGGAGAGGCAAACCCTCGGTCGGAATTCCGCCCCTGGCGGCGTGTCGCAGGCCAACTCCTGGCCCGGCAGCACCAAGCACCGATCCGAAATGAGGGTCCCGGGCACCTCCCGAGAGCAGCCTCCCTGGGTCGTGAGAGCTCGTCTTCGCGGCAGCGTGGGGACCCTGCACACAGACTCGGAGCGGGAGCTCCCGGATGCGGTCCTGAAGAGCCTCCACCGGCCATTGCTGCGCTCATTCCTCAGGACAGAAACAGCCGTGAGACCCGCGCTGCCAGACCACAGCCGCGGGTCCTCGCGAGTCAGCTGTACCAGGGCGGGTGCCGGCATCCACCCCACACACGGCGATTCCAGGGCCCGGCTGAGGGACGGCGACGTAGCTGGCAGCCACCGCCAAGGCGGGCGCGGCTGCTGAGGTCCACTCTGGGGGAGCTTGCTGTCACTTCCACCCTGCCCCCACGTCCAGAGGAGAACGGGGCCCCCAGGCTGAGCCCAGGAGGCTGAGTCCCGGTGCAGCCCAGCGGGCAGAGGAGGGAGCCGCAGGGCTCAGATTCTCCTCCTCTCCACTCACAGGAGGGCCTCCGTCCACAGCGATCCCGCGTTCCCCGTCGCCCCTACCCCGCCCGGCAAGGGCGGAGCATCGCCTGGACAAGGTCGCGTGACGTGGTGGTGGATTCCCACCCGTGTTAGGCGAGCGCACGTCAGCTGACAGGGCAGTTGCTCCAGGCACGAGTCAGGAGGGCCAGAGGTGGGTCCGATTACACATTTCCTGGGGGCTGGGTGGGCTAGCTCTCAGCACAGGGGCCGCAGGACCGGTCCTCCTGCCGGGGCAGCCCCGTCCGGACCTCTGGCCACGCAGCACCTGGCGCGGGAGCCCCAGCCCCTCTCCCGCACCTGACCCTGACGCGCAGCCGCGGACGGCGGGCCCGAGCTGACCGGCGATCCACTGCTCCAGGAGAACGCCCCAGGCCGGTGTCCCGTCTCCACGGCCAGGTGTGGTCACCCGGATAACGGGACCCGTGGGACCTAGACGCCCGAGCCCGCCCTGGGCAGCGTGAAGAGCGGCACCACCCCCAGGCAGAGACATGGCTCGCCAGCCCTGAGGGACGAGCGCCCGCCCCGCAGCCTCACCCGGCAGAAGCGGGCGCTGTCGCCGTGCCACTTAGGACTCCACAAGCTTTTCCAATCTCCAGACTCAAGTGCTTTCTTTTCTTTTGAATTTTGGCCTCTTTACTTTTATTTTTATTTTCATCCATCTTTACTCTTTGGCCTGTGTGGGCCTCCCATCGCAGTGGCCTCTCTCGTAGCAGAGCACCGGCTCTGGGCGCTTGCGCTCCAGAGCGCTGGCTCGGTAATTGGACACACCGGTCCACAGACTCAAGTTTTTTTTGACAAACCAAGAAAATCTCCTGTTATTTCTCTGTATATCGTGTCCCCTCTGCTCCTCTTTCTCCCTCTGGAACTTTTGCTTACAGACAGATGCTCCAGGATCTGTCCTCTGAGTTCTCTCTCTTCCTTTCTCCTCACAGCTCCCAACTGTGTCATTCTGTTCCTTATTTAAGATGTTTCTTCCCTCTGCAGAGGCACGGATTTACTCCTCAGGAGCTGCCGCCTGCCCTGAGAACACGTGACTTTCAGTCCCAGCAGGTTCCCGCGCTCCCTGGGGAAGCCACCCTGCCTGCTCTGGGCACGCCAGTCCTTCTAAGCCTGAGTGCTTCCGTTTGCCAGTGCTGCCCCATACTTACCTCACGGGGCCTTTCGCGCCATCAAGGTCCCTTGAGGTGCAATGAACTCCTGTGAACCTTGGGGGTACAACATCAACCCCTCCTGGCAGAAAGGCGATTCCCTGCCCCCACTCCAGGCCTGGGGCTCGAGCCTTCAGCTGGGCCACCCCTGTAGCCGCCAGAGCATCTCTGGACCATGGAGACTGGCCACAGCCCACAGCTCCCTCAGGCCATCCGTGGAGTGTCCAATACGCATCTTGAGCTTAATGCCCAAAAGAGAACGCGCGGTTTCTCCTAAGACATCAAACTTCTCCACCTTCCCGTTTCTCTGATCCACAAGCCACCTTCCACCCTGATCTCACAAAGACCCTCTCCTCCTTTCCTGGTCAACGGCTAGGAGGACTGGGATTCTCCATTTCAAAGTTAGTTCTTGGTTCAAATTAGTCCGTCTCCCAGATAGAATTAGAAGCTGGGTGATGATTTGGAAAACACAATCAATTTAGTCCAACCGCCCTTGCGTGCCAGCTCCATCTGATAGTGAAGCATTCGGCCCTCAGGCTCCGGGCTGACAGGAGCCATTGCCCACGAGAGTGAGGTTAGGCTGAGAGGACGCGGGGGCCAGCAGGAGAGAGCTGCTGTCAGCCCTCGGCAGAGCTCCCAGCCAGGGCCAGGAGCGAGGCAGGGCCCAGCTTCTGCCCAGAGGAAAATGCCTGGCCAGAGCAGGACACTCCTCCCTGGAGGTCAGACCATGAGACAGGGCCAGGTCAGGGAACATTCCCACCTGGGCCCCAAGTTCCTTATACACAACTGGGGGTCAGGGAGCCCATTTCTTGGGGTTCACCTAAGCATAAATAAACACCCTAACATAAACCTCATTCATTCATTCATTCACTTTTAATAAACATTTACAACACCTGATACTCGTTGGGCATCTGTCCTGTGCCAGACACCGTGCTGGGCAAGTGGGTGGTTTAATGGGTGAGACACAGCCTGCTCCCCCACAGCATCACGTGGCATCCACACCACCGGCCAACGAGCCGCGGGGAGGGGGCTGCCGACGCCGACGGCGGAGATGAGGACAGTGCGGGCCACGGAGCAGGCACTCACCCCGAGACGCCGCTGCCCGGTGCCTTTCCAATGTGCAGCGAAAGATTGATCCTCACATCGCTCATCTTGGCTATGAGCTAAGAGAGATTAAAATGCTTTAGTACGAAGCAAACAATATACATATTTTATGAAATACATTTCTCTGCCTGTTTAATTATGGGATCTTCAATAGAGGCAGAAAAATTCACTGCTCACCACTGGCATGAATGAATAGGTCTTTAGCCTTCAGCCTCAGGCGGCTCCCTGGCCTCTGGCTCCCTGGGCCTGCTGGATGGAGACCAGTGGTTAGGCCATGTAGCCTGGGTAGCTTTCTTTCCTCTTGGCCCCTCTCTGGGCTCAGGGGTGAAAGTGAAATGTCTACTTTCCATTGCTGAAGGCATCTGAAGCCTGGTTTATCACAGGCGAGACTGCTGAAATTCACAGGATGATAGCAGTTCACCTGGGGATGAGGAGAAAGGCCCTTCCAAAAGGACATCCCAGCGTCTCTGTTGGTCTTCCCAAGTCCACTCATTGCCAGGACACTTCCATCCTTCCCTTGAGCTCTTAATCTAGAATGTGGGCATTCCATTCCCCCTCAAAACCTGCTAGGAGTTCCAAAAGTAGTTTCATCTGGGGATCTGTTGGGCTTCCCACGCAAAAGCGTGGCATTCTGCTAGGTGGCATGTGGGTGACCACAGGTGGCCAGCTGCTCTGTCAACACTGATAGGCGAAAGTCACTTCACAAGGCAGGTCTCCAGCGACCCCATGGCCCCTGGGGACCTCTTTCCTGGTCCCTGGAGCTGACCCCTGGGAAGCCTCCTCCGGGTTCCAGCAGGTGGGCGCCAGCTTGCACGCAGGGCTCAAGCCGACCAGGACCACAGCCCGCTCCCAGCACCACGTCACCCGCCTCACAGCAGCACCGTCATCCTGTTCTGCGTTTCTCCAGGGCCTCGTCTCTGTTGGCCTGCAAGCTCACGGAGGATAGAGCAACACGCCGCCCGGAGGCCAGCAGACGCCCATAAATGGCAGCCGGATGAGTGAACCTCTGAGGATGACTTTTCAAAAGGAAGAACGGAAAGAAGAGGACAGACAGACCACTGACCTCTGGAGATCGCTAATCCTGGGAGTTCAAGAGCCTGAGCTGCCGCTCTGTCCGCAGAAACCGCCGTGCCCTCCTCCCCACACCGCAGCAAGCGTCAGCTCTGGCCGAGGCGCGGCTGCCCGCCCCACTCGGCTCAGACCCCTCTCACCGCGTCTTCACACCACCGCCAACTGCTGGGCCGGCCGGCCGGCCTCCCGGAGCCCCCTCCAGCCCCGCGGGGAGACGTAAGCCCCAGGTCTCACCTAAGCACCGCGTGCTGCCGCATGCCTTATCTGACTGTCCCTTGAAGGAAGGTCCGGTCCTTTTAGAGAAACAGCCCCAGAGCCTGGAAATGGGCTGTCTGTGGACGTGAGCCCAGCCCGGCCAGTGACGGGCGGCCCTCCTGGCAGGCCTGAGGGTCTGAGTCCAGGCACCGCTGGCATCCAGATGCCAGAACACGTGCCGCAGCGAGTGGCGCTGGCCTCGGTGCTGAAGCGCACAGATGTACGTGGGAGGCCACACCGCGGAGGATTCAGGGTGTTTGCCCTGCTGAATGAGGAGTCGGAGCCCAGAAAGTCCAAAATGACCATCCCTTTGCAGAAAGCGGGGCTGAAGAATCAGGCCTGCCAGAGGTGTGCTCGGACCCCGTGCGCTGGATCAGAGTGCTCCGACCCCTGCCCTTCCTCCACACTCAGCCCACGCTGCCGCTTCAGGACAGGCCGCCCGAGCCCCCGCAGGGACCCGCGTACACGTGGACAGGAGCAGCCCTGCGTGCGGCCATCCCCTGAAGAGGCCCAGGAGGCAACCCTCTGGCCTGGGCTCCGTGTCCGGGGAGAAGCCTCGGGACTGCAGTCGCTGGGCTCTCAGCAAAGGGCCGCGAGCTGGGCCTCGTCAGGCTTCCAGCAGCCTCCAGCGTCGCTTCTTCCCAAAGTCCTCCGTGTTCACATCCCTTCTGTGCATCCTTCCCTGCCTCATCCTTCCTGCTTCCCAGAAATTCTGACAGACTTGGCTGCCCCATCAAGGCCCAGACTCTCCAGCTTCTAAAGACCAATGAGGCTTTGGGGAGTCCCTAGTGTGAGTTCTCTTTCCTATTCCCCAAAACTAGGGAAGGCCACTGGCAGGGTGACAAAGAGCTTCAGACCCACAAATTCTAGCATCCCCTCCCCCGTGTGTGCCATTCTCTTGGCTCTAGAGATAGAAAGAAAGAGAGAGCGGAAGAGAAGGATGAAGGGAGAAGACAGAGATGAAAAAAGAAAGGCAGGAAGGGAGGAAAAAAGAAATTCATATGCCAGAGGAATCCTGAGTGGGAGGATGGACTGAGCACAGAAAGATTTCTCAAGCCTTCTGACACAAACGTTCTCTTTTGGAATGTGTCTAGTAAAAAGAAACAATCTCTAAGTCTGAAATGTGCCTGCCACTGTTGCAGTCTCCTCTTCCTCATCTCGGGCCTGAAACCCTCACCACAGCCAGGATCTTGGATGACAGCAGGGACGTGGAGCCCTCTGCCCGCAGCTGCCCCTGCTCGGCCCAGCACTTGCGGTCAGCAGCAGCCCCTGCCTGTGCCGGGTCCACCCCACCTACCCCACAACCCGCCCCGCGGAAGTTCGGTGTTTCTCCTCTCCTTCCACAGAGTCCGGGGGATTCATGTGGGACGAGCAGGGGGCAAGGCTGAAGCACAGAAACCTCAGGCCTGAAGGTGGGGCCCTCCGGCGGGAAGCAGGAGCTGGGCTTTCACCCCCACTTTCAGCGCTGAGCAGAGCTGGCAGATGGACGAAGGAATGATGGAGCGAGCTCCTGTCGGGGAAGGCTTGCTGCGTCTTCAGCTCTTCCAAGTCCCAGCACACAGGGTGAGCATCGGCTCTGAGAGCAGGCGGTCACTGGGCAGGAGCTCTGTGGACTCTGAGGGTCTGGGATGCGCCCCCGCCTCTGTGCCCCATGGCGGGGGAGGGGCTGGGCAGTGGAGACAGGACCGCCCCCTCGGTCACAGCAGGGCGGGGTGGAGCCTCGGGTCACAGCAGGGCGGGGTGGAGCCTCGGGTCACAGCAGGGCGGGGTGGAGGGGTCAGTCCCTCACATGCATCTCACGCTGGCTTCACACGACTCCAGTCTCCACCCACCACTTGCTTAATTCGCTTCTCAAATGCAGGGAACCCACCCCCACCCCCAGCTTTGCCAGCTACCCTTCTCTGGCCTGCCCCACTCTCAGATGCTGATCCAGGCGGGACAGTGACCTGCCCAGGGCCTTCCCTGTCCCTCCGCTGCAAAAAGCCCCCACCCCGGGCGTCACCCACTGATTCAGATGACCAGCAATGAGTCCTATGACGAGCCTGCTGGCATCAAATGCCAACTTAGTCACTTACTGCACAGGCGGCCCTGATTAAATCACCTGAATACTATGCCCCAGATTCCTGACCTATAAGGGGAATTAATAACAGATTATCAGCATACACAGCCCCTCACAAATGATAGCTTGCATCATGGAACCAGTCACCCTGTGAGAACTCGGGAGGGCCCAGTAGGCACAAAAGGCTGATCCAAGTTAGCTCTGCCAATGGCTGCATTTCCAGCTGTACCTGCTCACCCCCCAGGCAAAAGCCAGGATCTTGGATGACAGCAGGGACGTGGAGCCCTCTGCCCGCAGCTGCCCCTGCTCGGCCCAGCACTTGCGGTCAGCAGCAGCCCCTGCCTGTGCCGGGTCCACCCCACCTACCCCACAACCCGCCCCGGAAGTTCGGTGTTCTCCTCTCCTTCCACAGAGTCCGGGGGATTCATGTGGGACGAGCAGGGGGCAAGGCTGAAGCACAGAAACCTCAGGCCTGAAGGTGGGGCCCTCCGGCGGGAAGCAGGAGCTGGGCTTTCACCCCCACTTTCAGCGCTGAGCAGAGCTGGCAGATGGACGAAGGAATGATGGAGCGAGCTCCTGTCGGGGAAGGCTTGCTGCGTCTTCAGCTCTTCCAAGTCCCAGCACACAGGGTGAGCATCGGCTCTGAGAGCAGGCGGTCACTGGGCAGGAGCTCTGTGGACTCTGAGGGTCTGGGATGCGCCCCCGCCTCTGTGCCCCATGGCGGGGGAGGGGCTGGGCAGTGGAGACAGGACCGCCCCCTCGGTCACAGCAGGGCGGGGTGGAGCCTCGGGTCACAGCAGGGCGGGGTGGAGCCTCGGGTCACAGCAGGGCGGGGTGGAGGGGTCAGTCCCTCACATGCATCTCACGCTGGCTTCACACGACTCCAGTCTCCACCCACCACTTGCTTAATTCGCTTCTCAAATGCAGGGAACCCACCCCCACCCCCAGCTTTGCCAGCTACCCTTCTCTGGCCTGCCCCACTCTCAGATGCTGATCCAGGCGGGACAGTGACCTGCCCAGGGCCTTCCCTGTCCCTCCGCTGCAAAAAGCCCCCACCCCGGGCGTCACCCACTGATTCAGATGACCAGCAATGAGTCCTATGACGAGCCTGCTGGCATCAAATGCCAACTTAGTCACTTACTGCACAGGCGGCCCTGATTAAATCACCTGAATACTATGCCCCAGATTCCTGACCTATAAGGGGAATTAATAACAGATTATCAGCATACACAGCCCCTCACAAATGATAGCTTGCATCATGGAACCAGTCACCCCTGTGAGAACTCGGGAGAGCGCCCAGTAGGCACAAAAGGCTGATCCAAGTTAGCTCTGCCAATGGCTGCATTTCCAGCTGTACCTGTCACCACTGCTACACCCCCGTGCCCAGAGCAGCACCTGGAGAACCACAGGGGCCCATGGCGGGCAGCGGCATCCACTGGGCACACGTGGCCATGCGTGGAGGATAGCCTCGTCAGCCCGGAAGCCGTGCAACGGGACCTGCGGTCTGGCCACTTCCCAGGCCTGGGACGCAGACGGGCTGCAGGGAGAGCGCGGCCAGGCTGAGGCTGGAGGCACCCGGGGCCTCGGCGTGCCTGCAACTGACCTGGCCCAGGGCCTAAGGGGCTCCAGAGGGCCTGGGGCCAATGGGCCCTGGGGAGCAGTCAGGGACAGCAGGCAAGTCAAGGGCAACTTGCTTTCTCTCCCCACGTCGCTCAGGGAGCCGCTTCCTCCAAGTCCAGGGACTTCCTATGGCCTCTTGTGCCTCCCTCAGCCACAGGAAGCAAGGCGAGACCGAAATTCCATCACTGAATCCTTGGACAGTCCCTTCCTGCAGACTGGGAGGTCCGCTGCAGCGCAGGGAGAGCACCGGCCTGCTGGACGGGGAGGAGGCAGAGGAACAGGCGGCTGTGCGTCCTGGGGACCGAAGGACCATTCCCAATTTGTCCTGGGAAATGAGAACGGTCCAGAGCGCTGACCTGAGCCCAGTGAAGGAGAAGAGCTACGAGACCCCTCCCCTGGGTCTCTGGGCCGGAGTTCAGTTAGCCACAGCCACCGAGGGGCCTTTCACGCGTGCCCACCAGGTCCGGCAATGCGCGGCCGGGCCAGGGACGCTCACCCGCTCTCCCCGGCTGGGGAGGGGCAGCGGCTACTCCATGGGGAGCCTGTGCACCTGCAGCGTGTGAGGCGAGTTCTCCCTGGACCTTCACACTCTCGTCAGCTAAACTCTGCTGTAGGTCCCAGGGGCAGGCGGACAGCGTCATAGCAATGGGGGTCTCGGCAATGAGAGTCGAGGCGGGGCTGGGTTCCAGCCAGACTGGCAGGGGCTCAGCTGATTCCCAGAGCCTCTGGGCCGGGTGGGGTGGGGCTGGGATGAGAGGGAGCTACACGTGCCCAGCACCCTGGAAAACCCGGGAGCCCAGTAGGCACAAAAGGCTGATCCAAGTTAGCTCTGCCAATGGCTGCATTTCCAGCTGTACCTGTCACCACTGCTACACCCCCGTGCCCAGAGCAGCACCTGGAGAACCACAGGGGCCCATGGCGGGCAGCGGCATCCACTGGGCACACGTGGCCATGCGTGGAGGATAGCCTCGTCAGCCCGGAAGCCGTGCAACGGGACCTGCGGTCTGGCCACTTCCCAGGCCTGGGACGCAGACGGGCTGCAGGGAGAGCGCGGCCAGGCTGAGGCTGGAGGCACCCGGGGCCTCGGCGTGCCTGCAACTGACCTGGCCCAGGGCCTAAGGGGCTCCAGAGGGCCTGGGGCCAATGGGCCCTGGGGAGCAGTCAGGGACAGCAGGCAAGTCAAGGGCAACTTGCTTTCTCTCCCCACGTCGCTCAGGGAGCCGCTTCCTCCAAGTCCAGGGACTTCCTATGGCCTCTTGTGCCTCCCTCAGCCACAGGAAGCAAGGCGAGACCGAAATTCCATCACTGAATCCTTGGACAGTCCCTTCCTGCAGACTGGGAGGTCCGCTGCAGCGCAGGGAGAGCACCGGCCTGCTGGACGGGGAGGAGGCAGAGGAACAGGCGGCTGTGCGTCCTGGGGACCGAAGGACCATTCCCAATTTGTCCTGGGAAATGAGAACGGTCCAGAGCGCTGACCTGAGCCCAGTGAAGGAGAAGAGCTACGAGACCCCTCCCCTGGGTCTCTGGGCCGGAGTTCAGTTAGCCACAGCCACCGAGGGGCCTTTCACGCGTGCCCACCAGGTCCGGCAATGCGCGGCCGGGCCAGGGACGCTCACCCGCTCTCCCCGGCTGGGGAGGGGCAGCGGCTACTCCATGGGGAGCCTGTGCACCTGCAGCGTGTGAGGCGAGTTCTCCCTGGACCTTCACACTCTCGTCAGCTAAACTCTGCTGTAGGTCCCAGGGGCAGGCGGACAGCGTCATAGCAATGGGGGTCTCGGCAATGAGAGTCGAGGCGGGGCTGGGTTCCAGCCAGACTGGCAGGGGCTCAGCTGATTCCCAGAGCCTCTGGGCCGGGTGGGGTGGGGCTGGGATGAGAGGGAAGGGCTGTAGGCAGAGGAAGCACCCTTAGAAATCAGGGGCTCCTGCAGAGAGAGAAGCAAGGCAGAGGAGCCCACGGGCAGGACAAACCAATGGCTATTCATCCTAAATCAGGGCAAGCTGATTCGGGGAAAACCCACAGACCCTCCCAGACACTGTCCGGGTTCCGCATTGCAGATGGTGGCTTTACGGGACCCTCCGGGGGCAGACCGCGGGAGCTGGGCCAGGCCAGAAGCAGGCCAGGGCTCCCGTCTGGCTAAACTGCACAGTGAACACGTAACAGCTTGTCCCTGAGGACAGAGTTGGCCTTGCATACCAAACACTTCAGCGCTAGGCCTCGGGGGCCTCGGAGCAGAGGGGCTCAGTCCTGGCAGGAGGGGATATCAGTCCTTTCGGAGACCAAGGGGCTGCTCCAGATGTTTGAAGCAAGGGCTCTAAATCCAGAGGGGAAGGGAGGGGCTCTCACACACCCGCCAGGCCATAAGGAAGGCAGGAGACCAGCGACCACCTTGGGGAGCCCAGTGCGTGTGCACACATGTCTGGAATGTGTGGGGAGGTGCGTGTCTGCTCACGCGCCCTGGGTATCGGAGGGTCTGGTCGTGTATGTGTGCATGTGTTGTGTCCGCAGACGTGTGTGTGTGCATCCGTGCACTTGGGGTGCTGCCAAAACTTCCTGCCGAAACTAATGGCAGGTGTTCACTCTTTGGGGAGCCTTATGTTAATTTTAATCCCACCTTAGTATATTAAGTTGGTTCTAGAAATTAAAATTTAGAAATTTCGCAAACAGAGCCCGGGCTACACTGCAAGGAGACCCCTGGGAAAGGGTTCATCGTCCCGCCGCTCCTCCAAGAACGGTGAGGGGAGGGCTCACCCCGCCCTCCTGGCTACTCCCAACGGACAAAGGGAGGAGAGCCGAACAGCGGCGGGAGGCCTGGATGCTGCTGCCAGGACTGGACAGGACCGCCGGCCGCTCCCACCCCTCCCCTGGCTGCTCCTGAAGAAACTGGCCGCCCAGGAGGGCGTCACTCAGGCAGGACCTTCAGACGCGGCCTGAAAGACTGGCCTCCGCGTGGTCTCCTCCCAAGCTTAGCAGCTAGGGGCTGTGCCTCATCCTGGGGGAGCTGCCAGAGAGATGGGAGGACCCCCTTCAGGCCCTCGCAGATACTCCCCACACAGAAGGGGCCGCCTCTCTATTTGGAAGACGAGGGGGAGACCTAAGGGCTCTGGGGGCCTCTGTCCTGCCCCTTTTGGGGGGAGTTGGGGGGGTGGGCCACTTTTCTTGGTCTTTCATTTATCCATTTTCATCCATCTTTGCTCTTTGGCCCATGTGGGCCTCCCATCGCGGTGGCCGCTGTTGTCGCAGAGCACCGGCTCTGGGCGCACGCGCGCCAGAGCTCTGGCTCGGTAATTGGACACATCGGTCCAGCCACGTGGGATCTTCCCAGGCCAGGGATCGAACCAGCGCCCCTTGCCCTGCAAGGCGGTGTCCTTACCCACTGGACCACCAGGGAAGCCCTGCCCTGCCCCTGTACCCCTTGACTCACTGGGGAAGGAGTGAAGGCCAAGCCTCTCCTCTGGGCTGCCCTGCTCTGTCCTCCAGCCCCACTCCTACCCAAGTGAACCTGGAGGCAAGGGAGCACTGAATGAGGAGAGGTGCTCCCAGCAGGGCCTCAGGGGCAAGGGCTGCTCCCGCAGGGGAAGCTGGGCCTCTACTTGTCGTCACAGAAACGAGGAGAAGCACGCAGCAGCAGGTGCTCAGGCCACATTTGCCAGGACTTCCTTGATGGCAAAGAGGGTGGTTAGACATGGGGGTGGAAGAGGGAATGAGGGACAGACAGCCGCCCTAGAGGCAGTGATGAATTATATTTTCAAACGTCCCTGATGCAGCATGCATGAGGATCCTCTCTCACTGCATGATCTCAACCAAAGTAGCTGACTGCAAAACCCTGCTCCCACCTGATCCGCACCCACCTCACATTCCCAGCCCAAGGAGCAGCGCCTGGCTCCACAGCGACCAGGCGGAGAGGTGCCGGGGAGGGACCCCGTCTACAGAAGAGCACGGCCCTGCAGTGCCACTGCGATCCAGCAGCCCCCAACAACAGGCCGAGAGCGCAAAGCTGAGAGAAGGAGGCCCCTGATACCCTCAGGACTCCCTGGGGCCAGAGGGTCCCCCTCCCACTGGAGCTGGCCCTCGGGGCCTGTGAGGGAGACACAGGGCGGCCCTGGCCGCAGGAGTCCTGAAGGACGGCCACTCGGAGCGCCAACCCTTAGGACACGTACAAGGATGGCCTCTGGGCCTCCGGGGACTCTATGGAGGAGCATTTGGAAGGATCTCCGTGGAGGGCCACCAGCCATGGCTGCGGCTGTGCCCCACACCCTCTTGCACGCACTTGTGCACACGCAGTGCTCACGCCCCCAGACACTTGGCACACACGGCCAAGGAACGAGTAAGTGCTTCTTGGTCCAAGGAGCCCTTGAAAGTCTGGGATGCCTGCAGGCCCTCTGCACCTCTCTGCTCCTTCCGCCTCCCCACACCACACTCTGCTCTGCCTCCCTGGGAGTCCAGGCTCTTCTGACCGGAGGGAAGGCGGGAGGCTGGCCCGCAGCTGGCCTGCCAGCCTTTGACAAGGCGGCAGTGCCCCGACAGGCAGGGATCCCTAGAGGCCAGACCCTAAGGGCCCCCATCTCCATCTCACAGGCACCTCTGCACCCGGGCAGGTGCCGCCCGCCCCCACCAGCCTGCCATCTCCTTCTCCGGTGCCTGAAGCGAAGGGGGAGCCGCACCCTCCCCTCTCTCGCGCTCGGCCTCCCGGTCCCAGAGAACCGCCCCCCAAACTGCCGAGCCCGGAAACAATCACCCTTTGAGAAAGGCTGCCAAGCTGGGCGCCAGGAACGGCCAGGATGGAGGCGGGGTTAGGGGTGGGGGGCTTTAACTCTAGAAAGCCAGTCTTGGCAGCGTCGCCCCCGCCCGCAGCCCGGCTTCAGAGCGCGGAGTCGGGGCCCCCTCTGCCTGGGAGGGTGTGGGGGTGATACCAATCCGGGGGTTCTTGCCTCCTCGCGCCCCCGCCTCGGCCCGCGAGGTTGGTACAGACCATCCGAGGCGCGGGTCCCGCCGGCAGCTCCTGCCCGCTGCTGGGGGAGGGGGAGGGGGAGGGGGAGGGCGGGGGGGCGGGCGCGAGCGGGGGCGGGGCTGGCGGCGCTGTCACAGCCGCGGCGGCCGGGGCGCATCTGCCGCCGCCGAGGGGACTCCGCGCCGGCCCGGTCACCTGCGCTCCAGCCGCGCGCCCCGACCGCGGCGCCTCGGCCCTGCTCTCCGGCCAGCTCGCCCCGCGCTTGTCCGCGTCCCCGGCGTCCCCGCCTGGCTCCCCGCCCCGCGCCCCCCGCGCCCCCCGCGCCCCCCGCGCTCCCGGGCTCCGCAGCCCTTTTCGCTGAGCGCAGAAGGGCCGGGGCGGCGCTGACCCCGCGGCGATGAAGGAGCTTCGGGGGGCCCGCAGCCCGAGAGCCCCCTGGGCCGAAGGCTTGTGCGGACGAGGAAAGCAGCCTGGGGGCGCCAGAACCGGCGCGTAGGGCCGCCGCCGCGATGGAGCGCGCCGGGGACGCTCCGGACTCGCCGCCGCAGGTCAGTGGCCGCTCCGCCGCGCACAGAGCCCCTTTATGCGTCCGCATCGCTACACGCGCCATGTCCTCCGGGCGCGTGTGCGCGCGTGCGCGTGTCCGTTTGCATGTGTGTGTGTGTGTGTGTGTGTGTAGGCTCGCGCGTGTGTGGCTGTGTGCGCAGCGGGGCTGCCGGAGAGCCGGCCAGGACCCGGCCAGGGCCAGGAGGCGCCGCAGCAGAGGGGTTGCTGCGAGATGGAAACCTGGGCGGTGCTGGCCCTTCTCAGGCCTTCCAGAAGGGGAAGCCGGTCTCAGCTGCTTTCAGCCATGGGCCAGGCTCTTGGCTCTCTGGTCCCTCCCTCCCCACATCAGCAGGTGGTTCCTGATGGCAGGTGGGGGGAAGGGGCTGGAGGGAGGCAGCACCGCATCCGCAGCTCCAGCTCCCCAGCGTCGTCCCCAAGCCCAGAGGCTCCAACCCCTGTCAAGTTAGGTCTCTGCAGCTCTGCCAGGAGGCTAGGAGCTGAGAGGTAGCAAGGGGACTCAGGGCGAGGACTCCCAGTGTAGAGGGAGGAAGGAGAAGGACCAGGTTTGCCACCTGCCCTGCACACTTGGGCTCAGGCCAGGGGTCCTGATCCCTCCCAAGCCAAAGCCCACAACTTGCCAGAATGAGCTGAGTGGTGAGGCAGGAGAGGATGGAGCAGGAGGCCTGGTCTGTGCCCGGAGGAAGCTGACAGCCTGGGATCTAGCAACTGAGGTCAAGAGACCATGCCCCCCGCCCCGACAAAGGCATAAACGAGACCTTAAGCAGCCGCCCTGCCTGTCCCCCCGGCCAGCCCTACTCTCAGCCATGCCCTGCTTACGTGGATTCTTGTAGAAGACGGGCTGCAGGACGCCAGGACTCTCTGTGCACCAGGTGCTGAAGCCGCCTTTGCGGACGGCTGGTCACCCCAGGCTGGCGGGGGCAGCTCTGCCTGTGTGAGGACGAGGGCGGGGGTCCCCAGTGGGAGTTGGGGCTGTGTGTCACACACTGGGTGGGGATGTGCCAGTACACAGCCTGTGATATCGTCTGTGTGGTCATGTGGGAGTGGGGCTCACAGCTTCCTAAGTTACTGGGGTTGTGTGACTTTCCAGGACCGTGTCTCCAGGATTTTCTGCGATCTGCCCCTGCTCCTCTGGGTCCCTGCCTCGGCCGCAGAGACAGGCATTGCCTCCCAAAGCTGCTTAGCCGGGGACGGTTCCTAGCCTTGCTGAACCAAACATCGAGTCCCCCTTCCTTTGTTTAGAACAAAGACCCTTCACAGTAAGACCCTCGGAGACTGTGCTCATCCGTCACGCCGAGCACCCCAAAGCTTCTGGAGCTGCACCCATTCCCCTTTGTGGGGTGCAGAAGGCTCTCGGAGAGCCCGGCCCAGGGCCAGGAGGCGCCGCAGCAGAGGGGTTGCTGCGAGATGGAAACCTGGGCGGTGCTGGCCCTTCTCAGGCCTTCCAGAAGGGGAAGCCGGTCTCAGCTGCTTTCAGCCATGGGCCAGGCTCTTGGCTCTCTGGTCCCTCCCTCCCCACATCAGCAGGTGGTTCCTGATGGCAGGTGGGGGGAAGGGGCTGGAGGGAGGCAGCACCGCATCCGCAGCTCCAGCTCCCCAGCGTCGTCCCCAAGCCCAGAGGCTCCAACCCCTGTCAAGTTAGGTCTCTGCAGCTCTGCCAGGAGGCTAGGAGCTGAGAGGTAGCAAGGGGACTCAGGGCGAGGACTCCCAGTGTAGAGGGAGGAAGGAGAAGGACCAGGTTTGCCACCTGCCCTGCACACTTGGGCTCAGGCCAGGGGTCCTGATCCCTCCCAAGCCAAAGCCCACAACTTGCCAGAATGAGCTGAGTGGTGAGGCAGGAGAGGATGGAGCAGGAGGCCTGGTCTGTGCCCGGAGGAAGCTGACAGCCTGGGATCTAGCAACTGAGGTCAAGAGACCATGCCCCCCGCCCCGACAAAGGCATAAACGAGACCTTAAGCAGCCGCCCTGCCTGTCCCCCCGGCCAGCCCTACTCTCAGCCATGCCCTGCTTACGTGGATTCTTGTAGAAGACGGGGCTGCAGGACGCCAGGACTCTCTGTGCACCAGGTGCTGAAGCCGCCTTTGCGGACGGCTGGTCACCCCAGGCTGGCGGGGGCAGCTCTGCCTGTGTGAGGACGAGGGCGGGGGTCCCCAGTGGGAGTTGGGGCTGTGTGTCACACACTGGGTGGGGATGTGCCAGTACACAGCCTGTGATATCGTCTGTGTGGTCATGTGGGAGTGGGGCTCACAGCTTCCTAAGTTACTGGGGTTGTGTGACTTTCCAGGACCGTGTCTCCAGGATTTTCTGCGATCTGCCCCTGCTCCTCTGGGTCCCTGCCTCGGCCGCAGAGACAGGCATTGCCTCCCAAAGCTGCTTAGCCGGGGACGGTTCCTAGCCTTGCTGAACCAAACATCGAGTCCCCCTTCCTTTGTTTAGAACAAAGACCCTTCACAGTAAGACCCTCGGAGAGACTGTGCTCATCCGTCCACGCCGAGCACCCCCAAAGCTTCTGGAGCTGCACCCATTCCCCCCCTTTGTGGGGTGCAGAAGGCTCTCCTGGCTATGGAGCGGGGGCTGATGGATGTGTGCCCCCTTCAGCACTGACGCCAAGTGGCTCGCGATGCCTGTGTCTGTGCCTGAGCCGTGGGTGCGCGGGAGCCCCTCCTTGCTCAGGCTTGCGGGAGGCTCAGGGCCCCGGGCTGAATACATGCACAAGAGGTTTCCGGGTGAGCAGGTGCTGACAGCTGACGGGTCCACCTGAAGCATGGGGCAGGCAAATCTGAACTGAGCGGGGGCAGGTGGAGACCAGGGGCTCCAGAGGGAGAAGCCGTTCGGCCTGCCCTGTCCCCTGCCTCGGGTCCCTGGACGAATCTGGGTTTTCCCATCATGGTTTTGAGAGGTGAGCGGTGAGAAGACCTGGGCAGCTGTACTTCTCTGGTTGTGAGCATAGGGTGATGAGGCAGGGCCAGAGTTTTGCAGGTGTGAGGGGTCCAGGGGGTGAGCTGACCTGGAGTTGGGCTCTAGCACTGGGGAAGTGGGTTGGTCCTACTTGGCCAGAGGAGGGGGGCAAGCCTGCCTGGACGTGCCTGAGAGCTCTTCTCTGCTGAGGCCTGGAGGGGAAGAGAGGCAGGGCTCTGGAAGAGAGACTCAGAGAGTCTGAGCAGCCGCAGGAGACAGGAGACAAAGACACAGAAGCATAAACCATGGAGGGGCCCAGGGGTGAGGTGGGGCCAGCCTTAGGCCTTCTTTCAAGATGCCCATATCAGCAGCCATCAGGCAGGTCAGGGAACAGCCCCCGGAAGGCTCTTCCTTCCTCCCACAGGTAAATGCAGGGTTCAGGGGGAGCCCCAGGCAGAAGGGTATGGGCTGTGAGACCAGAGAGCCTCAGGGAGACCGTCTTGCCTGGGTTCATCCCCCATCTCCTGGTGCCTACCCTACCCCTTCTGGCCCTGGGGTACACTGGACTTGGGGATCCAAGTCCAGTGCCTGTGAAGGAAAAGACAAGCCTCCTGCAGCCCAGGCCTCCAGGCCAGAAGGCCTTTGGGGACCCTGCAGAGAGTATGGGGTGGGGACATGGAGGTGGTGCTGTGCAGGGCACAGGCTCGGCCAGTCCGGGGTTGCTCGACCCCTCTGTGACCGGCTGGGTGGACTTCGGGAAGAGCGGAGTCCTCTCGGCCCGGGTTCCCAAAGGCCTGTAAGCCCGGGAGCCTCTCCCGCGGGGCTGTTTGTAGGCGGGTGCTGGCAAGACGTCCCCGTCGCGTCTGCCTCTGTGACCTCCACGCGTCCCCTTGGCATCCGGAGGCCTCTGGAACTTGGAGCAGCCTTTCTCTGACCCACCCGTGGCCACCGCATGGGCCACGGCACTGGCTCTCCCTCCAGACCCCGCCTCCAGGTTTAGGGCCTCGTCCTGCCCCGTCACACCTCCATAGAGAGACATGCTTGGTGTCCCTTTGGCACATGGCAGTGACGTGGTTTCCGTGTTCACATGGGGGTCAGTGTGGTCACTGCACTTCTCGGCCAGTGGTTGTCCCCAGAAGCCATGCGACTGGCTGACGCCGCAGACCGGCGGCCTCTTGGCGCGTGTGCCGACAGCCGGCGGGCGGGCGGGCGGGCCTCCAGCTCCCACTGCGCACACGGTCACTGAGTGCCGGCCGTGTCCTGGGCTCCGGGTCAGTCCTGGGGATGCAGAGCGTCGAGCCGTCCACGGTCACGTCAGGTTTTCTGTTTAGCTTAGCCTTGGAAGGAAGGCTACCCACCTACTGTGTGGGTAGCTTTTTTTTTTTTTTTTTAATTTTTTTGCAGCTACAGCAAATTTACTTTTCTAATGAGATTTAGCTCCAGCCAATATTAAAATGAATCTGTGCTCCCCAAGCGTGCCAGCTGACGGCAGGGCAGCGACCTCCCAGCCAAGCACCTCGCAGGGTTAGGACTTCGCCACCCAGAAGCTCAAAAGTGGGGAGTCTCAGTGTGGACCTCCAGGAGGTGGCTGGACTGGGGATGTCTTGCCCACAACTTTAGAGCTGTGAAGGAAGTGGGGAGGGGAGCAGGGTCAGCAGAGGGCAGAGGGCAGGCCATGGGTGTTAGGAGGGGACCCGCCTGCGCGTCCTCGGGGCCCTGTGGAGGCTGGGCACGTGCGGCCGCCTCCCCTCACTCTGCTCCATCTTGCTTCCTTCTTTCTGCATGAAGTCGTGAGCAGTCTGGCCTGTAATTGGTGCTGGGCTCTTCATTTAACCAGCGCTTGGAAGTCTCAGAGCCTCAGAGCACGGTACTAGATGTGGGACGGGCTGCTCCCCCACTCTGGTGGGCATCCCCCAGCCACACCAGCCACATTCAGAGAGCTCAGTGGCACCCGAGGCCCCATGTAGGACAGCAAGGACACATGGCTTGCCCAGAATCCCTGAGGTCTCCGGGCATACGCTGCCCTGGGCTCTACATGGCGAGCTTAGCAGGGCCGCTGAGAGCATGGGCTGCAGGACTAGCACCCCGGCTCTGCCACCCACGGCCGTGAGGCCTGGGGCCATCAGTTACCCTTCCTGTGCCCCAGCGTGTCTTGTCTCTAAGCCGGACGATAAGAGATGTTTGTGAAGCAGGAATGAGTAATGCAATTAATTGTGTTACTCACTTAGAACATGAATGTAAGTGCTTTGCTCAGCAATATATATATATATATATATATATATATATAATTTTGGCCTCTTTTATTGATTTTTTTAATCCGCTTATTTTTATACATTTTTATTCTTCCGCATGTGTGGGCCTCCCATTGCAGTGGCCCCTCTCGTTGCAGAGTTTCGGCTCTGGGCATATGTGCTCTGGAGCACTGGCTCGCAATTGGACACACTGGTCCAGCCGCTCTGTGGCATGTGGAATCTTCCCGAGCCAGGGATCAAACTGGTGCAGCGGACGCTTTACCCAGTGGACCACCAGGGAAGCCCGGCAAGATTTTTTTGCCTTTTTTTTTTAATTTGGCTATGCTGGGTCTTGTTTGTGGCACACCGGATCTTTGGTCTTTGCTGCAGCACATGGGCGCTTTTTCAGTTGCAGCGTGTGGGATCTTCAGTCGCTTCATGCAAAGTCTTAGTTGTGGCATAGGGGATCCAGTTCCCTGACCGGACATCGAACCTGGGTCTCCTGCGTGGAGCATGCAGCCTTAGCCACTGCACCACGTGGGAAGTCCCAGCAAGTTTTAAAATTACTCATTTAGTGGACATGACCCCTAACAGACACCAGCGTGTGGGGTGGGTGCACACAGTGTGCCTGGCGCTCGGAGAGCCCAGATGCAGCCTTGCCTCCGTCGCCCACATGCCCTGAGCCCGTCTCCTCCGCTGTGATGGGGCTGCAGCCAGTTCATGAACCCTGAACCACTCTCCGAGGTGTGTCCTCCTCGGCAGATGAGCTCAGCAGACCCACATGTCTCCAAAGAGCCCTCATGAGCGCCCGAGTGTTCAAAATAAAGGAGCAAGTGAGGTTCCCACCTCTGGCAGCATCTTGCCAGGCAGGCATAAGCTAGGGTCGCGAGGGCTCTGCCTGGCTTCCAGCCTTAGTCCTGAGGGAGAGGAGCCCCTGGCTTGAGAGGGGCTGACGCTCTGCGTACA
Organism: Tragulus kanchil; assembly: GCA_022376925.1. Classification (NCBI taxonomy): domain Eukaryota; kingdom Metazoa; phylum Chordata; class Mammalia; order Artiodactyla; family Tragulidae; genus Tragulus; species Tragulus kanchil. The sequence continues at coordinate 156,550,272 of JAIOJX010000006.1, forward strand.
GGCCCCCAGCTCGCTGGAGGACACAGTCCCGGGGGCCTCCGTATCCTCATCTGAAAGGCCGGCAGCAGGAAGCATGTGGATGTTTCCTGCCCCGACCACTACGCTGCCCTCAGTCAGCTCTCCTGATCTCTGCCCAGGAGCAGAGTAGGGGTGGCCACCAGCCAAGAGGACAGAGGGGAGAGTGAACAGGCCTGGGAAGCAGCGGTGGGCCCAGCAGACCATCTGGCCCAGCACTGAGATTCTGTGCCTATAGGTTCGCCCTTCTCTCTGCCGATATGGAAGCTGCCCCAGAAAGGTTCCACTCCTATTTTAGGTGCCACAGCATTTGGTGCCTGGTCCCAGACTGTGACCTGAGTCTACCAACACCCGCCCTCCCTCTCCCAGGCCCCCTGTGCTCTTGCACGACAGAGACCCCCAGGCTGGGTGTGAGAAGCCCACCCTGGGACCCCACTCCTCTTCCCCGCCAGCCAGCCGGACGTCTGCTGTCCTCCCATGGCAGCTGGCCCAGGAAGATGCGCACCGCAGCCATCCTGACAGGGCCCCAGGGAAGGGCAGCGGGTTTGGGCCACAGGCAGTGCACTGAAAATACGCAGGCAGCTGTAATTAAACCCGTGAATCATCAGCTGGCATGGTGTGTGCACACACACTCGGACTGGAGGAATGAGGTCAGCCTGGGCATCCTCGGCTGGGCGATCGGGGGGCGCGTGATGGCTCGAGGCGGGTTGTCAGGCTCCCGGCCCCACTCAGCCCAGACCCGCAGCCCCGGGTCCATCGGCTGACTGTGGCCTCCCGGGGTCATCCCTGCAGCCTGAGGAGATGGGGGCTCCACCTCAGCCCCCAACACTGACCTGATGCCCTTGGAGCTGCACGGGAACTCGGGGTGTCAGGCTGCATCCCTGGAGGCCAAGCGCTGGCAGGTGTGGCCAGTGCTGGCCACACCAGGCCACCTGGGAAGGCCTCCCGCCCGGCGTGTGTGTGCATGCCTGTGCGTGCCGCCCTCTGGCTGCGTCCTGCTCACGCCTGGGGGCTCACCTGGAGCCCCTGAAGGGCGCATCCCCCGGGTGCCCTCTGTGTGTGTCGGCGACACTCCCGAGTGGCGGCCAGCAGGAAGATCTTGCCTGTAACCGCACACGGGCGCCAGCGCACCGCGCGCCCACCCAGCTCCCGCTGTGTCCCTGCTGAGCGATCTCGGGACAGCTGCTGGACGGCAGGCTCGCTTTCGTGGGGAAAGCACACACAGTGTCAGATTAAAGCGTACCGCCTTAAGGGCTCTGAAGTGCTCAGCGGCGCCCGGGCTACCCGTGCAGCTTCCGCCTCCGGAACTTCACCTTGCCAACTGACCGCCGTACTCTGACAGCCCCACCCGAGCCCTGACTCTCGACCCCGTGCCCTCCGTGCCTGTGTCTGACCGGTGCCGGCCTGTGCACGCAGGCCGCAGGCTGCAGCTGCGCTTCCTGAGCAGTGTCCTCCGGGGTCACCGGGGTGGAGCGGGGTCGGGCTTGTCCTTGCGTTCTGACTTCCCCGTCTCCAGAGGGGTGTGTAATGCCAGGCTGTGGCGTGGACGTGGTCAGCGGTGGTGTCTCCGCTGCCCTCCCTCCCTGGGGGTGGCAGACGCCTCTGTGCCATGAGGAGCAGGGAGGATGCCGCCCAGCCTTGCCTGACCTCCAGTGCCGAACGCAGGGCCCAGCGTGTGCGGCCGCCTCGGGGAAGAAGGAGAAGGAAGAGCGCGCCTGGCAGAGGCTCAGGTGGGGCTGGTGAAGAGGAGCACGCCTGCCTGCGCCGGCCCCTGGCTCCCACCTGCGGGAACTCGGGGGCGGAGCCTGCCCCTGGGGTGCGCGCCCCTGGGGGCGGGGGTGGGGCCCACCCCTCGCACACACCTCGTGATGCGCAGCCCATCTAGGCCACCATCCTGCCACCTCTGCGTCCCTCACGGCTTGTGAGGCGGTGTCAGCAGACACCATCGGGGGGCCGAGTTTGGGGACCCTCGATGCGTCACGCCCCGCGGATGGGGAATGCTTCCCTATCGGGCTCGCGGCATCTTCGGGCTGGCCCGCATCTCCTGCAGCACCCCTTAGCTGTCTCTCTCTGGGCAGCAGGGGCAGCGGACACCCAGGGAGGGAACGAGGGGGCCGGGCAGGAGCGACAGAAGGGGCAGAGGTGGTGAGAACCTCTTTCCAGAGCGCCAGCCTGCTTCCGGGGGGCCAGCAGGAAGCGGGTGGCCCGGCTTCAGGGCCCCGCCCTCCCGGCGCAGCCTCACGCCGGCTGGAGGCAGCCTTGGCTCTAGCGCACCTGTAGACGGGAGGAGAGGGAGGGGACGCCTGCCCCTGCTGTCCCCAGTCCTGCCCTGGCTGTGCTCTAGGGGCTGGGCAGGGACAAGGCTAACGGGGGGCGAGGAGGCGTCCCAAGACCAGGGCAGCCCTGCCCAGTTTCCACGTCTGTGGACAGAGGAACTTGCTGGGAGAGCTGCCCCGAGGCCGGTCGGTACAGACCCTGGAGGAGCCGAGGGCCGCTTCCCGTCTCTGCCGGATACGTGCCCTCGCTGGGTTCAGACCAGGTGGCTGCTGCCGCTTCTATTGCATTTCGTGTCACCCGGCATCCATGGGCCTGGCCCCGTGCTGGTGTTTTCCGCGGACCCCTCATAGGACCCCAACGTGCCTGGCAAGCGTCACAGAGAAGGATACTCAGCGCCCGACGCTGGTGCAGTCCCCACGCTGTGTGGGATCCGGCTCGCGGGGTCTCAGGAGCCCACCGCCTGGGGCTGTGGGCAGACAGGAAACCTTCACACAGGACGGGGGCCGGCCGTTCCCGTGCGGACGCTGAATGTTCAGGCTTAGGAGAGCTTTGGAGGGACTAGCCAAGGGCTCAGAGCTCCCGGTGGCCTCCCCCGGAAACCAGAGGGTAGGTGGGTCTCTCTCCCACTCCAGACCGCGAGCCCTCTCTGCCAAGGGAAGCCAAGGCAGAGACGGCAGGCCGGCCGGGGTGGCGGGGCACGGTGCGGCACGGACCGCCTCCTGCCGGCCACCCACACCCCCGGCCCATCTGAATCCCAGCCGCGCCCACAGCCAGGGGCTCTGCGTGCCCTCCTGGCCCGGCCCAGCCTCGAACACCCAGTCCCAGGGCCCGACCCTCCGGCACCCAGCCTAACGTCGGTCCTCGTCTGCTGGCCTTGCCAAGAGCACGCCCCGCTCGCTGGCTGGCCAGGGCCGCCACCGCCTGTATGGGCTCCACGCTGCAGACCGTCCTGGCACCAGCACTCGGCACCAGCGACCGTGCAGCACCAGGCCTGCCAGCCTCCCTGGGCCTCCCGTGCGGGGGCGGGCTGTCCAGGGCTGTAACCCACCAGCTCCAGGAGCCAGGGTGCGAGGGTGCCACGGTCCTCCTGCTTCTGGGCTGTCCTCCACCCTCAGCCTCAGCAGGGAGCGTGCCGCCCCCCTCAGACTGGGCAGCCTGCTGCCGGTGACCCTTGCCGCCGCCGGTCCGCTGGAGCACCAGCGCTGCTCCTCCGGCCCCCCAGCCCCGCTTGTCTGTTTGCTGTCAGAGCCCTGGCTGCGGCCCCCCAGCCCAGCCCAGTCCTGCCGGCGCGGCCGGACCCCGTGGGTGCTGCCGTGTCCCGAGCTGCCCCGTGCCTCCAGGGCAGGGGACAGTGCAGCGAGCTGGGCGCTGAGAAGGCGGCGTGTTCTAGGGCAGCTGCTGTGACCATGCTGGGCTCTGACGGAACCGTGTCCCTGCACCACAGTGACTGCCTGGCCGCTCTGCTCAGCCTGTCCCAGGGCGGGGGCACGGGGGGGCAGGCGGGCGCAGGTCCTTGGAGCCGTGCGGTTAGCTGTCTGCTCCCCGGGCTCATCCTGCAGGCAGGGAGGAGCTGTCCTTGTCCGCCTGCAAGCTCACCTTTCGCTGCCCAGAGACCATGCGTGGGCACAGACACGCATGGGCTCATTCAGGTGCACTGCTGGCCGTGGCACACGGGCGTGCACACGCGTTTGAAGGCGCGAGCGGGCCGCACTGTGAAGTCACCCCGGGGGCAGCCCCGAGGAGCTTGCACAGTGGACTCGAGTCAGTGGCCCTTCCGAGTGAAACTACAAGCTGTCCACCCAGAGGACGGGAGCTGGCGCCTTGGCCGCAGCTGCTGGGCCGAGCCAGACTCGGACGGCACTGAGAGGGCAGGCACAGGGACCAAGCTGGCGCTCGGGCTTCCGAGGTGCGAGGACCCGTGACAGCCAGCAGGCCCAGGGACACGCAGGCCCCTACATGAGGCCGTGGCAGAGGGGACGTCCACCCCAAGGCCCTCCCACGGTGGCTCTTCACAGGGGCACGCGGGCTGGCCGGCCACTGTGGGGCGGCCCATGTCTCCATTAGGCCTGTGTCCTTTTGGTCGCTGTCTCTACCTGGAGCCGAGCTGTGGGTCCTGCGTGTGCCTCGGGCCCAGCCCAGAGCCGCAGCCGGGGACCCCCGGGTGACAGTGACGCCCTCCTGCAAGGAAGCTGTGGGGCGAGTGGATGCCCTTCTTTCCCCGTAGACGGGAACATCAGGCACCGATGGTTCGTTCTGTTCGAATTCCTGAAGCCTAGGAAAGCAGCTCGAACACGACCAACGGACTGTTTCCTGATTCTTAGGTGGAGGAAACCCCAAACCGTGACAACAGCCTGAGCCGAGCTGACGTCCTGCCCCAGCCCAGGGCCTGCTCTCCTGGGGAGAAGGGAACGAGATGGCCCCAGGCCTGGGGTCTAGGATACAGACCCTTAGAGCCCAGTCTCCCTCCTCCTCAGCCTCCACCATGAAAGCCGGGTAGTAGGGGCCCCTTCCTGGGCACGCTGGGGAGCCGGGTCCCTGAGGCTGGCCCGAGACAACTGGGCGTGCAGGCGGGGGCAGCGGGTGTGCGCGTCCACTGACTCTGGGACTCAGGCCTTTCCAGGCCTGTTTCCTGGCTTGTGAAATGGAGTCGGGCCTCCCTGCCTGCCTCACAGGCTGCAGTGGAGATAAAGGGCCAGCCCGAGGAAAAAACGAATCCCAGCTGTCCAGGGCAGGGCTGTGCGCTGCAGGGGCCAGCCTGCCACGTGGGCCCCTCTGTCCACCCGCTTCAGATGGGAGCAGCAGCAGCAGGAGGAGGGCACAGGCAGTGGGTGCAGAGGCCCTGCTGCCGTCGCCTCCCCAGGCGCTGGTTGGGATCGGGGGCCGGGGGCCAGGCCTGGGGCCTGTTAATGGAGCATGGAGCCACGGGACAGGAGCTGGTGGGCTCTGGCATTGGGCTTGTCCTGAGCAGTGGCCACAGGATCGATGCTAATCCCTTGACCCCATGAGGGCTCCTGTGGGTCTCGGGGACAGCGTGTGGCTCACTCCCGGGGGCCGGCGGAGGGTGAGGGCCGAGCTGGAGCCGTCTTCTGTTAACTTCTGCCCCTCCTTCCTGCTGCCAGCGCCTCCCACAGCCCCCGGCCCTCACTGGCTCCCAGGCCCTGACACCTCGGCCCCAGGGGCACGCGGGCGCCCAGTGGCGGAGGATGACTTTTTACTCACAGGCACAGCAGAGCTTTCCTCAGCGTCTCTCCTCCATCAGCTCAGGACCAATGTCCTGGTTCATCCGCCTGGTGCAGCCAGGAACTGCAGCCTCCCCCAGAGTCTGTAATGTTTATTCCTGATCTGTGTGCAGTGGTCCTGCTTATTCTCCTCACCACAGTGCATGCTCAGTCTCTTCAGTCGTGTCCAACTTGTGCGACGCACGGACTGGAACCGGCCAGGCTCCTCTGTCCGTGCAGTGGTCCAGGCAAGACCGCTGGCGAACGTAGCCACGTCCTCCTTCAGAAAACCTTCCTGAGCCCGTGTCTCCTGCGTCTCCTGCATTATAGGTGAAGACCGCCGAGCCACTGGGGAAGCCCCTCCTCTTCACAGACCATAGCAGAAACTAAGAAATAGGAGCTGCAAAGGAAGAAAGCTGTTGTTTCTATGAAAACTAAGTTGAATGTTCTCAGAGGATTCCATGAGGCGAGCCTGGGAAAAAAACGTTCTCCAGGTGAGCTGAAGATCAGTGGGAAACGTCATAAAAATTCTGAAGGATTCCATGCGGGCTGCTGACCGAGTGTCCCTGGTCTGGGCTCGCTTCGAGAGGTCAGCGTCGGGGCCGCAGGCAGTGTCCCCAGCAGGCCAGCTCCCGGAGGTCAGTGAGCTCCGAGGGCGGGCCTGTCCCCGAGGCAGTGCAGCGCTGGCTGGCGGTGAGCATTTGATCAGGGAAAGGATTGCTGACGTGCAGTGGTCAGGACACGAGCGCAGCCTGGGCGTGTCTCCTCCAGGGGTCCTTCACCCTGTGGCCTCCTTGACCCTCCGGCCAGTCACCGCCCCGGGCTCACAGGCACCACAGCCCCTGCGCTGCCGAGACCAGGGCCTGGGCGGACTGCGTGGAACTCACCCCACCGCACACACCCACGTGCCGCCGCACGTCAGCCAGGTGCATGGGGAACAGCGGGTGCGGTGAGACATGAAGAAACACACACACACACACAGGGTGGGAACGGGGGCTCAGGACCTCTGGGGTCGAGGCCCTGATCGCAGTCACCAGTCTGCTTTTACTGAGCCTCCAGGTGCTCGCAGGGAATGACCTTAGCACGGGCGGGGAGTCCGTCACAGCCCTGAGCATTACTTGCCCTCCTGACTCTGAGAATGGAGAGGGCGCGCTGCAGCCGGGGGCAGCTAGACCACCAAGAAGCGGAGGAGTCTGTGCTGCGTGCGCACGCAGCACTCGGACGTGCGCTGACCGGCCTTCCAGAGTCCACATGGATCGCCCACCTGCTGCTGACCAGTCTGACCCCAGCTGATGAGCCCATGTGCATCGGATCAGCTTGTGTTTGTCTTAGTTCTTTCATTTCCAAGATGTTTTTCTCCTGGCTTGGCCAAAGCTGCGAAAATCTCCACTGGTTTGTTCCCCCCCCAAACACACACACACACAGCTACACACACACACACACACACACACACACACCCGCTATGCTGCGGGCTGGACGCGGGCACTCCCTGCCACCGTGCTGTCCCCGGAGTCCAGCAGGGCCTTGCCCACTGCCCGTGCGGAAGTAACGCTGCTGAGTGGACTCAGACTTGCTTCCTCCCCAGGCGTGGGGTGTGGATGAGGTTTCTGCCCAAACGCCTCCAGCCTCTGCAGCCAGCCCCCACGAGCCTTGCGCCCGGCCCGCCCGGCCCGCCCCGCCTCCCGCGCAGCCTGCTTGAGCCTGGGCCGCAGACCGCTCGCCGCCGCTGCTCCGGCCCACAGTCCCCAGTCGTCCTTGCAGCCCCATCTCAGACGTGGGCCCCAGGGTCAGGGTAGCCTCACCTGCCGCCACCCAAGGTCCCCCAGACCTCTGCTTCTTGACGCCCCAACCCCGGGCCGCGTTTCGCTTAGCCCCCTCTGGCCAGCGGGCTGTCTCTGAGGCTGGGGCTCCCCTGCTCTGCTTCGCAGCCACCTGGCAGCTAGCTCCACGACGCCGCTATGCTCACACTAGCCTCCGTTAAAGTTAGAGGGCTTTCTAGCCGTCACGGCTTCCAGAGTGATTAATGAGCAACTGGGTTTGTGGCTAAGTCTATTTTTAGAGCTTACCAGCGAGGCCGGGTGGGATCAGAGCCTCCCCGCGAGGCCGCTGCCTCGCTTCTCCTTTCCCCACGCCTGGTCTCCCTCCTGCTTCCCACCAAGGGACGGGGCCCGGGGTGACTCCCTGGGCCTGCTTCCTCCACTCCTGATGCGACTCGGACCCTAGACAAAAAGCGCGTGCAGCCGGGGGCAGCTAGACCACCAAGAAGCGGAGGAGTCTGTGCTGCGTGCGCACGCAGCACTCGGACGTGCGCTGACCGGCCTTCCAGAGTCCACATGGATCGCCCACCTGCTGCTGACCAGTCTGACCCCAGCTGATGAGCCCATGTGCATCGGATCAGCTTGTGTTTGTCTTAGTTCTTTCATTTCCAAGATGTTTTTCTCCTGGCTTGGCCAAAGCTGCGAAAATCTCCACTGGTTTGTTCCCCCCCCAAACACACACACACACAGCTACACACACACACACACACACACACACACACCCGCTATGCTGCGGGCTGGACGCGGGCACTCCCTGCCACCGTGCTGTCCCCGGAGTCCAGCAGGGCCTTGCCCACTGCCCGTGCGGAAGTAACGCTGCTGAGTGGACTCAGACTTGCTTCCTCCTCAGGCGTGGGGTGTGGATGAGGTTTCTGCCCAAACGCCTCCAGCCTCTGCAGCCAGCCCCCACGAGCCTTGCGCCCGCCGCCCGCCCGCCCCGCCTCCCGCGCAGCCTGCTTGAGCCTGGGCCGCAGACCGCTCGCCGCCGCTGCTCCGGCCCACAGTCCCCAGTCGTCCTTGCAGCCCCATCTCAGACGTGGGCCCCAGGGTCAGGGTAGCCTCACCTGCCGCCACCCAAGGTCCCCCAGACCTCTGCTTCTTGACGCCCCAACCCCGGGCCGCGTTTCGCTTAGCCCCCTCTGGCCAGCGGGCTGTCTCTGAGGCTGGGGCTCCCCTGCTCTGCTTCGCAGCCACCTGGCAGCTAGCTCCACGACGCCGCTATGCTCACACTAGCCTCCGTTAAAGTTAGAGGGCTTTCTAGCCGTCACGGCTTCCAGAGTGATTAATGAGCAACTGGGTTTGTGGCTAAGTCTATTTTTAGAGCTTACCAGCGAGGCCGGGTGGGATCAGAGCCTCCCCGCGAGGCCGCTGCCTCCCGCTTCCCTCCTTTCCCCACGCCTGGTCTCCCTCCTGCTTCCCACCAAGGGACGCTGGGACCTGCGGGGGGCTGTCCTGAAGGGGCTCCAGGGCCTGGGCCTGCTTCCTCCACTCCTGATGCGACTCGGACCCACAGGGACCGGGTTCAGGTCTGGCCGCGCTCTGCCGACTGTGGACAGAACACTGACCCTCGTGGCCTCGGCGAGCGCCAGGTGGAACGGGATGAGGGCGGACTGGCCACGGAATCCCGAGTGCCCCCTGGGCGGCTGCGGGAGGCACGGGTGCTGGAGCTGCAGCGGGGGCAGGCCAGCCCCGCCCCGAGGCCAGGACACCCAGGAAGGCCCAGGGGGACCCCAGAACCAGAGGCGGCGTCCCTGCTGGGCCTGCTGGGAGCGCTTCTGACCTTTCTCGGGTGGCCTGAGGCAGCCTAGCCAGACGAGGGCCCCGACGCAGCCCTTCACAGCCCTCCCCGTGGCCTTGGAGCAGGGCCAAGGGTGCAGCAGGGGCTCATGCAGCCCTGGAGACCAGAAGGCATCCTGGGAGCCTCTGGACTCCTCCCTGCAGGGTCCACAGCAGGGAGCGTGGAGGAGATAGCTCAGCCCCCAGAACCCCGACTCTGTGCCTGGACCATTTAACCCCAGGGGCTGTCAGCTGTCCGCCTCTAGGAGGCTGTGGAGGTGAAGCCAGGACAGCGGGGGCGTGGCAGCCACCCCGGAGAGCACAGTGACCGTCACGGGAAGAGAGCAGGCTCTTCCACCAGCCACGAGGCCTGTCGGGAAAGAGGACTGGGCAAGGAGGGGGCCACACCGCCTCTGGAACGGGGCTCAGGTCCTGCTCAGTCTGGCGCGCGGCTCTGCGGGAGATGGACGTGCACTCAGTGGGGCCGGGTGAGCAGCAGCCTTGGGCGCTCGGCCTGCCAGCCCGGGCACTGGGGTGGCTGATACTCAGGGAAAGGCCGGGGCAGCCCATGGCTGTCCTGCCCCGTGCCTACCCTGCAGACCCCAGAGGCCTCTGACACGGCACTCAGCACAGAGGGAAGGGGCGGGGGAAGGGGGAGAGGAAACAGGCCCCGGGCGCTGGGGAGGCCGGGCGCCGGTCTCTTGTCAAGGGGGCAGCCGGGCTGGAGAGGACCTGCCTCCACGGAGGACCTCCCCGTTGACGCCCAGCTGCAGCACCAGCCGGGCTCTGTCCCGGCCAGGCGGGGACTTGGCGAGAAAAGATCTTCCCCAAACCCACCCCTGAATGCCGCTGGTTTGTCCTCAGAGGACTCACCCAACCCTGAGCCTTAACCCAGGCTGTGACATAGCCATCCAGCCCCGGCCTGTGGCTGTCACAGCCACTGACTCTCCCAGAGTGCTCTCCGCGACCACCTGGCCACAGCACGTGAGGCCTGCGGGCGTTAGCAAGGTTTCCCGGAAGCCTTGGAAGCAGGAGCCCACTTCATCCGTGAGAACGCGGGGCGAAGGAGGGAGTCAGGCGACGCCCAGCAGCGCCCGGCCACCTGCGGCTCGGCCCTGCCCGTCGCACATGTGTTCTGCGCCGGCTGGTCCTGCGGGGCTGTCCACCCAGCTCTCTGGTCACCCTGTTTGCTCTCTCTTGCAGGTGTCCACCCCACAGGGCTTCTGACCCACCCCGGACGGCCCCCTCCCCAGGCTCCGGTCGGGCCGGACTCCGCAGACCTGCTTCGGCAATGGGTGGGTTGCGAGCGGCCAGGCCTGACGGCCGGCGCCCAGCTTCACGCGCCCCGCGCCCGGCCGGCCCGGCCCACTCCCACTCTGCTCTCCCCTTGCCGTCACCCAGGTAACGAGGAGCTGTGGGCTCAGCCAGCCTTGGAGATGCCGAAGAGACGGGACATCCTGGCGATCGTCCTCATCCTGCTGCCCTGGACGCTGCTGGTCACCGTGTGGCACCAGAGCACCGTGGCGCCCCTGCTCACCGCACACAGGGGTGAGGCCCGCCCGGCCCTGCTGCCCGGTGACCGCAGCCCGGGCCGCCGAGGCCTGACTCTCACCTGCCCGAGCGCGGGGCGAGGCTGCTGCCTACTCGGGGCTGCCCGAGGGTGTGGGTGGTGCCGCGGGCACGGGCACAGAGACGCACGTGGACTCTGCGCCCGCTTCGGACCGCAGCACTGGAGGGCTCGGGTGGGGGGGGTGCACCGTGGGAGGGCTGGGGTGGGAGGGTACCTCCAGGCGGGGTGGGAGGCAGATGCCCGGCCTGGGTTGTTTACGGCCTCTTAGGGTCGGTGTGCTGTCACACCCCCTTTTTCCCTTTTCAGGAAGCCCTGAGCCCGCCCCAAGCCCCCCAGGGCAGGCAGGGCCCAGAACCACAGTTAGACGTCAGGGCTCCTCAGCACAGTGGGTCCTGAAGCTCCCCCAGGAAGGACCAGGCTGACGATGGTCAATAGCAGCATCTGTCAGGGCGCCTGGAGCTCTCCTTCTGATGTTTTCCTCTTCTCTCAACTCAGTATCTCTCCTTCGTGCCTGGCTTTTTGTCGTGGGCTGCGCCTCGTGGCCCAGGCCAGTGGAATGCCGAGTCCTGATCACTGGGCCACCAGGGAGTCCCCTGGCGCTGGGCATTTGAGAGTTGCCACCCTACTGCACGCCCCAAGCGTCACCGCGTGCCCAGGGCTGGGGCTCTGCGTGACTCATTCTCCGCAGAGCTCTGGGCTCCGAGACGCCGTCCCCTGTTCTGCGCCGGCTGGTCCTGCGGGGCTGTCCACCCAGCTCTCTGGTCACCCTGTTTGCTCTCTCTTGCAGGTGTCCACCCACAGGGCTTGACCCACCCCGGACGGCCCCCTCCCCAGGCTCCGGTCGGGCCGGACTCCGCAGACCTGCTTCGGCAATGGGTGGGTTGCGAGCGGCCAGGCCTGACGGCCGGCGCCCAGCTTCACGCGCCCCGCGCCCGGCCGGCCCGGCCCACTCCCACTCTGCTCTCCCCTTGCCGTCACCCAGGTAACGAGGAGCTGTGGGCTCAGCCAGCCTTGGAGATGCCGAAGAGACGGGACATCCTGGCGATCGTCCTCATCCTGCTGCCCTGGACGCTGCTGGTCACCGTGTGGCACCAGAGCACCGTGGCGCCCCTGCTCACCGCACACAGGGGTGAGGCCCGCCCGGCCCTGCTGCCCGGTGACCGCAGCCCGGGCCGCCGAGGCCTGACTCTCACCTGCCCGAGCGCGGGGCGAGGCTGCTGCCTACTCGGGGCTGCCCGAGGGTGTGGGTGGTGCCGCGGGCACGGGCACAGAGACGCACGTGGACTCTGCGCCCGCTTCGGACCGCAGCACTGGAGGGCTCGGGTGGGGGGGGTGCACCGTGGGAGGGCTGGGGGTGGGGAGGGTACCTCCAGGCGGGGGTGGGGAGGCAGATGCCCGGCCTGGGTTGTTTACGGCCTCTTAGGGTCGGTGTGCTGTCACACCCCTTTTCCTTGTCAGGAAGCCCTGAGCCCGCCCCAAGCCCCCCAGGGCAGGCAGGGCCCAGAACCACAGTTAGACGTCAGGGCTCCTCAGCACAGTGGGTCCTGAAGCTCCCCCAGGAAGGACCAGGCTGACGATGGTCAATAGCAGCATCTGTCAGGGCGCCTGGAGCTCTCCTTCTGATGTTTTCCTCTTCTCTCAACTCAGTATCTCTCCTTCGTGCCTGGCTTTTTGTCGTGGGCTGCGCCTCGTGGCCCAGGCCAGTGGAATGCCGAGTCCTGATCACTGGGCCACCAGGGAGTCCCCTGGCGCTGGGCATTTGAGAGTTGCCACCCTACTGCACGCCCCAAGCGTCACCGCGTGCCCAGGGCTGGGGCTCTGCGTGACTCATTCTCCGCAGAGCTCTGGGCTCCGAGACGCCCGGCTGCTGGGCTTGGCACTGCCGGTCCTGCCTTAGAGGGGCTTGGAGCCCCGTTCCCCCAGGGCTGCCGAGACAGACTGAACTGAGCAGCAGAGGAAGCCAGGGAGCCCGTGGGACCCAGAGGCAGCTGAAGCCCCCCCAGCCTGTGCGCACAGACCTGGGGGTGACTGGGCAGAGCGGGAGGGCAGGGGATGGGCTCAGTGTCCTTCCCGAGCCTCTGGTTTCCAAAACGTCACTCACAGTAGGACACGCAAATCCTCATTTGTATCCAGGTCTGCAGCTGCTCTCCGCGAGCTTGTTCTCTTTTCCCAGTGTGACCCCAACCCCCTGCAGAAGTCCCCCATGCTGCAGCCACACCGGGGGGCACCACACCCACCGCCCGGGGGCAGGGTCCCGCCTCCGCTGTGCCGCTCCCAGGGGGAGTCCTGCTAGCCTGCGCGACCTCCACTCCAGCACCCACCCCAGCAAAGCAGAGCCCTGGGGAGGCGGGAGGGAGCAGCGTCCTCCTGGGAACCCGCTTCGCCCCAAGGGTAGCTGCTCACATGGTCCTGTCCACAGAACGGACACGAGCTGGGCCAGTGCTCCCGGTGCCCCACCGGCATGGCGGGTCAACAAAGACGGGGTGCCGGTTGGCTCCATTTCTCAGCTGCTAACACTGAGGCATCAGAAGCCAAGCACCTGGCTCAAGTCGTGTGGTCCGTGCTGAGAGGGCCAGGGTCTGAGCCCAGGGTGCTCAGACCCCAAGATCTGTCCTCTGACCGCCCCACCTCCTGCTGAGGCCGTGTGGGAGTAGTGGGCACCTCAGTCCTTCAGGCAGGTAGACAGGCCTCGGGGAGAAGGGACACAGTCAGAACGGGAGTAGCCATGGGCTGATTTCCCCTCGTGAGGGGACTGCCGGCTCTGCCCATGGGGAGGACGTCAAGGATGCAAAAGGAGAAAACTTCAGGAGGAGGATTCCCATCCGGATGTGTCAGAGGCCAGGCCCCTGCCAGTTTTCACACACGGCCACCAGGAGTCCCCTGGCGCTGGGCATTTGAGAGTTGCCACCCTACTGCACGCCCCAAGCGTCACGCGTGCCCAGGGCTGGGGCTCTGCGTGACTCATTCTCCGCAGAGCTCTGGGCTCCGAGACGCCCGGCTGCTGGGCTTGGCACTGCCGGTCCTGCCTTAGAGGGGCTTGGGCCCGTTCCCCCAGGGCTGCCGAGACAGACTGAACTGAGCAGCAGAGGAAGCCAGGGAGCCCGTGGGACCCAGAGGCAGCTGAAGCCCCCCCAGCCTGTGCGCACAGACCTGGGGGTGACTGGGCAGAGCGGGAGGGCAGGGGATGGGCTCAGTGTCCTTCCCGAGCCTCTGGTTTCCAAAACGTCACTCACAGTAGGACACGCAAATCCTCATTTGTATCCAGGTCTGCAGCTGCTCTCCGCGAGCTTGTTCTCTTTTCCCAGTGTGACCCCAACCCCCTGCAGAAGTCCCCCATGCTGCAGCCACACCGGGGGGCACCACACCCACCGCCCGGGGGCAGGGTCCCGCCTCCGCTGTGCCGCTCCCAGGGGGAGTCCTGCTAGCCTGCGCGACCTCCACTCCAGCACCCACCCCAGCAAAGCAGAGCCCTGGGGAGGCGGGAGGGAGCAGCGTCCTCCTGGGAACCCGCTTCGCCCCAAGGGTAGCTGCTCACATGGTCCTGTCCACAGAACGGACACGAGCTGGGCCAGTGCTCCCGGTGCCCCACCGGCATGGCGGGTCAACAAAGACGGGGTGCCGGTTGGCTCCATTTCTCAGCTGCTAACACTGAGGCATCAGAAGCCAAGCACCTGGCTCAAGTCGTGTGGTCCGTGCTGAGAGGGCCAGGGTCTGAGCCCAGGGTGCTCAGACCCCAAGATCTGTCCTCTGACCGCCCCACCTCCTGCTGAGGCCGTGTGGGAGTAGTGGGCACCTCAGTCCTTCAGGCAGGTAGACAGGCCTCGGGGAGAAGGGACACAGTCAGAACGGGAGTAGCCATGGGCTGATTTCCCCTCGTGAGGGGACTGCCGGCTCTGCCCATGGGGAGGACGTCAAGGATGCAGGAGAAAACTTGGGCACTGTAGCCGCCCGGGAAGGAGTGGGGTGCTGTCAGGAGGGAGGGATTCCCATCCGGAGTGTGTCAGAGGCCAGGCCCCTGCCAGTTTTCACACACAGCCCACCTGGGGTCTTGGGGACACGTGGGCACTCACCTGGGTGGGGGATGGGCAGGGTCCCAGGAAGCTGAGAGAGCGTGACGCGAACGTATGTGCTCAGAGACTGACACGAGGCGGGTCTCCCCGCTGCCCTTTGGTCCAAATATGGGAACGTCTGAGGTCAGAAAGGGAGGCTCAGGATTCAAACTTACCTAGCCAACTAGGGGCAGCCCCCAGGACAAGATGCAGTAAGCAGTCAGGTAGCACAGTCTGGACTGCGTAAGCCCCACTCCACTCGGTTTTGTGAGAAATCCGGGCACGCTCACGTCAGACTCTGGGTCCACAGTGCGCTGCAGCACGGAAGCGCTGATGCCGCCCACCCGGCCGAGAGCTGGCGCCCAGGCTCTGCAGCTGGCCTGAGCAGGGCAGTGTGGTCAGGAGAGGAGGGCACGGGGCGGCGAGGGAAGGACACTTGGTCATAAAAAACCCACCACAGCCAGGAAACGAGGGTGCAACCTGGGAATTTGGCCAACAGCCCTTAAATAACTACAGAGCTGTCAGAGCCGGTCGGGGAGGCGGGTGGGGTTGTTTCTGTGTCACCCTGGGAGCCAGAATTAGGAGGACCTAGGAGGAGGGTGTCGGCTGCAGCCACGGGGCTATGGGAAGGGGCACGAGGGCTTTCCATGCGGTGAAGCGGAGGAGAGCTGGGCTGCGTGGGCAGGGGAGGGGGCAGCTCCGGCACCTGTGCCCCCAATATCACACCCCCTCCTCTAACCCGCAGAGGATGGCAGTGATCCCAGGCGTGAGGCGCCGCCTGGCGCGGACCCCCGGGAGTACTGCATGTCTGACCGAGACATCGTGGAGGTGGTGCGCACGGAGTACGTGTACACACGCCCCCCACCGTGGTCCGACACTCTGCCCACCATCCATGTGGTGACGCCCACCTACAGCCGCCCGGTGCAGAAGGCGGAGCTGACGCGCTTGGCCAACACCCTGCTGCACGTGCCCAACCTGCACTGGCTGGTGGTGGAGGACGCGCCGCGCCGCACCCCGCTGACCGCCCGCCTGCTGCGCGACACGGGCCTCAACTACACGCACCTGCACGTGGAGACGCCGCGCAACTACAAGCTGCGCGGGGACGCACGTGACCCGCGCATCCCGCGCGGCACCATGCAGCGCAACCTGGCCCTGCGCTGGCTGCGGGAGACCTTCCCGCGCAACTCCAGCCAGCCCGGCGTCGTGTACTTCGCAGACGACGACAACACCTACAGCTTGGAGCTCTTCGAAGAGGTGGGAGCCGCGGGTGCACGGGCACCCTGGCCGGGGGCGTCGGGGGTGGGGCGGGGTGAGCTGGCAAAGGGCACAGAGGCTTGCATGGGGCACCCTTTGGTGGAGGGCTTTCAGTTGGGGGTGTGTGGCAGGGTCCCTGAGGACCCTCTGACTCATCCCCCACCCTCTGCTGGGGGTCATGACAGTGGGAGAGGGAGGACTTATTTCAGACTGAGCTGGGGAGACGGAGCGTTTGCAGCAAAGGACAAAGCACAGGCCAGGGACAAGGGGAGCACCGGCAGCTTGGAGGGTGGCCTTCCCCATGGCCCTTGCCAGTTTTCCACAGACGCCCAGCCCGGGCAGCCCAGGTGTCCTGACTTCTCTCTCCCCAGATGCGCACCACCAAGAGGGTGTCTGTGTGGCCCGTCGCCTTTGTCGGTGGCCTTCGGTACGAGGCCCCAAGGGTCAACGGGGCAGGGAAGGTGGTCGGCTGGAAGACGGTGTTCGACCCCCACCGGCCATTTGCAATAGACATGGCGGGATTTGCCGTCAACCTGCGGCTCATTCTGCAGCGGAGCCAGGCCTACTTCAAGCTGCGCGGCGTGAAGGGTGGCTACCAGGAGAGCAGCCTCCTCCGCGAGCTCGTCACCCTCAACGACCTGGAGCCGAAGGCGGCCAACTGCACCAAGGTGGGCCTTCCGCCTAGCCGACATCTGTAGTGCCGGCTGGCTCCAGCCCGTGAGGCTTCCCTAATGACACGAGACCCGAGACCCGCACGGCCTGCGGCCAGCCAGCCTCCCCTCCCAAGGTGGCCTCCGCCCTCAGGCAGCCACGCTGAAGATGGGCGGAGAACGAGGCGTGGCTTGTCGGGTGGGCGGGGCTTAGGAGTAAGACCCTCCCCCCACCTCGAAACAGCCGGGCTGCACAACCTCCCTGCCAGATGTACCTACACGTGTGCATGCACAGATACACGGTACAGGTGTCCACGTGTGTGTGCACACACCGTGCGCTGCACACACACACACACACATCCTGATTCCAGTTTGGACTTCTCTGGCTGGGGCTGGGTTAATGGCGGAGCCGGAGATGCCAGCACTGCCTCTCTTGAGACCCATCAAGAAATGCAGGGGAGGATGAGAAGCGAGAGGAAAGCTAGGGGCCCCTTTGTCTCTTTTCTGCAGCCATAGACTTTGTTTCCAGCGGACATTGTGAACACAGCCTGTGTACACAGAGCAAGAGTGAGGGGCAGGTGGAAGTGCAGAACCATGGAGACAGGCGTGCTGGAGCAAGGGCAGAGGGGAAGGAAGGGTGGGAGGCTGACCACACGCGGTCTCTTGTCTCTGGACGCAGGTCCTCGTCTGGCACACTCGGACCGAGAAGCCAGTGCTGGTGAACGAGGGGAAGAGAGGCTTCACTGACCCCACGGTGGAGATCTGAGCCCCGCCCACAGGTAGGGCGATGCGGGCGGGTGACGCCCAGCGGCCGGCACCCTGAGCCCTGAGCGTGAGCGCCTCTGTGGAGGCGTCTCCTGCTGGTCTGTCATCAGGGAGCCCAGGCTGAAGGCCCAGGCGGGGAGGAGGCGGGGCTGGAGTCAACAGGAGCCAGCTCCTTGCAGAGCGGGCCTCCACACACCCAGCCCCCTCACCCCGCAGCTCCAGCTCGGAGGGCTTCCCTTTGCAGCCCTGCCTCCTGACAGCGCCCCATCTCGGTCTGGCCACTAGACTGCCCTGATGAGGCCCTGCTGTGTGGGCGCCTCCTCAGCCGAGCCGGAAACGTGGATGCCGGAGCCTAGCCTGGCTCCCAGGGCCCCGCTTTCCTCAGTCTGATCTTTCTTTCTCTAGGCCTTGTTATCTTCATCAGCAAAATGGGCTGTTGGGGCACCAGGAACAGCCTCTGGCACATAATAAGTCCTGCCTAAGCGTGGCTATTTTTGTTTGGTTCTTTAAAACCCTGTATCGAGGCAGTTCACAGGCTCCATCTACATTTTGGAGGCACAGGAATGAGGCTGAGAAAGGCCGAGTGAGCCGGGCCAGTGACCAGCACAGCCAGGCACTTCCTGCGGGCTTCTCTGTGACCCCTCCGGGGGGGACTCTGACGGGAGTGGGGCTCTCTTGGTCCTCTGGCTCGAGTCAGGTTGCCGCGTCTGTCACACTGGCAACAGCCCTGCCAGAGGGGAGCACGGGGTCATGATCCCTGAACTTAGAAGATCGCCTTGGCGGCCCCACCACTCCAAGGGCCTGGGCCGGGCTCTGTGAACCCCAGCTCCCAGCAGCTCCCTCACACCTCCCCTCCTCCTCTGTCCTCAGGAGCCCCTGCTCAGACCCGCTCCTGGCCGCGTCATCTCCCCACGCTGGTGTCTCTCCAAGGCTCCCTTCTTTGGACTCGCTGTCACCCTCCGCTCTACTCTGGGGCCTTCAGACAGAGCCCGGCCTGATGCCAGGAAGCCGGACGGAGACCCTCAAGCACAGAAACCCCAGACCTCTTGCTCCGTTCCACCCGCCTGGCAGGGCCTGCGGGGGCCGATGACGTGGGCCCTGAACACAGGAGCGATGCCTGGCAGAGACAGAGGCAAGAGACCCGGAGATGCAGCCGCGCGCCCCTCAGCTCCCTGGTTGGGGACCCACAGCCACACGGGACGCCGGCTGGGGACTTACGAAGAAGCGAGCAGCTCCCACGCCGGCATCAGGAACAAGCTGCTCCCGGGAGAGGCGTCCCACCCCCCCATCCCAGCTTTCCTCCAACTCATGCTTCCAGACATAGGACTGTCTGTGCTTCCAGCTGGCGGCCGGTGGGCTCCTCTTGTACCTCACCCTCGTGCAGGACCAGCGCCCCTTCCTGACTCTGGGCCCTCGTCCCTCACGCCGGCTGCTCCCAGTTCAGGGAAGGAGCTAGGCCCCCAGGGGCCTAGCCTGGCTCCCAGGGCCCCGCTTTCCTCAGTCTGATCTTTCTTTCTCTAGGCCTTGTTATCTTCATCAGCAAAATGGGCTGGGGCACCAGGAACAGCCTCTGGCACATAATAAGTCCTGCCTAAGCGTGGCTATTTTTGTTTGGTTCTTTAAAACCCTGTATCGAGGCAGTTCACAGGCTCCATCTACATTTTGGAGGCACAGGAATGAGGCTGAGAAAGGCCGAGTGAGCCGGGCCAGTGACCAGCACAGCCAGGCACTTCCTGCGGGCTTCTCTGTGACCCCTCCGGGGGGGACTCTGACGGGAGTGGGGCTCTCTTGGTCCTCTGGCTCGAGTCAGGTTGCCGCGTCTGTCACACTGGCAACAGCCCTGCCAGAGGGGAGCACGGGGTCATGATCCCTGAACTTAGAAGATCGCCTTGGCGGCCCCACCACTCCAAGGGCCTGGGCCGGGCTCTGTGAACCCCAGCTCCCAGCAGCTCCCTCACACCTCCCCTCCTCCTCTGTCCTCAGGAGCCCCTGCTCAGACCCGCTCCTGGCCGCGTCATCTCCCCACGCTGGTGTCTCTCCAAGGCTCCCTTCTTTGGACTCGCTGTCACCCTCCGCTCTACTCTGGGGCCTTCAGACAGAGCCCGGCCTGATGCCAGGAAGCCGGACGGAGACCCTCAAGCACAGAAACCCCAGACCTCTTGCTCCGTTCCACCCGCCTGGCAGGGCCTGCGGGAGCCGATGACGTGGGCCCTGAACACAGGAGCGATGCCTGGCAGAGACAGAGGCAAGAGACCCGGAGATGCAGCCGCGCGCCCCTCAGCTCCCTGGTTGGGGACCCACAGCCACACGGGACGCCGGCTGGGGACTTACGAAGAAGCGAGCAGCTCCCACGCCGGCATCAGGAACAAGCTGCTCCCGGGAGAGGCGTCCCACCCCCCCATCCCAGCTTTCCTCCAACTCATGCTTCCAGACATAGGACTGTCTGTGCTTCCAGCTGGCGGCCGGTGGGCTCCTCTTGTACCTCACCCTCGTGCAGGACCAGCGCCCCTTCCTGACTCTGGGCCCTCGTCCCTCACGCCGGCTGCTCCCAGTTCAGGGAAGGAGCTGGGCCCGGAGCCAGCGCAGGGTGCCGCCTCCCCACCGCCCACGGGGCTGAAGCCCGTGCCTGGGCTGGGACTGGGAAGGCAGGAGCCCCCCACCAGAGCAGCCCCGGGGCTCGAGGGGCCAGGTGGGCGAAGGGGAGACAGGAAGGGCCTTCAGCTAGCAGCGGCTGATGAAAGGGACGGCCCCTAAGGGCAGGAGACCCGAGCACAGGCTGCTGGGAAATCGAACGACTTACACACAAAGTGGGAAATAAAGCCTCACTTCTCCCTAACGAGTCATGCAGAGCTGGCCTCCCGTCCAGCCGCTCCCCGCGCCCCCCAACCAAGAGAAAAGCGCTGATCTCCCTGGTTCCTGAGGGGCTGGCCCCCCCTCCGCTGGCCCCCACTCATGCTCCTGACAGTTGGAAGCACAATTTTCCTCCCCTGCAGAGGAAGGACCTGAGCCCCGAGCAGGTGTTTACATTTAATGCTAAGAGCCCCCACTCCATGGAAGCTCACAGGATGAGTCTGAGGACACGGAGAGCCCGCTCATGGGCGAGGGCTCAGCTTGGTGGCCTAGCGTGTGGAACAGCGTCGCTGCCCTTGCTGAAGCGGACTTAACTCCTCACCGTGGTCATGGAAGCATCAGAGGCTCCCCAGCCCCAGAGCACTGAGCCGCCCCGCGGGATGCCCCGCCCCACAGGTGCCCAGGAGCCACGGTGGTGGCAGGGACCAGAGAGCGCATGTGCGCTGGGCAGGCACTCTCAGCCTCGCTCACCAGGACCAGCCCTGACCGCTGGGTCATCTCGCCTGGCTGGGCCCCTGGCTTGGCCAGAAACCCAAGGCTGGTTTTCAGGAAACTGGAAATGAACAACAAACTGGGATCATCTCTTTCTCTTTTTCTTTTTTGGGGGGCAGATGCTAGTTCAGTTGTCTTTACCTAACAACCTCCTTAGCTGCATGTGTATTTATTTATAATTATAATCCTGGTGGACTCTGGAGCTTTTGTATTCGTTGGGAATGAGTTTGTTATGAATTAGGGTTGGGTCCATGACCAGTTTGTTTTCCAAACCCAGTCTGCTGCCTGTTCCACCCCGTGCAGGAGTGAGGGGGGCCGGAGTCTGGAGGACAGAGACGGGGAGGCTGGAGCCCTAAAGCTGCACCATCTGGTCTGTTTTAACTTAACTGTATTTAATTTGTTTTGAAATTAAAAGTTAAATATGGTTTTTAACAGTCTTAACCCTCCTCAGCCCTGCCTAGTTTTCCATCACTTACTCGACCGTCCAGCCTGTACCGCCAGGTGCCTCCCGTGGACACGCTGGTCCAGCCGCAGCACAGGGCCGCAGGAGCCGTGGGAGCCCCTCCTGAGCGGAGGCAGACGCGCAAGGCCCAGGCGCACCAGACGCCCTCGTCCCCGGGCGGCGGAGGAGGGAGCGGGGCGGAGTACAGCCAGGGAGGGGCCGGCACCCCTGGGCCATCAGAAGGGCTCCCCCGTCCAGGCAGCCTCCGGGCAGGTGTGCAGAGACCGGGGTCCAGGAAGGACGCCCTCGTGGTCGCAGGCATTTAGCAAACAGGCCACCGAGGGCAGCTGACGGGAGGGTGGGGCAGACGTGAGAGCAGCGGGCACCAGACAGGCTGCCCTGGGGCCGGGGAAGCTGGCGGCCTCGGAGGGGACGGAGAGGCTGTCGGAGGGTCCGGAGCAGAGGATGGACCCGGGCTAGCTGGCGTTTTAGGAGAATGAGACAGGTGGGTCCAACGCGTCGTGGCCCCCCGAGGAGGGGATGGCGGTCAGGTTCTGGACCCACGTCAGGGTTTGCTGGAGGGCTGGATGTGAGAGGAGCCAAGGATAACGGAGACAGAGCGGAGCTGCGTCCACCGCTCCCGGCAGGCTGCACGGGGACAGCGTGTGGGGTCCGGTGAGTGTGTAACAATCACAGGAGAGGTGAGTGGCCGGTGGCCGGAGCCCCTGCAGTTCAAACTGGGGTGAGCGTTGGAGAGAACAGACTGTAGGCCGTTGACTCAGCCCTTGGGCGAGGCCGCCATAGCAACTGCGTGGAGAGAGGGGGGAGGAGGCCTGGGAGGAGCCGGAGGTGTCCAGCAGTTAGAGGCGGGGGTGACGAGCCGGGCGCTCCCTGCCGAGTGCGGAGGTGGTAGTAGAGCGGAGTTTGTTATGAGTTAGGGTTGGGTCCATGACCAGTTTGTTTTCCAAACCCAGTCTGCTGCCTGTTCCACCCCGTGCAGGAGTGAGGGGGGCCGGAGTCTGGAGGACAGAGACGGGGAGGCTGGAGCCCTAAAGCTGCACCATCTGGTCTGTTTTAACTTAACTGTATTTAATTTGTTTTGAAATTAAAAGTTAAATATGGTTTTTAACAGTCTTAACCCTCCTCAGCCCTGCCTAGTTTTCCATCACTTACTCGACCGTCCAGCCTGTACCGCCAGGTGCCTCCCGTGGACACGCTGGTCCAGCCGCAGCACAGGGCCGCAGGAGCCGTGGGAGCCCCTCCTGAGCGGAGGCAGACGCGCAAGGCCCAGGCGCACCAGACGCCTCGTCCCCGGGCGGCGGAGGAGGGAGCGGGGCGGAGTACAGCCAGGGAGGGGCCGGCACCCCTGGGCCATCAGAAGGGCTCCCCCGTCCAGGCAGCCTCCGGGCAGGTGTGCAGAGACCGGGGTCCAGGAAGGACGCCCTCGTGGTCGCAGGCATTTAGCAAACAGGCCACCGAGGGCAGCTGACGGGAGGGTGGGGCAGACGTGAGAGCAGCGGGCACCAGACAGGCTGCCCTGGGGCCGGGGAAGCTGGCGGCCTCGGAGGGACGGAGAGGCTGTCGGAGGGTCCGGAGCAGAGGATGGACCCGGGCTAGCTGGCGTTTTAGGAGAATGAGACAGGTGGGTCCAACGCGTCGTGGCCCCCCGAGGAGGGGATGGCGGTCAGGTTCTGGACCCACGTCAGGGTTTGCTGGAGGGCTGGATGTGAGAGGAGCCAAGGATAACGGAGACAGAGCGGAGCTGCGTCCACCGCTCCCGGCAGGCTGCACGGGGACAGCGTGTGGGGTCCGGTGAGTGTGTAACAATCACAGGAGAGGTGAGTGGCCGGTGGCCGGAGCCCCTGCAGTTCAAACTGGGGTGAGCGTTGGAGAGAACAGACTGTAGGCCGTTGACTCAGCCCTTGGGCGAGGCCGCCATAGCAACTGCGTGGAGAGAGGGGGGAGGAGGCCTGGGAGGAGCCGGAGGTGTCCAGCAGTTAGAGGCGGGGGTGACGAGCCGGGCGCTCCCTGCCGAGTGCTGGGACAGGCAAGCTGGGTCACTGGGCAGGCGAGCTGAGAGCGTGGTGGACCTGGGGACCTAACCCGGCGGGGCTCGTGACTGCGAGCAGGCAGGCACAGAGCAGCACTGGGGCGTGCTCCGTGGCGCAGACGGCGTCACCACAGGGCCCTCAGAGCCCAGCTCCAGGCACGTCCCCGGCGGAAGTCCACCCGAGCGCCTTGTGGCGCCGGCGGGGCGACTCGCTCTCAGCCCCAAGCTTCCCGTGAAGGCGGCGCAGGAGCTGTGAGTCTGGACACGCTCAGGGACGTGTCTCCCACCCGCACCGGCCGTGGTCCACGTTTGCTCCAACAGCTGCAGCTCCCTCCTCCCCTCTCCGCCTCCAGCAGGACGCCGGGCCCAGCCCTGTCCGTCTGCCCCTGACCCGGCTCAGCTCGTGGGCACGGGGGCTGCAGCGGTGCCGCCAGGCAGGCGCCCGCCGGGCCTGCGGTTCCCAGCCCACCTCCCACTCCTGGGAGGAGTCTGCTTCTGGACTTGGACTCTTCCTGAAGGCCTTCCACGTGCAGCGGGGGAACCCGGCATCCTTGGAGACCAAGCTCAGCACACACGCAGCCATCCCCGGCAGCCACACCGCACGGGCCGGGTCCCTGTGTACCCCATGCCACCAGCCCGGACCTCGGCTCCCCGCACACACACAGGTCAGGGAAACATCGCCAAGGAACGTGTGACTCCATTCTGTGGCTTTACTGCAACTCAGGGTGGTGAACCGGAGCCCAACACAGGCTTCATCTCTAACGCGTCGTGGCCCCCCGAGGAGGGGATGGCGGTCAGGTTCTGGACCCACGTCAGGGTTTGCTGGAGGGCTGGATGTGAGAGGAGCCAAGGATAACGGAGACAGAGCGGAGCTGCGTCCACCGCTCCCGGCAGGCTGCACGGGGACAGCGTGTGGGGTCCGGTGAGTGTGTAACAATCACAGGAGAGGTGAGTGGCCGGTGGCCGGAGCCCCTGCAGTTCAAACTGGGGTGAGCGTTGGAGAGAACAGACTGTAGGCCGTTGACTCAGCCCTTGGGCGAGGCCGCCATAGCAACTGCGTGGAGAGAGAGGGGAGGAGGCCTGGGAGGAGCCGGAGGTGTCCAGCAGTTAGAGGCGGGGGTGACGAGCCGGGCGCTCCCTGCCGAGTGCTGGGACAGGCAAGCTGGGTCACTGGGCAGGCGAGCTGAGAGCGTGGTGGACCTGGGGACCTAACCCGGCGGGGCTCGTGACTGCGAGCAGGCAGGCACAGAGCAGCACTGGGGCGTGCTCCGTGGCGCAGACGGCGTCACCACAGGGCCCTCAGAGCCCAGCTCCAGGCACGTCCCCGGCGGAAGTCCACCCGAGCGCCTTGTGGCGCCGGCGGGGCGACTCGCTCTCAGCCCCAAGCTTCCCGTGAAGGCGGCGCAGGAGCTGTGAGTCTGGACACGCTCAGGGACGTGTCTCCCACCCGCACCGGCCGTGGTCCACGTTTGCTCCAACAGCTGCAGCTCCCTCCTCCCCTCTCCGCCTCCAGCAGGACGCCGGGCCCAGCCCTGTCCGTCTGCCCCTGACCCGGCTCAGCTCGTGGGCACGGGGGCTGCAGCGGTGCCGCCAGGCAGGCGCCCGCCGGGCCTGCGGTTCCCAGCCCACCTCCCACTCCTGGGAGGAGTCTGCTTCTGGACTTGGACTCTTCCTGAAGGCCTTCCACGTGCAGCGGGGGAACCCGGCATCCTTGGAGACCAAGCTCAGCACACACGCAGCCATCCCCGGCAGCCACACCGCACGGGCCGGGTCCCTGTGTACCCCATGCCACCAGCCCGGACCTCGGCTCCCCGCACACACACAGGTCAGGGAAACATCGCCAAGGAACGTGTGACTCCATTCTGTGGCTTTACTGCAACTCAGGGTGGTGAACCGGAGCCCAACACAGGCTTCATCTCTGGACAAACTCCGGGGTCCAGGCTGCTGGACCTGCCCTGCCGCCTGGCCCCAGCCCCAGGGCTCCTGCCTCCGCCCCGCCTTACTCCCTTCCCTCCAGAGCAGCGGCCTTTCCTCCTTGGCCGACGGGTCTCCTGCCGAGTGAGGAGGAAACGTGTGAACAGGGTGTGAAGACCCAGGGGTCCTGACTCAGTCAGACAGACCCCATGGCCCTGGAAGGAGCCAGAGGCCTTCGCTGCACTGACTTCCTCCCAGGCTGGCAGAGGGACCCAGGCAGGTGGTGGAGAAGGATCAGTGGGCTCAGGTGCCCCCACCCTCCACAGTGACACGCCCCAGCTCAGAGACGAGGGGCATGGCTGGGGGCAAGGGGACACTCGGCGAAGCACACTGCCCAGGAGTCGGGCCCCACGCGCCCTCATGGGGGACAGTCCCGCGGACCCTGCACCTGGCCCAGGGGGGCAGGGAAGTTCCTCTGGGAGGGCTCCCGCCCTGGCCCCGACCTCACGCCTCCAGCCCTGCGGGGCAAGGGTCTGAACTCCGCCGCTGGCAGGGCCGCAGCCTGGCCCCCCGAGGGGAAGCGCGGAGGGGGCTGCACGGGCCAGTCCGTGGTCAGCGGGGAGGAGGCCCGGGGCTGCTCAGTGCACGTACTGGCGCCGGCCCAGGCTGGGCGTTTCCACGAACTGTATCTTTGGATTTGCCACCTTCTCCTCAAAGACGATCACCTGGGGAGACGACCAGCCTGTGTCGGAGCCGGAGCCACTGGACAAGGGTGCCTAGGGCATCTTTCTTCTGCTGCCCACCAAGGGCACCCCACCCCGCCAGGAGGCACGGTGAGGCAGGGCGGGCAGGGCTGAGAAGGGCTCCGGGATGTGCTCCCACCTTGTTTAAGCCTAGGTCCAACCAGGCGCCCGGGAGGTAGAGGGTTTGGGCTCCGACCCTTTGTTTAAGCCTAGGTAACCAGCGGCCTCGGCTCCCGCACACACAGGTCAGGGAAACATCGCCAAGGAACGTGTGACTCCATTCTGTGGCTTTACTGCAACTCAGGGTGGTGAACCGGAGCCCAACACAGGCTTCATCTCTGGACAAACTCCGGGGTCCAGGCTGCTGGACCTGCCCTGCCGCCTGGCCCCAGCCCCAGGGCTCCTGCCTCCGCCCCGCCTTACTCCCTTCCCTCCAGAGCAGCGGCCTTTCCTCCTTGGCCGACGGGTCTCCTGCCGAGTGAGGAGGAAACGTGTGAACAGGGTGTGAAGACCCAGGGGTCCTGACTCAGTCAGACAGACCCCATGGCCCTGGAAGGAGCCAGAGGCCTTCGCTGCACTGACTTCCTCCCAGGCTGGCAGAGGGACCCAGGCAGGTGGTGGAGAAGGATCAGTGGGCTCAGGTGCCCCCACCCTCCACAGTGACACGCCCCAGCTCAGAGACGAGGGGCATGGCTGGGGGCAAGGGGACACTCGGCGAAGCACACTGCCCAGGAGTCGGGCCCCACGCGCCCTCATGGGGGACAGTCCCGCGGACCCTGCACCTGGCCCAGGGGGGCAGGGAAGTTCCTCTGGGAGGGCTCCCGCCCTGGCCCCGACCTCACGCCTCCAGCCCTGCGGGGCAAGGGTCTGAACTCGGCCGCTGGCAGGGCCGCAGCCTGGCCCCCCGAGGGGAAGCGCGGAGGGGGCTGCACGGGCCAGTCCGTGGTCAGCGGGGAGGAGGCCCGGGGCTGCTCAGTGCACGTACTGGCGCCGGCCCAGGCTGGGCGTTTCCACGAACTGTATCTTTGGATTTGCCACCTTCTCCTCAAAGACGATCACCTGGGGAGACGACCAGCCTGTGTCGGAGCCGGAGCCACTGGACAAGGGTGCCTAGGGCATCTTTCTTCTGCTGCCCACCAAGGGCACCCCACCCCGCCAGGAGGCACGGTGAGGCAGGGCGGGCAGGGCTGAGAAGGGCTCCCGGGGATGTGCTCCCACCTTGTTTAAGCCTAGGTCCAACCAGGCGCCCGGGAGGTAGAGGGTCTCCTGGGGCCCGATGTTCCAGTAGCGCCCAAGGTTTTGGTCATTGACGAACACAACCCCCTTCTCCCAGCCCTCGGCAGAGGAGGGAAGGGGACGCGTTAGCCGACCACAGAACGCCCTGAACAGAGAGTCCTGGGAGGTGGAGCTCTCCTCTCAGCTTCTGAGGGACCATCAGAGACTCCCTCCCACCCAGCAGCCATGCAGTTCTGGGCAGGGTGGAGCTCCTGCCGCCATGAGCGCTGAGCCCCCAGCAGGCCACCTGGGCCCAGACTGGACCATGGAGCCTGCGCCTGAGAAGCCCACTGGGTGGTCTCTACTCTGAGCCCCCAACCGTGGAGGCCTCTAAGACAGAGACCCTCCGGGCACACGTGGTGCGGGGGCTCTCGGAAGCCGAGCGCTGGGCTGGGGCCCAGGTGAGCCCAGAGCACCTGGCAGTCGGAGCTACCCACCTCCAGCTTCACGAAGGTGTCGTAAGGGGAGACGGGGACAGACAGGGCCCCCAGGAAGAAAGCAGGGAACGCCGGCTCTTCTGAAAGACGCTTCCACTTGTCTGCCGGGAATCTACAGGCAGGACGGAAAGGGGAGGAGTGCCTTCTCAGCTCGGCCGTGGCTCCACCCCCGCCCTGTCCCTGGGCCCAGCAGCTGGCTGGGAAGGGGTTTCCGGGTATTCTCCGGCAGCACGGGGGCCAGGCCAGGCCAGCTCCGGCCCCCGGCTCTTCTGCACGCTGTGTAGCTGCCTCACTCTGCACAGGGCAGGACCCACCTCTGGAAGAACTTCTTGTTCATTTCCAGGCTGTAGATCTTAAATTTCTTCAGGGGAGAATCGTTCAGATAAAGATTTCCAATGATACCTGTGGGAAGGAGGCAGGGACACTGGGTGAGGCTGATGGTTGGAGGGCTGCGGACCGTTTGGCCAAGCACACACATGGACCGCTTCTGGAAAGCTCCAGAAAGGACTCGCCCTGAAGGGCCGGCTCCCCCAGGGCGCTCTTCACACACCTACTTCCTTCCCCTGCAGCCCCACATCTCTGCAAGCCAGGGGCAGCTGAGCCTGCCAGGCCCCAGGATGTGCCGGGGAGGAGGCGCCCGGGGGCAGCGACTGCCTCTGGCACTCCGGAGGGGAATGTTCGCCTTGAGGGCTGAGACGTCTATCCACAGGAAAGAAGATCCTAAGGGCAGGTCACACCAGGGACCAGGGAGTCTCAGCCTTGCCTCGAGGTCTGTGCGCTGGAGCCCCCGATGAAGCAGCGCTCGTGACCCAGCCGGACCCCTGAAGCTGGGAGCGCAGGGCATCGCGGCTGAGGCGCCAGCCCGGGCGCTGTCCAGCCACGAGCAGCAGCCCCTGGGCGCTCGGGCGGGACTGCCGGGGGTCCTGCATCTCGGTCACGGGGCTGCGGAGTCCCCTGTGCAGAAGCCCAGACGTGCTGGGAGTGGGGGCGCCGCAGACCCCCCGGGCTGCCGGTGCAGGGAGACGAGGGAGGTGTCGGCGGGCGCGGGGCGGCGGGCGGGGACGGGCGCAGGCGCACAGCTCTGGAGGAAAAGCCACACGACTTGAGACGCTGAACGTTCCAGAGGCCAGGCGGTCCAGGGCGGTCCAGGGCGCTCCCGGGCGGCCCCCACACAGCCGGGGTCGGGCCGCTGTCCCTTTCACCCTCAGAAGGGCCAGGAAGCGAGGGCAGCCAGCGCTGTGAGCTCCTCAAGGGACGAGGGGCACCCGGGTGAAAGTGGGAGTCTCGGGGGTGGGAGGTGACGCCGAGGCTCTTGCGGAGGGGTTGTCCTAGGACCTGGGGCCCCCTGTCTGGCCACACCACTTCCGGCAGGTGACAGAGGCCCACGCACGTGGAGCAGGGTTACTGTCCCAGGACCCATCTCGCGACTTACACGGAACCACCCGTGCTTCTACCAACAGGCAAGCAGAGGCAGGAGCAGAGAGAGCTCAGAAAGCCTCCGGGGTCTACCCGTGCAGGGGGCCTCCTCTGGCTCCAGCCCCGGGACCCGCGGGGCTGCTGAGGGGAAGGCGCGGGCGGCGCGGCCGGCACCCACCTTTGCGCTGGTCGTCGATGCCGCTCCCGTAGTGGACCCGCCCGCAGTTCTCCACCAGGATCCGCAGCGTCGTGAAGCCCTGCCAGCAGCACGCGGGCGCTGACGCCGCCGCCGCCACGGCCGCCCCCGAGCTCCGCGGTGGAGACCTGGTTCTCCCCGCACCCTCCCTGCGGGCGGGGCGCGCGTCCCGGGGACCCCACAGCCGCTCCCACCCCAGCCCTGCGGCTGAGCAGCCCCAAGCCCCCGCCTCCCGCACCCCCGGCCCCAGCTGCCCAGGAGGGGCCCGCCCCAGAGCAGACCTGGACCACGGGGAGGACGATCTCCTTCCTCTTATAGTCCAGCACCCCCAGGGAGAACGTGTTCAGGAACACCTGCCAAAGGAGCAGACACGCCCGCTGCGCCGGCAGGGGAGGCCCGGGCGTCCCTGCCCGGCAGAGAGAAGCCATGGCCTTGGGCCGGGAAGCAAATCAAGGCCCGGGCTCTGGGATGGCCAGCAGTGGGAGGAGCCTAGGGAGGGGACTGCCGGGGTCCTGCATCTCGGTCACGGCTGGCCCCAGGGCGGCTAGGGCGCCGGACGGGCGCCGGGAAACGACCCCAGGCGCAGGCGCACAGCTCTGGAGGAAAAGCCACACGACTTGAGACGCTGAACGTTCCAGAGGCCAGGCGCTCCCGGGCGGCCCCCACACAGCCGGGGTCGGGCCGCTGTCCCTTTCACCCTCAGAAGGGCCAGGAAGCGAGGGCAGCCAGCGCTGTGAGCTCCTCAAGGGACGAGGGGCACCCGGGTGAAAGTGGGAGTCTCGGGGGTGGGAGGTGACGCCGAGGCTCTTGCGGAGGGGTTGTCCTAGGACCTGGGGCCCCCTGTCTGGCCACACCACTTCCGGCAGGTGACAGAGGCCCACGCACGTGGAGCAGGGTTACTGTCCCAGGACCCATCTCGCGACTTACACGGAACCACCCGTGCTTCTACCAACAGGCAAGCAGAGGCAGGAGCAGAGAGAGCTCAGAAAGCCTCCGGGGTCTACCCGTGCAGGGGGCCTCCTCTGGCTCCAGCCCCGGGACCCGCGGGGCTGCTGAGGGGAAGGCGCGGGCGGCGCGGCCGGCACCCACCTTTGCGCTGGTCGTCGATGCCGCTCCCGTAGTGGACCCGCCCGCAGTTCTCCACCAGGATCCGCAGCGTCGTGAAGCCCTGCCAGCAGCACGCGGGCGCTGACGCCGCCGCCACGGCCGCCCCCGAGCTCCGCGGTGGAGACCTGGTTCTCCCCGCACCCTCCCTGCGGGCGGGGCGCGCGTCCCGGGGACCCCACAGCCGCTCCCACCCCAGCCCTGCGGCTGAGCAGCCCCAAGCCCCCGCCTCCCGCACCCCCGGCCCCAGCTGCCCAGGAGGGGCCCGCCCCAGAGCAGACCTGGACCACGGGGAGGACGATCTCCTTCCTCTTATAGTCCAGCACCCCCAGGGAGAACGTGTTCAGGAACACCTGCCAAAGGAGCAGACACGCCCGCTGCGCCGGCAGGGGAGGCCCGGGCGTCCCTGCCCGGCAGAGAGAAGCCATGGCCTTGGGCCGGGAAGCAAATCAAGGCCCGGGCTCTGGGATGGCCAGCAGTGGGAGGAGCCTAGGGAGGGGCCTGGGGTGCGGGGTCACCCCTACCTGTCCCCGGTCACGCACAAGGCCACTGAGGACTCCCGACGAGGTGATGGTGGTCTCATACAGCGTGTACCCGAAGGACTGCCCGTTGCC
Organism: Tragulus kanchil; assembly: GCA_022376925.1. NCBI lineage: Eukaryota > Metazoa > Chordata > Mammalia > Artiodactyla > Tragulidae > Tragulus > Tragulus kanchil. Next base: position 156,581,196 of record JAIOJX010000006.1, read on the forward strand.
CCCGTTTATCGGGAGGTTCTCCATGTTGACCGGCTGCTCTGCGATGACCGGCTGCACAGACAGGCGGGAGGCGAGGCACGGCGGCCTCCCTCCCAGGGAGAGGGCTCAGCACGCGGGAAGGGCGGAGGTGGACACACGATCCGGACTGTGGTTCCTCATCAGGGCCGGGCGGGCACAGAAGGATCGCTGAGCACAGGGTGGCAGCGTTTCCGCACCGTGGGTCTCGGGTCTCGGGGAAAGCCCGACCTTGGCCTGCTGCCTCCTCTCGGGCTCCCGCCCTCCCTCCTTCCCCTCCTCCTCCTCAGCTGAGCGTGCTCTCTGCACCCCAGCTCCAAGGCTGAGGGTCGAGCCCCTGCCTCCCCCAGTTCAGCAGGCTCACCAGCTCCAGGAAGTCCAGGACGTCCCACAGGGACAGGTAGAAAGCTGGCGTCACTGGCTCATACCCCCTCTTGGGAAGAGGGTCAGGTGGCACAGGAAGAGGGGCCCCTGCACCACAAGCAGGTAGGAGGGTGTCCCCAGAGGACCCCAAGAGTCACTGCGCCCCCAGCCGCCCTCAGCCCCGGCTCCCGGCCTTAGCCAACAGAACTGGCCACTCTCAGACCCACCAAGACCCCGCTCGAGGAAGATGGCAGGTGGGGCAGGGGCGGGGGCTTGCTTGCTCCCATCCTTAGGGACACAGACACCCGGGAGAGGCGAGGCTAGCGAGAGCCCAGCTGGATGAGAACAGCCACTCAGACCTGCCTGTCCTGGTCGCGGAGACCCCGCACCCGGTGCCGGGCGGGGCGGGGAGGACGATGTCGGGGGAGGCAGCAGGAGAGTGGGGAGGGGAGAGACGGCCGGAAGCGAGTCTCCTGGGGTCTTGGAGCAACAGCCCGGGCGCAGGTACCCGTCATGGAGCCAAAGAACTTCCGGAGCTTCGTGTACTTGGCAGTGTAGTCCCCGGCCTCCGTCAGCACCGCGTCGTAGTCTGCAAGACACCGGGTGGGCCCCAGGCCCCGGGCCCGCGTCACGGGAAGAGCACCAGCAACGCGGGGCAAGACCTCGATGTGAGCTGTCCGTCAGAATGCCGTGCACACCAAACACTGAGAAACACCCCAAACTGTCCAGACACCCACGTGCTGGGGGCGGGGTCACCCCACCCCAAGGCCCAGAGGGCCACCCTCCCGGCCGGGGCCGCTTCCCTCCCCAGCCGGCTCGTCTCCTGAGCCCTGGAAGCTTCAGGGACCGTCTGCTCAGAGGAAGCCCCGCCGGCACGATGGCGGTGTCGGCCGCCGCCCCCGAGGGACGCCCAGGAGCACTTGCCGTAGCTGGTGACGTCCGGCTGGTAGTCCTGAACGTGCACGGCCCCGCCGATGAAGCCGAAGTTGGTGCCCCCGTGGAACATGTACAGGTTGACAGAGGAGCCGGCGGCGACGATGGCGGACACGGTGCTCAGGACCTCTGCCGGGAGCCGAGCGCAGAGCTGGCGCGGGGGCGTCACGAGCCCTGCGCCCCTCGGGCCCCCTCCGCTCCACCCTCTGGCTTCCTAGACCCAGCTGCCGCCTGCGGCGGGCGGACAAGGCCCTGAGCCCAGAGGCTTGGGCCACAGCAGGTAGGAGGGTGTCCCCAGAGGACCCCAAGAGTCACTGCGCCCCCAGCCGCCCTCAGCCCCGGCTCCCGGCCTTAGCCAACAGAACTGGCCACTCTCAGACCCACCAAGACCCCGCTCGAGGAAGATGGCAGGTGGGGCAGGGGCGGGGGCTTGCTTGCTCCCATCCTTAGGGACACAGACACCCGGGAGGCGAGGCTAGCGAGAGCCCAGCTGGATGAGAACAGCCACTCAGACCTGCCTGTCCTGGTCGCGGAGACCCCGCACCCGGTGCCGGGCGGGGCGGGGAGGACGATGTCGGGGGAGGCAGCGGGAGAGTGGGGAGGGGAGAGACGGCCGGAAGCGAGTCTCCTGGGGTCTTGGAGCAACAGCCCGGGCGCAGGTACCCGTCATGGAGCCAAAGAACTTCCGGAGCTTCGTGTACTTGGCAGTGTAGTCCCCGGCCTCCGTCAGCACCGCGTCGTAGTCTGCAAGACACCGGGTGGGCCCCAGGCCCCGGGCCCGCGTCACGGGAAGAGCACCAGCAACGCGGGGCAAGACCTCGATGTGAGCTGTCCGTCAGAATGCCGTGCACACCAAACACTGAGAAACACCCCAAACTGTCCAGACACCCACGTGCTGGGGGCGGGGTCACCCCACCCCAAGGCCCAGAGGGCCACCCTCCCGGCCGGGGCCGCTTCCCTCCCCAGCCGGCTCGTCTCCTGAGCCCTGGAAGCTTCAGGGACCGTCTGCTCAGAGGAAGCCCCGCCGGCACGATGGCGGTGTCGGCCGCCGCCCCCGAGGGACGCCCAGGAGCACTTGCCGTAGCTGGTGACGTCCGGCTGGTAGTCCTGAACGTGCACGGCCCCGCCGATGAAGCCGAAGTTGGTGCCCCCGTGGAACATGTACAGGTTGACAGAGGAGCCGGCGGCGACGATGGCGGACACGGTGCTCAGGACCTCTGCCGGGAGCCGAGCGCAGAGCTGGCGCGGGGGCGTCACGAGCCCTGCGCCCCTCGGGCCCCCTCCGCTCCACCCTCTGGCTTCCCTAGACCCAGCTGCCGCCTGCGGCGGGCGGACAAGGCCCTGAGCCCAGAGCCCGGCTTCCAGTCGCTCTCAGCACAGAGCACAGGCTGCAGCCTACGGCCCCCCGCCCCGCCCCGCGGGCTCCCCCCGACGCTCACTCAGCGAGGCACGGTCTGAGCACCTCCCTGCCCTCCCTGGACTGGACTATGAGCCCTGACGCAGACAGGGTCCGCGGAGGAGTGACAGGCCTGGTTAATAGATACGATATATAGTTTAAAACCCCTGCACTGGCTAAAGAAATAAGAACTAAACAAGGCCTGTTGTTTAGTCACTAAGTCATGTCTGACGCGTCTGTGAGCAGTAGCCCTACAGCCCGCCAGGCTCCTCTGTTCACGGCTTCTCCAGGCCAGCCTTCAGAAGCCGGTAGCCATTCCCTTCTCCAGAGGATCTTGATCCAGGGATCAAACCTAGGTCTCCTGTGTTACAGGCAGATTCTTTACCACCTGAGCCACCAGAGAAGCCCCGAAACACCCAAGTCTTCACCAGTAAGAGGTCAGGGGTGAGCTGCCAGCCCAAGAGGCATCTCTGCACCCTCAAGAACAGCAGCGGCATCCACAGCTTCTGGCACAGGAAGCCAGGCGTCTGTGTCTCTCGTCGGCACGGGCAGGCGACGGAGCACACACACCTGCCCACACCTGCCCCCGCCTGCACATGCACCCTGAGCCGCGGACAGAGACGAAGGTGCCTGCACGGCACACGTGGAAACGTCTGCTCTGGGCTCCGGAGGTCGGTCTCCCCTTTGTACGTGTCCTGCAGCGGCCGAGCATCTGCAACAGGCACGCACCGCGACTCCAGAGGGACCAGGAAGACCCCGGAGCGGCACCCGCCTGCTCGCTCCACCCCTCGCGATGGAGGACGGGGCTGCCTCGGGACGCATGAGCCCGCAGACGGCCAGGGCCCGGCCCCCAGCGCACCCCCCGATCGGCAGCTCGTCTGGAGCGCACGCCTGTGTCTGGGGCCCACGTGCTGGACGGGCCCCACAGAACACCCACCTGAGGAATCGAGGATGTAGTGGGGGCCACCCCACGCGTCGAACCAGCCCGTCCAGTACTCCATCACCATCTTGGGCCGAACGCCCTGCACGCCACAAAGTGCGAGGTCAGCCGGCACCGCCGTCTCCCGAGCCTTCCACGGCGGCACGCCCGGCCGCCGAGGCCGCCGCCGCAGAGCCGGGAGCCTCCCACGCCCGCCGCAGCGTGTCCTCCGTGCCGGGCACCGCACAGCGGGAGTGCGTGGAGCTACCCAGTGGACGCGGCAGACCCGGGGCCTGGAGGCGGCATCCGCTCGTGCGCCCTGCTGCGGAGGAGCCGGGGCCCACCCGCAGTCAGCCCTGGCGAGGACGCACCATCCGCCGTGCGGGCCTGACGCTGGCTGGCTTTCCAGATCGGGCCAAGCCCTGCACTCGCTCTCCGGGGCAGGCGACACTCTGTCAGGGAACCGCGGACACGGAGCCTCCGCTCCGCCGAGGAGTCAGGGGCTGGGGGCGACCTCTCTCCCAGGTCTAGCTTGGTGTCAAGTTTCAAAACTGGATGAGAAGATGCAGGCTTTTCAGCCGCCACGCCCGGCTTCTAGTCCTGACTGCCCCCGGAGGCAGCGGTGGTGCCGGGCCGGCCCTGCGCCGCCAGGTGTGCGGAGGTGCTGGACCGACACGGCCGCTCAGCTCCTGCACCCCGGCGCCTCCCGCGGCTGTAGGCCTGAGCGGCAGCGTCCACGCCACACAGAACGCCCTTGACTAGAAGGTCCTGGCCGTACCATGGGAGGCAACGGGCTTGGTTTCCTAGGAAACGTCTGCTCTGGGCTCCGGAGGTCGGTCTCCCCTTTGTACGTGTCCTGCAGCGGCCGAGCATCTGCAACAGGCACGCACCGCGACTCCAGAGGGACCAGGAAGACCCCGGAGCGGCACCCGCCTGCTCGCTCCACCCCTCGCGATGGAGGACGGGGCTGCCTCGGGACGCGTGAGCCCGCAGACGGCCAGGGCCCGGCCCCCAGCGCACCCCCCGATCGGCAGCTCGTCTGGAGCGCACGCCTGTGTCTGGGGCCCACGTGCTGGACGGGCCCCACAGAACACCCACCTGAGGAATCGAGGATGTAGTGGGGGCCACCCCACGCGTCGAACCAGCCCGTCCAGTACTCCATCACCATCTTGGGCCGAACGCCCTGCACGCCACAAAGTGCGAGGTCAGCCGGCACCGCCGTCTCCCGAGCCTTCCACGGCGGCACGCCCGGCCGCCGAGGCCGCCGCCGCAGAGCCGGGAGCCTCCCACGCCCGCCGCAGCGTGTCCTCCGTGCCGGGCACCGCACAGCGGGAGTGCGTGGAGCTACCCAGTGGACGCGGCAGACCCGGGGCCTGGAGGCGGCATCCGCTCGTGCGCCCTGCTGCGGAGGAGCCGGGGCCCACCCGCAGTCAGCCCTGGCGAGGACGCACCATCCGCCGTGCGGGCCTGACGCTGGCTGGCTTTCCAGATCGGGCCAAGCCCTGCACTCGCTCTCCGGGGCAGGCGACACTCTGTCAGGGAACCGCGGACACGGAGCCTCCGCTCCGCCGAGGAGTCAGGGGCTGGGGGCGACCTCTCTCCCAGGTCTAGCTTGGTGTCAAGTTTCAAAACTGGATGAGAAGATGCAGGCTTTTCAGCCGCCACGCCCGGCTTCTAGTCCTGACTGCCCCCGGAGGCAGCGGTGGTGCCGGGCCGGCCCTGCGCCGCCAGGTGTGCGGAGGTGCTGGACCGACACGGCCGCTCAGCTCCTGCACCCCGGCGCCTCCCGCGGCTGTAGGCCTGAGCGGCAGCGTCCACGCCACACAGAACGCCCTTGACTAGAAGGTCCTGGCCGTACCATGGGAGAGGCAACGGGCTTGGTTTCCTCAGGGCTGCCCACCTCTCGAGGGGACACTCAGGAGGGTCACTAAAGAGGGCTGCCAGACACACAGGTTAGTCGTCTCCTCTGCTGGGAAGGTTCCCGACCTGAGGGCCGGAGCTGGGCTGTCCACGGCGGCCCAGGTCAGCCTGGCTCGGGGCAGGCTCGGCACTGACTGCTACATGCCCCGATCTGCCTCTGTCGGGGTCACTGTCCCGGAGTCCACGTGCTCAGAACGGACACACACTGTCCAGTCGTGTGGCTCCTGGGGCAGTCACGGGAGATGAGGCAGCCGGAGCCCTCCTCACACGCTGCCCACCCCTGGGAGCACCCAGAGACACCCATATGTCCCCTCCAGACACTGGGCAGGGACCGGGGCCAGCAAGGTGCAGCCCGACCCACCAACTACCCAGAGGGACCTCTGATCTGAACCTGGACGGTCCACGGCCACTTCCTGGAGGAAAACACGCGACGGAGCCGTGGGTAAGAGGCCAGCGGGCACGGGTGCTGTGGGCAGCCTCCGGCCAGGGGCCACCTCTCCACAGATGACTGCAGGCCGTGGGAGCGTCCTGGATGCCCCCAAACGTCTCTCCCTTGATCCTCGGGCAGCCTTAGAGCCTGCGCCAGCACAATCCCCACCTCCCAGAAGAGGGAGAAGCCGAGCGTCGTAGCCACCTCTGCCCTGAACAACCTTGAGGACGACCCTGTACCCCTCGAGGCCAGAGACCCTGTGGTCTCACACCCCTGCCCGGCAGGCAAGGCACAGGCCACGGGAAGGCGGGCGGGCTGGGGCTGGCCCGCCTGCGTGCCGCCCTCCCACTGCCCCGATGTGCCCAGGTGCCACCCCGCCCCATCCGCCGCCTCCTGGGCGCCTTCCTGCCCTCCCAACAGCAGCACAGGTGGTGCCGGGCCGGCCCTGCGCCGCCAGGTGTGCGGAGGTGCTGGACCGACACGGCCGCTCAGCTCCTGCACCCCGGCGCCTCCCGCGGCTGTAGGCCTGAGCGGCAGCGTCCACGCCACACAGAACGCCCTTGACTAGAAGGTCCTGGCCGTACCATGGGAGAGGCAACGGGCTTGGTTTCCTCAGGGCTGCCCACCTCTCGAGGGGACACTCAGGAGGGTCACTAAAGAGGGCTGCCAGACACACAGGTTAGTCGTCTCCTCTGCTGGGAAGGTTCCCGACCTGAGGGCCGGAGCTGGGCTGTCCACGGCGGCCCAGGTCAGCCTGGCTCGGGGCAGGCTCGGCACTGACTGCTACATGCCCCGATCTGCCTCTGTCGGGGTCACTGTCCCGGAGTCCACGTGCTCAGAACGGACACACACTGTCCAGTCGTGTGGCTCCTGGGGCAGTCACGGGAGATGAGGCAGCCGGAGCCCTCCTCACACGCTGCCCACCCCTGGGAGCACCCAGAGACACCCATATGTCCCCTCCAGACACTGGGCAGGGACCGGGGCCAGCAAGGTGCAGCCCGACCCACCAACTACCCAGAGGGACCTCTGATCTGAACCTGGACGGTCCACGGCCACTTCCTGGAGGAAAACACGCGACGGAGCCGTGGGTAAGAGGCCAGCGGGCACGGGTGCTGTGGGCAGCCTCCGGCCAGGGGCCACCTCTCCACAGATGACTGCAGGCCGTGGGAGCGTCCTGGATGCCCCCAAACGTCTCTCCCTTGATCCTCGGGCAGCCTTAGAGCCTGCGCCAGCACAATCCCCACCTCCCAGAAGAGGGAGAAGCCGAGCGTCGTAGCCACCTCTGCCCTGAACAACCTTGAGGACGACCCTGTACCCCTCGAGGCCAGAGACCCTGTGGTCTCACACCCCTGCCCGGCAGGCAAGGCACAGGCCACGGGAAGGCGGGCGGGCTGGGGCTGGCCCGCCTGCGTGCCGCCCTCCCACTGCCCCGATGTGCCCAGGTGCCACCCCGCCCCATCCGCCGCCTCCTGGGCGCCTTCCCCCTGCCCCTCCCAACAGCAGCACAGGTGGCCTCAGACCCGGGGGCCTCCGTGGCGGCGCCTCTGGAGCCCGCCCCTACCCATCAGGAGCAGCTGTCGTGAGGGCACCGCAGCCTCCGTGGTGTCTGTCCCGGGGGTGGGGAGGACCCTGTAGAAGCCCCCCAGAGCCGGGGGGCAGAGTGGACATCCACGCCCCGTACAGCCCCGCAGCGCGAGGCTGGCCTCTGTGAAGTCAGCGGGCCCCTTGCCGCGTCACCTCCCCCAGGAGGAGGCCACAGAGCGGGATTCCGGACGTCCCGTCAGTCCAGCCCGTGCGGAGACGCAGCCCACAGCCCCGCTGCCTCTGGCCTCGTGGGCCGGGCCGCCGGCCAGCTGACAGCAGCCTCAACAGCCTTTCGGGCCCAGAGAGGTCTGGCAGGGCAAAGTCAGGCGCGGGCAGCAGCATCTGCCTCAGACAGCGCTGCAGCTGCGGTCACAGAGCCCGCGCGCCTCGAGCTTCAGACGGCCCGGCCGCAAGAGCCAAGAGCCCCCCACGCCCGCGCCCGCGGGGCCCCACCGCCGCTCTCCTCGCCGGCAGGCCGCACGGGGGGGCGGGGCCGCGGCCGGGGAGGGGTCGAGAGCCGCCAGGCCGGCAGCTCAGCTCCGCCTCTGACGCCCAGCCCAGCCCCACACACCTGTGTCCGCAGCAGCGTGGCGGTCAGCAGCTGCAGCTCCGACTGGGACTGCAGGTTGATGGTGGCCAGCACTGCGGGCGGGAGGGAGGACAGAGGACGGCGGTCACCCCAACGTTCCCAGCTCACCCAAGGCCGACCAGTCCTGACGCCGTCTCCCACCGCCCCCCAGAGCCGGGTGCCGGCGAGGCCAGCAGATGCCCTCGGTCATCTCGGAGACGCCGCTGCTCAGCACAGCCTCCCTGAGGTCCACACACCAGGCGCCCGTGCCTGATGCACCTGACTGTCACCGCCAGAGCAACTCCGTTCACTGCTCCTTGGCAGGAGCCCACGGTCTGACGGTCCCTTTGCACCTCCACCCTCCAGCACTGGGTGACCATTTAAGGGAACACCCCCTTCTAGGTCTTAGATGAGGGCTAGTGCTCCGTTGCACTCCCGGAAATATCCTCCATGGTCTTCCACCGGGGAAGAGCAAACCCAAGAAAAATGTGCCATGGTTGGCCCGTGGCCACCGATGCGGCGGATCCCAGGGCGGAACCTGGCTCCGAGGCGCTCGCCTGCTTCCTGTCCCTGGACAGAGGGGCGCATGTGCCTGGCCTGAGCTCCGCTCCGTCCAGGGGGTGGATGGCCGCGGGGTGGTCTCCTGTGGAACGTGGGCCCCGATCACCAGGGATTAACGGCCAACAGGGGCTCCCTGGAAGTCTGGAGGGTAAGACCCAGCGCTCCCCCAGCAAGGAGCACGAGTCTGACCCCGGTCCGGGAACCAACGTCCTGCATGCCGCACGGTGGATAAACAGAAACAAGAAATCTTCACACCGTAAACCAGCTAAACTCCAATGGAACATTCATTAATTTAAAAAGGCAGAACAGCAGCTGGGATCCCGAGTGGCCCACTGGGTACGGAGGAGAGCCCACATCCAGACCACCCTCACCTAAAGCTGGAGACCGGGGCAGACAGGGGCCAGTCCGGGCCGACGCAGCGGCACCCTCGGAGCCCCAGGGCAGCCCAGCTGAGAGCCTGGCCGCTGCTCCCCCGCCCCCACCACAGAGCAGCAAATGCGGATGGAGGAGGAGGGGGAGGAGGCAGCCACAGGGAGCCAGAGCAGGGCCGGAGACACAGCAGAGACTGCGCTTCAAGACAACCTTGGGAGCCTGGAAAGGGCGAGTGCCCGTACCCAGACTGCGCGCCGAGCCGCTGGCCCACTGCAGCCCAAGGCCTCCCTGTGGCCCCTCCAGCCCCTCTCCCCCACTCCTGCCTGACCCCCCGGAAAGCTGGGCCCCAACAGATCAGCCCAAAGGTGCCCCTCGAGGGTCACTTAATCCTGTACAAGACACCCCAGCACCCACACCTGGTTCCCTGATCGGAACAGCGGCCTCAGCCCGGTCATCCCGCAGGGAGGAGCACGGGTCACAGCCACTGGCAAGCAGGCTGTCAGAAAAGAAATCCGTTCAAGAAAAATGCAGCCCGGAAATACAAGGGCTGGGAAAAGGTAGTTGAGGAAACCGTCCAGAAAGTAGCAGGAAAAGGAAAAGAGAAAGTCGGAGAAGCACCAGGCTCAGCGGGTCTGCACGCGCCTCAAACCCACAGATGACGGGCCCGGGGAAGAGACAGGATGGCGCGGCAGGGAGAGGCCACCACAGGGCCCGGTCAGCCGACCACAGGAAGGCCACGGGGGGCAGGCTCCACAGAGACCCCCGAGCCCGGATCCCGCAGAAGGATGTGAGGAACACGGCGCGACAACAGCTCCAAAGCCCCCGGACCCGGACCCGGGACTCCAGGGGACCCGGCCGCCACCACGCCGGGGACCCAGCGAGTGGCCGACGCCATCAGGCCGGATCAGAATCTGACCCTCACAGGAGTCTGAAAACACCCTGGGGGGGTGGAAGCTGCTGGTGAGGCCTTTAAGGGAGATGGGGAGGAGGGCCAGAAAAGAATCTGAAGGGAAAACCAACGGGACGGTCACCCTGGAAGGAAGCCGGCCCAGACACCGCCCCGCAGACCCGATGCGCTGCCTGCGGTGGGAGGACCGTCCCCGCCCGGCGCAGGGTCCACCGGGGCGAGGGCCGGCGGGGGCAGCTGCCCCGGGAAGCCGGAGGAGAGGGCGGCAGGCAGGACCGAGCCCGCAGCTAGGGCAGCGGCCTGCCCGCGCCCACGGCTCTCGGAGGCAGGGCCGCAAGGCGAGGCGGGCAGAGGAGCCCCCGCGAGCGTGATTCACTGCGGTGGTGTTCGCCCGCTCCGGGGGGACGGCGCTCCGGTGACCGCGGGAGTCCGCCCCGCACACAGGCCGCCCGCCCGCCGGCCCCGGCCCCCCAGGCTGGCGCAGGGCACCGCGCTGGGCTCTCTCTGGCACTCGGCAGCTCCCCAGAGGCCACCTGTCCACACCTGCTTCTGCTCCTGTGTCAACCCTAGCCTCTCAGTTCATAAGCGTTTCTAAGCTGTCTCTCACACCTGTGAAAGCTGTACTTGAATCACGTTTAGCGGACTGAAAAGGTTTATTCTGGGGAGCAGGTGCGGCCCAGGGGCCGCGGTGGGGCAAGGGGCAGGGCGTGGGCACCAGCAGCCCAGGGGACGCCCGCCTCTGCCCTCCGAGGGCACCTCTGCGGACCCGGCTCCCGCTGAAGGGCGGCCCAGCCCCGCAGCCCCCTCCCAGGCCCCGCCCCGCCGCGGGGCCAGACCCAGGACCTGGAAGCCGCCGCGGGGACACAGCGCCACCGTGTGGGCACGACGGGGAGCTCCTGGGGGGCCCGGGACCCGCAGCCCGGAACAAGAAGGGAAGGAGCCCTAGGTGGGAGAAATTGGGCGGGGACTGCAGTGAGGGGACCCGAGGTGCCCGGTCAGAGGCTACGAGCACAACACCTAGGCCACATGGGGTCACTGCGCCCTTGTAAAGAGCGGTGTCGGTGGAGAGACGACCACAGGACCTCGAGCGGAGGGCAGGCGCTGGGAGCCAGTGAGTGGGACGCGGGCGGTGTGGCTGGGGCAGGACAGACACCCACAGGGGACGGCCTGGGCTTCTCAGGAGGGCGGCACATCCATGCGCAGGCGGAGAGGACCCCGCGCGGGGAGATCTGGGGGCACGGGCGGGGCCGGGACAAGGGGCTCTGCTCCGGGTGGGAGTGGCTGGCTTGGACCTAGTGCTGGACCGCGGCGTCCACAGCGACCCGGAGAGAAGGCAAGGGGGTGCCCACTGGGACTGAGGATGGAGCTGCGAGCTCACCCGTGCACATCGCTGCCCAGCAGCTGGCAGCGCTGTGGGAATGCGTGCACCTGGGCAGAACTCGAGTGATCTGTCTCTGCAGGACACTCAGCCCTCGGTCCACTGGGCCTCTTAGTAGCACCCTGTCCGATGCCCCCCTGTGCGGCCCTGTGCCCTGCCGTCCGTGGAGCCCTGGGTGCCCCCGGTGCTCTGTGAGGCAGCCACACAAGCCCGGCTTTCGTGACCCCTCAGCCCCAGGCTCTGGATCCAGCCCCGCGCGCATCCAGGAGATCAGGCGTCAGACTGGGGAGCCCCTCCAGCCAGGGCGCCTCCCTCCCGTCCCTGCCCCGCCCCGGCCTCCCGGCAGGTACCTCCGTCAACACCACCGCTGCTCAGGCCGTCCTTGTTGTCTGAGGTCAGGAGCAGCTCCACGATCCCCCGGTCCTGCAAGGCCTGTAAGGGGGCGGCACGTCAGTCTGTCCCTCCTCACACCTCCTGCCATGTCACACACTCGCTTCCCGCTCAGAGCAGGCTGTCCGCTCTGGGGCCAGAGAAGCTGTCCACGGCCCAGGCGCTCAGCCTCCCTGGGTCTCCGTGACCATGCAGGCTTCCCTCGTGCACCAGCCTCACGTGCGCCCGGTCCCAGCCCAGACGCCAGAGTCACCCCTGGGTCGGAGAGAGCAGGGCAGCTTCCTTCCCCGCAGCCCAGTGACTTGGAGCCCCACCCACACAGGAGGAGAGGCGTCAGCGGCTCTGGCCCAGCAGCATCTCCGGGAAGCACTGCAGCAGGAGATGCCCCACCGGCCTCTCGTTAGTCCTGCTTCACAGAAGAGAAAGCAGGGGCTTAGAGAAATGAAAGCGCTGATCTAGGTCTCCGCTACCAACTGACAGGAGCCAGCTCTAAGCAGCTGTTGTTCAGTCGCTCAGTCGTATCCGACTCTGTGCGACTCCGTGGACGGCAGCACGCCTCTGAGCAGCAGCCTGTTCTTGCAAGCATCGCTCTGGCTCTGGCTTTCCCTGCTCTGCCACACGCTTGGTCAGGGCCTTCAGCCACCCACACGCTGCAGTCACCCGTCTGAGCTTTACCCCAGAGACCCTTGGTTAACAGATGGCATAAGGCCTGGCACGGAGAGTGTAAACAATTTGCAGATGAAGCCAGTGCACAGCTAGCTGAAGGAGGGGCTGCTGCTTAGACTGCTGGAGTCAGAACACAACCCCCACCCCAGAAGGCCTCCAACCATCGCCCGCAGTCAAGGCACTGGGCCTCTTAGTACCCCTCATGCCTGTCGGCCCTGTGCCCTGCCGTCCGTGGAGCCCTGGGTGCCCCCGGTGCTCTGTGAGGCAGCCACACAAGCCCGGCTTTCGTGACCCCTCAGCCCCAGGCTCTGGATCCAGCCCCGCGCGCATCCAGGAGATCAGGCGTCAGACTGGGGAGCCCCTCCAGCCAGGGCGCCTCCCTCCCGTCCCTGCCCCGCCCCGGCCTCCCGGCAGGTACCTCCGTCAACACCACCGCTGCTCAGGCCGTCCTTGTTGTCTGAGGTCAGGAGCAGCTCCACGATCCCCCGGTCCTGCAAGGCCTGTAAGGGGGCGGCACGTCAGTCTGTCCCTCCTCACACCTCCTGCCATGTCACACACTAGCTTCCCGCTCAGAGCAGGCTGTCCGCTCTGGGGCCAGAGAAGCTGTCCACGGCCCAGGCGCTCAGCCTCCCTGGGTCTCCGTGACCATGCAGGCTTCCCTCGTGCACCAGCCTCACGTGCGCCCGGTCCCAGCCCAGACGCCAGAGTCACCCCTGGGTCGGAGAGAGCAGGGCAGCTTCCTTCCCCGCAGCCCAGTGACTTGGAGCCCCACCCACACAGGAGGAGAGGCGTCAGCGGCTCTGGCCCAGCAGCATCTCCGGGAAGCACTGCAGCAGGAGATGCCCCACCGGCCTCTCGTTAGTCCTGCTTCACAGAAGAGAAAGCAGGGGCTTAGAGAAATGAAAGCGCTGATCTAGGTCTCCGCTACCAACTGACAGGAGCCAGCTCTAAGCAGCTGTTGTTCAGTCGCTCAGTCGTATCCGACTCTGTGCGACTCCGTGGACGGCAGCACGCCTCTGAGCAGCAGCCTGTTCTTGCAAGCATCGCTCTGGCTCTGGCTTTCCCTGCTCTGCCACACGCTTGGTCAGGGCCTTCAGCCACCCACACGCTGCAGTCACCCGTCTGAGCTTTACCCCAGAGACCCTTGGTTAACAGATGGCATAAGGCCTGGCACGGAGAGTGTAAACAATTTGCAGATGAAGCCAGTGCACAGCTAGCTGAAGGAGGGGCTGCTGCTTAGACTGCTGGAGTCAGAACACAACCCCCACCCCAGAAGGCCTCCAACCATCGCCCGCAGTCAAGGCACTTCCGGCCCCCGCCGCCTCACATCAGTCACATCACTGCAATCCCTGCTGAACTCGGCCATCGGAGGGCTGAGGACGCTGAGGACCCCATGCAGTGAGGACCCAGTTGGAATCGAGGCTGGAGAAAGGATTTACTGATGAATGAGTGGTGCTGGATGATCTCAGGCTGCACATCACACCGGAGACCACGACGCATCCCACAGAAGAACGCACCAAGGGGAGCTGAGCGGACTCTTACCTTCTTGATGTAAGGCATGTAGGCAGGGTCTTTGTTATAGGATCCATACTCATTCTCCACCTGCACAGCAATGATGGGTCCCCCGTGCTTGTACTGAGAAAACGGAGAGCGATCAGAAGGTGCGTGTGCAGTGGGGACCACATCAGCTAACGTCACCACACTAGTCGCCAATGATAGCAAAACAACCCATTCAACGTGCAAGTCTCCAAAGGTCTGATATACAACTGAGTGACACCCGTAAGACAAGGAGACAAAGCTCCAGGCCCTTGTCCCCCGGGGAAGCAACAAACAACTGCACACTGACTGAAACAACTTTACAGGAGCTCTGGCAACAAGCCAAACGCTTAAGCAAACAAGTGAACACCCAGTCAAGAAAAGCAGGCATTTAAAAAACAGTAGGACATCCCATGGTTTCCGTCACCCTCGTCCCACCCCCTCCCTGGAGTAGCGAGGCGCAGTCTGAGGACGCAGCCTGATCTCCAGGCCCTCCCTCAGGACAGAGGACCAAGATGGAACTGGTCTGCAACGTTCTGGGCGATTCACCGGCTCCCCGACGAGCCAGCGTCTATCTCGTCTGACTTGGAGATCAGACAGAAAACGCTGGTATAGTTCGGACCTCAGGCTGGAAGCTGCAGAAGGAAAGGAAATCAAGGAAAGGACATGGACAAAGTGAGGATATCAATGAAAAGACAGAAATGATTTTTAAAAAGAACTACACAGAAATTCTGGAGCTGTAAAGTACATTATCTAAGCAGAGAAATTCACCACAGGGAGTTCAACAGCAGATTCAAACAGGCAGAAGAAAGCGTATGAAACTCGATGGCAGGCCACTTTGAACTACTGAGTCAGAGGAGCAAAAAGAAAAAAGAGTGAAAAAAAGTGAACATATCCTGAGAGACTTTATGCAAATCAGTTAACAGACAGATATGCTCACTACAGGAAGCCCGAAAGGAGAAGAAAGGGGCAGAGACGCTATTTGGAGAAATGATGGAGGAGACACGATACACCAGTCCAAGAAGCTCCAGTGAGCTCCAAGCAGTGTTAGACCAGAGACCCACACCAACCCACACCAACGCACACTGCCCAAATGTCAGAAGACAGAGAGACATTCTTGAAAGGAGCACGAGAAACAGCACTTGCACTTGGTAAGTAAAAAGGATTCCTTAGAGGACATTTGGTCTCATCCAAAACATCCATAAGACAGTCTGTCCATGAGATAGTTGGTTTGTATGGCATTTAGTTCATGCCAAAAGGGCCTTGAAATCTACTTCTCTCCAAAATTTCCATGAGCATATATGCCCCACACTAAACAGTGTGGACAAGACCCAAATATCAAAGACCTTAAAGTGTGGACTGAACGTCTTATGAACATTTTGTACAGGACCTAATGTCTGCTAATCATCTCCAGTAAGATTATCAGTGGATATCTCATCAGAAACCTCTCAGGACAGAGGCCATAGGGCCCTATATTGAAAGTACTAAAGGAAAAACACTAGCAACTGAGATTTCTATATCCAGCAAAACTGTCTTTCAAAAGTAAGGGAGAAATTAAGACATTTACATAAATAAAGGCTGAAGGAATTCATTACCACTAGACTTGCCTTATAAGAAATGCTACTCAGGGCTTCCCTGGTGGTCCAGTGTTTGAGGACACCACCTTGCAGTGCAAGGGGCGCCGGTTCGATCCCTGGCCTGGGAAGATCCCACGTGCCGTGGAGCAGTGGGACCATTGCCCAGAGCCAGTGCTCTGCAGCGAAAGAGGCCACTGTGGTGGGAGGCCCACACAAAGTCGGATGGAAATAAATGAAAGATCAATAGAAGTGGCCAATGTATATGTATATATAATATATATATATATTATATATACATGTAAAAAAAAGAATATAAAGTTTGCTGGGTAAAGTATGTAAAAAACATAAAATTAGTATTATCACAATTTTAGTTTATAACTCCATCTCTTATTCTTTACAGGATTTAAAAAACAAGTGCATAAGAATAATTATGTATCTATATTAATTGGTATACAATATATAAAAATATAAATTGTGATAAATTTTGTAATAAAATACTATAATTTATAATAATATAAGGGGGGCAGAGATGTAAAAAAGTAGAGCTTTCCTATATGATTTAAATTAAGTTGGTATAAATATAAAATAGAATGTTATAACTTTAGTGTGTATAATCCCCATGATAAGCACAACCAAAAAAATATCTGTAGGATATATACAAAAGGAAATAAAAAGAACCAAAACCTGTTATTTAAAAAATCAACTAGTAAAATCTGCTACAAAAAATATCACCTAAATACAAAGGAAGGCAGTGATGAAGGAGATGAGGTATAAAAAGATATAAGACATACAGAAAACAAGTAACAAAACAACAAAAGTAAGTGTATCCCTATCAGTAACTATTTTAAATGTAAATGGATTACACTCCCCAACCAAAAGACAGATTTTCAGAATGCATAAAGAAAAATAATACCTAACTATAGGCTGTCTACAAGACACTTACGTTAGGTCTATGAACATAGATAGGTTGAAAATGAAAGTATGCAGAAGGAGTTCTGTGTGACTAGTAACCAAAAGAGAGAAGCGGGTGACTATACCAACAAACGAAATAGACTGTAAATCATACATTGTTGACGGAGAGAAAGAAAGACATTATCTAATACGCAGGTGTATAGATACGCATATTCAAACAATGATCAAAGGGTCAATTTAGAAGATAAAATAACTATAAACATATGTGCACCAAACACAAGAGTTCCAAGACAAATACTGGCAGAATTAAAGGGGAAAATGAAGTTTTATGAAAACAGTAAATTTCAATACTCCGTTTTCAACAGACAGAACAGACAAGTTCAACAAGAACACAAAAGAGGTGACCAACACTACAGACGAGTTAGACCTGACAAGTGTACACAGAACACTCCACCAGCAATAGCACAGGCACATTTTCCTTAATGTGCATGGGACACTCTTCAGGATAAACTATATGTTAGGCCATAAAGCAACTCTTAATAAATTTTAAGATTGAAATCACACAAAGTATCATTTGCAACTAGAATAAGAAACTAGAACCCAACACAAAAAGGAAAGTGGAAAATTAACAAGACTGAATAAACAATCAGTAGCTCAAAGAAGAAATCCCAAGAAAGTTAGAAAATATCTTGAGACAAAGTAAAATAAAAATACAACATACAAACTTACGGGATAAAATGTAAACATTATAAACATTTTTAAAAAGAAGAAAGATTTCAAGTTAATAACCTAACTTTTCACCTTCAGAAATTAGAAAAGAAGAAACAAATTAAACTCAGAAGTAATAGAAGGAAGGAAATAAAAAATAAGAGAACAGGGGGAAAATGAAGAATAGAAAAAGAATAAAGAAAAATCAACGAGACCAAGAGTTGGTTCTTGGTTGACAAACTTTTAGTTAGATTAAGAAAAGATTCAAACAGAAACACACAACATGACAAGACTGAATTGTGAAAAAAGACAAATCTGAATAGATTTATAACTAGTGAGGAAACTGACACAAAACTTTCCTAAATTCTTCTAAGAACTTTAAAAAGGGAACACTTCTGGATTCATTCTATGACACCAGTATTACCAAAGCCAGAAGAAGAGTTGACAAGGAAAGAAAACTACAGACCGGTATCTTTCATAAATATTAATACAGAAATCTTAAGCATAATACTAAAAAAAAATCAATAGGATAGTAAAAAGTTCTATACCATGAAAAAGTAGGATTTATTCCTGTATAGAAGAATGATTCAATAAAATCAATGGTATACACCACATTAATGAAATGAAGGTTAAAAAAACATGTCTCGGGCTTCCCCTGGTGGTCCAGTGGGTAAGGACACCGCCTTGCAGTGCAAGGGGTGCCGGTTCGAGCCCTGGCCTGGGAAGATCCCACCTGCCGTGGAGTGGCTGGACCGTTGTGTCCAATTACCGAGCCGGAGCTCTGGAGCGCATGCGCCCAGAGCCGGCGCTCTGCAACGACAGACGCCACCGCGATGGGGGGCCCACAGGAGCCAAGGAACAAAGACGGATGAAAATAGAGAAATGAAAGACCAATAGAAGTGGCCCGCCCATCCCCCTCCCTCCCCACCCCACCCCCTAAAAGATAAATAAATAAAATAAAAGTTTAAAAAAAAAAAAGAATAACCAGCATCACCAGCAACACTACCTCTGGGTGTATATCCAAAGGAAGTGAAAACGAACTCAAGCAGTTATCTGAACATGTTTAGAACAGCTTTACTCACAACAAGAAAACCCTCAACTGTCCACAGGTTAATGAATGGATAAAGCTAAACAGTATATACGTGCAACAGAATCTTACTCGTTATCAAAAAGAAAAGAGATTCTGACACACACTACAACATGGATAAAACTTGAAGACACTGAACCCAGTGAAATAAGCCCATCACCAAAGGAGAACTGCTGTGTGAGTCTAGTGTCTGAGGTCCTTAGGGTGGTCCTGGGCACAGAGACGGAGAGTCGAAGGGCGCGTGCAGAGAGGGAAGCGCTGGTGCCAGTGCGCTAGAACTGCTGTGTGAGTCTAGTGTCTGATGAATTCAAACAGACACAAATGACGATGAATTGTGAAAAAAGACAAATCTGAATAGATTTATAACTAGTGAGGAAACTGACACAAAACTTTCCTAAATTCTTCTAAGAACTTTAAAAAGGGAACACTTCTGGATTCATTCTATGACACCAGTATTACCAAAGCCAGAAGAAGAGTTGACAAGGAAAGAAAACTACAGACCGGTATCTTTCATAAATATTAATACAGAAATCTTAAGCATAATACTAAAAAAAAATCAATAGGATAGTAAAAAGTTCTATACCATGAAAAAGTAGGATTTATTCCTGTATAGAAGAATGATTCAATAAAATCAATGGTATACACCACATTAATGAAATGAAGGTTAAAAAAACATGTCTCGGGCTTCCCCTGGTGGTCCAGTGGGTAAGGACACCGCCTTGCAGTGCAAGGGGTGCCGGTTCGAGCCCTGGCCTGGGAAGATCCCACCTGCCGTGGAGTGGCTGGACCGTTGTGTCCAATTACCGAGCCGGAGCTCTGGAGCGCATGCGCCCAGAGCCGGCGCTCTGCAACGACAGACGCCACCGCGATGGGGGGCCCACAGGAGCCAAGGAACAAAGACGGATGAAAATAGAGAAATGAAAGACCAATAGAAGTGGCCCGCCCGTCCCCTTCCCCCCCCACCCCACCCCCTAAAAGATAAATAAATAAAATAAAAGTTTAAAAAAAAAAAAGAATAACCAGCATCACCAGCAACACTACCTCTGGGTGTATATCCAAAGGAAGTGAAAACGAACTCAAGCAGTTATCTGAACATGTTTAGAACAGCTTTACTCACAACAAGAAAACCCTCAACTGTCCACAGGTTAATGAATGGATAAAGCTAAACAGTATATACGTGCAACAGAATCTTACTCGTTATCAAAAAGAAAAGAGATTCTGACACACACTACAACATGGATAAAACTTGAAGACACTGAACCCAGTGAAATAAGCCCATCACCAAAGGAGAACTGCTGTGTGAGTCTAGTGTCTGAGGTCCTTAGGGTGGTCCTGGGCACAGAGACGGAGAGTCGAAGGGCGCGTGCAGAGAGGGGGGAACGGGCGCTGGTGCCGTGAGTGGACGCTTCCAGCCCGGGGGACGGTGGGGTGGATGCATGACACTGTGAATGCACGGAACACACTGAGTCGGATGCTTAAAGATGCTTAAAATGGCAAATTTTATGTTATGTCTATTTAACCACAATTTTAAAAGTAAGAAAAAATGTTATACCCAGAAAAAAAAAATTACTGGATTAGGTATGCCCTTTCCATGCGTAAGTTCTGGGCCGTATTCCTGGCACAGCCGCCCTGACGGCCCTCGGTGTCACCCCCTCCACCACCCAGCCTGCTGCAACGGACTGATCATCTTGGCAAGCCTGTCTTCCTCGCAAAAATCTAGGCTAATAGTTTTCCTAGCTTCTTGCTTCTTTCATGACTGAGGCTGCCAGATTTAGAAAATAAAAACATAAGACATCAGCTATACCGCCTGAATTTACATTGAATAATTTTAAAATAAGCAATGAACTTTTAATGTAACTATGTCCCATGTAACACTTAGGACATGCGTATACTCTAAACTTTTATCCCTTGCTTATCTGAAATTCACATACGACTGGGCGTCCTATTTTTATTTGCCTACCCTACAAACGACCAACAGTTTCTTTCATCTGTGTGCTGTGAATACCCCAAACCACTGACTCAGGGCGGTTTTCACTAACAAACTGGTTTTTCCTGTACTAATTTCTCAGTGTCACACTTGTTTGTACAGAAGCAACTGAGTTTATTCCCATTCCTGCTTTTTCATTGCTTCCAGTTACGAGATGCCAAGCTAACACGCTTTCTCCTCCAAGTTCAGTTTAAGGTGCATGTTTTGAATAATAAACGTGTCACCTTCCACTCCCAGAAGGCTGCACCTAGGGAAGGTCTCAGTGGTAACTTTATAATGACAGGAAGCTCTGCCTCCTCACGGTGAGGGCCGCTCCAGGGCTCCTCTCTAGTGGGCCTGGACCACCGCGCCGTGGAACGGGTCAGCCAGTCAACACCAGGCACCGGGCCTGCAACGCGCACGTTCAGAGCATCCCACCCAAGCCACACTGCACTAGCCCACCTCTGCCACGACGACGCTCAGGGCCCTCGACGGCACACTCCAGGCTGGAGGCAGGTGGCGCCCGCTGAAAGGGCTACAAGTCCTGGTCTGGGAGCCTGGCCTGGACCCCTCACCACCAGTCAGAGGGCGGGGCACAGGGTCTGCTCACTTTTACCTGGAGCGGCACCACCCTGACCATCAGGTGGTCAAAATAAAGGTCCACTGCTTCGGTGAAGCCCTTGTAAGTTGTCCTCAGCCTCATGTCGGGGTCTCGGAGTAACCAGCTTGAATACAAAGGGAGGGTGATTAGTTTGGGGTGGGGACTGCTCTGAGTAGGATGACTGGTGACAGGCAGCAGCTTCAGAGAGCCCAGGAGCGGCCGTGGAGACCTGTCTCCCCACGGCACTTGGCCAGGATGCTGGGGCACACGCTGGCACGGGTCAGGCCCTGCTCCCCATCCGAGGACCCAGCACCGGCGGCCATTCTAGTTCGGAGTCGGGGCTACGGGTCTGGCCGCCGGTCAGAGGGAGAAGAGCTCTTCACTGAAGCCAAGGCGCATTTTCACGCCGTTACACCACATCTCATTACAGAGGGGCGAGGACAAAGGGGTCGGGAATCACTGAAACCCGAGGACACAGGAGCCGTTCCGCGGGCAACGGGAGCAGCAGCCTGACCCCAGCCTGTGGCCGGTGCGGAGGCTGGCGCCGGCCCAGCCGCGCTCCATTTGCATCGGGCTCAGACAGCAGTCAGAACTCAGGGGCGGCGGGGCCGGCGGGCTGGTTTCTCCTTCTGCAGCCTGCCCGTGGGGATCACAGCCCCAGGAAAGCACAGAGCACCACATCCAGAGCTGCAGCCAAGGTGTCTTCCCTTCTCTCCCGGATTCGGAGAAACGTTGCTGTTCTCTCACAAAAGGCCCCAGCGCTGCTCCCATCCTGCGCTGAGGACAGGAGCCGACTGAGAAGACCATCCCCTTGTGTCAGGTCACCAGGCAGCCACGGATGAAGAGACGGTCCCCTCTGTCTGACGCCTCCCATCCCTCCCACGGAAAGCTCTAGTTTCTTGTCCTCCCTGGGACTCTGCTCCCAGTGCCCCTGGCTCTGCCTCCCTGGCATGCCCGCCCACGAGCCCTCCTGAGGGAACAGCAGGGCGCAGGGCAGCCCGGGCCGCTCCAGAGCTCGCACTCATCCGCCCTCCTCCTGGCCCAGCCCACCCTGGGGACGTGGCTGACAGAGGGGTTTCTAAGCCACGGGAGAAGAGGGGGGAGGCTGGTCTGGCCCTGTGAGTCTTTGGGGCCCCTCATCAAGCTGAAGGGCCAGTGACAGAGAAGGGATCCTGGGCAGTGGGGTAGGGTCTCCCTGGAAATGAGTGAGGCCTTTCTGGAGGAGAAGGAAAATTTCCCTCTTGATTAGTTTGGGGTGGGGACTGCTCTGAGTAGGATGACTGGTGACAGGCAGCAGCTTCAGAGAGCCCAGGAGCGGCCGTGGAGACCTGTCTCCCCACGGCACTTGGCCAGGATGCTGGGGCACACGCTGGCACGGGTCAGGCCCTGCTCCCCATCCGAGGACCCAGCACGGGCGGCCATTCTAGTTCGGAGTCGGGGCTACGGGTCTGGCCGCCGGTCAGAGGGAGAAGAGCTCTTCACTGAAGCCAAGGCGCATTTTCACGCCGTTACACCACATCTCATTACAGAGGGGCGAGGACAAAGGGGTCGGGAATCACTGAAACCCGAGGACACAGGAGCCGTTCCGCGGGCAACGGGAGCAGCAGCCTGACCCCAGCCTGTGGCCGGTGCGGAGGCTGGCGCCGGCCCAGCCGCGCTCCATTTGCATCGGGCTCAGACAGCAGTCAGAACTCAGGGGCGGCGGGGCCGGCGGGCTGGTTTCTCCTTCTGCAGCCTGCCCGTGGGGATCACAGCCCCAGGAAAGCACAGAGCACCACATCCAGAGCTGCAGCCAAGGTGTCTTCCCTTCTCTCCCGGATTCGGAGAAACGTTGCTGTTCTCTCACAAAAGGCCCCAGCGCTGCTCCCATCCTGCGCTGAGGACAGGAGCCGACTGAGAAGACCATCCCCTTGTGTCAGGTCACCAGGCAGCCACGGATGAAGAGACGGTCCCCTCTGTCTGACGCCTCCCATCCCTCCCACGGAAAGCTCTAGTTTCTTGTCCTCCCTGGGACTCTGCTCCCAGTGCCCCTGGCTCTGCCTCCCTGGCATGCCCGCCCACGAGCCCTCCTGAGGGAACAGCAGGGCGCAGGGCAGCCCGGGCCGCTCCAGAGCTCGCACTCATCCGCCCTCCTCCTGGCCCAGCCCACCCTGGGGACGTGGCTGACAGAGGGGTTTCTAAGCCACGGGAGAAGAGGGGGGAGGCTGGTCTGGCCCTGTGAGTCTTTGGGGCCCCTCATCAAGCTGAAGGGCCAGTGACAGAGAAGGGATCCTGGGCAGTGGGGTAGGCCCAGTCTCCCTGGAAATGAGAGTGAGGCCTTTCTGGAGGAGAAGGCAGCAAACCCAGCCTCCTTCCCTCCTGGGCGGCAGGCCGGGGTAGGACAAGCTAACAGAACTGGGAGGACACGACTTCCTGTCAACAGAAAGCCCTTCTGTTGCAAACCAGTGGTTATAACAAGGACTCATGCTGGCCACGGGGCCAGGTGATCCTGCCTGACTCCGACCCAGCCACAGACAGGCTACCGATGCTGTGGAGACCCCCCCTCAAGCTAATCCATCAGGGCCTGAGATCTGAAGGCAAAAGGTAAAACTGAAACAGTGTGTTTCTCCTCTACTTTATCAAGCCACTTGCACTTAAAAAAAAAAAGCTTAGTGACACATCTAAGAAACAGAAGAGCCGGTCTGACTTTTCCTGCTTTTCAGAAAGCAAGGCCCCGGAGCAGACGGGACCTGACAGAGGTCCAGCCCCCTCGGCAGAGGCCTGACGCCCTGCGAGCGGCCAGCCCCGCCGCCAGCTACACAGAAGCCACGTGGAGCTTGATGAGGACAATAATTGCGGCTTCATTTACAATAACGCCCTTTGGGTACCACTTACTCTGAAAAAGCACTCCAGCATAGAATGAGAAGTGCATGTCCACAGCAACACTACCCCTGCACTGGTGCTTAGCGTTTTCCACGAGTGCACAGAAGCACCCAGCCCCAGCCGAGGCCTCCAGGGCCCGCTCACCTGGGCAGGCCCCCGAGGTCCACCTCGCTGCAGATGTAGGGGCCGGGACGCAGGATCACCCAGAGCCCCACCTCCTCCGCCAGCAGGATGAAGGCCCTGGGGGGTCAAGGTCACCCACTCAGGCCTCGCAGCCAAGGGCGGATGGCCCAGAGACTCGGCAGGGCAGAGCTGCCACCCCCTCCGCTCGCCCGCCCCGCGCTCTCCGGGGAGGCTGGGGCCGCGGAGGGCACGGTGCCCCTCGAGCAGAGTAGGGAGGTCCACCCGGGGTCACCGCCGACCCCAGCCTGGGACGCCCGCCCGGCCCCTCTGGGGGCACGAGGAGGCAGGGCCTCACACGCGCATAGGAGGCCTGACCGGGAGCGGACCCAGATGGCCTCCAGCCCAGCAGTGGACCCCCTGCAGGGCAGGCCCACCGGGGGACCGGCCTCTGGCCCGCCGTGGACAGGTCTGCGCTCGGGGGATGGAGTGAGGGGCCACCACGGGAGAGTGTGCGGGTGCCGAACACGGGCTGCAGGCCCCTCTCCCCCTGTCTGCGGTGCCCTGTGGCTCCCAAACACCCAGGCCCCAGCCCCCGACCCCAGCCAGGTCCCCGAAGCCGCAGCACCTACTCCAGGTCCAGGTTCCCAGAGAAGTCGAATTTGCCTCTTTCCGGCTCGTGGAGGTTCCACGGAACGTAGCTGCGGCAGGGAAGAGGGTTCCAGACGTGAGTGCTCCAGTGCCTTTCCACTTGGTCGCAAGCTGAAGGCCCCACGGATGCTAGCCCGAAACAGAAGAGCCGGTCTGACTTTTCCTGCTTTTCAGAAAGCAAGGCCCCGGAGCAGACGGGACCTGACAGAGGTCCAGCCCCCTCGGCAGAGGCCTGACGCCCTGCGAGCGGCCAGCCCCGCCGCCAGCTACACAGAAGCCACGTGGAGCTTGATGAGGACAATAATTGCGGCTTCATTTACAATAACGCCCTTTGGGTACCACTTACTCTGAAAAAGCACTCCAGCATAGAATGAGAAGTGCATGTCCACAGCAACACTACCCCTGCACTGGTGCTTAGCGTTTTCCACGAGTGCACAGAAGCACCCAGCCCCAGCCGAGGCCTCCAGGGCCCGCTCACCTGGGCAGGCCCCCGAGGTCCACCTCGCTGCAGATGTAGGGGCCGGGACGCAGGATCACCCAGAGCCCCACCTCCTCCGCCAGCAGGATGAAGGCCCTGGGGGGTCAAGGTCACCCACTCAGGCCTCGCAGCCAAGGGCGGATGGCCCAGAGACTCGGCAGGGCAGAGCTGCCACCCCCTCCGCTCGCCCGCCCCGCGCTCTCCGGGGAGGCTGGGGCCGCGGAGGGCACGGTGCCCCTCGAGCAGAGTAGGGAGGTCCACCCGGGGTCACCGCCGACCCCAGCCTGGGACGCCCGCCCGGCCCCTCTGGGGGCACGAGGAGGCAGGGCCTCACACGCGCACAGGAGGCCTGACCGGGAGCGGACCCAGATGGCCTCCAGCCCAGCAGTGGACCCCCTGCAGGGCAGGCCCACCGGGGGACCGGCCTCTGGCCCGCCGTGGACAGGTCTGCGCTCGGGGGATGGAGTGAGGGGCCACCACGGGAGAGTGTGCGGGTGCCGAACACGGGCTGCAGGCCCCTCTCCCCCTGTCTGCGGTGCCCTGTGGCTCCCAAACACCCAGGCCCCAGCCCCCGACCCCAGCCAGGTCCCCGAAGCCGCAGCACCTACTCCAGGTCCAGGTTCCCAGAGAAGTCGAATTTGCCTCTTTCCGGCTCGTGGAGGTTCCACGGAACGTAGCTGCGGCAGGGAAGAGGGTTCCAGACGTGAGTGCTCCAGTGCCTTTCCACTTGGTCGCCCACATCAGCACCTCCACTCCTAAACCCCTGACAACGGCTGAAGGTGTATCTCTTAGGCACCCTGTCTTAGCCGTGTCAGAGCTGAAGCCGAGAACAAACTGAAGAGACCTGGGGCCTCGCAGAGGCAGGGCCAGTCCTCCCCTGGGAGAAGGGCGGAAGGCCCGGAGGTCTGGGGGGCAGCGCCCCCTCCTCCTCCTCCGTCAACCTCTCTCTCCATCAGAGAGAAAGAGTAACTTTATAGGAAAAATCAGTTAAACATGAGACAGGCTGGGACCTGGAACCTGCTGCAGCGCTCACACCTGGACAAACCAAGAGGAAACGCTAAGGGACTCCAACTGCATGCAGTCAGGGCATATGGACAAGATCCAAAAGAACCTAAAGCCCAGCTGCCACTTCTGAGGTGCGGGGGCAGAAGCAGGGTCTCGTGTAGGATCCCCACACACAGCGCCACCCGGGGCGAGCAGACCACCCAGTCCCCGCGCCACCCCTGGGCCAGCCCCCTCCACCCCCAGGAAGGGTGCCTCCCTGAGAGGGCAGGCACCTGCTAACGTCCTCACGCCCTGTGCTGCAGCAGGGCCCCAGAAAGGCCTCCCCGGGATTCCCCCACTGGCCTCTGGTCCACTCCTGTTGATTGGCATCCTAGGACCCTCCCCGGTACCAAAGCAAGGTAAGAAGGAACCCTCATCATCAGTCCTAACCTAACCAATGGGACACCCAGATTTTCAAACTCAGTAACAGAATGGAGGTTCCTACCCTAAAGAGAAGAGAAGGAAATATAAGTTCTTTAAGGTGATAACAGTAATGCCACCTGCCCCTCTCCTGGGCACCACCCACCCTGGATTCTAGGGAAGTCCCTCCAACTGCCACGTGTGCCTAGGTGAACGGGTGGCTTGCCTGCTTCCACTCAGACTTGAGAGATTAAACAAATCCTCCTGCTCTTAGAAGGCAAAAGGCTCACCCTGCGATATTCCTACAGGAGCCCTGTAGGATGAGCACGTGCCCCAGGGTCAGAAGTAAATGGTCCCCATCAGGCAACCTTCCCGGAAAATCACATACTTCATTCGACTATGCCGTCACGGCGCAGAAGACCCCGTAACTGCTTTCAGAACTGTCTTCAAACCCAGTTCATAAACCACTGAGAAAAATCCACATCCTCGACTTGTAATTAGACCTGTTTGCCTGCAATCGTAATCACTCAGCCTGATCAGCCACTTGATTTCATAGACTTGGGTCCAAATATCTGCTGGAAATGCTAAAACATATTTCCACAAAATGGTCAAGATTTTCCCCAGCTGAGCATTCTTGGTAACTGACGCCCCCATCGGCACCACGAGGAGCCGCCGAGTGCCAACGTCATGCTTGTTCCAGGAAGGTTCCAGACAGCGACACCGAGACAGGTCTGCGGGGAAAGTCCTCACACCTGAGGTCAGAGGCAGCGCAGGGGCTGGCGGCAAAGACCGCCTGTCACGCGCACACCGGCCTTCCCGGACCCCTCCTTCTCGGGCCCCGTGTCCAGCCCCCACGTCCTCAGCCCCTGCCTCCCCTTAGACCCACACAGGGGCGAGGCTCTCCTCATCTTCCTCACAGAGTTCAGCCCGAAGATGCTCCCCCAGGCTGCCCGGGGGGCGGGGCGGGCAGGACTCAGCCCGGGAGGAAGGCCCCCCAGCCCTACTTGGTGCCGAGATGGGGTGGCGGGGCAGGGCGGGCACTCACGTGGTCAGGGTGTTGAGGCCACAGGCCCTCATCTTCAGCAGCCGGTCCCTCCAGTACTCCCGGGGCACCCGGAAGTAGTGCATGGAGCCCCCGAGGATCCAGAAGGTTGATCCCTCCAGCTCGAAGTTCTGGCCTTCGGCCTGCAGCCCCAAGTGCCGGTGCCACAGCCACGAGGCGGTCAGGCTGCGCCAGTTCACCCTGCGGGGAGCACAGGCAGCCTCGACGCCGTCCTCTGGGGCTTGGGCGACGAGCCGGGGCAGAGGCCCGGCGTCCCCGCCTCCTTCGCCAGCCCTGCCCCTCTGCCCCAGCAGGCCTGCGCCAGGTGGCAGGACTCGGCACCGCTCAGACCCCCCCCCGCAGGCGTCCCGCCTCTGGGTCTCCGCGCCACCTGGGCTCCCCGCCCGCTGGACCTCCTGCCACTCAGCTCACCACAGACTCCCCCTCTGGGCCCCACCACACAGGCTCTCTCCACCCATCTGCCCACCGGCCAGACTTCCCACCTGGACTGCCCACCACCCGCCTCCCCCCCACAGACACTCGGCAGCACTCAGAGTCAGCAGCACTCACGCCTGGCCAGAGTGGCCAGCTGGCACACGACAAGCTCAGCCTTGAGCACAGAGGCTGTGCTCGTGGAAGAAAGGTCGGGCTGCACATGAGGAAGGCGTCCTAAGGGCTGAGGAGCTGCCCCTGGGTGCCAGGCTGAGAGGGCTTGTGGGGCAGACATGGGTTCCTACGAAGGCCAGTGGGGCCTGGCCGTCTGACACACACCACAGTACAGCTACTCGACACAGTACCTCGGTGCCACCTCAAGGCCACAGCCCTCGGGCTGGAGGTGCAGGTGCCTGGAAAGAAGGACCAGTCAGAAGCGGAGTCTGCTCAGCAGCCGAGGCTCCAGGTCTTAACTGCTCCTGAGGACGGAGTGTGGCCGAGGGCACCGGACAGGGAGCGCCCACCGGGGAGGCCTCCAGGAAGGCACGTCCAGAACACACGCCGCCAAGCCTCGGGGGATGGCGGGGGGGCAGGAGGGCGCCCTCACGTGACTCGGGGCTCTGAGAACCCCCCATCCCCTCCACCCCCTCTCCTGACGGCCCAGAGCGACAGTCAGAGTCGGGGAGATGCAGATCAGCTGCTGCCTTTTCAGCTTTCTGCCTTTTCCTCTGCTCTAAAAAGGTCCCTATGTGTTTCTGGTCTCCCCATTCATTTTGAACCAAAAGCCTAAATCAAACACAGATTGAAAGAGGTATGTGAGAACTAGACCTGGGCTGAGGCACAGTCTTGGATCCACCCCTCAAAGGAGCCTTGCTGGCCAAACCCATGTGTGGATGCACCTGCTCTGGCTTTCTCCCCACCTCCGCCACCAGCACCAGCCTCTCCTCCACCTGCATGCCAAGGGCTTAGATCTGAGCGTCCATGAGAGAGGGCGTGTGGACAGACTGCCCCACCCATGCTCCTTGGCATGCGGACCTTGTTTGTCTCACCTCCTGGTCCTTGCTGAGACTGGGACAGAATCTGAGATGTCTCCCTCACAATGACAGCGACTGCATGTCTGCTAGAGCTAAATACAAAAGGCAGGGACAGGTGCAGCCACTATGGAGAGCAATATGGACAGTGCTTCAAAGACTAAAAACAGAGCTACCCTATGATCTAGCAATTTACTCCTGGGCGTATATCTGTAGTACAATAATTCAAAAGTGTACATGCGCCCCAATGTTCACTGAAGCACTGCTTACAGTAGCCAGGACATGGAAGCAACCTAGATGTCCATCAATAGAGGAATGGACAGAGAAAATGTGGTACATATATAGAAAGGAATATTACTCAGTCATTAAAAGGAACAAAGTAAGGCCATTTGCAGCAACACAATGGACCTAGAGAGTTCATATTGAGTGAAGTAAGTCAGAGAAAGATAAATACCATATGATATCGCTTATATGTGAAATCTACAATAAAAGGTACAAATGAACTTATTTACAAAATGGAACTAGAATCATGGATATAGAAAACAAACTTATGGTTACCAGGGAAGGAGGGGTGGGACACATTTGGAGACTACAAAATGGTCATCTGTGGGTAACTGGGAACCTATCACTGGTTTCTTCCTCCAGAAAGCTCCAAGTTCCAAGTGACTGAAAATGACATTTCAAAATACAGTTCTCCCAAAGGACCCGCTGCACAGGGAGGTGGAAACAAGAGCAGCGTCTGAGAGTCTGGCCGTGAGCCCTGGCCTCCCCTCAGCTGCCGCTGCGGTTAGGGACCCGACTCTGGACACAGTCTCCCCTGGCACCTGGGCCACCTCCTGTCCTACCTGCCCACAAGGGCTGCATCAGGGTCGTACACCAGGGACGTGCCGCCAAGAGCTGCGCCACGAGGGCTCTCACGGGCTGCACCGGCTCACCCCTCTGTGAGGTATGTAGTGAAGGGCTCCAAAAAAAAAAAACCCCCTGCAAAGGGCCCCTTGCTGGCCAAACCCATGTGTGGATGCACCTGCTCTGGCTTTCTCCACCTCCGCCACCAGCACCAGCCTCTCCTCCACCTGCATGCCAAGGGCTTAGATCTGAGCGTCCATGAGAGAGGGCGTGTGGACAGACTGCCCCACCCATGCTCCTTGGCATGCGGACCTTGTTTGTCTCACCTCCTGGTCCTTGCTGAGACTGGGACAGAATCTGAGATGTCTCCCTCACAATGACAGCGACTGCATGTCTGCTAGAGCTAAATACAAAAGGCAGGGACAGGTGCAGCCACTATGGAGAGCAATATGGACAGTGCTTCAAAGACTAAAAACAGAGCTACCCTATGATCTAGCAATTTACTCCTGGGCGTATATCTGTAGTACAATAATTCAAAAGTGTACATGCGCCCCAATGTTCACTGAAGCACTGCTTACAGTAGCCAGGACATGGAAGCAACCTAGATGTCCATCAATAGAGGAATGGACAGAGAAAATGTGGTACATATATAGAAAGGAATATTACTCAGTCATTAAAAGGAACAAAGTAAGGCCATTTGCAGCAACACAATGGACCTAGAGAGTTCATATTGAGTGAAGTAAGTCAGAGAAAGATAAATACCATATGATATCGCTTATATGTGAAATCTACAATAAAAGGTACAAATGAACTTATTTACAAAATGGAACTAGAATCATGGATATAGAAAACAAACTTATGGTTACCAGGGAAGGAGGGGTGGGACACATTTGGAGACTACAAAATGGTCATCTGTGGGTAACTGGGAACCTATCACTGGTTTCTTCCTCCAGAAAGCTCCAAGTTCCAAGTGACTGAAAATGACATTTCAAAATACAGTTCTCCCAAAGGACCCGCTGCACAGGGAGGTGGAAACAAGAGCAGCGTCTGAGAGTCTGGCCGTGAGCCCTGGCCTCCCCTCAGCTGCCGCTGCGGTTAGGGACCCGACTCTGGACACAGTCTCCCCTGGCACCTGGGCCACCTCCTGTCCTACCTGCCCACAAGGGCTGCATCAGGGTCGTACACCAGGGACGTGCCGCCAAAGAGCTGCGCCACGAGGGCTCTCACGGGCTGCACCGGCTCACCCCTCTGTGAGGTATGTAGTGAAGGGCTCAACAGGACATGTTAGAAAAGCTGCATCTTACAGGCTGAAAAAAGCGTCTTCTTACTACTTGAAATCAATATATTTTAGCATGCTTTGCAGATGGAATAGCTCCAGTGGATTTGTTATGTCTCTAATATGAAACAATCCCAATCTTTCCATTCTTTCCTATTTAATTCAGCGTTTATCTACATTTAATGTGCGTGACGTTGTGCCAAGCCATCTTATTCCAATGTCTCAATTTCACGGTGAAAGGGCTGTCCACTGGGATGCTGCCAGAAGTGAGGGGTCTACAAACTCCAGCCGCCACCCGCCACCGCCACCTCATGCCTGTGTGCAGCCTGCCAGCTGAGAGTGGTTTTCACATTTTTAAGTGGTTGGAAAAATTAGAAGAGTACAGTGGGACATTCAAGAGTTATACAAACTTGACATCGCAATGTCCACAGTTTTACTGATAACCTGCTCTCCTCTACACACTGTGCTCTCCAGGGCTCAGTGATGTCAGGGCAGTGGGCAGCAGGGTCTGCAAAGCTGGAAGCGTTCACCACCTGGGCCTCTGCAGGACCCTGACCCAGGCCCCGAGGGCGAGCTCTGCACAGCAAAGGGAGGCCTCAGGTCGCCAGCTGGGTCGCCTCCTGACCCCCTTCCTGGCTCCCGTGCACACCTGTCTCTGCACAAGCCCCTGTTGATTCCCGCGTCATCTGGGCAGCCCCCAGTTCACACACAGCCGAGTGTGGTCCCCCTCCGTTTGGGCTGTATCTTCCCCAAACTTATGGTTACCAGGGAAGGAGGGGTGGGACACATTTGGAGACTACAAAATGGTCATCTGTGGGTAACTGGGAACCTATCACTGGTTTCTTCCTCCAGAAAGCTCCAAGTTCCAAGTGACTGAAAATGACATTTCAAAATACAGTTCTCCCAAAGGACCCGCTGCACAGGGAGGTGGAAACAAGAGCAGCGTCTGAGAGTCTGGCCGTGAGCCCTGGCCTCCCCTCAGCTGCCGCTGCGGTTAGGGACCCGACTCTGGACACAGTCTCCCCTGGCACCTGGGCCACCTCCTGTCCTACCTGCCCACAAGGGCTGCATCAGGGTCGTACACCAGGGACGTGCCGCCAAAGAGCTGCGCCACGAGGGCTCTCACGGGCTGCACCGGCTCACCCCTCTGTGAGGTATGTAGTGAAGGGCTCAACAGGACATGTTAGAAAAGCTGCATCTTACAGGCTGAAAAAAGCGTCTTCTTACTACTTGAAATCAATATATTTTAGCATGCTTTGCAGATGGAATAGCTCCAGTGGATTTGTTATGTCTCTAATATGAAACAATCCCAATCTTTCCATTCTTTCCTATTTAATTCAGCGTTTATCTACATTTAATGTGCGTGACGTTGTGCCAAGCCATCTTATTCCAATGTCTCAATTTCACGGTGAAAGGGCTGTCCACTGGGATGCTGCCAGAAGTGAGGGGTCTACAAACTCCAGCCGCCACCCGCCACCGCCACCTCATGCCTGTGTGCAGCCTGCCAGCTGAGAGTGGTTTTCACATTTTTAAGTGGTTGGAAAAATTAGAAGAGTACAGTGGGACATTCAAGAGTTATACAAACTTGACATCGCAATGTCCACAGTTTTACTGATAACCTGCTCTCCTCTACACACTGTGCTCTCCAGGGCTCAGTGATGTCAGGGCAGTGGGCAGCAGGGTCTGCAAAGCTGGAAGCGTTCACCACCTGGGCCTCTGCAGGACCCTGACCCAGGCCCCGAGGGCGAGCTCTGCACAGCAAAGGGAGGCCTCGAAGGTCGCCAGCTGGGTCGCCTCCTGACCCCCTTCCTGGCTCCCGTGCACACCTGTCTCTGCACAAGCCCCTGTTGATTCCAGCGTCATCTGGGCAGCCCCCAGTTCACACACAGCCGAGTGTGGTCCCCCTCCGTTTGGGCTGTATCTTCCCCAAAGAACACACTCTGCCTTCACACTTTACGGTGCACGGGCTTCCATGCCCTTTCCTCACCTGACGGCGTCTCGCTCGCTCAGGTGAGAATGAGAAGCGCTCCATGCGCAGATTCTCTTCTTCACAACAGGGGCACACTGATCCCTGAGCATCCAGAGGTGCACACACACACACACCACTGAGCAATCACTCCACCAGGAAGCAATCCCTGATCACTGGCCAGAACTTCAACAGAACAAGTTCCCATTTCCCAAGTCACTGACCTAACTTCTGTTCACAACCCCATCTCCTGAAAAGCTCTGAGGCCCTCCCCTCCCCCGGCAGGTGCCGAGGTGCAGGGGGGACGGGAGGTGGCTCTCTGTGACCTCATTTCAGCAGAGTCCCTGCTGGTAACCCACACTCCGTGGTCCGTGCCTCAGTGGATGAGGAGTCGCTAGGCACCCGTCTCCCGGTGTGGCCCGCCCCTGCAGGCAGCTACACCTACAGCTCATTAGAAACGCAGGCACCCCGGCCCTCCGAGACCGCTGGACCCAAGTCTGCACCACAGCCATCCCCGGGGCAAAGCCAAGCCCGCAAGCAGCAGCCGGCAGCTTCTCCCCGATACATGCCTATATAGTCTCCTCCACGGTGGGGTTTCTCTCTGCCAGTCTCTTTACAGCCCATCATTTTCTAGGTTAAAAAAAAATTCCTCTCAGTGCTTATTTAGAGCCATGAAATTCACACTGCAAATAGCAAAGCTGGAGCTGCTATCTAAGGCCAAATTCTGAAGAACTAGCTACTTCGAGAACTTTCTGGTAAAGGCCTAACTAGACGAGTTCTCAATACACTTTATTAGCAGAAAAACCAGGACAATAATGCTGGATTTCTCCAAGGACTCCAGTGTGAGAAAACGAGGCAATACACATCAGAAACAACAACGTAAGCAGTTTTAATACAGACAGTGATTGTCCGCTCTGGTGCTCATAACGCTAATGACCGCTTCCAGCTTCCTGGTTAGCTGATGAGTTACACTAACTCAAGGCACAAGCCCCTGTTGATTCCAGCGTCATCTGGGCAGCCCCAGTTCACACACAGCCGAGTGTGGTCCCCTCCGTTTGGGCTGTATCTTCCCAAAGAACACACTCTGCCTTCACACTTTACGGTGCACGGGCTTCCATGCCCTTTCCTCACCTGACGGCGTCTCGCTCGCTCAGGTGAGAATGAGAAGCGCTCCATGCGCAGATTCTCTTCTTCACAACAGGGGCACACTGATCCCTGAGCATCCAGAGGTGCACACACACACACACCACTGAGCAATCACTCCACCAGGAAGCAATCCCTGATCACTGGCCAGAACTTCAACAGAACAAGTTCCCATTTCCCAAGTCACTGACCTAACTTCTGTTCACAACCCCATCTCCTGAAAAGCTCTGAGGCCCTCCCCTCCCCCGGCAGGTGCCGAGGTGCAGGGGGGACGCCGGGAGGCTCTCCGTGCCCTCATTTCAGCAGAGTCCCTGCTGGTAACCCACACTCCGTGGTCCGTGCCTCAGTGGATGAGGAGTCGCTAGGCACCCGTCTCCCGGTGTGGCCCGCCCCTGCAGGCAGCTACACCTACAGCTCATTAGAAACGCAGGCACCCCGGCCCTCCGAGACCGCTGGACCCAAGTCTGCACCACAGCCATCCCCGGGGCAAAGCCAAGCCCGCAAGCAGCAGCCGGCAGCTTCTCCCCGATACATGCCTATATAGTCTCCTCCACGGTGGGGTTTCTCTCTGCCAGTCTCTTTACAGCCCATCATTTTCTAGGTTAAAAAAAAATTCCTCTCAGTGCTTATTTAGAGCCATGAAATTCACACTGCAAATAGCAAAGCTGGAGCTGCTATCTAAGGCCAAATTCTGAAGAACTAGCTACTTCGAGAACTTTCTGGTAAAGGCCTAACTAGACGAGTTCTCAATACACTTTATTAGCAGAAAAACCAGGACAATAATGCTGGATTTCTCCAAGGACTCCAGTGTGAGAAAACGAGGCAATACACATCAGAAACAACAACGTAAGCAGTTTTTAATACAGACAGTGATTGTCCGCTCTGGTGCTCATAACGCTAATGACCGCTTCCAGCTTCCTGGTTAGCTGATGAGTTACACTAACTCAAGGCACTAGGACCCGTGCAGGTGGCTCTGACGGAGGCCTGCCAGCTCAGAGGAAACCCCGACTTTCTTCTGCTTTCCCACGAGCAGTTCGTTCCTGGTGAAATTTTCTTTTGAAAAAGTAATTTTTTAAAGACCACTGTTCAAGCTAAAAAACTAAAGGGTGAACTCTTCCTCAAAAGTCTTCTTGGTCCAGGCCCAGTGCCTCCCACAGACACACCAAAATTAGAACTAATTATGTAGCAGCTCATTGATGAGAACTAGAGGACTAGCAGGAAAGATCTTCTACAACTAAAGATACAAAGGAAGAGGAGACGAGACAAAGATGGCAGAGTCGAAGGACGTGCGCTCATCTGCTCCTGCCAGAGCATCAAGGTCGAGAGCGGCTGAACAAACATCAACAGGAAGACAATGGAACCCACCAAAAAAGATACCCCACGTCCAAGGGCAAAGGAAAAGTCACAACGAAAGCGCAGAGAGGCAGCAACAGCAATAAATATCACATCCTATGCCTGCGGGTGGGCAACTCACACGCTGGAGAATAGCATCACCAAGGAAGCCCTCACACTGTTGTGAGGATTCCAGCCCCACATCAAGGCTTCCCAGCCTGGGGATTGGGTCAAAGGGTTGGGAATCCCCAGGGAATCTGACTTTGAAGATCAGCAGGATTTCATGCCAGAGCTCCCACAAGACTGGGGGAAGCAGTCTCCTGGAGGGCACAGACAAAACCTTTTGTGCCCCAGGACCCAGGAGAAAGGAGTAGTGGTCCCACAGAGATGGAGCCGGGCCTCCCTCTGAGTGTCTGAGGGTCCCCTGGGGAGCTGTGAGTCTGCCGCAGGACCGGCACTGATGGCAACAGCACTGGCAGCTGGGTCATGGCAAGGGCCCTCCTGGAGGCCAGCCAACTACAGAGGCCTGCAGACCCCAGGACTGAGCAGCGTCAGGCCACACAGCTCACAGGGAGGGAGCACAACTCCACCCAACAGCCGATAACTGGGTGAGAGTTTTACTGAGCACAGCCTGGCGCATGCAGCAAGACTCAGTGTCCCCAACAGCCAGCTGCCCTCGTCAGGAAACCTGCACAACCTCTTATCCTCACCAGAAGGCAGACAGAAGAAATAAGAACTACAATCCCATCAGTCTCCAGAACTAATACCACAATCATAGAAAGCTACCCAAAATGAAAACAATAGGATGACGTGCCAGTTAAAGGAACAAGACAAATCCTCAGAAAAACAACTAAATGACGTAGAGATAGACAATCTCCCAGAAAAAGAATTCAGAATAACAATAGTGAAGATGATGCAGGATATTAGAAACAAAGTGGAGAAGATGCAAGAAATGTTTTCCAATGGTCTAGAAGAACTAAAGAACCAGCAAATGGAGATGAACAATAAACTTGAAGAAGTCAATATCAGAATAACTGAGGCAGAAGAATGAATAAGTCGCCTGGAAGACAGCATGGTGGAAATCAGTGCTGCAAAGTAGAATATAGAAAAAAGAATGAAAAAAAGAAAACAAAGACAGCCTAAGAGACCTTCGGGACAACATTAAATGCACCAATATTCACATTATAAGGATCCTGGAAGTAGAAGAAAGGGAGAAATAAATAAATAAAAATAAAATTTTCAACCCAAATATTTGAAGAGATAATAGCTGAAAACCTTCCTAACATGGGAAAGGAAATAGTCAACTATGTCCAGGAAACAGAGAGTCTCAGGCAGGGTAAGTCCAAAATACATTGAGACACATTGTAATCAAACTGACAAAAATTAATGACAAAGATAATTTATTAAAAGCAACAAGAGAACAAAGACAATATACAAGTGAAAACCTATAAGGTTATCAGCCAGTTTCTCAACAGAAACTCTACAAGTTAGAAGGGAATGGCCTGATATTTTTCAAGTGATGAAAGGAAAGAACCTATAAACAAGAATACTCTAGCTAGCAAGACTCTCATCCAGATTTGATGGAGAAATCAAAAGCTTTACAAATAAGAAAAAATTAAGAGAATATAGCACCACTAAACCAATTTTACAACAAATGCTAAAGGAACTTCTCTAGGCAGGAGACAAAAGAGAAGGAAAAGATCGACTAAAAATAACCCAAAACGATTAACAAAACGGTGATAGGATCACACATTTCGATAATTACCTTAAATATAAATGTATTTAATGTACTAACCAAAAGACATAAACTGGCTGAGTGGATACAAAAACAAAGTAAGGGGATGGAACAAGGTATTTCACATAAATGGAAATTATAAGAAAGTTGGAGTAGTGATACTCATATATCAGACAAAATAGATTTTAAAACAAGACTGCTATAAGAAACAAAGAAGGGCACTACATAATGATCAAGCGTTCAATCTAAGAAGAATATGTAACAATCGTAAATATATATGCACACAACAAAGCACCTCAACAGGTAAGGCAAATACTAACAAATATAAAAGCAGAAATAGATAGTAACACAATACTAGTGGCAGACTTTAATACCCCACTTGCATCAATGGACAGATCATCCAGACAGAAAATCAATAAGGAAACTCAGGCCTTAAATGACACGTTAGACAAGTTGGACTTAATTGATATCTATAGAGCATTCCATCCTAAAGCAGCTGACTGCACATTTTTCTCAAGTGCACATGGAACATTCTCCAGGACTGACCACATGCTGACCACAAGGTGAGCCTTGGTAAATTTAAGAAAATTGAAAAAATACCAAGCATCTTCTCTGATCACACTATACAATTAGAAATAAACTACAAGAGAAAAAAAACTCTAAGAAACACAAACATATGGCAGCTAAACAATATGCTAGTAAATGACTGTTGGATCACTGAAGAAAAAAAAGAAATTAAAAAATACCTAGAGACAAACAAAAATGAAAGCACAGTGGTTCAAAACTTATGGGATGCCGCAAAAGCAGTTCTAAGAGGGAAGTTTACAGCAATACAATTCTACCTCAAGAAACAAGAAAAATCTGAAGTGAACAACCTAACCTTATACATAAAACAACTAGATAAAGGACAAACAAAACCTAAGATTAGTAGAAGGAAGGAAATCACAAAGATTAGAGCAGAAATAAATGAAATAGAAACCAAAAAAAAAAAAAAAAACCAACAACTGCAAAGATCAATGAAACTAAAACCTGGTGCTTTGAAAAGATAAACAAGATTGATAAACTTTTAGCCAGATTCATCAAGAATAAAAAAAGGAGAGGACTCAAATCAGTAAAAATCAGAAATGAAAAAGAAGTTATAACTGACTCCACAGAAATACCAAGAATTGTGAGACTACTATGAACAACCGTACGCCAATAGAATGGACAACCCGGAAGAAATGGACAGTTTCTTAAAAAAGGTTCAGTCTCCCTCAAATGAACCAGGAAGAAACAGAAAATATGAACAGACTAGTCACAAGCACTGAAATTGAAACCGTGATT
Organism: Tragulus kanchil; assembly: GCA_022376925.1. Taxonomy (NCBI): domain Eukaryota; kingdom Metazoa; phylum Chordata; class Mammalia; order Artiodactyla; family Tragulidae; genus Tragulus; species Tragulus kanchil. The sequence continues at coordinate 156,619,626 of JAIOJX010000006.1, forward strand.
AAAAACCTCCCAACAGTGAGGGAAGATCGAGCGAGAAGTATGGAAAGAGCAACAAAGAAACCTATACTATCATATGTAAAAGAGATAACCACTGTGCTTAAGCTGTAAAACTAAAGGAACCTACAAGGGGATTAAGCATCAATCAGGCGGGTGCGAAGGCGGAAAAGGGAGGGAGGGCTCAGGTGGGAGGAGTCAGGGATATAGCTATGATTATTTAGGGATTACGTATACCTGCAAACTGGAAAACTCTGTAAAAACGTTTAACAGTAACTTCGCTGTACACCTGAAACTAATGCAACATTGTAAAACAAATATACTACAAAAAAAAAAAATAACAACTCCCAACAAACAAAATTCCAGGACCTGATGGCTTCACAGGTGAGTTTTATCAAACATTTACAGAAGAGTTAACACCTATTCTTCTGAAAATGTTCCAAAATTTTGCAGAGAAAGGAAAACTTCCCAATTCTTTTTATGAAGCCACCATCACCTTGATACCAAAATCAGACAAAGAAATCATACACACAAAAAAGAAAACTACAGGCCAAAATCACTGATGAACATAGATGCAAAAATCCTCAACAAATTATTAGCAATCTATATCCAATAATACATTAAAAAGATCACACATCACGATCAAGTGGGATTCATCCCAGGGATTTTTCAACATCTGCAAAAAAATCAATGTGATGCACCATATCAACAAATTGAAGAATAAAAACCATACAATCATCTCAATAGATGCATAAAAGTCTTCTGACAAAATTCAGAACCCATTTATGATTAAAAAAAAAAAAAACAACTCTCCAGAAAGTGGGCATAGAGGGTACATACCTCACCATGATAAAGGCCATATACGACAAACCTACAGCTAGCATCACACTCAATGGCGAAAAGCTGAAAGCATTCCCTCTAAGATGAGGAACAAGGATGTCCGCTCTTACCAATTCTATTCAAAACAGTTCTGTAAGTCTTAAGTATAGCAATCAGAGAAGAAACAGAAGTAAATGAAATCCAAATTGGCAAAGAAGAAGTCAAAGTGTCACAGCTGTAGATGACATGATACTATATCTAGAAGATCCTAAAGATGCTACCAGAAAACTAGCAGAATTCATCGATGAATTTAGTAAGATTGTAGGTTACAAAATTAATACATATAAATCTGTTGCATTTCTATACACTAATAATGAAAGACAAGAAAAAGAAATTCAAGAAGCAATTCCATTTACCACTGCATGAAAAATAATAAAATACCTAGGAATAAACCTACATAGGGAGACAAAAGACCTGTACTCCAAACTCTATAAGGTGCTGATGGAAGAAATCAAAGAAGACATAAACAGATGGACAGATAAACCATGTTCGTGGATTGGAAGAATCCGCATTGTCAAAATGACTATGCTACCCAAGGCAATCTATAGATTCAATGCCATCCCTATCACACTACCAGTGGCATTTTTCACTGCCCTAGAATTTAAAAATCTCAAAATTTGTATGGCGACACAAAAGACCCCAAGTAGCCAAAGCAATCTTGAGAAAGAAAAACAGAGCTGCAGGAATCAGGTTCTCTGACTTCCCAATTCTTTATAAAATCACCTTGATACCAAAATCAGACAAAGAAATCATACACACAAAAAAGAAAACTACAGGCCAAAATCACTGATGAACATAGATGCAAAAATCCTCAACAAATTATTAGCAATCTATATCCAATAATACATTAAAAAGATCACACATCACGATCAAGTGGGATTCATCCCAGGGATTTTTCAACATCTGCAAAAAAATCAATGTGATGCACCATATCAACAAATTGAAGAATAAAAACCATACAATCATCTCAATAGATGCATAAAAGTCTTCTGACAAAATTCAGAACCCATTTATGATTAAAAAAAAAAAAAACAACTCTCCAGAAAGTGGGCATAGAGGGTACATACCTCACCATGATAAAGGCCATATACGACAAACCTACAGCTAGCATCACACTCAATGGCGAAAAGCTGAAAGCATTCCCTCTAAGATGAGGAACAAGGATGTCCGCTCTTACCAATTCTATTCAAAACAGTTCTGTAAGTCTTAAGTATAGCAATCAGAGAAGAAACAGAAGTAAATGAAATCCAAATTGGCAAAGAAGAAGTCAAAGTGTCACAGCTGTAGATGACATGATACTATATCTAGAAGATCCTAAAGATGCTACCAGAAAACTAGCAGAATTCATCGATGAATTTAGTAAGATTGTAGGTTACAAAATTAATACATATAAATCTGTTGCATTTCTATACACTAATAATGAAAGACAAGAAAAAGAAATTCAAGAAGCAATTCCATTTACCACTGCATGAAAAATAATAAAATACCTAGGAATAAACCTACATAGGGAGACAAAAGACCTGTACTCCAAACTCTATAAGGTGCTGATGGAAGAAATCAAAGAAGACATAAACAGATGGACAGATAAACCATGTTCGTGGATTGGAAGAATCCGCATTGTCAAAATGACTATGCTACCCAAGGCAATCTATAGATTCAATGCCATCCCTATCACACTACCAGTGGCATTTTTCACTGCCCTAGAATTTAAAAATCTCAAAATTTGTATGGCGACACAAAAGACCCCAAGTAGCCAAAGCAATCTTGAGAAAGAAAAACAGAGCTGCAGGAATCAGGTTCTCTGACTTCAGACCATCCTACAAAGTGAGTCATCAAGACAGTGTGGTACTGCCACAAAAACAGAAATACAGATCAATGAAACAGGATAAAAAGCCCAGAAATAAGCCCATGCACCTATAGTCAATTCATCTATGACAAAGGAGGCAAGACTACATCATGTTAGAAAGACGATCTCTTCAACAAATGGTGCTGGGAAAACTGGACAGCCACATGTAAAAGAATGAAATAGATCATTCCTTAACTCCATACACAAAAATAAGCTCAAAATGGATTAGAGACCTAAACGTTAGACAAGACACTATAAAAGTCTTAGAGGAAAACATAGGCAAAACACTTTCTGAAATAAATCACAGCAAAATCTTTTTAAAACCATCTCCCTGCATAATGGAAATGAAAGCAAAAATAAACAAATGGGACCCTACTTTAACTCAAAAGCTCTTGCACAGCAAATGAAATAATAAACAAAACAAAAAGACAACCCACAGACTGGGAGAAAATATTTGCAAATGATGTGTCTGATAAGAGATTAGTCTCCATAATTTACAAACAGCTTATGTCACTCAATAGCATCAAAACAAACAACCCACTCAAAGAATGGGCAGAAGACCTGAATAAACATTTCTCCAAAGAGGATATGCAGATGGCCAACGGGCACATGAAAAGACATTCAAAATTGCTAGTTGTTAGAGAAGTGCAAATTAAAACTACAGTGAGATAACACCTCAGATCGGTCAGAGTGGCTAGCATCGCTTCCCTGGTGCTCCAGTGGGTAAAGAGTCCGCCTTGCAGTGCAATGGGCACCGGTTCCATCCCTGGCCGGGGAGGATCCCATGTGCAGCGGAGCGGCTGGACCTGTGTATCCAATTATAAGCCAGCACTCTGGAGCGCATGCACCCAGAGCCTGTGCTCTGCAGTGAGAGAGGCCACTGCAATTGAGAGGCCCACACATGCCAAAGATTAAAAGATGGATGAAAAATAAATATAAATAAAAGAAGCATGAAGGGGGGGAAAAAGCCACAACAACAACAACAAAAAAAGCCACAAACAACAAATGCTGGAGAGGGTGTGGAGAGAAGGGAGCTCTCCTGCACTGTTGGTGGGAATGTAAATTGGTTCAACAACTATGGAGAACTGTGTGGGGGTGCCTTAAGAAACTAAACATTGAGCTACCATAGGACCCTGCCATCCCACGCCCGGGCAAACATCCAGAGAAAAACAGGGCCCGAAGAGATGCATGTTCATTGCAGCACTGTTTACAATGGCCAAGGCATGGAAACAACCTAAATGGCCATCGACAGAGGAATGGATAAAGAAGATGTGGTATACATATACACACAATGAATATCACTCAACCATTAAAAAAGTGAAATAAGCCATTTGCAGCAATATGGACGGACCTAGAGAGTGTCATACGGAGTGAAGTAAGACAGAGAAGGAGAACTATCATATGACATACTTTTTATGTGGATTCTAAAAGGAAATGATACAAATGAACTTATTTACAAAACAGAAAAGACTTACAGACTTAGAAAATAAACTCATGGCGGGAGGGGATGGTTGGGGACTTTGGGAAAGTCATATGCACACTGCCATGTTTGAAATGGGTAACCAACAAGAATCCACTGTATAACACATGGAACTCTGCTCAATGTTACGTACTAGCCTGGATGGGAGAGGGGTTTGGAGGAGAATGGATACACGCATATATAGCTGAGCCCCTTCCCATTCACCTGAAACTATCACAAAATTCTTAATGGCTATACTCCAAGAAAAAATGTTTTTGTTGTTAAAAAAATTAAAATAAAAAAAATTTTAAAAAGTCATGTTAGTCCTCCTATTTCTTGGGTATGATGTCATCAAACAGTGGTGATTGACCACGAACCAATCCAGGTCAAAGTTTATAAACAAAATTTTAAAAACGCCCGCCGAGTAGCTCCTCGCCCGCCTCCACAGCTGCCGCTGATCCGGACAGCTCGCGTGCAAAGCTGCCGCTGCGGCTGAGCAGTCAGTCCCGGAGTGACCTTCACCTGCTGGCGCACCTACACTTCTGGCAACCGCCGGGAGGGGCCCCCGCTCAGCTAATGGCCTGGCCATTTTGGCGTAGGGCAGGAAGGCGGGAGCTGGCTCTGGCCTCCAGACACGGGTCTTGGTGTCCAGCCCAGGGGGAATGGAAGGGCTTGGGAGGAAGGCACACGAGATCGGCCCAAAATATGCCCAGAAGACAAGTATTCCAGAGGACCTACGAGGTAGCCTTGAACCAGCTCAGAGCTTCTCTGACCGTCTTGCTTGTGGAGAAAGAGCGGCACAGCAGGAAAAGCCGGGAAAAAATCCAAACTCAGAGCATTCTCTGACCCGTCTTGCTTGTGGCAACCTAAATGGCCATCGACAGAGGAATGGATAAAGAAGATGTGGTATACATATACACACAATGAATATCACTCAACCATTAAAAAAGTGAAATAAGCCATTTGCAGCAATATGGACGGACCTAGAGAGTGTCATACGGAGTGAAGTAAGACAGAGAAGGAGAACTATCATATGACATACTTTTTATGTGGATTCTAAAAGGAAATGATACAAATGAACTTATTTACAAAACAGAAAAGACTTACAGACTTAGAAAATAAACTCATGGCGGGAGGGGATGGTTGGGGACTTTGGGAAAGTCATATGCACACTGCCATGTTTGAAATGGGTAACCAACAAGAATCCACTGTATAACACATGGAACTCTGCTCAATGTTACGTACTAGCCTGGATGGGAGAGGGGTTTGGAGGAGAATGGATACACGCATATATAGCTGAGCCCCTTCCCATTCACCTGAAACTATCACAAAATTCTTAATGGCTATACTCCAAGAAAAAATGTTTTTGTTGTTAAAAAAATTAAAATAAAAAAAATTTTAAAAAGTCATGTTAGTCCTCCTATTTCTTGGGTATGATGTCATCAAACAGTGGTGATTGACCACGAACCAATCCAGGTCAAAGTTTATAAACAAAATTTTAAAAACGCCCGCCGAGTAGCTCCTCGCCCGCCTCCACAGCTGCCGCTGATCCGGACAGCTCGCGTGCAAAGCTGCCGCTGCGGCTGAGCAGTCAGTCCCGGAGTGACCTTCACCTGCTGGCGCACCTACACTTCTGGCAACCGCCGGGAGGGGCCCCCGCTCAGCTAATGGCCTGGCCATTTTGGCGTAGGGCAGGAAGGCGGGAGCTGGCTCTGGCCTCCAGACACGGGTCTTGGTGTCCAGCCCAGGGGGAATGGAAGGGCTTGGGAGGAAGGCACACGAGATACGGCCCAAAATATGCCCAGAAGACAAGTATTCCAGAGGACCTACGAGGTAGCCTTGAACCAGCTCAGAGCTTCTCTGACCCGTCTTGCTTGTGGAGAAAGAGCGGCACAGCAGGAAAAGCCGAGTCTCCCTAAACACACCAAACCACTTCCAAGGCATAAGCTGCAGCCGCTCGTGCCCTGCAGTGGGCTGCTCCATGAGTTCTCGACTGACCTTTCTTGCGGCCTCTCCGCCAGAGGGGCACGCGGTGCATCACCTGTGAGAGCCTGGGCTTTACCTTCTGTCCCTCCAGACACCAAAAGGCACGCCCTTCTACGGACTGTCGGGGTGCACCGCCCGGCCCACCCCAAGCGCCTCGCAGCCGCCCATCCTGGCGGCCTGTGTGCCCCCTGCCACCCTCCCCCGCATGGCCTACCGTCTCCCTGGCCTCCCAGCAACTAAGCATGTGCTCCTCGCACACCTTGGCCTTCCTCCCTGGGGTCTGGTCGCCTGGACACGCGCTGTACACCAGAGGCTCCTGCCGCCCGTGCTCAGAGGAATCCTCTGGGCTTTGCGTCAGCCCTGGGCCTACAAGGGCCAGAATCAGTCCTCAGAGAGGAGAGGCGGCGTCCTCAACAGGCCGGAAAAGTCTAAAGGACTCCTGGGCAAACAAGATGCCGCTTAAGTTTTCTGAGCCCCAGAGGAAGAAGACCACCATCTCCTTCTCCCGAACAATACTGCGACACCCCATCATCTCCAAAAAAAAAGGTGACACCCCAGGCTTGGAAAGGTGCAAATGCAAAGAGTTCTCTCCCTCCCAAATGTCTCCATCTCCCAGAGGAAGTTCAGAGAAGTGACCAGGACACAGAAAGGAGGCAGAGCTGGGGCTGGTGTGCCTGCCTCAGACCTACTGGCTCAGGCTTCGGCTTCAACACCAGCTTCCTGCCAAAGCACTTGACGCTGCTGGTCTGCTTTCCTGCAACACTGGACGTTTTGAATATGGAAAGTGCCAGGCCTGGCCATTTTGGCGTAGGGCAGGAAGGCGGGAGCTGGCTCTGGCCTCCAGACACGGGTCTTGGTGTCCAGCCCAGGGGAATGGAAGGGCTTGGGAGGAAGGCACACGAGATCTGGCCCAAAATATGCCCAGAAGACAAGTATTCCAGAGGACCTACGAGGTAGCCTTGAACCAGCTCAGAGCTTCTCTGACCCGTCTTGCTTGTGGAGAAAGAGCGGCACAGCAGGAAAAGCCGAGTCTCCCTAAACACACCAAACCACTTCCAAGGCATAAGCTGCAGCCGCTCGTGCCCTGCAGTGGGCTGCTCCATGAGTTCTCGACTGACCTTTCTTGCGGCCTCTCCGCCAGAGGGGCACGCGGTGCATCACCTGTGAGAGCCTGGGCTTTACCTTCTGTCCCTCCAGACACCAAAAGGCACGCCCTTCTACGGACTGTCGGGGTGCACCGCCCGGCCCACCCCAAGCGCCTCGCAGCCGCCCATCCTGGCGGCCTGTGTGCCCCCTGCCACCCTCCCCCGCATGGCCTACCGTCTCCCTGGCCTCCCAGCAACTAAGCATGTGCTCCTCGCACACCTTGGCCTTCCTCCCTGGGGTCTGGTCGCCTGGACACGCGCTGTACACCAGAGGCTCCTGCCGCCCGTGCTCAGAGGAATCCTCTGGGCTTGCGTCAGCCCTGGGCCTACAAGGGCCAGAATCAGTCCTCAGAGAGGAGAGGCGGCGTCCTCAACAGGCCGGAAAAGTCTAAAGGACTCCTGGGCAAACAAGATGCCGCTTAAGTTTTCTGAGCCCCAGAGGAAGAAGACCACCATCTCCTTCTCCCGAACAATACTGCGACACCCCATCATCTCCAAAAAAAAAGGTGACACCCCAGGCTTGGAAAGGTGCAAATGCAAAGAGTTCTCTCCCTCCCAAATGTCTCCATCTCCCAGAGGAAGTTCAGAGAAGTGACCAGGACACAGAAAGGAGGCAGAGCTGGGGCTGGTGTGCCTGCCTCAGACCTACTGGCTCAGGCTTCGGCTTCAACACCAGCTTCCTGCCAAAGCACTTGACGCTGCTGGTCTGCTTTCCTGCAACACTGGACGTTTTGAATATGGAAAGTGCCAGGCATCGTCCTGAGACGACAGGGCCACGGCTGTAGCACCCTGTGAATGGACAAGGTGTAGGAAAAGTCTAGGCTCAGGCACGTGCACAGGGGCTGGGTAAATCATTGTATCACTAAATGCACCCCTGGATAACATTTTGTACGGGAGTGGGGAGTGGGAAAGGGTGAGCTGGTGCTGGGGGGCGAGCGGAAGACACGGCAACCCAAGATCAGGGCAACCACACCCAGACTGAGGAACCTGGAGCACCTGCGGCACAGAGACCCTGGGGACCGCGCTGGGCTGGCCAAACGGACAGCTGCCAGCCCTGGAGCCCTGGCCTCGGCCGAACAGAGGAGCCTCGCAGCAGGCTTGCCAGGAAATGCGGGGACCCGGGAGAAGAGCAGGGCACCTGGGGCTCGGCGGTAGGACCCGGGGCTCACAAGCTGGGCACCTCGCAGACGGCTCCGAAAGCCAGTTCTGCGGACCTCCGCGGAGGAGGACGGAGCTCCCTGGGCGAAGACGCAGGGATCCGGGCAGGCAGCGCCCGGGTGCCTGGGGCGAGACGGGCGCTGGAGCTCCGGAACGGCCGGGGCCGCAGGGCCGCCCCCGCTGACTCGGGCTCCGCGGGCGGCAGCGCGCTCTGCCGGCCCAGCTCCCCTGACGCCAAGGGAGGCGAGAACGCAGGCGGGCAGGGCGCGGCGTCTGCTCACCTGCGCAGCACCAGGAAGCATAAGACCAGCAGCAGCAGCAGAGCGAGCACGCGGCTGGGCCTCCGCCGGACATTCCAATGGGTCATCGCGCGTCTGCGGCGCCGGACTCACTGGCACCACAGCGCGAGCCGGACCCGGGGGCTCGGCTCGGGGGCGGGCCCGCGCGCTGGTCGCCGGGGCAACAGGCCGCCGCTCGCCCAGCCCGCCAGCGTTCATTGGCTGCAACCCTGTGGGTGGGCGGGGCCTAGCATGTCGGGGCGGGGCGTCGAAGAGAGTAGCCGAACCGGTCCCTGCGGCTTCCAGCCTCCTCACCGGCGAGTCGCGCTTTGCATCCCGCCCGCCTCCGCGGGCCTGAGTGGTGCTCTGAGTGGCAGAAACCCTTACCGGCTCGCGATGTGCCAACAGGTGCAGACTTACTGGGCGCGCGTTACGCAGCCCTTGCACAATGGAGCAGCTCTTGCACACTTGAACACAGGGATAAAGTCACTCCCGCCGCGATACATTAGCGAGCAGGTGCTAAAAGTGCTGGCAAAGCCAGCACAATATTTTAAAGCTGTTAAATAGATATCTGGAAATAATGACTTATCATGTGGAAAGCCGGAACACTGTAGCATTTCATTCAGACACAGCGCTCACGTTTGAACAGCATTGGGGGCAGGCACGAGGAGGGGAGAACCAAAATACGCTCCGGCCTAAGGTTCGCAAGTCTTGTTCTGGTCCTCACTCCCACTACTTTCAATTTTTTAATTTAAAAAAAGTCCAGATAAATCTCACGTTTTAGGAAAGGACTAATTAAAGTCTTAATCTGGCACAGAATTATGTCACAAAGGAAGCTGTGTAATATTGGGGCAAAATGTATGCTTTTACCAATCACAAACCCAACTCATCCCAAGAACAACCTTCAGAGTTTACTGAAAGGAAATATGGAACATTTCTAGGAGTCTGATGTTTTCTCAGCATCAGAGTTTCTAGAAAATACAAACACACACATACCATTGCATGTTGCGCCGGGGCCCCCCCCCTGACTCGGGCTCCGCGGGCGGCAGCGCGCTCTGCCGGCCCAGCTCCCCTGACGCCAAGGGAGGCGAGAACGCAGGCGGGCAGGGCGCGGCGTCTGCTCACCTGCGCAGCACCAGGAAGCATAAGACCAGCAGCAGCAGCAGAGCGAGCACGCGGCTGGGCCTCCGCCGGACATTCCAATGGGGCATCGCGCGTCTGCGGCGCCGGACTCACTGGCACCACAGCGCGAGCCGGACCCGGGGGCTCGGCTCGGGGGCGGGCCCGCGCGCTGGTCGCCGGGGCAACAGGCCGCCGCTCGCCCAGCCCGCCAGCGTTCATTGGCTGCAACCCTGTGGGTGGGCGGGGCCTAGCATGTCGGGGCGGGGCGTCGAAGAGAGTAGCCGAACCGGTCCCTGCGGCTTCCAGCCTCCTCACCGGCGAGTCGCGCTTTGCATCCCCGCCCGCCTCCGCGGGCCTGAGTGGTGCTCTGAGTGGCAGAAACCCTTACCGGCTCGCGATGTGCCAACAGGTGCAGACTTACTGGGCGCGCGTTACGCAGCCCTTGCACAATGGAGCAGCTCTTGCACACTTGAACACAGGGATAAAGTCACTCCCGCCGCGATACATTAGCGAGCAGGTGCTAAAAGTGCTGGCAAAGCCAGCACAATATTTTAAAGCTGTTAAATAGATATCTGGAAATAATGACTTATCATGTGGAAAGCCGGAACACTGTAGCATTTCATTCAGACACAGCGCTCACGTTTGAACAGCATTGGGGGCAGGCACGAGGAGGGGAGAACCAAAATACGCTCCGGCCTAAGGTTCGCAAGTCTTGTTCTGGTCCTCACTCCCACTACTTTCAATTTTTTAATTTAAAAAAAGTCCAGATAAATCTCACGTTTTAGGAAAGGACTAATTAAAGTCTTAATCTGGCACAGAATTATGTCACAAAGGAAGCTGTGTAATATTGGGGCAAAATGTATGCTTTTACCAATCACAAACCCAACTCATCCCAAGAACAACCTTCAGAGTTTACTGAAAGGAAATATGGAACATTTCTAGGGAGTCTGATGTTTTTCTCAGCATCAGAGTTTCTAGAAAATACAAACACACACACATACCATTGCATGTTTTAAAACTGTAGTCTGTGCTTGTGCATAGCTTTGACTTGGCTGAAATTTTTACTTCTGGAATAAAGACAAGGTGCTTTTTCTTTTGAAGAGTTCATTTGCCAGTATTAAGCAAATATTTAGTCAAGTAGAGAAAGTTAAACCCAGAAGAGACAAGAAGGAAGTGGCGCAGTGGGAGGGGAGGGCTCCGGGGGACAGCAGGGCCAGGGCCTCCCTCTGGGCTCCAGGGAGCAGTCTCTCCTCCTTAGCCCACTTCCCTAGGTCAATACTAAGACATAAAATTGCCCGAGAGTTGTTAGCACTATAATAAAGGTATTTTGGTCTAATTGGAATGAAAGGTGCCCCTTGAGACACATGGAGAAGATGTCAAAGGTGAGTCCCCTTTCCATCCACGCACACGCAGCCCAGACACCCCACCCCCGCTTGCCCCTGATTCCTGGGGAGGCTGCTGAGCAGCAGCCAGCACAGTCCTCGGGACCTCCCTGCTGGTCCAGTGGCTGGAAATCCAGGCTGTCGATGAAAGGGACCCAGGCTTGATCCCTGGCTGAGGAACTAGACCCCACATGCTGCCACTAAAATCTGGCATAGCCAAATAAATATTTTGTAATCATTATTAAAATAGTAAATAAACAAATAGCAGAATCCATTTAAGACCAGGACATCCTTAAGTTGTTTAAACAGTACCAGCATCTCCTTTTTCTTTTTTTTAGATATTAGTTTAAACTTGTTAATATGGGCCATAAAAACCTCGACATCCTTAGCCCAGCCTATGTCCTTTGTTTTTATTTGTGGGAGAAAAATGTTCATAACTCAGTGCTGAAGAGAAAAACCATTCCCCCTTAACCTGCTGAGAACTGCAGACCTGCTGACACACCCTTCTTGCAGGTTAAGAATAGATTTGCTTTATCCGGATTTAGTGATACCAGCGCTGCTGCAGACCTGGCACTCATCCAGGCGTCTGCTGAGGAGCTGAGGCTTTGCGTTCGTAAGACAGGAGCAAGAGGTGCCTTCAAGCTGCTCCTTTGCAAAATGCTTGGTTGATCTTGACGCCGAGCAGACCATGACATCTGCTCAGATCCCTGGACGTGGAGGCTACAGTTCAGTGACCTGGCCAACAGGGCTGTGAGCAGAGTGGTCGGGCTGGGTGTGGGAGTAGATCGAACCTGGTACCAGGTAATGGTAACTTACACAGGCGGATTTTCCTGTGCCACAGGTTCAGAAAATAGGGGAAAGTTTTCTTAAAAACATGAAGCCCTGTTGATATCTTCCCCTCCCAGGATCCCCATATCCATATCCCCAGTGGGAAACAGGTGTGAACAAAGACAGGGAGAGGAAAAGGAAGGGGAAACCTAGTTATTACGTCAAGGTACCAAAGAGTCTTGAGCCAAGAAACTATGAATGCTGGGGGTGGGGAGGGGAATTCCTGGGGCTAAGTGAGGATAATTTCAACCCTGGATGAAAAGAAAATAGAAAATCCTTGTCCTTGGAAAACAGAAGAGCAGAACAGATCCACATTTGGCTGGTCAGTCAAAGCCTCACCAGAGGGTACATCCTGGGGCTGAAGGGGACTGCGTGTTCTCTAGGATAAACCACCTCCAGTGGTGGCCGTGAAATCCAGGCTGTCGATGAAAGGGACCCAGGCTTAGGCTGAGGAACTAGACCCACTGAAAATCTGGCATAGCCAAATAAATATTTTGTAATCATTATTAAAATAGTAAATAAACAAATAGCAGAATCCATTTAAGACCAGGACATCCTTAAGTTGTTTAAACAGTACCAGCATCTCCTTTTTCTTTTTTTTAGATATTAGTTTAAACTTGTTAATATGGGCCATAAAAACCTCGACATCCTTAGCCCAGCCTATGTCCTTTGTTTTTATTTGTGGGAGAAAAATGTTCATAACTCAGTGCTGAAGAGAAAAACCATTCCCCCTTAACCTGCTGAGAACTGCAGACCTGCTGACACACCCTTCTTGCAGGTTAAGAATAGATTTGCTTTATCCGGATTTAGTGATACCAGCGCTGCTGCAGACCTGGCACTCATCCAGGCGTCTGCTGAGGAGCTGAGGCTTTGCGTTCGTAAGACAGGAGCAAGAGGTGCCTTCAAGCTGCTCCTTTGCAAAATGCTTGGTTGATCTTGACGCCGAGCAGACCATGACATCTGCTCAGATCCCTGGACGTGGAGGCTACAGTTCAGTGACCTGGCCAACAGGGCTGTGAGCAGAGTGGTCGGGCTGGGTGTGGGAGTAGATCGAACCTGGTACCAGGTAATGGTAACTTACACAGGCGGATTTTCCTGTGCCACAGGTTCAGAAAATAGGGGAAAGTTTTCTTAAAAACATGAAGCCCTGTTGATATCTTCCCCTCCCAGGATCCCCATATCCATATCCCCAGTGGGAAACAGGTGTGAACAAAGACAGGGAGAGGAAAAGGAAGGGAATCCTAGTTATTACGTCAAGGTACCAAAGAGTCTTGAGCCAAGAAACTATGAATGCTGGGGGTGGGGAGGGGAATTCCTGGGGCTAAGTGAGGATAATTTCAACCCTGGATGAAAAGAAAATAGAAAATCCTTGTCCTTGGAAAACAGAAGAGCAGAACAGATCCACATTTGGCTGGTCAGTCAAAGCCTCACCAGAGGGGTACATCCTGGGGCTGAAGGGGACTGCGTGTTCTCTAGGGATAAACCACCTCCAGTGGTGGCCTTGGAGGTCCCCAAAGGCCACTTTTCAGCTCCTCCTTTGCAAGGCTGGAAAGCCAAGATCTGGTTCAACAGCGTTTCATTGTTCAGAAGGAATCGACAGTGTTCAGTGTTTGCTGCATGCTGAACACTGTTCAGAGTGCTTGGAAGACATCCGTGGGTCTAACCATCAAAGGTTCTCTTGCGAAGGATAGCAAAAATTCCGCACTAATTAGTAACATGGGTTCCAGGTGATACAGACCCCTGGGCTTTCTGATCAACAGGAACTGACCAGAGGCCAGTGGAGGAATCCAGGGGAGCCCGGCGGGGCCCCTGCTGCAGCTCAGGGATCCAGAACATCAGCAGGTGGCCCTGCTCCCCGCGGGGCTGGGCGGTGGCTTTCCCTCCCGTGGGCTGGGGGCTGGTCCAGGGGCTGAGCCTGACGTGGAGATCAGGTGGTCGACCTGTCCGCCAGTGGGATTTACTGGACAGGATCCCCCTGTGCGGGCCCTGCGCAGATCTCTGCTTTTGCCGCAGCGCCTTGGAAGCGGCAGTCAGTTTGTGGCCTTTCTGTATCTTGTTGTTGACCATTTGTCCTAACTGCTCACAGTTATTTTGCTCCTATATTAACAGTTTGTTTGTATCTGTTGCTCCAGGAGACATTTGTCCAGGTACAAACACTTCACACAGGACCCAGGGCCCAGTCTGTCTCAAAGGCAGTAAATTCCACAGCATAAAGGAAGTGCACAAAAGAAGCGGATGTGGGGTGGCATGCACAGAGGCCCCACTGAGAGGGGATCGCTGAACAGAGACCTGCTCGAGGAGCATCAAAAATAGGGAATTCCTGGGGCTAAAAAGTGGAAAGGGAAAAAGGGAGAGGAAGGAAGAATCCTAGTTATTACGTCAAGGTACCAAAGAGTCTTGAGCCAAGAAACTATGAATGCTGGGGGTGGGGAGGGGAATTCCTGGGGCTAAGTGAGGATAATTTCAACCCTGGATGAAAAGAAAATAGAAAATCCTTGTCCTTGGAAAACAGAAGAGCAGAACAGATCCACATTTGGCTGGTCAGTCAAAGCCTCACCAGAGGGGTACATCCTGGGGCTGAAGGGGACTGCGTGTTCTCTAGGGATAAACCACCTCCAGTGGTGGCCTTGGAGGTCCCCAAAGGCCACTTTTCAGCTCCTCCTTTGCAAGGCTGGAAAGCCAAGATCTGGTTCAACAGCGTTTCATTGTTCAGAAGGAATCGACAGTGTTCAGTGTTTGCTGCATGCTGAACACTGTTCAGAGTGCTTGGAAGACATCCGTGGGTCTAACCATCAAAGGTTCTCTTGCGAAGGATAGCAAAAATTCCGCACTAATTAGTAACATGGGTTCCAGGTGATACAGACCCCTGGGCTTTCTGATCAACAGGAACTGACCAGAGGCCAGTGGAGGAATCCAGGGGAGCCCGGCGGGGCCCCTGCTGCAGCTCAGGGATCCAGAACATCAGCAGGTGGCCCTGCTCCCCGCGGGGCTGGGCGGTGGCTTTCCCTCCCGTGGGCTGGGGGCTGGTCCAGGGGCTGAGCCTGACGTGGAGATCAGGTGGTCGACCTGTCCGCCAGTGGGATTTACTGGACAGGATCCCCCTGTGCGGGCCCTGCGCAGATCTCTGCTTTTGCCGCAGCGCCTTGGAAGCGGCAGTCAGTTTGTGGCCTTTCTGTATCTTGTTGTTGACCATTTGTCCTAACTGCTCACAGTTATTTTGCTCCTATATTAACAGTTTGTTTGTATCTGTTGCTCCAGGAGACATTTGTCCAGGTACAAACACTTCACACAGGACCCAGGGCCCAGTCTGTCTCAAAGGCAGTAAATTCCACAGCATAAAGGAAGTGCACAAAAGAAGCGGATGTGGGGTGGCATGCACAGAGGCCCCACTGAGAGGGGATCGCTGAACAGAGACCTGCTCGAGGAGCATCACCCACGTGCAGGGGCCGAAGAGGGCCCAGTCAAGCAGAGAGGCTCTCTGGTGGGATCGCCTCAGGCGAGGCAATGCCCAGCAGTCCAGGACTGGGGGTGGAGGGGACGGATGAGAGTGGGCAGGCTTTCAGGGAGGAGACCTAAGGCCCTGGGCCACAGCAGGCTGCGCTTCCAGGGCAGAGCATTGACTCAATGAAATGGGGAGCCAGGGAAGGTCCTGAGCATGGTGTCCATTGTGTTTTCCAAGGTCAGTCTGGCTGCCAGGGGTGGGCAGCAGTAGCAGAAATGGGACCAACTGGAGGTAAGGCAGGGTCCGCATGCTCAGACAAGTAGCAGCCTGCCATAGAGAGGAGTCTTTGATTCCTGGATTGTTTGTTGGGGGAGAAAAATAAGAAGGATTCTAGAATAACTCCATCATGGTTGGGGCTGAGAAAGGGGAAGAACGAGGATTGCTGTCCCCTGAGATGGAGGAGGCGGGGAGAGTCAGCTTGTCCGGTGTCCCACAGGCAGTCGGGTGGGCTGCCCTGGTCCACTGAGGACTCTGGCAACCGCGATGCAGGCCGGTGTGGAAGGCCTGGGAGACAGGACCAACGGGGAAGAGGAGTCTCAGGAGCCTCAGAGTGATTTCAGTCTCAAACAGTGTGATGCCATCAACAACGGGAGCCGGTTGCGTCCCGGGTGTGTTGTTAATACCTGCTGACCGGCCCCAGTGGGATTTACTGGACAGGATCCCCCTGTGCGGGCCCTGCGCAGATCTCTGCTTTTGCCGCAGCGCCTTGGAAGCGGCAGTCAGTTTGTGGCCTTTCTGTATCTTGTTGTTGACCATTTGTCCTAACTGCTCACAGTTATTTTGCTCCTATATTAACAGTTTGTTTGTATCTGTTGCTCCAGGAGACATTTGTCCAGGTACAAACACTTCACACAGGACCCAGGGCCCAGTCTGTCTCAAAGGCAGTAAATTCCACAGCATAAAGGAAGTGCACAAAAGAAGCGGATGTGGGGTGGCATGCACAGAGGCCCCACTGAGAGGGGATCGCTGAACAGAGACCTGCTCGAGGAGCATCACCCACGTGCAGGGGCCGAAGAGGGCCCAGTCAAGCAGAGAGGCTCTCTGGTGGGATCGCCTCAGGCGAGGCAATGCCCAGCAGTCCAGGACTGGGGGTGGAGGGGACGGATGAGAGTGGGCAGGCTTTCAGGGAGGAGACCTAAGGCCCTGGGCCACAGCAGGCTGCGCTTCCAGGGCAGAGCATTGACTCAATGAAATGGGGAGCCAGGGAAGGTCCTGAGCATGGTGTCCATTGTGTTTTCCAAGGTCAGTCTGGCTGCCAGGGGTGGGCAGCAGTAGCAGAAATGGGACCAACTGGAGGTAAGGCAGGGTCCGCATGCTCAGACAAGTAGCAGCCTGCCATAGAGAGGAGTCTTTGATTCCTGGATTGTTTGTTGGGGGAGAAAAATAAGAAGGATTCTAGAATAACTCCATCATGGTTGGGGCTGAGAAAGGGGAAGAACGAGGATTGCTGTCCCCTGAGATGGAGGAGGCGGGGAGAGTCAGCTTGTCCGGTGTCCCACAGGCAGTCGGGTGGGCTGCCCTGGTCCACTGAGGACTCTGGCAACCGCGATGCAGGCCGGTGTGGAAGGCCTGGGGAGACAGGACCAACGGGGGGGAAGAGGAGTCTCAGGAGCCTCAGAGTGATTTCAGTCTCAAACAGTGTGATGCCATCAACAACGGGAGCCGGTTGCGTCCCCGGGGTGTGTTGTTAATACCTGGACATTCGCTTTCAATTGCAGGCATGCATTTGAGTGGCGACAGAAAGTGAAACATTAAAACTGTACTAAGTTGAAGCGAAATAAAGCAATGACTATTATTATGAAAACTACCAATATAATCTATGAAAACTATTACTAAGAACTTTTATATACTTATGCATTATCAGGAAATTCACTGAGAGCTAATAAGAATACTAAGAGAGTACATTAGCTTCGTAAGTGTAGGAAGACTATGAATCCTTCTTGAACCAAGAAGACATATATGAAATAGATATAGCTAAAAGATCATTTTAAATATAAAATTAAATATGTATATAATATATAAATTTTAAGTATTAAGGTATATTTTTAAGGATTGTTTTATCACAGTTTTTAATCATGGTTGAATTGTTCAGTGTTTAGTTACTATTCCTAACATTAAACAACACGATTTTTATAAACTAGATTTAAGTATTTAACTTCATTCCAGCCATGAGTCTCAGGAGACAAGATCTTTGAAATTCCTGCCCTTCTCAATAAAGCTGGGAGGAAATTTCATGAGGAGGAAGGGCTCCCAGGTGGTCTGCAGGTGCATCTGTGAGAAATGACATTTGATCCAGACAAAGTAAACATGTGAAGAAAAGATGCAAGCGTTAGACAAAAAAGCAGGCATGTTTCCTTCTTACTGGACAAACTTCAGAAGGACACACTTCTTAATGTCCCTTGAGACAGTTTCTTACAACTCTGAGTCTTGTGGCGGTGGCTGTTGTTCAGTTGCTCATTCGTGTCCAGCTCTTTGTGACCTGCATGGACTGCAGCAAGCCAGGCTTCCCTGGCCTTCACTATCACCCAGAGTTTGCTCAGACTTATGTCCAATGAATCAGTGATGCCATCCAACCATCTCATCTTCTGTCATCCCCTTCTGCGCCTGCCCTCAGTCTTTCCCAGCATCAGGGGCTTTTCCAGTGCATCAGCTGTTCACATCAGATGACCAAAGTACTGGAGTTTCAGCATCAGTCCTTCCAATGAATATCCAGGGTTGATTTCCCTTAGGATTGACTGGTTTGACCTTTGAGTTTATGGAGGCTAAATTAGAAGTTTCTCAAAACAGTTCTTATCTTACTCTTCTCAGTTGTTTTATAGCTGCTGACGGACTCCTAAAACCTGCCCACAGTAATGACTTTTAGGTGCCAACTTGATTCTACAAAACATGTTACTGAAAACTTTTCTCCTGAGTATATTTTGCTACCTACCAGTCAGTGATGATACAAAGTAAATATATTTTGTATCTCAGATGTGTGTACATACAGAAACAGTTTTATTGAAGTTCAACAGAGTGTTAGATGAATAATGAGTGTAACTATGCTTCTCCTTTATTTTGGTGCCATTAAAGCTCTTAGGCTCACTCGACAGAACACGAACAGCTGTGCGAACTGGGAGGGGTTCCGTTGTTTGTAGCTGCTGAGTGGGGGACACGGTGACAGTCACACGACTTGAGGGGGAAAGCTGTCCTGACGTGACGGGCTGTATAGCAGGTTATATGTGATTCTCAGAAGATACCAAACCAACTGCCCCTCTCTCACGTCCCTCCCCTGAAACGCTGCCGCAGCCTTCTACGCCTGGCTGACATGTGGTGAGGCTGTCCCGTGTGCGGTTGCACCATACTGAGTGCCGAGGACACACTGGTGGACGGGATCTAAGTCTGCCTCCATCCCAGTGCTGGAGTTCTGGAGGGACGTGGGCTCTGGTCTTTCACATCTTTTCTTCCTCCTGGTTTTATTGAGCTAGAACTGACATCAGCACAGTGCACATGAAAGGGGTGCATCGCAATGATCTGACTTACACATGTCATGAAATGATGATCACAGTAAGTTTAGTGAAACTCCATCGCCTCATATAGATACAAAATTAAAGAAATAGGATAAAATCAGAGCAGAAGAAGAGTGTGTATCAAAGACACACAGTCACCAAAAAAGACACATACATCCTCTTGGTGTTTCCATCTAAAAGTGGGCGTATTTCTCATGCTTAGAAATGATGCATATATTGATAGACGGTGGTAGGTAACCTGCGGTGAACAGTGTTGGATTCGTGCCCTCCAAAGGAGGAGATTTCTCTTTGGGATCAAAAGATGCATCTTTGGTCACGTGACAGCATCGTGTAACAAAGTTTATTAAAGTGACAGGGATAGAGAAAGCTTCCAGCAAAAGGCACTGGGAGTCGGGTAGGAGAGGACCCTGAACAGCTAGGTCCAGAGGGACAGTACTTATTTTTCCGGTTGGTTCTTAACAATAGATCAGAAGTTGTAAAGGTCTTACTATACTTACACCCACAACATATATCTTGAGATAACTGACACAGGACTAGCCAAAGGATGGTTTCTGGATATCATTAGCGATAAGACTAGAGGAGGTATTCCAAAGAGAAATATTTTGCATCCATAAAATAATAGGGGCAACTCTGGGCTTTAGGAAACTCATTTTCCCGCAGAGAAAATCATTATCACGCAAGCATTTAGGCTAGAAAACATTTGTTCTCTCTCCCCCTCCTCCTTGGAAGCCACTGGCCTCCTTACCTCTTCCGCCTATTAACCCTTGCAATATCATATCTGAAGTACAATACTTTCTTGTAATCTGATTATTCCGATCTCTGCCTTTCTCCGTTAGTCCACAGTTTATCCACAGACTCCAAGGATTTGAGTCTAAAGCCCCAGAGAATGAAGTCTTTTGCAGCAGTCTTGCGGTTCATGGTAGAATTCTCCTTCATTGACCCAGACATTTCCAACAATGAAGCAAAAGGTCGTCTGGCTTTCCCCTGAGGCCAAACAGCCTGCTCCCTTCTTCCCACTGGACACCAGACTACTTGCTAAACTTCCTAAAACCCCTACCCCCTCAAACAGAGCGCCACGCTCTGAACGGGAGCCAGGTGCCAGAGTCTGATTGCAAGCAGAGCTGGTCCTCTGTATCCACAGGCAACTTACACATGTCATGAAATGATGATCACAGTAAGTTTAGTGAAACTCCATCGCCTCATATAGATACAAAATTAAAGAAATAGGATAAAATCAGAGCAGAAGAAGAGTGTGTATCAAAGACACACAGTCACCAAAAAAGACACATACATCCTCTTGGTGTTTCCATCTAAAAGTGGGCGTATTTCTCATGCTTAGAAATGATGCATATATTGATAGACGGTGGTAGGTAACCTGCGGTGAACAGTGTTGGATTCGTGCCCTCCAAAGGAGGAGATTTCTCTTTGGGATCAAAAGATGCATCTTTGGTCACGTGACAGCATCGTGTAACAAAGTTTATTAAAGTGACAGGGATAGAGAAAGCTTCCAGCAAAAGGCACTGGGAGTCGGGTAGGAGAGGACCCTGAACAGCTAGGTCCAGAGGGACAGTACTTATTTTTCCGGTTGGTTCTTAACAATAGATCAGAAGTTGTAAAGGTCTTACTATACTTACACCCACAACATATATCTTGAGATAACTGACACAGGACTAGCCAAAGGATGGTTTCTGGATATCATTAGCGATAAGACTAGAGGAGGTATTCCAAAGAGAAATATTTTGCATCCATAAAATAATAGGGGCAACTCTGGGCTTTAGGAAACTCATTTTCCGCAGAGAAAATCATTATCACGCAAGCATTTAGGCTAGAAAACATTTGTTCTCTCTCCCCCTCCTCCTTGGAAGCCACTGGCCTCCTTACCTCTTCCGCCTATTAACCCTTGCAATATCATATCTGAAGTACAATACTTTCTTGTAATCTGATTATTCCGATCTCTGCCTTTCTCCGTTAGTCCACAGTTTATCCACAGACTCCAAGGATTTGAGTCTAAAGCCCCAGAGAATGAAGTCTTTTGCAGCAGTCTTGCGGTTCATGGTAGAATTCTCCTTCATTGACCCAGACATTTCCAACAATGAAGCAAAAGGTCGTCTGGCTTTCCCCTGAGGCCAAACAGCCTGCTCCCTTCTTCCCACTGGACACCAGACTACTTGCTAAACTTCCTAAAACCCCTACCCCCTCAAACAGAGCGCCACGCTCTGAACGGGAGCCAGGTGCCAGAGTCTGATTGCAAGCAGAGCTGGTCCTCTGTATCCACAGGCAACACACCCAAGGCCCCACCATCCGAAGATCAAAACCTACTCAGGGAAAAAACTTCCAAAGCAAAACTGAAATCCATCACAGGCCAGTAACTATTTACTTAGCATGTCCACAGTGTTAGCTGTTACAAGTAATTTAGAGAGGATTTAAAGTGCGGTGCATCTGGGTGATATGCAGATTATACACTCGCCTTTTTATGGAAGGCACCTGAGCATCCTCGGGGTGCCCTGGCCTCAGCCCCCTTCAGGCACTGAGGGAGGACCGCACGGGACTGCTTTCCAGTGGCGTCATCTGAGAAAGCGGGTTGCAGGATCATGCCTGTGGGGCTTCTCTCACCAGGGTCTGGCCTTGACTAGCACGAGCTTTGACGACACACAGAGGACTGAGGGGTCGTCAGACGCAGTCGCTCCACGCCCGGCTCTGTTGCCACACACATGCCACAACCGGCAAACACACTGCCGTTCCTTCTCCGGCTGGACGACCCAGGAGGCCACCCTGGAGACACACAGACTGCAGGGAAAGCCTGGAGACAGCGCTTACGGCCCCTGCACCCCCCACGACACACTCACACCCACCTGTGCAGACATGCACACACACGCATGGACACATGCACGTACACCCACGCACATACGCACACACACACCAGGAGTCTGCAGCACATACTCTCTCTTTGGACAAAGACACTCCCCTTCCTCCCAGCTGAGGAAGGAGAGATAGAAACAAAATGCACGTATTTTATTTACATCTGCCCCAAAGCATATTTGAGCAAAGAAGAAAACCTGTTGAAGGTTAAGCATCTAACTGGCAAATCAGTCCCTGAAGATTCTGGTGACTTTTTAAGGGCTGAAATCAGTGTCGCATTTATTCACTATAATATACATAACAATTTCCCCGTTGACTTTTAGGGCATTTTCACATTTCCGCTACTGTAGGCAACACTGTGACCGTCTTGGTGTAAATCTTCCTCTGGAAAACCTGCCTGCGGACAGACCCCCGCCAGAGGAGAGAGTGTCAGAACACAGTCCTACCACATGGGGGCGACTGTGGTGTAGATGTGTGATCCAGGCTTCCTCATCTCAAACAGGATGATCTAGTAAAAACAGAGGTCAGCGGTAAGAAGGGGGAAGCCAACACAGGATGAGAAAGACACAGTGATTCGTACTTGGGGGATGAATGCAGATCTGCGCTGCGGACACGGGGATGAGGCTACCCACCTCATTGTCCTCTGGCTGGAGCCAGGCACCAGGAAGGTAAAGGGTTTCCTGAGGCCCCTTGGTCCAGTACCGCCCAAGATTATGTCCATTGATGAACACAAATCCGTAGTTCCAGTCCTGGAAGGGAAGTAGGCTTGAGACCCAGGAACAGAGCCACTCTGGCGCAGCAGAGCCACATTTGCATTTCATTTAGAAGCACTGGTATCAGGCAGCCTCAGGAGCTAGGCGGCAGTCTGCGCTGGGATCTGTCAGGGGAGGTGGAGACTGGGAGGGGTGCTGACAATATTTTACTTTTTATCTTAATGGTGATTCTATGGTGTTCCCTATTGCGATAATTTATTGATCTGTACATTCATATTTTGTGCTTTCTGTTATCCATGTGTGTTTACAAACAGAAGATATACTAGGTAAAAAATAAGGTTCCCCAAAGGAAGTTTGAGAACACAGTTTATGGAACAATTCCATTAGTGTGAAAAGGTGACTTGTGTATGTGTCCAGGCACAGTTACACACAAAATCACACACTCAAAACTGTTGGCCGTGCCTCCTTCTGAGAAGTAAAGAGGAATCGAGGGACTGCGTAGGAAAGAGAATCTCCACCCTTTGGTCTCTACATCTTATCATTATTTGAACTCTTCCATTGTGCTTTGATGTATTATTTGTTAAACAATGATAAGTTAGGAGAACTGAGAAATGTTAGAAAACTGGGTTAATAGGGAGGAAGAGAAACAAAGGCAGAAAGGGCAGTATTCCTGCCAGGGAGGTGGTGGTGCTTCCTTCCAGACTCCTCGAGGAGAACAGACGGTGTGGAGCCAGAGCCGAGGGGGCGCTCACTCACCGGCAGCATCAGGAAGGTGTCCCGTGGTGACGAGCCGGCCCTCAAGGTGCCCAGGTAGAAGGCAGGGCTCAGCCGGGGGCTCTGGACAGGCCTCCAGGAGGCAGAGTGGAGCCTGGAGGAAGGTCACACCTTGAGGGACAGGAAAGCCCCCGCCCAGCTCCAGTGCCCAAGCTGACCCTGGGCCTCCCCTCTGGGATGGGCTGACCCTGGGTTTCCCCCTGAGGACGGGGCGCTGTATTGAGGGCTGTGTTGGCCAGATGGCTAGACTGAAAGCAGGAGCCTCAGTAACCCGGAGTCCATCACTCTGGGGCATGAACCTCTGCTCCTCATCTGCAAAGTGAAGGGTGAGAGACCTCGAGCACCCTGCTCTCCAAGGTCAGGCCAGGCCCAGGGTCAGGGTGAGGGTCAGGGTCAAGATTATGGTCAGGGTCAGTGTCAGGCTCAGGGTCAGGGTTACGCTGAGGGTCGTAGGGTTAGTGTTAGGGTCAGGATTAGGGTCACGATTAGGGGCAGGGGCAGGGGCAGGGAGAGGCTTAAGGTCATAGTTAGGGTTAGGGTTAGAAGGAATATACCTCTCAAAGAAGCTCATTTTCAATTCCAGAGAATAAATGGTGAATCTCTGCAGGGCGATGCCATTCAGAGTAACAGGTCCAATTAATCCTGCAGGTGGGAGGGAGAAGAGAGAAATGTCCCCAAAGGAAGTTTGAGAACACAGTTTATGGAACAATTCCATTAGTGTGAAAAGGTGACTTGTGTATGTGTCCAGGCACAGTTACACACAAAATCACACACTCAAAACTGTTGGCCGTGCCTCCTTCTGAGAAGTAAAGAGGAATCGAGGGACTGCGTAGGAAAGAGAATCTCCACCCTTTGGTCTCTACATCTTATCATTATTTGAACTCTTCCATTGTGCTTTGATGTATTATTTGTTAAACAATGATAAGTTAGGAGAACTGAGAAATGTTAGAAAACTGGGTTAATAGGGAGGAAGAGAAACAAAGGCAGAAAGGGCAGTATTCCTGCCAGGGAGGTGGTGGTGCTTCCTTCCAGACTCCTCGAGGAGAACAGACGGTGTGGAGCCAGAGCCGAGGGGGCGCTCACTCACCGGCAGCATCAGGAAGGTGTCCCGTGGTGACGAGCCGGCCCTCAAGGTGCCCAGGTAGAAGGCAGGGCTCAGCCGGGGGCTCTGGACAGGCCTCCAGGAGGCAGAGTGGAGCCTGGAGGAAGGTCACACCTTGAGGGACAGGAAAGCCCCCGCCCAGCTCCAGTGCCCAAGCTGACCCTGGGCCTCCCCTCTGGGATGGGCTGACCCTGGGTTTCCCCCTGAGGACGGGCGCTGTATTGAGGGCTGTGTTGGCCAGATGGCTAGACTGAAAGCAGGAGCCTCAGTAACCCGGAGTCCATCACTCTGGGGCATGAACCTCTGCTCCTCATCTGCAAAGTGAAGGGTGAGAGACCTCGAGCACCCTGCTCTCCAAGGTCAGGCCAGGCCCAGGGTCAGGGTGAGGGTCAGGGTCAAGATTATGGTCAGGGTCAGTGTCAGGCTCAGGGTCAGGGTTACGCTGAGGGTCGTAGGGTTAGTGTTAGGGTCAGGATTAGGGTCACGATTAGGGGCAGGGGCAGGGGCAGGGAGAGGCTTAAGGTCATAGTTAGGGTTAGGGTTAGAAGGAATATACCTCTCAAAGAAGCTCATTTTCAATTCCAGAGAATAAATGGTGAATCTCTGCAGGGCGATGCCATTCAGAGTAACAGGTCCAATTAATCCTGCAGGTGGGAGGGAGAAGAGAGAAGGTGCACGGGACGTTCTCTGGTGTCCAAGCACAGATGCCCAGCCTGGATCCATCTACCTGTGACCAGGGCGCCGCTAGGAGAGCACACACTGGTCTGATCTGCATGACTGAGGGTCTCCAAACCGCCAAAAGAGCTTCCCACCCAGGCTCACAATTCCCTGGGATCCCCCAGAGGGGCCTGGGTCCCACTGCCGACAGCCAGGAGATCCCAGCCCGGGAGCAGGGTCGACGGGACAAAGGGAGGGTTCCACTGAGGTTTGGGGGGTCTGACAAACTCCACCCCCAATTTGGGGGTCCAAGTCACTATGAAGAGAGGTCTCGGCTGTTTACGAGAGCCCACCTTTCTGCTGGTTTTGAATTTTCCATGAAAAATGGATTCGTCCTTGGTTCTCTACCAGGATCCTTAGAAGCTGACATTCCTGCTGAGGACAGACCAGTTCACGCGGACACACGCCGCTCTTCTCGGAGTCTCAGACGCAGACAAGCGAGCGGGAGAAGAGGCGGCCCCCGTGTCGAGGGCCCCCACCTCTAAGGACCCCACGTAGTCCTGCTCCCAACCCTGCCCAGTCTGGTCTCCTCGCAGAGGCAGGGGGCCTCCGCCGTGCTGTGACCAGAGAGCTGGCCAGGCGCGTGGCAGGGAGAGGCCATCCACAGCCACGTGCAGAGGCTGAAGCCCAGAGCCAGCGGGGCCCGGGCAGGCGGCTCACAGCCCTCGTGCTTCCTGCCGGACCCCGAGGGAGGCCCAGCGCCAACAGCGTGGGAGGGGCAGCGCAGGCAGCGGAAAGGACGAGCCCGTCTCAGGAGTGGGTGTGCCCGCACTGGGGTCTCAGGTCGATTTCTGAATTACATACCACGATCGGAGGAATAGTTATGTCGTGACAAACATCGGTCAGAGTTCCTACATTCGTCTCATTCAGAAACACCTGCCAAAGAAGGGCCGGTGTCGGGCAGCCGGGCCTCCCGGAGGAAGCGGGCAGGGAGAACGGGTTAGGGGAGGTCACTAGGAAGGAACCCACCAGCTCAGCGTCCACAGGCAGCCAGAAATGGGCCCGATAGAAGGCCCCAGTAGATTTATATTATGATAAGTAAAGTGGGATTCCTTCATCTGACTTGACATTCCAGTCAAACCTCACAAACAGAGGCGCTTAAAAACGCTGAGCACAGCACCAGAGACTGGCCACTGCCCCTGTGGCAGAGTTCAGCTGGTGTCCTGCCTGAGGCCAGACACCCGACCCCACCTGAGCCTCGTCCTGTGAGTTGGCGTGGAGCCAGCCTCCGGAGCAGATGGTCATCTCGTACAGCACGAGCCCATAGGACTGGCCGTTGCCGTTGTTGATGGGCAGGTTCTCCATGTTGAGCGGAACGTTAGAGGTGACTGGCT
This sequence comes from Tragulus kanchil, assembly GCA_022376925.1. NCBI lineage: Eukaryota > Metazoa > Chordata > Mammalia > Artiodactyla > Tragulidae > Tragulus > Tragulus kanchil. The sequence continues at coordinate 156,646,210 of JAIOJX010000006.1, forward strand.
GAGAGATGGACAGGGAGCAGGTGAGAAGCAGGTCCTTCTTCCTAAGACCCTGCGCATGTTCTGCTGTACCCAACAACGGTCCCTGAGAGCCCTTTGGCGAGATGCTGTGTGACGACACCTGTACCCTCGTCTCCACTGACCCGGAGCCTCAGGCGGGTGCTGCGGGCAGGGCAGAGGGGACCCTGCTTTAATCCTGACAACCAGCAGAGTAAATGGCCATGTCCCTGCTCGACTTCCAGTGAGAAAACTGACACACTGAACAAACAGGTTTCCACTGTGGCAACGCTCGAGGCATGACTCACTACTGGAAGGGGGTCAGTGGAGGCGAGACCATGAGCTCAAGAGTGAACATCTTCCAGGGCCTTCCCTGCTGCTCCAGTGGCTTAGACTCCAGGCTCCTAGCGCAGGGGCCTGGGTTCAATCCCTGATCAGGGAACTAGATTCCACGTGCTGCAACTAAAGATCCCCCAAGAGGCAACTAAAAAAAAAAAAAAAATAGATACCACATGCCACAAGTGAGACTTGGCACCAACCAGACAAACACATCAGTAAATAGTTTTAAAAAGAGTTGACATCTTCCAAAAAATGTGTGCCTTTTCTTCTGCCAGACAGGGGCCCTGGATTCAAGGGGAGAGTGAGGACATACCGGGTCCACACCATCTGACCAAGGTGATGGTGACGAGGAGGCATAAACCCAGTTCACAGGTTCCTAGTTTAGCAGCTGCTCCCGTGGGGACTGTGCAGCCCCAATCCAGACCTGGTCATCGAGCCAGGAGTCCCTCATGTCCTGCTTCCTCCCCACTCCCTCCCATTCTTCAAGTTCAAACCCATTCACAGTCCACGCAGGAGGCACTCCTGGCTCTTGTCCCCTAGTTCTAAATGTGGACAAAACGCAGGGCCACTTTCCTGCTTTTCACTAAGAAGCCCTTGAAGACATCTCTGCTCTGCAGTCTCAGGCCGTCCCCACATCCCACGCCTCCAGCGGCCACGCTGCTTCCCCAGAGCCCGGGTGGTGCTCACCCTCTCCAAGTAAGGCAGAGCATCCCACAGCAGCAAGTAACGCGATGGCTCCATAGAGGGGTACACGGTCTTGGGAGTGGGATCTGGTAGTGCGGGCAAGGGGGTGACTGCAAGGAAAACAGACCAGACACGCCCGGTGGCCCAGGAGCGTCCCCTTCCTTCCCCACACTTCCCCGCCCTTCCCGAGATTTCACACGTCCCAGGGCCAACTGGAGAGGTGGGTCCCAGGCCAGCGATGCTCCGCCAGCCATGAGCCTCCCGGGAGACGAGCTGGAGCCCCTTCACGGGCATAGAGAGCTGACGGCTCCAGGCCCAGGGGCCTGACTCCCACTGCTGCCCGGCCTCCTGGCACGGCCGGCGGCTCACAGCCTTGACCTCAGTGAAGCTCACAGCCTTGAAACCTCCAAAACTTTGTCAACAGTCACTACTGGAAGGGGTCAGTGGAGGCGAGACCATGAGCTCAGAGTGAACATCTTCCAGGGCCTTCCCTGCTGCTCCAGTGGCTTAGACTCCAGGCTCCTAGCGCGGGGCCTGGGTTCAATCCTGATCAGGGAACTAGATTCCACGTGCTGCAACTAAAGATCCCCCAAGAGGCAACTAAAAAAAAAAAAAAATAGATACCACATGCCACAAGTGAGACTTGGCACCAACCAGACAAACACATCAGTAAATAGTTTTAAAAAGAGTTGACATCTTCCAAAAAATGTGTGCCTTTTCTTCTGCCAGACAGGGGCCCTGGATTCAAGGGGAGAGTGAGGACATACCGGGTCCACACCATCTGACCAAGGTGATGGTGACGAGGAGGCATAAACCCAGTTCACAGGTTCCTAGTTTAGCAGCTGCTCCCGTGGGGACTGTGCAGCCCCAATCCAGACCTGGTCATCGAGCCAGGAGTCCCTCATGTCCTGCTTCCTCCCCACTCCCTCCCATTCTTCAAGTTCAAACCCATTCACAGTCCACGCAGGAGGCACTCCTGGCTCTTGTCCCCTAGTTCTAAATGTGGACAAAACGCAGGGCCACTTTCCTGCTTTTCACTAAGAAGCCCTTGAAGACATCTCTGCTCTGCAGTCTCAGGCCGTCCCCACATCCCACGCCTCCAGCGGCCACGCTGCTTCCCCAGAGCCCGGGTGGTGCTCACCCTCTCCAAGTAAGGCAGAGCATCCCACAGCAGCAAGTAACGCGATGGCTCCATAGAGGGGTACACGGTCTTGGGAGTGGGATCTGGTAGTGCGGGCAAGGGGGTGACTGCAAGGAAAACAGACCAGACACGCCCGGTGGCCCAGGAGCGTCCCCTTCCTTCCCCACACTTCCCCGCCCTTCCCGAGATTTCACACGTCCCAGGGCCAACTGGAGAGGTGGGTCCCAGGCCAGCGATGCTCCGCCAGCCATGAGCCTCCCGGGAGACGAGCTGGAGCCCCTTCACGGGCATAGAGAGCTGACGGCTCCAGGCCCAGGGGCCTGACTCCCACTGCTGCCCGGCCTCCTGGCACGCGGCCGGCGGCTCACAGCCTTGACCTCAGTGAAGACCTTCAGCAGGATGACTTGCAAGTGTGAACGAAACGTCATCAAGCAGAAGAGCTTTGTCAACAGTCACCTCCGCTTCCCAGGAGGCAAGCACTATTGTCTTCTAGTTTAGAGAAGATGCTACAGCTTAAAGGGCTTTAGCTTTCAGGTGGGAAAACTAAGGTTTGAACTAAAGGCAGCCCCTGCCCTTATAAGCACCTTTAAGCTTCTGCCAACAAGGTACCCTTCCCTTCTCTCCCCTGCCCCCAACTTCCTGAGCAGGGACAGCCCCCCAGTAAAATGGCAGCTGAGTACCAAGGATGGATTTAAAGAGGTTCCGGAGCTTGAAGTACTTGCTGGTGTAGTCTCCAGACTCCGTCAGCACTGCGTCATAGTCTGCAAGGCACCGGCCGCCGTCGCTGGGCAGGGGACCTCCCGGCACCGGCCACACCACTCTGGGCACGAGCTGGGCCAGGACCCCAGAGGGGACGGGAGATGTCTTCCTGCCCCGGGGCCAGACTGGCATGCGGGGGAGCAAGGCCGCCCTGGCAGCACTGCCCACAGCCCTTCCCCAGCGTCCGAGGCTGCGGGCTTTCTCCTTCTGCTCCCTTTGGTGGTGGACACTCTCTTCTCCCCTTAACCCGACTCAGTCACCACCAGCTCTACGTGGGGGCTCCAGGTCAGGGGTTAGTGGACAGGATGAGCAGGGCAGAGCTAGAGGTCACAAGTGGCCCCAAGCATGGCAAGGACAGCCTGCTGACTGCTGTGTGGGCATCTCAGAAAGAAGGAAGACAAGGAGATGAGGGGATTCTCAACGCTCAGCATAGACTGGGGTCAAGAACCTTATGATTTCAGGACGTGTTTGCGGGGCCTCCTCAGCAAAGCCCAGGGCCCCCATGCTCAGAGGGACCCTCCCAGCGAACACTTGCCATAGCTTTCACACCTCTGTGCTCCATATCCGTGGCCCCATTCATGAAACCAAAGCCCGGGGGCCTCCTGGCACGCCGGCCGGGGCCGGCCCTCCCGACAGAGCCTTGGAGCCCTTCACGGGCATAGAGAGCTGACGGCTCCAGGCCCAGGGGCCTGACTCCCACTGCTGCCCGGCCTCCTGGCACGCGGCCGGCGGCTCACAGCCTTGACCTCAGTGAAGACCTTCAGCAGGATGACTTGCAAGTGTGAACGAAACGTCATCAAGCAGAAGAGCTTTGTCAACAGTCACCTCCGCTTCCCAGGAGGCAAGCACTATTGTCTTCTAGTTTAGAGAAGATGCTACAGCTTAAAGGGCTTTAGCTTTCAGGTGGGAAAACTAAGGTTTGAACTAAAGGCAGCCCCTGCCCTTATAAGCACCTTTAAGCTTCTGCCAACAAGGTACCCTTCCCTTCTCTCCCCTGCCCCCAACTTCCTGAGCAGGGACAGCCCCCCAGTAAAATGGCAGCTGAGTACCAAGGATGGATTTAAAGAGGTTCCGGAGCTTGAAGTACTTGCTGGTGTAGTCTCCAGACTCCGTCAGCACTGCGTCATAGTCTGCAAGGCACCGGCCGCCGTCGCTGGGCAGGGGACCTCCCGGCACCGGCCACACCACTCTGGGCACGAGCTGGGCCAGGACCCCAGAGGGGACGGGAGATGTCTTCCTGCCCCGGGGCCAGACTGGCATGCGGGGGAGCAAGGCCGCCCTGGCAGCACTGCCCACAGCCCTTCCCCAGCGTCCGAGGCTGCGGGCTTTCTCCTTCTGCTCCCTTTGGTGGTGGACACTCTCTTCTCCCCTTAACCCGACTCAGTCACCACCAGCTCTACGTGGGGGCTCCAGGTCAGGGGTTAGTGGACAGGATGAGCAGGGCAGAGCTAGAGGTCACAAGTGGCCCCAAGCATGGCAAGGACAGCCTGCTGACTGCTGTGTGGGCATCTCAGAAAGAAGGAAGACAAGGAGATGAGGGGATTCTCAACGCTCAGCATAGACTGGGGTCAAGAACCTTATGATTTCAGGACGTGTTTGCGGGGCCTCCCCAGCAAAGCCCAGGGCCCCCATGCTCAGAGGGACCCTCCCAGCGAACACTTGCCATAGCTCGTGGTCACACCTCTGTGCTCCATATCCGTGGCCCCATTCATGAAACCAAAGTTGGTCCCCCCATGGAACATGTACACGTTAAAGGAGATCCCAAATCTGATAAATTCAGACACAGTGTTTTCAACCTCTGCAGAGGAAGGAGATGAGAAACAGAGAATGTTAACACTTCAGAGAAGTCAAGCCTCTGGAAAAGCTTATCTCGCCCATGATCACCGCAGTTGCTGCGTCCTTCAACCTCCACGGAGCCTCCACCCCGACGGGAGGCAGTATCAAGCAGAACGGCCCTAAAACACTAAGCCTGTCAATATTAAGAGCCTTTTCAAAAACTATTTCTCCCAAAGTATGAACATGATTTGACCCCAAAATACAACTGTTAAATAGCAGCCTGAGAACCTCTACATCATTTAAGTATCTCATGTTCATTCATTTTTTTGCAATTCTACAAAAATGCATATAATACACCCTCATGACTGCCTTCTCAGGGAGTCGGTCTGGGTCGGCTGATCTGCAACCCCTGCACCTTCATTTGTGCCTCAAGGTCGTCTCTGCACGGGTCCCGGAGGGGGCAGGCTGGGTAAAGGTTAGTTAGGTATGCTAAAGGGTAAAGGCTAGTTAGGCATGGTTAAAGGTTAAAGGTTAGGTATGGTTAAAGGTTAAAGGTTAGTGGGGTATGTAAGCTAGTTAAAGGCTAGTTAGATATGGTAGGTGAGTTAGGCATGGTTAAAGGGTAAAGGCTGGTTAGGTATGGTTAAATGTTAGTTAGGTATGGTTAAAGGGTAAAGGCTGGTTAGGTATGGTTAAAGGTTAGTTAGGTATGGTTAAAGGGCAAAGGCTGGTTAGGTATGGTTAAAGGGTAAAGGCTGGTTAGGCATGGTTTAAGATTAGTTAGGTATGGTTAAAGGTTAACGGCTAGTTAGGTATGGTTAAAAACTAGTTAGGTATGATTAAAGGCTAGTTAGGTCTGGTAGGTTAGTCAGGTATGGGTGCAGTGCTGACTGGGCCTCTTACTTTCCATCTGACCTTGTTCAGCCTGCTTTCTTTCTCAGAGCCTCTATTCCCTTATCTGTTAAACAAAGGTCCTAATTCCTATTACATCATGGATGGATGAGAATTAATTGATATGTAAGAAACATGCACAGTGCCTGATATACACGTGGTCAGAGAACTGTTGTTTACTGGTGGTGGTCTGGGGTTATTTTTGTTTTCTCTATTTTCCAGTCCAAAGCGGCTTTTCTCAGTTATTGTCCTTACTTCCAGTGTAAGTGAGTTTGCTTCTATGAATGTCATTGGTAGAAAAACACTTTCGTCAACAACCTCTGCCAGGCACTGCTCTGGGGTTTCAACTATCTCCCGTATGAACATGATTTATCAAGCCGAACGGCCCCAAGACACTAAGCCTGTCAATATTAAGAGCCTTTTCAAAAACTATTTCTCCCAAAGTATGAACATGATTTGACCCCAAAATACAACTGTTAAATAGCAGCCTGAGAACCTCTACATCATTTAAGTATCTCATGTTCATTCATTTTTTTGCAATTCTACAAAAATGCATATAATACACCCTCATGACTGCCTTCTCAGGGAGTCGGTCTGGGTCGGCTGATCTGCAACCCCTGCACCTTCATTTGTGCCTCAAGGTCGTCTCTGCACGGGTCCCGGAGGGGGCAGGCTGGGTAAAGGTTAGTTAGGTATGCTAAAGGGTAAAGGCTAGTTAGGCATGGTTAAAGGTTAAAGGTTAGGTATGGTTAAAGGTTAAAGGTTAGTGGGGTATGTAAGCTAGTTAAAGGCTAGTTAGATATGGTAGGTGAGTTAGGCATGGTTAAAGGGTAAAGGCTGGTTAGGTATGGTTAAATGTTAGTTAGGTATGGTTAAAGGGTAAAGGCTGGTTAGGTATGGTTAAAGGTTAGTTAGGTATGGTTAAAGGGCAAAGGCTGGTTAGGTATGGTTAAAGGGTAAAGGCTGGTTAGGCATGGTTTAAGATTAGTTAGGTATGGTTAAAGGTTAACGGCTAGTTAGGTATGGTTAAAAACTAGTTAGGTATGATTAAAGGCTAGTTAGGTCTGGTAGGTTAGTCAGGTATGGGTGCAGTGCTGACTGGGCCTCTTACTTTCCATCTGACCTTGTTCAGCCTGCTTTCTTTCTCAGAGCCTCTATTCCCTTATCTGTTAAACAAAGGTCCTAATTCCTATTACATCATGGATGGATGAGAATTAATTGATATGTAAGAAACATGCACAGTGCCTGATATACACGTGGTCAGAGAACTGTTGTTTACTGGTGGTGGTCTGGGGTTATTTTTGTTTTCTCTATTTTCCAGTCCAAAGCGGCTTTTCTCAGTTATTGTCCTTACTTCCAGTGTAAGTGAGTTTGCTTCTATGAATGTCATTGGTAGAAAAACACTTTCGTCAACAACCTCTGCCAGGCACTGCTCTGGGCGGTTTACATGGATCGCCACACTCAGTCCTGATAGCGGCTCTCCGGAGAAGGGCAGAGTTAGCAGGGGTCACGCCACTGGGCAGCAGAGCTGGGCCGGAAAGCCTTGTTGCTTTGACTCCAGATCTGGGGGCGCGCTCATCTCCTGGCAGTTCTGCCCCTCAGCGGACATCTCCAAAGCATCTTTCAGAGATGACGCTGGCTTTCAGCGGACGCATATCCATCCGCAGAGACCCTTGCTGGGACCCCCACGGCAGGTCTTCCTCGGCTTCTTCTGTCACTGCACTGCTTTCCTGCTGGTCGAGTGGGGAGCTCTGGACTGAGTGCTTGCCTAGCTACCTGTCCATCCACAGAGTGACAGGCTCCCAGGGCGTGGACGCCCGTGAGCTATGCCCATGCGCCCTCAGGCTTGACCACGGCCCTGTCCACAGAAGGTCAGAGCACTGACTGAAGAGCAGAGGAATGTTGTGTATGACCCCACTCAGGGCCACCCTCCTGGGGTCAAACATCCACAGAGACTCACCATTTGCCTCTTTCACCTGGTGTGCATTTCCCCAGGTGTCAAACCAGCCGACCCAGTACTCCATGATCAAAATGGGCTTATTCCTCTAGGAATAAATCAAATCAAATGTCAAGTCTGACCAAAGGAAGAAGAAAAATCAGAAGAACTGAATAAACAAAAGAGACTCTGAGGAACCCTTGCTTCCCACTCCACCCAGCTGACTCGCCCAGGACACCTGTGCACGATCCACAGCAGTGGCTCCTTCTCTGCCCCTGCAGGCTTTATGTATTTTTACTTATTTATTTATTTTCATCCAGCTTATTCTTGGGCCTGTGTGGGCCTGCCATCGCAGTGGCCTCTCTCGTTGCAGAGCACTGGCACTGGGCGCATGCGCTCCAAAGTGATAGCTTGTAATTGGACACACCAGTCCAGCTGCTCTGTGGCACATGGGATCTTCTCAGGCCAGGGATCAAACCGGCGCCCCTTGCACTGCAAGGTGGACTCTTTACCCACTGGACCACCAGGGAAGCACCCCCTACAGACTTTCAAATGCATCATATTATATAAAAACAAAGCAAGAAAAAGAAACATAAAATTGGGGGGCTAATTATCCATCTCAATAAATTAGGTGGGAAAAACAGAAAAATAAACCAAAGAGTAAAATAAAGAAAAGAATAATCCTGAGGGTTATTGCTGAGGTCATCTTGAGCTCATAATAAGAACCACGGGGGCCTGTTGGTTGGTTATGGGCAGGTTGAGACCAGCATACAACACAAATAAATCCATAATTTAGAGATTTCCAACATTCCTCTCTTAATAAATGATAGACTAAGCAGGTAGGTCATCAGTAAGTACTGAGATTTCCTGAGAAATAATACCAGTCAACCTGACCTAATGGAAAGGTACAAACAAATGCAAAACACATATTTTCCCAAAATGCGCATGAAACATTTACCAAGAATGACCACATTATAAGCCATAAAACAAACCTTAACAGATGTAAAAGAACAGAGATCACACCAGGCATGTTCTTGGATCTCCACAGTATTAAAATAGAAATCACTAACAGAACGATGCCTAGAAACTCCCTGAAGACTGATAAATTATGCAATATGCTTCCAACTGATACACGGAGTAAAAAGACATCTCAAAAATTTAACTGTTTGAACACTGTTAAATACATCATCTGAAAATTAAAAAATGCAGCATTTTAGAATTGGTAGGACGAAGCAAAACCACTGTACACAAGAAAAGTCATCACTAAATGTTTCTATTAGAAAAAAGGAAAGTCTCAAGTCAGTAACCTATCCCTCTACTAGAAAAAAGAAAAACTAGTAAAAGTAGGGCAAACTCTACCCATTAAGGAAGCAGAAGGTAGAAAATATTAAAGATCAAAAAGTAGAAATATATGAAATAGAAAACAGAAAAATAATAGAGGGAAAAAATGATAAACTCTAGTTGTCTGAAAATATCAGCAAAAGTGATAAGCTTCAATTCATACTGACCAAGATTTTTTAAAGAAGAAGACATGAAATTGTCAGTATCAGGAATGGAAAAAGGGCCATCTCTATTTACAACAAACACATTCCAAGGATATTTATGCATCGTTATAAACACTCTATGGTCATGAATTCAAAGCTTAGGTGAAAAAAAAAAAAATAAGTCCTTGAAAGACACAAACCACCAAACTCACTTAAGAAGCAGTAACCTGAATTGTACTATATCAATTACAAAAATTAAATTTCTAATTTAAAAAACTTTATAAAAAAGAAAGTTTCAAGTCCAAATGGTTTCAATGGTGAATTTTACCAAAAAGTAAGAAATGTTAACAATTCTACACAATCTCTTCCAGGAGGTAGAAAAGGAGGGCATTTTTCCAAACTTGTTTCAAGAGACTAGCATGACCCTAATTCAACAATCAAATAAAGACAATTCAAGAAAAGAAAACCAACAATCAGTGTCCCTCAAGGACATGGAACCAAAGTTTTCAACAAAATTTGAACAAGTTGGAACCAGCACTATGTAGCATGAGAATACACCACAACCAAGTGGGATTCAGCCTGGGACTGCAAGCGCGGGTCAGTGTTCACAATCCACGAGAACCGTGTCAGCATCAGCAAGGAGGCGGCCTGGCTCTGAGGCCACAGGCGTGGCGGGAAAGCACAGTCCACGCTGCTGTCCGAAGGGACGAAGCAGTGAGGAATGCTGCACAGGTGAGCCTCATCAGAGTCACCAGGCAGCACGAGCGGCTGGATGGTAGGGCCTCATTCACATGAGATGAACGGGAGGCTCGTGGCCGCTGAGGGCAGAGAGGGGAAGGGGAGTAGCTCCTGAGGGGCCCCCGGACGGAGGCGCGCACTGTAAACTCTGTGTTAACTGGGCGTTTTCAAAAGGTGATGTCAGCGGTGCGTACATCGTTCTTCAACGCAGCTGATGTTAAAAGAGCAAGAAAAAAGAAACAGCAAAGACACTCAACACGAGAGGCAGCGACAGCGCTGCCCTCGGCACGGCTCCTTCTTTTTAACTGGGCCAGAGACTGTGCCGAAGCTGGTGAGCAAAGGAGATAAGATTAATTCACTCTTTGGTTAAAAGTGTGGGAACCTCCCTGGAGGTCCAGTGGTTCAGACCCCGCCTTCCAGTGCGGGCGGGTGGGCGTGGGCTCCCATCCCGGTCAGGGAACTAGAGCCCATGTGTCTGTCAGCCCAAAAGATCGAAGCATAAAGTAGAAGCAACACTGTAACAAGTTCAAGTAAAACTTTAAAATGGTCCACATGGAAAACAAAAAAAAAAGCTGTGGGGGAGGCTGGGAGGCTCGGGGAGGAGCGCTGCGGGACGGGGGAGACGGGGCTGGAAAGGCTGCGTGCGGCGTGGCCGGCCTTGCGGGCGCAGGTGAACCCGCAGAGGTCGTGCGGAGCGGAGCTGACCCAACGAACCGGCTCTCCACTGCGGCGGGGGAGAGCGAGCCTTGGCAGCAGCTGGGTCCGTCCGCCTCGGGACTCCCAGAGTGGAGCAGCAGAGCTACTCAGCATACTTCTGGGGACTCTCGGTCAGGGTCAGCATCCCTGCCATCCGCAGACCAGCGAACAGGCTGCCCCAGAGACCTGGCCGCCTCCCGGCCCATCCACCTCCCACCTCTCCCCTTTCCTCCACCTCCACGGCAGGTAACTCCTCGCAATAAAGGGCACCAGCTCCTGAAACTGGGCCCAGCCCTCGACCGCCTGAGCGGCACTGCCCAGGTCAGTGACCTCCTCCCTACCTGCAGCTTGTAAAGATCCTTGAACGAGCTCGCCTTAAACTTGCTCATGTTGACGGTGGCCAGCACTGCAGAGAGGGAAGGGAGTAGCTCCTGAGGGGCCCCCGGACGGAGGCGCGCACTGTAAACTCTGTGTTAACTGGGCGTTTTCAAAGGTGATGTCAGCGGTGCGTACATCGTTCTTCAACGCAGCTGATGTTAAAAGAGCAAGAAAAAAGAAACAGCAAAGACACTCAACACGAGAGGCAGCGACAGCGCTGCCCTCGGCACGGCTCCTTCTTTTTAACTGGGCCAGAGACTGTGCCGAAGCTGGTGAGCAAAGGAGATAAGATTAATTCACTCTTTGGTTAAAAGTGTGGGAACCTCCCTGGAGGTCCAGTGGTTCAGACCCCGCCTTCCAGTGCGGGCGGGTGGGCGTGGGCTCCCATCCCGGTCAGGGAACTAGAGCCCATGTGTCTGTCAGCCCAAAAGATCGAAGCATAAAGTAGAAGCAACACTGTAACAAGTTCAAGTAAAACTTTAAAATGGTCCACATGGAAAACAAAAAAAAAAGCTGTGGGGGAGGCTGGGAGGCTCGGGGAGGAGCGCTGCGGGACGGGGGAGACGGGGCTGGAAAGGCTGCGTGCGGCGTGGCCGGCCTTGCGGGCGCAGGTGAACCCGCAGAGGTCGTGCGGAGCGGAGCTGACCCAACGAACCGGCTCTCCACTGCGGCGGGGGAGAGCGAGCCTTGGCAGCAGCTGGGTCCGTCCGCCTCGGGACTCCCAGAGTGGAGCAGCAGAGCTACTCAGCATACTTCTGGGGACTCTCGGTCAGGGTCAGCATCCCTGCCATCCGCAGACCAGCGAACAGGCTGCCCCAGAGACCTGGCCGCCTCCCGGCCCATCCACCTCCCACCTCTCCCCTTTCCTCCACCTCCACGGCAGGTAACTCCTCGCAATAAAGGGCACCAGCTCCTGAAACTGGGCCCAGCCCTCGACCGCCTGAGCGGCACTGCCCAGGTCAGTGACCTCCTCCCTACCTGCAGCTTGTAAAGATCCTTGAACGAGCTCGCCTTAAACTTGCTCATGTTGACGGTGGCCAGCACTGCAGAGAGAGAGGGGCTGTGAGGCCCCGCTCCCTGATGTGGGGGAGGGGCTGCCCCAAGGGAGGGTCACGGGCGCTGTGTCCCCGTGTGAATGCTGGAAAGGGTGTCCACGTACACCCTCCTGTCGCTGGCAGTGCGGGGCCAATGTGAGGGAAGAAGGGGCGTTCAGGGCAGCCACGTTTTGTGCAGAGGAGCGGAACAGACCAAGGCCGCACCACTCGGGCAGGCCCGGGACTCCCCGGCCCCGAGGTCCGCACAGGCCCCGGGACCCAGCAGCAGCAGCAGCAGGAGGACGTGCCCCTGAGAGGAGCAGATGACACGGCAGTCGTCCCCAGACACACGTGGCTGCTGCTGTCCGGGTCACTGCCCTCACGGCCGTGAGCGTACGACTCTGCCCTCAGCTGCTGGGCGGCCCCCCACTCCCCACCCCGGGGCCGCGCAGCCCCTGCAGCGAGCCGCGGGCGGGGCCAGGCTGGCTCTCGGGGGCCGGCCTCCCCGCCCTGCACCACCTTCTGCTCCTCCGCGTGGCTCCAAGGCCAGGGGCCAGGCTTGACTCTTAGCCATGGAAAAACTGGGGAAGAGGGAAAGGTGAGAGGAAGAGGCTCCCTGGAAGACGCTGGGAGCAAGGACCAGGCAGCGAGCTGCAGACGCCCAGCCTTCGACCTGGAGTCCTCGACAGGGCAGTATCACGCCCCTGGGTCCACTCCAGGTCATCAGGCTGTCCTTGGCCTTTCTGAGACTCCTTCACAATTCAAAGGCCTGGCTCAGAGCCTCAGTTCCCTTAAAATAAGTCTGAATTCATACCTCCCTTTATGTGGCCTCTCACTATTTGGTCCAAATTATCTGAGGTCAAGAGTAGCTCCACAATCCCTCTCCTCAGCAAGGCCTGTTGAGAGAGTTGGACAAGATGAACCCACCTCCTTGCTCCCCTCGGAAGACGCAAAGACAAGGAAATTAGGAAACAGATACACCTGGGCTCAGATGGCAGCATGGGAACTAGATGGGAAGGCGCAGGCTGAGGCTGCCCACGTGCTGCTCTGCAGCTCAGGGAGTGTGGTCTCTGAGCAGCCTGGGGGCATCCTTCCCAGGGGCGGCCGCGCGGCCGCGTAAGACCTCCGACACCCCATGGCCGTGAACTCCAAACGAAGAGCACAAAACTGAGTTCGCAAGGTCACGGGGTGGTGGGGGGAGGGTCTACATCCAGGGAGTGACAGAGACGTGTAGGTAGACAGGGAGATAGAGAGATGCTCGCTGGCTAATAGAGACGCTGACAGATACAGAGACAGACAACACCACGGGGGAGGGCAGAGGGGAAGTGACAGATCACTACACACACAGACACACACACACACAGACCGGAGAGACGGGGAGGGCAGCCTGGGGAGAGGAGGCCAAGGCTGCGGGTCCCTGAGAAGATCAGAGTCACAAACCTGGGCCCTATCTGGACACTCAAGGAAGAGCACCCTCGGGGGAGGCGGGGAGGTGGGGAGTCTCGTCTGAAAGCCAAGGTGACTGAGGCACAGGGCGCAGACGGACGGCCAGGGCCGAGGACCCCGTCTGCGTGTCCCTCCTGCTCACTGAGCCAGACCAGGGTCTACAGTGAGTCAAAGGGTACATTTTAAAAGTTGAATAATCAAAATAATGCTGAGTGGGGTAGTCTTGAGGGGTCCGAGGTGACGCTGGTGACGTGCTTTCCTTGTCACCTGCTGGCAGGCTCTCCCTTCTGCCTTCACCCAGAGGTCTCTGTGGATAAAACACGTGGGACGCCTGCCCTCCACTCAGCAACCTGGCTGCTTCCGGAAGGCTGGGGTTGGGAAGGACCTCACGCCAGAAAGGACACCAGCAAGAGCGCAGGTGCCCCTGGCCAGCAACACACACACTTCACAGACAGCACAGGCAACGGAAGAGTGCTCCCACCCCGGGCCAGAGCGGGCGGCATGGTCACCGGCCAGGACTCGCCCTCTACTCCAACAGGAACCGTGGTCGCAGAGATGGCCAGGAAGGAACCACACCTTCACCTCACATGGACACCCCTCCCATTCTTCCTGGCCACTCTGACCACGTGTGGCTTCCCGAGGACACTGCAGCCGGCCCCACAGGGCCCCGTGGCCTGCCGCGGGCGGGCTGGGGGAGGCGAGCGGGGCAGACGGCTCACCTGGAGGAGGTAGGGCATGTAGGCCTTGTCCTTGTAGAAGGCACCGTACTCGTTCTCCACCTGCACCGCGATGACCGGCCCGCCCCTGCGGTACTGCGGACAGGACAGGCAGGCCAGACCTGGCGTGGCTGTGACCGCTCTCCACGTCCCGCAGCCCGTCAAGGCCGGGCCTCCGGCTGCTGCCGGCAGCCTTGCTGCCTGGTCCTCCTGGATCAGCCACTGCACGGTTTCCCTCAACTTCTCACCGCAGTGGCTGCTCCACTCCCACATCCCAAGCTTGCCGCTCGCCTGCTTCCACTACCCTTCCTCCTCCTCCCTGTCTCGGAAGGCTGCCCCCCTCCACCAGACCTCCCACTCCTTTCCCTAGGGCCCCACCCCTTGAACGGCCATCCACTCTCACAGCCTCTGCTTCTCACTTGTACCTCCTCCTCAAAGCACCCCCATCTGCTGCTAAGCCATCGGCGGGGCCCTAGGCATGCACTCTCTGCTGCCTGAAGCCCACCCTCGCTGCGGCTCCGGGGCATCTGCTCCCTTCCTGCCCCTCCAGCCCCTCCAGGGAAAACGGCTCTGCCTGGCACCAGCTCCCGGGCTGGAACCAGGCGAGTGCCATGTCTCCCTCCCACAGCCTCTCCCTCCACCTCCCTCTAAGAGCCCTAGAAAAGGCTGCGCCATGGTGAGGGCCTAGGAGCTGCACTGTGGGCCCCCCAGCTTCTGTGAGGAGCTCTGAGGACACAAGCCAGGACAGCTGTTGTCCGGAAGCAAAGACAGAAATGCAGGACACCGCCGTCCATCTGTACCTGGAGTGGAGCCACTCTGGCAAGCAGGTGATCAAAATACTTGTCCACAGCTTTCACAAAGCTGAGGTTGGTGGTCCTCAACTGCAACGCAGGGTCTTGCAGTAACCAGCTGGGGAAGGGGGAGGGAGACGGCAGGCTCAGTGGGTGGGAGGGAGGAGAGAGGCGTGGGGTGCTTGGCCCAGCCTCACATCTATGTCCACCGTCCTAGAAGTTAGCACCCGCCTCCTAACTGCCTTGTAGAAGGCGAGCCGGGTGGCCTGCCGGCGGGCTGGGGGAGGCGAGCGGGGCAGACGGCTCACCTGGAGGAGGTAGGGCATGTAGGCCTTGTCCTTGTAGAAGGCACCGTACTCGTTCTCCACCTGCACCGCGATGACCGGCCCGCCCCTGCGGTACTGCGGACAGGACAGGCAGGCCAGACCTGGCGTGGCTGTGACCGCTCTCCACGTCCCGCAGCCCGTCAAGGCCGGGCCTCCGGCTGCTGCCGGCAGCCTTGCTGCCTGGTCCTCCTGGATCAGCCACTGCACGGTTTCCCTCAACTTCTCACCGCAGTGGCTGCTCCACTCCCACATCCCAAGCTTGCCGCTCGCCTGCTTCCACTACCCTTCCTCCTCCTCCCTGTCTCGGAAGGCTGCCCCCCTCCACCAGACCTCCCACTCCTTTCCCTAGGGCCCCACCCCTTGAACGGCCATCCACTCTCACAGCCTCTGCTTCTCACTTGTACCTCCTCCTCAAAGCACCCCCATCTGCTGCTAAGCCATCGGCGGGGCCCTAGGCATGCACTCTCTGCTGCCTGAAGCCCACCCTCGCTGCGGCTCCGGGGCATCTGCTCCCTTCCTGCCCCTCCAGCCCCTCCAGGGAAAACGGCTCTGCCTGGCACCAGCTCCCGGGCTGGAACCAGGCGAGTGCCATGTCTCCCTCCCACAGCCTCTCCCTCCACCTCCCTCTAAGAGCCCTAGAAAAGGCTGCGCCATGGTGAGGGCCTAGGAGCTGCACTGTGGGCCCCCCAGCTTCTGTGAGGAGCTCTGAGGACACAAGCCAGGACAGCTGTTGTCCGGAAGCAAAGACAGAAATGCAGGACACCGCCGTCCATCTGTACCTGGAGTGGAGCCACTCTGGCAAGCAGGTGATCAAAATACTTGTCCACAGCTTTCACAAAGCTGAGGTTGGTGGTCCTCAACTGCAACGCAGGGTCTTGCAGTAACCAGCTGGGGAAGGGGGAGGGAGACGGCAGGCTCAGTGGGTGGGGAGGGAGGAGAGAGGAGGCGTGGGGTGCTTGGCCTCCAGCCTCACATCTATGTCCACCGTCCTAGAAGTTAGCACCCCGCCTCCTAACAGAGGAGCTATAGGCTCTCCTCCGTTTTCTGTCAACTCACTAAAAACTTCTGTTGTGAACACAGCACAGGCCTAGGGACAGAGCCAGCTTTCCTCTAAGGCCTGGGACTTCCACAGAGAGGAGTCGACAGTCGGGAAGCGGCCCCGGCCACTTGCTCGCTGCGGTCAGTCACCTCCTGATTCGGAGCAGGACTGGAGACGAGCCCACCCAGGAGGAGGGCAAAGCCTCCACTGACCAGGATGGGGCCTGCGCCCCTGAAGCAAGTGTGGACCCACAGGGACCCTGCTGGCTCCAGCGAAAACGGAACAGCAGCCCTGCCAGTGCTGCCACGGATGACGTGAAGCACAGAACAGGTGCCGTTGTCCTCAAACTAGATGAAAGGGTCAGCAGTGCTTCAGCAAGGCCACAGCTCCAGAGCCAGCCCCGCTCACCTGGGCAGGCCCCCGAGGTCCACCTCGCTGCAGATGTAGGGGCCGGGACGCAGGATCACCCAGAGCCCCACCTCCTCCGCCAGCAGGATGAAGGCCCTGGGGGGTCAAGGTCACCCACTCAGGCCTCGCAGCCAAGGGCGGATGGCCCAGAGACTCGGCAGGGCAGAGCTGCCACCCCCTCCGCTCGCCCGCCCCGCGCTCTCCGGGGAGGCTGGGGCCGCGGAGGGCACGGTGCCCCTCGAGCAGAGTAGGGAGGTCCACCCGGGGTCACCGCCGACCCCAGCCTGGGACGCCCGCCCGGCCCCTCTGGGGGCACGAGGAGGCAGGGCCTCACACGCGCACAGGAGGCCTGACCGGGAGCGGACCCAGATGGCCTCCAGCCCAGCAGTGGACCCCCTGCAGGGCAGGCCCACCGGGGGACCGGCCTCTGGCCCGCCGTGGACAGGTCTGCGCTCGGGGGATGGAGTGAGGGGCCACCACGGGAGAGTGTGCGGGTGCCGAACACGGGCTGCAGGCCCCTCTCCCCCTGTCTGCGGTGCCCTGTGGCTCCCAAACACCCAGGCCCCAGCCCCCGACCCCAGCCAGGTCCCCGAAGCCGCAGCACCTACTCCAGGTCCAGGTTCCCAGAGAAGTCGAATTTGCCTCTTTCCGGCTCGTGGAGGTTCCACGGAACGTAGCTGCGGCAGGGAAGAGGGAGCACAAAGAGGATGTTGTTATTTCTTTACTCCAAACTGCAGGTCAGTCCCAAAACCTGGGAGAAGCTGAAGCTTCCACTGGCCCTTAAACCTTGTCATATGAAAAGTGGTTACTTTCAACAGTTTCCTGCTCCATTACCCACTTGTGTTCTAAGGTGCTAACAATTCGACGACTCCAGATCTCTTGAATTTGTGCATGTTATCCCACTCCCCGTTCTAGTCTTTGTACTATCCACTAGAAACAGAAAAGAAAGAGGAAAGCCACAAATGTCTATGTGTACCTATGAAATGTTACTAAAAATTAATCACAATAAGAATAGAGGACGTGTTTCTATGAGGCTAATAGAGGAAAAAATGAAAGAAGGTACCACGTTTAGCCCTTAGCAAGAAGCACCCTGTCAAGATCTCCCCGTAGGGCTGGGGCTGAAGCACCGAAGAAACATGTGACATTTTTATTGTGTGCTATTTTTTATTGCCGATTGTCTTCTCTGTGTGTCACCAGCAAAGGGTTCGAGCTCTGTGCCCCTGGCCTCTTGTTCCTAAGCCCCGGAGGCCTTGTTCCGCAGTTTTGCAGAGCGCAGATTCTTAAGGGTGCATGTGCTGCCGCAGGCCTCCCCTGGTCGCTCAGCAATAGAGTCTGCCGTGCAGTGCAGGAGCCACGGGCTCCACGCGGGGTCCGGAGAATTCCCTGGAGGAGGAAATGGCAGCCGACTCCAGCCTTCTTGCCTGGAGGATCCCACGGACAGAGGAGCCTGGTGGCCACAGAACGTGGGGTGGCAGCAGAGTCTCTCACGACTGAGCATCAAAACCAGCCACAGTGCTGTGTTACGGCAGAACCGGCTGTATTTCAAGATCTTCTGTTGTGAGGAGGAATGTTTGCTCAAGACTAAATATGCCTGGAAAAGTTTATCGCTAGAGACACTAGAATGAAAAAGTTTTGCTAAATGATGCTTACAAGAGACTTACTTTAAAGAAAACTGCTAAAGAATGTTGATAACAGGAAGGTGGAAAAAGACATACATGAGGAAGAATTATTCTAGCACTCTTAAATAGCAGGCAAAATGGATTTTAAGGCAAAGAAAACTCCCCACAAATAGATGTTGAGAGGCATCAAATAGTAATAAAAGGGACGAACCCTGAAGAAGATGTGATAATCACGGCATTGTAGGCTCTTAACACACAGCTTCACAAAGGTTATTAAATCAGAGAGGAAATGGGTCCATCTGCCATCACAGTGGAAAGAGTTCAAATCCTTCTCTAAGAAACAAAGATAATAACAGCAAAAAATTGTAAGAATATAGACTTTGACAGCACAGTTCAAAGACTGTCTCTGACAAATAACCCAAGGACACAGCGGCCGGACACGCGGAACACGTGCTTAAGAACACACGGTACCACTGTAACACACAAAGCAAATCCAACAAATTCCAAAAATCTACATCGCACAGTCTGTGATCCCAAGGCAAATGCAACTCAATTAGAGATTTTCACTTCAAAAATAGTACAAGAAGGTCTTCCCTGGTAGCTCAGTGGTACAGAATTTGCCTGCCAGTGCAGGAGACATGAGTTTGATCCCTGATCCAGGAAGATCCCACGTGCTGCGGAGCAGCTGGGCCCAAGGGCCACAGCTGTTGAGCCTGTGCTCTGGAGCCTCAGAGCTGCAACCATTGAGCCCACGGGCCGCAACTACTGAAGCCTGTGTGCCCTAGAGCCCAAGTTCCACCACAAAAGAAGTCACCGCAACAAGAAGCCTGCTCACCTCAACTAGAGAGTAGCCCCTACTCCCTGCAACTAGAGAAAAGCCTGCAGCAGCAGAGAAAATCCAGAATAGCACCCCCCCCCCAAATAGCAAGAGAAAATAGGGCTTCCCTGGTGGTCCAGTGGATAAAGAGTCTGCCTTGCAGCACAAGGGGTGCCAGTTCAGTCCCTGGCCCAGGAAGATCCTACATGCCACTGGACGGGTGGAGCAGCTGGACGGGTGTGTCCAATTATGAGTCGGCACTCTGGAGTGCATGCACCCAGAGCCGGTGCTCTGCAACGAGAGAGGCCACTGCAAGGGGAGGCCCACAGATGCCAAAGAATAAAAGATGGATGAAAATAAAAAAATAAAGAGGCCAAAATTTTTTTAAAAAATAGTAAAACAAAATAAACAAATAAAAAGAATAGTAAAAGGTAAAAGAATCAAAGCAGAGAGCATATTCCCAAAGAGGTGAAATGTTTTAAAACCAATGACTTTGTACTATATGGCAAAGCTTGCGAGAAACACAACCAAAGCAATACTTAAAAGTACACCTATGTCCCTGAATAAATATACTAGAAAATATACATAAAATCCTGGAAATATAATTTCAGCTAGGAGGGAGAGTACAGACAGCATAAAACCAAATAGAGAAAAAAATCACACAAAACTCAGAAATATATATATTATAAAATAGAAACTATATAAATGTAATATATGTATTATATATTACATAATGGTAAACAAATCTATAGAGATTAATAAATTCACAAGCTAGTTCTTTGAAAAGTTAAAAGTTTACATATACTCAGTTAAAAAAAAAAGGTCCCAAACACAATGTGATGTATAACTTCCAAGAAAGAATTTTGTAAGTCCCAGTCAATCTGAAAGAAAAAAGGATAGGAAAAAAAGAGCTATAGAATAAAATAGGAAACATTTTAGAAGAAATAGAAGCATGAATTAAATAATAACTATTCAAGAGAGTTACACTATCTAAAATCTTTACTGCCTAATATTTAATAACTTTAGGAAACAGCCTCAGCCAACCATTGAGCCCACGGGCCGCAACTACTGAAGCCTGTGTGCCCTAGAGCCCAAGTTCCACCACAAAAGAAGTCACCGCAACAAGAAGCCTGCTCACCTCAACTAGAGAGTAGCCCCTACTCCCTGCAACTAGAGAAAAGCCTGCAGCAGCAGAGAAAATCCAGAATAGCACCCCCCCCCCAAATAGCAAGAGAAAATAGGGCTTCCCTGGTGGTCCAGTGGATAAAGAGTCTGCCTTGCAGCACAAGGGGTGCCAGTTCAGTCCCTGGCCCAGGAAGATCCTACATGCCACTGGACGGGTGGAGCAGCTGGACGGGTGTGTCCAATTATGAGTCGGCACTCTGGAGTGCATGCACCCAGAGCCGGTGCTCTGCAACGAGAGAGGCCACTGCAAGGGGAGGCCCACAGATGCCAAAGAATAAAAGATGGATGAAAATAAAAAAATAAAGAGGCCAAAATTTTTTTAAAAAATAGTAAAACAAAATAAACAAATAAAAAGAATAGTAAAAGGTAAAAGAATCAAAGCAGAGAGCATATTCCCAAAGAGGTGAAATGTTTTAAAACCAATGACTTTGTACTATATGGCAAAGCTTGCGAGAAACACAACCAAAGCAATACTTAAAAGTACACCTATGTCCCTGAATAAATATACTAGAAAATATACATAAAATCCTGGAAATATAATTTCAGCTAGGAGGGAGAGTACAGACAGCATAAAACCAAATAGAGAAAAAAATCACACAAAACTCAGAAATATATATATTATAAAATAGAAACTATATAAATGTAATATATGTATTATATATTACATAATGGTAAACAAATCTATAGAGATTAATAAATTCACAAGCTAGTTCTTTGAAAAGTTAAAAGTTTACATATACTCAGTTAAAAAAAAAGGTCCCAAACACAATGTGATGTATAACTTCCAAGAAAGAATTTTGTAAGTCCCAGTCAATCTGAAAGAAAAAAGGATAGGAAAAAAAGAGCTATAGAATAAAATAGGAAACATTTTAGAAGAAATAGAAGCATGAATTAAATAATAACTATTCAAGAGAGTTACACTATCCCTAAAATCTTTACTGAATAACCACAAAAGATAATAGTCACAGAGTTTTACAAGTGAACTTTAAGGAACATTTAGGGTAAAGATAATTCTTTTGCAAAATATTTTCTGTGAAAAGAAAAAGAAGATAAAGTGAGTTCATGAGTTTAAGATTGATTTGGAAGCTGAACAAGACGCTCAGAAATAAAATTTTAAGTCAAGTTTAGTTCTCATCATAAATATACATATCCAAAACAAAACACTAGTAAATCTAGTCCAGCCATCTGTATGCAGGTGCCCACAGCTGCATGTCTCATAATCAAGCAGAATTCACCCCAGAGCCGTGGATGGGCTCTGAAAACTTTTCAATGTAATTTACTGCTTTAACAGAAGAGTGAACAGAAACCGTATCATCCCTCCAGTGATGAAGAAAGACCTCAGTAAGATTCAGCAATACTTGATGATTAAATTATTTCCAGATGAGATGAGCCAATTATCAATGTACTGCTCCCAGCTTCCAAGAGGAGCCCGCTCTACAATAAGGGACCAGCCCTGGAAGTATCGCTGCCCTTCAGTGGGTGCGATGCTTATCTTTGCCACAGGGGGGCAGTGGGTACACTCAGGTACAGAGGGCTTCTGCTCTGGGTATGTATTTCTTGGGACTGGTCAGTGGTTGGGGAACATTCCGTGGTCCTTACTTCATCCAAAATTCAATACAGTATAAGCATCATCCATAATGACCAGTGGAGAGTTAACTCAGGAAGACAAGAGAATGGAACTCTTTGGGGATGAATGTAATGACCACAGTTACAGACGTAAGCTGTATTACACGCCCCATAGCGTCTGTTTGGGCCTTCCCTGGTGGCTCAAATGGTAAAGAATCTTCCTGCAGTGTGGGAGACCTGGGTTTGATTCCTAAGTCAGTAAGATCCCCTGGAGAAGGGAATGGCTACCCACGCCAGTATCCTTGCCTGGAGAATTCCATGGACAGAGGAGCCTGGCGGGCTACAGTCCATGCGGTTGCAAAAGTTGGACGCAAGTGAGCAACTCACACACACACACACACACACACACACGGTGTCTGCTAACATGTTTCTGCTCTTTCCCTCTCTATGTTGTAAGTTCTAGCTTCCCAGGACTGCCCTTTACTTTTTCCTGAGGTTACTGAACCCATCAGCATGATCATGAAAACAACAGACCTTTTGAATTGCTGGTGACAAACATCTCATCAAGAAACAAAAATAAAGTTGAGGACTTCCCTGGTGGTCCAGTGGTTAAGAGTCTGTGCTTCCAGTGCAGGGGGCGCAGTATAGATCCTGGTTGAGGAACAAAGATCTCACATGCCACACAGTGTGGCCAAAAAATACTTTTTTAAAAAATTAAATAAATAAATAAAAATAAAGTGTAGTAGGTATTTAGTAATTGCTGGCATAAATATCCTGTAATAGTCCATTTAGTTTCTCCGTATCCCAACATTTAGAAGATTTTATGTCGAGTGTAATGACATTTAAGAAGATATTATAAATTTATGTTACTGTCACTTTAAAGAAATTAAAAAAAAAAAGAAAAAGACACTCTGCATCATAAAGTGATGAAATACCCTGCCAAGGACACTCGAACCTGATAACACGCCCCTGCAGGAAGGGCTGCCAAGCTCCAGCATGTAACCCACTGCCAGGCTGAGTCCAGGCTTGAGAGGCAGCCGGGCTTGGGGCCTCCTGACCCACCAGCACAGCTACCAGAACCAGGGACGCTCCTGGCCCCGGGTGCCTCCTTCCCGGGGCTTACCCCTGCCTGGCCGTGAGCAAACACGGCACAGGTGTCAGAAGCGGGGCGGGGGCTGGGGGGCTGGCGGCTCCTGCAGTGTCTGGCTCCTGGCAGAGGGGAAAACCCCCCAGGGAGAGTTAACTCAGGAAGACAAGAGAATGGAACTCTTTGGGGATGAATGTAATGACCACAGTTACAGCGTAAGCTGTATTACACGCCCCATAGCGTCTGTTTGGGCCTTCCCTGGTGGCTCAAATGGTAAAGAATCTTCCTGCAGTGTGGGAGACCTGGGTTTGATTCCTAAGTCAGTAAGATCCCCTGGAGAAGGGAATGGCTACCCACGCCAGTATCCTTGCCTGGAGAATTCCATGGACAGAGGAGCCTGGCGGGCTACAGTCCATGCGGTTGCAAAAGTTGGACGCAAGTGAGCAACTCACACACACACACACACACACACACACGGTGTCTGCTAACATGTTTCTGCTCTTTCCCTCTCTATGTTGTAAGTTCTAGCTTCCCAGGACTGCCCTTTACTTTTTCCTGAGGTTACTGAACCCATCAGCATGATCATGAAAACAACAGACCTTTTGAATTGCTGGTGACAAACATCTCATCAAGAAACAAAAATAAAGTTGAGGACTTCCCTGGTGGTCCAGTGGTTAAGAGTCTGTGCTTCCAGTGCAGGGGGCGCAGTATAGATCCTGGTTGAGGAACAAAGATCTCACATGCCACACAGTGTGGCCAAAAAATACTTTTTTAAAAAATTAAATAAATAAATAAAAATAAAGTGTAGTAGGTATTTAGTAATTGCTGGCATAAATATCCTGTAATAGTCCATTTAGTTTCTCCGTATCCCAACATTTAGAAGATTTTATGTCGAGTGTAATGACATTTAAGAAGATATTATAAATTTATGTTACTGTCACTTTAAAGAAATTAAAAAAAAAAAAACCAGAAAAAGACACTCTGCATCATAAAGTGATGAAATACCCTGCCAAGGACACTCGAACCTGATAACACGCCCCTGCAGGAAGGGCTGCCAAGCTCCAGCATGTAACCCACTGCCAGGCTGAGTCCAGGCTTGAGAGGCAGCCGGGCTTGGGGCCTCCTGACCCACCAGCACAGCTACCAGAACCAGGGACGCTCCTGGCCCCGGGTGCCTCCTTCCCGGGGCTTACCCCTGCCTGGCCGTGAGCAAACACGGCACAGGTGTCAGAAGCGGGGCGGGGGCTGGGGGGCTGGCGGCTCCCTGCAGTGTCTGGCTCCTGGCAGAGCTCCTGCGTGTCTGTTTACCAACCACGTCCACAGTTTCTCCTCTGGGCTGACCTTTGCCCACCATTATTGATTCCCGGTTTTTCTAGTTTCAAGACTTTTCTGGAAATAGGTCCCTTATGAAAGGAACATCACTCTTCCTCATTCAAATACGGTTAGTGTACAGGCAAGCAGGAGCCTCTGCTCCACGTGACGTGGGGGCGGCCTCCCTCCCCTGGGGTGGGTGCGGTCAGGCCCCCAGGTGACGCTGACCCTGGACAGGAAGAGCAGATCCCTCAATGTAGGGACCCCCAGATCAGCTGTCAGGATCAAGTAAGACCATGGCATGCTTAGAAAACACTTTGTCATCAGTGCACCCTAACTACATGTCCCCTCTTGACACAATCAAGTTAAACACCACATTAAATTCAGGTTTAAAATCTTCCACTTGGCTAAGCTGGGCCTGCATTTCTTTTTGACACCATCACTGAGCACATATATGCGCCGGGCACTGTGACAGGCATTTTTCTCATTAAAGAGAGGTTTTATCTCACTGAATCATCAACACAGTCTTAACAGGCAATTGTTATCCCATCCGTTTGCAGGGCACTGGGAGATTGACGGCTAGAAGGTGTGAAGACCAAGTCTGTCTGCCTCTGAATCCTGACATGTTTAATCACTCGACTGCAGTATTTTCTCCCTTTCATCATTAAACCTCACTTTACTGATGCTGGTATTCCCTTACATGTTTCTGTCTCTCTCTCTCTCTCGCTCTCTTTTTCTTTCTCATTCTAGGATTACTCCTCTACAGGCTTCCCAGGCAGCGCAGTGGTAAAGAACCTGCCTGACATACAAGAGATGCGGGTTCAACCCCTGGGTCAGGAAGATCCCCTGGAGAAGGAAATGGCAACCCACTGCAGTGTTCTCGCCTGGAGAATCTGATGGGCAGAGGAGCCTGGCAGCCACAGTTCATGGGTCACAAAGAGTCTGACATGACTGAGCAACTGAGCACGCACGTTCCTCTACATGCTCAGCCCCATCAACACGAAAACTGTTTTTAAAGCAACGAGCATTTAGGGCAAAGGGATAGTTAAGGACTTTGGGAAGGTCGTGCACACACTGTTACATCTGAAATGGGCAACCAACAAAAGCCTACCGTAGAGCACAGGGACCTCTGCTCACTGTTCCGTGGCAGCCTGGGTGGGAGGGGCGTCTGGGGGAGAGTGGATACATGTGTGTACACACACACCACACACCACACACGGCTATACACACACACACACGGCTGGGTCCCTTGACTGAAACTATCACAGCATCTGACTGCCCCAGTACTTAATGCCCCGGAGGGGCCTTGCTCACGTGGTGACGGTGTTGAAGCCGCAAGCCTTCAGCTTGAGCAGACGGTCCCTCCAGTAGGCCCTGGGCACCCGGAAGTAGTGAATGGAGCCCCCCAAGATGAGGAACTCCTGACCCTCCAGGGTGAAGCACGGGTTTCTCCCCTTTCTCCCTTCAGTCTGAAGGCCCATCGAGCGGTTCTTCAGCTCCAGGGGGCTCAGATGCGACCAGTTATACCTGCTGGGGCGAAAGGGAGACTGTGGAAAGCCGAGCCTGAAGAGACGGCAGCTAGTGGCCGGCACTCCTGTTACTTCGCCAGAAAGGGGAAGGGGCTGCCCCCTCCCCGCTCGGGCAGGGGTGCCCAAACCTCAGACTCTGCTGGTTTGACTTCAACATGTTGTGTTCGAATATATAGTTATTTCTGTGTTTCTCCCGAGGAGCAAAACCTGATGAGATAAACGGCAGGAAAAGGATGCACAGGACTCTTCTCCAGGAGAGATAGGTGCTGAAAGGAGAAAGAAATAACAGTGACCCCCGGAAGGCGTGGGAAGTACTGGAGGGACCAGAGAGGCAGGCAAGAGGCAGGGGCCCAGTGGCTCCTTTGAGGGACAGATCTCTGTGCTGAAGTGGATCCACTTGGGTCCACCCAGAGCTATCCCACCGCCCATCTCATTTTGGACAGAGAGCTGTGGATGGACTTTCCATCCTAAAAGCCTACGGCCAAGCACTGGGCCCTGGGGAGGGGTCCTGGGAAGTGGAGGAGGAAGCATTTGCGCCCCCTCACCTCCACCCCCCCTACCCCACCCCCGCTCCGGCAGCAGGAGTCCCTTCTCAGCACCCACACCCTGACTGTCTTCCGTGGGAGTGATGGACGGATGGGGTAGGGGGCGCAGAAGCTGCACTGGAAGAGAGAGGCCTGAGCGGGCAGAGCTGAGGAGAGCCTGGTCTGAGGGCCCTCCAGGACCCCTTCCCCAGGCAAGGTCCCCAGGACTGAAGGCTGACAGAAGGCTGGGGAGGTCCAGGAGGCGCCCGAGTAAGCGGGTGGGGCGATGATGTGATGCTGGGCTGGGGGCTGGGGGCCCTTCACCTGGAGCGCGGCTGGGACTCCATCACCGCGAGGCCAGGGAGTCCACGTCCCCCGCTGCTCCCGCCGCCTCTCAGCTCCGAGAGGACACGGTCTCAGGCGCGCACAGGCCGAAGCACGTTTGGAAACTCGAGCGGAAGGCCCAGCAGGGCCCTGCGGGCGACCTGGCGTGTGGAACCGCCTCTGCGCGCAGACGCCTTTCAGCTGTCTCGGTTTATCGCCCCGACCTTGAGTCTGAAGGCCCATCGGTTCTTCAGCTCCAGGGGCTCAGATGCGACCAGTTATACCTGCTGGGGCGAAGGGAGACTGTGGAAAGCCGAGCCTGAAGAGACGGCAGCTAGTGGCCGGCACTCCTGTTACCGCCAGAAAGGGAAGGGCTGCCCCTCCCGCTCGGGCAGGGTGCCCAAACCTCAGACTCTGCTGGTTTGACTTCAACATGTTGTGTTCGAATATATAGTTATTTCTGTGTTTCTCCCGAGGAGCAAAACCTGATGAGATAAACGGCAGGAAAAGGATGCACAGGACTCTTCTCCAGGAGAGATAGGTGCTGAAAGGAGAAAGAAATAACAGTGACCCCCGGAAGGCGTGGGAAGTACTGGAGGGACCAGAGAGGCAGGCAAGAGGCAGGGGCCCAGTGGCTCCTTTGAGGGACAGATCTCTGTGCTGAAGTGGATCCACTTGGGTCCACCCAGAGCTATCCCACCGCCCATCTCATTTTGGACAGAGAGCTGTGGATGGACTTTCCATCCTAAAAGCCTACGGCCAAGCACTGGGCCCTGGGGAGGGGTCCTGGGAAGTGGAGGAGGAAGCATTTGCGCCCCCTCACCTCCACCCCCCCTACCCCACCCCCGCTCCGGCAGCAGGAGTCCCTTCTCAGCACCCACACCCTGACTGTCTTCCGTGGGAGTGATGGACGGATGGGGTAGGGGGCGCAGAAGCTGCACTGGAAGAGAGAGGCCTGAGCGGGCAGAGCTGAGGAGAGCCTGGTCTGAGGGCCCTCCAGGACCCCTTCCCCAGGCAAGGTCCCCAGGACTGAAGGCTGACAGAAGGCTGGGGAGGTCCAGGAGGCGCCCGAGTAAGCGGGTGGGGCGATGATGTGATGCTGGGCTGGGGGCTGGGGGCCCTTCACCTGGAGCGCGGCTGGGACTCCATCACCGCGAGGCCAGGGAGTCCACGTCCCCCGCTGCTCCCGCCGCCTCTCAGCTCCGAGAGGACACGGTCTCAGGCGCGCACAGGCCGAAGCACGTTTGGAAACTCGAGCGGAAGGCCCAGCAGGGCCCTGCGGGCGACCTGGCGTGTGGAACCGCCTCTGCGCGCAGACGCCTTTCAGCTGTCTCGGTTTATCGCCCCGACCTTGAATTTCTAAAACTGTGTTTCACCAGCCAATCAAGACCTTAAGGGCGGAGAGGAGCAGCAGGACACCAGCCTGACTAGGGCTACGGAAAGCGGGTACGTTTTGCTTCCATCGGTTCAGCAATTTTAGTGAGAACTCCTTGGTTCCAGACGCACAGTGAAATAGCTCACTACGCTCAGCAAAGATGCCCCCGGAGCCAGGCCGCAAGGGTGGGGGAGACGGGCTCCCCTGGAGGAGGCGTTGCCCCTAACTGCCTCCAGAAGGGCGCGAGAATGACCAAAGGCAGCCAGAGGGGGACGAGACTCCTGTGGGTGGGAGTAGCCTCGAAGTGTCCACGCGTGACTGCAGGATCCAGGACGCTCCGGCTACAGGGCCGCAGAGACGCAGCGCAAAGGTCAGGCAGAGGAGTCCGCCTGTGCAACACAGCTCCATCTCCTTCCAGAGACCTCAGGGGAAGGGCAGGGCAGGAGTTAGTTCTGCGGAGAGCAAGGTGGAGGGCAGATAAGAAACAGACAGGTCATCTCAGAGGGGCTGGTGGTCCCAGGATGAGCCCGGAGCTGTCCTCGTGGTCCTGGCACGCCGCGAGGAGGCGGAGGGATTTGAGGAGAGCTGGAGGTGAAACCGGGAGCTTCCTGTAATCAAGGGGATGAGGCCGGTGATGCAGAGAGAGGAGGCGCACGGCCAGTGTGTTTGGAGCTTAGGTAAACTCTGTAGACTGTGGTACGGTTTCCTGAGCTCAGAAACACAGGATGTGATAGAAGTTTGAACAGAGAGGAGTGCTGAACCCCTTTCGAAGTCCTGCAGTTAAAATATCTTTCACAACCTGCAAAGTCAGGCAACCCTGACCTTATCCCCGTGAAGCGTTTGCTTTTTCCTCTCCCACTTTGAAAGAATGGAGCCTGTGGCACCAGGTTGAAATCAAGACTAGAGTTTTTAGTGGATTTTGTTGGGTTTTATTATTCTTGTTTCGCTCATTACAGATACAACTTCATCCTTGAGACCTCAAGCTCTGGAGACTTTTGTAAAACATCCATCACTCTCTCATCCTTAGGTTAGAAGCAATGAACTCCCTCAACTCTCCACTTCTTACGCGGAAACATAATATTTCATTTCTTTGGATATATCTTGTTTTATAAATTTGGTTTTACAGCCACAAAACTGTATACTGGGCTTCCCTGGTGGTCTAGTGGGTAAGGACATCGCCTTGTTGTGCAAGGGGTGCCAGTTCAATCCCTGGCCTGGGAGGATCCCACGTGCCGCGGAGCAGCTGGACCGATGTGTCCAACTACCAAGCCAGAGCTCTGGAGCGCATGCGCCCAGAGCTGGCGCTCTGCAGTGAGAGAGGCCACTGCGATGGGAGGCCCACACGGGCCAAGGAACAAAGATGGATGAAAATAAATAAATGAAAGATCTATCAATAGAAGTGCCCCCCACCCCCCAAAAAAAACTGTATACTTCTTTATAAACATTGTTAAAATTATTTTGGGGCCTGTGCCTTTCCACGTACAATTTAGAAAAAGCTTGCCTATTTCTACCAGAACTCCTGCTAACGTTTTCATGGGAATTGCACTAGACCTTCCCTGCTCCATTAGAAAGATTTAACATCTTCACTCTGTTGAGTCTTCAAATCTATGAACAGGCTGTGTTTCTCCATTCCTTTAGGTCTTCTTTCATTCTTTTTTTGTCAGAATCTTACTTTTTTTTTTTCAACATACAGAGCCTATGTATATTTTTTTTAGTTTTATACCTCAGTATTTGATTTTCTTTTGAGCTACTTTATAAATTATTTATTTACTGATTTATTTTTGGCTGTTTTGGGTCTTTGTTGTTGCACAGACTTTTCTCTAGTTACAGAGAGGGCTGCTCTCTAGTTGTGGTGCACGGGCTTAGTTGCTCCACTGCATGTGGGCTCTTCCCGGACCAGGAATCAAACCCATGCCTCCTGCACTGGCAGGTGGATGCTTTACCACTGAGCCACCAGGGAACCCCCTCTTTTGAGCTGTTTAACATAGTATTTTCAAGTTCAGTTTCAGTGAGTTCGCTGTTAGCATATAGAAACGCAGCTGGGCTTGTGTAGATCTTGTGTTCTGTGACCTTGGAATACTCACTTATTAATTCTACGAGGCTATGCTGAAAACCAATTCCATGGGACTTTCTAAAGAAATAATTACGTCAGGAATTCCCTGGTGGTCCACTGGTTAGGACTTAACACTTTCACTGCCAAGGGCCCAGGTACGAGCCCTGGTTAAGGAATGAAGATCCCACGAGACACATGCCTAAAATAATAATAATAATAATTAAATACATTAAAGAATGTGGGATAGAAAAAGCAGATCTAAAAGTTAAAGGAAAAAAGTTTTTAAAAAGGAAACAGTCATGTTATCTGCAAATACAATTTTTTTTTCTTTTCAATCTTTCCATCGTCTTTTCTTTCTTTCTCTTATCCCACTGTGGTAGCTGGAGTTCCCAGCACTATGCTGAATAAGAGTGACAACCCGGGCTTCCCCGGTGGTCCAGTGGGTAAGGACACCACCTTGCAGTGCAAGGGGCGCCAGTTCGATCCCTGGCCTGGGAAGATCCCACGTGCCATGGAGCGGCTGGACCGATGTGTCCAATTACCGAGTCGGAGCTCTGGAGCGCATGCGCCCAGAGCCGGTGCTCTGCGACAACAGAGGCCACCGCGATGGGAGGCCCGCAGGAGCCAAAGAACAAAGATGGATGAAAATGGACAAATGAAAGACCAATAGAAGTGGCCCGCCCTCCCCCCACTCCCTCCCCACCCCACCCCCAGCAAAAATAAAATAAATAAATAAATCTTTTAAAAAAAAAAAAAAAAAAGAGTGACAACCCGCATCCTTACCTATTTCCAGTCTTCGGTAGAAAACCGTTGCTTACCACAAGGCTGGGTGTGGGTGGAGTCTGTATAGGTTGTGTATCAGTTTGAAGTAGTTCCCTTGCAGTCCTCTGGTACGGGACACTCTAACAGCACATCTGTGGCAACTGTGGAAAATACAGAATGCTTCTGCACGGAAACCTCTGACCTTCACAATAAGAGGGGTAAACAGGGCTTCCTTGGTGGCTCAGTGGTCAAGAACCTGCCTGCCAATGCAGGAGACGCAGGTTCAGTCCCTGGTCCAGGAAGATGCCACATGCAGCAGCACAGCTGAGCCTGTGCTCGAGTCCCAGAGCCAGCAGTGCTCTCCTGAGGCCCAGGCGCCTGGAGCCAGCAAGCCAAGCCACTGCGCCACAGCAAAGGCGTAGACCGTGTTTGCTGCAGCCAGAGACAAGCCCGCGTGCGGCCACAAAGACCCAGTGCAGCAAAAAATAAAATAAGTAAGATTCTTCTTTAAAAGGGCGGGGGGAAATAAAAATGAGTAAAATGTGTCATGTCAATTCCGAGGCGTTTTGTTTCCGAATTCACTCACACTGGTCAAGCTTCGCTGTCATGATTTTGGAAGACATTTCAGGTCTTAGCATTTTGTGGGTATAGAAGTTACAGGTAAGGGACTGTGCACGCGTCAGGGTTAGAACTGTCCCTGGAACGTTCGCTCACAGAGCTCTAGCTCCACAAGGCCAGAGGACACATCCTGCGATCTCGTCCCCTGTGCCCAAGGCAGTCTGGGTACAAGTTCAGGTCTTGCCAGGCGTCTTGGCTCTGCCAGAGCACCGGCTGAAGTCAGAGCACACTGTGATCTGTATTCTGCCATCTGCCGGGGCTGACGGGGCACAAAGGGAAGAAGGAGAGCCAGTGCTCTCCTATAAAGTAGGGAGAGGAGTG
This sequence comes from Tragulus kanchil, assembly GCA_022376925.1. Taxonomy (NCBI): domain Eukaryota; kingdom Metazoa; phylum Chordata; class Mammalia; order Artiodactyla; family Tragulidae; genus Tragulus; species Tragulus kanchil. The sequence goes on from JAIOJX010000006.1 coordinate 156,677,877, forward strand.
TTCTGTTCATCCTCAGTTTCTTCTAATTCCTACCCGCCGGGCCCCGGGCAGCTTGGAGCTCAGCCAGGACAGGTGTGTGCAGCACAGAGGGGCCAAAGCCGGCGGGTGAGCTGCGCCCGTGGGGCCCGTGGAGGCGGGGATGACTCTGCACGTGGGGATGGCTGTGCGTGTCCGACTGGCCCTGTCGGGCCCAGGCCTCTCCTAGGCGGGGCCGTCCCCTGCACACCCACCTGCCATGTGCACTCGTGGCAGTGAGTCCCTCGTGAGCCACATGTGTCTCCAGAGAGAGGCTTTTGGGGTCCAGTCCTGGGTTACAGTCAAAACACTGGTGCCAATGCAGGAGACGCAGGTTCAGTCCCTGGTCCAGGAAGATGCCACATGCAGCAGCACAGCTGAGCCTGTGCTCGAGTCCCAGAGCCAGCAGTGCTCTCCTGAGGCCCAGGCGCCTGGAGCCAGCAAGCCAAGCCACTGCGCCACAGCAAAGGCGTAGACCGTGTTTGCTGCAGCCAGAGACAAGCCCGCGTGCGGCCACAAAGACCCAGTGCAGCAAAAAATAAAATAAGTAAGATTCTTCTTTAAAAGGGCGGGGGGAAATAAAAATGAGTAAAATGTGTCATGTCAATTCCGAGGCGTTTTGTTTCCGAATTCACTCACACTGGTCAAGCTTCGCTGTCATGATTTTGGAAGACATTTCAGGTCTTAGCATTTTGTGGGTATAGAAGTTACAGGTAAGGGACTGTGCAGCGTCAGGGTTAGAACTGTCCCTGGAACGTTCGCTCACAGAGCTCTAGCTCCACAAGGCCAGAGGACACATCCTGCGATCTGTCCCCTGTGCCCAAGGCAGTCTGGGTACAAGTTCAGGTCTTGCCAGGCGTCTTGGCTCTGCCAGAGCACCGGCTGAAGTCAGAGCACACTGTGATCTGTATTCTGCCATCTGCCGGGGCTGACGGGGCACAAAGGGAAGAAGGAGAGCCAGTGCTCTCCTATAAAGTAGGGAGAGGAGTGTTCTGTTCATCCTCAGTTTCTTCTAATTCCTACCCGCCGGGCCCCGGGCAGCTTGGAGCTCAGCCAGGACAGGTGTGTGCAGCACAGAGGGGCCAAAGCCGGCGGGTGAGCTGCGCCCGTGGGGCCCGTGGAGGCGGGGATGACTCTGCACGTGGGGATGGCTGTGCGTGTCCGACTGGCCCTGTCGGGCCCAGGCCTCTCCTAGGCGGGGCCGTCCCCTGCACACCCACCTGCCATGTGCACTCGTGGCAGTGAGTCCCTCGTGAGCCACATGTGTCTCCAGAGAGAGGCTTTTGGGGTCCAGTCCTGGGTTACAGTCAAAACACTGGTGCCAGTCCACGGGTCTGGGTCAGGGCGTCCAGTCCACACTCTTCAGCAGGAATACCACGTGGGGTTCGGACCGCTGTGGAGGCAGTCGTGGCTCTGGGCTCCTGATCGCTCATCTTCTGGGCTTGCGGGGAGCTGCCCTGTTTCAAGGGGTTTCCTTTAAGGAAACAGAGCTCTGGGAGCTGCCCTGGCAACAGGGGCTGATAACAGCCTAGCTCTCTGTCCCGCCACCCCAGGTGCTGTGAAGACGCTCCTGAGCTATCATAAAGAACACCTGGAGCCTCTTTACAGCTGAAAAGGGCTTGAGGGGCATTATGACCCAGAACCATTGTAGTAACACACCAGGAGGTAACATCTAGTTTATGATCCACACCTGGCCTAAAGCACGTGTACACAATTGCTTGTTGTGTGAAGTATAAAAGGTATGAGCGAATTCAATAAACTTGTCAGCAACCTGTAGAGTTGTCTGCCTTCTTGCTGTCCCTCTCAACCCCATCTTTTCTGTCCTTCTTTCTTGTCTTAGCCTATCTGCCACTCTCTTCAGGATCTGTTTGACTGCGGGCTGGCCCGGCATGGGCTGGCTGCACAGCTGCGGCGGCCCTGGTGTGCGGGGCGGGGACGCTGTCTTTCACGGGCAGCCGCATCAGACCCCCGTTAACTCTGTTCACACCCCAGGCCTACTGTTTGACATCGCCTCTTCTTTCCAGAAGACCCGGTTCCCTTTCCCTTTCTGTGGGCTTCGGGGAAGGCGAGTAGCAAGAGGAAGCAGCCTGCATTAAGCTGAGGGGACCGTTCACACACGGCTGTGATGCTCCCAGAGGTGCCTTCCCGGGTCCCCAGGGAGCCTGCCCTCTGGTCTCTGCTGCCCTGGGCAGAGGCGTGTCTCTTCGTCCCCCGGGAACAGCCGCTAACATGGTCTCAGAGGACAGTGCTCCGATTGTTAGGGGACAAACGGACCCGTCCCCCTGTCTCCAGAACGCCTCGTGGTCTCTTCAGCACCAGTGAGCTGCCCCCCGGGACTTGTGCCTGCCTGCAGTCGGTGGGCGCACTGGGGACCACGGCTCGGCCACCGGCTGGGCTTCCGGAGGCGGGGAGCCCAGAGCTGACTGGCACCACTCGCACCCGCCAAGGGCTGTCGTGGGCTTGGGGTGGGGACTCAGGTGCTACGGGAAGGACAGCAGGCCGCAGAGGGGCCGGGCGCTCGAAGACCCTCCAGGCCTGCCCCAAGCTGATGGGCTTTGTCTTCTTCCAGCAATGCATCAAACATGAGCAGAAGGCCGTCCCTTGTGTACATCTGGGTTACTAAAAATATATTTTAAAAGAAAGGAGCATGGAAAAGGGCTGCTATTAATAGAAAGCAGCGAAGATTTTCACAGGCTACAGAATAGTCCCACTCGCCTCCTGGCCTGTTTTTTGTTTTGTTTTGTTTTTGAGGTATAAGCCAAGTTTTTGTTTCTTAAACATTTCGCATTAAGGATGAATTCAGCCTTCTTTAAAACCAATCACGCTCCTGTTAAAAATGACAGACAGTCAAAAGAGCAGATGCTGCCCTCTTCAGAGAAGCTGCGCAGTTCACAGACCTCACAGACCTGCCCTCTCATCAGCCAGTCGGCAAAACAAAGTCACTTTTCTTGTTACCCTTCCCCCAGGATCTGTTTGACTGCGGGCTGGCCCGGCATGGGCTGGCTGCACAGCTGCGGCGGCCCTGGTGTGCGGGGCGGGGACGCTGTCTTTCACGGGCAGCCGCATCAGACCCCCGTTAACTCTGTTCACACCCCAGGCCTACTGTTTGACATCGCCTCTTCTTTCCAGAAGACCCGGTTCCCTTTCCCTTTCTGTGGGCTTCGGGGAAGGCGAGTAGCAAGAGGAAGCAGCCTGCATTAAGCTGAGGGGACCGTTCACACACGGCTGTGATGCTCCCAGAGGTGCCTTCCCGGGTCCCCAGGGAGCCTGCCCTCTGGTCTCTGCTGCCCTGGGCAGAGGCGTGTCTCTTCGTCCCCCGGGAACAGCCGCTAACATGGTCTCAGAGGACAGTGCTCCGATTGTTAGGGGACAAACGGACCCGTCCCCCTGTCTCCAGAACGCCTCGTGGTCTCTTCAGCACCAGTGAGCTGCCCCCCGGGACTTGTGCCTGCCTGCAGTCGGTGGGCGCACTGGGGACCACGGCTCGGCCACCGGCTGGGCTTCCGGAGGCGGGGAGCCCAGAGCTGACTGGCACCACTCGCACCCGCCAAGGGCTGTCGTGGGCTTGGGGTGGGGACTCAGGTGCTACGGGAAGGACAGCAGGCCGCAGAGGGGCCGGGCGCTCGAAGACCCTCCAGGCCTGCCCCAAGCTGATGGGCTTTGTCTTCTTCCAGCAATGCATCAAACATGAGCAGAAGGCCGTCCCTTGTGTACATCTGGGTTACTAAAAATATATTTTAAAAGAAAGGAGCATGGAAAAGGGCTGCTATTAATAGAAAGCAGCGAAGATTTTCACAGGCTACAGAATAGTCCCACTCGCCTCCTGGCCTGTTTTTTGTTTTGTTTTGTTTTTGAGGTATAAGCCAAGTTTTTGTTTCTTAAACATTTCGCATTAAGGATGAATTCAGCCTTCTTTAAAACCAATCACGCTCCTGTTAAAAATGACAGACAGTCAAAAGAGCAGATGCTGCCCTCTTCAGAGAAGCTGCGCAGTTCACAGACCTCACAGACCTGCCCTCTCATCAGCCAGTCGGCAAAACAAAGTCACTTTGGTAAATTCTATCAAGAAAAAATCTCTCTCCCCCAAAGCACACCAATAAATATTTATATTAAAACCCACAGAGCTGTTTTATTTAATCAGATATAACAGAAGAAAACTTCATTTTGACAGTAGTCTTTGTAGGTAAGAAAAGTGCGATTGACGTGCCTCCTGCAGCCCGCTCTGGCTCTGAGCTCAGCTTGTGAGGAAAGGGGTTGCGGAGCTGGGCCGCCCTCTGGGCACCACATGCGTCCCCACGGGGAGTCACAGGCACGGGGCTACAGGCGCAGGCTCCCCGGGCGGGGGCCGTCCCCACAGCCCCACTGGGCTCTCTGCCCAGCCTCGAGCACACCGTGCCTCCCCTGCACCTCAGCACGGGATGAGTCCAGGACGCACCCAGAGCTCCTGCTCACACGGCGCGTCCAGCCACAGCGCGTCTCTGGGGAGAAGGACAGCAGTCGGCGCGCTGAACTGTGCCCCCGAGGAAACGCGGCTCTCGGCTCCGCTGCTGACCACGTCGTGGCTCCAGCCCAGACCGGACTTACCACCACTCGCACACCCGCCTTCTGAGGCTCGGCGGAGCAAACTCCCGTCTGTTAGAAAGACAGGGATGTAGACTGACGGACGCGACACAGAAGACAGGTGCAGGTGGTCAGGCTGCACACACGGACTGCGGACAGATGGCTGGCAGTTAGGTGATGGACTGCAGACAGACTCCCGACGGACCGAGAAATGGCAGGGACAGGCAGGCACTCTGTCACCCCATCGACCCCTGGAGCCCACAGAAATGCGAAATGGCACCCCTGGGTGGAAGAGCACGGAACTGCTCACTGACCACCTGGAGGACAGCGGCTTCCCAAGAGGGGAATGCACTGTGCACCCGGAGGGCTTCCTCTGTAGCCCCTACACCTGCGCTGTGAAGCCACCTCGACCTCAGAGGCACACGAGGCTCCCATGGGTCGGGTCGGCTCCGCTGGGGACACTGGGACCACCCCACCACGGAGACAGCAAGCACGTCCAGGACGCGGGAGAGAAGCCTAGGGCTGCTCCCAAAGCAGTCACAGCACCGCCTCTCCAGCAGTCTCTCACTCAGGCAAACAAAGCCTGGTGCTACAGCAAAGAGGCACTGCCAGCATTTTACCTACAGTTTCAACTCTGACCAGCACGTTCGTATCTTCCAAACAAATTTAAATGTCAAGTTACTAAAACTAATCCATGCGTTATAGCATTCTTTACTCTGCAATCAAAACAGGAGAACAAAATTTTAGAAGAAAATACAGATCAATACTTACACGTTCAGGAACCTCCAGACAGAAGCCCTGTCGCCGTCAGAGGCGCTCAGGGGAGGCAGAGGTGCAGGCGGGTGGCGGACAGGGCGCTTCCCAGGCCTCAGGGGCCGTCTCCGCTCCTGCAGCCTGTACTCTGCTTGCGTACTCTAGAGCTGAGTACACACCGAGAGCAGCACAGTGTGACGACCTCTGGAGGGCTCGTGCCACGCCTGGACTGCAGGTCTGTGGCGACAGAGAAGAACTGCGCAGCTGCCGTGTCCCTGAGTCAGAGACGACATGCGTGTGCTACGTGCAGAGACGGGGTCCAGTCACAGAACACAGCACGGCAGCTGAGGACACAGGACGACGGCTTTGTGGCGAAAGCCAGTCCCTGCGCTCCCGCCGGACAGCAGCGCGCTTCCGCCCGCAGCAGCAGCGACACGCGGACCACGGGCCGTCCAGAGGCGTGTCCACCCCGGAGCCACGGTGCGCTTGGAACTGCTCCACTGATGTGTGAAGAGGACATCCCAATGAAACAGCACAGAGCGCTTCACCTGGGAGAGACCACACTGGACACAGATGAGATGCAAAGGTGCAAAATGAGGTAGATTCCGGCGTGAGAGCAGGCGGGGCTGGGGCCGGCACTCCAGCTCCTCCCAGCCGTCCGTCAGGTGGCCTCTGCTCTGCCAGTGGACCTGAGGCTCCAACGCCAGTGTCGCCCGGCGTGGGCCAGACTGGTGTACTCGGTAGAGCCCTTGGTGCCCTCCTGCCGGCATGGCCGAGACCCACGGTCACTCACAGGGGCGCCGGACTCGGCTGCCACATCTTCTTTTTTTTTTTTTAATTGTATTTATTTATCTTTTGGAGGGTGGGGTGGGGAGGAAGGGGGATGGGCGGGCCACTTCCACTGGTCCTTCATTTCTCCATTCTCATCCGTCTCTGTTCCTTGGCTCCCGTGGGCCTCCCATCGCGGTGGCGTCTGTCGTTGCAGAGCGCCGGCTCTGGGCGCATGCGCTCCAGAGTTCTGGCTCAGTAGTTGGACACATCAGTCCAGCTGCTCCATGGCACGTGGGATCTTCCCAGGCCAGGGATTGAACCGGCGCCCCTTGCACTGCAAGGCGGTGTCCTTACCCACTGGACCACCAGGGAAGCCCTGCCACATCTTCAAGGGCAAGTGTTGGAGGTTCCCAACGTTCAGTTTCATCTGGTTTCTTAGACCGTATGTTTTGTTTCAAAACCATATTGTCCCCGAACCTAGACTTCTTCTCTGTCTTTAACTCTTCTTTTAACAGTAAGTTAGTTGCTCTGGACTTGGGGATTTACATCCTTCCAGCAGCTGCCGCTTGTCATCCTTGTTCACCAGGGAAGTCACCTCTTCCCCGCCTTGGAAACTTGTTCCCGGAATCGGAGCAGCGGCGGGGGCGACGGTGGGTGGCGGCCCCCGGCCCTGCAGGCTGTCCTCCTCCTGATGGGTGCTCGTCCAGGGGCCCCTGGCTCCGGCCCAGCTTCCACCTGCTCCAGGTGGAGGCCAGCGTCCGTGTGCACCCCTCCTCGGCTGGCCCACAGTGAGTTTGTGCTGCAGGGGCTGGAAATGCAGCCGGCGCGTGAACTGACCCTGGCTGTGAGGCAAGGACCTGCAGGTGGCCCAGGAGAGGCCAGAGTTCTCTGTCGGACCCCGTTTCTCTAGCCTGTCCCCGGAGACGCAGCAATTAGTCCTCCTGCTGAGATTTTTGGCAGAAACCAGGTGTGAATGCTCAATGCAACTCAATTCTGCTCCCTTCAGCGGCTGCTCCACGCCTAATGCTGTGGTGGACCCTGAGGAAGGCCACTCGCTGACGCGAGCTCAACAGGCAGAGACGGCAGCTCCCGCACCTGGTCTGCCGCTGGCCCGGTTTTCCACACGAGGCGCCGCCCTGTGCTCGTCGGGGCACAGCAGCCTTGAACCCGACTAAGGCGCCCTCCGGCAGGCACTGCAGAGTCGGTGAGAGGACTTGCCCGGCCTGGGCGCCGCCACTGTGCCTGAATTCGAAGGGCTCGTGGGGACGGAAGGAACGCCTGGCAGCACCCCGCGGTGGGCTCCCAGCATCCTCGCGGGCAGCGTCACATCCCGCCAGCCTGCCGGTCGACAGACGTACCGGGAGCAGTGGTCACGAAAGTGTCGTGGATCACCTCTTCAGCCTCTCCCACTTACGATTTCTACCCGCATTTACCCGAGGAGCCCACCGAACTGTGGGATGGCTAGACAGTGTTTAAAAGGTGGTGCCAAAGGAAAAATAGAAGCAATAAGCGGTTTCTGTCGCTTAGAACTAGGGCTGTTCAGAAGGAAAGCGGAGCTGCAGACAGACTGCCGCCTTGAGAGAGGATGACCCAGCTCTGTCACCTTTGCCTTTTGCTTATAAGAGAGGGGCCCCACAGCCCTGACTCTGCTGAAGAGAAGGAAAGCCCCTCTCTGGCCAGGAGGACCAGGCATGCTCCAAGGCCGAGGTTCTCCCCAGAGGGGTTGTGACCGCCCAGAGGCCACGTCTGGGGTGGGGACTGCTCCTGGCACGTGATGAGTCAACGCCAAGGACGCAGCTCAACCCCCGAGGATGCAAAGGGCGCCCCACCCCCCGGAAGCACGTGGCCAGAGGAGCAGTGTCGGCTGAGGCCGTGCACCCACAGAGGGCCTCAAGGGGTGGCGGGCCTCAGTCCAGCACCCCCCAGCTCCACCCCAGGACCTGGTAGAAAGCGAGTCCTTGCCAGACTTAGGCCTGCAGAACCCCGCCTCCTGGGGATGTAGCCCAGCCCCGTCCAGGTGCCTGCTGCCGACGCGGAGGGTGAGCCGCGGGGACTGGCACGCCTGCCTGGCTCAGCGCGGGGGCCTCCTCCCTGCACCCCCCCTGAGAGCGTGGCTGTGGCGGGCGGGGCAGCGGCAGCAGCTCCTCCCTCAGACCCTCTTGGGCTCCAGAAGTCCTGCCCACGCTGGGCACTTAAGGATGGGCAGCATACTCTGACCTTAAGCCTCTGGGAGGTGAGTATAGCCCCCGCCCAACAGGCCTGACCCCGGCACCCACGCCATCCTCGGCTTGGAAGCCCCTCGGCTCCCCACCATGCAGTGCCACCTCACCTCGTGGGACCCACCTCTCCACGCGCCTCAGGGCCTGGCTGCACTATGCAGAATTGAACTGGCAGGCCTTCCCTCCGCCCGCCCTCACTGTGGTGCCAGGCTGCCTCCCCCCGAGCTGGAGACGGCCCTGGCTGCCCTCGGCTGTGAGACCGCCAGCCTGCCGGTCGACAGACGTCGGGAGCAGTGGTCACGAAAGTGTCGTGGATCACCTCTTCAGCCTCTCCACTTACGATTTCTACCCGCATTTACCGAGGAGCCCACCGAACTGTGGGATGGCTAGACAGTGTTTAAAGGTGGTGCCAAAGGAAAAATAGAAGCAATAAGCGGTTTCTGTCGCTTAGAACTAGGGCTGTTCAGAAGGAAAGCGGAGCTGCAGACAGACTGCCGCCTTGAGAGAGGATGACCCAGCTCTGTCACCTTTGCCTTTTGCTTATAAGAGAGGCCCCACAGCCCTGACTCTGCTGAAGAGAAGGAAAGCCCCTCTCTGGCCAGGAGGACCAGGCATGCTCCAAGGCCGAGGTTCTCCCCAGAGGGGTTGTGACCGCCCAGAGGCCACGTCTGGGGTGGGGACTGCTCCTGGCACGTGATGAGTCAACGCCAAGGACGCAGCTCAACCCCCGAGGATGCAAAGGGCGCCCCACCCCCCGGAAGCACGTGGCCAGAGGAGCAGTGTCGGCTGAGGCCGTGCACCCACAGAGGGCCTCAAGGGGTGGCGGGCCTCAGTCCAGCACCCCCCAGCTCCACCCCAGGACCTGGTAGAAAGCGAGTCCTTGCCAGACTTAGGCCTGCAGAACCCCGCCTCCTGGGGATGTAGCCCAGCCCCGTCCAGGTGCCTGCTGCCGACGCGGAGGGTGAGCCGCGGGGACTGGCACGCCTGCCTGGCTCAGCGCGGGGGCCTCCTCCCTGCACCCCCCCTGAGAGCGTGGCTGTGGCGGGCGGGGCAGCGGCAGCAGCTCCTCCCTCAGACCCTCTTGGGCTCCAGAAGTCCTGCCCACGCTGGGCACTTAAGGATGGGCAGCATACTCTGACCTTAAGCCTCTGGGAGGTGAGTATAGCCCCCGCCCAACAGGCCTGACCCCGGCACCCACGCCATCCTCGGCTTGGAAGCCCCTCGGCTCCCCACCATGCAGTGCCACCTCACCTCGTGGGACCCACCTCTCCACGCGCCTCAGGGCCTGGCTGCACTATGCAGAATTGAACTGGCAGGCCTTCCCTCCGCCCGCCCTCACTGTGGTGCCAGGCTGCCTCCCCCCGAGCTGGAGACGGCCCTGGCTGCCCTCGGCTGTGGCTCAGAGCAGGGGTGGGCGCCCCAGGAGGACCCAGAGCATAAGAGGAGTCCAGAGGAACTGGGGGTCAGGTGCCAGAGGAGGGGCTGGGGGAGACTAGGGGGTTGGAAGACAGGAAGGGGAAACAAGAGAGAGGGGGCTGGGGGGCGGGAGGGAGGGTGGGAGTTGGGGTACTTGGGGGTCTCGGGCGGGAAGTGGGGCTGCGAGTGGGGGGCATGGGAGGGGAGGCGGGGGCCTGGGATGCGGGTCAGGGTGGGGCTGGAGGAGCGGGCCAGGGTGGGGCCGGGAGTCAGGGGCTGCAGGTGGGGTGGGGCAGGGGTGCATATGCAGCCAATGCAAGTCTGGAGTCTGGGGGAAGCAGGGTTTCCACCGGAGTGTGCAAAAGCAATGGTATGGAGTGAGAATTGCAGACTAAAAGCAGAACATTTTTTTAACACAGAAAACACAAAACATATGTGAACTGCCTGCCAATCCTCACTTAAATTTTATATTTGATTTCTTGGGGAGATCTCTTGTGTTCCAAATGTACGTTGGTGGGGTTGAGCACTCTGAACATCGTTTCAGCACTCAGTGGTCAAACAGCTTTTATTATAGCAACAGGACGGAGGGTCTGTGTTGATAGGTTTATGGCCAGAGGAGGAATGTGGCAGCTGGCGAGGCACATGGGAGACCCAGTGCAGGGCTCAGGGCTCACAGAGCCTCCAGGGCGGTCCCAGTGACCGGGCGTAGGCACTGAGACGGCTCAGCGCATCCACGTCCCCGGTGACATCACTCTTCAGAACCCTGGAAAGGAAAGGCGACTGTCTGTGGTAGGCCAAGGCCCAGCCCTGGGGGAGGAGAGCAGCGGCTGCGAGGACGGAGGCCTGATGGCCACGAAGATGCTGGCCAAGGGAGCCCAGCGCGCAGACAGCGTCCACACTAGCTGTCTGGGCCCAGCTCCCAACCAGAGGCACTAGGCAGGCTAGACATGGGGACAGCACTGGGACCTGCCCTGGCTGGACCGTGAGACCCTGCCCACGGCCGTGGGGAAGGACCCCAGGAAACATGGCAGCACCAGAAACAGCAGGTGCAGACATGAAAACCACAGGAAAGGCTAGATGTGGAAGATGCCGGAACGTTTCTCACAAAGTGCCCAGGATTGAGAAAGCACTGAGAAAACGTGCAGAGGGGAGAGCATCGAAGAAGCCAGTTAGGAGGATGGCTGTGGGGCTGGTGAGGACAGTCAGGCGAGCCAGGACGGGTGCAGGAGGAAGCAGGCTCCCAGGGTGGGGGAGGGGGCCGGTTCCTGTATCTCAAGCTCAGCCAGAAAGACCCAAGAGGAGCGTCGGGGAGGAGCACGTCGCCCTCCAGACACCGTACCCAGGTGAGACGTGTTTGTGAAGTAAATCACCAGGGTGGACTTGAGCTCCTCAAACACCATGATCTGTCGAGAAGAAGCGGCGGGGTCATGAGACACAGTTCCGAGGCGGGGGGGCGGGGGGTGAGTGAAAGGGCCCGGCACGGAGGGGTGCGGTGCGGGAGGTCACCTCATTTAGCCCAGGTTTAAGCCAAGGTCCTGGGAGGTAAAGGGTTTCCTGGGGACCTATATTCCAGTAGCGCCCCAGGATCTGGCCATTGATGAACACTACGCCCTTCGTCCAGCCCTGAAAAAGATGGGAACGGAGGCTTCAAGATACACACACACATCGGAACACAGCCACCCTCAGACAGCTTGGTCCTCAGCTGTGGCCATCGGGGGTGACCTGGAGAGTTCTGCCGACTGCCCCCGGCCTGGCGTGGGCTCCACCTCCAGGTCTCCAGGAGGGGCACTGAGTTCTAATTCACTCTCTGTGGCTGCCCCACATCAGGGAAGGGGACAGCTGTGTACCATGAGGGGTTTCTCCGAACACGCTGGGCTCAAACCACAATCAAGTCCCAGAACTTCAAGTGTGATGCTAAGTGTGCACTGGGCTCTCACCTGTGCCCCCACAGCAAGGGGGGAGGGTGAGTCCCTGGGGGGCTCTGGGTCCCCTCGAGCACTCGTGTAGCAGGCACCTCAGGCACATGGGGACAGCACTGGGACCTGCCCTGGCTGGACCGTGAGACCCTGCCCACGGCCGTGGGGAAGGACCCCAGGAAACATGGCAGCACCAGAAACAGCAGGTGCAGACATGAAAACCACAGGAAAGGCTAGATGTGGAAGATGCCGGAACGTTTCTCACAAAGTGCCCAGGATTGAGAAAGCACTGAGAAAACGTGCAGAGGGGAGAGCATCGAAGAAGCCAGTTAGGAGGATGGCTGTGGGGCTGGTGAGGACAGTCAGGCGAGCCAGGACGGGTGCAGGAGGAAGCAGGCTCCCAGGGTGGGGGAGGGGGCCGGTTCCTGTATCTCAAGCTCAGCCAGAAAGACCCAAGAGGAGCGTCGGGGAGGAGCACGTCGCCCTCCAGACACCGTACCCAGGTGAGACGTGTTTGTGAAGTAAATCACCAGGGTGGACTTGAGCTCCTCAAACACCATGATCTGTCGAGAAGAAGCGGCGGGGTCATGAGACACAGTTCCGAGGCGGGGGGGCGGGGGGTGAGTGAAAGGGCCCGGCACGGAGGGGTGCGGTGCGGGAGGTCACCTCATTTAGCCCAGGTTTAAGCCAAGGTCCTGGGAGGTAAAGGGTTTCCTGGGGACCTATATTCCAGTAGCGCCCCAGGATCTGGCCATTGATGAACACTACGCCCTTCGTCCAGCCCTGAAAAAGATGGGAACGGAGGCTTCAAGATACACACACACATCGGAACACAGCCACCCTCAGACAGCTTGGTCCTCAGCTGTGGCCATCGGGGGTGACCTGGAGAGTTCTGCCGACTGCCCCCGGCCTGGCGTGGGCTCCACCTCCAGGTCTCCAGGAGGGGCACTGAGTTCTAATTCACTCTCTGTGGCTGCCCCACATCAGGGAAGGGGACAGCTGTGTACCATGAGGGGTTTCTCCGAACACGCTGGGCTCAAACCACAATCAAGTCCCAGAACTTCAAGTGTGATGCTAAGTGTGCACTGGGCTCTCACCTGTGCCCCCACAGCAAGGGGGGAGGGTGAGTCCCTGGGGGGCTCTGGGTCCCCCTCACTGTCCCCACCAGCACTCGTGTAGCAGGCACCTCGGGCACATGTGTTCGGCTTCCCTCCCGTCCTGAGTCAACACTGGAGAAGGGGCAGTCCCCAAGACAGCCACAGGGTGGCGAGGGTCACCGGGAGCCCATGTTCCATCACCAAGGGAAGGCCCACGGATGACGAAGTTTTTCCTCCAAGGGTCTCCTGAGCCGGAAGCTTGGCCAGGAGGAACATCACTAACCTTCAGGCTCATGAAGGTGTCTTTGGGGTGACTGCCGACTCTCAGGAGAGCGAGGAAGAAGGCAGGACCTTCAGAATGGAGAAAACTTGGCTTCCAGGTGTTGGGGAGTCCCCTAAGGAGAGTCAAGCCAGTAAGCAGGTCACGCCCTTCCTGACCATGTATCCGCTGTGACCTCTGAGGGTCATCTCCTCCGTCGAGCCTCGCAACCCCTCCCATAGCCCGTATGGAGCCCACAAGGCAGCAATGAAAGAGCAGACCCGGGCTGGGAGTGGGGGTGGTGACCACTCTGCTCTGGACAACTAGGAGACCTGGGGTCATTTCCTTCAGTGTTCTGGGCCTCTGCCTCTTCTGTGAATACACATGAGTCTGTCTGGATGGCCTCTGGCCTCCCTACCTGTGACCAGACACCCCAAGCTGGTCGTCTGGCACCCACCTTTGCATGAATTTACCCTGCATCTCCAGGCTATAGATTTTAAACTTTCTCAGTGGAGAACCGTTCAGATAGATGTTCCCAGTTAGACCTGCAGAAGAGGGGAGAGAAGGGGGCAAGAGGCAAGGAGGCTGGGGAGAAGTGCCCCAGGCTCCCTAAAGGACGAAGGAGGTTTTCAGAACCTGGTGGAAATTCGTGCTCCAGGGTACCGCTCAGAGTGGGTCCCCACATCAAGAGTGGAGGTCGCTGCACCTCCTGCAAGTCTGGCCAGTGCAGTGGTTCAGATGACTTGAACTCTGAGGCAGGTCAAAGCACGTGGAGGAAGAGAAAGAAGGTGCATGCGAGCTAGCGCAGCCCCAGGGAGGCCAGGAGAGGCTAGGGAGGATGGAGGAGGCCAGGAGAGGCGGGGGAGGCCAGAGAACGCCAGGACACAGGCGTGGGCTCCAGACAAGGGGCATGGATGTCCCAGGGCAGCACTCTGACCCTTTTCCAAGAGCATTTCTATAGCACCCTCCAGGAAGAGGCAGGCAGTGTGCTGGCTTGGTGCTCAGGGAGCACCTTCAGGGGAGCCCGGAGAAAGGACACAACCACCTTCTCCCCTGAAGAAAGGCTCTGTCGCAGCTCCAAGGCCGGGCGTCTCGCTGGCCGAGAGCCCCTCCTCTTCCGTACTGTGACCCGGGTTCTCCAGCATCTGTCCCGGACGCACCTTTCCTCTCCTGATTGATGCTGGTCCCGTAGGCAAGGCGGCCTTGGTTCTCCACCAGGACCCTCAGCGTCAGGTACTCCTTGTAGTCCTGTCCAAGACACACCAGCCGGAGGAGGCCACTTAGGCCCCCCGACCTGAGACAGGGATGAGCTCAGAAGTGGGGGGCTCTCAGAAGCACCCCAGATCTCAAGTCTGGGACGGGCAAATCCTTTAGCTCCTCCTCCCTCTGTATTGGGTCTTTTGAGAATCAGAGTCACTTGAACATTTTACTGGAGACTCTTTTGAGACTGGTGACCAACCCAGAGCTTTCTGAGTAGTAAGTAGCCAGCGGGGGAAAGTCCTGCCCTGTCAGAGAGGCATGCACAGGTCAGCTCTGCTGGACCCACGCACAGAGCAATGTTCGCATTAGGGGAGAAAACAGGCCACCCAGAGCCAGGCCACGCTCATGACTGGGCCCCGGGCCTAGGCCGGGGCTAGAATCACGGGTCCGTGAACAGTCGTTACGTACATTGTTGGGAAGAATCAGTTCCTGATGGGTGTGATCCAAGACTCCTATATATGTGTCATCCAAAAACACCTGCCAAAGAAAGAGGGCAAGACGGTCAGGTCCTGATGAGGAAGGAGCGGGCGAGGCACCCTGGAAAGCAGAGCCGGGGCAGGTTCTAGGAGGAGGACGAAGCCTGTCTCCGAGAAGGCCTCGAGCTGACTGCCAGTTCACAAGGGAGCACTTTGAAATTGGCTTGGCCTGAGGGGTGTGAGAAGAGCCTGGACCCCAGACCTTGGCCTGGGCCACTGCTGGGGGCACAAGGAAGGAAAGAGAGCGGGAAGGCCTGCAGGGACCAGGGGAAAGGGAGGCGGACAGTGATGGACACTGAGAAGCACATGATGACAAAGGATGGTGGGGGCTCCGGGGGAGCTGCACCTGCACGATCCCAGAGACCACCCAGATGCGCACCCCCACCTCCGCGCTGCCCGCCAGGCTGCACCTGCCCCTGAGGCCTCCAGAAGATGGCTCAAGCCACACAAGACAAAGAAGGACACACAACGTGTCTCAAAGGGACTAGTTCAGATCACAATTTCCAAAAGAAATTTGACTAGGAGACCATAACAATTAAAATCCACAAGTATCCAAAACAAGTATCACACAGAACACAGGATTCACATGTTAAGCTTACTAGAGTCTGAAGACAAGATCTATGTGCTCTTCGGTCGTTTCTTGAGCCCCCACTGAATCTGAATGACTCAGATTTCCCTGGAGAAGCGATGGCCATGGGCAGAACACGAGCCCAGTCCCAGAGGGTCGCACAGAGGGTGGGAGAGCACAGCCACCCGGGCGCCGCAGGAGGGAGGAGCTGTTCCCCACCCAGGACCGTGACGGGACAGCGGGGGGGTCGCACAGAAAGGGGAATTGGTGGAGTAGTAAGTAGCCAGCGGGGAAAGTCCTGCCCTGTCAGAGAGGCATGCACAGGTCAGCTCTGCTGGACCCACGCACAGAGCAATGTTCGCATTAGGGGAGAAAACAGGCCACCCAGAGCCAGGCCACGCTCATGACTGGGCCCCGGGCCTAGGCCGGGGCTAGAATCACGGGTCCGTGAACAGTCGTTACGTACATTGTTGGGAAGAATCAGTTCCTGATGGGTGTGATCCAAGACTCCTATATATGTGTCATCCAAAAACACCTGCCAAAGAAAGAGGGCAAGACGGTCAGGTCCTGATGAGGAAGGAGCGGGCGAGGCACCCTGGAAAGCAGAGCCGGGGCAGGTTCTAGGAGGAGGACGAAGCCTGTCTCCGAGAAGGCCTCGAGCTGACTGCCAGTTCACAAGGGAGCACTTTGAAATTGGCTTGGCCTGAGGGGTGTGAGAAGAGCCTGGACCCCAGACCTTGGCCTGGGCCACTGCTGGGGGCACAAGGAAGGAAAGAGAGCGGGAAGGCCTGCAGGGACCAGGGGAAAGGGAGGCGGACAGTGATGGACACTGAGAAGCACATGATGACAAAGGATGGTGGGGGCTCCGGGGGAGCTGCACCTGCACGATCCCAGAGACCACCCAGATGCGCACCCCCACCTCCGCGCTGCCCGCCAGGCTGCACCTGCCCCTGAGGCCTCCAGAAGATGGCTCAAGCCACACAAGACAAAGAAGGACACACAACGTGTCTCAAAGGGACTAGTTCAGATCACAATTTCCAAAAGAAATTTGACTAGGAGACCATAACAATTAAAATCCACAAGTATCCAAAACAAGTATCACACAGAACACAGGATTCACATGTTAAGCTTACTAGAGTCTGAAGACAAGATCTATGTGCTCTTCGGTCGTTTCTTGAGCCCCCACTGAATCTGAATGACTCAGATTTCCCTGGAGAAGCGATGGCCATGGGCAGAACACGAGCCCAGTCCCAGAGGGTCGCACAGAGGGTGGGGAGAGCACAGCCACCCGGGCGCTCGCAGGAGGGAGGAGCTGTTCCCCCACCCAGGACCGTGACGGGACAGCGGCGGGGAGGGGCTGTGAGCGAGGGACAGTCAGGGCGGAATTCTCCCTCCTTGAAAGAAGGAAACTCTGGTGGCCCCACATGAGGACACAGTGAGCGCTCTGAAACAGGAAGGTCAGGAATAGGGTCTGGCAGCAGTGCAGCAAGAAGACAGTTCTAAGACCCGACAGCCTGGAATCTCAAAGAGCAGCTCAGGGGTGTGGCACCATCTGGGACCCGGACGAGCAACGTGGAGGGGTGACAGTCAGGCTGGGATGGGGAGTCCAGGGACTGATGTGTGGGATTCAAGATGCAGTTCCTCTAGGGAGCTAATTGGCTTTGGACATGATGAGTTTGAGAAGCCAAGGAACACACAAGTAAGTGAAGACACACGCTCAGCAAACAGCAAGGAACAGGGTCTGTGATGAAGAAGTCACGGTGAATGTAGAGGAGCGCACGGAGCCCGGGAAGGTGGACCAGCGAGCGCGAGGGCCTGGCGCAGACAGTGCTGCACCGAGGAGAAGGAGGGGCCGTCCCCAAGCGCGCCTGCTTTCTAGTCAAAGTCATTTAGCCTCTCTGAGGTTTCCTTGTTGGCAATAAATATCCTTATTGCCAATGAGGTAATGATGGGTGTTTTGAGAATTAAATGCGCAGATCCAACTGCGATGCACCAAGGAAGTGTTTGGGGTCTCTGCCCAAGGCACACAGGCAGAGTGAGCAAAGAGCAGCGTCAACTCCAGGCTGATCTGAAGCACGCATCAGGGGTTACCCTCCTGGGGACGCCCGATACCTCCGGCCTACGCGAGCAGAGGCTTAGACACTAACACACAGCATTCTACCAAAGGGACAGGAGGTAAGAAGCAAGGACTGCTCTCCCAAGGCCAAGAAGATATCTGAGTGCTGTTCAGACGTTCAGCCACACCACTGGGCCTCACCAGCAGAGACACGCACCCGAGGGCCGTTTCAGACCCCTACCTGACCCCTGTCTTTAACGTGGCCGCCCGACTTCAGGACACCTCCGCTGGTGATGACAGTCTCGTAAAGTAACCGTGGCCGTCTCACTGGCATCTGTTCCATGGAGATCGGCCAGGTGGACTTGAGGGGCTGTGAGCGAGGGACAGTCAGGGCGGAATTCTCCCTCCTTGAAAGAAGGAAACTCTGGTGGCCCCACATGAGGACACAGTGAGCGCTCTGAAACAGGAAGGTCAGGAATAGGGTCTGGCAGCAGTGCAGCAAGAAGACAGTTCTAAGACCCGACAGCCTGGAATCTCAAAGAGCAGCTCAGGGGTGTGGCACCATCTGGGACCCGGACGAGCAACGTGGAGGGGTGACAGTCAGGCTGGGATGGGGAGTCCAGGGACTGATGTGTGGGATTCAAGATGCAGTTCCTCTAGGGAGCTAATTGGCTTTGGACATGATGAGTTTGAGAAGCCAAGGAACACACAAGTAAGTGAAGACACACGCTCAGCAAACAGCAAGGAACAGGGTCTGTGATGAAGAAGTCACGGTGAATGTAGAGGAGCGCACGGAGCCCGGGAAGGTGGACCAGCGAGCGCGAGGGCCTGGCGCAGACAGTGCTGCACCGAGGAGAAGGAGGGGCCGTCCCCAAGCGCGCCTGCTTTCTAGTCAAAGTCATTTAGCCTCTCTGAGGTTTCCTTGTTGGCAATAAATATCCTTATTGCCAATGAGGTAATGATGGGTGTTTTGAGAATTAAATGCGCAGATCCAACTGCGATGCACCAAGGAAGTGTTTGGGGTCTCTGCCCAAGGCACACAGGCAGAGTGAGCAAAGAGCAGCGTCAACTCCAGGCTGATCTGAAGCACGCATCAGGGGTTACCCTCCTGGGGACGCCCGATACCTCCGGCCTACGCGAGCAGAGGCTTAGACACTAACACACAGCATTCTACCAAAGGGACAGGAGGTAAGAAGCAAGGACTGCTCTCCCAAGGCCAAGAAGATATCTGAGTGCTGTTCAGACGTTCAGCCACACCACTGGGCCTCACCAGCAGAGACACGCACCCGAGGGCCGTTTCAGACCCCTACCTGACCCCTGTCTTTAACGTGGCCGCCCGACTTCAGGACACCTCCGCTGGTGATGACAGTCTCGTAAAGTATGTACCCATAAGACTGCCCACTGCCTTGTCTCACTGGCATCTGTTCCATGGAGATCGGCCAGGTGGACTTGACAGGCTGTGGCAGAAAGGAGAGCAAAAGCCAGGCTAAAGGTCAGCCTCACTTCACAGGTGAGGACGCGCAGGGCGGATGAGGCTGAGTGACTGCCCCGAGATAGAAAGGGGAGCAGCAGCTCAGGGCTCTGCAGCGACCCAGAGGGGTGGGATGTGGGCGGTGGGTAGGAGGTCCAAGAGAGACGGGACATATATATTGGGCTTCCCAGATGGCTCAGTGGAAAGAATCTGCCCGCAATACAGGAGATTTGGGAAGCATAGGTTCAATCCCTGGGTCAGGAAGATCACCAGGAGAAGGAAATGGCATTGTACTTCAGCATCCTTGCCTGGGAGATCCCATGGACAGAGGAGCCTGACAGCTACAGTCCACGGGGGTCACAAAGAGTGGGACATGACTTGGTGACTCAACAACAACAGTCTAGAATTCCTAATATGAACCATAAAGTAGGAGAAGAGACTAAAACTGCAAAGACTGCTTTCTGTCCCCCATGTTTATTCCCTCCTCTTGGAGTGAAGCCTCCCCCACTATGTCCCGCATGTCCATGCTCAGGGGACTCACGTGGTCCAGGTGACTCAGGATGTCCCACAGGGATATGAAGTGACCTGCGGCCAGTGGAGTGTATGCGTCCTTAGGTCTGCGTTCTGGTGGCTGGAAATTGGGAACCTCTGCAATGACAACCAGGAAGCTGGCTCCTTCCCCAACTCTGTCCATGGGCGCAGTACCCTCTGCTGTCCCTGGACCAGCCTGCCCAAGGCCACAGAGGGTCCATGGCAGGCAGTGACCGAGCGGAGGGAGTCCTCTCATGCCCAGAGGGGTATCCAGGGAGCCCTTCTGTCCTGGAAACAGAGGTGGCACCTCAGCCTCTCTACCGGGCCGGCAGTTTCAACCCTGCCTACTCATCAGAATCTCCTGAAATCCAGTGGGAGAGCACGCGTGCTCAGATTCTGCCCTTCTCTCCGCATTTCCACCCAGACTCGCTCATCTCATGGCTCCGGGAAGGGTCTGGCCCTGCTGGTTTTCAGAGAGGGTGGCTGGTGCGCGGTGGGGGCGGGGAGTGTGGGGGTGGGGAGGGGTGAGTAGAGGAGGCTGCATCTCGTCAGACTGAGTCCCCAGCACCTGAGGATAAAACACACTCGGGCAAGCTGGGTGAACATCTTCAACTAGCCCCCAAACCCCACCCCACATCCAGAGCCCAGAGACCACTGGAGAGGCGGTTACACCACGCTGAGGGCAGTGAGGCACCTGTGCCAGAGTGAAACAGCTCTTGGAAGGCAAGATACTCCGGCGTATAGTCTCCATCCTCTGTCAGCAGTGCCCCATAGTCTGAAAAGAAGAAAGAAATCTGTCACTTTCTCTAAAAAGCCCCAGCTTCTGGACAAGGGAGAATGGCACTGGGTACTGAGTGAAAGGACCCCTTATACAGGAGTTCTTGAGGTGCTAGGCAGGAAAACGCCAGACGCCAGCTCTCCCACACTGGCATCCAAGCTCTCCCAGGGCTTCCCTCGAAGGGACGAGCCGCAGCCTCCAGATGTAACAAGCCCAGGTGGAGCCCAAGGCACTGGGACTCACCGCTTTCCAGCTGACCCCCTTGGTCTCTTTCACCCTCACTTTCTGCTTGGTCTCTTAGCAGAGCCCCAGACTGGGGAAGACCTCGCCATCAACACCCAACACCGGGTCTACGGAGACCCAGGAATGGGTTTTGCAGTGAGCCCCCAAAAGCAAAGGTTTGTAGAACAAATCTGAGTCAGTAGAACTGAGGTGGATGGCCTCAGTTCTAGGGCCTTTAATACAGAGTGAAGTAAGTCAGAAAGAGAAAAACAAATATTGTGTATTAACATATATATGTGGAACCTAGAAAAACGGTACTGATGAACCTATCTGAAGGGCAGGAACAGAGACAGGACACAGAGGACAGACGGTGGTGATGCTCCTTGTGGACATCAGGGGTAAGAGGGGTGGGACAAACTGAGAGAACAGTGTTCACACATGCACACTGCTGGGGGTGAAGCAGGCAGCCGGCTGGAAGCTGCTGGGTAGCTCAAGCAGCTCAGCTCTGGGCTCTGTGTGACTGAGCGGGAGCTCAAGACGGGGGACATACACACACACATGGAAGACGCGTGCCGATGTACAGCAGAAACCAGCACAACATTGTAAGGCAATTATCTTCCAATTAAAAATAAACTAAAGGGCTCCAACACTTTGGCCACCTGATGTGAAGAGATGACTCATTGGAAAAGAGCCTGATGTTGGGAAAAATAGAAGGCACAGGGAGAAAGGAGGACAGAGGACAAGATGGTTGGGTGAGTCATGGATGTGAGTTTGAGGAACCTCTGGGAGATGGTGAGGGACAGGGAAGCCATGTGTGCTGCAGTCCACGGCGCTGCAAAGACTCAGACACGACTGAACAACTGAACTGAAAGGAGGTAATACACAATATGATGAACACCTATGTATGTCATATGCAAAAGTTAAAAGAAAAAAGTCCTAAGATCTTTTATCATAGGAAAAAATATCTTTTTCTTTTATTTCATATCTCTATGAGATGATGAATATTCACTAAACATATTATTGTAATAATTTCATAGTAAAGCCAAGTCTTTATGCTGTACACCTTAAACTTATACAGTACTGTATGTCAATTATAGTTTAAATAAATCTGAAGCTAAATTCTTCATTTTTTATTCAAAAAAAAAAGAAACCAACACAACATTGTAAGGCAATTATCCTCCAATTAAAAATAAATTAAAGGGTTTCCTCGGTGGTCCAGTGGGTGGAGAGTCCGCCTCGCAGTGCAAGGGGCACCGGTTCCATCCCTGGCCCTGGGAAGATCCCACGTGCTGTGGAGCAGCTGGACCGGCGTGTCCAGTTACCAGCTGGTGCCCTGGCGCGCATGCGCCCAGAGCCAGTGCTCTGCAACAAGAGAGGTCACTGCAACAGGAGGCCCACGCATGCCAAATAAAGATGGATAAGAAATAAACGATGACTTAAAAGCAAAAACGAGTTAATTAATTTAAAAAAAAAAAAGGGTTCACACGGTGGATAGACAGAGCTAAACCACTGATTTCTTTGCTAGCAAAGTCCTCGACATCCTAGACTTCAGAGGCAGCTCACTCCTGGGCTGTCTAAGCCTCCATCTCCAGCATACGTTTAAAATGAAGCAGACAACCAGCTCCCAGGGTCCCACCCAGGAAGCTCTGGCCCCACGTGACGGGGTGGCTGAGGACCAAGACAGCCACAGGGACCAATACTTGCCGTAGCTGGTGACCATAGGGAGGTGACGGTTCAGAAACGCAGATCCGCCCATGAAGCCAAAGTTGGTGCCACCGTGGAACATGTAGAAGTTGAGGGAGAAGCGGAGCCGCAGCATCTCCCGCACTTCCTTCATCAGCACTGAGCACGGCGGGAGGAGGGGGAAATGGTCCCTCGTGAGATTTCAGAACTGCTCGTGTTGAGCATCTGCTCGTACGCCTTGGTCTCCACACTCCCAGCTTGGTGCTTCTGAAGCACTAAGTAGCTTGTCACGGTCTCTGGCCTGAAATCACCGCAGCAGGGACATGGACCTTCACACCATATCCTACTGCCCAGGGTCCATTCTCCAGGGAGAAGGTGGCTGGCAGAGGGTCTGGGAGCTTTTAGCATTCTGTTCCCCATCCCCCAACCCCTGATCCAGAACAATCCACTCTCGTTACTTTAATAGCTTCAACAAATACAGTCCCAGTAGAAAGCTTGCTAACATCTCAGTGACTGCTGGGGTGTCCCTCCCACATGGTCATTTTACCTGCACTGGTGTCACCACACTGACACAGAGCTATCAGACCTAGCAGCTCTGCCTGGTAAATCTTAAGTGCTCTAATCAGCAGGGAAGAGCCAGGCCAGCGTCTCAGTGTCCTGCTCCGACCCCTAGACCCCAGAGAGGCAGAGGAGCTCACGATGCAGGTCCAGAGTGTTGCGAGAAGAGCCCCATCCATCCAGAGACCTGGC
The DNA here is from genome assembly GCA_022376925.1 of Tragulus kanchil. Lineage (NCBI taxonomy): Eukaryota > Metazoa > Chordata > Mammalia > Artiodactyla > Tragulidae > Tragulus > Tragulus kanchil. The sequence continues at coordinate 156,700,678 of JAIOJX010000006.1, forward strand.
TGTGTACACCATCATCATGACAGGGCTGCGACCCTGAGGAAACAGTGTCTATTCAGCGGGGCCAGGGTACCACCAAGGTCCCATGAGGGTGTCACGCCCAGGCCCTGCCCTCACGTGGACCACACAGGGTCTCCTCACTGCACTCCCAACACTCTCCCAGGCTTGGCATTCCTCTTGTGGTTTCACTGGTTCTGGTTTCAGTAAAATCGACGCCGGTGCCACGTTAACCTTTCCAGAACAACACTCTCTTCACCCCTTGACCTACCAGGAGAGGCCTAGTAGGGAGTGGCTGGCCCAGAGGAAGCACTAAAGACGCCACCTCCAGCAGGGGGAGTCCCACACACTTGCTGGCTCCTGCTCTTTCCTTGGCCAGCCCAGAGCCATCTCTAGGCCCTCCACGACACCAGGCCTTCAAGACAACACGACTCTGCGTTGAGGCTGGCACTCCAGAATTAAAGTAGACATTGTTCCTTCAAGCTCTGAAACTTAGTGGAGCCTTGGAAGTTCTCCTCTCAACAATGGGATCCTTGCAGCCAGCCCTTTACCGCATCCATGTTCATGCCTGAACTGCTAAGTGCTTCAAAGAAAGTAAAAATAAGAAGAAAAAAAACCCCGCTGCCAACTTTGTCCACCAAAACCTCAGTGGTTTGACTGATCTTTGCACACATTTCTGCCTGGCATTCTTTAATGTTTCAAAAGTATTCTACCAAATTTCAAAAATAATCTCACCCCTTTAAGGGTGATTAAATGAGAGTCGTGCATCCCAAGCCCCTACAGCTTCCTTCCTCCTTGCCCCACAGAACCCCCACATCACAGGGCCTAACATCAGGGAGCATCTGCTGCCTGAGGTGTTCTGGCCTCGCCTCTCCCCTCAGGTGGGCACTGCCCCCTGGAGACACCCTGCACTTTCAATGTGATGACAAAATTATCTCAAGACAGTATAATCCATTTCAGGAGAATTCAGGAGGAAGTACAACCCGTATATTGAGTCAATGTAGCTTTTGTTATTCACTTTACCCACTGAAATTAATTCTGTTCTCTAGTACCACAAAGACTTTCCCCCTTCCCATGGTAATGCTACAGCATTCTGAAGATGCCACCAAATGAGTCTTTCCTTAACATGAGACTCACTCTCAGCTGCATCTTCTATTTATTCACTTGGTAAGAATGTCTATACAATACTCTCCTAACTCTTTCCCCCGTTTCCCCTGACGGCCCCCACGCTGGCAGCCACGTTCGGGCTCTGTGGCATGAGTCTGCCGCGGCCGCTGCTGCTGGACTCCACATCTACGTGGCACCGCACTGGTCACTCATCTCTCACTGCCTGACTCATCTCACTGGCTCAGTGCTGTCCAGGTTCCTCCGTGTTGTCACGAATCACAGATTTCCTCCTTTTCAAAGGCCAAATGTTTTCCACTTGATACAGGAATCACATCTTCTTCATCCGTTGCTTCCTCCTTAAACACTCGGGTTGCCTCCACGCCTCGGCTGCTCTGAATGTGGGAGGACAGATGGGTCTTCAAGATGGCACTTTGTTTTCTTTCTGCATACCCAGAGCCAGGACTGTTGGATCGTATGGAGGTTCAAATTTCCCAATGGGCCTCCGCCCAGATTTCCACAGAGGCTGTTAACAGAGCTTCTTCTTCTCTACAGTCGAGCTGGTCTTCTGGGCACAAGCCGTGTGAGCTTCCAGATCGGCATATGTTGAGAGCCCCCAGTTTCGGTAGGAGTCCTAAGAGTTGGGGGCGCTAAAGGCGGGAGAAGCTGTGCTGGGGGCTGCCTCTGGTTGCATGGCCCTGTGTCGGGGGTGGGGTTTGGGCAAGAGTGCATCTCAGCCTTTCCTAACCATTCTGACGCACGTTCCTATTCTTCCACTGTGGCCCTTCTCTTCTCCTACCTGGAGAAGGAGCTCAAATGCCAGATGGTATAAAAGAGTGAAGGAGCGTGGGATCTGGAAGAAGAAGGCCTGAATGTAAGCCTGGGCTGTTCCAATACATGATGTCCACAGGTGATCTCAATCAGGAATTTTACCTTTCTGAATCGTGGTTTCTTCATAGGCAAGATGAGGATAGTATTAAGTTTTCTTACATGGCAACGTAAGAAATAAACATGAAGGATGAGGGGTTAAGCAAATTTCTGACCCATGGATAGAACCCATGTCTCCTTTGTCTCCTGCTTTGGCAGGCATATTCTTTACCACTGAGACACCTAGAAGGCCCAGTTTGATTTAATTGCACCTAAAACCACCTACAGCTGGCATTCCAGGGGCGTAAGAGATCCAAGTTTAAACTGAACGAATCATAGCTGAGAAGTTTCCCAACATCTGAGCTACAGAGTCCTACTATGAGAAGAATCAAAACATCCCGCATCTCTGAAATGTCCTCACCTGAATTGAGTAGAGGTTTTCATATGTTTCTTTCTTTATATTCTTCATGTGGATGGTGGCCAACACTGCACAGGGAAAGCAGAGGCCGTAACAGATCACCACCAGCAGCAGGCGGGGAGTTGGCCCAGAGCCTCCTTGTCACCCCAACAGACACTGCACAGAACACACTACAACCCATAGTGGATGCCCACGCGACCGTGTGTATCCATGTGAGCGCGACACGAGACACATGAAAGTGAAAATTGCTCAGTTGTGTCCAACATTTTTTTTTTAAACATTTAGTTATTTATTTATTTGAGGGGGGGTGGAGTGGGGAGGGAGGGGGGCAGGCGGGCCACTTCTGTTGGTCTTTCATTTGTCTATTTTCATCCATCTTTGTTCTTTGGCCCATGCGGGCCTCCCATCGCGGGGGCCTCTGTTGTCGCAGAGCACCGGCTCTGGGAGAATGCGCTCCAGAGCTCCGGCTCGGTAACTGGACACATGGGTCCAGCCGCTCTGCGGCACGTGGGATCTTCCCAGGCCAGGGATCGAACTGGCGCCCCTTGCACTGCAAGGCGGTGTCCTTACCCACTGGACCACCAGGGGAAACCCTGTTTCCAACTTTTTGTGACGCCATGGGCTGCAGCCTGCTAGGCTCCTCTGTCCATGGATTTCCCAGGCAAGAATACTGGAGTGGGTTGCCATTCCCTTCTCCAGGGGGCCTTCCCAACCCAGCGATTGAACCCAGGTCTCCAACATTGCAGGCAGATTCTTTACCATCTCAGCCACCGGGGAGGCCCAGCTGAGCTTGACACAAAGCTCCTTCAAACACACTAAGCCCTTCTGTTTAGCACTTATAGCGAATGACCCAGAAAATAAAGGGCAGAGAAAGTAAGCTACTTTGTACTGATGAATAAACAGAAGCCAGATGAAGAAGTTGAACCCAGAGAGGGGACAGCCTAGGACCTAGAACTTGACTATAGGTTTCCTGACTCCCAACCCAGGACACTGTCTCTCCCATCACAAGACAAAAGGTCACCATTGAGCCTACAGAGAGCTAGCAGGGGACAGGACATGGGACATGACTGGCCGGGCTAAAGAATTCCAAACAGAAGTGTTCTCTGGTTACTTTTCCTCTGTCCTGTGTACCAACACATATTTCCTCCGATAATTCTATTACATTTTTCTTTACTGCCTTTGCCCCATAGACTATGCACCCTATGAGCTCCTGGTGCTGGCCCAGGGCAGGACTTCTTCTTGGACTCTGCATTCACATCGGTTGCTCAGGCCTGGCCATCCGGCAATGGCAGAGACGGCCTTGTCTGTGTCCCAGCCAGGCGCCGCTTTGGCCGCCGAGGCCAGAGGAGGGTGGACAGAGTGCTCTGCACTGTTGATGCTCTGGGGCAGCGGCTGGCAGGGCCGCAAGGTGCGCACTGGCTCCTTATGTCAGCGTCCTTATTCCAGCGTCACTGGAAGCCGCCACCACTGCTACCAAACGACGGGGCCCCAGTCCCAGGAAGTGGGGAGAAGGAGGTGCCAGAGGGACTCCTGCTCTGCTTCAGACTTAACTGGCAGAGAAAATGGGGCAAACCCAAAGCCGTACCCTTTTGTATGTGTCCTTTCACCAGCTCCTCTCCGGTATCAGCCGTCATGAGCATCGTCCTGATCCCTCTGGTCACCAGGGCCTGTGGAGACAGTTAGCAAGGTGATGGGCCTGTCCCTGGTCCTGCAAGGCTGCTTCTCCCTGGAAAAAGTGAGGGCAATACAGACCCTGGAACAAAGCTGAGGAATGGAAAAGAAAGCCTAATTCCCCACCAAGTACTTACTTATAAGCCATTCAATTAGAACAACAACCAAAAGAGACTAGATTGTGCAACTATCAGTAATGACATTAAGTGTAAACAAACCAAATTTCAAAAATAAGAATTCTCATAATAGATAAACGAAAGTAAATTCTAACTATGTACAAGGAATGTACCTTAAGTATGTGGCTATGGAAAAATTGAAGATCAAAGTGGAAAAACCCATATTATACAAACACCAGCCAAAAGAGAGCTGTGATAGTCACAGAAGGAACAAGTATTGTAACTTCTATCTGTGCCTTACATCAGTCATGCAGGTCATTCCTAGTCCCCTATTGGGGTGTAAATGCACGGAAACACCCAACTGAACCTCCTTCATCTGCATATCCCACATGTAAAAGAATTATAGAAGAATGGTATGTGTCTTTGTCTTTTTTCTGTAGTCTAGGCCTCTTCTGATTTCTCTTTTGTTTTCAAAAATTAAAACTCTGGATTGTTCAGAAGTTGACACTACAAACCCTTTAGAATGAATAACTTTTCTCTGTCCTATATTTTCCAAAAAAAAGAAAAGACAGAGAAGCTCCCAACTGAAACACAGCATTTATCTCCTTTTTATGGATTTTGAGGGGGGTAGTTTACAAATGATTCAGTGTAACCCTTTGACACTTGAAAATTCTTCATCCATTGCTAAGAAATACTGCATTCTGACTGGTACCACGCAGGCTGTAGCTACTTAGGAGGTTTGTTCTGTAAATCAACAAAGTGAGAAAAGAAGTGTGTGAAAATGGAGGAGAGTTCGGGCACTTACACTCCTGATGTACGGCATGTATCTCTTATCCACATTATAGGAACCGTATTCATTCTCCACCTGCACGGCAATAATGGGGCCATCTTCTTGGAACTGCGGGTCGAGGAGACGGGAGTCTGAGAGTGAGGTGACCGGTGGGGAAGGCTGGATTCTCTCAGTGCTGCTGCACACACATATGTAGGGTGACACAGAAGGTAAGCTACTCCTGAGCTCAACTCCAAGGACACGACAGTGCCAGCAACTTCTATCGCTCTAAGCAGGCAGCCCAGGAGGGGAGCGGCTCCAGCCCCCTGCCTTTCCCGGTGCCCCTAGGGGAGCAGTGCTCACATGCTCCCCCAAATTCAGCATGTTAAGCTGAGGCTCGCACCTCCACTGCCAGTCTTTCTCTTCAGCACCAGCGAAACGAGGGAAGTGGCCCTCATCTTCCCACTCCCCAGGGACCTGGCCCTGAGGGCACACCTCAGCCTTCCAGTGCCTGCACCCTCTCTTCCCTCGCCCTCCCCATCACCATTTACAGGGACTCCAGTCCTCCCCGTCCCGCCCTCTCCCTCCTTTTATTTTTTTAAATTTTGCTCATTTTTATTGTTTTATTTATTTATTTATTTTCATCCACTTTTATTCCTTGGCCTATGTGGGCCTCCCATTGCAGTGGCCCCTCTCATTGCAGAGCACCGGCTCTGGGCGCATGCACTCCAGAGCGCTGGCTCATAATTGGACACACCGGTCCAGTAGCTCTGTGGCATGTGGGATCCTCCCAGGCCAGGGATGGAACCGGTGCCCCCTGCCCTGCAAGGCGGACTCTGCACCCACTGCAGCACCAGGGAGGCCTGCCCTCTCCCTCTTCACGGAGAAACTCCACGCACCAGCTCAGCATGCTCCCTAGACGTCTAACCTGCTCATAACTGCTTTCCCCACTCTGCCTCACGCCCACTCTTTCCATTCTACCTACATTATTACTCTGGCCTTCGCTTTGCTAAACTGGAACCATACAGGCCCATCCTAATCTGACTCTCTCCACCAACAGTGGACGCTGTCGGCTCCCTCCTCCTCCTCCATGAAGCCCTCTCTTCTGAAACACCCGCTCTGGGGGCCTGTGCCCGCTGGCCACTCCTCAGCCTCCTCGGTGAGCTCGTCATGCTCGCCACCTCCTCACCGTCCTGTCAGTCGCAGCTGTGTGTGGGATCGGGTCACCTAGACCCACTCAGTTGTGCCCTTTGGCACATCTCTCCTCGTCCTCCTCCCTGCTGACTCCCGTCTGTGATGCTAACATGCTCGGTCACCCGGTCTTCGCAGCCCTCGCCAGTCCCCGGTCGCGCTCTCTCTGCACTGTGTGCCCACCACAGACCAGTCAGTGGCACCGTGCTCATCCCTGCACTTCCTAATTAGCTCTTGGAGACATGCGGTTGAACTAAGAACTAAGAAAAAGAGCGCTGACCTCTCAGAATTAAACTGCCATGCCGACAATGAAAGCAAGACCCCAGGTAGCTCATGGGACCAGGCACCACTGCATGGAAGCCTCTGCACATCACTCCCTGGGCCGCGGTGACCTGGGGAGCGTGGCAGGAGCGAGGACTCAGCCGGCAGAGCACTGTCGACTGAACGCAGCCGACCAGGGAGGAAAGAGCCTCGCAGAGTGCCCCCGGCCTGCCAGCCTCGTCCTCTGCTGACAAGCACTGAAACCCTTTCTCGCAGTCTGCTTCTTTCCTCCCCCTTGCCATCCATTCAGTGAGGAATCTGGCCAACCAGAGAACAGAAGAGGAAAGAGGAAAGGTCCAGAAGCTGACAGGACCTGGGAGCATTCACACCAGAAGCCCTAACCTGATAAATACGTCTGAAGATTCTACAAGGAGGTGCGAGTGCTGACTGACTCGCTGTCTAAGATAAGCAGCTGTCAAGAGCCCAGCTTCCTCTGGCCCCGGCTCTGTGCTCACCAGGCAGTCTTCGGCTTACCAACTGAGTTTAGCAGGAGTTCCAGAGACAGCGTTAATTATGCAAATGTTCTGTGTTCTCACTGTCCAATGTGGTAGCGACCAAGCACTTGGAATGTGTCTGGTGTGAATGAGGAACTAAATTTTTTATGTAGCCTTAATAAATTTTAACTGAAATAGCCACAGGTGGCCAAGGTTACCACGCTGGACAGTGCAGCTCCAGTCTGGTAAAGGACTAACTCTGACCTGGCCCGCTGGCCACTCCTCAGCCTCCTCGGTGAGCTCGTCATGCTCGCCACCTCCTCACCGTCCTGTCAGTCGCAGCTGTGTGTGGGATCGGGTCACCTAGACCCACTCAGTTGTGCCCTTTGGCACATCTCTCCTCGTCCTCCTCCCTGCTGACTCCCGTCTGTGATGCTAACATGCTCGGTCACCCGGTCTTCGCAGCCCTCGCCAGTCCCCGGTCGCGCTCTCTCTGCACTGTGTGCCCACCACAGACCAGTCAGTGGCACCGTGCTCATCCCTGCACTTCCTAATTAGCTCTTGGAGACATGCGGTTGAACTAAGAACTAAGAAAAAGAGCGCTGACCTCTCAGAATTAAACTGCCATGCCGACAATGAAAGCAAGACCCCAGGTAGCTCATGGGACCAGGCACCACTGCATGGAAGCCTCTGCACATCACTCCCTGGGCCGCGGTGACCTGGGGAGCGTGGCAGGAGCGAGGACTCAGCCGGCAGAGCACTGTCGACTGAACGCAGCCGACCAGGGAGGAAAGAGCCTCGCAGAGTGCCCCCGGCCTGCCAGCCTCGTCCTCTGCTGACAAGCACTGAAACCCTTTCTCGCAGTCTGCTTCTTTCCTCCCCCTTGCCATCCATTCAGTGAGGAATCTGGCCAACCAGAGAACAGAAGAGGAAAGAGGAAAGGTCCAGAAGCTGACAGGACCTGGGAGCATTCACACCAGAAGCCCTAACCTGATAAATACGTCTGAAGATTCTACAAGGAGGTGCGAGTGCTGACTGACTCGCTGTCTAAGATAAGCAGCTGTCAAGAGCCCAGCTTCCTCTGGCCCCGGCTCTGTGCTCACCAGGCAGTCTTCGGCTTACCAACTGAGTTTAGCAGGAGTTCCAGAGACAGCGTTAATTATGCAAATGTTCTGTGTTCTCACTGTCCAATGTGGTAGCGACCAAGCACTTGGAATGTGTCTGGTGTGAATGAGGAACTAAATTTTTTATGTAGCCTTAATAAATTTTAACTGAAATAGCCACAGGTGGCCAAGGTTACCACGCTGGACAGTGCAGCTCCAGTCTGGTAAAGGACTAACTCTGCCACCTACTATCCCCACGTGTTCTCTAGTGACTGAATCGTTTCCACGTCCCTAGTCTGGTAACTTCGGGGCACTTGCAAAAGCAGAAACAAGTACTACCCCGGATAGACCCATACCACTTGAAGCCTTGCCTGGCCATCAACAGGCCTGTTGCTACCTCCACTCAATCCATAGTAATACCCGATTCCATGATCACCGTGAGGATAAAATATGCTCTGTAAACACTGACTGCCTAGTAACAAAGCTTGATGAGTGCATGCTAAGTCACTTTATTTATGTCTGACTCTTTGCAACTGCATGGCCTATAGCCTGCCAAGCTCCTCTGTCCATGGGATTCTCTACGCAAGAATACGGGAGTGAGTTGCCATTCTCTTCTCTAGGGGATCTTCCCAACCCAGGGATCAAACCCGCATCTCCTGCAGCTCCTGCCTGCAATGCAGGTGGTAATTCCTCACTGCTGAGCCACCAGGGAAGCCCAATAAAAAGCTTGATACCTAACAGATATCTCTTTGTTCCTTACCTCTGCTCATTTGCTACCTGCTTATGCAGTCCTTATGTATTTTCCAAACCTTGCAGAAAGGCGGTGGCACACTATTTCTACTAAATGAGTATGTCTGACATCATGGTTTTCTTGCAAGGGGAGAGATATGTTAAACAGTAAATTGCAGCTTCTACAAAATCACTGACCTAAAGTCATCTCCATCATCTATTACTCAAGCAAGGTGGATACATAGCTACCTCTAGCAGATAGATTAAGATGTTCTGATGACTGTCTTTAAATTCCCACTTATAGTGCTGGAGAGCAAACCAGTATGCAGTGCCAAGGGAGGGAGTTCCCTGCAGTCAAGTGGTTAGGGCCCTGTGCTTTCACTGCCGTGACCCGGGTTTAATCTCCGGTTAGGGAACTAAGATCCCAAATCTGCGTGACACAGCAGGAAAAGGCATCCAGTTAGGCAGTAGATGAAGAAAAGGCATAAAAGCAGAAAAAGACATATTTCTTAAATAAGGAATTGGAATTAGCTGCTATACACGCTTCCTGCTTACGAGAGATAGAAGCTAGACTGAGCCCTGCCCGAGAAATCAATTCAGGCAAGTACTTCCCCGGGTCTCAGAGATGGGGAATCGGGTTTTACCTGGAATGCTGCTATCCTGGGAACCAGGTCATCAAAGTAGCGATTCACTGCTTTTCTGAAGCCCTTGTAAGTTGTTCTCAGCTTCATGTGCGAATCCTTGAGTAACCAACTATGATGGAAAAGGCCAGGCTCAGCCTCCGGGTGGGAGACAGCAAGCTGAAACGTCTACGCCCTGAGACCCACTGGAAGAGCGCAGAGCACGACGTCACCTCCCCACGAGGCGGAGGTCTGTGTTCAGCCTCACAGAGCTCGGCACCTCCACCTCTTTCCTCCAAAGGCAACTACGGGCTGTGCAGTGAGGAGGCAATCCAGAGCAGGGCTGCCGAGCTGCGGCCCGCAGGCCAAGTCAGAGCCGCTGGCTGTGTCTGTAACAAGATTTCTTTGGCATTCCGCCCACCCTTCGCCTCCACGTCGTCATAGTCGGTTCCTGCAGCCGCCGCAGGGGTGGACCTTGCAACAGATACTGGCTGTGTCCCTGAAAGCTGAAAACAGTACTGATCTGGCCTTTTCAAAAGAGAGTTTGCCAAACCTTAGTCCAGCATGAGATTTTTATAAAGATGTTTCAAAGATTTAAAAAAAAATTTAATGGAATATTATTTGGTCATTAAAAAACTGAGGAAATGGTTCATGCTAAAGCACGCACGAACTCTGAAAACATTATGCCGAGGGAGGAAGTTCCCTGGCAGTCAGGTGGTTAGGGCCCTGTGCTTTCACTGCTGTGACCCGGGTTTAATCCCCAGTTAGGGAACTAAGATCCCATAATCTGCACGACATAGCAGGAAAAAAAATTATGCCAAGAGAAAGAAGCCATACATGAAAGGTCACATAAGTTAACCTTTATATGAGGATTATCACATATTTTGCATGAAGTACACAGACCAGGCAAATCCACAGAAACTGAGAGAAAAGCAATAACTGCCATGGGCTGGGGGGAAGCAAGAATGGGAGCCATTGAGTGAGGGTTGCCTTCTCTAGGAGTGACGGACAGTTGTGGAACAAGATGGTGGTGCTGACTGGTCAACATTATAATACACTCAAGTGCCACAGAACCGCATACTTCCAAACAGTAAAATTTATATTATGTATATTTTTAAATGATGAGAAAAAAGACTATCTTTTCAGAGAGGTAACCAACCCAATCTCGCGCTATCACAGAAGCTGGAACTTATAAAGATTCTGCTCACATGGCAGCCAATAGCTTTCATTAAGGAAAAGAAGGAGTCTCCCTCTGCACTACAGACATGAGGTGGAGACTGATAAAAAAGAACAAATACTGCATCGTTCCTAGTATCTTAACTGTTCATTTCCTAGGTCACGAGTGAGGAACGGGAAAGGCGAGGATTAAAGCACGCACCTAGGAAACCAAGCAACACTCCTTGCTCCGACTCTGTGAGACTGCGCTGGGGCCCATGTGGAGTCAGGCCGGGCCGAGCACAACCCACCTGGGCAAGCCTCCGAGGTCCAAGTCGCTCCCGACGTAGGGGCCGACACACAGGATGGCCCACAGGTCCAACTCCGACACCAGGGATAGAAAAGTGCTGAGAAGGAGGGCAAGAGCAGCAGGGTCACTGCGGGCCGAGCCCGGAATCACCACCATGCTGCTCCCCAAGGTCTCTTCTCCTGAAGTTAGACAGGGCCAGCTACCCGCCTGCTCACAGAAGTCCCTGCAGGAGGCAGGGCCGGGGGAACAGGAGGCCTGCCTTCCACACGAAGGCCTCAGTCGAGGCTCCGGAGGGCAGGACACGGAGGGACAGCCGGGAATCCAGGCCAGACGCTGACCCGCCCTCCCGGACCTGCTCCCCGCGTCTCCTGTCCCCGAGGGGCTCTGCTCAGGGCAGGCCCTCATGAACGTGCTGGCTCCCCTTCTTCCTCATCTCCCACTTTCAGTCTGCCTCACCTTGGGATTATTCCTCATACTTCACATTTTTCAACATGAAATTCCTTAGTTTCCACTGCTGCCGCCTCAGGTAAAGAACTGATTTCCACCTTAGTCTTTCCAATGGTTTCCCCCCTCCCGCCTCCTCTCCTTCCTTCCTTCTTCTTCCTCTCTTCCAGTCACTGTCAGTAACGATACCATCATCAGCAACAAACACAGCAGGGATCAGTAGAGAAAAGCTCCCAGGGGGAGCCATTGAGTGAGGGTTGCCTTCTCTAGGAGTGACGGACAGTTGTGGAACAAGATGGTGGTGCTGACTGGTCAACATTATAATACACTCAAGTGCCACAGAACCGCATACTTCCAAACAGTAAAATTTATATTATGTATATTTTTAAATGATGAGAAAAAAGACTATCTTTTCAGAGAGGTAACCAACCCAATCTCGCGCTATCACAGAAGCTGGAACTTATAAAGATTCTGCTCACATGGCAGCCAATAGCTTTCATTAAGGAAAAGAAGGAGTCTCCCTCTGCACTACAGACATGAGGTGGAGACTGATAAAAAAGAACAAATACTGCATCGTTCCTAGTATCTTAACTGTTCATTTCCTAGGTCACGCAGTGAGGAACGGGAAAGGCGAGGATTAAAGCACGCACCTAGGAAACCAAGCAACACTCCTTGCTCCGACTCGTGTGAGACTGCGCTGGGGGCCCATGTGGAGTCAGGCCGGGCCGAGCACAACCCACCTGGGCAAGCCTCCGAGGTCCAAGTCGCTCCCGACGTAGGGGCCGACACACAGGATGGCCCACAGGTCCAACTCCGACACCAGGGATAGAAAAGTGCTGAGAAGGAGGGCAAGAGCAGCAGGGTCACTGCGGGCCGAGCCCGGAATCACCACCATGCTGCTCCCCAAGGTCTCTTCTCCTGAAGTTAGACAGGGCCAGCTACCCGCCTGCTCACAGAAGTCCCTGCAGGAGGCAGGGCCGGGGGAACAGGAGGCCTGCCTTCCACACGAAGGCCTCAGTCGAGGCTCCGGAGGGCAGGACACGGAGGGACAGCCGGGAATCCAGGCCAGACGCTGACCCGCCCTCCCGGACCTGCTCCCCGCGTCTCCTGTCCCCGAGGGGCTCTGCTCAGGGCAGGCCCTCATGAACGTGCTGGCTCCCCTTCTTCCTCATCTCCCACTTTCAGTCTGCCTCACCTTGGGATTATTCCTCATACTTCACATTTTTCAACATGAAATTCCTTAGTTTCCACTGCTGCCGCCTCAGGTAAAGAACTGATTTCCACCTTAGTCTTTCCAATGGTTTCCCCCCTCCCGCCTCCTCTCCTTCCTTCCTTCTTCTTCCTCTCTTCCAGTCACTGTCAGTAACGATACCATCATCAGCAACAAACACAGCAGGGATCTTTACCTTGTATCAGCACTAGGCACTCAAAACAGTCAATTCTTTAAGCGTGCTATTTTCTTCAATAGTTCTATGACATAAGTATAAATATCACCTCCATTTTACAGATAAGAAAATAGACAAGGACTCAGAGCTTCCTTGAGATCACACTTTTGGAAAATTGAAAGAGTTAAGAGGACAATCCGCCTCCAGAAATGAAAACTTAACTATGCTATTCTGCCTCTTAAAAATCCCATCAGCATGCAAATATGAACTTCTCAAATTAAAATTCTCCCAGACTTCATAGCGCCTGAAGAACAGACTTCAGATTTTGTAGCATGGCACCCAAAAAGGGCCAAGATGAGCTTGACTCTCTCTCCAGCTCTTTTTCTGACAGTTCTCTTACCCAGGACCAGCAGGAGAGTCAGACAGCAATACTTTAGTTTCCAGAAAATGTGAAGTTAATTGCGATTTCCGCTCCTCTCCGCCCTGGCACACCGCCTGTCTATGCGCCCTGCTGCCTTGCGTTTAGCTGCAGCTGCGGCTGATCCCCAGCCACCAGGATGTGGCCAAAAGCAAGCGCTCCTGCTCCCAGAAAACCGTCTCCTTTCTTTTACCTGTGGGCTCCATGTGGATGGGCAACGCAAAGCTGCAAAACAGGCCCTGAAGCCTTCAGCTATTTCTTGGAAGAGCAACATATGCTCACCACTAATATCTATTTTAAATTTTCCATAAGTGAAAGCAAACCTTTACTGATATGATGCTGAGCCTCCCTTGATACAACAGCTCAGGTCGGCTTAAGTCATGTGGAATGTCCACTCACATCTCTGACTGTGGCCTTGCTGGACTTTCTGCCTGAAATCACACCAGCCCCTACTGCTCAACGTTCTAACCTGCTCTAGCTAGGCCTTCGCTGCCATCCGCCCGGCCGCTCCCTGGTGTGGGTCGCGAGTCCTCGGTGTGCTGCCAGGTGGCCTCTCCAGCATACGCGGAGCCCCTGCTCCACAGCACAGAGCACTGTCTGTGCCCCTCCGCACCAGAGACAAGGCCGAGCCGGAGCAGATGGAAAACACATGGCTTTGAACGATTCCTCTACCGTGTCATGCCTCCAAACGCCTGTAAACGCTGCAGGAGCCTCCTCTGGTAAGTGAGACAGTAGGGGTCTCTGCGACAGACGGGAGCTGCAGGGGCACCCTAGGCCACACGTGGGTAACATGCACACAGACACTTAGCCGGCCTCCACTACTGACAACAGAAGTCCTGCTCAAGGGGCTTTCATCTGGGGAACGGAATGATCAGACCTTCCTGGTGGGTCTCAAGTGAAAGGCAAGGTGCCTTCTGCTTCATCTCATCCCACAGAGTCAAACCTCATCTCTGAGCCAGAGAAATGGCAACCTTAAACGGGAAACATACGTCAAATCCAGGTTTCCACTGTAGTAAAATTGACCTCTTTTTGGTTCATGAAGGTTCCAAGGAACATACCTAAAATGGAAAAAAGATAAATGTAAAAACTTTATATTTTACAATTACAAATTGTATAAATTATGTTATACAGTATTATTCAAATGAATATTAAATGAAATCCAGTAACCAAGACTATAGGATTCACAATACCCACTACCCATTTAAAGTTTACTAGATATGCCAAATCTGCCCCCCAAACAAACAAACAGACCAAAACCAGGAAAATATGATACATAAGCCAGGAAAAAATTGAGCAACAGAAATAAACCCATGGCTACATTGCACAGGGTTGCAAAGAGTCAGACATGGCTAAGAGACTAACACTGTCCACAAAAATGTTTACAGATCAACCATATTTCAATTAAAAAATGCATATATATAGAAAATACAAAGTGAGTACTAGCCTTTCCAACATTATGTGTACTCACATACACATACGTGACACTGCTTTATTCTGAAATGAGGATCTTCTGCTCTAAGAGTCTTAGAACGCCTTAGAGTCTATGAAATAGTGGGGATCGTGCGTGCGCTTCTAAACAAGGCACTGAAACGAACATGGCCGTCTTATTTCAACCACAGATGCTTAAGGCTTTTACTAGTTCATGACGTTTTTTTATTGACGTCTAGCTGACCTCAGTATTATATTAGTTCTGGGTGTACAGCATAGTGATTCCATGTCTTTACAGAATGTAACAGTTCGTGAAATTTCAATGTCTGAATCACAGCTACACAAAAGCAACAAAACAATAAGGAGACAAAGAAGGACAATGTTTTTATGACAATTTTGGAGGAAATGCTTTAAAGGCTCATCCCCCATCATTTGACGAATTAAATGCCAAATATTTAAAATACAGTTTCTCTTCTAACCTTGCACTTTAAAAATCAAGTCATTGAAAAGGACACAACTAAAACTATCAAAACACTTAGATGAACACATTCTAAGCTTAGAAGGCTGAAAAGAAGTTTCTCAGGTTTGCTCATTTCTGCCTTCTGTTAACAGAATGATGATCACGATATCCGACAGGCCTGATTCTCAATGAGACCCGTCTTCTCAAGGAGACAGGACTTCACCTGGGACCCATCACAGGGCTGGCTCTGACCAAAGGGCGGCTCTTCAAGGAGGAGTGGGGCCCACTGCCCAGAGGCCCTAGGAGTGAGGGGACAGCTGGGCTGCAGCCGCCTAGAGCAGGAGACTGCCAGGTGCAGGTCAGAGTCAGCCTGCTGAGACAGACAGCCTGAGGCAGCCACGGGGCCAGGCTTCTCTCCCGGGGGACCCTGGGGAGTCGGAAGGGGGCTGGCCTGTCCTCAACACGGAGAAGAAACTGCTGAAAGGCTCACCGCTCCGCCTCCCTCAGTGGCAGCCTGGCCGTACTCACGTGGTGACGGTGTTGAAGCCGCAGGCCCGCAGCTTCAGGAGGCTGTCCCTCCAGTACTCCTTGGGCACTCGGAAGTAGTGGATGGTGCCCGACAGGATTATGAAGGGAATGCCCTCGAGCGTGAAGTTTGAGTCCGTCGCCTGTAGACCCACGAGCCGTCCACTGATGTGCGAGGGCCTGAGGAAAGCCTGGACCACACTGCAGAGACAAAGGAGCCTGCAACAGCCTGCAGAGGCGGGCCCATTGGTAAGGCCTTTCCTCCAGGGCTCTGCCCTCAAACTTACCTCTCTGGGAGACCTCCCTGGAATGTAGACATGACCAGTAACCTGGAAGTCAGGCCCAGGATGCCCACTACCACCAGTCTCACCAAGAAGGCCTGCATGCTAGACAGACAGGACAGACAGAGGTCAGGACCCTAAGCAGGGCAGGAGGCAGGCACCAGGCAGGAGGCAGGTGCCCGGAGAGGCCTGGGCCTTGGAGGATGGTGAGGGGCTGGGGGACCCCAGGCAGGCAGGACCTTGCACAGCTGTCCCTGGGCCCACATCACCTGGACTCCCCACAGACACTCCAAGGACTGATCTCTGGCCCGGAGGGACGCTGGCTGCATGGACAGGCTCCTGCTGAACCACGGGGTTTTCAGACTCACGCCCACTCCCCCGTTAAGTTTTAGAGAAGACCAAGCCTCCCTCAGTGAAGTTCTATAAACAAAATAACCTCAGGAAGCTTGCCGGAGATATTCACTGACCAATCACCTCTGAGGGTTCACTTTCCAGCAGAAAATACCTGCTGGGCTTTTCATCTCCTCCCAACCTAACCCTAACCCTTCCCACACTACAGGCCCCACCTCTTCAGATCCTAGGGTCCACGTGACCCAAGGCTTTCTTTCGCGTAAAAGGGTCCAAACCCCCAGTGGGGCCTGGAGCTCCTTAAGGAGGGCGGTGCAGGTCGCAGCCTGCAGCCCTGGCTCTCCGGGGACCCTGGGGAGTCGGAAGGGGGCTGGCCTGTCCTCAACACGGAGAAGAAACTGCTGAAAGGCTCACCGCTCCGCCTCCCTCAGTGGCAGCCTGGCCGTACTCACGTGGTGACGGTGTTGAAGCCGCAGGCCCGCAGCTTCAGGAGGCTGTCCCTCCAGTACTCCTTGGGCACTCGGAAGTAGTGGATGGTGCCCGACAGGATTATGAAGGGAATGCCCTCGAGCGTGAAGTTTGAGTCCGTCGCCTGTAGACCCACGAGCCGTCCACTGATGTGCGAGGGCCTGAGGAAAGCCTGGACCACACTGCAGAGACAAAGGAGCCTGCAACAGCCTGCAGAGGCGGGCCCATTGGTAAGGCCTTTCCTCCAGGGCTCTGCCCTCAAACTTACCTCTCTGGGAGACCTCCCTGGAATGTAGACATGACCAGTAACCTGGAAGTCAGGCCCAGGATGCCCACTACCACCAGTCTCACCAAGAAGGCCTGCATGCTAGACAGACAGGACAGACAGAGGTCAGGACCCTAAGCAGGGCAGGAGGCAGGCACCAGGCAGGAGGCAGGTGCCCGGAGAGGCCTGGGCCTTGGAGGATGGTGAGGGGCTGGGGGACCCCAGGCAGGCAGGACCTTGCACAGCTGTCCCTGGGCCCACATCACCTGGACTCCCCACAGACACTCCAAGGACTGATCTCTGGCCCGGAGGGACGCTGGCTGCATGGACAGGCTCCTGCTGAACCACGGGGTTTTCAGACTCACGCCCACTCCCCCGTTAAGTTTTAGAGAAGACCAAGCCTCCCTCAGTGAAGTTCTATAAACAAAATAACCTCAGGAAGCTTGCCGGAGATATTCACTGACCAATCACCTCTGAGGGTTCACTTTCCAGCAGAAAATACCTGCTGGGCTTTTCATCTCCTCCCAACCTAACCCTAACCCTTCCCACACTACAGGCCCCACCTCTTCAGATCCTAGGGTCCACGTGACCCAAGGCTTTCTTTGGCTTCTGAACAGTTGGGGGGGCAAAGGAAGGAGGCGCATCCACGCAGACCAGGCGCCTAGTGGGTGCCTGGAGCTCCTTAAGGAGGGCGGCTTCAGTCCCAGGCTCCTGGCCCCAGACTCATGGTGAAGACGACCCCCACCCAAGACATGCCCCCTCAGCAGGCGCCCCCACGGGAGAGCACAAGGAGAGGACCGCAGAAACCGCCAGGCCCCTTCACCTGGCCTCCTGCCCTCCCTGTACACCAGAGGCCACGAAAGCCTCCCTCATGAGGCGCAGGATCCCGGGCCTCTGCAGATCCTGGACGGCCTGCACCCCTCCCTCCCGCACCCCCGCCCTGCCAGGGCCCCTGTCGCCTGAACCTCTCCCCGGCCTGAACCTGTCTCCTTCCTCCGCTGCTCTCCCGCCAAGGCCCTCGGCGCGGCGGCCCGGTCCCTGCGGGAGGCTCTGAGAGCAGGAGGGTCCCTCCCTGGAGTTGGGGTCCCGGGGGGAGCCCCTTGAAAGCCCGGTGACATACCCGGGACAGGGTGGGCTCTTCCCCGACTGACCCTTAAGTCGCTACCCTCCTGGCCTGGAGCTGCAGCTCCCGAGGCGGTCCTGCGCGCCGCGGCGGCAGGCGAACCTCCAGTGTGGAAGCTCCGCCCGCTCCAGACCGGCCGCCCGACCCGGAATCCCGGCTCGTCGGCGGAGAGTCGGGAACTGAGGGCCAGGAGCCGTCTGGGCGGGGCTGCCCTCCGAGTGCACAGAGGCCGGGCCGGCAGGGGGGCCGCTCCCGCGCGGCGGCCCGCCCCCGAGCCGTGCGGAGCCGCAGGCTCTGGGTAAAAATCTCACGGCTGGTTCTGTGCTGATCCGGATTCAGGCTCTGAGAGCAGTTTCGTCCGTTCAGTTGCTCTCTCCTGTCCTACTTTTTGACTCTTTGCAATTCCATGGACTGCAACATGGCAGGCTTTCCTGTCCTTCACCATCTCCCAGAATTTGCTCAAACTCGTCCACGGAGTCAGTGATGACCTAAGTCAGTGATGAGAGTCAGTGACCACCTCATTCTCTGTCAACCCCTTCTCCTGCCCTTAATCTTTCCTAGCATGAGGGGGTCTTTTCCAGTGAGTCAGCCTTTTGCATCCAGTGGCCAAAGCACCAGCGCTTCAGCTTCAAGTCATAGTGCTTCCAATGGATACTCAGGGTTGAGTTCCTTTAGGATGGACTCCTTAGATGTCCGTGCTGTCCAAGGGACTCTCAGGAGTCTTCACCGCGACTCAAAAGCATCAGTTCTTCGACACTCACTCAGTCGTCTTTCATGGTCCAGCTCTCACATCCATACTTGCCTGCTGGACAAAATACATAGCCTTGACGAGACGGACCTTGGTTGCCAAGGCGCTCTCTCTGCTTTTAAACACGCTGTCTAGGTTGGTCACGGCTCTTCTTCCAAAGAGGAAGCCTCTTTTAATTTCATGGCTGCAGTCACCATCCACAGTGATTTTGGAGCCCAAGAAAATGAAATCTGACGTGGTTTCCACATTTTCCCCATCTGTTCACCACAAAGTGACAGGAACAGATGCAGTGATCTTCCTCTTTTGACTGCCGAGTTTCAAGCCGGCTCTTTCACTCTCCTCTTTTCTCCTTCGTCAAGAGGCTCGTCGTTTCCTCTTCCCTTTCTGCCATTAAAGTGGTATCATCTGCATATCTGAGGTTGTTGCTGTTTGTCCCGGCAGTCTTGAGTCCAGCTTGTGATTTATCTTGTCTGGCATGTCTCCTGATGAACTCTGCATGCAAGTTAAGTAAGCAGGGTGACAATATAAAACCTTGACGTACTCCTTTCCCTATTTGGAACCAGTCCGTTGTTCCATGTCCGGTTCTAACTACTGCTTCTTGTCCTGCATGCAGATTTCTCAGGAGGCAGGTAAGGTGGTCTGGTATTCCCGTCTCTTTAAGAATATTCCACAGTTCGTTGTGATCTACACAGTCAAAGGCTTCGGCATAGTCAGTGAAGCAGAAGTGGAATTCCCTTGGTTTTTCTGTGATCCAGCATATGTTGGCAATTTGACCTGCGCTTCCTCTCCCTTTTCTTAATCCAGCTTGTGCATCTGGAAGTTCTTGGTTCATGTACTCCTAAAGCCTAGCTTGAAGGATTCTGCCCATAATCTTAATGGCGTGTGAAATGAGTGCAATTGTGCAGTAGTTTGAACATTTTTTGGCATTGCTCTTCTTTGGGACTGGAATGAAAACTGACCTTTTTCAGTCCTGTGGCCACTGCTGAGTTTTCCAAATTTGCTGGTTTATTGAGTGTAGCACTTTAACAGCATCATCTTTTAGGATTTGAAATTGCTCAGCTGGAATTCCATCACCTCCATTAGCTTTGTTTGTAGTAATCTACTGCTAACCCCTAGTCATAGCACATTGCTCTAGAACTAAAAGCAAGCAAGCAGCTGCCAGCTCCACGGCTGGGCATCTGGGCTGCCCACAGTGTGGATCCAGCCATTTTCCAAGCCATGTCTTTGTGCATATTTCACGCCCATCAGTTGACAGTCTGACCGTGAGTTCCATATCCAGGGATATGGCAGAGCAATGGTAAGGGACTTGAGCACCTGTGGATTTGGGCATCTTAGGAGTTTCTGGAATCAATCCCCCCAGATACTGAAGAATGGTTGTGTACCATTGGTTGAGTGTGTTCTATTGTTGCCTGTATGGATGTATTCATTATTAACAGTTACTTGCTTGATGTGGATTGTAGGTCTTATTATAGTTCTGCAATTTAAGATGTAAACATCTTCTATGGCAGAAATTCTGTAGATTATTCCATGATGCCTATGTTTTCTTCTAATGTTTCTTCCATTTGTTTCTTCATTTAAATCTCTGGTTCATCAAAAATTTACATTAATACAAGTTTGAAAGGTGGATGAACATTTCATTGTTTTTTCCAAAGTCCAACAGATTATTCCCAAGTGTAATTCTTTCCTCATGGATTTGCAAAGACCTTTATCATATATTAAATTATCACATACTTGTGTCTGCTTTGGAGTCTGTATTTTATTACATTTATTCCACTAGGGTCTGTCTGACCAGATCCAATTTGCAAAAAGAACTCACACCGGGTCAGACACAGCTCTAAAGTCACTACGTGTGAACTCATTTATCAGCCTTAAAATTTTGACCTTTTCCTTTCAATTGTGCATCTGGAAGTTCTTGGTTCATGTACTCCTAAAGCCTAGCTTGAAGGATTCTGCCCATAATCTTAATGGCGTGTGAAATGAGTGCAATTGTGCAGTAGTTTGAACATTTTTTGGCATTGCTCTTCTTTGGGACTGGAATGAAAACTGACCTTTTTCAGTCCTGTGGCCACTGCTGAGTTTTCCAAATTTGCTGGTTTATTGAGTGTAGCACTTTAACAGCATCATCTTTTAGGATTTGAAATTGCTCAGCTGGAATTCCATCACCTCCATTAGCTTTGTTTGTAGTAATCTACTGCTAACCCCTAGTCATAGCACATTGCTCTAGAACTAAAAGCAAGCAAGCAGCTGCCAGCTCCACGGCTGGGCATCTGGGCTGCCCACAGTGTGGATCCAGCCATTTTCCAAGCCATGTCTTTGTGCATATTTCACGCCCATCAGTTGACAGTCTGACCGTGAGTTCCATATCCAGGGATATGGCAGAGCAATGGTAAGGGACTTGAGCACCTGTGGATTTGGGCACCTTAGGAGTTTCTGGAATCAATCCCCCCAGATACTGAAGAATGGTTGTGTACCATTGGTTGAGTGTGTTCTATTGTTGCCTGTATGGATGTATTCATTATTAACAGTTACTTGCTTGATGTGGATTGTAGGTCTTATTATAGTTCTGCAATTTAAGATGTAAACATCTTCTATGGCAGAAATTCTGTAGATTATTCCATGATGCCTATGTTTTCTTCTAATGTTTCTTCCATTTGTTTCTTCATTTAAATCTCTGGTTCATCAAAAATTTACATTAATACAAGTTTGAAAGGTGGATGAACATTTCATTGTTTTTTCCAAAGTCCAACAGATTATTCCCAAGTGTAATTCTTTCCTCATGGATTTGCAAAGACCTTTATCATATATTAAATTATCACATACTTGTGTCTGCTTTGGAGTCTGTATTTTATTACATTTATTCCACTAGGGTCTGTCTGACCAGATCCAATTTGCAAAAAGAACTCACACCGGGTCAGACACAGCTCTAAAGTCACTACGTGTGAACTCATTTATCAGCCTTAAAATTTTATGAGCTAGTGGTCTTTTTACCCCTGTTTTACAGATTTAGGAACCGAGGCAGGGAGTTCCATGGCAGCCCAACGGTAATGACTCTTCACTTTCACTGCCAAGGGCGAGGGTTCAATCCCTGATTGAGGAAATAAGACCCCAAAAGCTGTGCAGCACGGTCAACAAAGGCGGGAGCTGAGGCAGAGTGAGGCAGAGGGCAGCTTGCTGTAGGCGACGCAGCAGTTAGTGGCAGACCCAGGATTCAGTCCCTGCGACAGAGTTCCAAAGCCTGTGCTACCAACCACTGGGCTGCGCGGTATGTACTTAAACATTTCATTGCTTTTTATTTGAGAAATTACTTGGATGTAATATTGGCCTCTAAGTACTCTACCAGCAAATTATCCCCCAAGGTCTAGGGACATAAAGGCTTACAGATCAAATTGACTCAGATCACATGGTTTAATAAATACATTTAGAACACAGAGTGAGAAGCAAGAGAGATGGAGTGACTTGAGCACCCGCGGATGCTCAGGTTAGCCCTCAGGATAGAGTGCCATTGGGCAGATGGACACCATCAGAGTCCTGTGATGGTGTGGCATGAGGACCCAGGAGGTTCCCTCAGGAGGAAGGTGACTGGGCCAAGGCTGCAGATTGCCCCTACCCAAGAAATGGCCATAGTTCTCCACTGAGTCAGTGGAGAGTCACGGGCTTTATCTGTGTTCTGCAGTCAAGGAACCCTGTGGACAGAATGATCATCCCCAGTGGGTGTGGGAATTAGACCTAATGAACCCCGAGGCCTCATAGGGTTCCTACAGTTAGTGCACTGTGGATCATCAGGCCTGTGTGCAGGGCTGGGACTAGAGTGAGGCAGACAAGGTGCAGAATTTCAGGTGGGCACATATTCAGTCCACGCTTGATCCTTCTGTACCTTTCTGTGTTCACAAGCAAGTGACCTACTTACAGTATCCAAGCCTTACAAGTCCCACAGGGACTTGTCTGTGTTTCACACATCTTGCATGCTTTATCCTTTCTATTTGTTTTCTACAGATCCAAATATTCTCCTACAGCATGGCATACTTCATAGTTTGAGTCTGTGACTTTGTTATTCTACTGAAGGAGGCTTCCTATTTATTTATGTATTATTCCAGGGAAATCTCAGAATCATTTCATCAAGGTGATCAAGTTATAATTAGATCCCTCTTAAGTACAAGGTATTTCAATATTGCTCAGTATTCTGGGGGCCCCCCAAGTTAGAGAATTTTCCTTTCTGGACAATATTGCACTTTTACTTGTTCATTAAGCTAAATAATATTTATTGACAAACTATTATATTGCAAGCACTGTTCTGTGTTACATATGTAACTTTGATAAGATAAAAATCATTTTTTATCATGTACCAAAATGTTCATTGCAACATTATTTGCAATAACCAGAATGTGGAAGCAGCCTAAACATTGATTGACTGATGAATGGATGAAGAAGGTGAAGTACATATATACAATGGAATACTACTTGACTAATAAAGAAAAAAAACTGGGTCATTTGTGGAGATGTTCATAGACCTAGAATCTGTCCTACATAGTGGTCAGAGAAAAACAAATATCATATATTAATGCACGTATGTGGAATCGAAAAAATGGTACAAATAAACCTATTTCCACGGCAGGAATAGAGACACACAGACTTAGAGAATGGACATGTGGATATGGGAGGGAAGAGGAGGGTAGGATGACCTGAGAGATTGGGATTGACATATATACCCCACCATGTGCTAAACAGACAGCTAGTGGGAACCTGACATACAGCGCAGGGAGTTCAACTCAGTGTCCTGTGATCGAGGGGAGTGGGAGAGAGTGGGAGTCTCCAGAGGGAGGGGTACACACACACACACACACAGTTGATTCACTTCATCCTACAGCAGGAGCTAACACGACCTTGTAAAGCAATTACACTCTAATAAGAACATTAAAAAAATAAAATAAAGGCAACCAGTCGCCCCAGGCAGTTCTAAACCACGTGACGTAGTCTTCTGTCCTTGGAACAGTGATGTAAGAACAGTGGCTACTCAAGTTTCTTTCTCAGGGACATAAAAGAGGCTATCAGACCAAGGAAGAACCAGCAACCATGCTGGTGACGCCCCCGCAGGCTTGGGTGCAAGGCAACAGCAGCTCCCCGCTGCCAACGGTGACATCTCAGGCTGGGAGCCTGACTCTCAGCTGGAGGACCGAGGGGCCACCAAAGAACTGGTGATACTGGAAAAGGTCCGGGCGGATTATATCTGTTCACAGAGGAGCCACAATCTTAAGTACAAGGTATTTCAATATTGCTCAGTATTCTGGGGGCCCCCAAGTTAGAGAATTTTCCTTTCTGGACAATATTGCACTTTTACTTGTTCATTAAGCTAAATAATATTTATTGACAAACTATTATATTGCAAGCACTGTTCTGTGTTACATATGTAACTTTGATAAGATAAAAATCATTTTTTATCATGTACCAAAATGTTCATTGCAACATTATTTGCAATAACCAGAATGTGGAAGCAGCCTAAACATTGATTGACTGATGAATGGATGAAGAAGGTGAAGTACATATATACAATGGAATACTACTTGACTAATAAAGAAAAAAAACTGGGTCATTTGTGGAGATGTTCATAGACCTAGAATCTGTCCTACATAGTGGTCAGAGAAAAACAAATATCATATATTAATGCACGTATGTGGAATCGAAAAAATGGTACAAATAAACCTATTTCCACGGCAGGAATAGAGACACACAGACTTAGAGAATGGACATGTGGATATGGGAGGGAAGAGGAGGGTAGGATGACCTGAGAGATTGGGATTGACATATATACCCCACCATGTGCTAAACAGACAGCTAGTGGGAACCTGACATACAGCGCAGGGAGTTCAACTCAGTGTCCTGTGATCGAGGGGAGTGGGAGAGAGTGGGAGTCTCCAGAGGGAGGGGTACACACACACACACGCACACACACGCACACAGTTGATTCACTTCATCCTACAGCAGGAGCTAACACGACCTTGTAAAGCAATTACACTCTAATAAGAACATTAAAAAAAAAAAAATAAAGGCAACCAGTCGCCCCAGGCAGTTCTAAACCACGTGACGTAGTCTTCTGTCCTTGGAACAGTGATGTAAGAACAGTGGCTACTCAAGTTTCTTTCTCAGGGACATAAAAGAGGCTATCAGACCAAGGAAGAACCAGCAACCATGCTGGCGACGCCCCCGCAGGCTTGGGTGCAAGGCAACAGCAGCTCCCCGCTGCCAATGGTGACATCTCAGGCTGGGAGCCTGGCTCTCAGCTGGAGGACCGAGGGGCCACCAAAGAACTGGTGATGCTGGAAAAGGTCCGGGCGGATTATATCTGTTCACAGAGGAGCCACAAAGCCTCCACACAGCTTGCACCTGTTTTTAGAGGGAAAGGACTCAGTTACTTCTGAGGTTGACGTGGGTTCTGAGAGCCTGAGGGCTGGGGACAGGGCCAGGGGCGTGCTCTGCTTGGAACATCAGCTGCCATTTAGAAAGTGCTGGACCCAGGACAGTGAGGGGAGGGCAGACGAGAGTGGAGACGTCAGCTCCAGGAAGGCTCTCCACAGGAGCCCATGGTTCTACCCTGCTAAGTCCCCACAGGGCTCTCCAACCTATGTGGCTCTATGGGCACCGGGGCCAGGTGGACCTCTGGGGCAGCACGTGGCACCCAGACCGGAGGCTCTGATCTCAACCCGAGGAGCTGATCCTCAGTGGAGGCAAGTCATTGATAAGAGAGCGCTTTCCGGCAGGACTCGTATTTTAAGCACATCTGTGTTCCAGACTCAGCTTCACGGCCCACACCAGACAAGTGCACACAGCACTTGTTCAACAACCAGCAAGGACTGCTCAGAGAGGAAGTCGCAAGCGTTAGTCTCTTCGAACGCCAGTTTGTATGTGACAGAAAATATTCTCAATTAACTTCCCATCCTGGGAAGACAAGCGCTAATAATGAAGTTATTGTTAGGTCAGGAGGAGTCTATATAAAAATTCTTTTTTTTCCCCTTACAAAGACACTTTTATTTTATAACAGGCTCTCTCAGTAAGTGTTTGTAGGGTGAATGCATTATTCAGGGAACCACCTGACGAAGGTGAGTTCTCCCGAAGCAGCTCCAGGACACGCACACAGCAGATCCCTCTCAGGTGTCTGTTCGTGCAAGGAGGCCCTGAGAGGACTAGGAGCTAGTTCATGGTCAGGTGCTGTGGAGATGTCCTCCTGTTCTTACAGTCGTGAGCAGAGGGCTTCCCTGGTAGCTCAGTGGTGAAGAGTTCGCCTGCCAATGCAGGAGACACAAGCTCGATCCCTGATCCGGGAAGATCCCACGTGCTGCGGAGCAGCTAAGCCCATGAGCCACAACTATGGAGCCTGTGCTCTAGAGCCTCGGAGCCGCAACTGTTGAGCCCACGGGCCACAACTATTCTGTGTGCTCTAGAACCCAAATTCCACAAGAAAAGTTACTGCAAAAAGAAGCCTTCTCTCCTCAACTAGAGAGTAGCACCCACTCCCTGCAAACAGGGAAGAGCCTGTGGCAGCAGTGAAAACCCAGAATAGCCAACAATAAATAAATGATTTTTAAAAAAATTGTGAGCAGAGACGGTGTTTTAGATTTATCAAATCTACAAAGGACGGAGACATTTTAACAGGTAACTGAGACCATCTTCTGCTTCCGCATCCACACACTGGAGTGGCTGGGGGGTCAAAGGGTCAGAGTGGAAGAGTTCAGGCTGCTGGCTGAGGCAGCGTGACTGAAATCACCATGCCACCCACTCAAGAGCCTGCTGGTCAGGACTGTGTGCAGGCCTCAGTCTCTTTGGCCACACCCCAAGTGCCTTCCAGCCCGTCAGGTCTGGCCGAGGTGGGTCTTGAGGTCCCCTGTGCCCATCTTGCACCCCCAGGGCCCAGGACAGTGGATCTCCTCAGGACCCATCCGTTCTGTTCCGCCAGAGTCATTTACGGGCCAGCTGAGAAGACGCTGACAGGTGCACTCCAAGTGCACCGTGTTCTCGCCACAGGGGCCACGGCCAGACTGCTGAGAGGCTGGGCTCCAGGAAATGACTGGAGGGCAAGCACAAGGTGCAGGCGTGCTACACCCCACTGGCTTGCCAACCTCTCACATGGCACAGACAGTGCCCCATGCTCAGAACACCTCTTCTAGCCTCGGGTCAGAACTGAGCACTAAGAAAGCACCCGGCTGCCCAAGAGGCTGTCCGAACCCCGAGGCGGCCACCCACTCCGTCTCGACCTGCCAAGTTCAGGCTCAATGTTGCCTCCATGGCTTCAAGAACCCACTGACTGCCATGCCCCGAGCCTCGCCTTGCCCCACTCAAATTCCTTCCCCAAACACCTCCCAGAATGTTCTTTTCGATGGATTAATCTCATCACATCTTCCCCATTAATACCTTCCACTGCTCTCCACTGCTTGCAAAACAAAACCCACCTCTTGGCTTTCCTAACACTTCATCCAGACTCAGCTTACCCCTTCTCTCCATCCC
The DNA here is from genome assembly GCA_022376925.1 of Tragulus kanchil. NCBI lineage: Eukaryota > Metazoa > Chordata > Mammalia > Artiodactyla > Tragulidae > Tragulus > Tragulus kanchil. Next base: position 156,727,866 of record JAIOJX010000006.1, read on the forward strand.
AATGAGACTGAAGTGTGAACAGCTCCCAGCAAAGCCCGCACCCCTCCTGCCTGAAGCTGACCTCCTCGGTGATGGTGAAGTACCACACGCTTCTTGACTGAAACCGCTCCTTTCTCCACACAGGTCAGCACGTGTGCCAGACCTCTCTCTCTCCTGCCGCTCTTCATTACCCTGAAGTGGTGGAGTCAGGCCTGGGAAGGCAGAAGCTTATTTTAAACTTCGCAGAATACCCACAGCCTGTTTCCCACCTGAAAGGTGGGGTCAAAGGGTCAGAGTGGAAGAGTTCAGGCTGCTGGCTGAGGCAGCGTGACTGAAATCACCATGCCACCCACTCAAGAGCCTGCTGGTCAGGACTGTGTGCAGGCCTCAGTCTCTTTGGCCACACCCCAAGTGCCTTCCAGCCCGTCAGGTCTGGCCGAGGTGGGTCTTGAGGTCCCCTGTGCCCATCTTGCACCCCCAGGGCCCAGGACAGTGGATCTCCTCAGGACCCATCCGTTCTGTTCCGCCAGAGTCATTTACGGGCCAGCTGAGAAGACGCTGACAGGTGCACTCCAAGTGCACCGTGTTCTCGCCACAGGGGCCACGGCCAGACTGCTGAGAGGCTGGGCTCCAGGAAATGACTGGAGGGCAAGCACAAGGTGCAGGCGTGCTACACCCCACTGGCTTGCCAACCTCTCACATGGCACAGACAGTGCCCCATGCTCAGAACACCTCTTCTAGCCTCGGGTCAGAACTGAGCACTAAGAAAGCACCCGGCTGCCCAAGAGGCTGTCCGAACCCCGAGGCGGCCACCCACTCCGTCTCGACCTGCCAAGTTCAGGCTCAATGTTGCCTCCATGGCTTCAAGAACCCACTGACTGCCATGCCCCGAGCCTCGCCTTGCCCCACTCAAATTCCTTCCCCAAACACCTCCCAGAATGTTCTTTTCGATGGATTAATCTCATCACATCTTCCCCATTAATACCTTCCACTGCTCTCCACTGCTTGCAAAACAAAACCCACCTCTTGGCTTTCCTAACACTTCATCCAGACTCAGCTTACCCCTTCTCTCCATCCCAATGAGACTGAAGTGTGAACAGCTCCCAGCAAAGCCCGCACCCCTCCTGCCTGAAGCTGACCTCCTCGGTGATGGTGAAGTACCACACGCTTCTTGACTGAAACCGCTCCTTTCTCCACACAGGTCAGCACGTGTGCCAGACCTCTCTCTCTCCTGCCGCTCTTCATTACCCTGAAGTGGTGGAGTCAGGCCTGGGAAGGCAGAAGCTTATTTTAAACTTCGCAGAATACCCACAGCCTGTTTCCCACCAGTGCTCAACACAGGGCACTGGAGCATGCATTCGACACTCATCATAGCTAAGGGTGTAGACACTGGTCTCTCAAAACACTCACAGTTAAAACACATCCTGAGTATTTTTTCTATACAGACGAATTAATGTGATGTTCATTTATAACAGGATTCTCTAAAAAGTCTACATCTTTAGGAATTGAAATCTGCTGTCAGAAATCATAAATAGTCCTTAGTTTACAAAGCTATTAGAAATTTAAGAAATTATTTTTAAAAGTTTTTTAAAGTCTTTATTTCTTTGACTACACCTGGCTTAGCTGAGGCATGCAGGTTCTTCAGCTGTGACATGCAGGATCTAGTTCCTTGACCAGGGATCAAAAACAGGGCCCCTCTGTTGGCAGTGCAGTCTTAGCCACTGGACCACCAGGGAAGTCCCAAGGGGCCTATTTTTAAAAAGTAAATTTAAGGCTTCCATGGTGGTCCAGTGGGTAAGGACACCGCCTTGCAGTGCAAGGGGCGCCAGTTCGAGCCCTGGCCTGGGAAGATCCCACGTGCCGCGGAGCAGCTGGACTGATGTGTCCAATTACCGAGCCGGAGCTCTGGAGCGCATGCGCCCAGAGCCGGCGCTCTGCGATAACAGAGGCCGCCGCGATGGGGGGCCCACACAGGCCAAAGAACAAAAAGATAAATGAAAATGGACAATTGAAAGACCAATAGAAGTGGCCCGCCAGCTCCCCTCCCTCCCCACCCCACCCCCACCCAAAATAAATAAATAAATCTAAAAAGTAAATTTAGTCAAGGAGTTTTGTTTACTATCCCCAAATCTAGTTAAATGTTTACTTAAATATAATACAATTTAAAAAATAGTTGTGAGAGATTAATTAGAAAGATAAAATAAAATTCAGCAGGCTCGAAAAAGGTACACATGGCGTAGATTTTATTATCAATGTAGTGATTTAAAACACTTGAAAAGCAAAAAGAAGAAAAAAAAACTCAGAAAAGAAACAGGCTCAAAGCACTTATCAGCAAAGGTTGTAGGAGCTCTGAGCAGCATTCCCAGACCAGATGCTTCTAAACGACCAGCTGCGAGCCTCCGAGTGGTGCTCAGAAGTGCTGACACGCCCCCGACCCGGCAGCAGGCCTCCCAGCACTCCAGGACCTCCGCAGGGCGGGAGGCGCAGCCCAGACAGGAGGGCTCTCTGCATTCCCTCCCTCTGCCGCGCAGCTGGGTAGCCCTCGGGGACACCCAGCGCTCAGGGGGAGGGACGCGGGGAGCCGGCGAGACGCAGGCAGGCCAGGCCGCTGTGGGCCAGAACAGGCGCGGTGTGGCACGCACTGTTCCCCGCCGCCCCCGCGCGCCCGGAACTGCCCTGGCGGCGTCTGCCCTTCCGGCGTCCCCGCGGCACGGGCACTCACTCATCGCCGCGCGTGCACAGGGGCCGCTCGCCACGGACGACGGGCTTCAGCGCCGCGGAGGCTACGCCTGCAGCAGGCTCCTGGAGATGAGCGTCCGCATCACTTCGTTGGAACCTGCAGGAGAAGAGAGTGGAGGGCTCGCGAACGGCCGAGCCTCAGAGCCGGCGAGGTTCTAACCAGGAGTGTCAAGTACAGCGGTGCCTTCATCTCGAGAAATGCCAGGGGTGGGCGAAAAATCTACTTGTAAAATAATCTCTCCTGATGGTAGAAATGCTTTTATTAGGTAACAAACAAACAAAATAAAACTGCATAACATACTATGACATATGTAGTGTAGTTCAGGTCTTTAAAAACATATCTATAAAAGCACAGAAAAAGTCCAGAAAAGGTATTTTTGGTCTAAAATATAAAAGGAACCCAAAATACTAATTTGAATGTTAAAATCTGAATGATCTTTCTGACTTTTCCTGTATTTTGTAAGTTTTCAACAATAAATATACCAACATCGTTAGTAATCAGAAAACTAAATTTTAAAAGAACAGAAACCTCCAAAGAGGACATACAGATGGCCCAAAAACACATGAAACGATGCTCAACCTCGCTTATTATTAGAGAAATGCAAATTAAAACCACAATGAGATACCACCTCACACCTGTCAGAATGGCCATCATCAACAAATCGACAGACAACAAATGCTGGAGAGGGTGCGGAGAAAAGGGAACCCTCTTGTATTGCTGGTGGGAATGTAAATTGATACAACCTCTATGGAAGACAATATGGAGATTCCTTAAAAAACTAAAAATAGAAGCACCCTATGACCCAGCAATCCCACTATTAGGCCTATATCCTGATGAAATAAAAAATGAAAGAGGCACCTGTACTCCAATGTTCATTGCAGCTCTCTATACAATAGCCAGAACATGGAAGCAACCTAGATGTCCATCGACAAATGAATGGATCCAGAAGCTCTGGTACATATATACAATGGAATACTACTCAGCTGTTAAAAGAAATGCAGAAGACTCAGTCCTAATGAGGTGGCTGGATCTAGAACCTATCATCAAAAGTGAAGTCAGTCAAAAAGAGAAAGACAAGTATAGTATACTAACTCATATATATGGGATCTAGTAAGATGGTCATGATAACACACGCAGTGAACTCATGATAAAACAGAATAGGGCTTCCCCCGGTGGGCCAGTGGGTAAGGACACCGCCTTGCAGTGCAAGGGGCGCCGGTTCGATCCCTGGCCTGGGAAGATCCCACGTGCCGCGGAGCGGCTGGACTGATGTGTCCAATTACCACGCCAGAGCTCTGGAGCGCATGTGCCCAGAGCCGGCGCTCTGCAGCGACAGACGCCACCGCGATGGGAGGCCCACAGGAGCCAAAGAACAAAGACGGATGAAAATGGAGAAATGAAAGACCAATAGAAGTGGCCTGCCCGCTCCCCTCCCTCCCCAACCCGACCTCCACCCAAAATAAATAAATAAATAAATCTTTAAAAAAAAAAAAAACAAAAAAAACAGAATAGACATAAAGACATTGTGGAGACCGAACAGTGGGAGGGAGGCATGGAGGGAGTAACATGGAAACCTATACTGTCATGTGTGGAAAAGACAGCTACTGTCATTGTGCTAGGGGAACAGGAGTACCTACAACCACTTGGGGCGATGGTCTGGAGGGATGGGAGGGGGGGAACTGGGTGGGGGGAGGGTCCAGGGATATGCATATGAATGATCTGGGAACATACATGTTGGTGAACAACAAAACTCTGTAAAATCTTTAAAATAAAGGAAAAAAACAAAAAATAAAATAAAATAAAATGGCTCAATTCGAAAAAAAAAAAAAAAAGAACAGAAACATTTTTCCTGAAGCGTGTATCAGTTGCATGCTTCATTTTTACATTCTTTCTGATAAAAAGAATATTAAACCTGGCAAATAGAAAATGAAAGAGGCACCTGTACTCCAATGTTCATTGCAGCTCTCTATACAATAGCCAGAACATGGAAGCAACCTAGATGTCCATCGACAAATGAATGGATCCAGAAGCTCTGGTACATATATACAATGGAATACTACTCAGCTGTTAAAAGAAATGCAGAAGACTCAGTCCTAATGAGGTGGCTGGATCTAGAACCTATCATAAAAAGTGAAGTCAGTCAAAAAGAGAAAGACAAGTATAGTATACTAACTCATATATATGGGATCTAGTAAGATGGTCATGATAACACACGCAGTGAACTCATGATAAAACAGAATAGGGCTTCCCCCGGTGGGCCAGTGGGTAAGGACACCGCCTTGCAGTGCAAGGGGCGCCGGTTCGATCCCTGGCCTGGGAAGATCCCACGTGCCGCGGAGCGGCTGGACTGATGTGTCCAATTACCACGCCAGAGCTCTGGAGCGCATGTGCCCAGAGCCGGCGCTCTGCAGCGACAGACGCCACCGCGATGGGAGGCCCACAGGAGCCAAAGAACAAAGACGGATGAAAATGGAGAAATGAAAGACCAATAGAAGTGGCCTGCCCGCTCCCCTCCCTCCCCAACCCGACCTCCACCCAAAATAAATAAATAAATAAATCTTTAAAAAAAAAAAAACAAAAAAAACAGAATAGACATAAAGACATTGTGGAGACCGAACAGTGGGAGGGAGGCATGGAGGGAGTAACATGGAAACCTATACTGTCATGTGTGGAAAAGACAGCTACTGTCATTGTGCTAGGGGAACAGGAGTACCTACAACCACTTGGGGCGATGGTCTGGAGGGATGGGGGGAACTGGGGGGGATGGGGACCAGGGATATGCATATGAATGATCTGGGAACATACATGTTGGTGAACAACAAAACTCTGTAAAATCTTTAAAATAAAGGAAAAAAACAAAAAATAAAATAAAATAAAATGGCTCAATTCGAAAAAAAAAAAAAAAAGAACAGAAACATTTTTCCTGAAGCGTGTATCAGTTGCATGCTTCATTTTTACATTCTTTCTGATAAAAAAAAGAATATTAAACCGCATGAGGAACAAATAATCACACATCTCAAATAGAATCAAGTCTGAAATTTTCATATGTACTCAATAACAAAGTCTAGAGTGAAGGAGTAACAGGGATCAGTGCCCACACGTTCCACAAGGGAATGACGTGTGGGCCTGACGTAAACCCACTTGGCTCCTCTCACTCACTCACAGGGTTACGAGAGAGTCAGAAGGCAGAGCCCCCTGAACTCACCGGAACAGAGCAGCTGCCATAACTGGAGTCAAAGAAGGACCGAGGCGCCAAGGCGTAACCTGTGCACCAGCACCTGGGCTCATTAACACGCTTTAGGGACAAGCTTGCAGCAGAAAGCGGTCCTGACACCTACGATCTTGATGTGGCACCCAGGGGTAGGTCTGAGTGTGTCTCCAAGACGGGCAGCAGCAACTTCTCTGAGCACTCGTTGGAGATGCAGAGCCCCAGGGGCACGCACGACCCCATCCGTGCAGGCAGAGCTCTGCGCCCACAGCCCTCTTGGCGGTCCTGAGGCTGTCAGTCATGAGACGGCTCGCGCCATCTCTAAAACGGATGCAGGACTTCTCTGGTGGTTCAGTGGGTAAGAATCAGCCTGCCAGTGCAGGAGACATGCGTTTGATCCCTGGTCCAGAAAGATCCCACATGCTTGGGGCAACTAAACTTGTGTGCCGCACCTACTAAAGCCCGCACACCCTAGCCTGTGCTCCAAAACAGGAGAGGCCACCACAATGAGAAGCTGTCATGTGACAAAGAAGAGAATCCCTGCTCGCTGCAAGCAGAGACAGTGCAGCAACAAAGCCCCAGCACAGCCAAAAATAACAAGTAAATAATAAAACTGACGCAGGCAAAGGACAGTGGGAGAGTGACTTGGTGACCTCTGAGGGGACGGAGTAGGGCCTTCTGACCCCAAGGCCAGTGCTCTGAGGGGCGCAAGCAGGTCCTGCCAGAAGGGCCAGGAGGGGAGAGGAAGGCAAACTGGGCTCAGGGAGCATGGGGACAGACGTCTGGGTGAGTGGCCCAAAGGGAGGGAACTGCCATGGGCATGTTTACCTTCCAGGATCTGATGGACTCGGGAGTCCCGCAGGTACTGCTGGACGGCGTAGTCCTTCAGGTAGCCGTAGCCGCCATGCATCTGCACGGCCTGGTTGCAGATCTGCAGGAAGACGGGGGTGAGACACCCTGGACGCTGGGAAGGCGCTCCTCTCCGCCCAGTCCTGATGTGGCTGCCAGCCTGGGCCAACGGGAGGAAGAACCACCTGCAGGTACTGGCCAAGCAGAGGAGCTGCAGCTCTGGGCCCAGAGACAACGAGGGAGGTGTGCCCGCTGAGCCTGTCAGCCCTGCCCAGGGGGAGTGGGGTTCGGTGGCCTTTGCCTTCCCCACACGCTGCCTGCAGGGGGCGCCCACACCCGCAGATGCAACCTCCTGGTGGAAACGGCTCCGCCCTGACAAGTAAACGCGGCACAGGGCTCTTCTCTGAACGTCTTCCAAAGGTGGCATCTCACCCAGCACACGACCACACGACCGGCAAACAGGCGATGGCACAGTGTGGAGGAGGTGAGTCGCCCGCCAAGAGTGCCCACAGGTCTCTCCTGAGGAGCTGGTGCCTCAAGCAACACTCCTGGAGCCGACAGAAGGCCCACCACACCTTGGTTGCCCAGGAGAACGAGAGTGTGCCACCACTCACCGTAAAGCATTCGTCCGTGGCGAAGAGCTTGGCCATCGAGCACAGAGCCACTGCATCCTCGCGCTCCTCCTGCAGAGCCACGGCCGCGCAGCGGACCATCAGCCGTGAGGCCACCAGCCTGGTCGCCATGTCAGCCAGCTTGAACTGCAAGTACTGCAGCGAGAGGGGAGAGAAGCAGACCAGACAGCTCAGGACCACACCCAGGCCCTGAGAGCCCACTCCAAGGACGGGCCACCGTCACGGGACCTCAGCCCCGCCAAGAATTCGCCTTCAGCCCCAAGCCCACTCCACTCCCGCACCACAGTTTCACCACCTCCTTAAGGAGATGCTCCCTCTGGCTCCCCTTTAAATCTACAGCCACAACACCCACAATTCCCCAGAGATGCCTCTGCCCAGCAGGCCGGGCAGCCTTGGTGCCCCAGACCTCTGCACTTCATGACAACGGGCGCGGACCTGGTGGAGGCGGGAGAGGCGGCAGTGGAGGCAGCCCCCAGCCCCCAGCCCCCAGCCAAGTCTGCAGCGCCAGAGGGCCAGGCAGCAGCAGTAGCAGAGGCCACAGCAGTGCCCTGCACCCAACCCATCAGACCCAGTAGGGCACCAAGACCCCTGTTGCATCCCTGTGTCCCCACCTGTTTCAGCGGTGGTGTCCATGACCAGAGCGACCCACGACGCGGGCCCCTGCAGGGGCGCCCACCCCAACAACGAGGGAGGTGTGCCCGCTGAGCCTGTCAGCCCTGCCCAGGGGGAGTGGGGTTCGGTGGCCTTTGCCTTCCCCACACGCTGCCTGCAGGGGGCGCCCACACCCGCAGATGCAACCTCCTGGTGGAAACGGCTCCGCCCTGACAAGTAAACGCGGCACAGGGCTCTTCTCTGAACGTCTTCCAAAGGTGGCATCTCACCCAGCACACGACCACACGACCGGCAAACAGGCGATGGCACAGTGTGGAGGAGGTGAGTCGCCCGCCAAGAGTGCCCACAGGTCTCTCCTGAGGAGCTGGTGCCTCAAGCAACACTCCTGGAGCCGACAGAAGGCCCACCACACCTTGGTTGCCCAGGAGAACGAGAGTGTGCCACCACTCACCGTAAAGCATTCGTCCGTGGCGAAGAGCTTGGCCATCGAGCACAGAGCCACTGCATCCTCGCGCTCCTCCTGCAGAGCCACGGCCGCGCAGCGGACCATCAGCCGTGAGGCCACCAGCCTGGTCGCCATGTCAGCCAGCTTGAACTGCAAGTACTGCAGCGAGAGGGGAGAGAAGCAGACCAGACAGCTCAGGACCACACCCAGGCCCTGAGAGCCCACTCCAAGGACGGGCCACCGTCACGGGACCTCAGCCCCGCCAAGAATTCGCCTTCAGCCCCAAGCCCACTCCACTCCCGCACCACAGTTTCACCACCTCCTTAAGGAGATGCTCCCTCTGGCTCCCCTTTAAATCTACAGCCACAACACCCACAATTCCCCAGAGATGCCTCTGCCCAGCAGGCCGGGCAGCCTTGGTGCCCCAGACCTCTGCACTTCATGACAACGGGCGCGGACCTGGTGGAGGCGGGAGAGGCGGCAGTGGAGGCAGCCCCCAGCCCCCAGCCCCCAGCCAAGTCTGCAGCGCCAGAGGGCCAGGCAGCAGCAGTAGCAGAGGCCACAGCAGTGCCCTGCACCCAACCCATCAGACCCAGTAGGGCACCAAGACCCCTGTTGCATCCCTGTGTCCCCACCTGTTTCAGCGGTGGTGTCCATGACCAGAGCGACCCTGGACGTGGCAGTGGTGCCCACCACCCTGGCGCCCCAGCCCAGCCCCAACCCTAGGCACAGGAGGAACCTGGGAGCCGGGGCAGCCCCTCGGGCAGAGGCAGCGTGGGTGAGAGAAACCAAAGCCCGAGCTGCAGCACCATCTACTGGAAACCAAAAGAAAGGCCTCCAATTCCCAGCCTGTGGATGTCAGCATCAAGCAGAAAATGCTTTACCTAAGAGAAGACTCTCGAGAGCCCCTGGGACTGCAAGGAGACCAAACCAATCAATCCTAAAGGAAACAAACCCTGAATATTCACTGGAAGCACTGATGCTGAAACTGAAGCTCCACTACTTTGGCCGCTTGATGCAAAGAGCCGACTCACCGGAAAAGACCCTGATACGGGGAAAGACTGAGGGAAGAGGAGAAGGGGATGACAGAGGAGGAGATGGCTGGATGGCATCACTGACTCAACAGACACGTATTTGGGCAAACTCAAGGAGATAGTGATGGACAGAGAAGTCTGGTGTGCTGCAGCCCATGGGTCACAAAGAGTTGGACATGACTTAGAACAACAAAAATAAAGAACATATTGGCTACTTCTAATGAACCAGCAGAAGAGGAACAACTCATAAATAACACAGGGTATCACAAAAAGACGACAATTCTACAGAAACCCAACTTAAAGTCATGGATACTGGGCTCTAACAGGTGATGAGCTATAGATAACTCAGGAATAAAACTAATGAAGAGAAGGAATATTTTGCCAAGGACAATGAAACTTGTAAGAAAGAATTAAACCAAAATCCTGTAACTGAAGAACTCAATAAAGGAGATGGGGAATGTATTCAAAAGCTATGGAAATACAGCAGACCAGGTGGAAGAGAGAATTTGTGAGTTTGAAGATAGAAACCTAGAAATGATTCCGGTATAAAAGGAGAGCTAAGATGAACAAAAATCCTACTAGTAGAGCTATCCTATTTCATCAAGAAGAGCAGCATAAGGATGATGGGCGTTCCAGAAGAAGAAGGAGAGCACAGAGCTCACTGACAGAAGAGGTGAGAACGTCACAAACGGAAGAAGGGTAGTCCTACCCTGGGCACCAAGACCCCTGTTGCATCCCTGTGTCCCCACCTGTTTCAGCGGTGGTGTCCATGACCAGAGCGACCCTGGACGTGGCAGTGGTGCCCACCACCCTGGCGCCCCAGCCCAGCCCCAACCCTAGGCACAGGAGGAACCTGGGAGCCGGGCAGCCCCTCGGGCAGAGGCAGCGTGGGTGAGAGAAACCAAAGCCCGAGCTGCAGCACCATCTACTGGAAACCAAAAGAAAGGCCTCCAATTCCCAGCCTGTGGATGTCAGCATCAAGCAGAAAATGCTTTACCTAAGAGAAGACTCTCGAGAGCCCCTGGGACTGCAAGGAGACCAAACCAATCAATCCTAAAGGAAACAAACCCTGAATATTCACTGGAAGCACTGATGCTGAAACTGAAGCTCCACTACTTTGGCCGCTTGATGCAAAGAGCCGACTCACCGGAAAAGACCCTGATACGGGGAAAGACTGAGGGAAGAGGAGAAGGGGATGACAGAGGAGGAGATGGCTGGATGGCATCACTGACTCAACAGACACGTATTTGGGCAAACTCAAGGAGATAGTGATGGACAGAGAAGTCTGGTGTGCTGCAGCCCATGGGTCACAAAGAGTTGGACATGACTTAGAACAACAAAAATAAAGAACATATTGGCTACTTCTAATGAACCAGCAGAAGAGGAACAACTCATAAATAACGCAGGGTATCACAAAAAGACGACAATTCTACAGAAACCCAACTTAAAGTCATGGATACTGGGCTCTAACAGGTGATGAGCTATAGATAACTCAGGAATAAAACTAATGAAGAGAAGGAATATTTTGCCAAGGACAATGAAACTTGTAAGAAAGAATTAAACCAAAATCCTGTAACTGAAGAACTCAATAAAGGAGATGGGGAATGTATTCAAAAGCTATGGAAATACAGCAGACCAGGTGGAAGAGAGAATTTGTGAGTTTGAAGATAGAAACCTAGAAATGATTCCGGTATAAAAGGAGAGCTAAGATGAACAAAAATCCTACTAGTAGAGCTATCCTATTTCATCAAGAAGAGCAGCATAAGGATGATGGGCGTTCCAGAAGAAGAAGGGGAGAGCACAGAGCTCACTGACAGAAGAGGTGAGAACGTCACAAACCTGAGGAAAGAACTGGATATACACGTCCACAGGGCTAAGAGAGCTGATCACCACAAGCCAAAAAGACCTCCCAGACACATAATATTAAACCTGTCCAAGCTGATGACAAAGAAACAATTTTAAAGGCAGTCAGAAAAAAGACAGTAACCTACAAAGGAACCCCATGAGACCAAGAGAGCTGAATCGAATAACCTTATGATCCAGCTGTTCCCCTTACAGCATTTTCTCAAAAATCATGGAAACACTAATTCAAAAAGATACATGCACCCTTATGCTCACTGCAGTATTATTCACAGCACGCAAGACATGGAAGCAAGCTAAGTGCCCATCAGGAGATATATGGACAAAGAGAAAGGCAAAGCCAAACAGTGTTCAAACTGCCACACAATTGCACTCATTTCACATGCCATTATGATTATGGGCAAAATCCTTCAAGGTAGGCTTTAGGAGTACATGAACCAAGAACTTCCAGATGCACAAGCTGGATTAAGAAAAGGGAGAGGGCTTCCCTGATGGCTCAGTAGTGAAGAGCTCGCCTGCCAATGCCAGAGACACGGGTTCAATCCCTGATCCAGGAAGATCCCACATGCTGCAGAGCAACTAAGCCCATGAGCCACAACCACTGAGCCTGGGCTCTAGAGTCTCGGAGCCACAACTATTGAGCCCATGTGCTGCAACTACTGAGGCCCGTGTGCCCTAGAGCCCGAGTTCCACAAGAGAAATGAGAACTCACTGCAACAAGAAGCCTGCTCGCCTCAACTAGAGAGTAGCCCCCACTTCCTGCAGCTAGAGAAGAGCCTGTAGCAGCAGTGAAAACCCAGAATAGTCAAAAATAAATAAATACATAAAATAATAAAAATTTTTAAAAAATGTTACAAAAAAAGAAAAAGAAAAGGGAGAGGAAGCGCAGGTCAAATTGCCAACATATGCTGGATCACAGAAAAACCAAGGGAATTCCACTTCTGCTTCACTGACTATGCCGAAGCCTTTGACTGTGTAGATCACAACGAACTGTGGAATATTCTTAAAGAGACGGGAATACCAGACCACCTTACCTGCCTCCTGAGAAATCTGCATGCAGGACAAGAAGCAGTAGTTAGAACCGGACATGGAACAACGGACTGGTTCCAAATAGGGAAAGGAGTACATCAAGGTTTTATATTGTCACCCTGCTTACTTAACTTGCATGCAGAGTTCATCAGGAGACATGCCAGACAAGATAAATCACAAGCTGGACTCAAGACTGCCGGGACAAACAGCAACAACCTCAGATATGCAGATGATACCACTTTAATGGCAGAAAGGGAAGAGGAAACGACGAGCCTCTTGACGAAGGAGAAAAGAGGAGAGTGAAAGAGCCGGCTTGAAACTCGACAGTCAAAAGAGGAAGATCACTGCATCTGTTCCTGTCACTTTGTGGTGAACAGATGGGGAAAATGTGGAAACCACGTCAGATTTCATTTTCTTGGGCTCCAAAATCACTGTGGATGGTGACTGCAGCCATGAAATTAAAAGAGGCTTCCTCTTTGGAAGAAGAGCCGTGACCAACCTAGACAGCGTGTTTAAAAGCAGAGAGAGCGCCTTGGCAACCAAGGTCCGTCTCGTCAAGGCTATGTATTTTGTCCAGCAGGCAAGTATGGATGTGAGAGCTGGACCATGAAAGACGACTGAGTGAGTGTCGAAGAACTGATGCTTTTGAGTCGCGGTGAAGACTCCTGAGAGTCCCTTGGACAGCACGGACATCTAAGGAGTCCATCCTAAAGGAACTCAACCCTGAGTATCCATTGGAAGCACTATGACTTGAAGCTGAAGCGCTGGTGCTTTGGCCACTGGATGCAAAAAGCTGACTCACTGGAAAAGACCCTGATGCTGGTAAAAACTGAGGGTAAGAGGAGAATGGGGTGACAGAAGATGAGACGGTTGGATGGCATCACTGAGTCAATGGACAAGAGTTTGAGCAAACTCAGGGTGATAAGTGGTGGACAGAGAAGCCTGACGTGCTGCAGTTCATGGGGTCGCAAAGAACCTGAACAACAACATGGATACGATGGAGTATTACTCAGCCATGAAAGAATGGAACCCTGACATCTGTGACAACATGGATGGACCTAGAAAGTATTATGTTAAGTGAAGTAAGTCAGACAGAAAAAGACAAATGATTTCACTCATATGAGGAATCTGCTACATGCAAGAAAATGAAGTTGGAACATACCCTGACACCATACACAAAGATCAACTCAAAATGGATTAAAGACTTAAATGTAAGGCCAGAAACCATCAAACTCTTAGAGGAGAATATAGGCAAAACCCTCAAGGACATAAATCAAAGCAAGATCTTCTCTGACCCACCTACTAGAATAGTGGAACTAAAAAGACAAATGAACATGTGGGACCTAATGAAACTTAAAAGCTTTTGTACAGCTAAAGAAATTACAAAAAAGCTGAACAGACAGCCCACAGAGTGGGAGAAAATCATAGCAAATGAAACAACAGACAAAGAATTAACCTCCAAAATCTACAAGCAACTCAGACAACTCAGCACTGGAAAAACGAACAACCCAATCAAAAAATGGGAAAAGGACCTAAACAGACACCTCTCCAACGATGACATACAGATGGCCCAAAAACACATGAAACGATGCTCAACTTCACTAATAATTAGAGAAATGCAAATCCAAACTACAATGAGATATCACCTCACACCCGTCAGAATGGCCATCATCCACAAATCGACAGACAATAAATGCTCTGGGGAAAAAACCCGTCAGAATGGCCTCTATGGCAGTCGGAGCACAAATAGAAGCACCATATGACCCAGTCCGGCCTTGGACAGCACGGACATCTAAGGAGTCCATCCTAAAGGAACTCAACCCTGAGTATCCATTGGAAGCACTATGACTTGAAGCTGAAGCGCTGGTGCTTTGGCCACTGGATGCAAAAAGCTGACTCACTGGAAAAGACCCTGATGCTGGTAAAAACTGAGGGTAAGAGGAGAATGGGGTGACAGAAGATGAGACGGTTGGATGGCATCACTGAGTCAATGGACAAGAGTTTGAGCAAACTCAGGGTGATAAGTGGTGGACAGAGAAGCCTGACGTGCTGCAGTTCATGGGGTCTCAAAGAACCTGAACAACAACATGGATACGATGGAGTATTACTCAGCCATGAAAGAATGGAACCCTGACATCTGTGACAACATGGATGGACCTAGAAAGTATTATGTTAAGTGAAGTAAGTCAGACAGAAAAAGACAAATGATTTCACTCATATGAGGAATCTGCTACATGCAAGAAAATGAAGTTGGAACATACCCTGACACCATACACAAAGATCAACTCAAAATGGATTAAAGACTTAAATGTAAGGCCAGAAACCATCAAACTCTTAGAGGAGAATATAGGCAAAACCCTCAAGGACATAAATCAAAGCAAGATCTTCTCTGACCCACCTACTAGAATAGTGGAACTAAAAAGACAAATGAACATGTGGGACCTAATGAAACTTAAAAGCTTTTGTACAGCTAAAGAAATTACAAAAAAGCTGAACAGACAGCCCACAGAGTGGGAGAAAATCATAGCAAATGAAACAACAGACAAAGAATTAACCTCCAAAATCTACAAGCAACTCAGACAACTCAGCACTGGAAAAACGAACAACCCAATCAAAAAATGGGAAAAGGACCTAAACAGACACCTCTCCAACGATGACATACAGATGGCCCAAAAACACATGAAACGATGCTCAACTTCACTAATAATTAGAGAAATGCAAATCCAAACTACAATGAGATATCACCTCACACCCGTCAGAATGGCCATCATCCACAAATCGACAGACAATAAATGCTGGAGAGGCTGGAGAAAAGGAACACTCCTGCATTGCTGGTGGGAGTGTAAATTGATACAGCCTCTATGGAAGACAGTCTGGAGATTTCTTAAAAAACTAAAAATAGAAGCACCATATGACCCAGCAATCCCACTCTTAGGCTTATACCCTGACGAAATCAAAACTGAAAGAAGCACCTGTACCCCAATGTTCATTGCAGCTCTCTATACAATAGCTAGAACATGGAAGGAACCTAGATGCCCATCGACGAACGAATGGATCCAAAAGCTCTGGTACATATATACAATGGAATAATACACAGCTGTAAAGAGAAATGCAGAAGAATCAACCCTAATGAGGTGGCTGGATCTAGAAAGTATCATAAAAAGTGAAGTCAGTCAGAAAGAGAAGGACAAATACAGTATATTAACACATATATATGGAATCTAGTAGGATGGTGATGATGGCACATGCAGTGAAGCGACAGAAAGACAGACATGGACAGTGGACATATGGACATTGTGGGGAAGGAACAGTGGGTGAGAGGTGTAAAGGAAGTAGCATGAAGGCCTGTACTATCATAAGTGAAGAAAATAGCTATAGTCATTGCTCTGTGAGAAAAGGGGATCCTTCAGGGGTGCTGTGTGATGGTCGGGAGGGGAGGGAAGGGGGGGATATACATGTGACTAATCTGAGAACATGCATGTCTGTGAACAACAAAACTCTGTAAAAGTTAAAAGTAAAATAAAGGGTTAAAAAAAAAAAAAAAAGAACACACAGTAAATGAATGGACAAAACAAGAGCACATGGAGAACATGGTGGTGAGAACACGGTGGTGAGAACACGGTGGTGAGAACACAGTGGTGAGAACACGGTGGTGGAGAACACGGTGGTGGCCACCAGAGAGGAAGGGGTAGGAAGAGGGTGCAATCAGTCAAGGGGGTCAACTGAATGGTGATGGACGGGAATGAGATTTTTGGCAGTAAGCTCTGCATAGTACAAGAAGTCCAATTATAATGTATACATGAAACTTTAATAATGTGATAAATCAGCGTTATTACCTCAATAAACAAAAAAGAAAAACTGGAACACAAACGAGCAATCATTCCAACTCCACCCCCATGAAATAACTATTTTTTGCATTTTCAGACATGTCTCTGAAAACATTTTATTGGTATATATATGTAATCGTGTATTCTATAAACAAAATAGCACATGTATCTAAAATGTCACCTTTCTCTTTGTCATGCAATACCTCATGAATCTTCCCATGACTATAAATAAGACTTATTATAAAACCTGACAGAAACACAGCACGAGCTCTGGCTGAAATGTGAACAGAACTCGTAAGAGACCTCAGGGTCCCACTTCAAATGCTCTAGAGACAGAAACGAATGAGGGGACACCTGGGGAGTTACCTGCTTGCTGGCCAGAGGCTCTCCAAACTGCTTCCGGGCCTTGAGGTGGTCTCGAGTGAGGACGACTGAGGCGTGAGCAGCGCCCAGAGAGCAGGAGGCTGGAAGGGACGGAACAGACATATCCAGTGAGGTGGGGGCCGTCCTGACCGCTCCTCCCACCCCGCCCCTCGGGTCCTCACCAACATTGATCCTCCCGCCGTTCAGTCCCCTCATGGCAATGAGGAAGCCCTGGCCTTCGTCCCCGATCCTGTTGGCCACAGGGACAGCACAGTCTTCAAAGAACACGGCTCGGGTTGGTTGTGAGTTCCACCCCACCTGGCAAAAATCAGGGTCTGTGTGGCTGCCCAGCAGTCACCACTCAGTGCAGCATTCTCTGTCCAACTGAGCCCGAAATGGGGTGCTCTTCTGTCCTGGGACTTAGTCCCTTGAGAATTCTGGTGAGGAGAAACAGGAAGGCCACGCCTGAATGTCTTTCAGCTCCGCCAGACTTCCCTTTCAGCTCAATGCTTTAAACGTATTAGGAGCACCTACTTCTGAGCACCTACTTCTGCTCCACCATACCAGCCTTCCCCAAAGACTTCTCACGACTCCCTTCAGTTTGGCCCAGAGCTCTCCTCTGTGGCATCTCCAAGAGTATATTCTTTCACAAACACGGTGACAGTATGAGGTTTACTCTGAGTGTCTGTCCTTGTACAGAACAGCATAAGGATAACCATGACCAACAGCCTCTCTTATCCTCCAAAGAGCTCAGTGATCTCTGTGAAGTCTACCACGCTGGCCGTCAGCCTCACAGACCTGGCGACACTGGGTCCAGCAGCTGGGAACCAATCACACACACCTTCCCCCAGCTGGGCTTCACACCAGCGACACCACACCAGCGACATCACACCAGCACCTGGAAATGGGAGCATCTGTACCAGAGAAACTGACAAACTCTGCACTGGAGGGATTTCTTGGTTTCTGCTTTTCCCAAGGAGCTGATTTACCAGGACACCCCGAGTATGTCCGTCTCAAGCCCAGAGCCAGATCTCCACACCTAAGATGCAGTCCTTGCCCTGTAACTAACCGGCTGGCAGCGCATGCGACCTCCATGGTCACAGGGTCCCCAGAGGCAGCCGCAATGGGAGGCCAGTAGAGCCACTTTCTTCACGTAAAGTCGGACTTATATGCTGCACAGACAGTCAGAAAGACTGACCCCCTTCATCTCCTGTCCATGCACCCTCTGCTGTCAGACCAAGGGCACAGGACCAGACGGGTCCACAGGCCCAAGAGCTGACAGCCCTGGCCTCGCCCCGATCCTGTTGGCCACAGGGACAGCACAGTCTTCAAAGAACACGGCTCGGGTTGGTTGTGAGTTCCACCCCACCTGGCAAAAATCAGGGTCTGTGTGGCTGCCCAGCAGTCACCACTCAGTGCAGCATTCTCTGTCCAACTGAGCCCGAAATGGGGTGCTCTTCTGTCCTGGGACTTAGTCCCTTGAGAATTCTGGTGAGGAGAAACAGGAAGGCCACGCCTGAATGTCTTTCAGCTCCGCCAGACTTCCCTTTCAGCTCAATGCTTTAAACGTATTAGGAGCACCTATTTTGAGCACCTACTTCTGCTCCACCATACCAGCCTTCCCCAAAGACTTCTCACGACTCCCTTCAGTTTGGCCCAGAGCTCTCCTCTGTGGCATCTCCAAGAGTATATTCTTTCACAAACACGGTGACAGTATGAGGTTTACTCTGAGTGTCTGTCCTTGTACAGAACAGCATAAGGATAACCATGACCAACAGCCTCTCTTATCCTCCAAAGAGCTCAGTGATCTCTGTGAAGTCTACCACGCTGGCCGTCAGCCTCACAGACCTGGCGACACTGGGTCCAGCAGCTGGGAACCAATCACACACACCTTCCCCCAGCTGGGCTTCACACCAGCGACACCACACCAGCGACATCACACCAGCACCTGGAAATGGGAGCATCTGTACCAGAGAAACTGACAAACTCTGCACTGGAGGGATTTCTTGGTTTCTGCTTTTCCCAAGGAGCTGATTTACCAGGACACCCCGAGTATGTCCGTCTCAAGCCCAGAGCCAGATCTCCACACCTAAGATGCAGTCCTTGCCCTGTAACTAACCGGCTGGCAGCGCATGCGACCTCCATGGTCACAGGGTCCCCAGAGGCAGCCGCAATGGGAGGCCAGTAGAGCCACTTTCTTCACGTAAAGTCGGACTTATATGCTGCACAGACAGTCAGAAAGACTGACCCCCTTCATCTCCTGTCCATGCACCCTCTGCTGTCAGACCAAGGGCACAGGACCAGACGGGTCCACAGGCCCAAGAGCTGACAGCCCTGCCTTCCCTGGTTTTCCTGCAGGACCAGGAGCAGGGAGCCCCCTCCTGTTCGTCTGTCTTTCTTTCCTCAGACCACCTTCCAACTGCTGCCCAGGCTTCCTCCCTGCCAACCTGCCCACAAGAAAGCCTATTCTTCTACACAAAATCTGTTAACAACTAAACCTACACTAAAGCCATTCCTTACTCCTTTCTGTTTAAAGTTCTCAGCTACAGAGCACGCTCAGTACACCAAGTGGAAGGATGTGCTTGCAGGAAAGACAGCCGTGGGGCAGGGGAGAAAGGCCAGCTGCTCGGGCCACCAGAGCAGCCAGATCAGCCACGGGGATCTGTGGGTGATCCTCTGCCTGACCTGCAACCTCTCTGACTTTGCCCCACAGCATCCCTGCTGCCCCGACTCTCCAGCCACAAGGAGAAGCCCTGGCTCCTCTGAGTATGCTCACGCTGTCCCCACACCGGGCCCTCTGAAACCACTGTCCTCTCTGCCCAGATCCCTCCTCCCGCTGGCTTGCTGCCGCTGCCGGCTCCTGATCCAGATCTCAAGCGGCCACTTATCTTCAGAGAGTCGGGCTGTCCCTACGCTAGGAAGCTCTTCTCTGTTCGTATCACACCCTCCTGCTCGCCTTCCTCCCTCGCACTGAGGGGAGGCGCTGCGTCTACCCCTGTGCCCGCCGTCTCTCCTGCTGCTCACGGGCAACTCTACAGGGTTGTGTACGTTTGTCTGGCTCTCTGCTCTGTCCTATGACTTGGCAGTGGACACCTGCTAGCTGTTGAATGAATGAGATGTCCTTGCAAATTTCCTGTATGTTAAGAAATACATACAGCAAAGCTAATAATCACGAAGAAAGTCAAAGGAGAGGAAGGGTGGAGCTAAGATGGCAGTGTAGAGGACATGCACTCATCTCTCCTGCAAAACTGCCTGAATTGCAACGAGTTCCTGAAAAACCATCGACAGGAGAAGGTTGGATCTGATCACAAAAAGATACCCC
Source organism: Tragulus kanchil (assembly GCA_022376925.1). Taxonomy (NCBI): domain Eukaryota; kingdom Metazoa; phylum Chordata; class Mammalia; order Artiodactyla; family Tragulidae; genus Tragulus; species Tragulus kanchil. Next base: position 156,747,766 of record JAIOJX010000006.1, read on the forward strand.
CACATCGAAGAACAAAGGAAAAGTTGCAACAAGACAGTAGGAAGGGCGCAATCGTGCTTTTAAAAGTCAAACCTCATACCCACCAGAGAGGCTGGGTGGGACAAAGGCGCAAAGCCTGTTGCAGATCAAGACTCGGGAAAGGAGTGGTGACGCCCACAGGGACTGGGCCAGACTTGCTTTGGAGGGTCCAAGTGCCCCCTTGAGCTAGAAGTGCCCTTGAGCAGTCCTCGGAACGATGGCACTCAGTTCCCTTTGAAGGAGGTTACCATTAACCCGATCACAGAGTTGCCGAGGAGGACTGGAGACTGCGCACCGAGATCTGGGAGAGGGGAACAGCGACCCTGCATGGGACTGAGCCAGACTCACCTCTGAGTAATCTGACCTCTCCCGCGGTGGCAGGTCGATGGTGGCCTGCAGCAGGGTCGGGGTCACTGCGGAAGTGCTTCCCATAGAGCGTGTGGGAATAGATCCTTTGTGAGAGAGATGCCATTTTCCCTACTGTAGTTTGGCTGCTGGTCAAACTACAGGGAGGGAATTCAGCTCCACCCAAGAAAAGGGATTTGGATTGAGGATTAAGAAACTCCCAGGGCCAGCCTGGGCGGGGCTTTTAGTTCTGGAATAGGCCGAAATAAACAAGCAGTCAAAGAGGTCTTCAGATCCAACCACTGCCAGAGGCAAGAAAAAGAGTGATAATTCCTGAATAGACAGCAAGAGACAGAAGAACATAAACACTATTTTTACATTTTGTCTGAAGCTGGAGTTACTGCTGGATTTTTCTAAATTTCATTTTATCTCTTATTCTTTTTTATTGCTTTTTTTGTTTTGGTTTGTTTTTGTTTTTTTTTTTCTTCCCAATTGTTTTTTTCCCCTTTTTTCAAACCCCCTCAGTGCCCCCACCCTGTTTTTAATTTTGTTTTGGTTTTTTTTGGGGTGTGTAAGTGTGGGTGTGTTTATTTCCTCCACGGAATTCTATTGAAGCTACTAATCTTACCAGTAAGACTGAATATATTCAAGTTTACATAATTATTTTTTTCTTTTTTCTTTTAAACCACACATTTTATTCTGGTATAAACTTCTGGTTCCACATTGGTCTTTTAAAGTTCTGTGGGGGTTTTGTTTGGTTTTATTGGTTTTGCTTTGTTTTTCTATATTTTTCTATATACTTATGTTTAAATTTTTAAATTTTTTATTTGTACTACTACTTCCTCCATAACTCTTTGCCTTCTCTGATGCTCCTTTCCTACAGCACTAAATTCTAACACATACAAATCTTTATCTCCCTATATTTAACTTTGCAGTATTATTCTGTATTTCTCTTCTATCCTCCCTTTCTCTTTTTCCCTTTCCCACCATATTTCTTAGTCTGTTCTGTCCTCATTGCCTTATCCCCAACGGGGACCCTGCTCTAGCATTATTCTCCAATTTGTGCTCTACTTAGTTTGGTTATTAACTGGTGGATAACATTCTTGGTTTTCTCTATTCGCCGTGCTAACGTATTATACTGTATTTTTGGTTGTAATGTTTGGGTTATGTTACAGCTGTATGTTTGTGTGTATAATTCAATAAGCTAGATAGTATTTGCATAATATTTTAATTGCCATCTGTCAAAGATACACCTTCTGTTTCTCATTCACGTATATATGTTTTAATATCATTTAATGCCATAACAAACCAGCCGTGAAATCTTCATTTCCTGGTCAGGCTACAAGCCCAGATGCGTTAGGGAGGCAGCACTGACCACAACTCTACAATACTAGAGAACGCCTAACACTAGAGAGCAATAAACAGTGAGAACGCCAACAAAGGTAATCACTTGTATGCAAGTCCTGACATAAACCAACCACCAGCATCATCCAGAATAAGAAGCCCCATCCAAACAACAAACACCCACAGACGTAACTCAAAGCCTGGGAGAAGGAAAACCCAAACAGTTAGTTAAAAAGTTAATGATAACAATGAAACAGCAGAGAAATACCACACAAATGAAGGAACGATCTACAAACACACAAGATCAAATCAATGAAGAGGATTTAGACATACTTTCTGATAGTGATTTCAGAAGAATGATAGTCAAGATGATCAAAAACACTGAAAGCAGAATTTTAGAGAAATTGCAAGACACAACTAGCACACTGAATAAAGAAATACAAGAACTCACAAAAAAACTAACAGAGACAAACAACTCAATTGCTGAACAGAAAAACACTGTAGAAGGAATCAAGAGCAGAGTATCTGAGACAGAAGACTGGATAAGTGAGCTGGAAGATAGAATAGTGGAAGTAACTGCTGAAAAACAGAATCTAGTTCAAAGAATGAAAAGAGCAGAGGATAGCCTCAGAGACCTCTGGGATAATATCAAACGCACCAATATTCGAATGATAGGGGTTCCAGAAGAAGAATTAAAAAAGAAAGGCTATGAGAAAATCCTTGAAGAGATTATAGTTGAAAATTTCCCCAACATGGGAAAAGAAATAGTCAATCAAGTCCAAGAAGTGCAAGGACTACCATACAGAATAAACCCAAGAAGAAACACACCAAGACACATATTAATGAAGCTAACACAAATTAAACACAAAGACAGAATTCTAAAAGCAGCAAGGGACAAGCAACTAGTGACATACAAGGGAAAGCCCATACGTTTAACAGCTGATCTTTCAACAGAAACTCTGCTGGCCAGAAGGGAATGGCAGGACACATTTAAATGGCTAAAAGAGAATAATCTGCAACCAAGAATCCTCTACCCTGCAAGGATCTCATTCAAAATTGATGGAGAAATCAAAAGCTTTACAGATAAGCAAAAATTAAAAGGATTTAGTCACACCAAACCAGCCTTATGACAAGTGTTAAAGGGACTTATATAGACAACAAGTATAAGAGAAGAAGATCCACAAAACAAAGCCATCATAACATCTAAGAAGATGACAATAGGATCATTTGTATCAATAATTACTTTGAATGTCAATGGACTAAACACCCCAACCAAAAGACACAGACTGGCTGAATGGATTCAAAAACACAACCCACACATATGCTGCCTCCAGGACACTCATTCAGACCTAGAGACACTCATAGACTGAAAGTGAGAGACTGGAAAAGATATTCCATGCAAATGGAAATCAAAAGAAAGCTGGTATAGCAATCCACACAAATGAAGGAACGATCTACAAACACACAAGATCAAATCAATGAAGAGGATTTAGACATACTTTCTGATAGTGATTTCAGAAGAATGATAGTCAAGATGATCAAAAACACTGAAAGCAGAATTTTAGAGAAATTGCAAGACACAACTAGCACACTGAATAAAGAAATACAAGAACTCACAAAAAAACTAACAGAGACAAACAACTCAATTGCTGAACAGAAAAACACTGTAGAAGGAATCAAGAGCAGAGTATCTGAGACAGAAGACTGGATAAGTGAGCTGGAAGATAGAATAGTGGAAGTAACTGCTGAAAAACAGAATCTAGTTCAAAGAATGAAAAGAGCAGAGGATAGCCTCAGAGACCTCTGGGATAATATCAAACGCACCAATATTCGAATGATAGGGGTTCCAGAAGAAGAATTAAAAAAGAAAGGCTATGAGAAAATCCTTGAAGAGATTATAGTTGAAAATTTCCCCAACATGGGAAAAGAAATAGTCAATCAAGTCCAAGAAGTGCAAGGACTACCATACAGAATAAACCCAAGAAGAAACACACCAAGACACATATTAATGAAGCTAACACAAATTAAACACAAAGACAGAATTCTAAAAGCAGCAAGGGACAAGCAACTAGTGACATACAAGGGAAAGCCCATACGTTTAACAGCTGATCTTTCAACAGAAACTCTGCTGGCCAGAAGGGAATGGCAGGACACATTTAAATGGCTAAAAGAGAATAATCTGCAACCAAGAATCCTCTACCCTGCAAGGATCTCATTCAAAATTGATGGAGAAATCAAAAGCTTTACAGATAAGCAAAAATTAAAAGGATTTAGTCACACCAAACCAGCCTTATGACAAGTGTTAAAGGGACTTATATAGACAACAAGTATAAGAGAAGAAGATCCACAAAACAAAGCCATCATAACATCTAAGAAGATGACAATAGGATCATTTGTATCAATAATTACTTTGAATGTCAATGGACTAAACACCCCAACCAAAAGACACAGACTGGCTGAATGGATTCAAAAACACAACCCACACATATGCTGCCTCCAGGACACTCATTCAGACCTAGAGACACTCATAGACTGAAAGTGAGAGACTGGAAAAAGATATTCCATGCAAATGGAAATCAAAAGAAAGCTGGTATAGCAATCCTCATATCAGACAAAATAGACCTCAAAGAAGATTAGAAGAGACAAGGCAGGACACTACATAACGATCAAGGGATCGATCCAAGAGGAAGACATAACAATCATAAATTATCTATGCACCCAACACAGGAGCACCCCAATACATAAGACAAACACTTTCAGACATAAAAGAAAACATCGACAATAACACAATAATAGTAGGAGACTTTAACACTCCTCTCACACCAATGGACAGATCATCAAAACAGGAAATTAATAAAGAAACACAGGCCTTAAATGCCACACTAGAAGAGATGGACCTCATGGATATCTTTAGGACCTTCCATCCAGAAGCAGAATACACTTTCTTCTCAAGTGCTCATGGAACATTCTCCAGGATCGACCACATCTTGGGCCACAAATCAAACCCCAGTCAATTCAAGAAAACTGAAATTATATCAACCATCATCTCGGACCACAATGCAATGAGACCAGAGATCAACTACAGGAAAAAACTGATAAAAACACAAACACATGGAGATTAAACAACACATACCTAAAAAACCAACTGATTACCAAGCAAATCAAAGGAGAAATTTAAAAATTCCTAGAAGAAAACCACAATGAACACACGACAGTGCAAAACCTATGGGATACTGCAAAAGCAGTTCTAAGAGGGAAGTTTATAGCAATTCAATCCTACTCTAGGAAAATCTCAAACAGATGACCTAATCCTATACTTATATAGACAACAAGTATAAGAGAAGAAGATCCACAAAACAAAGCCATCATAACATCTAAGAAGATGACAATAGGATCATTTGTATCAATAATTACTTTGAATGTCAATGGACTAAACACCCCAACCAAAAGACACAGACTGGCTGAATGGATTCAAAAACACAACCCACACATATGCTGCCTCCAGGACACTCATTCAGACCTAGAGACACTCATAGACTGAAAGTGAGAGACTGGAAAAAGATATTCCATGCAAATGGAAATCAAAAGAAAGCTGGTATAGCAATCCTCATATCAGACAAAATAGACCTCAAAGAAGATTAGAAGAGACAAGGCAGGACACTACATAACGATCAAGGGATCGATCCAAGAGGAAGACATAACAATCATAAATTATCTATGCACCCAACACAGGAGCACCCCAATACATAAGACAAACACTTTCAGACATAAAAGAAAACATCGACAATAACACAATAATAGTAGGAGACTTTAACACTCCTCTCACACCAATGGACAGATCATCAAAACAGGAAATTAATAAAGAAACACAGGCCTTAAATGCCACACTAGAAGAGATGGACCTCATGGATATCTTTAGGACCTTCCATCCAGAAGCAGAATACACTTTCTTCTCAAGTGCTCATGGAACATTCTCCAGGATCGACCACATCTTGGGCCACAAATCAAACCCCAGTCAATTCAAGAAAACTGAAATTATATCAACCATCATCTCGGACCACAATGCAATGAGACCAGAGATCAACTACAGGAAAAAACTGATAAAAACACAAACACATGGAGATTAAACAACACATACCTAAAAAACCAACTGATTACCAAGCAAATCAAAGGAGAAATTTAAAAATTCCTAGAAGAAAACCACAATGAACACACGACAGTGCAAAACCTATGGGATACTGCAAAAGCAGTTCTAAGAGGGAAGTTTATAGCAATTCAATCCTACTCTAGGAAAATCTCAAACAGATGACCTAATCCTACACTTAAAACAATTGGAAAAAGAAGAACAAAAACACCCCAAAGTCAGCAGAAGAAGAGAAATCATAAAGATCAGAGCAAAAGTTAATGAAAAAGAAACAAAAGTAAAGATAAATAAAACAAAAAGCTGGTTCTTCGAAAAGGTAAATAAAATCGACAAACCACTGGCCAGACTCATCAAGAAAAAGAGAGAGAAGAACCAGATCAACAAAATCAAAAATGAAAAAGGAGAGATTACAACATATCATGTAGAAATCCAATGGATTATAAGAGACTATTATGAACAACTCTACGGCAACAAACTGGACAACCCAGAAGAAAAGGACAGTTTCTTAGAGAAGATTAATCTCCCAAGACTCAACCAAGAAGAAATAGAAACTTTGAACAACCCAATCACAAGCTCAGAAATCGACTGATCAAAAATCCACCCAAAAATAAAAGCCCAGGGCCAGATGGCTTCACAGGCGAATTCTACCAAACATTTAAAAAGCTCATGCCTGTCCTTCTAAAACTCTTCCAAAAAATTGCACAGGAACACTTCCAAACACATTCTATGAGGCCACCATCACCCTGATACCAAAGCCAGGCAAAGACAACACAAAAAAAGAAAATTATAGGCCAATTTCACTGATGAATTTAGACGCCAAAATCCTCAACAAAATCCTAGCAAACAGAATTCAACAACACATCAAAAAGCTAATACATAATGATCAAGTCGGGTTCATCCCAGGCATGCAAGGATTCTTCAATATCCGCAAATTAATCAGTGTGATACACCATATCAACAAATTAAGAGACAAAAATCACATGATCATCTCAATAAATGCAGAAAAAGCCTTCGACAAAGTACAACATCCATTTATGATCAAAACTCTTCAGAAAATGGGCATAGAAGGAACGTATCTCAACATAGTGAAAGCCATCTATGAGAAGCCTACAGCGAACATTATCCTCAACGGTGAAAAACTGAAAGCATTTCCTCTAAGATCAGGAACAAGACAAGGGTGTCCACTTTCACCACTCTTATTCAACATAGTCCTGGAAGTTCTAGCAACAGCAATAAGAGAAGAGAAAGAAATAAAAGGAATCCAGATTGGAAAGGAAGAAGTCAAGCTCTCTCTTTTTGCAGATGACATGATATTATACATAGAAAATCTCAAAGACACTATTACAAAACTACTAGAGCTAATCAGCGAATTCAGCAAAGTTGCAGGATACAAAATCAATACACAGAAATCACTGACATTCCTATACACAAACAACGAAAAATCGGAAAACGAAATCAAAAATGAAAAAGGAGAGATTACAACATATCATGTAGAAATCCAATGGATTATAAGAGACTATTATGAACAACTCTACGGCAACAAACTGGACAACCCAGAAGAAAAGGACAGTTTCTTAGAGAAGATTAATCTCCCAAGACTCAACCAAGAAGAAATAGAAACTTTGAACAACCCAATCACAAGCTCAGAAATCGACTGATCAAAAATCCACCCAAAATAAAAGCCCAGGGCCAGATGGCTTCACAGGCGAATTCTACCAAACATTTAAAAAGCTCATGCCTGTCCTTCTAAAACTCTTCCAAAAAATTGCACAGGAACACTTCCAAACACATTCTATGAGGCCACCATCACCCTGATACCAAAGCCAGGCAAAGACAACACAAAAAAAGAAAATTATAGGCCAATTTCACTGATGAATTTAGACGCCAAAATCCTCAACAAAATCCTAGCAAACAGAATTCAACAACACATCAAAAAGCTAATACATAATGATCAAGTCGGGTTCATCCCAGGCATGCAAGGATTCTTCAATATCCGCAAATTAATCAGTGTGATACACCATATCAACAAATTAAGAGACAAAAATCACATGATCATCTCAATAAATGCAGAAAAAGCCTTCGACAAAGTACAACATCCATTTATGATCAAAACTCTTCAGAAAATGGGCATAGAAGGAACGTATCTCAACATAGTGAAAGCCATCTATGAGAAGCCTACAGCGAACATTATCCTCAACGGTGAAAAACTGAAAGCATTTCCTCTAAGATCAGGAACAAGACAAGGGTGTCCACTTTCACCACTCTTATTCAACATAGTCCTGGAAGTTCTAGCAACAGCAATAAGAGAAGAGAAAGAAATAAAAGGAATCCAGATTGGAAAGGAAGAAGTCAAGCTCTCTCTTTTTGCAGATGACATGATATTATACATAGAAAATCTCAAAGACACTATTACAAAACTACTAGAGCTAATCAGCGAATTCAGCAAAGTTGCAGGATACAAAATCAATACACAGAAATCACTGACATTCCTATACACAAACAACGAAAAATCGGAAAACGAAATCAAAGAGGCAATCCCCTTCACCATTGCAACCAAAAGAATAAAATATCTAGGAATAAACCTACTCAAAGAAACAAAAGAACTGTACACTGAAAATTACAAAACACTCACGAGAGAAATTAAAGAAAACTTAAACAGATGGAGAGATATTCCGTGTTCCTGGGTCGGAAGAATCAATATTGTGAAAATGACCATACTACCAAATGTCATCTATAGATTCAATGCGATCCCTATCAAATTACCAATGACATTCTTCACAGAACTAGACCAAAGAATAACACAGTTCATATGGAAACACAAAAGACCTCGAATAGCCAAAGCAATCCTGAGGAATAAGAATGGAGCTGGAGGGATCAGCCTCTCCAACTTCAGACTCTACTACAAAGCAAGTCATCAAGACAGTATGGTACTGGCACAAAAACAGGAATATAGACCAATGGAACAAGATAGAGAATGCAGAGATAAACCCACGCACCTATGGGTACCTTATTTGTGACAAAGGAGGAGAACATCTAAAATGGGACAAAGACAGCCTCTTCAACAAATGGTGCTGGGAAAACTGGACAGCTACATGCAAAAAAATGAAGTTGGAACATTCCCTGACCCCATACACAAAGATCAACTCAAAATGGATTAAAGACCTAAATGTAAGACCAGAAACCATCAAACTCTTAGAGGAGAATATAGGCAAAATCCTCAAGGACATAAATCAAAGCAAGATCTTCTCTGACCCACCTACTGGAATAGCAGAACTAAAAACAAAAATCAACATGTGGGACCTAATGAAACTTAAAAGCTTTTGTACAGCAAAAGAAACTAAAGCAGAAAAAAATCATAGCAAATGAAACAACGGACAAAGAAATAATCTCCAAAATCTAAGAGAAGAGAAAGAAATAAAAGGAATCCAGATTGGAAAGGAAGAAGTCAAGCTCTCTCTTTTTGCAGATGACATGATATTATACATAGAAAATCTCAAAGACACTATTACAAAACTACTAGAGCTAATCAGCGAATTCAGCAAAGTTGCAGGATACAAAATCAATACACAGAAATCACTGACATTCCTATACACAAACAACGAAAAATCGGAAAACGAAATCAAAGAGGCAATCCCCTTCACCATTGCAACCAAAAGAATAAAATATCTAGGAATAAACCTACTCAAAGAAACAAAAGAACTGTACACTGAAAATTACAAAACACTCACGAGAGAAATTAAAGAAAACTTAAACAGATGGAGAGATATTCCGTGTTCCTGGGTCGGAAGAATCAATATTGTGAAAATGACCATACTACCAAATGTCATCTATAGATTCAATGCGATCCCTATCAAATTACCAATGACATTCTTCACAGAACTAGACCAAAGAATAACACAGTTCATATGGAAACACAAAAGACCTCGAATAGCCAAAGCAATCCTGAGGAATAAGAATGGAGCTGGAGGGATCAGCCTCTCCAACTTCAGACTCTACTACAAAGCAAGTCATCAAGACAGTATGGTACTGGCACAAAAACAGGAATATAGACCAATGGAACAAGATAGAGAATGCAGAGATAAACCCACGCACCTATGGGTACCTTATTTGTGACAAAGGAGGAGAACATCTAAAATGGGACAAAGACAGCCTCTTCAACAAATGGTGCTGGGAAAACTGGACAGCTACATGCAAAAAAATGAAGTTGGAACATTCCCTGACCCCATACACAAAGATCAACTCAAAATGGATTAAAGACCTAAATGTAAGACCAGAAACCATCAAACTCTTAGAGGAGAATATAGGCAAAATCCTCAAGGACATAAATCAAAGCAAGATCTTCTCTGACCCACCTACTGGAATAGCAGAACTAAAAACAAAAATCAACATGTGGGACCTAATGAAACTTAAAAGCTTTTGTACAGCAAAAGAAACTGCAAAAAAGCTGAACAGACAACCCACAGAATGGGAGAAAATCATAGCAAATGAAACAACGGACAAAGAATGAATCTCCAAAATCTACAAGCAACTCAGACAACTCAACACCGGAAAAATGCACAACCCAATCAAAAAATGGGAAAAGGACCTAAACAGACACCTCTCCAAAGAGGACATACAGATGGCCCAAAACCACATGAAACGATGCTCAACTTCGCTTATAATTAGAGAAACGCAAATCAAAACTACAATGAGATATCACCTCACACCCGTCAGAATGGCCATCATCCACAAATCGACAGACAATAAATGCTGGAGGGGGTGTGGAGAAAAGGGAACCCTCGTGCATTGCTGGTGGGAATGTAAATTGATACAGCCTCTATGGAAGACAGTATGGCGATTCCTTAAAAAACTAAAAATAGAACACCATACAACCCAGCAATCCCACTCTTTGGCTTACACCCTGATGAAATTAAATCCGAAAGAAGCAGCTGTACCCCGATGTTCATTGCAGCTCTCTATACAGTAGCTAGAACATGGAAGAAACCTAGATGCCCATTGACGAACGAATGGATACAAAAGCTCTGGCACGTATATACAATGGAATACTACTCAGCTGTTAAAAGAAATGCAGAAGAATCAGCCCTAATGAGGTGACTGGATCTAGAACCTATCGTAAAAAGTGAAGTCAGTCAGAAAGAGAAGGACAAGTACAATATTCTAACACATATATATGGAATCCAGTAGGATGGTGATGATGGCAAGGAGGAGAAAATCTAGAATGGGATAAAGACAGCCTCTTCAACAAATGGTGCTGGGAAAACTGGACAGCTATATGGAAAAAAAATGAAGTTGGAACATTCCCTGACCCCATACACAAAGATCAACTCGAAATGGATTAAAGACCTAAATGTAAGACCAGAAACCATCAAACTCTTAGAGGAGAATATAGGCAAAATCCTCAAGGACGTAAATCAAAGCAAGATCTTCTCTGACCCACCTACTGGAATAGCAGAACTAAAAACAAAAATCAACATGTGGGACCTAATGAAACTTAAAAGCTTTTGTACAGCAAAAGAAACTGCAAAAAAGCTGAACAGACAACCCACAGAATGGGAGAAAATCATAGCAAATGAAACAACGGACAAAGAATGAATCTCCAAAATCTACAAGCAACTCAGACAACTCAACACCGGAAAAATGCACAACCCAATCAAAAAATGGGAAAAGGACCTAAACAGACACCTCTCCAAAGAGGACATACAGATGGCCCAAAACCACATGAAACGATGCTCAACTTCGCTTATAATTAGAGAAACGCAAATCAAAACTACAATGAGATATCACCTCACACCCGTCAGAATGGCCATCATCCACAAATCGACAGACAATAAATGCTGGAGGGGGTGTGGAGAAAAGGGAACCCTCGTGCATTGCTGGTGGGAATGTAAATTGATACAGCCTCTATGGAAGACAGTATGGCGATTCCTTAAAAAACTAAAAATAGAACACCATACAACCCAGCAATCCCACTCTTTGGCTTACACCCTGATGAAATTAAATCCGAAAGAAGCAGCTGTACCCCGATGTTCATTGCAGCTCTCTATACAGTAGCTAGAACATGGAAGAAACCTAGATGCCCATTGACGAACGAATGGATACAAAAGCTCTGGCACGTATATACAATGGAATACTACTCAGCTGTTAAAAGAAATGCAGAAGAATCAGCCCTAATGAGGTGACTGGATCTAGAACCTATCGTAAAAAGTGAAGTCAGTCAGAAAGAGAAGGACAAGTACAATATTCTAACACATATATATGGAATCCAGTAGGATGGTGATGATGGCACATGCAGTGAAGCGACAGAAACACAGACATGAACAGTGGACCTATCGACATTGTGGGAAAGGAACAGTGGGTGAGAGGCATAAAGGAAGTAGCATGAAGGCCTGTACTATCATATGTGAAAAAAATAGCTACAGTCATTGCTCTGTGAGAAAAGCAGATCCTTCAGGGGTGCTGTATGGCAGAGGGGTGGGATGGGGGGATATACATATGACTAATCTGAGAACCTACATATCTATAAACAACAAAACTCCGTAAAAGTTAAAAAGTAAAATAAAAGTTTAAAAAAAAGAAGAAGAAAGCCAACAAGTAAAAAGGAAATAAAACATGTATGCTTAAAAGAAAGAGGAGACAGAGGATAAAGGGGAAAAAAGAGATCCTTTTTGTATAAGAAATTTACAATTTTTTTCCAGTCCCTAAGCTTGTTAGCTTTGGTAAACTGTCAACAGATGCCAGAGATATGGATGCACTGAAACAACCAACCAATGTGTTTCTGAGCACAAACGCTGGGAGTCGGTATAAACTGGTCCAACAGTACTATGTGTCGGACTGGGTGTCAGTCTGTCTCATAACCCCACACGGACATCCCTAGGATTAAGACGTCTCATAGCTACCCACCTATCTCACATACCACGTGCACACACTCACGGAGCTTACAAAGGTAAGACGGCACGCGTCTTACAGTCACAGGCAGGAGCGAGCGAGCGTAAGGCTTTACACAGTCGGTGTCGAGCAGGCTCTGCTTTGCTGCGCGAGAGGGACACGAGCCTCTCAAGCCCCAGCAGCTACAAACGATCAGCATCAGGAAGGGCACAAAGGGACATGTCAGGGGCCTGGGGAGCGAGGAGAGGAGAGGAGAGGAAGACGCGGGGCCGTCTCCTGTGGGCTGCTCTCCAGACCGTGGCTCTGACAGTACGTGCTGGAGCTGAGGACTTGCCCAGCCTGGCCCACCTGACCGGATCCCACCTCAACCCCAGCAGTAGTTGCATAACCACAGGCATACTGCCTGTGGCCTGGCTGTGGGATTTCTTAATTCTGGAAATGTCTTCTCAAAGCCCGGGGAAACAGCCTCCCTCTTACCTTACTGAAAGAGCCACGGTCACCTCCAGTGAACTTTGCTGTACTAAAGAAGAAAAGTGCTTTCCACTCCGGAGACCTCTAGTCTCCTGCCAGCATTTCATTTCCTCCTGGGTAACAAGAGGGCACTGAGGCAAGAAGGAAGATAAGAAACACAGACCAGAAGTGGTGGCAGGAGAAACAATGGAGAAAGCCCTCCCACTGAGGCAAGTCACCGGCAACGCTGCCACTTCACCAGCAGTCTCACAGCCGCGTCCTGAGTAGTTCACTTTCTACGCCGCTGTCAAGGCTCTCACTGAAGCAGAAGCCCCCAGGCCCAGAGAGCCAGCGTGGAACCCACTTCCTGAAGCGGCGGGGAGGCGGCTGGGCGGTCAGAACCCAGAGGCTCCCAGCCTGACGCTGCTCCCTGCCCAGCCGCACTCACCTTTTTCTCCTTCTTGCCGAAGCTGAGGCCGGGGGTCCCCTTCTCCACCACGACGCACGAGATGCCTCTGGGGCCCGGGGCGCCCGTGCGGCACATGACGACATAGGTGTCTGCCTCGCCGCCGCCACTGATGAAGGCCTGCAGGGTCGGAGGGGGAGATGACCAGGTCCCACGGGGATGGGACAGTGAGAGGTGAGGAGGCAAAGAGATGGGTTACGAGCACCCTGCACCTGACTGTAGAACGTACAAAAGACGTAAGAGAACAGGACTAACTGGACTCAGGCCAGAGGAGCAACAGTGCCAGTGACCACAGGAAGGGGGATGTGAGGTCCTCCGCACACGCGGCGTCCCCCGGGCATGCTCACTCGCAGACAGGGGGTCCAGGCTGTAGGGGCGGGAAGGGGAACCCTGCCACGCTGTCTGGGAGGACCGAGGCTGGCAAGCTCATACCTTGGAGCCGTTGAGGATGTAATGATCTCCTCGTCGCGTAGCGGAGGTCAGGAGGGAGGCGGCGTCACTCCCACTCCCTAGTGGGGGATGGAAGGAGTCAGGGCCTCCCAGGAGACCTCCTCTCACAGCAAACGCGGCAGATGTGGAGACACTCTCAGTCCCCCTCCCACCACCCGGGCCCACCAGCAGTCCTGGCCTGCAGCCTGGGGAGGCTCCGCCCGCCCCGCCCCCGAGCCTCGTGACACTGCGCCGGGGCGTCAGGCGCTCAGGCCTCTCGGTCGGCACCAGTACTCGTGCCAGCGGAGCGAGCGGCCCGCTGACTCCCGCCCGCCCGTGCACACACATGCTCCTGCCAGCATTTCATTTCCTCCTGGGTAACAAGAGGGCACTGAGGCAAGAAGGAAGATAAGAAACACAGACCAGAAGTGGTGGCAGGAGAAACAATGGAGAAAGCCCTCCCACTGAGGCAAGTCACCGGCAACGCTGCCACTTCACCAGCAGTCTCACAGCCGCGTCCTGAGTAGTTCACTTTCTACGCCGCTGTCAAGGCTCTCACTGAAGCAGAAGCCCCCAGGCCCAGAGAGCCAGCGTGGAACCCACTTCCTGAAGCGGCGGGGAGGCGGCTGGGCGGTCAGAACCCAGAGGCTCCCAGCCTGACGCTGCTCCCTGCCCAGCCGCACTCACCTTTTTCTCCTTCTTGCCGAAGCTGAGGCCGGGGGTCCCCTTCTCCACCACGACGCACGAGATGCCTCTGGGGCCCGGGGCGCCCGTGCGGCACATGACGACATAGGTGTCTGCCTCGCCGCCGCCACTGATGAAGGCCTGCAGGGTCGGAGGGGGAGATGACCAGGTCCCACGGGGATGGGACAGTGAGAGGTGAGGAGGCAAAGAGATGGGTTACGAGCACCCTGCACCTGACTGTAGAACGTACAAAAGACGTAAGAGAACAGGACTAACTGGACTCAGGCCAGAGGAGCAACAGTGCCAGTGACCACAGGAAGGGGGATGTGAGGTCCTCCACACACGCGGCGTCCCCCGGGCATGCTCACTCGCAGACAGGGGGTCCAGGCTGTAGGGGCGGGAAGGGGAACCCTGCCACGCTGTCTGGGAGGACCGAGGCTGGCAAGCTCATACCTTGGAGCCGTTGAGGATGTAATGATCTCCTCGTCGCGTAGCGGAGGTCAGGAGGGAGGCGGCGTCACTCCCACTCCCTAGTGGGGGATGGAAGGAGTCAGGGCCTCCCAGGAGACCTCCTCTCACAGCAAACGCGGCAGATGTGGAGACACTCTCAGTCCCCCTCCCACCACCCGGGCCCACCAGCAGTCCTGGCCTGCAGCCTGGGGAGGCTCCGCCCGCCCCGCCCCCGAGCCTCGTGACACTGCGCCGGGGCGTCAGGCGCTCAGGCCTCTCGGTCGGCACCAGTACTCGTGCCAGCGGAGCGAGCGGCCCGCTGCGTGACTCCCGCTGCCCGTCGGCCGTGCGGCACACACACCTGGCTCAGTGAGGCAGTAGGAGGCGAACTTCTCCATGGTGCAGAGCGGTGGGCAGAATCTGTGCCGCTGCTCCTCGCTCCCAAAGCTGTCGATCATCCAGGCACACATGCTGACGTGCAGCAGCAAGAGGCATGGGCAGAGACAAGGACAGAGGAGAAAAGGGAATTGAAGAGGGAGGGCATGGGCACACAGAACACAGGCAGCGGAGTGGGATGAAGCAGAAGAGCACGGGGAGGGAGAAGCCACAGCTGAAAAGACCCATCTTTTAAGCAGGGGCCTGGATGAGCACACACGCTTGGAACACACACCACCCAGAGGCACCCAGGGCCAAGGCCTCCTGTCCACATTCTTTCCAGTTAGGTTAACTGAGCCCCCTAGACACCAGTCTTTCCCAAATTAGTAGAGGCGTCATCTTTGGGCGGAAGCAAAAGGAACAGTTCAACCACTCCACTGGAGAAGTCTGTTTGGTAGCTCAACCTGGCATTTGCAGGAAGGCCAGCATTCTCTAAACAGCACACAAGATGACAGGCTCAAGTGCGAGAAGGAGCCACAGGCCATCTTGTGAACTTTCAATAGTCTAGCTCTTCTGAAGCGGGCAACCTGAAAAGAGAGTCTTCTCCCTGTTCACATAAACCTTCCCCGCCGACCCACACGAGCTTGCGCTCGTGTGGCTCATCAGGCTTGGCACTCACTTGTGGATGCTCATGTAGGCTGTGGTACTAGTGCAGCCTGTGGCCAAGGCCTCAAAGATGACCGAGGTATCCAGCCGTGACAGTCCCGACCCTCCTACATCTGTCCGTACGTACACTCCTCCGAAACCCAGCTGGGCTGCCTTCCGCATCATGTCCACTGGGAATAGCTCCTGTGGACAAAGAGAGTGGGATCATCAGTGAGTGATTCACAGACAGATGGACCTGTGTTCAGAAGGCACAAGGAGGGACCCAGATGTTTGCATCCGGGAGAGAACATGGAGGCTCTCCACTGAATGTGGCTTTGCCAACCATACACTAGTACCAATTAAAAATGCATTCTATAAGGACTGCTTTCTGGCATTCAAGTTTCTTCTACTATTACAGGATTGCCTTAGTTTTAAGAGTACCCAAATCTTAATTTTAATCTACGCTGAAGATAAGTGGTATCTTCAGGATGAGAAATCATACCACTACAGGAACTTGCTTTGGCGAGACAAACACTGAACCACCAGGGTGCTCAGGAGGAGATAAGGATCACCCAGCACGAAGAAAGCCCGCACCTTCTGGTCCCACTCTGCCATGTGTGGCGCCATCTCGCGGGCAGCAAAGTTGAAGGCCAGTTTCTGGAACTCTTTCTGTTCTTCATTTAGTCCCATGGAAGCTGTGGGCAAGGGGGCATTTACTCAGAACCAGGACAGGGATCAGGGAAGGGGACCACCGGCCAGAAGGCCCAGGAAGCCTGGACGGACAGTGGACCTCCGAGAGCATTCCCACAGGGTGAGCCGCCGAGAGCCCCATGAGTCGGCTCCTTGCCGCACCATCACCTTCTTCCTCCTTTACTCCCCAGCACACTGGCTGACTTCATTTACCTTGTTGTTTCATCTTTCAGTGCTCATCTTTCTCCTCATAGAACCATATTAAAAGAACAATAAACACACGTTGACCTTCAAGTTACGATATATGTTTTTTTCTTTTAGGATATCCTACCTTTTCTGTGCTGGAATCTGTGCATACTTGTCTATTTCTATCAACATACTCATTTTAAAAGCTCAATCTGGAAAGGAAGATATGTGCACTTTGGCTTACTTTCCAAATTGGGGGAAAAGGTCCTATAAAAAAAATCTGTGCATTTGACGGTCACTGACTAACACGGATAATGAATCTTCCAGTATGAGAATATGGCCAAGGGCTTCCTAAATCTATCTTCCCCTAATGTATTCAGAATTTTTAGAATATTCTCTTTCCCAACCGTTAGTGCTATGACTTTGGGTAATTCCTTCTCTTTCAGGTCTACGTTACTCAAAAGCTAAGGAACTGGCCGAGTGATACCAGCAGGCAGGTGGTAGTGCAGCTTCAACAGGACAAGTTTTTGTAGAACCAGAAATGCTTTGTAAGAGATGATACTACATTTTGCAAGGTGACAGCCATTCTGCTTAGGTCAAGCTGGAAGTTAAAAGGAAAAAAACCTAAGCACAACTCCCATGAAAGACCACAACCTTCTGGGGACGGTGTAGAGATTGTACAAAAGGATCGGGAAACCCGGGAGTCACACCACAGAAGGGTCAGTAGCCTGCACAGGGTGAATCATGCTGGTTTCTCCTTTGTGTTGGGGTGAATCACAATGGTTTCTCCTTTCTGTTCCCAGTACTGCCTTTTTGAAGGGACCACCTGCCTCAGATGTGCTAAGAAGAAATCAAGGAGTGTCTCCTACTGCTGGAGGCACAGTGGTGGCTACGAAAACGTCAGGGGGAAAGCGAAGCGCCAGGCTCCGCTCTGCCCTCTCAGGTTCCATCCCTCAGTGGTAAACACCTGTCACGGGGCAATGCTGCAGAGCTCAGAGGGTGTGGGGGCACCTCGACAGCCTGCTCCAGTCCCCAGCGGCCTGAAAGCCCTTCTCTCACAGCACAGGGGCAGCGCCGTGTCTCTGGAGCAGACCTGGGCCCCGGGCACGAGTGCTGTGGGAGCCAGGAGAAGGCTGTCTGTCTGTACCAGGGCTCTCACTAGAATGGGAGTTGTGAGGACTAAGGAAGGCGTTATCTTGAGAAGTCCAAAGCAAAACGACATTGGGTGTTCCTGTCAGAAATATGGTTAGGGATAAACAAATCATGGTTCCACGCCGGCCAGGTCATTTTCCATTCATAAAAGAATACAGACTAGTGCCATGGGGCAGTGCTGGGGTGTCAAAGATGAAAATGGTCCATTCAAAAAAAACTGTATACGGGCTACAAACGTTAGTTTGCATTTGACCGTAACTGACTAACACGGATAATGAATCTTCCAGTATGAGAATATGGCCAAGGGCTTCCTAAATCTATCTTCCCCTAATGTATTCAGAATTTTTAGAATATTCTCTTTCCCAACCGTTAGTGCTATGACTTTGGGTAATTCCTTCTCTTTCAGGTCTACGTTACTCAAAAGCTAAGGAACTGGCCGAGTGATACCAGCAGGCAGGTGGTAGTGCAGCTTCAACAGGACAAGTTTTTGTAGAACCAGAAATGCTTTGTAAGAGATGATACTACATTTTGCAAGGTGACAGCCATTCTGCTTAGGTCAAGCTGGAAGTTAAAAGGAAAAAAACCTAAGCACAACTCCCATGAAAGACCACAACCTTCTGGGGACGGTGTAGAGATTGTACAAAAGGATCGGGAAACCCGGGAGTCACACCACAGAAGGGTCAGTAGCCTGCACAGGGTGAATCATGCTGGTTTCTCCTTTGTGTTGGGGTGAATCACAATGGTTTCTCCTTTCTGTTCCCAGTACTGCCTTTTTGAAGGGACCACCTGCCTCAGATGTGCTAAGAAGAAATCAAGGAGTGTCTCCTACTGCTGGAGGCACAGTGGTGGCTACGAAAACGTCAGGGGGAAAGCGAAGCGCCAGGCTCCGCTCTGCCCTCTCAGGTTCCATCCCTCAGTGGTAAACACCTGTCACGGGGCAATGCTGCAGAGCTCAGAGGGTGTGGGGGCACCTCGACAGCCTGCTCCAGTCCCCAGCGGCCTGAAAGCCCTTCTCTCACAGCACAGGGGCAGCGCCGTGTCTCTGGAGCAGACCTGGGCCCCGGGCACGAGTGCTGTGGGAGCCAGGAGAAGGCTGTCTGTCTGTACCAGGGCTCTCACTAGAATGGGAGTTGTGAGGACTAAGGAAGGCGTTATCTTGAGAAGTCCAAAGCAAAAAACGACATTGGGTGTTCCTGTCAGAAATATGGTTAGGGATAAACAAATCATGGTTCCACGCCCGGGACGCAGGTCATTTTCCATTCATAAAAGAATACAGACTATATGTCTGCCATGGGGCAGTGCTGGGGTGTCAAAGATGAAAATGGTCCATTCACCCGAAGGATGACTTAAGTGCTAAGAAAGCAAACATGACTGTATACGGGCTACAGAACTTCACTCCCAGCAAGAGCCTAAAACATGTTTACAGATACTATTAGTATTTGCATAGTGAAACAAGCAGGCCAGGATAGAAAAGGCTTAAGTACATCTAAATAACACCCAAAGTAAATAACAGGGAACAGGTGCATACAAATCAGATGTAAAAGCACACCTCAGTTTAACTTCACTCTACAATCTGTGTTTTTTACACATTGAAGGTCTGTAGCAACCCCGCGTTGTCAAATGATGTGTAGCCTTTTTTATTTTTTTAGCAATGCAGAATTTTTTTTTTTTTAATTTTGGCCTCCTTCATTGTTTTTTTTTTTTAAATTTCCATCAATCTTCACTGTTTGGCCTGTGTGGGCCACCCCTCATTGCAGAGCACCAGTTCTAGGCATTTGCGCTCCAGAGCGCTGGCTTGTAATTGGACACAACAGTGCAGTCGTTTCGCGGCATGTGGGACCTTCTGGGGCCAGGGATCGAACCGGTGTCCCTTGCACTGCAAGGCGGACTCTTTACCCACTGGACCACCAGGGAAGCCCGCAATGCAGTATTTTTAAACTAAAGTATGAATCTTGTTTTCTTAGATCTAACACTACGGCACACTGCACAGACTACAGTGAAGTGTGAATATAACTTTTATAAGCACTGGGCAACCAACAAAGTCATTATTGCAATACTTGGTTCATTACAGTGAACTAAACCTGCAGCATCTCCGATGCTTGCTTGTACAACCTAAATGCATATGTATTTAAGATCGATTGGCTAAATGGTGCTAACAAAGCCCTTCTCTCACAGCACAGGGGCAGCGCCGTGTCTCTGGAGCAGACCTGGGCCCCGGGCACGAGTGCTGTGGGAGCCAGGAGAAGGCTGTCTGTCTGTACCAGGGCTCTCACTAGAATGGGAGTTGTGAGGACTAAGGAAGGCGTTATCTTGAGAAGTCCAAAGCAAAAAACGACATTGGGTGTTCCTGTCAGAAATATGGTTAGGGATAAACAAATCATGGTTCCACGCCCGGGACGCAGGTCATTTTCCATTCATAAAAGAATACAGACTATATGTCTGCCATGGGGCAGTGCTGGGGTGTCAAAGATGAAAATGGTCCATTCACCCGAAGGATGACTTAAGTGCTAAGAAAGCAAACATGACTGTATACGGGCTACAGAACTTCACTCCCAGCAAGAGCCTAAAACATGTTTACAGATACTATTAGTATTTGCATAGTGAAACAAGCAGGCCAGGATAGAAAAGGCTTAAGTACATCTAAATAACACCCAAAGTAAATAACAGGGAACAGGTGCATACAAATCAGATGTAAAAGCACACCTCAGTTTAACTTCACTCTACAATCTGTGTTTTTTACACATTGAAGGTCTGTAGCAACCCCGCGTTGTCAAATGATGTGTAGCCTTTTTTATTTTTTTAGCAATGCAGAATTTTTTTTTTTTTAATTTTGGCCTCCTTCATTGTTTTTTTTTTTTAAATTTCCATCAATCTTCACTGTTTGGCCTGTGTGGGCCACCCCTCATTGCAGAGCACCAGTTCTAGGCATTTGCGCTCCAGAGCGCTGGCTTGTAATTGGACACAACAGTGCAGTCGTTTCGCGGCATGTGGGACCTTCTGGGGCCAGGGATCGAACCGGTGTCCCTTGCACTGCAAGGCGGACTCTTTACCCACTGGACCACCAGGGAAGCCCGCAATGCAGTATTTTTAAACTAAAGTATGAATCTTGTTTTCTTAGATCTAACACTACGGCACACTGCACAGACTACAGTGAAGTGTGAATATAACTTTTATAAGCACTGGGCAACCAACAAAGTCATTATTGCAATACTTGGTTCATTACAGTGAACTAAACCTGCAGCATCTCCGAGGTGTGCTTGCTTGTGTACAACCTAAATGCATATGTATTTAAGATCGATCATGGCCAGTTCTAGAGAATGGAATGCTAACAAAGGGAGAACACTGCTCAGAGAAAAAAGAAGCAAGTCAAATTAAAAATTACAGGGCTTCCCCTGGTGGTCCAGTGGGTAAGGACACCGCCTTGCAGTGCAAGGGGCGTCAGAGCGGCTGGACTGATGTGTCCAATTACCGAGCCAGAGCTCTGGGGCGCATGCGCCAGAGGTAGCGCTCTGCAACGACAGAGGCCACCACGATGGGAGGCCCACAAGAGCCAAAGAACAAAGACAGATGAAAACAGATGAATGAAAGACCAATACAAGTGGCCTGCCCATCCCCCTCCCTCCCTACCCCACCCCCCAAAAGAGAAATAAATAAAAAAAAAATAAATGTTTAAAAAAAAAAATTACAGAGAGCTGCAATGAACATTGGGTACATGTGTTTCTTTCAGATTTGATTTCATCAGGGTGTAAGCCAAAGAGTGGGATTGCTGGGTTGTATGGTGTTCTATTTTTAGTTTTTTAAGGAATCGCCATACTGTCTTCCATAGAGGCTGTATCAATTTACATTCCCACCAGCAATGCACGAGGGTTCCCTTTTCTCCACACTCCCTCCAGCATTTACTGTCTGTCGATTTGTGGATGATGGCCATTCTGACGGGTGTGAGGTGATATCTCATTGTAGTTTTGATTTGCGTTTCTCTAATTATAAGCGAAGTTGAGCATCGTTTCATGTGGTTTTGGGCCATCTGTATGTCCTCTTTGGAGAGGTGTCTGTTTAGGTCCTTTTCCCATTTTTTGATTGGGTTGTGCATTTTTCCGGTGTTGAGTTGTCTGAGTTGCTTGTAGATTTTGGAGATTCATTCTTTGTCCGTTGTTTCATTTGCTATGATTTTCTCCCATTCTGTGGGTTGTCTGTTCAGCTTTTTTGCAGTTTCTTTTCCTGTACAAAAGCTTTTAAGTTTCATTAGGTCCCACATGTTGATTTTTGTTTTTAGTTCTGCTATTCCAGTAGGTGGGTCAGAGAAGATCTTGCTTTGAGAGGGTGTGGAGAAAAGGGAACACTCTTGCATTGCTGGTCGGAATGTAAATTGATACAGCCTCTATGGAAGACAGTATGGCGATTCCTTAAAAAACTAAAACTAGAAGCACCTTACGACCCAGCAATCCCACTCTTAGGCTTACACCCTGATGAAATTAAATCCGAAAGAAGCAGCTGTACCCCAATGTTCATTGCAGCTCTCTATACAATAGCTAGAACATGGAAGAAACCTAGATGCCCATCGACGAACGAATGAATACAA
Organism: Tragulus kanchil; assembly: GCA_022376925.1. Taxonomy (NCBI): domain Eukaryota; kingdom Metazoa; phylum Chordata; class Mammalia; order Artiodactyla; family Tragulidae; genus Tragulus; species Tragulus kanchil. Next base: position 156,770,608 of record JAIOJX010000006.1, read on the forward strand.
AAGCTCTGGCACATATATACAATGGAATACTACACAGCTGTAAAAAGAAATGCAGAAGAATCAGCCCTAATGAGGTGACTGGATCTAGAACCTATCGTAAAAAGTGAAGTCAGTCAGAAAGAGAAGGACAAGTACAATATTCTAACACATATATATGGAATCTAGTAGGATGGTAATGATAACACACGCAGTGAAGCGATGGAAAAACAGACATGGACAGTGGACATATCGACATTGGGGGGAATGAACAGTGGGTGGGCGGCGTAAAGGAAGCAGCATTAAAACCTATAGTATCATATGTGAAAAAAATAGCTATTGTCATTGCGCTGTGAGAAAAGGGGATCCTGCAGGCGTGCTATGCGAAGGCCTGGAAGGCTGGGATGGGGGGATATACATATGACTAATCTGGGATCATACGTATCTGTAAACAAAACTCTGTAAAAGTAAAAAGTAAAAAAAAAAAAAAAGCAAAGTCACTAGTTTCCGCGGCGAAGCCGTCCTTATCTGAAAGCAGAAAGGTAACAAGGTAGCTCCGAGATTTGAGAGTGAAGGCAACCAAACCCACGGCACCGCCAGAAGCGGCCCCGAGAAACGTACCGCCAGGTTCGTAACGCAAAGCACGTTAAGGGCGGTCTGCACAAGGGCTGACCAGCATCGGCCACCGGGACCCGGCTGGGCCGCAGAGGTCCCGCCGCCCCGCCCGCCCCCGCGGCCGCGCGCCTCTGAGCCGGGGCGCCGGGGGACCCCGGGCGCCGCACGGGCCGACGCGGGGCTAGAGGGCGGCCGGCCGGCCAGGTGGACGGACTCCTGCCCCCCGAGGCGAGCCTTACGGTCGATGCAGGAGACCACGCCCCGCTGGCCGCTCTCGGCGGGGACCTGGAGTCCGCGGCGCAGGCCGCACAACCGCGCCCCGACGCGCCGACAGCCGCCCCGCAGCATAGCCGCCACCTGCTCGCCTCCCTCTGCTGCGGCCGCGGCCTGCGAGAGCCGGGCCGGGCCCGCGCCGCGTTGCGCTCTGGGAGTTGCACTGCGCGACCCCGAGCGCGTCCTCGAGGCGCCTGCGCGAGAAGCCGTGACTACCATTCCCAGAGACCCTCGCGGCCGCGCGCGCCTCGGCTGGACAACGCCGCGGGGGCGCCAGCCCTGGCCCGGGTCGGTACCCGGCGCGCCCTGTCCCCGCTCGGCCAGCGGTGACTGAGAGAGAAGAGCACCGGAGGCGCCTAGCGGTGGGCTTTGGGCGGAGAGGCGGGCGTGAGGGACGCGGGAGGACTGCGCGGGCGCCCCAAACGACGGCGGCAGCGACCCTGGCCCTGAGCCTCGGGCGCATGCCGCGGGCGCGGAAGAGGCCGGACAGTGGACATATCGCTGGGGTGGGCGGCGTAAAGGAAGCAGCATTAAAACCTATAGTATCATATGTGAAAAAAATAGCTATTGTCATTGCGCTGTGAGAAAAGGGGATCCTGCAGGCGTGCTATGCGAAGGCCTGGAAGGCTGGGATGGGGGGATATACATATGACTAATCTGGGATCATACGTATCTGTAAACAAAACTCTGTAAAAGTAAAAAGTAAAAAAAAAAAAAAAGCAAAGTCACTAGTTTCCGCGGCGAAGCCGTCCTTATCTGAAAGCAGAAAGGTAACAAGGTAGCTCCGAGATTTGAGAGTGAAGGCAACCAAACCCACGGCACCGCCAGAAGCGGCCCCGAGAAACGTACCGCCAGGTTCGTAACGCAAAGCACGTTAAGGGCGGTCTGCACAAGGGCTGACCAGCATCGGCCACCGGGACCCGGCTGGGCCGCAGAGGTCCCGCCGCCCCGCCCGCCCCCGCGGCCGCGCGCCTCTGAGCCGGGGCGCCGGGGGACCCCGGGCGCCGCACGGGCCGACGCGGGGCTAGAGGGCGGCCGGCCGGCCAGGTGGACGGACTCCTGCCCCCCGAGGCGAGCCTTACGGTCGATGCAGGAGACCACGCCCCGCTGGCCGCTCTCGGCGGGGACCTGGAGTCCGCGGCGCAGGCCGCACAACCGCGCCCCGACGCGCCGACAGCCGCCCCGCAGCATAGCCGCCACCTGCTCGCCTCCCTCTGCTGCGGCCGCGGCCTGCGAGAGCCGGGCCGGGCCCGCGCCGCGTTGCGCTCTGGGAGTTGCACTGCGCGACCCCGAGCGCGTCCTCGAGGCGCCTGCGCGAGAAGCCGTGACTACCATTCCCAGAGACCCTCGCGGCCGCGCGCGCCTCGGCTGGACAACGCCGCGGGGGCGCCAGCCCTGGCCCGGGTCGGTACCCGGCGCGCCCTGTCCCCGCTCGGCCAGCGGTGACTGAGAGAGAAGAGCACCGGAGGCGCCTAGCGGTGGGCTTTGGGCGGAGAGGCGGGCGTGAGGGACGCGGGAGGACTGCGCGGGCGCCCCAAACGACGGCGGCAGCGACCCTTGCTCCTGAGCCTCGGGGCAGCATGCCGCGGGCGCGGAAGAGGCCGGCGGGGGCCGCGGGGCCAGGTGAGCCGCGCCGGGCTGCTCGGCGCCTGCGCCCCGCGCGTGGGAGAGGCTGGGGGCGGGGCCGTGCGACCCGGTCCCGCCGGGGTCGCGTGCAGGGCCCTCTGCTGCCCGCTCTTCCGGGCGGCGGCCGGCGGCACGGGGAGTTGCGCTTCCGGTCCCCGCGCCGAGGGGCCCCGCCGTGGGGGAAAGGGCCGCGGGGCCGTGGGAGCCGGCCGGCCGGCCGTCGAGACTGGGTGGGAAGGCGGGGTGCCTCGCGGGCACAGGACGAGTGGCATTCTCGGGAAGAGGAGCCGTGGCAGAGCGATGAGCGCCAAGTGCTCCCGGGACGGGCAGGGCCGGCGGGGGCCGCCGGCGGGAGGAGGCCCTCGGGGCGGCGTGTGCGGGGGCTGCCCCCCGGGAGCCGCGTGGGCGGGGGCCACGTGGACCCGACGGACCGGCCGAGCAGGCCGGGGAGACCCCTGGAGACGGGAAGGGCGACCCACGTGGGTGTTCTTGCCCGGAGAAGCCCGTGGCTCGTCCGTGGTTCGCGGAGTCGGGCGCGCCCGAGGGCCTTTCGCTTCCCACTTAATCGTCCAGGCCGCGGAGCAGGTGCTCTGTGCCCTCGTTGGAGCGAACAGCCCCGGCAGAGGATGGGAGAGGCTGAGGGAAAGGAAACACTGACTTTAGCAAGTGCCCGGGAGGCGTCCGTAGCCCACCGAGGACGAGCCGGAGATGCCCCGCCTCTCCGCCGGAGGACCGGGTGGAGCAGCGCGGCGCCCCTGCCGGTGAGCCGAGAGCTCCGGGCTTGGAGTCCGGCTCTGACCCCGGAGCAGGACTTTCTCAGCAAGCGAGAAAGGACCCTTCGCTTTGCTTCTCCTGTTAACAGATGAAAGGGGGCCAGGAGGAAAACACACCAAAACTGAGAACCTAGCGAAGGCATCAGCCGGAGTGGAGAACTCCAGCCTCCGGGAGACTCCAGCCTCTGAAGACTGTGGGAAGAATCCTAGCAGCTACTGGCTGATGAAGTCAGAGCCGGAAAGCCGACTGGAGAAGGGCGTGGACGTGAAGGTGAGGTCCTGCGCCGTCTCCAGAACTCACGGGGGCCACCACAGGGTTCCACCACCTACGTCTTACCTCTGAGGAGGAGGAGATGAGTGAGTCAGATCAGCAGGGTTTCCTGTCATCCACTGTCTGTTTTGTGAACCCTCTACTTAGGTCGGGTTGGCAGTCCTTTAAAGGGCCATACAGTTTGGATAGGAGGGGAGTTTGGGAGAGAAGGGATTCGTGTACACGTGTGGCTGAGCCCCTCTGATGTCCACCTGAAGCTATCACAGCACTGTTACTTAGCTATATACTCCCTTACAAAATAAAAAGTTAAAAAAAAAAGGTGGTCCTAGACCACCTGTCTGTGTTCCAGCAAACAAATGGTGTGGTTGAGTTCTGGTAAAACTATTTTCAAGTCAGGCACAGGCTAGATTTGGCTGGAAGGCTGCAGTTTGCCAACCCCTGATCTAGGCCACATTCAGTTCTGGGTTGCCTTTCAGTTTCCATCTGCCATGCTCTGAGGTCTCTGCCTGCCAACAGCTGGCTTACATGGGGCGAATGCGCCGGAGCCGGTCGGGGCCCGTTTTCCCCCTGGCTCGTCCGTGGTTCGCGGAGTCGGGCGCGCCCGAGGGCCTTTCGCTTCCCACTTAATCGTCCAGGCCGCGGAGCAGGTGCTCTGTGCCCTCGTTGGAGCGAACAGCCCCGGCAGAGGATGGGAGAGGCTGAGGGAAAGGAAACACTGACTTTAGCAAGTGCCCGGGAGGCGTCCGTAGCCCACCGAGGACGAGCCGGAGATGCCCCGCCTCTCCGCCGGAGGACCGGGTGGAGCAGCGCGGCGCCCCTGCCGGTGAGCCGAGAGCTCCGGGCTTGGAGTCCGGCTCTGACCCCGGAGCAGGACTTTCTCAGCAAGCGAGAAAGGACCCTTCGCTTTGCTTCTCCTGTTAACAGATGAAAGGGGGCCAGGAGGAAAACACACCAAAACTGAGAACCTAGCGAAGGCATCAGCCGGAGTGGAGAACTCCAGCCTCCGGGAGACTCCAGCCTCTGAAGACTGTGGGAAGAATCCTAGCAGCTACTGGCTGATGAAGTCAGAGCCGGAAAGCCGACTGGAGAAGGGCGTGGACGTGAAGGTGAGGTCCTGCGCCGTCTCCAGAACTCACGGGGGCCACCACAGGGTTCCACCACCTACGTCTTACCTCTGAGGAGGAGGAGATGAGTGAGTCAGATCAGCAGGGTTTCCTGTCATCCACTGTCTGTTTTGTGAACCCTCTACTTAGGTCGGGTTGGCAGTCCTTTAAAGGGCCATACAGTTTGGATAGGAGGGGAGTTTGGGAGAGAAGGGATTCGTGTACACGTGTGGCTGAGCCCCTCTGATGTCCACCTGAAGCTATCACAGCACTGTTACTTAGCTATATACTCCCTTACAAAATAAAAAGTTAAAAAAAAAAGGTGGTCCTAGACCACCTGTCTGTGTTCCAGCAAACAAATGGTGTGGTTGAGTTCTGGTAAAACTATTTTCAAGTCAGGCACAGGCTAGATTTGGCTGGAAGGCTGCAGTTTGCCAACCCCTGATCTAGGCCACATTCAGTTCTGGGTTGCCTTTCAGTTTCCATCTGCCATGCTCTGAGGTCTCTGCCTGCCAACAGCTGGCTTACATGGGGCGAATGTAAATCAGTTTTCCTGATAGCCCAGAGACAATGCAATTGGAGATGCTACAGAAGGGATGTATGGTATTTTAATAAGTGAAACATAGATAACCCGCAGATTACCAGATTAATCATCCACCCAGCTAATCTTTTTAATCGTAGGGATAACAGGGTCGCAAAGGATAACAAGCAGAAGCCAGCTCGCCCAGCACGGCTTCTGCCTGTCCAGCGTGGGCAGGCCTGCGCGTGCTCCCCCGGAGGCTCACGGGCCACCCTGCCGGCAGCCTCGCTGCAGGGGGAGGAACTGGGCTGTTTCCTGAGTGGTGTTGTGTCTGTCCCAGTTCAGCATTGAGGATCTCCAGGCGCAGCCCGAGCAGACAGCATGCTGGGACGGTGTCCGCAACTACCAGGTGAACGGGCGGGTAGGACCGTGGGGCCTCGGATACAAGGCGTTTCCTTCTGACCTACTGGGCAGCGAAATCTCATAAAGGCCAACGCTGCTTTTTCTCAGAACCCAAACCTGAACATACATTAACAAATACTTCAATTCTTCTGGCTGCGTGCAGTTTTCAAACTGTCTTTGTTCCAGCCAGTGTCTTGATACAACTCTGGGTAAAAGGCAAGGACTGAACTGAAGTGAGGGGGAAGCTGAAGGAGAGAAAGTCTCGGCCGATTAATAAAAGCAGACTTGATTTCCATGGGCTCGTGTTACCTGGCCAGTGGGGAGGACAGTTCCTGTTTCTTGTCCTTTGGAATAGGCCCGGAATTTCCTGAGAGCCATGAGGCTGGACGAGGAGGCCTTCTTCTACCACAGCAACTGCAGAGAGCCGGGCATCGTGGGGCTTATGAAGGTTGGTCTTCCAGGCTCGGGTCTGAGCGGTTTCTCCTCACGTAGGTGTAACGAAACAGCTTAGGTAGGGAAGCCCTCTTTACTCCTGGGCCAGGAGCACGTGGCAGGACGAGAGCAGGGCAGGCCTCCATACCAGGCACCGCTGGCCCAGGCCCCTCCACGTCCTCAGCCTGGCCATGCTCTGAGGTCTCTGCCTGCCAACAGCTGGCTTACATGGGGCGAATGTAAATCAGTTTTCCTGATAGCCCAGAGACAATGCAATTGGAGATGCTACAGAAGGGATGTATGGTATTTTAATAAGTGAAACATAGATAACCCGCAGATTACCAGATTAATCATCCACCCAGCTAATCTTTTTAATCGTAGGGATAACAGGGTCGCAAAGGATAACAAGCAGAAGCCAGCTCGCCCAGCACGGCTTCTGCCTGTCCAGCGTGGGCAGGCCTGCGCGTGCTCCCCCGGAGGCTCACGGGCCACCCTGCCGGCAGCCTCGCTGCAGGGGGAGGAACTGGGCTGTTTCCTGAGTGGTGTTGTGTCTGTCCCAGTTCAGCATTGAGGATCTCCAGGCGCAGCCCGAGCAGACAGCATGCTGGGACGGTGTCCGCAACTACCAGGTGAACGGGCGGGTAGGACCGTGGGGCCTCGGATACAAGGCGTTTCCTTCTGACCTACTGGGCAGCAAAATCTCATGGCCAACGCTGCTTTTTCTCAGAACCCAAACCTGAAGATACATTAACAAATACTTCAATTCTTCTGGCTGCGTGCAGTTTTCAAACTGTCTTTGTTCCAGCCAGTGTCTTGATACAACTCTGGGTAAAAGGCAAGGACTGAACTGAAGTGAGGGGGAAGCTGAAGGAGAGAAAGTCTCGGCCGATTAATAAAAGCAGACTTGATTTCCACGGGCTCGTGTTACCTGGCCAGTGGGGAGGACAGTTCCTGTTTCTTGTCCTTTGGAATAGGCCCGGAATTTCCTGAGAGCCATGAGGCTGGACGAGGAGGCCTTCTTCTACCACAGCAACTGCAGAGAGCCGGGCATCGTGGGGCTTATGAAGGTTGGTCTTCCAGGCTCGGGTCTGAGCGGTTTCTCCTCACGTAGGTGTAACGAAACAGCTTAGGTAGGGAAGCCCTCTTTACTCCTGGGCCAGGAGCACGTGGCAGGACGAGAGCAGGGCAGGCCTCCATACCAGGCACCGCTGGCCCAGGCCCCTCCACGTCCTCAGCCTGGCCTTGCACTCACAAGCAGGTCTGATGTGGGCGCTTCCAGGCCAGGAGCCAGCTGGACACAGTCTACTGCAGGTGGAGAAAACTAGCACCAATAGTAAGCTCTGACGTTTGGTTTAGAGCCCACTCTTTAAGGTTCTCTCTGCTTGCCCGAGACGATTATTTCCAGATATCTGAGCCCTCACTGGCTCTACAGCGGACAGACTGGGTGAGACCTTGGAGGCTAAGAAATGGAAGGTGGACTTGGACTAAAATGTGGCCATGGAGCTGACTGGACAAATGACTGGAGACTCGGCTTTGATTTCAGATTGTGAAGGAAGCTTACCCAGACCATACACAGTTTGAGAAAAACAATCCCCACTATGATCCATCCAGCAAAGAAGACAATCCCAGATGGTCCATGGTAAAGTTACTTCCAATATTCACTTAAGGGAAAGGATGGACAGAGAGGGCAGGAGATACGGGGTATCTTTAGGGCATGGCACGGAGCCTCACTCCCCGTTGGTGAGGTCACCCTGCCTTGGGAGTGGACTGGCATGCAGGCCCACAGGACCTCTTGCGTACAGCTGACACAGCTGGACATGCTTTCTGTCCCATGCACTGTTGCCATGTAGGTGGACGTACAGTTTGTGCGGATGATGAAGCGTTTCATTCCCTTGGCTGAGCTCAGAACCCATCACCAAGCGCACAAAGCCTCTGGTGGCCCCTTACAAAACATGGCTCTCTTCACTCGCCAGAGACTGTCCGTCCAGCGCCTGACCCGAGGTGAGAATGGCCCTTGCCTTCTGACCACATGTCAGAACAACCGTGAACTCGTGTACTTGCAGGTGAAACATGGGCAGGTGTAAATGGTCTGAGTCTGTGTCCCCACCTGAAACTCCCACGAGACTAGCTCTCCCTGCACCCCCTCCCCCCCACCCCCCAACAAGCTGCCTGGAACAGCCCTGTGCAGCACTGGCCAAACACCCGTGAGTTTCTGAGACAATGGCGACCAGCCTCGTGACCTGAGAAACGCCTGCCATGACTACTGTACTAAGGAGGAGACTCAGACCTAATTCTTCCTCTTCTTACCCTTTTTGGCAGAGGAGTTTGATTTTATCTTGAGCCTGGAGGAAAAGGAACCAAGTTAATGGAGATGTGGCTGCTGAAATCGACAAGATGTTGCCCAAAGTCAAGCTACCACAAGACAAGAGGCAGGGTGGGCATGCTGGTTGTGTTCACCCGGGCTGTGTGCGGAGCTGGGGTGGGGTCCTTTCTAATAAAACGTCAGTGTTTAAGTTGGAAGCATTTAGGTCAGCATCCGGGGTAGACTGGTCCACAGCATGTTTTACAGCCCCGTGCCTGTGTCAGGCCCGGCCTGGTGACACCACTGATACGACTGTCTACTCTTCCATGCCTAGCCCTCAAGTATGTGGGCCCACGGAGGTTAAGCCAGCAATTTCAGGACAAGTTGGCAGGCCGGAATAAAACTGAAATTCCTTTCTCGGTCATGTGCTGGTCTCAAACAGGCATTAATAAAGTGGGTATCATTGTTTACCAGGGGCAGACATGGGGAGGGCAGGTGTGGTGGTTGGAGGACTGCGCGCAGTGGGGCAGTAAGAGACCACAGAGCTTGGTGGACTGTGGGCATGATGCCTCCAAGCCCAGGGGCTTGCTTTAATCAGAGACACAGCTGAAACAGAGTTCTTTGTTTAAAACACAGCCATTGTAAAGACCCATGTCGAGGAACTTGTAAACACGCAGCTGCTCGACTCCAGGGCACACTGCCTAGTTCAGTCCCTCTGCTCTGTCAGGGTTCCAGGGCCAGTCTCTCCTCACTCACCCGATGCACAGGCAGGCAGAGAATGGGGCAGGGGAGGACAGAAGTGAAGTCTGGCTCCCCAGCAGACAAGCTTGAGAAAGCCGGAAGTACAAGTGGGTTGGCTGGGAGGCAGAGGGATGGACGGGTGGACACCTCACAGTCAAGGTGTCTGCTCTTGGCTGTTGTGGGAGGCGCCAGAGCCCAAGCTCACACTCGGGGAAAAAGGCGAGGGGTGTGGGAGGCGCCTCCCCAAACTTTTGCCCGCACCCTGATAATCCAGGGGCACCTGCACAGGTGGTCCTGTTCCCACGGGGACTATCCAGCCCTCCTGAGACGGGGTCCAGATTCAGGGAAACACTTTTCCTCGCTCCGTTCTGCCCCCAGTCCACCTCGAGTGTCACCCAACCAAACCACCCCCCTCCAGTCTCAGCTCTGATCAGCTCTGCCCAGCTCAAGGCCCACAACTGCATCCATTTCTTAGGAAAAGAGGGGCCGCCGTTCTCCATGCTAGCTGAAAGATGACACAAGAACAAGCCGTCAGCTTCCCTGGTGACAGGGAACTCGGACTCCCAACTGCAAGGCACCTGCTGGCCTTGGGTCTGCCTAGTCTTTCTAGAAGGGAGGAGAGGACAACAGGAGATAGGATGGATGTCCACACCCTTAATATATATATTGACAGGCCCAAGCATGGTGCGGCCATGGGAGACCCTCTAGCATGACAAGAGCATCCACACTCACAGACCATCTGTGTTCCCCAGCTGTGGTCAGCCTGCTGGTGGGGAGGATGGCAGCTTGGGGGCCCGCCCCTACCCCAGCCCGCATGGTGAGCACAGAGCTTCCAGGTGTTTGAGACCAAACCCTGTTCCCAGGAACGAGATGAACAGCAGAGAACTAAGAGGATCCACTCCGGTGGAGCCAATGGGGCTGACTGCCACGCACGATTGCCGAGTTCCACCCTGTTGCCATCCATGTGCCATATGGACCCTGGTGTCTGCCAAAGGCCCTTCCACAGGCTCCCGTCCCGTCCAGGACTAGAGACCTTGGGAGCTGGAGCAGGATGGTGGCCTGTGGAGGCACCAGAGCACCACGTCCAGACTGCCGGGGCAGCTCCTGGTTTGAGTATCCCTTGCCACTCAGAGAGGGCAGCCTGAACCCACCTGCAGCCCACTGGCTCGGGGACGGCTCAGGCAGCCCCACAGACACCTCTCCCCGGGACACCTCCCTCCTCTCCCTGCACCCCCATCAGCCACAGGGCCCCTGTGGCTCCCAACACCCTGCCTCCCAACCCAGCCCCTTAAGTTCTTCAGGAAAAAGGATTTACGGCAAAGACACGACTTGTTTTCAGGCTGCAAGCAGCGGGTCAGCGGAGTATCTTGCCGCCCAGCTGCTTCCCGCCCAGGCCTACTGTCTGCCGCTGTCCGACAGCTGGCTGGGGGTCCGCGCCTCACCCAGGGGGGCTGTGCCCTCAAAGCGTTGTGAGGCGATGGCCGCCTGGTGGGACATGCTCTTCCGAATGATGTCACCTTTCCGCCACAGCACCACCTCCTGCAGGATCGGGAGAGGACGTGAGAGGAGGGCCTGGGGAGCGCCCCAGGGACTGAGGGGTGGACATCAGACAGGGGTCTGGTGAGGGCCCCACGGACTCTTGGGGAGACATGTGAGAGGGGGGCCTGGGGATGGTCCACTTGTCTCCCTCCAACGAGCAGCTGTCCATCCCTTGGGGCCTCTGGGAACCTGCTGACCGTGTGGCTGGGAGGGCAGAGTGGCCACAGGGTTTGGGCCCAAGGAAGCAGACTCGGGTGTCAACTGGGACACCCCACCCCCGTTCCTGCTGTGGGACTTGGGATAAACCAAGGGCACAGACATCAGCCAGCTCGCCCCCGCCCCAGCATCGTGTCTGGGCTCTGGGGCGGCCGCTCACCTGCTGCTTGAAGTAGCGCCGCTCCTCCTCATCGATCAGCACCAGGTTGAGGTAGTAGCGCACGGAGAACTTCTTGTTGATGTCCCGCATGGTGGGCGTGAGCTCGTAGCCCGCCAGGAAGAGGCGGATGGGGATGGACTCTCCTGCAGAGGCCAGAGCAGGGGGGTCAGGGCGGGGGCAGGAACAGACGCCGAAGCCAACGCTCCTGCCTTCCAGGAGGGGCCCGGCTGCTGTCCACTAATAGGCCAGGCGGCGCCTGGTCCTTTCTCATCCTGTGGACGTCCACCTCTCGGCTGAGGCCTGCCAGAACCAGAGGGTGGCAGGGAGGAGGCACGCCACAGGAGCACAAGGTAAGCAACTTCAGCTCACTCTACGTGTCCCATGGTTGGGTTTTAAGAGCCACTGTCCAGCCCCAGCTAACTCATGGTCCCAACCAGAAATTGTGACGTCACCTCCCTCCACCCCAATCAGCACAGCCCCTTAAGTTCTTGGGTTTACGGCAAAGACACGACTTGTTTTCAGGCTGCAAGCAGCGGGTCAGCGGAGTATCTTGCCGCCCAGCTGCTTCCCGCCCAGGCCTACTGTCTGCCGCTGTCCGACAGCTGGCTGGGGGTCCGCGCCTCACCCAGGGGGGCTGTGCCCTCAAAGCGTTGTGAGGCGATGGCCGCCTGGTGGGACATGCTCTTCCGAATGATGTCACCTTTCCGCCACAGCACCACCTCCTGCAGGATCGGGAGAGGACGTGAGAGGAGGGCCTGGGGAGCGCCCCAGGGACTGAGGGGTGGACATCAGACAGGGGTCTGGTGAGGGCCCCACGGACTCTTGGGGAGACATGTGAGAGGGGGGCCTGGGGATGGTCCACTTGTCTCCCTCCAACGAGCAGCTGTCCATCCCTTGGGGCCTCTGGGAACCTGCTGACCGTGTGGCTGGGAGGGCAGAGTGGCCACAGGGTTTGGGCCCAAGGAAGCAGACTCGGGTGTCAACTGGGACACCCCACCCCCGTTCCTGCTGTGGGACTTGGGATAAACCAAGGGCACAGACATCAGCCAGCTCGCCCCCGCCCCAGCATCGTGTCTGGGCTCTGGGGCGGCCGCTCACCTGCTGCTTGAAGTAGCGCCGCTCCTCCTCATCGATCAGCACCAGGTTGAGGTAGTAGCGCACGGAGAACTTCTTGTTGATGTCCCGCATGGTGGGCGTGAGCTCGTAGCCCGCCAGGAAGAGGCGGATGGGGATGGACTCTCCTGCAGAGGCCAAAGCAGGGGGGTCAGGGCGGGGGCAGGAACAGACGCCGAAGCCAACGCTCCTGCCTTCCAGGAGGGGCCCGGCTGCTGTCCACTAATAGGCCAGGCGGCGCCTGGTCCTTTCTCATCCTGTGGATGTCCACCTCTCGGCTGAGGCCTGCCAGAACCAGAGGGTGGCAGGGAGGAGGCACGCCACAGGAGCACAAGGTAAGCAACTTCAGCTCACTCTACGTGTCCCATGGTTGGGTTTTAAGAGCCACTGTCCAGCCCCAGCTAACTCATGGTCCCAACCAGAAATTGTGACGTCACCTCCCTCCACCCCAATCAGCACAGTCCCGCCCCGCACACCTCCCCTCTAAGACAAGTGGGCAGGGTGTGCGGCTCTGGAAAAGAGAAGAGCCCCTCTGGCCCCAGCTGTTTCCACTGACCAGCACTATGACTCTGGTAGGTCTGCTGCTGTGCCTAGAGCCTCATGTTCTCACGTGGAAAATGATGCAGTCGGGGTACCAGTAGTTCAGATCCCTTCCAGCTCTAACACTGGTGCCTCCCTCAGCTAAGCAGAACAAAATCAGGGCAGAACTCTGCTGAGAAACTGCAAAGCTACAGAGCAGCCTAAAATCAGACTCGGGGCCTGTGTCACTCTGCACAGGTCACAGGGCCCCCACAGTGTCACAGAGAGGCAGAGTCCTGGATCCAGGAGGCTTCCCGGATCTGGGAAAAGGTGCCCAAGTGCACAGCCGGGGAGAAGGAGCAAGCAGGCAGGACAGCCCAGCCCTGCCCTGAGGACCCAGCTTGTGACACCCGAGGGCCTGAGAAAGCCATGACACCCCTCTCTCTATGTGGAGCAAATGGGAAAAACTGAATAAAGCCTCGGCAGCACCAAGCACTTCCACACGAAAACACTCACCTTCCACAGCTGCTGAGCCAACAAAGCACTTTTAACAATTGTTCCTCCCAATAACCAGCAGGGTCTTGCCCAGTTACCAGCTCCTCTCATCCTAGAGGTCATGCCAGCACCACTGGCAGCACTAGGGAATGTCGGTCAGGCTGTCTACTTGGCCAGTGAACTCAGAGCCTGACTTGTCGTCTCAGAGCTGGACCCAAGTGACAGGAAGGACTATTCTGTTCTAGCCTCTTGACCCCAACACCAAAGCACAGTTAAGATGAAGAAACTACAGGCTCACAGCCACCTAACTGTGACGGCGATCCCCACAGCCCTCCAAGCTTTGCGCTGGGCTCACCTCTCACGGGTGCGCCATCCATGATCTCGTTTGCTATGGTGTCGTTCTCGTGGTACACATTGGGGCCCGTGCCAGTTGTCTCCCGCTTGATGATGTCGATACTGTTTTACGAGCCACTGTCCAGCCCCAGCTCATGGTCCCAACCAGAAATTGTGACGTCACCTCCCTCCACCCCAATCAGCACAGTCCCGCCCCGCACACCTCCCCTCTAAGACAAGTGGGCAGGGTGTGCGGCTCTGGAAAAGAGAAGAGCCCCTCTGGCCCCAGCTGTTTCCACTGACCAGCACTATGACTCTGGTAGGTCTGCTGCTGTGCCTAGAGCCTCATGTTCTCACGTGGAAAATGATGCAGTCGGGGTACCAGTAGTTCAGATCCTTCCAGCTCTAACACTGGTGCCTCCCTCAGCTAAGCAGAACAAAATCAGGGCAGAACTCTGCTGAGAAACTGCAAAGCTACAGAGCAGCCTAAAATCAGACTCGGGGCCTGTGTCACTCTGCACAGGTCACAGGGCCCCCACAGTGTCACAGAGAGGCAGAGTCCTGGATCCAGGAGGCTTCCCGGATCTGGGAAAAGGCGCCCAAGTGCACAGCCGGGGAGAAGGAGCAAGCAGGCAGGACAGCCCAGCCCTGCCCTGAGGACCCAGCTTGTGACACCCGAGGGCCTGAGAAAGCCATGACACCCCTCTCTCTATGTGGAGCAAATGGGAAAAACTGAATAAAGCCTCGGCAGCACCAAGCACTTCCACACGAAAACACTCACCTTCCACAGCTGCTGAGCCAACAAAGCACTTTTAACAATTGTTCCTCCCAATAACCAGCAGGGTCTTGCCCAGTTACCAGCTCCTCTCATCCTAGAGGTCATGCCAGCACCACTGGCAGCACTAGGGAATGTCGGTCAGGCTGTCTACTTGGCCAGTGAACTCAGAGCCTGACTTGTCGTCTCAGAGCTGGACCCAAGTGACAGGAAGGACTATTCTGTTCTAGCCTCTTGACCCCCAACACCAAAGCACAGTTAAGATGAAGAAACTACAGGCTCACAGCCACCTAACTGTGACGGCGATCCCCACAGCCCTCCAAGCTTTGCGCTGGGCTCACCTCTCACGGGTGCGCCATCCATGATCTCGTACTTGGCTATGGTGTCGTTCTCGTGGTACACATTGGGGCCCGTGCCAGTTGTCTCCCGCTTGATGATGTCGATCTCCATGTGCTTGATCTTGATCCTCACAAGTAGGAAGTAGATCTTCCCCACGATGACGTCCTTCAAGTGGTATCTGCAGAGAGGGAGCCGAGAGGTGGGCCCTGCAGACTTCCTGGATCCGGGAGAGGGTGCCGCCCACACAGAGGCAGTGGGCCCACGTTTGCCCCAGGGCTTCCCCACGGGGCAAATCGTGCCACTGCACACTTGAACCAGCACCACTCCCCACTGCTGTCCTGCACACAACTCAGGAGTGTGGGTCCCTGTCACTCTCTGCTCATCTGCTTTAACCAGCGTGTTTCAAAGGTGCTGGTGTGAGAGGCTGACCCACCAAGTGTGGGGACTGGGTCCCACTCTTCCTCCAGCTTCTGGGAGCTGGGCCTCCCTGGGCCAGCCAGCACTGGGCCTGCTCTGTACCCAGTGTGGCTGCAGAGAGCAAGCCTTGCACATGAAGCTTGGGATGGGGACAGGAGTGTTGGGGGGCCTGAGGGCTCAGGCTCTTGACCACAGGGGAGGACAGGGAGTGCAAAGAAGACAGGCAACGTTGACAGACGCAGGGTGTGGACCTGGGGCCTAACCCCAGGCTGGGGGTCTCCCTACCATGTCAGGTACCTTTCTGCCTCCACCCTTCCTGGAGAGACGGCAGACACTCAAGGACACTGAGAAGAACACCTTTAAAAAGAAACGCTTAGAACACAGATTCTCTGGGCTTTCACAGGTTTGTAAACCCAACGTTCCTTTACGCTAAGTGGAGTCTTCCGCACAAGAAATACAAAGGAGTCGCTCTGGGGCCTGCGCCCACTCCTCCTTCGTGGCACGTTTCTACTCACCTGACCCAAACCCCTCACTTTTCAGATGAGAAACACCAGGTACAGAAGCTGTAGTGTCTGCTAACCTAAGCCCAAGTCCTCAGTGGGCAAACGAAAGTCGCCCAAGCTCCGGGTTCCTCCTAACTGGCTGGACGCCCTGGCACCCGCTCAGCGGACAGCCTGCTCTAAGGGCAGGGCTCAGTCTGCCTGTCCACCCTCTGATACGCCTGTCTCATGCTCAACTTGGTCTTGACCACATTGGGGCCCGTGCCAGTTGTCTCCCGCTTGATGATGTCGATCTCCATGTGCTTGATCTTGATCCTCACAAGTAGGAAGTAGATCTTCCCACGATGGCGTCCTTCAAGTGGTATCTGCAGAGGGAGCCGAGAGGTGGGCCCTGCAGACTTCCTGGATCCGGGAGAGGTGCCGCCCACACAGAGGCAGTGGGCCCACGTTTGCCCCAGGGCTTCCCCACGGGGCAAATCGTGCCACTGCACACTTGAACCAGCACCACTCCCCACTGCTGTCCTGCACACAACTCAGGAGTGTGGGTCCCTGTCACTCTCTGCTCATCTGCTTTAACCAGCGTGTTTCAAAGGTGCTGGTGTGAGAGGCTGACCCACCAAGTGTGGGGACTGGGTCCCACTCTTCCTCCAGCTTCTGGGAGCTGGGCCTCCCTGGGCCAGCCAGCACTGGGCCTGCTCTGTACCCAGTGTGGCTGCAGAGAGCAAGCCTTGCACATGAAGCTTGGGATGGGGACAGGAGTGTTGGGGGGCCTGAGGGCTCAGGCTCTTGACCACAGGGGAGGACAGGGAGTGCAAAGAAGACAGGCAACGTTGACAGACGCAGGGTGTGGACCTGGGGCCTAACCCCAGGCTGGGGGTCTCCCTACCATGTCAGGTACCTTTCTGCCTCCACCCTTCCTGGAGAGACGGCAGACACTCAAGGACACTGAGAAGAACACCTTTAAAAAAACGCTTAGAACACAGATTCTCTGGGCTTTCACAGGTTTGTAAACCCAACGTTCCTTTACGCTAAGTGGAGTCTTCCGCACAAGAAATACAAAGGAGTCGCTCTGGGGCCTGCGCCCACTCCTCCTTCGTGGCACGTTTCTACTCACCTGACCCAAACCCCTCACTTTTCAGATGAGAAACACCAGGTACAGAAGCTGTAGTGTCTGCTAACCTAAGCCCAAGTCCTCAGTGGGCAAACGAAAGTCGCCCAAGCTCCGGGTTCCTCCTAACTGGCTGGACACCCTGGCACCCGCTCAGCGGACAGCCTGCTCTAAGGGCAGGGCTCAGTCTGCCTGTCCACCCTCTGATACGCCTGTCTCATGCTCAACTTGGTCTTGACCGCATTGCCAGTTGCTTGAGTTTCTATGAGGTGGCACCCCCTTCACCGGGTGGCTGGGGTGCTGATGGGCAGGTACTTTGGGGGTTCTGTCCTAGGAAGGCCTGGGAGCCCTGAGACTATGAGAAGGATCAGGGCCCCCTCCCATAGGCAGGACCCATGGGGCCACGCTCAGCTCCAGGCCAGGGGGCAAGGGGACAGGGGGACAGGGAGGAAGCACAGCTGTCCCTCACCTGTCCTGGGAGGCACCCGTGTCCCCAGCCCTTCACAGAAGAGTTGCCTACTCAGCCCCCCCGAGCCTCTGGTGGCCAGCAGTCTGAGGCAAGGCCACCTCACAGGGAGAACCCTAGTTTGAGACTCTGGGGTATTTCTAGTTCTCTGTGAATAGAATATGCCTTTATTTTGCATATTTGATTTTGAAACATTTTCAGGAATGTATTATATTAAACAGAAAGATGGCTGTGGAAGCTTCTGAACCATCAGTAAGTTTTGTGGTTTGTGAGTATTTTTGACACTGTAACAGCAGGCACAGTTTAAAACCTGTATGACCAGGTAAAATTATTTAAAGACCTTTGTAAAAAGGCACTGGCTACTCCTTGCTACAGTCCACTTTACCTCAAGGAGTACGCAGTAGACTAAGTGGTGTTTGGTTTCCTCACTTTGATTTCTAAAGACACACTGTACACAGGACACAAATTACAGCGGCAGACACTCAAGGACACTGAGAAGAACACCTTTAAAAAGCGCTTAGAACACAGATTCTCTGGGCTTTCACAGGTTTGTAAACCCAACGTTCCTTTACGCTAAGTGGAGTCTTCCGCACAAGAAATACAAAGGAGTCGCTCTGGGGCCTGCGCCCACTCCTCCTTCGTGGCACGTTTCTACTCACCTGACCCAAACCCCTCACTTTTCAGATGAGAAACACCAGGTACAGAAGCTGTAGTGTCTGCTAACCTAAGCCCAAGTCCTCAGTGGGCAAACGAAAGTCGCCCAAGCTCCGGGTTCCTCCTAACTGGCTGGACACCCTGGCACCCGCTCAGCGGACAGCCTGCTCTAAGGGCAGGGCTCAGTCTGCCTGTCCACCCTCTGATACGCCTGTCTCATGCTCAACTTGGTCTTGACCGCATTGCCAGTTGCTTGAGTTTCTATGAGGTGGCACCCCCTTCACCGGGTGGCTGGGGTGCTGATGGGCAGGTACTTTGGGGGTTCTGTCCTAGGAAGGCCTGGGAGCCCTGAGACTATGAGAAGGATCAGGGCCCCCTCCCATAGGCAGGACCCATGGGGCCACGCTCAGCTCCAGGCCAGGGGGCAAGGGGACAGGGGGACAGGGAGGAAGCACAGCTGTCCCTCACCTGTCCTGGGAGGCACCCGTGTCCCCAGCCCTTCACAGAAGAGTTGCCTACTCAGCCCCCACGAGCCTCTGGTGGCCAGCAGTCTGAGGCAAGGCCACCTCACAGGGAGAACCCTAGTTTGAGACTCTGGGGTATTTCTAGTTCTCTGTGAATAGAATATGCCTTTATTTTGCATATTTGATTTTGAAACATTTTCAGGAATGTATTATATTAAACAGAAAGATGGCTGTGGAAGCTTCTGAACCATCAGTAAGTTTTGTGGTTTGTGAGTATTTTTGACACTGTAACAGCAGGCACAGTTTAAAACCTGTATGACCAGGTAAAATTATTTAAAGACCTTTGTAAAAAGGCACTGGCTACTCCTTGCTACAGTCCACTTTACCTCAAGGAGTACGCAGTAGACTAAGTGGTGTTTGGTTTCCTCACTTTGATTTCTAAAGACACACTGTACACAGGACACAAATTACAGCGGCATCGTATTCGGAGGTTAATCTCATCTGCAGAAGGCAACAGCTGTCCCTGGAATCCGAAACAAATACCTTAAAGGCAGTTTTGCCTGACTTAGAAAGACATCACAGGACACTTAAGTGGGTTCAGCACATTGAGCTGGAGTAAGGTGACAGCTTGTTCTGGGTGTGCGACCTTGGCCAGCTGCACACACGTGCCTGCTTTGTTTCTGTGACACCCCCCACCCCGGCACCACCACCAGCCAGACCCAGCACTCACTTGGACTTGTTGTACTCAAACTCGATGTGCAGACAGTCCTCAATCCCAACCTCCATCTTGATGGAGGAGTTCAGCTCGGGGTACGTGCTCAGCGTGTGGACCACGATGTCCATCTCCTTGACGACGTCATTGAGGCGGCGGCTGATGGTGGCACGGAGGAAGTACCTACAGGAGGTGGACGTGGGGTGAAGGGACCCTCGTTTACTCACCCCAGTCCCCACCGTGAGAGAACCCCTGGCAGAGGTCGACCTCTGGAGCTGTGAATCCCCTGAGACGTCGCCTCTGCGCGCCCCCTCCCAGAAGTGGTCCACTGAGACACAAATCCTGCAGTGACAACTCCAGGGAGCTCAAGGCCCTGCCGCAGCCCCTCCTCAAGCCTGGCCCGGAACCAGAGGGGGTGCACCCCGACAGCAGCCTCCCCGCCACCTGCTAGGCTGGGTTCAGCTTTTATTTCCACAACTACTTCTGGCTCTTTGGGTACAAGGCCTGTGTACCTTTATGTCTGCGTGCTGTTTATGTGACAATACTCCGTCAGAGACCATGTTTCAAGTCCCTCACAGTTAAGTGACAGGAAGAGGTGATGGAGAAATCAGGCCAGCGACTCGTCACAGTGATTCTACCAGACCTAGGACGCAGAGATGGGGTCTCAGAGAACCCAAGGTCCCCCGGGGGAGAGAGTGCAATCAGCGGACAACTAGAGCACGTGCAGAGTGCTCACTCGGAGGCGGCAATCCAGTGCTACAGGAAGAGGGCCTTCAGGAAGAGCCAGCCTCAGAGTGAAGCAATAAAAAAGGGAGAGGCCCCGGTCTGAACAAGGACGGTGTCCAGCTGAGCCTAGGGGATCAGGACGCGTCAGAAAGAGCAGATACTACAGCCCTGAAGTGTGGTAAGCTGCGTTCGACCACTGGTCAGCTGTGCAACGAGGCCTCCCTGGCATCCCGGCCCCTTGATGTTAAGTCTACGCAGCCTCTCACTAGGTTGGACAGTCAGCCTTGCTGGAGACTGCTCCCTGGCCACCCTCCCTCATCCTGTCCCTCCTGCGCAGCCCCAACTAAGCTCAGGCCCTCAAGCCCTCGCCCCTCATGGATGCGTGGCCTCCAGGCAGGTGTAGGAAGGGGAGGCCTGCAGCAACCCTCAGCCTCCTCTGCTTCCTGCCAAGGCTCACATCGCCTCCTCCAGCGTGTGGAGGCATATGGGTTTTACCTCGGGCAGAGAGGGAGACGGGGACCTACATTTTTTATAATCCCCACCCACCCAGTGACTCTAACATGAGACCCTTGGTAAAGAACTACTGTCTGGTTTCCCTGGTGGTCCAGTGGGTAAGGACACTGCCTTGCAGTGCAGGGGGCACTGGTTCAATCCATGCCTGGGAAGATCCCACGTGCTGCAGAGTGGCCGGACGGATGTGTCCAAGTACCTAGCCAGAGCTCTAGAGCGCATGCGCCCAGAGCCGGTGCTCTGAAGCGAGAGGCCACTGTGGTGGGAGGCCAAAAGAGGCCAAAGAACAAAGATGGATGAAAATAAATAAATAAAAGACCAATAGACGTTGCAAAAAAAAAAAGAGAGAGTAAAACAACTCAGTCTTTGAACTTGTGAGCTTTCTCAACTATCCAGTCTCTTTCCAGCAATAGCCTCCTTCCTGAGCTTCTAGAAAGTTCCCAAGTCATCAGTCCCCAGAACACTCCCCAGGCCACATTCGACTTTCCCTCAGAGACTGCTGTCCGGGGTTCTGTTCTAACCCTGCAGTTTTGCCTGGCTTCTGTCTCCACCACCCAGTGGGAGCTGCCCTCCAAGGGAACACAGGCTTACTCCACTGAGCACGAGGTTCTCAAGGCTCTTCCGGCTAGCGGAGTCAGGGTCTGCTTCCCTTTCAAGGCTGAGTACTGCTGCACCTGTGCCACACAGGGTGCTCATCCACTCATCTGCTGATGGACTCCTGGGTCGTGTCCACTTTGTGGCTCTTGGGAATGCTGCTGCTACAAACAGGAGTGCACTGACATTTGTTTGAGTCCTTGCTTTCACTTCTTTTGGATTTACACACAGAGGTGGAATTGATAATCATATGGTGGTTTTATTTTTAATATTTTGAGGAACCATCATGCTGTTTTCAACAGCTTTCTGACATAAAAACATCTTCCAGAAATCCACCACAGAGTATCAAATTAAATCACAGTAAGCCCCAAGCCCAGCTTAACTGACAACCAGATAGTCCTCGCTGTGACTGCCTCCCTGGAAAGCAGTCACGGAGCGCTGATGAAGTGGGGCAACGTCAGTGCATGGACCTTCCTGCAAAGCGTGGGAAAGAAGAGCCTGCAGTCCCTCTTCTGATGGGAGAGGAAAGACCTCCAGAGAGCCCACCCCACCCCCACACAGGCCCCAGGGGATGACCAACACTTGGAGCCAGGAGTCCAGGTGACGTCACATACCCAGAAGACCCTGGAATCAGTCCCCACCTTCCGAATGTTCCAGACTGGAACAAAGAAAACTATCCCCTACACTTACAAGGTGCGCATTCCTATTTCAAAACTTGCCACACTGTGTTACATTTTATTCTCTCCTCATCCCCAAAGATGGAAAGGACGGGCCTAGGATCAGACCCAAACCTGTGACCCATTTTCTCAAGTGACAGAGCTCAGGACCACGTTGCCGGCATGTGTAGAGCTGGATGAGGATCGGTCAGGCCCGTGGCCACACAGCGGTTCGGGGCACCACTTACCGCAGCTTCACGTTCTGCCCAGTGTAGGACTCATAAGGCTTCTCCACATGGGTGAACTCAAAGTCGAAGGCCTGCGACTGGGTGACCTCTCCGGGCCGGGCCAGGTCCTTCACCAGGGACACGAACTCATGGTGGTTCCCACGGTCATAGTAGAGTTCTGCAGGAGAGTGCCAACCCCTTTACGTGACCCCGAGCCACACGGAGCCGTGAACGCCCCTCCCACCCCGTGGAGCCTCCAGTCTGGTGCATGACTCCCTCTCTCCCACCTCGCCCTGCACTGCAACCCTGGACCCTTGGTGCTCCCCACCTCCCCAAACACCCCCTTTTCGCCCAGACCCTGGGGCACAGCCAGGGCTCCGCAGCACCCATGAGGGACACAGCAGTGGGATCGCCATCAAAACACCCATCTCTTTACATATTTAAACCTATTCCTCACTTTGGAAAGCACGCTTGTTTAACAGTCACCATCAGGACCAGATGGATGCCTCATACACCCCATCTCTTGACATAGCTTACACACAGAGGTGGAATTGATAATCATATGGTGGTTTTATTTTTAATATTTTGAGGAACCATCATGCTGTTTTAAAGCCACTTTTGCCCCTCCACAGTAAGCCCCAAGCCCAGCAACTGACAACCAGATAGTCCTCGCTGTGACTGCCTCCTGGAAAGCAGTCACGGGCGCTGATGAAGTGGGGCAACGCGTCAGTGCATGGACCTTCCTGCAAAGCGTGGGAAAGAAGAGCCTGCAGTCCCTCTTCTGATGGGAGAGGAAAGACCTCCAGAGAGCCCACCCCACCCCCACACAGGCCCCAGGGGATGACCAACACTTGGAGCCAGGAGTCCAGGTGACGTCACATACCCAGAAGACCCTGGAATCAGTCCCCACCTTCCGAATGTTCCAGACTGGAACAAAGAAAACTATCCCCTACACTTACAAGGTGCGCATTCCTATTTCAAAACTTGCCACACTGTGTTACATTTTATTCTCTCCTCATCCCCAAAGATGGAAAGGACGGGCCTAGGATCAGACCCAAACCTGTGACCCATTTTCTCAAGTGACAGAGCTCAGGACCACGTTGCCGGCATGTGTAGAGCTGGATGAGGATCGGTCAGGCCCGTGGCCACACAGCGGTTCGGGGCACCACTTACCGCAGCTTCACGTTCTGCCCAGTGTAGGACTCATAAGGCTTCTCCACATGGGTGAACTCAAAGTCGAAGGCCTGCGACTGGGTGACCTCTCCGGGCCGGGCCAGGTCCTTCACCAGGGACACGAACTCATGGTGGTTCCCACGGTCATAGTAGAGTTCTGCAGGAGAGTGCCAACCCCTTTACGTGACCCCGAGCCACACGGAGCCGTGAACGCCCCTCCCACCCCGTGGAGCCTCCAGTCTGGTGCATGACTCCCTCTCTCCCCACCTCGCCCTGCACTGCAACCCTGGACCCTTGGTGCTCCCCACCTCCCCAAACACTCTGCACTTGTTACAGAAACCCAGACCCTGGGGCACAGCCAGGGCTCCGGCAGCACCCATGAGGGACACAGCAGTGGGATCGCCATCAAAACACCCCATCTCTTTACATATTTAAACCTATTCCTCACTTTGGAAAGCACGCTTGTTTAACAGTCACTCAATCAGATCATCCTCATAACGACCTGAGATAGCTAGGACAGCCCTATCACCCATCTAACAGACAAGGAAACTGAGGCACAGTGGGGTCAGGGACTGACCTGAAGTCTACTGCACCAACACCTAGGACCTGGGAATGAGGACAGTGACAAAGGCCACTTCAGGTGTGAGCAAGGGAGGAGGGACACAGGTGAAGGACTCAGAAGCACACGCTGCCTCCCCCCTGGGAGAGGGGTCTGCACGGACAGGTCAGCGGAGGGGCTGCTGTGCTCAGCCCCAGAAGGCTGGGGACCACATCTGAGCCGTGGTCCCCAACTGTCTGTGGGCACATCTGAGTCTGTGGTCCCCGGAGTCTGTGTTGAAGCACAGACAGCTGGGGCCCACCCCCGTGTCTCTAATTCTGGGGGCCTGGAGCAGGGCTTCGGAGTGCACACTCCTCAGAGAGTCCCGACTGTCTCGGAACCACACTCTGAGGAGCCCTGCTCCTCGGCAAACAGTTCTGCTGTCTGCTCTGAGTCACACGACCCACTCGTCCTGGATTCTCTGTGTCCACCTGCACTCTGCTACTGAAGTGCCAAACTGTGCTCCAGGCATGGGTGCTTGAGTCAGGCCTCTGTCTCCGGCTTCCTGGCGTCCCCAGTCCCCGAGTGGGCGCCGGGGACGCCTCCTACCGACTGCGACTCCAGCGTGTCTACGGCAGAGTCGAGGGATCACCGCGGCCGCCTGGGCAGGGCAAGCTGGCTGCAAGACGCAGCGGGCGGCACGCTCTCGCCACGTCTGCCGCTGGCTGCCTGAGCACGGGGACAGGACCACAGGGAGATGCGTCTGGGACTGCGGCCCGCATCTCTGGGCTGTCCCTCTCAGGGACAGCCTCAGCACCAGGGGCTGGGCAGGCCCCAGGGAGCAATGGCCCGAAGCCCCCCAGGATCAAAGCCTTCTTGGAGCTGAGAAATGACATCTCTTGACTCCCCAAACCAACACAACATCCAGGCCTGCCCTGGGGGTGCTCGGGAGGAGAACATGGCTTCTAGGGTGCTCTCAGTGCTGCTGCCCTGGGCCCTGGCCCTGACAAGCCCACGCCACAGAGCCTGTTCTCTCCAGGCAGCCAGGCGTCGTCAAGCAGAGGGGCTCTGTCCTCAGGTATGTCCAGGTCACGAGGGAGCAGCAGTGTGGTGAGGCCCCAGCCAGGGCTGCTGCTTCCACACGAAGCACTGCTGCTGATCCTCACACAGTTACACCTAGATCCGCCTTATGTCACAGACAGTCCAGCTTCCCTTCCAAGCGGCAAGCGGAGCCAGCAGCAGGCATCTGGGGAACCAGTGAGCCTCAACAAACCCGCCACATGAGGGAGGGCAGTGCAAACCATCAGGGCGGGGCTGCAGGGGCAAGGCCACCCAACAACCACGCCCCTAACAAGGGAGGAACAGAGCCACCGGCCAGCCTGTGACAGCGGCCCATCCACTGTCTCTTGCTAGTCCTTTGTTACAGGAGCCTCTGTTGATGGGAACTGACTCCTTAACTGGGGAACCTGGTGCCTCGATTCTAAGCATTGAACTCTGCCATAGTTTTAGGGGACACTGGCAAGCAGAGCAAAGCCCAAAGTTCAGTGTCTCTGAACTATAAGTGGGAAATCCCGGAGTGAAGAGCAGGACACAGATGTGATCACACAGCCAAGAGGCCACATGAGAAACAAACCAGAGGACCCACGGCATTCACAGAGCGCGTGGGCTGCCGGCACCGGGGGTCCCAGGAGGGAGCCTGGCTGGGTGAGTACCCCCATGGAGGGGAGGTCTTCCTGCCTGGCGGCACACACCCTCCCCACATCGCCCCCACCCCCGAATGTCATGGAAGAGGGGCCAGTGCGTAGTACGAGTGGGGCAAGGGGCATAAAGAGCAGCTGTCCTGTACTTCATTGCTTCCCAGAAACTCTGGTTTCTTCTCACATAAATTAAAAACAGAAAACCCTCTGCCGTTGTAACAGGAGGTTTGGACCCTCAAGAAAGGGTCAACTGCCTCTTTCTCCCCGAGTTACCCAGAGCTCCCCTCAGCCTCCAAAGAAGAGGGAACTGACCTGTCCTCTCTCAAGGTAACTTCCCTGTCTCAGCCCGGCGGGAGGAAGTGACTTCTGCAGGCAGGATGTTTTCACCCTGAAACTTGCCACCAACAGCTGAGGGGTGAACCTGCCACTGTGAAAAGAGGCCAAGCCGGCTCGGCACCATGGAGCCCCCAGAGCCCCCGAGACTCAGCGCAGGACGAAGCTTCAGGCTGGTCTAGGAGACATCTGAGCCAACCGGGCAAATGAGCCTCTTTTCAGGGGCCTGCTTTCCATCCCCTCTTCCTAACCGCTGTTTTCCGACTGGCAACCTAGTTAAGACTCCTGCTCACACATCTGCTTGGACCTCCCGTCCCTGGTATACCTGCAGGGGCAGTAACACCCATGGGTGCCCGCACCAGCTCCGCTCCAAGCCCTGCAGCAAATTATTAACCAGTGAGAATCAGTGTGCCTCTCACTTCCCAGTTCATGGCTTAATGCATTACATACAGAAAGCCTCTGGATTCTTAGTAGCTCAGGCTCGCCTGGGGCTGATGGGTTTAGGATCACCCAGAGGCATTATTTTTAAAAACTGAAATCCAGAAGTTAGCTCTCTGGCTTTGGAATGCAGAGGTATCCAGGCCCACCCTCCTCTGCCCGCATGATCTTCTAACTACCTGTGGTTTCTTTCCCCATCAGTCTCCCAGGTAGCTTCGCTCGGTCCACCACCTTCCTTATTTCCACAAGTGTTCCCCAACAATTCCAGCTGCAAATAGTCTCTCCGTCTGTTAACAGAACTCCCCTCAAGACTCCTTCCATGCCAGACCATTGAAAAACGCGGACCACAGAGTGACACAAGGGATGCCTCACCACACACTGGCTGGTGGCGTCAGAACCCAGACCAAGGCACCAGAAGTGCACAGCAGACTGCAGTAAGAATCCCAACGCGGTCAAACACTTGAGGAGAACAGAAAAGTGCACACAACAGAAGGATTCATCACGGGCGACATCTGAGCCACTGGCGCAGACATGAACAGGTCCTCACACTCTTATTTCCTTATGTTAGGGAAGAGATCACAAGGCCTCTTGAAGAATGGCAGAGGGAATCTTCCGTAGGCCAGGGGAGGCTTTCTGAAGGGTGTCGTGTCCACTGGGCTTTCGGAAAGAGTAAGAGCTTGGGTGGAAGGCTACTGCTTGTAGAGAGATGTTCATCTACTAAGGGAAGATGCCAAGAACATTCCATAGGAAGTCGATATTTTGAGGAAAGTACACATGAAAGATAAGAATAAGAGGGCCTTCTTTAATGAACAATGGCAAGAAACATAGGAAAATAATAGAACAGGAAAGGTTAGGGATTACTTCAAGAACACTGAGGATAACAAGGGAACATTTCATACAAAGATGTGTCCTTTATTGTGCCCAATAAAGGACAAAAATGGCATGGACCTAACAGAGACAAAAGAGATTAAGAAGAAGTGGCAAGAATATGCAGAAAACTTTAAATACCTCTTAATGACTCGGAGAACCACGATGGTGTGGTCACTCACGTAGAATCAGACATCCTCAAGTGTGAAGTCAAGTGAGCCTTAGGAGGCATCACTGTGAACATAGCTAGTGGAGATGATGGAATGCCAGCTCAGCTACTTCAAATCCTAAAAGATAATGCTGTTAAAGTGCTGCACTCAACATGTCAGCAAATGTGGAAAACTCAGCAGTAGCCACAGGGCTGGCAAAAGTCAGTTTTCATTCCAATCGCAAAGAAGGGCAATGCCAAAGGATATTCAAACTACCCCACGACTGCTAGTAAGGTCATTTCACATGCTAGTAAGGTCATGCTCAAAATCCTTCAAGCTGGCTTCAAAAATACGTGAACCAAGAACTTCCAGACGTACAAGCTAGGTTTAGAAAAGGCAGAGGAACCAGAGATCAAGTTGCCAATATTCACTGGATCATAGAGAATGCAAAGGAATTCCAGAAAAACATCTACTTCTGCTTCACTGATTACATGAAAGCCTTTGACTGTGTGGATCACAACAAACTCGAAAACTCTTAAGGAGATGAGAATATCAGACCACCTTAGATGCCTCCTTAGAAACCTGCATGCAGGTCAAGAAGCAACAGTTAGAACTTGACATGGAACAATAGACGGGTTCCAAACTGGGAAAGGAGTCCATCAGGGCTGTGCATTGTCACCCTGCTGATTTCACTTATATGCAGAGTACATCATGTGAAATGCTGGGCTGGATGAATCACAAGTCAGAATCAAGATTTCCAGGAGAAATATCAATAACCTCAGATATGCAGATGATACCACTCTAATGGCAGAAAGTGAAGAGGAACTGAAGAGCCTCTTGATGAAGACGAAAGAGGAGAGTGAAAAAGCTGGCTTGAAACTCAATATTCACAAAACTAAGATTATGGCATCTGGTCCTATCACTTCATGGTAAATAGCAGG
The DNA here is from genome assembly GCA_022376925.1 of Tragulus kanchil. NCBI lineage: Eukaryota > Metazoa > Chordata > Mammalia > Artiodactyla > Tragulidae > Tragulus > Tragulus kanchil. Next base: position 156,798,301 of record JAIOJX010000006.1, read on the forward strand.
GGAAAAAGTAGAAGCAGCGGTAGTTTTTCTCTTCATGGGCTCCCAAATCACTGTGGATGGTGACTTCAGTGATAGACTTAGAAGATGCTTGCTCCTTGGAAGAAAAGCTATGACAAACCTAGACAGCATATTAAAAAGTAAAGACATCACTTTACCAACAGAGATTTGTATAGTCAAAGCTTTGATTTTTCCAGTAGTCATGTATGGATGTGAGAGTTGGACCATAAAATAAGACTGAGTGCTGAAGAGCTGATGCTTTCAAATTTTGGTGCTGAAGAAGACTCTTTAAGAGTCCCTTGAACCAGTCAATCCTAAAGGAAATGAATCCTAAATATTCATTGGAAGGACTGATGCTGAAGCTCCAATACTTTGGCCACCTAATGGGAAGAGCTGACTCATTGGAAAAGACCCTGATGCTGGGAAAGACTGAAGGCAACAGGAGAAGGGGAGGGGCAGAGGATGAGATGGTTGGACGGCATCACCAACTCAGTGGACATGAAACTATGCAACCTCTGGGAGAGACGATGATGGATAGCGAGACCTGGCATGATGGGGTCCCAAAGAATCAGATATGACTTCACAACTGAACGGTAACAACACATGGTGGGGGTTGGGGTTAGAGAGGCAGAGACAGCTCAGCAAAGACCTGGATGACTGTCCCCTAACCCATCAGGAGTCAACAAGAAGTTAGGAGGGGACTGACTGCGTCAGAACTGCCTTTTAGGAAGTTCAGTCTTACAAAAGGCGAACTAAAAAAAGGCAAACAGAGGCAGGAAGGCCAGTCAAGAGACTGATCCACACAGGAGCATCAGAGTCAGCCGCAGTGAGAAGGGTGAGGAAGCAGAGATGTGAGATGCCCCCAGGGCACCAGGCTGAGATACCACCTGGGTCCATGGGAGGAGGAAGGAGGGGTCTTGGGGACGCCCAGATTCCAGAGGCTGGATGGACCCAGAGGACATGCCAGACTGGATGAAATGGAGAAGCAGCAGAGCAGGGGCTGCAGCAGGAAGAGAATCAGCTTTCTGGCTTGCACGTGTCGTTGGGAGACCCGCGGCATCTTCAGGGGGAATTCCAGCAGGCAGTTGCAAACCCAGGCACAGAACTCAGAGGGGAGTTCAAGCACGGAGAAGGGTTTGGGAGACACGGGAGTACAAGTAATGGGTGCTGATAAGGCTGACAGAGCAGGCTACAGTGTGAACAGGGCTGACAGACAAGAGAGACCCCCTGTCCTTCCCACCTCCCTGACCAAGCCTGAGACAGGGGTTTTTCTGAGCAGGAGCTGGGCTGCCACGAGGAATGGGGTCTGCAGAGGACCAGTGCAACAATCGCCAGACAGCTGTCACTGCAAGGACTCGGGCGAGGTCTCCCGCTGCAGGGAAACACAGGGAAGGCAGCCGGGGAGGCTGGCCTGGCCAAGACATTCCCGTGGGTAGTCACCAAAGGAACCACGGCTGACGTTTCCAAGGTCCAGCCCCTGGACACTTCCGGATGGATATAGCTTAACAGGGAGTACGAGTATTTCGTTTGACAAGTACCAGACTCCGTGCTTCACATCGATCAACGATCTCTAGTCCTCATGAGACCCGAGCAACACCTGCATGTTACAGAGTCTTACATACCTGAAGTAGCCCGCAACTTGAGCCCTGATAACATACCAGGCTGTTCTACCTAATGCACAGGCAGGATACATACCTTCCTTTATCAACAGGAAGGCAAAACTAATCATAAGGATAGGAAGGTTAGTCACATAAACTACTTCAGTTTCAAGTTGCCAAACTCTTCCCACATAGAAGGGAAGGAAAAGAGAAACAAACCCAAGGGAGGCGAAAAACTCAGAGCGCAACCAACAAGGAGGGTAGCCCGAACACAACGACTTGGCCGTTCTTGCCAGCATCCAGTGGTAGGACCAGCCTGTGTGTCACTGGCACAGCCAGACCTTACAGCCTGAAGAAGTCCTGCCCACTGCACGCAGCGTCAAGAGAGCAATGAAGCAGAAACCACAGGACCACAAGCATGGGGAACTCCCTCCCGGGTCTCGCTCCAATGCCCTGGGGGTCAGCTCAGACTCTCTCAGGTCCAAGACACACACACACCACACTCTGCACGGCGCCTGGTCCCTAGACACCTCGATGTTCCCAAAGGGTGACTGATTCTGTTGCCATCCCTGCCTTACAAGGGAGAGAGCTGAGGCCCAGAGCGGGGTAGCTTGCCCCCAAAGCCACAGGGTAGACTCAGGGGCCCAGAAAGCACAATCAACGGAAGCAAGAAGAGGCTCTGAGACATCTGAGGAGGCAGACAAAAACCAGGCAGGGCAGGCAAGGTGCCCAGCTCCCTTTCATTCATACTGGAGGGAGGCCTTGCCAGCGGCTCCCAGGCAGCTCATTCCTCTGAGGCAGGGAATGCTCTGGGCCCCTCTCCCGTGTGGACCAGGTGTCGCCTGCTGGGATGACGGCAGAGACTCGGCTAGACGTGCCGTTTGCACTCCAACTGCAGAGCTATGGAAGCCCGTGGGTAGTCACCAAAGGAACCACGGCTGACGTTTCCAAGGTCCAGCCCCTGGACACTTCCGGATGGATATAGCTTAACAGGGAGTACGAGTATTTCGTTTGACAAGTACCAGACTCCGTGCTTCACATCGATCAACGATCTCTAGTCCTCATGAGACCCGAGCAACACCTGCATGTTACAGAGTCTTACATACCTGAAGTAGCCCGCAACTTGAGCCCTGATAACATACCAGGCTGTTCTACCTAATGCACAGGCAGGATACATACCTTCCTTTATCAACAGGAAGGCAAAACTAATCATAAGGATAGGAAGGTTAGTCACATAAACTACTTCAGTTTCAAGTTGCCAAACTCTTCCCACATAAAAGGGGAAAGGGAAAAAGAGAAACAAACCCAAGGGAGGCGAAAAACTCAGAGCGCAACCAACAAGGAGGGTAGCCCGAACACAACGACTTGGCCGTTCTTGCCAGCATCCAGTGGTAGGACCAGCCTGTGTGTCACTGGCACAGCCAGACCTTACAGCCTGAAGAAGTCCTGCCCACTGCACGCAGCGTCAAGAGAGCAATGAAGCAGAAACCACAGGACCACAAGCATGGGGAACTCCCTCCCGGGTCTCGCTCCAATGCCCTGGGGGTCAGCTCAGACTCTCTCAGGTCCAAGACACACACACACCACACTCTGCACGGCGCCTGGTCCCTAGACACCTCGATGTTCCCAAAGGGTGACTGATTCTGTTGCCATCCCTGCCTTACAAGGGAGAGAGCTGAGGCCCAGAGCGGGGTAGCTTGCCCCCAAAGCCACAGGGTAGACTCAGGGGCCCAGAAAGCACAATCAACGGAAGCAAGAAGAGGCTCTGAGACATCTGAGGAGGCAGACAAAAACCAGGCAGGGCAGGCAAGGTGCCCAGCTCCCTTTCATTCATACTGGAGGGAGGCCTTGCCAGCGGCTCCCAGGCAGCTCATTCCTCTGAGGCAGGGAATGCTCTGGGCCCCTCTCCCGTGTGGACCAGGTGTCGCCTGCTGGGATGACGGCAGAGACTCGGCTAGACGTGCCGTTTGCACTCCAACTGCAGAGCTATGGAAGCCCGTGATGGATGACCTTAAAGCTACAATGTGAAAGCACTGATTCTAAGTAGACAAGAACGTCGTCCTCTTACTCTCGCACCCAGCACAGAATGCTGTGGTTCATCCTGTGTCCCTAGGGGCTCTTTGCTAGGAGTGACTGTGCCTTCCACAGGCGCTGTGAAACACGCCCCCGCCCCCCACCCTCAGCAAACAGAGAATGAGCAGGCCCAGCCTGTGGACGGCACTTCCGCGGAGAAACCCTAAGCTGGAAGCAAGTGAGTAGAGGGTCTGAAACTCCCTCTTTAGATCCCTCTCAGGCCACTCCTCTTCTGGGTTTAAAATAACAACAAATGGGTTCCTACAGGATCAGCAAGCCTTCAACTTGATTTCCTTGAACTCAAATACCAAAAGCCAATACTTCAGGCTGGGCACTAAAGTACTGAGCACATGGCCTTTTCCCAGCAAATCCCACTCCCCACCAGAGAGCGGGTGGTGGTATGGGGTAGGAATTCTCTCCTTGAGGTCTTTTCAGTCAACTTTGGTATTTAGTGTGAATCTGAACCAATAATACAAACTATTTCAGAGGCATCCGCGAGTCTTAATAAACACAAGAGTCCACACAGAACTGGAGACAACCCCATGCTGACTGGCAGCTCCCAGATACTCTGTATTGCTACTGTCTTTTATTGTCTAGTTGTAATTGCTGGCAATCACGTTTTTAAACTGTTAGAGCCTTGAGAAATTTTGACCACTTAAATCTGGCGCTTAGGGGCATCTTTCCTTTGTCTTTAAGGAGAAGATGAGTCCGCTGCAGATTATGTTCTAATCAAGAAGTCTTGGGGAGGGGGGCCGGGAGGAGGAAGGGGAGGAGGCGAAAGAAAAAAAAAAAAAGAAGTCTTGGGGATGCAGGCTGGGTGGACAGAGGGCTGATGCTCGACCCGCGGGGCTGCTTTCTCTTACAGCTCTCAGCGAAGATGCAATGAGAGGCGGGTGGGCCACAGGTACTAGACAAGGATGGACGGGCCGCGGGACTCACTATGGCGATCACGACCTGCAAGCGGGCCCAGAGGCATTGAAGCCCGGTAGGAACGCGGAGCTTGGATCCAGGGCAGCAGGCAACCAGGTTACAGGGCCTGAGGCGCAGTGGGGCGCAGGCGGTACGGAATCGCAATGGTGCGAGAGGGGCTAGGGGGCAGGGACAGAGTCGTGCCAGGGGCTGGAGTGGGGGGTGGGGGGGGCAGGGTTCTGAGGACGGGGAGCCAGAGGCTGGGTTAGGGGTCAAGGTTCAGGAATTGCGAATCGAGGGCTGGGTCTGGGATCGGGGCTGGGGGGCGAGGGCGGGTGGTGGGACCAACCCCGCACTCACCAATCTGCCCGATGAACTCGACCTTGATGCCCTGGTGCTCCAGCCGCTTGTTGGGGTTCTTGAGCGCCAGGCTCACCTTCCCCGACACCGTCTCCCCGTCGTAGAAAAGGAAATACTTGTCCTTTTTGCCATCCTCTGTCTTGTGCTCGGCCCGCTTCCTGCTGTCCGCATCGTTCAGCAGGATGTCCACATCCACGCTCTGCCCGAAGCCGAAGAAGCTCATGTCCCCGGCGGGCAGGCCGGGCCTGAGAAGGCCGGAGGACTGGACACGGTGCCGACGCCCGCGCTCGCCGGGCCGGCGCGGTTCTGCCGGCAGCGCAAGGCGGGCGCAAGGACTCCGCTGGCCGGAGCTTGAGGCGCCGACCAGCCGACCAGCCACCCCGCCCGGGAGCAGCGCCCGCCGCTTCCGCAGCGCAGCCGGGCCGGCCGAGTCTCTGCGCGCACGCACACGCCCCCGCCCCTCCGGCTAGGCCGCCGCGCTCCCGGAGCAGCGCGCAATGCGCATGAGCGCCGGAGAGCGCCGGGAGAGCGCCGGGAGAGCGCTGTCCGGCTTTCCGGCAGTTGACATGGCGACCACGGCTTCCTTCACCCTCCAGCCCGCTGTAGTGTAATTCAAACCTGAAGAAGTCCTTTCTTTAAAAGAAAAAAAAAGTCCTTTCTGATTGCCCTTTCCTGCCTTTCCTATGTTTAATTCCTTAACCGGTGAGCAGCCACCCGCACTCGGATGTGTACACCTTCGCTTGCGGTCCAACGGGTAAACTCGGCCCTTTGGCACGCACGCGGAATACCGCTTGACAGGGGCAGGGTCAAAAGCGGAAAGGTTACAGGGCCTGAGGCGCAGTGGGGCGCAGGCGGTACGGAATCGCAATGGTGCGAGAGGGGCTAGGGGCAGGGACAGAGTCGTGCCAGGGGCTGGAGTGGGGGGTGGGGGGGGCAGGGTTCTGAGGACGGGGAGCCAGAGGCTGGGTTAGGGGTCAAGGTTCAGGAATTGCGAATCGAGGGCTGGGTCTGGGATCGGGGCTGGGGGGCGAGGGCGGGTGGTGGGACCAACCCCGCACTCACCAATCTGCCCGATGAACTCGACCTTGATGCCCTGGTGCTCCAGCCGCTTGTTGGGGTTCTTGAGCGCCAGGCTCACCTTCCCCGACACCGTCTCCCCGTCGTAGAAAAGGAAATACTTGTCCTTTTTGCCATCCTCTGTCTTGTGCTCGGCCCGCTTCCTGCTGTCCGCATCGTTCAGCAGGATGTCCACATCCACGCTCTGCCCGAAGCCGAAGAAGCTCATGTCCCCGGCGGGCAGGCCGGGCCTGAGAAGGCCGGAGGACTGGACACGGTGCCGACGCCCGCGCTCGCCGGGCCGGCGCGGTTCTGCCGGCAGCGCAAGGCGGGCGCAAGGACTCCGCTGGCCGGAGCTTGAGGCGCCGACCAGCCGACCAGCCACCCCGCCCGGGAGCAGCGCCCGCCGCTTCCGCAGCGCAGCCGGGCCGGCCGAGTCTCTGCGCGCACGCACACGCCCCCGCCCCTCCGGCTAGGCCGCCGCGCTCCCGGAGCAGCGCGCAATGCGCATGAGCGCCGGAGAGCGCCGGGAGAGCGCCGGGAGAGCGCTGTCCGGCTTTCCGGCAGTTGACATGGCGACCACGGCTTCCTTCACCCTCCAGCCCGCTGTAGTGTAATTCAAACCTGAAGAAGTCCTTTCTTTAAAAGAAAAAAAAAGTCCTTTCTGATTGCCCTTTCCTGCCTTTCCTATGTTTAATTCCTTAACCGGTGAGCAGCCACCCGCACTCGGATGTGTACACCTTCGCTTGCGGTCCAACGGGTAAACTCGGCCCTTTGGCACGCACGCGGAATACCGCTTGACAGGGGGCAAAAGTGACCGTTACAAGTACCGTGCCTTCTGAAGAGCGCCTCCTTCCCATTTACGAGCGGGAAGGAGGACAGTGTTAGACTCACGTCTCTTCTTGACCCTTCCCCCCTCCCAACAGAAAGCAGAAAGCCACCTCCAACCTCAGCTGCGTGGGCGGGCCCACACGCCCATTGTACATCCGGCGGAAGGCCCTGCTGATTGGCTGGCGGGCTGGCGGCGGAGCGCGGTGATTGGTTGCTGCGAACACTTGAAGTCTGTGGGGTCTTCTGGGCGCGCGCGCCGGTGCAACTTTGAAAGTTGAGGCGAGCGGCTCTCATGGAGGCTTGCGGGAACCTGGCGTGCGCCTTGCAGCCGTGGTGCCCACTGGACCTTAGCCCAGGTGAGGACGCGGCAGGGGCCTGGGGGAGCGGGGTTGCTCGGGGAGGGCCGCGGCCTCCTTCCGCTCTGTGCTCCCGCTTCTCAGCCTTTCCCCCGGGTCTGCGCGGACAGCCTCGCAGGTGCCAAAGCTTCGACCGCGCTGCTGTTTGCTGGGCCTGGCTGACCTCCTGAACTTGGGGCGCCGGAGTGCGACTGGAGTCCCCTGCCGCCCGTCGTCACTGAAGGGCCGTGTGTGGCCCCAGCCCCGCAGCCGAGGACGGCCGCAGTGCCTAGGCTGCGGTCCAGCGCGCGCCCTCTCTGCGACCGGCAGTCATTTGCCTCACCTTCCCTTTGCACAGGACGCTTTATTTGGGTTTATTAACGGGTGACTCAGGAAATAAAGAATCTGCCTGCAAAGCAGGGACACGCTTTCTGTCCTTGGGTCAGGAGGATCCCCTGGGGGAGGGCCTGGCAGCGCACTCCAGTATTCTTGCCTGGAAGGTCCCAGGAACACAGGAGCCTGGAGGGCTGCGGTCCGTGGGGTCGCGAGAAAGTCGGACACGACTTAGCGACGAACGCACTGCAGCTTGGTTATAAGTCTTCCACAGAGGGACAGCGGAGACAGCCTTTCATCGTCTCGTCTGCAGTTTAACATATGGGGAGGCTGGAGCTTCCCCAAAACTGTTAAATCTGAAAAGTATTATCCTCCGTGTTTTTAGATGATGGCCAACCTAATAGCCAACTGTCCGTTTAATGACTAAAAAGCTTTTCTAAAGTTTTCTACTTCCCTGTCATTAGCTCACCTGTAATTAACTCTAGCTCACCTGTATGATATAGTTAAATGTGAGTTGTGCCTAGAAACCTTTTTTCTTCTTGAATGTACATAGAGTCTAACGCTTATTTATGCTTTTCTTGCAATGGAACGTTAGCTGACTTAGTTGCATTTTCTCGCTAGAGTGGGTGGATGGAGTATGGGAACTGGAATTCACCGAGACTGAGCCTCTGGATGCCAGACTAGAAGCAGAGATCGTGGAGACAGGACTGAGCGCATTCACAGAGCTTTACAAAGCAGTATTACCTTTTGCTACTGAAAAACATGAAGCTGCTGAGGTAAAATAAATAAATAAGCCACACTAGCCGTTTCTCTGTTAGAAGTGTAAGGTAAAAAGCCTGTTATCATAAAGCTTTGTCTCTATGCTGTCTAGTTCAGGAAGCAGTAACAGCGGCATAAAGACTGTGGGTCACTTACTGGGAAGGCCTCATAGCTGTCTTCCCAGGGGTTCAAGGTGTTAATCTGTGATTCTTTTCCGAGTCATGACCGCTGTTAACGAGACCAAATTAAAGAAAAAGAGTAAAGATCAAGGCAGAGATGGAAACCAGACAAGCAAAATAAGAAAAAGTGACTGAGGACAATGCAGTAACAACTCAGGATGCTTTAGCTTTAAGAAAATTGAATATTAAACCGAGAGGTGATTAGTTGAATTAATAAAGAAAACAGAGTTCCTTTAAATAAAGTTTTCCTAGTATGACTGTTACTCTTGCGATCATTAACTGCTTTTCAAAAACTGAAGGGCTAGAAAGCAGAACAAAGAATACTCAGACATTAACATCTCTGAAAGAGATGAAACATATTTCAGTTATTATTTTGTGCAGCTGTTCAAAAATTCAATCAACCTTTAAACATTCATTAAGCGTAATTGACTACTACGTGAAGTACCTGGGCGGGTGACATGGTTACAGAGCCTCTTCCTACAGGGGGCGCTCGGGAAGGGGGAGAATTAAGCACTGGCTCTGGGAGTGCACTCTACTGTCGCGCTGGCCAGAGCCCTTGTAGCCACCGTGTGCTCCGGCGGAGAAGCGCTGGGCCACCCGCATATGTGTGGTGGGAACTGCCACAGGGCATGCCCTCTGGTGGGGGTGGGAAAAGCAGCTTTCCGTCTGGGGATGTGGTAAGGCCCCAGAAAGGTGGTTTCTCCTGCCTCCATGTTTTTGTTGAAACCATGTTTCATTCCTGCTGTTAGCTTTATGCAAATAAACTGTTTCCTCTTCACATCTTTAAGAGGAGAAAGCAGAGAACGGTGGTCACATTAATGAAACTGTGATTTATACTGTAGAGTTCATTTCTTCTCCCTAGGCTATTTCTGCAATCTGTTGAGGAAGACACTTTCAGATGTTTCCTCTTCTGCTCCTATTGACCACAGAACATTTCAATTTAAATAAGTTGCTTTGATTTCTTCAGTTAGTAATTAGTGATAAGTGAATCAAGGTACATTTAACATAGATGGAAGGGTGACTTGTCTGAGTAATCACTGATATGTGTCCCCAGAGTCTTAGTGTAGCTTTCAGGTGTAGTAATTGCAGAAATACATGTTTCAAACTTACTCAAAATTACTTTGGAAGTATAATTAAGGTTCTTATATAGTTTCTTTGTAACCTTTTTTGAGGGGATGATCCCTTCAGCTTGTGGGATCTTAGTTTGCAACCAGTGATCAGACCCAGACTCCCCTCAGTGAAACCATGAACCAGCAGGGAACTCCCACCTTTGTAATTTTGAATAATACATTTTTAAATTTTCTGTTTGAGTCTCTTTGAAAATGGCAGACATTTGTAATTAGGAACCAGAACAGTCTATTCCTCTTTTTATAAGACGCTAAGTACTCAGAAAAATCAGATACAGCAATAGGAGACTCTCACACTTCTCTAATTATTGCTGCTTATGGTTTGCCCTCCCCCAGAGCATTTGGACCTTCTTCATGGAGAACAGAATTTCCCACCACTCACTGATGGCATTGTTTCACCACTTCGTCTATAAGGTCTTTAAGAAAAACATCAGTGCTCAACAGCGGGAATTCGGCCTTCATGCTGCCGGACTTTATTTTCTGCTGTTGGAAGTACCAGGTATGCATGTTTGGTGTAGTAGGACAGGCCTTTTTTAGTTTGTGATTTGTCTGCTTTGTTTTTTTTTTTTTGGCCATTTCTGTTGGTCTTTCATTTATTTCCATCTTTGTTCTTTGGCCCCTGTGGGCCTTCCACCGCAGTGGCCTCTGTTGCTGCAGAGCAGCAGCTCTGGGTGCATGCGCTCCAGAGCTCCGGCTCGGTCGTTGGACACGTGGGGTCTTCCTAGGCCAGGGATCGAACCGGCGCCCCTTGCACTGCAAGGCGGTGTCCTTACCCACTGGACCACCAGGGAAGCCCTGTCTGCTTTGTTTTGAACTCTTACATCAATGCTCACTGGTAGGTTAGGTAGAGTGAATCCATGCAGCACACAGTCTGTTACAGGTGTTCTGAAAGCTCGTCTGTTTTTCTGTAAACGTGTGTTCAGATGTTGCTCTGCTGGGTCTATAAGCCAATGCAAACAGTCAGGAGGGTTAAGGCTGGAGGTGGGTGTGCTGAGTGCCGAGAGCTCCACCCACACCCTGCGTGCCATTGTGACGTACCTGCCTTCTGACTCTTGTCCAGGCTGAGAAAAGTGCTGGTTGGAGGGGCATGCTGTGTCCCCTGGGTGGGTGTCGACAGTAGGTGGGACCTTTCTCTCCTGAAGGCCTGAGCACAGCTAGTAAGCTTGAGGAAGCTCAGGGAGGGCTCTCTCTGTGATGCTACTCCACTTCCTTCAACGGGGAGAGCCATGAAGGAGGTTTCCCCCCTACCCAGGCCAGGGCAGGAGAGGGTGGGTTGAGGAGCGAACTGTAGGACCTTGAGTTCACGTGGAAGAGAATCAGGATCAGTCGACTTACTGCTTGTCGTTGCTGGCGTCAACGCCTTAGTAGTAAATGTTAAGAACCTACTCCATATGATTTGAGAATTGGTAAAAAGATACAAAAGCCTTGAACATCCATTTGCTTTACTGCTAATGCTCCCATAATGACTTCTGACGTTAGTTCTCAAAGAACTCCCTTGCTAAGTATCTCAGGTGTAACTGTTCTCCCAAAGTGGTGGCCTTGGAATCCCAGTTTCACTCTTCTCCTGCTAGGTGCAGCTCCTTCTTTTCTTGCAGCTTTAACAGCGGGAATTCGGCCTTCATGCTGCCGGACTTTATTTTCTGCTGTTGGAAGTACCAGGTATGCATGTTTGGTGTAGTAGGACAGGCCTTTTTTAGTTTGTGATTTGTCTGCTTTGTTTTTTTTTTTTTGGCCATTTCTGTTGGTCTTTCATTTATTTCCATCTTTGTTCTTTGGCCCCTGTGGGCCTTCCACCGCAGTGGCCTCTGTTGCTGCAGAGCAGCAGCTCTGGGTGCATGCGCTCCAGAGCTCCGGCTCGGTCGTTGGACACGTGGGGTCTTCCTAGGCCAGGGATCGAACCGGCGCCCCTTGCACTGCAAGGCGGTGTCCTTACCCACTGGACCACCAGGGAAGCCCTGTCTGCTTTGTTTTGAACTCTTACATCAATGCTCACTGGTAGGTTAGGTAGAGTGAATCCATGCAGCACACAGTCTGTTACAGGTGTTCTGAAAGCTCGTCTGTTTTTCTGTAAACGTGTGTTCAGATGTTGCTCTGCTGGGTCTATAAGCCAATGCAAACAGTCAGGAGGGTTAAGGCTGGAGGTGGGTGTGCTGAGTGCCGAGAGCTCCACCCACACCCTGCGTGCCATTGTGACGTACCTGCCTTCTGACTCTTGTCCAGGCTGAGAAAAGTGCTGGTTGGAGGGGCATGCTGTGTCCCCTGGGTGGGTGTCGACAGTAGGTGGGACCTTTCTCTCCTGAAGGCCTGAGCACAGCTAGTAAGCTTGAGGAAGCTCAGGGAGGGCTCTCTCTGTGATGCTACTCCACTTCCTTCAACGGGGAGAGCCATGAAGGAGGTTTCCCCCCTACCCAGGCCAGGGCAGGAGAGGGTGGGTTGACGAGCGAACTGTAGGACCTTGAGTTCACGTGGAAGAGAATCAGGATCAGTCGACTTACTGCTTGTCGTTGCTGGCATCAGCGCCTTAGTAGTAAATGTTAAGAACCTACTCCATGTGATTTGAGAATTGGTAAAAAGATACAAAAGCCTTGAACATCCATTTGCTTTACTGCTAATGCTCCCATAATGACTTCTGACGTTAGTTCTCAAAGAACTCACTTGCTAAGCAGTATCTCAGGTGTAACTGTTCTCCCAGCAAAGTGGTGGCCTTGGAATCCCAGTTTCACTCTTCTCCTCCTTGCTAGGTGCAGCTCCTTCTGATGAAGGTTGCTTGCAGCTTTCCAGCAGTTTTGCCAGTTATCTTCTGTGTTGAAGTGTTTCCGCATTATGGTTGGGGTGCTCTTAATACTTTTTTCCTTTTTTAAAGATTTATTTATTTATTTATTTTGATGGGGGTGGGGTGGGGAGGCAGGGGAGCAGGCGGGCCACTTCTATTGGTCTTTCATTTGTCCATTTTCATCCATCTTTGTTTTTTGGCCCGTGTGGGCCTCCCATCACGGTGGCCTCTGTTGTCGCAGAGCACCGGCTCTGGGCACATGTGCTCCAGAGCTCCGGCTCGATAATTGGACACATCGGTCCAGCTGCTCCACGGCACGTGGAACCTTCCCAGGCCAGGGATCGAACTGGAACCCCTTGCACTGCAAGGCGGTGTCCTTACCCACTGGACCACCAGGGAAGCCCTCTTAATACTTACTATCTGATCACAGTTCGCTCTTTTTCAAGATCTTTCGGATTTTCACGTGAATTTTAGGATTTGCATGTCACCGTCTTTCAAAAAAGGCAGCTGAAATTTTTGACAGAAATTGCACTGACTTCCCCTGGTTCCCAGAGTAAAGATTACAATACTTAGGAATATATTTAACCAAGGATCTGCAAAAGTTGTAGGGAATCAAAATCTCAGGGAGAAACATCAACACCCTCAGACGTGCTGATGCCACCCTTAGGCAGAAAGCGAAGACGAATTAAAGAGTTTCTTGATGAAGATGAAAGAGTGAAAAAGCTGGCTTAAAGCTCATACTTAAGGGCCAAAGAGTGAAAGCTTTCCTCCCGAGACAGGGAGGTCACCACTTTTACTCAACAGTGGCCTGGAGGTGCTAGGCAGGACCACTAGGCCAGACGAAAAAAATAAAAAGACACCTAGAATGGAATGGAGAAGAAAAACTATGTCTACAGATGACATGATCTTAGATGTAGAAAATCTAGTAAACAAGCTCAGCAAGATTGCAGAGCATAAGATCAATAACCCCAAATCAAAGCCAAGACCATGAAAACAACCCAATCCAACCAAGTGGAACCCGTCTATTGTTCCATGTCAAGTTCTAACTGTTGCTTCTTGACCTGCATGCAGGTTTCTAAGGAGGCATCTAAGGTGGTCTGATATTCTCATCTCCTTAAGAGTTTTCGAGTTTGTTGTGATCCACAGAGTCAAAGGCTTTCATGTAATCAGTGAAGCAGAAGTAGATGTTTTTCTGGAATTCCTTTGCATTCTCTATGATCCAGTGAATATTGGCAACTTGATCTCTGGTTCCTCTGCCTTTTCTAAACCTAGCTTGTACGTCTGGAAGTTCTTGGTTCACGTATTTTTGAAGCCAGCTTGAAGGATTTTGAGCATGACCTTACTAGCATGTGAAATGACCTTACTAGCAGTCGTGGGGTAGTTTGAATATCCTTTGGCATTGCCCTTCTTTGCGATTGGAATGAAAACTGACCTTTGCCAGCCCTGTGGCTACTGCTGAGTTTTCCACATTTGCTGACATGTTGAGTGCAGCACTTTAACAGCATTATCTTTTAGGATTTGAAGTAGCTGAGCTGGCATTCCATCATCTCCACTAGCTATGTTCACAGTGATGCCTCCTAAGGCTCACTTGACTTCACACTTGAGGATGTCTGGTTCTACGTGAGTGACCACACCATCGTGATTATCTAGGTCATTAAAATCTTTTTTATGTAGTTCTTTGTATTTTTGCCCCTTCTCTTTAATCTCTTCAGTGTCTCTTAGGTCCATATCATTTCTGTCCCTTATTGTGCCCAGTTTTGCATGAAATGTTCTCTTGGTATCTCTAGTGTTCTTGAGGAGACCTCTGGTCTTTCCCAGTCTGTTGTTTTACTCTTTCATTGCGTTGTTCACTTTAACAACCCCTCTGCCGTTCAGCTGCATATACCTTTCAGGGTCACCACTTTACTCAACAGTGGCCTGGAGGTGCTAGGCAGGACCACTAGGCCAGACGAAAAAATAAAAAGACACCTAGAATGGAATGGAGAAGAAAACTATGTCTACAGATGACATGATCTTAGATGTAGAAAATCTAGTAAACAAGCTCAGCAAGATTGCAGAGCATAAGATCAATAACCCCAAATCAAAGCCAAGACCATGAAAACAACCCAATCCAACCAAGTGGAACCCGTCTATTGTTCCATGTCAAGTTCTAACTGTTGCTTCTTGACCTGCATGCAGGTTTCTAAGGAGGCATCTAAGGTGGTCTGATATTCTCATCTCCTTAAGAGTTTTCGAGTTTGTTGTGATCCACAGAGTCAAAGGCTTTCATGTAATCAGTGAAGCAGAAGTAGATGTTTTTCTGGAATTCCTTTGCATTCTCTATGATCCAGTGAATATTGGCAACTTGATCTCTGGTTCCTCTGCCTTTTCTAAACCTAGCTTGTACGTCTGGAAGTTCTTGGTTCACGTATTTTTGAAGCCAGCTTGAAGGATTTTGAGCATGACCTTACTAGCATGTGAAATGACCTTACTAGCAGTCGTGGGGTAGTTTGAATATCCTTTGGCATTGCCCTTCTTTGCGATTGGAATGAAAACTGACCTTTGCCAGCCCTGTGGCTACTGCTGAGTTTTCCACATTTGCTGACATGTTGAGTGCAGCACTTTAACAGCATTATCTTTTAGGATTTGAAGTAGCTGAGCTGGCATTCCATCATCTCCACTAGCTATGTTCACAGTGATGCCTCCTAAGGCTCACTTGACTTCACACTTGAGGATGTCTGGTTCTACGTGAGTGACCACACCATCGTGATTATCTAGGTCATTAAAATCTTTTTTATGTAGTTCTTTGTATTTTTGCCCCTTCTCTTTAATCTCTTCAGTGTCTCTTAGGTCCATATCATTTCTGTCCCTTATTGTGCCCAGTTTTGCATGAAATGTTCTCTTGGTATCTCTAGTGTTCTTGAGGAGACCTCTGGTCTTTCCCAGTCTGTTGTTTTACTCTTTCATTGCGTTGTTCACTTTAAAAAGCTTTTCTTTCTTGCCATTCTCTGGAACTCTCTGTTCAGCTGCATATACCTTTCCTTTCCTCCTTTGCCTTTTGCTCATCTTCTTTTCTCAGCTAGTTGTAAGGCTTCCTCAGACAATCATTTTGCCTTTTTGCATTTCTTTTTCTTGGGGGTGGTTTTGATTACTGCTTCCTGTACAATGTTATGAACCTCCATCCATAGTTCTTCAGGCACTGTGTCTATCAGATCTGATCCCTTGAATCTATTTGTCACTTCCACTGTATAATAATAAGGGATTTGATTTAGGTCATACCTGAATGGCCTAGTTGTTTTCCCTACTTTCTTCAATTTAGGTCTGAATATTGCAATAAGGAGTTCATGGTCTGAGTTACGGATCTGATCTGAGGCAGCCCCTGGGCTTGTTTTTGCTGACTGAGCTGATAGAGCTTTTCCATGTTCGGCTGCAAAGAATATAATCCATCTGTTTTCAGTATTGACCGTTTGGTGATGTCTGTGTGTAGAGTCATCTCTTGTGTTGTTGGAAGAGGGTGTTTGCTATGACCAGTGGCTTATTTTGGCAGAGCTCTTGTTAGCCTTTGCCTTGCTTCATTTTGTGCTCCAAGGCCAAACTTGCCTGTCATTCCAGGTATCTCATGTTCAGTCATTTAATATTTTATTAGATATATTTGCATCTGTGTTGATAAGGTATTTGTTGCCTTTGATACCTTTGTCTGGTTGGAGTTTCAGGGCAATATCAGCACTTTAACAGCATTATCTTTTAGGATTTGAAGTAGCTGAGCTGGCATTCCATCATCTCCACTAGCTATGTTCACAGTGATGCCTCCTAAGGCTCACTTGACTTCACACTTGAGGATGTCTGGTTCTACGTGAGTGACCACACCATCGTGATTATCTAGGTCATTAAAATCTTTTTTATGTAGTTCTTTGTATTTTTGCCCCTTCTCTTTAATCTCTTCAGTGTCTCTTAGGTCCATATCATTTCTGTCCCTTATTGTGCCCAGTTTTGCATGAAATGTTCTCTTGGTATCTCTAGTGTTCTTGAGGAGACCTCTGGTCTTTCCCAGTCTGTTGTTTTACTCTTTCATTGCGTTGTTCACTTTAAAAAGCTTTTCTTTCTTGCCATTCTCTGGAACTCTCTGTTCAGCTGCATATACCTTTCCTTTCCTCCTTTGCCTTTTGCTCATCTTCTTTTCTCAGCTAGTTGTAAGGCTTCCTCAGACAACCATTTTGCCTTTTTGCGTTTCTTTTTCTTGGTGATGATTTTGATCACCATCTCCTGTACAGTGTTATGAACCTCCATCCATAGTTCTTCAGGCACTTTATCAGATCGAATCCATTGAATCTATTTGTCACTTCCACTGTATAATTGCAAGGGATTTGATTTAGTCATATCTGAATGGCCTAGTGATTTTCCCTACTTTGTTCAATTTATGTTTGAATTTTGCAATAAGGAGTTCATGGTCTGAGTTACGGATCTGATCTGAGGCAGCCCCTGGGCTTGTTTTTGCTGACTGAGCTGATAGAGCTTTTCCATGTTCGGCTGCAAAGAATATAATCCATCTGTTTTCAGTATTGACCGTTTGGTGATGTCTGTGTGTAGAGTCATCTCTTGTGTTGTTGGAAGAGGGTGTTTGCTATGACCAGTGGCTTATTTTGGCAGAGCTCTTGTTAGCCTTTGCCTTGCTTCATTTTGTGCTCCAAGGCCAAACTTGCCTGTCATTCCAGGTATCTCATGTTCAGTCATTTAATATTTTATTAGATATATTTGCATCTGTGTTGATAAGGTATTTGTTGCCTTTGATACCTTTGTCTGGTTGGAGTTTCAGGGCAATATCAGTCTCACAGAATGAGTTGGGTATTGTTCCTGCCTCTTCTATATTTTGGAAGTTTGTGAAGAATTGATTTTCTTCCTTAAGTTTTTGATAGAATTCACTAGAGAAGCCCTCTAAGCCTGAGGCTTTTTATTTATTTATTTATTTATATTGGGCAGGGGTCGGGTTGGGGAGGGAGGGGAGCGGGCGGGCCAGAATTCACTAGGGAAGCCCTCTAAGCCTGAGGCTATTTATTTATTCATTTATTTATCTATTTATTTATCTATCTATATATTTATTCATTCATTCATTCATTTATTTATTTATTTATCTATCTATTTATTTATCTATCTATTTATTTATCTATCTATCTATCTATTTATTTATTTATTTATTTATTTATTTATTTAGGGCAGAGGTCGGGTTGGGGAGGGAGGGGAGCGGGCGGGCCAGAATTCACTAGGGAAGCCCTCTAAGCCTGAGGCTATTTATCTATTTATTTATTTATTTATCTATCTGTTTATTTATTTATCTATTTATTTATCTATCTATTTATTTATCTATCTATCTATCTATTTATTTATTTATTTATTTATTTATTTATTTAGGGCAGAGGTCGGGTTGGGGAGGGAGGGGAGCGGGCGGGCCAGAATTCACTAGGGAAGCCCTCTAAGCCTGAGGCTATTTATCTATTTATTTATTTATTTATCTATCTGTTTATTTATTTATCTATTTATTTATCTATTTACTTATTTATCTATTTATTTATCTGTTTACTTATTTGTCTATCTATTTATTTATTTAGGGCAGGGGTCGGGTTGGGGAGGGAGGGGAGCGGGCAGGCCACTTCCATTGGTCTTTCATTTCTCTGTTTTCATCCGTCTATGTTCTTTGGCGTGTGTGAGCCTCCCATCGTGGTGGCGTCTGTCGCTGCAGAGCACCGGCTCTGGGAGCATGCAAGGCGGTGTCCTTACCCACTGGACCACCAGGGGAAGCCCAAGCCTGAGGCTTTTGTTGAGAGGTTTTTTGTTTGTAGAACCCGTAATGACATGTCCTTTTGCATGCCCAATGATAGCAGATTTTCATTTCTTTTCCTTCATCCATGTAGAGATTTATTGATTGACTTTATTAAAACCACTTTTGCTCTTACTGGTTGTACTCTATTGTCTGTCCATTTTCTGTTTCAGTGATTTTAGTCTTAGTTCTCTTATTGCGTTCTTATTTAGAATTTAATTGGTTCTTTTTCTAACATCTTAGGGTGGATGCTTACCCTAAGCATTTGTTCTCACTCTGTCTCTGTCTCCATCTATGTACTGCCTCATCTGTATCCACAGATTTGGATGATATATTCACTGTCATTCAGGCCAATGTGATTTCTGATTCTGCTTGTGATTTCTTTTTACACCTTGAGGTATTTAGTACTGCATTTAATTTTCAAATGTTTGAGGACTCCCCTGATATTTTGTAATTGCTTTCTATTTTATTTATGTTGAGATCCAAGTACATACTTTATGTAATTACAGTACTTTAAAATTACTGGCTTTGGGGTTTGTTCTGTTTTTTTTTCTTTTTTTTTAAATGGCTCAGTATAAGCTCTGACTTTGTGAACCTTGTCTTTGCACATGAACAAAGTTTGTGTTCTGCCTTTGATGGATCTCTGTTTTGTGAAGCTCAAGTTGATTCTTGGGGTTTTTCAAGTCTTTTACATCATTTCTGATATTCTGTTTATTTGTTGTCTCACTGATAAGAGCATTGAAATCTCCATGTATAATTGTTAAACTTATTATTCAGTTCTGCCGATGGTAACTGCGTTTGTTTAGAAAGTCTGTTGGATACAAATATGTCTGATTGTGTGTCTTCCCTTTGGTGCTGTTCTAGCCCTCTTTGTCTGGTTGTGTTGCTTGTGCTGAAATCGACTTGGATCTTAAGATGGCCTTTCTGGTTATCATGTGACTTGTTCTCGATTGGCACATCCTTTCTCATGCTTTACGTGTAACCGGTTTGCATGTTTCTATTTAAACAGTGTGCTGTAGACTGCTCATCATTGAATTTCATCTTTTTCAACAATTTTTGCTTTTTTATAGAACATTTAGACAGTTTAGATAATTACACTTAATATATTTATAAATATGGTTGGGTTCCAGACCTCTTGATACTTATTTTCTGTTTGTCTCACCTATTTTTTGTTCTAATTTGCTCTCTTCCTGCCTTTTTTTCTGTTAGGTGTTAGTATTCCATATTATATCTCCCCTTTTGGCCTAAAAACTACACCTATGAGCATGTGTATGTTTGAAGTGTTTGCTTTAGGTGTACAGTCTAAGCAGTCTATCTTCCAATAATATCCTACTTATTTATAGATAATGTTAAAACTTAAGACAGTGTACTTGCCTTTCTCCCATCCTATTTATGCTATTGTAGTTATATATTTAATTTCTATGTGTCGTAAACCACAGAATTTATTCCTTACAATTTTCTTATAGTTACCTTTTAAGTAAAGTTTTTAGAAAACAAGAGGTCTTTTTTTTTTTTTTTTTAAGTTTTCTTCTCATGCTGTACTTCTTTTTTTTCTTTTTAATCTCCAGGATGACTTTATTTTTTTTTTTAATTTTTATTTTACTTTTTACTTTTACAGAGTTTTGTTGTTTACAGATATGTATGATCCCAGATTAGTCATATGTATATCCCCTCCATCCCACCCCTCCAGGCTGTCGCACTCATGCTGTACTTCTGTTGACCATCAACTATCTTGAATTTGGATTCCATGAAACTATCTTTATCTCACCATAAAGAATGTTTTTGCTGAATATAGAATTCTGGGTTGACAGATTTTTTTCATCAGTGCTGTTTGAGTGTTACCTCAGTGTCTTCTGGTTGACCTCATTTTTGATGAGAAGTTTGCCGATGGTAACTCGTTTGTTTAGAAAGTCTGTTGGATACAAATATGTCTGATTGTGTGTCTTCCCTTTGGTGCTGTTCTAGCCCTCTTTGTCTGGTTGTGTTGCTTGTGCTGAAATCGACTTGGATCTTAAGATGGCCTTTCTGGTTATCATGTGACTTGTTCTCGATTGGCACATCCTTTCTCATGCTTTACGTGTAACCGGTTTGCATGTTTCTATTTAAACAGTGTGCTGTAGACTGCTCATCATTGAATTTCATCTTTTTCAACAATTTTTGCTTTTTTATAGAACATTTAGACAGTTTAGATAATTACACTTAATATATTTATAAATATGGTTGGGTTCCAGACCTCTTGATACTTATTTTCTGTTTGTCTCACCTATTTTTTGTTCTAATTTGCTCTCTTCCTTCCTTTTTTTTCTGTTAGGTGTTAGTATTCCATATTATATCTCCCCTTTTGGCCTAAAAACTACACCTATGAGCATGTGTATGTTTGAAGTGTTTGCTTTAGGTGTACAGTCTAAGCAGTCTATCTTCCAATAATATCCTACTTATTTATAGATAATGTTAAAACTTAAGACAGTGTACTTGCCTTTCTCCCATCCTATTTATGCTATTGTAGTTATATATTTAATTTCTATGTGTCGTAAACCACAGAATTTATTCCTTACAATTTTCTTATAGTTACCTTTTAAGTAAAGTTTTTAGAAAACAAGAGGTCTTTTTTTTTTTTTTTTTAAGTTTTCTTCTCATGCTGTACTTCTTTTTTTTCTTTTTAATCTCCAGGATGACTTTATTTTTTTTTTTTAATTTTTATTTTACTTTTTACTTTTACAGAGTTTTGTTGTTTACAGATATGTATGATCCCAGATTAGTCATATGTATATCCCCTCCATCCCACCCTTCTAGGCTGTCGCACTCATGCTGTACTTCTGTTGACCATCAACTATCTTGAATTTGGATTCCATAAAACTATCTTTATCTCACCATAAAGAATGTTTTTGCTGAATATAGAATTCTGGGTTGACAGATTTTTTTCATCAGTGCTGTTTGAGTGTTACCTCAGTGTCTTCTGGTTGACCTCATTTTTGATGAGAAGTTTGCATGACTCTTTTTTTTTTTTTAAAGATTTATTTATTTATTTACTTTGGGCAGGGGTCGGGTTGGGGAGGGAGGGGAGCGGGTGGGCCACTTCTATTGGTCTTTCATTTGTCTATTTTCATCTTTGTCTTTGTTCTTTGGCTCCTGAGGGCCTCCCATCGCGGTGGCGTCTGTTGTCGCAGAGCGCCAGCTCTGGGCGCATGTGCTCCAGAGCTCCGGCTTGGTGATTGGACACATCAGTCCAGCCGCGCCGCGGCACGTGGGATCCTCCCAGGCCAGGGATCAAACCGGCGCCCCTTGCACTGCAAGGCGGTGTCCCTATCCACTGGACCACCAGGGGAAGCCCCTTGCATGACTCTTATCTTTGTTTTTCTGTATGTTTTCTGTTGTTTTTTTGGCTTGGTTCCGTTGGGGATTTTCTTTATTACTTTGTTTCATTTTGACTAGATTATCTACTCTTGGGCTTGATTGCCTTTGTGTTTATCATGATTTGGTCCATTGAACTTCTTGGGCCCATGGATTTGTAGGTTTTGACAATTTGGAAGTTTTCTAGGTATTATTCCTTCGGGTATGTTCTTCCCTATCTTTTATGAGATTCCAATGACCCGTATGTTAGATCGCTTGATGTTCTCTCGTGGTCCCTGAGCCTGTATGAATGACTTTTGTTTCCAGAGGTTCAGGTGCCTTTGTTTCTGTGGCGTCTCCCCTGCTGCTGAGCTCATCTGAGGAAGTTTTTCTGTTTCAGATCAGAAGTTCCATTTGATTCTTCAGAATATCTTCATGTCTTTCTTTTTGCTACTGTTTGTTTTTGAACTTATTCATTATGCCCTTTGGTTCTTGTCTGTTTGTTCTGTTGTTTCTTGGATTGTTTCTAGCAGTGATTCTCTTCTCGCCACAGGCCATGTTTTCCTCTCTGGATGTCCATTCCTCTACATTTTGATTGGGTGCTGGACATTTGGAACGTGAGGCAGCTGGGTCTTGACTTCGTTGCTTTTTTTTAAATTGTGTTTTAGTATGTCTGGATAGTTAGCTCTTGGTGCACCAACGTGGTCCCTCCTAAGGCTTGTTTGAGAGCTTCGTGAGAAGGTGTAGAGTAGGCTTTATCCTGGAGTTGGTACAGCTCCGCTCTCAAAGTGTGGTCCTCTCCGTGTGTGTCCTGAATGCTCTAGGTCACTCTGGTTGGCTAGGGCTCTGACTTGTCTCCTTTCTCTGTGTTCCAAAACCATCCATCTTCTTCTTGCTGAGTGGTCTTTGCCCACCATCATGGTTTTCACCCCAGGTGTCATAGCGCAGGTCAGTCCTGTACAGACTTCTCAGCACGGGTTTGTGGCTTCCTGTTTCCAGTGCTTTGTGCCACATTTCCAGCTACCCTTCCAGAACAGCTTGCTGTTCTGATCCTGTTTCCAGCTCAGTAAGTCCATCACAATATGCTTGGGTTCACCATTTTTCTGTGGTTGTCCAGACATCACCTCCAGACACAAAATAGGGTCAGTTTTATTATTTACCTTGCTGATTTTCCTTTTCTCAGGCATTGTGTACCTAGGCTGCCTCCTGCTGTGGGTCACGGAATGGTTATTTTATAAGCTTTTGTCCAGTTGTATAGGAGGAAAAACATTATTAAACCAGTCACTCCATTATGGACAGATACAGAAATCTCATGATGAGCCTTGCTGCTCACTGCCTAGCATGAAAGTTGAATGGAACTTTTTCGTGAAAGGTATTCCTTGTTATTCCAAGTTAAGGAAAAGCATGTTTTTGTTTTTTAATTTTTCATTGTTGTTGCAGACATATTTCAAGACAGTTAAACCTACCCTGCTCACACTTTATTCTTTATGAATAGGCAGCGTAGTCAATCAAGTTTTCCACCCGGTGATGTTTGACAAATGTATTCAGATTCTTAAGAAGAGCTGGCCTCAGGAATCCAGCTTGAATCAGAAAAGAAAGAGAGAGCAGCCAAAGAACACTCAGACCAACCCACGGGAAAGCAGTAAGAAAGCAAGACCCCGCAGGAAAGAGGAAATGGAGGTAAGAGTGAGTGCAGTCATAAGGCATATCTGATTCATTTAAGAATTTATATTACAGTAGGATTTCGGGGTTCATGAGTATACCAGAGCCTTAGCGTGCCTTCTGCCGTCCCTCCTATAGGACTGGCCTCATGTCCTACCTAGTCTCTGTTCCCCTTGCCAGCTTTCCAACCTCCCTGTCCCCTCTCTCCAGCCTGTTCCCAGATGTGCCTCACCACAGGTCACCACGTATTACCTCACTATGATTCGAGACCATGGGCAAAGTATCCAGAGGACTCACGTCCACAAGAACATAATAGCAAAACACTGATCCCAAATTCCTGTGTGACTGGGTAGGATGGTAGAGGTTCACTGACAACAGAGCTGCTAAGAAACCCAGGCAGTCTCACTGTCGGGAGACTACAGACCCCGAAACTGTGGTAGCCTTCACCTGGCCCAGACTGAGCTTGCGGCTGTGGGGCCCCAGAGCAGCCACCTGGAGTTCCACTGGCCTTGACGGGGGACCTTGCAAACCTTGGGACAGACTATGAGGCAGTGCTGCACAGCCAACTGTGTATTTTTTCATGATCTAGACTGATGAAGTTACTCAAGAACACGAGGGTGAAGAGAGTATATTGTTTTCTTCTGAAGACCGTTGTCAAATTCGAAATGCCATCTTTCACATTTTGAAGAACTTTATAAGGCTTCTGTCTAAATTCTCCTTAAAAGAAAAGCCAGAGTGTATACAGAGTTGTACAGAGGTAAGTGAGAACTACTGGGACCTTGGGCAAGCTCAAAGAGTGAGGATAATGGCTAAGATTTAAAGAGTATGAAAAACTAGGACTTTTCTTGGTATCTGTTTCCCAGGTGTTCGTTGGATTAACTAGTTTTGAACCAGTTCATTATGAAATCCATGTTACACAAGCCAGGTGAGCAATTAAATCTTCCAATGCTGACATCTAATTACGGTTCAATGGTTTGCTCCAGCAGAGGTGTAAATGTCATTTTACCCTAATCGGCACACAGGTAGAATTTATTCACTTAAATATGGCTTATAGGGTTAGGAGCTATTCCAAGTGAAATCGTATCCATTACCTCATCTTTTGCCTTTTTTCTTTAGAAGCCTCAGTGAAATGAAATATATACCAGAACTGGCCTATCATGGATTGTATTTGCTTTGTTCCCCTCTTCACAGAGAAGGAGACAAGGTAAAGGAGACAGGACCTAATTGAGTTACTGGTTGAATTGCGGGTTGTGTGACCCAAAAAGCTGGAAGCATTCAGTGTGATGCCGTATGAACTCACTACTAGGTCACTGTCATGACCTGAGGTGTTTGTGTAGTGAAAAGCACCCCATCACCACATGGTGGCCACCGCTCATTCTAAGCTCATGTCCAGGTCCCTGGTGCCACAGGAAGCTCTTGTTGAGTTAATGCATAAAGAAGGCTCCAGGGTGGCCTGGGTAGAGGAATGGACAATCTACTGAATAGTGCTTTTACACAAGTGTTCCGTAGACTCTTCTGGGAGAAGGTTAGACAGTCGGAGAGCTTTGTAGTTCCCTTGGCAGGTGCTTGCCTCCCCGTGTCTCTGTTAGTATTTGCGTCTTGGTGGATAATTGTGCAGACACTCCTGGTCAACATTCATGTATAGATTTGCCCACAGTGACTCTCAGAGCCCCACAGCCCTAGACACTGGAGTTAGGACTTTTTAAGCCCGTAGGTGTTACAAACCTGAATGTCGTTAATACAACAGGAGTTTGCAGAAAACATGACAGACCAAGCTCCTACGCCTTTGGTGCCTGCAGTACATCTGGTTTCCATGTGGATGAGGAGGCCCTGGGCACTTGGGGCTCTGCACTTGGGTCCTACCCCGCTCTGCTGTGTGTCCTATATATATATAATTTTTTTTTTTTTTTTGGCTATGCTGGGTCTTTGTGGCTGTGAGCAGACTTTCTCTAGTTGTGGAGAGTGGGGCTCTCTAGTTATGATGCAGTGGCTTCTCTTGGAGCATGGGCTTAGGCATTGCCTTGAGGCATGTGGTACATTCCCGGATGGGGGATTGAACCAGTGTCCCTTGCATTGGCAGATGGATTCTTTACCACTGAGCCACTGGGAAAGTCCTGTATGTCCTCCTCACATCCTCGGTTTCCTTATCTGGACAAGGAGGATGAGAGGCTTCCTTTCTTTCAAATTTCTCAGGAGGATGGCAGGGAGGAATGCCTCAGCATAATGCCTGCTGTTTAGAAAACATCCCATGTTTCGTCCATTTTTGATGTCATTATCTCTTCTCTGTTGAAATATATGATAGTATTAACAGTAAGGCTTTAAATTTCTGTGCCCTTTTTAAAGTTGTAGAATGTGCACAGGATGGGAAATTGCCCTTTCAGGCACCAGCGTCTTTAGAGACATGGTGTTTTTCATTGCAAAAATGTTGGCCTGATGTTGGGTGACACTGGTTGTAGCCAAACCTTTGATTCCTGGACTTTGGACCACTCACCTTGGAAGTTGTTTTTTAAAATAGTAAAAGTGGCCACCGCTCATTCTAAGCTCATGTCCAGGTCCCTGGTGCCACAGGAAGCTCTTGTTGAGTTAATGCATAAAGAAGGCTCCAGGGTGGCCTGGGTAGAGGAATGGACAATCTACTGAATAGTGCTTTTACACAAGTGTTCCGTAGACTCTTCTGGGAGAAGGTTAGACAGTCGGAGAGCTTTGTAGTTCCCTTGGCAGGTGCTTGCCTCCCCGTGTCTCTGTTAGTATTTGCGTCTTGGTGGATAATTGTGCAGACACTCCTGGTCAACATTCATGTATAGATTTGCCCACAGTGACTCTCAGAGCCCCACAGCCCTAGACACTGGAGTTAGGACTTTTTAAGCCCGTAGGTGTTACAAACCTGAATGTCGTTAATACAACAGGAGTTTGCAGAAAACATGACAGACCAAGCTCCTACGCCTTTGGTGCCTGCAGTACATCTGGTTTCCATGTGAATGAGGAGGCCCTGGGCACTTGGGGCTCTGCACTTGGGTCCTACCCCGCTCTGCTGTGTGTCCTATATATATATAATTTTTTTTTTTTTTTGGCTATGCTGGGTCTTTGTGGCTGTGAGCAGACTTTCTCTAGTTGTGGAGAGTGGGGCTCTCTAGTTATGATGCAGTGGCTTCTCTTGGAGCATGGGCTTAGGCATTGCCTTGAGGCATGTGGTACATTCCCGGATGGGGGATTGAACCAGTGTCCCTTGCATTGGCAGATGGATTCTTTACCACTGAGCCACTGGGAAAGTCCTGTATGTCCTCCTCACATCCTCGGTTTCCTTATCTGGACAAGGAGGATGAGAGGCTTCCTTTCTTTCAAATTTCTCAGGAGGATGGCAGGGAGGAATGCCTCAGCATAATGCCTGCTGTTTAGAAAACATCCCGTGTTTCGTCCATTTTTGATGTCATTATCTCTTCTCTGTTGAAATATATGATAGTATTAACAGTAAGGCTTTAAATTTCTGTGCCCTTTTTAAAGTTGTAGAATGTGCACAGGATGGGAAATTACCCTTTCAGGCACCAGCGTCTTTAGAGACATGGTGTTTTTCATTGCAAAAATGTTGGCCTGATGTTGGGTGACACTGGTTGTAGCCAAACCTTTGATTCCTGGACTTTGGACCACTCACCTTGGAAGTTGTTTATTATGTACAAAGTGAAGATAATAATAGTATCAAGTATGTGTGGAAATGCCTTGCTGACTTCATAGAGTTGAGAGTTTCAGAGTAAGTATGATCAGTTCTTAACAGGCATGCTTAATGCAGTGCCTGCCACATACTTGATTTCCAAAATTGTTTGGTTTCCTGGATGAATGAGCTAACTCGTTGAGTAGGTCATGTGAGATGGTATACTGTAAGGTGCTCTGAAAGCTTCAGGTGTAATGTAGGTGGAGAATCCTCATCGCCCCTTTTCTGTGAGGGGTAATCAGTTGCATTCTTTGCCATTCCTCAGTTACAGCTAGTTCTCTCTGGGCCCTGAGGTCTGGGCTGGAGCATGAGCGGGCGAGCAGAGAACCCGCCTGAATCCGTGTCATCCTCTGTAGTCAGCAGCTTCACGCTGATCTCGCTGTGCAAGCATTGACACCTGGCCATTGTCCAGCAAACGCATCCCCCGTGGTCATCCAAGCCTGTGTCTGCCTCACTGACCTGCAGCCTTGGAAACAGCTCACTGTGGTCTGGGTCACAGTCTCCAGGGCTCTGGGATTCTCTGTCCTGCCTTAGGTTGCATTTCCTTTCCTCTCTCAGGTTCTCAGATATGTTTTGCATCAGATGCTCCATGTCATACTAATGGTAGAAGTTGGTGAAGGCGCCCATCATGCCCCCCTTGCCATCACGCCTCTGGTCATCAGCAGTAGAAACCTGGCCATCCGGTTTGTAAGGTAAACACACACAGCCAGGTCTTTCTCTGTGTCACCCTCCCTCCGTGTCTGGCTGACCCAGACTTCTGGACAAGGAGGATGAGAGGCTTCTTTTTAAATTTCTGTGCTCCTTTTTAAAAGTTGTATTGATCTTTTCTTCTCTGTTGAAATATATGATAGTATTAACAGTAAGGCTTTAAATTTCTGTGCCCTTTTTAAAGTTGTAGAATGTGCACAGGATGGGAAATTACCCTTTCAGGCACCAGCGTCTTTAGAGACATGGTGTTTTTCATTGCAAAAATGTTGGCCTGATGTTGGGTGACACTGGTTGTAGCCAAACCTTTGATTCCTGGACTTTGGACCACTCACCTTGGAAGTTGTTTATTATGTACAAAGTGAAGATAATAATAGTATCAAGTATGTGTGGAAATGCCTTGCTGACTTCATAGAGTTGAGAGTTTCAGAGTAAGTATGATCAGTTCTTAACAGGCATGCTTAATGCAGTGCCTGCCACATACTTGATTTCCAAAATTGTTTGGTTTCCTGGATGAATGAGCTAACTCGTTGAGTAGGTCATGTGAGATGGTATACTGTAAGGTGCTCTGAAAGCTTCAGGTGTAATGTAGGTGGAGAATCCTCATCGCCCCTTTTCTGTGAGGGGTAATCAGTTGCATTCTTTGCCATTCCTCAGTTACAGCTAGTTCTCTCTGGGCCCTGAGGTCTGGGCTGGAGCATGAGCGGGCGAGCAGAGAACCCGCCTGAATCCGTGTCATCCTCTGTAGTCAGCAGCTTCACGCTGATCTCGCTGTGCAAGCATTGACACCTGGCCATTGTCCAGCAAACGCATCCCCCGTGGTCATCCAAGCCTGTGTCTGCCTCACTGACCTGCAGCCTTGGAAACAGCTCACTGTGGTCTGGGTCACAGTCTCCAGGGCTCTGGGATTCTCTGTCCTGCCTTAGGTTGCATTTCCTTTCCTCTCTCAGGTTCTCAGATATGTTTTGCATCAGATGCTCCATGTCATACTAATGGTAGAAGTTGGTGAAGGCGCCCATCATGCCCCCCTTGCCATCACGCCTCTGGTCATCAGCAGTAGAAACCTGGCCATCCGGTTTGTAAGGTAAAACACACACAGCCAGGTCTTTCTCTGTGTCACCCTCCCTCCGTGTCCTGGCCCTGTGCTGACCCAGACTTCTGACACCTGGGCTTCGGTGGTTTGTGGTTCAGAATAAAGCACGTAGCAGTGCATCTGGTTCGTGTGGTCTGGGGTGCTGTTGGGGAGGACTGAGGAGTCTGCAGTTCGTGGGCCCGCCCGTGAGACCAGCTCTGAGTCCTGACAGCTCCAAGTCTGCCTCTGACTTTTTCTCTCTCTTCTGAGTCTCTTTTTCTTAGGTTCCGTGTCACGTTTTTTTTTGAACGTCTCTATCAGTAATCAGGAGACTAATTCTCCTCTCAGGAGTCAGTAGGATTCACCTACAGAGACCCGTATCTGGGCTTTACTGGGAAGGCGCCTGCTACGTCACTGGGTTTTCTTTCTTCCGTTTTATCTGTCCGGCAGCAGCTTGGAGGTGGTGGGGAGAGAGGGAGAGTGAGCCTGTGAGAGCGCACACGCACCTGGAGGCAGGGGCTCGGGGTGGGTGCTGGCATCCAGGTACACACGCCGTCTGACCCTGGAGTGAGCCTCTCGTGTTAAGGACTTTTTGAAACATTAAATGTTTTAAGTAGAAGCACCCGTTTAAATCTTCGTGAGATCATGATGTCACTAATTGTAGAAATATTCCTATAATGGCCTAAGTAAATTCAACACGTGAAAATGAGTTGAATCAGGACTTTAATAACTTCTTTGGTAGTTGAGTTTGGAGAAGTACTGTTAGAAGTGCATTTTGCTGAGCTACCATGAGGTGGTACTATGTCTCAATCTATCTTTTACCTCAGAAAGATGTATTTCAGCCTAAATAATAGCCTAAAAGAAATTGCAAGCATTGACACCTGGCCATTGTCCAGCAAACGCATCCCCCGTGGTCATCCAAGCCTGTGTCTGCCTCACTGACCTGCAGCCTTGGAAACAGCTCACTGTGGTCTGGGTCACAGTCTCCAGGGCTCTGGGATTCTCTGTCCTGCCTTAGGTTGCATTTCCTTTCCTCTCTCAGGTTCTCAGATATGTTTTGCATCAGATGCTCCATGTCATAC
This sequence comes from Tragulus kanchil, assembly GCA_022376925.1. Lineage (NCBI taxonomy): Eukaryota > Metazoa > Chordata > Mammalia > Artiodactyla > Tragulidae > Tragulus > Tragulus kanchil. Next base: position 156,827,979 of record JAIOJX010000006.1, read on the forward strand.
TAATGGTAGAAGTTGGTGAAGGCGCCCATCATGCCCCCCTTGCCATCACGCCTCTGGTCATCAGCAGTAGAAACCTGGCCATCCGGTTTGTAAGGTAAAACACACACAGCCAGGTCTTTCTCTGTGTCACCCTCCCTCCGTGTCCTGGCCCTGTGCTGACCCAGACTTCTGACACCTGGGCTTCGGTGGTTTGTGGTTCAGAATAAAGCACGTAGCAGTGCATCTGGTTCGTGTGGTCTGGGGTGCTGTTGGGGAGGACTGAGGAGTCTGCAGTTCGTGGGCCCGCCCGTGAGACCAGCTCTGAGTCCTGACAGCTCCAAGTCTGCCTCTGACTTTTTCTCTCTCTTCTGAGTCTCTTTTTCTTAGGTTCCGTGTCACGTTTTTTTTTGAACGTCTCTATCAGTAATCAGGAGACTAATTCTCCTCTCAGGAGTCAGTAGGATTCACCTACAGAGACCCGTATCTGGGCTTTACTGGGAAGGCGCCTGCTACGTCACTGGGTTTTCTTTCTTCCGTTTTATCTGTCCGGCAGCAGCTTGGAGGTGGTGGGGAGAGAGGGAGAGTGAGCCTGTGAGAGCGCACACGCACCTGGAGGCAGGGGCTCGGGGTGGGTGCTGGCATCCAGGTACACACGCCGTCTGACCCTGGAGTGAGCCTCTCGTGTTAAGGACTTTTTGAAACATTAAATGTTTTAAGTAGAAGCACCCGTTTTAAATCTTTCGTGAGATCATGATGTCACTAATTGTAGAAATATTCCTATAATGGCCTAAGTAAATTCAACACGTGAAAATGAGTTGAATCAGGACTTTAATAACTTCTTTGGTAGTTGAGTTTGGAAAAGTACTGTTAGAAGTGCATTTTGCTGAGCTACCATGAGGTGGTACTATGTCTCAATCTATCTTTTACCTCAGAAAGATGTATTTCAGCCTTTAAAAAAAGATGCTATTATCAAGGTCTTTACAGAGAAAGCTTGCCAATTTTTTAAAAAATTTTGTTTATTTTTTGGCCTGCTGGGTCTTAGTTGCTGCACAGGCTTTTCTGTAGTTGTGACGAGCAGGGGCTACCCTCCATAGTTGCGGCGTGCACCCATCTTCTGGTGGTGGCCCCCTCGTTGAGGACCACGGACTCAAGCAGCACGTGGGCCCAGTAGTTGTGGAACACGGACTTAGTTCCTCCTCAGCATGTGGAATCTTCCTGGGTCAGGGATTGAACCTGTGTCTCTGGCATTGGAAGGTGGATCTTTACCACTGAGCCACCAGAGAAGCCCTATTTCAGCCTTAAGAAGAACCATCATACGCGGTCCAAGGATTGCGAGGACTGCGCTCTGCCCCTCCCTGACTGGCTGGCAGCTGGCAGCAGCTTGGAGAGCACCCGGGCATGGCGACTTGGTGTTCTGCCATGACATCTGGTCTTTATACTCCATTCACTCTGACCGTGCTTGCAGCATAGGGGTAGATTGTTCTTAATAGTTAGGATTTCTAAAATACAGCATTTCTCTGTGTTTTGAGAAGAGGTTTAAGGAAAATTGCTATTTTATTGTAACTATACATGTTCTATAAACAGTGACTACGTTTTTTCGCTTTTCAAGTTTGCTGGTGGATGAACTTAAAGAAAGTATATATACAGTCCTTCGTATTCTGCTGCAGCATATCTGTGTCAAGGTACTGTTTGCTTTATTGACAGTATATAAACCATACGAAAGTAAATTCTCATGTGTGTGTTCTTAGAAATGAGCCTATATCATTACCAAGCATTGTTTTGTTTAGTATATTCAGTAGATGTTCTCTTTGAGTGTTTGGGGTAGGGGGGAGGGTGGTAAATCAACTTTTTTTTTTTTTTTATAAGAAAACTTCAAATATATAAAGACATAGAACAGAGTGATGGACACAGTCTTGAATGATTTTGTATAAGGAGAAACTTCCCCAGCACATAGGCACACTGGATTTTCTTAGGAAGCAGATTTCATCATATCCTTTCAAACATAAATACTGCATGTTTTAAAGAACCTAAGGACTCTTTAAAAACATAACCACAAAATATTAACACACCTAAAAATTCACAATAATGGCTTGCAGTCAGTGTTCAAATTTCTATGAGTATCTCTTCTTCACTCAAACTCTGGATCCTAGATGCCCATAAACTCTCTGAAATTGGGCTTGAAGATTTCTTCCAGGCTAGTTAGTCTCCAAGGGAACCTGAGACCTAGAGCTTGGCAGTCATTTCTGTAACACTCGACACTTGGCACTGCCACCGAGCTAGATGCACTCAGCAGTGGTCTGCTCGCACAAGCGCATGTGTCTCTGTCATCCTGTGGGGGACCTGGCGGGGCGGCTTCTCAGGATCTGTGTTTCAGGTGGTTGATAAATCAGAGTACCGGACTTATGCAGCTCAGGCCCTGATCCAGCTGCTCAACAAGCTTCCCTGTGCGGAGTATGCTTCTTTCATGGCCTGGCTTTATGGATTAACACGAAATGCCAAGGTAGGTACGACAGCTGTGTGGGCTCTTGGCTCCTGGCTCTGCGGCCCCTAGTGACTCCGCCAGATCTGCAGACACAGGATGCTTTGTGTTCTTCCTCTACAATGGAGATGTGTGCCCTTTTGCTTTACCAGGTCTCCTACCGGGTGTTCACTCTCGATGTGGCCTTGGCCCTCCTGGAGCTGCCTGAACGAGAGGTGGATGGCCTGCTGGCCCCGGAGCATGAGAAGTTCCTGAAGCATAAGTTCTTGGTTCAGGACATCCTGCTCGCCCGCTGTAAAGACAAGGCCCCGACAGTGCGCAGCAAGGCACTGTCCAGTTTTGCACACTGCCTGGAGTCCTCTGTCACAGCCCAGTCAGATAGCATCCAGGAGCTCCTGCAGAACAGTGAGTGTGCCGAGCATCCCGAGCCTGGGTCCCACTCCTGCTGGTCCAGACGCTGGGGGCCGGAATAATCTGCGTGCTGTGCCGGACTGGGGCCCTCTGTCCCCTTCAGTAGGCGTGACTGTCGAATGACTCTTGGACCAGCCTCTTCAGTCTTGTCTTTGGGCTGCTGTTGCTGGCCACAGTCACTGTTACTTGGCATCATTGGGTAATGGCTATGTGAGGCCATGAATTGTTAGCATTTAGAATCTGTCTCATCTTCAGGCCTGCTTATCTTGATTTTGATTCCCCTAGTGCTGCAGCTCCGCCAGCCAGGTGCATAGAGAATAGCGGGTGTGACGAGACTTTAAGAAATACACACATAGCCATACGGAGAGAAAGGATGGGAATGGGGGGCTCAAGACCTCTTGGGTCCAGGCCCCAAAGATATTCACCAGTCCACTTTTACTCAGTGCTAAAACCTCCAGGTGTGTACAGGGAATGATAGCGCAGGCTGGGAATCAGTCACAGCTCTGTTCAATAATCAGTGACTCTTAAGTTGCTTACATTATCGACCTGGGGGCGGCGCTTCTCAGGATCTGTGTTTCAGGTGGTTGATAAATCAGAGTACCGGACTTATGCAGCTCAGGCCCTGATCCAGCTGCTCAACAAGCTTCCCTGTGTGGAGTATGCTTCTTTCATGGCCTGGCTTTATGGATTAACACGAAATGCCAAGGTAGGTACGACAGCTGTGTGGGCTCTTGGCTCCTGGCTCTGCGGCCCCTAGTGACTCCGCCAGATCTGCAGACACAGGATGCTTTGTGTTCTTCCTCTACAATGGAGATGTGTGCCCTTTTGCTTTACCAGGTCTCCTACCGGGTGTTCACTCTCGATGTGGCCTTGGCCCTCCTGGAGCTGCCTGAACGAGAGGTGGATGGCCTGCTGGCCCCGGAGCATGAGAAGTTCCTGAAGCATAAGTTCTTGGTTCAGGACATCCTGCTCGCCCGCTGTAAAGACAAGGCCCCGACAGTGCGCAGCAAGGCACTGTCCAGTTTTGCACACTGCCTGGAGTCCTCTGTCACAGCCCAGTCAGATAGCATCCAGGAGCTCCTGCAGAACAGTGAGTGTGCCGAGCATCCCGAGCCTGGGTCCCACTCCTGCTGGTCCAGACGCTGGGGGCCGGAATAATCTGCGTGCTGTGCCGGACTGGGGCCCTCTGTCCCCTTTCAGTAGGCGTGACTGTCGAATGACTCTTGGACCAGCCTCTTCAGTCTTGTCTTTGGGCTGCTGTTGCTGGCCACAGTCACTGTTACTTGGCATCATTGGGTAATGGCTATGTGAGGCCATGAATTGTTAGCATTTAGAATCTGTCTCATCTTCAGGCCTGCTTATCTTGATTTTGATTCCCCTAGTGCTGCAGCTCCGTCAGCCAGGTGCATAGAGAATAGCGGGTGTGACGAGACTTTAAGAAATACACACATAGCCATACGGAGAGAAAGGATGGGAACGGGGGGCTCAAGACCTCTTGGGTCCAGGCCCCAAAGATATTCACCAGTCCACTTTTACTCAGTGCTAAAACCTCCAGGTGTGTACAGGGAATGATAGCGCAGGCTGGGAATCAGTCACAGCTCTGTTCAATAATCACTCTTCGTGACTCTTAAGTTGCTTACATTATCTTTCCAATGGACAGAGCGCATTACAGCTCGGGGGCAATGGTACCAGCAAGAAGTTAAGGAGTCTGCACGGATCCGGTGTTCCAAAGCCCGCAGCAGATCTCCCACCTGCTGCTGTTCACTGTGATCCAAGCTAGTGAGCTCATGTGAATTGAATCAGCTTGCTTTTCTCTTAGTTTTTTCATTTCTAAGACGGTTTTCTCCTCGCTTGGCCAAAGCTGCAAAAAACCTTCACTAGTTTGTTTCCCCATACCCTAGAAGTATTTATGTACTATGACTTTTCGATACTGTGAGTTTTTGATACTATGACTTTCCCCTCTGATCTGTCTGCTTACTTGTAGCTCATGCAGTTTCAGGACTACAGAACCACCAAGAGAGTCCATCAAAAAATTCATCAGGTAAGTAAATGGGTCAATATATTGTCATATCGATAATTGTCCTTTAATAAAAGGACTTCCTGAATATTTGTAATGTTTTCTATCTGCATATTACCTGCTTTAATACTGTACTTTTTTCTTCAAAGAAATTAGAACTCATTTCAGTAATGATATATAGTAACTTAGATGTGTAACATGCCATTATGTTACTGAAAAGTATAACAAGTTTTCAGTGTACTGACTGAGCCTTTTTAAATGTTATCTTTAAGCATTTTCCTATCAGAGGCAGACACTTAACCCTTCGGCAGGTTCAGAGGTGATCCACACAGAAAAGTCACTGTTACTTGGCATCATTGGGTAATGGCTATGTGAGGCCATGAATTGTTAGCATTTAGAATCTGTCTCATCTTCAGGCCTGCTTATCTTGATTTTGATTCCCTAGTGCTGCAGCTCCGCAGCCAGGTGCATAGAGAATAGCGGGTGTGACGAGACTTTAAGAAATACACACATAGCCATACGGAGAGAAAGGATGGGAATGGGGGGCTCAAGACCTCTTGGGTCCAGGCCCCAAAGATATTCACCAGTCCACTTTTACTCAGTGCTAAAACCTCCAGGTGTGTACAGGGAATGATAGCGCAGGCTGGGAATCAGTCACAGCTCTGTTCAATAATCACTCTTCGTGACTCTTAAGTTGCTTACATTATCTTTCCAATGGACAGAGCGCATTACAGCTCGGGGGCAATGGTACCAGCAAGAAGTTAAGGAGTCTGCACGGATCCGGTGTTCCAAAGCCCGCAGCAGATCTCCCACCTGCTGCTGTTCACTGTGATCCAAGCTAGTGAGCTCATGTGAATTGAATCAGCTTGCTTTTCTCTTAGTTTTTTCATTTCTAAGACGGTTTTCTCCTCGCTTGGCCAAAGCTGCAAAAAACCTTCACTAGTTTGTTTCCCCATACCCTAGAAGTATTTATGTACTATGACTTTTCGATACTGTGAGTTTTTGATACTATGACTTTCCCCTCTGATCTGTCTGCTTACTTGTAGCTCATGCAGTTTCAGGACTACAGAACCACCAAGAGAGTCCATCAAAAAATTCATCAGGTAAGTAAATGGGTCAATATATTGTCATATCGATAATTGTCCTTTAATAAAAGGACTTCCTGAATATTTGTAATGTTTTCTATCTGCATATTACCTGCTTTAATACTGTACTTTTTTCTTCAAAGAAATTAGAACTCATTTCAGTAATGATATATAGTAACTTAGATGTGTAACATGCCATTATGTTACTGAAAAGTATAACAAGTTTTCAGTGTACTGACTGAGCCTTTTTAAATGTTATCTTTAAGCATTTTCCTATCAGAGGCAGACACTTAACCCTTCGGCAGGTTCAGAGGTGATCCACACAGACAACAGTGGTGAAACAACTGGACGTAGGGGTATGTCAAATCTTATCACTTATTAAATGAGCAGGAACTATGAGATTCCAGACAACTTTAAGTAGAGCCTCAAAACCAGAGTATTTTTTTCTAATTTACCCTTTAGATTGGAAGATCTTATTTTTTCCGTTGACAGTAATTTCTATTTTATGTGCTTACTTGATGTCCTTCACTGTTTTGTATTTAATTTTAAGATGAAGAATGAGATACATTTCATTTGTCATGTATTTCTGTGTTTCATGTATTTCTGTCAGATGAGAATATTTACAGATACTTTATATTCTTACAAAGTCAGTTGTTCTGAACACTTGGTCTTGCTGACCAGAAAGGACCAGTTACTAGGGAAGGTGAAGTAGAAATTTGTGTTTAGAGAAAAGTCATCACAGAAGAGGGGGAAGAAAATGCACAGTACTGTGGTCCTCACCCTTGTTTGTTTGTTTTAATTTTGGCCGCTTTTATTAGTTCTTATTTATTTATTTATTTTCATCCATCTTTATTCTTTGGCCTGTGTGGGCCTCCCATTGCAGTGGCCTCTCCCATTGCAGAGCACCAGCTCTGGGTGCATGCACTCCAGGGTGCTGGCTCGTAACTGGACCCACCGGTCCAGCCACTCCGCGGCATGTAGGATCCTCCCAGGCCAGGGATCGAACCGGTGCCCCTTGCACTGCAAGGTGAACTCTTTACCCACTGGACCACCAGGGAAGCTCCTCACTCTTGTTTTTTTATTCCTTATTGCTTTTGCCCCATAGCATCTTGACTGTGATGAAACCATCCCAGAATCCACTTTTTTTTCTGATTTTGTTTAACAGAATCTACTTAAATATATATATATATATATATATATATATATATATATTTGTTTATTTTTGACTATTCTGGGTTTTCACTGCTGCCACAGGCTCTTCTCTAGTTGCAGGGAGTCTGGCCTACTCTGTAGTTGAGGTGAGCAGGCTTCTTGTTGCAGTGACTTCTCTTGTTGTGGAACTCGGGCTCTAGGGCACATGGGCTTCAGTAGTTGCAGCACGTGGGCCCCATAGTTGCAGCTCCGAGGCTCTAGAGCACAACAGTGGTGAAACAACTGGACGTAGGGGTATGTCAAATCTTATCACTTATTAAATGAGCAGGAACTATGAGATTCCAGACAACTTTAAGTAGAGCCTCAAAACCAGAGTATTTTTTTCTAATTTACCCTTTAGATTGGAAGATCTTATTTTTTCCGTTGACAGTAATTTCTATTTTATGTGCTTACTTGATGTCCTTCACTGTTTTGTATTTAATTTTAAGATGAAGAATGAGATACATTTCATTTGTCATGTATTTCTGTGTTTCATGTATTTCTGTCAGATGAGAATATTTACAGATACTTTATATTCTTACAAAGTCAGTTGTTCTGAACACTTGGTCTTGCTGACCAGAAAGGACCAGTTACTAGGGAAGGTGAAGTAGAAATTTGTGTTTAGAGAAAAGTCATCACAGAAGAGGGGGAAGAAAATGCACAGTACTGTGGTCCTCACCCTTGTTTGTTTGTTTTAATTTTGGCCGCTTTTATTAGTTCTTATTTATTTATTTATTTTCATCCATCTTTATTCTTTGGCCTGTGTGGGCCTCCCATTGCAGTGGCCTCTCCCATTGCAGAGCACCAGCTCTGGGTGCATGCACTCCAGGGTGCTGGCTCGTAACTGGACCCACCGGTCCAGCCACTCCGCGGCATGTAGGATCCTCCCAGGCCAGGGATCGAACCGGTGCCCCTTGCACTGCAAGGTGAACTCTTTACCCACTGGACCACCAGGGAAGCTCCTCACTCTTGTTTTTTTATTCCTTATTGCTTTTGCCCCATAGCATCTTGACTGTGATGAAACCATCCCAGAATCCACTTTTTTTTCTGATTTTGTTTAACAGAATCTACTTAAATATATATATATATATATATATATATATTTGTTTATTTTTGGCTATTCTGGGTTTTCACTGCTGCCACAGGCTCTTCTCTAGTTGCAGGGAGTCTGGCCTACTCTGTAGTTGAGGTGAGCAGGCTTCTTGTTGCAGTGACTTCTCTTGTTGTGGAACTCGGGCTCTAGGGCACATGGGCTTCAGTAGTTGCAGCACGTGGGCCCCATAGTTGCAGCTCCGAGGCTCTAGAGCACAGACTCCATAGTTGTGGCTCGCGGGCTTAGTTGCTTTGCAGCATGTGGGATCTTCCCGATCAGGGATCGAACCCGTGTCTCCTGCATTGGCAGGCAAACTCTCCACCACTGAGCTACCAGGGAAGCCTCAGAATCCACTTTTAATGCATGGTATGTAACTGTGAGTCCTGGCTTCCATGAAAAGAGTTCAGAATTTAAATTAGTTTCTCTTCACCAATAGTATGAACTGTGTTTTAATGGGTCACACATACCTTGTGGGGTGATTCTGGGGTCCTCTCTCCCATGGACCCCCGCACTTTATTCCGAGCACAAGTGATGTTTGCTCTTTCGGTGACTTACAGAATCAGAGTAATCAGCAATGATGGAGTGTCAGTGTGATTCAGGAGTACAGAAACACGCCTGGCTAGGTCATAGACAGACCTGGACCTGCTCTCAGGTTCTGTGAGCTGTATGGTCTGGTGAAAGTCACTTTTCTGGGCTCTTCCTTCACCTGTGTTGTCACGTGGCATGATTTAGTAGGAAAACTACATTAGAAGTGTGAGGCAGTCTGAATTCACAAAGAGATGGCTGACCCAAGACATGAGAGTCAGCAGACCTCCCCACCTGCTTGTCACTTGTGATCCTGGCACCTTCCCGTCCTTCACAAAGAGCTAGAAAAAAGAGCATGTGCAGAGGATAAGTGACACAAGGAGACTATTAGTTTATTCGATAAACATGGATATCATCCCTCGCAATCAGCGCAGGGCATTGCAGTTACAGACTCTGATGAAACTTAGTTCCACCTCTTAAGTAGCAGTGGGAGAGGCAGGTATGTTGTACATAAAGTCATGATGTGAGATGGGTGCTAAGGCACAGGTAAAGTGCTGTGAGAATCAGTACTTATTGTTACAGGCTAAAAGACAACATTTAAATGACTGAATAGGGCTTCGCTGGTGGTCCAGTGGGTAAAGACACTGCCTCGCAGTGCAGGGGGTGCCAGTTCGATCCCTGACCTGGGAAGTTCGCACGTGCCGCGGAGTGGCTGGACCAATGTGTCCAACCAGCAAGCTGGAGCTCTGGAGCGCACGTGCCCAGAGCCGGTGCTCTGCAGCGACAGAGGCCACTGCGATGGGAGGTCTACACAGGCCAAAGAACAAAGATAAATAAATGAAAGATCAATAGAAGTGGCCAAAAAAAAACCCCGAAAACCTGAGAGAATGTTTGTAGGAGCATCCTTCACGATAGTCAAAAATGGAAACAACCCAAGTGTCTGTTTATCCTTTTATGGTAAAAGTTCATATATTCTGCAACCAAGTTCCTTATGAGATATGATTTCTACACATGTTTTTCTCATTCTGTGGGTTATCAAAAGATAACTTGGTGTTTTAAGAGTTATTTATAGTTTTAACTTTTACATTTTCATTTTGGTTGAGTTAATACATCAAGCACTTATTCCGAGCACAAGTGATGTTTGCTCTTTCAGTGACTTACAGAATCAGAGTAATAAGCAATGATGGAGTGTCAGTGTGATTCAGGAGTACAGAAACACGCCTGGCTAGGTCATAGACAGACCTGGACCTGCTCTCAGGTTCTGTCAGCTGTATGGTCTGGTGAAAGTCACTTTTCTGGGCTCTTCCTTCACCTGTGTTGTCACGTGGCATGATTTAGTAGGAAAACTACATTAGAAGTGTGAGGCAGTCTGAATTCACAAAGAGATGGCTGACCCAAGACATGAGAGTCAGCAGACCTCCCCACCTGCTTGTCACTTGTGATCCTGGCACCTTCCCGTCCTTCACAAAGAGCTAGAAAAAAGAGCATGTGCAGAGGATAAGTGACACAAGGAGACTATTAGTTTATTCGATAAACATGGATATCATCCCTCGCAATCAGCGCAGGGCATTGCAGTTACAGACTCTGATGAAACTTAGTTCCACCTCTTAAGTAGCAGTGGGAGAGGCAGGTATGTTGTACATAAAGTCATGATGTGAGATGGGTGCTAAGGCACAGGTAAAGTGCTGTGAGAATCAGTACTTATTGTTACAGGCTAAAAGACAACATTTAAATGACTGAATAGGGCTTCGCTGGTGGTCCAGTGGGTAAAGACACTGCCTCGCAGTGCAGGGGGTGCCAGTTCGATCCCTGACCTGGGAAGTTCGCACGTGCCACGGAGTGGCTGGACCAATGTGTCCAACCAGCAAGCTGGAGCTCTGGAGCGCACGTGCCCAGAGCCGGTGCTCTGCAGCGACAGAGGCCACTGCGATGGGAGGTCTACACAGGCCAAAGAACAAAGATAAATAAATGAAAGATCAATAGAAGTGGCCAAAAAAAAACCCCGAAAACCTGAGAGAATGTTTGTAGGAGCATCCTTCACGATAGTCAAAAATGGAAACAACCCAAGTGTCTGTTTATCCTTTTATGGTAAAAGTTCATATATTCTGCAACCAAGTTCCTTATGAGATATGATTTCTACACATGTTTTTCTCATTCTGTGGGTTATCAAAAGATAACTTGGTGTTTTAAGAGTTATTTATAGTTTTAACTTTTACATTTTCATTTTGGTTGAGTTAATTTTTACATATGTTGTGAGTTAAGGATCCAGCTTTCAACATGAATATCCAAATGACAGAGCACCCTTTGTTTAAAGTGCTGTTCTTTCACTTTTGAATGCTCTTAGCACTCTTGTCAAAAACCAGTTGACTGTAGGCATGTGGTCTTACTTCTGTGCTCTCAGTTCAGTTCCGTTGATAGTTTACTGTCCGTCCTTATGCCAGAACCACGCCGTATTGATGACTGTTGCTTTATAGTGATGCTGAGATCAGAAAACGTGAGCTCTGCACCCTTGGTCTGTTTTTCAAGGTTGGTTTGGCAATTCTGTATCTCTTTTATACCCATATGAATTTTAGATTTAGGCTGTCAGTGTCTGAAAAAAGCTAGCTTGGACTTTCATAGGGATTGACTTCTTAATCAGTGCGGGATATACTGCCGTCTTAAAAATACTAAGCTTTCTAGTCAGTGAACAAGGAGTGCCTTTCTGTATTTAGGTCTCCTTTAATTCATTTCAGTGATGCTTTGTAGTTTCCACTGTATAACTCTCGATCCTTAAACTTATTCCTAAATGTTTTATTCTCTTAAATACTATTTACTGTAAATGAAATTGCTTTCTTAATTTCATTTTCAGTTGTTTATTGGTAGTTTTTACAGTGGATTTTGATGATTGATCTTGTATCCTGCAGTGTTGCTAAATTAGCTGCTAAGCCTTAAAAGGTTGTGTGTGGGGTGTGTGTGTGTGTGTGAGAGAGAAAGAGAGAGAGAGAGAGAGAGAGAGAGAGAGAGAGAGATTCCTTAAGATTTTCTGCCTATCAAACCATGCAGTTTGTGAATAGTTATGGGAAGCTCGGAGTCTCAACCACTGGACAGTTCCTTGCTGAGGATTTTATGTCTATATTCAGAAGGGATTTGCATCGGTTGTTTTCCTGAGCTGTTTTGTCTTGTTTTGCTCTCAGGATAATACTGGCTTCATGAGAGAATGTTTGTAGGAGCATCCTTCACGATAGTCAAAATGGAAACAACCCAAGTGTCTGTTTTTTTGGTAAAAGTTCATATATTCTGCAACCAAGTTCCTTATGAGATATGATTTCTACACATGTTTTTCTCATTCTGTGGGTTATCAAAAGATAACTTGGTGTTTTAAGAGTTATTTATAGTTTTAACTTTTACATTTTCATTTTGGTTGAGTTAATTTTTACATATGTTGTGAGTTAAGGATCCAGCTTTCAACATGAATATCCAAATGACAGAGCACCCTTTGTTTAAAGTGCTGTTCTTTCACTTTTGAATGCTCTTAGCACTCTTGTCAAAAACCAGTTGACTGTAGGCATGTGGTCTTACTTCTGTGCTCTCAGTTCAGTTCCGTTGATAGTTTACTGTCCGTCCTTATGCCAGAACCACGCCGTATTGATGACTGTTGCTTTATAGTGATGCTGAGATCAGAAAACGTGAGCTCTGCACCCTTGGTCTGTTTTTCAAGGTTGGATGGCAATTCTGTATCTCTTTTATACCCATATGAATTTTAGATTTAGGCTGTCAGTGTCTGAAAAAAGCTAGCTTGGACTTTCATAGGGATTGACTTCTTAATCAGTGCGGGATATACTGCCGTCTTAAAAATACTAAGCTTTCTAGTCAGTGAACAAGGAGTGCCTTTCTGTATTTAGGTCTCCTTTAATTCATTTCAGTGATGCTTTGTAGTTTCCACTGTATAACTCTCGATCCTTAAACTTATTCCTAAATGTTTTATTCTCTTAAATACTATTTACTGTAAATGAAATTGCTTTCTTAATTTCATTTTCAGTTGTTTATTGGTAGTTTTTACAGTGGATTTTGATGATTGATCTTGTATCCTGCAGTGTTGCTAAATTAGCTGCTAAGCCTTAAAAGGTTGTGTGTGGGGTGTGTGTGTGTGTGTGAGAGAGAGAGAGAGAGAGAGAGAGAGAGAGATTCCTTAAGATTTTCTGCCTATCAAACCATGCAGTTTGTGAATAGTTATGGGAAGCTCGGAGTCTCAACCACTGGACAGTTCCTTGCTGAGGATTTTACGTCTATATTCAGAAGGGATTTGCATCGGTTGTTTTCCTGAGCTGTTTTGTCTTGTTTTGCTCTCAGGATAATACTGGCTTCACAGAGGGAAGTAGAAAGTAAAATAGGGATTCTGTTTTTTGAAAGAGTTTATGAAACATTGTTACTAATTTTTGTTAATTGGTGTTTTTGTTCACAGTTAACAGACTCTCCAGTAGAGTCCTCTGGTCCTGGCCCTTTGTGCTCGTGTGGGAAGTGTTTTGGTTACTAACTCAAATCCCTTTACTTGTTACGCTGTCTTCAGTCTATTTCTTCTTGAGTCAGTTTCCCTAATATGTGTCTTTGTAGAAATTAAATCCAGGTTCCTTAAATGTGTTGGCATAAAATTATTCCTGGTATTCATAACCTTTATATTTTTGTAAAGTCAGTAGTTATATTCCTTCCTTCTTTCCTGATTTTAGCAATTTGGCTCATCTCTTTATTAGTCTAGGAGAGTGTTCATTTTGTTGATCTTTCTCAAAAAACCTACTTTGATTTTACTGATTTTCTTTATTGTTCTCCATATTCTGTTTTATTTTCTAATGTTCTTATACATCAGTGGTTCTCAAGTGTGGTTTGGGGTCCCTAAGCCTCCTTCAGTGGACTCTTGAAATTAATACAGTTTTCACAGTAATATTAACACATCATTTACTTTGTACACTCTTGATTTTCTCAGAAGTGTACTTTGGAGTTTTGCAAACAGAAGTCCCAGACAGGCAGAAGCAGATAGAAGTCAAGATGACAACCAGCTATTGTTTATTAAGTCTGACATTAAAGAGTTTGCAAAAATGTAAATCAGTGCTGTTCTTTTCACTGCTTTTATTTTTTTTAAAGGAGCCAACTTTTTTTTTTATGCATTTTATTTATTTATTTTTGGCTATTCTGGATTTTCACTGCTGCTGCAAGGCTCTTCTTTATTTGCAGGGATTTGGGGCTACTCTCTAGTTGAGGTTAACAGGCTTATTGCTGCGGTGACTTCTCTTGTTGTGCAGTTCAGGCTCTAGGGCACACAGGCTTCAGTAGTGTGGCTCCAAGTCTCTAGAGCCTGAACATGCTGTGGCATGTGGCATCTTCCCAGATCAGGGGTCAAGCAAGCCCATGTCTCCTGCATTGGCAGGCGAACTCTTTACCACTGAGCTACCAGGGAAGCCCTTCACTTCTTTTTTGTTTGTTTTGGAAAATTTTTCAGTTAAAATTGTTTTGCTCTCAGGATAATACTGGCTTCACAGAGGGAAGTAGAAAGTAAAATAGATTCTGTTTTTTGAAAGAGTTTATGAAACATTGTTACTAATTTTTGTTAATTGGTGTTTTTGTTCACAGTTAACAGACTCTCCAGTAGAGTCCTCTGGTCCTGGCCCTTTGTGCTCGTGTGGGAAGTGTTTTGGTTACTAACTCAAATCCCTTTACTTGTTACGCTGTCTTCAGTCTATTTCTTCTTGAGTCAGTTTCCCTAATATGTGTCTTTGTAGAAATTAAATCCAGGTTCCTTAAATGTGTTGGCATAAAATTATTCCTGGTATTCATAACCTTTATATTTTTGTAAAGTCAGTAGTTATATTCCTTCCTTCTTTCCTGATTTTAGCAATTTGGCTCATCTCTTTATTAGTCTAGGAGAGTGTTCATTTTGTTGATCTTTCTCAAAAAACCTACTTTGATTTTACTGATTTTCTTTATTGTTCTCCATATTCTGTTTTATTTTCTAATGTTCTTATACATCAGTGGTTCTCAAGTGTGGTTTGGGGTCCCTAAGCCTCCTTCAGTGGACTCTTGAAATTAATACAGTTTTCACAGTAATATTAACACATCATTTACTTTGTACACTCTTGATTTTCTCAGAAGTGTACTTTGGAGTTTTGCAAACAGAAGTCCCAGACAGGCAGAAGCAGATAGAAGTCAAGATGACAACCAGCTATTGTTTATTAAGTCTGACATTAAAGAGTTTGCAAAAATGTAAATCAGTGCTGTTCTTTTCACTGCTTTTATTTTTTTTAAAGGAGCCAACTTTTTTTTTTATGCATTTTATTTATTTATTTTTGGCTATTCTGGATTTTCACTGCTGCTGCAAGGCTCTTCTCTACTTGCAGGGAATTGGGGCTACTCTCTAGTTGAGGTTAACAGGCTTATTGCTGCGGTGACTTCTCTTGTTGTGCAGTTCAGGCTCTAGGGCACACAGGCTTCAGTAGTGTGGCTCCAAGTCTCTAGAGCCTGAACATGCTGTGGCATGTGGCATCTTCCCAGATCAGGGGTCAAGCAAGCCCATGTCTCCTGCATTGGCAGGCGAACTCTTTACCACTGAGCTACCAGGGAAGCCCTTCACTTCTTTTTTGTTTGTTTTGGAAAATAGTTATTTTTCAGTTTAAAAGTATACCATTTGATTGCTATTTTAAAATGAATTATTAAATCCTTTTATAATTCTCTGTTTAAATTTATATTTCATGTTAAAAGATATAATTTACATTTATTAAAAAAAAAAATCTTGTAAGTCTTCAGTAATTTCTAATAGTGTAAAGGGACTCTTGATGGAAAGGTTTTAAAGCTACTGTTACGTATTGTCCCAGTCTTTAAAATACTGATGATTTACATCTTCCTAGTTGTAGTAAACAGAATGAAAAATCTAAATAATTCATTCAGAATTTTAGACCTAGGAGCCCAATTTAAAACAGAATTTTCCAGAATTTATGCCCTTTTGAAATATTACTGTGCCTAGTACTACTTCTGTGTTGTTGTGAATAGGCAATTATTTGACTTTTCTTCTTGTTCATAAAGATTTCGTGCTGTGATTTCTTACAATTTAAAACCAGCTATCTGATCAGTTTTGGACTAGAGCATGTTCTATTATTATGTGGTGAGATGCTGGAGGCTCTGCGGTGGCTTCAGGCTGTAATGACTTATTGGCATTTCCTTAGCAGAAGAGAGCTTCCTGGGGTCGCTGAGGAACAGGGTTGCAGATGAGAAGACCAGCGTCAGGAAATCTGCAGTCCAGGTATGGTTTTCTGGACATTGTTTTTATGTCCTCTTTTTTAAGCACTTAACAACATGAAAGTGCAAGAGACTTTTAAAAGCTCTCCGGTTATATTTGATGCTCATGTTTCACTTGACGTTAGTTCACTGTGTCCCCTGTTGAATGTATATGGATCCTTAGTTCTTAAGTGTCCTGCTTGGTTGCTGGCTTTTTAGGAACCAAAATCTTATATCCTTAAGTTGTTTTTTTAAAGTAAGGATTCTTAACCTGAGGACCATAGATGGATTTTGATCGGGTTCATGAAAGCCCTGAAATGGTTTCTGAGTACTTGTTTCTATAAAATGTATGTCAATTTTTGACCACCCTGGGGCTCAAGTCTCTAGAGCCTGAACATGCTGTGGCATGTGGCATCTTCCCAGATCAGGGGTCAAGCAAGCCCATGTCTCCTGCATTGGCAGGCGAACACTTTACCACTGAGCTACCAGGGAAGCCCTTCACTTCTTTTTTGTTTGTTTCGGAAAATAGTTATTTTTCAGTTTAAAAGTATACCATTTGATTGCTATTTTAAAATGAATTATTAAATCCTTTTATAATTCTCTGTTTAAATTTATATTTCATGTTAAAAGATATAATTTACATTTATTAAAAAAAAAATCTTGTAAGTCTTCAGTAATTTCTAATAGTGTAAAGGGACTCTTGATGGAAAGGTTTTAAAGCTACTGTTACGTATTGTCCCAGTCTTTAAAATACTGATGATTTACATCTTCCTAGTTGTAGTAAACAGAATGAAAAATCTAAATAATTCATTCAGAATTTTAGACCTAGGAGCCCAATTTAAAACAGAATTTTCCAGAATGTATGCCCTTTTGAAATATTACTGTGCCTAGTACTACTTCTGTGTTGTTGTGAATAGGCAATTATTTGACTTTTCTTCTTGTTCATAAAGATTTCGTGCTGTGATTTCTTACAATTTAAAACCAGCTATCTGATCAGTTTTGGACTAGAGCATGTTCTATTATTATGTGGTGAGATGCTGGAGGCTCTGCGGTGGCTTCAGGCTGTAATGACTTATTGGCATTTCCTTAGCAGAAGAGAGCTTCCTGGGGTCGCTGAGGAACAGGGTCGCAGATGAGAAGACCAGCGTCAGGAAATCTGCAGTCCAGGTATGGTTTTCTGGACATTGTTTTTATGTCCTCTTTTTTAAGCACTCAACAACATGAAGGTGCAAGAGACTTTTAAAAGCTCTCCGGTTATATTTGATGCTCATGTTTCACTTGACGTTAGTTCACCGTGTCCCCTGTTGAATGTATATGGATCCTTAGTTCTTAAGTGTCCTGCTGGGTTGCTGGCTTTTTAGGAACCAAAATCTTATATCCTTAAGTTGTTTTTTTAAAGTAAGGATTCTTAACCTGAGGACCATAGATGGATTTTGATCGGGTTCATGAAAGCCCTGAAATGGTTTCTGAGTACTTGTTTCTATAAAATGTATGTCAAGTTTTCCCCAGAGAGGTTTTAAATTTCATCAAAGGTGGGGTGTTTTGGGAGGAGGAACTTATCTGTAACCCCAGAAATGAAAGAATCACAGCCTTAAAGTGTCTTGTCTGCAGTTTGTCTTAGTATTGACATGCTGCGTAAGTCCCCCCTTGGTGTGACACATGCATCTTTTAGGTCTTGGTGAACCTCCTGAAGCACTGTGACCTATCGGGTATGCAAGACGAGCTGTCCATCCTGCAGGACCGCTGTCGGGACATTGCCGTGTCTGTCCGCAAGCAGGCCTTGCAGTCTCTCACGGAGCTGCTCATGGTGAGACCAGCTGCTGTGTGTCTGACGTGGTGTTGACGTTATAGATAATCCAGCTTCATGATGCAGCGCCTGTTAGCATCTCTCCCAAGCCTACTGTGGGCTCAGCAGTGTGGAGGAAGACATCTTACCACTACCTGTGCTAGACTGTGTTTAACGTTTTTTCTTCTTTATTTAATAACAGAAGACTTTAAGCAATGCATGTTTTGACTTTCTGCGTTAGCATCTGTTCTGATTTCTCCCTGAGATAGATATTATTTGCTGTTCATGTTAAAATACGACAAAAAGGTATCGCTTCACTGCCAGTAATAAGATAATCACTTTAGGTATAAAATTTCAGTATGCACTGCTTTATAGTAACTGGAGCTTGAACTTGGTTTTCACTTATATTTGGAATGTTGATATTTTCCCACTTTTATGTTTTATTTGTAATTTTGTTGCAACTCCTTATAACATATAACGTGGATCACAGCTTCCCCGATTTGTGCTCAGACCTGAGAGCGTAGGCATCTTTACGACTTCCTTGACTTCACCTCCTCAGGCCCAGCCACAGTGTGTCCAGGTACAGAAGGCCTGGCTCAGGGGGGTTGTCCCGGCTGTGATGGACGACGAGAGCACCGTGCAGGACAAGGCCCTGGAGTGTCTGGACCGGCTCGTGCTGCAGAATGTCCAGCATCACAGTCAGTGCCGCAGTGGGGATGGCAGCCAGGTGCTCGCCTGGGCGCTGCTGACACTGCTGAACGCGGAGAGCTGGAAGCTGGGGTATGGTGGTCTCCGTGCAGCTGGTTGTCCTCTCGGTCGGGTTTTGGGTATAAGTTCCTGTGTCCATAGTGGAGAATCAGCTCTCCAAATTCCTTGGTACACAGAGACTCAGTCTTGGTCTTTTTCTCTTGACCTGGTTCAAATTTCTTAGCGGTTTCTGTGGTGACAGTTTTTGGGGGGCCTTCCTATGCTTTTCTGAAGGTTTACCATCTTCAAGTTGATGGCTGACTATGTAGTAGAAAGCATTCACAGATTTGCTATGTTGACGTATACTTTCCACAGTACTAGTTACAATAGATAACTTACTGACTATGAGACAGTACACTTTTTCTGCTATTTCTTTTTATTGATTTATTTGGCTGCACTGGGTCTTAGTTGCTGTGCATGGGGTCTTCAGTTGCAGCGTGTGGGATCTAGTTCCCCGACCAGGAATTGAACCCTGGCCCTCTGCATTGGTAGCATGGAATATTAACCACTGGACCACCAGAGAAGTCTCTTTAAACTTTTACATTAAATTATAATATGTGCAGAAAAATGTACAAACTCTAGGATCAATAAATATCAGAAAGAAAATGTAGCTGAGTGACCACAACGCAGGTCCAGAAACAGAACATTGCTCAGCCTGAGGAATATCCTTACTCTCCCTTTCTCAAAGGGACTTCCCTCTGATTTTAGCACCATGTGTGGTTTTCTCCTCTTCTCTTCTTCACCTGAACAGAATTAATGTGCTCTATGTTCTTCATGGGTCTGACGCCTCCACTCGAAGGAGTACCAAGGCCACTCAGGTGACCATGTGTAGCTGTAGCTCATTCAGTTTCACTCCTGCTGCGTGTGTGTGTGTGTGTGTGTGTCTGACATTTCTGAAGAAGCCACGGTTTATGTATCCTGTTGACAGATGATGGGTGGTTTCTGTTTTTTTATCATGAGGTAAGATGCTGTTTTGAATAATTCTGGGCGTGTCTTTGGTGCGCGTTTTGTTGGACATGTCCCCAGGAGCAGTGCTGTTGGGCCTGGGCGTGTGTCTGTCTTTGAACGGTCACTGCCAGACAGCCTTGCAGCGTGCTGGTGCCAGGCTGCATTCCTCGAAGTGCTACTGAGAGTTGCAGTTGCTCCATGTCTCAGCCTGCGTTTAGTGATATCAGTCTTTTTAGCCATTTTGGTAGCCAAGTAGGTGGTTTGGGTATAAGTTCCTGTGTCCATAGTGGAGAATCAGCTCTCCAAATTCCTTGGTACACAGAGACTCAGTCTTGGTCTTTTTCTCTTGACCTGGTTCAAATTTCTTAGCGGTTTCTGTGGTGACAGTTTTTGGGGGGCCTTCCTATGCTTTTCTGAAGGTTTACCATCTTCAAGTTGATGGCTGACTATGTAGTAGAAAGCATTCACAGATTTGCTATGTTGACGTATACTTTCCACAGTACTAGTTACAATAGATAACTTACTGACTATGAGACAGTACACTTTTTCTGCTATTTCTTTTTATTGATTTATTTGGCTGCACTGGGTCTTAGTTGCTGTGCATGGGGTCTTCAGTTGCAGCGTGTGGGATCTAGTTCCCCGACCAGGAATTGAACCCTGGCCCTCTGCATTGGTAGCATGGAATATTAACCACTGGACCACCAGAGAAGTCTCTTTAAACTTTTACATTAAATTATAATATGTACAGAAAAATGCACAAACTCTAGGATCAATAAATATCAGAAAGAAAATGTAGCTGAGTGACCACAACGCAGGTCCAGAAACAGAACATTGCTCAGCCTGAGGAATATCCTTACTCTCCCTTTCTCAAAGGGACTTCCCTCTGATTTTAGCACCATGTGTGGTTTTCTCCTCTTCTCTTCTTCACCTGAACAGAATTAATGTGCTCTATGTTCTTCATGGGTCTGACGCCTCCACTCGAAGGAGTACCAAGGCCACTCAGGTGACCATGTGTAGCTGTAGCTCATTCAGTTTCACTCCTGCTGCGTGTGTGTGTGTGTGTGTGTCTGACATTTCTGAAGAAGCCACGGTTTATGTATCCTGTTGACAGATGATGGGTGGTTTCTGTTTTTTTATCATGAGGTAAGATGCTGTTTTGAATAATTCTGGGCGTGTCTTTGGTGCGCGTTTTGTTGGACATGTCCCCAGGAGCAGTGCTGTTGGGCCTGGGCGTGTGTCTGTCTTTGAACGGTCACTGCCAGACAGCCTTGCAGCGTGCTGGTGCCAGGCTGCATTCCTCGAAGTGCTACTGAGAGTTGCAGTTGCTCCATGTCTCAGCCTGCGTTTAGTGATATCAGTCTTTTTAGCCATTTTGGTAGCCAGTATTGGTATTTCTTGGTAGTTTTAATTTGCATTGCCATGGTGACTGATGCAACTGAGCCTCTTTCACAGGTGGATTAGCATCTAAATAGTCACACCATGTATTACCAGATATTGTGCCCCACCACCAGTTTTTTTTTATCAGGCTGTCACTCTTTTGCTTTTTCACCCAGCAAGCAAGTGTTGGTTATAAGTTCTGTGCAGAAGGACCGGTATGTGTGTTACAGACACCTCTCCCCAGCCCTGTGTTTGCCTCTTTAGTCTCTTAGTGGTGTCTTTTGATGAGTTCAGTTTCTTTGTGGTTAATATAGTTCTCAGGAAATCTTTTCCTACTTCAGGGCTATATAGGTGTTTTCCCAGACAATCTCCTTGAAGTTAGACTTCTTTTTTCTCTCCCCATTATAGTTTTTATCTTTTCTTCTTTTTCTGGCTTAGGGTGGTTTCTTATTGATGGTGGCATGACCACAGTCTTCTGGAGGTGGAAAGAGTTGAGATGAGCCAGGCCAGCCTGATGGTGAGGGTTTCCAGGCTGGAAATGGCAGCACAAAGGCTGAGGGGCCTGATGCACCAGGAATCCTAAGTGAAAGGGTTGCTGGGGGTTTGCTGGCTTGGGAAGCAGAGGCGGGGCCGGCCAGGGTGGAAGGGGCTGGGCCTGCAGTCCTGTGTTAAACGCAGGCTTGTAACGTGTCTGGTGATGAAGGGGGTCGCCCAGTGAGGCTGTTGATAGAGCAGAGCACGAGGAACAGGCCTTTTCAGAGTCAGCCGCTGGCGTGATGAGACGCAGAGGAGTCAGTGGCACCGTCAGACAGTGGACTGGAGTATAAGGAAGAGGGAGTCAGTTCTGGCCCACAGGGGTCACTCCGGTAGGCACTGAGGGCGGGTGGGTGGCTGCTGGGATGGGTGTCAACAGTACTTTCAGGAAGCCCAGCTGGTGGTTGCGGAGCTGCACTCCTGTGACCGGACTGAGCCGATGCTACGGCCAGTCGGGGGCCTTGGGGCTCAGCCCTTGTGGAGGGCGCGCATAGTCAGAGAGGAGCCAGATTTGAGCTCTTGGAACCGCAAGTTCAGAGGGTGCTTCTTTCCATTCTGTTGGCTTCCTATAGTAAATGTCATTTAATATTCTGTGTGATTCTCATAGATAAACTTTTAAATATTGACAGGTCATAGCAAAGTTGAGCCCCTTTGATACCACCATATTTCAACACTAGGATGTCATTGCTCCAATTCTTCCATTGAAAGGAGGACAGACTCCACGTGTTTTGTCACTAAAGCCTTATAAGCTCTGTATGGACCTGGTTGCTAACATCCTATTGTATATGTGTATATACAGTTCTAGGGGGCCTCAGATGAATTCTGAAGCTTTATTCTTTGCTTTGAAAATCAATATTTTGGAGAAGTGGGTTAATATTCAGTGTCATAATACTTGGAAAGATGCCTAGTTTGGTATCAGATGTGCCGCTAGCCAGGAACCCATGTGTGGTTCTTGTGCCAGGGGAGGCGTGGAGCAGAAGGTGACACCCTTGACTGGGGAGGGCGGAGGGGCGGCTTTGAGTGTCGTGTGCTTACAGTTACAGTTCTGCTTTCCCATCTGTTTTCCAGCTGCTATTTAAATAAGGCTTTTCATATCTGGTCCCGGAAAGATAAATTCGACCAGGCCAGCCTGATGGTGAGGGTTTCCAGGCTGGAAATGGCAGCACAAAGGCTGAGGGGCCTGATGCACCAGGAATCCTAAGTGAAAGGGTTGCTGGGGGTTTGCTGGCTTGGGAAGCAGAGGCGGGGCCGGCCAGGGTGGAAGGGGCTGGGCCTGCAGTCCTGTGTTAAACGCAGGCTTGTAACGTGTCTGGTGATGAAGGGGGTCGCCCAGTGAGGCTGTTGATAGAGCAGAGCACGAGGAACAGGCCTTTTCAGAGTCAGCCGCTGGCGTGATGAGACGCAGAGGAGTCAGTGGCACCGTCAGACAGTGGACTGGAGTATAAGGAAGAGGGAGTCAGTTCTGGCCCACAGGGGTCACTCCGGTAGGCACTGAGGGCGGGTGGGTGGGTGCTGGGATGGGTGTCAACAGTACTTTCAGGAAGCCCAGCTGGTGGTTGCGGAGCTGCACTCCTGTGACCGGACTGAGCCGATGCTACGGCCAGTCGGGGGCCTTGGGGCTCAGCCCTTGTGGAGGGCGCGCATAGTCAGAGAGGAGCCAGATTTGAGCTCTTGGAACCGCAAGTTCAGAGGGTGCTTCTTTCCATTCTGTTGGCTTCCTATAGTAAATGTCATTTAATATTCTGTGTGATTCTCATAGATAAACTTTTAAATATTGACAGGTCATAGCAAAGTTGAGCCCCTTTGATACCACCATATTTCAACACTAGGATGTCATTGCTCCAATTCTTCCATTGAAAGGAGGACAGACTCCACGTGTTTTGTCACTAAAGCCTTATAAGCTCTGTATGGACCTGGTTGCTAACATCCTATTGTATATGTGTATATACAGTTCTAGGGGGCCTCAGATGAATTCTGAAGCTTTATTCTTTGCTTTGAAAATCAATATTTTGGAGAAGTGGGTTAATATTCAGTGTCATAATACTTGGAAAGATGCCTAGTTTGGTATCAGATGTGCCGCTAGCCAGGAACCCATGTGTGGTTCTTGTGCCGGGGAGGCGTGGAGCAGAAGGTGACACCCTTGACTGGGGAGGGCGGAGGGGCGGCTTTGAGTGTCGTGTGCTTACAGTTACAGTTCTGCTTTCCCATCTGTTTTCCAGCTGCTATTTAAATAAGGCTTTTCATATCTGGTCCCGGAAAGATAAATTCTCCTCCACTTTTGTAAACAATGTGCTCTCCCACACCGAAAAGGAACACTCAGCCCCGGCCTGGATGCTGCTCAGCAAGGTCGCTGGCTCCTTGCCCACGCTGGACCACACGCCCGTCATCAGGTCCTGGGAGAGGATGAGCAGGTGCGCAGGCTTGTCATGCAGCTACCGCCGGACACAAGAGAGGCCTGGGCACGGAGCTTGTGTCAGGAGGAATTGGGCCCTTTCTTAGCTACACAGATGTTTTCTTTAAATTATGGTGTAAAGACAAAGATGAAAAATAAGAAGCACTGTGAAGCTTTGACCGTCCAAGTCCATTAAGTGTCGTAGCGCTCCCCAGCTTGACGGCTTGACTCGTGGGCTGTGCTGCCCTCCTTCCTCCAGTGTTAATGGTCCAGAAGAAGAGTGCTGCGTCGGCAGCGACGTCTCCCGTGGTTCTGTACCGACACTCCCTTTGTCCTCTCCCCAGGAAGCAGAACCCTAACGAAGACACCTTAGGGCACATCCTGTGCGTCATCAGACACATCGCTAAGCACCTTCCTCAGAGCACTCGGGACATGGTGACAGGTGAGCGTCTATTGGAGAGCCGTGAAGAGGCTTGCCTCTCCCTGTTTTTGAGTCAAACCTGGAGGAATTGACTCTCTTTTAGATGTTCTCAAGAAAAAGCTGAATAGATTCTGCTCCACAGCGTTGAAAGGACACTTTACAAGCCCTGTGCCGGGTATCGGAGCGCCAGCAGAGGAGCAGGTACACACAGGCTGGTGGGCTCTTTGTAATTTTACTTTTTCTCGTTCTGAAGCTTTATTCTTTGCTTTGAACATCCTATTGTATATGTGTATATACAGTTCTAGGGGGCCTCAGATGAATTCTGAAGCTTTATTCTTTGCTTTGAAAATCAATATTTTGGAGAAGTGGGTTAATATTCAGTGTCATAATACTTGGAAAGATGCCTAGTTTGGTATCAGATGTGCCGCTAGCCAGGAACCCATGTGTGGTTCTTGTGCCGGGGAGGCGTGGAGCAGAAGGTGACACCCTTGACTGGGGAGGGCGGAGGGGCGGCTTTGAGTGTCGTGTGCTTACAGTTACAGTTCTGCTTTCCCATCTGTTTTCCAGCTGCTATTTAAATAAGGCTTTTCATATCTGGTCCCGGAAAGATAAATTCTCCTCCACTTTTGTAAACAATGTGCTCTCCCACACCGAAAAGGAACACTCAGCCCCGGCCTGGATGCTGCTCAGCAAGGTCGCTGGCTCCTTGCCCACGCTGGACCACACGCCCGTCATCAGGTCCTGGGAGAGGATGAGCAGGTGCGCAGGCTTGTCATGCAGCTACCGCCGGACACAAGAGAGGCCTGGGCACGGAGCTTGTGTCAGGAGGAATTGGGCCCTTTCTTAGCTACACAGATGTTTTCTTTAAATTATGGTGTAAAGACAAAGATGAAAAATAAGAAGCACTGTGAAGCTTTGACCGTCCAAGTCCATTAAGTGTCGTAGCGCTCCCCAGCTTGACGGCTTGACTCGTGGGCCGTGCTGCCCTCCTTCCTCCAGTGTTAATGGTCCAGAAGAAGAGTGCTGCGTCGGCAGCGACGTCTCCCGTGGTTCTGTACCGACACTCCCTTTGTCCTCTCCCCAGGAAGCAGAACCCTAACGAAGACACCTTAGGGCACATCCTGTGCGTCATCAGACACATCGCTAAGCACCTTCCTCAGAGCACTCGGGACATGGTGACAGGTGAGCGTCTATTGGAGAGCCGTGAAGAGGCTTGCCTCTCCCTGTTTTTGAGTCAAACCTGGAGGGAATTGACTCTCTTTTTAGATGTTCTCAAGAAAAAGCTGAATAGATTCTGCTGGTCCACAGCGTTGATCACCCCAGCCGTTGACACTTTACAAGCCCTGTGCCGGGTATCCGCGGAGACGCCAGCAGAGGAGCAGGTACACACAGGCTGGTGGGCGTGTCTGTCGCTTGAATGCGGACGGAATGGTCTGCCTTGAGCTGGGGGTGTGTTCTTGGCGGAGAACCTGGAAGGGCGGGTGGTCCCCGGCAGTTAGGTCTTTAAGGAGGTGCTCCTGTGACAAGCAGCTGACTTTCCCCAAGAAGCCCTTGCAGGCTGAAGACACAGCGCCCTCAGGAGGCCCCTCCTGGGTTCAGGCACCAGTGTCTTCTAGGAAGCAGGCCTGCTGGGCCCCTGGGCCCAAGATCGCGTCTGCAGAGGGGTCTTCTCATCATCCTAGGCGGGGTGCTCGTGGCCGCCGGGTAGCCCCTCCTGCCCCAGGTCCTCCCTCCTTCTGATTTCCTCCTGGTCAGGGCTTCCCTTCAGGCCAGAAGGTTTCTGATAAATCTTTGTGCTGGTGGACACTCCCTCCCCAGACTAGCATTCTGTGGGAGACAGAGGGTAACTTTGACTCCCGAAGTCTCCATTTCGGTATTTCTGATGATGAATCATCTTATTATCGTGTATGCAGTTTTTATCATGAAATTTACTCCTGAAAGTGAAATAAGTGAAAGTGTTAGTCACTCAGTTGTCTCTGACTCGTTGCGACTCCGTGGACTGTAGTGCGCCAGGCTCCTCTGTCCATGGAATTCTTCATCCAAGAATATTGGAGTGGGTTGCCATTCCCTTCTCCAGGGGATCTTCCTGACCCAGGGATCATACCTGAGTCTCTTGCATTACAGGCAGATTCTTTACCATCTGAGCCACCAGGGAAGCCCAAAGTATACTCTTAGACAATACTAATCATAATCTAAAAGTGTAGGACTGGGGAGTTATTAATGATGATTTTGGAAGTCAAAAATGATAATTACTGAAATATTGGGTTGGTCAAAAAGTTTGCTCGTGTTTCTATAACATCTTATAAAAAACCCAAAGGAACTTTATGACCAACCCAATATATATACATTTCCTACAAACAACATTATCGCTTCATATACCTAGATTCTGCTGGTAAGCGTTGATCACCCCAGCCGTTGACACTTTACAAGCCCTGTGCCGGGTATCCGCGGAGACGCCAGCAGAGGAGCAGGTACACACAGGCTGGTGGGCGTGTCTGTCGCTTGAATGCGGACGGAATGGTCTGCCTTGAGCTGGGGGTGTGTTCTTGGCGGAGAACCTGGAAGGGCGGGTGGTCCCCAGCAGTTAGGTCTTTAAGGAGGTGCTCCTGTGACAAGCAGCTGACTTTCCCCAAGAAGCCCTTGCCGGCTGAAGACACAGCGCCCTCAGGAGGCCCCTCCTGGGTTCAGGCACCAGTGTCTTCTAGGAAGCAGGCCTGCTGGGCCCCTGGGCCCAAGATCGCGTCTGCAGAGGGGTCTTCTCATCATCCTAGGCGGGGTGCTCGTGGCCGCCGGGTAGCCCCTCCTGCCCCAGGTCCTCCCTCCTTCTGATTTCCTCCTGGTCAGGGCTTCCCTTCAGGCCAGAAGGTTTCTGATAAATCTTTGTGCTGGTGGACACTCCTCCCCAGACTAGCATTCTGTGGGAGACAGAGGGTAACTTTGACTCAAGTCTCCATTTCGGTATTTCTGATGATGAAGCATCTTATTATCGTGTGTGCGGGTGTTAGCATGACATTAACTCCTGAAAGTGAAATAAGTGAAAGTGTTAGTCACTCAGTTGTCTCTGACTCGTTGCGACTCCGTGGACTGTAGTGCGCCAGGCTCCTCTGTCCATGGAATTCTTCATCCAAGAATATTGGAGTGGGTTGCCATTCCCTTCTCCAGGGGATCTTCCTGACCCAGGGATCATACCTGAGTCTCTTGCATTACAGGCAGATTCTTTACCATCTGAGCCACCAGGGAAGCCCAAAGTATACTCTTAGACAATACTAATCATAATCTAAAAGTGTAGGACTGGGGAGTTATTAATGATGAT
Source organism: Tragulus kanchil (assembly GCA_022376925.1). Lineage (NCBI taxonomy): Eukaryota > Metazoa > Chordata > Mammalia > Artiodactyla > Tragulidae > Tragulus > Tragulus kanchil. The sequence continues at coordinate 156,855,516 of JAIOJX010000006.1, forward strand.
TTTGGAAGTCAAAAATGATAATTACTGAAATATTGGGTTGGTCAAAAAGTTTGCTCGTGTTTCTATAACATCTTATAAAAAACCCAAAGGAACTTTATGACCAACCCAATATATATACATTTCCTACAAAAACAACATTATCGCTTCATCTGAGCTACCTACCACCTTCCTATGTTTCTTTTTCCTGTATAAGTTCCTTTAAAACAAAAAGTCCTGGGCTTCCCTGGTGGTCCAGTGGGTAAAGAGTTCACCTTGCATTGCAAGGGGCACTGGTTCGATCCCTGGCTCGGAAAGATCTCACATGCTGCAGAGTGGCTGGACCAGTGAGTCCAGTTATGAGCCAGCACTCTGGAGTGCATGTGCCTGGAGCTGGTGCTCTGCAACAAGAGAGGCCACTGTGATGGGAGGTCCACACAGGTCGAAGAATAAAGACGGACGAAAATAAATAAAATTTAAAAACAATAAAAAGGGCCAAAATTTTTAAAAAAATCCTTCCCTGATAAATTAAGAGATGTAGTAAGACAGTGTAGTGTAACTTTTTTGCTTAGGGTATGAACAGGTTGAAATTTACTTAATTAAAAATGCCCAGCTCTTGCTGTGTCTGAGTGGGTTTTTTTTTTTTTTTTGGTTACTTCTATTGGTCTTTCATTTATTTATTTTCATCCATCTTTGTTCTTTGGCCTGTGTGGACCTCCCATCGCAGCGGCCTCCCTCATCGCAGAGCACCGGCTCTGGGCGCACGCATTCCGGAGCGCTGGCTCGGTAGTTGAACACATCGGTCCAGCCGCTCCGTGGCACGCGGAATCCTCCCAGGCCAGGGATCAAGCCGGCATCCCTTGCACTGCAAGGTGGTGTCCCTATCCACTGGACCACCAGGGAAGCCCTGTGTCTGAGATTTTACTGGCTCAAGCTTTTGACACTTCTTTGTGAAAGGGATTCTTCCTTTATTTGATTTTCTACCCGTTTATCTCTGATCCAAGAAAGTGTGGAAACCTTTTTAAAAAGGAACCTTTCCTAAGTAGGGAGCATGTGTGAATAACAGGAAACAGGTAAAAACAAAACACAAAGCTGCTGATGAGGGAAGAGCACTGTAGGGAAAATGGGGACTTGTGTAGCCGACCACAGAGTTGTTGTTCCACCAGTGTCTCAGGCGTGTTACTAAATTGGTTCAAAATTTGCTCGGCTATAACAAAAAACCAAAGGAACTTTATGACCAACCCAATATATATACATTTCCTACAAAAACAACATTATCGCTTCATCTGAGCTACCTACCACCTTCCTATGTTTCTTTTTCCTGTATAAGTTCCTTTAAAACAAAAAGTCCTGGGCTTCCCTGGTGGTCCAGTGGGTAAAGAGTTCACCTTGCATTGCAAGGGGCACTGGTTCGATCCCTGGCTCGGAAAGATCTCACATGCTGCAGAGTGGCTGGACCAGTGAGTCCAGTTATGAGCCAGCACTCTGGAGTGCATGTGCCTGGAGCTGGTGCTCTGCAACAAGAGAGGCCACTGTGATGGGAGGTCCACACAGGTCGAAGAATAAAGACGGACGAAAATAAATAAAATTTAAAAACAATAAAAAGGGCCAAAATTTTTTAAAAAATCCTTCCCTGATAAATTAAGAGATGTAGTAAGACAGTGTAGTGTAACTTTTTTGCTTAGGGTATGAACAGGTTGAAATTTACTTAATTAAAAATGCCCAGCTCTTGCTGTGTCTGAGTGGGTTTTTTTTTTTTTTTTGGTTACTTCTATTGGTCTTTCATTTATTTATTTTCATCCATCTTTGTTCTTTGGCCTGTGTGGACCTCCCATCGCAGCGGCCTCCCTCATCGCAGAGCACCGGCTCTGGGCGCACGCATTCCGGAGCGCTGGCTCGGTAGTTGAACACATCGGTCCAGCCGCTCCGTGGCACGCGGAATCCTCCCAGGCCAGGGATCAAGCCGGCATCCCTTGCACTGCAAGGTGGTGTCCCTACCCACTGGACCACCAGGGAAGCCCTGTGTCTGAGATTTTACTGGCTCAAGCTTTTGACACTTCTTTGTGAAAGGGATTCTTCCTTTATTTGATTTTCTACCCGTTTATCTCTGATCCAAGAAAGTGTGGAAACCTTTTTAAAAAGGAACCTTTCCTAAGTAGGGAGCATGTGTGAATAACAGGAAACAGGTAAAAACAAAACACAAAGCTGCTGATGAGGGAAGAGCACTGTAGGGAAAATGGGGACTTGTGTAGCCGACCACAGAATTGTTGTTCCACCAGTGTCTCAGGCGTGTTACTCGTTGGTGCAGAGCCAAGCCTGCAGCTCAGGCCCTGGGTCCCCAGCAGTGACTGGAGGGGAGGGGTCTGCACTGGGGTGGGGGGAGCAGCCGGACCGTGAGGACACGCTGTCTGCCCACCGCTGGCTACAGTGCTCAGAACAGTGAGCTGGTTAGTCTGTGGGGAAGGCTGAGGGTTCTCACCGTACATAGAGACTGAGACCAGAAGGGCATGGAACTCACTGCTGTGTTAGGAAAAGGGCAGGTTGTAGCTTTGCCAGCTGAGAGTGGGGGATGGGGGACTGAGGCCCGAGGAGGCCCAGAAGCTCCGGGTGCCTTCCATCCAGGGGTGACCAGAGACATACTTCTGAGCATCGTCTATTTCACAGAGAAAAAGAGGTACCACAGACAAGGCCACCCAGCCATGGCGCGGTGGCAGCAGGTGCAGGCAGGCGGGGGCTGTGCGCGTCGCTGCTGTTGGCAGGCCTGCCGTGAGGCGACAGGGCTGTGGGGCTGCCATCAGAGGTGGGCGTGAGTGCAGAGTGTGTCCTGCTCTCTGCGGGGTCGAGTCCAAGGGCAGCGCCCCATCCTTTGTCTCAGTGACAGCCCTGCAGAGCCGTGTGCGTGAGCTGGGCGAGCCGCAGCGAGGTGGCCAGAGCAGCCTGTCCAGGAGAGGACCTAGTGTGTGTCGCTGGAGAAGGAAGCGTGTGGCGGCAGGCTGCCTGGCTAAACGAATGTGCAGTTAAAGGCCCAGACGAGCGAATCGGATGGATTCAGAGTCACGTGGACCGATTTGGACCAGTGGGTGGAAATGGCAAGGAGACAAATTGTGGGCAACTGAAGAAAACCTGTTCTGAGGTCTGCCTGGACTGGCTGTGTCTCTGGTCAGTGGGAGTGTTGAGGGCGATGCTGGAGGCAGGGCGGGAGCCTGTCAGGAGAGAGCCCAGGGCGGGCGGCCTGGGGGCTCGCCCGGACTCTGAGGTCTTCCTTGAACTAGCAGTCGGGTGCTGGGCCTGGGGGTCTCCACGGCTGGGACAGTGCGCCAGCATTTCAGAAGCTCCTGGTTGTGCTGTTTTTCTGTAAAACACAGCAGCAACATGGCCATGCTGTCGGCCAAGTCAGACCGCAGGCGTCTAGGTGTGGTTGTTTGCCAGTAGTCTGTCAAGCCTCGAGAACCGCCTTGTGGTCGAGCTGCTGGGTGCTGGCCCCTTCCTGAGGCCCTGCCACTCAGTGGGGGAGACCTACACATTAACAGGTAATACCATGGTAGACTGAGTCCTGAGACAGAAGCAAGTGTCTTCTGATTTCTTGTCGTCAGTGTATAGGAGTGCAGAGGTGCAAGGGACTGGTTTGTTAATTTTCTATCCTTTGACTTTGCTATAGTCACTATAGTGCTGGTAATTTTCTGGTGGTATCCTGAGGGTTTTCTATGTAAAGAATCATGTCATCTGCCAACAATGAGAGTTTTGGGGGTTTTTTTTTTGGATTGTTTTTGGGCCACTTCTATTGATCTTTCATTTATTTATCTTTGTTCCTTGGCCTGTGTGGGCCTCCCATTACAGTGGTCTCTCTCACAGCAGAGCACCGGCTCTGGGCACATGCGCTCCAGAACTCCGGCTCGGTCGTTGGACACATTGGTCCAGCTGCTCCGCGGCACGTGGGGTCTTCCCAGGCCGGGGACGGAACCGGCGCCCCTTGAGTCCCTTAAGGTGGTGTCCTTGCCCACTGGACCACCAGGGAAGCCCAACAGTGAGAGTTTTATGACTTCTTTTCTGATCTGGATTCCTTTTATTTCTTTACTGTTTAGCCTTATGCGTTTGTGATTTTTACAGTCTTTTTTCCCTGTAGTTAATATCTAATCTCATAGCATTGTCAGAAAAGATGCTTGAAAAGATTTCACTTTTTAAAAATTTACGAAGGTTTGATTTATGGCCCAGGATGTGATCTGTCCCGGAGAATGTTTCATTTGCGCTTGAGAAAAAAAGTGAAATCTAGAAAGATGGTACTGATGATCTTATTTATAGGGCAGCAAAGAAGAAGCAGACAAAAAGGACAGACATTTGATCACAGACAGGGAAGGAGAGGGTGGGAAGACTTGAGAGAGTAGCACTGAAGAATAGACACTACCATATGTAAAACAGACAGCCTCGGGGAGTTTGTTCTGTGACGCAGGGAACCCAAGTTGGTGCTCTGTGACGACCGAGAGGGGTGGGTGGGGGGTAGCTTTAAGAGGTAGGGAACATATGTATACCTATGGCTGATTCATGTTGATGTATGGCAGAAACCATCACAATATTGTAATTATCCTTCAGTTAAAAACAAAAATATGCAAAGCAGTGAGTGTCTGACAGCATGGTGGCCGATCCTGGCATGGAGCCGTGCAGCTCAGCCTGGGCTTAAGGAAGGCCCCAGGGAAAGTGACATCCAGGTCAGAGAGCAGCTGAGATCCTCTGCAGCCTGTGAGTGTGGGGAGGTGATGTGTGGGCTGGAGGTGAGACCCTGGAAGTCATTTCAACTAGTATGAGACTCTGAGGGTTTCCCTGGTGGCTCAGTGGTAACGAATTCACTGACCAATGCAGGAGACACGGGTTTGACCCCTGATCTGGTAAGAACCCACATGCTGAGGAAAAACTAAGCCGGTGAGCCGCAACTATGGAGCCTGAGCTCTAGAACCTCAGAGCCACAACTGCTGAGCCCATGTGCCCCAGAACCAGAGTTGCACGAGAGAAATCACCGCAACAAGAAGCCTGCTCACCTCAACTAGAGAGCAGCCACCACTCCCTGCAACTATAGAAGAGCCTGCAGCAGCAGTGAAAACCCAGAATAGCCAAAAATAAATAAATTAATTAATTTTAAAAAAGAGAGAGACTCTGAAAACTTGTCTCTAAATGAATACATTTGAGGAGGATAACAACTGTTCCATTTAGTGTCTTTTAAAAATATACTCTTGGGCTTCCCCTGGTGGTCCAGTGGGTAAGGACACCGCCTTGCAGTGCAAGGGGCGCCGGTTCAATCCCTGACCTGGGAAGACCCCACGTGCCGCGGAGCGGCTGGACCGTTGTGCCCAACTACTGAGCTGGAGCTCTGGGGCGCATGTGCCCAGAGCTGGTGCTCTGTGACAACAGAGGCCACTGCGATGGGAGGCCCACACAGGCCAAAGAACAAAGACAGATGAAAAATGGATAAATGAAAGACCAATAGAAGTGGCCCACCCGCTCCCCTCCCTCCCCAACCCGACCCCCGCCCAAAGTAAATAAATAAATCTTAAAAAAAAATTATATATATATATGTATATATACTCTTTATTACAGCAGTTAATTCACCATCTACGTATGCCCAAAGAATTACAATGTGTTTGTGATTGGAGGAGCAATCTTAGAAATGGGGGCACTAGACCTACCTAAATAGGCTCCCCTTTAGAGCAAAGCAGTGAGTGTCTGACAGCATGGTGGCCGATACTGGCGTGGCGCCGTGCAGCTCAGCCTGGGCTTAAGGAAGGCCCCAGGGCGAGTGACATCCAGGTCGGAGAGCAGCTGAGATCCTCTGCAGCCTGTGAGTGTGGGGAGGTGATGTGTGGGCTGGAGGTGAGACCCCGGAAGTCATTTCAACTAGTATGAGACTCTGAGGGTTTCCCTGGTGGCTCAGTGGTAACGAATTCACCGACCAGTGCAGGAGACACGGGTTTGACCCCTGATCTGGTAAGAGCCCACATGCTGAGGAAAAACTAAGCCAGTGAGCCACAACTATGGAGCCTGAGCTCTAGAACCTCAGAGCCACAACTGCTGAGCCCATGTGCCCCAGAACCAGAGTTGCACGAGAGAAATCACCGCAACAAGAAGCCTGCTCACCTCAACTAGAGAGCAGCCGCCACTCCCTACAACTATAGAAGAGCCTGCAGCAGCAGTGAAAACCCAGAATAGCCAAAAATAAATAAATTAATTAATTTTAAAAAAGAGAGAGACTCTGAAAACTTGTCTCTAAATGAATACATTTGAGGAGGATAACAACTGTTCTATTTAGTGTCTTTTAAAAATATACTCTTGGGCTTCCCCTGGTGGTCCAGTGGGTAAGGACACCGCCTTGCAGTGCAAGGGGCGCCGGTTCAATCCCTGACCTGGGAAGACCCCACGTGCCGCGGAGCGGCTGGACCGTTGTGCCCAACTACTGAGCTGGAGCTCTGGGGCGCATGTGCCCAGAGCTGGTGCTCTGTGACAACAGAGGCCACTGCGATGGGAGGCCCACACAGGCCAAAGAACAAAGATGGATGAAAATAGAGAAATGAAAGACCAATAGAAGTGGCCCCCCCGCTCCCCTCCCTCCCCAACCCGACCCCCGCCCAAAGTAAATAAATAAATCTTAAAAAAAAATTATATATATATATATGTATATATACTCTTTATTACAGCAGTTAATTCACCATCTACGTATGCCCAAAGAATTACAATGTGTTTGTGATTGGAGGAGCAATCTTAGAAATGAGGGCTCTAGACCTACCTAAATAGGTGTTTTCTCCCCCTTTTAGAGCAAATGTAGAAAGACTGTTTGTTTGTTTGTTTGTTTTTAATATTTATTTATTTGGCTGTGCGGCTGTTAGTTTTGGCATTCAAACTCTTAATTGCTGTATGTGGGAACTGACCAGGGATTGAACCCAGGCCCCCTGCATTGGGGGTGCTGAGTCAGCCCCTGGGCCACCAGGTACGTTCCAGAAAGAAAGAGTTTATATACATACATAAAAGGTAGCATATAGAGTATATTAGAAAGAGCATATATAAATGGTTTTTTGTGAATTCCACTTAGCCAGTTTGGATTACCAGGCTTTTGAAAGAGCAAAGGTGAAAAAACACAATGGCTAGGGTTTTTCATGGCTTACGGTTGGTATAATTGAAGGCCATGGAGTTTCTTTTGAGCAAGTTCTGTGCTGTGGGCACTCTGATGATGTACACGGCACCCTTCAGAGATGATCTTTGACCTTCAGACATGACCTTTGACTTGCTTCAGGAATTACTGGCGTGGGTGTCTGGGGACGTGCTCGCCACCTGCGTGCGCCACCTCGCTGACATCATCCTGAAGGAGGATGGAACCAACAGAATGAGAGAAGACCTGATGGTGAGTGGGTGCTGTCCTCCTGTCCTCCCTCCTCCTGTGTCGTCTGGGCCGTGGATGGCTGTGTGAGGTGTGTTTCCAGAACTGTAAGCAAGACAGTGATTTTTCCAGCCTGGTGCTTACTCTTCTTTTCTAGAAGAATTTTTTACTGGTGACCTGTTCATTTCCTTTCACTTATCATCTGGGGGAAATGACAGCAAATGCTTCTCCCAGTTGGGGCCTGTGAGATTCCTGATCCAACAGGGAGAACACAGTGTGTGTTATGAGCTCAGGAGTAACCAGTGAGAAGAGAGTACAATGAGCATACTCTTGCTTATTTGGGCTTGTTGGTGTGATGTATTGTAAAGTGTTTTGCTGAGTGGTCTTTTTTTTTTTTTTCTTTATCTTTTGGGGGGGGGGGCGGGGGGGGAGGGGGGTGGGCGGGCCACTTCTATTGGTCTTTCATTTCTCTATCTTCATCCGTCTTTGTTCTTTGGCTTCTGTGGGCCTCCCATTGCGGTGGCCTCTGTTGTCACAGAGCGCCAGCTCTGGGTGCATGCGCGCCAGAGCTCCAGCTCGGTAACTGGACACATCGGTCCAGCCACTCCGCGGCACGTGGGATCTTCCCAGGCCAGGGATCGAACCGGCGCCCCTTGCACTGCAAGGCGGTGTCCTTACCCACTGGACCACCAGGGGAAACCCCTGAGTGGTCTTAACATCAGACTGTGGAGCAGCTCCCAGGTCAAGTATGAAACAAGATGAGATATTTGAAAGCTTGAGAAACCGCTGCCCCGGGAGCATTGAGAGTGCGTGACATGCGCCCAGCTTTAGATACGGTGTCCTGACGAGCTGCCTTTGAGTCTGTTTCCTGGCCTGAATGGCTGGCTGCCAACGAAACATCTAGCATCTGATTCTGTGGGAAGGCCATGGATTTTCTTTTGAGCAAGTTCTGTGCTGTGGGCACTCTGATGATGTACACGGCACCCTTCAGAGATGATCTTTGACCTTCAGACATGACCTTTGACTTGCTTCAGGAATTACTGGCGTGGGCGTCTGGGGACGTGCTCGCCACCTGCGTGCGCCACCTCGCTGACATCATCCTGAAGGAGGATGGAACCAACAGAATGAGAGAAGACCTGATGGTGAGTGGGTGCTGTCCTCCTGTCCTCCCTCCTCCTGTGTCGTCTGGGCCGTGGATGGCTGTGTGAGGTGTGTTTCCAGAACTGTAAGCAAGACAGTGATTTTTCCAGCCTGGTGCTTACTCTTCTTTTCTAGAAGAATTTTTTACTGGTGACCTGTTCATTTCCTTTCACTTATCATCTGGGGGAAATGACAGCAAATGCTTCTCCCAGTTGGGGCCTGTGAGATTCCTGATCCAACAGGGAGAACACAGTGTGTGTTATGAGCTCAGGAGTAACCAGTGAGAAGAGAGTACAATGAGCATACTCTTGCTTATTTGGGCTTGTTGGTGTGATGTATTGTAAAGTGTTTTGCTGAGTGGTCTTTTTTTTTTTTTTCTTTATCTTTTGGGGGGTGGGGCGGGGAGGGAGGGGGATGGGCGGGCCACTTCTATTGGTCTTTCATTTCTCTATTTTCATCCGTCTTTGTTCTTTGGCTTCTGTGGGCCTCCCATTGCGGTGGCCTCTGTTGTCACAGAGCGCCAGCTCTGGGTGCACGCGCGCCAGAGCTCCGGCTCGGTAATTGGACACATCAGTCCAGCCGCTCCGCGGCACGTGGGATCTTCCCAGGCCAGGGATCGAACTGGTGCCCCTTGCACTGCAAGGCGGTGTCCTTACCCACTGAACCACCAGGGGAAACCCCTGAGTGGTCTTAACATCAGACTGTGGAGCAGCTCCCAGGTCAAGTATGAAACAAGATGAGATATTTGAAAGCTTGAGAAACCGCTGCCCCGGGAGCATTGAGAGTGCGTGACATGCGCCCAGCTTTAGATATGGTGTCCTGACGAGCTGCCTTTGAGTCTGTTTCCTGGCCTGAATGGCTGGCTGCCAACGAAACATCTAGCATCTGATGGTGTCCAGGAAGGGCCTTCAGGCTAGGCCGGCACTTAGCCAAAACTGGCAGTTTTCCTTGTCTGTTCGTTCAGTTTCTGCTTTCCCCCTTGCACTTGAACCTGGGAGTCATCGGCCATGTTTGGATTTTTTGGAGGAGACCGTTTGTGCCACGCCATTAGTACGCTCCCAGTTCAGTCATTAAAAATATCTTCATCAATAGGAACCCAGGTGTTCTGGCTCTGAGGCTACAGTGTAGAGTGGCCCCAGCCCAAGGTTCCTGTCAAGGCTCTTGCTCTGCTGGTTGGTCTGGGATTCCCTACCCAGTCTAAGAAAACACACTCATGACCAGTGAGTTTGCCTGAGGGTTTTTTTTTTTTTTCTATTTAATATGTCACCAGAATCTACCCTTTGGTCAAAACACATGGAAAAGTTTGCTGTATGTATATTTTTGACTTCATTCTTCTTTAAATATAATTCAACTATTCCATCAGTTTACTAAGTAAGATACGTTCAGGTCTCTTTAAGCACACGTATCATTATTAGCTTTTCTACTGTAAAAAGTCTTTAACATATTCTGTTTAGTTAACATCACCCTTGCATTTTTATGATTAAATAATTTTTAAAAAATTTAAAACAATTCTTAAGTCTTAAGCTGAACGCCCTCAATAAGGACACAGTAGTGATGTCTTGAGGAAGCAAGTTCCCCTGAGTTCCAGTAGGAGTCTTACTAGTAAGCCAACTAGGAAGACAGTTTAGAAGTGAGTTTAAAGCGGGCAGCACCTATGCCCTCTTGCCCTGAAACACCCTTCTGAGGAGGCAGAGCTGCCCCAGGGTGCAGGGCTGTGTATTGGAGCTAATGGAAACAGGAATTTGGTCATGCAGTAAACTTTGACGACATTCATGGTTTTTAACATGTTTTTGTGTAGTTGTCAAACATACTTGTCATCTGCATTGACATAAGAGGATGCTTGATGCTCAAATTTAGAATTGCAAACTTCAACCTAGTGTGACTGGTAAGTGTGTGAGAAAAGCAAGTATAAAACCCTGTGACTATAAAAATACTTTAAGAAGGAAGTCATCCAGACAAACAAGGATGGTATCTGAGGGTGGCAGGATTGTGAGTCAGCTGTTCTCTATCCCCATTTACCTGGAAGCACCTAGGTTCACCCTGTTATCACACTGTAATTACTAGACAGTACCCCTTTTGACTTGCAGGAGTAACTAGATATGATAAAACTGTATGGTCAGCGTAGTTTAGGTAGTGACTCAACTTCTACAGTGCCTGTGTATTGGAGGAAAAAGGGAGTCATTTAATTTGCAGGACAAGAAGAGTACTCCACTGACATGGCCTTCCTCTAGCTAGAGTTCATTTTTCTTTTGCCTTATTCTTACTGCAGAACCAACTGTCTTTGCAGGTAAAGTATGTTTTCACCTTAGGAGACATAGCCCAGCTCTGTCCAGCCGGAGTGGACCAGAGGGCCACCCTGCTGATCCTGTCTATCCTGGCTGCTTCTTCCAGCAGAGAGCATCGTAAGACCCTTGGCGTGCCCTCCATGCCTACTGCTTAGGGCTGGCTTCGCCCTGAGCAGGCAGTAAGCCCTCCTCCCCTTTCCCTCCTGCAGGATCCAGGGCAAACCCTGGCAGCAGTGAGGCCCCGGCCTCCCAGCCACTCTCCCGGGTCCAGGGCGTGATCATGCCCTCCGTGATCAGAGCACATGCCGTCATCACGCTGGGTGAGTGAGGACGCACAGGCAGCCCCTCCACCCCGCGCTCTGTGTCTTCAGTAAGCCAGTGATTTGTAACCATGGGGGCCCCAGCTCTAGAGGACCCGCCCTGTGTATTACCATCAATACATCGTGGTTCCCGTGGTGGGTTTATGCTTGTAATGTAGCACTGTGAAGTGTGTTCATCGAGAGCTGTGTGACTTTGGGCATCAGGCACTGCACTGAATTTGGGAATGAAGAAAGAAGTCTGCAGTCACATAGTGAAGAGGTGGTTTATCTGATGCTTGCCATACATCCAAGTTGATGTTCATCTGGAGAAGACTGACCTCTGTTGTAACTGGAATTTTTTGTGGCTGTGTATTTTATGCTCAACATGAGTTATAAGGTTTTTTTGTAATAATGGTTATTTTTTCAAAAATCTCAGAACTGTAAATAAGGGCAAAGTGTTTCCCAGGCACCACCCCCCCCAAAAGAAAACCATACAGAACTCATCAATAGCCTTCCTTCTCCTAACTGAACAAGAAGCAAAGAAAATGGCACAGAATGACATGATCATGTGTTTACCTAGCTCAGGTTTCAAGTTCATTATTAAACTGTTTTCTTATATTGATTATGTATATAATCAAAAGGAAGACATTTTATTGGTCATTTTCCAGGTAAGTCCGTAACTCCAAAATTCAGACGTTGACTTTAAAAGAAGGTAATGTTCCTGCTGTAAAGGAACACCTCTGGGCCCCTGTCTCATGGAGCCTGGGGGTGAGGGGCATGTATTTTGAGCTTCTTAGTATTTAGTAAAGATCCGTCTGCCTTTGGCTTATTTGTTTGTGATTATTGATGTAACGTGCTAACTTTCACTAAATAAAAGCCCTAGCGAGATACAGCTGGAGGAGCCCTAAGGCAGAGACTGAGACTCAAGTCGGGGTCTGTCTCTCCACGGCAGGAAAGCTGTGCCTGCAGCATGAGGATCTCGCAAAGGAGAGCGTGCCCATCCTAGTGCGGGAGCTGGAGGTGGGCATCGACGGGAACGTCCTCAACAACGTCGTCATCGTCCTTTGCGACCTCTGCGTTCGCTACACGGCCCTAGTGGACAAGTACATCCCCAACATCTGCACGTGTCTGAAGGACCCTAACCCGTTTGTCCGGAAGCAGACGCTGCTCTTGCTCACCGGCCTCCTGCAGGTGTGCCTGGGGCTGGGGCTGCCAGCGGTGGGCGGGCGCGTCTGACAGCCGAGGGTGTCCATGCCCACCTTCTCTCTGCAGGAGGACTTCGTGAGGTGGAAGGGCTGCCTGTTCTTCCGCTTCGTTGTCACGGTGGTGGACCCGAACCCAGAGGTCTCCAGGTGAGCCTCTTCCCTCATGCCAGGCAGCCAAGTGACTGGCCTAGTGCCTGGAAAGATCGCGTTAAAATTGGTTTGGAGGAATTTCCCTGGGGGTCCAGTGGTTAAGACTATGTGTTCCTAATGCAGGGGGCCCAGGTTCAATCCCCAGTCAGGGAACTAGATCCCACTTGCCACAACTAAGACCCAGCGCAGTCAAATAAATAGTTAAAAGTGGTTTTTTTGTTTTTTTTTTCTAATTTGATTTGGAGTTGAGTTGCATAGGATTTAGTGAGGTTTTGGTAGTGGCCAGAAAATCAGTCGACAATACTGAGCTGTACAGCAGAGCTCTGATCAAAGCTTTACCAGTAACTGTCAACTTCTAGGCCAGTAACACAGGATGTCAGACTTTCCTCCTAGGGCAGAAGCTAAGGAAGGCACTCTGAGAGTTAAGATGGAATCGCTCAGAGTGAAGTCAGAGTGTACGGTGCACAGGGCTCCTTGGAAATGGGTACTTCCTGAGTATTAGAAGGCAGGAGAGTTGCCTTGCCACTTGTTCATTCTTGTCGTTCTGGAACTTTCTTAAAGATATTTTTTCAAGGGATTGAGAAATCTCACAGAATTTGCTAGCTTCATCTGTGTTACAAGAGTAACGCTTTCTAAAGCAAGTGTGTGGTAGAGTGTTGATTGCATGGCAGGAGCTCCCACAGTTGGAAAGAGTCTTTACAGACTTTAAACTGACCCTAAATAGTGTATAGTGACAGGTCCCTCTGGTTCTAAATGGGCTTCCCTGGTGACTCCAATGGTAAAAACTCCGCCGGGAATACGAGAGACCCAGGTTGGATCCTTGTGTTGGGAAGATCCCCTGGAGGAAGGCATGGCAACCCACTCCAGTATTCTTGCCTGGGAAATCCCATGGATAGAGGAACCTGGTGGGCTACAATCCATGGGGTCTCAAAGAATCAGACACAACTGAGCGACTAACATTTTCACTGTTACTGGTTCTAAATATGGTTACTAGTGGCTCCCTCTGGGTTCCATGGGATAATTTTTGTTCTGTTTCCTTTGGGTATGTTTCTCCAAGGAGGACTGTTTGCATAATAAGCTGGTAGAAGGCTGACATTCTGATGAGAACATCTAGAGCCAGGGTCGGAAGCTGGAGGCTCCTGCTCTTTCATTCTCTTTGTCTAATTGGGGAAGGGAGGTGGCTGCCGTGGGGTGCCCTCTCACCTTCCACCTCTACCCAGACTGGCCCTGAGGCCCCATGTGCCAAGTGGGGCCCAGGACCAGACGGGAGCACAGTGCTGGGGCTGTGGGAGGACGTGGCCTGGAGGGAGGTGGGGTATCCACCCTGCACGTCCGCGTTTTCCCCACTTGAGCCAACTCCTCCCGTGAGCTTGCAGCCTTGGCCATGGAGAACACCCACGATCTGTTACGCAAGTGATGAGGGCACGAGTCAGGAGGGCATTAGAGGACAGGCCAACGTCCCCGTGGGGTGAGAGTGCCTGTGCCTCTTGTGGCACTGCCTCCCTCCACCTCAGATCTGCTGGTTGCAGCCCTGCCTTCTGGACTGGTTGGAACCACGGAGCGTGATTTGAAGAGCTTTGTAAAGTTTATTTAAATTAATCTGTTTGCCTATTTTTAGGTCAAAGGTCAAGCTTATCTGTTTCCTTTCAATATGTTAACTTTTCCAGATGTATCTGCTAGGACGGATCTTCTGAAGAGACTGTAGTGACAGAGCCCCAGGAATTTACTTTTGGTCCAGATGGATTATCCCTGACAATTCTGGCATGAGCAAAATTGCAAGCTTTTGTTTTTTAATCACTTTTTATTGGTGTATAGTTTGTTGACAGTGTTGTGTTAGGTTTCTGCTGTCCACCAAAGTGAATCAGTTATACGACGCATGTATCCATTCTTCTTCAGATTCTTTCCTGATACAGGTCACTAGAGTTTAAAGGAGCGTTCCCTGTGCTAAACAGCAGCTCCTCATTTTATACTTGGGTGCGTGTGTGTATCGAGCCAAGTCTCCCAATGTATCCCTCCCCTCCTCTTCCCCTGGTAGTCAAAAGTTTGTTTTCTACATCTGTGACTCTTACTTATTTTGTAAATAAGTTCATTTGTACCATGTTTTTAGACTCTGCCTGTAAGTGGCATCATGATGTTTGTCTCTTTGTCTGGCTTACTACACTTGGTGTGATAACCTCCAGGTCCATCCGTGCTGCCGCACCAGTGGCATTATTTCATTCTTTATGACTTGACTACAGTATGTGTGTACCACATCGTCTTTATCCATTCCTCTGTCGATGGACATTTGCTTACTTCCATGTCCCGGCTATTGTACCTAGAACAGCAGTGGACATTGGGGTGCATTATGTTTTCAAATTGTGGTTTGCTTAATGACATTTTGAGTTGGGCCTATGATATCCACCCTCAGTATGGAGGCTACAAAATGGTATGGGCTGTTCCCTGTCTGGCCGCTAGGTAGAGCCCTGCAGCACAGCAGTCAGGGTGGTTGCCCGGCAACAGGTGGGCCGTCTCAGGGAGTGGGGCAGATGCTGCACCTGTGTAGGAAGGCGGGGCAGGAGGGTGATGGCAGGGATGGGCCGTTGAGGCAGGAACGGAAGGAAAGTAGAGATGACTCGATTTGGGAGAACAGTGAGGAACTGAGGATGCAGAAGGCTCCACGCGGGACGGGTGAGGGGATGAGGCAGTCAAAAGCTACTGGGTTGGGTTTCCCTGGTGGTCCAGTGGGTAAGGACACCGCCTTGCAGTGCAAGGGGCGCCGGTTCAATCCCTGGCCTGGGAAGGCCCCACGTGCCGCGGAGCGGCTGGACCGATGTGTCCAATTACCGAGCCGGAGCTCTGGAGCGCATGCGCCCAGGGCCGGTGCTCTGCAGCGACAGAGGCCACCGCGATGGGAGGCCCACACAGGCCAGAGAGCAAAGACGGATGAAAATAGATAAATGAAAGACCAATAGACGTGACCCAAAATTTAAAAAAAAAAAAAAAGCTGTTGGGTCGGCGGGTGGATCGTCTGACCTCAGCGGGCTCACCAGTCTGCTTTTCTATCAGTCCCGTCTATACACATTCTTGAGCTAAAGTGAACAGATCAGCATTTGCCATCAAGTGGATTCCAGAGCACCCGTCTTCTGGCAGAAGCGTTACAGGACTCTGGTGGTGCATCTTCGTAGGCATGACTTCGGGCCTGGGGATAAAATTGGGGCAGCTCTGGAAACCTGTGAAGTGAGCCCAGGAAGGGTTAACTGTCACCAGACACCTCCAGGGCACATCGAGCTGTTTCTTGGGGACGTTTTTATTTATGTAGTGGTTTTCTCTCTCTTTCACCACTGCTGAGTTGGGAAAGACCTCTGATGCTGTGTCCTCTTCCTGCAGCCTGAGGGTGCTCAGGCCTCCTCCCCAGGGGAGCCCCTTTAGTAGGTAGGGTTTTGTGGCTGTGTGGTTGAGGGTGCGTCACAGTGAACCCTAGAACAACAGTGGACATTGGGGTGCATTATGTTTTCAAATTGTGGTTTGCTTAATGACATTTTGAGTTGGGCCTATGATATCCACCCTCAGTATGGAGGCTACAAAATGGTATGGGCTGTTCCCTGTGTGACCGCTAGGTAGAGCCCTGCAGCACAGCAGTCAGGGTGGTTGCCCGGCAACAGGTGGGCCGTCTCAGGGAGTGGGGCAGATGCTGCACCTGTGTAGGAAGGCGGGGCAGGAGGGTGATGGCAGGGATGGGCCGTTGAGGCAGGAATGGAAGGAAAGTAGAGATGACTCGATTTGGGAGAACAGTGAGGAACTGAGGATGCAGAAGGCTCCACGCGGGACGGGTGAGGGGATGAGGCAGTCAAAAGCTACTGGGTTGGGTTTCCCTGGTGGTCCAGTGGGTAAGGACACCGCCTTGCAGTGCAAGGGGCGCCGGTTCAATCCCTGGCCTGGGAAGACCCCACGTGCCGCAGAGCGGCTGGACCGATGTGTCCAATTACCGAGCCGGAGCTCTGGAGCGCATGCGCCCAGGGCCGGTGCTCTGCAGCGACAGAGGCCACCGCGATGGGAGGCCCACACAGGCCAGAGAGCAAAGACGGATGAAAATAGATAAATGAAAGACCAATAGACGTGACCCAAAATTTAAAAAAAAAAAAAAGCTGTTGGGTCGGCGGGTGGATCGTCTGACCTCAGCGGGCTCACCAGTCTGCTTTTCTATCGGTCCCGCCTATACACATTCTTGAGCTAAAGTGAACAGATCAGCATTTGCCATCAAGTGGATTCCAGAGCACCCGTCTTCTGGCAGAAGCGTTACAGGACTCTGGTGGTGCATCTTCGTAGGCATGACTTCGGGCCTGGGGATAAAATTGGGGCAGCTCTGGAAACCTGTGAAGTGAGCCCAGGAAGGGTTAACTGTCACCAGACACCTCCAGGGCACATCGAGCTGTTTCTTGGGGACGTTTTTATTTATGTAGTGGTTTTCTCTCTCTTTCACCACTGCTGAGTTGGGAAAGACCTCTGATGCTGTGTCCTCTTCCTGCAGCCTGAGGGTGCTCAGGCCTCCTCCCCAGGGGAGCCCCTTTAGTAGGTAGGGTTTTGTGGCTGTGTGGTTGAGGGTGCGTCACAGTGAACCGTCAGAGGTTGCCCTTGGCAGCAGGCCACTTCCCCATCACAATGTCTGAGCAGCCGCCTCTGACTGGTCGAGGGTGTGTGCTGTGACCAGACTAACTTTGCCCTGGGCCAGGAGGAGAGCAGCCAGGCAGGGGCTCTCCTGTGCATCTCACAGCCAAGAGCAAAGTGCTCAGGCTGTCCTTGTCTCTGTTCCTCGCCCCACCCCCCGAGAGGGCGGGGCTCCTGTCAGGTGGAGATTGCAGTCAACTCAAAATGAAAAGATGAGTCTGGCCACTATAACTGGATCAGAGCTAGCCCCAGTCCTTGGGTTGACCCCTGAGCAGAGGCCCGGAATGGGTGTTCCCTCCCTGTCCTCTTGTGTCTGCCTTGGGGGCGTGGATGCCGGGCCCTAGCCGTGGCTGCCTGTGGAGGGTCCTGTCGGACTCTTGGCTCCACCTCAGTCCTCGAGAGAGTCCAGGCAGGCGGCCTTGGGTGGGCATGGTCAGCAGGTCCACCTGTAGGAGCCTGTGAGGTGTAGCTGAGTGACAGCAGGTGTGAGTTTGCAAGGATAGCTCCGAAGCCCTGGGTTCGTGGGGCAGGACTGGCCGCAGAGCCGAGTGTGGTGGGAGGGCAGTGGTCGCCTGCCCTTTCCATGGCCGCCACGCAGCGGGGCACTTGGAGGCTGTCTGCGGCAGCACATGGTCTCCCGTACCCTCTTCGCAGCACTGGAGAGGTGTGCCTGGCCCAGCTGCTCCTCAAGAGGAACCCGGCCGTGTTTTACCAGCACTTCCTCGAGTGCATTTTCCACTTCACCGGCTACGAGAAGCACCAAAGTTTCAATAGGTTCCCCCAGTCAGAGAGGTCAGTGCCGTGGTGTGGGTGGCATGGAGGGCCTCTGGGCTGGCAGCTTCCCCCCTGGGCAAGCCGGCACCCGGGCAGGCAGCTCCGGCAGCCCTGGAGAGAGACGTCCTCTGGCCTCACCCACAGGCTGCGCTGAGACGGTCCTGTTCTCCTCTAGAGAGAAGCGGCTGTTCTCCCTGAAGGGGAGTAACAACAGGGAGAGGAGGATGAAGATATATGAGTTCCTCCTGGAGCACTTCACGGACGAGCAGCGGTTCAATACCACTTCCAGAATCTTCGAAAACATCCTGGGTAGGACCGGCCGGAGCGGGGATAAAACGCGTGGAGTGGAGTGAACCACTAAGGGGCCAGCAGCCCGGCTGCTCTGCAGCCAAGATGGCCCTGATGTCTTTGGCTGTCAGCCCCGGCCTGCAGGCCAGCGGGCCACTGGCTCCGTACATATCCATCAGCGTCATCCCCCTTGCTGGGTGGCACTTCTTAGAGCCTGTCTCTGCTGCTTCCAGCATGCTTCACTGACGGCGACCTGCCCCTGGACATGGAGGCCAGCGAGCTGCTCTCGGACACCTTTGAGGTGCTCGGCTCAAAGGAGATCAGGCTGCAGGCACTGCGGGCCCGGCCGGACAGGGAGCAGCTGGCGGAGGAGGAGGACCTCGCCCAGGCCAGGGTGGTCCTCCAGGAGACACAGAGGAGACTTCTCTCGCAGGTGAGAGTGCTGCTCCCTCCCGGGGCCCTCGGCCCGGAGTCCCTGGTCTGCCAAAGCCCCCTCCGTCCTCACCAGCGGCCTGAGCACTCACCCTGGTGGGGGCTGTGCTCCACCTGCGCCCGGGCCCCAGCGGCCGCCCTGTTCCTGGGCCTGGGCTTGTGTGGTGTGGAAGTTACAGCTCCCTAACAGGGTCTTTAGTAAGTGGATTGTTGGCTTCCTGTCACCTCCTGGGTAAAATTCCAATGCTTCTTCAGGGCCCACAGAACTCCTATGTGCCTGTGCTCTTCCTGCCACGGCCCTCCTGTCCTGCAGTCCACTGACTTCTGTTTCCGAGGAGATTTACTCTCCTCCTTCAAGCCTGTGTGCTGCGGCTCTGCCTGCGGTGCCTTCTCCCACCCTGGCCTCCCCTGCTGCTACCCCGCGGGTAGGGGGTTTCCCTGACACACATCTCGCCCAGCTCCTTCCCTCCTGGACATCCCCCATCACACCTGGCCTCCTGATCTCACTTTGTAACGCACAGCCTGGCCTGGAAGTAACTTGAAGGCATAGACCTGATTTGTGCAGCCCCGGAGGTTAGCCTGGTGTCTGGTGCAGAGAAGGGCTTGGATGTTATTTGTGGAGTGACTGCTTTTTGAGCCGCTTTTTATGGCTGTGCCTAACTTAGCCTCTGCTCAGACTCATCTTTATTAAATTACTTGATAGTCTCGGCCCACCTGTTTAAGACTTTGGAAATGAGTGGGTTACAAGTAAGGAACACATGCTAAAGACTTGAAACGAGAAAAGAATAATGTTCAGATTTGGAATGGTAGTCTGGCATGCATGGGCTGCTATAATGAGTCTTTTTATTTTTTGATTATTCTGGGTGTTCACTGCTGCCACGGGCTCTTCTCTAGTTGCAGGAAGTGGGGCTACTCCCTAGCTGAGGTGAGCAGGCTTCTTGTGGCGCTGACTTCTCTTGTTGTGAAACTCGGGCTCCAGGGCACACGGGCTTCAGTAGTTGCGGCCCATGGGCTCCATAGTTGTGGCTCCGAGGCTCCAGAGCCCGGGCTCAATAGTTGTGGCTCACGGACTTAGTTTCTCCGCAGCATGTGGGATCTTCCTGGATCAGGGATTGAACCTGTGTCGCCTGCATTGGTAGGCGAAGTCTTTACCACTGAGCTACCAGAGAAGCCCCTGATGAGTTATTTTTAATTCTAAGAGATTTACTGCAAACATTTGTGGTTGGTGGTGCTTATTCTTGGTGAAGACAAAGAACACTGTGACTACCCAGCAGATTTCCTCGTGTGTGTGGTTACAGAGGAAGACCCACGAGCCATCTCCAGGCCTGGCCCCTCTTGTGCCCACCCTCCAACCTGCAAGGACATGGCCGTGCCCTTGGGGCGGCAGGGCTCAGCTCACTCAGTCCCGTGGAGGAGCCCAGGGTGGAGCCAGGGGTCTGTGACCGGTTCGTGAGCAGGGTTGGAGCTCCTTTTCGAGTTCTTCATTCAGTTGACCTTTGAGCAACCTAGAGGTTGGGGTGCCAGCATCCCCCCTTCCCACATAAGTGATCTGTGTACTTAGAGACTGGTGCTGTTCAAGGGTCTACTGTATTTCTAGTTCCTTTTTCTTGTTTAGAAATAAGACTAGTACGTGTCTGACTCCTGCTTTACACAGCCCCCCGAGTGTTTTGCAGTGCTGGTTTCCTGGTCTCACTAGCTGAGCTGGCTTCCTCTCCAATCGTCATAATCACATTGAAAGTAAAAAGTAAACTTACGTCGTGTCCGAGACTGGGTGTGCAAGAAGAACTAGGCCATGCCTTCGTCCTTCAGAACTAATTGTGTCTGAAATAGCCTTCTTCTGTGTTACTGCAGGTTCAAAAGAGGAATTTGGTAGAAATGATTATTCCAATCATCACCTCCCTGAAGTCTGCTCTAGAGAAGAACAAGATCCCAGCTCTGCGAGAACTCATGCACTACCTCAGGGTAAGAATGCCTCGGGCTTGTGGTCACCTCCGCAGCCCACACGGGTCACTCAGGACCCCGCAGTCCTGACCGTGGGTCCATCCCGGCTCAGAGCTGTGCCCCTGGTTGGCCTTTGACCGGTGAGGGAAGACGGACCACAAGTTCCTCAGAAGCTGTTTCTGCCTTTCCTGGCAGAATCTGTATCCTTGCCGACAGGTTCAGTTCTGAAGTTTCTCAGATCCGTGCACAAACAGGTCCCTGTCTGAGTTCACTGAGTGTGGAATGAAGTGGAGGACTCACTGTCTAATAAAGGACGCTTACCTTGGTTATCAGCCAGGAGATGCTGCCCAGAGCAGTGACTTTGCTGCGTCCTGACCCTGGGCTATGGAGCAGGGTGCATGTGCACAAAAAGTGCAGAGTAATGAGGTCTCAGGCTTTCCTGCAGATTCCTTCAGTCAGAGAGCAACACAGCATTTATTCCTTTCCTGTTTCCACTGTGTTATTTTCTTCCTCAAAAAGACAATGCTTAGAGTCCTTATTCTCCAAGAAGGACTGTGGCAGAATTACAATATGGTTTTCAAAGATCTTTATCCTGCCGAAGTGAAGGCGAGACAGTCAGGCTGACTATAGAAAAAAACAGGGACATCGCGTCACGTACATTGTCCTTGCTCCGGTGAACCTCAGAAAGGAATAAAATCCTTAGACCTTGGTCCTGAAACATGTGAGGAGGAACAGTGAGACCTCACTGCTGAGCACACTCTGAGCACGGCCGTGAGGCCTGTGTGGACCCCGTCAGAGCAGCCTCCGCAGTCCTCGCCTCCACCTGGGAGAGCCCCCTGGTGGCCTGAGGCCTGGGGGTCTCCTCCCCCAAGGACGGGCCACAGTAGATCTTCTCTCCGTCCAGCAGTTAGGTGATGTCGTTTCTTCCTCTCAGTGGAGAGCCCGGTACTCACCTCTGCCCTCACCTCTGATGTGCTCACAGCCTCTGTCAGGTCGTGGAGAGGAGGCACGGAGGGCCCCGAGCCTCTGCTGTGTCCCGACCAGAGCCAGTGCGGACAGCGCGCCGACTGGGCTGCGTGGCGCCCCGTGCCAGGCTTCAGCCAGGTTGCCGTGGACCACCTGCCTACCTCTGGCTGGAACTCCCTAGAGAAGCCCCCACCCCATGCAGCTGTGGGCAGTTGTGGGTTTCCGCGGTCTCTGGCAGGTGTCCGGGAAGCTTCCAGGAGATCAGGCCCCTTGCCCGTGTGGTCAGCACAGGGAAAGCAGTCTCAGGTTCCGTGGTCGACTGATGGGGTGGAGGCCGCCTGCTCCCGGCACGTGTCCTGCCGTGCCCCTGTCCTGACCACACTGTGGGAAAGCTTGTGCACTAGCTCAGAAGAGTACTCGAGGATGCCTTCATCTGTTTTAGGAGGTGATGCAGGATTACGGAGACGAAGTCAAGGACTTCTTTGCAGTTGATAAGCAGCTGGCTGCAGAACTTGAATACGACATGAGGCGCTACCAAGAGCAGCTGGCTGAGGAACGGGAGCCGGTAAGGCGGGCGGCCGGGGACGCCAAGGGGGCACAGGCCAGGCAGGGACTGGCGGACCCGCTCCTGTCGGATCCCTGCCCCCTGCCTCCCCAGCGTTGCTGGGCGCCCCTGTTGGGTGGCCCCATGTCTCAGGACCACCGTCACTGAGGGCCTTCCTTTGTCACCCCTGCCAAGCTGGAGAGTCCGCTTCCCCCTTCTCCCTGTGGGGGAAGCATGCCTATTCCCAGAAGCACCCTGCTGGGACCCTGGCTCTTCGGGAGTAGAAAGTTCAGTCCCTTGGAGCCCCTCCTTGGGGCGGCTGCTCCCCCAGGAGCTCAGACAGCCCCATGAGCTCTGCAAGGCAGCGCTGAGCGCCCAGGTCTGACACATTTTTGAAATGGATTCTCTGGGCCTGCTCAGAGCGTGTAAGGATTTCTTCACGCTAACTGTTGGGGGATACGCAGTCTTTATTTCTGTTCTATGACAGGTTGTTCCAAGCGTGGAAACAGTGCCAGCTCCTGGTGGCCAAGAAAAGGACACCATGGCCGCCACTGCAGACCAGCCATCCACATCCAGGCCCCGTGCTGCTCACACGGCTGCATCTCTGTCTCTGACTCCCAAGGACAGGTGTGCAGCACTGAGTCAGCAGGGACGCCTCCTGGCGTTGCTGGCATGGACTGGGCTGAGGGAGGATGAGGGTGTGTCTCACCTCCTGATCCACCGGTGTCTTTGCGTCAGCAGGCCCATGTCAGCAAGCACCATCAACATCCTGAGCTCCATCAAGAGGGCTGTGGAGTCGCGCGGCTGGCACTCTGGCCAGAGAGCAGGACTGCCGCACGTTGACAGGTGTCCTGAGAGCCCAGGAGAGCTCGGCGACGGCGGTGAGTCCACCAAGCGGTCACGGAGACCTGGCCCCCCTTCTCCTCCTCCGTCAAAAGCATTTCTGTCTGTTGTCTTTAAACCAGCCACCGTGACTGGGGCCTGGGATTGTAGAAAGTCCAGCAGCCCTCCTTGTCACGGAAGATCTGGAGAACAGGGTGACGCTGAGACTCAGCCCGTCGGTGAGGGGTGTGCGTGGTTTCCTTGAGCAGTCGAAGCGGGCGATGCACAGCTAAATGGCCGTCCTCCACAGTCCACGGTCACAGTACCAAGGGCAGGGCCTCTCACCAGCCTCCCCCAGGCCTTGGCGGCCGTGGCTCAGAGCTCACCTGCTCGTTCTTGGAGTTTTTCAACTTTTTGAAACCAACCGCACATCACAGTAAATGTCCTGGAATGCGGTCTTACATGCTTATGATCTTTGGGATTAACTCCCCTGAGTATTTTTTAAGCTTTTGATCATGTCAGTGTGTCGTTTCCTGTTCTGTTCGCATGAATTCCTACCTTGGTCCATCCTACAGAGACAGCAGGTTCATGTATCCCATTTTCTCTGCTGAGCTGTAGGCCAAAAAGTGTAACTTTAATTTCCATTTGTTTGAATTGTAGTGAGAAAGGCCACTGCTTCTCGTGCTTTATGTGGGCATGTTATGTGGGACATTAGGTGTACTGTGTATCTGGAAAGTGTTTGGTGTCATTAGCATGTTTTGTCTTTGGGGCTGTTTGGGCTTTTAGAGAGGTAATGCTGTCCCTTTTTATCCCAGCATCCTCACGGGGCTTTGAGCAGGAGTGCAGTGGAGCTGTTGACCTCGAGACGAAACGAGGGATCAGCACCCCTGAGCGTAAGTAGCTAGTGGGCACAAGCCATTCTCGTGCCTCTGCCGCAGGTACAGCATGAGCCAGGGTCCCAGCCCAGTTCCTTCACCCACGCAGGGGCTGTGGGAGGAGTGGCAAGAAGACGGTGGGCTTCGGGGGCTCTGAGTTGCAGGGAGGAGCCGTGGCCATGAGCTCTGCTGAGAAGGTGGTCAGGGAAGCGGTCCTGTCATACGGGGGAGCCTGAGGATGGAGGCCGGGCTCTGGCACCACTGTGGGCCTGGTGGGCAGTCCCGCTGCTGGACACGTGCCTGCCCTTGCTCAGCTTCTTTCCCTGGGCATAAGACCCTGGTGGGCTGCAGTCCACGGGATTCTCCAGGCAGGAATACTGGAGTGGGGTTGCCATTTCCTTCTCCGTGGGATCTTCCAGACCCAGGGATCGAATCCGGGTCTCTTAGGTCTCCGGCATTTGCCGGTGTGTTCTGTACCACTAGCACCACCTGGGAAGCCCTCTCTCCCTGAAGGCCTTGGCGGCCGTGGCTCAGAGCTCACCTGCTCGTTCTTGGAGTTTTTCAACTTTTTGAAACCAACCGCACATCACAGTAAATGTCCTGGAATGCGGTCTTACATGCTTATGATCTTTGGGATTAACTCCCCTGAGTATTTTTTAAGCTTTTGATCATGTCAGTGTGTCGTTTCCTGTTCTGTTCGCATGAATTCCTACCTTGGTCCATCCTACAGAGACAGCAGGTTCATGTATCCCATTTTCTCTGCTGAGCTGTAGGCCAAAAGTGTAACTTTAATTTCCATTTGTTTGAATTGTAGTGAGAAAGGCCACTGCTTCTCGTGCTTTATGTGGGCATGTTATGTGGGACATTAGGTGTACTGTGTATCTGGAAAGTGTTTGGTGTCATTAGCATGTTTTGTCTTTGGGGCTGTTTGGGCTTTTAGAGAGGTAATGCTGTCCCTTTTTATCCCAGCATCCTCACGGGGCTTTGAGCAGGAGTGCAGTGGAGCTGTTGACCTCGAGACGAAACGAGGGATCAGCACCCCTGAGCGTAAGTAGCTAGTGGGCACAAGCCATTCTCGTGCCTCTGCCGCAGGTACAGCATGAGCCAGGGTCCCAGCCCAGTTCCTTCACCCACGCAGGGGCTGTGGGAGGAGTGGCAAGAAGACGGTGGGCTTCGGGGGCTCTGAGTTGCAGGGAGGAGCCGTGGCCATGAGCTCTGCTGAGAAGGTGGTCAGGGAAGCGGTCCTGTCATACGGGGGAGCCTGAGGATGGAGGCCGGGCTCTGGCACCACTGTGGGCCTGGTGGGCAGTCCCGCTGCTGGACACGTGCCTGCCCTTGCTCAGCTTCTTTCCCTGGGCATAAGACCCTGGTGGGCTGCAGTCCACGGGATTCTCCAGGCAGGAATACTGGAGTGGGGTTGCCATTTCCTTCTCCGTGGGATCTTCCAGACCCAGGGATCGAATCCGGGTCTCTTAGGTCTCCGGCATTTGCCGGTGTGTTCTGTACCACTAGCACCACCTGGGAAGCCCTCTCTCCCTGAAGGCCTTTGCTAACCTTCCACCAACCATTCCCCACACCAGGGACCATCCCAAATGTCACTTTTGGCTCGGAAATCAGCTACATCGTCTCTTCTGGCTCGTCGCTACCCCTCAGAGGCCATTCCCTCAAGACCAGGTCCAGGAAGTGCACCCCAGGAAGCCGGAGGGGGTCAAGAGCCGCAGGCCAGGGGGACAACGTCCTGTGTCTGTCGTTGCCCGACATGATGTAAGTTCCCCCGTCCCTGCCCAGAGCTGTTTCCGTCTGGAACCTCCGGCCCCAAGTGACACGTCCGCTCCCCTCTCAGGCCCTTGCAGCCCCCACAGACTTCCCAGTGGAACGTGACGTCTCCCGCCAGAGGTGAGGACTGTACGACACCCAGGAGGTCACGCCGCCAGGCCTCCAAGAAAAAGGCAAAGTGAGGACTTCCCCCGGAAGGTTTCACCTCGAACCCCTGGGCCACCCGGCTGTTCACCTGTGTGGCTGGCCAATACCTACTTGAGAACTGTAACATAGCAGAGAACTGTCTTAGGTATTCACTGTAAACTTAAATATCTGAACTGTCCAGCTTATTCTGATAGGTCTATTCTGATCCTGTTCCTGAGTTTCGTCTTCTAGAAGTCCCAGCTTCTGTTAGCTATTTTCCAGTTCCTTATAGAAAGGACATTGCTTCCCATCTGTTATCCTGATTGTAATATTTTTTCCTATTGTTATGCAAACTTTTTCATGCTTCATAAAATACATAGTAGTTAGTAAGCATGAGTATGACCTCTGAGTACTTTTAGCACAGGGCTTTAGTCCGTAGTCTTTTTTTTTTTTTAAACATGTTTTTCTTTTTAATTTTGGCCTCTTTTATTGGGTTTTCATTTATTTATTTTCATTCATCTTTATTCTTTGGCCTTTGTGGGCCTCCCATCTCAGTGGCCCCTCTCATTGCAGAGCACTGGCTCTGGGCGCATGTGCTCCAGTGCACTGGCTCCTAATTGGACACACCTGTCCAGCAGCACTGCGGCATGTGGGATCTTTCCAGGCCAGGGATCGAACGGTTCTCCTTACACTGCAAGGTGGGCTCTTTACCCACTGGACCACCAGGGAAGCCCCGTTGGTAGTTATTTAATTGACAGAGTGTTTGAGGAGCATAAAACCAAATCCTGCCTGTTAGAGAAAAGGGACCCAAAGTTTTCTTACGTTTCAGGTCGTCCGCCTCCTCACAGCAGAGATGTCTTCACATAGGCTGCAGTCCCTGCCTAGAGAAAACCTCTGTCTTTCTGACCAGAGAGCAGCAGGAGCACTGCTTTGTGTCTAGTCCACTGAGGGATGTCCCTGCAGTGGAGGGGCCTTAGGTTCCTCTGCACCATCGGTCACCTCAGAGCCCTCGGGGCGGTGTGCTTGGTCCACGAAGGAGCAGCAAGGAGCGAGGTTGGCTCAGGTTAACCCCGGCTCTGGAGAAGCGAAAGCACAGGGTTCCTGTGTGTGCGTTCTGCACCCGGCGTGGTGGTTGGATGAGAGGAAAGTGGGTGGTATCCTGACCCCTGGCTCCCCGTGTGTGAGCAGACACGTGTGCGTGGAGTCAGAGGACAGCCCCCGAGCAAACGCCCTCACCTCCGTCCAGCGCTTTGAACCCCAGCCCGTGCTGGACCCGATACAGGAGGGAGGAAACCGAAGAGGCCTAGCTGCTGCTTTTTCTTAAGAAGCTTTTATAAGTGAGGTTTACAAACACCAACGTACAAGTGTGTAAGTAGCACACGTCTGTGGCACCGGTCACAGATGCAGCCTCCCCCCGGCCACGGCGGCAGGCGTGGCCTCCAGGCTCCAGCCGTGCTTCCCTCTCAGCATCTCACGAGGCTCCTTTTCTGTCTGCATGTCTGCCGCGACGGGCAGCGCCCGCCCACACTCTCACCTCTGTCAGAGCCGGGGCACGGGGCACCAGGACGGAGGTCTCAGGGTCCCAGAAGGCCACCCCACCCCTGGAGCTGCCCCCGAGACAGGGCGTGTCCCTCTCCACCCAGAGGAGCGGAGGAGGAAGGGCCCCCTTGGGTCTGCGCCGCCCCCGCCAGCACCACGAGGGGCTGCCCTCCTCTGCCGCCAGCTCTCCACGGCCGAGCGTCCCGCCGCGCAGGACAGAGGGCAGCCAGTCTCAGGGCTCAGTTGAAGACCCAGAGTATAAAGAAGGAAGACACTGACACGTTCGCCCCTTGACGACTTTGTTCTTCTGCGTGAAAACTGTCCCGTGGCGCAGAGGCGTGGGCGAGTCCTTCTGAGAAGCTTCTGCTCCAGAGGGCTTCAGGTCAGGCGGGGTCGCAACAGCGTGTCTGAGGCTGGGAACGCCTGCTTGCGACGAACAGGAGGCCTCTGGCCGGTGGTGCTGACGCCCCTCCAAGCAGGCAGGGCGTCAAGTGGACAAGAGCGCCATCACCATCAGGAAACTGCCTTTGGGTCCGGCTCCCGCCAGTTGGACCCGCGGCGGGCCACCCTTGCTGCCGTGTCGAGCCGGCCCCGCGGCCCCGCACAGCGGCCTCGGGAGGCGAGACGGAACCTGCGCCGTCTTCACGGCGGAGAGGCACAGCAACAAACTTCATCCTTAGCAAACATTTCGACTGTAAAAGTTTGCAAAATAAACACCCAGGAAAAGCAGAACATTGTGTCTGTACCATTTCAGATTTAGTGCAAGATGAAGGTTCTTCAGTGCTGGAAACCTCCATGGATGAGCAGGGTTCCCACAGGTAAGAAGATCCCTCATTCTGACAAGCAGTTTGCTGGCCTGATTTGGGCTGTTGTTACAAAATGCTGACCCAAAAGGAATCCCCAAAACGGACACCAGGACTGTCCCGGCAAAACCCAGGCAAAGCAGTCCTGGGGCCGGTCACTGCAGCCATGGCTCAGGCTGTGACTCCAGCTGCCATCCCTGGACACTCGTGCCAGCGTGGACCCTCCATGAGGTGTGTCCCACCCACGCTCTGCACCTCAGCTGCCAGAGCCACGGGGCACTGCCTGCAGGGTGGGACCAGCCCCTGGACGCAGCCTAGAGCAGACACAGCACCAGGGGCCAGGGCTCTGGGGCTTCCCTTGGCCCCAGATGACGTCGTTCCACGCAGTCCTCGAGAGGGTGAGTGGGAGGTGAGAACGGGGCCGCACAGCCCCCAGCCGCCCCTCAGGACCCCGCGGCCGCCTCTCGCGCGTCCGTGCGGGCCCAGGGCTGCGCCCCGCGTGCGGTACAAGCGCAGTGGGAGCCACGCAGGCCGTGTCGACCAGCGCCGTCTAGCAGGAGCTGCCGCAGCCCGCACGCGTCTGGTACGGGTTCCTGGATGTGGACGCGCGGTTGCTTAAAGATCCATTTGAGCCTCTGGTCTCCTCACTTCAGTTCCTGAGCGCTGTGTCTTGGATCAGGAGCCCCGGGGCGCAGCCCAGGAATCTCCCTCCTGCCCAAGCAGCTCCCCAAGTCTGACCGCAGCTGGGGCAGCTGGGGTGTCCCCTGGGGGCCGACTCCACAGGTGGGGGTGGTTCCTGGACCCCGGCCTCGTCCTGCCCTCAACCTCCCCTGAGCCCCGACACCTCCCAGGAAGAATCACCCCAACGGTGTAAATTACTGGGGTGATTTTTTTTCTCTTAGTCTGACCTTCCCGGGAAGTAATCCAGAGAGCAAGAGCAGAATTCTCAGAATGCACTCTCCCTTAGCCCCAGATTGAAGCCCCCAGAGCTTTCAAAAGTCTCGCTCCAAGTTCACACTTCTTTGTGAGGGACTGTAAGAGGGCACAGGAGGAGCTACACACCCGCAAGCTGGACAGTCTGGAGGAAGTGGAGGCTGTTTGGAAGGAGGAAAAGGGGAGAATCTGCTACAGCATCCATCACATGCAGTCGTTCTCATTTCACACCAACCTGGGCTTGCCTGCCAGCCTCTACGCTCTTTGAGACAATCCAGTCATTCAGCAGTTTTTCATTTATTGCCTTGTATCGGCCAGCTTCTGGCCTAGACGTGAGGAGTGATACATGAGCAAAAGAGAAACCTTCATGGAGCTTACAGTCTAGTACAAAGCAGCAAGTGTCGTGCATACACAGCTGTTCCAGTCTCGCCTGAGTGGTATCTAGCAGGCACTCTGAGCGTGTTTCTCAAAGAAGCCGGTGTGCTTTGTGTGTGTGTGTTCTGGTTTGGATCTCCTTGAGTTTTGCAGACAGTCTCTTAGCTGAATCAGTTTGCTCACAGAAGTGCAGCGCAGCGCCTCTTGCTCCTATGCCCAGGAATGCGTCACTCAGTCCTGGACGTGGACTCTAGGCCCTCTGTGACGGTCTGCTGCTGCTCAGACCCTCAGAACTAGATGTAGGCTTCTCCCACGGAGGCAGGTGTGCTAAGTTCCAAGTCTGTTGTGTTCACTACTTGGGACCTTCACCCAACTTCCCTCAATGGTCACGCATCCTGCATACGTGTAGACTGTCAGAGCCAGAAAACCAGCGCGTGTGCAGCTCATGTGGGTGCTTGTCCATTGGCTGCCACCCAAGACAGCTCCCGTCATCTCTGCCGCCATCCTCCTGTCGTCTGGAGAACGTCACGTGAACGGAAATATGCAGCCGGTGGCTTTTTGAGACCGATGTTTTCAGTCAGAATAAAGCCCTTGATATCCATCCACCTTGTGTGCAGCAGCAGTCTGTTCTTTCTACAGCCGAGCAGCGCCCCGTGCCGGGGACGCACCACACTGCTTAACCATGTAGCCACGGAAAGGCATCTGGGGTGCTTCCAGTTTGGAGCTATGATGCATAAAACTGCTGTGACACTTGAGTGCAGACTCTTGTACAAACATCAGTTTCCTTTGCTCTGGGCCAGTGCCCAAGGACACGAGCCCTCGCCGTGTGTAGTGGCGTGGAGAGAAACACAGACTTTCCAGAGTTGGGCTGGACCACAGATTCGTTGTAGGCAAGTTCTCTTCCTAAATTTTTGTTTTTAGACTTAGCAGGCTACAGTGGACCACTCTGTACTACCTTTGCAACTTCCTGTGATTCTGTAATTATTTTAGGATTAAATTGGAGAACCCTTCTCTGTGTCTAAAATGATTATCCTGAAGTTAGTATGGCATTTGGAATCTACTGGGTAGGCAAGAAAGTGAAGGAACAGTTTTGAAAGCATTCATATTTACAGTATATGAGCGTTGCAGACAGGCTTGAGCCGTCTGAGCCACCGGGGAAGGCCATGTGGCATAAATCGTATGCTTAATAACTCAACTCACGTAACGAGTTTTTCATAAGACTTAATGAATTCTTTCAGTGAATATGTCAGCCAAAACATCAGCTGGCCTAACTGCATTTATGCTAAGAGTGTGTGAAGGGAATGCTTGTGGTGGTGGCATTCGGTCGCTCAGCAGTGTCCGTTTCTTTGCAACTCCATAGACAGCGGCCCACCATGCTTCCGTGTCCTTCACCCTCTCCCGGAGTTTGCTCAAACTCATGTCCATCGAGTCACTGATACCATCCAACTGTCTCACCCTCCGCCACCTCCTCCTCTCGCCCTCAGTCTTTCCCAGCCTCAGGAACTTTCCCGTTGAGTCGACTCTGCACCCGCTGTAGTCCGTGAGTCGCAGAGAGTCTGACACGACTCGGGGACTGAACAGCAGGGGTGACCTGAGCCTGCCCACCTGTGGAGGACGTGAGGAAGTGGAACTGTGGCATTCCCCTGCCTGAGGCTTTCCATTCTAGGAGATATTTGCAAGAATCAAATGGTCTTTTCACTTTCCTTCCTCACCTCCCCCAGTCCATAAAAGAACCTGGCATCCAGCCTCTGACAGGATGATCGTTTGAAGATGCTGGTCTGCCATCTTCTAGATTCAGCCGGCTTTCCTAGTGAAATCACATTCCTTGCGTCAGCCCCTCATTTCTCGGATTTACTGGCCTGTCTTGCGGGAAGCAGAGGAAGCTTGGACTCGATGACAGTATCAGGTTTTCCATTCCACCTGTAACTGTATCATATAGTATTTGTATTCCTCTTGTGACTTACTTGACTGACTCTGTGTGCTCAGTCGCTTCAGTCGTGTCCGACTCTGAAAACCTACAGACCGAGGCCTTTAGGCTTCACGTATGCCTCTGTCCGTGGGATTTCCCGGGGGAGAATGCAGGAGTGGGTTGCCAGGCCCTCCTCCAGGGGACCTTCCCGACCCAGAGATCGAACCCACATCTCCTGTGTCTTCTGCATCACGGGCAGTTTCTTTAGCACTGAGCCACCAGGAAAACCTTTCCCTTACTTTGCTTATCTGTAATTTTATCTGTGTTCCTGAAACTCACAGTATTTGATTCACTTCGAGCCTGACTCATATTCAGTTATGTACATGTTTCACTTTTCCTTTATCCGTTCGGCTGTCTTTGGATGGTGAGCATCTTGTAACACTCTTTATGCCCATGTGTGTGCCTTCTTTGGAGAAATGTGTGTGAGATCTTTGGCTCACTATTCTTACTGTTTTGTTTTGTTTTTCTTTTTAATTGAGCTGCAGGAACTGCTTGCCTGTTTTGGAGATGCATTCCTTGTGGGTATTTTCATCTCCAAATTTTTTTTCACGTTTTCAGTTTCCTCGGCTGGGCAAATGCTTGAGGTGGGTCCAAAGAGAGCTTGGGGCCGTTTATGTCAAAGCAAGTGCTTGCTGATATTTTCCTCAGGAGTCTTAGACTGTTCTAAGTCCCACTTAGCTATTTAAA
Source organism: Tragulus kanchil (assembly GCA_022376925.1). Lineage (NCBI taxonomy): Eukaryota > Metazoa > Chordata > Mammalia > Artiodactyla > Tragulidae > Tragulus > Tragulus kanchil. The sequence continues at coordinate 156,887,422 of JAIOJX010000006.1, forward strand.
CTCTTTAGGATTGTTTTTGTGTATGGTGTTAGAAAGTATCCTAATTTCGTTTTCCTTTTCATTGTTTCAGCAACCCGCGCACAGCGGCTGCTCCCAGTGTCCATTGCCAGTGTCAGTGGATGAGGGCTCCCTTTGCTCCATCCCCTCTCCAGCAGTGACTGCTTGTAGAGGTTTTGACAGTGGCCATTCTGAATGGTATCAGGCACTATCTTCTGGCAATTTTAATCTGCATTTCTCCAATATTTAGTGATGTTGACATCAGTTTATGGGATATATTTTTTAAAGGGTGTGAGTTAAGCTTGCTGCTTGAGCATCTGCCCTGGTTTTGAATTCTAGATTCATGAACTCTCCTGGGACATTGCTTCAGGGTAGGTGTTTCCCACTGACGGCCCCCAGGCCTTCTGAATACGAAGTGTTGAGTAACACAGCTTATCAGTTTGTTGTTACAGACATTGGCCACAAGGTGGCAGCATTTCTTCAAGCACAACCGCCCCCGCCCCCCGCGCCGCCCGCCCTCTTTTTTTTTTTTTGGTTAAATAATTTCACTGAGTTGGGATTCCCTTGTAGCTCAGCTGGTAAAGAGTTCCACTTGCAATGTAGGAGACATGAATCTGATTCCTGTGTTGGGAAGAAATCCTGGAGAAGGGAACGGCTACCCATTTCAGTATTCTTGCCTGGAGAATTCCATGGGTTGTCCTTGGGTTGCAAAGAGTCAGACGCAACTGAGCAACTTTCACTTTCACACACATGGATGTAAATCTGTTCTTGTTCTGGTTTCTTTTTTGGCTGTGTAGGTTATTGCAGTTTCTTCAATAGAGTTCTCTGTACAACTCAGTTGGACAGTTTAATTACCTATTTGATATATATTAGTGATACATGCTAATTCCAAAAATTTAGTTTATCCCCCTCTTAACTTTTTTGTAATAATCATTAGATGGTTTTCAAAGTTTGTGAGTCTGTTTCTCTTTTGTACAGTAGTTCATTTTTAGGAATTTATAGAGGCCTTATTCCACCTATAAGTGATATCTTACGATTTTTGTCTTTCTGTTAATGATGTACTGCACCTCATATGATAATGATAATTTTCTCAGGATCTGAGCCAGGAGTGGGATTGCCAGATCATAGGTTTGTTTCTTAAGGAATATCCATGCTGTTTCCCTTAGAGGTCGTGTGGATTTACATTTCCACCCAGAGTGCAGGAGGAGTCTCTTTTTCCCTACCACCTCTACAATATTTATTCTTTGTAGACATTTCTGATGAGGACCATTCTGACCCATATGAGTTAATTTGTCAGCGGGGTTGTGATTTGCATTACTTGTAATAGTTAGGTAAAAGTGTCTTTCTGGATACTTTTTTTTTTAATATTTATTTATTTGGCTCTGCTGAGTCTTGGTTGCAGTATGTGGGATCTAGTTCCCTGATCAGGAATCAAACCCAGGTCCCCTGCATTGCGAGCATGGAGTCTTAGCCACTGGAAGACCAGGGAAGTCCCCCGGATACTTTTTGATCTTGTACTGTGTAAGTACATTTTATCTCTTGAAATTGGCTTCTTGAACTTTGACCCTGATTTGAATTCTTTTTTTTACTTACTCCAGCACATTAGTTGAGGGCAGGTGTCATTTGAAGCCCTCAGGGCCCAGTGAGTATTAGGAGCCCATCAGCACTACTTTTAAACTTGCTATGGGAAAAGGCCTCAAGGCAGCAGCATTTCTTGCTGCCCAACTCTGGTTCCTTAGGCAACAACCACAACCTGAGGGAAAGTCTTGTTCCTGGGTTGTCAGTTCCAGAGGAATGTTCCAGAAGAGACTCCCAAGGTTTGGTCTCAGGACTTCTTCCCCGTTACCCAGTATCTGCAGGACACATCCCATTTCCGCAATGGTGCTGTCATCTGTAGGTGGGGTGAGCCTAAGGAAGGAGGCTGGAGCTGGGAACCCTACCCACAGGGCACATGGAACCCAGGGAACTTTTCACAGCTCTTCCAACCCAGAGGCGCCACCATCCTTTGACTGCAGGAGGCTTGATGTTGGCGTTGGAGGGCCTGGGTAGAGTTCAGCAGGCACTCCAGGTCCACGGGGTCTCTGTGACGGGCACGTTTTCTCCAGCGCCCTCAGCCCCGAGACACCCTAGCCCGGCGACGTCGGCCTGCTCAGGCTCCGGGAATGTGACACCGGCAGAGGTCACCGAGGACTGAGGGGTATAGAGTGAGCATTTTGTCTTTTTGGTTTTTTATTTTAATATCAATTGAGTACATAGGTGATTGAGACTATCGTGTGTGGAGGGATTCTATTAGATGTATAGCAGTTTGATTCACTTATGCAAAGATGCATATATGTTCTTTCTTGGTTTCTTTCCCCCTATAGATTATTACAGCATTGAGTAGGATTCCATGTGCTATATGGGGGGCCCTGTGGATTGTTGTATAAATAGTACTGATATGTGTTTATCTGAACTGTTGCTGGCTAAAATAATGGCCTTCTCTGCCCACTGAAGCTGAAAGAAGAATACGGAGACAGACTGTGGAGGAAATAGAAAGGAGACTTTAATTATCATCTGGTGAGGAAGGGAACACACTGGGCTCACACCTCAGGAACTGTGCCCTCCCTCCATGAGGAGTCTAGGGGCTTATATAAGGCAAGGGCTCACAGTCAGGAGTTGGTCATGAAGGACAAAGATGATAGGATCTTGATTTCTTCCTCTAGCATTGTTTCAGAGACTCACAAATTGGGCTTAGTCACTTAGTCACCCAGAGTCTGGCAGTTCGGTGGCTCTGAGGCCATGTTTCAGATATGTAGGGGATGAGTGCTGAAAGGGTGAACACCAGCTGCTGTTGTTGCTTAGTCACCCAGCTGTGTCCGACTCTTTGTGATCCTATGGACTGCAGAGCACCAGGCCTCCCTGTCCCTCACCAGCTCCTGGACTTTGCCCAAGTTCATGTCTGTTGCATCAGTGATGCCGTCCAGCCATCTCATCCTCTGATGCCCTCTTCTCCTGCCCTCAGTCTTTCCCAACATCAGGGATTTTTCCAATGAGTCCTCTGTTTGCATCAGATGACTGAAATACTGGAACTTCAGCTTCAGTATCAGTCCTTTCAATGAATATTCAGGGTTGATTTCCTTTAGGATGGACAGGTCTGATCTCCTTGCTGTCCAGGGGACTTTGAGGAGGCTTCTCCAACCCCACAGTTTGAAGGTTTCAATTCTTTGGAATGTTCCCTTCTTTACAGTTCAGCTCCCACAGCTGTACATTACCACTGGGAAGACCATAGCCTTGACTATACAGACCTTTGTCAGCAGAGTAATGTCTCCTTTTTAATGCACTGACTAGGTTTGTCACAGCTTTCCTGCCAAGAAGCAGTTGTCTTCTGATTTCAAATCCACAGTGATTTGGGAGCCCAAGAAGAAATCTGGCACCATTTCCACCTTTTCTTGTTCTATGTGCCATGAAGTAATGGGGTCAGATGCCCTGATGTTAGTTTTTTCAGTTTTAAGCCAGCTCTTATACTCTCCACCTTCACCCTCATCAAGAAGCCCTTTAGCTCCTTGTCACTTTATGCCAGTAGAGTAGTATAATCCACATATCTGAGGTGGTTAATATTTCTCCTGCCTGTCTTGATTCCAGCTAGTAACTCACCCAGCCTGACATTCCTCACATGTGCTCAGCATATAGGTTAAATAGGGTGACCGTAGACAGCCCGGCTGTACTCCTTTCTCAGTCTCGAACCAGTCAGCTGTTCCTTACAGGGTTCTAACTCTTCCTGACTCACGCACAGGTTTTTCAGGAGACAAGTAAGATGGTCCAATATCTCTCTTTTTCAGAGCTTTCCACAGTCTGCCGTGATCCACACAGCCAAAGACTTTAGCGTAGTTAGTGAAACACAGGTAGATGTTTTCCTGAAATTCTCTTGCTTGCTCTATGATCCAGCGAATGTAGGACATGTGATATTTAGTTTGTTTCCTAAAGCCAGCTTGGACATCTGGAAGTTCTTCATTCGTGTAATGCTAGCCTAGCATGCAAGGTTTTAAGCATGACCTTACTGGCATGGGACATGAATGCAACTGTCCAATGGTTAGCCCATTCTTTAGTACCACCCTTCTTGGGAACCATGATGAGGATTGACCTTTTCCAGTCCTATGGCCACTGCTGAGTCTTCCAAATTTGCTGACATAATAAATGCCAAACCCTGATGGCATCATCCTTTCAATTCAGTTTAGTTGTGTTGAGCAGTCATGTCTGACTCTTTGAAACCCCACGGATTCCAGCACGCCAGTCTTCCCTGTCCTTTGCGATCTCCCAGCTTGCTCAAACTCATGTCCATTGAGCTGGTGATGCCATCCAACCATCGTGTCCCCTTCTCCTTTTGCCTTCTATTTTTCCCAACATCAGGCTCTTTTCCAATGAATCATCTCTTCACGTCAGGTGGCCAAAATGTTGGAGCTTCAGCTTTAGCATCAGCCCTTCCAGTGAATAGTCAGGGTTAATTTCCTTTAGATTGATTGGTTGGATCTCCTTATAGTCCAAGGGACTCTCAAAAGTCTTCTCCAGCACCACAGTTCAAAGGCATCAATTCTTTGGCGCTCAGCCTTCTTTATGGCCCAACCCTCACATACATACATGACTACAGGGAAAACCATAGCTTTGACTATATAGACTTTTGTCAGCAAAGTGATGTCTCTGCTTTTAAATACACTGTCTAGGTTTGTCATAGCTTTTCTTTCAAGGAGCAAGTGTCTTTTAATTTCATGGCTGCAGTCACCATCCACAGTGATTTTGGAGCCCAAGAAAATAAAGTCTGTCTCTGTTTCCATTGTTTGCACATCTATTTGCCATGAAGTGATGGGACCAGATTCCATGATCTTTGTTTTTTCAATGTTGAGTTTTAGGCCAGCTTTTTCACTTCCCTCTTTCACCTTCATTAAGCGGCTCTTTAGTTCCTCTTTATTTTCTGCCATAAGAGTGGTGTCATCTGCACATCTGAGGTTATTGATATTTCTCCCGGCAATCTTGATTCCAGCTATTGCTTTATCTAGACCAGCATTTCACATGATGTACACTGCATATAAAATAAGAAGGGTGACAACATACAACCTTGATGTACTTCTTTACCAATTTGGAACCAGTCCATTGTTCCATGCCCAGTTCTAACCATTGTTTCTTGTCCTGCATGCAGATTTCTCAGGAGGCAGGTCAGGTGGTCTGGTATTCCCATCTCTTTAAGGAACCATGATGAGGATTGACCTTTTCCAGTCCTATGGCCACTGCTGAGTCTTCCAAATTTGCTGACATAATAAATGCCAAACCCTGATGGCATCATCCTTTCAATTCAGTTTAGTTGTGTTGAGCAGTCATGTCTGACTCTTTGAAACCCCACGGATTCCAGCACGCCAGTCTTCCCTGTCCTTTGCGATCTCCCAGCTTGCTCAAACTCATGTCCATTGAGCTGGTGATGCCATCCAACCATCGTGTCCCCTTCTCCTTTTGCCTTCTATTTTTCCCAACATCAGGCTCTTTTCCAATGAATCATCTCTTCACGTCAGGTGGCCAAAATGTTGGAGCTTCAGCTTTAGCATCAGCCCTTCCAGTGAATAGTCAGGGTTAATTTCCTTTAGATTGATTGGTTGGATCTCCTTATAGTCCAAGGGACTCTCAAAAGTCTTCTCCAGCACCACAGTTCAAAGGCATCAATTCTTTGGCGCTCAGCCTTCTTTATGGCCCAACCCTCACATACATACATGACTACAGGGAAAACCATAGCTTTGACTATATAGACTTTTGTCAGCAAAGTGATGTCTCTGCTTTTAAATACACTGTCTAGGTTTGTCATAGCTTTTCTTTCAAGGAGCAAGTGTCTTTTAATTTCATGGCTGCAGTCACCATCCACAGTGATTTTGGAGCCCAAGAAAATAAAGTCTGTCTCTGTTTCCATTGTTTGCACATCTATTTGCCATGAAGTGATGGGACCAGATTCCATGATCTTTGTTTTTTCAATGTTGAGTTTTAGGCCAGCTTTTTCACTTCCCTCTTTCACCTTCATTAAGCGGCTCTTTAGTTCCTCTTTATTTTCTGCCATAAGAGTGGTGTCATCTGCACATCTGAGGTTATTGATATTTCTCCCGGCAATCTTGATTCCAGCTATTGCTTTATCTAGACCAGCATTTCACATGATGTACACTGCATATAAAATAAGAAGGGTGACAACATACAACCTTGATGTACTTCTTTACCAATTTGGAACCAGTCCATTGTTCCATGCCCAGTTCTAACCATTGTTTCTTGTCCTGCATGCAGATTTCTCAGGAGGCAGGTCAGGTGGTCTGGTATTCCCATCTCTTTAAGAATTTCCACAGTTTTTGTGATCCACACATTCAAAGGCTTTGGCATAGGCAATGAAGCAGATGTTTTTCTGGAATTCCCTTGCTCTTTCTAGTATCCAACGGATGTTGGCAATTTGATCGCTGTTCCTCTTCCCTCTTCTAAATCCAGCTTGTATATCTGGAAGTTCTTGGTCCATGTACTGTTGAAGCCTAGCTAGGAGGATTTTGAGCATTATTTTGCTAGAGTGTGAAGTGAGTGCAGTGGGCCCAAGAAGAAGTAAGAACCAAGTTATGTTATGTTTGATGACAATTTTTTTTTTTTAAACCTTTATTTTACTTTTAACTTTTACAGACTTTTGTTGTTCACAGACATACATGTTCTCAGATTAGTCACATGTATATCCCCCCCTTCCCTCCCCCCCCGACCATCACACAGCACCCCTGAAGGATCCCCTTTTCTCACAGAGCAATGACTATAGCTATTTTCTTCACTTATGATAGTACAGGCCTTCATGCTACTTCCTTTACGCCTCTCACCCACTGTTCCTTCCCCACAATGTCCATATGTCCACTGTCCATGTCTGTCTTTCCGTCGCTTCACTGCATGTGCCATCATCACCATCCTACTAGATTCCATATATATGTGTTAATATACTGTATTTGTCCTTCTCTTTCTGACTGACTTCACTTTTTAGGATACGTTCTAGATCCAGCCACCTCATTAGGGTTGATTCTTCTGCATTTCTCTTTACAGCTGTGTAGTATTCCATTGTATATATGTACCAGAGCTTTTGGATCCATTCGTTTGTCGATGGGCATCTAGGTTCCTTCCATGTTCTAGCTATTGTATAGAGAGCTGCAATGAACATTGGGGTACAGGTGCTTCTTTCAGTTTTGATTTCGTCAGGGTATAAGCCTAAGAGTGGGATTGCTGGGTCATATGGTGCTTCTATTTTTAGTTTTTTAAGAAATCTCCAGACTGTCTTCCATGGAGGCTGTATCAATTTACACTCCCACCAGCAATGCAGGAGTGCTCCCTTTTCTCCGCAGCCTCTCCAGCATTTATTGTCTGTCGATTTGTGGATGATGGCCATGATGACAATTTTGATTGTTGTCCAGGTAGTCATTGCTTGGGTCTTCCTGTCCAAAGCAGTGGAGCCATTTGGACTCAGAAATAACTGGAGGAATGACAATCTGAACATTAATAGACAAAATGGAAAAAATTAAGCATGAATCCTAATGAATTAATTGGGATTAAAAATTAATTAAAGGGCTTCCCTGGTGGTCCAGTGGGTAAGGACATCGCCTTGCAGTGCAGGGGGCGCCGGTTCAGTCCCTGGCCTGGGAAAATCCCACATGCCACAGAGTGGTTGGATAGATGTATCCAGCTACCGAGCTGGAGCTCTGGAGCACATGTGCCCAGAGCCGGTGCTCTGCAACAAGAGAGGCCACTGCTATGGGAGGCCCACACAGGCCAAGGAACAAAGATGGGTGGAAATAAATAAATGAAAGACCAATAGAAGTGCCCCCCCCAAAAAATTAAAGATTAATCCTCGAAGTGTTAGATTTAACACTGAAATTACACCATAGTGTCACATAGTTGTTTCCATAACTGCTCTGTTTTGACTTTAATTGTAAGTCTTCCTTAACAGCTAAAACGGCTGTCGCTGTCAGTGTCAGTGTCTCTCTGAGCATGAGAAAATGCAAGAATAAGGGCTCATAAAAATCTCTTGGGCTTCCCTGGTGTTTCAGTGGGTAAGGACGCCGCCTTGCCGTGCAAGGGGTGCTGGTTCTATCCCTGGCCTGGGAAGGTCCCATGTGCCGCGGAGCGGCTGGACCAATGTGTCCAATTACCAAGTCGGAGCTCTGGAGCGCATGCGCCCAGAGCTGGTGCTCTGAGACAACAGAGGCCACCATGATGGGAGGACCACACGGGCCAAAGAACAAAGATGGATGAAAATAGATAAATGAAAGACCAATAGAAGTGGCCTGCCCGCCCCCCTCCCGCCCCAACCCCCCCCCCAAAAAACAAGTTGCCATTAAAAAATAATAATAAATGAAGAAGAATTAAAAAAAAAAGTCTCTCAAAAGTATGTGCGTATCTGAAGGCCTCTTCTGCTAGTTTTTCCAGAGCACAGAGGGCCTCAATTTCCAACTGCAAGTGTCATTTTAAAATCTAATCTGTATTTACATTCTGGTTTAGACATTTGCAAGGCAAAGAGCAGTTGCTTAGTTTTTCAAATGACAGTTCTGTTGCTTGAAGTTACTGAAATCAGTGACAAGACTTGTAGTCAAATTTATGAAGTTCTATGTTCTATAACTTTAAATTATTATGCCTTCAAAGGTTTGTATATGGCATTCAGCAAAGACCTTTTTGAATTTCTAAACTGAGCCAAAGCAAAATTACTATTTTTGTATAAAAGGCTCTGGTATCCCAGGAGTTGTGTAGAGCCGAGGAAGTCAGGCCCTTTTTGCCTAACTGTCCCAAACTGGACAAGTTTTTCTAGCCCCTTAAATGTAAAACTTAAAACTGGGATAAACAGAACAGACTTGTTTGACTTCTAATGTTGGGGACCAGTATAGAAATCTCTTCCAAAAAATTAGAGACACTAAGGGAACATTCTGTGAAAAGGTGAGCACAATAAAGGATAAATAAGGTATAGACCCATCGGAAGCAGAAGATGTTAAGAAGAGGTGGCAAGAATACAAAGAAAAAATGTGTAAAAATGGTCTTAATGACCTGGATAACCACAATGGTGGTGTTGACTAGAAAAGATGAAGAACTTGAGAGTTGCGAGTTAAGGTTCTTTTTTTTTTTTAACTTTTTTTCCAGAATCATTCTACTGGTTTTGGATCCACAGCGCTCTTTTTTTTAAAGTGTAACCGGACTTGATATTTAAATCCTAACGAACAAGTTATATCAGGAATCTCTAAATGTTGAGTGTTAATCAACTACAAATAAGTATTAGCCCCTGTCTGTCACCAATGACTGAGATGTTTCTAATAAATTGACCATTACACTTCCAAAGTTCTGAAATGGCCAACCGACCATATAAAGAGACTTCTTTAGGCTCCTGCTTGAAACCAAGAGCCTCAGCAAACTGCTGGCCTTCATGCAGGGCCAATGAGTTAAGTTTTCTTTTTAAAAAAAAAAAAATTTGTTTTGCTTTTGCCTCTTAGTCATCGTTTAGGTTTTCATCCATCTTTATTCTTTGGCCTGTGTGGGCCTCCCATCACAGTGGCCTCTCTCATTGCAGAGCACCGGCTCTGGGTGCATGCACTCCAGAGCACTGGCTCATAATTGCACACACTGGCCCAGCCGTTCCCGGCATGTGGGATCTTCCCAGGCCAGGGATCAAACCAGTGCCCCTTGCACTGCAAGGCAGACTCTTCACCCACTGGACAAGGCCGACTTGTAGTCAAATTTATGAAGTTCTATGTTCTATAACTTTAAATTATTATGCCTTCAAAGGTTTGTATATGGCATTCAGCAAAGACCTTTTTGAATTTCTAAACTGAGCCAAAGCAAAATTACTATTTTTGTATAAAAGGCTCTGGTATCCCAGGAGTTGTGTAGAGCCGAGGAAGTCAGGCCCTTTTTGCCTAACTGTCCCAAACTGGACAAGTTTTTCTAGCCCCTTAAATGTAAAACTTAAAACTGGGATAAACAGAACAGACTTGTTTGACTTCTAATGTTGGGGACCAGTATAGAAATCTCTTCCAAAAAATTAGAGACACTAAGGGAACATTCTGTGAAAAGGTGAGCACAATAAAGGATAAATAAGGTATAGACCCATCGGAAGCAGAAGATGTTAAGAAGAGGTGGCAAGAATACAAAGAAAAAATGTGTAAAAATGGTCTTAATGACCTGGATAACCACAATGGTGGTGTTGACTAGAAAAGATGAAGAACTTGAGAGTTGCGAGTTAAGGTTCTTTTTTTTTAACTTTTTCCAGAATCATTCTACTGGTTTTGGATCCACACCCTCTTTTTTAAAGTGTAACCGGACTTGATATTTAAATCCTAACGAACAAGTTATATCAGGAATCTCTAAATGTTGAGTGTTAATCAACTACAAATAAGTATTAGCCCCTGTCTGTCACCAATGACTGAGATGTTTCTAATAAATTGACCATTACACTTCCAAAGTTCTGAAATGGCCAACCGACCATATAAAGAGACTTCTTTAGGCTCCTGCTTGAAACCAAGAGCCTCAGCAAACTGCTGGCCTTCATGCAGGGCCAATGAGTTAAGTTTTCTTTTTAAAAAAAAAAAAATTTGTTTTGCTTTTGCCTCTTAGTCATCGTTTAGGTTTTCATCCATCTTTATTCTTTGGCCTGTGTGGGCCTCCCATCACAGTGGCCTCTCTCATTGCAGAGCACCGGCTCTGGGTGCATGCACTCCAGAGCACTGGCTCATAATTGCACACACTGGCCCAGCCGTTCCCGGCATGTGGGATCTTCCCAGGCCAGGGATCAAACCAGTGCCCCTTGCACTGCAAGGCAGACTCTTCACCCACTGGACAACCAGGGAAGCCCGAGTTAAGCTTTATTTGGGGCAAAATGAGGACTGCAACTAGGGAGGCAGCAGTCCTCATTTTAACCCCCAGATTTTTTACTTTTTAATTTTAAAAAAAGTATCTATTTTTAATTGGAGGATAATTGCTTTTATAATGTTTAAAAAATATTTATTTTCCATGCTGGCTTTTCATTGCCACAGGCAGTCTCTAGTTGTTGAGCACTGTCTTTGGAGGGTGTGGGCTTCAGTAATTTCAGCACATGGGCTTAGTTTCCCTGTGGAATTTTCCCAGGTCAGGATTGTATCTGTATGCCTTGACCTGGAATGCGGATTCTTAACCACTGAACCACTAGGAAAGGGTTTAATTTCTCCTTTTGGTGACACATTATTAGCATATAGAAAGAGAACTGATTTTTCTACGTTGTAGTGTTACTGAATTCATGTATCCTAACAGTTCTTTGGTGGTTTGATGTGGAAAACTAGAATCCAGCTATCCGAGTGTTTCTGCTCTATCCAGGTCATCTAGAGCACCCAAGACACTGTGACTTCTTTTACAATCTTCCCGCCGTGCCTCTTAATACCATTAGCATTACCACTATTGGTGAACTGAATTTAGTTAAGGCTTGGCCTCTGTAATGAGGCTTGATGTCTTCTCAGCTTGTTTTGGTATGTGTTTTGGATGGTTCTTTTGAAAAGTAGTTTACATTCCATTACACTTCCAAAGTTCTAAAAGGTATCTTCTTTAGGCTCCTGCTTGAAACCAAGAGCCTCAGCAAACTGCTGGCCTTCATGCAGGGCCAATGAGTTAAGTTTTCTTTTTAAAAAAAAAAAAATTTGTTTTGCTTTTGCCTCTTAGTCATCGTTTAGGTTTTCATCCATCTTTATTCTTTGGCCTGTGTGGGCCTCCCATCACAGTGGCCTCTCTCATTGCAGAGCACCGGCTCTGGGTGCATGCACTCCAGAGCACTGGCTCATAATTGCACACACTGGCCCAGCCGTTCCCGGCATGTGGGATCTTCCCAGGCCAGGGATCAAACCAGTGCCCCTTGCACTGCAAGGCAGACTCTTCACCCACTGGACAACCAGGGAAGCCCGAGTTAAGCTTTATTTGGGGCAAAATGAGGACTGCAACTAGGGAGGCAGCAGTCCTCATTTTAACCCCCAGATTTTTTACTTTTTAATTTTAAAAAAAGTATCTATTTTTAATTGGAGGATAATTGCTTTTATAATGTTTAAAAAATATTTATTTTCCATGCTGGCTTTTCATTGCCACAGGCAGTCTCTAGTTGTTGAGCACTGTCTTTGGAGGGTGTGGGCTTCAGTAATTTCAGCACATGGGCTTAGTTTCCCTGTGGAATTTTCCCAGGTCAGGATTGTATCTGTATGCCTTGACCTGGAATGCGGATTCTTAACCACTGAACCACTAGGAAAGGGTTTAATTTCTCCTTTTGGTGACACATTATTAGCATATAGAAAGAGAACTGATTTTTCTACGTTGTAGTGTTACTGAATTCATGTATCCTAACAGTTCTTTGGTGGTTTGATGTGGAAAACTAGAATCCAGCTATCCGAGTGTTTCTGCTCTATCCAGGTCATCTAGAGCACCCAAGACACTGTGACTTCTTTTACAATCTTCCCGCCGTGCCTCTTAATACCATTAGCATTACCACTATTGGTGAACTGAATTTAGTTAAGGCTTGGCCTCTGTAATGAGGCTTGATGTCTTCTCAGCTTGTTTTGGTATGTGTTTTGGATGGTTCTTTTGAAAAGTAGTTTACTTTCCAGTCATTTCAAGTATATAAAAAAAGCATAAGTAGCTGTACAAAGTACTCAAATATGCCACCTCACATAAACAACTCCAGTGGTTTTTAGCCCAAACTGGATGCTCTGCCAGGGAGCCAGCACAGAAACGCTCAGGCAGGAGATTCCATGGTTCCACCTCCTGACTCTGTCTACAGGCCCCTCCAGCCTTCGCCATCGCCTCAACTGCATGGAAATGTCTTTACCCTTGCCAGTCCAGTTTTCTTTCCCTGCAACTACTACTGACACTTTCCCTCCTCTCCAAAACTGTTACGGATTTAAAGAACACAGGATAATTATGCCCTGGTGGCCTTTTCTCTATGACTCATTTGACCTATTGTTTTCAGTGTTCATGTTGTAACATGTATCATCAGTGCTTTATTCATTGTTTCGTTTTGATTATGAATACATGACATTGACCTTGTAAATCACTCTGGGTTACCCTAACTACATTCAGATTGTTGTATACACACTCACCGTCCATCTCCACAACTTATTCATTTTCCCACAGCAATTTATCAATGTCTCTACATTTTTGCCAGCATTTGTTAGTTTTCCTGATTATAGGCCTTCTAGTTTTGGATGAGTAGGGGCTTATGATATTCATATTAATTTGCGGGGCTTCCCTGGTGGTCCAGTGGGTAAGGACACCGCCTTGCAGTGCAAGGGGCACCGATTCCATCCCTGGCCTGGGAAGATCCCACGTGCCGTGAAGCGGCTGGACCGATGTGTCCAGCTACCGAGCTGGAGCTCTGGAGCGCATGCGCCCGGAGCTGGTGCTTTGCAGTGACAGAGGCCACAGCGATGGGAGGCCCACACAGACCAAAATAACAAAGATTAATAAATGAAAGATCAATAGAAGTGGCCAAAAAAGACAAAAATCTTAAAAAGAAAAATTAATTTGCCTTTCCATCATGAGTAATGATGTTTAACATCTTCTCACGTGCTTTTTGACCATTTTTTTCTCTTATCTGGAGAAGGGTCTATTCAGGTCCTTTTTGCATTGAAAGACCTGGGTTGTTTGCGGACGCTTGCACTGCCGCTTGGCTTTAGCTAGATCGGGTAGGCGCTCCTCCTGATTGCCTTGGTCTCGGTGTGTCCAGCCTGGCGGTGCTCTCTGCACGGAAGGAGCCCGTGCATGGCACTTGGGCTCTCAGGGGTGCCATTTCCGCCTCCATGCTCCAACGAAGCGATTATCTGCCTTAGGCGCCCGGTCGGGAGCACAGAGACCCCCCTGGGCCCCCTCAGGGGGGGGGGCCACCCTTGACTCCCCCGGTCCGATTGCTCCTAGGGGTTCTTGCTGGTTTCCCTACGTTTTCTTTCCTGCAACTACTACTGACACTTTCCCTCCTCTCCAAAACTGTTACGGATTTAAAGAACACAGGATAATTATGCCCTGGTGGCCTTTTCTCTATGACTCATTTGACCTATTGTTTTCAGTGTTCATGTTGTAACATGTATCATCAGTGCTTTATTCATTGTTTCGTTTTGATTATGAATACATGACATTGACCTTGTAAATCACTCTGGGTTACCCTAACTACATTCAGATTGTTGTATACACACTCACCGTCCATCTCCACAACTTATTCATTTTCCCACAGCAATTTATCAATGTCTCTACATTTTTGCCAGCATTTGTTAGTTTTCCTGATTATAGGCCTTCTAGTTTTGGATGAGTAGGGGCTTATGATATTCATATTAATTTGCGGGGCTTCCCTGGTGGTCCAGTGGGTAAGGACACCGCCTTGCAGTGCAAGGGGCACCGATTCCATCCCTGGCCTGGGAAGATCCCACGTGCCGTGAAGCGGCTGGACCGATGTGTCCAGCTACCGAGCTGGAGCTCTGGAGCGCATGCGCCCGGAGCCGGTGCTTTGCAGTGACAGAGGCCACAGCGATGGGAGGCCCACACAGACCAAAATAACAAAGATTAATAAATGAAAGATCAATAGAAGTGGCCAAAAAAGACAAAAATCTTAAAAAGAAAAATTAATTTGCCTTTCCATCATGGGTAATGATGTTTAACATCTTCTCACGTGCTTTTTGACCATTTTTTTCTCTTATCTGGAGAAGGGTCTATTCAGGTCCTTTTTGCATTGAAAGACCTGGGTTGTTTGCGGACGCTTGCACTGCCGCTTGGCTTTAGCTAGATCGGGTAGGCGCTCCTCCTGATTGCCTTGGTCTCGGTGTGTCCAGCCTGGCGGTGCTCTCTGCACGGAAGGAGCCCGTGCATGGCACTTGGGCTCTCAGGGGCGCCATTTCCGCCTCCATGCTCCAACGAGAAGCGATTATCTGCCTTAGGCGCCCCGGTCGGGAGCACAGAGACCCTGTGGTGCCCCTTGGACCCGGTCTCCTCGGTGGGCAGGATTTGTTTGGGCGTGGGTGTGGTTCACCAGGACCCTGGGGCCTGACTGGCGTGTCTCCCCAGGTAGTCCGATTGTGGGGCGGAGCGCACCTCCTAGGGGTTCCTTGCTGTCGGCCCTCGCTAAAGGTGGGGGTCTCCGCGCGAGGATTGGGAAAGACCCCAGCTCATGGGTCCATCGGACCCCAGCGGCATCGAAGCGCCGAGTGGAGGAGCGTGGACAGGACACGGCTTGGTGGCGGTGGGTAGAGCAGAGAATCAACCCTAAGTCTACCTGTTTTGCACCGTCGCAGAGCAACCAATCCTGGCTAGCTTTTGGGTTAAAGACTTTGAGGATATTCCTAAACTCCCCGTTGGCATTTCACAGAGCATCTGACTTGTTTTCCCAAGTAGCCTAGTGCGCCCAGAGAGGTCTCTGCAAGCAGACCCGGGCCCTTGGCCAGTGGCCAGTCTAAGGGATTGATCCTGCTTGGTGATCTCACCTGCTGGAACCTCGGCAACCCCCACTGTGGCCGGCTGGATCAGCCCTGCTTTCTGCACTTCGGCAGCCCAGGCCTGCCATCGGCCACCTGCTGGGATGGGATGGTGAGGGAAGGGCTGGACGCACTTGGAGAAGAGAAGGGAGGAGGGCACTCTGCTGCCCTTTCACTGTGGAATGGGTGGCAGGCAGTCCCGCTGACAGGGGCCTTTCCATGGGGACCGTATGCATTTCATCTGGCGTCTTGGAAGTGAATAATTAGAACAATTATTAGAACAATAATTATGCAGTTTTCAAAGCATGTGTTACTTTAATTAAAAACAAAGTCCTTTGGGACTTCCCTGGTGATCCTGTGGTGAAGAGTCCAGCTGCCAATCCAAGGGACATGTGCTGGATCCCTGGTCTGGGAAGATCCCGCGTGCCACGGAACAGCTGCGCCCGTGCACGGCCGCAGGAGAAGCCGCTGCAGTGAGAGACAGAGTGCAGCTGGAGAGCGGCCCTGCTGCCCAAGGAGAGAGCGCGTGCCTGCGGCAACTGGGACCCCAGCACGCCCTGAAACAGGCGGTCCAGCAGACCCTTAGGGCATTCAAGTGTTTTGTAAATTTAGGTGTAAACACTGAAGGCCCATTTTGCTTCCACTGTGACATTATATTAAGAAATGTGCATTTTTTGAGAAAGAGTTAGAAAGGGAAGTAGCCAGTAAATCCAGACGTTCCCTGGCAGTTTGGCGAAGGCCGTGGGAGGTCATTTGTAAATACTGCTGGCTGTGGGGAGCCTGCTGCCTGTCTGTTCCTGTGGCTGATGAGGCCCAAAGCTCTGGAGGGTTGTCCTTTCCATGGGATATTCTGTGGAAATCCAGCTCGGAGCCATCTCTTGATGTGCGAAAACCTTCCAGACTAGGTCCCCAGGCAAATCCTGCAGGGCCAGGTGTTTCTTTCTTCATTATATCTGTCTCTTTGACTGAAAATCAGCAATAACATAGTTTTCTGTAAATTCGTTTTTTGGTCTACCATCCAGGCCTTAGAGTAGCTATTTCTCCTCCCCATCTTAGGTTCCAGGAATGAATTGTAGTCAGATGTGCATGTTTTTACAGATGAGGAAACTGAGACCCAGAGAAGCTGAAGGATTGCCTGAGGGAGAAAGGAAGATCCTGCCAGGAACCCTGATTGCTGAGATTTCAATGAGCTTTCACAACAGCTTGGTCTCTTACCAGCAAGTGATGACACTGAGGATAAACTACTGGTGAAAATGTAAAAGGCTGGGCTTCCCTGGTGTCTCAGTGGTG